>CM076992.1:94376150-99376150 GCA_039090855.1 Macrothele yani | reverse complement strand
GTATTCCCAACAACCGACAGCGTACTTTTGCCGCAGTAGTTCAGTCTCTGCCACAACCCGTGCAGCCCTTTGTTCCGCGCCCTGTAGCTCTCGCCGCACTTGCCAAGCGATCTACAGCTGAACAAGCGACACAGGTGGATTTCCCCGAGCTCCAGCTTTTTCGAATAGCTGAGTCTGCGCCTTCTCTTTTGAAGACGACCGACTCTTCCAGTTCCCAGCAGACAGCCTGCACGTGCGGAAGACCCGGCCCTCAATCCGCAAAGGTGTGCAGTGTCCATCCAACTGTCGCGGTCCACCTGACCAACATTGCAACTGTCTCGGACTCAGCGAGGTCCCCACCCTCAACCAACATTATAGAGGAACATCGGGGGGAGGAGAGTGACAGTTCGTCCCCGCCCTCGGCCAGCATTGCATTGGAGTGTGTGGGGGAGGAGAGTGACAGTTCGGCCCCCTCCTGGTGACTCATCCTATGTGTAGTTGTGTTCGATTTCGTAATGTGTTTTATCATTCTCATTCCTCAGTTTTACTTAATCGGCTTGTTTCTCACCATTGTACCATGTTTTTCATACTGTTTGTTTCATTGTCTTTTTTGCGGTCGATCTTTTTCATCAAATCTAGTTTTACTCTGCTCATGAACATCTTTCACTTTTGGACCATCAGTCTGTTTTAAACCTTTGTGTACGGTTTTCTGTACTTTTGTTTTCTTTTTGTGTGTCTTGTGTTTGGCGCTCTTTGGCCAACTATGGCCCTTGCGCCACAAAAATTTATTTACCTACCAACCAACCCTCTCTCAAACACCATAACTTTGGGTTTTCCCTTATTTATACTCTGTTTGAATTTCATGCAGACTTCATACATCCAATACAACATATTCTGCAAATCACTTTTGCTCTCTGCCAACAGGACAGTGTCATCAGCATACAGCAATCTGCACACATGGATATCACCAAGACATAAACCACTATAATCTATTTTGGCATCACGCATGCACGCATCCATAAATATATTAAACAGCCATGGTGACATTACACAACCTTGTCTAACTCCAGCACCAATAGAAAACCATTTTGATAAAACACCATTGACTCGTACGCAAGCTCTACTACCAGCATACATGGCTTTTACACTATTAAGTAGATTCCCAGTAACACCATATTCGTTCAATACCTTCCACAAAAGTGTCCTATTTATTCGGTCATAAGCTTTCTCTAAATCTATGAAGACAGCAAAAACTTTCTTACCAACAGCCAGGTACTTTTCAATCATCGTGCGTAATGCAAAAATCTGGTTAGTGCAGCCTTTACCAGGCATAAAACCACCCTGATCATCCCACACTTTCTCTGATGTACGACCCCGTACTTTTTCAATAACAACCTTACCAAACACTTTCCCTGGCACACTTAGTAGGCTAATACCATGATAGTTCTTGCATTCAGTCTGATCACCTTTTCTCTTATACAAGGGAACAATAATAGCATCCTTCCAATCCCGAGGGACCATTCCTAACTCCCAGCACAACTGGCAAATTTCAGTTAACCAGTCAATTACAGAGTCACCACCATATTTCAACATCTCGGCAGTTATGCCATCAACTCCCGGAGCCTTACCATTCTGAAGAGATTTTAGAGCTTTACACACTTCTTCTCTTGAGATCCCTCCTGTGCTTCCATCCCTCACTGACATCATCTGCGTCTGTCTTAGAATCATCTTTGCTTTCCTGATCTAATAACTCACAGAAATATTCACCCCATCTTTCACTAACTCATTGGGCTCCCATATCATTTCCCCGATCTCATTCTTCACACAACTTGCAACTTTGTTTCCCCTATTTTTTCTGAGTCTCTTGTACTTCCAGAAAGACTTCCTATCTTTCCAAAAAGCCTATTCATGCCTTTCCACCTTCTCCTTCCTATCTTTTACCTTACTCTGGCGAACCAGCTTAGCCACTTCAAGCTTCTTACAGCGATATTCATCCACAGAGACTCTACCTTGCAACATCCCCAAATAGGCTTCCTCCTTTCTCTTTACTGCCTCTTCAATCTCACTATTCCACCAAGCATCACCTCTATTGTTACCCACTATTGTGGAGCCACAGACCTCTTTATCAGCAGTGACAGCACAGTTCTTAAAACATTCCCACTTCTTTTCTATATTTCTCTCACCAGACTTCAGTCGTTCTCTGAGTAAGTCAGAATAACGCTGATGATCTTCAAGCAGCCTATCAACCTTTATTCTTTCTATCCTGGGTCTCTTCCTATTCCTTTTCCTCCAACCAACATTAAGTTTCACTCATGACACTACCAAATAATGATCAGAACCAACATCTGCACCTCTCATCACACGGGTGTCAACAACTAAGTGTTTCAGACGCTGATCATAGACAACAAAATCTTATCACACTCTTTTGACCAAAAGTACAATTTTACCAAGTGTATGTATGGATATATCGATTGATGGAGAAAAGCTGGAGATAACAGACACATACGTTTATCTTGGACAGCAGATATCAAGTGAGGGTCACATTGCTGAAGATATTAATCGGCGTACAAAACTTGCCTGGAGAGCTTTTGGAAGAAACAGCATAATTTTCAAGAGCAATATGCCATTATGTCTTAAAAGAAAAGTGTTTGATCAATGCATCCTTCCAGTGCTTACATATGGTGCAGAGACGTGGACCTTAACTAAAAGAGACATACAAAGGCTGCAGACAACTCAAATAATCATGGAGAGGTGCATGCTTGGTGTAACCAGGAGAGATAAGAAGAGGAACTCGTGGATCCGAAAAATGACAAAAGTGGAAGACATCATGATCAGAGTTAAATTCCTGAAATGGCAATGGGCTGGACATACTGCCAGAAGGACAGACCATCGATGGACAGCCAAAATTTTAGATTGAATTCCAAGGGACAGGAAAAGACCCAGAAGACCACATGGGAGATGGGTGGATGAAATTTGAAAGCATGCGGGAGTGACGTGGAGGAGACTGGCACAAGACAGACCGTTGTGGAGGAAACTTGGGGAGACCTTCATCCAGCAGTGGATTGATAATGGTTGACAATGATGATGATGTGTGGATATACTTGCGGTTGAAAATTGTATTAGATACACACAAACCATTCTCAATGCACAGTTCAATTAATCTTTCACTATTATCATTCACACAAGGATCATTAAACTTACCCAGAACATTGTCAGGAATTGCATTCTGCACACCTACTGTAGCATTGAAATCCCCTGCTATTATAACTTTTTCTTTAGCACTAAACTGGCTCAAAACAGCTTTTAGCTCATTCCAGAAATCTTCCTTCTTATCAGAAGGTTCAGAGTCACAAGGAGCATACACTACAACAATTACAATTCTCTGAAGTTTCACTTTCAAACGAATCCAGAGAATTCTCTCACTTATGCAACTATAGTGAATCAAGTTGTTCTTCATCTTTTCACTTAAAATCACACCTACACCAGCCTGTCCTCTCACATTATCCAATACTCCAGACCACACACTCACAGTGCCATTCACTTCTTCTACCCCAATTTCCTTCTCTTAGGTTTCACTTACACGCAGCACATCCAGTCTATACTTATTCATATCCTCAATCACCTCATTCATCTTGCCATTTATACCTCTAGTATTCCATACACCAATCTTACATTCACTCAGCCAAGATCTCTTTCTCATACGCCATTTAGAAAGTCCAGGTCAATTCTGTGGTGGACCATCCTTCTCAAGTGTGGTAGGTCCACCATATCCCACACTTGAGTGCAGATATTGATTTCTTTTTGTCTTTTTAATCAGGTATCTCGGCATAAAAAAGACGTGACGAAAACTTTCACTGCTTCCGGCACCCAGGAACACAAGCAGAAACTCCGAGCTCTCACAGCATGGAAGGGCGTAAAGCAAACTTTACTGCTCCTGACACCCAGGAACACTTAAGCAGGAACTCGGAGCTCTCATGGAATGGAAGGGCATAAAGCTTTTGCTAGTTCAAAAAATACACTCTTGCATTCTCAAGAGAAAACTTGAAAGAGATAGCAGTTCATCTTCAAAGAAGTTCAGCCATGGAGATTACCTTCTGGCAGATATTCGACTGTCCCGCTTCACCACTTGAAGCCAACGAGCCTCCCAGCATGGTTTTCCAAGGAGAAATTAAACTGCACCTGCGTGCCACACGCTGAGCAAATGTGCAAACAATACCACAAAAAAAAAAAAAAAAAAAAAACGAGCAAGCGAGAGATAAAGATTACCAATTTATAGCGCCAAGAGACCCTGAGCTCCAATCAAGCCACTCCACTACGAGTGGCGTCAGCTCCGGTACATTTTTGCATATAAATATTTTCCACACATCAAATCCTTAATCATAACTCACAACTTAATAAATTCCAACATTATATAAATAAAATATACAACAATTTCTTTTACAAATAACACATAATGAACAATTTATACAATAATTATTTGTGACCTCAGCACGTGAGCAACTACAAATATTCTAAATAAAGTATTTAGAATTTCCACCTGTATATAAAAAAACTTTCTCAAATTATAAACACTACTAATTGAACTTTACATTTACGGTATTTTTATCCTAGCGACTCCAGGCCATGACTCCGGAACTAATCCCACCAAGACGTCACAAAGGGAGATGTCGAATCCTTTTCTAATTCAAGAGCAGAGGAAAGCTGTATTGTAGTCAACAGGGCAAAATGAACTGCGAAGCATTAGGGTGGGGACAGACATGGGTTTACAATAGATTTGTGTGAAAGAAAAAAGCCATCTGGTTGATGTGTGAAAACTTGGAAACTTTTATTTCTAGTTCACGCCTATAAATTTGGATTACTAGTATAGTTCATGTACAGTTCCTCGTTATCAATAAGTGTATTTATATAATTGTGTATAGTGATCACTTGCTTTACCAAGGCTTATTTTATGATGTGTTTTTGAATACCATGACTGTCCTAGAAATAATATGAACATCTATATCTATCCTATCCTATCCTATCCTATCCTACCTACCCTACCCTACCCTACCCTACCCTACCCTACCCTACCCTATCCTATCCTCCAAAGTATGCTTTTGCAAGCCAGAAGAATGAAAATGTTATACCTTGAAAATAAATTAAGTGAATAGAAAAATGTGGACACAGATCTACTGTATATATGATCCCTTTTCAAGTGGAGAAATATGAACATTTAAAAAATGCAGTGCTAGTAGAGCTTAGAAGGTTGTTCTTACAAATTCTAACCTAGTGGGATATATGGAAAGGTTGTAGATTTTTCAATATGATATAAGACTATGTGCAGTGAAATATGCTAAGAAGTTACTGTTATTCAAGAAAAAAGCCAGTGCTTTAATTACAAAATGAAAATGATGCTAAGCCGTGTGATCAAAGTCATGGTTGGTTTGGATAGTATAAAATATGTTAAAAGTTGAATAACATTAAAATAAGTGGAAAGACTGTTACATAATTTCAGTGGCACTTGAAACTATTGTGGAAATTAGTGAACAAGTAAGTGTTTGATGGAGGTAAAACAGACTGTACTGAAGCATGTGTCAGCTCACTGTATCTCTCTTGACACTTGTGCTCTGAGGCCACAAATTATTCTTTGCCTGTGTTACTAGGATGATTTAACGGGCTATCTTCCAGTTTTGGACATCTAATGAAACTTTAAATATTTGTGTAGTCTGTTGTTACTTTAATTTCTAAACTCTTGAGTTAAAAGACTACATACCATTGACTAGAAAACCTTGCTTTCAAAGTTTTTGTTTATTCTTGACAATGCACCAGAGTTGCGTTACTCATCTGTTAGGAAATACTCAAATATTATTTTCATTCTCCATCTGTTCTTACTTTTTGCGTTTCAATTCAATTTAGGTAATTAGAGGTATTAATATTTGACTTCTTACCTCTTCCGCGAGTCCGTGCACGGGCTCTCCGGCATTCCAACATCTTCTTTGGGTATGATGCACATTAACATTCACATATTCCAATGAGGGTCGTATATCCTAGTTATTTGGTGAACATACTTTATTGCAGATCATTTTATATGAATTAGATAAAAATGCACACACACATACACCAATGGGACATTTTGTTGTTTTGTCTTTTGTGTCATAAAGCTCCACATCAGTTTTCACTCTGCGGCCTCTGCCATATCAGCTCTGCGGCCTCTCCCGTCAGTTCTCACACGTCCACAATTTTCTCACGTCTGCTGTTTGCCTCCTCCGCTGTGCCCTCTGTCGACATAGTCCCAACACCATCCTAATCTCATGAATACAGTTAATATTACATCTTTTTCAAAAATTAATAACTACTTCTACATTGCATTACCTATGTGTACATTTCCTGGGGTTTTTTTTTGGGGATAAATGCAAGAATATGCCCACAGTTAAGAGTTTGGTTAAAATTTGGTGTTTTAAAGGTGTTAGAGATCTTATACCAGAGGTTTGGGCAAAAGTTTTTTTGAGTTGGCTTAAAGCAGTTTGATATTTTATACTGCCTTTCGTGTTCAGAAGGTGAGGGTGTTTAAGTTAGGCAGCCCTAAAATACCAAAAACTAAAATGAAAATTATAGCCGTAGTGTATAACATAAAGCAGGAGAAGTGGATGCTGCTGGTGTGCAATAGTAACTACTTTCATGGGAAGAACTTGGTTACTAATGAGGATGCTGGCTGAGCAGCTGTTGTGAAATGAAGAGCCTGAGTGTGCTTAAGTCAGTTGGTTAAACATTATCAGCCAATACAACTAACGTTCTGATAGTTCGCTCAACGAGCTAATCGAACCATTACTATGTGGCTTATGTTACTTTATAATATCAGTCAACAATATAATTGTGACAACCGAACTGAAGCCACGTGGGTACATTTTGATAACATTAATTCCATAAGTGAATACATAACGTTCTAATGTATTACGTTACATACGACATGCTCCGGCGTGTAGTCAACTTGTTTATGAATAATGTGTGAAACAGTATTACGTCCATCACAATTATATTGTTGACTGATATTATAAAAAAAATTATCAGCCAATGTTATAGTTGAGCTTATAAATGATGTAATAAATGTTTTTGATGAAAATCATTATCCAAGCTCAAAAGTAGGGGAAAAGTTAAAAAAAGTGATATTTTGTTAAAAGCCCCCCCCCCCCCTGACAGGTGCCTTACTGTTCCTAGTCCCTCAAAAGACTAGGAACAGTAAGGCACCTGTCTATGAATTTTTCTTTTCCTGCATGCTCAGTAAGTCTAAAAACTGTAGTTGTTGAGCAACATAGCTTTATTCCATGTGCCGTAACATTGTCTGATGTTGATAACCCAGCACCAACAAAATTGACTTCGCCATCACCTTCATTTCATCACCAGAAGCAGCTATATAACTGCTTAAGAATAGGAAAAATGTCTTTGTATAATGAAGAAATAAGACTGAAGTAGTCCAAGATTATTCTGTTCATCATGTCTAACGTTATATGAGTATATCATATTCAGAGATTATGCAAAACCATAAGAGTTGGATAAGAACTTATTATAATGGGGGGTTTTTATATTCAAAAAGAAAGAACCATACCTTGAATTTAAATCAGTCCAGAAGCAACTTCTTTTCCCAAAACATAAGCATATTATAAAAGTGCAAGTCTGAGGTCATGTTTATCTCATACTGAGTGAAGAAATGCTTTTTTAGGTTTAAGAATGCAGAAGGTACAGAATTTTGAAGTTAAAAGTATAATGATAGAATGAAAAAGGGGTATAATATCTTACATACACCATTTTCATCCTGTCGTATACTTTAACTTTAAAACTCTATACCTTCTGCATTCTTAAACCTAAAAAAGGTGTTTGTTCACTTTGTATGGGATAAATGTTACCTCACTTTGGCACTTTTATGAATACACTTATTATAGTTTCATGGTGCAGATTTGCATGAGCTTCTGTGATGGCCTTATTCTTACGACTTTTCAACAGAAAAAGCAGAGGTTTTTACTTTCTATGTGGCATTTTTTTTTTTTTTTGGCAATAGTGTAAATAGTTTTAAAAACTATCAGTTCTTCAGTAGTGGTGTTATTTGCATCTGAGGCCATATTTTGCAAAGCTGCTTTTTGATGTAGAATCTGAAGTGATTGTGTTCTAAGTTATAGTGAATTTTCATGCTTTATTAATGTCTACTTCTGGTGACATGATGCCCCAGCCATGGCCACAACTTTCACTTTGGCTTCTTTACATACAAGTTCTGCAAAAAATGCTCTTTGATTTGTCATGATAGATATAACCCATGGAAATTCTTTATACCATTTTGGTATAAATTTCTCATGTTTTGCTATTTTCTGTGCAAGATTTTCATTTTCTAATGATACTCCCAAACATTCACTTCCCTTCCTCAAACTGTTGACACTGACACCTTTCTAACTCAATAGCACATTTCCTTGGTGAGAAGCAGGTGGTCTGTTTTTAAAAGAAATTGTAGATTTAAAAAAAAAAAAAATCAAGAATGAAATGTTGCACTAGAAACAGACTACTGATGCAACCACAAATGAAGTAACTGAATGAACATGAGAATAACACAGACATACATACCAGCATTATTTTAGTAGTATCGCATCGCAAACTGTGATGCATTTCAGCGGCAAGTACGATAGAAACATGATTTTGCATCGTAAAATGCT
Organism: Macrothele yani; assembly: GCA_039090855.1. Taxonomy (NCBI): domain Eukaryota; kingdom Metazoa; phylum Arthropoda; class Arachnida; order Araneae; family Macrothelidae; genus Macrothele; species Macrothele yani. The sequence continues at coordinate 99,367,496 of CM076992.1, read as the reverse complement.
ATACATTTTTGGTAGAATATTTCTTGCAGCTAAAACACAAATTGGCATAGGAAATGAGTATTAAGGGGAAAAAAGGATTGGAGGGTAAAAAGCATTTGTGCAACAACCAGATTTATTGGCTGTTGCATAGATGCCAGCTAAATGGATGTTCTGTATTTTTACGGTTTTTTGCTTAGAATTATGAATTACGCGGACATACCACTTGAAATTTCTGGAAATCGCCATTTGATTTTTCTGCTTCGGAAAGCAATTTCGTCATTAACAGATAGCTGCAATAATGATTTCTTGCTGAAAAAATAAATCACCCTGCAGTGATAAAATGCTGAATTCAAAATTGTTTGTTGGTTCAAGTTTTTTGGAGGAGAAAAAAAGAGAAAGTTTTAAAAGCTACTTTCTGTGTTTTTCATATAATATCTGTCGAAATAAGATTCATTTGTGTCATGACCTTTCATTACTTTTAAACTTTTTCCAGGCTATCTTCCCAATAAGCTCTATTTCACACGTCGTCGTTCACTGCCTTTAGCTTCCGTGGTTCGACAATGGTGTCACAATAATATATTGTGTTGTGCCCTATAGAAGATAGTTCCTGATCAGTCTGCGACACATATCATGGTAAATAAATAAATACATCGCTCTTTCCACGTTCCAGAAGCACATAGCAACCGAAAAATTGTTTTCAGCCACTGCCTTGGAATTGAACCACGGAACTCTCGATATCTAGCCGAGCGCGTTAACTTTACAGCATGGTGGCCAACAATCCACGGTGCTATGTGTATTTTTAAGTCAGCTTCTGGCATAAATCTGTAAGATGGGCTCAGCTACTGAGGCGTCTACATCTGGTGGGCATTAACGGCACTGGCTATATATATATATTATAGCAGTTAAATCCAAAGGGGCGAGATCCAAGGTGAAAATCCTTCAAATACGTGGCGTCGGTAAATAAATAAATACATCGCTCTTTGCACGTTCCAGAAACACATAGCAACCGAAAAATTGTTTTCAGCCGCCGCCGTGAAATTGAACCACGGAAATCTTGATATCTAGCTGAGCGCGTTAACTTTACACCACGGTGGCCAACAATCCACGGTGCTATGTGTATTTTTAAGTCAGCTTCTGACATCATAAATCCGTAAGATGTGCTCAGCTACTGAGACATCTCCATCTGGTGCGCATTAACGGCACGGGCTATATATATAATAGCAGTTAAATCCAAAGGGCGAGATCCAAAGTAAAAATCCTCCAAATACGTGGCGTCAGTAAATAAATAAATACATCGCTCTTTCCACATTCCAGAAACACATAGCAACCGAAAAATTGTTTTCAGCCGCCGCAGTGGAATTGAACCTCAGAACTCCTTGATATCTAGCCGAGCAGCTGAAAACAACTTTTCGGTTGCTATGTGTTTCTGGAACATGGAAAGAGCAATGTATTTATTTATTTACTGACACCACATATTTGGAAGATTTTCACCTTGGATCTCGCCCTTTGAATTTAACTGCTATTATATATATAGCCAGTGTCATTAATGCCCACCAGATGAGGACGTCTCAGTAGCTGAGCCCATCTTACGGATTTATGATGTCAGAAGCTGACTTAAAAATACATATAGCACCGTGGATTGTTGGCCACCGTGGTGTAAAGTTAACACGCTCGGCTAGATAGCGAGAGTTCCGGGGATCAATTCCACGGCGGCGGCTGAAAACAATTTTTCGGTTGCTATGTGTTTCTGGAACGTGGAAAGAGCGATGTATTTATTTATTTACTGACGCCACGTATTTGGAGGGTTTTCACAACAGATATCATAGTGTCACAAATATTTTTTTGAGTAACACTGTATTGTGTTCTTCATGATTTTAAGCAGTTCTCCTCAAACAGGTGAATATAGCTGTATACCAAAGAGTTTGGCTCCTAATAATGCCAAGCTGAGCCTGTGCCGTACTTTCGAATGGAAGGGTGAGCTAGCGCATGCACCATACGGTTTTCATTCTCTATTGAAGATCTGGGTATTAAAAGTTCTTTTCCCACCACAAACAACAGTAGCAATGGTGAAAAATTCAACTGTACAATTTAATACTTTCAAATAGTGGAAAGAAGAAATTGATTCTTGCAATATATGACTGAAATACAAGTGTAATGTCGACAATGGTGTCACACTAATATTTTGTGTTGTGCCCCATAGAAGAAAGTTCCTGATCAGTCTGCGACAGATATCATGGTGTCACAGTAAATCTGCAGGTAGTCACTGGGCAAGATAACTACTAGATGTGTAAAACAATAAAAGTTTGAATGAGCAGAGATTTAAAAAAAATAAAAAAAAAATAAGAAAGAAAGAAACTGACAGCCTCATATTTCTTCAACCTACAAAAAAGCCTAGCCTAGGTACTACAGCAATTGCAATGATAACTAGGATCACGAACACTCTACCTTCTGTATCTATAATTTTGCCTCCATTTTCAAGCTGAAACACAAAGGATTTATAGAATAAAATTATATCTATCGACAATACATGGCAGAGGAAATATCATGGGGAGGAAAAAAGAAGTACCATTGCAAGGGAAATCTTTGCCCCATTCTACTTCCGTTTTCGGAAAAATTTTCACCATTTTTGTTCTTAAATAAAAAAAATTATGTAATTAAATGATATTTAAACAATAATACAGTGCAGAGAAAACATTGCAGGGAAACAAATAACTATTACGAGAGAAATTTTCACTGCCTTTAGCTTCCGTGGTCAAACATTTTTGCCTCCATTTTACGATTACAGGAGAAATCTTTGCTCCATTCAACTTCCGTTTTCTGAAAAATTGTCTCTATTTTCAGTCTTAAATACAGAAATTTGTGTGATAAAATGATATTTAATAACCATACTACGAGGCAAAGGGGATATCGCAGAAAATTTTTTAGATGTACATCCAGTTTTGGAAATTGTTTCCTCTATTTTCAAACTGCAATACAAACATTTATGCAATACAATGATATTTAACAACAATACTAGACAGATGAAACATCGCGAGGAAAAAAAAATAAATAAAAAGATTGTGGGAAAAATCTTCACTCTATCTAACTTCCGTTTTCCAAAAGTTTTGAAAAACGGAAAACTTGCATCCACGATCGAGAGTCTGCAAGAGAGGATTTAATAAGTTTCTGGGAATATTGTTTTTGTCTGCAGGATCAGAACAAAATCTGTGACGTATGTTGTCCGTCGCCGCGATTCCACTACGGGGGTGTTGTGTGTTGAAAACGTGAATCAGCACTGCGAGGACTCTGCAACTTGAACTCTTCGTTCATTGACGGACTTTATGGTGCCAGATTGAAGAAATACAACTGGATTAAACATGCACAATCTGATATGCGTAGTTATGCTGTTAATGAAAAGAACAAGCCCAGATCAATTCAAGATTTTATAGTGGAAACCGCAATTGGTAGATCAGTGACTTCAGTAAGCGATGATATAAAAAAAATGTGTCTGTAAATTAATTGACATCACATTTGTCTTAGCACAAGAAGAGATGGCTTTTAATGAATTTCCAAAATTAGTGGAATTAGAAAAGCATCAGGGAGTAGATCTTGGGGATACCTACAATACAATCTGGAAATGTGAAGAATTTACAGAGTGCATTTGAGAAGACATTGAAAACGTTCTGAGAAATGATTTAAAACATTACAGTATTTGTTGTGTTGGTCCGCTGACTCAGCATTACCGAAAAGGAAATAGTTTTTTTTGACCTACGTAAACAACAACAGTTGTAATGTGCAATGTAAATTTTTAAAAACAACAGGTTTAAAAAGCAGAAAAGCTAGTGGCATTCTCAGTCCAATAAAAGAAACTGGACTGTTTTGGCATTGGTGATATTGAAAAGAAACTTTACTTTAGGTTTTTAAGCTAATGGTGCATCTGTAAATTTAGGTCACAAAAAGGGGGTTGCTGCTGAATTAAAGAAGACTTGCTCATGGTTGCTCACAGTTTACTGACTCAGTCACCGTTTAGAATTAAGTTACGAAATATGTAATTCATGAGACAAACCTTAAAGGTTGTTTTATGTTATAAAACATGCTTTAAACTAAATATACATAATATCTAAGGTATTATTACCTGATATTGGCAAAGTATTTCGCACGTTGTTGCTCCGTGAGGCACGTGCTCCCAGCCCGAGAGAGGTCTATTTTATGGTTTTTTTCGGTTAGTTACATTTTTTTTAAATAAATGAAACAATTAGGTTATATTATTATTAGTTCACATTCATTCGTTCACACAATCAAACATTTAAAATTTACTATTAATTAAAAGATTGTATTAGAAAAAGTTATACTCATCGGGTCAGGAGACTTCTCTTAAGAGGCTCTTCGTCATGTTGTTATGGCGAGCGCTTTCAGCACCGCCGGTGTGCCATCATCGGGCCTTCTACACCTACATGAGGGTTTCCTCGCGTGTGTGTAGCCGCTGGAGTTGCACGTCGGGAAATGAAGGGAAAGTTTTGCGGGCTGTGTATGTGTTAAGTGATTGCTTCTCATGTGTCGCCATCTATTTGGATGAGTTGGTAGGTACATCAGTCGTAAGTAAAATTTTTTTCTTTTTTGTTTAGCTATTTTTGAGCTATTGTTATTTATTTGTAGAAACAGGTGTATTATTTTTAGTCCTTTATTAAATGGTGTGACTTTTTGTAATGTTTTTTTTTTTTTTTTTTTGGCTTTTGGTTGGTAGGGTCTTGTAAGTTGCATATTTTATCTTTTTTTTTTGTTCAATTATAACACTTTCAGAAATTATTAATTCTTTTTCGTTTGTGTGGGTGGCTGTAATTAATCATAAACAATATCCTGATTTTGAAAATATTAAAAAAAGATAAAATATGCAACTTACAAGACCCTACCAACCTGGATACAGTCTGGAAGTCACTTATAAATCCATAAAAAAAGACAAAAAAAAAGAACATTACAAAAAGTCACACCATTTAATAAAGGACTAAAAATAATACACCTGTTTCTACAAATAAATAACAATAGCTCAAAAATAGCTACACAAAAAGAAAAAAATCCGGCATTGCCGGCCTAAACCTCTGGGTTTAGGCCGGCAATGCCGGATTTCATTACGTTTCCGGGAATTCCGGATTATAAAATAATATTTCCGGATTCCATCATGATTTCCGTAGCTCAAATTAAAAAGTAAAAGTAATGAGGAGAAAAGTTCGAAGTTCTCCGATGTTTATCGTAGCATAAATAAATTAAAAAGTAATGAGGGGAAAGTTCAAAGTTCTCCGAGGCATCGGTTCATTAGCAGAGAAGTGACCTTTCCCCTCTGAGTCAGCAGTTGGCAGCGATGTTTACTCTTCTGTCTGCTAATGATCTCTGGTGCTGCAGGCACGGAGCAGGAACAGGCTTGGCGTTGGCCATACGTATTGACGCAGATTTCTCATCTGTCGACGGTATCGGAAGCGCGTTTTGGTTTGTTTGATGTACTTCTTCTCTCTTCACAGGAATTTCTGAGAACTTTTCGTGCAAGTGTTTAATTGCGCGATGGCTGGTAGAAAATATCAGTCTGTTTTTTAAGTGTTATAAGACAGATTATTATCCGTGTATAATCGAATCAAGGAAGGGCCAACAATTTGCCTTTTGCTCTATTTGTAGATGTGATTCTTCCATTGTCCCCAAGGGCAAAGGAGATACCGATAATCACATTCGTATGCAAAAACACGTGGACAATTCGAAGTGCGTAGAAAATAACAAAACATTAAATTTTGCTCCAGATAGTTCTTCTTCCGATGCCATTATCCATGCTGAGTGCTTGTTTACTTCATTCCTCGTGTAACATAACTTACCTTTAAGCTGTGCTGACCATGCAAGTGTGCTTTTTAAGAAAATGTTCCCAGATAGTAACATTGCAAAAAAATATGCATGTGACAGGATTAAAACATCGTGCGTCATTGCCGAAATGGGGAAATCTTAAAAAATGGACTTGCATACTTGCCAACTTGTACGGATTTCTGCTTAATTTTACTGCTTTATGGATAGAAGTCTTTTTTTACAGATTTTTTAATATTTCGATTGCTCAATCGAAATATTTTAACCCCCTGCAACCATCCACTTAGATTTTCTACCAGAACTTACGAGCGCTGTGTCATGCGATGATGTCATCTTTGACTCGCTGGCTTGGTGACATCATGCGGTAGCTCTCTCTCTCCACGGAAGTGCTCAAGTGATGTGCCGACCAGAGTTCGCCAAAATGCGTAATTACGCGTTTAGTACGCATCGAAATTTCACCAATGTGTAAAAATATGCATCAGGAATTTTTCCCGATGTTTAAAAATATGAGTCAGGAATTTTTCTCCGCGTGTAAAACTACGCACGGATAATTTTACAAATTCGTAAAAATATGCATCGAGACAGTACTTCGTCTTTCAGAAACGGAAGTAAATAAAATAAAGATTTTTTCCGTAATCGTAATTTCTTTTTCCTGTGATGTTGTCTCTGTCCAGTTTTGTTGTCATATATCATTTTATTCCATAAATATTTGTATTTCAGTTTAAAAATGGAGGGAAATTTTCCGAAATCAGAAATTCGATGGCGAAAAAACTTCGCTGTAATCTTTAGGCATGAGAGTGCGACAGCTTCGAGGATTTTCTCCTTTTCCGTCATAATTTGGGTTATCCTCGAGATCGTTGCATAACTGAACAGAATTTTTTTACATTTTGTTATATGCCTTAACGTAACTTTAGTGCTTCAAATTATGTCCATTGATATTTCAAACATACCAAAGCAGGGTTCCCACGGTGCTTATAAATCCTTAAAAGTCCTTAAAAAGTGCTTATATTTTTTGGGGGTTCTTAAAAGTCCTTACATTTTCCCAAAAAGAGCAAAAAGTACTTAAAAGTGCTTATTTTTTTATTTTGTTCGGAGTGCTAAAGGTGCTTATTTTTTATTTTGTTGGGACTTTTTTTTTTTTTTTCAATTTTTCCACATTTGCCCATAAACTCTTGATCGTTCGTTTTCGTGGAGCACGTGAGTTCATATGAAATGCTATACCTAATTAATATTTGGAGCTTAGACACTGAGAAAAAAAAAGTTGGTGTCTTTATACACTGAGTGGCCACTTTATTATGGCCACCCCCTCAGTATTTCGTTTGGCCACCTTTCGCCTTTAATACTGCAGCGATTTTTCGTGGCATGGACTCCACAAGATGTTGATAGGTGGTTTGTGGAATCTGAGACCATGCTTGATGAATAGCACTTTCCATGAGTGTGAGATTGCAGGGTTGTGGATCCAGCTGTCTGATGGCTCGTTCAACTTCATACCACAAATTCTCAATGGGTTGAGATCTGGAGATTTTGGGGGCCACCTAAGCAAAGTAAACTCACCGGCATGTTCCTGAAACCAATCCTGTACAATACGAGCACTATGGCAAGATGCATTATCTTGTTGAAAGTAGCCATCGCCATTGGGATAAACCATCCACATGACAGGATGCACTTGGTCCGCAACGATGTTTAGATATGATGTGCCAGTCAGACGTTTATCAACACGAATTAAAGGGCCCAAAGCATGCCAGGAAAACATTACCCAAACCATAATGTTGCCTCCACCAGCTTGAAGGGTTGTAGCAATGCATTTGGGGTCCATACTTTCGTGCTGTTTCCACCAAATTCTCACTTGGCCATGGGCATGGTGCAACTGAAAACCACATAATTTGTTTCCAATTATCGACTGTCCAATTCTTGTGCTCCTGTGTGAAGTGGAGACGTTTTCTCTTGTTAACTGCAGACAGCAAAGGTGTTCGAACAGGGGTCATTCCATGCCAAATCAACCAAAATTTTTCAGTATTCAACCTGACCATCTGAGATTTCAATGGAACCTTCAGGGATCATTCTCCCTAATGATATAAATGAAATATATATTTTTTTAATTTTGAAAAATCATCGTTTTTTGGCTTGCATAAACTTTTTTCAACCTTGACTTTTCTCAAGTTCTATAAGGTCTAGAGAGTTGTTTGACCCCTCATTTTAAAGATAATTTCATAAGTTTTAATTTGATATGCAACTTGACTATGCTTGGTGAAAAAACAAACAAAAAATTAAATTTAAAGATTTTTAAGGTAGTGTTTTTTTTTTTTAATTTTGAAAGAATATAGAAATATTTTTTTTGTAATACTATAAGCTTTAAATCCTGAAACTTTCAGAGTGGGATCTCAATGGGATCGGGAGCTATGGCAAAAAACTTAAAGTTACTGTACAAGTAATAATGGATTATAATTCTCGTTTTAGTGTGTTTACATGATAATAGACACTGAGTTTTAAAATCTACATAATACATCATACTAATACATAGTCAAACATAAAACAAGGGAAGAACAGTCCCAACAAGCTAAAAGTTTTACCTGATAAAATTAATAAAAATTTTTTTAGTTAGCACTCAAGAGTTGTAGTTACGCCAAAATAGCGACCTCTTAGTTCTTCTTTAATTTAACAAATAAGTTCTTGTTTGCCTCTTTGGTTTCTGAGTCTGTAAGTCGATAAATTCTTCCTGTAGCTGTTGTAGAATCAACTTTTGTTAAAACCTCACTTTTATGCACAACTAGTGTGTCAGTAAATTGTGGGTATTTGAAAGATGGAGAAGGGCCATGTGGTTCCAAAAACTTATTTTTACTTCATCTCCTTCTATCCTAACACAGAACTTAACCACCACTTATCTGAGTATTGGCATGTAACAAAGCCAACAATGTCATTAATGTCCAGATCATCATCAGTGTCATCAGCTGAAACTATTCTACACTTGATTCCTCAGAAAATGAGTAGCTTTTCACTAAAACTCTAGTCTCATTCACAGGACTGTAACTGTGAAATTGTTGAGTACCCTTTATTGTTGTTGCTGTTTCAAATCTACTCTTCAAGGTCTTTTCCTCTGCCTCGTATTCGTCTGTAGTGGAATACAAAAAACTGATGTTGACAATATTGTCTTTAGCCCAATCATAAAGTTGGTGAGGGGGTCATAATTTGATCATTGTAGACCATTCGTAGACTGGCCAATGCCGCTAATCGTTTAACAGTTCCTCTGACACCATCACATGCATTTTTTCCATGTGACGATGCAAAAAAGTTCCATTCCGCCTTGATGCCCAAATCTTTCTCATGATGGCAAAGATTAAGAAAGTTTGATTTGTTTTTGTACTGTGATGATGCTCCATCTGAAAAGTAATTCAGCTTTTCGGGTTTAAATTTGATTTGTTTTTGTACTGTGATGATGCTCCATCTGAAAAGTAATTCAGCTTTTCGGGTTTATGGGGAAGATTCTGTTTAAGAAAGTCAATCATGAGGCGTTGAAACAAATGAACAGCAACTGTATCATGCACCATACAATCGGAAAGAATAACTAAGCTCAGGTGCGCCAACTTTTTGGTTTCCTCGTCAACGTAGTATATAACAAACGGATGTATTGTTATATCGTTGTTCAAATTTCGCTGATTTGCGAAGAACATAATTTTTATGTGGCTATGATAATATAACTTAAATTGACATTAAATGTCCGTCATTACTGTTTCACACGTTATGCAAGTTCGGCAATCGGGAGATTGTTAAATGCTGTTAGATACATATGGGGCATAGTATTAGCAAGTAATATCAAGAAGCAATGAACTAAATATCTACTTACTATATTCGTAGTGGCTGTCAGGGGCTTCTTATGAACGTCTGTAATGTGTTTATTCACAAGACATTGCCGTAATTATCTGACTCTTTCAAAGAACTTTTTCAATTGTGAAGTTTAAAAATAAAATTCATGATATTGTAAAATCTGCACCAGATAAAATTGAACAAGATGGATTTTTACAATGAAGGTAAAAAATTCATTTAACATCAACGAAATATGAAACTGTATTAAACCTTGCTGAATTTTTTTTATAAAACGAACTAAAATCTTGAAGAGGAAATCATTTTGACTGCGAAGCAACCAAGACAACAACGAAACATGAAAATGAATTACAATGCTCGCCGAAATTTTAAAAAACAAAGTCTTGACAAAGAAATAATCATCTTGAATTACAAAGCTCAAATAAATACATTTCCCGACTGCGAAGCACCAAACTAGTTTCTGCTAAAATTCATAGCTATCATCAGTGGTAGGTGCACGGACGTTGTAATTACCTCACTCTCTCACTCAGATAAGCCATTCAATCCAAATGCATGTTCAGCCCTGTCGTGCAGATATTTGTGCATCATGGTTTAGGCTTTACTGCGCACATCTACAGTGTCGCCATCTGTAGTTAAACAAAAGAAACAAGTATCACTTAGGAGTAGAAATATGCACTTGTATTTTTAGGTAATATCTGATGTAAGCTGTTTTATGTTGTTGTTTTTCTTCTTCAAATGTTTTTTCTCCTGTTCAATAAGGTACCTCCATGCAAACTGAAACTCTACTGGACTATTCATGTTACAGTTGTATCTTTTGGTTTTCTCAATGACTACAGCCTCAGAGGTCAGAATCTGGGCATGTAATCTATGTGATGTTATAATTTTCATGTTAATCTAATCAGGAGTTACATGATTTCTGATACAATGTTGTATTAATGAAGTTTTTTCATCTCTTTTTGTCTAATTCATAATATGTTCATTTAATCTAGTCAAAAATCTTCTACGCATACTTCCGATATATACTTTGTCTTTTTGGTTATTATCTTTAACTGTTGGAATGACATAAATGCCAGATTTATTTAGAACTGATCTATTATTATTAGTAGTAAGTATTCCTCCATTATCAATGACTGTTTCTGCAATGTTAATATTGTGGTTGTAACATTGTTTTTTTTAAATAGTACTAATAGGAGGTAAGTATGGAAATTTTCCATAATATTGCTTTTTTCTTTTTCAATTTTATTTTTGGAACAATGTATACTGGCTGTAATATTGTTATATAAAGATATATATGTAATATTCGAAAGTATGCGGGATTGACATGGAAGAGACTGGCACAAGACAGACCGTTGTGGAGGAAACTTGGGGAGACCTTCGTCCAGCAGTGGATTGATAATGGTTGACAATGATGATGATGATGATGATGTAATATTGTTATATAAAGGATGTATTGTTGTTGCTTGAGCATTGTTCCAATGAAAGCCTTGTGCAAAACCTCGAAGCACAAATGCATAATTTTCAGCAAAATCACAAAGTACAATGCATTGGTTTTGAGGTAGATTTTCTTTCAAGTGTCGCAAATAGGAAGACTGTTGAGTAGCAATGACTCTGAAACAAATAATCCCAAAACTCTTCTGTCAGTTTTATAATAGTTTCCAGGACACACTTGTTATCAATCTGCATCCATTGTTTGAAACTCACATTTTCAATGCTATTAAGCTCAAAAGCTTCTTCAAACCGAGCCTTCAAATCATCACTTCCTGGGCAGTAAACACAATTTGAAAAGTAACATTTAGATGTTGGCGTTTTTTAAATTATATTGCTTGTTACATTTTTGTATGTTTTAATCGGGAGTTCACCATTTGTCAATTCAGGTATTTTACACTGAGCCATCATTAATTTGGCATTCTGATGTACTGTGAAAACGCACACAGAATGTGTCCCATTGGACCCAGGAAGAACACAATGCTTGAGACGAAGCTCACAAAATTTAGGAATTCCAATTCTCTGATCAGGGTAACACTTCTTAAACAGTACATATGATTCTTTTAATGTACTTAGAATTAAATACTTTTGAACATGTACACGTTTGCCATCTTTTTTGACTGAAACCAAGTCTTTTTTACCAGGCATTTGACGACTAACCGCATCATTTTGATAGAATTCTTTGACTAGGGCTACCATTGCAGGGTTTAGTAAATCATTATCTGTAATAGACCCCAATATAATTGGTTACCTTACAGCCAACATATATATATATATATATATATATATATATATATATATATATATATATATATATATATATATATATATATATTTTTTTTTTTACCTTGCAAAAGTTAAAGGTAGCAATGTAGCCCTAACTGGTAACTCCTGATCCCATTGAGATCCCACTCTAAAAGTTTCAGGATTTAAAGCTTATAATATTACAAAAAAACACATATTTTTTTCAAAATTTCTTAAAAACACTATCTTAATTTTTTTAATTTTTTTTTTAATTTTTTTTTTTTACCAAGCATAGTCAAGTTGCATATCAAATTAAAACTTATGAAATTCTCTTTAAAATGAGGAGTCAAACAACTCTCTAGGCCTTATAGAACTTGAGAAATTCAAGATTGAAAAAGTTTTAGCCAGAAAACAACTATTTTTCAAAATTAAAAAAATTAATTACATGAAAACCCAATGAGATAAAAAAATAAATAAAAATATATTCTCATTTATATCACTAGGGAGAATGATCCCTGAAGGTTTCATTGAAATCTGAAATGGTCAGGTTGAGTGACTGGTTAATTTGGCATGTAATCACCCACAGGCCTTCGGCTGCCATATCCCATCCGATGCAGTGTACGGCGAACAATGTGTGCAGAGGTAATTTGAGGGGATCCTTGATTAAGATGATCAGTAATTTGCTGCACTGTTGCCGTTCTGTTGTCTGTTGCCAGTCTGGACACTCTCCATTCCGCCCGAACAGTCACTAGTCGATGACGACCACACGTTGCACGTAGAGACCCAGTTTTTTGGCTCACAGTCCAGTCTTTAAACACTTTAACAACAGCTGCTCTGGAACATTTCACAAATGCGGCGGTTTCGGTGATACTCGCTCCATGGCTCCAAGCTCCTACAATCATCCCATGTTGAAAGTCCGTCAAATCACATTTTTTACCCATCTCGTCACCCAAAAATCCCTTCTACTACTGTCGCAAGCACTAAGTTTTCCCTTTTTATACTAGCCTCGCCCTCTGGCGGCAACAGCATGCAGCCATAGCTCATTTGCTTAAAACTGTCAGGTGGTCATAATAAAGTGGCCACTCAGTGTATACATATAGAAGAAAATGTATTTACATACATTTTCTTCTATATGTATATAAAGCTAGTGCACGTGTTATTGCTAAGGTCCTTAAATTTTTTTAATAGGTGCTTTAAAGTCCTTAAAAAGTGCTTATGGGAGAAAAAGAGTGGGAACCCTGGAAAGTATGTTTGAAATATTGTTCTATTAAGCAGAAGCTTTGCCGCAGTGACTAAAAAAATGCCGAAATTATTATGAGTAAGTAAAATTTTTTACCATTAATGTTCGTTTTGTATTTTCATATCATTATATGGACCTAACTACTCCACCCTGCATACTTATACAAAATATACGTGAGGAACAGTATTGTCGCTGCTTTTAATAGCAGTTCTACATTGAAGTCTTTGGCCACGTAATATCACGCCATATGTCTTTTTTTGCGTATGGGAATATAAGAATACGAAAGTATGCTTACAGGATTTTCATAGAAAATTGTAGGATTTTCTCTTCTTAAGGTTAGCAAGTCTGAATATATATAACTATTATATATATATATAGTATTCATCAAAACAGTTATATATATCTAATACATCCAGATGGTTGGTGTTATAAGGTGAATATATACACTGAAGTGCCAGAAAAACTAGTACAGACGAGCTTATGCAAAATACATAGCAATGTCACCTATGCGCGTGCTCGGTTGCGTTCGCCAGTGCGTATATAAAGCGATAGACATCCTTGCCAGCTGTCAGAGCTGTTTTCGGCATGAGAATGACAAGTAATAACGATTTAAGCAATTTACAACGCGGTGTCATAGTTGGCGCTCGTGAGATTGGCCATAGTATTTCGGAGGTATAAACAAAGTTTGAATTTTCACGAACGACCATTGCAAGGGTGTACCGTGACTACAAGAATTCCAGCAAAACCTCCAACCTACGATACCAGTGTGGCCGTAAAAAGACATTGGGTGAACATCGGCTGTCAAGAATCGTTTCACGAGATAGGCGTGCAACATTCTCATTGGTATCGGAATACAATGCTGGAAATTAAACAACTGTGCAACGTACGCTGCACGATATGGGCTTTGAGAGCCGACGCCCAACTGGAGTCCCCTTGATGGGTGCACGACACAGAGCTATGTGCCTAGCTTGGGCGCGGCAATACTGCCACTGGACACTTGATGACTGGAAACAAGTAGCCTGGTCTGACGAGTCGCGTTTCCAACTGTATCGGGCAGATGGAAGGATTAGTGTGTGGCGCAAACCCCATGAAGCCATGGATCCTGCCGGTCAACAGGGAACTGTACCGGCTGGTTGGGGGTCCGTAATGGTATGGGGTGTGTTTAGCTGGACTTCACTGGGACCCCTGGTACGTCTACAAACATCTGTGATCGGCCAACGCTATGTGCACATCCTTTCTCACTAGGTACACCCGTTCATGTCCTGTATTCATGCTGATGGGTTGGGCCTGTTCCAACAGGACAATGCACCTCCACACAAGTGTCAGGACGCCACATTATGGTTAGAGGAGCATTCATCTGAGTTTGGGGTGTTGCCATTCCCACCCAAGTCCCCAGATCTGAACGTGATAGAACACATTTGGGATGCCATGCAACGCGCTATTGAACACAGGAATCCGAGACCTTGGAATACACCCGAATTGTGGAACGCTCTGCAGGAAGTATGGTGTACATTGCCTACAGCATATTTCCAGAAGCTAGTGGAATCCATGCCCCGTTGTATTTCTGCAGTCCTGCGCTCCCGTGGGGGACCTACCAAGTATTAAACTGGTGTACCAGTTTTCTGGCACTTCAGTGTATCTATCAACATTTGGGACATTAATCTCTTCTCAGTCCTTAAGTATCAAAAACTTTTACTTTTTATTATACTGTAGTTGGGGTATAGTTTTCATCCTGTTTGGGTAACTTAAGTAGTGACTTTTAGACAGTTGAAATACTTCACCTAGTTACTCAGTGTATTTAAAATCATATACCATTGAATCACACAACCCAGCTTTGTTGCATGTATCAAGTGGCAAGTTAACTGTTAAAGTTCTGAAACTCTAACCATAAATAACAAATAAATTAGGATTTAGAATTCTTTGTATATCTAAATGCTGCACAAGGGTTAAAATTGGCTAATGGCAGAATTTTGTATTTTCCCCACTGGCCCTTTAAGAAGCTAGAATGGATGCATAGTTCAACTTTAAACTGTCCCATGACACCCATGAACTAGCAATACAAAATCTGCAAGGTATCCAGAGCCCCTGTGTTTTTACAAAAATTCTGTTGCAGGCATTAGCAAGCTTACCAGTTTTGTGAATTTATGTAATGGTGGATAGCTCAAAAGAACTGATATATCTTGGTGAAAGCCAGCCCCCTGTCCCCCAATGAAATGCTACAGACTCATCTTCATTTTTTTGGAAAGATCTTAGTTTTCACTTCTGTTCATTTGGAGTTCTGCATATGTACTATAGAATTGTTGCATATCCTGTCTTGTGTTGCCATCTGATCCAGATGACCAAACTGTGTTTCAGGTTTCAAAGCCATAATTAATATTACAAAATATTCTCTTTTGAGCCATAAGTTCAATTAAAAAAAGAAAAGAAAAAATGTTGTGCTTCAAACAGGAAAGTATACAAGTAAACACATTTTTTGAGAAATATGTGTGATGCTTTTTATTTTTTCATGTGCATTAATGTTTTTTTTGCAGTCATTATTCTTTTTATATTGTAATGTATTTGTAAATACAGTAAAATACTCAATTGAAGTGCAATGTTTAGTGAATTTAAGAACTTAATTCTCTTCCTTCTTCTTTTCTTTTCTGTCTGTTTGCTAATAGCAGGAGCTCAACAGTATTCTCAACAAGCAAGTTATTCTTCAAGTCAAGTTCATCCTCAACAGCAACAGACTCATCCCCAGTATAATAGCAGTGCACCTTCACAAACCAGTTATCCTCCTCAGAGCCATTCTCAGTCCAACTACTCAAATACTGGATCCCAGAGCTATGCTGCTGCTGCAACATCCCAGTCTCAGGGATATGGATCAAACACTGCTCCACCTCAGCAGTCGTCAACTGCACCACCTCAACAACAGCAGCAACCAGCTCCTCAGGCACAGCAGCAACCACAGCAACCACAGCAGCCACAGCCCACACAGCAGCAGCAGCAGCCTCAGCAGCAACCACCTCAGCAACCAACACCACCCCAGCAACAGCCTGCTCAACCACAGTCACAACAACAACAGTCTCAGCAGCCACAGACACAACCTCAAGCATATACTTCTCAAACTTCTTCCCAGGCTCCAGGGACTTATACTTCACAGGGTGCTCCAACATCTCAGCCTCAAGCATATACTACCCAATCCCAGGTTTATTCTCCACAGACTCAGTCATATGGGCCACCACCACCATCATCAAATGCTCAGTCCCAATGGTATCAGTCTCAGAGTTCTCAACCATATTCTTCTGCACCATCTTCCCAGTCTAACTATCCTGTTAATCCAATCCCTCAGGGTTATATGGCTCAAATGGGACATTCCCAGACTAGCTATTCATCCGCTTCAAATCCTTCAAACTATGGATCTCCTCCTGCAACTTCACAGCAGCAAAATTATGGGCCTCCACCACAGCAGTCACAGCCAGGTTACGGCCACCCTCCTGCTTCTGCCCCACAAGGTTCGACTCCTCCTCCTCCTCCTCAGACCCAGCAAAATCGCTACCCTGCTGGATATGGGCAACCAAATTATGGCCATTACCGCCCTGCTTCTCAGCCAGCAGCAATGTCACATCCACCAATGAGTGGACCAATGGGACCTCCAGCAAGTAGCATGCATGGCCAGATGGTGGCTACTAACCAGCCACAGGGGCAGACATATAGCTATGAACAAGGTCAAGGGTATGGTGCATACCAGCCACAGTAAATAGCTTTTATCAGTTTTTTCACTACTAAAACTCAAAACAAAAAATATATAAGAAGGGTGAGGGGATGTATATTTTTGTGATTTTATGCTGTCTATACTTAAGTTTTTCTTTTTTATATTGCATTTTAAAACTTTTTAATTATTTATCGCAAGTGGTACAATCACAACATTATGTATCTTAAGGTTTTCTTTTTTTTTTCTGTTTTGTAATCGCATAACACTACATAAAAAAAGGGTTGGGTGTAATATTTTCATTGTAAAACACTTTTTATACATACATACATACATACATACATACATACATACATATCGTTTAGCTGCTCTCTGAGATTCAAAGGTTAGCTCCTCAAAGGAAGACCATCTGCCAAGTAAACATTCAACTGATAGAACTAGAATTTACTTACTGTTGGTATATCTCAAATGTCTCCATTTACCACAATCTTGGTACACACTTCGAGCTTCATTAACATCCATCACACACCACACACACGACCTTTTGTACTTCATACTCAATCTTTTTCTCAAGTAGACATTCCTGAATCTGGTCCTCCCATGATTTCCTTGGTCTAAGCCTCTACCTTTATTTCATGCCACTTGAGTTGAAACAATTCTCTTGGTCAGCACCTCATCACTCATTCTTTCAGTATGGCCAAACCACCTGAAAATATTAGTCTCCACCTTACTAACAACATTTTGCCTCACAATTACACATCTGCAGCACATCTTCATTCCTCACATGACCAGAGCTTGTCTTACCACAAACTCCCCATAAGTAACACACCTCCCCAGAACACAAACGACTTCTATGTCTTTTCTGAGGCTGCAAAGCTGGTTCACCAGAGTAAGGCAAAAGATAGGAAGGAAGAAGAGGAAAGGCATGATGTGACTTTTTGGAAAGACAGAAAAACATTCTGGAAGTACGTAAGACACAGGAAAAAGAGGGGACATAAAATTCTAAGTTGTGTAAAGAATAGGGTCGGAGAAATGATATGGGAGACCATTGAGCTAAATGAAAGATGGGGTAAGTACTTCTGTGAATTATTAGATCATAAAAGCAAAGGTGATTCTCAGGCAGAAACAGATGATGTCATAGTGAGAGATGGAAGCACTGGTGGGATCTCAAGAGAAGAGGTGTGTAAAGTTCTAAAATCTCTTCAGAATGTTAAGGCTTTGGGAGTAGATGGCATATCTGCTGAGATACTAAAATATGGTGGTGACTTTGTGATTGACTGGTTAACTGGCATTTGTCAGTTATGTTGGGAGTTTGGAATGGGCTAGCAGGATTGGAAGGATGCTATCATTGTTCCCTTGTGCAAGGAAAAAGGTGATCAGACCGAATGCAAGAACTATCATGGTATCAGTTTGCTGAGTGTGCCAGGAAAAATGTTTGAGAAGGTCATTATTGATAAGGTACGAGGTCTTACATCAGAGAAAGTGTGGGATGTACAGAGTGGTTTTATGCCTGGTAAGGGCTGCACTAATCAAATTTTTGCATTACGCATGGTGATTAAAAAGTATCTGTCTGTTAGTAAAAAAGTGTTTGCATCCTTCATATATTTAGAGAAAGCTTATGACAAAGTAAATAGGATTCTTTTGTGGAAGGTACTGAATAAATATGGTATTACTGGGAATCTATTTAATAGTGTGAAAGCCATGTACACTGGCAGTAGAGCATGTGTGTGAGTGAATAGTGTTTTATCGAAATGGTTTTCTATTGGTGCAGGAGTCAGACAAATTTGTGTAATGTCACTCTGGCTGTTTAATATATTTATGGATGCACGCATGCGTGATGCCAAAATGGATAACACTGTTTTATGTCTGGGTAATATCAGTGTGTGCAGATTGCTCTATGCTGATGACACAGTCCTGTTGGCAGAGCAAAAGTGAGTTGTAGAGTATGTTGTCCTGGATGTACGAAGTTTGTATAAAGTTCAAACTAAGTATAAATAAAGGAAAAAACCAAAGTTATGGTTTTTGAGCAAGGAACTGTTGTACTGAATGCAAGAGAAGTCTTAATGGCAGAGATCAACCAGGTGAATGAGTTTGTATATTTAGGAAGTATGTTTGACAGAGAGAACAAAGATAGGGAAATTAGTAGGTGAGTGAATTCTTTATTGAAAGTCATAGCTGCCTTAGGAGGACTTCACAGGAATGATGGGTTCTCAATGAAGTCCCGAATGGCTGCGTATGTAAGTGTAATTATTCCTTCTCTGATGTACGGCAGTGAAACCTCGGTACTGCAGAAAAGACACAGGAATCATTTCTATGATGGGGAGATGTGTTACTTACGGGGGATTTGGGGTAAGACATGCTCTGATCATGTGAGGAATGAAGATGTGTTGCAGATGTGTAATGTGAGGCAAAATGTTGTTAGTAAGGTTGAGACTAATATTCTTAGGTAGTTTGACCGTTTTGAAAGAATGAGTGATGAGGTGCTGACAAAGAGAATTTTTTCAGCCCAAGTGGCAGGAAAGAAAGGTAGAGGAAAGCCAAGGAAGTCATGGAAGGACCAGATTCAGGAATGTCTGTTTGAGAAAAAGATTATGAGTGTGAAGTACAAAAGGTCTTGTGTGCAGCATGTGATAGATGTTAATGAAGCTTGAGCTGTCTACCAAGATTGCTGTCAATGGAGACATTTGGTACACCAACAGTAAGTTAATTATAGTTCTATTTGTTAAATGTGTAGTGGCACATGGTCTTTCTTTGTGGAGCTCAGAGAAACTCTGAATCTCAGAGAAAAGCTTAATGATGTGTATGTATGTATTCCGTGCACCAATCTTACACTCACTCAGCCGAGATCTCTTTCTCATACGCCATTTGGAAATTCCAGGTCAATTCCATGGTGGACCATTGTACTCAAGTGTGGTAGGTCCACCATATCCCACACTTGAGTCCTTTTTTGATATTCTTTGAGTCTTTGTAATCAGGGAAGTGCGTCAGTGCGGGGTATTAGCCCACAGCTGACTCCAGTTGGATTATTCCACCTAAGGGTTCTGGAATATAACCCAGTGAGTTAAAAGTCTTTTGGTCAATGTTACACAAAACTAGCTGGTACCTCAACAATATTTACACTGAAGCATAAATTTGTGTCAGCTCCCAAGATTCATAGAGGCCCTTGTTGCTGTTGTGTGTGCCATTGTTGCCCAGTGGAGCACCCTGTAGAGGCAAACCCATCTCTCACTAAGATCGCCTACTAAACAGTTTTTATTTATTATATCTTGATATTATGTGTTCATTTAGTGGTAAAGTCTTGATATTTATGGTTTTGCATAATATGCGACTTTTTAATGACCTGCAAGACCTGCACATAGGGTGAGAATTTTCAGGCCAGTATGTGAATAAAGTATATATAGCTGTGTAACAAATTATTTTTCCATTTGTGTGTGCCTGCATGCATGCAATGAAGTTATGAACTGTAGTGCTTGTGATCATCAGTTTTATGCATATCAAAGGGTATGCAGACCCAAAAAAAAAAAAAAAAAAAAAAAAGTCAAATTTATGAGCATACAAAAGACTTTGAACTGAAAGATAACTGGTGTTAATACTGGAGTGCCTCAAAGCAACTGACAAAGAAAAGAAAATAAGTTGCAAGGTCAAATTTTTGAGCATACAAAAGACTGAACTGAAAGATGACTGGTGTTAATACTGGAGTGCCTCAAAGCAACTGATAAAGAAAACAAAATAAGTTGCTTTTTGTTTAAGGGGAGCTGTAAAGCCCCATCAGTTTACTACATGTAAATTGCCGCTCTGTGAGACTGCTGAACAAAAGTGATTTTACTCAAACAGCCATGTTGTTGTGGTATTGTGTTGTCCATGTAACATGTAGTTTTTGTGATAGTGTTAATGAATGAATTATATTTAAGAAAATAGCAAGCTTTTTTTTATAATTCTGCTACCCATTAGAAAAGGCGTAATAAGATTCCGGTCAAATTTCTGAAAACTCACATTTGTTTGAAATACTGGTACTAAGGCATAGAAAAATGTGTTTTGTGATTAACACATTTAATGATAAGATGCTGTTGAGTTATTCTTCTTCATTATTTTTAAAAATGCATTCAGATGCCATAAATTAATAAACTATGTATAATCTTTTTCCCTGAAAAAGCAGTAGTTTTCAAAATGCAGAAAATTCAGAACCAATCGTCCTCCCCAGACTTTCAGATCTCCCCCTTAATGGCTATCACTGTGATGTAAAAGATGTTACTGAAGTAATCTTGGCTGTATGAGTTTGTTCAGACCATGAATAAATTTTTATAATTCAAATTTATTCTGTATTTATGTATTATTACAAATGCATGCCTTGCCAAAACAGGCTCCCACTGCACTAATAACTCTTTAACCCAGAATTTTTGTCGCTCCTCAGATATATGGCACAGTCCATTTGTGGGAATCTGTTAAATTGCCTCTGTGGTCAGGTATTACTATCCTGAATACTCTTGTTTTCAACAGGAAGAACAGTAAAGGAAGCTGTGTAAATGTGAAACGAGTCTGGCCTTTCAACACTGGCCAAATATTGAATGATACTATATATATGGTTTGATATTGTTATGACTGAATCCAACATCCTAACAGTGACATTTGGTAGAGGCAGCATAATGCTATGGAGCTATTTTGTTTGTTTGTTGTTGTTTAGTTTGGACTTGTAAAATGTTTTGGACAATACCATGAATGCTGCGTTTTACCTGTACATCCTAGACAATTATGCACTACCAACATTGTGGCAGTACTTTGGAGAAGGCCCATACCCAGAACAGCAGGACAAGCATCATGCCGTACTACTCTCATTGTTAGAGATCAGTTTGAAAATGTGGGAGTTGAAAAGTGGACAGGCCATCCCCTCCAGAGTCCTGGTCTGAACCTTTAATATAGAATCTTCATGATGTATTGGATCATTGAGTTTATTGAACAAGAGATCGCCCAACAGACAAAGTTAAACTGATCATTGTGTTGAAGGCCAAATGGTGGATCATGTTGGCTGACATTCACAAAAAATTGGTGGGGAGCAGTATTCCACAAAGATAGAGGCTGTTGAAAGAGCCAAATGTTTTAGCACACAGTGTTGAATTTTCTGTAAGTAAAGACTTTTTGTAGACATATGCAGGTGTCTGGATATTAATGATAGAGCAGTGTACATTTCTTAATGAACCTGAAGTAAGTGTCACAACAATACTTCTGTTTCTTTCGTTTGCTATGCCATGATATGATTGATACATGTATAAACCTGTGTTATGTTTGAAAACATTATTTCTAAAACATAAAAATTATATTTCCCACTCAAATTCAAGACAATCTTACAGTTTTCAACTTTAAAGATGAGGAAAAAAAGTCATTCAGGTAAATACAGTGTTGTTTTGATTTGAATTTAAATCACTGGCAGCACTTTAGACAAAACTAAAGAAAGCTTTGTCTTGTGGCTTCACGAACCATTCACTGCCTCTCTTTGATTGTATTGTATTTGTATGTTTTTGCATGTTGCATTTTTCATCAAATTCAGTGCGCATTTGCGCACTTATCGTTTTTACCACTCTGCAGTTCATTTGCTTGTCCTGGATGTGATATGGGTGTTACTTTTTCTTTTCTTGTAGTGCTTTCTTGTTCTTGAAATTGATAGCTCTGAATTAAAAATGGGTCACCCCACTTAGCCTCATAGGAATATTGAACTTTGAGGTTTAGTGACTACACTACTGTTTGTGAAAATTGCAACACCTTGAAGGACTGGTGGTATTAGCTTGAAACTTACAGGATATGTACAACAGGTTGGGACATGCAAATGATTAAAATGTCAGTGAAAATGCTCATGTGGTTTCGGAGCAGCACCCTCTGAACTGTCTGGTCTCGGATATAAAGAGCTGGCCCAAACGAGATTTTGCAATCAGTGAATAGCTGACGTTGAATTGAAAGGTTGTTTCTTATGTCTCACTATGCCCCATCACCAAAGAAGGTCACATTACTGAACACCTGACAGACTTTGGGCAAGGAAGGATTGTTGGGATGAGAGAAGCTGGAGTTTCCTACTGTGAAATTGCCACTTGAACAAGACGAAATGCCACTACAGAGATGTTAAAGTGGCATCAGTAGACAGATGAGGCTCAGACACACAGAAATCTGGAAAATAGACGGCAAATTCACATGACTGCACTGTATGACAAACAACTCTACTGCATGCAGTAACTGACCACACAGCGACATCCATGGCATTAGCGCAGCAGTGGAGCACTGTCACAGGTCAGGTTTTGTCCTCCAGCCCAGTTTGACCTCGTCTGCTTAACAGAGGACTGGTTGCTAGCAGCCCATTCCTGCGCATTCCTTTAACCCTCAACCACAGATGCCTCAGGCTGCAATGGGGGTCTGTTTTCTTCTAGGTGCGCAATTAAAAGTTATGAGGAAGATAATGATATTTGTAAGTATTGGTCAGCAGTGGCTAGCATTAGAGTTCTGCAGGTTTACTAAATACAGTTCATTACACAACCCAACATGATTCTGAGGTTTGCAAAATTTAAAGTGCTTTATAGTAATTCAGGTATGCTGATCACGAATATCACACCTGTTTTTCTCTGTCACCCACAGATTTTTCAGAATAACCCATGTTAATTTTGTTTATATATGACAAAAGTGAAAAATATGAAGTAATCTGCAATTTTTTTATTCTAAAAATTTAAATTTACTAGCTTAATCAGATTATGGCAGTTGGAAAATGATACAATAGATGAATAAATTTTAATTGGGAAGTGATACAATAGATGACGCCTCTATGTCAATGAATGAAACATTGTGTGTTTTTACCATTTTGAACACTGCGTGTTTCAAGCAATAAGACAAAAGTGTATTTTGCTCATTTTAACTGTTGTGTTTTTCGTTATTACTGTGTTATGGTGTGGTGTCAAGAGTCCTGATTCAATTTGTTATACGTATATGTGGTAGTTTTGTGGTGGGAAAAAGCAACGCAAAATAACAAATTTTGTCAAAAAGGCGTATCAGGCTTATTTCGGTATAATGCTTGAAGACCAGGACAAGAAATGGGTGCCACATCAAGTTTGTCACACGTGTGTTGAGCAACTGAGAAAATGGACTCAAGGTAAGAAAAATTGTCTTCCATTTGCTATTCCAATGGTATGGCAGGAGTTGGGAAGTCATGAGGAATGTTATTTTTGCTTAACCACACCAGTAGCGGGCTACAATTGCAAAAACATAAATAATATTGCCTACCCAATGGCTCCCTGTGCTATCAGACCTGTACGTCATGGTTTTAATTTACCTGTTCCATCACCACCTCATATCATTAAATTTTTCATCAGCTTCAGAAGTTGAATTAAATTGCAGTGCAACTGAGGACTTGTACAGCAATCCTGAAACTAGTAGTGAGCTACAGAAGTTTACACAAAGTGAATTAAATGACTTAGCACAGGATTTAAATCTGCCAAAGGAAAGTGCACAACTTTTAGGATCAAGACTCAAAAACAAAAACCTATTTGCTTCAGGAACAACATTTTCGTGGTATAAAAACAGAGAAAAGGAATTTGTTGAATATTTCGCCCAAGAAGAATCGCTTGTATTTTGCAGAGACATTCCTGGACTTACAATGCATTTGTCTTCCACTGTTCATGGCCCATCACAGTGGAGATTGTTCATTGAAGAGAAGCTTAAAAGGAGTTCTTTTGCGTAATGGCAACATTTCCCCCCTCAATACCAGTTGTTCATTCAGTACATCTGAAGGAATTTTATGAAAATCTTGACATTATCCTTAATAAAATAAGATATTAGTAATACAACTGGCAAATTTGTAGAGATTTTAAAATTGTGAGCATGATATTAGGGCAGCAAAGTGGCTACATAAAAATGCCATGTTTCATCTGTGAATGGGACAGTAGAGCTTATAAGCAACATTGGATCACAAAAAAATGGCTTAAAAGAGAAAAGTTGATTCCAGGATCAAAGAACGTTCTACACCCAAACCTAGTGGGCCCGGAAAAAGTTATTTTACCACCCTCCTTGCATATTAAATTAGGATTGATGAAACTATTTGTCAAGGTTCTGGACAAAAATGGTAAATGTTTTCAATATTTGATTAATGTTTTTCCACATTTATCAGGAGCAAAAATCAAAGAAGGAGTGTTTGTTGGCCCAGATATAAGGACACTAAACTCGAACGTGGCAAGCTCATAAAACAAACAAGATGTATTGACATAACCAACCTTAAAAAACACCATAATACCTTCAAGTTGGAACTGAAGAACAGATTCTCTGCTTTAGAAGGCCTAACATCGGAAGAAGTGGATATTTCTGAAGTTAACAGAAAAGTAACCAAAGCTCTTATGGAAACAGCAACAAAATTAGCTGGGTCTAAGAACAAGTTGCATGTGAACAAATTATCAGGAAAAAACCAAAATGTTGATGCAAAAAAGAAGAGAGATGAGGACAACTAAAGAAGATGTGACTTCCAAAGTGGAATATATAGAGCTATGCAAGACAGTACAAAAAAGTATCACTGAAGACGTAAGGAAATTCAACTGTGAACTAGTGAGGAAAGCAATTGATAACAACCAAAGCCTAAAGATAGAAAAGGGACATCTCAGTAAGGGAAGAAAACAGATTATGGCTCTGAGAAAAGAAGATGGTGCTGTAACAAGAAATAGAGGCGAAATTTTGACAAGAGTGAAAGATTTCTACTCCAAATTATATGAAAGGGATGATACATGTACTCCAGACATCATGAAAGGTACCAGTACCAGAGTTCTTCCAGTCTTCCCAGCAGAAGTTGCACATGCAATCAAGAACATGAAACGGGGAAAAGCTCCAGGAGAAGATGGAATTACTGTAGACATCATACAAGAAGCAAGTGGAGAAATCGAAATAGTACTCCCCCAAATTTTCACTCCATGCCTTAATGAAGAGAAGATTCCTGAGGATTGGAACAACGCTACAATGATCCTGCTACATAAAAAAAGTGACATTGAGGATCTCGGGAACTACAGACCTATCAGCCTCCTATCAGTGGTTTATAAAATCTTCACTAAAGTTCTTTCACACCGCTTGAAGGTCACTGGACATGGCTCAACCGAGAGAACAAGCTGGATTCAGCAGTGGCTACAGCACAATAGATCATATCCACGTACTGAGAGAACTAATTGAAAGAGCGAGGGAATATGAACTTCCATTGTGCATGGCTTTTATCGATTATGAAAAAGCTTTTGATTCGGTGAAATCAGCAGCAGTTACAATGGCTCTGAAATCCTGCGGTATTGAAGATGCATACATTAATATTATTAATAACATCTATAAAAATGCAAGTGCAAAGATTCTGCTGTTTGAAAATACAACACACATAAAAATTGGAAAGGGAGTGAGACAAGGTGACACCATATCTCCGAAGCTCTTTAATGCCACATTGGAAAATGTCTTTCAATCACTGAACTGGGAAAACAAAGGGATAAAGATTAATGGAGATTATCTAACCCACCTTCGTTTTGCTGATGACGTAGTCATTTTTGCAACTACCCCATCAGAGCTGCAGAGTATGATCCAGGAACTTGCTGACAAGAGTAAAGAAGTGGGATTAAAAATGGTGGTGTTCAATGCTTTTACAAGAAATGAAGATTTATCGATTGATGGAGAAAAGCTGGAGATAATGGACACAGACGTTTATCTTGGACAACAGATATCAAGTGAGGGTCACATTGATGAAGAAATTAATCGGTGTACACAACTTGCCTGGAGAGCTTTTGGGAGAAACAGCATAATTTTCAAGAGCAATATGCCATTATGTCTTAAAAGAAAAGTGTTTGATCAATGCATCCTTCCAGTGCTTACGTATGGTGCAGAGACGTGGACCTTAACTAAAAGAGACATACAAAGGCTGCAGACAACTCAAAGAAGCCTGGAGAGGTGCATGCTTGGTGTAACCAGGAGAGATAAGAAGAGGAACTAGTGGATCCGAAAAATGCCAAGAGTGGAAGACATCATGGTCAGAGTTAAATCCCTGAAATGGCAATGGGCTGGACATGCTGCCAGAAGGACAGACCATCGATGGACAGCCGAAATTTTAGATTGGTTTCCAAGGGACAGGAAAAGACCCAGAAGAAGACCACATGGGCGATGGGTGGATGAAATTCGAAAGTATGTGGGAGTGACATGGAGGAGACTGGCACAAGACAGACCATTGTGGAGGAAACTTGGGAGACCTTCATCCAGTAGTGGATCGATAATGGTTGACAATGATGATGATACATACATACTGTATATACAGCAATATTCATGATTTTGTTTTCACGATTGTGAAAAATCCTTATGTGACAGAGAAAAATAAATGTTATTTTTGAAATCAGCACAGCAAAATTAATCTAAATCACTTGAAGTAATGTATCTAAATCACATGAAGTAATGTAAATCATGAATATGCTGTATATATACAGGGGTTGTCCAAAATAATGGAAACACCTTGAAACAATAGGTGTTACATACCTAATATGGTGTGGGAGCACCCTTGGCATTTAAAAATGCTTGAATCCTCCTTGGAATGGACACATACAAGTCCTTGATGGTGGTAAGTGGTATGTTGTACCATTCTTCCTGCAGAAACTGCTCCTATTCCTTGAGAGACGCCAGAGGAGGATAACGGGATCACACTCTGTTTTCCAACACAGAACACAGGGGCTCAATGATGTTTAAGTCAGGTGATTGTGCAGGCCAGGGAAGGTGTGCAACTTCATCCTCATGTTCCTCAAACCATGATTGAACAGTTCGACTTCTGTGAATTGGGGCATTATCATCTTGGAAGGTGCAATCCCCTGACAGAAACAATGTCTGCACCATTGAATGCACATGGTCGGCCAAAAGAGTGACCTAGTCACCACTAGTGATCCGTCCGTGTAAGGTGATAATGGAACCTGCTGCAAACCACGAGATCATGGCCCAAATCATTATGGAACTGCCCCCATGCTTCACTGTAGGAAGGAGACAGTCTGGGTTGTAGGCTCCACATATAAACCCGTCCTGTGGTGGGGAATAGTGAGAAACTTGATTCATCAGAAAACAAGACATGTTTCCATTTATCCACAGTCCATGTTTTATGTTCCTGGCACCACTGTAAACTCCTTTTCATATTCACCTGTGACACCAGGGGTTTTGCAATCACAGCTCTGCCGTAAATATTGTGCTTATGCAATTCCCTTCGCATGGTATGGGTCAACACTGGGTTTTGGAGATGTGCATTAAGCTCAGCAGTGCCGCCCCGGTGGCACAGTGGTCTAAGGCGCTGGCCTCTGATCATTCGTCCGTAAGGGGTCCGGGTTCGAATCCCGGTCAGGCATGGATGTTGTGTTTGTCTTACGGCACTGGCTCGCTCCCTTCCCTGGAACCAGTGACCCTAAATTAGGGACGGGCGACTGCTAATAGCCCATTGAGTTGCTCACGGTGGTCGTTAAACCTCCAATCAAAAAAAAAAAAAAAAAAAAGCTCAGCAGTCACTTTCGTTGCCGTGGCCTTCCTCCTTGCGGTCACAATCCTCTTTAATGTCCCCCTGTCTCTCGCAGTGAGTTTGGTTTTCCTTCCACAGTTGTGTCTCGCAGATGATGTTGTGCCGTGAACATTGTGTGCTGTCATGACCTTCGACACGGTACCTCTGGATACCCCCAACAGCTGTGCCACTGTGGTTACCGACGCACCAACCTGACGGGCTCCTACAATCTGCCCTTTTTGGAACTCCGACAGGTTACTCATTGTGCCTTCACCTGGAACGAAATTATGCAAACACCGATTTACAATGCAATCACACAGACCCTTGAGACTATAAGCAACACTTTTTTACAAAAAAAAAAAAAAAAAAAATTGTAGCTACATGTTTGTTTTACTCAAAAAGCAGCGCATACCAAAGTCACTGTTTTCAGCTAGGTGTTTCCAATATTTTGGACAATCTAAACCACTTGAAGCAATGTATCTAAATCACGTGAAGTAATGTAAATCATGAATATGCTGTATATATATATGCAGCATATTCATGAATTTGTTTTCACGATTGGGAAAAATCCTTACATGACAGAGAAAAATAAATGTTATTTTTGAAATCAGCATAACAAAATGAATTTAAATCACTTGAAGTAATGTAAACCCCTGTCGAAAAGTTAAATTTTGTAGGGTAGTGTTATCAGCCCTGATGAAGACATGTTTGACATTGTCACATGGAAATGCACCTTCTGAAAGGGGCTTTTCCCAGAACAACAGCATTGTCACAAAAGAAAGAGTGTCACTTTCAGAGTTATCAATCAAATCAATATGTATCTGAAAAGAAGGGATTTGATTGCACAATAACTCCATACTTTCAATACCCATAACTAAAGGCCTCGTAAATAGTGTAAAGCAGGCTTACATGCAATATGCCTCCTACTTGGAACAGCAGAAAGAAGAGGAAAGGAAGCAAAGAAATGCTAAAAGAGAAAGGCTGAAGAACAAACTATGCAGAATTTGGAAAAGCAAAATAATCATGTGAGGCTTGATGATCAGCTGTCCAAATTTAAGACAGAAGAAAATTCCTTAATGAACGACCAGAAAACTGTTCATAAGCTCTTGGCTGAAGCCTCAAAAAAATTGGACAGTGCAATAAAGGAAAACAGCACAAGTGACATAAAAGTTGCCCAAATGATATTATCAACAGGAAATATGGAACTAGAAAAACAACCAACAAATTGAAAGAGATACATAAATCAATAGTAGAACTTGAAGGCAGAACTTCCAAATGGGTCATTCCACGTCAAATCAACGCAAAAAAAAAAAAAAAAAAAAAAGGTTTTGACACCCATGGTCTCCGATTTTGATGAAACTTAGTATAACCAATCCCTCCAAGAGGATAAGTAAACCCATAAAATTTTTTCCCTATAGCACTTCTGGTTTTAATTTTACAGCCCTTGAAACTTTTGGGGAATTCTCGTTGTTTACCATTTCCGAGGCATTCTACTCAAGCTACACTTGTTTACCATTTCCGAGGCATTCTACTCAAGCTACACTTGCTTACCAAAAAATTCCATCTCACTCAGAAATCATTTAATCTCTTTGAAATTTTACAGCCTTGTCAACGAAAGCATGAAGATTTCAGAAAAAAATATGTTAACACTCTAAATATCTGCTGTACTCCACTAAAAAATTAATAAACTATTTTTAGCCTAATTTTTTCTGTGGAAAACATGGTTTACTAAAAACGGAATTATCAACATGAGGGATAGGTATAACCCTAACATATAAATTTTTTTATTGAACCTAGAGACATGTTCCATCATACCCAGCAATAAAACTGAGGGCTTTTTCATTCCTTTGGCACTTTTTTTTTTTTGGCCATTTTGAAAAAAATGGCTGCTGGATAACTATTTTTTCAATTTCACCCAAACTCTAAGATTCCTATCTTAAAAAAATGATTTAACATCTCCTTTGTTTTTTCTCCTTGAAAAACATCACTTCCAAGAAGCTGATTTTGACTTCCTTCATCACTTCCGATAAGAAGCCAAGTCAAAACCTGTGAGTGTGACCTCTTTGTTCACAACATGCAGCAGCTTGTTAGCACAGCTGTCAGTCAGTCTGCTTCAGTTCCTAAACTCAAACCTTCTTCCAGTGTATAATTTAGTACTTTATTGATGTTATAAGTGTGCATGGGCAAAGTATAGTAGTGTCCTAATATTAGTGTATTTCTTTGTTACAGAGAAAATGGAAGATTCTAAGTGCAGTGTTGGGCAATTAACTTTGACAGAGTGTCACAAATATACCTATGTCTCAAAGAAAGGTATTGAAAATGTAGCAGATCTAACTGAAGAAAATATAATTATTTTGAAGTTAAGAACAGAGGCTGCTGAAGATTTACAGACCATTTGTCTGCATCATAAAAGTTTATTTTTGAAAAAGTTTGCTTTTCTTCAAAAAGTGTGTTGAGATCCCTTAAGAAATCACAAGAGATGTGTGAGAAAATCACTACATATGGTGGCTATACAGCAATGTAAATACTTATTAATGAAGGAAATTAAAGTGAAACTAGGGCAAAAACTGTGTTCTCAATGTAGAGGTACTTTATTTAAAAGTGATGTACAGAGTGCTGACGAAAGTACTGATACCCATACTGAACCTGAGGACATTGGTTTAACTCCAGAAGTAACTGGTTTGGAGAAGAAAGAAACGATAGAAAAACTCAATTCATCTTTCACTGGGATAGGTTGCTCTCCTTTAAAATTACATTCCCTTGGTGAACATAGCAAGGCATCTTATGGAAGGGAAAAGTTCAAAAAATTCCAGGCAAATGTACGAAGCAAATTTCATAAAATACTAGATGTTGACATTCCAACAAAAGAAGCCAAAACAGATGAGCTTGTGAAACAGAAAGCAGCTGATATGGACAAGCTTGTAGAAATCATGAAAGAGCAATTGAAATCCATTTCAAGGAAAAAACAAATTCAACTATTAACCATTCCTGCTTCACTGACATGGACACAGAAAAAAATACGAGAAACATTTGGTGTTTCCGACTTTGCTGTTCGTAAAGCTCAGAGACTTGTTCAGGAAAAGGGATTTTTAGCTGAACCTGATCCCAGATGTGGGAAAAAACTGAAACCTGAAATTATTAATTTAGTGAGTAACTTTTATTCAAGTGATGAGCAGTCTAGAGTTATGCCTGGAATGTAAGATGTAGTGAGCATGGGTAAAAATAATTACAACAGAAAGCGACTGATTTTGGGTAATCTTCATGAATGATATTCAAGTTTCAAGTGTGAGTATCCTGATGTTAAGGTGGGATTCTCAAAATTTTGCACTTTACGACCAAAGTTGTGCATTTTAGCTGGTGCCAGTGGAACCCACTCAGTATGCGTATGCACACTTCACCAAAATGTCATACTACTCCTTCATGCTGCACAAATTGAAGAGAGCTATAAGGATGTTATGAAGTTCTTAGTGTGTGAAGAAGTAAAGAGGGAATGTATGCTCAGGCACTGCAATAAATGCCCCTCCAAACCACATCTACTGAGCTACTTAGAGTCCAAATTTAAAGATTATGAAGAAAGTGACACTATTGAATTTTCTCAATGGGTGTCAACTGACAGGACACAGATGATAAAAAGTTCAACAACACTTGATGATTTCATTGATGATTTAGCCAACAAGATTGAAAAACTGATTCCACACTCTTTCATAGCCAAGTCACAGTCTTCGTTCCTAAAAATCTCAAAGAAAATGTACCATCAGACACAGCAATAATTTTGATGGACTTCAGTGAGAACTACTCTTTTACAATCCGGGATGAGGCCCAGGGGTACCACTGGACTTCTGATTCATGTACAGTCCATCCTGTTGTAGTACATTGTAGGAACCCTGAAGGAGAAAAGATTGTTTCACCACACTGTGTCATATCTGATGACCTCAAGCATGATGTGAATATGGTTTACAAAATCCAGGAAACAGTTGTTAATTTTCTCAAAGAAAATTTTTCACACATTACGGCAATACATTACTACAGTGACGGGAGTGCTGCACAGTATAAAAACAAGTACAATTTCCTTAACCTGTGCCTGCATGAAGAAGACTTCCAGTTGAAGGCACAGTGGTCATTTTTTGCTACAAGCCATGGAAAATCAGAATGTGATGGGATTGGCGGCACAGCAAAATGCTTAGCTCGAAGGGAGAGTCTCCAGAGACCATTTGAGAGGCACATCACAACAGCCGCTACATTTTTCAATTTTTGTGAAACAAACATCACCAAGGTCAGTTTCCACTTTATTGACAAAGACACAGTAGATACAACTCATTCTGCTCTTGAAAACAGGTTCAAAGATGTGCACACACTTCCTGGTAGTAGAAGTTTTCACAACTTTAAGCCTCTGGATTCCATAGGTACTATTGCGGCTAGAAGGATCAGCACCGATGAGGGACTATCTCTCACATTTAACCTGAAAAGCTGTCACCCATCAGTTGTAACTGCAGATGAGTTGTTCCCTGGGTGTTACATTGCATGTAAATATGACCACTTGTGGTATTTTAGAATGGTGTCTACAGTGGATAAAGATGAAGACGATGTTGTTGTAAAGTTTCTTCATCCTAATGGACCTTCACCATCATTCTGCTTTCCAAGCCATGAAGATTCCTGCACAGTACCAGTTCCTCATGTGCTTGCTGTTGTTGATATCCCACAGACAACATCTGGAAGAACGTATCACTTCTCAAAGAACTGCATGAGGTCGATGGAGGAAAAATCTGCACATTTAGATATTATGCTACACAAAAGAAAATGAGCGTTATGGACTAGAAGTTCAGAAATTGTACCTAACTTATTTTTTACAGGTAAATAACTTATTATGTACATGTTACCAATATTCAATAGTTTAATTATGTTTATAAATTAAACTATTGTTTTTTTTTTCAAAATGGCCAAAAAAAGTGCTGAAGGAATGAAAAAACCCTCAGTTTTATTGCTGGGTATGATGGAACATGTCTCTAGGTTCAATAAAAAAATTTATATGTTAGGGTTATACCTATCCCTCATGTTGATAATTCCGTTTTTAGTAAACCATGTTTTCCACAGAAAAAATTAGGCTAAAAATAGTTTATTATTTTTTTAGTGGAGTACAGCAGATATTTAGAGTGTTAACATATTTTTTTCTGAAATCTTCATGCTTTCATTGACAAGACTGTAAAATTTCAAAGAGATTGAACGATTTCTGAGTGAGATGGAATTTTTTTGGTAAGCAAGTGTAGCTTGAGTAGAAGGCCTCGGAAATGGTAAAAAACGAGAATTCCCCAAAAGTTTCAAGGGCTGTAAAATTAAAACCAGAAGTGCTAGAGGAAAAAATGTTATGGGGTTACTTATCCCCTTGGATAGATTGGTTATACCAAGTTTCATCAAAATCGGAGACCATGGGTGTCATGGCCTCGTTGAACTGATGTGGAATGACCCAAATGTTAATAAAGTTTTCTAAGTTGTAAGTACCAAAAAATTTTATTTTAGTGAAGCACTCTTACTATGATTTTATAGAAATAAGGCTGATTGTTAGGACCAAGTTTCAATGACAGTAAGAACTGTTTCCCATGCTGAAAAAAAGAAAAGGTGTGGTTGTGAAAACAACTTCTTGCTGACAATCAGGCCATAATTTAAATATCTTTTCAGTAAAATAATAACAATTTCTGTATTATAACCAATATTTAATTTAATTTACTTGCCAGCTTTACCAAAATATGTCCTGAATTTTTTTTTTTTTTTTATATTGCTCCTACCCCTGTAATTTCCAATTCAGTTGTGTTCAATTGTTTGTAGCATATGGCTGTCTTGTCTGGTCTTGTTTGCTTTGTTTCTAATAGTTGCTTTATATTCTTCCATACAGATTCTTATACTTCTCCTTATTTCACTTACTTACATAGCTTAGTCTGCAAAAGACTTTTTGAAAAATAACTGATTTATGTTCTCCATATGGAAGAACATAAAGCAGTTATTAGAAATGTAGCGACCAAGTCAGATAGACATATGCAGGCAACTGAACCCTCTACAAATTGGGAACTCAGTATAAATAATCACCACACACTTGATAGAGGAAGCTTGAAGAAGGGATGGAAATAGTGAAGAGCACCATGCTAAATGATAATTGTGTTTTGCCCAGACACATTCAGGGGGAGGGACCTGGGGGAACCCCCTGAAATTATTGAATATGCATCTTATGGGTAGATAGTTTTTTGCAGTAGCACAAACATTACTCTTGAATAATCGCAAAACTAATGCATTTAAACATGAGCTTTTGCAAATTATTAAAGTGATGTAAATATTAATGCTTTGATATATAAGTGTGCACTGATCGGGCTCGGTTAGCATATGAAGAAAGTGAAGTATGATGAACCAGGGTGGAAAATGGAAAATGAAAGGTAGTTTAGCCGTTCATCTTTTTAACTACGTTAGGCTAAAAATCATGCTTTAATAGTTTGTTTTTTTTTAATCTCACTGTGGTTCTGTGTTTTTTTTTTTTTTTTTTTTTTTGTATGTCCCAAGTATATTTTCAGTAGCGCCACCCACATGATATTGGAGACATTATTGATTTGTGTGAGCAATTAGTGGTGCATTTCTGGTTAATTTCTCTTCATTTTATGACAGGAGACAACGTCCAGGAAGAAGGAGTCTTCGTAGAATCCCTGTGGGGAGGTAGGGAAGGGGGGGGGTTGTGACTGCCTTACGAAACACTTGTTTTAGTGCCCAAGGAACCATCACATCCAGCCAACTCCTGACAGCTGACAACTTGCCCCATAAAATTACTACAGTGCTTTATCAGTTGCTCCACAGGACAACACAGAAAGGAAGTTTTAAATTACACCCCCCTCATCCCTGAGTATTGCTTGTAACCACTACAGGGTCAAATTTCCAGGATCAACGACTAGCGTTAAGAGATTATTTTCCACGATAAAGCGTGTCAAAACAGGGCAAGAAATGCTGGCGGGACCAGCACTAATGCCAATTCATTGGGATGTATCATTAACCTCAGGAGAGATGCTGGATTTTCTTTTTATATATATTATAATATACTCAACATTTATGTGGTAAGTAAAGTACTTTTTTTAACTTCATTGATCTTTGTTTTTTGTGTAAAATAGTCTTGCACAAAATTATTAACATTAATTGAATTACTTGTAAGTAGATAAGGAGTGCATAAAATTTATACATAATGATTGGTTACTAATAAAAGCAAGAAGCCATTTTGTAAAATTTTAAACTACTCTTAAAATGCATGGAGAAATGGCTCATTTTCTTTCTATGTGTTCATGGAAGAATTAGAAGAAGAATACACTGATGAGCCATTTCATTAGACAACCCCAGTCTAGAGAAACGTGCGAACCTGGAGACTAAACGATGGTGCAGGTGAAGTTTGCAGAGCAGTATATATATAACCCGAGGACTTTATTTCAGTTAGTAGAGTGTTTGGAGTCAGAATGGGAAAAGCTGCGGATTATTGGAGTTTGATAAAGGACAAATTGGGCTGGCACGACGCCTTGGAACTACAATCTTGGAAATGGTGTGGCATGTGGGTTGTTCACATGCCGCTGTAGTGAGTACATATCAAAAGTGGTGCACAGATGGCCAATCAATGAACCGTCGTCCAGCTGTGCGTTGCCCGCAGCTCATTGATGCCAGAGGGGAGCTGAGACTGTCGCACATTGTTCACAGCGACTGCAGGGCCACAGTGCAACAAATTACCCACAGCTACAACAGTGGTGATCAGGGCAATGTGTCACAGCACACAGTTCATTGCAGCCTTCTGCACATGGGCCTGTGTAGCCGAAGACCCATCCGGGTCCCCATGCTCACTGCACGTCATCGCCAACAATGCATGAAATGGGCCCAAGATCATCGAGATTGGACTGTGGATGATTGAAAAAAAGTGGCCTAGTCTGACGAATCAAGATTTCTGGTGCATCACGTAGACAGCTGAGCATGGATACGCCGATAGAAAATCATTTTGATAAAACACCATTCATTCATACACATGCTGTACTGCTAGTGTACATGGCTTTCACACTATTAAGTAGATTCCCAGTAATACCATATGTATTTAGTACCTCCACAGAAGAGTCCTATTTATTTTGCCATAAGCTTTCTCTAAATATATGAAGGACGCAAACACTTTTTTACCAACAGACATATACTTTTCAATCATCATGCGTAATGCAAACATTTTATTAGTGCATCTCTTACCAGGCATAAAACCACTCTGTACATCCCACAGTTTCTCTGATGTAAGACCTCGTACCTTATCAATAATGACCTACCCAAACGTTTTTCCTGGCACGCTCAGCAAACTGATACCATGATAGTTCTTGCATTCGGTCTGATAACCTTTTCCCTTGTATAAGGAAACAATGATAGCTTCCCTCCAATCCTGAGGGACCATTGCTAACCCCCAAGATGACTTTCAAACATCAGTTAACCAGCCAATCACAGAATCCCCACCATATTTTAGCATCTCAGCAGATATGCTATCTACTCCCGAAGCCTTACCATTCTGAAGAGATTTTAGAGCTTTACACATCTCTTCTCTTGAGATCCTACCAGTGCTGCCATCTTTCACTATGACATCATCTGCTTCCGCCTCAAAATCACCTTTGCTTTCATGATCTATTAATAATAAATCACAGAAGTACTCATCCCATCTTTCACTTAGCTCATTGGGCTCCCATATCACTTGTCCAATCCTATTCTTTACACAACTTAGAATTTTATTTCTCCTATTTTTCCCATGTCTTATGTACAGGGATCGCATTCCTCCTAAAATTCCTAAAATTCCTAATATTTTGTGACCCTCCTTAAATTCCTAAAATTATACCTAAAATTTGCTATTCATCCTAAAATTTTCGTAAGCTTATTTATTAAAAACACAACCGTTATTAACGCCAATAAATTTACCATTACGCAGGGTGCGCACGCGTGCTTGAAAACCTGGAAAGTCCTGGAAAATCATGATTACGTTTTCAAGGCCTGGAATATCCTGGAAAAACGGTGTTTTTTTAATGCCGTCTTGAAAAGCCTTGAAATTTGAAATTAGTGCTTAAAAAATGCCCTTTAGGAAATCGTGTTACTGTTACCCCTTCATTTTTTAAAGTTCCTTTTCTCTGTTCTCAAAGAAACCACCGGCAGCGGTTTCCGATGTGCACCAAATCCTAATTTGGCTGGGGGAAAAAAAGAAAAAAAAAAGGCACTACTTCCAGTGCAATAAAATTGGATGATTACTAGTAGGTCGAAGGGGAGCTTGATGTCCGTCCGACAATTGAGAACAGAAGGGGAAAGAAGAGGCATTTAGCATTTGCAGGGGGTCGCGTATGTACCAAGTCAGCTGGCATCCACCAGTGAGGAGTATGCCTGAACAACACATTCATCTTCTTCTTGTTTATGTGCATGCCACCCTCCCTCCCCTCAAGAGACTTCCACTACTTATGATAAAAACTAAGAAAACTATCTTTGCGAATTTTTCACGAAAGTGGCTGAAATTTTTACATTCACTGTAATTGGATTACAGAAGCTCACTTCCAAAATTCCAGTTGAATCGGTTTAAAACTTTAAAAGTTAGCATTGGTAATTTTTATTATGGACAAGTATGTGTGCCTCTTTGGACAGAGTGAGCCTCCAGCAGAAAGGGTGTTACCATAGCAACGGTTGATTGACAGCTGGGAGCGCTGATCTGAAGCCCTTGGTTGGGAAGAAAGCAAACACCTGTTTATCACTTTCACAGCACAAAAGGACTAGGAGAATATTTTCAGAAATCCATTTTTCTGAATTTTGAAAATAACACAGTAAAATTTTTACAGTAGTTAAGATACATCACAATAAAGTTCTAGTGCAAATTTCGCCAAATTCCGTTAGGAACTTTAGCAGATGCAAAAAAAAAGAAAAAAAAAAACGTTGCATAATCGGATTGAAAAAAAAGAAACAGTAATTATAAATTACGGGAAAAGCAAGTGAATTATTTTTTTTAGATGCCATGGTTTATTTAAACAGAGTGATCCTTAAATTTTTTTTCTGTGATGATATGGACTCTATTTGAATTACAAACACGTTTTTATTCAGACGTCTGAGTTACTGTTTTAATAAAAAAATCATCTATAATTAAAAAGTTTTCAATGGATTTAAGCAATATTCAGCAGATAAACAAACGTATTTTAGTAAATTGCAACATCATGACGTAAATTTGGTAATTTAATTTTGTCGAAAATTGGGGAGCATTTTTTTTTTTACAGTTTCTATTATAGTTAAAGTGAAGGAGGAAGGGTGCAACTTGACAGTTCAGTGAGCTGCAGGTGGTGATTTGTGGCGATGTGCCAAATGAAAAGAAGCCATTCCATCAGGTAATTTCAAAGGTTGTGTTGTGTGGACGCGTCCTCCTGCTGTTTGATCTTAATTGGAATGTTTTTGTGCATGGGGGGGGGGGGGTTGAGAGAAATATCCGTTTCAGCTTTACAGCTTTCACGGCTCTTTTTTTTTTTTTTTTCATGGTAATAAATAAAAATCATAGTTGCTGCATTCACCATTGATCCATGTTTGCATTTCTTGAATATAAACAGCAGACAATCAGAAACATAGTGTTGGGCGGGTCTTGATGATCTTCATTTTGCATATGCTGAATTCAGTTCTGTGGGAATAAGGAATGACTTATACTGTGAATATATACAAAACTACATATTTTTGAGCTGGAAAAATAGGTCTACTTGTACACAGTAGCTAAAGTGTGAACTCAGATGAAGACAATCAGACATACGGACGTCTGATTCCATAAAAAAAATCAACATAGTTTTTTTTATTTACACTACAGGTAAAAAAGCAAAAACATGTTTTTAAATGTTATAAAGGAAAACGGATTTTTGAAACGCATGACTTGATGATCTTAATTTCTGAAAGTTTCTTTTTTCCACATCCTTTTTTTTTCAATTACAATACACTGTTACAGGATACTGTGTGTTATATCACTTAGAGATATGGCAGATTTTCGGTTGCTGATATCCGCGATCGTAAGCGGTAGTTGCATTGCGAT
This sequence comes from Macrothele yani, assembly GCA_039090855.1. Taxonomy (NCBI): domain Eukaryota; kingdom Metazoa; phylum Arthropoda; class Arachnida; order Araneae; family Macrothelidae; genus Macrothele; species Macrothele yani. The sequence continues at coordinate 99,328,156 of CM076992.1, read as the reverse complement.
TGTTGATGATGACAAGATAAATACTGGAGTGATGTAAAATGTTGCATAAACTAAAAAAATAAAGCCCTCCCCCACCCCGAACTTTTATGCGGTCATCATAGCTGATCAACCATTTCATTCCATGAACATCAGCACATTTCAATCATTTGAACATTGGGGGTATCTGAAGGAATTCAGCCGTGGCTTAAGCGCCCTAGCGCAACGAAAACATGCTAATTTTGGACAGTTCTATTCCCTTCCCCTCTACCATCCCTAATAATTGAGAGTGCATACATTGAGAGTGTTTCAAATATTCTATTTATGAGCTAGTTTTCGCGCTGTTTGTTATGCTTTTATTTTCGAAGAAAGAGAGGGAAAATAAGGAAAAGCAGCTAGAGAAAAAAAAAGAAAAGCTGAGTTTGATGACAAAATAAAAGAAAATGATGCAGAAATAAATAGGCTTAAAAAAGATAAAGAAGCCTCCCTAGCAGTAATTCAAGAGGGAACAGAAAGAATGAGAAAAGCTGTAGAAAAACAAAATACTGTTGAAATAGCAGTTGCCTCTAACTTGATCATACAAGGTTCAGCTGAAATAAAGAAAACTGAAAGTAAATTAGTTGTGGTGAAAGCAGAAAAAGATAGGCTAATCAGGAAAAGGTTAAAACAATAATATGAAAAAAGTAATTCAGTGAACAATTGTACATAGTTCTTGGTTTTCAATTACCTTTTTAGGATATTATAGTTTAATGTGAAACCTGAAAACTTTACTGTGAAAATCGTGAATTGCTTCTGGTTCAACAGCATATTAATGTTCAAAGTGAAACTTGAATGTGGTAAATATACTTGAATATGATAATAACACGTGAAAAGATAAGAACTGAACATTAGAAGTAAATCATACTTAAACTTTAGACATTAGACGTTATGCAAAAAATTTGGGTGTGAACTTCGACCATATATACTAATGGACTGCGCATTGGCAATAGCTGCATCAAAGCCGCCATGGCTCAAACATTGGGCACGTCATCACCAGACTCCAAATTTCGTGTACAAATGCTGTTATGATTACTAATTTACTCCGCAGAACTTCAGTGTTTCGGTGTATTATGTGAATGCACCTCATATATAATGAAAACTCTTCAGGTAAGTTTACTTATGAGCTATATACATGCATGATCGTGTTGTTTACATTTTGTGATTTATAATGTGATGAACATTTGCGAAGAATTTGGAACATGCATTCCATTTTTTTTTCTTAAGTTACTATATTTTTATATCAATAGCTGCAAGTTTCTGGTTAAGTAATTGAACTTTATTGACTTAGGTATTTAATTCGTTTCTTACCCATGAAAAATCATAGAACTTTCTTTACTATATCGGTCAGAGCAACCATAAGCACAGCAGGTGTAACCCATCTTTTTGACTGTTGTCATGTGATTTTATGTTGGAGCCAGAAATTTTGATGTCATGCGCAGTCTATCAGTATATATGGTTGAAGGGTGTGAAGCAAACTCTTTACAATGTATACAAAGTTGTTTTACTAGATGTATACAAATATACATCTAGTTTTTATTGAAATACACTCCTAAAATTTTCCTAAAATTTTTCTAAAAATTCCTAAAATTCCTAAAATTCTTACCTAAAATTTTCCAGAAGTATGCTATGATCCCTGTATGTACTTCTAGAATGTTTTTCTATCTTTCCAAAAAACCGAATTGTGCCTTTTCTTTTTTTCCTTCCTATCTTTTGCCTTACTCTGGCGAACCAGCTTTGCTGCCTCATGCTTCTTACAGTGACATTCATGCTCAGAAACTACCATGCAACATTCCATATTCTTCCTTCTTTCTTTTTACTGCTTCTTTAACCTCAGTGTTCCACCAAGCATCACCTTTAAAGTTACCCACTATTGCAATACCACAGATCTCTTCAGCAGCAGTGACAACACAGTTCTTTAAACATGTTCATTTCTTTTCTACATCCCTCTTGCACACCTTCAACTCATTTAGACATTCACTGAGTGAATCAGAGTAATGCTGATGTTCTTCAGACAGCCTTTCAACCTTTATTCTTTGCACCACAGGCATCTTCCTATACTTCCTTCTCTAGCCAACTTTCAGTTTCATCAATGACACTAACAGGTGGTGATCAGAGCCAACATCTGCACCTCTCATCACACATGTATCAACAGCTAAGTGTTTCAGATGCTGATCATAAAGAACAAAATCTGTTACACTCTGTAATCCCAGGGTACGATTTTCTCAAGTGCATGTGTGAATATACTTGATGTTGAAAAATGTATTAAACACCCACAATCCATTCTCAATGCAGAGTTCAATTAATCTTTCACCATTATCATTCACACAAGGATCATTAAACTTACCCAGAACATTGTCAGAAATTGCATTCTGCGCACCTACTCTAGCATTAAAATCCCCTGTTATTATAACTTTCTTTTTAGCACCAAACTGGCTCAAAACAGCTTTTAGCTCATTCCAGAAATCTTCCTTCCTATCAGAGAATTCAGAGTCACGAGGAGCATACACTACAACAATTACTATTCTCTGAAGTTTCACTTTCAAACAAATCCAAAGAATTCTCTCACTTATTCAGCTATAGTGAATCAAGTTGTTCATCTTTTCACTTAAAATCACACCTACACCAGCCTGTCCTCTCACATTATCCAACACTCCAGACCACACATACTAACCGTTCCATTCCTTTCTTCTATCCCAATTTCTTTCTTTTTAGTTTCACTAGCACACAGCACATGCAATCTATACTTATTCAATTCTTGAATCAACTCATTTATCTTTCCATTTATATCTCTAGCAGACCTGCCAAGTGTTACGATTTTATTGTATTTAGTACGATAGATCATGTTGCAGTACGCTGATATGATTTTGCAGCCAAAAATACGATTTTTAAAGTCATGTTTTCCCCCATTTTTCCCCTTTTCAAACAGAAGCCTTGTAGCAGAATTGTGGCAACGGGCAACATACGGCGCAGATTTATTTTGGTCCTGCAGACAAAAACAACATTCCCATAACCCTATTAAACCATCTTGCAGACTCCGTATCATATATGCAAGTTTTCCGCCTTTCAAAATTTCTGAAAATGAAAGTTAGGTGTAGTGAAGATTTCTTCCGTAATCGTAATTTTTTTCTCGTGAAGGTCGATGTACGTCGCAGAATTATTTGTATTCATCCCCGTAGCAGAATCGCGTCGATGGCGCCGACGTACGTCGCAGATTTATTTTGTACTCATCCCCGTAGAAGAATTGCGGCGACGTACATCGCAGGTTTGTTTTGTACTCATCCTCGTAGCAGAATCGCAGCGATGGTCGACGTACATCGCAGGTTTATTACGTGCTCATCCCCATAGCAGAATCGCGGCGATGGTCGACGTACATCGCAGGTTTATTACGTGCTCATCCCCATAGCAGAATCGCGGCAATGGTCGACGTACATCGCAGATTCATTTTCTACCAATCCTCATAGCAGAATCGCGGCGACTGCCGATGCACATTGCAGATTTATTTTGGTCCCTCAGACAAAAATGACATCCCCAGAACCCGATTAAACCATCTTGCAGACCTCCTTAGATGCAAGTTTTCCACCTCTCAAAATTTCCGAAAACGGAAGTTGGGCGGAGTGAGGACTTCTCCCGTAATCGTAATTTTTTTTCTAATAATTAACAACATAAAAGTATTTTATGATTAGATTTAACTAGTTTCTCAATAAAATTTTATTGTAGGGAAAAAATCCCTACATTCTCATCATCAAGAATTTATATAGCTGAAATAGGCTTAAAAGATTATCAGCATGCGTCATGTTACGATTTTTTCTTAGTGTTTACATTTTTTGGTTCTGAGAGGTTGGCAGGTCTGCTCTAGTATTCCATACACCAATCTTATTGTACTGATATTTAGTTGTTTTAACATAATTTCTCTATGAGTGAAGTCACAGTAACTTTTGTATAGTGTCAGCACACTGTTTCTCTACGCTATGCTAAGTTTAAAAAAGTTTTAGGAAGGGAGTATCTGACCCCAGGTCTAAAACTTCCCTTAGAAATAGGAAGCTAGGAGATCTGATTAAGTGAACTCAGTAGGAAAGATAAACAGAAAAAAATGAGTGAAAGAAGAGGAGGGCAAATCTTTCGAGTGAACCGTAACACCAATCCGAGGTGGGAAGGGAGAGGGAATGGGTAGGGGGAACCAAGCACCACAGTATCCATCACAGAGAACCAGAACACCACTCAGCCGCTGATGCCCGGGGGGGGGGGGGCTCACAGAAACTATATCCGGATGCCAGAGCAGCAATTAGTATTCACCATCTCAACACCAACCTGAAAAAGAAGGGGGGGTCTGTCTAATACCCACCAATGCTCATCACATTGTTTCATACATGTTGTTTGCTTTTATACCTAGGAATTTTTCATCCTATGTTATATTAAATAATGATGTGTAGTTCACTTATTTTGGGAGGATGCATTCAGTTGTTCATTGCTTTTGCTGTTTCTGTCTCCTGTTTTTAAGATTTAAGGTGAAACCAAGTGATGAAAACAGGCATGAACCACTTGAAAAGAATGAGTGAAAATCATTCATGGAAGAATTTGCTAAATCGATTCATGGTGTTGCTCCTACCCTTGGGTAAGTGATTGATTTAATTCAAAACATTTTTTAATTATTTACAAAGCATAGTTATGTTTAAATTTACAGTGTTCAGGTATTTCCTATCTTTGCAGTTTATTCTTCAAAATGTGTGTATATATATATATTTTATTTTATACTTCATACCGCAGTATCACATTTTACTTGCTGATTTCTGAGGGAAGACTTTCCCTTCATTGGGTTGTTATCACTAGAATTCACTGTCACTGTAACCGTTACACACGGACTTCGCCAAGGGAGTGCAAGGCTGGGTTCCAGCGCACCCTGAAAATTTTCTTGTCCACCTTGACACCCACCCAGTTCAAAAAGTGCCAGTTTTCAATTATTTTAACTTTAAAATCTGGACTTTGCCAAGTAATAATAAGTCTCATGTTTTTCATTACGTAATCCTACATATTTCCCCCTAGGAACCGTGTTGTTTTCTTCTCAGAAAAGTTATCAAAACAGCATCTGTAGGGCAGTGAAAATTCAGTTGTTCTCCACTCTTCCAAATCCTTAGTTTAAGCCTTTAAGTATGGCCAGGGGTGAATGAGGAGGGTGGATAGCAATTCACTGAGAGTGATAATTAGTAATTGCTCTGCTGTTTGTTTGTGCTACTAATTGCTAAGGATTCAAACGCTGCAAGTCGAGTGTGAAGCTGCCCTGGGACTGTGAGGGAACAGGACATAGCTGACGACTACTGTGGAGGAGAGGAGTGCAAGGCACTGTCGCTGGCTTGAAGAAAGGGAGTTAAGGAGGGGATTGTTTGTTTATGCTACTAAATAGGGGATCCCGGCATGGAAAGTGCAGTGTAAAGTTACACTACCGTGGGAAAGTGAGGGAGCAAGATGTGGCTGACGAAAGACTCCTTTGGAGAAAGGCGTGAAAGGCAAGTTCTCTGGCCTGAAGAAATGGAGTTAAGGAAGGAGATGGCATTGTGTCTTCATGTCACAACATTAAAATTTAATTTAGGTAAAGAAAAGGAATGCTTTTCTTTAAAGAAAATTGTTCAAATGCAGTACTGTTTTCATGAACAAAAATGCAAAATTTTGAAAAGCAATTAAGACAATACATTCACAGCAAGAAAAAAGTTAAAGGTGACATTCTACCTACATTTGTATTTTACACCTCTAACATGGTCATGTTATCTTGTTGGTTTACCAGTGTCATAATAACTAGTCAGGTCCAGATGTGTGCGTGCGTGCGTGTGTGTGTGTGTGTGTGTGTGTGTGTGCGTGTGTGTGTGTGTGTGTGTGTGTGTGTGTGTGTGTGTGTGTGTGTCCAAGGGTAGATTGCACAAATTCATTTTTAGCCGGTAGTAAGAAACATTAAAAATTCTTTCAGTGTTATGTAAAGTTGCTATCAAACTTGCCCCAGTAAAAATCGTACTCGCCCACCCTGATTTTGTAGTCCAGGTGATATTCCTGCTGTTACAGTTAATCATCACTCAGCAGATCCACTCTTCTGGTAGCTACCAACCCATGCAATCATTGATAAGTAATTCACACAGAAATAATACCAGAATAAATCCATAGCACTGAGCTTTTACTATCTGTCCACAGACGTTTCGTGCCCCTTGATGACCATCAGGTGACATTATCAGTGCTAAACTGATTTGAATTATCCAATTTGATGTTGCTGAATTTCTACAAAACCTGTCTGTTGTCATTCTCACAATCCCAAGAAATTAAAGGTGCAAAAGTTTTTTTTTTTTTGAGATTTTTTCCTTATTAGTGATTGATCCATCTGTTGAAGATTTAGATGATAGATTTTGTTGGTTGATTCATAGCTTCCTTTTTTACTATTATAAAACTTTTACTATTTGAGCATGCTATTGATGTAATTGCCTCAAGTGAGCAGCTGGCTTGATTTGGGCAAGTACTGAGTGATTAGTTCTTGCAGTCTGTGGAATTCTAAGTAGCTATCTCCAGGTCCATAATTAAAAAAAAAAAAGCATCTATCTTCTTATGCTCACTCTTTCTTAGTGCCCAGCTTTCACAACCTTACATTACCACAGGAAACACCATTGCTTTAACAATTCTTGCCATTGAATTGTCTTTATCCTTCATACTCTTCTCTAAATTTGTCATTGCCGTTATCCCTAGAGAATAATCTCATCCTTATTTCTTCAACACAATGGTCCTCGTTACCTATTTTGGAGCCCAAGAGAATAAAATTGTATACAACCACCACTTCCTCCCTGCCAATTATAAAATCTGTAATTTTGGAAGTTGACATGTCTTCTTAATATTTAACATTAAACCTGATTTTACATGCTCCACTTTTATTTTATTGATGAGGTCCTCTATGTCATCCCTACTTTCTGCCAAAACAGTGATGTTATCAGTCTGCATATCTTAAATTGTTGATGGTTTGACCTCCAATATGAATACCAGTTGTCAGAATTGTAGTTGTTGTAGTGTATGCTCCTTGTGACTCGGAACCTTCTGATAAGAAAGAAGATTTCTGGAATGAGCTAAAAGCTGTTTTGAGCCAGTTTGGTGCTAAAGAAAAAGTTATAATAGCAGGGGATTTCAATGCTACAGTAGGTGTGCAGAATGCATTTTCTGACAATGTTCTGGGTAAGTTTAATGATCCTTGTGTGAATGATAATGGTGAAAGATTAATTGAACTCTGCATTGAGCATGGTTTGTGTGTATCTAATACATTTTTCAACCACAAGTATATCCACACATATACTTGGGAAAATCGTACTCTTGGTCAAAAGAGTGTGATAGATTTTGTTGTCTACGAGCAGCGTTTGAAACACTTAGTTGTTGACACCCGTGTGATGAGAGGTGCAGATGTTGGTTCTGATCATTACTTGGTAGTGTCACGAGTGAAACTAAATGTTGGTTGGAGGAAAAGGAATAGGAAGAGGCCCAGGATGGAAAGAATAAAGGTTGAAAGGCTCCCTCAAAATCATCAGCGTTATTCTGACGTACTCGGAGAATGACTGAAAGAGCTGAAGTCTTGTGAGAGGAATGTAGAAAAGGAGTGGGAATGTTTTAAGAACTGTGTTGTCACTGCTGCTAAAGAGGTCTGTGGCACCACAATAGTGGGTAACAATAAAGGTGATGCTTGGTGGAATAGTGAGATTGAAGAGGCAGTAAAGAGAAAGAAGGAAGCCTATTTGGGGATGTTGCAAGGTAGAGTCTCTGTGGTTGAATATCGCTGTAAGAAGCGTGAAGCTGCTAAGCTGGTTCGCCACAGTAAGGCAAAAGATGGGAAGGAGAAAGTGGAAAGGCATGAACTGGCTTTTTAGAAAGATAGGAAGTCCTTCTGGAAGTACATGAGACCCAGGAAAAATAGGGGAAACAAAGTTGTAAGTTGTGTGAAGAATGAGATCGGGGAAATGATATGGGAGCCCAATGAGTTAAGTGACAGATGGGGTGAATACTTCTGTGAGTTATTAGATCAGGAAAGCAAAGATGATTCTCAGACAGATGCAGATGATGTCACAATGAGGGATGAAAGTACAGGAGGGATCTCAAGAGAAGAAGTGTGTAAAGCTCTAAAATCTCTTCAGAATGGTAAGGCTCTGGGAGTTGATGGCATAACTGCAGAGATGTTGAAATATGGTGGTGACTCTATAATTGACTGGTTGACTGAAATTTGCCAGTTGTGCAGGGAGTTAGGAATGGTCCCTCGGGATTGGAAGGATGCTATTATTGTTCCCTTGTATAAGGGAAAAGGTGATCAGACTGAATGCAAGAACTATCGTGGTATTAGCCTACTGAGTGTGCCAGGGAAAGTGTTTGGTAAGGTTGTTATTGAAAAAGTACGGTCTTACATAATTGAAAGTGTGGGATGTTCAGAGTGGTTTTATGCCTGGTAAAGGCTGCACTAACCAGAATTTTGCATTACGCACGATGATTAAAAAATATCTGGCTGTTGGGAAGAAAGTTTTTACTGCCTTCATAGATTTAGAGAAAGCTTACGACCGAGTGAATAGGACACTTTTGTGGAAGGTATTGGATGAATATGGTGTTACTGGGAATCTACTTAATAGTGTAAAAGCCATGTATGCTGGTAGTAGAGCTTGTGTATGGGTGAATGGTGTTTTATCAAAATGGTTTTCCATTGGTGCAGGAGTTAGACAAGGTTGTGTAATGTCACCATGGCTGTTCAATATATTTATGGGCGCATGCATGCATGATGCCAAAATAGATAATAGTGGTTTATGTCTTGGTGATATCCGTGTGCGCAGATTGCTGTATGCTGATGACACTGTCCTGTTGGCAGAGAGCAAAAGTGAGTTGCAGAGTATGTTGACTCGGATGCACGAAGTTTGCATGAAATTCAAACTGAGTATAAATAAGGGAAAAACCAAAGTTATGGTGTTTTAGAGAGGAACGGGTCGCACTGAATGTAATGTAAGTATAAATGGCACTGTGATTGACCAGGTGAGTGAGTTTGTGTATTTAGGAAGCATGTTTGACAGAGAGAACAAGTTGGATAGTGAAATTAGTAGGCGAGTGAATTCTTCTTTGAAAGTCATAGCTGCTCTGGGAGGTTTTCACAGGAATGATGGGTGCCCTAGAGAGTCCCGCATGGCTGTGTATGAAACTGTAATTGTTCCTACTCTGATGTATGGCAGTGAAACCTGGGTACTGCAGAAGAAACATAGGAGTCGTTTGTGTGCTGGAGAAGTGCGTTACTTACGTGGGGTTTCTGGCAAGACACGATCTGATTGTGTGAGGAATGAAGATGTATTGCAGTTGTGTGATGTGAAGCAAAATGTTGTTAGTAAGGTGGAGACCAATATGCTTCGGTGGTTTGGCCATGTTGAAAGAATGAGTGAGGAAATGCTTACTAAGAAAATCTTTTCAGCCCAAGTTGCAGGAAGGAAAGGCAGAGGAAGGCCAAGGAAGACATGGGTGGATCAGATTCAGGAGTGTCTGCATGAGGAAAAGATTATGAGTATGAAGTATAAAAGATCTTGTGTACGGCGTGTAATGGATATCAGAGAAGCATGAGTTGTATGTCAAGATTGCTGTAAATGGAGAAGTTTGATACGACAACAATAAATAAAAACATCTGGAAGTTTGTATTTCTTTTTGGAGCTAACCTCTAAATCTCAGAGAACAGCTTAGTGATATGTATGTATGTATGTATTCCATCCAGGCCTGCCATTCTAAAAATATATTCACTGTACACGTTAAACAGATATGGCAAAAGAGATGCAATCTTGTGACACTCCCTCTCTTATCTAAACCATTCAGTCTCACCAAATTCAGTTTTCATGGTAGCTTTGTGTTCATTGTAAAGATTCTTCAAAAGAATGATTAGGCACTCCCAGGAATCTTGAAACATTCCGTAATCTTGCGTGGTCCACACAGTTAAAAGCTTTGTTATAGTCAATGAAACAAAGGTAAACATCCTTCTCTAATTCTCTTGCTCTCTCCATTATCCATCTAGCTTTGGCAATTTGATCCCATGTTTCTCTGCTTCTCTTCTGTCTTCTACTGTGTTCTTATTACTTTTATAACAGACTTCATGTGGCAGATTATTCACAGCAATCAGAATTATGTACTAAATTGCCTGTAGTTTATGGTTCAATATGTGACTTAACATCAGAAAACTTGAAAATTACATCATCCTGGAGCAAGAATAGAACCTGCGTCTCCCAATTTGCATTCGAGAATGCTATCAATGTAATTTTCTAGTTTTTTGATGAAATATTACAAGGTGGCCAGTAAACAAGAGGCAATTCAGTATACAATTCTGATTGATGTGAATAATATAGTGATTTCCCTTCTATTTATGAAGAACTTTTTCCCTTCATTTCTATAGATTTAATGTCATGGTTCAAACACGTCCTGAAAATTCTGGAAAAGTCCTGGAATTCCATGTTGTCCCAGAAATGTTCTTAAATTCTGTTACATGTCCTGAAATTTTATCCATTCCTGCCTTTTTTATGTCCCTGATTGATGTTTTGTAGTCGGATTTTCTACTGATATAATTTGCGTCTGACAAATTTTCCTCCCCACCCCCGCCAAAATGCGAGCAGCTGTTGGTTTTCTTATCTGTTAGCAGTGCTAAAGTTGCATTATTAGCATGCCTTTTGTAAAAAAAGGGTAGTGCTTATGTTATCACTTTGTCTGGTCGTCTATCAGTGGACACCATATCTCTGCAAGTACTAGTCCAATTTGAAAAATTCTTTTTGCATTGGAAAGCCTGAAACGTGAGAATGATGATCCTTGCATTTAGTCCCCCCCCCCATGCACAACAACTTCACTGCTAGAGGGCATAAATGCAGATCATATCGAATTCAAAATACATTTTATTCCATATATTTGCTTCTAAATATCTGATTATGCAATTTATATCAAAGGCTATTTTAGGTGCAGTTTCTTTTACAAGTAATGTATGGATTTTCTGCTAGGGGGTGTAAAGGTAAATTGCATTTCTCCTAATATCTCTGGTTCTAAAAATCCGATTTGAAAAACTATTCCTGTATCAAATATAGCTACTGATGGGATTTTTTTTATTTATTTTTTTTGCATATAATTTATAATTTTTGGTAAAGAATGGTTTGGCCGCTAGGGGGCATAAGCATTTATTGCAGCAAAATCTGAGCTTCTGAAAACTCTATTGAAAGAATTCTTTCGTGGGCTGGTACTGCTCACTACAGAAAACGTTTTGAAAATAACCGTCTGCTTTATATAGTGCATAGTACGAATATAAATCTCTTCCAGGGGGCATAGATGTATAACTTATTTTTGTTGATATCTCTGCTTCTAAGGGTCTGATTTAAAAAAATTCTTTCTTTGTTAGAGAGCGTTTCCAGTGTGAAATATTTTTAATATAATTTCAATTTTTTCTTAATGCACAAGTGTGCCACTAGAGAGCTTAAGTTCATGTTTTCATTTACAGCAATATTTGTGAGACTAAAAACCCGACTGAAAAATTCTTTTTCAATCAGATACTACTAACTATGAAAACTCTTTGTGTTTATTTTTTTCCGAAATAATGTACAATTTTGCCACTGGGAGCAGGAATGTTTAATTTGTTTTTCTCAGTATCTCTGGGTCTTTTAAATGTGTGATTTAAAAAATTCTTTTAACATTACATACCATTTACTTTGTGGAACACTTTAGGTTTGCATTTGAGGAGTTTTATAGTTCACAGTTTTGTTACCAGGTGGTGTTTGTGTACTTCTGTTTGCAGCTGTATCTCTGCTTCTAAAAACCCTATTAGAAATTTCTCGTTTTATTATATGCCATTTGCTACAATAAAGATGGGGAGAATTATCCTGTTTAAATAATGCACAGCTTTTCCGCTAGGAGGCGTAAAGATTAAAACCTTTTTCTCACTATCTTTGCTTCCAGGAGATGTATTTGAAAAGTTCTTTTTCATTAGCATAGCTTTTGCCATGAAGAATACATTTTCCCTATTTTCAACTTTTCCATTATGTAGAATTGTTCTGGTAGAAGGCATAGAGTTATATCACATTTCCTTCCACATTTATTCTGTTAATTGTGGAAATATGTGCGTTAAAGCAAATCAGTACAGCACACTTGTTTAGAAATAACAGATTAAGAGAATGTGAAGGATATTTTCAAAACCATGTTTTTAGTTTTGGCTTATTTTTACCTATACTGAACTTCACTAATGATTGCTTTATGCAAGAATTTGCTATAAAATCAGATTGCTTTCTAATATCAGAAACTTAAATTTAGTCATTTCATAGTATTTTCTGAGCTAACTAATCACCTTCCATCTTCTGTAATTAGTTTTCTAATCATTCCCAGTTAAATTGCCTTCGTCCCTGATGTATGCAGCCGTACACATAGCCCTTGGATTTAAGGGTTTCCCATTACTCTCTTTTGCTTCATTTTGGAAATTTTTGTGCATACTTCATTTGCTGGTTTGTACAAATTTTAAACATAGCTAGAGCATCAATATTAGAAGCACATATTATGTTGAAAATTCCTTTCCAAAACAAAATGTAACACAAATCCTTGCTCCCATGAATATCTATTTAAGAAATAATCGTTCCTTTGAAAAAGTTCCAAATATTTCACCTTTCCTTGTCCTTAAATTTCCAATGTGAGCATTATTTCAAAATAATTAAATGTAAATAGTATTTAGTTTATATACTGTGTGATATATGAAAGCATTTCAAGAGTGATGACATTTATGTTTTAACTATATATTTTATACCTATATATTTTTGAGTTTTATGGGGTTTTTTTAAATTCTATAATTTGCTTCAATAATTGAACTAAAGCCAAAGTAGGAATATTTTATTTTTCATTGCTTTTACTTGGCTTTAGTTTAAATTATACAGCATAATGTACATAAAAGTTTTGTAGAAATTAAACCTGATTACATTTTCAGTGGCAGTTTTGGTATTTCAGTATTTATCCATGATTCTGAGTTTCTTATTACACTCACGGATAATGACATTTGCGCACCAAGAAATAAGCAACGGATTGAACTGAAATTTTATGGACATAATGCTACAGATAAATGATACCCACGATGGCAAAAACAGAGCTGCAGGACAATTACAGAGAGATCTGTGGCACACAGTCTGGTCATCTTCAATAGTGCGTCGCACCGCCTCATGCGACGATACATGCTGCAATATTTTCCGGCATGGAGGCGAACAGACGCCTGATGTTGTCCTGTGACAGACTGGCCCACACATGTTGGACGATGTGCTCCAAATCCTGGATAGTGTGACACTGTGGCAGCCGACGTTTCAACTGGTCCCACACATGCTTGATAGGGAACATGTTCAGGGAGCGGGCAGGCCATGGAAGTGTCTGGACTTGACGTAGGCAGTCCAGGGCATCCTGAACCATGTGTGGGCATTATCCTGTTGGTATAGTGCACCTGGAATCCCGGCCAGAATGGAAGCACATGGGGCCATAGGATCTCATCCACATACCGCTGCCCGTCAATGAATGATTCATGTACCACTACTAGAGCTGATCGGCTATCGTAGGCAATGGCTCCCCAGATTATAATGCCTTCAGTGGGGGACATGTGGCGCTCAATAGCGAGGTTGGGATTGTGCTGTTGACCTGGGGACCTCCACACCTGGATACAATGATCATCTGCCCCCAAAACGAAGTGGCACTCATCGCTAAACACCACAAGTCTCCAGTCTGTGGCATTCCACATCGCTCTAGCCTAACACCACTGCACACGGAGCCAACGATGTTCCAGTGTTAATGGCAGCACACGTAAGGGGCACTGGGATCGCAGATTCGCTTCCGCGAGGCGTCGGGAAATGGTCCGTGGGCACACAGGAGTCACTACATATGCCTGTATAGTGGACCGGGTCCCCGTGGGATTCGTTCGTGCCTGTCGCATGATCCGTCGATCCTCTCTACCAGTGGTCCTCTTGGTCCGTCCGGAGCCGCTCCACCATGTGGCAGTGCCGTCACGTGTCCACTGCTCCTAACACAGTCTGACAGTATGGTCAGAATGATCCACATGGCAGGCTATACAGCATGCTGACCACTCTGCTGTTTTCAGCCTGATGATCAGGCCTCTCTCAAAGTCCATAAGTTGTGTAAATCGACTTCTCTGGCATCTACCCTACATTCTTGTCACTCTGTACTCTTGCTTGCATCGGCTGGTGCTTTTCGCTTTCATAGGGCATCGACTACACGCCAGTTTATAAGGCTGTCGGTTCGTGTTTGCAGCGCCACCACAGGGTGTGCGGTCATGCACACTCGCACCAAACGTGGGTCATTTGCATACCAGCATGCACTCTAGCTATTTGCAAAGTTTTGCGGTTGTAGCATGTTTTCTTCTAGGTGCACAAATTTCATTGTCCGTGAGTGTAGCTGCAGCAGACATCATTTTCAGCATTCTGTATTAAGTTTGCTCAAGCCTGTAGGGAATTGTTTGTTGCAGGTTACAGGTTGAACAAACCTATGGTTTCACTATATTTTAAGTAGGAGTGTTTGGATCGTATGACCTGAAAAAAATCCAAAAGTCCTGGAATTCTGCGATTGAAAAGGTGTATGAAACATGTAATGTGGTTTTATTAGACATGTTTTATTGTTGGTTTATATTCTTCCAAACACATTTTCAAGTTCTAACAATAAAATGAAAAAAAAATGTTTTAACACACATTAAACAGTACGAAAAAAAAAAAAAAAAAAGCCTTTTAAGTGGCAGCACACAGCATCCATTTTCATCAAGTTGCTTTTAAATTTGTGGTCATTTTGTGATGACAAATTTGAGGCTTTCACCCCATTTGTGCTAGATGGTAAGTTGTAGCAGCCTTCAGTTTCCAGTAATGGTCATTGTTGCATCATGTCACATGTATTGCAGAAATGTACATTGAGGTGCTACCAAAATAACAACGTGGAAGTGTGCTACCATTTCTATTACATGCCACCACACCCATGCAGTAAATGGCATTGTCCTCAAACAACATATATAATAGAGGCAGATATCTCTGCAAGCTCAAGTAGTAGCATTTGCAGTTCAGCTGGCAGCTTATCAGGATTTTAAGTGACTGCAAATGTAGTATGACAGTTGGAGATATCTCCACAAGCTCAAGTAGTAGCATTCACAGTTCAGATGGCAGCTTATCAGGATTTAAGTGATTTCAAACATAGTGTGATAGTCAGTGCCAGGGGGATGGTTCACTCCATTATGGAAATTTTCACAAAATTTGTATTTACATGGTCAAGATTTTCAAGGGTGTACCTGGACTACACAAACTCTGGGGAAAAATCCAGAGTGTGAGGCCAGTGTGGCCATAGAAAAGCCCTGAACAATAATTTACAGAGGTGGCTGGCATGCATCGTAACATCCAACTCGCGTGCAACATTGCCACAAATCACAGCGCAATTCAAATCTGTGGCCAAGTAATAGCATCAGTGTTCAGACAGTTCAACATTTCCTGTGTTCTACTGGGTTCTGGAGCCGACTGCTTACCCGGGTGCCATTGCTGACCTGACAACACAAGGCTGTGCTCTTTGCCTGGGCTCAGAAACACAGCCATTGGACGCGAGATGACTGGAAACATGGAGCCTGGTCCGACGAATGGCAGTATCACCTGTTTCGGGCAGATGGCCGACTCCGGGTGTGGCGACAACCCCACAAGGCAATGGATCCCACATGCCTACAAGGAGCAGTGCAGGCTGGCGGTGGCTCTGTTATAATGTGGAGTGTTTTCAATTGGCACGCATTAGGCCCCTCATACATCTGCAGACCGTTTTGACTGGCGGAGGCTACGTAACCATCCTTGGGGATCATTTGCACCCGATTATCTAGCATTAAAACAAAAAACAATGCATGTCATGGTAAATAATGAATTCTTTTTGCACAAGTATTTATTAACCTGCAGAACTGCTAAAAGCCAAAAAGGCAAAGTTAAATCGGTTCAATAATTTGGACCACACTGCATGGAATAATTTTCAGTGTAAATGTCATTTGTGTTTTTCTTACAAATACAGTTTACTGCAATATTATGACAGTAAAATATATTGTGCTAGATGAAACCTTACATATACTATGTGCTTGTTACTGAAAATTACTGAGAAAAAGTTATGTTTGTTACTGATAGTTATTTCCAGAAGTTGGCATCTCTGTGTATGGTATCTGAATATGATTGTCTTGGAATTGATGCAGCTACAAAGGAAAAGAGAAAGCAGTTCCTTCATCAGAAGTTATGTGTGACATTATTTGAATTTGATCCTCATGGAGTTAGTTATGTTTAAATAAAAAACAACTTCATTTTCAACATAGAAGTGCTGTATTTATTATGCTTTGTATGTCCGACATGTATTTGCAATGATCTGTTTTTCATTAATTCTTGGAAAGAAAAATGGAAGGAAGTTTTCTTTTTATGTGTTTGTGTAGTGTAATGGCTGCCACAAGCAACTCTTAGGACTATAAGCAGTCATCCATCACTGATTCTAGGGAAGGATCAAAGCCAGAACCCAAAACCCCTTGGCCAGTGAAGTTGGTGTTCCTGTTGTGGAAAGGTTACACTATTTGAATGTGATTCTCTAGGAATCAGAGCATGTTAAAAAAATGTGACTCTTTTGTTCTTTTGGGGTAAATGCTGCACACACATATCTGAATGTGATTCTTTTAGAAACTGAATTTGGAAAAACATATTTGAAAAAAAAATACAATTGTTCACTAAAATGGAAAGGATATGAATGGTATTGTTTGAATGAAGTTCTTTAGAAATCAGAATGCCTAAAATAATTTTTCTATGTAGTGGCAAGGTTGATGGCCTTCTGTGAATATGTTTTCCATGGGATCAGTATATCACATGAGTCAAATGAAAACCTTGAAAGGGCAATAAAAAATACAGTGTCATTGTCTTGCAACATGGCAATATTGTTACTAATGACCAAAATATTTTCTTACAGGTGGCAGCATGGTGCAGACAAGCTTAGTGACCCGAAATGGTGTGAGTTCTGCGACAGCAGATTCTCCTCAACTGGGTCATGTACACAGAGTAGGGACAACAGAGTCCATTACAGCAGTTGAAGGCATTGTGATGAGAAATCACCGAGCGACGGTGGGTGAAATAACTGCACTTTTGAACATCAGTCATGGTTCAGTGCACCACATTATCCATGATGTGTGCTCCAGTTCAACAAAGTGTCTGCAAGGTGGGTGCCACACCAGCTGACTCCAGAATTGAAACAACGATGTGTTGATGCATGTCAAGAACGTTTGCAGTGCTTTGAAGCAAAAGGTGATGGCTTCCTACAGAGAATTGTTGCTGGAGATGAAACCTAGGTTCACTATAATCAGCCCAAAACCAAGAGAGTCATCAAGGAATGGAGCCATCCCTCCTCACCAAAGCTGAAGAAGTTCTGCACACAGCCAACTGCACGGAAGGTTACGCTGACTCTCTTTGGGATGAACGAGGCATAATTTTGGAGCACTACATGCCCATGGGACCACTGTAACCAGTGACATGTATGCAGATCTTCTCAGGAATCATCTTCGACCTGCCATTAAATCCGAATGACGTGAACTTCTGAGTGCTGGTGTCTTGTTGCAACATGACAATTCTCTGCCCCATACTGCCCATGCAACGGTTGTAATCATGCAAGACCTGCACTTCGAGTGTCTCTACATCTGCCGTGTTCACCAGACTTTGCCCTAAGCAATTATTACATCTTTGGACCGCTCAAAGATGCAACGGGTGGGGAAAAACTTTCAGGTCCAAAGAAGAGGTACAGCAGGTGGTGCATGAGTGACTGCACACGTGACCAAAAGAATTTTTTTCTACGTGAATTTATGCACTTTTTTGTAAGCGCTGAAGGACTTATATTGTATAAAATGGAGATTAAATTAAAAATGATGCACGTGTGCACCACTTTTGTTCAAAAAATTTTAGAAAAAAATTATTTAAGGTTTTCAGTTGACTCTCCCTTGCATGTTTTCCTGCGTGGAAAAGTTTGTGGTACAGAATATGATTAACATGGATTCAGTACATCTAATATGGTTTCAGTTTTTCAAGGCAGAAACTTTTCTGGATTATTTGAGTGAGATTTTCTTGGAATCACTTCTCATCTGAAAAATTAAAATATTGATTTCTGGTGTTAAAAATTATGGCTTTATTTGAATAGATTGTTTGAAATCATTGCCAATATCATCTGTGAAAGTCTTAACTTTAGTGAAAACATTTTTTTCCCCAAACATCCATAATATTTAGGCATTACACTATTAAACAAATGTAGTAATGGATGCAGTTTATTTGTTAAATGAGATTTCACATTTACTTATTTACACTGCATAGACATGATAATAGTTTCAGGAATAATTGGCTTTCCGTGCGATTAGCCCAGATTGATGTGCTGATCCAGTAGAAACGGTGATGAATTAATCAGAGATATTTAAAATGAAATAAGCTTTTGTGCTGTGACATCAATATTTTTAATTGCGTGTAATATACAGTATAATATTATGTACAAAGTATATCTCATTATTGACAAATGTAAAATTAAAATTGCCAGATATATGTTTTTGTAAAACAACAAAATATAACAATATGAGTACACTTGAAAGAAGTGTGAGCTAATGCAATCTTTCAGTGTAATAGTGGCCATAAAAGGTGATCCATGATTTAAAAAGATTGAATGACCTTGCTGTAAAAGAAGAAAGAAAAAAAGGTAAAGTGTATTTTCATAAAATGTTGTTTTGTAGTAGCATTTTGGTCCTTTAATTTTATGTTTGTTGATGCTGATCTTTCAGTTAATTGTTGACCTAACCAATGTGTCAGATTCTGCTTATAGACTGGCGGAAAGTGAAAAAAGAACACCAAGAAGGAATTGGCGGACGATCATGAACTTTGCATATGTTAATGGGGTTGAGTTTACGTTGGTGTGATGTTAATTTCGGGACCAACCGGTGAGCACTTACGCCACAGCACGGCATAATATGCAAATTATCGTTGGTGGTATTTAAGGAGTACGGCGAAGTGAATGTAATCGGTCGTCGGCGTACGGACACGTGCGAAGACCCTGAAGAAGCTGCAATGCCTGGACATGTGTACGATTTCAGCAGTTATCGGACTTTGAGCGAGGTCGTCTAGTCGGACTCCGCGAGGCCGGGTGGTCTTATCGTCGTATTGCGGATCGAATTGGAAGGGAAGTATCGGTGGTGGTACGATGGTGGCGTAGATGGTCCGAGGAACATTCCTACACGAGAAGATGTGGAACCGGGAGTCACAGACGGACTGATGAGCGGACCTATCGACGCATAAGAAGAGCGGCGTTGTCAAGCAGAACATCCACTGCGACGCAAATCCGAGCTGCCGTTGCACCTCAGGTGACTGTGCGAACAATCCGCAACCGTCTACTGGATGCAAGACTACGTGCACGTGTGCCTCTGGCATGTGTACCTCTGACTCCAGCCCACCGTCAGGAACGGCTGCTGTGGTGTCGCCAACGTCTGCACTGGGGAACGCAATGGCGATCTGTCGTGTTTAGCGATGAAAGCAGATTCTGCTTGGGAGCCTCCGATGGCCGTATGCGTGTTCGCAGACGCACAGGGGAGCGTCTCCACCCTTCTTGCATCCGCCACCGACACACAGGTCCTACACCTGGTCTCCTGGTGTGGGGAGCGATCAGCTATCACTCCCGTACACAACTAGTGTTTGTACCGGGTACGTTAAACAGCACCTCCTACATCAACAACATCATTCAGCCCGTTGTTGTGCCATTTGTAAGGTCGGTCCATCGTGGTGTTTTCCAGCAAGATAACGCACACCCACACACAGCACGTGCAACACAATATGCACTTCAGGGTGTGAGACAACTTCCATGGCCTGCACGTTCACCGGATTTGTCCCCCATTGAGCACGTGTGGGATTTTATGGGACAACGACTTATCCGGTCTCCACGGCCAGCCACGACCTTCCCCAGTTTATGCGTCCAGGTTGAGGATGCTTGGAACTCAATACCCCAAACTTACATCCAACATTTGTACGACAGACTCCATGCCCAGAATTGCACAGTGTGACGCAGTCCATGGCGGTTCAACCTCGTACTAACCATGTTACATGGAAATGTTATTTTTCAGTTTACCAGCAAATACAGCTGTATTTTGCCATAATGTTTTGATCACGTTATCCTCTGTATTCCGTTATTATGCTGTATAAATTTTGTTGGTATCAGACATCTCCTTATTGGTGTTCTTTTTTCACTTTCCGCCAGTGTAGTTACTTGTGGATATTATTATTAGTCATGAGTTAAGGATTTCAGAAAAGTGAATACAAAGCCAGGAATATTGTTTACACAAAGTGTTTGCTAGTGTTTTTATGAAAACAAAGCTGTAATATAATTAAAGATTTCTTTTCTCAAAATAGTGTTCTTAGTTATTTATGCGAGTGTCCATCTAACAGATGGACAGACAAAAAAAGATACCTTTCCGTGTATTTTCATGAAATCTCATGGTTTTTTTTATTTGTGTGGATCTTTTTTAAGTCGTGAGTTGCATGTTTCTTAGAATAATTGAATTGCAAAAAATTCAGGTATAATTTTGATGTTTGATGTGCATAAGGTTTTGTACATGCATACATATCATTAAGCTGTTCTCTGAGATTCAGAGGTTAGCTCCACTAAGAAAGATCATGTGCCAAGTACACATTTAACTGATAGAACTAGAAATAACTTACTGTTGGTGTATCAAATGTCTCCATTTACAACGATCTCGACACACAGTTCGAGCTTCATTAACATCCATCACATGCTGCACACAAGACCTTTTGTACTTCACACTCATAATCTTTTTCTCAAGCAGACATTCCTGAATCTGGTCTTCTCATGATTTCCTTGGCCTTCCTCTACCTTTCTTTCCTGCCACTTGGGCTGAAAAATTCTCTTTTTCAGCACCTCATCATTCATTCATTCAACATGGCCAAACCACCCAAGAATATTAGTCTGCACCTTACTACCAAACATTTTGCCTCACAATCGCACATGTGCAACACATCTTCATTCCTCACATGATCAGCGCGTGTCTCTCCCACCTCCCTCCTCCTGTAAGTAACGCATCTCCCCAGCACACAAACTACTCCTATGTCTTTTCTGCAGCACCCAGGTTTCACTGCCATACACCAGAGAAGGAATAATTACACTTTCATACACAGCCATTTGGAACTTCATTGAGAGCCCATCATTCCTGTAAAATCCTCCTAAGGCAACTGTGACTTTCAATGAAGAATTCACTCACCTACTAATTTTGCCATCTAATTTGTTCTCTCTGTCAAACATACTTCCTAAATACACAAATCCTTCACCTGGCCAATCTCTGTGCCATTAAGACTTATCTTTGCATTCAGTACAACAGTTCCTTGCATCCGGGACAACATATGCTGCAACTCACTTTTGTTGTCTGCCAACAGGACTGTGTCATCAACATAGAGCAATCTACACACATGCATATTGCCAAGATATAAGCCAGTATTATCCATTTTGGCATCGCGCATGCACGCATCCGTAAACATATCAAAATGCCAGGGCGACATTACACAACCTTGTCTGACTCCTGCACCAATAGAAAACCATTTAAATAAAACACCATTCACAATTCACTTATTTCTGAATCACCTCATTGATCTTTTCATTTATACCTCTAGTATTCCATACACCAATCTTGCACTCACTCAGCTTAGATATCTTTTTCATGAGGTTTTGTAATTGGAGTAATGTATGTTTACTGATTAGAGGCACTTGGGAACTTTAAATAGTCTATTGTGAGTACATTCATTAAATGGAAATTTCAATTAGACAATTCAGTATTTGAACTATAAATTAGTTCAT
Source organism: Macrothele yani (assembly GCA_039090855.1). NCBI lineage: Eukaryota > Metazoa > Arthropoda > Arachnida > Araneae > Macrothelidae > Macrothele > Macrothele yani. The sequence continues at coordinate 99,306,256 of CM076992.1, read as the reverse complement.
AGCAACTATAAATTATATAAGAATGAACTATAAATTAGTTCATTCTTATATTTATTCATTTCTGAATCACCTCATTGATCTTTTCATTTATACCTCTAGTATTCTATACACCAATCTTGCACTCACTCAGCTTAGATATCTTTTTCATGAGGTTTTGTAATTGGAGTAATGTATGTTTACTGATTAGAGGCACTTGGGAACTTTAAATAGTCTATTGAGTACATTCATTAAATGGAAATTTCAATTAGACAATTCAGTATTTGAACTATAAATTAGTTCATAGCAATTCTTATATTTATTCATTTCTGAATCACCTCATTGATCTTTTCATTTATACCTCTAGTATTCCATACACCAATCTTGCACTCACTCAGCTTAGATATCTTTTTCATGAGGTTTTGTAATTGGAGTAATGTATGTTTACTGATTAGAGGCACTTGGGAACTTTAAATAGTCTATTGAGTACATTCATTAAATGGAAATTTCAATTAGACAATTCAGTATTTGAACTATAAATTAGTTCATAGCAATTCTTATATTTATTCATTTCTGAATCACCTCATTGATCTTTTCATTTATACCTCTAGTATTCCATACACCAATCTTGCACTCACTCAGCTTAGATATCTTTTTCATGAGGTTTTGTAATTGGAGTAATGTATGTTAACTGATTAGAGGCACTTGGGAACTTGAAATAGTCTATTGAGTACAGTCATTAAATGGAAATTTCAATTAGACAATTCAGTATTTGAACTATAAATTAGTTCATAGCAATTCTGATATTTATTCATTTCTGAATCACCTCATTGATCTTTTCATTTATACCTCTAGTATTCCATACACCAATCTTGCACTCACTCAGCTTAGATATCTTTTTCATGAGGTTTTGTAATTGGAGTAATGTATGTTTACTGATTAGAGGCACTTGGGAACTTTAAATAGTCTATTGAGTACATTCATTAAATGGAAATTTCAATCAGACAATTCAGTATTTGAACTATAAATTAGTTCATAGCAATTCTTATATTTATTCATTTCTGAATCACCTCATTGATCTTTTCATTTATACCTCTAGTATTCCATACACCAATCTTGCACTCACTCAGCTTAGATATCTTTTTCATGAGGTTTTGTAATTGGAGTAATGTATGCTTACTGATTAGAGGCACTTGGGAACTTTAAATAGTCTATTGAGTACATTCATTAAATGGAAATTTCAATTAGACAATTCAGTATTTGAACTATAAATTAGTTCATAGCAATTCTTATATTTATTCATTTCTGAATCACCTCATTGATCTTTTCATTTATACCTCTAGTATTCCATACACCAATCTTGCACTCACTCAGCTTAGATATCTTTTTCATGAGGTTTTGTAATTGGAGTAATGTATGTTAACTGATTAGAGGCACTTGGGAACTTTAAATAGTCTATTGAGTACAGTCATTAAATGGAAATTTCAATTAGACAATTCAGTATTTGAACTATAAATTAGTTCATAGCAATTCTGTTCATGTTATTTTTACTGATGTTATGCCACCAATGTTACACAATTCATGCCACCAACTTGTTTCTCAAGGTCATTGTGCCATATACAATAGCTAATAATACATAACAACCCAGCCATGCTGAGGGAAAATTTAGTGTGCCGGTCCCAAGCCTGATTAAATAGGGAGGGTTCAGCACAGGGCTAGCAACCCAGTATCATAAAAATCTTCTTGGTACGCAAACTGCAACCAACCAAAATGTGATACCAGACAAAGAAGATAGAACACAAACTGTCACAAATATGAAGCATCCCTGTGGAAGCAGAGGCACGGAAGAAAGTGACAGATACCATACCAAAACATAAACTTAGACTGGGATGTTGGAATGTTAGAGCAAATATTAATAAAAGCTGAAACCAAATAAAAACGGAAGCAAAAAACAGTCCCATGGAAGATGTTGATGGAAAACCTATACTCCCAGGTGGAGTGGAGAGGATTAACTAAGTAATACATAACATACCTTCATTAGCTTCCATTTCCTGTAGTTATTTCTTGATTTTTGATTAAAATTATCGATTTAATTTTTTTAGAATGGCCCGAGAGTATAAGGTTAAAAACTAAAGTAATAGAATAAAAAGGAGAATGATTGGGTAGAAGTGTTGTTAAAAGGCTATTAATGTGATCTACACGCACACCTTCATCTGTCCCATATACCTACATTTCAGTCTAATATTTCTCGGCCATCTTCATTGGTGGCTGAATGTTGACTAGTTGATGGAACACTTCCCTGCACCACGATCCCCCCCATTATGCAATGTCACTTCATTCCTGTCATCCATCACATTATATAATATACATTGTGAATATGGTCACCAGCGCCATATATTGTTCATTGATTGGAGTATCTTTTCCGTTGTTTTTCATTCCCTTTTCTTCATGAATCAAGTGTGTCCATGTGTAGGATAATTCCACTGGTGAGTTTCTGTTGCAGTTGGTGTTTTCAGTTTTCACTGCTTCAGCTAAAAGTAGGGCACAATATTAGCTATTATACAGTAGCTCAAACCTGGAGTTATTGATGAGCTGCTATGTACACTGCTGGCCACCCAAAATGCAACGCCAAGAAGGACACAAGATAGCAAAGCCAGATTTACTGGTCACATAACAACAGATACAAAGATGAAACGATTGAGCTTACAGGCCCGTGCGACTTGCGGAACACGCAGACATCAATAGTTCGTGTGGCCCCCATGGCTGGCAATAACGGCTGCTATACGCCGCCGCATCGAACGAAGGAGGCTTTGGATGCGGGCTTGGTGTGTGTCGGTCCAGGCTGCTCCACACGTTGCCACAATTCATTGTGCGTAGACGCGGGTGGTGCTTGCTTGGCCACTCGGTTGCCGATCAGCGACCAGACGTGTTCGATGGGCGACATATCGGAAGAACAGGCGGGCCACGGCAGCAGTGACACCTGGTGGGCCGTGAAGAATTGTCGCACGATGCGTGCTACGTGCGGGCGCGTTGTCCTGTTGAAACATGGCCGCTGGCAGGTCCTGCAGATAAGGGAGGACTACAGGCTCCAAAACGTGGGAGATGTAGCGGTGGCTGTTGAGTGAACCGGCGATGCGTACCAGAGGGGTGCGGGTGTCATATCCAATTGCGCCCGAAACCATAACGCCAGGCGACGGACCAGTATGGCGATGCATAATGCAGGCGTCATACAGTCCCTCGCCTCGGTGCCGCCACACGCGGATCCGACCATCGTGGTGTTGCAGGCAGAAGCGAGATTCGTCGGAAAAGACAATGTCATGCCATTCCGTAGTCCAGGTGCGGCATTCAACGGCCCACTGCCGCCGCACTCGCCGGTGGTGTAACGTCAATGGTAATCGGAACAATGGGCGCAGTGCAACAAGTCTCCGCTCCTGCAGACGACGTCGAACGGTACGTGCTGACACAGTGTTGCGCAACACACCCTAATTCCTGCGCTAACGTTCGTGATGTGGCGGTGCGAGCCGTCAATGCCCACCGCACAACATGCCGGTCCTCTCGTTCAGTGGTGTGCTGCTGCAATCACTCACGTTGTTCCGTCCGTCCCTCCTGCACCCACCGAATCCATACTCGCCTCACTGTGGCTGGATGTCGTCCCACACAGGCGCCGATGTCTCGGTACGATAAACCGCGGTCGCGCTAAGCCACTATTCGTCCTCGGTCGAACTCCGAAACGTGCTGGAATGACTGCCGTATTCTGCGACGAGGCATCAGGAAGCTTCCCACGCACAGGTCCAGCAGCACAACACACTTCCAGTACTTACACCCCACCTTCTGTGCACCCTTCTTATAGTGCTTCTTGGTGGCGTGACGGGCGCACATGATTTGCATATGCCCTGCAATGCTAATCGTTTGCATATCCTCTCGCGGGCGACGCATGCTGCGAATTTCAGGCCAATCGGATGCTTTCTTCTTGGTTGTTGCATTTTGGGTGGCCAGCAGTGTAATATTAACGAAAGAAAAAAATGTAACTAGAATTGACAAAAATAAAGAAAACCAAAATTTTGTGAAACTACAATACACAAAACCAATAACTGGTCTTGAAAAAACAATGTGAGAAAACAAACATAACATTAACAGATAAGAGTTCGAGACATTACTTAAATCTGTGGAATAGGAAACAAACAAACATCATTACTAAGAAGAGCAGGTGCATACAAAATACCAGTTAAACAAGACAGGGAATAAAGAAATATACATCGAAAAGCACCAAAAATAAATTTTGATATTCGTCTAAGATAACACCTTAAAGGTTGGAACCAACAAATAGAGAGAACATCATTAATTCAATATTGTATAAAAAATAATGTAACGCCTAGTTGGGAAGATATTGAAATAATATGCACACATCAGAGCCATCGCAATATACTTTTAGCTGAAGCAGTGATGACTGAAAACTAATTGCAACAATAACTCGCCAGTGGAATTATCCTATGCATCGAGACACTTGATTCACGAGGGAAAAAGGAATAAACTGAAATGGAAAAGATACTCGAAAAAACGAATAATGGATGATGGAAACGATGTGACATAGTATAATGGGAGAATCGTGGTGTAGCGAAGTGTTCCAGCAACTAGTCAGCATCCAACCCCCACTGAAGATGGTCAAGAAATATTTGACTGAAATGTGTATGGTACAGCTGAAGGAATGCGTAGATCACGTTTTTAACCACCTACTTCTATCCAATAATTCTCCTGTTTATTCAGTTTCTATTCTATTACTTTATTTTTTATCCTTATGCTTTCATGCCGTTCTTAAAACTTTTAAAGCGATAATTTCGATAAAACATCAAGAAATAACTACAGGAAACTGAAGTCAATTAAGAACTACATAAAGGTATGTTGCGTATTAGCCCTTATACACTGAGTGGCCACTTTATTATGACCACCTGACAGTTTTAAACAAATGAGCTATGGCTGCACGCTGTTGCCGCCAGAGGGCCAGGCTAGTATAAAAAGGGAAAGCTTAGTGCTTGCGACAGTAATAGAAGTGATTTTTGTGTGACGAGATGGGTAAAAAATGTGCTTTGACGGAGCTTCAATGTGGGATGATTGTAGGAGCATGGAGCGAGTATCACTGAAACCGCCGCATTCGAGAAATGTTCCAGAGCAGCTGTTGTTAAAGTGTTTAAAGACTGGACTGTGAGCCAAAAACTGTGTCTCTACGTGCAACGTGTGGTCGTCATCGACTAGTGACTGCTCGGGCGGAACGGAGAGTGTCCAGACTAGTAACAGACAACAGTGCAGCAAATTACAGACCATCATAATCAAAGATCCCCTCAAATGATCTCTGCACGCACTGTTCGCCGTACACTGCATCGGATGGGATATGGCAGCCGAAGGCCTGTTCGAACACCTTTGCTGTCTGCAGTTAACAAGAGAAAACGTCTCCAGTTCGCAGAGGAGCACAAGGATTGGACAGTCTATAATTGGAAACAAATTATGTGGTCCGATGAATCACGTTTTCAGTTGCACCATGCCGATGGCCAAGTGAGAATTTGGCGGAAACAGCACAAAAGGATGGACCCCAAATGCATTGCTACAACCCTTCAAGCTGGTGGAGGCAACGTTATGGTTTGGGGAATGCTTTCCTGGCATGCTTTTGGCCCTTTAATTGATGTTGATCAACGTCTGACTGGCACATCATATCTAAACATCGTTGCAGACAAAGTGCATCCTGTCATGTGGATGGTTTATCCCAATGGCGATGGCTACTTTCAACAAGATAATGTGTCTTGCCATAGTGCTCGTATTGTACAGGATTAGTTTCAGGAACATGCCGGTGAGTTTACTTTGCTTAGGTGGCCCCCATAATCTCCAGATCTCAACCCCATTCAGAATTTGTGGGATGAAGTTGAACGAGCCATCAGACAGCTGGATCCACAACCCTGCAATCTCACACTCCTGGAAAGTGCTATTCATCAAGCATGGTCCCAAATTCCACAAACCACCTATCAACATCTCATGGAGTCCATGCCAGGAAGAATCGATGCAGTATTAAAGGCAAAAGGTGGCCAAATGAAGTACAGAGGGGGTGGTGATAATAAAGTGGCCACTCAGTGTATATGACACAATCACCTTGAAAAACAACTTGGTGATACGAATTGCATAATTCCGACGGCATAACCACAGGAAAACTAACGTGAGGAACAGAATTGCCACAAACTTATCTATAGTTTAAACACTGAATAACACTTGACCATATATATCCTGCTCAAAATGGGTATAGAATTTTACCATTAGTGATTTTAACTTAAATGTAGAACAATGTACTGTACTTAGGGATGTGAATCAGTTTCAGACAATGTGTTAAATGTACTATGCACTCAATATGACGTAAAGAAAAAAAGTGAAGAAAGGGATGCAAACTGAATTACTTTCACCTATGTGTCATACATACTCAAATCTTACGTTTATTGATAGATAGATGCAGTGGATTAACAGGCACTAAATTATGAAAGTATGCTTATGTAACAAACTTTTCATGAAATAATATGGAACTATGCAATGGCTTTATTCATTGAAAATGCAAATGGGTTTTCCATTTGCCAACCCTCGCACGGGGATAACTGGTTTTCCAGTTATTTGGTGAGTGGCGCCCCCACGGCCCGAGCTGACCTTGTGGCAGAGAATTATTATTTTCAATGTTGAGTTCGACAACTTAGACTTCGCCGGGACGGCTGTTGGGGAGTAGCGCCCCCACGATTCCCGAGCTGATGATGTGATTGACATCGTGGTTCTGTTTTTTGTATCCTCGTACCAATCCTCACCCTGTGTTGCACACCCATTCCTGTATTACAAATTTTGTCTTAATTCCATTTTATTTTCTAATGCACTCAACCGTAACCCTAACTTTTCAGTCGTAGGTTGCTGAGACTTTTTGTTGGCGCCCCATTCTCAGGGTTTCATTCTTGTTTTGTGTTTCGTTTCTTCTTTTCCTGAGTTTGGGGTACTAGGCTTACCTGCATGTTTGCCATGTGTGGTAACCCGTAAGGCGGAAATGGGCTGTCTGGTGACTGAGGTCACAGGTGTTGAACGAGTGCCACCTCTGTACCGACACTCTTTGACCCCGGCTTCACTGTAAACGGGCGGCTGGAGACTAGCCCACCTCTAGTCAGTAAATTCTGTGCCGAGTTGTGTGCAGGATTTTAACGGCTTTTATCGTATAGCTCGATAGGGCGAGCCCGGGGGTTGTGGGATCATGCTAAAGGCGTTGGCATGACGGTACTCCGGAGGCTGAAGTGTCCGCGGAGTGCATGTGGACACAACCATTGGACTATATCTGCAGCTAAGCTCTAGAACTGTGTCTTGCGTCTTGTTTTTGGCTTGCGGACCTCCAGTTCTCCCCTGTTAGGCTCGATTGTGGGTGGAGTACGCTACGGATGAATTTCTTACTCCCATGGGAAAACAAACCCTCAAAAGTGAAAAAAAACCCAAGAGGATATGGTGATTGATCAAGCACCCGATTTGTCACAATCGCCTCCCAAGCATGACACACTGAAGAGAACTTTAGTGGAAGAACGACATCACCGCGACCGAACTTTGGATCCAGGTGCTCAGCCTCAACTCAGAAACGTCGCATTACACTAGCAGATTCGACAATTCAGGCTACTTTTCTCGTCATTGCTTCTACTGACCAGACTTTGAGACTTTCCTCAAGGTCTCCTTTCATCTCGAAAGCACTTGATGGTGTTGCGGCTCTTTGAAATCAATAAAGAAGCTACGCTCTGGAGACCTGCTTGTGCAAACTTGCACTCTCTCTAAGAGCAAATATCTCATGCAGTTGATCAAACTTCAGGATATTTCCGTTCGAGTGACGGCACATCCGTATCTCAATACCTCCAGGGAGTCATTTCTGAGGTCTACTTATTGGAGTGCGATGAGGACGAACTTGTGTGTGAACTTGCTTATCAGGGTGTCATAGTTGCAAGATGCATGACTTTCAGGCGCGATGGCGCACTGATGAAATCACAAAACCTTATTTTGACTTTTAACGGACCGAAGGTACCTACTGAAATAAAGGCTGGTTACTTGTTATGTGCAGTTCGTCCATATATACCGAACCCTCTGCGCTGTTTTAAGTGCCAGATGCATGGGCATTCCCAGCGGTCCTGTAACAGTGCTGCGAGGTACGCAAATTGTGGATCCGGAGACCACGAAGGGGCTGGATGCACTTCAGAGACCTGCTGTGTTAACTGTGGTGACACCCACGCTGCTTATTCCCAGACCTGTTCGAAGTGGAAGGACGAGATGGAGATCCAGCGCGTCAAGACTGGAAGTCCTGTCGTACCTTGCCGCTAAAAACAAGTTATGCATTCCCAATGATCGGCAGTACACCTTTGTTGCCGTTGTGAAATCTCCATCTACCGCTGCACAAACAGTGGTACCACGTCCTTTGCTTCTCCAACGACCTAGTCAACCTGTCAAATGGACAACGGCGGAGCAGGGCACGCAGGTCGATTTTTCAGACATTCAAATGGATATCCAAGCTGAAAATGCAACATGCTCTCAACAAAGCAGCAGCTCCTCCAGTTCAGGGAGGAACGCCTGTACATGTGGGAAAGTTGGGCCAAAATCTGTAAAGACCACCCTACACTTGAGGTCCCAGTCACAAGTCCTGACAACTTGCTCGACGTGTCGAGGTCCCCACCCTCAGCCACTGTAGTGAGGAAAACTTGGGCGAGGAAAGTGATACTTCACGGTCCTTGTCACAATCTCCTGACCGCGATCAGACGTCGGATGTGCTGAGCGACGAAGAGTTTTTAAATTGTTCTTTGTTGCTCTCTTTTCATGGCTGCGTGTATCATCCAATGGAACTGTCGGGGTTCCCGCTCCAATTTCGATGACGTTAAGCATCTGCTCTCTTCTTCGCCTGTGTGTCTGCTTACAGGAAACGAAGCTTCGATACAGCGATTCGCTGTCGGTCAAGAACTACAGCTGCTTCCGGAAAGATAATTCCAGTGGTGACATTGCGTGTGGAGGAGTGGCGATTCTTGTCCCACGTACTGTTCCAGCCTCACAATTTCACATCGATACGCCCCTGCAGGCTGTAGCGGTTCGTCTTTCTGTTAACACTCTACTCACTGTTTGCTGCCTTAGCACCGCACAATTCGTTTAGCGTTGCAGATCTTGAGAGCCGTGTTGCCCAGCTACCTTCTTCCGTTCTTGTGGGGGATATATACGTACTTTCATGAACCTAGGCAGAACGTTCTCTGCATTGATCTTGCAATGCAGAGAACAACGAGAGACCATACGTACTTTCACGAACCTAGCAGAACGTTCTCTGCCATTGATCTTGCCCTGGGATTTCCATCGGTGTCTGCCAATTGGAACTGGAGAGAGTCGCAGGACCCCCTTGGCAGTGATCATTTCCCCATTTTTCTTTCCCTGTGCCGAGATGAGTATTGTCACCTTTCTCGTCCGACCCGAAGGCGGATTGATCGTGCCGAGTGGGAGGTTTTCACCGCTTCAGCCATTATAACTGAGGACATGCTGAACTAGGAATCGATCGAAACTGCAGTAACAGCGGTTACGGAATGTATTGTACATGCAGCTGAACTTGCCATTCCTAAGATCTCGGGTAAACTTCCTAAGATACCAAAACCTTGGTGGAACGATTAATGTCGAGACTCGCGGAAAGCGCAACATAAGGCGTAGGGTAAATTTCGCCGTTACCCTGCCCAGACAAAGCTTCTGGCCTTAAACGTGCAAAGTCTTATGCCCGTTTGGTTCGGCGGCGCAGTAAGAGGGATTCTTGGGGAATTATATTTCCACCATTCATGCAGGTATTAGTCCCAAGGTTCTCTGGGACCGTATACGTAAGGTTAGGGGAAGTTTTAGCTCTAGCCAGATATCATTTCTTGAGCGCGACGGCGAAGTCGTTGCCGACGTCCCTGGTGTTGTGAACTGTTTGGGGGAAACATTTGCTTCAGTTTCCAGCAATCTTGCGTACCCAGCCTCATTCCGTGGTGTGAAAGAGCGTGCCGAAAGGCAAAACCTAAATTTTGCGTATCAGCAGCAGTCGGATTATAACAGACCTTTCAGTATACCAGAACTGCGGAGTGCCCTCACTCAATCTGGAAACCCTTCCGTTGGCCATGATGAGATCACTCAGGGTAAGAAACTGCTGTTAATGCACGATTTTTATTTGAACATCGTGCATTAACAGCAAGTTTCTTACCCTGAGTAGTCTTTGTGGCACGAAAACCTTGTTTTATTATCATGATGAGATCCATTACGAAATGTTACGGCGGCTATCGCGGTCGTCGCTCGAAAATCTGTTAACACTCTTTAATAGAATCTGGTGTGAGCAGTGTTTTCCTGACTCTTGGCGTTTGGCACTTGTCATTCCTTTCCCAAAGCCGGGTAAAGACCCCAAACTCCCGTCTAGCTACAGGCCTATTGCACTCAAAGCTGTCTGTGCAAAGTCCTGGAACTAATGGTAAATGCACTCTTCCTTTTCTTTTTAGAAAGCAACAAGATTTTATCCTCATCTCAAAGCGGTTTTCGACGTCATCACTGTACCGGTGATCATTTGCTTCCCCTTGAAACGTCAATTCGTGAGGTGTTCGTTAAAAGACAGCACTTTGTTTCGGTCTTTTTTGATCTCGAAAAAGCGTATGATCGTGCGACGTTATGGCATTCTTCGCGAACTGCATCAGTGTGGGTTACGGGGAAATCTCCCTATTTTCATTGCTGGTTTCCTCCACGATCGTGTGTTTCGCGTGCGACTCGGTACGACTCTCGCTCAGCTTCTTTTCGACAAGAGCAAGGCGTACCTCAGGGTTCCATTTTGTCTATATCCCTTTTCATTTTATGCATGAACCAGGCTTTTCGAGAACTTCCTTCGACAATCTCTAGAACGATGTATGTAGATGACTTGCAGATCTCTTGTGCTTCTTCCAGTATGCGTATGATAGAACGGCAGTTGCAGTGCGGCATTACCAGCATCTGCTCTTGGTCAAACTAAAATGGCTTTCTGATCTCCCAGAATAAAACCGTTTGTGTGAACTTTCCCGGAAGCGTGGCCTCCACCCGGACCCTGTTCTGCGGTTGGATTCTGCGGAGATTCCTGTTCTCCCAGAGACGTCATTCTTAGGCATTACATTCGACCGTGCTTTGACTTTCCGCTGACATGTGCAAATGTTAAAAGTTAAATGCACTAAAGCATTGCGTATCCTGAAGATGCTCTTTGGCACAACGTGGGATGCTGATAGAAGCACAATGCTCAGAATCTATCATGCGGTCATTCGATCAAAACTGGACCTTGGCTGTGTGGTGTATGGTTCAGCCAGGGAATCTGTCTTAAAACTACTCGACCCTGTGCATCACCAGGCTTTGCGTCTCTGCATGGGAGCATTCCGAACCTCCCATGTCGAGTTTGTTGTCGAGTCTAATGATCCGCCTTTGTGTTTGTGTCGCCTTCAGCTGTCCCTCCAGTTTTATGCGAAACTGGATGCCCTCCGGGACCATCCTTTGCGCGAATCTGTCTTTCAACCACAATTTGTCCGTCTCCTTGAACACCGGCCTTCCTTCCTTTTCCTGTGTACCCACTTTCGGAATCCGTATGCAGACTGCAGTGCGGGATGCGGGGATTAATGTTTCCTTGATTGACGAGACCAGGACGATTGGCCAGCCGCCCTGGGCTCCTATGGTGACTGATGTCGATTTGTCCATTAGCACTTGTCCAAAATCGTCTTGCTCCGCTACTGAATATGCTTAACGATTCGCCGAACACCGGTCTCATCCGGATTTTGTTCCGATTTACACAGACGGTTCAAAATCCGATGGAGTAGTGGGTTCTGCCTTCGTGTGCATTGACTAGGTATACGCTGAACGTATCCCGTCGGAGGCGACCGTGTTTTCAGCAGAGTTACATGCTATTTTCCTGTGTCTTCGTCACATTCAGGCAAAACCCCATCGCCGAGTTGTTGTCTATACGGATTCCCTGAGTGTTCTACAGACGCTTTCATCTGTCTGTTTGCGACCACCCGAGCGTCTATCATGTGAGACGGCTTTTGCGGAATTTAACCGCGGATGGCTTACGTGTTCGGTTTTGTTGTATTCCCAGTCATGTTGGCATCAGAGAAAACGAATTGGCGGATATTTCTGTTAAGTCAATGTCTTCTTTTCCCATCACTACTCTGCCACTGTTTCATAAGGATTTGAAGTCAGCCATTGTACACTACGTTCGCCTTCAGTGCCGGAGTCTGTGGAATCAACAGACAGAGAACAAACTCTTTTTTGCCGCCCCGTTGGCGTAGTGGTCTAAGTGATGGCCTCTGATCGTTCGTCCGAACGGGGTACGCGTTCGAATCCCGGTGAGGCATGGATGTTGTGTTTGTCTTACGGCACTGGTTCTTACACTTCCCTGGAACCAGTGACCCTAAATTAGGGACGGGCGACTGCTTATAGCCCATTGAGTTGCTCACGGTGGTCGTTAAACCTCCAATAAAAAAAACAACAAAGAAACAAACTCTTTAAATTGAAGTCAGAGATCGGTTTCTGGAAATCAAGTCTTCGTGTTCATCGTCGTGAGGAAGTTATCTTGGCGCGTCACCCACCGCTATTTGCTGTGTGGCGACACTGCCCCTATGTGTGAGACGTGCAACTGCCGACTTACTCTCATTCATGTTTTATGTGTTTGCGTTCGTTTTCGGTTACATCGTTTTCAACATTTCCGTACTCATCTGTTGGATGACAGCGCAGCTAGGCTGCGGAAGATTTTGCGGGACCGGTGCGATACGTTCTCTGTCTTTTCGTTTTTTAAACATATTGACTTTTTAAAACTCATCTAGCTTTAAAAATGTTCCCTATATTGGCCTGATTTTAACTATTGTGCCACGCTTTTAACGTCTTTGATTTGTTGGTCTTGTGTCTGGCGCTCTTTGGCCAAATTTGGCCCTTGCGCCAAAAAGCACCACCAACCAACCAACCAATTATTTGCCAACTGCTCTGCATTTTGCAGTTTCTCTACAAAATTAGTTACTCTGTGTAATCAACAATATTGTTCGCAAGTATGAAAAATTTCCAAGTACGGAAAAATTCCGTCAAAAGCAGAATTTTTCTTCCATAGCACAAGCTGTAACCTCAACACTCACCTCACCCCCCAGCGATGTTTCCTTTTGCAAACTTTGATGAATAGGATGAATACATCGATGGTGTACGTTGAGTCACCTGATGAACAGCGATGCATTGCTCTAGACCAGTATATGAGGTACACATTTCTAAATGTAGTTCACCTTCAAGGACTAGTATGTGAGCATGTTTTGTTATTTTAAATATAAAATATAAAACATGGACCGAAAAAGGAAGCATTTGTAGTGTTTTGAAAAAGAGCATTAAACATTGTGGACATCACTTAAGCATTCATCAAAATCAGAACAGAAGTTTTTTTTTTTTTTTTTTTAGGATCGAGGTTTAACGACCACCGTGAGCAACTCAATGGGCTGTAAGCAGTCGCCTGTCCCTAATTTAGGACCACTGACTCCAGGGAAGGGAGAGAGCCAGGGGCGTAAGACAAACACAACATCCATGCCTCACGAGATTCGAACCCGGACCCATCTCGGACGAGTGATCAGAAGCCTTCGCTTAGACCACTGCGCCACCGGGGTGGCGCATGTATTTTGCATGATATTTAATGTAAGACTTGTATTGCACATGGTGGTAGATTTGATAGCTGTTGCCATGTGGAATGCACACATCACATGGAGAATTTTAATGTTAAAACTTCAAATAAAGCGCTTATACTTCAATGTTTCCCAAATCGAAGTCTTTAACACATTCACTGCCGTGTGAGTTGTATTTAACTTACACGAGTTTGTAGCCCGGGGGCCTCGTGAATCATATACAGTGGCAGCCCCGGTGGCGCAGTGGTCTAAGCGATGGCCTCTGATCATTCGTCCGAACGGGGTCCGGGTTCGAATCCCGGTGTGGCATGGATGTTGTGTTTGTCTTACGGCACTGGCTCTCTCGCTTCCCTGGAACCAGTGACCCTAAATTAGGGACGGGCGACTGCTTATAGCCCATTGAGTTGCTCACGGTGGTCGTTAAACCTCCAATCAAAAAAAAATATATATACACAGTGTATTATTCACACGGCCGCTCCGCGGGCGCAGTGGTCTAAGCAATGGCCTCTGATCATTCGTCGGCCTCCCTGTGGCGCAGTGGTCTAAGCGATGCGATGGCCTCTGATCATTCGTCCGAACGGGGTCCGGGTTTGAATCCCGTGTGGGGCATGGATGTTGTGTTTGTCTTACGGCACTGGCTCTCTCCCTTCCTTGGAACCAGTGACCTTAAATTAGGGACGGGCTACTGCTTAAGCCCATTGAGTTGCTCACGGTGGTCGTTAAACCACCAATCAAAAAAAAAAAGATCATTCGTCCGAAATGAGTACGGGTTCGAATCCCGTGAGGCATGGATATTGTGTTTGTCTTACGGCACTGGCTCTCTCCCTTCCCTGGAACCAGTGACCCTAAATTAGGGACGGGCGACTGCTTATAGCCCGTTGAGTTGCTTACGGTGGTCGTTAAACCTCCAATAAAAAAATAATAATTCACACGACTCTTTACCTTGGGAACGGAGTGTTACGCTGGCAAGTCTCTCTGCCACATGATGGGTGGCCCCCTGGGTAAAACCCTACAGTTGGTTCGTGGAAATCTTACTCGTTGATTTTTTCTTTTTATTGGAGGTTTCTTTTTTTTTTTTTTTTAAATTTTTGGAGGTTTAACGACCACCGTGAGCAACTCAATGGGCTATAAGCAGTCGCCCGTTCCTAATTTAGGGTCACTGGTTCCAGGGAAGGGGAGAGCCAGTGCCGTAAGACAAACACAACATCCATGCCTCACTGGGATTCGAACCCGGGCCCCTTTCGGACAAATGATCAGAGGCCACCGCTTAGACCACTGCGCCACCGGGGCCGCCGTTGATGTTCGTATTGGTACAATTAATATGGATAATTGAATTCTACAAACGGGGATCGAATGAAGAGAAGTCAATAAATTTCGTTATTCTATTTATTCTTGCCTTGAAATTACACTTAAGCCTAACAAATCAAGAAAACCCATTACAAATATGAACTATTTTTTCAAGTTTTCACATAACCTTTTACATTACTAATTTCCGAACGGGGTCCGGGTTCGAATCCCGGTGAGGCATGGATGTTGTGTTTGTCTTACGGCACTGGCTCTCTCCCTTCCCTGGAACCAGTGACCCTAAATTAGGGACGGGCGACTGCTTATAGCCCATTGAGTTGCTCACGGTGGTCGTTAAACCTCCAATCAAAAAAAAAAAAAACATTACTAATTTTCAAGTTTGTGTATTACCTTTTCATCGATGTATGTTTTAGGAAAACGCATTCTGCACAAAAGTACAGCACACCGTGGGCCGCCCGGTGGCGCAGTGGTCTAAGCAATGCCTTCTGATCATTCGTCCGAAAGGGTCTGGGTTCGAATCCCGTGAGGCATGGATGTTATGTTTGTCTTACGGCGCTGGCTCTCTCCCTTCCCTAGAACCAGTGGCCCTAAATTAGGGAAGGGCGACTGCTTATAGCCCATTGAGTTGCTCATGGAGGTCGTTAAACCTCCAATCAATAAAAAAAAAGTACACGTTATATTTGCATGCTGTCTGTTTACATCTTTTCATAGCATATTCACGTCCTTTCTCAGCTTGTGTTATTTCATAGCACACATTACATCTTCGTCTGGCAGAGCCCATGTTCATGAGAGAACAAGTCACAGATGGCGACGGGAGGGCTGGCATTGCAGTAGGTGTTTCATCTGTTTGTAGCAGTTTTAGGCAAACTTGTTATTTGAATTTAGTGATCAAGATCTTCTGTTTGTTCACTACTCTGTAGAGAACAAGCGAGTTCACCAAAGCTGATCCTGTGATTAGCTCTATTGCTAATTTTCGGAACCACTTTATGCCACGTCTCAAAGAACATGAATATGACTTCAGTTGATCGGACAGGTCAATGAACACCTTCGAATAATTTTATAATCTACAATTATATGTGTTTTTCTACCACACCTTTTCTTGTTTCAACTGATGTAGTGTCTTTACCATGCATAATACTGAGCATCAGTACATCTCTCATCCTTCCATTTTTTTATTGGAGGTTTAACGACCACCTTGAGCAACTCAATGGGCTATAAGCAGTCGCCCGTCCCTAATTTAGGGTCACTGGTTCCAAGAAAGGGAGAGAGTCAGTGCCGTAAGACAAGCACAGCATCCATGCCTCACCGGGATCCCCTTCCATTTGAGGACGAAGACTCCCGTGTCATGCCGCCCCGGTGGCGCAGTGGTCTAAGGCGCTGGCCTCTGATCATTCGTCGTAAGGGGTCCGGGTTCGAATCCCGGTCAGGCATGGATGTTGTGTTTGTCTTACGGCACTGGCTCTCTCCCTTCCCTGGAACCAGTGACCCTAAATTAGGGACGGGCGACTGCTTATAGCCCATTGAGTTGCTCACGGTGGTCGTTAAACCTCCAAAACAACAACAACAACAACAACTCCCGTGTCACTTTCTCGAGCAATTACTTCGTTCTTGTTCAGCTTCGTCTTTACTACATCTGGCGGGTTTAGTTTCCTGTTACTTCTTAGTGTGCCCACTAGGTACGTAGAGCGCTCAAGGAGTTGATGAGCTAGGTGGATGCTGGTGTAGTAGTTGTCCGTATATAAATAAAACACGTCCACTATATAGTAAACCTATGAGGCCGCCCCGGTGGCGCAGTGGTCTAAGGCGTTGGCCTCTGATCATTCGTCCGAACGGGGTCCGGGTTCGAATCCCGGTGCGGCATGGATGTTGTGTTTGTCTTACGGCACTGGCTCTCTCCCTTCCCTGGAACCAGTGACCCTAAATTAGGGACGGGCGACTGCTTATAGCCCATTGAGTTGCTCACGGCGGTCGTTAAACCTCCAATCAAAAAAAAAAAAAATAAACCTATGAGCTTCATGACAACAGAGGACGAAACAGGAATGCCAGGTCTGGCTTCCTTCCCACAATATATTTTCACATTCCAGGTGTAACCGTGTTTTAGGCAAAGTTTGAAAAGTTTTATTCCAAATTTATGGCGCTTGTTTTTTTATGTACAGTAAACTTAAAAAAAGGTCCTTGAAAATACGAATTTTTCCTGTCATGTTATACGGGTTACAGGGTGATGCTTATAGAGCCGAAATTTGTTTCGCTACGGCCATTGGGAGCTGAGTAAATAGCTGACAAAGTTTCTGGTGATGACGTCACACTAGACAAGCGGTCAGTCAGACCACTTCTCGGACCAGCGGCATCTGTGTACTCGGTGCGGTAGATGTTGTGAGGGAAAGTACGAGGTAATTAGTGTCAGGAATTTCTCTCCTTGTGTTGCACGTGTCCTGTTCATTAGTCATCAAACTTTCTGCTGCAATTTACACAAGTGGAATGAATTTTAAGCAGTTTACGGATTTCGCTGAAACCCTTGGTATACAAGCACTCAGTAACTACTTTTTACAAGGCGATGAAATTTTTAGTTGGGCCAATAATCAAATTTACGTGGCACAGTATGAAAACACAAATTACTGAAGAATTAAAATTATGCGATTCCGAAATTTGGGTGAGCAGAGATGGACAGTTTAATTCGCCAGGTTTTTGCACCAAATACTGTACGTATTCCACTATGGATATTCGCAAGAGAAACATTGTAGATTTTATTGTCGTCCAAACAGGTGTTTTTGACGGGGACTTAGAAAATAATGCGTGCGATTTATTACTCTCAGGCCTCTACGAAGAAATTAAGATATCAGTTTTTTTTATCAGATATACGTAGAAGCATTCGTGCCCTCATGAAAAATATCCCAAATTGATCACATGGCCAAAAGTCTGACTAAAAATCTAAAAGCTGCTGAAAAGAAACCTCCTTTACTAGAAGCATGGCTGTCCAGTATAATCAACCATTTATGGTGGTCAGCTCAAACGTGTAATAGAGATGCTGAACTGCTGGTAGAAAAAATTCTTTCTCTGACTAACCTGCCATACAGTAATAACAGTTAGATAAACTGGTTTTTTATCTAACTCTTATTTCTAGTTTATGTTTTTCTTTTTGTTTTTCATATCATGTTCAACTATTGCGGTATTTTTATTTTTGTGGAGCAGGGGGTCGTTTATGACTTAGCACTTGGGCTACGAGAAATACTCATAAAGTTGTTTCTCCCATGACAATAGGAGAAACTTAAAAATATATATATATATGCACTTAGTTCAATGAAAAATACCTTTATATACTCGTATATAGACACTAGATGACAAATCTTTAGTGACAGTAGGAGTTAATCGAAATAGTCTGTGTCATTTCCAGGGCAACAAACAAAACCCGAATACTGTTGTTCATTAGATTCAGGAAAACATTCTAACAACACAAGAAGGGATTACTTTTCTGATTTTTCGCCCTACAGGTATACAGGCATTCACCCAATATGCGAATTGTTTGTACGCAACATGTTTCCATAGTTTGCTACATACAAGTTCATATTTTTTTTTTCGTTTTTTTCAGCCCGAAGAAATATTTGATAACGATTTGTCTGTAAGGTGTGGATGTTTAAAACAACACTGTCGAATGTTTCGTGGTTTACTATACATTGGGCACTACCTTTTATTTTCAGCATCTGATAACTCTCGTTTCAACACAAACACTCAGCGTCTATTGACATTCTCTCGCAGAATGTCAATTCTACCCTCGAATTTGTTTTCAAATTTCTTGTTAAACATTCGTACTGTACAGGCAGAATATCGTGATTCAAATGAATGAGGATTTACACTAGCAATTTTACAGATTGATGGGATCGACTGCGCTGCAGAGAACGGTAAAGAGAACCGACTGGAGCCCTACGCACGCTGAGCGTCTGATCTCTTGTCTAGTGTGACGTCACAGCTGATTTTAAAAACGCTCTAGCGGGAGAACTACTTACGGTAAAGCATTTCTGATTGCGTCAGTTTTCGTGTCTCTTTCGACATTACATTTTCGCGCGGAGAAAAAAATGCCCGAAATGAGTTTACTGTTCCTTTAAAGAAACTCAAACGTCCACGAAATGGACCATTGTTTCGTCAATGCATGTTTCCTTATTTGGAACTACAGCAAGCCGAAACCTTTCAAAAAGGCAATCAAGAAGTGGCTGGATCTTGAAGAGACGATCACCAGAAGGACATTCTTCATTTTTGGAGAAATGCCACATGCTCAGAAGCATTTCAAAGCGGTTACGTGACAAGCTTTTCACTGAATTGTCATACAAAATGTTTTTTGACCAATAGTCCGGAAGTCTTGGCTACTTGTAAAGTCCCAGCCAAAACAATACTCCCACAAATCGTTCAATTTCTTGAGAAGTAACATCATACGCCACTTTTTTTAGGCAGGAGTGGGGTTTGATATTACCCTTGTGTAAAGTCTGACTTGCGTAGATATTGGTGTCCTTCACCATGTAGTGAATAACATCATCGGTTTTGAAGAACTTGTAAACATCATACGGAGTTTTTTCATGGATATTTACCGCAGTTTCGGTTGGAACACGAGGGTTACTTTCAACAAAGTCAGAACTCTTCATGTTACTTCCTGTAACTGGACCCCAGGTCAGAGAACTTCCACTAGTCACTACAGGTTCGTCAGAAACATCTGTCGCAGAATCACTCTTACTGAAATCGGCTACAACTGATTCAATTGCTTCAGTAATAGATTTTGAACAACCTTCCCCACTGGCAAGATCTGCATGTACTGTTTTACTTTTTCTCATTGGGCTGCAACTGCTACCAGAATTGTCTCCACTAGGACGGTACTCCTCTGTATCATCACTACAGAGATAAACATCTTCATCGCTCACGTCCAAAACTTCGTTCATCATTTCCTCCAACAATTCCTTAGGCTCATTTTCTCTTGAGAACAAAAAACGCAAACTAAACTTATGTGATGATCATAGAAGCTATATACTACATTAGAACAGGTGGATAGGCCGGACGATCCATAGCATGCCTGCGCGCTGTGAAACCTCTGCGCATTGTTTTCGCGGTCAATCGGCACGTCTCCTTCACCGCCATTCGTCCTGCTCCAGCCGACGCGCTACACGTGCTGGGCGGTGTTCTCCGATTATCATAACTTCAGATTGCGCATTTTCCCTTGAATGTTTGCCTGGCGGCTCTTTGAATGCAATCGATACGATAGTATGCGGCGACGTGACATTGTTGCACGTACTTAGGGGGTGTGATTCAAAGGTCGTCATCCAGAACCACCCTAGGTCCACTCCGGACACTACTACTACGTACTTGTGGAATGACTACAGACTCAATGCTCAGTAACAAATTCAATAAGTATGTCGTGAGTCGCATACAACTCACGTGGCGTGCAATGTAAATATTGATTCTACCGCCGCATGAGTTGCATATAACTCACGCACAGAAAACAATAAAAATATACCATATTTTTCATGAAATTAGACAGGATGGTTTTGTTTTCGACGTTTTTATTATGGGAATTTTTTTTCTAGTGTGGCAGTCAATGTGTTAAGCTCAAACTCTCTTTACAATGTTTTTAATAGAGCCCAGTCCATTAACAGTATCAGATCATGCTGGTCATCTTTTTAAAAGAGCGTTCCCCAATTCTGAAATTGCGAAAAAGTAATCTTGTGCGTATACCAAAACAACAACTCTAGGAAAAAGCTTTGCATCATTATTGCAAGAGTATTTGACTATTTTACTAATGAGAAAACAGGTTTACTTTAGCATTTGATGGCAGTAACTCAGTTGCTGATGATGAACTGTTTTGTGTTGTAGTAACGTAAGTTCTTATCATAAAACATTTTAATCCTGTTGTAATAATACACTGCTGGCCACCCAAAATGCAACACCGAGAAGGAAGCATCCGATTGGCCTGAAATTCGCAGCATACGTCGCCCGCGAGAGGACATGCAAACGATTAGCATTGCAGGGCATATGCAAATCATGTGCGCCCGGCACGCCACAGAGAAGCACTATAAGAAGGGTGCACAGAAGGCGGGGTGTAAGTAGTGGAAGTGTGTTGTGCTACCGGACCTGTGCGTGGGAAGCTTCCTGATGCCTCGTCGCAGAATACGGCAGTCATTCCAGGACGTTTCGGAGTTCGACAGAGGATGAATAGTGGCTTATCGCAACAGCGGTTTATCGTACCGAGATATCGGCGCCCGTGTGGGACGACATCCAGCCACAGTGAGGCGAGTATGGATTCGGTGGGTGCAGGAGAGACGGAAGGACGGACGTGAGCGATTGCCGTAGCCGCGGTACACCACCGAACGAGAGGACCGGTATGTTGTGCGGCGGGCATTGACGGCTCGCACCACCACATCACGAACGTTAGCGCAGGAATTAGGGTGTGTTGCGCAACAACCTGTGTCAGCACGTACCGTTCGACGCTGTCTGCAGGAGCGGGGACTTGTCGCACGGCGCCCATTGCTCCGATTACCATTGACGTTACACCACCGGCGAGTGCGGCGGCAGTGGGCCGTTGAATGCCGCACCTGGACTACGGAACGGCACGACATTGTCTTCTCCGACGAATCCCGCTTCTGCCTGCAACACCACGATGGTCGGATCCGCGTGTGGCGGCACCGCGGCAAGAGACTGTATGACGTCTGCATTATGCATCGCCATACCGGTGCGTCGCCTGGCGTTATGCTTTTGGGGCGCAATTGTATATGACACCCGCACCCCTCTGGTACGCATCGCCGGTACACTCAACAGCCACCGCACCATCTCCGACGTTTTGGAGCCTGTAGTCCTCCCTTATCTGCAGGACCTGCCAGCGGCCAAGTTTCAACAGGACAATGCGCGCCCACACGTTGCACGCATCGTGCAACAATTCTTCACGGCCCACCAGGTGTCACTGGTGCCGTGGCCCGCCTGTTCTCTCTATATGTCGCCCATCGAAAACGTCTGGTCGCTGATCGGCAACCGAGTGACCCGGCAACCACCACCTGCGGCTACGCCTGATGAACTGTGGCAACGTATGGAAGCAGCCTGGACCGACATACCCTAAGCCCACATCCAAAGCCTCTTTCGTTCGATGCCGCGGCGTGTAGCGGCCGTTATTAACAGCCATGGAGGCCACACGAAATATTGATGTCTGCGTGTTCCGCAAGTCGCATGGGTCTGTAAGCTCAATCGTTTCATCTTTGTATCTGTTGTTATGTGTCCAGCAAATCTGGCTTTGCTATCTCGTGTCCTTCTTGGTGTTGCATTTTGGGTGGCCAGCAGTGTACAATGGTTGTGCCTGCCATCTGATTCTTCTAGCCGCACATAATGTATGTAAGAAGTTGAGCGAAGTTAATGTTGAAGAACTTCTAGATGTTTTTCTTCACTCAAGAAAGTACTAAAAGGTTTCAGTTACTGACATTTTGTCAAGATATGTGTGGTTCGAAAGAGCGTGAAATAACATGATATGTATCTAAAAGATGGCTTTTGATGGGAAGTGTAATTGTTTTCTTGTTTTTATTTTTTTATATCAGTGGGTTGTTTTGTGAGGAAGAAAATGCAAGTTCTGCTTTTTAGGATAAAATAACTGTAAAGTTCCCACCACAAAACTACACTGCTGGCCACCCAAAATGCAACACCAAGAAGGACACGAGATATCAAAGCCAGATTAACTGGACACATAACAACAGATACAAAGATGAAGCGATTGAGCTTACAGGCCCGTGCGACTTGCGGAACACGCAGACATCAATAGTTCGTGTGGCCCCCATGACTGGCAATAACGGACGCTACACGCTGCGGCATCGAACGAAAGAGGCTTTGGATATGGGCTTGGGGTATGTCGGTAAAGGCTGCTTCCACACGTTGCCACAGTTCATCAAGCATAGCCGCGGGTGGTGCTTGCCGGGCGACTCGGTTGCCGATCAGCGACCAGACGTGTTCGATGGACGACATATCAGGATAACAGGCGGGCCACGGAAGCAGTGACACGTTGTGGGCCGTGAAGAATTGTTGCACGATGCGTGCCACGTACGGGCGCGCATTGTCCTGTTGAAACGTGGCCGCTGGCAGGTCCTGCAGGTAAGGGAGGGCAACAGGCTCCAAAACGTCGGAAATGTAGCGACTGCTGTTGAGTGTACCGGCGATGCGTACCAGAGGGGTGCGGGTGTCATATACAATTGCGCCCCACTGCTGCCACACTCGCCGGTGGTGTAACGTCAATGGTAACCGGAGCAACGGGTGCCGTGCGACAAGTCTTCGCTCCTGCAGACGACGTCGAACGGTACGTGCTGACACAGGTTGTTGCGCAACACACCCTAATTCCTGCGCTAACGTTCGTGATGTGGCGGTGCCAGTCGTCATTGCCCGCCGCACAACATTCCGGTCCTCTCGCTCGGTGGTGTGCCGCGGCTGCGGCAATCGCTCACGTCGGTCCGTCCATCCCTCCTGCACCCATCGAATCCATACTTGCCTCACTGTGGCTGGATGTCGTCCCACACGGGCGCCGATGTCTCGGTATGATAAACCGCTGTCGCGATAAGCCACTATTCGTCCTCTGTCGAACTCCGAAACGTGCTGGAATGACTGCCGTATTCTGCGACGAGGCATCAGGAAGCTTCCCACGCCCAGGTCCGGCAGCACAACACACTTCCACTACTTACACCCAGCCTTCTCTGCACCCTTCTTATAGTGCTTCTCTGTGGCGTGCCGGGCGCACATGATTTGCATATGCCCTGCAATGCTAATTGTTTGCATGTCCTCTCGCGGGCGACGCATGCTGCGAATTTCAGGTCAATCAGATGCTTCCTTCTTGGTGTTGCATTTTGGGTGGCCAGCAGTGTATATTTGCCTTTTCTTCAGTTTACCATATCAGTTTTGAGCAAAACAAAAATTTGGTATGCAAACTGGTGCTCCCATGTCTCATGCTTTTAGATGCTGCTCAAAATGATTTGCAGTGCTGATTTTCATAATGGAAAAAAACAAGTCAGATCAGGAGCTGGTAATATATTCCAACTTTTAATAGTTCATTAGTACTGATCCAGGCCTCTCAAATGTGGGGGGGGGGGGGGGGGTGGAGCGCTTCTGTGTGAAAGTGTTGCAATATGGCTTGGAAGTTGCGACGTGCCTGCCCCGCAGGACTCACATGAGATAAAGGCAGATAGCAGTGAGGGCAGATGCCAGCGTAGTATAATGGATAGCACTCGGAGCTCCGGAGCCGAGAGTTGGGGTGATTGAGAAATTTACTTCGTCACAAAGTACACGATGAAAAAAATTACCATGTAGAACAAACTGTACGAACATGCAGAGATTGCTGATATATATATAAAAGGACAAACAAAACCCCTCACCACTACAGTATTATCCCATTATTCTTAGGTTTGCGGTATGAGTTAGATGCTGTCTTCATTATTTTCTGCACGTTTTTCAATTTGTGGGAAAGACGACGAGAAGTAGCAGATGCTGCCTAAAATATCGCAGGTATAACTTCGTTAAAGGGTGAAAGTATAAAATTAAGCTTACCCAAAGTTCTTGATAGGTGAGTCTCTCCATTCTTGTTGTTGTTTAAGCCTAACATCAATAGTTATATGAATTCAGAATAGCTGCTGATGTTGAAAATAAATACTACCCTTGAATGATTGTGTTAAAAGGGGGATGGGGGTGAAAACATGTGAAAGTTAATATATATTCAGGTTAAAAGCAAGTAGATTTAAAATTTGTTCAACTATGATGGTAATTAAAATGTAGTTGAAAAGATTAAAATCAAATGGATGCCTGCGGTAGATTACAACTAGTGACATGCTTGAAATCCGGATTATGAGTAAAAAGCACTGCCTCGCATTGTACTTGACATTAATTAAACAATCGCTTTTCAAGACCACAAGAACAGCACAAAACTTTGGAAAACGTCTTTAAGTTTTTGCACTCGTTGAAAGTGAATGAAGTTCCCTTGAAGTAAATAAAAAATCGTTACGTTGAAAAAACAAATTTATGAATTTTATATATGAAACGTACATTTACGAAAACGAACTCGCAATATTGCGAAATTAAAAAGAGAACCCTTAGTTTCACATCGCGCAGGAGAGAGGCTCTTCCTCCAAGCGGACGGTCATGGGTGGCAAACTAGTGTAGTGCTTAGAGCATCCGCTTCGCACACAAGCAGACTGGGTTCGATGCCAATCAGATCCATCGAACGCGTATTTTTACGAGCTCCCGTGTGATGCTTTAGATTTGTTGTTTTCCTGTGGAGTTTTTGTCTTCGTCAATGGTTCGTGTTGACTGTGTTGCGTTTTCTTCGTTTCACATCACTTGAGGCGAGTGTGTGTGCCTCCTGTTACGTTATTTTGTGTTTTTTGTGTGTTGCAAGTTGCAGCATACTCTTTTGTGTTCCTCGGGTCAGCAGCCATGATGGCTGCTTCCCGAATGCAAATGCAAGTTCCTATTATTGATGTTATCTTCCTGGATTGTCTTTGGCTAAGTCGACCGCTTCTGTGACAACTATGACCTCTTCAAGTGTGCATTTGTCTACTTCAAATTGTGTTTCTGCTTCTAATGTGCTTCGTCCTAATGTTTCTGCCTCGAATGTGCTACGTCCTAATTTGCATATCCTGACTGCTGAGTCAAGTTCTGCTGGCCTACCTGCAACCCCTCCACGCTTGTATGCTGCGACTGCTCGTCCATCAAACCAATCTTCTGATGCACCTATTTCAATACAACCAGAAATTTCAAGAGAAGATAGAATTCTCAAAATTCGGATTACTGATGACTCACCAGCAGGTAAAGAACTTTCCTCAGCTTTGTTATTAAGTGTGTATTTTTTGTCCCTTCCAAACACCCCCACCCTTCTACTTAGAAGCCTTAGTTAAAGTTGTTCCCAAAGAGAGCATTGTTTCAATAATTCGTTTAGGAAGGGGTGTCGTCGTTCATTTTGTTCACCCGAAGGCCACCGACACCGTTCTTGCTACTGGCATTGATATTGGCTCTTTTCACTTGCAACCTGTTGCTTCTGCACAGTACCCGGTTACAGTGACATTATTTCCAGTGCCTACTGCTATTCCTGACAACTTACTTGTTGCTCCACTTGGCACTCTTGGTCGAGTGGTTAGGGAGACAAAATTTCTTCCAGCTGCTGCCAGAAACTCTCCATTCAACTTTGTGCAAGCTGGTAGTCGTCAATATCGTGTTATTTCCCCCACTGACCAAGCCACTTCTAACGGCCCCACATCTCTGCAACTTGTTACGGACACACGAACATACATTTTCAACTTATTTGCTGGTGTCCAGTGTTTCCGGTGTCGTGCTAAGGGTCACCTGGCTTCTGAATGTCCTCACCGCACATCTGCACCTGGTGCTGTCCCTTCGATGAAGGTTCCTGACGCACCTCCATCATCCACTTCTTCCTCCCCTACTACTGAACAAACTGTCCCTCCTATGTCAACCACGTCTCCATCTCCGCTGATTGCTCCTTCCATGACTGCAGACACTTCGTTGTCGTCACCTGTTTCAGTGGCGCCACTACCGTGCATCAAAATGGCACCCGTTTCGCAGCCTGTTTCGCAAGTGCAAACACCTGTTTCTGAACTGTTCAAATCTGCTCTCATTGATGACATCTCATTCCACCTCTTTTCTACTTCTGTGGGTTCCTCTGGACCCACAACTTCTGGGAAACGCTCAAATTCTGCTGAGTCTTTTCCACGACGTTCGCGCCTCACTAGGCATTCTCGGACCAGATTTTCTGCCACTTCCTCTGAAACCTCACCAAGCGTTAAGAATATTTCTTCTCCACTTCGTACAACAAACAGATTCGCTTGCCTCCCTACCGATGATGATATGGATGTTGCTGCTAATTCAAGTGATAATGCTTCGATTGCCTCGGATGTTGATGATGATTTTCCTCTTCCCACCATACCCAAACTATCAGCTCTTTTCAAAGACTGTTCTGTTCCAATGCAACCGTTCGCATACACCGAACTTCTTGAACTAATTCAACGCCCTAGAAAACGGAAATTGCTAACAATCCCGTGTATTCAATCCAAGTTAATAGGTTATCTGAAATGCTTAAACGACTTCAATTACTTGATGAATTTTTGATTAATATAACCCTTCCTCCTGAAGCTGCTCAGTTTCAGCGTCGTGTATCATACCTATTGAAGTTGCTCTCCGCTGAACTCGAAAACCATCTACAGCATGTTCATGATATCCCAATTGATTTGTGTTAGTTTCAACTGCCGAGGCTTTGCGGCGTCGGCTGCTAATGCTCTTGTCTTCGAAGATATTCGTTATCTTAAAGCTAACATCGTTCTCCTGCAGGAAACAAACTGTTCTCCATTGACAGACATTTCCGGCTGGCGCCACTGGCCTTTTGTCTTTTTTCACAATTACCGTGCCCATTTGGGGTCCGGCACCGCAATAGACATTCATAATCGTTTTCTTCTGTTACTGTCCGACGTTGTTGAGTCACAGAGCCTGCTCGGGGTCTTTCAATACCTTTCTTTTCGCTTCCTTTCTACCCGTTTTCATTTGTTAAATTTGCACGTTCCTTGTTGTGATTCAGAAGCTACATCCTACATTCTTCATGTTACTGCAGTTCTCGCACAGATTCCACCTTCTGAAGTTGTGATCTTGGCTGGTGACTTTAACCGTACGCTGAAACCTTATTACGATCGTGATGGATCTCAAGAATTCCGCTCTTTGGTTTCGCAACTCACTCAACTGGTCTTCAATTTTGATCTCTAAGATGCATTTCGCCTTCTCAATCCTGTGACCCGTGATTTCACCTGGTTTTCTCCTGCCGGATCCTCCAACGCCGCTGCACGTTTGGACCGATTTTATGTTTCAAGTTTTTTTCGTTCTTCCCTTGTTTCTGTTTCACATGCTCCAGCTGTTTCCTCCGACCATCGTCCAGTCGTCCTGCAATTTCATCTTCCCTCCACTAGTGTCCCTAACCCAAAAGTTGATGATTTCTGCCTGCAAGATCCAGCTTTTATTAATCATGTCAACTCCATTATTGCGCAATCAGTCAATCAAATGTCTTCCACTGTTGACCAGGCAGCTCTGTGGCTCTCTCCACCAAGCATTCCATTGCTGCGTTGCTAAACGCTTTTGTTTTTCTGTTCGCACTAAACGTCTTATCGACTTAGATTCAATCCTCCGTTCTCTTCAGTCTACCTCGCACACCGATCCCAACTTTGAAAGAGCGGCTTCATCATCGCTTCCAATCATTGGCTAAATCTGCTCTGACTTGCTTAAAGTTCACCCTTCTTCACTTTCATGATGACCCCCTTCAGAGTCTTCGTTATCTTGAAGAACATCGAACTAAATACAATACCATCGCTCATATTTCCTTATCGGATGGATCTACCACGGCAGGTCCCTCCCTCATCTGCCAACATATTCATACTTTTCTGGTCGTTTTCAAACTTCTCCGATGCTTCCAGCTGATTCCTCACCACTTCTTCAAGATCTACCTCAAGTTCCTCATTGTTTTTTGGTCTTTCTTCTCTCAGTGCTCCCATCTCACCGGCCGAGATTCGTACTTCCGTTTTCAGTCTTAATGACCGTTCCTCACCAGGTGAAGACGATCTTACTTTTTTATTTTATAAGACTTTCCGTCCAACTCTTCTTCCTCTTCTTGTTGCCTGTTTTAAGTTCGTTTTTTCTTCGTCTTCCTTTTCTTGATCAGCTTTTTTCTTTGCTCTACTTCGCCGTATTCCAAAATCAGGCAACCTTGGACTCTTGACAAACTGGCCGCCTATTTCCATTCTAAATACCGATTATAAAATCTTTGCCAAATATCTTGCTCTTCGTCTTAATCCAGTTCTTTCGCACATCAACCATCCTGATCAGACCAACACTGTTCCATCTCACTCAATCGCTTCTAACATCACTACCATTCGTAACTTATACTCTCTTGCTTCTCGGCTCTCTGAACCTTTCGCAATTTTCAATATCGACCAGCGTCAGGCTTATGATTCAATTAATCACTCATATCTCTTCACTGTTCATCGCCAGTTTGGTTTTCTTTCCTCCTTCGGTTTGGCGCTTTCCAATCTTTACTCTCACTCCTTCTTTCGTGTTCGTACTTCAGCCTTTCTCACCTCTGTTTTCCTTTCGCTAGCGGGATACGGCAGGGCTGCCCCTGTCGGGTCAACTCTTTGCTCTCTCTTTCGAACCTCTATTGATCTGTCTTTGTTCTCGTTTGCTTTCCTCAGTTCCGCGTGGAGTTGCGTGCACTCGTCATCACCGCACAGTTCTTTCGGCTTACGCAGATGACTTGACAGTCTTGCTCCGTTCCGAGAGGGCTTTCGGAACGCTCCGCACTACCTATCTTGAATATTCTGTTAACTCTGGTTCTGTACTCAACATGGATAAATGCTGTGGTTTATGGGCCGGATCGTGGACAAATCGTAATGACCGCCCATTGGGAGCCCGCTGGTCATCCACTGTCGTCAAACTTCTCGGAGTCTACATTGGGAACCCTACCGCAGTCGCCGTTGCAACCTGGACTCCTCTGGTTCAACAGATCAATCGCCGCCTTGCACCTTTTCGCCGTCTCAAACTGTTCCTGTCATTCTTCAGCCGTGCCTACCTTCTCAATACCTTTCTCCAGCCATCGTTTTTTTATGCTTGGATTACACACCTTCCACCGCCTTCTTTGCTTCGCCATCTTCAACGCACCTTCACATATTTTATTTGGAATGTCAATCACTGGGAACACCGCTTCACTCTCGTTCTCCCTATTTCTTATGGTGGTCTCTCTCTTAAGTGCAAAGCTTTTCACCTTCAAAACTTCCTTCGTGACTTCCTTCTTTAACCTTCCTCTACTCACACCATTGTCGACACTCTTCTTTTTCCCCGCAGTCCACACCTTATTGTCTCTACTTTTCTCTGCATGGATCTCTTCCCTCTTGTTTCCGATCACTTCCCCGAGATTTACCGATCCGCTCTCACCCTCTGGCGTTCCTTAAACCTCGTCCGCCCCCCCCTCTACTAACGACCTCCTTGCGTAATCCCTCTTCTTTTCTTCTGCTATCCGCTCTCCTTCTTCTCTGTACTTGCACTTCTCCACCTGGCTTACCAGTGGCGTGGTGCGAGTTTCTCAACTCATTGATTCCAACCTTCGGTGGAAATCTCTATCTCAGATCTCTCCTCCACTTTCGGATTCTCCCACTTTTCTGTATCTCAAAGATCACCTCGGCAGCCATGGTTCCGTATCGACGCAGATATCATCGAGCTACTGTCATAACCAACTACTTTCCACTTTAGTGTTTTTCCTTCGCCATGCTTCAAACCTGCGTTCAACGACTCTACCCTCTTCTCGCAAATCAACATGGACTTATCTCTCGACCGTCAGCGCCTACCAGTCTTCCATTTTTTCTGTATCTCAACGATCTTCCTTTCCTTCCTCATCAAGTTACTGTCAAGCTTCTTTATCAACTTTTTTTAACTTATTTTAATGAGCCCATGCACATTCCCACTGTACCATCTTCAGAACTTTCGGCTACCTGGACAGACTCTCACACTGCTCTAGCCTCTCCAAAAGCCTATGACTTTCATTGGTTACATCCCCATCGCCGCTTACTCATTCCCCGAACCCTTCACCGTTCCCGTCTTCTGTCTTCACCTCTTTGTTATTTTTGATCCACCCTCGGGGACGTTCACCATACATACTTTTTGTGTCTGATGTTACAGCCCCTATTCTCACTGATGTTTTCGCTTCTTCAAATTGTTTGTGCTCATCTCCACATCATGGCGCATTATCACGTGTTACATCACTACTATCCTTCTGCTCCCACGCACAATCAAGTTTTCTCCTTCTTAATTCTCCAAGCGAAGTTAACTATTTACCTGTGCTATTATTGTAGCGTCGATCAACCTTCCCTTAGTCGGTATCACACTGCACGTCGTTTCCTCTGCCGCCGATATCTTGTCTATCTGGTCACCTTGGCAGCCATGGTTCCGTATCGACGCAGATATCATCGAGCTACTGTCATAACCAACTACTTTCCACTTTAGTGTTTTTCCTTCGCCAGAACTGTTCTCTTCTGTGCTACGTTCCTGCTCCACTGTCATGTCAGACTTATTCCGACAATTTACTTCACTCTCCTTGTTTGTTAAAGGAACAGTAAACTCATTTCAGGTACTTTTTTTTCCGCGCGAAAATGTAATGTCTAAAGAGACATGAAAACTGAGACAATCAGAAATGCTTTATCGTAAGTAGTTCTAGCGCTAGAGCGTTTTTTTAAATCAGCAGTGACGTCACACTAGACAAGAGACCAGACGCTCAGCGTACCTAGGGCTCCAGTCGGTGCTCTTTACCGTTCTGTGCAGCGCAGTCCATCCCATTAATCTGTAAAATGGCTAGTGTAAATCCTTTTTCATTTGAACCACGATATTCTACCGGTACAGTACAAATGTTTAACAAGAAATGTGAAAACAAATTCGAGGGTAGGGGAGGTAATCTTGACTGGTGCCAATGTTATAACTGCGAGAGAGTGTCAATATACGCTGAGTGTTTGTGTTGAAACGAGAGTGATCAGATGACGAAAATAAAAGGTAGTGCCCAATGTATAATAAACCATGAATCATTCGACAGAGTTGTTTTAAACATCCACACCTTACAGCCAAGTCGTTATCAAATGATTCTTCGGGCTGAAAAAAACGAAAAAAAAAAATATGAACTTGTATGTAGCAAACTATGGAAACATGTTGCGTACAAACAATTCGCATATTGGGTGAATGCCTGGATACCTGTAGGGCGAAAAATCAGAAAAGTAATCCCTTCTTGTGTTGTTAGAATGTTTTCCTGAATCTAATGAACAACAGTATTCGGGTTTTGTTTGTTGCCCTGGAAATGACACAGACTATTTCGATTAACTCCTACTGTTACTAAAGATTTGTCATCTACTGTCTACATACGAGTATATAAAGGTATTTTTCATTGAACTAAGTGCATATATATTTTTTTTATTTTCTCTTATTGTCATGGGAAAAACAACTTTATGAGCATTTCTGGTAGCCCAAGTGCAGAGTCATTAAAGACTCCCCGCTCCACGTAAATAAAAACAATAGTTGAACAAGATATGGAAAACAAGAAGAAAAATATGAACTAGAAATAACAGTTAGATAAAAAGGCAGTTTATCTAACTGTTTTTTCTACTGTTATTACTGTATGGCAGGTTAGTCAGAGAAAGAAATTTTTCTACCAGCAGTTCAGCATCTCTATTACACGTTTGAGCTGACCACCATAAATGGTTGATTATACTGGACAGCCATGCTTCTAGTAAAGGAATTTTCTTTTCAGCAGCTTTTAGATTTTTAGTCAAACTTTTGGCCATGTGATCAACTTGGGATATTTTTCATGAGGGCACGAATGCTTCTACGTATGTCTATCTGATAAAAAAACTGATATCTTTATTTCTTCGTAGAGGCCTGAGAGTAATAAATCGCACGCATTATTTTCTAAGTCCCCGTCCAAAACACCTGTTTGGACGACAATAAAATCTACAATATTTCCCTTGCGAATATCCATAGTGGAATACGTACAGTATTTGGCGCAAAAACCTGGCGAATTAAACTGTCCATCTCTGCTCACCCAAATTTCGGAATCGCATAATTTTAATTCTTCAGTAATTTGTTTTTTCATACTGTGCCACGTAAATTTGACTATTGGCCCAACTAAAAATTTCACCACTTTGTAAAAAGTAGTTACGAGTGCTTGTAAACGAAGGGTTTCAGCGAAATCCGTAAACTGCTTAAAATTAATTTCAGTTGTGTAAATTGCAGCAGAAAGTTTGATGACTAATGAACAGGACACGTGCAACACAAGGAGAGAAATTCCTGACACTAATTACCTCGTACTTTCCCTCACAACATCTACCGCATCGAGTACACAGATGCCACTGGTGCGAGAAGTGGTCTGACTGACCGCTTGTCTAGTGTGACGTCATCACCAGAAACTTTGTCAGCTGTTTACTCAGCTCCCAATGGCCGTAGGGAAACAAATTTCGGCTCTATGAGCCCCTGTCACCCGCATAACATGACAGCAAACATTCGTATTTTCAAGGACCTTTTTTTTAAGTTTACTGTTCCTTTAATGTGTTGTTTATCACCGTACTCTTGCTGCTTTACTTTTCGTTACCATTTTTGTCAGCGGACTCATAGATTCTTACTCAATTGCGCAACCTTACTGCCAGCCTAATTTTGTTTGTTTTCTCCTGCTAGCTTACTTCGTGAAAATTTTTCTTGTGGCTGCCTGCGAACGCCTTCTTTTATACCTTACGCAATAATACTACTAGTGATTATGGCGCCTGCGAGCGCCCTTTTACTCCTATTTATTGTTCTTGTATATATTCTGTACAAGAGTTCTTATACGCACCATTTTGAGCAATAAAGATCTTATGAAAAGATCCATCGGGCGATTGGACGGACCTGCTGAGCAAATTTCCTCGGCGCCGTGATATCATGTAGAAATTTCGTTGGGAAAAAAAGCAGTTGTGTGTGTGAGCGCCTTTGGTGAACTATGATTATGTATTTTTTTTGCTACTACTGGGAAATTGATGAACAAGATTCGGCAAGCCATCAGTTACGTCACGTGATTGCTGGCTGCCACCGCCGGGACGCCGACGGACCACATTAAGCTAGCCATCATTTATGGCACGTACTTTGCAGGGACTTTTAAGGGCCGCTTGTGGCAGCCCCAGCCTGTGATGGATAACTGATGGTCCTGTTCTGGCATATGACAACTGATGGGGTGCCAACTGCTGGCCGGAACTGCTGGCCCATCTGGTGGCCGCCGAGACATTTTATTGACGGTTCATGTAACGGCAACATAGTTCTGGGCCAGTGCTGGCCCAACAACACTGTTCTTGCTGGGATATGTCTTTTAGTTTCTTTTTACTTATGGTTTCTTTTCTTCTTCAAAAAGATGTTTCCAAGCATAAGATAATGTCATGGATGTATTGGTGTTACAGTATACAAACAGTTTGTGTACACCTGATTAAAGATGTTATGGCTGTTTAAGCTAATTTAATAAGCAAGTTTCTATGGATATTAGGAGGGGAAAAAGAGAGGGTTATTTTTAGTACCTCAGATTTTCGAATGAGACTCTCATTCATCCACAGGAGTAATTCCAGAGAACTGGCGACCACATGGGATGGATTTGCCAACCTGCATCATCGTTAATGTTGTCAGTTTTATAGTGCATAATTTCGAGCGATTCTTCTAGCTTTCGTGTAATTGGGCTGGCTTGACACTGAATTATTTTAAGAGAGCCCCAGTCCATTTTGTGGCCTGTTTGTCGAACATGACGATCTAATCTTATGTTCAACAAACAGGCCACAAAATGGACTGAGACTTATTTTAATAATTATTCTATGTCAGCCTCTTCTTTAATTTTGTGGAGCATTACGGCATCTGAAATATATATATTTTTTTATTTGTTCAGACTTTTGTTGTGACCCAAAAGGAAAATCTTTTTGCCTTAAAAATTTCAGGTTAATATTCTTCTAATTTCCTATTGCTTTAAAGTATATACAAGTATGTTTGGTTTCTAAGTTATTTGATTTGTTTTCCTCTGGAGCAGTCTTGCATGATCAGATTTTTCAGATCTCTTCCAGTTCTTTTCAAAGTGTATTTTTTCTTTTTATTTTGTAATGTTCTTTGCTTTCTTCAGCTTTATATTACACTTTATTAATAATGTTTTTTTCATATTTGTGTGTGTGTGTGTGTGTGTGTGTGTGAATGGAATTGCTCACTTTACTTTCATATTGTTTAAGAATATTGAATACAGTAGAACCTCGCTTATACGTTTCTGACTTATACGTTTTCCTCATTTATACGTAAAATGTCGCCAATACAAAAATTCTGAATTACGCTTTATGTTACGTTTTTTTTCAATTTTACGTTAATTTCTCTCGGTCCCTCGAAAAGCGCATAAACGAGGTTTCACTGTTTTTATATGTATAGATTTTTAAATGTACTAATAAGTTATACCAATATTTTTTTTTCTTGATTGAGAATTCTTATTTTTGCTGTTATATGAACAAAGCTGCTTTTATTTTATCTATGCATGTGCTCTATGTTCAGAATCATTTAAAAAAATGTTGTGGAAGTTATGATTTGTTTTTGAATATTGTTTAAACACTGAAATATAAATGAATTTCTTGTTTCAAGCAAACATAGTTACAATATTGCATGATCACCAGATAGTTCAATATAGAATATTTTTTATCTTTCATTTTTTTTAGTTGTGTCCAACTGGAGTCTGCTCTGCCTCATTTGAGATTATTTGAAAGTGTTGTCTCTCTTAATCAATATTATATTCATGTTGTTTAGATAGCTGATGACTTGATTCAAATAAATAGAATAGCGCTAAAAAGAACAAAATGTACCTTTAGAGTAAAGATGACTTGGTTTTAAAAACATAAACAAATAATATTAATTGCTGAATATATGAAGAATAATTGAAGGTTGCCGTCTTATGCACGATAAAACACGATAAAAGGCCTCTCAAGGGCGTTTTGGCTAAATTGCTCGCCCCTTTGACCACCTCATCTGTGTTTTCAATTTCCAGCTCTGTTCAAGCGTTAACCCATATCAAGTCTTTGCTCCCAATCACTTTTCCCTTTGTTATGATATCTCTTGACGTGAATTCACTATCGCCCAGCGTTCCCGTTTTGGAGGTCCACAAGATTATTGAATCAAAGCTCACCACCCTCGGTTCATACGCTCCCACCGAAATCCAGGCCATTCTGTGCGCGCTTCGGCTCGTACAATCTAGGTCATATTTTAGGTTTAACAACATCATATATCGTCAACTAGAGGGCACCCCGATGGGGTCCCCATTGTCCCCAGCCCTCGCCGAAATTTTGTTGCAGACCCTGGAAGAGGACGTCCTAAATTTAGCTCCAGTAAAGTCCTTATTGTACCTTCGATACATTGACGATATCTTGCTTTTTTGGACTGCCTCTTTTTCACAACTCAATAGTTTTGTTGATTGAATTTCAGTCAAATATTCGCCCATTTCCTTCACTGTTGAACATTAAAAAGATTTCTCTTTACCCTTTCTGGATTTTCTGCTTCGACGGGACGCCGATACCAGTGCACTAACGTACTCAGTATTCACAAAACCGTCCTTTGAAACTACGTTGATCCCCTTCAGTTCATCTTACCCTAATAGCCAGAAATTTTCGCCTTTGCATTTTCTGATCAGAAGAGCCGTTACCCATTCTTCGTCACCACAACTTCGTCATGCTGAACTCTGCAGGATCAGATAACTGGCTGCCCTGTATGGTTATCCCTCTTTCGAGGTTGACAGGCTATTTAACCGTTTATTGACTCCTCGTGGTTCAGCCTAAGTTAGGGAACACAGTTCTACTAGGTATGTCACTTCTTTACAGTACACGCCATGTGTTAACTATGTTTTGAAGAATATCTGTAAAAAACACGGAGTTGGTTCTGGTGTTAAGGCCAACAATATTTTGCCTATTATCAAAACCGACAGGGATACAACGCCTTTGGGATCCTGTTATGGGGTGTATTCCATTCCTTTAAAGGCCCTTGAACCAGGCAAAAGCGATTTGATTTATGTGGGCTCTACATCCCGCAATCTTGGTTGCAGGATTACTGAACATAAGTATAACGTGAAGTCGTGTTCTGCTACTACAGCTTTGTCAAGATTATGCCTAAGCGGCACTCATTTTCCGCTTTGGAATGAGGCCAAGATCCTTTGTGCACCTAGACTTAAATCGCGTTTGTTGTTTGCGGAGAGCCTTATGATACATAAATTCAAACCCATATGCTGTAA
Source organism: Macrothele yani (assembly GCA_039090855.1). Classification (NCBI taxonomy): domain Eukaryota; kingdom Metazoa; phylum Arthropoda; class Arachnida; order Araneae; family Macrothelidae; genus Macrothele; species Macrothele yani. The sequence continues at coordinate 99,269,464 of CM076992.1, read as the reverse complement.
TGATGATTACCCTTCGGTAATCCCCGTCCCCTGGAAGGGTTTGGTGGAAGAAAGGGAGTGACAATCCGACATTGATTATCATTAAGGCCAACTTCTTTTAATTTTGTGTCACCGTTTGTGGATCTTTGAAAATTCATTGGTCAGTCTATTCCACACACCGCTTACGTCACGCTGTGTTTTGTTTTGTACATATACTTGTGGGTTTTTCGCCCTTGTGTCATACTGTCCAATGACGAGTGAGTATGGGCTCGTGCCACCAAACTGCGGAGGGCAGCAAGCTTATGTTTTCTGGGGTGGCAGGAATCATGAGGGATAAAAATAGGAGTAAAAGATGGTTTACGATGTTCTTATCCCTCATGATTCCTGTCACCCCAGGAAACATAAGCCTGCTGCCCTCCGCAGTTCGGTGGCACGTGCCCATACTCACTCGTCTACTATTGTCTCCCGCGACTTAAAACTTTCTAGGGTCTTCAGCATTGCTGAACATTTTGGTTACCCTGCCTCGCATGTCGAAACCCTTATTTCTAGATATCGTCGTGTAAGCTCTACAACTCTTACACTTGTGGATAATAAAACAAAAAGATTTGTCGGCTCATTCTCTTATCACCCACTTATCAATCCACTACTTCGTAATTTATGTCGAAAAAACAATATTGATTTTGGTGACTCTACTTGTTGTTTTTTTGGTGCCTTTCGTAATGATAAAGATAAACTCGACAACCTGAGACAATGTGGTGTATACGGCATTCCCTTGGTGAGTAACGACTCCTCACGTACCACTATAACTTACATCGGATCCACCCTTCGTAGTTTATCGACTCGAATCCAGGAGCACAAGTATATTTTTTAAGAACTGGTTCATCTGCTACAGCCCTCGCTCGCCTAGTGAAAGAAGACTCTTTCACACCACTGTGGAACGACGCATTTATTATCTTGTGAACTCATACCAAAAGACTAACTTTATTTTCTGAAAGTATGTTTATTATCGCATATGGTGAGCAATGTTGCAATAATGAAACCCCAGTTATTATACCTGCTTCTTGGAAACATTTGGCAAGAGATTCAGTTTTAATTTAGTGTTTGAAATTACATATATACCTCTTCCCATGTTTATTTATTGTACCCTGCGCAGATCTATGCGCATACATTTTCTGATATATAAATATATATATATGCATGCACCGGACTTGATCAGTACATAGCCTGATGATGCATGTATAGCACATGCAAACGATCTAGCGTTTTTTAGTGTGTATATATTTTAGATTTTATTAAACGTTTTAAGACCCACATCGTTTTATAGTGTTTCGACAGCTATTAGATTGTATTTGTATATTATTATCTATGGTCTTTCTTTACTCACATTGTAGTTTATCTTTTTCAGCTTAAATTTGGCTGAAAGGAGTATACCAGCGGTTGCAGGTCATGAATATTTTACCTTGTCCTTTAAGAATTTCCAGGTCTTTCAATTATGATCACCAGGGTGTCACATAATGAAATAACCTTTATAAATGTTTCATTAGTGTCAATTGGTTCTTGGAACGGTTTCCACAAAAGCTTGAGATTTTCCTTATGTTAACTGATCTTGAATATGTAGTATTTGACTCTTACGAGCAATATAATCACAAATTGTAAATTTTTTACGTGATCTGGCCTTTTTGTGAGATCTGACGAGTGTAGTAGCCTATAACTTAGTTTTCACCTAGTGAGTTTTGATTTAGTGCACTAATTTGGTATACTTATAAATGTTATTTCAGGACCTTGTGTTGCATAAAATGTTTCTGGTTGTCTTCTGGATTTTGGAGCTTCAGACTGTATATCTGTATAATGTCAGCTGTGCTACTAGTTGATTAGCAGCTGGTATTCCCATGTTGAAACTTCTGTTTTCTTCATTGTTGAAAGTCAGGTTTTTTAATATTCCATTGCACTTAATAATTGGAAAGCTACATGTAGTAACAATTTAAACATTCACCATATTTTACTGTCTTCAAAGTGTTAATCTGTTGGAGATGATTTCTGCACCCGATATATTCTTTTTCCTGATAAGAACTCTTTTTTAAATAAAAAAATATTGATATCTTTGTTCATATGTTCTTAAAGCTTGTTTGACTGACTAGAATGTTGTGTCCTTGGTTTGCTGTCCTTTCTATGTCACCTATGGCATTATTTCTTGGCCAAGTGGTCTAAGGTAGTAGGCTTCTTCCTAATCATTCAAGTTGGGCCAGGTTCAAGTCACAGATAAGATATGGGCATTGCATTTGTCCTATGGCCCTGGCTCATTCTTTTCCCAGAACCAATAGACGTAAATTTGGGATGAGGTCCTCCTTACAGCCTTAGATGCTTATAGGTGTTATTAAACACCAAAACAAAAATATTTTTGGCATTTTTCAGTTCTTTCATTTCTAATAGCTGGTAACATTGTTGAAGTCTTTGAATCAGTATATTTCGTCACATTGTTTAAGGTTTTACTTGTATCCCTTCTTCAGGTAAAGGAGTTCTAACAAACTCAGAGAACTTAATGTGTAAAGATCAGGCTTTGTGTTACTTGCATGAGACTCTTCCAGTTGCCTTGGCTGTGTGTTATGTCTTACTGTTCTACATGCATACAGTAGTTAATTAACATTGAAAATATTGGTATTGGTGTAGGGCCTGTAACGTACCAGGAGATGTGACGTACCTGCCAGAAGGACGCACACGACATAAAGGCAGGTAGGAATCAGAATAAAACGTCCGCGTAGCTCAATTGGTAGAGCAACTTATTCCGGAATGAGGGGATCCGGGTTCGAATCCCGGCGTAGACCAAAAATTTCGGAGAAATTTACTTCGTTATAATGGCGCCCGAACTATCCGGATGACCCGACCGTTCAAAAATCTCGCATTTGTGTGATGTTATTTCCACACCGCGAGATAGGAAAAATAAGAGAATCCCTTCTCCAGCGCTTCGAAGAAAAAAAAAAATAAGGGGGAGATGATGTAACGTACCAGGAGATGTGACGTACCTGCCAGAAGGACGCACACGACATAAAGGCAGATAGGAATCAGAATAAAACGTCCGCGTAGCTCAATTGGTTGAGCGACTTATTCCGGAATGAGGGGATCCGGGTTCGAATCCTGGCGTGGACAGAAATGACGGAGAAATTTACTTCGTTATAGGCCATTTAGTGACCAGATCTGGTATATGCCCCATAAAATAAATATGGAGGGTGCTGTACCAAACCTGTAGATATCACTGGTAATAAGATATTGAAGTGTACCTCTTAATGCTTTTATTCAGTTCATTATCTTCTTTTGAATTGCAATGTTTTTGATTGTGAATGGCAAAACCTTTAGGTATAGCATCACGATCAGTTTTCCTTTCTGAGTTCAAAAATGTTAAGTTGTTTTTCCTTTGTATGAATCATTATAGGTTGAAAAAACCTTATATGGCAACCAATTTTTTAAGTTTGCTGTTGCACAAATGAACAAGTCATCCAGATAGTCTGTACAATGCTTGATGATCCTGTGTAGTAGAAAAGTACAACGGGTGGGATAAGTAAGTCAACTGTAGAGCAATATAAGAAAAATCATTATTTTTAATCATGACATTTTCCATGTCTTGTGACCTATTGCTCAGCCCCGAGTGCATGAACGTGGCCAGTTTATGTAATTTTATTCAGGACTGGCAGTAGTTCCAGTACATTCTCTAAAGAGGATGAGAGGTATTATCAGCATTGAGTTTATTTTGTTTTCCTGATTTCCCTCTCATTTCTCTACACCTTAAGCAATAGGGGTTGATATATATAATTTGTGGGAAGTCCAAGAAAAAGTCATGAAATTCTCTCTCAAAATCTTTTTTCACTATGAGTGCAGTAAAGTGTCTTTTAAGGTATGTTAGTGGCAGAAATTCGTATAAGCATTTCGATGATTTGTACCTTTGGGCTTGGAGGAAATTTATAATAGGAAATTATGCTATTTTTATTTTGTTATCCGTGTTGGGAACCCTGCGCCTGTTTTACAATTTTTTTCTGATGTGGTGGAATAGGAAATGGTCATGTTTGTTTCTATTTTTGAAGTTAGCCATTCCTAATTCTTAAGTACGAGGTGTTCCAAAACTGTCTTTACAACTCTGACCCTCAATAAAACCTAAACAAAAATAAGATAGCGAAGTTCTGTTTTTTGTATATGTAACAGCAACACATAAAGTTTTATCGGTACACAAAAGGTTTTTGTTTACTTTCAGGTACGACCCTGAACTTGTGATGGCTACTCCACAGGAAAAGGCCGAATGTGTAGCATGGTTCATAGAGACGAAGTCAGATACACAGGCCCAAGGAAATTTCTGTACCAAATAGTTGGGGTTACCACTTACAATGATACACAGGTCCAAGGGAATTTCTGTACCAAATAGTTGGGGTTACCACTTACAATGATACACAGGTCCAAGGGAATTTCTGTACCAAATAGTTTGGGTTACCACTTACAATAATACACAGGGTGCTGCTCAAGCGCTTGCACCTTACTGCCTACAAAGTGCATTTGTCATGCTCACTACACCCCGGGGATAAACCGAAGCATGGGCAGCAACATGCTAGATGAAGCATAGGTGTGTTATTGAACGAGTGCACCCTGCTTGCCATTCCATTTGCCAGACCACAGGCAGCCTCATCTCATTTTTAAGTTTGTATATCAGCCAGCTATGGATCTCCCACCCCCTCCTTAGGAAGCCTCTGTGCACATACAGTACCAAAAGAAAAATGTCACCAAGTCAGCCAACAGCCATCCTCAGGGAACATGGGCCTTCCAGAAAATCAGAATTGAACACCTCTCTGGTCCTGATGATTGAAAAAAAAAAATGTGTAATCCTATCCATCAGTCTCGAACAAGAAAATGTCATGCACCTCAACATGGTTACTTTTTGAAACCAAACTGGATTGTATCAGGAAAATCAGCCAAGGTAGGAACTTTCTGGTTTACCCCTCCTGCTCACTGATGGATCATGGCTGTGTCCTAGGGTTTCCTTTCTAGTTATCCTAGTGAAGGGAAGTGGCGAAATTTTCTTTCTGCTTTTCACTTGTTGCCTCGCAGTTACCAGCCTATACATATTATAACGAAGTGAATTTCTCCGTCAGTTTTATCCGCGCCAGGATTCGAACCCGGGTCCACTCATTCCGGAATAAGTTGCTCTACCAATTGAGCTACGCGGACTTTTATTCTGGTTCCTATCTGCCTTTATGTCGTGTGCGTCCTTCTGGCAGGTACGTCACATCTCCTGGTACGTTACATCATCTCCCCCTTATTTTTCTTTTTTTCCTTTCGAAGTGCTGCTCATATTTTTCCTATCTCGCGGTGTGGAAATAACATCACACCAATGCGAGATTTTGAACGGTCGGGTCATCCGGATAGTTCGGGCGCCATCATAACGAATTAAATTTCTTCGTCATTTTTATCCGCGCCGGGGTTCGAACCCGGGTCCACTCATTCCGGAATAAGTTGCTCTACCAATTAAGCTACGCGGACATTGATTCTAATTGCTATCTGCCTTTATGTCGTGTGCGTCCTTCTGGCAGGTACGTCACATCTCCTGGTACGTTACATCATCTCCCCCTTATTTTTCTTTTTTTCTTTCGAAGTGCTGCTCATATTTTTCCTATCTCGCGGTGTAGAAATAACATCACACCAATGCGAGATTTTGAACGGTCGGGTCATCTGGATAGTTCGGGCGCCATTATAACGAAGTGAATTTCTCCGTCATTTTTAGTCTACGCCGGGATTCGAACCCGGGTCCACTCATTCCGGAATAAGTTGCTCTACCAATTGAGCTACGCGGACTTTTATTCTGGTTCCTATCTGCCTTTATGTCGTGTGCGTCCTTCTGGCAGGTACGTCACATCTCCTGGTACGTTACAATATGTATGTATATACATACACAGTCGTATCAGAATAACATGGCTACCCACCTAATAATGTGAATAACCACCCTTGGCCCAGATGACAGCGGCGAGATGGCATGGCATGGACGCAATGAGGCCCTGGAAGGTTGCCCAAGGTACACGTGCTCATTCGGACTGCAGCAGAGCACGGAGGTTCTGGAGATGAAGTAGTTGTGGGTCGGCACATCAAACTTGTCTATCCAAATAGTCCCACAAGTGCTCTATGGGATTGAGGTCGGGCGATTTTGTCGGCCAAGGGAGAATGGAGCCATTGCTGTCATGTTCCTGGAACCACTCACATACCCCTTTAGCGACATGGCAGGGTGCATTGTCCTGTTGGCAGACACCATAACCACCCGGGTAAACGTCCAACACGAAGAGAAGCATGTGGGTAGCGAGGATGGCCAGGTAGTCATTGGCTTTCATGGATCCATCCAGTGGTATCAGCGGTCCCAGGTCATACCAGGAAAATATCCCCCAAACATGCACACTGCCACCACCAGCCTGTACTTGACCGACAAGCGTGTCCGGGTGTTGGTTCTCGTGTGTCTGACGCCATACCCGCCACCGTCCGTCACTTCTGTGGAGTAGAAACCTCGATTCGTCGGAGAAGGCAACATTTTACCACTCTTCCACTGTCCAATGACGGTAGTCCCATGCGAACTGCAGGCGTCGTTGCCGATGGACCTAGGTTAACATGGGTGCCTTGACGCAGCGTTGACTCCGAAGACTCATGCGTAACAGGTTTCGCTCTACTGTTATTGGGAACACGTTCTTGGATGCCCCATCATTCATTTGCTTGGTCAATTGCTGCACTGTTGCGCATCGATTGCCCTTTACCAGTCGACGGAGGTGACGTTCTCCTCTGGGGTCGATGGCCTTTGAGGCTCCACAGTTATGACGTCGGGAGGTACTCGGTATGCAAAAGGTCCATTCTTGGTACACCCTTACTTACTACAGCACCTCGCAAAGAGCCCACGAAGTATGCTCTTTCTGAGATGCTTCCACCCTTATAGCGGTAGCCGATGATCATTCCTTTTTGAATGTCCGTCAAATCACTACCTCTGCCCATGTGACGCACTATGGCTCATCTGTCCTGGTCGGTTGCTTATATCTCCGTGAGGTCGACCTTGTCATACGCACTCTATGACGCGCCTAGGCGGGTATACTGTGATTCGGGGAATGGTCATGTTATTCTGATACGACCATGTATAAATATATATACACATGCCTACCTTTTTTCTTTTTCTGGGGATTGCTCTCACCCGCACCCTTTCACCTCGTTTTGGTCTCAAGAAAAATCATGTAAACTTGAATATTGACTCCTGAGACTAGGGCCATTTATCTAAATAATATTTTTTTAAAGTCTTGGCTAAGATGATTTTATTTTTAATTTTTGTGAAATTGTCAGAGGGGGAACTCTATTCCACAGGAAAAGATGTAAAGAGGAGGGAATGAGTTTATCATTTTTGCAGCCCTTATACAGCTGGTCTTTTTTTTATTTACATCTTTTGGCCCGTTTTGATGTTTTGGTGAGCTAAATTTTGAATTCGAAACTGCTTTTATTGTTTTTTTTGTATTAGTTTTTGAGTATTAAGTGTCATGCACAGAGAAGCTTTTAAGTAAATTTCATCTTAATTACTAGCTTCCCTCTCACAGGGAAGAACTTAAATCTGTCTCTAAATTTCAGTTTCTTTAAGTCAATGGGTAGGAGGGCAGACAGTTCCCCCTGACACAGATTTTGTCTGTCTGTACCTATTTGTATGATAGGTCAACAGTTACATGTAGATTTTAAAATTATAAATCTCACTCACCTCAAGGGCTCACGGTTGTGGGTACGGGAGTGGTGAACCCCAGGTACCTGATGCTAGGCCATGCCTTACTTCATGTAATATACGTCTGCTATATTACCTGTACACTGGTCCCTACTCTTCTTCTTGCCCCTTCCCCCAATGCTATTAGAGTATTTGAGGCCTAGGGGTGAATCTTTTCTGTTTGCTTTATTTTCTAACTTGCAGTGGGAGTTTGCTACCCTCCCAGGTTTGGGACCATACCGTAATGGTCTCATGAGGAAGACAATGAAAAACCACCTCAGTATTTTTTTTTCAAGAAATATGGTAAAGTCAGCAAATATAGTTTCCACAACTGGCAAATTGGCAAACGATGGATGTCATGCCCTGCAAGAGAAGATATGGGGTTTCACAGGTCGTTACTCTAAGAAACCCCATATGGACAATAAAGATGGGATCCAAAGTGTAGAGGAAAATAGGAATAAGATAAGGCGATCAGGAGACAATAAGACAGAAGCTATACGAATGGCAACTTGAACGTAAGAACAATGTTGATAGCTGGAAAACTAGAGAACTTGAAGAAAGAAATGGAGAAAAATAAACTAGATGTGGTTGGTCTAAGTGAAGTTAGATGGGAAGATATAGGAAATTATGGAAGTGATGGATATAGAATTATATATTTCTGCAGAACCCGAGAAAAATGGAGTGGCACTTGTTTTGAATGAAAAGGTTAAAAACTCGGTGGAAAAAACAATTTATAAAAGTGACAGGGTGATTATGATCAAACTGAAAGCAAAGCCCGTGGATATAATGATTATACAGATATATATGCCCACAAACGACCATGATGAAAATGAAATAGAAGAGATACACTGGTTTCCACAAGTTAAGCAACAAACAGAAAAATCGTGATAACTCAAAAAGTATGCAACCGATTCGGATAAAATTTGGTGGTAAGCTTTATCAGACCAAATGCAACAACAACAACAAAAAAACAACACCGCAAAAATATGTGATACAAAGCACTTACATTTTGTATGAGTGATGCAAATATGAAATTACAGAAATATCGGTATCAAGATGAAATAAGAAAAAGTACTTCAATACGGAGTGTGGTTACCCCAAACAGCAATGCAGGCACGACAGCGATGCTCCATGCTGTTCATTATGGCGTCGAGCAGTTCCGTGGGTAGCTGCGTCCGTTGCTCGAGCAAACCAGTGCGGAGCCCTTGCAGAGTACGGGGAGAGGGCTGGAGGCTAGCAACACGCCTCCCGAGAGCATCTCAGACATGCTCAATGGGATTCAGATCGGGAAAGCGTGCTGGACACCCAATACAAACTATAGTGTCCTGTTCCAGGTACTGGTGCACGAGGCGAGCTGTTTGAGGGCCGGCGTTATCTGCCTGCAGTACAAATGTATCGCCAATTGTGGTCACATACGGGCGAACAATAGGGTCCAGGATGTGGTCTCTATACCTCTGAGCACTGAGGTTTCCATGTGGCACACATAGAGGTCGGTACGGCTGCCTAACGATATGCCTGCCCACACAAGAATACTACCACCACCATAGGTGTCCCATTCCTGGATATTAGAAGGAAGATAGTGAGCACCGGCCCATCTCCAGATGTAAACTCGGCGAGAATCACTCTGTAAACAGTATCGCGACTCATCAGTGAACAGAATGGACCTCCATTGATTTTGAGTCAGTTCAAATGCATTCGTGCCCGATTGAAACGTTCCCTTCGGTGGCAGGGGGTGAGAAGCACGCATAATACCGGTCGCCGAGCATACAGTCATCCTGCATGTAACCTTCTGCGTATTGTCGGAGCTGATACCGTCCGTCCGGTGGCTGCCGCAAGCACAGTTCTGAGATGAGTCGGTGTAGCCGTCCTGTTCCACTGAGACGAAAGCCGCAAATACCCGTCATCTGCGAAGGTCGTCGCCCTTGGCCTACCTTCGCTGTACCTTCGGGAATCTGCACCCGTGGCTTGGAACTGCTGCCACATCCTTCTGACCACAGAACGATCGACGGTGAGCCATCTTGCGTTGTCCGCCTGCAATTGCCCTGCTTCGAATCAGCCTATCGCTCTGTAGCGTAAATCCGCTGGTAAATGACGTCTCGAAGCCATGTTAACAAAATCGCTTTCCCGAAATGTTGTCATTCACCGCTGCACATGAATTGGCGACTCCCTCCGAAACAGCTGGTTTGAAGCTTTTGCGCATTTGTATAAAGCTCGACCAGCGCCACTCATTTGCCTTCCGTACATCGATGCTGTATGCCTTCGCCCGTAACATATGCAAATTTCGTGCAATTTGAACTACATGTCGTCTAATTATCGCGATTTTTCGGTATATTGCTTAATTTATGGAACCCAGTGTATATAGTCAAATAGAAGAGATAATGGAAGAAGACAGAACTAAAAAGTGTACCATTTCGGTGGGAGACTGGAATGTAATAGTAGGTGAGAAGGTAGAGAAAGGAATAACAGGAGGATATGGTCTTGGAAATAGGAATAAGAGAGGAGGAAGACTTATAGCGTTTATAACGAAGTAAATTTCTCCGTCATTTCTGTCCACGCCAGGATTCGAACCCGGATCCCCTCATTCCGGAATAAGTCACTCTACCAGTTGAGATACGCGGACATTTTATTCTGATTCCTATCTGCCTTTATGTCGTGTGCGTCCTTCTGGCAGGTACGTCACATCTCCTGGTACGTTACATCATCTCCCCCTTATTATTTTTTTTTTCGAAGTGCTGGAGAAGGGATTCTCTTATTTTTCCTATCTCGCGGTGTGGAAATAACATCACACCAATGCGAGATTTTGAACGGTCGGGTCATCCGGATAGTTCGGGCGCCATTATAACGAAGTAAATTTCTCCGTTATTTCTGTCCACGCCAGGATTCGAACCCGGATCCCCTCATTCCGGAATAAGTCACTCTACCAGTTGAGCTACGCGGACATTTTATTCTGATTCCTATCTGCCTTTATGTCGTGTGCGTCCTTCTGGCAGGTACGTCACATCTCCTGGTACGTTACACGTTTTGTAAAAGACAAACTAATTATTGGTAATACTTGGTTTAAACTTCCAAAGAGAAGAAGATATACATGGAAAATGCCAGGTGATATCGCAAGATACCAAATTGATTTTATATTAATACAAAACAAGTATAAAAACAGTGTAAATAGGATATCAACTTATCCAGCAGCTGATATTGATTCAGACCACAATCTACATGTTATGGAATCAAGAATACGATTAAAGAAAATAAATAAAGATAAAATCTAAAAAAGGCGGAACCTAGAAAATCTCAAAGCTTTGAGATGCTGGCAGGAAATTCAGAGAACTGGAGAATAAAATGAGAAACAAAGAAGATACACCTGAAGAGACCTTTGACGCTAAAGCAAAATGGAATCAATTGAAAAACTTGGTACACGAAACAAGCCATGGATTACAAACGAGTTGATAAGAAAAATGGATGAAAGAAGATAGGAAAATGTAAACACTGAAGAGAGAAGAAGGAAATACAAAGCATTAAACAATGAACTGAGAAGAGAAACTGATAATGCAAGAGAAGAATGCAAAGAAATTGATAAAAGATGGTGATATGATAAAATGTTTGAAAATGCAAAATAACTTGCAAATATCAAAAAGAAAAGCATAAGAAATCTACCCATAGAAGACAAGCAAGAAAAATTAATTTATGATATTGAAATGCAAGGTGAAAGATGGAAGGAATACATTGAAGAAATCTATGCAAAAAAATGTTAAGGCCAGAGAAAATTGAATTAGAAGAGCAGAGCGAAATATCAATAGACGATAGAAGTCCTGAAATACTAAAAAGTGAAGTTGAAATAGAAATTAAGGAATTAAAAAGTGGAAAGATGCAAGGAGTGGATGAAATACCTAGTTAAATACTAAAACAGCTAGATGACAAAGGTATAAAAGAAATATGGAAATTATGCAACCTTATTTACAAAACAGGAGAATGGCTTAAAGATTTCAGAGAGTATTCTTATACCAATTAAAAAGAAAAGTAATCCTACTAAGTGCAGTGACTATACAGAGGATGAGTCGAAAGTTTCACAATATTTGGATCACTTTATGTCTTCATACATACCTTAACGACGAAAGCTGACTAGCATTCAAAGTACAGGCCATCGTGTTGCACCGTCTTTAGCCATTTGTCTGTCAGTTCTACGATTCCGCGGCGGTACCAGTTCTTGTCCTTCGAGGTGAAGAACTACTTCACCCCAGCTGCCACCTCCTCCTGGTTGTGAAGTGCCGCCCGCGAAGGAAGTGGGACATGGACCGGAACAAGTAATAATCCTACGGGGCCAGGTCCAGACTACACTGAAGATCAATTGAATTAGAGACAGCTGGCGTTATGCAAATGTGGCGCTGTGGGCGGCCCTGTAAACGGAAACGACATGACGTATGCAGCGATCCGACAAAACAAGGAGTGATGCGACGGGAATCAGTAAGAGTCGGACGCAGTATGGGTAAGACGAAGAATCTAAGCGTATTTGATCGTGGGCAAATTGTCGGGGCCTGACGAATGGGTCACTCCATCTCGGAAGTCGTGCAGGCACTGAGATTTTCACGAGCCACTGTGTCACAGGTGCACCGTGAGTACATCGAATCCGGTAAAACCATCCCTGCAAGGGCTAACTGCCGTGGACAACAGGGTGTGGATGAGTGGGGTCATCGTCGACTAGCTCGCATTGTAACAGCGGATAGACGGGCCACAGTGTAAGAAATCACTCGGCAATTTAACGCTGATGCACAAAAACGTGTAAGCAGCCACACCATCCAGAACCATCTCCTCGCTTTGGGGTACAGAAGCCATCGTCCCACGAGGGTACCGCTGCTGACCGCACATCACAGGGTGCAAAGATTAGCATGGGCGCGGAAACATTGCCACTGGACCCTAGACATGTGGAAAAATGTTGCCTGGACTGATTAATCGAGATTCACGTTGGTACATGCGGATGGCAGGATACGAGTACGGGGCAAACCACATGAAGCAACGGATCCTTCTTGCCAGCAGGGTACTCTTCAAGCTGGTGGGGGTGGCATTCTCGTCTGGGGACTGTTTACGTGGACTGAAATGGGACCCCTGGTACGTGTGACATTGTCCCTCACAGGTCAACGTTACCGGGATATCCTGGACGACCATTTGCTCCCGTTTGTGCGTCTTCAACATCCCACTGGGGACCTCACCTTGTAACAAGACAATGCACCGTGCCATCGCTCCCGAATTGTATCCGAATGGTTGGATGAACTCTCCACCGACGTGACCTCGCTTCATTGGCCAGCTAGGTCACCTGACCTCAATCCCATCGAGCACATCTGGGATGTCATCGAGAGAGATGTTCGAGGCTCTGACCCTCCTCCATCAAATCTTCGTGAACTGTGGGAGCTTGTTCAGGGGTCGTGGATCCGTATGGTTTTCCAACGCTTCCGGTGTTTTGTCGAATCCATGCCGAGACGAATCGCCGCCGTCCTCAGGGCAAAAGGTGGTTTTACACGTTACTAGCTAGGTATCTGTAATTCAATTGCTCTTCAGTGTATTTCTGGGTGTGGCATCCGTTCGATGCCCTCAAGATCTTAGAGTTTTGCTCTGGATCGTTCAAGCAGTACGAGGCCGAGCGTTGTCTTGCTGTAGGAGAGTGCGCTTTCTGTTCACCAGTGCCGGATACTTCTCCTCCAAAACGTAATACATCCGCTCCAGCTGTTCAGAGTAGAGGTTGGCGTTGATGGTCCGACCGTCTGGAACAAATTCCTAATGGATAATCCCCTCGCAATTCCACGAGACATAGAGCATCGCTTCGTGATCAAAGCGCCCACGTTTGGCAACAGGTTCAGGGAGCTGGACCGGGCTCAACCGCCGCCATTTCCCGTTAGGATTACGGAAATAGACCCACTTTTCATCGTACGTAACAATTCTTTTGATGAAACGCACATCGCGCGGGTTTAATAGAAGTTTCGTGCACACTTCTACTTGGCGGTTTGCTTCAGCTGATGGCGTCAGTTCATGAGGGACAATGCGGCAGCTCCTGTAGACCATGCCGAGGTCCTGAAGGTGACGAACCACGGTGGTCTATGATATGCCCAGTTCGCTTGATAACCTCAGAGTGCTGATTGCCGGATTTCCCTCTACAGCCTGGCGCACGGCCTTCGAATCCACGGTTCGCGGTCTGCCTGAATTTATATCCCTTTCGACTGACCGCTCAGGTGAGGTTTCTCTCACCTGAGCGGAATTTCTCGAACCATCTGATTGTGGTGCTGTAGTCCATGAAACCTTCCCCTTTCACATGACAAATGTTTCGTGTTGCTTGAGCCGCGTTATGGCCGAGTTCAAACTTGTAAAGCAAAAGTTCCCTAATTAGCTGGTTGTTGCTGTTCATCTTTTAGGAGTGCCAACCACAGACAGAACGACGGCATGCAATGCAGTTCATAGCAGTGACTACCACTGTATATCCCTTTCGACTAACTGCAGTGCGCGACTTGAACTATAATAGTTCAAACACATGACATACCCGCCGCAGCACATGCGTTTATGCAAATATTGCAAAAACTTTCGACTCGCCCTCTGTTGAACTATAAGTGTACTCTCGCATGCTTCTAAAGCACTGCTGAGAATATATTTTTTTTTTTTTTTTTTTGGAGGTTTAACGACCGCCGTGAGCAACTCAATGGGCTATAAGCAGTCGCCCGTCCCTAATTTAGGGTCACTGGTTCCAGGGAAGGGAGAGAGCCAGTGCCGTAAGACAAACACAACATCCATGCCTGACCGGGATTCGAACCCGGACCCCTTACCGGACGAATGATCAGAGGCTAGCGCCTTAGACCACTGCGCCACCGGGGCGGCGCTGAGAATATTGAATCGACTACTATATAGTAGAGCGGAGTATTTTTGGGGGGATGATCAGTTTGGATTCAGGAAAGATAGAGGAACTAGGGATGCAATCAGAGTGATGAGGACCACATGCGAAAGGAATATAGAAGTAAACAAAGAAGTTTATATATGTTTCGTCGACCTAGAAACAGCGTTTGACATGGTGAATTGGGAAAAGCTGATAGAAGTGCTAAGTAAAATAGGATTAGATTAGTGAGACTGGAGGTTAATAGCTGAATTATACATGAACCAGATTGACATAATAAAGACAAAAGTAGGAAAAACTAAAAAATGTGTGATTGGCAGGGGTGTAAGACAAGGATGCTGTCTGTCACCAACGCTCTTCAATATTTTTGCAGAAGGAATGATAAAAGAAGCATTTGATGAAGAGAAAGAGTAATCACTATTGGAGGAAGAACAATACAAAGTATTAGATTTGCGGATGACCAAGCAATATTAGCTAACACTGAAGATGAACTACAGCATCTAATGCAAAAATTTGAAAGTGAATGCAAAAAATATGGTATGAAAATTAACACAAAGGAAACAAAAACGACGAGTCTCCAGGAAACCAGGAAATGTTCAGGTGATGATGAATGGAGATAATGTAGAGTAAGTGCGACTATACTAATACCTCGGTAGTATAATACAAAAAATGGAAATGTGACATGGAAATAAAAGAAAGAATTAATAAAGGAAAATATGCATTTTATAACAAGAAAAATTGTGTATTTATAAAATGAATAAAAATGTAAAGAAAAGGCATATTAAGTGCTATATTTGGAGTATAACCGTATATGGGGTGGAAACATGGACAACTGGGAGAGAGAGAGAGAGAGAGAGAGAGAGAGAGAGAGAGAGAGAGAGAGAGAGAGAGAGAGGCTAAAATGTTGGAGGCATTTGAAATGTGGTTATGGAGAAGAATGGAGAAATTACCAATGATGAAGCATTGCAAAGAGTTGAAGAAGAAAGTAATTTACTAAACACAATAAGAAAAAGAAAATATAACTGAAGAGGACATGTGTTAAGAGGTGACAGCCTATTGAAAAGAATGATAGAAAAGAAAATTGAAGGAAAGCAACCAAGAGGAAGGATGCGACTAATGATGCTTGATAATATAATAGGCGCAGGAAGCTATCGAGAATTGAAGGAGGAAGAGAACTTGCTGTGTTACCGTTGGACCTGTCAAAAGACAGAACACTAATGATGATGAAATCTCACTCAAGAAGATGCTAAAAACCACTTGCACAAACATTATGTAAATTTCTCCATTATAATTGTACTAAAGTGTCTGAAAAGTAGCTATCTCCTATAGACATGCTAACGGGCTCCTTTTTTAAAGGCTGAGTCTGCTATATAATTATTTATGACTGGCCCAGCTCGGGTTTGAGCATTTGTGCAAATTTTCCTTATGTGAATAATGGAAAAATGAAGCATATTGCTTTATTCCTATTTATATATTTTCATCATCAGGTAAGAATGTTAGTTCTTCCCCTGAATGTCGACCCCCCGAAAAGAGAGAGTGGAAGAAGTATTATTATGTGCATCATATTCAGGTAACAAAATGTCCTTCATTTTTTACCCAAGTGTATCAAGTGAATTTGTTTACCTAATTAACTGTGTTTAATTTTTTTCAGTCTAATTTAAGTAAGGATTCGGGGAAACCACGCATTACCCGGCATCGATTTTCCGTTTTAGTTTTCCTGGTTCACTGTCAGTCATTATTGCACTCTCGAAAGCTGAAATGAAATATAGGTCACATCTTGGATAAGATACAACCTTTGCACCAAATTGAAACCAAAACCATTGGGAAGTGTTGCACTTCTTTGCTCTTTGAATGATTCATCAAGCAGGGAGGAAGCAAACAGAGTTGTGATCTGAAGGCGAAAGTTTTATTTGAGATTTTCAGTGGGCACTGGATATCCCTCCTAATAATACCCCCTCGGGAGCAGCCCTGGGTAATTGGCCTTTGGTCACGGCTAGCCTTCATGCTTTCACCGAATGACTGAAAACTCGCATTTTTCATATTGCAGCTAGCAGAACTTTGTACTACCAGTTTTAGTCGTATCTAGGAAAAAAATACATAGTTGTTACTTAAAACGCTCACAGACGTTTTTGAGTTACGAAATGCACGCGAAACATGCAATAAACAATAATTAAGAATTTTAGGCAAAGAACAAAGAGAGACTGTAGCCTAACCATTCACACAGTTGTGCATGTGAATGGTTAGGCAACAGTCTCTCATTTCATTAGTTAATCCAGTTTGCAGTATTTAAAAAGTGAAAGGGAAAATTAATTTGAGCCCGGGCCATATGGGCCCAGGTTTTAGTTAAAAATTTCATATTAAACACTGCCTCGACCCTTTTCCAGGCTTTTTCATAGCCCGTGCCCATCTCTCATGCCCTAGTGAAGTTAAAAAGAGCATCTTCGTAAAGTGTCAAAGTCTCCTGTACATACCGGCAAAATTAGAAAGGAAAATTGCTGGTTCTAACCTAAAATAACCCAGCTTCATGAAAATCTGTAAAAAACAGTGTTAATCCCCTCCCCCCAGTCCTACCAAAATTATTAGGGTCCCACCTCCTGTTGTTGTTTCAAAGTAAATACAGTCTGCATAGTCTTATAAGAGTTATTGACGACTACTGCCAGAAATGTATGACGTGTTCTGCTGAATGTATGAAGTCACCTATTTGCTTTCCACCGTAGCCAAGATTATGGAAAAGATACCATACCTGAAGTTAAATTTTGTAAACCTCCACTCACAACCGGAATTGTTCTTAATTTTTTTTCTTAGGGTTGATAAATACACTCAAATATTCCGGAAGTTCCAACAAAATTCATGTGTGATATCAACTTGCTTGGTTTTTGTGATAATTATTATTATTGTTTTGTTTTGGGAATTTGTGTACGCAGCCTTTTCAAAATGATACTAACATGAGTTTTAGCCGAAAAAAAAAAAAAAGAGGGTAACCTGCAACTTTTTTTCTTCTTTGTTTTCGTCATTTTCATTTGTTTCTTTCCATTTTTGCATTTTTAGTCTGAATTCTTTGGCATAAACATTAAAATATTTTCTTTGGTAACCAACAAATAAACAATAAATTTAGGCATAAAGTTTCTGAAATTATATTCAAATAGACTAATACTGCCTTTTAAATTCCTCCGCAAAAGTAAAAACGTAATGAATTTTAGATTTATTGTTAATTAATTTCCACAACAGAACTGTGAGAAATTGATCAATGTAGAATTGTTAATGTTATGAACTTCTATTGCGTGCATTGTGTCAAGGAGTTTTAGGGATGATTTAGAGTAACTATATTCATGCCTGTATATACAGTGTGATTCCTAAAGTTCTAAATCACCGTAATAACTTGGGAACAAAGACATCTTGAGCTATGAAAGTAAGGTATGGTATAGTAAAACAACCATGCGCTATCGAATGAGATTGACTGCAGCGCCCCTAGTAGCAAAATGTGGAAGTTAGCACTCCTATCTCGGAAACCATGAGAGATACGGGAAAGAGATCAATTAGAAACTTGCAGAGCATCAACGAATTGGTAGGAAACGACATATGGTAGAAACGGCTGGGGTAAGTAGAAGGCTGGAAACGCGAACTTGTGCGAAGCCGGTTCGTGTCGTTGTCGCGACATAACGCCTCACCTGCCGTATCAGGCGCGGCGTGGCACTGTATAAATGATCGTCGGTCAGGAGCTATGTCATTCGTAATGTAAGTATCGGGTAAAGAACGAGCCTGGCAGGCTATTCGAATGAACAGTATTTCGAGATGGTACTGCTATATGGAGAATTCGGACGCAACGCGAGGGAAGCGTCACGTCAGTATGGCTTACGATTTCCGACTCATCCATTGCCGACAGCGTGGACCATCAGTCGCGCAGTTCGATGGCAACGAGAGACAGGCAGTATCGCAGCACGTCCCCGTTCTGGCCGACCCACCGGAATGGGTAGGGGTGTGCAACCAGTCGATGTTCTGGCATACATTTTGGCCAACCCACACACCAATACGAGGGAAGTCAGTAGGGCATGTGGCTTATCCCAATCCCGTGTGTGGAACATTTTGCATCAGCATGGGGCCCACCCGTACCGTACAGTACCTCTGTACGTACTGATGCCAGAAGATAACCAACGATGTCTAGATTGGTGCAATTTTGTAATGAACACCGTAGAAGAAAATGCGGCCTTTCTATCAAACATCTGTTGGACTGACGAGGCGCAGTTCACACGCGCCGGGGTGATGAACAAACAAAACACCCATTACTGGGCAGTTCAGAATCCATGTTTTACACGGGAAATGAGGCATCAGGTGCGTTGGACGATCAATGTCTGGTGTGGCATCTGGAAGGACCGACTTGTTAGGCTTGTGTTCTATGAGGGCGCATTAAATGGACGAAGATACCTGCAGCTGTTACGAAGCACATTACCTGAGTGGTTAGATGATCTGTCTCTGCAAGATGTACGCTCATTATGGATTCAGCATGACGGCTCTCCGGCACATCAACCAACAGCGGTACAGCACTTCCTGTCCGACACTTTCCGGCATCAGATAATCGGTTATGGTGGTCCCGTAGCGTGGCCTCCACGATCCCCGGATCTAACTAACATGGATTTCTTCCTCTGGGGTTACCTAAAGAATCACGTGTACAGGGTGGAACCGAAAAGTCTCCACGATCTCAGACTGCGTATCGTCGCTGCGTGTGAGAACGTGACACCTGTTATGCTGGCGAACGTACAACGGGAAGTTTTGTCTCGCATTCAAATGTGTATTGTGGAAGATGGTGGCCATATTGAACCCTATTTACGTTAAACGCAACGTTATGTAAGTACCGATGTTGCATTAAATACGACCAATGTATTTCATTTGTATTCATGCCTGAGTATAATAAACCTTGTGTTTCCCTCACGTTTCCAGCCTTCTACTTACCCCAGCCGTTTCTACCATATGTCATTTCCTACTAATTCGTTGTTGCTCTACAAGTTACTAATTGATCTCTTTCCCGTATCTCTCATGGTTTCCGAGATAGGAGTGCTAACTTCCACATTTTGCCACCCGGTGCGCTGGAATCACTCTAATCCAATAGCGCATGGTTGTTTTACTATACCATACCTTACTTCCATAGCTCTAACTGTCTTTGTTCCCAAGTTATTCAGGTGACTTAGGACTTTAGGAGTCACCCTGTATATACACTGCTGGCCACCCAAAATGCAACACCAAGGAGGAAGCATCCGATTGGCCTGAAATTCGCAGCATGCGTCGCCCGCGAGAGGACATGCAAACGATTAGCATTGCAGGGCATATGCAAATCTTGCGCGCCCGGCACGCCACCGAGAAGCACTATAAAAAGGGTGCACAGAAGGCGGGGTGTAAGTAGTGGAAGTGTGTTGTGCTGCTGGACCTTTGCGTGGGAAGCTTCCTGATGCCTTGTCACAGAATACGGCAGTCATTCCAACACGTTTCGGAGTTCGACAGAGGACGAATAGTGGCTTATCGCGACAGCGGTTTATCGTACCGAGACATCGGCGCCCGTGTGGGACGACATCCAGCCACAGTGAGGTGAGTATGAATTCGGTGGGTGAAGGAGGGACGGACGGACCGACGTGAGCGATTGCGGCAGCCGCGGCACACCACCGAACGAGAGGACCGGCATGTTGTGCGGCAGGCATTGACGGCTCGCACCGCCACATCACGAACGTAAGCGCAGGAATTAGGGTGTGTTGCGCAACAACCTGTGTCAGCACGTACCGTTCTACATCGTCCGCAGGAGGGGGACTTGTTGCACGGCGCTCATTGCTCCGATTACCATTGACGTTATACCACCGGCGAGTGCGGCGGCAGTGGGCCGTTTAACGTCGCACCTGGCCGGATCCGCGTGTGACGTCGCACATGGTCGGATCCGCGTGTGACGGCACCGCGGCCAAAGATTATATGACGCCTGCATTATGCATCGCCATATCGGTCCGTCGCCTGGCGTTATGGTTTGGGGCGCAATTGGATATGACGCCCACACCCCTTTGGTACGCATCGCCGGTACACTCAACAGCCACCGCTACATCTCCGACGTTTTGGAACCTGTAGTCCTCCCTTACCTGCAGGACCTGCCAGCGGCCACGTTTCAACAGGACAATGCGCGCCCGTACGTAGCACGCATCGTGCAACAATTCTTCACGGCCCACAACGTGTCACTGCTGCCGTGGCCCGCATGTTCTCCCGATATGTCGCCCATCAAACGCGTCTGGTCGCTGATCGGCAACCGAGTCGCCCGGCAAGCACCACCCGCGGCTACGCCTGATGAACTGTCTCAACGTGTGGAAGCAGCCTTTACCGACATACCCCAAGCCCACATCCAAAGCCTCTTTTGTTCGATGCTGCGGCGTGTAGCGACCGTTATTGCCAGCCATGGGGGCCACACGAACTATTGATGTCTGCGTGTTCCGCAAGTCGCACGGGCCTGTAAGCTCAATCGTTTCATCTTTGTATCTGTTTTCATGTGTCCAGTAAATCTGGCTTTGCTATCTCGTGTCCTTCTTGGTGTTGCATTTTGGGTGGCCAGCAGTGTATATAAGTTATTTAAAAACAGCACTTTAGGGTTGGAGAACTATGGATTTCAAAATGGTCAAATTTCGCCAAGAATAAAAATGGATAGTTCAAAAACATTATTCCAGGATTGGATGAAGTTTGGATTTATGAATGATCAAAATTTGTCCAGACATTACTCAGGAGAGAAATATGATCTGCTTTGTAAGTGATTTTGGCATAGAAATATTCTGCTTATGTTGTAACAAAAGAGGCAGAACTACATCTAGTCAAAGGGTTATTGTCTAAGTGGCAGAATTTCATCACTACTGTGAACTGTTTTTTGCAAGAATTGAACTGAGCTCAGCTAGGCAAGCTCGTGCAACATTGCAGTGCGTTTAGGGTTGATTAGAAATTCATGAAGAGTCAGTTGAGAAAAATGGGCAAGAATATGTAACTATCAAAAGCGCAGCAATAAAATATTCATGCTTAAGTTATTTGAAAAAGAATGCAATATGAGAGCTTGTGATCTTTATACCTAGTCTTTTGTAAGGGAGTATTTAGGTTATTACCAGATCTCTATCCTTGTTTTCTTGTAGATAGTTGTCAAATCAGAATCATATTTTTACAGACTGAGAATAGATTTACAGATAGTGGAATGGTTTGAGGTGAGTCTGAATTGCAGTTATTGGAGGAAAGATAAATTTCGAGGCTTTTACAGTAACAAAACGTGATTCTGTTATTTCGAACAGCATTTTGCTGAGGTATTTTCCATAGTACGGGGAACCAAGGCAATGGATGTGACTCCACGTTTTACGTTTTTCAGTGTTCATTCAATGCATTTTAATGCTCCAGTAAATGCGCCCTCAAGTGACAGTGAAGCAATGTGCTTCACTGTCACTTAAGGGGACATTTATGACATGTCAACATTGTCGACAAGGGGACATGTCATATGTGAAGCACACACAATATGCTTCACATATTACATGTAGTTTCAAATATACTCTTATCTGGAAACCTACTAGAATAAAGTATGGGGATCATAATAGCCAAACACACAAGGAAAACTGTTTGAAAATTACCATGCATGTCATTCAGTCTCTGTGGAGCCTGCGTGACATACATATAAAAACTATCATTACAAACATCTGCTGCTTTACAAAGAATTTCCCTCACATATGATGGCACACAAAAAATAAACCACAAAAGATGATTTTGAGTATTTAATTGAAAAAATACCACATCAGAAAACAAATGCCACGCTTTCTCATCATAAAAGAATTTTGGTGATGCAGCAAAAATTTGTCACTCATGAAGTGACAAAGTTACAGGTATTCACTCTCTCAGGCAGAGTTAAAGTTCACTTCATCTGTTCTATGTACACTATATTTACAAACGTCACGGAACACCTAGAAGAGAAACACAACATAGCATTTATTGACATACATTAGTACGGTGTCGGTCCACCTTTGGCCTCAATGCATGCACTGACCCTTTGAGGCGTGCTTTCGACAAGGTTTTGGAACACAGCGATAGGTATGCGCTTCCATTCAGTGCATAATGCTACCGCTAACTGTTACTTAGTAGTAGGCATTGGCTCCAAACTTCTTATGCGGCGCTCTAATTCATTCCATAGGTGCTCTATGGGATTAAGATCAGGGCTATGTGCCGTCCAGTCCACACGCGATACGGAATTATCGTCGAACAACGCCGTAACAGTCCTTGCTTTATGGTTCGGTGCATTATCCTGCTGGTGCCAACAAGGCTCGGTTCCATACTATTGCCACAGAGTTAGTAGGGAATAATTGTCCAGAATATCGAGGTAGGCATGGTGGTTAACAGGTTTGTCCCCGATAACCAATGGGCCGGGACCATACCACTAAAAATACCCCCACACGAGTACACTGCCAGCTTCAAACTTAACCGTAGGATCAGTACACTGTGGTAAATAGCGTTCCCCCGGCTGCCGCCATACCCACACACGGCCATCAGACTGATGAATCGTGTATCTGGATTCATCAGTCCATAGGACCCGTTTCCATTGATCTACGGTCCACGATAAATGTTCTTTACACCATGCTAAAAGACGAGTAGCATTCCGAGTGGAGATGAAAGGCTTACGAGCAGCCGCACGACCACGGTAACCCATGGAATGAAGTTCTCTGCGAATGGTACGTGTATACATACCGAAGTTCCAGCATTTTTACTCACCTGTACACTGAGGTGTTGTGCAGTACTCTGTCGATTAGCTGTAACGACTCTCCTGAGACTTCGACGTCCTCCATCACTGAATTTCTTTGGTCTGCAGGTACGTTTTGCTACTTCAGGCATGCCATGTGTCTTTCACTTATTCAGTACATCCAAAACAGTTGACTTGGGTATGTTTAAAAGCCTCTCGGTTTCTCTTATGGACAACCCACTAATATAACACCCAACATTCTTTCCTTTCTCAAAGTCAGTTCTCTCCCGCCGCGACATTTTAACTCAACCTCACACGATATAATCACGGTCAGCTGCAGGCTTGTTTTTGTACAGTTTGCAGCTGTACCACGCATCTTAACAATGCAGAGGATCTGTTCATTTGCTTTTGAAGGGGTGTCCGGTGACTTTTGTCAATATAGTGTATGTTGTAAGCCAGTCCATACTTTCCAGTCCAAGTAAGGATTGGGAGTGTAAAGTTTGAATGCGAGTTACTGCCCCATCAACTATTAGAATATTTATTATATTGATAAAGTCATCTTTTGCATTGTTCTGAAGGTATTCATATTTTGACTGTCCTTTATTATAAGTGGTCACTTGTGTGCGTACATCCTTTGTATGTTGTAGAGTTACTCTGAGTTGTGAGTATTGCCGAGTAATTTGGATTGCACTCATAACCTGGATGGAAGTTTCCTGTTTGTCTGTCCTCTCTCTAGTTGTAAGTTAAAGCAAGGGTTTGAAACTTCCGCACTCTGTCAAGTTACAGTCCTGAAGAGGGTCCACCAATTTGGATTCTCGCTTCTTGTGCAAGGGGCTTTAGTAAAACATACATTTATGGGGGTTTATCTAGACTTCTGCTATTGTATGAATTTTCGAAAACAATTTTTCTTAGAAGTTTTTCGCTACAAATCGTATGTAGTTAAACCACGCTTTCTAATCAAAATAATTTGGGGTTTTGAAGCTGCAAAGAGACTGTTTCAACTCATTTTAAACTTTATACATGTTATTCCTTGAAGAGCAATGATCAGATCGGAATGAAGTGTTACAAATACAATTTTCAAAACAACAAAGGTAAAACAAAGGGAATAGGGTTGCGAAAATTTGGTACTTACTTTCACAAATAAAGTCCATAGGAGACCCAATCTCTACCAACCCATTTCAAGTAGACAACACTGAGAGCTGGCGCAGTGGTCTAAGGCGCTGGCTTGTGACTATTCACCATAGTTGGGTCCGGGTTGGAACCCAGTGAGGCATGGATGTTTGTGTTTGTCTTTCGGCACTGGCTGTCAACGTGTTACTTGTCCAACACTAGCTTTCTGTGCACATTGGTCATTTAGCATACTGTAAAACCATATTTGATGTGTACTTATTCATCATGTGTTACTTTATCAACACTGGCTCTCTGTGTACATTAGTCATTTAGCATACTGTAAAACCATATTTGATGTGTACTTATTCATCATGTGTTACTTTATCAACACTGGCTCTCTGTGTACATTAGTCATTTAGCATACTGTAAAACCATATTTGATGTGTACTTATTCATCATGTGTTACTTTATCAACACTGGCTCTCTGTGTACATTGGTCATTTAGCATACTGTAAAACCATATTTGATGTGTACTTATTCATCATGTGTTACTTTATCAACACTGGCTCTCTGTGTACATTAGTCACTTAGCATACTGTAAAACCATATTTGATGTGTACTTATTCATCATGTGTTACTTTATCAACACTGGCTCTCTGTGTACATTGGTCATTTAGCATACTGTAAAACCATATTTGATGTGCACTTATTCATCATGTGTTACTTTATCAACACTGGCTCTCTGTGTACATTGGTCATTTAGCATACTGTAAAACCATATTTGATGTGCACTTATTCATCATGTGTTACTTTATCAACACTGGCTCTCTGTGTACATTAGTCATTTAGCATACTGTAAAACCATATTTGATGTGTACTTATTCATCATTTTTTTTTTTGATTGGAGGTTTAACGACCACCGTGAGCAACTCAATGGGCTATAAGCAGTCGCCCGTCCCTAATTTAGGGTCACTGGTTCCAGGGAAGGGAGAGAGCCAGTGCCGTAAGACAAACACAACATCCATGCCTCACCGGGATTCGAACCCGGACCCCAGACGGACGAATGATCAGAGGCCAGCGCCTTAGACCACTGCGCCACCGGGGCGGCACTTACTTACTTATTCATCATGTGTTACTTTATCAACACTGGCTCTCTGTGTACATTAGTCATTTAGCATACTGTAAAACCATATTTGATGTGTACTTATTCATCATGTGTTACTTTATCAACACTGGCTCTCTGTGTACATTAGTCATTTAGCATAGTGTAAAAACCATGTTTGATATGTACTTGTTGATGTGAAACATCTGTCTCCTGTCTATGTCTGCCTGTTTGTCATGTCTCTGTACCACCAGGTCCAATAAACCATTAAAAAAAACACCTCCAATTAAAAAAAAACTCTGAGAAAATAAAACTTTGCCGAATACCAATGACAAAGGGAATAGGGTTGGTGACCCCTTTCGGACGAGTGAAAAAAGACAAAGAACAAGTAAAATCTTCGAAAGTCTATGACGAAGTAAATTTCTCCATCATTTTTATGCCAGGGGCGGGATTCGAACCCACAACTCTCGGCTCCGAGCTCCAAGTGCTATCCACTATACTACACAGGCATGAACTCTCGCTGCTATTTGCCTTCATCTCATGTGGGTATGTTAAACGCCTCTCGGTTTCTCATCTGACAGACGCTAAATTGTTTGGCATTAACCCAACAATGAGTTAGATACTAAAAACGTTTTTTTTTTATTGGAAGTTTAACGACCACCGTGAGCAACTCAATAGGCTATAAGTAGTCGTTAGTCCCTAATTTAGTGCCACTGGTTCCAGGGAAGGGAGAGAGCCAGTATCTATGCCTCACGGGATTCGAACCCGGATCCCTTTCGGACGAGTGATAAAAAGCCATCGCTTAGACCACTGCGCCACCGGGGCGGCAAACACGTTTGTACTGCAGAAAAGCATGTAGGCGGACATGAGATAGTCTGGGGGCACATATCGCATACTGGTGTAGGAAACTTAGTTTATCGAAAGCAACATGAATGGCCGGCCGGGATTAATTGAAATGTTAACGGCGAAATTTGCATGATAGTGCCAACAAATTAGCTATTGGAGATAGATTTTTGTTTAGGTAGGATAACGATCCGAAGCATACTCTGAAGGTTACTCAAGAATGGCTGTTGTACAATGCAAAGGGGAGATTAATTACACCTCCTAATGCCGCCCCAGTGGCTTGTTACCATTCGTCCAAGATGTGTCTCCCGGTGAAGCATGGATGTCGTTTTTGTCTTACGGCACTGACACTCTCCCTTCCCTAGAACCAGTGGCCCCAAATTAGGTATGGGAGGAGGGCTCCTTATAGCCCATCGAGTTGCTCACGAAGGTTGTTAAACTACCAAATAATGTAGTCGAAAATTTGTGTCAACTTCTGGAATTGAAAATCAGAAAACACCACATTTGCAGAGTTAGCGAAAGTTATTAACGGCGATTGGGCGAAAATTAGTGCAATGGCCACTCAAAATCTTGTCTAATCCAGGAATAGGAGACTTTCTTGTTGTTTTGTTTGGGTGTTTAACGACCACCGTGAGCAACTCGATGGGCTATAAGCTGTCGCCTGTCCCTAAAAGAAATCAATATGTGTGAATCATTAGCTCCGTAAAAACTATGCCATAAGCAACATTTTTCAAAAAACTGTGGAGCCTAAGTAAAGACACTTTCATTGTCCTACGTAATATTGGTTTGCTTCTGTCACCGCACAGCTGTTCCCCAAATATTCAGAACGTAATTATTTTTTGGTGTGTTTCAACAGTTGGATTTCGTTACATCAAAATGCGCTGGAATGGGGGTCGTTGCCATGTTCCGGAGCTGATATATGTATGTACACTGCCTGACTGAGAAAATAATACCCCACCATGAAGGAATGCTCGAAAAGAGACGAAACTGCACACACAGATAGCCAAGTAGGTTCTGAACAAATAATTTAATTACCACGTACAAACTAGGCTCCAGTGGCCGAATATACAGGATCATCAATAAGGAGTGTGGCCCCCATTTTGGGCGATACAGCGTTGAATCCGACGAGGCCTCAAGGCAATGGGAGTCCGAATGGAGTCCAGGGTATCGTGGAACATGTTGTGTTGACCCGAGTCCACAGTTCATCTTCTTTTTGCGGGGTTGGGAGGGTACTCAAACAACGTTTACTCGTGTCCCATAGATGCTCGATGGGCGAGAGGTCGGGGGATCGTGCTGGCCACGAAATCATCCGCACACCGTGTAAAGAATTCAGGCTGATCCGAGCAGTATGCGGCCAGGCGTCATCCTGTTGAAAAACGGCGTTTGGGATGCCCTGCAGATACGGTAGTGCCACGGGCCACAGCACCTCGTCAATATAGCGGCGTGCCATCAATGTGCCCTTAATGCGTACCAGCGGTGAGCGGATGTTGGCGATAATAGCACCCCACACCATGATTCCTCGTTGCCGGACCGTGTGGGGTTCCACAATGGCGGAGAAAACCGCCCGTTGGCCACGTCGCCTCCACACTCTCATACGGCGATCATCCGTGGTTAGACAGAACCGGGATTCGTTATTGAACACCACACTGTTCCATTCGGCACCTTACGCATCTCTGGAGCGACACCATGCAAAGCGGTGACGACAATGGTCGCTGTTAAGGGTAACCTTTGCAACGGACCGCTGGACAGCAAACCAGACGCAGCCAATCGGCGCGACACTGTCGGCGTCGATATCGGAGCAGCATCCAAGACTCACCGTACACATTCCGCAAAATGTCGCCCGTTGTGGCCTGTGGGTCTGCTACGGCATGACGTCGGATGCGACGATCGGTGCGCTCGGACGTCCGTCTCCGTTCTCCGTTCCCCTTACGACGTTACACATATCTTTCCTGCGACCAGTGTTTCCAAATGCGACCGACAGTTGTGGCATCACATCGCGTTTTTTCCGCAATACGACGCAAAGATCCTCTGGCTGTACGAAGGCCTACAATGTCACCTCTCGTGAACTCATCCGTTTGACGAAATCGTGTACAGCGGCGTTTTAACGGCATTTGCACCCGTTGTTCGTTCTCCAGACACGGTTTCAGCAGAACCACTCACTTCTCGCGGCCGTGACAACGTCTCGACAGATGGCCTCACGGGCTGATTGTCCGCTTATATCCCGCGCGCCGTTTGTGCGATTGGCCTGCAAATACAATCATTTGCATGACTTGTACGTGTGCACCCACCCTGCAATTTTCATGGCGCTGCGTTCACGTCTTCGCGTTGTGGCATTTTCTCTGTCAGGCAGTGTATATTTCGGTTTGGAGGTTTAACCACAACCGTGAGCAACGCGATGGGCTGTAAGCAGACGCCCGTCCGCAATTTAAGGCTGCTGGCTCCAGGGAAGGGATAGAGCCAAAACCTTAAGACAACACGGCATCCATATCTCATCGGGATTCGAACCCGGACCCACCACGGGCGAACGGTCAGAAGCCAGCACTTAGACCAGATGGGCGACCTGATGTTTTTGCAAAAATGCAACTAGGGAGCTTTTTCTTCGTTTGTGTTTTATTATTTCATTATAGAGAGTAATTTCGGAAACACCATGAACAAACAACAAAAAAAGTTACATCGCAGTGAGACTACATTTCAATTTAAATTGACATCCTTCTGGTTGTTAAAAAAATACTAGCATGGAGTGAAAAACAAAAATGAAGCATTAAAGTGATTAAAATAAGAGTGATTTTTAATTATCACACCGAAAGTTTTGTGACCTAATTGTAAAGCTTTGCAAACTAGATTCGCAAAAGGATTTTTGAAAGAGATGAAAAAACCGTACTGTCAAATGCAGAAGTACGTAGATTATTTTTTGTTCACACACAACATTTAGTTTACAAAATGTTTCTGTAAAATTCGGTAAATTATGGATAATCAGTAAATACTTCTTTTCAGTGTTACTGTAATTTTTATAAAAGTAAAACAGTCACTCGTGGTCACTTACCTTGTTTCAGTCTTTAGCGGAAATCTGACTTCACCTTTAGAAGAAAATAAAAATGTAATGTTCTTTTGTTGGATTTCCCCCTACAGTTTTATGTTTTTTAGGACATTTTTTTACAAAATTATGTTTTCATCCTGAGGATCGCAACTCTATTTTACTATTGCTACGGTCGCTGTTAAGCCCTCGGAGCAACATATTCTCCTGGCAGTGACCAACCCATTTGATCATTGGCGGTGGAGGGAATCCTTTTTCTCAGCTTCCCATTCTCTCAATTACCTTTCCCACGATGCTGTTGATGTCTAAATTTTAAGTAAATTCCAATTCATTTTAAGAACAATTTCTGTTATACGAGTCTGGCTGATCCAGTTTTGTTATACATTGGCTGATTTACGTTCTTCTCCAGACGAGTTTTCAGATGCCAACTAATCTCTTCTATACAAAAAGGCTTACAGCTGTATTCAGTGTTATGAATATCTTTTTCATTTTGTTTAGTGCATAGGAAATTTATTTTTTACGTGTCGTTGACTGGTTCAAGTCATACTGAACGTTTTCTAATTTTGAAGGGTAACGACCACCGTGAGTAACCCCTAGGGCAATAAGCGGTCGCCCATTCCTAATTTGGGGCTTCTGGATCCAGAAAGATACAAGAGGCAACATCGCACCACTCATGCCTCATCTGAAACTCGAGCCGAGACCCATCTCAGACTATTGGTTAAGAGACCGGCGCTTCAGACAATTGGGCCACCATTTTGTATTGTTTCATGAAATGTCATTTCATGGAGGACTGTTGTTGTCATATCATTCTCGTTGCATTGTTGTACATAATTAGAGCAAAAAGTAGCCGAAGACTCGAGTGACACATGGAAGGTCCTTCTTAACAAAACTGAAAATAAATAGGAAGTTTTAGTGGCCGCCCCGGTGGCGCAGTGGTCTAAGCGATGGCTTCTGATCATTCGTCCGGAAGGGGTCCGTGTTCGAATCCCGGTGAGGAATGGATGTTGTGTTTGTCTTACGGAACTGGTTCTCTCTCTTCCCTGGAACCAGTGGCCCTAAATTAGGGACGGGCGACTGCTTATAGCCCATTGAGTTGTTCACGGTGATCGTTAAACCTTCAATCAAAAATTAAAAAATTAGTGCGCGTGTACCGAAGCTGTTGCGCTTAAGGCGTGTTAATCACTATTTCCCATGCACTTCTCTAAAATGAATTCTGTGCGGTTTCCCCAAGAAAGGAATTTGGACGATGCATCTGTTTCTGTCAGGAACTCGTAAGCTAAGCCGTCAGATTTCCGACCCATGTAGTAAGATGAACGCGCGTAATACACAAGCACTGTCAAATGTATTCCATTCATTGAGCTTCAAATGGATGAAAATACAAGAAAAAACAATTTTGGTTTCTTTATTTTCATTAATTCTTTACTGTTCTCCTGTCTGGAATTTTTTTTTATTGGAGGTTTAACGACCAGCGTGAGCAATTCACTGGGCTACAGGCAGTCTCCCGTCCCTAATTTAGGGCCACTGATTCCAGGGAAATGAGAGAGCCAGTGCCGTAAGACAAATATAACATTCATGCCTCACCGGGATTCGAACTCGGACTCATCTCGGACGAATGGTCACAAGCCAGCGCTTAGACCACTGCGCCACCGGGAGTGGCTGTCTGGAAATCAGCAGTCTTCGACCTGTGCAACAGTACCGGCCAGAACGTGATGGGTGTTAAAAACTGATCAAATTGTTTTCGGGTTTTAACTATGAAAAATAAAACTCCATACAAATATTTAACGATATGTGCACATGTTATGAAATAAAGAAGCTTGTCAGAATTTCCGAAATTGTGCGCCATTTCCCGAATTGTACGTTCATGAACTATGATCGCCTACCTAATATAGTGTGTTGTGCTGCCTTTCATCGCAATAGCCACTTACACGTGGAGTGGCTTTGTTCCACTAAGCGATGGTAGGTGTTCCCATGTGTTCTGTACCAGCTCTACACAATGACATCACAGAATTCACCAACGTGGAGAGGAAACCCATATCGCACGGGCGTGGAGCGACGAGCGCTGGATTCCACGGTATTCAGCGCAATACACACAAATGAACTAATAAACAAATGCTTTCAAAAATAC
Source organism: Macrothele yani (assembly GCA_039090855.1). NCBI lineage: Eukaryota > Metazoa > Arthropoda > Arachnida > Araneae > Macrothelidae > Macrothele > Macrothele yani. The sequence goes on along the minus strand of CM076992.1, from coordinate 99,237,946 downwards.
AACCCTAGAATTGGGTGGGCGTTTGGTACAGAAAAGTTATTATGGAATGTAACTCCTCTGGAAGTAATGTAGGCTTGGCACTGATGTAACGTACCAGGAGATGTGACGTACCTGCCAGAAGGACGCACACGACATAAAGGCAGATAGGAATCAGAATAAAAAATGTCCGCGTAGCTCAACTGGTAGAGCAACTTATTCCGGAATGAGTGGACCCGGGTTCGAATCCTGGCGCGGATAAAAATGACGGAGAAATTCACTTCGTTATAATGGCGCCCGAACTATCCGGATGACCCGACCGTTCACAATCTCGCAATGGTGTGATGTTATTTCCACACCGCGAGATAAGAAAAATAAGAGCAGCACTTCGAAAAAAAAAAAAAAAATAAGAGGGGGATGATGTAACGTACCAGGAGATGTGACGTACCTGCCAGAAGGACGCACACGACATAAAGGCAGATAGGAATCAGAATAAAAATGTCCGCGTAGCTCAACTGGTAGAGCAACTTATTCCGGAATGAGTGGACCCGGGTTCGAATCCTGGCGCGGATAAAAATGACGGAGAAATTCACTTCGTTATACTGACGAGTCGTACCCTCAATAAGGTCTCCCAGCGAGTGGGACTATGATAATTGCCACTGGCAAATCAGAGCCTATTTAGGGTCTCTGGGGGTTCCTAGAGGGGTTTCGAGAGCAGTAGTACTCCTCCACAAGGCATACCGGATATCCTCCATGGGTCTGAGTTGTGAAAAAATTTCGGGCAGCTCTATTCGTTGTATACTTTGTTCTTGCCACCCCGGTGGAGCAGTGGTCTAAGCGATGGCTTCTGGTCATTAGTCCGAGATGGGTCCGGGTTTGAATCCCGGTGAGCCATGAATGTTGTGTTTGTCTTACGGCGTTGGCTCTCTCCCTTCCCTGGAGCCAGTGGCCCTAAATTAGGGGCGGGCTACTGCTTATAGTCCACCGAGTTGCTCACGGTGGTCGTTAAACCTCCAATAGAAAAACAAAACAAAAAAACTTTGTTCTTCGAGATACGTTTCGACGACCTTTGCTCTGTTTGAACGAGTGTTATCATCCATTATGATGAAATCTATGGCAACTGCACCCGCATATGGACTTGCATAGGAATCAAAAAATCCCATCCCGAATCTTAACAGCAGCCATAGGGACTTTAGAAAAAACTCACTGAAAACGATATACGGCCACCTAATGAGAAACCAGCCAACACAGTTACAATAACCATCACGAAAGGTACTTTGATCATTTTACGAGGCGTGTAGCAGGTTACTGCCTCTCGCGAGACTAATACATGTTGCTGTCTGATTCCCGAAAGAAACTCGACTCACCTGTGAATAAGACGTTATGCCGATCTTCTAAGGGCCGCCGCGGTGGTGTAGTGGTCTAAGCGCTGGCTTATTAGTCCGGGTTCGGATCCCGGTGAGGCATGGATGTTGTGTGTCTCTTACGGCACTGACTCTCTCCCTTTCTTGGAACCAGTGACCCTAAATAAGGGACGGACGACTGCTTATAGCCCTTTGAATGGCTCACGGTGGTCGTTAAACCTTAAATAAAAAAAAATCTAAGGCCAAACCGACATGATCGCAATATACCATGTTAAGCTGGACGTCAGTGGCGGGCACGTAACGGTACACATACACTGACGGAAAAAAATCCCAACACCACGAAAAAATAGTTGTAGAAGAATAAAATGGCGGCAATACATTTGTATAGGTAACATATTTAATCGATTAAGGTTTCAAGATCACAGCTTAATGTAAGCGCGAGAAGAGCCATTTTAAATGTGAAATGCTGGTACATTAATAACCGGTGTAACCGCCAGAATGTTGAATGCAAGCATGCAAACGTTCATGCATTGTGTCGTACAGGTGCTGGATGTCAGTTTCTGGGATGGAGTTCCATGCCTGTTGCTCTTGGTCGGTCAATACAGGGACGGTTAATGCTGGTTGGGGGTGACACTGGAGTTGTCGTCCAATGATGTCCCATACGTGCTCGATTGTTGAAAGATCTGGTGATCTAGCAGGCCACGGCAACATGTCGACACGCTGTAGAGCATATTGGGTTACAACAGCGGTATGTGGGCGAGGGTTATCCTGTTGGAAAACACCCCCTGGAATGCTGTTCATGAATGGCAGCACAACAGGTTGAATCACCAGACCGACGTACAACTGTGCCGTCAGGGTGCGTGGGATAACCACGAGAGTGCTCCTGCTGTCATAGGAAATTGCTCCCAGACCATAACTCCAGGTGTAGGTCCAGTGTGTCTCGGCCGCAGACAGGTTGGTTGCAGGCGCTCACCTGACCTCCTTCTAACCAACACACGGCCATCACTGGCACCCAGACAGAACCGGCTTTCATTAGAAAACACAACAGATCTCCACTCCGTCCTCCAATGAGCTCTAGCTTGACACCACTGACGTCGCAAACGGCAGTGGTTTGGAGTAAGTGGAATGCACGCTACAGGGCGTCTGGCTCGGAGCTGTCCTTCAAGTAACCGATTTGTAACAGTTCGTTGTGTTACTGTGGTAGCAACTGCAGCTCGAATTGCTGCCACAGACGCGGTACGATGCGCCACGGCCATACGCCGTACACGGAGGTCTTCCCTCTCAGTAGTGCCACGTGGCCGGCCGGAACCCGGTCTCCTTGAGGCAGTACTTTCCCTTGACCACCGCTGCCAACAATCATGCACAGTGGCTACATTCCTGCCATGTCGTTCTGCAATATTGCGGAACGAAAATCCACCTTCTCGTAGCCCTATTACACGACCTCGTTCAAACTCCGTGAGCTGTTGATAATGGCTTCTTCGTCTTCTTAAAGGCATTCTTGACTAACATCAACACACTACGTCGAATCTCAACGATGACATAGTTGGGAGTGAGTTTTTATTTCAAGTTTGAAGAGAAGGCACTCGATTGTGATTGTCCAAGAATTATTATTTAAGTGCACGAATTTAAAATGCTTATGCTCGGAAACTCAAAATAACTTCCGTAATTTAAAAAAACAACAATAACACAGGTTTCATTCTACCAACCGTGAAGAAATGAATCGAGTTTTCGGCTGCAATTTATATTCTTCTTACATCCAATATTGAAGAAAAAAGCTGACGTCAGATGACTTTTTGCTGGGTAAATAATTATTCTTTTCAAGGAAACAATTGGGTACCTAAAAGCAATGCTTTAGATGTGGAATTTCTGGTGTCGAAAAACGTACTGGAGTGACAGCGAGAAACGGATGGGTAAACAGTGATGTAATTGTCGAAAATCGATAGCAATTGATGATGCCTTTACGAGAAAAACAGCTTTCCCATTGTAAGGAAATAGCGTGATATGAAGCTACAACTTACAAGTTGGTTTCTGAAGCAGACAAAGAAATTTTATAGCGAACGGAATTTAGGTCATTATCTTGAAAATAAGTGACTTTTGCTTCTTTAGCTTTATTTACGATTGCTGGTATTGTGATTCATAATTATTAAGTAAATAAATAAAAATTAAGATCAGTATTATATAATAGTATATCAAGTGAAATTTTGTACTACAATAACTGTTTTGTCTAATTTTATTGTTTCTATGCTATTTTATGTACAAAACTGATGAACACACACACACACACACACACACACATTGATTCTTATATATATATATAAGGGTTCACGTTCATTTTTCTTTAACTATGAAAATCCATTCTGCACCAACACACCGAATTTCTCAATATAAAGCGATATCTGTAACTCAGATCACAAGCAAATGTAAAGGCGAGTTTCTTCTACAGTTTTGACACTCTCAGTAGCACATTTAAAAATGCAATGTTGCTGATATCTGACAAATGAGAACGAGATTTTATAGTGTGTAACATAAAACTTCAGGTAAATTCTAGAAGTCTGGAGAAATGAGAAACATCTTAGGTAAAACCGTTTCTTTACTAATGTGCGAACTGTTTCGAACACTTTTTTTTAATTTTTTCTCATTTTCTCTGGATTCTTCGTGTGAGATATGTAAGATATGGAAGTCCTGCTAACATTTTCTTGTGAAATACATGGGGAATAAAAGAGAAAAAATATTCAGATTTATGTTGGAAACACTTTTTGTTTCACATTAAATGCATTCATAAATGTTCACACTTCTGTTAAATTTCTTCACGCAACATAATCCGCAATGATACCAATCACATATTTTCCAGCAACTTTCGGTAAAATATTTGTCAACTGAATGTTTCTCTCATTTTCAAAGCTCCTTTTTTGTTAAACAAAAGGAACTGAAAATGTTAAAAGACTTATATTTAGTCGTGTTCTTTTCATTATCTTACAAACATTCCAAGATCTGCATGTATGTCTTAAATATTATGGATTGTTTTTCTTTAGGCGGATATGATCGTATTTTTTTTTATAAAAATAAAAGTAAAGTTTAAGGCATACCGCACTATCAGATTTGCTTTATGATCACTTTGAAGTTTTGGCATCTTTTGTTATACTTTCAAAAACATTTGTTGCTTACACTTTTTTGTGTGCGTCAACCTTTCACAGTTCCAGAACTGTAGCTGATTCTGACGTGAAGCAGTTAGCACATATTTGACGGATTTAACCGTGTTTGAAAGGCGACCTTTCTTCTACAATTTCTTCTATTCTGTCTAACGCTGTGTAAAACACTGGCTTTTCCTCACAACCATTTACTGCCCCGGCTGCCATAAGATTTTCATACATTCCGTTGTAGGTTCTATCGTCTTCGTGTGTATAATACACGGCGCCGTGCCTTCTGTATACGGATATCAGGAGAATAACTACGACAAATAAGACAATCGCAACGGATGCTCCCACTATTATTCCTAATTGCGATGTCATTACAAGGACACGCGACTGAGTTACCGGTTGGGTGCATGATCCCAGTTCGTGAGAAGACAATGTATGAAGTTCTCTGCCTTGCAGATAAGACGGATATTCACAGTACAGGCAGCCATGCTTTTCACAGGTGAAGTTATACATGGAAGACGTTTTAACCCAACTCATCATGGGGACCATGTTGCATGTAGTGCACGACCACTTATTTCCAAAAATATGGACCCGAGGCAAAATTTCCAGCTGCTCCAGTGTAGACAGCCTCAATGAAGGAAAATGATTGAAAGATAAATCCAGATTTTCCAAAGAGGCCATTAATGGCTGAAAAACAAAATGTGATAGATCATCGAGTTGGTTATAAGATAAGTTGACATGCTTCAAGTGTCTGTTATTAATAAACGCGTCATCCCATAAAAAAGAAACATCATTCTTACTGGCATCTAGCTTTTGCAATTCCTTCAATGGTCGGATTGCGTTTGACAGAGATGAACCGTCCAAATGATTGTAGCTACAATTTAGTACTCGCAAACTGTTGGAAATGGGCTTAAAGGCTGAATTGAAAGACGACAGCCGGTTTACTGATACATCTAGACTTACGATGGAAGAGTTACAGAAAGCGCAAGGCGAGATATTAACCATCGTGTTTCTTGAGAGACCAAGGTGATCGAAACTATGTCCCTGAAAGGTGGATTCTTCTAGGACAGTTAACTTGTTACCATCGAGTCTCAGAACGTTTAGTGATCTTAAATGTCTAAACTCCTCCGGAGCCAAAACGTATATGGAGTTGTCTCTGAGATCCAGTTCGCGAAGTTTGGGTAGTTGCTGGTACAGAACCGAGTGAAGATGAGTGAGATTGCATTTTGCGAGCCGCAAGGTGCGGAGACCTTTAACATCCTGCAAATTTTCGGGATCCACTTCACCCAGGGGATTTCCACTGAGATCAAGCTCTTCTAGGTGTGGCAACATGAAAAAGAAACGTGGTACAAGGCTTTGAAGACGATTTCTCGCCAACGAAAGGCTTTTAAGACTGGAAAGATGAAGAAACGGCGCCGAAGGTGTGGCAGCTATTTGATTATCGCTCAGATCGAGTTTCACGAGGTTTTTAAGTCCATTGAAGTTAGAGTCATGCAAAAAGTTAATGTTGTTGTTGCTCAGGTCCAAGAAATGCAAAGCCCTTCCAGGCCAAAAAGAAGTGTCACCGATGGCTGGAATACTCGAATGGGTTATAGTGAGATCTTGTAACTGGTACATATGTAAGAAAATTCGGCCTATGCTCAGATTGTTTTGTTTCTCAGGCGGAGCTGTTATTATTAAAGTTTGAACATCTGCGTCCATTTTTGTGGTTGGTATATTTGTCATTTTTCCTGAAGAGCAAGTCACTATCTTTCTGCTGTCGATTTCTCTGCAAGAACATTCTTTTGGACATCGACCGTCGGTTTGAGATATTCCTACTAGCAGTATAATGAAGAAGCGAAAATTCTTGAGTTTCATGGTTGTTTTACTAGGTTCAGTATTCGTTATTTCTATTTTCTTCCTGTCACTCTTTTTCTATTCTATTTCTACCTGCAAAGAGAAAAGAAACAACTGATGTAACAATATTTACAGTTTATGTCTTTACATCAGCTGATTTTGCACACATAAACAATTCGACAGATAAAATTCTCCTTTGAAACTACGACAAATTAGCAAAACATACTGCAAATATTCCATTAATAATAAAGAAAGCAATACGCGTTTCATGCAATTGAGTTTTAGGGTTTAACAGAACTTCTGGAATTACAAAGCTAAACACACTTACGGAGGTAAAGGTGACACGCGTAAGTATGTAAGAAAACTATACCGTGTGGGAAATTTTAAGTCATGTTATGATAGTAAATACAAAACTTCTCTCTTTTTTTTTATTGTGATTTTGACTACTGTAGTTCAGGCGCGGACTGGGCCGCCATATTTTGGGCCGGTAGACCTTATGCTAACTTAAGAAAAAAATGTGAATACACTTGTACTTTTGTTCTTCAGTGTCAACGGCAGCCGTTCAGAATTTGGTGGGCTATTAGTAAAGAGGGGCTAAGCGTGATAGGAGGTATAAATTTTGGAGTGCTAAGCTGAAATTTTGGCAAAAAAATCCGTTCATGCGGATTTTACCCGACACTAATAATGTTATCCCTAGTCAAAAAAAGTTTTCAGGTGCATACTGTACGTAGTATTTACACTAAAGAGCAATTGAATTAGAGACAGCTAGCGTTATGCACATGTGGCGCTGTGGGCGGCTATGTAAATGGAAACGACATGACGTATGCAGCGATCCGACAATATAAGGAGTAATGCGACGGGAATCAGTAAGAGTGTTGGACGCAGTATGGGTAAGACGAAGGATCTAAGCGCATTTGATCGTGGGCAAATTGTCGGGGCCCGACGAATGGGTCACTCCATTTCGGAAGTCGTGCAGGCACTGAGATTTTCATGAGCCACTGTGTCACGGGTGCACCGTGAGTACATCGAATCCGGTAAATCCATCCCTTCAAGGGCCAACTGCCGTGGACAAGAGCGTGTGGATGAACGGGGCCATCGTTGGCTAGTTGGCATTGTAACAGCGGATAGACGGGCCACAGAGCAAGAAATCACTCGGCAATTCAACGCTGATGCAAAAAAAAAAAAACGTGTAAGCAGCCACACCATCCAGAACCATCTCCTCACTAAGGGATACAGAAGCCATCGTCCCACGAGGGTGCCGCTGCTGACCGCACACCACAGGGTGCAAAGATTAGCATGGGCGCGGGAACATCGCCACTGGACCCTAGACATGTGGAAAAATGTTGTCTGGACTGATTAGTCGAGATTTTTTTTTTTTACGTTGTTACATGCCGGATGGCAGGATACAAGTACGGCGCAAACCACATGAAGCGATGGATCCTTCTTGCTAGCAGGGTGCTCTTCAAGCTGGTGGGGGTGGCATTCTCGTCTGGGGACTGTTTACGTGGACTGAAATGGGACCCCTGGTACGTGTGACATCGTCCCTCACAGGTAAACGTTACCGGGATATCCTGGACGACCATTTGCTCCCATTTGTGCGTCTTCAACATCCCACTGGGGATCTCATCCTGCAACAAGACAATACACCGTGTAATCGCTCCCGAATTGTATCCGAATGGTTGGATGAACACTCCACCTACGTGACCTCGATTCCTTGGCCAGCTAGGTCACCTGACCTGAATCCCATCGAGCACATCTGGGATGCCATCGAGAGAGATGTTCGAGACTCTGATCCCCCTCCACCAAATCTTCGTGAACTGTGGGAGCTTGTTCAGGGGTCGTGGATCCGTATGGCTTCCCAACGCTTTCGGTGTCTTGTCGAGTCCATGCCGAGACGAATGGCCGCCGTCATCAGGGCGAAAGGTGGTGCTAACTGTTACTAGACAGGTATCTCTAATTCAATTGCTCTTCAGTGTATTCAAAGTACGTAGGTCCAATTTTGATGTTCCCGGCACCAAACGATGTGTATTTTCCGATAACGAGCAGTTAACAGTGGTACAAGAGTAGGGCCAGGGTATGAAGCATATCCATTCGCTCGTTGACGCCGCTTGGTCCTCCATCATTTAACCTGAATGTGATTTGCGCCGTCGCCGTGAGGTCGGTCTGTACGAGCCTGAATAGTCTATGTCGACTCCAGTAATCAACAGCGTGTGGTCGACCACCGCGTACTTTCTGGGCGCATGTACGTCCGTCGCTGTGTACTCGCGGTACACCTTTGATACGGTTGCCCTCGGGAACCTTAGGATTCCTACAACTTGGTCGATAAAATGATCCGTTTGTTTTGCACCGACAATGAGTCCACGATCAAAGTCGCTCAGATCACCATGTTTACCCATGTTCGCCGATTGTTATACACTGTTGGGAAGCCATGCTGTCTGCCTATTCATCGTCTGGGTTCGGATTGGTTTTTTTCTACTCTGCGCGGGGGACTTTCGTGTCAACTGCCCATCCCCCTATCTCTAATGAGTGCTTTTCTGCACGGTATTTTACTTAAAATATATATTATATCGATTCCGCACTCTAAAGTGGATTTTTTTACTCTAAAACTTTATGTTTGAAGACTCATGATTGTTTTCTATAAGTTATTCAACGATTAACAAAAAAGTACTGAGAATGAATTCGTATCTACAGTAATAGAATGGCTGGGGGAACGCGGTTTTGTCCTTCCTTTCGACTGGGTTTGGACACCTGTGATCATAGGAGCACCTAATCCTCAATCTGAAGTCACTAACTCCAGTGAAAGTACAGAACCTGTGAGCACACACTACCATCATGTCTGATTCGGGACTCGAACCGAGATTATCACTCTAAGTGGTTGACCACCGTGCTGTGAACACGGCCTTGACCTGCTGACGTTATAGCTGGTCTCGTGTGTTTACAGTGATTTTGTTCCCTTAATGATCAGCTTTTAAATTCAGATCGTTTTATCATGCGTTGATTGTAGTTATATCTGAGCGCAGAGAACAACTTGTGTACATAAAAACCTCGCGCGATAATTGGATAATCATAGTCCAAAACTTATCTTTTGATGCTAGAAATGAAGCGATTAGCCGTACACAAGTTTATACACTGGCGCGCAAAAATTAAGGACGAGACGGTTTTTCGAATGTAACGTCGTGCAAAAGTGCTCCACATCGACTCAAATCATACTATAAGATCCCCAACCCAGCAAAAACAGTCTTGCAAAAACAGTCTTGTTGGGCCAGCACTGGGCCATTGCTGGCAGCCAGCACTGCCAGCAATGGCCCAGAACTATGTTGCCGCTGCCGAACCGTCAATAAAATGTCCGGACGGCAACAGAAGGGCCAGCAGTTCAGGCCAACAGCTGGCCAACAGTTGGCACCCCATCAGTTGTCATATGCCACAACAGGGCCATCAGTTGTCCATCACAGGCTAGCTACCACAAGTGGCCCTTCAGTGGCCATGCAAGCACGTGACAGAAATGATGGCTAGCCTAATGTGGTCCGCTAGTTTGCCGGTAGTGGCAGCCAGCAACCACGTGACGTAACTGGTGGCTTGCCGAATCTTGTCCGTCAATTTCCCGGTAGTAGCCATAATAATAATAAAAAAAATCAAGGATAACCACAGTTTCCCAAATCTACAATTTTTTTTCCTACCTTTACGAAACTTGTGAATTATCGCATTGAGCTGGGGAAATTTTCTCAACAGACCGGAAAATCGCCCGCCTGCATCTGAGTGGAGTTGAACCAGGGCCGCTCGCGTGGTAGCGGAGCTCTCTACCGACCGGACTAATTCGCCACGCTCGAGCGGATGCTTGAACTGTCTGTTTCGTACATAATGTGTAACCGAATGCTGCCCTCTTTCATTTTACAATATTGCGAGGTATTTTTCATAAAAGTCAGTTTCATATAATTCATAAATTAATTTTTTCAACGTAACGAAAGTTTTTTTTTACCTTTTAAGGGAACTTCACTCATTTTCAAGGAGTGTACATACTTAGAGTCGCTTTCCAAAGTTTTGTACTGTCCTTGTCGTCTTGAAAAGAGATTGTCGAATAAATATATATTTACCCGGGTTCATGTCACATTCTGTTACATTTTTAACGTTGTGTCTTTCCTTTCCGTTGTCCGAAGACACATTTGTTTTAAAGAGGAAATATATTTTATTTTACTTCTCGTTATTTTTAGAAGCGAATTCCTCCCAGTCTTGTGTATTCAACCCATGGATGAGTACACCACGTAGCGTTGCTTTTTTTTTCTTTCAAATAATTAATAAATTTTGTACGCATATAATTCTTTTTATTTTCCAACAAACGCTGTTTTAATGGTTTTCCAGGACATTTGTTTCAAGCGGTTTAAAATTTTTTCTTGTTATTCATGGGAATGAAGTGAGTGTATTTCATGGCTGTAATCTAGTATTTTCCGGCTTAATCTGATATCTTCGTCGACATAGACTTTCATTAGGGAATTAATTCGCCTCTCCACATATGAATTTTTTTTCTTAACATCCACTAAAATAACACCATGGCGATAGCGTCGTCTTCAACTAACTGGTACCATGAGAGACACAGCAAGTGTTGCTTCTGCGCATGCGCAGTCCCGTTGCTTCCACCTGCTGTTGGGGTTGCATTGGTTTCCAGCAACGGGCCACTAGTGGCACTTGCTTGGAGGCCCACAATTCACGGCGATGCTGCAGGGCCATCAATGACTCGCCAACTGATAGCGTTGCCACCAAAGGACCACTACCGGGCCGTGAGCGGCAGATTTCAGCCAGCAGTGACCCATCACTGCCAGATGCTGGCCAGCAGTTTCCCAGCACTTGTGTTTTTGCTGGGAAGATGTAAGAATATGGGACAAGTGAGCAAAACCGTCCAAACAAGGAATCCAAAGGATACAAAGACACTTTATTGAAAAGATAGCTTCGAGCACAAATGGACAGAAGGCAGAAACGTCCATGTGACAGGCGGCTGCCAAGAAAAATCCAGTCTTTAGTAGGGGATATGATCACACCTGACTGCGTTGCAGGATTTACAACGTCAGTCCATGCTGAGGACGAGGTTGTCAAGGAGCTGTTGAGGCATCGCGGCCCATTCCTCTTGTAGCCCCAATCGCAGCTGCGGATTCGTTGCTGGCGGCTGGTGACGCGCTGCCAAGAGTCTCCCGAGAAGGTCCCACACGTGTTCGATTGAATTTAGGTCCGGTGACCCTGCGGGCCAATCCATGCGTTGAATATATTCACTCTCCAACAGCTCTGCGACAACCACTGTACGATGAGGTGTAGCGTTGTCGTCCATGAAGAGGAACTCAGGACCCACAGCACCTCTAAACAGACGCACGTGATGCAGGAGAACCTCGGTACAATAGCGGACACACACAAATGACTGAACCTCCTTGGAAGATGTGGAGGTCAGTACGGCTACCAAGCATGATACCGCCCCAAAAGAGAACTCCGCCACCTCCAAACCGGTCCCTTTCGATGATGTTGGAGGTGTGATTGCGTGTTTCCTGCTCTCTCCAGATGTGTATACGTCCATAATCGCTCGTCAGACTAAATCGGCTCTTATACGTAAAGAGAACTCTACCCCATTGCTGATGTGTCCAGTTCTTGTGTTCCTGGCACCACAGAAACCGCCGTCTCCGATGTGCAGGCGTTAATGGCACAAACCGTACTCGTCGTCGTGCAAATAGACCACCTTTGTGCAGACTCCTAGCCACGGTAAAACGCGATAATGGACGTCCAGTTGTCTGTTACACTCGGACAGCTGTTCCTGTCGTTTGAAATGTTCTCCTAGCCCGTGAAACGATGCTGTGAGCGATCCCGAACTCCTCGGCCACACTAGTCACACTTCGACCTTCTTCCAACTTCCCAATGACGCGACCTCGGGTAAAGTCATCCAGATGTCGTCTACTGGATTGCCTGTTGGCCATATCACACGGTGGCAGCAACTCGACGTCGTTCAAAACAGTGTACACCGTGCAATAGCTTTCACCAAATTGCTGAGCGTACACCGCCCGTATGCTTTATACCCTTCCGACCCCCCCCCCTACGTCATGCTGTATACATGCACATGCCCTACCGTACCGGACCCTAGTCTATCTCCTGAGTGGTTTTTCGGTCCGTTTTGCCTGCTCGTTCCGCTGTTATGCTAATTTCTCCTCTTTGTCCTTAATTTTTGCACACCAGTGTACGTGATCCCACTGTTTGATAGAGGTTCAAAAATCAACACAAATGATAACTTATAGCTCAAGCACCTTAGCCGAAAAATCTCTGAGATTTCATCCTAAGTGAAACGGCTGAAGAGATCAGAACTTCTTGCGACTTATGACAAGCAGTTTAGATTACTTTATTGTGGAACAAAAATTATACTTCCTGTAATTGTGTCTGGACTTTTTGAATGTACAGAAAACCATGAAGACATTTCTAAAAGTACCGTTTCAGGAGTTTGATGACGCCAAGTCTTTATTTTTTGTCCCTTCACGGAAAAAAATTGTCTTTGATGCTAGGAAAACAATTGAAAGTATGATATAGGGTAGGTGGAGCGAATCTATGGCCCACGGAAAACAATTGAAAGTATGATATAGGGCAGGTGGAGCGAATCTATGGCCCACGGAAAACAATTGAAAGTATGATATAGGGCAGGTGGAGCGAAGCTATGGCCCATGGAAAGCAGTTGAAAGTATGATATAGGGCAGGTGGAGCGAATCTATGGCCCACGGAAAACAATTGAAAGTATGATATAGAGCAGGCGTGGCGAACCTATCGCACACAATTTTTTTGATTGCCACGCAGCATGCAGTGCTGCTCCTTGATTCTTTAAACCACACCCATAACAAATAAATAAGTATATAATGATTATCATTAGTACCAAATAAAGCTGTTACTAAGAGATATTTCGAGCTTTGAATGTCGAAGATAGCTTAGAAAATTTAAGTAAGGGATGAGGAAGGGATTTTTTTCAGCTTAAAGCGTCTTCGTAGGGAAGCGGCTAAAGAGGGCCTCCAGAGAGACAGCAAGATGACGACAGTTCACCGCGTTCGTCTAAGAAGAAGCGTAAAAAGATTCTCCCTGGCAGTAACTCTAAGGGGCCTTAGTAGACATGCTAAGAGCAGAAGGTTCAACAACCACGATAGTACTCTCGATCACCTTTCTTTCAGGACCAGGAGGAAGGGAGACCTGCTGTTTTCCCCCTCTTCTTTTAAGCACTCACGAGAGCAGTGAGAAGTGTTCATAGAAGACGTCTCACGCTGGCTTTTCGCCAACTGTGTGCTTGCGAGAACATGAGACGTTGTATGACACGTTTTGAAATCCTTGCAAAACCAGTGTACAGATCGTGGGTAATAATAGAAGTAAGCGGTTCATTGGCTTCTCTCTGCTTATATTTTTTTCTATTGTTTGTGAGTGAACAGTGGATAAATAACACATGATAATCTGCTGTTCAAAATTCCCATGGGCTCGCGAGAGAATTGTTTAGATTGCCGCCAATTTGGTTACTCATTCTCAAAAAGATTCGCCAACCCTGATACAAGGCAACACTTACCATTTTAGATTGCCGCCCCGGTGGCGCAGTGGTCTAAGGCGCTGGCCTCTGATCATTCGTCCGTAAGGGGTTCGAATCCCGGTCAGGCATGGATGTTGTGTTTGTCTTACGGCACTGGCTCTCTCCCTTCCCTGGAACCAGTGACCCTAAATTAGGGACGGGCGACTGCTTATAGCCCATTGAGTTGCTCACGGTGGTCGTTAAACCTCCAATCCAATCCACTCCATTTTAGATTTTGAGTTTGAATAACGCTGCTTTTTTTTTTTTTTTTTTTGATTGGAGGTTTAACGACCACCGTGAGCAACTCAGTGGGCTATAAGCAGTCGCCCGTCCCTAATTTAGGGTCACTGGTTCCAGGGAAGGGAGATAGCCAGTGCCGTAAGACAAACACAACATCCATTCCTCACCGGGATTCGAACTCGGCCCCTTACGGACGAATGATCAGAGGCCATCGCTTAGACCACTGCGCCACCGGGGCGGCAACGCTGCTTTCAGTGAACATTGATAGGAATGACGGAATAAGCATTTGCAATGCTCGAGAAGCCTATGGGGAATAAATTTTCCATTTCTGTCCCCAAGTGTCATTGTTCGCACATATTCCTTGTCGATATCTTCTCAAGTAACATCTAGCTGTCAGTGTCATCTCTTGATTCGCTCCTCTGGTCTTAATTCTATCAATTATGGTTACAACGGACACCTTGGGGAACATGCTGCTCTCCTCCTCAAAACCCAGTTCTACTGAAACTCAGGAACATGCAAATTGCTTACGGGGAATTCAAATCCTTACTGCTTTCTTTACACTCTCGTACAGCTTATGAGAACCGTGCTAATACTGTAGTGACTTCATATTCACAGATTTTTCCAACTGAAGGCACTTATCTATCACAATGACATCGTTGCATTGAATTCAAAATGAACGCCGTGCATAAGCAATCGTCGCCTTTCTCTGCAGATATTTCAATTTTTGCCGTTAAAGATTTGCGAATAGCAACCAGGCAGAAATTAAAGTTGGCCTGAGGTTTTCTTCTCATGAAAAAAGAGATTGAAGAAATTTTGGAACACAATGAATTTTGAGAAACACTATTAAGTCGTGCATAAATACTAGTAATAAGGATTAATCCGTCTTGATGCACGATGGCATTTATTCAGTTAAAAAACGAAATCAAAACACAGGTTTAAAACATGAGTACTTTCGGAGTCACAGTGACTCCTTCATCAGACGTGATTGCTCTCATGTGGTTACATGCTGATAACCACATGAGAGCAATCACGTCTGATGAAGTTATTTACAGAAAGTCTCTATATTTCAGCTTATTTGATACACGTTGCTGTAATGATTATTATACCCGAACCCTGGAGGAATTTGGCACAATAACAATTGTTCCTATTGCTTAATTTTATTAATTAATTATGTTTTCCTTGACTGTCGTGTTATCTGGTACATCATGTGATACTGGCATTACCTTTCCGATGATGCATCTGTTTTACGTATATAAGATCAGCATGTAACCACATGAGAGCAACCACATCTGATGAAGGAGTCACTGTGACTCCGAAAGTACTCATGTTTTGAACCTGCAGTTAGATTTCGTTTTTTAACTGAATAACTCCCATCGTGCAATAAGACGAATTAATCCTTATTACTACCAACAAATTTTGGATCTTTTTGAAGTGTCTTTAACATTAACAGACATTTTATCAGAAGAGCCACTGAAATCAACTGACACTCACCCTTACCGTACACTGCTTAACTGAATTTGTTTAAGTTAAAAATCAATATGACTTAAATGTTAACAATCAATGTTTTGTAATTAAAATACTGCGCATTTTGATCATTAATATAAATATAATAAACATTGCAAAGATGTAGTATTAAAACAAAATTGTTCCGATCATTTCAAGCTTTAATTTTCGTATGAAGGTTATTTGAAGCTAGGTGCTATTTCAAACATAACTTTAATTTTCATTGCGGAAAACATAGCTGGCTTCCTACTAAATGTGGCCGTAAAAAGTAAGAATTTACATGAAGTATAACGTGAGTGATCACAGCAGTAAAATAAGCACTGAAAAATACACTTTTCAAAGCTTAGCTCCAATCAACAATTCGCAAGAGATACTAACCTGCAAGTTTTTAACGGAAAAGATGCTAACAACGTATTTATATACAGGGTGATTCCTAAAGTCCTAAGTCACCTCAATAACTTGGGAACAAAGACATCTAGAGCTATGAAAGTAAGGTATAGTATAGTAAAATAACCATGCGCTATCGGATGAGAGTGATTCCAGCGCTTCTAGTGGCAAAAGGTGGAAGTTAGCACTCCTATCTCGGAAACCATGAGAGATACGGGAAAGAGATCCAGAAGAAACTTGTAGAGCATCAACGAATTAGTAGGAAATGACATATGGTAGAAACGGCTGGGGTAAGTAGAAGGCTGGAAACGTGAAGGAAACACAAGGTTTATTATACCCAGGCATGAATACAAATCGAGTACATTGGTCGTATTTAATCCAACAGCGGTACTTACATAACGTTGCGTTTAACGTAAATAGGGTTCAATATGGCCACCATCTGCCACAATACACATTTGAATGCGAGACAGAACTTCCCGTTATACGTTCGACAGCATAACAGGTGTCACGCTCTCACACGCAGCGACGATACGCAGTCTGAGATCGTGGAGACTCGTCGGTTCCACCCTGTACACGTGATCCTTTAGGTAACCCCAGAGGAACAAATAAATGGGAGATAGAACCGGGGATCGTGGAGGCCACGCTACGGGACCACCATAACGGATGATCTGTTGCCCGAAAGTGTCGGACAGGAAGTGCTTTGCCGCTGTTGGTTGATGTGCCGGAGCGCCGTAATGCTGAATCCATAATGAGCGTACATCTTGCCGAGATAGATCATCTAACCACTCAGGTAATGTGCTTTGTAACAGCCGCAGGTATCTTCGTCCATTTGATGCGCCCTCATAGAACACAGGCCCAACAAGTCGGTCCTTCCAGATGCCACACCAGACATTGATCGTCCAGCGCACCTGATGCCTCATTTCCCGTGTAAAACATAGATTCTGAACTGCCTAGTAATGGGTGTTTTGTTTGTTCAGCACCACGGCGCGTGTGAACTGCGCCTCGTCAGTCCAAAGGATGTTTGATAGAAAGGCCGCATTTTCTTCTACGGTATTCATTACAAAATTGCACCAATCTAGACGTCGTTGGTTATCCCCTGGCATCAGTACGTACAACGGTACTGTACGGTACGGGTGGGTACCATGCTGATGCAAAATGCTGTATAAGCCACATGCCATACTGGTATGTGGATGGCCAAAACGTACTAGTGTGTGGTTGGCCAAAACGTACTGGTGTGTGGGTTGGCCAAAACGTACTTTTGTGTGGGTTGGCCAAAACGTATGCCAGAACATCTACTGGTGCACATTCCTACCCGTTCCGGTGGGTCGGCCCGAACGGGGACGCGCTGCAATACTACCTGTCTCTCGTAGCCGTCGAACCGCGCGACTGATGGTCCACGCTGTCGGCGATGGATGAGTCGGAAATCGCAAGCCATATTGGCGTGACGCTTCCCTCGCTTTGCGTCCGAATTCTCCATATAGCAGTACCATCTCGCAATACTGTTCATTCGAATAGCCTGCCATGCTCGTTCTTTACTCGGTACTCACGTTACGAATGACATAGCTCCTGACCGACAATCCTTTATACATTGCCACGCCGCGCCTTATATGGCAGATGAGGCGTTATGTTACACCAGAATTTTCATACGTCACTCACAGGCGTGCGGTCGCATACGTCATACATTTCTCTCTGCTGGACTGTTACCGCGACAACGACACGAACCGGTTCGCACAAGTTCTCGTTTCCAGCCTTCTACTTACCCCAGCAGTTTCCACCATATGTTGTTTCCTACTAACTCGTTGATGCTCTACAAGTTTCTAATTGATTTCTTTCCCGTGTTTCTCAAGGTTTCTGAGATAGGAGTGCTAACTTCCACATTTTGCCACTAGGAGCGCTGCAGTCACTCTCACCCGATAGCGCATGGTTGTTTTACTATACTATACCTTGCTTTCATAGCTCTAGCTGTCTTTGATCCCAAGTTACTGAGGTGACTTAGGACTTTAAGAATCACCCTGTATAAGACAGCCTACATTTACACATGCGATACTGCTTTCTGTTAAGCCGTCTGATTAACACAGAAAATTAATCAAGAAATCCAAACTTTTTGTTAACTTATTTGCAAGTTGTTTATAGTTATTTTTTCAAATACCTTCCATTTTATTTAGGAACGAAAGAATTTTTTTTTTTTTTTTTTTTTGATTGGAGGTTTAACGACCACCGTGAGGAACTCAATGGGCTATAAGCAGTCGCCCGTCCCTAATTTAGGGTCCCTGGTTCTAGGGAAGGGAGAAAGCCAGTGCCGTAAGACAAACACAAAATCCTTGCCTCACCGGGATTCGAACCCGTACCCCGTTCGGACGAATGATCAAAGGCCATCGCTTAGACCACTGCGCCTCCGGGGCGGCGAAAGAATTTCATTACAACTGTTCAGGAGAAAAGTTTCAATGATTTGCAAAAAGGGCATACGCCACTCAGGGAAAAATTTTAATATCCGCGTATTCAGTAAGTAATGCCTCCGCGCAAGTGTCTCGCTCATGACTTGTCGCCTAGCAACCAGTCAGATGGCAAACGATTCTTTGTACTATTAGCTTCATTTTACTGCGTAATAGAACTCCGTACATATATTTGTTCGTATTTAATTGTGTTTAAAATGGATGATTCTGCTTCAGCTGTGCCTACGTGTGGCAAACAACAATCAGCTATAGAGTTTTTAACACATGAAAATGTACCTCCCAAAGAAATTCACGCTAGATTAGTGGCAGTTTATGGTTCTGGAACTTTGGACATAAGCACTGTTCGTCTTTGGATAAGAAAATCAAAGTACGCTGGAGGAATGTTGGTCATAAAGGATCAGCCACGGAGTGGAAGACCCGTAATCGCAACTTGCGATTTGAACAGGCAGAAAGTCGATGAGCTCATCAGGAAAAATCGAAGAATATCTCAGAGAACTATAGCAGGTAAGCTGAACATTAGTTGTAGGCAGTGTCAATGACATTGTTAACGTTTTAGGATATTCCTTGAGTAGCTCATCGATGAGCTCATCAGGGAAAATCGAAGAATATCTCAGAGAACCATAGCAGGTAAGCTGAACATTAGTTGTAGGTAATGTCAATGACATTGTTAACGTTTTAGGATACAACAAAGTGTTTCCTCGTTAAATACCGCATCGACTAAAATGAAGAAATCAAGACTTGAAGCATGCGAAAGGTTGCTTGCTCTCCACGAAAAATATGGAAGTGATTTTCTTCAAATTATTTCGACTGGTGATGAGAGTTGGGTTCACCATTATGACACAGAAATGAAAACTCAACCGCTGGAATACCAACACCCATCTTCCCGAACGAAAAAATTCGAAACTGAAATTTCTGCCGGTAAGTGCAGGCTCACTGTGTTCTGGGACTACACAGGCATTATTCAACAGGAGTACATGGTCAAAGGGGCGACCATAAACTCTGAGAGCTACGTGCATACCTTCAAAAACTTTAAAGCACAGAATAAATCGCGTGCGTGAGCCAAAAAAGCTAATGATTCTGCAACACGACAACGCAAAACCTTACGCAAGAGCTTTCACTTCAGAGGCTACACAGAAAATCAGATTTGAAGTTTTTGAACACCCTACCTCCAGCCCAGATTTGGCGCCGTCCGATTTCAGATTGTTTTCTACTCTCAAGAGACATCTGAAAGGAACTCAATACATCTGTGACGAAGATGTTCAAGCCGCTGCAAGGAAATGGTTCCGAGAACAACCTGAAGATTTTTACAGAGACGAATTTAAAAGACTTTCTAAAAACGTTGGCTTATTAAGCGTGAAGGGGCCTATATAGAAAAATAAAATATGAAAATAAAAATAAGAATTCTGAGCTTTGTTTTTGTTTTGTTTCAATTTGATACCTTCTCACTAGGCTTGTATATAAATATGAAGGCATTACTTTCTGAACACCCCTCGTAATAATTCATTGAAGAAAAACATGAACACCCAACCAGAAAAAAAAATCAGTTATCATTTAGGAAAAGAATTTGTTATAAATACTCAGGCTAAAACTTTTCAGTAGTGTGATCATGGAAAAGTACGAATAGTTATTAACCCTTTAAACGGCCGATGCCCTTGAACGAAATGGTGCCCAAAGTTTTCTGCGCTCCCCGAACAGAAATGTCCACATAGCGGCCGGGTTTTACGAAACCTACGGCAAAACAATTTCTTGGTTCTGGAACTTTGGACATAAGTTCCAGAACCAGGAATTGTTTTGACATCTCAGTTGTACCGAACATAAACCCATCACTGGCGATAAGCGCTCGCCTTTAGTTCTTTATTCTCTGTTCCATGGCCCAAGGCATGATGACGTAGGGTTAGTCGCCCTGACACGGGCATCATTCCACTGGGTAGAATCAAATGATTGACATTTCCCTCTTCTTTCTCAGGTTTGTCGCTATTGTTATCCCTTTTAGCAGGTAATCAATCCAAAAGGATTAGTGTCAACCATTCCCTAAATGGCCACTTCGAATAACAAAAGCTACGGGAAAAGCAACGCTTTCTGATGTGCAGGTTCACTTGCTACAACCGCGTTCTTCCAACTTCTTAAACATCGAATATATTTGTTCGAGCTGATTTTAGCCGATTTTGCTAATCTCGAGCTAATTCGTTCCAGCCAGTTAAGGGTTAAACCAGATTCTGTAGATTTTTAACAAAAAAAGGAAATAAATTCAAATATAAAAAATAATGAATTCATATCACAAGGCTCCTAGTAAATCAGCGCTTAATTATTCTGTAACACCCCACACCATAACAGAGCCACCACAGGCTTGCTCTGTCCCTTGTAGCATGCGGGATCCATTGCCTCGTGGGGTTATCGCCACACCCGGAGTCGGCCATCTGCCCAAAACAGTTGATACCGCAATTCGTCGGACCAGGATACACCTTTCTATAATCGGGGCAAAGCTAACCTGATTACACTGTTAATGCTGTGAAACCGATTCACCGCAAGATATCTCTTGTGTATCAGTCATTTGCCGTGCACTAATGGGGTGCCATCTGTCGCGGACCCTATCCCCTAAGGGTGACTTAAGGTAAGACAAAAGGAAACTTACCACGTTCCATCACAATGTCACCCCTCAACCGCCACACCTTCTGAACCTTACTGATCAGCAGACAAACGATTTCTGAATGAGTAACCAGGAAGAAAGGAGCAAGCTTAATCGCCACAAACCATTATCTCCCCACATACCCTCAGGCTAACACAATTCTCCCCTTCCGCTCGCAGTAAATATCCTCCGTGTATACTGTATATCCTCTCTGAAGCAAAACACAAGTGACAATGACGTCACCAAAATCTGAATATTTGTATTTTTTAGAAACGCGTCTGAAACTAGGATCTTTATTTTTATAAAGTACGTACGTACAACATTTAGAACATCTATATATCCATGTCCTTTTTAAGTCTCAGTTCAAACTCGAACACGGGCTTTTCAACTGGAACTATATTATGCAGTGGAAGTACACACTCCGTAACTTTAACTTCATAGTCAGGCAAATTTCGTTGAAATTTTACAATAACCTGTTCAATCACATCCTGGATTTGACACCAGATAAGAATAGCTCCCAGGACTTCACTTTGTAGGAAAAATGTAATGTATGATTAGGGTTCATACACTATGTCGATGTACGGCGAGGAAGCATGCTGAGGCATTGGATGCAAATAAATTCACCTAGGAGCAAAATTCCGAAGAAAAAAATTGCATCCATATAATTAAAACTCAAGGCCGTTTCTTTCTACAATCCGCCAGCGCCACCCACTGGAGCGATTTTCTTGTTTTTTTAATGAAAGCTATTGACCCATAGATTTGTCATCGCTAATTTTTATTTTCATAAGTAGTTTTTTTTTATGTAACCATGGCATTTTCTTTGTACAATCCGCCGTTCGTTGTTCCGGCGTCTGTTCTCGCTTCAGTACTTGCAGCGCCATCTGCATTTCTACGGTGGTCGGACTTGGAACTAAGCCCTCCGCTATCAACTACGTAGCTTTAATTATTATCCGAACCGGTTCAGTAGTTTTCGAGATTAGTAAAAATAATTCCGTATATTATCGTGAACTACTTTCTTTCACGTTGGGTGAGATGAGGTTGTATGTAAACAAAGCGGAACAATACACGGGAAATCGGGAGCTACTTGAAAGCGGAACAATACACGGGAAATCGGGAGCTACTTGAAAGCGATCGGATTCAGTATTACAGCCAAAAATAATAAAAAATAATAATAAATAAACGAAATAGCCTATGTCCACCTGAAAGAAATAAGCTTCCCAAACGGTGAAAGAATTATCCGAATCGGTTCAGTAGTTTTCGAGATTAGTAAAAAAATGCTGCATATTATCGTGAACTACTTTCTTTTACGTTGGTTGTAATCAGGTTGTATGTTAACAAAGCGGAACGATACACGGAAAATCGGAAACTACTTGAAAGCGGTCTGATTCGGTAGTACAGCCAAAAAAACAAACAAAAAAAAAAACATAAATAAATAAAAAAATAATAAAAAATAACCAAAAATAAACAAAATAATCTTTGTCCACCGGGAAGAAATAAGCTCCTAACGGTGAAAGAATTATCCAAATCGGTTCAGTAATTTTCGAGATTACCTCAAACACACAAAGTTTCTCTCTTTATATACAGTATTGGTATAAATATATAATGATACCAAAAAAAAAAATGTTAAAACCAAACTGGCAAAATAAAACAAATTTTTAACCCTATTGTATAGTTATCTAGACACGATATCATTTCGGGTCACTGAAAGAATGCCTCAATACTCCAATACAATCCCGTCAACAACGGGTAAGCACATGTTTATACAATAATGAGGAACGTCATCGTTAAATTCGTTTACAAGTAATTGGAAAAATCAAAAATTAATGGGAATATTACGAAAGTTTTGTTGTTGGTGAACCATCTTATACTCTGCCATTAATAATTCAACGTTTTATTATAGTTATGCATTTTATTACAATTCGTGTTATATGACAAGAAACAATTTCAGTCACAGCTTTTTCAACCGTGCATGGCACGGGTTACCGAGAAGTATTTAATAAATTGCATTTATATTTTCTCGTTATATCCTTCAGTTAATCCGCGGCAAGATACTTTACGTACAAGATTTTCGTAAGGTTTTTTTTTTTTTTTTTTTTTGACAATGACGGGCTAAGTACAGATATTTAAATACTTAAAATTTTAACATTGGAAATGATATCAACCTTTTGAATTCGGGTACCTTTATGCTGCTAGTAGCATTTGTGGACAAGGTAAAGTTGCTGCTGAAACAGTTGATTATGGTTTCTATGTTTATTGTTATGCTATTGAGACTCGAAACAGATATTAAGTCACTTCAAAAATGACTCGATGCTTATAATCTTGTCCCGCATGCTTTCTGTCGCCCTCGTAGAAGAAAAAACTTTTTAAATACCAGCTGAGTAAATCATAACGATAGCTCCTTGAAACTGCCTCACTTCCATTTAAGCAAACACACCAGGAAGAAAAAAGGCTTCAAAGATTTCTAGCATTGTGTGCAGTCATTATAATTAGTTACTTCTGACGGCAAGGGATGACATATATATACGTGCGCGCGCGTGTGTGTGTGTACATAAACATGCGTATTTATATTTATATACATCTTAAAAATACATAAATAAAACGAGAGAAACGGGCTTCGTGAAGGGGAATATTTTTTTAGATGTTTCTCGAAAAGCTCCCAGAGAAGCCCCGATGATGAAGCACATAAAAAGCATATTCTTTTTTTTCAAAGATTTATGACTCCCTGACTTATGAATACCTTGGATATCCTTGCTAATAATAACAACCCTGAAGAGGGAGAGAGAACGGAGGCAGCATATGTTATGAGGTATATATACATTTTCAGCTGCTAGAGTCTGTAACACATTGTGTCTTGATTTCACATCTCTCGGTTAACTGTTCCTCCGCAGCTGCTAGCGTAAATTGATGCTGTCACACTACGCATTTCATACCTACATCAACTGGGGTAACTGACGATGAACTGGAGGTTATCATGCTATTTTTTTTTCTTAGGATTGTGCTACTTTTAAATCGTCTGCACGTTAAACAAGAACCAAATAAATGTTAATTAGTAATTAAATTTATCTTCTTTGAAAATATGAATTCCTGAATCGAGATAGACCTGAAGCATGAGGTTACAGTGTCAAGGTAAAGGCCATCCGAAGGCACATATACCCTCAGAGATGTAGATGCACACAAACAATAACAAATCTATTTTTAATCCCCTTTCTTTGAACGCCTTTTCGAGAAAATAAATTACATTTTTTTTCTTATGCTACAAAATCCAGAGCGTAACATTAGCCAGGTGTGGAACAGGAATTTTTGGCAATTCAGAGAATAAAATAACTGCAAGGTTCTCCTCGCTATTTTTCTAAGCCAAACCACTCACAGTTCCATTTGTGCACTTGAAACATTATTATTCACACGCTATCACAAAAAAGGCAAAACTTAATTCAGTATCTAGTGGGGCCACCTTTGTTGCGAATGACAGCAAGTATGCAACGCGACATGAATTCTATGAGGTGCTAGACTTCCTTTTGGTACAAAGACAACCATTCCTGAAGCAAATATACACTCACGGACAATAAAATTTGCGCACCTAAAAGAAAACATGCTACAACCTCGAAACTTTGCAAATAGCTAGAGTGCGTGCTGGTATGCAAATGATCCGCGTTTGGTGCGATTGCGCATGACCGCACACCCTGTTCTGGCGCTGCAAGCACGAACCGACAGCCTTATAAACCGGCGTGTAGTCGATCCCCATGAAAGCGAAAAACACCGGACGACGCAAGCATGAGTACAGAGTGACAAGAATGCCGGGTAGACGCCAGAGACGTCGATTTACGCAACTTACGGATTTTGAGAGAGGCCTGATCATGCGGCTGAAAACCGCAGGGTGGTCGGCACTCCGTATAGCCCTCCATGTGTATCGTTCTGACCATACGGTCTGACTGTGTTGGGAGCAGTGGACACGTGACGACAGTGCCACACGGCGGAGTGGCTCCGGACGGACCAGGAGGACCACCGGTAGGGATAATCAACGGATCGTGGGTCAGGCACGGACGGATACCACGAAGACGCGGTCCACTATACAGGCAGATGTAGCGGCTCCTATGTGCCCACGAACCATTTCCCGACGCTTCGCGGAAACGAATCTGCGATCCCAGCTCTCCTTACGTGTGCTTCCATTAACACCGGAACATCGCCGGCTCCGTGTACAGTGGTGACACGCCAGAGCGACGCGGAACGTCACAGACTGGAGACGTGTGGTGTTTAGCGATGAGTGCCGCTTCGTTTCGGGGACAGATGTTCATCGTGTCCGGGTGTGGAGGTCCCCGGGTCAACGGCACAATGCCAACCTCGCTATCGAGCGCCACACCTCCCTCACTGCAGGCAATATGGTCTGGGGAGCCATTGCCTACGATAGCCGATCAGCTCTAGTAGTGGTACGGAGATCATTGACAGGCCAGCGGTATGTGGATGAGATCCTACGACCCCATGTGCTCCCATTCCTGAGCAGGATTCCAGGTGCGCTATACCAGTAGGGTAATGCCCGCCGCACACGGCTCGTGTTGCCCAGGACTGCCTACGTCATGTCCACACACTTCCATGGCCTTCCCGCTCCCAGGACATGTCCCCTATAGAGCATGTGTGGGGACCAGTTGAAACGCCAGCTGCCGCACTATCTGGAATATCTGTGTTTTTCTGTCAGCTTCTGACATCATAAATCCGTAATTTTTTCATAGTACTATTTTTTCCGGATAACAATTTTTCGGTTGCTATGTGTTGATAAAATGTGGAGAGAGCAATGTCTTTGTTTATTCACTGACGCCACGTATTTGGAGGATTTTCACTTTGGATCTCGCCCTTTGGATTTAACTGCTATAATTAATATATAGTCGGTGCCGTTAATGCTCACCAGATGGAGACGTCTCAGTTGCTGAGCCGATCTTACGGATTTATGATGTCAGAGGCTGACAGAAAAACACACACATAGCGCCCTTGATTGTTGACCAATGTAGCGTAAGGCTAACGCGCTCAGCTAGATATCGAGAGATCTGGGATTCGGATCCCCAGCGGTGACCGGATAACAATTTTTGGTTGCTATGTGTTGCTAAAACGTGGAAAGAGCGATGTCTTTGTTCATTCCCTTTCCGAATACGCCATAGGGATGAAGAGCTAATTAGTCATCTGTGCTCTGTCGCAGAAGGCTTCTCCGAGTGTTTAACCTTGAACGGAATTTTTCCAAGCCCTACTCCGAAAGCATTTTTCTATTGTAACGCTCACTATCTGATACTCATTTGTTCTATGCTTGTCCGTTTCTCATTCTGCATTTTTGGCGAGTGTTGAATTGTTGGCGTTCAAATAACGTTTGCGTTTTATTTGATATTTACAACCACTGGCTGTTGAGTATCTACCTAATTTTCACATTTCTCAGTGAAATTATGTCAAAAACCGGAAGGGCTATTTTTGAACGATCATAATACTTCCCTATAACGGAGGTAAGAGAAAGCAAAAACTGTATATTCTGAGTGGAAGTGGGAAACTTTTGAACCCGAAGGGGAGAAACTAAGTTTCGTCCTCCCCCCAGATAAGAAAAACTTGCTCCGTCCCTGCAGCTGATAAACACTGAGTGGTCACTGAACTATGACCACTTACCTAATACTTCGTAGGCCCTCCTTTCGCCCTCACTACAGCAGCTATCTGAAGTTGGAGTAGATTCAATAAGATGCCGGAAGCAATTGGGAGGTATGGCCAACCATGCACTGGGAAATGCGGCCTTCAATACAGGTATGGAGGTGATTGGTACATCCAGCCGCCTGATATGCCGTTCCATGGTGTCCCACAAGTGTTCCATGGGATTGACATCGGGGGTCGGAGGCAAATCGATATACTGGAAGTCTGAACTGTGTTCCTCAAACCAGTCTTGCACAACATTGGACCTGTGACTCGGCACATTGTCATCTTGGAAGACACCGTCGCCATTCGGGAAAAAGTACAACATTGCAGGGTGTACAGAGTCAGCAAGCAATTCACGATAGGGGGCAGCAGTCATACGTTGTTCCACATGCACCAGGGGTCCAAGTTCCTGCCAGGTAAACATGCCTTACGGCATACAGCAGCCTCCACTGTCTTGCACTGTGGAGACCATGCAGGATGGATCGAGTGCCTCATGTTGTTTGCGCCCAATACGTACAGGACCATTCGCGGAGTGGAGAAAAAAACGACGCTACACGTCAGAGCAGTACACAGTTTTCCAGTCATCCGACGTCCAGCTTGCATGTTCTTTGCACCAGGCGAGTCTTTTCCGCCGATGGAACGTGATTAGGAGAAGATGGCGTTGGGATCGTCCGCTGTTCTAGCCGATACATGCGAGCGCGTGACGCCTGGTCATGACAGATGCTGTTCCGAGTTGACCTCCGTTGTATTGGGTAGTCAACTGTTGAACAGTTCTGCGTCGGTTGGCCTATGTGAGTCGTCAGACCTAGCGCTCACCTCTAACATTAATCTTTCGTTGCCCTGGGCAGTTTTGCTTCCGGGACGTTGTTTGACCATTTTCACGCCAGTGCTGACACACTTTAACTACAGCGGCTCGCGAACAATCCACCAGTTCAGCCGTCTGAGAAATCGAGGCACTCGCTCTCTGAGATCCCACAATCTGTAATTTTCAAAGTCCGATAAATCCTTCCGTTTACCCATCACGCTCAGAATCTTACTACCTACTGCTTCCCTCACACCTTATATATGCTACGTCAGTCGACTAATCGCGCCCTCTCGGAAATCACGTGGTCAACGGGTCACATCCATTTTTGATAGGGGAGGTCATAATTCGGTGATCACTCGGTGTAGAAGATAGCTGCAATTCTCCAATGGTACTTTCCGATAACAGCAAACTGTAACCTGTTCTACTGAATTAACTAATATGTGCACACAGTTTGCAAATATTATGCATGGAAAAGATGTTAGATATGTACAGCTTTAGACATATGATCGCAAATTTCGGGAAAAATCAACTGCGCATGTGAGAATGCCTGCATATGCACGAATTTCTTCGGCGCAAACAGGAAATCCATTCTTCAGTATATTGCATTTATATTCTGGATAAACATTCGTTACGCTGTTTTCAAAAGTATCATAATCATTTACAACAATGGGCGAGTTAGCATTAAATAACATTCATCAGTACAGCTCAGAAGGGCGCATCTGGAGCGAGAGAAGAAATAATCTTCAAATATTTATATGAGGTGTCCTGCGAGGCCTTAGTAAGCATGCAAGATTCTATTCAGATTGCTCCCGTGGGTTTTGAGATACAGATACCCAGTTTTGGGAATAGATTTTTGACGAGGGTTGGCTACTCCTAGCAAAATAATTTCGGTTGTAATTGCGCGTGGAAACTGTTTCCATAGCAACAAAGCGTTTTTATTATCTATAACCTTATATGAATGACATCAGGGCTATGTTATGTCACAAGTTCAAAACATTTAGAACTTGGCATGCAAAATAGTGTCGTTCTGACACCTTTGAAACACGGAAGAAAAGCATGACGTAACAGTTCTTTAGTTTCTCAGTTTAGAATAGATCATTTCAACCTTTTGGAAACAAATTAATAGAATTCCAAATAAATAAACGAAGGGTATTTCCTTTTGTTTCTGGTATAGCTTTACAGATGGGTGGATTAATTAAGGGTATTAATTAATAAATGACGTTCAACTACTCAAAACATTACAGATTCCAACATTTTTATGTCTCTTTTTTAAATACAAAAACAATATAAGCCGTTCTGAAATGAGGTTATAGTGCAGCATTAATAAGAAGTACAGTATTTGTGTGAACATTTCGTTATCATGCATTGGAACAGTGTCTAAAGAGACATTTGGAAGGATAGTTTGAAGGTATACCCAAGACGTAAACATTTTCTGAGAGTCTTTTCTCTGAATAATTTATATTCTACTTTCACACTGAAACACTTATACAGAAAAACAGCTTTCTTGAAAAATTTCTTAGACGTTCTGACTGTGTGTCATTTCAAGTGAGAATATGGCAAATGAAAATAAAGTAGTAGCTAATTAAATTGAAAACGGTAGCTTATTTGCTTCATTGCCAGCCAGAGTGAGTGAAAGGATTAGATACCTACAAAAATTCCTTTCCAAACTTAGTTTCAGGTAGAACACACTCAAGAATGCTTTCTTTTTTTATTTTACCCAGAGATCATCACATTGTTTTGGGTGGTGGAAGGAATATCAAGCTAAATGGTGTCATTATAAACAATTTAAGATATGCTAACGACCCATTACTGTTGATCACATCACAGAAAGATTTTCATATATTGATTAGAGAAACAGAAGTCGTGTAATGGGGCTCAGACTAAAAGTCAGAATAACAATCTTCACCTATAAAATTAAAATACATATCAACATCTGCTGAAAAAATAAACACGCGAGCAGGTAACAAGTTTGCTTTCGCTATCTAGGAAAATACCTGTATGACGACAATAATAAGACAAATGAAATCATGATGACGATAATAACGAAACAAAAGAAACTAGATGCAAAACTGGACAAACAAAGACCAAATTGGAGAATTAAATCTGTAACTTAGAATCAAAATTTTGAAGTTAATCTAGCCACTTCAGATCTACGGATATGAGACAAAGACAATGAAACAGGATTCAGTGAGAAAACTTGAAGACATTGAAATGGGGCGCCTTTGGGATACTGGAAACTAGTTAGTTTAACAAAACATCTAATGAAACTCTTATGCAAAGAGCTTGATGTGAATGGCATCTTCTAAAGACAACCGAATAACTAAAATTAGTTTACATGGGCACATCTTTAGAAAATAATAATACGAGATACTTCATTTAACTTTGGAGCAAGAGGCAAAAAAAGAGGATGGATAGATGACTTGAAAAACTGACTGCACTAAACACTCAGGAATTTAGTCATACCATTATTTTAGGTTTAAATGTCAGTCAGCATGATAGGTACAAAATATTTTTTAAATCCGTTATTGTAAAACTTTTTAATTACTCTAACCTAACTGAACTAATTAAATGCTATATCCTGATAACATCTCATCTACTAGAAGTTTTAGGCTTTGTTGTTAGAAAAAGATACAGAATTTCGGATTAGTGTAGCTTAACGTGACAATACCGTGTTTTGTACAGAGTTATATGTTCCCTTTCAGAGAGTTAGACGATTGGAGGCAGCAAAGATATTTTGGACAACTACAAAGAAGGAATGCTTATCAAGGAAGAGAAAGCAGAATTTATGCTAAATGCTGTCATGAAAGATTTTGGTTTAGGTTAGGTGCGAATTCATCAACAAGCAGAATTTCCAGGAGATCAAAAAAAGAGATAATAAATGAAATTGTACATCCTATTTTCTCAATCCAGTGAGTCAGCTGTTTAAAGTGATCTGATTTTCCTCTTTACGTACCCAAATAAAATAAAAAAAAAACCCATAAAAATATCGCAGAAATAATAGCTCTGTTTTTCAAGACAATCACTTTCTCCAGAATAAAGAAAACCGATTTATATGGTGGTGGTGTATTAGATGATCTGTATTTGAGTCACATATCAATCTAGCAGCATTATGTAGAATTAGTTAAGCATTTTAATAACGAGATATAGGTAATATTTTCATTACCAGCCATAATAACTGCTCTATCTGGTCATTAGTACTACATTTCTGTTCGTATATACAACTTAAGCACAGATTCATTTTTATCCATGTCTTAGAATCACGATGCTCGGTAGATTTACATTATATCAATTTCTCGATCATGTATTCATCATAGGAGAGGAATCTAAAAATACTAAAATAAAAAATAACTGGGGGCCGGAACAACTTACACACACACACACACACACACACACACACACACTATGGATGTTACATTTACGAAAAGCAGGGTGAAAAATTATACCTTTATATACGAAGCTCAAACTGAATAAATGAAAACAGGAGTGAAGCATTTCAGATGCTATTTTGAGCTACCAACTCGAACAGATTAGCTTCTTTGTGATAATGATAGAATAGTAACATCAGTGGCTATGAAAATCTTTGTATTTTGACTGCTGCCTTTCTGGATGCGAGCCAGTCCCTTTTCACACTAAAGCGTTTTTCTTTCTCCTTAGGTTCAGTACAATGACCTTATGCTGTTCCAAAGAGCTTCAAATGGCACATTCCACAAAGCCTGCTATTGGCCGTGAGAACCACTGACTGTATGTCGACTAAGTTCCCTCACTTTGGCACGTTTTACTCAGTCAAAGCGCGCATAGTTGCCAATTAATTCCACCTTCTAAAAAGGGTGAGGGGAGAGGAGAAACGAGAGAAAAAAAACACATGAGAAGGAGAATGGAGAAACACAGTGGAATAATACACTCAAGTATCTCACCTATCTCTCTGGCCTGGCTACATTTATTTCCTTATTACAATGCAAAGTAACAGCCTGGCTACATTATTTTTTATATATAGTTCTAGCCTGGCTACATTATTTTCTTATTACAACAAAAGTGGAATTGCACCAAGGATAAATAAAGCCTGCGTTTGAGCGGTGGTTTAATTATACATCATGTCCGTGTATACAGAACAATGAAATACATATAGTCAGTAAATTGAATTAAAACTCAATCTGCTTTTGTCACGGAGGACGAATATGCGTTCAAGTGATAAGTGCTCTGAAAGCCTGTGAATGAAAAAAAGTAATAACTCAATAATTTAGAGCGAAGTGGCAGAACACTGACTCTCCACAAGGGGTTAAAGGGGTTGGGATTTCTGATGGCTCATATTAGGGTATTTACACTGAAGGTTTCGGAATGAGGTGCGAATCAGCTAAGTTCGTTCCACATTTGTTGTTCACAAGTGAGAATGAACATAACCGCCTATCCACTTTCAAAAACTCGAGAATAATGAGAACGTCTTTTCTGATAGGAAGAATGCAAGTTTAGATCGTTTCACAATAACTCACAAGTATTCGCGGAACTTTGATAACTCAAACGTGTTCTTTTGGTTTTTCAAATACATTATCTGACAGAGAAAATTCCATACCACGAAGACGTGAACGCAGGGTCATGCAAATTGCAGGGTGGATGCACACGTACAAGTTATGTAAATGATTGCATTTGCAGGCCAATCGCACGAACGGCGCGTGGGATACAAGCGGACAACCAGCCAGGGAGGCCATCAGTCGAGACGTTGTCACGGCCGCGAGAAGTGAGTGGTACTGCTGTAACCGTGTCTAGAGAACAAACAAGGGGTGCGAATGCCGTTAAGACGTCGTCGTACGCGATTTTGTCAAACGAATGAGTTCACGAGAGGTGTCATCGTAGGCCTCCGTACCGCCGCAGGGTCCTTGCGTCGCATTGCGGAAGAAACGATATGTGATGCCACAACCGTCGGTCGCATTTGGAAACAGTGGTCCCTGGAAGGATCTGTGCAACGTCGTAGGGGGACCGGAGCACGGAGACGGACGTCCGAGCGCACAGATCGGCGCATCCGACGTCATGCCGTAGCGGACCCACAGGCCACAACGGGCGACATTTTGCGGAGTGTACGGGGAAGTTTGGATGCTGCTCCGATATCGACGCGGACAGTGTCGCGCCGATTGGCTGCGTCTGTCTTGCTGTCCAGCCGCCCGTTGCGAAGGCTACCCTTAACAGCGACCATTGTCGTCACCGCTTTGCATGGTGTAGCTCCAGAGCTGCGTGGGGTGCCGAATGGAACACTATGGTGTTCAGTGACGAATCGCGATTCTGTCTCACCACGGATGATCGCCGTGTGAGAGTGTGGAGGCGACGTGGCCAACGGGCGGTTTCCTCCGCCATTGTGGAACGCCACACGGTCCGGCAACGAGGAATCATGGTGTGGGGTGCTATTATCGCCAACACCCGCTCACCGCTGGTACGCATTAAAGGCACATTGACGGCACGCCGCTATGTTGACGAGGTGCTGCGGCCCGTGGCACTACCGTATCTAAAGGGCATTACAAACGCCGTTTTTCAACAGGATAACGCCCGGCCGCATACTGCACGGATCAGCCTGGATGCTTCCGTGGCTACCACAATTTCCCGACCTCTCGCCCATCGAGCATCTATGGGACATGATTGGACGTCGGTTGAGTACTCTCCCATCCCGCAAAATGAAGATGAACTGTAGACTCGGATCAACACCACATAGTCCACCATACCCCAGGACTCTATTCGTACTCTCATCGCCTTGATGCCACGTCGGATTCAACGCTGTATCGCCCAAAATGGGTGCCACACTCCTTATTGATCATCCTGTATATCCGGCCACTGGAGCCTAGTCTGTATGTGACAATTAAATCATTTATTCAGGGCCTACTTGGCTATCTGTGTGTGCCGTTTGGTATGTTTTCGAGCATTCCTTCATGGTGTGGCATTTTCTCTGTAAGGCAGTGTATGTTGTACGTATAACTAACAGCTAGAAAAACAGATATTTGGGAAAACAAAGAAATTTGGTCTTGTTTGTCTACTGAACCCAAAATGTTTACTTGGGGGAGGGGGTGATTTATTGGTCGCTGTGGGAAACTCAATCGTCTATAAGCAGTTGTCCGTCCTAATTTAGAGGCCCTGTCTATAGGGAAGGGAGAGAGCCAGTGCCGTAAGACAGACACACCACTCATGCCTCATCCCGGACTCAAACCTAAGCATATCTCGGAACAACAGTTTTTAGACCATTGTGCTACCGGGTGGCTTTTTGACGTAGGACTACGTCTAACTCCGCGGATAGTATGGGGCGACTTACGGACGACCGCTTGTGACAAAAATAGGTCCCAATTGAAATCATTATAGTGTTAAAAATACGTGCCACACACTAATTGTGTTAGCATATTCGTAAACAGCATGGAGTCCAATTCGCGTACTGCGCAATACATAGTGCGTGCGAATCTTCCTTTGCTCCCTGTGCGCGGGAGAGATGATGCAATATTTCTGGGTATGCCGCTGCGTTTGACTCAGTCTATCTCGGCAACCGTGAGCGCAACACGACTGTGTGTGGTATTGTTTTAAAGCTCTTGACGAGATATATTCAAATTTATAAAGAACATACCGCAGTGGTTTAAACTAAAACTTTTAAAAATTGTTTTCGCATGAACGGGTTAACATTTTCGACAATGCCGCGGAATTGGCAGAATGAAAGCAAGAAAAAGTGGAGAAAATTAAAGCTAGAGACAAGAGCAAGTGATGAGGAATGTAAGAAGCCCAAGAAGACAAGAAGATTGCAGCCCAACAAATTAGAGCAGGGCTTTTCAAACTGTGCGTCGCGGCTCCTTGGGGCGTAGCGGGTTTTGGTCAAGGGAGTCGCCGTTGGAATTCGCTGCCCCCAGGGTGTCACGTGGCTTCTTCCAAGGTTTGAAACAACGTGGACAAAAGTGATTTGATTGGTTTCTGATGATTCAGTTAGCTTTGCTGAGAAGGCACCCTCTTGTTGCAGCGCCGGGTGAAGACCGGACACATTCTTGTGCTTACTGTTCGGAATAACGGATGTGTAGTGGTTTGTGAGCTTTCCGTATTTTTCATATTTATGTCCTTTACGTTTTAAGAACAGGCAAGATGGATAAGTTTTTAAATTCCGGTAAAAAACCTGACGTTTCGGAAATAACAAACAGTTTAAAAGGCGACAGGAAGCGAAAATACCGAAAATATGACGAAAGCTACCTAGATTTCGAGTTCACGTGTACTGTTGTGAGAAATGAAGAACGTACGCAGTGTGTTAACAGTTTTAAAGTAGTAGTCGCTGAAAGCATGCTCTCTAATAAAATGAAACGTCATTTGGGAACAGTTCATGGAAGTTTGGTAAACAAACCACGTGCGTATTTTTCTTCTAAGTTGAAAGGAATGGCTGAGCAAAAGGCAACTTTCACTAAACAAGCTACAATCCCGACAAATGCTCTTATTCCATCCTACAATGTTGCTTGTCGAATAGCAATGAACAAGAAACCACATACCATTGCTTTTACCAGCTGCTATGGACGTGGTTTCCATTATGGTAGGAGCATCCGCTGCCAAGCAAGTGCTAAGTGTACCATTATCTGATAATACCGTTAGTCGTCGAATTCTCGATATGGCTGACGATATTAATGACCAGTTAATTGAAAAACTAAAGGGTAAGAAGGATTTTCCCATTCAATTGGATGAAGTCACTGATAGTCATAACGATGAGGATTTGATTTGTTATGTGAGATTTGTAGATGTTGATAATAAATTTCACGAAGATCTTTTTTTCTGCAGAAGTATAACATCTCATACAAAAGCAGTAGACTTGTTTCAGACAGTAGATTCTTTTATGGCAGAAAATAGTGTAAACTGGGAAAATTGTGTAGGCGTGTGCACAGACGGAGCCCCCTCTATGTCAGGTAGTTATGGGGGACTGAAGGCGCTCTTTAAAATAAAGCTCCTCACGCTATGTGGACAAATTCCATCATCCACAGGGAGGTTCTTGCTTCTAAGAACATCAGCCCTGTTCTACATGAAGCTCTACAGTTAGTAATCGAAGTAGTAAACTTCATAAAAACTCGACCACTTAAGTCCAGCTGTTTTGATCAAATGTGTGCAGACACGGGGGGCTGAACACAGTTCTCTACTTTACTACTGCAAATATCACTGGCTTTCATGTGGAAATGTCTTTTTTAGAGTATTTGAACTTAGGAGGGAACTTCATTTTTATCTTCTTGACCAGAAATATTATAAGAAGTTTGAATACAGTGTCTTTCTTTCAAAGCTATCATATCTATGTGATGTATTTGAAAAGCTAAATTCATTAAATGTATTCCTGCAAGGTAATGAGATCCACATTTTGCTGTTAATGGACAAAATTTCTACCTTCGAAAGAAAATTAGCCCTGTGGAAGCTGTGGAAGAAAAACTGGAAGAGGGAGTTATAAATGACTGATTTCCTGCATTGCACACATTTTGAAATAAAAATGATTTAAAATTGATTAAAGCCGAGAAGTTAGTGTTTCTGGATCATTTGTTGCAACTCATTAATCATTTTAAGAAGTACTTTCCAGGAGATGCTCAACAACACAATTGAATCAAAGGTCCCTTCAGCGCCGATCCTCCCTTAACGTTCTCAACTGCAGAACAAGAACAATTTATTGATATCTCAGCAAACTCCACATTGAAACCCAAGTTTATGTCAACTTCCCAACCAGAATTTTGGTCATCGATGAAGCAAGAGTACCCTGAAGTAGCTGACAAAGCTTTAAGAATTTTGATTTTCTTTGCATCATCGTATTTATGTGAAACGGAATTTTCTGTAGTGGCTGTCATCAAAACAACGTACAGGTCCACAGTGAACGTCGAGAAGGAGATGAGAATTGCAGTTTCCAAACCTGTTCCGAGATTTTAGCATCTAATGAAGAAAAAACAAGCTCATCCTTCCTACTGACACTGCTTGATTTAATACAGAAATGTAAGTTGATTAAATTTAAAATTTTGTTTTTGTAGGAAATATTGTTTTCATTTAAAAATTTTAGGATTACCTTCCTATTTCTTTTAATAATAATAAGTAATAATATTTAAGTTTATATTTAATTTAAAAAAATTATATTGAAAGGTAAGCTTTTCACACATTTTTGATCAACAAATGTAGAATTATCCATGAAAACATGCATATATGAATTTATAACATGGTTTGCATATTTTTCTATATTTGGGAGCCGTCGCAAATTTATACAGTGTGAAGGGAGCCGTGAAACAAAAAAGTTTGACAACTCCTGACCTAGAGAGTATCGAGAACGCCTGAAAGCAGCCGCCGTCAAACAAAAATCCAACACACCGATCGAACCCGTACCCGGCCCATCTGCAACTACTCTGTTTTGTGTTCGCAATGTATCCAGCATTATTTTTAAAAATTATGTAAGTTACTTTTCATATCATAAACCTGTGTTGGTTATAACAAATTAAATAAACGCTTTGAAACCATACTCGACTAGCTCATTTCAACTCTCCGATCAGCAAGTCGTAGTCTTACGTTCCAAACTGACGACTCAGTCAGAACTCAGCCTATCTGTATCTTTTTTTTTTACAATTCATCTTTTACAGTTGCGGCAAAATGCAGATTAAAGGAAAAACAAGAAAGAGGGAGGCATATGGGAAATTAGGCATGTTTGCCTCTCTCAAGTGAAAGAATTTCTTGAATCTGTCTCAAAAGTCTTCTGGAAACGAAAATGTCGTGGACAAATGCAAACACGTGCCTAGATTACGCATCCGAAAAAGAGAAAATATATAGACTTTTGATCAGTCTTAAGTCATCTTAAGAGAAAAATAACTTTTTATGAATGCGTCACAGAGAAATAATTGTTTTACTCGCACAAATGTATACATACACAAGGGTTGCGCTGTCGATCGCCAAATTCGCCAGCTGCGCTAAATGTTGAATTGAAATTGTCTTTTCAACAGGCGAACACTAGCAGCTACGTAAGATTAAAAGTGGATGTGAAAAATTTAAAATCTCTAAAGAAATGGCTAAAAAAATAAAAAATAAAAAACACCGTATTATTTGCGGCAAAACCCATAACTCAAATTATTTTTTAAACACTTATCCGGTTTTCACAAATTGTACTGAGAGAGTTGTTGCCTGTCAGTCAAAATGGTTTCTCGATCTGAGAAGGTACAGTTCACTGTATGGCTTGCCGAAACAAAATAACCTTTACTGTGCAGAGAGTGATTAAAAGGAAATGCGCAAAGGTAGCAACCGATGGAAAATCGATAAAATCTCTGATGAAATAAAATATTTGGAGACGGAAATCGTTTTGTAAGGGAACAAACAGTGGCACGTTATTAGTATTTAATGTTGTGATGGAAAATATAGATGTTTACACTCCATCCCTGACAAAGTATATAACTCTCAAGAACTGAAGACGGATGATTGTCTTAAGCGTGGCCAGTTTGCTACTGGCCAGAAAGATGGTGACAATATGTTTTTAGAAAATGTCTACTCCTCTGGCGAGTCAACATCAGTGGTAAAGTAGAGATAAATTGTACAAAACTGCATTACCCGGACTGACTGTTGACTTAAATCTTCGGTTACTTTCTGAATACACCTGACCCTTTGTAACGTATACTCTAGATTCAGTTTCCTTTTGATTTCACTATCTCTTGTTATTTTATTTTCCTATGCAAATTATCTTCTCACTTAACGAGATGTTATTTCTCCCGCTGAATGATATGTGGCAACGAGTGTAAGTCATGACGTGGTGGTATGCAGTATATATAGGCGCGCTCAACTATACCAAGAAGCTTCGTTTTATGTGATAGGTTCTTCTTAATTATTGTTATGCGATTCTACGAAAGTTCGGATATTCAGTAGTCGTGTGATTTGTTGAGTGTGTGTTTGATAATACCAGGAGCTCTCCAATAAAAGGTTTGAAGTGAGTACGTTTTCTCAGTTCATATTATTGTCAGACCTCTGTCTGGCCGTTAAGTCTCTTTCATTAAGTGTCTCCATTAAGTCCAGGGTATATTGTGTTTACTGCTCTAATAAGGAGCCTTCAAGGTACTAATGTACTAAAACCGAAGTTATAGTACTGATATTCAAGATAATGAGGAACGCTGAGTAAAAAGAAGTTCCATATTCAATGAATTTATTGCACGTGCGAGTCTTACCTAAACAAACTCTAGCACTTTGAAGATTAGGTACACTTTAGCTACGTCAAGTAACCTTCCAAAAACCCTAACGTGACTTAACGTAAGCTTCCCTGCACTACACGTCCAGCGGAGGACTTTATTCATTATACCTTGGGTCACTGAACTCTAAAAAGTTGCTCATTCATTGGCGAAAAAGTAGTTTTGTGTTTGCGCTTATGTCGGAAGCCGTGGAAAGGATTTTGTTGAAATGAGTCTCGTTCAGTTAAAACGGCTTTGCATGTACGATAGAAATGGCTGCCTCTTCAGTCAATTCACATACACCGTTGATCTATTCCATTATGACTACCCAGGCCCTAGAGAAATGAACCCGTCTGGAGATTGAACGTTGGCGCAGGTCAAGTTCACAGAGCAGTATATATACAACCCAAGTCTCGGCTTTCGGTTAGTAGAGTGTTCCGAGTCAGAATGGGAAAAGCTGCCGATTTATCGGAGTTTAATAAAGGACAAATTGTGATGGTACGGCGCCTCGGAACCACGATCTCGGAAACGGCGCGGCTTGTGGGTTCACGTGCTACTGTAGTGAGTACGTATGAAAAGTGGTGCACATATGGCCAAACGACGAACCATCGTCCAGCCGTGTGTCGTTCGCAGCTCATTGATGGCAGAGGGAAGCAGAGACTGTCGCGCATTTTTCACAGCTACCGCACGGCCACAGGGCGAAAAACCACCTGCAGCTGCAACAATGGTGATCAGGGCAATGTATCACAGCACACAGTTCATCGCAGCCTTCTATGCATGGGCCTGCGTAGCCGAAGACCCAGCCGGGTATCCATGCTCACTGCACATCATCGCCAACAACGCATCAAATGGGCCGAAGATCATCGAGATTGGACTGTGGATGATTGGAAGAAAGTGGCCTTGTCTGCCAAATCAAGATTTCTGGTGCATCACGTAGACGGCCGAGCGCGGACACGCCGATTACCAATGGAGGCTATGGCACCTGGATGCACTGTTGGGCGAAAACAGGCCGGTGGCGGCGGTGTTATGCTGTGGGAGATGTTTTCTTGGGACACTTTAGATCCCATTATCCCAATAGCACAATCACTGACAGCTGTCAGGTATCTGAACATCGTTGAGGACCAAGTTTACCTATTCATGGCAACTGTGTTTCCTGGTGGTGGTGATGGTCATTACCAACAGCATAGTGCGCCATGTCACACTGCCAGAATCGTCTAGGAGTGGTTCGAGGAACATGCTAGTGACTTTATGTTAATGCCCTAGCCTCCAAATTCACCTGACATGAACCCAATCGAACATTTGTGGTTCGACTTGGAAACGTGGGTTTGCGCTAAATCACCAAAACCCCGAAATGTACGGGAACGGGAGGACCTTCTGTTGACATTATGCTACCAGATACCCCAGGATATCTATCGCCATCTCATCGAATCGATGCCTCGCAGAGTGGCTGCTGTTTTACGGGCTAAAGAGGGTCCTACAGCTTATTAGGTAGGTGGTCACAATGTAATGACTCATCGGTGTATAACCAATTTTAGGCAAGTTTCCGCTGATTAGGTATTTGAGCTACTGATTGAACACTGATCTTGCCCGACGGGTGTCCTGACCACTGTTATTTTTCAAAGTTATTAGCCCTATTTTGAAACGACGGACTATATAAAACATATGCACAACTCAATGTTTCACCTTGAAGCTCAACTTTGCATCAGTTGATGAGATTTGGCAGCCGATTTCTCTATTTTTCCTTCAAGTTAAGTATATAGTTTTGGTATTTAGTGTACAGATTTGAGATTTGGTGTCAGACTTCCTTATTTTTCCTCAAAATTAAAAATTTAGTGTTCTCTTATTCTAAGACATTGTTTAATGTATTGGGAGTGAAATGTTGAATTCAAAAGTGGATCATGAACGATGAATCGAAGATTGAGAGTCCACTTAAGGTTCTTTTCGATCAGTCACCGTATGTAAATTGGAAGCCAGAAAAAAGTTTAATGCTGCAACAGTTTGGTCGATCCATCCGCTCGTGTGAAGTGTACGTATGCTGGCGCTAGATTCTTCAAACATGATTAGTGTAGATAATGCAGTATTTATGCCTTGTTTAGAGAATGCAACGACGATGCTTACTCCTCCGCTAATTTGAGCAAGGCTGCGTGATTCAATAGGAAGAATCCATTGGTCATTGTAACTAACTGTTGTTTATATCCGCAGCGATGCCAGAACTGGAGATCAATTTTAGTATTTTACCAACAGTACTCTTACTTCCATTACTGGTGGTGTGATTTCGTAAAGGGCAGGCCTTTTGAGCCCTTTTCCAATATTAAGCATCTTAGCGCATGTTCCTCATTGAGGCCATGTCACTTAAATCGGCAGCTATTGTAGTGGTGTGGAAGAATAAGCACAAATCTGATACATTTTCGATTGTGACTTGCAAGTATTCCTAGCTCGCACATCTTGAAACCAGTAGAGAAACAGTATTGTGTAGGTCACCGTATAATGCGGCAAGAATTTATTTTCGCTAGCGTCCTGATGCCTTTATCTGTTATCTTGTTTTCAATTTTGACGAGATCTTTTAAGATCATAAACAATATTAAAAGAGCTATAGCAAATTACCTAGCAACATTGCATTTTAAAATTATCACTTTACAAAATTTTTCTTTTCCTTCCTACGTGCATTTTTTTATCGTCGTCAACCTTTTCGCTTTATCTAATTTTTGGGATAAATAAATTAAGTAATGTTAAAAATAACTTTTTTCCGACAACAGTAGTCGAGACAAAGACGTAGGCGTCAAAGTGAAGCGGAGTGTCTTTAGCGCAACTCCGACAAGCGGAAGAAAGCTCCCTAACTCAGATTGCCGCCAGACGAAGAATGTGCAATGTCAGAAGACCGTACTGTACTACAAACAACACTCCGAGCGTATGAACGCATCCATTGGTCATTTTGGGAGAAGCGACCTGTTACTCAAAAGCAGTTCACTTTTTGGTGTTGACATGGATGGTTGAGAGGCAAATAAAGGGCTTTTGTTGATGGTCCTGCTCTTGCAAGGGATTTTAGGTTTCACCTGTACTTCCACTGTCTCCCTAACAATGACTTGAAAAACTCACAATATATATATATATATATATAACGTACTGCTTGTTTGTTTGTTCAGCCTTAAAAATAGTTACATTTGAGCCTTTTTATATAAATGGTTTTGTTGTTCCGTTAAAAACTAGATCACATTATTCAATATACTGAACATGGCGTTACATTTTTCGTTGAAGCTGATATAAAAATATGTTTCTAATAAATTGTTGCGATGTCCGGATAGACAGCTAGGTATCACAGATAGGATTGCGGACTATACTTTCCCCACTTGTGCGTCAAGTCGTAAACACAGCGACAAGAATAGATACGGGCAACCCGAAAAGGTTCCAGTAGGCCCGGCCCGCAATGAAGCTTTAATTTTTCCTTAAGGTGGAAGCGATTTTTTGAATTTTCTGTTCTGCATATATTAATATTTTAAATTAGGTTTTATTCCACCACTGAATTTTCTTTGTTATCTTGCACATCAGATTCCGATCCGAAATATGAATTGAATGCATAAATATATAGTACTTCCCTCGTTCGCTGATAGATCGTAACTTCGCTTGCCCACTGGCCATCTGATACAATTCAAAGTCGATGGTATCTGGACTCTGGGTATAGGACGAGTTAAGTTGGCGATTTGTTTTCTTTGGTTATCTAGCTGTATTCAATTTAATTTGTTGATAGTCGGGTAAAACGGCCTCCTGCTCTTCTTCGTGTACTGTGCCTAGAGGCCATTACCATTCCAGTCATTTCCTCTTTATTATCCTATAAAGCAGGGTCCCTACATGTTATTCTCTGAGGTTAGTCACCATAACGTTTGGATGTGGTGGGATGTGTCTGCACCGCAGGATGCACATGAGATAAAGGCAGATAGCAGTGAGAGCATACGTACACGTAGCTCAGTTGGGAAAGCGACTTACTCCGGAGTCAGGGGACCCGATTTCGATGCCCGGCGTGGACAAAGATGATGGAGAAATTTACTTCGTCATATTGGCACCCGAACTTCCCGGATGACCCAGTTATTAGATTTCTCGCAACGGTGTGATGTTCTTTCCACACCGCGATACAGGAAAAATGAGAATCTTTTCTTCAGTGCTTCGAAAAAATAAATGTGGATGTGATGTTACGTTTCACACACCAAATTGTCTGGGATTTCTCAAATACACGTTCTTCGTCGGATGACTGCCTACAGCGACACATGATCCCGGCTGACTTATGGGCCATACCCCCGGCCCTCTTCAGGGGGTGGGAGATGTGACGTGCCTGCACCGCAGGACGCACATGAGATAAAGGTAGATAGAAGCGAGAGCATACGTCCGCGTAGCTCAGTTGGGAGAGCGACTTACTCATTGAGTGAAGGGACCCGAATTCGAAGCCTGACGTGGACTAAGATGATGGACAAATTTACTTCGTCATAGTGGGTCTTTTATTTTTATTGGGGAACTAATAAAGTTAGTTGTTGGTGAATGAAATACGGGATTACACCATTGTACAATACAGTTGTGAATCCGTTTATGCTTATAGCCCACTGAGTTGCTCACGGTGGTCGTCAAATCTTCAATCGGTTTATTGGTGTAAATATGATGATTATATTAAAATTAATCGGAAACTTGAGACTTAGTCGTTCTGGGTGGCGTAGTGGTTAGCATACTCGGGCGCTAGCCGGGAGACGCGGATTCGATTTACGCTCCAGGACGACGAAATTTTCAAGTTTTCGGACTTTATCTGACTTACCATTCATGTCATATTTACACCAATAAACGGATTCGCAGCTTAAAAATTTGTTAGTTGTTGGTATTTGGAATCTGCACGTATACTGCTTGTTTACTGTGAGTTAAAATTCCTGTTTTTCGTAATAAAAATCAAACTATTGTAAAATGAAAAGGTGTACTTTTCCTTTCAGTGAAGGAAGGAGACGCAAAAAGAGGGGGATTTGAAACAGACAAAACGTTTTTTTTTTCTAATACAGTTCCAGGTGTAGTGATAGCATCGTAATACATCATATTCGTTTAAATTTTGGGCTATATTAAATAATGCTCCTGCTATGTGCGTAAAATGTTTAGGCACTGTAGTGCTACTTTTCTTTTGTTATTGTAATGGGTATATGAGGATATAAACCTGTTGAAAATGCAGTAAACACACTCACTGCACGGTTCTAATTTTTTACAGTTAATGATTTTTTCTTTTTAATTTCTCAAAGGGATGCGGAACAAAATATGTCATAGGTCGGCACCTCGTAATACTTGCCAGGGACCCCGAAATCTTTGAATCTGGAAATGGGTAAAATTGCAGCAAAAGGTCATGGAAAGACAAAACAGTTTTCCCAACGAGCCCAGAGACTTAGAATAACTTACCTTCGAGACCGACAACGAATTTCGTGGCATGCACATAACAACGAATGGATAATAATCCACCACCCTTATCGGCCTCAGCAGTATCTGCAATACTTCCAAAGCGCGCGGTACGTGTGTGCTTTATTTGAACAGAAGTTCACAAGTACCTCCATCAAGGGCTTGACGCAAAAATTGCGACGAATAAAGCAAAAGAATAATTGGTGTTCACTCAAGAACTGCCTTGCTATTATTAAAATGCAGGGGGTAGAATATTATTAATAACTCGTTCCCGGATTATTTCTCAGCAGTCGTGTTTTGTCTTTGGACTTTTCCTCCTTTCTGTAGAAAAAA
The DNA here is from genome assembly GCA_039090855.1 of Macrothele yani. NCBI lineage: Eukaryota > Metazoa > Arthropoda > Arachnida > Araneae > Macrothelidae > Macrothele > Macrothele yani. The sequence goes on along the minus strand of CM076992.1, from coordinate 99,193,511 downwards.
GCGAAATATTTTTTCTTTGCGATCTTTATCATTTAGTGCTAAGTGGCAAGGGCTGGAAGCCAAAAAGCTACCATTTTTCGTTTGTATGTTCTTTAAGAGCTCGTCGGAGTTGAATGTCCTTTTGTAACTTGGTCTTTCTGAGACCGTTTAAAGCTGAATGCGACAAGTATAGGCAAAGCATGCCTGAGAACACTATATGCACTCTCATATTTCGAGTGGGAGATCTTGAGTGTGTGAGTCTGTATTCCCCCTCTCTGCGTTGCGACTATATGTTATTAGTGTCGTGGTATATACACAGAGATTTAAAACAAAAAGGTGAAAAGAAAAGCTTAGAATTTTTAGGCGAGCAGATGTTGTCTTAAAAAGGGAAGATTAATAGATTTGCCAAGAAATTCAGGCTAAAACGAAGAATGACTGATTCAGACTGACTAGCGTAATTTGGAGTCTAATTTAAGCAATGCAAATTTATGGTTCGATTTTGAAGAAAATGAATTCACACAAGAGTGAAATGCTTTTGATTGTTAGCTATCAACTACGAGGTAGGATACAAAAGACTTGGCGTATCGTTCCTTACCTTGAATACTTTAAAACACCGATGCACAACCACCTTGAAAATAATCCCCTTGGGCGACGATGCACTTTTGCCAGCGCTCGTAAAGCTTCTAGAAGCATCGCTGAGAGCCATGTATTGCAACCCCTAGTAATGCCTCCTGCTTTGCTGTCTTTACCTCATTGTTGACTTAAAACGACGTCCCTGAAGATTCAGTGGAAAGAGGTAAAAATCGCAGGGAGCTAAGTCAGGTGAATAAGCGAGATGTGGAAGCACATTAGTACGATTTCTGGCGAGAAACTCCGTGACCAGTAGGGACCGATGTGCAGGCGCGTTGTCATGGAGAAGGTACCATTGTCCACTTCGCCACCTCTCCGGTCGTTTACGATGGATTGACTCCCGTAAGAAATGTAAAATGTTCAGATAACGTTTCTTGTTAACTGTTGCGCCCTCAGAAATAAATTCGGAATGGACAATGCCGTGAGAATAAAAAAACACCTCAAGCATGACTTTCCCTTTGCTGTCGTCCTCCCTGAATTTCTTTGATCGCAGTGAAGACGGTGATTTCCATTAGTAGAATAAAATGTCGACTGAACACGATTAAAACAAATGCAGTGCACAACGTACCACATGTTAAAATACTTTACTAATAAAAACACATTAGATCTTTCGAAGACACATCGTCTTCATCATCAGATGATACACTAGTCGACATTTTATTCTACTATTGGATTTTAACACGAATTAGTTTCATCAACGTCGGTGATTTCCATGTTGAAGAAGCACGCTTTGGCTGAATATCAAACTAGTAGCACCACGTTTCATCACTTTTGAAGATGTAATCCAAAACGTAGGATCGCTATAGGCTTTGTCGATTAATTCACCCGATATCCGCATCCGTTCATCCTTTTGTTCTGAGATCAAAAGCGAGGGACGATGGGATGACTCACGCGGTGCATGTTAAGATCCTTCTTCAAAATGCGCTGGATTGTAGTCTCCGATAAGTTAGTTGCGTTAATGGTTTCCTATATGGTTCGGCGACGAGCCTGACGAATACACTGCGCCACCATCGTAATGTTTTCCTCACTCCGTGCAGTCACAGGCTGACCACAGCGCGCATTATCTGCGATGGATTATCGGCCCTCTTTGAAACGCCGATACCACTCGTACACCTTCGATCTCACCATCGTATAATGACCGTACACCTTCAAAAGTATTTCTAAGGATTTTGCAGCTGTTTTACCCAAACGCTGACAAAAGTTTATGTTACAACGTTGCTCTTCAAAAGCCATGTTTCTCACATCGCAGAAGACAGACGACTAACCACAACAGCAAACGTCTGCGCGCGCAGTCCAATCACTTTCCATGGGCCAAACCATTCTGACTACGGAGGGGAGGGATGGCGAAATGTATTTCAGACGCCGTAACTTTAACTACATACTTGCGTTGTCACGGGTAGGTGCTGTCCCGGAACTTTTGGATCCTACTCCGTAGAAGCTAAGTAACTTTCAAAGTACACTGGTTTCCATAAATTAAGGAACAAACCAAAAAATCCCGATAAATGGGCGAAATATAGTTCAAGTTGCACGAAATTTGCATATGTTACGGGCGAAGGCCTACAGCATCGATGTACGGAAGGCAAATGAGTGGCGCTGGCAGCGCTTTATGCAAATGCGCAGAGCTTAAAACCAGCTGATTCGGAGGGAGTCGCCAATTCATGTGCGGCCCAACGTCAGTCGTTCTGCGGTCAGAAGGATGTGGCAGCAGTTCCAAGCCGCGGGTGCAGCTTCCCGAAGGTACAGCGAAGGTAGGCCAAGGGCGACGACCTCCGCGAATGACTGGTATTTGTGGCTTTCGGCACGGCGGAACAGGATGGCTACACCGACTCATCTCAGATCTGTGCTTGTGGTAGCCACCGGACTGACGGTATGAGCTTCGACAATATGCAGAAGGTTACATGCAGGAGGACTGTGTGCTCGGCGACCGGTATTATGCGTGCTTCTCCCCCCCCCCCCCGCCATCGGAGGGAACGTTTCAATTGGGCACGAATGCATGTGAACTGGACTAAAAATCAGTTGAGGTCCGTTCTGTTCACTGGTGAGTCGCGATACTGTTTATAGAGTGATGCTCGCCGAGTTTACATCTGGAGAGAGGCCGGTACTCGCTATTTCCCTCTAATAACCAGAAAAGGGACACCTAAGGTGGTGGTGGTGGTAGTGTTGTGGTGTGGGGAGGCATATCATTTGGCGGCCGTACCGACCTCTATGTGTTGCCACATGGAAACACCTCAATGCTCAGAGGTATAGAGATGACATCCTGGACCCTATGTTCGTCCATATGCGGCGACCACAATTGGCGATGCATTTGTACTGCAGGAGGATAACGTCCGCTCTCACACAGCTTGCCTCGGGCACCAGTACCTGGAACAGGAGACTATTATCCGTATGCAGTGGCCAGTACGCTCTCCCGATCTGAATCCCAGTGAGCATGTCTGGGATGCTCTCGGGACGCGTGTTGTTGGCCTCCATCCCCCTCCCTGAACCCTTGCATCACTCATACAAAATGCAAATCCTTTGTATCATTCTTATTTTTTTGTTGCATTTGGTCTCATAAAGCTTATCACCAAATTTCATCCGAATCGGTTGCATACTTTTTGAGTTATCTCGATTTTTCCATTTGTTGCTTAATTTATGGAAACCAGTGTACATTTCCTTTCTTCGTGCTTTTGATTCTCCAGTTTCCCAAATACGTACAATCGGGTGATGTCCGTGGGCCACCTGTGCGATCTCTGGGACTTTTCTTAAGGGAACTTCTTACGTGGGTCGACATTAAAGCTGATTATTTGTTTGCCAGCTTTTGCTGTAAATACCGTACAATATAAGTAATTTTATATTTGTTCTCAAATCAGTGGTTTCAGCATCTACAGGTGCTGAATAACAGGTATTTTTTTACATTTTGTTTACGAAATGCTATGATTATAATTTTCTACTACAGTTGTGGTTACATTAGAGCTCTACGAAAAAGTTTCGCTGATTCGCTGATGATAGTTTGCATGTATTTAGTTTAAATGAATGCGAGAAAAATCATGGAAAGGGTATGTTATAACAACGCATGGAAGGCCTCTATTTTAATGTTGAAGTCGTTCGCTAATACAAAGCTAAGAAATTTAAATACCGTAGTTCCCTTAAAAGTGACATCAGGCACTAAAAAGCATAGTGTTTCGTTGTTAGTTTTGCTTGACATCTTGAAACATTTTGTCACAAGTGGTTCGTCATCATCATCAACCGTTATCAATTCACTGCTGGATGAGGGTCTTCTAAAACCGATTCCACAATTTTGCCATGATCCATTCCGGCATGTTTTCGAATTCCATCCACCCAGCTCCCACATGGGATTTTTCTGGGTTTTTCCCTGTTCCTTGATATTTAGTCTAGTATCTCAATTATTCAATGGTGGTCAGTTTTTCTAGCACTATGTTCAGCCCATTACCAGTTGAGCGTCTGTACCACGGTTTTATCCACTGATGTCATTTTCCTGGTCTCCACGTGTTGTTCTTCCTTTTTCCTGGTTGCACCAAGCATGCGAATCTCTATACTTCTTTAAACTGTTACCAGTCTCTGCATGTCTTTTCTAGTTTAGGTTGGTTGGTTGGTTCATTGATTTTAATGGCGCAAGGGCCATGGTTGGCCAAAGAGCACCAAACAAAAGACATCAAAACAAAACTAATTTCTAGTTTAGGTCTCTGTTCCATAAGAAATAACTGGAAAAGTGCATTTACTAAACACTTAAGATATACACGGTCGTATCAGAATAATATGACCACCCCGGAATCACAGTGTACCCGCCCAGGCACGACACAGAGTGCACGTGACAACGTAGACCACACGAAGATATAAGCGGCCGGCCAAGACAGATGAGCCATAGTACGTAACTTTAGCACAATAGGTAGAGGTAGTGATTTGACGAACTTTAAAAAAGGAATGATCATCGGCTACCGCACCAAGGGTGGAAGAATCTCAGAAACAGAAGATTTCGTGGGCTGTTCGGGAGGTGCTGTAGTAAAGGTGTACCAAGAACGGACCGCTGGTACACCGAGTACCTCTCGATGTCATAATTGTGGAGCTGCAAAGGCCATTGACCCCAGAGGAGAACGTCACCTCCGTCGACTGGTAAAGGGCAGTCGACACGTAACTGTGCAGCAATTGACCGCACAAATCAACGCTGGGGCACCCAGGTGCGTGTCCCCGATAACAGTAGAGCGAATACTGTTACGCATGGGTCTCTGGAGTCGACGCTCCGTCAAGGCGCCCGTGTCAACTCTGGTCCATCGGCAACGACGCCTGCAGTTCGCAAGGGACTACCGTCATTGCACAGTGGAAGAGTGTAAAGGTTGCCTTCTCCGACGAATCGAGGTTTCTACTTCACAGAAGTGGCGGGTGGTGGCATGAATCGGCGTCAGACACACGAGAACCAACATCCGGACACGCTTGTCGGTCAAGTAAAGGCCGGTGATAGCAGTGTGAATATCTGGATGTTTTCCTAGTATGACCTGGGACCGCTGGTACCACTGGATGGGCACTGAACGTCAATGGCTACCTGGCCACCCTCGCTGACCACACGCATCTCTTCGTGTTGAACATTTACCCTGGTGGTGATGGTGTCTCCCAACAGGACAATGCGCCGTGCCAAGTCACTAAGGGGCTGCGAAATCGCCCTACCTCAATCCTATAGAGCACTTGTGGGACTATTTAGATCGACAGGCTTTTTTTTTTTTATTGGAGGTTTAACGACCACCGTGAGCAACTCAATGGGCTGTAAGCAGTCGCCCGTCTCTAATTTAGGGTAACTGGTTCCAAGGAAGGGAGAGAGGTAGTGCCGCAAGACAAACACAACATCCATGTCTCACCGGGATTCGAACCCAGACCCCTTTAGGACGAATGACCAGAGGCTATCGCTTAGACTACTGCGCCACCGGGGCGGCAATTGGCAGACTCGACGAGCCGATCCACAACCACGTCATTTCCGGGACCGCTGTGCTCTGCTGCAGTCCGAATACGAACGTCTGCCTTGGGCAGCCTTCCAGGGCCTCATTGCGTCCATGACACGCAGTCTCGTTGCTGTCATCCAGGCCAAAGGTGGTAAGTCCCATTATTAGGTAGGTGGTCATATTATTCTGATACGACTGTGTAATGGCAAATAGCTCTTGAAAAATTTTCTGTTTCTTCCAAATGTACTCCTGCCAAGTTTTGTACTTCCATAAATTTATTTTTTGATGTGTTCCCTCACCTGACATGTGTTATTCAAAGTAGATGCTCTTCTGAGTGCAATTTTTTTGTTTTGTTTTGCTTCAAGATATCTAGGAACAAAATGAATATTGTCCACATGCTACCCGAATTTTCAATAACAGTTTTCCTACTGGATGACGTAAACCTATAACTGTGTTTGGCCGCAGTACCTCCACTATAGTGTGGTCAGCTTGGACATTCTCTTACAGTGACTTATGGCTGTGACCATGACTAATTCTGTGTATTTTCCGATTTTCGCTGTGCAGCATTTTGCGACTACTTGGCATCACTGTACATCTGAATTTGGCGAGATATACTGTCCGAACGCGAACTAAAAGACGGTCTAGGAAATCTTCATTCTTCTTGTTAATTTCTATCTGCTTTTTTTAATTACAGATTACACATCTAAACTATCTTTACGACACTAACGTTTTGGCCAAACGACTTTCCAATTACATCAGAGAATTCGGTAGCATCAATCTTGTTGGAGATGAGACTTTAACGCAGCGAAAGGAGCTGTGAATATCATTCTCACTTTTCGTCTTGAGATAACGACATCATCTGCATAATCCAATACTGAGATGATATCCGATAATAATTTGTTACTAGTGGATAAGGCATAAATTCTTCGATAATCTTGGCACACTTTCTCGTTTCCCTTCTTTTTTGAACATCATGACTATAAAGGACTTTTTTCATTTTTCCACTTTAGCTTAATTAGGGCTAAGATTTTATTGATTAATTCTCTTCCTCCATTTAAAAAATGTTCTGGGTAATGCCATCATATTCTGCTGCCTTACGGTTTTTAAGTGCTTTGATACTTTATTCCTCTTCATTAACTGAGGGTTCTTCAATTTATGGTTAACTTGTACGATGGTTAATAAATGCGGAGTTCCTACTTGTGGTTGCGGCAGTTCAGTAATTTCCTCTTCATAACAGAACAACCAGGAGAGCAATCCAAATTCTAAGTGCCAGTATGCTGGCAAATAATTGATCCTGTTCTCATCCAGGTAAAATGGAAGTGTTAATTTGCTGTTCCTGAGGAACCCTAAATGAACACAGACGAAGTGAAAACCCTTAAGCGAGTATACGAACTATGCAGATATTAAGATTTAAAGGGTAATAGTTTTTTTCTTGTCATAATCTTTGCCATTACTTTCTGGCAGTTTTCACTATTTCCTGCGAATTATTGCACACATATTGTACATATTCACATAATAGAAAGTAAAAAGATTTACATTTTTACTATGCAGCACTAAACAGCAGAAAATTATTCCATTTACTACCTGCATTATGTTATGAATCTGTTACCTACCAATACTGTCAATCATGCGACTAAGTGGCATATAGTGCGACTGAAAGAGGTTTTCCTGTCTGAAAATGGAAGCTTTTCCCACTCGGGCTCAATGTACACAGTCGTATCAGAATAGTATCCCGGATGACAGCAGCGAGACGGCGTGGAATGGACGCATTGAGGCCCTGGAAGGTTGTCCGAAGCACACGTGCCTATTCGGACTGCAGCAGAGCACGGAGGTCCCGAAAATGACGTGGTTGTGGGTCGGCACGTCGAACCTGTTGATCCAAATAGTCCCAGAAGTGCCCTATGGGATTGAGGTCGGGCAAATTCGCCGGCCAAGGGAGAACAGAGACATCGCTGTCGCGTTCCTGGAACCAGTCACGCACCCCCTTAGCGACGTGGCACGGCGCATTTTCCTGTTGGTATTCACCATCACCACCAGGGTAAACATCCAACATGAAGTGATGCATGTGTATGACCTGGGATTGCTGGTACCAATCCAGTGGTACCACCGATCCCAGGTCATACCAGGAAAACATTCCCCAGACATGCACATTGCCACCGCCAGACTGTACTTGACCGACAAGTGCAGTCCAGTGTTGGTTCTTGTGTGTCTGACGACGTATCAGCCACCTCCCGTCATTTCTGTGGTGGAGTAGAAACTCGATTCGTTGGAGAAGGCAACCTTTTTCCACTTTTCCACTGTCCAATGACAGTTGTTCCATGCGAACTGCAGGCGTTGTAGCGTACCAGGAGATGTGACGTACCTGCCCGAAGGACGCACATGGCATGAAGGCAGATAGGAATCAGAATAAAACGTCTGCGTAGCTCAGTTGGTAGAGCGACTTGTTCCGGAATAAGCGGACTTGGGTTCGAATCCTGACGTGGACAGAAATGACGGAGAAATTTACTTCGTTATAATGGCGCCCGAATTATCCGGATGACCCGACCGTTCAAAATCTCGCAATGGTGTGATGTTATTTCCACACCGCGAGATAGGAAAAATAAGAGAATCATTTCTCCAGCACCTCGAAAAAAAATAAAAAAATAAGGGGGAGATGATGTAACGTACCAGGAGATGTGACGTACCTGCCAGAAGGACGCACACGACATAAAGGCAGATAGGAATCAGAATAAAACGTCTGCGTAGCTCAGTTGGTAGAGCGACTTGTTCCGGAATAAGCGGACTCGGGTTCGAATCCTGGCGTGGACAGAAATGACGGAGAAATTTACTTCGTTATAATGGCGCCCGAACTATCCAGATGAATCGACCGTTCAAAATCTCGCAATGGTGTGATGTTATTTCCACACCGCGAGATAGGAAAAATCAGAGAATCTCTTCTCCAGCGCTTCGAAAAAAGAATTGACTGGGAGTTCTCAAGTGCACGTTCCACAGTGGATGGCTGCCTGCAACGATTCATGGTCACGGCTGACCCGTGGGCCATCCCCCGGCCCTCTTTCGGGGGGATATGTGACGTACCTGCCAGCAGGACGCACACGACATAAAGCCAGGTAGCAATCAGAATAAACGTCCGCGTAGCTCAATTGGTAGAGCGACTTATTCCGGAATGAGGGGACCCGGGTTCGAATCCTGGCGTGGACAGAAATGACGGAGAAATTTACTTCGTTATAGCGTCGTTGCCGATAGACCTGGGTTAACATGGGCGCCTTGACGCAGCGTTGACTCCGGAGACCCATGCGTAACAGGGTTCGCTTTACTCTTATCAGGGACAGGTACCTGGGTGTCCCAGCGTTCATTTGCGTGGTCAATTGTAGTACTGTTGCACATCGATTGCCCTTTAACAGTCGACGAAGCCGACATTATCCTTTTTGGCTTCACAGTTATGACGTCGGGAGGTACGCGGTGCTCTAGCGTTCCATTCTTGGTACACCCTTACTACAGCACCTCGCGAACAGCTCAAGAAGTCTGCTGTTTCTAAAATGCTTCCACCCTTGGCGCGGTAGCCGATGATCATTCCTTTTTGAGCGTCCGTCAAATCACTACCTCTGCCCATTGTACTCACTATGGCCCGTCGTTACGCACTAAGGCCCGTCTGTCCTGGCCGGCCACTTATGTCTTCGCGTGGTCGATGTTGTTACATGCACCCTCTGACGCCCCTGTGAGGATACACTGTGATTCCGGGGATGGTCATATTATTCTGATATGACCGTGTATATGACTTTTGCTTGCGAACTAGCAGATGCGGACGCTCTCAGATGAAAGACCTATTCAATTAGATTCCTACACTGATTTCCAAAACTTAATCAAAATTCACAAAAATGATAGTATCTTGAATTTCCATGCAAATAGTTCGCTCAAAATTGGAAGGATGAAAATATATAATGATTGCCGTGGATTGGCAAAAATGTATCACTATACAATTGAAACTTAGCCGAAAATCAATTCTGACGACAAATGACGCAAAACATCATACCTTTGGAAATAAGACATGAAGTCATTAGGTGGTGTGACGACCACTGACTGCAAAACGGGATTCACAGCGATTGTGCGTGCTGTATGTGAGGCTGTCCGAAAGGTGCTCAAACAATAATTGCCACTGGTCAGCAAGAGCATCTGCTAGAACATTGAGATATTGTGGTGGGATTTGGGGGATTGCAGTTAATCTCCCCAGAGCATCTCGAGCATGCTCGATATTGAGATCGGAACATTGAACTGGCCGCTCCATGCTGCGAATGGTGTTTACTTTTTTATATTCTTCGATCTGTCTCGCACGGTGAGGAGAACAGTATCATACCATAAAATGAATTATTCTCCTATTGCACAGGCATAAGGTCCCATATGAGTCTAGGGCGTCATCTGTATTCAGCTGGGCTGTCATGATAGCATTCTAGAAGCACGTAGAGGTAAGTACGTCGACTCAGTGAGTTTCCAGCCCCAAACCATAACACTGCCTTTACCACAGGAATCCTTTTAATGATATTAAAGGGATGATGAAAGGATTCAGGTTCTCTCTAGATGAGTACAAGCCAAGAGTCACGCCGTAGAGAAAATCAGGGCTTATCGGTGAAAAACACACATCTCCAGTGGTCTTCAGTCCAAGTCACATGCTATCTGCACAAATTCAGCCACGCTCTTCTTTTACATAGTAAAAGGAACACACACAAATAAACGTCTGGCATACAGGTCATCCTCTTGCAACCTCCTGCGTACGGTGCTTGTTAGAACAAATATTCCCTCCCATGTCTGCGATGTCGACACAACTGGGAACATTTTCAGCACGACACAAATGTTCCCAGTTGTGTCGTGCTGTAAGTTGAAGATAATTGTTTTCAGGTGATGCAGTTGTCCTAAGTCTACTTCCGCTGGAACTCCGACAAATCGAGGTTTTTACTCCACAGAAGTGACGGACGGTGGCGGGTACGGCGTCAGACACACGAGAACCAACACCCGGACACGCTTGTCGGTCAAGCACAGGCCGGTGGTGGCTGTGCGCATGTCTGGGGGATGTTTTCCTGGTATGACCCCGGACCGCTGGTATCACTGGATGGGTCCCTGAACGCAAAGGCTACCTGCCCATCCTCGCTGACCACATGCATCCCTTCATGTTGGACGTTTATCCTGGTGGTGATGGTGTCTACCAACAGGACAATGCGCTGTGCTACGTCGCTAAGGGAGTGCGTGAGTGGTTCCAGGAACATGACAGCGATCTTTCCGTTCTCCCTTGGCTGGCGAAGTAGCCCGTCCTCAATCCTATAGAGCCCTTCTGTGACTATTTGGATCAACAGGTGCGACGTGCCGACCCACAACCACGTCATTTTCGGGACTTCCGTGCTGTGCTGCCGTCCGAATGGGCACGTGCGCCTCGGGAAACCTTCCAGAGCCTCATTACGTCCATGCCACGCCGTCTCGCCGCTGTCATACGGGAAAGGGTAGTTATTCCCATTATTAGATAGGTGGTCATATTATTCTGATACGACTGTGTATTTATTTTGAAAACGAAGTTTAATGCCAATTTTCCCCTGATTAGCTCTGCTTTTGACATACATGTATGTACAGGAAAGCAATAGCGAACGAGTTATCTTTCTGGCTGGGCATGGTGATAGGTATTCCGGTTAAAGCTTTAGACAAAACGCGTCCTAAAAATAAAACTGCCAATAAGAAAAAGAAAGTCTGAATAAAAAAAAACCTACAGTCTAGATAAGACGCGAAGGGCACGGAAAGCATAGCAATTCCCAATGACATTAGAAACATGTTAAGAATTTAAAAACAAATCCGAAATACATAAAATGCATGATACAGAAAATATTGGTGAAACGTCATCAAATCATGAAATATATCTTTTAAAAGATCAATTACATTTTATCTTCTTTTAATTTATTAAAATGATGAGTAATGAAATTGTGTTATCGCGTTCTCAGATTTTACACACCTAAGGAATTCACTGATTAAGATAAACACAAAGTTAAATCCTAAAGCATCCGTTTCAAGAAATTTAGAAACTGTATTTCAAAATTTCATAACCTTAGGAAGTTTATGAAATTTACCGATTTCATTAACAAGCGATGAAATATTCTTTTCCTGATTCTAGAACTCAAATGCCAGCGGGTCCCCCTGAGGTGTAGTTAGTATTTCTCACTTCTCATACTCCTGGTTCTAGGTTCGAATCCTGGGTAAGAGAGATATCTTGCCTGTCGCCCCGTTGGCCGAGTGGTCTGAGGGGCGGACTGCGGATAAGTCGTCCGAAATGGGCCCAGGTTCGAGTTTCGGATGAGGCATGGGTGGTGTGTCTGTTTGATGGGGCTGGCTCTGCACTTTCACTGGAACTCTTGGCCTTAAATTAGTAACGGGCTGTTCCTTATAATCTTAGATGCTGATGGGAGTCGTTAAACTGCACAACAACGAAAAAACGTAACTGACAAATTTCTGGGAAAATTTCGAGTTTCAATACAACGAGTGGAAAGGGAACTCCAGGAAAGGTAACCGTGATGTAATCCATGCCAGAAAAGGTTCTGGTTGATAGTTCTCTTATATCAGAAGGACTTCTGGTTGGATTTTATGTGACACTCATACCACTTTCTCCTCCTGGCTCAGTTCTGCGAAAGCCATAGCTGTTTACTTTGATATGCTGTTCTTGGCTGTACTTTCTGTGATAGTACAAATTTTGAAGCTTATATACAGCTTATAACCTGACCTTCTATCATGGTCATACCTGTTCAACCTTCTGGTTTAACTTACTATGGAAGGTGAAGCGTGGCTTCTTACGTTCTGTGCAAGTATACCTGTTTAATTAAGTTAATATACAACTCCACGTTACTCTTGCTCTTTTCAACCATAATTAAGTTGGTGCTTAGTTCCTCTGCGGATTTTTGTATTAGACATACCTCTTTAACATCCTGAGTAAATTCTCATAAACATACCTGCTAAAGTCGATATGAATCTCCTTGGGACTTTCTCTTATACCTGAACGTAGGAATGATTGGATGAAATGTCCAGGAAGGATGAATGTGATAAGGACACACGGCGGGGGGGGGGGCACAAATATATGTACTCAAAATTTTATCACCTTTATGTGCACACAGCTCTTCAAAAATTATTCGGACACTCTTCAGTTTATATTGATGTTACTGCCACTCACCTCGACAGTGTATGTCGGTTCCGCTGTTGGCTCCTGTGGCACAGTCCACCCTATGTCACAGGAGCCAAAAGTGGAACCCATCCTTCCACCCTTCTGGGCAGGCTTTCCAACAACTAACGGTACGTTGAATCAGATATACAGTAGTTCTGCATTCCTGCAGAACGATAAACACTTTAGCTACCAACTTGGTCTGTCTCTTATCCAACGTTTCTGTTCATCCTGTAGTGTTGTTCCATTGGATTCGAGTCAGTACTCTTTTCAGGAAAATTCAACTTCACATTAACGTCCATGAACTAATTTGTAATAGCACGTGCAGTTGAAATAAACGCGGGTTGCTACTAAAGAACTGCTGCATCGTAGACAGCATGGAGTGGGCTAGACCGTTAAGGTAGGCCTCTGCGTTTGTGGCTCCCACAATAACAACTAAATGTTTGAGGTCATGAGAAACATCATCACATCACCTTTTACAAACTTCATTGTCGGAACAATGTAATCTGACAAAAGAAGTTTTTTAGGCAGTCATCACACACGCACCCGCCTATCTGTTCCAGTCAGGGTGCAGCGCCATTCGCAACTCCAACAAATGTTCACTGCTCTCGGTATTGATCATGCAGTTCTCTACACCAAGGAAGGCACGAAGTCACCTTGATTGCTGTTAGTGTCATACATTGTCATTCTCCCATAATATAGGATGCTGTCAAGCTTGACATGTAGTGTGTTTTTATGAACCTTAACCTTGTTGATTACAAGATTTTGTTCGATGTTTTGCAGGGATGACTAACAAGACTGGCTTGCTACCCTTCCTAGTACCAGCCGGTTACGTGCGGTGCGGTAAGCCACTCTGGTTTCTGGTATGTTGTTAACGGTGGTGGCACCGCCACATTTCCATGCCTTGATAATATCACCAAGATTCAACTTTGGACTGTTCAGGCTGTTCACATTTCATGAATCAACAAGCCAGCGATGTGACATTGAAAAGTAACACACAACTCGCTGGAATCCTTCAATTCCGGCCTACGAGCTCCTGTGGTTCATACGGCACCAACATACTCATCTGGGTCAAGTATACTGGCGCTCAAAATTAAAAGATAATCTGCAAAAACTTAAATAGCTGCTGATGTATGAAAACTAATGCGTTAAAAATTGGCAAACATGAATATTTCGTTACGCGGAAGATTATGCCGCATTATCTTTTACCGCAGGTAAGCCGGAATATGCACATTTGGATTGCGCGGACACGCGAGCCTACTCTTATCTTGTAGCTGTTCTAGGCAACTCTTGCTTTCACTTCAGCTCACGGAGGGATGATTATATCACGAAAACACCGTATGGAGGATTTTTAGCGGTAGAGAGCGATTCGTAAGATGGAAGCAGTTCAGTTCCAGACGAGAGTTTCCAGAGCATTGAATGTTCCACAAAATATCCTGTCAAAACTCTGGAAATAGTTTCGACAGAGAGGAAGTGTTTGCCATCGATCAGGACTTAGCTTTCCCAGAGCCACAACTGCTTCAGCCGATTGCTATACGAGTCTGGCTACCAGAAGGAACAGTCATGTCCGCTAGGCAACTCCTTGGAACTTGCAGCAGCTACAGCAACGAGGGTTTCAAGGTATAATGTTTGTAGAAGACTTCGTGAGCAATGACTTTATGCAAGGAGACCAGTTGTATGTATCAATCCGCTCGAACGTTCTTTTCACAGATGAATCGCGATTCACCTTAAAGTATTGATTCGAGACGTATTCTCATCTGGAGAGAACAAAGGACCTGCAAAGCCCCTCTAACACCAGAGAAAGCACTACTCTGATGGCGGTGGCGCGATGGTCATGTCAGAAATCAAGACAATCATAACAAACTTGTACATCTTTCAGAGTCGGTCTTTTACTGCCCTGAGGTACAGAGACGAGATCCTGAACCCATGTGTCAAGCCAGGAACCTTCGATCCAGATTCTGCTCGTTTAACGTGCAGTCGCCAACATCACACTTTGAGTCCAGACCTGTGGGCGAATTTTCATTTCACAGATGAATCGCGATTCAGCTTAAGTACTGATTCACGATGCATTACTCATCTGAAGAGATCCAGGGACCCAGCAACAGACGCTCTAGCGTCAGAGAAAGGCACTACTCTAGTGGCGGTGGCGCGTAGGTCTGGTCAGAAACCATGACAAACCTGTACGTCTTTCACAGTCGGTCTTTTACTGCCCTGAAGTACAGAGACGGGTTTCTGACTTCAGGGCAGAATCCCGAGACGGGATTCTGACCCATGTGTGCCGCAGTGGTCTAAGCCATGGCCTATGACCATTTGTCCGAGAAAGTGTCCGGGTTCGAATCCCGTTGAAGCATGGATATTGTGTTTGTCTTACGGCACTGGCTCTCTCCCTTCCCTGGAACCAGTATCCTAAATTAGGGACGGGCGACTGCTTATAGTCCATTGAGTTGCTCACGGTGGTCGTCAAACCTTTGATAAAAAAAAAACCATGTGTCAAGATTTGTTCGTTTAACGTGGAGTCGCCAACATCACACTTTGAGTCCAGACCAGTGGGCAAACGTTCATTTCACAGATGAATCGCGATTCAGTTAAGTACTGATTCGAGTCGTATTCTCATCTGGAGATAACCAGGGACCTGCAACAGTCCCTCTAACATCAGAGAAAGGCACTACTCTGGTGGCGGTGGTGTGATGATCTGGTCAGAAACCATGAAAAACCTGTACATCTTTCGCAGTCGGTCTTTTACTTTACTGCCCTGAAGTACAGAGACGGGATCCTGAACCCACGTGTCAAGCCAGGAGCCTTCAATCCAGATTTTGCTCGTTTAACGTGGAGTCGCCAACACCACACTTTGAGTCCAGACCAGTGGGCGAATGTTCATTTCACAGATGAATCGCGATTCAGCTTAAGTACTGATTCGAGACGTATTCTCATTTGGAGATAGCCAGGGATCCACAACAGTCCCTCTAACATTAGAAAAAGGACTACCCTAGTGGTGGTCTGGGCAGGAAACAATGCTCCAGAAACCGAAAAGCACGAAAGGTGATCCATTCTGCTCGTCGACGAATTTTCGATGTGTGTCTGGGAGAATTATGACAGAATACACGTCTAGCAGCATGCATGTGGGAGATTTGTGAAAGCATTCATCGTCCAGAAACATCTCGGGTCGGACCAAGAGGCATACGGTGGAGTGCCGTGGTAGAATCGTGCTCACTTTATTGTATCATTAGCACTTCTACAACGTGGCGTGGGAAGTATGATGTAGTAAGATATTGTCTTCCACACTGTACATGGAGCAAATATTATCATGAAAAACCAGCTTGGCGTGGACAGCCTGCTTGGGTTTTATGATCATCGGAGCTGTCCCCATCGAGTAGGTTTCAGACCCTATTAGATAGCAATTACACAGAGATACTCTTGCTTACACTTCACAGAAGCCTCATTCCTAGGTCGATGCCTCATTCCTAGGTCAAACATGCTGAAGATCAGAAGGCCGGGGTTCTGTGGACACAACCCCGGCCTTCTGATCTTCAGCATGTTTTACCATTGCAGTTCCGGTGTCTTGATTACCACATGTGTAAATAGAGGATCACATATTTTAACAGTAAACTTTAATAACCATTTTGAATATGGTGAGTTTAAATCATGTTCCTTTTTCTTAACGATTACTTGGAGACGGTCCCATTATCCCCAATTCCGTGCAGCTGTGTTAATGATGCAGACACTCTTTCGTTTCTTTACAGTCCGATACGAGGAATCGCGGAGTTCGATTTTATGACTTCACTTTTCTGCGAGGGGTTAAGTAGACAATGATCTTTGTAGAAGGGTATCAAGAAATTCTTACATTCAGCAGTTTTCACGGTGAGCTGAAGAACAGGACAGTTGATAGGTCAGGGGGCCAGCAGCAAGAGAAAAGCAGGGAGATGGCAATTAAAAGTAACTCTCGCGCCTTCTGCTAGGAGTTGGACAGGAGTAGAAAAATGGGGTTCACAGATCAGGGGACTTCGTTCGGGGCTCTGGAAGAGAGCGGTTGGCAAGATTTTCCTCGAAGTCGTGAAGATGGCGAGAGAAGAAAAGCCCGCTGTCGTCAAAGCAAAATGAAAAACAAATGAAGGACAAGTAAATTTCGCAGCGAGATAACTGAAAAAGAAGCCTGATAGAATAATAAGCAGAAAGGGATCATCGAGTTAATGATACACGCTATGATAAAGAAAGCAAGACAAACCTTTGAAGACTCCTCCCTGTCATTAACTGAATAAACCTATTATTCACTGCAAAGAAAGTCTTATAATTTTAGCAGATATTTTATTTGTTTCATCATCGGGGAGAAATGCAGGTAAAATCCCGAAACTTCGAAATTCTTTACAAACAAAGGTCTAACGAACGCTTCACACAGGGCACTGAAACATAACTCAGTAGATAGCCCTGTAACGCACGACTTAGGTACCGGAACCTTTCACGGAATTGAAAGGTTCAAACCAGATGTTGTCGACTAATACATTAAAGAGCTTTTATCATGACATCGAACAATTCAGGACTTTTGGATATCCACTAAGCTTTTCACCAAGAGATATCTCTGCTAAGATGAGTGTCTGATCTCGACCACACAATTTTATGAGCAGAATTTATTTGCACATTGCGTATTAAAGAATGACTCTCTTTACGTAGACAGGAACGTCCGAATGCTTTCGGAAAGCGAATGTATCGTTGAATGTATTACAGTGTCATTAATCTTTTGTACCGGTGAGCTAACAAAACAGGAGAGTACGTCCAAGACCCAGAGAAGAAATAGGTAGGAATTGAGCTGCAAATCGGCATTTAGGGGTAAAGAAACAGGGTGGGTAGAGAGCGCGCGAGAGAGTGTGTGTGTGAGAGAGAGATGGTGGGTGGGATGATGAAGTGTAGGGGGTTGGAAACATGTCGTTTTGTCGCTGATCGTGGTTAATTAAGCTAATGTAATTGAGGGCGATGGCGAAGTATCGATTGCGCAACTTCCTCCGGGCGTAAGAAAGATAGCGGAACTCCTCCTCCGGAAGCTGTAATTACATCAATATCTCACAATGCATCTGACGTGTCATGCGAGTAGCTTTGTCACACAGATAACGCAAGTGATAAAAAAAGAGGTACAAATAACGTTATTCTGAGTTATTTAGTAATTTTCGGGAGTCTTTCGCCCCATCTGGACGGACGCCTGATGAATTTTGGCTTCCAACTATGAACCTAACCGTTGATAATTCTTACAGGGAAAGAATAAACAGAACAGCAAGTCACGTGGGGATCCTAATTTTGACGGCGAATTTTAATTTAACATTTTCGAAAAGATAATGCATTTATGACTTGCTGGATAATTACAGATGACAGCGTGTTTGTCGTACACCAACTGAAATCATTCAATAAAGATCTTTTTTCATGAGGACACCTTTGAAAAGAAAGTAGTTTACGGTTAAAAATTAGCAAGGCTCAGTGATCAGGTGAGAACTAAGTAAGATCTGTTTGGGGAATTTTGCAAGTATATGTGTTTCATGCTGTTTTTTCTTTTATATTATTGATTAATGACACCGTGAAATGAAAACAAAAGGTGGAATTAAATTCAGGGGCTTTCTAGAACTCATAAATACACAAAATATATAGTGAAATATTTTTTTTTGTTTCTAAATGTCATAATTGCCTTTTTCCTATGAGTGGTTCACATTAAATATTCATTCATGCGACATGTTCCACAAAATAACAGCAAGCGCATGTCGTTCTCATGTGACTGTCAGCTTTTGTAATGTTTTCACAACGAAACATCTTATTTTCCGCGTTTTGTATTTAGTACAATCGCTCCTTTAAAGAATTTATTTTTCTTATAGAATTTCTTCTGCGCATGTTTCATATGTCGGTATATACCGGATTTTTGTCGGAATCCCTGCAACAGAAAGTTTCTGATCAGTCTGCGCCAGAACATGGTGCCACACAATCTGCGGGTGGTCACTGGTCAACATAGCTACTAGATGCGAAAAACAATAAAAATTTGCACAGGTGGAAATTAAAAAAAGGAAACAGAAAAGAACAGACCACCTTATATTTCTTCCACCTAAAAAAAAAAAAATAAAATGAAAAAAAAAGCCTAAGTGCTACAGCAATTGCAATGATAACTAGAATCAAGAACACTCTGCCCTTTGTATCTAGAACTTTGCCCCCGTTTTCAAGCTGATACATAAAGATTTATGAAATAAAGCTATATTTACCAACAATACAGGAACAACGGGAACATCGCTAGGAAAAAAGTTGCGATCACGGGAGAAATCTTCGGTCCGTCTTACTTCCGTTTTGGGGAAGAAGTTTTTCCATTTTCGATCTTAAATAAACTATTGTTTGTGAAACACCATGAAGGAATGATGGTAATCACGTGAATCTTACAGGATATGCAGAGCAGGGTAGGATATGCAAATGATTAGAAGTGCAGAGTCATTGCGCATGTCTGGACCCGGCAGCGCCCTCTGAACAGTCGAGTAAGGGGTATAAAGAGAGGGCTGTTTAGGATACACACCAGCAATGCATTGCGGACAGCGAATTGTAAAAGGGTCACCAGGATTCAATAATGCCGCGGCGACGACGAAGGGCGCAATATCACCATACGACAAAGTTTGAACGAGGACGAATGATTGGTTAGCGTGAAGGTGCAGTTTCGTAGATTGCGGCTCGGACAGGACATAACGCCACGACAGTGATGCGCGTGTGGCGGTAGTGGACCGAGGAGAACCAGGTGCATCGACAATCCGGCAGTGGACCGAGAAATGTGACGAAACCGCGGGATGATTCGTTTTTGGCAATAACGAACCGTTTCGCATCTTTGCAAGTGTTAGCACAACAGTGGAGCACTGCAACAGGTGTGATATTGTCTGCTTCCACAGTTCGACCCCATCTGTTGCACAGGTTACTGATAGCACGCATTCCTTTGACCTTGAATCATGGGCGCCTCAGGCTGGAATGGGGTTTTCAATACAGACAATGGCATGCTGATTGGTCAGACGAGTCCCGATTCAACTTGGACTACCATGATGGCCACATACGCATTAGACGGTATTTTGGTGAGCGCTTTCTTCCAGCATGCATTGTCGAGCGTCATACGGGCCGAACGCCAAGTGATGGTGTGGGGTGGCATTGGGTACCATTCGCGATCTCGGCTGCTACGACTTGAGGGCAATCTCAACAGCGACCGCTACATCAGGGACGTTGTACAGGCAGAAGTCATACTCTTCCCTCAGAGCAATCCTGGCGCTATATTCCAGCAGGACAATGCCCGACCACATGTTGCCAAGCATTTTATTTTTATTGGAGGTTTAACGACCACCGTGAGCAACTCAGTGGGTTATAAGAAGTCGCCCGTCCCTAATTTAGGGCAACTGGTTCCAGGGAAGGGAGAGAGCCAGCGCAGTAAGACAAACACAACATCCATGCCTCACGGGGATTCGAACACGGGCCCCTTTAGGACGAATGACCAGAGGCCATCGCTTGGACCACTGCGCCTCCGGGGAGGCGTTGTCAGGAATGTTCAAGCCCTCTTCGCAGCACAGCAGATACCGCTTCTTCCCTGGTCTACACGTTCGCCAGGCCTATTGAACATGTCTGGGATATGGTCACTCGGCAACTGGCCCTTCCAAGTCCTCCAGCGGTCAGTACCAATGATCTGTGGACTCGCATACATGCCGCCTGGCAAGCAATTACCCAGGACACCATCCAACGCCTTTTCGATTCAATGCCACGCCGTCTAGAAGCTCTTATCGCAGCACGCGGAGGCTTCACAAGGTACTGAATTTTGCAGGTAAAAAATGGTGTATTGTTCTGAAAATTAAATCACTTATGAACAGTTATATCAGTAATGTGTGGTATAAATTTCATTCGAATCGCATGGTTCCTTCTTGGTGTTGCAATTTTTACAAACAGTAGTGTACAAACATTTATGTAATTAAAGATGTTTAAACAATAATACAGAGCAGGGAAAACATCACCGCGGAAAAAAAAGGTCTGGCGGGAAGAATCTTCGGCAAACATTTATGTAATAAAATGATACTTAACAACTATACTGGACAGAAGAAACATCGCAAGAAACGAATTTAAGATTACAGAGCTGCGTCTAACTTTCGTTTCCGGAAATTGTTGCTTCCGTTTACAAACTGAAACACAAACATTCATGCAATAAAAGGATATTTAACAACAATACCGAACAAAGAAAACATCTCAAAAAAATAACGTTATGGCAGAAATCTTAACTCCTAACTTCCGTTTTCGGGAAGCTTTATAAGACGGGAAACTTGCAGCCATTATCGGGAGTCTGCAAGAGACGGCTTAATAATGTTCTGGGGATATCGCTTTTGTCTGAAGGTCCAAAATAAAGTCTGCTAGGTACGTCGCCCCGATTCTGCTATGTGGGACGGAATTACCAACGGAGAATGGTATGTGGTCTGGTGACCCCAATGACATACGGGGGCAAAACCAAAAAGGGAATTTTTACATCTGAGAACATTTTTGTTGGGAAATGAGCTCAATTCGTTTGGGATATATTTTACTTTGTATTCCATGTTTATTAAATATCTTTTCTACGTACCACACGGGTTTAATAAAACGGAAAAGGGACTAATTTGTAATTATATTGGGATCTTAAATTTTCCTCAGTGTTTCATCTTTATTCGTTTCAGTTATACAATAAGGTCGGATCTGTTTTGACTCAGAGTACTATAGTGATGATAAACCTTTTACAGTAATTTCCTCTCACATCATTTTAAAGGCAATTTCTTTCCTCATACTTTACAAATTTACGAGTAAATAATTTGGCTGTTTTTTCAGGCTTCCTGTGGTTGGGAACGCGAATGCGTCGGTGTTTCCCTATGAAGTTGGCTCCAGACGCGCTTTGTCTCTTCTCCGTATGCAGCAGAGGAATGGCAAGCCGGCTGCATTGATTTGCCAGTAACCCACAAGGGCGCTAAGTCGTCTTTGCAGGACTCAATCCGCCATGGGCGGACGAGACAGATGGATTAATGGAGATGGATAATTTGACTGAAATGAATTCATCCAAAATGAAAGCGTTCATTTTGTACGATTGCACGCATAGGACTTCATAGAAATCCTCTTACGTGAAAATTTAGTATGGACAGACAGCTTAAAAATCTGCCTTTACAAATAACAAGATCGTTGGAAGTTCTTACTAAGATTTCAGTCAAAACTTCGACATTTAAAAAAACGATCATTCATAGTTTAATGACATATCTCTGTTATTTACACCTATACAAAGGCGCTAATTAAATTTTCACTGAGAACGATATTTAATGTGCTCACTATTACTTATTTGGCTTATTTTACAGTTCGCTTAATTGGTGAAGTCGAAAATCTTATGATACTACACCGATGAACCATTACTGTTGTTGTTGTTGTTATTGGAGGTTTAACGACCACCGTGAGCAACTCAATGGGCTATAAGCAGTCGCCCGTCCCTAATTTAGGGTCACTGGTTCCAGGGAAGGGAGAGAGCCAGTGCCATAAGACAAACACAACATCCATGCCTCACCGGGATTCGAACCCGGACCCCGTTCGGACGAATGATCAGAGGCCAACGCCTTAGACCACTGTGCCACCGGGGCGGCGTGAACCATTACATTATGACCACCTACGTAATAAGCTGTAGGACCCCCTTTAGCCCGAGGAAACAGCTCCCACTCGGCGAGGCATCGATTTGATGAGGTGGCCATAGGTATCTGGTACCATAATGTCAACAGCAGGTCTTCCAGTTCCCGTACATTTTGGGGTGGTGGTAATTTAGCGCGAACCCGCTTTTCCAAGTCGAACCACAAATGTTCCATTGGATTCATGTCAGGTGAATTTGGAGCCCAGAGCATTAACAGAAAGTCACCAGCATGTTCCTCGAACCACTCCTTGACGATTCTGGCCGTGTGGCATGACGCGTTATCATTTTTGGTAATGGCCATCACTAACAGGGAACACAATTGCCAGGAATGGGTGAACTTGGTCCGCAACGATGTTCAGAAAGCTGACAGCTGTCAGTGATTGTGCTATTGGGATAATGGGGCCTAAAGTGCCCCCCCCCAACATCACCCACAGCATAACACCGCCGCTGCCGCACTGTTTTCGTCCAACAGTGCATCCAGGTGCCATAGCCTCCGTTGGTAATCGGCGTATCCGCCCTCGGCCGTCTACGTGATGCACCAGGATTCTTGATTCGTCAGACCAGGTCACTTTCTTCCAACCATCCACGGTCCAATCCTGATGATATTGGGCCCATTTCATGCGTTGTTAACAATGACGTGCAGGGAGCATAAGGATCCGGCTCGATTTTCGGCCAGAAAGCTGCACGTGGCTCTGATCACCACTGTTGTACCTGCGGGGGATTTGTCGCACTGTGGCCCTGCGGTCGCTGTGAACAATGAGAGACAGTCTCCGTTCCCGTCTGGCATCAATGAGCTGCGGACGAGACACTGCCGGACGACGGTT
Source organism: Macrothele yani (assembly GCA_039090855.1). Lineage (NCBI taxonomy): Eukaryota > Metazoa > Arthropoda > Arachnida > Araneae > Macrothelidae > Macrothele > Macrothele yani. Next base: position 99,170,309 of record CM076992.1, on the reverse strand, counting down.
CGTCGCTTGGCCATCTGTGTTCCACTTTTGATACGTACTCACTACAGCGGCATGTGAACAACCCACAAGCCGCGCCGTTTCCGAGATCGTAGTTCCGAAGCATCATGCCATCCCAATTTGTCCTTTATCAAACTCCGATAAAACGGCAGCTTTTCCCATTCTGACCCCGAACACTCTACTAACCGAAAGCCAGTCCTCGGGTTGTATATATACTGCAGTTCACAGAGCAGAGCACCTGCGCCACCGTTCGGTCTCCAGGCGCGCTCATCTCTCTAGGCTGGGGGTGGTCAAAATGTAATGACTCATCGGTGTATGGTTACGGCGATTGGGAAAACCTAGAAGTTTCACCAATATCATTTTTATCTGTAAAATACTGGAGCACTTAGTTTTTATTCAACGATTTGGAGAACGGGAATGATTAAATGACTTGCTTGTCTGTAAAACACAATAAGAATTTAAACGCCTTATTATTTCAACGTCGAATTTTGTCATCATCCCCAGTCTGCTCTTGATTTGGATGCCTTACATCAGCTTTATTTTTTTGAATTAATGTTTCTTTTATTGAAACTTATTACGATATAGGTCGGCACCAAAGTAAAGGTATGCAATCCAAAAACTGTTTTTGTTAGACAAAAACACCTGTGACATTAAGGAAACAACTAATTCTTGAAATTCACATTTCATCATCTTTGGCAAAATTGGGTGGGCTCTTCCAGAAATTTTATTCACAGCATTTACTAATTCTCCTGATAACAGCATGGCATCAAGAACCAAAACAACAGATCACAAAGCAATTCCATATCTCTTTAGCCAGTTTATTTTTAAGGGACGTAGTATGTACACTTCAATTTATGTAACAAAAGGGTAAGTCAAACGACTTCCGTTAATTAGGGTTTCAGTAGTTTAGTGCCGGATGACGGTGTCCTTGGAAATTATTATCAGAATTCGTTTGATAAATAGCCTCCACCATTGACGAAGCCTGCCGATGCGTTGTAATGTAGAGGCTATTATTTTCTTCCCTCCGTTAAACAAATTAAACGAATGGCTCTTCCTAAACAAGCGTTTTGCCTCGCCTCGACATTAATTCATTTGTTGTTCGGTTTCTGCGCAGCTAATGGAGAGAGTCAAAGTGCAAAAGGACGTCTTTTTGGGACGAAACAACAAAGATATATAATAGTAGATTGAGAGCTTTTACGTCATCCGAGATATTGTTGAAGCTCCTAACAATGAAGTCTTCACTCCCTCAAGCCATCCATTTTAATATTTCCTTTGACCCAGCCGCAGAAAGTAAATAAAGAAGTTCAACGGATCGAATACACTGATAAGATTAATATGATTACTCCAACAGTAAACTACGTGTAAATAAAGAATATTTGAATCGCCGACAGGATATATTTAGCCTTTTCGAAATATCGAGTGCAGCGCGCTCAAGGGAAGAAAGTCTTGACGCTTGGGAGTTTGTAACTATCGGGCTTCAGTAGCGTGAGGGTTGGATATGGACACATACCACTAACCAGAGAAAAGAGAATAACAAAAATAAATGTTAATTAACATTAAAAACTAGTGTTATTAAATAAAAAAGTGTAAATAAATTACCAAGTTTGTTGCAGAACGCCGCCGAAGGTACTTGGGTCCTACCATTTAACACATGCAATCTTCACAATGTTGACATCAGTGGTGACATGAACTTTGAAATATTTCCTTCAGAGGAGATTCTGGTCTGATAATGAACGACTGGTTAGGATGTCTTAGGGCCTGTATTCAAATCTTGGGTGAAGCATGACTATTGTGTTTGCTCTTCGGTACTAGCTTCCCTTTGCTAGGAAGCAGAAGTCCAAAATTAGGGATATGTGATTTACCTCGTCTTTAGAGGTGGCAATTCTTTTACAGAAAAAAACTAAGTAATTTATTTCCTGCCTTAAATTTTAAATGTCTTTCTTTAAAGCTCAGGATATTTTGTTGAAATACTCATTGTTACAAAGAAAAGACAAGCAAATCAACAGCGCTGCGTAGCAACGAAAATTTTCATCATTCCACACACTTAGAATGAGTAGCATGCGTCAAAATGCTCATTGCTTAGGAAAAAAAAAAACACTCTGCCAAATTTCAGATAGAAACTATTGGTGTTTCTATATTCTGTATGCAATACAGAATTACAAGGACTTTATGAGCAAGTGAGGTTTTTTTTTTCAATGAAAGAAGCGTCAAATGTGGTCACATAAACGCCAGACATAGAACTAATTACGAGGGAGGGGGGACAGAAATGCTAACAGAAAAGCCAGATGTGATGTGGTAACGCCTCTCCACAATCAAATAAACAAGTGCACCAACCAACTGTGTGCCTATTTGTCTCGTGCGTCAGCTCATTTGTTATAATTTAATGACGTCATCTTTCATGTGAAAAAATTGAAGTATTAACGTCAATTTAAAAAGGACTATGGCATGTATCTACGATTTTTTTTTCTAGCTGCTACAGGGCTGCATGATTATCGGGTAACACCACGGTGTAGTGCACTATCCGGTGAATGATACAAACTGTATGACGTTTCCTGACCAAGAACACATGCAGTTGAGTTGGCCTGTCGGGTGCGAGTCAGTTGCACTCTAAGCCTCTTCCAGTTCATGGATAATTCGCTTCCCCCTCGGAGCTTCTGCTTGATGTGAAATTACTGCACTCAGGGACTCCCTCCTCAAATTCCCTTTCGCTGTTAGGGAAATAGCCGCCATAGAACCATAAGTACTTGCGTGTATGTATATATACACACGTGTTATACATTTTTCTTTAATATACACATGTGGCCTTGGATTGTTATCTGGTGGAATCGAAAGAGGCAATTTGCGTCACCCAGGCTTGGAGGTTGACTCTTCGTACCCCCAAACGTTTCTTTTTTAATTCTGATTTCTCATTTTTTACTTTTTCATTTATTTTTTTTAAGCTTTCTTAATTCTTTCATAATTTGTTTCCGTTTTCTTTATTATAGTGAAACTTCCATTAACGGACACCTCCGAACAACGGTAACCTCCGAATAACGGAAAGTTTTGATTTGTACCGAACAGCTGCCGTAAGATTAACATTAACGATAGCCTCCTAACAAGGAAATCTCTTAATTTGTTTCCCTTTTTCTTTATTACAGTGAAACTTCCATTAACGGACACGTCTGAACAACGGTAACCTCCGAATAACGGAAAGTTTTGAACAGCTGCTATAGAATTAACATTAACGATAGCCTCCAAACAAGGAAATCTCTTAACAGAGGCCAACGGACACCCCAGTCCGTCCAGAAAAAGATATAATGGACACCTAGTCTTTAGGATTTTTACGCACTTCCTTCAGTACTTCAGCGAAACGGATAAGATAGGAATAAAGAATGCTACTAAGAATTAAGAATGCCATTGTGCCTCGACTTCGATGGGTTGGAATACGGCGAGTACCATGGTGTGCTTAAGTGGAAAGAAAGGAGTTAAAGTTTAGTTCTACGTTAGGCGAACTCCAGCTCCTGTGTACGTTTATTTGGCAACCTGGGAGGGGGAAGATTGCTGGTTGGTGAAATGTTTTCCGTTGGCGGCGGTATATCTTTGATTGGCCCCTGTGGGTTTTGCTCCTATTTTTCAGCTAACTGCGCAGTTCCACTTCATTGTATAATATTTTTCTTTCCCTTAGAGTACCATAAACTTAATCACCTTATAACGAAGTAAATTTCTCCGTCATTTCTGTACACGCCAGGATTCGAACCCGGATCCCCTCATTCCCGGAATAAGTCACTCTACCGATTGAGCTACGCGGACGTTTTATTCTGATTCCTATCTGTCTTTATGTCGTGTGCGTCCTTTTGGCAGGTACGTCACATCATCTCCCCCTTATTTTTTTTTTTTTTTTTTTTTGAAGTGCTGGAGAAAGGATTCTCTTATTTTTCCTATCTCGCGGTGTGGAAAGAACATCACACCAATGCGAGATTTTGAACGGTCGGGTCATCCGGATAGTTCGGGCGCCATTATAACGAAGTAAATTTCTCCGTCATTTTTATCCGCGCCAGGATTCGAACCCGGGCCCCCTCATTCCGGAATAAGTTGCTCTACCAATTGAGCTACGCGGACGTTTTATTCTGATTCCTATCTGCCTTTATGTCGTGTGCGTCCTTCTGGCAGGTACGTCACATCTCCTGGTACGTTACAACCTAGTTTAATATTTCTAAAGAGAAGTTTGAAACAACGGTACAGACACCACTTTCTTAAAATCCTCTACATTGATTTTATTTTAAATTGTTATAATGAGTTTCATTCAGCATTCCACCTTTTGAGAAAGCTCTGAAATCGTTTTCTTTGTGCGTAAGTTTTCCGCAATTATTCTCCTTTTGTACCAAAGCAACGGACTAGCAATGTTAAATAGGCCTAACCTCCGAACAACGGCACCTTCCAACAACGGTCACTTTTTCCCGGTCCGAGGCGACCATTATTCGAAGGTTTCACTGTACTAATATTTCATTGTCCATGTCCAACTAGCCCGAGCAATCAGAGGCCCACTCGACGCCGGGAGACGATATATTTTATTACGTGCGTGCTGAAACTTATTAAAGTTTGTCTTCAGATCAGGTACACACATTTTTTTGTTGTTGTTTCAGGGTTGAACAACTCTATATACGTCTAAGGCTATAAGTTGTCACCCGTCTCAAATTTAAGACTACTTGTTTCAGGAGAACCAGCACCATAAGGCAAACACAACGTCCAAGCCTCATGCGGGACAGACTCGGGCGATTAGCCAGAAACCCGGGCCTCTGGCCACGCTGCTTGCTACATAGAATAAACAAAGCCTCAATACAGTAATATAATGGAGGGCAACATGAAGTTATTTGTTGCTTCCTCAATCCATAAATAATCTTTATCATTACTTCAAAGGAAACTATAAGAAATTGGTAGGAAGCATTATTTACAACAGTCAGAAGAGCACAAGTTTCACTGTCACATGTTCTTCAGTATTTAATTACCTCAAACAAGTCCCCACCCCAAAGGAGATCCTAAGGCCGACGTGTGCTTGGTGACGGAAGGATTTCCAAACAAATACACGTTTGTGTTCTGATCGATGACCATGGTTAGTGGTCACGACTCATGTGGCTGAAAAGAATTTACCTGCACTAATCGCTGAAATTTTGCGTTTACGTAAATATAGTTTCTCCGCAGCGCTGTCTGGAATATGGGGCTCCTACCAATATCATCATTTTTTGTGGCGTACCAAGCTAAAAGCAATATCTTCCTATAACAATGAATATTGAAGGAACTAAAAAATAACCGAAACGTTGATGAATGTGGACCGTAGTGCAGTAAGAGATATTTGAGGCGAGTCCTTGCCAAGACCAGATGTTGGTTCGTCGTGTAGTAACAAAAGTATGGATCAAAAATGTTCAGAACTGTATGAAAACAATAGGCAGGCACTCGACCCATTAGTTAAATAGAACATGCTGCTTTCAGAAGGGACCCTAACACTCACCACTCAGCGTTTTGCAGTATTTTGGTAACCACAAAGTTACAAGAAATGACTTGTCATTTTAAAATTTAACAATGAAAAAATTGCAAAAGAATGTTTGATGATTTGCATAATATATTCTTGAATGTGACATGTCCACCATTCCTTTTAGTTACGTACAACCGAAAAATTCTTAAGGTATTTTGCAGTTTTAAGAGCATGCATTAGCAAAGATGTTGCGTGACGAAAACTTTTGTAGATCACCGGCCTTCTCTAAAATTTCATAGCTTAATAGGCTTTAAAGTAGACGCATTAGCGATGATTCCGTTCTTCACAAACTTATGGTAAATGGATAGTGATTATTTAGAGGATATAGGTAATCAATTCATAATGAGAAGTGTGATCTAGTCTGGATATCCAAGCTTCAGCAAAACATAAAAAGTGTTTTCCTTTTCTACGTCAGAGATTCCGGAAGAAACATCACAGTTACTTTAGCTTGACTTAACTCATATAATGTGGTCGACAAAGGATGTGTGTAGCAGGTTGAGCCAAAAGTTTGTCCCGTTCGCAGAGCTGCAAAGTATAATGATGCGAGAAAGCCATAGATGCTCACCTCATTTTGCAAAGTGCAAGCCGATGTTTTCTATAGTCCTTCGCCAACGTCCCACCAGAGCCACGATCCCACGGCAGTATCACCCAGCAGGTTTCGAGGACAGAAACTCTAATACCAGATTTTACATCCACCACTGAATCGAAGTGTCACCCTTGTAAGAAATGGACCATGGAGCAAAAAGGTGGTAGCTGGATGGGACAAGTTCTGGACTGTATGAAGGATCGGATAGGATCTTACCCTTTTCCAGTTCATGTGGGTTTAGGCGGATCACTCTGGAGGTGTGTCTTGGGACATTATTAACCTGTAGCAACTCTCGCTTCCTACTGATGAGTTCTGGGTATCGTTGGCAGTATCATGGACCCCCTGCTGTTGTTCGGCAATAGAAGTCCCTGTTCATAGCCTGACCATCTGGCATAAGTGCCCAGTGCACAGGACCCTCACAATTCCACCAAACGCACATGACTTCTTTCGAACCGCCCTCTTTGCAGAACTGGTTGTGCTTCTTATCTTGGCCTGAGCTATTGTGGGCCAGTAGTGCGATAACGCACGAATATCCACTTTTCATCACGTGTGATGACACGATGTCAACATTTATTGTCCTGCGAGTTTTACTGCAACCTGAGATAGAGAGAGACACGTTGTTTCGCCATCTGGGGTGTCAATTCATGGGGAACCATTCGATGGTGTCTGGAGGAGAAACCAAGATGTTGCAGGTGACGAACGATGGTTGATTAAGAAGACCCCTCCTCAGCTACCAGTTGTGGTGTGCTTGTACCTGAATTCTCTGTCACAGCTTCTACCAGGGTGTCAGTGTTGGTGGTCTTTGAACATCTTTGATATCGGCTTGTCTTGAAACGCGGGAACTATTTTTGTACAGTGCTGCTGCCCACTGTTTTTCGCCTTCAACTGCAGGAAATTCTCTCACTGTTGCCGCATTTAACCCTTTTTCCAATAATGGCGTAGGATCACTGGAACAGCGCGTTTATAGACCTCTGTACGGGTGGCCAAAGTTGTGGAAACCTTTTGGAAAATTTGTCATCTGAGTTTGGTGTCTCATAACATCAGTCTTTTTTAGAATAATACCGTAAATTTATATATCATTAGAAAGATAATTTAATGTAGAATGGAATGCAGCACACTTTATTTTCAAAATGCATTTTAAACGACGTAATACACAGAAAACCATGATAAAGCGTATTTCATAACTTCTCATCACTTCTGCTAGTATTTAGTCTGGAAACCTTTTGCCGCAGCCTTACAACTCCGTTCGATGGAATGAACCGAGCGTTTTAGTTCATCAGGTGTTATAATGTGAAACCAAGATTGTGTGATCGCTTCTATCAGTTGTGCTTTATTCCTTGGTTGCTTCTGACTAACAAGTTTCTTTAATTGGCTCCACAGATTTTCTATTGGATTCAAGTCAGGGCTATTACCTGGCCATTCTAGCAGATTAATATGATTTTCCTGAAACCACTTTTTGCCCACAGCATCAACATGACAAGGAGCTAAATCCTGTTGAAATATGTAGGCTTCATTATTCTGGAAAGGACCACTTGCCGAAGGCTTCAGTTTCGGCTCAAGTATATCAAAGATGTATTTCTTGCCAATCACACAAATTTTGCCCACACCTTTTGCTGTCGTACAGCCTCAGATCATAACATTAACTAGAAGCTTCATGGTAGCCGCAATGGATTCAGGCAACAAACCTCCATTTCTTCCTTCTTACACACTTTATGCCACCACAACCAAATATGGATATTCTAGTCTCTTCACTCCAAATCAGATGATTCTGTCTCATTGTTCCTCAGACCAATTAACATCGTACATAAATGGGAAACGAATTTCGCCGAAGAAATAATTCTTCGCAAATACATGGAAGGCGATACAAATGCAATAATTGGCACTGATGTGCTATATTTTCACTGTTGCCCATGTAGCCACTCTTTCAGAAAACTTGAAAATTGCATTGCCCTGGAGCGGGAATCGAACCCTCACCTCCCGATTACCGGTCGAGCATGCTATCCGTTACACCACGTAGGACAAGGAAGTTCCAAGCAACTGGGTGGTGTAACGGATAGCATGCTCGACCGGTAATCGGGAGGTGAGGGTTCGATTACCGCCCCAGGGCAATGCAATTTTCAAGTTTTCTGAAAGAGTGGCTACATGGACAACACTTACTTGTAATCATTCAGTGCCAATGATTACAATTAACATAATTTTTAGCTCATTCTAATATCTTCCTTCGTTGTTTGGGAGACAGAAATGGCTTTTTCCTTGGAATTCTAAAATGCAAACACAAGTTCTTGGGTCTACGTCAAACAATCCTAGCACTCATCTTCAAACTCTTTGAGACAATTCATTTTTAATTTTTAATTGACTCAGATGATTTCCTTCTGTCACTTAAATACAGTCTTTCAATTCTTCTATTACCACATGCTGCTGTGCACTTTTTTTTTGCCTTTACCAATTTAGTTTTGAACCGACAGTCAGCTGATACGTCTTGCACAGTTTAGAAATATCTCCTTTGGTTAGATTTCCACCTACTTTTCTTATGATTTCCTCATAAGAGTAGCCTTCTTCGCGTAAAGTTAGTATTTTACATCGCTAAAATTCTCGGTGTGACCAGTCAACTCTTTTCTTTATGTTTTTCGTTTTATTTACACAGCTTACGAATTTAACAAGAAATAGAAAAATCTATGGAAAAAAAAAAAAAAAAACATTGGCCAACTTGATGACACTCAACACAACTGAATAGGAGTTCTATTATTTGCTTTGATACCCGGAAATGAGAGCTGACTCTTAATAATAATATCTGATTGGCTCTCTGAAAAATCAGCCTCACTGGTAAGTTTTGAGTTAAGGAAATCCACTAGTTACATAAGGTAGTTATGTTTTCTTTTTATGGCTTATTTGGCTATTACTTTTGATAGAGTAAAGATAATTCAACACAGTTTGTTGCATTAAATTCTGAATTGAATTATTTTTCTAATGATATATAGCTTTGTGGTATTATTCTAAAAAGGATTGGTTTTATGAGCCTTCAAAATCTTAGAAATACAAATTTTCCTAAAGCTTTCCCCAACGTTGTCCATTAATGTACATCTGCTCACCTGATAACGCATTGTGGCCTCGTGCCAAAAGCACATCATCGCGGTACCCAGTGGCGGCTATTTCGCACAGAAATGGAGCCCCTAGCATTATGCGTAGCTCAAAACAGGATGAACTTTTTGTCTCATCCTGGTAATTCAATAATATGCTTCGTTTTTCCAAAGGATATTTTTTCTTTTATCTTTAGCAAAAATCATTTCTGTCAATAATTCCTAACGCTCGTAGTAAGACGATAAAATAAAAAAGGGGGAGAGGGAGAAAGGAGTGACTTCGCTCAAACCTAAAACTCCGCAGATGTTTTCTCGATAATTTCTAATGATTTCATTTCTGTAAATGTCAGTTAAAAATTATACAGTAGAGAAGAATATTCTCAGAAATTTGCGAGGCATGTTATCAGCAACACAAATAAATGAAGTATCTGTTCACAAAGTAATTAAAGTGCATGAGTTAAAATTTTGTTTTTGGAAATATCACTTCTCTCGGGTTCCGTGTTGACACGCAAATAAACTTTGGCCACCAGTTCTTAGATAATCAAAAATTAATCTGTCAACAAAATGCCCACGAATTGGAGTGCTTGTTTCAAGTTGCTGCTTCATAATCAACGTTAATATATATATTTTTTTTATTTCAAGGATTTTCAGAGACATGAGAACAGATGATGTACTGAGGAAGCACTGCAGCTATTTAATACAGCTGAACACTGACCTCTGCAACCTTTCATTTCCGCCAGATGTTTAAGCGACACTTCAGAGCTTCCGGAACTCTTTTGTAGGAACTTAGCTTAGAAAACGGCCAGCAGCGAGAAACGGAAGGAGGAGGGGAGAGAAGCATCATTACCACAGCCATTTAAATTTTTCAGCAGATAAACTCACCAAAAGTCTAAAATTTCCCTACGCTTTTAAAAGTTATTCCGTTGAATTACTGACGCAAGACAGCCATTCTTGGGAAGATTTTCATGCAAATATAGAGAGAAAACTAAATAACATAAAACTGCAGGCCGAGAGTTAAGTGTTTTTCCTTTTTAGTTTCGGGGTTTAACGACGGCCAGGAGGAACTCGCAGGTCTATAAGCAGTCTCCCGTCAATAATTCAGGGCCCACTGGTTCCAGGAAAGACGTAGAGCCAGTGTCACCAGACCACTCGGCCATCGGAGCGGCGAGAGCCATGACAGTACGTATACGTACCATCATGGCCCAGCCGCCCAGGTGTATGTATGTCCAAGTATGCTAAGCATATAACTAAGGCGGCAGAGTTTTTGAAAAAAAAAAAAACAAATTTCGGGCAAAATACAATTTTCAAATTTTAAGGCGTCATGTCTAAAAAATGGGGAACGAGGATGATAAAGTGTCTGTGATGGCAAGCATGTTAGAAACATACAGGATTGAGTTGTTATCAGAATTGCTCTTTATATAGAAGTCCCTCAACCTTTAATCTTCTTCGCTCATTGTTCATTGTTCTTTTTTTTTTTTTTTTTTTTTGATTGAGGGTTTAACGACCGCGCCGTGAGCAACTCAATGGGCTATAAGTAGTCTCCCTTCCCTAATTTAGGGTCACTGGTTTCAGGGAAGGGACAGAGCCAGTGCCAAGAGAAACACAACATCCATGCCTCACCGGGATTCGAAACCGAACATATCTCGGCAGGGGCAGATTGCCCCACCGGGATATTTCCCGGTGAACCACTCGAGAAATGGCCCACATTCTGGTATCCTCTTTGTCTGGATTGTTCAGAAAGAACGAATAAGAATCGTTAACTTCATTTGAGCTTTATATTATCAGCCTAAAATGTTATTATCTCAAAAAATTGGCGTTTCCTTCTATCCATGGATATTTTGGATATTTGCTTTCAAACGACAAAACAAAATTCTCTCTACTTCAATGAAAATTTTGCTTCCGGACCAAGCACGCCGTTGTAAATAAATTAAGCTAGTTATGGTTAACCGTAGGTCGTTGGACTTGGAGCCAAAGGGTCATTGGTAAGCCCTTTCCTCCTTTTATAATCTTGAAGGAGGTACTAGTAACAATTTTGATGGTCTATAATCCCCACACCCTTATCCACGTACAGACATAAAGCACAAAACAATTCTTAGGCAGAGATGTTCCGAAATCCGTATCCCACTCACATTTATCTTAAAAGAAACAAATTACCGGTACTAGTTCATGGATCAAAAGGGTAGTTCATAACTTAAAATAATGAGTAGACTTAAAAAAGGCATCTATTCAAGGAATACCGTTGCACAGTAGACGATTAGTGGCCAAATAAATATAATTATCTGATACATCATCACGTTTTGGGCATCGACGATCAGTGACCAAATAAATATATTTGGTACATCATCCCGTTTTGAGCATGGTTTGATGCTACATTTAATCACGAGTGGATTTTTTAAATTCTTACACCCTTAAATTGTCATTAAAATTTGTTCACGACTGAATCAGTTTTACAATGCATATTTCAAGAGTTCTCTTTCATCCAGGAGTTAACAGAATTTTTTTCATGAGGGACTTTATGAGGTGTTCCTCTGTGGTTAGGTGTGTTTCTGTAGTGGACCACAAGACTAAAATTCCCGGCCTGGTTTTGTGGGCCCAATCCGCCCGTGCAGCTCGTACTGTAACGTATACTCTCGATTCACTTTCCTTTTGATTTTTACTATCTCTGGTTATTTTATTTTACTATGTAAATTATCTTCTTACTGAACGAGATGTTATTTCTCCTGCTGAATGAGATCTGGCAATGAGTGTAAGTCATGACGTGGTGGTAGCCAGTATAAATAGGCGCGTTCAACGATACTTAAGGAGAGCGTTTGTGGTTGTATAGGAAGAGCGTTTGTTTATGTGAAAGAGAGCTTTTTGTTGATGTGTGTAGGGAGAGCTTCGTTCTATGTGATTAGGTTTTTCTTCATTATTGTGATACGATTAGTGTGTGTGTGTTGGATGATTCAAGAGTTTATCTAATAAAAAGTTGTTCTAAGTAAGTACGTTTTTCTCAGTTCATAGTTTTGTCAGATCTCTGTCTGGCTGTTAGGTTTATTTCATTAAGTGTTATTAGTAACAACCAGAATAAGACTTTATTCATCTTAATTACTACTACAACATAACTACCAGTTATAAGCTTGTTCATTATTATTACTACATTACTAGCAGGAAAGTTTATTCATGATAATTAACAAACAACAAGCATTAGAAGAAGCATTAGCTTAGAAGAAGCGTTATATTCATTATAATTAGCTTAGTAGTGAAAGCTAATTCATTATAGTACGAATGGTTATGAGCTAGCACTTATACCACTGCGTTATAAGCTAGCACTTAGACCACTGCGTTATAAGCTAGCACTTAGACCACTGCGTTATAAGCTAGCACTTAGACCACTGCGTTATAAGCTAGCACGTTTCTCACTTTTTAAAACCCGCACGACTTGCATATCTTGATATTAAGCACAAAAGTGTAAAAATTAAGAATATCCAATGTCGATTCAAGAAGATATAAAAAAATTAGACCTTTTTGAGAAAGCCAAGCTCATTTCAAGGTAATAAAAGTTTCCTACCTCACGGACATCAACGGGAAAACTGCAACGCAAATGAAAATTCAATGCTCTCAAATATTATCCAGCTTTAATTTGCTTTGCAAATGCTGCAGAAGAGTTGAGCTTTCACTGAAATTAATTTTTTTAACTCGCAGTTCTAAAGAAACATGATTTAAAGCTCTCCTAGAGGGAACTTTGAGGAATAAATGGAAAATGAAGACGCGCAATGTTCACATTTCGCATGACCTATCGGATAAAAGTTCTTGTTCTACTGAAATAGGCTCTTCAGAACGTCACTTTAAAATTTTCAAAATGACGATTTAGAGAATTATAAACAATATTAAAAATATAAAAATGCTTCAAATTTCTGAAGCATTCAAATTACTTATTGTTATATTCTCTCGGCCAAAGAAAAAAAAAGAAGTTTTAAGAATCTCAAAAAGAAAGAAATATCGACATGCACGGACAACACAATTGGGTTAGCAATTTTTTTACAAAACGCGTTAAAAAGAAGTTAACAATCAAGTTGCCGCAAAATTAAAAGAAATCATCTAGGCCTCCATTTTTTTAGGGGAAAAAATGAAAAGGCGCCGTCCAAATCGGTGCGGCAAAAAAAAAAAAAAAAAAAAGTAAGATTCGTCAGCGACTGTGGTATGAGGAGGAATAAGGAAACGTTACCATGATATGCTATAATACAACTTAATGCCCGTTTGCCAAAGGAATAAACTAATAATAATAATTCAGAACCATATTATAGCGACTCAGAACGAAACAAAAGTTTACTGAAAGTTGCTGAGAATGAAACGTGTAAAAAGTGTGGTAATGCTGTTACTGTAGAGCGCATTATAGCTGGCTGGCTGTCCACATTTCCCAGCAAACAAATACACTGCTGGACAATTGCTAAGGACGGATCATAAACGGCTATATAGCGCATAAAAAAGTAAGTGTAGTTGGATGCCAAGTGAAATAAAATAATGTCAGAATGCCAGGACATTACAAGAAAGACAATTTATTGTGCTCTGAAATCCAGAAGGCTTTAGAACGTGTTCAATGGACAAACAGGCCATTTTGTGCAGAATACGTAAACGTGAAAAAAATGCAATTACCGTCCGCAGGCGTTCCAGCGTAAGATGTCAATACGGGATATGGCCACCATGGAGGGCGATGCAAGATTCCACACGTCGTGTCATGCTTTGCACAACATTATCAAGCAGCTGTTGGGGTAATTCATCCCATTCCTCTGTCAGTGCACGGATGAGGGTGTCCTTGTTTATTGGAGGGCATTGGCGACCAGCAAGACTCCTCCTTAAAGCATCCCACACATTTTCAATGGGATTCAGATCTGGAGAACGTGCTGGCCATGAGAGGCGTTGAATATCTTCGCTCTCAAGACACTCCTGGACAGCGACTGTTCGATGACATGTTGCGTTGTCGTCTATGAAAATGAATCTATCACCGACAGCACCACGGAACATGCGAACATGAGGTAGCAGAACATCATTAATGTATCGTTGGCCAGTCATAGTCCCAGTTGGAAGCACATAGAAGGACGTACGGCCATTGATCATGATGCCAGTCCATACCATGACACTACATGTCGGATATCGGTCCCTTTCCTGTATGTTTGCTGGACAATATGCAGTACCACTATCACGCCAGATCAGTTGTCGTCGACAATCAGACGATAGACTGTATCTACTCTCATCTGAGAAGAGGACAGCAGACCAGTCGTTATCAGTCCAATTGCGATGTTGATGGCACCATTGCAAACGGGCGGTACGGTGACGTCTGGACAATGGGATGCATACAACAGGACGGCGGGCGTATAGTCCTCCTTCATGCAAACGTCTGGCGACAGTTTTTCGGGAGATCCGCTTGCCAGTAGCAGCCAGCCGCCCCGGTGGCGCAGTGGTCTAAGGCGTTGGCCTCTGATCATTCGTCCGTAAGGGGTCCGAGTTCGAATCCCGGTCAGGCATGGATGTTGTGTTTGTCTTACGGCACTGGCTCTCTCCCTTCCCTGGAACCAGTGACCCTAAATTAGGGACGGGCGACTGCTTATAGCCCATTGAGTTGCTCACGGTGGTCGTTAAACCCCCAATCAAAAAAAAAAAAAAAAAAAAAAAAAAAGTAGCAGCCATAAACTGATTTGCTACCTCACTAGCTGTGCTGCGCCGGTGTCTTTTTGTTGATAGCACTATGTACTGATCTTCTGCAGGTATCATACAGCGAACACGACCTCTCCCGTGACGTTTGCTACACTCTTTATTTGTTTGAAATGATTTCCAAAGCCTTGAAACAACACTGTGGCTGACGTCGAACTCCCTGGCAACATCTGTTATTTTTCGCCCTTCTTCAATCTTGCCAATAATACGGCCACGCGTAAAATCCTCTAGGTGATGTCGGGAAGACATACTGAAAATTGCAAGTTCGTCAATTGATTCCTTCCCTTTCAACTTTGCGTTTGAACAACAACGGTCAATACGCGTGAAATCCTTTATATCTCTTATCAGCGCTATGACGTCACGAACATGTTCGGCAATCCAAAATTTGCATACGCACAACACGTCTTACTGTATCCCGCACTTATGCTAATTTCCACATTTTCCTGCTACCATTGTATGGTTGCTATCGTTGCTATTGTCATCCGTCCTTAGCAATTGTCCGGCAGTGTATCTAACGAGCGACTAAGGGGTTAACATCCTTCGTTAAAATCTTGGATCAAATATGGGCAAATCTAAAGTTTTCTTACATCTTAATATAAAGTATCACGTCGAACATATGCTCGAAAAGGAAAACAAACTACAGGATGCTCGCAAAAGATATGTTTTATTTCATGAATTAATAAAACGTGAACCAAATAATATCAGAATTTACGAAAAAACGGTGACAGACTAACGAAGTTTTTTCTCACATCATTTGTGGCCGGTAGATGACATCACTTGTGATGTTTCTTTCTCATAACTTCCAGGATGGCGACAAAGCAGGTTGGTTGGTTAATGGCGCAAGAGCCACGAAGGGCTAAAGAGCGCCACGTCTGTTTTAAAAAGTAAAGAACAAAATTAAAAATACATCAATGAAAACAGAATCGCGGTGTAGAGGGCCAATAAAACAACAACGCACTAGAAAACAACACCACCGGTACAAGGAATCATATATACGTAAGATTGAAGGTAACAAAAACAATAATAAAATATAACGAATTATGACGTGATGAACCCAAAACAATTAAAAGATGCAGCAGTGATGTGAGAAACAATGATGTGATAAAACATAATATAAACGGTGTAAATGGCCATAAAACAGAAACAAGCTACACAAAAGGAAAAACACCGGTAACACGAAGAAATGATAGAACAGAAAACAAGTTACTTTGATCATGTAAAAGACGACTCAGGGTCACTGAGTCGTCTGGTAAAGTAGGTAAAACAAAATGATGAATACGTACACTAACAAAACAACACACTTACATAAAATATAAAAGACGGTCAGAGGTACATCACCCGTCCCGACAAAACAGGAACGAGCTCAGTTTGCATTGTGGTTAGCGGAGACAAAATCCCCCATTTATACAACAACGAAAACAGAAACGTGGTGAAAGACCCCCTAACTGATTACCGCACCACGCATGGAAAGACTCCCTAACTGAGGCCAGAATATATGCGTGGATGAAAAGATACAGGAAGCGTCTGTCATGCAAAGGGATATGTTCGCCCCTCGACTTCACAAGAACCGGTTGAAAATGTCCGGGAAGCATTTGCAAGAAGTCAGAGGAAATCAAAGTTGCTGCACAAGAGCTTCAGTTACCGACGTCAAAAGTCCATGACATTTTGTATAAAAGGCTGCGTCTTCGTGCATATGAAATGCAGTTTGTGCAGGCATTAGAGGTTAGTGACCTTCCTAGGCGTATGGCATTCTCAGTTACCATGATGGAGAGGCTCAAAACTGATGCTGGTTATTTGAATAAAGTGTGTTTTATAGTGACGAAGCCACTTCTTATAGGTCGGGAAAGGCAAACCAGTACAATGTCGGCATATGCAATTCTGGAAACCCCATATGCTGAATGAACATGTTCCTGACAGTCCAAAAGTGAATATGTCGTTTGGTTTGCTCCGTGGTATTGTAATAAGATACCATTTCAGCGCGTCTTTTATGAAAAAAACGAAAAAACATCGATATGCTCCTGCCATCACTCTGTCCAGCCGTTCGCCAGTCCGTCCCCTTTTGTGGACACCGTATCTCTGCACCTATTTATTCCATTTGAAAAATTATTTTTTGCACTGGAAAACCTGAACTGTGAGACCGACGCTTCTTGCTTTTTGATCTTTTCCTGATGCATAACTTTGCCTCTGGGGAGGTGAAAGGGTGCGTAAATGCTATCGAATTCAAAATATTTTATTCCATATCTGTGATTTTAAAAATTCGACTTAAACAATTATTTCCTTCCTTCCTTCAATAAGTTTTACATCGAATGCCACTTTTTCGCACAGTAAAAACTGCACTGTAGGGCAGTTTTTACGCTATAGGAGACATAGAGTATATTGCATTTTTACATATATCTCTGCTTCCAAAGGTGTGATTTAAAAACCCTTCCGGTGTATAAAGTTTGTTAAGGAAAATATTTTGCATACAATTTCTAAATCTTACTAACACATAGTTTTTTCACTAGAGAGCGTAAAGGCATATTTTCATTTTCAATATATTTGCAGCAGTATTTGAGCTCCAATACCTCGATTGAAAAGAAAAATCTTTTTAGGACAGATACCGCTTACAACGGAATACAGTTTGAGCATATTTCCTTCTCAAATTAATACACAGTTTTTCCGCCAGAGGCTTAAAACCATATATTTTTTTCGATATCTTTGCATCTAAAAGTTCGATTTGAAAAAAAATCTTCTTTGCGTCAGACAGAGTTTCTGGTGAAGAATATTTTGCTTATAATTTCTAATTTCTTTGACACAAAATTTTTCCACCGAAGAGCATATTTCTGTTTAGCACATATCGCGTTTAAAAGCAACACTGAAAAAATCCATTTTCAGTCAGATACCTTTGACCATGGAAAACTAACGCATTTTCTACTTAAAATAGTACACAAAGTACTCGCGAAAGAGGGCAAACGTATATTCTATTTTTTTCGATATATCGACTTGTAAAAAGTAGTACTTCTCTCAGGACTGCTTCGCCTAGCTCAAAAGGGAACATCTTGAAACATCTCGTGTGACTCGAAACTACCTAAATGCTCTGGTCAAGTATATGTTGTTAATCTATGGCAAGTAAATAAATAATGCTGATCAGAAACAGATGCATCTTATTCATTCCTTTCAAGAAATTTTTATCCAAGAGATAATTTTTAATTCATTTCGAAACAAAGTGTCTTTGAGGGGAAGATGGGGAAAATAAGTTTAGGACTTTATGTTAAGAAAAGATGTTTAATTCAGGAAGGTAACCGGGAAATTTATGCAAGCACTTTTGACTACGAGAGAATTTTTCTGTTCCGGGGTTTAGTGACCATCTCGTTGAGTTATAAGCAGCCTTCCATCCCTGATTTGGAGCCACTGGTTCCAGGGAAGGAAGAGAGCCAATGCCGTAAGACATACACACCATCCATGCCTTCACCCAGTATTCGAAATCGGACTCATCCCGGACCAATGATTAGAAGCCAATGCCTTGTTCCACGCGGCCACCAGGGCGGAGCAGGAGGATTGCTAAAGAAAAAAAAAAAAAAAAAAAAAACCCGACTGCATTGCGTTACTCTGTCCGCATGTTAGCCATCTCTGGATACAAAGTACAGAATGAAGCTACAAATGCGGGACCTCGGGGAGGAGATATTTTCCGGAGAAAAAAACCACATTTTACAAAATCACCCGTAGAAAATACAGGAGTGTATCCCCAGTTATATACAATCGCATTGTACGGGTTTTCGCTATAACCCGATTTCAGAATAAAAAATAAAAATAGAAACTGCACTATCGGCGGAATTTGAGCACTTAGTAATTTTTTATGCATATAAAGACAATTTTTGTTTGTTTGGGGGTTTAACGTGCACTGCGAGTAACTCAATGGGCAATAAACAGTGGCCCGTCCTAAACTGAGGGCAACTGGTTCCAGGGAAGAGAGAGCCAGTTACGTAAGACAAACACATCTCCAATGGTTGAATCTGGGACTCGAACCCAGATTAGACCACTCGGACGAACGGTCAGAAGCCAGAGCTTTGACCACTGCGACAGCTATAATGCGACGTACACTCAGTAGACAAAACATTAGAGATAGGGGTGATGGGAAGTTGACGTGGGCATTCCCAGCGCTGAGTGGAACAAACCCAAACTGAATGCAGGCGGTAAATAGGCGGACAGCTGGGCTTCCGAATAGTGTATCGCCATCGACGAGCATGGCTAAACGTGGCAATCTGAGAGACTTTGATCGTGGACGCTTTGTCGGCCCAAGACAGGTGAGCCATTCTGTCGCCCAAGTGGTAAGAATCCTGGGGTTTCTGAGGGCAACCGTATCAAGGGTTGTTCTGCGATTATACCATCGACGGATGTACTAGCGCCAAGAAATCAAGCGGTGGCCGACCATACGCAATTGATGACCGGGATCGTCGTAGACTATCCAGGCTCATACAGACCGACCGCTTGGCAACGGGAAGCGTAAATCACACCCAGGTTAAATGTCGGAGGCCCAAGCAGCGTCAGCGAGATTCATTCAGTTAACAAGTGGAATTTGAGTGCAAACCCTACCGGCGAATCACAGTCCTTGTTTTGTGGGACCAATAAACTGGCAGTAGCTGCGTTACATCATGTGTCAAGTTGTAGAAGAAAGACGGTTATCGGTGTAAGTGAAGCACAATTGGAGATTGTGTGCATACTTTTAGTATTTCTTGAAATGTAAAGTGTAAATAATAGATAGATTGACGGCACCAAAGAAAAGAGTTGATTGGCCACCCACGAAAAGAAGCAAGGTTGTTGTATTATGTGGATTGGGTCCTTCCTTTGCTGAAATTTCAAGGCAAGTCGGTGGGACAGTGACGACATCTGGTGTACGAACATTGTGTTTACATTATCAGGAAACAAAGGCACTTAAAACCAAAGCAGGAAAAGGCCAAAAAAGTGCACAAAATCTGTTGATGAAAGAAGAATAAAAAAGGCTGTCTCAATGACAGAAGAATGTCATCTGAGGCCATCAGAGGTGAACTACGAGCAACTGGTGTTTCTATCAGTTCAAGAACGGTAAGGAGAAGACTATCATGCATGGGACTAAGAGGTAGAATTTCGGGGAAAAAGCCATATATGCATCTACAGCAGCGCAAGAAACAACGACTATAGTGGGCAAAAGAATACATTGGAATGGACAGAAGCTCAGTATAAGCAAGTTATTTGGAGTGAAGATAATAAGATTTTGGTAGTGATGGGCGAAAATATGTGAGACGTCGAGGGGGAGAAGAGCTACATTCGGACTGCATGTAGGCCAATGTAAAGCATCCAACAAGCGTTTTGATTTGGACATGCACGGCAGCAGATGGTGTTGGTCACCTTCGTGTAATCGACGGAACGCCGAAAGCAAGAAAATGCATTGACACCATCCTGAAACCAAAACTGCGACCTTCCATCAAGGATTAGAGGTCTATACGGACCTTAATTTGGAAAGCCCGACCCGGCCCATTTGAAATTTTTAATTAAAGCCGGGCCCGTATATTTCTCCTGTTTCCAAGGCCCGGGCCATCCCGTAAAATTTCAACAATTACCAAAACACGAATTTGACACCTGGTGCACTCGGTCATTCCACTCCTGAAGAGTTTTCGTTTTCTTAATTGCTACACGTATTCTATTACAATAAACGTTAATTCAGAATATTTCTTAGGCTCTGTATAAGTCACGTGACGTCCGAGGAGGGTGGGGCTTGTATACTAAAAAATATTGCATAAAAAGTACGATTTTCATGCCTTTCAAATTTTCTGGGTTTTCAAATTATCATTCCCTACCGCCGGACCCGGAATTATCATTGGGGATAAGGAGGGGGGGATTCGAAAAGTAAGAAATATCCAGAATTTTGAGTCCAATTGTTTTACTGGGAGAAGATTTTATGGCTTTATAAATGGCACCTATCTATACTGGCATATCATATCGCTGGAACCCAATATGTCTCTCGTGTGTGTGTGGGGAGCACATTTTTGCCGCTTAAGATGCGATGTTCCAGACTTTGTGCTATCGTAACTCAAAAAGGTTTTGCATTTAGTGAACTGAACAACGTTTACCGTCCGACTAGTTTCAAAACGGAGCAGTAATTTAAAATATTTCCAAACATCGCTCTTCCCCTTTACATTGTCTACAAGCACATATTCTCCGGAAGCGATTTTTTCGCGAAAATCTTTCGCTTTCTTAAACTCCATAATAAGTATGGAAGAGTATTTATCAGCAACACTGAACTGAGCATATGCTGAGGGAAAACAACGACAGACTGCCCAGCTAATCAGTGTCACAGAAGTTTTGAAAACGGCTGACTGATACTGTAGTACAAATGGAGAAAATACGGCACAGATTTATTTATACACAGAAGTAAGTTTCTCCCAACCCATTTCTCCCGTGCCATTTAAGACAACTTAAAAGCTTTTCACACATCTAGAGAACAAAGTGCTGCCGACCAGAACAATAAAAAGATCGTCTGCGACAGCCCTGGTCTGCGAACGGGTACCTCAGTTTAGAAATGCTGCAGTTAATAGCCTGCCCTGAAGAATGAGAGGAGGGTGGAAGTTACGGAGAGATAGAGAGAAAAGACCACATTCACATTGAAAAACTAAGGGAGCTGACCCACTCCAATTGTTTTGTAGGAGGAGGATGTCGTAAAACTTCTATTTTTTCCATCAGCGGAAATTATTCAATCTTTCCTCCTGTATGTTGCAATTTTTCCAAACGAGAAAGGCATCGTACAGCGATTGTTTTGCTCATAAAAAAAACCCTGCTCGGCCCGTGTCTGTTTTACATTAAATATTGAAGGCGCGGCCCGGCCCGTTTTCCCAACTTAGAAATGAGCAAAGGCCCGACCAGGCCCCGCGGGCCGGGCCTGGCCCGTGCAGACCTCTATCAAGGATCTCTTTCCCAACAATGTACCATTTCCTTTTCAGCAGGATTCAGCTCCCTGCCACACGGTACAAATGTGCAAATAGTGGTTCACAGCGAAAGGCATTTCATTGTTGACCTGGGCAGGAAACAGCCCTGACCTGAACCCGATAGAAAAATTATGGCACCGTTTAAAAAAACCTTGTACGAATGAGGCGTCCATCAAATAAAAGGCAATTAATTGAGGCTATAATTGGTTCCTAGCACCACGTAATAGCGAAGGCAGAGCTTCAAGCACTTGGCTCAATGAGACGTAGCTGTGCTGCTGTTATAAACAATAAAGGCTAAATACTGATAGTGCAGTGCAGTCGTAAGTACCTGATATCATTTTATCGGATTGTAGTGTAGATTTATCATGATTGCAGTATTCGCAGCATAACTTTTTTCTACTACATATGTTTGAATTCTGTTTTTTTTTGTATTAAATTCAGTGTTAAATCCTCTTTCAATTGGTACACAAACATTTGAATTTAGTGAAACATAACAATCTTATAAGCCTGCAAAGTTGCAAAACATGATGTTTTCAAAGTGTCCACAATGTTGCCTACCACTGTACATATGTTCAACAAGTTAGCTAAGGACTAATTTAAGACATCAGTTTACTTATTTATCAGTAAGTTAGATAAGGACACTAATTAGTTAATTCAACTACTAAAACAACTTCAAAGTAATAAAAGCACTACACAGGATCAGCTTGGGCTATAGTAGGAGTAACAAGATACTATGATTATTTAGAAGTTCAGTCAGGGCATAAAACAGTAACAGAACATCAGGGCCAGCCTTCAGCATAGGCGAGCAAGGGGTCGCGGATTTTAATCATATGTTGATTCTATTTCATCCAATTTTTAATCTACACTATCATTGACAAAACGAAATTAATAAAATTCACTAAAAGCTAAACAGTCGAAGTATTCCATTTCGTTTTTCTTTGTCACATTATTTTTCTTTTTTAGTAGAATGCCGTTAAGTGAAGCTATACGAAAAGAGTTTTTCCCGCCTTGGTTGATATTTTTTTCGCCAGCTTTGCGAATAAAAAAAGTCAATAACAAAGGAAATTTCTATCAATACACAAAAAACAGCAGAAGAGACTTTCCTGTGTTGAGTGAAAAACACAATGTCTAAGAGCTATTTTAAATTTAACAGGATTACATTTTCCACACTTGAGTACAAACTACAGCAGATAGTTTCATATACTGAATAACTTACGTATATGCATCTTTTAAAATTTTATTTTTCTGTCATTGAGGATAAAATAAATTACTCAAATCTGACTGAAAATTGATGTTTTAACGATTAACCACCATGCAAGTTTTTCAGTCAAAAATACTGTTAGCGAGTCATCTTTGCTTGGGGAGGCCAAATTACTAAGGCCGAGGCTACAGGACATGGTAATTAGTTTCAGAGTGATTTCAGGACATAACAGGACACACAAAACGTGACATTAAGAAGTCACCTACTGGTCTAAGGCACTGTCTCCAGGATTTTTGTACGGATTTGCAAGGGTGTTATCTTTTGTTCTTAAGGCGTCTATTCTCTTCAATGGCCTTAAGTTAGGAATGGGCTACTTCTCTTAACATTAGAAACCCCTACAAGGTTACTAAACTAGAAATAAATAAATAAAATAAAAAGGCACGAAAGTGCGGTGAATAGTTTCGTCGGCTCGTTCGTAAAAATAGAAATTACACCTGATGAGTTTATTGCGTGTTCAGCTGGAGACATCGGGAGCAACTTAACAAATGCAGCTCAATTCGTGCGTGAACTTGATACTTTAGAGACGATTTTTAACAGTTTGTGAGACACTTCGGTTTCAGAAACTGAGTTCTTTTATTCCACAGTCACGGTCATGCATCCGATTGCGCGTTTCAGATTCTCAGCGCTCGCTTTTTAGTGCTATTGTTTATTTAACTTTTAAACAGATTTCCATTGTTTTAAGTTTCATCTCCTCTGTCAGTTGCCTGACTGGCAAACCTGAAATTGAGAACATCCACTTGCAGTCACATGGAAAATAAAGTTTGACAAGAAAGGAGACTTAAATAGGCAAGTGTTCTATTGCTTCATATTAGCCGATTTATTTGAGATTTACGGTTAATATGAGGCAGTGTTCTACTGCCTCATATTAGCTGTAATTCTCAAATTTTTAGATTACTTCTGGGGACGAGTTATTAGAACACCAGCTTTTCGCTCAGACGTCTTCAGTCCAGTCGCGACGCGCTACTGGGGCTAGGGTGAGCTACGCCCCCCCCCCCAACTTTTATCCGTGAAACTAACTACGGCTATAATGTCTTTGAAATCCTGCGGTATTAAAGATGCATACGTTAATATTATTAACATGTATGATAATGCAGGTGAAAAGGTTCAACTGTTCGAGGACAGAACTTATAAAAATATGAAAGGGAGTGAGATATATGTAAGGTGACATCACATCTCCCCGTCTCTTCAATGCCATTTTGTAGAATGTCTTTCAATCACGGAACTGGGAAGACTAGGGCATAAAGATTAATGGAAGCTTAACACACCTTCGTTTTGCTGACGACAGTGGTTTTTGCAAGTACGCCCTCAGAGCTGCAGAGTGTGAGCCAGGAGCTAGCTGACAAGAGGAAAGACGTGGGATTAAAAATGAACTTGCATAGAACAAAACTGAGGTTCAATGCTCTTACAAGAACTGAAGATTTGAAATTTCCTTGTGGCAAATCTAAAAGAAACCGATGCCTACATTTACATTGGACAATATCTGTCTAGCGACGGCCACATCAAAGAATAAATAAATAGGCATATTAAACTTGGCTGGAGAAACAGTACAATAGGCATATAAAACTTGGCTTTTGGAAGAAACAGTACAATTTTCAAGGGCAAACTACAATTATATCTTAAAAGAAAAGTGTAATCTATGCATCCTTCCAGTTCTTACTTATGGATCTGAGACATGTATCTTAACTAAAAATATATATACAAAGGCGACTAAAAACTGGAAAAAAAGCGTGGATGGAACACATGGATTGAGGGAAATGATGACAATATTATGTGACGTGCTCAAGACGACAAGTCTGCAGCGATATATTCCGTCCGTGTAGCTTAGTTGGGAGAGCAACTTACTCCAGAGTGATGGAGTGCGGTTTCAATTACGGCACGGAAAAACTTGTTTTCACACATGATAAAAGCAAAGACCCTCAAGTGGCAATGGGCTGGACATATTGGTAGAAGAACTGATCACCATTGGACAACTGAAATATAAGACTGGATATCAAGGGATAGGAAATGTCCCACAAGACCATGTGGGAGATGGTGGATGAAATTCGAAAGCATTTCGGAATGTCACAGCTAAAAACAACTGGAGAAGACTTGGAGAGATCTGTATCCAGCAATGGATTGATAATCGTTAATGATTCAAAATAATTTGCCCCCACAGAACAGTTAGCTACTAATTAGCCCCCCCCCACAGAACAGTTAGCTACTAATTAGCCCCCCCCCACAGAACAGTTAGCTACTAATTAGCCCCCCACAGAACAGTTAGCTACTAATTAGCCCCCCCCACAGAACAGTTAGCTACTAATTAGCCCCCTAAGTTTAAACCGCTGGCGTCGCCACTGCTTTGGTCCTAGTTTCAAGTCAGACATAAGTACTGTATTTGTTTTGACCTTTCTACGAAGTTGGTAATTCTTTATCAGAGGTGAGTAACTTTTTTTCGTAGACGCGGATGTTCATGAGGAGCGGTTAAAACAGAAACAAGACTGCCCGATTCTTGCTTTTGTGGTGTACGTTTTAAGGGTGCTGCGATTATACAGTACAATACCTTTCCGTCAATGGTTAATTCTGAGTCAATACTGAATTTAATATCTTCCTCCATGGTTGTTTTTGAGTCGTCTTTCTAAAATAATTTCCTTGTAGATTTTGAACGAATTTTCCAAATTTAAGCTTTCTTCATTGTTGATTCTTGGCTGATTTTTCAAGTGTAATCTTTCTACTCACATTTGGAAAACTAACTCTAAATCAACCAAGAAGAAAACTTTTTTCAACCGAGATGAACGAACGAATGACCGAACAGTAGGTGAATTGTGCTGACTCAGTGAGAATTTGAAAATCTTTCCCGCTGGAAGGAAAAAAAAAAGACGCACACACATACAAGAAAAGAAAAGCAAAACTTCTTTCAGCAATAATGTTTTTTAAACTTTATTTCTCGTGAAAATATGGGCCAGTTAAAAAAAAAGAAAAACATTTATCTCTTAGCCTGGAAGTCGCTTTTTAAGCCTACTGTATGTTTTCCGAAGTTCTTTGATCTGGTGAACACCAGTACCTATGATTCACATTTTTCGGGCGCTTGCAAAAGTTTAAAACGCTAAAACAATCGCGCAGATTACAGATATTTTGCAAAGTAAACTTTCTTGACGAAGTTAACGCAAGTCGTACTGCATTACACTTATAAAATCATTTCGGATGTGAATGCATTTTGTATTAATAAAAGTGGGCGTGCGTTTCAGATTGGACAAAATTTATGAGTGGTTGTTTTTCCTAGTGATATCTTTAATAGCTTTAAGATATTTCAAGACGGTGTTAACGTACATTCTGCTGCTGCAGTAATAGTGGATACAAGCTGAGCAAAAAAACAATAAAAACAAGTTTTTTATTGCCAAGGGTTCAATTCTAGTTTTCCGATTTTCGCGAAACAAAGAATTTACGATCACCCAAGTTACACTCAGTTTTCGGGAATAAGTGTTTTCCTTGATTTCTCTATTCTTAAAGGGTTCATTCCTTTGGTATAAAATTTTATGTCGGTTTGATAAATAGTCACAAAATCAGCATCACTAAGTAAAGGAGCGTACAACACAATAATTACTTCTAGTGCATACACATTCGTTTCCTAAAGTAAAATTTCAG
Source organism: Macrothele yani (assembly GCA_039090855.1). Taxonomy (NCBI): domain Eukaryota; kingdom Metazoa; phylum Arthropoda; class Arachnida; order Araneae; family Macrothelidae; genus Macrothele; species Macrothele yani. The sequence goes on along the minus strand of CM076992.1, from coordinate 99,143,629 downwards.
ATCTCGACGTAGTCCCAAATTGAAATCGAAGCTGTGAATGTGAGAGATGTCAGAATTCTCGTTGGCTAGCTCATTTTGGTTTCCCAGAGGGATAATAAAAAAATCCTCTTCCCCATTTAACTCAATGACCCTGAAAGCTGTGTCCTGGAGGGTCGATCGCTCAGCCTACATTTCGTGAAAAGAAAAATTGCTTCTCTGAAAGGAAACATACCCCGTGAAATTATAAAAAAATTTGAGATCGTAAAAATTACTTTTCTAATCTCCTTTTGTAAGTTGGTAGATAAGCTTACGGCTGGAGAAGAATTGAAATTCCTTTGTTCTAACTTCAAGACAAATCAGAAGTGTAACAAAAAAATTTAGTCTGGCCAGTTTCATCAATCAAAATATAGAGATCGAGTCGAAAGTTTTGCAATATTTGCATAAACGCATGTGCTGCGGCGGGTATGGCATGTGTTTAAACTATTGTAGTTCAAGTCGCGCACTGCAGTCAGTCGAAAGGGATATACAGTGGTAGTTACTACTATGAACAGCATTGCATGTCGTCGTTCTGTCTGTGGTTGGGACTCCTAAAAGATGAACAGCAACAACCAGCTAATTAGGGAACTTTTGCTTTACAAGTTTGAACGCGGCCATAACGCTGCTCAAGCAACACGAAACATTTGTCATGTGAAAGGGGAAGGTTCCATGGACCACAGCACCGCAACCAGATGGTTCGAGAAATTCCGCTCAGGTGAGAGAAACCTCGACGATCAGCCAAGGTCAGGTAGGCAGCGAACCGTGGATTCGGAGGCCGTGCGCCAGGCCGTAGAGGTAAATCCGACAATCAGCACTCGGAGACTGTCAGGCGAGCTGGGCATATCACAGACCAACGTGGTTCGTCACCTTCAGGACCTCGGCAAGGTCTACAGGAGCTGCCCCATTGTCTCTCACGGACTGACGCCATCAGCTGAAGCAAACCACCGAGTGGAAATGTGCACGAAACTCCTAGAAAACCCGCGCGATGTGCGTTTCATCAAGAGAATTGTTACGTGCGATGAAAAGTGGGTCTATTTCCGTAATTCTAACACACAACGGCAGTGGTTGAGTCCGGGCCAGCTTCCTGAACCTGTTGCCAAACGTGGGCGCTTCGAGCACAAGCTGATGCTCTGCGTTTGGTGGAATTGCGAGGGGATAATCCATTACGAATTTGTTCCAGACGGTCGGACCATCAACGCTAACCTCTCCTCTGAACAGCTGGAGCGGATGTATGAAGTTTTGAAGGAGAAGTACACGGCACTGGTGAACAGAAAGCGAGCTCTCCTACAGCAGGACAACGCTCGGCCTCATACCGCACGAACGACCCGGGCCAAACTCCAGGAACTTGAGGGCATCGAACTGATGCCACACCTAGCATATAGTCTGAACCTTGCTTCGTCGGAATATTACTTGTTCCGGTCCATGGGCACTTCCTTCGCGGGTGGCACTTCAAGAACCAGGAGGAGGTGGCGGCTGGTGTGAAGGAGTTCTTCGCCTCAAAGGACAAGAACTAATACCGCCGCTGAATCGAAGAACTGGCAGGCAGATGACTAAAGACTGTGCAACATGGTGGGTTATACTTTGAATGCTAGTCAGCTTTCGTCGTAAAGGTACTATGAAGACATAAAGTGATCCAAATATTGCAAAACTTTCGACTCACCTACTGTATAATGCATTTCTATTTGTGGTAAACTTCCAGAGATAAGGAGTTAGCAGAGAACGGGAATGCCGGTAAATGAAGCTTCTGGCTACCTAACAAATGACTTGTAGAAGCCACATACAGACCCAGTTGGCGACCTACGTTATAAAAAACACACTTCTGTATCACTAAAAACTCAGTTAAACAACGAAAATGACTCCCCCTTAATACTAGTGTAAATTTCTAACACATTATCGTATTCTGCATACTTAACAGCATCTAAAACAGCACATTTAACAAAAAGTTCAAGAACGACGTTTTTTCTTTCGTTTTAGGGTCTAACGACCACCGTGAGAAACTTTATGGGCTATAAAGTAGTCGCCTCTCTCTAATTTAGGGCCACTGATTACAGGAAAATGAGCCAGTTCCGTAAGACAAACATAACACCAATGCCTCATTCAGGGCTCGAACCCGCTCCCACTCGAATGAACGGTCAGAAGTCAGCGCTTAGACCACTGCGGCAACTTTAGAGCATACCACCTACGCATGATAGGTCTTTCGATGACGTTTCCAATGGTGTCGAAATTTTTATTAACTTGCTTCCGATACAACAGTTTGCATGTGCGAAATCATCTGGACGCATGAACATCTGGCCGGTCCGTGCGGATGTTTGCTGCCGTATACTATCCGGCATTATATTTTTCATCTTCAAAAGAGATGAAGGCACAGGTGCTTTAACTGGCGATGCTCCAAGGGCTTTTCCTTTACCTAAAAGTAAGAACTATGGAGACACAGAAAGATGATGCGTGAAGTTTTTGAACTCAAATGGCAATGATTATTTCACCCTTCTTGTCGGGAATTTGCTAAAAATTCTGAAGAATGGAAGGATCAAAAAGGAAAGGAGAAAAGCAAAAAATATGTTTTTTGTAATGTATCTTTGGGTATCCTCAGATGCAAGTTAGTTCCATTCGATGTTTTTTTTTTTAGTATTTATTCACTCAATCTTGGATTAATTAAAACATAATTCAAGCAGTCGCTACAGTGAGAAAACTCCACGTAATTTAAAAATATACTCATTTTCGAATGGAAAGGGCTATGTTATAGTAGTTTGGGGGTAATTTATAGGTGGTTTTGAGTTCTTATGGTGCTAATTTTAGAAATGGAAATTATGCATCATTTTCGCAAATTTAAGTAGTTTTTTGGGGGACATATCTCGAAAAACAAATATTCCCAATGGAAATTTGTTTGTCTCACTACACGAAACGTCATTGGTGCAGTGTGATTGCAGAGCAGGGACAGCAATTCTCATTTTACCTAGAATGCAACAGATCATTATGCTCGTACGGTGTAGAAGGATCTACAATTTTGCCAGTAAAAGGTCCGGAAAAAGCTGGACGTATGAATCAACTGTCATTTACGCTTTCCAACCGTAGGTTGAAGAAGCGTATATGCTCCAGCTTTGTCCGTCCGTCCGCACGATAACTCACATGAAAATGGTTCGATTTCGACGAAATTTTAGTGTGTGGTAGGGGACCACTGGGGACGAACCCTTTTGAAAATGGGCGAAGCAGGGTCAAAGGTCAAGACATAGGAGCGGGATCCATTCCATTGCTCTTATGAGTCATAACTTGCGTAAAAATTGTTCGATTTCGATGAAATTTTAGTATGTGGTAGGGAACCACCTGGGAACGATCCCTATTGAAAATGGGTGAAATTAGGTCAAAGGTCAGGACATAGGAGCTGGATCCGTTCCATTGCCTTTATGCGTCATAACTTGCGTAAAAATGGTTCAATTTCGATGAAATTTTAGTATGTGGTAGGGAACCACCTGGGGACGACCCTTATTGAAAATGGATGAAATGGGGTCAAAGGTCAGGACATAAAAGCGGGATCCATTGCATTGCCTTTATGCGTCATAACATACGTAAATATGGTTCGATTTCGATGAAATTTTAGCATGTGGTAGGGAACTACCTGGGCAAGAACCCTATTGAAAATAGGCGAAATGGGGTCAAAGGTCAGGCAGGGCATAAGAGCGGGATATATTCCATTGCTCTTATGCGTCATAACTTGCGTAAAAATGGTTCGATTTCGATGAAATTTTAGTATGTGGTAGGGAGCCACTGGGGACGAACCCTATTGAAAATGGGCGAAATGTGGTCAAAGGTCAGGACACTGGAGTGGGATCCATTCCATTGGCCTTGTGCATCATAACTTACCTAAAATGCTTGGATTGCGACAAAACTTTATCATGTTGTTCCAGAGGTATAGTAAACCGGTTCTGTTGAATATCAACGAAATGGAGTCAAAGGTCATTGCACAAAAGCCAGATTTATTCCACAGCCATTATTCTCATAACTTGCGTAAATCTGCTTCTATTGCAACAAAACTTTATCATGTTGTTCCGGAGGTATAGTGAACCGGTTCTGTTGAATATCATCGAAATGGGGTCAAAAGTCAGGACACAGGACCGAGATTTATTCCACAGCCATTATCCACATAACTTGAGTAATAATTTCTGGTATGTTGGAAAGCGTATCATAATCAATGCATTGCATGATTTTACTAACTTGTTTTTAACTAATATCTGCTTACGATAGAATCTACAAAGTAATTTACAAAACTTATTCATAAAGAGCAGGTTCGAAGTCCTCAAAGCTTAGATGTGTGAAGTACATGACGCCATTCAGCACTTAGCATTATCTGTTTTTACGAAGAAAGGCCACATTTGCAAATTCAAATCACATATCGTTGACCACTTCATATCGAATTTTTGCATAACAGCAGTGCTTTACCAATCCTTCAAAAGTTTCAGTATTATCTTCCTTAAGGTCAGAAGATATTTTCGAATTAGGCCTTCTTATGGGAGTTTACTGTGGATTACTATGTTAAAGATTTCGGATACACACAGTGCGGTAATTAATTAATGAGGCTGTTTTTTTAAAAAAATCCTGGTAAAACACACTGGTCGGGAGGGCATAGTTTATTGATAAGTTATTTATCAGCTACCCCGTGGCAACAGCGTGTGCGTGAGAACTGCGCATATACTTATTTACGCTGTGAAAATACAAGTTTGTCCCCTCATTCCGGAGTAAGTCGCTCTCCCAACTGAGCTACGCGGACAGAATGTCTCGCTGCAGATTTGTCGTCTTGACACATGTTTTCACCTCCGTAGTACGTCACAACGTTTGCATGACGTCATTCGCTGGAAGAACATTGTCACGGTTCTGCCGTGGAGCAGAGAGCAAATATCCGGTTGTTTTTGGAAATGGGTTCAAATTGCATCAGGGACAGTTGAATTTTTGCGTGATGTGTATGAGGCTAATTGCCTATCTCGTGTACAAATATTCCGATGGTATGCACGTTTCAAGAATAGGCCGGAAGATTTGGAAAATGACGAAAGGCCCGGACGCCAGAGATTTTAGTGCTCACGTTTGAACTCACTGAGAAAATCTGCGAAAGGATAAGAAGTGATGGTTAGGTGACTTTGAGGTTGCTGCTGGAATGTGAGCTTAGTGTTAATAAGGAGGTGATTCGTCAAATTTTAGCACAAGATTTGGAGGGAAAAAAGTCTGTGCTCGTTTTGTTCCTCATGCTTTGTCAGACGACGGGGAAAATACACGAACAGAGTACGCAAAAAAATCCTGCATATTGAAGGAACAATGCAAATTTTTCTCCGAAGCATTGTGACAGGGGATGAGACATGGTGTTTTCGTTATTGTCCTGAAACGAAGAGTCAGAGTGCTTAGTGGAAGTCGCAACAGTTACCCAAAGGAAAGAAGATCAGGTTACAAAAGTCCAAAATCAAGACAATGCTAGTGTGCTTTTACGACAGCAAGGGAATTCTGAATCACGAGTTCATTCCTGAAGGTACAACTGTCACTGGCAATACTTAAACATTCATTTTGGATGTTCAAGTGTCAGGCCTGAGTACAAAAACGGGCAATGGTTCTTTCTTCATGATAACGCAATCACACACACAGCATTCAGTTTACAGCAATTTCTGGCACGAAAACAAGGTTATGTACTCAACCATCCATCCCTATTATCCAGATTCGTCACCGCGTGACTACTTTCTATTCCTTACATTAAAGCTGCCTTTAAAATGAAAAGTTTTTCAAGACACCGAAGATAAACACAGAACTGTGGCATCAGCTCTTCATTCCATACCAAATATTGACATTAGCAAGTCCATCCCTTCGTTGGCTGATCGTGCCACTTCTTTTTTTTTTTTTTTTTTTTTTGATTGGAGGTTTAACGACCACCGTGAGCAACTCAATGGGCTATAAGCAGTCGCCCGTCCCTAATTTAGGGTCACTGGTTCCAGGGAAGGGAGAGAGCCAGTGCCGTAAGACAAACACAACATCCATGCCTCACCGGGATTCGAACCAGGACCCCGTTCGGACGAATGATCAGAGGCCATCGCTTAGACCACTGTGCCACCGGGGTGGCATGCCGTGCCACTTCTTGTATTAACGCAGGAGGAATGTAGTTCGAATAAAATATATTCACGTAAGCTTTCCTGCTTTTTAATTTTTTTTTTAAATTCAGTCTCATTACTTAATTGCCACACTGTGTAGTAAATCTGCTCGTAAATTCTTCCTACTGTAACTGCGCATGCGTGAATACATGAATGCGAAAGAGGGGTATATTCAGGAAAGCGACAACTAGCGCGTTCTTTGGAATGCGCTGTAGCAAGTTCAGAAGCTGAAGTTGAAACGCATGACGGTTGATTTTGTTTGTTTGTCTGAGCAGTGAGTCCCTAATTTAGGTTCTGTCCTCGAACAGTCGAACCTTTTCACCTGCATTATCATACATGTTAATAATATTAACGTATGCATCTTTAATACCGCACGATTTTAAAAACATTATAACCGCTGTTGGTTTCACGAAGAAAACTTAGGGGGGGGAGCGTAGCTGTCCATCCAAAATTTAGCGCCACTGGTTCTAGGGAAGATACAGAGCCAGCGTCATCAGACAAATACGCCACCCGTGTCTGATCTGGGATTCTGATCAGACAAAATTTCCAACAAAAAAAATTTACAAATATTACGGATGAATGGTTAGAAGTCAGGGCCTCTGAGCACTAGCCCACCGGGACGGCCGGGTTACTTTCAGAAGCTCAAAATGAAGCACATGCAGGTTGCCTGAGCTCTGTACGGTGGGAAGTTTAATCTTTTATCTTGTTGAAAACATAATTTACAAGCAAATTAAACTACAGATTTGGGGAACACTTAAAAGGCTTCGAAGTCTAGTCACAGGGTTACAAACATAAATTAGTAAACAAATACGGATATATAAATTAAAGTAAATAAACAAATCGATGGGAACTACCATTATGTACTACTTTCATGGCTGCTAGCTCACAAGGCAGGTATGGAAATAACAAGACTGCCTGACAGAGCATTCATGTCATCACGTTCTAAAGCTGTTCAAAAAGCAAAAAAATGTTTGACTGACTGGTGGCTTCACGTTGCTTCTGCGTACCCCGAACTTTTCGATAAGGCAGTAATTATCTGATGCCCTTTTTCACAACATTATGCTTGCGAAAGTCTTGCGTTTGTTGCATTAAAATCAAAGTTCCAGAAAAAGATAGCTGCAGTATAACGCCTGCAAAATAGAATAAACCATATCATTAAATTGTTAAGATTAGGCGCATTCTCTCAATGACACTGCTGTTTTTAGAAAATGCCTGTGTTCTTGTAATGAATAAAATTCACACAACACTTGATTCAAATGTTACCCAATGAACTGGATTTTTCCGACAGCATTCAGAGTACTGTAAAAGTGAAATTGGAAAGCAATTAATCTGACTAACACCTACTGGCGAGCGAATTTTTTGATAGGTAGCAAAGAGGTCCTCGCCCTCTAATATATTGTAGATTTTTTTTACCCTAGAGCATTCCTAGGATACTCTATCGGACCAAATCTGGGATCTTTCATGCAATCTACATGGGTTTCGGAACTGCCGTCTATCTACACGGCGGACCTGGCAGATAGCATCGTGTCCTGCGGCCAAGATCTCTTAAAGTTGTAAAAACGGGTCAAAAATTTTGGACTCGGACGTCACATAATTGGACTCGACCCGGACCTGACCCGGGTAAGTCTACTTTGAACTACAAATTCGAAACTCAATTTATAATTATACATAATGATATATATATGTATATATGTATTATATATGCGTATTCAACACATCTGCGAAAGTCAAAAAGTCCCTCCGCATTAATATTAAGGCTGTTTCATTTAATTTTGATGGTGCTATACAGTCAAAATTGTTGAACTAAGTAACTTGTTGTATGTTCAATTTCAGTTTTTGCTCTTTTTTTGATAATATATCAAGGTTAAGAATATGTTTCACAGCAACACCAATCTTCACCAGCTTCTGATGAGTTGAAAGGCGGTACTCAGATAGTCCAAAGTCTCTCTTCTCAGCGAACCGTTGTGCAAAACATCGCTAGCAGGAATTGGTTTGAAAGTTCTTATCGGAACAGCGAACCGTTGTGCAAAACATCGCTAGCAGAAATTGGTTTGAAAGTTCTTATCGGAACAGCGAACCGTTGTGCAAAACATCGCTAGCAGGAATTGGTTTGAAAGTTCTTATCGGAACAGCGAACTCTCGAAGAGCTGATTGCGTTGTGTCATTGGACTGTGTGATGTATACATACAATTTCACATTCATTCGATCCAGTTTATTCACGTAGATAAGACGTTTCCCATTTTGTAAAGATGGAAATAAACTTTTCATATCAGTTTATTCTTTTCAAAAAACAAACAAACTAATCATCGATTCCGACGGGTTTCGTCTACTGGGTTTGAATCCCGGTGAGGCATGGATGTTGTGTTTGTCTTACGCCACTGGCTCTCTTCCTTCCCTGGAACCAGTGACCCTAAATTAGGGACGCGCGACTGCTTATAGTCCATTGAGTTGCTCACGGTGTTCGTTAAATCTTCAGTCACAAAAGAAGAAAAAAATCACGAACCTGGACTGTTGTCTTTACTGAAGTGGTTGAATGAATTTATCAATCAAAGAAAGTTTACATTTGTTGTTTCACATGAGTTTATTATTAAAAAAACCCAAAAAAAAAAACCAGTCGATTTTGACGGGTTTTTTCTAGTAAGGCATTAATTCAGACACGACATGCAATGGAACGGGGTGTCAGCACGTCAAACGAAAACATCTGAATGCTCAATGCAAAAGATGCGATGCGAAAAGTAACTCTCAGCCTTACATGTGACACGTGGGGTGTGAGAGAATGAGTCACCAGAGAAGCAGGCGACAGGTGTTTGCTTGTGTCTTGCTCCGGACAGTCGCGCTGAAAACAAACGCAAAGGAAGTATCGTTTTACGATATGGTATCGTCGGTCGGTGGAAATCTTCTTTGCTTTAAGAAAGAGACGGCAATACTTTTGTATGACAAATTATTTTTCACTCCGTTCGTACCAGCATCGAACTCAAAATTCCACAGTACGCATTTCTTTCTCTCTCTCTCTCTCTCTCTTTGAAATGTTTTTCTCTTTTCAAAAATAAAACGGAAGTAAAACCGGGTGGAAATCGGGTTAGAAACACCTTGATCCGACCCGTTTGACCCGCAAGAAATTGTCGACCCGTTGACCCGTTTCCATCTCTGCTCTTGTTTGACTATCCATGAGTCAGAGTCGAACAATAATCTGGAACCATCAAACGCTAATAAAACTAGTCAGAGTCGCAGGATGTGGGATCACTAAATTCATTAGCTTTATCTTCTGATTCGCTGCATATCTATATGACAGTAGCTACCATCTTATTCACTTCAAAGCTCTATCTGCCCTCTTCGACATGACCACTGAATGGACATGTCGAAGGCTGCTTATGTGAACGAGATTATGGTCATCAACGCATATCCAGCTATAGGATTTTACGAGTAACTTCCGTACTGAGTTCTTGGAACAACAGAGCATTTCAAGGTCATGCATATCGTTAATGGACGAATACTGAATGTAAGCGAATCAATAAGTTGCACCCCAAGAATGATTCGGGTTCCGTATCCAATCCGCGGCCTCATGTTACTTTACTCGGAATACATCTCTGACCATACATACTATATACTGCACATGGTTTGACGTAAAATGGCAGCAGGCTTTGGCGCCCCTTAATTTTAAATTTTTAAATCAAAATTTCATGGAATTTTTACAGCATTTCAACGTTTCTGGCATAATTATCTTCAAACTAATAATCATTTTGAAGAGTAAAAGCTAAACCACCTTTTTAATTTTTTGGTTTTCAGACTTTCCTAGGTCTACACCCAGGTAGAAAAACTCAAGCAGACAAATATTTCAAAGCCGCCATTTTGATTTTTTTTTTTTTGGTTAACCGATTTTTATAGGTATCCTGACCTTAAGACCTATCAGCGTGCCAATTTTCAGATTTCTAGGTCATTTAGAAGTTGTCGAACAATTCGCGAAAAATTCAAGCAGACAAATATTTCAAAGCCGCCATTTGGGGGGGATGAGGGGATTCGGACTTTTCTAGGTATCCGGACCTTAAGGCATATCAACATGCCAATTTTCAGATCTCTCGGACGGACACACTCGCATTTTACCACTTCGCTTTATATACATATATAGATTATTTTTAGTACAAGAACAGAAGCAAATGTTTTGGAGCTTCATAAACTTGTTTTTATCAAAGGAATTGTTCACATCAAATATATTTAGCGCAAAAGGGGTTTTCCGAAGCAAATTAGTGCTTCAGAATAATAAACTGGGATATTAGGAAAAGTTTTTTTTTTCATCTTCTTTAAGGACGCTGGAGGAAAAAATTATGCTACATCATTCCATATAACGAAAAAAATTAATTAAGTCTCAAACATTCAATATCCTTGTATTCCTTAGATTCACAGTGTGGCGCTTTAAATCTATATTGAAAAAATTAGCAAACTATTCAATATGTACACCAAAAAATTTCAGAGCTTCCTAAAAGCCGCAGAACATTCAGTGTCCTTTGTAAAAAACATTGCGCAGGTACGGATTCCCAAATTTGTTTAAAGCTCCAAACATTATGAATACCAATGCGTTCAAGAATTTAAAAACTAGTAAAAATGTCGTAAAAGCAAAAGAATAAAATCCACATCGAAAATATGGATGTGATGCTATCTGACAGGAATAATACACTTATAATTTATTTTTTTACGAAGTATAGTAAACATATCTATGTCACTGAGAAAAAGTTATAATCACTTAAAATCTCAAACGATAATTTTTTAATATCACTAAAACCGAAATAATGAGGAATGATGATGTACTTAAGCACTATGAGAATTTAAAAAAATTCAAAGTAATAGTTATGTTAAAAAGGCATTAGAAACCCTAAACTAGTAGTCGAAGTAAAAGAAATGAAACCAACAAAAAAATTCACTGATTTAGACAAACATAGACAAAGTTTAAAAATCATAGAGTATTCTTCAAATAATTTAAATCAGTAACTCAAAATTTAACTACTAACGTAACTATTTTGTTAACTTTACCATTATTAGCAGCATGTGAAGAAGGATCCTCTTCTAGACTCTAATAATCAAAGATGATTGGCTGAGTTTGGAGATTCTTCAGGTTCCGAATGAAGAGCGAAAGGACACACACTAGGATAAGACACCCGTATCGACATCCATGTTCTAAGAGCTGCTGCTTGCACGTTCTCAAATATCCATAACTGATTAAATTGATACACAGTTCTCGTGACTGGATTTTCTGTGGTAACTATGTCTTCCCAAACTTCTCGTTGGAATTATTGTAACAGCCATATCTGTTGATTCATATATGCAGCTTCCTGTTTGATTTCCTGTAATATCCACACTTATTTAGGTTGACATATTGCATCTGGTTATACATGTTGTGTGTTATTCATGCCTAATTAATATCTAGTTAAATTTTCTGTGAAAGCGAGTCCTGTTTACGTAGATATACTGTTCTTGGTTGCACTTCGTGTGATAACCTTACCTCTTCACATGTTATACAGCCAGTATCTGCTTGAACTTTCTGTGACACCAGAGCTATTTTAATTGATATACATCTTGGTATTGAACTTTCTGTTGCAGCTATTATTATTTGAGTTGGCATAAGCTTTTGGTTGGACTTCGTGTTATAAACAAACCTGTTTAAATTGATGTACTTACCTCAGTTGGACTTTGTGATATAGACTTACTCGTTCAAATTGATATGCAGATGTTCACTGGACTTCGTAATGCAGACTCATATCGAGCTGTTCATTAGACTTGCAATCATATATCCATACTTATTTTTCAATTTTGTTGAACTTACCGTGACATCCGCATATATTTTGGTTGAACTTACTGTGACCGCCGTATATACTTAACCTTTTGGTTGAACTTACTGTGACAACCGTACCTTTTAAGTCTCTTATTTGAGCTTACTGTAACAGTCATATCTACGTAACATTAAACTCTTAATTGAACTTACTATGATAGCAATAACTATTTAGCCTTCCGGTTTAACTTACTGTGATAGCCATATCTATGAAGTCTCTTGGTTGAATTCACTATAAATAACCCTGATTAAATTGATATACATATCCTGGTCCTGGTAAGGCTTTCAGAGTTATCAGTTACTTCATCTGACATACAGGGGTTAGACTGCTGGAAAAAGCCAGTGATATACAGTTTCAGTTGATATACAGTCTCTGGAAGGAATTTCAACGATACCCAGACCTGCGTTTGGAATACAGCTGTGTTTTAGGCCTTTTGTGACAAACATAATAGCTTAAGTTGACATACCTACTGGGACTAGTATATTCTCAGGGTTGATTCAAATACACCGATGAGCAGTAACAGTATGACCACCTATCTAACACCGTGCTGGGCAGCCTTTCGCCACGGTAAACGCCTGCACTCTTCGTGGCATTGAAACCACTAATTCGCAGGTGTCTTATTCTGTACCAACTGGACAGAATGATCCTACGGGTTTTGGGACGGAGTGAGGTACTGGCGTGAATCGGTTAATTCTGGGTTCCACAAATGCTCGATGAGATTGAAGTTGGGAGAATTCGGCGGCTAGGGAAGCACACGAAATTCTTGAATATGATACTCTACTAACCATTCCTGCTCAATGCGGGTCTTCTGATAAGGAGCGTTGTCATTCTGAAAGAATCCAGATCTATCTAGATAAGTTGCCACCGTGTAAGGTAACACTGGGCTCGAAACAATGCCTACAAAATATTTAAATGTGAGAGTGTGTTCAACGGAGATGAGTGGACCCGGTGACGTTCGTGAGAACAATCTCTATAAGAGAATACCGCCTCCTGTCTCATTTCGTCCAACCGTACAGTGTAGTTTCAGCTATCCACCCTCGCGGCGTCAAAAACGAACGCGTTCGTTGGCGTGTTAGAGCAGCAACCTAGATTTATAGAACTAGACCGCCATTTTACAGTCGTCTAATGTCCAAGCACGATACTTCTGTTATTTCGGACAGCTCGTACTAATCCTCGTTCACCTCTACTGTTAAACAGTGGTGGTCCACTATTTTTGTCGCGTTGAGAGGACGTGTGTCCCTCTTGGTATCTTTCCTGTCACACCTTCACAACGTCGGCCCTCAAACAGCTATGTCTGCGGTTGGTGACATGTTGGTCCCCCTACTTCCTCGCGCCAACAATTATTCCCATTCAAACTCTGACTGGTCCTTCTCTTTCTCCACTGTAGGCTTCATACTGGCGAATGGACACGGCCTTCCTGTACGGTCTACATACATTATGAGATGGTCGGTGGCATCACTCTTTCGTGCTGTGGGACCCGTCCACTAGTGGAGACAAGGGTGGCCTCAATAACCTGGGCAGCGAGTGTATGCAAATTTATTGGATTCAATAAAATTTGAAATTTCATCACCTTACGCAATTTTCTCTAGTTTTATCAGCGAAATTAGAACTTCCTTTCGTGGAGAGAGGAAGTTTTGCCTTGTGTAGCTCAAGTGCACTATTCCTACGAAATGTTCCGTGAAATGCTACAGCACGATAATACCTGCCTTCACACTGCACGTGCCATTACGGACAGTCGACGTGGTTTGGGCATCCTGGCATACACTCTGCACGTGTCATTATGAACAGTCGACGTGGTTTGGACATCCTGGCATACACTCTACACGTGTCATTACATACAGTCGACGTGGTTTGGGCTTCCTGGCATGACCCTTGCAGGGGCGTATCTAATTGTCTTCAAGAACGTTTGCGATCATGCTAAATGACAAGTTTTGAAGGACACTGCATCTAGCCATTTACGGGAACTGCTAGTATACATATGTCAATGCTGCATAGACTGCAGGATTAGACAGCAGACTGATAATTGTGCATCATCCGGTGTACAATTATCAATCTTATTAGGGGCATGAGCCACTATCTACAGTTTATTTAGAGCTAGTGGCTCATAATCTTGATGATATCGACCATATATCATGCATATACATGGCATACATATATTCCGAGTGCACATATATCTGTATATGCTGTGTCTTTGCTAGACATGGTCAAATTGCTTACAGAATAAAGGTTTAGGGTTTTACACGTTTACACCACTTCTAGTAAACTGCCCTTAGTGATAAATCTTGTAAACATTTGTTATTTTATGTTTGCTAGTCTACAATGAACTCTACGGTGTTGCAATTACCATATGGCGTGACGGCAGAAGTGGTGAGCTTGAGCCTTAACGGTAAGTATAAAATATTTTTATGAGCATGATTCACCGAATTTCAGAAAGGAAACTAATGACCTTAGGAACTATTACAGTCAGCACACACAACTTATCTTCGTAAAAAAAGAAAAGAAAAGAAAAGGGGATTTACTTCAATGACCTCATTGAGCATCGAAAGCTAGAAGGGCGCCGTATGTCCCATATTTCATTTAAGGGCACTGTTTCCAGGGAAAAGAGGCCAGTGACATGAGAACAAACACAACATCGATGTCATACAGAGGATACGAACCCAGTACCCTCTGATCTTTATGAGTAAGGATTAAGAGCAGTTTTCCTGTTCATTTAAATGCTTCTCAGTAAAGTGTTTTACGGCAGAAGCTGAACCAGCCTTTGTTGATTACTAACAACTCTGTTACTGCTCTTTCTACTCTTACTAAAACTCTGTTACTGCTCTTTCTACTCTTAACTACTCTTTTCTGCTTTACTACTCTTACTAAAACTCTGTTTACTGCTAAAAACTCTGTAACATCATTGTTTCCATTAATAAGCACGTGCAGTTGTGATACCGCTGAGAAACAGTACAATATACAGTATTTGACTGGTATATACCTGATTAGTAAGTTCTTTTCTTACAATACCTGAATCGCATAAAAAATGGCGAGTTCAGCAAAAATTTGTTCAAATAAAACTGTCCAGGAGCAAAACTATAGAAAAATAATCTTGGAAAGAAGAAAAAGTTGGTTTTGTTGAAATTAACCAATGAATGTGATCAGGCCATAACAAGTACTAGTAATATATACCAATTATGATTATCGGGTGTTTTTGGAGAATATAAAATTTGAAGAAACACTTAAACGCTTCTTTACTTTTGTCTTTTTGTCACAGTCGCTACTGAAGATATGTGGACTAATAGGTATCAAAGTTGTGGCATATCATCCGCACAAAATTATTTTAGCTTAAATGGATGCATCTTACAAGCCAAATAAATGAATAAATAAAGGATCATACAGGTGTCTTGTCCGTTTGGCCGAAATTAGTGCCAATAAGAAAATAAGTAGTAATACGTGCTTTATTTAGCTAGGTGAATTGAGCTTCGAAAAAAAAGTAAGCATGCGCATTGTTCAGCTACCTAAACTGAGTGACCGTAAAAGTCAGACATGTGTGGAGTTCAGTTTGGTCGAAATGAGTGGTCTGAAACGATCCTGTACGCACGGTGTTACTTCATATGGATTCAGTAGTACAAGTAAAAATTCGGAAGTGAGCTAAACACAGTTAAGAGTGTCAGGAGTGGCCTAATGGTTAGAGCAACCACCTTCCGACCAGATGGTCGGGGGATCGATCCCAGGTATTGTAAGGTTTAGTTGCCATGAACCACTGAAAACTCGCCGTGGTGTCAGATGGGCACGTTAATCCACCGGCCTCGGAGATGGGACCACCCATTACAAATAAGGTCATGCGCTTGTTCTCCCCTCGAAGCTCTCGGTGTGGCGTCATAGTCTGGCACCCCCAACCATGTCAACTCGCACCTTCAATATGGCATTCCCAATTTTCTGACCGGTCTTCCTTCTGCTTTCGTATCTGAGCCTCTAGGTTCAATCTACTGTAACTTCGTTTCTGATACGCAGCACAAAAGTCCCAAGGGACGTTAGTAGTTGCATCTAAAATTTCCCTGCTGGTGTAAATCCTACGAAAAAAAAGCAGAACAAAGGACCAAATGAAAGCTGAATTCAACGAATTGCGTGAACGTAAAGACAGAATGAAAGCGTGCAGCAGGCAGATCTTCAACGTTGGATGAAATTCTGGCTGAGTTTCATACCGGCACATTTTGCAAGTTTAGCTAATTACTTGCTTAAACTTCAATGGTAATACATTTTAAAGAACCCACTACGTGACTGAAAAACTTCTCTCTCTCTCTTTCTCTCTGCGTGACGCGAAGATTTGGCTAATCAGAACTAAATCGCCAGAGAATAGATAATTATTCTTCAGAGGAACAGACACCACCCATGATGGTTCACACACACACAGCTCCTAATGCCGTCCATTGATGATCAAATCCCTTTAGTAAAGTGACCGGCTACGAAATAACCTCCAGTTAACCAATATAGTGTTACTCGTTGGAAAGATATCAAATCATAGAATTGGTAAAGAGATGTAGTTGCATTTGATACTCGAGAATATGCAAAGTGAATAGAACTTACCCTTACGTTGGTAAGTGATGTGACATCCAAAAATGGGTTCAGAGTCTGCAGATGCTGTGAAGAAAAAATTATAATGAATAATGTATCGTAAACTAATAATGGACTTTTACATATCAGAACAGTTTCTAAACACAATAATTCTAGTGAAGCAAAACAGAAAAAAGAAACAAAATGTAAACATTTTGAACGCCCCAAAAAATCTGGAAAACAAGAAAATCTGTGGTTGTAACTTTTTCTTGCTTCAAACTTTAGTCAGAGAAAATTGCATACAGTTAACCCTTGCATGTTAGATTTTAGACCCACTTCGACTACCTCAAGAAAACAAAACACATTCAGTAAAAAAAAAAAAAAAAAAAATCAAAACACCAGAAATTATTGTTGCAAATGCTGCGAAACTTACCGGATACACAACATAACCGATACGTAAAAAATGATATAATTTTCAGAAAAAAGAAATAAAAGTAGTGGTGTAAAATAAGGCTTACGGGCCATACTAATATGAAATAAATCCTCCCTGATGAGCAATGCATTGGGCCACGCTCCGCAGAATATTTGTACAGACGTCTTATAGAGTCCCGAGACACTGACGGCCGTGCTTTATCGAGAAGGAGTCACAGGGCATCTATTGTCGGAAGTTGGTGCAGAGTCGGCAGGTGTCATCCCAGCATGCCCCAAAGCATGCTTTATCGGAGGGAAAAAAACAGAGATCAGGCTATCCAAGGTAGCATGTTGGCATTTTGTAGACATTGCCTCTATGCATTTGCAATATGAGGGCGGGCATTGTGGTGCTAAAACAATGCGTTGCTGTTTAACTCTGTCGCGAATGGTATCGCAATGTGTTGGAAGATATCTTCTACATACCGAAGAATATTCAGAATTCCTGTAATAAACACTGAACTACAACGAAAGTTATAGGAGATAGCTCCTCAACCCACGATTCTCGCTGTTCGGGAGTCGTGTCGTCTGATGACATTAATTGGATTATTGCGCTGACCACATCGGCGCCTCACATGAATCCAAAGACTGAAGACAGAAGCGAGATTCATCGCTGTACACTACATGACGCCATTCTTTAACACAGGTTGCTCTGGAGCGGCACCACTCTAAGCGCTGGGAACGACGGATTGGGGACGACGCAAAGGACGAAGTGCATGCAATACTGCTTCTCGTAAACTATTGGAAATGGTTTGCCGTGTAATTGGGTCACTGATGCTCGGTATTACTGTTCTCATGGCTCAGAGATATTCTCGGTTCTGCAAGGATTTGTTGCCGGAACAAACGGTCTTGTCCTGTAACAGCTGTAGGCCGACCGCTTCCAACAGACGGCAGTGCATGTATCCACTGAGTACAGCAACGATGGACTGTGGCGTCCAACAGGTGACGCAATACGCAGAGTCGACTAGCCAGCTTCAAACATGCATACAAATGCATTTTCTCAAGTCCGTTAGCTGATGATAATCACGAAGCTGACAGGTTCTCGGCATTCTACCTGTGATGACTTTTCTACAGAAGTCACTTTTTAGCAATATGTGGCAACGATACTCGAAAAGACATGTTGATTTCTTACTCATGGATCACCGCATTCACACTGTTATAACAGTTTCAGCCTTAAATGGATGGGTTATATAGTGAAATCAGCCGCCCAGGTGGCGCAAAGGTGTAATCGCTGGCTTCTGACCGTTCGTCCAAGATGGGTCCTCGTTCGAATCCCGTAAAGCATGGATGTTGTGTTTGTCTTACGGCACTGGTTCTCTCCCTTCCCTGGAATCAGTGGCCTTAAATTAGGGACGGGCGACTGCTTGTAACCCATTGAGTTGCTCATGGTGATCGTTAAACACGAAACAAAACTCCGAGATAGGTCCGAGATCGAATCTCGGAGAGGCATAGGTGTTGTGTTTGTTTTACGGCACTGGTTCTCTTCCCTTTCCTGGAACCAGTGGCCCTAAATTAGGGACAGGAGACTGCTTATAGCCCATTGAGTTGTTCATAGTGGTCGTTAAACCCAAACCAAATAGTGGAATCATTTGCATACCTGCGCGTTACAATCTCGCCTTCCAATTTGCAAGCAGATTGCATCACTACTTCTTGGTGTTGCACTTTGTTGATGGAATGCATGATATCGGACAAATTTGGAAGTCGTAGCACTCTAACTTACTATAGAAATTGAATGAGAATATTACAACGTAAAAATATTTTTTCCTGTATCATACGACCTCGTGAAGCACACAAAGTAAGAGCTCGCAATCTTTAATGACTGCGGAAGAAAAATAACTGATATTGATATTTTTGTAGCTTATCGATACGCCGTTGAGCATCCGAAGTTAAGAGGAGTCGCACATACCTAATCTTAGGCCACTGGTTTCAGTCAAGAAAATTACCAATGCGGTAAGAACGAACTCAACATTTACGTTTTGAATCAGGATTCGAACCCAGGCCTGTAAGTGTTAAAAAGCTGTAAACCTGAGCGATTAAAAAACTACTACTGGCTCCCATCAGTACGGGGGTTTACAAGACAAAAAGTATTAGGTGCACTGGAGATACAGCGAAATCTTGGTGTTTTATTTGTGGTGCAAGAAAATGTTTAGCAATCACATCAGAATTTCTTCTAGATTATTTTCATTTCACAATTTTAAGATATTCAATTAAAGGATACGTTAATCCAATTAAAATATTTCAATTAATGAAGAGCTCATCAATTTAATCATTTAATTGACACGCCCCTCTGTATCTCCAAACAGATTATTTTAAACGACTGATTTAATGGCAACTTTAGTGACTAAGTCATGCCTTTTCAGACAATCTTTTATTTCGCTTTATTCGACCAGTTTCTACCTTGTTACATCTTACTCTGTAATTATTAGCTAATTACTAGTGTTAAGAGATTTAATCGTTCAGTTTCATCTTCAGGAAATTACACGTCAAATGGCTGAATCATTCAATTGTACTTTCCTCGGTCTCTTCGCACAATTTAAGAGACTGTTAAAACTGCCACGTGGTTTAATTGCTTAATGAAATAATTCCTTCGTTCTCCGGAGCACTTGCTCCCGTTACTATTATTTCCGGGAAATTTCCAGAATCCACCCTCCAGATAAATGAGGTATATTATAATGCAATGTATTTCAGCATAAATTTAAATAATATTTCAAATATTTTTACAGCATGTCGGGAAATTTCGATGATTTACTTTGTCTTTGTTTGTGATTATATCCTAAAGCTAATTCTATCCCCTCAGAGAAAGTTTCAAAGGAAACAGGTTAATAACGATTGAGTATCCAGATGCCATGATTAGTTCCTTGTTATAACGGCATCCGTAGGATTTAAAAATTAGTGTATTTCATGCAAACATGAAAAATTATTTTGATAACCTATATCGAAATCAAAATAACTGCCGATAATAAGTAATATCACTTCCTACTGACGCAAATACTTTCATTACAACGTTTATAAACTTTTGGTTGACATTTAAACATCAGTTGTGTCGTTAAAGCGACGAGCCGCCCCGCTGGCCAGTGGTCTAACCGATTGCTTCTGATCATTCGCTTAACGGAGGGGTCTGGGTTCGAATTCCGGGTAAGGCATGGCTGTTTGCGTTTGTCTTTCAGGGGTTATTCGCTGAGTTTCTTGTTCACCTACGTACATTGCTGGCGTTGGCACACAAAATGTCTATACTGTATATATCTGTCAACCAAGTCCAATAAATAATTAAAAATAATTTTAAACCTCCAATTAAAAAAAAAGCTACGCCCTTACAGTGCTACATTATGTAAATTTCATGCTAAATCAGATCTCAAACAAATTTGGACCAACTTACAGAAGTGATACAGCGCAGTATTCATACATTATATTAATAAGTTTGCTCCCCATCCCTAGCACCAGAAAACTGTGCAATCAAATAAATTAAAAAGATACATAAAGAGGAACACCGAGTAATTACAGCTAAAACTGCTGGTAAGTCCGTTGTGCGCGAGGAAAACAGTTCCTTACGTGGCCGGTTGATATAAAACAAACCCAGCAAACCCTTTAGTCAAATCGGAAATATTTCGCTACCTTTTTTAAATTAATTTCGTTTTTGTTCCGGGACGGACGACCCCCATGAACATCTGCAGCTACATGGAGCATCCCATTCTTAACTTAACCATATTGGCTCCAGGAAAAGGAGAGAACCAGATCTAAAAGGACAACCACAACATGCATCTGATAGTTCGGTACCCATCACAGGTTCAGCAGGCGGAAAAACTGGAAGCCCCCGCCCCAGACCACACGATTACCTGACCACATTTTTCAAGTTTGAAAGTGGAACGCATTAAATTTAGAGGACAGGTCTTAAAAAGCAGTAATCCTGTAAAAGACATCAGCATAATTCAACACCAGATTTAAGATTTAATTTTTATTTACCACGCAAACACAATTTTATTCATATTCTTTTAAGTGAGCCACCTCGAAAATTTTACCCGTGCTAAATCTTAATCTGCAGAAGGTTTTTTTAATCACATCATTTGGCAAGGTTAACGAACCGCATGAGCATTTAAGGTTAAAAGGGGGCACCCGTCCATAAGTTAAGGAAACTGGCTTCAGGGAAGGGAAAGACCCCGTCTCTGAAAAGCCAATATAAAATGCTTTGCTTAACCGGAATTCGAAGCTAGACCAGCACTAAAAAACGCTGAAGGCAGTATCCTAGGTTACCTTTATTACATGAATGACTATGTTTTCCGTATTTTTTCTTACTTTCTTTTTAAACTTATAGTTTTAAATAAAATAAAGCCCCATTTTTACTGAACTAAAACTCTTTGAGTTTTCTTGTTTTCCAGTTCAATGCTTTATCTTTTTGAACTCTATTTTTCAGCGTCCGTGAGTAAAATTTTAATATCCGTGCATATCATTCGAAATGCCCTTCTCTGCATCTGCAGCTGATAGATAGTTTGTTCAATCCTGATTTTTTCATTTTCTTGCAGAACATAGGTCTTTTCAAGAAGAGTGAATTAGGGGAAGGAGGATAAATAAAGATTGGTAGTGGGAGCAGCTTTGTTTACGACAAAGGTATCTCAGTAGTTTGAGAGAAGCACATGCATATCTAGTAAATGGGCACTGGCCACATCATAACCGTGAATGCATGCACTTCATCGAATTCATCGAAGCGAAGTAGCTGCTTTGTATGGATAGCACAGTTATCAATCGTTCTTGTGGGGTGTCGTTTCAACAAAAGGGTTTACCACACCACGTCTTTCAACTCTCTAGTAACAGAATAGAAAGGGGTTTTGAAATTCCGGGAGGGCTGAGACCGGAAGGGGATAACAGAGGGAAGTGAACTTCAAATGGGTAGAATAACGTGGTCGTTCCAACACAGCACACCAGATGTGCCAGACTCCCAGCAAAGATACCATTACAACAGATGTTTCTGTAATGTCTACTGCAACGACATATTATTTATACACTTTTTATTTTCTCCAAAAAGGGAATCAAACATGGAGGCAAAAGGGGTGAAAGATCATGGTGGAGGTCAATTAATAAGGGACAATAAGATGCACTGTTTTTGTAAGACACAGGAGAGAAGAAACTGAAATGATAAGACTATTAAAAGATACCAACAAGAATTCACCACTATATATACGTACAACAAACACATGTGCTGCACAAATTACAAATAAGGCACTTACTCAAAGCAACGAAAGGCAAAAATTCCGTGGAATAAATACAAGTGACGAAAAAAAATTCATAACACTGAACTCAGATTTCAATTTCGCGTAGACTCGGTTCGGATGGATGAGTACTAAGACATTTACAGCCGCATTCGAACACTCAGATGATGCTGCATGTCTGTTTATGTCATCAAACCACGTCTGAATAGAAGTAAAAACTCTGTCAGGTCTAAGGCCATCCATAACTAAGGCAGAACTAACTAGTCCTTTGAAGAGTACTTGAAGAGCCTGAGGTCGTTTATATTTGCGATGTTTACTTTGGAAGGAGTATCTCCGTAGATCTGTGGATGTCTCAGTAAATTTTTGTATCTTGCAGGTCTACGCCTGTGTTCACCTATACTGTAGAGCAGCGATGTTCAATCTTCGAGGGAAAAGTTTCAGTAGATGTCCTCAAAATACATTGTTTACAAAAAGTTAAAAAAGAAGCAGCAGAAAGGAATCATCTAATCGAGATGAAAATTGGTATGTGCAATAACATGTATAGTAAAGGAAACGATTGCAATTCCAGAGCAGTTGGGCCATTTATTCGAATAAAACAGCTACACGAGTGGAACAAGTCAGTACATTTTTGCAGCGCCACCTCTGGCTCGGATACAAATGGTTACCCGGCGTGGCAGAGACGCATACAGTTCACGGATACTGTCCTGGAGCATAGAATGCCAGATGGTGTCCAAATTTGGGGCCAGTTCGCCAACATTCTGGGATGGGTGTGGGTGGCGTCCCATCATGTCCCAAACATGTTCGATCGGTGAGAGGTCGGGCGATCGGGGTGACCATGGAAGGGTGTTGGCATTATAGTCGTGCCGTGGGTAGCCAGGAGTTATCCTGTTGAAAAATTGCTCGGTGATGATGCGACATTAATGGCAACACAATAGGGCATAGAATGAAGTCAACGTACCGTTGAGCCGTGAGGGTGGTACGGAGGACCACCAAGGGTAGGGTGTCCGGCTATCATAGCAAATGGCTCCCCAGACAGTCACTCCCGGTGTGCGCTGGCTGGCTCATCTCCAGACACGTATGAGCTGGTCATCGGCGCCAAGTGCAAAACTCATCTCTGAAGAAAACCCGATGCCACTGGACACTCTCCAGTTGATTGGGCCCCATACGACTGCTACCGGTGCCGGCGATGCTCGTTGGTCAGTGGTAGGCGTCAGAGAGTTCTTCTCGAAAGTATTCCCCGTGTCGCTAGTCGTCTAGAAATCGTCCGGATGACCACTTCCGTACCTGTAGACGACTCAGCATGGCCAAGGATGGTTGAGAGCGACGAATTAGGTTCTGTTCGTGCGGTTCCCACAATCTTACAATCGCCCGATCCTCGCGTTCTGCCGTTTCCCTCGGCAGTCCATTGACCGCTTGCCGCTGGGTAGTGCTCTCCTCGACCCATTGGCGCCAACATGGTCCGATTGCTGCATCGCTCCGCCTAGGGATACGACTACTTGACCAACCAGCCCCTCTCAGCCTAATTATACGTCCTCTCTCAGCTGCTCGTATAGTGCAAGAATCCGACGTCGAGGCATCCTCACAGTACGTGGAGGTTAATGCAACCGCAATCCGCTGTCACAATTGTCTCTGCTTGCTGGCTTGGCTCTTGATATACCCTCCTCGATTCGCGGTTCCCATGCCCTATGGTGGGCTACTATTTAGTCATTGGTCGTCGGAGAGTTTCATCAGGATCGAACGATTTCCTCGGGGTGCTTCGATTTTTTTCTCAAAGACTGTACTTATCTTGAAATTATAGGTATCGGAAACAAAAACAGTGTTTCTTGTACGACCTTTAGAAATGTAAATATTGTGTAAGCCATAAAAGTACGTTTTTGACATATAACAGGAAAACTGTGCGTCACAGAATTCGAAAGTGCATTAATGGCCATTCTCATGCAAAAGGAATTTCGACTAATAGATACGGGTACATCGTGTCTTCAAGTGGAAAGGTGGACAAAAATAGTGCTACACGGAAGAACCAAAACATTGTGACCAGCTTGTCTGTATACAAATCGAAGCAAATGCAGATAAACGACGGTGCGTGTGAAGGTCATGAAACGGTATAAATGATACTGAGCCCTGTAATCAGTCGTATTCTTGTTCTTCAAGTGGGAAAGGCAGCAAACTCAAGCGAATTTGACTAAGGCCAAATTGTAATGGCCAGGAGACTGGGTCAGAGCATTTCCGAGACTGCAAGGCTTGCGTGTTACTCATGGCCTGCCGTGGTTGTGCCTTCAAAAATTAGTTCGACAATAGAAAATCCGCGAACCGCATACAAGGTGAAGGCCGACCACGGCTGATTAATGCTAGAGGTGAGTGAAAACTATCTCGTATGGTACAAGCCAACATAAAGGATACTGTGCCGCAACACGCCGGTAATTTGAATGCTGGTGTCGGTAGTAATGTGTCACAACACAGGGTACATCGAACTCTGCTGAAAATGAATCTGCGTAGACGCAGGGCGCTCCGAGTGTCCATACTAAGCTCGGTTCTTCCGCAAAAGCACCTGCAATGGGCACGCGAGCATCAAAACTGGACCTTGAATGATTGGAAGAAGGTCGTCTGATCAGATGAATTTCGTTTCCTGTTGCACCAGGTGGACGGCCAGGTGCGTGTGCGTCGTTTACCTGGGTAAGTGTTGATACCAGGATGCACCGTGGGGCCAAAATGAGCCGGTGGAGGAAGTGTTAAACCCTGAGTCCAGTCATGCATGTGCAGTAAACTATGACGTCTACCACCTACCTAAACATCATTGAAGACCAGGAACATCCTTTCATGGCAACGGTGTTCCCCTCTAGTATTGCCCTTAATACAGCGAGATAATGCGCCATGCCACAATACCCGGATTTTTTTCTATTGGGGGTTGAACGACCACCGTGAGCAACTCGACGGGCTATATGCAGTCGTCCGCCTCTAATTCAGGGCCACAGGGTCCAGGGAAGGGAGAGATCTATGCCTCACGGGATTCGAACCCGGACCCATCTCGGACGAATAGTCAAAAGCCAGCACTAAGACCACAGCGCAGATCTCCAGGATTGTTCGATAATGGTTCGCGGGACATGAGGAAGGTTTCCAGGTATTACCCTGGCCTCCAAATTCCCCAGACATCCATCCAATCCAATCCAATCGAGCACCTGTGGTTTGTGTTGGAACAGCAAATCCGATCTGCGGCAGCTCAACCACGTACGTAACTTTCAAGAGTTAAAGGATCTGCTGATAAAGTGCTGGTACCAGGTGCCACAAAATACCTTTAGAAATCTTGTTGCGTCTATGGTTGGCTGGGTAAGAGCTGTTTTGGCGGCACGTGGAGGACAAACATCATCTCAAGCAGGTGAGCATAATGTTTTGGCTCTTTGGTGTATAATAAGCTGTTACTGAAAAAAACGATCAGTGTGTAGTTTCATCATCATCATCATCATTGTCAACCATTATCAATCCACTGCTGGACGAAGGTCTCCACAACGGTCTGTCTTGTGCCAGTCTCCTCCATGTCACTCCTGCATACTTTCGAATTTCATCCACCCATCTCCCATGTGGTCTTCTTCTGGGTCTTTTCCTGTCCCTTGGAATCCAATCTAAAATTTCGGCTGTCCATCGATGGTTTGTGTGTCCAGCCTATTGCCATTTCAGGGATTTACCTCTGATCATGATGTCTTCCACTCTTGTCATTTTTCGGATCCACGAGTTCCTCTTCTTATCTCTCCTGGCTACACCAAGCATGCATCTCTCCATGATTCTTTGAGTTGCCTGCAGCCTTTGTATGTCTCCTTTGGTTAAGGTCCATGTCTCTGCACCATACGTAAGCACTGGAAGGATGCATTCATCAAACACTTTTCTTTTAAGACATAATGGCATATTGCTCTTGAAAATTATGCTGTTTCTTCCAAAAGCTCTCCAGGCAAGTTTTGTACGCCGATTAATTTCTTCATCAATGTGACCCTCACTTGATATCTGCTGTCCAAGATAAACGTACGTGTCTGTTATTTCTAGCTTTTCTCCATCAATCGATAAATCTTCATTTCTTGTAAAAACATTGAACATCACTTTTGTCTTCTGAAAGTTCATTTTTAATCCCACTTCTTTACTCTTGTCAGCAAGTTCCTGGATCATACTCTGCAGCTCTGATGGGGTAGGTGCAAAAATGACTACATCATCAGCAAAACGAAGGTGGGTTAGATAATCTCCATTAATCTTTATCCTTTTGTTTTCCCAGTTCAGTGATTGAAAGACATTTTCCAATGTGGCATTAAAGAGCTTCGGAGATATGGTGTCACCTTGTCTCACTCCCTTTCCAATTTTTATGTGTGTTGTATTTTCAAACAGCCGAATCTTTGCACTTGCATTTTCATAGATGTTATTAATAATATTAATGTAGTTCATATAGACCAGTATTCGAGTAAATATAGCAGCGTAAAATTTTTCAAAAATACTTCGCTGTTATTTGCGTAGGAGCGGTGAAAATGATGAAGTTTTGAATCAACCGAGAACAAGAAAAATGACACGAATTTTAGGTGTAATGAGCACGTCTTTTGAATCCGTTCTGACGCGAATTAAATTTATGAAAGCTATTCAAAGTCAATGGAACCGGTATGGAAAACAGTACTATCTGACCTAAGAAAGAATTTTCTCAGTCGGGTTTTTAGTCCCGCAGATATGGCTATGAAGAGAAACGTGAACATACTCCCTCTGGTGGCAGACTTGTGCGTTAAGAAAAATTTGAAATCACATGGGAAATATTTCGCAGCGGGAACGTTCTCCAACAAAGAAATAATTTTTCAAATCGGACTCTTAGAAGCTTAAATATGGACAAATATAAGATATGACTCTACGTCCCCTGTCGGAAAAAACATGCAATATTTTAAGAAGAAAGTAGTCTCAAAAGGTTTTTCGACGTGAGTGGTATCATTCCAGGTCAAAAAATTTTCAATCGAGTTTTCAGGAGCTCAGATTTTACTGCAAATACATCAGAAGCAGAAATGAACACTTACGCCACTGGTGGCCAAACCATTCTTTACCAAATATTAGAATTATATGAAAAACGTTTTCCATCAGGAGCTACAGTATATGCGATACAGGAAGATTTTTTCAAATCGGAGTTTTAGAAGCAGAAATTGGGGAAACCGCACCTTAGCGGAAAGTATATGTGTTAATTGAAAAATTTGAAATTATATGAAAAACATTTCTCACCAGAAACGCTATCCAACAAAGAAGGAATTTTTCAAATCGGACTCTTAGAGCTAAAGATATTGACAAAACCAAGATGTACATCTACGCCCCATGGCAGAGAAATCATGCATTATTTTAAGAAGAAAATATTCCGGAAAGGTTTATCGACGTGAGTAACATCGGTCCACAAACGAATTTTTTTCAATCGAGATTTTAGAAGCTCAGAATTTTCTACAAATACATCAGAAGCGGAAATTAAGACTTACTCCTCCTGGTGGCCAAACCATTTTTTACCAAAAATTAGAAATTATATGCAAAAGACTTCCTATCAGTAGCTGTGTCTGGTGCAGATTTTTTTTTTCAAATCGGTGTTTTAGAAGCAGAGATATCGGGGGAAACGCAATTTGCCTTTACGCCCCCAAGCGGAAAGTCTATGAATTACTTGAAAATTTTGAAATTATATGAAAAATGTCGCACCGGAAACTCTATTAAATAAAGGAGAATTTTTCAAACCAGGTTATTAGAAGCAGAGATATTGACAAAAGTAAGCTGCACATCTATGCTCCCTGGCGGAGAAATCCTGAAATGTTTTAAGAAGAAAATATTCTGAAAAGGTTTATCGACGTGAGTGGCTTCGATCCGCGAACAACGTTTTTCAATTGAAATTTTCGAATCTCAGATTTTGTGCTAAAGGCATCAGAAGCAGAAATTAAGATGTATGCTCCCTGGTGGCTGAACCATTCTTTACAAAAAATTAAGAATTATATGCAAAAGATTTCCCATCAGGAACTGTACCAGCTGAAGTAAAAAAATTCAAATCGGGGTTTTAGAAGTAGAGATATCGGGAAAAACGCAATTTACTTTTACGCCTCCTAGCGGAAAATATAAGCGTAACTTGAAAAAGTGACTATTCTTAAAATACTCTTCGATATAAATGGAATCGAAATGTAAAAGAGTTTTTTCAATCGGATGCTTAGAAGCAAATATATATGGCCGCCCCGGTGGCGCAGTGGTCTAAGCGATGGCCTCTGATCATTCGTCCGTAAGGGGTCCGGGTTCGAATCCCGGTGAGGCATGGATGTTGTGTTTGTCTTACGGTACTGGCTCTCTCCCTTCCCTGGAACCAGTGACCCTAAATTAGGGACGGGCGACTGCTTATAGCCCATTGAGTTGCTCACGGTGGTCGTTAAACCTCCAACCAAAAAAAAAAAAAAAAAAGAAGCAAATATATGGAATAAAATGTATTTTGAATTCGGTATCATCGGCATTTAAAAATTGTGCATCGTAAAGAAAAAAAACAAAAAAAAAAAAACGAAATGAAGGATCAACATTCGCGCATTTCAAGTTTCCAAATGCAAAAAGAATTTTTCAAATTTGACTAATAGTTAGATATGATGTCTACAAGCGGACGGACGGACGGACAAACGATAATATAAGTACGACCTGTTTCTACAAATGACGTGCTAAAAAATTCTCAAGGTTAAATATATTAAGAGCTACCATATCCATTACGTTTTGTGTGCTTCTTGACGACACACCCTTCGGATGAAATTATTGTTTTAAAGCGGTATACTGTATATAGCTATGGCTCTCAGAATTCTAGTTCGAATTTCTGTTTTCCGTCAGTTCAGTAATAATCGAGGTGACTTTTGTATTACGCATGAACAATAAACAGGAAGTTTCGTCTCTTTTCAGAATCAGAAAAACCTTCATCGTTGTAAATCTAAAGTTACCTTCCTGTCATTCAACTGTTTTCGGTCAACTTCTTCACAAAGACGTTCAGGTGAGCTCTGATGAGAAAGAAGAAAAGGAACCACTTCTTTCATAAATGCAGATTTCGAATACTCGGCTTGTAAGATATGTTGCGCGGATTATGAATATTCATTCTGCCCTTTCAAGACAGCACTACGAAAAGAGCAAATTCACAGTCCGTTAGTGGGTCTATAAATCATTGTGAAACAAAGCCCATGATGCCCCGAGCGATGAGAACTTCGAGCTGGAAGAAAGGAGAGTGTAGTTACTGAAGTGGGGGGTGGGGTGGGGGACGGTCAGACAGAATGAGAAGTAAAAAAGCAAAACTGTATTAAGAGTTCATGGTTTGGTGACTGCTCGGAATAATTCGCTGAAACGCAACGCGCCTTCTCGCAGTTTGAAAGTGTCAAAATAAGCGGAAGTGGTGAGTCGCCTTTCTAATTATGTGCATCCCCGATGAGAAGAACTTTTTTGTTTGCAAATCAGAGGTCGCGTCTTCTGCTCGCAATGTGTTTAGCTACTGAGACGGACGAAGAAGAGGAATGATGGATTGTTACTTGTTAGGAACGAGGGATGCTTTGTCCTGTGCTCAAGTGTACGCGAAAACAAGGGTCCTTTTTTTAAGTTTTCAAGTCAAGCAAATTATAGCCACAAACGCTCACACAATTGTTTATTTACCCATAATAAACAACTGTATACAATTGTTTATTTACCCATAATAAACAACTGTGTACAATTGTTATCTACCCATTCTCATCGTCAAAGCACTGTACGGAAAACCTAGTTGATTTACCAGTTATTTAAACAGAAAGTGTTACATCTGTGTGGCCTTAGACTAGGAGTTTAACCTGGAACTTCAAATTCGGGGTGCCGAAAAATTGGGGGGGGGGGAGCTGGATGAAAGCAAATGTTTGGAAGGCTGAAAATTTTTTTATACTGAAATATTTAGGCTCTAAACCTATTATTAGAAATGGGGAAAACCTCAAAAAATTGGGAACGGCTGAATGTTTTATCGGCAAAGTGCAGCAACTCGACGTGGCATCAATTACACAAGTGGCCGGAAGACTTCTGAAGAGATGTTGAGCCATGCCGTCTGAACAGCCGCCCGCAGTTCCCTGGTATTTGTAGGTGCAGGATCTTGGGTGCGAATGGACCTTTCCACCATGTCCCATAAATGCTCTATTGGGTTCATATCCGGCAAATGTGGTGTCCACTCCATTCCGTCGGAACTGTCCAGAATGCTCTTCGAACCAATTTTAGACAACTTGGGCCCGATGACATGGTGCATTGTTCACCTGGAAAATGCTATCATTATTGGGGTACATAGTGTCCATGAAGGGCTGAAAATGGTCACCCAGCAGAGCAGCAAAGCGATTGCCACCAGTTAATGGCGTGTTTACGAGGACCAGGGGACCCAAACCGTGCTACATAAAGACACCTCACACATGTATGGAACCGCCAGCAACTTGCACAGTGATTGTTGACAGCTTGGGTCCATGGCCTCATTGGATCCCTGTCACACCCAAACCCTACCACCAGCTCGTAACAACTGGTAGCGTGACTCATCGGACGACGGCACATGTCGCCAGTCTTCCAAAGTCCAATTACCGTGTTCACGAGCCCAGGTGAGGCTCTGAGTCCGATGTTGTGGTGTTAACAAAGGCACACTCGTGGGTCTTCTGCTTCCATACCCCATGGACGCTAAAGTACGCTGCACTGACATGATAGATATATCAATGGCACCTCCTGCATTGAATGTGGATGCTATTTGGGCCAGTGTCGCTTGTCTGTTTGCATGGACAATGCCAGTCAGACGCCGGCGGTCACAGTCATTCAGCATCCGTGGTCGCCACTGCGCTGTCCACTGTGGGTGGTAACGCCTTCCATAAGGTATTCTCAGTACACACGTGACACCGTGGATCGAGGAATGTTGAATGATCGCACAATTTCGGAAATTAAATGTCCCATCCGTCCTTCTCCTACTATCATGCCTCGTTCAAACTCCCATAAATACACTCACGGACAATGAAATTTGCACATCAATAAGAAAGCATCGGATTGAACTGAAATTTTATGGACGTAGTGATACAGATGAATGATACACACGATGGCAAAAACAGAGCTGCAGGACAATTACAGAGGGTTCTGTGGCACACACTCCGGCCATCTCCAATAGCGCGTCACACCGCGTCGTGCGGCGATACAGGCTGCAATACGGTCCGGCATGGAGGCGAACAGACGCCTGATGTTGTCCTGCGGCAGACTGGCCCACACGTGTTGGACGGTGTGCTCCAAATCCTGGATAGTACGGCACGGCGGCAGCCGGCGTTTTAACTAGTCCCACACATGCTCGATAAGGGACATGTCCGAGGAGCCAGCAGGCCATGGGAGTGTCTGGACATGACGTAGGCAGTCCTGGTATAGCGCACCTGGAATTCCAGCCAGGAATGGGAGCACATGGGGCCGTAGGATCTCATCCACATACCGCTGGCCCGTCAATGATCTAAGTACCACTAACTAAAGCTGATTGGACATCGTAGGCATTGGCTCCCCAGATCATAGTGCCTGCAGTGGGGGAGGTTTGGCGCTCGATAGCGAGGTTGGGAGTGTGCCGTTGACCCGGGGACCTCCACACCTGGACACGATGATCATCTGTCCTCAAAACGAAGCGGCACTCATCGCTAAACACCACACGTCGCCAGTCTGTGGCGTTCTACGTCGCTCTGGCCTGGCACTACTGCACACGGAGCCGGCAATGTTCCGGTGTTAATGGCAGCACACGCAAGGAGCTCTGGAATAGCAGATTAGCTTCGGAGAGGCGTCGGGAAATGGTTCGTGGGCACACAGGAGCCGCTACATCTGCCTGTATATTGGACCGGGTCCCCGTGGGATCCGTTCGTTCCCGGTGCACGATCCGTCGATCTCCTTTACCTGTGGCCCTCCTGGTCCGTCCGGAGCTGCTCCGCCATGTGGTAATGCCGTCACGTGTCCACTGTTCCCAACACAGTCGGTCGGTATGGTCACAACGATTCACGTGTCGGGCTATACGGCGCGCCGACCACCCTGTGGTTTTCAGCCCGATGATCAGGCCTCTCTCAAAGTTTGTACGTTGGGTAAATCGACGTCTCTAGGGTCGACCCGGCATTCTTGTCACTCTGTGCTATTACTTGAGTCGGCTGGTGCTTGTAGCTTTGATGGAACATCGACCACACGCCGGTTTATAAAGCAGCCGGTTCGTGCTCACAGCGCCACCACAGGGTGTGAGGTCATGCGCACTGGCACAAAACGTGTATCATTTGCATACCAGCACGCACTCTAGCTGTTTGCAAAGTTTCGCGGTTGTAGCATGTTTCCTTCCAGGTGCGCAAATTTCATTGGCCGTGAGTGTAATTCACATAGGCTTGCCATAATCCTACTGGCAGTTGTTCAACCTGACTCACAAGATTACACCTCGCAACTGATAAAAATCGTTGCGTGCGTCGAAGTCTTTATACGACGGCAGCGCCAGTTAAAAATTTGCATACTGATATCCCATGACTTTTGGCATTTCAGTGAATAGTGAAACCTCGGTTATACGTTTCTCAGTTATGCGTTTTTCACTTTTACACGTAATTCGTAATTTTTCTCAGTTATGCGTTAGTCTCGATATTTTAGTGTAGTTTCTATCGCTTTTCTTTATTGGGCTGAACGTAATTATTCATTTATACACTTTTTAGGTTATACGTTAAGATTTGAATTTCAGATTATCAAAAATACAAAATTCTTTGATTCTTTATACGTAACACGGTATGTTACAACTCTGAGAGAATCGAGACTGCTTTGCTCTGTTCCTTCTTGGTGCAGAAGGAGCAGAGCAAAAAAAATAAATAAACAGACTGCTATATGCATAGACTTCAAATTAAAAAAAAATATATTGCATTATACGGTAGAAGATATTTTAAGGTATGTTTGAAGAATTCATGTAAATGCTAATTGCTATTGACAACTGTGCTATTTGATAACAAAAAGGATTACTACCTAAAAGTTAAAAAGTATATATGTGTGTGTTAGACACCTTCAAAATGGAGGGGTGTTGAGATGCTTTATGTGGGTTTACTGAAGAAATGTGGGGGAGAGGGGCTAATTGGGTGTTCAGATTTTTTATGTGGGGTTAGGGAAGAAATTTGGGGGAGGAGTGCTGGAGGGGGATGTGTATATAAATCCCTGGTTGCAGCGCATCGCGCAATGAACGTTCTGTTGTGACTTCATGTTTCAGCGTTTTGGTTCTCTTTAAACGCTATTCCCTTAAGGGGCTCCATGCAGCCTGCTTTTTCATTTATTTGTTTCGAGATTTAAAGATCCGCCACGAGAATCTAAGGCTGTAGGGAGCCGCCCGACCTTGATTTGGGTTCACTGGTTTCAGGGAGGCTACAGAACCAGCGTCGCAGGACAGACACACCGCCCCCTCATCTCGGATTTTAGCCCGGGCAATTAACAATGTTCCCTCCGCGCAGCGACTTAACTTCCTTCGCGCAATAAGCATTTTAGACTAAAATTCCCGAATCCCTAATTAACTTTTATAAATCGAAAATCAATTGCCTGCAAAAATAATAATAAATAAATAAAATTCGGGCTCTCAAAAGTCAAAAACAACACTTTTCTTAAATGTAGTTTGCCTCCTTGTCGTCTCAATGTCCTCTTCATTCTCAAAGGTTTCTTGCAAAGTAAACGAGCAGATAGTGAACGCGAGGTATTTTGACATGGAATGGAACTGCATTATGCGAAAACATGCTTTTCCTATTTTCCAGTGTTTTTATTCCAGAATTAAGTTTGAGCTCCTCACTTTTTATAAAATAAAAATTGTAATTGATGAAATGTTTTTCATATTTTTTTTATTTAAAATCAATTGCGGAAAGAACGGTGTTAAAAATGGGGTTATTAGAAAAAATAAGGGTTCCAATCAAAGTTTCAACTTCTACTGCATTAGTAAGAGAATCTGAGATAATAACATTTTTTGCCCAAGTGGTTTTGATGACTGCCCAGCTCATTGGGTTAGGCGCGCATTGCCCATGGTCGCTTAGAGGAAATATTGGCAATTAACTATGAGTTCCCGCCTCTGACCATTCAGCCACCCAGGAGCATTACTTTGATGTGTCCTAAATGAATCAGTTCGACCATTGTAGGAATATTTAGACAGCAGGACAGCAGTTACTGGTACCGTGTCATTTTCAGTTGGGCTTCCTGGCTAAATCCTTGTCTTACGTAAAATAAAAAAAGGACGCTCTTATAGAATCCCTTTGTCCGTCTGTGGGATCCATAACTCTGCTACCGGTGCGTTTTCAAAGCAAAACTTCGCCGCTAAAGGGCGTAAATGCAGGTACCATCGAATTCAAAATGCATTTTATTCCATGTCACTGCTTTTACATATACGATTGAAAAAACTCTTTCTTCCTTTTGATCCCATTTATGAAGAAGACTGTTTTGGATAGTTTCTTTTTCAAGTAATGCAAAGGTTTTTTGCTAGGAGGCGTAAAGGTAAATTGCAAATTTCCCTATATATCTGCTTCTAAAAGTCCTATTTATAAAAATTATTTTTACGTTGGTTACAGTTCCTGCTATGAAATCTTTTGCATGTAATTTCTAATTTTTGGTAAAGAACTCTTTTCCCACTAGGGGTGCAAGTACATATACAGTATATTTCTGTTTCCAATGTATTTGCAGCACTATTGGCGCTCTTAAAACTCGATTGAAAAATTTCCTCTGTGGTCATATACCTAACACTATGAAAAACCTATTGAGCATATTTTCTGGCTAAAATAATGCATGGTTTTTACATCGGGGGTGTAGACATATATCTTAGTTTTCTATATATCTCTGCTTCTAACAGTCCGATTGGAAAAATTCTTTGTCGGGGAGCGTTTCTGGTGTCAGCCCGGCGAACGATTTTCGTTGGACTTTGTTCTTCCAACTGTTAACTTCGGCGGAGGCTCCATCATGGTATGGAGTTGTTTTTCGTGGATGGGACACGGCTCGTTGGTTATTATACCACAAACGACGAACTCTAAAGTGTACCTCGACGTTCTGGATAATTCTGACCTACCCTACTAACAGTGTAACAGTATTATGAAAATAACCGTTGTCGCTTCCAACACAATCGAGCTGCCTGCCACACTGCACGGCGTGTGCAGGACTGGTTTCTTGAAAATTTGGTGGAATTGTTAGATTTGACTGATCAGAGTCCTGATCTTAATCCCATAGAACACATCTGGAATGAACTGGAGAGATGGAGAGACGGACACGAAATCGACATCAACGACTGTCTTCGCTCTCCACTCTGGCAGGAACTTTGCTGGACGAATGGCGAGCCATTCCTGTCGAGACCTACTGGAAATTAGTTGATAGTATGCCTCGACGTGTTGCTGCTGTCATACAAACAAAAGATGGACCGACTAACTACTAATTGCGATAATAAAGCCATTTGTCCAAAAACATTGAGGTGTCCGAAGAGTGTATATCTCGGCAACATTTCGAAAATTTACTAAGTTAAAAATTGAAAACAAAATGCATCAAACGTTTTTTTTAGAATTTATGACTATTATATTCCTCTGGTTTTCAAACAATAATTCGAACGCACTGTTATTGCGCATTGACACAGCCAAGCGGCTATTAGATAGCCTTACTATGGCGGTCACGAAGTGACAACTAAAAATTCGGAATGAGCACAACTTTATCTCATTTGGGGAAGGGGGGGGGGGGGGTTAACGACCACCGTGATAAACTTGATGGGTTATAAGGAGTCGCCCGTCTCTAATTTTGGGTCACTGGTTTTGGTGCAGGGAGAGAGCCAGTGCCGTAAGACAACATCCATGTTCACCGGAATTCAAACCCGGACCCGTCTCGGACGAATGCAGAAGTCTTCTAGTGTCTTTGATGGCGATGCATAACAAACGACTATTAAAGTGCAATTCAGAGACACTTTCTCCAACAAAATTTATCGCTGGAATAATAAGAGCTGAGCATGGTGAAACTTGATTCATCGCTACAAAACCTGTTTCGTAGGTTGTAGGATCCAGGAACGATGGGTTGCGCAGTAATCACCGTTTTCGCTTTTGTCGTAGGGCTCATCTGCAGTAGCTGAATCTCGAAAACTAAAGACATGCATTTCTCTAAAAAAAGTGGAAGAACTTACTAAACTGTCAGCCGTCCTCAAATATCACCGTTCACTGGGGCACAATCTGTTCAGCGTACCCATGGATGCGTCAGCAACAGCTTTATAGCAATTTATCTACGAAACTTTAAACATACGTTCTTTATCACTGATGTGGTATCACAAGATGTCATACGAAGTCCTATCAACACATGCAGGGTGTCCCAAAAAGGTGTAGCCAATTTCAAATGATGATAACTTTTGATACAAAACTAATATCAGCATTCTGTTTGTTGTAGGGGAGAAGGAATACCCTCAAGTTTTCTAGAAGTGCACTTAATGGATCCTGCGACGAAAGCACAAATTGTGGAGTAGTTTAAAGAAACCCGATCCGAAACGCAAATTCAGCGCAATTTCAAAACAAAATATGGGAACAAACCGCCTACACGTAACAGCTTCATAAACAGGTACAAGTCATTCAAGGAAACTGGTAGCGTCCTTACAAAGAAAAGCCCTGGACGACCTCGCTGGTTCCAGAAAGGGAGGCAGTTGTGAGACAAACATGCACACGTAGCCCTCGAAAGTCAATCAGACAAGCAGCACGACAGCTGGCCATCCCCAAGTCGTCAGTGCACAGAGTATTACGTCAGAGATTGGAAATGCACCATAGCTGGTTCCATAAAGGGAGGCGGCTGTGAGACAAACATTCACTCGTAGCCCTCGAAAGTCAATCAGACAAGCAGCACGACACCTGGCCATCCCCAAGTCGTCAGTGCACAGAGTGTTACATCAGAAATTGGAAATGCACCATAGCTGGCTCCAGAAAGGGAGGCGGTTGTGAGACAAACATTCACTCGTAGCCCTCGAAAGTCAATCAGACAAGCAGCACGCCAGCTGGCCATCCCCAAGTCGTCAGTGCACAGAGTGTTACGTCAGAAATTGGAAATGCACCATAGCTGGTTCCAGAAAGGGAGGCGGTTGTGAGACAAACATGAACACGTAGACCTCGAAAGTCAATCACACAAGCAGCACGACAGCTGGCTATCCCCAAGTCGTCAGTGCACAGAGTGTTACGTCAGAATTTGGAAATGCACCATAGCTGGTTCCATAAAGGGAGGCGGTTGTGAGACAAACATTCACTCGTAGCCCTCGAAAGTCAATCAGACAAGCGGCACGACAGCTGGCCATCCCCAAGTCGTCAGTGCACAGAGTGTTACGTCAGAAATTGGAAATGCACCATAGCTGGTTCCAGAAAGGGAGGCGGTTGTGAGACAAACATGAATACGTAGCCCTCGAAAGTCAATTAGACAAGCAGCACGACAGCTGGCCATCCCCAAGTCGTCAGTGCACAGAGTGTTACGTCAGAAATTGGAAATGCACCATAGCTGGTTCCAGAAAGGGAGGCGGTTGTGAGACAAACATGAATACGTAGCACTCGAAAGTCAATCAGACAAGCAGCACGACAGCTGGCCATCCCCAAGTCGACAGTGCACAGAGGGTTACGTCAGAAATCGGAAATGCACCATAGCTGCTTCCAGAAAGGGAGGCGGTTGTGAGACAAACATAAACACGTAGCCCTCGAAAGTCAATCAGACAAGCAGCACGACAGCTAGCTATCCCCAAGTCGTCAGTGCACAGAGTGTTACGTCAGAGGTTGGAAATGCACCCTAGATGGTTCCAGAAAGGGAGGCGGTTGTGAGACAAACATGCACACGTAGCCCTCTAAAGTCAATCAGACAAGCAGCACGACACCTGGCCATCCCCAAGTCGTCAGTGCACAGAGTGTTACGTCAGAGATTGGAAATGCACCATAGTTGGTTCCAGAAAGGGAGGCGGTTGTGAGACAGACATGCACACGCAGCCCTCGAAAGTCAATCAGACAAGCAGCACGACAGCTGGTCATCCCCAAGTCGTAAGTGCACAGAGTGTTACGTCAGAAATTGGAAATGCACTCGTATAAAGTGCAGATCACCCATCACATAACCCCAGATGACCATGTGAAACGTACACAGTTTGCTGAAGAAATGCTGGAGAACATTGCAAGTGCTGAATCTTTTCTGTGACAAATCTGTTTCTCGGATGAGTGCACTTTCCATGTTTCTGGAAAGGCTAATAAACAGAATGTGAGAATTTGGAGAATTGAAAACCCGCATTGCACAATGGAACATGAGCATGCTAGCCCAAAAGTGAATGTTTCGTGTGGCATAATGGTAGACCGTGTTATTGGATCCTTTTTCTTTCAGGAAGCGATAGGGAGAGCTGATAATTCACATGATTGAGCAGTTTGTGTATCCCTAGTTGGATAAACTTGCAACTCCGGTCATTTTTCAACATGATGGGGCACCACCTCATTGGGCTTTGATTGTGAGGAGGTCTCTGGATACCAAATTTCCCCATCGATGGATTGGGCGTGGTGGTCCCATTGCATGGCCCCCACGTTCGCCAAAATTAACACTCTGTGACTTTTTTACTTGGGGATTCAACAAGGGTGAGGTTTACAGCCCCTGTTGCAGACATTGTCGACTTAAAGAGGAGGATTA
This sequence comes from Macrothele yani, assembly GCA_039090855.1. Lineage (NCBI taxonomy): Eukaryota > Metazoa > Arthropoda > Arachnida > Araneae > Macrothelidae > Macrothele > Macrothele yani. The sequence goes on along the minus strand of CM076992.1, from coordinate 99,104,845 downwards.
CACAGGCACTGCAGAAAGTTAATACGGACATTCTCGAACAAACATGGTTGGAACTGGAATACCGTTTAGACACTGTTCGGGTGACAAATGGTGACCATGTCGAATGTCTATAAAACTTCATGATCTGTTCTGTGAATTAACACAAGTTGTGTATTGAGATTATTTATATTAAAACTGTTATTATTATTTGAAATTTGTTACACCTTTATGAGACACCATGTATTTGAATAAAGTCCCATATCTACGATAATGAGGATGTCACTTGCGCTTCTTGATATGTTCATTACCGATCTGGACGTTGCAGCATACATTCACGCAAATATACATTCACGCAAATATTTATATGTGCCCAGACCCAGGGGTGCAACCATCCAATATTACGCAACCAACTATGGATGTCGCAGTGCTTTTTATCGTGCGCCACCGTTAACTACGTCTGAAAGACTTAGGAAAGATGGCTGTCCAGAGAAGTGAAATAGCGAAAATCCTTTTAGAAAAGAGCCATTCACAAGTTTTGTGTGGTTCCACCGATAGAAAAGAAAATGCGTTTACCGAGGAAAGCCATGAACGTCATGAATACCCTTCAAGAAGCAGAAACGATTTTCTGATTAGAGTTCTGCCGACATACACAATCTTTCTCCCGAACCCGAAATACGTGATCTGAAGCATGAATTGAAAATTGACCAGATGTTAAAATTTTGTTTCTTCTGTTCCGAAGCCAAATAATGAGTATACCAAACAACTTGAAACATTTTTTTCAGCAAGAAAAATAAAGATGTTCGCTTCTTTTTCTCCAAAAATAATTGGAGCTTGTAAACTTCGGCGAGAGGGAAGCCAACAGAATCTTATTCTCTGTTCTCTTAAGGTCATTCCTGAACTAGTGTGTTCGGATTTGTCCAAAGACGCCTGGTGTAATGCCGATTAGTCCAATGCAAATTCGTCCAATCCCGATTTGTCAAATGATACGATTAGTCAAGCGCTACTCCTGCGAAACAAAGTTCATCCGTTCTGATGCTCTCTTCGTTATCTGTAGAACTAATGAAAACATTTCTTTCGTAATTCTTGCACGAAATGGAAGAAAGAGGTGTGGTTTTTGCAAGTTCATATCTTGAATTCCTGAGCTTCGGTAATAAGAGAAGGGGGAGGTTCCACGTGGAAACAAACTGTTGTATCTTCTGTTAAGGTAATTCTGAGTAAAATATGTTTGAAAATGACTCTTTCGTTCTCCCTGTAAGGGGCAGGAATTTTTCTCTTTCGCCGTAAGCCCATTTACGATCTTATTTTTAACATTTTGTTTTCCATCTCATCATAAAGTTTATTCAAAGTCCATTGCAACGGGAATGTTTCATTTTTGTCGCATTGCTTTCAGTATGACAAATAATTTGCTTCAGTTTTTTACCTTAGATGATGCACAGCTCTCCTACTAGGAAGTGTATTCAATTTCCTTTACTATTCCATATTATACAGTTTGCATTGGTAGATTCTACTCTGTGGAACATTTGCGTATGTTTCCTGCTTTTTATTCATACCTGTTCTGTGCACACCCTCTATTTGCGACTGCATGTTTGCTTTCGAAAATACCTATTGAAAAACTTGTGTTTTATATCAGATACAATTAACTACCACGAAAAAAATTGTGCGCATTTTCCACTTGAGCGGAAATCATTCTTTATAAAAACAATTTTGAACTCTTTACTATAACATTAAACGTTTGATTATTACTACATTTATAGTATCACACTTTCTTTGGTTAAAAAAAAAATTGCTCGTTCCACTCGAAATTTCACTATCATTCTTGTTTATCGTATGCACTTTTGCTATTCGCTTGAAAGATTTGTTTATTCAACACAACAAACATTTTCGAAGTGGACTTGTGCGATAAAAACAAGGGATAAATAAGGAAAGTAAATGAACAACGGCAGTGTCTCTTTGTTTAAAATGTGTAATTATGTATTTAGGCTTTCATTCTAACTTCCTTTTCCATCATGTACGCCTCTACAATTTCCTATTACTAGAAAATACGGCAATCGAGCGTCAGAAAGACTTCTACAATTATTTAAACCCTGTTTTCATCACCTCTCCATATTTATTTTCGGTATTTGATGAAAGTTTGATACCTAAGAAAATAATTACTGAGAGAAGCAAATGAAAACTAGAGAGCTCATACTAGTAAAAATATTTTTTTTCTTATAATAAAACCTTAATATATTGGAAAACACTTAGCGTATCTCAAGAGAAAAATTCTCATGCTAATTTTATATACAGGGTAATTCAAAATGATTGCCCTGATAACAAATGACAATACCTGGTTTATGAGCATAGATACAGAGATCACATTGTTGCACAATAAAGAAGGAAGGTTAAAATTTTATTTCCATACCTTACAAATGTTCTATGTGACACCCCTGGGTCACGTGGACAACATCAAAACGTTAATCCATTTTACTCCATACATTATGAAGCATGTCCGTAGTCACCGATGCCAGTGCAAGCTGAATGCACATCTTTAGTTCGTGCAGTGTTCTCGGCAAAGGTGGCGCATACAAATGGTCTTTGACATACCCCACAAAAAGAAGTCACAAGGAGTAAGATCCGGAGACCTGGGGGGCCACTTGCAGAAAACCCTATCATCCTGTCCACAACGACCACTGGCTTCCCACTGGCTTTGGAGCACGGACAGCTCACGTTCCTACGTCAAGATAGCAACACAGCAGTAGGTTCCAATAAAATTCTAAACTTCCTTCTTTCTTGTGTAGGAATATCAGCTGTCTATTCATTTTCATAAACACGTTATTGTCATTTGTAATCGGGGCAATCATTTTGAATTACCCTGTATAATACTTTCCGATTTGGCAGAAGTTTTTGCAAATAACTTTTCAGTATTTTACCAAATTGATAACTTTCAAGCATGATAATTTGAATGGTTTAATTATTAAATTAATTACAAAGCGTTAGATTTCAAAACTTGAATATTTTACTAAATTAATTTATGGACAATAAACCGTAAATTTTGGTAAAAACAAATTCTGGGGATGGAAATCATTTTAGGAAATACCTTAAGAGGAGAGTAATTTATTAATTTCTTAAAAATAGAAAAAAAGGCTGTTGCTGGGATAGTAACATTAGACCACTAGTGCAATCGAACGAATCGGAATTTGACTAATAGTACCAATGAACAAGTCGGCAATGGACCAATCATCGAGTAGCGCTCCAAAACACACCCTCTCTCCTTCAGGCTACTGAAAACAGAATGGGACTGCCATTCTACACAGAAAAACAAACAAAAAAGTGCCACTTAGCAGTGAGATTTTTTTCAGCACTATTGTGAGGAGCTTTGTTCTCTGAATGAGGTTTCAAAAGCTTTTATGAGGGTGAGCAGTCCCTTAAAGACTTTAGCTTGTTTTCTTTCTATGAGAGTAACAAAAATTTGACTTAGCGAACAAAATTTACGCTTTTTACACATAAATCTGAGATTTCAAATTTTCCCCTTAACATTATTATCTGTGAACATAATGGTCTCGGTGTGTGCAAGTCTGAAATGTGTGTCTGTGTGTGCACGCAGGCAATTTCGACTAAGATTTAGTCCCGAGACGTATGTGATCACAGTTATATCACGACTTCTGACTAAGGAGCTGAAGGAAATGCACCAACCTGTAATTTGGCTTACTTGAATGTGCAAAGCCCAATGAAACTAACTCTACGAGACTCATTTTTCAACTCCCGAAAGTTAAACAAACCTTAAAGTAAAAAAAAAATACGACTGTGTAGAAGCGATTAAAACAAAACACGACGAGGAATCTTCGTTCTTTAAAAAGTTGCCTTTGATAGGTGTTACCGGCAGTGTAAAGGAAAGGCAGAACGCGTATGTCAGGGCAGAAGGAGTCTGCTTCCAAGGGAGATATCCTTCAATCACTTTAATTTTCTTCTCTGTGCACAGTGCTTATCCGCATGCTTTGTCATGAAACTTAAATGCTTATATTACCACGATAGCGGTAGCTGATGTTTTAAATACTATTTCGCATGCTGTCTCAAACTGTACATGTTTATCCTTGAATATGAAGTGGCAACAGACAAAATGCAGTACACCTTTAAATCGGTAAGTGTGTCTACTGACTATCGGTAACGTAGTGTAGATCTTCTACTTGAAAGCGACACGGACGCTTTTGTTTTGAACAAATGAAAAGAGAAAGGAAAAGTAGTAAACGATGAATTGAAATTTATTTGCTCATTGGAACGCAGAAAGCTGGGCACAAAGAAAAATCGAAATCTTTCACAGGAATGGTGGCGCACAATGGGCAAGCAAAGAGCGGCGACGAAATATATGAAGAGCATCGCGAAACATGCACAAAACGGTGGCGAACATGCTGCCAATTGATTTTTGAGATCGTTTAAAGTCGGCGTGATAGAAGGTGCTCACAAATCCATTGCTTATTCCTTTCAACAAGGTCTCGATTACATGTCATTTTCGCAGTTCACTGATGCGCACAGTCCTTCGTGTTACGTTTGATACACAGAAAACGGTCTGCGAGAATCGCTGCTCCATTTCAGATGTCAGAATCAGAGCCTATTTAAGAGGGGGAGGGGGTAGAGGGATATAGCCCCGAGCCTTCTCATTTTCAAGGGGCCTCAGAATTATGCAGGATGCTTTCAGAATTGATAGAATTCTACAAGTTTTCTTTTGTTCTTTTGCAGACAGCACAGCGAAAACTATAAGAAACTGCCTTGTGAAAAAAAAAATCTATTTCTTTTCGCTTTTGAGAAGGAGTCCACAAAAAGTATAGTCGCCCCCAGTCCATCCTCAAATCTTTCGAAAGCATTACAGATGTTTTTTGAACACATGTGTAATTGGGGGAAATTATCATACTTTAAGAATTCGTTTGAATCATAATATTTGGATCATATTATTTTGTCCACTACTTCGATATAATTCCAACAAGCTGAAACCGGCGGAAAGGGGGTTAAAAGCAGAACTAAACTGGTATCCATTTTTCAACCATGCATTTTTCATTTTCTTGCTAATACTGATTCGTTGATGAGTCATGCGATACCCACTTCACACATTTCAGTATGACGGGGACATTTTTATGGCTTCCTCATCATATTTTCGGAATATTTCCTCCTGGGTATTTTTCTTCTGCCTCCCATAGTGAAATGTTAGACGTGCCACTAATATTGTGGCCCCGAAATACTGTACAGCCCCCGGGCACTATGTCTCCTTAAATGGTCTCTGATCAGAATTTGTATTTTGAACACGACAACATATTCATGCTTGTCGCATGTATGCATACACGCATACAGTATCTGTCGAGTAGGTACGAAGCTGTTTTAAGTAGAAGGTACAGAAGAGGAAAATAATAAATGTGTTAGATAGCAAATGGTCTGATTACGTTTTGAGTTATTTCTCAGAAAACACTTACGGTCAGCTAAAATGCATGAAAATATTTAAGAACGATAAATTTGAGACAAATACCTGATTCAAATAGTGAGCTAAACTACAATCATGGTGACTTTAAGTAGATTTTTTTAAATTTGCTCAAACGTTTTTTACCCTTAAATAGCAAGCAGCCACGGCGTACAACGGGCCTTGTCCCATAGGCAAGTTCTTTAAGAATACACCGAACTGCCAAACCATTACGACCAGGGCATCTTTATGCAATTCGAAGCAACTGCAGGTGTGAAGGTCATGAAACGGTATAAGCAACACCTGATACTGAGCTCTGTTAATCAGTGTTATTGTTCAGATGAGAACACCAGCGGACTTAAGCGAGTTTGACAAAGGCCAAATTGTAATGGCCAAACGACTGGGTCAGAGTATTTCCGAGACAGCAAGGCTTGTGGGGTGTTCTCGGCCAGCCATGGTTAGTACTTTCAAAAAATGGTTTGATGGGGAAGGAGAATCCACGAACCGTCTGCAAGGTGTGGGCAGACCACGGGTCATCAAAGCTAGAGGTAAGCAAAGGCTATCCCATATGGTACGAGCCAACAGAAAGATACTATGGCGCAACTCGCCGATAATTTCAATACTGATGACGGTAGCAATGTGCCATAACACACAGTACATCGAACTCTGCTGGCAATATGTCTGCGTACCCTCAGGCCGCTCCGAGTGCCCATGCCAACCTCAATTCACCGTCAAAAGTGCCTGCGATGGGCACGCGAGCATCAAGACTGGACCTTTAATGATTGGAAGAAGGTTACCTGGTCCGATTAATCTCGTTTCTTATTGCACCACGTTGACCACCAGATACGTTTACGTCGTTTGTCTGGGGAAGTTGGCTCCAGTACGCACCGTGTGACAAAAACAAGCCGGTGCAAGAAGTGTAACGCTTTGGGCAACGTTCTGATGGGTAACCCTGGGTCCAGCCATTCATGTGCAGGAAACAATGATGTCTAACACCTATCTAAACATCATTGCAGACCAGATACATCCTTTCACGGCAACGGTGTTCTCTCTAGTATTTCCTTCGTTCAGAGAGATCATGCGCCATGCCACACCGGCCGGATGGCTCGAGAATGGTTCGCGGAACATGAGGAAGGTTTCCAGGTATTGTCCTGGTTTCCAAATTCCCCACACATAAATCCAATGGAGCATCTGTGGTCTGTATTGGAGCAGCAATTCCGATCTGCGGTGACTCAACCACGTAACTTACAAGAGTTAAAGAAATGATCTGCTGGCAACGTGTTGGCACCAGATATCCCAAAACACCTTTATCTTGTAGTGTCCATGCCTCGCCGGGTGATAAGTTGTTTTGGCGGCCCGTGGAGAACCAACATCACATTAGGCAGGGGGCAATAACGTTTTGGCTCTTCGGTGTATCACCAGGAGTCAGAGACGCGTTACCGAAAAAAATATAGGAAACATATATATATATATATAGACCCAGAAGAAGACCACATGGAAGATGGGTGGATGAAATTCGAAAGTATGCGGGAGTGACATGGAGGAGACTGGCACAAGACAGACCGTTGTGGAAGAAACTTGGGGAGACCTTCGTCCAGCAGTGGATTGATAATGGTTGACAATGATGATGATGATATATATATATATATATATATATATATATATATATATATATATATATATATATATATATATATATATGCTGGAATGTACCTGGCCAAGGCAGCGGCCAGTGCGACATGAAGGCAGAGGGTGCTAAGAATCCCCGGAGGACCGGACTAGGCTGCCATCTGATGCTGACCTTGGCTACTTACAATGGACGCTCCCTATCTTCTGATTCAAGGCTTCTTGAATTGGAAGAGGAACTACAAAGGATCAAGTGGGACATCGTGGGGCTAAGTGAGGTAAGGAGAAAAGGAGAAGATCTCATCGAACTGAAAAGTGGACATCTCTTCTACTATCGTGGGACAGATACTGGCAGAACTAGTGGTGTTGGATTTATAATAAACAAGAAACTGAAGGATAAAGTTGTAGAAGTTGAAAGTTCCTCTGACAGAGCTGCACGACTTGTTATCCAACTCTCGAAAAGATACCAGGCTCAGATTATTCAAACTTATGCACCCACCACAAGTCATCCTGAAGAAGAAATTGAAGAATTTTATGAGGAAATTTGTCATCTAAATAATAAAGGTAAGCAGCACTTGAAAATAATTATGGGAGATTTCAATGCAAAAATAGGGCAACGGCAACAGAATGAAACTTCAGTAGGTAAATTCGGTCATGGCAACAGAAACCAGCGTGGAAATACTCTCGTTGAGTTTGCAGAGGCAGAAGGGTTTTTCATCTTGAACTCCTTCTTCAAGAAAAAGCCACACAGGAAATGGACATGGAGACATCCAAATGGGACGACAAGTGAAATTGATTTTATTATGTGTAACAAAAAATTCGTCATAGAAGACTGCAGTGTGCTAAACACGTTCAACACAGGTAGTGACCATAGATTGGTAAGATGTAAGATGCACCTCAACACTAAACTTGAACGTGGCAAGCTCATAAGACAAACAAAATCTATTGACATAACCAACCTTAAAAAACACCATAATACCTTCAAGTTAGAACTGAAGAACAGGTTCTCTGCTTTAGAAGGCCTAACATCGGAAGAAGTGGACATCTCTGAAGTTAACAGAAAAGTAACCAAAGCTCTTATGGAAACAGCAACAAAATTAGCTGGGTCTAAGAACAAGTTGCATGTGAACAAATTATCAGGAAAAACCAAAATGTTGATGCAAAAAAGAAGAGAGATGAGGACAACTAAAGAAGATGTGACTTCCAAAGTGGAATATATAGAGCTATGCAAGACAGTAAGAAAAAGTATCACTGAAGACGTAAGGAAATTCAACTGTGAACTAGTGAGGAAAGCAATTGAAAACAACCAAAGCCTAAAGATAGCAAAGGGACATCTCAGTAAGGGAAGAAAACAGATTATGGCACTGAGAAAAGAAGATGGTTCTGTAACAAGAAATAGAGGCGAAATTTTGACAAGAGTGAAAGATTTCTACTCCAAATTATATGAAAGGGATGATATATGCACTCCAGACATCATGAAAGATACCAGTACCAGAGTTCCTCCAGTCCTCCCAACAGAAGTTGCACATGCAATCAAGAACATGAAGCGGGGAAAAGCTCCAGGAGAAGATGGAATTACTGTAGACATCATACAAGAAGCAAGTGGAGAAATCGAAACAGTACTCGCCCAAATTTTCACTCGATGCCTTAATGAAGGAAAGATTCCTGAGGATTGGAACACCGCTACAATGATCCTGCTACATAAGAAAGGTGACATTGAGGATCTCGGAAACTACAGACCTATCAGCCTCCTATCAGTAGTTTATAAAATCTTCACTAAAGTTCTTTCACACCGCTTAAAGGTAACACTGGACATGGCTCAACCGAGAGAACAAGCTGGATTCAGGAGTGGCTACAGCACAATAGATCATATCCACGTGCTGAGAGAACTAATTGAAAGAGCGAGGGAATATGAACTTCCATTGTGCATGGCTTTTATCGATTATGAAAAAGCCTTTGATTCGGTGAAACCATCAGCAGTTACAATGGCTCTGAAAACCTGCTGTATTGAAGATGCATACATTAATATTATTAATAACATCTATGAAAATGCAAGTGCAAAGATTAGGCTGTTTGAAAATACAACACACGTAAAAATTGGAAAGGGAGTGAGACAAGGTGACACCATATCTCCGAAGCTCTTTAATGCCACATTGGAGGGTGTTTTTCAGTCGCTGAGCTGGGAAAACACGGGGATAAAGATTAATGGAGATTATCTAACCCACCTTCGTTTTGCTGATGACGTAGTCATTTTTGCAACTACCCCATCAGAGCTGCAGAGTATGATCCAGGAACTTGCTGACAAGAGTAAAGAAGTGGGATTAAAAATGAACTTTCAGAAGACAAAAGTGATGTTCAATGCTTTTACAAGAAATGAAGATTTATCGATTGATGGAGAAAAGCTGGAGATAACAGACACGTACGTTTATCTTGGACAGCAGATATCAAGTGAGGGTCACATTGATGAAGAAATTAATCGGCGTACAAAACTTGCCTGGAGAGCTTTTGGAAGAAACAGCATAATTTTCAAGAGCAATATGCCATTATGTCTTAAAAGAAAAGTGTTTGATCAATGCATCCTTCCAGTGCTTACGTATGGTGCAGAGACGTGGACCTTAACTAAAAGAGACATACAAAGGCTGCAGACAACTCAAAGAAGCATGGAGAGGTGCATGCTTGGTGTAACCAGGAGAGATAAGAAGAGGAACTCGTGGATCCGAAAAATGACAAGAGTGGAAGACATCATGATCAGAGTTAAATCCCTGAAATGGCAATGGGCTGGACATACTGCCAGAAGGACAGATCATCGATGGACAGCCGAAATTTTAGATTGGATTCCACGGGACAGGAAAAGACCCAGAAGAAGACCACATGGGAGATGGGTGGATGAAATTCGAAAGTATGCAGGGGTGACATGGAGGAGACTGGCACAAGACAGACCGTTGTGGAGGAAACTTGGGGAGACCTTCGTCCAGCAGTGGATTGATAATGGTTGACAATGATGATGATGATGATATATATATATATACCGTTTTTCATGGAGAAATCAATTACCTTCTATCTACGTATAAGGGACAATTCCTTGAAATCGTCTTACACTGTTGAGGTGTAGGGGACCTACGGTTGAAGAGCTTTCATCCAAAAAAAAAGAAATTATAGAATTCATAATGAAATCTGATTTAAAACTGAACTACTGAACGTACAAATGAATGAACTACTTAAATAACTGCATCCAAAGGAACGACTTTGTTTTGTTTCGGGGTTTAAACAACCACCATGGGCAACTCAAAGGGCTATATCCCTAATTTGGGGCCACTGGTTTCAGGGAAGAAACAAAGCCAGTGCCATCGGACAAACACACCACCTATGCCTGTGCCTGGATACGAGTCTGGGCCCATCTCGGACGATTGATCCAAGTACAGCGTCTCAGACAACCGGTCGGTGCAAAGAAGCTGCTTCCTCAAAACATTTTCCTTCGCAAGGACATGGCCTGGTAGAGTCGACTCTTTTCGGTCGGTCGCCGTTATCCATGCTGACACTGAGCGACCTTTTCAAGAATACAATACGAAATGAAGTATCTACAATGCGTACATGAATCATACTGAAATTTTTAGCAGCTGTATAGCAGTAGCCAATGATACGAATAAGGTTGCACCCATGTCTTAGAGTTATTTATCAGCTGTTCTACTGAAAAATCCAATTTGCCTACCATTACGTTAAATTGAGAAACTATTTACCGCTGACCACTCTGCAGTAGCAGCAAGTACCATTCAGCTGGACTTGACAGCTTCGCAGTTTTCGGGGAACAAAACAATCTCCTTATTTCTATTCCATCTACAGTATGTAGTTTTTTTCATCTCAGAAACGCTGTTACTTCCCTAATTATCGCGCCTTTGTTTCCCTTGGATTGAATGTTTTTTCATTCGACCAAAATATTTTTCTTTCTCTTATCCCTCACAGCAAAACAAATTAGTTTTCATCAAATGATTAGCGAGGATATTGGAAGACAATTCCACTCAATATCTTTTACTGACCTCCTCCAAGTTTCCGGCTTTATGCAAGTAGCGTTGTGGTCATATGAAAGCTGTTACGTACTTGAATAACGCATCAAGCGCTATTCCTTAGAAATCAGCAAACGTCGAGTGAAGTGTTACTAACAAAGGAGAAGGTCTGGAAATAATCAGAAAACGTAGATTCAATCAAAATATTAGGGTGTCTGTCTAGCCAAAACTATTTTCAGAGCTGCTTTAAAAGCAGACCTCTGAAGCACAAGAGCGAAATAAATGCTTACGAAGAGCAGTAAATCTTCTCCATGGTCAGAGCGCATACAGTGTAAGGTACTTGATGTAACATGCTGCACAAAACCACATGCCTACAAGTTTATAATATAACAAACAGATTGATTTTATAAAAATGTAGTTTTGATTTGGTCATCTTCACATAAGCTACTAATTTCTTAAACGCACATCCCATCCGCGGAAGAGGCTTAGTTGACACATGAGTTTCTTCATATATTTTCTCGATTTATTTTTCTGTGGTCAGTTTTTGAAACAAATTAAAAAAAAAAGAATTAGAAAATTTCATTTCGTCGCCCGTGAGAGATCTTTTGGAAAGGTAAATTTCATTCCATCATTCGCAATGTTTTTTTCTTACGGATCAGCAAAAGAAAATTAGTACATTTTTAGAACAGCAGTATTCTGAATGTTCTGGGTTTTTTTCTGACTAATTCTGTACACTTCTATTTTGGCATCTACCAATCGAATGGAAAGCTTATTACTGTGGGGTAATATTTTTTACCCTGATAAAATGCAGTGTAAAACGCTTTGGTGGTCTATTCAGAAAATTAAAACTTAGCGGAATTAAATTCCTTAATCGTTTAACTGTTTTAGGGTGTTGAGTCAAAACATCAGAACTGTCATAGAAACATTTGGTTTCATCCCTGGGATTGTGAAGCCAATATTAATAGCAAATATGTCGTTGATTTTTGTCAAATAAGCGTGTAGCGAGTGAGAATTTCCACCCACAGCCCTAATATTTGTCTTCCCGCTTCGAACAAATACAAGCGGACCAGCCAGGTGGCATGTTGTATGTTGTTGCCTGTGTTCCTCCGAGACATAAAAGATCAAGGCAACTGGGATGCCCCGTGAATGAATGAATGAATGAATGGCTAGTGTTGTCCATTTTTCATTGGCTCCCTGCCCGCCGTTTCCAGGTTACGCCTCACTGCTTCCAAAGCAAGCATTTCCATTCAGAAGTAGCATGCTTGAAGGAAACAGGGGATGAAAAAAACGACCTCGGAGGTTATGCATTCTAGATTTCCTGCTTTATGACTGCAAAAAGTAACAAATGCCAAGGTGCTCATCTGAGAGAAATCGTAAATTGAGGTCGGAGCGCTTTCCCTAAAATACTCCCCTGCGAGGCAGCATGGTTTAATAGAGGTACTTTCTTTTCATTCCGGTTATTTACAAATGTGCTGCTAAATCTTTATTCATCATTCTTTCCACGTTGCTGCGGGAGAAACCTGGTAAAAGAACAGCCATTTCATGGAAAAGTTTTTAAAAGGCGCTTGAAAAATCCCATGACTTGAGTCGCATTTATCTCAGGAACTAGACGATACCTTGATTTATACTGGGCACTGGAATATGATGCAGAGGTAACACTTTTCGCCTTTATGTATCCTACAATATGACGCGGATACAGTAGGGACTTTTTATTAGAGGAGTCATATTTTCACGTAGGTTCCTTGGGTTGCGTAATTTCCAAATACAAGTATACACGTAATAAGTCACGTAGGTTCCTTGGGTTGCGTAATTTTCAAATACAAGTACACGTAATAAGTCACGTTGGTTGCACGAAATAGCTCCTTAATTCTTAAGTTTATTTTCAATTTCAACGCTGTATTACAAAATGAGAAAACCTAGTAAAATATTTATGCACAATTTGTTTACACCGCTATTCGCGCTTGTACGTTCTGTCCACGCCTACTTTCAGTGGTGTACCGGAAAAACTTGGGGCCTCCCCTGCAAAGAATATCATCGAGGTCCTTTTGCGAAAATCAATTATCTTTAAGTTACCAAAATTTTTAATTCCATGTTATCAACCAGGTTTTATGGGTGTTTTAATCATTTAAATTATTTGGGACTCACAGGAATTTTTCGTAAAACGAGAATTATTGCACTTTATTGTGTGTAACGCAAATGTTCAAGTTGCAATTAAAATTATTGCCCCAGTTTTATGCCAATAAAGGGCCGTAGCCAGGGAAGGGCTGCTCCATATCTGCGTTTCATTTGCCCGTCCTAGCGACTCACACTATCGTTGCCCGACTTCTTTTACACCTTTTGCCTGACCTCCATTATATCCTTTCCCTGACCTCAATCATCAGCGACCGCTCCCAACTTCTCCGTCAAGCTACGGGCCTATACTGAGAACTACAAAACCTTTACGCCAAAGTCAATCATACCATGCAAATTTTATTCTTGTGGAGAACTGAGGACAGCCTCTTTAAAATGCCTAGTGGTCACACACACAAAACACATAACTGCCGTGTAACAGTGTCTAGTGATCTTTTTCGATTTATCTGAAAATACAGAATATAAGGTATCAGGTAATTCGGAAAATAATGTCCGATTTGCTGAGGAGCTACATTCAACTCGCCCACAATGCTTGCAGACCGACCCGCTCGCAGCGCCATTCGTACGAGTTGAAGGGCGACTCAGACGCCATATACACGCCATAATCTGTTGAGCTGAAATCGTTGCTACTCGTGTACAGTGGTATGTACAACATGTTAGGAAGGAGTGAGTTACGGGGGATTCTGCTTCACGAGTTCAAATTGGGTCATAATGGGGCACAAACCAACCGTAATGTGGTCGAGGCATGGCGACAGGAGACAACATCTGAACGTACTGTTCGTCGTTGGTTTGAAAGCTTTTCGTTTCGGTGACACCAGCCTACAAGATGGGAAGACCCAGGACGACATTCGGTCATTGACAACGATACTCTGAAGGCAAATGAGGAGGCAAATCCTCCCGCCACAGTAAGAGAACACGCCAAACAGTACATTGTGTCAACCATTTCCGAACATCTCCACCAAATCTGCTTCATAAGTTCAAATTGGGTCATAATGGGGCACAAGCCTACCGAAATGTGGTCGAGGCATGGGACGAGGAGGCAACAACTGAACGCACTGTTCGTCGGTGGTTTGAAAAGCTTCGTTCCGGTGACACGAGCCTACAAGATGAGGAGGGCGGAGGATGACATTCGGTCATTGATAACGATGCTCTGAATGCAAATGAGGAGGCAAATCCAGAGAACACGCCAAACAGTACAGTGTGTCAACCATTTCCGAACATCTCCACCAAATCGGTAAGGCCAAGAAGCTGGATACGTGGGTCCCACACGAACTGAAACTACAACGGTTTGAGATGCTGGTCAGAAACTACAACGGTTTGAGATGTGCAGTAACCTGCTTCGCAACGAAAAGGAACACCTACTTGATCGCATTGTAACCTGTGAAGAAAAGTGGGTGCTATACGACAACCGTAAGCGATCTGGACAGTGACTGTGAACCATGGTGAACCACCGAAACAACATCCTAAACCAAAGTTGACGCCAAGGAAGGTTTTGTTGACAGTGTGGTGGACTGTTCACGGTGTCATACACTATAGGTTCTTGAATGCAGGTGAAAGCATTACCTCAGTCACATAATGTAAAGAAATTGACCGAATGCACCGAACGTTGAGCTGCAAACAGCCATCATTGGTGAACAGGAAGAGTTTTATCCTCCTCCATGAAAACGCGAGACCACACGTGTCACAAATTACGAAACAGAAACTACACGAACTGAGGTTCGAAATCCTCCCACATCCAGCCTACTCGCCTGACTTGGCACCTACCAATTTTCACCTGCTCATCATTTTAGCAATTACCTGAAGGACAGGACCTTCAGAAACCAAGAGGAGGCCGAAATTGCATTCCGGGACTTTCTTGCATGCATTTCTTCCTGACTGGCATTGAAGCACTTGTCACAGAAGTGTGTAGCTGCTGAGCTCGCCTATTTTGAATAAAACAAGGTTGTGTGCTATGAGGTATGTCTCTCTCTTTTTTAACCTCTAAATCGGCTATTGTTTTCCGACTGACCTGGTAAATAAGTAACAATTGAAAATTGTGGCACAAAAACAAAACAAAAAAAAAAACTACATAAGCTTGAATATGAAAAATACACCTAAAATTATGCCACACTATTTTGCACATAGTAAAAAGTTTTTCTCTTGAGTGTCATAAAAATATAACACAGGTCTCTGTTTCTTCGCCCCCGCGAAGAATACCTTTCTCTTGATTATGTTCTGAAGGACTCGTAGTTATTATTTTTTTTTTTTTTTTGATTGGAGGTTTAACGACCACCGTGAGCAACTCAATGGGCTATAAGCAGTCGCCCGTCCCTAATTTAAGGTCACTGGTTCCAGGGAAGGGAGAGAGCCAGTGCCGTAAGACAAACACAACATCCATGCCTCACCGGGATTCGAACCCGGACCCCTTTCGGACGAATGATCAGAGGCCATCGCTTAGACCACTGCGCCACCGGGGCGGCAGGACTCGTAGTTATGTGCATACAACTGTAATACATAACACCTTATCCTCACTAGTATAAAAATTTCATTCATTGATTTCTTTCACATTCTATTGTTAATATACATACACTGTTGGCCACCCAAAATGCAACACCAAGAAGGAAGCATCCGATTGGCCTGAAATTCGCAGCATGCGTCGCCTGCGAGAGGACATGCAAACGATTAGCATTGCAGGGCATATGCAAATCTTGCGCACCCGGCACGCCACCGAGAAGCACTATAAGAAGGGTGCACAGAAGGCGGGGTGTAAGTAGTGGAAATGTGTTGTGCTGCTAGACCTGTGCGTGGGAAGCTTCCTGATGCCTTGTCACAGAATACGGCAGTCATTCCTGCACGTTTCGGAGTTCGACAGAGGACGAATAGTAGCTTATCGCGACAGCGGTTTATCGTACCGAGACATCGGCGCCCGTGTGGGACGACATCCAGCCACAGTGAGGTGAGTATGGGTTCGGTGGGTGAAGGAGGGACGGACGGACCGACGTGAGCGATAGCGGCAGGCGCGGCACACCACCGAACGAGAGGACCGGCATGTTGTGCGGCAGGCATTGACGGCTCGCACCGCCACATCACGAACTTTAGCGCAGGAATTAGGGTATGTTGCGCAACAACCTGTGTCATCACGTACCGTTCTACATCGTCCGCAGGAGGGGGGACTTGTCGCACGGCGCTCATTGCTCCGATTATGATTGACGTTATACCACCGGCGAGTGCGGCGGCAGTGGGCCGTTGAACGTCGCACCTGGACTACGGAATGGCACGACATTGTCTTCTCCGACGAATCTCGCTTCAGCCTGCAACACCACGATGGTCGGATCCGCGTGTGACGGCACCGCGGCCAGAGACTATATGACGCCTGCATTATGCATCGCCATATCGGTCCGTCGCCTGGTGTTATGGTTTGGGGCGCAATTGGATATGACACCCACACCCCTCTGGTACGCATCGCCGGTACACCCAACAGCCACCACTACATCTCCGACGTTTTGGAGCCTGTAGTCCTCCCTTACCTGCAGGACCTGGCAGCGGCCACGTTTCAACAGGAAAATGCGCGCCCGTACGTGGCACTCATCGTGCAACAATTCTTCACGGCCCACCAGGTGTCACTGCTTCCGTGGCCCGCCTGTTCTCCCGATATGTCGCCCATCAAACACGTCTGGTCGCTGATCGGCAACCGAGTCGCCCGGCAAGCACCACCCTCTGCTACGCCTGATGAACTGTGGCAACGTGTGGAAGCAGCCTGGACCAACATACCCCAAGCCCACATCCAAAGCCTCTTTCGTTCGATGCCGCGGCGTGTAGCGGCCATTACTACCAGCCATGGGGGCCACAGGAACTATTGATGTCTGCGTGTTCCGCAAGTCTCACGGGCCTGTAAGCTCAATGGTTTCCTCTTTGTATCTGTTGTTATGTGTCCAGTAAATCTGGCTTTGCTATCTCGTGTCCTTTTGGTGTTGCATTTTGGGTGGCCAGCAGTGTATATAAGAACTATCGCTGTGGCTGTGAAAAGGGGCTTCAAGTCTTCTGGAACAGCTGCTTTCCCGTCATCTAATTTTTATAAACTAAAACAGCGAAAATAATTTTCAAATATTTTACTTATTTATTGAAAAAAAACCCCACCGAAAATTTCTTTTCTGTTTTAAAACTTCATTCAAAGCTGAGGTCAAAAATTCCTAGCTTCACTATGAGTTAATATTAAAAATAACCAGCTTCATATGCAGTTTCCGCAAAAAATTTTGCAAAATTTCTTTCCTGAGGTTAGAGGCCCTCTTATCCATGAAGCCACCCCTCAAGGTGAGGGTTGCGGGGTCTGTCAGTACGTCTCTTCCCAGTCTTTATATCAGATATTTTAGACATATCTGCCTCTAAGCAAGTTAGTCTTCTCAGTTTACAGTAATATACAATTACCGTTTTATAACAAACTAAAAATTTGAGTATAAACGCTTATCAGTTCACAACTAACTTTTAAGTGAAATTGTTTTTCTATTTCACTTTAAAGCTTCCACGATTTAACTTCTTGCCGTCAATTTATGTGAAGTAAGCTTATATCATTATCATCATCATCATCATTGTCAACCATTGTCAATCCACTGCTGGACGAAGGTCTCCCCAAGTTTTTTCCACAACGGTCTGTCTTGTGCCGGTCTCCTCCATGTTACTCCCGCATACTTTCGAATTTCATCCACCCATCTCCCATGTGGTCTTCTTCTGGGTCTTTTCCTGTCCCTTGGAATCCAGTTTAAAATTTCGGCTGTCCATCGATGGTCTGTCCTTCTGGCAATATGCCCAGCCCATTGCCATTTCCGGGATTTTACTCTGATCATGATGTCTTCCACTCTTGTCATTCTTCGGATCCACGAATTCCTCTTCTTATCTCTTCTGGCTACACCAAGCATGCATCTCTCCATGCTACTTTGAGTTGTCTGCAGTCTTCGTATATCTCTTTCAGTTAAGGTCCACGTCTCCGCACCATATGTAAGCACTGGAAGGATTCATTGATCAAACACTTTTCTTTTAAGACATAATGGCATATTACTCTTGAAAATTATACTGTTTCTTCCAAAAGCTCTCCAGGCAAGTTTTATACGCCGATTAATTTCTTCACCAATGTGACCCTCACTTGATATCTGCTGTCCAAGATAAATGTAGGTATTGGTTATCTCCAGCTTTTCCCCATCAATCGATAATCTTCATTTCTTGTAGAAGCAATGTATATCACTTTTGTCTTCTGAAAGTTCATTTTTAATCCCACTTCTTTACTCTTGTCAGCAAGTTCCTGGATCATATTCTGCAGCTCTGATGGGGTAGTTGCAAAATATACCAGGACATATATACCCAGAACATATATACCAGGCGTATTTCCTCAAATTATTGCGCGCAATCTTTTCTACACCTTCATGTCTTGTAAATAGCGCCAATCGAAAAATGAATTAAGAAACAAGCTATATCGTAGACGGAGCTGTAATGCATGTTCATTCGGCAGAAGGAAAACCAAATTTTTGGCCGTGTGTCGTTCGAAATATTTTACTTTAGGTAGCTGACGCAACAGCATTAATAAGAATTAGTTATGCTTTTAAGATGCCAAACAGAATAATTATAAGAAGTATTTCTTACAAAGTGTTAATATGAGCCATTAGATTGAGTATTCATTACTCTTTAGAGTGAGAATTATATACTTTTATCCAGTAAAATATACTTAAAATGTCAACTGCCTTGTTTTTTTGCTTGGCCTACGCAGAGAGTGATTTTATTTGGTAATTCTTCTACATTATCTTCCGTGTTTGTGCTGTCATTTTGCCAGTGTTGCGGTCAGAGAGATTTTTCCGGGGGGGGGGGGGGGGCAATTACGAACTTCGAGAGAGCTAAAACTTGTTGACTGATTATATACATATATCTGCGGTCCTGATACATGTCACGGCCGCCGCCGTTAAATATCGTGTGGGAAACAACAACGCAACCAGTCGCATGCAAGATGACACGCAGTTCGGAGCTCTCTGATTTCGAGAAAGGTGTAATCGTCGAGTATCACAGAAATGGCCGATCCATACGTGATATATCCAGCTAGTTGAAGTATCCAAAATCGACAGTGGCCTACGTGATTGGCAAGTGGAAGATGACAGGTGACTGTCGGAATGTGCCCCAACCCGGCAGACCCACAATTCTGGGAGTTAGAGACCGACGGGTGCTGGCCAGAGAAATTAGGAAGAACCGCACCAAATCGATGACCCACATCCGCGAGGAGTTTCAACCGGCATCCGGGAGTGTTCTTTCGATGAGTACCATCCGTAAGGAAGCCCATCTGCTCGGTTATCATGGACGTGCTGCCGCCCACAAGCCTTTGATCACCAAGTCCAATAGCGCTGCTTGGCTAACGTGGTGCAAAGAACGTCGACAGTGGACCTTTGAACAGTGGAAACAGGTTCTCTGGAGCGACGAATCAAGGTTTACCCTCTACCGTTTGGATGGCAGGGTCTGGGTTTGGCGTCTGCCTGGAGAACGCCTCCTGCCGGAATGTATTGTGCCAACTGTGAAGTTTGGCGGCGGTGGAATTATGCTATGGGGGTGTTTCTCCTGGTATGGCACGGGACCCTTGGTCACAATTCCTGGTAGACTCAACGCCAAGACCTACTGCACCATTTTGGATGACCATGCGCTTCCTACGTTGTGGCAGTTTTACGGGGTGGACACATGTTACTTTCAGGAGGACAATGCCACCAGTCCTGTTGCGAGGTCCACCATGGCTTGGAATGGTGACAATGGGGTTAATCGAATGGACTGTCCTGCGCAGAGCCCGGACCGTAACCCTATCGAGCACCTCTGGGACGAGTTGAAGCGTCGACTTAAGAAGTGCCCCCACCGTCCGAAATCGGTGAAGGAACCGACCTGTCTTCTCCAAGCCGAGTGGAAGAAAATACCGCTAGCCGTCGTACAACGCCTGGTTGATAGTATGCCCCGGAGGATCGCAGCTGTATTCGCCGCTCGTGGAGGCTCCACCAACTATTGAAGGTGAATAAACTTCGTTTTCCTTTGCTATCACAGGTGTCCAATTACTTGTTGGTAGATAGTGTATATATTAATACATATAACAACTTTAAATAGAGTACAAAAATTTTCTTATGCTCTAATGCTTTTAATTTTTCTTATGCTTTTAATGCAGATTCCAAGAAATCTACACATACAAGTGATTAAAAAATGTAAAAATGTTACACCTTTGCTTTAATTCAGTAATACACCACGGATTTCACCAATGGGGGGATGTAAGACATTGAAGATCCTTAAAAGATAACGCTGTGCTGGAGAAAATCCCCCCCCCCCCCCAAAAAAAAAAAAAATACAGGGGTGGTAAAAATGTCTTCACCTTACTACAAGCGTGTTTCCGATTGTTATTAAGGAATCATTACAGTGTTACCTGAAAACGTATGGTGTAAGCCATTCCCCAGCCGTTTGGTTTTAGCCCCTTTAGATTATTTACATTAGCAAATAGTAGTAAAAAAACCCAACTAACTAACCGTTTCGATGCCAGTTTGAGGTGCCTCAATTTTTTTTGTCACAGAGTGTAAACCACCACCCCAGAAAAAAAGAAGCAACCTTATTATGGGAACAATTTCTAATAATTTTCTATTGGTAAAAATTAGGTAGCAAATATTTTGTTGTATTGGAAGCACTAATGTCGCGTTAGCTACACTGGGGCTTAACCGTATACATGGAAAGTCGGCATCCAGAAGACTGAAATAAAACTGAATGCCAGCTTTCAAAATACGATGATGTATTGCAGTGCAAACTACTGTGTGGAATTAAGTTTTTATTGCGGAAGTAGTCTGAGTTGTCAGTGCTTGAAAAATTGCCCCTTCAGCAAGGACTGTTTAATGTTTTGTTGAAGGATGATAGAAATTTCAGATTGAAGTTCATGTGGATGGGTTTTCTTTTTTACATTTTTATAATATTTTCCCTCATTTTCTTAATTTTTTAAATTAATTTCTTTAAATATTCAGTTATAAACGAACACAATTAGACAAAATATAAGGGGAGATCGCCCAAAAACCTACAGGGGGCATTCATAGATTTTCGGGGGCTAAGCACCCCCGAGAAGATGCCTGAATACATCACTGCATTTTGTACTCTATTTCGCTGATAGTAGATGCATGAGCGGCCAGTATAAGATATCGTTAACTGCCGTAGTTTAAAAGATGTGTAATAATCCGAAGCCATATCAGTGGATGTCTGGGTAACTGCATGCCTATGATTTCACAGCGTAATTTCTGTATAAAGCATAAGACATCGCGGAATGGAAGTCGAGCGCTGAGGAATAGTGTAAACGGGTTTTCTTGAAGAGCAATGAGTCACGTTTCACACTATGCTCCGCCCTGACGACTGTGTGAGGGGTGAGGAGAATGGAAGGAAACCGCTACCTTTCAGCCTGCATTATCTCAATGATGAATTATGGGGGTGGTGATGTTGGCGCAGTGGGTTGTTTTCCGTGATTGGAAATAATGTTAAATTGTCGTTGCGTCCAGAGCTTCAACCGCCTCCGCTTATGTAGACATTCTGGGCAACTGTGGCATTATGTCAACGATACGGGAAAGAGCTCCGATGATTCTATCAATATAAAGCTCCAGCTGCAGACCATATCTAGTGTCAAAATGATTCCAGTAGAGCACACTGGTGGAAAGGGATTGCCCAGAACAAAGAACCGACCTTAAAGCTACCAAACGCCTTTAGAATGGAATGGAGCCTGGGATTAGGGCAAGACTAGTTCATTCTGCTCCCGCCATGAAACTGCTGGCTGGAATTCCAGAAGAATGAATCAATATTTTGACAGCCTTTTATAAAAACCTTGTGCAAAGAGTAGAACAGACTGTTTCATTCTATTTGAAGGCAAGACTGTGGTAGAAGAGTAATAGAGGACTCTAGTAGCAGGGAGACAGACTTAAATAATTAGGGACTCAATTCCGGGACGCCAATCTTCATCTCTTGTCATGTGCATGTGTCATTAAAGATGATTCCACAGCAGAGCTCACAGATTAAGGAATAAAATATATTTTCCATATATTTCCATTGGATATGAGGGTTGTTTATTTATTTTGAAAGTTTAGTGTAGCTTTAGCCGGTATAATCGCTTACTCATCTTAAAGTTTTTTATTCCAAAACACTATAGAACATTAAGGAACGATATGCTCTATGTTGCCAAAAGTCATCGGACACCTGATTGATTGCACAAATTTTGGATTCACGCGTTTACATGCACATGTACCTGTGGGAGTTATGCATTAAACCCGCGGATTTTGGTTGAGAAATAGCAGTGTACTGGAAATCGATATGCCACGCACATAAAAACTTAGACTTTCAAGATTTTGGTTACATACAAAACGAATTCAGGAAAACGTACGATTTCGAACGTCTTGCTCCCTGATCAAATTTATAAAATTTGGACACGCAGACAGGATAGGAATATTACGTTTTTCTTTGGCACTAAAAATATTAGACGGTAAACGGTTTTTGGAACGGGGCAGGGCCCGGTTGGTCAGAGCCACCCATATACAAAATTTTCGTAAAATCTACAGTTTTCAATTCAGAACCACCAAATCTGGTATACTATCTCGTGGTATTCTAACTTAGACTGTAGACGGTTTTGGGAAGCGGTTGCAGAGAGGAGGGGGGGGTTACAGCCCCCCTACAGAATTGCCGTAAGATATAGTTTTCAATTTAGAACTACCAAATTTGGTATATTATCTCATAGCGCTCTAACTTAGACGGTAGACGGTTTTTGGAACGGGTCAGGGGCCCGGTTGGTCAGAGTACTACAGTTTTCAATTCAGAACCACCAAATCAGGTATCCTATCTCATAGTACTCTAACTTAGACGGTTGTCGGTTTTTGGAACGGGTCAAGGCCCGGGGAGTCGTAGCCCCCCTCCCCCCATACATACAAAATTTTCGTAAAATCTAGTTTTCATTTCAGAACCATCAAATTTGGTATCATGAAACTCTAACTTAGACGCTAGACGGTTTTTGGAAGGGGTTGGAGCCCGCGGGGTCGGACCCCCCTCTCATAAAAAATTTCGTAAAATCTACAATTTTCATCTTAGAACCACCAAATTTGGTATACTATCTTATGGTACTCTAACTTAGACGCTAGACGGTTTTTGAAAGGGGTTGGAGCCCGGGGGTCAGACCCCCCGAAAAAAAACTTTTTCGTAAAATCTACAGTTTTCAATTTAGAACCACCAAATTTGGTATACTATCTCATGGTACTCTAACTTAGACGCTAGACGGTTTTTGAAAGGGGTTGGAGCCCGCGGGGTCGGCCCCCCCACAGTTTTCATCTTAGAACCACCAAATTTGGTATACTATCTTATGGTACTCTAACTTAGACTGCAGACCGTTTTTGGAACGGGTCAAGGCCCGGGGGTCAGAGCCCCCACATACAAAATTTTCTTAAAAACTACAGTTTTCAATTCAGAACCACCTAATCTGGTATACTATCTCATGGTACTCTAACTTAGACGCTAGACGGTTTTGGGAAGGGGTTGGAGCCGGGGGGTCAGACTCCCCCGAATAAAAACTTTTTCGTAAAATCTACAGTTTTCAATTTAGAACCACCAAATTTGGTATACTATCTCATGGTACTCTAACTTAGACGCTAGACGGTTTTTGGAAGGGGTTGGAGCCCGCGGGGTTGCCCCCCTCATAAAAATTTCGTAAAATCTACAGTTTTCATCTTAGAACCACCAAATTTGGTATACTATCTTATGGTACTCTAACTTAGACGGCAGACCGTTTTTGGAACGGGTCAAGGCCCGGGGGTCAGAGCCCCCACATACAAAATTTTCGTAAAATCTAGTTTTCATTTCAGAACCATCAAATTTGGGTATCATGAAACTCTAAATTAGACGCTAGACGGTTTTTGGAAGGGGTTGGAGCCCACGGGGTCGGAGCCCCCCCCTCTCATAAAAAATTCGTAAAATCTACAGTTTTCATCGTAGAACCACCAAATTTGGTATACTATCTTATGGTACTCTAACTTAGTCGGCAGACCGTTTTTGGAACGGGTCAAGGCCCGGGGGTCAGAGCCCCCACATACAAAATTTTCTTAAAAACTACAGTTTTCAATTCAGAACCACTTAATCTGGTATACAATATCTTATGGTACTCTAACTTAGACGCTAGACGGTTTTTGAAAGGGGTTGGAGCCCGCGGGGTCGGGCCCCCCCCTCATAAAAATTTCGTAAAATCTACAGTTTTCATCTTGGAACCACCAAATTTGGTATACTATCTTATGGTACTCTAACTTAGACTGCAGACCGTTTTTGGAACGGGTCAAGGCCCGGGGGTCACAGCCCCCCACATACAAAATTTTCGTAAAATCTAGTTTTCATTTCAGAACCATCAAATTTGGTATCATGAAACTCTAAATTAGACGCTAGACGGTTTTTGGAAGGGGTTGGAGCCCGGGAGTAAGAGCCCCCCTCCCATAAAATGCCGCGTAAAATCTACAGTTTTCAATTTAGAACCACCAAATTTGGCATACTCTCTCATGGTACTCTAACTTAGACGGTAGACGGTTTTTGGAACGGGTCGGGCACGGGGTCAGAGACCCCCCCACACATAAATTTTTTTCGTAAAAACTAAAGTTTTCAATTTAGAGCTACCAAATTGGGTATACTATATAATGGTGTTCTAAATTAAACGGTAGACGGTTTTCAGAACGGGTCGGGGCAAGGGTGGTTACCCCCCCCTACACACAAACTTTCGTAAAATCTATAGTTTTCAATTTAGAACCACCAAATTTTGTATACTATCTCATGGTACTCTAACTTAGACGGTAGAAGGTTTTTGGAACGGATCAAGGCCCGGGGGTAAGACCCCTCCCACATACAAAATTTTCTTAAAATTTTTATTTTTCAATTCAGAACCACCAAATTTTGTGTCATGAAACTCTAACTTAGCGGGAGACGGTTTTTGGAACGGGTCGGGGCTCGGGGTCGGAGCAAACCCTACTCCCCTTCCCCGTACAAAATTTTAAATTTCCGTAAAACCTACAGTTTTCAATTTAGAACCACCAAATTTGGAATACTATCTCATTGTATTCTAACTTAGACTGTAGACGGTTTTTGGAAAGGGTCGGAGCCCTGGGTTCAGAGGCTCCCCCCTCATACGAAATTTCGTAAAATCTAGTTTTCAATTTAGAACCACCAAACTCGGTATACTATATAATGGCACTCTAACTTAGACGGTAGACGGTTTTTGGAACGGGTCGGAGCCCGGGGGTTAGAATGCCCTCCCCGACAAAATTTTCGTAAAATCTACAGTTTTCAAGTTAGAACCACCAAATTTGGTATACTATCTCATGGTACTCTAACTTAGACGCTAGACGGTTTTTGGAATAAGTCAAGGCGCGAGGGGTAAGAGCCCCCACATACAAAATTTTCGTAAAATCTATAGTTTTCACATTAGAACCACCAAATTTGGTATCATGAAACTGTAACTTAGACGGGAGACGGTTTTTGGAACGGATCGGGGCCCGGGCGGTAAGAGCACCCCCCCCCTCCCCCAAAGAATTTTCGTAAAATATACCGTTTTCAACTTAGTACCACCAAATTTGGTATACTATCTTATGGTACTCTGACTTAGACGGTAGAGGGTTTTTGGAACGGGTCGGGCACGGGGTAAGATCCCCCCCCATAAAATTTTTTCGTAAAAACTAGTTTTCAATTTAGAACGACCAAATTTGGTATATTATCTCATGGTTCTCTAACTTAGACGGTAGATGGTTTTTTGGAAAGGGTCGGAGCCCGGGGTTCAGAGCCCCCCCCCATATAGAATTTCTTGAAATCTATAGTTTTCAATTTTGAACCACCAAATTTGGTATACCATATCATGGTACTCTAACTTAGACCGTAAACGATTTTCGGAACGGGTTGGGGGCCGGTGGTTAGATCGTTCCCCCCATACAAAATTTTCGTAAAATCTACAGTTTTCAATTTGGAACAACCAAATTTGGTATACTATCTCATGGTACTCTAACTTAGATGGTAGACGGTTTTGGGAACGGGTCAGGCACGGGGTCAGAGCCCTCCCCATAAAAATTTTTCGTAAAATCTACAGTTTTCAATTTAAAACCACCAAATTTGGTATACTATGTCATGGTACTCTAACTGAGAATGCAGGCGATTTTTGGAAACGGTTGGAGACAGGGGTTCAGAGCCCTCCCCCCATGCCAATTTTTGTAAAACCTACAGTTTCGAATTTAGAACGACCAAATTTAGTACACTCCCTCATTGTATTGTAACTTAGACCGCAGACGGAAAGGGTCGGTGCCCGGTGTGAAGGGGGACCATTCAAAATTTTCGTAAAAATTACAATTTTTACTCTTAAGAACTGCATCCCAATACAGCACTCCATTACCGCACCTACGGTCTAGGTTAGAGGCCGTAGATAACAATAAAGTGAAAAAATATCCGGTTCATGATGTATTAAAAACACAAATTAATAAACGTTAGCTTTCACCACCAACGGTTGCCTTATCAGGCAGAAATACAATGTACTGTAAATAATGTAAATTCTTTTTTGCTTCGTATAATTAAATTAACTAAATCAAAATATTTAAAATAAGTTTCCTGGAAATTTACGGAAATAGCTTTTTCATTCATTAACTTTCACCCGCTGAACTTGGTGATTTTAGAAATAGTAATATTTACCTGGGAAATACCGGGTACCCCTGCTAGTAAGAACTAAAGATAATGTTACACTTTTAGTCAGGTACAAAACAATAATTAGAAAACCCTAGGACTGGGCCTGTTTAGCAATTTTCAGTGTGCCGTGCTAATTTTCATAATGTTTTCATAGAAGTCCAAGATTTTTGCAATGCGCTTTTCTGAGGTTGGAACTATTAAGCAGACCCTAGGCCTAGAGATTTTTGATAGTTTTCAGTCCTCCGAGCTGATATTTATGTAGTTTTCATAGAAAATAAAATGAATTCTGTTTAAATGTTACTCGAGCACAAAGCATTAATAGCTACGCCCGAGACCTAGGCATATGCATTTACAGTAATTTTTATAATGCTGTGATTATATGAGGTTTGCATGACAAATCAATTTAAGAGTGTTACGCTTATCAAAAATTATTTAAAAGGCCTAGGCCTAGCGGCCAATAATTAGCATTTGGTGCCTAAGTGAAAGCGCAACATTATTAACTTGATTTGTTATGCAAACCTTATAAATACGACCACAGCGATTAAAAGTTACTAAAGAGTTCTTGTAAGTAATATTTTTTGACCGAGTGCAAGTACAATTTACGAAATGTCAACAGGTCAAAATATCTAAAGTAACAATGAAATTTGGAATATTTCTTTTTTCTTTCTTTTTATTTCAGTTTTGACACTTGTATTAAGTTTTAAAAACATATATTTCTCCTATCGTATACCTTCATTGTGCTTTCAACAGAATTTCTTACCATGTTTTGGGTATTTTGTTTCGTGTGGTTGCAGTTTTTTTAATGTTTTGGGCATTTCATTTTGTGAAATCAATTTTACTAGAATATGCAGATTCTGTAGTTCAGTGGTTTGAGGAAAATTATGTTCTTGGAAAATTTTGTGGAAGCAGAAGAAACAATCCAAGCAGAAGCCCTCCGCTGTTCCCGCCAACAATTTGGTCAGTTAGTGAAAACAATTTATTTGGCTTTCCCAGAACACAGAACGAACTTGAAAGATTAGACAGACGCTGGAATACAATTCTGGGAGAGAAAAAACTGTGACTGTACGAAATAATCAGTGAAATTGCGAAAGAGCAGAGAACAACTATGGCTAAAATCGAAAGAGTGATAGCACAGATTCCAACAAATCCACCCAGAAGAGAAACGCTGGCAAGATAAAAAGGAATTCGAACTTCTTTGGTGCACAGAGACAATGTTAACATGCTGGACATTTTAAGAAGAATTTCATATAATTCTACCCTTTACTAAAATGTGCTGGTATTTCTCACTAATTGAATTATACCTTTTACTAACTTGTATTTGAATTTTTCAAGAATGTAATTCCGCCGAAGATGCAAGAATGTAAAACCAACGCAAAATTAAAAAAGACAAAATTTTCAAAATAGCATGTCAAAAACATAAAATGTCAAAAAGTAATCCAAAATGTGAAACATATAAAAATTCAAAATGCAATCCAAAATGTGAAACAAATAAAAATTCAAAATGCAATCACAAGTCACAAACATTACAAAAATGCGAAACGCTATGTAACAAGTACAACACAAAATTAAAACAAATGCCAAAAAAAAAAAAAAATGCATACGCTTTGTAAAATGTACAAAATAAAATAAATGCCATATTCACAAGGATTTCATGACGAGTCATGTTAAAAATGAGCTTTTATTTAGACTTCAAATAATAATTACTAGCCTCTACACCTTTTTAAGTCTTTAATAAGTGCAACATCATTAACCTGACTTGTCATCAAACATTATAAATATGGCCATAGCATACAATCACTTAAAAGACTTGTTAATGGATGAATTGAGGAATCACCAAGTTCAGCGGGTGAAAGTTAATGGCTGTTTATAGTTTTGTACTCGAGTAAATGCGCAACACAGTAAACTTGACTTTCTCTGAAAATTTTATGTATATGAGCACGGTTGATTGAAAACTGATAAAAGGGCTTAAGGCCTGTTTATTAATTTTTGTGCCTCAGTCAAAACGCAGTACCATAACCTTGGCATGTTATCGAAACCTTATGAATACGTCGGACTAAAAATTCCTAAAAAAGTTTACGCCTAAGGTCTTGTAACTAAAGTTTTGTGACAGGGTAAAACTGCAACATTAATAACTTGACATGTTATGTTAACGTTGTGAATATGAGCACGGCGGATTAAAGATTTCAACAAATAGCCTTCGGGATTAATGTGTTGTAGCTGAGTAAAAATGTAACATCTTTATTTTCTATATAAACCAAACTACGTGCTGAAATGGCCCAACTATATATACGTATACTTCAACCATATACCGAAGCGCTGACAAGGTGAAAACAAAAGTGCAATTTTGTACGGTCTCCTAACATTTTATGGCCAGCCTACATGGAAGTGGACACCTTGATATCAAAAACATACTTTTTGTACGGTCCACAACAAATAGCAATGGACACGTCGCAATCTTGGGGGGGGGGGGGTTAACGACCACCGTGATCAATTCAGTGGGCTATAAGCAGTCGGACATTCCCAATTTTGGGCCACTGGTTCCTGGGAAGGGGGACAGCCAGTGCCAGAAGTCAAGCACAACGTCCATGATTCACCGGGATTTGAACCAGGATCCTTCTCGACAAGTGGTCAGAAGCCAGCGCTTAGATCACTCCGCCGCCGTAGCGGCACACGTTGAAATGTATTTTTCATACGGCCCCTAACGCTCTTATGGACATACTAGATTGAACTGGACGCAAATAAATCATTAATATAATTTGTACTAGCAGGGATACCAGTTATTTGCCAGGTAAATATTACTAT
This sequence comes from Macrothele yani, assembly GCA_039090855.1. Taxonomy (NCBI): domain Eukaryota; kingdom Metazoa; phylum Arthropoda; class Arachnida; order Araneae; family Macrothelidae; genus Macrothele; species Macrothele yani. The sequence continues at coordinate 99,075,199 of CM076992.1, read as the reverse complement.
TTGTGGAATCACCAAGTTCAGCGGGTGAAAGCTAATGAATGAAAAAGATATTCCTGCAATTTTCCAGTAAACTTATTTTAAATTTTTTGATTTAGTTAATTTAATTTTGCGAAACAAAAAAGAAAGAAAAAGGAATGGGAATACTTACCTTCTAGGAGACATCTACAGAACTGCCGTACATCTGGCGTGTGCTTCTGTGAATCCCGCGACACAGAAATGCAATGTACCTATGTGATGTCGCATGCATACGACTTCACATTGGCATTGATCATCTTTTTCTTACCGTTTTGAATTTTGAATATCTGGAACTCTCTGTTTACATTACATTATATTTCTTTCTGATAAGCCGTTCGTTGGTAGTGAAAGCTAAACTATATAGATTTGTGTTTTTAATACACCATTAAACGCATATTTTTGCACTTTATTGTTATCTACAGTCCCTAACTTAGACCGTAGGTTAGTTAGTTCGTTGGTTGGTTGGTTGATGGTTTATGGTGCAAGGCCCTCAAAGGGCCAAAGAGCGCCTTAGAACGTAAATAGGGTATTCTTAAGAGTAAAAAACGGAACTTTTTACGAAAATTTTGCATGGGGCTACCTTGACCCGGGCCCCGACCCCTTCCAAAAACCGTCTACCGTCTAAGTTAGATAACCATAAGTAGTATACCAAATCTGGTTGTCCTAAATTGAAAACTGTAGATTTTACGAAATTTTTATGAGGAGGGGGAGGGGCTCTCACCCCGGGGTTCCAACCCCTTCCAAAAACCGTCTAGCGTCTAAGTTAGAGTACCATAAGATAGTATACCAAATTTGGTGGTTCTAAGATGAAAACTGTCGATTTTACGAAATTTTTAATGGGGGGGGGCTCCGACCCCGCGGGCTCCAACCCCTTCCAAAAACAGTCTAGCGTCTAAGTTAGAGTACCATGAGATAGTATACCAAACTTGGTGGTTCTAAATTGAAAACTGTAGATTTTGCGAATTTTTATGAGGAGGGCCCTTACCCCCGGGCTGCAACCCCTTCAAAAAATCGTCGAGCGTCTAAGTTAGAGTACCATGCGATAGTATGCCAGATTTGGTGGTTCTGAATTGAAAACTGCAGTTTTTTAGAAAATTTTGTATGTGGGGGCTCTGACCCCCGGGCCTTGATCCGTTCCAAAAACGGTCTACTGTCTAAGTTAGAGTACCATGAGATAGTATACCAAAGTTGGTGGTTCTAAATTGAAAACTGTAGATTTTACAAAACAAATTTATTCGGGGGGTGTCTGACCCCCGGGCGCCAACAACTTCCAAAAACCGTCTAGCGTCTAAGTTAGAGTACCATGAGATAGTATACCAAATTTGGTGGTTCTAAATTGAAAACTGTAGATTTTACGAAAAAGTTTTTATTCGGGGGAGTCTGACCCCCCGGCTCCAACCCCTTCCCAAAACCGTCTAGCGTCTAAGTTAGAGTACCATGAGATAGTATACCAGATTAGGTGGTTCTGAATTGAAAACTGTAGTTTTTAAGAAAATTTTGTATGTGGGGGGCTCTGACCCCCGGGCCTTGACCCGTTCCAAAAACGGTCTGCAGTCTAAGTTAGAGTACCATAAGATAGTATACCAAATTTGGTGGTTCTAAGATGAAAACTGTAGATTTTACGAAATTTTTATGAGGGGGGGGCCCGACCCCGCTAGCTCCAACCCCTTTCAAAAACCGTCTAGCGTCTAAGTTAGAGTACCATGAGATAGTATACCAAATTTGGTGGTTCTAAATTGAAAACTGTAGATTTTACGAAAAAGTTTTTTTTCGGGGGGGTCTGACCCCCGGGCTCCAACCCCTTTCAAAAACCGTCTAGCGTCTAAGTTAGAGTACCATGAGATAGTATACCAAATTTGGTGGTTCTAAATTGAAAACTGTAGATTTTAGGAAAAAAATTTTATTCGAGGGGGTCTGACCCCCCGGGCTCCAACCCCTTCCCAAAACCGTCTAGCGTCTAAGTTAGAGTACCATGAGATAGTATACCAGATTAGGTGGTTCTGAGTTGAAAACTGTAGTTTTTAAGAAAATTTTGTATGTGGGCGGGCTCTGACCCCCGGGCCTTGACCCGTTCCGAAAACGGTCTGCCGACTAAGTTAGAGTACCATAAGATAGTATACCAAATTTGGTGGTTCTAAGATAAAAACTGTAGATTTTACGAAATTTTTTATGAGAGGGGGGGGTCCGACCCCGCGGGCTCCAACCCCTTCCAAAAACCGTCTAGCGTCTAAGTTAGTTTCATGATACCAAATTTGATGGTTCTGAAATGAAAACTAGATTTTACGAAAACTTTGTATGTATGGGGGGAGGGGGGCTCTGACTCCCCGGGCCTTGACCCGTTCCAAAAACAGACAACCGTCTAAGTTAGAGTACTATGAGATAGGATACCTGATTTGGTGGTTCTGAATTGAAAACTGTAGTGTGGGGGGCTCTGACCAACCGGGCCCCTGACCCGTTCCAAAAACCGTCTACCGTCTAAGTTAGAGAGCTATGAGATAATATACCAAATTTGGTAGTTCTAAATTGAAAACTATATCTTACGGCAATTCTGTAGGAGGGGGGGCTGTAAACCCCCCTCCTCTCTGCAACCGCTTCCCAAAACCGTCTACAGTCTAAGTTAGAATACCACGAGATAGTATACCAGATTTGGTGGTTCTGAATTGAAAACTGTAGATTGTGCTCCGTGAGTTTTGTTTGTATTTCAAGTATTTAGACTACTAGGATTACTAGGTTTGTGCTTACCTCCACTATAAAGGTTTGGTGATTCGTTTCGGACATCTCCCGAAGTGGTGAGTGCCTTTTTTTCGTTTCTTATCGTCGTGTTTAAAATTCCTACCGTGCTGGTAGAAGCCTAGTTATCTCGGCGCCATTAAAATGGCGTCATCCGGTGGTGTTGTCAACCCTGACATCACTTCCGGTGATCACGGCACTTTGCCCAGCGGTGGCGTTGTCACGTTGCCCTCCGGGTCGACGTCAACCGTTGGCGGCATATCGTTTTCCTCCCCTGACGTCACTATTACAGCTCTTGCCCCAGCTGCTTCTCATATAGTGACAGATGACGTCATGGACACTATGGATGACGGTGATCCTCTGCCTTCAATGGATGGCGATGCTCCTCTGCCTTCAATAAATGGCGGTGCTCCTCTGCCTTCAACCTCCACTTCTACTGCTCCTCGTTCCTATTCTTCAGCGGTAACTTCCCAAAGGCTTCAGCCCAAGTCTAATTCCATGCGAGCGGAAGCCGCAGCTTTAAAACCTCACGTCCGTCGCTCTGGTAATGAGGTTGTGCTCGAAATTCCAGTGGATTCTCCAGCAGGTACTTCTTTCACAAAGGCTACTGAGTTGGGTGTGTGCTTTGAGGCGCTGCCAGACACACCACTCAAAATGTACTCAACTGCTCTAAAACAAAAGTTCTCTCCGTCAGCGATACGTCATATGTCGCGCAGAGGGCCGAGTGTCATTGTTTATTTTTTTCATGCGGCAGATGCTACCTCTGTCTTACAGACTGGGCTGGTTGTTGGTGATCACCAATTATTTCCTGAGCCTGTCGCCCAGAGACCAGTAACGGTCTCGATGTACCCAGTACATCCTGAAGTCACAGATGCTATGCTTTGTGCTTTTCTTATGCAATCCGGTCGTGTTGTGGGTAACATTACCACACACTCCGCTGCTCCAAAGGACGAGGATGATCGTTCGATTGAAAGTGCCCGACGAGTTGCGCGAGTAGTATTCTCTTCGGATGAACATATCAAGTCTTTTCCTACTCTCTTCACTGTAAAATGCGGAGATCAAATCCGACGCATCGACGTTTTAACCTCCTTTCATTGTCAGACTTGTAAGGCGTATGGCCATCAACGTAGTGAGTGCTTCCGCCGCCCTGCTGTACCTCAGTCTTCGGGACCAAAAGTCACTCGTGACAGCCCTGTGTCGTCCACCCCTACCGTTTCTAAGGAGGTGTCTTCAGAACTTCATCAACCTGCTCTGCCATCGGGCCTTCCTCCACGGGGTCCTGCCCCACAATTGTTGACAGAGGACTTTCCTCATCTGGTACCGACAGCTCCGCCCACGTTCCTTGCAGCTCCAGCTGACCTGACTGCTGACCTTCATCCTCCATCGGATGAAGACACTCCAAGTACAGTTACTGATATGGACTGCCCTACTGCTAGTGACTCTTCTGGCAATCACTCTGACCTTACAACCACCAGTAAGCCTGCTCGACGGGAGTCCTGGAGTGCTCCGCAGACTCCGCTCCTCCTCGCACCGGTGCTGCAAGAGGTCGTTCTGTTGACTCATCTTCCCGCTCCTCCTCTCAACGTCGTACTTCGCCACGAACAAGTCGACACCCTGCTGTGATTCCAGGTTCTAAGACTCCACCCCCAGTGCTTTCCCTAGATTCTTTTCTCCGATACCTAGCTGAAGCGAAGGCGGATATACCGGTAGGTCCACTTTCTCTTCATAAAATATATGAAGTATTATGCTCTCATAAACATCCTAGATTCTTTAATCAGTTTGTTGCACGTCATTTGCTTGATCTTCCTACTGTTCTAACCCAAGTTTCTAGTGTGATATCTGTGTATCGAAATCTGGTGCTTTCCTATCCCGATCTCAAATTTAGTGTTGACAGAATGAAGAAGCAAGCGAAGAAAATAACAGATTCCAGCGCACGTGCGTGTCGACCTGGGAAGGACCTACCGATTCAAGGTGGTCACACTTAACTGCAGAGGGTTCTCTGCTTCTCCTAGAAATGCTCTAGTGTATGAGGACTTGGCGCCTCTACACGCAGATCTTCTCTTGCTCCAAGAGACCAATTGCTCTGCTACCACTTTGTTCTCTCGTTGGCGGGCTTGGCCCTACGATTTTCACCATGCTTATCGAGTTGGACGGAATGGTGGCCTTGCACTTGGGATCCATCACCGCCTACTCCCTCTGATTTCGACGCCAGTGATTCGTGCCTTACATGTGGACAACCTCCAGGTCGTTGCCTTTTGCATTGAAAACGTGACCTATCATGTTTTTAACATATATGTCCCCTGTGATGAACGTCTGTTACCTGATCTTCTCTCCACACTCCGTACAGAGCTGTCATGCATCCCACCGTCTGATTATATTCTCATCGGCGGAGATTTCAATTGTACGTTGTTGCCGGCCCTTGACCGGAATTCAACCGTTGGAGAATACCGCAGACAACGTGTATTACAGATTTCCCAGCTAGTTGATGATTTTCAATTGGTTGATGCGTTCCGGCATCTACACCCGTCGGAAATCTCTTTTACCTGGCGCTCTTCCATCCATGGCAGCACTACGGCAGCACGGTTGGATAAATTTTATGTTTCGACTGCTCTTCTCCCGTCGATCGCAGCTGCTGCCCATCATCCTTCCGCCGCTTCAGACCACAGTATTGTCAGTCTGTTGGTGTGTGTTTCGCCTTCACCTTCAAGGACTCAACGAGTATGGACTTTTCCGGACTCGCTCCTGGATGATCAACAATTTTGTGTTGCTGTGCGTGAGTTCCTCCGAAGTCGTCAGCCCCTTCTTGATACTACGTCCGACGCGATGCAACTGTGGCTCAGTGTCAAACATGACTTGGTCCTTTTTGTACGGCGCTACTCCCATGCCTCTCGGAATGAGAGCGATATGAAAATTGCGAATCTACGTGCTCTATTGTCGATGCTCTCTCTTGATGATCCGCAATACCCCGGCTATCTGGCAGATCTCCACGCTTTGCTTCTTCCTCGCGCATCCGATGCAGCCTGCAGGATGCATTTCTTGCATCTCTCCCCTACAGCTGATTCTCACGATTTCTTAACCGCCTTGGAATCTCAACATCGTTCTGCTACATCTTTGCGTCATCTTCGCCTCCAGGATGGTTCCATCACTTCGAACCCATCGAAGCTATGCACTTTCACCAGACAGTATTTCATCGCCAAGTACAGTGCGGTAACGCAGTCTTCATCCTCATTAGCTTCTCCTCTTCTCTCCTCTCTTCCTCAGGTCCCCTCTACTTTATCTACTTCTTTACTCTCTCCTTTCTCTCTTCGCGAACTCCGCGAGGCGTTCGCTACTCTCAATCCTCATGCCGCTCCTGGACCTGACGGCCTTCCTCTGTCCTTTTATCGTGCTTTTCTACCGTGCCTTCTGCCTTTTCTGTCTGCGTGTTTCTCGTCTGCTTTTTCCTCTCCTGCGTTACCGCCCGACTTTACTTTGGCACACATCATCCTCCTTCCTAAGAAGGGTGACCTCTTGGATCTTGGAAACTGGCGCCCTATCTCCATCCTAAACACTGACTATAAGTTCTATACAAAACTCTTATCCCGTCGCCTTAATTCTGTTCTCTCTTTCGTTATTTCTCCTGACCAGACATACACTGTGCCTGGTCGGACTATTTCCACTAACGTTTCTCTTCTCCTTCATCTTCACTTCCTCGCTCGCTCTTTTTCTGAACCTCTTGCCTTTCTCAATCTGGATCAAAAATCCGCTTTTGATAACGTTTCTCATTTTTATCTCTCTGCTGTCCTTTCACAATTTGGCTTTCCTCCTACCTTTTCTTCCGCACTCTTGGCCCTTTATCAGGGCGCCAGTTTCCATGTTCGAGCGGCCACATTTCTAACCGCTCCAATTCCGTTTAAGCGAGGCATCCGGCAAGGATGTCCGCTCTCCGGCCAGCTATTCGCTCTCGCTTTTGAGCCTTTCCTGTTAGCAGCCCGAAGATCACTCCTGGATATCCTACCGCCGACAGTGGCTAGTACTCGTCATCATCGAATAATTTTCACCGCCTATGCTGATGATGTGACCTTTTGCGTCCGGGATGAATCTCAATTTGATCGCCTGTATTCTGTATATCAACAGTATGTTGCATTATCTGGAGCAGCGCTGAATGCCACTAAAAGTACTGGCTTATGGTGCGGGGCATGGGCTGCCCGCACCGATGCTCCTTGGGGTGCGCAGTGGACTGCCACTACACAGAAGATCCTCGGTGCGTATGTCGGATTGCCCTTGGCTTCTGCATCTGCCACCTGGACTGCTCTTCTTCCCCGGATACAACGGACTGCTGCCTACTGGAGTAAGGCCCGCCCTTTCACATCGTTCCGTCAACGAGCAGCCGTTGTTCGTCGACAACTTATCTCTCTATGCGAATACTCTTGGATGTCGACGGTTGTGCCCGTGTCACAAATGATGACCATCACTCGCCTCTCAACTTCCGTCATCTGGTCTTCACATCACTGGGTTAAACCTGCCACACTTCATCTGCCAGCCTCTTTGGGTGGCATCCAGCTTCCTGATCCAGCTTTCCTTTATAAAACACATCGCATTATTCATTTCATTCGCCTTGCCACTTCAACTGTTCCGTCCCTTACCACTACCTTGAATGTTCTAGCTTCTTCCCGTGACCCATCTTTCACCTTCCTACTGTTTCTGAAGATGGATGCATACTCTCTTCTCCCGTCCCACCTCCCTCCTGTCCTGCGAGAGGGCCTTTCTCTCTTTCGTTCGCTTCCTCTTCTCCGTTCATTTCCTTCTTCAACTCTTGATCTCCTAGATGAACCTCTCTTCTTCTCTTCTCTTATTCACCCTCCTAACCTCCCTTACTTTTACTTTCCTCATTGGATCCGCTCTGGTGTGATAACTGTCCGTTCTCTCGTAACTTCTGATCTAACCTGGAGACCTCTTTCTTCCCTGTTTCTATCTCCAACCATTACTCTTGCTAACGAATATCTTCTTCTTCGCACAGCGCTTTGGAGCCTCTTTCCACTCCTCGCTTCACCTGATGGTCTCTTCTCGGTCCCCTCTGCTCCTCTTTCCCTACCGTTCTTTCTCCTCATTCGTAGCTCCCCAGTTCTAGTTACTTCTCTCTCCTCCTCTTCTCTTTATTGGCTTCTTCTTTTCCCCTCCCGCACTTCCACTTTCTGTTCATTCTGCTCCTCCTTCTCTTCTCCCCGCAATCTGGACAGCATCTACCTCTGCCCTTTCCTCCCCTCTTGAACTCAATGTCCATTGGCAATTTCTTCACCTTCGTCTCCCCGCCCCATCAATACTGTTTCGCATGACCCTTCTCACCTCTCCGCAGTGCTCCTTTTGCCCTGAAGTCAGCGACGTCCAACATCAATACCTATTCTGCCCCGTTCTCCTGCCAGTCCTAAACACAGCATTTCGTCTTGCTGATCGAATTTGTGCTCGATCGTTACCATTTCTTGCATATGCTTGGCTACTCCAAACAAAGCATCCACCTACTCACTTGCCTCCTGTGTGCCGTTATATTTTTCTTCTTGTGAAGTTCACTGTCTATGCTTTCCATCTTCAACAACGCTTCCCTGCTCTTATTCCACCTCCTCAGGAGGCAAGTGCTATCATTCGGAGACGCTTCCTAGCACGGTTAACCACTCGCCTCCAAATGGAGCACTCTCGTGCTGCCTCAACAAACACCGATAGCGTTTTTCAATCCACTTGGGCCCAATCGGCTGGGTGGTTCCATATCCACAATTTGCAGTTACATCTCAACCTATAAGTGGAATTTTTGTTGTCGCCCACGTTCACTGTAACAAATCATGTTTTTACGTATTAATTTTGGTGCTTCGCTATTTGTGATTTTTCTGTTTTAATGTGCCATTGAAGATAGCTGACCACGTTTCCCATGTTCTCTTCGATAATGTTGGGTTTTATGTTGTTGTATATAATTCTTCCTTCTGCACAGTTTACTGCCCACGCAATGTCCCCTTCATTATGTTGAATATTTTTTTTTTAAATATTAGTCACTGTGTGTATAATATAATGTAACAAGATGCCCTTCTGTGTACATTTTGCGTTATTTCCCCTTGTCACTGAATACTTCTGTACATATGTTGTAAATTTTGAATGTAGCATCACTGTTGCAATTCTGTGAATTAGTACCTAATGTTTAATATTTAGTATGGTAGTAATGCTTAATTGGAATTTGTGCATAGTATAGAATCATGTCTTGCCCTGTCTACAATACTGTAGGTAAACATTTTCGTTTGTATCGCTCGTGCTTTATTGTCTGCCTCTCCTTCGCCCTACGTGGCGAAATAATTTTTTTTTATGATTTTAACAATATTTTGTTTTACGTTTCACTGGAACTTTCCAGCTGATGTATATACCGCTGTATTTATTGGCAGAATTCCATTGTCATGTACATAGAAATGTTATTTTACTGAAGAATAAAGGCAATTTTGAAATGTAGATTTTACGAAAATTTTGTATATGGGTGGCTCTGACCAACCGGGCCCTGCCCCTTTCCAAAAACCGTTTACCGTCTAATATTTTTAGTGCCAAAGAAAAACGTAATATTCCTATCCTGTCTGCGTGGCCAAACTTTATAAATTTGATCATGGAGCAAGACGTTCGAAATCGTACGTTTTCCTGCATTCGTTTTGTATGTAACCAAAATCTGTAAACGCGACGAATTAACGTAGTCGACGAATTGACGTAGTCGACGAATTGACGTAGTCGACGAATTGACGTAGTCGACGAATTGACGTAGTCGACAAATTTGTCCGCGACGAATTGACGCAGTCGACGAATTGACGCGCGACGAATTAACGCGCGACGAATTGACGCAGTCGACGAATTGACGAGCGACGAATTGACGTAGGCGACGAATTGACGCGCGACGAATCGTCGCAGTCGACGAATTGACGCAGTCGACGAATTGACGCACGCGACGAATTGACGTAGAACCGTTTTAGACCTACTATAGCTGATTGCGAGGGGATGCTGATAAGTTTTCGGCTTCACCAAGAAGGATTACGAGGGGATGCTGATAAGTTTCGGCTTCACTTGTAAGTTTCATGGCTAGAGCCATGAAACTTATAGACTATTCCACATATTCAACCCGAAGTTCAACAGACTTGGCACAGGGTTTCTGGAGTTTCTTTAACACTTTCAAAAAAATCTGAAGTCTGATCGCTCAAATACTGCTCTGCTGCTGACATCACCTCCGAACCATTCGAAAACTGCTTCCCTTTCAAACTTTTTTTAAGGTTTGGGAACAGGAAATAGTCCGATGGAACAAGGTCTGGTAAGTAGGGTGGATGGTCTATGCATTTAAACCCCAGATCCTCAAAACATCCATTGTCTTGCCGGCCTTGTGAGCCGGCAAATTGTCCTGCAAAAAGAGAACACCTTTCCGCAGTTTTCCTAGCCTTTTTTCCTTCAACGCCTCCTTTAATCAGCACAGCAGGTTGGAATAGTATTCAGCCTTTTTTTTTTTTTTTGAATCTTTGGGAGATAGTCAGTAAAACGCCTTCCGAATCCCAAAAAACCGTTGCCATGGTCTTTCCTGCAGACCTTTGAGTCTTGAATTTCTTCGGTCGTGGAGAACCCGAGTGCCACCACTGCAGGGACTGTTGTTTCGTCTCTGGATCGTAGTGATGTAGTGAGCAGGCGAATTAATCGAAAACGAATTCGTCGAACGCAAATTCATCGAAAACAAATTTATCGAACGAACAATTTACCGAAAGAAAACTTTTTCGAAAAAAACGAAACTAATTCATTGAAATGGAGTTTAAGACAACTGGCCACTAAAACAGCTGGCCAAAAGGACAAGTGCAGATATCCATTTTAGGGGCCGTTTAAAAATTCCAGTTTCTTGGTTTCAGACGTGCGCAAAGGCCTAGGGATTAATATTTAATGCCTTAGTAAAAGGGCAATAATACTAGTCTTTGTGACTAAACCTTATAAATCTGAGCACGACGCAATATATTCATAACGTTTACATAATAAATCAAGCTAATAATGCTGCGCTTTTACTTAAACATCAAATATCAATAAACAGGCCTAGGCCTTTCTAACGGTTTTTATCCCGTCGTATTCATATTCATAAGGTTCAGGTACCAAGTCAAGTTAGTATTATTGCGCTTTTACTTAGGTATTAAATATTAACACATAGGCCTAGGCCTTTTTAACAGTTTTTATTCGATTGTGCTCATATGCATAAGGTTTAGACACAAGTTCTAGTTAGTAGCGTTGCGCTTTTACTTAGGCTTTAAATATTAATACCTTAACCTAGGCCTATGCCTTTTCAACAGTTTTTATTCTATCGTGTTCATATTCATAAGGTTTAGATACCAAGTTAGTATTATTCCGCTTTTACTTAGGCATTAAATATGAATGCCTAGGCCTAGGCCTTTTTAACAGATTTTATTCGATTATGCTCATATTCATAAGGTATAGACACAAGATCCAGTTAGTATTATTGCACTTTTACTTAGGCATTTAATATTGATACATAGGCCAAGACCTAGGCTTTTTAAACAGTTCTCATTCCATCGTGCTCGTATTCATAAGGTTTAGACACAAGGTCTAGTCAGTATTATTGTGCTTTAATTTGGGCATTAATAAAACTGTTAAAGGCCTAGGTCTTTTTAACAGTTTTATTCCATTGTGCTCATATTCATAAGGTTTAGACACAAGGTCAAGTTAGTATTATTACACTTTTACTTAGGCATTAAATATTAATACATAGGCCTAGGCCCAGGCCTTTTTACAGTTCTTACTCCATCGTGCTCATATTCATAAGGTTTAGGCACAAGGTCTAGTTAGTATTATTGCGCTTTTACTTAGGCATTAAATATTAATACCTTGGCCCAGGCCTAGGCCTTTTTAGCAGTTTTCTATTTCATCGTGCTCATATTTGTAAGCTTTTCCTCAAGTCAAGTTAGTAACATGGCGCTTTTACTTAAGAATAAATATTTCATATACTTAAACAAAATCTGCCATAAGGGCCTGCATCAAAGGCCTATTGATTAATATTTAATGCCTAAGTAAAAGTGCCATAATACTAACTTGACTTGTTATCCAAACCTTATGAATACCAGCACAACGGAATAAAAACTTTTTAAAAAGTCGTAGGCCTAAGGCCTATTTATTAATATTTACTGCCAAAGTAAAAGAGCAACATTACTTAAATAACTTGGTGTCTAAACCTTATGAATATGAGCACGATGGAATAAAAACTGTTAAAAAGGCCTAGGCCTAGGGCCTATTTATTAATATCTAATGCCTTATGGATATGAGCACGATGGAAGAAAAACTGTTGAAAAGGCCTAGGCCAAGGTATTCATATTTAATGCCTAAGTAAAAGCACGATAATACTAACTTGACTTGGTGTCTAAACTTTATGAATATGAGCACCATGCAATAAAAACTGTTAAAAAGGCCTAAGCTTAAACCTAGGCATATTAATTTATTTTTAGTGCCAAAGAAAAAGCATAATGTTAACAGCCTGTCTGGGTGTCTAAACCTTACAAATATGATCACGGCGGAATAAAAACTGTTGAAAAGGCCACTGCCTAGGCCGTATTTTTAGAGGCGGTCAACGGGGAAAGTAGACACGATGAAATCCAAAGTCTGATTCTTGTTAGACTTCCTAATGGTTTTGTGGTCATCCTACATGAAAGTGCAATCTAAGAAATAAAAAATGCAATAATTTTTATACGTTCCCCAAACGCTTTTGTGGCCATATTCCAATTATAGTAAAAGTTTTCGACAAAAGCTTTCTGTGATTTCGCTTTCGATTAATTCGTTTTCGGTGAATTCACCTGAAGACCTAATTTTTGAAGAATTTGCTTTTCGATGAATTCTCCGTTCGATGAATCCGTTTTCGATGAATTCTCCGTTCGATGAATCCGTTTTCGATGAATTCGTTTTCGATGAATTCGCTTTCGATTAATTCGTTTTCGATGAATTCACCTGGAGCGGTGATGGGCTGCGATGTAACTACGTTTCATCAACAGTGGCAAGTCGCTGCAAAAAATTATCACCAGATCGCTCAAAATGCTTCAAAACTGATATGGAAGTGTCCACTCGTTTTCGTTTCTCATCGGCGTTCAAACATTTGGGCACCCACTTCGCTGACATCTTCTGCATATCCAAGTGCTCATGAATTATGAACCCAGCACGTTCCCTAGATATATTTCTGGTGTCTCAGCTATTGTTTTAGCCGAGATTTGCCGATCGGACAAAATCAAGTCATGAATACGATCAACAATTTCGGGTGTTGTCACAGTTGAAGACCTCCCAGATTTTGCTGCATCTTCGGTCTCAAAGTCTCCACGCTGAAAGTTGGCACACCATTTCTTAACAGTGGAATATGAAGGGTATGACGTAGAAGTCTTGTCTTACTTCTACGTTAATTTAAAACATCAACGTACTAAGAAATAGTTCCTAAATGAAAGAAACCTTAACGGCCAGACGACACATGTAATCAACAGGTCAAACTTACGGAAAAGATGCTTTATTCAAGGTTGTAGCACGTCCATAACAGAACGATATCAATATTTAAACACAACACACAGCTTCACAGCTCTTAACACAACGCTCGCTTTACAACACACTCTTCCAACGCTTTCAACAATCGCTCTTAATAATCGCTCTTTTTACAACAGTTTAGTCGTCACTTTTATCTCTCGTTCTTATCAAAACAGGCATACGTCACGTTCATTCATCCTCAATTGTGTTGCCAGCAGTATTCGTTTGAGAGAAAAGATATCACGTTAAGAGTGAAGTATAACAGAATAAACTCAAGATTTCCATAGGGAAAGAAACTAAAAAGGAAAGTTAATTTAGAATATACGTCACAAAGGCACTTGTCACTTAATGTTTGCGTCATACATTCATAGATTTCCTTTGCAGTTTTCTTCTGAAGGAACAGAAATTTCATAACAGTCCGCAGTTCCACATTCGAAAATTCAACACTTTGCATAGACATGATTGAGTTCAGGACGTCAAACATCTGCAAAAAAAGAGTTATTAGTCTGAAAATTGGCACTTTAAAATACAAAAGAACACTCTTTCGAGCTGCAGTGACAAAATAATGCTACAATTACAGGAAGTGAGTTAGGCAGAGAACTTTTCAGCATCCCCTAAATTCGAAGATGGAAAAACAGCTGGTGACTGAAGACCCTTGTTACGGGAAATCTGAGAATCACGTACGTCGTCTGCAGAAGGCCTCTTTGCTGAGCTTAAAAATAGTGTTATATCACCTGTTCAGAGCTAGAACTATTCGCAGAGAGCTTTACTCCATAGATTTCCATGGTACAGCATATAATGGAAATGTCAACTATTCGCAGGATGGATCTATAAGATATTATATTTGCATAAATAACCACAAGAGCTCTTTCAGGGTAACACTAACGGAACTCAAACACCAACCCGAATGTTTGCAACGAAGATATTTTCACCGACCTTCATACTGTTTGGTACGCACTTCTTGATGTACCAAACTCATCGATTGATGTCGCCTGTACGCAACCTAGTGGTAACATCTATCTCATTTTACTGTATATTGAGAAGCCCAATTTGAGCTTTATTCTCTCATCTGGTTTAGAGTCAACGATTTTCTGAAGAAGTCACCAGTCCGGTGTGCGAAAGATTGCATGTAGTTCTTACGTTTACATCAATAAACTTATTACCATACGTTAGAAGCTACTGATATTACAAACCAATTTCAGCTTGCACAAACTAGTGTTTTCCACTGTTAGAAAATACAAATTCTTTATTCTAACAACAATTCAAGCTACTGGCATGAAGCCGTTATAAAATAATTTGAAAGAGTAAATTAGGCCCAATCCAAGCTGGACGGAGCCCGTGCTATCGTTAGGCCAGTGCTCATCTATACTCTGTATACAATACATAGATCGGTAGCATGCAATGAATTTTGAAAAAGGGCTTAGGTTCCTACAAGAGGCAAGCTTTCCAGTATCATCACTAATCGTGCAGGGAAGAAAATATTCCAGGTGTGTTTCCCAGATTTAGGTGTACGAATTTCCTTCACTACTTTTGCAAACATCTTCGCTATTTACCATCCGATTCTGTCGAAATTTTATAATTAAAGGGGTTTTCAGTGCGGAAAATGGTGTGCGCTCAAAAACGTTTACACTTTCTATGGAAAAGTTCGGAGATATAGAGCTAATTAGCATGTCAGTTAGCTTAATTATCACGTTTCTTAGTAACAGTTCCCATTAAGTGCTTTCTAAGATAGCTTATTTGTTTGTATCCGGCCAACAGTTTAAAAGTTACGGAGGGTAGTGCGATTTCTTTCTTTCTGATGGGTATACATTCATCGGAACACGCATGTTTAAGGGATTAATTTTACTGTTAGATATGTTGTTAACCTCCTACATAGCACTTACTACGGAAGAAAAAAATCAATTGCTCTGATGGGTAAAATAAAAACTCGAAAAAGCACACAAGGAGGATATCAGCCCTGTGTTACGCCTCCGTCGAGCAAAGAAAGCCATTCATGATCATGTTGAGAAGATTCAAGGATATTTTGAACAACCATCCAGCTGCAAGGCTGCTTTCTGCGGCTGTCAACACAATGAAAACGACCATGACTTTGAGAAGCACAATAATTTGCATTACTGTACCTTTGTTTTTCTGTTTCATATGGTATTTCTTTATATCTATGAGAAAAATCTGAGTTTCAGTGAAGATAATTCTAAGATAAAACTCATACGCAAAAAGGGCAAACCCCCATTATTATGCGATAAAGCAGCAGGAAGTAATATAAAATATATTCAGATTTACTCTTACATATATGCCGAAGGGATGTTATTGACTTAAGCTTAGAACGTATGACGGTTTAAGTTTACCAAGTCTCGGAATGCAGAGGAGATTTCTCAGTGAGTTCTGTTGGAAACTTAAATATTCGCTCACGAAGATCTCGACTTACAACTTCAGATAATAGCGTCACAACCCAGGATCAGGGGCGTACCTGACCCCCCCACACACACACAAATATGTTCTAGGCTCTTTTGTGAAAATCTATCAGCTTTCATTTACAAAAAAATTTAAATTCCATATTACTAACTAGGCTGTAAGGCGTTTTAACAATTCAAATTCTTTGGAACCTATAAGTATTTTTCACAAAAACAGAATTGTTACACTTTATTGCGTGTAACAAAAATGTGCACGTTGTAATTATAATGATTGCCCGAGTTTTATACCAATACAAAGTACTACGAAACACTTACTCCAAAGTTAATCATATCATGGAAATTTTATTCTTTTAGAGAAGTAAGGCAGCCTCTTTGAAATACCACACAATCAAACACACAAAGCACGAAATGGCCGTGTCACAGTGTCTAATTACCTTTTCCGATTTATACGAAAATACAGAACGTAAGTAAGCAAATAAAAAACTACATTTAAGAATTGTGGCACAAAAAACGGTAAAATTACTTAAACTGTTTGCACTTGAATATAAAAAAAACACTTAACATAATGTTACAATTTTTGTTTTGCACATAGTAAAAGTCTTTTCTTTTGACTCGGTTAAAAAAATGACGGAGGTCTCAATTTTTTTGTTCCCGCGAAGAACACCTTTTAGCTCATTATGTTCTGAAGGATAAGTACTTATGTGCAAACAAGTGTAATATACGTATAACGCGTTATCCTCATTGATATAAAAATTTCACTTATTCAACTGATATTTTATTCACATTCTTTTGTTAATACACATATATAGGAACTATTGCGATGGCTGTAAAAAGGGGCCTCAATTCCTCTAGAATAGCTGCTTTGCCGTCACCCAGTTTTTATATACTAAAGCTAAAATGATTTCTTAAAAATTTTGCATATTTACTGAAAAAAACCAAAAAAAGCAGCAATGGCTTTTTTTAATACTTCATTCAAAGCAGCAGTGACATATTCCTGGCTATTTCTTTAACCAGTTTCATATGAAGCTTCCGCAAGAATTTTGAAAAATCCTTCTCCTGAGGTTAGAGGCCCTCTCAGCCGTGAGCCCCCCCCGCACTGTAGGGGTTGCGGAGGCTTTTAGTACGCCAGGATATAATTGCGGTTATTTCCCATAATCGAGACAGTTTTATAAGAAAAATTGAAGCATAATTACAAGCAATAATAATAGAGTAACGTAACAATAGCAAGTGGCCACCATGGCAAATGGATTTCGACATATTTTGACTTTCAGTCAATAGGATTTAAAAGCAAAATTCGTCTCCAAATAAACATTCGAAGCCAAGTTTTCTTTAGCATTCTGTTCAGCCCTTTCTCTTTAGTCTTTCCTGTCACTTCATTCACCATGAGCGACTGTGTTTTCAAGATTGGAAGAACTAGGTCATAACATGATTTCAGAACTCAGCTAGAAAGGAAAGATTATGGACTGAAAATTGTTCGGGGCGTCGTTCTAGCGAATACGAAGAAGCCTGATAACGGTCCTATGTCACTGGGCTGGTGACTCGTGGCAGCGATTAATCACAGTCTCAGATCAATTACACTTCTGTACACAGGCACAGTCAGTCGTTTCCTGCGCGCACACACACACACACACACAAACACGCACCTATGCCATAAGAACCAAGTTCCTTTACTTCTTTTTCGAGAAAAAAAAATTCGGGCGGGATGAGAGCACAAGTCAGCGGACAATTTCATTTGATTTCGCCGTATACTTTGGGATACAGCGTCCTCCTGTTCAAAGATAAGCCTTTCCTTTCCTTTTGCTATTAACACTGTTATGTTAAAAAGAAAAATCCAATTAATGATGCAAAAATAATCACCATGTAATAAACCAAGGGCTGATAGAAAATGGGAAGCATTTTGTGTGTCTATATTCAGAACTGCGTGGCTCCAGTGAAATACCTGCATTTCCTGGCGCGGGGGCCATGGTCAGCCAAATAGCGCAGGACATGACATATACAGTATTTACGAAAAACGTTCGGCTAGCGGAAGAATGTTTTTGTATCACGACAAGTTTAAATAACGTCGACACTACTGAAAGACGTAAATTCAGCCACTATACTAGAAAGAGGGAGACAAACTAATTATTATTTTTGCTGTAGAAATGACGAACTGTCTTCCACATGGACTAATAACTTCAATGTCAGTTTCAATTATGTTATACACAGTCGAGTCACATTATTGTGACCACCTCCTACTTTTGACGTCAACAGCGCGTAGCCAGTGAAAGAAGGCACGTGTCTTGAGCTGGCTTGGAAGGTATATAAGGTGTGCTGTAGGCATTCTGAAAACATATCACTCGTTGCTGTCATGGATAAATGCAGCGATTTATCAGATTTGCAAAAAGGGATGATTATCGGCTTCCTGTCCAAGGGTGGCAGTATTTCTGAAACAGCGCAGTTCGTGAACTGTTCACGTGCTGCTGTGGTTAAAGTGTATCATAATTGGAGAAATGGCACCATTCCGAATAAGCGACGTGAAAACTGCGGAGCACGACGTGCCATTGATGTGAGAGGTGCACGTCGGCTGCGAAGGTGTGTGAGGACCGATCGATACGCTACAGTGGAGCAACTCACTGGCCGAATGAACCAGGGGGCTACCGGAAGTGTGTATAAAACGACAGTTCAGCAAAAAGTGCTGCGTATGGGGCTCCGATGCAGACGGATGGTCACTGCACCTATGCTAACGAAGGTGCATGGGCAGAAAAGGCTTACATTTGCACAGCAGTATCGTATTGGACCTCCGCTGATTGGCAAAGGATTGCCTTCTCCGATAAGTCACGTTTTCTGCTTCATCGAACGGACGGACGTTGGCGTATAAGGCGAGAAGCATCGGATAACAAACACTCTTCAACCATTGCTGGAACAACACAAGCTGGTGGGGGCAGCGTTATGGTGTGGGGAATGTTTTCGTGGCATTCTCTGGGCCCACTAATACCTGTGGAAGGCACTATGGACCGAATTCATTATGAATCCATCCTTGCAGACCACCTACTCCCATACATGTTGATTGTCTTTCCTGGGGCGGATGGGATCTTCCAGCACGACAATGCAACGTGTCACACAGCTAGAAATGTCCGAGAGTGGTTGGAAGAGCATGATGAAGACTTAAAAGTACTTACCTGGCCCCCCAATTTCCCACAATTAAACCCAATTGAGCATCTGTGGGACCACCTCGATCGTGTTGTTCGCTCTATGGATCCTCCAATACGCACCCTCCAGCAGCTGTCAGATGCACTGCAGTCAACATGGCTCCACATACTTGTTAACACCTTCCAGCACCTTATTCAGTCACTCCCAGCCCGTCTAGGTGCTCTCTGCGCTGCATACGGCGGTTATTCTGGATATTAGCTGGTGGTCACAATAATGTGACTCGACCGTGTATCTGAAAAATTAGTGTTTCTGACCGTGTATCTGACCGTGATTCTGATGCCAACATGAGGATATTTTGCTGTAAAGAGGTAGGAAAAGCCTTGACTTGTTCCAGGAAATGCAACCTACTCTGACTGAAATTGGGATTTGTAGGCTCGGTTCCAGCGCTAAGATGATATAATTTTTCAATTTTTATAGGGAGTTAGCAAGGCTTAAAAGTGACTTATTGTATTTACGAGATGTGACAATATTTAATTCCCGAAACCGTCGCGTAGTGTCGCCCTTGTGGCGATGCGGGTAGAATCACGTGCCTATGCGTGTCTGGATATGTTTCATGTAGCGCATGTGTTAACCGCAGACCAGTAGAGCCATTTGTGAGTGAGCAATTGCGAAAGCAATACAAGTCGGTGTATGAATTTTGAGGTAAAAATGAGTGACCGAAATTTAGAGCAGCGCATTAAAATAAAATTTTACGTGAAAGTTGGTCAAAGTGCTACTAAAACGCTAAAACTATTGTAAGTGGAGTATAGTGAGGATGTTATAGAAAAGCCAAGTGTCTTTGAGTGGCATAAGAGCCAAAAAAAGGATGCATTTTACGCTCGCAGTTCAAGATCATGCATGTGCGTGTGTTCGATCATAAGGGGATAATTCATAACGAATTCTTTGAACAAGGACAAACGGTCAACCAACAATGCTATTTAGAGATGTTGAACAGGTTACGGGATTCTGCCCGAAGGAAAAGAGCTGAACTGTGACCTGACCTGATAACTACGGCCTGACAATGACCCAACCCATGATGCGCTCAGTGTTCGCGAATTCCTGGCTAAGAAATCAATTGCCAAATTGGAACATCCGCCCTATTCCCCTGATTTAGCTCCTTGTCATTTCTGGCTCTTTTCAAAAATAAAAACTGCCATAAAAAGACGATGATTTTCGGACATTTAGCGTAACGTGAGAAAATAGCTCAAGAGTAATTCAGACAAAGAGTTCCAGGCATGTTTCCAGCAATGGCAACAGCGTCTAACTAAATGCATAGCAGCAGAAGGGATTACTTCGAAAGTGACAGTAGCCGATAGTGCATAGGTACGCAGACATTTTTTCTACAGGTGCATTCCGGGAATTAAATTGTCGCACTTTGTATATGCCATAAAGTAACAATCTTGTGTGCTTGCATATTATTTGGACATTAAGCGTATATCAATTTCTATGAAATTTCAGATTTCTGAGTTGATGCAAATAGCATTTTAAAATGATACAATGGGCCCGTTAATGTTTTTACCATTGACCAGTTCCAATTTTTAAAAGTCTGAGAAATATAAATATACTGGCGTACAAAAATTAAGGACGAGATGGTTTTTCGAATGTAACGTCGTGCGAAAGTGCTTCACATCGACTCATATCATACCATAAGATCCCCAAGATGTAAGAATATGGGACAAGAGCAAAACCGTCCAAACAAGGAATCCAAAGGATACAAAGGCACTTTATTGAAAAGGTAGCTTCGAGCACAACTGGACAGAAGACAGAAACGTCCATGTGACAGGCGGCTGCCAAGAAAAATCCAGTCTTTAGTAGGGGATATGATCACCCCTGACTGCGTTGCAGGATTTACAGCGTCTGTCCATGCTGAGGACGAGGTTGTCACTGTTGAGGCATCGCGACCCATTCCTCTTGTAGCGACAATCGCAGCTGCGGAATATTTGCTGGCGGCTGGTGACGTGCTGCCAAGCGTCTCCTGAGAAGATCCCACACGTGTTCGATTGGATTTAGGTCCAGGGACCTTGCGGGAGAATCCATGCGTTGAATATCTTCACTCTCCAACAGCTCTGCGACAGCCACTGTACGATGAGGTGTAGCGTTGTCGTCCATGAAGAGGAACTCAGGACTTACAGCACCTCTAAACAGACGCACGCGAGGCAGGAGAACCTCGGTACAATAACGGACACCAGTGACGGAACCTCCTTGGAACATGTGGAGGTCAGTACGGCTACCAAGCATGATACCGCCCCAAACGAGAACTCCGCCACCTCCAAACCGGTCTCTTTCGATGATGTTGGAGGTGCGATTGCGTGTTCTCTGCTCTCTCCAGATGTGTATACGTCCAGAATCGCTCGTCAAACTAAATCGGCTCTCATTCGTAAAGAGAACTCGACCCTATTGCTGATGTGTCCAGTTCTTGTGTTCCTGGCACCACAGAAACCGCCGTCTCCGATGAGCAGGCGTTAATGGCACACACCGTACTGGTCGTCGTGCAAATAGACCACCTTTGTGCAGCCTCCTGGCCACGGTAAAACGCGATAATGGACGTCCAGTTGTCTGTTGCATGTGCCTTGCGATTTCTCCCGCTGTCTGCCGTCTGTCTCTTCTCGCGTGTAGGACAATATACCGGTCGTCCGCCGCCGTGGTTGCTCGTGGACGAACAGCTGTTCCTGTCGTTTGAAATGCTCTCCAAGCTCGTGAAACGATGCTGTGAGCAATCCCGAACTCCTCGGCTACAGTAGTCACACTTCGACCTTCTTCCAACTTCCCAATGATGCGACCAAGTCATCCAGATGTGGTCTACTGGATTGCCTGTTGGCCATATCACACGGTGGCAGCAACTAGACGTCGTTCAAACCGATGTACACCGAGCAATAGCTTTCACCGAATTGCTGAGCGTACACCGCCCACGTGCTTTATACCCTTCCGACCCCCCCACGTCATGCTGCATATATGCGCATGCCCTACCGTACTGGACCCTAGTCTATCTCCTGAGTGGTCTTTCGGTCCATTCTGCTTGCTCGTTCCGCTGTTATGCTAAATTCTCCTCTTCGTCCTTAAGGTTTGCACACCAGTGTACTTCTGTGGGCAGTTTTAACCAACAGAGTGATAAATCGAAAATTTAAATGCGCAATTTAATGCAAAATAATAGGAGATAGACTTTCTATAAAATATAAAATAAGCAAGGATTTTTTTTTTTTTTTTTGCTCTTGCGAGAGAGAGAGAGAGATAGTTTTTTTAAACGTAGATTTCAAGATGAAGCATGTCTAATCAAAGATTAATAATTTTTTGTGTTCGGGTTTAACGACCACCGTGAGCAACTCTTAATCCTATATGCAGTCGCTCGTCCCTAATTTAAGGCCAATGGTTCTAGGGAAGGAACAGAGCCATCAAACACATAACCCATGCCTCATGAGGAACTCGAACCTGGGCCCACCTCGGACGAATGATCAGAAACCAGCGCTCAGACCACCCGGACAGCCTAAATTTAATCCATTAACACCTGAAAGGAAACACATGTAAGTCTCAGTTCTAATTTATTTCAATTTATGAAAGCTCACAAGCCGATGAAATTTGGTTTGAAAATTTTGAACGTTTTGAATGGTTCCCTGTCACTTGTCTTAGGTCTCTTATAAGAAAGAAAACCTTGAAAACATTTGACGTGGAAAAATAATGGAACAAAAATGGATCACCACCTATTGGTGATTCAAAAGAACTGAGTTGATAATGCTTCGATTGATAATTGCTGTCACGAACGTAAGAGTAGTTGTATCGTGCTGAAGGAGCATAACTGGCAAGGGATTATCATCTTATCCTTTTAAGTCAAATATCTTGGCTTGTACATATTTTTATGTTATCGTCTCTGTTATAAGCGACTTTTGCGCAGATGAAGGAAAATATCTAGGTCACTGTTTTTCTCCATTAGAATACATATATTCTACATTTTTGGTGCATGAGGAAATGAAAATTGGAAAGTGATACAAGTGAAAAGGGGAAGTGTGTATGCTCTTCGTAGGGAGATACCTTTCGGGAACCGACGTGGTGGGTGGAGTCTTTTTTAATCTATAGCATGGTATATCTGCCAGTAGGAGCATCATAATTCAAATACAGACGTGGAAGTTGAGGGGTCTAGGGCTTACGGGAACTAAAAAGAGAATCGCCTGAAGGGAGAGAGATTGGAAAGAGGGAGGGAGCGAGGGAGCAGGGAAATGCAGCCTATAGTGAATGGGAGAGGGAGATTATCTCTGCTCTCTGTTGCTAAAACAGGGTCGATATTACCTAAGGATTCCATCAGGAAACACAGTGTTTACTTATGAGATCAGCAACATGAACATTTACCAAGTATTAGTGACGGTATCCTGGTGATAAGGGAGCGTGAAACATTTATTTTGAAACAATGTGAATGTTGACTCAAGCACACTGATCGCTTTTCACTCTTGACATTAAGGGTAAAAAAACACCACAAGTATTGTTTGAAAATTTGATATTTTTCAGATTTTTCGCACGGTAAGGAAAACTGAAGCAGCTGCTGTCTACGATATGCAAGGAAGTGCCGTGGCACTCTCTGTATTTTTCTTTACGGAGAGTTGATCATGAAAGAATGGAACCTATGATGTATAGAATCATGGCTGCGTTTATTTTCTTTGACTGAAGCTTACAATAATATTCCAAGAAAGTTTGTTTTCCTTAGACTTAAGGATTAAATGTTGTAAGATTCAGAGAAAGTTTGACCAATAAGGAATTACCGTTTCGCTACAGCAGCAACAAATGCGATTATGGTAGGTAACAGCATCTATTTACGAACTTTAGAAACCGCAAGACCTGAGCAGACCTTCGTAAGCTTTTTGCTTGTACTTGGCGCTTTGTGTAGCCAGATATGGTGCTTGCGTCATTGAAATTCCGATAAAAAAAAATTAAAAATAGCTTGAAGAGAATCCGACTGTTGCCCAAACAACGAGGGAAAACAAACATACACTGAAGTGCCAAAAGTCATGGGATACGTACCTAAGTATCGTGTAGGACATGCTCTAGCCCGGCGAAGTGCAGCAACTCGACGTAGCATCGATTCCACAAGTGGCCGGAAGAATTTTGGAGGGATGTTGAGCCATGCCGTCCACAGTTCTCTGGTATCTATAGGTACAAAATCTTGGGTGTGAATGGACCTTTCCACCACGTCTCATGAGTGCTATATTGGGTTCATGTCGGGCGAACGTGGTCGCCACACCATCCGTCGGAACTGTTCAGAATGCTCCTTGATCCAATTTTGGACAACCTGGGCCCGATGATATGGTGCATTGTCCGCCTGAAAAATCCCATCGTTGTTGGGGTACACGAAGTCCATGAAGGGCTGCAAATCGTCACCCCGCAGTGCAAAAAAGCGATTACCGGTTAATGACGTGTTTACGAAGACCAGACGACCCAAACCGTGCCACGTAAAGACCCCCCCCCACACACACACACATGTATGAAACCACCACCAGCTTGCACAGTGCCTTGTTGACAGCTTGGGTCCATTGCTTCATGGGGTCTGCGCCACACCCGAACCCTACTATTAGCTCGTAACAACTGGTAGATTGACTCATCGAACCACGGCACACGTTGCCAGTCTTGCAGTGTTCATTTACCGTGTTCACGAGCCCAGGTGAGGCGCTGTGTCCGATGTCGTGCTGCTAACAAAGACACTCTGGTGGGTCTTCTGCTCCCATACCCTATGGACACTAAATTACGCTGCACTGACCTGATAGATATGTCTCTGGCACATCCTGCATTGAATGTGAATGTTATTTGAGCCAGTGTAGCTTGTCTGTTAGCATGGACAATCCTGGTCAGAGGCCGCTGGTCACGGTCATTCAGCACTCGTGGTCGGCCACTGCGCTGTCCACGGTGGGTGGTAATGCTTTCCATGAGGTACTCTCGGTACACGCGTGACACCGTGGAGAGAGAAATGTTCGCACAACTTTGGGAATTGAATGTCCCATCCGTCTGGTTCCGACTACCATGCCTCTTTCAGACTCCTACCGGCGGTTATTCAACCTTTCTCGCGAGATTATACCTCGCAACTGATAAAAATCGTGGCGTGCGTCGAAGCCTTTATACGACGGCAGCGGCAGTTAAAAATTTGCATATTGCTATCGCATGAATTTTGGCACGTCAGTGTACATCCGACTCGGAGTGTGACTTCAAAAAGAGATAATACTGAGGGGCATCCGGTGTTGTCACCGAACGAGAGAAATTTGCAATGGATTTGAGCATTGCGTCAAGAACGAAAGAAAACTATTAGAAGTAGTGTTGCTGTAGAGAATGGGCAAAAACAGTTTGAGGAATAGATTGCCTAACAGAAGAACAACGAGTGTTACTGATGTCAAAGAGATTCGTGACTCTTCTTTATTTGGACAGACTTATACATCCAAGTGTTGCTACAGAAGGCGAGAAAACATTTTGAGGTACATTTCAGTGTTGCTATAAACGAGTGGAGACAATTTAACAGAGGATCTAAGGCACTTTTGTTCTAAGCTAAGATACTTTTCGCGATCAGCTGGAAAGAAAAGCTGGACAAGCAAATTCTTTTATATGATCATGTGTGCCAAAACAGGGAATACTGTGCCTTATATTCAAACATACTTTCATGTTAACCAAACGTTCAAACTGCAGAGATGCGACTGAACAGTCGGATCATGCAATACAGCGTTTCACTAACACAAGCGTAAAAGAATGGGAACTCCTTTGCAGTGGCTCAGTTAGTACCATAACTATCCGCAGAGCTTTGCACAGTGTGAGGTAGCATGGTAGAGCAGCGGCACCCAAGACACACATCACTACCGTGAACGCGAAGCGCCATTTGGAGCGGTGGGTCTCCCGTCGTTCCTGGATTGTGAGCGACTGGAAAGCTGTTTTTTAGAGTGATGAGTCACACCTTTTGCTCTTCCAATCTGATGGGCGTGTTTGGATTTGGCGACAGCCCGGCGAACGTTTTCATTGGACTGCGTTTTGCCAAATGTTAACTTCGGCGGAGGCTCCATCATGGTATGGAGTTGTTTTTCGTGGATGAGGCTTGGGGCTCGTTGGTTATTATACCACAGAACATGAACTCTGAAGTGTACCTCGACGTTCTGGATAATTAGGCCCTGGCAGTATTATGGAAATGATCTTTGTCTCTTCCAACACAGTCGAGTTCTCTACCACACTGTACGGCGTCTGCAGGACTGGTTTCTTGAAAATGAGGTGGAATTGTTAGACTGGGCTGCTCAGAGTCCTGATCTTAATCCCATAGAACACCTCTGGGATGAACTGGAGCGACAGATACGAAATCGACCACAACGACTGTCTTCGCACTCCATTCTGGATGCAGCTTTGCAGGACGAATGGCGAACCATTCCTGTAAAGACCTACACCGGAAATTGATTGATAGTATGACTCGACTTGTTGCCGCTGTCATGCAAGCTAAAGGTGGGCTGACTAAGCACTAATTGCGATAATAAAGCCATTTATTCTAAAACATTGTGGTGTCCGTATACTTTTGACAATATATATCAGGAAACTGGAAGATTGTCAGTTAACGAAAAATGTTTTACGATTCTTCAGTCAGGGGAATTTTTGAGTTGATAAGCTTGACGCTAAGTAAGTTTAATCAGCATTTTGACGAAGTTTCAAATATTAATGTTTTGTCATTATGTCAATCAATCGTATTTGAAGGACAATATTTTTTCATGAAGATAGACATGTCACGATTAGGAGCAGCCGATGGAAAATCTTCCCGGAAATTATGGGGGCATAAAGTTTCAGTGATTACCCCCCCCCCCACCAGCAAAAAAAAATCGAAGGAAAATGCATAAGCAATTCTTTCTTTAGAGTCAGTGTAGTTACATAACGGTAGAAAAATAATCCTTACTTGATAAATTAAATCACTTATAAATGTCGATCTCAATAGCAGAGACCTTTTCAGAGGCACACTCCCTGAACGCACAGCAAATTCAGTAAAAAATGAAAAAAAGAAGAAAAAAGGCGAAAGCTACTGATAGTTTTGTCAGCTGTCGACTTTGCGTTCGCTGTTCGTTTCTGAGACTAGAAAAAAAGCGTTGAAAAAGACCTTAACACCGTTTGGCAAACAAAATCCCTTGAAACTGGAATAACCGACTTAAAAGGAAGATTCTTCGGAAAATGAGATATTGCTTTAGACAGGTTTTCTTTTCTTTTGCTGTTTGTATCTTCAGCTTCCGGTGGTGAAGAGCAGAATTAGGTAAGAAGATCTGAGGTTTGCTCTCAGAAGCAGAAACCGACTTTACTGCTGAATACACTTTTTATTTAATGCTGAATACGATTGAAATGGCAATAAAGCGCTTATGGGATCTAATCTATAAACTAAATGACATTTAATAGTTTAGAATTAAATGAAGTAGTACGTCGCATCTCATACATTCAGAAGAAGTGCTAGTTGTTAACTTCTAAATCCACAGACGAAAATAATATCCTCAGCTGGAAATTTCAAGACTCCTCGAAAATTAACGTCCGTAGTGTTTTAGCTGTTTTAATAATATAGCGAGAAAATAAATCTAAAGTTTCAAATAAGGTAACATGATTTTGTAGTAAGACATTAAATTCTTCGGAACAATTTAAAAACACCGAGCTTTTAAAATAGAAGTTTCGAATATGATTCTTTAAAAGAAGGCAACGTTTGCGTAGAATTATTTCTTGTTATTTAAAGCTGGCATCATTGAGTTTTTACGCAAAGGAAAATATTTGTTTAGGGACGTAAGGTGGCAGAAAGATCAGATTTGTGAATTCTCTTACTTAGGGCTAACATTCGAATTAAAGCTCCAACTCACTGCGTCTAATTAAATTTATATAAGAAAAGGTAAACAGAGACACTTATACTCAACTTATTTTAATGCGCAGTTTGTTTGAAAGCAATTCAGCATAGCTTACTCGTACAAGAAAGGTTCAGCGACAAAGACTGTTAAAAGTAGCTGGTGCTAATCCTGCGTGTTATTACACTGAGTTTATTTCAGTGTCCTGGATTCTCTAGGCCTTCGCTTGTAAGGAAATTTAGCAGTTCCAGAGTTTTAGCTTTAGCTTTTCCCAGTTGATGAAAAGGATCAATTACTAGCAAAGTGAAAACTCGCTCTTCTGCAGTGGTGCTCTTTATTTAGAGCTGTATATGGAAAAGTTCACGTATCTCGCTTGCCATAATTTCAATATTATTCTTTAAATGCTCACACATTTATATCTGTTCCTGCTGTTTCTATCGGGCGTCTTTCTCGTAAAAATCGCTGCTTCCCAATTCCCTTTTTCAACTTCATTTCTGTTCCCTTATTCCGTTTCAAACATCAGAAACTCTCCCCATCCTACGGAGATTGGAGAATTTATTTTACTTTATTTATTTTTTATTGTTTTAGCTGTTATATCATACCTTACATCAAGTTTATATTTACATTTGAGTGTAACAAAAGTAATTATTATAACAGCCAGGGAAATCAGGGAAACTGTCTTTAATGACCTGACTAAGCCCTGATCTCCCTATTTGATAGATACAAGTTATGTAAAAGTTATCAAAGAGTTAAGGTAAATAGTATGCAGGTCATGCAGTAGATCAGCAGTTGTTAGTAGATATTAGTAGCAATTTGAAAGGGATTGAAATGTTATATAGTAATTTGAGTTTTTTTTTATAAATTTAGCAAGTACTTTTTTAATCCTTTTTAAAACAAGTTATAATTATTAATGTGTTTTAGTTCTTCAGGTTAAAGATTCCAAAAAAGTTGATCCTTGATAGTTGATACTTTGTTTCATTTGTTGTGTTCTAGGCAAGCATGGTTTAATCAGAAATCTATTTTTAGTTTCATAATTATGGATACCAAAATTTATATCTATGATATCTGTACGGATATTCTGTTTAATCGTTTCAAACATATTTAATCCGAAAGCATATTGATATAATTGTTTTATATTCAAAATGTTATGTTTATTAACATCTACTCGCATATAATTATATATTAGATAAGGTGTATTATCAGTATTAGCATTTAGTTTAAGGTCTAATAATCTGATAAATTTGTTCTGTATCATTAGCCAAACTACCTCCTTCTAACTTACCACCTTCCAGTCTCAGATGAAAGTCGCTTGCTTTTGTTCCTGCCCCTACCCAAAAAAAGAGCGCAGGCTACTCCCCTTTGTGAATTAAGTGTTCTCATTCTTTCGAACCATCTCACCAGTTGGTGAATACCCATTATTCCTACTTTGACCCATCGTCAGAAATCCCTCATTAAAACCTATAGCTGTAAGAAAAGCCATGCACTTGAATACTCTTCCCATGTGAACCCCGACTCTATAAAATGAGAAAACATTACCCTGACTCTATAAAACGATAAGACCATTATACCACTCTCTTACAGAGTAATAAACTGAATCTCATTTACCCTTGGACAGAAATAGTGTTCTCCGGACTCTGGAAGCATAGAGGGAGGGGTTAACTACCTTCCCTCATTAACACAGCAGACTGGAAACAAGTGAAAAGGAAACCAAGTCAAAATCTCCCCAAGAACTGGCGAAAATGGAAACGATTTTAACTATGAGGCATATTAAAAATATAATGTTAGGCAGTGGTGCAAATAGGCCGGAACGCAGCGGAACCCTATTCCGGGAGCGATGCGACACCAAAAGAAAGGGAGCATTTAATTTGAATAAAACATTTCGCAATGCATTATACATTTCAATTAATGACGCCATCTTGTATGAATTGTTCGTCATTTCAAAAAAAAATTTTTCCCTTCTACTCTAATCGAGTTCTAATAAGGTGTATGACGTAGAAGTCTTTTCGTACTTCTACGTTAATTTAAAACATCAACATACTAAGAAATAGTTCCTAAATGAAAGAAACCTTAACGGCCAGACGAAACATGTAATCAACAGAAGTCAAACTTACGGAAAAGATGCTTTATTCAAGGTTGTAGCACGTCCATAACAGAACGATATCAATATTTAAACATACCACACAGCTTCACAGCTCTTAACACAACGCTCGCTTCAAAACGTACTCTTCCAACGCTTTCAACAATCGCTCTTAATAATCGCTCATTTTACAACAGTTTAGTCATCGCTTTTATCTCTCGTTCTTATCAAAACAGGCATACGTCACGTTCATTCAACCTCAATTGTATTGCCAACAGTATTCGTTTGAGAGAAAAGATATCACGTTAAGAGTGAAGTATAACAGAATAAACTCAAGATTTCCATAGGGAAAGAAACTGAAAAGGAAAGTTAATTTAGAATATACGTCACAGGTGTTTGGTGAGAGCGAAGTTCACAACAGGAGCTGATCGCCGACCGTCTGGCGGACCTCTTCCGCGGTCCACCAGACGGTCGGAAGACTTCGGAAATTATTTTAGGACATAATTTTTATGCTTTCAAATCGAAGTTATAACAGATATTTCAGTTAAAATAAACGGATATTTCAGACTGAGCCGAGTTTCTTTATTTTGTCGCCCAAGACCCCGCTTCAAAGATGAACTGATTTTTTTCTCCAGTGTTTATTAATAGCGGGCACTTTTAATTCCACCGGTATTCGAACGATCTTTTCAATAAGTAACGTACTTCTGAATGAAGAAAACAGCTCTGTCGCCCCGGTGGCGCAGTGGTCTAAGCGATGGCTTCTGATCATTCATCCGAAAGGGGTCCGGGTTCAAATCCCGGTGAGGCATGGATGTTGTGTTTGTCTTACGGCACTGGCTCTCTCCCTTCCCTGGAAACAGTGACCCTAAATTAGGGATGGGCGACTGCTCATAGCCCATTGAGTTGTTCACGGTAGTCGTTAAACCTCAAATAAAAAAAAAAACAAAAAAAAACAGCTCTGATTTCAGCTAAATGTGAGTATTTCATTTTAATGTTTAATAACGAAATTTCCTTATATGGTTTGAGACGTATATTCTAAATTAACTTTAATTTTTAGTTTCTTTTCCTATGTAAATTTGAGCTTGTCCTCCGTTATACTTCCCAACTTAACGTGACATCTTCTCTCTCACGAGAATACTGTTGGCAACAATCTTGAGGTCAGAGTGAACGTGACGCATGAATGTATGAGATAAGAACGATAGATAAAAGGACGAGATAACAGTTGCCGTTGTAGATATATGGTGGATGTGTGTTTGTAGACGTTCAGTTATTAGATATTGTAATATGATATCTGCTGTCTTAAAATTCTCGAGTGCTACTGAAATTCTTGCTGGGACAAATAAAAAAATTCCCGTAAGTTGACTTCTGTTTTATGATTCGTCTGGCCGTAATCATTCAATTAGGAACTATTGCATCGTATTCATATCTAATGATTTAGAAATAACATAAGAACGACAAGATCTCTGCACGAAAAGAACTTACGTTATAGGTTTTATATCTATTGCGAATGGGTTTGTGCATGTTAAAGTTTTAAGGCATTCACTTGTACGTTGGGTTTGAGCAGTGAATAATTCCCATTTCCATCACTGATGTTAAGTTTCGCCTAAATTAATGGGCCCAGGATTACAATACACTAGTGTGCACAAATTAAGGAAGTATTAGAAAATATTTCAATAAAACTTTCGTAGAATTTAACAAAACTTCGTTTGGATTTATATTCTGACATATGTCATCAAAATTTTGTAAAATACAAAGTAATGTGCATTTTGATCTTCATAAATGTTGCCAGTACGTAAATGCCCAATTTTACTTGTTGATCTCACACACTCCTAAACTATCTTGTAAGAGATAGTGGTTCTTCCAAATTCAACAGTTTAAGATGCAGTAAATCATACGAGATTGCTGGTTATGTATATTTCGGAAAGCCAACACAGTGTTGATCATTAGAAGAGCTGTTATATTCAGTCGGAAGTCATACGGGGGCACAGAAGCTAAGATTGGATGTGCAGCTATCCTAGAAAAAGGAGACCGTAAATAATGTTCCTAAGGAGTAATGGGGTTTTTTGTTTTCATGAAAGAGTTGCTGCCTGTAAGCCACGCGCCACCCCACAGAAAGTCCAGAGTCCTGGGAATTTGGACGGAGGACACATGTTTTGACAGTCTTCCAGGGATGTGGAAAATGTCCGTAGAACTGAACAAACCATTTTGCATCCTTCCAACGATGAAAAGTTTCTGGGAGATACCATTATGGTGTGAAAGGTTTTTCCTCGTTTAGGATTCAGCCAATTAATTTGTCGCTGGGCTAGGAACTCTCATTACAGCTGTTTCTGTAGATGGACACTTTAATGTTTTAATGTTATTCGCAGGTTATTTTGCTATTCTCAAATATTTCTTAGATACTTAACACTAGTACATTTGAATAAGGACAACAATAATATCAGTAGTATCTAATGGGCACAGAAATCTTAACTCTAAGAAATGGCACTGCACTTACTGAAAATCCAAAGATTCTTTATTCGAAGTCGATGACTGTGCAATTGCACTTGAAGAATCACTATTTCATGTTGCTAATACAACTTCATAACTCGTCGTAACGCGTGATAACAGATCAATTGTAAGTGAGAGAGTGTTACATATTATTGAGTAGCAAATAGCATTCACTTGACAGGTTTGCTCGTAACCTTTTTGTATACCGAGATTGTTTTGTTTACTTTGATTTGCTGCCAACCGTTGCCAAAGCGTCAGAGAAACTTAGGGGTTCTGATATGATGTTCAGAATGAAAAATATACGTAAGGAGCAATGAAATGTACACAACAAACTAAAAACGGAAGTTAAATTAGAGATATATGTCACATGTGAATAGTTTTGCCCATGTGATAATATGGTATCACTACATACATGTAGAATGACTGACTCAGCTTCTAATACAATTATGTACTATGCCTAGAAACATGGATTTCATACTAGCGTTTAACTAAAACACAATGAACTACTGTTTTCTAAAATGTGTGAGTGCGCACGCGCGCGTTTGTGCGTGTGTTGGAGGGTTTAACGAACGACCATCACGATCAACTTAATGGCTATATAAGCAGTAGCTCATTCCTAATTTGAAGCCAATGGTTCCAAGGAAGAGACAGAGCCAGCGCCGAAAGAAAAAAACACCCATGCCATATGCGGGACTCTGACCAGAACCCATTTCAAACCAATGATCCAAAGCCAACGCTCAGACCACTAGGCTACCGGACCGGCTTTCTGTAAGGCTCAAAGTGCATGTCCGATGACTTTTGGTAACGTAGTGTACGAGCTATTTGTGGAATTAAAAACAGCAAGATAGCGAGAATGTGGGAGAGAAATTAAAGATTGCGAGATTTGCTTCCGTTTCACTATATCTCTGACCATTATACCTTCAAAATCAAATGCTCGGTCATATTTTTGGTAATACTTTTATTTAGAAAAAAATGCTTATTCGTCGCTTTTGAATATAGTGGAAGAGAAACAAAAGCAAGGTTGATAAATTGACGAAGAAAGGAAAGAGAATCAGAGGAAGGAAGGGAAGTTGGAGCAAAACACGTGTCTCGTTTCTGACAAAAAAACAACAACAACTGAAAGTTCCATGTAGCTTCCATTTAAAAGCAGCAATCCAATCCTTTCGTTGTTTTTCTTCTTCCGAGAGTACGCCGAAAAACTCCACGCAATGAATGAATGGTCTCGTTACAATTCTTCTCAATTTACCTGTTGATTGTTTTTCCGGAATGAATTGTTGGTTGGCTGTAACTTTCATTAACTCGGCGTAAAGATATAGGCGTCACACAAATGGGCAGAAGGGAGAAAACAATGATAGCGTTGGAGCTTCCCCTCCTCTCATTTTACCCCGAGGAAGGAGTCAATTTTTCCTTCGCACGCAATCTTATCGTGCCAAAAGAATGGGCGGAAACCGGCCTTTTGGCATCATCACGTACATATTCAATGCCGCCGCATCAACTGTTCTCTTTTATTCCTTTTGTCTTCTTATTACTCCAACTGGGTTTGGAAAGAGCAGACACGGCATTTTACCACAGTACCTTTGGATGTACAGTATCTCTTTATCAGGTTCTTTTGCGAAATGTTGAGTAGTTTTTAGTTATAATGATAATTTAAAAGTACTAGTCTGTTGACGAGAAAGTTCTGCTGCATTTCTGGATTTTGAGAAAGATTATGAAAGCATAAAAAGGGCGAGGTGATACAGTGGATAATTCCGAAAAACTGCTGAATAAATGGGAAATTGCGCGGTTGTGGGTAGAGCCTGATAATCACAGTACTGA
The DNA here is from genome assembly GCA_039090855.1 of Macrothele yani. Taxonomy (NCBI): domain Eukaryota; kingdom Metazoa; phylum Arthropoda; class Arachnida; order Araneae; family Macrothelidae; genus Macrothele; species Macrothele yani. The sequence continues at coordinate 99,041,159 of CM076992.1, read as the reverse complement.
ATTTGGGGCCCCTCATAAGGAGGACTTGCGTGGCGCTAAAAACATTTCCAATGTATTTAAGTGTAGAAAATTCATTGAAGGTTATATAAAAATATGTTTTTATTTGAAGCAATGTTTTTATTTTTCAAAATACTTGTATGAAAAATAAAAATTATTTTACCATGAAAATGCTAATCTCCCGTAAGCAAGGTACTTACTGAAAGGCAAGGTATGTGATGCACAAATCAGAAAAATAATAACTCCACACTATACATAACTAAGTATTGAATTTCCGTGGATAATAAATAGATATGAAAAAGAAATTTCAGGCAATTTATTTATTTTAAAAATTATTACGTCGGCTATACCTGAGTCAGTATAAACTACATAACTTCTAAATATTAATGTTATAAAATACGTCATTATCATTTTCGTACATATGGCTGCTATATGTCTAGAGCTATATATTCACATATTATTCATGTAACTTTTGAAAGAACATTGCAACTGGTATTTAATGAAAAAGAAAATTTTACTAGTAATTTGACTCAGAAAGAAAGATGTCTAATTCTAGTTGAAACAGATTCAAGTACAGTGAGCGAGATAATTATGGCCCACGTATCATTTATTCAGCAAAAAAAATCATTACAATATAAAGAAAACAGATGACGTTGAACAAATTGTACTCAACATTACGTACAAAAAAGAAGATAAACAATTCTTATGCTCAAAAACATCTTTGTACAGCTTTTGTACACGTTCAAGTGATAAAGAAAGTACGAAATCATTATGGCCCCTCTGGGCTTTTAATTCATATGTGCCATTTTTATAAGCTGGAGATTTTTAATATTTTGTCCACTCACCTTTAGCATTGTAGCAAGCTTCCATTCTACGAGGGGAGTTTATATTGATAGAATTCCATGATTCACGAATAGCTGTTTTTAAACTGTCCTTATTCATGAAATGACAGCCAGTTTCGTACACCTTCCCTGCCAACATATACCACACATTATCTATTATATTTAGATTAGGTGATTTTGCCGGCCAAGGTTTGAGTAATTTTCTTTTTTTTTCTTTTTTTCGACTTAAACCGAATTTGGGACGCTTTTGACACACGAAGTTTGCAGTTGTCCTGTTGAAACAACCACTTTCTATCGGCCATTTTAAGTCCATTTGCAAGGAAACTGTTTGCTTAACATTTGTTGTTAACTAGAACTGTTCATTTTTCCATCCACGAATGCAATATCCCCTTTTCTTTTTCCAGCCAAATGCACCCCTATATCCAAAACACCTCCTTGATGTCGGACCACTTCCCTGATGTCGAGTGGAAAACACTAGCGGTTCTTGTGTGTCATCCTCCCAAAAACTGTGCATACCATTTGGGCCATCCAGATTAAATTTTCTCGTCGGAGAAAATTAGTCGCTATTCAGAGCTCCAACTCATATGGCTACGAGCAAATTCTTTTCGATTGGCTTTGTGGACTAAAGACAGCATTGGTTTCCTCTGGAGTTTACTCGAAAGAAGTCCTGATTGATTCAGCAACCGTTGTTTTCGTCGAACAGTGACTGGCAAATCTAATTCGTCGCGCAATTGTCGAGCTGTTATAATTCTGTTTGATGTTTTGCGCCCCAGAAGACAAAGTTCCCGATTCATAACTTTGAATGGTCTTCCGGTGCTCTTCTTTTTACCGTACCCAGCTGGATCTTTCAGGTAATTTCGGACATTTTTTGAGCTCCTGTTGATAGCCCGGGCAATGTCTGTAGCATTCATATCAGTTTGTGCTCCTAAGACATCGATTTTCCCCCGTTCGATATCAGACAGTCGAGATCCGAACGGAATGCTTATTTTTCTAAACTTAACACTTTCAATACGTTATTTCGTTAATTCTGTCTTCGTACTGTTGGTAAAAATCATTAACACCTGTTTCTCCCAAAGAGCATCCGTATCGCTAAATATTCAACTGATAGGGACAAAATTGCTTCGCTTTTTAAAGGCTGATTTCACTGATCAGTTTTCGCCACGCACGCGCAGTGTACCTTTATGGACACCAGTGAGTGCTCTTCGAATTTGCACATATATATATGACAGTGGAGTATATTACACAGGAATTGTCCTTCACGTCTATTTACATCTGTCAAAAATATGAAGGGCCATAATTATTTCGTTTACTGTATAAGAAAATAAATTTTGAAGAGTATTTTCTTTTACGAAGAGGAAGTTTTACAGGGTTTTATTTTTTTATTTTTTTTTATTGTAGGTTTAACGACTACCGTGAACAACTCAGTGAGCTAAAACCAGTCGTCCGTCCCTAATTTAGGGCCACTGGTTCCAGGGAAGGGAGAGAGCCAGGGACGTAAGGGAAACACAACATCCATGCCTTACCGGGGTTCGAACCCGGACTCATCTCGGACGAATGATTAGAAGCCATCGCTCAGACCACTGCGCCATCTTACAGGCGGTTTTACAGGCTATGACAGTCCAAATTTGCCGGTGACTCGAAATACGTATCCTTCTGCTCCGGAACCGAATGCTTTCCCAATTTAGCTACACCCACAAGGACTTATCCCATTCTCCTTGAGAAAAGCGGGGTCACGAAATCGTAAGTTTCTGGTCTGCCGCACACCATGCTTGAAGTAACTTTCTGTAGAAGGAGGAATTCTGACTCATTCCAGACGACGTGTGGGAAAAGCATCACTTATTTTTGGAAGCGCTGAAGAAGGAATTCTCATTAATTCCAGATGATGTGTGAAACGAACATCACACATCTTTCGAAGAACCTAACGGCCAGTAGATCCATTTTTACATTCAGGCGCCAATGTGAAAACCCAAATTTGCCTTCTGCTCCGGAGCTGAATGCTTTCTCGATTAAGCTACACTGACAAGGGCTTATTACTGCTACTTGCCTTCTTGATACGTGCGCAAACACGGAATTTAGGGTTTTGTTGCCACTAGGCTCAGACAAATTTACCGCCCCTACTTCCCTCTAAAATAAAGAATTTCATGGCTATGTAACTCATTCAGATCCCATCTAGGAGCAAAACGAAATGTTAGTACGAGATGGCTGGAGGAGCCTATCTAAAGCAAAGTACAAATAAGAATCATAATTTAAAGCTTAAAAGGTGGTGAAACTAAACAAGAATTTTTCTTATAACAATTAATAACAAAATTTCGTCTATCGTCGACAAAAATTCCTTACTTTTGACTTCTGCCATCAATTTCTAAATTGATTAAACAGAGGGTGAGTCGAAAATTTTACAATATTTGGATCACTTTATGTCTTCATACGTACCTTTACGACGAAAGCTGACTAGCATTCAAAGTATAGGCCATCGTGTTGCACCGTCTTGAGCCATCTGATTGCCAGTTCTTCGATTCCGCGGCGGTACCAGTTCTTGTCCTTCGAGGCGAAGAAGTTCTTCACCCCAGCTGCCACATCCTCCTCGTTGTTGAAGTGCCGTCCGCGAAGGAAGTGGGCCATGGACCGGAACAGGTAATTATCTGACGGGGAAAGGTCCGGACTATATGCTGGATGTGACTTAAGTTCGATGCCCTCAAGTTCCTAGATTTTTGACCGGGTCGTTCGCGTGGTATGAGGCCGAGCGTTGTCCTCCTGTAGAAGAGCGTGCTGTTTGTTCACCAGTGCTAGATACTTCTCCTCCAAAACGGCATACATCCGTTCCAGCTGTTCAGAGTAGAGGTTGGCGTTGATGGTCCGACCGTCTGGAACAAATTCGTAATGGATTATCATCTCGAAATTCCACCAGACGCAGAGCATCAGCTTGTGCTTGAAGCGCCCACGTTTAGCAACAGGTTCAGGAAGCTGGCCCAGGCTCAACCACTGCCGTTGTGTGTTAGGATTACGGAAATAGACCCACGTTTCATCGCACGTAACAATTCTCTTGATGAAACGTACATCACGCGGGTTTTCTGGGAGTTTCGTGCACACTTCCACTCGGCGGTTTGCTTCAGCTGGCGTCAGTTCGTGAGGGACAATGCGGCAGCTACTGTAGACCTTGCCGAGTTCTTGAAGGTGACGAACCACTGTGGTCTGTGATAATTAATACAGACATTTGACGTGGACCAGGAACATCAGACAGAGGTCATCGCTCTTTCCACGTTTATAAGTGAGTCACGGAAAAATTCTCATTGGCCGCTACCGGGAATCGAACCCAAGGTCTTCCAGTTACGCTGTGATGTCTGTATGAATTATTCATTCGCCTTCTAATTATTTATTCAGTTGCTGCTTACCATCTTTGGTGAATCCCCAGCACTGTGCGGGGCTCCAAGAAGCAACCTGCCAAATTGGCTTGGCAGTTAGTGTGTGTGAGTCTGGAGAAATTCGAGGCCGCTGTGGTGCAGTGGAAGCATATCCGGCGCGTAACTGGAAGAGCCTGGGTTCGATTCCCGGTGGCGCCCAATGAGAATTTTCCCGTGACTTACTTATAAACGTGGAAAGAGTGATTACCCCTGTTTGATGGTCTGTGATATGCCCAACTCGCCTGATAATCTCGGAGTGCTGGTTGTCGGATTTGCCTCTACGGCGTGGCGCACGGCCTCCGAATCCACGGTTCGCGGCGTACCTGAACTCGGCTGATCGTCGAGGTTTCTCTGACCTGAGCGAATTTTCTTGAACCATGTGTTTGCGGTGTTGTGGTCCACGGAACCTTCCCCTTTCGCATGACAAATGTTTCTTGTTGCTTGAGCAGCATTATGGGCGAGTTCAAACTCGTAAAGCAAAAGTTCCCTAATCAGCCGGTTGTGGCTGTTCAACTTTCTGGCGTCTCAACCACTGACAGAACGACGACATGGAATGCTGTTCACAGCAACGACTACCACTTTATATCCCTTTCGACTGACTGCAGTGCGCGACTTGAACTAGTTTAAACCTGCCGCAGCACATGCGTTTATGCAAATATTGCAAAACGTTCGACTCACCTCCTGTAGTTGCAATTAATCAGTTGCTTTGGTAGAAATTTCTCACTTCTTTCTTTTCTTTCTTTCCCTTCCTTTATTTTTGTAACATTTTTTAATGTTTTGATATACGGCAGCGCAAAGCCTCTCGGGCAGGACAATAGATGTAAATACTTTGACATGTTTTCGTTCATCAGCCAAGGACACCGATTGCCTGAAAACTAATTGACGCTTTATCTCTGGAACGCTGATTTTGTTTGCAGTTTTAGTACACACAACTCGTTGTGTCATGTTTCTTTTAATGCAGTGAAGCAAGGAATACATTTTGAATTTTTAATAAAAGCGAGTTTTGAAATTCATGCAGAAGTCTTACATTATTTATAATTTTAACAGTATCGAAATTTTGAGAATTGCCAAGTTTTAAGAAGTTCTAAAAAGATAAACTTATGTTTGTCTATAGTTTTTCAAGTCGAAGAGGAAGGAAGGGGATTACGAGAACTCTGAAACAAAATCTTGTATACAGCAGTTTTCGGAATAAATGTTAGTTTCCATTTCTACTTTAAAATTTTCTTCCACTATTTTTATGGGCTTTTAACAACTTTTATTCATTTCTAATACCACTAACATTTGCCGCCTAAGGTCCGGGCGTAGTCGGCCTATTGGGAAATCCGTCTCCGCATGTGCGTCATCTCTGTAGTACGTTACAAGGTGCCCATATTTTTTGCATTAAACCATTTGTTTCTTACAGGTAGATTTTTTTCCTTCTTTTAATCTCTTTTCACGAAATTTCTGTATGTGCATTTTCAGGGGGGGGGGGATTTATTTCTGGGTGTAAAAAATATAAATGAAAAATTGACAGTGCAGAAAGGGGATGCTAATATTAAAGTTATTCTTGCCCCTCTACAACTGTGGGACCCCAAAGTCCGGGCTTTGGACCCCTTTCTGGTGATCTATTCCTGGTTATGCGAAAGCCTATGTATATCGGTAATAGCTCTTCTCAAGGGAAAGAAATGGAAACAGTGAAGATGGTACGAAGATCAAATTCATAATATCGGGAAGAGAAGACAGTGGGTGTGAGACATGAAACATTGTGTGTCAAGCAAACGTAATTGATGTGTGAGACGCATGAGTCAACGCTGCAAATGAGAATAGTTTCATTCATCATCATTAAGTAAAATTTGGCATATTCTTTTTTCCTCGGAAGACTGCTTCAAAATTTCGGTGAAAAGTATGATTATATGTGCATGTACGGTACGCATTTTGTGCCAAATATAAGTCCTTTTGTTCACCTTGACGTAAAATATAATTGATTCCAAGCTCCGTAGCAGACACAGGAGAAACTAGTGTGTCTTAGAATGTTTAAAAACCGTACAGAGGCTCTTAATAGAAGTTTTAACATCCATCAGTATTTTATACATAGTCGCACCCGTATATGACGAAGTCCAAGGAATCTGATGAAAACTTCATTATTAAAACACTATTGATTAAATGCAGTAGTAGTACGTACTATGTATATAAGAACAGTGCATACGTATGTATGCAGTTTATATAGACAGAAAAACTATCTTTAGAGTTATTTTTTAATATTCACGAATCTAGAGAACTTTGCAACATACGACATTAATTTTTCTATGAAATCGTTTTACTGCTACACTAGAAGTATACATATTGCGTGACATAAAACATCTTGCTACAGTGTTCAATGAAGATATTGGAGATGCAGCAGATAATGTTGGTCCTGTAGTTCCATCCTCTTTCTCAGTGTCAGAGTCCGAGATGTCAGTCCTCTTCCGATAGATTTGATACACGATTTCAGCATGCTCTAGAAGTGGACTTACTGCACACCAGCGTCATCGTGTATAGTGCTAAAGCCTTGGGATGTTGCTCCGTCGTTTAGTTCGTTCTGCACAATTTTGTCCTACATTTGAATGATTTCAGGATCTTCTTCCTCAGCAACCATCTCTCCATGCTCCTCAGTGCTACGTGTTCCATCTACTTTCCCGGCCATCCCTTAACTACTTCATCACCACCACAACCTAATAACATTCTCTTCTTTGGAGAACAATTATAAATGTTAGAAGTCTATTTTTCCTTGGTTTAATTTTCAGATATTCCTGAATTCTTCTTTTAGGTTTAGGGCACCCCAGTAAAGGATTTTCAACACTTCGAAATTTCCGTAACTAGAAATTTTGACTGACTGACTTATAAATAAGCATATAGTTTTCTATCTAAATATCATATAGTTTTCTATCTAAATTAAGGGGAATGGTAGTTCCTTCGCTGTAACTGTAAATTCGCTAAAATGGCTTTGTTTCAAACGGGTGCAACTCTGTATGAAAATATTTACATAAAGAGAAGCCAATAAAAGCAAAGTAGTCAAATGCTATTCAGTTGAAGAAAGTCATTTATTTTCCATCTGTTAAAATATTCGAAATAATGTAATTGTTGACGCACTTTGTGTTAGTATTTAGGAAACCTGATAATTTGATCGACCGTAGAATAAGCTATGACGTTTAAAACGCAAAATACCTTCACTTTTATATTTACTACACTGTCGCCGGGCAAATGATCCAACGCCTTCAAGCCTAATGAAACCACATGAAGTCAATTCTTTCAGTTGATGGAAACCTGACGTCCCCACGGTTCGAGCCGACTTTTATGTGTTTGTCATATTTCGTACGTTTGGCCAAATGTGATACTTGCGCCAACTTTATTCTACACCAGTGGCGCACCCACGGGGAGAGCCTATGGGGCCCGCCCCTCGCTTGGGCTGACAGAGCGGAAAATTATTACTTCGAAGTTTGAAACAAAAAATCACGATACGCGATCTACATATACTTCTTAATCATGTACCGTATAATTATAACATACAATAATTATAAGGGAGTAGTTCTGTTAACTAAATTTAGAAAAATCTAACCAGAATTTTTTTTTCACCTACTCCTTCTTCTAATCATTTAACTTTTTTCTACTGTAACATTACTAGGAACTGGATAAGAATAAATGTACAAAAGTCAACATTCTTCTTAATTGTTATGGCACCTGACTATTTTTCCCGGTAAATTCAGGGGGAGTCACTCCCACATTGGGAAAATTCTATGAGCCACGGCCCTCGCCCACCCCTTGTGAAATTTCTAGATGCACTACTGTTCTAAACACACACACACAAGGGGTATTTATATTCTTGTCCATTCGACATCAAGGGCTATGCTAGAAATCTCGGGTTTTTGCTAAATTTTTCCACTAGCGTTAGAGACATGGCGTGAAAGCTGCATCTTTGACAGCTGTCAGAGATTTTAATAATATAATGCTTTTGCAATATATGGGTTCCATCCAGCAGTTTTGGTTTTCCAAAAGAAAACTCGATTGTTTTCATGACGCTTCTTTAGTTAGCTAGTTTCCGTTTTAAGACTTTGTGATTCAGCTTAAAGAAACAATAAAGATGAAGGAAACGCCGAAGAGCGTGCGCTGCGTGTCTATCTTTACTTTTTAGAACTGTCATGAAATACATCCCATGATATACTGTATAAGTCGAGTATAAATTTAAGTGATTTCAACCTTTATTTATTACGTTACAAGCTGTTATACTGTGGACAGAGTTATTATATGTATATAAATAACGGAATTCGTTAGAACGAATATTTGAAAAATTATTGTATGGTAGATATTAATAGAACTAGTGTTACACTTCAAAAATGAATTATTATCCCCGAGGTATTAAAGAATTTCACCTTACTAATATTCAAAAGTAATACTTTCGCTTGTGTTTTAATTTTGCCTTTCCTATGAAGTCATCAGTCTCACGTATCGTTCTCGAGAAGTATTGGAAAATATCTCGAGCACGACGCGTTGATACAGATAATTCGAGAACTTTGTAATTAAGAGCGAACTTGACAGAAAACAAAAAGAGGCGGTTGGGCATTGTGTCAAATTAAGTCGTTCTGTAGGTTTCTAGTTTTTTGCCTTTAATTTCACTTGAAAACGGAAAAAAATAACGATCTTAAGGAACTGAAAGACAGCCTCGACTTGATAATTACCAAGGCCGATTAAGGATGACAAATTACTTTGCAAAAATTGTGCAGATGCAATAAACCAACCACTCTCAGAGTACTGTAATAAATCGTATCTTTCAACCCAGACTTAAATGACACTCAAAAAGTAATAAGAAGCTGTGAAACTAGTGGCAATTATTGAAAAAGTAGTCTTCTTTCCTCCTATGGAACATAAGTTCTTGCACTTTGAAAGATTTCACAAGTTATGCTTCCCATGCTGCTCTATTGTGTGCAACAAAGATAAAGCTGCATGACTGCTCCGTCAGTTTCTGCCTCAAAAATTGACTACTTTAGAGGCGCCAAAAATGAAAACAAAAATCAAATCACAATGAAAAATTGTATTCAATTTGTAAACCAACTAAACCTAGATTTGCCCGAAAATCAGCTGCTATCGTTCTTAGATGTAACTCACATTACTGTACCTATCTTGAGATAAAATAATTTTTGATACTCCAGAAATCTATATCAGACCGAACTTAGTCTTTCACGGAACTTTCTGTGCAAAAAGATAACGTCTAGCTATGGAAAGCCCACTGTCACCCATAATATGTAAAACGCATGTGTAGTATTTTGAAGAGGAATTATTCCAACTTTTCGCTTTCAACTTATGAACCTGCTGCGTCGATTACATTTTCATTCACAATGAAGGCAAAAAATCCGAAACTGGATTCTTTGAACTTATTAATATTCATTGCTCATATCCAGGTAACCTTTTGGGCTCCACCTGTCTCATGATTTCCCCATTAAGATGATGTACATAGATACAAACCTGCTTCCTACTCATACCTGACACAAAGATATCTTCAGACTAAGGAAGTCAAATCTAAACCTAACCCGGGAAAGAATACCAATTAGAAAATGAGACGTGCCGTTCTCTGAACAGGATTATTTACTTACTTTTGTAGCTCAAGGGGTTTAGCGTAGCTTGAGACCCTACCTGTTATCAGCTTGCATTCAGTATTCGACCCTTCCTAGTGTACATCCACAAAGGGAAAGAATCGGGGCATTAAGAATATAACAAGCTTTTCACAAAAGAAAGCAAGAATTACTAAAGAAACGAAATATGCTGGTGGCATAGTCTCTCCTTCCAGTACTCATTTCGTTGTGAATGACAAAGAATATGAATATAAAAATTCCATCTACATCGCAAATATTCTTAAATATATGCCGCGTCAAATTCACGCTATAATCATCAATCAAGGAAGCCCGACGAAGTATTAGGTACGTGTAGAGTCTATAATAATTCTGGCATTCAGCACCTATCTAATACGAGGGCGATGAATCGATGTGTGTGCGTGAACTCAAAGACGATATTTTTGAATACCCCCGCCGCCCCTTTGTCAAAATCTTGGGTGCGCCGCTGTGGAGAGAGGAAGGGGTGACATAACGCACACATGGAAAATACAATGACCTATGGAAGAAAGAAATGTTGAATGTGTCCAATAATGCATACCTAATTTTGTTTATAAAATTTCAGCATAATCTTACGGACTTAAGAAAAACAGTGCACTGCACTTTATAATTATACTGAAAAAGTTGGTAACATGAATTGACTATATAAGAGCAACTGAAATAATTGCAGGTAAAAGAAACCTGGGTGGGTGTCCTGAACCGTCTCCCTAAAATATTCCTCCTCCAAACACGTATGTTGTTTTCCCCGTGAAGATAAAGTGTCGCCGAAATTAACTGACAAGTCTCGGAAAAGTCCAACATTAAATTCAGAATTTCAACTCGTTGTATCTCAAGACATCGCAGAATCTTTGAACATTGGAATCTCATACTATTTAAATTAAGCATAAAGAAAATACTTTGAACAGTTCAGGGTACAAAAGAAATGGACATCTTTCTACGCAATACATGTTTTGCATTTCAGGATCAGTTCTCTGCTAAAAGAAACTAAAAAAAAAACATTTTTTCCCCTACAATACTTTCACTTGTATAATTTACACTCCATACTTTAGCAATAAGACAGCTCAGCGTTTTCCATAAATGATGAAACAACGTCTCTACAGTTATATTTGTAAAACTGGGATATCAAAAGGAAATGCTCAATGTGCTAAAAATAGTTAATTCGCATATGGCTAAATGTGCTGGCAGGTGCAAAAATTCTGTCAAGCATCATAAATGCACGTAGCTTTCGTTGAAATTATCTTTGACATCAGCTGCCTTAATAAAGCATTGCGTTATTTACTATGCCAAACATTCCATCAAGTGAATTCCTTTGAAGGCAGAGTTGTTAAGATTTTTGCAAGATGTAGTGTAGTAAATGTCCTTATGAGGAAATTCTTAGGCAAAACGTCTCGCTACTTTGATATCCCAAATCAAGAATAGCTACACATCGCTCATAAAAAGGAATAAAGGAACTTCCGGTACTTGGACTCCCAAGTCTGGTCCTGAATTCTCTCACTCTAGACAAGAAAGGCTGGAGAATCGCACAAAGCTGACTTTCTTATAAGATTCTGAGGGGGAACAAGAAGTGGGGAGGAGATCCTCTGGCTCCGAATGCCCCTCCCCCCATCCCATGCAGTTGACCGACCGCCTTCCTCTTTTCATATGTATTGTGGCACTTCCTTCTTTCATAATGACGGATGAAAAAAATCCCGCGCATACAGAAAAAACTGTTCCGTATTAATGCTGTCGCTCTGTTAGCAGATCTCCTACCAGCAAGGTTCAGTCTATTGTTAAATAAGGGAAAAAACCAGCAAAAAAAAAAAAAACATTTAAAAAAAAATGCTATTTTGCGCATGAAATACGTTCTGAACAGCGTGTTTAACCCTCTCCGAAGGCTATTATCAATTCTTCATTTTATTTAGCAGAAAGGATTTTTGCAGCTGGTAGATTGAAATCTTTGGGCGGCCCAGTGGCGCAGCGGTCCAAGCGATGGCCTGTGATCATTCTTCCGAAAGGGGTCCGGGTTCGACTCCCGGTGAGGCATGGATGTTGTGTTTGTCTTACGGCCCTGGCTCTCTCTTCCTTCCCTGGAACCAGTGACCCTAAATTACGGACGGGCGACTGCTTATAGCCCATTGAGTTGCTCACGGTAGTCGTTAAAACTCCAATAAAAAAAATCTTTGGAAGAAAAAAATTATTCCTGGAATTTCAACATCATTGCACAAACTAGGAAAACCTTTTAAATGTACAAAGCTGTAAACAATCAATTACTTCACCTACGATTTAGTGAAAATCATGTATACCTAAGTGAATGCGTGTGAAAGTGGGTGGGAACGGTGGGGTACGGCTTTCCCCTAAATATTGGTGCACAAAAGTACACAATACCTGAAAAAAAATACTACAGAAATATACCGAGGAAATTTTCGCTCGCAGTTCATTTCTATCTATGAATTCTATTCGTAATTTGTGTGAAATTTTTACGTTTGAAAGTTTTATCTCAGTTTTTACAGTTTTCAGATTTTTTTTACTCGAGACAATAAATTTTGTCCTTCGGCTTAGCTAAAGGCCCATAGCCAGAGGGGTTGTTCGCATTCGACTGTTTTGTTTCGTATCATTTAGTACTTTATCCCGCAGGGGGAATGTTGAACTAGTAATAATGTTGCAGGCTTGATTTAGGACAAGGTTAATATAGAGTCTACTAACCTCGGCTTTACAATACCGAACTCAAATTCATTCACAGTAATAATTCGGTACATAGCAGCTGACCAAGACCGCACTGGCTTCTGGAAAAGACGACATGCTTTGATTGTTTAAAGTGATGTCTAACAGCAGCGGTTTCTTTGGTAACTTAAATTCAGAAATGAACACTATCTCAGGTGTTCCTCTCTAGGTTTAAATTACCGGGGTGTGTAGTTCTTGTGTTTTAGATGTTGCATAACCAGTGGCGTAACTACCGCCCCCGAGACTGCGGGGGCTCAGGTAACGAAGGGGCGTACTACAGCTGTTGGTTATAGTTTTATGAAAAAATCCGAACAGGCACAAAAAACAAACAAATAATTAACCCAAAAAATCATATTTTCCTTTAAGACACATTTAACTCTGCCTAAATAAATGTCTAGTTTCACTTTTAAAACACTGAATGTTCTACAGATTGAAGCTATTCGGTGCTGTGTCTCCGGGTTGCAATACGATCGCCCCTCTCTCTGCGCTGCCGAGGAAAAGTGCAATGGCATATGGGGATTCTCTTTGAAGGATGTGAGAAAACAGTCAGTCACCTAGGATTACATACGGGATAGGCGCCAACATTTATTCACAGAAGCAGCAGTTCAGCAATGTACAAGAGGGTGATTTCTTCAAGTGATTTATTTTAGTTTTGGATAAAACAATCACACTTTGCTATTGCTTTTAGTTCTTCCCTATAGTAAGTATATCTATTTTATTCACTGTGTAGAAACTTTAACATACAAGCGAATGCCATCCATTGGCAAAATGGCAGAAAAGCGTCCAAACGGAACACTGTATCGGTAAAAGAAAAAAGGAGTAGAGCGCGCGAACAAAGTTCCAAAACTCGACCAATTCTTTTTTCCGCAGAGTCAATTAAGCTCAAGTGCCGTTTCGGATGAAAATAAAGATGATTTTCTTAGCACGTCAACTATTCACAGTTTAGAAGCAGACTTTTGCATCATATACTTCTGTTCGAAATTTGGTTTTAAAAGTTAAAACTACAGTGTTCAAGGTACCCATCTATTTTTCTAGAAACTCTCCCTGACCTCCACCACATCACCATTACCACCACACACACACCGTGAAAAACACATCTTTCCTCGAGTTCGAAATCCTGGGAAAATTACAGTGCTTAGTGGTGCTGAAGTAAATCTTGCTGGAGGGGGCGCACATTATGCTAGTTACGCCATTGTGCATAACGCGACGAAATGAATATGCTCATTTATTGCGGCAATTACTATGTGCGATTAAGTGGTAGGAAAACTATTAGTGAATTCCAACTGTTTCCGCTATTTTTCTGCTGTGCAATTGAGAAAAACGAAACTCTTTCAGCGGATGCGTAACCTGCTCTTTGCCGCCCCGGTGGCGCAGTGGTCGTTGAGCAGACAAGTCGCATTTTTTTCGGCCCCTGCGTAGAAGTCAACGTTCGTTTGTTTACTTGTTCTTTTTGCGGTATTTCGTCGTTTTGTGTTTTGGTTGCAGTGTTTCGCACCCTCGCTTCACGAACAGTGAGGCTGAGTGCCGAGTGGGTGCTCATTTTTTGTTTTTGTTTTCATTTTCGTGTATCGTCAGTTACGACGCATGAGTTTTGGTGGGCCAGTGGTCGAGAATGTCCACTACCACTGTGAATAAGTCACCGTAGTCTACAGCTGCTTCGTCGATTGCTGATATGTCTTCGCTTCTTAGTTCTGCGCCTTCTTCGGGGAATGTTGCTTCGACTAGTGCTGCTGGACTTCCAGAGACTGTGCTTCTGGCCACCCGTGTGCCGGCTGCGTCTAATATTCCTGGCTCTGCTAGTTCTACTTCAACGTCGTTCGCACAAGCTGTGGGAAGTACCTCATATATTTCTAGTGATTCTGCACCACATTTCAAACGTGTAGCTTCGGCGTTGAAAATTATTCTTCCAAGTGATTCACCGCAAGGTAAGCAATTGTCGTCTGCCTTATTATTAAGTGTTTTCATTCCTGCTTTGCGTGACACCCCTCTCCCCCAGTATCTGCATGCTGTGTCGAAGGTCGTTCCAGCCGAAAGCATTGTGTCCATTATTCGCTTGGGGGGAGGGGTGGTTGTTCACTTCACCCACCAGCAAGCAGTAGATTTAATTATAGTTCATGTGGTTGATATTGGGTCCTTTCATCTACAACCTGTCGCTGCAGCCCAAAGACCAGTTACGGTGACCCTCTCTCCTGTACCAACGGCTGTTCCTGATTCTTTGTTGATCGATGCCCTCAACACGATGGGTCGTGTTGTAGGAGTGACCAAGATTCATCCAGCTACAGCCCGTGATTCACCCCTGAAACATGTGCAGGGTGGGCGCCGCCAGTACCGGGTTATTTTTCCAACTTCTCAGTCAATTGCGGAACTCCCTGCAACTCTGGAATTAGTCACTGATACCCGGACGTACATTTTTAATCTTTTTGCAGGGGTTCAGTGCTTCCGCTGTAAAGGGGAAGGTCATCTCGCTTCTGCTTGTCCTCATGCTACTCCTGGTGCTAGATCTGATTCTTCATTAGCTACTAAAGTTCCGGTGGCCGCTGCCCCTGCGGATCTTGTGCAGGCCGCTGAGGCACCTGCTCACATTCTACCTTCATCAAGTTTGCCTGCTGTTTCTCCAGTCGTTCCTTCCCTCCCGGTTCCTGTCGTCGTACTGGATGGTATGGAGCCCTCCAATGAGGATTTTCCATCGCTGGAAGTGTCTGCACCTAAATCACAGCGTAAACGCCCCAGCTCACCTGGTGTTTCTACTCGCTCTTCCCGTTCGTCTCAACGTCTACGGTCCAAGAAAACAGCCCATTCTACCTCGGGTTCACCTAGCCATCATGAGCCACATTCTGAATTACTAGTTTCGAACCGATTCGCATGTCTCCAGGATGATGATGTTATGGACACGGTCGCCCCTGATCCTGATGACACTGCAATGGTTGACTCTGACGATGATTCTCCTTCTCCTACACTTCTTGACATTTCTACTATGTTTGAAGAACTTGCGGTGCCTTTGCACCCTCTTACCTTATCTGATCTGTATGCATTGACCACTCGCCCGCGTAAGGCGAAGTTGATCACACTACCTTGCATTAAGAGTAAGCTTCACTTGGTGCCTGAAATGATTGCACAGCTAAACCAGTTCCATGCATTTATAACTAATGTTACTTTGCCTGGCGGGACTGAGCAATATGCTCGCCGTCTAGGCCACCTACTTAAGATTTTGAGGGCTGAACTGGAAAGCTGGATGCAACCTACCAGTGATGTCCTTGTTAACACTACTTAGCTTTAATTGTAGAGGGCTTGCGTCTTCTGCGGCGAATGCTTTGGTTTTCGAGGATTTTCGTTACCTGGGGGCTAATATCCTCCTCCTCCAGGAGACGAACTGTTCCTTGAATGCCGGGTGTTCCCGCTGGAGACGCTGGCCGTACATTTTTAATCATAATTACCGGACCCATCTCAGGTCTGGTACCGCTATAGCATTTCATGTACGTTTTCATTCTTCCCTTTTTGATCTTGTTGAGTCACAGAGTCTGCTGGGTTCTTTTCAACATATTTCTTTTTGTTTTTGTTCTAAACGTATTCATGTTTTCAATATCCATATTCCGTAATCTGCGACGGATGCAGAAACTCTCCTCCAACATCTTTCTTCTATCCTTTCGACCCTCCATCCAAATGATACAGTCATTGCTGCAGGCGATTTCAATTGCACTTTGCAACCCGGTTTTGACCGAGATGGTTCAACCGAAAGCCGTTCCGACCTTGTTTCCAATCTCACTCAACTCGTTGTTAATTTCGATTTGATTGATGCATTCCGTTCCCTCCATCCCCGGTCCAAGGAATTTTCCTGGTTCCCCCCGGCTGCTTCACGCTGTGTCGCAGCACGCCTAGATAGATTCTATGTTTCCAGTTTTCTCCATTCCTCTCTAGTTGAAGTTACTCATCATCCTTCTGTTTCGTCAGATCATCGCCCCGTTCTTTTAAAACTTTTTTTGCATTCTTCCTCTGTTCCCCCTTCCCTAGTCTGGTTGCTCGACGATTCAGTTTTAACTGATCCTGTTTTCTGTGCTGAAATTCGCTCTATGATCTCGTCTTCTGTGCAACAACTTTCTTTGTCTGACGACCCAGTGGCTCTGTGGCTTTCCGCGAAAATTTCGATTATTTCTTTCGCACGTCAGTTTTTTTTCTCTTCCCGTACTTCTCGCTTTCAAGATATTGATGTTCTCCGTCGTAAATTGCAGACTATTTCTCCTTCTGATCCTTCTTTTCCCGTGTTTCAAGCTCAACTTCGTCGTATTCTGTTTACTTTTGCTTCATCAGCCCTTACTCGTCTGAAATTCACTCACTTGCGGTTTCACGACGACTCCTTTTCTATTTTGAAGTCCCTTGAGGAGTATCATGTTAAAAGCAACACAATTTCCTTTATTTCACTACCTGACGGATCTACAGTTATCGACCCTTATCGTATCTGTGAACTTACTTTTTCCCATTATTCTGATCGTTTTCAACACCGACTCCTTTCTCCTGCAGATACCTCCCCTCTTCTTCATGTCCTCCCTCAGGTTCCACATTGTTTTTTTTTATTCTCTTGTTTCTCCTATCTCTCCTTCTGAAGTCCGCTCTGCAATTTCCAGTCTGAATGACCGTTCTTCCACTGGCGCGGACGGTCTTCCGCTCTCATTTTATAAGAAGTTTCTTCCTTCTCTCCTCCCGCTTCTGGTTGCATGTTTTAATGCTGTTTTTACTTCTTCAAATTTTCAGTCTTCTGATTTCACTTTTGCTATTCTCCGTCTCATTCCCAAAACCGAAAACCTTGGTCTTTTTTCTAACTGGCGTCCTATCTCTATTCTTAATACTGACTACAAAACCTTTGCTAAAATTCTCGCTTTTCGCCTCAATTCCGTCTTGCAGCATTTAATCCACCCCGATCAAACTTACACTATTCCCTCCCGTTCGATTACTACCAACATTTTCATCATTCGCAACTTATATTTTCTTGCTACCCATCTTTCCGAACCTCTCGCAATTTTTAATATTGATCAGAAACAAGCTTTTGACTCCATTAATCATTCTTATCCCTTTGCTGTTCTTCGTCATTTTGGCTTTCCCACTCTTTTCTGTCAAGCTCTTATTAATCTTTACTCTCACTCTTCTTTCCGTATTCGCACTTCCACATTCATGACAGCTACCATCCCCTTTGACAACGGGATCCGGCAGGGTTGTCCCCTTTCGGGTCAACTTTTTACGCTTGCATTTGAACCTCTCTTAATTTGTCTGCGTTCTCGTTTGTTTTCTGTGATTCCTCGCAGTATTGCTCCTACTCGTCACCACCGCATAGTGTTGTCTGCATATGCTGATGACCTCACTCTCTTTCTTCGCACTGAACGTTCTTTCGGTGTTGTCCTTTCTGCTTATCGTGAGTATGCTTCAATTTCCGGTTCCGAACTTAATCTGTCTAAATCTGTCGGTCTGTGGGCCGGATCGTGGGTGGCACGCGGTGATCGCCCTTGGGGTGCCCGTTGGTCATCCTCGGTCATTAAACTTCTTGGTGTGTACGTTGGAAATCCCGTGGCGGTTGCTGATGCCACATGGATTCCTTTGGTTCAGCAGCTCAATCGCCGTCTTGCTCCTTTTTGCCGGTTCAAACCTTTTTGTCCTTTTTTAGCAGAGCACATCTGGTTTCTTCCTTTCTTCTTCCCATTCTGACACATTCGTGGTCCGCTTATTTTCCCTCACCCATTTTTCTCCAATCCGCTCAACGTTTGATTACTGATTTCATCTGGAATAAAGTTCACTGGGTTCATCGTTCTACTCTCGTCCATCCTCTGTCCTTTGGAGGTCTTGCCCTCCCAGATCTTTTTCAAAAATCGAATGCTATTCATCTTCAGACCTTTCTCCGTTCTTTTTCTCATCCTCAGACTTCATCGATTACTACTGTTGATACTTTACTTTTCCCTCGCAGTCCGTTTCTCACTCTCGCTACTTTCCTCCGTATGGATCTGTTCCCCCTCATTCCAGATCACTTTCCCGATACTTATCGCACCTTCTTTTCCCTCTGGCATTCGTTATGTCCCGTCCGTCTCCCACCTACCTCAACTAATGATCTGCTTGCGGAACCTCTCTTTTACTCTTCTGCACTCCGTTCTCCCTCTTCACCGTACTTGTGCTTCTCCACCTGGTTCGCCAGTGGCGTGGTACAGGTACCCCAACTTGTAGATGATTCTCTCCGCTGGAAGTCTCTTTCCCAAATCTACCCCTCTCTTGCTGACACTCCCTTACATCGCGCCTAACTCCGGTTGCTTCATATTCAGCTTCAACGCCTTTACCCGTCCCTCGTGAATTCTTATGGGTTAATTGTTTCTTCTTCGGCGTCCCCTTGCCTTCCTTTTCTGGTTTATTTGAATGATGTTCCCTTTCTGGTGCATCAAGTTACTGCAAAAATCTTGTACCGCCACTTTCTTACTTATTTCAGAACACCTCTCGCTATTCCTTTTGTGCCACCTGATGAAACCTCTCAGACATGGATCGATTCACACACTTCTCTGGCTTCCCCAAAAGCTACTGATATTCATTGGCTCCACCTTCATTGTCGCTTGCTCACACCACGGACTTTTCATCGTTTTGGTCGCCTGTCTTCTCCCTTGTGTTTTTTCTGTTCAACGCTCGGTGATGTTCATCACGCATATGACTCCTGTTTAGTTTTACAGCCTCTTTTTTCATTGATGTTTGCTCTTCTCTCCAAGGTCTGTCCTTCCTTTCACTCTGTTTCACATTACTATTTTCTTCGCCGTCATCATCCTTCCGCTGCAGTTCACAATCCAGTTTGCGCGTTTTTAATTTTGCAGGCCAAACTGACTATTTATTTATACTATCATACCAGTGTTGATCGGCCTGCTCTTCGTCGATATCATCCTGCGAGAGTTTTTCTGTGCCGTAGGTTTCGTTCCTCGATCAAGTCCGTCATCCAACTTGAGTACGAGGTAGCTCTAGCCCGGCAGGCAGTTCCTGCTTTCTTCTCGATCTGGTTCCCCCACCTCCCATGGTTTCGGGTTGAGCATGGGTTGATTCAATTCGTTTGATTAGGGTTTTTTTTTCTTGTTTTTGTTTTGGTGTACTGTTTTCTTCACTTTGTTTGTTTTTGCTTTTCCGGGTTGTTGTCTTGTTCTGTTTTTGATTGAGCTGCAGGTTTTTTTCCCTTGTATTCATTCTTTTCCTCTGATCCTGTTGTTTTTCCTTTTAATTTTTTACCGTTTTCCTTTTCTTGTTTTTATGATGGCCCTTTGGTAATGTTGTACTGTTTTGCTTCCTTGAGATTCCGGTCTTTTTGTTGTTTTTTCCCCGGTGCTTTGTTAGCTCATTCTACTGGTCGGTATATTCTTTCTTGGATAGTGCTTTTCTATACCTTTCCTCTTACTAGCGGCCTCTGCCTCTTTGTCTGAATTTTCTTGCCGTTTTGCGCTGTGATTGGATGTTTTACAGCTAGTTGCTTTGACTTTTTTTCTGTCCGGAGTCCGTGGGCATTTGTGTTCCTGTGTTCTGTGTGTATTTTTTTTCTGGTTCTTGGTGGTGCTGTGCAATCGGCTATTGTTTTTTGTGTCGGTATTTTTGTTGAGTTGTTTGTCTATGTATTATTGTGTGCTTGCTTTCTATGTTTTCGTCGGCCACAGTTGTTGGTCGACGCATTTCTTGTTGTGGTGTTTTGTTGTACTGGTTGGCCACCAATTGCTTGTGATCAGTGTTATTGTTTGGTATAGTGTGATGCTTGTTGGGTGTTGTTGTTTTCCGTTGGGCTAGTCTGTGTTGTCTAGTTTTGCAAAATTTTTTTGGCGTGTTGTGTTTCCTTGGTGCTTGTTTGTTTGTTGTTGTTCCTGATCTTCTTTTTTGTACTATGTTTTCCTGTATGTGGTATTCCCGTGTTTTTGTAATTGCTCTTGTTTTTTGCACGTGTTTTGTTTAGTTGTTGGAATGGCGGCTGTCCTACTCGCTCTGCTCCTGTGTGAGTTTTTTAATACTGTGATTGTATTTTACCTATACTGCTAATGTTATAATCTTGTTTTTTACTTGTTTGTGTATGTTCTACTTTCGTGTTTCAGTTGGCTCCGCAGTTTAGGGAGCCTTTTTTTTTCTCATGCCCTGTGTTTCATGTTCACTTGTTTTGCTTTGTTTTTTTTTATGAACTTTGAATTACTTAGTGTGGCCCTGCTGGTCTCGTTGTGTTTTTTCATTGAGTACTTAGCCTTATCTCTCGTTTTCTATACAGTGTGCTTCTCGTGCGTATCTTGTCTATTGGGTTACGTTGACCCAAGGAGTTGGTCAACGCACTATTTGCCTTGTGCTCATTTTTTTTTACTGTGCCTCTTGTGTTTTTTTTTCTTGACTGTATGCGACTACATGTGTAGTGAAGTAGTCAGTTGAGGCAGTTTTGTCTTTGATTATGTTTTAAGTGCACTTTTTGTGTTTTCGTTTTTGTGTTTCTTTGCACTCAAGCTAGAGTTCTACGTCTTGCTTCGTGTTTCTCCTGTCTGGGTTTTTCCTGTAATATTGTACTTTTTCTCGGCCCAGCCTTCTGTTGCCGTGCACGACTGGACGTACTTTGTGTTGTTTTCAATGTGTTATGGTGCTATGCGATCTTGTTTCCTCGTGATTCTCTCTATAGCGCCACGTCGGCTTTCGGGGTTTGTCAACGCGCGACTTCTTGTTTTGAGTATGAAATTTGAATTGAGTGCGATTTTTTTTGTGAACCTCGTGTGCCTTTTTGGCTACATTTATTTTGTGTGATGCAGCGATTTTTCCCCTTATTATCATGTATTCTTCTGTACAGTGTTCCTTCTGACATACATGCGTCACTTCGTATTTAGTTTTTAGTTATAGCGGTTGGTTAACACCCCTCTTTATGTGCACGGCTTTTTGTTTTTTTATGTTCTTCTTGTACTAATGTTTTGGCCGCTGCTGCATGTTTTCAGAAGTACAGTTTTGTTTCTCCTGTCGCTGTCTTGCAGTGTCAGTCGATTTGTGTTGTGTTGTATTGTTGTTGTGTTTTTTACCTGCCACTTTTGTGTTCGCGCTGCAATGTACTAGTCTTTGGAATGTGTTTTCTTCCCTCACTCTGGGGTTTGGGTTTTGTGTTGTGTGTGTTTTTTGTTTTTGTTTTCTGTGTTCCTTTTTTATCTGTATATATTTTAATCTTGTTCTGATGTTACCAGTTTTCTTTCCTCCTTTCTTTTGTGTTGAGACTTCTTGGCCTCGTCTTTTTTAATACAGTCTCATGTGACTGAAGCGTATCACATGTACCTTGCTTTTAGACTAATAAAGGTTTATTTTGAAGGCAGTGGTTTAAGCGATGGCCTCTGATCATTCGTCCGAAAGGGGTCCGGGTTCGAATCCCGGTGAGGCATGAATGTTGTGTTTGTCTTACGGCACTGGTTCTCTCCCTTCCCTGGAACCATTGACCCTAAATTAGAGACGGGCGACTGCTTATAGCCCATTGAGTTGCTCACGGTGGTCGTTAAACCTCCAAAAAAAAAACCTGCTCCTTGTGATAGGGACACTTTTAGCTGAATTATAAATTTATTAGGGTTTAGTTTTTATTCATTTTAATATATATTTTTATTTATGTGCATATAAAAGAACACAGACATACAAAATGTGTGTGTGTGTGTGTGTGTGTGTGTGTGTGTGTGTGCGTGTGTAATAGAGAGAGAGAGTCTGCCCCGATTTTAAACACTAAACATTGCCTTCCCTCAAAACGAACAGTTTACTTTCACACCTGGTGTATGCAAAGGTATTTTCTGCACTGTATGAAAAGGATTTTTTTTATAACTTTTTTTTTGCAATGCTATATTTCTGCAGAGTATGGAGATCTATCTATCCACTGACTAGGTTTTCAAATTTTCAAAAACATCCTTACCATTAGCGTGCGCGATATCCATCTAGTTCTCTGTGTCCGTCATGATGTAAAGGGAGCAGACGATTTTATTGAAAACGACTTCGAAAACGAAATCATCGAAAGCGAGTTCATCGCTAACAAAACCATCAAAACCAAATTCATTGCACGAGCACTTTACCGAAAGACAAATTTTTCGAAAATTGTGAAACAAATTTATCGAAATAGAAACTTTTTAGATACATTCGTTTAATAACTTGGACATGCAGTCTTATCTTCCTTAATAGCAACTGTAAAACATCGTTCAAAATACACATGATTAGCGTGATGAGACCCATACGTTCATTAATTATAATTCCCCAAATTTTCATCAAATAAAAGATTTTTTTTAATTATTTAGAAGAAATTCGGGGCTCCGGGTAATTCGGTAAAAAATAAAAATATCAAAAAGAAACGATACGGTTAAAATATTATGGTAAATCGATTTTGTTCATTCTTTGTTATAGAACAAAAAATTTTCATTTATCAATACATATTCCTTAAAGCTTACGCAAATAGCTTAATCATTTATTCAGCATTCACAAGTCATTGACCTGTATACAGTATATCTTCCATTCAACAATGAATTACAAACAGAATTATTAATCTCAAAAATGATTAAAAAATAAGCTATGTTGGAAAACTTTGTTTAATTCATACACTTAACCAACAAAAAGAAACTCCCAGTATGGCTCTCTGAATTGCCACTATAATTCCACAGAAAGGATTCCACACACATTTACTAACACTCGTAATTTTCAAAAAACTTGCCCTACGATAAATTCATTTTCCCGTGATTACAAGTTTTTGATGGTTTTGCTTTCGATATCTACCTCAAAACCGTAATTTTCGAAAAACATTTCCTAAGATGAAATCTACTTTCGATGTTTTCTCATTCGATATTTTTGTTTTCAGTGAATTCACCTGAAGCTCATGTAGATTGTGGACCTTTTTATATCACAGGCGTATTCTTTCACGAATATGTGCATACTATAAAAGTAGAGCAGATGGCAATCACGGTTTTTCGTGGATATTAATGCCGAACCTATTTGCCTTTGCATTGAGTTTGTTTTCATTTTCGGTAGGATTGCCATATTTCTTCAACTACGATAATGAAATTGTGCAGAGTTTTGAAAATACGATTCTTAAAATAATATTTTGAATCTGTTAGAGACAGGAGTGGGGGAGAATGAAGGCCAGTATACATGCTAATGATACATAATGAAAACTCTCTCTATTCAAAGCCATGTGCAGAGACAACCAGTGAGCGAACCTCAACCAAACCTAGTCGGAACATTTTGCAGAACATATATAGGAAACAGATTTGCAGAAACAAAATTCTCTCAGAAAAGTCTAGGACATATCTACCAGGTTAAAATTTGGCGGTGCAAACGGGAAAACAAACACTTTTATGATCTTCATGGGTGTGTATTTGTAAACGAACCAAAGTATACCACGTGGGACGTTTAATCAATTAAATTCGGTATGTTTCTTTCCAAACATTAATGGGTAGTGGCTATTCAAAAAAAGGAGCTTCTGGAGCAAACCTTAACACAAAGAGCTGGTGGAGGCTATTTGGTGCTGTTGAAGAAGATCATAGACAGTGTTGAATGTTTCTCTCGTTCTGATGGACCAAAAGCTGAATCCCCGAAACTGTATGTTGTTCTCAACAGCAGAACCAACTGACCTTGGGGGACGTTTGTCATGCTGCGTTATGTCCTTCAAGACTACCAAG
The DNA here is from genome assembly GCA_039090855.1 of Macrothele yani. Lineage (NCBI taxonomy): Eukaryota > Metazoa > Arthropoda > Arachnida > Araneae > Macrothelidae > Macrothele > Macrothele yani. The sequence continues at coordinate 99,016,962 of CM076992.1, read as the reverse complement.
TAAAGGACACTGCCACGTCACACCGTGCGGTTCAGGTGATCTCACAGTTAAAAGTCACAGGGGTTAATGTCTGGTGCATGAGGTAGCAATGCTGTTGGGAGTGTGCGACTGATCACCATCCTCTGTGAAGTTTTGGTCGCAGAAACTGCTGTTAAGACCGTTCGATGTGAGGATTTTCTCGTGAGTAACTCAATGGGCTATGAACAGTCGCCCGACTCTAATTTAGGGCCATTTCAGGGAAGGGACACCCAGTGGCGTAAGACAAAACATAACATCCATGCCTTACCGGTATTTGAACTCGGACGAATGGCCATAAGCCAGCGCTTAGACCACTGCGCCACAGGAGTTGCCCAAGAAAATCCAGTTCGAGGATTTTCTTCGAAGAAAAATGGGTTGATAATAAACTTTGCCGCAAACCCAATTCCTTCGGTGGATATAAAATAATTTGCTGACACGCATGCAGATTCTCTGTAGCCCTGATACAGCAGCTCTAGATATTCACATTTTCTAGGAGATTAAACCGAAGTTTATCACTGAACAAGATGTTTCAGGACCAAACGTCATGTAACTCCATGTCTGCCAAGACTGCCAACGCAAATGTTGTTCGCATACCTCCGTCAACAGTTTGCAATTACTGGTTGTGGGTAAGTTTATAGGGATACAATCAAACACTTGGCGGGAAAATTTTCCATACATTGGTTAGGGCAGATCTAAATGTCTTGACATTGTACATGCACTGCACAAAACTGCAGCATTATTCTGCGCTCTTCGATTTCTCGTGGAGGGGGTAGGGCAGCCTTTCGCCCACTTTCTGGTTAGACTGTCAGGCGTCCCACGCTTTCAAATCAAATATCCATGCTTCGAAGGGTATATTGTGTTAGCTGCCTCTTTGCAACGACTTGCGGAGCCCATATTCGCCAATCGCCACAGCAATATTTTCACCATTCTGGTAGTACAGCTTACACGAGTAAGGCAGGCTAATTACCGAGGGGATCACGAAAGTTTCACACATTCCTTTTACATCAATCAGCTGCCCCTGGGAAGTATTATATATGCAAATGTTACTTTTTCGCCACTAGGAAGGCCAAATTTTCTGGTAGTGATTTTTTAAACAATTCTTGTATCTTCAGAATCTTTTCTCCGTGGTCTGGGAAGTCGTCCTTCTAAATTTAGTTGAGTTTTGCCAACCGGTTGCTTCTGTAGTTGGCTCTGAACTGGGATAGTTTTATCATAACCACTTACTTAATAGTGAATTTTTTAATATGTATAAATTTCCACTTTTAATTGGAGAAATTAAACTACATTGATTGAGATGGCTTGTATACATGGTATATTCTGACGATGACAAAGTGCTTATACAAAAATTTAAACCTGTGACAGTTGGAAGACGAAGTAAATGCCGAGAAGATAATGTTTAAAAGACTCAGAAGAACCGGAAATCTTTTGCTAGAATAAACGTGTGGGTTAGAATGAAATGGATGAAATATCTACTGAAGATGGAAGTTTCTTCACATGTTAGGAATAACTGCTCTTTTCTTGCTGAAGTTGTTTATTGACATGTTATGGTAAATGAGTGTAACATAACATATTTGTCACTTCTTTTACAGGGGAAAAACAAACAACGCAAAACCTTAAAGACTAAAAGGAACAGAAAATGGTAGCACATTTCGAAGTAAAACGAACGGTACTGAATCTTCTCGGAAAACTATTTTTTTAAGAGCTCTGCATGCTATATCACAACAGTTGTTTGTTCAGTCTTCACACAGAGTATAAGTCCTTTTACAGAACAGATTAGTTTGTTTGGCATTCGGGGAGGGGGAAGGGTAGAGGTTCTGCTTTCAAACACTTCCATAAGTTTTCTGCTGGTAAGGATTGATTGTGAAAGTCACCGTGCATGAGTAGCGTAACTGAATGTTTATATGAGGGCTGGAAAGCTTCGAATTAATTTCGGCGAGTGGGACTAATCAATAATGTCGTCTTTTCTGTACGGATCCGTCATGAATGCATTACTAGACTTCTGCGGGAAGAGGCGCAAATTTGTCGCCTATTTGTCAGATTTGTAACTGTGAAAGACCATTGTCGACATCTTCGAATTATATCGTGTTATCCCAAAATAAGTAGATATAAAATAATGTCGTATATTTACTTCATACTCTTCCCAGCTTTGACAAAAAAAAAAAACCCTGCTCCAAAATTGCTTAAAAATGTTATTTTATCAACATATTCTAGGTATTAATTATTTCAGAAGAAACGAATTTTTCCAGTTTTTTTCTCACGTTTTCCAATGAATTTTTGTTTCATCTCGATAAAACGCGAAACTTAATGCACTTCCACAGTTGATATAGTACAAAGTTTTGAGTATCTGGGAATTATTTTAAATTCTGACCTAAGATGGAATAACCATATAGATTCAATTGAAAATCGAATATCTAAAAATATCGGGATTGTAAGCAAAATTATATCAAGTCTAACTACTAAGACCTTTAAACTTTTATACTACACACTCATACACGCACATATTAATTATTGTTTTTCCTCATGGGGACAAACAACTGAAACTAATATCAATAAACTACAAATATTACAGAATAAATACATAAGGTTATAGACTTAAAAACAAATTCTGCTTCTCAAAGTAGATTCCCATCATTCACTTCTCACCATACTCATGTCAACCCCAACCATTATGGAATTATCTGTTAAACAATTATTTGATTTCAAAATCGGTAAACTAATGTTCCAAAGAATAAAACAACACTTATAGACAGATATCATTGAACTAAATTTTCATACTAATAACTGTGAAACGAGACATAGATCATTATTAAGATCCATATATCCAAAAACTCTAATGATGAAACGGAGTTTAAATTATATTGGTCCTGAATTTTGGAATGCACTGCCTGTAGAGTTGACTATAATAAATAATTTAAACTTATTCAAAAATAAACTAAAAAATACTTGTTAAATTAAATAAAAAAATAATAAAAACCAATTATTTAAAATATAACTAACACTTAACATTACTGTTGTGTTTGATGAACCTATGCTTGCTTGTCTATATATTTGGGAAATCAGGGCTTTTGTCAGGACTCTTTGAGGTCTTTTTCCTGATTCTCCCTTGCTGTTCTCTATAATACAAATTTTTGATGGATGTTCATAAATCCTAAATGTAACAGCAAGAATAAAATTTATTATTACTATTATTTAGTTACTCCGGAGATTTTATTTTATTATGTGAATCGTGAACATACACAATAAATCTTAACACCAATAACCTTCTTTCTTAAATCATACAAACATTGGTAGTTCGAACCATGAATGGAGGATGCATGCTTGGTGTAAGAGGAAAGATAGGAAGAGAAACTCATGGATTAGAAAAGTGACAAGAGTTGATGACAGCATGATCAAAGTAAAGAACCTCAAGTGGTAATGCGATGGATATATTGCTGGAAGAATGGACCATCGCTGGGATACTAAGTGGCAGGGAAAGACCCGAACATAGTCCACGTGGGAAATGGATGGATCAAAATCGAAACCATGTTGGAGTGACTTGATAGAAACTGGCTCAAGAAAGAGTTGTGGAAGAAACTTTGGAAGACATTCATCCAGCAGTGGATAGATAATGATTAATTCAGACACTCGACGTGGATCAGGAACACCAAATAGAAATCATCGCTCTTTCCACCTTAATAAGTGTGTCTCGGAAAAATTTTCATCGGCCGCCACCCGGAATCGAACCCATGGTCTTCCAGTTACGCGCCGGACATGCGAGACTCGCTTATTAACGTGAAAAAAGCAATGATTTCCGTTTGGTGCTCCTGATCCACGTCGAGTGTTTGAATTAATTATCCATTTGCCTCCTAGTTATTTGTTCAGTTGCTCCTTTCCACCTTTGGTGAATCCCCAGCATTGTCCATGAAGCAACCTGCCATGTAATTTGGCAGTTAATCATATGTGAGTCTGGAGAATTCTAGGCCGCTGTGGTCTAGTTTCAGCATGTAACTGGAAGACCCTGAGTTCGATTCCCTGTAGCTGCCGATGAGAATTTTTCCGAGACTCACTTTTTAACGTGGAATGAACAATGATTTCTGTTTGAGGATAAATAATGGTTGACGATAATTACGCGCACACGCTAATTTTGATTTCTCCGCTTAGAATTTATTTTTTTTTCAGTTTGGTTATTTTCACAAGGAATCTCTAAAGTGAAGCGCGCTTGAAGATGGGAGACGAATAAAAACAAAAGTAATGTAGCAATTTTTGGCTCCTTCGAAAAGTGCTTTATAGAATATTTTAATACTTTAAGTATTTATCTACAGTGACTTGGGCACACTAAATGAGTATAAAGCTCTTTTCTGACAGAAATCTCGTATCTGGCTGATGAAATATAATAACTGTTACGGACCTATAACATTAGCATTTTCCATTTTAGGAACTCACATGCAGTTATTTCAGTCAGCATTTTTTGCAAAAAGAAAAAGATCGTAATTCTTGCAGTGGTGTGAATGATACACGCATTCCTTTGAGAAGGCAAACACTTTCAGAATATTTCAGTGGATAGAAGTAGCGGGAGTTTTTCATCACTCAAGACACCACTAACAACAAGAACGACACTTCATTACGAACTGAGCAGCAGTCACGCTGGCTGAAAAATTTCATCGAAATCACTCAACGGGATAGCAACCATCTAACATTTTTACTCTTGAGAAAGGCGATGCCGAAAGTATATTATATTTGGCATCCACTCCTTGTAGCATAATGGAGAAAAAAGGAAGACAGTAACTTCGCATCAGTGCAACGTTTATTGCATTGCTTAGTGCTTCGATCCTAATTTCACCATCGCGACTGTCTATGCGTACTACGCCGCAACAGCAGAAGATGAAATCTCAGCATTTTTTGCTTTGTCTCTGTTGGCGGGGATTCCGTTGATCAGATTCTTTTCCTAATCTACTCTGTGATCTCGTCTAACAGCAGCATCTCCCTCTATCACAGCAAAGGTCAAACATCTGATGGAGCAAAGACTGGAATGCCCTTTCTTAGGAGATTTTGTTCCTTCGAAGTCTGGGCTCAGCATCCAGAAATAAAATTGCACAATTATTTGACCTCAATGTGCCAAATACAAATGAGAAAATGTAAATGCAGAAAACTGAGTAAAAAATCTCTTTCTGAAAGAGCAATGAACTGGATTTATTTTGAAACTGTTGCACCCGATTTATATTAATATTTCATTGATAAAGGCCATTTCATATCCAATGCAAAAGTCGTTAAATGCGTGTAGGAATATGACCTAAAATATACAAAACATGCGCGATAAATTTATTTTTATTCCCTACAAAATTCATTTTGTCTTTTGCTCTTCCGATAAAGGTGTTAGAAAATATAATTTCAGACTTAGAACAGAAAACAAAGTTGCCATATTAGTATTACAATCCAGAACATTTCATTTCAGTTATCAAGGTTTCTTGTAGATTTGCTTTTGTACATCGTGATGCAGGTTTCCAAATGCTCTACGGCAAAATACTTGTGGCTCTTTTCCAAGAGCAGTTTTCATACAACAAATCAAACGTATTTAAATTAGGATGATATTAAAATAGAATAATAAGCATTCGATCATCAGGCACGATTCAAATAGCACATCTTTTATGAAGTGATTCAAATGTTATTTTTCTGTTTGAAACACTGTCGGTTATAGGTTGCAAAGACTTCATGCAAGTGACACGATATGGTCGTTGTCTTGAGAATTCTGTCCTTTAATGATTGCATATCTCCTTCTGACACAGACACTCTGTAGTATTTTGAAGCTGAATTATGTCTTTATCAAATTATATACTTGTCGAACAAATACACTCAAATGTATCTGGACACTCCTTCCGAGTGGTGGAATTGCCCATATACGTCACAGACATTGCCCGTACAGGTATAACAAGAAAGTCGACACCGAATTTTCGGTTGTAACGGCCACATCTTTTGAATCCTTTCTGAAGCGATTAAAATTTATTAAAGTGATTCAAAGTTAGTGGAACCGGTTAGAAAAAAATCAACCGGACTTCTACAATCGATAAAACATCCAGAAATAGAAACAACTACCTACTTCCATCAGCAGCTAAAAAAGCATGTTACGAAGATTAACAAATGGCTGCAAGTTTCTCATAGCAGAAGGAATATCAGAGACAAAGAGATTTTCAAATCGAACAGTTAAAAGAAATATAGAAGGAAACATGATATAACTCTACGCCTTCTAGCAAAACAATTTTGCATAATGGAAAAGTTGAAAATAGACAAAAAATACTCTTCATAGAAAAAAGCTATGTTAAGGAAAAATAACTTTTCAAATACGTCTCCTTGCAGCAGAGATAGCGAGAAAAAAGTTTTTATCTTTGCGCCCCCTAGCGGGAAATCTGTGCATTATTTAAAAGGATACTGCTCCACATCTCCATTGTAACGAATGGCATACAGTAAAAAAAATCTCAATAGGGTTTTTAGAATCGGATATACAGCTGCAAACAGAAGTACACAAACGCCACCTAGCGACAGAACTGTGAACTATAAACTCTTCAAATATAAGCCTAAAGTGTTCCGCAATATAAATGGCATCCGGTGTTGAAAGAATTTTTTTCAAATCGCACATGTAGAATCAGAGATATTAAGAAAAATAGATTAAATATTGGCACCCCTAGCAGCAAAATTGTACAATATTTTGGGAAGAAAATACACACAGCTTTCATAATTAGTAGAATCTGACCGAAAAAAATTTTTCCGTCGGGTTTTTAGTCACGCAGATATTGCTGTCAACGGAAACGTGAACTTACGTCCTCTAGCAGCACACTTGTGCGTTAAGAAAAATTTGAAAGTATATGAGAAACGCTCTCCAGCAAAGAAAGAACTTTCCACACCGGACTCTTAGAAGCTGAGATGTCGACAAAATTAAGATGCACATCTATGCCCCCTGGCGAGAAACTTATGCGCTATTTTACGCAGGAGGTATTCTCAAAAGATTTTCCGAGGTGAGCGGTATCGGTCCACGAAAGAATTTTTCAGTCGAGTCTTCAGAAGCTCAGATTTTTCTGCAAATACATCAGAAGCAGAAATAAACACTTACGCCCCCTGGTGGCCAAACCGTTCTTTACCAAAAATAAACAAAAAATATGCAAAACGTTTTCCATCAACAGTAGTAGGAAATCCGATAAGAATAGCATGAATTGTGTCTCAGAGTTCAAGGATGACAAAAATATGTCTTTCCGCTCGACTGTCGGGTAACACCCGACATTACAAAATCGCAGAGTAGCTCGCGTGTCTGGTGTCACCAGCCACTCCGATAACGCTTCTGTAGCTCGTACGTCGGCGCTCGCGGGACATTTATTTTTCGCCGAATACCTCGCGTGTCGGGTATCACCCGCCACGCCGATGATGCCTCTATAGCTCGTATGTCGGGGCTGGCGAGTCAAAGCTGAACTTTCACTGTTAAGTTGTGTCCTCTACTGCAGAAAAAAAATACGAGTACTGGGCGAATATGGGTGAACATTTATTCGAGTGGAAGGGGTTAACGTGGCGTGAGAGCATCTCTGGCAGCAATACAAGTTTCACATTCACGCGTCCTGTTGATGAAGCTGTCCAGCACTTCCCGGAAAAGTAGCGTCCGTTCGTTTTAAAAAGCAGACTACAATCCTTAAGGGCTATAACAGGAGGGTTATGACTGGTAACCCATTTTCTCAAGGAATCCCAGGCATACTCTGTAGAATTCAGATCACGGTACTTTTCTGTTTACTTATGCATTGTATCTCAGCACTCCGTTAGGCAACGAGCACTGTGGGCACGGGAGTTATCGTCCATTAAAACGAAGTCATTACCGACTGCTGCTGCAAACAAGCAAGCATGAGTTACGAGGATTTCATCTCGATGACGCACAGCTATCAAAGCGCCTCAAGGGGCCTTTGACAATGATGGATCCCCACATCAGCAATAAACGTTTTCTTTTAATTGTTTCTTTCAACGATATTTCAGGACTGAAAGTTGCATTATTGTTCCCTCCAGTAAAAGAGTAATGTTGAATCCTGCTGCAGACAAAATCTTGATTGGAGTGTGATCAGAATAAGGTTAACGACATCTTCTCTGGATCATGTCTTATGACGAAGTAAATTTCTCCATCATTTTTATGCTAGGGACGGGATTCGAACCCACAACTCTCGGCTCCGGAGCTCCAAGTACTCTCCACAGGCATGTGCTCTCACTGCTTTATCTCATGTGCGTCCTGCGGGACAGGCACATCACATCTCCAGCCCCGGAAGAGGGCCGTGGGCTTGGCCCACGGGTTAGCCGGGACCATGTGTCGCTGTAGGCAGTCATCCGATGAAGAACGTGCATCTGAGAAATCCCAGACAATTTGGTGTGTGCAACGTAACATCAGACTGATTTATTTTTTCGAAGCACTGAAGAAGGGATTCACATTTTTACTGTCTCGCCGTGTGGAAAGAACATTACACCATTGCGAGAAACCTATCAGCCAAGTCATCCTGGAAGTTCGGGCGCCAATATGACGAAGTAAATTTCTCCATCATTTTTATGCCAGGGGCGGGATTCGAACCTACAACTCTCGGCTCCGGAGCTCTGAGTGCTATCCACTACACTACACTGGCATGCGCTCTCGTTGCTATTTGCCTTTATCTCATGTGCATCCTGCGGGGCAGTCACGTCACAGTCTCTGGGGGTTTAGAAGACACATGCAGATGGTTGACGGGCGAGAACACAGCTCCTTTTGAAGATGCAAGAATACGGTACGTTTGAACGGGGTCCATGCTATGAATGGAGTAGGCTCCTTGCAACTAACCACGCTACACAGGATCTACGAAGTCTGGGTTTAAGACGCTATTCGGATCGTTCCGTGTAGTTTTGACGCTTGTACTTCCCGGGTCAAGCCTTCAGGGAATGTTTTGAGTAATTTTGTGTATTTGTCCCACAATCTACTGACTTCACTGCACCTCAGAAGTATCGGGCCAATCCTACTTGTCTGTAGGCTGTGCTTCCGTTCCGCACATATTATTTCCCCATTTGAAACTATTCTACGCATGGTTTTTTTGTCATATTATCTGACAATCAGAATTCTAAGATTCAGAGTAGGAAGGGCGTACCACAGAAATCCTGTTCTAATCAGTCTTTCCGGTTTGCATGTGGTATATCTAGTATCCCGTGTTTGGTTCTGTAAACGACACTGGACTGATTTATGTTCTTCAATTAATCCAAATGGTTTTCCGTGCAGCATCGTCGTTAACCTTTGAACACGGGTGTGATCCATGAACGTCTAATTCAATGAAAATTGCAGTGATTGCACAGACTAGATATGGGTTTTCATCATCATCAACAACCATGGGTAATATTGCCGTAGGTGCCTGATGCCAAGGGGCATCAGATTTCATTCGTCTTACATTTACTACCAGCGCATCGACACTCACCTGGTAAACTCAGGCATCTTGGGGAAGGGGGCCTTAAGGGCAAAGCGCGTTCGTGGCCGACTTCAGGTTGGAACAATCTACGCATTCGCGTCCCCCAACACAGGGAGCCTGCGGAAAAACCTCAGACTAGATGGCCGGCAGGACCAGGGTTCGAACACCCGTCAGAAACGTCCGCCTCACACACACTACATAGCGACTTAATCAATTGCGTCGTGCCGGTGATATGGGTTTACATAAATAGAATAGTAGAACTATCAGTCAGGTTTCCCTTGTTGATGCAGCTGTGCCAGCTAACGATAGCATACATTCGAAAAGGTGACAGACAACCGCCAGCGTCGAAGCCAAGTCAAAGACAATGAAAAACGGTTTGTGAAGTGATCCTTATAAACAATCAGATCAACTGTTTTTACCATTAAATCGATGAAACACCTTGCTAAGAACAGCTTCGTTCGACACTTGTACTATTAGGTGTACAAATAAGTTTTAAGGCGTTTCAAGACAACGCAACATGCAATTTGAGAGAAACACTACCTTTACGAATCAAAATATGCGCCGTCATTATCTATCACCTTCCGCCATCAGTCTGGCAGCTGACGGATTCCAGCCATGAAGAATACTTCGTCGTGTGACGCGATGAAGTCGTCAACCCATTTTTGCACTTCATCACATGTCCGGAACCGTACAGCAGACAAACCATGTTGCATCGATCGGAACAAATGATAGTCTGAAGGGGCTATGTTGGGACTATACGCCGGGTGCTCCAAAACTTCCCAGCCAAACGCCAATAACGTTTCCTTGGCCGCTTTCGCGACATGCGGCCTAGCGTTGTCATGCAGTAATTTTACGGGACGCAATCCTTTGCCTGTGAATGGACGTTTCCGACAGATTTCTTGGTTCAATCGCAGCAATTGTTGCTTGTAGCGATCAGCAGTAACAGTTTAACCCTGTTTCAATAATTCATAATAGAGCACATCCTTTATATTCCACCAAATGCACAGAAGAACTTTCTTGGAGTGAATATTGCGTTTCGGTGTCGAAGTCGTTGCTTCACCGGGGTCTACCTAGTGTTTTTTGCATTTGGGATTGTAGTACCATATCCACTTTTCATAATCCATAACGATTTTCCACAGGAAAGACTTTCTGTGTTGTTTATTCAACAGATTCAAACACTTCATGACACGCTCATCCTTGTTCCTCTGGCTCAGGTCATGTGGCACCCATTTTCCTTCCTTCTGAATCTTTCCCATTGCACGTAAACGATTGGAAATGGTCTGTTGAGTTACCCCCAGTTGTTCAACTAGTTCTTTTTGAGTTTGAGACGAATCTTCATCCAGCAATGCGTGCAGTTCCTCATGTGCAACCTTCTGCGGAGCGCCGATAAGTTCTCGATCTCTAACATCAAAATCACCTGCTTTAAACCATCTAAACCGAAATTCACACGTGCTTTTCGATTGAATATTCTCCCCCAGAACAGAACAGATCGATGCACATGCTTTTGTAGCACTTTTTCCTTGATGAAATTCGTAACGAACACAGTGTCGAATAATGCAGTATCGCTTGCCATCTTTCACCTACCTATTTGCAAGTGCGTTTGACTGTTGGGCAAACTTCTGTGTCACATTTTATACTCTGGACCAGTTACGATCCCATGACAACAACGCGGGGGAATGTCGGATATGTAAATTAGCGGTTACGTCACACAAAAAACGCTTTAAAACTTATTTGTACACCTAATACTATACTCCAAAGGCGTACAGCTGTTTCAGCTGCATCAGGTATGAACAAAGAAGTTGGCACACCAGAACGTGGTTTTCAATACGCATGTTTTGATGTATAATGAGACTAAAGATTATGCTTTGTTTTATGTTGTGCTATAACTACTCCTGTTTCTTAGTTAACTCAGTATGTGAATAGAAAAAATATGTTGATTTTCACCTTACTTTTAATAGAAAATTTCCCTTTTGGTGTTTCAGATGAGTTGTAAGGCATTTTTGAAGCTCTGGGCTAACACCTTTTCATATTTTTTTCTGACTAAGCTGTCAGGTTACTAGGTTCTCGCACCGAGAGAGGCCTGGGTTCGAATCCTGTTTATACCTGAATTCTTCGCTCTTGCCACTTCCTTCCGTAGGGCCATTAACTAGAAATGAAAGATAGCCGACTTCTTCCAGCCTTCCATGCTCGTGGGACATTACACTGCTGGCCACCCAAAGTACAACACCAAGAAGGACAAGAGATAGCAAAGCCAAATTTACTGGACACATAACAACAGATACAAAGATGAAACGATTGAGCTTACAGGCCCGTGCGATTTGCGGAACACGCAGTCATCAATAGTTCGTGTGGCCCCCATGGCTGGCAATAACGGCCTCTACACGCCGCAGCATCGAACGAAAGAGGCTTTGGATGTGGGCTTGGGGTATGTCGGTCCAGGCTGCTTCCACACGTTACCACAGTTCATCAGGCGTAGCCGCGGGTGGTACTTGCCGGGCTATTCGGTTGCAGATCAGCGACCAGACGTGTTCGATGGGCGATATATCGGGAGAACAGGCGGGCCACGGCAGCAGTGACACCTGGTGGGCCGTGAAGAATTGTTGAAAGATGCGTACCACGTGCGGGCGCGCATTGTCCTGTTGAAACGTGGCCGCTGGTAGGTCTAGCAGGTAAGGGAGGACTACAGGCTCCAAAACGTCGGAGATGTAGCGGTGGCTGTTGAGTGTACCGGGGAACGGGTGTCATATCCAATTGCCCCCAAAACCATAACGCCAGGCGACGGACCGGTATGGCGATGCATAATGCGGGCGTCATACAGTCTCTCGCCACGGTGCCGCCACACGCGGATCCGACCGTCGTGGTGCTGCAGGCAAAAGCGGGATTCGTCGGAGAAGACAATGCCGTGCCATTCCGTAGTACAGGTGCGCGTTCACGGCCCCCTGCCTCCGCACTCGCCGGTGGTATAACGTCAATGGTAATCGGAGCAATGGGCGCCGTGCGACAAGTCTTCGCTCCTGCAGACGACGTCGAACGGTACGTGCTGACACAGGTTGTTGCGCAACACACCCTAATTCCTGCGCTAACGTTCGTGATGTGGCGGTGCGAGCCGTCAATGCCCGCCGCATAACATGCCGATCCTCTCGTTCGGTTGTGTGCCGCGGCTGCGGCAATCCTTCACGTTAGTCCGTCCGTCCCTCCTGCACCCACCAAATCCATACTCACCTCACTGTGGCTGGATGTCGTCCCACACGGGCGGCGATGTCTCGGTACGATAAAACGCTGTCGCGATAAGCCACTATTCGTCCTCTGTCGAACTCCGAAACGTGCTGGAATGACTGCCGTATTCTGCGACGAGGCATCAGGAAGCTTCCCACGCACAGGTCTGGCAGCACAACACACTTCCACTACTTACACCGCGCCTTCGGTGCACCCTTCTTATAGTGATTTTTGGTGGCGTGCCGGGCGCACATGATTTGCATATGCCCTGCAATGCTAATCGTTTGCATGTCCTTTCGCGGGCGATGCATGCTGCGAATTTCAGGCCAATCGGATGCTTCATTCTTGGTGTTGCATTTTGTGTGGCCAGCAGTGTATTAAATTGAAGTAAAAGAGTTTTTAAAAAATTGGTGCCTCATGCTGTACGTAGTGCGACCGTTAGCGAGCAATTTACTTTGTGTTCTTGTTTGTAGCTCTGTGATGGCTGCATTGCACAATAAAGACATTTGTTCCGCACGAGGTTGTGCTGTTATAGTTTCTGGAGCATTTTTTTCTAAGCAATCGTACTGCAGACATTTTCATTCTTCAAAGAAAGCACGTTACAAGAGAAAAAACAACAAAACCAAACACGGTATTAAAAGTCAGACCACCGTCACCATCAAGAACAACCACAACAATAACAGAAATTGTTCACTAATTAAAACAACTGTGGGAAGAATAGAGGAGCAGAGGCTCAAAGTTCAAGGACTTGCTAATGACGCAGCCACAGCAGCATGCGGCCTCGGCGGCGATGAAAGAACTAAGTATTCATTCATCGATGACCAGTTAACGGCAGCTGGGCACACAATCTGCATTCAACTGCCACAGACAGCCAGCTACTTAATATGTCTTCAGTTTTTCTGGTTCCGACATTTTCTTAATACATTTGGCACTTAATGTCTAATGCTATAGGCGAAATTTTGCGAAAGCAATGAGACTTCCGTGAATCTTTACTGCATCTCAACGGAAAAATTACATAACTACATTTCTGATTAAAAACTGTTGTCACGTCAGAAAGAAAAAATAATTGAGATAACTTAAATCTCAATAGCAAAAATTTTGACTAGGCGAATACTTGTTACTCCTAGTATCCAATACATGCACGCACTTCAGAGTTGTCATTTTTTTCAGCTTGCTTGCCTATATGCTCTTTTAAAAGTTCACAAACCAAGCATTTCATTTCGACCTATGGTTGATAATATTGGTACAGCATCCTACCAACTGGCGAAATTCCTGTCCCGAAAATTATCCATCTTGTTATCTGCAGATACAAATTACGTCAAAAACTGTATATAAAGTTTGTGAACCGCCTAAAGCTGTGCTCTCCAAAAAAAAAAGACGTTAGTATCGCTATATATCGCGTTTATATGTTTTCCAACATTTCAGTAGAAGGAGCTACAGATTGTCTGAAAACTGGTCTGTTAGCCCACCATTTCGTCCAGCCCAAAGTAGAAGATCTCTTAATTTTGGTCGCTACATGCCTCTCTCAGAAACATGTTTACCATGGCCAATTTTATAGAAAAAATTGTGGTCTACCAATGGGAAGCCCGCTATCTCCAATTTTTTGTGAAATTTATATGCAACATTTTGAAGAAAAGCTTTTCAACGTGATCTCCTTCAACCTTTTAAGTACACTAGGTAGATGACATTTTCATCCTCTGGGAGAGTGAGATTTCTAAATTCCTTGAGTTGTTACCAACGATCACCTAATTAAACCCAAATACTCAATTTACTTATGAATTGGAGCAAGATGGTTCTTTTCCTTTTGTAGACTTACTAGTTATGAGGTGAGAAGATTCATTCATCTTTACTGTTTATCGCAAACCATTTGCTGTTGGTTTACCACCTCACACAAGATTCCATCCAACACAAAACCAATGCCGGTTACGTATGTCTACCGAGGCTTAAATATCTGTTCAACAGAAGAGGGTTTCTCCAGAAAGAACTGGATTACGTCAGACGTGTTGCTATCAACATAGGCTACAAACCCTCGGGGATGAACTCTGCTATCAAATAATTTCAAAAACCTTAATATAAATCCAACTTGACCCCGATCTCTCCAAACTCTAGTTTCGCCATTCTTTCATTCATCCCTAAAATATGTTTCAAAATGGCTAAAATCGTTAGGTCATCAAATTTCAAACTATTTTCACTCCTGTAACTAAGATGATTTAACCGACAAAAAAAAAGGAACCAATTCTTCGCCAAAATTCTTGGAGAAACTATCGCATACAGTGTCAGTGTGGCCTATGGTACATAGGTCAGACACGAAGATCACTTAGATTCCGATTGAAAGAGCACCAGTGGTATGTTAAAAAGTGTGAGCTTAACATATCTTCCAGAGCTCAGTACTGTCGGGAGAATAACCACCAATTGACTCAATAGCACTGAGTAGCCTTTTAAACGATAATTGTGATGTGTATTCTGTTTTCTCTTTTCTTCGTTGTTCCAGTCTTTTTCGTTTTGCTTAGTATGTTATTGTTTTATCAGTCATTTACAGCCTTTACTGTTTTGTTTTATTATGACATCTTTTTTGTTGCGCTTTAATTTTGTTTTTGTTACAATTACTATTTTAATCCTCGGACTTGGTGCTGTTTGGCCCATTGAGGCCCCTGCCCAATAAATACATATCAACCAACCAAGAAGTGAGCCCAACGCAGCCGGAACAAGTGAAACTGCGAAGCGTTGCTTTCCTCTTAGCTTTGTTATGAAAGCGTTGCTTTCCTCTTAGCTTTGCTTTCCTCTTAGCTTTGTTATCCAAAGTGGTCATTTAGGGGATGATTGACACTAACATGATAGAATTTGGACATAAACACGTAACCGTTAATAATAAGTATTAAAAATTTAACACACGCTTAAGTTACGTAAGAAATTTTAATTTAAGGGAGTTTTCGACTGATAATTTTAGTCTTCGTCGGCCTTGTGACAGATGGACGATGACGGTGGTAGTGGCTGCCAGGTCAGTGAAGTCGTATACATTATTTCTTTTTAAAAAATTGATTTTCACATTGATGGTATGATGAAAGGGGAATCAGAATTGTAGTTCTTGGAGCTGAGAAAAATTTCCAAACTTTCCCGATAGCGTAACGAAAAACGATTAACCGACGGGGCAACTCGTTCGGTGTCATTCCAAAGAGGTTCAGCGGAAGACACTTCCTCCAAAGTTAGAGATGCCAGTGAAGTTTCAGAATTTCCTTTATGGACATCGTTTTTGTGCTCCAATAAATGGACTTCACTGGCATCTCTAACTTTGGAGGACACTTCTGCTGAACCTCTTTGGAATGACACCAAACAAGTTGTCCCGTTCGCTAATCGTTTTTCGTTACGCTATCGGGAAAGCTTGGAAATTTTTCTCAGCTCCAAAAACTACAATTCTGGTTCTTCTTTCATCATATAATTAATATGAAAGTCAATTTAAAAAAAGAAATAATATATACGACTTTACGGATCTGGCAACCTATCTACCATCCTCTATCTGTTACAAGGCTGACGAAGACTGAAGTTATCAGTCGAAAGCTCCCTTAAATTAAACTTTCCTGCGTAACTTAGCGTGTTTTAAAGTTTTAATACTTATGAACGACACTAATATTTTCTGACTGATTATGCAATGCCTGTAGTTCATCATTTTAAACTGTAAATAATAGTGTCAACTTGCTGACTCAACGAGGAACCGCTGGTCCAAGACCATCAAAAATAGAGTCGGAGTACAAAAATCAAAATGACGGGCTTACAATGGACCAGTCACTTTTTTTAAGGTAACATCACTTTTTTCAGGTAACATATTTGTATAAATTTTTGACCATCTTTCATGCTCTGAAATTGCAACTGCGATTTGTCATCCAAAACACACTGTTTCATGCATGCACTTGCTGATGGGCTGCTCAAATCTATGACGTCAAGGGCATTCATTTGCGCTGCAGTGCAATTATCAGATTTGGCCCCCGTGCTGTCTACAAAAAGTATCCCAAACCTTACAACACCAACATACCACACTGTTTCATGCATGGACTTCTGCATAAGCGGTTATGGAAGCTCTCATTAACCTGAAAACATTAGGAAGAGAATCCGTGTTCTAGGGCCAAAATTAAAATGTGAAAAAAAGAAGAGTACAGAACAGTGAATATCATTTCTCCCAGTTTGGACAACTGAAAGCTAGGTAGGTATCATGGCATCAATATAATTGCCGCGATATCCTTGTGTGAATGGCCACTGAAACTATGTCCAGCGAACTATGGGAAAGGAACAAACAAGGAACTTGTTGATGAATATAATGATATATTGCACAAATTCAAACAGCTAGTATAGAAGTTTTGTAGATCTCCTTTAAAAGTCACTGTAATCTTGAAATGTAGAACCCAATAAATTGTCATCTGAAGAAAGAAATTCGCAATATCATATTGCGCAAATGGGATAATTTCGGCTATGATTGAAATTTTACGCTGTATTCTTTGCACGTCAGCCAATTGTGAGTTCAGAAATACGGCAGAAATCAAAACAGACTGGCGAAACAAACTTAACGGTGAAATTGTTTCAGACGATAATGAGCGTATTACTAGATACACAGATATTGCGCAATTTGATCCACTTTTGGCATTCTTGCTATGCATCCAATCAGATGAAAGGATAAAAACAGTTGCTAAACCTTACACCCGTCAAAATAATAATTAAAGTTAAATCTAACTAACATGCTCATAAATCAGTTGTCATATAAATTGTAATCAGAGTGACAAGTGAGTACCACCCTCACGGCTCAACGGTACGTCAACGACATTCTACGACCTGTTGTCTTGCCATTCCTGTCGCAGCATCACGGAACAATTTTTCAGCAGGATAATGCCCGGCCACACAATACGGCTCTTCCAGGCTTGCCTCCGTATTGTCGACATTCTTCCATGGCCAGCTCGATCGCTCGACCTCTCACCGATCGAACATGTTTGGGACATGATGGGACACCACCTACGCCCATCTCGGAATGTCGGCCAGTAATTTGGACACCACCTGGCATGCTATACCTCAGGTCAGTATCCGTGAACTGTGTGCGGCCACACCGAATAACCGCTTGTATCCCAGTCAGAGGTGGCGCTACAGCGTACTGACTTGTTCCACTCGTGTAGCTTGTGACGCGCCTGCCTAGTAGGACGCACACGACATAAAAGCAGATAGCAGCGATACGAACGTCCGCGTAACTCAATTGGTAGAGCGACTTATTTCGGAATGAGGGGACCCGGGTTCGAGCCCAGGCGTGGACAAAAATGACGGAAAATTTTGCTTCTTTATAATGGCGCCCAAACTTCCAGGATGACCCGGCCGTTCAAGATCTCGCAATGGTGTGATGTTCTTTCCACACCGCGAGAGAGGAAAGATAAGAGAATCCCTTCTTCAGCGCTTCGAAAAATAAAAAAAAGTGTGTGATGTTGCATTACACACACTAGATTGACTGGGAGTTCTCAAGTACGTTCTTCAGCGGATAGCTGCCTGCGACGATTCATGGTCCCGTCTGACCCGTGGGCCATGCCCCCGGCCCTCTTTCGGGGGGTGGGGGATGTGACGTGCCTGCCCAGCGGGACGCACACGACATAAAGGCAGATAGCAGCGATAACGAACGTCCGCGTAGCTCAATTGATAGAGCGACTTATTCCGGAATGAGGGGACCCGGGGGTTCGAGCCCCGGCGTGGACAAAAACGACGGAAACCTTTACTTCGTTATAAGCTGTTTTTATCGGAATAAATAGCCCAACTGCTCTGGAATTGCAATGCTTTCCTTTCCTAAACATGTACATTATACATACTAATTTTCATCTCGATTGGATGAATCCTTCTGGGTGCATTGTCAAAAAAAAAAAGTATTTCTGGATGTTTTACCAATTGCAGAAATTCAGTTAATATTTTTTCCGTTACCGGTCCTATTCATGGTGAAGAATGCTGCGCACATTACGTATTTTAAATTACGCGCAGTTCTTTTTTTTCTACAGGGCAAAAATGAAGTCTCTTTTGCGCTGAAAATTTTCTTTTACAAAAATCTGCTTTGAAATATCTTTTTCTTGTAGGAAAGGATTCAAAAGACGTGTTAATTACACCTGAGAAACCGGTGTCATCTTTCTTATTTATTTTGTGCCAGTGAGATACTGTACTCATTTATTGTATCTTTCATTTTTGTAGAAGGCAGTACTTTGTTTCAGTTGGATATAGCTAGCTAGTGCCTCGACGCACACAATCAGATAAAGGAATTCCTTTCAGCTGTGAATTTCTCAAATTTCTCTTATACTCATCAAGTTTAACCTTCATTAAGCACATGTAGTCAGC
Organism: Macrothele yani; assembly: GCA_039090855.1. Taxonomy (NCBI): domain Eukaryota; kingdom Metazoa; phylum Arthropoda; class Arachnida; order Araneae; family Macrothelidae; genus Macrothele; species Macrothele yani. Next base: position 98,997,967 of record CM076992.1, on the reverse strand, counting down.
GGTTATGGATATCATGGGGCACATCCATAGATAAACTTTGCTCTCAGCTTGAACTTTGGGAATGTGTAAGACGATGTAAATGTCATCTCGAACATATGCATATTTTAGATAGGATGGCCTTTTGTACAGCATTTTTTTATTTGCGTTTTGTTACCAATGAAGTTTCACTATTAAAACAGAACGAGCTTCCATTTATTTGGATTGAGTTTCAACATAAGGAATTCTTTGCGTTAGTTCTAGGTTAGGTGTGCATTTGATGGTTGCTATGCGACGACCTCGAAAGTAACAAAAACTCTCATTAAACGATTGTAAAACTACAGAGTAAACATTCTTCATTACATATCTGACTAAATAAAGCATACCGTGTAAATCGCAGTTGCTAACATTTCTTTGAAAATGGGTTGAAATGTATGGTCCGTATACGCTTCCAAAGATTTGTAATGAATTCAAAATGCTTCATTAAAATTACGATTCCAATCTTCCCAATATACTGAGAATCGTAAAATATTCCAATTTTTTGGTAACATTAAAAGGGACGAATAAACCACCCATGGAGCCGAGCAGTTCTTCCAGATGGGCTCAATTGTTCCGAACATCGGTGACAGGGGTGTTGTAATGGAACAGGGAATATTTTTGAAAGAGAGCTTAAGAATCAACAGGAGGGCATCCTTTATAAACCACTGTACTATTCAGCCAAGAAGGTGAGGAGGATGAGAGAGGGAGAGAGAGAGGGAGATTTGCTATTGTGTTTGGTAGAGTTTTGCAGAGGTCCTTTCACAGCACGCTACAGCGGAACTGATCCGCAATTTACGCCATCTGAAGTCACGATCTATGTGTGTTATCTGAGGTCGCATTGCCATCAGTCACGTGGACGCTGCCAAGTCTTTTTACAAATGCACCGAAAGCTCAGATGAAAGATCCCAGTTTACTCCCAATAACTGACAGACTGCACTATGCTTTTGTTCTCAAGGCTTGCGTGCATCTGCTTGGACAAGCTAATATTCGCTTGTCAGAAGGTCCACTCATTATTTGACAAAACAGGAAGTTTCAAATAAATGAAGACGCTCTGCGGATGTGGACGCATTCCCGAGATAACTCCCACAGAAAAAGAGGGGGGGGGAGGGCACGGCATAATATTCCAATTCGTTTTCCCCCACATAATTAGACAACAGGGGAGAACAGATAAAGAAAAGAAAACTGTTAGTCAACCCAATGCGGATTTTTAGGATCCAAGGCGTCCAATTAAGCGTGAGACATAGGTAGTAATTACATTTTTTTGTTCTGGTTCTCTCCCTTCGTTGGTGCCAGAACATTAAAGCTCGGATTGGCTCCCCACTACTCTTTCTTGCTGAATAAGGGTAATTTAATCGCAGAAAGGGGTGGGGTTGAGCAACATTTCATGTAATGCCAGGGAAAGGCATTCGTACATGCAAAAACATTGAAGATAGCCATTTAACTAGCAGCAGTTGAACTTTGAGTGGTCGCCCCGGTGGCGCAGTGGTCTAAGCGGTGGCCTATGATCATTCGTCCGTAAAGGATCCGGGTTCGAATCCCGGTGAGGCATGCATGTTGTGTTTGTGTTACGGCACTGGCTCTCTCCCTTCCCTGGAACCAGTGACCCTAAATTAGGGACGGGCGACTGCTTATAGCCCATTGAGTTGCTCACGGTGGTCGTTAAACCTTTAAAAAAAAAAAGAACTTTGAGTGAGTTATTTATCAAGTCACAATATTTAGTAGAGGCAGACATCTCTTTTTGTAATTGGCGCCCTAGGTTTTCTCTGGCCATGTGAATGTTGCTGTTGTACTGATTCATTTTCCATTAATGCAGTTGTGACTCAGGAATTCTTTCGGTCAGCTATTATCCTTCTCTTGCATTCAGTGACGTACACTCCATTTCAACTAACCCGATTCAGGATTTCGTTGCCCACAGATAATTAGCATGATTAGAATGAACAGCAATCGTGCCCGGTAATTCTAACTCTTCCTTAAACTCTGATACTGCATAATGGTTCATTGGAGCATGAATCACAGTGTCAAGCTTAATTAAAGGGGAGGGATTCTTTTTTATGTAGATAAAAGGGCCAAATTTTTTCTTGTATTACGATGCCAAACAACCCTTTCACAAGAAATCGCTTTGATTTTCTTGGACAGCATACATCTCTAGCTGCTCGAGATACAACCGCATTACTTCCATTACAGAATCTATAGGGTTGTCGGAAAAGTCATGACGTATTTTAGCCATGTTTTGCAAAGGTCATTTATTGATAGAAAGAACAAAGATCAATCAATGATACACTAACAGAAAAAAATCCCAACACCAAGAAGGGGTTGTGTTAGATAAACGACAGTTGGTAGGTGGTGAGAGTACATCTGTAAGATGACGTCTATGCAAATTTCGCGCTCGGCGCATACGTGTGGCGCTAGTAGCGCCTCGGAACATGCAAAACAGGTTTGCTTTAGTTATCGTTGAGATTCGACGTAGGGTGTTGATGTTAGTCAAGAATGCCTTTAAGAAGACTAAGAAGCCATTATCAACAGCTCACGGAGTTTGAACGAGGTCGTGTAATAGGGCTACGAGAAGGTGGATTTTCGTTCGGCAATATTGCAGAACGACTTGGCAGGAATGTAGCCATTGTGAATGATTGTTGGCAGCGGTGGTCAAGGGAAGGTACTGCCCCAAGAAGACCGGGTTCCGGCCGGCCACGTGGCACTACTGAGAGGGAAGACCGCCGTGTACGGCGTATGGCCGTGGCTCATCGTACTGCGTCTGCGGCAGCAATTCGAGCTGCAGTTGCCACCACAGTGACACAACGAACTGTTACAAATCGGTTACTTGAAGGACAGCTCCGAGCCAGACGCTCTGTAGCGTGCATTCCACTCACTCCAAACCACTGCCGTTTGCGACGTCAGTGGTGTCAAGCTAGAGCTCATTGGAGGACGGAGTGGAGATATGTTGTGTTTTCTGATGAAAGCCGGTTCTGCCTGGGTGCCAGTGATGGCCGTGTGTTGGTTAGAAGGAGGCCAGGTGAGCGCCTGCAACCAACCTGTCTGCGGCCGAGACACACTGGACCTACACCTGGAGTTATGGTCTGGGGAGCAATTTCCTATGACAGCAGGAGCACTCTGGTGGTTATCCCACGCACCCTGACGGCACAGTTATACGTCGGTCTGGTGATTCAACCTGTTGTGCTGCTATTCATGAACAGCATTCCAGGGGGTGTTTTCCAACAGGATAACGCTCGCCCGCATACCGCTGTTGTAACCCAACATGCACTACAGAGTGTCGACATGTTGCCGTGGCCTGCTAGATCACCAGATCTTTCACCAATCGAGCACGTATGGGACATCATTGGACGACAACTCCAGCGTCACCCCCAACCAACATTAACCGTCCCTGTATTGACCGACCAAGTGCAACAGGCATGGAACTCCATCCCACAAACTGACATCCAGCACCTGTACGACACAAAGCATGAACGTTTGCGTGCTTGCATTCAATATTCTGGAGGTTACACCGGTTATTAATGTACCAGCATTTCACATTTAAAATGGCTCTTCTCGCGCTTACAATAAGCTGTGATCTTGAAACCTTAATCGATTAAATATGTCACCTATACAAATGTATTGCCGCCATTTCATTCCTCTACATCTAGTTTTTCGTGGTGTTGGGATTTTTTTCCGTCAGTGTGTAATGCCCGTTTTGCTCGATAACCTTTTGCCATCTTTCAGTGAGCTGAAGAATGCTTCGTTCATAGAACTTGTCTTTCGTGGCGAAAAACTGTACAAGGTGCTGATTTACAGCCTCATCTGAATTGAACGTTATACCTCGCAAGGACTGTTGAAGAGAGCGAAACAAGTGGAAGTCTGACGGAGCAAGGTCAGGCGAGTATGCTGGGTGTGGCAACACATCCCACCCAAGCTCCAATAATTTTTGGCGGGTGATCAAACTTGTGTTTGGTCTCGCGTTGTCGTGATCGAGCACAACAACTTTACGATGAACGAGTTCTGGACGTTTCTGGATGATGGATTCGTTCAAACTGTCCAATTGCCGACAGTACACATTCAAATTGATTGTTTGGTTCCGTGGTAGGAGCTCGAAAAACACGACACCTTTAAAATCCCACCACACTGAGACCAGAACCTTCCGCTGATGAATGTCTGCTTTGGATGTCGTTTGAGGCGAAGCAGCACGTCGGGACCAAGACCGTTTGCGCAGCACATTGTTGTACACAATCCACTTTTCGTCACCAGTTATCAGTCGCTTCCAAAAAAGGATCGCTTTCCTCATGTTTAACGAGCATATCGCAGATGTTTATGCGCGCCTGTCAATTGAGCTTCTTTGAGTTCATGAGGAACCCACGCATCGAGCTTGCTTACGTATCCCAGCTTCTTCAGGTGGTCGTGAACGCTTGAATGATGTATGTGCAATGTGTCTGCAATCTCTTGTGTCGTGTAACGTGGGTTTGACTCGATCAATGCCTTGATTTGGTCGTCATCAACCTCGGTTGGCCTCACGGACCGAGGAGCACCGTTGAGGTCAAAATCACCTGCACGGAATTTCGCGAACCACCGCTGGCACTGACGTTCTTATAGAGCATTATCACCGTACACTTTACGCAACTTTTCACAAGCTTGACGCGCGTTCTTCCCTTTACGGAAGTAAAACAGTAAAATATGGCGAAAATGCACAGTTTGGTCTTCCATCTTCAACTTGATGTCAAATCTCCGCAAATCAACCAAATCGCTCACTATTCCATTTAGACTGCAGCTAGAACTGGCACCTGTCGAATGCCATAGCGATAACAGAGCTGCACATGCCTCTAGTACTTCCAAAACCGCCCAACCGCCATCGGGTGCCAAAATACGTCATGACGTTTCCGACAACCCAATAGTTGAAAAAACTTTCGAGCGTGTCGTATTTATTTTCCTGGACAGCTTTTGATTTTACTCTGCTTGCACCAAAAGTTTTCTGCACCCTGATACAGTACACTCAGATAGGGATGGTATTCAGAGTGGTTATTATAAACAAGGTGAAAGCCCGTCAGTAATGACGGGGGAAAATAAAATATGTAGAGTAAAGTTTTTAATAATCAGGTATTTTCTTTTTGTTTGTGAACGTAGAATTGCGCAACTGCAAATGTTAAAACGTTATGGTAGTTCATGCGCAGAAGCACGAACAATATTTTTTCTTTTCTTTCTTTTTCATTTCTTCTACAAATATAAGTAAAGGAATACCTGGTTAAATTTTGGGAAAAAAGTTTAGTTGTATTCTGAGAATTTCGTTGTTTAAGGGAAAAAATTCCCAAATTATATTTCTTCAGCATACGCATGAAATAATAATAACACGCTTTATCTACTGTATTGGAACTCTCAATTTTTAGACTTAAATGAAAAACGAAACTGGTTTGACAATGTAAAATAATGATTTCAGGTTCGCAAGGGGAATCTTAAAATTAAATTTCATACGGTGGGATTCTAAATGAAAAACCTTGTATGTCGTTTATGAACGACAAAGTAGAAGCAAAATTCCGTACGTAACAACTTTCTGTTTCTAAAGAATAAAACACGACATAACTCCTACGTAACAGAACAAACGTCGCAGACAGTTGTTTTAGCATGTGCGTGCTGCCACGGATGAAGTCGTTTATCTTACTAACTTTATTTTATTTTCCAGTATTTCTCCTTGATTTTACGTATCGTGTGATAGCGGTGAGCTTAGTTCCGATTTCGGCCATGGGATAAAAGCAGATGGCGCTGCAAGTACTGAATGACGTCAGAGCGTTAGGAACAGACGAAGCCTATTATCCAGGTTTTATCCTTCTCACAATTCTAGATTGTATGTAGAAGAGATTATTTCGTTTGGTTAATAGTCTTATGCTGACTAATTGTCTCCAGTTCCTTCCGCACAGCTGCGTTTTTCGTAGTCAGTCCTCTTGGTTTTCAACAAATATTGTCTGTACTTGTATCACCTGTAATTTTTATTACTTTATTAGTTCACTCCACTTAAAAAATTACTTTCGTACTCTCGGTTGGTTGTTCTGGTAGCACTGGAACTTCGTAGAGTTAAGCTCCAGATAGCTAGCACACAAAATCCTTAATTATACACTGCGCTAAATTAGGCGACCTAATGGCCAGAAAAGTGTCTTGTTAACGTACAAAACCAGTCTTTACATTGGTGTACAGGTACTTCAGTTCAACAATGCATCAAAGATAATCAATCATCAACAGTATATAACAAAGATATAGTAGCTGCACTTACAGATAAGCCACAAACTGAAACACTATATCTTGAGGCTCCAAAATCTCAGAACAAATACAACTTCTTTATATATAGCTCGTCGTGCAAATACAACGTAAAGCAACGCTAATATCCACACCACACCAGACTTTTCGCTGCTCTCTCCTTACATTATATAGCTCTTTCTTATCTTGTCAACATGCACACGTCATTCACCCTGACCTCAAGACTGCTACCACAAAAACATTCATTGAGTGAGAAAAATACAACGTTAAGGTTGAAACGCTCGAAGAGAATGAACTCGAATTTACAAAGAGAAAGAAACTAAAAATGAAAGTTAAATTAGAGTATACGGCATATACCTTTTGCAATTTATTATTATAGTAGAAGAAACTTGGTCAGCCAACATACGTATTGGGTTTGGATGAATAAATGATACACATATTGCTTTGATAACTCATTTATTCTTGCTACATTTAAACTGTCGGTTGATTAAATGCAGCATGGATCGCATTGAAAACTCATTTATTCTTGCCACATCCAAACTGTCAAATCTCTACCAATCACTGGGCCGTTCTGGACACCACCTTAAATGAATCAAATGATTCGACTAGACAGAACTACCCACTACATGATTTATTATGTCGGGTTTGCGTGAAATGGGAGACACCGTATGATATACACTGGTGCTCAAAATAAAAACAACCACAGAAACCTAGTTAACAGGCAAAGTAACGAACATAAGGAAAGGAAAATTATGTATGCTGTGTGGTACACAGTGGAGTATCCACATAGGGGTTACTTGGGGGTCAGAACCAGCCCCTTGGTCAACGACTCGGCGTTTTTATTTTAAAAAAATAAGGTTTTGATAGAAAAAATGAAATTAAAATTTCAAAAAAACTTTACTGTTTGGTGGAAATGCGAAGTTCACACAACTTTCACGAACGCAACTCAATTTAAACTATAGTGAAAAATGTTAAAAAATAATTCGGTTTGATTTTTTTAATCGGTGGATTACCAGGGCAGTGGGAGATCCACCACGAGATCGCGTCGATGACGACACCACATCACACAGTCAACGGCACCACACGTCACAAATTAAACGGCGTGGGATTGGTTGTTACTTGTTGCGGCTTCTTGTTGCAAGGGTCTCATGTTTTATCTTGGCTCATTCTCTTGACACACATGCTTCTGAGTTTTGACTGATTGATGAACTATCTAAAATAGCACGTCGAATTGAGTTCCGTTTGAAGTAAGTCAGGATATAAGTATTTCATATTATAATGGGGGCATTGTTTATTTTTAACATTTAAGATTGCGCGTATACCGTGCATTGTTGGGGTGTGAATCGACTAAAAATTTTAACTGATTAATCAAAATGCGTTAATCGATTAATCGGTTGATTAATCCCCTTTGAATACAATCACCTGCAACACTATTTCTGAGAAGAATTTTTTGTACGCTAAACCCTCCCCCTACAAGCATCCTGTATACGTCACTGGTGGTACTCTTGTGAACACAAAAGAACTAAGATGTATGCAAATGCGCCCAAATTATGGGCTTGTGAAAAAAATTAGTGAAACAAGGCATGAAAGGATATCCAATGAATCAGAAAAAAAGTACCAGTCTTCAATACCGAATGTTATCACCATTGACAGCAATGCATGCTTTACAGCGCCGAACCATGCTTTGAATCAAGGTTAGTAGATGACATGAGGGTGTGCACAAGAGGCTGCGGGATTAAGTGCCATTCTTCTAGAAGACCACAGGGTACGTCCTACAGAGCTGTAGTAGGAGTAAGCGGTCTTGTCGAGCACAAGAGACCCTCCGATGTCCTTGCCCACGTCTTTTCGAGATGTTTTCAGCTTCCCGAAATTGCCTCCAAAGGCGGCAGACAACGTATCGATCCACATTTGACTTCTTCAGCTTGAGACTGCTCCGCTTCTAATCTCCCTATAGCTCTCCACCACAATGAATCATCTAAACGAATTCTGAGACATAATGACATTTTACCACTGCACCTGACAGTGCAAACTCCAAGATTGCCCACGTATTCGACTCCAATCGCTTATATACGAATTCACTTGTGTGTGGCATATGCAGATTTTGCTGTTCAGTATGTTTTATTACATAGCGCTGTTTTTCGTTTATTGGCCACAGCATTTCCTTCTTCGCTTAACCGGCTTCTTGTGTATCATTTACGTGTTAATTTAGGGCAGGGTTTCTCTGCTAACTTGGTTTTTGTGGTCGTTGCTATAATTTTAGACACCAGTGTATTTGACGGTGTATTTTATAACAATAAGACCTGTGTCCAAGAGTTGGCCTTATCTGAACTCCCCGTCATCCAAATAATAGACCAGAAACTGTTATGATCTCGGCAATTTCGTGCCTTTTGGTGTAACTTCACTCGGTAGCTTAAAAAGCTATCTACTGAAGTTACAGGTGTGACTCTTATGGTTCAGATGCGTTCTGGACAAACTTTCTGGTCATCACAGAACTTTGTGCATTCATTTGATGTATTTAATTCAAAGTTCCAATGTATTTCTTTAAAACTGCCCAGTCACATGTTGCATTACAAATATTTATGTTCATTCATTCCTTCGCATATTTATCAATTACGGGCTTTCGTCATTTCGCTATTTAATTTTCTACTTTTGGCTCGCTTTCTTTCTGTATTTAAATGTAATCGTTTGTTTCTTTAGTTATATCAAGTGACGTGATAGGCAATCAAACTCTTGTAACATTTACCCAATGTGGAAAAAAGTCACCGAACAACCTCTTCCGAAAAAAAAAAGAAAATTCCAATAAACCACGTGTGCCAGATTTCCTTTAAAACAAACTGAAGGTAAGCTCCTCAGACGTCGTATATCGTCTACTCGTGAGATATGACCATGCGTGTTGAGCTTACTAACTTTCAATGAAGTGTTATTATAGGGTGTCATATCAGCAACCTGTCCGTGCGTGCGATTGCGGAACAATTGCAACACCCACGGTCAACTGTTCAAGACGTTATTAGTAAATGGAAACGTGAGGGACTTACGAATGTCAATAAACGTTCAGGCAGGCCAAGTAAATTGACGAAAAGAGACAAGAGAAATCTGAAACGTGTCGTACGGGGGTACCGTCATTCCTCTGCACAAACAATCGCCAAAGAAGTTCAGGATTCGACAGAGGTTAGTGTGTTCACTAAGACAGTTCGTAAGGAACTGCACAAGTTAAATTTCTATGGCCGAGCTGCTGCATGCAAGCCGTTAATAACTTATAAGAATGCGAGTAAGCGACTTGCTTGATGCAAAGCATATCGTCTATGGACCCTAGACCAATAGAAACGAGTGTTACGAAGTGACGAATCACCTTACACAGTTTTTAAATCTGATGGTCGTTACTGCATGTGGCGTATGCCAGGTGAACGGTATCTGCCAGAATGTATCATCCCAACTGCTAAATTTAGTGGTGGCAAAGTCATTGTCTGAGGATGTTTCCCGTGATATGGATTCGGACCTTTGGTAGTTGTGGATGTAAACATGAAAGCCACAAAGTACTGGGATGTTATAGGCAACGCGCACTGCCTCCATTTCACCAGTTTTACGGAAATGGACCATACTTGTTTCAGAAAAACAACGCGCCGTGTCTTAAAGTACGCTCCATTTCGACATGGTTTGAGGATATGGGTGTACAGAATTTGGAGTGGCCAGGTCAAAGCCTCGATCTCAATCCTATAAAGGAACTTTGGGATGAACTTGAACGTCGAATTCGGGCTAGATCGACAGGTCCAACTTCTGTGTCTGAACTGACCACTGGTTAGCGGGAGGAATGGAAAAATATGCCTGCGACTACTTACCAGAATCTCGTTGAAAGTGTGCCAAGGAGAATGCATAAAGTAATTGTGGCCAAAGGTGGGCCAACTCATTTTTGATATTGCAATAAGTGCAGTATTGTATGAAAAAGCACTGGTGTCCGGAGAATTTTCCACATAGTGTATGTAACATATGATTGATATTAATGCACAAAATCCGAAGAACGACTGCGATGTCTTAACGCGTGACATCGTAAACAGTTCAGCTGTGGTCATGCTTTTGAAATTGTATCAGGCATCCGTTCTGTATTATATAGAGAGATTAACAACCTATAAAAGCACATGAAAGCTACGATCTTTAAATATTTTTGAAACTTTTCCCAGTTTTAAAAAAATACATTCATGTATTTTTTCTTCACAGAGAATAGACAAAGACACTTCCTATTGTGATTTACACTCTCCATTCTTTATGAGTAAATGCTAGTATGTGTAATGCTTCGTAGACTTCGTTCGCATAGCTATAAAGTGACAAGTTTTGTTCTGCGAATGATTTTTGCACTTTCCGCTCTCCTTTGAATACTCTGTATATGAAAGAAAGCCCTGATTCAGCTTTTCTAATGCACGATTTCACCCTTTCCGCTGCTTAATGTTATCATGACTAAGCATGTTTCAGCAGGCACCCAGAGAGAAGAAGAGTAATGGTCATATGACTGCCATCTACCCCCTGGGGTTCTTCTGATAAGATGCGCTGAACAAGAGCCTTGTGATCAATGATCCACAAAAAGGCAATCACCGGCTACTCATCTGTAGAGTTTTGTCATTTCTTGTGCAGTTTCACGAGGACCAGTATGTTGGTTCAGCTAATATCTCCTGCGAATGAAATTGCATTCGCTCCACTTTCAGAAGCATAAAATAAAGAAAATAAAAATAAAAAAATAAGGCCATATACGCACGAAATAGCAATGCAAAATCTATTTCGATTCTGTCTGTAAACTTCTGCAGGATCAAACATGAAAAAGCTCGATTTATCAGTAAATATCGAACCATAAGATTTCGCTAATCCATATCTTCCTAGGGTTTAACTCATCACAACCGCATCTCCGAAGGACCATTTTTATTTGTTATTTCTGAAGATCATGTTGTTTTTCTTGCAAGCATCATAAACTTTCTTTAAAAGCTTAAGACTTTCTTCCGTTCTTCATATGTTTTAATTTTTAGAGACACAATATCTCTGTTAAAGATTATATTTTGTTCCATTTGAGCGTCATTTTCATTTTAAAAGAGGATGTCGTTTTCCTGTTAAGCATAATTTTGCGCATGTGTGTTTCTGAATATTATTTTGTGCGTCTTTTAAGTGCCATTTTTTCGCTTCTAGAGATTATGTTGTTTTGCTTGAGAGCGTGTTTTTTATAACATTTAAATTATAAAAGCACATGTTTACGCGTCATAAGAACCATTTTTGCTTTCTAAAGAATAAACTGCTTTACTTGTGAGCATTTTTTTCATATAAAAATCATGTAAATTTTTTAGTAATCAATATTTAATTATTTTGTCAGTTCTAAAGATTGTTTTCACACAAGCATATTTTTTTACTTTAAAAGATGCGTGAAGTATACAGTATCTCTAATTTAAACTTCTTTTTCAGTTCCTTTCTACTACGCAAATTATGTTACTCAGTTGTATTTTCATTCTGAACGGCACATCTGAACATCCAAGTTTCTCTGTACGTTTTGGCAACAACTGGCAGCTAGCCAGATTATAAATAAAAGGTTGATTCTCTCAGAAAAAAAAAGAATCAACGGTTAGATAATATGAGATAACGATATGTTCAAGGGGTGACGAACGAAAGTTAATCTCGATTCATTTACATGTGATACCTTATTGATTTGTTAATACGCCTTTTGTTTTCCAAGTAAAGTGTGTTTCACGAAGTTGTGTTGCGCCAAGTGTACAACAGCAACTGAAGAAGAATAAATAGAGTACGGAAAATCAGTTATTAGTTTATTTTTCAGATCCACGAACTCCGTCCGTTAGCGCTATTGCTAGCTTTAACACTCAAAGGTATCTTGAGTATTCAAGTGACTGTTTAAAAAACAAAAAGTGACGACGACGACGAAAAGGTAAAAATTTTGTAGATGATACTAATCTTCAATCTCTACATGATGTAATGAAATTAGCATCTGATATTTATATTATGTTGCAAATGAGGCCTCATAATAAAACTCAATAGCGCTGCCAAATTCCTCAAATTTACCTTCTGTTGTTTACTCCTCATTCAAACAAAAAATAGAAATGTCAGTCTCATCTGTTTGAAGGATTTTGAAGACATGATATTTTTAAAATACGTTACACACTGACGTACAGTACATCGAGGACCCAGTTTAACGTCCTTCTACATTCTACATGATTACTCATTAACCTCTGCTTTCAATCAGTAAAAATAATGTTAAAAGTTCTCTGCATTTAGCGTTTTCTGATTTGACGCTTTCTTAGCATTTAACGTTTTTAATGCGCTCAAGTTGATTTTTTTACGAGCCAAGGAAAGTCAAACAAAATGATCAGCCAAAAACGAAATGTAAAACTCATCTTGCACGAAATGATAAGATGCCCTTTTTTATTGAAGGGGGGAGGGAAAGGGTACACTGCATTACTGGTGCGCTTTCAGTTCTTGACTTAAAGTTCAGCTGTTAGTAGAAACATTAGAAGTGAATTTGAAACTGAATGGTTAGAACGGGGATTTTCACAAGAACATGAAACGAAATTTTATCCACAACATTATAAAAATTCGCAATTTCTGCTATTCTTCAGATGTTGTTAATATGAGAATTATCCTAAAAGTAATGCCTCTTTACAAATAACTCTCCTGTTAGTTGTGATATTTCATTCAAATTTCGTTTAAAAATACATTGGTGCTACTCAAAATAATCCCCCGCTGAAATCAAGCATTTACACCATTGTTCACCTTAACATGTGTAATCGGTTTGAAAAATTCCTCAGGCTATTGTTTAGCTCAGGATCTAACAGACTGTTTAACTTCAGCAGTGCCCTCAAAACGTTGATCACGGAGACTGCTTCACGGGACCTAACAGGAGAAAGTCAGAAGGTGTTAAATCAGGGATGTATGGCAGATGTAGGGTTACTGTTCAGCCCACTTTGTCATTGGTCCGAGATGTTTCAAGTGAGGTTGGGCGTTGTCGTGGTGTGGATGACAGAACCAAATCTGGCCTCTTCTTGCAGATAGCATCCCTGAGCTTCTTCAGAGACACCATACAGTGAGAACAGTTGATAGTGCCACCTTGTTCAAGAAAATCAACAAGAAGGATGCCCCTGACATCCCAGAAAATTGTCACAATGACATTTTTTGTTGAACGCTATGTTCTGAACTTCTTAGGACTAGGCTAGCTAGGTCTTGTTCCCCCATTCCATAAATTGCGATTTTGTCTGTGGGTTACAAAGGAATGTCCAGATTTCATCTCCAGTTTTGTTATGAGGTTAGTTTTATCTTTGTACTAAGGTGTGTAACGTAATTTCGTGGGAACGGGATTTCATCGATGAGGTAGTGGACTGGATTGGACTGGGCTGGGTATTGTCCCAGGTCTTAGCCTCCGCCATTTTACCCTAGCTAATCCCCTTTTCACTCTACTTAGGGGTGAAAGTTTGAGATCAGATTATTGCTTCAGCTCTGTCCCTACTTTATTGCATGGCATGCCAGATTCGATGTCCTGTCCGTTATCAGATATTCTAATCGGTGATTAACTGAAACATAATTCATTATAGTAAGTTGAATTGCCTTTTGATTTTTGATTTTCATTTGCAAACTACCGAACTATCTTTGAGTTGACGAAAAACAGGACATGCTGAATACAGTAAAAACATCGCTTTCTCATATGTGTGTGTGTGTGTGTGTGTGTGTGTGTGTGTATGTAATGCTTCGATAGATTATTGGAGAGTTTCTGATGTTAGCTTCAGATCGTTATAACTAACCAAATAGCATTTTTATTAGTTAGTATAGCTCTGAAGCAAATTTCAGAGTTCACAAAGATCGAGTTTATTAACTTATGGTTAGAAACAATTCAGTTGAATAAAAGGTATAGGAAGCTGAATTACGTGAAAATCGCTTGTCAATAGAAGTTCGTGTTGTAAACGTTGTATCAAACTGACATGTAAGCGCCAAATGAAATTTTTTCATATGCCTTCCCACTCCAAATTTTCTGAGGAAGTTGCTCACATGGAAATAGTTTCAGATGTGATGTAACGTGCCCAGATTGCTTTATTAGTTGGCTCAATTGGAATTAGTATTGATATTGCGACCATGTGTTAACATAAGCAATGCCGATTAAAATCTTTTTCCGGATGTCTAAGAAAAAAAGATGAAAAAGAAAACGAACTTTCTTTTCCGTAAATTAATTATGTAAAAAGCTACGTTATACTTTAGAACTATAGTACAGAAACTCAGTATAAATAAAAATTCGTAAAACGGTGTAAAAAGAATAGCTTCATGACGACTAAAAATTTTGTGGTAGGTTGCACTAAAAAGTGGTATTGCACCAGCTGCCCTACTTTCTACGAAGAAATACATCATTGTGTGGTCAAACAAAACCATCAGCATGGTGCAGTAACCTTGTACCGTGATGAGGTGCAACTTTGTACTGTAACGTGGTGTAAAGTTTAATCATATTATTGGGTTTTGTTTGCACCACACAATGGTGTATCTTTTCTCAGAAAGTGGTGCAGCTGGTGTAGTACCATTTTTTTGTGCAATCTACCACAAAATGTTTAACAGTATAGGAAAGGTCGTTGCTCTCCCCCTGAGAAAACAAAAACGGGTGGGAAGGGACTATGGAAAGCTTATTCATGTACTTATTTGTTATTACAGTAATATATATAGGCAGATTTTGCATCTAAAACCACTTACGCCATTAAAATACACCTCATGGTCTAGTAGATGTGGGCAATCTTTCGGTATGGGTGTGCATGTTTCACTCAACTCTCGTCGCTGTGTGCCGAAATGGACTGGGAGCGAATCGGGGGGGGGGGGGGGGTTAACCCTCCACAGCATCATAAATAGTAAACACAGGAGGTACTCTGATTTCTGATCTTCTCTTCGTAACACCTGTTTGCCCATGGTGGTCATTAAACCTCAAAAAAACATAAAACCTGTCTGTTTCATGTTCTCACATGAAGTTTACATTACTCCGATTGTAATACTGGTGTATTGACTAAACTTACATTGTACCTTTTTTTATATAAAAATCAAATAAAATCAATCCGCGTGCTACGGCAAAATTCTACGTAAGATACACATGGCACGCATGCGTTAGGTTACGGATTTCTGGTCTAGTCCCTGACTCCGATTATTCTTAGCATCCTTTTTTGTTTCAACAAAAGAAGAAGCAGGCATTCTTGTTGTTTGCAGAAAAATACCGCCTCCCCGGTGGCGCAGTGGTCTAAGCGATGGGTTTTGACCATTTGTCCGAGATCGGTCCGGGTTTAAATCCCGTGAGGCATGGATGTTGTGCTTGTTTTACGGCACTGGTTCTCTCCCTTCTTTGGAGTCAGTGACCCTAAATTAGGGACGGGCGACTGCTTATAGCTCATTGAGTTGCTCACGGTGGTCGTTTAACCCCCAATAAAAAATACCAACTGTGATGCTATAAAAATATATCTTCGAGGATAATGTAGAGCAGACAAAACAAATGGTACGAAGAGGGTAAAAGGAATAAAGTTTCTAAATTTGTGCTAATAGAACTATGCAAGACAGTACGAAAATTTATTGTTGGAGGCATTTAGAAATTTTATTCATGAGTTAGTAATGAAAGCTATTTGAAGAAAAAAAAACAGATGCTAAAGAAGACTGTCACATGAGTAACAAAAGAAAACATGTTGTTGCGTAAGAAAGAGAAAATGGTGGTGCAACAAAAAAAATTGTAGGAAGACATTAAAAAGAGTTGAAAAATTCCACACAAAAGTGAATAAAAGAGAAAATACATGTACTGCAACCATAGTGAAAAATGCAAACGTTCAAGTTCTTTCACTCCTTCCGGGAGAAGTAGACCATGGATTAAGAACATGGAAACAGGAAAAGCTTCTGGAGGGAATGCAATCACGCTGGACATCACGAAAGAAGAATCGAGGAGACAGAAACTGCTTTTACGCTTTTCTTTGCTCTGAGCTTCAGTAAATTCCCACCGACTGGAAGAATGCCATAGTGATTCTATTACATAGAAATGCAGACAAAGAAGATTTTAACAACTGTAAACCTATTAGTTTTCTCTGTTGTTCATATCCATTAGTTAAAAGACCTAATTGAAAGATCAAATGAATTCCTACTATGGAATGTATTAACTGATTGCGCGGCTTTTAATTCTGTGCGAACATCCACAGTTATTAATTCTTTGAATGCGGCATTGAAGATTCTTGCCTTAACATCTTTGAAACATCTGTAGAACACCAAAAATTTAAGGTTATATGAGAACATAAAATCTACACTGAAGTAGCAAATTATTAGGAATAGCCAATAACAATCAAACACGTGCCATCCTCACTTACGTACCCAAGTATGACGTTGGGATAACCTAATATATATATTAGGTTGTAAAGGAAGTTTCCGGAAAAAAATCGTATGTGGCGTGTGTAATGGAAGGTTCTACAAGCCTGCGGTGGCGCAAACATCCCAGAGTCCTGTGCGCGAAATAATGTATTCTAAGGACGCCACGTACGCTGTTGTAGTGAAGATTAGTTGCACATGGCAACGATACGATGGCGATATCGAAGGAAGGTGTGCGTGCAATATTGCACTATGAATATTTGAATGGCGTTAAAGTTACGGAAGCATTTGGAAAATTGCGAAACGCGTTTGGTGACGATATTATCGGACAGGGTACTTGCTATGACTTGTACAGGAAATTCGACAATGGTGTACGGGATATGTCTGATGCGCCCAAAAGTGGCAAACCCACTAATATTGAAAATGATACACTGCAACACATGCTATCGACCAAGCCTGATGTAACACTACGGAAACTGACAGAGGAATTGAAGACCTCCCATACGACCATTAACACCCGACTTCGTAATTTGGGTTATTCGTGTAAACTATGCAAATGGGTACCCCATGTTTGTCTGACCAGAATCGGATGCAACGCTACTCCATCGCTATTGCTCTGCGTGAAAGAGAAAAATGGGAGGGATTTTTGCATCGGTTGGTAACGGGTGATGAAAAATGGGTCACATACGTTAATGTTACGCGAATAAGAGCATGGATCAAGCAGGGACAACCCCCACAGAAGTTCGCTAAGCCACGCCTTCATGGACGGAAGGGGATGCTGAGTTGCTGGTGGGATCTTCGCGGTGTGATTCACTATGAACTCTTACCGAGGAACAATACCATCACAGCGGATGCTTACATCCAACAGTTAGATCGTCTCCATGCTGCACTGCAAGAAAAGCGCCCATTGTTGATTAATCGCCATGGAGTTGTTTTCCACCACGATAACGCTCGTCCACATGTCAATTTAAGGACCCAGCAAAAATTGTAGAGCTGGAATGTGAAATATTGTCGCACCCCCTAATTCCCCGGACCTTACCCCGCCCGACTTTCATCTCTTGTCGAAATGTTTCGCTGAAAAGAACTTTGTTAATGACGATGATGTGAAACGTTCCATGGATGACTTCTTCAGGTCCCGCTCGCCAGACTACTATCGCAATGGGATTTTTCAACTGCAGATCGGTGGAACAAGGTAATCAGTTCCAATGAGGACTACCTGGACGATTAGGTTAAGAGTTTTGTACGATATTTGTTTTAAGCTTGAGATACAGTACATGCTTCTCTATTTTCTGGATACTTTCTTTACAACCTGATAGCTCCCTGCAAAGGGTTCAGATATGTACGAAGAGTAGATAGCAACAATATGGAGAAGACTCGTGATTTAAGCCCTTTGAAAAGGCATGATAGTGGATGCTAGGCGAGAAGGTGCAAGCATCTCAGAAACGGCAAACCTTCTCGGCTATGCAAGAGCAAACGGCATCAAGGGTTTACACTGAGTGGTGCACATACCACAAAGCAGTCAGGGTTCTTCCTGTGGACGGAAACGACTGCTTGATGTCGGGGGCAACGGCGGCTGGAGAGGATCGCTCTGGGTAACACACGAGTTCCATTGCATCAAGTAACCGGACAGTACAACATGAGTACGAGGAGGAGAATTTCAACATACTTACATTGGCTCGATTGGGCGATAACAACAGATGTCCCCTTCGTATACCACTCGTCTCTGCTAGAAACTAACGAATTCGTCTGCAGTAGGCACGGAAGCACCAAAACTGGACCCTTGAGGACTGGGAAATGGTGAACTGGTTCGATGAATCACGTTCTTAGTTATTACACGCTGATGGATGGACCAGAATGTGGCGTCAATCCACGAATCAATGGATCCCAGCTGCCTAGCGTTAATTATACAAGCTCGTGGAGGCAGGGTAATGATCCGGGGTCTGTTTTCATGGCAAACATTGAGTTATTTAAACCTTTGACGACCTCAGCGCCCGAAACACCCTAACATCCAAACTACCACGACTGCTCGAAAACGCCCGTGTAGAGTGAATAGGATTTCCTACCCCACCTATTCTTTGAATGTACACTGTCTCTACGGGATCAGCAGAGTCACCCTCAGTTACCACTGTTGTCGCTAAACAAATAAGTAAATCAGGCGTTGGTATCTCCCGGGACGATATTACTCGTATTTCTTCTTTGAATATACACGGCCTTTACGGGATTAGCAGAAGTCACCCTCAGCCACCATTGTTGTCGCTAAAAAAATTAGTACAGCAGGCGTTGGTATCTCCAGGGACGATATTACTTGTATTTCTTCTTTGAATTTATACGGCCTCTAGGGAATAGCAGAAGTCACCATTGTTGTCGTCAAACAAATAAGTACAGCAGGCGTCGGTATCTCCTAAGACGGGCCGCAGGTGGCCTAGTGGTCAACGTTCGTGACTGGTACGGAGAAGATCTCGGGTTCGATCCCAGACAGGTAAAAACGCTCGAACCACTAAATATTCGCCGTGCGTCGGATAGGTACGTTAAGCGGTCGGGCCCCGCGTACTGCCCCCCGGTAATTAATAAGGGCGTCTTCCTCCCCCTTTCTACCTCGCTTCCGTGTCACTTTCCTATCGTGCACTCTAGCCCAAAGCTCCTAGCTTCCTGTTTCTAAGGGTTGTTTAAGACCTGGGGTCAGACACTCCCTTCCTAAAATCCTCCACATAATATGATCTGATCTGATCTCCCAGGACGAAATTACTCGTATTTCTTATTTGCAGCTACACGGCCTCTACGAGATTAGCAGAGTCACCCTCAGTGACCATTGTTGTCACTAAACAAATAAGTAAATAGGCGTTGGTATCTCCCGGGACGATATTACTCGTATTTCTTCTTTGAATTTACACGGCCTCTACGGGATTAGCAAAATCACTCTCAGTCACCATTGTTGTCGCTAAACAAATAAGTAAAGCAAGCGTTGGTATCTCCCGTGGCTATGTTATTTACTCGCATGACATCGCATGCCTTTTCCGACAGAGAAAGTAAGTCATCGTCCCTAGGAAGCGCCTGAAGGTACATGCAGACTACAGATCGGAAGTTTCGTGTGGTTACCGAGCACTAATACTTTTGTTAACTTGCAAAATTAACAAAAGAAAGATTAGTGGGAAGGAAGAAATTGTGAAAGGAGCAAGAGAAAATTTCGGGCGTTATGATATTCTGTGCGACACAATTTAGGGCCCTGGTCGTTAAATGGTAAGTCCTCTGGAACACCATTTGGATGCCACGAGGAATCTTATTACAGATCAAGCATACCCGTGTATATGCATGGGGTTTCGTGATCAAGACGGCTATTTCTAGCAGGATCATGCGACAAGCCACAAAACCCAGATCGACACATAGTTGATGCAAGACAATGACGGCAAAGTGTTAAAATGGCCCACACGGTTCATACATCTTAACTCAATTGAACACCCGCAGGATGAGACTGAGGGAGCCATTTGTAACAGAGATGATCCTCCTCCAGCAAACATTCGGTAATTGACGAATGCCATCACATCAGCTTGGTTGAAGGTACCTGCAGAACGATATGAGCACCTCGTTGAATCCATGACACATCGAATCGAGGCTGTTTTGAATTCCAAGAGTAGTCCGACACGTTATTAGGTATGTGTTCGTAATAATTTGCTACTTTAGTGTATATTACAAATGGCCGTTTCCTAAGATGTGCTTCCACTCAACAAACTAAGAGGACCGAGGATCAGTGGTGATAATTTGAACCGCCTTGATTTTGCTGAGGACAACTTGCTAATCATAATTGAAGCTAAATTAAATTGCCGTTAGAAAGTTTGCCGTTCTCAGTTAAATTCTACAATTAGCTCACAGAAAATGATCTCTCCAGCATAAGCTCCTTAGCAGATAAGTGGGGCTGCATTTTCAAATTACTCCTTTTTGTTTACGCTTTTCAACCTTAGGTTCAAGAAGCGTATATGCTCCAGCTTTGTCCGTCTGTTTGTTTGTCTGTCTGTCCGCACGATAACTCGAGTAAAAATAGTTCGATTTCGATTAAATTTTAGTATGTGGTAGGGGACAACCTGGGGATGAACTCCATTGAAAATGGGCGAAATAGGGTCAAATGTCAGGACATAGGAGCGGGATCCATTCCATCGCCCTTATGCGTCATAACTTAAGTAAAAATGATTCGATTGCGATAAAATTTTATCATGTTGTTCCGGAGGTATACTGAACCAATTCTGTTTAATATCATCGAAATGGGGTCAAAGGTCAGGGCACAGGAACGGGATTTATTCCACAGCCATTATCCTCATAACTTGATTAAAAATTCTTCTATTGCAACAAAACTTTTGTATGTTGTTCCGGAAGTATACTGAAACAATTCTGTTTAATGTCATTGAAATGGTGTCAAAGGTCAGGGCACAGGAGCGATATTTATTCCACAGCCATTATCCTCATAACTTGAGTAATAACTTGAGTAATGATGTCTGGAATGTTGGAAAGCTTATCATAATCAATGCATTGCATGATTTTACTATCTTGGTTGTTTGTTTCGGGGTTTAACGACCACCGTGAGCGACTCTATGGGCTGCAAGCAGTCGTCCGTCCCTAATTTAGGGCGCTTAGTTCCAGAGAAGGGAGAAAGCCAGTGCCTCAAGACAAACACACCACTTATGCCTCATCCGGGACTCGATACCAGGCCCACTCGGGCAAAGGGTCAAAAGACAGGGATTGGACCACTGCGCCACCGAGGTTTATTCTTTTCTCAATAATATTAAAGAATCGTCCTTATACAGTACACTCAGACAAAACATTAGAGATAGGGGTGTTGGGCAGTTGTCATGGGCATCCCCCGCGCGGGGTGGAACAGACCCAAACTGAATGCAGGTGATAAATAGGCGAACAGCAGTGCTTCGCAATACTGTATCGCAATCGCGAACATGGGTAAACGTGGTGATCTGAGCGACTTTGATCGTGGATGCATTGTCGACGCAAGACAGCTGAATAATTCTATCATCCAGTGGTAAGAATAATAGAGTTCCCGAAGGCAACCGTATCAAGAGTGTACCGCGAGTATACCGTCGACGGACGTACCAGAGCCTAGAAAGCAAGCGGTGGCCGACCACAAGCATTCATGACCGGGGCGACGTATACTATCCAAACTCGTACAGATCTACCGCTTGGCAACAGCAGCACAAATCACATTCGGGTTAATTGTCAGAGGCCCAAGCAGTATCAGCAAGTGAACGGTACGGCGCATGCCCAGAGCTACGTGAGCCGACGCCCTACTCGTGTGCTACTGTTGACCTCTCGCCATCGGGCATTACGCCTGGCCTGGTACCGGGAAGATTAAAACTGGACTGCTGCAGAGTGGCACTGCGTCGCGTGGTCAGATGAATCCCGTTTTCAGCTGTACAGAGCTGACTCGAGGGTGCTGGTGGGGCGTCGACAGCATTAGGACATGCCCGTCGTGCCACGTCGGCTATGTTTAAAAAAGGGGTGGTGGCTCTGTGATGGTTTGGCGAGCCTTCTCATGGGACACATTGGTTCCACTTAGTGTGTCGGGAGAAGTCCTTAACCGCTGCACGCTACCAGCATGTCCTGGCTGATCACCTACATTCTTTCATGGCCTTCGTGCATCCTACGGCCAATGGTCTGTTACAGCAGCCCAGGGTGGCGCCCCACCGAGATGCAACCACCCAAGCGTTGCTCAAGGAATACTCATCTGAGATGAGAACCATCCAGTGGCTCCAAGGCCCCTGGATTTAAATCCTGTGGAAGCTCTCTGGGATGCCATGAAGCGCAACATCAGATTCATGGATCCTCGATCGACGACTCGGACAGAGTCGTGGACAATGCTGCAACAGGCATAGCTGGCATTACCTCCGGAAACCCCCGGCGTCTGGTGGAGTCGATCCCTCGGAGTTTATAGGCTGTTATTCGCGCTAGAGGAGGACCAACACGCTATTAGGTAGATATCTATATTTTTTTGTTTATTGAGTGCATATTCCTATGTATAAAGGACAAATGCGCATATAATGTTATAAAGGAAATGCGCGTATATTTCTATAAAGGAACGCGCCACAAGTTTGTGTCAGTAAAGGGCCCAGCAGAACAATGTATTTACGTATTTTTAAGTTCTGGCAATGGATATTGTCATCTTATTCTAAAATCTAATATTACATTCCGTGTGTGTTTTATTAATATCTCAATCAAATATACATTAATATTAGAACACCAAGAAGGAATTGGCGGACGATCATGAAATTTACATTGTTAATGGAGTCGAGTTTACGTAGGTGTGATGTTAATTTCGGCACCAACCGACGAGCGCTTACGCCACAGCACGGCATAATATGCAAATTATCGTCGGTGGTATTTAAGGAGTACGGCGAAGTGAATGTAATCAGTCGTCGGCGTACGGACACGTGCGAATACCCTGAAGAAGCTGCAATGCCTGGACATGGAAGACGTGTACGATTTCAGCAGTTATCGGACTTTGAGCGAGGTCGTCTAGCCGGACTCCGCGAGGCCTGGTGGTCGTATCGTCGTATTGCGGAGCGAATTGGACGGAAAGTATCGGTGGTGGTACGATGGTGGCGTAGATGGTCTGAGGAACGCGAGGCCGGGTGGTCGTGTCGTCGTATTGCGGAGCGAATTGGACAGTAAGTATCGGTGGTGGTACGATGGTGGCGTAGATGGTCTGAGAATCAGTCCGTCTGTGACTCCCGGTCCAAGGAACCGGGAGTCACAGACGGACTGATGAGCGGACCGATCGACGCATAAGAAGAGCGGCGTTGTCAAGCAGGACATCCACTGCGACGCAAATCCGAGCTGCCGTTGCACCTGAGGTGACTGTGCGAACAATCCGCAACCGTCTACTGGATGCAGGACTACGTGCACGTGTGCCTCTGGCATGTGCACCTCTGACTCCAGCCCACCGTCAGGAACGGCTGCAGTGGTGTCGACAACGTCTGCACTGGATAACGCAATGGCGATCTATCGTGTTCAGCGATGAAAGCAGATTCTGCTTGGGAGCCTCCGATGGCCGTATGCGTGTTCGCAGACGTACACGGGAGCGTCTCCACCCTTCTTGCATCCGCCAGCGACACACAAGGCCTACACCTGGTCTCCTGGTGTGGGGACAGATCAGCTATCACTCCCGTACACAACTAGTGTTCGTACCGGGTACGTTAAACAGCACCTCCTACATCAACAACATCATTTAGCCCGTTGTTGTGCCATTTGTAAGGTTGGTCGATCGTGGTGTTTTCCAGCAAGATAACGCACGCCCACACACGGCACGTGCAACGCAACATGAACTTCAGGGTATGAGACAACTTCCATGGCCTGCATGTTCACCGGATATTTGCCCCATTGAGCACGTGTGGGATTTTATGGGACAACGACTTATCCGGTTTCCACGGCCAGCCACGACCATCCCCAATTTACGCGTCCAGGTTGAGGATGCTTGGAACTCAATACCCCAAATTTACATCCAACATCTGTACGATAGCCTCCATGCCAGAATTGCACAATGTGACGTAGTTCATGGCGGTTCAACCTCGTACTAACCATGTTACACGGAAATGTTATTTTTCAGTTTATCAGCAAATACAGCTGTATTTTGCCATAATGTTTTGATCACGTTATCATCTGTATTCCGTTTTTATGCTGTATAAATTTCGTTGGTATCAGACTTCTCCTTCTTGGTGTTCTTTTTTCATTTTCCGCCAGTATATATATATATATATATATATATATATATATATACAAAGGGTGCAGACAAATCAAAGCAGCATGGAGAGGTGCATGCTTGGTGTAACCAGGAGAGATAAGAAGAGGAACTCGTGGATCCGAAAAATGACAAGAGTGGAAGACATCATGATCAGAGTTAAATCCCTGAAATGACAATGGGCTGGACATACTGCCAGAAGGACAGACCATCGATGGACAGCCAAAATTTTAGATTGGATTCCAAGGGACAGGAAAAGACCCAGAAGAAGACCACATGGGAGATGGGTGGATGAAATTCAAAAGTATGCGGGAGGGACATGGAGGAGACTGGCACAAGACAGACCGTTGTGGAGGAAACTTGGGGAGACCTTCGTGCAGCAGTGGATTGATAATGGTTGACAATAATGATGATGATGATATATAATATATGGGATGTAAGGTCAGGTTATGCGTAACATCACAGCCTCTTCTTGACAAATGTCAATCCCGCCTTCTCGTGGTGTATCCTGTTCCCACTAAAGGTGCTCTGACGACCCCCAATAGCGGTATAACTATACCACAGGGATTAGAGGAAATGCTATCCCACACTCACGAACCCGCTTGGCCAGCGTGGTGATTTATGGCCAAACCCCTCCAAAATGACTCCACAACTTAAATATTGGCCCTCAGTCTCCGGCAGCTGGAATGTACCTGGCCAAGGCAGCGGCCAGTGCGACATGAAGGCAGAGGGTGCTAAGAATCCCCGGAGGACCGGACTTGGCTGCCATCTGATGCTGACCTTGGCTACGTATAATGGACGCTCCCTATCTTCTGATACAATGCTTCTTGAATTGGAAGAGGAACTACAAAGGATTAAGTGGGACATCGTTGGGCTAAGTGAGGTAAGGAGAAAGAAGATCTCATGGAGCTGAAAAGTGGACATCTCTTCTACTATCGTGAGACAGATATTGTCAGAACTAGTGCTGTTGTATTTATAATAAACAAAAAACTGAAGGATAAAGTTGTAGAAGTTGAAAGTTCCTCTGACAGAGCTGCACGACTCGTTTCCAACTCTCGAGAAGATACAAGGCTCAGATTATTTAAACTTATGCACCCACCACAAGTCATTTTGAAGAAGAAATTGAAGAACTTTATGATGAAATTCGTCATCTAAATAATAAATGTAAGCAGCACTTGAACATAATTTTGAGAGATTTCAATGCAAAAAGAGGGCAACGGCCACAGAATGAAACTTCAGTAGGTAAATTCGGTCACGGAAACAGAAACCAGCGTCGAAATACTCTCGTTGAGTTTGCAGAGGCAGAAGGGTTTTTCATCTTGAACTCCTTTTTCAAGAAAAAGCCACACAGGAAATGGACATGGAGACATCCAAATGGGACGACAAGTGAAATTGATTTTATTATGTGTAATAAAAAAATCGTCATAGAAGACTGCAGTGTGCTAAGCAAGTTCAACACAGGTAGTGACAATAGATTGGTGAGATGTAAGATGCACCTCAACACTAAACTCGAACGTGGCAAGCTCATAAGACAAACAAAATGTATTGACATAACCAACCTTAAAAAACACCATAATACCTTCAAGTTGGAACTGAAGAACAGATTCTCTGCTTAAGAAGGCCTAACATTGGAAGAAGTGGATATTTCTGAAGTTAACAGAAAAGTAACCAAAGCTCTTATGGAAACAGCAACAAAATTAGCTGGGTCTAAGAACAAGTTGCATGTGAACAAATTATCAGGAAAAACCATAATGTTGATGCAAAAAAGAAGAGAGATGAGGACAACTAAAGAAGATGTGACTTCCAAAGTGCAATATATAGAGCTATGCAAGACAGTACGAAAAAATACCACTGAAGACGTAAGAAAATTCAACTGTGAACTAGTGAGGAAAGCAATTGAAAACAACCAAAGCCTAAAGATAGCAAAGGGACATCTCAGTAAGGGAAGAAAACAGATTATGGCACTGAGAAAAGAAGATGGTTCTGTAACAAGAAATAGAGGCGAAATTTTGACAAGAGTGAAAGATTTCTACTCCAAATTATATGAACGGAATGATACATGTACACCAGACATCATGAAAGATACCAGAGTTCTTCCAGTCCTCCCAGCAGAAGTTGTACATACAATCAAGAACATGAAGCTGGGAAAAGCTCTCAGGAGAAGATGGAATTAGTGTAGACATCATACAAGAAGCAAGTGGAGAAATCGAAACAGTACCCGCCCAAATTTTTACTCGATGCCTTAATGAAGGGAAGATTCCTGAGGATTGGAACAACGCTACAATGATCCTGCTACATAAAAAAGGTGACATTGAGGATCTCAGGAACTACAGACCTATCAGCCTCCTATCAGTGGTTTATAAAATCTTCACTAAAGTTCTTTCACGCCGTTTGAAGGTAACACTGGACATGGCTCAACCGAGAGAACAAGCTGGATTCAGGAGTGGCTACAGCACAATAGATCATATCCCCGTACTGAGAGAACTAATTGAAAGAGCAAGTGAATATGAACTTCCATTGTGTATGGCTTTTATCGATTATGAAAAAGCCTTTGATTCGGTGAAACCATCAGCAGTTACAATGGCTCTGAAATCCTGAGGTATTGAAGATGCATACATTAATATTATTAATAACATCTATAAAAATGCAAGTGCAAAGATTCGGCTTTTTGAAAATACAACACACATAAAAATTGGAAAGGGAGTGAAACAAGGTGACACCATATCTCCAAAGCTCTTTAATGCCGCATTGGAAAATGTCTTTCAATCACTGAACTGGGAGAACAAAGGGATAAAGATTAATGGAGATTATCTAACCCACCTTCGTTTTGCTGATGACGTAGTCATTTTTGCAACTACCCCATCAGAGCTGCAGAGTATGATCCAGGAACTTGCTGACAAGAGTAAAGAAGTGGAATTAAAAATGAACTTTCAGAAGACAAAAGTGTTGTTCAATGCTTTTACAAGAAATGAAGATTTATCGATTGATGGAGAAAAGCTGGAAATAACCAATACCTACGTTTATCTTGGACAGCAGATGTCAAGTGAGGGTCACATTGATGAAGAAATTAATCGGCGTACAAAACTTGCCTGGAGAGCTTTTGGAAGAAACAGCGTAATTTCCAAGAGCAATATACCATTATGTCTTAAAAGAAAAGTGTTTGATCAATGCATCCTTCCAGTGCTTACGTATGTTGCAGAGACGTGGACCTTAACTAAAAGTGACATACAATAGGCTGCGAACAACTCAAAGTAGTCATGGAGAGGCGCATGCTTGCTGTAACCAGGAGAGATAAGAAGAGGAACTCGTGGATCCGAAAAATGACAAGAGTGGAAGACATCATGATCAGAGTTAAATCCCTGAAATGGCAATGGGTGGACATACTGCTAGAAGGACAGACCATCAATGGACAGCCGAAATTTTAGATTGGATTCCAAGGGACAGGAAAAGACCCAGAAAAAGACCACATGAGAGATGGGACGATGAAATTCGAAAGTATGCTTGAGTGACATGGAGGAGACTGGCACAAGACAGACCGTTGTGAAAGAAACTTGGGGAGACCTTCGTCCAGCAGTGGATTGATGATGGTTGACAATGATGATGATGATATAGTATATATATATATATATATGCCTTCCAAAGTGGAATATATAGAGCTATGCAAGACAGTACGAAAAAGTATCACTGAAGACGTAAGGAAATTCAACTGTGAACTAGTGAGGAAAGCAATTGAAAACAACCAAAGCCTAAAGATAGCAAAGGGACATCTCAGTAAGGGAAGAAAACAGATTATGGCACTGAGAAAAGAAGATGGTTCTGTAACAAGAAATAGAGGCGAAATTTTGACAAGAGTGAAAGATTTCTACTCCAAATTATATGAAAGGGATGATACATACACTCCAGACATCACGAAAGATACCAGTACCAGAGTTCCTCCAGTCCTTCCAGCAGAAGTTGCACATGCAATCAAGAACATGAAGCGGGGAAAAGCTTCAGGAGAAGATGGAATTACTGTAGACATCATACAAGAAGCAAGTGGAGAAATCGAAACAGTACTCGCCCAAATTTTCACTCGATGCCTTAATGAAGGAAAGATTCCTGAGGATTGGAACACCGCTACAATGATCCTGCTACATAAGAAAGGTGACATTGAGGATCTCAGGAACTACAGACCTATCAGCCTCCTATCAGTGGTTTATAAAATCTTCACCAAAGTTCCTTCACACCGCTTGAAGGTAACACTGGACATGGCTCAACCGAGAGAACAAGCTGGATTCAGAAGTGACTACAGCACAATAGATCATATCCATGTGCTGAGAGAACTAATTGAAAGAGCGAGGGAATATGAACTTCCATTGTGCATGGCTTTTATCGATTATGAAAAAGCCTTTGATTCGGTGAAACCATCAGCAGTTACAATGGCTCTGAAAACCTGCGGTATTGAAGATGCATACATTAATATTATTAATAACATCTATGAAAATGCAAGTGCAAAGATTAGGCTGTTTGAAAATACAACACACATAAAAATTGGAAAGGGAGTGCGACAAGGTGACACCATATCTCCAAAGCTCTTTAATGCCGCATTGGAGGGTGTTTTTCAGTCACTGAGCTGGGAAAACAAGGGGATAAAGATTAATGGAGATTATCTAACCCACCTTCGTTTTGCTGATGACGTAGTCATTTTTGCAACTAGCCCATCAGAGCTGCAGAGTATGATCCAGGAACTTGCTGACAAGAGTAAAGAAGTGGAATTAAAAATGAACTTTCAGAAGACAAAAGTGATGTTCAATGCTTTTACAAGAAATGAAGATTTATCGATTGATGGAGAAAAGCTGGAGATAACAGATACGTACGTTTATCTTGGACAGCAGATATCAAGTGAGGGTCACATTGATGAAGAAATTAATCGGCGTACAAAACTTGCCTGGAGAGCTTTTGGAAGAAACAGCATAATTTTCAAGAGCAATATGCCATTATGTCTTAAAAGAAAAGTGTTTGATCAATGCATCCTTCCAGTGCTTACGTATGGTGCAGAGACGTGGACCTTAACTAAAAGAGACATACAAAGGCTGCAGACAACTCAAAGTAGCATGGAGAGGTGCATGCTTGGTGTAACCAGGAGAGATAAGAAGAGGAACTCGTGGATCCGAAAAATGACAAGAGTGGAAGACATCATGATCAGAGTTAAATCCCTGAAATGGCAATGGGCTGGACATACTGCCAGAAGGACAGATCATCGATGGACAGCCGAAATTTTAGATTGGATTCCAAGGGACAGAAAAAGACCCAGAAGAAGACCACATGGGAGATGGGCGGATGAAATTCGAAAGTATGCAGGGGTGACATGGAGGAGACTGGCACAAGACAGACCGTTGTGGAGGAAACTTGGGGAGACCTTCGTCCAGCAGTGGATTGATAATGGTTGACAATGATGATGATGATATAATATCTACATAATATTATATATATATATACACACTGAAGGGCAATTGAATTAGTGATACCTGTCTAGTAACGTGTAGCACCACCTTTCGCCCAGATGACGGCGGCGATTCTTCTCGACAGGGACTCGACAAGACACCGGAAGCGTTATGAAGCCATACGGATTCCCGACCCCTGAACAAGCTCCCACTGTTCACGAAGATTTGATGGAGAGGAGTCAGAGCCTCGAACATCTCTCTCGATGGCATTCCAGATGTGCTCAATGGGATTGAGGTCAGGCGACCTAGCTGGCCAAGGAAGCGAGGTCACGACGGTGGAGTGTTCATCCAACCATTCGGATAGAATTCGGGAGCGATGGCACGGTGCATTGTCTTGTTACAAGGTGAGGTCCCCAGTGGGATGTTGAAGACGCACAAACGGGAGCAAATGGTCGTCCAGGATATCCCGGTAACGTTGACCTGTGAGGGACGATGTCACACGTACCAGAGGTCCCATTTCAATCCACGTAAACAGTCTTCAGACGAGAATGCCACCCCCACCAGCTTGAAGAGTACTCTGATGCTGGCAAGAAGGATCCATCGCTTCATGTGGTTTGCGCCGTCTCGTATCCTGCTATCCGCATGTACCAACGTGAATCACGACTCATCAGTCCAGGCAACATTTTTCCACATGTCTAGGGTCCAGTGGCGATGTTCCCGCGCCCATGCTAATTTTTGCACCCAGTGATGCGCGGTCAGCAGTGGTTCCCTCGTGGGACGATGGCTTCTGTACCCCATAGCGAGGAGATGGTTCTGGGTGGTGTGGCTGCTTCACGTTTTTGTGCATTAGCGTTGAATTGCCGAGTGATATCTTGCACTGCGGCCCGTCTATTTGCTGTTACAATGCGAACTAGCCGACGATGACCCCGCTCATCCACAAGCTGTTGTTCACGGCAGTTGGCCCTTGCAGAGATGGTTCTACCGGATTCGATGTACTCACGGTGCACCCGTGACACAGTGGCTTGTGAAAATCTCAGTGCCTGCACGATTTCCGAGATGGAGTGACCCATTCGTCGGGCCCCGACAATTTGCCTCACTATCAAATGCGCTTAGATCCTTCGTCTTACCCATACTGCGTCCGACTCTTACTGATCCCCGTCGCATCACTCCTTATATTTTTGGATTGCTGCATACGTCATGTCGTTTCCGTTTACAGAGCCGCCCACAGCGCCACATTTGCATAACGCCAGCCGTCTCTAATTCAATTGCTCTTCAGTGTATACACTGACGGAAAAAAATTCCAACACCAAGAAGGGGTTGTGTTAGATAAACGACAGTTGGTAGGCGGTGAGAGTACATCTGTAAGATGACGGCTATGCAAATTTCGCGCTCGACGCATACGTGTGGCGCTAGTAGCGCCCCTCGGAACATGCAAAGCAGGTTTGCTTTAAGTACGCGCTGTAACGTTCGTGAGCGTTAGTTATCGTTGAGATTCAACGTAGTGTGTTGATGTTAGTCAAGAATGCCTTTAAGAAGACTAAGAAGCCATTATCAACAGCTCACGGAGTTTGAACGATATCTTGTAATAGGGCTACGAGAAGGTAGATTTTCTTTCCGCAATATTGCAGAACGACTTGGCAGGAATGTAGCCACTGTGCATGATTGTTGGCAGCGGTGGTCAAGGGAAGGTACTGCCTCAAAAAGACCGGGTTCCGGCCAGCCACGTGGCACTACTGAGTGGGAAGACCACCGTGTACGGCGTATGGCCGTGGCGCATCGTACCGCGTCTGCGGCAGCAATTCGAGCTGCAGTTGCCACCACAGTGACACAAAGAACTGTTACAAATCGGTTGCTTGAAGGACAGCTCCGAGCCAGACGCCCTGTAGCGTGCATTCCACTTACTCCAAACCACTGCCGTTTGCGACGTCAGTGGTGTCAAGCTAGAGCTCATTGGTGGACGGAGTGGAGATCTGTTGTGTTTTCTGATGAAAGCCGGTTCTGCCTGGGTGCCAGTGATGGCCGTGTGTTGGTTAGAAGGAGGCCAGGTGAGCGCCTGCAACCAACCTGTCTGCGGCCGAGACACACTGGCCGGCCGCAGACAGGTTGGTTGCAGGCGCTCCCCCTGGAGTTATGGTCTGGGGAGCAATTTCCTATGACAGCAGGAGCACTCTCGTGGTTATCCCACGCACCCTGACGGCACAGTTGTACGTCGGTCTGGTGATTCAACCTGTTGTGCTGCCATTCATGAACAGCATTCCAGGGGGTGTTTTCCAACAGGATAACGCTCGCCCTCATACCGCTGTTGTAACCCAACATGCTCTACAGAGTGTCGACATGTTGCCGTGGCCTGCTAGATCACTAGATCTTTCACCAATCGAGCACGTATGGGACATCATTGGACGACAACTCCAGCGTCACCCCCAACCAGCATTGACCGTCCCTGTATTGACCGACCAAGTGCAACAGGCATGGAACTCCATCCCACAAACTGACATCCAGCACCTGTACGACACAATGCACGAACGTTTGCGTGCTTGCATTCAACATTCTGGCGGTTACATCGGTTATTAATGTACCAGCATTTCACATTTAAAATGGCTCTTCTCACGCTTACAATAAGCTGTGATCTTGAAACCTCAATCGATTAAATATGTTACCTATACAAATGTATTGCCGCCATTTCATTCCTCTACAACTATTTTTTCGTGGTGTTGGGATTTTTTTTCCGTCAGTGTATATGTATATAAAATGATAGCCTGCAGCTGACTGCGATCATATCGCACTGTGAGGTTGAGTGAAAATGTCGCGGCAGTAGAGAACTGACTTTGAGAAAGGAAAGATTGTTGGGTGTTATATTAGTGAGTTGTCCATAAAAGAAACCGAAAGACGTTTAAACATACCCAAGTTGACTGTTTTGGATGTACTGAATAAGTGGAAGACACATGGCGTGCCTGAAGCAGCAAAACGTACCGGCAGACCAAAGAAAATCAGTGATAAAGAACGTCGAAGCCTCTGGAGAGTCATTACAACCAATCGACGAAGTACTGCACAAGACCACCACTATTCCACAATTAGTGGTCTTGGGCATGGCGTGATTTTAGACTGTTTTTAATGTTTTTTGGATTTTAATGGTGAAATGTTTTAGACTTCCAGTTTTAACTGGTTGTGCAACAGCAGCATGCGAACAACGACAGATTAAGAAATGTTACGAGCATTTACATACTTAGCATTTAGAGTGTTGAAATCAACGTGCAATAATGTACATGAATGAGAGAATAAATTCAGATGTTTCACCTACCGAAGGAGTTATAATTGGAAGAATCGCGGCATGGTTGAGATTCATCAGTGTGTCCACAAAGAAATCAAATTAACACACCAACAATGTGCTTCATATCGGCTATGGATTATAAGGTACGGCTATGGATTATAAGTGGTATTTAGGTCCATATGTGAAGATATTTTTTCTAACTATAGAATTTTCGGTGTGAATTATCACTATATGACCCAGAAACACAAATTTTGGGTTCATATAAGATATTTACTGCTATGTTGTGTTTCTCGTCTAGGTGTTTGGTGACTTTTGTCAATATAGTGTATATATATATGACCCCTCCTGCTAAATCTTTTCGTTAAGGACCAGTTCGGGACTCCTCCTAAAACCTGTACGGAACTGGTACTGCGTTAGACATTTTTAAACCCTTGTACGGAAATAGCACGTACGCAGGACAGTAGCAAACTTTTCTTATCTGGGAGGGCGAGACTTGAAGTTACACCCCTTACAGTTCAAAATTACGCCCCTTCGAGTTCCACTCAGTTACCACATGGTTTTTATTCTTTCACACACTGCCTTTTTAGGGAAGTAGTATTATCGTTCGAAAATCGCGCTTCAGGTTTTTGACATAATTTTATTAAAAATGTAAAAACCAGATAAATATCCAAGAACCACAGGTTATAAATTCGAAGTAAAGTGTAAACGTTATGAGAACGCCGACAACAATCCTCTCCACAGAAATGCAGAAAGAGAAACAAACTAGCGCAGAACGAATGAGTATCGGATAGGGAATGTGACAACAGGAAGAAGCTTTAGGGGTAGGGCTTGGAAAAATTCCGTTCAAGGTTAAACGTTCAGAGAGCTTTCTGCGACATAGCACAAATGATTAATTAGCTCTTCATCCCAACGACATGTTCGGAAAGGTCATGGAGGTTAGGCATATTAGCATATTGTTTTCTATGACTCCATTCACTGTTTTGGAAAATTCCCTTTATGGTTATGAGATGTTCATACCTCATAGTGTATGTTACTTTGTATACCCTGGTTAACTGCATGGAATACTGTATGAGACAAAAGTTTTTAAAAAGAAAATACTGAAGGGTGCTACTTCTTTTTTTAGTTACCAATTCTAATTTTTACATCCCCCAGAGCATGAATTTACGCCCCTGGAATGACCATTCTGGAAGGGTAACCGCCCTCCCTGCAACTACGATCCTGCACGTACGGATCTAGGACACCACCACTGAAATCAATAAAAGCAAAAGAAAAATGGTAGTTAGAAAAAATCATCAAATGATCACGTGTAGAGGATTTTAGGAAAGGAGTGTCTGACCCCAGGTCTTAAACAACCCTTAGAAGTAGGAAGTTAGGAGATTTGGGCTAGAGTGCCCGTTAGGAAAGTCACACGGAAGCGAGGTAGAAGACGCCCTTATTTATGGGCACGTTAAGCCGTCGGACCCCAGTTCCCGGGGTCCGACGTCTTAACGTGCCCATCCGACGCACGGCGGATATTTAGTGGATCGAGCGTTAGTACCTGCCCGGAATCGAAACTTAGTTCCTTTCCGTGGCAGTCACGAACGTTGCCCGGTTGGCGGAAGACTGCCACACACGAAGACTGCCGCACAGGAAAATTGTCACACGCTTTTCATTAAGGGGCCGGGCACAAATTGCTATTCCTCCAAGGAACACTTTGAATGTGTGACAGTTTTCCAAGTTTCCGAATTAAGTGTGGCAGTTTCCCAAGGTGCCTAACGATGGGAAGGAGCTCTTTTGTTTGTCTGAATTTTCATGTCGGTTCATACTTAGGGAAACTGGCCACAGAAGTTCGAGGGGGAGGGAGGGGGTATAAAGATTGCCGTTTCCTGGCCTATATTGAGAATTTAATTGGGAATTCCAAACAAATTTCGAGAAAACGTTCTATGTAAGCCAAGAGAAAATTCCTGTTTTCAGGAAAGGACAAAAAGGTGGGATTTTTTAATAACGCTGCACTTTTACTTTAGGCACTAAATATTTACATAACACGTCAAATTTGTAATATTTTTCTTTTACTTAATTAATTCATAGGCTCTACACCTCGGCCTTTTTAACAGCTTTTAATCCGCCGACTTCATCTTTATAATTTTTTTTATTTGTTTTCTTTGCCACACTACACCATACACCACACAATCAAATCACAGATACAATTTCTGTACCCAAAAAAATATGGACCAAATTACAAATCGTACCATATGCAAACACAAAAGAAATAGTAGATATATGTAAAAAAAATAATTAATACAACACATAAATGCAAAACTATGAATGATAATACAACTAATACAAACACGTAAAACATCAAACATGCAAATACAAATATTATACAATAATATTATACATATATTGAAAAGTATAAATGAAGTAATCGGAAATACAAAAATACGTATGATAATATGAATAATTTTGTTTTTAGTTTTAGTTTAAGTAAATTGAAGCACCACTACAGGTTCTTAAAAATAAAAAATAAGTGCGGTCACTGTGATTGTGGCAAAGGAACCAGGGGAAAAGGCTAACAACAGCCCGACGGGCCCCTAGTCCCCCTCCAAAGAAAAAAAGAATCTAAATAGTCAAGCCAAAGAACAATTCAATTTAACCTTATGCAGTAAATTAAAGTAGTAATACGTACTATATAACAAAACGTTAATCAACCATTAATTTTGAAGGACTTTAGTTGCTTTTTAAATACCGAAAATTGTGTAATCGTCTTGATTCGAAGCGGCAACCCATTCCAGGACCTAGGGCAGGTCAAGTTGACATTATTAAATAATAAATTAGTACACGCTCTAGGTATTAAAAAACTAGTATTTCCACGAGTGTCATGATAATGGGAACGAAAATGCAAGGTGATTAGATCTGAATATTTATTAGCATATATACGTTCATGCGGGATGTAAGGTCAGGTGATGCGTAACATCACAGCCTCTCCTTGACAAATGTCAACCCCGCCTTCTCGTGGTACATCCTGTTCCCACTAAAGGGGCTCTGACGACCGCCAATAGCGGTATAACTATACCATCGGGATTAGAGGAAATGCTATCCCACACTCACCAACACGCTTGGCCAGCGTGGTGAGTTATGGCCAAACCCTCCAAAATTACTCCACAACTTAAATCTTGGCCCTCAGTCTCCGGCAGCTGGAATGTACCTGGCCAAGGCAGCGGCCAGTGCGACATGAAGGCAGAGGGTGCTAAGAATCCCCGGAGGACCGGACTAGGCTGCCATCTGATGCTGACCTTGGCTACATATAACGGACGCTCCCTATCTTCTGATTCAAGGCTTCTTGAATTGGAAGAGGAACTACAAAGGATCAAGTGGGACATCGTCGGGCTAAGTGAGGTAAGGAGAAAAGGAGAAGATCTCATTGAACTGAAAAGTGGACATCTCTTCTACTATCGTGGGACAGATACTGGCAGACCTAGTGGGGTTGGATTTATAATAAACAAGAAACTGAAGGATAAAGTTGTAGAAGTTGAAAGTTCCGCTGACAGAGCTGCACGACTCGTTATCCAACTCTCGAGAAGATACCAGGCCCAGATTATTCAAACTTATACACCCACCACAAGTCATGCTGAAGAAGAAATTGAAGAATTTTATGAAGAAATTCGTGATCTAAATAATAAAGGTAAGCAGCACTTGAAGATAATTATGGGGGATTTCAATGCAAAAATAGGGCAACGGCAACAGAATGAAACTTCAGTAGGTAAATTCGGTCACGGCAACAGAAACCAGCGTGGAAATACTCTCGTAGAGTTTGCAGAGGCAGAAGGGTTTTTCATCTTGAACTCCTTTTTCAAGAAAAAGCCACACAGGAAATGGACATGGAGACATCCAAATGGGACGACAAGTGAAATTGATTTTATTATGTGTAACAAAAAATTCGTCATAGAAGACTGCAGTGTGCTAAACAAGTTCAACACAGGCAGTGACCATAGATTGGTGAGATGTAAGATGCATCTCAACACTAAACTCAAACGTAGCAAGCTCATAAGACAAACAAAATGTATTGACATAACCAACCTTAAAAAACACCATAATACCTTCAAATTGGAACTGAAGAACAGGTTCTCTGCTTTAGAAGGCCTAACATCGGAAGAAGTGGATATTTCTGAAGTTAACAGAAAAGTAACCAAAGCTCTTATGGAAACAGCAACAAAATTAGCTGGGTCTTAGAACAAATTGCATGTGAACAAATTAACAGGAAAAACCAAAATGTTGATGCAAAAAGAGAAAGTGATGAGGACAACTAAAGAAGAAGTGACTTCCAAAGTGGAATATATAGAGCTATGCAAGACAGTACGAAAAAGTATCACTGAAGACGTAAGGAAATTCAACTGTGAACTAGTGAGGAAAGCAATTGAAAACAACCAAAGCCTAAAGATAGCAAAGGGACATCTCAGTAAGGGAAAAAACAGATTATGGCACTGAGAAAAGAAGATGGTTCTGTAACAAGAAATAGAGGCGAAATTTTGACAAGAGTGAAAGATTTCTACTCCAAATTATATGAAAGGGATGATATATGCACTCCAGACATCATGAAAGATACCAGTACCAGAGTTCCTCCAGTCCTTCCAGCAGAAGTTGCACATGCAATTAAGAACATGAAGCGGAGAAAAGCTCAAGGAGAAGATGGAATTACTGTAGACATCATACAAGAAGCAAGTGGAGAAATCGAAACAGTACTCGCCCAAATTTACACTCGATGCCTTAATGAAGGGAAAATTCCTGAGGATTGGAACAGCGCTACAATGATCTTGCTACATAAAAAAGGTGACATTGAGGATCTCAGGAACTACAGACCTATCAGCCTCCTATCAGTGGTTTATAAAATCTTCACTAAAGTTCTTTCACACCGCTTGAAGGTGACACTGGATATGGCTCAACCGAGAGAACAAGCTGGATTCAGGAGTGGCTACAGCACAATAGATCATATCCACGTACTGAGAGAACTAATTGAAAGAGCGAGGGAATATGAACTTCCATTGTGCATGGCTTTTATCGATTATGAAAAAGCCTTTGATTCGGTGAAACCATCAGCAGTTGGCTCTGAAATCCTGCGGTATTGAAGATGCATACATTAATATTATTAATAACATCTATGAAAATGCAAGTGCAAAGATTCGGCTGTTTGAAAATACAGCACACATAAAAATTGGAAAAGGAGTGAGACAAGGTGACACCATATCTCCGAAGCTCTTTAATGCCACATTGGAAAATGTCTTTCAATCACTGAACTGGGAAAACAAAGGGATAAAGATTAATGGAGATTATCTAACCCACCTTCGTTTTGCTGATGACATAGTCATTTTTGCAACTACCCCATCAGAGCTACAGAGTATGATCCAGGAACTTGCTGACAAGAGTAAAGAAGTGGGATTAAAAATGAACTTTCAGAAGACAAAAGTGATGTACAATGCTTTTACAAGAAATGAAGATTTATCGATTAATGGAGAAAAGCTGGAGATAACAGACACGTACGTTTATCTTGGACAGCAGATATCAAGTGAGGGTCACATTGATGAAGAAATTAATCGGCGTACAAAACTTGCCTGGAGAGCTTTTGGAAGAAACAGCATAATTTTGAAGAGCAATATGCCATTATGTCTTAAAAGAAAAGTGTTTGATCAATGCATCCTTCCAGTGCTTACGTATGGTGCAGAGACGTGGACCTTAGCTAAAAGAGACATACAAAGGCTGCAGACAACTCAAAGTAGCATGGAGAGGTGCATGCTTGGTGTAACCAGGAGAGATAAGAAGAGGAACACGTGGATCCGAAAAATGACAAGAGTGGAAGACATCATGATCAGAGTTAAATCCCTGAAATGGCAATGGGCTGGACATACTGCCAGAAGGACAGACCATCGATGGACAGCCGAAATTTTAGATTGGATTCCAGGGACAGGAAAAGACCCAGAAGAAGACCACATGGAAGATGGGTGGATGAAATTTGAAAGTATGCGGGAGTGACATGGAGGAGACTGGCACAAGACAGACCGTTGTGGAGGAAACTTGGGGAGACCTTCGTCCAGCAGTGGATTGATAATGGTTGACAATGATGATGATGATACGTTCATGCATAAACAGTAATAATCGAAAACTATATAATTTATCAAATGACATTATCTGATAACTGAGAAAAAGAGAATGTACCTGTAAAAACGGATTCACCAAACGTAAATTTTTTTTTTTTGTAAAACATAAATTCTATTCACATTCCCAATAGTTGTGCGACCCCAAACCAAGAGACAATAAGGTAGAAATGGATAAATAAATAAAAAATACAATAGCAACTGAACCCTTGCAGGCAACAAACTTGAAATCCTATAAAACGTATCAAATCAAATCAGTAGCATTGCGCTTTTACTTAGGCAGTAAATATTAAAGTCATAGGTCACAGGCATAGGACTTTTTAACAGTTTTTATTCCACCAGTGTCATATTCACAACGTTTACACATCAAATCAAGTTAATAATATTGCGCTTTTATTTAGGCACGAAATATTTATTCACAAGCCCTAGACCTAGGCTTAGGCACTTTTACCAGTGTTCATTCCACCAATGTCATATTCACAACGTTTACACAGCGAATCATGTCAATAATATTGGGCGTTTACTTGGGCACGAAATATTAATTCGTAGGCCCAGACGTAATGCCTATGAACGAATATTTCGTGCCTAAGTAAAAGAGCAATATTATTACATTTTTTTTGTGTAAACGTTGTGAATATGGCGTTGATAGAGTAAAAACTATCAACAAGGCCTCGGCTTGTGGCCAATGAATTAATATTTCGTGCCTAAGTAAAAACGCAATATTATTGCATTTATTTGTTGTGTAAACGTTGTGAATATGGCATTGATAAAGTAAAAACTACTAAAAAGGCCCAGGGCCTATGAATTAATATTTCGTGCCTAAGAAAACGCCCAATATTATTAACTTGATTTTCTGCGTAAACGTTGTGAATATGGCATTGGTAGAATAAAAACTGGTAAAACTGCCTAAGCCTAGGCCTGTGAATAAATATTTCGTGCCTAAATAAAAGCGCAATATTATTAACTTGATTTGATGTGTAAACGTTGTGAATATGACACTGATAGAATAAAAACTATTAAAAAGGCCTATGACTTTGTAACGTACCTGCCAGAAGGACGCACACGACATAAAGGCAGATAGGAATCAGAATAAAATGTCCGCGTAGCTCAATTGGTAGAGCAACTTGTTCCGGAATGAGTAGACCCGAGTTCGAATCCCGGCGTAGACCAAAAATGACGGAGAAATTTACTTCGTTATAACTTTATATTTAGTGCATAAATAAAAGCGCAATGCTATTGACTTGATTTGATACGTAAGCGTTATGAAGATCAAGTCGGCGGATTAAAAGCTGTTAAAAAGGCCGAGGTGTAGGGCCTATGAATTAATTAAGTGAAAGAAAAATATCACAAATTTGACGTGTTATGTAAATATTTAGTGCCATGTTATGTAAAATAAAGTGCAGCGTTATTAAAAAATCCCATCTCATTGTCCTTTCCTGAAAACAGCAATTTTCGCTTGGCTTACATAGAACGTTTTCTCGGAATTTGTTTGGAGTTCCCAATTTAATTCCCAATATAGGCCAGGAAACGGAAATCTTTATACCCCCCCCCCCTCGAACTTCTGTGGCTAGGTTCCCTAACTATGAACCGACATGAAAATTCCGACAAACAAAAGAGCTCCTTCCCATCGTTAGGCACCTTGGGAAACTGCCACACATAATTCGGGAACTTGGAAAACTGCCACACGTTCAAAGTGTTCCTCGGAGGAATAGCAATTTATACCCTGTCCCTTAATGAAAAGCGTGTGGCAGTTTTCCTGTGTGGCAATCTTCCGGTGTGGCAGTTTTCCTGTGTGGCGGTTTACAGTTAACCACGTTGCCACTAGGCCACCCGCGGCCCTGGTAGTTAGAAACATCTGCGTGTCCGAATTTATAGCTCACCGTCATACACGCAATACTCACCCTGTA
The DNA here is from genome assembly GCA_039090855.1 of Macrothele yani. Classification (NCBI taxonomy): domain Eukaryota; kingdom Metazoa; phylum Arthropoda; class Arachnida; order Araneae; family Macrothelidae; genus Macrothele; species Macrothele yani. Next base: position 98,956,931 of record CM076992.1, on the reverse strand, counting down.
TAGCTTTTCGCCTGCGTAGCGTAAGATCCTACATGCAGTGATGATGGCCGTTACTTTTACGTCAAAGAATGAAAACATGCGAGGAAGAATAGTTGCTCTTTAAGCAACTGTATATTTGCATCGGTCTCCCTTTACGTTCATTTATAGACGTACAAAGAGAAAGCTATAAAACAAAATTTAGTGACAAATACTCCTAATAACTGAGTTCATGTGATGTAAGTGGTATGGCTACCAGCCAGACCGCCCCCTCCCCCCTTCTCGTCTCAATAGAGAGCATTGTATAAATCCACTAGGGATATCAGATGCACCAACGAAAGCACTCGAAGCCATTTTTATACCTGCTGTTAACGATGAACATAAGCTAAAAATAAATTACATTAACTGCATCAATCAACCTACGTCGAAATATACTGGACATAAAAAAAAAAAAACGCGTGTATGTTGGAGTAGGTGTGCTTTGAAAGAAGAAGGGGGCCTATGGGAAAGTCTGTATAATCTACAAGGCATTTAAAAGATTAGAAAAGCTAGTAGAGATTTATTCCCTAAAACATAACTAAGAGTAAGTAGTTCTTGGAAGGTTCGTTCTCTATACCTTCCTTCCTTGTAATGGTTCATTCACCGTCGCCATACATTAATCGCCCTAGTGCTGCTGCTCTTTGTTCGACGGCGGCGGTTCCATTTGGGAGAAGGCCATCGACAGGAAACAGGGTTTCGCAGGCTATGACATCTGACAATAGGCGCAGAACAAAGCTCTTTTGTTGCTATGTTTTCCCCCATTCTTCTGAGAGATTTCATTCGCCTTTTCGACCCAGACATTGAATCAGAGCTCAGAGGGTGGTTGTTTTTAATATTCTTACTTTTCGACTCGTAGCTCTTAAGAAGCTGCACGCAGGATAGCTGTAGTCTTGGAAACAAAGGGCGCCGAGCAATGCGCTGGGGTGCATCCTTCGTAGTACTAGCGGCGCGTGAATCCACAAACCTTGCCTCATTCAAGAACAAAAAAATTAATTGGTGTGGGCTAAAAGACACAAATGTATTCTAAAGTATTCTTCAGTGCAAATTTAGTTATCCCTCGTTCTGAAAAAAAAACAAAAAATCCATTTCAAATGAATACGAAATAGAACATACCAATTTATTTTAGATTTCTACTAGTGCGCTGATCTGTTTTTTTTTTTTTTTTTTTTTTTGATTGAAGTTTTAACGACCACCGTGAGCAACTCAGTGGGCTATAAGCAGTCGCCTGTCTCTAATTTTGGGTCACTGGTTCCAGGGAAAGAAGAAAGTCAGTGCCGTAAGATAAACACAACATCCATACATCACGGGATTCAAACCCGGACCCTTCTCAGACGAATAGTCATGAGCCAGCACTTAGACCACTGCGCCACCGGGGCGGCAACTGTTTTCCAAATTTACTGTGCAATATGCTGCACACAAGCAAATTTTATATGTCACTATATGAATATATAAAATTTTATTTTATATGTCAAATTTTATATATTCAAATTAATCAGAAACTTGAGACTTGGTCATTCTGGGTGGTGTAGTGGTTAGCATACCCGGGCGCTATCTGGGAGACACGGGTTCGATTCCCGTCTAGGACGACGAAATTTTCAAGTTTTCTGATATTATCTGACTTGCCATTTTTGTCATGTTTACACCAAAAAACGGATTGTCATCTTCAAAATTGGTATTGTATGGTGTAATCCCGTATTCCATTCATGATTTATCTGCTTCTCCGGGCAATCACGGAATAGGATTCTTAACCTCCAGATTCGCTAAACATAAATGCCGGTTGCTTCGACTAGCGAATCCTGCGATGGTTATATTCAAATTAATCGGAAACTTGGGAATTGGTAGTTCTGGGTGGTGTAATAGTTAGCCTACCCGCGTGCTATCTGGGAGACGAGGATTCGATTCCCGCTCCAGGACGACAAAATTTTCAGGTTTTCGGATATTATCTGAATTACCATCCTTGTCATGTTTACACCAAGAAAACGGATTGTCACCTTCAAAATTTTATCTGTCACTATTGAAGCATTAAAACGAGGACCACTTCGTAATGACGCTTGATAGAAAAACAAGTTAGTAAAATCATGCAATGCATTGATTATAATACGCTTTCCAACATACCAGAAATCATTACTCAAGTTATCCCTCAAGTTATGAGAATAATGGCTGTGGAATAAATCGCGGTGCTGTGCCCTGACCTTTGATCCCATTTCGATGATATTCAACAGAACCGGTTTGGTCGACCTCCGAAATAACATGATAAAATTTTGTCGCAATCGAAGCTTTTTTACGTAAGTTATGATGAATAAGGGCTATGGAATAGATCCCGCTCCTGTGTCCTAACCTTTGACCATATTTCGCTCATTTTCAATAGAATTCGTCCCCAGGCAAGACCCTACAACATACTAACATTTCATCCAAATCGAAGCATTTTTACGTAAGTTATGACGCATAATGGCGATGGAAGTGATTCCGCTTCTATGTCCTGACCTTTGACCCCATTTCGTCCATTTTCAATAAGGTTTGTCGCCAGGTGGTCCCCTACCACATACTAACATTTAATCGAAATCGAACCTTTTTTACGTTAGTTATAACGCATAACAGCAGTGGAATGGATCCCGCTCCTATGTACTGACCTTCGATCCCATTTCGTTCACTTTAAATAGGGTTCCTTCCCAGTTGATTCCCTACCAGATACTAAAATTTCATCGAAATCGAACGATTGTTACGCGAGTTATCGTGCCGACAGACATACGCACACAACGCGTGACGTAATGAGGCAGATGAGAATCGCGACCATCTGCTTGCCGCAAGAGTGTGACGTCATAAAACTTTAATAGGATCCACACACAACGCGTGACGTAATGAGTCAGATGGCGTGACCGCGCGCCAACATTCTCAAACGCGAAATTGTGACGTCATAAGATTTCTAAGCATTGATAACATTAATGGAACAACGCCATCACTAAAAACGTTATAATTCGGGGTGGTTATTTAACTCACTAAACGAATTCTCCTAAAGTCGAGATCAAGCTAAATCGATTTCTAGTACCAGAAAACGGTAGGTTAACGACTTTCATCAAAATTCTTAGAGCCGTTTTCAAGATAAAATGTACATATATACATACAAGAATTGCTACTTTAAGGTGGACGTCAAGTAATTTTGCTTCCTATACTTCCAATGGAAAGACTTCTGCACACATTTTCTTCACAATTAATGCGTTCCCAAGGATGAAAATTTGAACATCGATTAAAATATCTTCATTTTATAACTTGCAATACTTAATATTTTCTAAAACATAACCATAATTATTCAATTCAACATTTGTTTGTCTACTGACGTCATGAAAATAAAGGTCGCGCCATCTTTTTTCTGGACAATTAAGGCGTTCACAAGGATGAAAATTTGAACATCGATTAAAATAGTTTCATTTCATAACTTAGAATACTTAATATTTTCTAAACCATAACCGTAATTATGCAATCCAAAATTTTTTGTCCACTGACCGCATCAAAGTACAGGTCGCACCCTCTTTTCTCTGGTTTCAACACCACCAAAGGAAAAGTTATTGATTTTCAATATAATTATGGTTATGTTTTAGAAAATATTAGGTTTTCCAAGTTATAATATGAAGTTATTTTAATCGATGTTCAAATTTTCATCCTTGGGAACACATTAATTGCGAAGGAAATATTTACAAAAGTTTTTCCATTGGAAGTATAGGAAGCAAAATTACTTGACGTCCATCTTAATAATATGTGATAAGGGCAATGGAATGGATCGCAATCCTATGTCCTGACCTTTGACCACATTTCCTCCATTTTCAATAGGATTCGTCCCCAGGTGGTCCCCTACTACATACCGAAATTTCATCGAAATCGAACCATTTTTACGCACGTTATGACGCATAAGGGCAAAGGAATGCATCCCAATCTTATGTCCTGACCTTTGAACCCACTTCACCTATTTTGAATAGGGTTCGTCCCCAGGTGGTCTCCTACCACATAGTAAACTTTCAAAGAAATCGAACCATATTTACGCAAGTTATGTCGCATAAGGGCAATGGAATGATCCCGTTCCTACGTCGTGACCTTTGACCCCATTTGTCCCATTTTCAATAGGGTTCGTCCCTAGGTAGTCCCCTACCACATAGTAAACTTTCATTGAAATCGAACAATATTTACGCAAGTTATGACGCATAAGGGTAATGGAATGATTCCGCTCCTACGTCGTGATTTTTGACCCCATTTGTCCCATTTTCAATAGGGTTCGTCCCCAGGTGGTCCCCTACCCCATACTAAAATTTCATCGAAATCGAACCATTTTTACGCCAGTTATCGTGCGGAAAGACGAACGGACGGACGGACGGACAAAGCTGGAGCATATACGCTTCTTCAACCTACGGTTGGAAAGCGTAAAAAACAACAATGAAAACTCAGGTTCCTTGATTTTATGCATTTTTCATTCCTATGATTTACAGATTTGAAACAGAATTGCATCCTATGTTCGCTGGTAAACACGTAAATGCTGATTACTGGGGCATTTTTCAAAGTGAAACAAGAGAAGTTTTTTTTTCGATTACTCTTGTCCTTATCACGTAAGCAGTAATTACATGAAGCATTTTTTTAAAAAAGACAACATAATTCCGTCATGCAGTAATTTACAGCAAAAATTATATGTAGAAATGTAGGTAAATATGAAAGAAATTTTATCAGCGAAGACGACTTTTTTTCAGTCTTTTCTTCAGACAAGAGGCACTCGGAACATTTGATTATGGGCAGATACTTTGTTCACAGATTTCACTGTGAAGACCAAAAAGCCTGATACTCATGGCTCATGAACTTCAAAGTAAACAACTGGAGGGACCCATTACGGTCAGGGGCGTACTGATAGCAACCGCGCATCGCGGGAATACCTAGGGCATGGCTAACAGGGCCTCAGGAGAAATATTTAAACTGCATATGAAGCTGGTTAAAGAAATACGCATGATTTTTTTACGTCGGCTTTGAATGAAGTATTAAAACGAAAGGAAATTTTTGGGGTTTTTCTCATTAAATAAGTAAAAGGTTCGAAAATCATTTTCGCGGTTTAGTTTATAAAAACCGGATGACGGGAAAGCAGATATTCCAGACAACTGAAGGCCCCCTTTTGATAGCCACAGCAACAGTCCCTATACGTGTACGTATGTTCACAAGAGAATGCGAAAGAAATATCAGTGAACGTAATTTTTATACCAATGAGTATAAGGTGTTATGTATCACAGTTGTTTACACATAACTACGCATCATTCAGAACGTAATATACTGAAAAATGTTCTTCGGGGGCGAAGAAACAGAGACCTGTGTCATGTTTTTTATAACAGAGTCGAGAGAAAAAAAATTACTATGTACAAAACATTGTGGTATTATATTATTTAGTTGCTATGTATACATTCAAGAGTAAACATAATTCTTAATTGTACATAATTCTTAATTGTCACATTTTTTTTGCTTATGTTCCGTATTTTCGTATAAATGGGAAAAGGTCCTCAGACACTGTCACACCGCAGTTTGATGTTTTGTATGTGTGTAATCGTGTAGTATTTCAATGAGGTTGGCCTTAGTTCTCTAAAAGAACAAAATTTGTTTGCATGGTATGATCAACTGTTTTGTAGTACTTTGTAATGGTATAAAACTAGGGAAGTCATTTTAATTACAGCATGTAGATTTGCGTTTTATGTAATTAAGTGCGATAATTTTGGTTTTACGAAAAATACCTGTTGGTTCCACAGAATTTGAATTATTAAAATACACATAAAACCTAGTTATTAATATGGGATTTAAAATTTTCAGTAATTGAAAGCTAGATTTTTACAAAAGGACCTCGAAGATACGCTCACGGACAATGAAATTTGCGCACCTAGAAGAAAACATGCTACAACCACGAAACTTTGCATATAGCTGAGAGCGTGCTGGTATGCAAATGATCCACGTTTGGTGTGAGTGCGCATGACCGCGCACCCTGTGATGGTGCTGCAAGCACGAACCGGCAGCCTTATAAACCGGCGTGTAGTCGATGCCCCATGAAAGCGAAAATCACCGGCCGACGCAAGCAAGAGTACAGAGTGGCAAGAATGTCGGATAGACGATAGAGACGTCGATTTACGAACGTACGGAATTTGAGAGAGTCCGCATCATCGGGATGAAAACCGCAGGGTGTTTGGCGTGCCGTTAGCTCGCCACGTGGATCGGTCTGACCATACCGACCGACGGTGTTGGAAGCAGTGGACACGTGACGGCACTGCCACACGGCAGAGCTGCTTCGGACAGACTAAAGGACTACCGGTAGAGAGAATCGACGGATCGTGCGCCAGGCACGAATGGATCCCACATGAATCCGGTTCACTATACAGACATACGGCTCCTGTGTGCCCACGAACCATTTCCCAACGCCTAGCGGAAGTGAATCTGCAATCCCAGCGCTCCTTACGTGAGCTGCCATTAACACCGGAAAATCGACGGCTCCGTGTGCAGTGGTGCCTGGCCAGAGCGACGTCTGGAGTTTAGCGATGAGTGCCGCGGCTCCATGTGCTCGCATTCCTGGCCGGGATTCCAGGTGCGCTATACCAGCAGGATAATGTCCGGCCGCACACGTCTCGGGTTGCCCAAGACTGCCTACGTCATGTCCAGACACTTCCATGGCCTGCTCGCTACCCGGACATGTCCCTTATCGAGCATGTGCGGGACCAGTCGAAACGCCGGCTGCCGCCGTGTCGCACTATCCGGGATTTGGAGCACACCGTCCAACACGTGTGGGACAGTCGGCCGCAGGACAACATCAGGCGTCTGTTGGCCTCCATGCCGGACCATATTGCAGCATGTACCGCCGCACGAGATGATGCGACGCGCTATTGAAAATGACCGGACTACGTGCCAAAGATCCCTCTGTAATTGTCCTGCAGCTCTGTTTTTGCCCTCATGTGTATCATTCATCTGTATCATTACGTCCATTAAATTTCAGTACAATCCGATGCTTCCTTCTTGGTGCGCAAATTTCATTGTCTGTGACTGTAGTTTTTGCGGGGGCTCCAAGTTTTTCCGGTACGCCACTGATTACGGCACTCACTTATTGCTGCACCTTTCTGTACAGAGCAATTTATTTATTTAATTGATTGGGGGTTTAATGACCACCGTGTACTATAAGCAGTCGCCCGTCTTTAATTTAGGGCCACTGGTTCCAGGGAAGGGAGAGAGCCAGTGCCGTAAGACAAACACAACATTCCATGCCTTACCGGGATTCGAACCCGGACCCATCTCGTACGAATAGTCAGAAGCCACAGAGCAATTTATGAAAAACAAGCGTTATGTTATCGAGCATCAATAATTCCCTGTCTTTCTTTCGTGTTAAATAAAAAGGAAGGTCGCTAGTTGTTAACATGAGTAGACATCATTTGTCTTCCCACGCCTACAACCGTCAATGAATTTTGTTCTCTACGTACCAAAGGATTAAAATATCTTACTTGCAGACAGAGACCTGTTTCGCTAGCAACAGATTATACAGACACTGGACAAAAGGTTAGTCACGTCCAGAAATTTACTTTTAATACTTAGTTACATCACTACGTGCAGAAATCAGAGCATTAAATCTTGCTGGAAGATATTCAACAAGATGATTTAAGTAACTTGAGTCAATTTTTGACCATTCCGAGAACAGTTTTTCTCTCAATTCATTGAGATTCCTGGGATGCTGAAGTTTGGTTTTTACATTTCGTTCAAAGTGATCCCATAAATTCTCGGTGGGATTTAAATCTGGCGATTTAGCTGGCCAGTCCATGGGTACCGAAGTTGTATCACGCTCTTCACCTCAATCTATAATAGTTTTAGCTCTGTGAATCCTATAGTTGTCATCCTAGTAAATCGGATAGTTACTAAATGAGAATCCTGCAAATGTTGTGCAAAAAGAAACATATGTTTGTCTAAAATTTCTCTGTAAGCATGCGGATCCACCGTATTCTTCACCTCTACTAATGGGCCTAATTCACAACCATTAAAACAACCCCACAGAATTACAGACCCACCTCCTTAGACAAGAACTCTTTGAACACACTCAGGATTGAATGCTTCTTTAGACTCCCTGTTGACCCAACGCCTTGCATCATTTGAGTATAGGCAAAATTTGGATTCATCTGACCATATGACAGCCTTCCACTGATCAACAGTTCATGTACTGTGAGCTTTGGCCCAAGTTAGTCGAGCTTTTTTGTGAGCTGAAGTTAACTCTGGTTTCAGTCTTGTAACTCTACTCCAGATATCTATTCAATGAAGTTTCCTGCGCAATTTCCGCTCAGATGTAGATGTGTGAAGTCCATTATTAACAGACTCGAGGAGTTCCTGCCTTGTTGGAAATCTGTCTTCGTGGACCAGGCGAGAAATTTTGCGTCGGTCAGAACTTGTCAAAATGGTGTTTCGTACTACTGATACTGTTACTTTAACAGCTATGATTCCCTCAAATCGGTCTTTTCGCAAGTTCTTTGTGGTGTTACAATAAAGTTGACCAGGCAGTTTATATAGGCTCGACATCAATATATAAATTATAAAATGTGTCATATTATTGGGCTAAATTTTCAGATTATTATAACGAACATCCAACTTGATATTAAACGAAAAAACTGTATAAAATTTAAACGCAACATGCTTTTATTATTTTCGGACCATTAAACCTTGGAATAATGACAAGGATTTGTCCTTAACATGTAGAAAACCGGAGTCGTGTTAAAATTGAAGGTAATGGTTCATTGACAATTGATGACCAACACACCTTCCCTTTGCTTTTTAAATGCCACTACAGACTGAAAGTCATATTACTGTCTAAAACAGGGGTGGAGTTGAACCTGCGGCCTTTTGAGTGAATCCGAATTCTGCAGAACAAGTACTTTTATTTTTATTAATATGTTTTTGTTCGTCTTTTTCTATTTTTATTTTAATCTTAAAGTAACCATATTTAAAATACTAATGAGGTATTCAGTGTGGATTTGCCGTATCATTCAAAAGTGCGTTGGCTATTGCAAGGACAGGTGTTAGTAAAAATGTTATCTTTGTGCGAACAGATAGTTAAATTTTATGAAGAACAGAATCAGTAATGTGAATTATTGAAAGAAGATTTCAATAGAAGTGCTGCATTCCTGTGTGATATCATGTCAAAGCAAAGTGACTTGAATTTGTTTGCAAGGTAAAACTAAGTTTATATATGATATGTGGCAAAAAATCCAAGCGTTTTTTGTTTTGTTTTAGGTTTAACGACCAGCGTGAACAACTCAATGGGATATAAGCAGTCGCCCCTCTCTAATTTAGGGCCACTGGTTCCAGGGAAGAGACAGTGCCATAAGACAAACACAACATCCATGCCTCACTAGGATTCGATCCCGGACCCTTCTCGGACGAATGGTAATAAGCCAGCGCTTAGACCACTGCGACACCGAGCGGCCCAAGCATTAGCGAAGAAAGCTATATTTTTTCAAAACTCTTGTTCTTCAAAAGGAAATTTCGGATAAACATTTTTCCCAGTTAGCAAAGGTCATTGAAGAGCAGGAGGATTCATACGAATCATTAGAAGAACACGCAGCTGTTATAGACTTATTAATTGGGGAATACAATGAAAGGCTCTCTGACTTTGAGAATCATGACATCACACTCAAATTAGCATTTCAACCTTGCGTAATTGTTGGGATCTAGCACTAAAGAACTACAGATGTAATTGATTGAGCCCTCAGAAGATGGCATTTTGAAGTCCTTATTTGACGCTAAGAAAGATCCAGTTGAAATATGGAAACATGCGATAGAATACCCACGCCTTCGGCAACATGCACGAAGAATGCTTTCTTGCTTTTCAACCACTTATTGCTGCGAATCTACATTCTCCTACCTAACACAAATCAAGAAGCCCTTAAGGTCACAAATGACGGATCCCCATCTAGAGGAACAGCTAAAAGCTCGGACCTCCATGTTGCAACCATATTCAAATGTTTTCCAATAAAAAGCACTCACAACAAAGTCATTAAAAGGTTAGTTAACTTTAGAATTAACATTTTGTTTTTATTTTTGAAGTTAGTAAATACATAGTAAAATTTTTACAAAATAATGTGCCCTGCACGGGGATTACTGGTATTCCAGTTATTTGGGGAGGGGCGCCCCAACGGCCCGGGCTGACTTTGTGAACGATTATCTTACTTTCTTATCTTTGTGCGATTACATCCCCGCAGGGACAGTTGTTCATCCAGCTGATGGGGAGTAGCGACCCCACGGCCCGAGCTGACATGTACTGCAGGATGTTTTAGCTTTTGTTGCTATCTTGAAATGCATCCGCCTCAGTTGTATTCAATAGGTTGCTGAGGTTGTGATAATGCGCCAGCGCCGGAGTTTAGTTACTCGTTCTATTTCCTTTATAACCACAGATCGTGCTATGACCATCTAGTTTGCGGTCAAACCGTCGTGAGGAAGTAGTTGTGCTTGCGCGTCTCCGCATTGGGCATTGTCGTTTCTCCCACTGCTTCTTGTTGAGTGGCGACACTGCTCTGATGTGTAAGACTGCCGACCCACTGTCGCTCATATTTTATGTAGTTGTGTTCGTTTTCGTGATCATCGTTTTCACTATTTTCATTCTCATTTGTTGGACAACGGCGCAGCTCCTAGATGACCACTGCGATACATACGCAGTTTTTTCATTTTTTAAACAAATTGACTTTTTTAAACGTATCTAGCTTTTACACTTTTCATCATTCTCATTTTTCACTTTTACCGACTCAGCCTGTTTTTAACCATTATACCACGTTTTTAAAACTTTCTATGATGGTCTTGTGTCTGCAGCTCTTTTGCCAAACATGGCCCTTGCGCCATTAAAATCGACCAACCAACCAACCAAAATAATATGCGTTTTGAAGTATATTTAATTGAAGTTTCTTCAACGCGACCTTGTTAGATTACAGCTAACTTAATGCCGCCTTCCAACATGAAAAGGTTCCCCACCTCTGGTCTAGACGAAGCCTGGATCTATCTCGACAAATGCAATGAGAGTTACACAGTTTATTACATCCCACTAGACGGTACAGCTCATCAAAAGTGGTGAAAAGAATGTCGTGAAAGCTTTTTTGTATGCTTATGTTCATGGTGAAATTTTTCGTTACAGCTAGTTGCAAATTCGAAACGTCAAGGAAAACGCTGAAGGTACTTTTGCCTATCATCACATGAACTTTCTGACCCCTCATTGTCGAGAAGTGATCCCTATATTGTACGATACCGAGTGAGAAAAGATCCATGTACATCCAGCCATATCTCATACCCAAAAGAGGCCCAGCTCCACATGTTCCAGCAGAAAAGGGTAGCACACACACACAATCCCCTTAGAGAATATTATCTGGAAGGTGCCTGTTTCATCGACAATACATTACTAAGCCTTTGGGCTAACTACGTATGTCCAGGGAAAACAGCGACTGAGAGGCCTTGCTAGCATACAAAAAGTATCCAAAAGTGGAATGGCAGCATACGGAACAACAAGTTCTCTGCAAAAGCCTTCAAGAGTGGAGTCTGGGTCAGTTTTATCACAGCATTCAAACTTGTCATTACTGATGGTACACTGCCCCACTAACGTAATCAATCACTGTACTGGTACGTAACTTCAGGGTGACTCCAGCATCGTCCGTTGATTAATTCGGTTACTCATAACCATCCGAAGTCTCTTGGGCACCAAGTTTTGGTCGCGAGTCTGGGTTTGGGAATTTTTATTTAAAAAAAATCGTACTTCGATACTCAATTTGCTATTACATTTTATAATAATTTTTATTTTTTAAATTTCAAACGACCACCGTGAGCAACTCGTTAGGCTATAAGCAGTCACCCGTCCCTAATGTAGTGTCACTGGTTCCAGGGAAAGGAAAGAGCCATTGACGTAAGACAAGCATGCCATCCATGCCCCATCCGAAACTCTAATACGTCGCCCCGGTGGCGCAATGGTCTAAGCGATGGCTTCTGATAATTCGTCCGAAAGGGGTCCGGGTTCGAATCCCGGTGAGGCATGGATTTTGTGTTTGTCTTACGGCACTGGCTCACTCCCTTCCCTGAAACCAGTGACTCTAAATTAGGAAATGATGACCGCTTGTAGCCCATTGAATTGCTCACGGTGGTCGTTAAACCTCCAATGAAAAAAACAACAACTCTAATACTGGCCCGCTCGGACGAACGGTCAGGATCCAGTGGTTAGACCTCTGCGCCATCGGGGTGGCACACCACAGCAGCTTCGCTTCCTTCAACTCCCGCGCGTTTTAAGCACATACAGATTGAACAAAAATACAGTATGTACACAACCATTACATGAAGATGATAGTGATACTCAAAGTTTTCAGTTAAGTTAAGTTCAGTGCTGTGCAGCTCCACATGGGCGCCTTTGGTGGCACGAAGAATGCCTAGTCTTTACTCAATTTCACACCATGTGTTCTGCAGCATGTTTTTATTGACAATGCTTATGACATCTGTTATGCGCTGTTTCAAATCCATTATGCTGATAACTTTCGTAGGTACATTTTGTCTTTGATGCACCTTCAAAACACGAAATCTAATGGAGTAATGTCGGGGAATGCGAAGGTCAGGGAATTGGACCATTGCGGCATGCCCAATAGTTGGGGAATGCGCTATTCGTGAAATCTCGGACTTACAACACCAACGGGGTGGGGCATCATCCTGCTGGAAAATTATGGTTAGCTGCATGGCTGCTATCTGTAGTACGGAAAAGATCTGTAGAATATCTAGATATACCACGCCTATGACGGTGTTTTCAGTGAAAAAAATGGTACAACAATCTGATCGTGCAGGAGACCACACCATACGTTAACTTTCGGGCTTACTTTCGCGCATATGTTCTTCGACTACATGCGGATTTTCCAAGCATAAAATTCCCACATTGTGCTGATTCACTTTCCCCGAAATGTGAAAAGTTACCTCGTCTGAAAACATTACGTGCGACGAAAACCTTTTCGTCATCAGCAATGCTATCCAGCACAGCGATTGCAAATGATTCTCGCTTTGGCCGGTCGTCAGATTTGATTTCTTGCAAAATCTGGCGTGCAAGCGTAATCGATGGTGAAGAACGCGATGAACCGTCGGCAATTTCATTCCAAGTTCTCTCGCTGCATGTCTGATTGACTTCCGTGGGCTTTTCTCGAATAATCTCCGAACATTTTCTACAGCCTTTTTCGAGATGCCGGGATTTCCGCCACCGTGTCCTTTCAACACGCTACCGGTCGCCAAAAATTGATCACACCAATTCTTGATAGTCTGAAATGTCGGAGTGTCCTTATTACAGACAAGGCTGAAATTTTGTTGAATTTGAGTGACCGATCACACAACCTGTGTGCGCTCGCTCGGAGTCGCCATTTTAGAAAATGATTTACTGCAGCGCTACTGCAGCTATGCTGTGCACTACAACTTTTCCACGTGAATTTTGAATTTGCTTCCGTTCCGTCCAGAATCATAGCTCTAAAACCTGAAAGGAAAAAATAGACTTTTAGAATGTTGCACTTTCATGGTGGACACCATGTACTCTTTGAAACTTTCTGTTATGTTAATTTTTTTTATTGAAGGTTTAACGACCACCGTGAGCAACTCAATGGGATAGACCGTCCCTAATTTAGGACCACTAATTCCAGGGAAGGGAGACAGCCAGTACCGTGGGACAAACACAGCATCCATGCCTCACCGGATTCGAACCCGGACCCTTGTCGAACAAATGATCATAAGCCAGCGGTTAGACCACTGCGCCACCGGGGCGGCGTTGAGATGTTCAAGTGCCACATTACCGTCTTGCCTAGGCAAGCACTGCAAAATGGCTCTTGGCTTTCAAATTCCCCGGACTGAGAAGTTTTCATCTCCTCTTAGGAAATTACGCAAGCAGGTTGTTACCAGAATCAAGTTGTTTACTAAATAAACAACCTATAATTATACAAGTTAAAAAATTAATATAACACTTGTGATTACAGTACACGCAAGATTACTTCCAGCGCAGGCGGCGTCTACGAAGTGAATGATTTCGATGGTCTGTGTAGTTCTGACATAGCGTACGGATAAAAGTTTCCGTTCCAACTTTGTGTGCGGCGACCTTAAAAGATCAGATTCAGATCATATGTAGTGGATTTTAGGAAGGGAGTGTCTGGCCCCAGGTCTTAAACAACCCTTAGAAATAGGAAGCTAGGAGATTTGGGCTAGAGTGCCCGATAGGAGGGTGACACGGAAGCGAGGTAGAAAGTAGGAGGAAGACGCCCTTATTTATTAGCGGGGGCCAGTACCCGGGATCCTACGGTTTAACGTGCCCATCCGACGCACGGCAGGTATTTAGTAGTTTGAGCGTTTGTACCTGCTGGGATCGAACCTGAGGTTTCTCCCTGGCAGTCATGAACCTTGACCACTAGGCCATCCGCGGCCCCGGCGACCTTAAAAGGGGATGCGAATAACTATTTATAAGGGGGTAATCTCAGTAGACAACTGAAAATTTAAAACCGATTGGGATCTGGTTTTTATTCGATCTAACAGAGAAAACTTTTCGAGACTTTTTCTTTATATGCAGTTGATCACAATTATGAAAACGTTTCCATTTCATCATGAGCACTATTCTTATACAATGCTGGCCACCCAAAATGCAACACCAAGAAGGACACGAGATAGCAAAGCCAGATTTACTAGACACATAACAACAGATACAAAGATGAAACGATTGAGATTACAGGCCCGTGCGACTTGCGGAACACGCAGACATCAATAGTTCGCGTGGCCCTCACGGCTGGCAATAACGGCCGCTACACGCCGCGGCATCGAACAAAAGAGGCTTTGGATGTGGGCATGGGGTATGTCGGTCCAGGCTGCTTCCACACGTTGCTACAGTTCATCAGGCGTAGCCGTGGGTGGTGCTTGCCGGGCCACTCGGTTGCCGATCAGCGACCAGACGTGTTCGATGGGCGACATATCGGGAGAACAGGCGGGTCACGGCAGCAGTGACACCTGGTGGGCCATGAAGAATTGCTGCACGATGCATGCCACGTGCGGGCGCGCATTGTCCTGTTGAAACGTGGCCGCTGGCAGGTCCTGCACGTAAGGGAGTACTACAGGCTCCAAAACGTCGGAGATGTAGCAGTGGCTGTTGAATGTACCGGTGATGCGTACCAGAGGGGTGAGGGTGTCATATCCAATTGCGCCCCAAACCATGACGGCAGGCGACGGACCGGTATGGCGATGCATAATGCAGGCGTCATACAGTCTCTCACCGCGGTGCAGCCACACGCGGATCCGACCATCGTGGTATTGCAGGCAGAAGCGGGATTCGTCGGAGAAGACAATGTCGTGCCATTCCGTAATCCAGGTACGGCGTTGAACGGCCCACTGCCGCCGCACTCGTCGGTGGTGTAACGTCAATGGTAATAGTAGCAATGGGCTCCGTACGACAAGTCCACGCTCCTGCATACGACGTCGAACGGTACGTGCTGACACAGGTTGTTGCGCAACACACCCTAATTCCTGCGCTAACGTTCGTGATTTGACGGTGCGAGCCGTCAATGCCCGCCGCACAACATGCCGGTCTTCTCGTTCGGTGGTGTGCCGTGGCTGCGGCAATCGCTCATGTCGGTTCGTCCGTCCCTTCTGCACCCACCGAATCCATACTCGCCTCACTGTGGCTGGATGTCGTCCCGCACGGGCGTCGATGTCTCGGTACGATAAACCGCTGTCGCGATAAGCCACTATTCGTCCTCTGTCGAACTCCGAAACGTGCTGGAATGACTGCCGTATTCTGCGACGAGGCATCAGGATGCTTCCAACGCACAGGTCCGGCAGCACAACACACTTCCACTACTTACACCCCGCCTTCTGTGCACCCTTTTTATAGTGCTTCTCGGTGGTGTGCCGGGCGCACATGATGTGCTAATGCCCTGCAAAGCTAATCGTTTGCACGTCCCCTCGCGGGCGACGCATGCTGCGAATTTCAGGCCAATCGGATGCTTCCTTCTTGGTGTTGCATTTTGGGTGGCCAGCAGTGTATATACTATTTAGAAAGAATTATAGCATCCCATTTCGCACGTCATGCCCAGTGGTTTATTATCAGAAACGTGAAAAATCACGCTGTTAGCTTATTCCTTTGGGAATGAGAATTCTTATAGAACCCTTCGTTAGAGCCCATTTAAGAGGGAGGCTAGGGAATGGGCTAGGAGGGGGGGGGCTGAAGCCCTGCCCACAATTATGCAGAATGCTTGAAGAATTGACAGAGTTCTACAGTTTTTTTTTTTTTTTGCAGGTAACACAGCAAAATCTATAAGAAACTGCCTTGTGAAAAACATTTCTATTTCTTTCTGCTTTTTTAGGAGGAGTCCGCAGAAAATATAATCGCCTCCAGTACATCCTCAAATCTTTCGAAAGTATTACAGATGTTTTTTTTTTTTTCGTTCACATCTGTAATTGGGGAAAATTTTCATGCATTAAGATTTCGTTTGAATCATGATATTTGGATCATTTTGCCAACTACTTCGATATAATTTCAACAAGCTGAACCTTGGAGGGGGTAATGCAGAACTAAACTGGTATAAATTCTTCAACCATGCATTTTTGCATTTTTCTTGCTACCACTGATTCGGCCACGAATCATGGTATACACACTTCAATATTGCAGGAGTTTTTTATGGCTTCCTGATTATACGGTAGGTGAGTCGAAAGTTTTGCAATATTTGGATCCCTTTATGTCTTCATACGTATTTTTACGATGAAACCTGAATAGCATCCAAAGTATAAGCCATCGTGTTGCACCGTCTTTAGCCATCTGTCTGCCAGTTCTTCGATTCCTAGGCGGTACCAGTTCTTGTCCTTTGAGGCAAAGAACTTCTTAACCCCAGCTGCCACCTCCTCCTGGTTGTTGAAGTGCCACCCGTGAGGGAAGTGGGCCATGGTCCGGAACAAGTAATAATCCCATGGGGCAAGGTCCGGACTATATGCTGGGTGTGGCATCAGTTCAATGCCCTTAAGTTCCTAGAGTTTTGCCCGGGTCGTTCGCGCGGTATGATAACGAGCGTTGTCCTGCAGTAGGAGAGCGCTCTTTCTGTTCACCAGTGCCGTGTACTTCTCCTACAAAATGGCATACATCCGCTCCAGCTGTTCAGAGTAGAGGTTGGCGTTGATGGTCCTGCCGTCTGGAACAAATTCGTAATGGGTTATCCCCTCAAAATTCCACCAGACACAGAGCATCACCTAGTGATCGAAGCGCCCACGTTTGGTAACAGGTTCAGGAAGCTGGCCCGGGCTCAACCACTGCCGTTGTATGTTAGGATTACGGAAATAGACCCACTTTTCACCGCATGTAAGCAATTCTCTTGATGAAACGTATATCTCACGGGTTTTCTAGGAGTTTCATTCACACTTCCACTCGAAGATTTGCTTCAGTTCGTGAGGGACAATGGGGAAGCTCCTGTAGATCTAGCCGAGATCCTAAAGGTGACGAACCACGATGGTCTGTGATATGCCCAGCTCGCCTAACAATCTCCGAGTGCTGTTTGTTGGATTTGCCTCTACGGCGTGGCGCACGGCCTCCGAATACACGGTTCGCAGCCTGTTTGACCTTGGCGGATCGTCGAGGTTTCTTTCACCTGAGCGAAATTTCTTGAACCATCTGGTTGCGATACTGTGGTCTACGAACCCTTCCCATTTCGTATGACAAATGTTTCGTTCATCTTTTAGACGTCCCAACCACAGACAGAACGATGGCATGCAATGCTGTTCACAGCAACGACTACCACTTCATATCCGACTTGAACTAGTTTAAACACGTGACATACCCGCCGCAGCACATGCTTTTATGCAAATATTGCAAAACTTTCGACTCACCCTCTGTATTTTGGGAATGTTTTCTCCTTGGCATTTTTATTCATCCACCTATAGTGAAATCCTAGATGTACTACTAATACTGGGGACCCAAAATACTGTCCTGCTGCCTGGCCCCCTGTATCCTTAAATGTGCTCTGCCCTTCGTTATACCTTCTGAACAATCAGAAATGTAGAGGCTGGTTTTTTCATCATTTTTAGCAAGAATAAATTCAAACATGAACTGTTCACAAAGGTTTGTCAAACAGAAAAATACTGAAAACCAGTACTTTACCTTTCCTTTCATTTTGAATAAAAACGTTGTTTCAGGAAGCTCTACATGATCATTGACTTCTGTCGCTGTTGTCCCCAACGATATCAGAAACTTTCATTTAATTCAGTAATACCTAAAAAAAGGTATGATTGGACCAACCGTGTCTTCAATGAGGTTGCATTGAGCAGATGAAATATGAATTGGTGCGGCTTGATAATCCCTGCTAGAAAGGTCAAATGAGTGGCCATTTGCTAACTCAGTAGATTTTAAAACCGTGTAGGTGTCACTATTTTATACATAATGCAATATAAATAATAGTAATATAATTCCGAAAATAGCAGTATCATTCCTTTTGACTGCCTTTACGCTGGCTGTATATAAATACATCCGTTTCTTTTTTGTTTTTTACTTTTACTGTTCTTTTGCGAACTGCATTTTGTCTTTTGGTACTTTTTTGTGCTGCCATTTGTTTCCTAGCCCCTTCGCTTTTGTTTTATTTGATTTTATCTCCCCCCACCCTGTTTTCTTTCTTCTTCTTCCCCTTCCTTCAGTCTCTTTCTCTCTCTCTCTCTCTCTCTTTTTTCACGTTGATCTCGCCTAAAGGTCCTCCTATCCCACAGTTTCTTAGATTTTCTCTTCCATTCTGCTCCTTTTTTTTTCCTGTGCTGGCACCTCCTAGTTTGATATCTCTGCCTCCTGTTCTGGCTGTTAGCCTGAATCGCTGCGTTGCTATTTTGTGATGGACGCTTTTTATTTGCTTTGTGCTGGGTTATTCTTTACCGATCACTGGCTTTGTTCTTCAACCTCAGTCACCCTTTCGAATATACTAAAACGGGGAAGAGACAGCTTAGCCGCAGACATTTAATTAAAGAAAAGAATAAACTCGGATTTTTTTAAATACAATCATGTCCAAAAATTAAGTATTAACAACAAAAAGCTAAATTTCAGACTCGCAAATCATGGGTTAGTGGTCAAAACATTTTCACGTATTCGAAACACGTAAGAGCTATGTGGGAGTGTTTGGTTATATGGAAATTGTCAGGAATCACATGACAGCTGTGTACTGCCGATCGGCGATAAAATCTGAAGCGTGAGTGGGAAGAAATCGTTTGTTCTGTAGGTGTTGAAGTGTGGATCGGCCTTTTTTTGTTGTTATGGCGACTTGTGTTACATCTAAAAGAACTCATCTGGATGATTTTACCCGGGGACAAATTGTTGGTAAACAGGAAGGAGGGCGGACAACCAGAGATGTAACGAATGAATTTGGAATTGCGCAGGCCATAGTATCACGAATTTGGAATCAATTTTCTGAACATGGAATAGCGACCAGAAGGTTCAGTAGTGGTCAACCACGCAAAACTACTCCATCACAAGATCGTCATCTTGTTGTAATGGCTAAAAAATCTCGCCGAATAACTGCTGGTAAGTTAGCAAAACAGCTGGAATCAAATACGGGTACCAAAATATCGCGTTAAACCGTGTCAAGGCGTTTGAATAATTTTGGATTGTATGTCCGCAACCTATAAAGTGTATTCCATTGTCCCCAGCACGCAAAACAGCTCGCTACTGATGGTGTCAACATTCTACAAGGAGTGAAGAGCAATGGGCCAATGTTCTGTTCACGGACGAATGCCGATTTTGTTTATCGTCTAAGTATAGGCGGCAATACATATGGCTAAAGCCCCGCACTACCTATTCAGTCAGAAACATCGTAGA
Organism: Macrothele yani; assembly: GCA_039090855.1. NCBI lineage: Eukaryota > Metazoa > Arthropoda > Arachnida > Araneae > Macrothelidae > Macrothele > Macrothele yani. The sequence goes on along the minus strand of CM076992.1, from coordinate 98,937,076 downwards.
AATTGACCATTGCAGTGGTGGTGGAGTAATGGTCTGGTCTGGGATTATAATCAATGGGCGTACAGAGCTCCTAGTGTTGGATAAAGGGTCAATGATTGCCCAGCGTTATCGTGAGGAGTTCATTTTAGAGCATATAAGGTTGTTTCGTGGTGCTGTGGGAAATTCTTTCGTTTCTATGGACGACAATGCCCGTCCTGATTGATCATGTGTTGATGAACTGTCGGAGAGGAAGGAGATCGACAGAATGAAGTGGCCTGAGTACTTTCCCGATTTGAATCCAAACGAGAATGCTTTGTACGCTTTGCAGAGGCGCATTGCTGAACGCGATCCCCCACCTGGCAACAAAAAGACCTGGTGATGGCGCTGAAGGAGGAATGGAAAAACCTCCCGCAGGATTTTCCCGACAATATCGTGAAAAGCATGGCCCACCGATGACACCAATCATGCATTGCAATCAGGGGTGGACATATAGCCCATTAAATGATCCATGAAAAAAAAATTCCGTCAATCTTAGTTATTGTGAGACAATGTCAGAAAATGGTATGTTTTGGTCTTTTACCGATTTTCTCCATTAATAAGCACAAATTCATGCTTATTTATGTGTGTACATGTCCTTTTCGTCTTATATTTAAATCGATTTTTGACAGTTTTAACATTTTGTCGAATGTTTTACGGCTGCGGAAAATTTCGTACACTATTTCTTTTTTGTATCGGGGTTTAACGACCACCATGAACAACTCTAAGGGCTATAAGCTGGGGCCCGTCCCTAATTCAGGGCCTCTGGCCCCAGAGAAGGGAGAGAAACAGCTCCTTATAATAAATGCCCCCCCCCCACATATCTCATATGGAAGAAGTACACGGGCCCAGGCCAGATGACTAGCCAGAAGCCTCTGACCACTCTGGTACCGGGGCGGTGAATTTCATATTTTCGCCGTAACATCGAGAATAAATTTGATACACGCATTGAAAAATTTCTTGGTGAGTCTGTATCATAGTTCATTTCTTCAGTTGCTCGTGATTCACTTTTGAATTCAGAATGTTTTGCTCATGTTTTGAAATTAATCAATTACTAGAATAATAAACTATCCATTTTATTATATTTGAAAATCTCTATGCAGACAAGGGCGAATTTCAGCTTTGCAAACAGTATTTTCAAGTGACATCATGAACTATGGACGTATTCTTGACTAGCTGTATCGTCGTACAGAAACACTAAGAAACAAGAGCATTTCACGCAGTTTGTTTCATAACTGCTGACACAACAGCGTTAAAAAACCAGCTTGCCTGTAAGCTGATGTGCTTGAATGCACAAACTGACGAGAACTTCGTAAGCATCTTCAGCATATGTGATTTTCTCCTGTATTTTCCCCCGTACCTTGAAGTTAGGAAACCCCTTTAAAAAGCCAGTCTATTTGGTGATGAAATCAACTGAACAAAATGCAATTTGGAATCTATAAGCTGTTCCAAATATATGTCACAGTTCGATGTAAGTTGTTCCAGATATGTCATAATTCAATGCTACATGTTCCAAATACATCACAGACCAATGTAAGCTGTTCCAAATATGTCACAGCTCAAGGGTAGCTCTTCACAAGTTCTGGAAGTTAAGCTCAATGGTAGAAACTTTGGAAAAACTACTACAGAGCTCTGTGGCAGTGGGAAAAAATTGAGTGACAGAAGATACTATTGACTGGAATCATTCCAGTAGATGAAATATCTTAGATTTTACATATTCAGACAATATCTATATTCTTTGGATGAGCCTCTGTCTACTTTGTGTTCCAACCCTGATTAAGGATATAACTGTTAAAAGCCAGTTTCTATTGTTTCTTTTTTGTTTTGGTTGAGGGTTCAACGACCACCGTGAGCTACTCAATGGACGATAAGCAGTCGCCCGTCCCTAATTTAGGGCCACTGGTTCCAGAAAAGGGAGAGAGCTAGTGCCGTAAGACAAATGCAACACCCATGCCTTACGGGATTAGAACCCAGACCCACTTGGAAGAACGGCCATAAGCCAGCGCTTAGACCACTGCGCCACCGATCGGCGTTTCTATTTTTAGTCATACACTTTTTTTAATCAATCAAAGGGGTATAAAGGATGAAGTGCTTTCATTTCGTTGAAAATATATAAGATTAATTTTCAAACCCATTCACAAAAAGAAAAGCAATGTATTAAGCATTTTAAATCTGCCATATTACCAAGATAATTTAGGGCCTGCAAAGAACTTGCTGAAGAATTCTGTTGTAGGAAGCGTAGATTTTAGATATTGTTTAAGAAATAATACATGGCCGACTGGCATGAAGCGTCCACATTGTGGCCGACTGGCATGAAGCGTTGGTTCTAATTTTTCATTATGGGTGAGGCATGAATTGTATGTTTGTCTTACGGCATTGGCTCTCTCCATTCCCTGGAACCAGAGGCCCTAAATTTTGGACGAGTGACAGTTTATAGCCTATTGAGTTGCTCACGGTTGTATTTAAACACCAAAATAATAAAATAAGTAAATCAGTGTGAGGAAATGCAAAAATAACTTTGAAAATTGCAGCTGGCCATTTTTTAAAATTATTTCCAGAAGAGATGTTACTATCATTTCAATTATCATTTCAGTAATTCAGGCTATTAACAATTTGAGTGTTGGCAACGTGTCTAGAGCGTGTAAACGTTGATGACACTTATTTGAGAAACGTTTGCACGCGCTAGATGCGTCGCTCACTGGGTAAAGGATAGCTTTGCACACCCTAGACGCGTCGTTGACACTCAAAAAGTTAATGTTTCTAAGCAGAACTGTAACTCCTATTACTTATACTGTTTGAGAAGATTCGCAGTAATAGCGGCAGGGTTGTTTAGGCAAGTTGATTTACGAGCATTGATAGTTTATTCTTCTTGCTGACTGTACAGTTTACAGCGGTGTTAGAGGCGAAAATGTATTTCATTCTACATTTTTAGCACCTTTTCGTAAAAAAGATGGTGCTTATGTTACCGGTTTGTCCGTCTGTCCATCCGTCTTTGGACACCGTATTGCTGCAACTACTAACTCGATTTGAAAAATTATTTTTGCGTTGAGAAACTTGAAATGTGCGAATGATGATCCTTTATGTCATTTTTTTTACGATGCACAATTTCGCCGCTAGAGGGCGTAAATGCAGATATCGAATTCAAAATTCATTTTGTCTCATATTTGCTCCTAAACATCCGATTGAATTTTTTTATCCTTCGATTCCATTTATGTCGAAGACTATTTTAGGTATAGTCATTTTTTCAAGTTACGCATAGATATTCCGCTAGGGGCGTAACAATAAATTGCGTTTTCCCTAATATCTCTGCTTCTAAAATTCCGCTTTGAAAAATTCTTTCTGCAGCGGATAGAGCTTCTGATGGGAAATCTTCTACATATAATTTCTAATGTTTGGTAAAAAATGGTTTGGCCATCAGGGGGCGTAGGTGTTAATTTCTGCTTCTGATGTATTTGCAGCAAAATCTAAGATTCTAAAATCTCGATTGAAAAAAATCGTTCCTGCACCGATACTACTCACGTCGATAAACCTTTTCGAAATATTTTCCTCTTAAAATAATGCATGGTTTCTCCGTCAGGGAGCGTAGATGTATATCTTACTTTTGTCAATATCTCTACTGCTAAGAGTCCGATTTGAAAAATTCATTCTTTGTTGGATAGCGTTTCCGGTGCTAAATGTTTCTCATATAATTCCAAATTTTTCTTAACGCACAAGTCTGCTACCAGAGCGCGTAAGTTCACCATTCCGTTTACAGCTATATCTGCGGAATTAAAAGCCCTATTGAAAAACGTCTTTCTTTTGGTCAGATAATGCTGTTTTCCATACCGTTTCCATTGACTTTGAATAACTTTGATAAATTTAATTCGCGTCAGAATGGATTTAAAAGGCGTGCTCATTACAATCGAAAGTTCGGTGTCATCTTTCTTGTTTTTGTTGGTAGTGATTTATTTCCATAAATGGAATATGAAGGTAATGGGAGATATGGGTAAGGTAAGGGTGAATTACAAATGAGTGTTAGCTCTTCATATTTGGCTGAAGTTGTACGCTTGGCAATCAGATGCATACAGGAATAATTTTTAATGATGTCAGTGTGTATGCTTCATGCTGTCCTGATAAATCTGATCGCTCTTCTTCAAGGATACAGGCGAAATGTTAATTTGTTCTCTAGAAAAAGAATGAATATTGTATTCATTGTTTTCTCGAAAAACGAGAAAATCTACTACATGTGGTGCATGTGCCAATCGCAGATCTTAAATTATTTCACATATCTGAACTGTCTTGTGAAATAGCAGCAGAGCTCTGGGCGCAGTTTCCTTTAGGGCATAAAGCACATTTTGATTATTTACATATTTTTTGGATTTGTGTTTTACAGGAAGCTATTCTGTCCAGCAAATTATTTTTCGCTACTCTTTTCATGGAAATTTCTATACAATATAATTCAACTGAATGGGCTAGGGGATTCATAAAAGAAGCGTATTTTTTTTAATTCAGAGCTCATCACGGAAGACAGAATCTGTAGTGCATAGCGCCATGATTAATTCTGCATTTAAAACTCAAACTTTGTATATCTTCGCTTAAGTTGTTTAAAAACTTTTTGTCCAGGAAAAATGCAGCCACCTGAGGAATTCCATAACTCAGTTGCGTTAAGTTTGATTATTATATTGCCGGATTCAATACGATGCACTCAATGTGGCTGACTGTAAGTTTATGTATTTTCTCATTAAAATACCAAAACACACATAAGAAAATAATCATTTCCACGGCCAGAGATCACGATGAAATAACATACTGTTGAAAATTTTTATTTTATGAGGCTAAAAAGTCTAGTGTGACAATTCTGATATCATTCGACGGTACAGTGTTCAGGTAAATTTATATTATTAAGCGATATAAAAGCTGCACATTCAGTATTATTCTTAAATGATATAAATATTGAGTTAAAATGATTCACTCCAGAGGGAAACATTATACTGTAAAGTCACACAAACAAATAGAATCAACTTCAATTAAAATTCCAAATGGTGAATTGTTGAATTATACTGGTATTTAGGAGTCTGATAAAGGAATATTATTAAAATAGTGAAAAACAGCGTGCAAGTGTGTAAAATATATTTCTTCGGATAGGCGGCCTTCTCTTGCAACGATGTAAAATGATTATATTTTTATAGAGATTCTTACCAGCTTAAATAAACTTCAATGACTTTTAAATCGTTTCAATCACATTTTACATCAAGTAATTTATCATTATGCCACTGCTGCTCCGGTGACTGAGTTGTTGGTTACTTGCTAATCTTCAGTCCTGAGCCTGGATTCCAGTCCCTCATGAGTCATGGGTGAAGTGCCTGTCATTCGGCGCTATGCCTTATATTGATTTCATTAGTGGCTGTAAGACCAAATTTCAGTCAGTCTTATATTGCGACCGTAAAACAGTGGAATGTACAGTATACCTGCTCTTAAAGTTATTGTACGTCTTTCTAAGGGTAGTTCACCTGATCCTAGGAGTAACTCACCTGACTTAAGTTTCGTCTCCCCATTTGACAAACACAAATGGCCCCAATATACTTTGAAGTTTGACGCTCACTCAACCACTAAGATCAGCTGAGATTCGGAAGTTAAGCATGTAGAAGAAATGACGTAAATCATCAGTAACTCAAGTGGCCAGGAAGCGAAGAAAATGCAGGTCCAAGCAACAACCAAGGATTAATTGAAGACGCATTACAAAGATTTAGTGTTGAAAGAATGGACAAATGGAATTGAGATACAAAATTAAATTTCACAATATTAAAAGTAAATAGGCTTGGCAATATGGAAAACTAGTTAATCTTGGCAAAATAAAGTACTTCAGTCACTTCATACATTTCGGGTTCGGGTTCGAATCCCGGTGAGGCATGGATGTTGTGTTTGTCTTACTGCAATGGCTCTCTCTCTTCTCTGGAGCCAGTGGGCCTAAATTAGGGAAGGGCGACTGCTTATAGCCCACTCAGTTGTTCACGGTGGTCGTTAAACCTGCAAGAGAAAAAACATCGAGTGGCATATTGCTGACGCCATACTAAAATACATTAATTCCAAAAATTGGTATCCAAATTTTGTGAAAAGTATGTAAAACTCATTTTCGTTAGCGCAAATCTCTAAAATATCAAACCCCACTGCATAAACCCCATTTCCTTCTAGAAGCAACAAAAACTGAGTTGTGTCCATGGTTTAAAAAAACACTTCCTCGTTAAATGCACACAGGAAGGACAAAATGTTATTAATTTTACCTACGTATAGCTTATATCGATACGCATCACCTGCATTACGTCATCAAATCTTTGCCATATGTTTCTTATTTTTTTTAACTGGGCCACATTATTAAAACTTAACATTTCATGTCCGAAATTCCGGTATCCATTGATTACTGACTGCACTACCGGATCTGAATGGAAATACTGGTATTTATTCAACGAAATACGGGATCAATTCCGGGATATTCTTTGTATTGGTGACTGATTTATTTTAGTTTTCATTAGGCAAATGTTATTTACGGAAAAGTGCCGTCTGTCAAGCATTAATAATAAATATTAAACAATTTGATGTTTATATGCAAAAAATTTAATCATCATTTGAGTGCTGTTATCTTTTTAGTTGTACCTGATCTTGTGTAACGGACTCACTTCGGTCTCGTCTTGGACGTTGCACCAAAATTGGTTTTCAAGTAGTTTTAAGCAGATTTTCGGTCATGATACGCAATAATATGTATTGATGGGCATTGATTGGAGCCGAGGCTCTTGAATCTTGTTCCATACATCGTCTACGCATAAAATTGCATAAGCGATGAATGTAAGGTTTCACTGTAAGGTTTACATGGAAAATGGGTGCCTATACAGTACAACGTTCTGGAAATGTAGTGCAGAGGCCCTTAATGATCAAATGAATTACTACAAATGGAACTATGAAACATGTACAAAACGTTGCAAAAAGTTTCAGTTTACGTGAGATCAAAGTTCGCACAGAATAGGTTCTGTGGCATGCGACCCAGATGCCGCAGGCTGGGGACCCCATCTCTAAGGAATAAGTGTGAGCAAATCAGATTTTCAATAAATACCGGCATTTTACTAATGAAAACTACGGTATTTCGGTCTGAAAAACTAGCAAGGTATACTGTTATTCTCGGTACTAAATTTCGATACTGGAGGCGCTATCATAGATGCCTTAAATTTCATGAAACAACTTCAGTAGCGTAAAATTCACTTTAAATCTGAGAAAACTATATAATAGTAATTTTATTTATTAGTCAGAAAACTTTGGTGGCAAAAATAATTCAGTCCTAACTCGAAAAGAGGACTTCCTATCATTAACTTACGTTTACTTACATTACTGAGCCAGAAACAGTATGTCTGTGCTAAAGACCGTCAATTTTTTTTTTTTTTTATCATTTAAGTAGAACTTATTCGAAATTATACAACACAACGTTTGCTCGGATTTCTATCGACGGAATTAATAATTAATTTACAGGTTTTATTTATCGTTTCATTAGACATCGTTTTAATGGAAATACCTTGGTAGGATGTGAATGAACAGCAATAAATGTTCACACAATGCAAACAATCCATCATGTTGAACTCTGGTTACATCATGGAAGAGAACAAATTATAAATAGTAGTCGATTTTACGAAACACAAGTTCGATTTTTCCGGGAAATACACACTGGGCTCTTTAGTGCATTATAACATTTAAGATGTATTTTTATCTTAGAAAGCAAGTTCTGCACAATTTATAAAGTGAATTTACGGTAGCATCCCCCAAAGATGACATCAGTTTTGTTCCGCAGATTATGACACTTAAAAGCGACTTAATCACGCAAACACAGGTTTTGCGCACTTCTTTACGTAGTGTTTTAACTGCATTTATTTATATATTTTTACTGATATATTGCTTCGTACAATAGTCTAGGACCCGACATGTATACTGATGTCGAGAAAGAGGTGCTGCATATTATACCATTACATTATATTCGGGTCACAAAGTTTCTTTTTAGTATTTTGGTGAATAAGTCAAACGGCGTTGTCTTCGTTGAACAAACGTAGGAAGTTATTGTCCTTAAAATTGCAAGGTGAGTTTTTAAGAGATTTCAGTGGAGATAACGATGCAATCCAGTAATTTCCTAAGGTAAAAATCAGTGCATAAAATGTATTCCCCCGAGATTTAATCTGCACAAAATAAAATATTTTAACCGTTTGCTATTGAGAAATGTCATCAACCATTATCAATCCACTGCTTCATGAAGGTCACCCCACGTTTCTTCTACAGCTATCTGTCTTGAGCAAGTCTCTTCCACATCACGCAAGCATACTTTCGAATTTCATCCACCCATCTCCCACGTGACCATTTTTTTGTTCCTTGGTACCCAGTCTAAATTTCAGTACTTATTGCATTGTCGGCAGCGTAGGGAATTTCGAAAAATTAGTGTATCTTAAATGGCGTAGAAGAGTGCAAGGTTTGTTCTGTTGTCGAAACTCTTTAAAATATTAAAATCCAGAAAACAAAACTGTTTCTCATTCAGGTATTTTATATCACCAATACTCATAAAAAGTCAGTAAAACCCATTTCCATGGATGGACTGTCTGCCGCTAAATGGTCAAAACGCATATGTCAGGGAAGGGGCTTTTTGACAAGCCACCAAGTGATTCCAGTACCGAAAGTAATACAGTGGAAATCGTTATAACGAAATTCAAGACGGCACAGAAAAAAATTCGTGACAAGGTATTTTCGTTAAAACGTTATTAGGAAATTTTCGTTAAAAAGTTAGTACGTACTACAGAAATTTTTATTACGCATAAGATTGCAACGGTTTAGTTGTGAAAATAGTGCCCATAGAAATAAGGAAAGGTAATTTATTTGTAATTAAAAGTTTTTGCTAAAGTAGTAATGAAATATACTGTATAAGCTTTAATTAATTTATAAGTATGAAATTACATACTGTATATATTTTTACTTATACGTATGTTCGTACATACTTTATTTTTTCTCTCCCATATTAAGAATTTCTCTTTTATACATCTTAATAAATACTGTCATATGCTTCAAAAATAATGTACGGACGTATTAACATTACAAAAGCATTTATTTACTAGATTTTCCGTCTTATCTACATTGGGAGAATCCTCATTTTCTACAAAGTTTTTTTTTGGCGAAACGTGTAGTCACTTTTTCTGTTTTGTTGGCATTCCGCAGCAACTAAATCGCTTAGAGTTTTAAAGAGAGGGAGAAATTCGCTACACATAAAGTTTTGCTTGAGCATTTTCCCCAAGAATATCACTTCGTAATAAGGTGTTTTTCACTGTAAAGCATATCATTATAACGTTTTATCTTTCTTGTATAAATACATACAATAAACCAAACAAGTTCACGATTTTTTTCGTTGTAACGAGCGTTTTGTTATATCGTGTTTCGTAAAAACAAGTTTTGACTGTATACGTAATTAAAACCATGCAGAAATTGTATTAAATTCACTTCCACAGTGAGGAAATTTTTTTCACATTTTGTAGACCTACGTACGACCTTTGAACTCTGGGAGGCGTAATCTTCCCCAAAATGTACAATTATTAGTTCCAAGAAATGGAAAAATTAGAGCCGACAAATAAGAGAGGTACTTAATTGTCATCCTTGGAATCTAGGGATTTGGTGTGAAAATCTAGCATACCAACAACTCTACTGAAAGTGCACTTATCGTGAGCAGGAATCTAACCCCAATCTCCGAAATTCACCCCTAGTATATTTAATTCTAAGACTTCTGTGCAGTCGAAGCAAACATACTGGTAAATACGGGGAAGTAAATCTCACAATTGCTGATCGGTTTGAATACGAAGATAAATAAATCAAGTAACTAACTTCCTCAGTTCAAAGAATATTTGGAAGGTTATGTTTTGTCGATTAGTATTCTGTTACGAAATGTATTATTAAGTAAAAGCAAACATGCAAGAGAAAATGTGGTGTACTGTTACGGAACACTTATACTAATTGGTTCTCTAATTTATTCAGCATAGTTTAAAGTTAGAATATTGCAAGGATGAACGGTTCTGTTGAGTACATTGCGAAGCATGGCCTACGAACGCGGGTATCAAGTTCAGAGGACTTTTGTACCGTTTTAATAAAGTTCATGATGGTGTTTAACAAGTATGGTATAATATTCTTGTTACCCATCGAAATAAATTCTAAAATCAGTTTTTAGGACTTTAATACGCTTAGTAGTAATATATTTAATACACAAATTATGTCGTTCATGATCACACACAGAACATCATATAGCAGTATAACTTATTTTTCTTATTAACACACCAAATTTCACATGTCAATTTTCCAGGGTAAAGAACAGAATAAAAAAACAGGTATCGTCATTAACCATCATAAATTCTCTGCTGGACGAAGCTCTCCCTAAGTTACTTCTACAAATGCATCTATAATCCTACTCAAACTAAACGCTTGATGTCGATACCGTGCATTGTTAACAGCACACAAAGATGCATTAGTATGGTAAATAAATGTAATTGAAGTTCCGTAAAAGCATATAAAAGTGAGTTCTGCGAGTTAAAATCATTGTGAAAAGTAATATTTAATCAAAATAGTTTTCCGTTAAAACATGTGCATATACCATATTGTCGACATTTCATTTTGGGGAGTTCTGCGTATGTTGGTTGTTTCAGTCTTGTGATTCAGCTCTGCTATTTTCTGAGAACAAAGAGGAACTGCTGCGCAGAAAGAATATCATGTATGCGAAATATAAGTTGAATGAACTTTAAATTATGTACAGAGTTTAAGTAACAGTTTCGGAGCGACTTGCGCTATAGAGAGGTTTTGTTGACGAAGTGTCTGGAAAAAGACCCATTTGCCCCGTGTACAGATGTTTTCTTGAAATATACCGTGAAAGAAACTTTGTTAGCTAAAAGTGAAAGCCTGATGTTTTGGATAAACTTAAAGCGTGGATGTGTACACGCCGCCTAAATAGAAGAGTAAATACCAGCAAATGATTCATTGAAATTTGCCCGATTATTTTCATCAAAACGTAGACGTTAAACTCTCACAGAGATACACCGCTCAGTTTTATACATGTGCTGAAGCCTATAGCAAATGAATATTACTAAATTAACACGGAAGTACTTCGCAAACCTGATTCCCGCCGTCGGGAATCGCAGTAAAACGTCATTATTTGCTAAGCAGAACTCTTTTCATTGCGAAATTTTTTATTTGTGCCTTACAGTTGTACTTGGTTCGTTAAGAAGGCAGAAATATCGTCTATTGAAGATCCGAGAAATTCCGGAAAACTCTAAGGTATTACAATTAATGTATGTTTTTTTTAGTTGTAGTGAAAGAAAAACGTAATGAACAAAAAGTATCATAGGATGTGGTCAGTATCTAATGAATCACTGAAATCGTTGGAAAAGGAAGAATAGAAGGAGGTATTTACCTTTGAACCGGCATCTACGAGCTAGCTGCTATCTGTGGTGAAGTGCTTCGAGGTAGGAAATCCTTTAGTGCTAAAGACGCCAGTGATGCTCCGTTTGTAGACAGTGGCGCAGGTTTACTCACGGGCTTTCCCAGAAAGCGTTCCCCGAATTTTATCAGCAGATGCAACAGAAACCTGCATTCAGATGAGAAGCCAGAGGTAATAGATTTTCTTCCGGATACCTATGTCAAATATCCCAGTGAGACACACGACAGAGAAAACGGAGATGTATCGGAATACAGTATTGTCTGAAGCGAAATTCGCTGAAACTCAGCAAAATAGCTCAATAGGCGGATGAACGATTGGATTGTTCTTTTACGAATATTTCTTTTGAAACTTACAGTTTCATAAAGACGTACTCTTTAGCAAAATATAAAGAATGCTTTAGGAAACTAAATTATTATGGCTGATGTAATTTAAAAATTTAAAGTAGCCACAGCTGTTCTTCTATTTATTATTTTTGCACTTTAGTTCGCCGCCAGTATTTTTTTTTTTTGAGGGTTTAGATTGACAACGCAGGCCCGTTCATAATTTAGCTCATTAATTTCGCTTTCTCACAAGCTTCATTTTCTACACATGCCACGAAAAACCATAAGGAGTTGCCCTTTGTTGGCAGAGAAAACATCTCTGCATTTCCTGTATCTACCGCAGTTTCATAAAATGGAAGCAGACAGAAACTACCTGGTCCACATAGGTGAATTTTGTAAGTAATCGAGTGCCGGTGGGATAGCGAGTCAGCCCGAAGTTAGTTACAAGTTCCTTGCTGCGTGCGACTGACAGCTGTTATCACGTGCGTTCGCGTGAGGAAGTGGAACACATGTGAGCGACAACAAGCAACGAACGTAGCAGCGAGGCTGCCTCGCGACTCAACGCCGGAGATCTCTCTGACGTCAGGCAGTCTCGTCAATCAAGATTCGCGGGGAAATCTCGCACACAGGCGTCCAAGTCACCCCAGCAGAGTATTTGACAGCAGGAGCTTTGAGAGAGGGGGATTCAACACCAACTGGGGAACTATGGATGCAGGAAGGCAGATGGGATCATCAACAAAAGTAGGAGAAGGAGGGAGATTACTGAGAGTTCCTAGGTAATTCGGGCAACTTTCTCCAGCTTTCCTGTCTGAATAAACTGATTTGTGGGCCCGTTGTACGAATAACAGAACTTCCATGTGCAACTCTGTTTTACTTTATGAATTCAGCAGCGCAAGAATTGTCAATCGTAGGACTTTTTTTTTGTGCACAAAAACGTAAAAATTTACGCCCATGTAGGCGTTGCACCAGGAATTTAGAAGACATAGGTTAAGAGGTTCAGCCATATGTGATTATAGATGAGGCAGGGAACATTGTCATTGTTTTTCGATTTTGATTTTATCTGTTCATATTGATACGATTCGTAATTAGCGACACTACGTAGCCTTAGATCAGGAATCTTCAAATTTTTTATAATCATGGACCACTTTTTGTTTGACTGAGGAATGCAGTTGCTCTAATAACTATCAAATTAGTACATTGTTATAAAAGGTAATTATAATTGCAAATGACATGCACAAACACCGCAGACAAATTTCGAGCGTGTCTTTGCTAATATATAACCGCTTTCACACACACAGCATAAATTTAACTAATCAAATGGTCCAGAAACTTCATAAAAAAAGTAATTGATTTTTTTTCTTTCTGGATTTAATTACCTTCCGCGAGCATCACAGGCTATGCGGACAGGTGCGTAGGTGGTGCTAAATTCTAGGGAGGCTACTAGTAATGTAGGGGACGCTAGAAAAAAATTCCCCGGAGCATCTCTTCTTTTGGTGCCCTCGGGATGGTTTTTTAAGTTTGTTTTTCTTCCCCTTTTTTTAAGAACGAAATGATTCAAAAACTGTTTGAGCTGTTTGAATCATCAAGACGAAATTTGATATTTCTAAGCTTTGTTTAAAAATAATATTTATAGTCGGTTTGGCTGAAATAGGACAAAAGCATCCTTTATATAATGCGTTATCGTTGTTTGTTTCTTCCAGGCTAGGCGATTTAAAAAAGATTTCAGAGAAAATGTTTTTGAGAACTTCAAAGGAAAATCTTTCACCAAAACCCAAAGACAACCCACTGATTAATTTGAATAGTTGATTTTAACTATTCATTTAAAATTGTATTAACCGGAAATTCTACAGAATTTAATTTATTCCACGGAGAAATGTGTTTTTGAACTGATATAGGTGTCTGAGAATACCATACATGTCTAATAATGGTATATTTTGCATTACGTTCCTGTTATGGCTAAACTTTTGAGACATGTAGATTCTCTTACTTTCACGCCATAACTAGTATAATTATATCCATTGCATGTATTGGTTTGCCATAGTGTGACACAGTATGAAGTGATTCGCTTACTTTTCAATGTTTGTGATCCTTTGCTTTGTATTTTTACGTTTTAAAGTCAACTTTTTTTTGTGCCTAAACTTTTGCCAGGTATCTGACTGGATTCAAAGAATTTCAAAAATGGGTAATTGTAATGAGTACGGGGAAATGGACAGGCAGCATATGGTGTCCCATTGCAACAGTTTATTATGAAAGGGACAAATTGATCAATTGTGAAAACGACAATTAATCGTGAAATCGACAAACTTATCTGTGAACTGTATTGCTGTGGTTTAGGCAAGCATCTGTGAAAACACTTCAATGTTTTAGAACTTCCAATTTCCATACTGATGGCTCGAAGAACATGATCTTGAATCAGCTGATTTACGCGCTTTCCCTCTCGGCTGATCGATACGTAGCGGTGTAAGTGTGATACTGAAAATGTTTTTCTTTAATTTTTTTCAAATATGGCATGTGCTAATTATTATTATTAAGTTCGTTGAGTCTATGTAGTGGAGGCTCAAATCTTTTCGGGGAAGGCTCCCCAAACTACGGCCCTATATGAAGAGTCTCCTATCTCAAGTTTAGATCCAATGGCTCCAGAGAACGAAAAGAACCAACTCCGTAAAGACAAAAACAACGCCCACGTATTGTCTCGGGTTCGAAACGCGAGACAATAAGTATAATTCGGAACCCACACCCTAAACCACTCAAGGAAAATAAAAGGAATTGGTATATAAAATTAGATAGCATAACAATATAAAACTTTCTTGATCTCAGTAACGGATGCCTACCATTCCTTGACGTCCTGGTAACTCGCTAAAATGGATCTCTCGCAACCACAATTTATCGGAAGCCTTTTGCTGTTTTCTCACCTCCACGTGCCAAATCCAATCACCCTTGGCAACAAAAACTCAGCGCCTTTTACAGTTGCGTATATCGCGCGATACATATATATTCAGATAAAGACAGTTTGGAAAAATAACTTTATTTTCTTAAACGTGTTGCAGTAGAGCGAGGATACAGCCCTTCCATTATAGACAAGGCTCTAACAACCGGAAACCGAAGCCTATCTCCAAGTTAACTCCTGTGATGCGCCCATTGCGATAGAATTTTGCCATTATTCTATTTTCCCGTGACATTGCCTTCAAAATTTCAGAAATTCTCAAAACCTTTAATTTTAAGGTGATTTTTAAACCCATAAACAAACTGAGATTTTTAGGATCAAAGGACTATGTTGAAGACAAAAACTCGTGGGGAATTTATCAAATTCCATGTGAATGTGGCGCTTCGTATTTAGGACAGGCCCGCAGAGCCTTGCGTTTTCGATTGAAGGAGCACAAGACCTGCATTCGGAATTGCGACCTAAAGAAGTCATCGATGGCTAAACACTGTTACGAAAAGAACCATAAATTTCTCTTTGAAGAAGCAAAACTAATTGACAAGCCAGATTCACCACCAAACTTGATATTTTGGAAGCTTTCCATTTGTATCAGAAGTCTTCGCAACTCGTTAATGACATGGCATCCACCCCATTTCTATCAAGCGCGTGGAAGCATCTAACGAAAACACGTAACTGCAAACACCATTTATGATATCATATACAATTTAAATATTTACGTGCCATTCGTCCTGATGAAGCTAGGTCAATGGCTATAATACCCAGCAAAACCATGGTCGGCTTGAAACAATAAATATTTGTGACAAACTACGTTGTATTATTTTAATATAAATATAAAACTTTCTTTGTTGTTTTCCGCTGTATGTGGTTTTCGTTTCGAGTTTTGCGGGTTCTTTAGCTACTTCTATCATTTGCAGTCAACAATAATGAATGCAGTAAAAAGAGTGACGTTTTTCAGGCTTTGATTTTTCATACTACACACATGCTCCAACGCACACTGAGGAATTTCAATATTACTTCCTTCTGAAATTTTTTGTTCTACCCTCTCTGTTTTTCAATCTCGATTTTACTATACACACACATAAATAGCAGAAAAGCTAGTAATCAAGATGACTGTTGTAGTGAAAATCGATGTAGTCCTCCCCAAATTCCCAGGGGACGGCAATTACGCCCTCTTGGCAGCCGTATGGACGCCGGTGATCGCTACACACGCCAGTTTGTGGACGTCAAGGCGCTTATTTTTTATTACTATTATTTCTTTTGTTTCGGGGTTCAACGACTGCTATATGCTTGCTAAGGCTATAAAGAACCGCCTCACTAATTTCTAGCAGCTGGTTTCAGCGAAGGGACAAAGTCAGTTCCGTAGGATCAGCACACCACACATGCCTCATATGAGGCTCAAAACAACTCGGACGATTAGCTATAACCCTGCGCCTCTGACTACTTGGCCAGCAACCAGCTTTTTGCTGACAATATTCTCGTTTGAAAGCTGCAAGTAACAAATTATTTTTCTTTTTCAGGATGGTTGGTAAAATCTGTGATGTTACATTATCCGGATGTGGATTATCCGCTTTTCGGATTATTCATGCAATAATTTTTTTAATGACTCATAAAATTACGCTCTATAAATACACTGGAATGCCAGTTTATTAGAGCCGCGGGTGGCCTAGTGGGCAACGTTCGTGACTGCCACGGAAAGGACCTCAGGTTCGATCCTAGGCAGGTACAAACGCTCGATCCACAAAATATCCGTCGTGCATCGGATGGGCACGTTAAGACGTCGGACCCCGGGTACTGCCCCCCCCCGGTAATAAATAAGGGCGTCTTCCTCCCCCTTTCCACGTCGCTTCCGTGTGAATTTCCTATCGAGCACTCTAGCCCAAATCTCCTAGCTTCCTATTTCTAAGGGTTGTTTAAGACATGGGGTCAGACACTCCCTTCCTGAAATCCTCTACATATGATCATTTATTAAGTGCACCTTCACACGTCATTTAAATGGATCACTCTAACACGTAAGACCGCGGTGTGAATAAGGCAGACTAGCATCAGTAAAGTTCGATGTCGGAATGGGCAAAACGGGTGATGTGAGCTACTTTGAATGTGGCATGATAGCTGGCGCTAAGCATGGCTGTACGAGTATCTTCCAAACGGCCGTCATTCTGGAATTTTCAAGCACAACGGTAAAAAGCGTTTACTGCTGATTCTGCGACGCGCAAAAAAACTTTCTCCAATCGGCGATCTTGTGGAAGAAATCAGCTAGTGGATCAGAGGGGAGAGAATCATGAAGGGAACAAATGAGCCACAACCCGGCAAATCACTGCAGAATTCAATATTGGTGTGCCGAGGGTAATCTCAGAAGGCACCACGTAGCAAATGGGCTACAACAGTGGACGACGCTGTCGCTAGTCTTGTGACGTACTACAGAAGTGACGTACATATCAAGACGGCAAAATTGCAGCGTCGGTGTCGCTTAATTGGGAAAGCACTCTACTCCGGAGTAGAAGGATGCGATTTCGATTTCAACCATCTGCCAAATGGCTTTTACATTATATTGGCGGCCGAACGTAAACTGAATCTCCTGGCCGTTGGGTTCTTCGAGAAATGTGTGGTGTTCGTTCCATACATCACATAGAATTAATGAGAACTAGACGAGACCCGTCGGAATCGACGGTTAGTACTTTTTTTTTTTTTTTTTTTGAAAAGAATACTCATATGAAACAACAAATGTAAACTTTATTTGATTGACAAATTCATTCAACCACTTCAGTAAAGACAATAAATAGTCCAGGTGCGTGTTTTTTTTTCTTTGTGTGTGACTGAAACTTTAACGAACACTGTGAGCAACTCAATGGGCTATAAGCAGTCACCCGTCCCTAATTTAGGGTCGCTTGTTCCAGGGAAGGGAGAGAGTCATTGCCGTAAGACAAACACAACATCCTTGCCTCACCGGGATTCGAACCCAGACCCTTCACGAACAAATGATCATAAGCCAGCGCTTAGACCACTGCGCCACCGGGGCGGCCAGAGGTTCGTGATGAGCATCACGACAGCACCCTTTTTAACTCGTAGAATGTGAGGTGGAGGTCCACTCATCTCGATCGTGTGCAAAAATGCAACTGGATAGCGCACTCTTTCACTCTCATTTTGAGTCACAACAGTATTTATAAATGTTGTTGGAATGAGATTCGCGTTGCGAATACTCTTCACCCATCGGAATCGACGGTTAATTAGTTTTTTTTTTTTTTTTTTTTTTTTTTTTTTTTGAAAAGAATAAACTGATATGAAACAACAAATGTAAACTTTATTTGATTGACAAATTAATTCAATCACTTCAGTTAAAGACCATAGTCCACGTTCGTGATTTTTTTTTACTAAAGGTTTAACGACCACCGTGAGCAACTGAATAGTCTATAAGCAGTCGCCCGTAATATTTTCACTAATAATGGTCAACGTAATGTTTATTTACATCTTTACATAATGGGAAACGTCTTACCTACGTGAATAAACGGGATCGAATGAATATTAAATTGAATATATACATCACACAATCCAACAGCATAACGCAATCAGGTCTTCGAGAGTGTTCACTGTTCCGATGAGAAGTACTTTGATAAGAATGCCTGCTAGCGCTGCTTTGCGCAACGGTTCTCTCAGAAAAGATAAGACTTCGGACTTTGGACAATCTCAGTCCCTCCATGCTTAGCAACAAAAAAGGTCGTAGAATGTCGTCGACGTACTGTTGAGCCGTGATGGTGGTACGGAGGACTACCAGAGGTGTCTGGCTATCGTTAGAAATTACTTCCCACACAGTCCTTCCCGGTGTGCAAGCCGTGTGCCGTTCCGCGGTAAAAGCAGGATCCATGCTCTGACCGGCTCGTCTTCAGACACGTATGCGCTGGTCAGCGGAGCCAAGTGCAACCCGTGACTCATCACTGAAGACAACCGCCGCTGGACACTATCCCACGTTGATCGGATCTGGCACCACTGCTGCCGGTGCCGGCGATGCTCGTTGGTCAGTGGTAGGCGGCGGAGTGTCCTTCTCGAATGTAGTCCCCATGCCGCAAGTCGTCTGGCAACGGTCCGGATGTCCACTTCCATACTTATAGACGATGCAACATGGCCACGAATGGTTGAGATCGATTAATTAGGTTCTGTTCGTGCGGCTCTCACAATCGCTCGATCTTTGCATTTTGTCGTGTCCTCGGCCGTCCACTGCCCGGGTGCCGCTGGGTTGTGCCCTCCTGGAGCCATTAGCGCCAACATCGTCCAGTTGCCGCGTCGCTCCCACCCAAATGCCTGGAGACACGGTGACTTGACCAACCAGCCTCTCTTAGCCCAATTATACATCCTCTCTCAACTAGCTCAGCTGTTCATAGTGTGCACAGATTCGACGTCGATGCATGCTCACAGTCCTCGAAGGTTAATGCAACCAGAATACGCTGTCACAATAGGATGCAACCAGAATACGCTGTCACGTGCGAGCTTTGCTACTGATATACCCTCCTCGATGCGCGGTTCCCATGCGCTGTGGCGGACCACTGTTTAGTCATTGGTCGTTATTTCTTAATGATTTGCATATTCGGCCCTACGGTATTTGCATGCGGAGTTCCATCAGTATTGAACAACTTTCTCGGGATGGTTCGTCTTTTCTGGCAAAGAGTGTGTAATAATATGTAAGTGATGGGAACATCATTACCGCTGCTGTGACTTGACCGGAAGAAGAAGACACTAAGCGGTTCAATCGCAGCACAAGACTGCCCTGTGTTGACACTCAGAATATAAGAATCAGTGGGACTTTGAACTTAACGGTATCATAGCTGCGAGGGTTACTAGAACTGGCATTGAGAGACATCTCAAGTATTCTCGAAAACAATAAAAATACTGATTATCTGATTAAATAATAAAAAAATTGCTATTTGTAATCACAAAACACAATTAAAAGAATAAATTTTGGGTCTGCCGTGTTGGAAGACACCGTCGCCATTCGGGGAAAAGTGCAAAATTAGTGAGTGTACGGAGTAAACAAGCAATTCCTGATAATGGGAATCAGTCATACGTTGTTCCTCATGCACCAGGGGTCGAAGTTCCTGCCAGGTAAACATGTGCCACACCGCACAACCGCCTCCACCGGCTTGCACTGTGGATACCATGCATGATGGATCGGGTGCCTCATGTGATTTGCACCAAATACGTGCACTGTGGGGACCATGCATGATGAATCGGGTGCCTCATGTGGTTTGCACCAAATACGTGCCTTACCGTCCACGGAGCGGAGTAAAAAACGCGACTCGTCAAACTAGCATGCTTTTTTCCAGTCATCCGACGTCCAGCTTGCATGGCCATCCAAGCGAGTCTTTTGCGCCGATGAATCGTGGTAAGAAGAGGATGTCGTCGGAGCGTCTGCTGTTATATCTCTTACGTGCTAGCGTGCGACGTATGGTCATGACAGATACTGTTCCGCGTTGACCTCTGTTGTATTGGGTAGTCAAATGTTGGACAGTGTTGCATCTGTTGGCCTGCACCAGTCGTCGGACCAGGCGCTCACCTCTCACGTCAACCTTTCACTGTCTTGTGAAGTTTTGCCTCCGGGTCGTTGTTTGACCATTTTCACGCCAGTTCTGATACACTTTAACTACGGCGGCTCGCAAAAAATCCACCAGTTCAGCCGTCTGGGAAATCGATGCACCCACTCTCCGAGTTCCCACAATCTGTCCTTTGTCAAAGTACGATAAATCATTCTGTTTACTCGCCACGGTCCATATTTAACTACCTACTGCTCCACTCACACTTTATATGTACTAGATCGGTCGACTGATAGCGCCCGCTCGGAAATCACGAGACCAACGGGCCGCTTCCAGCTTTTGATAGCGGTGGTCATAATGCAGTGATCACTCAGTGTATTAGACTGATCCTTGTTTTTGACTGTTTGTTATTCTTTTGATATGGAAATAACGTCCTTAATTTGGGTGTGTTCCTGATAAGTGACAAAATAGAAAACTTTTAATGTAGTAGCGACCATGAGGCATGTGATAACTCTTAGCTGAAATATGGAAATCATGTTTTTTTTATGGAAATTTGTGTTTTTAATACAAGGCGGGCTACATACAGTAAAATGGCCTGGCAATGTTTAAAGAAACTCAATTCAGGAAGGTGACTGCAATGTTCTTTTGTCTCAAGTTGGAAGTTCATCCTGATTCTGAGAACATTTTAAACTGAATTAGAAGAGATTTTACAGAGCTACCCCGGTGTATCCTGGATTCCTACTGTAGATTTTGGTGTAATGAATTAAGTCTTGTTTGAAGGTTAGCTTTCCTTAGGGTCAGCGTCAACGTTATAACAGCTCTGTATATAGTTAGCTCCTGCGCTATACAGCTTAAAATAAACTTATACGAAGGCCTTCCAGAAAGTAGGTAGCGTTCACGCATCACTCTCGCGCAAGTATTCGCTTCCGAGTCGCGCACACGCAGTTGTGTCCCTTTATCCATTAGCCACGCCCTGACGCCATTGTGTGATGTTGAGCTTATGGTAAAGATTAGTGCGTGCGTTAATAATGTTTAAATTAATAGAACAGCCAGCCGAGTGCAAAGTCCTACCTATGATAAGGTTTCTAAAGCCTCTTTCGTTCGATGCCGCGGCGTGTAGCGGCCGTTATTGGCAGCCATGGGGGGCCACACGAACTATTGATGTCTGCGTGTTCCGCGAGTGTCACGGGCCTGTAACCCCAATCGTTTCATCTTTGTATCTGTTGTTATGTGTCCAGTAAATATGGCTTTGTTATCTCGTGTCCTTCTTGATGTTGCATTTTGGGTGGCCAGCAGTGTATTTATGAGACACCTAAAATTACACTTGTGGTGTTCTTTTCACACAATCCGGTCATCTCGACGGATCGAAACGTTTGTTGTAGGGTTATGTCTAATTAGGTAACACTTCAGCTTCCTACCTATATTCGCATTGCGTTCACGGCGCAAAGTCGACTGTCTCTATATTTATGCGACGTACCTTATCACATCACACTTGAAATAAAACAGCAGTCCCTGCAATGGGAACACATCAGTCGTCCAACGATGACCTGAAGACAACAGTTGAGCGGTGGCTCGAAACCCAGGCGGCAGACTTCTATGAAGAGGAAATCCAGAAACTTGTGCCACGATAGGAGTTTTATAGTCTCCAGTCTATTGCCATTAAATATTAAATTAACACTCTATTATTCTTTCATTTATCTTTATTTGTCTTCTTGTCTGCTTGCTTAGGGTAGGACAACTAAATGTAACATTAATAGAATTTCTTTTCTCAAAAAAAAATAAAAAAAAATCGTTCGTTTGTTGAATCCACTGGAAAATGTCGAAATCCTGTTCAGTCGTTATAAAATATTCATCTTTGAGAGATTCTACAGTTATCGACTGATGTTGTTAATGCAAGAGCGTGTTTATGCTAACAAACATCTCAATTTAATAAATTTATGTTATCCTGCACATAATTATCAAACTCGTGGGTATGATAACTTTTTAATTCCAAGGGATCGTACCAATACGCTGCATTTCAATGATCCTTTCCCCCGGCTCTGGAGCGGCTTGCCGATTCATATAAAGTCACTTGCCAGTTTTGTATCGTTTAAAAAAGCACTAAAGGAATATTATGTTAATAGTTAAATTTCATTTATTTTAGTTATATCGTATTGTAAATGTGTGTATATAAGTTGAAAAATTTGTAATTACTTGACTTGACATATTTCTTATTTTACGGGCCTGTCAGACTAACATTAGCCTTTTCCCCTGGTTCCCTGCTATGTTGCTATGGAGTTAACTGCGTGTAACATGACAAATAAACAAATAAATAAATAAATATGACAAATTTCTTAATATTCACCGGGAATATGTTGAAAAGCAGATTAAGGTATGTAGAATTTATCGCACGTTAAAGATTTGTTATCAATATTATTATTATTTTATTTTGGTTTTATCTTCAAACTGCACTTATTTTCTGGGTGGCCCTAGTATTTTGCATTTTGTGGTAGATCGACTCCCATTGTTTCGGATTACGAGATAGCATGCACTATATATTAAATATACTCTGCTTTGTTTTTAAATACCTTGTGTTTCGCAGGTTAGCTGCAAGAATTTTTGGGATAATCAATACAAGGTCCACGTATGAATGGAGTCATATACTCACAGGTACTGAATTTGTATTGTTATCGTTCATGCGGAAGATTTTTTTTCTACTTTTATTGGAAGTCAATGTTACATGAAAAGTTTCATGAACTAAGAAAACGTGTTTCTCTGAAATCAGGCATAATTATTCTAATAACTTCGTCATACGATCACCTTGTTTTTACAAACGAAGCACTGATAAATCATAACTCTGAACAACAGCTCACTAATGATTGTCGTGCGAGCTGCTACTGTTTGCAGATATCCAGTTTTATTCATTGTCTTGCTTAATTAGCGTCTAACAAAGTGAAATAAAGTAGTGATAAGGACAAGGCTCCAAGCTTTGATACGTTGCTAGCACTTCACGTGATTGTTCTAAGACACGCGATTATTATCTAGCATTAACTCACTCTTAAATCAACTGCTGAGATGAAAGCCATAAATACACCACCTAAAACGAACTTTGAAAGTCTTTGCTGCACTGTCAATAACCGTAGCAATCCACTATTAAAATAAAGGATAGATTCAAGGCTCTTTGATTTCTTCTGATTGATTGTTATATTGTTTCTGAACCTAAATATGGAGACGGAGTCAACAGCAATAAAATAAAGCAGATAAAAGAAGAGCGACTGCAGGACGAACGGCTGGTTTGAACCGGAAATTTTTTAAGCAGTAATGAGGTCAAGAAGACGATGAGCAACATCAATACAGCATGAGAATTGATTTATACCGTGTATGCCACTTTGAGAAGCAAATTTGTTACAGCGATGTTTCATTTTGGCTTTCACTTATTTTTCGGCATGTACACTGGTAAACGTTAAAACAGAACACGATCGAAATTGTAAAAAAAAATGGAGAAACTTCGGCGAAAGTCGCAACAAATTCTTAAGGTAATGAGTTGTAAATAGTAATGTAGTGGAGCCAGAACAGTTCCGATGCATTTTTATCTAGCCGGATGCATTCCGATAAACCCTATACAGCATAATTTGCTTTCTTTTTAAAATGCGAATGTCCTATAATTCTTTTCCAATAAAACAAAATGCAACAGAAAATCTGCACAGTTAGTGAAATTAACGTCCTATATTTGTTTGAAGGCAGATTTAGTCTCTAAATCCATTCTCATTTGCCAGTCCCTTGAAAATCCTTTTTCTGCTGCTGTTAAGAACATTGAGGTGGGGATATTGCAGTCGAGCATATGACGTACTACAGAGATAAAGCACGTGTCAAGATGACAAATCTGAGACGATAGATTCCGTCCGTGTGACTTAGTTGGGAGAGCAACTTACTCCGGAGTGGGGGGGCGGTTTCGACTTTCGTCACGAACAAGCTTGTGTTTTGAAATTGACGCCCGAACGTAAAAGTGGATGTACTGGCCTTTGGGTTCTTCGAAAAATGTGGGATGTTTGTTCCACACATCGTCCGGAATTAATGAAAAAATTCCTACTTCGCTTCAAATTAAAAAAAAATAAGAGGGAGATGATATGACCTACTACGAAGATAAATACTTGTCAAGACGACAAATCTGCGGCGAAACATTCCATCCGTGTAGCTTAGTTGGGAGAACAACTTACTCCGGAGTAAGGGGGCGCGAACAAACTTTTGTTTTCACAAGCAATTATTGTAATTGGGAATTTAATTAATCCAGTCATGTGTAAATCTGGAAGTCTGATTTCGATCATTCACTATACTTTCTTATACTATAAATATAAGAAAGTAAAAAAGGAGATACGGAATGGGGAAGGGAAAGGTGTTGAAGACATAAAGGCACCACACGTTCCCGTACTTTTTTAATTAGCACTGCACCACTAGTTATAAAATGTCCGAATAATTAGCTGGATAATATTGTATAGAAAATTCACCGATGCTAAACTTCCAGAAACAGATCTTAGGTTATGTTTCTGCCCTCAAAAAAGGGACGAACCCTTTTGCTTTGAAAGACCTTAAAACTCCAGAAAATTAAAAAATAAACACTGTTTCTGCATGTAATGTTGACAGAAGCATTCATCTGATCAGCCCGTTAGCTCCTAGCCTTTGTGTGTGTGTGTGTGTGTGAAAAGGTACTTTTCGATTAAGAGTTGGCAATTCAGAGTTTAAGACAGGATTCATGTGGTGACAAAAAAAATTAGACACGCGTAAAAATTTTACGTTGGCACGCTCTCAGCAGAAACTGACGGCTACAAAAAAAAATCTTGCGTGTTCAGAAAAAAAATTGCTACGCTACATTCTACAACATACACAGACAGAAAAAAGACCAGAACTAGCTAAAAACATTGCATGGCACATCTTGGCTTATTATACTTGTGCGAGGTATGGATGGTATGTTTGTCTTACAGCACTGGATCTCTCCTTTCCCTGGAACAGGGACGTCACTAGACTTCGAAATCAGGATTGGCGACGGGTGAGCGAGTATTATTTTTTCTGGGGCAAGTTTGATTGCAACTTTATTTATGAAACACTGAAAGAAAGAATTGTTTTCCTTTTCCTACAGGCTGCAAAGGTATTTGTGCAATATCCGCCGCCTCTCCGGGATACATACTCATTAATTTTGGAACTGTCTTGAAGTTTTTGAACTTTTGGAATACAAAAGAATAAAAATTTTGGAGCCATTTTTTGCTAATGTTCCGTCCATCCATTTTCAATAAAATTTGTAAAACCTAAAAAATTACATACACGTATAATGAACATGACAGACTGCCACCAACACCAGTAACACGCCCTGATTAAAGGAAAATGTCATGCCTAGGAGAAAGGTCTTAAAGCAAATGTTATCGTGGATTAGGACTGAGGGGAAATAAGTCCGCGCAGACAATACCTTTCCCCTTTTTAAATCCTTTCATTCAACCCAGCGACCTTGTCTTGCACCCATCTCTTCCAAAGCAGTCGTCAGCCACGACCTTCTTTCTCATTGCCCTAGGGCAGGTCTAAGAGCGCTGGTATAGCTTTAGACTCCACTTTCCGTGTTGGAATCCCCTGCTTAGTAGCACAAACAAACAGCAGAGCAATTACTAATAACCTCTAACAACAACAGAGCACTAATGTCCTCAGTAAATTCCTATTCACCCTCTTAATTCGCGCCTGATCATACTAACTTGATCCCCGCTTGATCATACTAACGAGTGGAGAACAACTAAATTTTTATGGTCCTACGAATGCTATTTTGATAACTTTTCTACGGAGAAGGAAAGCGTCAAACACGGGAGTTATTAATCCTTGGCAAATTCCAGATTATATTTTAAAGTTAAAAATAATTAAAATACGGCACCTCTTGAACTGGGTGGGCAAGATAATTTTCAGGGTGGGTTACAGACCACCCTCGCATTCCCTTGACGACGTACCTGTCCTGGAACCAGTTGACCGAAATTAGGGACGGGTGACTGCTTATAGCCCATTGATTTGCTCACGGTGGTGGTTAACCTCCCCCGCCCCCAAAAAAGAACAAGAAAGAAAATATGATGCAACTTTACTTCCCTAGCGTGAAAGCTATGCATCATTTGAAGAAAATCGGCGCAAAATATTCTTCATAGTGAAGGGCACCCCACCAAGGAAGGATTTTTTCTAAGGGATTTTTAGAATCGGAAATACTTCTTTCAAATAGAAATATACGCTCATGCGCCCCCCTTAGCTGCACATTATGAAAAGTAGAAAATAGGAGTAAAATATTCTTTAAAGCGAAAGCTGTGCGATGGGAGATGGATCTTTCAAATACGACTTCTACAAGCCGAGATTACAAGAAAACGTTCAAACATATGGGCTCCCAGCGGGAACACTGCATTTTTGAAAGAGGATAATGCTCGCAATCTTTTCCATAGCGAATGGCGTATAGTACAAAAATAATTTTTCAATGGGGCTTTTAAAAGCTGAGATACAGTTGCAACGAGAAATACACACTAATGCCACTTAATGTCAGAACTGTGCATTATGAAAAATCCAAGAGTATTTGCAAAATGTTGCACGAAGGGAATTTTAGAAACTTCTTGTGGCAACATGAATTTTCTTTTTTTTTTTATAATACATGATTCAAGGTAAAAATGCAACATAAAATGCTTAAAGGGATGTACGCATTGTTGGAAATGGGATGACATGGCGCGAAGTCAGAAAAACCCTGCCCGACGAAGTGGTTTTGCCTGAAGAGATGCGAAGCTCCCGCAGAGAGCAGAGAGGTAAATTCAGAACTGCGGATGGAAGAGGCGCACTCGTAAGTGCGCCAGCATGGGAGTCGAGGGACGAACTCCGTAGCAAAGAAATGTGACCCTGATATATGTTGGGGCTGGAGAGCCTGAATCATCGACGTTTAGTGTTCTAATTGATTAATAAATATCGTTAGTTACAAAATGTGGATATTGTTTAATGGAGACTTGGTCTCATGCGCGTTATCGACTGTCTTCCCTTCCTGTAACAGCACAATAAAGACCTTGGAAAAGCTGTAATGGCACAATAAAGACTTTCGGACTATCCTAAGTTAGTTACAGCTCTCCCTTGGGAAGCTGTACTTACCGGAACCTAAGTAGCAGGTCCCCTATGGGAATGGTATCGAATGCTAAAACAATTTTTTAAATTGGACTTTTAGAAGCAGACATATCGAGAAAAATTAAAAATACATATACGCTTTCTATAGGGTAAATTGGGCATTATTCTGGACAGAAAATATTCATAAAGGGCTTTTGTAGTGAACGATATATGATCGAAAAGAAATTTAGATGCGCAGATAGCGCTGCAAATACGTTGTAAACAGAAATACGTGCTTGCTTCCTGTAGTGGCAAAATTGTGCATTACAAGAAATTAGAAGTTCCGTGTAAAGTATTCTTCAACACGAAAGCTGTCCGACGCAAAAGGGAAACAAATGCAGAGATATCGGGAAAAAGCAATGTTAATTTATTCGTCCGAGATGAGTCCAGATTCGAATTCCGGAGGAGGCATGGTGATGTGTTCATCTTACGGCGCTCGCTGTGTTCCTTCTCGTGAACCATTGGTCTTAAATGATGAGAGACGATTGACTGCTTACAGAGCTCAGAAGTGTTCATGGTGGTCGCTAAACTCCGAAATAAAACACACACTCACACACACACACACATCCATTTATGGTCCCTAGAGGGAAAACTATGCGTGACGGAAAATGCTCTTTGTTGAAAAAGATATCGAAGGAAAGAAAGAATTGTAATCAGATCTTTAGAAACAATGTTATACGTAGAATAAAATATATTTTGAATTTGGTAACATCTGCATTTACTCTCCCTAGCGACGAAGTTCTGCATCGGAAAAGACTAAAAGGCAAGGATAATCATTCTTAAAGGTCAGGCCTCCAGTGCAAAATGAATTTCTTAAATCAAACTAATAAGTACAGGAAGTATGGTGGCCACAGAGAGAGAGACGTATGGAAATAGTGATAACAAAAGAACATTCCCGTTTTTCTAAAGACCTGCTTAATAAATATGTGTAGTATTGTATGTACAGGGCCGTAATGATTTTTTTTCACCCGAAACAACCACACTTTCGGCCCCTTAAACTGAAAAAGGATCCACAGCTGATAATTCAAAAGAATCAGTTTGAAACAAAATACACTCTTTGCAAAAAAATAAATAAATAAATAGAAGCACCCCGAGAAAGTCGTTCGATCCTGATGAAACACCACTTGCCAGTACCTCAGGTCCGAATATGCAAATGATTAAAAAATAACCACCAATGACTAAATAGTGGCCCCCCATAAGGCATAGGAACAATAAGGCAGAAGGGTATATCAAGAGCATAGCTCGCACGCAAAGACAACTGTGACAGCGGATTGCGGTTGCACTAACCTCCACGGACTCTGAGGATGCCTCGACGTCGGATCCGTGCACAATACGAGCAGCTGAGGGAATTCGAGAGAGAACGTATAATTGGGCTGAGAGAGGCCGGTTGGTCAAGTCGCCGAATCGCAAGGCATTTGAGTTGAAGCGACGTGGCAATCGGACGATGTTGGCGCCAATGGGTTGAGGAGGGAGAGGCTCACGCCCAGAGGCACGTGAGCAGTGGACGGCTGAGGGCAACGACAGAACGTGAGGATCGAGATATTGGGAGAGCCGCCGAACAGAACCTAATTCGTCGCTCTCAACCATCCGTGGCCATAGTTGCGTCGTCTACAGGTACGGAAGTGGCCATCCGACTTACGGCACGAGGTCTACATTCGAGGAGGCCATTGCGCCGCCTACCACTGACAGCGAGAATCGCCGGCACCGTTTGCAATTGTGTTGGGCCTGATCAACGTGGGATAATGTCCAGTGGCGTCGTGTTGTCTTCAGTGATGATTCACGGTTTGCACTCGGCAACCGATGAGCAGCGCATACGTGTCTGGAGACGAGCCGGTTAGTACAGGGATTCTGCCTTTACCGAAGAACAGCACACGGCTCGCGCACCGGGAGTGACTGTGCGGGGGAACCATTTCCTACAACAGTCGGACACCCTTGGTAGTTCTCTGCACCACCCTCACGGCTCAACGGTACGTTGACGACATTCTACGACCTATTTTGTTGCAATTCCTGTCGCAGGATCACCGAGCAATTTTTCAAGAGGATAATGCCCCGGCCACACGATACGGCTCTTCCAGGCCTGCCTTCGTATTGTCGACATTCTTCCATGGCCAGCCCGATCGCCCGATCTCTCACCGATCGAACATGATTGGGACATGATGGGACGCCACCTACGCCCATCTCGGAATGTTGGCGAACTGGCCTGCAATTTTGTCATCCTCTGGCATACTATACCTCAGCATGGTATCCGTGAACTGTGTGCATCTATGCCACGCCGGATAACCGCTCGTATCCTAGCCAGAGGTGGCGCTACAACGTACTGACTTGTTCCACTAGTGTAGCTGTTTTATCCGAATAAGTTACCCAACTGCTCTGGAATTGCCATCATTTCCTCCCCTGTACATGTACATTACACATACAAATTTTCATCAAAATTGGATGATTCCTTTTGGCTGTTTCCTTTCTTTTATTTTATTTGGCAAAGAGTGTACTTGGCTTATTTTTCATACAACTAAATTACTTATAAACTATAGAAATGAAAATGATATCCAAATTCCAGTTGTTTTATTTTTTGTGTTTGTTAGAAAGATAACAATGCATAAACATCTACAGGTTTACCATTTTAGATTCAGCCGAGAAATAGCAAAAGTGTCCTATCTGATACATTTTGGTCGTTTGCAGTGTTTTAGCTTACTGTCTTTTTCTGCTGAAGCTATTTCAGCACGAAACATTAAGAACATTATCAATAAAATGTCAGTGCCGGAAAAAAGTCCTCTAAAGATACTTCCAAGAAGATGTAAGAGTGTTTCCTTTTGATGCATATATGTTTTGACATCTGATTTTATAAATTGCTCTTTCAAAGACGTTAACTCCAACCCCCTTCATTAAGTCAACGTCAACGGAACAAGATTCGAGAAAGTGTACGAGACATTTTAATTTTGCCATTATTTGAAATCAGTAGTGAATTACAAAAAATGCTGATTTTTTTTGTACAAGCCTTTGATTTTACCGAACATAAAGTTTATCAGGTTTTTGAAGCCAGTGCGGCATTTCCTTTATTTCAATTTTAGACTTTGCAGTTGTATACTTAGAAGTTGCGCTGCTTTTGAAATATTTAAATCTTGACAGGTATTAGCAGTTTGAAAATCGGAATGTTTTACGATGTTATTGATTTTTGACTCAAAATCCAAAACATGCTTTTCTTTAGTCAACTGCAGTCAGTAGAATGTAATACTTTTGTAAATTTCTTGATTCGTTGAAAGCTTATATCTCATGAACAGAGAAAAAACAATGAATTCCGGGAATGAATTCAAATTCTTTCCGTGATTCCTTTCGTGAATTAACGAAGCATATTTCTGATACAACCTTTTCCGTGAAATGGCGCAAAGAAATTGCATTTCACGGATTTTTCCTATGCCATGAAAATTCTGTTTTTTCAGAAACCTTTCCGTAATTTCATTCATACACTGGTGTGCAAAAATTAAGGACGAAGAGGAGAAATTAGCATAACAGCGGCACGAGCAAGCAGAACGGACCGAAAGATCACTCAGGAGATAGACTAGGGTCCGGTCATCAGCCCCTAATAGCTTAACAGGCCCGCGCACCGATTTGTGACGTCACTAGAGTAGTCCGTAGTCGCGGAGAGGAGCATTACGGCGATGTGCGAACGAACGCGTCTTTACGTACACCAACTAACCAGGTCGTGCGTTCTTTTAGAGTTTCACTGCATTTAAATAAGAACTTGTGTGTTAGTTTTCAAAAAACTGCAGAGTTAACAAGTTTGTTTAATAATCTTTTAAAATACAGAAGAAAAAGAAATTACAGCGTAAAATTTAGCGTAGCAATAATTTCGAGTTGAAAGGGTAAGCAACACAGATTCGTCAACTTAATGAAAGCATCCCTGTCATTTCACTGGAAGTGATAAACCATTCCTATAATCAAAATTATAAACTGTTGTCGTAGTTTCACTTAAAGTTATAGTGTCTTTATAGTTAGCCGAACGATTCCTGTACTTGTGAACAAATCGTTCTTGTACTTGAAAGATTAGTTTGAGGGTCCATTACGAAGTATCGCCGTCGTTTCAAAAGATGTCGATTTACTAATATAAGGAATCAGATTTTTCATTCATTGCAAACTTATGACTATGAAAATTTTAGTAATGAAATAATTCCTTTAGTGAAAATGTATTTTATATGCAATCCGTGATCACTAATACACTGCTGGACAATTGCTAAGGACGGATCGTAAACGGCTATATAGCGCATAAAAAAGTAAGTGTGGTTGGATGCCAAGTGAAATAAAATAATGTCAGAATGCCAGGACATTACAAGAAATACAATTTATTGTGATCTGAAATCCAGAAGGCTTTGAAACGTGTTCAAGGGACAAACAGGCCATTTTGTGCAGAATACGTAAACGTGAAAAAAATGCAATTACCGTCCGCAGGCGTTCCGGCGTAAGATGTCAATACGGGATATGGCCACCATGGAGGGCGATGCAAGATTCCACACGTCGTGTCATGCTTTGCACACCATTATCAAGCAGCTGTTGGGGTAATTTCTCCCATTCCTCTGTCAGTGCACGGATGAGGGTGTCCTTGTTTATTGGAGGGCATTGGCGACCAGCAAGACTCCTCCCCAAAGCATCCCACACATTTTCAATGGGATTCAGATCTGGAGAACGTGCTGGCCATACGAGGCGTTGAATATCCTCGCTCTCCAGACACTCCTGGACAGCGACTGTTCGATTACATGTTGCGTTGTCGTCCATGAAAATGAATCTATCACCGACAGCACCGCGGAACATGCGAACATGAGGTACCAGAACATCATTAATGTATCGTTGGCCAGTCATAGTCCCAGTCGGAAGCACATAGAGGGACGTACGGCCATTGATCATGATGCCAGCACGTACCATGACACTACATGTCGGATATCGGTCCCTTTCCTGTATGTTTGCTGGACAATATGCAGTACCACTATCACGTTAGATCAGTTGTCGTCGACAATCAGACGATAGACTGTATCTACTCTCATCTGAGAAGAGGACAGCAAACCAGTCGTTATCAGTCCAATTGCGATATTGATGGCACCATTGCAAACGGGCGGTACGGTGACGTCTGGACAATGGGATGCACACAACAGGACGGCGGGCGTATAGTCCTCCTTCATGCAAACATCTGGCGACAGTTTTTCGGGAGATCCGCTTGCCAGTAGCAGCCATAAACTGTTTTGCTGCCTCACTAGCTGTGCTGCGCCGGTGTCTTTTTGTTGATAGCACTATGTACTGATCTTCTGCAGGTGTCGTACTGCAAACACGACCTCCCCCGTGACGTTTGCTACACTCTCCATTTGTTTGAAATGATTTCCAAAGCCTTGAAACAACACTGTGGCTGACGTCGAACTCCCTGGCAACATCTGTTATTTTTCGCCCTTCTTCAATCTTGCCAATAATACGGCCACGCGTAAAATCATCTAGGTGATGTCGGGAAGACATACTGAAAATTGCAAGTTCGTCAATTGATTCTTTCCCTCTCAACTTTGAGTTTGAACAACAACGGTCAATACGCGTCAAATCCTTTATATCTCTTATCAGCGCTATGACGTCACGAACAAGTTCCGCAATCCAAAATTTGCTTACGCACAACACGTCTTACTGTATTCCGCACTTATGCTAATTTTCACATTTTCCTGCCTTCCATTTTATGGTTGCTATCGTTGCTATTGTCATCCGTCCTTAGCAATTGTCCGGCAGTGTATATAAAAAAAGGTCAAGAAAAACTGAATTTTTTTCTGTGTTTTTTAATTATTACCAAAGGCTCAATAAAACACGTTTTAACGTACATACAGTGAATTGCTGCTTGATCCACTGATTGCATCAAATAAATTAAGATTTCAAGAAAATTATGCAATTGCTACATTATTAAACGTACAATAATGACATAACAAGTTTTCCTAATTTTAGTACCATCTAGTTACGTGTTTGGACAACTTCATTTTGATAAGCAAATATAAA
The DNA here is from genome assembly GCA_039090855.1 of Macrothele yani. Taxonomy (NCBI): domain Eukaryota; kingdom Metazoa; phylum Arthropoda; class Arachnida; order Araneae; family Macrothelidae; genus Macrothele; species Macrothele yani. The sequence goes on along the minus strand of CM076992.1, from coordinate 98,903,668 downwards.
GTTTATAATTTTTGTCTTCCAGAGCACTATTTCAAAAAAGTTACCTTGTCAAAGTTCAACACATCTGTATTAAGTATATTAGTAGCATTAAGCAAAACTATTTGGATCCACAATATAAGCATTTTTTTTTATCTGGAAAAATACAAGTAACTTATTGGCAGAAATTTCCTGAAATTTGATTTTAAAGAAGTATTCAGGAAAACTGCCAATGTACATATAATTATGGTTGTATAGTTCTTTGTGTATCACAAGCACAATTTGATTATGTGTCCGTTAGCTGTTCCTTGAAGAATTTCAAAGACACGTTTCTAAGAAAATCTGAAATTTGTTCCAATAATTTCTTAAAGTATTTTTTCAGATAATTATTATATTTTTTGAGAACCTGACAAATGCACATGCAGTTATTGTACTGAATAAATCTAAGCGATTGTTTTGGTACTATAGGATGTATTTTAAAAGATGTACATGTTTCATTATAAATTGACTAACTTGATGTGCCATTTTCTCAGAAACTATAAAAAGCAATGGTATAAAATTTTGCACAAATGTTTTGTCATTGCTAAAGCTATTGAAAAAGATTGATTTTTCCTTTTTTTATGATTTTGGTTTCAAAATAAATTCTATGAAGGATTGAAGAAGTTTTTCCCCATACAAAAATTGACACATACCCTCACGTTTGGAAGCACACTTTCCAGTAGTTATCGGATAATATGAGATATATTAGTTCCAGTTATTATTGCTGTAGCTTGTGAAGACACAGTGCAGGAAGTCTGGAAACAGATAAGACTAGATAAATGAATAAAAAGTTGATCTCTCATTTTAAGCAAATGTTTTCAAAAAAAAAAAAAAAGAAGCGAGTATATATTTCTACATGTATTTTAAAAATCTTGTTTATTTAGAACATAGTTTCCACAATATGTGGATTCATGTCGATCCACGTACTTTTTTTTCTCTTAAAAATAACAATATCCAAGGCTAAAAAATACCATGCCCGAGATGCCCAGAGCATGTAAATCATTCGTCTGGGCAGGTAAATAAAACATCTAATTGCCTGTGCATGGTAACTAAATTTTAAAATAAAAAAGTTTGTAATAAAATTTCCTACTACGCAAGAAAAAAAGACAGTCATCACGTGTCGTGTTTCATGTCATTGTTAATTAATGGAAGTTGTATTATTGTTACGAAGTACCAAGGAAAGAGTAATATCACATCTTTAATTATGTTATGCTCTACGCCTAGAAATCGGAAACCTAGTTTTGCTCCAAATTTTGTTTATAATCAACAACAAGATGCATGCCTCTGATGTAACTGGTCTCTCATGTTTAGTGACAAAGGGAGAAAACTTTCACAAAAGGAACATGGCATAATCACTAAATTTCCGAAACACCAGTTTCATCATCGTACCATTTCATACCAATTTTAGCATCAGCATCTTAAAAATTGATATACACACGTTTGTGCATTGAACATTTGTAATACAGACTCTTAAAATGGAAGTGCAAGCATGTTAAAAAAACAGTTCACATTTTTAACTTAAAAAAAAAAAAATAGGGTTCTGGTTTGTTATCTTAAAAGATACATTTTCCTGCGCATCCAGCTTTTACTACCTGGGCAAGTAAATAATTTCTTGCCCAGGTAGTACTGATATATTTCACCTAATTTTTAAGAAATTGAATGGTTCTGATAAATTCCCATCCTATTACAGATAGAGCATACACACTGCTCACACGAGAGTTCTTCAATGTGTTGGTTTGTAGAAAAATGCTTCAAAATCTTTAAACGGACATTTTAAAGGCAAACTTACTCCTGAACTAGTGTGAACTTCTGTTTTTGTGCATTCATATCTAATTTTTGCTGTCTATACTTGATTCAGTGTTTGTGTTCCTTTAGTAATAAATATTAAAAATGATAATTCAATGCAATTATCTGCCTGCAAACACAAAAGATGTATTTCACATGGCAACAAGGCCTCAGCATTTATATAAAGGACATAGGCATGTTAGATGTGTACATGACATACATATATTTCGTATAGGATATAAGTATTTTACAAGCACTTGTGCCCAGAAATAGGGACCCCAAAAAGTTAATCTGGCGCTGCCTAAACACTTAAATAACTAAGTACGAATGTATCAACATATTACTCTTGGGATCAAAAACATGCAACCCTTATTATTCTGTGTCCATAATAAAAAAAAAGTTTAAAATCCCTTCCTACATATACATATTTTACTTTGAACTTATTTGATACATTGGCAAAAACATGTTATGGGTTACTATAACAACACAAGTAATCTATTCTTTCCATTACAAACATAAATTTCATTTTTCAAAAATCTTTTCAGTGCTTTGACTTCCCGCTGTGAGATGCATTAGATTATAAAATTAGCCAAATTTAAATTTTCTAGTTCAAAATTTTTATTTTACGAGTAGTTTAAAATAAGGCTAACAAAAGATTTCCACGTACCTTAGAGTTGAAAATTTTCACGCTTTATTGCTGTAATCCATTTTGAGAACCTCCCCATTAGTAGGGAATTTGAATACTTTTAATATTCCTCTATGAAAGTAAATTTAGTTGACAATTTGACAACAACAACCACGCACATTCGTAGTCACGCTTACACAGAGTGAGCAAGCTCATGCATGCTCGACCACCCACCACGGACGTCAGCCTACTCTCTCCTACGTCACGCAGCTTCCGGCGTTCGGTGCGCGGGCGTGTTAAGCTATTAGGGGGTGATGGTCCGGTAAGGTAGGGCATGCGCATATATGCAGCATGACGTAAAGGGGGGGGGGTCGGAAAGGTGGTGCACACGGGCGGTGTACGCTCAGCAATTCGGTGGAAGCTATTGCACGGTGTACATAGGTTTGAACGACGTCCAGTTGCTGCCACCGTGTGATATGGCCAACAGGCAATCCAGTAGACGACATCTGAATGACTTTACCCGAGGTCGCGTCATTGGGAAGTTGGAAGAAGGTCGAAGTGTGAATAGTGTGGCCGGGGAGTTCGGGATCGCTCATAGCATCGTTTCACGAGCTTGGAGAGCATTTCAAACGACAGGAACAGCTGTCCGAGAGTTTAGCAGTGGTCGTCCACGAGTAACCACGGCGGCGGACAACCGGTATATTGTCCTACTGGCGAGAATAGACAGACGGAAGACAGCGGAAGAATTCGCAAGGCACATGCAACAGACAACTAGACGTCCGTTATCGCGTTTTCCCGTTGCCAGGAGGCTGCATGAAGGTGGTCTATTTGCACGACGACCATTACGGTGTGTGCCATTAATGCCTGCTCATCGGAGACGGCGGTTTCTGTGGTGCCAGGAACACAAGAACTGGACACATCAGCAATGGGGTCGAGTTCTCTTTACGGATGAGAGCTGATTTAGTCTGACCAGCGATTCTGGACGTATACACATCTGGAGAGAGCAGGGAACACGCAATCACACCTCCAACATCATCGAAAGGGACCGGTTTGGAGGTGGCGGAGTTCTCGTTTGAGACGGTATCATGCTTGGTAGCCGTACTGACCTCCACATCTTCCAAGGAGGTTCAGTCACTGGTGTTCGCTATTGTACCGAGGTTCTCCTGCCTGACGTGCGTCTATTTAGAGGTGCTGTGGGTCCTGAGTTCCTCTTCATGGACGACAACGCTACACCTCATCGTACAGTGGCTGTCGTAGAGCTGTTGGAGAGTAAAGATATTCAACGCATGGATTATCCTGCAAGGTTCCTTGACCTAAATCCAATCGAACAAGTGTGGGACCTTCTCGGGAGACGGTTGGCAGCACGTCACCAGCCGCCAGCAACGATTCCGCAGCTGTGATTGGGGCTACAACAACAGCTCCTTGACTACCTCGTTCTCAGCATGGAAAGACGTTGTAAATTCTGTAACGCAGTCAGGGGTGATCACATCCCCTACTAAAGACTAGATTTTTCTTTGCAGCCGCCTGTGACATGGACGTTTCTGTCTTCTGTCCAGTTGTGCTTGAAGCTACCTTTTCAATAAAGGGCCTTTGTATCCTTTGGATTCCTTGTTTGGACGGTTTTGCTCACTTGTCCCATATTCTTACATCTTGGGGATCTTACGGTATGATTTGAGTCGATGTGGAGCACTTCTGCACGACGTTACATTCGAAAAGCTGTCTCGTCCTTAATTTTTGCTCGCCAGTGTATTTTAACTTTAAAAATTATTTCTAAATTTTGCCGTATCTACAGTATATACATACATACATATATATATATGTATAGTTATATATCTACATACACTATATTGACGAAAGTCACCGAACACCTAGAAGAGAAACACAACACATCATTTATTGACATACATTAGTACGGTGTCGGATCACCTTTGGCCTTAATGCGTGCACTGACCCTTCGAGGCGTGCTTTCGACAAGGTTTTGGAACACAGCGATAGGTATGCGCTTCCATTCAGTACATAATGCTGCCGCTAACTGCTGCTTAGTAGTAGGCCTTGGTTCCAAACTTCTTATGCGGCGCTCTAATTCATCCCATAGGTGCTCTATGGAATTAAGATCAGGGCTCTGCTCTGGCCCGTCCACACACGATATGGAATTATCGTCAAAACGCCGTAACAGTCCTTGCTTTATGGCTCGGTGCATTATCCTGTTGGTACCAACAAGGCTGGGTTTCATAGTATTGCCACAGAGTTGGTAGGGCATAATTGTCCAGAATATCGAGGTAGACGTGCTGGTTAACCGATTTGTCCACGATAACCAATGGGCCGGGACCATACCACGAAAAACACCCCTACACGAGTACACTGCCAGCTCCAGACTTGACCGTAGGAACAGTACACTATGGCTGCCGCCATACCCACACACGGCCATTAGACTGATGGATCGTGTATCCGGATTCATTAGTCTATAGGACCCGTTTCCATTGATCTACGGTCCACGATAAATGTGCTTTACACCATGCTAAACGACGAGTAGCATTCCGAGTGGAGATGAAATGCTTATGAGCAGCCTCACGACCACGGTAACACATGGAATGAAGTTCTCTGCGAATGGTACGGTACATACCGAGGTTCCAGCATTTTTACTCACCTGTACGCTAAGGTCTTGTGCAGTACTACGTCGATTAGCTGTAACGACTCTCCTGAGGCTCGGACGTCCCCTATCACTGATTTTCTTTGGTCTGCCGGTACGTTTTGCTGCTTCAGGCACGCCATGTGTCTTCCACTTATTCAGTAGATCCACATCAGTTGACTTAGGTATGTTTGAACGCCTCTCGGTTTCTCTTATGGACAACCCACTAATATAACACCCAACAATCTTTCCTTTCTCAAATTCAGTTGTCTCCCGCCGCGACATTTTCGCTCAACCTCACATTGCGATATGATCGCGGTCAGCTGCAGGCTTGTTTTTATACCGTTTGCAGCTGTACCTGATATGCCTAAATTCGCAATTGTGAAAAAATGTACAGGCTTGTCAATGCACGCCAGTGGAAAGGGATTGGAAAGAATTGCAGAGCGGTGGTTTCTTAATCAGGTGTACTTCTCTATTTTTTCACAGCAACAATGGCTGGTTTGGATGCGCTGCCTTAGGTGTTAAAGCAATATTTAAGGGCTGGGAGAAATTGAGATTAATATAGAGTCAAAGTTGTTCCGAGGGAAAACTTACAATCGATGTTTTCACACTCTCCGAGTATGTGTTTTAACACAAGCTAAGCTTATTTTTTCTAGTAGCACAGATTTACTGGTAATTCGTTAATGTGGGGTGAAAATTAAGCTACACTGGTGTCGAAAACCTAAAGACGAACACTATTTCGAAAGGTCACTACCACAAAATCAAATGCAACAGCTTGTGGCAATTTGCATAATGGGGTACGTTTAGTAGAAAGCCAGTGCCCATGCAAAATGTCGAATCGTGAGCACAGGGGTCACGTGGTATCACTTAAACAGATAAAAGAGAAAAGGGCGCGGTAGGCCACGTGTGTATGAAGGAAGATCTGGACGCGAAGGCATAAACGTGTGCTAAGAATAGTATAAATATACTAATAATCTGAATTTCTTGGCGTAGAATAGGAATCAAAGTTTCCAAGCTTTGACACATCAGTCAGGTGACTTTTTCAAGGAAGGTAGACAGAAAGGTAGTCTGCTGTCTACCTTCCTTGAAAAAGCCATCTGGTTGATGTGCGAAAGCTTGGAAACTTTGATTCCTATTCTACGCCAAGAAATTTGGATTATTAGTATATTTATACTATTCTTAGTATAGTTGGTGTGCATTTCCTATTTATTAATTAAGTACGAACGTGTAATTTTCATTATGTCTCAAAGACATTTTTTTTAGTGAAGGTTTAGCGACCGCCGTGAGCAACTCGATGAGCTATAAGCAGTCGCCCGTCCCTAATTTAGGACCACTGGTTCCAGGGAAGGGAGACAGCCATTGCCGTAAGACAAACATAACATCCATGCCTCACCGGAATTTGAACCCGGACCCCTTTTGGACGAATGATCAGAGGCCATCGATTAGACCACTGCGTGACCGGGGCGGCCTCAAAGACATCATCTAGATGATTCCACGTGGAGAAGAATTATCGGGAAGCTGGAAGTAGGCCGCCAAGTGAGTGATTTTGTCAGGGACTTTGGAATCGCCCAGAGTGTGATAACCAGGCTCTGGGCAGCGTTTCAAACCATTGGAATGAGTTCCAGACACATGCTAGGAGGTCGCCCTCGCTCTACCACGACGAATGAAGACAAATTATTAGTTGTAACAGCAAAACATAATCGGCGCACCACGGCTGATCAGCTTGCGAGTCGCCTCCATTGCAGCACAAGAACGTGGATATCCCGACAAACTGTGAAAAGACCTCTACGAAATAAAGGGCTATATGTCCGAAGACCTGTAGTATGCGTCTCTCTATCCAGAGCTCAACGTAGCGCACGTTTTCAGTGTTGCATTCACAGAAATTGGACACGTCATCAATGAGCCAATGTACTCTTCCCAGATGTGAGTCCTTTCAGCCAGCCTGTCCTCGTATTCTAGACTTCAGTTGATCTGGCGTGAAAGTGGTACTGCGTACCACCGCAAGAATGTTCAAGAAAGGGACAGATACGGCGGAGCCGTGGTCATGGTGTGGGGATGCATCATCATTAACGGACCCACCGAGTTACAGGTATTGGGAAATGGGACTATGACGGGAGAACGATATTGCAGCGAAGTTCTGCTACGTCACCTTCGATTATTTCGTGGTGCTGTAGGCGAAGACTTTCTGTTCATGAATGACAATGCGACACATCATCGTACGAGAGCAGTGCAGACACTCCTAGCGACCGAGGATATTCATCGCTTCGACTAACCAGCGAGTTTCCCAGACCTCAACCCCATCGAACACGTCTGGGACGCAATGAGGAGTAGCACTGGTGCACGCAACACCCTCCAGAAAAAAGCAGAGCTTCATCCGTGCTCTGAGGGAGGAGTGGACTAATTTGCTTCCATGACGTTGTGAGAGCTGCATCGCTTTAGCATGCCACGCTTGGTTATCTGTGAGCACTGTACATCCATTCTCCAACTATATGCTTCGGAAATTTGTAGTTTTTGATTAAACACTGAGTACAATGGAATTCGTGCGTCATTTATAAACAAGTTTTTGCCTTTTGATGTGTTCGTATGCTTGCAATATAGTTATTTCCCCATTTACCCATTTGGCTGCGGTTATGTACTGTTTTTCTTATACAGGTAAATATGTAGTCCGTCCTTAGGTTTTGGATACTAATGTACACTGAAGAGCAATGGAATTAGAGATAGCTGGCGTTACGCAAATGTGGCACTGTGGGCGGCCCTGTAAACGGAAGCGACATGACGTATGCAGCGATCCGACAATATAAGGAGTGATGCGACGGGAATCCGTAACAGTCGGACGCAGTATGGGTAAGACGAAGGATCTAAGCGCATTTGATCGTGGGCAAATTGTCGGGGCACGACGAATGGGTCACTCCATCTCGGAATTCGTGCAGGCACTGGGATTTTCACGAGCCACTGTGTCACGGGTGCACCGTGAGTACATCGAATCCGGTAAAACCATCCCTGCAAGGGCCAACTGCCGTGGACAACAGCGTGTGGATGAGCGGGGTCATCGTCGGCTAGCTCGCATTGTAACAGCGGATAGACGGGCCACAGTGCAAGAAATCACTCGGCAATTTAACGCTGGTGTACAAAACGTGTAAGCAGCCACACCATCCAGAACCATCTCTTCGCTATGGGGTACAGAAGCCATCGTCCCACTAGGGTACCACTGCTGACCGCACATCACAAGGTGCAACGATCAGCATATGTGCGGGAACATCGCCAATGGACCCGGACATGTGGAAAAATGTTGCCTGGACTGATGAGTCGAGATTCACGTTGGTACATGCGGATGGCAGGAAACGAGTACGGCGCAAACCACATGAAGCGATGGATCCTTCTTGCCAGCATCAGAGTACTCTTCAAGGTGGTGGGGGTGGCATTCTCGTCTGGGGACTGTTTACGTGGACTGAAATGGAACCCCTGGTACGTGTGACATCGTCCCTCACAGGTCAACGTTACTGGGATATCCTGGACGACCATTTGCTCCCGTTTGTGCGTCTTCAACATCCCACTGGGGACCTCATCCTTCAACAAGACAATGCAGCTCCCGAATTGTATCCAAATGGTTGGATGAACACTCCACCGACGTGACCTCGCTTCCTTGGCCACCTAGGTCACCTGACCTCAACCCCATCGAGCACATCTGGGATGCCATCGAGATTGATGTTCGAGGCTATGACCTCCCTCCATCAAATCTTCGTGAACTGTGGGAGCTTGTTCAGGGGTCGTGGATCCGTATGGCTTCCCAAAGCTTCTGGTGTCTTGTCGAGTCCATGCCGAGACGAATCGCCGCCGTCATCAGGGCGAAAGGTGGTGCTACACGTTACTAGACAGGTATCTCTAATTCAATTGCTCTTCAGTGTGTTTCTAGTATGGTTTACAATGAAGGAAGGTTTAGTCACAGCAATGCAGGTCTCACGCAACGGCTATACGTTACGTACTAGCAGTGGAAGTGGCGAAGGGTGGGTCTAGAGAGACCCTGACAGGAAAGAGGCATAGGCAGGGTAAGAGTGCCAGATAAGGAAGTGCGAAATGACATCGTGGCAAAATGCCATGCGATACCAGAAAGGAGAGGGGAGGAACAGATGACCTTATTTCTAACGAGGGGTCGAAGACCCCTGAAACTCCAGCTTAACGTGCCCCTCCGAAGCACGGCGATTCTTTGGTGGTTGGAGCAGTCTGGCTGGAATCGAACCTGTTACCAACGGAACGGCAGCCGACAGCGCCAACCACTGTGCTATCGCAGAGAAACTAAACAACACTAGGTAGGTGGTCACAATGTTTAGCTCCTACTGTGTATAAATAAAGTATCAAGAAATACTTCCGCGGCCTGAAATGTCAGTGTATGTTGGGCAGTGAAGTAGAATGGTAAAATGGACCCACTAGATTGTGTTTGATGCCACGCATCTTTCCCGACAGCAGTAAAGTAAATCTCATGCATAAAATTTCTATGTAACGGAAATGGGTAAAGGAAGTAGTCAAAACCATTGATGAAATCGGATTTTTGAATGCTGTCCCATGAAGTGACATAACAATAATTTCAGTCTTACTCCACCATATATTTTACCAAACTATCGCCGAACATTATTTAATCTCGTTTTACATTACCGTAACAATATCTCACTGCAATCTGCGTAAATTACGAGAACTTGACGCTAAATGTGATAAAAGCGAGCAAAAAAATGCATTTTTGATGCTATGAAAAGGGTGTGTCTTAGCAAAATTTGGCTTCTACTCAATCCCCCGCCCAAGGGGTTAACTGCTATTGACGAAAGATTTAAAATGATGTATAACCCGACGGTGTAGATATCCTATATCAAAATTTACCAATCTCCCTCACTAACACACTTACGATTCAGCTTTTTTTTTCCATTATCCTAAGGTTAGATTTCAGCTTGCGCATGCGCTGATGAACTTTCGTAGCTACATCACATTTCATCGGTATCAGGATCGTTTCTTACGTATTTCTGAATAATAATAATAATAATAACAAATACTGTTTCTGAAAAACTAAACAGTCGAAATGCTTATTATTGCCTGTTCCACAGTTTAGTAAATATTTACTTCTATGACTGACATTTCTGTCATTGGTTTTCCAATAACATTGATTAATCCACCTACCTAAGTACCGCTCAATGTCAAGAATTAGTGAACCTTGCTGTTTGTTATGATTTCATTTTACTTTGTATGCACCGAAATGTGGCTCCGTGTAGTCATGAGTGAGGCGAACAAAAGAAATGTGTTGTACATAATAAATGTATACCCTCGAATCACTCGTTTTATTTGGCATCCGCAAAGATCTTATCACGCGAAAAATGCACAGTATAAAGTATCTTCAAAGTGTACCAGGGTACTCTCTCAATTTTTTTTTGTTTGAGGGTGGAACGACCGTGAGAAATTCAGTGGACTAGAAGCAGTCGCCAGTCCCTAATTTAGGGCCACTGGTTTCAGGGAAGGGAGAAAGCCAGTTCCGTAAGACAAAAACTGTTATACAGTATGTTAGGAACGTCATCCTTCGGTAACGTGAGTTAGCGCAGTATTCTTAGATAGAACGTAAATAAGAATATTCGAAAAATTACTCACCTTATGCTCGTATGTTTAAAATGGCGTTTTTATTAAATAAACTTGTAGATCACGATGTTAACACTTGGATCAACCTGTAACATAACTTCAACTACAAAAACATTCCATTGTAACAGTATACTGGGAGTCATACATTAAAAACTATCTTCCTCCATAAGACTCACAACAACAACTACAACAGTTCTGCTGTCTTATGTGCGCTCATCCATCTGACGTCACAACCTCGTGTTTTCAGAACGTGGCGCGTTGTCTGGCGCCTGTCGTAATCGCGTTCGGCCACGGTTTATTCCTAACAAAAACAACCTCCATGCCTCACGAGATTCGAACCAGGACCCATCTCAGACGAATGATCAGAAGCCAGCGCTTAAACCACTGCTCCATCGAGGTAGCGACAAACCAGGAATTCTTAGAAATGAGTGCGTGTCTTCTAAAAGATTACCAAACTGTCAAATTATTGGAGTTTCCATCGTTTTGATAAGAATTTGACACACATTATTGAAAGAACTACATTTCTTTTCTTCAGCGGGCCGTTCAATGTAACAACGTTACGTGTTTAAGTCGTTCATGCATTTTTAGCACGGGAAATGCATATTAATAGCACCCTAGGGGACGTATTCACTACGCGTTGCACATGTAAGAAATTTATTTGGAGTTCGCGCTGGCAACAGAAATGAGTAGCAAAATGAAATAAAACTGTAAAATTCCAAAGCTCGCGAAACATGTTTTTAAAAATCCAGAGAAAAACTGTGGAATGGCAAACTTTTTATGTGTACAACAAAGCACAACTTTGCATTTTTTCCTCCTTAGAAATCAGCTCAGAAGATTGTTTTCAGTTACAGGAAAAAATGAACGAACGCTTTTCACAACGGCATAAAGATACGGCGCAGCTGGGTTTCTGGAGCTGAAAGCTTGGACAAATTATTTTGCTGATGGGAATAACTGGGAAGCAAACTTTGAATAAGGGTTAGAAGGTCAGGTAAGGAGGATGTCGTGGATGGTAGGACGGATGGTAGATTTGGTAACAGCGGTGTGGAAGGTGCGATATATGACAAGCAGCGGCGGATAGTTCTTTCGTACATGCTGTTCTACGAAGCCGCGTGTTTTTTTCATTCTATCTCCTCGTTTTCAGTTTTGTCTTGGTCACGATTTTATGTTTAGACTGAAGCTAAGTGTTGTACATGAAATGAGAAGCCCGAAAAAGTCTTGCAGAACATCATTTCGAATTTTTGCTTTCTACTAAAACATTTTTGCTTTGACATGTTTGATGTTAAGCATTTAATAGTAAAATAAAAATGAAAGAGAAGCCTACGGTTTTTTTACAATGGTGTCTTTCTAAAAAGCGCTTACAGCAGAATAAAGTTGGGTCTTTTGAAAACCTTTTTGAAAACATTTTGTTTCGTGTTGGATAAAAAATTATTTTACTACGAAAAACAATGGATTTTAAACTATTAACTATCACAGCTGACCTTCCGCGAAGTCTCTATCATCCGAATCCTGGCTATACTTTTTAATTGCACTACTGTACCCAAATATAATTAGTTTACAATGCAAATTTGTTTCTGAGGGTTTCAAAATAAACTTAGACGTCATTTGAGTCCTAAACTTCCGTGAGAAATCATGAAATTATAAGGTTCTTACTCACGCAGAGAACATTTGGAGAATTAAAGATATTAAATCCACCAGATCTACGCAACGTAAGTGGCTGATACTACTCGGGTAATTGTTGTAATTCAATTTTTTCTGTGTTTTACGCCTACCATGAGTAACGCTTGATGCTACGAACTACGTGTTGTTAATTTGGGGCCATTTTTTCCAGTGTAGAAAGAGAGCCAGCACCGTGGGTCAGATACACCCCCACTGCTTCATCCGAGAGTAAAGCCCGGACCCAGATTGGACGACTAGATAGAAACCAGAGCAACTCAGCCATCGGGGCGGCATCAGTTCAGTTTTACAAAAAAAATCCTTCTAGTTTCAAAGTATTGGGGTTTCCGAAAAAAAAGGACTTTTTGGTACAACAGTTGCACTTACTCAGAACCCCGGAAGAATCAAAGCAAAATTTCAAAGTACTTACCATCATGTTCAATAGTTTGAATCTATCTGTTTGCCAGTTGTTCAATTCCTGCTCGATACCAAGCTTTTGGTTTAGTCAAAAAACTCTAGACACTTGCGTTCGACTTCGTCCAAAATAGTCAACTGCTTGCCTCAGAGAAAATGCGCCATCGACCGAAACAAGTGGCAGTCTGAAGTGGGCAAGATCAGGGTTGTATGCTGGATGATGCCGCAGCTTTATTCCATGCAGTTCTTGAAGTTTAACTTGAATCCGATTAGCGTTATGTCTTTTGCAGCAATGCTCGCTTTCGGTCGACTAAGGCAGGATACTTGGGCTAACGTTTATCATACATTCTGTCCAGTTGCTGAGAATTAAGTTCTCGATTGATAGACCGATTATTCGGAATGAGCTCAAAGTGGATTACACTTTCATAATTCCACCAGATACACAGCATGAACTTTTTATCAAAACGTCCACGTTTGGTGGTAGGTAAAGCTAGTTCAACTCTATTCAACCACTGCTGTGAAGAATCTGTAGTACGCAGATAGATCCGCATTTCATTCCCAGTAACTGTTTGTTTGATAAATCCAGTATCGCGTGGATTTCTGAGAAGTTCCTTTGCATATCTCGACACATCATTGAGCTTGAGATGGAGAGAGCTCCTGAGGCATCGCACGCATCGTCTGTAAACATTTCTCATCTTGTGAAGGCGCTCAGAGATGGTAGATTTAGAAACTCTGAGTTCCGACAATTTACGAGTACTTGTTCTTGGATTATCTTCCAGAGCCGCTTGCAGGGCGTCCGAATCAAAAGCAGAGTTCCTGCCAGAACCTTCCTTTCTTTTCAAGCTCAAGTAACCAGCCGCAAATTTCTTGAACCATATTTGCACAGTCCGAGTAACCGCCAGGCCTTCACCTTCAACTTCGTTAATTTTTCGGATTGCTTCATCAGCTTTAAACCCCTGTTTCTAGTAATGTAGCAATAAAATCAACATATCAAACTGTGTAACCATTGCAATTGACCGCAGTACATGTTCAGCACATGGGTGTTCTTCAGGCCTCGTTTGATTCCCCAGGTTAAGCGCTTTCAGTCGTCTGCAGCAGAGGAAAGCTGCCCGCATAAAATATGCGTATTTACGTCGTGAAATTGTCCGATGCAAAAAACGCAGTTTTTTCCGTACACCCCAATAGTAATGCCAAAGGATTTCTACACTGTATGTATGGCTTTTCTTTCTCAAGTATTTCTTCAATCAAATACGTTTTCTTTTAGTTTAATCTGAAAAGAAGCATGAAAAATGAACTTCTGATGTACAGAAAAATGAGAGTTCGTTCAGCGTCTATCTGAATAGTTTTCACTGTGTTCGAAGACACGCGTTACTTAATTTCTTTTTACAGTTCTCTTTTACAGCAATATACACTGAGTTAGCCAACTTATGAGGACCAGTAGATCATTTTTATGCAAGTAAAGTAGTTTGATACGTAACCAGTTGTAGTTTGGAATGCGTAACCGACGGTCTTAATTGTTTAAGTTTAGCCTCCTTTCGGTTATTAGTATCGTCGATTTTGAGATCTTGCGTCCTTGTGTGCTAAGAATTCGTACCCTTCCGGTGGTATGAAGCCGTGGCTTCTGACCATTCGTCAGAGCTGAGTCTTGGTACGAGTCCCGGATGAGGCATGGGTAGTTTGCTTGTCTTGGCTCAGTAGTGTGGCTCTGGTTCTCTTCCTTTCCTGGAACCAATGACCCTAAATTTGGGCGATTTACTGATTATAGCCCTCGGATTGCTCGTGGTGGTAGTTAAACCTCAGAAAAGAAAAAAACCCAGGCCGAAAAATACTTGAAGATCCAAACTAGAAGTATAAGAATGTGGATGTAAATGAAACTCCAGTGGACCGTGCAATCAGAACAGTATTAAGTTGGTTCCGATAGATATTTCAAATGAGAGAATCAATGCTGTTTTATTCTGCTGAAGTGATGGCACCAGTTCAAAAGAGGAAGCAATTTCAAAAAGGACTGCAACACATATTTACGGGGACGCTCATCGTTCGGAAGCAAATAGCGAAACATATCTCCAACTTCGTAAATGTGGTGAGACGGTAAGCCACATGAGCATAATCTGCTGTCGGAAGAAAAAAGTCCTGAAGGCGATGTAGCAAGGCTGACCTCGTTCTCCAGTGACAGTCAAGAGCATATCCGAATTGTTGTGCCCCAAAATACCTTGAAATTTTTGTCCCTGCGATTGTAGAAAAATGCGCAAAATACTGTTAATCAATAAGAAGTAGGTCCCCACCTTTAGTAGAGATACAAGCATTAATACCTCAAGGTATGGCGTGGATAAGATTGCCAGTCGTGCTGCTGGAGGTTGTTCTTTCAAGCAGCATCAATTTCGACTTGTGCTTACAAGCTGATGCTGCATAGAAGAACAATTGTGCCCAGGGAGTTCCTCGTCTGTACTATAAGACCTCTAGTTCCAGATCAGTGAGAAAGACAGACATGGAAAGTAAACACGACATTCGTTCCTATCTGGGACTTGAACCTGTGCTCGACTCGGACTATTAGTCAGATGCCCGCGGCTTTGACCATTCGGCCGCCAGAGCTGCGCCAGAATTCGTGTAACTAGCAGGTGGCAACATGCGCAGTATTGAGCTGGGTATTGCCTTGATGTATCGTACTTTTCCGTTCGTTTCACAGAAATAGTGCAAGTACAGGTAGCAAAACACGTCAACAGCCTTTAGGAAACTTTCGCCCTAGAATGTAAGATAGTAGTCTGCTCATCCAGCGCATGTTACCTCACACCATTATACGAGCAGCTCGAACAGCTGGTCAGACAGGCGAGTCAATAAACTGTGCATGTTTCAGCAATTTCTTCACCCGGCCATCTCTAAAAGCATGCTTTGTAATCATTTCATCTGAGGCAAAGCCGGGATTTGTCGCAGAACCCGACAGTCATGTTTTCAGATGCGTTTCTGGAGACCTGCATGGTGCAAATGGCGTCGTATTTTTCAGGAGATGCAGAATTCATTTATGAACCAGCTTGTTAAGCGGTTCCGTTGCGCCATTCATGGGGTTTGATGCTTTACGCTTTGGTCGTAACTTTGGCATGTCCTGTCGTTCCACAGTAGAGAACGCATTATAATACTCTTCCAGTAAAACAACCAATATAGATCGTCAAATGACGCCCCAGTGGCGTAGTGGTCTAAACGCTGGCTTCTAACAGTTTGTCTGAGTGGGCCCAGGTTCAAGTCCCGATGTGGCATGTGTGGTGTGTGCGTCTTACGGCACTGGCTCTCTCCATTTCTTGGAACTAATGGCCCTAAATTAGGGACGGGCGACGGCTTATATCCCACTGCTTTGCTCACAGTAGTGGTCAACTCCGAAACAAAACAAGAATCGCTGGCTTTTCATCTATATATCACTGCGAAACTGCAGACATGGCTCTTAACAGTCCGCGTATCTTAAATTTCACGTTGCGTAAGGAGGAAACCTCTCATGTTTATTATTAAAATACAGTCAGGCTTTATGTTACTTTTTTTTTTTTTTTTTGCTGCTGCCCTGTTAAGTTCTCTGCTTACGAACAATCGTCCCTTATGGGAAATGTTAAGGAAAAGTCTATTTAAGCAGTTGCTAATTACATCGATTTGTTGAAATATTTGCTCACACAACAAAAACAAAGCCCTTGATTATCATACTTCTTTCCATGTTCTTGCACTGAAAAGATGTAACTGTCAATATATATATATATCTTCATCATCATCATCATCATCATCATTGTCAACCATTATCAATCCACTGCTGGACGAACGTCTCCCCAAGTTTCCTCCACAACTGTCTGTCTTGTGCCAGTCTCCTCCATGTCACTCCCGTATACTTTCGAATTTCATCCACTCATCTTCTATGTGGTCTTCTTCTGGGTCTTTTCCTGTCCCTTGGAATCCAATCTAAAATTTCGGCTGTCCATCGATGGTCTGTTCTTCTAGCAGTATGTCCAGCCCATTGCCATTTCAGGGATTTAACTCTGATCATGATGTCTTCCACTCTTGTCATTTTTCGGATCCACGTGTTCCTCTTCTTATCTCTCCTGGTTACACCAAGCATGCACCTCTCCATGCTTCTTTGAGTTGTCTGCAGCCTTTGTATGTCTCTTTTAGCTAAGGTCCACGTCTCTGCACCATACGTAAGCACTGGAAGGATGCATTGATCAAACACTTTTCTTTTAAGACATAATGGCATATTGCTCTTGAAAATTATGCTGTTTCTTCCAAAAGCTCTCCAGGCAAGTTTTGTACGCCGATTAATTTCTTCATCAATGTGACCCTCACTTGATATCTGCTGTCCAAGATAAACGTACGTGTCTGTTATCTCCAGCTTTTCTCCATCAATCAATAAATCTTCATTTCTTGTAAAAGCATTGTACATCACTTTTGTCTTCTGAAAGTTCATTTTTAATCCCACTTCTTTACTCTTGTCAGCAAGTTCCTGGATCATACTCTGTAGCTCTGATGGGGTAGTTGCAAAAATGACTATGTCATCAGCAAAACGAAGGTGGGTTAGATAAATATATATATATATATATATATATATATATATATATATATATATATCATCATCATCATCATCATCATTGTCAACCATTATCAATCCACTGCTGGACGAAGGTCTCCCCAAGTTTCCTCCACAACGGTCTGTCTTGTGCCAGTCTCCTCCATGTCACCCCTGCATACTTTCGAATTTCATCCACCCATCTCCCATGTGGTCTTCTTCTGGGTCTTTTCCTGTCCCTTGGAATCCAATCTAAAATTTCGGCTGTCCATCGATGATCTGTCCTTCTGGCAGTATGTCCAGCCCATTGCCATTTCAGGGATTTAACTCTGATCATGATGTCTTCCACTCTTGTCATTTTTCGGATCCACGAGTTCCTCTTTCTTATCTCTCCTGGTTACACCAAGCATGCACCTCTCCATGCTTCTTTGAGTTGTCTGCAGCCTTTGTATGTCTCTTTTAGTTAAGGTCCACGTCTCTGCACCATACGTAAGCACTGGAAGGATGCATTGATCAAACACTTTTCTTTTAAGACATAATGGCATATTGCTCTTGAAAATTATGCTGTTTCTTCCAAAAGCTCTCCAGGCAAGTTTTGTACGCCGATTAATTTCTTCATCAATGTGACCCTCACTTGATATCTGCTGTCCAAGATAAATGTACGTGTCTGTTATCTCCAGCTTTTCTCCATCAATCGATAAATCTTCATTTCTTGTAAAAGCATTGAACATCACTTTTGTCTTCTGAAAGTTCATTTTTAATCCCACTTCTTTACTCTTGTCAGCAAGTTCCTGGATCATACTCTGCAGCTCTGATGGGGTAGTTGCAAAAATGACTACGTCATCAGCAAAACGAAGGTGGGTTAGATAATCTCCATTAATCTTTATCCCCTTGTTTTCCCAGCTCAGCGACTGAAAAACACCCTCCAATGTGGCATTAAAGAGCTTCGGAGATATGGTGTCACCTTGTCTCACTCCCTTTCCAATTTTTACGTGTGTTGCATTTTCAAACAGCCTAATCTTTGCACTTGCATTTTCATAGATGTTATTAATAATATTATTGTATGCATCTTCAATACCGCAGGTTTTCAGAGCCATTGTAACTGCTGATGGTTTCACCGAATCAAAGGCTTTTTCATAATCGATAAAAGCCATGCACAATGGATGTAAGGTCAGGTGATGCGTAACATCACAGCCTCTCCTTGACAAATGTCAACCCCGCCTTCTCGTGGTGCATCCTGTTCCCACTAAAGGGGCTCTGACGACCGCCCATAGCGGTATAACTATACCATCGGGATTAGAGGAAATTCTATCCCACACTCACCAACCCGCTTGGCCAGCGTGGTGAGTTATGGCCAAACCCCTCCAAAATGATTCCACAACTTAAATCTTGGCCCTCAGTCTCCGGCAGCTGGAATGTACCTGGTCAAGGCAGCGGCCAGTGCGACATGAAGGCAGAGGGTGCTAAGAATCCCCGGAGGACCGGACTAGGCTGCCATCTGATGCTGACCTTGGCTACTTACAACGGACGCTCCTATCTTCTGATTCAAGGCTTCTTGAATTGGAAGAGGAACTACAAAGGATCAAGTGGGACATCGTCGGGCTAAGTGAGGTAAGGAGAAAAGGAGAAGATCTCATCGAACTGAAAAGTGGACATCTCTTCTACTATCGTGGGACAGATACTGGCAGAACTAGTGGTGTTGGATTTATAATAAACAAGAAACTGAAGGATAAAGTTGTAGAAGTTGAAAGTTCCTCTGACAGAGCTGCACGACTTGTTATCCAACTCTCGAAAAGATACCAGGCTCAGATTATTCAAACTTATGCACCCACCACAAGTCATCCTGAAGAAGAAATTGAAGAATTTTATGAGGAAATTTGTCATCTAAATAATAAAGGTAAGCAGCACTTGAAAATAATTATGGGAGATTTCAATGCAAAAATAGGGCAACGGCAACAGAATGAAACTTCAGTGGGTAAATTCGGTCATGGCAACAGAAACCAGCGTGGAAATACTCTCGTTGAGTTTGCAGAGGCAGAAGGGTTTTTCATCTTGAACTCCTTCTTCAAGAAAAAGCCACACAGGAAATGGACATGGAGACATCCAAATGGGACGACAAGTGAAATTGATTTTATTATGTGTAACAAAAAATTCGTCATAGAAGACTGCAGTGTGCTAAACAAGTTCAACACAGGTAGTGACCATAGATTGGTGAGATGTAAGATGCACTTCAACACTAAACTTGAACGTGGCAAGCTCATAAGACAAACAAAATCTATTGACATAACCAACCTTAAAAAACACCATAATACCTTCAAGTTGGAACTGAAGAACAGGTTCTCTGCTTTAGAAGGCCTAACATCGGAAGAAGTGGACATCTCTGAAGTTAACAGAAAAGTAACCAAAGCTCTTATGGAAACAGCAACAAAATTAGCTGGGTCTAAGAACAAATTGCATGTGAACAAATTATCAGGAAAAACCAAAATGTTGATGCAAAAAGAAGAGAGATGAGGACAACTAAAGAAGATGTGACTTCCAAAGTGGAATATATAGAGCTATGCAAGACAGTAAGAAAAAGTATCACTGAAGACGTAAGGAAATTCAACTGTGAACTAGTGAGGAAAGCAATTGAAAACAACCAAAGCCTAAAGATAGCAAAGGGACATCTCAGTAAGGGAAGAAAACAGATTATGGCACTGAGAAAAGAAGATGGTTCTGTAACAAGAAATAGAGGCGAAATTTTGACAAGAGTGAAAGATTTCTACTCCAAATTATATGAAAGGGATGATATATGCACTCCAGACATCATGAAAGATACCAGTACCAGAGTTCCTCCAGTCCTTCCAGCAGAAGTTGCACATGCAATCAAGAACATGAAGCGAGGAAAAGCTCCAGGAGAAGATGGAATTACTGTAGACATCATACAAGAAGCAAGTGGAGAAATCGAAACAGTACTCGCCCAAATTTTCACTCGATGCCTTAATGAAGGAAAGATTCCTGAGGATTGGAACACCGCTACAATGATCCTGCTACATAAGAAAGGTGACATTGAGGATCTCGGAAACTACAGACCTATCAGCCTCCTATCAGTAGTTTATAAAATCTTCACTAAAGTTCTTTCACACCGCTTGAAGGTAACACTGGACATGGCTCAACCGAGAGAACAAGCTGGATTCAGGAGTGGCTACAGCACAATAGATCATATCCACGTGCTGAGAGAACTAATTGAAAGAGCGAGAGAATATATATATATATATATATATATATATATATATATATACACTTAAAAGAAACAAAACTCCACTAATCGACAAATTTCATGAAATTCTAGTCGCGTAAAACCAGCAGAAAAGAATATTGAAGAGCTTCAGCCAACCAAAAAAAAAAACAGAAGAATACAAATTTAATAACAAAATGAACAGAGCCAAAACTCCAAAAAGGAACGTGTACAAAAAGGTAGTAAGAGAAGGACTGTAGAAAAACAGAGACCGTTATTCATGGCTTTATAAAGGACCAGCAGGGACAACACCTCTCCCTTCCTCAGAGACCTAGAAATAGGTTTCTGCTACGACAGACTTGTAGAGCTAAAAATGAATTCCCAAGTTGCATAAAACAGAAAAGTTACTATTAATCAGATAGGCTCCCTCAAATAATTTAAAAGCAAAACCCCTTACCGAACAAATTATTTTTTTATCAATTTTTAAATACACAGTCGAGTCACATTATTGTGACCACCTCCTACTTTTGATGTCAACAGCGCGTAGCCAATAAAAGAAGGCACGTGTCGTGAGCTGGCTTGAAGAGTATATAAGGGGTGATGTAGGCATTCTAAAAACATATCACTCGTTGCTGTCATGGGTAAAAGGAGCGATTTATTAGATTTGCAAAAAGGGATGATAATCGGCTTTCGGGCCAAGGGTGGCAGTGTTTCTGAAACAACGCAGTTTGTGAACTGTTCGCGTGCTGCTGTGGTTAAAATGTATCGTGATTTGAGAAATGGCACCATTGCGAATAAGCGACGTAGAAACTGTGAAGTACCATGTAATATTGATGTGGGAGGTGAACGTCGGCTGCGAAGGTGCGTGAGAGCCGATTGACACGCTACAGTGGAGTAACTCACTGGCCGAATGAACCAGGGTCTACCGGAAGTGTGTCTAAAACGACAGTTCAGCGAAAAGTGCTGCGTATGAGGCTCCGATGCAGACGGGTGGTCACTGCACCTATGCTAACGAAGGTGCATCGGCAGAAAAGGCTTACATTTGCATGGCAATATCGGAATTGGACCTCCGCTAATTGGCAAAGGATTGCCTTCTCCCATGAGTCACGCTTTCTGCTTCATCGAACGGATGGACGTTGGCGTATAAGGCGAGAAACATGAGAGAACACTCTTCAGCCATTGCAGGAAGAACACAAGCTGCTGGGGCCAGCGTTATGGTCTTGGAAATGTTTTCGTCGCATTCCCTGGGTCCACTCATATCTGTGGAAGGAAGCGTACCGAATTCATTATGAATCCATCCTTGCAGACCACGTACACCCATACATGCTGATTGTCTTCCCTGGGGCGGATGGGATCTTCCAGCACGACAATGAGAAGTGTCACACAGCTAGAAATGTCCGAGAAGGGTTGGAAGAACACGATGAAGACTTCAAAGTACTTCCCTGTCCACCTAATTCCCCAGACTTAAACCCAACTGAGCATTTGTGGGACCACCTCGACCGTGTTGTTCGCTCTATGGATCCTCCACCACGCACCCTCCAGCAGCTGTCAGATGCACTGCAGTCAGCATGGCTCCACATAGCTGTGAACACCTCTCAGCTCCTTATTGAGGCACCTGCGTGGCTGCTGTCCGCGCTTCACACGGCTGTTACCCTGGATATTAGCTGGTGGTCACAGTAATGTGACTTGACCGTGTTTATACACGGTCGAGTCACATTACTATATGACAGACTTGTATTACTCGACCGTTTCGAGTCATACAAGTCTGTGGTATCTGGCCCAAACTTGGGAATTCGGATTATAAGTTAGCATTTTTAGCTCTACAAATTTGTCGTAGCAGAAACCCATTTCCATGTCACTGTGGAGGGGAGAGAGTGTTGTCCATGCTTGCCCTTGATAAAGCCATGGATAACGGTCTCTGTTTTTCTGCAGTCCTTCTCTTATTACCTTTTTCTACACGCACCTTTTTGGAGTGTTGGGTCTGTTCATTTTGTTATTAAATTTGTATGTTTTTTTCGCTTGGCTATATATATAAATATATATATAAGGCTGAGGTTCTTATGTTTTGGGTTAGTGTCTTGACTTTCCATCAGTTGATCTGTGACTTTCTTCTTACTATTTCACTCCTTCTGACTTCTTACACGTAGCGTCAAAGCGACCTCTAGGTTTCAATTACGTTTTTCGCCGCCTCGACAATCAGGACTGCCAGTAAAACCCTCGTGGGCGTGAAAAATATCCCCATTGGAGTAGAAAAAAATCTTTTTCCGATGGTTGTTCACTCTCCGAACTACAACTCCATGTCGACATGCAAAATGTCCCTCCTTACTTCTCGTTCGCTTCTCAACTGAGAAAGAAATTTACGAGTCGCAAAAACTTCTGCATGCCTGCTTCTGGGCTTTGCCTCCTTTAAACGTACCCGTAACTGATGTTTTCTTTTTCCTCTTTTCGACTCTACATGCCAATTAAATTGTCATTGAAGAAAGACTTAGGTGTTAGGGGAATAAAAAATGTGCTTAGTTTTGACGGGCAGAAATAAAAGAAACTTGGTTCAGAAAACACATTGTGGAGGATCATATGAACTGGAAACAAGTAGAAAAATTGTGTGAGGAAAAACTTTGCCCAAGCGTGTCAGAAAAAAAAATTCATGCAAGTGCTTACTATGTCATTTAATTCCTTGTGTTTGCCACGGTTACTCAGGCACCTCAGTCCTCCCTGAAACTGAAAAACCAGTTGGGTCGTTCCATAACTAATAGGTTTTAGAGCAGAATATGACAAATGCCATGTTTTTAGAAAAATGACCTTGTTCATTTCCCCGTAAACATGGCACGTCCGGAGACCGGAATGTGTAACATAATTGAATAATAGAATGAATATAGGAGGGAGGCTGACGGAAAAAAATCTAATCTCAGTTGTAACATTAGGGTTTTTAAGTACAGGCATGGTCACTCTTGTAGGCGACTAATCATCCTAGTTTGGTGCGGGTCAGGCCCGAGGCAATTAATGTGTGCTAGTTCTACGTTGTTAATTTTATCCCTTCTCTCGAATTAGTCGCTCTAACTTTGAGACGAGAGGCAATAGCCTCAGTCGTTCATCTTGATCATTAACTACCTCCCCCGCCAAAAATAAATATACATATATATCAGGGCATAGAGAAAAGTCACGAACAATATCAGACAATCATTTTTTTTATTCGTTTGGGGATTTAACGACTACCGTGAGCAAATCAATAGGCCATAAGCAGTCGCTCGTTCCTAATTTTGGGCCACTGGTTCCACGGAAGGGAGAGAGACAGTGCCGTAAGACAAACACAGCATCCATGCCTCATCTGGATTCGAGCCGGCCCCATCACGGAGGAGTGGTCAGAAGCCAGCGCTTAGACAACTGCGCCCCAGCCGCCACTGTGGCGCAGTTGTCTAAGCGCTGGCTTCTGACAGTGTCATCATTGGAGCGTGTTACTTGGGGAATATTTTACTGAAGCAAAATTTTTACAGAAGCTGATCTGAATAGACAAATGCATTAATAATCATTGATCAAACTTAATTCGCAGATAAGTAGTCTAGAGTCTAGACGACCTGGCGTGAAACAGGAAATATACCAACTTCTTTAGAATTTTCACTAACTGTCAATCTCCTGTTTCACTCTAAATTTCGCATCTTTACTATCGATTCATCATTTCCATTCGATCACGGGCGTTCAGAGCCCTCGTTACTTACCACGGGGCCTCCCTGGTGGCGCAGTGTTCTAAGAACTGGCTTCTGACAGTTTCTCTAAGTGGGGCTGGGTTCGAGTTCCAGATGAGGATGAGTGGTGTGTTTTCCACGGTGTAGATACTCTCCTTTCCCTGAAACCAGTGGCCCCAAATTGGGTACGGGCGATCGCATATAGCCCTTAGAGTTGATCACGGTGTTTGTTAAACAACGAAGCAACAACAAAAATAAAACTTACACGAGCATTTCTTTTTATAAGCCGCGTCTCAGTATCCGAGTGGTATGAACCGGCTTGTGACTAATTATCCGAGGTGGTCCTGAGTTCAATTCCCGAATGAGGCATGAACCCTGATCTTTTCCTTCAGCGCTGGTTCTGTCCCTTATCTAAAATGTTTTGTTTTCGTTTAATGACTGCCGTGGGCAATTCAGTGGGCTCTAAACACGGCACTGGCTCTATCCCGTTCTTGGAGCCAGTAGCCCTGAATTAGGGGCAGGCATCTATTTAGAGCCCAGGCGAGGCACCATCCATGCCTCGCCTGGAATTCGAACCCAGGCCGCCCCGGTGGCGTAGTGGTCTAAGCTATGGCCTCTGATCATTCGTCCGAAAGGGGTCCGGGTTCGAATCCCAGTGAGGCATGGATGTTGTGTTTGTCTAACGGCACTGGCTCTCTCCCTTCCCTGGAACCAGTGACCCTAAATTAGGGACGGGCGACTGCTTATAGCCCATTGAGTTGCTCACGGTGGTCGTTAAACCTCCAACCAAAAAAAAAAGAAAAAAAAATTCGAACCCAGCCCTAATCTAGGACGAATGGTCAGGAGCCAGCGTTTCGTACCACTCCAGATCAGTAGCCCAGAGGTAGGGACCTCCGCCTCGGTAGCGAAGTGGTCTAACCACTGGCTTATAACCGTTCGTTTAAGTGGGTCCGGGTTCGAATCCCGATGGGGCATGGATGTTGTGTTTGTCGTACGGCACTGTTCTACCCTTTCCCTGAAGCCAGTGATCCTAAATTAGGGACGGGCGACTGCTTATAGCCCATTGAGTTGCTCACTCTGGTCGTTAAACCTACAACAACAAAAAGAAAAGAAAAAAGAAGAGTTAGGGACGTGCGATTCTTTATAGCCTTAGATCCTCACGGGGGTCATTAAAGATCGAAATGAAAAGTTTGTTTTATGCCTCCGCACACATCCACTATCACCAAATCATGGCTAGAGGAACATTCCACGGATTATTGGCATATTTTCACTGTATTCCATGTATTTACTTCATTCACAAAACTTGAAACATTTCGCTGTCCTGGAGTGGAAAGCTTTTCCAGTTAAGCTCGCGCCGTTGCCGGCATAGCTTAACTGGAAAGGCATTCGGATCCGAAGCAGAAGGATGTAGGTTTGAGTTTGCCACCGGCAAATTTGGGTTTTCACAACTTCGAATAATATTAACAGTTGTAGCAATAACAATAAATGGGAATGAGGCCACGTTACGTGAATGTGAACGACAAAATCGTACCAATTGTGTTTTTTCCTGATACTATGACAAAAACTGGCGTATTGTTGCAATACCGCTGACAAGGAACACATCGAGAGAGAATCGCAAAATAAATATTTCCAATTCCAGCTGTGACAGCATTTTTCTATTTTCCTGGATTGTGGAACCTGGCATAATGTTACGATGACGGTAAAATATATCGAAAGAAAATCGCAAAAGTAATAATTCTAACTCAGATCGATGTTCCGTATTGTAAGCATGTTTCTTATATACGTAGTTATATCTTGATCGTAGATGGGGTAAATTGTGGAGACAACGATAAGAAACACATCTTGCAAAAGTAATGTCTTTGAAAGGTAAAACGCTCCTGGTATTTGTTTCTGAGAGGTGAAAAAACTGAAGGGAAGGGGGGGACCATAAGCTATGACTGTAGTTAAAAGATAAAGTCGGTCGTTGCTCACCGGAAACTGAACATTTTAAATCATTTATCTAAAAAAAAAAAAGAATGTTTTGTGTCCTGCTCGTTTTATTCTGCTTCGAATGCGACAACTTAGTGCGTCGTATTTTATCCGAGTCTTTACTTCTAGTAATTCTTACTTTAAGGTTGATCAGAAATGCGCCAGTTATTCCACAGCGTATGTACATCGACTCGGCAAAATATTCTGACAAGAAGATAGAAAAAAATCAAAGTGACCCAACGATTTCGTTGTTTATTATAAAATGTGGAGCAATTTAGCGCCCCCACCCATGCAGCCGGTGGCGAACACGTCGTTTAATGGAAAAGGGCGTCTGACAGGAGTCACTTGCTGCTCTGAGACTGCCTACAAGGAGGGGGAAGGGTAACGAACATTTATCATTGGTAGTTAAATCGCATGCTTTTGCTGAGATATTCACCGCGAATATGCGGGCTGGAAGAAATTAGTTTGACATTTATTGGAAATCTCATACCGACAGGAAGTTGATAGTTTTGCCTCGCCGGTGCTATGAATGACGTTTTAGACAACTCAGTTGAGCCGCCTCGCGGTTACAGCAAGCAGCATTTTGCTCAGCAGTAATGGCAAAATCGTTACAGATAGGAGGGAAAGTTTACGAGTTTCTTTAGAAGATGCCGTACGCTCAGCATCGTATTTAAGAAATTTTAGATCGATGAACGTGTGGAACAGATGGCGCATAGAACATGTGTTTTTTAAAGTTAAGTGTCCCAAAAAAGCACTGAATGGGATAAAAACCAGGACGGTGCTGCTATATACATATTATGGACAGGTTTTACTTCTTTCCTTCTCTTTGGTCTAAAGTAGCATGGGGGTTTAGAAACCTAGCACACGATTTAATTTCCTGATTTTGCGCATTCTTCTAGTATCTGATGGCAGAAGTTTCTTTCTGTAAAAATAAAAGAAAGTTAGACTGTGTTCATTGATTGTTTTTTGCCTACATGCAGTACGTGCAGACATAACCTTATGCATGACACTAAATCAGTCATAAAGAGCGTGTGATAAACGTAAGCAATGCATTCCTTTCCATAAAAAAAGCGAAGTACAGTGGTGTGCAAATTAATTGCGACAAGGTTAGATATTTTAATTCGAAAAGCCTTTCAGCACGATAAGATATATTTATTAATACAGTCTGTGCTAAAAAATAGACATTTATAAGGCACAACAACTTACAAGATCTTTCAAAGCACCAAGTGCTCCATCGTCAGGTATTTCAATATACATAAACAAAACAACGGATAAAAGCAAGAAGCATTTTCAAATTACGCGAGCACGTGATAACAATAACGAGGTTTACATTAAATATAGTAGAAGTTTTGTCATGCGTTAAAGGGTTTCAACAAATGATACTATGAATTGCTATTACATATGCGAAGAAAATATATACACAGAGGATAATTAATAAGTTGACATTATTCGTCAAACTGTAAGTGAATTATTAGGAGTTAAGTGTTGCTGGATAGGAGTATGCTGTTCTTATAAATGTCTTATAAATGTCTTGTTGTGCCTTATAAATGTCTATTTTTTAGTACAGACTGTATTAATAAATATATCTTATCGTGCTGAAAGGCTTTTCGAATTAAAATATTGTTTAGCGCACGAAGAATCCTTATTAAACAAGGTTAGATTTCAACATTTATTGCATACCTTCCTTACATGAATGGATTACAAGCTTTCTAGTAATTAATATGGCCACCTTTGGCTGCAATAACTTGTTTAACACGTTTTGGCATTGAATGTATTAGTTTCTGACAAAAAAATTTCAATTCCGGGTCATGATACCACACAGGAATAATGTTCGAAATGAGGTCTTTCACTGTTGAACAATTAGTTTTTTGAACTTATATTTCACAATGGCTCACATATTCTCAATGGGACTGAGATCAGGTGAATTTCCAGGCCACTTTAGAATGTCAATCTTCTTTTCTTTCATCACAGCCTGCAGTTTTTTTGGAAGTGTGGCATGGAGTAATGTCATTCTGAAAAATGCCATGCGCACCATTAAAGCACTTCTTCATCTCTGGAACAACCATCCGCTGTAATATTTCACGATATTTATCAGAATTCATCATTCCCTCAATAGGACGAAGGCTTTCAGGTCCTTTAAAAATTAAACACCCCAAAAACATCTTTTTAACTGCGTGTTTCACCTCCTGTTGCAAATGTGCTTCCTGGACAGGTCCACCTTTACTCCGCCGTACAACAGATTTTCCCTGTCCTTGGACAAAAAATGGACCTCATCACTAAACATCGCTCTTTTCCAATCATCAGAAGTCCAGCGATTATTCTTATTTTTAAATACACCAGGATGTGAATACTCAAGGAACGCGTATAGCGGAGTATATCCGTTTATTTTCGTAGTGTAAATTTGTATAAAGAATCGCCAAGTGGTCTTTATTTATGAAACTACCAATGGTTTGGCATGCGTTGCTAAAAGATAGAAACACATCGCGGCACACCGCATAATTGCGTGATAAAAAGTCACGTAATACTGCTCGGGATGTCACCAACGTTATTTTAAAAAAATCATCTTTATTTCCTACGAGTTCTAATTCCCTTCATTTTATGTCGACATTGCCTTGAGAAAGCCTCTCAGTGGAGTGTGAAAAGCTTGGCGAATCTTTATACAAATTTATACCACGAAAATAAACGGATATACTACGCTATAAGCGTTCCTTGCGTGTTCAGCGATTACATTTTTAGCCCATCGTAAGCGTTTCTTCTTCATTGAAGCTGTCAGGAGCTGCTTTTTTACAGGCTTCCTCGCAGGTCGTTCAGCTTCTAATAGGCTGCGGCCCACTCTGGATAGTGTATCTTTACACCTCCGGCTACTAACTGTTTCTGCAAGTCCTGACTTGCCATTGATGGATATATTACACTTTTCCTTATTATCAATTTATCAGTTGGTGGTGATGTCTCACGTTTTCGTCCACAGATTCCTTTTCGTTTTGGTGACATCGATCCACTATTTTTGTAGTCTTTCAACATTACCTTGTATGTATGGTATTGTATGTATGAGCCGTTTATAGCGGTGGAACAGTCTTGAACACTGTAAATTTACTGACGTCTGGGGCCGCAGAAATTTCACGAATAGTCATCCCAGCATTATTATTATTAAGCGCTAAAACTTTAGCACGTTTCCTTGGTGAAATATCCATTACTGCACTTTACACCGCTAACTCACTCGTGCATGCTGCTATCAAACTCCGGCTAAGTACTGAACGTAATCTGCCACTAGGCAGATGAACCAAGCAAAAACCGGTTCTGGACGGTTGCGGTCGCATTCCTGCGCAGTTTGGGTGCGCCCACTTCCGTCAATAACGAGCTACGTCCATATAAACTCAAGAAAACGAACTTTTTTCACTTTGTCCCAATTAATTTGCACACCACTGTGTATTCTCATTAGTTCTAGCAGCTTTTATTTCAACAGAATTAAAATTCATCATACAGCAACGTAAGTCAAGAGTTGTTATTACAATAATATTGTAAACATTTCTATGAAGTTATTAATTGATAAGAATGTTGACTTATGTACATGCCTAATCTCCAGCCTTGTGTCTGTGTGACTGGGCGACTGTTGAAAGCCCTAAAGCTGTTGCTGACCATCCAGTGCGTCGGTTTTTTTTCAGGAATACAATACAAATGCGAAGGTAGATCTGCGATAAGTGGTCTTGTATGTATGAGCCGTTTATGGCGGTTGATCCTTGAAACTTGTGACCTTCACCAGCATTGGACTCGCCACCCAGTCTGGTGTATTTCTGGTGTAGAAACTTCACATGAGGAGTTCAAGACTCTACATGGACTTTTCCGCCATGGAGAAGATATTCTTACAACGTTTCAGTCACGAATAGGTTGATAGACCCAGCTTTGTCAGGACTAATAGTGGGATTTGTATGCTGTCCGTTAAGATTTCAGTGATGGTGTTGACGTTCACGATTTGCCAGTTGTTTCCATGCTCTGTAATGTTTTTTAAATTAATTGTGAAAACACAAGTTTTTCGGTGACGGAGATCGAACTGCGCCCCCTCACTTCGGAGTAAGTTGCTCTCCCAACTAAGCTACACGGACGGAATGTATTGCTGCAGATTTGTCGTATTGATACGTGCTTTACCTCTGTAGTACGTCACATCATCTCCTTCTTAATTTTTTTTTTTTTGAAGCAAAGAGAGAACTTTCATTCATTCGTGACGATGCATGGAACAAACACCACACATTTTTCGAAGAACCCAACGGCCAGTACATCCGTTTTTACGTTCGGGCACCAATTATGAAATGTTCGTTTAAGTTTAGCTGTCTGAACACTACATAGATCAGTCTCACAAACTTTACTTACAGTGAAATAGGAGTCATTCAAGAAACTTCACATAAGGTTATTTACTATTAGTCTTTATTCGGCCACTAATCCTTTGGCACTTCAACAAGGTGTGATCAAACGAACGTGAGTTAATAATAATAATAACACTTGGTTAAGAGAACAACACCAATACTGAAATAGGATACGCAACCTTCAAATAACTCAAACTTCAATTTAGATGCCTCTTCCACACCTAGCATGATAACTTTCACCATCTCCACAGACTGCTGCTTTTCAAATATTATGTATCGTTCTGTTCTCATCTGACACATCCCGACGTCACGCGTTCTGACCTCCAGGTGTTGCCAACCATACTCTTGCGAAAGAAAGGATATCACGTTAATTTTGAAAAACTCTAAAGAGAATGAACTCAAACTTACATAGAGAAAGAAATTAAAACGGAAAGTTAAATTCGAGTATACGTCACATAATGTATTCACTTATAACATTATCTTTCGTACCATAAGTGGTTTTTGTATCACTAAAGCTTCTTAATTTACTATGAGCAATTTAGGCGACCTAACTGCCTGTACTATGAGCAATATTAGGCGACCTAACTACCAAAAAAAAAAAAAAAAAAGAGTCGTTTTTAACTTAAGAAAACCATTGTCTTTATTCTGTTTTCAAGATTATTCAGTTCAATAGTTCGTCAATGACAATCATCAGCGGTATCTTAAATAGTTAGCCGCACTATGCTTCAACAAATGCAACAAACGAAACCTTGAAGTACCAAGAATCTCAAAACAAATACTTCTTCACATACGTATGTACGAGCGTGCAACACGAAGGGGTACTAATTTACCCACACTTAACATTACTCGCTCGACACATTATAACCACCGTTTTTATTTTGTCAAAACATACACATTCAACCTGATCTCAAGACTGTTGCCACATAACATTCATTGAGCGAGAAAAATACAGCGTTAAGGTTGGAACGCTAAAAGTGAATGAACTCAAAATTTACATAGTGAAAGAAACTAAAAATGAAATTTAAATTACAATATATGCTCATAGCTCTTTAGAGCAATGGAGTGCAGGTAAAGTTGATCACAATTAATTTTGGAAAATATGGAGGACTTTCAAATTATCCAGTTTTAATAATGAGACGTGCTTGCCAATCAATTTAGCTTTATGAAGAAATTTCTGATTATTTTCATAACAGATAAAATTCTTTCTTTAGTTCACAGCTCATGGCATGATTTGTGCTCCTTCAGTTGGAGTCAACGTAAGGCCCAACGGGTTTGGCCTATACACAACAGATCACACTCAGTAGGATTCTTTTTTTTCTAAATTGCACATGAATTTAAATCTTCAACTGAGTTTTTGAGTCCAGAAAAACGCCTTTCGTCGATAGGTTAAAAAGTACTTGAAAGTTAAAAGACCTGAGAACTTTGGGTATTGTGAAGAAAATATCAGGAACGAATAAAATCACAGCATTTTTTTACTCTTTGATGAAGGAGCTAATGTGAAAGCCAGCCTTGGTTTCCTAAACTTGTTTTTCAATGCTTTGATGAAGATGAGCCATCGCTCATAGTAACCGCAATAGATAATCAATATTCTTAAAACGTTATTAATATATTATGCAGTGAAAGAATAATTGTCATCATTCGGACAAGGAAAGTTGGCTGTTGTTGGAAGGTGGCTACTCTCTTATTAGAACAATCGTGTAAAAAATTCTATGAGATTATTAATTAATAAGGACGTAGACTTACATGCCTAATCGCCAGCCTCAGAGTTTTGGCCTAAGCCATATAGCTTGTCAGTTATAATTACACGAAAGAAGAAAAAGTGTATGAAATTGAAATGCATAGAAAAGAATTTCAGTGTTTTTTCTAAATGCTGAAAAATACTCAGTTTAAATAATGAACATACAACGGCCGTTCCATAAAAACTCAGAGTAAACTCACACAAAATGAAGAAATATAGGTACAGCAAAATATATGTTATTCTTTCTCAAAGTATCTTCCCTTGGATGATATGCAACGGTTCCATCGTTCAATCCACTTTTTAAAGCATTTGGCGAAGGCATTTTGTGGAAGCTGCTTTAGCGACCCCTGCACAGCTTGAATAACGTCAGCATCTGTGTTGAATGTTGCGCCACGGAACTTCTCCTTCATTGTTGGAAACAACCAGAAATCGCACGGGGCGAGGCCAGGAGTGCAGGCAGGCTGTGGCATGATTTCAATACTGTATTTCGTAAGAAACTGTTGAACACAAGCAGCCACATGTGCTCGGGCGTTATCGTGGTGTAGGGTCCACTTGTCCACCAGTTCCGGTCGCTTAATAGATATGAGTCGACGCAGACGCTTCAGGACTGAAATGTAATACTCAACTTTGACAGTAATTTGTGGAGGAACGGCATGTTGCTTGACTACACCTTTATGGTAAAAAAATTATTATCATCAGCTTCACAGCTGACTTGCTTTGGTGGACTTTTTTCGGAGAAGGCGAGCCTGTGTGTTTCCAGACACTCGTTGCGCGCTTCGTGAGGAGGTCGAAACAGTGGACCCATGTTTCATCGGCAGTTATTTCTTTGTTTAGAAAGTTTGGATCCTTTGCAATCTTTTGTTTCCTCTCATGAAACACCTTAACTCTGGCAAACAATTGTTCTGTCGTCAGGTGATGAGGCACCCATCTGGAACACACACGACGCAGCAGTAATTTGCTGCGTACAATGCGGAATGCCGACGTTTTTAAAATATTAGTTGACGCCGCTATGTCTTCACACGTCATTCGTCGATCTTCTTGCAGGATTACCCAAACAGCGTTAGTAATACGCTCGTAACATCACTTTCAGGTCAACCAGGCCTAGGAGAGAGTTCTGCCAACAAACGCCCTTTTATGAAATTATGGTGTCATCTAAAAATCGTTGACTGACCCAAACATTTATTTTTGTAAGCTTTTTCCATTAAATCAACTGTTTATGGAGCCGTTTTACCCAAACGATAGCAAAATTTTATCGCACAATGCATTTCATTTCTTAACTCTGAATCACTCACCTCCATACCTGTATGGCGAAATGCAGACGTACCTTAAACAACTGCGCAATAACAAAACCAAAATCGTCTGCCACGGCTAAAAGCTGTTGCCATAGATACTTCCTTAATTCAGTTAGTCGTTTGTGTGGTTCTTTTTCCCCTTCACACTGTCGCCAACTCAAAGAAAATTACTCTCGGTTTTTACGCAACAGCTTTTGTATATTAGTGTAGTGTGTACATATTATTCGTAGCTAGTTAATGTGAGAAGTTATTTATTACATACAGAATTATCTTTCACAAAGTATGCAAGGTCTTTCCATGTTGCAACACAAAAACAATTACTCTTTCTTTGGAATGATTGCCTACTTTAGAGTCAGTCTTTAAAGACAGTGTTTTATCGGGGGCACAGCACGGTAAAACAGATCAGTTTGATCGACATTAAAGATGCAGCGACTTTCATACTCAGAAGTAATGTTCTTCATGTAACTTTTCCACGCTTCTAAGGCTTCCACTGGTGCATCAGCGGATTCACCACAAATTGTGCTCAAAACCATTTTATGCCGAAATCGGAACTTCTCTAGCCTTCTATTGGAAACCTCAAAATCCGTATCGCCCATCTCTTGTGAGATATTTAACGCATGTTTCTGCAATAATGGTCCAGATACGAGAATATCTTTCGATCGGCAATTCCCAAACCATTCTAAAAGTATTTCGTCAATACATTCGTTTAAAATTTTCCACCGTTTAATTTTGCCCTTGGGATTTTTACATCGAAACCACTGGTCCTTGATTTCGTCCTTTGTCTTCAGCAAATCATTGATCTGCGCCCTTTCGCAAGCATAACGTGTTGTATTAAGCGGCAAACACATATTCCTTTTTCACTGTACTGTAGCTTTCCTCTATTTAGCTAATGTTTTAAAACTTTCTCTTTTATTTTTCACTATTTTTTAATGAAAGTACAAGAACTGTCACGAATTAAAACTACAGAAAAAAATGTGCTCTTTGCAAATATTGGAAAGTCGTCCTGAATACTGCAAATCTACCGCCCGTGTGTGTGTGTGTGTGAAGCAAGCTTTCTCAGAAACGGGGAGAAAAGGGCCTAAGTCTATGGATGTAATTTTTACATGGCAAATAATTCATCTAGCAAAAATTAATTGAGTTGAGCAAATCTTGAAAGTCAATGTGAAATTGAAGAATGTTTACTGCATAACGTTAACCTAGAGAAAACTAAGCGTAGTTTAAGAGAAATGATATCCACATTTAGAACAATAAATTCAACTACTTGTTTAAAGACGGATTTTTAAAGCAGCAAAGCTTTTGCAGCTTAAATGAAAGAATTTTTATTGTTATCTTTCCCTGTTGCTCACTAGAATTGGATGAACCCAGTCAAACTTTAACATTCAATCAGTCATAATGTAGAGGATTTAACGAAGGCAGTGCTCGACCCCTGGTCTAAAACAGCCCTTAGAAAGCTGGATAGTGTTTCCGTACCATATAGGAGAGATAAATAGAAAAATGTTAGAGACAATGTAGTGTAACTACACATTTAGGTGACCGACTGCTGAAAAGCAGGATCAGAATCCACAGTGGCAAAATCAAGAGACACACCAAAGCCAACCATATGATCATATGTAGAGGATTTCAGGAAGGGAGTGTCTGACCCTAGGTCTTAAACAACCCTTAGAAATAGGAAACTAGAAGATTTGGGCTAGAGCACCCGATAGGAAAGTGACACGGAAGCGAAGTAGAAAGGGGAGGAAGACGCCCTTAATTATTACCGGGGGCTAGTACCCGGGGTCCGACGGCTTAACGTGCCCATCCGACGCACGGCGGGTATTTAGTGGATCGAGCGTTCGTACCTGCTGGAATCGAACCTGAGGCCCCTTCCGTGGCTGTCACGAACGTCGCCCACTCGGCCACCCGCGCGCCCAACGCACACCATTCCAGGCACCAGCAAAATACCCACTACACCCTTGGGTGGGACTGAAACATACACGGGAGCTGGAGCTCTTCTCATGGAAATAACTGTCACATGTCAAACTAAACTTCTTTCTTTTCACTTTAGCACTCCATAGTATACCCGTCGCAATTCAATCCATCCTGTCGGAGGCACGGTTGCTTCAGGAACATTCTTTATCCCTACCTTATCACTCCCGCCGAAGGAACTACGTAAAATCCTAAGTTGCCGAGTGCCCGTTAGACCTGAGTCAGGACTCACTGGAAAGTTCGTTGACCGCTGTTAAACGTTTTCGTTGCTCGAAGGTTACCGTTAACGTTAATTCTACAGCATCTAGTCTGTACAACCCAAAATTGCCGTTGTTTGGAAGTGTCCGTTAATGGATATTTTACTGTACAATTCTACATTCAACCAACTTCATTATTTGCTGGCAGAGAAGTTAGCAGTTTTCCTGAAAATTTTCTTCAGGGAAATGTTTTTTGTCGTTTGATGTGAAGAAATACTTGGGAAATTGAAAAAGTACAGGTACCGATGTACCGAGAAGTTGCCGGACAGAGGTTCGATAATGCAGATATATTCGAGTTCGGCTGTTTTTTCATGAATTATGTTGGTGAGGGTACGAACCGTGTAATGTTCGTTTAAGTATAGCTGTCTGAACACTACACAAATCAGTTTTTAATAACTTCACTTTTAAACGAATCAGTTGTCTTTCAAATAACTTGACAAAAGGTTACTCACGATTAGTCTTTATTCAGCAAACACTTCTTTAGCACGACTCAGTCTTCAATAACATTAGTGAAAAAATCCAATTACTTGTTAGAGAACGTTTAACGAGAAACAAAAACACCAACTCTAAATATTAAACACGAAGACGTCAAGAAATCACAACTTTAAGTACTTCAACTTCCGCAACTACTATTATACATATAATCATACTTCCATTATCTCTCCCACACTGCTGCTGCTCAAACATTATATACCGTTCACTTCTCATTGGACACATACACACGTCATGCGTTCCGACCTCAAGGTGGTGCCAACCATACTCTAGCGAGAGAGAAGATATCACTTTAATACAAATTTGGAAGATGTGAATCCATTTATTGGTGTAAATATGACATGGATGTTAAGTCAGATAATATCCGAAAACTTGAAAATTTCGTCGTCCTGGAGCAGAAATTGAAATCGCGTCTCCCAGATAGCGCCCGAGTATGCTATCCCGCTATCCGAGAGACGCTAGTTCGATTCCCGCTCCAGGACGACGAAATTTTAAAATTTTCGGATATTATCTGACTTAACATCCATGTCATATTTACACCAATAAACGGATTCACATTTTCCAAATTTGTATTGTATAATGGTGTAATCCCGTATTTCAATGTATTTCATTCATTCATTAATATATCACCTTAAGTTTCAAAAAAATACTAAAGAGAACGAACTGAAATTTACATAGAGAAAGAAACTAAAAAGAAAGTTAAATTAGAGTATATATCACAATCGTTCTTTACAATGTACTGGGCGGCACCATCTGCTTAATTTTGAACTTTTGTAGCTCCTTTCAAAACGTTTAAATTCACTTTCGCAGCAGTATTTTACTAATTATTTTATTTCATAGAGAAGAAATGCTGTCACTTCATTTTAGGTAAATTCGTTATGGAAAGAATATTACAGACGCGAGTTTCTCTACATGTTAACGCACAGATAGCGTTATCATGATCTTAAGAAAGAATGAAAAAATCGTTATGCGCATGTTCAAAAAACTCAATTTATTCTATTCAATTTTTTGTTGTAAGAAGGTTTTTCCACGTTGTTTTTTTGGGGGGAGGGGGGGGTTAACGACCACGGTGACCAACTCGATGCGCTATAAGCGTCGCCCGTTCCTAATTCAGGGTCACTGGCTCCAGGAAAGGGAGAGAGCCATGTTTCCACGTTCAGAGCTGAAGGAATTATACAGTGTAAAGACTATATACGGTGCCACCAAGTCGAATACCTATTCAATTTATGTTGCCTTATAATTTAAGAAGAGTTCCAAAACTGAGTTATAAATCGGAGTGCTGTATATCGGGTTCGGACTGTATTTATAGGGCGTCGTAAAACCGGGGTGTCGTGAAACTGGGTATCGTAAATTGATGAGTCATACATTGGGGTATGATCGTGTTTCACTTAAGAATGCGCTATGCTTTCTCCCTCATTGTTACTTTTAGTAATCGTCGGACTCTATACAAAGTCGCAACAGATTTTACTTGTCTTCAGAGCAAAACGTACAAAAAATAAATTGAAAAGACGAAAACAGCAGGTAAAAAAATCCATGTCTCCCTCCGGAAATGGAGAATAAAGTATCACAGGAAAGGCATACTGCCTCGGATCGGTTTGGGGGGATATTAGGAATCCCCGAATCGCATCCCAACTGGAGGGCTTCACGGGCTCAGACATTGATTTCATGCTGAAATGAGCACACCCCAAGGGAAAGTCACATGAGCCCGCTTCTCCCTCTCTCTCTCTCTCTCTCTCTCCATCTTGCTCTCTATGCCCGTGAGTGCTTCAAGATAATATCCTCATCCACACCGTTTTTCTTCCTCTTTCAGTAGGGAAGTGGGCTACGGATGATCCCATTCCTTTCTCTCGCACCCAAAAGCCCTCAGCGATCGATACTGTGGAACCACTGACGAGGGAGTAATGAGGAATGATTTTTAGGGGGAATTATGACTCTTGGTGGCAACATACACCTCTGAAACCCAAAACACACGCCCTGTTGAAGTAAAAAATCCCAGTGAAAATAAAAATGTTGCGTATGAATCCACGTGAAGTTGTATCTTCCGTGATTTCAACTCATATTTAGTAAACTATGTCAGTGCCACTTTTGTATTCAACAATATAAAGTTGCAACTGTCAGTACTCCGCTTACTAAGTTCGAGTTGTTACGCGAGTAGTAATCGTTTGTTGAAGCCACAAAATATTGTACGATCGCTGAAGTCGTTTCATTTGAACTGCTGTTTTCCAAGATCCTGTTGTAATTCTTTATTTTTGAATATATATGCATAGTAAATCCCCATGTTTGAACACAATCATTCCTTTGTTTTTCAGCTACCGTAATATTAAGAGTGATCCCTTAAATTTATGGAGCAGTTATATGTATATATTTCTTACCCACTATTGCGAATTGGAAATTCCCAAAGAGCTGTTTGCAACAGTGTGATAGAAGTTGCACATTGATTGTAATGTTATGTCGCCAGTGCTTTTTTTAGTAGAATCCAAATTGACGTATCTGCTGTGACTCAGATTCAGTGGTCGTTTCCTTCGAGGTTTTAATTCTCCCTTTAAATTTCAGGAGGTGTCAGATCGCAGTCGACCGATAACTTGAAAGTTTTTGAGTTATTTTTATGCTTCACTTCAGCACTGCTTCTTTGTGTATTACCAGAATCACCGCGTTTTGCTTTTCTTAGTAGCCGCAGGTGTCCAAGATATCTCTTTACATCGAACGACAATTTACATAAAAGACATAAGCTTTCAACAACTGATTTTGACTTTTCGCTACTGACTGAAACATCTGTCGTGATTTTTTTATAACTAGCACATGCGAACAAATCGCCACATCTGTGCCCTTCCGCAGAATTAGCTCGACTTGTTGACAAAGGCAGATTGTGTTTTGCGACACTGTGCATTGCGAAACACCCTCAGAAATATAATCTTCTCTCCATTTAAAGATGTTGCCATTTCTTAACTCTGTTTCCAGTAAATCATCCGTTTAAATGTTTCGTAACATGTGGATCACAGAAAGCCACTTCGAACTGCAGTAACTTTCGATGCAAATGTAATCCTATTTGCCAAAATTACTTTACTGTGAATTAAAATCGGTAGCAGTTGCTTCAAGTTTAGTTTGGGCTTCTTGTTTTTGCTATGGGGAATAATACTTTTCCTTGTTCCTACGTCATAGAAAATGCTCAAAGGCCGTTCGATTTATCTGTAAGGCTAGTAGCGTGAGCTGGAAGGGATTTCCACGAGCCTCATTCCCAAGATTCATTCTCCATATTTGTTTCGCTATTAGGTAATTTTAAAAATTATTGACACATGTATACTGCTATATCCCTGATATCTGGACACCCGTAATGTCTACAAATCTTTATTTACAGAAAATTTTATATTGTGTGCAGAAAACTTTGACCCACGTAAACAGTCTTCATGGAACACTCTCTAGCAGGTTTTTTTCTAAATCTTCGCCGATATGTTCCGTCATTTGGTCTCCAAAGCAGTGACGAGTTCAGCTTTGATTTTTGCGCAACCTCTTCTTCCACGCATCCGACGACCCAATTCGTCCGGAGATTCTCTGTAGGGTTCAGATCAGGACTCTGGGCTTGCCAGTTCAATTTCTCGACGCCCACGTTCTCAAGCTAATCTGTAACAACTCGAGCCGTACTACACACAACGTTGTTCTGCTGATAGAAGTATGGTCCTTCTCAAAAGTACTCCCACAACGCTGGTAGTGCCCAGTACATCTAGGTAGAGCTAGACATTCATGGTTTTGTTCAAAACGACTGATGGGCCCAAGATAAACCATGAAAAACACCTCCATACCGTCATGTTGCCTCAACCAAACTTCACTGTTGGGACGATACAGTAGGGAATGTACCTTTTCTCCGGCATCTGCCTCACCCAGGAACGACCATCGGACTAGTATAGACTGTATATCGTGACTCGTTAGTCCAAAGCACAGTTACCTATTGGTCAACAGTCAAAGTTCGACATTACTTACACAAAGCTTGTGACATTAGTCGAAGTGATTAGCAGCTTGTGGATGGCTGTCCGACAGTGATAACCCATGCCATGCATCCACTGTGCTGGTGCTAATATCAGTCTCAATAGTTTCACATAGGGTTTGCGTGATTTGAGACAATGGTGATTTGCTTTCTAAGCGAAAAGTCCTCTGCAGAGCTCTTCTCTCACGTTCTGTTAGCTTCGGAGGTTTACCGGGTCATTTCTTGGCAGATTCAGTCCCGCTCGGTACCATTTGCACCTCACATCACCAGCTACCAACCTAGGGGTTTTCAGTGCCGTTGAAATGTCACGTACGGAGCGATTGCTTTTATGGCACTCTATTTTCAATCCGTTCTAGAAATCAGTTTACACTGGCGAACCAGATCTGCTTAAAACAAAAAGTGAAGATATAATAATGCTGATCTTAGTAGAGCAACTAACGTAATACTATAGCAAGCGGCATGCTGTTGCCACCACAACTGTATTTTTAGAAACATTCGAATTTAATTCTAATAATTAATTACTTCACGACTTCCTCTAATTACTTTCAGTACCGTAAATACTTAACGGGAATTATAGAGGATAAATTTATTAAGGTACATTAACTCTCAAATTTTCGATCTATACCCTAAATCATCGCCAGGAGTTCCTGCGTCTTACTATTTTCACAGGTCTGGCGACCAAGCATGATTAATTTGCCATCCAGCATGGTCGTTGATGTTGCCACCTTGTGTATTGTAAATTTGAATTTTTTTTTCAATTCCAAAGCTGCTTCTATAAGCAAAGATGTATGCAAGCAAAAGGCTCTTCATTAGCACCCCGCCGCCCCGGTGGCGCAGTGGTCTAAGGCGTTGGCCACTGATCATTCGTCCGTAAGGGGTCCGGGTTCGAATCCCGGTCAGGCATGGATGTTGTGTTTGTCTTACGGCACTGGCTCTCTCCCTTCCCTGGAACCAGTGACCCTAAATTAGGGACGGGCGACTGCTTATAGCCCATTGAGTTGCTCACGGTGGTCGTAAAACCTCCAATAAAAAAAAAAATAGCACCTCTCCTAGCAAATTATTACGTTAGTAAAATAGGGAGGCCTTCCTATTGAAACCTTCTATTTTCTGCGTGTATACTAGATACACGGATGATATCCTTTCCATCGCTGATCAAGATTTGAGTGAATACTCAATAAAAATTCTAGAAGGCTTTAATTCCGGAGATGAATCCCTGAAATTTACATTAGAAGAGCAAAAGGAAAATAAGCTAAATTACCTAGACATTACTTTAAAGTGGGAAGGAAAAAATCTTAGTACAGAGTTATACAAGCAGCCAACAAATACTGATAAATTTTGATAAGTTTTTAAATTATAATTCAGATCATCCTAAATATGTAAAGGAAAATGTAGCTTTTCAATTTAAAGAAAAAACTTAAAAGCTGAATTCATCTTCAGAAGCTAAAGAAAAACATAAAATTAAGTTGAAATCAATGTTATTAGAAAATGATTACCCTTCAAAAGAAATACCTATCTATTGGAAGAGAATCCAACTAGGAATAAAACCAGCACTACAGTAAAAAATAAAGAGAAAATTGACTATTTATTCCCAAGAAAAGTCGCTTACCACAAGTAACTGTTTGAAAAAACTAAAGAAAATCAACAATAGATATAAATTAGGTTGGCTCCAGGTTTAAATAACGAAATTAAAAAATACCATCCCTAAAACAAATACTTTACTTCAGGAAAGAGTCATTTATAAAATCGAGTGTTCATGTGCTTACCAATACCATACATAGGAAAAACAGGACGAAGGTTAATCACCAGATTTAATGAACACAAAGCAACAATATAGAACGTTTCAAATAAAACAGGATTAGACAGGCACATACAACAAACTGGCCACAAAATGGAATGGGGCTCCTTACAAGTTATCAAGCATCAATCCCACGCAATTGTCCGGAAATTAGAGGAATCCCTGGAAATTTACAAGACACAAGGTGGCAACGTGAACGACGATGCTGGATGGCAAATCCACCAGGCTTGGTCACCAGACCTGTGGAAGTAATAAGACGCAGGAACTCCTGACAATGATCTAGTGTATTGATCGGAAATTTGAGGGGTAATGTTCCTTAATAAATTTATCCTGTATAATTTCCGTTAAGTATTTACGGATTCGAATTTAGTTAATGATACACCGTTTGCATTGGCGGTCCGCACATAAATTGTAGAGAATCTGTTGTAATTATCCAGGAACACTCCGTGATTACCCAGTATCCACAAATAAAGAACTAAAGTATAGCTTTTTAGGTGTATGTTGGTAAGTTTCATTTCATCAAAGCTTGGTAAAGTGTTGGTTCAATTCTTAAGTCCGTAAGGATGAACAACCGGCAAGACTAAAATTTTTTCTGATATGTAG
Organism: Macrothele yani; assembly: GCA_039090855.1. Classification (NCBI taxonomy): domain Eukaryota; kingdom Metazoa; phylum Arthropoda; class Arachnida; order Araneae; family Macrothelidae; genus Macrothele; species Macrothele yani. The sequence continues at coordinate 98,861,059 of CM076992.1, read as the reverse complement.
AGGCTACACAGTTTTCTTTTACAGCCTCATCAAGGACAAATATTGTTTCAACGGATATTTAAAGTCGAAATCAGATAACACGTGGTAAAGCCAAGAAGGTAAGAATCAGGGTTTTCAACAGATGCACAAGAATGGCGCAGTACCTGCTTGTATTCTATGGACCGATCATATGACAAAGAAAAAACAAACTTCAGCGGGCACCAAACCAACCATCAGTGACAACATAGTACTGGTTGTATACGACCAAAAACATGGACGAATAACGTATAGTAAAACAATTTGCCACTATTATGAACAAGGTTTGAACTGATGTTCTGGTAGTAAAGTAAGTGAGCTTTTGATAAATGTAGAATCCTTTTGCCGAATTTTTCGAATCCAAGGCATGACTTTAACGGAGATGGAAATTATTCAATAATTAAGTTGCGAGAGGAAAAGACTTCAAATAAAAACACTAAGACTTTAAATTTTATGTAAACATTTAATTAAATATTTCCATTTTTTTAGCAATGTTTCGAGTATTTTGTGCATAGCAGCAGTAACTTCTCATATTGCTGGGTCAGGGTGTGAATCCTGAAGTAAGACATGGATGTTACGTTTTTCCTTCCAGTACAGGTTCTCTCCCTTCCCTAGAGCCAGTGATTTTAAATTATAAATGGACGACTCCTTGGAGCCACAGATGCTCATGGAAGTCGCTAAGCCCCGAAGCAAACAGAATCCCAAAGTCTAATGCACACGGAATCGTACCGTAAACAGCATCATCATTTGGGATTCGAAACCATACAGTCGATGCCAAAACTGGTATCAGAAGTAGGATCGAAAGTCGTTTAAAGTCAATGATTGTAAAGTATCCAAAAACCATATTTTTTTTGTTTGTTTTTCAGATATTAATTTTGTTTTTAAAAGAAACGGAACCACTTATAAGCTGGTACACAGATCATTGTTCATTGTATCAGTTGACAAGTTTAAGCCATGGACATTCTAATTTTCTCATAAAATGTGACTCATCATATCTTGTTCCGTATCATCGTCCACAGTTGAATTCGACGACTGAGAATTACTCTGAATTTAAATGTGTATTACGAATGACCCAAGTAACAGAATGAGTTCTAAAACTCCAAGATATCCAATAATATTATGAGAGCCCATGTGCACCTAAAATGAGAATTGAGTTTCGATGTATTTTTGTAGTCAGTCGTTCTATATGAATATCTATTTAAAATCAATGATTGTGTGCATTAACACTTCTATAACAGCCCGCTAGACATATTGTTAGAGAGAGAGAGAGAGAGAGAGAACCCTAAAACAGTGCGCTAGATATACCATTGAACAAGTAGTAATGGAGAGTTCTGGAACACACTATACTATACACTGTCGTACAGAGATATTTGGGCGAGAGAAACAGTAATCTAGAGCAGTGCAGAAAGAGAGAGAGAGAGGAAATTTCACGCACTGTTATGGAGACTGAGCTGTCTTGAATTGCTCTTAGAGGAAGTTTTGCGGTGAGTCAGCATTCCAAAAGAGCTCATCAAGTTCAGTAAAAAGCCTAGCTAGAGCTCTACGTATCCGTTTTTACAGATATGTAGAGGTCTAGCTAGACTTTTTGTTTTAGACAGGTGTAATGTTTATTTATTTATTTAATCTTTACTTCGCTTGAAACATTACCGCCGTACTATCGGCCTGTTTCTGGTAGCACGTTAACTTCTTAGTGTTAAGCACTGGATAGCTACTACAACACATAATCTTTAATTATACACTGAGGTAAATTAGGCTACCCAACAGCCAGAAAAGAGTCGTGTTAACTTACAAAATCAGTCTTTTGGTTTGCATCCGAAACTTCGGGTCAACAATGCATCGAAGATAATCAACAGCAGCATGATAAAGAATTGGCAGCTGTACTTTACAATGACAGCCACAAACTGAACCTCTATATCTGGACGCTCCAAACTATCAAAACAATTGCAACTTCTTTACATGTAGCCGTGAAAATACAACGCAACGCTAAACTATCCACACAACACCACAATTTTCGCCCCTCGCTCCATACATTGTATAGCTCGTTCCAGGCATAATCAGAGATCAAGAGAGGCCCGGGCCACTTCCAATTTTGAGGGCCCCAGTCAATTAAAAAATGAAGAAGTACGAAAACAATGATACAAAAGTGTAAATTTGAGGTCTCACGAAACTGTGAAGCCTTGGCCAAATGGCCCTGCTGGCCCCCCTCTCTCACAGGTGTAAGGTTCGTTTAAGTATAGCTGACTGAACACTACATAAAAACTACACCTGCAGTGAAAAAGGAGTCATTCAAGTAAACGTCGAGAAAAAGTTATTTACGATGAGTCTTTTTTCAGTCACTAATACTTTGGCACTTCCACAACGTATAATATCAGACGAACGTGAGTTAATAATAAAAATAATACTTGGCTAGAGAGCAACACCAACACTAAAGTAGAACACACATCCTTCAAATAACTCAAACTTCAATTTAACAGAAGTCTCTTCCACAATTAGTATGATAACTTCCACCATCTCCACATACTGCTGCTTCTCAAACATTATGTATCGTTCTGTTCTCATTTGACACATCCACACGTCAGGCGTTCTGACCTCAAGGTGTTGCCAATCATACTCCCGCGAGAGAGAAGATATTACGTTGAGTTTGAAAAACGCTAAGGAGAAGGAACTCAAATTTAAATAGAGAAAGAAACTAAAAAGGAAAGTTAAATTGGAGTATACGTCACACAGGCCCTGGCTCGTTCTTATCATGCCAACACACACACGTCATTCACCCTGACCTCAAGACTGCTGCCACAAAAACATTCATTGAGTGAGAAAAATATAGCGTTAAATTTGAAACGCTTAAAGGGAATGAACTCAAAATTTGCATAGAGAAAGAAACTAAAAATGAAAGTTAAATTAGAGTATACGTCATACAGTGACAGAGAAAGAGTTCTGGTGCAGGCTCACAAGAGACACCTCAGGGAAAAGGAAAAAGTAAAGGTTTGGTACAGCTCAGTGGAAACTCCTCAGAGGGAGGGAGTTCTGATACAGTTCACTTAAAAGAGACCTCTTGTACAGCTAACTAGAGATTCTGGAACAGTCCAAACCAGAGAAGCGATTTCTATGTTATTCGTGCTCAAAGTTTAAAAGTTGATCTCTTCTTAATCTAAGAACACTGAGTAAACACTGAAAATCGTGGGCGTTCTTAGTAGACTACCTTAGTGTATGGACCTAGATGAATTGTTTTGTTAAAAAGCATCGCAGATGTTCGAAATGTCAATGACCTTCTTTGAATCAGGGCTGGGACACGTGGAGTAAAAATGCTCCGTTGGCTCTATTCGAATCCTCCCAATGCTCATGTTGTATTCATAACGGCAGCCCGCGAATTTGTACGCTAGATATAAACCGCTGTTGTACAATAAGTCATGAGCAGTATTACTAAACAACACGCAAAGGATTTCATCCTAATTTTGTATGGAATTCACGAAATAGTTTTTGTAAAATATTCAGTTAAATACGACGCCAGTTGCACAGTTGACTAAAGTTTATTTATTTACCTATCTGTTGGCCTAAATTCTTTAGAAACAAGTGTGTGTATATTTTTAACGTGTTTTTAATCATTTAATTTAAATCGCTGAGTTTCGTTGACTTTTTTTTTTACCTACCAATGTTTTCAGGGATTCGAAACAAGCCAACGAAGCAATTTCACGTATCAGCTGAGCACAATTCCCGGCATTTTATACTTACACGATCCATCGTTTTTGTGTTTTTGCGTCCGCACGTGACATCCATTCAGTCACTTCCGCTCGAAAGCAAAACTCAGTTTTTATTTGTTTGGCCAACACAAATCATCTGCTATTTTTCTTTTCGACTCTCTCCCTCACGCACGGCATCAGCAGACACTCCCTGATTCTGTTATGCTTTTCTGTACGTCTGCCTTTTTTGTCCCTTTTGCACGTGATCACTGTTTGACGAAAATATCTTGGAAAAAGAATCCTATTTGCTCTTAACGAAATGCGTTAAAATGTCACAATGACGTCAACATCGACATCTACGGTGGGAGAGGATTGTCATATTGAGAAAAAGCAACAAAACAACGAAAATTGCGGTGATAAAATCTTCACAAACTTCAAAAAGTTTCTTTGGTGTTTCTCTGCAATAACGAGATGATAAAAATGAATAAAATATTTTCCTGGAAAGACTTCGGTTATGGATAATGCACAGTACAAACTAGGAGATGGGATCATATGTCTTATTACGTAAGCCTGTCCAGGCCCAGCCGAAAAGGAGATAATGTGCTTCACCGAAAGGTTGTGTTTGCCATCCTTTCAATCAGTACCTTTGTAAACAGTGTCATCTTAGTGTCAGTTGGCACACGGAGAAAAGGACTGCAACGGATAACAAGCTCCAAATAAATGACGAGATTCAGGAAGTTGGAAATAATAAATGAATGGCCTTTCCTCAGGAAAGCGTTTTCCATCTATTACTACAGGGAAGAAAAAACGGAAAATGCTACAGATACTTTGGGGACAAATCCGATTTATTATATTTTAGCTCTTGTCTCATATTAGAAGTTAAAGCGATCGCATGACCTCAGTACTTCCCATTGCTGTATGAAGAAGGCATTCAGCATCACTATATTATGAAAACTATATACACCAACAAATTATTTCTTGTCCTTGAAGGATACCTAATTTTCGTATTCAAATGATCAGAAATCCCGAAAGACTGGTAAATCTAGACAAGAGTTGGGGCGTACCACAAAGGTGAAGCACATGTCAAGATGGAAGAGTTGGGGCGTACCACAAAGGTGAAGCACATGTCAAGATGGAAGAGTTGCAGCGATAAATTCCGTCGGTGTAGCTTAATTGGGAAAGCATTCGGCTGAGGAGCAGAAGGATTCGATCTCCACCACCGGCATATATGTGTTTTCACCGCGCCTACTTTTTTTTTTGATTGGAGGTGTAACGACTACCGTGAGCAACTCAATGAGCTATATGTAGTCGTCCGTCCCTAATTTAGGGTCACTGGTTCCAGGGAAGGGAGAGAGCTGGTGTCGTAAGACAAACACAACATCCATGCCTCACCGGGATTCGAACCCGGACCCCTCTCGGACGAATGATCACAAGCCATCGCTTAGACCACTGCGACACCGGGTGGCCGCGTCTACTTTAACTCAATCTTACGCAAAGCGTACGAAAGCAGAGGAAAGTAAATTTATTCCTCGTATGAAATGGTTGCCGAAAAGTGGCGTGCAAGTAGTATTAGCCGCTGGGTACGTAACCTCCATTTTTTTTTTTTTTTACAAATTTTCTCTCTCTTTATTCATAGAAATTCTCAGCTCGAAACGGTGTTTGTGACAGTTCTATATTTTTTTTCATCTATTTATTCATTGAAATTCTTGGGACGAAACTGTGTTTGTACAAAATTTGTTTTTACAGTTTTTACAGCTATTTATTAATTGAAAATCGTACGTGGCAACCTTGTTTCTACCAATTGTTCTATCAGAAGTATAGATTTGGTCATTACTCAGGAATTATATCAAAATGAACTCATGTGCGTTTGAAAAAATTCTTTGAGAAACGTTTTTCAGATGCATTAATCAAGATTCACAAATGCAGTATTACGTCAGTCACGAAAAGAGACGGAATAATGGACGCTTTTTTGTGTACTTTAATTAAAAACGTACACTACTGTTTGTGAAAACTGCTACACCATAAAGGACTGTTGGTATTACCTTGAAACGTACAGGATATGCACAAGAAGTTGGGACATGTAAATGATTAAAATGTCAGTGCAAATGCCTATGCAGTTTCAGAGCAGCGCCCTCTGAACTGTCCGGTTTTGGGTATAAAGAGCTGGCTCAAATGAGATGTTGCAAACAGTGAAGAGCCTACATTGAGTCGAAAGAGTGTTTCTCGTGTCTCACTATATCCACCGCCGAAGAAGGTCGCTTTATGAACACCTGACGGACTTTGAGCGAGGAAGGATTGTTGGAATGAGAGAAGCTGGATTTTCCTATCGCGAAATTACCACTCTTACGAGACGAAACATCAGTTCAGTGATGTGAACGTTGCATCAGTGGACAGATGAGGCTTGGTTGCACAGAAATCTGGGAAATGGACCACAAAATCACACGACTGCACGGGATGACAGACACTTCTACAGCATGGCAATGACCGATCGTACAGAGACACCCACGGTGTCAGCTCAGCGCTGGAGCACTGTCACAGGTCCTCCAGAACAATTCAACGTCGTTCGCTTAACAGAGGACTAGTCGCTAGCAGCCCATTCCTGCGCATTCCTTTGTCCCCCAACCACAGACGCCTCAGGCTGCAATGGAGGCTCGAACACAAGCATTGGCGCGCTTATCGGCCAAAGGTCGGGCTTTCTGACGAGTCACGATTCAACCTGATGCACCATGATGGTCACATACGTGTTCGAAGACATCGTGGTTAATGGCACCTTGCAGCGTCATAATGGCCCAACGCCAAGCGTCTTGGTTTGGAACGTCATTAAGTTCAATTCACGATCTCTCCTGATACGAATTGAGGGAACCCTCAGCAGCCAGAGATACATCAGGGATGTTTTAGAGGCAGAGGTGGTGCCCTTCCTTCAGAGTTGCCCTGGCGCTATATTTCAGCAGGGCAATGCTCGGCCACACGTGGCGCGGAATGTCCAAGACCTGTTTCATGCACAGCAGATACCGCTTCTTTCCTGTCCTGCACGTTCGCCGGATATGTCCCCGATCGAACTTGTGTGGGACCTGGTAGCTAAGCAACTGGCTTGTCAAGCGCCTCCGCCAGTCACCATAAATGAACTCTGGTCTTGCATAGAAGCAGCCTAGGAGGATATTCCCCAGGGCGATATCAGAAACCTCTTCCATTCAATGCCCAGCAATGTAGAGGCTGTTATTGTTGCTTGAGGTGGCTTCACATGACACTGGGTTTTGAAGCGAAAAAATCTTGTATAGCTCTACAAATTTAATCAGTTATCTCCTGTAACATTAGGAATCTGTGATTTAAATTTCATTTAATAGCGCGATTTTTTATTGTTGTTGGAATTTTCACTATTATTAAAGCCAAAACAGCGTTAACGAAATGCCTCGACACAACGCAAGACGAACACACAGTGAAGTAGTAAATAATTAGAAACAGTTACCTAATAACTTGCCTTCCTTGGCCTTCAATAAAACCTTCAGTTCGAAGTGGCATGGATTCAGCGAAGTGTTGTTTTTATTCTACAGGTGTGTTCAGCCAAGCGAATGTGGTGACGTCTGTCAAATGCCGAATGTTCACTGCAGGAGGCTCTCTCTCTCTCATCCCACAGATGTTCAATTGAGTTGAGCACTTGGGACTGTGGAGGCCATTTTAGCACTTTGAAGTCACTTCGTACTTACTCCTGGAACCACTGTATGATGATCTGAGCCTTGTGGCATGGCGCATGATCTTTCTGGGATTAGGTGTCTCCATTAGGAAACACCATGTACATGTACGGGTGTGCCTTGTCCGCACTGATGTTAAGATACCTCGTGGCATACAGATGCGGTTCCAGATATATTAAGAAACTCAATTCTTGCCGTGAAAACAGACCCCAGACCATTACACCGCCTCCACCAGCTTGTGGAGCTGGGATGACGCCATATTCTGGCCCGTGCATCGGCGTGTATTAACGAAAACATGATTCATCGGACCAGGCTATTTATTTGCACTGCTCGAGGGTCCCGTTTTGGTGCTGTTGTGCCCACTTCAGGAGAATTTGTCGCTTTTTAGCAGACATGAGGGATATACGAAGGGGAGGTCTTCTGTTATAAGTCCAATCACGCCCGTGTGCGGCGGGCTGTGTACACTGCAAATAAGTGGTGTGAATTCACAGAAAATTTCTGAAAATAACGTACAGCAAAATTGCCGGTAAGTGTCCGTCTTTTAACACAATTTCCGTTTTTTAAAGTGCTTGTTTTTCTTAACTTCCGTATGTTCGCAGATTTGCCGTAGTCAGTAATTCCGTGTGAAAATCCTCCAAATACGTATTTGGAGGATTTTCACCTTGGATCTCGCCCTTTGGATTTAACTGCTATAATATATATATATAGCCAGTGCCGTTAACGCCCACCAGATGGAGACGTCTCAGTAGCTGAGCCCATCTTACGGATTTATGATGTCAGAAGCTGACTTAAAAATACACATAGCACCGTGGATTGTTGGCCACCGTGGTGTAAAGTTCACGCGCTCGGCTAGATATCGAGAGTTCCGTGGTTCAATTCCACGGCAGCGGCTGAAAAGCAATTTTTCGGTTGCTATGTGTTTCTGGAACGTGGAAAGAGCGATGCATTTATTTATATAGTAATTCCGTTTATTTCAGAAAAGCCCGTTTCAAGTTTTTCCGTATTTAGATTGAAATTTCGCAAAATCCTGCATGCTGAATATTTTAGCCCTTACGCGAGAGAATCCTTTTGAGCCGGTGATCGAGCCCAGGCCGTTTGGGTTGAAGCCGTACGTCTTAACCACTGAGCCAGACAGTCACAGGAATCAGACTCAATTTCAAGGTAAAACTATATGGGCGATGATGATTTGTTTTCATTAATGCGAGGAATTTAGTGGTTTCGTTTTCTATTGGATCTTTTTTTTAATACGTTTGTAATAATTTTATCTTTTCTGTAGGAGTTTTTATTACAAATCGCGTATTTTTTTTATCTTGATTTTTCGAAGCTACAGAATGATTTGGAGTTTGAGATCTTGTTTTCAACAGACAATAACTTTGAATTACATTTAAGAAAAAGGAGCAATGTACTGTTTTATAATATTATTTCACAAAACTTCCAAATATAAAATTTACTCTTGATACTATTATTGACATATTTTTACTGTATTCCATGTAACCATTTCCTTCAGAAAACTTGAAAATTTTCGTCGTCCTGGAGCGGGAAACGAATCCGCACCTCCCGATTTCCGGTCGAGCATGCTAGTCATTACACTACCCAGGGCAAGGCAATTCCAAGCAACTGAACGTAGATATCTGAGAACCTTGAGATTTGCGCTAATCGAAGCCATTCCTGCACCATCGTAGCGTCTCACGACCTTTACTCACATCCAGGATCGGATGGAGGTTACAAATTCCAGTGATGAAAGTACGTCATATACAATTGGGAAACGAATTTCTCCGAAGAAATGATTCTTCATAAATTCATGGTAGGTATTGTAATGCTATTATTGGCATATTTTCACTGTATTCTATGTAGATGAAAATTTTCAAGTTTTCTGAAGGAAATGGTTCCATGGAATACAGTGAAAATATGCCAATAATAACATTACAATGCCTACCATGTATTTATGAAGAATTATTTCTTCAGGGAAATTCGTTTCCCAATTGTACATGACGTACTCTTGATAGCTACACAGCTTTTGTTGTAAGGACTCCACAGAGTGATACATGGACATCGTACAATCACTTGTACAATAAATTAAGTACCCGGTTTATTACGGTAACACAATATATAAAAGCTGGTGTACAAAATGGGGAAGAGGAGAAGAAATATCCCGTACCACAATAATCAAAATTCATGCAATATACTCTCCACAATATCCGATTTCGATACAGAAATACAAAATCAAATACTTCCACAGACAATTGAAATTTAACAGTAAATCGCCGCCCCCTAAGCGATTGCTTCTGATCATTCGTCAGGAAAGGCGTCCGGGTTCGAATCCCGGTGAGGCATGGATGTTGTGATTGTCTTACGCACTGGCTCTCTCTCCCCTTCCCTGGAACCAGTGACCCTAAATTAGGGACGGGCGACTGCTTATAGTCCATTGAGTTGCTCACGGTGGTCGTTAAACCTCAAATAAAAAAAAATGTCATAATTTCTTAGGTAAGTGAGGGCGGCACGTGTTTCATTGATGTTTGGTGTACCTAATAATTTGCTACTTCAGTGTATTATAATGTACTGTGAAAGTACATTTTTTATCCGCGCACATCAAATAACTTTCTTGAATAAAGCAACAAATGCAATAATATTTATTAGCTCACACATTTCCCTCTGAAAAACAAAAAGGCAAAATAACTCTCTTAAACGGCAAACAGGGGAACCACCGTATGCAGCACAGTTTCTGCTTACCAGACATGAGACCGATGCGCATGCGCCATCCACTCGTCAGCCTTGTCACGCAAAGCGGAGATTTTCTGCTGTGGCCTCCGTAGGAGACGAGCAGAAGTACGCGGTCCATGCTCTGGCTGAAGCAATGCGGCTCCTGCTTAGCTAACTCGACAAAACTAGATCACGATGGAAATGATGTCACAAAAAAGCAGCTGGACACACTTTATGTGAAGCAACAAACTGCACTTAAAAAGCAAAATTAGATTAAGGCCTACTGTAATTTTGAGAGCAGAAAGACTGTAACGCAAAATAAATGTGGCAAAATTACTGACAGGTAGTTAAAGGAACTGTTAACACCGATTTCTAAAATAAACCGAATATTCAGCGCTTTTACTCTGCATATCCGCAGTTCGCACCGCTTGTGTTAAAGCTCACTTACGTTTTCCATGCGGTTGTGTTGCCTGTAAAGTAGGGGAGGCCGAAGGTGAAATTCGTTTACAGGGGCCGAAATTTCAAATCGTAATACATGACCTACAGAGCCACCCAGATGGTACGAGGCACTGGTTTCTAATCATTTTTCCGAGACGAGTTCAATAATCCCGAGTGAGGCATGGATGGTGTGTTTGTCTTACGGCACTGGGTCTTTCCCTTCTCTTAATCCAGTGACTGTAAATTAGGGACGCTTACAGCCCATTGAGCTCTAAAGTGGCTCTAAATTAAGGACTGCTGACAGCCCATTGAGTTGCTCACGGTAGTGTTAACACCGTGAGCAATAATTTTGACGTTTTATTTCGTTGGAGAAGTTGGTAGTCCATACTGCGTAGTTCCTCACTCATTCTCTTCCTTCCCTGGAACCAGTTGCCCTAAATTAGAGCCCACTGAGTTGCTCACGGTGGTCGTTAACCCCCTCCCCTAATAATTGAGGTTCAAAATGGCGGTTCCCCCGGACATGCTATAAAGTAAACAAAATCTATTCTGAACCATTCTATTCAGCGTCGCTGCTCCGGTTGCGAAGTGGTCTAAGCGCTGACTTTTGACCATTCGTCCGAGATGGGTACGTGGTTGTTGTGTTTCTCTTACGACACTGGTTCTCTCCCCTTACTAGAAACAGTGGCCCTAAATTAGGGACCAGCGACTCTTATAGCCCATCGAGTTGCTCACGATGTCGTCAACCGCCCAGCAACATTTACTGTCTTTTTTTATACAACTTCAATACTTTTGTCAATTTTAGTTAGTTTCTGGAAAAACAACGCTTCAAATACTGATGAGTCGCACAAACTATATCTCACGTGTAAAAGCCGTCTTTGTGCGGATAATTGAAAGTAAAATAAAACTCGGCTTAGCTTAAATCAAATTAACTCATATTATGAGACATCAATTTAATAAAACCTTATGATATTTTAAAAACAGATTAAAAGACATGAGTACTTTCGGGCCATCGCATGGCCCATCTTCAGATGGAACAGCTAAATTGACAAGATCCGCATAATATATACACACACATGAACGCGTCAAAGTCGGTTGTTGTACATATATGCAAAGAAGGAAAAATTCCTCCCGGCACATTATCCCACGGTTATAGGTAATTCAAAGCCCCTAGGATTAGAGTTAATTAATACCTTATAGGCATTGGGGAGCTCATACGGCATATAGTCATTACAACAAATATTTTGTGAGTGAAAAATGAACATGCTCTCAGTAAGAAACAGCGTGCTGCGATTTTTAGGGGTAACCACAATTTTAAAATTTTCCCAGTCCGGATATAAGATCCCTTTTGTAACTTCCCTAGCAAGTGCAGTGTTGGTACCTCCTGTCTGGATATTATATTTATGTTCCTTGACCCTGCAAGACAAATTCCGTCCGGTCGATCCTATATAGACAGATTGAGTAGTTCCGAAAACATCTTTTAATGGAACACAATAGACACCCCATCTTTGTAAAATATCTGCCGGGGTCCTGTCCTTTCTAACAAGCGGTAGTATATTAAGGGAGCGAGTGCCGAAATCCAATCCAAATTTCCGGCAAATGTTACGGAGAGGTTCAGTAATTGAAGGAATGTAATCGATGGAAGAAATGAAATGAAATGGTGTGGGCAAAAATGGTTGTAATGTAGTAGCAAGTTTACTTTTAACTCGGGAATGGATCCGGTTAAAAACGTATTCAATATATCCAAATTGGGAGGCAAACGACGAGACCCATTGTAGTTCGGCAACGCGTGCAGTACGAGTTGAGGAATGGGTATAGGCTCTACGAATAAAAAAGTGAAGAGACGTTAATTTTAGTTTTGCGGGTGATTAGAGGAGTATGGGATCATAGTTGGTGAACAGGACGGTTTTCTATAAACAGCAAAGTGCAATGGTAAAACCTGGTTTGGATGACGGGTAATCATAATATCAAGAAACGGAAGTTTTAGGTTTTGTTCAATTTCTAGGGTAACTTGAATTGACGGAAATTGTGAAGAGAAAGAATTCGTGAATTCTTGTAATTCAGATAACGAGTGGGGCCAGAGTAATAAGATATCATCTACATACCTGAGAAATAACAGAGGTTGGTGGAGATAAGAGGTCAAAAATGTATTTTCAAGGTACTGCATGAAGATTTCAGCTAACATGCCAGAAAGCGGTGATCCCATGGCCGCGCCATCGGTTTGGCGATAAATTTTATCTTGGAATTGGAAATAGGACCGGTTTTTAACAAACCGAAGCGCATTCATTATGGCTGAAATCTCAGTATGTGGGTGCCCTAAGGAATGAAGTTGATTTTCGATAATCTGATGTGTGAATTCAACAGGTACATTGGGGTAGAGTGACACCACGTCGAGGGAAGCCAGAATGAATGGTTTAGCCTGGGTTGGAAGATTTGAAAGTTTTGAAACAACTTGGGTAGAATTCTTTATAGAGTAATGGGATTTCTGAACCAGATGTGAGAGGTATTTAGAAAGGGTGGCTTCAAGGGGTCGTGTAGGACTAGACCTTCCAGAGACAAGTGGGCGGAGCGGATGGTTAGGTTTATGCAGTTTAATTTTACCAAATACGTTGGGAACGCAGGGTCCTGGTGGGGGCTTAAAAGAGCACCGAAACGCTTCTGGAGATTAACGAAGGATAGTCGGTTGGGAGCACATAATTTAAGGCGTTGATTCCTGATATGTTTGTCTAGACATTTTATAGATTGAAATATGAAGCCAAGATATTTCTTATATGAATAAATGCAAATATTTTGCAGCTGGTTAATGCAGTGTTCATCCAATGGATGCCCCCCCCGGTGGCAGAGTGGTCTAAGCGATGGCTTCTGACCATTCGTTCGAAATGGGTCCGGGTTGGAGTCCCGTTGTGGCATAGATGTTGTATTTGTCTTGTGGCATTGGCTCTCTCTGTAACCAGTGGCCCTAAATTAGGGACAGGCGACTGCTTACAGCCCCCTGCGTTGCTCATGGTGGTCGTTAAACCCCCAATAGCCGCCCCGGTGGCGCAGTGGTCTAAGCAATGGCGTCTGATCATTCGTCCGAAAGGGGTGTGGGTTCGAATCCCGGTGAGGCATGGATGTTGTGTTTGTCTTATGGCACTGGCTCTCTCCCTTCCCTGGAGTCAGTGGCCCTAACTGATGGGCGGGCGACTGCTTATAACCCATTGAGTTGCTCACGGTGGTCGTTAAACCCTCAATATAAAAAAAAACAATAAAAAAATGGATGTGTTCATTCGCAAACCCTCAGAGGGATTTGTGATCAAGGAAGTCATGTTTTTTTTGTTTCTGATTTAACGACCTTCATGTTCAATTCAGAAGGTCATAAGAGTGACCTGCTTCTAATTTAGGGCCACTGGCTCCAGGGAAGGGACCGAGCCAGCGCCATCGGACAAGCACACCACTTATGCCTCATCCGGGACGCAAGCCGGGGCCTATATCAAACGAAAGGCCAGAGTTCAGCGCCTGAGACCACTCTGCCACTGGGAGGGCTGAACAGTTTCGTGATTATAATCATTTCGATGGTGCTTCTTTTACCGTTGCCTCAAAAGTTTTGATGCTTCAAAGAATCGTAGCCACTTCGTGTATTATGTGTAACATTTGGAAAAACGTTTTGAGTGTACAAATGAAACGAATGAGTTCAGTTTTTAAGTTCATGACGAGAACGCTTTTCTATTCTAGTGTTCTTTTCGTGGAGAATTTCTTGGTTATCTCGGTCGAAAACAACGGGTGGGGAAATATATTTCTTTCTTTTCATCAGGTCAAAGTGCATACTAAATTTTTCAATATATGCTGTTCTCTTTCTCCAGAGAGAATACCCACTCACTTTAACTGTTCTCCGAGAGTGACTAAACATTCCCATGAGATTTCTCTTAAAAGCAACAAGATTACTTTAAAACCGTAACTTCTTTTGCCAAGGTAATGTGACATCAGCTACGAACCAGTTGCACAAATCTGTTTTCTCTTTCAGACAGGCCATATAGTTTGAGGCTATGCTATTGCATGTAACCTGAGAAAGGAACATTATATTTGTGTGTCAAGGTTCCGTAAGGGAAGCATACCCATTTATTTGTTTTTATCTTTTACGTTAGTTTTGTTTCACTGTGATATATTTTCGCTACGACCCTGGATACTTTTTATTATCTCTAATAAAAATATTTTTTGTCACCATAAAGAATATTCTGGGTTCTTTTTCAATAATCTACCAATTAAAAATATTAAGTAAATTTTGGACTACAAATGAGCTCTTTAATTTACATCTTCTTTTAATATTAACATAAACAATTGGCATGAGCTTATTTAAACACGCAGAAGTTTTCAGTGATTAAGGCAGCGAAATTCATTAGCGTGCTTTCTATGTTAAGCATCAGAAAGTACTGGACTTATTTGTTTATTTCAACGTTCTACGATGTTCATAAAAGCTGAAAGCAGATCTAAAAAGTTTTATATTATTTCCTAAATTTAAAACTCGAAGAACTGTTACTAAAAGAGATAACATTTATACTGTTCTAAAGCAAGTTTATACAACAACAAGCATGACTACATAGAAAGCATATCTTAGCTCCCAATACTTAAATGTTATAAGTATTGGGAGCTAAGATATCCACTTTGGAAATTTAATAATTATCAATTTTGGAAATTTAAGATAGAAATGCTCTTAATGCGTGAAAGTCTTTGGAATACAACGGCTACTGAAATTCCAAGGGAAAAAATATCAGAATGCCTGAAATTAGAAATTTAGGCACGCGCCATACCCTAACGGAAAGCGGAACACTAGTTAAGATCAGATCAATTTTGAGGATATTTAATTTTACTGTTAAGAAGGGTGACAGAAACAAGTTTTCGTGGCATTTGAGCTAGCATTAAAGAAGTGCAACATTGTTTATGAGCAAATACTGAAGTTAAAATCACAATTTTTTTATATCAAAATTTTGGTATTTTCAAAACTTCTTGGTTAAAATTGATTGAATTTACAAAAAGACTTACTGCGCCGTAGTTCAACTCATAGACTACGAGATATGAAGGTTAGTTTGCCTACGGAAGGGCGAAATAAAGTTCTGAGACTCTGCTGAACGAATTGGCCGAAAGGAGCTACAATTCACCGATGTCGAATACAATGGGAACAGAGAGACATACGAGTTAACCTACAACAGGACCTTACACAAGCACGGGTGTACCTGGCAAGTGATTCTAGAAAGCCAACTGATTGGCTACCTGCACCCATATAGGAGTATTTTTGCTATCCACGCGGCCCCTTGTACAGTTTACAATCTTTTGCTGGAAGCGGGGCCGAAATTTGAAGTTCCATTGACTTGTTTGGCTGTTATTTCTGATCATCTTCATGACCTGATTCAGCGATATCGAATATGGGTTTAATGGAAGCTCAGATGGCGTTCAGTAGCTCTTAGTAATGAGAGCTGTCTCTGTAAGCATCGTGGAATTGAAAGAGTAGACTGTACAAATTAAAAACTCCCAGTATAGGGTACAACCGTCAGAAAGTAACACTCTTTCTTGTGCAGGGAAGTAGGGCAGTCCATTATTACGCTGAAATCGTCATAAACCAAGTGGCCTTTTTCTGGAATAAATGGAGGATGTCCATTATCACATATTCCAGCTTTAAATGATTGGTTGATGCAAGATGCGAATGTCCTCCAGTGGCCTGGGAGATCTTATCTCTTCAAAAACGAATTTGTGTGGTATGATGTATCAGTTTCTTTCCCTATGCAAATTTTGAGTTTCTTCTCTTTAAGCGTTTTAACCTTAACGTTATATTTTCTCACTCACTGAATGTTATTTAGCAACAGTTTTGAGGTCAGGTGTGAATGACGTGTGTATGTTTTGACAAGATAAGAAAGATGTATATAATGTGTGAACCAAGCAGTGTTAAGAGTGGGTAGATTAGTGCAGCCTTGCGTTGTATGCTATACCTTTGTCAAGACTAGCATACAGGGTGATTGTAAACTCCTTCAACAAACCAAGAGGGGTGATAGTGCACATCAAGACGAACAATATTTGCAATGGAACCTAGGGCCGCATTCCACTCGTAGTGCCAGAAAAGAGTAAAGTTGCATACCCACGTTGAGCCTTCAACAGTGAAAACAAAGAGACATACCTAAAGTATGAGTTGCACAATTCCAATCGTATCAGAGAAAGACTCAAAGGAGCTGCTCAAACTGGCGTCCAAGGGCGTCGTTGCACAGTCTACACTGGCGAATGATGGACTGTCGCACCCTCTCGCAGACTCCCGGTGTGGTGTTGATCTTGTCCGCAGCAACAGCGATTCGCGTGTCGAGATCTTCCAGGGAGTCCACAGGTGCCTCGTACACCAGTGTTTTCATGTACCCCTGAAGAAGTCCAGTGGATTAAGGTCCGGGGAGCGTGGAGGCGAAGCCACAAGTCGACCGCGTCCAATCCACCGCCAGGGATATATCGCATTTAGGAAGTAGCGGACCTCGGTGGCAAAGTGTGCTGGTGCCCCATCATGCATAAACCACATGTCCCTCCGTGTGGCGAGCGGAACATCCTGCAACAGACCGGGAAGCACTTGCTCCAGGAATACACGGTACGCTGCGCCGGTCAGACGTATACGTCAGTTCTCATGTGATGTTGGCACGGTAATATCGCTGAACGGGTTCGGCGGCGTTTGTAAATGTTTGCTCCTCATCGTCTACGCACGTGTTTAGCGCACCTGATTTGCATCTTGTGCTTCTCATTCACTGGTTGGAACTCTGTGTGCCTGCTGGACGTTTTCCGAACGTGCACTTTTCTGGCATTAGGATTGGAATGCGGCCCTAGGTTCCATTGCAAATATTATTCGTCTTGATGTGTACTATCACTCCTTTTGTTTTGTTGAAGGAGTTTACAATCACCCTGTATATTCACGTATTTTATGAAGTTATTATACATTGGTAGTGAGACACCTTGAGCCACATGCTAAAGAGGTTCAGTATGTTGAGTTCGTTTGAAGTGTAGTAATATTTAATGTTTTGAAGTAACCCGCTGGTAACCGATTACTAACACTGATGCCAAGTATTGTGCCGTAGAGATCAATAAAGCCCATTTCTGTAAGTAAAGACTACTCTCTTCTGGCCGTTAGAAACCCTAATTTTGCTCTTTGTGTAATTAAGGATTTTGTGCTAGCTATGCAGAGCATAATATTAAGAAGCTCCAGTATTACATGTATCACAGATATATGGTAAGTAATGTTTTTAAGGGTATAGACTGCCAAGCCCCTAGCATAAGTGCAACTACAGACATTTAAAAACATTATAATGGAACACGATTCGAAGACACCTCACCTCAGATTTGGTATCTGCACTTTTTATCTCTGTTGGAAGCTCAAATGGTACATGCTTGGAATTCGCGCCGACGGAGCTGGGTATTTTAATCTTGAGAACCATCTGAAAAAACTGAATATGCACTGTGGTAGAGTTAAAAATTTCTTAGTAGTACTTTAATGATTTGTTTAACAAAATGTAATTATATCTGTTTTTTGCAGCCAAAATGATTTCGCTATCGTTTTTCGGTCCCGGACGATTCGTCCAATGCCGATAGGTCCAATGCCGATTGGTCCAATGTCCGATTCGTCCAATGCCGATTCGTCCAATGGTACGATTGGTCCAACGCCGATTCGTCCAATGGTATCATCTTAC
The DNA here is from genome assembly GCA_039090855.1 of Macrothele yani. Classification (NCBI taxonomy): domain Eukaryota; kingdom Metazoa; phylum Arthropoda; class Arachnida; order Araneae; family Macrothelidae; genus Macrothele; species Macrothele yani. Next base: position 98,842,858 of record CM076992.1, on the reverse strand, counting down.
CAACGATAAACTGTTTTATTTTCCAGAAAGGAATAAGGATTTAAATTATTCTGCTCAGTATATCCTTTTGAAAGATCATTTCCGTATATTTGGTAATTGTAAACCTTTTACATAAACGTGGTAAAAGGCACTCAATGGAGCATTTCTCAGCTGCTTGCAAAGCACCTAGGCGCGGGCCTTTTTAGAATATTTTAAGTTAAAACCTAGATATTTGGTATTTGTAAACCTTTTATAAAACCTTATAAAAGGCACTCCTCGTATCATTTCTCAGGTCTTTACAAGGCACCTAGGCCGCAGGCCTTTTCATAAGATTTTAAGTTACAGCCTAGATATTTGGTATTTGTAAACATTTTATAAGACCTAATAAAAGGCACTCATCGTATCATTTCTCAGGTCTTTACAAGGCACCTAGGCCGCGGGCCTTTTTAGAAGATTTTAAGTTACAACCTAGATATTTGGTATTTGTATATATGTTATAAAACCTAATAAAAGGCACTCATCGTATCATTTATCAGGCCTTTATACAAAGCGCCTAGGCCGCGGGCTTTTTTAGAAGACTTTAAGTTACAACCTAGGTATTTGGTATTTGTAAATATGTTATAAAATCTAATAAAAGGCATTCATCGTATCATTTCTTAGCTCTTTACACGCACCTAGGCCTAGGCCTTTTAACATTTTTATTCTACTGATGTCATATTCTAACGTTTAAGTAAAGTTAAAAATACTTGCATAACATTAGTAAGTTTCCTTGATAGGTAAACGTTATGAATCTGACATCGGTAGGATAAAAACTGTCAAAAAGGCATAGGTCTAGGGCCTGTGAATTAATATTTCGTGCTTAAGTAAAAACGCATTATTAACTTGCTTTGATAGGTAAACGTTATGAATATGACATCGGTAGAATATTTTTAAAAAAAGGTCTAGGCCTAGGGCCTATGAATTAATATTTCATGTTTAGGAAAATCACAATATTATTAACTTGATTTGATATGTAAACATTATTAATCTGACATCGGTAGAATATAAACTGTTAAAAAGGCCTAGGTCTTACGAATTAATATTTCGTGCCTAAGTAAAAGCTCAATATTATTAACTTGATTTGATATGTAAACGTTATGAATGTGACATCGGTAGAATTAAAACTGTTAAAAAAGCCTAGGCCTAGAGCCTATGAATTAATATTTCGTGCTTAAGTAAAAGCGCAATATTATTAACTTGATTTAATATGTAAACGTTATGAATCTGACATCGGTAGAATAAAAACTGTTAAAAAGGTCTAGGCCTAGGCCTTAGGAATTCATATTTCGTGCTTAAGTAAAAGCGCAATATTATTAACTTGATTTAATATGTAAACGTTATGAATATGACATCGGTAGAATACAAATTGCTAAAAAGGCCTAGGCTTATAGCCTATGAATTAATATTTCGTGCTTAAGCAAAAGGGCAATATTATCAATTTGATTTGATATGTAAACGTTATGAATGTGACATCGCTAGAATAAAAACTGTGAAAAAGCCTCTGTCCGAACCCGACCAGAACGTTTCCATTGGCCAGTTGGCGGAACCCCACTGCATGCTACAAACAGAAACGGAAAACTAGTATTTTATATTATTTCATGCAAAAGAGAAACATTGAAGTTAATTGAACGGCTCGTACATCAGTAACTTCATACGGCAGCAAGGACAGTAAAAAAAAAAAAAAATTTGTAACCACAATATTACGCATGAAATGTAACATTATTTTACATTCTTTGTACTACCGGCACTTTCGTATAACATCGGAGATAAAATCACAACAGCTGAGATTTTTATAACACGAGTAGCACTTTGGACAGATAGGACGGAATTGGACCAATCGTCCATTGGACGAATCGGCATTGGACCAATGGTACCATTGGACGAATCGTACCTTTGGACCAATTGTCCATTGAACGAATCGTCCCTTTGGACGAATCGGCATTAGACCAATCGGCATTGGACGAATCGGAATTGGACCAATCGTCGTTGGACGAATCGTACAAGACCCATCGTTTTTACCGTTTGCGAGCTACCCCAAGCTATCCTTTTTTCAAAGTCTTTCCATGTCAACAATAGCAATTTAAAATAAAAATAAAAAAAATCACTAACTTCTCTGTAGGGTTTAACCAAGGAGGTTAGAATAACACTGCTGGAGATTCCCTGAGTCTCTTAACCGTGAAGCCACAAGGTGTGGGAATTTAACGTTGTTTACAAGCTACCTATGTAATTTCCGCTGTGTGTATTTTGGAATTGCGTGGTTTTTGGTTGCAGAAATAGTTCTAATATCAAACTGGAATAAATTAATTATACTTCTTACAGGAGTGAAGTTATCAATTTTAACGCTATGTTTTGTTTAAAATTCGCACTAACGCTCGTGTATTTCAATTTAAAATAAAAATGGGAAGGAGCCTCAAAATAATTAAGAATTTTATAAATTCAGCATTTTCTCACACATCGGCAGCAAGTTACGATGCAAAATTGGAAACATTTGCGACGAAAGAAGGCGATTCGGCCAACACAAAATGCATTGCAATAGCCTTGAAAACCAACAGCTTTCCCACACTTTGACGGCCGTCGCTAGCGGTTATAGGCCTCACGCAAAGTGGTACTGCTCCATTAACAAGGGCATCTCCAGATATCTTATTCTAACCTCCTTGGGTTTAACGAATCAGAAAATGAGCTTTATCAGTAAAGAAATGTCTCCTCTTTCGAAGTATGGCATTATAAAACAACGCAAGGAAATAGAAATATTTCTGAAAATCAAATTTTTCCTCTTTATTCTCATACCACGGAACTGAAAAATAAAAAAAAACGTATTTTGTAGAGAAGCAGTCTCAGTTCCATTCTTCATGAATTCCACGGTAACAGCGCACCAATAACTTTTTTTGTTGTTGATGTTTTCGTTTCAGGCTTTAAGGACCACCATAAGCAACTTTAAGGGACATAAACGGTCGCTCATCCCTATGTTAGGGCAACCAGTTTGCTCTGACGATTAAAGGGCATTATCGTGCTAAAAGAGCTGTCTAACATACAATACGCGGAGGGTGACGGATGAAGAAGATTCCGTGATGCTCGCATAAAAATAAGCTGTGAGCACGTGACAGCTGCCGAGGGTGTATGTTGGCAGAAGGCCGAGTCGTGTCTGATAAATTCATTCAGTTTTTCATGTGTTTCAGCGACGCAGCGAGTAACTGCGTGTCTGAAGTAACATAAGGATGTCTCAAAGACATTACGTTGATGACTTTACGCGAAGCCTAATTATCGGCAAGCTCGAAGAAAGCCCGACTGTGACCGATGTCGCCCGAGAGTTTGGAGCAGCACACAGAGTAGGTGTAGGTTTGGTCAGCGTTCAGTAGATACGGAACTGCTGCCAGATGTTTTCCCGGAGATCGACCCCATTTGATCCAGCGGGATGACCGTTACTTGGCCATAATGGCAAAACGGAGTCGGAATAGTGCCGCTGGCCAGCTGGCTAATCGTCTTCAAGCAAGCACAGGTGTGTGAATGTCCACCAAACCGTATCAAGGCGTCTAAATGCAACAGGACTATATGCCCGGAACTCCGTACACTGTCTACCATTTTCCAGGATGCATTACACAGTCAGCCAGCAGTGGTGTATGTCTCACGTTGAATGGTCTTCAGATCAATGAGCAAAGGTAATGATCACAGATGAAAGCTACTTTAGTCTTTCATCGGATTCAAAGCGCATTTTATCTGGAGGGAACGTGGGATTGCGTATAATGCCAAAATCATTGCTGAACGGCATAAATATGGCGGTCGAGGCTGCATGGTGGTAGCCGGTATCATGGTCAATGAATCACCTGGCAGCGGTATTGCGGTGATGTGATTTTCTCCACGTTCGTCTGTTTCGCGGTGCCGTGGGAGCGTATTTCATTGTTATGGACCATAGCGCCCAACCTCACCGCAAAGCAGCTGTGAGTATATTGTCTGATGGAATGGTCAGAGTGGTCCGCTAATCTCAATCCGACATAATATGCATGGGACGCTCTAAGGAGATATGTTGCGTAAAGGAATTAGCACCAGTAACCATTCCTGCAATTATTAGGATACTCCAGCAGAAGTGGGGCAATTTACCCCAAGAACTCCTAAACCACTTGGCGCTGAGCGTGACACACCGGAGCCAAACATGCTTTGCGGTGTGATATCACCTACTGAAGATTGTCACTGGGTGACAATGTGGATGAAAGATTGTCACCGGGTGCCAATCCTTCATCAGCGCTGCGGGACTGCTTCGTAACATTTTGTCCTAGTTTGATCTGTATTGCATATTACTCATAGTTTCTGATGTGCATTTCTTCGTTTCACTGTTGCCATTCCCATCGATATAGCTTACAGCGGTAAAATCGCTTTTTTCGATTTTGATTGGTGAAAATGTGCCTCGTCTTTAAGTTGTGGACAGCAGTGAACGTCAGACACTAGCCAGGTTTAACAGTAAAATGAAAATATTTCTTCTTTCAGAAGCTGAAAACTTCGCAGTAACCGATAATTTGAACATTTGTAATGTACACCATAAGCCCTTTTGGTATAGCTTTGATATTGTAAATTCAAGGCTGGGAGAAATGTTCGTAACAATTGATATTTCATTACATCGGAGCTCCCTACAAATGGATTACACTGTATATGCTCAGGGTTCAAGAGTGCGAATGAAAAATCAGAATCCTGTCACTTTTTATTTTCAAAAGTGACGAGCTTTACTCACTGACAGATTTTTTTTTCTGCATATTTCATCGAAAAGTAACGTCACAAGCTTCTTTAGATTCCATTAAAAAGTCTAAGTAAATATGAAAAATCTTCACATGAGGAAATCTGTCCAGAATTCTTTATTATTATTTTTTTAATGTTTTAAGCATCCCAGATTTTTGGATTTTTCATTTCAGAAAAACGATCTCCTTTTACTTCTACAGAGAAATTTCTGAATGAACTTTTAGTTTTCAACTTATTCAAAAGCGAGAACTCCTGGGCCTCTAATTTAAACTAAGCAGTTCTGTCTCCAGCGTTCACTATTGGCTTTTCGATTTTCGCGAAGAAATCCCCTCAATCGTTACAGCTTGATTCACGCACAAAGCTAATCATTGGAGAAAGATATGGCTCAGAATTAGATCGCGAAATTTTTTTTCTGGGGTAGGCAGAGCATATAACACTTTCTCACAAACTCACAAATGGATATACAAGGCTTCCCTACAATATGCCGGATACCGTAGTAGTTAAATAATATCCGTCTACTTGGTTTCTTGTTTGCTAAACTCTTACAAATGTGAGCGTTGGAGTTCTGTTAACAAAGAAAACTTGAGATTAGAAGTCATGCCCAAATTAATAAAATACTTTTTAGCACGTCTTTAGTAAAAAAAGATCGTGCTCAAGTTATCACTTTGTCCATTCGTCCGTCTGTGGACACCATGTCTCTGCAACTATTAATTCGATTTGAAAAATTGTTTGTGCATTGGCAGACTTGAAATGTAAGAGTTATGATCCTTGGATTCCGGTTTTTACCCGATGCATAAATTCACCGCTAGAGGGCGTAAATGCAGATGATATTGAAGTCAAAACACATTTTATTCCACATATTTGCTTCTAAATATCTGCTTGAAAAAATTATTTTTCCATTCGATGCCGTTTATATCGAAGACTATTTTAGGTAGAGTCTCTTTTTTCAAGTAATGCATAGATTTTCCGCTAGGGAGCGTGAAACTCATTTGCGTTTTCCTCGATATCTCTGCTTCTAAAGGTCCGATTTGAAAACTTCTTCCTGCATCAGATACAGCTCCCGATGGAAAATGCTTTGTATATAATTTCCAATTTTTGGTAATGAATGGTTTGGCCACCAAGGGGTGTAAGTGTTTATTTATGCTTCCGACGTATTTGCAGCAAAATCTGAGCTTTTGAAAACTCGATTGAGAAAATTATTTCGTGAACCGATACCGCTCACCTCGGAAAACCTTTTAAAAATACCTCCTGCTTAAAATAGCGCATAGTTTTTCCGCCAGGGGCGTACATGTATATCTTATTTTTGTCGATATCTCTGCTTTTTATAGTCCGATTTGAAAAATTCTCTCTTTGTTGGAGAGTGTGTCTGGTGCGAAATGTTTCTCATGTAATTTCAATTTTTTCTTAACGCGCAAGTGGGCCACTGAAGGGTATAAATTCACGTTTTTATTTAAAGCAATATCTACGGGATTCCGGTTGAAAATATTCTTTTTCGGTCAGTCTTTGTGTATATTTTCTTCCCAAAATAATGAAGAGTTTCGCTGCTAGGAATATCAAATGTTTAATCTGTTTTTCTTAATATCCCTGTTTCTAAATGCGCGATTTGCCGCCCCGGTGGCGCAGTGGTCTAAGCGATGGCCTCTGATCATTCGTCCGAACGGGGTCCGGGTTCGAATCCCGGTGAGGCATGGATGTTGTGTTTGTCTTACGGCACTGGCTCTCTCCCTTCCCTGGAACCAGTGACCCTAAATTAGGGACGGGCGACTGCTTATAGCCCATTGAGTTGCTCACGGTGGTCGTTAAACCTCCAATCAAAAAAAAAAAAAAAAATGCGCGATTTAAAAAATTCCTTTAACACCGGATACCATTTACCTTATGGAATACTTTAAGTTTGTATTTGAGAAATTTTGTAGTTTACAGTTCTGTCGCTAGGTGGGGGTTTCTGTACTTCTGCAGCTATGGTTCCGCTTCTAAAAACCGTATTGAGAAGTTTCTTTTGATACTCTATGTTATTCGCTACAATAAAGATGGGGAGCATTATCCTCTTTAAATAATGCACAGCTTTCCCACTAGGGCGCATAAAGGTCAAAACCTTATTCTCGCTATCTCTGCTTCCGGGGTAGATATTTGAACAGTTATTTTTCCTTAGCATAGCTTTTTTCATAAAGAATTCTTTTCGCCTATTTTCAACATTTTTGTTCTCCCGTTAGAAGGCTTAGAGTTATATCATGTTTCCTTCTGAATTTCTTCTTTTAACTGTTGGATTTGAAAGTATCATTGTCCCTGATACTTTCTTCTGCTAAGAGAAACTCTATGTGCGGCATTTGTTAATTTTCGTAACATACTTTTCAGCCGTTGGTGGAAGTAGGTAGCTGTATCTATTTCTGAATGTTTTATCGATTGTAGAACTACGATTAGTTTTATTTTCCTAACCGGTTCTATTTACTTTGAATGACTTTGAAATATTTTATTCCTGTCGGAAAGGATTCAAAAGATTTGGTAATTACAACCGAAAATGCGGTATCATCTTTCTTGTTTAAGTACTGAACACGAGAGTCTGATTATATAATATGCAACAACACCGTGACTAGTATTTATAAAATAGATGCTCTAACGTATACTCTATATTCACTTTCCTTTTGATTTTACTATCTCTGGTTATATTATTTTACTATGTAAATTATCTTCCTACTGAACGAAATATTATTTCACCCGCTGAATGTGATCTGGCAATGAGTGTAAGTCATGACGTGGTGGTAGCTAGTATATAGGCGCGTTCATCGAGACTTAGGAGAGCTTTGTGTTGTTACGAGGAGAGCTTGTGGTCGTTAAGCGAAAGCGTGTATATTACGAGGAGTGATTATTCATTATTGTTCTACTAGTGTTGTGTGTACCTTAGTTGACCAAGAGTCGTTGAAATAAAGAAGTTTTCAGTAAGTCAGTCTTTCTCAATTCATAGTTTTTGTCAGACCTCTGTCTGGCTGTTAGGTTTATAACATTTATTTGATTCCTATAAATAACCAGCGTTGAGACTTTGTTTAAGTTCGTAATTAACTAGTAACAACACCCTTTTGAATTCATTATTTTGAAGCTTAGTACAAGTATATCATTAGCTAGCTGGTAGGAAGAGAATCATTCATAATAATTAGCTTAGCGGAAAGCAAATAAAGCTAATTCATTATAATGCCGATGAATTTCTGATTTGTCTTTAATTTATATCGCTGATAGTTGAAAATTCGCGGTACCACTTGCTCTGGAGGTAATCCTAGGTTTGACGCGGCAGCTATGCATGTGGTTCAAGAATGTTTCACAGCTCTCTAGAACATGTTTTTGAAAGATGGTTTCCGCCACTGTGACAGGACATATTGTACGAATTGTTCTTTTGCACTAATCACCAAAATATTTGGATGAATTACTTCATATGTTTGTGAAATACACAGCGGTGAACTAGTTGTGAGAACTTAAGTCTTTGATACTGTGCGAAGATATGAATTGTGTTTTAATGTTTCAAGGCTGACCTTTTGCAAATTTCTTGTTGAACAACCAACATAGTCACTTAAGTTTAACAATAGGAAGAACTGTCAGGGTTCATATGAATGAGATACGAGTTCTGCCAGTGTTATATGAATCAAATGTAGAGGTCACCCGATTGTAAAAACTTTGCTATAGCATCAGTAATATGCAGCAGTAAATACAAATAGGCTTGCACTTCCGTAGTACCTATTTAACATTTCAATGTTAATCATATTTCATGAAATATGATACTCATTTTGGCATTAGATCCAGAAATCTATTTTCACTTATCAAAAAAGATAGGGAACCACCTGATAATTTGTGTAAATGGGGTGTATATAATATACCAATAATAGATGTCTCCAATGGTGAACAAGTAAGCAACTATGTAGGTTCTACAAAACGTAGCCTTGAAACTCGAATACAGGAACAAAAATATGACATTCGCGTTAATCATAGTAACACAGCGCTCGCCAGATATGTGGCACAAGGAACTGTCCAACCGGATAGGAAAAACATTAAGTTGCTACATACACCCGCCTCTGTATACTCGTTGCATATAACTGAAAGTTTATACATCGAAGCCTTTGGGGACGTATGCTGTAACGATAATTTCCCAATTGAATTACACATAATTTGGAAGAGACTCATTACAGCCATGAACTTACATAACATTTCTTGTTAAATATGTAAGTTATAACAAATATATATATTTTTCACCCTGTTTATCATATTTCCACATGGACATCATCTGATTCGTGATTTAGCATTGGAATGATGGCAACAGAGTGACACCCTTGCGACGCTATTCCATACCTGTATGTCATCATACTCGGACATATATATGGGAGCACGTGTGCAGCAGCGGCTCTCCTCCATCTGAAGACGGGTCGATTGTCGACCCGAAAGTACTAATGGGTTTTTAATCTTGTAAATATCTGTAGTTTTTTAAATTAAACATATCGTGCAAAGACGGTGTAAGTTCTTTAATTTAATCTTTATCCCTTTGTTTCTCCAGTATACATGTATACCTATATATATATTAGTATATTTGTGTGTGTATATATATATACTGTATATGGGTAATAATAATGATAATAACGATGGATAAACCTTTCAGAATATGTCGTGTGATTAGCGCCTGTCAGTTCAAACAGCTACCTGCTTTCGCTAAATGCATCTAAAGGAAAGTACACGCAGAGATACAGTGTATACATCTTCGCCTAATTTCGACTTCGTTTCGCTCCAGTGACTGTGAGCTGCGGCGTCACGACATCCGGTGCTCAAATGCATCGCCTGCGATGCTGACATTCTTTATCTTCAGCCCTGCCTCTCTTATTTTACCTGAGGTGTTGTTTTTTTCCTGTTTTTTTAGATCTTGACTTTTGTAATTGGCGTTTTGTGTTCCGACCTCTGAATCGTTTATGAGTGTTAACCATTAAGGTGGTCAGCAGACCTGAAATATAGCGAGCACAGCAAAATCTTTCGCAGTTTCTCCCATTTCGAAGAAAGCGTATAAGAAACGATTAATGGCAAGACGAGAAAAACTCGGTTTGCGCGTGAAGCTTGAGTGCTATGTCCTCTCTGCCGACGATCTACTCAAATATTTTCCTGCTATTATTCAAGGTATTTTGTAAAAGGCTAAAATAAAATCAGGAATTCGTGCACATCGGAAATACTTCAGATGTAGTCTAAACGAGAGCGAATCACACACACACACACACAAAGGGAACGATCACTGGATTTTTTTCCTTTGATAATCCTCATCTTTTACAGAAATACACCATTGTTCCTTTTACCACGAAGAATTACAATTGCAGTTTATTCAAACTTACGTGATGCACAGTTCGGAAACTTAACGTAAAGAAGAAGTGCCTTGTGCGTAGATTTATTAGTTATAGTAAAAAGAAATTAAGATTTCGCTTGTGGCTTATTTTGCACAAGAAAAGCTTCCAGTGCATCATGTAGGCTCGTGTATTTTATATTCTCGGTTACAACAACTTCAGAAATAAGAGCAAAAAAAAAGAGTAATAGAAATAGGGCATTTTCTTCTGTATCCGTTTAATTTCTATTCACAAAATTTGGTCATATGGAAGTCAATTTGGAGATATTTAATTTATCTGTATTTTCCGTGGTGTGTAATCAAGCCAGATTCATGCTAAATATCTTATCACTAAAAACGAATTAAGCAATTAAGAGCCAGACAACTGGAATTCTCTTAGATAATACAATAGTTATTTATGGGTCTAATCAGAACAAAATGCCCTGAAAAGTTGCGAGTCGTGTTTTATCTTTGTGGGCAGCATAAAAAAATCACTTAAAACTACTATTGTATGGTAAAACTATCAGCACAGATTTTGTAACAAAGTTCAAGATATCTATCAGAACTTTCACTCATAATTCCCCTGTTAATAGTTTTCCCTTATGAATGGTTTATTTTTCTAGTTCCGAAAAAACTGCTGCAATCTTGAATTGTATTGCATTCATCACTTCCCGACTAGAAATGTAATTATCAGAATAAATAATTGCGTAGTTTTCCTTTGAAGCGAGAAATGGTTATGTGAACATATATAAATGTACGTACCGTGTTGCAATTTTTTTCACGATTTTGTTTTACTTTTTCCCTTTGTTATCTTCTTCTCTCAAACACAATAAGACGAAATCTCAGAGTATAGGTTTAAAACACGAATTATATTCTATAATGGCTTACTAAATTCAGACTTTCTATTTCAGCTTTCAGTCTGAACACGATCCAAATATTTTTTCCTCAATGAAGGAATTTTTACTCCGTCTCCCGAAACATACATAGCCTTTCTTGAGAGAATAACTTTCCTACCGGGACGCTACATTCTTTTAATCTGAAAATTCTGAAACCCACATATATGTTGTCATCTTCATGCTGAGAGCTGTTTTTTTCTACAGAGAATAAGTTGCCCTTTAAATGGAAGTAAATTCACAGAATTTTCCAAGGTTTTACTATTAACAGCAGCAATTACCAAACTAATGTGTTAAATCAGTTCATTCCGTGAACCAAGCAAACACAATTCGTTTTTATGATTTTGCCTTTTTATTTCACAAGTGTTTCCCAGGTCAGTAGTGACGGTGCAGATGGTCAGTTGTATATCAAAATGTAGTCAGTAATATCGTGTATCTAAATAATATTGCGTTGTGTGATTGTGACTAATGTTTTTTTTTTGGTTTTCAGGTCCGAAAGTAAGGAATGTCAAGTAGAGAGGAATGAACATTTCCGACATCTGCTCCTCTACGAGTTTAACAAGGGATCCTCAGCCGCCGAGGCTACTCGACAAATTTTTGCTGTGTATGGGGAGGATGCTATTGCTCCGAGGACAGCCCGCAAATGGTTTGAACGGTTCCGAGATGGCAATTTTGACCTCAACGATTCTCCACGCTCATGTCGTCCATCTCACTTTGATGAGGATCGTTTAAACCATCCCATCCCCTTGGATCCGCGTCAAACCACACGCGAATAGGCCACTGAGATGAACTGTGATCAGGCAACCATATTGCGACACCTGGGACGTATGGGAAAGGTCCAGAAATTGGGGTCTTGGGTGCCTCACACTCTCTCCAAGGAAAACATGAATCAGCGTGTTGCCATATGTGGTTCCTTGCTCGCCCGTTATCGCGAATGTTCTCAGCAACACAAATCCTTTCTGTCACCTATTGTTACTGGAGATGAACACAAGACGCCAACACCACGTCCAAAACATGACCTTCATCCTGCGAAGATCATGTTGCGTGTCTGGTGGGACATGGAAGGCATTATTCACTGAGAAATGCTGCCGAGGAATCGGACCATCAACGCTGTACTCTATTGTGAGCAACTCCGCCGTGTGGAGGGAGCAATTCAGCAGAAACGGCCACATCGGCACCATGGTGTCCTTCTCCAACATGATAACGCATGCCCCAACAGTGCAAACATGACCAAAATAGCCATTCAGGACATAAAATGGGAGATCCTTCCACATCCGGCCTATTCCCCAGATATCGCCCCTTCAGACTATCACCTGTTCCGATCTCTGTCGAATTCACTCCGTGGCAGAACGTTCAACAATGATGTTGATCTCCAGAATTTCCTTGATGATTTCTTCGCAGCAAAACCAGCACGTTTTTTCAAGAATGGCATTGTATACCTATCTATAGACGTTGGGACACCATCGTAAACAATGGAGGGGGGGGATACATAGTTGATTGATTCCGTTTTCCCTTCTGATGTAATACATTCCTCTAGTGCGGTGAAAAAACGACACGAACTTATGCATCAATCCAAAATATATGTGTGCGTGTGTGCGTGCGTGTGTGTACTTGTACTTCAGTATTCTTGTAGAAAAAAACCAAGTTATACTAAAACGACAAAAGTTTGCTTACCACTTTAACGGCTTCAGGAAAAAAATAAAACGAAAGCACTCCCTATTCTTGACTTTCGAATTTAAGCCTCGTCTCTTTGGGCTAATATTCTTTACCTAACTCTGATTTTGCCAATTGCCGTTGCAGTTAAATAATCAATACAATCTAATCAAATATGGTATCAATAGTCTGGGACAGAAACTCGTAGTGCACGTTAATGCATTGAGGTTTACGTATGGTAAAGATTTTGGGTTGCTGCTTTTTATATGAATATATACACTGCTGGCCACCCAAAATGCAACACCAAGAAGGACACGAGATAGCAAAGGCAGATTTACTGGACACATAACAACAGATACAAAGATGAAACGATTGAGCTTACAGGCCCGTGCGACTTGCGGAACACGCAGACATCAATAGTTCGTGTGGCCCCCATGGCTGGCAATAACGGCCACTACATGCCGCGGCATCGAACGAAAGAGGCTTTGGATGTGGGCTTGGGGTATGTCGGTCCAGGCTGCTTCCACACGTTGCCACAGTTCATCAGGCGTAGCCGCGGGTGGTGCTTGCCGGGCCACTCGGTTGCCGATCAGCGACCAGACGTGTTCGATGGGCGACATATCGGGAGAACATGCGGGCCACGGCAGCAGTGACACCTGGTGGGCCGTGAAAAATTGTTGCACGATGCGTGTCACGTGCGGGCGTGCATTGTCCTGTTGAAACGTGGCCGCTGGCAGATCCGGCAGGTAAAGGAAGACTATAGACTCCAAAACGTCGGGGATGTAGCGGTGGCTGTTGAGTGTACCGGCGATGCGTTCCAGAGGGGTGCGGGTGTCATATCCAATTGCGCCCCAAACCATAACGCCAGGCGACGGACCGGTATGGCGGTGCATAATGTAGGCGTCCTACAGTCTCTCGCCGCGGTGCCGCCACACGCGAATCCGACCATCGTGGTGTTGCAGGCAGAAGCGGGATTCGTCGGAGAAGACAATGTCGGGCCATTCCGTAGTCCAGGTTCGGCGTTCAACGGCCCACTGCCGCCGCACTCGTCAGTGGTGTAACGTCAATGGTAATAAGAGCAATGGGCGCCGTGCGACAAGTCCCCGCTCCTGCAGACGACGTCTAACGGTACGTGCTGACACAGGTTGTTGCGCAACACACCCTAATTCCTGCGCTAACGTTCGTGATGTGGCGGTGCGAGCCGTCAATGCCCGCCGCACAACGTGCCGGTCCTCTCGTTCGGTGGTGTGTCGCGACTGCGGCAATCGCTCACGTCGGTCCGTCCGTTCCTTCTGCCCCCACCGAATCCATACTCGCCTCCCTGTGGCTGGATGTCGTCCCACACGGGCGCCCATGACTCGGTACGATAAACCGCTGTCGCGATAAGCCACTATTCGTCCTCTGTCGAACTCCGAAACGTGCTGGAATGACTGCTGTATTCTGCAACGAGGCATCAGGAAGCTTCCCACGCACAGGTCCGGCAGCACAACACACTTCCACTACTTACACCCCGCCTTCTGTGCACCCTTCTTATAGTGCTTCTCGGTGGCGTGCCGGGCGCACATGATTTGCATATGCCCTGCAATGCTAATCGTTTGCATGTCCTCACGCGGGCGACGCATGCTGCGAATTTCAGGGCAATCGGATGCTTCCTCCTTGTTGTTACATTTTGGGTGGCCAGCAGTGTAAATTTTTACTTTTTGAACAAGATATACATCTGATTTATTACGTTTTGTGCCTTACAATTACACGAATTTTAGAATTGTAGTTCTGGAAAGACTGTTTCAACTACAGCAAGAATGCGTTTTGCATTTGAAAGTTATTAAATAAAAAAATAATTTTCGCATTACTTAATATGTTTCACTTTATAAATGTGCACTGAAATCCTTCTAATTCTGAATATTTGCAATTTTTACAAGATTTACTCATTTTATAATGATAGGTAAACCTCGAAAAAAATAATTTGGGGGACAGTTGGATATCCGTTCTTACTTAAAAGCAAAGAAACTGTTAAAAATTCTGAATTCAGTTATTGTGGTAAAACGCATAAGAATGGAATAGTCTTTGACAATCAATCTCTCTCAGAGAACGTACCTTCTCTATTGCTTCTAATGGAAGTATATTTGTTCTTACATTAAATTTCACAAGGGATCTGTGATCCAGGAAAACGAATAAAATGTTGCTAATTATTGTCTCAATACAAAAAACTGCAATGGTTCGTAGACTTGTGTTGAAAAGATGTTTAAACCGTAATCGGTGATGCTGGCATATCGTTTTTTTTTTTTTAAAGGATGAGCCTCAATATTTTTTTCCAAAAGTGAGCCACTCAAAATCAACTTCCAGGGACGTTTATGATCGCCAGTCCTCCACTAAAGACATCTCTCTGGTAAATTCTATAAATGGGCAACCGTTTATAAAATGAGATCTTAGTTTCTAATAGGATAACAGTAACAGCTGTGACACACAGGTGTTGGGCACAATAATGTGACCACCTAGGAAAAGAAGGTTTTACGTTCCTAATAGGGTGTTGGACCACCTTTGGCATTCAAAACCACCTGAATCCTCCTTGGAATGGACGCATACAAATCCTAGATGGTGGTTAGTGGGGTGCTACACAATTATTCATGCAGAAACTGTTCCAGGTCCTTGAGAGATGCAGGAAGAAGATAACGGGATCTTACTGTGTTTTTCAACACAGACCACATTGGCTCGATGATGTTTAAGCCTGTGGATTGGAAAGGCCAAGGAAGGTGTGAAAGTTCGGTCTCATGTTCTTCCAACCATGATTGGACATTCCGAGCTCTGTGAATTGGGGCGTTATCATCTTGATAGAGGGCATATCCTGCAGGAAACAATGCCTGAGCCATTGGGTGGACATCCGCCATTCTAGTCAACCGTCCTTTCAAGGTGATCAGAGGACCTGCTGAAAACCACGATATGACCGCCCTTGAGCATAACAGAACCACCAGCATGCTGCACTGTTGGGAGTGGGAGCCGACAGTCTGGGTTGTAAACTTCTCACGGTGTTCTCCACACGTAAACACGTCCGCCGATTGACAATACTGTGAATGTGGATTCATCCAACCACATTACGCGCTTCCATGCCTTGGCAGTCCACGTTGTATGCTCCCGGCACCACTGTCATTGCCGTTGTGCATTCACCCGGATCACCAGAAATTTTGCAATAGTAGCTCTGCCATGAATTTCTTGTTTATGCAGTTCCCTGTGCACTGTTTTCGTTGGTGCTGGGATCCGGTGATGCAGATTGAGCTTCGCACTAATTTTAGGCGCCCTGGTCTTCTTATTACGGGCAACAAGCCTCTTTAATGCTTTCCTATCTCTATCAGTCAGGGACGTTTTCCGGCCGCTCTTGCGTTTCGCAGACAAGATTTTGCCACAAATACGGTATGCTATCATGACGCTAGGCACAGTAGCTCTCGATACCTCAACTACCCTGGCGACTGTTGCCATGGAGGCACCAACTAGCCGCCCGCCAACAATTAGCCCTCTTTCGAAGTGCGTTAGGTCATTCATTTCATCGTCACTCCGAAAGAAATTTGGAACAAGACACTTTAAATGCACTTAAACAGGACCCTGAGGTTCTAAAGAAAGCTATTACAACCAAAAAGTGGTGGATACCTTTGCGTATTGCGAAGTACGCAGAAGCATTAAAAGTCACGTCTCTGAGGGTAGTGTTCACATTATTCTTGTCAAACCCCTGTATACCTCTAAATAGCCTTTCTTTTGGAGTTTCTGTTTTCTTATGCAAATTTAATTACTTCTATTTTTAAACGGTTTCTTACTGAAAGACACATTACTTCCCCGAATAGCTTCTACAGTTTGGCAACTCTGACAATGAGTCGGAGCAACATAAAATGACTAGATTGAATATTTAAGGTTGCGAGAGGTAGAGAGGAGTTGAAAGAGTTGTTGGAAAATCAATTGATAAACGTTGGGACACAGACGCACAATTTTGTAAATCTCAGGGCGTGCTCTACAAATAAAAACGAAATGCGTTTGTACACTAATTTTCTTTAAAATAAATGAAAGAATAAATAAATATATGTTATTATTTATCGTTATCCTGTATTAAACTTTTGATCATCTTTGAAATAGTGCCAGTTTAGTCCACATGCTTGTGAGTAAATCTGAATATATTACAGGAAAAAGACGTTCTTTTTCTTTTTTCTTTTTTTGTTTACGGGTTTTGCGACCATCGTGAGCAAGTCAATGGGTCATATAAGCCGTCGTCCATCCTCCATTTGAGGACACGGGTTCGGAGAAGGGAAAGGACAAGCTCCGTAAAACAATCGTACCATCCATGCCTCACCGGGGATTCAGGCCCGGCGAACGATTGGTAGCCAGCGCCTCGTACCACACGCCCACCGGGACGAGTTCTTGCTTCCCTTAATATTTCTCTTGATAACTGTTTCATTTCTCAATAGATCTGAAAAATGCTTGTTATATTGAATTCATCATAAAATTATAACTAATATATTACAGAATTTATTTATCTCCTAAAATAATACAGGGTGTCCATAAAGTCTTTCCCACATTACAAAAATTAATATAAAAAATGTATTACAGGTACAAGAAAGAGATTTCACGACAATGATGGTGCACAAGTAAAGTTTTTTTTTCCAGTGTCAGTACACCTCCACATTGGCGCCATTTGTGACCCGGAGGACATCTAAGCGATATTCGATTCCACGCCATGTTTTGTTTAACTTCTCAGCAGAGACAGAAACAATAACGTCCGTTATTCTGCTCTTCAACGTCTCGACATCCGGAACACTGCTAAAGTAAACTTGGTCTTTCACAAAACCCCACAGGAAAAAGTCTAGAGGGGTTACGTCGGGCAAACAAGGTGGCCAGATCATGGAACCGTCGCTGCCAATTCATCTGTCCGGAAATGTGGCAGTCAAGAACTATAACGAAGTAAATTTCTCCGTCATTTTTATCCACGCCGGGGCTCGAACCCGGGTCCCCTCATTCCGGAATAAGTCACTCTACCAATTGAGCTACGCGGACGTTTGTTTTGACTGCTATCTGCCTTTATGTCATGTGCGTCCTGCTGGCAGGTACGTCACAAACTCACGAACCATTATTGTCCAATGTGGTGGGGCACTGTCTTGCTGGAAAATAGCCGAAGGTTGGAGTGGATGCATCTGAGATGATACAAAAAGTTCCAGCATGTCTAGGTACATGTTACCGTGGGCTCTGTAAAAAAGAAGGGTCCGATTATTCTGTCATGTATCATGCCGCACCATACATTCACTTTCGGGCTGTTGTTCGATGACATAATGGGGATTTTCTGATCCCCAGATTCGCACATTGTGCCTATTTACTGTACCAGAGACGTGGAATGTGGCTTCATCTGAGAAACAGACACGGTGCAAATAATCACTACCATGAGCTATTTTGCTGCAACATTTCTGTCGCATATGCAGCACGGCGAGGCCGGTCATCAGGCTGAAGAGCTTGAGCGATCTGTACCTTATAAGCATACAAATGAAGACATTTATGTAAAATTTGGAGAACCGTGGCACGGGAATTCCAGTTTCCAGTGAAGTACGACGAATGGAGTTTCTAGGGCTTCGCAGAAATGTCTCATGAACAGTTGTAGCTGCTGTCTCTTGTGCAACCGGTGGTCGGCCCACACGGAGGAGATCGCCAACACTACCCGTCGCTTTAAACTTTTCATACCAAGCTTTTATGCTTTTTTGGTCCGGTGGTGATCGTCTGTAATCTTTTCTGAAATGACGCTGGACACTAACCGCCGATTTGGTCTCATGGAACCACAACACAAAAATAAAAAAAACCGGACCAAAAAAGTAGCGCTCACCTAAAGAACAGCAAAAAAGCTCTGTGAGTGCTGATATTATGTTGCCAACCATTTTATTTTAAGTTACATAGATTTTTTATGTTAATTTTTGTAATGTGGGAAAGACTTTATGGACACCCTGTATATTCAACATACACTATTTTAAAAGTGTGTCTTGAGCATATCAATTTCAATTTTGGTAATTTGTGTCTGGTGTGAACTGGAAAAAACATTTTATTCCATAAGTTCTAATTACAATATACAAATTTTGGTTGCCCTGCAGAAATTAGGGCATGATGATCATACCCTGATTTCTGAGGAGGTATGCTTAAGAAACCGAGCATGCCCGTAGTTTCAATCCCTGTGCGTTGGGATATGAAATCTGAAAATCTGTTGAGATATATGTGATCAGCGAACAATTGTTATAAAACTGATGTCTGTATTGAAGCCAGCGAAGTTATATTCTGGCAAGGGATTATCTTGATGCTTGGAAATACAAGTGTTTGCAAAAGAAATTGGTGGAATAACGTAAGTGAATTCAGATCAGATCAGATCATATGTAGAGGACTTTAGGAAGTGAGTGTCTGCACACAGGTCTTGAACAACCCTTAAAAGTAGGAAGCTAAGAGATTAGTGCTAGAGTTCCCGACAGGAAAGTCACACAGAAGCGAGGTAGAAAGGGGGAGGAAGACTCCTTTATTTATAACTGGAGGGCCAGTACCAAGGTCCGACGACTTAACATGCCCATCCGACGAACGGTGGATATTTAATGGTTCGAGCGTTCGTAGCTGCCTGGGATCAAACCTGAAAGCTCTCCGTAGCAGTTACGAACGTTGACCACTAGGCCATCCGCGACCCTAAGTGAATTGTGAGGCGTATTTCTATTTTACCCTTCCTTTTGAGAGTCTATCCTCTAATGTAATTTTAGTAATTTCTTGATTAAATGTTTTCTCACTGAACAATACTACTTCACCGAACATTTTTATAATTTAGCAACACTGACAGTTAGCCAAATAACTAGATAAAAATGTCAACATTGAATGTAGCGGTGGAAAGAGTATTTGATGTGCAGTTGTCGAGAGATCTACGTATATACGATACATAGCAATTTATATGTGTAGAGATTTATGTGCGAGATTTGGATGGATATGCACTGAGTGGCCAAATTATTATGACCACCAGACCACTTTATGCAAAGTAGCTATCCCGTAGATGCTGCTGACGTAAGATGGTTGAATCGGTATAAAAAGGGAACGCCCAAGGTACGCAGAGACTAATGAAGTGTACTGAACAAGAAATAATGGGCAAAAAACGCAATCTGAGGGACTTTGAACGTAGAATGATCGTGAGTGTTCGAAGCATTGGTGCGAGCGTTAGCAAAACGGCTGCACATGCTAAATGTTCGAGAATAGCAGTTGTATAAGTTTACAGAGAGTGTGTCACCAGTCAAAAAGCCGGGTCTGAGCGCAAGGCATGTTATAGTAAACGGCTACTGGATGCTGGGCTGAGCAAAGAGTATGCAGATTGATTCAGTTCAAAGACGGGCAGCACTTCGTCAGATTACAGATAATCTGAATCAGGGACAAAGTCCGATTGCCTCTCAACGTACAGTTCGCCGCACATTACATCGTATGAGCTATAGAAGCAAGTCGTAAGGCATCGCTAACTGCTGCGAACAAGAAGGAACGCCTCCAGTTCGCTCAGAAACACAAGAATTGGACAGTAAATGAGTGGAAAAGGATAACGTGGTCCGATGAATCACGTTTTCAACTACACAATGCAGATGGAAGGATGAGGATATGGAAACAGCAGCACGAAAGCATGGGCCCATCTTGCATCGTCACTACTCTTCAAGCTGGCGGAGACGACGTTATGGTCTGGGGCATGTCTTCGTGAGAGTGTTTGGGCGCTTTGATTCGTGTGGAGTAACATCTGATCGCCCACATTTATTTAAATATCATTGCCGACCAAGTTCATCCGGTTATGTTGATGGTTTATCCCAATAGAGATCGATACTTCCAGCAGGACAATGCTCCATTTCATGGTGCCGCATTGAACGCGAATGGTTAGAGGAGCATCACGGATACTTTTCTCTGCTACATTGACCTCCTCAATCACTGGATCTCAATCCAATGGATCATTTGTGGGATGAAGTCGAAAGGGGCATCAGACAGCTAGATTCCCTACCATCAAGGGTTCAAGAGCTGGAATGTACAATTCATCGCATTTACCCCAAGCCACTTACAGACATTTAATAGAGTCCGCACGAAGGTGAATTCGAGCGGTATTAAGGGCAAAAGGTGGCTCAACAACGTACTAACCCGGCGGTCATAATAATTTGGCCACTCAGTTTATGTACGAGAGTTGTTGTTTAGATATATATGCCGATTGGATCCCCCCATGAGTGGAACAATAAACAAGATGTCCTTAAATAGTAAGTACTGATTCCATTTACCTGGCCATTGTGATCTTTATCCTATAGTAGAATATATGTTCACGAAGTCCAATACGAACATTAGCAGAAACACACAGTTAAGCAGGTAAGCTTAAACTACTTGCAATTTGAAGTAAATCTTCATAGAATCGCTGATTCTTTCTCCCCGGCTGTTTGGTTATTTGATAAAGTGTAATTTATGTACAATGAAGCTCTTCTAGATCATCCACCAATTACTGAGCTAATCGGCTAAACATTTAAAACTGCAGATAAGATACACTGACGGAAAAAAATCCCAACACCACGAAAAAATAGTTGTAGAGGAATGAAATGGCGGCAATACATTTGTATAGGTAACATATTTAATCGATTAAGGTTTTAAGATCACAGCTTAATGTAAGCGCGAGAAGAGCCATTTTAAATGTGAAATGCTGGTACATTAATAACTGGTGTAACCGCCAGAATGTTGAATGCAAACACGCAAACGTTCATGCATTGTGTCGTACAGATGCTGGATGTCAGTTTGTGAGATGGAGTTCCATGCCTGTTGCACTTGGTTGGTCAATACAGAGACGGTTAATGCTGTTTGGGGGTGACGCTGGAGTTGTCGTCCAATGATGTCCCATACGTGCTCGATTAGTGAAAGATCTGGTGATCTAGCAGGCCACGGCAACATGTCGACACTCTGTAGAGCATGTTGGGTTACAACAGCGGTATGCGGGCGAGCGTTATCCTGTTGGAAAACACCCCCTGGAATGCTGTTCATGAATGGCAGCACAACAGGTTGAATCACCAGACCAACGTACAACTGTGCCGTCAGGGTGCGTGGTATAACCACGAGAGTGCTCCTGCTGTCATAGGAAATTGCTCCCCAGACCATAACTCCAGGTGTAGGTCCAGTGTGTCTCGGCCGCAAACAGGTTGGTTGCAGGCGCTCACCTGGCCTCCTTCTAACCAACACACGGCCATCAGTGGCACCCAGGGAAAACCGGCTTTCATCAGAAAACACAACATATCTCCACTCCGTCCTCCAATGAGCTCTAGCTTGACACCACTGACGTCGCAAACGGCAGTGGTTTGGAGTGAGTGGAATGCACGCTACAGGGCGTCTGGCTCGGAGCTGTCCTTCAAGTAACCGATTTGTAACAGTTCGTTGTGTCACTGTGGTGGCAACTGCAGCTCGAATTGCTGCCGCAGACGCAGTACGATGAGCCACGGCCATACGCCGTACACGGCGGTCTTCAATCTCAGTAGTGCCACGTGGCCGGCCGGAACCCGGTCTTCTTGGGGCAGTACCTTCCCTTGACCACCGCTGCCAACAATCATTCACAATGGCTACATTCCTGCCAAGTCGTTCTGCAATATTGCCGAACGAAAATCCACCTTCTCGTAGCCCTATTACACGACCTCGTTCAAACTCCGTGAGCTGTTGATAATGGCTTCTTAGTCTTCTTAAAGGCATTCTTGACTAACATCAACACCCTACGTCGAATCTCAACGATAACTAACGCTCACGAACGTTACAGCGCGTATTTACAGCAAACCTGCTTTGCATGTTCCGAGGGGCGCTACTAGCGCCACATGAATGCGCCGAGCGCGAAATTTGCATAGACGTCATCTTACAGATGTACTCTCACCGCCTACCAACTGTCGTTTATCTAACACAACCCCTTCTTGGTGTTGGGATTTTTTTTTTCCGTCAGTGTATTTTAAATACTCCGTATACAGTCTAAAGGGGTAGTTGATAAAAAGCTGAGCATTTTCACTCAATCTATTCAAAGCACGTCAAATGAAATAGCGTAGTAAAAAATAAGTACAGTTAAAGAACTGGTTTGCATTTCTTCTAGAATTCCAATCCCCGTGAGTCCCAAAATTCTTAATTCACTAATAAAGAGAATTTTCCACGATCATTTTTTTCATTAATGCACGACTTTATTGAAGCAAATTTCAGCTCCTATAACTTTCTAAAAACTAATAGCTCACGAGCCTTAAATCTTTACTAAGAAGAGCCACTGTCACTGACTTTGCGGCAGAAATAACGTTGAGACTTTGTAGCGGTGCGCTCGCTTCCGCTAGCAGAAATGCAATACTCTCTCTCGAGCTGTACGGCAAACACAATCTAAAAATTACTATCTCAGCAACATACTGCAAACATTTGGACATGGGAACAGTAATTTTCCCACTTTAGTCACATGTACATACTCTACATGCAGGCAGATTAATATATATTTCATAGACTTCAAAGGCTAGCAAAAATTGGCCACATATATAGGTATGCAATTACTTATTTTTTTCAAAATCAATGATAATATAAATATGCAGACGTTTCAATGGGGACATTTTCATTGCCGTTATATTATACATTGTTCGACATTGAAATTGCCCCACCAAGAAAGAGTGAGGATACAGGAGTGAAATTGAGCATGCAAATAGGAATATATAAGTGTTTACCTTAATGTTATTTTCAGTTACGCACAGTGTTTAGCAGATGAGATAATGTAGCACAATGGGTACGCCTTAGTAAGTAGTTGCACCGCCGCGAACTGCAATGCAAGCAGCAATACGGCGTGACAATGAGTCATAGAGTCAACGGATATCGTCCTGAGAGATCGAACACCAAGCACGGTTGACTTGCTTCCATAATTCATCGAGATCGTGCGCAGGCCGATTCGATTGCAGCAGACGGCGTCCAACGTGGTCCCACAGGTTTTCGATTGGGAATAAATCGGGCGATCTTGTTGGCCATGACAGTGTTTGAACATGTTGCTTACATTGTCTGCAGAGCCGAGCGGTCTGAACACGGGCGTTATCTTGCTGAAAAATGGTCTGCTTTAGCCATTCAGGAACGGTTGGTTGGTTAATTTTCATGGCGCAAGGGCCATGTTTTGCCAAAGAGCGCCAGATACAAGACAAACAAACAGTATTAAAAACGTGGTAAAAAGCTTAAAATCTGACTGATCATGTAAAACTGAAAAATGAGAACGATGGAAGAGCTAGAAAAGATAATGAAACAAACATTATTAAAAACATGATACAATGATTAAAATCTAGGTGATTCAGTAAAACTGAGAAATGAGGATGATGATAGGGCTAAAATCTAGATACGTTTAAAATAGTCAATTTGTTTAAAAAATGAAAAAACAGCAACAGTATTGCAGTGGTCATTGAGGAGCCGCTGCAGTGTAGCGGCGTCCTCGTTCAACAAATGAAAATGAAAGAAATGAATTCAGGAACGGTATCCAAATGGGCTACAGAACCTCGCTCACATATCGTTCAGCAGTCAGTGTGCCTGTGATGCGAACAAAAGGCGACCTATTGTCATGCGCAATAGCACCCGATACCATGATGCCTGCCTGACGGGTGGTGTGGCGGTTGCGAACGCAACCGGGATCCGTCCGCTCACCAAGGTGTCGCCAGGCACAGATCCGTCGATCGTCAGCACCCAGACAGAAACGGGATTCATCACTGAAGACCACAGTGATCCATTCGTGACCCCAGTTTGCATGACTTCGGCACCAAGCCAGAGGAGCGTTGCGATGGCTGGCCTTCAATGATAGTCGACGTAACGGTTGCCTACTACGCAGGTTTGCCACATGCAACCTTCGGTTTACAGTTCGGGTCGTTATAGCGACGTCTATGGACTATGACACAGCACGTAAAATATCAGCTGCAATGCTTTCTGGTGACGAACGAGCCTGTCGAACAATCCGCTGATCCAGGCGTGCTGACGTCGGCCGGACTTTACCACTGCCGCTTCGACGCACGTACGAACCTTCCTGCATCCACTGATTCAAACAGCGTTCAACAGTTCGTGCATCCTGTTGCACATCCGCAGCGATACGACGTGCAGACCAACCCGCTTCACACAGGCCTACAATTCTTCCTCTCTGAAACGCATCCAAATAGTGATAAACCTGCCAACGGCGTGTACTCGCCATTTTAGGCCTTCGCTGAAGTTTCCCAGCACAAACAACAAATCTGAAACGTCCGCGACACTTCCACCAGCGACCACACGTTACCATCCCTGTTGCTACTGGCACCTATATCTCACGAACTCGTGACGTCATTGGCTCCAGTTTAACATCATTTGCATATCTCGAATGAGTACACCCGCCCTGCGATTTGCATGTTTGTAGCACACTTCCTTCTGGGTGGGGCAATCTCTATGTCGAGCAGTGTATTAGGATTTTTCGAATATCAGCGCATGCTATCTGTTTGCGTAGAGTCATGTTTTGAGTTAGCTTCTTGTTCTGCCAATGGTACGTAACCTTGGAAAGTAAACTGTTAAGGCGATGACGTCACGTAGTTGGCCTGGTACGTTCAAGAAATATATTAAGTTTTACGCTTTCAGTATCTTAGTAAAAAGTTAATGTTGTATTCAAAATTATGAACTTCGTTTTCCAAAAAAGCTTGCACAAAAACAGTTGCGTCGAAGATTACTTGAGATACTGATTCTGACTTATAAAAAGGTATTGCGTATTTCCTTTCAAAAGTCCTATTTAACAATTATATCATGTAACATTCTTTGCATAAGTGAACTAAAGATTATACTACGTTAAGAAATCTAAAGGTTTTCCATAATATAAGTGAAATGCTGCGCCCGTAACAACCTGATGGTTCGAATCGGAATGTAGCACAATATTTTTGAACCAATATTGTTAATTGCAAAAGAAAGTCTTCAATCAACTGAATATCGAAACCGTAGCTAGCAATGGTGTCGCTGATTTGTGTGTATGATATGACGTTTTGGGAAAGCTGGAAAAAAAGACCTGCAGAACTATACCTTGCCTATGAACAACAAAACCTGAAAAAACAAAATAATTACTCCACGTTAAAATGATTTTGAAATTTTATTTTTTTATATGTTGAACATTCTTTTATCACAAATTCAACAAAAACACATTTTATGTGCAAGGTTTTAGGAGAATGAATGAAAACTTGAATATTTACTGTGTCGTTTAAGAAGTTCAGTTCGTTTTTAGACTGGCCACATTTTTTTGGAATGGATGCGATCTCAAGTTATGTGGGTCTTGATTTCTATGTTTCGTATCAAATATGTCCGAAAACTTTTATTGCGAGCAGGGAAAATCTAATGAGAAGCAGAATAAGGAGGAGGGGAAACCTGACCTTTGAAATGAAAAGACGAGTACGTCGAGCGGGGAGAACAATGTTCAATTTCCGGCGTTTTCCGTAACCGCATCTTCGTAATCGGCAGCTCATTTCCTCCATAAGATATACGAAGTTAGAAAATAATCAAGTAGCGATCCAGCGACTTGTACTTAAGCCACAGTGGCAGTAAGATTGCCTACCAAAACCCTGTGATAAACGAATGCTCTAAACTCTCCTACAAGCAATTCTCAAAACCATATAGTCAGAACACATTTAAGGAGACAAGGGGGTCCGCAGGCTGGACAGTATTTTCGAACCCCAGTATTAGTGGCACATCTAGGATTTCACTATGAGAGGATGAATAAAACTTCCCAGGAGAAAGCATTCCCAAAATATGATGAGGAATTCATAAAAATATCCCCGCCGAATTGAAGTGTGTATCCCATGATTCATGGACGAATCAATGGTAGAAAGAAAATGTAAAATGAATGGTTGAAAAATGGATACCAGTTCAGTTCTGCTTTAAACTAACCCCCCCTCCCAGGAGGGTGGGGTTCCACTTTTTAAAATTATGTCGAAATAGTGGGCAAAATAATATGATCCAAATATCCTGATTCAAACGAATTCGTAATGTATGAAAATTTCCCCCGATTACAGATGTGTACGTAAAACTTCTGTAATGCTTTCGAAAGATTTGAGAATAGACTGGGGGCGTCTATATTTTTTGCGGACTACTCGTAAAACAGCGGAAAGAAATAGAAATGTTATTTTCACAAGGCAGTTTATTATAGTTTTTGCTGTGTCATCTGCAAAAAAAAAAAACTGTAGAATTCTCTCAATTCTTCAAGCATCCTCCATAGTTCTGGGGCCCCTTGAAAATGCTGTGCCCGGGGTGCATCCCCCTAACCCCCTCTTAAATGGGATCTGTATAAGGTTTGAAGGTTTGAAGAACTGATGCTTCCTATGAAAGCATGTAGAAATCATAAAACAAGTATCTCATCATTGTTTCAAAATACACCAAGAAAGGGTGTTGTGCCCATATTCAAGAAAACTAAGCACTTCACAATTACCATTTTGGTCACAGGATGCGCCTCAAAAAAGTTCCTTCTATTTTGTCTTAATAACAAAGATTTTCAATGATGGAAATTTCAAATTTTCACAAATACTGGGAGGCATTGTTTCTCTGTTTTCTTATACAGCTCTATTTTCCAATATTCTTGATCTCGTAATTCAATAAGTTTGTGCATTCTCTCACAGCATAATCGGAAGTTGTCCGTTATTTAGGTGATAAAGTGATCTAGAGCATGGTATTTTAGTCATTTAAATCTGTTGACCACAGATTCGAAGTCCAGGAGAGAGCTGATTGGCAGGTTTTGTCTTGTTCCTTCCCGTAGTAAGAGAACTTGTCCCCACGACCTTGCCAAGGTAGGTACATCCCTGGCTTAGAAGTTGCATAGGTTTCACGCTATCTACCGACGGCTGGAACCTGTAAGGATCGACTACCACCTGTAAATAAAAGCAACAAAGTATCCGTTTCATTCAGGTACCACAAAACGTTGGAATTGCGCGTGCAAGACTTAAGCAGGTACGTAATTTCACTTTTCGAAAGGGAGTCTTACCAGCTGCTCAATATGAATTGACAGTTTACACAAAAGCACTTACACAGTGACTAAGATATGCTTATGTAGTTTAAATAAGGCTTAATTTATGCAGTTTGTGACTTAATTTATGCTGTCTATAAAAGAATATTTCTTAGGTCCGAATTCGCAAGTCAGCGCTATGTTTTGTAGCGGTAGTGAGGTGGATATTTTAAAACTTAACTATCGCCAAAATACTTGCCAGGTCTGTGACGTGTCACTCTAGGCGAATTTTTAAGGACGATTAGAAATAGCATCTTCACAAAGGCAAAACAGGGTCTAAATGGAAACTAGGGTAAATTTTTTCATGGAATGACACAGCAAGCGCGAACTAGGCCGCCGGGATACCGGGAGAATTCCCGGTGGGCCGCTATATTTCGGGCCGGTGGACCTTTTGCTAACCCAAGAAAAAAAGGTTTATGTAAACTAGTACTTCAATATTCTTGCAGAGGAAAACCAAGTTATACTAAAACGGCAAAGTGTGTTTACCACTTTGACGGCTTCAGGAAAACAAACAGCAACAACAACAAAAAAAAACCTATATAGCAAATATTCTTTTGAGCCAAACACTGTTTCTTATACACTACCTTGCCCTTTCTGGACTTTCAAATTTAAACTCCATCCCTTTGGGCTAATATCTTCTACCTCAGTCGGCTTTTGCCAATTGCAGTTAAATAATCAACAGAATCTAGTTCAATATGCTGTCAATAGTCTGGGATAGAAATAATCAACAGAATCTAGTTTATTATGCTGTCAATAGTCTGGGATAGAAACTCGAAATTCATTGTGTAGCTAGCACACTGAGGCTCACCTTTGGTATAACTTTTGGGTTGCTGCTTTTTATACGTATATGCTTTTTGTTTCTCTTTTCAACGAGACCTGCATCTCATTTACTACCTGCTTGGCTTAACGGTTGTACGAATCCTCGAACTGCAGTTCTGGAAAGTCTGTTTCAAAAGCAAGAAAAGCAATTTTTTTATTTGAAAGTAATTAAATAAAAAATAATTTTCACATTCTTTCTCTCATTTTATGAATTTGTAGTGGAATTCTTGCAATTGTGGACAGTTAGTTTTTCGTTAAGACATTTTTTCGTAATTATTTTATTAACAAGAGGTATGTCTTAAAAAAGAAATCAATTTTTGGCGCATTTGGATATCCGTCACTAAAAGCGAATGTCGCTCCGGTGACGCAGGGATCTAAACACTGGCTTCTGATCATCTGTCCGAGTTGCGTCCTGATTCGAATCCCATTGAGGCATGGTTGTTGTGTTTGTTTTACGGCACTGCCCCTCACCCTTCCCAGGAACCAGTGAACCTACATTAGATACGGCGACGGCTTATAGTCCCTCACGGTGACCACGGTGGTCGTCAAATCTTCAATAAAAAAAACAACGAAAAGCAAAAAAGAAAAAAAAACTCCGTTTCTCTTTAAATATTCAGTACTAGAAATTTGCTAAAGATCTGCGGTCCAGAAAAATCAGTGAAATGATGTTAATTATTGCCTCAATACAAAAAAACAATGTAATGATTCGTAGACTGGTGTTGGAAAGATGTTTATAAACAGTAAACAGTGATGCTGACATACCGTTTTTTAGAGGTGAAATACTTGACAATTTTTCCCAAAAATGGGTCGCACAAAAGATGTCGTCACGTTTGCGGACGGGTAGGAGTATTAGCGGACAGTACGGTTATGGCATGAGTAAGAAACACCCACCTCTTAAAAATAAAGAAAGAAATATATTTCTAATGCATTTAGATAGCGTAGCTTAAGGCTGTCATGCATTTTTACAGGTCATTTCAGAGCTCGAACTCCGCAATAATATTTTCGATTCTTCTGTCCAGTAGAGTGTATGTTTTTCCTCTTTTTTCTTATATTTGTCCCAATTCTTCAGCTTTCAAACTCCATGAAACACTCGTTGCTTCTTGATTTAAAATGTTCATTAGCAACTGAACTTTTGGTTGTTTTTAGCTTACAATCTTATTTAATTTTGAAATCCAATCCTCTACGCCGAACTACTGGAGTAATCGCTTGCAAGGGAAAGTAAAGCTTGTCAAACAAAGGAGCCACTTGATTGAAATTTTCTCATTTCCTATTGGTCAAGTGAGGAATCTGTACACATGTGAACGATGAGAAGGGAAAACTACTCTAGGAAGGGTGTTTCTTACTCATCGTATAACCGTCCGCTAAAGCCACGATTTTTTTTTTATTTTTTTTATTGGAGGTTTGACGACCACCGTGAGCAACTCAGTAAGCTATAAGCAGTCGCCCATCCCTAATTTAGGGCCACTGGTTCCAGGGAAGGGAGAGAGCCAAGGCCGTAAGACAAACACGACATATGCCTCACGGGATTGGACCCGGACCCCTTTTCGGACGAATGATCAGAAGCCATCGCTTAGACCACTGCGCCACCGGGTCGGCAAAGCCACGATTTCATACCCACCCGCAAACGGCACGTCAGCTAACGCCACGGAACCGCACAAAATACGTAGCTCTCAGGGGCCGCCCCGGTGGCGCAGTGGTCTAAGCGATGGCCTCTGATCATTCGTCCGAACGGGGTCCGGGTTCGAATCCCGGTGAGGCATGGATGTTGTGTTTGTCTTACGGCACTGGCTCTCTCCCTTCCCTGGAACCAGTGACCCTAAATTAGGGACGGACGACTGCTTATAGCCCATTGAGTTGCTCACGGTGGTCGTTAAACCTCCAATAAAAAAAAAAAAAAGCTCTCAGGGCTGTTTATGGATCGCCAGTCCGCCAGTGTGACACAGTATTTACATTATTGCCCAGGATTGGTGGCCCATGCGGTTAAAAAGGGACAGATTCTCGTTGGTTCTCGTGGTCCTAATGTTTACGGAGAGCTTTCAATAATTCCTGAGATCCACTGTGATACAATAATTCATTGATGCTTCCAATGTTCAGTATTGCATCATCATTAGCAGGGGCGTACTGATAGGACCCGCAACCCCATGCGGCGGCGGGGGGAGAGCTCATGGCTAAGAGGGGCTCTAGCCTCAGCAAAACATTTTAGGAAATTTTCTTCGGAAACTTCAAATGAAACTGGTTAAACGAATAGCCAAGAATTTAGGCAGCTTTGAATGAAGTACTCAAAAGAAAAAACAATGTTTGCTTTTTTTCAGTAAATAAATAAAATACGAAGAAATCACTTTCTTTGCTTTAGTTCATAAAAGTTGGATGGCGAGGAAGCAGCTATTCCAGAGGACCCCCTTTTCACAGCCATAGCAATAGTTTCTATACATGTATATTAAATAACAAGAGAATGTGAAAGAAATATCAGTCCAGTGACTGAAATTTTTATACCAATGAGGATAAGATGTTATGTATTGCAGTTCTTAGCACATAACTACGCATCGTTTAGAATTCAATGAACTAAAAGGTATTCTCCGTGGAACAGAGACCAGTGTCATGTTTTGTATTGTTTTGTTTTTTGTTTTTTGTAACAGGCTCAAGAGAAAATTTTCTGCTCTGCGCAGAAGATTGTGGTATTATGTTAAGTGTGTTTTTTATATTCAAGAGTAAATAAGTTAAGTAGTTCTTCGTTTTTCGTCCTACAATTTTTGATTGTTACTTATTGATTTGTTTACTTATGTTATTAATTTTCGTATAAACCGGAAAAGATCATTAGACGTTGTAACACGGCAGTTACATATTTTGTGTGTGTGATCATGAGGCATTTCAAAGAGGCCTGCCTTACTTCTCTAAAAGAATGAAATTTGCATGATATGATTAACTTCGGCGTGAGTGTTTTGTAGTACTTTGTATCGGTATAAAAGTAGGACAATCATTTGAATTACAATGTGCACATTTTTTTTTTCACGCAATAAAGTGGAATGATTTAGGTTTTACGAAAAATACTTGTAGGTTCCAAAGAATTTGATTTATTAAAACTCCCGTAAAGCATAGTTATTAATGTGGCAGTTAATTCTTCAGTAGTGGAAAGCTGATATATTTTCACAAAAGGGCCTCGATAAATATTTTTTCGGGGGGGGGGGTCCGGTACGCCACTGATCATTAGGCAGCATAAAGCCAAGACAGCTCCTGTGTATATTAGAAGTTCAGCAAGTAGAATTGTTATGTTAACCAGTTCGGCAAGTAGAATTGTTATGTTAACGAGTTCAGCAAGTAGAATTGTTATGTTAATCAGTTCAGCAAGTAGAATTGTTATGTTAACCAGTTCAGCAAGTAGAATTGTTATGTTAACCAGTTCAGCAAGTAGAATTGTTATGTTAACCAGTTCAGCAAGTAGAATTGTTAGGTTAACCAGTAATGGTGTGGAAAGCTGAAGATGCGAAGTAACTTTGGCAGCGGCTGAAATTTTGCAGCGATGGTGGATCTAGGATTTCTTAAAGGAAGGCCCGGATTTTAACACGTTTTTCTTTTTTTAAACTATGAAATGTGTATGTATTTATGTATGCATGTGTATTAGGGGGATTTCTTCTTCTACGAAATTATGTTACATATATCTCACATTCTTTTAAAACAAAAGCGGTCCCCCTATTTAAAAATCTTGGAAACATATATGTACCTGTACCAGGGGCGTATTTAGAGGGGGGCCCAAGAGGCCTTGCCCTCCCGAAAGGGTTTTATTTTTTCATGTTTTTGGTTGAAATGCGAATTACATTAGAAAAAATGCTTTAATTTAGTAAAAATGCATCAACTTACATTAGAAAAAATGCTTTAATTTAGTAAAAATGCATCAACTTACATTAGAAAAAATGCATCAACTTACATTAGAAAAATGTATCAACTTACATTTGAAAAAATGCTTTAATTTAGTAAAATGCATAAAAGTACATTAGAAAAACTGCTTTAATTTAGTAAAAATGCATCAAGTTACACTAGAAAACATGCTTTAATTTAGTAAAAATGCATGAACTTACATTAGAAACATGCATCAACTTACATTTGAAAAAATGTTTTAATTTAGTAAAATGCATCAACTTACATTTGGAAAAATGCTTTAATTTAGTAAAAATGCATCAACTTACATTTGAAAAAGTGCTTTAATTTAGTAAAAATGCATCAACTTACATTTAAAAAAATGCTGTACTTTTTTTCTACACTGGCGGAAAGTGAAAAAAGAACACCAAGAAGGAGACGTCTGATACCAACGAAATTTATACAGCATAATAACGGAATACAGAGGATAACGTGATAAAAACATTATGGCAAAATACAGCTGTATTTGCTGGTAAACTGAAAAATAACATTTCCATGTAACATGGTTAGTACGAGGTTGAACCGCCATGAACTGCGTCACACTGTGCAACTCTGGCATGGAGTCTGTCGTACAGATGTTGGATGTAAGTTTGGGGTATTGAGTTCCAAGCATCCTCAACCTGGACGCGTAAATCGGGGATGGTCGTGGCTGGCCGTGGAGACCGGATAAGTCGTTGTCCCATAAAATCCCACACGTGCTCAATGGGGGACAAATCCGGTGAACGTGTAGGCCATGGAAGTTGTCTCACACCCTGAAGTGCATGTTGCGTTGCACGTGCCGTGTGTAGGCGTGCGTTATCTTGCTTGAAAACACCAGGATGGATCGACTTTACAAATAGCACAACAACGGGCTGAATGATGTTGTTGATGTAGGAGGTGCTGTTTAACGTACCCGGTACAAACACTAGTTGTGTACGGGAGTGATAGCTGATCTGTCCCCACACCAGGAGACCAGGTGTAGGCCCTGTGTGTTGCTGGCGGATGCAAGAAGGGTGGAGACGCTCCCCTGTGCATCTGCAAACACGCATACGGCCATCGGAGGCTCCCAAGCAGAATCTGCTTTCGTCGCTGAACACGACAGATCGCCATTGCGTTCTCCAGTGCAGACGTTGGCGACACCACTGCAGCCGTTCCTGACGGTGGGCTGGAGTCAGAGGTACACATGCCAGAGGCACACGTGCACGTAGCCCTGCATCCAGTAGACGGTTGCGGATTGTTCGCACAGTCACCTCAGGTGCAACGGCAGCTCGGATTTGCGTCGCAGTGGATGTTCTGCTTGACAACGTCGCTCTTCTTATGCGTCGATCGGTCCGCTCATCAGTCCGTCTGTGACTCCCTATTCCACGTCTTCTCGTGTGGGAATGTTCCTCGGACCATCTACGCCACCATCGTACCACCACCGATACTTCCCGTCCAATTCGCTCCGCAATACGACGATACGACCATCCGGCCTCGCGGAGTCCGACTAGACGACCTCGCTCAAAGTCCGATAACTGCTGAAATCGTACACGTCTTCCATGTCCAGACATTGCAGCTTCTTCAGGGTCTTCGCACGTGTCCGTATACCGACGACTGATTACATTCACTTCGCCGTACTCCTTAAATACCACCGACGATAATTTGCATATTATGCCGTGCTGTGGCGTAAGCGCTCACCGGTTGGTACCGAAATTAACATCACACGTACGTAAACTCGACCCCATTAACATATGTAAATTTCATGATCGTCCGCCAATTCCTTCTTGGTGTTCTTTTTTCACTTTCCGGCAGTGTATTTAGTGAACGCGAAATCGCAGGTTTCGGGCCAGCCGAGAATCATGCTGGAAGGATTATCTCTTTGTAAAAGGATTAATAAATTTCATGTGTTGTGCGGAAGAATCATCACAAATTTTTCAAACCTAACTGCCAGGAGATTCACTTTCGTTCAGGCACCAACATAATATCTAACCTTTTCCTGGTGGTGGTTTTCGAACCACGTCTTTCTACTCCGAAGTTGCTGTTCTCCCAACTGAAATATGCAGTAGGCTTATCGCTGCTCTATTGTCGCTTTTACCCATGCGTCATCTCAGTAGTACGTCATTTACGTCATATTATGTAGAATATACATTACAAAAGCTCTTTGCACCAGAAACAGAAAAATTAGTTTTGAATTTATGAATTCTCAATTATATAATATAGCCTGTAAAAACGCAAAAAACACCACCTAACAAATTCTGACCTAACAATTTAACCTACAAAAAAAAAGAAACAAGTACTGTTAAAAAATTTTAATTTTCAAGGCCAGGAAAGGAGAAAAGGCCAAGAGTAAAACCCAAGGAACAGATAACAATCTCCTAACGTGCAAGAGTTTCTTGATCTTTCTGATAAAGGAATACGTTTCCCGAAACGCCTTGGAACTTCCCGAATACGTGAGCAGAGACGTCACCAAGGAAGTGCGAAGGTGGGCTGAAATTTTTCTTGCCCCGCACCCAATTCAAGATGGGTCATTTTTTAATTTTTTTACTTGAATATTTAACCTGGACTTTGCCAATAATAATGAGTTTCGTGTTTTTCGTCGTGTAGCCCTGCGTATTTTCCCCTAGGAAGTACGTAGTTTGCTTTTCCATAGAAAGGTTAACAAAATACTATTATCCGTAGGGCCGTAAAAATTTAATAATACATTCTACTCATATTTTGCGTTAATTTTAATTTTAAACTTCGCACATAGTATGATTTTCATGTCATAAGCAGTGGTGGTTATAGGAAAATAAAGGAAAAATGAAAATATGAAATTCTTAGTCATGAAAATAAAATGAAATGCCCTCGCTGCACTTTTCTGCTGATGCTAAATTTGCTTATCTCTACATTGCTATGAACACAATTTGCTTATCTCTGCATTGTAAAGTTACAGTCCCATTTATAATTTAAATTTGTAGTTTCAAAATGGTAAAACATTTGCATTTTTCTAACATAGATTGAAATTTGCGTCTCTGTGGTATACGAGAGGAGCACATGGATTTTAAAAACCTCATTTTAAAGTGCTGGTACTGCAACAACAAACGTCTACTGGAATTCCCATTTGCCTAGTTTTTTTGTTTTTTTTTTAGTATGTGTGTGTGGTTGGCGTTGGGGAGGCAATGCATCCAATTTCATGTAAACTAATAAAATTCTTTTCCACCCTCTGGCAGATGAAGAAAAAAAAAGTGAAAATTTCAAAATGAAAGTTTTATTTTTTTTATTCTTTTGTAATCCATTCATATTAGCAGTTCAATTCCGACTCAGAAATCGATCGGAAAAGGCTACTATTCATTTTTACGTGCATTATTTCAAAACCTTGGAAACATTCTAGAGCATTAATAACGGTAAAGAATTGAAGTTGTTGGATCCTAAAGTGAAGAACTACTGAATCTACCCTAAGTAAGCAGTGTGTTGGATGTGAAAGTTAGCTGCACATACAACGGACAATAGGACAATAGCTTCAACGAAGACCCGAAACGTGCGAGTAAAGTGAATCATCGCTAAAAACGGAATGCCCAGGTAAGCATTATCCAACTAGAATATTTCCAAACTTTTGTAATCCTATATTTGAAACAGTAAGTTACAACTTAATGTAAAACATGAATTTTCCAACTGATCCCTAAACTGCTGGAAGCGTACGTGCACTTTTGTACAGGTGGAAAACCCTTTGTATTTTAATTCTACCTCTTCGTTGCTCGGTTCGAGGGTCGTGACCCAATTCACATTCTGTCGGTAGTCAAGGTTCGCCATTCCTGTCTATTCTACACGGTTATCATGATTTTTGTAACTGGTAGATTTGTGAGAGTTTTTGTTTGATCGATGAATCTGTATGGGGGACGTCCTCTCGTTCTTTTGCCGTCGACTTTCCCCCGAATACAAAGTTTTTCTAAAGCGTCTCGCCGGATGATGTGGCTGAAGAAGGTTAGTATATGTCGTTGGATTGTCGGAAGAAATCGCTTGTGCGTATCTACACCGAGCTCTCTCAAGATTGATGCATTAGTCCTATGCACAACCCAGGATATTCTCAGCATGTGTCTGCAGCAAATCATTTCAAACTCCTCAATTCGTCTGCGCATGCTGCATTTAGGTGTCATTCGCATAGCGTAGATTTGATATTTTCCTACCGCCTACTGACCCCCCACCATTCCAGATCTTTCTGATTTTCCGTTCCTTTCCTGATTATCCATTTTCCATATATATTAAAAAGTATGGTTGAGAGAATGCATCCCTGGCGAACTCCCTTTCCCACGCTGAATGTGTCAAACGTTTCGCCATTAATTGTGATGGAGGATTTATTAGCGTTGTAGATTGACTTAATAAGGAAGATAAGATGCCCCGGTACGGCAATCTCTCTAAGAACTCGCCAGAGCCGACCCCATTTCACGGTATCAAATGCCTTTGTATAATCTAGGAAACAGAAAATAGCTGGTACATTGTATTCATAAAATTTTTCAACCATTTGTCTTAAATTCATGAGTTGATCTCTTGTTCCCCTGCCTGGAACGAAACCTGATTATTCTTGCGAGATCTGCGGTAGAAGATAGGGTTTTAACTCACGACGTTAAAATTTGATGTAGGTAAACAAAAAAAAAAACACTTTTTTTTTAGACTGGAGTTTAACGACCGCGGTGAGCAACTCAATAAGCTATAAGCAGCCACCCTTCCCTAATTTAGAGCCACTGGTTCCAGGCAAGGGATAGAGCCAGTGCCGTAAGACAAACACAACATCCTGCCTCACCGGGATTCGAACAAGGCCCTATCTTGAATGAATGGTCGGAAGGCAGCGCTTAGAACACTGCGTCACCGGGCTGCTGGTTTTTTTTTTTTTTTTTTTTTTTTTGTAAAGAAATTGTTCAAGTTCAGTGCTATATTCATAAGCAAAAATGGAAAATTTCGGAAAGCAATTAAGACAATGCATTCACAGCATGAAATAAATTGAAGACGACATTCTAACAACATTTATATCTTACACCTCTAACACACTGGTCATTGTCATGTTATCTTGTTGGTTTCCCAGTGGCGTAACTAGTCAGATCCAAGTGTGTGTCGGGAAGTGGAGGGGGCCGGTGACTCCGTGCTGTAGGGCACTAAAAATTTTTGAATTGAGATTCACATTGTTTATTGTAGCTGAAAGTGCATGCGTATGATTTGCTGCCAGCGCAAAATCTGATTTTTAAATGGGCCATACTCAAGGCTCCTGTTCGCTGTTCTGCCTGTTTGTCGGTTATCACGGGCATAACAGCGTGTTCCTACGCGTCCGGTCTTTCGTGACATGTGCCCAAACAGCACGGCTCCAACAGCGTGTCATTCCTGCCAGTGTTTCTTTCAGGACTTTTTGACCGGGATGGGGGGCAAATGGAAACTTAGAGGGGGCAAGTTTTCCATTTGCTATAAATATATCTTTTAACAACTATATCTACGTATATAGAAATAATTATTATATATACATATATATATATATATATATATGTAGTGGGATGTAAGGTCAGGTGATGCGTAACATCACAGCCTCTCCTTGACAAATGTCAACCCCGCCTTCTCGTGGTGCATCCTGTTCCCACTACAGGGGCTCTGACGACCGCAAATAGCGGTATAACTATACCATCGGGATCAGAGGAAATGCTATCCCACACTCACCAACCCGCTTGGCCAGCGTGGTGAGTTATGGCCAAACACCTCCAAAATGACTCTACAATTTAAATCTTGGCCCTCAGTCTCCGGCAGCTGGAATGTACCTGGCCAAGGCAGCGGCCAGTGCGACATGAAGGCAGAGGGTGCTAAGAATCCCCGGAGGACCGGACTAGGCTGCCATCTGATGCTGACCTTGGCTACCTACAACGGACGCTCCCTATCTTCTGATTCAAGGCTTCTTGAATTGGAAGAGGAACTACAAAGGATCAAGTGGGACATCGTCGGGCTAAGTGAGGTAAGGAGAAAAGGAGAAGATCTCATTGAACTGAAAAGTGGACATCTCTTCTATTATCGTGGGACAGATACTGGCAGAACTAGTGGTGTTGGATTTATAATAAACAAGAAACTGAAGGATAAAGTGGTAGAAGTTGAAAGTTCCTCTGACAGAGCTGCACGACTCGTTATCCAACTATCGAGAAGATACCAGGCTCAGATTATTCAAACTTATGCACCCACCACAAGTCATCCTGAAGAAAAAATTGAAGAATTTTATGAGGAAATTCGTCATCTAAATAATAAAGGTAAGCAGCACTTGAAGATAATTATGGGAGATTTCAATGCAAAAATAGGGCACCGGCAACAGAATGAAACTTCAGTAGGTAAATTCGGTCACGGCAACAGAAACCAGCGTGGAAATACCCTCGTTGAGTTTGCAGAGGCAGAAGGATTTTTCATCTTGAATTCCTTTTTCAAGAAAAAGCCACACAGGAAATGGACATGGAGACATCCAATTGGGACGACAAGTGAAATTGATTTTATTATGTGTAACAAAAAATTCGTCATCGAAGACTGCAGTGTGCTGAACAAGTTCAACACAGGTAGTGACCATAGATTGGTGAGATGTAAGATGCACCTCAACACTAAACTGGAACGTAGCAAGCTCATAAGACAAACAAAATGTATTGACATAACCAACCTTAAAAAACACCATAATACTTTCAAGTTGGAACTGAAGAACAGATTCTCTGCTTTAGAAGGCCTAACATCGGAAGAAGTGGATATTTCTGAAGTTAACAGAAAAGTAACCAAAGCTCTTATGGAAACAGCAACAAAATTAGCTGGGTCTAAGAACAAGTTGCATGTAAACAAATTATCAGGAAAAACCAAAATGTTGATGCAAAAAAGAAGAGAGATGAGGACAACTAAAGAAGATGTGACTTCCAAAGTGGAATATATAGAGCTATGCAAGACAGCACGAAAAAGTATCACTGAAGACGTAAGGAAATTCAACTGTGAGCTAGTGAGGAAAGCAATTGAAAACAACCAAAGCCTAAAGATAGCAAAGGGACACCTCAGTAAGGGAAGAAAACAGATTATGGCTCTGAGAAAAGAAGATAGTTCTATAACAAGAAATAGAGGCGAAATTTTGACAAGAGTGAAAGATTTCTACTCCAAATTATATGAAAGGGATGATACATGTACTCCAGACATCATGAAAGGTACCAGAGTTCTTCCAGTCCTCCCAGCAGAAGTTGCTCATGCAATCAAGAACATGAAGCGGGGGAAAGCTCCAGGAGAAGATGGAATTACTATAGACATCATACAAGAAGCAAGTGGAGAAATTGAAACAGTACTCGCCCAAATTTTCACTCGATGCCTTAATGAAGGGAAGATTCCTGAGGATTGGAACAATGCTACAATGATCCTGCTACATAAGAAAGGTGGCATTGAGGATCTCAGGAACTACAGACCTATCAGCCTCCTATCAGTGGTTTATAAAATCTTCACTAAAGTTCTTTCACACCGCCTGAAGGTAACACTGGACATGGCTCAACCGAGAGAACAAGCTGGATTCAGGAGTGGCTACAGCACAATAGATCATATCCACGTACTGAGAGAACTAATTGAAAGAGCGAGGGAATATGAACTTCCATTGTGCATGGCTTTTATCGATTATGAAAAAGCCTTTGATTCGGTGAAACCATCAGCAGTTACAATGGCTCTGAAATCCTGCGGTATTGAAGATGCATACATTAATATTATTAATAACATCTATGAAAATGCAAGTGCAAAGATTCGGCTGTTTGAAAATACAACACACATAAAAATTGGAAAGGGAGTGAGACAAGGTGACACCATATCTCTGAAGCTCTTTAATGCCACATTGGAAAATGTCTTTCAATCACTGAACTGGGAAAACAAAGGGATAAAGATTAATGGAGATTATCTAACCCACCTTCGTTTTGCTGATGACGTAGTCATTTTTGCAACTACCCCATCAGAGCTGCAGAGTATGATCCAGGAACTTGCTGACAAGAGTAAAGAAGTGGGATTAAAAATGAACTTTCAGAAGACAAAAGTGATGTTCAATGCTTTTACAAGAAATGAAGATTTATCGATTGATGGAGAAAAACTGGAGATAACAGACACGTACGTTTATCTTGGACAGCAGATATCAAGTGAGGGTCACATTGATGAAGAAATTAATCGGCGTACAAAACTTGCCTGGAGAGCTTTTGGAAGAAACAGCATAATTTTCAAGAGCAATATGCCATTATGTCTTAAAAGAAAAGTGTTTGATCAATGCATCCTTCCAGTGCTTACGTATGGTGCAGAGACGTGGACCTTAACTAAAAGAGACATACAAAGGCTGCAGACAACTCAAAGAAGCATGGAGAGGTGCATGCTTGGTATAACCAGGAGAGATAAGAAGAGGAACTCGTGGATCCGAAAAATGACGAGAGTGGAAGACATCATGATCAGAGTTAAATCCCTGAAATGGCAATGGGCTGGACATACTGCCAGAAGGACAGACCATAGATGGACAGCCGAAATTTTAGATTGGATTCCAAGGGACAGGAAAAGACCCAGAAAAAGACCACATGGGAGATGGGTGGATGAAATTCGTAAATATGCGGGAGTGACATGGAGGAGACTGGCACAAGACAGACCGTTGTGGAGGAAACTTGGGGAGACCTTCGTCCAGCAGTGGATTGATAATGGTTGACAATGATTATGATGATGATATATGTAGTACAGGGGCATATTTAGTGAGGGGCCATGGGGCCCTGGTTCTCTCGAAAGTATTTTTTTTTTATTAAAATGCGACTTACATTAACAATAAGGTTTTAATTTAATAAAAATGCATCAACATACATTAGAAAAAAATGCTTTAATTTTTCTTCTATTTTTCATTAACTTTAATTTTGTTCAGGTGGATTTCAAAAACTTACTTTTTTTCGTCGCACCTTCTCCTAGAAGAAATTCTGTATACGCCCCTGATGTAGTAATTTCTTCAAACATTTCAAAAACAAACTTTTCCAGCTAAACGGAAGGGGGGGGTGTCAGGATGTGCTTCTTGGTTTTAGCAGGCTTGAAATTCTTATCGATTAAAATGCATTCAACACACTCCTGACCCTGAATCGCGATTCCCTGACTATGAGGTATGATTAGTCTACTGATAGTATTTTGAAGAATATCATGCGTCTTAAAACACTTTTTAGCAAAATAAACTGTAATACTTGAACAAATTAAAAATATATTTAATTGGAGAAATATTGGTAGCATCAAAAGAAACTAAACTTCCTTTTTCATTATAGCCTGAATTTATTAACATTTAGCTCGGTAACATAAAATGTATCCGGGGGGGGGGGGGGCGAACGGCAGTTTCCGGGACCCCCCTCCCCGATGTATGCCTGAAAGAAACACTGATTCCTGCTCCTACGCCCCACCCCTCTTGAGTCTTCTCAAGCCGACTACAAGGGTCTTCCGGCGTGCTGAATTTCTCTGAGCACGATATGTAGGATAGCCAGCAGCAAACGGCGTTGAGATCTGCGTCCCCTCTTTCTCCCATCGGAACTGGAGGCAGTGCAAAGGGAAAGTACAGTATTGTACCGTACTTGCCCTTTGCATGTTATTGGTCAACTACCGTACAGCGCGGTAGTTGACCAATAGCTGTGATCTCATTACGTTTGCTCGATCAGTTTGTAACGCATACTCTAGATTCAGTTTCCTTTTGATTTTACTATCTCTTGTTATTTTATTTTCCTATGCAAATTATCTTCTCACTTAACGAGATGTTATTTCTCCCGCTGAATTATATGTGGCAACGAGTGTAAGTCATGACGTGGTGGTATGCAGTATATATAGGCGCGCTCAACTATACCAAGCAGCTACGTTTTATATGTGATAGGTTCTTCCATTATTATTGTTATGTGATTTATCTACGATAGTACGAAAGTTCGGGCTATCAGTAGTTGAGTTTTGTTGGAGTGTGTATTTAAGTAATACCAGGAGTTCCCCAATAAAAGGTTAAAAGTGAGTACGTTTTCTTAGTTCATTTTATTGTCAGACCTCTGTCTGGCCGTTAAGTCTATTTCATTGAGTATCTACGTTAAGTTCAGGGTATATTGTGTTTACCGCTCTAATAAGGAGCCTTCAAGGTACTAATGTACCAAAACCGAAGTTATATTACTGAAATTCAAGATAATGAGGAACGCTGAGTAAAAAGAAATTCCATATTCAATGAACTTATTGCACGTGCGTGTCTTACCTAAACAAACTCTAGCACTTTGAAGATTAGTCACACTTTAGCTACGTCAAGTAACCTTCCAATAACCCTAACGTGACTTCACGTAAGCTTTACTGCACTACACGCCCACAGCGGAGAGCTTTATTCATTATAAGTTAGTTAAAGTCTATCTGTGCATCTATTTTTTGTTCTTTATTCTGTGGTTTTCGTAATCTTTTAATATCTTGAATGGCGACGGTGATTAATGCAGTAGATTCTTTGTTGAAACGACCATTTTCTTCAAGAACTTTAGAGGGAAAAACTGATGTAAAATCCTTAAGATCCTAAATAAAAGTAAAAATAAATCTTAAGTGAAATCCTTGGGATTCATGATTCTTTGGGAGGGCCTAAAATTGAAGCTTTATCCATGCGAAATTATTTATACTTTTTTCGCATTTCATAAACTCTTTACAGTATGATAGGTAGAGTAATTTAGGTCATTCATATTTAAACTCTTCAAAAGTGCATTGAAAATCACAAATAATAAGATTACGAGTTTAATTTTGTACACTGAACAAAGATACTGCAAAAAAAATTTCCTGTTAAAAATACGGAAATAAGCAAAAAAACGTATTTTTAAAAAAAATTGAGCAAATAAATATTCTTTTTTAGATGATGCACAGCTTAATATGTTTTCTCGGCAACTGAGGTCGTCGCAGGTTAATAAATCCATATATTCTTCAAAATAGTAGGCTTAATATTTTATCGAATATATGGTTATGGAGAAATTGAAACTACATTCGCCCAAGTTTTCACCAGACGTCTCAATGAAGGAAAGCTTCCTGAGGATTGGAACAATGCTACAATGATACTGCTACATAAAAAAGGTGACGTTGAGGATCTCGGGAACTACAGGCCTATCAGCCTCCTATCAGCGGTTTATAAAATCTTTACTAAGGTTCTTTCACATCGCTTGAAGCTAACAGTAGACAGGGCTCAACCAAGAGAACAAGCTGGATTCAGGAGTGGCCGCAGCACTATTGATCATATCCATGTACTGAGAGAACTAATTGAAAGAACAAGAGATATGAACTGCCATTATGCATGACTTTTATTGATTATGAAAACGCCTTCGATTCCGTGAAACCATCAGCAGTTACAATGGCTTTGAAATCCTGCGGTATTAAAGATGCATACATTAGCATTATTAATAACAACTATAAAAATGCAAGTGCAAAGGTTCGGATATTTGAGGATACAGCACAAATAAAAATTGGAAAAGGAGTTTGACAAG
Organism: Macrothele yani; assembly: GCA_039090855.1. Lineage (NCBI taxonomy): Eukaryota > Metazoa > Arthropoda > Arachnida > Araneae > Macrothelidae > Macrothele > Macrothele yani. The sequence continues at coordinate 98,799,064 of CM076992.1, read as the reverse complement.
GTGTCACCGTATCGCCCAAGCTCTTTAATGCCACATTGTAAAATGTCTTTCAATCATTGAACTAGGAAAACAAAGGGATAAAGATTAATGGAGATTATTTAACTCACCTTCGTTTTGCGGATGACGTAGTCATTTTTGCAACTACCCCTTCAGAGCTGCAGAGTATGATCCAAGAACTTGCTGATAAGAGTAAAGAAGTGGGATTAAAATGAACTTTAAGAAGACAAAAGTGATGTACAATGCTTTTACAAGAAATCAAGATTTATCGGTTGATGGAGAAAAATTTGAGACAACCGATACCTACATTTACCTTGGGTAGCAGATATCAAGTGAGGGTCACATTGATGAGGAAATTAATCGGCGTATAAAACTTGGATGGAGAGCTTTTGGAAGAAACAGTACAATTTTTAAGAGCAGTATGCCAGCATGTCTTAAAAGAAAAGTGTTTAATTAATGCATATGCTTACGTATGGAGCAGAGACATGAACCTTAACTAAAAAAGACATACAAAGACTGCAGACAACTCAAAGCAGCGTGGAGAGATGCATGTTTGGTGTAACCAGGAAAGATAAGAAGAGGAACTTGTGGATAAGGAAAATGACAGGAGTGGATGACATCATGACCAGAGTGAAATCACTGAAATGGCAATGGGCTGGACATGTTGCCAGAAGAACGGACCACCGATGGACAACTAAAATTTCAGACTGGATTCCGAGAGTTAGAAAAAGACCGAGAAGAAAACCCCGTGGGAGATGGATGGATGAAATTTGAAAGCATGCTGGAGTGACATGGAGGAGACAGGCTCAAGACAGACAATTGTGGAAGAAACTTGTTGAGACCTTCATCCAGCAATGGATTGATAATGGCTGGCAATGATGATGTTGATGGTTATAAATTTAACCACTAATACCAAAAAGGTGATTAATGTAATTACTGACGCTAAAAGGGTGAAGAAAATGGCTAACAATTCATATAAATTTGTATATAAATACGGAAATCATCTGGAGTTGCCTTTAATTTAACTTTTTTATCTTTTTTTTTTTTTGACGGTGGACGGTGAGGCTGAGCCCTTTGAATCCAAGTTTCAAGGTCTTTGCTGGAATGGGAAGGGGGGGGGTAAGTCGTAGCAGGCACATTTCCAGCGGCACGAGCCGCCACTGGGGGGGGGGGGGAGAGGCACGAAGTCCTTCTTTGTAACCGGTAGTAAAAAAAGCATTAAAAATTCTGTCTTTCAGTGTTTCGTAAATGAAATTTCTATTAAACTTGCCTCAGCAAAAATAATACTCGCCCATCCTGATTTCGAAGTACAGCGGCGTCCCTTTACGTGAGGTAGAAAAACTGGCTAAGGGGACTTGCAGCAAAGGTTCCTTTACTACACAGCTTTAATTTAACAAACCTCCAAACCGTTACAGTGTATTCCTACATATCATACCTTTGTGGAACCTCCGGGGAACTGAGACGAATCATGAAAAATCCCGTGATATTCTTGCCAACAAAAAATTAACAGAAATGAAACATAGAAGACCGTTCGCAAAAATATTTTAGATATTCACAACGTCTTTTTATTTCAGTGCAAAGAAACATTTCGGGATACTTGAAAAAAATTGCTTCTTAAATAAATGTTCAGGTATTTCATGTTAAGCTCAGAAATGATAGATCACTTTGAATGAAATAAACGTGTTTTGAATGAACGTTATTTACATATTTATATTAGCTTGCGAAAATTTCGCATAAATGACCTTCGATAAGGAAAGAATTTTGAAAAACGAATATGTGATGAGTTCCCGACAGTTCGATCAACATCGTTTCGTAAAAGATTTCCTTCGTGATTTTATCTTTGCAATTTTATCGAATATGTCGTTGTAAAGTAATAAGTAGTGAAGTACTTAACCATCATTTTCAGTCTGCAGTGTAATTATGAGCTGGAATTTTAAGTTTAAAAAACGAAAATACGTAAAATTTCGCAATGCCGATAGGCTATGCCAATGTTTGACTAAAGCGAAAAACAATTTTACCGGCGAAATATTTTGCGCAACATCCAGTTGATGTATTTCCTTATTTTCTGAAAAATCGTTGCAGGAGATAACGTTGCGCTGAGGATTTCCATCGGTTTTGCGAAAAATACATAAATAAATAATATGTATGAGAGGGTTCCACGGTTATCGAAGAAAAATAAATTCGTATATGTGGAATTCATATCTTATAAGAAGAATGTGGATTGTTAAAATACTAACCACTGAGAGCACCGGGATCTGAGGAAAATAACAGAAAAAAAGACTGTTAATTTTGTTTGAAAGAGGTTGAACTGTAGACTTGTTTTTTCCTGTATGCATTCAAGAACGTTGCTGTAATTAAAAAGAAAAAAAAACCACTTCTGTAACACAAATAAATGGTAAAAAAATTCCAAGGCAATTAGTGTGGAGCTCAATCTACATCTCCAGATCCCAGTATCAACTAAAACAGTTCGCAGGGAACTGTATAAACAAGATATTCATGGTAGAGCTGCTATTGCAAAACTTCTGGTGATCCGGGTGAATGCACAACAGCGACGGCAATTGTGCCAGGAGCATAGAACGTGGACTGCTGATGCATTGAAGCGCGTAATGTGGTCGAACGAATCCACATTCACATTATTCTCCACCGCAGGTCGTGTTCACGTGTGGAGAACACCGTCAGAAGCGTACAACCTAGACTGTCTGCTCCCAACAGTGCAGCATGGTGGTGGTTCTGTCATGCTCTGGGTGGTCATATCGTGGTTTTCAGCAGGTCCTCTGATCACCTTGAAAGGACGGGTGACTAACAGGACGTATGAAAAATTGGCCGAATAAGTCCATCCAGTGGCTCAGGCATTGTTTTCTGCAGGGGATGCCATCTATCAAGATGATAACGCCCCAGTTCACAGAGCTCGAAATGTCCAATCATCGTTTGAGGAACATGAGGACGAACTTCCACGCCTTTCTTGACCTCCCCGATCACCAGACTTAACATCATCGAGCCACTGTGGTCTGTGTTGGAAAACACAGTAAGATCCCGTTATCTTCCTCCTGCATCTCTCAAAGACCCGGAACACTTTCTGCACGAAGAATAGTGTAACATCCCACTAACCACCATCCAGGATTCGTATACGCCCATTCCAAGAATATTTCAAGCGGTTTTGAATGCCAAAGATGGTCCCACACCCTATTAGGTACGTAAAAACCTTCTTTTCCTGGGTGTTCACATTATTCTGTCCAATCCCTGTACATTACGGATAAAACTTATCTGCTGCTATGCCTTCCAGCAAGGCAGGGCAAGACAGATACATCCCCTATCCCCAGACGTTTGGGTGTAAAATCAAACTGAAAAAAAAAAATAGAAAAATAAATCAAAAGTAAATTGAAAATAAAAATCATTGGCTTATAAATAGTTTACTGCCTCAAAAATAATCGAACGATGTTCCGAAGTTATTGAAAAATCACTGGTTTCTCATGAAATTGCCCGTTGTGATTAAACACAGAGATCCAGATCTTTTGAAGCGATCCATAAAACAGAGGTTCAGCTCTTTGAAGGGATCCATAAAACAGAGGTTCAGCTCTTTGAAGGGATCTTTAAAACAGAGGTTCAGCTCTTTCAATGGATCCATCAAGCAGAGGTTCAGCTCTTTCAAGGGATCCATAAAACAGAGGTTCAGCTCTTTCAAGGGATCCATAAAACAGAGGTTCAGCTCTTTCAAGGGATCCATAAAACAGAGGTTCAGCTTTTTCAAGGGATCCATAATAAAGTTCTCAAACTTCTTAATCAGTGATGTAGTTTTTAAATTAAAAGTACCTTAGCGGCAGGAAAAAAACAACCATAGGAGAATACCCTCCAAATTAAATCCTTATGAAATCTGATTTGCTGTTTTTATTATGTGTTTTATATTAAATTTTTATTACTAATTACTCTGCTTAAATTTAACGATTTTAATATAAATTTAAAATAAATGAATGTTACATGAGTCATATCCTAAGAATATCACGTTTTTATTTAAATACAGGTATGCCGTTCTACACGATTTATCTATTCTTTTTGTGGTACGTTTATCCAAGTTCTAGTAGTGCATAATAGTTACATTGAACAAATGCAACTAACATAGTCACATTAATTCAGTGTGACTAATACACCGTTTTTCCTAAGATTATGAAATGGCTGTAGATTTATTTTGTGTCACCCATAAGGAATCAGAGTGAGTTCAGGGTATTACTTTTATTATAGACGATAGCCGGTGTGAAGCAGTTTAGTAGCAGTGTTGACGCCAGCCGCTCAGAATTGGGTGGCTATTAAGGGGAGTAAGCATGATGGGGAGGGCACAAATTTTGAAGTGTTTGGCAACAATTTTGGCAAAAAAATTCCGATCGTGTAGATTTTACCAGGCGCTGATAATTTTAATATATTTTATGACCACAATACTTGTGGTGTTGAGATAGAATAAATCAGCAACGTTTATTCGCAATTAAATATTTTATTTTAAGATCTGCTGTGCCATTTAACCTGATGAAGCCGAGCCAAACGCTCAGAGAACCTATAGTAGATCTTAAAATAAAATATTTAATTATGAATAAAAGGTGCTGATTTATTCTAGCAGATAATGTTATCCCTAGTAAAAAATAAGTTTTCAGGTGCATACTGTACATAGTATTTATTCAGTGTATGTAGTATGAGAATCATGGATACGAATCTTCATATCCTTAAACAGGTTACTATTTCCTCGTTCTTCGCAATTTGCTTACCTACCTCGTTTTTTCTTTTCTTCTCTCTCTCTCTCTCTCTCTCTCTTTCTCTTTCTGTCATCAGGATGTTTACGCATTTTAGTTTGTAACCTGACAAGGAATATCTACTTCTCTCTCAACTCTTATCTTTTAAAACTATAATCACAAAAAAAAAAAAAGGATGTTTTTCTACTACTCTCTGAGGCATTTGCTCAGAGGACTCTCTCCCTTTCACAGAGTAATACAACATTAAATTTAGCAAAAAAGTTCATTTTATGTAACACATTTTCTTAAATTCGAAAAATTCACGTACGTGGTATGTTTATCCAAGTTCCTAAAATCTTAGAAGACTGAACTCGCCATGTGTTCTAACTGCTTAAATATTTGGGTGTCCTAAAGGGTGGGCTCAAAGAAAAGTTGGGTTGACTGAAGCACACCTCAGTAGAAATGATCTTTACTACCGTAAAATACGTATCACTCAGTCAACGTGATTGTTTAACGTTTCTCTTGTTTTATTTTCTCTGAGCAGAACAATTGTAACCCCGCGGAGTAGCCACCGCCTATAACTTTACTTTAACTGCCGCCAAGACAAAAGCATTCACATCCTCTTTGCACTAGAAACCTTATGATTCATTATTGCCCTAGTGTATCATCTCATATCTACAGTATTTTGTTTTTGCGACTACCATGAACAACTTATAGAGCTATAAGCAGTCGCCGTCAGTAATTATTTTGGTTCACTGGTTCCAGGGTAGGCCCGTTGAACGAACTCACCACCATGCTTTACAAAGCAGGCCCATCTCGGATCACTGATCAGAAGCCAGCGACTCAGACCACTCGACCACCGGCGGCGCGGCCGTCTCTCCCATATAAGCATTCGGTTAAGAAACTGGTATGTATGTATGCATGCATACAGAACACAGTGTTCTTTATTATTTAGTACATGATCATCTAAAAAAATCCTTTGCGGGTAACCACGAAAAGTGCCCTTTGCGCCACTAAGCCGTTTCTACATCACTGTTCTTAATCGTTAAGTTTGTGAAGAGAGATTTTTTGTGTTTCCTTCCTTCTCCTCGCCTTCAATCCTGTTAGAGGCTATTTTGCAAAGTTTTAACGAAAGTCAAAATAGTTGTCTATGCATTTCGATGAGAGACTTCTCAACTTAAAGCTAGAGCCTTCTTAATTTAAATTTTAATGTCAGACAAGCTTTTTTATACAAAGAAGTTAATTACTCGCTTCTTTTCCACTCTGACAACGCATTATTACATCCCTAAGTTCAACCTGCTGAAACATTTAATTGTGAAATGTGCCGCCATCTATATTTTAAGAAATGAAACTCAGCTCAATATAGGAATTACGCGTAGTTCTTTAACACATACGTTGTGGTATACGCATTATCCATTTACAACGCATCTGCACATGTCATGAAATAGAGCGATATATCGTCCAGTTTCCTGTTTAAATAAGCTACAATCCAATCAAATAAATGGAACATTACAGATGCATAATAATGATCTAACCCCAGTACATTACGAAGGTAAACTGGGAAAGGCGACGTCGACCCCAAAAGATCAATGGTAACTACAAAGATTTTTAGTGTGCACGCTCCTTACTAATTGTATTTGCATAAAGGCATGGTGAACCACCCATTCACGCCTCTTTCATTAAAAGATTTGGAGCGTAGTTCAAAGAATGATAGGCAGTAACGTTTTACGGCATCGACAAACACGGCGTTCGTCGGGGTCTCAAACTTCGAGGGGGCTTCCGTCAAACGGTGACGTCATACTTCCATACGTGTCATTTCTGTACAAATGAATTTTTGTCCCATTTCCGTACATATCCAGGTGCTCTAGTGCCATTTTCGTACACAGATGTGATGATCCGTGAGCAGTGAGATATGCGTGAAGGAAGAGAGAGGATCGGGGGCGTACGGATCGTCCTCGCAGCCCCTCCCCACTGTGGGAGGGTTCACGGCTATTAGATAGCCTTAGGAAAAAGATTTTACAAAATCTTTTGTACGAAACTAGTTAAAGAAATAGCCCGAATTTTTTCACGGCAGCTTTGAACAAAATCTTATACGAAACTGGTTAAAGAAATAGCCCGGATTTTTTTTACGGCAGCTTTGAACAAATAATTTTTGACGACAGCTTTGAACAAAATCTTATACGAAACTGGTTAAAGAAATAGCCCGGAAATTTTGACGGCAGCTTTGAACAAATAATTTTTTACGACAGCTTTGAACAAAATCTTATACGAAACTGGTTAAAGAAATAGCCCGGAATTTTTGACGGCAGCTTTGAACAAATAATTTTTTACGACAGCTTTGAACAAAATCTTATACGAAACTGGTTAAAGAAATAGCCCAGAATTTTTGACGGCAGCTTTGAACAAATAATTTTTGACGACAGCTTTGAACAAAATCTTATACGAAACTGGTTAAAGAAATAGCCCGGAATTTTTGACGGCAGCTTTGAACAAAATATTAAAAAGAAAAGCAGTTTTTTTCCGCGGTTTTGAAATTAAACATCTGCGACGAATGCTGAAGACTGTAAAGATGAAGTTAATGGACAGCCTGTTTACTCTTCAGTTTTTATTGCTTTTCCCACTTACCCTATCATGAGCGCCTATTGGTTGACAAAAACAATGAATAGTGATCTCTATGACGTCGGAGGAACTCGACAGCTGATCAACATATACTTTCGTCCTTAGATTCCCCACGTCTAATACCAGGCGCGGTGAAACTGTATGGAAATGGCACTAACCGATTTTCTATGTACGGAAATGGGACAAAATGAATTTGTACGGAAATGGTACGTACGGAAGTGAGAGACAATGCCGTCAAACACCGTTTTGACTGAGTAGCTCAGGATGTCTGGGTTACTATTTACCCCACACTGACTCACAGCAGAAAACACAGTGCTCGAGTTTTTTGTAGGCCTACTGGAAACTCTTTCCCGTAAAGAATGATGCAACGCAACCGAGCTTGTTGCCCCACGGGCGATGGTGGAAAATCAGCAAAAAAGTTTAAAGCCTTTCTTGAATTTTACATTATTCTTTTCCCTCTAAACCTCGTGGCTTTAGTCTAGGTCATTTAATTAATCATACCACCTATATACAACATACTTAAAGGCGCTCAGATGCAGGAGCGCGGACTTCACCAAATTATTGAGAGGGCAGGCGTGAAGAGATGAGACGTGGGAGGGGCATATGTCTCTTCTATTGTCAGGAGGAAAATTAAAAAAAAAAGGGGGAGGGGAGAGATAGACTACGGAATTCAACGTATATTTTAAAACGCAATTGTAATTGCTCATCAGCAAATGAACAAGGAAACGGATTTTTTTTTTTTGCAGAATATTAATATTTTTAAAAATGCAATTCAGCCTGTGATTTTACAGAAAAAATATCCGGAACGATTTTATTTCCAAACATTTATAAAACAAAACTGGGAAATTAGCAGAGTTGCTTAAACAAAGAGCAAGAAGCGCAAAAAATAGATAAATAAAGGCGCTAGAGATTATACATTTCTGTATTTTTATTTATTTTATTTTTGATATTGTTTTAAACATTTACCACATATCACGAGAACATGCTAAACACAATAGAGGGCTGGAAATCCAGTTTCTAATCGAGTGAGCAATGCCGAATATGGGGGGGGGGTATTTATTTTGTGATTTATTAATTTTTTGAAATAAATCTCTTTGGCCTCATACATTATGAGGCTAAAGCGATTTTTAACTAAACAGGACGAAAACTATTGGGTGGGCAGTTCCCCCACCCCCAGTAAAATTATTGGAGGGGCAAGGTTCACCTTGTCTCCCCGTAGTCGGCGCTTATGTTCAGATGCTTTTGTTGAGAACAACTTTCCAGTGTATTTTGCCGCCCCAATGGCCCAGTGGCCCAAGACGCTGGCTTCTGACCATTTATCCGTGATATGCTTGGATTTTTAGGGTCCCGGATGAGGCTTATGTGGTGCGCCTGTCTTACCCAACTGGTTGTGTCCCTGTCCTGAAACCAGTAGCCCTAAATTAGGGACAGTAACTCTATGAGTCGCTTATGGTGGTCATTAAACTCCGAATCAAAGAAAAAATACGTACATTTTTACAAATTGGTTTATTGTTTTATTTACAATAAGTTTTTATATTGATTTTTTTCATTGTGAATCTATCTGAATATCAGGAAAATGCTCCCTTCCCATGAATCTCACTTGACTTTGATTTAAGCTACTTACTTTCCAACGTTTCAATGCTCCGGATTAATGTTGCATAATTGTTAATTTTTTCTTTTCTTGTAGTAGACTTTTTACACACTAGTATACATCAATTGCATATGGAAATATATTACCTAAAAACACTGCAAGAAGTTTTAATTGTATTTTCTTGAGATGAAACGGCAAAGATATACCAAGCAATAACTTTAGATGATAAAATAGATTTAGATGTTGCTGAGGCATAGTGAAATATAAAATGCATAATGTTTTCTACATTATATAAATCCCAGGTACAGGCTGAGGGATGTGGGAAGATTTCCAGTGCTTGAGCTCTCCTAACACATCCTTGAGGGACATATTCTTCTATAAATTTTGAACATTTAAAAACAGTGCTTAATGTTTGTTTTTGTTTTTTTTTCTCCTTTGCAGCGGTGTTGAAGAGCCTTACCGCGCTTTAGGGAATATAGGGCACTTGGTCAGATAGTAAGAGAGGTTAAGTGAAAGAAATTCTTTAAACGATCCTGTATAGAAAAATTGTGAATATAGTGTGTTACGTGCAAGTATAGTCGTATCTTAAATGTTTAAACTGATGTGATGAGACTAAACAGTTGGATCACGCAGTAGGGTGTTACACAAATCATACGAATTGTAGTGTAACAAGGATGGGAGCTCCCTTGTCAAAGTGACAGTCCCCAAAGTAAAGTCATAAGAGGTGGTTTCTCCTTGAGTTAAGACTGCACTGCTCGGATGGAAGATTGACTAACTGACTCAGCGGCGCAACGTAGAGCACTGGCCGCCATTACGAGCCGTTGCCAAATCTTTCGCTCCATCCTCTGATACCAAGTCTTCTAATGTCGTTCTCCATATTGCCTAGCCATTTCTTTATGGATCTTCTCACTGTTCTTTTGCCTTCAGGCTTTCGCCTGAAGGCAAATCTTTTTTTCAGAGCTGTTCTCTGGCATGTTCTCCGTATGTCCCAACCACTGCAGTCTGGAACACCTTATTTCTGTGAGATGGGTAAATAAAAATGAGAAAGCGTACCGAAACGACATGGAGGAGAACTTAAAACAACGTTCCTTAGAAAACATTTTTTTCTTCGGAGTTTAATAACCCCACACCAGCATTTAAGCCTTTATCGATTGTGCCACCTAAAACGCCAGTGCATGCAGACGACCACGGCAGCCCGAAACGACCTTCTAGGGTGAATAGAATTTTCTACCGCTACATACTCTTTGAACTTGCACGACCTCTGCGGGATTTGAAGAAGATACCCTCTGCAGTGCACACTCAGTGGGGGATGACCCAGGGCCCTGGGCCATCCCCAAATAGGTATGTATCCCTTGGTCCTTCCTTCTTTGTTATTGGCTGAGTAATTTGGAAACGCATTTTAATATGGTGAAGATACTTTTATCGCTTCTCAATATTTCAGATATTTTCTCCGGTGAATGTTTATTTGCATCTCCAATATTTTTGGCCACCCCTGTAGAGAAATCCTGGGGCGCCACTGACCTTCTGCCACCATTGTTGTCACTAAAGAAAGAAGTGAACTAGGAGTTGTTTTTTTCCCAGGGCGATATGATTCACTCTGAAGACATTGCACCTCATGGAAGAATGCAGAGATTACCCTTGGGAAAAGTCCGAAAGCCAATGCATATAAAGCCTACAGATCTGAAGTTTCATGCAGTGACCCAGCTCTAATCCTTCTTTTTTTGTAAAATGGTGAATAGAAATTCGAAAAGCAGAAACGGATAGTTTCAGGCGCTATGGTATTTAGGGCGACACACAATTTTAGGGTCCTTGTCGCTAAAGAGTTAAGGCTGTTGAGGGTCTGCAATCCCCAAATTGGATTCGTTGATTCCAGGAAGTGAAGGAACCAGCTTTTAAAGGACTTACACAAAGTGCATGTCTTGCCTTGAGATTCGAACCCAAACGTCCGAGAAGTCAGAAGCCCTAGACTATTCGACTACTGAGGCTACTTTCATCAAGCAGCGGATCGACAATAGTTGACGGTAAGATATGTCATACGGATACGCAAAGTTTAAGCATGGTTTTATTTTGCGTTTGAGTAATGACACACTCAAAACCGTACAACATTTCAAGTAATTGTTTTATATGTAAACACAAAACTAAATATAACTTTTCTAAGAAGAAAAGCTGTTTTATTGTAATAAAAACTGTTTTACCCCATCTATCATCATGTACTGCTCAGGTTATGAGATTATGTGATCTCAAAAATACCCATTATGTTTATTAGTACAAGAATTACCGTTCGAAGCTGAATTAAGCCCAAAATATCATCATAAACTTATAACTGAGAATTTAATAAATGAAGGCAGATAATTATTGTATTTGCACCTTTCAAGGATAAACCAAATCTAGGAATGTTATCTGAAAGACTGATGAGCATCTTGCAAGTTGGTCAAAAAATGGCTTTTCACCCAAGATCGAGGTTTTATCAACCCTGTGAGCATCTAAGTATATGAGGAGTCGCCCATCCCTAATTTAAGGCCATTAGTTCCAGGGAAGTGACCCAGCACTATGGGATAAGTGCGCCACCCATGAATCGTCCGGAACTCGAACCTGGCAAAGCATTCGTCTCTGATGACTCGTTTATGAGATGTATTTTGTCTAGTTTAGTTTGTTCGCAGCTTAGTTTTACTATGAGACTATTTCCAAAGCTACAGGCTGATTTTTGAAATTTCCTCCCCATAAGCATGATATGGCTCCTTTGTTGACCTCGATATGGGTAACGTTGATTACTGCAGCAACTGATTACGATTTACAGAGGTTTTATAATTTATGCTACTATATCTTTGCAGAATATGCGAGTTTTTTTTTCTTTTGTTCTTTTAAGGAAGCTGATCATTGAACCGTCAGGTATCGTAAAATGAAGATCGGAAACACATTTGTAAAGAAAGAACTTTTACGACTTTTTGAATAAAAAACAGGAAATCTAGGCAACAAATATCGGTCAAGGGATTCTTGCTAGATTTTTTGAAACGAATTTACTTTGGAGGGTTTTTTTAGGGGGAGGAAATCTTGCTTATATTTTTATTTTTACGCACTTTAAAGCAGGGATATTTTTGTTTAAAGAATTTAACATGAATCATTTAGTAAGTTTTCAAAAATAAAAAAAAATATATTTTATAGATGAGTCAGGCAGTACAGTTGAATGAATTATGGTAGATTTCCAGAAAAAATAAACTAGGGCGTAAACTACAGCCGGGCGCACAGGTGAAGCAGTGGTCTAAGCGCTGGCTTCTGGCTATTCGCCCGAGATGGGTTCGAATCTCGGTGCGGCATAGATGTTGTGTTTGATGTTGGTAACTAGCTGTCTCCCTTCTCTGGAACCAGTGACCCTAAGTTAGGGACGGGCGACTGCTTATAGCCCATTGAGTTGCACACGGTGGTCGTTAACACCCAGTAAAAAAAAAGACACTACAGCGGCTTCATTTTAGCAGGGTTTATAGAAAAATAAATTAAGCTGGTAACGTAGACAGTACACGAAGTGACTGTAGTTTTAGATACTTCCCCTAAACGACTGTAAATTCAAAATTATTTTTCCTCAGACATTTGCTAAAGACGTTTTACGAAGTGTCCCTTTTCTGGCACGCTCTGGCAAAAGCATATTCACTTTAATCCTTTTACATTCCCAATCTAGTTTAAGCACTTTCTACTCTTGGTAATGAAATCTTGACAAAACTAAATTTTGAATTCGTTTCGTAAAATAGCTTTTCAGCAAATGTTTTCTTTTTACATCTTCTGAGATTTATCAATTTTCCTCTAGGAAGTGCTCAAACTCGCATAAATTTTGTTTTAGGATGGCAAAATAGCGGTTCGCCAAAGAATACCATTTTCTGTGACAGATCTCAAGAAATGATTGATTTCAGGGCTTGTGAATTTCTTGTTTTCGCTTCTCCACTAAAACTACTGGAATGCAGGCAACTCCAGAATCTTTACCGTGTATTTTGAGGAAACTTCAAGCATTTTCTGTTTTCCTTCCATTCTCTCCATAATTGCTTATAATCTTTTGATACCAATCACATATGAGCAAGCAATTATTTCGACAACTTCTCCGCAATGGCTCTTAAAAGCAAAAAGTGTGTAATTTTGCAAAAAAGGCAGTCTGCTCCAACTACAGCCATAGTTTTCAAGATTGAATTGCTCTGCTAAACTTCATTTTTCAAATATATTCTGCAGTTTTGAATTTTGCGAGGCAAACTAAAATGTGCTTCCGGTGGTCAGAGTATAACGAAGTAAATTTCTCCGTCATTTTTGGTCTACGCCGGCATTCGAACCCGAGGCCGCTTATTCCGGAACAAGTCGCTCTACCAACTGAGCTACGCAGACGATTATTCTGATTCCTATCTGCCTTTATTGTCGTGTGCGTCCTGCTGTTAGGTACGTCACAAAATCCCCCCCCGAAAGAGGGCCGGGGGAATGGCCCACGGGTCAGCCGTGACCATGAATCGTTGCAGGCAGCCATCCACTGTAGAACGTGCACTTGAGAACTCCCAGTCAATCTGCTGTGTGGAATGCAACATCACACATTGTTATTTTTCGAAGCGCTGGAGAAGAAATTCTCTGATTTTTCCTGTCTCACGGTGTGGAAATAACATCACACCAATGCGAGATTTTGAACGGCCGGGTCATCCGGATAGTTCGGGCGCCATTATAACGAAGTGAATTTCTCCGTCATTTTTGGTCAACGCCGGGATTCGAACCGGAGGCCGCTTATTCCGGAACAAGTCGCTCTACCAACTGAGCTACGCAGACATTTGTTCTGATTGCTATGTGCCTTTATTGTCGTGTGCGTCCTGCTGGCAGGTACGTCACAAGAGGCGCTGGCTTCAGGCAATCGTTTGAGTTATTTTAAGGCATGCGCCGTGTGTCTGTCCTACGGCGTTAATTCCATTCCTTTCCAGGAGCTAACTGGACCGAAATAGGGGCGGACATTTCCCCGTTGCCTAAGATGCCCTCGGAGGTCATTAACCGCCCCAAACTAAAACGCTTTAAGATATTTTCCATGAGAAATTTTTACTGAGCGTTCTGTAACTGAAATGTTGAACTCCAGTTATTTTTATAATGTAATTTAATTCATACCATACGGTAGGTGTTCCCCATTAACATCTCATATTTAAAAGATTCCAACTATAAAGTGAAGTGTGTTTATTTTTTTACATTACTGCGTCTCTTTCGGTAACGCTTTAAACAATGATGCTGGTTTCCTCTATCATTGTACTGTATTTATGCCAATTTATAACAAAGGCAAAATGCTCACTGTGTGTGATAATTTTTTTATTTTTTATATTTTCATTACGCAAAACTTTGTATTTTACTCCCAAATTCCAAAGTTATGGAACACACTTTAAAAAATTAAAAAATGGATTTTGCTAACGCCCTGAATGGAATAGTCATTTATCATTTCAAGTAGCGACAAGGTTTTGGATCTGTGTCCCAGGAAAAATCCTTACAATAGCAAAGAAGTATGACAAAGTGGAGTGGTTCAGTGAAAACGTCTTAAAACAACCACACGCATACACACCTGAAATTTATACGGGAAAACGTTGTTATATATCCTTACATATAGATAGGGCGACTTTTGTTAATACTGGTCATCTGATGTTTACATTGTGTTGTCTAAAAAGAAGTTTGATAAGTTACGGAAATTCTCAAAACTTTGATCACTGTATTTTCTCTGCGGAGAACATTTTGACATTTCCTACAAAGGGAAATTTTAGTGCCAGCCAGCTGTTAAGGTAGAAAGGCCACTTTCTGAAGATCATTTCAGGTGCAGTAGATTTTACCGGCTTTGAAGCTTGAGACTAGACTAAACAGATTTGACGGAGTAGCAGAAGGTCCAGTTACTAATTCTCATTCGCTATACAACGATCTTTAGCTTTACATTTCAATCAACTCCACGCGAAGTAGTCGCTCTATGGCCTAATGGTTAACAAGTTAAATTCTCTGTCGATGGCTAGGACTTAGAGAACAGTGCTTTGTTTGGTCTTAAGTCCCAGTTCTTGTAATTTCTTGGATCCAGGAATCCTAAATTATTAAGTTGGTGCTACTGAAATGTCCGGCCAAGGACCAGGACACATGAACGGCGAGAACGGAAAAGTAGGACAATTTACCTAGGCAAAATATTGCCCTTCGGCCTCGACACATAGTTGCCATCTGACCGGCAAGGCCATGATCTCGGAACGAAACAACTCTTGTGGCTAAGACCCGAAGAAATCATCAACTGCACATTGTCTGTCGTGAACTGTTTCCCGGACAGGAAGTGATTCAGGCGACGAAACAGATGATAGTCTTGTGGCTGAGACCCGAAGAAGTCATCAACTGCACGTTGAACCTCGTTGTCTGTTGTGAACTGTTTCCCAGACAGGAAGTGATCCAGGCGACGAAACAGATGATAGTCTTGTGGCTGGGACCCGAAGAAATCATCAACTGCACATTGTCTGTCGTGAACTGTTTCCCGGACAGGAAGTGATCCAGGCGACGAAACAGATGATAGTCTTGTGGCTGACACCCGAAGAAGTCATCAACTGCACGTTGAACCTCGTTGTCTGTCGTGAACTGTTTCCCGGACAGGAAGTGATCCAGGCGACGAAACAGATGATAGTCTTGTGGCTGGGACCCGAAGAAATCATCAACTGCACATTGTCTGTCGTGAACTGTTTCCCGGACAGGAAGTGATCCAGGCGACGAAACAGATGATAGTCTTGTGGCTGAGACCCAAAGAAGTCATCAACTGCACGTTGAACCTCGTTGTCTGTTGTGAACTGTTTCCCAGACAGGAAGTGATCCAGGCGACGAAACAGATGATAGTCTTATGGCTGAGACCCGAAGAAGTCATCAACTGCGCGTTGAACCTCGTTGTCTGTTGTGAACTGTTTCCCGGACAGGAAGTGATCCAGGCGACGAAACAGATGATAGTCTTGTGGCTGACACCCGAAGAAGTCATCAACTGCACGTTGAACCTCGTTGTCTGTCGTGAACTGTTTCCCGGACAGGAAGTGATCCAGGCGACGAAACAGATGATAGTCTTATGGCTGGGACCCGAAGAAGTCATCAACTGCACGTTGAACCTCGTTGTCTGTTGTGAACTGTTTCCCAGACAGGAAGTGATCCAGGCGACGAAACAGATGATAGTCTTGTGGCTGGGACCCGAAGAAATCCTCAACTGCACATTGTCTGTCGTGAACTGTTTCCCGTACAGGAAGTGATCCAGGCGACGAAACAGATGATAGTCTTGTGGCTGGGACCCGAAGAAATCATCAACTGCACATTGTCTGTCGTGAACTGTTTCCCGGACAGGAAGTGATCCAGGCGACGAAACAGATGATAGTCTTGTGGCTGGGACCCGAAGAAATCATCAACTGCACATTGTCTGTCGTGAACTGTTTCCCGGACAGGAAGTGATCCAGGCGACGAAACAGATGATAGTCTTGTGGCTGAGACCCAAAGAAGTCATCAACTGCACGTTGAACCTCGTTGTCTGTCGTGAACTGTTTCCCGGACAGGAAGTGATCCAGGCGACGTAACAGATGATAGTCTTGTGGCTGAGACCCGAAGAAGTCATCAACTGCACGTTGAACCTCGTTGTCTGTCGTGAACTTTTTCCCGGACAGGAAGTGATCCAGGCGACGAAACAGATGATAGTCTTGTGGCTGGGACCCGAAGAAGTCATCAACTGCACGTTGAACCTCGTTGTCTGCCGTGAACTGTTTCCCGGACAGGAAGTGATCCAGGCGACGAAACAGATGATAGTCTGTCGGAGACAAGTCCGGTTAACAGGCAGGCTAAGGCAGTGCTTCATGGCCCAAGGCAAGTCTGTCGGAGACAAGTCCAGATAATAGGCAGGCTGAGGCAGTGCTTCATGGCCCAAGGCACTTAGTGTCAGTCAGCATCGTTCTTTGTGCGACATGAGGGCAAGCGTTGTCCTGGAGCAGGAGAACACCATGCCTATTGACCAAAGCCGGTTGTTTCTGCAGAAATTTCCGGTGCATCTGGTGTAATTCAGCACAAAAACGTTATGCGGTGATGGTTTGGTCTCTTGCCAAGAAACTCCGAGGAATTATCCGGACTGTGGACCACCAGACAAGGAGCATCATCTTCTTGGTGTGTACGGGTGGCTTAGGATGCCCTCCAGCAGGCTGTGCCTTGCTGAACTATTGTGTAGATAGTTTCCGATTATCATAAAGGACCCACTTCTCGTCGCAGGTGACGATTCGATGCAGTATAGGTTCCTGTTTATTCCTGGCAAGCAGCGACGTGCAGACTTCCAAACGCCTAGTCTTGTTGGCAGTTGTAAACTCATGAGGCAGCCGCATGTCCAGCTTGTTGACCTTACCCAGCGCAGCCAGACGCCGAACAAATGTCGTGTAGTGGACACCTACCTCTGCCGCTATCACACGACACGTTTTTCGAGGGTCCCCTTCAACCACACGTATCAGAACATCGTCAGAAGCGGCAACAGGTCAGTGACCACGTGCTTAGTTTTGCAGGTCCGTATCTCCGCTTCGAAACTTCACAAACCATCGCTGAATGGTTCGTTCGTTGGCTGTATTCTCCCCAAACGCTGTGTTAACGTTTCGAGTGGCAATTCCTGAAGAACGGCCCAGTTTAAATCCATACAGGAAGATGATTCTCAAATCCGGCGTCTGCATGTTTCTTTTGCAAGCCACGTTACGTCCAAACAAGCCACGCCTGAACCTTGTTCTTCACACACGCGCTATTTATTTATAGTAACTCTGTGACGTAATACCCACAACACCTGTGTCTGGTTCCATTCTGCTGTGGTGGGGGCCTGTCCCCACTGCTCGTTCGTGCCGGACATTTCATTCGCACCAACCCAATACTAATGGAAGACTCTTTACGGTCTTCTATATTCAAGAGAATCTCTAACAACCACAAAAATACCCCATCAAGGAAGTCAAATATTCGGTGAAAACAGAGGAACTGAAAATTTTATATTATTTCAGCACTGGAAATTTATGTATTGGTAAATTTGGAGCTTATATTCTTCTCTTCCGCCCCAGGGGCGCAGTGGTCTGAGCGACGGCTTCTGATCATTCGTCCGAAAAGGGTCTGGGTTCAAATACCGGTGAGGCATGGATGTTCTGTTTGTCTTACGGCACTGGCTCTCTCCCTTCCCTGGAACCAGTGGCCCTAAATTAGGGACGGGCGACTGCTTATAGCCCATTGAGTTGCTCACGGTGGTTGTTAAACCTTCAATCCAAAAAAAAAAAAAGTTCCAAATACTCTTCTCTATCGGCTGAGTTGTAATGGTCAGAACACAGAGACCGCTAAGAAGATGGAGGGTGCGACTACACTTCCAGAAACATCTGACATGTGTTTTGAGCCGCTCCGGTGGCGCAGTGGTCTAAGCGCTGGCATGCGACCATTTGTCCCAGTTGGGTCCGGATTCGAATCCCATTGAGGCATGTGTGTTTGTGTTTTTCTTTCGGCACTGGCTCTTCGTGTGTTCTTTGATCAACACTGGCTCTCTGTGTACATTAATCATTTGACATACTGTATACCATATTTGATATGTACTAGTTCTCTGCCGCCCCGGTGGCGCTGGGGTCTAAGCGATGGCTTCTGATCCTTCGCCCAGGGAGGGTTCTGGGTTCGAATCCCGAGTATGGCATGGGTGTTTGTGTTTGTTTTTCGGCACTGGCTCTCAATGTGTTACTTGATCAACACTGGATCCTGTGTACATTGATCATTTGACATACTGTGTACCATGTTTGAAAATGTCTGTACTGTATATGTCTGCCCGTATATGTCAATGTATCTGTCAACCCAGTCCAACAAATAATAAAAAAAAACAATTTTAAACCTCCAATCAGAATATATTTATATATATATATATACACTGAAGTGCCAGAAAAACTGGTACACCAGTCTAATGCTTGGTAGGTTCCCCACGGGAGCGCAGGACTGCAGAAATACGACGGGGCATGGACTCCACTAGCTTCTGGAAATATGCTGTAGGCAATGCACACTATACTTCCAGCAGAGCGTTCCACAATTCGGGTGTATTCCGAGGTCTCGGATTCCTGTGTTCGATAGTGCGTTTCATGGCATTCCAAATGTGTTCTATCACGTTCAGATCTGGGGACTTGGGTATGAATGGCAACACCCCAAACTCAGATGAATGCTCCTCTAACCATAATGCGGCGTCCCGACACTTGTGTGGAGGTGCATTGTCCTTCTGGAACAGGCCCAACCCATCAGCATGAATGCAGGACATGAACGGGTGTACCTCATCAGAAAGGATGCGCACTTAGCGTTGGGCGGTCACAGACGTTTGTAGACGTACCAGGGGTCCCAGTGAAGTCCAGCTAAACACACCCCATACCATTACGGACCCCCAAAAGCCGGTACAGTTCCCTGTTGACAGGCGGGATCCATGGCTTCATGGGGTTTGCGCCACACACGAATCCTTCCATCTGCGCGATACAGTTGGAAACGCGATTCGTCAGACCAGGCTATTTGTGTCCAGTGGCGGTGCTGTCGTGCCCAAGCGAGACGTATAGCTCTTTGTCGTGCACCCATCCAGGGGACTCGAGTTGGGCGTCGGCTACCAAAGCCCATATCGTGCAGGGTACGTTGCACAGTCCGGACGCTGATGCTTGTTGAGGCTCCAGCATTGAATTCCGATGATACCTGCGAGAGAGTTGCACGCCTATTGCGTGAAGCGATTCTTGACAGCCGACGATGGTCACGTTCACCCAATGTCTTTTTACGGCCACACTGGTATCGTAGGTTGGAGATTTTGCCGGAATTCTTGTAGTCACGGTACACCCTCGCTCGGTTGTCCGTGAAAATCCGAACTTCGTTTCTACCTCCGAAATACTATGGTCCATCTCACGAGCGCCAGCTATGACACCGCGTTGAAAATCGCTTAAATCGTTATTACTTGTCATTCTCATGCCGAAAACAGCTCAGACAGCTGGCAAGGATGTCTATCGCTTTATATACGCACTGGCGGACGCAACCGAGTTCGCGCATAGGTGACGTTGCTATGTATTTTGCATAAGCTTATCTGTACCAGTTTTT
Organism: Macrothele yani; assembly: GCA_039090855.1. Classification (NCBI taxonomy): domain Eukaryota; kingdom Metazoa; phylum Arthropoda; class Arachnida; order Araneae; family Macrothelidae; genus Macrothele; species Macrothele yani. The sequence goes on along the minus strand of CM076992.1, from coordinate 98,779,060 downwards.
CTGGCACTTCAGTGTATATGTGTGTGTTTGTGTTTTGATAGCATCCAAAGGACTTGCTTCGTTCATTTCCAAGGTTTTCGATACACTGTAAAAAAAATTTGCAATTCCCGAGCCACTTTCCGTGATTCCTTTCTTCAATTAACGAAGCATATTTCTGATACAACCTTTTCCGTCAAATGACGGAAAGAAACCTCAATTTCACGGATTTTTCGTACGCCAGAAACATTCTGATTTTTCAGAAACCTTTCAGCAATTCTTTTCGTATATCAACGGAAAAACTCCGTTCTCACTTTTTTCGTATAGATATGACGAAACAGGTGCGATTCGCGAAAATACTTGAGGTTTGATTAATTGTTAATTTTCCATAGTCTGTCGAACAATCTGATTTTGAAGTTCCGTAGTGAAATCAGATATTGTGGATAGCATATCGCATGAATTTTTGTTATTGTGGCACAGGAAATTTCTTCTCCATTTCCCCATTTTGTGCACCAGCTATTATAAGGGTCGCCCAAATGAAAGTGAGACTCGTGTAATAGCGTCATTGTATAATTACACAGAGACGTGCATTTGCGCCGGTAGATGGCGTGTCATGTCAGGAAGCACGCTGTTATCTGTGGCACGTGTCAGGGTGCTGTTTGCACGTGTGGAGGCAAGTTGACTACGTAGGGCGGAGACATGGATTCGTCCAAACAGCCACAGCGGGCAGTCATGCAATTTTTGACGGCAGGTGTTAGTGGAGGCGAAATTTATCGTCGTATGAAGGATGTGTATGGGAATGAGTGCCAGTCACGGTGTACAGTGTTCCGCTGGTGTAGTGAATTTCGTAAAGGACGTGTGAGCACGGAAGTGCTGCGGAGTTTTCGCTGGAAGGTCCTCGACCATCCCTTCCTATAGCCCCCCTCTGTCGCCCTGCGACTACCACATCTTTGGGTTGCTAACGACACTGAGGTCCGGAACGCCGTTGAATACTGTTTCTATAGCCAACCACAGACATTCTTCGCTCAGGGTATCCACAATCTCGTGCCGCTCTGGGACAGTTGTTTGAACCTTCAAGGCGACTATGTGTAGCGAGTATGTGGCCCATGTATCACTCTAACTTCCTGTATGTTCGCATAAACCCTTACAGCAAAGAAACGACAGTCTCGGTTTGATTTGGGCGACCCTTATATACACTGAAGAGCAATTGAATTAGAGATACCTGTCTAGTAACGTGTAGCACCACCTTTCGCCCTGATGACGGCGGCGATTCGTCTCGGCATAGACTCGACAAGACATCGGAAGCGTTGGGAAGCCATACGGATCCACGACCCCTGAACAAGCTCCCACAGTTCACAAACATTTGATGGAGGGGGTCAGAACCTCGAACATCTCTCTCGATGGCATCCCAGAGGTGCTCGATGGGATTGAGGTCAGGTGACCTAGCTGGCCAAGGAAGCGAGGTCACGTCGGTGGAGTGTTCATCCAACCATTCAGATACAATTCAGGTGCGATGGCATGGTGCATTGTCTTGTTGCAGGATGAGGTCCCCAGTGGGATGTTGAAGATACACAAACGGGAGCAAATGGTCGTCCAGGATATCCCGGTAACGTTGACCTGTGAGGGACGATGTCACACGTACCAGGGGTCCCATTTCAGTCCACGTAAACAGTCCCCAGACGAGAATGCCACCCCCACCAGATTGAAGAGTACCCTGCTGGCAAGAAGGATCCGTCACTTCATGTGGTTTGCGCCATACTCGTATCCTGCCATCCGCATGTACCAACGTGAGTCTCGACTCATCAGTACAGGCAACATTTTCCCACATGTCTAGGGTCCAGTGGCGATGTTTCCGCGCCCATGCTAATCTTTGCACCCTGTGATGTGCGGACAGCAGCGATACCCTCGTGGGACGATGGCTTCTGTACCCCATAGCGAGGAGATGGTTCTGGATGGTGTGACTGCTTACACGTTTTTGTGCACCAGCGTTAAATTGCGGAGTGATTTCTTGCACTGTGGCCCGTCTATCCGCTGTTACAATGCGAGCTAGCCGACGATGACCCCACTCATCCATACGCTGTTGTCCACGACAGTTGGCCCTTGCAGGGATGGTTCTACCGGATTCGATGTACTCACGGTGCACCCGTAACACAGTGACTCGTGAAAATTCAAGTGCCTGCACGACTTCCGAGATAGAGTGGCCCATTCGTCGGGCCCCAACAATTTGCCCACGATCAAATGCGCTTAGATCCTTCGTCTTACCCATACTGCGTCCGACTCTTACCGATTCCCGTCGCATCATTCCTTATATTATCGGATCGCTGCATACGTCATGTCGTTTCCGTTTACAGGGTCGCCCACAGCGCCACATTTGCATAACGCCAGCTGTCTCTAATTCAATTGCTCTTCAGTGTATATTGTGTTACCGAAAGAGACCAGTACTTAATTATTGTACAGGTGGTTTGTATGATGTTCATGTATCAGTCTGTGGAGTCGTTAAGACAAACGGTATTATAGTTATCAAGAGCAAATTTTATATTTAGCAGTTTTGTGAAATATTACTATAAAATAGTATATTTAACCTTTTCTTCTAGGTAATCGAAAGTTATTGTCAGTTAAAAAAAGAGATTTGAAGTTCCAAAACATTCTGTTGCTTTGAAAATTCGCGATGAAAAAAGTCCTTAATTTGGGATACGTTCTCCTACAGAAAAAATAAAATTATTACAAACGTGCCCAAGAAAATAAAATGACTAAATCAATCGCATTAAAGGTGGAGGAGGGGAAGGGGGATCATTATCCCGTAATTAAGCTCTTTACCTTGAACGTGAGTGTGATTCCGAAGCCATTCTGGCTCAGTGGTTAAAACGCGCTGTTGGTAACGTAAACGTCCTCAGTTCGATTCGAATCACCGGGGTGAAAGGATTCGCTGGCTTAAGGGCTAAAAAATTGAGTGTATTCGAATTTGCGAAATTTCTGTGTAAGTACGGAAAGACTTGAAACGAACTTTTCTGAAATAAACAGAATTACTGACTACGGAAAGTCTGTGAAGATACGAAAGTTAAAAAAAACGGGCACTTTTAGGAACAGAAATTCTGTTAAAAGACGGACACTTACCGGCAACTCGGCTGCACGTTATTTTCTGAAAATTTCCGTGAATCCCCACCACTTATTTTTTACAGTGTACATTGCTCCAGAACAAAAGCAAAACACACAATACCCTTCACAACTTGAATCAAATTCACGCAAATCAATATTGATTTCCCCATGCATTAATGTTATGTATGGGTTGGTCGAAAAGTTGCCCGACATCGTTAAAGAACGTATGGCATTCGCAGGTTTTAAGGCCCAGTGCTTGTCAAAGTGAAAACTTTCTGAACACTGTAAAAATTAAGTGGTGTGAATTCACAGAAAATTTCTGAAAATAACGTGCAGCAAGGTTGCCACTAAGTTTCCGTCTTTTAACGGAATTTCCGTTTTTAAAAGTTCCCGTTTTTTTACAACTTCCGTATTTTAACAGATTCTCCGTAGTTAGTATATTTCAGAAAAGTCTGTTTCATGTTTTTCCGTATTTAGACGAAAAGTTCGCAAAATCCAACATGATGGATATTTGAGCCCAGGTCGTTTTAGGTTGAAGTCATGGGCCGCGGGTGTTGAAGCCGCGCGTGTTGACCACTGAGCCAGAAAATCATAGGAATCGGACTCACGTTCAAGGTAAACTATATGGGCGATGATGATTTATTTTCCTTTAATGCAAGGGATTTAGTCATTTTATTTTGTATAGGAGCTTATTATTTTTTTTAATACGTTTGTAATAATTTTATTTTTTCTGTAGGAGGTTTTTATTACAAATTACGTATTCTTTTAACCGTGATTTTTCGAAGCGACAGAATGATTTGGAGTTAGAGATCTTTTGTTCAACTGTAACTTTCAATCATCTTTAAGATGAGGTGCAATATACTGTTTTATAGCCGCCCGGTGGCGCAGTGGTCTAAGCGATGACTTCTAATCATTCGTTCGAAGGGGTCCGGGTTCGAATCTCGGTGAGGCATGGATGTTGTGTTTGTCTTACGGCACTGGCTCTCTCCCTTCCCTAGAACCAGTGGCCCTAAATTAGGGATGGGCGACTGCTTATAGCCCATTGAGTTGCTCACGGTAGTCGCTAAACCTCCAATAAAAAAAAACTGTTTTATAATATTATTTCACAAAACTTCTAAGTATAAAATTTACTCTTGATAGCCACACAGCTTCTGTACTAAGGACTCCACAGACTCATACATAGACATTGTACAATAATTTAAGTACCTGGTTTCTTACGGTAAAACAATATGTAGTAGCTGGTGCACAAAATAAGGAAGAGGAAAAGAAATACCTGTGTCACAGTAAACAAAATTCTGGCGATATGCTATCCGCAAAATCCCATCTCGCTATAGAACTTCAAAATCAAATACTTCGACAGGCTATTGAAATTTAACAGTTAATCAACCCCCCCCCCTCCATGTATTCCCGTGAATTTGTCCTATTACCGGAAATTTTTCGTCATATGGATACGGAAAAAGTGAGAACGGAGTTTTTCCGTTAATATAAGAAAGGAATTGCGGAAAGATTTCTGAAAATTCATAATTTTCTGTTAACACATCTTTAAAACGGTAATTTACCGTCAATATGAAGAGGAATTGCGGAAACGTTTCTAAAAATTCAGAATTTTCCTGGCGTACGAAAAATCCGTGAAATTCAGAGGGTTTTTTCCGTCATTTCACGGAAAAAGTTGTTTCAGAAATATGCTTCATTAATTTACGGAAAGTGGCTCTTGAATTTCAGAATTTTTTTTTCAGTGAAGCTACACATTTCCATCCATAAGCTGATGTTTTCAGCGCTGAGCACCGATTTCAAACGAACTTTTCGAAGTGTACATTGTTTTCCTGTGGTAGCTAATTTGTGTCCTAAGAAGAAGCGTCACACATTTTTCGAAGAACCCAACGCCAGGAGATTCCTTTTAGTTTCAGGCGCCAGTTTAGCGTAAAATGTCATTTGCCCGTGGCGTAAATCGATTACTTCTGCTCCGGTGCCGAATGATTTCCCAATTAAGTTACACCAACGGAGTTTGTCGCTGCAACTTTGCGTTCTTGACATGTCATGATCACCTCTGAGGTAGGTACATCGCAAACCCTTTTTTCATTTCTCTGATTACTGCACCACTTTCTCAATTGTATTTGTTATCTACAACTGAAAGACTCTTACCGATGCGCCGCGGTTGCGTAGTGGTCTAAGCGCTGGCTTATGACCATTCGCCCGCGATGTGTCGGAGTTCGAATCCCGTGAGGCGTGGATGCTGTGTTTGTCTTAAGGCACTGGCTCTCTCCCTTCCCTAGAACCAGTGGCCCTAAATCAGGGACGGGTGACTGCTTATAGCCCATTGGGTTGCTCACGGTGGTTGTTAAACCCCCAAACAAACAAACAAAAAAACTCTTACCGATCACTCAAAAAAAGAAAATTCCTTAAACTCGACTTATTTAATAAAAGCTTATTTTAAACTCAGCTGGTTTCAAAATGGTATTAACATTCTATTCTGATTAGCTACACAAATTTGTTCAAATGTGAAAACACAAGTTTGTCCGCACACTCCGGAGTAAGCTGCTCTTCCAACTAAGCTACACCGACGGAATGTACTGCTGCAGATTTGTCGTTTTGACACGTGATTCACCTCTGTAGTACGTCACATCATCTCCCTCTTAATTTTTTTTTTTTTTTTTTTTGAAGCGAAGTAGGAATTTTCCATTAACTCCAGACGATGTGTGGAACAAACATCACACAATTTTCGAAGAACCCAACGGCCAGCAGATACAGTTTTGCGTTCGGGTGCCAATGTGGAAACACAATTTTGTCCGTGACGAAGATCGAATCGCGCCATTTCATTCTGGAGTAAGTTTCTCTCCCAACTATAAGCTACACGGACGGAATGTACCGCTGCAGATTTGTCGTCTTGACACGTGATTTCCCTCTGTAGTACGTCACACAATATGTAAGTCAGTTTTATGAGACCGGATTACATATAATATAGAAAAACTGCATTGAAAAAATACAAAAAGCCGCGTAAGTTGAAGTTGATAAATAACGTACTGCGGCCAATAATCTATCCAAAAGGTGAAGGTTTCCGATATTTTTTCAGTGAGTACATGAAAACTGTGAAATACTGAAAAGTAGTCGTTTATCAGTGACTTATTATTGAAAAAGGCATCCTTGAATTCAATCGACACGTTACCGCAGTTTAGTCTCTCAAGGAACCGTTTACGCGAAAAGTCAAAACAAATATTTCCACTCAAGATGTTTAAAGAGAAAAATCTAATGCGAGGCTTTACAGCAGCAGCGTTGACGATCACATGCTCTGTAAGCACAAGCAAAGCTCGAATAAACTGAAAATCAGGGACCACCTGCCTGAAACTCACTCTTCTCGGGCAACAAAAGACTCCATTCACCTGTATGCCCTGAATCAACATTCCCACGGTAATGCAAGACCCCCTTTCAGCGGAAGCCCCCATTCTCTTCAAAGTTCCTCCTTTCAATTCTTCCTTCCGAGCTTCTTCCTAGGTGGGCTTGATTCAAGAGATGGGGAAGAACGGCGCTGTCTGAGGTAGGGTGGAAAAGTATTCGCTTTTGTGAAGCCACAAAAGTGGGAGGCCATTATTCAGACATATTCCAAGTATGAAATTTAATGCGCACGACTAGCCGGAAACTCTCTCTCTTTGTTTCTTTACAATATATGAAATTTTTGGCTTCGCGTGAATATCACTTTAAATGAAGGAATATAAAAAAAAAGATAAGAGCGGTAAACATTTGTGCAGTTAAAATTCAAAAGTTAAAGACAACACTGTCAATACACGATAAAAACTTATAAGAAGGAGAAACCCCTTTACAAGTCAGGTAAACTTTACTAAAAGTTAAAATATTTACTGATAAAAATAGTTAGATCTTTCGGGATCACTATGTCCCATCCTCAGACTACAATAGTATGTGCTATTGTGCTCTATATATACATTGTCTATGAACTTTCATGACGTAGGTCCGATTTGAAGAATGCTCACATCGCACTCTAGCGGAAATCAGGTTACAAGAGGGAGTTCGTCAACATTACACAATTGAATCAACATGATATACAGTGCATAAAGTAAGTTATGACAAATTTAAAAACTTACAGGGTTATTCCGTCTGATGTGGATAGTCTCCTAGAAATAACAATTTCCACGGTTGTGGTATTTCACTAGGTAATGTGTCATTACAACAGACTTTTAACTGGGAGTAGATATACAAGCTGTCTGTGAAAAGAAAAGTAGACATGTCTGATGGAGTGAAAAGGATACTGGCCTCTTTCCAGGCAGGATAATGGGTCCCACTGTGTGTAAGTCGAGCTAGGGCAGAGTTTATAGCTCCGTTATTTACACTATAAATGTGTTCTGAAAGGCGAAGCTGTAAAGAACGTTTTGGTGCAGCCAATATGCAGTTTTTGTGATGAACTACTGTCCACTGGTTTCATGGGAATGCTGTAAATTCCAAACTTTTGACCGTCTTCTATGGGTTATCTGTCTTTCTTAATAATTGATAAGGTATTTGATGTCCGAATTCCAAATGCCTAGTTGTATCGACTATAAACATTCCTCAGGATTGACAAGGGGCCAGGGTAATAGTTGACAGACCCTACAAACCTGGGTCTCTCCCTCTCACGTTGAAAAGTAGAGATAGTGCTATTGAGCTGGTTTCTCAAGATGCGATCCACAACATCATCATCATACCCATGTGTTCTTGTAATACCTTTGATTTTTCAAGATCTCTTGGAAGATTTATTGAATCTCATATGTTCTGAAGCATAATGTTTACACTTCAGTTTTTTATTGAATTTCAAAACAGTAAAGAATGAACAAAAGGTAGTAATGATAATAAACCGCAGAAAGAGGGGAAATACTTTTAATTAGAAGAATGACTTTCTATAACTCACGCCATCATTATACCGGTGTTGGCGCCGACTATGTGGGTGCTCGAAGGCTTGAGAACCCATAATTCTTGTTGTGATATGCACTGAATCCATACTTAAATATTTGTTTTCACATTTCGAAAGAATCGAAACGGTGCTCAAGGATTTAGTTGCTATAAAAAGAAATAAAATATCTTTTTCTGGAAATACTATATCGATGCCATGAATGATTTCTAAATAAAAAGACTGTTAAGGTGGAGATAAAGGCATATCTAATGCAGCCTTCTGCTTATACTGTAGATGAAGCTGAAAATCGCTCTGTTTTGCGACTCCTGTAGATGACGCTGAAAATCGCTCTGTTTTGCGATTTACCAAAAAATAAAAATCACCCAAAATGACTCATGTGGCAGAAAAAAATTTAAATCTGTTGACTAGTGTTATAACCCTTTAAACGACCGATACGATGTACGCTCAGTAGACAATTCATTAGAGATAGGGGTGATGGGCACTTGACATGGACATCCCCCGCTCAGAGTGGAACAGATGACGCTGACAATCGCTCTGTGACTAGTGTGGCCGAGGAGTTCGAGATCGCTCATAGCATCGTTTTACGAGCTTGGAGAGCATTTCAAACGACAGGAACAGCTGTCCGAGAGTTTAGCAGTGGTCGTCCAGGAGCAACCACGGCGGCGGACGACCGGTATATTGTCCTACGGGCGAGAAGAGACAGACGGCAGACAGCGGGAGAAATCGCTAGGCACATGCAACAGACAACTGGACGTCCGTTATCGCGTTTTACCGTAGGCAGGAGGCTGCACAAAGGTGGTCTATTTGCACGACGACCAGTACGGTGTGTGCCATTAATGCCTGCTCATCGGAGACGGCGTTTTCTGTGGTGCCAGGAACACAAGAACTGGACACATCAGCAATGGGGTCGAATTCTCTTTACGGATGAGAGCCGATTTAGTCTGACGAGCGATTCTGGACGTATACACATCTGGAGAGAGCAGGGAACACGCAATCACACCTCCAACATCATTGAAAGGGACCGGTTTCGAGGTGGCGGGGTTATCGTTTGGGGCGGTATCATGTTTGGTAGCTGTACTGACCTCCACATCTTCCAAGGAGGTTCAGTCACTGGTGTCCGCTATTGTACCGAGGTTCTCCTGCCTCACGTGCGTCTGTTTAGAGGTGCTGTGGTTCCTGAGTTCCTCTTCATGGACGACAACGCTGCACCTCATCGTACAGTGGCTCTCGCAGAGCTGTTGGACAGTGAAAATATTCAACGCATGGATTCGCCCGCAAGGTCCCCGGACCTAAATCCAATCGAACACGTGTGGGACCTTCTCGGGAAACGCTTGGTAGCATGTCACCAGCCACCAGCAACGATTCCGGAGCTGCGATTGGCGCTACAAGAGGAATGGGCCGCGATGCCTCAACAGCTCCTTGACAACCTCGTCTTCTGCATGGACAGACGCTGTAAATCCTGCAACGCAGTCAGGGGTGATCATATCCCCTACTAAAGACTGGGTTTTTCTTGGCAGCCGCCTGTCACATGGACGTTTCTGTCTTCTGTCCAGTTGTGCTCGAAGCTACCTTTTCAATAAAGTGCCTTTGTATCCTTTGGATTCCTTGTTTGGACGGTTTTGCTCACTTGTCTCGTATCCTTACATCTTGGGGATCTTATGGTATGATTTTAGTCGATGTGGAGCACTTCTGCACGACGTTACATTTGAAAAACCGTCTCGTCCTTAATTTTTGCACGTCAGTGTATTTTGCGGTAACAATGCACTGCCGAAAAATTGCTTCTATTGATGGTTTGGAACACCTACCAGCCCACGGACATTTTTTATTTCTTGAACAAATTGTGAGTACTGTGCGGTGATTTCTACGCATATGCTACAATTCGTTCGACCAGAATATTTTGCAAAACCGTAAACTTTATTTAGGAAGTTTCTGAATTTTCTCTCTTTCAGTCTTGTTATACTCAAATGCGTTGACCCCAGATAACTGTTAAACTGTCTTTCTCTTTCCGTCTTGTTATCCGCTTTTGCGTTGGCCACAAAAAATGTAGGCAACGCAAATGAGGATAACAAGCAAGGGCCTTCCGAATCGTCGTGGCTAACGAAATTTAAAGAAGATGACGTCAGTGATCAGAGTAAGGCGAATGTTCCCCAACCCGACATGAAATTAGCCATAATTTCCATCCAAGCGGAAACACCTCAGACTCTGCCATAGCGTAGCGTTTTTCCGAGAGATAACAGGGAGAACTTTCAATTTATTATCTCTCATAAAACTTTTCCAGTGAAGTCGCATAAAAATAGGTACATCACCCTCATAAAACTCCCGCAAATGACGCTCATCGGAACTTTCTGAGAGGACACAAACCTCGATAAATATAAAAGGCTATGTTTTCTATCTTGCACAATTTCTTTCTATTTTTTTTATGGGGCGTGGAGGGAATGACGAATATTTGTCCTTCCGCTTATTTATTTATTTTATATTTGTGAATAACATGCGAAATCCGCTTAGTACAGAATTGACGAACAAGGAAAAAAAGCAATGAATAGTATTTATGGTGTTAACTCACAAGTTGAGAAACATAAGAACAAACTGTTTCTCCTTTTATTACTATCTACCTGTTAATCATAAAACTGAAAAAAATATAATGCCATGGACAGCAGAAGGTAGGGGACACTAGGGTCCGGACCCCTACCTGGAATTTCATGATTCCCTCACTGGAGTAGGGTCTTCGTATGAAACATTTTAAAACATTATGGTTCACATATGATATACTTTTTAATGAAAATTTCCTGGAGACCATCACCACGTTTTGCAGTTTTCTGGAAAACGCTTCAAGTACAACTTTGAAAATTGATTTTGCACAAATAAGTTAAAAAGTTGACTCACCGTTGTGTTTTTCACTTTAAAGAAGATCATTAAAGAATTATCAAATGGCAATTGGCTGAATATATTGCTAGCAAAACTGACTACCGTTAAACAACTGACTGGATTCGATCAAGGGACAGGGCAAGACCCAGAAGCAGACCCCCTGAGAGATGGGTAGATGAAATTCGAAAGCATGCAGGAGTGACTTGGAAGAGATATGCTTAAGGCAAAAAGGAAGAGACCTTCATTCAACATTGGATTAATAATATATACATAGTTGACGACGATTTGTTAGAATACTTGCATATACACTGAAGAGCAATTGAATTAGAGACAGCTGGCGTTATGCAAATGTGGCGCTGTGGGCTGCCCTGTAAACGGAAACGACATGACGTATGCAGCGATCCGACAATATAAGGAGTGATGCGACAGGAATCAGTAAGAGTCGGACGCAGTATGGGTAAGACGAAGGATCTAAGCGCATTTGATCGTGGGCAAATTGTCGGGGCCCGACGAATGGGCCACTCTATCTCGGAAGTCGTGCAGGCACTGTTATTTTCACGAGCCACTGTGTCACGGGTGCACCGTGAGTACATCGAATCCGGTAAAACCATCCCTACAAGGGCCAACTGTCGTGGACAACAGCGTGTGGATGAGCGGGGTCATCGTTGGCTAGCTCGCATTGTAACAGCGGATAGACGGGCCACAGTGCAATGAATCACTCGGTAATTTAACGCTGGAGCACAAAAACGTGTAAGCAGCCACACCATCCAGAACCATCTCCTCGCTATGGGGTACAGAAGCCATCGTCCCACGAGGGTACCGCTGCTGACCGCACATCACAGGGTGCAAAGATTAGCATGGGTGCGGGATCATCGCCACTGGACCCTAGACATGTGGAAAAATGTTGCCTGGACTGATGAGTCGAGATTCACGTTGGTACATGCGGATGGCAGGATACGAGTACGGCGCAAACCACATGAAGCGATGGATCCTTCTTGCCAGCAGGGTATTCTTCAAGCTGGTGGGAGTGGCATTCTCGTCTGGGGACTGTTTACGTGCACTGAAATGGGACCCCTGATACGTGTGACATCGTCCCTCACAGGTCAACGGTACCGGGATATCCTGGACGACCATTTGCTCCCGTTTGTGTATCTTCAACATCCCACTGGGGACCTCATCCTGCAACAAGACAATGCACCGTGCCATCGCTCCTGAATTGTATCTGAATGGTTGGATGAACACTCCACCGACGTGACCTCGCTTCCTTGGCCAGCTAGGTCCCCTGACCTCAATCCCATCGAGCACATCTGGGATGCCATCGAGAGAGATGTTCGAGGTTCTGACCCCCTCCATCAAATGTTCGTGAACTGTGGGAGCTTGTTCAGGGGTCGTGGATCCGTATGGCTTCCCAACGCTTCCGGTGTCTTGTCAAGTCTATGCCGAGACGAATCGCCACCTTCATCAGGGCGAAAGGTGGTGGCTACACGTTACTAGATAGGTAACTCTAATTCAATTGCTCTTCAGTGTATAACCTATGTTTCTCATAAATGTACGCTTTGTGCTCACATATGCTTAGAAGAAAGAAAATTTTTTAGCTTTTAAAGCAAAAAAAAAGTGTCTTGAAAGCGCATGCTTCATCACCGAAACAAAAGAAAAATTAACATATAGGCTTTAAAAACATTTATTTATATGCTGCTCTTGCGGTGTACAAAAGTGTTCCTTTTAATGTGCAGCTATTACCTAACTTAATGAATTCCACGTACTTAATTGCATTAACCCAAACCCAGGGTGAGTCAAAAGTTCGTTTTGAGCTCCACATAATGTTCGCCTCCAATTCTGTGCAAAACGCGCGCCACTGTGTCCCGCGATGACGTGAAACACACGAGACTGAGGACGTGCATCTGGCACCGAGGCATACGGCATTTTCAGGTGCCCAGTAGAGCTGAGTTCGGGCTCAATTTTCGGAGCCCAAGCCCGTCCGAGCCCGTTTTATATCAGCCCGAACCTACCCGAGCCCGAACGAGCCCGAAAACTTTTAACTTGTACAACCATTTATAAAAAACATCTTTTCCACACTTCCACTCTCTCCTCCTCCTGAAATTGACCAATGTATTTCTCAAATGGGGAGAGGCGAAGGAACCTTTATCTATATTCACAGTGTAACTGTACGATTTTCTTTGACCGTTCGTTTCCACCTGAAGTGCTTCGGACGGCCGGGCATCCAAAATGATCGTGCGGTGTTGCAATTCTATGTTGCTCATATAATTCTAACATTATCGCGTCATAATGCGCTGCAATATGTACGTTGCTAAATAGAATTAGCAGGAAGCTACTGCATGGAGATAGGGGGTAAATTATCGTCGGCATGCTATCAACTATAAATATATATATATAGTTCTTGAAAAAGCTTTTTCTTCTCTGCAGGAACACACTAATGCGCGGCTTGTGGCATTTTCTACCCAAGCCCGGAATAAATAGCCATCTCGAATTCCCGCTCCCCAACCAGAACCAGTTGCCGAAGAATTCCCTTTACCAACTACTGTATAAAGCGTCTCATTTGCTAATTCATACACTGGTGTGGAAAAATTAAGGACGAAGAGGAGAAATTAGCATAACAGCGGAACGAGCAAGCAGAACGGACCGAAAAGACCACTCAGGAGATAGACCAGGGTCCGGTACGGTAGGGCATGCGCGTATATACAGCATGACGTGGGGGGGGAGTGTCGGAAGGGTATAAAACACACGGGCGGTGTACGCTCAGCAATTCGGTGAAAGCTATTGCACGGTGTACATCGGTTTGAACGACGTCGAGTTGCTGCCACCGTGTGATATGGCCAACAGGCAATCCAGTAGACGACATCTGGATGACTTTACCCGAATTTGCGTCATTGGGAAGTTGGAAGAAGGTCGAAGTGTGACTAGTGTGGCCGAGGAGTTCGGGATCGCTCACAGAATCGTTTCATGAGCTTGGAGAGCATTTCAAACGACAGGAATAGCTGTTCGAGAGTTTAGCAGTTGTCGTCCACGAGCAACCACGGCGGCGGACGACCGGTATATTGTCCTACAGGTAAGAAGAGACAGACGGCAGACAGGGGGAGAAATCGCAAGGCCCATCCAACAGACAACTGGACGTCCGTTATCGCGTTTTACCGTGGCCAGAGGGCTGCACAAAGGTGGTCTATTTGCACGACGACCAGTACGTACGGTGCGTGCCATTAACGCCTGCTCATCGGAGACGGCGGTTTCTGTGGCGCCAGGAACACAAGAACTGGACACATCAGCAATAGGGTCGAGTTTTCTTTACGGGTGAGAGCCGATTTAGTTTGACGAGCGATTCTGGACGTATACACATCTGGAGAGAGCAGGGAACATGCAACCACACCTCCAACATCATCGAAAGGGACCGGTTTCGAGGTGGCGGAGTTCTCGTTTGGGGCGATATCATGCTTGGTAGCCGTACTGACCTCCACATCTTCCAAGGAGGTTCAGTCACTGGTGTCCGCTATTGTACCGAGGTTCTCCTGCCTGGCGTGCGTCTGTTTAGAGGTGCTGTGGGTCCTGAGTTCCTCTTCATGGACGACAACGCTACACCTCATCGTACAGTGTCTGTCGCAGAGCTGTTGATGAGTGAAGATATTCAAAGCATGGATTGGCCCGCAAGGTCCCCCGACCTAAATCCAATCGAACACGTGTAGCAACGATTCCGCAGCTGCGATTGGCGCTACAAGAGGAATGGGCCGCGATGCCTCAACAGCTCCTTGACTACCTTGTCCTCAGCATGGACAGACGCTGTAAATCCTGCAACGCAGTCAGGGGTGATCATATCCCCTACTAAAGACTGTATTTTACTTGACAGCCGCCTGTCACATGGACGTTTCTGTCTTCTGCCCAGTTGTGCTCGAAGCTACCTTTTCAATAAAGTGCCTTTGTATCCTTTGGATTCCTTGTTTGGACGGTTTTGCTCACTTGTCCCATATTCTTACACCTTGCGGATCTTATGGTATGTTTTGAGTCGATGTGGAGCACTTCTGCACGACGTTGCATTCGAAAAACCGTCTCGTCCTTAATTTTTGCACGCCAGTGTATAAAATCACATTTATATTTATAAAAAATTCTCTCGCACTCCCTCTCTCTAAAAACCTTGAGCCCGCCCGCCCGAGCCCGAACCGCAGTAAATATTCTACAGTCCGAGCCCGATTCGGGCGAGGGTTCTGCTTCGGGCTTTTGGGCTCGGGCTCAGCCCGTCTCAGCTCTGGTGCGCAAAGAATGGAGGTCGACAAACACGCTGTTTAGGAGCTCCTACGCCGTTATTGGAAAAAATGGGGAAACGTGCCAGTAGCTGCGAAAGAATTTTGTGCAGTTGAAAGCGTGGAAACAGTGGCGAGCAGTACTACGCGAAAATGGTTCCGGCGCTGGAATGCTGGGAACAACAGTCTCGAAGAAAAGACTGGGTCAAAACGCCCAACGACTACCAACACTTACATCTTGGTCGAAGCTGTGACAGCGAACCCCGATCCCAGTACACAACAACTGGCATCTAAGGTACCCTGTAAAAAATAAGTGGTGTAAAAAGTGGTGTAAAGTCATTTTATTTTCTGTAGGAGCTTATTATTTTTCTAAATACGTTTGTAATAATTTGTTTTTCTGTAGGAGGACTTTTCACAAATTAAGCAGTCATCGTGATTTTTTGAAGGAACAAAATGCTTTGCAACTCGATTTTTTAAACTGACAATGACTCAGATAACTTTAAAGGAGGTGAAATGTACTCTTTTATATAGTATTACTTCACACACACACACACACACAAATACCTAAATATAAAATTTGTTCTTGATAGATAATAGCTTTTGCCTTAAGTTGTCCGAAGACTGATACACTGACATCGTATAAAGATCTGTACAATAAGTTAGGTACCCGGTTTCTTACAGTAACACAATATGTAATAAATAGCTGGTGCACAAAATAGGGGAGAGGAGAAGAAAATCCTGTGTCAATGTAAGCAAAATTCATGCGATATGCTATTCACAATATCCGATCTTGCTACGGAACTTCAGAATTCTGCAGATGATTGAAATTTAGAAGTTAATCAAACCTCAAGTATTCTCACCAATCTCTCCTATTACCGGTAATTTCCCGTCATACGGAAAAAGTGAGGACGGAGTTTTTCTGTTAATATACGAAAGGAATTGCAGAAAGGTTTTTAAAAGTTCAGAATTTTCCGTTAACACATCTCTAAAACTGTAATTTACCGTCAATATAAGTAAAATATTGCGGGAAGGTTTCTGAAAATTCAGAATTTTCCGTTAACACATCTCTAAAACTGTAATTTACCGTCAATATAAGTAAAGTATTGCGGGAAGGTTTCTGAAAATTCAGAATTTTCCGTTAACACATCTTTAAAACTGTAATTTACCGTCAATATAAGTAAAGTATTGCGGGAAGGTTTCTGAAAATTCAGAATTTTCCGTTAACACATCTCTAAAACTGTAATTTACCGTCAATATAAGTAAAATATTGCGGGAAGGTTTCTGAAAATTCAGAATTTTCCAGTGGTACGAAACACCCGTGAAATTCAGATTTCTTTCCGTCATTTCAGGGAAAAGGTTGTATGAGAAATATACTTCGTTAATTCACGAAAGAAATGACGGAAAGTGACTCGGGAATTTCAGAAAAATTTTGACCGTGTACGGTCTTACTACCGTAGCTGCCGATTGTCGTGTACTGGGACCGAAAACAACGGTAGGGCCGTAGAAGATCTCAAATACGATGCGTAGTTAACATATTACATTTGTATGGAAGTGACGCCAAAATTTCGATGTACGGAAGTACCCTGTCCGGATCTTCCAGTAAACCTCTTCTCCAGGCGCCATCGAATGGTTCCCCATCATGGGCATTTTGGCCCACCAAGATACCCTCCATGGTGTTGCAAATTTTAACAAGCAGTAGTGTATCTTACACTGGACATTGCTTTTTCTTAAGGAGTAGAGAAGTCTTAAATTGCATAATCCATGTTCAAATTCACTCACATCGCAGCAGGTGTAATGGGGTGGGTGTGGGTATTGGGTGTAATATTATTCCGCTGATCAAAAGGGTTGGCCAATTTGTTAGCTAAAAATGTAAAAAAAAAAGCTTTGTCCACAAAAACTTTCTACGGGCGCTTCGGAAATTCTCGGACACTTTCCTAGTTAACATGTAGGATACTAATTCTATTCTGAGAGTAGACTAAAATCTTAATTTGAAAATGTCTAAATTCTTATTCAAGAAACTTCATTTAGACAATTTTCAACATACGCTTCACATATGTTATTCTGTTTAATCGTTTGATTGCCTTTAAAATTCTTTAGTTTTCTTGGTATTATTATTATTATTTTAAAGAATGTCTTACGTCTCGTTAGATGCTTAAATTTCCTGGATTTTCCTCTGCTTTACCATACGGGGGCTTCACTGACATCCATCCATGCAGGGGCCTCCAACGGGTATCATTGGAACTGGACCCCCTCGAAAATGGTGCGACGGTCCTGATTTAAGTTAAAAACTCTCGTGCGTTTTCCATGCGATATTTCAGCTATATTTTAGCTTAATGTTTCGGGAAGAAAAATTAAGAACAAAATTACTATAGTGATAGATCTGAAAAAAGAAAGGACTGATTTATGGATAAGTATGTGAAAGTATGTTCTAATGAAAATCCTTGGGCAGCTACTAATAAAAATCTTGTTAAGTGAAAACACGACAAGTTCTTCGGATTCTACTTTCCTCCAGTAATGATACTGCGTGATCCTTTAGGACACGTGCAACTGACAGATGAGTTACGTACGTCCAGTTACCCTGGGCAGATAATCCCGTGCTTTCATCTGATTCCACTTTGATTTGGGATGTTACTGCCATCACTAACGCCATCACCGATTGTGACACTAACACCTGCTCTTAACGAAAAAGAAACGTGAATGTCCGGAATTCTTCGCTGTTCTACGTCTGTGGTTTTAGGGTATTAAAAGAGAGATTTTCGCAAAGTGTCGACATTGAAGCTACAAAAACTGATGTATCTTGCTCATAGGGATACGAGATCAATCTGCTATTCACAGTAAGCCCTCTCTCCTCTTCAAATTCTTACTTCACCGTACGTTCCACTATTACAGGCATTTCTCAACTTGTTTTTTTTTAGCACGTCTTTTGAAAAAAGGTGCGTCTCATTACGAAAAACAATCCGTTCATCAGTCTGAGGACACCCTATCTTTCCAGCTATTTGTCTCACTTAAGAAATTATTTTCGTATTTCAAAGCTTAAACTGTGAGAATGAATAACATGCCTTTCTATTTTTTTTTTTTTTTCGATGCTAACCTTGCCACTGGAGGGCGTAAATGTCCATTTTCATCGGGATTTAACAACCAGCGTAAGCGACTCGATAGGGTATAAGCATTCGCCCGGCCCTAACTTAGAGCCACTGGTTCCAGGGAAGGGAGAGCGCCAGTGCCGTCAGACAAATACAACATCCATGCTTCACGGGATTCGAACCCGGACCCATCTCGAACGCATGGTCAGAATCCAACGCTTAGACCACTGCGCCACTGGGACTGCGTAAGCTGTAGAGATTATTAAATTCAAAGTATATTTTATTTTACATCATTGCTTCAAAAAAACAGATTGTCAGAATTCTTTTTTTGCTTCGATACCTTTTACTAGGAAGGCTATTTTGCGTATAGGTTCTGACTCAAATAATGCACAGTTTTTACATTTCCGTTCAGTCAGGAAAAAAGACTGTTTCTATTTTTTTTTCATCGGATAACATTTACGAAGGAAAATATTTTGCATATAATTTCTGATTTTTCGTAGCTGAGATTTTTGCCACTAGAGGGCATAAGTGCATGTTTCTGATTACATTATATTTGCAGCCGTATCTACACCTCTAAAAGACCAATTGGAAAACAAAATGCTTTTGGTTACGTACCGTTCAATATGAAAAGCATTTTAGGCATATTTCCTTTCCAAAATAATTCGTATTTTCCCCATTAGGGCAGTGTAAATGCATATTTTAGTTTTCTTGATATCTCTGCTTTTATAATTCCCATTTGAAAATTTCTTTTTTTTTTTACAACGGTTAGATTTGCATATACACCGATGAGCCATTACATTATGACCACCCCTAGTAGCCTAGAGAAATGACCGCGCCTGGAGACCGAACGGTGGCGCAGGTGAAGTTAACAGAGCAGTATATATACAACCCGAGGACTGGCTTTCAGCTAGTAGAGTGTTCGGAGTCAGAATGGGAAAAGCTGCCGATTTATCGGAGATTGATAAAGTATAAATTGTGATGGTACGGCGCCTCGGAACTACGATCTCGGAAACGGCGCGGCTTGTGGGTTGTTCACGTGCCGTTGTAGTGAGTACGTATCAAAAATGGTGGACAGATGGCCAAACGACGAACCGTCGTCCAACCGTGTATCATCCATAGCTCATTGATGCCAGAGGGGAGCGCAGACTGTCTCGCATTGTTCACAGCGACCGCGGCGAAACAGTGCTGCAAATCTCCTGCAGCTACAACAGTGGTCGTCAGGGCAATGTTCCAAAGCACACAGTTCATCGCATGAACTGCCATGAGGTCCCCATTCTCACTGCACGTCATCGCCAAAAACGCATGAAATGCACCCAAGATAATCGAGATTGGACAGTGGATGATTGGAAGAAAGTGGCCTGGTCTGACGAATCGAGATTCCTGGTGCATCACGTATACGGCTGATACTTCGATTACCAACGGAGGCTATGGCACTTGGATGTACTGTTGGGCGGAAACAGGCCGGCGACTGTGGTGTTATGCTCTGGGCGATATTTTCTTGGGACACTTGAGGCCCCATTATCCCAATACCACAATCCCTGACAGCTGTCAGGTATCTGATCATCGTTGCGTACCAAGTTTACCCATTCATGGCAAGTGTGTTCCCTGCTGGTGGGGGCCATTACCAGCAGGATAATGATCCATGCCACAGTGCCAGAATGGTCAAGGAGTGGTTTGAGGAACATGCTGGTGACTTTCTGTTAATGTCCTGGCTTCCACATTCACCGGACACGAACCCAATCGAACATTTGTGGTTCGACTTAGAAAAGCGAGTTCGCGCTAAATCGCCACCACCCCGAAATGTACGGGGTGGTGGGGATTAAAGGGGGTCCTACAGCTTATTAAGTAGGAGGTCATAAGGTCATGGCTCATCGGTGTATCTTCGATCTCTTCGTGATGCACAGTTCTGACGCTAAACGGCGTCAATTATTTATTTCTATATACAAACATAGTAGTATCTTAACCGAATGTTTATACTGCAGAGATGGCGTCCCCGATGGTAGAGTGTTCTAAGGCGCGAAAGCTTCGGACCATTCATTTTTGCTAGGGCCGGTCCGAGCTCCGGTTGAGGCATGGGTGGTGTGTTTGGGTAAATGTAGGGAATTTTTCCCTTCCCTGGAAAAATACTGACCAGAAATTAAGTACGGGAGACCACTTATAGACATACGAGTTGGCCATGGCAGTCGTTAGAAGCAAAGGAAAAATACTCTGTGCATTGAACTACACAGTCGGATCACGCAGTAGGGTGTCTCACGAATCATAAGATTCTAGCCCAAGGAGAAAGGGAACTACTTTGTCTTGACGGCAATGAAATTAATTTATAGGAAATGGCTACTCCGTGGGGTTAAGGTTGCGATACTCCGAGAGAAAACAACAGTAGTGAAAGACATTTGTACTAAACAATTCGCCATCTGCTCCAACAAACATCCCCTGAGCTCACTCTCTGATTCCTTATGGGTAACATAAAAAATCTCCTACATCTCCCACATTACCTTAGGAGAAACGGCGCATTAGTCATATTGAATTGATGTTACTACGTTAGGTTCACAAATATTTCCAAAGCATATTTAACATTGTATAGAACGACACAGGGCCGTACTTAAATAAAATTTTCACACTCTTAGTCAATCACTTTACATTCTTCTTTTTATTTCAAATTTCTCATACCACGCAGTTTTAATATACACTCATTGTCATAAAAATCCACGCACCAAGAAAAAACCGTGCGATTAACGTGAAACTTTGTGAATAGCTACGCCGCCCCGGTGGCGCAGTGGTCTAAGCGATGGCCTCTGATCATTCGTCCGAACGGGGTCCGGGTTCGAATCCCGGTGAGACATGGATGTTGTGTTTGTCTTACGGCACTGGTTCTCTCCCTTCCCTGGAACCAGTGACCCTAAATTAGGGACGAGCGACTGCTTATAGCCCATTGAGTTGCTCACGGTGGTCGTTAAACCTCCAATCAAAAAAAAATAGCTACGGGGAAGGCAGATATGCAAATGATTAAAATTTCGTTCGATTCCGCATGGCGGCGCGTCCAAGACCGGCGCTGCAATCGTAATCCTTGTGGCTTATAAGGCGCCTCCTAGGGGACTCCACATTTCACGGTAAAAGTCAGGTGGGATCCTTGAGCGAGAAACCTGCTGAGGATCTGCCATAGATGTGCGTATGAGCAACTGACGGAGTTTGAACGAGGCCGTATCGTCGGGATGGAGGCAGGGTGACCGGCGCGCCGAATCGGTCGCCATTTGGGACAGTCGGACAGTACGGTGCGATCGTGTTGGGAGCAATGGACAGGGGAAGGGACCCGGACACGGCGGACTGGCTCTGGACAACCCAGACACACCACCAGCAGAGAGGACCGTGGGATCGTGAGAGCGGCAAGCACAGGTGCATCGGCGCCCTTGTCGAATATCCAGAGACATGTGGCAGCTGTCTCTCTTCCATTAACACCTGACCATCGTCGGCGTCGATTGCAGTGGTGTCAGCAACGAACAACGTGGAATGCTACGGAATGGCGACTTATAGTGTTCAGTGACGAATCCCGCTTCTATATGGGAACGGACGACCACCGTGTTAGAGTGTGGAGGACCGCAGGTGAGCGCTACAATCCCAACCGCACTGCACAGCGGCATACTTCCCGAACTGCAAGCGTGCTGGTCTGGAGAGCCATCGCGTATGACAGTTGGACTTCTCTCGCAGTGATCCGAGGGACGTTGACAGCCCAGCGCTACGTACAGGAGATCCTGTGGCCCCATGTGCTGTCTTTCCTGGCGGGGTGGCCAGGAGCCGTTTTCCAACAAGATAATGCCCGTCTGCACACGACTCGGGTTTCCCAGAGCTGTCTACGTCATGCTTCAACGCTTCTGTGGCCTGCCAGATCCTCCGATCTCTCGCCTATCGAGCACGTGTGGGACCAGATGGGACGCCAGCTTTCTTCATGTTCCAGTGTTCGTGATTTAGAGCGTCAGTTGCAAGAAGTGTGGGCCAATTCGTCATAAGATAACATACGGCGTCTCTTGACTCCATCCCGGACAGTATCGCCGCATGTACCCGAGCACAAGGCGGTCCGATGCGGGATTAACGCTGTTGGAATGAGTACCGTATGTCCGCGAGAAATCGTCTTGCTGCTGTGATATTCTAATCACTTCTGCCCTTGGTTAGTACCATCTCACTACTAAAATCTAATTTCAATCCAACTCCCCCTTCTTGGTGCGCGGATTTTTATGACAATGAGTGTATATTGATGAAAGTGCAGAGGATGTTCATATAATTTATAGGTCGTTTTTGATAAGAAATTATAGAAAATAAAAGAAATTCAGAGAATTGAACCTGGCAACAGCCTGTTAGATGAACACGAAAGAAACATCTGCTGCAGTTAAATACCGTCTGCCAAGAAAATGGCGCGCGTAAGCAAGCTGTAGATAAAAGGTTATGTGTTTCCTCTTTACGAAGAGAAATATTTGTATTTTGTAATTAAAAAACGCTGCAAAACTCATGGAATTACCACTTCTAAATGTAAAATAAGAACTATTTTTAATAATAGAGGGGAAAATCGTCAAGCATGGTTTTCAACAGGAAAAAGAACACTAAACGAAATAACGAATATCCAAAGAAGGTAAGTACTTTTTCGACTATTTCAAAAATAAGGTCTCTGGCCTTAAAAGAAAATCCGCCGACCCAAAGAGCAATCGTCAAGTCTTTAAAAATCTTTGTATCAACTGTAAACGAGATAATAAACAAAGATTTGAATCTGAGAAAACCGAAAAACATACTGTTCACCGCCTTTTGCCTAGGAACGTGGCTGAGCTCAGAACACGAAACACGATGTAGACTTCATTATGAAAATCACTTAGCCGGAGAGAGATGGAAATTTATTGTGACTATTGATGAAGCATGGATCTACGTAAACGACTGTAACACAAAAAAAGGGTCGATTTGCTATCACAAAAGAGCAGAAAAAGACTTATAAGTTTCGATCTAAAGGATTCATGATTATTGCTGGTTTCTCGCACAATGGGAAATTAAAGTTAAGAAAAGTTGAAAAGAATGTTAAAATCAATTCTACATATTACCAAAATAGTGTTTCAACTCCTAGATTTAAAGAGGATATACAATTCCCTTATCCACAGAGCCTTCAAACAGTAGAACTCCATCAGATAAGGCTACTAATCACACACACAAACATCCAAATCTACCTCTCTATTTCTTGAAAAGATAAAAAAGAGACGTGTATCAAGTTTATACCTTTTGCTCATATTTCTTCAAAATCCCCTGATGTTTCACCGATGATGTCTTCGGACTGCTAAAAAGAACGTTTCCTCAAACAATGATTGGACTCTGGAAAGCAGTGGAAGAAGAGTGGAATAAAATACCTCTACGAATTTTAAAAAATGCCGTGTTGTCTTGGAAATCTTGGTGTAGGTTCATTCCAGAGAAAAGGCTATCAGATAGAACATTTAAGAAAGAAATCATTTTATTTTAAACATTAATTATATTGCTGGAAAAGTGTTCTAAAAATGTGTGAACATCCTCTATAATTAGTAATGAACATTATAAATAATAAAAACAATGAGTCAGATTTTGAAAATTTTGATGGTATTTTTCCTGTGTTGTTCTTTTTTCGTCAGTTTGCCGCTAAGGCACTTTTTTGCTTACATAACTGGGAGACACTTGGGATTCTAAATTCTGAGGGAAAAGCCCATGAGCAACAGAAGCTTCGAGAGAATAAATAACAGTAAAAAACGGTGAAAAGCGCGTGTAGAAATTGCTTTATTTCCATAAAATTCAATTCTAACGTTTGCCTCAGTAGAAAAGAGAACATGTGATAAAACTTTAATGTAACATTTGTTCAACTTTTATCACATGTTTTCAACATTCTTTTTAACTAAAACATTTGAAAAAAAAATCGAATTGATTGCTTTGGCGTTCGTAATGAAATGATATGAACAAAGGCGGGGAAAAGGAAGCACCAAAGAAAATAAGCTGGGAAACATCCACGTAAACTGCATTGACAACTACGAAAAAGGAAAATAATCTCCCTTAGCGAACAGAAATTTATCATCAGAGGAATAAATATTGTTTCGAAGCGCCTTTTTCAAATATCTGCTGCCATGTATTTATTGATTGAACTGCTGATTTTCTGTGGATCTTCATACGCTCCTTTTGTTTGACTGACGGGTTTGTGGTCTGTCGCAGAGCACCATCTGGTGACCACACCCGGCACTAAGTGATAGCCGTTTGATTGATGATTTTTCCACACCCACTATGACAGCTCCAAAACGCACAATTCCATCCTCATCTCTCTCGCTCGCTCTCTCTCTCTCTCTCTGCCATCAATGGACGAAGCCCTTGTTCCACATGGTGTGTATTTAAATCCAATAGTTTGTAAAATTAATAAATAAAAGCAGAAAAAAACTTGATTAAGTGCAACCAGTGGCGCACCAGGATTTCTTTTCGCCCAAAATATTGAAGACGCAAATAAAAATAGCCCTGAGAAAACATCTCCCGAAATACAAGGAAGCAATAAAAATCTCTCAGCCATATTAAAGCACGTTTCCAATTATTTGTAAAATAAATATTTAAAAACAAGCAGCCAAGAACGAAGGACTAAGTGATACCGCATGGGGAGGGAATGCCCGAGCCCCTTGCCACCTCCACTGAGTGCGCCATTGCGCGCAACTACATAACCATATAGCTTACGAGTTTTAAAACTAAAGTCAGTCTCCTCAAAATAAACTTCAGCATGTGCATC
The DNA here is from genome assembly GCA_039090855.1 of Macrothele yani. Classification (NCBI taxonomy): domain Eukaryota; kingdom Metazoa; phylum Arthropoda; class Arachnida; order Araneae; family Macrothelidae; genus Macrothele; species Macrothele yani. The sequence goes on along the minus strand of CM076992.1, from coordinate 98,754,145 downwards.
ACTTCCATACGTGGGTTGTTTTAAAAGGCAGCTTGCATATGCTCAAACATTTTGTTTATTAATTTTCTGGCTCAGATTTTAACCAGAGTGTTAGATTTGAACTCTTCGCATAATGCTCTAAAGGCTTAGCAAAAGACTCAGCGCATGACAGCACAAAGACAGCACAATTTTATGTTTGTATTAGGAAACGGTGAGCTAATGAATTTTTTTCTGAGGAGATCGATAAAGATTAACAGTCGCGTAAATAAAGTTTTTCATGGTGCTTGTGTTGATATCAGCAAAGTTAAGGACTGCGTAAAGTTCATTAGGGAAAATAGCACTTGGATCACAGGCGCCGACTACGGGCATGTTCCGTTGCTTAAGCATGCCCCCTCAAAAATCAGGGCATGCTCAGCATGCTCAAATTTCTGAAAGGGCAACCTACATTATTTTTAAGCAACTATTTGTAAATTGTAATTAGAACTCATGTATTATATAAAATGTTTCTGTCAGTTAACATCAGCCAAAGATTACAATTTTTGTCGAAGATTCGCCTTCATTTCTGAATGTGAGCAAGCAACATCCCCTGGATAATTTGACTAAAAAATGCGAATTTCAAACTGCCAAGGCTACCCAAACTGGTTGATTGATTGATTTTAATGGCCAAGGGCCATGTTTGGCCAAAGAGCGCCAGACACAACACCATCAAAGAAAGATATTTATAAACGTGATATAAGAGTTAAAAGCAGTCTGATGTCATAAAAGTGAAAAATGAGAATGAGGAAAAGTTTAAAAGCTAGATGAGTTTTAAAAAGTCAATGTGTTTTAAAAACGAAATGACGGAGAATGTATGACATTGGTCACCCAAGATCATCTGCAGCGTGGCTGCGCTGTCATCTAACAAATGGGAACGGAAATGATGAAAGCGATGATCACGAAAACGAACACAATTACATAAAATAGGAGTGACAGTGAGTCGGCAATTGCACGTCTCACACATCGGGGCAGTGTCACCACACAGCAAGAAGCGCTGGGTGAAACAACAATGTCCAATGCAGAGACGCGCACTTATAGCTTCCTCACGACGATTTGTTCGCAAACCGATCTGTGGTTTGATAGAGAGAGGTTTGTTCTTGCCCTGTTGAGACCAGAGGGACTGCCACTCAGCCATGATGAATTGACGGATGCCAGGTCGAAAATTTCTAAAAAACAGTGGCAGTCCAGTGATCGGCATGAAGGTGACGGATCTGGCAGAGGCATCCGCCAGCTCGTCACCCCGAATCCCAACATGGCCAGGTACCCAACATAATCGAAGCAGGAATCCAGTACCAGACAAAGTCCGCAGGAGGCGACGAACATCTCTGGTAAACCCAAACTGGAGAAATACATTAAGAAAATTCTGTACATGGATAAATGACAAAGTATGGACCAGAAACTTGTGCAAAGGTTTGAATTGCAAATTTAATCGATTGCAAGCAGGGAGTTTTGTGCCCTACCTTTGGCTGCGCCCCGCGCTGCCTCCCCGTCTACTCAGCCCTTGTTATGCCTCTGCTATCTTGACACTACTAATAAGTACGGCCTAGGTTTTGCTTCTCGTTTGTACTAAGAAACAAGAAGCAAGAAATAGTGTAGTCTAGGTAGTAACGTAACAGCCTTCCAGAAATTTCTCTTCCAGCTTAGGGGCCACCGCATATTTTAAATACGCTGGTTGACATACCACACGTGTACCGGTAAAACTAAAAGTCTTAAATAAAATAAAGGCAACTAGGAACAAACAATTGGACTGGGGGCATATCAGCAGCCGTCAACAGATACTAGTTCATGTAATGGTATAATCACATGCACCCACCCACAAAAAAAAAAAACTATAAACAGCAACAAGACGCCACGCGTTATGGGGTAACGACTCTCCAGCATTTGTGAAAAAAATGTTCCACACGGAGTTAATCAAGAACTGTCTTAAGAAATTTGGCTTCGAAATCGGAATAAGAGCGCCAAGGTGAATATCAACTTTGCGCACCGCAAATAGAGACCGCACCACACTGCCTACAGATGCAAGAGTGTGCCCGAACCCTTTGAAGTACTCTGTTGGATCTTTAAGTCAAAAGTATTATATTGGTATGACCAAAAACGGCCGTTTAGGTTAAGACTTCATGAGCACAAGCTTGATGTGAAACAAGGCAAACTAACCCCAGCTTTAGCACGACAAGTTAAGATTCAAGCTGCTGTTCCTGAATGGGATAAAATCAAGAAGATCGCCCTGCATACAAATGCGAGAGCCATGGCATATAGAGAAACGATTGAGACTGTTACCAACCCGAAAGTTTTCAACGAAGACATTTCCACCGACCATACTACTATTTAGCGCGCGCTTCTGGGTGTTCCGCGCTCTTAAATCTAGAGCTGATGTAACCTGCGCGAGGTTTAATTTAAACATTTATTATGTTTTGTATTGTTTAAGTTTTGAATTTTTAATTAAAACCTCTCATTTACTTTAGAGTAAGCTACTGCCTTATGAAGCCACCCATCTGGTAGTGAAATTTTACATTGTGTTCTTATACGAGGGTTGTACCGAAAGTAATGCAAAAGTGGGCACAACCTTTTTATTAACTGACAGAGGTCGTTCAAACTGCACATGTTGGGAGGGTAACTCTTTTTTCATACAAAGGTACTACTCAACACAGTCTCCATCACAAGGGATGCATTTGCGCCATCGTGAACCCAACTCTCGAATCCTCTTTGAAAAAATTCAGGTGTGGACTGCTGTACCCACTTCTTCCCAGCCTCTTGCACCTCGTCTGTGTCATCAAATCATTGTCCCCGGAGACTGTTTTTCAATGGCAGGAACAGGTGGAACTCGGAGAGCACCAGATTTGGACTTTACGGTGGATCGGGGACCACCGACCAGCCTAATTTTCTGATCACCTGATTTGTTGGCAAAGATGTGTGTGGCCTCGCATTGTCATGGTTAATGTGGATCCTTTTCAGATTTTTATTGTCTCTTCCTCCTTATGGCTTCTCTAAGATTCTTGAGTGTCTCAATGTACCGCTCGCTATTCACGGTATAGTCACGTTCCAGAAAATCAAGGAGAATGACACCCCTGTCATCCCCAAAAAACAGTCACCATGACTTTCTGTGCTGATCGCTGGCTTTTAAACTTCTTAGGCTTTGGTGAAGAAGTGTGAAGCCACTCCATTGATTGATTCTTCGTTTCCGGATCGTACAAATATTCCCACGTTTCATCCCCTATCACCAGATCGGAAAAGCGGGTCTTCATTGGCTTCAAACGCTTCCAGCAAATCAGAGCAGACTTCCACCCTTCTCTCCTTCAAATCTTCACTGAAGAAGAAGGTTTATTATAGGGAAAAGAGTTACTCCACCAACATGTGCAATTTGAACTACCTCTGTCCGTTAATAAAAATGTTATGCCCATGTTTGCATTACTTTCAGTACAGCCCTCGTATATTTACCCTAATAAACGGATTTTTCGTACATTACAACTAATAGCATTAAAACTTCCAAGTCAGAAATTTCAGCTGGTGCTATATAGTCGACTCTCCTTTAGAATTCTGTGAATAGTCGCCCCGCTCAAATTTAGGAAAAGGAATAGAATAAAAATGCAAAACAAGCGTTAATTTAGCCAACTGGATGAACCTGAGATGTTACAACTGGAAAACAACGTGATAAAGAGGTTCTCACTCACAAAGTCATCGGACAGTCGAGGCACCACTCCCAGGTAACAGAAAGATCAGTTATTTCCCTGTGGAGAACCTCATCTTCCACAGACCAACAATATTCCGAGCTCTATTTTTGATCACCTATTTTAAAATTGTTGATTTGTGTTTCATCGAAAGAAAAGAGTTATGTAGCATAAGTTATTACTTGCTGATAGTTTTGCAAAAAAAAAAAAAAAAAAAAAAAAAGGGAGGAAAAGAAAATTAAAAATCTGCACAATTTATGAGATTTTATGATAATCGCCAACCTTGGAAAATTTTTGAAGCCGCCTCTGAATTGATTTCGTAGCGGCAGTATTAATGAGTAAAGATTAAGATGATACAATAAAGATGAAACGAATCATTAGGAATCTCGTTATTTGCTTCCTTGTTTCCTTAAACATCTCCCAAAAGCTCTGACTTGAGAATCTTCATGATGAGTAGAAGTGGGTGGGATAAAATTTGTTCCAAGTCCATTTCCTTCCAAAAAGATCGCACAGAAGTGATGATATATGTACAAGAAAAAGAGACAGACGAGCAAAGGCAGATGGGTGCGGTGATGCTAAACAGACAGGGCCAAAGGTGTTGCCAAGAAAGCATCGTAATTTATTCATGATATGCGATGGCTCGGCAGGCCGGCCTCATTCTTTCATCGTCCACGAAGTACAATGCAACGATAGGACCGAATTCTTTCCTATTTGACATCGTTGGCTCGATCAATAATATTTAACAGAAACTTCCGTTGTTGCTATCTTTTAAGAAACGGCTGTTTTGTTCATATTATCTTTGCGATTATCTTGGCTTTCAGCAATGCAAAGAATCATAGGCCAAAAAATGAATTTTAAAATCGTCCTTGAAACACAAGGAACCAAAAATTGCTTTTTTAATACAATTAGTGTTGGAAAAAAATTAATCTTAGAACTTTTCAGTGATATCGAACTTATTTTTAAAGTAATATAGATACACGCTGAAAAGTAACGGTGAAACAAATAAACTAAAGAAATTGTGACGTACTACAGCGGTGAACCACATATGAAGACGACAAGTAGCAGTAATAAGCCCTTGTCGGTGTAGCTTAATTAGGGATGCATTCGGCTCCGGAGCAGAAGGTTGTGGGTTCGAGATCGGCCACCGGCAGAAAAAGGGCTTTCTTCACTATCTGGGATTAATTATTCTTCACATTGGTTGGCTTTTCTTCACTATCTGGATCACAATCTGGGATTTATTATCACGGGTTCAATATCTCCAGCTTGCCCTATGCAGTGAAAATGTAAATAAAGATTAGTTTCGGTGCGCCTCAAGTAAGGCTGATTTTTCGGGAAAACAATTTAAGAGTTATGTAATGATAAAAGAAAGCATTTCTTCGACACTGCAACGAATGCTAAAGACAATATTATTTGCAGGGATATCGAGGCCCCTGGAGCCCCTTGCATCCCGTAGGCTACGGGGCCTACGGGATGCAAGGGCAGCTGTGATTAATGAATACGTTCTGTTCGTATTTCACTTGTATGTCTTTCGTGTTTCACTCTGCGACCTTCGTTTTTGTTATAAATTTTTTTTAAAGCCTTCAGAAAAGATAACAGTAAAAATAAAATTTCATTTCAAAGTTTTAGTTTTTTAACTGGATGGGAATATGGCTATTAATGATGATGATGTTGATGGGGAAGAGAGAAATTTTTACATGAAATGCCTTTTTAAAGTACATACATTTCCAGAAAATCAATTTTCGAGTGCATATTAAATAAGATTTTTCCTTTATGAAGTCAAATTTGGTTTCTTTCATTTTTGCTAATTGGAATAAGTAGCATGGAGAGGTAATATAAGGGACAAACTGATTATGTCACAAGCCAGTTACCATTTTGTCAGCGAACATGTTATGAAGGAAAATGTTAAATTTGCTAGCTCAGCGCTCAACTCGAATTTTTCTTTTAACTGATGAAAAAGAAAGCCTAGCCCGGCCCAAAAGTCAGCCCAGCTCTGTATAGATTTCTACCTTGCAGCTCTACTGTAGCGGCACGTTGCTCTCTGGAAACTAAACCACAGTCAACTCATGTATGAATCGCTTGTGGCTATGTGTGATTCCCACATGAGTTGCCTCCATTGATACAATTCTACTGATTTACCTGTAGATCGACTGATCTTAACTCTCCTGTCTACTGATCGATTCTTATACTGTAAATCACAAGAATCTTCTGATTCCTCCCCGATTTTAAGCTTTGTATTCTATTTTCAAGTAACCCTAAAATAGTATGTGATCTCTGATCCCAGTACTATACAATGTTCTAAACAGCATATTTTACCAAATGGCTTAGAAAAGTCGAATATGAGCCGGAAATCTGATTTTTGTGTAAGGTATTTAAAATTTTAAAATAACTTGTCATGTAAATTTGTTTTTGAGAAATTCACACTAGTTATATCGCAATCTTTCTTTTATCAATATAGCTAATTAGTTTGTTGTAAATTATACTTTCTATAAGCCAGAATTCTGGAAATAGGTTTACAGAGTTGGTGATCCTCTTTGAGTACAGGAGTTACTTCATTTATTTCGAGCAGATCTAGAAACTGTCCAGCATAAAGCCGAAGTTTATAAATATTTGTTAATGGGGGCAAAAAAACTAAGTAATACAAATTTGACAACTTCAGGACTGACCCTGACCAACATTAATTTCATTGGTGTTTAATTTCTTATACAAGTAAATCTCATTATTAACCCTTTGAATGTCACCGAAGCGTCTAGCACGTGAAGAGATTTCCTTTACCTAGTGTCAGTGACGCGTCTACGCATGTAAACTTTCCTTTACCAAGTGTCAGCGACGCGTCTAGCGCATGCAAAGCTTTCCCTTTCCCACTGCCAGCAACTCGTCAAGCGCGTGCAAAGCTTTCCTTTACCAAGTGTCAGCGACGCGTCTAGTGCGTGCAAATATTTCCCTTTCCCATTGTCAGCAACGGGTTGATCGTGCGCAAACGTTTCTCCAACTCAGTGTCCAACGTGCTCGATGCGTCGCTAACACTGAGTAAAGAAAGCTTTGCACGCGCTTAGACGCTTCGCTGGCAATCAAAGGGTTAATAGTACTCGTTCGGTGAAGATCAACTAGATTCGTATACGTTTGAATTTGTGTTTAGGTGTTGAATTGTAGTGCCTACATTATTGTCATTAATCTAGGGATCAGTAAATTTTAGTGCGCTTTCCCATTTAGATATGAGAGTTGTACGGAAAGTAATGCAAAAGTGGACATAACTGTTTTTATTAAATGACACATGTCGTTCAAATTGCATATGTTGGTAGAGCAACTCTTTCTCTATGCAAAGGTACTACTCAACATAGTCTCCATCACAAGCGATGCATTTACGCCATCGTGAACCCAACTCTCGAATCCTCTTTGAAAAAATTCAGGTGTGGACTGTTGTACCCACTTTCACCTCGTCTGTGTCATCAAATCGTTGTCCCCGGAGACTGTCCTTCATTCGACCGAACAGGCGGAAGACGGAGGGCGCCAGATCCGGACTGTACGGTGGATGGAGGGCCACCGACCAATCTAATTTGCTGATCGCCTGATTTGTTGCCAAAGATGTGTGTGGTCTCGCATTGTCATGGTGAATATGGATCCTTTTCAGATTCTTGTTCGGTCTCTTACTCCTTATGGCTTCTCTAAGCTTCTTGAGTGTCTCAATGTACCGCTCTCTGGTCACCGTATAGTCACGTTCCAGAAAATCAAAGAGAATGACACCCCTGTCATTCCAAAGGACAGTCTCCATGATTTTCTGTGCTTGTCGCTGGCTCTTGAACTTCTTAGGCCTTGGTGAAGAGAGAAGAGGTGTGACGCTATTCCATGGATTGATTCTTCGTTTCCGGATCCTAAAGATACGCCCATGTTTCATCCCCTGTCACCAGATCGGAAATAAGCGTGTTTTCATCGGCTTTAAACGCTTTCAGCAGATCAGAGCAAACTTCAGCCCTTCTTCCCTTCAAATCGGGTGTCAACTGCCGAGGTACCCATTTTGCACACGCTTTCCGATACCCTAAGTCTTCCACTATTTTCTGTATGGCACCATAACTACAGTCCAATTGTGCAACTAGCTCACGGATTGTGACTCGTCTCTCCACGCGAATCAATTCATCCACTCGCTGACGATTCGTGTCAGTGGTCGCAGATGATGGACTCCCACTGCGTGGTTTGTCTTCAATGCTGATTTCCCCTTCTTCAAACTTCTTCATCCATCTGAGCACATTGCTCTGGTCAATGGTGTCATCTCCGTAAACATTCTGTAGCCTTCTGTGGATGTCGAGTAGCCTGCACCCTTCCTTCGTCAAGAACTCAATGACGGCACGTTGCTTCTTCTTGGAATCCATTATTTACCTGCAATGAAAAACAAAGGTTACTATAGAGGAAGAGTTACTCTACTAATATGTGCAATTTGAACGACCTCTGTCAGTTAATAAAAAAGTTATGCCCACTTTTGCGTTACTTTCCGTACAACCATTGTAAGTGCAATATTGCCTTAATTTTGTCAGGCGGTGTATATTTCAAGCAAGATGTTCTTGCTTGAAATATACGCCGCTTAACAAAAGATAACAAGACCGCCTGACAAGATGTTCTAGTGATTTGGTTTTAGTTCTGTTCTACTGACTACCGCCAAAAGTCTCTAGTATCGCTGGTTGGCTCCACCAGACTAGCAAAAGTCGGACCTCCCAGAAAATGATATTTAAATACAAATACTGAGAAGCCAGCTACAACAGGATATACGTTTTACAGGAAACTTTAGTAAGGTACCAAAACTAAAAACATATAAAAAAAACTTTGGACGGGATGGAACCTCTCAGCACCAGCCGCCGTTATTAGATTCAATGAGTTTGTACATAGCACTGCAGACAGCATTTACTATATAGGAAAAATAAAGGTCTATAACGAAGTAAATTTCTCCGTCATTTCTGTCCACGCCAGGATTCGAACCCGGATCCCCTCATTCCAGAATAAGTCACTCTACCAATTGAGCTACGCGGACGTTTGTTTTGACTACTATCTGCCTTTATGTCGTGTGCGTCCTTCGGGCAGGTACGTCACATCTCCTGGTACGTTACATCATCTCCCCCTTATTTATTTATTTTATTTATTTATTTTTTTTTTTTTTTTTTGCGAAGTGCTGGAGAAGGGATTCTCTTATTTTTCCTATCTCGCGGTGTGGAAATAACATCACACCAATGCGAGATTTTGAACGGTCGGGTCATCCGGATAGTTCGGGCGCCATTATAACGAAGTAAATTTCTCCGTCATTTCTGTCCACGCCAGGATTCGAACCCGGATCCCCTCATTCCTGAATAAATCACTCTACCAATTGAGCTACGCGGACGTTTGTTTTGACTACTATCTGCCTTTATGTCGTGTGCGTCCTTCGGGCAGGTACGTCACATCTCCTGGTACGTTACATCATCTCCCCTTATTTTTTTTTTTTTATTTTTTTTTTTTTTTTTGCGAATTGCTGGAGAAGGGATTCTCTTATTTTTCCTATCTCGCGGTGTGGAAATAACATCACACCAATGCGAGATTTTGAACGGTCGGGTCATCCGGATAGTTCGGGCGCCATTATAACGAAGTAAATTTCTCCGTCATTTCTGTCCACGCCAGGATTCGAACCCGGATCCCCTCATTCCGGAATAAGTCACTCTACCAATTGAGCTACGCGGACGTTTGTTTTGACTACTATCTGCCTTTATGTCGTGTGCGTCCTTCGGGCAGGTACGTCACATCTCCTGGTACGTTACATCATCTCCCCCTTTTTTTTTTTTTTTTTTTTTTTTTTTTTTTTGCGAATTGCTGGAGAAGGGATTCTCTTATTTTTCCTATCTCGCGGTGTGGAAATAACAACACACCAATGCGAGATTTTGAACGGTCGGGTCATCCGGATAGTTCGGGTGCCATTATAACGAAGTAAATTTCTCCGTCATTTCTGTCCACGCCAGGATTCGAACCGGGATCCCCTCATTCCTGAATAAGTCACTCTACCAATTGAGCTACGCGGACGTTTGTTTTGACTACTATCTGCCTTTATGTCGTGTGCGTCCTTCTGGCAGGTACGTCACATCTCCTGGTACGTTACAGGTCTTGGAAGTAGGCCAATGTTTTTTGAAGATCGTAACTACAGAAGCAACTTTTAGAATTTATTTGTCATCTGAAATACAAGGTGATTCACTCGTGACTGAACACTTCTTTTTTTAATTAACTCACGATTGCAACGGCACATTTGAATGAAATTAATGTAAAACATACCTTGATCCATGACAAAAAGGAATGTCTCATAGAAGATACTGGAAGTGACCACCGCCAGCGTCCAGGCACATATTCACCCGAAGCTCCATATTGGCGAATGTGTGGTGTAGCGTAGCGGCGTCGATGGCAACAATTTTCCATGTGATGTCTTTCAGTTCCTGAATCGACTTTGGCTAGTTGGCATGAAGCTTGCTTTTTAAAAGTCTCCACAGAAAGAAATCTAGGGGTGTCAGGTCAAAAATTTTGGCAAACCATTGACAATATGCCAATCGCTTTGCAAAATCCGATGGCTGTGGCTCGTTCACAGCCGTAATACCGTACGGCTTAATCTTCGCCTGTTTGGCTGCTCTTTGACATGTCGAATACGATCATCCAGCCTCTTGGCATAGCCGCCGAATAGATTTTCGTGGGGATGCCAATAACCGCTGCTTCACATCCTCTATTGTGTCCTCCGCCATCTCGGGCCGTCCGCCCGTATGCGGATCCACTAAGCTTCCTGTTCTCTCCGGGTTCTTCGCCAATTTCGAAATGGTAGCTCTAGTGGGTAATTTACGCCCACTAAATTTCTTCAGAAACTCCTTCTGACATTGTTTGAAGGAACCGGTTATCCAGTACTGACGCACAATGAGCACACGCTCTTCAATTGAGTACATCATCTTCATTCGACCTCCTCGCTTAAACTGTCTTCGGAGGCACGCTATTCCCCCACCACTACTAGACAGATGGCGCGTCAGTGCGGCGCCACCCAGCTCTCTGGGAGACATTTTATTCACAGATAATACATGTCGACTGCTTCGTCAGGGAATAAAGAACCGCTTCGTTCGGGTTTCACGCTCATCTTATATTCCCCATCACATATATTCCACATAATAAGTGTTCATTCCCGAGTGAATCACCCTGTACTTCTGAAAAAGTCCAGACCTCTTCCGAAAAGTATCATTCATTGCGTTTGTGAAATTTGCCTTAAAAAGGCGTCACTGTGAAGTTAGCCAAATGAGTTGCTGGAGACACTCAAGCAAATACACTAGTGCTCAAAATTAAAGGATAATTATTTCAATGAGATTCGGGTCAAGGGATCTCGGTGGTCAGTCAGTTCGGCGAATATTTTTTTCTCTTCGGGAAAATAGTCTACCACATGAACTCAATTGAGTTGGTTGGGCATTGTCGTCCATAAAAGTAAAATCTGAACCGATGGCTCCTCTGGATGGCCTGACATGTCCAAAAGAATAAAATCTGGAACAATGGCTCCTCTGAATGGCCTGACATATGGTTTTAGGAATTCGTCTCTGTACCTCAGGGCAGCAAAAGACTGACTCTGAAACATATACAGTTTCGTCATGATTGTCATGGTTCTGACCAGACCACCACGCCACTGCCACCAGAGTAGTGCCTTTCTTTGATGTTAGAGGGACTGTTGCAGGTCCCTGATTCTCTCTAGATAAGAATACGTCTCGAATCAGTACTTAAGCTGAATCGCGATTCATCTGTGAAATTAACATTCGCCCTATGGTCTGGACTCAAAGTGTGATGTTGGCGACTCCACGTTAAACGAGCTGGACTTCACGTTGAACGAGCAAAATCTAGACCGAAGGCTCCTGGCTTGACACATGGGTTCAGGATCTCGTCTTTGTACTTCAGGGCAGTAAAAGACCGACTCTGAAAGATGTACAGGTTTGTCATGGTTTCTGACCAGACCATGACAAACCAATTTTCTGTTTTAGTATTTTTTTTAGATTAGATGAATCCCCAAAATGTTGCAAAAAAAAAAAAAAAAAAAAGGCAGAAAGAAAAAAGGGTGGTGAAGAATTTCTTTCCGTTTTCCCTAAAATTTTATACGTTGTTCTCATATCCGAAAAAAAAATCAAAGGGGCGCAGTAGCAACTGTGCCGCGACCTACAACGTAGAACTACGTCAACTGTCACTATTTCATGGCACTATCTCTCAGTTGCTACTGTGCCCCTTTGGTGTTTTTCATTTATAAAATTGTTAAGAAGTAAAACGAAAGAAATTTGCTACTTCATTTATTTAAAAACAACTTATACTATTTACAATTCATAGTAACTTATGCTGATTATAAAGTAATGTTAGAAGAAGTAGAAGGCGTAGTATCATCGTTGTCAGTAGTTACTGCTAAAATTGCTTCTGAAGAAATCGTTCTTCAGAAACCATTTTTCGAACTCCTTAGTTGCCTTGTTATAAATTCGGCGATACACCTCGGGCCTAATGTACTGTTCTTGTTGTTGCTCTTGTTTTTGTCTAGATTCAGAATGCATCGGCGGTGTAAAGGTTTGAGACCTAATATATTCATTATCCACCGAAATTGTGAAGACTGGCGATGTACATTGGTATTTCCTGCTCTGTGGGAAAATTTGAAAATTTGGATCGATGACACCAATCTCCATCTGTTCTTGCTGTTCAGGCTCAATTTGTGCAGTTGAAGTGGAAGGTTGTGGCTCTAGAGTCGAACTCGGGTAAACGCATACTGGCGCGCGGAGTTTTGACGCTCAATACATTCCCGTGACCTTTCGATTGATGACTTAGCGAACCTTTTCGGATTCCTCTCGTTATTCTCTAGCTGTTTCTTCAACTTTCATCGGTTCTTACAGTAATTTTCCCTGGATTTTCGTGGTATTTCTAAATTTTCGACACCATTTTTTTTTCTAAAAATAAATAAATTTTAAATTCACTTTATTTCGGTTTATCACATACGTCCGTTAGCTCTGACCGTCAGCTGAAAGAATGCGGGGCTGAGGTCATCGTTATTTATTCACTAGTTATCAACCTTAAAACAGCTTGCGGCGAAACAAAATCACGCGAAATTTAGCTCAACTTTCTAACGCTTCTGTATCGAACCGTTAAGGGGTGGAGGGTTGAAACTTTTTTGTTATAAATGGGACTTTATAAACTATTTAATGATGTATTATTTATTACTCTACCATTATTAGTTTCGAAGATATAAGCTTTCAAAATGTTGCATCCATGCTCCCGATGTTACCCCGTACCCAGCGCGAAGAAAGACGTATTTCTACGGTAAAATAAACATTTCACATAATCTTTGCTTAGACAGGCGCATCATTTCTCAAGCACTTCGAAAACATCTACTGTAGTATCAGCTAACAAAATACATTAATGTAATTTTGTTTATTTCATTCAAAACAATTTTTAGTCGAGTTCCTTTTAACGTGGTTCCTTTCTTTCAAACAATCGAAATTATATTCTACTTGATAAACACAATTCAGAAATCAGGGTGCACTCCTCTGTCTTTAGTTTTTCCATGCAAAAATATAATTTCGGTCAAAATACATAAATTTCATTCCATTCAGCTTGTACAAAATCCAGTTCAGTCTACCCGCCTAGAGAAAAACAATCTAATGTGAAATTCTTCACATCCAAAAATAAAGAAAAATAACTTTTTCGTTTTTGTTTTTTTGAATTAATGTTTTACAAAGTAAGAATTTTAGTAATAACAATTTTCAGTTCTATTCAATGCATCATTACATGCAACTGAATTTTCAAAACGAGTACTTTTCAAAGGAGTGCAGTTTTTGATTAAATTCTCTCATTTATTTTAAACTCCACATCTTTTGTAATCAGTGTTTTATTCGCTTATCATTAGCTATCTAGTATGTGATTTATTTTTGCCTTTGTACTTTGGTGTAAAGTACATCTGGCTAGCGAGGGAAATAGTGCTTGTAAAAGTTTCTTCTACATTATTATTAATGTATTAGTTTTAATAAGCCCTTTACTTTTTCAAAGTCCTACATTTTTTCTGATTTGGCAGAGAAAGAAATGTCCTCGGAAATTTTGTGCGTAGTGCAAAGAAAAAATCGGAGAATATGTTAATTGTATATTTACGACGGCCTTATTTCTTTTATATTTATCGATTTTTTTTACGAAGTTTCCTTACGAGACATGCAACAGTTCGAGAAGTTTTCAATTAGTCTGTATCCATTGTTTGTTTCGTGTTGTCCACGCACGCAATTTACTGCGTGACAAACAAAGTAAATTCGTAACAGGGTGTTGCCGAATAGAATAATAGGTTTGCGTGATTTGCTAACAAGAATGTTTTTGAGAAGAAAACTGAATCCGGTATCTCGAAGACACGAGGGCGAAGCAAGCGTTAGACGCAGAGTCTTCTTCAGTTGTACAAGGATGAGGTCCGATAGCGGTCTGACTCAACGTCGCACGAGGGTGGAGCTCTGTGCGGTTAATTTGTCCTTGACGTTGCACTACTTAAGTTTATGGTAGAAGCTCTGCTCAGCTAGAAGAGCTCTCAGATCGATCATCCTCTATAATTCAAACAGATTAAATCAGAGCACACGCATTGCATTATGGGAGTGAGGCACGATGCAGGGAAGATGGAAACCCACGCGGCACATCGTGAAAAACTTCGAAGTGTACGATGAGTCTGCTACCGTTGATTTACTTGCTAAACTTACGAAATTTTACAGTCTTACCCAAACACACAACGCTGCGATTCACAACACCCTGGCTGTAAGACGCCCTATAAATGTCGTAGCCCGTTAATAATCTGATTTTATAGCAAATGCGACATCATAGCACAGGCATCAGCTTTATGTGGAATTCTTTAATTTTTTTTTTGTTAGTTTGTTTGCTTGGTTCTCGGTTTAATGACCCACATAAGCATCTAAAGCTATGAGGAGTCTTTCAGCTCTTATTAAGAATGGGGAGAACCAGCACCGGAAAGATAAACACAATATTCATATATCCTCCCGAGATTCGAACCCAGACCCAGCACAGCGGGAAGAGAAGGTCAGCAAGAAGTCAGAAGGCAGCGCGAGGACTATTTAATTTCCATAAATAATATTTCACTGAAGAAATATGTGAAAAGTAGAGGTAAATTAAGTATAAGATTGCTATGGAGAAGTTTGACCTGATTACTCAATGATTTAATTAATGAATAAATGCAATGATAATTTTATACCACTACTCAATAATCGTTCGAAGTTTAGAAATAAATGTTTTCTTATAAACTAGCATCATAACAATAGGGGCACCAAACTGAAAATAAAACTTCAACAATGGATACTACTGGGGAACAAAAAAGGAGAAAGGAGCAGCATACAAAGGAAGCAGAAAAGGGGGGGGGCTAAATTATTGAGTTACAAGTAAGCACACAAAATCTGGCGGAAAATACACGGTCGTATCAGATTAATATGACCGCACCCGGAATGACAGTGTATCCGTTCAGGCGCGTCACAGAGTGCACGTGACAAGGTTGACCACACGGAGATATAAGCGGCCGGCCAGGACAGATGAGCCATAGTGCGTTACGTGAGCATAATGGGCAGAGGTAGTGATTTGACGGACGTTCAAAAACTAATGATCATCGTCTGCCGCGCTAAGGGTGGAAGCGTCTGAAAAACAGCAGACTTCGTGGGCTGTTCGCGAGGTGTATAGTAAGGATGTGTCAAGACTGGACCGTTGGCACACCGAGAACCTCCCGACGTCATAACTGTGGAGCCCCAAAGGCCATCGACGCCAAAGGAGAATGTCGCCTCCGTCGACTGGTAAAGGGCAATCGAATGGCAACAGGGCAGCAATTGACCACGCAAATGAACACTGGAGCACCCAGGTACGAGTCCCCGATAACAGTAGAGCGAATCCTGTTACTCATAGGTGTCCAGAGTCGACGCTGCGTCAAGGCACCCATATTAACCCAGGTCAGGTCCATCGGCAACGACGCCAGCAGTTCACATGGGACTACCGTCATTGATCAGTGGAAGAGTAGAGAAAGGTAGCCTTCTCCTACAAATCGAGGTTCCTACTTCACAGAAGTGACGGGCGGTGGCAGGTACGGCGTCAGACACAAGAGAACCAACACCCGAACATGTTTGTCGGTCAAAGTATAGGCCGGCGATGGCAGTGTGCATGCCTGGGGAATGTTTTCCTGGTATGACCTGGGACCGCTGGTACCACTGGATGGGTCCTTGAACGCCAATGGCTACCTGACCCTCCTCGCTGACCACATGCATCCCTTCATGTTGGACGTTTACCCTGGTGGTGATGGTGTCTACCAACAGGACAATGGGCTGTGCCACGTCGCTAAGGGATTGAGTGACTAGTTCCAGGAAAATGACAGCGATGTCTCCGCCCTCTCTTGGCCAGCAAACTCGCCTGATCTCAATCCCATAGAGCACTTGTGAGATTATTTGCACGACGACCAGTACGGTGTGTGCCATTAACGCCTGCTCATCGGAGACGGCGGTTTATGTGGTGCCAAGAACACAAGAACTGGACACATCAGCAATGGGGTCGAGTTCTCTTTATGGATGAGAGCCGATTTAGTCTGACGAGCGATTCTGGACGTATACACATCTGGAGAGAGCAGGGAACACGCAATCACACCTCCAACATCATCGAAAGGGGCCGGTTTGGAGGTGACGGAGTTCTCGTTTGGGGCGGTATCATGCTTGGTAGCCGTACTGACCTCCACATCTTCCAAGGAGGTTCAGTCACTGGTGTCCGCTATTGTACCGAGGTTCTCCTGCCTGAAGTGCGTCTGTTTAGAGGTGCTGTGGGTCCTGAGTTCCTATTCATGGACGACAACGCTACACCTCATCGAACAGTGTCTGTCGCAGAGCTGTTGGAAAGTGAAGATATTCAAAGCATGGATTGGCCCGCAAGATTCCCGGACCTAAATCCAATCGAACACGTGTGGGACCTTCTCGACAGACGCTTAGCAGCACGTCACCAGCCGCCTAGCAACGATTCCGCAGCTGCGATTGGCGCTACAAGAGGAATGGGCCGCGATGGCTCAACAGCTCCTTGACAACCTCGTCCTCCGCATGGACAGATGTTGTAAATCCTGCAACGCAGTCAAGGGTGATCATATCCCCTTCTAAAGACTGGACTTTTCTTGGCAGCCACCTGTCACATGGACGTTTCTGTCTTCTGTCCAGTTGTGCTCGAAGCTACCTTTTCAATAAAGTGCCGTTGTATCCTTTGGATTCCTTGTTTGGACGGTTTTGCTCACTTGTCCCATATTCGTACATCTTGGGGATCTTAAGGTATGATTTGAGTCGATGTGGAACTCTTCTGCACGACGTTGCGTTCGAAAAACCGTCTCGTCCTTAATTTTTGCACGCCCGAGTACATTATGAGTAGCATACCTGCAAATCATCCCGTTTTAAAAGGTATATCCCGATTTTAAATCCTTTTTTTTCAACCTTCCATTTTTTTACCATGTGACGTTTATATAGTGAAATTTCTTTGGATACTTTTGGAGTGTAGATAATATTTTTAATCATGTTTTTTTCTAACGAATGTATGCATGTATGTATGTATGTATGTATGTATGTATGTATGTATGTATGTATTTATGTATGTATGTCCATGGGTGAAAGTTCTCCGTCGTTGAGACGAAATTCCGTCTTTTGAACATTGCCATGCATTTTGTTAAATGTAAATTTTTTCATAAATGCTTGTATCTCGACTTGTAAAAGGAGGCAAAAATTTCTGAAACTGAAGTTTGACGGAGCGAGAGATTTACCTACATAAATTACACCGAGTGATCACTGAATTATGACCACCCCTATTAAAAGTGATGCGGCCCGAAGACCACATGATTGCCGAGAGGGCGCAATTAGTCGACCGACGTAGCATATATTACACATGAGGGGAGCAGTAGGTACTAAAATTCGGAGCGTGGTGGGTGAACGGAAGGAGTTATCGGACTCTGTGAGGAGCTCGGAAAGCGGGTGCATCGATTTCTCAAACGGCTTAACTGGTGGGTTGTTCGCGAGCCGCCGTAGTTAAAGTGCATCAGGACTGGCGTGAAAATGGTCAAACAACGACCTTGAGGTAAATCTGCATAGGACAGCGAAAAGTTGATGTGAGAGGTCAGTGCCGTGTCCGATGACTCCTACAGGCCAACGGACGCTGCACTGTTCAACAGTTGACTACCTAATACAACAGAAGTCAACTTGGAACAGTATTTGTCATGACTATAGGTCGCACGCTCGCACGTATGGGCTATAAAAGCAGACGACTCCGACGACATTCTCTCCTAACCACGGTTCATCGGCGCAAAAGACTCGCTTGGATGGTCATGCAAGCTGGACGTTGGATGATTGGGAAAAGTGTGCTGGTCTGAGGAGGTCTGACGGCATAAAAACGTTTTGGATGGTCGTGAGTCGGTGGCTTTAATCGCGCATGGAGGAAGACCTTCAACGAGTGTTTACAGAGGTAAACATCAATACAATAGATGTTATTATACGGGAAGATAGACACCTATCAATTAGAGATATCGAAGATATGGTTCACATTTCAAAATCATCAATTCACAGAATTTTAACCGAGCATTTGGGCATGAAACGGGTTTGTTCAACTTGGGTTCCTTATTTCTTTTCATGTGCGGCCCAATGCAAGACCACACCTGGCCAGTTCTGTCGCTTCTTATTTGGAGATAATGAATATTAAGTTGATGCCCCAACCTGCATATAGTCCAGACATGTCATCACGTGACTTCTGGTTATTCCCCATTTTGAAAAAGACATTAAGGGGACGACAATTCGAGAGTGGTCAGCAACTTATTTCAACTGCGCAGGGGTGCTTCAACAACGTTTCAGATGAAGAATCCCAGAAGACACTCAAAAAGTGGGAGGAATGTTGGGACACCTATATTCAATGCAATGGACAGTATTTCGAAAAAGGTGACCACTTCCTTCATAATTAAGGTACGCATATTATTTTGTAAAAAAAACTCTCAGTTGCTTTAGTGCAATCCTTGTATGTCGATTTGCGTAATGGAACTTTGTAATATAAAAAAAATCTTTGTATGATGAATTTTCTACTTGGAATAAAATATTTACAAAGTTTTAAGAGTTTAAGAACAGTGTGTGTTGTTTTCTTTCAGTGAGAAATGTATGTCTTGTATGTAGATTGATTACTTTTGCAGTCAGACACATACGCACAATAAAAAAGAACGAATCTTTTCTCCAGAGCGAATGTTTGAAAACGCGCGAGGCAGAATTTCTAACGTGTGTGTCGCATATCCTTTCTTTGTAATCACAGGGTTGCGGATGATTAAATTCTCTTTTGCTCTTTGACAGGGGATCAGAGCCAGCTTTTGAAGCCGTAAAGGTGTGGTCTTTGTCGGGTGTTTTCGTTTCCACCGATCACTCATTATGCCCATCATTCTGCTAGTTAGTTTCTTCAGGAGAACACTGAGCCACTGATAGGCGATGGCGTCAGTTTAAATGAATGCACTCAGTATTAAGAACAGACTTCACAAGATGATTTACGAGTTTCTTGAGCTGTTTTTCTCAAAAATAATTCAGAAAATATACAAATTCAACGTAAAAGGCATTGGATTGTTTAACGGTTTCCAAAGTTGTTAAATTAAACTAGATGAGTAACACATTCAATCGCTTAATCAAACAAATCATTCTGAGAATTAGTTGTACAAGAAAATTGCTTAGCATTTCCGAAAATACGCAACTAATTTGTGGATTTCAAGTGATTACAACGGCCGTTCCATAAAAACTGAGAGTAAAATCACACAAAATGAAGAAATATAGGTACAGCAAAATATATGTGATTCTTTCTCAAAGCATTTTCCCTCTGATGATATGCAATGGCCCCATCGTTCAAAGCGTGTGGCGAAGGCATTTTGTAGAAGTGCTTTAGCGACCCCTATACAGCTTGAATAACGTTAGCATCTGGGTTCAATGTTGCGCCACGGAACTTCTTCATTGTTGGAAACAACCAGAAATCGCACGGGGTGAGGTCAGGACTATAGGCAGGCTGTGGCATGATTTCAGTACTGCATTTCGTAAGAAACTGTGGAACACAAGCAGCCACATGTGGGCGGGCGTTATCATGGTGTGGGGTTTTCTTGCCCACTAGTTCCGGTCGCTTAATCGATATGTGCCGCCGTAGACGCTTCAGGACTGAAATGTAATACTCAGCATTGACAGTAATTTGTGGAGGAACAGCATGCTGGCATAGACTACACCTTTATGATCAAAGAAAATTATCATCATCACCTTCTCATCTGATTTGGTTTGGCGCACTTTTTCCGGAGGAGGTGAGTCGTGTATTTCCAGACATTCGTTGCGCGCTTCGTGAGGAGGTCGAAATAGTGGACCCATGTTTCATCGGCAGTTATTTAATTTGTTTCCACTCATGACACACCTAAACTTTGGCTAACAATTGTTCTCTCGTCAGGTGATGAGGTGCCCATCTGGAACACACACGATGCAGCAGTAATTTGTCGCGTAGAATGCAGAATGCCGACGTTTTTGAAATATTAGTTGACGCCGCTATGTCTTCATACGTCATTCGTCGATCTTCTTGCACGATTGCACAAACAGTGTTAACAATACGCTCCGTAACAACACTTTCAGGTCGACCATGGTGCCACCTAAAAATCGTTGACTCACCCAAACATTTATCTTTGTAAGCTTTTTTCCTTAACACAGCTGTTTCTGGAGCCTTTTTACCCAAACGATGACAAAATTTTATCTCACAACGCATTTCACTTCTTTACTCTGAATAACTCACCCCGTAGCTGTATGGCGAAATGTAGATGTACTTTAAACAACTGTGCAATAACAAAACCAGATTCATCTGCCACGGCTAATAACTGTTGCCATAGATACTTCCATAATTCAGTTAGTCGTCTGCGTGGTTATTTTTCCCCTTCGCACTGTTGCCAACTCAAAAAAATTACTTTCAGTTTTTATGGAACTGCCTTTGTATGTTCGACGCTAAGCCTGTTCTTCCTTCGCGTAAGGGGGCGTAAAGTTTCGCATTTATTGCGCAGTGAAATTTACCTCCAAAACTGAAAAAAAGTGTTGAAAACGAATCAAGACTAACAGTGAAGGTGTCTCATTTATAAGGATGATGGCTAGTCTCCTAAGGCTTCTTCAACATTTACAAACACTTATTTTAAGGGGGTTTTCCCAGTTCTAGATAAATTTTGGTAATCTCCAACAGGCGCTCCGTTTAAATTTATTCTGTTGCACGTAATCAGATCTGCTGCACTTCAGGACTTTGTGAAGAACAAAGAACAAGAAAGATGACAACGAATTTTTGGTTTAATGAGCACGTCTTTTGAATCTTTTTCGACGCGAATAAAATTTATCGAATTTATTCACAGTCAATAAAACCGGTTAGAAATAAAAATCAACCGGATTTCTACAATAGATAAAACATCCAGAAATAGAAACAGCTACTTACATCCACCAGCGGCTTAAAATATGTTACGAAAATTAACAAATGTATCAGAAACAAAGAGATTTTCAAATATAACAGTTAAAAGAAGAAATATAGAACGAAACATGCTATTGGATTGGATTGGAGGTTTAACGACCACCGTGAGCAACTCAATGGGCTATAAGCAGTCGCCCGTCCCTAATTTAGGGTCACTGGTTCTAGGGAAGGGAGAGAGCCAGTGCCGAAAGACAAACACAACATCCATGCCTGACCGGGATTCGAACCCGGACCCCTTACGGACGAATGATCAGAGGCCAACGCCTTAGACCACTGCGCCACCGGGGCGGCAAAAACATGCTATAACTCAACGTCTTCTAGTGGAACAATTTTCAATAATCGAAAAAATTGAAAGTAGGCGAAAAGTATTCTTCATGGCAAAAGCTATGCTAAGAAAAAACTTTTCAAATACGTCTCCCAGAAGCAGATGCAGCGAGAACAACGTTTTGTACTTTATGCCCCCTAGCGGGAAAGCTGTGCATTATTTAAAGAGGATAATGCTTCCCATCTTTTTTGTATCGCATAAAATGTATAGCATGTAGCGAATGGCATAAATTTCTCAATAGGGTTTTTTGAAGCGGAGATACAGCTGCAAACAGAAGTGCCCAAACACCACCTAGCTACAAAACTGCGAACTACAAAACTCCTCAAATGCAAACCTAAAGTGTTCCATAAAGTAAATGGTATCTGGTGTTAGAATTTTTAAATCACACATTTAGCAGCAGAGGTACTGAGAAAAACAGTTTAAATATTTGCGCTCCCCAGCGGCGCAATTTTGCATTAATTTGGGAAGAAAATACGCACAAAGAGTTTCCATAGTTAGTAGTATCTGACCGAATTTATTTTTTTCAATCGGGTTTTTAGCCCCGTAGATATTGCTGTAAATGGAAACGTGAACTTACGCCCTGTAATGGCCCATTTGTGCGTTAAGAAATATTTGATGTCATATGAGAAGCGTTTCGCATCGGAAACGTTCTCTAACAAAGAAATAATTTTTCAAATCGGACTTTTAGAAGCTGAGCTATCGAAAAAATAGTATATACATTTAAGCCTCTGGCGGAAAAAATATGCACTATTTTAAGCAGGAAGTATTCTCAAACGGTTTTCCGAGGTGAGCTGTAACAATCCACGAAATATTTTTTTCATTTGGGTTTTTAGAAGCTCAGATTTGGCTACAAATACCTCAGAAGCAGAAATAAACACTTACGCCCCCTAGTTGCCGAACCATTATTTACCGAAAATTAAAAATTGTATGCAAAACGTTACCATCAGAAGCTGTATTCGATGCAGGAAGAATTTTTCAAATCGGACGTTTAGAAGCAGAGATATCGGTGAAAACGCAATTTCCCTTTACGCCCCTAGTAGAAAATCTATGCATTACTTCAAAAAGAGATTGTACCTAAAATAGTATTCGATATGGATGACAACGAAAGGAAAAATAATTTTTTCAATAGTATATTTAGAATCAAATATTTGAATTCGATATCATCTGCATTTACGCCCTCTAAAAGTGAAATTGTGCATCGGAAAAAACTGAATGCAAGGATCATCATTCACACATTTTTTTTTATTGTGAGTTTAACGACCACCATGAGCAACTCAATGGGCTATAAGCAGGTGCCCGTCCCTAACTTAGGGCCACTGGTTCCAGGGAAGGGAGAGAGCCAGTACCGTAAGACAAACACAACATCCATGCCTCACCAGGATTCGAACCCGGACCCATCACGGACGAATGATCAGAAGCCATAGCTTAGACCACTGCTTCTCATATTTGAAGCTTCCCAATGCAAAAAAAAAATATTCAAATCGGACTAATTGTTGCTGAGATATGGTGTTCATAGACAGCAGACGGACAAAGTGATAACATAAGCACGACAAAAGACGTGCTAAAAAATTCACAGGGAGCCGCTATTCAGTGCCTGTCATGGTCATTTTATAGATGTGTTAATTTACTTTTTCCTCTTCTACGGCAATAATGGAAGAAATTTCACTTTGAAGCTTCTGAATTTTCATTTTAAGTATACTAAAATGAGTCATAAGGAATACTTTCGTTGTTAGCCATTACACGAATTACTAATTTTCCGCTTTAAATGGGAATACCTTTGAGGCCACTCAGGTGACCGAGTGATCGCAGGCGTGGGCTTCCGGCTAATCGACCGACTTGGGCCAGGGGTTCGAGTCCCAGATGAAAGATGGATGCTGCGTTCGTCCTGCAGTGCTGGCCTTGTCCTTTCTCTGGAACCAGTAGTCCCAAATTAAGGGTGTACAACATCCTGTAGCCCTAGATGCTCACAGAAGTCGATGAACTCCGAAACAAATAAATATACCCTTGAGCTACAAATGCATTTCTTCTACTGATTGACGGGCGTCCACGTCGCTTCTTCCTGCTTTTACAGACGTGTTTCTTAATGACAACACCACTGAAAAGAATTGTATATGGCCTATTGCCTTCTTCAAATTCTGGTTGAATCGATTTGTAAGTTTGTATCCTAGGCTTCTGTGCTGGCACAAAAGAGCTTGTGGAGGCTGGTACGTACTGTTGAAGAAGATCGTAGGCACTCTTCAATGTATCAGCCTTTCTGATGAACCCAAATCTGCAGTTGCGAAACAATGTTCTTAACAGTAGAATGCAACTATTCTGGAGTGACGGTTCTCACGTGATGAGCGATTTTCCCCTCAAGTCTGTCAAGTGAAGAACATTGCCCCACAATACACCATGCTTTTCAGATGACTCCACTGGCAAAAGTTGCAGATGTTAATGTCGTCAATGAGGTGGACGTGCTGTTGGGAGTGATCGTCTGTCCTCCATGAGACCTGGCCACATCAACTGTTGTCGGACGGCCCCATGTGGAAATTTTCACATTCTTGTATAAATGTAGGGTTGGGACATCGTATATTCGTATGCTGCTGTTGCGAAATGATAAAACTGTGTAACATGCCCCGATAATGCTGTGCACTTAGAGTGAAGGTCACAGGTCCAGTTCATTGATTTTCTTCAAAGAAAAACGGGCCGATAAGAAACGTTGCCGTAACCCCAATCCATACGGTAGCTTTAGGTGAATATACACTGCTGGCCACCCAAAATGCAACACCAAGAAGGACACGAGATAGCAAAGCCAGATTTACTGAACACATAACAACAGATACAAAAATGAAACGATTGAGCTAACAGGCCCGTGCGACTTGCGGAACACGCAGACATCAATAGTTCGTTGCGCCCCCATGGCTCGCAATAACGGCCGCTACACGCCGCGGCATCGAACGAAAGATTCTTTGGATGTGGACTTGGGGTATGTCCGTCCAGACTGCTTCCACACGTTGCCACAGTTCATCAGGCGTAGCCGCGTGTGGTGCTTGCCGGGCCACTCGGTTGCCGATCATTGTAAAACATAGAATTTATGTTTTACAAAAATTTTTTTTTACGTTTGGTGAATCCGTCTTTACAGGTACATTCTCTTTTTCTCAGTTATCAGATAATGTCATTTGATAAATTATACAGTTTTCGATTATTACTATTTATGCATGAACGTATATATGCTAAAAAATATTCAGATCTAATCAACTTGCATTTCCGTTCCCATTATCATGACACTCGTGGAAATACAGGTTTTTTAATACCTAGAGCGCGTACTAATTTAGTATTTAATAATATTAACTTGACCTGCCCTAGGTCCTGGAATGGGTTGCCGCTTCGAATAAAGACGATTACACACTTTTCGGTAATCAAAAATTAACAGAAGACCTTCAAAATTAATGGTTGATTAACGTTTGGTTATATATTACGTATTATTACTTTAATTTACTGCATATTGGTTAAATTGTTCTTTGGCTTGATTATTTAGATTCTTTTTTTTGGGGGGGGCTAGGGGCCCGTCAGGCTATTGTTATCATTTTTCCCTGGTTCCCTTGCCACAATCACAGTACACCGCACTGATTTGTTTAAGAACCTGTAGTGGTGCTTCAATTTACTTTAACTAAAACTAAAAACAAATTTATTGATGTTATCATACGTGTTTTTGTATTTCCTATTACTTCATTTATACTATTCAATATATGTATAATATTATTGTATAATATTTGTATTTGCATGTTTTTTTGGCACAGAAATTGTATCTGTGATTTGATTGTGTGGTAAAAGGCGTAGTGTGGCAAAAAAATATATATATAAGACGTGTTCGATGGGCGACATTTCGGGAGAACAGGTGGGCCACGGCAGCAGTGACACCTGGTGGGCCGTGAAGAATTGTTGCACGATGCGGGCCACTTGCGGGAGCGCATTTTCCTGTTGAAACGTGGCTGCTGGCAGATCCTGCAGGTAAGGGAGGACTATAGACTCCAAAACGTTGGAGATGTAGCGGTGGCTGTTGAGTGTACCGGCGATGCGTACCAGAGGGGTGCCGGTGTCATATCCAATTGCGCCCCAAACCATAACGCCAGGCGACGGACCAGTATGGCGATGCATAATGCAGGCAGTCTCTCACCGCGGTGCCGCCACACGCGGATCCGACCATCGTGGTGTTGCAGGCAGAAGCGGGATTCCGTAGTCCAGGTGCGGCGTTGAACTGCCCACTGCCGCCGCACTCGCCGGTGGTGTAACGCCAATGGTAACCAGAGCAATGGGCGCTGTACGACAAGTCCCCGCTCCTGCAGACGACGTCAAACGGCAAGTGCTGACACAGGTTGTTGAGCAACACACCCTAATTCCTGTGCTAACGTTCGTGATGTGACGGTGCGAGCCGTCAATGCCCGCCGCACAACATGCCGGTCCTCTCATTTGGTGGTGTGCCGCGGATGCGGCAATCACTCACGTCGGTCCGCCCGTCCCTCCTGCATCCACCGAATCCATACTCGCCTCACTGTGGCTGAATGTCGTCCCACACGGGCGCCGATGTCTCAGTGCGATAAACCGCTGTCGCGATAAGCCACTATTCGTCCTCTGTCTAACTCCGAAACGTGCTGGAATGACTGCCGTATTCTGCGACGAGGCATCAGGAACCTTTCCACGCACAGGTCCGGCAGCACAACACACTTCCACTACTTACACCCCGCCTTCTGCGCACCCTTCTTATAGTGCTTCTCGGTGGAGTGCCGGGCGCACATGATTTGCACATACCCTGCAATGCTAATCGTTTGCATGTCCTTTCGCGGGCGACGCATGCTACGAATTTCTGGCCAATCGGATGCTTCCTTCTTGGTGTTGCATTTTGGGTGGCCAGCAGTGTAAATCAATTTCCTACCGTGCACACGGATTCTTCATGGCCCAAATACGGCAGTTTTTGATGTTCACATTTCCACTGAGATGAAAATGAGTTTCATCACTCCACAGTGGATGTCCCACGGCCAAACTTCGCTTATCTCCACACAAGGTAATAGTGCCAACGAAAACGTTAGTCGGATATGTGCTCCATAAGTTGGAAATTGTTGTTTGTAGGTAAGTTTATAGGTATAGCAGTGTAACACTTTTCGTAAAATTTTCTAAACAGTTGTTTAGTTCAAATGACCTCTCCGTAAATTATAGCATTACCAAGCGATTGCTGTACGATACCGCCCCAGTGGTGCAGTGGTCTAAGCACTGGCTCCTGACTATTTGTCCGGATTCGAATCCCGGTGGGGCATGCATGTTGTGTTTGTCTGTTTTGGTTATGCTTATGTTTGGATGCTTATGTTTGGGCTCTCTCTCTCTCTCTCTCTCTCTCTTCCCTGGAGCCAGTGGCCCTAAATTAGGAACAGACGACTATATAGACCATCGAGGATCTCACAGTGGTCGTTAAACCCTCAATAAAAAATGCTCTACGATTGCAGTTGTAGCTTCTCCAATCTCTTGCGTGGACGGACAGGTTTGCGGTCTCTTCCACGTCTAATTGTTAAGCATCTCGTCTCCTGAACTCAATGAAACATTTTTCGTTGATTTGAGGAGACGAGATGCCTGATCGATACAAATAATAAGATGCCTAAAAATACAATCGGAGTGAGTGCGCATGATGTCAGCGGACCTCCTTGCGATGCCTTGAGACGTCTATGTTCAAAAAATGCTGCAGCAGCATTTTCACCATTCTGGTAGTTCCGCTTCGCAAGTAACGCACGTTCAGGCAAAGTAAGGATTATCGTGTCCCTAGGAAAATTACGAAAAGTCTCATCTTTCTTTTATACCCGTATCCCTCCAGTAGGAATTATGCAATATGTAAATAATACGCTTTCGCTACTAGCAGCACCAAAGTTTCCCTGGTGGAGATTATTTGAATATTTTTCTTTATTGTCCCTACAAAGTTCAGTTAAGTTTCTCCTAATGGTTGCCTCTGCAGATAGTTCTGAATATGAATCATTTAATCATAATCACACTGCATATTCTGAAAAACATATCTCTAACACATGGTTCATGGTTTGTTTTGTTTAACGATTTGAAATCTTACCTTTTCTTTCGCTTTCTGTAATTAAGAAAACAATCTTCGTGCAAAATAACTATACTAATAAATTGAATGCCGTCTATGCACGATATAAACCAGGGCTCACCGTGGAACCTCCGGTTACGTTTAATTAAAATACACAGAGTATATAAAGCAAAACGTATAAGATCTTTCGGACACCCCGCACCGGGTTCCATCATCAGATACATAAAAAGAGGTAGTATGGGCTGGATACAGACAATTTATAATTTCAACATGTGACGCAATTTGCGAACTGCCATCTGGTGTGTAAACGAAAACAAATCGATTACAATACAATAATGATTACAATATAAAATGTATTGTAATCCAATAAATGAGCTCCGTCTTAACACGATTTATTTAAAAAACGAACATATATTTACAATTAAAAACCATTAGCACTTTCGGAGTGCCGTTCACTCGATCCTCAGATGATCCATGTTGCTATATATATATATATATATATATATATATATATACAGAGTCACGTGGGACATTACGTAGCTAAACTAATTGTCATTCATGATTTACACGGTGTTATATCACATACATCTGTTGCCACAAAAAATAGTGAAAAGTTATATACATATGTTATAATTTGATGATTTCACTAAGTGCTTCCAAAATTCAGGTAGATCGACAGGGTAATAGTCGTTACAACATTTCGTATCCAATGCCGTGATAAAAACACTTTCTGCTATCAACAGGGCATGAACAGAGGAAGGAGTCTGGAGTATACTGACATTGCACCAATCAGGGATAAATGTGCCATTATTTATATTACGTGCAAGTGCTGTATTATAAAGGTGGTATTATAAAGGTTATAATACAGCACTTGAACGAAATATAAATAATGGCACATTTATCCCTGATTGGTGCAATGTCAGTATACTCCAGACTCCTTCCTCTGTTCATGCCCTATTGATAGCAGAAAGTGTTTTTATCACGGCATTGGAAACGAAATGTTGTAATGACTATTACCCTGTCGATCTACCTGAATTTTGGAAGCATTAGTGAAATCGTCAAATTATAACATATGTATATAGCTTTTCGCTATTTTTTGTGGCAACAGATGTATGTGATATAACACCGTGTAAATCATGAATGACAATTAGTTTAGCTACGTAATGTCCCACGTGACTCTGTATATATATATAGCAACATGGATCATCTGAGGATGGAGTGAACGGCACTCCGAAAGTGCTAATGGTTTTTAATTGTAAATATATGTTCGTTTTTTAAATAAATCGTGTTAAGATGGAGCTCATTTATTGGATTACAATACATTTTATATTGTAATCATTGTTGTATTGTAATCGATTTGTTTTCGTTTACACACCAGATGGCAGTTCGCAAATTGCGTCACATGTTGATATTGTAAATTGTCTGTATCCAGCACATACTACCTCTTTTTTATGTATCTGATGATATAACCCTTTGCGGGGTGTCCGAAAGATCTTATACGTTTTGCTTTTATACTCGGTGTATTTTAATTAAACGTAACCGGAGGTTCCACGGTGAGTCCTGGTTTATATCGCGCATAGACGGCATTCAGTTTATTAGTATCGCTTTCTGTAATATTTCGCCAATAGAAAAAATATAAAGTTGCATTTCTTTTTAGCACGTCTTTTGTAAAAAAAGCACGTGCTTGTAGTATCACTTTGCCGTTCGTCTGTCCGTCCGTCCATCTGTGTTCTCTGCAACTATTAGTACGATTTGAGAAATTCTTTTTGTATTGGGAAGCGTGAAATGTGAGAACGAATATCGCATTCCATTTTTGTTTTCTAATGCACAACTTCGCCGCTAGAGAGGTAAATGCAGATGCTCTCGAATTCAAAATACATTTTATTCCATATATTTGCTTATAAATATCCGATTGAAAAAATTATTTCATCCTTTTTGATGCCATTTGAAAAGAAGATTATTTTGGGTAGGTTTTTTTTCAAGTAATTCATAGATTTTCCACTTGGAAGCGTAAAGGTAAATTGCGATTTCCCCAATATCTCTGCTTCTAAAAAGTGCATTTGAAAAATTCTTTCTGCATCGGATATAGCTCCTGGTAGTTAATGTTCTACACATAATTTCTAATTATTGGTAGAGAATAAGTGTTTATTTCTCTTTCTGATGTATTTGCAGCAAAATCTGATATTCTGAGAACTCAATTGAAAAAACTCTTTCGTGGGCCGATACCTCTCACCTCGGAAAATCTCCAACTGTAGCCATGAATTTCCTCTTTCAGAAGGAATGTAATAAAAATGAGTTTGACAAGCACGCCTTGTACATTCCTTAGGTAAAATAATTTCCCCAACTAGGTTCTGTTAATGAAGCACTGCATGCATCTGGAGAACGACGTCTCCAGGAAAAATTCCTACCACCGATGGAATAGCAGTCGTTTTATTTCTTGCGATACGCACACGACAGAAACATTTTCAAGCAGCAACTGCAACTCGAGTACCAATGAAAAACTATCTGCCAAAATTTTAAGGTGCCTACCACAATTTCCCGATATGTTATCTCTCTCTCTCTCTCTCTCTCTCTCTCTCTCTCTTTCTCTCTCACGCACACACACACACACACACACACTATATTTTGTTATTATAAATGTCTACTGAAAAAATTAGATTGTTGGTTTCTCTTAGTGACAGCGAGATCACCCATCCACCTACAACGGATTCACCCCTGCTACTACGTGGCTCCTTCATAAACAACGTCACACAACAACCCGATTCCCCTCATTCCGGAATAAGTCGCTCTCCCAATTGAGCTACTGAGCTACGCGGACGTATGCTCTCGCTGCTATCTGCCTTTATCTCATGTGCATCCTACGGTGCAGGCACGTCACAACCCCCCCCTCCCGAAAGAGGGCCAGGGGCATGGCCCACGGGTCAGCCTTGACCATGTGTCGCTGTAGGCAGTCATCCGCCGAAGAACGTACATTTGAGAAATCCTTGTCAATTTGGTGTGTGGAACGTAACATCACACACATTTATTTTTCGAAGCGCTGAACAAGGGATTTTCTTATTTTTCCTGTCTCGTGATGTGGAAAGAACATCACACCACTGCAAAAACTTTAACGGCCAGGCTATTCTTACTTCGTTATATTGGCGCCCGAACTGAAGTTCGGGCGCCATTATAACGAAGTAAATTTCTCCGTCATTTTTGTCCACGCCGAGCATCGAATCCAGGTCCCCTCACTCCGGAATAAGTCGCTCTCCCAACTGAGCTACGCGTACGTATGCTCTCGCTGCTATCTGCCTTTATCTCATGTGCATCCTGTGGTGCAGGCACGTCACAAGCTATGTAGCTTAAGAGCTGTAGCTGTGTGGAGAACTGTAAGTAATCGGCCGGGCCTAATTTTGGGCCACTGCTTTCAGGGAAGGAGAGAGCCTAAGCATTAAGACAAGCGCACCACCCAACCTCATCTGGAACTCAAAACTGGGCCCAGCTGGGACGAGCAGTCAGAAATCAGAAATCTACTCTTCTGACCACTCGTCCAGGGAGGCAGTGGAAAGTCAGTTCTGTTGTTTTTTCAGTCGTTCTAGAGTGCTTTGAACAGGGAAATTTAATACTTCAGTGCTAGAAATTCAATAAAAAAGAACAATAATCCTTGCACCTTTGGGCAGAAGTTTGATGTGGAATATAACTGGTCATCGTTTGGTCACTGTTGTAGAATATGAGCTATGAAAAGAGCAATTTAGAGTTTCTTATGGAGAAAGGTGCTGAAAAATGTTTATACTGTACAACCAATTTAAAGGTGGAATCAGCTATAATGTCATGGTACAAATAAATAATTCACTGCTGATCAAAAGTTAAAGATTCAGAAGTTTTTCGCACATAAACGTCCATGTAGCATCCGTGTAAAGGCAAAATTACCCGCCACCCCCCCCCCCCCACCCTCCTCCTCACACACATATGTCGGGAAATGTGCATAGGCCTCAAATTGTCTTCTATGTGCCGGAAAGGAGCACCTAAGTCTATAAGCAGTCGCCTGCCACAGGTTTTTGGATACTCATTCCAGGAAAGAAAGAGAGCCAGCGATGTAGCTTCATCTGGAACTAGAGCCGAGGCTATTTCGGGCTATTATCCAGAAGCCCGGGCCTCTGACTGCCCGGGCCACTGGGGCGACGTAGTCACTATAACCGATTCTCTGTTCTTTGCGAGCAGTATGAAGTCAAGTACGGATCACAAACAACGTTTAAGTTACGAAAAGCGATGAAAAATTGTCAGAATGTTACAGCGTTACCAAGGCTGACTTTACAAAGTATTTAAATATGAACACGAACGTCTCACACAAGGTGTGGAAACAGTTCCAAAATTGTGAAAATGTTGTCAGATGACATGTTCTTGGGAAACCTAAGAATACAACCCCCAGATGTCACAGATGTGTGACTCAAATGTGCAGACGTCATAGAACTATTAGTGCCTGATATTAAACTTAATCTTTGCATTGGGACGACGAGTGAGCAGCAGACTGCACGTATGTGGTCCAGCCATCCCGATGGGAAAACGATCAGAGGCGCGGATTTCTGATTAATCGTACGAGTTGGGCCTGACTTAGAGCCCGGGAAGAGGCACGGGGGGTATGTTTGTCCTACGGCTTTCGTTGTGTCCTCCCTCTGGAACCAGTGGCTCTAAATTAAGAACGGGCGACTCTTTATTGCCTTAAATACTCATGGGATCATTAAACCCAGAAACAAAAAGGGATGGGCTTGCCAGACGACCAGTGGTTAACGCTCCGTTAACGACACAGCACAGGAGAAAACTTTCATAATGGTGCCGACAACATCGCAATTGGACGTATCTCAATATTTTATGCAAGACTGACCTTTGTTTTTTGTTATTGTTGGTTTATTTGGGGGAGGAATAATGGCCACTGTGAACAAAACAATGGGATATAAGCAGTTGTCCGTCCCTGTTTGAGGCCACTGGTTCCATGGAAGCAGGAGAGCCAGTGCCGCGTAATACAGGCACATCATCTATGCTTCACCCGGTATACGAACTCGGACTCATGTCGAACAGTTAGAAGCCAACGCTTAGAGCCCTGTGCCAGAGAGGCGGGCCTTAGGGGTTTACTCGCAGACGTATTTTCGACGAATACGTATCTATAAAAATACGGGAACACGATGTCATCCGAAACTCAGAGCTGAACCGATCGATATAGTGTTGTCTATTATACATACTGATCTTAGGTGGCATGGCACTGCATGGGCGTTCACTGTTACATGTCTTCAACACTGAATCGGTAATTGTTCAAAGGTACCGGAATGGCATTCCGGAAGAATGCATTCTTTTCTTCTGGGATGCCGTATCCCTACCATTCGTTTAACTAACACCAACAGCTCACCCACACAGAACAGCCCTTTTGCACGAGCGCCTGAAAAGCGAGTGTAATGTTTGCATTGAAGGGCCAGGGCACCTCACGTTCACCTTACTTTAAAACCTGTAGAACAGTGCAGAGCAGAACATTTTTCAGATCCTGCAACGGCTCCTACGATGCCTATAAACTTTAAGGGGTGCCAATTACATCCATTAGAGCTGCTCAAAGCAGTCAGACACATTTTATATCATTCTTCTGCTTATCCTCATGTCGTCCGTCTCCATTCTTTATTTGTTCCCTAAAACCGAAATAATGCCCAAATGTATCATCTTTAGTAACAGAGTGAATGGCAGTTTTCCTCATAATGATCTCTGCACACGTGGAGACAAAAATTACAATTGTTTATACACCAATGGACACAAAAACTGCAACACCAATTACAGATGAACTTTGCGAAGTCATGTTTTTATGTCCACGTTGTATGTTTCCCAACATATTCTGTATGATACAAACAGCAGCCCGGTGATGTCATTGGTACCCGAGATGTAGGTGCCGCTGTCACCAATGACATCTTAATTTATAGTACCCCGATTATACTTCTACGTAGTCAGTTGGTGTTTAGCTGTGCCCTAGTGCAATGTAAACAAGCAAAGAGAATGCAAGCTACAGATACACAGTCCAGTCAAAAATTGATGTAAGCAGGAACCGTAACCATCAACCAGATGGCGTGCGTAGCAACATATGCAAATCATGTTAGGCATCTAAAACGACACGAACTCGCAGACGGTATGCAGTTTCGTGTGAAAATGGGAAGAGGACGTGACCTAAAGGAGTTTGGAACAGGAATTATTGTTGGTTACTGTCTGAAGGGTGGTAGCATTACAGAAACGGCCGATATTGTGGGCTGTTCACGTGGTGCAGTGGTTAAAGTGTTCCAGGAATGGAAGAACAACCGGGAAGACCTGCAGTAATCGGGGTAATAGTGGATCCCCACGGAGCATTGGCGACATTGGGCAGCGACCGCTATCCCGACTAGTACGATCCAACAAACTGGCCAGAGTGGAACAACTGGCCAGGGCTTTTAGCGAGGCACATCGAGAAGCGTACCGCAGACTACAGTCCAATGAACTCTTCTCCTCTGTGGGTGTTCGGAGCCGTCGTCCACTCAATGTGCCCATGCTGATGGCCAGACATCGACGATCATGGCGTGAATTTACATCTGAGGAGGCATTAGACCATCAAACAGTGGGAAAAAAGTCGTCTTTTCAGATTAATCACATTTTATCGTGTGGATGGTCGATGGAGGGTACGGCGAAGTACTGCTGACAGAAATCATCCCGACACGATGCTCGAAAAGAAACAGGCAGGAGGTGGAAGTGTGCTCGTGTGGGGCATGTTTTCCTGGCAATCAATGGGAGCAATCATTCCCCTTTATAGCCCCATGAACGCTTCAGGCTACCTATCCATTGTGGCGAATCAGGTGCTCCCATTCATGATGACTGGCAACACCAATGGCACGGGTTGCTTCCAGCAAGATAATGCCCCTTGGCATGTTGCTATGCGTGTGCAAGAATGGTTTAAGGAACATTCCAGTGACTTTAGCTTACTATCCAGGCCACCTTACTCGCCGGATATCAATCCCATTGAACATCTCTGGAACTATCTTGACCAACAGGTTCGATGTATAGATCCACCACCGATGGCTACAGATCGGCGAGAAGCTCTGGTTTCTGCATGGTATAGTATCCTACAGAAACGTTCAGAGGCTTCATTGAATCAATACCATGACGTATATCTACGGTATCGGCGGCACGAGATCATACCTGAGACTAACAGGTGGTCATAATTTTTTGACGGGACTGTGCATATCAACAACTTGAGCCATTTGAGCGGGGCCGCAGAGTGACAGTGCATGACGTAGGTTGGTCAGAACATCGAACAGCCATTTAATAGCTCGCAATTTAAGCACAGCGCACATTTCAAAGATGGACTAGGAAGGGTACCTCTAACATTGTTATGGGTCAGGTCTACTCCGACATACCATAGAACGAGAACATCGTCTCATATACAGACAAGAACCTGCAAACCTCTCTGCCACATTTATTGTTATGCGTGGCTTCTGCATTACATGCTCTTGTATCTAGTGTATACATATATTTTTTTAGCATGAGGGTTTAACGACCACCGTGAGCAATTCGATGGGCAATAAGCGGTCGCCCGTCCCTAACTTATGGCCACGGATTCCAGGGAAGGGAGAGAGGCAGTGTCGTAAGACAAACACAACATCCATGCCTCACCGTGATTCGAACCCGGACCCTTCTAGGAAGAATGGTCATAAGCCAACGCTTAGACCATTGCGTCACCGGGTTGCCCCCTTGTATCTATAAGGACCATGCAACTACGCTTGTCGGTGACTAGATTACATGCACGGCTTCTAATGCATCGGTTACCTTTGACAGCTCAACACCGTCAGAAAAATGTGCTGTCGCTGCGAGAGCGGAGCCCTTTGGTAGAAGAATAATACACAGTAGTCTTCTCCAAAGAATTGTTCTTCAATTTGTATGCTGATGATGGCAATTTAAGATATAGAGGGGTTCCATAATTAAAGACGTCCGATCACCTATGATCTTCTTCAGAGGAGCATTGACAGTGCACCGATACATGAATGGCATTCTATAACCTCATTACCTACCATTTCCACGAGATGATCCTTTTCCTACACGATAATGATCCTTCCCGTGTGATTTACGTCTTCCTACACTGTATAGTTTGACGTCAATACCCTAACTTGGCCAGCCACGTCTCCAGATTTTCCCCATGTTGAGCACATATGGAACATTGTAGGACGCCGTCTCCGAAGGCCACCAGGTCCAGCGCAGGCACTCGACACACGGCGTGTCCAGTTGTGCAATGTGTTACAGGACACAGTTCGGGACTTGTATGGCACGACGCCTTACCACGTGTATCACCAACAATAGGGGCATAACCTTTACTGAGTAAACCCGGAAACAGTATAACCGCATCCACGTCAGAGTGTAACATGGTAACTGAAGATGCTCTATTCCGTACTATTGTTGTAGAAAGTCTGAACCACATCTGTAGACCGCATCATTGTACTGCAATTTTTGTGACCATGAGTGTATATTAATTTCTGAAAAGACCCATTTGATCAGGCTTAACCGTACTTTTTTCGATTTTTACGTTAACTTTTGAGCACCAGTGTACGACTAACGAATGAAGTCTGATACCCATAACTTATCTTGGTTTGCTGTTTTAGGAAAGCAGGTTTCCGCCTGTACCCTTTTACCGGTATTGATTATGACGTTACTACAGTTCGTCGTAGGGGAAAGAAATTCTTGTCTGCTTTTGCTTTTGCTTTTGCATTTGTACGAGGTTGTGATGTTTGAACTCCTGATACTGCCTACATCTCTTTGACATATTTTTGCTCAGCCAGAGAGAAATTACATTAAAATGAGGGTGTGGTCAACGCATCTGGCATCAACTCCATCTCCGTCGATGGCAGCGCCCGAGCACCAAGTGACGAGAGAAAGTTCCATTTTTCAGCAGTCGTTAATTATCTTAGCTGAGGACACCCCGCTAGACGCCCCGATGTCGACGGGCACAGATAAGGATCGTGTGTGTTGATATTTTTCATTTTGTGGACCGCTGCCGGCATTTCCTAATGGATTGAAACGTAACGGTTTGGAAAAAGATCCCATTTTTATCAGGATGCGGCTGGTACACCTCCGAAAACTTTTTTAAAAAAGGAAATTAATGACAGGATGAAGGTTAAAAATAATTTGAGAATTTTCACAGGCGAAGATTCCTCCTGACACCAAGCAGCATTTATTGCTAAAGTCGTACATCAACGATGAGATAAAAATGAAAAAGGAAGCCTCATTTGCAAAATGTCGAAACAACTGTTTGCTCCCTTAACAATCAGTCGATATACACACAGCATGAACTCGGCAAGATGAAGCAAGAGAACATTTCACTTTGTTATCAAGTATGACTCAGGTACACCGATTAAAATCTCCTATCTTACTAACGTGAAACACAACTCCGTTAATGTGGATTTAATAAAACTCTCATCAACCAAACTCTGCCTGGCCCTGTATCTCGCAGATCACGGAGATCAAATCTTTGAATGAGTAATCACAATGCTGAAATGAATTGAAATCATAAGTTCAATTAATCGCTCAAGAAAATGTTTTCAGCGATTGGGTGGAACACTGGCACAAATCAAATTAAACTTCCGTTTGATTGAGAGAGGTACCTTTTAACAGGTGGAGACAAATTTCATTGACGTTTCCTCATATCGTAATAAAATTGATGTACATTTTCCCATTTCACTAACCTTCATTTATCATTGTTTTGTAGTTTGTGTATCGTTTTTAGGTATTTTGCAGTTGTCTTAGTCTTTAGCAAAGCACTTATTGAACATTAAGTCTGACTAAAAGGAAATCGAATACGGGTCGTAAGAGTGAGCAACTTACGTTAAAATCCGAACTTTTATTCCTCTAAATTGCAGACATCACCAGACATGGAAACGGGTCACGGGTCAAAGGGCCGACAATTTAATTTCTTGCGGGTCAAACTGGTCTGGTCAAGGTATTCCTGAACCGATTTCTACTCGGTTTTATTTGCGTTTTATTTTTGAAAAGAAAAAAATATTCCAAAGAACCCCTCAGAGGTCTTTGAAAAAATGCTTCAGAGCTGCAAAGTATGATCCACGAACTTACATAGAAGGGTAAAGAAATGGGATTAAAAAAGAACTTTCTGAAGACAAAACTGAAGTACAATGCTTTTACAAGAAATGAAGATTTATCGATTGATGGGGAAAAGCTAGAGACAACCGATACCTAAATTTACCTTGGACAGCAGATATCAAGCAAAGGTCACATTGATGAAGACATTATTCGACGTATAAAACTTGGTTGGAGAGCTTTTGTAAAAAACAGTACAATTTTAAGAGCAGTATGCCATTATGTCTTAAAAAAGGTGTTTAATCAATGCATCCTTCCAGTGTTACGCACGGAGCACAGAAGTGGACCTTAACTAAAAAAGACGTACAAAGACTTTAGACAACTGAAAGCAGCATAGAGAGATGCATGCTTGGTGTAACTAAGAAATATAAACAAAGGAACTCGTTGATATGGAAAAAAATGACAAGAGTGGAAGACATCGTGATCAGAGTAAAATCCCTAAAATGGCAATGGGCTGGGCATATTTCCAGGAGAACGGACCACCGATGAACAACCGAAATTTTAGACTGGATTCCAAGGGACAGGAAAAGACCCAGAAGACCACTTGGGAGTTGGCTGAATGGAGGACACTGGCCCAAGACAGTCCGTTGTTGAAGAAACTTGGGGCGACTTTCATCCAGCAGTGGACTGATAATGATTGACGATGATGATGTTGATGATATATTCGAGTTTATAGTTCAAAGCAGATTTGTTCGGGTCGGATCCAATTATGTGACGGCCGGGTCCGAGTTCAAAATTGTTGACCTGTTTCCAACTCTGGACATCACACGAATATGCAGCAGCAATCACAAATACACTTTATGTTGACAATCATAATTCGGTTCTAGTTGACAATCATAATTCATAAATCTTCTGGTAGTAGTATCAACTGCACTTACATTTTTATACCGTTTTTTTGGTGGTGTTTCGGGGTTTCATGACACGAGCAGCTAAGAGTATAAAGAGTTTCCCATCCCTAAGTTAGGGCTATTGGTTCCAAGGAAGGAAGAAGTTTTAATTAGGCGGACAGCATGGCTTCCCAACAGTGTACATCAATCGAAGAACAGGGCAAACGTGGTGATCTGAGCGACTTTGATCGTGGACGCATTGTCGGCGCAAGACAGATGGGACATTCCATGGGATGGTGCAGGTGTGGCGTCGACAGCATGAGGCCATGGCCCCGTAGTGCCACACCGGCTCTGTTCAAGGCAGTGGTGGCTCTGTGATGGTTTGAGGAGCCTTCTCGTTGGATATATTAGATCACTTAGTGTATCTGGAGAGGTTCTTCACCGCTGTGCGCTACCAGCATGTGCTGGCTGATCACCTACACTCTTTCACTGTCGTCGCGCATCCTGCGGCCGATGGTCTGTTGCAGAGGGACAATGCACTGCTCCAGCGGGCCGCAATCACCCAGGCATGGCTCGAGAAGCGCTCATCTGAGTTTGGAACCATCCTGTGGCCCCCAAAGTCCCCTAATTTAAACCCTACGAACGTTCTCTGGAATGCTGTGGGGCGGAACATCAGATCCATGCATCCTGGATCGAAGGTTTGAGCGCATTTGTGGACAACGCTGCAACAGGCATGGTTGGAATGACCTCCGAAAATCCTACATCTGGTGAAGTCGATGCCTCGGCGTGTACAGGCTGTTGTTCGCGCTAGAGGAGGACCAATACGCTGTTAGGTAGGTATCTCTAATGTTTTGTCATTGAGTGTACTAATATATCGAGGCACGTCTGATGCGAAGTTGTGTGTGGCAAAAGTTAAATCACTCTTTCAGCATATTGAACTTTTCCTTTCGTAATCTTGTTCAAGAGGAGAATTTCCGAGTGAATTTTTTCTAATAGAATTGTCTTTCACAGCTCTTCCTTAATTAACCTACTAAATTTCAGAACAGTTCCGATGCAAGGTGTTAATGTAGTAGCGACTTTGAGGGCAAATTTTCACCTGATTCTGCCATATCTGAGATTGTATCATTAATTGTTTTCATTAATTCTTTATTTTTCTCTTTACAGAGTGATAAGAGGCTCGACGCTCGGATTTACATTTCAGATATGCGGAATAAGTAATTTTCATATGATGTGTCAAGTGAGGAAGTCGGCTGCTTTTCGAATTGGGTGAGCTGGTGTGAAGACTGTGGATTTTCGAAATTCTGTAAAACTCTTCTAGATTCGTTCAGTTTCTATTAAAAGCTTTCTGCAATTGGAAATCTCAACCACAGCGAAACGAGTACTGTACGAGGTAATAAATATGTTTCCTTCACATTTTTTCTTTTTACATTTCTTGCATGTAATTATGTCTCGCCAGAAACCCTGCAAATGCGATGAGATATCTTAGAATCTCATCGCCTACATGACGTAATTTCCTTTTGACGTAGGACTACGTCTAACTCCGCGGATAGTATGAGGCGACTTACGGCCGATCGCCTGTGACAAAAATAGGTCCCAATTGAAATCATTATAACGTTAAAAATACGTGCCGCACACTAATCGTGTTAGCATATTCGTAAACAGCATGGAGTCCAATTCGCGTACTGCGCAATACATCGTGCTCGGGGCGCTCCTCTCACTTCCTGTGCGCGGAGAGCAAGTGATGAGGAATGTAAGAAGCCCAAGAAGACAGAGCACCACGTTGAGTAGTTTGTGTACCGATCTGCTTTGTGTTCGCAATGTATCCAGCATTATTTGTAAAAATTATGTAAGCTACTTTTCATATCATAGACCTGTATTGGGTATAACAAATTAAATAAACGCTTTGAAACCATACTCGACTAGCTCATTTCTACTCTCCAATCAGCAAGTCGTAGTCCTACGTTCCAAACTGACGGCTCAATCAGAAATGAGCCTACATGTATTTTTTTTTTTTTTTAGTTCAGGTCCCACTTACAATTTATTTTTAATTTGACCGTACTCAGTCACGATTCTGATGTACAATCACAGCCGCTTATTCGTACCTGTTCAAGTATACTAAAATAAAAATAATAATAATAATAATAATAACTCTAGGGGCTTTATCGCACCCTCTGTGTTAGTCAGCATCAGCAATTTTCGAAATGTGCTTTCTTGGCTCTGGGTAGCGGTGACATCATCCTGAATTCCAATAGTATTTCAGTTTCCGAAGAGAGACAGTCTTTTAACCTTCGAAGGGGATGAATTTTTGTTTATAACATTCAGTTCCAGTTCATTATTTTCAAGAATCCAGTACATTATGCATACTCTGAATTAGAAAATGAGCTGTACAGAAATTGTTTCCATAAAACCAAACATTATGTACGTCACCCTTTGGTGTTTAGAAGCCACACTTTCACAAGAGACAGAACTGTACAAATAGTACCAAACGTTATACGTATAATCTGTTTGAAAAACTGTCCCTTGGGAAATGGCTTTATGAGTACGAAAGAATGATTGACAGGCATACCAGCTGTTGTAAGACATGCTTAGCGTACAATAACGTGCTGCATTTCGGTATATGACAAAGCGGAAGTGGCCAAGTGGTCACAGGAGTAGATTTCTGACTAGTCGTCTGGGTTGAACCCTGATTCGAGTCCCTGATGAAGCATGGGCCGGGCCGATGGCGCAGTGGTCTAAGCGATGGCTTCTGATCATTCGTCCGAAAGGGGTTCGGGTTCGAATCCCGGTCAGGCATGGATGTTGTGTTTGTCTTACGGCACTGGCTCTCTCCCTTCCCTGGAACCAGTGACCCTAAATTAGGAACGGGCGACTGCTTATAGCCCATTGAGTTGCTCATGGTGGTCGTTAAACCTCCAATAAAAAAAATGAATCATGGGTCGTGTGTTTGTTTTTCATCGCTCTCTCTCTGCCTTCCATTGAACCAGTGGTACCAAAATAGGTAAAGGCGACTGGTTATAGCCCTCAGAGTTGCTGATTTCAGTGTTAGAACCTTTTAGGAAACTCAGCAGTCATGCACTGAGTCACAGCGCGAGAGGTCTGCTTACTGCAGTAAATGGCTTTGCGATAACTATTTTACTGCCATAAGCCAAACTATATTACTTCCATAAGCCAGCACAAAAGACGACCTCTG
This sequence comes from Macrothele yani, assembly GCA_039090855.1. Taxonomy (NCBI): domain Eukaryota; kingdom Metazoa; phylum Arthropoda; class Arachnida; order Araneae; family Macrothelidae; genus Macrothele; species Macrothele yani. The sequence continues at coordinate 98,712,423 of CM076992.1, read as the reverse complement.
GAGAACTAACGGCAACACTATATCATGAACCAGTACTTACTTGCTGCTACTTCACCCAACAAAGAGCCAGTTTGTTCAAATGGTAGAAAGCCTCAACCACAAGTGGTGCAAATGGAGATTCTCATGGCTTACTGACGAATCTTGGTTCATTCTCAGACGAAGTGATGGAAGGACGCACGTCTGAAGTCATGCAAGCGAGAGACTTGTGTAACATATTCCGGGTGCTAAAACTTCCTCATGACTCGCCAGCTTTGTCTTGTATCGCGTATTTCTTTCATCCTTCCGAATATTTCAGAATGTGTTCTACACCCTCCCACGCACACACACACTGAATGTGCTAAAACGAGGAGCATACCTATGATAGACTACCCATCAGCCAATATACGAAGTCCTACCTTTCATCGAGTATCTCTCGAATCATATGATGCGACAACTCCTCGAGTAATCTGCTGCCGTCACAGATTGATGCTGTGTGGATGATCATTTCCCTAGATATGACCGATGCACGTATACAATACTTATTCTCTCATTAACTTCTTGTTGTTGCGCTAACCAAGTTATGTAGTACCAGGGTGATTCAAAAGGCATTGCAATTTTCTGACAGTTGATGAAAGCGGGTATAAATGCATAAACGTGAGAGTTTAACCTTCGAAATCGAGTCCATCGTGCGCAATGGTCTTACCCCATCGTGATACCATGTCTTGAATCCACCTGCGAAAAACGTCCTTTAGTTTCGAGGCGAAAAAGTCTTGGACCCATTTTCCACATCGTGGATGTTTCGGAAGTGTTTTCCATGTGGAAAATGTGCCACGGACCGGAATAAGTGGTAGTCTGAAGGCGCAAGTTCTCCACAATAAGCAGGGTGGGGCATTAGCTCAAAAGCCTCGAGTGCCTGAACTTTTACTTAGTTGGCCGGGCACGATGAGCAGGATCATTATCCTGTTGGAGGATAACTCGTTTATGGTTCCCCAGAGCAGGGTACTTTTGACTTAAAGCGGCATACATCCGCTCCAACTGGCCACAGTACAGCCACGCATTAATGTCTCGACCATCTGGAACTAATTCCCAATGAATGGGGTCATCAAAGTTCCATCATAAGCATAGCATAATTTTGTGCTCCAATCGTTCCCTTTTTGGGACTGGTACTGGTGGTTTTTTGGGATATAATCACTGTTTTCGTGTCAGGATTCCGGGAAAATATCCGCTTTTCATCACATGTCATAGTTCGCCTAAAGGAACTGTCCTCCTGTGGATTCCCCATCAATTGGCGACACACATGTACACGTCGCTGAGCTTGAGAAGTAGTTAGTTCATGGGGTACTTGTCGACAGCTTCTGTTCGTCTTGCCGAGCTTGTGCAGTCTGCGAACAAGTGTGGGCTAAGGTATTCCCAGCTCATTTGGTAGTTGTCTAGTGCTTGTGCATAGATTGGACTCTGCGGCTTGGCGTACAGCTTCGAATTCACCGTCGAAGGTCTTCCAGCACGTGCTTTGTCTTCAAGGCTGCAGTCCCCATTTTTAAATCGCTGAAACCAAACTCTTGTCGTTCTTTCAGACACTACTCCTTCACCTTCCACCGCACAAATTTCCCTCGCTGCAGCGGTCAACTTTTTTTTAAAGAGAAACTGTAACAGCACTCGGATTGTGTATTTTTTGTTCATAGATCTTTTGAGAGCAGAAAATTTTCCAATAAATCACGGCAGCGCGTACTCCTATTTATGCCAACTAGACGATACCGGTTTGCTGTCGTGCAATGTTCTTACCTGCGTAGCGCATGCGCACCGAGTAATTGCCTGACACAGGACGACTCTTCAAATCGGCAATGATTTTTTGAATCACCCTAATATAAGTTAAACATATAATCTGATGAAAAGGATGTATGGTATTAAATAAATACAGAATGGACATAACGTAAATAATCTTTTCATGCATGATTTCAATTAGCACCTACATTGGGAAATTCAAGGAGCCGCCCCAATAGCGCATTTGTCTAAGCGCTGGCTTATGATTATTCGTCCGAGAAGGGTCCAGATTCGAAACCAGTGAGGCATGGATGTTGTGTTTGCCTTACGACACTGGCTCTCTCCCTTCCCTGGAACTAGTGGCCCTAAATTAGGGACGGGCGACTGCATATATCCAATGATGACAATTAGTATATAGGCACAAATTCACATTCCTGCCTTATTCCTGTTGCTAGCATACACCGAAGAGCTGAAATATTATGACCAGCGCATCTTTATGCTAATCGACGCAACTGCAGGCAAAGAACGGCGCGTGTAAAGGTCATGAAACGGTATAAATAACACCTGATACTGACCTCTCTTAATCAGTGTTATTCTTGTTCCTCAAATGGGAACTTCAGCAAGTTTGACAACGGCCAAATTGCATTGGCCAAACAACAAAACGCTCACCGGTTGGTCCCGGTCAGAGCGTTTCCCAGATGGCAAGGCTTATAGAGTGTTCACAGTCAGTCGTGGTTAGCGTCTTCGGCTATGCTGGCCCATGTGCAGAAGGCTGCGATAAACTGTGTGCTGTGACATATTGCCCTGATCACCACTGTTGTAGCTGCGGGTGATTTGTCGCACTGTGGCCCTGCGGTCTCTGTGAACAATGCACGACAGTCTCCTCAGCCATGCGGCATCAACGAGCTGCGGACGACACACGGCTGGACGACGGTTCGTCATTTGACCATCTGTGCACCACTTTTGATACGTACTCACTACAGTGGCACGTGAATAACCCACAAGCCGCGCCGTTTCTGAGATCGTAGTTCCCAGGCTCCGTGCCATCCCAATTTGTCCTTTATCAAACTCTGATAAATCGGCAGCTTTTCTCATTCTGACTCCGAACACTCTACTAACCGAAAGCCAGTCCTCGGGTTGTATATACAGTATATACTGCTCTGTGTGAACTTCACCTGCGCCATCGTTCGGTCACCAGGCATGCTCATTTCTCTAGGCTAGGTGTGGTTATAATGTAATAGCTCATCGGTGTGTAGTATTATACGTTTAATATCTTTGAATAGCTCATCGGTATGTAGTATTATACATTTAATATCTTTGAATAGCTCATCGGTGTGTAGTATTATACATTTAATATCTTTGAATAGCTCATCGGTGTGTAGTATTATACATTTAATATCTTTGAATAGCTCATCGGTGTGTAGTATTATGCATTTAATATCTTTGAATAGCTCATCGGTGTGTACTATTATACACTTAATATCTTTGAATAGCTCATTGGTGTGTAGTATTATACATTTAATATCTTTGAATAGCTCATCGGTGTGTAGTATTATACACTTAATATCTTTGAATAGCTCATTGGTGTGTAGTATTATACATTTAATATCTTTGAATAGCTCATCGGTGTGTAGTATTATACATTTAATATCTTTGAATAGCTCATCGGTATGTAGTATTATACATTTAATATCTTTGAATAGCTCATCGGTGTTTAGTATTATACATTTAATATCTTTGAATAGCTCATCGGTGTGTAGTATTATACATTTAATGTCTTTGAATAGCTCATCGGTGTGTAGTATTATACATTTAATATCTTTGAATAGCTCATCGGTGTGTAGTATTATGCATTTAATATCTTTGAATAGCTCATCGGTGTGTACTATTATACATTTAATATCTTTGAATAGCTCATCGGTATGTAGTATTATACATTTAATATCTTTGAATAGCTCATCGGTGTGTAGTATTATACATTTAATATCTTTGAATAGCTCATCGGTGTGTAGTATTATACATTTAATATCTTTGAATAGCTCATCGGTATGTAGTATTATACATTTAATATCTTTGAATAGCTCATCGGTGTGTAGTATTATACATTTAATATCTTTGAATAGCTCATCGGTATGTAGTATTATACATTTAATATCTTTGAATAGCTCATCGGTATGTAGTATTATACATTTAATATCTTTGAATAGCTCATCGGGATGTAGTATTATACATTTAATATCTTTGAATAGCTCATCGGTGTGTAGTATTATGCATTTAATATCTTTGAATAGCTCATCGGTGTGTACTATTATACATTTAATATCTTTGAATAGCTCATTGGTGTGTAGTATTATACATTTAATATCTTTGAATAGCTCATCGGTGTGTAGTATTATACATTTAATATCTTTGAATAGCTCATCGGTATGTAGTATTATACATTTAATATCTTTGAATAGCTCATCGGTATGTAGTATTATACATTTAATATCTTTGAATAGCTCATCGGTGTGTAGTATTATGCATTTAATATCTTTGAATAGCTCATCGGTGTGTACTATTATACATTTAATATCTTTGAATAGCTCATTGGTGTGTAGTATTATACATTTAATATCTTTGAATAGCTCATCGGTGTGTAGTATTATACATTTAATATCTTTGAATAGCTCATCGGTGTTTAGTATTATACATTTAATATCTTTGAATAGCTCATCGGTGTGTAGTATTATACATTTAATGTCTTTGAATAGCTCATCGGTGTGTAGTATTATACATTTAATGTCTTTGAATAGCTCATCGGTGTGTAGTATTATACATTTAATATCTTTGAATAGCTCATCGGTGTGTAGTATTATACATTTAATATCTTTGAATAGCTCATCGGTATGTAGTATTATACATTTAATATCTTTGAATAGCTCATCGGTGTGTAGTATTATACATTTAATATCTTTGAATAGCTCATCGGTGTGTAGTATTATGCATTTAATATCTTTGAATAGCTCATCGGTGTGTAGTATTATACATTTAATATCTTTGAATAGCTCATCGGTGTGTAGTATTATACATTTAATATCTTTGAATAGCTCATCGGTGTGTAGTATTATACATTTAATATCTTTGAATAGCTCATCGGTGTTTAGTATTATACATTTAATATCTTTGAATAGCTCATCGGTGTGTAGTATTATACATTTAATATCTTTGAATAGCTCATCGGTGTGTAGTATTTATTATACATTTAATATCTTTGAATAGCTCATCGGTGTTTAGTATTATACATTTAATATCTTTGAATAGCTCATCGGTGTGTAGTATTATACATTTAATATCTTTGAATAGCTCATCGATGTTTAGTATTATACATTTAATATCTTTGAATAGCTCATCGGTGTGTAGTATTATACATTTAATATCTTTGAATAGCTCATCGGTGTGTAGTATTATACATTTAATATCTTTGAATAGCTCATCGGTATGTAGTATTATACATTTAATATCTTTGAATAGCTCATCGGTGTGTAGTATTATACATTTAATATCTTTGAATAGCTCATCGGTGTTTAGTATTATACATTTAATATCTTTGAATAGCTCATCGGTGTGTAGTATTATACATTTAATATCTTTGAATAGCTCATCGGTATGTAGTATTATACATTTAATATCTTTGAATAGCTCATCGGTGTGTAGTATTATACATTTAATATCTTTGAATAGCTCATCGGTGTGTAGTATTATACATTTAATATCTTTGAATAGCTCATCGGTGTGTAGTATTATACATTTAATATCTTTGAATAGCTCATCGGTTTGTAGTATTATACATTTAATATCTTTGAATAGCTCATCGGTGTGTAGTATTATACATTTAATATCTTTGAATAGCTCATCGGTATGTAGTATTATACATTTAATATCTTTGAATAGCTCATCGGTGTGTAGTATTATACATTTAATATCTTTGAATAGCTCATCGGTGTGTAGTATTATACATTTAATATCTTTGAATAGCTCATCGGTGTGTAGTATTATACATTTAATATCTTTGAATGATTACTGGCAAAATTAGAGTGAGTTGTTTACTAAACCGAAGTATGTTTTCGATTCCTAGCTAGAGCCTTTCTAATGAGTTCGAATGTCATTCTGCTTGAAAAGCTTTTAGTCCGATTTCGCCTCAAATTCCCACCGCACTACAGATTTGGATTTTCGCTCTAAGCATAAGTTTTGATAAAGAGTTTTATATTTTCCGATTAAATCCATTAAAACTCATTAAAATTTACTAAAAGGAGAACTTGCTTAACTGGACTTATCACAAATTGAATTTCACTTGATTGCGTTCATATATGCATGCAGCTGAAATTTTTATTTATGGAAGTTAGTTTCGAATATAAAATTTTAAGTTTACTTGTAAATTTATTTTAAATTAAACTTCCACAGGTAATTTTTTAACATTCGTGTTACTCTTGCAAATTAAGAGTAAATCATGAATGCAAAATATAAAGTCTTGAATTAAAAAAAATTGCGCTTAAGTGCGAGCCACATTTGACCGATTTTGTCATACACTGAAACCCATTTTACTGGATTTCATTGAAAATCTATAGTGCTGTTGATCTTTAGTAGAAAATCTTAAACTGTATTACAGAATAGTACTCAATTTTGTTTTAAATCAAAAATTTGGTTTTTACTGCTTCAATTTCTGAAATATTTCAACTAGTCTTTTTGTTGTCCTTTGCTTGACCAATCTCATTTTAAATTGAAGCCCCTCGACTGATTTTCGAGATCATCAGGACAATTATTGAGTTATACAAAATCCTAAAAACAAAAGTTTAAACTTTTACGTCAACCGAACCAAGTATTATCCCCCGTATAAAGCTTTTGACCAGTTGCATTTTAGACGAGTTAAATTTGATCTAAAATTAAATCCAGTTTACTTGTTTGGTTCAAAATTAAAATAATGTGTTTGTCGCTTAGGAGCAAATGTTTAACTTGAATTCTAATATTCTAGGTCGTCTCATTTCAGAATCGTGGTGATATAATCACTCTTGGCAAGCTGATGAGTTACGAGGCGGAAGGGGGCACCAGCCCTCGCATATATGGAAATCATAAAATACAGTCATTAGAAATATTTATGTATTCAACACTTTGAGAGTTTCTTTCAGATCTTAATTTGATTTATTCTTAATGCACGAAAACAAAACGAAACGTGCCGCAGAAATAATAATAATCAAATGTGATATTTAACTGACATAAACCACAGCACCACGAACACTTGAACGTTCTTTGAACACTTTGTTAAAAATAAACACTTTAATTCCAGCATTTCATAGCACAAAAGTGATTTCTGCCGCTTTACGGAGTCACAATCACACAGTAAATATTAAAACGAAACCTTTTTTTTAGCATGGCAAAGCATTTCATCTCAATCAGTGGCTACTTGTCACATCTTTTATAAATTACGTACGCAGTAGCTTATCAATAGTTTTTGTAAAAACCATCGGGCAGCGATCCCGGAACACTTTGGCCAATAATAGGTCATCGACAGCAACAGGAGCAAGAAGCTTATTTCATGCGAGCACTAAATGAAGGACCGTATTGTTTCGGCTCTCCAAGCGTCGAAGAAACACTGTTCTCCAAACTATAGCGTAAACGCCATTTACTGGTAATCGAACCCTCGTCCTTCTGCTCCGGAGCCGACTGCTTTCCCATTTAAACTACACCGACGACGTTTGTCGCTGCAGCTTTGCCGTCTTGACATGTGCGACACCTCTGAGGTAGGTACGTCACATAGCCCATGTCTCAGAAAAATCAAACAAACACAAGCACGAAACAAAGGTGCAAGACGCTCATCGTGCAGAAGAATAATGTTTGTGAAAAGTTATTGGTCGATTTTGTTCTTAACCAAACCTTTTAGACTGATAACACGAAATATATTTTGTTTTACGTCTGAAATGTGCTTTGGGTGTTAGTTTGAAAGACGTTTTACCGAAATTTATGCGATTTCGAATTTTTCAACCGACTGCCCGTGAAACTGATCGTAGCTGAGCGATTCTGTTTACAGTCACTCTATTCTAAAGGATGATAGAACTTCAAATTCAGCTGTTTCAGAAGTTATCTCGTACTTTATAGGTTTCGTTTTAAATCAAATCACGTGTAGTTAATCTCTTACAATTCGTTTGGGTTTCATTCCTTTACGGAATACTAAAAATAGGTACAATGCACTATTTTACAGTGCACTGAATACAATAATAGGGCAACCGAAATTTCGATTTTTCTCATTCGAGTAGTATGTTCGGCGTTCTGGACCAACTACATTTTAAAGCAAACGCTTTAAAATGTAGCTCAGTTGCCTTTCTCGTGGGTAGAATTTTTCACTGAAAATGTATTTGCACTTGAAATCTTGCCTTCATTTTAAATGATTTTGCTCTCAATCTTGAACCCCGAATTCTATGATTTGAAAGACAGAATGTTGCATATGAAAATTTTTGTTTTGAAAAAAATCTCTCTTCCAGATTGCATTAGAAATTAGCATTAAAGTCAATTAGAAATTGCGAACTGTAAGATTGCAACGGTAAATATTATGATGGTGACTTTTACGAAAGCAGTTTGATCCTCATTGGAGTTATTGCTCACAGAGCCAACTTCATCCTTTTCGTTTTAAATCAGATCTCATGTGAATGATTGCATGCATGATATTCGCTTCTTAACCTTTGCTGAAAGTTTCAAATTCCAAGCCTCAGATCTTTCACACTAGTATGCGCATGTAATCCTTTTTGATGCTATACATCTTTCCCGACAACAGTAAACCAAATTTTTAGTTTAAAAATTTGACGTAACGAAAAATAGGTAACGGAAGTACAGGGTGCTTCACAGAAAACTAACACATTTCATGTTCATTTTATTTCATCAGAAATAAATCGTAATGGCCCGTGTTAGTGTCAAACGACGCGGGGTATCTGTGAGATTCCTCTATTCTCTCGAGAGAGCGCTGCTGTGCATGATGTGGTAGCTGTCGCCACTAGATTGCTTCAGTCACTGTGAAGATGCAGTACACTCTACAGCAACGGGTATTCCTTGTGAAAACGTACTGGATTACAAACTCGATCACAGCTATGCAAAGGGCATACACGAGGGAATTTGGTGTTAGCAAACCTTCCCAAAGGAGCTCTATACTGGCGCTTGTACGCAAGTTGGAAACAACATGATCTCTTGTGAGTGAAACTGGCAAGCATCGTTCATCTGCACTGCCGACGGTTGTTGTTGACGTTGAGGCACGACTGCAGCGGTCATCCCGGAAATAATTACGGCGTCTGTAGCAGGAGACCGGGTACTTGTACTCCATGTGTCAGAGAGCTGCTAAGAACGCGAGGCTAAAGCCGTATAGGTTGATTGCTTTTCATGAATTGCCGGAGCCAGATAAGGGAAAACGAGTGCACTATTGTTGCTGGTTTCAGGACTTCGTTGCTCAAAATCCTGGCATATTATCCATCACGTGGTTCACGGACCAGGCGTGGTTTCACTTATGTGGCTATCTATGTCAATTCACAGAACACACGCATTTGGGCCGCAGAACATCCGCACGCCCTTCAGGAAGCGCCTATGCACCCATAATATATCCGCTGAAAGAATAGTGGGTCCCATTTTTTCAACGGGACTGTCAACACTGCAGAGTGCCAACGGATTTTCATGGACTTTGTTAAGCAATTGGATGACATAGAGCTGCTTCAATGCTATTTTCAACAGGATGGCGCCCCCTACCATACATCAAATGAGTCCGTGGCGTTGATCCACAGTTTCTTTGAGGACCGGATAATTTCCCGTAACTTGTGGCCCCCGAGATAACCAGATTTGACAACACCAGATTTCTTTCTGTGGGGGTTTCTTAAGGAAAGAGTGTACTCTACACGCCCTCGGACATGAGACGAATTGAAGGGGAATATTACAAACGAAATCAATGGTATTGACAAGACGATGCTCCAACGAACATGGACCGACGTGTCCAGATGTGCATTCAGGAGGGGGCAGACATTTTCAGTATTTGTTGTAAAGGTAAATGTTATGCAATGTAAACTCCCATAGATATGCTACATTTGAGATGGCATAACTTACTGTTAGCTTTATGCTTGTTCGCATAAATTGATAATGAAATGTGTTAGTTTTATATGAATCACCCTTTAGTTGTTGAAATCCGATTTTTGAATGCTGTCCCATGAAATGACGGAACAAGTTAATTTCATTCTTACTCAACCATATATTTTACTAAACAACCGCTGAACATTATTTCACCACGTTTTACATAAACGTAACAATATCTCATTGCAATCTCCGTAAATTACAAGAATCTCATGCTAAATGTGATAAAAATCATTACAAAAATGCATTTTGATGCTATGCATCTTTCCCGACAGTAGTAAAGTATGCGTCGCAGCAAAATTTGGCATCCCCCGACCCCCTCCTTCCGAGGAGGGTTATCTGCTATTACGAGAGTTTTAAAATGATGACGACGGGGTGTAACCTGTAGATATTCCAGACCAAATGCTACGAATCCCCCTCGCTAACACATTTGCGATTCAGCTTTTCTTTCTTTCTTGAGGTCAGATTTTGTTTGCGCATGCGCAGATGGACTTTCGTAGCTACATCCAATTTCATGGGTTTCAGGGTCGTTTCTTACGTTCGTCTAAATCTGAATAATAATAAATATTGTTTTTGAAAAACTAAACAGTCGAAAAACTTACTATTGCCGCCATAGTTTAATAAATATTTACTTTTATGACTCACATACCTTCTTTTATTAGTTTTTACGATAACAACATTCATTAATCCACTTACCTAAGTACAGCACGGTGTCAAGAATTAGTAAACCTTATTGTTTGTTGTTATGCTTTAATTCCACTTAGGATGTACCGGACTGTGGCTCGGTGTGGTCGTGAGTGACGCCAATAAATGCAAGTGTTGTACGTAAATAAATGTATGCTCTCGAATTAATTCTTTTTATTTCCCACCGACAAAGATCTCGGATTCAGGAGTATCTGCATGAGAAAAGGATTATGAGCATGAAGTACAGAAGGTCTTGTCTACGTAGTGTGTTGGATGTCAGTAAAGCTCGAGCTGTGTACCAAGATTGCTGTAAATGAAGACTTTTGATACAGCAACAGTAAGTAAATAATCAGTTAAACATTTATCTGGTGAATTGTCTTTCCTTGTGGAGCTAACCTCTGAATATCAGAGGAACAGCTTAGTGATATGTAAGGATCTTGGCATGCGAAAGATGCATAGCGTAAATTATCTACAAAGAGTGCCAGGGTACTCTCTCGATTTTTTTTATGGTGGAGGTTAATGACTAATGACTGCTATATGAGTAACTCATACGGCGATAAACAGTCACCAAGTCTTGATTTGGGACCGCTTGTTCCGTTGGGGGCGCACCACACAGACCGCATTCAGGCTCTAGCTCGAGTCCAGCCAAGGCTGTCAAGAAAGTACAAGGTTATGACATTAGAGAGATGAGTTCCCTCCGTTTGTGATGTCACTAAAAGAAGGAACTCATTTCTCTTATGTCATGGCATTGTATTTTAGCCCAGCTCGGACGACTAGTCAGAAGCCCACGCCTCTGACCACTCGGGCATCAGGGCGTCCGTATAATACTTTCTTGATCAATGTCATTTAAATGTGACTGTCACTTAGAATATTTTATCTTAAACTGAAGCACGTGGCTAATTTCTCTCAAAATGATCAGTATTTCTTTTATCAGTATATTTTAAATCCCGAATTTTCATAATACTTGGCCGATTTCGTTTTAAAAGATAGATGATGGCTCGAAGAATCATCAGGTTCATAGCTTTATAAAATATGCCATTTCAATTTTTGTTATAAATCACTCAGGAATCACTTTACAGAAAGGCTGCTTAATCGATTTTACTTTAACACAAATATGGTTCTGGCGATTTCATTGAAACTTGCTGACCTGAGTTTCCACTGTTTGACTACAAATCATCAGTAAAAACTTTTCGGACTGTAGCTCAAGACTTCAGATATTCAGAACGTATTTATTGTTCGAATTCTATGGTGATCCGCTTGTCTGAGACCACTAGAAATCAAGTTGGACCACCAAAATCAAAATGACGGTGGTCCGATTGACCAGTCACTGTTTTCGGGGAACGTCATTTATTTCAGGAAAAGTTGCGGCATAAGGAAAGATGAAATATATTTTTCGTTCATGGCAGATAGGGAATAACTTAGTAGTTATTACTATCCTCTCTTTAAAGCAGTGGATAAAAACGTGGTCGGTGCTTTGGTGAAGTAAAATTCCTAAGTGGGCATGTTAAAAGCAAGCAGTCCGTATAGCCCATTGAGTTGCTCACGGTAGTCGTTAAACCTACAATAAAAAAAAAAAGCAAGCAACCCCATGAAAGCTCAAAAAAGCTAAAGATTTGTTTGGCAGCCAGCCAGCCAAACACGTTGTTGATAAGAATCGCCACTGCACCATGCGATTGTTGCAAGGACATTACGGTAAGTCTCATTTCAGTGCAAGCAAGTCCAGAAAAGTTCGGGAAGAAATCAGAGATTGATGAATATATACTGCAGAAAATCAAAATTCAAACAGCAGATACAGAAATTGAGTGTATTTCTTTTTAAAACAATCCCGGTATTCGTTCAATGTATTGTAGAACTCAATAAATTGTCAGCTGAAAAGTCAAATTCATAGTATCATATTGGGCAGTGGCGTCGGTTCATTATGGACATCCAGGGCTAAGCCCCGCATGACAATGAGCAAAAAGTGTTGCTTTTTAATTGGAAAAATTCCGAAAGAAAATCCTTGTTAGTAACCAGTTCCCAGATTTTCTGAAATGCAGATGTGAGCCACTACAATTAGAGCCTTCCATATCCGTTTACTAGAGCCCAAAGAATACCGCGTGGTGGAAGAGGCGAAACCCGTCAATTCGTCGCCTTGGCTGCCTTGATGAAGCTTCGGAGAACACTAATGAATGAACAGATGCGTGCTGCGCTGCGCATGCGTAAAACTGTCATACGGGGCTGGTCGCCTTTCTGTTTAACGGTAGTAATTTTGCTTCCGCGTCGACGGACAGTGAGCGGCTAATTTTCGTTTGTGGAGTAAAGCTGTAAAGTTCGTTCGTGTAAGTAAAATGAGCAAAGGGACTTTTTATTGGTATACCCTTTTAGTTTATTAAGGGATGAATAAAAAAACGTTAAAGACTTAAGCCGAAAATAAACACTTAAACCAAATATTTGCTTGGGGCAAAAAACACAAGAATCAGTCTAGAACTTTTAATGCGGAATGGTATAGCAAAATACCCTGGTTAATTGGAAGCAAAAGCAAACATACTTTATTTTGTTTCTACTGTTTTTTTTTCTTGTTGTTGTTATATAGCACTACATATACATATACTGTATAAACAAACTTTCTACTTCATTTTATGTGGTAAAGTATGATTTCAGCAGGTAGTGTTTGGAGACTTCACAATCCTCTGAAATTATACACAGTCGAGTCACATTATTGTGACCCCCTCCTACTTTTGACGTCAACAGCGCGTAGCCAATGAAAGAAGGCACGTGTCATGAGTTGGCTTGGAGGGTACATAAGATGTACTGCAGGCATTCTAAAAACATATGGGCCGTGGGTGGCCTAGTGGGCAACGTTCGTGACTTCCACGGAAAGGGCGTCAGGTTCGATCCCAGGCAGGTACGAACGCTCGATCCATTAAATATACGCCGTGCGTCGGATGGGCAGGTTAAGCCCTCGGACCCCGGATACTGGCCCCCGGTAATAAATAAGGGCGTCTTCCTCCCCCTTTCTACTTCGCTTCCGTGTCACTTTCCTATCGGGCACTCTAGCCCAAATCTCCTAGCTTCCTATTTCTAAGGGTTATATAAGACCTGGGGTCAGACACTCCCTTCCTAAAATCTTCTGCATATGATCATGATCGAAAAACACATCACTATTTGCTGTCATGGATAAAAGGAGCGATTTATCAGATTTACAAAAAGGGATGATTATCGGCTTTCGCGCCAAGAGTGGCAGGATTTTTTTTTTTTTTTGATTGGAGGTTTAACGACCACCGTGAGCAACTCAATGGGCTATAAGCAGTCACCCGTCCCTAATTTAGGGTCACTGGTTCCAGGGAAGGGAGAGAGCCAGTGCCGTAAGACAAACACAACATCCATGCCTGACCGCGATTCGAACCCGGACCCCTTACGGACGAATGATCAGAGGCCAGCGCCTTAGACCACTGCGCCACCGGGGCGGCCAGAATTTCTGAAACCGCGCAGTTTGTGAACTCTTGGCGTGCTCATGTGGTTAAAGTGTTTCGTGATTGGAGAAATAGCACCATTGCGAATAAGCGACGTGGAGATTGCGGAGCACCACGTGTCATTGATGTGAGAGGTGAACGTCGACTTCGAAGGTACGTGAAGGCCGATCGACACGCTACAGTGGAACAACTCACTGGCCGAATGAACCAGGGGTACCGGAAGTGTGTCTAAAACGACAGTTTAGCGACCCTGCTGTGTATGGGGCTCCGATGCCGACGGATGGTCACTGCACCTATGCTAACGAAGGTGCATGGGCAGAAAAGGCTTACATTTGCACAGCATTATCGTATTGGACCTCCGCTGATTGGCAAAGGATTGCCTTCTCCGATAAGTCACGTTTTCTGCTTCATCGAACGGACGGACGTTGGCGTATAAGGAGAGAGGCATCGGAGAACAAACACTCTTCAACCATTGCTGGAAGAACACAAACTGGTGGTAGCAGCGTTATGGTCTGGTGAATGTTTTCGTGGCATTCCCTGGGTCTACTCATGTCTGTGGGAGGCAATATGAACAGAATTCGTTATAAATACATCCTTGCAGACCACCTACACCCATACATGCTGATTGTCTTCCCTGGGGCGGATGAGATCTTTCAGCACGACAATGCGACGTGTCACACGGCTAAAATGTATGAGAGTGGTTGGAAGAGCACGACGAAGACTTCAAAATACTTCCCTGGCTCCCTAATTCCCCAGACTTAAACCCAACTGAGTATCTGTGGGACCACCTCGATCGTGTTGTTTGCTCTATGGATCCTCCACCACGCACCCTCTAGCATCTGTCAGATGCACTGCAGTCAACATGGCTCCACATACCTGTGAACACCTTCCAGAAGCTTATTGAGTTACTCTCATCCCGTCCAGCTGCTGTTCGCGATGCACATGGTGGTTACTCTGAATATTAGCTGGTGGTCACAATATTGTGACTCGACCGTGTATTTCACAGTGCATAAGAACGTTGAGAGCAATTTAAAAAATATTTAGCCCCAGATAAATTTTAGGTCAACTTACGCCACTGATACTGGGCATGGAAATACGTATTTTGGGTATGATTAATGTTTTCCTTGCACGTCAGCCGTGTGTGAGCGGGGGTTCATAAATGTGGGGGAAATCAAAAGAGCCTGGTAAAACAAACTGAATTCTGAAATTGGTTCAGTATTACTAGACACCCCAGATATTACACAATTTGATTCACTTCCGGCATTGTGACTATGGGTCCAATCAGGTGAAAAGACAAAAGTTTTACTAAACTTTATACCCACCAAAATACTAACTAAACCAATAGTAGTAACCAATAGTACTAATTAAAGTTAAATGTAACTTACGTTTCCCTGCGTTAGTTGGCATCCGAATCGTAATCAGTGTGAAAAAATTTCGTAATATTTGTACTATATTATTTCATTAATTTCCGATTGAAGTTAATGCTTACTGTACCCTTCCTTGTAGAAGGGCAATAAAGGTATTACAGTGTGCATATTAAATGCATTAATATTGGTGTCATTTGCGGACCAGAAAAAATTGGGTGAAGACCACCAACTTCTGGTATACACTGGTCCGCAAGACGGGTGAAATATTTTTTTAATTCTACCACTGGCACTTTGTTTTGCATTAAACGATATTAAAACGATTTCCTATTGGTACAAATTCAATGCGGTTTGTTATTCTTCTTAATTCAATGAATTCAGTGCATTTCTTATTCTCCTTAAAACGAAATCTTCTACATCCACAGTTTGAGAATTATTTTATTCATGCTCGTGGAATTACAGTTCACAGCCATATCTGTGAAAAACAATAATGTAAATTTACGTATTCACGATTTTGATAGCTATCATAATACTTTTTTTGTCAGTTTCTACCGCATGTGGTGATTAAAACTATGCCGGCTAAATTCATACCTGTAATGAAGAGAACTGCGTTCTTCCAGACATGCACACAAAAAATCAGTCAAGAAAGTAAAATCTAGCATTCTGAAAAGCCTTTCTAAATGCTATGGACTAAAATTTTGTATTTAATGCATTTTCACTGCAGCACAAAAAGTAGTCATCAAAGTACCCAAGTATCCAGATGAATAAGATTAAAGATCGCCATTTAATTAAAATCTTCTATATCAGAACTGTGAAATTCCTTATTGATTAAGGTTTAACCAAACACCGTAAACTCATTTACTGAATCAGATGTAAACAAACCGGCAACACTTTTACGTTTTTCCTTCATTCAATTCCAAGGACGAACGGGAGCGGAGACATGCACACGAAAAACTCAAAGTTAAATCTACCTTCGTAAAGATTTTCGTAACATGATTAACTAAAGTTACAAAAATTTGGTATTTAAGGATTTTTTGTCAGATGGAAATATCCATGTGCTCTACAAATCTAATATTAGTTTATCTCTCGATGTTACTACACTATGAAGCACTAAATCTTCAGTTAATTTTGAACAAAATACAGTTGTGTCAAGTAAAGAGTTAAAAATGTTGAAATTCTACAAATGCGACACAATATAATTAGTCACAGCTGTTCTGCTGTAGAAAAAAACTCGTTAAATACAGAGTCCAGTTTGAAACGCCGTTCTTAAGCAGAATTTCTTGCGATAGTCCTTGGAAGCTGAGACATCGTATTGAAATCTTTTTTTTCTTTCTCTTCGGAAGGGGGGGGGCGGGCGATTAACGACCGTCGTAAGCACCTAAGGCTATTAGCAGTAGCCCGTCGCCCGTCTCTTATTTGGGGCAACTGGTTCCAGGGAAGGGGAAAAACCCATGTCCCCATCCTAGATTCGGGCCAGTGCCCTGCTGGGACAGAATCCAGCGTCTTTGCCCGTTCGGCCACCGCGGCGGCTATTTTGACCTTATCACTAAAGAATGGAATAAGACAAATGAGATTTTTTTCACGCGATGAACTCGATGAACTACCCCGGTCACCGAGTAGTCAGAGGAGTTAATTTCTGACTAGCTGTCAGAGCTGGGTCCGGATTCGAGTCTCGATAAAGCATGGGCAGTATGTTTGTCTTGCCGAACTATTATTGCAGTACAAAAAGTAGTCATCAAAGCGCCCATGTGTCGAGATGAATAAGATTAAAGATCGCCATTTAATTTACATCTGCTGTATCAGAACTGTGGAATTCCTTATTGAATAAGTTTTGACCGAACGTCGCAGCATTCATTTATCTATTCCCTGGAACCAGTGGCCCAAAATTGGGGACAGGTGACTGATGATAGCCCTTAGAGCTGCTCACGGTGGTCGTTAAACTAAAAAAAAAAAAACTATGAAGTAATGGTTTTGTACGTTAACTCTAGAATGATTTGTACTCAAAACTGAATAAAGACCATTACTCAAAACTTAGAAACAAAATAATATTTCTGTTGGTTTTGAGCGAAGTCGAACAGGTACTCTCCGTGTTTTTAAACTCAATCGAACAATTAATCATATCCACTATGGAGTGACAACAAACTTAAGTATGGAACGCGAAAGGTATAACAAAAATTCTGGTATTATCAAGAAATGGGTCAACTGAATTTGATTTTAAATGGAGCGGACAAGAAGCCTCTACTGTAAAATATGCCAAATTTTGCAGAGTAGGCTAAAGTCGTGTAATTTGAAGCCGTCAAACTGTACTAACGCTTTTAATACGAGATTTGATGTTTTAATAACGATTTCCATCGTTAGTCTGTTTCTCGCCAGCGTACCTTGCTTATATTCAAATTAAAAAGTGTATTTTTAATTTGAAATAAACAAGACAGGCATATATATTCAAATTAAAAAGTTGTTTGTTGTTTATATTCAAATTAAAAAGTTGCCGATATTCAAATTTAAAAGTTGCTTATATTCAAGTTAAAAAGTTATTTATATTCAAATTAAAAAGTGCTTTTTATTTGAAAAAAGCAAAGCATGCGCACATATTCAAATTAAAAATTTGTTTATAATCAAATTAAAAAGAGTATATTTAGTTTGAAATGAACAACACACGCACACTCACTCATTTTAAATTTAATATTTTACGTTGACGCACAATCACTCGTTTTCTCTGTCCATTATATTCACCAAAAACTGTTCTCCAAACAATTTAAAGCAGCTTTTTAAGATCCGTGAATTACGCTTCTGAGGAGTTATTGCTTATCTGCGAACTTTACGACCTCTTAAGACTTATGGGTTCAAATCAGTTTGAAAAGCTCTCGAATCAAGCAAACGAAATTCAAAAGGATATATTCAACAAGCAACCAGAGAATGATTTACAAGAGATTAAGATTACTTAATGACGACACACTTTATCGTGTTTTAGTTACTCTGGTATCTGCGGAAGTTACGGTTGAACTGTCATTACCGAATTAATTGCTCCGTTGGTGCGGTCGTCTTGAAACGCAGGGTAGTGTGTTTGCAGCGCCCTCCTACGTTAGTTCAAATCAGAGGCGCTGGAAGATCTTGCCGGAACGGACGCCAATTCGCGTACAATTCTTCCGTTTTCCGGGGAACTTATCATCCGCCGGGGTTTCGGTTACAAATTTTGAACGCATTCTTCTCCAGGAAGCTTTGGATTTCTCTCACTTTGAGGAAAAACTTTTTCAGTCCTTTTTAGCTGTCTTTTTTTTATTTATTTTTTTAGCTCTCATTGCGTTTGCTGTAAAGCAGGTGAATTGAAAAGTGGAACATTTTACAAAACGGTAATGAAATTGGCGAAAATGTGCGAAAATCAGCATTAAACTTGAAGAAATGAGATTACACTTGGACACCAGTCGAATGTGAATTCATAATGAACCTTGCTGCAATTTAAGAAACTGCATCAAAACTTCAGGTAAATTCTTTTTTTATTTCATGAAGCATGAATATTGTGAATTTATAAAAGAGCGAATCTATAAAGTAAAAAAAAATGTGAGAATAAAAGTAATTCTTTTTTCTTTCATAATTTTAGCTTTGATCTGAGAGGATATTTTTTTCTGTAGCTTTTAGTTAGAATAAGATTTAATTGGCTCTTCGTATGGTGGTACGATAGGTAAAACGCGCTCTATTTCCATTAGAACATAGAATTTTCTGGGAGCCGGAATTGCGAAAAATATAAAATTATATAGAATTTTTAGGAATATTTGTTTTCTCAAGTCCATTTTACACTAAAAAATATAAACAAAACTTTTATGCTTGTGTTTAATCAGCATAAAATAGCATTTCGTCAGCAATCACAATTTGATAAGAAAACGGAATTACCTTATCAGAATTGTAATCATCTAAGGGTATTTTATGCTTGAGTTTGCTCAGCGTAACACTGCATTTCGTGGTCATCCAATTTAAAAGTCACTGAACGCAAGCCATCAAAACTGGCGCTGATTTCTGTATTAATGGTTTTCAAGAAATATCTTTGAAATGGTTTTTTTCTCAATATTACAGTCTGTCAGGAATTTTCTGGCAATCTGAGCAACATTCATCTGAAGAAGCGACGTTTTCTTTTATAACGATTTTTATAAAGTGCATAACTTATTTTTCATTGCACTATGATCAGAGTCCCTTGTCAAGCGTAGAACTTTTCGAAAGTGGTTTGTTCATCTTTTATCAAAATGCTTAAAGGTAGTAATATTGAAAAAAAGTCAAATGGGAAGCTCTCCCCTTTTTCAGATTAATTGCATGAAATCAGTTCTGTAAATAATAAAATTATATTATTTTGTAGGACTAGACCCTTCTAAAACTTTTAATTAAATGAATTATGAATTGTGTTATTCTTACAGGGCGACTTTCCCAAATTAAAATTTTGGTATACACGTGTGCTCGATATCCTAAAGCATTAAATTTTAATTAACACAGTAAGGCCTTCACTATATCAAAATACTTGTTTGCAAAGGGATATTTCCTTAGTAGACAATCTTTGGGAGCTGTATCTCTCCATACCGCAAATCTGCCAGAGAAAATTAGGAGACAATCTGTAAATCAGTCCATCTGCGTCTTAGTAAGAATGTGACTGGTAAAAGAGAGACTGCAAGATAACTGCAATCACTGTCTTAGTAAAACTGTGACTGGTAAAAATGAGACTGCCATAACTTACATGAATGTAGTATAGAGCATTGCTTTCCAAACAGAGGGACGTTAAGAAATTCCAGGGCTCCGTGAGACTGAGATATTCGTAAAGAAAAGACATTTTTATCGAATTAAAGATTTTGTTTTTCAATTTCATACCGCGAAATTCATCTTAGATAAGTGGATGTATTACTCTTCAATCAAGAAATGCATCATCCTTCATACTAAATTCGTTTTTTTTTTTTTCTGCTATTTCTTACCGTAAATTACATTTCTTTTAATTCCATATGATAGGAAAAACTGTTTGCGCTCATTTTTAATTTTGTATTTATATTAAATTTTAAATTACTTTATGACTTGAATTTTGTATTAAAAGCGTGTTGGATGAGGGCAAAAGAAAATTGGGAAGCGTGAGGATTTCTCAAAAACCAAAAGGGGTGAGCATGATGCCGAAAAGTTTGTAAACCTTTGGTGTAGAGCCTAGTCAAGTAACCACCAGATAGAACAAGTAGTTACTGGTAAATATGGACAGGTGGTCGTTGAACTAAGATAAGAAGAACAAATTACAGAATTTTAACATTAATCCCTTATAATGTAAGTGGCTTAAATTCACATGAGTTTAAATTCTAGTTTTACTCCCAGAACTCCAGACCTGTTCTTATGGCGTCCAGTAATATTTAAGGGAAGGATCTGTTTTAGCAAACATACACCTTTTGCATGTAAAAACAATCATTTTTCCAGAACAAAAGTGTGACATTCTAAAGATATGTTTACCGATTTATTGCCCACAGCACTTAAACTTGTTCTTTATCAAATAAGTATTATACGTCGACCATGAATGATTGCTGATTTTTTCCAAGTGAGTGTGTTATCATTAAGTGCTGCAGTGTATAGTTACACAGTGTTTGTTAATATCTACGCTCTCTCTTGCCATCGATTGCGTCGCAAAAGAATTCCCAATTGCGTTTTTTGTCGACTATTATTACTATTTTGTAGTTTCTTCTGCCTATATGTTTTTCCTGAGCAACTTCCTCATTTACTACTACTTTATTATGTAGCATTTGGAGACTGTTTTTGATCTCATACATATCTTCAAAGTCTTCTACAGTGAGTAAAGTATTACCATCAGAAGGCACACTGAATTCAACGGATTTAAGACAATTTCCTTGTAATTTCAATTTTTGAATCTATAGTCTTTAGTTTTCACTAATTAATTTTACATCTTCAGTATTTGAACTAAAACATTATGACAGTTTTATCAAGAAATCTAAAATCCCTCTAGGTATTTTCATACATCCAGGTTCAGATCTGTAAATAATTTACTAAACGCAACCCATATTATCAATTCAAATACTCGACATCTTTAAATTGCTTTCGAGTGCAACCCCAGCCACAGAGCATCCGATTATAGTTTCTTATACTTGTTTTCCAGCTTTCTTCAACCACAACAAGGTGTATCAAAAAGGTGAAACACTTAAACGTACTGTTCTATTTTTATCATCATCGCACAATCACAACTGAGGAAACCTACTAATTAAACTGCCGGAGTAATGCATTCTTCAAATGAAATCAAACACATGTGAAATCGAATTTTATAGCAAAATATTTTATCAGCTCACTGATGAAATCAACAATGTAATCAATGTAATTTCTAACTAGTGTAAGAATATGGCAGTTTTTGGTTTTATCTTACTGTCCGATCAACTATTTTTTTTTTGATTGGAGGTTTAACGACCACCGTGAGCACCTCAATGGGCTATAAGCAGTCGCCCGTCCCTAATTTAGGGTCACTGGTTCCAGGGAAGGGAGAGAGCCAGTGCCGTAAGACAAACACAACATCCAAGCCTCACCGGGATTCGAACCCGGACCCCTTTCGGACGAATGATCAGAGGCCATCGCTTAGACCACTGCGCCACCGGGGCGGCGATCAACTATTTTAACCTATCACTTATTGTCTTAGGGATCGTATTTTTCTCCATGTTATTAGCGAATCATTAATCTAATGTTTTTACGTTACCTGGTTTTGAGACTAACTTTCCAACAGCAAGACGTAGGAACTTTTCACTAGCCCCACTGCCCTACTACATATCATATCTCATTGCCGTCGATGCATCTGTCTGCAACTACTGCACCGTATTAATGCAGCGAAAAAGAAACATATCCAGGCGCTATTAAAAAACATTCTCTGGTTTGAAATTTCCAAACAAAAAAGATAAAACTTTGTTTTCATAATTCAGTGCTCTAATATCAGTGCCATTGGGTTTTCCATCCAACACATTTCTAGAATATTTGATGATCGTTTTTGACAGTTTGAGACTTTTCCTTAAAAAGTTGCAATCTGAACTGGAACTTCTTTGCAAGATCTCTGATATTTTTTTAGCTTTGTGCGAGACACTCGTGTCTGAATACAATGCATTTACTGAAACTACGCATACCAGCCACTGAATTAGAGCGTTTATTCAATACAGGATCGCCACCCCGGTGGCGCAGTGGTCTAAGCGATGGCCTCTGATCATTCGCCCGAAAGGGGTCCGGGTTCGAATCCCGGTGAGGCAGGGATGTTGTGCTTGTCTTACGGCACTGGCTCTCTCCCTTCCCTGGAACCAGTGACCCTGAATTAGGAACGGGCGACGGCTTATAGCCCATTGAGTTGCTCACGGTGATCGTTAAACCTCCAATCAAAAAAAAAAATACAGGGTCAGACCTCCTTTAGCCCGAATTACAGAACGTATGGGGTTTGGCACAAATTCTACAAGGTGTTTGAGTGCATCTACGTCTACAGCATACCAGACATTCACCAGACAGTCCTTGAACTGGCTTAGATTTGACGGAAGAGGACTTGGCATCAGGATCTGTTTTTCTAACATGACCCATACATTCTCAATGGACTTCAGATCCGGACATTAAGGTGGCCAGGGAAGATAGTGGAAGTCGCTGGCTTGCTCGCTGAATCAGTGCTGAACACACCTTGCACGATGGACGGAAACATTGTCGTCCATGAAACAGCCGTCACCTGCTAGATAAAAAGTCAACATTGCAGGATGGACTTGATTGGCAACAATGTCCAGATAGTCCTTGGATGACACCCGACCTTTGAGCATTATCAGGGGTCTCGATCTGTACCAACCGAACATGCCCCATAACATGACGCCACCTCCAGAACCTGGAGTTGTGTTTACAAGGCAAGCTGGGTCCATTATTTCATGGGGCTTCCACAGTAGTGTTGATCACAATGGGAAAAAGAAGGACCTTTCAGATCCTTTGTTTTTCCCACTGTCATTAACACTATTGACGATTACTGACGAACAGAAGTCTTAAATAGTAAATTAGATCACGTGGTGGCCCACGTGACCACGTATTTTGCATGTACGCTGAGTAAGTGACGTTTACGTACATGTGCATAAAGGTTACTAATTCCGTGGCCAGTGTGTATATAAGCTTTGCTGAACTCACATCAGGATTTTCAGTTGCGTGCATCTTTTGATAAAACATCTTATTTTACGATCATGTTTGTATCCTTCTGCATGCCCACCTTTTCCATTTTAAATACTCTCCACTGCTTTTCATATATTCTTTAGAGTTCTTTGAGGACTGCAGCTTCCAAAAACTTTAACTGCCCAATTTTTCTCCCCATACACTAAGTGCCTCATAGGGCTTCAAATTGGCACCAGCTGAATACCGAGTAACGCAACTGCTTTCTCAGTATAGAGCGGTTAGTAAAAATGTATACAAACTAATGAAACAAAGAAAACAAAACAAATAAATGCTAAACAGTTGAACTTCAATCAGCTTTTTGAATGGAGACAACAAGCTGGAGTGCCCTCTGTCAAATGGTTTGTAAATTAGATCATCAAATTACAATGATGAAGTCATTCTAATGCGTTATATTTGATACAGTGGTAACAAAATAAAATAAAAATATATCCCTGTGCTACACCTTAGAAGATTCATTCATCAACTTCTGCAAACAAGTGAAATTCTTATGATTTTTGAAATTATTAATGTAAACCGACCCCAGAAAGAAGCCTAGTTTTCTGATCATTATGTGGTAAAGCTCTGTCGACATGTCTTTTGATGAGAAATGGATCAAATACCGAAGGCAAATACATGTTTAACTAATGAAGAGCAGAAATAAATTTAGGAATCTGTTGTTTTGAAATGGCAAAAACATCTTTGGTACACAGCGTCAGTTTAATATGTTCATAGATTTCAGAGACTTTTGCATGGGATAATGCAATGAGGCAGATAGTCCCAGCTCACAATAACCAGCTGCTCTACACAAAAAAGCTATAATTTTTTTTTTGATTGTAGGTTTAACGACCACCGTGAGCAACTCAATGGGCTATAAGCAGTCGCCCGTCCCTAATTTAGGGTCACTGGTTCCAGGGAAGGGAGAGAGCCAGTGCCGTAAGAAGCTATAAATGTATTCTTTGTGGTTGTTCTATTGCTTAAGAAAGAAGTTACTTCGTTACATGAGTACCAAATGAAATATCCTTTGTATTTTTTGAGTTTACGAACCCCTAGGAGCATCTGAGTCAAGGATGCTGAATCGCTTGCACTTAAATTAGGACCACAGATCCCGGGTAAGGGAGAAGTAAAGGGAAGCACAAAAATCATGGCTTTAGATCGACTCTGAACGCAGAAGGGCACTGTACAAACGTATAAAGTTTGGAGGTAGTAATACATTTAGGTAAGAACAGCAAGGTATATTAAGGTGGTTCCACTTAAAAGTTCTGCCTTATGTTTCCAATGGTGAAGCTTCTTTGCATATTTTGTTTGCAATTAATGTACTCCCAAGAACGAAAATTCGCACACCGATAAAACTAACTTTAAGTTATAGCGTGGGATACTTAATACTTGCTAAAGCATAACCATAATTATATTAAAAATCAATCATTTTTCTTTGAGTAATGTTCAGACCTGTTAATAGATGGCGCAACATGTACATTGATGATGTCAGTAAATAAACAAATGTTGGATTGTTTAGTTATGGTTATATTTCAGCAAGTATTAAGTATCCCATGCTACATGTATAACTTAAAGTTAGTTTTATCGATGTGCAAGTTTTCATCCTTGGGAATACATAATTGCGAAGAAAATATGTAAAGAAGTTTCAAAATTGGAAACATAAGGCAAAGATTTTAGGTGCAACCATCTTAATTGAAGTACCTCCGAAATGCTCACAAAATGTAATATGTGTGATACGGAAGGAAAGCAAGCGTTTATCTTGGTCGAAATTTTGACTTATTTGTCGGGCTTCTCGAATCAAATGAAATTCATAATTCATTTGCTTCGAGAAGCCGCCCGGTGGCGCAGTGGTCTAAGTGATGGCCTCTAATCATTCGTCCAAATGAGGTCCGGGTTCAAATCCCAGTGAGGCATGGATGTTGTGTTTGTCTTACGGCACTGACTCTCTCCCGTCCCTGAAACCAGTGACCCTAAATTAGGGACGGGTATAATGAATATAGCTTCTTCTACTAATGCTTCTTCTAATGCTTGTTGGGTTGTTAATTATATCATGAATAAACTTTCCTGCTAGTAGTGTAGTAATAATAATGAACAAGCTTTTTAACTGCTAGTAATGTTGTAGTAGTAATTAAGATGAATAAAGTCTTAATGCTGGTTGTTAATAACAACACTTAATGGAATAAACCTAACAGCCAGACAGAGATCTGACAAAACTATGAACTGAGAAAAACGTACTTACTAGAACAACTTTTTATTAGAGAAACTCTTGATATGATCCAACATACACTTCACCGGACACACAGCTACTCAATAAAACGTAGCTCCTTGCACATGAACGAAGCTCTACTCACATAAACGAAGCTCTCCTTACGCATATAACCAAAGCTCTCCCTACGCACATCAACAAAAAGCTCTCTCTGGTATCGTTGAACGCGCTTAATTATACTGGCTACCACACGTCATGACTTACACTCATTGCCAGATCTCATTCAGCGGGAGAAATAACATCTCGTTCAGTAAGAAGATAATTTACATAGTAAAATAAAATAACCAGAGATAGTAAAATCAAAAGGAAAGTGAATCTAGAGTATACGTTACACGGGCGACTGCTTATAGCCCATTGGGTTACTCACGGTGGTCGTTAAACCTCTAATAAAAAAAATTGCTTCGAGAAATCATACTGGAGTTCATCAAAATAATGGAAATACCGACTGTTTTTTTTTATTTGAGGTTTAACGACCACCGTGAGAAACTCAATGGGCTATAAGCAGTCGCCGCCCGTCCCTAATTTAGGGCCACTGGTTCCCGGGAAGGGAGAGAGACCGTGTCGTTAGACAAACACACCATCCATGCCTCACCGGGGTTCAAACCCGGACCCTTCTCGGACGAACGGTCAGAAGCCATCGCTTGGACCACGGCGCCACAGGGACGGCAAATACCGACGACTGTGACAATGCGCAGTATGCAAATCACAGAGAGGACGTCCCCCGCGATGTGACGTGCATAAAGTCGTGCAGTACAATGTCGGCTATCACGTATCAGTGCCACAGTTGCAGGTGAAACAGCTGTTGTGGAGTAATTGTCAACAATGTCATATCTCAGTGACCTCAACAAAGGAATGATCATTTGTGGGTGTTTTTCAGAAGCTTCAGTAACTATTGTAGAACGGCAGAAACAGTAGTTGTGACACTACGAACTGTATTGAAGATTATTATTACTTATCAAAAAGAACACGGCGTTGCCTCCAAACGTGCAAATAGTGGACGCCTTACGAAAATGTCAGATTGGGATAAGCGAACGCTGGCACGAATTGAACAACGGAAGCACAAGACCGCGGTACGGCAAATAGCAGCAAAAATGAACACCAGTCTGAATGATCCCGTTTCCGTCATAACAGTTCAGCGAGAACTCCATCGTGCTGGCCGTGCTTTAATCCACAAACCTCTGATTACCAACATCAATGCAACAAAACTTGCAAGGTGATGCACAGCACATAAAAATTGGAATGTTAAAACTGGCAACGTGTCATTACGATGAATCGTGCTTCGGATTGTTTTCCACCACTGGTGGAGTGTACGTTTGGCGAAAACTTGCAGAAGCGCACCAGCCCGACTGTTTAATTCCAAATCTGAAGCATGGAGGTGGATCCCTGATGATGTGGGATGCCATATCATAGCATTCTTTAGGACCATTGGTTATCCTGCAGGATCGTGTCACATCTGCAACGAACGAATACATTCTTGGCGACCACCTGCACCTAATGTTGCAGGCATTGTTCTTTAGTGACGGTTCCTAGTTTCAAGCGGATAATATACGGGAGCATTATGCAAAACGCGTCAAGTTGTAGTTTGGACAGCATGAGGATGAGGAACAGCAGCTATCCTGGCCACCTCAGAATTATTTAAAATTTATGGTAATATCTGGAGCGAAAGGTCAGATCACAGATTTCACCTCCAACATCACTGACAGAGTTGGGACATTTTATAGGAATAATGGTACCAAATTTCGTTATCGTATGTGCATGGCTTTTATAAGTTTATTCCAAGTGGAATTGTTTCTGCTCTGAAAGCCCGAAGTGGACTTACAGCTTATTAATAAAACATACTTCACAAACAGTAAGTGTTTCAATTATTTCGATAAAAACCTTTATCTCACCACTACATATACGGTGTTGGAGACATGTTGGTCTGAACTAGAATCTAATGAAGATTCTCTATTTCTTGAAAAAATATTTCTTAAATCCACTTGGATCGAACACAATAAAATACAGTGACGGAAAAAAATCCCAACACCACGAAAAAATAGTTGTAGAGGAATGAAATGGCGGCAATACATTTGTATAGGTAACATATTTAATCGATTAAGGTTTCAAGATCCCAGCTTATTGTAAGCGTGAGAAGAGCCATTTTAAATGTGAAATGCTGGTACATTAATAACCGGTGTAACCGCCAGAATATTGAATGCAAGCACGCAAACGTTCATGCATTGTGTCGTACAGATGCTGGATGTCGGTTTGCGGGATGGAGTTCCATGCCTGTTGCACTTGGTCGGTCAATACAGGGACGGTTAATGTTGGTTGGGGGTGACGCTGGAGTTGTCGTCCAATGATGTCCCATACGTGCTCGATTAATGAAAGATCTGGTGATCTAGCAGGCCACGGCAACATGTCGACACTCTGTAGAGCCTGTTGGGTTACAACAGCGGTATGCGGGCGAGCGTTATCCTGTTGGAAAACACCCCTGGAATGCTGTTCATGAATGGCAGCACAACAGGTTGAATCACCAGACCAACGTACAACTGTGCCGTCAGGGTGCGTGGGATAACGACGAGAGTGCTCCTGCTGTCATAGGAAATTGCTCCCCAGACCATAACTCCAGGTGTAGGTCCAGTGTGTCTCGGCCGCAGACAGGTTGGTTGCAGGCGCTCACCTGGCCTCCTTCTAACCAACACACGGCCATCACTGGCACCCAGGTAGAACCGGCTTTCATCAGAAAACACAACAGATCTCCACTCCGTCCTCCAATGAGCTCTAGCTTAGCACCACTGACGTCGCAAAGTGGTTTGGAGTAAGTGGAATGCACGCTACAGGGCGTCTGGCTCGGAACTGTCCTTCAAGTAACCGCTTTGAAACAGTTCGTTGTGTCACTGTGGTGGCAACTGCAGCTCGAATTGCTGCCGCAGACGCGGAACGATGCACCACGGCCATACGCTGTGCACGGCGGTCTTCCCTCTCAGTAGTGCCACGTGGCAGACCGGAACCCGGTCTTCTTGAGGCAGTACCTTCCCTTGGACACCGCTGCCAACAATCATGCACAGTGGCTACATTCCTGCCAAGTCGTTCTGCAATATTGCGGAAAGGAAATCCACCTTCTCGTAGCCCTATTGCACGACCTCGTTCAAACTCCGTGAGCTGTTGATAATGACTTCTTCGTATTTTTAAAGGCATTCTTGACTAACATCAACACCCTACGTCGAATCTCAACGATAACTAACGGTCACGAACGTTACAGCGCGTATTTACAGCAAACCTGCTTTGCATGTTCCGAGGGGCGCTACTAGCGCCACACGTATGCGCCGAGCGCGAAATTTGCATAGACGTCATCTTACAGATGTACTCTCACCGCCTACCAACTGTCGTTTATCTAACACAACCCCTTCTTGGTGTTGGGATTTTTTTCCGTCAGTGTATATTACACTAATACTGAAGAATAGTGATGATGACTTGATGACTTCACGACTTGATGATACACTGCTCGCCACCCAAAATGCAATACCAAGAAGGACACGAGATAGCAAAGCCAGATTTACTGGACACATAACAAGAGATACAAAGATTAAACGATTCAGCTTACAGGCCCGTGCGACTTACGGAACACGCAGACATCAATAGTTCGTGGCGCCCCCATGGCTGGCAATAACGGCCGCTACACGCCGCGGCATCGAACGAATGAAGCTTTGGATGTGGGCTTGGGGTATGTCGGTCCAGCCTGCTTCCACACGTTGCCGCACTTCATCAGACGCAGCCGTGGGTGATGCTTGCCGGGCCACTGGGTTGCCGATCAGCGACCAGACGTGTTTGATGGACGACATATCGGGAGAAAAGGTGAGCCACGGCATCAGTGACACCTGGTGGGCCCTGAAGAATTGTTGCACGATGCGTGCCACTTGCGGGCGCGCATTGTCCTGTTGAAACGTGGCCGCTGGCAGGTCCTGCAGGTACGGGAGGATTACAGGCTCCAAAACGTCGGAGATGTAGCGGTGGCTGTTGAGTGTACCGACGATGCAAACCATAACGCCAGGCAACGGACCGGTGTGGCGATGCATAATGCAAGCGTCGTACAGTCTCTCGCCGCGGTACCGCCACACGCGGATCCGACCATCGTGGTGTTGCAGGCAGAAGCGGGATTCGTCGGAGAAGACAATGTCGGGCCATTCCGTAGTCCAGATGCGTCGTTCAACGGCCCACTGCCGCCGCACTCACCGGTGGTGTAACGTCAATGGTAATCGGAGCAATTGGCGCCGTGCGACAAGTCCCCACTCCTGCAGACGACGTCGAACGGTACGAGCTGACACAGGTTTCCGGTCCTCCCGTTCGGTGGTGTGCCGCGGCTGCGGCAATCGCTCACGTCGGTCCTTCTGTCCCTCCTTCACCCACCGAATCCATACTCGCCTCACTGTAGCTGGATGTCGTCCCACACGGGCGCCGATGTCTCGGCACGATAAACCGCTGTCGCGATAAGCCTCTTTTCGCCCTCTGTTGAACTCCGAAACGTGCTGGAATGACTGTCGCATTCTGCGACGAGACAACAGGAAGCTTCCCACGCACAGGTCCGGCAGCACAACACACTTCCACTACTTACACCCCGCTTTCTGTGCACCCTTCTTATAGTGCTTCTCGGTGACGTGCCGGGCGCACATGATTTGCATATGCCTTGCAATGTTAATCGTTTGCATGCCCTCTCGCGGGAGACGCATGCTGCGAATTTCAGGCCAATCGGATGCTTCCTTCTTGGTGTTGCATTTTAGGTGGCCAGCAGTGTATATTACACTAGTTCAAAAAATTATCACAAAATTAAAAAAAAAAAAGATTGCTAAAGGAATGAGAAAAAAAAAGCGCGATTGCCTGTGGGTTGCCCCGAGGTGTCGATAATGATTTATTTTTCATGTCATTCTTGACTAAACATTCTATGTATGCGTTTGTGGATTGCAGTTCTGCACTATTTCAGTTTGTACACTGAAGAGCAATTGAATTACAGACAGCTGGCGTTATGCAAATGTGGCGCTGTGGGCGGCCCTGTAAACGGAAATGTCATGACGTATGCAGCGATCCGACAGTACAAAGAGTGATGCGACGGGAATCAGTAAGAGTCGGACGCAGTATGGGTGAAACGAAGGAACTAAACGTATTTGATCGTGGGCAAATTTTCGGGGCCCGACGAATGGGTCACTCCATCTCAGAAATCGTGCAGGCACTGGGATTTTCACGAGCCATTGTGTCACGGGTGCACCGTGAGTGCATCGAATCCGGTAAAATCATCCCTGCAAGGGCCAACTGCCGTGGACAACAGCGTGTGGATGAGCGGGGTCATCGTCGGCTAGCTCGCATTGTAACAGCAGATAGACGAGCCACATTGCAAGAAATCACTCGGCAATTTAACGCTGGTGCACAATAACGTGTAAGCAGTCACACCATCCAGAACCATCTCCAGAAGCCATCATCCCACGAGGGTACCGCTGCTGAAAGCACATCACAGAGTGCAAAGATTAGCATGGGTGCCGGAACATCGCCACTGGACCCTAGATATGTGGGAAAATGTTGCCTGGACTGACGAGTCGAGATTTACGTTGGTACATGCGGATGACAGGATACGAGTACGGCGCAAACCACATGAAACGATGGATCCTTTTTGCCAGCAGAGTACTCTTCAAGCTGGTGGGGGTGGCATTCTCGTCTGGGGACTGTTTACGTGGACTGAAATGGGACCCCTGGTACGTGTGACATCGTCCCTTACAGGTCAACGTTACCGAGATATCCTGGATGACCATTTATTCCCGTTTGTGCGTCTTCAACATCCCACTGGGGTGCTTATCCTGCAACAAGACAATGCACCGTGCTATCGCTCCCTAATTGTATCCGAATGGTTGGATGAACACTCCACCGACGTGAACTCGCTTCCTTGGCCAGCTAGGTGACCTGACATCAATCCCATCGAGCACATTTGGGATGCCATCGAGAGAGATGTTCGAAGCTCTGACCCCCCTCCCCCTCCATCAAATGTTCGTGAACTGTGGGAGCTTGTTCAGGGGTCGTGGATCCGTATGGCTTCCCAACGCTTCCGGTGTCTTGTCGAGTCCATGCCGAAACGAATCGCAGCCGTCATCAGGGCGAAAGGTGGTGCTACACGTTACTAGACAGGTATCTCTAATTCAATTGCTCTTCAATGTATGTGTACGAGACAGTCTTTTTCCTTTTTCACCAGATCAGCTGTTTGTTTATTGTGATTGGTCAGACAATATTCATTTGATCTTTCTGAGCTCTAAGTTAGAAAAAGTAGTGAACAAGAAGAGAAATTTCATCCGTCGTGATAACAAGATCTATCAGTATAGTCAGCATCAGCATCACTACTTTCTACAGGTATCATTATTATTTGTTGTCAACTTTCTTGGCCAGCACCGGAGAGCAAAAGATGCAAATATTCATCTCAAGCCTGGAAATTCAGGAATTTTCTAGTGATATAACAGGTCTGCAGAATGATTGCCTTTTAGATTGGATAAAGCAGTCTCTGTGTCAATCGAAATTCTTCAAGATTTTTTTCAAGGTTATTATGTACTACTGCGCTTTGCGATATTAATGTAGCCGTTTTTTTCTTTTAAGAGATTTTATTTGCTGTCATTTTTTCCTCCATTTAAGGCAGAAGAAAATGGTTTTATCATTCTTTATAATGTAGCGATTATTTTTGGGTGAATATCGCATACATTATTTGATACTTTTTTGAAGAGAGAAAACTTGCCTCTGGCTATGTAACTAACTCCTTTATTTGTGCGTTATGTATTTTGCCAGGATCAGCTATTTGATTAAGGTTCTACAATTCTCGTGCCCTAAGCTACATACATCAGTTCACCATCCATTCATTACTGGGTTTCGTTCTTTGTAACGTTGTATATCCAGAGATCAAAAGAAAAGAAGTTTAGATCTGAACTCGGCGTAATGAATTACCTTGAGACTAACAAACGGTTCAAATCCTCTTTTTCCAGACATCACAGAACATTGAACTTCACAAATTTAAAGCCAACTAAGACCGTACGCAACAACGATGCAATATTTTAGCTAATTACATCTCAAAGGCACGGTCTTGTTTTGTTTTATTCAAAAGGAATACCGTCTTCGTGGTTCAGATGTGCCATTGAGAACAGAAATATAGCAATAAGCGACAAAATTTTACAGAGTCAAAGACGATGTAGTTCTGAACAAGAATTTGCATGTAGTTTTGTACAAGAATTTTGTTTTCTCTTGTTTTTTTCTCATATTCTTATTAAAGTTCATTATTTAATGTATTCCACATGCCAACTTTAACTTTCTGTTCGTGTTCTTATGAATTGTACTCGGTACTTTTTCCCTGTGAGGTTTATAGATTTTGTGTGTGACTTCACTATACTTTTCTCAAATGCAAAATTTAATTTTTCAAATCATTCTCTTGTTAAAAGAAATAGGCATGTTATTTAGCTAAAAACTGTATGTTAGACACTTTGGAAAATCAAAGAATAATGGTTGAAAGTAAAGTTGTGCTGCTGTGTTACTTCTTTGCTTGAGCTGTTGCATAGATAATGGCAACTGGTATTCACACTGGGAAAATACATACCCACAAACCTCTGAATATTGCACGTGAAACAGACCACGTCTATTTTGCAATGTTCTACTTTTCCCTGTGAAGTGTAGGTAGGTAGTCCTCTATTAGAAGTAAAGATGCCAAAGGAGAAGGGAGCTTTTCTTCTTAGGTACATCGACTGACTCATTGTCACCACTTCAATATATAAAAATCTTAAAGTGGTGTACCCACGTTTAGATTTACGAATGAGAAACCCATATCAGTTGTTGATTTTGCTATCCTGTAAGGAACTGTTACTTTTGTTCACAGGGTATGGTTAGTACCTTCTCAGTTTAGAGTACAGCAGAAAAAGGGTTCCACAGTTTGACCATCTGGTAGTGAGTGCTCCTAATATGATCTTAGCTTTTCATGTGTCCTCTCTCTTCCACGTAATGCCCTGGATGAAATTCAAGTATTGGTATTCAAGCGGTGGGGAGGAGCACTGGCAAGTACCCATCTGTTGCTCTTTCTTCTCTCCAAATGATGCTAACTAGAGCTATCTCTTTGCATCTATGTATCTTAAAAGATAATACTATCGAATCTTACTTTTCTTTAGCAGGAGTAATTACACTATGAGATATCAGTGAGCAAGGGACCCAGAGAGGGTGTCTCATCTTGTCCCTTAGATTATCGCTCTATAGCTTTGACATCTGTGTTAGCTAAAGTTGTAGAGAAGGCACTTAATAAATAGCTTTTGAGACTTATATGAATTCTTCCAAGCACATTAATGACCATGGCTCTCGTTCAAATCAATGAATAGGTTTAATTTCAAACCCAACTTAGACGACTAGCAACAAGCCTGAGCTTCTCACCGGTCGGGCACCGGGCTGCACATGGAATTTATCGCAGAAGCATACGCGATTATCAGTTATACTCGTAAAATGCTGCACGAAATGAACTCAAAAGAGAAGGGTATTCAGGATTCCGAAATACAGAACTAAAGCAAGAGTTCAACTAAAAGTATCTGGAAAGCATATAAGGCATCATGCAACGACTTCAGGTGCTATTAAGGTACTCTCAAAATAATACCAGGAGAGAAGGTTGTATAACAACACCAAGCGCTTGTTACGGACCTGAAAGTCAAGGAGGAAACATAGAGAAGAAAAAGAAATATCATTAGGCGGATGATCTAAACAAAAGATGGAGGCTGAAAGAAAATAAATATATTTCAAATTTAAAGGGAAAATTGCCCCAAAATACAAGAACGAAGGAACTAGAAAATGATACTAAAGTGATAAAAATTGTAGAAAGCAGACATTGGAAGTAACTCTGGGGAAACCCAGAAAAGACAAAAAAAAAGCGGAGAAAATAGCGAAAAAAATGCCAACGGAAACTGAAAATGAACATGACTAGAAAGTCTACAAAGCATCCTGAAAGCAATTGGACACAGCAAATGGACAACAGTATTTAAAACTGCAAAATCAGGAAATAAGGTAAGGAAGAATATCTCCCATATTATACAGATGAAAAATGAACATGGCACAATGTTACCAAATGATCAGGATATAAAGAGTAGAAAAGAAAGCCTACTTTGAAAGGTTCCTTAACGAAGAGAACAGGAAGTGTAGGTAAGAGGGAAAACCATATAAATCAACAACTATGGAAGCAAGGAGAAAGAAGTACTAAATGACTAAAGATGCGTAAAAATCAAAAACCTTGTGAGATATATAGCATACCAGTACAAATATGAAAAGCTTCAGGTGCAAAATGTACTGACATCTTCTTGGATCCTAAGAAAAATGTATTTCAGGAAAACGTCATTCCGCTGACCAGAGGAGGAGTGTTTTCATTCTCATTTATAAGGAGAAACAAGATATTCAGAACTGTAAAAGCCACCGAGGCATAAACCTAATTTCTCATTCCCTGAACAAATGGAAAATATTACTGGAATAAGCTAAAAAAAATAGCAGGATATTTCGGTGGATTTATCATGGAAGGAAACTTGAGCGAACGTCAAATTTGGCTTGCTATAACTCACGGAGAAGTACAGAGATAGAAAAGCACCCATACACATAATGTTCAGATTTACAGAAGACATACGATAGAGTGGCTAGTCAGGGAATATGGAGTTACTTGAGCGATAAAATGGTGCCAGAGAAATATATGTGCAGTTCATAAAGGAAATGTACAGATATTCTGCACATCTCTAAAAAGTAGAGTAGGATAAACAGAGCAATATTCAATGCGAAGGTTGGATTGCAATGGGGATCAGTGTTGATTCCATTTTCTTGACATTGTTATGGATCGGGTGAAAGTTGAATTGCGAGAAGTAGCATCTTCAACCATATTATTCTTCATTCACAGAAGATGGTTCTCGGCCAATTCTAAAAAGAGGCAGGAAAAAACATAAGCATTTAGAAGAAAGCATCATAATTCAGAAGGTAGAAAATAAATAGAACCTAAACACAGCTACTACGAAGGAAAAAGAGAAAATTTGTATTGTTGGTGTTAATATCCATAAACAAACGCTAAAGAGAATTAGAAGACTTCAGAGACTTAAGTGGCAATTGTTAAAGTTGGTGTAAAATGGCGTTGCAAAGGAAGTGATCAGCAGTGATCGGACGCGATGAATAAAATGGAAGAAAATATGATTCGTGTTAAAAGGCAGCATATGCATCAATGGCAGCGCTGAAGACCACTAGCAATGTTGCACATTGCTTAGATTTGGGCAACGGTAAGACGTGTGGCGAATGAACTAAAAGCTGAAGAAACAACGATAATGAGGTGAATCTACGTTATCCTCAGAAAGGGTAGAGTTAGAAGAGAGAGTATAAGAGAAAGAGCAGGTGACAGAGATTTCAAGGAAATTCCAGAAAGCATGATTGCGTTGATATAGACATGTATTGAGAAGAAGGGAAGTATACCTGGGATGTTGAATTATAAAATGAAGGTATTAGGAAAACGAAGCAGGTTTTGTCTGCTTTGTTTTCCTGGTAGCATCACTTCATAATCTACAGATGAAATGGAAGGATTACATAATCAAAGATATAACGGAAAAGAACTGAAAAAGTGAGCTGCACAACATTATACTCAGTAAAGAGGAAAGACCACAGCAAGTATCTCATCTTAATGTAGATGAGATACTTGCTGTACCAATGCTGAACAAGAAAATAAACTGAAAAACTATTAATCACTCCTGTTTGTAATAAAACTCTGGTTACATTTCTGAAGTTCGCGATTGAACAGGTCAGCTTCTTAACCATTGTCGGTCTCATAATAACTACTCAGGTTAGTTTCACTTTTCCAAAAATATCAGTTACTGGTGCTCGTTTCCGTAAAATGTTTCACTTATTCCTCATATATTTTATTTGCAGAAACCAATCCTTCCTATATCGCCAATAACCGACTCCTTTTCTCTTCCTTTTATACCTTTTCACTGCTTATATTCATCTGCTGTTCTAAGTTTAATAACAGTTACTTACTTTTACAACACACGGCTTCTGCTTCCATTAAGGCATATTATGCAAGTCTCTCTCTCACACACACACGCACACTCTCTCTCTCTCTCTCACACACACACACTCTCTCTCTCTTTCTCTCTCTCTCTCTCTCACACACACACACGCACCCTCTCTCTCTCTCTCTCTCTTTCTCTCTCTCTCTCTCACACACACACACACGCACTCTCTCTCTCTCTCTCTCTCTCTCTCTCTCTCTCTCTCTCTCACACACACACACACACGCACTCTCTCTCTCTCTCTCTCTCTCTCTGTCCGTGTGAAAGAAGTATCTGCAGTTTCCAGACTCTATTACAGACTAACTGTTTCATATAAAAGCACTGTTATAACACTATTACTCAGGCGGAAAGAACCGTCGATATTCCAGTCATATTCACCACCCAAAGGTATCTCCATTAGAGTAAAAGAACTGGATCTTCGGAATCCTGCATCCCCTTTAGTAAAATTTCTCGTTCATAGTGTAGGGGAACTCATCTGAAATGCGAAGTGGTGTGGTGTAAACGGAGTGGGAAATTCTTCGGAAAATGAACTCCAGTACTACGGGGGCTACAACTATCTAAGCTAAACGCAGTACTGAAAAATATCAGTCTTCGTTCATTAGGGTGATGATAAGCTAGATTACAACATAAAAAAGTCTGGTTAGCATAAATGAAAGATTCTGCTGGTGGGACAGCAATTTGGCTAAAACGATATAACTTTTATACCCGAAGAGCTGTATCTTAGGTCTTCCAAACATGATTCTAGTCTTATGTTTGTCCAACTATGACATCAACCATTGCTGGAAATGTTGTGCCTACCGCCTATGTCCTCAAACGCAGATGATACGTGTTCTAGTGTCAAGATGACGACTTTGGACCTCGGTGCATACACATCGCCAACCTGAGCTGAGTATTGTATGTTCTTCCACTTCTATCCATCAAATACACCTGGAAGTAGTAGACCGAATCTTGGAAAGACGAAAATTTGGGCACTTGTTTTTCCATCCCTTCACAACATTACTATTGATGATTATTTATCTGCTATTGACAGTGTGTTAATTCTACCATTATCACTAATATTCCGAGATCAAACAAAAGTGTTTTGGTTTATGTTAACACTGAAGTTAACAAGAATAGTTTTTTGATAGATAGTATTGACACTAGATCAGTACATTTGGCGCCCTGAGCTCTTGGCATGCCACCCACTTTAATAACTATTTTGAACATCCCTCCTGAGATTCCTGATTGTATTTTATAGGATCGTTTAAGTGAATATGGAAAAATGTTTGGAGATAACCAACACGTTGTAGGTGCGTTCATAAATCCAGAATTTAAACACATAAAAAGTTTTCGGCGTACAGCTAAAATTGTGTTTCTAAGTCATACAGCATTGGAAAAACTGCCGTCTAACTTTAGGTCAGCAGTTTCAGGATTAGGGTACATTTTTTAGGTTACTATAAAGTGACTTGCTTTTTCTGTTAGCTCATAATGCTGCTAGACGGCTGTTGTGCTCAAAATCTGATGCACCTGGATTTTGTAGGGAAACATGTCCAAATCCGATGTCACAATGCGCCATGCGGACGCCGGGCTTACATCTCGTGTTGACGTACCGGCTTCTTCGTGCAGGAGGTCTTGTGCGGCTTTGATGTTTTCCGCCGTCCGCGCTGTTCTTATCTTCGTCGCCATGCTTGCCACGTAATCTGTGACACTGCCGGTTCGTTCGAATTTCGCTACCAATTTCGTCAGGTACGCACGAGATGGCTTACGACGATTCTTAAACGCTGTACCCCACTTTCGTAACTCCTTTGTGGGGTTTCTGCCCTCCGCATACCAATTTTTCACCAAGAAAGCTCTTTTTTTCCGTGTTATATCGCTGCATGTCAGAAATCGCGTGTCCACCGTCCCACTACTTCCTCACGAATGCACCAATGCCTGTCACCTGTTGATTGACGTCTCGGACTTACAGCGCCATTTCGTTATTCATTCCACAGGAAAGTTGTCACTACCCAGGGAAACACACGGTAAATGGTTACATCTCTATCGTGTACTAGTCTCTCGACAATGCCACATCAACTATATCGCATCAATACTCTCCGTGTACATTCCTTATTGACACTATATGCTGCTCTGACTCCCTCTCAGTGTTGCCAATTTGTAAAAACTCTTCTGGGAAGTAATGTATCGTTCAGTGATAAAACGTTTAACGACAAGTAACTAAATTTACGTAAGAGAACAGAATATCAAAAGGAAGGTTAAATGGAGGTGTACGTCACACACCTTTGGAAATACACTGAGCGGCAAAATTATTATGACCACCAGACCATTTTATACAAAGTAGCTATCCTGCAGATGCTACTGACGCAAGATTGCTGAATTGGTATAAGAAAGGAACCGGAAGGCATGCAGAGACTAATGAAATACAGTGCCCAAGAAATAATGGATATATAACGCGATTTGACGGATTTTGAACGTGGAATGATCGCAGGTGCTCAAAGCATTGTTGCGAGAATTAGCAAAACGGCTGCACTTGTGAAATGTTCGAAGGCAGTAGTTGTTAAAGTTTACAGAGAGTGTGTCACCAGTCAAAAAACCGGGTCTGAGCACAAGGCGTGTGGTCGTCAACGACTACTGGTTGTTTGAGTTGAGCGGAGAGTAGGCAGTCTTGTTCAGCCCAACAGACGGACAACATTTTTCGTCAGATTACAGGTAATCTGAATCAGGAACCAAGTCCTATAGCATCTCAACGTACAGTTCTCCGCACGTTGCATCGTATGGGCTACTGAAGCAGACGACCTGTTCGTAAGCTATTGCTATCTTCAGCGAACGAGAAGAAGCGCCTCTAGTTCGCTCAAGAATACAAGAGTTGGGCAGTAAATGAGTGGAAAAGGGTAATGTGGTACGATGAATCACGTTTTCAACTACACTATGCAGATGGAAGGATGAGGATATGGAGATATCAAGCAGCATTAAAGCATAGACCCATCGTGCATCGTCACTACTCTTCAAGCTAGCGGAGGCAGCGTTATGGTGTGGGGCATATTTTCGTAGGAGTGTTTGGGCCTTTTTATTCGTGTGAAGCAACATCTGACAGCCCAAATTTATTTAAATGTTGTTGCTTACCAAGTCCACCTAGCTATGTTGATGGTTTATCCCAAAGAAGATGGATACTTCCAGCAGAACAATGCTCCATGCCATAGTGCTCACATTGTAAGTGAATGGTTTGAGAAGCTTCACGGAGACTTTTCCCTGCAGCATTGGCGTCCTCAGTCATCGAATTTCAATCCAACCTGAGGCCCCTCTGGACTCATCTCATCGGATTTCAATCCAATGGATCCCCTTTGGGCTGATTTCAATCCAATGGATTCCCTTTGGACTGATTTCAATCCAATGGATCCCCTTTGGACTGATTTCAATCCAATGGAGTGAGTCGAAAGGGGAATCAGACAGCCGGATCCACTACCATCAAATCTTCAAGAGTGCAGTTCATCACATTTGGGCTAATATACCCCAATCCACTTACCGACATTTAAAAGATTTCATACTAAGACGAATTCAAGCAGTATTAAGGGCAAAAGGTTGCCCGACAACTTACTATCCATTAGTCTGGCAGAGATCTCCACAGCAATGAAATTCTTAAAACCGAAGAGTGCCTCAGAGTTTGACGAATTGATACTTTCTTTCTATATAGCATTTCTTCAGCTTCTATTGCCTATCTTTAGACCTTGATTCAACATTCTATTAACTGGCCACTGAGCACCGTCTCAGTTCATCACTTCGGTTGTTCATCTGATATCCGACAAAAGGAGATTTTTTGTTTCTCCAAAACTCACTTCTTAGTTTACCTAATGAAGATTATAATAATTATACAAAAGTTATTTCAAATAGATTAAATTAGTATTGGCTGTTGTACTTGATTCCTCTAAAACGTATGCAACCTCCTACAGCAATATGCAGTTTATAACTTGATACTCCGTGCCATCTCATTTCATAACTTCTCATGATGATAGCCTAACGATCATCAGAGGTAACTAATAGTAATCTAACGAGCGTCATAGATATCCAATTAGCTAACATTCATAATTAAACATGTGCCATCTTCAGTACCGATCGACGTCAAGACTTGGATAAGGTTGACCATTGATACCTGTCAGAAGTTCTCTCTCAGTTTAGCTTTTCTTCTATGTTTCACCGTGCAGTATGCAATGTCTACAGTGATGCGAAATTTTTTATGCGAAGTGACAGGGTGTTAACGGCGGCATTGAAAAATATTGAAATTCGACAGGGCTTCCCACTTTCTGGGCCGCTCGTATCTTTTATGTTATAACCGTTTCTTGATATATTGAAACATAATTTTTCAAGTACTGGGAATTAGTCAAACTGCTCATTGGGCTACCGTGCCACCACGGTAACTGCATATGCAGATGATTTAACTGAAATAATTAGACTTCTCGGTGAATTTAGTATTATCTATACAACCTACACTGTCTAAGCACGAGCATCTGGTGCAGTGTTAAATACTCATAAATGTGCTGGACTGTGGTGCTACTGGTTGGGGGGTCATGTGAACTCCGTCTGGCCCACGTCATGGTCCAGATCAAGTCAGAGCTTCTGTGTAATTCACCTGGAAAACTCAGAATTGTAATTTATTTTAAACACAACTGGAATAACTGGAAAGAAAAAGCTACTGCTCGATTAAATTCCTGGGTTTGAGTACGATCTTTACCATTCATACGTGAGAGAACAGTCCTTGTTAATCATTTACTTGCGGTGCTCTTACGTCACGGATCTAAAACTTTAATTCCTTCTGATCGTTTCC
Source organism: Macrothele yani (assembly GCA_039090855.1). Classification (NCBI taxonomy): domain Eukaryota; kingdom Metazoa; phylum Arthropoda; class Arachnida; order Araneae; family Macrothelidae; genus Macrothele; species Macrothele yani. The sequence goes on along the minus strand of CM076992.1, from coordinate 98,670,772 downwards.
TAAGTATGCAACATCAGTTCATACATATGGTATAGAAATAGAAAAAAACATATTTCATTCCATATTTCTCTCGAGATGTTTACATAGTGTACTGTAGTGATGTTATTGGACTGATGCAAAAGTTCAACATTGGGTACAGCGTGGAAGAGTGGAGACTCTTTATTGACTCATCAAAAAGAAGTTTCAAAGCAGTGTTGTTACCCAATGGTAGTAAGTATGCTCAGTCCCAGTTGGTCATTTGGTTCTTCTAAAAGAAAGTTGTGAAAATGTAACCTTAGTTCACAAGAATCTCAACTACAACGATCACAGATGGATGATATGTGGTAATCTTAAAGTACCTCCTTGATGTTCGTGCTCCTTGGATATCAAGAAGGATATGCAAAATACCCATGCTTTTTCTGCAAATGGGACAGCCAAGCGAAGGGCCAACACTGGATCAAAAAACGAATGGCCTAACAGGGCTGCTTTAAATCCAGGAAACAAAAACGTTACCCAGGAAAGTTTGGTTGATCTCAAAAAACTCCTCCTACGTTCTCTTCATATTAAACTTGAACTTATGAAACAGTCTGTAAAAGAAGAGTATTTTAAAAGTGGAGGACATTTTAAGTATCTGTGTAAAAAGTGCCAGGGATTGTCAGATGCTAAATTGAAAGAAGACATTTTTGTCTGATCAGACATTCGAAAACTCCTAAACGATAATGAGTTTGAAACAAAAATGGAAACTCTTGAAAGAGAGGCTTGGAATCATGCTCTAAAGGAAGTTGTAAAGAAGTTCTTTGGGAATTACAAAGATCCCAACTACAAGAAATCAGTAGGAGATATGCTGGAAAAATTCAGCGCATTAGGTTGTTCAATAAGCTTGAAGGTGCGCTATCTGAAAGCTCACTTGGATATCTTTCCTGAAAACCTTGGAGCCGTTGGTGAGAAACATGAAGAAAACTTCCAACAAAACATGAATGAGATGGAACGAAGATATCAAGGAAGATGGAACATCAACATGACAGCGGACTACTGTTGGATGCTGCACAGAGAAGACCTGAAAACCGTGTATAGAAAAAAAGTACCAAACGAAGCCTTGAAGGCAAAAGAAAAATAAAATATGAGGATTTTTAAATATAAATAACATTTTTAAATGGCTCTTTGTGACATTTTTCGTACACCACAATACTTTTTAACGTTTTGTAATAAAACAAATTTCTCATCAGAATACATGTGAATAGGCTATTTTTCCATATCTTGACATCCATTTGGTGAAAAATCCTTACGTCTCAGAGAAAACTAGTCCTCATTTCTTAAACCAGCACACCGAATACCTTTAGAATAAGCCAAAACCTTGCAGATAATTTTCAGTGACTCACATTTTGCAGGCCTGTGTAATTACAGAGCAAGGGAAGATTTCCTGTAGAAACACGTTACATGTTACTCAAAACTGATTCGTCATCTAAGCCCCATTCTTGCCAATGCGCAAATATTCGAATCATATAAATATCGTACTTAGCCTACAGCACGCTATGTATCCTGAAAATAGTTTCCCAGGATGGTTATCATTTCTTCTGGTTTTAAATGACCAGAGATTGAAGTCACGTCTTAATGTGTTTCGAACATGTTGCCACCAGTTAAGTTCAGTTACAAGGACATCGGCTAAAACAAGCCAAACATAAATACAAACATGTAGATTGTTTCCATCTGACGATTTTTCAGATACACAGATTCATTATAACTTATTGAACACTTTTTATATCATAAATATCATAAAATGAGCCTTGCTGTAAGATTGTTTCTAGTGAATATAAAAGAAAACTTAATGTGAAAAAAACCCTAAATAGTACCGTAATTGTTGTGTTGAAGATGGATTGTGAGTAAAGAGAATTATTAAAATAGTGAAACAATTTTGTTGAAAAAAACCGGCTCGGAGAGTATATACCTTTGTTACACATATAATTATGAAAAGAATGTTTATTTCAACAGAGGAACAACATTTTCATTGAAAGAAACTTGCTTCTTTGTATGAATGAAGTCCCCATCATAATGCAAATGTGGAACTGAAACTGTTTTGTGTCAATGTATTGGTTTGTTTAGAATTTTAAGAGTAAATATCAGCAGTGTTGGTAATTATGGGGTTTTCACCTGAAATAAATCATCAAATAAGCGTGATGCCTTCATTCAGTAAATGGGCGTTATAGCTAAAATCGGGTTCACAGATACGAAAAATACTTTGGGGTTCTTTTTTAAAACCAAAGGCAAGTGACAGGCATCATGAGCATGGAAACAAAAGGTATTTTATTGTAACGCAAGTGATATTTAAAGTGAGATCGAATCTTCTTTATTTTTAGAATATCTTCTATCAACTTATTTGGGTCCTAGGGAGAAAGAAATCTAAAGTTATTGAGGAAGTGCAAGTTACATGACTGATTCGAACAAAGTTGCATTACTGAGTGGAGTAAACTATTGCAAGAATGGTGCTCTGTTCATTTCATAAAAGATGTTGGAAGACAAACATGGTTGACTACTAATATATACACTGAAGTAGCAAACTATTAGAAGCACCTACCTAATAGCATGTCGGCCGCTCTTGTCCTTCGAAGCAGCCTCGATTCAATGTGACAGAGATACAACGCGGTGCTCCTATCGTTCTACAGGTATGCTTAGCCAAGCGAATGTTATGGCGTCAGTCCATTGCCAAATATTCGCTGGAGAAGAATCTTTGTTAAGAGTATCTCCCTCAATTTCATCCAACAAGTGTTTAATTGGGTTAATCTTTGGGTTCTTTGGGGGCCATTTCAGCACTTTGAAGTCCTGAAACCACTATATGATGATCCGAGCCTTGTGGTGTGGTGCATGGTCGTCCTAAAAGTAGCCCTTCTCTTCATCGGGAAACACCAGAAATGTGTACGGGTCTTCCTGGTACGCAGTGATATTAAGATACGTTGTGGCATCCAAATGTTGTTCTAGAGGTATTAAAGAACCCAATGCCTGCCATGAAAACCAACTCTAGACCATTTCATCGTCTCCACCAGCTTGTATAGTTAACGCCAGGCAGCTGAAATCCATCTGACCAGCCGACCTGTTTCCAATTCTCAAGGGTCCAATTTTGGTGAAGGGGCCGTTTGCTGTTTTAGCCCATTCGTTCCAATGTGCGGCAGGCTGTGTATGCTGAATTTCTTCTCTCAGTACCACTGTTGTACTACGAGGTTGCTTGACGCAGTGGAGTAGTCTCTTATCTCGCACATTCCTCTTTAACAACCGTTGCCCTCGAACATCAAACAGTTGTTTCCGCTCACAGGAATACATCTGACTGCTTGTAGCAGTCAGATGTATTCCTGACTGCTACAAGCATTAACAGCTGCATCGAGGGGGTACTCATTGTACACCCTCGATACAGCTGTTCTTGCGTTGCCGCGGAGGTTTACCATTTCTGAGTCGCTTGCACCTGACCGCTTGGCGCTCATTCCTCTTTCAAAGTCGCGTAAATCACGAGTGTTTCCCATATTGCCGCTATCTTCGCTTCGTGGACGTCTCAATCTTTTGCAGTGAGCTCTCTATACAGCCATCTCAGCGTCATAGTTGCGTACGTAATTGAGGATAGCAAATGTCTGATGCTGCTGGGTGTTTCTAATAATTTGGTACTTCAGTGTATTGTAACGTATATTCTATTTTAACTTTCCCTTAAGTTTCTTTTTCTATGTAAATTTGAGTTCGTTCTCTTAGACATTTTCAAACCTTAACGTTATATTTTTTCCCTCAAACGAGAATAATGTTAGAAACACACTGAGGTCGGAACAAGAGTGACGTATGTATGTGATAAGAACGTTATATAAAAAGACGATGCAGAGGTTGCTTTGTGGGTGGAGATGTTAGATCGTGAATGAATTTTCACTGTAAACTTCTTGACTAAGATATATGAAGTGGTGTGTTTTGGATTTTGTCTAATGTTGCTGGACCAATAAAAAGCTGACGTAAGTTGAGCTTCTGTATATGTTTCGTGTGGCCTTTGTAAAAGCCTTACTCTAACGTGAGCTATCCGGTACAATTAGTTGCATCGCATTTACCCTTAGTTTAACATCAATTCAGCCGGAAATCATACATAACGCTAACACGTTATAGTATATAAGAAATATTAAGTTATTCAGAAAGCCAGTGGAAGAAATAGAAACACCGGTAACTAGTCTTTTGTCCAGGGAAATTGCACCATGAACGAAAACCATTCTATTACAAAGGAAGCGTCTCAAATTTATATTCATTTGTTTTTCCGATTGAATAAATAATTTATTATCTACTAAAATCAATAGAAAAGTATGCCAGCGTTTGAATTTTGGATACCTTTTTCATTTGAAAAAAGTTTTATTCGTCTGATAAGATGGAATCAGAAGTCCGCGGTGTTTTATATCTCGGCTGCTTGATTTGTTAACCGATATTAAGCTAATAAGATGCATGAAGAACATTGTTTTGTCCCATTGGTGTTTTTGATTTATCAATTTAGCCTTTTTTAATATTGTTTGCATTTCATCATACCTCGTACCTTTTTATTCGATATGCTGAAAATATCATTCGTTTTGGCAAAATGTCGACAGTGGTACCAAAACCGGTGGACAGGGAATATCATCATCATCATTCATTGTCAGCCATTATCAATCCACTGCTGGACGAAGGTCTCCCCAAGTTTCTTCCACAACGGTCTGTCTTGTGCCAGTCTCCTCTATGTTACTCCCGCATACTTTCAAATTTCATCCACCCATCTCACATGTGGTCTTCTTCTGGCCTATATAAATATAAACGACCTTAAATGTACTGATGACGTAAATAAAAATTGCTTTAACGAAGGAGATGTATTTCATCACACCAACATTAAACTAAAGCACTATAATTCATAACGACATGCTACACTTTACCTGAAGAAATAAACATCACATTGATGGCAGCAATTCTACTTATTCAGAAATATCCAATAAATCTTGCTGAAACAGCAATAAATCTTACATATACAGAAATATCCTCAGGTCCGAATGTACGGGACTTAATTTAACTCATCGTCTTATTTTTAGCAGCACAAGGTGTAATTGCTCCTGATCACCACGGACGTTTTCCTGCGTTGTGCTTCGAATGCAGTACCACTTGTAGCATCACGGAGTTTCATTAAGCTCAGAAGTTAACAAAACGGTACTGTAAGAAACTAAACACACCCATCTTGTGTTTTCTTCTCGATATTCCTTTCAGTGTTACAGATCATTTATGTTTGCGTCTCACAACTAAAGATATCAGTTGGCTTGAGGACATATGGGACCAGGTGATCCATGCAAGTGCTTACAAACTTGTTTATACCATAGCTTCTTTGTTCTGGTGATCATTCTTCAGCACTTCAGTATGTAACTTGCAGTTGTTGATACATCGACATCGTGACAATCAACATTTCTGTGTAAACTTTATAAGTGCGCATTCCTGAAATCATTGCTACCATCACGCTTTCAGTTCCTCGGGATTCTTGAAGTTCCAGAGACATCTCGAATCGCCAAGAGTAATGATAATCAGGAAAAACTTTCTGTCCCTTCAGATGCTGGTGGATATTACGTACAGATACCTATATAAATCACATTTTTCCGATGGCCCAACACAGTAATTAAACTTTCATTATGAGAGGTGTCTTCGTCTTCTCATGATCGCTTTGTACCAGAGTAAAGACAGTTCTAAATCCACTTCACTAGCGTTAGTGTCCAGTATGGAATTCAGGTCTACTTGAGGGTTGTCTAAGACAAGTGTTTTCTGTACAGCTTCTTTCAACTTCAATGGTTGGCATTCGTAGCTCCACTAGAACTTGCTTATGTTTTCAGTCAATCAAAGCTATTACGAAAATCCAGGAGTGAATCTGCAATATTCTAAACGTACGTCTAAGATCTTCTGTACTCCCGGGAACTTAAAAGTGACAGCTGTTGTCTTTCCAGGATCGGGTTGCAAACTCTGTTTGAAGATATCGTATCATCATACATAAACCGATGAGCCATTACATTATGACCACCCCCAGCCTAGAGAAATGAGCACGCTTGGAGACCGAACGGTGGCACAGGTGAAGTTGACAGAGCAGTATATATACAACCCGAGGACCAGCTTTCGGTTAGTAGAGTGTTCGGAATCCGAATGGGAAAAGCTGACGATTTATCGGAGTTTGATAAAGGACAAATTATGATGGCACGGCGCCTGGGAACAACGATCTCGGAGATGGCACGGCGGCTGGGAACTACGATCTCGGAAATGGCACGGCGGCTGGGTTGTTCACGCGCCGCTGTAGGGAATACGTATCAAAAGTGGTGCACAAATGGCCAAACAACGAACCGCCGTCCGGCCGTGTGTCCTCCGCACCTTATTGATGCCAGAGGAGAGCGGAAACTGTCACGCATTGTTCACAGCGACCGAAGGGCCACAGTGCGACAAATCACGCGCAGCTAGAACAGTGGCGATCAGGGCAATGTGTCACAGCACACAGTTCATCGCAGCCTTCTGTGCATTGGCCTGCGTAGCCGACGACCCAGTCGGGTTCCCATGCTCCTTGCACATCATCGCCAACAACGCACGAAATGTGCCCAAAATCCTCGAGATTGGACCGTGGATGATTGGAAGAAAGTGGCCTGGTCTGACGAATCAAGATTCCTGGTACATCACGTAGACGGCCGAGCGCGGATTCGTCGATTATCAACTGAGGCTATGGCACCTGGATGCACTGTTGGGCGGAAACAGGCCGAACGGTGGCGGTGTTATGCCGTGGGTCATGTTTTCTTGGGACACTTTAGGCCCCATTATCCCAATAGCACAATCCCTGACATCTGTCAGGTATCTGAACATCGTTGCGGACCAATTTCACCCATTCATGACAACTGTGCTCCCTGCTGGTGATTACCATTACAACAGGATAATGCGTCATGCCACACTGCCAGAATCGTCAAGGAATGGTTCGAGGAACATGCTGGTGACTTTCTGTTAATGTCCTGGCCTCCAAATTCACCTGGCATGAACCCAATCAAACATTTGTGGTTCGACTTGAAAAAGCGGGTTCGCGCTAAATCACCACCACCCAGAAATGTAGGGGAACTGGAGGACCTGCTGTTGGCATTATGGTACCAGATACTCCGGGATACCTATCGTCACCTCATCGAATCGATGCCTCGCCGAGTGGCCGCTGTTTTGCGGCGTAAAGGGGGTCCTACAGCTTATTAGGGCTCATAGGTGTATATCCCAAATACCGGACGCCTTCCTGTAGTATCTTTCTCTTTTGTGTTTCATATTAAGCCTAGCTAGTCTAACTGATCAAATATGGTCTTCATGTGCTCCAAATGAACAAAGCAATGATGCCATTTGCGAAGAAACTGTCAGCAAGAAATCCTGCCCGGGTTTCTTATGTCACATGTTCTCCATGAGTCGCTCTAACATAGACGTTGAAAAAGCACAACCTTGAATTGCCAAACGTACCTGATGCACTCTCCCCTTTTTACCTAATGACGTGCAATAATCAGTCAGTATTCACTCTATGTTAGTCAAGCAAAACCATTCGGAACGGGATGAGTGATCGAGAGTGTTGTCATTTTGTGGGAAGGACTGAAAACCAAGCCTCTCTCAGTCAATTTTCTGGCCAAAACCACTGCTGAATCACAAAGAACTGACGTAATCTGCAATAGTACGATGATGTCTTGCTTCTCTATCTTGTTGACCAAACGGTTGACTTCAGCATATCTAGCCCAAACCAGGCGTCTTGCCTAATGCCTTTGTTAATCTAATGAATAGCTTCAGTTCTAAATCTTGAGAAAGAGACTCACTTTGAACTACGTTCAAAAACCTTTTAAGCAAATCATGCTCACCAGGATTGGAATATGTAAGATAAAGCATCACTCAACAATTCTTTCAGGTTCGTAGAAAAATCGGATCAATAAGAGTAATTGCTCTTTCGTATCACGGTAGGTCAGAATTATTGTAAATATCAATCGAGAGGCACATCTTCTTCAACTCTTTTTTTTTTTTAATTAGATGGACAAAATATTATGTTTAAGAGCTCATGGTGGTACAAGATTCCAGAGCTGCAATCACATTTTTACGGTAATGAGCATCCCGTTGAATGTTCACAGATGGCCACTGGAAAATTATCACCCTGGTGTATTGCAGATACTCGGTCGACTGAGTAGCAGTTAGTGCAAGAATCATGTCTTAAGTGAATTATAAATTGCAAGCTCAGTTTACCAATAACTCTATATGGAAGAAGCACTTTCTCCCTATGACCACGCAGGTGTCCATCTCGTGAGACCACGATTTAACCATGTTAAAGAAACAAAGCTCAAGTGCGCTGACAGTATGAAAATTAATTCCATGCTCTTCTGACATATCGAGAACACTTCACTCACCGTACAGAAGAAATCAAGCGGAATCAACATTTTATCGTAACTGGTGTCCAACCAAAAGCCACGGATTGTTTCTTATTTCTCCTTCAATTGCAAGCTCATTGTTATCTTCTGCTGCTCATGTTACATGCTGTGTTAATTACTTTCTCGGGAACTTTTAGCTAATTAATTGTTTACCATGAAAATGGCTTTTAAGAGTTTGCTGCTTGTCTGAGTCTCGCTTTCTAATCGATTTCTAATGAGACCAAAGTTCCAACTCTTAGTTTAGTTTAGGCAAAACCCTGCAGTCATAGAGATTAAAAGAGAAACATGGGGAATAATGTTAAAAGTTCCACTATAAAAATCAAAGATTTCTTCTAGTTTGTATCTGTGAGTTGTATGGTATTTCATAACTTGTTAGCAGACGCATTGCTTTTCTCTGTACTCTCGATTAGTGTAATTGTCCATCTGCCATAGTAGAACATGTGGGTTGCTATAACACCACACACAATTCATTGATGATGGCAGCAGTGATCGCGAGAAGACAAGCATACCTTTTGGGGTCCCCTTAGGGAGATAACTGGTCTTTTAGTAATTTGAATAGTAGCGTCCTCATGGACCAGGATGACCTTGAGTATCAACCTGTTTTTTTCATAGCATTCTTGTGTCTTCCCACCGCAGGGACAGTTATTCATCCTACTACTGGGAGTGGCAACTCCACGGCCCGAGCCGACCTTTCCCATTCTGATACATCTTTCTTTTCGTTTCTTCAGTAAGATACAGTGTAACGTACCAGGAGATGTGACGTACCTGCCAGAAGGACGCACACGACATAGAGGCAGATAGGAATCAGAATAAAACGTCCGCGTAGCTCAATTGGTAGAGCAACTTATTCCGGAATGAGTGGACCCGGGTTCGAATCCTGGCGCGGATAAAAATGACGGAGAAATTAACTTCGTTATACTAAGATATGCACTTCTCTCAATGTTTGAATGTTAAGGTTGTGATTATGTGCCACGCCCAGAGTTTGGTTCTTCGTTATTCATCTCTATTTTTGTCCTCTTATTTTCGGGATTAGTTAGATAATTCTACCTGTACGTTTGCCGCATGTTGTGACCGATAACGTGGGAAAAGGTGGAGGTCAGTATGTAGTTGCCCCCAACGATCAACACTTCTCTTTGCTTCCTACTTTTCCCTAAAAGGCTGCTAGAAACTAATCCATTCCTAGTCAATAAAATCTATGGCCGAATGGAGTCCAGGTTTCTAACAACTTGCCCAACACGACGGGTCGGAGTGAGGATATTGTGATAATGTCAAAGAGGTGTTACTGAGAGACGGGAAAGTCAAGGTACAGCCGAGCAAATGCCTACCGTATCAACGCACTATGGCTGCTAGCTAGCCTTAAAGCTGGTTCCTGCTGGGCCTGCGGACCTCATGCTCTCCCTAATTGGGCTCGGTGATGGGCAGGAAATTCAAAGTAAGAACTTTTCCATTTTTTATTGAAACTATAAGAGCCTTTCCCGGTCTTCCATGCCGAAAAGGCCTCTTGAGGAATAGCATGACTTCACACAAGAAAATGTCTGAATCGTCATCCTTTGCCTGATTCTTTGCAATCCATGCAATGAACCTTACTCAGAAACATAGTGCTAAGTCATCTTTTGGTATTACTAAAGCTCTTTTGCTCTTGGTCATTTTAGGCCACACCATTAATAAACTTCTGTATGTTTTTGCTAAATTGTCAGTAGTCCGTGCATGTACTTGGTGATGGACTACATCTCTGATCCGCATGTAAGACACCACAGGCGGACATACCAAATACTTTCAGTTTAAAGACATAACGGCAATTTGCTTTTCAAATTTCATTATGTTTTCCGAGAAAAGGCCAAGCAAGTTTTATACAGTAATAAGTTCCTTCTTTGATGCCACCCTCAACATACTTTTAGCTTTTGCGCGACCCCTTCTAGTTTCATTCAATTGACCTGTAATTCACCTCATCTTTCAGGAAAAGTGCAGAACATGGGTTATGTATTCTATAAGTTCATCTGCTGTGTTCTCAGTTTTTTTACAAATTCTATAAATGATTTTCAGTTCTGAATCTTATCGGCAAAAATAATAAGTCATCAGGAAGAAGCATAGACAGTTTCAATTATCACAATTGACCTTAATTAAACTTTTGTCATCCCGGTTCATTGACTGAAAGCACTGAACTGCTTGGGAAATAAGATATCTTTCTGCCATTTATTTAATAATGTACAAAAATTTGTACGTCCTCAAACAATCTTAGCTTGTGTAATGAAGTCTTAGTTTGTGCTTACCTTGTGCAATGAAGTCTTAGCTTGTGCTTACCTTGTGCAGTGCTTTCAGTCAATGAACCGGGATGACAAAAGTTTAATTAAGGTCAATTGTGATAACTGAAACTATCTCTGCTTCTTTCTGATGATTTATTAGTTTTGCCGATAAGATTCAGAACTGAAAATCGTTTACAGAGTTTGCAAAAAAGAACTTAGAAAGGCTCTCGGTTCAAAGATGAGGTGAATTACAGGTTAATTGAATGAAACTGGAAGGGGTCGCGTAAAAGCCAAAACGTATGTTGAGGGTGGCATCACAGAAGGAACTTATTGATGTATAAAACTTGCTTGGCCTTTTCCCGGAAAACATAATGAAATTTGAAAAGCAAATTACCGTTATGTCTTTAAACTGAAATGTTTAGATGCGCCAAAGGTGTTAAGCCGTTCCGGTGGCGCAGTGGTCTAAGGCGCTGGCTTATGATCATTCGCCCTAGTTGGGTACGGGTTCGAATCCCGGTGAGGCATGGATGGTTGTATTTCGGCACTGGCTCTCAACTCTCAATATGTTACTTGTCCAACACTGGTCATTTAGTATACTGTAAAATTCATGTTTGATGTATACTTTTCCACACTGTGTTACATGATCAATACTATCTGTGTAAATTGATCATTTGGCATGCTGTCAACCCTGTATGATTTGTACTTGTTGCTGTGTAATTTCTGTCTCCTGTTTATGTCTACCAGGTCCAATAAATCATTTAAAAAAAACTTGAATCAAAAAAAGAAAAAAGGTGTTAATGTAAGAACCTAGAATGCCTATTTGAAGCATTAATCATGACAGATGCGAACTTAAATCAATCTCTTAGTCAACGAATGCTACACATAGCAACAGTTTATCTGATATTGCGATTAGTTCTACTAGCAGTGTTATATGGACAGCAGGAAGGAAAGTAAAACAAATTGCTTAAGTGATCGTTGTCTCCATTTTTGTGTAATAGAATCCCTATAGCATTGTTCCAGGCTCCGAAATTGTCTCTTCACTCAGGCACGTAGTAAAGAGCAGCACAAAAGTAGTTTCCGTTTTCCCACTGACTCCTTGTATGAAGTCCAACATGTCTTCGTCCACCCCAGATGCCTTTCCTTTTTTCCTGTTCTTAATTCTATAGTCCACTTCTTTTGGAAGGAGTTGAGGAACTGGAGCGTTTGTAGTTCATTACGGTTATAATAAAGGTAACTTATGGTTCACACAAAAATAATTTTATAGAATCGTTTATACTTTTTAATGCCTCCTTGTTTTACGATTTTTAGAGCACAATTCTTTTTTTCGAGTGCCACAATATGTTTCCTTCGATTACTTAAAGCAAGACATACCGTATTGTAGTCTTTATCGTTTTTTGTGACATTCGTTATCAGCCAGTTCACAGTTGAAATTCTCATTGTCTTCAGTAATACATTTTCTCTCTGTACGCAGAGTTCATGATATTCATATTTAGACTCTTAATTCTTTTTACCAACCTTCATTTCCCTTCTGCTTTGTATCAATTGTTTTGTCTGCTTCAAATTTTCATGGACGAGTTTTTTTCATTTCTCTTATGCCGATTTTCGCTGCCCTCGGTAAACTTTTTCTAATCACAGAATGTCTGCTTCTTCTGTTGGCCCTTCAAGTGTAGAGAGGTGACGCACTTCTCTACACTTGAAGGGCACCAACAGAACAGAGGTGATGCACATGTGAAGACGGCAAGTAGCAATGATAAGCCCTTGCCGGTGTAGCCGAACTGGGAAATCATTAGGCTCCGGAGTATAAGGATGGGGTTTTCTGGTTCCGCTACCGGCAAATTTGGGTTTCACATTGGCGCCCCGAACGTAAAAATGAATCGCTTTGCTGTTGGGTCTTTGAAAAATGTGTGTTCCTTCCACACGTAATCTGGAATTAATGAGAATTCCTTCTTCGCTTCTAAAATGTGTGCTGCTGCTTCCACAGATCGTCTGCGATTAGTGAGAGTTCCTTCTTCTACAGAGAGTTACTTCAAGCATGGTTTGTGGTGGTCCCTAAACCTGCGATTTCGTGCCTCCGCCTTTCTCAAGGGGGAAGATATTCGTGACGTACTATAGAGGTGACACACATGTCAAGACGGCAAGTAGCAGCGATACTCACTTGTCGGTGTATCTTAATTGGGAAAGCATTCGACTCCGGAGCAGAAGGATACTGGTTCGATCGCCGTCATCGGCGAATTTGTGTTTTTATGCATGTAGTTGCGACATCACCGACGGGCGCGGAATGTATAAGGAATGTCCAAATGAAACACATTCCTAGAAGATGGTAGCAGGATCGATCTCAGATAGGTTGAGTGGCCTAGTGATTAGAACAACCGCCTTCCTAGAAAATGGTCGCTTGATCTATCTCAGGTAGATTGAATTGCTTTGATCCACTGAATACTCACCGTGATTCGGATGGCCACGTTACACCGTCGTGTAACGTACCAGGAGATGTGACGTACCTGCCAGAAGGACGCACACGACGTAAAGGCAGATAGGAATCAGAATAAAATGTCCGCGTAGCTCAATTGGTAGAGCAACTTATTCCGGAATGAGTGGACCCGGGTTCGAATCCTGGCGCGGATAAAAATGACGGAGAAATTCACTTCGTTATAATGGCGCCCGAACTATCCGGATGACCCGACCGTTCACAATCTCGCAATGGTGTGATGTTATTTCCACACCGCGAGATAGGAAAAATAAGAGCAGCACTTCGAAAAAAAAAAAAAAAAAAAAAATAAGGGGGAGATGATGTAACGTACCAGGAGATGTGACGTACCTGCCAGAAGGACGCACACGACGTAAAGGCAGATAGGAATCAGAATAAAATGTCCGCGTAGCTCAATTGGTAGAGCAACTTATTCCGGAATGAGTGGATCCGGGTTCGAATCCTGGCGCGGATAAAAATGACGGAGAAATTCACTTCGTTATAGTCGGCTCTGGTATATTGTACACTCCGTCACAAATTAGGTCGTCTGTTCCTCCCCCCCTCCCCCCTTGTTCTCTCTTCCTTTAAGTGCTCGTTGTATCGTCATAGTCTGGCACTCCAACGATGTCGACTCTCACTTTCAATCTGGCACTCCTACCTCTCTTACCTGTCTACCCTCTTTCGTATCTGTGCCTCAAGGTTCAAGCTATGTAACTTCGTTTCTGATACGCAACACGAAAGTCCCACGAGACGCGGGTAACTGCGTCTAAACCTTTTCTGTAGGTGTAAACCCTACAAGAAATTGCAGGGTTAATCCGTTCACAGCTCTTTTAGAGATATGTAGGTGGCATTGCTGCGTGTTCACAACCCTAAATGCAGTGCGAGGCCCTCGTGTGTCAGAGTGCTTTTCCTGAGGTTTCAATAATTGATAGCCACTAAATGAACGCAAGTTGAAAATGACGTACCAGCTGGAGAATCCGCCCAAACAAGATCAGAGAACGGTGATTCCGTTTCTCAAAGCGTAAGGCTGTGAAGCCCTGTGAAATATACAGATGAATGCATACAATCCGTGGTGAAGCATGTGTATCGAGGACAACAGTGACGGATTAGCTCTGTATGTTTCGAAATTGAAGGGAGCTAATGGTACCCCTGCGACGACCAGGACAGGCGCACGTTGTCGCCAATCCAGTAAAGGTTGCAAGAATGGATGATGCTTTGCCCGAGGACAGACCTTGCAGTATTCGTTCTCTTGCGACGGAAACGAATATCAGCATCTGTGCAGCGCATGCACTCGTAAGGAAACTTGGATATCATCAGATAGGTACAACGTCTACTAACAAGCCCAAACAAGAACCAGGACATGTCACTATCACTGGAATATTGGATGCGGTACCATACTGAGGGTACCTCATTTCTCTGCCGTAAATTTGGGACAGGTGATGAGACGTGATGTCATAATTTTGAACCCACAGGTAAAACAGAGACTGAACTCCGAGAAACGGAATCGCCGCTCCCTGATCTTGTTTTTCTGGATTAGCCACCTAGTACGCCATTTTCAGCTGGCATTCATTCACTAGCTATCAGTTACTGAAACCTCAGCAACTGCAATCTGACACACGACTGCCTTAAATTGCATTTAGGCGGTAACCAAGAAACAACGATGCGAACGGGTTTCTTTTGAATAAGCCTTACATGTAGACGGTACGGTCGGGGTGTCTCAGTTCGCCAGTACGAATCCGCGATATGTCATAAGGGAAGGATTTGTTGGAGTTTGAACGGGAAATTATTACACAGCCCAACTAAAAGAAATGGGGGGGGGGGGTGTTTTGAGAGTTATATCAATTTTTGGTTATAATTGAGGCACTGATTCCAAAAATGGCATTGTTTGACCATATCAGCTCTAGTTTTGGAGATACGGCATTCCAACCTTAGAGTCTGGTGTGCAGAAATACTCGGTTGAGTCACATTATTGTGACCCCCACCTAATATCCTGAGTAACCGCCGTGTGCAGCGCTGACAGCAGCTAGACGGGATGAGAGTGACTCTATAAGCTGCTGGAAGGTGTTCACAGGTATGTGGAGCCATGATGACTGCAGTGCATCTGACAGCTGCTGGTGGGTGCGTGGTGGAGGATCCATAGAGCAAGCAACACAATCGAAGTGGTCCCTCAGATGCTCAATTAGGTTTAAGTCTGGGGAATTAGGGGGCCAGGGAAGTACTTTGAAGTATTCATCGTGCTCTTCCAACCACTCTCATACATTTCGAGCTGTGTGACACGTCGCGTTGTCGTTCTGGAAGATCCCGTCCGCCCCAAGGAAGACAATCAGCATGTATGGGTGTAGGTGGTCTGCAAGGATGGATTCATAACGAATTCGGTCCATAGTGCCTTCCACAGGTATGAGTTTACCCAAGGAATGCAACGAAAACATTCCCCAGACCATGACGCTGCCCCCGACCAGCTTCTGTTCTTCCAGCAATGGTTGAAGAATATTTGTTCTCCGATGTTTTGCACCTTATACGCCAACGTCCATCCGTTTGATGAAGCAGAAAACATGACTCATAGGAAAAGGTAATCCTTTGCCAATCAGCGGAGGTCCAATTCCGATACTGCAGTGCAAATGTAAGTCTTTTCTGTCGATGCACCTTCGTTAGCATAGGTGCAGTGACCATACATCGGCATCGGAGCCCGATATGCAGCAGGGTTCGCTGAACTGTCGTTTTATACACACTTCCGGTAGACCCTGGTTCATTCGGCCAGTGAGTTACTCCACTGTAGCGTGTCAATCGGCTCTCACGCACCTTCGCAGCCGACGTTCACCTCCCACATCAATAACACATGGTGCTTCACAGTTTCTACGTCGCTTATTCGCAATGGTGCCATTTCTCCAATCACGATACACTTTAACCACAGCAGCACGCGAACACGAACTGTTCACAGACTGCGCTGTTTCAGAAATCTTGCCACCCTTGGCCCGAAAGCCGATAATCATCCCTTTTTGAAAATCTGACAAATCGCTCTTTTTATCCATGACAGAGATGAGTGATGTGTTTTTAGAATGCCTACAGCACACCTTATATACCCTCCAAGCCAGCCCACGACACGTGCCTTCTTTCATTGGCTACGCGCTGTTGGCATCAAAAGTAAGAGATGGTCACAATAATATGACTCGTCTATGTATGATAAAGTGTATATTTTTAATTAGTGATTAAAGAAATATTGTGATTCCCTGGAGTAGGAAGGTATGCCAACATTGGCGACAATCCCGTGAAGCAAAGCTCGCCCAGAACAGAAATAGGCAGATAGCGAGTGGAATCAGATGAATGTGGACGGAGTCTGTTTTGTGTTACTCCGGGAATTAAGTGAACCGAAATTACAATAATTTCAATATATGTGAATGTAATATTCTAATTTATGATTGTAAAGCCAGTGTCTGTTAGTCTAATTGTAAATTTGTGACCAACTATACAGCTAGAGGATGCAATGTGATCTATTTATGTTTGAAGATTGAGTAGCGCCATGGTTTCCTCACGAAGAAACTGCTTGAACCATCCAGATGTCTTTTGCTACATTTGTGGCAAGTACACCCTGAAAGAAAGTAGGAAACCAGTTTCTGAGTTTGTGAAGAGGGCATATCTCGGTTAATTTTATGTTCAGCTTGGAGACCAAGATAAGTCGTGAGCTCTCCAGATTGTATGCAAAACTTGCATGGAGAATTTGCGGCAATGAACAAATGGAAAGCGAGATGTCTGAAATTTAGAGTGCCAGTGGTTTGGAGAGAACCAAAAATCCACCATGATGACTATTATTTTTGTCTCGTCAACATCAAGGGAATCAATAGAAATAATCGAAGCAAGTAGGCATATCGTGACCTAGATTCAACAAGACGACCTCATCCGCACTCAAATGAGGTACTCGCTCCATCTTTCAGATACCTACCAGAGCTCCCACAGGATGATGAAGCACGCATGTCTGATGACGTACAAGATAACAGAAGTGCCAGAAGTGACAGTGATTTTGTAGGAATTTCATCAAGTGCTCAACGCTTTAACAAAAATGAACTGAGTGATCTCATCAGGGATTTGAACCTGTCAAAGGATTCTTCCGAAATGGTGGCCTCCAAGCTGAATGAAAAGAATTTACTTCATTCTGGAACCAACATTACGTTCTATCGCAGCAGAGAAAAGAATTTGCTGCCCTTCTTCTCTAAGGACAACAACCTAGTGCTCTGCAATGACGTTAGAGGCCTCTGAGGAAAATGGGTCTATCGAACTGATTTAGTGATATGTTTATTTCAACCCATTCCCTCAGAAATGGGTTGAAATAAACTGGTTTAATAATATGTGATTGATTTAATAGTATGTAATATTAATAACATCTATGAAAATGCAAGTGCAAAGATTCGGCTGTTTGAAAATACAACACACATAAAAATTGGAAAGGGAGTGAGACAAGGTTACACCATATCTCCGAAGCTCTTTAATGCCACATTGGAAAATGTCTTTCAATCACTGAACTGGGAAAACAAAGAGATACATATTAACGGAGATTATCTAACCCACCTTCGTTTTGCTGATGACGTAATCATTTTTGCAACTACCCCATCAGAGCTGCAGAGTATGATCCAGGAACTTGCTGACAAGAGTAAAGAAGTGGGATTAAAAATGAACTTTCAGAAGACAAAAGGGATGTTCAATGCTTTTACAAGAAATGAAGATTTATCGATTGATGGAGAAAAGCTGGAGATAACAGACACGTACGTTTATCTTGGACAGCAGATAACAAGTGAGGGTCACATTGAGGAAGAAATTAATCGTCGTACAAAACTTGCCTGGAGAGCTTTTGGAAGAAACAGCATAATTTTCAAGAGCAATATGCCATTATGTCTTAAAAGAAAAGTGTTTGATCAATGCATCCTTCCAGTGCTTACGTATGGTGCAGAGACGTGGACCTTAACTAAAAGAGACATACAAAGGCTGCAGACAACTCAAAGAAGCATGGAGAGGTGCATGTTTGGTGCAACCAGGAGAGATAAGAAGAGGAACTCGTGGATCCGAAAAATGAGAAGAGTGGAAGGCATCATGATCAGAGTTAAATCCCTGACATGGCAATGGGCTGGACATACTGCCAGAAGGACAGACCATCGATGGACAGCCGAAATTTTAGAATGGATTCCAAGGGACAGGAAAAAACCCAGAAGAAGATCCCATGGAAGATGGGTGGATGAAATTCGAAAGTATGCGGGAGTGGCATGGAGGAGACTGGCTCAAGACAGACCGTTGTAGAGGAAACTTGGGGAGACCTTCGTCCAGCAGTGGATTGATAATGGTTGACAATGATGATGATGATAAATATTAATAGCATCAATGTCTGTCAAAATATCCTCAAAAATAGCAGATTATGCAAGTAAAGATCCCGAATTTTGACGGACGACTGGTTGAATCAGCATATAAGATGGCTATGCCGTATCTCCAAAACTATAGCTGATTAGTCAAAACTGATGCCATTTTTGGAATCAACGCCCCAAATATATCGAAGAATAGGTCTAACTTTTGAGGCACCAAAATGTGTGTTGGGTAGTGTTATCGGCAAGAGGACACGTTCCGTGGTCCAGTGGAGTCGATGCCTCGCCAGATGCAAGTGGTCATCGAAAACGACAGCCCCACAAGCAATTGAAACGTGTCAAATTATGGTTCATGAGTGTATATACATACATATATAATCATTTATAAGGTCAGGTGATGCGTAACATCACAGCCTCTCCTTGACAAATGTCAACCCCGCCTTCTCGTGGTACATCCTGTTCCCACTAAAGGGGCTCTGACGACCGCCAATAGCGGTATAACTATACCATCGGGATTAGAGGAAATGCTATCCCACACTCACCAACCCGCTTGGCCAGCGTGGTGAGTTATGGCCAAACCCCTCCAAAATGACTCCACAACTTAAATCTTGGCCCTCAGTCTCCGGCAGCTGGAATGTACCTGGCCAAGGCAGCGGCCAGTGCGACATGAAGGCAGAGGGTGCTAAGAATCCCCGGAGGACCGGACTAGGCTGCCATCTGATACTGACCTTGGCTACGTATAACGGACGCTCCCTATCTTCTGATTCAAGGATTCTTGAATTGGAAGAGGAACTACAAAGGATCAAGTGGGACATCGTCGGGCTAAGTGAGGTAAGGAGAAAAAGAGAAGATCTCATTGAACTGAAAAGTGGACATCTCTTCTACTATCGTGGGACAGATACTGGCAGAACTAGTGGTGTTGGATTTATAATAAACAAGAAACTGCAGGATAAAGTTGTAGAAGTTGAAAGTTCCTCTGACAGAGCTGCACGACTCGTTATCCAACTCTCGAGAAGATACCAGGCTCAGATTATTCAAACTTATGCACCCACCACAAGTCATGCTGAAGAAGAAATTAAAGAATTTTATGAGGAAATTCGTCATCTAAACAATAAAGGTAAGCAGCACTTGAAGATAATTATGGGAGATTTCAATGCAAAAATAGGGCACCGGCAACAGAATGAAAATTCAGTAGGTAAATTCGGTCACGGCAACAGAAACCAGCGTGGAAATACTCTCGTAGAGTTTGCAGAGGCAGAAGGGTTTTTCATCTTGAACTCCTTTTTCAAGAAAAAGCCACACAGGAAATGGACATGGAGACATCCAAATGGGACGACAAGTGAAATTGATTTTATTATGTGTAGCAAAAAATTCGTCATAGAAGACTGCAGTGTGCTAAACAAGTTCAACACAGGCAGTGACCATAGATTGGTGAGATGTAAGATGCACCTCAACACTAAACTCGAACGTAGCAAGCTCATAAGACAAACAAAATGTATTGACATAACCAACCTTAAAAAGCACCATAATACCTTCAAATTGGAACTGAAGAACAGATTCTCTGCTTTAGAAGGCCTAACATCGGAAGAAGTGGATATTTCTGAAGTTAACAGAAAAGTAACCAAAGCTCTTATGGAAACACCAACAAAATTAGCTGGGTCTAAGAACAAATTGCATGTGAACAAATTATCAGGAAAAACCAAAATGTTGATGCAAAAAAGAAGAGAGATGAGGACAACTAAAGAAGATGTGACTTCCAAAGTGGAATATATAGAGCTGTGCAAGACAGTACGAAAATGTATCACTAAAGACGTAAGGAAATTCAACTGTGAACTAGTAAGGAAAGCAATTGAAAACAACCAAAGCCTAAAGATAGCAAAGGGACATCTCAGTAAGGGAAAAAAACAGATTATGGCACTGAGAAAAGAAGATGGTTCTGTAACAAGAAATAGAGGTGAAATTTTGACAAGAGTGAAAGATTTCTACTCCAAATTATATGAAAGGGATGATACATGTACTCCAGGCATCATGAAAGGTACCAGAGTTCTTCCAGTCCTTCCAGCAGAAGTTGCACATGCAATCAAGAACATGAAGCGGGGAAAAGCTCCAGGAGAAGATGGAATTACTGTAGACATCATACAAGAAGCAAGTGGAGAAATCGAAACAGTACTCGCCCAAATTTACACTCGATGCCTTAATGAAGGGAAAATTCCTGAGGATTGGAACAACGCTACAATGATCTTGCTACATAAAAAAGGTAACATTGAGGATCTCAGGAACTACAGACCTATCAGCCTCCTATCAGTGGTTTATAAAATCTTCACTAAAGTTCTTTCACACCGCTTGAAGGTAACACTGGACATGGCTCAATCGAGAGAACAAGCTGGATTCAGGAGTGGCTACAGCACAATAGATCATATCCACGTACTGAGAGAACTAATTGAAAGAGCGAGGGAATATGAACTTCCATTGTGCATGGCTTTTATTGATTATGAAAAAGCCTTTGATTCGGTGAAACCATCAGCAGTTGCAATGGCTCTGAAATCCTGAGGTATTGAAGATGCATACATTAATATTATTAATAACATCTATGAAAATGCAAGTGCAAAGATTCGGCTGTTTGAAAATACAACACACATAAAAATTGGAAAAGGAGTGAGACAAGGTGACACCATATCTCCGAAGCTCTTTAATGCCACATTGGAAAATGTCTTTCAATCACTGAACTGGGAAAACAAAGGCATAAAGATTAATGGAGATTATCTAACCCACCTTCGTTTTGCTGATGACTCATTTTTGCAACTACCCCATCAGAGCTACAGAGTATGATGCAGGAACTTGCTGACAAGAGTAAAGAAGTGGGATTAAAAATTGAACTTTCAGAAGACAAAAGTGATGTTCAATGCTTTTACAAGAAATGAAGATTTATTGATTGATGGAGAAAAGCTGGAGATAACAGACACGTACGTTTATCTTGGACAGCAGATATCAAGTGAGGGTCACATTGGTGAAGAAATTAATCGGCATACAAAACTTGCCTGGAGAGCTTTTGGAAGAAACAGCATAATTTTGAAGAGCAATATGCCATTATGTCTTAAAAGAAAAGTGTTTGATCAATGCATCCTTCCAGTGCTTACGTATGGTGCAGAGACGTGGACCTTAGCTAAAAGAGACATACAAAGGCTGCAGACAACTCAAAGTAGCATGGAGAGGTGCATGCTTGGTGTAACCAGGAGAGATAAGAAGAGGAACACGTGGATCCGAAAAATGACAAGAGTGGAAGACATCATGATCAGAGTTAAATCCCTGAAATGGCAATGGGCTGGACATACTGCCAGAAGAACAGACCATCGATGGACAGCCGAAATTTTAGATTGGATTCCAAGGGACAGGAAAAGACCCAGAAGAAGACCACATGGAAGATGGGTATATGAAATTCGAAAGTATGCTGGAGTGACATGGAGGAGACTGGCACAAGACATACCGTTGTGGAGGAAACTTGAGGAGACCTTCGTCCAGCAGTGGATTGATAATGGTTGACAATGATGATGATGATGATGATATAATCATTTGTATTTTTTAATATGCGTACTACGATCTCTCTGTAGTTTTTTAGGCTCTGTGTACCCCGTTTAGTTTGGTAACAAAGCTCCAATAACTAGTCAATAATGAATCAATAGTAACTCTAAACTGAGTATGGCTCTTCAATAGTAAATAAAAGTAGAAAAGGCACAACAGTAAAGGGGAAATTTATCTTTTTAAATAGAAATAAGGAAGATGAAAAGAATTAATTGCTGTCACAACGTGTGTTAGGCTCGCTGTTGAGGGCATTCAAAACTATTCATAATGATCTTGACAGTATTCTTAAGTGATCAGCTCATTTATGTGTGATATTGTATCCCTATTTTTCAGCTTATATGTTATTTATTTGCTACACCTCTATTTTTCTAATTATGTTTATCTGGTTAGTGTAAGCTAATTTTTAGTCTACGTTTTTGGTTTATTGTTACTGTTTTCAAGTTTATATGTTCACTGTACCTCTGTTTTCTATCTTATGCTATTCAGTGCTGTACCTATGTTTTCTAGCGTACATTTCTTAGCTACTGTGCCTCTAATTCTTAAATTATGTCATTTGATTACTGTAAGTTTATTTTTAGCTTATATTTCTTAATTACAATATCTTCGTTCCTCAGCTTATGTTATACACTGAAGAGCAATTGAATTAGAGATACCTGTCTAGTAACGTGTAGCACCACCTTTCGCCCTGATGACGGCGGCGATTCGTCTCGGCATGGACTTGACAAGACACCGGAAGCGTTGGGAAGCCATACGGATCCATGCCCCCTGAACAAGCTCCCACAGTTCACGAAGATTTGAGGGAGGGGGTCAGAGCCGCGAACATCTCTCTCGTTGGCATCCCAGATGTGCTCGATGGGATTAAGGTCAGGTGATCTAGCTGGCTAAGGAAGCGAGGTCACGTCGGTGGAGTGTTCATCCAACCATTCGGATACAATTCGGGAGCGATGGCATGGTGCATTGTCTTGTTGCAGGATGAGGTCCCCAGTGGGATGTTGAAGACGCACAAACGGGAGCAAATAGTCGTCGAGGATATCCCGGTAACGTTGACCTGTAAGGGACGATGTAACACGTACCAGGGGTCCCATTTTAGTCCACGTAAACAGTCCCCAGACGAGAATGCCACCCCCACCAGTTTGAAGAGTACCCTGCTGGCAAGAAGGATCCATCGCTTCATGTGGTTTGCGCCGTACTCGTATCCTGCCATCGGCATGTACCAAGATGAATCTCGACTCATCAGTCCAGGCAACATTTTTTCACATGTCTAGGGTCCAGTGCCGATGTTCCCGCGCCCATGCTATTCTTCGCAACCTGTGATATGCGGTCAGCAGCGGCACCCTAGTGGGACGATGGCTTCTGTACCCCATAGCAAGGAGATGGTTCTGGATGGTGTGGCTGCTTACACGTTTTGTGCACCAGCGTTAAATTGCCGAGCGATTTCTTGCACTGTGGCCCGTCTATCCGCTGTTACAATGCGAGCTAGCCGACGATGACCCCGCTCATCCACACGCTGTTGTCCACGGCAGTTGGCCCTTGCAGGGATGGTTTTACCGGATTCGATGTACTCACGGTGCACCCGTGACACAGTGGCTCGTGAAAATCCCAGTGTTTGCACGACTTCCGAGATGGAGTGACCCATTCGTCGGGCCCCGACAATTTTCCCACGATCAAATGCGCTTAGATCCTTCGTCTTACCCATACTGCGTCCGATTCTTACTGATTCCCGTCGCATTACTCCTTATATTGTCGGATCGCTGCATACGTCCTGTCGTTTCCGTTTACAAGGCCGCCCACGGCGCCACATTTGCATAACGCCAGCTGTCTCTAATTCAATTGTTCTTCAGTGTATAGTTATGGTTCCTCTATTGTTTTTTTTTTTTTTTGCTGTTGTTGTTGTTGTTTTCAAATTAATGATTGGTTGCTCAATGCCCAGTTTTCATATGCTTTCGTTCACAATACCTCTGTTTTCGAGCTTATTTTATCTTATTACAATACCTCAACTTTTCAACTGATGTTATTTGGTCACTGTATATCCATTTTTCAAACTTACATTATTTGCATTGTTTTCTGGGCTGTTAGATAGGGACAAACAGATTTGTGTCGATATCGAGTTTGCGACACAAATCTGTTCTTGAAAAGATTTGAGTCGCCATCTCGATATCTCTGTATTGAATCTTTCCAATAAGCTAGCAGGCTTAATATTTAATAGATTATGGAGTTTTTCTAATTCCAGCAAACACTGGGTTTAGAAAACGCGCATCTCTGCTTGTTCATTTTGTACTGTCTTGCACGATACCGTATTTGACTGTTCTGTCATCCACTTTTCAGAAAACATCACTGAACCTCAAACTTTTGATTCCTTTCAGTGGATTGCTCATATGTCTCTGAAGCCAGACAATTTTGTGATAATTACGATCCAGCTTTCCTTAAACTGTTAGCAAAATTTTTTCTCCATTCATTGGTACCTGACGGGTTGTTTCCGCTTTTAACTGAGCCAGAGAACTTCTTTTAACACATTATGTAAACCTTTGTAAGGTGGAACTGTGAATGAAAACTTATCATTATGAAACAGTATGAATTTTCTTTCCGGTGTATATATCTTTACGTATTAAAATTCAGCTATCGTGTACTTTCGCACTTTACAGTTCTTGATCTGGATCAACTGAAAAGTGTTAAGAAAACGCAGAAAGAATTTGTGCGTTTGTGTATGTGAGCGTGCGTGGGTTTAACTATATAATCAGCGAAGAAGTGAAGCGGAAAAATAACGAGGTGCAATAGATGTCTCATACTACGAAGGATTTTCTTTTCACTATTGTTCGCTGTCCTCTGTCATATTCATTAGTTTCAACTCGGCCCTTGCTCAACACGTGCCTGGAAGACGACGACCTTGGAAAAGGAGGTTTACCAATCTTTGTGAGATCATTTACGATGGTAAAAGATGAAAGCGCAGCACGCGACCTCAGATTCCGATGAACTTATCTTCTTCCATCTGATCCGCCGGCCGGAAAAGGTGGGGGACCATTGCGGGCACGCGCTGTTCGTCACATGAAAGTCATTTTATTTCCTGTTTAAAAAAAATAAAGTGTCTGTGAGATCTATGAGGGAAAAACAGTACCTTGATATGGTGAACAAAAGAACGAAATATCATCCATAATAATGATAAGAATAAAAAAACACACAATTCAGCTACTGGGTCCAGCCCAAGTATAAAGAAACAGAAATCCAGTGGCTATTAAAAATTTTGGAGCTTAAAAACATAGCTTTAATTTTAAACATTTGTTGACTCGCTGCCTCCGGAGAGTGAGGAAGATAAACTAGTCAACCTTCTGACATTGAGGCAACGTCTCTTCAAATCACAGCCTGATCTGGCCGCCCTGGTGGCGCAGTGGTCTGAGCCATGGCTTCTGATCGTTCGTCGGAAAGGAGTCTGGGTTCGAATCCCGGTGAGGCATGGATGTTGTGTTTGTCTTACGGCACTGGCACTCTCCCTTCCCTGGAACCAGTGACCCTAAATTAGGGAAGGCGACTGCTTATAGCCCATTGAGTTGCTCACGGTGGTCGTTAAACCTCCAATCGATCAAAAAAGAAAAAACACAGTCAACGATGCTTTCCAAAGGGCTGATTACTTGATTTTGTAAAATCATTCCCAGGGACTATATGAATAACAGTCATTTTTCAGTTATTGTTTCGAGACCAGTGTTGGAGAAAAATGCATCGAGCTTCGTTGCGTTGAGCACAGATCTCCAAGACTTATGACTAGGGCTAGGATTTTTATGATTTTGCATATTTTTTTCTTTTGCAATACTAAAACGTTGTTCAAGTGTATACAAATGTGTTTCAAACAAAAAAATAAGCTGATTTAAGTACCTTTGTTTTTGCATTTTTTCATGATTTTTACGGGATATGGCGTTTGTTTTTTTTAAGGTTTTTCGGTTACTTTAAGTGATTTTTTGTTTGTTATTTTTGAGCCATTATTTTGCATATTTTGGTATTTTCAATAAAAAGAGCATTTTTTGGATGAATTTCTTTTGGATGAAAAAGATCGACTCGTTTGATAGCAATGAAGCAGCCTCAGTTAAAGTTACGTACAATCTACTTTCTGATCCTAAAATTGCAGGTAAATTTTCCCAACACAAATTGGTTAAGTCGCTGTACAGTGTGTGGGAGGCGGACGTTTCTGACGGGTGTTCAAATTCCGGTCCTGCCTGCCATCTAGTCTGCTGTTTTTCTGGGATTTTCCGCTGAGTACCTTTTTTTAGGGATGCGAATGCGCAGATGGTTCCCTGTGAAGTCGACCCCGGACGCACTCTGCCCCTTACCTGTATTCTTTCGTCCGAGCATTCCACAGTTGGCGTGTGCGCAGCACGTCGAGAGTGGCCAACACCATAGCTCAGAGACGAACACCTGTTGCGTCGAACAAGCCGAAACCATAACTTCGCCATAACCGCTATGCCTTCACATACTTCGCAATACACTTCGGGTTACACTGACCCATTTCCTCTTTACATAACTCACACACATTAGGCTTACAACACATTCAGTACATTCTTTAGTACTATCTGGATTATATCTTGAAAAATTATCATCCCAGCTCCTGCGCCATCTTTCCCGAATTTAACTCTTTGCCTACGCTCCGTGACAGACGTGAGATACTTGCCTAACAGCAGCAAACAAAATACAAATCACAAGTATTTATAAAAGCAAATATTTACACACGAAGCCTAACACATAACGCATCATCCGATGCAACTCGCTATACCGAAATCGTAATCCTTTTCCCGGTCCACGTCAGTTCCGAATGATAAACACACTTTATCAGTCGTTAGTTTCTTCGTTTGAAACATTTCTTCCGACGGACCCTCTTCACGCTCCACCGCATGAACTGATCGAACCCTAACCTCGTTGCATCACTCTCGCGATGTTTACTGACACCAGCGCCACAAGAAAAACAGCCAACTGAATTTTTCTGTTTCTTTTTTCGTCTACCCCTCTCCCGAAAATCACTTTCATCGGTTGGGCTCCGCGGTAGTCGCTACTACCACCAACCTCATCTTCACGGGCAGAACTCCTCAACACGGGAAGCACACCTTCCACGATGACTACTTCCCTTTTAATCCCCTTATCACTCGGGATAATTTCCACACAGCTGAGTTCGGAAACTCTCACAGACAAGTTTTCCATTACTCTGTGGACTTCCCAATCCAGATTCCAGCCCTGCGCTCGTCAGTAAGGTCGCATTTTCATTCCCTTTGAAATTCTTATCTCCAGTGAATTTTCCTTTCACTGTGGATCCCTGCACCGCAAATTCTTCACGCAGAGTGTGACATGCATCGTGCATTTCAGCATTCAATTTAACTGCAGTATCATTAACATGCTCATTAACTACACTGAGCTCGGAATTTGCTTCTTCTCTAGGCTGTTATATCTCTGTAGTGAGCTCAACCTTCTGTACCTCTTGTGACGCTTCAACATTTTCAGTCTGTCTCCATCTGAGGTGCCAAGTCCAGTTTCATAGAAGAAATTATTTTGCCTCTGGCATCAATGGCATCAGGAAATTTTTGTTCAGCAGGAATTTTAATTCTTCGATTTCGGATTCTGTAAGTTCTGCCATTATTCTTTTCTTTTTCTTTTTCTTTTTCTTTTTCTTTTTACTGAGGTTAGCATACAGTGTCAGGGATTTCAACTCATGAATTTTGATACCAAACAAAAAAATCTCTTTCACCTAAGATTTCTATCGGCATTGCTGCCAAATTAATTTTGAATACGCCAAACGATATCCAAACGTTAGCCACCAATTAATGTAACAAACGCCAACCGAGACCTCACTTCTGGACACCAATTGTCGTAACACTTAGTGTCCCCCAACCAAACAAGCGAACGTCCACATTCGGTCTATAGGTCTACCTCTGACCACACAGGAGCCAACCATTGGGTGCTGCCTTCTGAAAGGGTGGAGCCTGTTAATTCAATCCACACGAATCGACCAATCCCTTCATTTTATTCTTCACAGCATGTTATTCCTTTCACTCTGGGCACATGCGACTCCTCCCAAATTCTTTTCGTAATTTGGGAAACGCCCTCCTAAATTCTTTCCAAGGCCACCAAGACCTACTCACAACTTCCGCCTCCAACTAACGTTGAAGTGGTACCACACCATAAAACACAGCACCATACAAGCACTACACCAGCACTACACAAGCAACACTGAAAGCAAGTACCACACTAGGCCAAGTTCATATCACGTCACAGCAAAAGAAACGCTTTGCTCTTTGCTTGGGATTCCTCATCTCACCACCCTCACCTCCGGAGCCATCAGGGAAAATTTCAAACATTCGGGTTTCCACAGTACCCACACTGAACCACTGGCGCGACAGATACATTACCAACACCTGGCAAACCACATCGCAAACCCAAGGAAATCAACCCTATTTCCTTAACAGCCTAATACCAGGATGCTACCGACATCCAAAATTCACACAGAGCTCACTCCCTAAAAACCGTATAAACACCCATGCACAACAAACACGTTGCTAGTCACGTTTCAGACCCAACGTCTACGGCCGAACAAAATTTAGTAGTGCGGTAGATACGGCATCGATATCCGTTAACTTTGCTCGCATCGACATTTCGACAGCTTACCGAGAACACCCGTCTCCTTCCGACCCAGCCAATGTGCCACGCTCCCGAGGAAAACCTCTACCTATCCATCCGTGTACAGAATTTCCTTGCTGCAGGTCCAAGTGATGTTACCGGAAGGAAATAGGAGGGAAGAAGATACCTCTTTTCCTGGTGCTAGATTGTACGTAAGAGAAAGCCAGCAGCAACCCGGAGACCACACGAACTGATGGAATTGCAACCCGGAGTGACTGAGGTGCACGACCCGTGATGTACGGCGAATCACCGTTGGACAGACGGACGGATCCTGCTTTCACGTCAGCGGCTTCGTTCCACCTCGACATTGGTGCACATAGATGCGTACCTGATCATGCAGGTGAATGAACAAAAGTGTGTGTACAAGAGAAAGTGGGAGATGGGGTTCGACTCCTCTCTCCATTGGTCATAGCGCGCGCTCTGAAATGGGCGTGTCGTCACACACGTGCGCCTCCAACATCAAATATTAGTGAGTGCATATAACAAAGTGAGGTCACCATATATGGATATCCGAGGAAAAACTGCATATCTGTAAGTACTGAATTTATGTATGCATGCCAGTTGTGAATAAATTGGCTCTGGTCAGCCAATAGACTTTCGTCGGCTGAGAACTGTTTAAAGCTGGACTGTATAGACCAATGAGTAATCATTGAACTTTAATGATAAATTCAGCCCATGAGCTATCCCGAAAGGGGCGAGTCTACTTGACGCCCCTCCTTCACAATCCTCTGTATATTGACGTCTTCATCATTATCTTCATGTTTTACTTTTAATTGATTAAATGTCTGTTGTCTCGTGCCAGTCCTGAAGTTGCATGAATAATTAATGAGTGTCGCAATTTCTTGGTTTTAATTGGCAAAATTGCAGGCTAAATTCTTTTCACCAGTACATAAGATTTCGGCTGTAAAAGAGCTCGCAAATATTGGGTTGTCGGAAAAGTCATGACGTTTTTTGGCACCCGATGGCGGTTGGGCGGTTTTGGAAGTACTAGACGCATGGCAGCTCTGTTATCGCTCTGGCATTCGATACGTGCCAGTTCTAGCTGCAGTCTAAAAGGAATAGTGAGCGATTTGGTTGATTTGACATCAAGTTGAAGGTGGAAGACCAAACTGTGCATTTTCGCCACATTTTACTGTTTTACCTCCGTAAAGGGAAAAACGCGCGTCAAGCTTGTGAAAAGTTGCGTAAAGCGTACGGTGATAATGCTCTACAAGAACGTGCGTCAGTGCCAGCGGTGGTTCGCAAACTTCTGTGCTGGTGATTTGACTTCAACGATGCTCCTCGGTCCGGGAGGCCAACCGAGGTTGATGACGACCAAATCAAAGCATTGATCGAGTCAAACCCACGTTACACGACACAAGAGATTGCAGACACATTGCACATCCATCATTCAAGCGTTCACGACCACCTGAAGAAGCTGGGATACGTAAGCAAGCTCGATGCGTGGGTTCCTCATGAACTCAAAGAAGCTCAATTGACGGCGCGTATAAACATCTGCGATATGCTCATTAAACGTGAGGAAAGCGATCCTTTTTTGGAAGCGACTGATAACTGGTGACGAAAAGTGGATTGTGTACAACAATGTGCTGCGCAAACGGTCTTGGTCCCGACGTGCTGCTTCGCCTCAAACGACATCCAAAGCAGACATTCATCAGCGGAAGGTTCTGGTCTCAGTGTGGTGGGATTTTAAAGGTGTCGTGTTTTTCGAGCTCATACCACGGAACCAAACAATTAATTCGAATGTGTACTGTCGGCAATTGGACAGTTTGAACGAATCCATCATCCAGAAACGTCCAGAGCTCGTTCATCGTAAAGCTGTTGTGTTCCATCACGACAACACGAGACCACACACAAGTTTGATCACCCGCCAGAACTTATTGGAGCTTGAGTGGGATGTGTTGCCACACCCAGCATACTCACCTGACCTTGCGCCGTCAGACTTCCACTTGTTTCGCTCTCTTCAACAGTCCTTGCGTGGTATAACGTTCAATTCAGAAGAGGCTGTAAGTCAGCACCTTGTACAGTTTTTCCCCACGAAAGGCAGGTCCTTCTATGAACGAAGCATTCTGCAGCTCACTGAAAGATGGCAAAAGGTTATCGAACAAAACGGGTATTATATCATTGATTGATCTTTGTTCTTTCTATCAATAAATTACATTTGCAAAACATGGCTAAATTACGTCATGACTTTTCCGACAACCCAATATTTATTCTAAATTCTGTTGTCTACCTCCGGGTCGTCAGCCATTGCCTGACATACTGACATCTAAATTCTTGAAGCTTTCTTTTATTCGATAATCTGGCGCCCCGGGGCGTAGCAATACTATTGCCAGCGACAGTTATCTGCTAAAGTGTTTGTGAAATCGCACAGAGAATTAGGAATTGTATAACAGTAGTTAATTTTAAGAATGTTTGTTTGTAGCAACTATTATCCTAACGTTAAACTTTTCTGTAAAGCATTACACAGCTGATCTTACGTACAGTTCAACTTGCCGTAGTAAATTGTCTTCACTGTAAAGCTGCACTTAAGACTTACTGAATTACTTTAAGCTGAACCGAGATAGCTTCATATTTCTTGCAGCTGAAAGTCGTAATCATTATGTAACTTATATCAACGCAACAAAACAGCTAAAGCCTCAGAATCATCATAGGTACTTGCGAAATCAATGGTATATTCTCAACCAGCACATCGCCTAATTGGCACACACGTAGCCATAAATCACATAGACTTTGAATAAAATTCACCGTCCGTCTTGATCAGAACAAATATAAATATCCTCTCACGGTACATCTAGAGCACACGACTTTTGCTCGCGTATGAGTTAGGTTTCAAACACTGAACGATAATCAACTAGCATGGGTTGTTTTAGAATCGTTAACGAAATATAAATATAAACACTGACTATTATCAAAGTAATTCACTGAAGATTGCTTAGGCATACAACATTGCCTGAGCATGTACTAAAGCAACATAGCATAGGACACTCAACTGAGCAATCCAAAAAGCACACTCAGTCTTCTAAACACAAGCTCTTATCTCTCTACCTTGAGCATAAGTCATTATCTTCTGACCTGCTGTCAGGTTGCCACACTCAAATTAATCGGACAGGAGTCATTGTCGTTAAGTTTAGGAAAATCTTTAACGAGAAGAAACCAAATTTACGTAAGAAGAGAGGAACTCAAAAGGAAGGTTATAAATTTGAGTACACGTCACATAAATACACTCCTTTAATTTTACATACTGTATATTAATGGTATTTTGAAATTAAATTAATATAAAGAAATGAATACAAACACTTTTAAAGTTCTAAACATTTGATTAGAAATAAAATACATAATGTAAGGTAATATGTTTCAATTAAAAGTAAAGGTAATCATCTATGAAAACATTGGCCGGAGTTACGGTTTACACTGCAAATATAGTAATTTCATATACAGCATAAAATGTGGACTACTGCGTTTCATTTTATACTGTATGTGGAATCATATCCTACTGTTCATATGACGTTACTAATTTTTGTGCCGTTAGCATTATCAATATAATCTATGTTTAATTTCAAAAATTTCCAGAAAATTTCAAGAGTGAATGCAATAGTTTATAATTCTAGAAGGTTTTTTTTTTATATTAATATAAGCTACATTTAATTTCAAAATTTATTGAAAGTTTCAAGGATAAATGCAATAGTCAATATTTATAGAAGTTTTCTTTCTCGATCTTCCATGATCCATGTTAAACATTTTAGGTAACTTCACCCAAACAGTAGAAACAAAACCTATTGACCCCTCCTGTGAAACTTTCAAAATATTATCAGCGTCATTCGCCTAATATGGAGCGGTGAATATTCAGGAAAAAGTTTTATTTGGACAATTTCAATGTCATTAAAAAACTGCTTTCATTTTTTTTTCATTCATACTCAATTATCAGTGCTACGCTAACCCCTTTCAACATGAAAAACGGTTGAAAGGTTGTCTCTTTGTTATCTGTAACTGATTACTGAACTGAAATAGTTTCACGTTCTTATGTCACATATGATACAGATGCAACATTTGTTTGGGCGTTCCTTTCATCAAAATGATCATTAGGTAAAATATTTTAGCAAGAGCACTGAATGCAGAAGTGGTGAATTCCAGGAAATGTACTGTGCTTTGTTATCGAATGAAATTTGGTTTTCGTAAAAAAGATCACGAGTATTTCAACATATGGATCTTTTGTGTTATACAAACACACGCACAGTAAAATTCTTTATTCTGTTTACATAATCGAACAGTAGGACATCATGTATATGTTTCATGAAACCACTATCAGAGCTTGGCAACGGTAAGAAAAAAGCTGCAGTCAAAATGGGATCATTCGTCGTTCGTGTTTCACCATAATGATATTTGTAGCTTTGCGATTACGTGGTTAAATTTCGTGGAGTTAATCCCTTCAATAAGCAATAACAAAATGAAAAAAAGATGTTTTGCATGTTTTTCTGTGAAAATAACATTCAGATGGCATTTGGCCGATGTAGGTAAGAGAACTGTAAATCCATTATCGGTGTCAGCAAAAGAACTTCACTTGAAGGTAACAATCTGTCGTATGAGATTTTTTTCCATTTGCTCATGCTGTCATGTAACGAATATCACCTGTTTCGCCGAGCATGATCTCTATATGAATCCGCATTCTATACTGTTCGGTAACATTGTTTGCGCGAAGTCACTGCAAAAATATTCACTTCTTCAAAAACCGCCAAGTATTTTGAAATCAATGGATCATGGTTTAGGGTAATGGATGGCCCATGTTTTAGCATAGAAAATAAGAAGTTAAAAAGTATATATGCAGAGTAGGTTTTGGGAGGAATATGCATAAAAAAATGCTTTATGTGGGAAGTTATTGACCGAATTTCGAAGACTTTATCGCACATTCGATATTATTCAACAGTGCGTTACTCCGGGTACGTCACTATATCGCTAACCTGGTGGCCGAGTGGTCTGAAAAGCTGACTTCTGGCCATTCGTCTGAGATGAACCCGTGTTCGAGACCCGGATGAGACATTGGGGAGTTTACTTCTCTGATGGCGCTGGCTTTGTTACTTCCCTGGTACCAGTGGCCCTAAATTTTGCAAACGTGACTACTTATAGCAACTGAACTTGCTCATGGTGGTCGTTAAACCCCGAAACAAGAAAAAACCTATATCAGGTGGTTTTGCAAATACCCCTCAGAGCTGCGAAGTATGGTTTAGGAACTAGCTGGCCAGAGTAAAGAAGATGGCTTAGAAATTAACTTACAGAAAACAAAATTGATGAATAATTATTTTACAAGAACTGAAGATTTAGCGATTGATAGAGCAATTCTAGAAGTAACCATTGCCTACATTATCTTTGGACAACAGATTTCGAGGAAGGGTTGCGTCGAAGAAGAAATTAATAGGTGTATGAAACTCAGAGTTGGAGAGCATTTAGAAGAAACAGCACAACTTTCAAGAGCAATTTATCATTATGTCATAAAAGTTTTCTTTTACCAAAATAAAAGAAAACTGACATAATGTGTTTAATCAATGCATCCTTCCAGTTTTTACTTATGGATCAGAAACATGGACCTTAACTAAGAAAGGCATTCAGAGGCTGCAGACTACTGAAAAAGAAAGGAGGGGTGCATGCTTGGTATAACTAGGAAAGAAAGAAAAAACGCATGGATCAAGAACATGACAAGAGTTCATGGCATCATGCTCAAGGTAAAATCCTGAAATGGCAATAAGCTGGACATACTACTAGAAGAACTGACCATTGTTGGACAACTGAAATACTTGACTGGATTCCAAGAAACAGGAAGATACCCAAAAGAACACCATGTGGGCGATGGGTGGACATAATTCAAAAGCATGTCTGAGTGACATGGAGGACAGAGAGTTGTGGAAAACCTTGGGGAGAATTTCATCCCTCAGTGGATTAATAATGGCTGATGATGATGATACGATATATGCTAGTTTTAAAGTGATATTCCGCATTTAACGAATATGAGCTGTCAATACAGCAGTTTAAAGCATTCTTCATATTTTTGCAGTCCTTCAGAAGGTGCACTCATTCATACAGTTGAGTCACCTTGGGCACAAGCAAAACAAAGAAAGTGGATAAAGAATGGTACCTGCATGGGAATTACTTCATTCCTATATCTGAGAGTTTATGTAGCCACACAGCAACAGGGAAAAGAAACTTGTTCGGCAAAACATTTGAGAACATTAATGTCTTCTGGCATCCGAGTCAGGTTGAATCTATAAGCCCATTGCGTTTTAGTTTATTTAAAATTATTAATAAGATAGAAATCAAGCGCCAAAAACAACTGGAGAGATATCTTCGTCTACATGATACTTTAAATCTGATCGTATAAAACAAGAGATCCTAATATGCCTCTTCGTTAAAATAAAGTTGACTACCATACGTCCTCTCCTCCCATATCTGTGTACGATTTTTTTTTCGAACATTGTTTTCTGATGTGCTATGACTATCTAAGTGCCTGAAGTTAAAAATAAATCGAGGGACATCTTGTATGGTGTACTCTAATTTAACCTTCCTTTTGAGTTCCTGTATTCTTATGTAAATTTGGTTTATTCTCGTTTAACATTTTATTAAGCTTTACGCTATATTTTCTCTCTCAATGAATTTAACTGTGGCAACCTGACATCATGTCAGAAGGCAATGACGTAGTTGGGATACGGGAGATAAGAGCTGCTGCTTCAATGTTTTTCCGGTACACTATTTTTCTGAGTTCACTATGTTCTCTAGTCACAATGTTATTGCTTTCAAAGTTTGAGGCAACGTAGCAAGTTTAATGTACCATACGGTTCTAAAGCTTGATATTCTGATATGTGCCTTGATAAATGTTTCGATTGCTAAAAGTAAGCGACAAGATGTGTGCTGCTGATTGTTAAATATCAAAGAGGTTTATTCTATTTAGACGCCATTTTAAACCGGACTTATATTGAGTTGAGTGAAAATTTTCAAGACTGGCGTGCAACTTGAGACAATAAAGAAGTGTATTTTGTTGTACGTACTGCCTTGTTATTCTCAACTTAGTTTGAAATACCTGATTAGGTATCTCATTTCTAGTTAAGACTTTATTTCAGCTGCAACTAGTTTTGTAGTAACCCAGGTTTAACGAAAAGAAGCTCTATATCATAGAGTTAGTGCAATAAGCCTTGAGAGTATTGCGGTGAAGCTAATAGTTTAAGTTAACGTACGCCTAACAAGCTCAGAGCTTTAGTGTTTTACAAGGAAGCAAAGTTAACATTAAGACTATAGTTACAACAAACCTAATAATTAACTATTATTTTACAACCTTTATAACTGGAAGCGAACTCTAGAAATATAAGCACCTGAAACAGCTGGTTAGATGTCCATATCATATGTATTTATTTGGCGACCAACAACTACGTAGTTCGAAGTGACAGGCACTTTACGACGTTCTACTGCCTATTAAAACTGAGACACAACCATTCAAAGTTATAAATGAGGTGGGGTAAATTTTCGTAAAGTTACACGTAATTAAGTAGCCAAAAATAATGACCGTAATGATGGGAACTTTTTCCAGAAGGATGTGGTGTCCTAACTGAAAGTTAGTGTAAAACAAAATAGAAATCTCTTAATATGGAAAGACAACCTATTTCATAAAAATCCTAGGATGTTATGCCATATAGTAAACAAGAGCTTAATGCTGCATTAGGAAAAAAATGAAAGCAGGGTTCCCTTT
This sequence comes from Macrothele yani, assembly GCA_039090855.1. NCBI lineage: Eukaryota > Metazoa > Arthropoda > Arachnida > Araneae > Macrothelidae > Macrothele > Macrothele yani. The sequence goes on along the minus strand of CM076992.1, from coordinate 98,634,371 downwards.
AAGTTTGAAACGTGCATGTACAGTGTCTTAAAGGTGCAGTGTGCGTGATTGTACGCTTTTACATTCTCGCTGAAGGCGTAAAAGTTAATATATGTTATTATTTTTTGTTTTAATTTAAAATTTAGTTTCAGAATTTTAAAGAAGATTATTCCACGATTCTACTGCTTTACATTGCGCATCCACAACGTTAACATTTTACGTATTTTTTTTTTAATTTAGTAGTGCTCAATGAAATGTTTCGAACGATAAAACACCAGCGCCTTTGTTCACATACGTATCTCTTTTATCGGACAGAAACGATACAATACCACACTTGGCAGACTTAAATGGCATCAGCTTCAATTTTTTGCTCCCCTTTTTTCAAGTTCTTGGCTTCCTGTTATGTATCTGTACCATGGGCGTACTGGTAACCTCCGCAATCCCTGCAGTGCGGGGTTGCCTCACGGCTAACTAAGAGTGCATCTAGCCTCAGCAGAAGGAGTTTTAAGAAACATTGCGGCAAACTTCATATGAAACAGGTTAAAGAAACAGCCAGGAATTTTTTATGGCAGCTTTGAATGAAGTATTTAAAAAAAGCAGTTTTTGATATTCTTTTTTTCAGTAAATAAGTAAAATCTTCAAGAAATCATTTTCGCTTTAGTTTATAAAAACTGGATGACGAGAAAGCCGTTATTCCAGAGGACTTGAGGCCCCTTTTCACAGCCATAGCAATAGTTCCTATACATGTGTTTTAACAACAGAATGTGAACGAAATATCAATTGAATAAAGAAAAATGTTATATCAATCAGGATAAGGCGTTGCTTATTGCACTTGTTTGCACATAACTACGGATCTTTCAGAATATTATGTAGCTAAAAGGTGTACGCATCGTTCAGAATATAATGAGTTAAAAGGTGTTTGAAAGTATGGAACATAAGTAAGCAAATAAAAAATAACAATTAGGAATTGTGTTTCGGAACGAAAACCAGAGACATATGTCATTTGTTTTCATAACAGAGTCAAAAGAAAAGACTTACTATGTGCAAAACATTGTAACGTTATGTTAAGTGTTTTTGTTTGTTTTTTTAATATTCAAGAGTAAATCATTTCAGTAATTTTACCCTTTTTTTGTGAGACAATTTTGAATTGTTACTTTTTAATTCGCTCCCGTATTTTCTGTATTTTCGTATAAAGCGGAAAAGGTAATTAGACACTGTCACACGGCTGATATGTGTCTTGTGTGTGTCATCGTGAGGCATTTCAAAGGGACTGGCCTCAGTTCTCTAAAAGAATAAAATTTGCATGATATTATTAACTTTGGCGTAAGTGTTTTGCATTATTTTGTATTGGTATAAAACTAGGGTAATTATTTTAATTACGACGTGTGCATTTGTCTTACACGCAATAAAGTGTAACAATTTTGCTTCACGAAAAATACCTATAGGTTCCAAAGAATTTGAATTGCAGAATGCCCGTAAAACCTAGTGTAACACGGAATTTAAAATTTTCAGTAATTGAAAGCAAATACATTTTCGCAAAAGGGCCTCGAAGATATTTTTTGCGGGCGGGCGTGTTTTTCAGGTACACCACTGATCTGTACACTGTAGCAGAAAACAAATGAGACGAATCAAAACTTGGAAATTTTTTAAAGGAGACTTTATAACCATTTCGTAAGCTAAGTGTTTCTTTACATCAACATGACTCTTGCTGGCGTGAAGAGCGCTTTAAAAAGAGCAAGAAAAAATGAAAGTAGAAATCTCACGCGAGGGCACTGACCTACCTACCCACTGTGTGGCTGGGGAGGATCTGCAGTTCGCTCTCTCTCGAGGCGGCATCAGCTCGCTCATTGTTCTAAAGTGAGTGGATCACATAATCTGTTGAATCCCATTCTGTAATGACACTTGAAATCAGCTGAGTTTCTTTCCCGAATAACACCGGCTAAACATTTCGGTAAGCTTGCTTTACAACTTTCCTAATATTTTTTTCCTTGCAGTCATATGACTTTAAATCAATTAGTCGTTTAAATAAAATATTTGTAACAGTGCTTTTCACTGCCAGTTCGTTAATTTTGTGCGTTCATCGGTTACTTTTAAAATGGGCATACTGTAGTGAAACTTCGAAAATCAAACTCATCTGAAGTTTACGAAACTGCATGAAATTAATTTATTATCTTATTTAAAGGGGTATGTGGAATTTTTTTTAGGTTGGACATTTCTTAGTGTAAAAGTAACTCAGATAAAGTAATTTTATTAAAAGACACTGATATTTAATTGCGTCGCGAAAACTGTAATATTTCCTAATATGCCTACTGATGGATTGAGCATATGAATTAGAACTGATGTTGCTCAGTGTTGCCATCTGTTGGCTAATGAAAATACAAAAAGGTTATAACTTTGAATCTTAAATTTGTTAGTGTGGGAACATACAGATCTAACGCATGGGCGGCGACTTCACCAAATTATTGGGGGAAGAGATCAAACGTCGGAGGGGGTCTCTTTCATTCTCAGAGGGGGAAAAAGGAAAAAAGATAAACTACGATATTCGATGTATATTTTAAAATGCAACTGTAACTGCTCTTCAGCAAATGAACAAAGCAACAATTATTCTTTTGCTGAATATTAATATTTTTAAAAACATGATTCGGCCTGTGATTTTATTAAAATATCCAGAGAGATTTTATTTCCAAACATTTATAAAAAATATGAGAAATTAGCGCGATTACTCAAACAAAAAACGAGAAGCGCAAAAGATAAATATATATATAAATAAAAGCGCTACATATTATACGTTTCTGTATTTTTATTTATTTATTTTATTTTTGATAATTGTTTTAAATACTTACCACATATCACAAGAGCATGTCATACACAATACGGGGCTGGCAACCAAATATCTTATCAAATGAGCAATGCTGAATATGAGAAAAAAATGTTTACTTATTTTGTTCTTTATTAATTTTTTTGAAAATAAATCGCTTTGGCCTCATAAAATGGAGCTTGGTCCATCTTATAAAGATTAATACAATTCTATAAAAGAAAGAAATGTATTTTTTGCAATTGCCACAGCATACGGTAGCCTGAATGGCATGGGAAAACATTTTTTCTCTGTAGAAATATTCCAACTCACGCATTTATAAAATGACATACACACAAAAACAAAAACTTATTTAATTAAACAGGGCGAAAAATATTGGATGGGCATAGTAAAATTATTGGAGGGGAAAGATTCACCTTGCTCCCCCCCCCCCTCCCTAATCGGCGCCTATGATCTCACGATCACCATTTAGCTATTAAAAAATGTGTAATGCACCAGTATTATATGTATAAATTTCGGAGCCCAGAAGTTAACTGAAAAACAACCCCTACTGTATTCATCAGCGAAAGCAATCTAAATTTCTCACGCATCAAAATTATGTACTTAAACATATATGTATATTTTGAAATCTAAATTGTGTACATATCTAATTATTAAACCCAATATTTTTTAATATTTCATCTAATCAATTCAGTTTATATGCTAATTCAGGCTACTATGGCAATTTAAACTGGTACACCTGTCACAGAAAGACCTACTAGGAGCACTAAGTCATATTAAAACAGGTCCCAACAAGGCGCTGTATATTAGGGTGGTTTAAAAAATTCGAACATCGAAATGTTTTCGTGCTCATGGATTTTTTGTTCCTTTAGATGAGAAAATGTCTCACACAAAATTTCAAGGAAATCCGATAATATTTAGGACTGCCTCACACTTAAGGTGGTTGAACTTTTACTACTACAAGACAACTCCCGTTATAAAGGAAATAATAAACATGACACTAGAATACTTTAACTGAACAAGATAAATCTCAAATTTATTTCGTAAGTAGCCTTACATACGGTTCATTATATAGTGATTATACTATCCAACAATTTACAGAAAATCTCACTGTTGATTTCTCAGTCGGCTTGCTTCTCAGAGTCCGCGAAAAGTATGCTTTTCTTGGTATCTGGAAGTTCCTGGTGGCCCTCCACAACTTGAAAGAGGAATTGTTTCTGATCTTTGTGATTAGTGAGAGAAGAATTGAAAGTGGTAGCAAGAGCGATTCCCCTTACAGCTTTGTCGTTGACAACTTTAAGAGCCATTATTGTCTTCTTTGCTTCCTGGAAAGAATCAATGTCTACACAAATACATGTCTTGGCCAAGAAAGAGCTGTTCAATTGCAAAACTTCAAAGAAGAAATGGGAAGCAGATCCAACGAAGTTAGAAAGCGTTTTGCCATATAATCTGTATGGCAAAACTTCAACCTTGATGGGGCAGTCCTAAATACGTATAATCCGATTTGTTTGCAATTTTTTGTGAGTTGTTTACTCATCGAAAGGAACAATAAAATCCATGAGCACTATGAAAGTTGTTTTTTGTGCATATGACTTTGAACTCCCTACTGTATATCCATCTAAACATGCGGCTTTCAAAGCCCTATAGAATATATTCTTGACAATATTAATGTCTCTTTCTAGTGTGCACTTTTGCGTTCACTTCTATAAAAACTTGAATTAGCTTGAAAATTCGTCCATCATATTTTATGTTTTGGAACCTGAAAGAGTATCTTTCTTCGTTTGTTGCTTACTCTAGAAAAGTTTTAAAAACCTTATAGGGGTAAAAATATTTTATTAAATATTGCTACTAAATTACTTGGAAAGATCATAAATTGGATGTCAGAATTAAAAAATCCTTTCTAAATTCTGACAGTGTTTCAGCAGAGCATCAGTGATTATTATTTTTATTTTAGTAAAGTCGAAGAGAAAGCTAAAGTTATCTCTGGGAAATTTTTAAGAAAATATTTTTCTCCTTATGAAGCAATTATTTTTCATTATTAAACGATCTCCTTTGAGCATCTAAGTCTAGTAGAAGTCGCTGTCCCTAATTTAGGGGCACTGGTTCCAGGGAAGGGTCACAACCAGCGCGTTAGGAAAAAACCACCACCCATGTTATTCATTCGTAATCAAACCCGGGCAAAACTCGACCATTAGCCTGAGCCCCCGCCACTGACTACTTAGCCACCGAAACGACAAAGTTACCATATTTACAATCATAGTAAAACGTTTTGCTTATTCAAATACACCATATAAACGAGATAAACCTTCTTACAGTGCAGCGGATGAATCCAGTGGCAGCTCAAAAACCCTTAATCCCTATCTTAGTAATCCAGTGCACTTCATCTAAGTTTTTAATTGTGACATTTTGATTTTTTTTATATATTTTTAATGAATTTTTATAACACCTTTGAGGCTTCAAGTACATTTCATAATCCCCCATCTTCACAATAATATTTTACAAAGCGTTAACTGTTTCGTAGTTTCTACAAAACACTAATTGAAACAATATTTTTTTACGCTTTTAATGAATTTCTATAACACCTTTGGGGCTACATTTCAATTTCAAGTACATTTCATAATCCCCTATCTGATGGGCGCCCATATAGGGGGGCAAGAGGGAGAATTTGCCCTTCCCTAGAAATTTGTCCTTGGAAAGTACTACAAAGATTTTCTCATAACACTAATTCTGATTGCTAATTTTTCAGTAGAGCTTCAGGATGCGCGAAAAAAAAATAGGAAAGACGTTCAAAATTTTCTGTGGAAAGTGATAATAAAATATCCCGTTGCATATTGGAGAACAGCGTACATACGTAAAGTATGAGGAAAGTATGAAAGGTGAAGAAATGAAAAATATATCATCATCTGCAGCAGCTATTCACTACAGGACAAAGACTTTTCGAAAATTTTCCTAGAAATTTATCTTGAGGGTATTTTTTCATTCTTGATGACCAATTGAGGGATCTCTGGGGTTTCGTTGCGCACGTTGCACAGGTGGCCAAAATGATCAAAGTAACGACAAAATTTACTTATTTTCCTAACATGCTGTCTAATTTCATTTATCCATGTTTTTTATGCAGATTTCTGGTTTTCTGGTTTCCGATTAAATCTATGTTTCAGAGTGCGATAGAAATGTTTAGGTAACGAGAACGCACAGGTAAATTTGCACATGGTGGTTTTATGTTATTCGTAGTTATCATGTATATCCCCCCCCCCTGAAAACTAACCTTTGGGCGCCCATGCCTATCTTTGCAAAAATATTTTACAAAACATCAATTGTTTCGTAGCTTCTACAAAGCACTAATTGAAACAATATGTTTTTTTTACATTTTTAATGTATTTCTATAGCACTTTTGAGGCTTCAAGTACTCGTATAATCCCCATCTTTACAATAACATTTTACGAAACATTAACTCTTTCGTAGCTTCTACAAAGCACTAATTGAAACAATATTTTGGTTCATATAATAAATATTTTCCAACTTCTTCTTTAACCCAGTGACTTCGAAATATTTCATGGTACACTTTCCATTTCAACTCATGAAAAAAATATCAGTTTACCATCACTAATTTCATTAAAAAAAATTCCGGTTGGAGTTCTTATCTATCAGGTGACCACAAAAGTATTTGCCGTGTTTCGAGAGAGCGAAAGAAACAGCTTGTAATGATTGAATTTGCGGAGATTGCATTCCGTCCGCAGCATATCGTTAGCTGAAATCCCAAGATGCCCTGCGCATATGAATCAGATAAGTAAGCAGTTTGGTAGTGGAAAGATGTATGATTACAATGGCGGTATCAGTGGAGGTTATTCATGGGTGTTTGTTATGCGAATTTAAACTCGGTTCATCTACTGCAGAAACAACTCTCCGCATGTGCTTAGCATTTGGGGCAGACGCTGTGAAGGAACGCACAACTCGGAATTGGTTTCAAAGTTCAGAGAAGGAGATCAATCCCTTTAAGACAAGTTCCGGAGTGGTCGTCCTGTCAGCCTTGACACAGAAGCCTTGACAGTTGCTATTGAGTAGGATGGTAGCCAAACATGCCAGGAACTAGCCTAGTCGTTTGATGTTAGTGATGAAACCGTCCGAAGATATCCGCATGCAATAGGTAAGGCATACCTATTGCATGCGGATATCTTTGGTGTTTGTTCACTGCAGAATAGTCTGCAGTGAACAAACACCAACGTGTCTCAGCTTGTCTTGCATTGCTGTCTCGCTATGACAAGGAACCATTTTTGAATAGGGTACTCAAATGTGATGAGAAGTGGGTCCAGTACAGCACCCCAAAACGTTCCAGACATTGACTGCCCACCAGTGACTCAATTCCTCACACATCGAAGCCAGTACTGCATCCACGTAAAGTTATGCTGCGTGTATGGTGAACAGCCCGTGGTGTTGTTCATTATGAACTCTTGCAACGCAGCCAAACGATCACCGCTGCAGTGTACTGTGAACAACTAAAACGTGTGCATGAGGACCTGAAAAAGAAGGAAACAGCACTGGTCAACAGAAAGGGAGTTCTGCTCCTTCAAGATGACGTTCGTGCCCACTCTGCTTCATTGACCAGAAACACTATCAAAGAACTTGGGTGGGAGCTTTTATGTCATCCAGCTTACTCATCAAGTATCTCTCCTTCAGGCTATCACTTGTTTCTTTCACTCAACAATCATTTGCGTGGACACGAGTTCTCCAACTTTGATGACTTGCACACTGCTTTCCAAACTTTTTCTCTTTCCACGACCCGGCATTTTATCGTAGAGGTATGTACATAGTCGAGTCACATTATTGTGACCACTTCCTACTTTTGACGTCAACAGCGCGTAGCCAATGAAAGAAGGCACGTGTCGTGAGCTGGCTTGGAGGGTATATAAGGTGAGCTGTAGGCATTCTGAAAACATATCACTCGTTGCTGTCATGAATAAAAGGAGCGATTTATCAGATTTGCAAAAAGGGGTGATTATCGGCTTTCGGGCCAAGGGTGGCAGGATTTCTGAAACAGCGCAGTTTGTGAACTGTTCGCGTGCTGCTGTGGTTAAAGTGTATCGTGATTGGAGAAATGGCACCATTGCGAATAAGCCAAGTGGAAACTGTGGAGCTCCAAGTGCCATTGATGTTAGAGGTGAACGTCGGCTTCTAAGGTGCGTGAGGGCCGATCGACAAGCTACAGTGGAGCAACTCACTAGCCGAATGAACCAGGGCGCTACCGGAAGTGTGTCTAAAACGACAGTTCAGAGAACCGTGGTGCGTATGGGTGCTCTGATGCAGACGGATGGTCACTGGACCTATGCTAACGAAGGTGCATCGGCAGAAAAGGCTTACATTTGCACTGCAGTATCGGAATCGGACCTCCGCTGATTGGCAAAGGATTACCTTCTCCGATGAGTTACGTTTTTTGTTTCATCGAACGGATGGACGCTGGCGTATAAGGCGAGAAACATCGGAGAACAAACACCCTTCAGCCATTGCTGGAAGAACACAAGCTGGTGGGGTCAGCGTTATGGTCTGGGGAATGTTTTCGTGGCATCTCTGGGTCCATTCATACCTGTGGAAGGCACTATGGATGGAAATCGTTATGACTCCATCCTTGCAAGCCACGTACACCCATACATGCTGATTGCCTTCCCTGGGGCGGATGGGATCTTCCAGAACGACAATGCGACGTGTCATACAGCTAGAAATGTCCGAGAGTGGTTGGAAGAGCACAATGAAGACTTCAAAGTACTTCCCTGGCCCCCTAATTCGCCAGACTTAAACCCAATTGAGCATTTTGGGACCACCTTGATCGTGTTGTTTGCTCTATGGATCCTTTACCACGCACCCTTCAGCATCTGTCAGATGCACTGCAGTCAGCATGGCTCCACATACCTGTGAACACCTTCCAGCACCTTATTGAGTCACTCTGCTGTCCGCGCTGCACACGACGGTTACTGTGGATATTAGCTGGTGGTCACAATAATGTGACTCGACCATGTGTATATAAGTTAGCCGCCCCGCCCCGGTGGCGCAGTAGTCTATGCGATGGCTTATGATCATTCGTCCGCGAAGGGTCCGGGTTCGAATCCCGATGAGGCATGGATGTTGTGTTTGTCTTACGGCACTGACTCTCTCCCTTCCCTGGAAGCAGTGGCTCTAAATTAGGGATGGGCGACTGCTTATAGCCAATATTCCCTCTAAGCGGCCATGGGCAATGGGCGCCAAACCCAATGAGCTGGGCAGGCATCAAAACCACTTGTTCAAAAAATTTTATTATCTCCGATTCCCTTACTAATGCAGTAGAAGTTGAAACTTGGATTGGAACTCTTATTTTTTCTAATCCCCCCATTTTTATCACCGTTCTTTCCGCAATTGATTTTAAATAAAAAAAACTATTAAAAACTCTTCATTAATTAAAATTTTTATTTTATAAAAAGTGAGAAGCTCAAACTTACTTCTGAAATGCTTACAATTTAACTGACCGGGCCGCCCCGGTGGCGCAGTGTTCTAAGCGATGGCCTCTGATCGTTCGTCCGAAAGGGGTCCGGGTTCGAATCCCGGTGAGGCATGGATGTTGTGTTTTTCTTACGGCACTGGCTCTCTCCCTTCCCTGGAACCAGTGACCCAAAACTAGGGACGGGCGACTGCTTATAGCCCATTGAGGTGCTCACGGTGGTCGTTAAACCTCCAATCAAAAAAAAAAAAAAATAAATAAATAAATAACTGACCGGCGGCTTACTAATAAGGGTGCATTAATTAGTACAATGAATTTGGTTACGGTATGATGTGATTGGCTGGCGCTGATGTGTTGTTTTGAGGAAAGACTTAATAACTGCCTCTTTCTCGGCGTGGGAAAATCCCTAATCGCCATTCTCGCGTTCACTATCTGCTCGCACGAGGCTACTTTGCAAGAAGCCTTTAAGAATGAAGAGGACAATGAGACTAACTTAGAAGGCCAACGGTATTTAAGAAAAGTGTTGTTCTGACTTTCGAGAGCCCGAATTTTATTTATTTATTATTATTTTTGCAGGTAATTGATTATCGATTTATGAAAATTAATTAGGGATTTGGGGATTTTAATCTAAAATGTTTACTGCGCGGAGGAAGTTAAGTCGCTGCGCGCCCGCACGCGCACAGCTTAGAGGGAACATTGCTTATAGCCCATTGAGCTGCTGAAGGTAGTCATTAAACTTTCAATCAAAAAATTTATATATTGTATATACTGTATATACGTTAACACGTTAGCAGAGCGTTGTTGGTGCCCATGGTATTGATGAATACATTGCTTTTCTACTACATATGTGATATACTTTGTCTCAGCCTCCGAAAACGGCAAATACTTTTGTGGTTAAATGACATAAAAGTGTTTTTTTTTTTATTTTACCACATGGCATCCACTTAAAATATCGTCGAAGAATTCAATTCAAACTGCCGCTTATTTTCGAAGAACCCTAATTCAGAAAACACAAATTCTAGAACCTGAACTCTTACCTTCTAAAAGTACTTGAAGGGAACTTCTATATTAAGTAGGCTATAAGAATAGCTACATGTGTGCAAATACGATAAAAAAAATCAAAGCGGCTTCTTTTCTTTTTTTAAATTGGGATATACAGTAAAACTTTCTTAACGGTCGCTCCCGAATCACGCACACCTTCGTTTAGTGGACAGTTTTGTGATCCTCAGTCACAAAATACACTGCCGGACAATTGCTAAGGACGGATGACAATAGCAACGATAGCAACCATAAAATGGAAGGCAGGAAAATGTGGAAATTAGCATAAGTGCGGGATACAGTAAGATGTGTTGTGCGTATGCAAATTTTGGATTGCCGAACTTGTTCGTGACGTCATAGCGCTGATAAGAGATATAAAGGATTTGACGCGTATTGACCGTTGTTGTTCAAACGCAAAGTTGAAGGGGAAAGAATCAATTGACGAACTTGCAATTTTCAGTATGTCTTCCCGACATCACCTAGATGATTTTACGCATGGCCGTATTATTGGCAAGATTGAAGAAGGGCGAAAAATAACAGATGTTGCCAGGGAGTTCGACGTCTGCCACAGTGTTGTTTCAAGGCTTTGGAAATCATTTCAAACAAATGGAGAGTATAGCAAACCTCACGGGGAGGTCGTGTTCGCAGTACGACACCTGCAGAAGATCGGTACATAGTGCTATCAACAAAAAGACACCGGCGCAGCACAGCTAGAGAGGTAGCAAATCAGTTTATGGCTGCTACTGGCAAGCGGATCTCCCGAAAAATTGTCGCCAGACGTTTGCATGAGGAAGGACTATACGCCCGCCGTCCTGTTGTGTGCATCCCATTGTCCAGACGTCATCGTACCGCCCGTTTGCAATGGTGCCATCAACATCGCAATTGGACTGATAACGACTGGTCTGCTGTCCTCTTCTCAGATGAGAGTAGATACAGTCTATCGTCTGATTGTCGACGACAACTGATCTGGCGTGATAGTGGTACTGCATATTGTCCAGCAAACATGCAGGAAAGGGACCGATATCCGACATGTAGTGTCATGGTATGGGCTGGCATCACGATCAATAGCCGTACGTCCCTCTATGTGCTTCCAACTGGGACTATGACTGGCTAATGATACATTAATGATGTTCTGCTACCTCATGTTCGCATGTTCCTTGGTGCTGTCGGTGATAGATTCATTTTCATGGACGACAACGCAACATGTCATCGAACAGTCGCTGTCCAGGAGTGTCTTGAGAGCGAGGATATTCAACGCCTCGTATGGCCAGCACGCTCTCCAGATCTGAATTGCATTGAAAATGTGTGGGATGCTTTGGGGAGGAGTCTTGCTGGTCGCCAATGCCCTCCAATAAACAAGGACACTCTCATCCGTGCACTGACAGAGGAATGGGATAAATTACCCCAACAGCTGCTTGATAATGTTGTGCAAAGCATGACACGACGTGTGGAATCTTGCATCGCCCTCCATGGTGGCCATATCCCGTATTGACATCTTACGCCGGAACGCCTGCGGACGGTAATTGCATTTTTTTTCACGTTTACGTATTCTGCACAAAATGGCCTATTTGTCCCTTGAACACGTTCCAAAGCCTTCTGGATTTCAGAGCACAATAAATTGTCTTTCTTGTAATGTCCTGGCATTCTGACATTATTTTATTTCACTTGGCATCCGACCACACTAATTTTTTTATGCGCTATATAGCCGTTTCTGATTCGTCCTTAGCAATTGTCCAGCAGTGTATATACAGTTCTGTATTTTCGGACTCTACGAATAATGGACAGTGATTACACAGTTAAAATCATTGATGTTCAAGGGGGAAAATTGGAAAGTTTTGTCTCAGTGATTTTGCTCAGCTTCTTTGGACGGATAGAGAGTACCTTTTGTCCTCCAGATCCTCATCACAAAAACCTACTGATCTGTGGCTTCAATATGACTGATCTTTTGTCAGAAGTGGGCAAAACAACTTCTTTCAAGCAACATGGGGTATTCGTTGACAATTCAGAAGAGGATTTAGACTCCAATTTCGAACTGATTAAGTTCATAAACAGTGAAGGAAATGCAAAAGATTTCATTATGGTCGATGAACATCTACACTGTTGGACATTAAAAGTGCAACACCACGAAAGACAAAAGATATCAAAGCCATATTTATTGTACAGAAAGCAGATGATACAAGGGTGAATTGATTACAAATACAGCATGGTGAGACGAGGGGAACACATAACAATCAGTATCTGGTGTAGACTCCATGTGCGGCAATTACAGCTACTACACGGCCCGGCATCGAGAGGAAGAGACGTTGGATGTGTGGTTGGGGAATGTCCGTCCACGCAGCTTCGATACGACGCCACAGTTCCTTCGTTGTAGCCAGGGGTGGTCTCTGGCGTGTCATTCGTCTGGTGATCATGGACCGTACGTGTTCAATAGGCAACATATCCGAGAACTGCGCGGGCCAAGGAAGACGTGGCACATGATGGCGATCTAGGAAGTCTTGGATGTTGCGTACTACGTGGTTTCGCGCATTATCCTGTTGATAAATGACACCATACAGTACCTGAAGATATGGTACAACAACAGGCTCTAAAACCTCAGTGATGTAACGATGGCTGTTCAACGTACTGTTAATACGGACGAGGTGCGTGCGGGACTGGAATCCAATGGCACCCCATACCATGACGCCGGGTACCGGGCCGGACCGGTATGGCGCAGCATAATACAGGACTCACTCAGTCGGTTGTCGAGGTACCGCCAGACACGCATTCGTCCATCATGGTACTACAAACTGAAGCTGGATTCGTCAGAAAACATGATGCCTTGCCATTCGCACCTCCATGCGCGGAGTTCTTGGCACCGTTGCAGTCGCAGACGCCGGTGTTGTACAGTCAAAGGTAGCCGAATCAATGGACGCCGTGCAAAAATGTCCCGCTGCTGCAGAAGACGTCGAACCGTCCGTGCGGAAACTAGGTGCTGTGGCACACACCCGAACTGTTGAGTTACGGTGGTCGATGTGGCTGTGCGAATCGTCAGTCATGCGCACCAGATGTCGGTTCTTTCGTTCGGTGGTGTGACGGAGCCGTTGGGATCTCACACGTCGGTGTGTTCGTTCCTCCGATACCCACTGACGCTATATTCTCCCCACCGTGGCCGCATGTCGTCCCACATGAGCACCGATATCTCGGAGTGATAATCTTCAATCCCAATATGCTACAATTCTCCTGCGATCGAAGTCGGAAACCTGCTGGTAGGGCTGGCGTTGTCTTCGACGGGGCATGCTGCAACTGTCCGTGGCCAGGAACAGCGAGCAAACACACTTCGAGTGCTTAACACGGGCTCCTTGTTCACCCCTGTTATACGATTTCCAGGCGGCGTTACTGTCCCACATGATTTCCATATGTGCTGCCCGGTTAATCATTCACAAGTGCGCTCGTGTTCTGCTCTTCTGCCAACTTTCGAGCAGCTAGGATGCGATCTTCCTGGTGTTGCACTTTTAATGGACAGCAGTGAACAATGAGCTTGAGTTCGTTGCTTTGAAAACATCAAAAAGAAAATGATTTAATTGAGTAAGCATCTGATGTTCTTGTAGAGGAGGTGAGCGATTTTTTAAAAGAAGCCGTAGTGAACAGTTACAAACGTTGTTTTGTAAACAAAGGCGATACGGGGGATTTTTTTTTTATTGGAGGTTTCGCGACCACCATGAGCAACTCAATGGGCTATAAGCAGTCGCCCGTCCCTAATTTAGGGCCACTGGTTCCAGGAAAGGGAGAGAGTCAGTGCCATAAGACAAACACAAGATCCATACCTCACCGGGATTTGAACCCAGACACATCTCGGACGAATGGTCAGAAGCCATGGCTTAGAACACTGCGCCACCGGGGCGGCACGGGAATTAGCACTATTGAAGAATTCAAAAATGCATTTTGAAAAGCATGCTACGAAATTCCCCCTCCCAAAAAACGCTTTTATCGGATCATTTGTAGCGAAAACTTGCTGATTGATGATTTAATCAAATAATGAGCGGTAAGCACGCGTGTTTTAAAATTAAAACAATGTACATGTACTGTATGTATCCACAGATATTGTATTGTTTCTCACTGTAAAACAAGAGCAAAAGAATAAAACATTTAATTCTAAAACATCATTTTAATTATATATCATACGTACGTATTTAATGTGAAGTTTTTTGTATTGTGAGCCTAGTTGGACTCAGAAGTCAACCTCCCGAATAGAGGACACTTCCCAATAGCGGACAAATGTTGAAGTCCCAGGATGGCTCCTATTCAGAGGTTTTACTGTATTACAGCCTTTTTAATGGAAGAGCAACAGCTGAAAGGACAACAGCGAAAACATACGTGGCTCAAGAATGTCTTTTCAGAGTTCTTTTTTTTTTTTTTTTATTATTTTTTTATTAGCTGGAGTTACTCTACTAACAAGATATCCACAACGTGAAATATTCAGAATAACAGTCATTTTCATTTTACGAAGAAAGAAATTTCTTAAAAATCCAGTTTTAAACCTTGTTATGCACTCAAACAGTAAGATCAATGTGGCCACTCTGGTGGCCGAGTGGTGAGAGGAGTTGGTTTCCGGCTGGTCGTTTACGTTGAGTCCTAGCTCGAGTCTCGATAATACATGAGTAGCGGTGCTCCTGTCCAATAGCGCTGGTTCCCTCCACTCCTTGGAACCAGCGGCCCCGAATTAGCGACGGGCGACTGCTTATAGCCTTTAGAGTTACTCATAGTGGTTGTTAAACCTTCATGCCAAAAACGATCAAGCTGCGCAACATTTTTGTAATAAGTTTTTAAAGATTTCTAAAACTGCATGCTGCATATTGTTTTATTACATGGGTATAGACTATAACGAAGTAATTTTCTCCATCATTTTTGGTCTACGCCGGGATTCGAACCCGAGTCCGCTTATTCCGGAGTAAGTCGCTCTACCAACTGAGCTACGCAGACGTTTATTCTGATTCCTATCTGCCTTTATGTCGTGTGCGTCCTGCTGGCAGGTACGTCACATCTCCTGGTACGTTATATCATCTCCCCCTTATTTTTTTTTATTTTATTTTTTTCGAAGTGCTGGAGAAGGGATTCTCTTATTTTTCCTATCTCGCGGTGTGGAAATAACATCACACCATTGCGAGATTTTTGAACGGGCGGGTCATCCGGATAGTTCGGGCGCCATTATAACGAAGTAATTTTCTCCGTCATTTTTGGTCTACGCCGGGATTCGAACCCGAGTCCGCTTATTCCGGAATAAGTCGCTCTACCAACTGAGCTACGCAGACGTTTATTCTGATTCCTATCTGCCTTTATGTCGTGTGCGTCCTACTGGCAGGTACGTCACATCTCCTGGTACGTTACAAGACTTGTATGAGAGAACAACCTTTCCAAGGAGTGTATGTGTCAGATGAATGGGTTGTTCATTTTAAGAGCAGGTATTAAATGTTAAAGTTGAGCAAGGTGAAATTTGTTGAAAACATTTTGTGTAGACAGTCTGCTACTCATATACTGTACATACATATTTTTACAACAACCTCCTACTTTTGCGTAGCACGTTTTCTTTACTTATTTTTGCAAATTTCACCGTTACGTTGTTTATAGCGTAAAAGTTATTTACATACCATGTTTGTTCTTGGGTATGTTTTCCATCATCACGCACAAATCTCCACACTGATTTTCATCGATGTCCATTGTCTTTCATACCTCTCTTTAGAAGCACTTAAAATAACGTTTAAAGCTTTCGTAGGTATCGTAGAAACTTTTTCTGCTGATTAATTAGTTCCAGATCTAGGTGAGGTCCGCTATTGCGGATCTTCTTTCACTTTTAGTTTCCATCTTGCGCCAACTCGCTGTTCGTTTTTTCTACTTCATGTCATTGCTGACGTAGTGTGGTTTGCATCTCAACTTAGGCGTTCCTCCAGTTTCGTTTCCAGGAAGCTGCACGTTCATGACTCTACGTCCACGCATTCCTTGCCTTTTCTTAAAACAAGACCATACTAGTGAAATGGTGTATCTTGAGCCTTCTTTGAAACCTCTGCCACTTATGCTCTTAGCCTTGTTTTTCCATATCTAATACCATCCTCTCTGTGGCACCACCTCTCAACCTCAGCATCTTCATTTCTGTAGCATTTAGCTTTTGCTCCAAACATCATGTCATTTGCCAGTTCTCAGCACTCTATAATTTCACTGGTCTAACAACAGCCTTGAAAACCTGACCTTTCATCCTCACTGGCGTCCTTCTATCACACAGCACACCTGTTGTTTTTCTTCGGTTATCCCACCCAATAATCTCTTCAGCAAGTTTCCAGCTTGCTGAAAAGATTCTTGCAGAAAACGACAGTTCAGAAAAATGTTATTCATTCCGTCCTGCATACTATTCTCTATAATTTCAACATTTATTCAATCCAAATTTATGGAGAAAAGGATTAACGAGTATTTCTGTCGTATCTTGTAAGGCAATACAGCTTTCTTCCAAATTTAGCAACAGCTAATATTTCATTGTACCTTAACCACATTTGGAATACGACTATGGAAATATTCAGTGAAACTCATATTGTGGCACTCGATGTTAGAAATCTTGTGGCGAAGCCTGATTCCGGATTCAAAATTAATTCCAGTCATACGGTATTCATTCTGTTTCATGTTATGGGCTATTTGGTTTGTTTTTGGTTATAGCACACGTATTCTTATCAAATTCGCATGTTCTGAAGCACTCTCTTTTAATACAGGTTGACCTCGGGTCGTTTTCCTCACCAACTCACTTCCTTTAACATATCAGTCAGTTTCTCTCAGTAACAGTTAACTTAATTAGCAGTTTCCTCCTGATGACAGAACCATTTACTCATCTTATATCCAGAATTAATTATTCATATAGCTCGGATGAACATTAGCGACTGGGCTGCAATGTGGCCTCCTTCTGAAACTTCAATATTGCAGACATCTGTCACTATAAAATATTCACCGATGCTATCGCACGTACGGTCATTCACAAACATAATTTCCAAATTGCAAGTCAAGATTAAAACACTTTATTTACAATTAAAAAATAATATTTACACGCGAGATCTTTCGGGGCTGAACATAGCACCCATCATCAGGCTCCAAGCGCCACGAAACACAAGAGCAGACATTATATATTGTCAACACGACCCACAATTCACTCGGTTTTCTCAATCACCGGTGATGCCATCAACAAATCGTTAAAGTCCAAAAATCAAGTCTTAATTTCTTATCAGATATATTACTCTCCTTCAGAATTGTGTACAGAGGGGGCAACCATCCTTCTTCACTGTTTTGGAACAAATGTCGGGAGTTCAATGTTACAGCATGTTTCTCCATATGCAATAATGAAGAGGCTTTCCGTAAGGAAGACAGTACGTTTATTAACATTTGAGTTAAGTAACCTAACATTTGTCCAATCTGGGGAGTAACCTCCCTGGGGAACAGTATTAGTGAAAGCTGTGGAAACTGTTCCAGAGCGAAGAGCGTATTTATGTTCACCCATTCTTACATTTACGGTTCTTAGGGTAGAACCTATATAGTATTTCTCTGCACTGTCTGAGTCTTTATGAATTAATGGTATGCAGTTCCTTACGGAAAGCCTCTTCATTATTGCATATGGGGAAACATGCTGTAACATTGAACTCCCGACATTTGTTCCAAAACAGTGGAGAAGGATGGTTGCCCCCTCTGTACACAACTCTGAAGAAGAGGAATATATCTGATAGGAAATTAAGACTTGATTTTTGGACTTTAACGATTTGTTGATGGCATCACCGGTGATTGAGAAAACCGAGTGAATTGTGGGTCGTGTTGACAATATATAATGTCTGCTCTTGTGTTTCGTGGCGCTTGGAGCCTGATGATGGGTGCTATGTTCAGCCCCAAAAGATCTCGCGTGTAAATATTATTTTTTAATTGTAAATAAAGTGTTTTAATCTTGACTTGCAATTTGGAAATTATGTTTGTGAATGACCATGACCGTACGTGCGACAGCATCGCTGAATATTTTATAGTGACCTTTCGTACGATAGACTTTTAGTGCTAAGCAGACATCTGTCGTTGAGATACGCACAAACATTGTGAAATTTACCTCACACAAAATCAGAACTTTCGTTCCGACTAGCACAAGAGATCAAAACTTCCTTTCTGTTACCGCGTCGAATAACCCACAACCTTAAAGAAGGATGGCAGCTGCAAGAAGTCGAGAAAACGAGTGAGAACATGCTGGAGCTGTCAGAATAAGGTTCTGTCAGAGTAAATTTCTTTCCATTTTCACCCAACCTGTTTTGAGAAGAAAAAGCACAGACAAAAGTGACGTCAAAAATATAGACAGCTATAATGTCTGTTCTTTTATACGGATCATAAGATCTGGACAACCTGGAAAAAGGATGAGCAACTGGAAAGAATAGAAGTGAGGATTCTTAGTTTCGTGAAAAGGATACATATGCAATGAGCAATTAGAAAATTCAGTGAAACATTACGTGAGAGTCGTCTAAGATGGGCCCGACACGTCTTCAGAAGTGAGGAAGAAAACCGAATTTGAAACCATTAGAAACGAAGGTTCCAAGAAATTGGAAAGTAGAAAGATAAAAAAAAAGGTTGGTTGCCAAAAATAGTAGAGAACATGAAGAAAGGCAAAGAAAGAAGGGAGAATGAACACGACAGAAAAAATGGAGATTTGTTCGAGTATTGAATCTAGTACTATCTGGAAATAAAACTTCCAAAGAAAACAAAAAGAGGAGGTCTCGGTAAAATTTTATTGAATTCCAATTATTTAGTATTAAATGTTTTCATGTTATGCTGTGAGACCTTTTATGATTGTATGTAATAATTAGTTCAGAATGATTTTGCGAATGAGTAGCATAATTTTGCCGTAATGTGTAAAAGATTATACTTAAAGCATTTGTTGTACGGTATTTCCTAAATGAAGTAAGAAATGTTCATGTCTGAGTATTCATTATTAAGAATTATCCTGTTCAGTCACATTTACTGTCATGTGACTGGAATTATTATGTGTATGTCTGAATTTCAGTTAAATTGTGAAGACTACTATGAATTGTTCTGAAAAAAGGGGAGAAGTGTCAGGAGAATTTGCACTTTTAGCTACTTTTCTCAAGATACGGTCTATGCCTCATAGCTCGTAATGATTTTTCATCATTCTACCAGAGTACATTAGTAACATAAGCGTCAAAACTATTAGAAGAACGTCTGGAAACTCAGAAGGATTTGACCCACGAAGAAATGGATAATATTGTAGTAACGCTAATCGACATCTGGAAAACAACTTCACTATAATCGTACCATGTATAGTCGCGCCGGGTTGTAACGAAGTGTTTATAGCGAATTTACGATTATAGTGAAGGAACTGCGATTCCCCTTGATTTTGGTAGAAAACTGCACGAGACTATTTATTTATAACGAAGCCAAAATTCCCGGTTAAGAAAATTACTAAGTGTTAAAAATCCTATACTGTGTTGTCGGAAACGGCAAAAAAGGGAAATAAAAACTGAGGAAGGTCTGAGAAATAAAACAAGTAAAAGCAGACTTCTAATATCTATAATTGTTTTCCACAGAAGCGGATGTTATTAGGTTGTGTAGTGGGAATGAAGCAGTAAGGAATTACTGGGACAGCGTAAGGAACACTTAGCATTGAGCATGCAGAGATGGCTGCTAAAGAAGCAGATCCTGAACTCGTTCAAATGTGGGACAAAATTGTGCAGAACGAACTAAACGACGAAGCAGCGTTCCACGACTTCAACACTGTCGACGATGACCCTCTTGTAAGTCCACTTCTAGAGGATCCTGAGATCGTGTATCAAATCTAACGGGAAGAAGACTGACATTTTGGGCTCTGATACTGGGACTGAGGATGCAACTACAAGACCGACATTATCTACTGCATCTGCAATATCTTCATTGAACACCGTAGCAAGATTTTTGATGTCACACAACATATGTACTTCTAGTGGAGCAGAAGAACGATTCCATAGAAAAACTATTATGATAATGTCCTGCGTTTCAAAGGAAAAAGCAAAGTTCTTAGATTCGTTATAGTACTTCGTAGTACTATAGCATTTAATCAATATCTTGTTATAATGAAGTTTGCATAAGGTCCCGTGGGCTTCGTTATAAACAGGCGCGGCTGTATTGCTAAACGATAGCATCTACAAGGAGATACCTACTGTTCAACGGCTTCGTCAAATTATTGAATAACATGTGGAATCTACACCACTGAACAAAACACATAATAAATCACCTTTACATGTAATCGTTCTTTGGAATAACCATCTTGATCTATTAATAAAGGTCATTTAATTCTAATCACAACATGATCATTGTGCACTTTGTATGCTCCTTCTCTCCATTGCTTTGTTTCGATGTTTAACGAGCCCACTGAGCATTTAAGACTATACGAGTCGCCCATCCATTAGAGCCACTGGTTTAAATGAAGGGACAGAAGCATCTCCATGGGAAAATCGCTCAGCCTGGACTCGGACGATAAGCCAGAAGCCTGCACCTCTGACCACTCGGGCAGCACTCTTGCTTTCAAAGAAAGCGATTAAAAATACACAATTCTGAAACGTATATTTGTATTTTCATGCACTCAGTACCATGCGAATGTAATCAATAGACCTTATGCACTTTTTGGTTTTAGATTTTCATACCCTCTCTTCCTGTGTCAGCTTTTTCTGGTATGGCATCTTCATAAAATGATTTATCGACTCAAGTGCTTGATTTTTGAACGTGAGAAAATGTGTAAGTCCATTTCGTTGCCCATTTTCTGTATCATCAACTGGTTAAAAGTGTATTATTTATGGCTAAAACGTTACGTTAAAATCTCATAAATCCTTTTGTCAGGTCACTGGCAATTCAAACGTATGAAAACACGTTGTATTGAATCACGTTACTGTGAAATATTTCTACTGATTATATGTATGATCAGTAGCTTTTTCCGTCATTAACATAAGCCGATCTGGCAGAGCTGGAAGTTTAACGTAAGAATAACTCGCTAATTCTTTCGATTTGGGATTTTTAATCAAAGCGCCTTCTGTAAATGGCAGTTGTAAATTTTAGGGTCTTTTCAGACACTGCTTCAAGCGAATCAAATGATATGACTCTCGACAGGGCAACATGCATTTGGTCATGGCTAATAAAATAAGCTTAGTTAAGTAAAGGCGAATTTTTTCGATCTTTTGTTTCGGGGTTTAACGACTACCATGAGAGATTCTTAGTGCTATGAGAAGTATCTCTTCCCTAGTATGAGGCCACTGGTACCGGAAAGTGGGGCCAACTCCTTGTGCATCTGGAGCCCGGGTGCAGCTCGGACGACTAGCCGGAAACCAGCTCCTGTTACCACTCGGTCACCGGGTTGGTAAATTTTCAAAATTTTGGGTCTGTGATTTATTGATTGCCATTCAAAAAGCTATTTGTATTCTTTTGAAGGTAAATAGCAAATTTTTGAATTTGATGGAATGAGTGGGAATCTTAGAATCAATATGGTGTTTGAATTTCTTGCATTGATAACTTTTGCTTTTGATTATCTTTGTGTGTATCCGAGTAAAGGTAAGCCATTTGCCACCATATAGTCCTCTCAGTGGTAAATTTGTAAGGCGAATGATAACGGCTCCAACTTGAATTTCCAGTTCATGAGGAGGCACGGCAATTGAACAGTTTAAATATTGTTCTAGAAAAGCAAACTGATCAGCAGCGTTATCAATCCTAATAGTATACTCGGTTTTGAAGATTATTTAAGCTGGATTAATACGAATGAAAACTTTATTTACGCTTTCCAACCGTAAGTTGAAGAAGCGTATATGCTCCAGCTTTGTCCGTCTGTCTGTGTGTCCTCACGGTAACTCGCGTAAAAATGGTTCGATTTCGATAAAATTTTAGTATGTGGTAGGGGAAAACTGAGGACGAACCTATTGAAAATGAGCGAAATGGGGTCAAAGGTCAGGACATAGGAGCGGGATCCATTCCATCGCCCTTATGCGTCATAGCTTACGTAAACATGCTTCGATTGCGACAAAACTTTAGTATTTTGTTCCGGAGGTATACTGAACCAATTATGTTTAATATCATCGAAACGGAGTCAAAGGTCATAGAGCAGCAGCGTGATTTATTCCACAACCATTATCCTCATAACTTGAGTAATGATTTCTGGTATGTTGGAAAGCGTGTCATAATCAATGCATTGCACGAATTTACTAACTTGTTGTTTAAGTGCAACCTTGTTTTAGCCCCAGCAGAGCGGTCATTGGTTGACCTATTGATACTAAATCGTTGCATGCCATTTTGTGAGAGAAAATCTCAATGGCCTCTTTGTGCGATTCCTCTCTGGGGTTGCCTATCACTTTGTCCGTGCTGATTTCGTCCACGTTCTCTTGGTCCAGTTCATTTAATCCACTGTTCACTTTGTCCGCTGTGCATTTAATCCACTGTTCACTTTGTCCGCTGTGCATTTAATCCACTGCTCACTTTGTCCGCTGTGCATTTAATCCACTGTTCATTTTGTCCGCTGTACATTTAATCCACTGTTCGCTTTATCCGCTGTACATTTAATCCACTGTTCGCTTTATCCGCTGTACATTTAATCCACTGTTCACTTTGTCCACATTCGTTTCGTCCTCAGAATAAATGGAATATCTTCGAAATTTTCTGTTTTGGTGAATTTTTTGTTATTAGGCAAAAAAGAAAAGGTCAGAGGACATTGCTTAGATGCAATTTTTTTTTCTTGTTGTTGATATGAAGCCAGTCTTCGTTTGAAACGATCAAAATTGCTCTTTTTATATATTCTTGAAAAGTAACCATAGAAACGCCAACAGCACTAGGAGTGTAGCCCTATACAACACGAAGCTTAATCTGTGCGTTAACGAAAAATCGCTCACTGAGTCAAGTGACTTCGTGGTGACGCAATTGCAGATGCATCAGCAAGTCTCCGGCTTGGCTCAACATGGTTGTGCTTGCCTATCTACGATTTCGCATTTCGCCATGAACTGCTACTCGACAGGCATGTATCCAAGGAGGGGGTCCAGACCCCTCCCAAAGGTTACCCAACAACAACAAAAAATGTGGATTTTTAAAAATTATTTTTTTTTAATAATTGTCCACAAAATTATTTTAGAGGAAGCGATAAACAAATCTGTAACTGAGCAGGGGCATCTGCGCCCTCCGCACGTGCCCCTATCCTGAACCCATGCCTGGGCCTAAACATTAAATAAAAGCAGTGAAGAACTTCTTAAGCTTCTTTATGTAGTCTATTAAAATTAATGAGCCGCCCCGATGGCGCAGTGGTCTAAGCAATGGCTTCTGATCATTCGTCTCGGACGAATGATCAGAAGCCATTGCTTAGATTTGTTGTGTTTATAGTACGGCGCTGGCTCTCTCCCTTCCCTGGAACCAGTGGCCCTAAATTAGGGACGGGCGACTGCTTATAGATCACTGAGTTGCTCACGGTAGTCGTTAAACCTCCAATCAAAAAAAAAAAAGTTAGTCGAATCATGCAATGAATTGATTATGATACGCTTTCCAACATACCAGAAATCATTACTCAAGTTATTACTCACGTTATGAGGATAATGGCTGTGAAATAAATCTTGCTCTTGTGCCACTTTTTACCCCATTTCGACGATATTCAACAGAACCGGTTAAGTATACCTCCGGAACAACATACTAAAGTTTTGTCGCAATCGAAGCATGTTTACGTAAGTTATAACGCATAAGAGCGATGGAATGGATCCCGCTCCTATGTCCTGACCTTTGACCACATTTCTCCCATTTTTTGAATAGGTTCGTCCCCAGGTTTTCCCTTACCACATACTAAAATTTCATCGAAATCGAACCATTTTACGCGACTTATCGTGCGGACAGACAGACGGACAAAGCTGGAGCATATACGCTTCTTCAACCTACGGTTGGAAAGCGTAAAAAATTAATGAATGAATGTAGAACGGTTTGTTTATGAATGATTTTCAAAGAAAGTTTCTGTGCAATTTAAATTGGCAGTTTAATATATTTCTATAAATTTTGCATTTGGTCTTTTCATTTATTCTTAGTTGCAACCCTAATTTATTATTTTATTTCTATTATATCAGTTTGAAAATTTGTCTCTGTAACCTCAGGATTCCTCCTGCCTCGTCCAAAAGACGTGGCATAGTAAAATGTACATTATACATGCAGCAGGTTAGTACAGCATATGGTCAATACACCTTGCCACCTACTGTACATCTGCTATAAATTATTCTTAGTTTTTGCTCGGACTTGGACCCAACAAAATTCCTGGATACGTGCCTGATTCTCGAGGTAAAGGTAAGTGCGTTTATAAAGGATATTACAAGCAGGATTAATGAAGTAGCTGAAGGGATTTACCTATTATTAAGGAAGCACTTGATAGCGATGTAAGTTCGGTTCTGTAGCGCCCTCTCTTTCCGCATAGCGTGGACGCCTCATGGTGGACCCTTAAATCGCCTTTCAAAATGAAAATGCTTTTTCTGTGGGTGATATAATCACGATTTCTTACATGCGTGTATTTTGTCTAAGTGGTCTGTTAAACCAAATGGAACAGGTGAGTTCGTCATCATGC
This sequence comes from Macrothele yani, assembly GCA_039090855.1. Taxonomy (NCBI): domain Eukaryota; kingdom Metazoa; phylum Arthropoda; class Arachnida; order Araneae; family Macrothelidae; genus Macrothele; species Macrothele yani. The sequence continues at coordinate 98,609,489 of CM076992.1, read as the reverse complement.
ATGTATGGCTGCTCAGCTGCGGTTACAGTGCAACGTCCTTCCGAGATTCGTAAAAGCTGATTTTTGCTGGTGCGTCGCTTTCCTGCTTCTCGGATATTTATATAATATTAGAGATGCTTAGTTTTTGTTTAATTAAACATTTTTCACTTTGGAGTCTGGACCAAAACCAATGACTTGAACATATTATTTCCTTCATTTCTGTAATTTCCTTATAATCATATTTTTGACTGTTATACTTTTCTGATATCATTTTTCCCTTTGTGTAACCACACCAATGCACATCTAAGACAATAAGGAGTCTTGCGTCCGTAATTTAGCACTACTCGTAAGGAACAGAAGGTAAGCGACAGAAATAATGCTCATACAACCCCCAATGCATCCTTCTGGATTCGAGCAACTAGGACGAGTAGCCGGAAGACCGTCTTCTAACCACTCGGGCACCAGGGCGACCTGAAACGCTGGCATTAGAGTATGATTGCTGGCAAGACTAATTATAAATCTGCTGACAACAAAACAATCCTGTTAAAAGCAAACTTTTATTTTTTTACTGTTGCTGTGATTCGTCGGAACGGAAGAATGCGTTTTGTCTTTGAAGCGACTGTTCATTGCAATGACGAGGGAAAATATGAAAACGTAGCACTAGATTAAAAGATACTCATATTAATTTAAAAGAATATTATTAGAATTAATTTCATACCTTTCGCGCAAGTCAAATTTCAATGATCTCAATTCAGAATAATCTAATATTATTAGAATTAATTTCATACACGTCATTTCATACATATATGTCATTGATAGACTAAAAAATGTCATATCTGGCATTTTTATGTCTACTATTGCCTTGAAAAAGCCTCCCAGTGGAGAGCGAAAGCTTGGCGAATCTTTGTGCTGACTACACCACAAAAATAAACGGATTTAATACACAAAAATAAACGGATTTAATACGCCACCTTCGTTTTGCTGATGACGTAGTCATTTTTGCAACTACCCCATCAGAGCTGCAGAGTATGATCCAGGAACTTGCTGACAAGAGTAAAGAAGTGGGATTAAAAATGAACTTTCAGAAGACAAAAGTGATGTTCAATGCTTTTACAAGAAATGAAGATTTATCGATTGATGGAGAAAAACTGGAGATAACAGATACATATGTTTATCTTGGACAGCAGATATCAAGTGAGGGTCACATTGATGAAGAAATTAATCGGCGTACAAAACTTGCCTGGAGAGCTTTTGGAAGAAACAGCATAATTTTCAAGAGCAATATGCCATTATGTCTTAAAAGAAAAAGTGTTTGATCAATGCATCCTTCCAGTGCTTACGTATGGTGCAGAGACGTGGACCTTAACTAAAAGAGACATACAAAGGCTGCAGACAACTCAAAGAAGCATGGAGAGGTGCATGCTTGGTATAACCAGGAGAGATAAGAAGAGGAACTCGTGGATCCGAAAAATGACGAGAGTGGAAGACATCATGATCAGAGTTAAATCCCTGAAATGGCAATGGGCTGGACATACTGCCAGAAGGACAGACCATAGATGGACAGCCGAAATTTTAGATTGGATTCCAAGGGACAGGAAAAGACCCAGAAAAAGACCACATGGGAGATGGGTGGATGAAATTCGTAAATATGCGGGAGTGACATGGAGGAGACTGGCACAAGACAGACCGTTGTGGAGGAAACTTGGGGGAGACCTTCGTCCAGCAGTGGATTGATAATGGTTGACAATGATGATGATGATGATGCGTTTCATGATTAAAATAAAGTAATCTAATATCTTTATTAAAACACTATAATAAGTTCATATACGTAAAAATGTGACTGTTTAAGTTCAGCCCAGCTATGGAATTTCGCACTAAAATGCTTTTTCTTTTTAGGTAAACACACCCACGTCACTGAAATTAATCGAATGCATAAGGCCGTGCTAAAAATTCCAGCTCTTTCGCACCTTCATAAATAAACACACCTGGTGTTTGCTGAGAAGCACCTTGATTCGTCACAATAATCAACACCACATGAAATGACCTTACCTTAACGTTGATGGAGGTCAAAGTTACCCTTCCGATGGAACTGATTATACATATGGGTGAAAAGTCCTACAGCTCCCTCTCCGAGTGGTCCCTGTTACAGAACCGTCTCTGCCGCATATGGTTCTCTAGCGCACAGAATACGTGCTAGTCCATCGGTAAAAGATCGACAAAATATTAATTATGTGACAGAATCTCCCATATGAGTTCAGCAATTGTGCTACTGGTCATACCACATGTCTGCGGCTTTGTGTTATCGTGTAGCAGCAATGGCCCCTGATTATTCACCAGAGCAGGCTGTAATTTATTGAGTTTAACATCCGAACGTCGTAGCATCACCGAGTATGCGACGGCAGTTATGGTTACTCCCTGCAGCTACAACTCATAATGCATAATACCGGCCTTTGTCCCAAATACGTACAGTCAACAGCACCTCCAAGGGATGCAGGTTGGCCTTTGGAGCCTTTTTTCGGTGATTCCACCGGTGATAACCACTGACACGATCGTCTAATGTTGTCGTACATCAGTATCCATTTTTTACCAGCAGTCAGGATGCTTTGCATTACTGGCTCACACGGTAGGTGTGCTAGAAGAGAATTTCATATGCTCAGCCGTTGTGCTTTGTTCTTTTCATTTAGTGTGAAAACACAAGTTTGTCCGCGACGGCCATCGAATCCGTGTCCCCTCACTCCGGAGTAAGTTGCTCTTCCAACTGAGCTACACGGACAGAATGTCTCGCTGCAGATTTGTCGTCTTGACACATATTTTCACCTCTGTAGTACGTCACATAATAGCAAGAGGAATACATTTGTCGAACTTTCTTAAGTTTCCCGATCGCAGTAAATTGTTCTACCTCTGCGTACAGGTATGATGCTTGACGGATATCTCTTCACACATCTGACAGAGAACGGCCTCAATCAGTGCCTATACGACCTCGATGTCCAGAACAGCAGGTCGTCCGGCATCTTGGGGCATATCAGCGTGTTATTGCTTTCGCAAAACCGTTTCAACCATGTTTCTGCCGTACGAACCGCCACGGTTTCCTGTCCATATCAGTAGCTTGTGCTACGAGCTGCCTGTGCAGCTGCATTCCCAAGTAGAAACTCATACAATAATGAACCACGAATTTTGTTTTGCAAACTCGCCATGATGGTATCAACACTTTTACAGCGTTTGAAAAACAACTCACACTACGATAGGGAACAATACTAGATCTCTTGTCTTGTAAATGACTTGCCCTTTAGCGGGCCGGTTTAGCGGCACATAAGGCTGAATCCTGATTGGACTGCGCAAAGTACTGAAACTTCTACATGACCTAATATACAGTAATTAAATATAGTTTTTCATATCTCTTTTACTGAAGAACAGCAGGTATAGTTTTTGGTATAATAATACTTTATTCTGCTTCTTTTTTTCGGAAACCACTGGTCTGAGTTTTTAAGTTTTATGCCCTCTGCCTGCTCCATTGGAGTATCCATGTATTTTTTCCAGGGGCAGCAAACTTCCTGTTAATCGCTTTTATATTTTCCTCGCACAGTTATGCAAACACAGAAGTAAATTTCATGATCACAGTCTAGTACCTTTTCTCATTAAAACCATTTACTAGATTACATTCCTGGTGAAACAGCCATGTATCAGGATTTGATTTCAATGATCGAAAGCCCATCGACTTTTTTAACGTCAAAAAACTTAACTTTACTCTCTTGTAAACATATTTGTAAAAACAAATAGTTATTTTTCTCACAAATGGGTCATTTTCAAGATGGGAGAGACTATCCCTAAACTGCGTAGCCTTAAGCATGGTTACAGAATTGCAATGTTTGGAAAGAAGTTTTATCTTTTGATCAACAAACTTGATGCGTCATCTCAGAATAACACTATTTAGAATTTCTAGTTTGGACGTTTTCAGTTTTTCTTATTGACTTCGTAACTTTTATACCAAAACATGTATAATTTATTTAGATGTATAAGTGTCAGTTCGTCGCAGAGGCAAACATTGTTAGAAAACTTTTTTCCTATGATTCGTATTTAAAGTCTTTGGTTGCAACGCCGTCATACAAAGTGAAAATAAAAACTTTTATCCCACTGAAAGAGTGGTTCCAAATACAGACATCTGTATTTTACCGCGCATACAAAATGATTCTGAGTATGTTGGCGTCCACAAAATAAACCGAATAAAACGAGCTCTCTAACATTGTTACCAGAAAAAGTAGTTCCAATTTTTCACAAATAATGATAATGTACATACAAGAGAGACAAAATTTATAATTGAATTCTTAAATATAGTTCTTTATTTCATTCAGTCATTTTGAATATTTTACATAATAATATCTGCCTGTACGATAACACAAGGAGAATCATCAAACTAAGCAGGTGTAGAGGTATGTATAACTATCATAGAGGATCCAGATAGAAGATGAAACAGATATGATTCTCACAAAATGTCTTGTAAATGACTTACCCTTTAGCGGACTGGTTTAGCGGTACATAAGGCTGAATCCTGATTGGACTGCGCAAAGTGCTGGGACTTCTACATGGCATAATATACAGCAATAATTAGGAGTAATACGAGCAACTTAATCAGGTCAGAAGGTCACGTAAGATCAAACTAATAGTTGTAAATCAACCTAAACAACTGTGGCTGCCGCAACTAGTAAATGTATACGAAAGCAAGCTGGTATAGCAATCCCAGAAAGTCCAACCAAAATGTTAACAGGTATGGCAATCATACAAAGTACAACAAGGATATTTAACAGGTAGGGTAATCTCAAAAAATTCAAGCAAGTTCAGTATATCAACTTAATTATGGCTTTTCAAAGTAGTTCGGCCTCAAAGGGAGTGTATCAGCTCTAAGAAGTACTGATACCACTAAAGTCCAGCCAAGGGGTTACACAGGTTTGATTATCATACGGTGTCTAACCGATTGGTATGGCTATCGCAGTAAGTTCAACCAGAAATAGTACCCAACCTAAACAGGTATGGCTAGTGCAGAAAGTTAGGTTGAATGACAGTCCTGAGGGAAGTAGACTGGTATTTGATGATGACTGGGCTATAAGCGAAGAATACGAGGACAGAACAGTGTCCATGTGGTATATGATGATATTGGAATAACAGGTATTTATTGGTTACACAGATTTATTCAATTGATATGAGAAAACTAGCTAGGTTCCAGATTACTGGCCGAATTTTGTCATAGTGCTAATTTAGAAAAAGAAGCAGAATTGTTATAACTGCAGTGTAATCTTCTTAATTAGTGTGGCTCGGAAGGTTTTTGCAAGGATATCAGGTAAGAAATTTAGAGTGGTGCTGGAAAATCAACATGAGTGAAAAACATTGCAGCTTTAATAGTTGTAGGAGATGCGGGGGTAATATACGTTGCTCGATGTATGGGATGTTGCGATTTCAGCAAGAAGTGACGTAAAAATCGGCAACCTGCATATCTGTAATGAAAATTCAACCACCTCTGAGTGTCACATGTCAACAACATGAAAGGAATCATAATATGCATATGATCAGCGCTGATGCATTTCCGCACTTGACCGAAGCGCAAAACAAACCATCTATAAGTATCGCGCGTGCTGAGTCATTCTCATTCAGTAGGAAGTTGCGGCTGCGTCTTAGCTGAACGATGTCTCAACATCGCTATATCACAGAACCGATAGCTTGGAAAACAATCTGAAGGCTGGAAGTTCGCCAGACACAGGTGTTAGTGAAAGCGGTTGGAGTATCACAAAGGGTCATCAGAAAACTGTTGAAGCGTTTCCAGGAGACCGAAACATTACGAAGACGACCAGGGAAGGGTTGCTTAACAACAGCATTGACTCGTAAGAACCGCCAAAAAAATGTAATAGAACTGCAACGCCTGTTTACTGTGGCCACGAGACAGCGAGTATCCCCACAGACCTTATGAAATCGGGTCCACCAAAGAGGACTGTATGCAGTATGCCCGTCGATGGTGTGGGTGCCCCTCTCTGCTCTTCACGGAAGAACCTGCACATACTGGGCTGAAGACTATCGTGGTTGAGACCGTGAACAGTGGTGTTGAACAGGTAACAGCTTTTAAATAATTAAGTGCAGTAATTTGTGAGGCAGAAAAGTTTGATATGGAATTAGACAACAAAATTATAAAAGCAAGGGAAGTCGGATATCAGTTCTATGCAGCTATTTTTACAGGGAAAGAGGTTGACCAAAGAACCCAACTAATAGTGTAAAGTAGAGTATCTAGACTTCTTCTCTCAGCAACGGCATGACGACTAAAGTCTAATCTTACCACCTCAGTGGCGCAGTCGTCTAAGCGCTGGCTTCCGAGTGGACAGTGTTCGAGTCCCGGGTGAAGCATGGGTAGTGTGTTTGTCTTACGGCACTAGCTTTCTTTCCCTTCCCTGCAGCCAGTGGCCCTAAATTAGGGACGGGTGACTGCTCTTTAAAGTTGCTCTTTTTTGTTTAAAAAAAGAGTCTAATCTTTAATCCTAACTAATTTTCCTTTCAGCCAGATCTTACTTACGGCACTGGCTAAACAAAGAATTTCAGCAAGTTACTTATTTCTCTTAAGTGTGGGAGTTGGGAGCGAACTAAAGGTCACTTTAGGCTGTTAGATGTGGCCTATATGAGAGCAGTACGAGGAATATCAGGGAAAAAATAGATATATTCAATGAAAATGTTAGGATTAGTAATCGCCATCAGATCTAAGTTTCATACGTCTTCAGAAACCACAAGTAATGAAAGCATACTTAGATGGTTTAGGCATGTGTGTCATATGAGTCATGAAAGATTAAAGCGACGGGGGTTTGCTTCATTGTAAAGAAACTGGACGCAGACCGTGAGGAAACCCAGGACAAAATGGATTGGTAAGGTAAAGGTAGTTGTTAGTGATGGAAGTGGTAACTTGTCAAAGGCAGGTAGTCCTACAATGCACAGTGAGAGAAGAAAATTTTGTAGGTAATAGCATTAATTTTTATTTCAGTTTTCTGTTCTCATAGTTTATGTTTATATATTGTGCCTTACCAACCTGCACACCTCTGGGTATACAAATGTGATACAATAATGAATGAATTAAAAGGAAAGACTAACCAAAAGATGTACGTGCGTGTATCAAACTAAACAGGCATGACTTTCCGAGAAATTCAAGCAGGGTAAGTAATGCTGCTATCAGAGAAAGGCCGGACAAGAGTTACATGTCTAATCAAACAAATACAGCTGGCATATAAAGTTCGACAAGGAGCTGTATAGCTAGCTCATATAGTTGCTACCATGTCAAGACTTCTGTAGGTGTGGCTATCAAAAAGAATTCCAACGATGAGCTGTGGCGACGTGGTTGATGACACAGTTTCTCTTTCCGGGATGAACTTTTGCAATTTCTGCATGGAATACTGGATAATCTTGAAAATTTGTTCATCACTTCTAACTTCGAGGATTTATCTAAGGTAGAAATATATTTTTTTTTCGTCTGCTTCTGATACTGGAAAAGTTAATAAAATCCTTATGCTAATAGTTCAGTTTTAAAATATTTATCTTAAATATTTTGTAAACACTGTAATTTAGAATTTTTAAGTTTTTCTACTTTTTTTCGAATCAGTGACTTCCTCCAGGGATTTCATTTCAGCAGATTCTTAGATGACTCCAATTCCTCTTTAATTTTGCTATCAGACGAAATCTTTTTTCAAATAGCAAAGCATTAGTAATAATTGTTTTAAATTTAGTAAATTCAAAATAAAAATTATTGCGATAAGCTTTTTAGAGGTCATACCCAGGGGCGGATTTACAGGGAAGCCGGGGCGCGGGATCTAACGATGCTGGAGGGTCCCTTCCTCAAATAACCATTTTTAATTTTTTGTCTCATTTTTCTAAAAAAAGAAAGCGATAGAGTGAGGAAGAAATCGTTAATTCGTTGTTCGCGGTTTTAAGAGCATGATTTAGCCCGAGCTAGTAGTATGCCATCTACAAGTATTAATTTACCAGCTTAAAATCAGATTGCCCGAAAAATCATTTCGAGTGTAATATTACTTCGAACTACACTACAACTGCATGTATCAGTTGCACATAACGGAACAGTCATGTTACCAGGGTGAGTCAAAAAGTTCGTCTCGTTTTGAGCTACACGTAACGTTCAGCCTCCATGGGAACTTGAACCAGCGTCAACTGGGTACCTCGAGGACGTGGAATACACGAAGCTGGTGGTGTGCATTTGGCTGGGTGCCTCATTGCATTATCAGTTTAGCAAAGGGTGGAGGTCGATAAACGTGCTTTTCGGGTTCTACTACGCCATTATTGGAAGAAAAGGCAAGAGAACCGTGTAAAGCAGCACCGCATGAAAATGATTTGGGCGTTTCAACGCTGGGGATATCAGTCTCGAAGATAAGCCGAAGTCACAGCTTCTACCACCAGGACGTCAGTGTTCAATGACTACAAACACTGACTCCCTGGTAAAAGCTGTGACAGCATACCCTGGTACAAGTGCACGACAACTGGCAGCTGAGGTGCGGTCTTCCCAATCCACCATCGTTCGTCACATGCACCAGCTTGGTTTCTCCTCCAGGCGTCATCGATTGGTTCCCCGTTAATTAACACCCCAGGAGGCGATACAAACGTGGCGCTCTCTGTCGCAGATTGCTGTCATATCCACAAGACGATAGGTTTTTCCGTAGTATCGTCACAGGTGATGAAAAGTGGATATTCCTAAGGTATCCTACCTCTGGCCTTCAGTGGCTGAGGCTACGCCAAAAAACACAGCCAATGTTGCAAAGAGAGTGGTTCGAGAGAAAAGTCATGATGCGCATTTGGTGAAATTTCGAGGGTCCTGTGCACTGGGAACTCGTTCCAAATGGTCTGTCTTTGAACCGGAACCTCTATGCTGAACAACTGCAGAAGGTCCATGATACTCTGCGTCAACGGTACTCACCGCTCATCAATAGGAAGCGGGCGTTGCTGCAGATTAATAATGCCTCAAGACACCCCTCCAGAGTGTTATACCGAAACTGCAGGAACTGGAAAGGGTTGATATCCTACCTCATTCCTCCATACAGTCCGGATCTTGCTCCATTCGACTACGACCTGTTTCGCTCCATGGCCCATTTTCTACAAGGACGGCACTTCACTTCAGTGGTGGATGTGGGAACTGGCATCAGAGAGTTTGTCCTTGAAACCTGCCAGGCTGCATTGCTTGATAGAAAGTTGGCAAATGACTGTAGAAGGCAACGGCCTGTACTTTGCAGAATGAGGTGAGCGTGTATGGCTTTCTTGCATCATTCATTCTTTTAGCTGCAAACGGAACGAACTTTTGACGCACCCTGGTATACCGGGTGTCTCCAAAAAGATTGAAACAAGCTTTTATCTCTTCATCGGTTGGTCACAGATACATATAATACTTTAAATTAGAAAAATACTCAAAATGACGTAAAGACTTACGACATGGTAGTAGCACCTCTGTGGGTGGCATTTGCATAAAAATAAAAAAATAAAATAATTTTCATACAGCCTCCCCAGGAAAAAAAAGTCCAATTTAAAAAAGTTACTCAATGTCCTATTAGTCTAAAAAACAAAGCCCAGTTCTACTTGCAATACTAGCGGAAATATTCGCGATAAAAATTGTAAAAAATGTATCGTCTGGAGCCCGTTTACGGGCGAACTGTAGTTTGTTTTGCTGCATAGCTGTGAAGCACTCAAAGCGAGTAAAGGAAGAGATCTCGCGCGTGCAGGAAATTATCGCTCCAAACGATACGTTTTTTACAATTTTCATCGCGAATATATCAGCGAGTTTTGCAAGCAGAATGACTGAGTTTGTTGTTGTTTTTCGATTAATTAGGACATTCCGCAACTTTTTTGATTGAACTTTTTTTTTTCTGCGAATGTTGTGTAATGTTTTAATTTTTTTTATTTCTATGCAAATGCCACCCACAGGGGTACAACTTATGTCATTTTGAGTATTTTACTAATTGAAAGTATGTATCAGTGATCAACCGTTGAAGAGATAAAAGCTTGTTTCAGCCTTTTTTGAGACATCTGGTATGCCCTGTATCATGACCCAGATTTGATACCATCAGTGGCATTATTGGTAAATCAAGTGCCTGGTTCAAAATAGCTGCCCTAGTGGTCAAGTGTTTAAGAGGCGTGGACTTCTGGCTGATCGTCCGAATTGGGTACGGATTCGAGCCTTGGATAACATATGGATGGCGTATTTTTCCTACGGCGATTATTCTGGCCCTTTTCTGAAATCAGTGGCTCTATTTCGGGAAAGGCGAACCTTATAGCTTTTAAATGTGAGGTCGTCAAATAGAAAAAAACAAAAATGATTCAGACTGTGATCATTGTTAGAAGTAGCTAAATATTTGTCTTAGTTTTGGCTGGAAAATCTGCATCATCATTCCATATCAGGAATAAAATCTGCATCATCATTCCATATCAGGAATAAAATCTGCATCATCATTCCATATCAGGAATAAAATCTGCCATCTGATATGTTGTACAAATGCGCAAGTGCACTCACTGGCTTTGCCGTTGGTGCATTTGCTCAATACTGCTGAAATTTTATGATGAAAAAACGCTTAATACAGTGGTTCCTGTTGAAATTTATTTATACTTTAAAAATGCAAAGCTTTGTTCCATGTGTGAAATGTTAATATGCTTTTTTCTTTATTTGCAGGTGTAAATGATGGGTAATATATTGCTAGTGTCTCAGATAATCATGGCATTCTTACTAAACGCTTTCTTTACATCAGAAGCACGTTGCCCTAAACTATGTAGCTGCTCTCTAAAGATGGGGAGGAAAACTGTTATCTGCAAGCGTGGAGGCATGAACAATATTCCTACAGATGAAATGGACTTAAACACACACGTCATTGTTATTACTGCTCCATATGATAATCCAAATAATGTGACAATTGGAAGAATATTTCTGAAGTTCACTAATCTTGAAGTTGTTCGAATTACTCATTCTAACGTCCCAGCAATAGGAGATAGTTCTTTTTCCCCAGGAAGACGAATGAAAATTTTGGATTTGAGCCACAACGCTATACGTTTTCTAAGAGCTGAAGATTTCAACGGACTTAAAAACCTACAGGAGTTGGATCTGAGCTACAATCAGATATCTGCTCCGCCTTCAGCTCCATTCCGCTACTTAACTAGCTTAACAAAATTATCTTTGGCAAAAAATCAACTTTCAAGTCTGGCTCCTAGGTTTTTTTATATGCTTTCGCACCTGAAAGAACTTGATCTCAGTGGAAACTCACTGGGAGAAATGTATCCTGAAAATCTTCGAGATGTCAACGGTCTTCGCATACTGAAGATGTCCAACTGTCGACTGACTAAACTTCATTCTGTTCTTTACCAACAACTTCCTCATGTAGAAGAGCTGGATTTACGAGACAATCTCATTTCCGTTTTGGCTCCAGAAGAGTTCCGTCACCTGACAAACCTGCGAATCCTGCGTCTTGATGGTAACGAACTTTCAGTGATTACCGAGGATACTTTTCGTGATCACTCCCTTGATGAGCTAACTCTGTCGAGGAACGCATTGTCCGAATTTGAGACATGCGCTTTCTGCAACACTACCGTAGAAAAGCTTGATTTGTCATACAACCAGCTGGAAGATATAAATGACAAGGCTTTCATTCCTCTTTCCAGATCTCTCCAAGTGCTCAACATCACCTTTAACAGTTTAAGCTCTGGGGCACTCTTCCCAGTTCTAAAATACCTCGCTAAACTCAAAATACTTGTGGCATCACATCTCCATTTGGAAGATATTCAACCAGATGCCTTCTCAAATAATATGGAGATGGTGTCGCTAAACTTGTCTCATAATCGTATTCCAACAGTATCGGCTGAAGTAATTGAGCCTATAAGAAATCTTCAAGACCTAGATTTGTCACACAACTTGATAACCGTTCTCAATGAAAGTTTTTTAGACAGGATTTCTAATATGTCTTTTTTACGACAGATAGTTCTTCACAGCAATCCCTACTCTTGCTCAGACTGTGGTATCGAACCTTTAATACTCTGGCTCAATGTGTCTGAATTCTACAATAACAGTTGCAACAGTCATGGTTGCCTCGAGTGTCATGAGTCCAACGAACGATCTGGCCAGCTCTTACATACAGTAACCCAGGATATACTGTCAGCTGCATGTTTCGTGCCTGTGGCTAGTCACCGTTCTCTTGCTTACACTTCTAGGGCTGGGCTCATTGTGGCTGTGTCCGTAATAGTAGTTCTCACGGTAATCATAATCGCAATCATAATCGTTTACCGCCGTCATGTCGCTCATTATTACACGCACGAGGAGGAGAGGCCTACGAGGAAAAGTGGATATGACAAACCTGGCATGATGGGGAAAAATGGAAGCTACAGCGACGACAAACCCTCTTTCATGCCGGCACCCGAAAGAGTAGATGATAACATCACAGTATACAGTCAACCACCAAATAGCGTTCGCTGACTTTGTAGCTGCGTCACACCTGTGATCGAAAACCTTTAATTTAAAAAAACAAATAATGTCAAAAGGCTCCTAAAGGTGTGGCAGTTTAAAATACCTGTGTAGCAGGTGATTGGCTGAATATCTCACAAGGAGTATAATCTTCCACTGTCAAGCTCTCGTGAAGAAATTCTCGTTCACGCTGAAGAATTGTGGTTATCCTTCTCATTTTAGGTGCCGATGGAAAAACTGTCGAAACATACATTATATTTCTCAATTTTTCAATCAGACATCTGTATATCATATAACCTGTGAACCGCTTTTTGTCCCGGACTGTCAAAATGACTTGTTCTCTGAAAAAATATCAATTGTTCTTTCCTTTTGAAGTGCGAAAGCACCTTGATCGAGCATACATTGGCTCCTGTTGTGATACATGTCCTTTCTTCAAAGCATTCCAACTTGTTATGTATCGGGAGGTATAGTCTCTTGTTAGAAGGAAGGCTTTCTTATAAATTTTGAGTGTACAGTTGAAAATTGGATAAATCACCCCAAATATACGATTTCCAGAAGTGAAAATTCATTTGCGTCAAAGTGAAAACGGAGGGCATAAGTTCATTATCTTCAAATCTTAGATGACTAATGGTGTCATCACAGTTTTTTCAGTGCTCATATGCTACAATTATTGAATTAAATTTTCAAGCACTGCACGCTCTTCAAAGCTCGTCACTAGAAATAGCCTAAAACGCTACTTTTTCACTTGTGAAACGAGTATACCGTTTCGTACAGAAGCTTCCCATATGTTAGAACAAAGCGGGTATTTTGATTTACTTTCAGAAAAACTTTAAAGTTTTTTTCGAAAAACTTTTCCATCATTGTTCTGATTTCTACTTTTGTATACTTCATTTTTCTTCCAGAAAAAGACGTGAATATTTTCTTCATGTAGTAAGCATAGCACAATTTTTAGCACTAAAATTTATCATTTTCGAACGAAAAGAATGTATGTGCTATTTATACCAACTATTTGCTTTTTTAGTGATATTTCTTAATTAACGCAGTGAGAGTTGATAACCCCAGCCACAGTAGTAAAGATTGCAAGTATGCTTGGAAAATTACTGGATAAAGTAAAGCAAATAGCATGAAACACTTTGTCTTCCAAGCTTTTTTCTTTCTGCTAATAACGATATAGGTTTACTTCTGCAACACTCTCGATGTATTGACTTCTCTGGCAGTCAATATCAAAAGGGTCTCCTTGAAGTACAAAGAAACGTCAAGGTTTCGTATTCAGAAATGCTTGTTTGTTGTGACTGAACAGACATAGAAAAAAAACTGATCCTTGCAAATGATTTATCCTTATAGCGAAAAGTGTGAAATCCACGATTCAAGGCAAAATAAAGATGTGTTTTTCTTTGATGCCACTTAAAGCAGTTTTACATACATTCATTCAGACTGTAATAATACTAAGCTTTTCGCAACGACTGACAGAGCGTATTTCCTTTTGCAAGTGGTATTTCAAACCAAAAATAGCTGTATTATAGCTGCGTAGCTGAAAAAAAAAATAGCTGTGTAGATAATCGGGATTATCTTCCCGATTTATTGGGAATTAACTTTTTGCAGAAATTCTTCACTATTTTTTACATATCAAGCGTTGCTAGAAAACAGTTTAATGCATGTGTGAATTCAGCAGACGTAGCAATAAACTTTCGAAGGTTCTTCGTTACATGTCCCTGATAAACTTACATAATTATGTGACAGTCGTATCTATAGAAATTCACAGAAATAACTTACTGTTTTTTGTAATGCCAATAAGCGCCCTTTAGATTAAAGCACTGTAATGATTTTGTTGAAACAGCTTTAATAACGTCGATCTTCCTGACGAAAGTGTGATTTTGTCCCACGTCCTTCACAAAATGATTTATCCGTATCGACGAACAGCTTTTGGTGCAAGAAATCAGATTACTGGACTTCGGTATACATATCACAGAGATTGTTTAAGATTTGAGAGACGAAACTTTAGTTTGTAGCACACGTCCGAACTTCTTTTCCGTAGTTCGTTCATTCCTGCACATACATTTTTAAAGACTTACATAAGGTGGTCTTTGACTTTTTTGGTGTTAAGTGCGCTGTAGCAGAAGACAGAAATGTGGAAGATAAGCTTATTTCTAAGAGAAGTTAAACTGTAGTTAAAAAAAATACCATATAGTAACTCTCAATGTAGACAGAAAGCAGCAATCAAGGAAGACTGTCCGTATTGAAAATTAGAGGTATCTGAAGATGAAGACACAGGTAATAATTAATGGATCCGATGCTACCACTGCGTAAAATCTGAGTGCTGATAATCAATGGGGATACTGTGTGCGATGTTCGTTCACAGAATTCTCAAAATGATAGAGACTAAGTATTATGATTTGAGATTTAAAATATTGTATTAGGTGTACAAATAAGTTTTAAAGCGTTTTAAGACAACGCAACATGTAATTTGAGAGAAAACAACAATACCTTTACGAATCAAAATATGCGCCGTCATTATCTATCTCCTTCCGCCATCGGTCGGGCAGCTGACGGATTTCAGCCATTCAGAATACTTCGTCGTGTGAAGCGATGAAGTCGTCAACCCATTTTTACACTTCGTCACATGTCCAGAACCGTACAGCAGACAAACCATGTTGCATCGATCGGAACAAATGATAGTCTGGAGGGGCTATGTTGGGACGATTCGCCGGGTGCTCCAAAACTTTCCAGCCAAGCGTCAGTAACGTTTTCTTGCCCGATTTCGCGACATGCGGCCTAGCGTTGCTATGCAGTAATTTCACGGGACGCAATCCTTCGCCTGTGCATAGACGTTTCCGACAGATTTCCTCGTTCAATCGCAGCAATTGTTGCTTGTAGCGATCAGCAGTAACAGTTTGACCATGTTCCAATAGTTCATAATAGAGCACACACCCTTTATATCCCACCAGATGCACAGAAGAACTTTCTTGGAGTGAATATTGCGTTTCGGTGTCCAAGTCGTTGCTTCACCGGGGTCTACCCAGTGTTTTTCGCGTTTGGAATTGTCGTACTATAACCACTTTTCATCACCCGCAACTATTTTTTACAGGAAAGACTTTCTGTGTTGTTTATTCAACAGATTCAAACACTTCATGACACGCTCATCCTTGTTCCTCTGGCTCAAGTCATGTGGCGCCCATTTTCCTTCCTTCTGAATCTTTCCCATTGCGCGTAAACGATTGGAAATGGTTTGTTGAGTTACCCCCAGTTGTTCAGCTAGTTCTTTTTGCGTTTGAGACGAATCGTCATCCAGCAATGCTTGCAGTTCCTCACGTGCAACCTTCTGCGGGGTCATCAAAATCACCTGCTTTAAACCATCTAAACCGAAATTCACACGTGCTTTTCGATAAAATATTCTCTCCCAGAACAGAACAGATGGATGCACAAGCTTTTGCAGCACTTTTTCCTTTATGAAATTCCTAACGAATGCAGTATCGAATAAATACAGTATCGCTTGTCATCTTTCACCTACGATGTGCAAGTGCGTTTGACTGTTGGGCAAACTTCTGTGTCACATTTTATACTCTGGACCAATTACGGTCACATGACAACAACGCCCAGGAATGTCTGATATGTAAATTAGCGGTATACGTCACACAGAAAACGCTTTAAAACTAATTTGTACACCTAATATATCATGCTGTTTTCCTATTTTATAATAAGCAAAAATTTTA
Organism: Macrothele yani; assembly: GCA_039090855.1. Classification (NCBI taxonomy): domain Eukaryota; kingdom Metazoa; phylum Arthropoda; class Arachnida; order Araneae; family Macrothelidae; genus Macrothele; species Macrothele yani. Next base: position 98,593,340 of record CM076992.1, on the reverse strand, counting down.
TTGTACAAAAATGATTTTTCAGTTAACCTAATTACATCACAGAATTAAACATATGATATGACGGAATTAAGTACAATATCTCAAAACTAGAAGATCATTGATCTACACAGTACCGCTGTTAAGTAATGAGAAAGATTTTTTTTTTTAGAAATGGAAAAGCAGTTAAAGTAACGTGAATATATTTTATTTGAAGTACATTTCTCCTGCGTTAATACAAGTGGCACGATCAGCCAACGAAGGGAAGGCCTTGCAGCGGTCATCTTTTGGTATGGAGTGAAGAGCTGATGCCGCAGTTCTTTGTATGTCTTCAACGTCTGGAAAAGCATTTCCTTTTAAAGGCAGCTTAAATTTAGAAAATAGAAAGTAGTCACACGGTGACAAATCTGGAGAATAGAGGGAATGGTTGAGTACACACCCTTGTTTTCGTGCCAGAAATTTCTGTACGCTGATTGGTCCGTGTGCGGGTGTGTTATCGTGAAAAAGAAACCATTGCCGTTTATGTACTCAGGCCTGACATGAACAATCCTCATCTACAATCGTTCCAAAATGGATGTGTATGCATTGCCAGTCACAGTTGTACCTTCAGAAATGAACTCGTGATGCAAAATTCCCTCTCTGTCGTAAAATCACACAAGTATTGTCTTGATTTTCGACTTCTGTAACCTGATTTTCTTTCCTTCGCATGACTGTGGCGACTTCCACTGAGCACTCTGACGCTTCGTTTCAGGATCATAACAAAAACACTATGTCTCGGCACATGCCACAATGCTTTGGAAAAAACTTTGCATTGTTTTTGCAGTCCGCAGGATGCCTTTTGCGTACTCCAATCGTGCATGTTTTTGGTCGTATGACAAAGCATGCGGAACAAAACGAGCGCACCCCCCTTCAATCTTGCACTGAAATTTAACGAACTGTCTCCTTATTAACACAAAGCTCACATTTCAGCATCCTCAAGGTCACACAACGATCACTTTTTATCATTTCGCGAACTTTCTCAGTGAGTTCAAACGTACGCACTCAAATCTGGCCTCCGAGCCTTTCGTCATTTTCCAAATCTTCCCGCCCATCCATGAAACGTTTATACCATTGGAATATGTGTGCACGAGATAGGCAATTAGCCCCATACATATCACGCAACAATTCAACTGTCTTAGATGCAGATTTGCCTATTTTCATACAGAACCGCATATTTGCTCTCTGCTCCATGACAGAGTGTGACAATGTTCTTCCGCCGAATGACGTCATGCACAGCGTAAATAATCATCTTCGCAATTCTCACGCAAATGCTGTTGCCGCTGCATAGCTGATAAATGACTAATAAAAAACCATGCCTTCCCGACCCGTGTGTTATACCGGGATTTAAAAAAATCAGTCTCATTACTTAATTGCTGCACTGTGTTCTAATGAAAATCGATTATGCACCAATGAGCCATTACATTATGACCACCTACCTAATAAGCTGTAGGACCCCCTTTAGCCCGCAAAACAGCTGTCACTTGCCGAGGCATCGATTCGTGAGGTGACCATAAGTATCCTGGGTCATCTGCTACCATGATGTCAACAGCAGGTCCTCCAGTTCCCGTACATTTCGGGGTGCTAGGGATTTAGCGCGAACTCGATTTTCCATTAGAACCACAAATGTTCGATTGGGTTCATGACAGGTGAATTTGGAGGCCAGGGCATTAACAGAAAGTCACCAGCATCTTCCTCGAACCACTCCTTGACAATTCTGGAAGTGTGGTATGGCGCATTATCCTGTTGGTAATGGCCATCATCAGCAGGGAATACAGTTGCCATGAATGGGTGAACTTGGTCTGCAACGATGTTCAGATACCTGACAGCTGTCAGGGATTGTGCTATTGGGATAATGGGGCCTAAAGTGTCCCAAGAAAACATCGTCCATAGCATAAAACCGCCGCCGCCGGCCTGTTTCCTCCCAACAGTGCATCCAGGTGCCATAGCCTCAGTTGGTAATCGGCGTATCCGCGCTCGGCCGTCAACGTAATGCACCAGGAATCTTGATTCCTCAGACCAAGCCACTTTCTTGCAATCATCCACGGTCCAATCTCGATGATCTTGGGTTCCATTTCTTGTGTTTTGGCAATGGCGTGCAGTGAGCATGGGTACCCGGCTGGATCTTCGGCTACGCAGGCCCATGCGCGATGAACTGTGTGCTGTGACACATTGCCCTGATTACCACTGTTGTAGCTGCGGGTGATTTGTCACACTGTGGCCCTGCGGTTGCTGTGAGCAATGCGTGACAGTCTCCGCTCCCTTCAGGCATCAGTGAGCTGAGGACGACACACGGCTGGACGACGGTTCGTCGTTTGGCCATCTGTGCACCACTTTTGATACGTACTCACTACAGCGGTACGTGAACAACCCATAAGCCGCGCCGTTTCCGAGATCTTCGTTCCGAGGCGCCGTGCCTTCACTATTTGTCCTTTATCAAACTCCGATAAATCGGCAGTTTTTCCCATTCTCACTCCGAACACTCTACTAATCGACAGCCGGTCATCGGGTTGTATATGCTCTGTGAACTTCCCCTGTGCCACCGTTCGGTCTCCAGGCGCGCTCATTTTTCTGGGCTAGGGGTGGTCATAATGTAATGGCTCATCGATGTATTTGCGAAATTAATTTTTAAGTTTTCGCATAGCAAATGGTACTTGAATGATTTATCTGTTAGTAAAGGCTGAATTCATTGAAACATGCATTACTTATGCATGGTTTGCCTTTCACTAGCCTTCGAATCATGGAATTGGGTAAGGGTATCCTTTAAAATGGATACAGTGTAGCCTTTTTGAAGTTTCTAGTAACGCAGTAGCTAATACCTGAAAGTCACTCACTCAGTCTGTAGAATGGATTAAGTTTTTTGACGTTTCCAAAATATTTACCTCAATGTCAAATGTGCTACTGGATGGTTTCTCACTGAATCTTCAGTTAGGTTAAACTTGTAGAAGAAAACAACTGATGTCTTAACAGCTCAAACAAAGGATAGATGTTCTTTAGATTCAAACGAAAACAAATCTTGTTTTTAGCTTCAGTGCAGCTACTCTATGCTTAGAGAACACAAATATTCAAAGCTGAAGACAAACATTAATGGCGAAACTAATTTTTGACTTTACCAGTAAGGTCTATTTTGAACAAATAGAAAGCACAAAAAGTAGATATACCTTCAAGAAAGTTTGTAGATTAATGGATTTCAAAAATCCTAGTCCTCTAATTCACCCTTTAGGTAGTCTTCCCCATATGCTTTTAGCAAATATTTAAGAAGGGCTTCTATGACACCATAATATGTTTTTCAAACTATTTTACTTTCCATTAAGAATTCCCTGCCCTCAGATACATCAGTTTTTTGTTGTTGTTGTTTTTTTCCGTTTTTTTTTTCTCGTGTGAAATCACAGATAGTTTGATATTTTGCTGCTGGGTGTTGAATTTCAAATTCAGGATGTCACATTCTGTAAAATAGCTGAACTAAATTTCTGCTCGGCATTTAGTAACAATAGTCATTGCGTAAGTTGAAACTGAACTTTACATGAATCAATTTTATCCTGCAATGAACATTCAGATGCATATCGTTTTTGAGGTGGGTGTGAATGAGTGAAGCAAAGTTTTTATATTAAAATAAAAAATTACAAGGGTAATGTATTTTTATTGCAGAGAATCAACAAACTTTATATTCGGGAAGAAACCGGAAAACAATGATCAGGAAATTTACAAAGCGCTACAAGTTCACGAAAATGTAATGATACAGACATACCTGGAAGTCAGATTACTTAAAACAACAGGTAACGAAGTTATTCCGATAGGCTTCTTGTTATGAAGATAAATAAGGACGAAATCACGCTAGGTATCTGAAGTGCACACTTTGCATCCTGAAACACGCAAACAGGTTGTGTTCGAATATTCACCTCGGTACGTCAAAATATATACTGAGTTAGCTTTTCATTAAGAACACCTACCTAATAACGCGTTGGTCCACCTTTCTGTGAAATCACGGCTCGCAGATGACTAGGAACAGATTCAACAAGGTTTCGAATCCTCCATGCGTAACTTGACCCATGTCCGCTGCAGTAGCTCCGTCAGTTCACTCTCATTACGTGAAAGAGGATCAGCAGTTCTCACAACCTGTTCTAGCATACCATACAAATGTTCAATTGGATTACAGTCAGGGGAGTTCGGCGGCCAAGACAATGTGGCGATTTCGTTGTCATGTTCCTCCAACCACTCAGTATACGAGCCTGATGACACAGTGCGTTCTCCTGTTGAAAGATGGCACTATGGTAAGGGTAAACCTCCTGCAGAAATGAATGGAGATGGTCGGCTAACAAGTCCCTGTAGCGTCCAACATTCAGTATTTTTGAGATGATAACCAACAGACATAGGGCTTGCCAGGAAAACTCTCCCCAGACCAGAACACCACCTCCACTGGCCTGTTGAACTCCAACTGCGCAACCAAGGGATAGGGCTTGATGCTGTTTACACCATATGTGAGCCCGGCGGCCATCAGCATGGTGCAGCAGGAAGCGGAACTCATCACTGCAGACGACCTTCTTCCATCTGTCTAGGGTCCATTGCCGACGTTTCTTGTTCCCTGCGAAGCGTTGTTTGCGATGTCTGGGTGTCACCAAGGGTCCCTCGTTGATCTCCGGCTGTGGAGCCCCAGGCGAAGCAAGGTACGGCGCATGGTGCCGTACCGGCTTCTCCTGCACCGCCTAGGTCGAACTGCACCACTTCTGGTGCGTGAGCTGAGTGACGGTCTGTTGCACGTCGCTGCTCAAGACACCAGTCGTGACACCCGACATTTCCATCTAGGAAAAACCGCGCGTGGCAGACCAATGTGAGCCCTTCTGCCGGATGTCTGTGCATGATTAATCCAGTCTTGGTACACCCTTAATACAGTAGTAGTACGGGAGCAGCCAACAAGTACGGCTGTTTCCGAAATACTGGAACCTGCTCTCGGAGCCCCAACTATCAGGCCGCGGTCAAATTAGTTTAAGTCGCCACGTTTCTCCATTACTGGCAAACGTTTGCTGATTGTGTACAGATGATAGGTGTGCACAATGTACAGTAGCCACGCGTGATCTTGATATCACGTGGTACTTCGTTATCGCTCCGAATATGTAAAACGGGGGTATTCCTAATGCAAAACTAACTCAGTGTAGTTCTGCGCGCTATCATCCCTCTGGCATCGATAGCTACAACCAGGTCCTCTACGCGAGTAGACTTTTTTGGCATACTCTCTACTGGCATTTGGCATACCACAGACCTTTTTGGCATACTCTCTACTGGCATTTTTTCGTGGTATAACGTCCACCGCGAGCAGCTCTTAGGGTCACAAGTTGTCGATTGTCCTTAATTTGTGGCCACTGGTTCAAGGGAAGGGACATAGCCAGATCCATCAAAGAAACACACCATCCATACCTCATCCGGGACTTTAACTAGGGCCCATCTTGGACGAATGGTTATAAGCCAGGGCTTCAGACCACTCGGGCACCTTCAACAGCCAAATTTAATGCAAAAAGAGGGACTCAGAGGGTTAGTCACGGTCGTCGATTGCTAAATCGAAAGCAAATGCTTCTATAGGAACATTCACTTCACTCACTTGATATTATTCATATGACATATTCTGTTTCAGATGCAGAACAGAGACTGAATATTTTAAACAATTAAAACAAGTAGCCTGGTTTTCCATTACTAAAACTGGGATTCAGAGAGCAGGAGAGCAATTTAATATCTCGACTGCAACAAATAAGGTGGTATGTAAATTCAGCGGTCGCCCAGATGACGGTTGAGACATGTGTTTGGCGTATTCAAACAAATAGCCAGAAGTGTATCACACTGAGATGCATTTGGCACTCTTCAGGCAGTTTTATAAAGCGATTCGCAGGACGAATGGAAATTTCTTGTGGAAATGTTCAAAGTTGGTTACAGTAGAAGTAGTTATAGTGAGTATACTTGCAATAAGTATTGGATGTGATCCCCACTAATGCAACCATTTGGCTACTTTCGTGTGTCTGCCCGTTTTATCATGCTAGCGATGACTCGTACTAATTCAATGTGGGACACATCCCCAATGAAGTCACTTCTTCTAATCGTGGAGACTGCTAAGATGGTCTTTTCAGACTGCCCTTTTCACTGTACCCCACAAGCAAAAATCAAGAGGGGTCCTTGTGTGCCAAATTTCCGTCAAAATTAGTCTGTCGCCGGACACACTAGTATGCATCCAAGCAGAGCATTGTTTACAGCACGACTAACTCAAGGCGTTGGAGGAAACGCTTCTGATAGGATATTGCGTTGTACTTCACACTAGCACCAAAGAGACAGAATAAGAAAATGTAGAAGCTGCCCTGTGAGAACAAATGACCTTCCACCACCTTCTGGGAACACCTCGTGGACGCCAAAACGAGAACCAAATAGTTTTTTCGGCTGCGTAGAAGAGATTCAACCGGGTTGCATGACACAACAGTCTTGTGATATCTTTAGAATATTAATCTTTACTCTACCAATTTAATGTTACGCAACAGGTAGAAGTTAATTGTACCTCTTGCATGGTGAATATATTGTAATTCTTGTAAGTGAGCAGAGACTTTTCGCTTCCACTATATAACTCACTTCCAACTCGAGCACATATATAACTCACTTCCAACTCGAGCACAGAGATTTTTCAGTCACCTTGTGCATTGGATAACAAAATTATTTTCATAATCTCTGGCTCCGTATTCCACTAAATACAAAATATATACGTATACATATATCCGTAGATGTGTGTGGAATTATCCAATCAAATTCCTTCATGTACCTTTTTTTCCAACTAACACCAAAACTTTCTAGTAGTGGCTATTTATTGACAATAACGTGTGAATTCTTTCCTGGTGCAAGTTCTGATCTTTATAGATATTTCATTCTAGATTTTTGGTAAAAGCTGTAAAATATTTGGACGCTCACTGTTTTTTAAAAGCCTTCACTAATTGCATGACTAAAGTTGGACAAACCATTGCTGTCCTAACCAGATGTTCAATGCAGTTAAGTTTAGCGTTTAGTGATGACCATTCCGTTTCAACCATTTTCTACTGCTAAAACCCTACGGGTAGAAGGCAGTCGTTGTAACATGAAGCGCTTGGAAGTTGCAGAAGCCATTTCCGCCAGTAGGGGATTTAGAGTTGTCCAAGATGTCCAAAGAGTGAGCTGTAGTGAGGGCCAAAGTACAGTAACAAATGACTGAATCTAGACAACGAGTAACAACCTCGTATAATGATGAAAAATTCTTCAGATGTCATCGTACAAAATTCAGGCTAGTTGAAACCGTTCTTCGTGCTTTTCTCCCTCACCCAAACCAAACCTACAGACTTAAACTTCGTGAAAAAATAACTCATTAACAATCCTGCGAGGTAGATCTTTCACTGTTTTACCCACCAGGATCTTCCAAACCCTACGATCAATCGCCTTTAAAATGTGACAATGGCCGTTACATGTTGGCAATCGTCACGTTGCGGCTCACGTGTTCTTATCAGTGCTTGAAGATATATGTTGCTCAATTTTGTTTACTAGCCACGAGAGCACGAACATCTTCATTAAGAAGTCTTTCATCGCTCTCTGCATTACACACTGCTGACTGAATCAGAGAGTGTTCAGAAGGTAATGCCTCCATATTTACATACAAGCCCAGTGGCAAGGTATCACATTGAAACGAAACAAGAACAAAGATCAGAATTTCTACTTTAATTCACATATTTTATTTTTGTACATAGTCCCCCTCACACTCGATACAGATACTCCAAAGTTTAACAAGATTTTTAAACCCCTCTCAGTACAAATCTTCAAGTTGTACTCGGAACCATTTCCTCGCAGCGGCTTGAACATCTTCGTTATAGGTGAACTGAATTCCTTTCAGATGTCTGTTGAGAGCAGAAAACAAGCAGAAGTCGGATGGCGCCAAATATGGGCTGTAGGTAGGGTGTTCAAGAACTTCAAACCGGATTTTCTGTGTGGCCTCTGAAGTGAAAGCACTGGCGTGGGGTTTGGCGTTATCGTGTCGCAAAATCATTGCCCCCCTTCCCAATCCCCTCGCACGTTTATTCTTTGATTTAATTTTTTTAAGGTATGCACGTATCTCTCAGAGTTGATAGCCGTACCTTTGACTGTATGGTCCCAGAACACAGTGAGTATGCACTTACCGGCAGAAATTTGAGTTTTTAATTCTTTCACTCGAGGAGAAGACAAGTGTCGGTATTCCAGCGATTAATTTTTCATTTCTGGGTCATAATGGTGAACCCAACTCTCATCATTAGTCACAATGCTCTGCAGAAAATCACTTCCATATTTTTCATAGCGAGCAAGTCGTTAGGTGAGGCGGTACCCAACGAGCAAGCACTTTGTTGTATCCTAAAACGTTAACAATGTCATTGACACTACCTAAACTAATGTTCAGCTTACCTGTTATGATTCTCTGAGTTATTCTTCGATTTTCCCTGATTAGTTCACCGACATTTTGCCTGTTCAAATTGCAAGTTGCGATTATGGGCCTCCCACTCCACAGCTTATCCTTTACGGCCAACATTCCTCCACCGTACTTTGATTTTGTTACCCAACGACGAAGAGCGCTTATGTCCGAAGTTCCAGAACCATAAACTGCCACTAATTTAGCGTGAATTTCTTTGGGAGGTACATTTTCATGTGTTAAAAACTCTATAACTGATCGTTATTTGACACACGTAGACACAGCTGAAACAGAATCATCCATTTTAAACACAATTAAATACGATCAAATAGATGGTACAAAGATCTTCATATTACGCAGGAAAATGAAGCTAATGGTACAAATAATCGTTTGCCGTCTGACTGGTTGTTAGGCAATAAGTCATGCGCGAGACACTTGCGCGGAGGCATTACTTATTGAATACGCTTCTTAGATTATTAACACTCCTTTCAAAGTGTGTAAGTTCTAGATGGCAGTTCATACTAGATGCGAAGGCATCCACTAATCTCATAGTATTGCATACACACATTGATAGGAGCTCCGAACCAAAACACAGCCGAATGGGACAAAACTACTCCATTAAGAAAGGGGTGTACGATCGCATTGTATGTCTAATTCGCCTCCCTATTTCTGCAGAAAGTTTAAGTGATCCGCTCTATGCATGTAACAAGAAAAGATCACTTCTCAGTTTCTTTTTACATTTTCCCACAAAATACGCGGGCCTTTTCTTCTAAAACGTCCTGAAGTCTCTTCACCCATGTCTTTCAACTTGAATTATCCTGAATAGACTTCAGTTAATTACTTTTAGAAGTAGCTTATAATATCTGCCCTTCAGAGCAGTTTGTAGAACGTCGAACATTAAATTTTGCTTCCTTGTGTTTAGCCCAAGTGTTTATTTTATTTTTAATTGCAAATTGGTATTTATTCTTCTAAGAAAACTCCTTCTGTTCTGAGTGGAACTTTTAGGCAAACAGACGTCTTTTCTCTGGCGGGCGTTGTTAAGTTTCAATTTAATTTATCATTTAGTTTAAAATTTGTTGGTTAACTTATTAGTTTTTGCGCTGAGGCATCAGTTTCGAGCATTTTCCTTTGATTTCCCTTTCCACTTCAGTGAAATTTTATTTCAAAGTAACTTTTATTTCATTTCTAGTGTTTTTTACTTTATTTGTTCTCTTGGATTATCTAAATCAAAGGTCTTTTTTTCGTGGAGGGGTAAAGACCTCGGTGCCGCCCCAGTAGCGTAATGGTCTAAGCTCTGGTATCTGACCATTTCTCCTAGTGGGACTGGGTTCGAATCCCTGATGAGGCATGGGTGGTGTGTTTGTCTTACGGCACTGGCTCTCTCCCTTCCCTGGAACCAGCGGTCTCAAATTAGGAACGGGCGACTGCTTTATCACCCATTGAACTACTCACGGTGGTAGTTAAACCCCAAACAAACAAACAAAAAAGACCTCGGTGATCATCTACGGTTCTTTAGAGTTTCCGGTACTTAATTTGGAACCATTGGTTTCAATGAAGAGACAGAACAAGCGATGCACGACAAACACACCCACCGCCCATGCCTTATTCTATATTCGAACCCAGGCCCATCTAGGATGATTAGCCAGCTCTGACTCCTCGAGCAGCTTGGTCTAGTATTCTCAATGACTCAGCGAACAATTTACTCCACTAGATTTTCCCTTCTAATTTGAGTTCCATAAAAGTAATTGCATCCTCGCAAAACAAAATGAAAAGAATGGGTAAATGCGCATTCATGCTTTGTGTAAAAAAGCCCTTTAGAGATAACGAAATGATTGATAATTTCGAATGCAGCTACAAGAGGGACGTGCAAAAGGGAAACAAACAATCATACGTTTATGAAAAAGGCACAACTGAAATATCGCACTTCCGCTGCCTGTGTTTGGTTTTCGAACTAAAATCTTAGAGAAGTGAAAGTGCAATCATCGAAAGTTTTACGAGAAATGAAAAGTCTCATCTGAATTATTGTTGTTAATATTACTGTACATTGTTCTATGAGCAGAATGCATCCGATTTTTCCTTAAGTGGCAGCTTTCTTTTTGCGGAAGAGTATATTTTTAGAAAGCTGTGGACGCACTTTTAAAACACGAATAACCTTTATGACCTCTGACTTCATTTCTGTGTCGCCAAAGTGTAATTCCTAATACTTCACGTGTTTCCGTAAGTGACAAAGTAAGGGAGTAAACCTGTGAGCATCAGAACAATGCATGACTTTACTAGTATTTTGGTATATATTTTATAATATGTTAAACTTAATAATGAAACGCATGTAACGTATGAAATCAGTTTATTTTTGTGGTGTACTCAGCACAAATATTCGTCAAGCTTTCGCACTCCACTGGTTGGCGAATATTTGTGCTGACTACACCACAAAAATAAACGGATTTCATACGCAATATGAGTTTCATTATTATTCAACTCTGGTGTATTTAAAATAAAGGTTATGTTAAACTTACCTTCCCAATATTTCAGCAGTTTGCTCAGTACTGTATCATTTTAGCATACCCCGAGAACACAGGAACTGCAGTTCTGGAACTCGTAGATAAAAGTTCCAGAACTTCCTGTAATATATTTCGCGATCATGCCACAGAACACCATGGATAATCGTACAATATGTATTTGGTGACACTGCACTAAAAACTGTCGGAAAGCCTACACGAGAATCAATATGGAATACATCATCAGGAATAGTCATGGATCTCTGTCAGTTTCAACTAAGACATTTTTGTTACCCATATTTGGTGTATGTATACCTCTTGTATTCCACTTATTCACATTTTCTCCACCTAAATTTGGAATGCTAGTGTAATCATTGTGATCCCATAAAGAAGATCGATATCACTCAGCTGCAACATCTTAAAAGACCAAATGACATTTGGTTGCAAAAAAGCAAATGTCTATTCTAAAGCAGGGACCTCTTGAGCATTTGTTTTTAGTTGAATGATCAACAAAGAACTTTTGCAATTACATGCTTAAAAGAGTGAGTTTATGCGAAAGAGACCAAATTTTAAACTTTACACAACAGAGAATTCCTTTATCAGTTAACCGGATTTTCGATCATCTGGATCACACTGGGTGGGAGCAGTTTTAAAACATTGGCGCTGCACTCGGCGTTTTCGGACATAAAAATCTAATCATTTCATGTATATTCAGGATACCAGGTGATAACTAAAGCGGAATCGTCATGGTAATTCAAAAATATGAGAAATAAAATAATCATGGCAGTTCAATCTGGTAGGTAAGTCTTACAATGGAAAAACTGATGTCGAAATTGTTTATTCCTCTTTATAATGTCTTTAAGCAAATGTTATTCCTGTGGAAAACTAAAAAAATAAAATCGAAAAATGTGCCCTTTTGTTGCGAGAGCCGAGCACTCGTCTCTCAATTTTCGTTCGTTCTAATACACAAGCTATTTTATTGTCCATGGGACAACACACTTCCAAGAAACTCAAGCACTTGAACTTAATCATCATCCAGAAATCTTAAATGAAAAAACTGTCTTCTCCAGAGTTACCCGGCCATTCCAATAAATAGTGGATAATTTTTATAACATGAGTCCAAGTATGAGTGGTATTGGACACAAATAAAATAAAAGGAATCATCTTAAAAATGGGGGAAATGAAAAGTGACCATTGTAGTATGACAAAAATCAAGTAGGAGTTTTCACAACAATTATAAAAGTGAAAAGTAAAAAGGAAACTGTAAGTGAAGTCAAAGGAATTTTTATAAAAAGTATAAAATTGAACGACGCGACCCGCATTGTGCTGGCTAATAAGCATCAGGTAGAAAGCTTACACGTCCTTACGTGAAGTGTCCAAAACGTTCCAGTCAGCCGTTTGTTGACACAATTTTGGCAAGCAACACAATTTGTATTTTTTCGCCCGTTCCTAATTTAGGGCCATTGGTTCCAGGGAGGGGCCAGAACCAGACAAACACACCGATCTTGCAACATCCAGGACTTCAATCCGGGCCCAATTTGAGCGATCAACAGAAGACCACGCCTCTGGAGCAGTAATCGCAGGAATTATGCAGCATTTTTTTTAATTTGTCCAAAAATCATTTCAGTTTCAATGGCTGTTCTAAGTCGTATATTAGACAAGCAATCGCGGATTTGGATTTATCTTTTTTTCTATCCTCTCGTACACTTTCGAACCAAAAATCTTGATTCTTTAGGGGGGGGGGGGCAGGTGAGCAGTAGTTCTCGTAGTTTTGCATAACTACGACGCAGTATTTTCACTAGATGCAATAATAACTACTCTAGATTCCTTCTGTTCTGAATTAAAAGAAGTTATAACGTACAAGTTTGTCCGCGCCGGGCATCGAACAGGGTCCCCTCACTCCGGAGGGAGTCGCTCTCCCAACTGAGCTACGCGGAGAGAATGTCTCGCTGCTATCTCCCTTTATCTCATGTGTGTCCTGCGGCGCAGGCACGTCACATCTCCCCCAAAAGACGGCCGGGGCCATGGCCTACGGATCAGCTGGGACCGTGTGTCGCTGTAGGCAGTCATCCGACGAAGAACGGCAGTCATCCGACGAAGAACGGCAGTCATCCGACGAAGAACGGCAGTCATCCGACGAAGAACGGCAGTCATCCGACGAAGAGCGTGCATTTGAGAAATCCCAGACAATTTGGTGTGTGGAACGTAACATCACACACATTTTTTATTTTTTCGAAACACTGAAGGGATTCTCATTTTTCCTGTCTCGCCGTGCGGAAATAACATCACACCATTGCGAGAAATCAAACAGCCGGGTCATCCTGGAAGTTCGGGCGCCAATATAACGTACAAGTTTGACCGCGCCGGGCATCGAAACCGGGTCCCCTCACTCCGGAGTAAGTCGCTCTCCCAACTGAGCTACGCGGACGTATGCTCTCTTTGCTATCTGCCTTTATCTCATGTATGTCCTGCGGGGCAGGTACGTCACAAATTTACCCGTCTTTGTCTCGTAAATTGTCAAGTACAGACTGTAATCCCAAAACTTCCAGATGTGTAAAGCATTCTACTTGCTACCTGTTTTGTTTTTTTACTTATATATTTAACTTATTATTTGTTCTTCGCAAACGTGTTGCAAATCTCTTCAATTTTACAAAGTTAAGCTCTTTTTTTCCCCCAATTTTCAGTTGTTTTTACTGTCGCCTTTCTTTAGCATTTTTTTCCAAGTACAAAAAAGAACAGAGACTATTCTAGGAATTTCACGCGCTGCTGTAGCAAATCAACCAGCCAATGGTATAACAATTATATCTGATAGAAAACTCAGAGCATTACATTGTATAAAACTTGCTTAATATGAAGGAGTTTTTCTTTCTGTCTTTACTGAACGTTTTGTAAAGAACTGGCATCAAAATGCTTGCTTCTTCTTTTCTTCCTTCTTTGAAAAAGAAAAAAATGTCAGAATATTTGCGATTCATTTCCTCCCGTCCTAATTTTTTTGGGTACAAGTAGTTTTTCGCAATGCTGTTTTTATCATGCATACGCAAAAATACTTTATTCAATCAGGAATGCATTACAAATTAAAATTTTAATTCATAACATATTTCATTCATCCTCACGTATGTCAGGATTCACAATCATTTTTACTGCTTGAGCATTCTAAGTCCAAAGTAATCAATATTTTCCTTAAATTAATTTGAAGTCCAAAACTTTTAGTATGTATGTAATAAGCATTTTTGAGCTAAATAAATTGGTTAATGCTTGCTTAAAAAAAATGTCCTTCAAAATTTGTTAGAAAAGTAAAATTATGTTGCTTTGGGTTTGGAGCAAAGTGACATTTTTTAACGTCCCTTTTGACAAATACGAAGTTGCTCAGTGTAACATCGTGTCATTACACAAATTTCAGTGTAAAATAAGCCTGTTTTCAGTGATTTGAATTGAGTTTCGATTTTTATCAATTTTGCTTCTCCTTGAGTTCAGCACACTGATCAATTCGATAAAGTACCAAAGCTGCCATTTGTAAATCAATTAATTATTCATGTGTTCCATGCCTTTTACATTTCCACTGCTTCCCAAAATATTTAGGAGAGTTGTAATTAGTTCTTTAAATGTGCTCTGTGATATAAAAATCATGAAATTTGAATTGGTATGCTTATTCTGTGTAGACTGAATTAATAAATACAATATGCATTCAAAACACGTTTGACTTTGTTTCACGATACGTATAAGATTTTTTTTTTAAACTGATATATGTATACGCACAAACATAACATATTTCTGAATTCACTTCAAGCTTACGTATAAGACTTGGGTGCACCAAACAGATATTAATGCATGAATGTATCAAAATACGTCTGAATCTGCTTTACGTTATCCTTCGTGACTTTCGGTGAAGCAACGAATTTCGCAGCAAAGCACAAATTTGTCAAAATAAGTCTGAATTTGCTTCATGCCTGCACACAATACTTTTAAGATATCGTTCGTCATTATGAATTATTCAGAAAAAATTCCAAAAGAAGATAATACACGTATGAATATTTATTGCTATGTAAGTAAGGCCAAAGTGTCTGCTTTTATAGTTTTGCTAACACTTGACAATTATGGACTAAGGTTAACCTAATTTTGAATGTTAGTACATTTCTTGATGTCCTCCGCTGGAATGCTCTTGTGTTTTGGGGGAATTTTTTTTGGGGAGGGGGGGGAGAGGAGGAATTTACATCAACAATGTACATAGCGAACATGGTATACAAAAAGAGGAGAGGAGGAATTTACATCAACAATGTACATAGCGAACATGGTATACAAAAAGAGGAGAGGAGGAATTTACATCAACAATGTACATAGCGAACATGGTATACAAAAAGAGGAGAGGAGGAATTTACATCAACAATGTACATAGCGAACATGGTATACAAAAAGAGGAGAGGAGGAATTTACATCAACAATGTACATAGCGAACATGGTATACAAAAAGAGGAGAGGAGGAATTTACATCAACATATACAGAAGAGGAGGAATTTACATCAACAATGTACATAGCGAACATGGTATACAGAATGCTAAATGATCAAGTAGCACAGAGAGAGCCAGTGCCGAAAAACAAACAGAAGCATCCATGCCTTACCGGTATTCAAACGTAGACCCCTCCCTGAGAGAATGATCAGAAGCCATCGCTTAGACCACTGCGCCACCGATGCGGCTTTTTTAAAGTTATACATCGACCTTGCAGCTGGGTTACTCGCTGTTGAGGTAATTTTCAATATAGATTCGTTTGAAACCTACTAATATAGAGGTCGGTATTCTGTTTCTTTTACACACAGATGTATTTTTGATGCTGAAAACATGCGTTCCACTGCCAAAATTCTACGTAACAGTGCTAAAACTGCAAATAATCTTAAAAATCGTGGCAATCTAGATTGCTTTGTTCTGCGTTCATATTTGAACACGTCATTTTGAAGTTATTTCCTGGGGGTTAATGACCCTCATGAGAATCTAAGCTTCTCTCTGCCTCTTGTTGCCTCTCCCTAATTTGGGGTCACTGGTTCCAGGAGAGGGAAGGATCAGAGCTGTACGTTCCAGTTCACGAATGCCGCCCCGGTGACGCAGTGGTCTAAGTGCTGTCTTCTGACCATTCGTCCTACTGGGTCCGGGTTCGAATCTCGTGGGACATGGATGTTGTGTTTGTCTTACGGCACTGGCTCTCTCCCTTTCCTGGAACTAGTGGCCCTAAATTAGGGACGGACGACTGCTTAAAGCCTATTGAGTTGCTCACGGTGGTCGTCAAACAAACAAACAAACAAAGTTCACGAACAGTTGTGGGCTGTGTGGTATTCCCAGCTCATTTGACAGTTGTCTAATGCTTGGCTCTTTTACGGCTTGGCGTACAGCTTCAGAATCCACCATCGAAGGTCTTCGAGCACGTGCTTTGTCTTCAAGGCTGCAGTCCCCAGTTTTAAATCGCTGAAACCAAAAATCTTGCCGTTCTTTTAGACACTGCTCCTTCACCTTGTACGGCATAAATGTCCCTCGCTGCAGCTGCAGCGGTCAATTTGTTTTTAAAGAAAAACCGTAACAGCACTCGGATCGTGTATTTCTCGTCTATAGCTTTTAACAACAGAATTTTTTCAAATAAACCATCGCAGCGGGCGCTCCTATCTATACAAACTAGATGACACCGGTTTTCCAGTGAGCCGCGGATGGCTTAGTGGTTAGCAAGTCAGACTGTCATTGCAAGGTCCTCAGGTTCGTTCCTGGGCTGATCTTTAGAGATGGTGTGATTTACTAACAATCGCGAATATCGGACGAGCACGTTAAGTGACGGCCCCCAGGCTGGACCCACTGGTTGAATGGGTCTCCTTTCCTATGCCCCCTCCCTGAAATTCTCTCACCCTTCTATGTGCAACATCGTACTTGTACGGTGGCGCCATCTACTGTACTCTAATCTCACTACAAACTGTTCTGTCAAAGTCGCTTTCTGTGTCCTGCCCAAAAGGCGAACTCGCTGTAGGAGGCTGGGACCTAAACTCTACTCACTGTGGACGGAAGTCCTACAAGAAAATGACAAATGCTGTGACATGTGTGCGGTTTTCCAGTCATACGTTGTTCTTATCTTCATAACACATGCGCACAGAGTAATTGCCTGACACAGGGCGACTCATCAAAACGGCAATTACTTTTAAATCACCCTAATATTATGTAGTCAAACAAACCATGGATGTTTTCACTACTAAAGAATCTACACCCATGAGCCATTACATTATGACCACCCCAGCCTAGAAAAATGAGCGCGCATGGAGACCGAACGGTGGCGCAAGTGAAGTTCACAGAGCAGTATGTATACAACCCGAGGACCAGCTTTCGGCTAGTAGAGTGTTCGGAGTCAGAATAGGAAAAGCTGCCGATTTATCGGAGTTTGATAAAGGACAAATTGTGATGGCACGGCACCTCGGAACTACGATCTCGGAAACGGCGTGGCTTGTGGGTTGTTCACGTGCCCCTGTAGGGAGTACGTATCAAAAGTGGTGCACAGATGGCCAAACGACGAACCGTCGTCGAGCCGTGTATCGTCCGCAACGCATTGATGCCAAAGAGGAGCGGGGACTGTCGCGCATTGTTCACAGTGACCGCAGGGCCACAGTGTGACAAATCACCCGCAGATACAACAGCGGTGATCAGGGCCATGTGTCACAGCACACAGTTCATTGCACCTTCTGCACACGGGCCTGCGTAGCCGAAGACCCAGCCGCTCCCCTATGCTCACTGCACGTCATTGCCAACAACGTATGATGTGGGCCCAAGATCATCGAGACTGGACCGTGGATGATTGGAAAAAAGTGGCCTGGTCTGAGGAATCAAGATTCCTGGTGCATCACGTAAACGACAGAGCGCAGGTACGCCGATTACCAACTGAGGTTATTGCACCTAGATGCACTGTTAGGCAAAAACAGGCTGGCGGCGGCGGTGTTATACTGTGGGGGATATTTTCTTGGGACACTTTAGGTCCCATTATTTCAAGAGCACAATCCCTGACAGTTTTCAGGTATCTGAACATCGTTGCGGACCAAGTTCACCCATTCATGACAACTGTTACCTGCTGGTGATGGCCATTACCAACAGGATAATGCGCCACGCGACACTGTCAGAATCGTCCAGGAGTGGTTCGAGGAACATGCTGGTGACTTTCTGTTAATGCCCTGGCCTCCAAATTCACCTGACATGAACCCAATCGAACATTTGTGGTTCGACTAGGGAAAGCGGGTTCGCGCTAAAACGCCACCACCCTGAAATGCACTGGAACTGGAGGACCTGCTGTTGACATTATGGTAACAGATACCCCAGGATACCTATCGCCACCTCATCGAATCGATGCTTCGCCGAGTGGCCGCTGTTTTGCGGACTAAAGGGGGTCCTACAGCTTATTAGGTAGGTGGTCATAATGCAATGGCTCATCGGGGTATATTAATAAAATTACCATGTCTGTCTGTCTGTCTGTCAGTCGCCTACAAAGGAAACTACTGAACTCAGATGCCAGAGATTTTGTATGATCAAGTGGGGAAAGGGTCTCGGAGGCTTCGTTTTTTTAATTCCAATTTGGTGATTTTTAGTCATTTATTTAATTTTAAAGCTTCCAACCATTGTTGAATTTTAATCTTGCAGAATGCTTTATTGATGCCCGTTGGCATCCGGCACCTACGGGATTTTGTACCCATGGTTGTTGATGATGATGTATGTTTTATTAGAAGGTCACGCAACAGTAGTTAATTTCATTGTTAGACAATAATGTTTTATTAAGACGCTCGCTCAGCAATATTTCATTTCATTTTACATAAGCGTAACAATATCTCATTGTATTGCACTATTTCTTAAACACGAGAACGTCACTCCAGCAGGGATAGAAACTATTACAAAAATCCGTTTTTTGTTGGTGTCGCAACTTAGACTGAAGAGCCAAGACATTAAGACCACCTGCTTAATATGACGTTGGTCCTCCATGTGCTGCCAAATAAGCTTTTACCCGGCGAGGCATAGACGCTACAAGATTTCTAAAACTGGCTTGTGGTATCTGGTACCAACGCGTTACCAGCAGATCCCTTAGTTCTTGTAAGTTATGTGATTGAACTGCCGCAGATCGGATTTGCTGTTCCAACACAAACCACAGGTG
Source organism: Macrothele yani (assembly GCA_039090855.1). Lineage (NCBI taxonomy): Eukaryota > Metazoa > Arthropoda > Arachnida > Araneae > Macrothelidae > Macrothele > Macrothele yani. The sequence continues at coordinate 98,574,250 of CM076992.1, read as the reverse complement.
CTCGATTGGATTGATGTCTGGGGAATTTGGAATACCTGGAAGTCTTCCTCATGTTCCGCTAACCATTCTCGAACAGTCCGGGCAGATCGGATTTGCTGTTCCAACACAAACCACAGATGCTCGATTGGATTATTGTCTGGGGAATTTGGAATACCTAGAAGTCTTCCTCATGTTCCGCGAACCATTCTCGAACAATCCGGGCAGATCGGATTTGCTGTTCCAACACACACCACAGATGCTCGTTTGGATTGATGTCTGGGGAATTTGGAATGCCTGGAAGTCGTCCTCATGTTCCGCTAACCATTCTCGAACAATCCGGGGAGATCGGATTTGCTGTTCCAACACAAACCACAGATGCTCGATTGGATTGATGTCTGGGTAATTTGGAATACCTGGAAGTCTTCCTCATGTTCCGCGAACCATTCTCGAACAATCCGGGGAGATCGGATTTGCTGTTCCAACACAAACCACAGATGCTCGATTGGATTGATGTCTGGGAAATTTGGAATACCTGGAAGCCTTCCTCATGTTCCGCGAACCATTCTCGAACAATCCGGGGAGATCGGATTTGCTGTTCCAACACAAACCACAGATGCTCGATTGGATTTATGTCTGGGGAATTTGGAATACCTGGAAGTCTTCCTCATGTTCCGCTAACCATTCTCGAACAATCCGGGGAGATCGGATTTGCTGTTCCAACACAAACCACAGATGCTCGATTGGATTAATGTCTGGGGAATTTGGAATACCTGGAAGTCTTCCTCATGTTCCGCGAACCATTCTCGAACAATCCGGGGAGATCGAATTTGCTGTTCCAACACAAACCACAGATGCTTGATTGGATTGATGTCTGGGAAATTTGGAATACCTGGAAGTCTTCCTCATGTTCCGCGAACCATTCTCGAACAATCCGGGGAGATCGGATTTGCTGTTCCAACACAAACCACAGATGCTCGATTGGATTGATGTCTGGGGAATTTGGAATACCTGGAAGTTTTCCTCATGTTCCGCGAACCATTCTCAAATAATCCGAGCAGTGTGGCATGGCGCATTATACTGCCGAAAGAAGGCACACCTAGAGGGAAATATCGTTGTCATGAAACGACCTACCTGGTCTGCAATGATGTTTAGTTAGGTGGTTGACATCATAGTTTCCTGCACATGAATGACTGAACCCAGAGTTTTCCAGCAGAACATTGTCCAAAGCATAACACTTCCTCCACTGGCCTGTTTTGGTTCCATTGTGCAACCTGGTGCCAACACTTCCCTAGGTAAACGAATCACACGTACCCGGGCGTCCACATGATGCAACAAGTAAAGAGATTCATCGGACTAATGACCTTCCAATCATTTAAGATTCAGTTTTGGTGCTCGCGTGCCCATTGTAGGCGCTTATGGTGTTGAATAGAGTTTCATATGGGCACTCGGAACGGTTGTGCGGCTACGCAGCCCCATTTTCGGCAGGGTTTGATGTACTATGTGTTGTGACACATTACTCCCGTCACACAAATTACCGCCAGTTGCGCCACAGTATCCTTTCTGTTGGCTCTTACCATACGAGATAGCCTTCTCTCACCTGTAACATCGATAAGACGTGGTCCCCCCACACTTTGCCAGCAGTTCGTAGTTTTTTCCTTCTCGGACCACTTTTTGAAGGTACTAACCACGGCTGACCGTGAGCACCACACAAGCCTTGCCGTCTCCGAAATGCTCTGACCCAGTCGTCTGGCCATTTCAATTTGTCCTTTGTCAAACTTGCTTAAGTCAGCTGCCTTCCCCATGTGAAGAATAAGAATAACACTGACAACAAAGCTCTGTATCAAGTGCTATTTATACTGTTTCATGTCCTTCACACACGCAATCGTTTACCTGCAGTTGGTTCGATTTGCGTAAAGACGCGCTGGTCATAATGCTTTCGCTATTCGGTGTATATGTGCCAATCTTTCACACACCTACGCGTGGCTTTATTGAGGCAAGCTAACACTACAAACCTACGCGGAAGAGCACTTACGGGAGAATAGAAGCTGCAATATTAACAGGTTATGCCAAAAATTTCGAGCCGCCCCGTTCGCGCAGTGGTCTAAGCGCTGACATCTGACCATTCACCCGAGATGGGTCCGGATTCAAATCCCGGTGAGGAATGGATGTTGTGTTTGTCTTACGACACTGGCTCTCTCCCTGTCTTGGAACTAGTGGTTCTAAGTTAGAAGAGGCCTTCGGCTGCCATATCCCATCCGATGCAATGTACGGGGAACAGTGCGTGCAGAGATCGTTTGAGGAGATTCTTGATTAAGATGGTCTGTAATTTTCTGCACTGTTGCCCTTCTGTTTTCTGTTACCAGTCTGGACACTCTCCGTTCCGCCCGAGCAGTCACTAGTCGATGACGACCACACGTTGCACGTAGATACCCAATTTTTTGGCTGACAGTCCAGTCTTTAAACACTTTAACAAAAGCTGCTTTAGAACATTTCACGAATGCGGCGGTTTCGGTGATACTCGCTCCATGGCTCTGAGCTCCTACAATCATCCCACGTTGAAGGTCCGTCAAAGCGCATTTTTTACCCATCTCGTCACCCAAAAATCACTTCTACTACTGTCGCAAGCACTAAGCTTTCCCTTTTTATACTAGCCTCGCCCTCTGGTGGCAACAACGTGCAGCCATAGCTCATTTGCTTAAAACTGTCAGGTGGTCATAATAAAGTGGCCACTCAAAGTATAAGGTGTGCTGTAGGCATTTGGAAAACATATCACTCGTTGCTGTCTTGGATAAAAGGTGCGATTTATCAGATTTGTAAAAAGGGATGATTATCGGCTTTCGAGCTAAGGGTGGTAGTATTTCTGAAACAGCGCAGTTTGTAAACTGTTCGCATGCTGCTGTGGTTAAAGTGTATCGTGACTGGAGAAATGGAAGCATTGCGAATGACCGATGTGGAAACTGCGGAGCACCACGTGCCATTGATGTGAGAGGCGAACGTTCGCTTCGAAGGTGCGTGAGGGGCCGATCGACACACTAAAGTGGAACAACTCACTGGCCGAATGAACCAGGGCGCTACCAGAAGTGTGTCCAAAACGACAGTTCAGCGAACCCTGCTGCGTATGGGGCTCCGATGCAGATGGATAGTCACTGCCCCTATGCTAACGAAGGTGCATCGGCAGAAAAGGTTTACATGTGCACGGCAATATCGGAATTGCACCTCGGCTGATTGACAAAGGATTGCCTTCTCAGATGAGTCACGTTTTCTGCTTCATCGAACGGATGGACGTTGGCGTATAAGGCGAAAACATCGGAGAACAAACACTCTTCAACCATTGCTGGAAGAACACAAGCTGGTGGAGGCAACGTTATGGTCTGGGGAATGTTTTTGTTGCATTCCCTGGGTTCACTCATACCTGTAGAAGGGACTATGGACCGAATTCGTTATGAATCCATCCTTGTATACCACGTACACCCATACATGTTGATTGTCTTCCTTGGGGCGGATGGGATCTTCCAGAACGACAATGCGACGTGTCACACAGCTAGAAATGTCCGAGAGTGGATGGAAGGGCAGGATGAATACTTCAAAGCACTTCCCTGGCCCCCTAATGCTTCAGACTTAAACCCAACGGAGCATCTGTGGGACCACCTTGATCGTGTTGTTCGCTCTATGGATCCTCCACCACGCTCCCTCCAGCAGCTGTTTGATGCACTGCAGTCAGCATAGCTCCACACACCTGTGAACACCTTCCAGCACCTTATTGAGTCACTCCCAGCCCGTTTAGCTGCTGTCCGCGCTGCGGCCGGCGGTTACTCTGGATATTAGCTGGTGGTCCCAATAATGTGACTCGACCGTGTCGCCACCCCTCCAAAAGCAAATGAACGGATCCGCTGCGTTGTTAAGATGCGAGGTACAGCTGCAAACGGTATAAAAATAAGTCGGCAGCTGACCGCGATCATATTGCACTGTGAGGTTGAGTGAAAATGCTGCTGCGGGAGAGAACTGACTTTGAGAGAGCAAAGATTGTTGGGTGTTATATTAGTGGGCTGTCCATAAGAGAAACCGAGTGGCGTTTAAACATACCCAAGTCAACTGTTTTGGATGTACTGAATAAGTGGAAGCGCATGGCATGCCTGAAACAGCCAGAGTACTGCACAAGACCTCAGTATACAGGTGAATAAAAATGCTGGAACCTCGGTATGTACACGTGCCATTCGCAGAGAGCTTCATTCCATGGGTTACCGTGGTCGTGCGGCTGCTCATAAGCCTTTCATCTCCACTCGGAATGCTACTCGTCGTTTAACATGGTGTAAAGAACATTTATCGTGGACCGTAAATGAATGGAAACGGGTCCTATGGACTGATGAATCCAGTTACACGATCCATCAGTCTGATGGCTGTGTGTGGGTATGGCGGCAGCCGCGAAAACGCTATTTACCACAGTGTACTGTTCCTACGGTCAAGTTCGGAGCTAGCAGTGTACTCGTGTGGGGGTGTTTTTCGTGGTATGGTCCCGGCCCATTGGTTATCGTGGACAAACATGTTAACCAGCACGTCTACCTCGATATTCTGGACAATTATGCCCTACCAACTCTGTGACAATACTATGGAACCGAGCCTTGTTGGTACCAGCAGGATAATTCACCGAGCCATAAAGCAAGGACTGTTACGGCGTGGCTTGACGATAATTCCGTATTGTGTGTGGACTGGACAGCACAGAGTCTTGGTCTTTATCCCATAGAGCGCCTATGGGATGAATTAGAGCGCCGCATAAGAAATTTGAAACCAAGGCCTACTACTGCGCAACAGTTAGCGGCAGTATTATGTACTGAATGGAAGCGCATACCTATCGCTGTGTTCCAAAACCTTGTCGAAAGCATGTCTCGAAGGGTCAGTGCATGCATTAAGGCCAAAGGTGGACCGACACCGTACTAATGTATGTCAATAAATGTTATGTTGTGTTTCTCTTCTGGGTGTCCGGTGACTTTTCTCAATGTAGTGTATACTGTTTATATATACATAAACAAAAACAAAAAAGATATTTTGGGGCATGCACCGTTCAAAATAAAAAGTAGATCCATATACTTGTGCATAGTGTGGAAGAAATATTCCTCTCATAATACGAGGAAAATACGTCATAATAATTATCACAGCAATCCGACATCTCTGAATTGACTATTATTTACTGTTCTCACGTAATATCAATCACATCAGAAAACTTGAAAATTCCATCGCCCTGGAGCGGGAATCGAGCCCGCATCTCCCGATTACCGTTCGAGCATGCTATCAGATACACCACCCAGGACGACGAAGTCCCAAGTATCAGTAGGGAGATGAGGGTTCGATTTCCGCTCCAGGGCGATGAAATTTTCAAGTTTTCTGATGTGATTTATTCTACGTAAGAAACAATAAATACAGTCAATTCAGATTTGTCCGATAGCTGTGATAATTATCATGCCATATACTTCCTTGTGTAAGTAGTATAGCATATAAGTCAGTATTTGAAAAATGGAAAGTATTAAATAGAAGAATTTCGGGTTCAAATAAAAAGGTGACAGAGAAAAAAACTCAATATATGTACAACGTAAGGTGAAAATTAATTTTCAAATTCAGAAACCCTCCCCGAAAATTCTTTCTCGCTGCGGCCCTGCTTATAGTCCATGAGCTGCTAGTGGTGGTCGTTAATCCCCGAATAAAAAAAGATATGCTTGAGCCGTACGATTGCTAGAATCCGTAAGGTAAAGCATACGGTAAGTAGAAAAACGTGTAAAATATTATTTGCGCCCTTTACAGTGAAAAGAAGACATCAATAATCATAATGAACAAGTTAGTAAAAAATCATGCAATGCATTGATTATGATACGCTTTCCAACATACCAGAAATCCTTATTCAAATTATGAGGATAGCGGCTGTGGAATAAATCTCGCTCCTGTGCCCTGATCTTTCGACCCATTTCGATTATATTCAACAGAACCGGTTCGGTATACCTCCAGAACAACATGATAAAGTTTTGTTGCAATCGAAGCATTTTTACATACGTTATGACGCATAAGAGTGAGGGAATGGATCCCACTCCTATGTTCTGACCTTTGATCCCATTTCACCCATTTTCAAAAGGGTTCGTCCCTAGGTTTTCCCCTACTACATAATAAAATTTCATCGAAATCAAACCATTTGTACGCAAGTATCGTGCGGACAGACAGATAGACGGACAAAGCTGGAGCATATACGCTTCTTCAACCTAAAGCATAAAAAAAAAGTTGTGATGATAAAAGAACAGCGTAAAAAACCATGAGTCCGTAATCGGCAGAAATATCATGGTCTGCATAGGCGTAGAGTTTTGTGAATCTGAGGGCATACCCAACAACAACAACAACAAAAAGGGGGGGTCAGAGGCGTTTACACATCAATATTCTTTATTACAGTGTAGAAACACATTTCTAAAAATGTTATTATTAATCGCTATCCAGTAGTAAATTTATGAACACTTTTGAAATAGTGGCCGTTTTTCATTCATTCCTCATGCCTGTGACTAAATCTGAATATATCTGGGTGTAAGTGAAACCAAAAAGAAGGAAATTGGGATAGAAGAAGTGTATGGAACGGTGAGTGTGTGGTCTGGAGTATTGGATAATGTGAGAGGACAGTCTGGTGTAGGTGTGATTTTAAGTGAAAAGATGAAGAACAACTTGATTCACTATAGCTGCATAAATGAGAGAATTCTTTGGATTCGTTTGAAAGTGAAACTTCAGAGAATAGTGATTGTTGTAGTGTATGCTCCTTGTGACTCGGAACCTTCTGATAGGAAGAAAGATTTCTGGAATGAGCTAAAAACTGTTTTGAGCCAGTTTGGTGCTAAAGAGAAAGTTATCAGGTCATTTCAGAAGTAATGTCGTTTTGCGCAAGCCCAACAGTAGTGAGTCCCCTGGGGCCCAAGCTATGACGTCAACCACGGTGAGTATAAGAGGGATCACGCGAGCAGACCTTCAAGTCACGGGCCGCGGGTAGCCTAGTGGGCAACGTTCGTGAGTGCCACGGAAAGATCCCTCAGGTTCGATCCACTAAATATCCGCCGTGTGTCGGATGGGCACGTTAAGCCGTCGGACCCCGGGTACTGTCCCCCCGGTAATAAATAAGGGCGTCTTCCTACCCCTTTCTACTTCGCTTCCGTGTCACTTTCCTATCGGACACTCTAGCCCAAATTCCCTAGCTTCCTATTTCTAAGGGTTGTTTAAGACCAGGGGTCAGACACTCCCTTCCTAAAATCCTCTACATATGATCATGTCCTTCAAGTCACTTGAGACCGCAAACGGGAGTTCTAGGCGTTGTGTACTTAAAACGCATAGGAAATGTCAGTGTCAGAAGACCACATTAGGCACATTATACTGCAAGAGTTGCACCATCGACATTCAGCGACGGTAGCAACACGAAAGATCAATGCCGTATATGGGCCGGGTACCCTGGAGGTCAGGAAATGTCAACGCTGGTTCTAGAAAGTTCGAAGGGGGGACACCAGCCTCAAGGATATGCAGCGACCCGGACCATCACCCCCTTATAGTTTACAGGCCCGCGCACCGAATACCGGAAGCTGGGTGACGTAGGAGAGAGTAGTCTGATAATCCATAGCGGGGAGTCGAACGGTCGAGCTTACTCGCTCGCTGTATAGTGTATAAGCCTCACAGTCGATGTGCGTGGCTGTCGTTGGTTTTCAACTAAGTTTTCCTCTCTTTGTTCTCATAAATATTTTTAGGACAAACAGCTTCAGAAGAAAATTCATTATGCCGTTTAGATGCAGTGTACCCCACTGTCGCGGAAATTATGACGATCGACCACGTGTTATTTTGATGGACCACGTATTGTATTATGCACCACATGTTATTATTTGGTTAATTTTTCTCTGAAAATTGCCGGAGTATTCAAATTCCCTACTAACGGGGACCTCCTAATATTATGGATTACTTCAATCAAGCGGGGAAATTTTAAAGTGACCAAGAACTCCCGGGTAAGTGGAAAGCTTTTGTAGACCTAAGGCATGCATCCCATCGCTGAACATAAACAGCATGTGGAGCAAAACTACATATGGTTTTAATTTCAGATCGTAGAGCATAATATAATTTAAGGTGTTATATTGCTCTTTCCTTGGCACTTCGCAACAGTAATAGAACTTTCGGTAATTAACTATGAAATGAAACACGACATGAGATGGCTGTCTTTTTTCTTGTGTAGTAGAAAATTCTATTACAAACTTTTTTATTTTAAAATTTAGTTGCCCGGCGTGGGCAACTAGATTTTTTATTTACCTGCCCAGGCCAATGATTTACATGCCCCGGGCATCTAGGGTATGGTATTTTCAAGCCCTGGATATTGTCATTTTTAAAAGAAAAAAAGTACCTGGATTGGCATGAATCCACATATTGTGGAAACTATGTTCTAAACAAACAAGACTTTTAAGATACAAGTAGAAATATGAACTCGTATTTTTTTGGGGGGAGGGGGGAACATCTGCTTAAAATGAGAGATCAGTTTTTTATTCATTCATCTAAACTTATCACTTATCTGTTTCCAGACTTCCTGCACCTTTTCTTCACAAGCTACAGCTATAATAACTGGAACTAATATATCTCATATTATCCGATAATTACTGCAACGTGTGCTTTCAAATGTTGGGGTGGGTGTCAATCTTTATGCCATTGCTTTTTATAGTTCTGAGAAAATGGTACATCAAGTTAGTCAATTTATAATGAGACATGTACATCTTTTTAAAAAAACATCCTATAGTACCAAAACAGTTGTTCAGATTTATCCAGTACAATAACTGTATGTGAGTTTGTCAGGTTCTCAAAAAATACAATTCTTATATGGAAAAATACTTTATTAAAATCTTATTGGAACAAATTCCCAATTTCCTTAGAATGCAACTTGTCTTTGAAATTCTTCGAGGAACAGCTAACGGACAAATAATTAAATTGTGTTTGTGATACACAAAGAACTACACAAACATATGTATTTGTACGTTGGTGGTTTTCCTGAATACTTCTTGAAAATCAAATTTCAGGAAATTTATGCCAATAAGTACTCGTATTTTTCCAGATAAAAAGTAATGTTTATATTCCAGATCCGAATAGTTTTGTTTAAAGCTACTAATAAACTTAATACAGATGTTTTAAACTTTCACAAGGAAACGTTTTCTAAATAGTGCTCTGGAAGACAAAAATTATAAATTTTGCATTTGCATACCAAAATGAAGTTGTCCAAACATGTAACTAGATGGTACTAAAATTAGGAAAACTTGTTACGCCATCAAAATGTCGTTATTGTACATTTAATAATGTAACAATTGCGTAATTTTCTTAAAATCTTAATTTATTTGATACAATCAGTGGATCAAGCAGCAATCCACTGTATACAAGTTAAAGTGTTTTATTGAGCCTTTGGTAATAATTTAAAAACACACAGGAAAAAAATCAGTTTTTTTCCTTAACCTTTTTTTTTATATATGTTAGTGAACATGGATCGCAAATAAATTTCTAGTTACTGTCTGATATGCAAATACATTTTCACTAAAGGAATTATTTCATTACCCAATATTTCGTAGTCGTAAGCTCGTAATGAATGAAAAATCTGATTCCTTAAATTCGTCAATTGACATCTTTTAAAACGACGGTGGTACTTCGTAATGGATCCTCAAACTAATCTTTCAAGTACAAAAATGATTTGTTCACAAGTACAAGAATGATTTGGTGAACTATGACAACAATATAACTTTAAGTGAGACTATGACGACAGTTTATAATTTCGATTACAGGAATGGTTTAACACTTCAAGTGAAAAGACAGCGATGATTTCATTAAGTTGACGAATCTATCTTTCTTACACTTTTACTTCGAAATTATTGCTACGCTAAATTTACGGTAATTTCTTTTTCTTCTGTATTTTGAAAGATTATTAAACAAACGTGTAAACTCTGCAGTTATTTAAAAAAATGTAACTCAGAAGTCCTTTTTTAAATGCAGTGAAACGCTAAACAACGCGAGACTTGTTTCGTTGGTGTACGTTAAAGACGGGTTCCAGCATCTCCGACTATGGACTACCCTAGTGACGTCACAATCCGGTGCGCGGGCCTGTAAGCTATAAGGGGGTGATGCCCGGACGGCCTGTTGAGCTGGATAACGACGTGCTGAAAGCTGCTGTTGAGGGAAATCCGCAGGCAACCGTCAAGGAATTGGTCACACTTGTTCATTCAACCCATTCCACTGTTCACCGGCATCTGCAGGACCTCGGTCATGTGTCGAAACTAGATAAGTGGGTACCCCGTGATCTCACTTCACAACAGCATGTGGACATTTGCACTTCTTTGCTCTCCCGTGAAAAAAGGAGAGCCGTTTTTGCACAAAATTGTCACGGGCGATGAAAAATGGATTGTTTATCACAACATTAAGCGTAAACAGCAGTGGTATCCCAAAGTGAATGTGCCTGCAGCAGTGGCGAAACTAGGACGTTTCCCACAAAAGGTTTTGATGTCTGTGTGGTGGGATACGCAAGGTATAATCCATTACGAGCTGCTGCCACCCAACAAAACCATTACAGGGGAAATCTACTATCAGCAGCTGCAGCGTCTACGCACTGCTTCGCAGGATAAACGTCCAGCACTCGTGAATCGTAAAGGGGTGCTGCTTCAGCAGAACAACGCAAAGCCACACACAGCGAAAATGACCAGTGCCACGTTGCAAGACTTCGGATGGAAAAAACTTCCGCATCCAGTATATTCCAATGACATCGCCCCATCCGACTACTACCTCTTTCGCAGCCTGCAAACCCGTCTTGCTGGGACTACACTTCGAAATGTGGAAGAGGTACGGCGAACCCTTTCTGCCATTTTTGCATCGAAACCCATGGAATTCTACAAGTCTGGGATTCAAAATCTTGTTGATCGATGGCAGAAGTTTATAACTACCGGGGGCACTTATTACACTGCTGGCCACCCAAAATTCAGCACCAAGAAGGACACGAGATAGCAAAGCCAGATTTATTAGACACATAACAACAGATACAAAGATGACACAATTTAGCTTACAGGCCCGTGCGACTTGCGAAACACGCAGACATCAATAGTTCGTGTGGCCCCCATGGCTGGCAATAACGGCCGCTACACGCCGCGGCATCGAACGAAAGAGGCTTTGGATGTGGGCTTGGGGTATGTCGGTCCAGGCTGCTTCCACACGTTGCCACAGTTCATCAGGCGTAGCCGCGGTTGGTGCTTGCCGGGCCACTCGGTTGCCGATCAGCGACCAGACGTGTTCGATGGGCGACATATCGGGAGAACAGGCTGGCCACGGCAGCAGTGACACCTAGTGGGCCGTGAAGAATTGTTGCACGATGTGTGCCACGTGCGGCCGCACATTGTCCTGTTGAAACGTGGCCGCTGGCAGGTCCTGCAGGTAAGGAAGGACTACAGGCTCCAAAACGTCGGAGATGGTGTAGTGGTTGTTGAGTGTACCGGCGATGCGTACCAGAGGGGTGCGGGTGTCATATCCAATTGCGCCCCAAACCATAACGCCAGGTGACGGACTGGTATGGCGATGCATAATGCAGGCGTCATACAGTCTCTCGCCGCGGCGCCGCCACTCGCGGATCCGACCATCGTGGTGTTGCAGGCAGAAGCGGGATTCGTCGGAGAAGACAATGTCATGCCATTCCGTAGTCCAGGTGCGGCGTTCAACGGCCCACTGCCACCGCACTCGCCGGTGGTGTAACGTCAATAGTAATCGGAGCAATGGGCGCTGTGCGACAAGTTCCCGCTCCTACAGACAACGTCGAACGGTACGTGCTGACACAGGTTGTTGGGCAACACACCCTAATTCCTGCGCTAACGTTCGTGATGTGGCGGTGCGATTCATCAATGCCCGCCGCACAACATGCCGGTCCTTTCGTTCGGTGGTGTGCCGCGGCTGCGGCAATCGCTCACGTTGGTCCGTCCGTCGCTCCTGCACCCACTGAATCCATACTCGCCTCACTGTGGCTGGATGTCGTTCCACATAGACGCCGATGTCTCGGTACGATAAACCGCTGTCGCGATAAGCCACTCTTCGTCCTCTGTTGAACTCCGAAACGTACTGGAATGACTGTGGTATTCTACGACAAGACATCAGGAAACTTTCCACGCACACGTCCGGCAGCACAACGCACTTCCACTACTGACACCCCGCCTTCTGTACACCCTTCTTATAGTGCTTCTCGGTGGCATGCCGGGCGCACATGATTTGCATATGCCCTGTAATGCTAATCGTTTACATGTCCTCTCGCGGGCGACGCATTCTGCGAATTTCAGGTCAATCGGATGCTTCCTTTTTGGTGTTGCATTTTGGGTGGCGAGCAGTGTATATGGATTAAAACAACTGTTCCAGGTACGTTTTTCTTTCTTTTCTTCACACGTTGAAAAAACGACAGTATTTTTGGGATTACCTGATATAATAGCAGGGGATTTCAATGCCAGAGTAGGTGCACAGAATGCAATTTCTGACAATATTCTGGGTAAGTTTAATGATCCTTGTATGAATGATAATGATGAAAGATTAATTGAACTCCGCATTGAGAATGGTTTGTGTATATCTAATATGTTTTTCAACCACAAGTATATCCATACATGTACTTGGGAAAATCGTACTCTTGGTCGAAAGAGTGTGATAGATTTTGTTGTATACGATCAGCGTTTGAAACACTTAATTGTTGACACTCGTGTGATGAGAGGTGCGGATGTTGGTTCTGATCATTACTTGGTGGTATCACAAGTGAAACTGAATGTTGGTTGGAAGAAGAGGCCCAACATGGAAAGAATAAAGGCTGAAAGGCTCCCTGAATATCATCAGCATTATTCTGACTTACTCAGAGAACGACTGAAGGAACTAAAGTCTTGTGAGAGGGATGTAGAAAAAAATGGGAATGCTTTAAGAACTGTGTTGTCACTGCTGCTGAAAAGGTCTGTGGCACCATAATAGTTGGTAACAAAAGAGGTGATGCTTGGTGGAATAGCGAGATTGAAGAGACAGTAAAGAGAAAGAAGGAAGCCTATTTGGGGATATTGCAAGGTAGAGTTTCTGTGGATGAATATCGCTGTAAGAAGCGTGAAGCCTCTAGGCTGGTTCGCCAGAGTAAGGCAAAAGATAGGAAGGAAAACGTGGAAAGGCATGAATTGGCTTTTTGGAAAGATAGGAAGATTTTCTGGAAGTACGTGAGAATCAGAACTAGGGGAAACAAAGTTGTAAGTTGTGTGAAGAATAGGATCGGGGAAATGATATGGGATCCCTATGAGTTAAGTGAAAGATGGGGTGAATACTTCTGTGAGTTATTAGATCAGGAAAGCAAAAGTGATCCAGAGACAGAAGCAAGTGATGTCACTAGAAAGGATGGAAGCACAGGAGGGATCTCAAAAGAAGAGGTGTGTAAAGCTTTAAAATCTCTTCAGAATGGTAAGGCTCCGCGAGTTGATGGCATAACTGCCAAGATGTTGAAATATGGTGGTGACTCTATAATTGACTAGTTAACTGAAATTTTCCAGTTGTGCTGGGAGTTAGGAATGGTCTCTCGGGATTGAAAGGATGCTATCATGATTCCCTTGTATAAGGGAAAGGGCGATTAGACTGACTGCAAGAATTATCGTGGTATTAGCCTACTGAGTGTGCCAGGGAAAGTGTTTGGTAAGGTCGTTATTGAAAAAGTACGGGGTCTTACATCAGAGAAAGTGTAAAATGTTCAAAGTGGTTTTATGCCTGATAAAGGCTGCACTAACCAAATTTTTGCATTACGCATGATGATTGAAAAGTATCTGGCTATTGGTAAGAAAGTTTTTGCTGCCTGCATAGATTTAGAGAAAGCTTACGACCGAGTAAATAGGACACTTTTGTGGAAGGTATTGAATGAATATGGTGTTACTGGGTATCTACTTATTAGTGTAAAATCCATGTATGCTGGTAGTAGAGCTTGTGTATGAGTGAATGGTGTTTTATCAAAATGGTTTTCTATTGGTGCAGGAGTCAGACAGGGTTGTGTAATTTCACCATGGCTGTTTAATATATTTATGGATGCGTGCATGCGTGATGCCAAAATAGATAATACTGGTTTATGTCTTGGTGACATCCGTGTGTGCAGATTGCTGTATGCTGATGACACTGTCCCGTTGGCAAAGAGCAAAAGTGAGTTGCAGAGTATGTTGTCTCGGATGTACGAAGTTTGCATGAAATTCAAACTGAGTATAAATAAGGGAAAAACCAAAGTTATGGTTTTTGAGAGAGGAACTGGTAGTACTGAATGTAATATATGTCTAAATGGCACAGTATTGACCAGGTGAATGAATTTGTGTATTTAGGAAGCATGTTTGACGGAGAGAGCAAATTGGATGGTGAAATTAGTAGGCGAGTGAATTCTTCATTGAAAGTTATGGCTGCTTTGGAAGGTTTTCACAGGAATGATGGGTTCTCAAGAGAGTCCCACATAGCTGTGTATGAAAGTGTAATTGTTTCTACTCTGATGCATGGCAGTGAAACCTGGGTGCTACAGAAGAAACAAAGGAGTCATTTGTGTGCTGGAGAAATGCGTTACTTACGGGGGTTGTGGCAAGACGCGTTCTGATTGTGTGAGGAATGAAGATGTGTTGTAGTTGTGTAATGTGAAGCAAAATGTTGTTAACATGATGGAGACTAATATGCTTCGGTGGTTTGGCCATGTTGAAAGAATTAATGATGAGATGCTTACTAAGAAACTCTTTTTAGCCCAAGTGGCAGGAAGGAAAGGTAGAGGTAGGCCAAGGAAGTCATTGGAGGATCAGATTCAGGAGCGTCTGCATGAGAAAAATATTATGAGTATGAAGTATAGAAGATCTTGTGTACGGTGTGTGATGGATGTGAGTGAAGCCCGAGTTGTATGTCAAGATCGCTGTAAATAAAGAAGTTTGATACGGCAACAGTAAGTAAAAATTATCTGGTAATCTGTATTTCTTTGTGGAGCTAACATCTGAATATCAGAGAACAGCTTAGTGATATGTAGGTATGTATAAGAATAATATGATCACCTACCTAATAATGGGAATAACTACCCTTGGCCCGGATGACAGCAGTGAGACGTCATGGCATGGACACAATGAGGCCCTGGAAGGTTGCCCGAGGCATACGTACCCATTCGGACTGCAGCAGAGCACCGAGGACCCGGAGATGACATGGCACGTCGAACCTGTGGATCCAAATAGTCCTACAAGTGCTCTATGGGATTGAGGTCGGGCGATTTCGCCTGCGAAGGGAGAACGGAGACATCGCTGTCGTGTTCATGGAACCAGACACGCAGCCTTTTAGCGACGTTGCACGGCGCATTGTCCTGTTGGGAGACACCATCACCACCAGGATAAACGTGCAACGTGAAGGGATGCATGTGGTCAGCGAGGATGGACAGGTAGCCATTGGCGTTCAGGGACCAATGGTGCCAGCAGTTCCAGGTCATACCAGCAAAAACATCCCCCAAACATGCACACTGCCACTGCCGGCATGTACTTAACCTACAATCGTGTCCGAATGTTGTTTCTCGTATGTCTGACGACGTATCCGTCACCGCCTCTTACTTCTGTGGAGTAGAAACTTCTATTCGTCGGAGAAGGCAACCTTTTCTCACTCTCCCACTGTCCAATGACGGTAGTCCCATGATAACTGCAGGCATCGTTGCCGATGGACCTGAGTTAACATGGGCGCCTTGACGGAGCGTCGACTCCAGAGACCCATGCGTAACAGTATTCGCTCTACTGTTATCGGGGACACGACCTGGTGCCCCAGCGTTGTTTTGTGTGGTCAATTGCTGCACGGTTGCGTGTCTACTGCCCTTTACCAGTCGACGGAGACGACGTTCTCCTCCGGGGCCGATGGCCTTTGGGGCTCCACAGTTATGACGTCGGGAGGTACTCGGTTTGCCAGCGGTCCTTTCTTGGTACACCCTTACTACAGCACCTCGAGAACAGCCCACGAAGTCTGCTGTTTCTGATATGCTTCCACCCTTGGCGTGGTGGCTGATGATCATTTCTTTTTAACGTCCGTCAAATCACTACCTCTGCCCATTGTGCTCACGTTACGCACTATGGCTCATCTGTCCTGGCCGTCCGCTTATATCTCCGTAGTCGACCTTGTCACGTACACTCTGTGACGCGCCTGGGCAGGTACACTGTGATTCCTGGGGTGATCATATTATTCTGGTACGACCGTGTATATGACGGGCAAAAGATGTTTTTGTTAACTTTTTCATTTCTCAATAGAATTGAAAACCATTCATTTGATTTTTAATTATCTTTGGATGATGTTGACGGCTCGAAACATCTTATTACATAAGTTCTGATTAAATACACAAATAATCACCGAATTATAATTTAGGTAGAAATCAGGGCATGCTTAAGCAACCGAGCACGCCCGTAGTCGGTGCCTATGATAGTCTGTATTATGTAAAACATACTTTTGTTTTTTTATATGACATCAATATAATATATTTACCGTATTATATGTATAAATGGATAGTGTGTACACAGAAAGCCCCACTATTCTCATGTCTTGCAAACGGAGGTAGAACTGTCAACAGATTCGGTCTGTCGCTCAGAGGTTATAGTCCGTTATCTAACAACACAACAAATGAAACCTCATGAACGAAGAAGACTTCTATCTTTTCTTTCCACTGAGTTTACTCAAGAACATTCATACTTCCAGCTTCCTAAAGCAGGTTATTTTTATTACATAAAATCATTGGAGACACTCAGTAGCATACTGGAAAAACTCGGGGTCCCCCACAAAAACTATCTTCGAGGTCCTTTTGCGAAAATCTATTAGCTTTCAATTACTGAAATTTTTAAATTCCATATTATTAACTAGGTTTTATGGGCGTTTTAATAATTCAGATTCTTTGGAACCTACAGGTATTTTTCGTAAAACCAAAGTTATTTCACAAACTAGGGCAATCATTTTAATTACTATGTGCACATTTGCGTGTAACACAAATGTGTACCTAGTAATTAAAATGATTGCATTCGTTTTATACCAACACAAAGTACTACAAAACACTTACGCCAAAGTTAATCATATGCAAAATTTATTTCTTTAGGAAACTAAAGCCATCCTCTTTGAAATGCCTCACGATCACACACATAAAACATATAATTTGTATGAAAATACAGATCATAAGTAAGCAAATAAGTAAGTAACAATTAAAAACTGTGGCACAAAAGAAGCACAACTTAAGTTATTTACTCTTGATATAAAAAAAACACATTTAGCATCATGCCGCAATATTTTGCACATAGTAAAAAGTCCCCGCGAAAAACAACGTTTAGTTCAGTACATTCTAAAGGATGCGTAGTTATGAGCAAACGAGTGTAACATCGTACATAACACCTTATTCTCACTGGTATAAACATTTCATTCACTGAACTGATGTTTCTTTCTCATTATTTTGTTAATATGCATGTATATGAACTATTACTATGGCTGTGAAAAGGGGACTCAAGTTCTCTCAAGTGGCAGCCTTCCCGTCATCCAGTTGTTATAAACTAAAACTGCGAAAAAGATTTCTAAATACTTTACTTATTTATTTATTTATTGAAATAAAAATTGCTTTTCTTTTTAATACTTCATTCGAAGCTGCCTTCAAAATCCTCTGCTATTTCCTTATCCAGCTTCACATGTAATTTCAGCTAAAAATTTTGCAAAACCTTTTTGCTCAATCTGGAGGCCCTCTTAGCCGTGAGGCCCCTCGCAATGCGGAGGTTGCGGGGTACTCAGTACGCCCCTGGAGACACTTACCTTTAATAAAACTAAATTTAGTGGACTGGTGGTAAAAAGAAAAAAAAAAAGAAAAAGCATCATTCCACCGTTTTCCATGCAAGTAAGCTAATGGATTTTTTTTTATAACTTGAATGCGTTTTTAAATATTTAAGTATTCAGTTTTTTCCTGGCTCCTTTTCATGGAGGAGGAGGGCTGTTTTGGCAGAACCAATTGTAAGACACTGGTGCCGTCAAAACATGAGGAACCACTTGTCTTTCCTCTAGCAAAGGTCGAAAAAAAAAGCAGCAAAAATAATGCGACGGTAAAATGACGAATTCATTTACATGTGATGCATTGTCAACGCTTCTGGATGGATACATCTCTTCGTGAGAAAACAAATGGCTTCAATATATTCTTAAATTCGCATGTCAAGAAAGGGGAACTACAGGGGAGGCAGTTCCCGTTTCGTAATCTTTTAACCGGCCGGAACGAATTAATTTGGGGTTAGCCAAATAAGCAGAAATCAACTCGAATTCAAATATTCGCTTCTTAAGAAGTGGGCCAAACGCGGCTAGTACGAGTGAACTTTCGCATCGGGAAGCGTTGTTTTCCCCTTAGTTTTGATATTCAAAGAGGTCATTCGGGTGGGGGTGGGGGTAAATGGCACCAATACTTCCGGACTGATTGCCGCCTATCCTAAGAGAAGAAAGAGATGCTCGAGTCACTTGTTTCCGCCGAGTGGCATGATGTCCGAGTCAGGGGGACTAACCTTACCTATTATGCCTTGACTGGGATCTAGATTAGAAGGGGATAGAAGAGAGCGTTTATCACCGTGACAGGTTTATGGTCGGTACCACTGAGATAGACGAATTGTTTTGTCGTCGCTTTCGTAAAACCCCGGAGCTATGTGAGCATTTCTGTTTGGGGATAACAGAAAAATTTGGGCACCATTTGGTTCATTTACATACATGGGCGCCCAATGCTTAATTTTCAGTAGCGGGCAAACAGAAATTGAATAACATATACAAACACGATATGTAAATTTTCACTGTGAATTCTTCTCATCTAACCGTTTTTACCACACCCTCAGAACATAAATTTAATTGGAAACAGGAAGACCCAAAATCTACATAAGAAAGATGGATAAATGAAATTACACAGCATGTTAAGACAATAAGGAGATTTCTTTGTCGTTCGCTTTTAGTCACTTGTGTTACATACGCCACAGAACCCCAGAGATCTCTCAACTGGTCATCAAAAATGGAAAAATTCACTCAAAACAAATTTCTGGGAAAATTTTTGAGATAGTGAATAGGTGCTGCAGACGATGACATAATTTTCCTTTCTTCGCCTTTCACACTTTTCTATACTGTACGTAATGTACGCTTTCCTCAAACATGCAATGAGAAATTTCATTATTACTTTCTACTGTAAATTTCTGTTTTTTCCACTGGAAATTCCCGAAGTTTTTCTAATTTTTGCTGCATACACAGGCATCCAAAAATTCTATAGAAAAATTAGCAATCTGAATTAGTGTTAGTGCAATTGATTAATACACCAAGTATATAAGGTTGAAGAAGTAATCCGTTTAATCGATGTAAGAAAACAAAACACAATTCGCCAAGCTTTCGCTCATCTACGGATGGCTTTTTCAAGGCTAATAGCGTAAACAAACTGAAATATTAGAACGATTAAAATTTAAATGTGAAAATGGTTACACGAGACACATAAAGAATGATTGAAATACGCAGCGCAGCGTGTTCTGAGCATGAAGTCACGATATGTGTTAATTTCGGACATGGCGGTATCTTGGCAACTCCAGGAGACGCTGTCGTTGCAGGCTTCACGGCTGGTGATAATTTCCAGAGACTCTCTGAATGCTCTTGCTTTTGTGTTAGTATACGGGACTAAATGTTTAATAGCTTCCCATAAAGATACCGCGGACTTGGAACACACTTCTCTGGATACAGCTGTAGAAGATCTTCCTTCTTTTACGTCTCTTTTGTGTTCTCTGATTCTGGTTCCAAATGAGCGTTTTGTCTTTCCGATGTGATGCCTATGCGTACAATCAAGGTACGATAATGGTATGTCTAAGATATGCAGACGACGTGCTATTCATATGGCCTCACAGGAAAGACACTCTTCAGCCTTTTCTAGACCAAATCAACTCCATTCACTCTTCGATCCGCTTCACCATGGCTATCGAAAGAGGCAGCTCATTACCTTATCTGGATGTTCTTTTAACTAAATTACCGGACAACCGGCTCCGTTCTCAAGTCTAATACAAATCCATGTCTGTACCTAATCCAATGCTTAGCAGCTCATTTTGCCAAGCGGAAAATAAGTCTGCGTTTTACAGATCACGGATTCAAAGAGTTTTTACTGTAAGCTGAGATGTCTACGCCAGACAAGCTGAACTAAATAAAATAATTAATTTAGCCACGAAAGCAGAGTACTCATATAAAAGTATTCTCAGCGTCATCAGTAAGGCCAAGGCTCACTATGTGGTATATGCGCTAATCCAAAGACTCAACTGCAGTACTTGGGATCAATGCCATATATTCCAAGCTTGTCTTACATCCTGAAAAACGCCCTGAAAAAAATGGGACTAGGTGTGTGCATAAGAGACCCAAAATCCTTGTACAGCATACTGTCAAAGTTCTCTGATAGTCCTACGATCAACAACGAAGCTGGTGTTGCCGCACCGGTGGCGCAGTGGTCTAAGCGATGGCTTCTGATAATTCGTCCGAGATGGGTCCGGGTTTGAATCCCGGTGAGACATGGATGTTGTGTTTGTCTTACGCCTCTGGCTCTCTCCCTTCCCTGGAGTCAGTGTTCCTACATTAGGGGCGAGCAACTGCTTATAGCTAATTGAGTTGCTCACGGTGGTCGTTAAAATTCAATCCAAAAAAAAAAAAAAAAAGAATCTGGCGTTTACGCCATACCATTATCGTACCCTGTCGGTACGCATAGACATTACATCGGAATGACAAAACACTCATTTGGAACCAGAATCAGAGAACACAAGAGGGACGCAAAAGAAGAAAGCTCTTCTACAGCTCTATCCAAGTCTGCGGTACCTTCATGGGAAGCTATTAAAAAATTAGCCCCCTATACTAACCCAAAAGCAACAGTATTCAAAGAGTCTCTGGAAATTATCACCAGCCGTGAAGCCTGCAACGACAGCTTCTCCCTGGAGTTGCCAAATATCTGAATCCAGTGCCTTAATGACCCCCCCTCAAAACCGCTATGTTTCAAATTAACACATATCGTGACCATACTCAGAACACGCTGCTGCGCTGCGTATTTCAATCATTCTTCATGTATCTCGTGTAACCATTATCATATTTAAATTGCAATCGTTCTAATATTTCAGCTTGTTTACACTATTAGCCTTGAAAAAGCTATCCGTAGATGTGCGAAAGCTTGGCGAATTGTATTTTCTTTTTCTTTTCTTACACCGATTAAACAGATTACCTCTTCAACTTTAGGATTAGTGTTATCGCGAAAATATCTGTAGTACCTTCCAAAAACAGAAAGGGTATGGTTTTATTTTCAGGTGAGGGCAAATGCCCCCACGCCCTATATAGGCGCCCATGGTTACATCGGTTGCTTAAAAGGTTAACAGGTAAATTTACAAACAGATAGAAGCCATTTGTTTTCACGAAAAGAGATATTCTTCATGTTTGTGATATTTTCCAAATGAAAGACTTGGCTACCATGGGGAGTAACAGTATAAGTCATAGGCGCCGACTATAGGGGGGCAAGGTTAATCCCCCCCTAATAATTTTACTAGTGGGGCAGTACCCACCCAATATTTTTCGTCCTGTTTAATTAAATAAACCCTTTGGCCTTATAAAGTGGACCAAACTCCACGTTATGAGGCCAAAGCGATTATTTCCGAAATATTTATAAATAACAAAATAAGTAAACTTTTTTTTCCCATATAAAGCATTGCTTATTTGATAAGAAACTTCATTGCCAGCCCCGTATTTTGGTCGACATGTTCTCGTGATGTTTAAAACAATAATGAAAAATAAAATAAATAAAAATACAGAAACGTATAATATCTAGCGCCTTTATGTACCTATTTATTTTTTGCGCTTCTCGTTCTTTGTTTGAGTAACAGGGCTAATTTTTCATATTTTTGATAAACGTTTGGAAACAAAACCTCTCGGGATATTTCTACAAAATCTCAGGCTGAAGAATTTCCTTTTAAAAAATATTAATACTCAGCAAAAGAATATTCCTACTTTCTTGTTCGTTTGCTGACGAGAAATTACAATTACGTTTCAAAATATACGTAGAATCTCATAGTTTATCTTTTTGCACCCCACTCCCTTCCTTTTAACTTTTATTTTCCTCCAGACAAAGAAACAGACCCACGTCAGATCTCTTCACGCTTGCCCCCTCAATAATTTGTTGAAGTCGGCGCCCGTGGTATAAGTCCCTCTTTCTTGGCAGAAGTACATATAATAAATACATCAAACCCATTTGATTCCCATGAAAAGAACTGGTTTTCACACTTTTAGATGTGTTTTAAGGATGTAAATTAGAAAAAACTACCAACAAGGTTGTTCTCGATTAAAAATCGATAATCATGGATAGGCAATTATTGCGTATCTAGTGAAGAAACTATTGGTTTCTTTACATTTCTTTCTGTATTTCTTTTTTTTTTACCTTATATTTTTTACTACCTGAGGACTCAGTGCCGGATTTAAGGCTTTTGTGGCCCTAGGCCAAATTTTCTATGCTGGTACCCCCCCCCCCCCGGCCACCCATATTTGAATTTGCCCATATAACGTTTTCTAATAAACTTATCTTTAAGTTAAAAATATAATAATTGGTAATATAATTTTATTGTTATATAAGTATTATTTAAATAAAAATCATTTTGATTTAACTTGTTATTAAATTAAAGGTTATGAAAAAAAATATTTGTAAACATAGTCAAAGAGGTTCATGCTTATCCAGGAACAACACTTTACATTTTGATTGCGCTCTCTATCGCACATTCAAAATGTAAAGAACTACACTTTAAGTCGAATGCGCTATCTATCGCATTCGACGTAAAGGAACAACACTTTACGTCGCATGCGCTCTCTATCGCACTAGTACGAACACGGGCGTGCTCGCAATAGAGATATTATTACGTTCTTATTTCTTTAGTTATCATTCAAGATAAAATAAAAAATTACCAGTACTTTATTTTATTCAAGTAAATTAAAATAACGGTACCTCCCTTTTCTAAGTTTTTCTGTTCCATGCTCTCCGTTTTTCTGGATTCTACACCTGGGGCGCTCTAGAGCCTGGGGCCCCTAGGCCGCAGCCTAGTTGGCCTAGTGGTAAATCCGCCGCTGTAAGGACTGCATGAAAGAGCAAATAATATGACCCAGCCAACAGACAAAGCAGTTTAGGATGCATTGAAAGCTACAAACAATTCCTCCACCCTTGAAAAGCATCAAAACTTCTAAGGAGAATAAAATTGCAAAAACTTTTGTTTTGTACTTCTAAGAAGCTTATATCATTAAGGTTGTATTCCAACCCCACGCTGGAATACAACCTTAATGAACATATGAAAATCTTTATATACTTACCTACCCTTAGTTCACATTTTTAAAATGCAACACATCAAATGGTTTTGAGTCAAGAAAATGACTCTTGGTTGAGATCACGTCGGTCGAAGCCAAAATAAGTTTTTGTAGAATACATATTCCGATAGATGGCGACACATCAGTTTGACAGCGATTTCTCTGATGGTTGGAGCACTTTGAGTGGCACTAAGGAGTGGCACTGCAGTTTGTCATTGTTATTACTATATTATTTTCATAATTATTATTAATACAGAAGTTTCTATTACATAGAAAATCTTATTATTACTCTCTACTCCCCTTCAGAAAAACTTGCGAGTTGTCATCCAACGCTAACATTTTGATTACAAAAAGCAGCTCTATTGCCAATATGGTACAACTATTTCTTCAGAAAATTCAATCCGAAAACTTTCATAATAGGGTTTTGTAGAATACATGTTTCATTACGGAACTAAAGAACCAACAAACGCACGGTTTCTTTCTTTTTTTGTTTGGGGATTAAACGACCACCGTGAGCAACTCCATAGGCTATAAGCCGTCTCCCGTCCCTAATTTAGGGCCACTGGTTTCGGGGAGGGAGAGACCTAGTTCCTTAAGACAAACACAACATCCATGCCTCACTGGGATTCAAATCTAAATCCATCTCGGCCGAATGGTCACAAGCGGTGGTCACGTCATAAGCCAGCGCGCAGACCACTGCGCCATCGGGTCATCCAGTATAATCGAAAGGAGTCGATGTGTTATAATGAATACGAAATCATTCTCCTCGGTCATATCCAAAAAACCTTCCCGGTGGCCGAATGTTCAGAGGCGTGGGTTTCTGACCAGTCGTCCTTTCGGGAAGTATAAGTCGGTTGAGGTCGCCCGGTGGCGCAGTGGTCTAAGCGATGGCTTCTGGTCATTCGTCCGAAAGAGGTCCACGTTCGAATCCCGTGAGGCATGGATGTTGTGTTTGTCTTATGGCACTGGCTCTCTTCCTTCCCTGGAACCAGTGGTCCTAAATTAAGGACGGCGGCTGCTTATAGCCCATTGAGTTGCTCACGGTGGTCGTTAAACTTCCAATCCAATCCAGTCGGTTGAGTGCAATTGGAGGTTAGAATAATATTTCTGGATATGCCCTGAGTCTCTTAACCGTGAAGCCGCAAACTGTGGGAATTTGGCATTGCTTGCATGATACCGACGTAATTTCAACCATGTGTATTTTTGAATTGCGTGGATTTGGGTTGCAAAAACCGTGTTAATATCAAACCCGAATGAATTACACTTCATACACGAGTGAAGTTTTCAATTTTAATGTTATGTTTTGCTTAGAATGCACACTAACGTTCGTATACTTCAATTTAAAATAAAAATGGGAAAGAGACTCAAAATGATTAAGAATTTTATAAATTCAGCATTTTCTCACACATCGGTAGTAAGTTACGATGCGAAATTGAAAACATTTGAGACGAAAGAAAGCGAGTCGGCCACCACAAAATGCATTGCAATCAAGGAGGTTAGAAGAAGGAGGAGATGGCAACAGCCTTTCTCACCGTGCTTCTGGTGTGACGCCACTTTTTATCAGCTGATTACGCCAATGCGCCCAACCTGAGAATCTCCTGTATATCTCTATGGAAAAATCGCAATTTGGAACCCGTTTTTTTTTTTTTTTGATTGGAGGTTTAACGACCACCATGAGCAACTCAATGGGCTATAAGCAGTCGCCCCTCCCTAATTTAGGGTCACTGGTTCCAGGGAAGGGAGAGAGCCAGTGCCGTAAGACAAGCACAACATCCATGCCCGACAGGAATTCAAACCCAGACCCCTTACGGACGAATGATCAGAGGCCAGCGCCTTAGACCACTGCGCCACCGGGGCGGCAAACGCGTTTTTCGGACCCTTATTCTACCCATACAGTCATGAAAAAATTGAAGCTGAAATATTCATTCCCATAATTACAAAATTCCAGAAAAAATAGGAAAATATATGTTGTTATTTCTTTAAAAAAATTGAACAAAATAATGATTTTTTGAGCGGAAGTGCATAGTGCGTATGGTTACTTGCATACTAGCTTGTGCAAGTAGCCATGTTTAAAAAATTTTCAAAACTCTAATGTTGAGAAATATGAAGTCCGAAATATTCCTTGTTTGCATCCTTGTTTTGCATGCGCTAAGCGTAACTGCTTCAGGCACAGGACGTGACCTCACGTTGCCGAACTCCCGCAAACTCGCACCACCTCAGAGAGAGGATTAAAACAGCTGATCTGTTTCGGCTTCACTCAAAACGGGTCCTTTCACTTCCTCTTCTTCTAACCTCCTTGATTCCAATAGCCTTGAAAACCATCAGCTTTCCCACACTTTGATGGCCGTCGCTCGTGGTTATAGGCTTCACGCAGAGTGGTACTGCTGCATTAACATGGGCATTTTTTTTTTTTGGTTGGAGGTTTAACGACCACCGTGAGCAACTCAATGGGCTATAAGCAGTCGCCCGTCCCTAATTTAGGGTCACTGGTTCCAGGGAAGGGAGAGAGCCAGTGCCGTAAGACAAACACAACATCCATGCCTGACCGGGATTCGAACCCGGACCCCTTACGGGCGAATGATCAGAGGCCAATGCCTTAGACCACTGCGCCACCGGGGCGGCTAACATGGGCATCTCCAGATATCTTATTTTAACCTCCCAACCTCCTCGGTTGAGTGGTCTTTTCCACTCAACATTTTGTTAGTTTTTTTACAGATGGCAACAGCTGTAGTGTGTTTACTTATCCTGCCGTGTTGCAGCTTGCGTGTTGCTGAACTCTAGAACGGGTGGGTGGATTGAGGTAATATGAGTTCGAAATTCAATTATGTAATTGCCTAGTGTTTAAATGCTGTTACATGTATTTTGATATTTTACTAGTACAGTTTTCATATTCTAGACTTTTTGAGTTTTCAAATAAAGCTGAGATGTTCAGAAAAGTGAAATGCTTTAAATTTATGATTGAGGTGGTCTGTTCCCGGAGAAACTAAGGTCTCTTTTAATATTGCAAAATATATAAATTAGGGCAGCTGTGTCAAACTCATTACATGTTTAGGACCATATTCGGTAATAATATTCAAGCTGACAGCTGAATCTCCCATTTATTGGTTTCGTACATTTCGCGTGAATTTTTGTTTTAGTTGGAACACTAATAAGTAGCAATTCTGTAAAGAAAAATTTGATTTGTTTTATTAAAATGTTGAACTGTAAATAATTTTTTTTATTGCTAGTTTCTTTGCCCCTTTAACCGAGCAAGTTGCGCTGATAATTTCCGTAGCGAATTTTTGTTTAAATTAGAACTCTAAACAGTAGTTTTTTTGTAAAGAAAAATAAGATTTGTTTTTTTAGAAATAAAATGATGAATAATATAATTATTTATTGATGGCCTCTTTGCACCGCTAAGGGAACTACTTAATGCACTGAAAATCGAAAGGCAACTTCAAGAAATTTATCCCACAATTCATGGAGACTCTGCAATGAATTCTTGTCGCAATTTTAACTTAATGAAGTTGAAATCCGAGTTTTTTTTTTTTTTTTTTTTGTTTTTTTTTAATCTATGATTTGAAGTTATAAAAATTTCGCTATTTGGGAAAGTGAAAAAAAAAATATTGGAAGGGCTAAAGAAGTAATTAAAATCTATAGAGTCAAGTTACACTTTTGAGAAAGACATTTTTTTTTCAGGCTTTTTAAAAGCACCTGAGAATTATATGAAGTATCAAAGTTATGTACCATGTTTTTGATTATGTCAGTAGCTGCTGTAACTTCTGTCATAACTGTAAAGGATTTTAATTATTTCTTTGTCAGTCTTTAATGAAATCAGTGGGTTTTTGAAGAAAATTGATACTGCTAACAGACCACCTATGTGTTGTAGAAGTTTGCAGGTAGCAAACCTAAACCTAAACTCCTGTGCCAATGGACTTGACATTGCATTTTCTTGAATTAAGGTCTTTATGAGTCCAATTATTCTTCATAGCTGAGTGGTAACTGTAGGTGCAATTAGACCAGGTAGATAAAAGTGGTTGAATAGAAACAATGAAACAAAATTTGTAAGCAATAAATGCCAAAATCACCTTTGGTATTCAGCATGCCACACTTCCTTGTTTCACATCTTTCTTCCAAGACATGCCAAAAACTGATGATTTATTACAATTTAATGCATGAGCTGCTTTAGTGCCTGGCAGACTTCTAGTAGCCGAAAGACTATAATTGAACCAGACTTGTGCACCTCATCATCTTTCCCCATGCATGTGTGTTGTCAATACTTAGCCAATCACTAAAGCGATGGGACTGCTCCAGTGATGTAGTGGTCTTAGTGATCACTTTTGACTGCTCATCTTAGTGAGCCCGGGTTCAAACCCCAGAACAAGTTTCAGAGGTCTGTTTGTCATACGGCACTGGCTCTTTTCCTTCCCTAGAACCAGTGGCCTTAAATTTGAGATAGCCAACTACTTATATGCCCCTTAGAGTTACTCACAGTGGTCATTAAGCCCCGAAACAAAATTTAAAAAACAATTATAGGAAAGTTGTTTCCAGTTAACTGGAAAGAAAAACTTAATCATTGATGGTTCATTTTTGGAAATACAAGTTTATGATGTGTGATAAATATTTAAACACTGCTGTAAACTACAGGATAAAATGCAAACTGATGTAAACAATTTACTGTAAAATTAACCATCCTCCTAGCATTCATCGCTTCATTACTGTAAAAGGAACACTGATTCAATAGTTTTCCAGAATTTTGTTTACCTTAAAACTTGTAAATTATTGTATATTTTAAGATCGTGTTTTAACTAGAGCAGTATTTTTGAATAATTAACTGAATAATGGGTATAATGTTTCAGCAGAAAATGATTTATTTTTCCAGATTTTAACCTTGAGGTAGGTACATATTCGTCAAAAATTGATGTGGGATGGAACCCACAATATGTATAGTACAGATAGGGAGCATTGAGAAATTAATTCTAAGCTTTTATGTTTAACCACACCTTTTCATAGTCATCACTTTTCATGTAATTAATTGTTAAACATATATTTTGACAGTTTAGTTACCTAGTGCCATTCTATTCCAGGGTATATAAATAAGTTTTGAGAGATTTCCATTTGGTGTTGTACTTATTACTGCTCGCATGTATTTTAAGGTGGCAACACTGCGATATCGCAGTACAAGACGTCAGAGTCAGTATACGACGTTCGATTGAGGTGCGAAGACGTATTTGTTTTACTCGTTGGAAAATGGCAACTTTCGTCCCAAAAAACAGCATTTGCAGGAAGTGTTAGTGCATTACTTTATTGTAAAAAAAAAGTGCTGCCGAAAACTATCGCTTAATGTCAGAAATCTATGGTGAGCATTCCCCATCCTTAAAAACATGTGAGTATTGGTTTAGATGATTCAAAAGGAACGATTTCGATGTCAGTAATAAAGAACGTTCTGGACCACCCAAAAAAATTGCTGATGCCGAATTGAAAGCTTTACTCGACGAGGATCCATGCCAGACCCAAAAGAACTAGCAGCAGCATTAAATGTTAGTCAACCATGTATTTCACAACGTTTAGCTGTCATGGGAATGGTGCAAAAAGAAAGGAATTGGGTTCCACATGCTTTGCGGGAAAGAGACCTTGAACGTCGAAAAACCATTTGCAAATTGCTGCTTAAAAGGCAAAAAAAAAAAAAAAAAAAAGGGGGTTTTGCATCTTATTATTACTGCCGACGAGAAATGGATATGGTACGATAACCCTAAACGGCAGAAAGCATGGGTGAAGCCAGGTGAACCAGGCTCTTCAACGCCAAAACGCAATATCCATGGTTCAAAGGTAATGCTGTGTATCTGATAGGACCATAAGGGTGTGTGTGATCCACTATGAACTGCTGAAACCGTCAGAAACTATTACTGGTGATCGGTATCAAACCCATTTAATGCGTTTAAAACGAACTCTCACGCAAAAACGGCTGGAATGGGAGACTAGACACAACAAAGTCATCTTACAGCATGACAACGCAAGACCACATGTTTCTCAACCTGTGAAAAAGTACTTAGAAGGATTCGACTGGGAAATTCTACCCCACCCGCCTTATTTGCCAGATATTGCGCCATCGGATTACCATTTGTTCCGGTCCATGCAGTCAGCACTTTCTGGAGAACGGTTTAGTTCTTATGAAGACATCAAAAATTGGCTGGACAACTGGATCTTTTCCAAGGAACCAGAATTCTTCCTTCGGGACATATGTTCACTGCCCGAAAGATGGGGTAAAGTTGTAGCTTCAGAGGAAGCATACTTCGATTAATATTAAAATATTGTTTCTGTTCTCCAACAACGTGTTTTGTTCACCTCAAATCCCTCAAAACATATTTATATGCCCAATACATACTTTTCTTTTTCAACATTATGCCATTGCACTGCTCTTCATGCAGTCATAATACTACTGTGGCTCATTTGAACTATGCTGGAAAGTACTTCAGAAGTAAACATGAATCTTACCACAGCAGTTCCCGGTGGTTTTTATTTATGTGTGAGATTGTGTCTCTCCTTGTGACACTACACAATATAAATATAGTCGAACCTGTGTGCAATGAAGTTTCAGGGAGAGTAAAAAATATTTGATATACACGAAATTCATTACATCAAACAGAAAAAAAGGGCTATTTTTGGCATAATTACATTATGTCAGGTTAAAACTAGTCTATATCATAAACTATCAATTAATTCAAGCTTATTAATTGAAAACTGTAGCTAGCAAAATAATATCTGAGATATCTGCAATAAACAAAACATTTAACAAATCATCATCAACCATGGGTAAAATTCCCCATAGGTGTCTGTTGCCATTTTAACTATATTGTCCCATTGAAGATTATTCATTGCAGAGTGGTTCAGTTCTTGAAGTGTTCCACTGAATCTAGTCTTTGATATCATCAGCTCACTCACAGTGAGAGCGTCCTCTTGCATTCCTTCTGTTCATTAAGCCAAACACCAATGTCTTTATCTTTCTGTCATTTTTCATTTTGCAGATGTGTCCGAAATGTCTTGGTTTTCTCTATATGATTTTTTGAAGGAGGGTCTCTTTTAGTTGTATTTTTCTATACACTTCTTCATTTCTTATCCTTTGGGTCCATCCAATTCGTAAGATTTTACAATGGCATTTTCTTTCAAAAGCAATTATCGTCTCTCTGATTCCTTTGTCAGTGTTCAAGTTTTGCATCCGCATAGCATACTGCTTAAGATGCATGTCTCAAGAATGCTTCACTTAGTTTCGAGGCTAATAGCTCTGCTCTTCCAAATTTTATCCATGGCTTTTAACAAATAACAAATGCAGAAATTAAAACAAATGAATTATTATTTGACAAATGCAGAAATTAAAGTAACTCCCCAAAATTTGAAATTTCACTTATTACAATAGAAATTTGGAAGATGTGAATCTGTCTATTGGTGTAAATATGACATGGATGTTAAGTCGGATAATATCCCAATACATAATAAAATGTCGTCATCCTGGAAGCGGGAATCGAATCTGCGCCTCCCGCGTAGCGCCTGAGTATGCTGGGAGACGCTGGTTCGATTCGCTCTCCAGGACGACGAAATTTTCAAGTATTGGGATATTATCTGACTTAACATCCATGTCATATTTACACCAATAAATGGATTCACATCTTCCAAATTTGTGTTGTACAATGTTGTAATCCCATATTTCATTCATTGATTCACTTGTTACATTGGATACATAAACCAATTCTTGCTTGTTTTGTGCTTATCATGATCGTGTTTGTTTTCAGCTTCCTCTGATGTGGTTGTTAAGATGTTTGTAAATGCAAAATAAATTCTAAGATAAAAAACGGAGATTCAGTGATTGAAAGATGGCGAGGGGAGAGGGGGAAAAAAGGCAGTCATTTGTATGCAGGAGATGGTTGTTTAGCAAACGTAGGGGGTAGTAAAAAACCAACTGAAACATTCTTGTCTTCGTATAAACTGACCTGTCTGTGAGGGAAACCATGCTGTGTTATCAGTAGCAGGTAATTCTTTGTTTTCCATGAAAAAAAAACTGGGTTAATGCCATTTATTTTGTTTGCTGATAAATCGTGCTGAGCTTGAATATATGCAGTTTCTCCAAAAATTGTTTGTAATATGCAGTTAAAATGACAAGGGAGCATATTACGAAGTCCAAAGAATATCTAAAAACTTGGGTTTACGTAGAACTTTGTATTATTCAGGCTCATTATACATGGGGTTGATTGTAGCCCCACGATGAAATGCAAAACAAGATTAGATATGATAATTAACACGGCAATCAGACATTGCCGAATTGACTGTAATTACTGTTTCATACGTGAATTAAATCACATCAGAAAACTTGGAAATTTCATCGCCGTGGAGCAGGAATCGAACCCACATTTCCGATTACCGTTCGAGTGCGCTATCCGTTGCACTACCCACGACTGCGAATTCGATGCTCTTAACACTCGGATACTTGTGAATTCGCCATCATGGGTGGTGCAACGGATAGCGCACTCGAACGCTAATTGGGAGATGCAGGTTTGATTCCTGCTCCACGGCGATGAAATTTTCAAGGTTTCTGATGTGATTTAATTCACGTGTGAAACAGTAATTACAATCAATTCGACGATGTTTGATTGCAGTGTTAATTATCATGACGTATTTACCACATATTATGAGAAGAATATATCTTCAACTCTGAAGATTAGATATTTTTTAAGTATACCTATATATATACTCTACGTCAAAAAAATAGTTGCACTCAGAAGGAAGCAACCAACAGGAATGAAACTTGGTGGGTAGGTTGGACCTTGTGAGACGTGTAAATAATTCAAGTATTGTGCTCGGCCACGCAGGTGATGCAAGCAAGGAGGGGTTGCAGTGCTGTGTCTGACTGGCTATATAAGGTCATCCCGTTGTACGTGCTTGCCATTCTGACTCATGCTGTTGTGTTGGTTGCATCCTTTGCAAGTGAAGTATGCCTTGGAGAAAAGTTCGGAAGCAATACAAGCAGTTGGAGGAGTTCATGAGGGGCCACATCGTAGGGTTCCAGGAAGCAGAATGGTCTTATCGCCGTATTGCATGCCATACCGGTCATGCAGATATCATCATAGCATGCTTTTGGTGTCAGTGGATAGAACAAGGCATGCAGCAGCGACAGGAATGGTCTGGGGAACCTAGACAAACCACGGAGAGAGAAGACTAACTAGTTGTGTAACATGTGCAGAGTGACCCAACAGCCATGATTGCGGATATTCAGCGAGCAGTGGTCCCCACCGTGCATCGTCTGATTAGTGCCAGCACCATTAGCAGACTGCTGCATGACATAGGACTACACGCACGCAGACCATTATGATGACTGCCCTTAACACCATTGCATCATCACCAAAGACTGCAATGGTGTCATGCCAGATTGTCATGGAGCCACTCAGAATGGCAAGGGGTGATCTTCAGTGACAAGTACCACTTTTGTCTTGGAGAAGACGACCAACGAATCCATGTGTGGAAGCACCGTGGTCAGCGCCAAGGTGAACGGTTTGTTGTCGAGCGTCATACGTACAGAAGGCCTGAGTGTCATGGTGTGGGATGCAATTGCCTACGATGCCAGTCACCTTTAGTGTTCATTTCAGGCACTTTGACAGCCCAACATTACATTAATTAGGTCCTGCAACCAGTGGCCCTACCATTTCAGAGCGCCCACTCTGGTGCAATTTTTCAACACGACAACACTGGTCCGCATACTGCTGCTGTCTCAAGAGCTTGCCTTCAAGGCACTGACACTCTGCCATCGCCAGACCTGTCGCCGATTGAAAATGTAACGAGGTCCTGCAAACCAGTGGTGCCCTACCTTTTCTGAACGCCCACTCCGGTGCGATTTTCCAACAAGACAACACTTGTCCGCATACTGCTGCTGTCTCGAGAGCTTGCCTTCAAGGCATTGACACTTTGCCATGGCCAGATCTATCATTGATTGAAAATGTGTGGGATGCTATTGGATACACTATCGACACTCCACCCCTACCTCACAATCTGCAGGAAAATTTTCTGCTGTGTGTTGTTTAGGAAATATTAGAGGAAAAATAGCTATCATTCTTTCAAAAGTTATTTTATTTAAATATGGACATTTGTGCCGAAACAGGAGTTCTATGAATCTATCCACTATTTACTCATCACAGTGCCCTGCGTGATTGAAGTCATGTTTCATCAGGCTTCATGAGGGTTCAATTATCAGGGAATAGAAAATTTTGGGTGTGACGTCTTAATGGAGTTTCGGGTAGTTAGATTCTCTCCGTTGGCTGATTGAAGGAGTATCTTTTTCTGTAGCACATTCTCGCCATTGGCTGATTGAAGGAGTGGCATTTCTCTGTAATGTCTTGAGAGCAGAATAATCATAGGTGGCAGTTACTATCCATAGCTGTCCCCATAGGGGGGCACAGCTGAGGATATAACCAACAGAAAGTCAGAAAACTGGCATGAAGTGACACATGGAAAACTGCAGTCTAAAACATAAACAAAGCGGCCAGCAACTGCAGCAGGAGGATTCACTTAACACTTCGGAAGTGCAATCCCATGCTGGTAAAAAAGACTCGCATACACAAAAAGAAACAAACAACAGCCTGTTCATCAATGTACATCAAAGAAAATGTTTTGATATGGCTTTCATTCACTTTATGCAAGTATTTGAACCTGAACTTTTTTCTTGGGTATATGTAATGTGTTTTCATTTCAGAGCATGCAAATAATCTGTTTTTTTCACTCCTACAGATTGATAAGGGTAACCTAAAATAACCTGGCTCTGATCAAATTTCCTTCTCAGTAGGAAAGGTTGATCAGAGTCAGGATATTTTAGGTAGTCCTAGTGTTTGGAAGGTGGATCACAAAGTCAGGCTATTTTAGGTAGTTACATTGTTTTTCAGCAGGGAAGTTTGATCGGAATCAGACTATTTTAGGTAGTCTCAGTGGTGTAACTACAAATTTTTGGCCCTTAAGCAAAATTATGAAAAAAGGTTCCTCCCGTATTTCTGCTCTATGTACAAAACTAACAAACTCAAAACACATGCATTTTAACATGTAAAAAACATTTATTTCACCTTAACACAATTCTTATATTTTTATAGATACATTGTAGATACTAAAAAAAAAATCTTTCTTCCTACTTTTTTTACTGTCAATGTCTCTAAATCTTTGGTATTTAATTTGTCTGCCTCTTGGGCTGCAGTGGCAGTTGTGAAAGATATTTCAGTTGTTCCTGACTCATTGTATTTCACAAATAATTTTCAGCATGTTGAATGATATTTCAGAAGTAGCTGCTGTGTAAGAGTGTTAGATATAAAGTAAGTGCTGCCAAAACATCTGGATAGCTACATGACAAATTGTTAAATATCATTATTAACAACTCTGCAAGTTCTTTTAATTGAATGTGTTTATTTAATTTCTGTTGTACGGCTATTTGGAACTATTTGCAAAAGTTGAATGGAGAAATTCAACTTTAATGTATATTTTTCGCAACTTGTCTGAATATTTTCCATTATTGTGAGCAAGTTCTGAGGCTTCAAAAATGCCAATTATTGACAGTTTTTTGCATACTGATAAATCTTTATCAAATTTGTGTTAATACATGTCTAAAATTCTGTGCCATACGTTTACTGTGAATACATCTTCGGCTGTTTTAAATATATAATCCAATATTTGGCATCATGCCAATGTCCTGCATATGACAGTAGATGAATAAACTGAAAATATCTCTTCTCGTCTTGCTTGCTCTTTGCAATTATTTTTCTTTCCCTCTGCCTCTCTCATTTTCCTTGTTTGCTGGTGGATTTGAGTTAAAAAAAAAATTGTTTCTTAATCCTGTTTGGGTCTTCTGATGTCATGGAACCTTTAGCATCACTTAACCACACTTAATAGTAATTACGCCACTGGGTAGTCCACTCTAAACCATAGCAAGCATTTTCATTTTTCAGAAGAACAAGGAATCCACGTGTGCATGCACTTTTAGTATCATGGTAAAGTTGCTGATGCATCATCATGGATATCTAATCTTTACAGGGATATGGAGCAGTCTGATCACTATTATCATGTAGCAGAGCTTACAGTGAGCATTTTGAGTACTTCTTTCTGAGTTTGAGAAATCCACAGTAAAAATATTGAAAATGTCGATACCTATTCAGTGTCACAATAAAGCTTCCAATACATCAACAAGACTTATCTGAGCCTAACATGAATGTAGAACAGGCGGTGATCACTGCTATGATATAGTAGAGTTGCCAGTGCACAGTAACATGGATTTGCCTATATCTTGTAGCAAATCAGTATGAATAGAAAAGGTGGCTGTACTTCTGAAGTGCTACATGGCAGCAGGCTTGTAAGTTTCCTATCATGACTCTGTGTGCCACAATGCAATGTAATTAATTCCAAAAGAACAACAACAATGCAATGTCAAATGTTGTTGTTCTTTTGTTTGAATGGTTTTTAATACACAGTTGGACTGACTGTCTAAACTTACTTGGGTTTAGAAGGGGACAGTGTTAGCCAAGTGCATTTTTGTTGGATTTGGTGACTTTAGGTTGAACTGAATTGGATGGTTTTATTGCACAAGTATTTATATTGTCAGCTCTAGTTTCATCCTCAGCTGTGTTCTCTCTTCGTCTGGTGAAGAGGAGTATGCACAGCTGAATAATTCATCTCAAAATTAACAATCCGTTGGGATACACATGAGGGATGAAAAAAATGGTGCATCTGGATCATGCAGAAATGCCCACTTTTGTATGTGAAAACACTGGGCCCATTTCTAAATTCAGGCATGTGCTTGAAAAGCTGTTGGGTGTGACAAGGAAACAACCCTTATATTTGTGGAAAGAACTGTCAAAGTAGTGATCAGAGGCACTGATGTCTGCCTAGTTACCTGAGCTGGTTTTGGAAGAAGCATGGGCAGTGTGTTTGACGAATGGCTTTGGCTTTCTCCCTTTTGCAGAATTCCTCTTCAGAAAACATGAAAATTTGCATTGCCTGTAGTGAGAATCAAACCTACATCTCGCTATTTCTGTTAAAGCATGCTGCTGTTACACCACCCAGGGCAGTGAGCTCAATAATCTGCATAACCTTAAGTTGTTCGGGTCGAAGGAACCCCCTTGCTTCCTCATAGCATGGATTACTTATTTCTCATCCAGATGTGAATATAGGTCTAAATTACCAGTGCTTTAAAAATCATCATAGGTATTAATAGGGAAAAGTAATCCCTCTGAAGAGGTAATTTTTCAGAATTACATGGAAAATATATAGAGGACATTTGTTTGTGACTTCCGTGTAATTCTGAAGCATCATCTCTTCAGAGGGATTCATTTTTCATTAATACCTATGACCAAGAGGTAGTGTTCAGAGTAAGCTTGTGGGTAAGACAGCTTAGGAAGTGAAGACTTGGTAGCATTCTCAAAGCAAATGGGTAACTTTTATTCAACAAATAAATGACTGGAAGGGACACACTAACACGAAATAAAACCCTCTCTGTTGACACAATAAACTATGCACCATGGAATAGTCATAAAGGCATTGGTTAGTTGCCTATAGTACTGCCTACTGTACATCATTTGCAGGGTCAATGGTTGTCTGTGCTGGCTGCAGATGATCCTGGACGCTGCACCCAACTGTATTCCACACATATTCTATTAGTAACAAATTAGGAAACCCAGCTAGCCATGACAGTATTTTCAACTCTGTAGACATTTTATAGATGAGCACTGTCGTGCTAAAAAACAATGGTGTGCACCTTTGTTACAAAGAGGACAGCTATGAGTTAGCAACATAGCATTCATTGAGCTGCCAAAAATTGCCTGTGAGACACACCAAAGATGTTCACCTATCATTGCTGATCACTCCCTAGACAGTGATGACTGCCATTCATGCTGTTTATCATTTGATGATGGCTCCTGGATCAGTATGATGACTGAGTTGCTCCCACACTTGTATCCAACAATCACCAGGTTTTAGTCATAAGCAGGATTTGTCAGTAGAGACCACATGATAGCAATATTCTTTATCCCTGTTGACTTGTGAGTGGCGCAACTCCAGACACTAGTGATCATGATCTGTGTTAAGTGTGATGAGCACTGATCAGTATTAAGTGGCACAAACTGACATGATGCATGCATTCCTATGTCTACCAGTCAGCGATAAATGATTCTTCATGTGATGGGGTGACTGCAGACTTGCTTTGTTGATGGTAGCTAGCATGGCTGTAGGTCCAGTATAAGAGAGTTAACCCATGGTGTAGTTGTCTGATGTGCTTTAACCCCAACCCAATGGGCATGTGTGGCTTATTACAGCCACTGTTGCTAGCATTGATGAAATGTGGCATTATCATGGCTCACATGTTATGCTATACTGCAAAGTTGACTATCCACTCTCTCAAACACCAATAATTTCATTTCATTTATTGATTTCACTGTTACATATTAAAGTTAATAATTCTGAACAGTTAAACATTTAAACATGTAAATAACAGCAGGGAAGATCAAGGAAAAGGCCTTGAAGAGACCTAACTCAGCCTTGATCTTCTTAGGTATAAGTCAAGCCAAGAGCATTAATATAGCCGCAAAAAAGTCAGAAAAGAAAACGTAGAAATGAGAAGAGAATGAAGAAAGAAAAAAAAAGTAAGATAGAGTAACATATATAAGAAACATGTTAACTGTATTAAATATCTAGCATGATATTGAATTGACAGCATACCGAGTGAAATATAATATAAAGTAATGAATCATGAATTCCCCCCTACCCAATCCTCATTAAATAAATCCCCCTTCCCCTGGTCACCAAATCCTCACCTGATAAATACCCCCCCCTCCAGTCGAATAATCCCTGTATCAATCAACTTCCCACCCTGCATTTTTGAATGAGTATTAGTTATTAAGTAGGTAGTGTTTTAATTTTTTTAAACAAATTGAAATTATTAATAGATATTAATTCCGCAGGCAATGAGTTCCAGAACTCTGGACCAGAATAATCTAGGCTTTGTTTAGTAGTTTGTGTTCTAGGTGTAGTAAGTCTCAGCAAAGCTTGGTTTCAAATATTAATTGGTACGTAGCAGTATTAATTTCTTTGATCTCCTGTCCAAAGTTCATTTTAATTCGTTTATACATAATTTTGTCTAAGTGAAACAGTTGCTGAATGGTTAGAATATATTTGTTTGGGTTGGCTCTGGAATATCTGAACATATTTTGCCCTGGTAAGTTGCTTCTATTTAGGTTATGTTTAAGATCTATTAATCGAATATATTTATTTTGGAGAATTTGTAATTGATTAATGTTAGTAAGTGTTGTTTGACCCCAGGTTAGTAAACAGTAATCAAAATGTGGATGAATTAAAATATACATAATATCTAAGGTATTTTACCTGATATTGTCAAAGTATTTCGCACGTTGTTTGCTCTGTGAGGCACGTGCTCCCGGCCTCACAGAGCAAACAACATGCAAAATACTTTGACAATATCTGGTAAAATACCTTAGATATTATGTATATTTTAATCAAAAGCATGTTTATAACATAAGACAACCCATAAGGTTGCCTCATGAATTGCATTTTTTGTGGATGAATTAATGTATAATATAATAATTTTAATGTTTTAACAGATAGGTTTGTTAAAATATGACTAATTCCTATATTTCTGGATATTTTTTTGATAAAATTTCTATATTCAGATTTCATTTTAAGTCATTGTGGAAAACAATACCCAGATAGGTGTAAGGTTATTAACTAACTCAATCTGACTATTATTAAGAGAGAAATTAAAATTAAGAGTTTGGTTAGTTTTTTGTCTGGAAAAAAGTAAAACTTTAGATTTATTGTAGTTAATTACTAATTCATTGAAGAATAACCAGTCAGTGTACTTCAAAAGTTGAGTACTGGATAGGGATATTATTTCACTAATAGTTGGTCCCGAAAAGAGAGAAGTGTTGTGTTATCAGCATAAAGAATAAGGTTTGAGTTAGATTCAATACTGAATATATAATTAATATATATATATATAGGGATGTAAGGTCAGGTGATGCGTAACATCACAGCCTCTCCTTGACAAATGTCAACCCCGCCTTCTCGTGGTGCATCCTGTTCCCACTAAAGGGGCTCTGACGACCGCCAATAGCGGTATAACTATACCATCGGGATTAGAGGAAATTCTATCCCACACTCACCAACCCGCTTGGCCAGCGTGGTGAGTTATGGCCAAACCCCTCCAAAATGATTCCACAACTTAAATCTTGGCCCTCAGTCTCCGGCAGCTAGAATGTACCTGGCCAAGACAGCAGCCAGTGCGACATGAAGGCAGAGGGTGCTAAGAATCCCCGGAGGACCGGACTAGGCTGCCATCTGATGCTGACCTTGGCTACGTACAATGGACGCTCCCTATCTTCTGATTCAAGGCTTCTTGAATTGGAAGAGGAACTACAAAGGATCAAGTGGGACATCGTGGGGCTAAGTGAGGTAAGGAGAAAAGGAGAAGATCTCATCGAACTGAAAAGTGGACATCTCTTCTACTATCGTGGGACAGATACTGGCAGAACTAGTGGTGTTGGATTTATAATAAACAAGAAACTGAAGGATAAAGTTGTAGAAGTGGAAAGTTCCTCTGACAGAGCTGCACGACTTGTTATCCAACTCTCAAAAAGATACCAGGCTCAGATTATTCAAACTTATGCACCCACCACAAGTCATCCTGAAGAAGAAATTGAAGAATTTTATGAGGAAATTTGTCATCTAAATAATAAAGGTAAGCAGCACTTGAAAATAATTATGGGAGATTTCAATGCAAAAATAGGGCAACGGCAACAGAATGAAACTTCAGTAGGAAAATTCGGTCACGGCAACAGAAACCAGCGTGGAAATACTCTCGTTGAGTTTGCAGAGGCAGAAGGGTTTTTCATCTTGAACTCCTTCTTCAAGAAAAAGCCACACAGGAAATGGACATGGAGACATCCAAATGGGACGACAAGTGAAATTGATTTTATTATGTGTAACAAAAAATTCGTCATAGAAGACTGCAGTGTGCTAAACAAGTTCAACACAGGTAGTGACCATAGATTGGTGAGATGTAAGATGCACTTCAACACTAAACTTGAACGTGGCAAGCTCATAAGACAAACAAAATCTATTGACATAACCAACCTTAAAAAACACCATAATACCTTCAAGTTGGAACTGAAGAACAGGTTCTCTGCTTTAGAAGGCCTAACATCGGAAGAAGTGGATATTTCTGAAGTTAACAGAAAAGTAACCAAAGCTCTTATGGAAACAGCATCAAAATTAGCTGGGTCTAAGAACAAGTTGCATGTAAATAAATTATCAGGAAAAACGAAAATGTTGATGCAAAAAAGAAGAGAGATGAGGACAACTAAAGAAGATGTGACTTCCAAAGTGGAATATATAGAGCTATGCAAGACAGTAAGAAA
Organism: Macrothele yani; assembly: GCA_039090855.1. Lineage (NCBI taxonomy): Eukaryota > Metazoa > Arthropoda > Arachnida > Araneae > Macrothelidae > Macrothele > Macrothele yani. The sequence continues at coordinate 98,533,478 of CM076992.1, read as the reverse complement.
AAGTATCACTGAAGATGTAAGAAAATTCAACTGTGAACTACTGAGGAAAGCAATTCAAAACAACCAAAGCCTAAAGATAGCAAAGGGACATCTCAGTAAGGGAAGAAAACAGATTATGGCACTGAGAAAAGAAGATGGTTCTGTAACAAGAAATAGAGGCAAAATTTTGACAAGAGTGAAAGATTTCTACTCCAAATTATATGAAAGGGATGATACATGCACTCCAGACATCATGAAAGATACAACTACCAGAGTTCCTCCAGTCCTTCCAGCAGAAGTTGCACATGCAATCAAGAACATGAAGCGGGGAAAAGCTCCAGGAGAAGATGGAATTACTGTAGACATCATACAAGAAGCAAGTGGAGAAATCGAAACAGTACTCGCCCAAATTTTCACTCAATGCCTTAATGAAGGAAAGATTCCTGAGGATTGGAACACCGCTACAATGATCCTGCTACATAAGAAAGGTGACATTGAGGATCTTGGAAACTACAGACCTATCAGCCTCCTATCAGTAGTTTATAAAATCTTCACTAAAGTTCTTTCACACCGCTTGAAGGTAACACTGGACATGGCTCAACCGAGAGAACAAGCTGGATTCAGGAGTGGCTACAGCGCAATAGATCATATCCACGTGCTGAGAGAACTAATTTAAAGAGCGAGGGAATATGAACTTCCATTGTGCATGGCTTTTATCGATTATGAAAAAGCCTTTGATTCGGTGAAACCATCAGCAGTTACAATGGCTCTGAAAACCTGCGGTATTGAAGATGCATACATTAATATTATTAATAACATCTGTGAAAATGCAAGTGCAAAGATTCGGCTGTTTGAAAATACAACACACGTAAAAATTGGAAAGGGAGTGAGACAAGGTGACACCATATCTCCGAAGCTCTTTAATGCCACATTGGAGGGTGTTTTTCAGTCGCTGAGCTGGGAAAACAAGGGGATAAAGATTAATGGAGATTATCTAACCCACCTTCGTTTTGCTGATGACGTAGTCATTTTTGCAACTACCCCATCAGAGCTGCAGAGTATGATCCAGGAACTTGCTGACAAGAGTAAAGAAGTGGGATTAAAAATGAACTTTCAGAAGACAAAAGTGATGTTCAATGCTTTTACAAGAAATGAAGATTTATCGATTGATGGAGAAAAGCTGGAGATAACAGACACATACGTTTATCTTGGACAGCAGATATCAAGTGAGGGTCACATTGATGAAGAAATTAATCGGCATACAAAACTTGCCTGGAGAGCTTTTGGAAGAAACAGCATAATTTTCAAGAGCAATATGCCATTATGTCTCAAAAGAAAAGTGTTTGATCAATGCATCCTTCCAGTGCTTACGTATGGTGCAGAGACGTGGACCTTAACTAAAAGAGACATACAAAGGCTGCAGACAACTCAAAGAAGTATGGAGAGGTGCATACTTGGTGTAACCAGGAGAGATAAGAAGAGGAACTCGTGGATCCGAAAAATAACAAGAGTGGAAGACATCATGATCAGAGTTAAATCCCTGAAATGGCAATGGGCTGGACATACTGCGAGAAGGACAGATCATCGATGGACAGCCGAAATTTTAGATTGGATTCGAAGGGACAGGAAAAGACCCAGAAGAAGACCACATGGGAGATGGGTGGATGAAATTCGAAAGTATGCAGGGGTGACATGGAGGAGACTGGCACAAGACAGACCGTTGTGGAGGAAACTTGGGGAGACCTTCGTCCAGCAGTGGATTGATAATGGTTGACAATGATGATGATGATATATATATATTGAATAGTAGGGGACCAAGGATGGATCCTTGTGGAACTCCTGATTTTGTATATGTAATGGGTGAAATAAATTGATCAATTTGAGTATATTGTGATCTATTGCTAAGGTAGTTTTTAAATAAAATATAAGTCGACCCTCTAAAACCTAGATTATGTAATTTTGACTATAAAATGTTATGGTTTAGTGTATCAAATGCTTTAGTAATGTCCAAAAAGGTAGCTAGTATGATGAAGTTATTTAAAAAAAAATTGTATTATTTGTTGAATGTGTAATACTGCTAATTCCATAGGTTTATTTAGTTGAAAACCAAATTGATTTTGATTAATAATTTTGTATTTTTCTAAATATGTAACCATTCTGTTATAAAGTAGTTTTTCCAAAATTTTAGAGAATATGGAAAAGTTTGCAATGGGTCGATAATTATTAATATCATTTTTTGATCCTGATTTATATTTAGGTACTACTTTAGTAATTTTCAAATCATCAGGAAATATTCCTGTTTGAAACACTAAATTAAAGATTACAAATAGTGGATCAACTATGATCTCAGCCACATGTTTAATTACCATGGGGTGAATATCATCTGGTCCTGGACCAGAAGTGGATTTAATTTGATGCCATTCTTTTAATAATTCCTCACGGGTAATGCTTGATAAGTAAAAAGTATTTGTAGAGTAAGATTGTTTGAGATAGTATGTAAAGTTTATATCAACAGTATTTAAATTTTGCTTGGTAGTTATTGGAATTGTTACAAAATGGTTATTGATTGTCACTATTTTATGTTTATCATGAATTTTAATATTGTTTGAGTCAGTTAGGCACTCTATTGAGGTATTATTAGGTTTCTTCCCTTCTCAAAGTTGCTTAGTTGCCCATAAGTTGGAAAATCTGTTTTTTCCACTTTCTGTACAAACTGCAGAGAATCAGTCACTAGAAGCCAAGAAACTTGCTGGTCACGAATTCATGTTATGTTTGATAGTAGACCAGCTCATTTCTTCTTAAATTGGCAACTGCCACATTGATCCAGTGTTGGAATCATTTGCATATCACAGCATGATACAGCCACATGCTGATCTATGTTTAAATCAGCCTGCTGCTACTACATGGTATTTCAAAGTCATTAGAATGTACATAGTATACTGTATTTATATTTCAGTCACTGTTCTCTGCCTGTTGTACATCATGCAATATAGTCACAAATATGAGTGTCTTGTGACCTTTGAGTGGCAAGTGATTCCAACCAAGTTCTGTTAATTAACTTTACTGCTCACAAGTGCTTACTTGTTGCCAATTCGTGTTTATATAAGTGTTTTCCTTTTTCATTTATGCTAAGACTGTAAATATGTTTTTGATCAACAATGTGATAAAAGAGCATGTACATGTAATGAGAAAAGTTTTGAAGAAATTAACCCATCAAGTTGATCATGGTGGTTGTTAAACCCCCAAGCAAACAATAAAAGAAATAACCATAAATCTGGGCTAGTGATAATAAACCATAGACTAAATAGGGGCTCTGAAGGCCATGCAGGTGGTTTTGAATTGCACTAGAAACAGGCAAATTTTTGGGAAAGAATGCAGCATAGGCCAAAGAAGCTCATAATTTGTGACACTGAGCAGATGCTAATGCATTTCAAGTATGCTGTGTTGTGTGCGCAGAGGTGCAGAAAGGGATCACAAGACAGCAACAGAAGGAAGGATCGGGAGAATCAGTAGCTGATCTAGACTTGTAGAGAGAGTGAAAGTCTGGCAGTATCCTCAGAGCAGAAAGTAGGGATACGGAAGAGAATTCTACATGTGGAGCAATTCTGAAGGTTCAGTGGATAAGACCTACTTCAGATGGCTTGACTTGATCTTGAATTGTGTGGAGAAACAGAATTCTAGCGTACAAGGAAAGTCCAACAGGTGACATCACATTGACAAAGAACGTTCTCAGTTTACATTGAAGAGCATCCTTAGGTTTACTCCCTTCTGATTAACTGCACATTTCTTCTGAGGAGAACGACATTCAGATGTCTGTGGTACTATTCCCCACCCAGTGGCTTCTTCCTGACCATCAGCATGGAGCATCAATGTGTGTTTGTCTGAGTACGAACATTATAGAAGCTCCCACCCACATCAAACCCATGAAAGGATCGTGGTGAGCTTGTGGCACATCCAAAATAGGTTGTGTATGAAGATAACAGGAGGATGAAGGTAAACACCTCCTGGTAGTGTGTGATTGAGCAGAAAGGTTTCAGCACCTAACCAGAACATACCTGTATATACTAAATGTTGTATACTTCCTGATGGCTGTCATCCAAGTAAGACAGAGACTGAAGTTAAACTTACCTGTGACAGTACATTCTGTTAACTGTTTTGGCATAGATCATTGGACGGTGTGATCCATTAGAAATTATAATGTTGATTGTAGTGATGTGTGAACTAAACTTCATAAATTATATAAATAGTTGCTTGCTAAAGTGTATTTTTAGTGCCAGAAATCCTTGCAGCTGGTTTGTGGATACTAGTGATAGTCAAATTAGGTTTAAGTGAATGCATACTCTCGATTACCGCATTCACAAAGGAAAAGATTCCCAGCAAAGTTTAATCGGATAAATTAATATAAGTTGTTTGTCTCATGTCATAAGTGCTGCCATTTAATTTGTATGAAAGTGCCCCTTGGTGTCACAGCAATATAAATTGTTACACATGGATTAAGAAAATGAGAAGAGTAGATAACATCATTATCAAAATAAAGACCTTCTGGTGGCAATGTGCTTGGACATGTTGCTAGAAGAACTGACCCATTGGACTACCAAAATAGTAGACTGAATACCAAGGAACAGGAAAAGACCCAGAAGAAGACAGCAAGTTGTGAAAGAGACTTGGGGAGACCTTCCTGCAGCAATGGATTGAGAATGATTTATGATTATATGTACAAAGCGTACCAGTTATGAATCTGACCACAGACCATATTTAATCTGTATGAAACACTAAATAGTTGTTTGCTTGTGTACTACAGGCTATTGAAACAGGTGACATGAAACTCCATGCTCCCTCAACAAAAATTTGGGAATCATTAATTCCCCCAAAAGTTCTAAGAAAAAATGAAGATACAATTTCTCCTTGAAAAATGGCAAAGTGAACCTCACATTTATAAAATTTTCTGATTTCACGCCTCTTCCTACAAATTTTTGTACTTTGGTGCTCTTGCTTATACAGTACATAATGGAACACTTCGCTAACATGCAAAAATTTATAAATCCTCTACACTTCCTAGTGTTTCAAAAAGGCTTAAATTCGGTCTTGATTAGGAAGGTATTTTTCATCATTGCAGTTCGACATGAAGTGCATAGAGTCAGTATACATCAGAAAAATCTTTTTGCAGTGATGATATTTCTTAGAACATCTACTCATGAAAGTTGTAAAGCAGGACGATAAAGCATCGGAAGCCCTTTTACTGTCTTGGTAGGCATGATGTTAGGTTGGCATCTTTATATGTATCCTGTGTTCAGACTTTCAATAAAGCACAAATAAATTCTTTGTCAAGTAGTTACATGGTCCCAATCCTTTCTTGGAACCAGAAACCCTGAAATAGGATTAATATTGTGTATATAACTTCCCTCATCCTGTGCTGCATGTTAGATTTCAGTCTTCAGTAGAATGCAGTTCCATATCTGGTGAATTGAAGTATTGGGTAATTAAGTACACTAGCATGCAAAACTTAAGGACCGTTCGCCATAGTTTCGTAATGAAGTAGCCTGGATAGATGAATATACCACAGAGAGCTCAGTATGTACCAAATAGGGGAATGAACAAACATGTGCAAAAATGAATACAAAAGTGTACATTGGGACTTTATTAAGAAATTACCGTAAAGCAGTACACACCATAGTACTGAGCCATCGTTTCTACAGATGGATTACAGCAAAGAGGTGGTGGTCAGTAAGGAATATGATGTCCCCTAACAGCAATGGCTGCATTGCAGCGTCTGGCCGTACTAAACACGAGGCTATCTATGAGTTCTTGGGGCAACTTTGCCCATTCCTTTCAACTGATGGACATTTTCCAGCGGATGTGGGCGTGCCACAAGACGTCCCCCAAAGTATCCCACACGTGGTCTATGGGATTTAGATCCGGGGAGTATGCAGGCTAATCCATACGAGTGATATCCTCACTTTCCAACAGCTCATCTACTGCACGTGTACGATGGGGTCTCGCGTTATCGTCCATAAACATGGACTCGGAATCAAAGGCACCTCCGAATAGGCATACATGGAGAAGAAGCACCTCACCGCAGTAGCGGTTTGCAGTTACGGAACCTCCTTCAAAAATGTGGAGCTCAGTACGACCATTCAGCGTAATGCTACCCCAGATGAACACACCAACACCGCCATAGCAATCTCTTTCGATAATGTTAGCCAATCGATAGCGTGTTCCCACCTCTCTCCAGATCAGCTGACGTCCAGAATTGCTCATGGTACTGAAACGACTCTTATCCGTGAAGAGTACCATACCTCATTGATCTATGGTCTAATCCTTGTGGTCCTTACACCATTGTAATAGATGTCTCCGATGGGTAGGATTTAAATGGATGCAAAGTTCAGGTCGTTAGGCAAATAGTCCACCTTTATGTAGACATCAGGCAATGGTGCACCGCGATATGGTGCGTCCTGTGGTCATCTGCAGTTGCTTCACAATATTGCCCGCAGTCTGGTGTCGATCATGTTTGGCCTATAGGACCATATATCGGTCATCTCTTGCTGTTGTTTTCCATGGCCGACCACCACCGACCTTTCCAACAGCTGTTCCTCTTATTTGGAAGGTCTTCCACGCACGTGAAACAATGCTATGGGTCACGCCGAATTCTGCGGCGACACTTGTTATGGTTCGCCCCTCCTCCAGCTTTCTGATCATTCGACCACGTGTTAAGTCATCTAAATGTCTCTGCGTGGACATTTTCTTGTCTGCGCCACACTAACAAACCACTTGAACCTCTTTACAACACCGCACACTTTCGCTTTCCGTTTCCTGCCTTGCTGTGAGATGCTCCTTATATCCATTTCAGTGCTCTCATTTGACCTGTGACATCACATTTCAGAAATGTGCATACGCATCGTCTTTCTACTGATGCAAATCGCCTCAAGCTTGTGTGTTACACTTTGCGGCTATAATCTGCAGCACTAGTATCCATCCTTAAGTTTTGCACGCCAGTGTAAGTACTTCTGATAAACAAAATGGTGCATTCAGACTGCACAGAATTATAATGTGAATAATAACTCTAGCAAATTGTTCATCAATAACTCTGATGTATAATTAACAGCCTTATAAGAAACAGCCCTGAACAAAGGTCTAAAAAATGCTTATGCAAATGGTATTCCCAAGATAGAGGTAATACCACAAATAGAAGGCATTATAAGGAAACTGCCCAAACCAAAACAAAGATCCCACTCGTTTTAATAATAAGAAGCATAAATAACCAGCAGAAAAATATGCAAAATCCATGGTTAAAGTATGAACGAAAAGCACTACTGGAGTTAAGAGATAACCCACAGATTGAATGTCTTATGTCAGACAAATCCAAACAAATTGTTATCAATAAAAAGGATTACAACTAGAAAATGAACGATGCTATAAATAGTCTGAATATTATCCCTATTAACAAAGATCCTACTGACAATATTATTAGAAAATTGGCATACCTTAAAAATCACAGCTAACTACCAAATGGCATTAAAAAGAATGCTTACCCCCTAATTGGAGCATTAATACCAGGGTCATTCCACGTCACTTCATCCAGCCATGTAACCCACCATATCAGATTTTGATGAAATTTGGCATGGAGGCATACTTCACCAAGATATAGAAAATGACAAAATTTTAACTTCCTACACCTCATAGTTTCTGAGATACAATGCTCTAAAGTTTCACTGAACATCAATCTCGCACGTATAGCGACGAAGTACCACTTTTCACAAAATGCTGCATAAATGTAGTGCTATTTAGTTTAGAAGAAAGAAATTTTGTACCCTTATGCAAAAGAGCTTCCAGAATAAGAAATCATTTTAAATTTCATTGAAAACACTGAATAAATAAATGAAATATAGTGGTAAAGTGAAAATTTAAGAAAAAAACTTGCTATTCTATATTAGGCTCTACAGCAAATAGCAGAGGTATGAGGGAGCTCTTTTTTTAATGTATATTGGTCTTTGACATATATTGTCACATAACAAGAAAAAAAAATAGTGGCTTTCAGCTTGCTTTTGGAGATATGTGCAAATATCTGAAATGCGTGTGGGGTTCCACTTCGTCAATTCAACCGCTTTTTTTTTTACTTATTATAACTCATCTCTGACATTCAAGAAATTTCACAAGGAGATATAACTAACAAGGACACAAAAATATAACAAATTAGATTTTCTTACACCATATAGTTTCAGAAATACCATATTAACAAATTTGACAAAATGGCTAGTTCGGCTGTACCCCACAACAAGTTAGGTGAGCATATGCAACAAACTGCTTAGTCATACTCACCTATGGTACTTACATCTATTTTTTCATAATTAGTTTTGACTTGAAAAAAATAAACACAAGCAAGTAGTTTTGCACTGTTCACAAATATTTACATTGATGTTTTTAATATGCCGTGATCAACTCTTGAGGGTGGAGTCCTTATAATTCAGCCACTTAGTTTGACAGGTTTTATCACCAGTGGGTGTCTGTAGACACCCACTGGTGATAAAACCTGCGCATATAAAAACTGTTTATATCTTTCGTGGGAATGTTTACTTGGGGGGGGGTTAAATTTCCAAAATTCTGTTTTAGGGAGATTTGTCAGAGTAATTTTTTTTCAGGAATTTTTTCAATCTGCAATAAGAGAATAACAGATATTTTGAAATGACTGAAAAACTTTAAAACCTCACCACACTTGTTGCGGGGTGCAGCTGAACTAGCCATATCGTCAAACTTTTTAATTTGGTATCTCTGAAACTATATGGTGTAAGAAAACATAATTTTTTATATTTTTGCGTCCTTGTTAGTTTTATCTCCTTGTGAAATTTCTTGAATGTCAGAGATGAACTATAGTTAACAAAAAAAAAAAAGTGGTTGAATTGACGAAGTGAGACCCCACACGCATTTGAAAGCCACTATTTTTTTTCTTGTTATGTGACAGTCCATAGATGGACAGCCGAAATTTTAGATTGGATTCCAAGGGACAGGAAAAGACCCAGAAAAAGACCACATGGGAGATGGGTGGATGAAATTCGTAAATATGCGGGAGTGACATGGAGGAGACTGGCACAAGACAGACCGTTGTGGAGGAAACTTGGGGAGACCTTCGTCCAGCAGTGGATTGATAATGGTTGACAATGATGATGATGATGATATATCAAAGACCAATATACATTAAAAAGGAGCTCCCTCATACCTCTGCTATTTGCTGTAGAGCCTAATACAGAATAGCAAGTTTTTTTCTTAAATTTTCACTTTACCACTATGTTTAATTTATTTATTCCATGTTTTCAATGAAATTTAAAATGATTTCTTATTCTGGAAGCTCTTTTGCATAAGGGTACAAAATTTCTTTCTTCTAAAGTAAATAGCACTACAGTTATGCAGCATTCAAATTCGGTTGACATTAAATGTCCGTAAATACTGTTTCACATGTTATATAAGTTATGCAGCATTTTGTAAAAAGTGGTGCTCAGTCACTCTACGTGTGTGATTGGTGTTCAGTGAAACTTTGGAGCACTGTATCTCAGAAACTATGTGGTGTAGGAAGTTAAAATCTGGTCATTTTCTATATCTTGGTGAAGTATACCTCCATGCCAAATTTCATCAAAATCTGAGATGGTGGGTTACATTTCCCCAAAAAATTGGTTGAATTGATGTGGAATGACCCACCACATATATTCGGTAAAATTAAGATTCATAAAGATGATAGTCTTATCTGTCCAGTTGTAAATAAAAACTGTACTCAGACAATTAATTTTGAAAGAAGCCTTTTTCATTAATTAAATAAGTTCTTCAACAACCGTAAATACACAACCAGCAATTCTGAAGAAGTTATTAATAAGCTATAAAGAGTAAGCAGCATCAATTTCACAATGTTCAGTCTGGATGTGGTATTATTATACCCCCAACACCTGCACTACTGAAGCCATTCAAATAATTGATAAAGAACGTCATTAACAGAAGATAGAATATGAAATAAGTAACAGTATTATTACAGCTCTTAGACATAAAGAAAACAATTATTTCATCTACAATAATATTGTGACGATCCCCCCCCCCTCGCATAATTAATTGGAGAGAGGATTGGTTAATTAATGGTAATTGAAACTTGATTGGGGGTTTTAATTAACAGAGAGTTATAATTTAAACACTTGCAAGGGGCGGTATATTGAGAAAAGATCTTCTAGCACTTTGAATTCAAGTGGCGAGTTGCAGGTGTTTGCCGCGAGAACAAAGAGCCCATAAACGGAAATGGGACGGGTCAGAGTTTAAAAGCTATTTCCCATGACTCAAAAGTGTTTGGACGGCAAAAGCGTTTGAAGCTTTTGTCTGTGCCGCGCGCAAAACAAGGGAAGCTCTTAGACTTGAAGAGCGGTTTATAATAAAAATGTCGCGGTTTCAAGTGTTGGAATTCACCGCTTACCAATTTCTTGGAGAGGGGAGATTGTTGTTGAAGACAGATCCCGTTTGATATCCGAGAGAGCTGGGCCTCGATTTTTCCTCTTGCTAGAAAAATGCTTGCCATCCGTCTGCATGCTCTTACAATTTTGAGCATAAGAAGGGAATCCAGCTGAAAGCATAAGCTGATGAATAAAAAGCACCAGATCTGCCTGGAAACTTTCTGATCCTCGCCGGACTACGATACCTGTCCTAAAGAGCGATTTCAGGTGGAATGCCAACAGAAATAATAATTACGGAATATCGCCTCACTCATGCCGAGCGGAGAAGAGAGAAACGCCAACATCGGGAACCATGGAGGAACACACACACCCCCCCACCCCCGGCAGAGCCTCTTCGCAAAGAAAGCGGGGAGAGAACTTTTGTGCGTGTGTCTGAGTACGTGCGTTCAGCGACTAGGGATGATGTCGTTTTGACGAAGAGACCGTAAGCAATGCGGCCTCATCCAAAAAGGGAAAAAGAACTAACCGTAGTGCCGACATATTAGTGAATGTGAGTGAGTGTTGTGTTGTTCGAGTCACCATACGGTGGATACTCAAGAACCTATGTAAGTACTTTTTACCAGTATTCTTTGCGGCTTATTGTGAACGAACAGACTTTTCGTTAGGACATATTTTCTGAAACACCGAAGGGGGCCAAAGCCGGCCAGAAATTATAGCTTTGTAATTAGATGAAGAATCCGGTGTAATTTATGCATGTATCCATTAAATCCCTGTTTTAATTGTTATACTGTGCCTCCATTGGTTTATTGGTGTACTGTGTCGGCTAATTGGCTAACGAGGTATTGCCGGATTCAGTGATTCGAATCGCCGTCCGGAAGTAATTGGGCATCCTGACAACTAAGACCCAAAAGGACGCAACAATATTATCTATCAACAGCTTCATGGAGCACCTATGGGTTCACCGTTATTATGAATTTTAGGTGAAGTCATACTCCAGGATATTGAAGAAAAATTATTAACAAATTCAAACTACAGTATAATGACTTACCTCTACTGTACCTACAATATGTTGATGACATATTTTTGCCTTACCCCAAAAATAAAATAGAACAATTCATACATAAATTCAATAGCTATTACCCAACAATTCAAGTTACATATGAAAAAAAATGCAACAATGGACTAAATTTTTTGACATATCTTTATTCAAAAATCATAATAAAATAGAATTCAATGTATACAGAAAACCAACCTAAGTACCAGCTGTTATTCCTAAAGAACCATCTCATCCATGGAAGTACAAGACGTCTGATTTCAGATCCTTCATGAAACGAGACATCATGCATTCATCTTCTAAAAAAGCATTTAAAGAGGAAATAAACTGGATAAAAAAAACAGTACAGTCCAATTCGGATATACTAAAGGTCTAATCAGATCTTTATACTCTTAAGATAAAAAAGCAAATAAATACCAAAAATAACCCAACTAGGAAGAACCCACAATATTCTGGCAGCTTACTATATATCCCACCGATCACAGATATATTAAAAAAAGAATGCAAAAACCAAAGTCTTAATATAGCCATAAATCACAGACAACTCAAGATTATTAACATCAAGTGGGAATGATAAGTCCATTTTACATGAAACAGAGGTCTATACAATTCCAGCAATAAACCCTGAAAATAGTAAATCAGATAAATTTTATGTCCGTAGTACTAAACGACAATTCACAGCAAGAATAAATTAACATTATACAAATTGGATTGGAAAGGAAGAAAAAACATCACTTATACAATATTGTAATGAAAAGCATGTTATCCCAGATTGGGAAAATGAAAGGATATAACAACACATAAAAAACATAACCAAATTTTGATGTCGGACTCTATGGTCATCGAAAAAACATGCCATAGAAATTGCAATAGTACACAGTCAAGTCCCATTATTGTGACCACCAGCTAATATCCAGAGTAACCGCCGTGTGCAGCGCGGACAGCAGCTAGATGGGCTGGGAGGGACTCAGTAAGGTCCTGGAAGGTGTTCACAGGTATGTGGAGCCATGCTGACTGCAGTGCATCTGACAGCTGCTGGAGGGTGCGTGGTGGAGAATCCATAGAGCGAACATCACGATCGAGGTGGTCCCACAGATGCTCAATTGGGTTTAAGTCTGGGAAATTAGGGGGCCAGGGAAGTACTTTGAAGTCTTCATCGTGCTCTTCCAACCACTCTCGGACTTTTCTAGCTGTGTGACATGTCGCATTGTTGTGCTGGAAGATCCCATCTGCCCCAAGGAAGACAATCAGCATGTATCAGTGTATGTGGTCTGCAAGGATGGATTCATAATGAATTCGGTTCACAGTGCCTTCCACAGGTATGGGTGGACCCAGAGAATGCCACGAAAACATTCCCCAGACCATTACGCTGCCCCACCAGCTTGTGTTCTTCCAGCAGTGGTTGAAGAGTGTGTGTTCTCCGATGTTTCTCAACTTATACATCAACGTCCATCCATTCGATGAAGCAGAAAACGTGACTCATCGGAGAAGGCAATCCTTTGCCAATCAGCGGAGGTCCAATTCCGATATTTCTGTGCAAATGTAAGCCTTTTCTACTGATGCATCTTCGTTAGCATAGGTGCAATGACCATCCATCTGCATCGGAGCCCTATATGCAGCAAGGTTCGATGAACTGTTGTTTTGGACACACTTCCGGTAGACCCCTGGTTCATTCGGCCAGTGAGTTGGTCCACTGTAGTGTGTCGATCGGCCCTCACGCACCTTCGAAGCCGACGTTCATCTCTCACATCAATGGCACGTGGTGCTCTGCAGTTTCCATATCGCTTATTCGCAATGGTGCCATTTCTCCAATCACGATACACTTTAACCACAGCATCTCGCAAACAAGTTACTAACTGCGCTGTTTCAGAAATACTGCCACCCTTGTTCTGAAAGCCGACAAACATCCCTTTTTGCAAATCTGGTAAATCACTCCTTTTATCCATGACAGCAACGAATGATATGTTTTCAAAATGCCTACACACACTTTATAAACCCTCCAAGCCAGCTCACGACACGTGCCTTCTTTCATTAGCTACGCGGTGTTGACGTTAAAAGTAGGAGGTGGTCACAATAATGTGACTCGACTGTGTATATCCCCATGTGAAATACCATACCCCTGGTAATACCTCCTCATCGAGAAATACATAAAAAAAAAAAAAAGTTAATGAGAAGTGTAAAAAAAATAAGAAAAATAACTTAACCTAAATGACAAAAATCCCAAATCTAGTATTAATAATAAATATTAGCTAGCCCAACAGATGGCACCAAGATGCATCCTCATGTCAAATTATGTGCATGTTCTAGAAGACAAGATATCGCTACGTGTAATGACATGTCTCCGGGGAATATGTGGAGGTCAGCGTTGCATTAAGCACAATAGGCCGAATATCGGCTAATTCACCACTGAAGAAGACAGCGATTGGAGTTGTTGAAACTAGTTTGGTCAAAGTGTGAAATGTGAGCTGTGCATTTTCATTTTTTAAATGTTTTCAAAGGTTTTTAAGGATTTTATTTCATTTCCTTTTGTTGCATTCATTGTTTACCTCATCGCTTTCTGAAGGTCATCTCAAGTCGAAAGATATATGCACGTGCCTCGATGTTGGAATTGGCCGTGCATTGCTTAGCTTATAATACAGGGTGTCCACATTCTAGAAAGTCAGGGAAATGAAAATTGGTCAGGGAAATGCCTGAAATGTTGGTAAAAGTCAGGAAAAATCAGTGCTATTTAAAAAAAAAAAGTCAGTGAAATTTCAATCACAGTTAGACTACAACTAGTTTTAACCCGGCATCAGGGAGTGATGCCCTCATCACCCAACACACTTGCACTTGGTGTTGCAGACAGTCACTAACTTCCCCTTCCTACTAATGTAACCTTGCATTTCCTACCTATTATTGTAAGTTGTGTTACATTACTTGTTAACATTTCTCTTTTTGTTTGAGGTCAAAGGAGTAGAAGAAAATTTGTGATATAAGTTATACCTTGTTAAAAGGCAATTAAGACTGCAGCAATGTCAAAGCATTGTGTGTTTAATGAACGATGGTTGGACGAACAATTAAATCCTGAGTTTTCTGGTTGGTTAGCTGCTGTGAACGGCGACAATGAATCAGCATTTTGTTAAGTGTGCTCTAAAACTTTCAAGCTTAGCAACATGGGGCATCGGGCAGTCTCCAGCCATGGAAATGGCCCTAATCATTTGAAAAACATCCATGCTAAACTGTCTCGGCCCAGTCTTGCTTCTTTCACTTCCTCTGTTAAAAATAACTCTCTTTGTAATAACGAACTCTTGCCATCAACAAGCTCAGGAAATGCGGAATCAGTACTTCTAGGAAATATTAAGTCTAATGACTCAAATACTTATGTTGTGAAAGATGATGTGAAGCCCAGTGACCTTGATGCTTATGTAGTGAAAGATGATGTGAAGCCCAGTGACCTTGATGCTTATGTAGTGAAAGATGATGTGAAGCCCTGTGACCTTGATGCTTATGTAGTGAAAGATGATGTAACCAAGTCGGAAATAATATGGGCCATGGAAGTGTTGTCCAAGCGAATGTCTCTGAACTCTTGTACACAGATTAATAAAACATTTCAGTTAATGTTTCCTGACAGTGTGATAGCTTCAAAATTGACTTTAGGCAAAAGCAAAGCATCTTATGTGATAAACCATGGATTGGCACCACATTTCAAAGAGTGTTTAATGGACGATCTGAAGCAGTGCACTGACTTTGTAATTTGTTTTGATGAATCACTAAACAAAATTGCTCAGCGTGGGCAAATTGATCAGTTTGTTTGTTATTGGGACGTCAATCTGCAAAAAGTTTCCACTAGATACTTAAGTAGTGTGTTTTTAGGACGGGCAACAGCTAATGACCTTTTAGAGAAATTCATTAAAGGTGCACCTCTTCCCTTGGATAACATACTAAAAATGTCAATGGATGGACCTAACGTTAATCTCAGCTTTCTTCAAAAGCTGAAAGATAAACTTAGAACTGAAAATCCAGATGGTAAATTATTAGTTGACATTGGAGTATGTGGTCTTCACGTGGTCATGGAGCTATGAAAACTGGACTTGAAGCAGTGAAATGGGATATGCATCACTTTCTGCGTAACTTGTACTACCTTTTAAAAGATAGTCCTGCTCGGCGTGCAAATTATACTATGATTACTGGATGTAAAGATTTCCCTTTGAAATTTTGCACTGTAAGGTGGTTGGAAAACATTAATTGTTTGACTAGGGTATTGCTTGTCTATAATCATATCAATAAATATGTTCAAGAATCATCGGTTTCCAGCAAACAGCACATGTTTGTTGCAGAATTCATGGAAAGTCCACTGTTGAAATGCAAATTGGCTGCATTTAGGAGTATAGCTTCAGAGTGTGAATCTTTTTTGAAAAGGTTCCGGAGCCCAAATCCTTTAATTCCTTTCTTACACACTGATTTGCTGGATCTGATGAAAAATTTGATGGCACAAAGCTTGAAGCCTGACAAATTAAGTGAAGCTGATAGTGTCTCAAAACTGTTAACTTTAGATGTATCAAAAAGTGAAAATCTTCTCTCAATTGAGAAAGTTGATATTGGATTTAGTGCTAAAAAGCTATTAAAAGAATTGAAGTGTTCAGAAAGGGTGAAATTAGAGTTTAAGCTTGGATTTAGGAAACTTGTGACCAGTATGATTGAAAAACTTCCTGAGAAAAGCCCACTAAAATTTAAGTTTGTTCGTGGGGTAACTTGTCTGGACCCAAATATTATAGTGCAGCAGCCAAGTCTAGGCAAGAAGAGAGTGGAAATTGTGCTCGAAGTTTTACTTAGTGCAAACAGGATTTCAGATGACTCTGGTGAATAAGCTAATAAACAGTACACTTCATTGTGTGTAGAAGCTCAATCTGCTTTAAAGTCTCAGTTTGATGAATTTTTAGACAGTCATGATGATTCCATTGGATTAGACAAATTTTACAGTGCTCTACTTGACAACCAAAAACAATTCGGTGAACTTTGGGATGTAATAAAAATTTGTCTCATTACGTCTCGTGGAAATGCTTCAGTGGAAGGTGGATTTTCTGTCAATAAGTTTCTTCTTGTGGAAAATCTCCTGGAAGAATCCCTGATTTGTCAGAGAACAGTTTTTGATGCCATTAAAAATGTGGGAGGAGTAGAACACATTGCCATCAATAGAAGGCTTCTTCTTTTTGTAATAGCCTCCAGATGAAGATATCAGGATTATCTTGAGAAAAAAGTGTTCTTCAAAACGAAGAAGAAAGAAAAACTGAAGGAAAAAAGAAAAATTGATCATGAAATGAAGGAATCGAAGGAAAAAAGACAGTACAGAAGGAACTAGAGTTGGAAGAAGCAGCATTGCAGGTGAAGATTTCAGATTAGGAAAAGAAGAAAAGTGGTGTGTAATATAAAAACAGTGACTGTGTTCCTACTGTAATATTTTTATAGTAACTGTTCTGAATATTGTGTATGGGTTTGTTTGAGTGTTTCTTCAATAAATGTAAAACCATGAAAAAAAGAGTAAACTTAAAATTAAAAAAGGTGTGAGTTGGACGGCTATGGGGAAGGTGGATGCCGATAAAAAAAAAAAATAATAATAATTAAATGAATCAGTTATTTGGGGAAATTTATACATCAAACGGAAACACTTTTAAATAATATAAGTTTCTCGATTATCCAATTCAATTTTATTTACATGGCACATATATTGAAAAACTCAAATAAACCTATTTATGTAATGTCAGGGATTTCTCATCTATTTGGTCAGGGAAATCAGGTTTGATAATTCTGTGGACGCCCTGCAATAGTTTCAACTTGGATATTGCACTCTTTGAATAATTACTACCTGGTTCTGTCATCCATCACATAAGGCAATGTTAGAATGATAGTTGAAATAATAACCAAGCAATGAAGGATTCTTGAGCTGCATGCTAAAATGGGCAACAAAACCTTACACTTGGCAAGGGTTAATCAGTTATTTTACCTAGGACTATGATCTCTCTAAGGACAATATTTCAGTAAGTTCGCTCATTAATAATACCAGCAAACTTTCCGTATTTTTTGTATGTGATATTATTTTGATACTTTTATTTGTTGATAAGCATGGCCTGCATTGAGAGCAAGCACTACATTAAGTAATGTGTGAAACAGTATTATGGACAAGAGTACACCTATTGATATTTCAAATGAATGCAATGTAAAGAAGTTATTAGCCGTCTGCCACGGCTAATAACTGTTGCCATAGATATTCTTTAATTCAGTTAGTAGTCTGCGTGGTTATTTTTCCCTCTTCGCACAAAAAAAAATCTCAAGACAAAAATTACTTTCAGTTTTTATAGAACAGCCTTTGTATTTTGTTCTATTTAGTTACATCCTGAAGTTGGTCTTGTTTAAACTAATAACAGTGCTGAATTTATAACTTAAATTTAGCACTGTTATTAGATAAATATTTTCAAAATAAATTTCAATTTGTAATGAACTTTGTCATATATAATAGAGATTTGAATATTTTTATTTGTGATTTAAACCAATGATGCCGCCCCGGTGGCGCAGTGGTCTAAGCGATGGCTTCTGATCACTCGTCCGTAAGGGGTCCGGGTTCGAATCCCGGTGAGGCATGGATGTTGTGTTTGTCTTACGGCACTGGCTCTCTCCCTTCCCTGGAACCAGTACCCTAAATTAGGGACGGGCGACTGCTTATAGCCCATTGAGTTGCTCACGGTGGTCGTTAAACCTCCAATCAAAAAAAAAAAAAAAATAATAATAATAAACCAATGATATTTATTTATGATTTAAACGATGATTTATATCAACCAACACTGATACATGTGACCCAATCTGTTAGCAGATATCAGCACTACAAAAGGAAAAGTTTATTGATCTTTAATATAAATATGGTTAAGTTTAGAAAATATTAAGTATGGAAGTCCATTATATAAAGCTATGTTTATGAATGTGCAAATTTTTACCTTTGAGAATGCATTAATTGCAAAGGAAATGTTCACAGAATTTATTATCAATGGAAACGTAGGGCACCGTTTTTAGGTGAAACAACTTTAATACCAGTAGATATGCAAAAAGAAGTTACTAAAAACATTTTCAGTGCTTTTGTCGACATTCAGAGAGGGAGTAGAAGGTTTTGCAATATTTGCATGAACGCAAGTGCTGCGGCGGGTAAGTCACATGTTTAAACTGGTTCAAGTCGCGCACTGCAGTCAGTCAAAAAAGATATTAAGTGGTAGTCGTGGATGTGAACTGCATTCCATGTTGCCATTCTGTCTATGATTGGGACACCTAAACGATGAACAACCACAACTGGCTAATTAGGGAACTTTTGCTTTACGAGTTTGAACTCGGCCATAACGCTGCTCAAGCAACACGAAACATTTGTCATGCGAAAGGGGAAGGTTCCGTGGACCACAGCAGCACAACCAGATGGTTCAAGAAATGTCGCTCAGGTGACAGAAACTTCGACGATCAGCCGAGGTCAGGTAGGCCACGAACCGTGGATTCGCAGGCTGTGCGCCAGGCCGTAGAGGCAAATCTGACAACCATGGATGTGATGAGGCAAGGCAAATCCGACAACCATGGATGTGATGAGGTTGTCGGATGGCCGTGGAGGCAAATCCGACAACCATGGAAGACACTGTGGATGTGATGAGGTCAGGTTGCTTAATGCAGACTTTTACAGAAATGTGGTTAGTATTCGAACTAGTATTAACTATGTTTATTTCCATTAAATTGGATTTAATGTTTATGTTGATTTACATTACTGTATTTTTACAGGTGTTGATAAAATTCCTTAAGGTTGTGTTTATTGTAATGAAGTCTTTCTTTTTTCTCCTCAGCTATATTCTGACAGATATGTCCACTCCAGTAAGCCTGTCTTCCCTTAATGAAGATTGGAATAATCTGAATACAGCCTTCTCTGAATTAGAGGTTAGTATTTTAAAGTGCATCTTTCTCTCTCTCTCGCTCTTGATTATTATTGATGCTGCTAACAAATAACAAAAGGAAATTCCAAGGTAGGCTCTTGAATTTTGAGGAAGTTAGAAAGAAAGTGCAAAGACTAAGATTTTTTTTATTGTTTTTGTGCCACAATTCTTAATTGTTATTTATTTATGTGCTTACTTATGATTTGTATTTTCGTATAAAACGGAAAAGATCCTTAGACCCTTGCACAACAGTTATGTGTCTTGTGTGTGTGATCGTGAGGCACTTCAAAGAGGCTGTCCTTAGTTCTCTAAAAGAATAAAATTTGCATGATATGATTAACTTCGGCGTAAATGTTTTGTAATACTTAGTATTGGTATAAAACTAAGGCAATCAGTTTAATTAAAGCATGCACATTTGTGTTGCACACAGTAAAGTGCAATAAGTTTGGTTTTAAAAAAAATACCTGTAGGTTCCAAATAATTTGAATCATTAAAATGCCCATAAAACCTAGTTAATGATGTGGAATTTTTAAAAATGTCAGTAATTGAAAGCTAATAGATTTTTACAAAAGGGCCTCGAAGATATTCTTCGTGGGGGGGGAGGGAGTTCTCCTGGTATGCCACTGGTGGCCAGCACAATATTAATTCCCAAACCTAAGTATTGTCCAAGCACTCTGCTACATATCCGCCTATTTCTATGACTAGCTTCCCTTGTAGTTTTAGAGTATATTGTAATCTTCTATTAAACTTATTTCTTAGAAATTATCTCATATAATACCTTCTTCATTGTCATTTTAGCCGGCACAGTGGTCTAAACCCTGGTTTCTGACCCATTCACATTAGATGGGTCCATGTTCAAATCCCAGTGTGCCATGGATGTTGTGTTTGTCTTATGGTACTGGCTCTCATTCTTTCCTGCAGCCAGTGGCCCTAAATTAAGGACAAGTGACTGCTTATAGCCCATCAAGTTGCTCACAGTGGTTGTAAAACTCCTAAACAAAACAAAAAAAATATCCTTTCAGATACCTTCTTTCATCACAATAGTGATAGTCACATCTGCCTTGACCTGTCAATCTGGTATCATACTTTCAACACCTCATTCCAGTCATTTTTGGCACAGTAAAGACTCGTGACTGCACATAGAGATATCACTTATATCATGAACTGATGTTACTATAAATTATGTGGTAACTTTCTAATTTTCTTCAGAGATGTATGTTTAGGTTTTTGTCAGTTTGACTCCATAGCTTTACGCACAACAGCAGGGTGATCATCAGAATCCCTTTTTATCTGCTACATTGTGCATTCTTCACTTCAACATTTTGAATCAGCTTCCTCCAGTGGTTATAACTCGTATATTTACTGTGTTTCTGTCAATGCAACACAGTAAATGTACAAGTATTAGTATTATATCTCAGTAATAGGATGCAACAACCATTACTGAGATATCATACTCAGTGGCACATAATAATGGCTTTGTGTTCTTCACTCAGAAGACCATTGACTTGCACTTTTGCCATGAGTGGGACTTTCACCCAGAAACCTCTCATCTCACTCATCTGAGCCTGCATGCACACCACCATCACAGTTGTGGCAGAAGCAAAGTTTTTGAGGTCTAGTTTATCTTCACTCTTGTCTTTTAATCAGTGATTTGTATTCTGAATGTGGCACATGCATAAAAGTGTAGAATATCCTTAAGGTACTACTCTCTGGTCTTTTCTAGGAAGGAAGCAAGTATTTGATGCTTCATATTCACAGCTTTATTTCTTGGGTGATAAAATGAACATTAACTGTAGCTGTGTAATTTTATGACCACAGATGGCTTTAGTGGTCAACATTTGTAATTGCTATGGAAAAGTCGGAGGATCAATCCCAGGCAGGTATGAACACTAGATAACCACTAAATATCTGCTGTGCGTCTGTTGGGCTTGTTAATCCATCAGGCCCTGATTACTGCCCCCCTCCCCCCCCCCCCATTTATAAGATGTTCTAGAGGTAGCAGTCAACAGCAACAGATGTTCTAAGGTAGCAATCTAGATGCTGAAATTTGGCTGTGAGATCAGCTATTAGTGATAGAAGTAGCAGTTTTCTGGTATGATGGTGCAGTGAACTGCTTGTGTTGAAGGAAGTTTATATGATGGTGTAGAAAAGCTGCTCCTAAAAATTTTTATTTCTTTGAGCAGGAAAATGTCATAAAAATTATGTTTTGATGTTGTACAGAAATTTTTTTTGTTTTTCAGGAAAAGTTCCAGATTATTTTTGCACAGATTTACTAAAATAATAAAATTCATATGATCAACATTAGTTAGTGCAAAATGGGTACCGTGATGTTTTGCCTCTGTGATGTAGTTTGGTGTGCCACAGCTTTTAATCATTTCAGTTGCATGTAGTTAACTGTTCTGCCTTACGTGAAAAGAACTGCCATAATCAACCAATCAACCAATTTGCCTTATCTAATTTGTGAGGATATAAGTGGAAACAGTATGCATTCACTGCCCACACTGAAATACTGTTAGTTGTTTTTTACAAATGTAATATTTCCCACAATTAAACAGTTTTTAAGTACTGAAAAAGAGCAAATGCAGATGAAACTAGCTATCCTGTTTACATTGGTGAAATTTAAAAATCTTGTTCTCAGAGCATTAAAACTGTTAAAGTTACTAAATTTAAAAAAAATGAGCTTTGAAGATGAAACAGCAGTTTGGATATAACCTTGCAGTCATTCAGTTAATTGAAATGAGCAAATTATGATGCAATAAACACTGTACTTAAGGAAGCCTTAGGGAATTCCTATATAAACACATACTGTATATTCTGCCATGACTGACAATAGACTTGGCCTATGTAATAGAAACAGTGATGGTTCTGAAGAATGTGTCCATTCCCCTACAAAATTGTGTGATGTTACTATAGTGGCAACGATATATATGTTGATAATTCTTGTGTGAGTACCGTTCTTTTTCTTACTTTTTTTCTTTTTAGGTGGGCACATGATTTATTTATTTTTTTATAAAGTGACTGCACAAGGTTTTTAAGCATTTTTTTCATTTTTTTTAATTGAATAACCATGGTATTTTAAACTGAGCCCAATGCAGTTAATTTGTTTTTTCTAAATGAGCTACCATACAGTTATTTTAATGTTTATAATTGTGCTGTTATGAATAGTTGGAATTAAATGATAACTGTTGATTATGTATTTTAAAAGACTTTTTTTATGAAATTGTCAAATTTCATTTAACTGTTTAGTATTATATAATATTTTTTCATTTATTTTTAGAAGTTGCAAAAATCTTATGTAAAATCAGTTGAAGAATTTAAGAATATTGAAACCAGCTGCCGTAAAAATGTCTCTATTCATGCCAGAGAATTAACACGTTTTTCAGAGTCTATGAAATGGTAAGAAATATTTCCAGTTTATTTATTTATTTTATTTTTAGAATGATGTTAGCAATCTATGTGCTACAACTACTGGATTTTCATTACATATGTTATTGTTTTTTTTAACAATTAACCCTGTGTGTATAACTAGTTTTTCGTTGTTTTTATTTTAAGGAATATAAATAATTACCAGTGTGTAGCTATAACAAGCTTGACCCTGCATAGGATTAATTGGTTTTCCAATTATCTGAGGTGAGTCTCCTCTACATGGCCAATACTGTGTGACCAAATTGTTCTGGATGAATCTGTTCTGTGCTTTGACTGCCATGCATAGTGATTAGGTAGTAGTGACTTCAACAGCTTACACCTGAGGTGTAAACTGCTGAAGTCAGTGCAGAAAACTGTAGTTGTGTTTGCATGCCAAGCTCAGAGTTCGGTTCCTTATTTCAGGTTTCTTTTCCTTCTCTTATTTGTCTTTATTTTTTGCAGACTTGGTTAACTAGGTCTACCTACAGTTTGCCATGTGCTGTGACCCTTAAAATGGAAAAGAGGGTCCTTGAAGCTGACGCAGGGCAGCAAGTGACCTTGTGGTTAGAGCAACTACTTTCAGACCAGATGATAGTGGGATCAATCCCAGGTAGGTTGAGTTGCTCTGAAGCCCTGAATGTTTGCCATACACTGGATGGGCATGTCAAGCTGTTTGACCCCCATTACAAATAAGGTCTGTTCCTTCCCTCCACCCACTCTCCATCTCCCAGTGCACTTCCTGAATTGTCGTAGTCTGGCATTCTCCACTATGTTGATTCACACTAATCATTTAGCACTTCTGCTTCCCAGACTTGTCTACCCTATGTCCTTTCTATGCATTTAGGTTCAATCTGATGCAATTTTGTTTCTGACATGCAACACAAAAGCCCCTTGGGATACAGGTGGTTATATCTAAACCTTCCCTAAGGGTGGAAACGAAATGAAATATTGCAGATTGCCTTGAAGCTTAGGCTGTTAGTGGCCAGTATGTAGTTGCCATCTGTGATAAGTGCATCCTTTATGTCCCATACTTAACTAGAAACTGGGTAATTAGAGACTAATGCACTCATCAGTGAAGTATAGACCGTGTGCAGCCCTTTCTTCTTATGACTTATATTTCATGGGAACATTGTTTAAAGGTTAACACTGAGACATACTGTAAGTAAGATCCACATTTATGGCAAGAACATATCAGGTCTAACAGATTAACTCTAGATTTGCATTTTACACAGTGTATAGACCTGCAGCTTTTCTTTGTTTAGCTTGTTGGTGCATAGGTGTGTCCGCACAAATCCTGAGTGGTCTAGACGAGATCTTCTTGCTCCTCATACTTCCAGACCTAAGTTTGAGTTTTTCCATAAACCAAACATAGTGATTTTGTGTTTGGGCTTATGGCAGTTGTCATCATCTTGCCTGGAACCAGTAGTCCTAAATTAGAGTAGGCCACTCCTCTTACTTAACTTTCAATGCTCGTGGGGGTGTTAAATCCACTACCACCACCCTCAAAAAAAAAAAAAAAAAAAAAAAAAGAGAGAGAGAGAAAAGGGGGGAATAAATATAAGGATGCTGGGGCTTTTCATTCAACAAGTTGTTTCACAGCAAACAACCCCAAATACCTGTCCTTCATTCCCAATATCTATTCTCCCGATGAAACTCATAAGTCCAACAAATTTGCCACATTTCCTTCATGACAAGGTACTTCAGACTGTGTCGTAAGTACTAGAGAATGTCAAGGAGCTTCAGTATGGTGACCAAATAGGGGAGACTTCATGCTCAAAACAGGATGAGTTGCTATTAAATGCTTCTGGGTAAAGTTCTGGTTATGATGGCTCCCTTTAAAAATTTCTCACCATGCTGCCATATTAAAATATGAACTACAGTGAAACGGAACTACTGCATAACTCTGCTGCGAAGTTTTAATTGAAATGCACATTATTAAATTTATGTAAATGATATATATGTTCATACCCTTGAAAACTGATACTAATCTATCATTCACGCAGACCTTGGCGCAAGTCACTTTTCTCACTATTTGGCCCCCTTTTTTAAATTTGTCACTTTTTGTTACCTTTTTTAAAATGTTGTCACTATTCTCACCTTTTTTCTTAAGTGCACCCGTATTTTTTTTTTTTCAATTTAGCTATAGTTTTGCGTTGTTTTTTATATCTAAGGGATTTTTTGTCAGATGAAAAAAGAATCCTGAAACAAAAATAAATTGTTTTGGTAAACACCCATCCCTGTGGAACACACACGTGGGTGGGGTTACGACTTGTAAACGCGACTCACCACTCAC
Organism: Macrothele yani; assembly: GCA_039090855.1. Classification (NCBI taxonomy): domain Eukaryota; kingdom Metazoa; phylum Arthropoda; class Arachnida; order Araneae; family Macrothelidae; genus Macrothele; species Macrothele yani. Next base: position 98,508,398 of record CM076992.1, on the reverse strand, counting down.
CGCAGCAGCAAGAGCGAGCTTCATAACGAAGCATGAGCGAAGCTCCCGCAAGAGGCAGTGACGCACACACTGCACCTCTCCCCGTAACCCCACCCACAACAGCCAGCTGGTTGTCTCAAGGATTTTTCAAGTGGGATAAAAATGACAATAGTTTATCTCCGTAGATTTTTCATGAAAATCTCTGAAATTTTGATCAACACCATAAATTGCTAATAGGAATGAGCCCTCCAAATTTCGCATAAATCAATTAAAAACTTTTTTAACGGACCATAATTTTTTCTATTTGCTCTTTATCATGTACATGGGCTGGCATGACCAGAATTTGTAATCGGCATTTTACGGCTAATTTGAAAACGTTTTTGCCAATTCACTTGAAATTTTTAAGGCCATCATCTCTCAGCCAATTATAGTATATGTACAAATTTCAGCCAGTTACGTGAAGAATTCGGAAAAATAGTTGTCTTCATTTTTTAGCACGTCTTTTGTAAAAAAAGATCGTGCTTATATAATTTGCATTTTTGAACTTCACTTTTAGTTGGTAAAGTTCGATGAACACTTACCGCACGTGGGGCTTGGCTTTCAATTCATATTTCCGTTATGTGGATGCGACATGGGGGTTTTTCATTTGGCCACGGGTCCACTTCTTTTTTTTTTTTCCGTTGGAATTTATTTTGCCTCATCACCAAATGAGTTTTTTTTCCTTTGCTGCATCCTCATTTACTTCAATACTTATTCATAACCCTAGTACTTTCGGTAATACTCCATTACCGTCTTTGAGGGACGTTTTGCTCCGACTAGCACGGACCGTGTCAGCTGGGCATTTCGGTGGTTCTCGCGGGCTGCTTCTGTCATCGGCTATCGCTTCTTCTTGGGCGTTGTGGCGCCATCTCTTGTTGGTCAGTGATCTCATTTTTCGAACTTTTTCATTTTTTTGCTCAATTTTAATTAAATTTCTCCAGCTGTTTCTCAAAATATTAGGGTCATTATGGTTGCAAACTTTTGTCCTATTTTTTTCAATCATTACCGACTCTGCTATTCTGTGGTGTTTTTCGGATTTACAGCTTTTAATGATTTTTATATTTTCGAATTTAGGATATTTTTGGTTATCCAGACAGTATTGAATAAGTGCTGTTTTTTCTTCTTTTTTCTGCCAGTTTTTTACATGTTGTTTTAATCTGTGTTTAAGCTTATTTTTGGTACTTCCTATATAAGCCATTTGAGGATTTTCAGTAATAGGAATTGAGTAAATACCTGCTTTTTCTAACATTTTTATTTTTTCATTATTTTTTATTACTATATTTTTGATGGTATTTACTTTTCCTCCAATTTGAATGTTATGCTTTTTACAAATATTATTAATTTCATTACTTTAATGTAAGGAAAACCATTTAAATATTTGACTTCTTTTTTATTTACTACAGCATTATTTTTTATTTTCTTTATTACTTCTGTGTCCCATTTTTTTATTAAATGGTTAGGATAACCAAAGCTGCCTGCAATTTTTTTTATGAATTTGATTTCTTCATTGATGAACTGACTATTTTCAGAATGCGTATATGCACTTTTAATTAAGGTTTTTATACTATTGCATTTTTGAGGATAAGGATGTGCTGAATTGTACGGGATTATAACCGGAACAAATGAACTTTTCCGATAAACCCTGTATAGTAACTTATCTGTGGATTTGATAACATGTACGTCCAAAAAGGCTATTGCATTATTTTTTTCTATTTCAACAGTGTGTTCTATAGTTGGATATAAAGAGCTGTAACATTTTGTTAATTTTTTAAATTCTTCTTCGTTCATTTTTGATAGAATGAAAATATCATCCACGTATCGACAGTACACTTCTGGTTTTTCTTCCATACGATGCAGGACATTTTCTTCAATTTCGTTCATCACAACCTCAGCATATAGAGTTGATAATGGTGAGCCCATTGGGCCTCCTGAATTTTGCTTGAATATTTTGTTCTTGTATGTAAAAATATTATTTTCATATAAATAGACTAAAACTTTTTTGAATTCATGAATTTGTGTGTTATTTAAAATTTTAAGATTTTGCAACTTCTTAATGATAATTTCAATAGCTTCTGGAACAGGAGTGCTTGGATATAATGCTTTAACGTCCATGCTTGCCATATTTAAGTCCTTTAGGCCAGTTTTTACATTTTTAATTTTCTCAATAAATTCATATGTGTTCTCAGAATAGCAGAGTCGGTAATGATTGAAAAAAATAGGACAAAAGTTTGCAACCATAATGACCCTAATATTTTGAGAAACAGCTGGAGAAATTTAATTAAAATTGAGCAAAAAAATGAAAAAGTTCGAAAAATGAGATCACTGACCAACAAGAGATGGCGCCACAACGCCCAAGAAGAAGCGATAGCCGATGACAGAAGCAGCCCGCGAGAACCACCGAAATGCCCAGCTGACACGGTCCGTGCTAGTCGGAGCAAAACGTCCCCTCGAAGACGGTAATGGAGTATTACCGAAAGTACTAGGGTTATGAATATGTATTGAAGTAAATGAGGATGCAGCAAAGGAAAAAAAACTCATTTGGTGATGAGGCAAAATAAATTCCAACGGAAAAAAAAAAAAAGAAGTGGACCCGTGGCCAAATGAAAAACCCCAATGGCGCATCCACATAACGGAAATATGAATTGAAAGCCAAGCCCCACGTGCGGTAAGTGTTCATCGAACTTTACCAACTAAAAGTGAAGTTCAAAAATGCAAATGCGTTAATGCACGTTAAAAATATAACCTCCAATATCGGAAGTAAATTGAAACTTGTGCTTATATAAGTTATCGGTTTGTCCTTCCGTCTGTAGACACAATATCTCTGCAACTATTAGTCCGATTTGGAAAATTCTTTTGCATTGGGAAGCTTGAAATATACGAATGATGATCGTTCATTTCGAGTTGGTTTTTTTTTACGATATACAATTTCACCACTAGGGGGCGTAAATGCAGATGATGTCGAATTCAAAAATACATTTTATTCCACATATTTGCTTCTAAACATCCGATTGAAAAAATTCTTTTATCTTTTGATTCCATTTATGTCGAAAAGTATTTTAGGAATAGTTGCTTTTTCAAATTACGCATGGATTTTCCGCTAGGGGGCGTAAAAGTAAATTATGTTTTTCCCGATATCTCTTCTTCTACAACTCCAATTTGAAAAACGTTTTCTTTAGAGGATACAGCTCATGATAAAAAATATTTTGCATATAATTTCTAATTTTTGGTAAAGAATACTTTGGCCACCAGGGGGCGTAAGTGTTAATTTTTGCTTCTGATGTATTTGCCATAAAATCTGAGCTTCTAAAATCTCGATTGAAAAAATTATTTCGTGGACTGATGCCATGTACGTCGATAAACCTTTTCTGAGTATTTTCTTCTTAAAATATTCCATGGTTTCTCCGCCAGGGGGCGTAGACGTATATCTTATTTTTGTCAATATCTCAGCTTCTAATGGTCTGATTTGAAAAAAATTCTTTCTTTATTAGATAGTTTCTGGTGTGACATGTTTTTCATATAATTTCAAAATTTTCAAGTAATTCATAGACTTTTCCCTAGGGTGTGTAAAGGTAAATTGAGTTTCCTCTATATCTCTGCTTCTAAATCTCCGATTTGAAAATTTCTTTCTGCAGCGGATACAGCTTCTGATGGGAAATCCTTTGTACATAATTTCTAATTTTTGTAAAAAATGGTTTGGCCACCAGGGGACGTAAGTCTTAATTTCCGCTTCTGATGTATTTCGAGCAAAATATGAGCTTCTAAAATCTCGGCTGAAAAAAACTTCATTTGTGGACCGATACTACTCATGTTGACAAACCTTTTAGGAACATTTTCTTCTTAAAATAATGCATGGTTTCTATGCCACGGGGCATAGATGTATGTCTTATTTTCGTCAATATCTCTACTTCTAGGAGTCTTATTTGAAAAATTTCTTCTTTGTTGGATAGTGTTTCCAATGCAAAATGTTTTCCCTATAAATTCAAAATTTTCAAGTAAATCATAGACTTTCCGCTAGGGGTTAATTGCATTTCCTGCGTTATTTCTGCTTCTAAAACTCAGATTTGAAAAATTCTTTCTGTATCGCATACAACACCTGATGAAAAATATTTGTCATATAATTTCTAATGTTTGATAAAGAATGGTTTGGCCACCGGGCGGCATAAGTGTTAATTTCTGCTTCTGATGTATTTGCAGCAAAATCTGGGCTCCTGGAAACTCGACTAAAAATTTTTTTCTTTTCTTGGACTGATACCGCCCATATGGAAAAACCTTTTGCCAATTCTTTCTTCCTAAAATAATGCATGGTTTCCCCACAAGTGGGCGTAAAGTCACATCTTATTTTTATCGATAACTCTTTTTCTAAGAGTCCGATTTGAAAAATTCTTTCTGTGTTGGAGAGCATTTCCGGTGCGAAATGTATCTCATATAAATTCATATTTTTCTTAACGCAGAAGTCTGCAACCAGAAAGCATAAGCTCACGATTCCGTTTACAGCAATATCTGAGGGATTAAAAACCCGCTTTAAAAACGTCTTTCTTCCGTCAGATTCCATTGGTTTCCATATCGGTTCCATTGACTTTGAATAGCTTTGATAAATTTAATTTGCGTCCGAATGGATTAAAAGACGTGCAAATTACACCCGAAAATTCGGTGTAATCTTTCTTGTTTTATCTAGTCCTGCCATGGGGAAAACTAAAGTGAGGAGGCGCTGTTGCTGGGAGCTAAGGAAGAAAGAAAGCCAGCAGTCTTTTCATGCTCTAGTTTTGATTGGTAGCTAGGCATTTTGTGTGTGCCTTTATTAGCATGTGGTTTGTAAAAAAGATTGTGCTTATGTTATCGGTTTGTCCATCCGTCTGTGGACACGATACATCTGCAACCAATTGCCCAATTTCAAAAATTCTTTTTGCGTTGGGAAGCTTGAAATGTGGGAATGGGGAATGGTGATCCTTTATTTCGTTTTTTTTTTTTTTTTTTTTTTTTTTCCTCAATCACAATTTTGCCTCCAGAAAGCGTAAATGCTGATAATGCCAAATTCAAAATACATTTTATTCCATATATTTGCTTTTAAACGGCTGATTGAAAACATTCTTTTACCTTTTGATTCTATTTATGTCGAAGACTATTTTAGGTATGGTCACTTCTTCAAGTTACGCATAGATTCTCTGCTAGGGGGCGTAAAAGTAAGTTTTCTTTCTCCCGATATCTCTGCTTCTAAAACTCCGATTTGAAACATTCTTTCTGCAGCGGATGCAGCTCCTGATGGAAAATATTTTTCATGTGATTTCTAAGTTTGGTTACAAAATGGTTTGGCCACCAGGGGATGTAAGTGTTAATTTCTGCTTCTGATATGTTTGTAGCCCAATCAGGTCTTCTAAAATCTAGATTAAAAAAATTCTTTCGTGCACCGATACTACTCACGTCGATAAATCCCTTTTCAGAATATTTTCTTCTTAAAATATTACGTGGTTTCTTCGCCAAGGGGCGTAAATGCATATCTTATTTTTGTCAATATCTCTACTTCTAATAGTCCGATTTGAAAAATTTCTTCTTTGTTGGATAGTTTCCTGTGTGACATGATTTCCATATAATTTCAAAATTTTCAAGTAATTCATTGACGGTCCGCTAGGGGGAGTAAAGGTAAATTGCACTTTCCCTGATATCTCTGCTTCTAAAACTCTGATTTGAAAAATTCTTCCTGCACCAGATAGAGCTCCTGGTGGGAAATGTTTTGACTGTAATTTCTAATTTTTTTTATAAAATATGGTTTGTCCTCCAGGGGCGGGCATAAGAGTTAATTTCTGCTTCGTAGGTATTTGCAGAAATATCTGAGCTTCTAAGAGCTCGATTAAAAAAATTCTTTCATGGACTGATACCACTCATGTTTATAAACATTTTAGAATATTTTCTTCGTAAAACAGCGGAAAGATGGACAGTCAAAAGCATGTAACGATGCTGCCAAAAAATGAAGATCTTGAAGTCTTAATTTTTTCTCAGTGCCATCCATATTTTTACTTGCAGTTAACATTTTTAATTACGAGGGTTGTACCGAAAGTAATGCAAAAGCAAGCATAAGTTTTTTATTAACCGACGGAGGTTGTTCGGTTGCATATGTTGGTAGAGTAACTGTTCCTCTATAGTAACCATTTGTTTTCATTGCAGGTAAATAATGCATTCCAAGCAGAAGCAATCCAAGCATTCCAAGCAGAAGCAATGCTGTCATTGAGTTCTTGACAAAGAAAGGAAGGGTGCACTCTATCCGACATCCACAGAAGGCTACAGAATGTCTACAGAAATGACACTATTGACAAGAGCAATGTGCACAGATGGATAAAGAAGTTTAAAAAAAGAGGAAACCAGCATTGGCGACAAGCCACGCAGTGGGAGACCATCATCTGTGACCAGTGACACAAATAGTCAGTGAGTGGAATTGATTCGCGCAGAGAAATGAATCACAATCCGTGAGCTTGTTGCACAACTGGACTGTGGTCACAATGCCATACAGAAGATGGTGGAAGACTTAGGGTATTAGAAAGTGTGTGCAAAGTGGGTACCTCGGCAGTTGACACTCAATTTGAAGGAGAGAAGGGTGGAAGTATGCTCTGATTTGCTGGAAGCGTTTGAAGCCAATGAAGACATGTTTTTTTTTCCCAATCTGGTGACAGGGAATGAAACATGGGTGTATCTTTATGATCCGGAATATTGGAATAAAGAATCAATCCATGGAATGGTGTCACACCTCTTCACCAAGGCCTAAGAAGTTCAAGAGCCAGTGATCAGCTCAGAAAGTCATGGTGACTGTTTTGTGGGATGACAGGGGTGTCATTCATGATTTTCTAGAACGTGGCCGTAGCGTGACCAGCAAGCGGTATATTGAGACACCCAAGAAGCTTAGAGAAGCCATAAGAAGCAAGAGAACGAACAAGAATCTGAAAAGGATCCACATTCACCATGGCAATGCAAGACCACATACATCTTTGAGAACAAATCAGGTGATCAGCAAATTAGGCTGGTCAGTGGTCCCCCATCCACTGCACAGCCGTGCTGTGGCATCGTCCAACTTCCACCTGTTCGGTCCAATGAAGTACAGTCTCCGGGGACAACGATCTGATAGCACAGATAAGATGAAAGTGGCTGTGAAGAAGTGCACACCTGAATTTTTTCAAAGAGGATTCGAGAGTTGGGTTCAACGATAATGCAAATGCATCGCTTGTGATGGAGACTATGTTGAGTTACTCTACCAACATGTGCAATTTGAACGTTAATAAAAAAGTTATGTCCACTCAGTTAATAAAAAAGTTATGTCTACTTTTGCATTACTTTCGGCACAACCCTCATATTATTTTACCTTTTATGCGAACTAGTGGAATTTTATTCGATTTTTTTTTCACTATGTTTTATTTTTGGCGGAAGTGCAGAAATTTGAATTGACCCCCCCTTCCCTATAAAAGTTTGGCGGATGCAATCTTATATAAAATATTTAGTAAAAGTTCTGGTGTTTGTGTTGAAACCCAACTTGGTATGGTTATTGCACATGGTAGTGTTGGGTGGTGAGGGTCTGGGTTTGTCCAGGGCAGACTTCAATGGGAACTATCCCCCCCCTATTCATGTAAGGATGTCGAAGGAAAACACTGGAAAACCAGTGGACAGGGTAGTCAGCAGTGGGAATCAAACCCTTCATCTATTCCAAACTGGTCCTTGAAATATAAACCACCAAAACGTTGCTTACCACGTGACCTGGGGTGGTCAGCGAAGTTGTGGAATTGCTTTCTTCATGTGAATCGGCATCATTTTAAATATAAGCTGAAAAAACAAAATTTCTGTTGAAAAATGCAGGAATAGTGGGCAAATCAAAGGTCTTCTTTTTAGCATTTTTTTTTTAATTTTATTTTCTGATTCAAAATTACCTTTGGGGGGGCTAAATCGTGAAGAGCTCACTATTTTTCTTTTTTGTTCTTATCTAAATCTTTTCAAGGTTATTAAGTTTGCAAAACTGCAAATTTTGTTGTGTTCATGTTTTCCGGTAATGTTTTAAATTTTGGCATCATATCGCAGCGTTCAAAATATTGCATAAATAGCAGTAAAATCCCCTTTTTTTATTAGGATTTTAAACTTCAAAAAATAAATGAGTAAAGAAATTGTGGATTGGTGTTTGTATTTTCAGAATTGTAGGAGTTCAGGGTGTCTACTAGTCATGAAAACCATGAAAAAGGCACGAATTCAGAAAAGGGTAATAAAAGTCAAGAAAAAGTCACAAATTTTGCTTTGGGGTCATGAATTTCTTTTTATATTTAGTAATTGTTCGTTTTCTGGTGACAATCTGAGTAATTCTCTATGCACCAACCACATAAGACATAAATGTGGTTTCCATATAATGGTACAAGAGTTTTAAAAAAGGGGATACTTGTGCTCTCCTCCACAAAGAACTGTTACAGCAAAAAATGTTTTAGTATAGAAATATATGTGTAAATGTTGTTTGCAAAATGTTATGGTCAATTTAGCAATTTAAATTATACTGCTTATAGAGTCAGTGACATTTTCAAATATAAATGTTGAAGAAAGGTGTGTAATGAAATTGTTTAGCACAATGTTGAGTATTTCAGCTTACTTCAGGAGTAGTCAAAGTTTGATGAGTCAGATTTTTGTTACTACAGTAGCAGAAGAGCAGGGGTGTACTTTTTCTGTAGAAAAAATGGGAAGCAGAGTGTCTCCCATCTTTAATATATGTACATACCCACACATGCATGCATACTTGGACACACAAACATACATGACTTTTAAAAACCGTCATGAAAATTGTTAATTGGTCATGAAATTGCATTTTCCAAATTTGATAGACACCCTGGAGTTTTATGCTTTCCTAAATCTACATTTCTTGCTAATTGCAATTACAAAATCAAATTTCCTGTCGTAGACTCTGTTGACTCATTATGGATTTCACTTAAAAGCACCCTGTACATAAAGAGCCTTTATATAATGTAGGGAAGGAAATCTGTTTCCCAATTTTACTCATTATACTTTTATGAGGCAGCAAAGTTGAAAATGATTGAAACTTCATAATGTTGACATTAAAAAGCATGTCAATTTCGCTAACCCAACAACCAAATATAGAGAAACCACCAGCACATCAGTCCCAGATTACTCACAGATGTGGTAAGTGAGGATATTAAACTTATTGCCATTTAAGTACATCATTAATTTAATATTAGCTTAAAAAATTACAGCAGATTTGTGTTAAACAGTATAGTTGGAATTTATGTGGCACCATTTTGATTTATAACCAAAATCTGCAGAATTGCATTTTTTATTGCTATGTTGCTCTGTGCTTCCATTTTCGATTGCATTGATGTTTGAAATAAGTATCTAACCAGTGTCAGACTGTAAAACACATCTGCTAACAAATTAAAGGTTTGATGAAATGTGTGTGTATGAGTAGTTTGCATGTAAAAATTCATTTGAATCTAACTAAAACAGGCAAATTTGTCGAAACATCGTTGGAAATTGAATTTGTTAATATGATTGTAAGAAAATGCAGGCAGTGGAGAGTTAAAAATGCAAAGGGTTACTGTGCTTTTTAAACATTACATTCATTCTTTATTATTAGTATTTCATTATATGTATAAACCTATGGTAGTTTGTATATGTAATCATTTCTAGAGCATACTTATTTTGCTAGTTCAGTATATAAATCGTCAAATGCCATTATGCTAATAAAATATACTACTGTTTATGAAAATTGCAACACCATGAAGGAATGATGGTAATCACATGAAACTTACAGGATATGCAGAGCAGGGTAGGACATGCAAATGATTAGAAATGCAGAGTCATTGCGCATGTCTTGGCCCAGCAAGCGCCTCCTGAACAGTCAAGTGAGGGATATAAAGAGAGGGCTGTTTAGAATACACACCAGTAGTGCATCGCGGACAGCAAGTTGTGAAAGTGTCTCCAGGATTCAGTAATGCTTCGGCGACGACGAAGGGCGCAATATCCCCATACGACAGTTTGAACAGGGACAAATGATTGGTCTGTGTGAAGGTGCATTTTCGTACTGTGGCATTGTGCCTTAGACAAGACATAATGCCATGATAGTGATGTGCGTGTGGCGGCAGTGGACTGAGGAGAACCAGGTGCATCGACAATCCGGCAGTGGACCGGGAAATGTGACGACATCGCGGATGGCCGACACCTCGTCCGCATAGCAGTGGCGAACCGTTCCGCATATTCGCAAGTGTTAGCACAACAGTGGAGCACTGAAACAGGTGTGGCATTGTCTGCCTCCACAGTTCAACGCGTCTGTTGCACAGAGGACTGGTTGCATGCATCCCTTTGCGGCAGATTCCTTTGACCCTGAACCATGGACACCTCAGGCTGCAATGGGGTTTTCAATGCAGACAATAGCATGCTAATTGACAACATGTTTTCGGATGAGTCCCAATTCAGCTTGAACTACCATGATGGCCTCATACGCATTAGACGATATTGTGGTGAGCACCTTCTTTCAGCATCCATTGTTGAGTGTCATACAGGCCGAACGCCAAGTGTGATGGTGTGGGGTGCCATTGGGTAACATTTGCGATCTCGGCTGCTATGACTTGAGGGCAATATCACCAGCGACCACTACATCAGTGAAGTTGTACAGGCAGAAGTCATATCCTTCCTTCGTAGCACTCCAGGCGCTATATTCCAGCAGGACAATGCCTGACCTCATGTTGCCAGGAATGTTCGAGCCCTCTTCGCAGCACAGCAGATATTGCTTCTTCCCTGGCCTGCACGTTCACCAGACATGTCGCCTATTGAACATGTCTGGGATATGGTCACTTGGCACCTGGCCCATCAAAGTCCTCCAGCATTCAGTACCAGTTATCTGTGGCCACGTATACACCCTACCTGGCAAGCAATTACTCAACGCAAGCAATTACTATACACCCTACCTGGCAAGCAATTACTCAACGCAAGCAATTACTATACACCCTACCTGGCAAGCAATTACTATACACCCTACCTTGCAAGCCATCCAACGCCTTTTCGATTCAATGCCAACTCGTGTCAAAGCTCTTATTGCAGCTCGCAGAGGCTTCACAAGATATTGATTTTTGCAGGTAAAAATTGCTGTATTGTTCCAAAAATTAAATCACTTATGTACAGTCATATCAGTAATGTTTGGTATAAATTTCATTCGAATCGCATGGTTCGTCCTTCTTGGTGTTGCAATTTTCACAAACAGTAGTGTATAAAAAATATTGAAAGGAATCACCTGCCCATCCAATATATTGTTGTTGTTTTTTTTACAACAGATAATCACACAGGGTTCCCGATAGCGTGCGAAGACGCGCGTTTTGCGCAAAAAAGTTTTAATTTGCGCAAGAAATATAAAGTGATGCTCGAAATGGGCGCGCGCGCAGAAAGATTTCAATCTTGAGCTATTACCATGGAAAATCTATGAAGGCGATGCCGTTTCAGATCACGTGTGCCGATTTCACGACGTCACGGTGCAATCCTATTGTTCAGTCACGTGTGCCGATTTCATGACGTCACGGTACAATCCCAGTATTTCCCTTCGGGTCGTATATAAACGGATTATGTGATAATCCGCGTAGAGTGCAACGAGACGAAAGCCCACGCACTGCTAAGGGTGCCAACCATTACGGTTTCGGCTACACGATTACTGAATTACGGACAGGTTGGAAGAATTGCGGATTTCAATGTATTTTGTAGAAGTTCTGAATTTTGTGTCCTTTTTTGTTAAAATCACGGTTTAAACTGCGATCGCATTTTGCGAATATATTTATAGTTTTTTTCGCACAAATGCGAAAACTATTAATTGGTTCCATTTCTAAGTAAGCACCTTTGAAATTCAGATATTGGATACATCGGCAAAGCCAATATCGAACGGATATGGGGGAAGAACGACCAGAGGATATTGGATGTATTGGCAAAGCCGATATCGGGTGGAGAACGGCAAGGTGATATTACATAATATGTTGGAAAAGCCGATATCAGTGCAATGACGTTCGCATACCTGCCAAGTATTCCGGATTTCCCGAAAGTTTTACGGAGTTTTTGGTAGTTTTACGGTCGGAAGATAGTTTCTTCCGGATTTTCGCCAAAATGGCTCGTGAATACTTTTTTTTACTGATGGAAAGTGATATCGTTGTTATTGTCGCTTAGTGTAAACTCTTGCTTTTGTTTTATTATGATTTCATAGCAATTGAACCTTATGTTATCTAATGTTTCTAGCTGGGAGCGATCGCACACACACCCTCCCGCCAATCCTTCCAAACTTGCTCTCCCTCAGTGTTGGAATAGCTGCGCTAATTGCGCCAAAGTGCGAAAAAATTTAATTCTGCGCCATGCAGATTTCGCCAAAATGCGTAATTCCGCGTCTAGTACGCATCAAAAAGTGTGTTTACGCATCGAAATTTTACCGACGCGTAAAAATACGCATCGGGACGGTATTTCGTCTTTCAAAAACGGAAGTAAACGAAATAAAGATTTCCCTAATCGTAATTTCTTTTTCCTGCGATGTTGCCTCTGTCCAGTATTGTTGTTATACATCACTTTATTCCAAAAATATTTGTATTTCAGTTGGAAAATGGAGGGAAAATTTCCGAAAACGGAAATTCGACGGCGCAAAAAAATTCCCTGTAATCTTCAGGCATGAGCGTGCAACAGCTTCGAGAAATTTCTCTTTTTCCATCATAATTGGAGTTTTCCTCGAGATCGATGCATAACTGAACAGAAATTTTGGGGCAATTGGTAGCGGAGGAGAATGTTTTTCGCTGGAAACATTCGAAAAGGGAAGTTAGACGCACTGAAGATTTCTCTCATAATCATAATTTTATTTTTCACGTGATGTTTCCTCTACATAGTATTGTTGTTAAATATTTTATTTTATAAATATTTGTATTTCAACTTGAAAATGGAGGGAAACTGTCCGAAAACAAAAATTGGATGTAGCAAAGATTTCTCCCGTAATTGTACCCCCCCCCCAACGATGTTCTGAACATGTGTCCTGTATTCTTAAATATTCCCCCACCCCCCAAAATAAGGTTTGCATTTCAGCTTGACAAAGAGAGGGTGGGGGTGGAAATTAAGATTTTTCCCGTAATCGTAATTCTTTTTCCTGAAAACGAACATGAAGAAGCTGAAAATTTGTAAGAATTGATGCATGGTGTTCAAAAGTATTCATATTCTCAAAGTTGCACTATTCATCCTTTATCTAAAATAGCACTATCGTGCATTCATGATGGATAAAATTGTCATCCAAGGGCATTGAAAAAAAAAGTCACTGTCTTGTCATTGCTTAAATGAAATCAAGTTATTTCTAAAATTGCATCATTCAATTTAAAAAAAAAAATTCAGAACCTTGAAAATCATCACAATTTCTGAACTCCATCTATGAGTGACTGATACAGAAAAATAATTGAATACAAGTATCATCAAACATACTGCTAGCACATCCCATACATTACCGCTCTCCCCTAATAATAATAGATAATCATAAATTAACATTTCTGGTACTGTCTCAAATCTTTTTGATTTTATAGTAAATCTTGATTTTTGCAAGCAATCTTCTTGATTTAGGAAAATTTAGGATTTGGGGGGGGGGCAATTGTGATAACATGCTTTGATAATCATTGCAAGCGGGTGAGATGCATGCTGCTCTCTTTGCCATGCCGAGAAACCAGTTCAACAGGTGTAAATATCGCCAAACTTGTGTCTGAAGAATTTCAGTATCTTGGTATTCCGTGGATGAACTGTCTTGCCTTATGTGATAAGACTCCTGTTATGGTGGGGAGAAAAATTGGTGACTCTCTGAAAAAAATAGTGTCTCACTCTCTAAAAATGAAACTCATTAACAAGGTTTGTTAATCTTATTTTATACTTAAATACTATTTTTTTTGTAAATATTTCTTTATTTGTATTAAATAATTAACTGTAATAAAAAAATAGAGAAGCCTATAATATATAATTTTATTATTTATAAAGTGTAAATATGCGCCGCTGAATGCACGTTGATGTCCCGGTTTTTTATTTTGAAAAGTTGATAGCTCTGATACAGTATAAATGGTCTGTTTTTTCTCATCTGAAGAACTCTTTTCTAAAATTTGGCTCATGCTTGTATTGATACTGAGAATTTTTTTTTTATCCTGTCATAATTTTTGGGCTAAAAGCAACGGCTCATACAGTGTTAAAGTGATTTTTTGTTTTCGACGTTGTAAAGGTCCCTATATTTATTTTATTATTCATTGTTGTGAAAGGAGCCAATTTGCTCAAACGCTTTTGGAATGGGAAGTAAATATCCTCATCGGTGTCATGCAAATTTCTTTTGAAGTTATTAGACCACTTCAAAGATTTTGAAGATTTGAAATGCCTGTTGAGTGAATATCCATATATATTTATTCTGCTAAAAATAGCTATGCTAGATTTAAATTTGCAGATGTTGTAGAACTTTTCATCTGCAGGTATAAAGATGGGTATCCAAGCACAGTGTTGCTATATGAAATTGCTTTGGTTGTGCCAATAAGTTCTGCATCAGTAAATCCTTCTTTTAGCACACAAAATCGAATAAAAGATAAATTTCACAACAGACTGAAAGAATACACTTTAAAAAATTTGATTCGAATATCAGCAGCAAATGTAACACTAGAAAGCTTTCCATTTCACAAAACTGCTGAAATATTTAATAACAAAATTAGAAGATATGTATAAAATATTTATATTATTTTTGTGTTTGTTTGGTTTTTTTCCCCATAAATGTAGTATTTTTCTCTAAGTTTAAAATTGTTTAAAATTCACCCCTGATTTTTCAAAATCACCCCCAGAAAAAAAGCCTGGGGGACATTTTCACCCCTGATTCTGGAACCCTGGCAAGAACCCTGTCACATTAATTAACATATGTTCTATCACAAAATATAAAGTGAATTGTTCACTGTTGAGAAAAGAATAAAATAAATCTGTTCAAAGTGCAAATTATATGTTCTATCCATATACTGTGTGTGTGTGTGTGTGTGTGTGTGTGTGTGTGTGTGTGTGTGTGTGTGTGTGTGTGTGTGTGTGTGTGTGTGTGTGTGTGTGTGTTTTCTATCGTTTTAAACGGTTTAGTCTGGTTTTCAATTATTTGAGCAGTCACTATTTAGTCACTAAAAATTAAAAAAAAAAAGTCACTTTTCTCACTTTTTTCTCCGAAAAAGTCACTTTTCTCACTACTTTTTACAGTGAAGTCTGTGCTGAGGTCTGTTCACCACACAATCACTCAGTACACACACAAATCTAGGTGCTTAAAGTGTAAAGTTTGACAATTTGAACCAAATCCTGTGCAGTGGTTCTTATGTTAAATTTATGAGTATTCACAGCAGCTCTGTAGTGCTTCTATGTGATATGAAATGGAATTGTACTCCTCATTAGGACACTGTGTAAATTGCAAAGGAGATTATGCGGCCTTTTCATGATTACCCAAAGAGGGAGAAGAAATGGAAATCTACAGTGAGAACATCAAAAAACATCTTGTGCATTCAAATAAATGGAAAAGTAAAAAATTGTTACTAACCTTTCTTACAAACAGTCATTTTTCATGGTAGTGTAAGCCAAAGTTGATGCAGATGAATATTACTGCACCAACAAGTATTCTCTTTTCCTTTGTGAAACCTACAGGTTCCATTCTAGGCATTTTTCGTGGGGTTGGTAGTGTTCGACCTACCCTCAATTTTGAAAAATTCCAGTTGTTTGCCCCTATGCTAAAATCACATGTTTTCGTAGCATTTAAGTTTTTGAAAATCTCACAGTTAAGGTTCTGAGATTGCACTAAATACATATCGCTAAGCTGTGAAAACCTCCCAAAGCAGCCAAGAGTTGCAATCAAGAATTCACTCGCCTACTAATTTCACCATTCAATTTGTTCTCTTTGTCAAACATGCCTCCTAAATACTCAAACTCATTCACCTGGCCAATCACTGTGCCATTTAGACATATATTACATTCAGTACTACCAGTTCCTCTCTCAAAAACCATAACTTTGGTTTTTCCCTTATTTATACTCAGTTTGAATTTCATGCAAACTTCGTACATCCGAGACAACATACTCTGCAACTCACTTTTGCTGTCTGCCAACAAGACAGTGTCATCAGCATACAGCAATCTGCAGACACGGATGTCACCAAGACATAAACCAGTATTATCTATTTTGGCATCACGCATGCATGCATCCATAAATATATTAAACAGCCATGGTGAAATTACACAACCCTGTCTGACTCCTGCACCAATAGAAAACCATTTTGATAAAACACCATTCACTCATACACAAGCTCTACTACCAGCATACATGGCTTTTACACTATTAAGTAGATTCCCAGTAACACCATATTCATTCAATACCTTCCACAAAAGTGTCCTATTTACTCGGTCGTAAGCTTTCTCTATATCTATGAAGGCAGCTAAAATTTTCTTACCAACAGCCAGATACTTTTCAATCATCGTGCGTAATGCAAAAATTTGGTTAAAGCAGCTTTTGCCAAACATAAAACCACTCTGAACATCCCACACTTTCTCTGATGTAAGATCCCGTACTTTTTCAATTACGACCTTACCAAACACTTTCCCTGGCACACTCAGTAGGCTAATACCACGATAATTCTTGCAGTCGGTCTGATCACCGTTTCCCTTATACAAGGGAACCATGATAGCATCCTTTCAATCCCGAGAGACCATTTCTAACTCCCAGAACAACTGGCAAATTTCAGTTAACCAGTCAATTACAGTCACCACCATATTTCAACATCTTGGCAGTTATGCCATCAACTCCCAGAGCTTTACCATTCTGAAGAGATTTTAGAGCCTTACACACTTCTTCTCTTGAGATCCTTCTTGTGCTTCCATCCTTCACTGTGACATATGTTTCTGCCTCAGAATCACCTTTGCTTTCTTGATCCAATAACTCACAGAAGTATTCACCCCATCTTTCACTTAACTCATTGGGCTCCCATATCATTTCCCCGATCCTATTCTTCACACAACTTTGTTTCCCTATTTTTCCTGAGCCTCTTGTACTTCCAGAAAGTCTTTCTATCTTTCCAAAAGCCAATTCATGCCTTTCCACGTTTTCCTTCCTATCTTTTGCCTTACTCTGGCAAACCAGCTTAGCGGCTTCACACTTCTTACAGCGATACTCATCCACAGAAACTCTACCTTGCAACATCCCCAAATATGATTCTTTCATTCTCTTCACTGCCTCTTCAATCTCACTATTCCACCAAGCATCACCTCTATTGTTACCCACTGTTGTGGTGCCACAGACCTCTTCAGCAGCAGTAACAACACAGCGCTTAAAACATTTCTACTTCTTTTATACATCCCTCTCACATGACTTCAGCTCCTTCAGTCATTCTCTGAGTAAGTCATAATAATGCTGATGATCTTCAGGGAGCCTTTCAACCTTTATTCTTTCCATCCTGGGCCTCTTCCTATTCCTTTTTCTCCAACCAACATTCAGTTTCACTCATGACACCATCAAGTAATGATCAGAACCAACATCCACACCTCTCATCACACATGTGTCAACAACTAAGTGTTTCAGATGCTGATCATAGATAACAAAAATCTATCACACTCTTTTGACCAAGAGCATGATTTTCCAAAGTATATGTGTGGATATACTTGTGGTTGAAAAACGTATTAGATACACACAAACCATACTAAATACATGCATATTAGTATATTACTATTTCAGTCAATGCAAAGAACTGGCTAATAAAAAGAGCACTTTTAACTCAAAAGGGCATTAGTTGTAAAATGGCAGGCTGCAGACTATAGTAAGAAAGTAAAGGGCATTACTTCCCTAAAAAGAATAAAATTACATGTACTAAATACATGCATATTAGTATATGTAATTTTATTTAGGGAAGTAATGCCCTTTATTTTCTTACTGTAGTCTGCAGCCTGCCATTTTATAACTAATGCCCTTTTGAGTTAAAAGTGCTCCTTTTTATTAGCCAGTTCCTTGCATTGACTGAAGTAGCTGGACTTGTAACCATCAGGGGGTGCCAAGAAAGTGGCTTAAAAAAAAGTAGGGGAGCAGACATCAGTTCCAACACAGATACACAGCTTTATCTTGTTAACTGTAACTTTAGAACTTCAATGAAATGTAAAATAAATTTGTCATCAAATTTATTTCTAGTGTTTCTGATATTTGTGACTGTCTTCAGGAAGCTTTTGACCCAGTTTCTAGTAGCAGTATAACCATGCTTCTTTCCAGCCATTGAATGCAGCTTGAAGATCAGATATTTTTTTTTTCAGCCTCTTACTTTGCTACAACAGTTCATTTACAAGTGCAGAAAAATTTAACTTAGATGTAATGAATCATTTTAATCATGCATTGTCTTTACCAGCTGTGTTTGAGCATTTGAGCATAGGTTATCCCAGGAAAAAATCATTGCAAACATGCATTTGTGTAACATATTTTGTTTATTAGTCATAATGTATGCTATTTTGTTGTACAATAGTGCTAATCTCAGTGTTATTTAGACATTGTTTATTGATTTTGTTAGCTGAGCTGTGTTGAGTTTTGCTTTTACTCTACTGATAGTGTTTTTTCTTCCCCATAGTGTGAGGCCATCTTCTGATTCTGAAAAAGAGCAGTTAAGTGAAATGAAAAAAGTTGTTACCATAAGAGAAGCTGAACTGCAGAACATACTAGCAGCTTTTCCAAAACAAAGTGGGTAAGTTTTTGAATGCATGTGAAGCACGAGTCTGGTATGATTTGTCCAATGATGACTGGTTCAATGCTGATTAGTTCAGTGCCAATTCATCCAATGGTATGATTAGTCCAATCCTGATTTCTCCAATAGTACAATTGGTCTAATCCCAATTTTTCAAATGTTACAATTAGTCGAATCCTGATTTATTTGGTGATCTTCTCTTGAGAAACGAGGCTCATTTGTTCTGATGCTCTCTTTGCTGTCATGTGAAAGTGCCAGTAGTTTAAAGAATATATTGAGTATATAAATAAGTTTTGAGGGATTTCCGTTCGGTGTCATACTTATTACTGCTCGCATGTATTTTAAGGTGGCAACACTGCAATATTACAGTAAGAGACGCCAGCTGTTAGAGTCAGTATACGGCGTTCAATTGAGGTGCGAAGACGTATTTGTTTTACTCGATGGAAAATGGCAACTTTCGTCCCAACAAAACAGCATTTGCGGGAAGTGTTAGTGCATTACTTTATTGTCAAAAAAAGTGCTGCTGGCAGCTATTGCTAATGTCAGAAATCTATGGTGAACATTCCCCATCCATAAAAACATGTGAGTATTGGTTTAGACGATTCAAAAGGAACGATTCCGATGTCAGTGATAAAGATCGTTCTGGACCACCCAAAAAAATTGCAGATGCCGAATTGAAAGCTTTACTCAATGAGGATCCGTGCCAAACCCAAAAAGAACTAGCAGCAGCATTAAATGTTAGTCAACCATGCATTTCACAACGTTTAGCTGCCATGGGAATGGTGCAAAAAGAAGGGAATTGGGTTCCACATGCTTTGCGGGAAAGAGACCTTGAACGTCGAAAAACCATTTGCGAATTGCTGCTTCAAAGGCAAAAAAGTTTTTTGCATCGTATTATTAGTGCCGACAAGAAATGGATATGGTGCGATAACCCTAAACGGCAGAAAGCATGGGTGAAGCCAGGTGAACCAGGTCCTTCAACGCCAAAACGCAATATCCATGGCTCAAAGATAATGCTGTGTATCTGGTGGGACCAGAAGGGTGTGATCCACTATGAACTGCTGAAACCATCAGAAACTATTACTGGTGGTCAGTATCGAACCCAATTAATGCGTTTGAAATTAGCTGTCACGCAAAAACGGCCGGAATGTTAGAATAGACACAACAAAGTCATCTTACAGCATGACAACGCAAGACCACATGTTTCTCAACCTGTGAAAAAGTACTTAGAAGGATTCAACTGGGAAATTCTAACACCCCCCCAGCCATATTCGCCAGATATTGCGCCATCGGATTACAATTTTTTCCGGTCTATGCAGTCAGCACTTTCTGGAGAACGGTTTAGTTCTTATGAAGACATCAAAAATTGGCTGGACAACTGGATCTCTTCCAAGGAACCAGAATTCTTCCTTCGGGGCATACGTTCACTGCCCGAAAGATGGGGTAAAGTTGTAGCTTCAGAGGGAGCATACTTCGATTAATATTAAAATGGTGTTTCTGTTCTCCAACAACGGGTTTTGTTCACCTCAAATCCCTCAAAACTTATTTTTATACCCAATAAATAATGATACTTTTCATACATAATTTCGTGATTATAGAATTTTTATCAGTTTTTTTTTTTATTCTTGCTTTCTTTTCAAAAAAACTTGCTGGTGCTGTTCTTACTGTCATATGAAAGTGCTGATGTATGAATTATTCAATGTTTCTTTTTTTTTTTTTTTTTTTTTTGTTAAATATTGGAAACTACTAGTTTCCCATTTCCATTTGTCTTTGCATGCTATATTTTTTAAATTAATGAAGGCATTTCTTAACTGTTGCACAGAATGGAGAAATGGAGTTTGGTTTTTGTACATTCATATCTTGAATTCCTGAGCTTTGGCAAAAAGGGAAGAGAGATGTTCCTTCTAAAAAAAGCTGTTGTATATTCAGTTTATTTTGGAATAAAGTATGCTAAAAGAGCTTTTTCATTTGCTCTGGAGAGCAGGAATTTTTTTTTCTCTTTCTCCCTCTGTGCCCCCCCCCTTTTGGTTGATGTTATTTGTAAATATATATTGCTTTCCATTTCCTCATGAGGCTTATTCAAAATTTATTGAAATGGAAATATTTCATTGCAATGCAAATAAACTTCAATGTCTGTTGTAGTGCAATATAGAAATGAACTAAAGAATGCATGCATCAGAATAAAACAAACAAAAAAAGCATGTAACATTTATTTATGTGCTACAAGATATTTACTGTGCTGACAAAGAAACCAGCATATGTTACAATTAATATGGTTGCTTGAATGTATTTATATTTTTCTGTAATTTTTTCTTTTGGGTTACACATTAGTAAAATCAGTTTCACAGTTCACTAGAAAAAAGTAGGCATTGTGTCATAATACTACTATTAAGAACAGTAGCAATAATTCCACTCTAAATAAATCTTTTAGTAATCTTTGCCATGTGTTTGAAGTTTTATGTTGTTGTTTTTTCCATTAATTGCAGAAAATAGGTCTGATATTTTTTAATCTATTGAAAAACTTCCATTTTGTATCAGGTGCCATTGACTATGACTAAAATTTGCACACACATTCCATTGTAGCGGAAGTTACTTGTTTTGAAAAAAATTGGTGAGATACTATTATAAGATTTCACATGCCAATAAATGTTTGATTATTGCTGTATTTACACTTCTGTGAGAGGTACCTATTTATTTCTCTCATCAGGTGTTTCTATTATGTGGTATATTGGTTTTAATGTTGTGACAAAAACTATCAAATTATTCTGTTCATCATGTTTTTTTAAGCCTTCATTAGAGGAGCCTTACACATTTGTTAGTTCTTACTGCTTTTATGTTATTTGGTTCAAATAAAGAAGTTTATTTGCCTTGAGTCTTGCTTCTTGGTGTTCTTAATTTCCCATACACGTCACTAATTTGATGGAAGACTTACATTTTTTTCTGAGGGACGCATTTTTCTCACCCATATTACCAGTTCTATGAAATGACTAAAGAGGTTAATAGGAAAAATATTTTATCTTATTCATACTGTAGATAATACATAAGTTTAAGAATTAAAAACTTCTATTGTAGTTAAAAGACTTTGCAACGTTATGTCCTCTTCACGTCAAGTTCAACTGGAAACTTAGTCTGTGTCTTCAAAAAGTTCTTCATAAGGTTCAGGTCCAACTGTCATTAAAAGTCTTGAGGTTAAAAGAATTTTAAAATTTTAGTTATTTATATTGGAACACGCACTATGAGGAAACACAAATAACTTATGAGAACGATATTTACATACTGTAGTTGCAATTTCCAGTCGTGAGCTCCCATGTCATCTCTGAGTCGACATTTCTTATACTTCCATAAGGTCGAGTTCCAGTAGACGTTCTTCTCTATTTGAACCAAATAGCAACATAAAAGTAGTAAGAACTAACAAATGTGTAAGGCTCCTCTAACGAAGGCTTAAAAAAAGTGATGAACAGAATAATTTGACAGTTTTTGTCACAACATTAAATGTTTGATTATTACTACATTTTACATTATTTTTACTTGATGTGCTCATTCTGCATGAAAATTCCATTCATTCATTCCTGTTTATGTGAACTTTTGCCACTGGCTTAAAAAATTTGTCTGTTCAATAGAACAAATATTTGCAAAGTGGACTAGTGAGATAAAAACAAGAAAAAATAAAGTAAACAAACAGCAATGACTCCTTGTTTAAAGTGTATAAATTTGTGTTTAGCTTTCATTTGAACCTACTTTCCCATCATTTACAAGGTACAACCTTTACAATTTAACAATATTATTAAAAAATATAGCAATTGAGCTGAAGAAATACTTCAGGCTACAGTTATTTAGCCCCAGGCATGAGATTCTTCCACGGATTCGGGAAATTCTGCTTTCTTTGTCATCATTTAGGTCATTCTCAAGAACAGTGCAAAACTGAAGAGAAATTTTCTTTGGAGGGATGGGGGAAGATTTGTGGTGGTGGGGTGCTGTTTCTTGTCTGGGGATGCAGAATTCCATCTTTCAAAACTTGTGTGAACAGAAAGTTATACGGAGAGAAGATTTATATAGTAAGCCTATTGTTTTTCTTACACAATGTTCCCTCTGTCCAGTATTGTTGTTAAATATCATTTTATTGCATAAATATTTGTATTTCAGCTTGAACATAGAGGGAAAATTTCCCAAAACAAAAGTTCAACAGAGTGAAGATTTCTTCCATAATCGTTATTATTAAAAAATATTCTGTGATATTCTAACTGCCTTGTATTGTTAAATGTCATCTTATTCCAAAAACATTTGCATTTCAGCTTGATAAAAAGGGAAAATTTTCTGGAAATGGAAGTGATGAAGTTGAAAAATGTGTAAGAATTAATACTGGTGTTCAAAAGTATTGATCCTCCCAAAGTTACCACATTATCTAAAATAGTGCAATCTTTAATATCGTGCATTCACTGTCCTCAGGCTGAAAGTTCTTTCAGCATGATGGATAAAAGTATAGTCAAGAAGAATGAATGTTAAAACATATTCAGCTATACAAACTGAACTACAAACTTAAAGAACAAGGTAAGTCTGCAGTTCAGTTATTCTTAGTAAAATGGGTTATGTTAGAGATGCAGTTGATTCCAACTTTGCCAAAGTCTGAGGGTATAAGAAAAAAAAAGGAAAAGAAAGGCAGCAATGAAGAAATGGGAATGGAAAGATATCAAGAGAAAGCCAAATATGGCTGTGGAACTTGCTGAGAAGAATGCAAGGTTTGCTTGCAAGAGAAAACTTGAGCTAATGTTTCAAACAAGTATAACAAAATACAAGACAAAAACTATGTTTGAAGCAATGTCTTTTTAAAAACATTTTATTTTGTTTTGAATTCAATAATTTTATATTGTGAGTACAGTGATGTGCTCCAGTTTAATATTTAGATAAACAAATTACAATTAACAATTCCATCTTGCTTATGCTGTGTTGTATTCACACTTTTTTGCCAGCATGTTCCAATTTTTCTCCTGGTCAAAAAGTTTTTTTTTTTTTTCTGTGTCTGTCTCGTGCATGAACCCCTGTTTTCATCATCTCTCCATATTTTTCTTTAACATTTGATGTGGAAGGCCTGATACCTACAAAAAGGATTATTGAGAGAAACGAATGAAAAATAGTTATATAACAGTCAATGAGGTTAGTGACTGTTAGCAAGAATGAGCAATGCTCCTTATACTAATGAAAACCATTTTTTCTTATTAATAAAACTTTAATATTGTAGAAAACACAGTAAGAGTATCTCAAGTGGAAAAATCGGTGCTGTTTTTAAATACAATCGCATTTGGTAGAAGTTATTTGTTAATAGCTTTCTAATATTTTACAAAATTTATATATTTTTCAAGCATTGATAATTTGAGTGGTTTAGTTGTTAAATCAATTACAAGGTGTTATACTTTGAACCATGAATATTTACTGAATTTATGTGTACAGTAAACCATAAACTCTCTCTCTGGTAAAAGCATTAATTCTGGGGATGGAAATGGAAACACTGTATAGACTTAGGGATAGGAATTCTGGAGATAAAATTCCTATCCCTAAGTAGTGGAGATAGAAGTTCTGTAAACTTCAGGGATATTCAGGAGTTCAACTTTATTTCTGTCAAGGAGGATAAGTTCAATGATAGTTGGATTGGATTTGATACCATTCAAATATCCATAAGTTTGAAGATTTGACATAACTGGTAGGTAGACTGGTCAAGGAATAGAATACAGTTGGCAAAGTGAAACTGTCAGTTAACCTCAGAAGAATGGAGAGTGGTGGAATTCTCGGCTTCAAACTTTTTAATGAGTTTGTCCACCAGTCCACTAGGAAATTGGTGGTTGGAAGCAATGGATTTGATATTCTTGTATTCAGTGGTGAGAGAAGCTGGGTTGTTGCCGATGATACTGGCACGAGTAATAAAAAACATCAGCATAGAAAAGTTGTATGTATCAAAAATATGTGAAGCAAAAAGTATAATATTGGTGGAGGCAGTAGGGTTCTGAAAAACAGAATGTTCAATTCTGCTTCCAACTCTTGTAGGGCAAACATCCAGAAAATTAATTGTATTGTTAACCTTTTCATGTACCATAAACTTGATAGAAAAAGTTAAGTGATTCCTGATGTGAGCTCAAGTAAATCCTGAAGAGGACAGACAGCA
Source organism: Macrothele yani (assembly GCA_039090855.1). NCBI lineage: Eukaryota > Metazoa > Arthropoda > Arachnida > Araneae > Macrothelidae > Macrothele > Macrothele yani. The sequence goes on along the minus strand of CM076992.1, from coordinate 98,483,510 downwards.
AATATGTCATGAACGTATCAAAGCCAGATAGTAGGTTGATGATGGTGCTTGGAAATGACAGAAATTTCAATATGTTTGAAATGACAGAAATTTCAATATGTTTGAAATGACAGAAATTTCAATATGTTTGAAATTCCTGGGGTCCATAAATTAAGGAAATTCCAGGTTTTATTGTTATTTTTAAAAATAATAAAGAAAAATGTTTCAGTCACAATTATCATGCATGTATAGGGTAATCCAGTGAGTAGTGAATCTCTATGCAGATGTTCTGATTCAACACCAAATATGCAAATTAGGGACCAGTTTAAAATAATCTCTTCAGGCGCCAGTCTTTTATTTATGATTTAGTGATACTGTGATTGCTGTTGATCACAATTTTGGCTCAAAATATCTTTACAGTGCCATTTGAATGACAGTCAAAGGTGGAGAGCCATCGGAAAGATGGAAGCAGATCAAAGTCATGCAGAGGTTACCAGATTTATGAATGTGTCTGAAAGTGTTATATCAAGGTTATGGCGACACTTCCAAGATACAGGAACTAGATGGACATCTTAAAGTCGACCACGGGCTACAACATATGTAGATGACTAGTATGCAGCCCTAATGGCAAAGTGCAATAGATGCCTGAAGCTTGTCAGCTCTCCTTGTAACTTGCATCTGCAAAAGGAAGATCAGTATCAAGGTGGACTATATCCAAAAGAGGGCTATCTGCCAGGAATCCTAGGGTCTGTATCCCCCTTACCTGTGGCCACAAAAGAGTTCAATTAGCATGCAGTTGACAGCATCACAATAGGACACCTGCTCAGTGGGGACATGTACTCTTCACAGGTGAATCAAGATTTTTGCTAACAAGGGATTCTCAACACTAGTACTCCTGGAGTGAAGTAGGCCCCCTAAATCACCTCTCCTAAATAATGGAAAGGAACAGTTTTGATGGGGGGGGAGTGATGTAGGCAGGTATCACAATTGATGGTTGTACCTCTCTACCTGTCATTGACAGAGGAACTTTGGCCACAGGTATCAAGACAGGATCCTAGAACCCCATGCAAAAATTTTTCGAGGAGCTGTTGATCCAAAATGCTGATAGGGCTCAGCTTGTGAACAAATACCTTGAAAGTAAAAATAAACCAAGAATAGAAAGGCCAGCCAAGTCCCCAAATCTAGTCCTGTACTTGAGATGCTTTAGGACAGCAAGTTGCAAATGTCAACCTCCTCTAAGAACAACCTCTGAGCTGAAAACTGCTCTGATAGAGAAATGCAAATGTCTCCCTACTAAGGTCTTGAATCACCTTGTGGAAGCAGGAAGGGATTGTTGTGAGACCTGTATATAAGTTGGAGGTGACCATGCATTTTATTGACTCCAAGCAGACTCTGAAACAGCAACATCTAAAATTCGACATTTACACGCTTGCAACATTTGTCATGATCAAAATGTGTTTTACAAAATTTTGATGAGTTATGTCAAAATAAATAGACCCCATGCAAAGTTTTATTAAATTCTATGAAAGTTTCATTGAAATACTTGCATTGATGTCTTATTTCATTAATTTGTGCACATCAGTGTAGAAATAGCCCAAACCAAGCCTGGAAAAATAAGCTCCAAATTTAGGAGCCAGGTGAAACGAAAGAAAATTTCAAAGTATTGTGCACAAACATAATGCGTGGTGATGATGTCAGAACAAAGAGTAATAATATAAGTGTATTAAGCACTGCCTATTACCCAAACTACTTATTGCTAAATGAAATTCGAATTTGGTGTATAAATCACAGGATTCTATAGTTTTGATAAAAATCTAAACATAAAAAAGAATGTGTATTCCAGGATAATTAATTCCAGGATAATTAATTACAGGATTTTGTTATTGTACAACACAAAGTAGAAAATCATAAAAACAACAGTTTAAGAAAGTTACCTTTTAAAATTTCCTGAATTTAAAATATATGGAACCTCAAGTTTGGTTGAATTTTTCTTTTATCTAAAAACAAAAGTTGTTTTTACAGAACCAAAATACTAACAAAAAATATGGAACAAACAATCTGTCATGCAGTTTCATAACTGATGACTTAGAATTATAAGATAATAAATGCCTTCCTCAAAGAATAAATTTCCAATTCTTTCTTCTGCTCAGAACTGACATGAGTTCTTGGAAATATTAATTAATCAAAATTCAATAAAAAACCTGCTCTTTTTATAATTATGTCAACACATAAGGGAGTTATTTCAGTTATTCTGAGTGGAGAGCAGTTTTTTTGAACTCTTCACTCAGTCTGATTTCCATTTTCAGAAATTTTTCCTCTATTTTGAAGCTGAAACACAATCATTTGCTGAACAAAATCATATTTTACATTAATACTGAACAGAGGGAATCGCGAGAAGAAAAAAAAAACAAAAAAAAGATTATGGGAGAAATCGTCAGTCTGTCTAGTTTCCGTGGTTTTGAAAGACGGAATTCCGCTTTCAGCCGGGGAAACCCTCCCTCCTCCCTCATCACTCTCGAGAGCGATGCAAATGATGACAACAAAGGCAAAGGCCCCCGAATCCGCGGGAGAAACTCGTGGCTAAAGATTACAGGGAAATTTTCACTCCGTTGAATTTACGTTTTCGGAAATTGTTGCCTACAGTTTCAAGCTGAAATACAAACATTTAGCAACAGTACTGGGTAGAGGCAACTGCGAAAGAAGAAGAAATAACGATTACAGGAATAGTTTTAAAAAACGGAATACTGTTTCCAGACGGAAAACGACCTCCCCTTAAATTCTCTTCAGTTTTGTATTGATCCCAAATAATGAAAAACGCGGAATTCTGTGAAAGAATCTCGTGCTTGATTTGTAACAGTTGGTGATATGTAAAATGAATTGTCCAGGTTGCTACGTATGGAAGCCAATTCACGTGTCCATAAATTGATTATATTTCCGACATGAATGATGTATTTGACTGCAATTTTCGGAACTCTGTGAAGGATTAGTTTTTAACGCACGTAATTTTATGACGGATATGTTTTTAAAGCTCAAATTTTGCGATTGGTCAAAATACCGACCCAGATTATGTTTTCCTAAAAAATTTCTAAGCTGGGAAACTCCTTCCTAGCAACTTTACTTTGGCAGGAGCAAGGCTTCAGCCTTGGTGGTAGTTTAAAACTTTGGGCGAGAATCCCACCATCAAGAGTGTTCTGCTGTTGTTGACTTGGTGATTTTTTCCAAGATGGACACCTAAGAAACACTCTCCCCTCTCCAGCAATATGTAGTTTAACACGGCTTGGCGCCTCCCACTTTTACAACATGCTAGCGGAGAGGGGAAAAGGGTCTTTCAAAAAGCACAGAGAGAAACAATCTCCTGCCATCCAAAATGATAGGGTGGATAGATGTGGGGGGAGCAGGGTGTTGTTCAGTGCTCCGGGCAGAAGGAAGGGGAATGTAGACGAGGAGTTACCGGCATATACGCGACCGAGCGTTGCGCTCCCAAATTTAAGATTAAAAAAATGTTCTGCAAGGAATTGAAATTTAAGATTTAACACAAAATATGTTCTATAAATAAAATTATTCTACAAGGAAACTGAAATCTAAGATAATACATATATATATTCTACAAGGCATTGAAATCTGAGATTAAAAAGAAAATGTTCTGCAAGAGGAATTTCGTCTTGCGACGCACGTCGCAGTTTCTGCTCCCGGGTCTTCCGCGATCTTGCAGGTTAGTCACGTGACTCAGAGGGTTTCATCGCATTTCTCTGCTTGAAACACACGCATCAGGATAAATGCTGACAGAATTTGTAAATGTGATCAGAGCAGAAAATTTCACAATTTGATTTTATTAAATTAAAAGTTGTTGAAGTCACATTTTGCATCTATGAACTCAAAGTAATGACTGCAAATTATAAAATTTGAAGTAAAAAAAAGTTTGGCGCAAAGACCAAATTTCTAGGCACCCAGTAATTTTCCAGCCCTGGCCCAAACAGAAATAAATTACAGAGTTGGAGTATAACATACCAGCTTGAGTAAGTGAAATAATGTGAGGCTCTAATTAAGCAGTTCGAGTATTACCTTTTGAATAAAATTTGGCCCTAAAGTAAATATATCAGATGTAGCGCACAAATTGATATATTATTTTTTAAAGTTTTCATGGAATACTTAAGTAAATATCATACCAGAGCATAAGTCATGATGCTACCCTCTGGCAGTTAAACTGGTTTGTATGGAGATATTTTAGTTGCTGTGTCGTATGTGAACTGAATAAGAGTTTTCCACTCTAATAAAAAGAAAGTTTTCAAATGAAGAAAACAGACTGAAACCAGCAATTATGCTGTGCGGAAGTTGTATTAGTCACTGGATAATTCCTGTACTAAAACTTTTGTTAGGTAAAAGTAAGATCTACAAATATTTTGAAAATAAATATAAATAATAAATTCTTACTCAAGGCTTTTAATTTTCTGTTTCTGAAGTCATAAATGTTCAAATGTAATAGTACTAAAACTTCAGCATTTTTAACTTTGTTTTTAGAATAATAATTTTTACTTTTTTTTCACTTTCAAAATTTTTGCAGGTTATACCTAAGAGTTGTGTTAGGAAATGTTGGTGTAAATCTTATTGATGCTGATGAAAAGTAAGTTATGAAACATGTTTTTTTTTTAAATTTAATTATTACATTTTATGTCAGAATCATGTGATTCAAAGAATAAACAGGGATATAAAATATGTTTTATAAAACATATTTATCTAACAGAAATTATGAGTGTCTTTTTATGAATCTTGATGTTTCTGGCCTTTGTTCATACACAATTACACATGGCCTTTTTCGCAAAGGTCTTCAGGAAATTTTGTCCTGAAGTTACTGTACACTGAAAGAGAAATAAAACACAAGAACAGAAAAATTTAGTTGAAAACAGCAGTTAATGAACACAGATGGCATCAGCATGGTTTATTCCATGACTTATGAGGTGTACAATGGCAATGGGTGTCAAAAGATCTCACACTGCAGTCAGCTGTAGAAGTGATTGTATTTAATGATGTTACCCTCTCCTTTTCTGGTGAAGGTCAAAGCTGTGAAATTCTTGAAATGCATGCATGTCAAGAATTTGATTAGCATCAACATGGCATAGATGAACTGTTGTATATATTTAAATGATTCTTAACTGTTATAATTTATGTTATATCGTAGTTTCACTTGCACAAAGAAGTATAAAGCTCACTTTGTCAAGAATTTGATTAGCATCAACATGGCGTAGATGAACTGTTGTATATATTTAAATGATTCTTAACTGTTATAATTTGTTATATTGTAGTTTCACTTGCACAAAAAAGTATAAAGCTCACTTTGTCAAGAATTTGATTAGCATCAACATGGCATAGATGAACTGTTGTATATATTTAAATGATTCTTAACTGTTATAATTTGTTATATTGTAATTTCACTTGCACAAAGAAGTATAAAGCTCACTGTGTGTGTTGTGGAAGAGAATAATCAAAGGCATAAAATAAAGTTGCAAATGATCCTAGTTATACATACATACATATCACTAAGCTGTTCTCTGATATTCAGATGTTATCTCCTCACAGAAAGAACTCACTGTTGCTGTATCAGGCGTCTCCAATTACAGCGATCTCGGCACACAGCTCAAACTTCATTGACATCCGTCACACGCCGCACACAAGACCTTTTGTACTTCATACTCATTATCTTTTTCTCATGCAGACATTCCTGAATCTAGTCCTCCCACAAGACCTTTTATATTTCATACTCATTATCTTTTTCTCATGCAGACATTCCTGAATCTGGTTCTCCCATGATTGCCTTAGCCTTCCTCTACCTTTCTTACCTGCCATTTGGGCTGAATAAACTCTCTTAGTAAGCATCTCATCACTCATTCTTTCAACATGGCGAAACCACCTAAGAATATTAGTTTCCACCTTACTAACAACAATTTGCCTCACACCTCATATCTGCAACACATTTTCCTTACAGGCATGATCAGAGTATGTCTTACCCCCCCCCCCCCCCCCCGTGAGTAACATATCTTCCCCAGCACACAAACTAATCCTATGTTTTTTCTGCAGAACCTAGGTTTCACTGCCATACATCAGAATAGGAACAATTACACTTTCATATACAGCCATTAATGACTTTCATGAGAACCCATCATTCCTGTGAAATCCTCCTAAAGCATCTACGACTTTTAATGAAGAGTTCGCTCGCCTACTAATTTCACCATCTAATTTGTTCTGTCTGTCAAACATGCTTCCCAAATATACAAACTCATTTATCTGATCAATAATGGTGCCATTTAGACTTATCCTGCATTCAGTATTAACAGTTCCTTGCTCAAAAACCATAACTTTGATTTTTCCCTTATTTATACTCAATTTGGAATTGTGCATCTGGGCCAGCATACTCTGCAACTTGCTGTCGCTCTCTCCCAACAGGACTGTGTCCTCAGCATATAGCAATCTACACACATGGACATTACCAAGACATAAACCAGTATTGTCTACTTTGGCATCCTGTATGCACGCATCCATAAATATATTAAACAGCCATGGTGACATTACACAACCCTGTCTGACTCCTGCTCCAATAGAAAACCATTTCGATACACCATTTACTTGTACAATATGCTCTACTGCTTACACATGACTTTCACACTATTGAGTAGATTCCTGGTGATACCATATTTATTCAGTACCTTCCACAGAAGTCCTATTTACTCAATCATAAGTTTTCTCTAAGTCGATGAAGGCAGCAAAAACTTTGTTACCAACAGACAGATACTTTTCAATCATCAAACGTAATGCGAAAATTTGGTTAGTGCAGCCCTTACCAGTTATAAAGCCACTCTGCACATCCCACACTTTCTCTGATGTAAGACCCTGTACCTTATCAATAACAATCTTTCCAAATACTTTCCCTGGCACACTCAGCAAGCTGATACCACGAAAGTTCTTGCATTCAGTCTGATCACCCTTTCCCTTATACAAGAGAACAGTGATAGCATCCCTCCAGTCCTGAGAGTCCATTCCAAACTCCCAGCACAACTGGCAAATGTCAGTTAACCAGTCAATTACAGAGTCACCACCATATTTTAGCTTCTCAGCAGTTATGCCATCCACTCCTGGAGCCTTACCATTCTGAAAAGATTTTAGAGCTTTACACACCTCTTGAGATCCCCTCCTGTGCTTCTGTCCTTCACTGTGCCATCATCTGCTTCTGCCTCAGAATCACCTTTGCTTTCCTGATCTAATAACTCACAGAAGTATTCACCCCATCTTTCACCTAACTTATTGGGCTCCCAATATCATTTCTCCAATCCTATTCTTCACACAACTTAGAATTTTATTTTCTTTATTTTTCCTATGTCTATGTACTTACAGAAAGATTTTCTATCTTTCCGAAAAGCTGATTCATGCCTTTCCACCTTTTCCTTCCTATCTTTTGCTATACTCTGGTGAACCAGCTTGGTTGCTTCACACTTCTTACAGCGATATTCATCCACAGAAACTCTACCTTGTAACATCTCCAATGCTTCCTTCTTTCCCTTAACTGCTTTTTTAATCTCACTGTTCCACCAAGCATCACCTCTGTTACCTACCATTGCAGTACCATATGCCCCTTCAGCAGCAGTGACAATGCAGTTCTTAAAATATGCCCACTTCTTTTCTATATACATCCCTCTCACAAGACTTCAACTCATTCAGTCGTTTTCTGAGTAAATCAGAGTAATGCTGATATTCTTCAGACAGCCTTTCAACCTTTATTCTTTTCATCACAGACATCTTCCTATATCTCCTCCAACCAACATTCAGTTTTACCCGTGACACAGGTGATGATCAGAGCCAACATCTACACCTCTCATCACACGGATATGAACAATTGTTTCAAACGTTGATCGTAAACAATAAAATCTATTGCACTGTTTTGTCCCAGAGTATGATTTTCCCAAGTGTTTGTGTGGATATATATACTTGTGGTTGGAAAATGTATTAGATACCCACAATCCAGTTTCAATGCAGAGCTCAATTAACTTTTCACCATTATCGTTCACACCAGGATCATTAATTAAACTTACCCAGAACATTGTCAGAAATCCCATTCTGAACACCTACTCTAGCTTTGAAATCCCCTGCTATTATAGCTTTCTATTTAGCACCAAACTGGCTCAAAACAGCATTTAGCTCATTTCAAAAATCTTCCTTCTTATCAGAAGGTTCCGAGTCACGAGGAGCATAGACTACAACAATTACTATTCTCTGAAGTTTCGCTTTCAGATGTATCCAAAGAATTCTCTTGCTAATAATGCAGATGTAATTGATCAAGTTGTTCTCCATATTTTCACTTAAAATTACACCTACACCAGCTTGTCCTCTCACATTATCCATCACTCCAGACCACACAGTTACCATTCGATTCATCTCTTCAATCCCAATTTCTTTCTTTTTAGTTTCACTTATACACAGCACATCCAATCTAAACTTATTCATTTCTTCAATCCCCTCATTTATCTTTCCATTTATACCTCTAGTATTCCATGTGCCAATTTTACACTCACTTAGCTGAGATCTCTTTCTCATGTGCCTTTTGCCAGTTCTGTATCGTTTCTGTGGTGGACCATCCTTTTCAAGTGTGGTAGGTCCACCATATCCCACACTTGAGTCCGTTTTATTCTTTCTGAGAGTCATAAAAATCATTAAAGGTACATCAGTGCAAGTGAACAGCCCACAGCTAACGGTTCTAGTTGGTCGTTCCACCAAAGGAACGTTCCTGGAACATAACCCAGTGAGTTAAGGTCTTTTCACCAATGTCACACAGAACTAGCTGGTATCCCTCCAAGATTCACTGAGGCCCTTGTTGCTGTACTGTGTGCCCATTGTTGCCCATGGAGCACCCTGAGGAGGCAAACCCATCTCTCACTAAGACCGCCCACATGACCCTAGTTATGAGCATAATATTTCACCTTACACTAGAGAATGAAGGTGTTAATGGTGAAATGATGAGGATAGAATGTAGGAAAGTAATAAAGTATGCATCTTAAAGTTTTCATCACAGTATTCACTCTTCAAGCATGTAAAAACTGCAGGCCATATACATGTAGATAACAGTGTAGACCATAACACCCATATTTGTTGCCCATAGTGCTCTGTTACTTGACGCAATGAAGCTCATCCGTTACCTCATACAATCCTCTCCAGCCACCATTGCCCTTGAACATTGGCCAATCAGTTTTGCACACATGAAGACCTCAGACTGCTTGTTTTTTTTTTTTTTTTTTTTGTTCACCACTCGTTGTTCACCCTTGATACAGTTGTTCTGGCATATCCAAAAAGGTTTGACATTTGTGAGATGCTTGCACCTTCCCACATATTACCTCTATCTACACTTCATACATGTCAGAATCTTTTTCAGTGAGCTGTTTATAAAGCAATCTCAGCATCATAATTTTGTGCATAAGTGAGAGTGGCATATGTCTCATTGCTGTTGGGTGTTCCTAATAATTTGATACTTCAGTGTAAATAATAGTATAGACAATAACCCATATTGCTAATTCATCTGCAGCTGTATTTCAGGAGTGTAGTGGAGAATATATGAGGTTTGAAATAGAAGTAATGGCAACCTGTATGATACAGAGAGAAAAGCATTACCACACATGAATTTTTTTACGATATGTGACTTCACATGAACTCAATGTGTCTTCAGTGCTATCTTCAGCTGTACAAGTAACATTGTTTCAGATCTCTGGGATCTGGCTGACACCATCAGCAGATGAATGATTGTTGTTAGCTATGATGGACCAACTTATTTTGCCAGGAATACCTCTGCCAGACTGCATAACCACTATCCTCTGAGAGGATCCTTATTTTTTTTAAAGAAAAAAGCCTTTCACAGCCTCTGAGTGTGTGTTGCTGTAAATCACAAGTGGTATATCACCTAAGATGAAAATGCTGATGTTTCATTGCACTACCAAATGGAGATGATGTGCTAGAAACATTCAGTAGTATTGCACATTCACAATTTAGCCATTGGAACTGCATAGTAGAGGAAGACACCATTGGTGTTATGAACAACTATCAGCATCAGTTTGACACTGCTAGGTCTCTGCCAAGTTTTTTAGATATAGTAAGCCTAAATGGCACTATTCATTGGACTACCATTTCAGCTGCATTTCATAAAGCTTTTGCTCAGGTTTTGTCAGTTGTGGCAATCAGAGTAACAGAATGTAGACGTACATATATTAATCTGAGTAAAGCCTTATGCGGATAGTTTCCAAATTATTCGCACATTTTGCAGATAGTTTTTGCTTGTAGATTAAAAAAGTAAAAATGTTGTTTACAGCAATTAAAACACTTAAGACTTTACTCAGATTAATATTTTCAATTCTATTTTAACGTAAGAATGTTCAATTATTTTACACATCTTCTGAATTCTTTTGTTTTTACAGACGTTTCTGGCCTCTATATTTTATCAAGCCTGTTCTCTGTGTATAGGAACTGTATCGAAAGTTTCGTTTACACAGAAAGAATTTAAATTTTTTTGCCAGGTTCCTCTTGTAGTTGCCAGTTATTAAATTAAAATATTTTTCCTATGTATTATGTAAGTCTACTATTTTTGAATTAAGCTATTGAAAATGTTTTTTATAATTTTTGAAGGTTCGTTAATGGAACTGTTTTGCTAGATATAAAAACTTTCTTTAAATGCCTTGTTTTTATGAGGTTCATATAGTCCAATATTTTGCCCTAAAGGTCCATCTTTTTCCTTGAAGGTTTAACGACCACCGTGAGCAAACTCAATAAGCTATAAGCAGTCGCCCGTCCCTAATTTAGGGCCACTGGTTCCAGGGAAAGAAGAGAGCCAGTGCCGTAAGACAAACAAAACATCCGTGTGCCACTGGGATTCGAACCCGGACCCTTCTCAGACGAATGATCATAAGGCAGCGATTAGACCACTGCGCCACCAGGCGGCAAAAGTCCATTTCACACACATTGCTGCACATTCAGTTGCAATGTACTTATTTTGTCCTCACTGGAATCTGTAATGTTCTAATAATTATTTATTGTTTTATTAATTTTTCTTTAAATTATCTTCTATTGGTATCGTGTGTGTGTGATTCACAGGTTTGCAGAAAATTTTCTGTTTCAATGGTTGTGTACACAGATACATTTTATTTTTATACAACTCTAATGGCAATATGGCACAGAAATGTATCACTCTCACTGTAATACCATTCATTGTAGAGATTTGCAACAACATACCTATACTATCTTATGTACCAAGGATGTCTTTAATGATGTGACATTTAGTGACCTAATTCCAACTTCCCATAGCTAAATACTGCATACAATGCCTGTCCTCTTCCAGAAGTGACTGCACAAGCTGAACATTTCCTTTTGGTATTGTGGGTCATTCTCCGTGATAATTATCCTCAGCAGTGTCCCAATTCTGAAAGGCTGACACCCACTGTGCAAGAGTGCAATACAGTAAAGCATCAGCACCACACACTTCCCTCAGTCCACGTCAACAGGTTCTTGCATTACAGCCATGCACCACCGCTACTTTAATCCTGCGATGCTGTTTACCCTTTTGAAAACATGTCTTGGGGAACTCCAACAAGTCTACATCTTTCATGGCTTCACATTGTTTTTACTACCCTGCAATCATGCAACTGATAACTTAACTGTTGCTTGTACAGTGCACAGGCAATGCTTTGTTACTGTTATGATGTGTTTGACAGCAGTGTTGCCACTACTTTTCTTGCAATCCTCATAAAATATGTTTAGCGATTGATATAAACAACACTTGCCGTTTTTACACGATATTTTAAAAGTCGATGATGCTGACTATAAAACTTTAATCAAAAGGTTGTAATACATTAGTACTTTCGGGTCTACTATAGACCCATCTTCAGATTTGAATTAATCAAACTCTGAGATTACATATGGTTATATCAAGAACAATGCCAGATTACAACTTAAAACTTGAGAAGTAAAACACATGTGATGTAGTCAATCAAAAACCCTGTGCACGAGAGTCAACGTCTTGTGTGAGGGGGCACTGTTTGTTCAAAATAAGGTTCTTCCAAACTCCCGGAATGTAATTAGGTAAATCATCATTGCAACAAGAGTCAAAGTTCTTAAGTATAAATAAACTTTCTGTAAATAACAAATTTGATTTACATAACGGAGATGCCAGAATTGACAAATTGTCCCAATCTGGAAAAAACTTACCACTGTTAACTGCTCTTGCCAAGGCAGTCGTTTGTAATCCGTTCCGAACATTGTATTTATGTTCAACAAGTCTAGTATGAACCATTCTTAGAAGTTGATCCGATATATAGAGAATCGTTAGTTCCTGGGTCGTTTGATCTCAACGGAATACTGTAAACACCCCATTTGTCGAGGCTTGGCACAGGATCACTGTCCCTACGGATCGATGATAAGATGTTCATGGTTTTGACTCCAAAGTCGACTTGATATCTGTGGCAGGCATTCTTTAGGGCATGAACAATGAGTGGAATAAATTGTACTGACCCCACAAATCTTGGCTTCTGATTCTCCTTAGACAAAGAAGTTAGTGTCCTATTTGCAACTTTCCCAATTATACGTTGAACTGTTTTTTCAGGGTGCCCATAAATTCATGCTAAGTCTGTAATTTTCTTGAACTCCTGATTACGAGTAATTGAAGAAGAAGAATGTGAGAAGGCGCGATTAACCAAAAAGTAAAACGTTGAAAATTTTTTATCATCAGGATGGGCAGATGCAAAAGGAATTAAAGATGAATATGCTGAAGGTTTTCTGTAAACAGAAAAACTGACAGAATGTGAAACAGGATCATGTACAAGGAAGATGTCCAAAAAAGGTAACGAATGGTTATTCTCCATTTCAACTGAATACCTGATGGTTGGATGAAAGAAAGAAAGAAAGTCAACAAATTTAGGAAGGTCACTGTTGGTAGACGGCCAGAAAACCAGGACGTCATCAACGTAACGAATAAAAAGGTAAGGGTTAACATCAAAATGGCCCAGAGCCTGGTTTTCTAAATTTTGAAGTAGAATTTCTGCCAACACAGGAGAAAGGGGTGACCCCATAGGGGCTCCTTCAAGCTGCCGATAAAATTGTTTGTTGAATCTGAAATACGATCTTTCTTTAACAAGCTTCAAGCCACGGTCAACGGCTTGTATCTCCAACGGCGAATATAAATCTAAAGCAGACAATTTGGAATTAATAATATTGTGAACAACATCTTCTCTTTCTCGACGTTCATCTTCTCTTTCTCGACTTTTAGCATGGTAACCTGTGTTGAGCATCTTGACCTTTGATGCACGTTTTATTTTTAGGTGTTCAACACATAGTTTTATCTCATTGGAAAGTAGAAAACATTGAAGAAACAGTTAATCTGATTACCTTCTGAGCACAAGATGTGGAAAAGTTGCAGATTATTTTTTTTTTTCAATTTTAAAATTTCATTGGATGGAAAGGGTTGAAAACAAATTCATTTTTCACAGCAGCATTTTACAGTAATTCATACGTAATCCACGTGCATGACTATAGTTCCCAATTATTCATGCAATTCAGTAGCATTTGAAGTTCTATGTTTAGTTTTAAACAGTTATAATTTAAAAAAAAGTTCATGGGTGCTCACATGTTATGAATGCTATCAAAAACATCAAGAAATCGGAAAATAAAAAATAATGAAAGCTATAAGTAGGTGACATAATAGTAAACTGTAATAATGTTGTTACTTTGATGCTAAAGTTAATTTATAAAGTAGCAGTAATTTTCTGTCTCATTGGGTTAGCATTTGTCATGATCTTTTTATCTTGTAGTTCAAGTCACAAGTTTCTGCTCATGGAAAAGGTCTCTCATGATTGGCTTGAAGTTATTGTTCTGTGTGTTACAAACTGTGTTAGAGTAAATGTGAATAGTTGATGGATGCATGTGAATATAACAGCTACAGTGGAGGAACACCCCATATGTGGGATATCGTCAGAGGCAGAATGAAAATTGATATTTCGATTTTCATTCTGCCTCTAACCAAATCGTGACCAAGAAGATTGTACTGCTGAAATGAAATGAAGTAGGGTGCTAGTTTTCAGTGACTTTGATTTCTGAAGAGGGGATTCAAAATTCTGTGTTCTGGTATTATGTATGTTTGTTGTCTTCCTGCTAAGGTTTGGATAAGAGTAAAACATTTGTGAAATGTGGTTCAAGAATATTGGTTTAACCTGTTTTCAAATGTACTCAATAACTTGTTTCATTTTGACTTTGAACATGTTTTCAATAATCTCCCAGATCAGCATCCTAAAATATTGGCACAAATTTTTGACGAAAAAATAAATTATGGTATGCATATTATCAAATACATAAATTTGTATAAAAAGGTGTAAAAATTACAGCAATCATAATTTTTAAGATTTTTTTTTTTTTCTGTAAAAGTTATCTATAAGTGTGACAGTCTTCAGTGAAGGCTATGGTGAGCATCACGGAGCTTCATGAAGGAGGCTGCCAGTTTCTATTCAGCATCCATGTTAGTCTTAGTAACTCCTGATGATGTGTAGGCAATTTTGCAATACAGTTAGTTGAAAGCATATTCATATGTTTTTGTTATTGTAGATTGCATGACCTTTTAGATCAATGAAATGCTTGCTTTGGTTTACAGCAGAATGCACATAAATGTCATTTAGAGATTACCACATTGTATAGAAGCTAGCATCATTCATTCACTTTTATCCAACTGCCACATATAAAGTTATCATGGATGCCAAACAGATGCCAATGACTTCCTCCAATATAGCCCAGGATATCCTGGTGGCACAGTGGTCTAAGCACTGGCTTTTGACCATTCATCCAAGTGAAGCGTGTGTTTGAGTCATGGCTGAGGCTTGGGTTGTCTGCTTGTCTTATTGCACTGGCTCTCTCCCTTCCATGGAACCAGTAGCCCTAAATCTGGGACAGGGGACTGCTTTTAGCCTCTTTAGTATTGCTCACAGTAGTCATTAAACTGCAAAACAAAAATAAAACAGCCTAGTGATGCTCACCACTGACTTCACTGACAGCTTGCCCTTGGGATGAATTGTAGGGAAAAAAACATTTTAAAGATTGATTAACTACTATAACAGACATGAGATTTTCCCATGAAATTGTGGAATTATATGTTTTTTTTCGTCATCTGGATCATTTTCAAGATCAACACAAAACTGAAGAGAAAAGTTGTTGGCCATTGAATAGGAAATGTGTTCTAAGCCGCCCCGGTGGCGCAGTGGTCAAAGCGATGGCCTCTTATCATTCGTCCGAACGGGGTCCGGGTTCGAATCCCGGTGAGGCATGGATGTTGTGTTTGTCTTACGGCACTGGCTCTTTCCCTTCCCTGGAGCCAGTGACCCTAAATTAGGGACGGGCGACTGCTTATAGCCCATTGAGTTGCTCACGGTGGTCGTTAAACCTCCAATCAAAAAAAAAAAAAAAATGTGTTCTAAACTAACCAGAAAGTCTTTACTTAGAATCTGGACTGTCTGCAAGAGACTTTAATTAGTGGAATTAAAGAACATATGAATAGTTTACCTGTTAATCCTCTCACTTTTAGGCAAGAGTCTCCCAATTACAATTCATTTCTTCTGCCATCACAACTTCTGTGAATCTCTTGCTTTACTGTTATATGGCATTTACATGGTGAAATTTCTTTGGGTAATTTTGGAGTGTAGTTGATATTTTTAATCAGGTTTTTTTTTCTTTTGTTATCTGACTGGTGTATTTATATCCATTGGTAAAAGTTTTTTTACCCTTGCAATGAAATTCAGTCTTTCAAAAATTTTCAAAGGCTTGAAAGTTAGACGAAGCAGAAATTTCTCCCATAATCACAATTTTTTTTTCTTGTGGTGTGCCCTCTGTTCTACATTGTTGTTAAATATTTTATTCCATAAACTTTTTTGTGTCACCTTGTAAAAGTAGGCAAAATGTTCTGAAAACAGGGCGATAGAACAAAAAAAAAATTTTGTTTGTTTCTTCTGCCATGCGTTTTTGTTAAATGTTATTTTCTTCCATAAATGTTTGTATTTTAGCTTTAAAAAGGAGAGGGAAAAAATCAAAACTGAAAGTTAGAGCAAAAATTGCTCCTGTAACTGTTATTTATTTTTCACTTGTTTTCTCTGTCCAGTATTGTAGTTTAATATAATTTCATTTCAGAAGCAAAATTTTCTGAAAATGGAAGTGTCAAAGTTGAAAACGTTTTAGGTATTGATGCATGTTGGGCTAAGGTATTAATCCTCTCCAAGTACACTATGTTATCTCAAATAGTGAAAGCTTTGATATCATCATTTTGTGGTCCTCAGATCAAAAGATCTTTAGGCATGATGCATGAAATTACAGACATAAAGTCAGGAAGAATGAATACTGAAGCCTGTTTGGCTATACAAACTATGAAGTAAACTTTAAAGCTCTGGATAAGTCTGCAGTTTGGTTTTTCAGTAAAAAGGATTATTTAGGAGAAGCAGTTAGTACCAACATTTTCCAAAATATGAGGGCATGAAAGAAAGGCCACAATGAAGAAGGGGGAAAAGATATAGCAGAAAAAGAAGTTGGCAATATATGTTGTTCAGCTGCAGTCAACATATAAGGGTCACCCAAATGAAGTGAGACTCATGTAATAGCGCCATCGTATAATTACACAGAGCTGTGCATTTGCGCATGTAGATGGCGTGTCATGTCAGGAAACACACTGCTATCGACAGCATGTGTCAGTGTGCTGTTACCACGTGCAGCGGCAAGTTGACTACATAGAGTTGTGACACAGATTCATGCAAACAGGCCCAGTGGGCAGTTATGCAATTTTTGATGGCAGAAGTTGTTAGTGGAGCCGAAATTTATCGTCGTATGAAAGATGTGTATGGGAATGAGTGTCGGTCATGGTGTACTGTGTTCCGCTGGTGTAGTGAATTTCATAAAGGACGTGTGAGCATGGAGGGCATACCAATACCTGGGCAAGCTCACGTGGCCATCACCATGGAATCGATTGCTGCTGTGGACAACCTTGTGAAGGAGAATTGCCAAATCACCACCCGTGAGCTTGCGGCAACATTGTCTGTCAGTAAGGGAACTGTTAACACCATTGCCGACTGGGATACAGCAAGGTTTGCACACAAATGGGTCCCCAAGCCTCTCCAGGAGGAGCAGAAACCTTGGCAAATGGGTGCTTGCCTGGAGCATCTGCATCGTTACCATGCAGAGGGGGAACAGTTTCTTTCCAAGATTGTGGCCACAGATGAAACTTGGTGCCACCACTTCGATCCGACCACAAAGCAAATGAGTATGAAATGGCGGCATCCCAATTCTCCATGCCCAAAAAAAGGCTCAGTCCTCCTTAAAAGCTGGAAAAGTGATGCTCACGGTTTTCTTCAATGATAATGAACCACAGCTGTTGGATTGACTGGATGCAGGCAGTGCAGTCAAGGCAACCACATACTGCAATACATTACGCAGCCTCAAAATGGCCATCAAGCGTAAGCAACTCAGTATGTTGTCAAATGGGGCTATTCTGCTGCACGACAATGCATGCAGCGACAGTGTGCCAAGATTTGCTGGGAGGTCCTTGACCATCCCCCCTATAGGCCCCGATTTGTCGCCCTGACACTACCACATCTTCGGGCCACTGAAAAAAGCTCACAATTGCTGCCATTTTGTCAACAATGCTGAGGTCTGGGACGCTGTTGAAGACTGGTTCCACAGCCAACCACGGACGTTCTTCGCTCAGGGAATCCACAATCTCGTGCTGCACGGAGACACTTGCTTGAACCGACAAGGCAACTATGTGTAGCGGGTATGTAGCCCATGTATCAATCTTGCTTCCTGTGTGTTCACATATTCCAGTCTATAACCCCTTATCGCAAAGAACCGACAGTCTTAGTTTCATTTGGGCGACCCTTACGAGATAAATGTGGCTGTGCAGCTTGCTGAGAAGAAAGCAAGTTTTGCTCACAAGAGAAAACTTGAAGTTATGTACTAGAAAGTACAACAGCAGCAACAAGAAAAGAGAAGTGTTTTTGAAGCAATCTTTTTAAAACCATGGTCCTTTTATATTTTGTTAGATTTTTTACATTTGGACCTATTGAGATGTATATCCAAGTTATCATTAAATAATAATCAGTGAATTTAACTTACTTGCTACAAATATTGTGATTCTTGCAACATACTAAGAAAGCTTCATTTCTGAAAAGCAGCTTGTGCTGCTAGGCCAATGAAAACAATTTGACTTATCTCCTATATTACAATGTTAGGCCAAAACAAATTATTGGAAATGTAGTTTTAATTTCTGCATGCTTCTAGAATTGCTTTATACAAAAACTTTTCACCTCAGAATTTAATAATTAATAACTTGCATGTAAGCTTTAAATCTTTTCATGTATATCATATGTATATTTCAACCAAAAGGTTGAGACTATTTTACTGTTTCGCACATTATATAAGGTGTAAAGCATTTGCGGGAGAAAATAATGTCTACATGTCATGAAAATATCAAAATATTAAAAACAAATACTCGTGATAAGTCGTTTATATTCTTTTGATTTGAAAGTTTGGTTGTTGGGATTCAATTTTACTTCAAACTCATTTTTATATGAGATTGTTTTTTCATAATTTTCAACCCTAAAGCTCATTTTTTAAGTGTTCACATTTATGCATCTTCACAAAGGATTTATTTGGTATATGACAGCAAATATCAATGATTAGTCAGAGTTTTAGCCCATCATTCATATAAAAGAATATAGAGAAAATATGTGCAATATGGGAGGATATACCACAGAAGACAAAACAGTAAGTAAAAATATCATTCAAACTTAATTAGCTAAACCTTACTGTTTTTAATATTTTGATGTTTTCATGACATTATAGACATTATTTTCTCCCACGAATGCTTTGCACCGTATATAATGTGTGAAACAATAAAATAGTCTTAACCATTTGATTGAAATATACATATAATATGATTATTTAGCCACGTAAATTGAGTTCAGCACCAACAAGTGTAAGTTGAACTTACATATTACTTTTCATGCATGCTGCATTTTACTTTGTTTTATATTCAGTAATTTTATATTGTGAATGCAATGATGTGCTTTAATTTAATACTTATGTACATAAATTATATATGGTGAATAATTCTATATGGCTCATGCTAGCTTAAGTATTCTAGACATCACATTTTTTCACTGCATGTTCTGATTTTCACCGATAAAGTCTCCCCCCCCCTTTTTTTTTTTCTTGGTCAGTGTCAACATATGCTATAATTTTCACATACTTTTATAGGAATCTCTGTATTTGAAAGACAAAAATGTTCAGCAGTTTAGGCTACTAAACTGGGAGGTTATCTGATTTTTCATGTTCTGTGGTCCTATTGGGTAAAGACGTTCATAAATGGAATGATCCTCCATGTAGTTTCTGTCTTCCTAAAACAGATCTTTTGGAAATAGTTTTTAATGAAAAGCAGTATGGAAAGGTTGTAGTCTGCCACTATAGATGAAGCCCTCAACCACAATGAATTGCTCTGAACTACTAAAAATACTAAGTTAAAATCTGTGGTATCCTTTTTGAACTATTCTGTCATCACAACAATGCTTTCCAAAATAAGTTTCATATAAAATGGAAAAAGTAAAAGCATATTTAAATATTGCAAAATGCAATTAAATAAAAAAACTGGAAGTTTTTGTGGTCAGATCCATTATTAGAAATGACAGGAAAGTAGAAATTTAAGTAATATGGCATCTACATTATCCCACATGAGAGTGCACCTGAAACACAGATCCTCAGAATGCAGCTGAGGATCTGTGTTTCAAGCTTTTCTGCACCATGTTATGGTCATTTTCAGAGCAGTAACTGCTAAATTTCATGCATAGCATCTCATTCATAAGTTATTTAAGGAGTAGTATCCACAATTGCCCATGCTGCCATGTTGCTAATAATTAATTTATCTTTGCATTGTTATCTTACATATACACTACTGTTTGTGAAAATTTCAACACCAAGAAAAAATCACGCTATTTAAATGAAATTTATGTCACAGAATCCTCAAGTTAAGGAAATAACTGATTACGTTTGCAGAGCTATACGAGATTCTTTCGCTTCAAAACTCAGTATTGTGAAGCCACCTCAAGCAACAATAACAGCCTTCACATGGCAGGACATTGAATGGAAGAGGTTTTTAATGTCATCCTGGAGAATAACTTGCCAGGCTGCTTCTATGCGAGAACCAGAGTTCATTTGTGGTGACTTGCAGAGGTGCTTGATGGGCCAGTCACTTAGCTGCCATGTCCCAGATATGTTTGATCTGGGACATATCCGGCAAACATTTAGGCCAGAAAAGAAGCGGATCTGACATACATGGGAGAGATCTTGGACATTCTGGGCCATATGTGACTGAGCATTTTCCCTTTAGAATATAGCACCAGAACAACTCTGAAGGAAGGGTATCACCTCTGCCCCTAAAACATCCCTGATGTATCACTGGCTGTTGAGGGTTCCCTCAATTCATATCAGGCGAGATCACAATTGAACCTTTTACTTGGCGTTGGGCTGGTATGACCCTGCAAAATGCGCTTTGCAAGATGTCATTCACCACAATGTCTTTGGACACACGTGACCATCATGGTGCATCAGGTTGAATTGTGACTTGTCAGAAAACACGACCTGTTGCTGATCAGTGTGCTAATGTCTGTGTTTCAGACCCCATTACAGCATGAAGTGTCTGTGGTTGAGGGTCAAAGGAATATGCAGCAATGGGCTGTTAGCGACCAGTTCTCTGTTAAGCCCCACACGGGGATAACTGGTTCTCCAGTTATTTGGGGAGTAACGCCCCACGCCCAAGCTGACCTCATGATGGAACATCTTGTCTTTTCATCTTTGTATGATATCATCACTGCAGAGACAGTTGTTCATCCAGCTGATGGGGAGTGGTGACCCCACGGCCCGAGCCGACATATTTATTTCCCACGTATGTTTCCATCTTTGTTTTTCCGGGCAGGTTTGCTAGACCTACCTGCACGTTTGCCTGTGCAGTGACCCGTAAGGTGGAAAAGGGAATGCTGGAGGCTGAGGTTTCTGGGGACCAGGGTGTAGTTGTCCCCAGCTACCAACACTCCTCTTTGCCCCCTGCTTCATTTTAAACGGGCAGCTGGGAACTAACCCACTCCTAGTCAATGAAGTCAGTAGCCCAGTGGTGTCCTGTCTTCTAACGGCTTCTCATTATGTTTGACAGGGTGAGCTTGGGGATAGTGTGGGCATTCCAAAGGGGTGTTCCAAGACTCAGGAAACTCTCTGTACTTGCCAAGCACATGTCTGCCCTATCAACTTGCTATATCCGCTGCCTATCCCCATAGCTATGTCCTGCATCCTTTGGGGCTTGTGGACCTCCCACTGTCCCCAGTTGGGCTCCATGGTGGGTGGGGAGGTCAGCGGACAAATTACTTATCTCCATTATTTATGGGTTCTGTTAATGCTTCCTTTTCTGTCGAACAGAAGAAAACTTTGGATACGGAGCCTTGCTCCACAAGTAAGAAATTCTGTACTTTGCTGACTCTCACTGCCTGTCTTTTTATTGTTCATGCATGGGAAGAATCTCACAAACTTAGCTTAAAATCTCTTTTCTGGATTCAGAATTCCCTGCAGGGAGCCGTTGGGTCACCAACAAATGTGAAGAAGTTACAATGGGATGATCTCTTGGTAGAAATGTCAACTCCACGTCATGGTTCATTGCTCTTAAATGTTTCCAACTTGGGTGGTGTCCTTGTGGATATCAAGCCTCACCAGTCCCTGAATTCATCCCAAGGTTTCATCTCTAAACTTGACCTCATGGATGTTTCAGAGGAGGAACTTCTGGAGGAGCTTGTTAGCCAAGGTGTTATGGCAGTGCGTTGCATAAAGTTTTGCTGAAGCGGGAACCTGGTGAACTCCAAGACAGTCATTTTGACTTTTGATCGCCTGACTCTATTGGAATTACTCTGCGTGTCCTTACATTCCCAACCACCTTCGTTGTTTCAGATGCCAGGTGTACGGGCATTCCCAGCTGTCCTGCCGTGGTGCTGCAACTTGTAATCATTGTGGGCTGCATGATCATGTTCAATCTGATTGTTCTGCTGCAGCTCCCCATTGTGTGAATTGCAAAGGCTCCCACGCAGCCAATGCGAAGGACTGCCCAAAGTGGATTGAGGAGCGAAGGATTCAGGAGGTAAAGACGCTCGAACACCTGTCTTACCCTGAAGCTCAAAGGAAAATCGTTCCCGCTGCCTCAGGTGGACAGACTTACACTTTCGTCTTGACTTCTAAAACATCTTTTGCTACTCAAATGGACATCACTCTTCCGAAAGACTGCCTTTTCTCTTTCCAGCAGATTTATGCTGCTGGGCTGAAAGCCCTTGGAGTTTCTTCCACAGATACTTTGTCTACGCCACCGCTGACCACTGCTCGGGGATCTCCTGCTGCTTCACCCAGGCGCGCCTCCAGATCAGGTGTCAGGTGCTATGATGTCTGCTTCTCCTCCTGGTAAACAAAAAGGAGGAAAGCACAAGAAATCACTGGGCACACAGTCTCGCACAAAGGCCCAAGCCGGTACGAGTCATCCCAAGTCCTCGTCTTGGAACCATCCTCCAGTCCTCCCCCTGGATAGCACACCACCAAGGGGCACTGCAGAATTACCTGAGGAACTGATGGATATTAAAAGAATTCCGGAAATCGTCATCACATGCGTAAGTTACGTTGAAAAATTATGAGCGGGACTTTTCAGTAGCGACTTCTACCTTCATCAGCCATAGAATGAGACACGTGGTAAAAGCGTCAGTTGTTGCCAGATTTCAAAATCGCTTTCAAAATAATAGGGATGTTAAAAGGTGCGTCAGTATTGCAGGTGTTAGGGGTAAGGTAGATTTCAATGCTTTCACGGTATCTGAGGTCATGCCGATTGCTGAACGGGGCGATTCGCTTAACATTGTGCCAATCGGGAGCCGCGGACGTATCGATGATGCTTAAAATTGAAAGGGGGTGGAAGGGTTACCTGTCTTAACATCAGCGATATGCTCCATCAAGCGCGGGTTTATGCTGCGTTAAGTAGTACCAATATAGTGGGTAACGCCTGTGGAAGTGTTATTAGGGATAGAGTAGACACCTTGTAAATCTAGGGGTTTATTGAGATCTCTGTCCTTAAGGATGGGTTTGAGAAGATGTGGAGGTGGTTTGACTGCAATCCTGTAGCCAAAAGACTTGAAAATAGAGCAAACTTTATGAGTGAAGGACAGGCTAAAGGGCAAAGTGCCAACAAACTGATGGGTGGTGGAAGGTTCAGGCAGTAAACTAGATCTATTCTGTGATTCAAACCTCTTGATTAGTCCATGTAATAAGAGGGTGGAAAGCCATGCAATTTGGCAATGTTGATGTTCTGATATTCTAGTTGAAGAGCAGAATGGCTGTTGCAAATAAGGTTGGCCCGGTGAATGTATGACATAAGAGCAGACAGTTTGTATTTCCCAAAAGTACAAGAATGGTAAGGGATTATATTGTTGGTCGCAGAAGGTTTCCTGTAAACAGAGAGGCCAAGTGAGAAGTCTGGGTTGATGTTGATATCCAGAAAACTAATATTATTGTCGATCTGTTCTTGAGAGGAAAATTTTATATGTGGGAATTTTGAAGTTATGGAGGACATGAGTTCAGACAGAGAGTGTTTTTGGTGTGGCCAAATAATGAAGATGTCGTCCACATACCTTAACCAAATGGTGGGTTTTAAGAGTGATGGGGCAACAATTAATGTTTCAATATTCTGCAAATAAATTTCAGCAAGTAAGCTTATTTTCGTACTCCGAGGTTGTTCTTACAGATCAAGCTACATAAAGTTGGACATCCCGTTAGGCCATTAATTGAAAACATCTTTTCTCCTGCAGTCAATCTTAAAAGGCAATTGGTCAAATGTTGCAAAGTTCTGACAAGAAATCATCCTTATTCTGTTGTATCAACCAAGGACTTTATCCAGAAACTCCTTTCTTCCATCAATTGTCAAGATTTCCTGTACACCTTTGACGTGGATTCATTGTTTCTTTCTGTTCCTTTCTTTGATGCCTACATGCTCATGGTCAAAAAACTAATGGAGCACCAAGAACTTCCTGGAGAACTGATCAAAGAAAATTTATGACTGTTTTGATTCATTGGAAAAGTATTCCTGTTTTGTATACAATGGTATCTGTTACCAACAAAAACAAGGTGTATCTATGGGCTCTCCTCTTTCCCCCTTACTTGTTGAAATTTATTTGCAGAATATTGAAAAATTAATTGTTGCCCCATCCCTCTTAAAACCCACCATTTGGTTAAGGTATGTGGACGACATCTTCATTATTTGGCCACACCAAAAACACTCTCTGTCTGAACTCATGTCCTCCATAAATTCAAAATTCCTGCATATAAAATTTTCCTCTCAAGAACAGATTGACAATAATATTAGTTTTCTGGATATCAACATCAACCCAGACTTCTCACTTGGCCTCTCTGTTTACAGGAAACCTTCTGCCACCCATAATATCATCCCTTACCATTCTTGCACTTTTGGAAAATACAAACTGTCTGCTCTTAAGTCATGCATTCACCGGGCCAACCTTATTTGCAACAGCCATTCTGCTCTTCAACTAGAATATCAGAACATCATCAACATTGCCAAATTGCATGGCTTTCCACCCCTCTTATTACATGGACTAATCAAGAGGTTTGAATCACAGAATAGATCTAGTTTACTGCCTGAACCTTCCACCACCCATCAGTTTGTTGGCACTTTGCCCTTTAGCCTGTCCTTCACTCATAAAGTTTGCTCTATTTTCAAGTCTTTTGGCTACAAGATTGCAGTCAAACCTCCTCCAGATCTTCTCAAACTCATCCTTAAGGACAGAGATCTCAATAAACCCCTAGATTTACAAGGTGTCTACTCTATCCCTATCAACACTTCCACAGGCGTTGCCCACTATATTGGTGGTACTTACCGCAGCATAAACCGGCGTTTGATGGAGCATATCGCTGATGTTAAGAAAGGTAACCCTTCCTCCCCCTTTCAATTTTAAGCATCATCGATACGTCCGCGGCTCCCGATTGGCACAATGTTAAGCGAATCGCCCCGTTCAGCAATCGGCATGCCCTCAGATACCGTGAAAGCATTGAAATCCACCTTACCCCTAACACCTGCAATACTGACGCACCTTTTAACATCCCTATTCTTTTGAAAGCAATTTTGAAATCTGGCAACTGATGCTTTTACCACGTGTCTCATTCTATGGCTAATGAAGGTAGAAGTCGCTACCGAAACGTCCCGCTCATAACTTTTCAACGTAACTTACGCGTGTGATGACGATTTCAAGAATTCTTTTAATGTTTTGTGTGTTACATTTTTTCCTGCCAATTCTTCTCACTGATGGACTCTGAAACTTTCTAGGTGTCCCTTTTTTTTTTTTTTCTCCTGCTTTCATCTTTTTTTTTCTTTATCATCACTTCCATCATCTAGTGGAATTGCAGAGGGCTCTTCTCACGTCTTGATGATTTAAAGGGCTTGCTGTCTTCATATTCACCAGTGTGCATGTGTCTCCAAGAGAAGAATCTCCGCCCTGCAGATGCTCTTTCGGTGCACAGACGTAGCAATTTCCGTAAAGGTCATGACCACAGGGCTATCGCATGTAGAGGAGTGGCCATTCTTGTGCCTCATGGTGTTCCTGTCACAGCCGTCACTCTGTATACAAATCTGTAAGCAGTGTGACTTTCTGTGTACATTCTGCTCACCATCTGTTGATATACTTACCACCAGATGAAACAGTAAGCCTTTGCCACCTCCTAACCCAAAAAGTAACCCTTTGCCACCAGCTGCCACCTCTTTTTTTCCTTCTTGGAGATTTTAATGCACATCATCCACTGTGGGGAGACCATAGTTGGGACTCAGACCGCATTGTCAAGTCCCACTTGTCTAACACATCCCTCTGTCTTCATGACACAGGGACAAGCACCTACTTTGATGAACCCAGCCGCTCGTACTCGGCCATTGATCTGTTGTTGTGTTCACCATCCATAGTTCCTGACTGGTCCTGGAGCGTGTCTGGTGATCTCCTTGGCAGTGATCATTTTTCAATTTTTTTCGGCTTGCGGGTGACGGATACTGCCCTCCTACCCGTCCCGCTCGATGGAACATTGATAGGGCCAAGTGGGACTCATTCACTGTTCCAGTGACTATCACTCTTGATATGGTGTCCACAGGTACAGTCAATGATGCTGTTATAGGGTTTGCGGATTGTATTGTGCATGTGGCAGACCTTTCCATTCTGATGATTTCAACTAAACTTCTACGTTGTCCGATGCCTTGGTGGCATTTTGAGTGCAAAGCAGCTCGTCAGGCTCCGCATAAGGCTTAGGCTAGGTTTCGTTGGTACCACACAGACGTCAACATGCTTGCTTTTAAAAGCCAAGGTCAATTCGCAATTGGTTCATCGTCGCAGAAAACAAGAATCTTGGATCCATGATTGTTTGGGATTGGCTCCGCATGATTCGTGGAAAGTACACATCTGGAGAGATTGCTATCCTCGAGAGTGGTGGAGGAACAGTTGCCGACGCTCAGGGTATTGCTGACTGTCTTGGCACAGTATGTGCTTCTGTGTCCAGCAGCAGCAATTATCCTCCTCCGTTCCAAGAGCTTAAGCCGCCGCTTGAGAGGAAAAGCATATCTTTCTGCCCATTTTCTTTGGAGGATTATAACAGCCCGGTGACAGCGTTGGAACTGAAGGTCGCTTTGAATTGGTCTGGATGAACATCATTCAGACCAGATAACATCCTCTATGCAATGCTGAAGCACCTTTCTCCATCATCTCTTGACTGTCTGTTAATCCCGTTTAACAGGATTTGGCACGACCACATTTTTACTGAGTCTTGGCGTACGGCTATTGTGATACTGGTTCTCAAACCTGGTAAAGATCCGACAAACCCATTCAACTACCAACCGATTGCTATGACAAGCTGCTTCTGCAAAGTTCTCAAACATATCATGAATTTTCGTGTCATCTTTTTTCTTGAATTCCATCAACTTTTGTCACCTCACCAGAGCAGATACCATCATCTTCTCTCTACCACTGATCATCACCTTCACCTTGAGACATCTATCAGGGAAGCATTTGTACAACGTCAGCACATGGTCTCTGTGTTCTTTGACATAGAAAAGGCGTACAATCACAGCTGGAGATACGACATTCTCCGTGATCTGCACGACTACAGATTGCTGGGTAACTTACCAACTTTTAATGCTGGTTTTCTCCAGAACCGGGCATTCTATGTGCATGTCGATTCGACCCTCTCTACGCTTTACTCTCAAGACCAGGGTGTCCCTCAGGGTTCCATTTTATCAGTCACTCTCTTCATCCTTTGAGTCGATCACATTTTCACATTACTTCCTCCGATGGTTCATGGGACTATGTATGTGGATGATCTTCAGATTTCCTGTGCCTCTGTCAACATGCATACTATTGCAAGGCAGTTGCAGTCTGCCATTAATAAGATCTGTTCTCGCAATGGTTTTGGCTTCTCGTCCCAGAAAACTGTTTGTGTGCATTTTTGCCGCAAATGAGGTCCTCTCTTGGACCCTCATATTCGTCTGGGGAGTACTACTATTCCTTGGTTCCAGAGGTAAAGTTTCTGGGATTAGCCTTCGACTGCACACTCACTTTCTGACCTCATACTCTATCCTTGAAGGTGAAGTGCATGCGTTCATTGAGTATCCTGAAGGTGCTCTCCAATACATTGTGGGGGGCTGATCAGTGCTCAGTGCTTCGCATTTATCACTCTCTTGTCCGGTCAAGGTTGGACTATGGCTGTGTGATGTATGGATCAGCCTAGCCTTCTGTCTTAAAATTTCTCAATCCCGTTCATCACCAGGCTCTGCACCTTTGCATCAGGTCTTCCGTATGTCTCCCGTTCATAGTCTTTATGCCGAGTCTAATGAACCACCGTTATGCCTTCGCTGTCAGCAGCTATCTCTCCGGTTCTATACCAAGCTGAAATCTCTACCTGATCATCCACTGCATACTCCCATCTTCCAGCCACAATGTGTTTGCTTGTTTTCCAACCGCCCTTCTTGTGTTCCCACTTTTGGGATTTGTCTGTCGAACATGGTGTATGATGCTGGCCTTGGTCTATCATTGATTGGTGTGACCAAGGCTTTTATTGATCCCCCTTGGCAGCCAGTTCAGGCAATTGCTGATCTTTCTCTTTCTGTGTGGCCCAGGTCTTCCACTTATGCACAGGTGCACCAGCAGCTTTTTGCCAAGCACCTTTCACTCCATCCCGAGTTTGTGCCCTTTTACACCAATGCCTCAAAATCCAGAGATATTGTAGGTTCAGCATTTGTGTGTGGTGATAAGACCTGTGCTGAGAGGCTTCCTCCAGAAGTGACAGTCTTCTCGGTAGAGATGTGTGCTGTGCTCCTCACCTTGTGGCACATCCGGTCTGCACCCCATCGTCGTGCCATGCTTTGCATTGACTCCCAGTCTGTCATCCGAGTTTTATCATCTCCTGTGGGCAATGATTCTCCAGTCACCAGAGATGTTCATCACCTCCTGTGGACTTTGACTGGTGCTGGATTCCTGGTTCGATTCTGTTAGGTTCCTGGCCATGTTGGGATTCGGGGTAACGAGCTGACAGATGCCTCTGCCAGATCTGTATCCTCCTTGCCCATCACTTGACCACTGCTGTATTTTTGAGATTTTCATCCTGGCATCTGTACATTCATCATGACCGAGTGGCAGTTCATCTGGTCTCAAACAAACTTCTCTCCATCAAACCACAGATCGGACTTTGCCCACCTAGTTTTTGAACAAACCATCGTGAGGAAGTTGTCTGTGTGCTTACCCTCATTGGGCATTGTTGTATCACCCACCGCTTCTTGTTGTGTGGCGACACTGCCCCAATGTGTGAGACATGCGGCTGTTGACTCACTGTCGCCCCTGTTCTCTGTTGCTGTATTCATTTCCGTGCTCATCGCTTTCATAATTTCTGTTCTCATTTGTTAGATGAAATCGCAGCCATACTGAAGAGTATCTTGGATGACCTCTGTGATACATCATCCTCTGTCTTTTCATTTTTAAAACACAATGACTTTTTTAAACATATCTAGCTTTTAAACTTTTTCTCATTTTCATTTTTCACTTTTATGACATCAGGCAGCTTTTAACTCTTATACCTCGTTTTTAAATGTATTTCTTTGATTGTCTTGTGTCTGCCGCTCTTTGGCCAACTGTGGTTCTTGCTCCATAAAAATCAATCGACCAACCAACCTCTGTTAAGCAGACGATGTCAAACTGTGCTGGAGGACAAAGCCTGACCTGTGACAGTGCTCCACTGCTGCGCTAACACCGTGGATGTGACTGTATGATCAGTTACTGCCATGCGGTAGAAGTGTCTGTCATCCCATGCAGCTGTGTGATTTTGCAGTCCATATCCCAGTTTGTGTGTGTCTGAGCCTCATCTGTCCACTGATGCTATATTCCCATCACTGTAGTGCCGTTTTGTACTGTTATGAGTGGCAATTTCGTGATAGGAAAATCCAGCTTCTCTCATCCCATCAATCTTTTCTTGCTCAAAGTCCGTCAGGTGTTCATAATGCGACCTTCGGCGACGATGCATAGTGAAACACAAGAAACACCTCTTCACTGATTGCAACATTTCATTTAAGCCATTCTTTATACCAAAGACTGGATAGTTCAGAGGGCACTGCTCCGAAACTGCATGCACATTTTCACTGACATTTTAATCATATGCATGTCCCAACTTGTTGTACATATTGTGTGAGTTTCAAGCTAATACCAGCAGTCCTTCATGGTGTTGCAATTTTCACAAACAGTCGTGTATTATTGTCTGACCACATACATTCTGTGCACCTTTGTGTTAAAACATTCAAACACACTCAAAATAGTATAACTATACAAATGATCCAACTTTCTTGGCATAGAATAGCTGTCTATCTTCCTTGAAAAAACCATCTGGTTGATGTACGAAAGCTTGGAAACTTTTATTGCTATTCTATGCCAAGAAATTCAGATTATTAGTATAGTTATACTATTTTGAGTACAGTTTGTGTACAGTTCCTTTTTATTTATTAATTATTCATATCATCATCATCATCATCATTGTCAACCATTATCAATCCACTGCTGGACGAAGGTCTCCCCAAGTTTCCTCCACAACGGTCTGTCTTGTGCCAGTCTCCTCCATGTCACCCCTGCATACTTTCGAATTTCATCCACCCATCTCCCATGTGGTCTTCTTCTGGGTCTTTTCCTGTCCCTTGGAATCCAATCTAAAATTTCGGCTGTCCATCGATGATCTGTCCTTCTGGCAGTATGTCCAGCCCATTGCCATTTCAGGGATTTAACTCTGATCATGATGTCTTCCACTCTTGTCATTTTTCGGATCCACGAGTTCCTCTTCTTATCTCTCCTGGTTACACCAAGCATGCACCTCTCCATGCTACTTTGAGTTGTCTGCAGCCTTTGTATGTCTCTTTTAGTTAAGGTCCACGTCTCTGCACCATACGTAAGCACTGGAAGGATGCATTGATCAAACACTTTTCTTTTAAGACATAATGGCATATTGCTCTTGAAAATTATGCTGTTTCTTCCAAAAGCTCTCCAGGCAAGTTTTGTACGCCGATTAATTTCTTCACCAATGTGACCCTCACTTGATATCTGCTGTCCAAGATAAACGTACGTGTCTGTTATCTCCAGCTTTTCTCCATCAATCGATAAATCTTCATTTCTTGTAAAAGCATTGAACATCACTTTTGTCTTCTGAAAGTTCATTTTTAATCCCACTTCTTTACTCTTGTCAGCAAGTTCCTGGATCATACTCTGCAGCTCTGATGGGGTAGTTGCAAAAATGACTACGTCATCAGCAAAACGAAGGTGGGTTAGATAATCTCCATTAATCTTTATCCCCTTGTTTTCCCAGCTCAGCGACTGAAAAACACCCTCCAATGTGGCATTAAATAGCTTCGGAGATATGGTGTCACCTTGTCTCACTCCCTTTCCAATTTTTACGTGTGTTGTATTTTCAAACAGCCTAATCTTTGCACTTGCATTTTCATAGATGTTATTAATAATATTAATGTATGCATCTTCAATACCGCAGGTTTTCAGAGCCATTGTAACTGCTGATGGTTTCACCGAATCAAAGGCTTTTTCATAATCGATAAAAGCCATGCACAATGGAAGTTCATATTCCCTCGCTCTTTCAATTAGTTCTCTCAGCACGTGGATATGATCTATTGTGCTGTAGCCACTCCTGAATCCAGCTTGTTCTCTCGGTTGAGCCATGTCCAGTGTTACCTTCAAGCGGTGTGAAAGAACTTTAGTGAAGATTTTATAAACTACTGATAGGAGGTTGATAGGTCTGTAGTTTCCGAGATCCTCAATGTCACCTTTCTTATGTAGCAGGATCATTGTAGCGGTGTTCCAATCCTCAGGAATCTCTCCTTCATTAAGGCATCGAGTGAAAATTTGGGCGAGTACTGTTTCGATTTCTCCACTTGCTTCTTGTATAATGTCTACAGTAATTCCATCTTCTCCTGGAGCTTTTCCTCGCTTCATGTTCTTGATTGCATGTGCAACTTCTGCTGGAAGGACTGGAGGAACTCTGGTGCTGGTATCTTTCATGATGTCTGGAGTGCATATATCATCCCTTTCATATAATTTGGAGTAGAAATCTTTCACTCTTGTCAAAATTTCGCCTCTATTTCTTGTTACAGAACCATCTTCTTTTCTCAGTGCCATAATCTGTTTTCTTCCCTTACTGAGATGTCCCTTTGCTATCTTTAGGCTTTGGTTGTTTTCAATTGCTTTCCTCACTAGTTCACAGTTGAATTTCCTTACGTCTTCAGTGATACTTTTTCTTACTGTCTTGCATAGCTCTATATATTCCACTTTGGACGTCACATCTTCTTTAGCTGTCCTCATCTCTCTTCTTTTTTGCATCAACATTTTGGTTTTTCCTGATAATTTGTTCACATGCAACTTGTTCTTAGACCCAGCTAATTTTGTTGCTGTTTCCATAAGAGCTTTGGTTACTTTTCTGTTAATTTATTTAATTATTCATATCATCATCATCATCATCATTGTCAACCATTATCAATCCACTGCTGGACGAAGGTCTCCCCAAGTTTCCTCCACAACGGTCTGTCTTGTGCCAGTCTCCTCCATGTCACTCCTGCATATTTACGAATTTCATCCACCCATCTCCCATGTGGTCTTTTTCTGGGTCTTTTCCTGTCCCTTGGAATCCAATCTAAAATTTCGGCTGTCCATCTATGGTCTGTCCTTCTGGCAGTATGTCCAGCCCATTGCCATTTCAGGGATTTAACTCTGATCATGATGTCTTCCACTCTCGTCATTTTTCGGATCCACGAGTTCCTCTTCTTATCTCTCCTGGTTATACCAAGCATGCACCTCTCCATGCTACTTTGAGTTGTCTGCAGCCTTTGTATGTCTCTTTTAGTTAAGGTCCACGTCTCTGCACCATACGTAAGCACTGGAAGGATGCATTGATCAAACACTTTTCTTTTAAGACATAACGGCATATTGCTCTTGAAAATTATGCTGTTTCTTCCAAAAGCTCTCCAGGCAAGTTTTGTACGCCGATTAATTTCTTCATCAATGTGACCCTCACTTGATATCTGCTGTCCAAGATAAACATACGTATCTGTTATCTCCAGTTTTTCTCCATCAATCGATAAATCTTCATTTCTTGTAAAAGCATTGAACATCACTTTTGTCTTCTGAAAGTTCATTTTTAATCCCACTTCTTTACTCTTGTCAGCAAGTTCCTGGGTCATACTCTGCAGCTCTGATGGGGTAGTTGCAAAAATGACTACGTCATCAGCAAAACGAAGGTGGGTTAGATAATCTCCATTAATCTTTATCCCTTTGTTTTCCCAGTTCAGTGATTGAAAGACATTTTCCAATGTGGCATTAAAGAGCTTCGGAGATATGGTGTCACCTTGTCTCACTCCCTTTCCAATTTTTATGTGTGTTGTATTTTCAAACAGCCGAATCTTTGCACTTGCATTTTCATAGATGTTATTAATAATATTAATGTATGCATCTTCAATACCGCAGGATTTCAGAGCCGTGGTAACTGCTGATGGTTTCACCGAATCAAAGGCTTTTTCATAATCGATAAAAGCCATGCACAATGGAAGTTCATATTCCCTCGCTCTTTCAATTAGTTCTCTCAGTACGTGGATATGATCTATTGTGCTGTAGCCACTCCTGAATCCAGCTTGTTCTCTCGGTTGAGCCATGTCCAGTGTTACCTTCAAGCGGTGTGAAAGAACTTTAGTGAAGATTTTATAAACCACTGATAGGAGGCTGATAGGTCTGTAGTTCCTGAGATCCTCAATGTTACCTTTTTTATGTAGCAGGATCATTGTAGCATTGTTCCAATCCTCAGGAATCTTCCCTTCATTAAGGCATCGAGTGAAAATTTGGGCGAGTACTGTTTCAATTTCTCCACTTGCTTCTTGTATGATGTCTATAGTAATTCCATCTTCTCCTGGAGCTTTCCCCCGCTTCATGTTCTTGATTGCATGAGCAACTTCTGCTGGGAGGACTGGAAGAACTCTGGTACCTTTCATGATGTCTGGAGTACATGTATCATCCTTTTCATATAGTTTGGAGTAGAAATCTTTCACTCTTGTCAAAATTTCGCCTCTATTTCTTGTTATAGAACCATCTTCTTTTCTCAGAGCCATAATCTGTTTTCTTCCCTTACTGAGATGTCCCTTTGCTATCTTTAGGCTTTGGTTGTTTTCAATTGCTTTCCTTACTAGTTCACAGTTGAATTTTCTTACGTCTTCAGTGATACTTTTTCTTACTGTCTTGCATAGCTCTATATATTCCACTTTGGAAGTCACATCTTCTTTAGTTGTCCTCATCTCTCTTCTTTTTTGCATCAACATTTTGGTTTTTCCTGATAATTTGTTTACATGCAACTTGTTCTTAGACCCAGCTAATTTTGTTGCTGTTTCCATAAGAGCTTTGGTTACTTTTCTGTTAACTTCAGAAATATCCACTTCTTCCGATGTTAGGCCTTCCAAAGCAGAGAATCTGTTCTTTAGTTCCAACTTGAAAGTATTATGGTGTTTTTTAAGGTTGGTTATGTCAATACATTTTGTTTGTCTTATGAGCTTGCCACGTTCCAGTTTAGTGTTGAGGTGCATCTTACATCTCACCAATCTATGGTCACTACCTGTGTTGAACTTGTTTAGCACACTGCAGTCTTCGATGACGAATTTTTTGTTACACATAATAAAATCAATTTCACTTGTCGTCCCATTTGGATGTCTCCATGTCCATTTCCTGTGTGGCTTTTTCTTGAAAAAGGAATTCAAGATGAAAAATCCTTCTGCCTCTGCAAACTCAACGAGAGTATTTCCACGCTGGTTTCTGTTGCCGTGACCGAATTTACCTACTGAAGTTTCATTCTGTTGCCGGTGCCCTATTTTTGCATTGAAATCTCCCATAATTATCTTCAAGTGCTGCTTACCTTTATTATTTAGATGACGAATTTCCTCATAAAATTCTTCAATTTCTTCTTCAGGATGACTTGTGGTGGGTGCATAAGTTTGAATAATCTGAGCCTGGTATCTTCTCGATAGTTGGATAACGAGTCGTGCAGCTCTGTCAGAGGAACTTTCAACTTCTACCACTTTATCCTTCAGTTTCTTGTTTATTATAAATCCAACACCACTAGTTCTGCCAGTATCTGTCCCACGATAATAGAAGAGATGTCCACTTTTCAGTTCAATGAGATCTTCTCCTTTTCTCCTTACCTCACTCAGCCCGACGATGTCCCACTTGATCCTTTGTAGTTCCTCTTCCAATTCAAGAAGCCTTGAATCAGAAGATAGGGAGCGTCCGTTGTAGGTAGCCAAGGTCAGCATCAAATGGCAGCCTAGTCCGGTCCTCCGGGGATTCTTAGCACCCTCTGCCTTCATGTCGCACTGGCCGCTGCCTTGGCCAGGTACATTCCAGCTGCCGGAGACTGAGGGCCAAGATTTAAGTTGTAGAGTCATTTTGGAGGTGTTTGGCCATAACTCACCACGCTGGCCAAGCGGGTTGGTGAGTGTGGGATAGCATTTCCTCTGATCCCGATGGTATAGTTATACCGCTATTTGCGGTCGTCAGAGCCCCTTTAGTGGGAACAGGATGCACCACGAGAAGGCGGGGTTGACATTTGTCAAGGAGAGGCTGTGATGTTACGCATCACCTGACCTTACATCCCTATTCATATACACTGTGGTATATTATCCCCGGAAGGACTTACGGAAATTGCCCAGTGGTTGAGTGGTCTAGAATGTAGGCTTTTGACTTCCTGTGCTGCTGGAGCTGGGTTTGAATCCCAGGGCAGGACATAGATGTTGTGTTTGCCCTTGCTGGTTCTTTTTCCTTCTGTGGAACCAGTGTCCCTAAATTCAGGGTAGCCTACTCCTTATAGCCTCAGATGCTTGTTATGGTCATTAAAACACACACACACACACACACACACACAAACTAACAAACAAACAGTGGGAGTTAAGAATGCTGTGAGTTTGCATAGGAAAGAATTTATCTCCTGTGGCATGTATAATGTTCATATCTGACAGTGTCCCCATTTTTTTACATTGGGTTCCCTCTTTTTTTAGAATGTTACTTAGTGTTTTACACACATATTCAGAGTTCATTTTGTGTGTGTGTGCTGTTGCTGTATAGTAGAAGTTTGTATATCACCTAGATTTTATTACTTCATTGTTTCACATTTCTAGGTACAAATACAAGGATGAATATGAAAGATTCAAACTTGCTGTGACAATTGTTACCTTAATTGTTTCACTGTTGAATATATCCCTGGGTTTCAAGTAAGGCACTATTTTCCAAAATTTTATGCTAAAATTTATTAAAGTAATTTTTTTGAAAAGTGAATAACTTTATGTAAGATTTTGCAAGAGTAATGTGTGAAAGCATTACAGTATGTGGTCCTCATCTAACCACCATGTAATTTCAGTTTCTTGTAATGAATTATTTTTATTCATAATAAAAATTGGTTAAATGATCACCTGTTAGATGAGTTGTTACTTACTCTTCAACTGATAGGTGGTTACTGGATGAGGAGAGTAACAGTAGGACCTAGTAAAGTAATCACACACACATATCACTTGTACAAGTTCTGTTGTACCATATGGACTTATATGGGTTCCCTCATATACATATATATCACATACATATCACTTGTACAAGTTCTGTTGTACCATATGGACTTACATGGGTTCCCTCATATGCATATATATCACATACATATCACATGTACATGTTCTGTTGTACCATATGGGTTCCCTCTCTGTGTTTTGAATAACAGCATTTATCTGTGTAATACGCAGTAATTTTGAACAATGAATTTTTAAGTAGTCGCCAGTAGCAACTTATCTTAAAGGATATAACTTTATCAGGTTCTATCGCATTTTTTTCCCCATGAAGTGACCTGTACTGATGTGTACAGATCACTTTTCAAAGTTTGGTCTGTTTTCAAGGTATTGATTTTTTTTTTCTTTCCTTTCTTACACTTAGCTTACTGTATTATTTTTTTCTTTTCCTTTCTTAAGGAAGAATGAAAAGAAGAAAAATAATTTCTAACTTTTCTTTGGGATAAATATCAGAATAAAAGGTAAGGATGCCTACACATCTGTTCCGTAATTTACAAGACTGGAAGAAAACAACATTGAGTCATTTTATTTATTTATTTTCAGGAAACCAGTATTTTATCAATTCAAATTATAAAGTTCATTAAAGGATATCCAGGAACTGGATAAAAATCCAATGAAGGAAGTCAGAAAAAATTGAAGTAGTGAAGGTTCTTATTGAAAATTCAGTTTTTATCACTTCCATGAAACAGTTCCATGTGCACAAATTTACCAGTAGATGACAAAAATGTATAATTATTTCTCGTCAGAAGATGTTTGTGTTTCATTATTAGTGTCTAATATGTTTCTTGTATGTGCTGGTTTTTGTGTGAGTGATTCATGCTAAACAAGTTTTTTGTTAATTCAGTATACACTCAATGGACAAAACATTAGAGTTACCTACCTAATAGCGTGTTGGTCCTCTTCTAGTGTGAATAACAGCCTGTACACACCAAGGCATTGACTCCACCAGATGCCAGAAGTAATGCCAGCCTTGCTTGTTGCAACATTGTTCACAACTCCACCCACTATGTCAATCCAGGTTCCATGGATCCGATGTTCTGCCCCACGGCATCCCAGAGAGCTTCCACAGGTTTTAAATACGGAGACCTTGGGGGCTTCCTGGATTATTCCAAACTCAGATGAGTGTTGCTCAGTCCATGCCTGGGCGGTTGCTGCTTGGTAGAGTGGTGCATTGTTCTACTGAAACAGACCATCGGCTGCAGGATGCGTGAAGGCCAGAAAGCATGTAGGTGATCAGCCAGCACATGCTTGTACCATGCAGCAGTTAAGGACCTCTCCAGACTTGCTAAGGGACCTAGTGTGTCTCATGAGAAGGCTCCCCAAACTATCACAGAGTCGCCACCGACTTGAACAGAGTCGACCTGGCACAACGGGGCCACGACCTCATGCTGTCGACTCCACACCCTCACCCTCCTGTCAGCTTGGTGCAGCTGAAAAGGGATTCATCTGACCACACAATGCTGTGCCACTCTGCAGAGGTCCAGTTTTATGTTCCCGGCATCAAGCAAGGTGCAATTTTCGATGAAGAGCAGTTAACAGTGGCACACGAGTGGGGCTTTGGCTCTCGTAGCCCATGGTATGCATTGTGCACCATACCGTTCACTCGCTGATGCTGCTTGGGCCTCCGACATTTAACCTGGATGTGATTTCCGCAGAATGTCCGATGTCGAGCAGTCAAAAGTGGCACACAAGTAGGGCGTGTGCTCCCGTAGCCCATGGTATGCATTTTGCACCATACCGTTCACTCGCTAACGCTGCTTGGGCCTCCAACATTTAACCTGGATGTGATTTCGACACAGTGTCCGATGACGAGCAGTCAACAGTGGCACACAAGTAGAGCGTCGGCTCCTGTAGCCCAGAGTACGTAGTGTGCGCCATACCGTTCGCTCGCTGACGCTTCTTGGGCCTCCAACATTAAAGTGGATGTGATTTGCACTGTCGCTGCCAAGTACGTGGTCTGTACAAGCCTGGATAAGGTACGTCAATCTCAGTTGTCAATGCCACATCCCACCACTTGTAATTTTTACGTAACTTAAGCGTGATATGTTGACATCAAGAATTATTCCAATATTTTGTGTGTTACGTGTTTCACTGTGAATTATTCCCACTATGGCATGTGGTTGGCCACCACTTGCTCTCTCTGGGTGCTGGTACATTCGACGTAAGTATATTTATTGTACACGCTTGATTCAGTTGCCTTTGGGTCCTAGGGTTCTGGCCACTTGTGCGATAGAATGACCCATCTGTCTTGCACCAGGTCACATTTACCCATGTTCGTCAATCGTGATGCACTGTTGGAAAGCCCTGCTGTCTGCCTATTTATCACCTGCATTCGGTTTGGGTCTGTTCCACTCTGTGCGGAGGATGTCCATGTCAACTGGCCATCACCCCTATCTTTAATGGTTTGTCTACTGAGTGTATAGTTCTTTCTTTAAAATCATACTGTGTACTACTACTCCCAGTGAGATGCGACTTCCTTAAAATCGTGCTTTGCAGTTTACCCTGATAGCTTTTCCTCACACAAAATCCTGCTTTCAGAGAATGAGATTGCATGAAATCAGAGTGAAATGCAAGGTATGGTGTATGTGTGTGTGAAGAGAAGTGTACAAGGAATTTGCATGGTTGTTTTTTTAAGTAAATGGATATTCCCATCAGGGCTCGATTTCAACTGGTAGTTAGTGGCAAATTGCTAGCAAGCAAATTCATTTTGCTAGTGATAAAATGTGGTTCTAGCAAAACTTGCTAGTGGAAACATTTTGAATGTTTTAGTGTGAACTGTAAAGCACCACTGCATTGCACATGTGGAATATTTTAGACGCATACAAAGAGGAACAACTGCTTTCTGGCTGGTAATGAATGTTTCTTGAAAAGTACAAACGTAAAAACATTTTGGCACTAGTAGAAATATCCAGTATATTACCCTTATCTACTTCTGCATGTGAGGTTGGGTTCAATTTCATGAAAAGAATTCAGGGTGATTAGATGGGACAGTTTAAACTTGCACATATTGAATGCTCTCGTGAGTATGGTTGAAGGTCCATCCGAAGACAAGTTTGCCCCCAGGCCTACTGTTTTAAAGTGGTATGATGAAAAGACCCGAAACCCAGATCATAAAACATACAGAAAATAACTTAAGATTTTGAATAGTGTTCTTGAATTTTGTGAGTAAAGTTAAATTAAAAAAAAAAAAAAAAAAAAGTAAATATTTGCACTCGAATTAAATTGTTAGAATTAATCTGTCAGGTCATGAAAAGGTGAGTTATATCTAAATATTTGTAATCTTTTCAGCATTACAATGTGATAGTTACAGGGGTGAAATCAAAGTTTGTCATGATTGACTAATGGAGGGGTCATGTTAAAGCTTCTTTTGTATAATGTTAATAAACTTTCGCTAGTAGATAATGCAATTTGCTGGTAAAAAAATAAGGCTGCTAGCAAGTAGTTGCTACTGCTAAAAAAAAAAAAACGAGATCAAGGCCTGATTCCCATTAACCTCCTGAAGTAAGAAAACTATGAAGACAGATTTTTTTTTATTCGAATAAATATATATATATATATATAGAGAGAGAGAGAGAGAGAGAATTAGAAAAAATTAGTATATATATATTCTAATTTTTTCTGTCTTCATAGTTTTCTTACTCCAAGAGGTTGATGGGAATCTCCATTTACTTCAAAAACAACCATGCAAATTCCTTGTAGTCTTCTCTTCACACATGCACCATACCTTGCATTTCACTCTGATTCCATGCAATCTCATTCTCTGAAAGCAGGATTTTGGCTGCTCGCAGTGTCTCTTCCATTCATGAGAAACTCGGAAACATAGATGATATGATCTTGTACATTATGTTTGAAAAACTTATAAGGGAAGGAACAATGTGTAATGGCTGTCCAAGAATTGAACTGAAACATTTGCTTAAGATTTAAATAATAGCTGTTTGATTACAATACAGGATCACATACTTATACCAAGCAACCGTTCCACTTTTGGCAGGAGTCTTCTGATTTTAGATATTTTCTCTGGACCTCCCAGAGCTGTCCCTGTGAATCTCCCACTTTTCTTTTATGTGGTGCTTATATAGTGGAATTTCTTTGAGTAATTGTCGAGAGTAGCTAGTATTTTTTTTAAACTGCAGAAAGCACTTGAATGGCCAGAATTTGTGATGAGAAGCTTAGAAAATAAGGGAGAGAAAAGATCTGCACACTCACAGAAGAATTATAATCTATAAAGATTGAACTATTTTCTCTGCTTCTGCAGCATTAAATGTGCTGTTAGAGGCATATCTCCATCAAGCTGACAGGCATGTAAACTGCCCATAGTCAGTGTGGGTGGACCTGAAGGACAATGTATCATCTGCGATGATAAAATAGCACTGTGTGTGCGTTCCTTATCAATAAGTCTGCATTACTTCTACAAAAAGAAAAAAAAATGTGTTCCTTCTAAAAACATCAGGTTTAAGATTGCAGTGAAGAACTACGTGACAGCTCTGATGGCAGGTTTTCTGCAGGTATTTGTGGTTGACATGATACTTATGGCAGCAAGTTTCCGCCAGCTGCTGCCTGTAATATAGACCAGTGTTTCCCAACTGCCGGTCATGAGGAATGAGGGAATTTATTTTTATTTTGAATCAAAATGGAGTCAAAGTAAGAGGAAATCTATATCTAAATTTTTTTTTAACGCCTGCAGTGGAAGATTAAAAAAAGCTTGGATTGCTAATCTCTTCACAGAAGATCTGAACTCCTGCAGGCTAACTCACCAGGAAAAGGAAAGCTTTGTTGAACTTCCATCTGATTGCCAGTCTAGTATTGATATTCAGATCCAAATCTCTGACTCAGTTTTGGGGTAGTATGGAGAAAGAATATCCAAGTCTGAGTGACGAAAACCTCTAAACTTATTGGTAACTTTGTTTACAACGTATTTATTGCAAGAAAAGGTTTTCAGCCATTTCAGCAATCAAAATGAAGCACTGTAACAAAATAGACATTAATACTGCACTGCGTCTTGCAGAAACGACGCTGGAACCACTGCTCGAGAAGATTATCATGAAGCAGCAGCAACAGACCTCTAGTTGACCCCAGAAAAATTATTAACGGTAAGGAGAATATTGTGGTATACTGATTATGTATTGCACTTATTAATCATTAAAAAACATTAACAGATTAAATTATATTAGCTGTAAGTAGGTGACATGAAATAATCTAGTATATAAATTATAGATTGTATGCAGTGATCATTATAATATAAAATATTACAAGATTAAATGCTTGAAAATAGCCTAAAGGTTTTGTTTTAGGCATCGCCAGTCTGCGAAAGTTTCCCCAACGTTTTGCCAGTCCACAAATGCAAAAAGGTTGGGAGCCACTGATATAGATAGTTCGCACATCTTTCATCCCGAAGGAGCGACACCACCACCAGCAGGGTGAATGTTACAGTGTAGAAGAAAATAGTGAAAATCTTCCAAATACGTCGAGGCAATGTAAATAGACAAAGTCATCGCTCTTTCCATGTTTTTTCTTTTAATTAACCCACAGCAACCGAAAAATTATATTTCGACACCGCTGGGATTGAACCCCAGATCTCTCAATAACTAGGCGAGTGTGTTCGCCTTAAGCTGCGGTGCCAACAATCCTCTGCACTATGTGTGTTTATCTCTCAGCATCTGACTTCACAAATTTTGAGCCCATTCCTACATATTTGTGATATCAGATGCTGACAGATAA
The DNA here is from genome assembly GCA_039090855.1 of Macrothele yani. NCBI lineage: Eukaryota > Metazoa > Arthropoda > Arachnida > Araneae > Macrothelidae > Macrothele > Macrothele yani. The sequence continues at coordinate 98,441,545 of CM076992.1, read as the reverse complement.
ACACACATAGAACCGTTGATTGTTGGCACTGTAGTGTAAGGCAAACGCACTAGGCTAGTTATCAAGAGATTTGGGGTTCGATCACAGCGATGTTGAAATACAATTTTTCGGTTGCTGTGTGTTAAAGAAAAACGTGGAAAATGCCAATGACTTTGTCTATTTGAGAAGAAAGTAGTTTTGTTTTTATTTGGTTATAATTATTTCGTAAGTGTGCAGATTTTTCTCTGTCATGGTTTTTGGGCTTTCTCATTGCAAATTTTTACCATTAAATTACTTTCTGTGGAAAAAAACAAACTATGGTATAAAAATATTAGCACACAAGTTTGTGCTCTAAAATGAGAATGCTAAGAAATACAGGTATGCTAGAACAAAAATAGCAATTATAAACAGTGTGTCTAAAACTATCCAAATTTTCTATGTAAAGTACTGGCAACACTGTCAGACAATGCTGAAACTAGTAGTTAACATCAAGCATTGTGTGTCACATGAGCAAGTTTCTGTTGTGTCTGTTTGACAGATGCTGAGGTACCAATGCAAGACAGGTGCTGTGTTTGTTTTGAAATTTCATGATGGTGCATAGAGCTGTGATAAAGTTGTTTTTTATTGGGTAAAAATACTACAAAAACACAATGTTTCAAAAAAGCATATGGCGATTCACATTTCTCGCATTCAACATTTTAGTGGCTCAAAAGATTTTGTGAAGGCTGAGGATCCTTGCAAGATAACGAATGTAGCAGACTCTTATTAACCAGTTGAAACATGTACAAGATTGAAGTTTGGTGGTTGTCTCACGGTACAGTCATATCAGTTTCAGAATGTTGAACACAGAGCTGAACATATTGTTACGACTTTTAGGTACGGAAATGAATTCGATTAGCAGGTTTTGCAATAGGCAGGAACAGCATTAATTATTGGGTGAAAATTAGCAGCTAGTGGTTTCCCGCATTGCAAAAGAGGAGAATACAGATAAGAGTCCTTTTTCTTGGAAGGGAGAAATCCTAGCCTGGTGTGGGGAACACGATGCGTCGCCCCTTAGTGCGTGTCGGTCAAGTCGGATAGCCATTAAAGTGTCAACAGATCAGGAAACTTATGGCGTTTGCTACTCCGAACCTTGGCAGGACAAAGGAGTGTTAGTTAAGTTATGTGTTTTCTGTACTTTTCGGGGAGTGGACCCACCACATATTCCGAATGCAGAGGCATGTATTTCATACCACTTCACCGCGCCAAATGCTTTCAGGCTGACAAGAGAGTTTAAACAGACCCCTAAGAAAAAGAACAAGGAATCTGTGAATGATGTAAACAAGCGAAAAAGAATAGTCTGGTTCCAAACCGTGAAGGGAACGAGTCTCAGTGAAGCGGACCCAGCTCGGAGGAAGAGCTTCTGTCCGAAGATGCCGGCCAGCTATACAAGGAGCAGCCGAGCAGTTGATATTACCGCGAGGAAATAGGGGAGAGAGAGGACTATACCTCTTTTCCCGGTGCTAGATTGCACGTAAGAGAAAGCCAGTATCCCGGAGGTCACACGATGTGATGGAATTACAGCCCCAAAGGACGGAGATGCCGACCGGTGATGTATGCGAGAATCACCTTTGGAGAGACGAACGGATCCTTCTACACATCAGCGGCTTCGTTCCGCCACGACATTGGTGTGCATAAAGGCGTCCATGATTACATGCAGGTGGATGCAGTGCACGAGAGAAAGTGGGAGATGGGGTTCGACTCCCCTCTCCATTGGTTATAGTGCGCGCTCTGAAATGGGCGTGTCATCACACAGATGTGCTTAAAAACCAAAATACCTAAAATGTTAGTGAGTGCATAACGGAGTGAGTGCAATAAACATGGATACCTGAGGAAACAGCATATCTGTAAGTACGAAACTTATGTATGCATGCCAGTTGTGATTAGATTGGCTCCGGTCAGCCAATAGACTTTCGTCGGCTGAGAACTGTTTTTAAAGCCGGACTGTATAGGCCAACAAATAATCATTGACTTTAATGATAAATTCAGCCTCAGAGCTATCCCGAAAGGCGAGTCTACTTGACGCCCTCCTTCACAATCCTCTGTACATAGACGCCTTCATCATTATCCTCATATTTTGTTGTTAATTGATTAAATGTCTGTTGTCTCGTGCCAGTCCTGAAGTTGCATGACTAATTAATGAGTGTCAGAATTTCTTGGTTTTAATTGGCTAAATTGCAGGATAAATTCTTTTCACCAGTACATAAGATTTCGGCGATAAAAGAGCCCACAAATATTATTCTAAATTCTACTGTCTATCTCCGGGCCGTCAGCCATTGCCTGACATCCTGACATCTAAATTCTTAAAGCTTATTATTTTTATTCGATAATCTGGCGACCCGGGGGTAGCAACAATATCTTCCTGTTCCTTGTCTCAACTTACCCTGGCTGACACTTCTGCTATTCCACTTTGGTCGATACAAAAAAGTTGTCTTCCTTCCAAAATCGTTTTGCTCTGAGGTTTAGAGAAAGTTTGGAAATTTTATTTTCCAAAAATTGCAACTCTGAGTTCCCCATTTACGTTCCATACATCTGGAAATCTCTCATTGCATCACGTCACCCGGAGTTACCATTACAAAACTTACCTTTCCAATCTGGCAACGAAACAAATCCTAGTCGCACTGATGAAGGCCATAGTAACGGCTGAAATATATTTGCCTTAAAAACTATTAAACGTAACTTAGCGTGTTCTCAACTACCATCAACTTAACACTATATCAAATTTTTTAATTAAATTTGTTGAAGCTTTTAGGTAATTATTAAAATTAATGCCTTTGCTTGTGTTAAAAGTTACTTGTCTTACCTGTGCACTGCATAAAATTAAAGTCTGCTGCCTCAGTGGTCCAGTGGTCTGAGCACTGCCTTCTGACCATTCGTTTGAGATGGGTCCGGGTTCGAATTCCAGGGAGGCATGGATGTTGTGTTTGTCTTACGGCACTGGCTCTCTCTCTCACCAGTGGCCCTAAATTAGAGACAGGCAACTGCTTATGGTGGTCATTACCCCCCCCTCCAAACAAATGAAATTGGTTACTTCTTTTTATGTGCCCATGCACATCAACTGGATTTCATTTTTCTGCAAAAGGAAATCACAAAATTAATTTACACATTGTTTCCACTTTAGACTGAATTACAGAAGGTATCCACAAAAATAAGTTTAAACATCTGTCAAGTCTAGTAACTCACATTTCTCTTGTGTAGGGCAAGTATTGCAAGAAGTTATCAAATTAGTCTGCTAACAACTCATAAAAACTTGTTTTGCTGATTAATGCGAAAGGTTTTTTCACAATATCTATGTAAATTTGACTTGTGTGTAACGAATATTCATGTAATGTAAATTATTTCTACCTTATCCATAATGTCATGGATGCTTTAACCCATCAGTATTTTGAATTTGGGTTTACAGCATGTTCTGTGGTGTGTTCGTTCATTTCAATTGTACTTGAATATTTTGTAGTTCTCCCCTCACAGATTGCTCTTGTGAAAGAAAAATCAGTGAAGGATGAAACCACAAAATACAAGATCTTTTCAGAATGAATGTACTTTATAAAAGATATGAAGTGCAGCCATGTGATATAACCTCAGAGTTCATTCTAGGACTAAACAAGTTAGTAAAATCATGCAATGCATTGATTATGATACGCTTTCCTACATACCAGAAATCATTACTCAAGTTATGAAGATAATGGCTGTGGAATAAATCTTGCTCCTGTGCCCTGACCTTTTACCCCATTTCGATATTAAACAGAATTGGTTCAGTATACTTCCAGAACAACATACTAAAGTTTTGTCACAATAGAAGCATTTTTAGTCAAGTTATGAGGATAATGACTGGAATAAATCTCGCTCCTGTGCCCTGACCTTTGACCCCATTTCGATTATATTCAACAGAACCGGTTCAGTATACCTCCGGAACAACATTATAGTTTTATCGCAATCGAAGCATTTTTACATAAGTTATGATGCATAAGGGTGATGGAATGGATCCCACTCCTATGTCCTGATCTTTGACCCCATTTCACCCATTTTCAATAGGGTTCGTTCCCAGGTTGTCCCCCTACCACATACTAAAATTTCATCGAAATCGAACCATTTTTACACGAGTTATCATGCGGACAGATGGACGGGTGGACAAAGCTGGAGCATATACACTTCTTCAACCTACGGTTGGAAAGTGTAAAAAAGAGGCAGGATGCTTTTTATGAAAAAAAGGGGTGGCAGCTTACACTTTCAAAGAGCATTTTTATGTACGTCATCAACCTTGCAAAAACAAGACCATACAAGCAGCATTAATTCACCAGAAAAGTTCAATAGTAATTCACATTGGATATTAAAATAATATTATTGTATATATTGTTATCATTCAATACTTGTTTAATTTAAAAAAATATTCTTTGTACTTCAGCATTTGAAGTTGCTAAGGTACGTGCAATGTTTAAAAGTTTCTGTATTAGGGGGAATCTTTTACCCACAGTTCCTTCTGATTTTGACAGAATTAACATATTTTCAGAATTGATAAATTACTAAGTGTCAGTTTGAGATAGAAATGTTGATTTGTACTCATCCCACTCTAACAGTAAATCATCATCTAGGTTTAAGTATTCAGCCAGTTCCATTACATTGGCAATGCCATAAAGGTTTGGAGTGGTTTCTGAACCTACTTTTCTAAGATCCCAAGGTCTGTAATAATAGATTGGTTTTCTAATCATCTAGAAATGATTTTATGCAAATGATAAATAAATGCATGTGCATCTCTTTCAAATGGATTGTTAGGGGTAGGGTGGTCATTTTAGGCTTGAGGGTAGGTATGACGGGATTTTTAATTAAAGGGCAGGCATGGTGCAGCGAGCGCCCTTCTCAAACCAGCTAGGATGAACCCTGTAACTTTTCATTACTTTCAGTTCATTAATTTAAAGTATGTAGTTAAAAGGTGCTATTTTTTTTTTCAAGAGAAAGATGTGTTACACAACAAAAACTTAATCATGTCATTGTTTTATTATTCCGGTAACGTGTTCACTGTGCTTTTAATACTGCTTATGTTGTTAGTTATGAATTGAATTCTTTTGTTGCTGAAATTCTATGTTTTGCTTTGTGTTTCAGTATACAAGTTTTGTGTTTTATATTATTTACAGAACTTTAGATTCTATTCTTCATTTCCTATTACTTTGGTATTATTGTACACTCACGCTCAGGGAAAGTATTCTTGTTGTTAACGGCTCAAGGTTAGTTTTGAAATCTCTACTATACCATTTTGAAATATTAACTTTTTATGTTCTTACATGCAGTCCTAAGTTACTTTGAGTTCCTGCTGCTGCTAGCTTTTGTAATCCTTGTATTAAAAAATATGATCGTTTCGTGTAAAAATGTTATTTCCTTCTCTGTGCACCTTCTTTCAGACCACTAATGCTTTACCTTTGTTTCCTATCATATATCCTTCTTTAATTTGCTTCTCTAAAAAGTTTTAACCATCATTAATAACCTCTGAATATAAGCATTAGGGTCTTCAAAAGCACAATAATTTCTCTTACAAAACATTACATCTTTCACATCAGTATGTTTCCATTGTATATTTCATTACCAGTAACTTTATATGCATGATGAAGTTAGATGATTTTTAAAAACTACACAGCTTACAAATTGAACATTCCATTAGATCAGGTGTCAGCAACCCACACCCTGCTCAGACTTAAATTTCATGTGGTCCTGTAGGCATCTTGCCCAGTTATATGAAAATCAACTACATTACAAAAGCATTTTAAATGGCATACATATACACTGCTGGACAATTGCTAAAGATGGATCATAAACGGCTATATAGCGCATAAAAAAGTAAGTGTGGTTGGATGCCAAGTGAAATAAAATAATGTTAGAATGCCAGGACATTACAAGAAAGACAATTTATTGTGCTCTGAAATCCAGAAGGCTTTGGAACGTGTTCAAGGGACAAACGGGCCATTTTGTGCAGAATACGTAAACGTGAAAAAATGCAATTACCGTCCGCAGGCGTTCCGGCGTAAGATGTCAATACGGGATATGGCCACCATGGAGGGCGATGCAAGATTCCACACGTCGTGTCATGCTTTGCACAACATTATCAAGCAGCTGTTGGGGTAATTTATCCCATTCCTCTGTCAGTGCACGGATGATGGTGTCCTTGTTTATTGGAGGGCATTGGCGACCAGCAAGACTCCTCCCCAAAGCATCCCACACATTTTCAATGGGATTCAGATCTGGAGAACGTGCTGGCCATGCGAGGCGTTGAATATCCTCGCTCTCAAGACACTCCTGGACAGCGACTGTTCGATGACATGTTGCGTTGTCGTCCATGAAAATGAATCTATCACTGACAGCACCACGGAACATGCAAACATGAGGTAGCAGAACATCATTAATGTATCGTTGGCCAGTCATAATCCCAGTTGGAAGCACATAGAGGGACGTACAGCCATTGATCATGATGCCAGCTCATACCATGACACTACATGTCGGATATCGGTCCCTTTCCTGTATGTTTGCTGGACAATATGCAGTACCACTATCACGCCAGATCAGTTGTCGTCGACAATCAGACGATAGACTGTATCTACTCTCATCTGAGAAGAGGACAGCAGACCAGTCGTTATCAGTCCAATTGCAATGTTGATGGCACCATTGCAAACAGGCGGTACGGTGACGTCTGGACAATGGGATGCACACAACGGGACGGCGGGCATATAGTCCTCCTTCGTGCAAATGTCTGGCGACAGTTTTTCGGGAGATCCGCTTGCCAGTAGCAGCCATAAACTGATTTGCTACCTCACTAGCTGTGATGCGCCGGTGTCTTTTTGTTGATAGCACTATGTACCGATCTTCTGCAGGTGTCGTACTGCGAACACGACCTCCCCCGTGACGTTTGCTACACTCTCCATTTGTTTGAAATGATTTCCAAAGCCTTGAAACAACACTGTGGCTGACATCGAACTCCCTGGCAACATCTGTTATTTTTCGCCCTTCTTCAATCTTGCCAATAATACGGCCATGCGTAAAATCATCTAGGTGATGTCGGGAAGACATACTGAAAATTGCAAGTTCGTAAATTGATTCTTTCCCTTTCAACTTTTCGTTTGAACAACAACGGTCAATACGCGTCAAATCCTTTATATCTCTTATCAGCGCTATGACGTCACGAACAAGTTCGACAATCCAAAATTTGCATATGCACAACACGTCTTACTGTATCCCGTACTTATGCTAATTTCCACATTTTCCTGCCTTCCATTTTATGGTTGCTATTGTTGCTATTGCCATCCGTCCTTAGCAATTGTCCGGCAGTGTAGTTATGCTGATGTGCTCACTTTTATTTAAAGTTTTGTAAGTTTGAAGTAATTTTGCCACTTTACAAAATAATGTATGCTGTCTCAGCATTTCTTTTACTACACTCAAAAATGTCTCACTTCATCTTTATGTCCTCTGTGTTGTACATATGTATATACATATATCACTGAGCTGTTCTCTGATATTCAGGGGTTAGCTTCTCCAAGAAATCTCATCTGACAGATTAAAGTTTAAAACTGATGGTGCTATCAGACATGCCAACTCTCCGGATTTAGGCGGGAGACTCCAGATTTTCAGCCATTCCTCCTGCCCTCCGGATAAATGTCAAATTCTCCCGATTTTCGCCGATAATTAGCCGTTATGATGGTCGAAATTCCATCAACCACCGCCTTGGATCGACGCAGAAGAAAAAGATTTTGAATCGCTTGTGAAATCTTTTCTTTCTGCGTCGATGCAAGAGGGCATTTACAGTCATCAGTATCATACTTTTCCTCTCCTCATATCTGCAAAAGAAAGCCACCCCCGGTGGCGCAGCGGTCTATTTTATGTTGGTTACAAACACACTCGCGCGCCAGCTGTGACCTACTTATCGTTTCACGTCTCCCCGCTCTTAGCTGCGAGCTCTGTTTATGTTTTCTTCTGAGTTTTGCGGAGTGCTTTTCAGTTTTGCTTTACTGTGGAGATTTTTATTTCTTGTTTTGCACCATGTTTGTCTCTTTTCCCTTCTTCATCGCATTTTGTAGAAGATTAATGTGCTCCTTTGTTCATCTCTAATTGCGAATATGTTATTGTCAGCTTTGTTTTATCTTCTATTGTAGCATTTTGTGTACACTTAGTTTGTGAATTTGTTTTTGTTTTTTTCTCATTCCTTTCACTTTTTGCGGGAGATTTTTCCTTTTGCATTACGCCACTTCCGCGGTTTTTAATGTTTTATTTTATGTCATATCTTTGGCAATTTGTTTCTTCTTTACATAGTGCCGGCTTTCAACAAATTATCCAATATGGGTCCGGGTTCGAACCGCAGTAGGGCAGGGATGTTGCATACTTGTTAACTTTTACGGATTATCTGTAAAATTTATGGATTTCTGCTTAATTTTACTGATTTATGGATGGAAGTTTTTTTTTTTTTTTTTTTTACGGATTTTTTAATATTTCGATTGCTCAATCGAAATATTTCAATTCTTTGCAACCATCCATTTAGATTTTCTACCGGACCTTACGAGCATCGTGTTACGCAATGATTTCATCTTTGCTTGCCGGCTTCGTGCGGAGCCGTCAAGTATAACGATGGCTTCGCTTCGCGGCTTCGTGTGGTAACTCTCTCTCTTCACAGGAGTGCTCAAGTGACGTGCCGACCAGAGTTCTCCAAAATGCGTAATCTAATTACGCGTCTAGTGTGCATCGAAATTTTATCAACGCATAAAAATAAGCATTGGGAATTTTTTCTTGAGGCGTAAAACTACGCATCTGGAATTTTTATCGGGCGTAAAAATACGCATTGAGAATTTCTCTCTGTGTAAAACTACGCATCGGGAATTTTTCTCGCCGCGTAAAACTACTCATCGAAGAATTTTACCAATTCATAAAAATACGCATCGGGACGGTATTTTGTCTTTCAGAGACGGAAGTAAACGAAAGGAAGATTGTTTCCGTAATCGTAATTTCTTTTTCCTGTGATGTTGCCTCTGTCCAGTATTGTTGTTATATATCATTTTATTCCGTAAATATTTGTATTTCAGTTTGAAAATGGAGGGAAAATTTCCGAAAACGGAAATTCAAGGGCAAAAAATTTTGCTGTAATCTTTAGGCATGAGAGGGCGACGGCTTCGAGGAATTTCTCCTTTTCCATCATAATTTGGGTTATCCACGAGATCGATGCATGACTGAATAGAAATTTTGGGGCAATTAGTAGTGGTGGAGGATGTTTTCCGCCTGAAACTTTCTAAACTTCCGAAAGAGGAAGTTTCGTCTTTCAAAACTTTCGGAAACAGAAGTTAGACGCAGGGAAGATTTCTCCCGTAATCGTAATTTTATTTTTCACATGATGTTTCCTCTGCCTAGTATTGTTGTTAAATATCATTTTATTTCATAAACATTTGTATTTCAACTTGAAAACGGAGGGAAAATGTCCGAAAATGGAAATCGGACGTAGCAAAGATATCCCCTGTAACTGTAATTTTTTTCCTCCATGATGATCAGAACATGTATCCTGTATTCTTAAATATTCCTCCCCAAAAAGTTTTGCTTTTCAGTTAAACGGGGAGGAGTCCAAAAACGAAAGTGACTAAGCTGAAATTTTTTTTTAATTGATGCATTGTGTTCAAAAGTATTTATATTTTCAAAGTTGCACTGTTCATCTTTTGTCTAAAATAGTGAAAGCTGTCATACATTCATGATGGATAAAATTGTCATCCAAGGGCATTAAAAAAAAAAAAAGACGATAATAAAGAAATGGGAAGGGAAACAAAGATATCAGCAAATGAAAATTTTAGTTTGGTATTGAAACACCACAGGTTTGCAAGGCTAACATTGAACAAATTTAAGATTTTATTTTATGATTTTTTAAATTATTATTTTAAACACAGATAATACTAGTTTAGTTATTGTGGCATATGCAGAGATTTTTACTGCATATTTATTAATATAATTATGTTTTTTTTGTTTTGTTTTTTTGTGGTAAATGGCGTTCGCGCAAAAGTTTTACTGATGCACATTTTCCAAAGTTGGCAAGTATGATGTTGTATTTGTCTTATGGCACTGGCTCTCTCCCTTCCCTGGAACCAGTGACCCTAAATTGGGGATGGGCGACTGCTCATAGCCCACTGAGGTGCTCACTGTGGTCGTTAAACCTCCAACCAAGAAGAAAGCTTGACACTTCCACGTTTGTTTTGACAGATACCCCCCCCCCCTCTCTCTCTCTCTCTCTCTCTCTCTCTCCAATACTGGAAAAACTGCTGACAGTTAAGTCCAGAATGAAAGAAAAATGCTTTGAACAAAACGTTTGTAGATCTTTGTTAAAGAGAGCTAAATTGGCTACTGTACATTCACTAAATAAGGATAAAGATTAATTATGATTAAATAATGTATCAAAAATTAAGTACATATCTTGTATTAATTATTAATGTTATCAATTGTATCTGGTTGACAACTATTTTCACTATGCTTTTTATTTTGCATATAAACATAGTCTGCATGTAGAATAACTTTTTAAACATTAAAAATGCTATGTACCAATAATACTACTTCTGGAAACTTGCTCCTGCATCTGAAAAATGTCGATAAAAAATATTGCTCATGTGATTTTATGAGCTGTAAAAATCTCCTGTTTTTTAGATTTTGAAGGTTTGCACGTCTGTGCTATATTTTACTTACTGTTGATGCACCAAACGTCTCCATTTACAGCAATCTCCACCCACAACTCAAGCTTTGCTGGCATCTATCACATGTCTCACATGAGACCTTTTGTACATCATAATCATTATCTTTTTCTCAGACATTCTGTAATTTGATCCTCCTATAATTTCCTTTACCTCCCTCTACCTTTCTTTCCTGTTACTTGGGCTGAATAAATTATCTTAGCATGTTACCACTCATTCTTTCAATATGGCCAAATCACCTCAGAATATTTGTTCCCACCTTAACAACAACATTTTGCTTCACATTACAGATCTGAACACATCTTCGTTCCTCACATGATCAGAATGTGTCTTGCCACAAACTCCCTGTAAGTAACTCCTCTCTCCAGCACACAGACAACTCCTATGTCTGTTCTGCAGCACCCAGGTTTTAGTTCCATACATCAGAGTAGAAATAATTTCCCTTTCATACACAGCCATTTGGGACTTTTACAAGAACCCATCAGTACTGTGAAATCCTGCTTAGGCAGCTTTGACTTTCCAAGATGAATTCACTTGTCTTCTAATTTCACCATCTAATCTGTTTTTTCTGCTAAGCTTGCTTCCTAAATATACAAATTCATTCACCTGATCTATCTCTGTACCATTTAGACTGATCTTGCATTCAGTACTTAGCTTCACTCAAAAATCATAACTTTAGTTTTTCCTTTTTGTATAATCAGTTTAAATGGAACATCCAGGATAACATACTCTGCAACTCACGTTTGCTCCCTGCCAACAAGACTCTGGCATCATGTACAGCAATATGCTCACGCAGATATTAGCAAGACATAAACCAGTATTGTGTATTTGTGTAGTCATAAGCTTTCTCTAGATCTATGAAGTATTGTGTAGTCATAAGCTTTCTCTAGATCTATGAAGTATTGTGTAGTCATAAGCTTTCTCTAGATCTATGAAGTATTGTGTATTGTGTAGTTATAAGCTTTCTCTAGATCTATGAAGTATTGTGTAGTCATAAGCTTTCTCTAGATCTATGAAGGCAACAAAAACTTTCTTACCAACAAACAGATACTTTTCAGTCATCATGCTTAATGGAAAAATTTGGTTAGCACTGCCCTTATCAGGCTTAAAACCACTGTAAATCCAACACCTTCTCTGATGTAAGACTTCGCACTTTATCGATAAAATATTCTTGTCCGAAGAGTGTTCTTCCACTCATCCAGTAATCTTGCTAGAAGAAATGAGTTAAGTCACATCCAGATGATGGCGATGACACATGGATACCATAAAGAGGTTGTTGACTAGCTTGCTCAATCATTGGAATATCCAGTACAAAGTACACTACAAAGGGAAGCCAGAGTTATAAAATATGTTGGAACTGTTGAATATGTACCTGAAATTACTTCAATACTAAGGAACGCATGTAAAAAACACCACATGGCCTTTGGAGAGAGTACAAAAAGTATTCAAGCCATCGTACAAAGCGACCGTGACCAAGTTTCTACACTTAACAGACATGAGGTTTACAAAATCCCCTTAAATTCTGTTGACCCTGAAGATCCAGTATTAGTGTATATAGGGTCCACTGCACACCCATTGTGCACTAGACTATATGCGCACAAATACTCCATTACAAATAACTTTGTTGCTACCTCTCTTGCATGGCTGGTTAATAGAGGTACCCACCAACCAGATTGGACCAATGCCAGGGTGCTGATTTCAAATCGTACAAGGCGATCCCTCCGGTTTGCAGAAAGTTTGTGTATTCTGTCACACAGCACTGACTGCTGTAACGAAGAAACTCCACGTTTTGTTCCCGTGCCTTGGCCTATGGTAATCCAGCCAAAAAGACATGAACATCTGCACCAGCACTCTGTTTGTACTACTTCAATTACAGTTTGAATTTTTATGTATACCTATTAATTCCCTATGTACAAATATTTGTTCCTCTTATCGAATACTTTACACCATTTATAAACTAAAGCACTTCCTTTTAATGGCGTAAAACTCATACACAATTCAAGCCGAGCTTTCGCACTCCACCGGGAGGCTTCGTCTGGGCTAAGCTTTCAAAGCCTTCTTAGAGATAGCAACTTACAATGTTGTTACAATTCATTTTTTGAATTGTAACAGCATTGCTATCTCTAAGAAGATAGCAACTTACAATGTTGTTACAATTCATTTTTTGAATTGTAACAGCATTGTAAGTAACAGCATTGCTATCTCTAAGAAGGCTTTGAAAGCTTAGCCCAGACGAAGCCTTCCGGTGGAGTGCGAAAGCTCGGCTTGAATTGTGTATGAGTTTTACGCCATTAAAAGGAAGTATTTTAGTTTATTTCTTCCTCTATTCAGTAATGTTTTCTTACTATTATTTAGTTGAATCCTTTAACACGAGTCCACATTTCCAATATATTTATTGTGTACCTTGTTATTATTATCACAGGCTTGCATAATTTGAAAAAGCTTCTTGTTTTTATTTATGTTTGGTTATGTATTTATTGAAGTACCTAACGATGGAGCACTTAGTGCTTTGAAAGGTCTCATACATTGCTGTGCTATGAAATGTTTATTTTCTTAGTACAGGCATTTGTAATAAAAATATTGTGCTATGAAGGCTTTTTCTTGCTGTAATAACCTTTACTAACACTTTCCCTGACTCAGCAGGCTGATGCCACGATAGTTTTTGCATTCAGTCTGATCAGCTTTTGCCTTCTGTATTTTATGGCCTGCTTATTTTATCTTAAATATCAAATGGTGCCCACAGTTGCCAAATGTTGCTGACCTCCATTTATGCTGAGGCCATGACTTCATGTTAGCTCTCACAATCATATCCTGAATGTATTAGCTTTACATTCCATAGAAGTTTAGCAACAGGTTAGTCTTCTCATTTCTTCAAAAAAGTTATTTTTTGTTCTTTCTTGTATCTCATCATAATATGCCTAATGTTCTTTTATTTGCTAATATATATTGTTTTGCACAAAATTTGCAGAATTGATTTCTTTTGGAAGACTTGCAAGTTGTATTTCCTAAAAAGTGGGAAAAATATTCTAGTCTGTAAAAGAACTACTCGTTTTCACTGGTAAATGTTAATATTTCATTTTATCCCCCATGACACTGCACTGATCACAAATTTTCCTGAAAGAGTTTAACAGTTTTCATAAACTTACAGTATAGCATTCATTAAAAAGACACCAGCACATATTTCAGCCAATTAAATTAGCCATTCTTGTGGTAATACTTAATTTTCCATTGTAATGGGCTCTGTGCTACAATAAGGAATGTGTTTGCTTGCTCCAACATTGCAAAGAATTGCTTATGCAATTCTTCATGAATGGCAAACTCCATTGAAACAATTCAAACATAGTGTCACAAATGCCTTGACCCATATGTCTCTTCCCTTAATTCGCAGATTTACCTCGTGGCAACCCAGTGTTGGAATAACTTGTCCTGTGATGCTTTTGATTTTTACATTTGTATCAATAGATTTTAACTTTCTGCAAAATTTTACAATAGATTAAGGATTGAGCTGTATCAGTTGCATTGGTCAATTCATCTAATGCCAACAAAAAGTGCATGGACTTGGTAATAATGCTTCTCAATGTTTTAGATATGTGGAACCTATTTCTTCAGTTCTCCTTTTAGTTTGTTTTAACAAAGGCACATTTTAAAATTTATTAGCGATTTTTCTCTCAAAATTCTTCAGCAATTTTTTTCACATTTTTCTACAAACCTACATACATACATATCACCGAGCTGTTCTCCAAGATTCAGAGGTTAGCTCCAAAAGGAAATACAAACCACCAGATATTTTTACTTACTGTTGTCGTATCAAACTTCTCCATTTACAGCAATTTTGACATGCAACTCAGGCTTCACTGATATCCATTACACGCAGTACACAAGATCTTTTATACTTCATACTCATAATCTTTTTCTCATCCACCCATGTCTTCCTTGACCTTCTCTGCCTTTCCTTCCTACCACTTGGGCTAAAAGATTTTCTTAGTAAGCATCTCATCACTCATTCTTTCAACATGGCCAAACCACCGAAGCATATTAGTCTCCACCTTGCTAACAACATTTTGCTTCACATCACACAACTGCCAAAACATCTTCACCCCTCACACAATTAGACCGTGTCTTGCCCCCCCCCTACCGTAAGTAACACATTTCTCCAGCACACAAACGACTTCTATGTTTCTTCTGTAGTACCCAGGTTTCACTACCATACATCAGAGTAGGAACAATCACACTTTCATACACAGCCATGTGGGATTCTCTAGAGAACCCATCATTCCTGTGAAAACCTCCCAAAGCAGCCAAGAGTTGCAATGAAGAATTCACTCGCCTACTAATTTCACCATCCAATTTGTTCTCTCTGTCAAACATGCTTCCTAAATACACAAACTCACTCACCTGGTCAATCACTGTGCCATTTAGACTTACATTACATTCAGTGCTACCAGTTCCTCTCTCAAAGACCATAACTTTGGTTTTTCCCTTATTTATACTCAGTTTAAATTTCATGCAAACTTCGTACATCCAGGACAACATACTCTGCAACTCACTTTTGCTCTCTGCCAACAGGACAGTGTCATCAGCATACAACAATCTGCACACATGGATATCACCAAGACATAAACCAGTATTATCTATTTTGGCATCATGCATGCACACATCCATAAATATATTAAACAGCCAAGGTGAAATTACACAACCCTGTCTGACTCCTGCAACAATAGAAAACCATTTTGATAAAACACCATTCACTCATACACAAGGTCTACCACCAGCATACATGACTTTTACACTATTAAGTAGATTCCCAGTAACACCATATTCATTCAATACCTTCCACAAAAGTGTCCTATTTACTCGGTCGTAAGCTAAATCTATGAAGGCAGCAAAAACTTTCTTACCAACAGCCAGATACTTTTCAATCAACATGTGTAATGCAAAAATTTGGTTAGTGCAGCCTTTACCAGGCATAAAACCACTCTGAACATCCCACACTTTCTCTGGTGTAAAACCCCATACTTTTAAAAACCTTACCAAACACTTCCCTGGCACACTTAGTAGGCTAATACCACGATAGTTCTTGCATTCAGTCTGGTCACCTTTTCCCTTATACAAGGGAACAATAATAGCATCCTTCCAATCCCGAGGGACCACTCCTAACTCCCTGCACAACTGGCAAATTTCAGTTAACCAGTCAATTACAGAGTCACCACCATATTTTACCATCTTCAGCAGTTATGCCATCAACTCCTGGATCCTTACCATTCTGAAGAAATTTTAAAGCTTTACACACTTCTTCTCTTGAGATATCCCTCCTGTGCTTCCATCCCTCACTGGGACATCATCTGCTTCTGTCTCAGAATCATCTTTGCTTTCCTGATCTAATACCTCACAGAAGTATTCGCCCCATCTTTCACTTAACTCATTGGGGTCCCATATCATTTCCCCAACCCTATTCTTCACACTACTTACAACTTTGTTTCCCCTATTTGTCCTGAGTCTCATGTACTTCCAGAAAGTCTTCCTATCTTTCCAAAAAGCCAATTCATGCCTTTCCAGCTTCTCCTTCCTAACTTTTGCCTTACTCTGGCGAACCAGCTTAGCAGCTTCACGCTTCTTACAGTGATATTCATCCACAGAAACTCTACCTTGCAACATCCCCAAATAGGCTTCCTTCTTTCTCTTTACTGCCTTTTCAATCTCACTATTCCACCAAGCATCACCTCTATTGTTTCCCACTATTGCCGTACCACAGACCTCTTTAGCAGCAGTGACAACACAGTTCTTAAAACATTCCCACTTCTTTTCTACATCCCTATCACCAGACTTCAGCTCCTTCAGTCGTTCTCTGTGTAAGTCAGAATAACGCTGATGATCTTCAAGGAGCTTTTCATCCTTTATTCTTTCTATCCTGGGCCTCTTCCTATTCCTTTTCCTCCAACCAACAATCAGTTTCACTCGTGACACTACCAAGTAATGATCAGAACCAACATCCGCACCTCTCATCACATGGGTGTCAACAACTAAGTGTTTCAGACACTGATCATGGACAACAAAATCTATTGCACTCTTTTGACCAAGAGTACGATTTTCCCAAGTATATGTGTGGATATACTTGTGGTTGAAAAAGGTATTAGATACACACAAATCATTCTCAATGCAGAGTTCAATTAATCTTTCACCATTATCATTCACACAAGGATCATTAAACTTACCCAGAACATTGTCAGAAATTGCATTCTGCAAGCCTACTCTAGCATTGAAATCCCCTGCTATTATGACTTTTTCTTTAGCACCAAAGCAGCTCAAAACAGCTTTTAGCTCATTCCAGAAATCTTCCTTCTTATCAGAAGGTTCCGAGTCACAAGGAGCATACACTACAACAATTACAATTCTCTGAAGTTGCACTTTCAAACAAATCCAGATAATTCTCTCACTTATGCAACTATAGTGAATCAAGTTGTTCTTCATCTTTTCACTTAAAATCACACCTACACCAGACTGTCCTCTCACATTATCCAATACTCCAGATTACACACTCACCGTGCCATTCATTTCTTCTATCCCAATTTCCTTCTTTTTGGTTTCACTTACACACAGCACATCCAATCTATACTTATTCATCTCCTCAATCACCTCATTCATCTTGTTATTTATACCTCTAGTATTCCATACACCAATCTTACATTCGTTCAGCCGAGATCTCTTCCTCATATGCTGTTTAGAACGTCCAGGTCGATTCCGTGGTGGACCATCCTTCTCAAGTGTGGTAGGTCCACCATATCCCACACTTGAGTCCAGATATTGATTTCTTTTTGTCTTTTTAATCAGGTAAGTACATCAGTGTGGGGGATAAACTCGCAGCTGATGGTTCCAGTTGGTTTTTCAACCTAAGGATTCTGGAATAAAACCCAATGAGTAGTGATTTTTTCGCCAATGTCACACAGAACTAGCTGGCAACCTGCCATCAGAAAAACATCTTGCTTTTGCAGTCTCGGAGCTCCCAAAAAACAATGCTAGGAGGGAGTTTTATATTTTTCTCCATGGTTCTGGTAGTAAGGAAGGTTAACATTGTATTCTTCGTGACTTGAAAGTTCTTGTAAACATTATTGGCATTGTAGATTGTTGTCTTTAGTGTTTGTGATTTGTAAATAGCAATTCATGTTCCCAGCTGTCTTATATGATCTATTTTAACTAATTTCGGCATTTTTACTCATAATTACAAATGCAAAAAAATTATTGTAAACGCTTATGTGTGAACACTGAAACTTCACCAGACACAAACCGCCAGAACCAATAAAACCCAGTTTTAACCAAGTGAATAACTTGCAGCATATGGAGAACGTATGACCTTTAGTTCCTTCTTGCAGTGGGATTAAACCACCAGCAGCCTTCAAGGTGGCCATTGTGCATGCTGTAATTCCTATCAGTTTATCTTGTGAAACTAACATATTTGGCACATTGGTAGTGCTCTTTCTGCATTAGGGCCTGCTTTACCATCACTCTCCGTTGTTCCTCTTAATGCAATGAGTCCTAAAGAAACTGCTGTTTACTAAAATGAGTAATTGGGAGAAGCTTTTGGGTTCTGCCTCAAGTAGCAATTTAGGGCCTTTTGCAGTTCCAGAAACTTTCTGTGAAAAGCTTTAACATTGCACACTCTTTGTTCATCTGCTTTATCTATTTCTGTTCAATAAATTTCCCACTTCAGACACTTTATTGCGAGCCGCACTAACTCACATCGGGATGCATGAGGCCCGTATGCTACTAGTTGGCCATTCCTAATCTGTTACATTGGAATTAAAAACATGGTTCGTACGCATCCTGGAAAAGTCCTGGAATTCCATTTTGTCCTGAAAAAGTCCTGGAAATGTCCTAAAATTGTGTTGAGTGTCCTGGAATTTTATCCATTCCGGCCTTTTTGTCCATGCGCGATGTTTTGTACTTGAAGATTTTTCTACTGACATAACTTATGTCTGACAAATTTTCCTCCCCATCCCCTGCAAAATGCAGGGGGAGGAGGGTTGTTGGTTTTCTTGTCTGTTAGGAGGCTGCATTATTATCATCTTTTGACATCGTGCTTATGTTATCACTTTGTCTGTCCGACCGGGAAGACCATATCTCTGAAATTATTAGTTCGATTTGTAAAATTCTTTTTGTATTGGGAAGCTTAAAATGTGAGAATGATGATCCAATTGAAGAAATTCTTTTCCTTTTGATGACATTTATATCGAAGAAGATTTTAGTTTCAGTTCCTTTTTCAAATAATGCATAAATATTCCGCTAGGGGGCGTAATGGTAAATCGCGATTTTCCCAATGTCTCCGCTTCTAACAGTCCGATTTGAAAAATTCTTCCTGCGTTGGATACAACTCTTGAGGGGAAATGTTTTGCATATAATTTCTAATTTTTGGTGAAAATGGTTTGGCTGCCAGGGGGCGTAAGTGGTTTTTTTTTCTTCTGATATATTTGCAATAAAATCTGAGCTTGAAACTCAATTTAAAAAATTTCTCCGTGGACCGATACTTCTCACCTCCAAAAACTTTTTGAGAATACCTCCTGCTTAAATAATGTATGATTTTTCCACCAGGGGGTGTACACGTATATCTTATTTATGTCCATATCTCTGTTTCTAGGAGTACGATTTAAAAAATTCTTTCTTTGTTGGAGAACATTTTTGGTGAAAAATGTTTCTCATAATTTCAAATATTTCTTAACGCACAAGTGTGCCACTAGAGGATGTAAGTTCACGTTTCCGTTTGCAGCAATATCTACGGGACTAATAACCTGATTGAAAAATATTCTCTTTCGACCAGATACTAATAACTATGAAAACTCCTTGTGTGAATTTTCTTCCCAAAATAATGCACAATTTCGCCGCTAGGTGGTGCAAATATTTAATCTATTTTTCTCAATATCTGTACTTCTAAATGTCCGATTTAAAAATTTATTTTAACAACAGATACCATTTACCTTATGGGAACACTTTACGTGTGTATTTGAGAAGGTTTGTGGTTCAAAATTCTCCTCGCTAAAAGGCATACAGTTATATCATGTTTTCTTCTCTATCTCTTCTTTTAACTGTTGTTAACTGTGATTTGAAAATCTTTTTGTCTCTAATACCTTCCTTCTCCTATGCGAAACGTTTTCAGTGCCATTTGTTAATTTTAGTAACATACTTTTTAGCCACTGGTGGAAGTAAGTAGCTGATGTTTTATAAGTAGCTGATGTTTTATAAGTAGCTGATTTTTTTTTTTTTGTTATTTTGACCTTCACTGAAATTTGCTAATGAATGCTTTATATAAAAATTTGCCATAAAATTAGGTTGCTTTCTGATATCAGAAACTTAAATCTAGTTGTTTCTTAGTATTTTCTGAGCAAACTAATCACTGTGCATCTTCTATAATTAGTTTTCTAATCATGCCCAGTTAAATTGCCTTGATCACTTGTGAATGCACACATCCCTTGGATTTAAGGTTTTCCCGTTATTCTCTTTCATTTCATGTTGGAAATTTTTGTGCATACTTTGTTTGCTGACGAGTACAAATTTAAAATTAGCTACAACATCAATATCATGTTGAAAATTCCTTCCCTAAATAAAATGTAACACAAATACTTGCTCCCGTAATTACGTGTTTAAGAAATAACAATCCCTTTGGTCGTTTGAAAAATTACCAAATATTTCATCTTTCCTTACCTTTAAATTTCCAATGTAAGCATTATTTCAAAATAATTAAGTATAAATAGTATTATATGTATAGATTGTGTGGTATATAAAAGCATTTTAAGAGTAATGCCACATACCTATGTATATTTGAGTTTTATGGGGGTTTTTATTCTGTAATTTGCTTCAATAATAATTGAACTAAAGCCAAAGTAGAAAAATAAAAGTTTCTCAAAATCAGTGTAGTATAGTATACAAAAGTTTAGTAGATATTAAACCTGGTCACATTTTCAGTGACAGTTTTGGTATTTCAGTATTTATCTGCAATCCTAAGTTTCTGATTAGCTGCAGAGGACAACATTTTTAACATTCTGCATTAAGTTTGCCCAAGCATGTAAGAAGTTGTTTGTTGTAGGTTACAGGTTGAACAGACCTATGGTTTCATTATATTTTAAGAGCGTCTGGATCGTATGTCCTGGAAAAAAATCCAAAAGTCCAGGAATTTTGTGATTGAAAAAGCATATGAACCATGTTAAAATGTAAATGCTTTTGGTTACTGCAGTGTTACTCTGATGAAATCCATAGAATGTTTTGTGCAGGATATGGGTCTCTTCAGTTGCTGTGCGGCTCATTTTGGATGATGATATCTGAAAAGAAAAAAAAAATACTAACTAAATTTAAACAATAATACACTGTTCATCTGAAGGTAGATTCATTTAATTTTTGATGGAGTTAGAAATATAAAAAGTAACTCATAAAGATCGATGACATAAAAAGCATTACTTTCCACTAATTTAGGTTTCATAAAAAATATGGCATTACTTTCATCACGTTAGGCTGAATAAAAGGAAATTATTTTCTGGTGTTGATCCACATAGTTCACTTGTCTTCTGGTTGTCTGGGTGTTGGCATCCCCATGATCCAAGCTGACCTTTTTGCATACTGTTTTGTGGCTTTGCACTCTTCAGCCAGATATGGTTCTTGTGGGCATGAAACTCAATAAACAACAACTTTCAGGTATTGATAGTAAGCCAGGATCAAAGACTACAGAAGCCCTGTGAAAATTGAGAGATAACAACCTATGAAAATTCCCCTCAGAGAATGGGTAGAAATAGTGGAGGAATTTCTGGAATCTTTGAATTTATGTGTACTTGTAGTTTATCTTTCACAAAAGGCACAAGTGAACAGAAACTCATCAAACCATTAAACCTGGCTAAATATTTGGGCATAAAAGTGCTTTGCAGAAAATGTCTGAGCATTAACATCATGCAAATTAGAATGATAATCATCATAAATGTTCTCTTGAAATAACATATGGCATAAAAAGGAGACAGTAGTTTGTTGTAAGATGAAATGCTCCACCTGGAATGTTAAACTTACCACTGAAATGTGCAAACAGAAAGCTCTTGTTATTTCAACTGTGCTGTACAGATGGTCATTGCTATTAAGTTAGTCAAATAAGAAAGCATAGTTATGAGATATGGCTATAAAATAACATGACTGTTCTTTTGGCAAATGAAATGCATGGTGCAGGTTGAAAGTGAGGGAGGGACCATCAATCTTCAACTGTCCGTTTGCAGAAATATGTGGTACACCTCACTTTCTGCGTTGATTCGGTGACACGTGTCAATAAAAGTAGATGTGTTTGTCACATTTCAGGAAAATGCTGAGTTCAAAAATTGAGCAATGGATAAATTTGAAATATCTGGTGAAATTAAAGAAAATGCCTACCAAATCTTTTTGTATGTTAAATGAGGCATACAAGACTAATGCATTTATGTGCAGTGACATAGCCAGAAATTTCTTAAGGGGGAGTCCATGGATTTGATTCACTGGTGGAAGGAAGCCTTACATATAAACCCATACAGCACAAAACCTTTCAGATATGTATCAGTAATGTTACAATTTCTCATTTTCGTTACACTTTCAGTGATATCTTATAATTACGTTTCAGCAACAGCTATTTTGGAACATAACTCTTTGTACATTGCGGTTACATTAAAAATAGCATTCACCGATACTACTGCTTTATATTGGGTTGTCGGAAAAGTCGGCATATTTTAGCCATGTTTTGCAAAGGTCATTTATTGATGGAAAGAACAATGATCAATCAATGATATAATGCCTGTTTTGTTCGATAACCTTTTGTCATCTTTCAGTGAGCTGCAGAATGCCTCGTTCATAGAAGGACCTGTCTTTCGTGGCGAAAAACTGTACAAGGTGCTGATTTACAGCCTCATCTGAATTAAACGTTATACCACGCAAGGACTGTTGAAGAGAGCAGAACAAGTGGAAGTCTGACGGCGCAAGGTCAGGCGAGTATGCTGGGTGTGGCAACACATCCCACCCGAGCTCCAATAATTTTTGGCGGGTGATCAAACTTGTGTCTGGTCTCGCGTAGTCGTGACGGAACACAACACCTTTACGATGAACAAGCTCTGGACATTTCTGGATGATGGATTCATTTAACCTGTCCAATTGCCGACAGTACACATTCGAATTGATTGTTTGGTTTCGTGGTAGGAGCTCGAAAAGCACTTCACTTTTAAAATCCCACCACACTGAGACCAGAACCTTCCGCTGATGAATGTCTGCTTTGGATATCGTTTGAGGCGAAGCAGCATGTCGGGACCAAGACCGTTTGCGCAGCACATTGTTGTACACAATCCACTTTTCATCACCAGTTATCAGTCGCTTCAAAAAAGGATCGTTTTCTTCACTTTAATGAGCATATCGCAGATATTTATACGCGCCGTCAATTGAGCTTCTTTGAGTTCATGAGGAACACACACATCGAGCTTGCTTACGTATCCCAGCTTCTTCGGGTGGTCGTGAATGCTTGAATGATGGATGAGCAACATGTCTGCAATCTCTCGTGTCGTGTAACGTGGGTTTGACTCGATCAATGCCTTAATTTGGTCGTCATCAACCTCGGTTGGCCTCCCGGGCCGAGGAGCATCGTTGAGGTCAAAATCACCAGCACAAAATTTTGCGAACCACCGCTAGCACTGACGTTCATGTAGAGCATTATCACCATACACTTTACGCAACTTTTCACAAGCTTGACGCGCGTTCTTCCCTTTACAGAAATAAAACAGTAAAATATGGCGAAAATGCACATTTTGGTCTTCCATCTTCAACTTGATGTTGAATCTCCGCAAATCAACCAAATCGCTCACTATTCCTTTTAGACTGCAGCTAGAACTGGCACCTGTCAAATGCCATAGCGATAACAGAGCTACTCATGCCTCTAGTACTTCCAAAACCGCCCAACCGCCATCGGGTGCCAAAATACGCCATGACTTTTCCGACAACCCAATAGTTTCCATTGTGCATAATTGCTACCTTGATGTTACATTCCGGCAACATTTGAAATTTTTGATTTGGCAACGGGCGTGGATGTGCGTGTGCATTTATGTCATTTCACTGAAGCACTCTCGTAGTCGTTCCATGTGCTACTGGGATATTGGTGATACGGTCGTACTCGAGTTAGCTGGGTGTAAAAGAACTGGCCACCAGAGAAGTGGCCAAAAATTTTTTAAGGGACCGTATAAAAATTGCATTTTTGACCACTTCGTGGCCACAACCCCCAGAGGTTGGTTATCTTAGTTATATAAAGTTTCTGTAATGTCGTCTTTTCTTAATTGCTATTATTAATGTAATTCTTTACAAAAAATGTTTGTGATCTACAACTCAACAAAAGATTTCAGGGTTTACAAACTACAAGTCTGCAAATTATCTGAGGGCATGTGCTGAGGGGGTAATACCAAAAGTGTAAAATATAAAGAATTTCTGGTCTGACAAGAAGATTTTCAGCATTTACAAGCTATAACTCGACACATTATCTGAGAGCATGTTCCTACTCAGCAAACCTGCGAGGGGGGGGATGTAACACCAAAAGTATAAAATACATAGAATTTTTGGTCCGATCGGGAGATTTTCAGCATTTAAAACCTACATCTCAACAAACTCTCTGAGGTCATGTACTGACTCAGGAAACCTCGGGGGGGGGTTAATACCTAAAATGTAAAACATAAAGTATTTCTGGTTATAAATGCTGAAAACCTCCCGATCGGACGAGAAATTCTTTATATTCTACACTTTTGGTATTACCCCTTCCCCTTCCGACAGGTTTCTTGGGTAGGCACATGCCTTCAGATAATTTGTGGAGTTGTTGCTTGTAAGCGCTGAAAATCTCTCGATTGGACCAGAAATTATTTATATTACATATTTTAGGTTTTAAGCACCAACCACCCCTACACCACCACCCCGGATAAGTTTCCTGGGTTTGCACATACCCGCAGAGAATTTCTTTAGAAGTAGTTTATAAACCTTGAAAAATATCATAAATAAGAAAATACGAAATTACGGAAATGTTATGTGTGTCAGATAACCAATCTCGGGAGATGTAGCCACGAAGCAGTCCAGAACGCAATTTTTATACAGCCCCTTAAAATTGTTGTGGCCAGTTCTCCGGTTGCCAGTTCTCTGCTTTGTCTTTGGCCCGAAAATCGAGGAAATGTCTAAATTTCTTACTGAAAATGAAATATTAAAAAAATATTTTATGAACAATAGTTGCTCAAGTAGTGGGAAATATAGCCACACGAAATGTGTTTATGCAGAACAATTTTATGGCACTGAAATTCCAATGTGGCCAGTTCTCCGGTGACCACTTCTCCATACCCAGAGTTAGCTAGTTTGTGTACACTAGTGTCCGTCCTTAAGTTTTGCACGCCAGTGTATAATATCTTAGTATGTTTGTTGGTTTTGAATCAGAAAAAAAAAGTCTCAATAAAAGTAGTTGTTAGTTTGTAAAGGTAGAAAAAAATAATGTTGATATATTGAGAAGTTTAACGACTACGCAAGTTTTGAAAAAAAAAAAGTAAGATATGCATTAAAAGGTACATTTCGTTGATTAATCATGAAAAAATTTAAGTCATCCTACAGAAAAATAAAATGATTTATGGAAAAAAATGTATTTCGATTAAATAACGTAATAGCAAAGCATTTAGAAAAAAATAGATTAAGATATGCATTAAAAGGTAGCTTTTGTTGATTAATCATGAAGAAATTTAAGTCATCCTACAGAAAAATAAAATGATCTGTGGGGAAAAAAATAATGTATTTCTATTAAATAACGTATTTGCAAAGCATTTAGGAAAAATAGATTAAGATATGCATTAAAAAGGTACCTTTCTTTGATTAATCATGAAGAAATTTAAGTCATCTTACAAAAAAAAAAATGATCCGTGGAAAAAATAATGCATTTCTATTAAATAACGTATTCACAAAGCACTGGCCTTCTCGTTAGTTCTTACAGAAAGCTGTAAGGGCGAGGCATCCCATGGTCGAGTGGGATAATGCATCTGCCTAGAAACCCGATGGACAGGGGTTCGAACCTGGCGGGATCTTTGAGGATTTGTATTTCCTTGGAAAGAAAAATTTCCCTAGTGTCGTGACGTCACACCGCAAAATTTCCTGATGGGGGAAAAACAAAATGGCGTACAAATGATGTCGGTGAGACCATGTGGGGAGGTAAAAAAAAAAAAAAATTGTCGAACAAACAAAACATGTTTGGTAGGACCACGTGACACACAAAATGTTATGGTTCAACACAAAGAGAAAATGACGGACAAAAGATGGTTGGGAAGATCACATGGAAAAAAATGGCTGCGACTGACATCATGATTGACCAGAAATCGACCACGTGCATCCTTGAGGCAGCACATGAACATCTTCCTTTTTACAGAAACCCCCTATTATCACGTAACAGTAATATGATGATGTCGCAAATATCTTTCAAATACGTAACAGTAACATGAAGTTGGTATGTTTAAGTTACAAAGACCTTTCACTGCAACGTATTGGTCATGTTTCAAAGTTATGTAACGTTTGCGGACATTTTTATGTAACCGTAAGGTTTCTGAAACATTACTGTTACATTGTGCAACGTATCTGAAAAGTCTGAATGTTTCAGTGCTACGTACTTGTAACATATACGAAATATTCTGTGCTGTGTGGGAATCGCTTTAAATTTGTACTCTATTCCCCTCAAGGGGGAGGTCCGGACCCGAGGACCACTTTCAGGATTACACTATCTAGATAGTGTAGTCCTGAAGAAGGGTAGAGGTGCTACCCAAAAATTTGACTGTAAGTAATTTCCTTTATTCCTGAGTAAAATCCATAATTTAGTGAAATTTATAGTGTATCAAGTCTAGGAATAGCCATGACATCAATTATTACCAAGTTTAAATTTCTATTTAACTAAAGTTATATAGCATGTCTCATCATTTAATTGCCATACCTCATATGTAACATTAATGATAATGACTTTGTTTTTCTAAATTTTAGTGCTTTGTAATGATGTATAGTTGTTGTTTTTTCCCTTTCTTCTCCCAAAATTCTTATTTTATGACTTATTTGAAATACTTGTGTTATCAACTGTCCACTGTGCAAAAGGAAAAAGGATGTGAAGAAAAGAAGAAAATAGAGGAACATGCTTTAATTATGTAAAAGTTATATTTTGCATGGAAGCTTTTGAACTGTCTTTAGTTTTTCTTCAGCCATAGTTTGGATAGAAACTGACTAGGTTGTTACTAGATCTTTGTCATTTGGCTCTTGTAGATGGTTGCCAGATTCGTGCGCATTTTATTTATTTTGAGAGAGTAAATACAGCAAATAAATACGATGTTTGTGAATCTGGCAACCATTCACAAGAACTGAAAGATTAAAATCTGGCAACAACCAGTAGGTTTCCATCCAAACTCTGGCTGAAGAAGAATAAAAGACAGTTCAAAAGCTTCCATGCAAAATATAACTTTTACGTAACTTCAGTGTGTTCCTCTATTTTCTTCACATCCTTTAATTTCAGTTACATCTTGCTGCCCATCTTCTCTTTAAAAAAAAAAAACAAGTTTCCTGTCATTAAGGATAAGCACGAATGCCAAAATTACCTTACCCATGTAATGTTTTTTTTTTCTTTTCTCTCTCCTTAATTTCATTCAATTTTTCTTTCTCAAGAATTATTTTCTCACAAATTTGACTCCAGATTTTTTTATTGCTTTAACACAGAATAAAAGGCTGGTGGCTAGCTCATCATTTCATAACAACTGTATTAGCTGGAGTTCTTATTGTGTGGTATGTATTTTTTGTTTTATTATTATATTTTTCTCTTATACATATATGTGAATTTAAAAATGAGCTACAGACATTGCATTAACATACTTCTCATTTTAATACAAAAAAATTATAAATTCAGTTATTAATAACTTTAATGTCTACTATGGTTTTTCATAAAACCCTGGTCCAGCTTCCTAGGACAATGGCTTAAGTTATTGATTTCTTGTGACAACATTTGTTCGTTTCATGTGTCACATGTGTTTTGGAATTTTATGATACCCTGGAAACTCCAAGTCATTAAGTCTACTGCATAACATACCATAATGGAAATGCATGTATTTATGTGAATAGCAAAAAAGTTTGTACATGATATCAGGACTAATTTTTGCAGCATTACAGTTCTGTTGTGCCCAGTAGATTACAGTGTAATACCACAGCTAAGACATTCTATAAAATCTCTATCAAGCTGTGTCATCCCAGTTATGTTTCTTTAACCATTCATCAAGACTTTCAGCATGATGAGTAATGTCAATGTTGCTTTCTTGAAAATGTCTGGTATTTGATTTGAAATATGTGTAAGTACTTTGGAAATGCAAATAGTAATTTGTTACCATGTAGGTCTGCACTAAACTCTGTGGAACTAAGGCCTTTTATTAATAAATGTGTTTTGTACCATAAAAGCTCAAATCTTATGGATTTAATGAGTACATGTGGGCACGCAATGCAAGTGTGATTATTTATTATGCCATACGACTGCAGTGTTTAATTGCAAAATTTTTATAACATCAAAATTTACAAGATACATTTATTTTTAACACGTCTTTTGTAAAAAAAGGTCGTGCTTATGTTATCGGTTTGTCCGTCCATCTGTGTCTGTGGACACCATATCTCTGCAACTATTAGTCCAATTTAAACAATTCTTTTTTCATTGGAAAGCTTGAAATATACGAATGATGATCCTTCATTTCATTTTTTTTTTTTTTTTTTTTTGCGTTGTACAATTTTGCCGCTAAAGGGCGTAAATGCAGATGATATTGAATTCAAAATACATTTTATTCAATATATTTGCTTCTAAACATCCGATTGAGAAAATTCTTTTACCTTTTGATTCCATTTATGTCGAAAAGTATTTTAGGTATAAATACTGTTTCAAGTTTCGCAAAGATTTTCTGCTAGGGGCATAAAAGTAAATTGCGTTTTACCCAATATCTCTACTTCCAAAACTCCAATTTGAAATTTTTTTTCTTCTGCAGATACAGCTCCTGATGGGAAATCTTTTGCATATAATTTCTAATTTTTGGTAAAGAACGATTTGGTCACCAGGGGCACAAAAGTGTCAATTCTTGCTTCTGATGCATTTGCCACAAAATTGAAGCTTCTAAAATCCCGACTGAAAAACTTTGTTCGTGGGCCAAAGCCACTGACGTTGGTAAATCTTTTTGGAATATTTTCTTCTTACAATGTTGCATGGTTCCTCTGCCAGGGGGTGTAGATGTATATCTTATTTTTGTCAATATCTCTGCCTCTAATGGTCCAATTTGAAAAATCCTTCTTTATTGGATAGTTTCCGATGCGACATGTTTTTCATATAATTTCAAAATTTTCAAGTAATTTATAGACCAGCCATGCACAGCCTGCGTGCCGCCTACAGCCCTTGACCTGATTGTGCGCGGCCCGCACGCACAAAATCCGGGGGGGCACGAAACAGAAATTAGTCAAACATTTATAGAAAAAATTTAAATTATAGGAAAATGAAATTTTTATGGGAACTGTGCCCCCCCCCCCGTTATTGGTGCATATTGTAACAGCGCGCCACTGTTGTTCTGATGCGAATGCAATTATTCGGTATCGCTACATTAAATTCATCACTCTCGGCAATTCCTCATCCCTGCTTTCAGTGCTCCAATCCCCTCCTAGGAGCTTGCTTCCGCTTATTTGACTCTTACGCTGTTCTCTGCTCCAAAAAAACCAATTATCTTTATCTCAGGGGTCAACTCCTCCCCAGCCAGGGCGAAAGGCTCCAGCTCACACCAACTGCTCTTCTCGAATGGACAACCCCAAGGTAAGTACCTTGGAACAACCCAACGTACACCGAATCCTCGTGTCACCAAGGGCCATAAACCACGAGGCATCCTCCTTTGCAAAGGTCACCTTGGACAGCGCTCTAAAAACACTAGGCGTCTCTCCAATAATCCCTCAGTAGAACAGTGTGTTTCCCCCTACCTAACTTAAACCTGTGAAGACCACCCGAGATCGCCCAGAGAAGCAGCAGAAAAGTTCGCTCCCAACAACATATGCTCGCGAGAGATAAAAGAAAAAAGAATATTGCCTGTTTAAGCAGCCAGGAAAATTATCAGAAGTAATCACTGGGTGGCAGTAGCAACTTACAACAGCTATAAGTGTGCAGCCAGTATTTCTTATTTAGCAAAAGAGTAGTAAGGTAAGCCTCCCGGTTTGATACAATTTGTGTTTTAATAACATCTTTGAATATGTCTAAAAAGCGTCAAGTCTGTGACGAGGGCTGTGTATTTCAGGAGAAATGGAGTGAGAGTTAAGAGAATAAGGGCAAAGCAACATGCTTAATTTGCCAAGAAACCATTGCAGTATTGAAGGAGTACAACGTGAAGAGACATTACGATACAAAACATGCTGGCCAATACAATGTGTGGATGGGACAAATGAGGCAAGATAAAGATAAAGAACTGCAACGTAAATTAACAAACCAACAAAATATTTTCAGAAAAGTGACTGATGATGCGGAAATTGCAGTCGAGGCAAGTTTTGTTGTGTCAAAAATTTTAGTTAAAAATTTGAAACCATACAAAGATGGAGAGTTAGTTAAAGAATGCTTGGAAGAAGTGGCAAATGTAGCGTTTCCAGAGAAAAAGTACTTATTTCGAAGATTAGCCTTAATTGTATGACAGTAGCAAGAAGAACGGAAAAAAACGGTATTAGATATTGAAAAAACATTAAAAGAGAAAATATCGGATTTCACTGGGTTTTCATTGGCCGTAGATGAAAGCACAGACATCACTGACACTGCACAGCTGTCAATTTTTATCCATGGTACTGACTGTAATTTCAATGTTACAAAGAAGTTGCTGGCTTTAGTTCCTATGAAAGATACAACCAAAGGATCAGACATTTATTGTGAAGTTAAGAAAAGTCTTGGTAAAGTATGATTTGAACTTTAAAAAATTGCATTGTATTTCAACTGATGGAACACCAGCTATGGTGGGGAAGAACCAAGGATTAGGGGACTATTTAGCAACAGATTATAAGGATGTGGGAAATGATATTGTTGCATGCCATTGTCTCTTACACCAAGAGAACCTTTGTGCAAACACCACTAAAATGGAACATGTAATGAAATTCATTATCAGAGTAATAAACATTATTCGTTTCAGCGGAGTCGCTCATCATCGGTTCCAAGAATTCTTGCCCCAGTTAGATTCCCAGTTTGATGATGTCATTTATTTTACACAAGTTTGTTAGCTAAGTGCTGAAAAAAATGCTGAAACGAGTGTATGACTTGCATGAGGAGATAATATATATTTTTTGTCATGATCAGAATCTGGTATCAGACTTTGAGGACAAGGAATGGGTATCAGATTTATCTTTTTTAGTCAACATGACTCAACATCTGAACGAGCTAAATATGAAGCTTCAAGGAAAAAATAATCTGTTACACAACCTGTTTTTCTCAATTAAGTCATTTGAGGTTAAGCTGGAATTCACAACTTGAGTTTGGTTAATTGTTGAATTTTTCGATGAGTAATTTTGCTGCAAGTTCTGAGGATCCCGTGAACTTCATTAAATATGCCTCACTAGTAGAAAATCTGCAAAATGTGTTCAATCGTTGATTTCAAGATGTCAGAAAATTTTAGAAATCTTTTAACGTGTTTGCAATACCATTCGCAACTAATATTGAAACGGTGCCCATGGATTTTCAGATAGAGCTTTCTGATCTTCAAAATAACTCCGAATTGAAGGCTAAATTTGCGGAAGTTTCATTACTAGAATTTTACAAAAACTACTTGCCTTGTGAAATGAAGAGATTGAAAATCCACGCTCAAAAAACTGCAACATTATTCGGAAGCGCCTACCTACTTATGCGAACAATAATTTTCTGTAATGAAATAGGTGAAATGAAAAGGTCGTTCTTGTCTAACTGATGAACACTTGAAGGGAAACCTGAGGATCGCTGTGTCCAACATTGAACCAGATATTGAAAAACTAATAAACAATGTCAAATTTCTCATTAGAGACCTACAAAAAACAAAAAGGTTTTGGCAACGCCTGCACGTTTTTTAAGCAAGTAAGTTCTTTTGTTTAATTATGTTCTATACACTTCATTAGTTTTTACTTTTTTTTAATATTTTGGATTGTGGGGGTATCTTTTGTGGGGGGGGGGCTTGCTGCCCGCCGTTGTTCAGTCAATCTGAAATTGGCCCGTAGGTGTTAAAAGATTGTGCACCCCTGCCATAGACATTCCGCTAGGGGGCGTTAAAGGTAAATTGCGTTTCCCCTGGTATCTCTGCTTCTAAATCTGATTTGAAAAATTCTTTTTGCATCGGATACAGCTCCTCGTGGGGAAATCTTCTGCATATAATTTCTAATTTTTGGTAAATAATGATTTGGCCACCAGGGGGCATAAGTGTTACTTTCTGCTTCTGATGTATTTGCAGCAAAATCTAAGCTTCTAAAATCTTATTGAAAAAAATTTGTGGACCGATGCTATTCACGTCAGTAAACTTTTTCAGAATATTTTCTTCTTAAAATAATGCATTGTTTCTCTGCCAGGCGGCATAGATGTATATCTTATTTGTGTCAATATTTCTACTTCTAAGAGTCCTATTTGGAAAATTCTTCTTTGTTGAATAGTGTTTCCAGTGTTTCTAAAACTTCGATTTGAAAAATTCTGCCTGTATCGTATACAGCTCCTGGTGGGAAATGTTTTTCATATAATTTATAATATTTGGTAAAGAATGGTTTGGCCACCAGGGGGCATAAGTGTCAATTTCTGCTTCTGATGTATTTGCAGCAAAATCTGAGCTTCTGAAAGCTCGACTGAAAAAAATCTTTTCTGGACCGATACCACTCACATTGGAAAACCTTTTGAAAATACTTTCTTCTTAAAATAATGCATGTTCTTCTTCCCGCCAGAGGGCGTAGATGCATATCCTATATTTGTTAATATCTCTGCTTCTTAGAGTCCAATTTAAAAAATTCTTTGTTGGAGAGTGTTTTTACTGCGAAATATTTCTTATATAATTTCAAATTTTTCCTAATGCACAAGTCTGCAACCAGAGGGTTTAAGTTCACGATTCCGTTTTCAGCAGTATCTGCAGTATTAAAAACCTGATTGAAAAACTTCTTTCTTTGATCAGATACTACTGTTTTCCGTACCGGTTCCATTGACTGTGAATAGCTTTGATAAATTTAATTTGCATCAGAACGGATTCAAAAGACGTGCTCATTACACCCGGAAATTCAGTGTCATCTTTCTTGTTATGATTGTTATTAGTGAGGATTAATCATGGCAAGAAACCTCTATATATTGCATAGCACAATTGCATTTCCTTAATTTAAAATGTAGAGCTATTCAAAAATAGTTTATTTGCTTTTGATTTAAATAAATGAAGGTTATAAGGTATGGAACATCAGAGTTTCATTGTTGCATAAATAAATGAGTTAGCAAATCAGTTAGTTCAGCATTTATTCAACTGGACATCAAAGGGTATTGATTGACCATCTTCCTTTTAGCAAAGGGAAAATTGCAAGGGCTGGTAACTCTTGAGAGCAATGTCCGTGGCTGTAGCAGTGAGAGATACACAGAGCTTCTACAGCTTGCTTTTGGGATAGGGATAGAAGGAAATATTTTATTGCAGAGTTGTTAATTAAGGGATCTAGTCCTTTTTTTTTTACAAAGCATCAAGAAATTTTTGAGTTGATTTTGCTGCACCACCTCAAATGTAAGAACAGTACTAAGGGTTGGGTGTAGTTGTAATTTGTATAATACCAAAAGTTATTCAGAAGAAAATTACGTTTCTCACAAAAGAAATCCTATATTTTTTTTGGAGCAGATCAAATGGGAAACAGACCAATCAGTTATTTTTTAATAGGTCTTGTCAGCCAGTATTCAGGAGGATGTTTAGGAATGTAAACTATAACATTGTGTAATTTAAGAATTTTCCTTCTTTAATATTGATTTCAAATTATAAAAGACAGTTTTGTATTGTTTCATGTGTATACTGTGTTCAGGTACTCAGAAAGGTTGCTGAGCTGTTACAATATTAATATTTTAAGTTAAATGTGTGCTTTATGAATTTCAGCCTGTTGCCACGGTAGCACAGTGGTCAAAGCACTGGTTTCTGACCATTCGTCCATGATGGGTCCAGGTTTGAATCCCGGTGAGGCATGGATTTTGTGTTTGTCTTATGGCAGTGGCTCTCTCCCTTCCCTGGAACCAGTGGTCCTAAATTAGGGATGGGCAACTACTTATACAATATATAGCCCACTAAGTTGCTCACAGTTGTCATTACACCTCAAAAAAAAGGGGGGGGAATTTCGGCCTAAAACAAGAAATGCTGAAATACTGAGTAAATAAAGTTTTGTTCAATAGATATGGAAATAGCAGAAAATGTGGATGAAAGAAGTAGCTCTACGTACTGTTGTTACCACCATCTTGATATGGAAAGTAAATTTTTTCGAAGAATGATTGTGGATTTTTGTTTTTTTCTGGAAGAAAATAGTTATAATGAAAGTGTCATTTTAAGCCACCATTCCATATTGTTCAAGTAGTTCAGGTTCACCAAAGGTTATATAACCAAAATTGACTTGTCAAAAAATGCTGCATCATATTGGTGTATTTTGGCATTATAGACATAAATATAGGGGTGTTTATTATAATCATGGATATTACATTAGTGGGAAAATTAGCAAAGAAAGAGTGGGGTTAAATATGTTTACAGCAGAGAATGATAAAACTCTGTGAATTTCGTATCCAAATAATTAAAAGCTATAAAAGTGTCACATTTTTTCCCTACTTGCCTATTTATTAACTGATTACTTTATTTCTCTTACTGAAATCTTCATAATTGGTATTGCTTAATAAATTTCATTTCTTCACTGATTCCTTCATTATGTTGGTGATTGAAATTTTTCTGTACTTATCATTTAACAGTTCTGCATTTATGTTTTCTGTTTACATACATCGTGATTTTTTCTGACTGTTTAAGATCCTTAAAACTGATTTTAAATATCTGATATATTTTTAAGTTGTGTGTTCTGCATTTTTCACATTTTATGACGATTATGGGCAAAACACGTAACAATATTAACAAAGAAAGGTAACTTGATCACGCTAGTTACGTTAACTAAAAACTTTTACAAAAAGTTCGTAAGTTGGAAGCTTTCGACCTTATCTTAGGTCTTCATCACGCCAATGGAGGACTAAGATTGTTGCCAGATTCTACATTTGAATTTTTCCTATTTTTGTTGCCAAAACTTAGAATTGATCTCCAGATCAACGGAATGTAGAGAGGAGATTCGGAGTTGCAAGTCATTGAGTTGAAAATAATTTCTATGCTTTCACGGTAACGGAGGGCAAAACGATTGTCAAAAGAAGCAATTCGTTTTGCTTCGTTCCAGTGGGGAACTGCAGATGTGTCTTCCATTGTCAATATAGACAAGGCAGTGTTGGGATTGGCTTTCGAAACATCTTTTCTATGTTCTAAAATTCTATGGCTAATGCTCCTGTATGTGCTTCCAATGTATAAGTTATCCCCAGTAGAAGAAGAGATAGGAATGCAGTAAACTCCTGGGAGGTTCAGGCTTTCAACTTTGTCCCTATCCCTTTGTAGAAGTTTCAAGATGTTTGGGGTAGATTTAATGGCAAGATGGTAACCAAAACTTCTAAAAAGAATCTGTAACTTATAAGCATAGGAAGGATGGTAAGGAACAGAACCACAGAATTTCAGGTCTTCTTTCTTGTGAAGAAGGAGGCATTCGATTTTCGAATGGTTTTCATATTTCTTTATGAGGGAGTTGACTGTAACAGCAGGGAAACCATGAGAGAGGGCTATTGTAGAAATTTTGGAGAGTTCTTCTCGAAGAGAGAGTTGGTTGTTGCAAATGATATGAGCCCTGTGGATGTAGGACTTCAATGCTGCAAGCTTGTAGAGATGCAGGGTGCAAGATTTGTAGGGAATGATGTTAGTGGCTGCAGAAGGTTTTCGATAGACGGAACGAGTAATGGAGAGATCAGCGTTTCTGCAGATAGATACATCCAGGAAATCAATTTTGTGATTTACTTCCTTAGATATAGTGAGCTTAATGGAAGGAAATTTTTCTGTAATGGAGTTGATCAGTATCTGTAGTTCAGACTCGGAATGTGGCCAGCTAATGAAAATGTCGTCTACATATCTTAACCAAGTTACAGATTCTTTTTAGAAGTTTTGGTTACCATCTTGCCATTAAATCTACCCCAAACATCTTGAAACTTCTACAAGGGCTAGGAACAAAGTTGAAAGCCTGAACCTCCCAGGAGTTTACTGCATTCCTATCTCTTCTTCTACTGGGGATAACTTATACATTGGAAGCACATACAGGAGCATTAGCCATAGAATTTTAGAACATAGAAAAGATGTTTCGAAAGCCAATCCCAACACTGCCTTGTCTATATTGACAATGGAAGACACATCTGCAGTTCCCCACTGGAACGAAGCAAAACGAATTGCTTCTTTTGACAATCGTTTTGCCCTCCGTTACCGTGAAAGCATAGAAATTATTTTCAACTCAATGACTTGCAACTCCGAATCTCCTCTCTACATTCCGTTGATCTGGAGATCAATTCTAAGTTTTGGCAACAAAAATAGGAAAAATTCAAATGTAGAATCTGGCAACAATCTTAGTCCTCCATTGGCGTGATGAAGACCTAAGATAAGGTCGAAAGCTTCCAACTTACGAACTTTTTGTAAAAGTTTTTAGTTAACGTAACTAGCGTGATCAAGTTACCTTTCTTTGTTAATATTGTTACGTGTTTTGCCCATAATCGTCATGTTTCAAAGCTACGCAACTTCCGGGCATTTTATCAAAGAAAGGTGACTTGATCACGCTAGTTACGTTAACTAAAACTTTTACAAAAAGTTCGTAAGTTGAAGCTTTCGACCTTATCTTAGGTCTTCATCACGCCAATGGAGGACTAAGATTGTTGCCAGATTCTACATTTGAATTTTTCCTATTTTTGTTGCCAAAACTTAGAATTGATCTCCAGATTAACGGAATGTAGAGAGGAGATTCGAGTTGCAAGTCATTGAGTTGAAAATAATTTCTATGCTTTCACGGTAACGGAGGGCAAAACGATTGTCAAACGAAGCAATTCGTTTTGCTTCGTTCCAGTGGGGAACTGCAGATGTGTCTTCCATTGTCAAAATAGACAAGGCAGTGTTGGGATTGCCTTTCGAAACATCTTTTCTATGTTCTAAAATTCTATGGCTTATGCTCCTGTATGTGCTTCCAATGTATAAGTTATCCCCAGTAGAAGAAGAGATAGGAATGCAGTAAACTCCTGGGAGGTTCAGGCTTTCAACTTTGTCCCTATCCCTTTGTAGAAGTTTCAAGATGTTTGGGGTAGATTTAATGGCAAGATGGTAACCAAAACTTCTAAAAGAATCTGTAACTTATAAGCATAGGAAGGATGGTAAGGAACAGAACCACAGAATTTCAGGTCTTCTTTCTTGTGAGGAAGGAGGCATTCGATTTTCGAATGGTTTTCATATTTCTTTACGAGGGAGTTGACTGTAACAGCAGGGAAACCATGAGAGAGGGCTATTGTAGAAATTTTGGAGAGTTCTTCTTGAAAAGAGAGTTGGCTGTTGCAAATGATATGAGCCCTGTGGATGTAGGACTTCAATGCTGCAAGCTTGTAGAGATGCAGGGTGCAAGATTTGTAGGGAATGATGTTAGTGGCTGCAGAAGGTTTTCGATAGACGGAACGAGTAATGGAGAGATCAGCGTTTCTGCAGATAGATACATCCAGGAAATCAATTTTGTGATTTACTTCCTTAGATATAGTGAGCTTAATGGAAGGAAATTTTTCTGTAATGGAGTTGATCAGTATCTGTAGCTCAGACTCGGAATGTGGCCAGCTAATGAAAACGTCGTCTACATATCTTAACCATAGGGAAGGTTGAAAAGGGTGTAGAGGAATTATGGAAACTTCAATATGTTGCATGTAGATTTCAGCAAGCAGAGGGGAAAGAGGTGAGCCCATGGGGAGACCAGATTGTTGCCTATACACAATTTTGTTGAAAACAAAACAACTATGTTGATGAATAGTGTGGAAACAATCATAAAGATCTTTGATAAGAGGACCGGGGGTTCAAAATGAAGAATCAATTTCTTCATGAGGAGCATGTAGGAATCAAAATATGGTACAGAGGGAAACAAAGATTCTACATCAAGAGTATACAGATTATCACAAGGAGGAAAGGAATTAGGAAGGTTGTGGATGAAGTTTGAAGTAGAGACAACTGTATGAGGATGGTTGGCTGCCAGGGATTTGCATTTGAGGACCAATCTCTTTTCAAGGTTTACTGCTGGAGAAAAAGAATATTCCACTAAAGGTCTGATGGGGTTACCAGCTTTATGCAGTTTCACTTGCAGGAAGAGCCTGGGAGTTCTAAAGTAAGGAGGGGTGATATATCACCAAGGAAGGATTGAAGAGTTTCTTTCTTAGCTAATCTGTCAACTGAGTTTTTGAGTGAGTTGGTGGTGTCTGACTGTAAAGGGATGCAGTTGGCAGATGTAAGAAAAGAAAGCACTTTTTGGTTTAGAGTTTCTTTACCAATGATGACTGGGCAACCAACTTTATCTGCTTTGCATACGGCTAGGTCATTTTCCTGAATAAATGACCTGAATTCTTTTAAACAAGAAGAAGAGTACTTGATTGGCACTTCTTCTTGTTTAAAAGAATTCAGGTCATTTATTCAAGAAAATGACCTAGCCGTATGCAAAGCAGATAAAGTTGGTTGCCCAGTCATCATTGGTAAAGAAACTCTAAACCAAAAAGTGCTTTCTTTTCTTACATCTGCCAACTGCATCCCTTTACAGTCAGACACCACCAACTCACTCAAAAACTCAGTTGACAGATTAGCTAAGAAAGAAACTCTTCAATCCTTCCTTGGTGATATATCACCCTCCTTATTTTAGAACTCCCAGGCTCTTCCTGCAAGTGAAACTGCATAAAGCTGGTAACCCCATCAGACCTTTAGTGGAATATTCTTTTTCTCCAGCAGTAAACCTTGAAAAGAGATTGGTCCTCAAATGCAAATCCCTGGCAGCCAACCATCCTCATACAGTTGTCTCTACTTCAAACTTCATCCACAACCTTCCTAATTCCTTTCCTCCTTGTGATAATCTGTATACTCTTGATGTAGAATCTTCGTTTCCCTCTGTACCATATTTTGATTCCTACATGCTCCTCATGAAGAAATTGATTCTTCATTTTGAACCCCCGGTCCTCTTATCAAAGATCTTTATGATTGTTTCCACACTATTCATCAACATAGTTGTTTTGTTTTCAACAAAATTGTGTATAGGCAACAATCTGGTCTCCCCATGGGCTCACCTCTTTCCCCTCTGCTTGCTGAAATCTACATGCAACATATTGAAGTTTCCATAATTCCTCTACACCCTTTTCAACCTTCCCTATGGTTAAGATATGTAGACGACGTTTTCATTAGCTGGCCACATTCAGAGTCTGAGCTACAGATACTGATCAACTCCATTACAGAAAAATTTCCTTCCATTAAGCTCACTATATCTAAGGAAGTAAATCACAAAATTGATTTCCTGGATGTATCTATCTGCAGAAACGCTGATCTCTCCATTACTCGTTCCGTCTATCGAAAACCTTCTGCAGCCACTAACATCATTCCCTACAAATCTTGCACCCTGCATCTCTACAAGCTTGCAGCATTGAAGTCCTACATCCACAGGGCTCATATCATTTGCAACAGCCAACTCTCTCTTCAAGAAGAATTCTCCAAAATTTCTACAATAGCCCTCTCTCATGGTTTCCCTGCTCTTACAGTCAACTCCCTCATAAAGAAATTTGAAAACAATTCGAAAATTGAATGTCTCCTTCCTCAAAAGAAAGAAAACCTGAAATTCTCTGGTTCTGTTCCTTACCATCCTTCCTATGCTTATAAGTTACAGATTCTTTTTAGAAGTTTTGGTTACCATCTTGCCATTAAATCTACCCCAAACATCTTGAAACTTCTACAAAGGGATAGGGACAAAGTTGAAAGCCTGAACCTCCCAGGAGTTTACTGCATTCCTATCTCTTCTTCTACTGGGGATAACTTATACATTGGAAGCACATACAGGAGCATTAGCCATAGAATTTTAGAACATAGAAAAGATGTTTCGAAAGGCAATCCCAACACTGCCTTGTCTATTTTGACAATGGAAGACACATCTGCAGTTCCCCACTGGAACGAAGCAAAACGAATTGCTTCGTTTGACAATCGTTTTGCCCTCCGTTACCGTGAAAGCATAGAAATTATTTTCAACTCAATGACTTGCAACTCCGAATCTCCTCTCTACATTCCGTTAATCTGGAGATCAATTCTAAGTTTTGGCAACAAAAATAGGAAAAATTCAAATGTAGAATCTGGCAACAATCTTAGTCCTCCATTGGCGTGATGAAGACCTAAGATAAGGTCGAAAGCTTCCAACTTACGAACTTTTTGTAAAAGTTTTAGTTAACGTAACTAGCGTGATCAAGTCACCTTTCTTTGTTAATATTGTTACGTGTTTTGCCCATAATCGTCACGGGCATTTTATTTTGGACTGGACGAAAGATTGGATTTCCTTCCGGAAACTTCGGACTCAAGTCACTAATTCTCTTTGCAGCCTTCGTTTTCTTGTTTCCTGCAAGACTTCTGGCATTCTTCCCCAAGCTTTTCAGATCTGCAAACCCATTTTCAAAGGACGGTGCCGTGCGTTACTACAGCAAACCAGCCATAACCTCCTATCTGCCGCTATCCGTGACCTGCGTTCCTCCATTGCTAAAATTGAACTTTCCTGCTACATTAGCTACCAATCACTGGCTGCTACCACTCATCCTGCTTTGCTTGATATTTTCATGGTTCGCATCAACCAAACCCTCTCAACAATTGAAGTAAATGAATATGCTCACCATACAAAGAAATTCAATTTTCTACTCTCCAAGCAAAAAAGTCAAGCAACATCTCCGTCATCAGCCTCTACTGACAAGCCAAAGTATGTAAATCTTTCTTCTGTCACTATTCCTCCTAGCTTGGATAAATTCTTATCATTAGGCCCAAAATTTTCACCTGCTCTTCCTATCAATCTTCCACAAACTGTTTCTGTTATAGAATCAGCCATCCACAGAACTGAGACTGTTCAGCAGCCTATCCTTCGTGCCAACGCTGCTGTTATCTTATCCAAGCAAAATTCTGTGCCAATCAAGTACTCTTCTTCTTGTTTAAAAGAATTCAGGTCATTTATTCAGGAAAATGACCTAGCCGTATGCAAAGCAGATAAAGTTGGTTGCCCAGTCATCATTGGTAAAGAAACTCTAAACCAAAAAGTGCTTTCTTTTCTTACATCTGCTAACTGCATCCCTTTACAGTCAGACACCACCAACTCACTCAAAAACTCAGTTGACAGATTAGCTAAGAAAGAAACTCTTCAATCCTTCCTTGGTGATATATCACCCCCTCCTTACTTTAGAACTCCCAGGCTCTTCCTGCAAGTGAAACTGCATAAAGCTGGTAACCCCATCAGACCTTTAGTGAATATTCTTTTTCTCCAGCAGTAAACCTTGAAAAGAGATTGGTCCTCAAATGCAAATCCCTGGCAGCCAACCATCCTCATACAGTTGTCTCTACTTCAAATTTCATCCACAA
This sequence comes from Macrothele yani, assembly GCA_039090855.1. NCBI lineage: Eukaryota > Metazoa > Arthropoda > Arachnida > Araneae > Macrothelidae > Macrothele > Macrothele yani. The sequence continues at coordinate 98,400,123 of CM076992.1, read as the reverse complement.
CCTTCCTAATTCCTTTTCTCCTTGTGATAATCTGTATACTCTTGATGTAGAATCTTTGTTTCCCTCTGTACCATATTTTGATTCCTACATGCTCCTCATGAAGAAATGATTCTTCATTTTGTACCCCCCGGTCCTCTTATCAAAGATCTTTATGATTGTTTCCACACTATTCATCAACACAGTTGTTTTGTTTTCAACAAAATTGTGTATAGGCAACAATCTGGTCTCCCCATGGGCTCACCTCTTTCCCCTCTGCTTGCTGAAATCTACATGCAACATATTGAAGTTTCCATCATTCCTCTACACCCTTTTCAACCTTCCCTATGGTTAAGATATGTAGACGACATTTTCATTAGCTGGCCACATTCCGAGTCTGAACTACAGATACTGATCAACTCCATTACAGAAAAATTTCCTTCCATTAAGCTCACTATATCTAAGGAAGTAAATCACAAAATTGATTTCCTGGATGTATCTATCTGCAGAAACGCTGATCTCTCCATTACTCGTTCCGTCTATCGAAAACCTTCTGCAGCCACTAACATCATTCCCTACAAATCTTGCACCCTGCATCTCTACAAGCTTGCAGCATTGAAGTCCTACATCCACAGGGCTCATATCATTTGCAACAACCAACTCTCTCTTCAAGAAGAACTCTCCAAAATTTCTACAATAGCCCTCTCTCATGGTTTCCCTGCTGTTACAGTCAACTCCCTCATAAAGAAATATGAAAACCATTCGAAAATCGAATGCCTCCTTCCTCACAAGAAAGAAGACCTGAAATTCTGTGGTTCTGTTCCTTACCATCCTTCCTATGCTTATAAGTTACAGATTCTTTTTAGAAGTTTTGGTTACCATCTTGCCATTAAATCTACCCCAAACTTCTACAAAGGGATAGGGACGAAGTTGAAAGCCTGAACCTCCCAGGAGTTTACTGCATTCCTATCTCTTCTTCTACTGGGGATAACTTATACATTGGAAGCACATACAGGAGCATTAGCCATAGAATTTTAGAACATAGAAAAGATGTTTCGAAAGCCAATCCCTACACTGCCTTGTCTATATTGACAATGTGGAAGACACATCTGCAGTTCCCCACTGGAACGAAGCAAAACGAATTGCTTCTTTTGACAATCGTTTTGCCCTCCGTTACCGTGAAAGCATAGAAATTATTTTCAACTCAATGACTTGCAACTCCGAATCTCCTCTCTACATTCCGTTGATCTGGAGATCAATTCTAAGTTTTGGCAACAAAAATAGGAAAAATTCAAATGTAGAATCTGGCAACAATCTTAGTCCTCCATTGGCGTGATGAAGACCTAAGATAAGGTCGAAAGCTTCCAACTTACGAACTTTTTGTAAAAGTTTTTAGTTAACGTAACTAGCGTGATCAAGTTACCTTTCTTTGTTCACATTTTATGCTTTTCAAACCAGAGTTCTGTTATTGGGGAGAAACTCGTTGCACAAAAAATTACTGACTACAGAAGTTTATTTAAATGTGCCCAAATATGTGAAAAATTCAGCGTAAGACTTCTGTCAGGTATTGACTATAAGATAAAATATTTCCTCACACTAACCAAACTAAGATAGAGATCTTCTTTCATCGGTTTACACAGGGTGTAACTGTTAGCTTTTGTACATAGAAGTTGGTTGACAACTAAAAGCGCATCTGTCAGAATGTAAATCACTAATAAAAAATGTCCAAGAAAACTTGATGAGGCAGACTTGTTTAAAAAATGGATTATAAAATAAACTAGGAATTACTAAAAATTGTTAGTCACCAGAGAGACATAAAAAAGAATGTTGACTCAATGATGACAAGGAATGGCAGAAATCCTTGTTAGGTGACAACAGAGATTCATGAAGTATTCCTAATGTGATATTAGAAATTAAATTGTTTTTCAGCTATGTATGTAAAATAAAATTATCAAATGGGGCATTTCAGTAGTGACTGTTAACATTATCAGCAAATTAAGAAGGTAGTGTAGAACATGCTAAGTTACGTATAAAAGTTTAATGCAAATATATTTCAGCCATTACTATGGCCTTCATCAGTGTGACTACGATTGGTTTACGTTGCCAGATTGGAAAGGTAAGTTTTGTAATGGTAACTCCGGGTGATGTGATGCAATGAGGGATTTCCAGATGTAAAGAATGAAAATGGGGAGCTCAGATTTGCAATTTTTGGAAAACAAAATTTCCAAACTTTCTCTAAACCTCGGAGCATACCGATTTTGGAAGGGAGCCAACTTTTTAGTATTGGACCAAAGTGGAATAGCAGAAGTGTCAGCCATGGTAAGAAGGGATAAGGCAGATGAAGATTTTCCAAATTTCACATCAGATTTGTGTTCCTGAAGTCTTGAGAGAATTTTCCGGAATGAACTTCCTATGTACGTGGTTAATCCAACGTTAGTCTTGATCGGAATTTTATACACTCCAGGCGAAGAAAGCGGAGGTCTTGGGTCTCTGTCCTTATGGAGTGTAACAGAAATTGAAGGGGAAGAACGAATGGCAAGTCTATATCATTCCATTTTGAAGATACTGATGAGTTTGTAGGCAGAAGATTCGTGGTAAGGGATTGAGCCAGCAAACGTTAGTTCCTTTTTTGGTGAAACAGGTTGAAGAGCAACAACTGGTTTTTTCTTGGCATTTTGAATTAATTTAGAAACCAGGAGAGGGGGAAAGCCATGTTGAGTAGCGATTGAGCAGATGTTTGCTAATTCATTTGTTAGATTAACTTCAGTGTTACAAACCAAATGAGCTTGATGAATGAGAGACTTGAGGGCTGATAGTTTATATTGGTGGAAGATATGAGAATTGAAAGGAATAATGTTATTGGTAGAAACTGGCTTTCGGTAGACAGAAGTGGAAAGAAGATTATTACATTTTGAGATGCTGACATCCAAGAAATTTATCTTGCCATCAATTTCTTCATTAATAGTGAATCTAATGGACGGGAATTTTTCAGCGATTAAATTTGTGAGTTGCAATAGAACTTTTTAGGATGAGGCCAGATGACAAAAATATCGTCAACATAACGGAGCCATAAGGTAGGTTGTTGGTCATGTTGGATCACTATTGATTGCTTAATATTTTGCAGGTATCCTTCAGCCAAAAGTGGGGAAAGAGGTGACCCATCGGTACACCTTGGTTTTGTTGATAGCATTGATTATTAAAAACGAAGAAACTGTGTTAACGAAGAGAATACAGGCAATCATACAAATCCTTGGTTAAAGTGCCATCCATGGGGAATTGTTCTTTGAATTTATGAATGAGTAGCATGTGTGCTTCAAATTGTGGCACAGAAGGAAAAAGTGATTCAACATCCAGGGTAAACATACTTTAATGACTATCAATGGAGTTTGGAAGTCTAGAGATGAATTCAGCAGTGGATGAGATATTGAAGGGGTGGTTGGTTATTAGTGATAATCTTGAATTTTTTTGGCAAGACATTTTTCCAGGTTACAAGCAGGAGAGTGAGTATTTTCCACAAGAGGTCTAATTGGAGCATTAGCTTTGTGTAATTTAATTTGGGCAAATAATCTAGAAGAATTGTAGAAAGAAGGAGTGGAAAAATCTCCTAAGAAAACCTTTAACGACTGTAACATATTGAGGCGATCCACAGATGATTTCAGTCTCCCCGGTGGCGTAGTGGTCTAAGCGATGGCCTCTGATCCTTCGTCCGAAAGGGGTCCGGGTTCAAATCCTGGTGAGGCATGGATGTTGTGTTTGTCTTATGGCACTGGCTCTCTCCCTTCCCTGGAACCAGTGACCCTAAATTAGGAGCGGGTGACTGCTTATAGCCCATTGAGTTGCTCACGGTGGTCATTAAACCTCCAATCAAAAAAAAAACAAAACATGATTTCAAGGTTTCCACAGGATTTTTAGAAAGAAGTTTGCAATTGGTGGAAAGGAGGAAATCATTGACTTTTTGATTAAGGGTATCCTTTTCGATAATGACTGGAAGGCCTACTTTATCAGCTGTACATACAGCTCAATTATTAGCTTTTAGGAGCTATTTACTTTTCTAGAGCTTTGAGGCAAACTTAGTGACAGAACTTGAGTGTGCTTGCTTAATAAAACTTTTATACATAACTTATATTTGCATTAAACTTTTATACGTAACTTAGCGTGTTCTACACTACCTTCTTCTTAATTTTTTTGTTAGTTACGTGCATTGCCTACCACTCATTTATGAACATTATCAGCCACAGAATGTATGGGATAACATGAGGAGGTAATGTGTTTATTAAAATATTGCCAAATTTGACAATGGACTTTCATATGATAGGAATATGACATGATGAGTCTGTGTTAAAATTATTATGGGAAGGGTAAGTTTGGGTACTTTCATGATATCTTAGAAAGAGAGAGTTCCAATTGATGAAAAGGGGCTAGATGTTTCGTGTTTTCCTAGTCAGATACAGAAGAAACATCACTCATGGTTAATAAGGATAATGAAGTGGATGTATTACCTTTCTTTTCATGAGATGATATGCTCAGGTAGTACATACTTTTCTGTGCTTCATATATAGTGGAACCTATCCCCCCTTCTTCAATGTAAAGGAAAGTAATCTATCCACTCTGTTATTAATAACTATCAGTCATACTTGTGCTGCATCTGATTAGGAAAACACAAAATGCCTAGTCCCTTTCATTATTCAGAAATCTGTTAGGTTTTACAGAAGTACTGAAATTTACCTTTCCCATAAAACTTGTAACATAGACTCAACATGTCATATTCCTATCATATCAAATCTGATCTCAAGTCAGGCAGCATTTGAATCAACACATTACCTCCTCACATTATTCCCTTTACGTTCCGTGGCTGACAAAGTGAGCAGTCACAACCAAAACATTGCATCTGATAATTTTATTTTACATACATTGCTTAAAAACCACCGAGTTCAATTTCTAATATTGCATTAAGAGCACTTCTTGGCTCTCTCTCTCTTGTATCGACTCCATCATCAATAATAACTTTGGATGAGTTCCTAAAAGAAGAGTGGTTCTTCGTGATTAACTAAAACTTTTGCAGAGGTGATATTGAAGTGAAGATGAGGATCTGATGGTGAATATGTGTTGTTTTAAAAAAAAATTCTGCCAAAAACTGGTGAAAAAGAAAAGAAAACTTAATACAAGAAATTCATAAACTAACATTTAGATAGGCATGAATTCATTCATTACTGAATTTTTTTATTTTGTGTTTATTTCTTTTTAGGCCTGATGGAGTCACATACCAAATTTTCCGAAATCAGTTCATGTGGTATTCTTGTTATACAAGTTAGTAAAAGTACATTAATTTTTTTTTCTTATTCCATATTGTAATGCCATGTATACATAGTCAATAGTGCTGCCTCTTCTAACATAGTAATGTCAGGAACACTTTTTAGGAGCCCAAACAGAGGAAACAGTTCACATAAACTGTGGATCTGAAAAGGCTCTTTAGTCAAGTTAAAGCCCTTTGTTGGTCATTTGCTTTCTCTATAAGATATTTATACTGTGCAGTGAAATCACCTGTGAGAAGCAGTATTTGTATCATTCACAGATAATGGAATTTTAGTAATAGTTATAGCCAGTGACCACTGCATTTCCTACTAGTAACCAATTTGCTTGTTGTCCATTTCATTGCATAGAGTAGCCAAGTTTTTGTAGACACAGACTCTGTCAGTTTAGTAGTATTGAGTCATTGTCATGAAATTTGGAATATAGGAATAATAGGATACGAGAAATATATGAGAGCCTAATGTGAGTTAAGTGAAAGATGGAGTGAAATACTTCTGTGAGTTACTAAAACATGAAAGTAAAGATGATTTGGGGGTTGAAGCAGATGATGCAGTAGAGAGAGAAGCAAGCAAAGCATAGATTTTGACAGAAGTGGTTAGTAAAGTTATGAAATCATTTCAAAATGGTAGGGCCCTTGGGAGTGGATGGCATAAGAGCTGAGTTGTTAAAATGTGGTGATGACTCTGTCATTGAGAGTTTAGCCGAAATTTGGTTAATTAAAGTTTAACTTTAAACTGAATTCAGAGTTGTCCTTCAGAACTGAAGGGATGCTATCATTTTCCAGTTTTATGGGATAAAAGCTAATCATGCAAACACAGACTGAATGTGAGGTTGTGTTATACACCTGCTGAGTGTGGGATGGAAAGTATTTGGAAAGGTCATTATTGATGAGGTACTACACTTTACATCAGAGTAGGTATGGAATGTACAGAGTGGTTTTATGCCGGGTAAGGGATGCACTTACGAAATATTTGTATTATGTATGATGATTGAAACATATCCACATTGTTGCTAAACCTAGAATTTCATGGGAGACTCCCGATTTTTAAAGCCATTTTCTGATTTCCCCATCTATTGCCCAAATCTTGTGTGTGTGTGTGAAGAGCATTAAAGAATACCTCTTTTCTGCAGTTCATGTGGCAATTTTTTTAATTTTATATTGCGAAGCAAAAAATAACTATTTATCGCTGTTTCGTGGTAATATTTGGCAATGCTTTCACTGTGGTAGCAGGATGTGGGAATGTAGTGAAGTTGGGGTGTAGGAACAATAGCAAGTAGTGCCCAAGGGAATGCATAGCAGTACATGGGCCAACAGAGAGGATCAAAGCTGCCAATCCTTCCTCCCCAGCAGTAAGCCTTCCCCCTTTCAAATGTGGCACTTGGTACTTTTGTCCTCCATCGCAAGGCACCTCAGAGTTAGTGATTGCTCAGGAATATCACTGCCATGTTATTCTGCCATCCTGGCTTTTTTTTTTACCTTCTTGGTTGCCTTACCTTGAAGTAATACCAAAATGGTGGGCATGAATGAAAGAAAGATTTACACGTTTTTCTTTTTCTTTTCTTTTTTTATAAGTGGGGACGGGAAATATGGGGTGGGAATTTGTGCCAAAATGAATATCTTGTGTCCTCTTACTACGAATGGACATTTTTTTCTACAAAACTATTATTGTTGTGGATCTTGTGATTGGGAAACCAAGAAAGGTCAGGTATTTGTATTCATAAGGAAAAGTCAGACAAGTTTGCGAGATCTCTGTCCATTAGCCAAAATATTTGTGATCAGCAAAAATATCTGTCCTAACAGGATATTCCATAGTTTTTTGTGTTTTGATTTTTTTAACAAAGTTTCATTTTCTTATTTCATGTCTTGATTATATTAATTTTTAACTGTATTCTGATGATGATCCTCACTTTTTATTATATACAGGGCGCGCAGTCGTCATAAAATTCCTAAAATTTTGCTAATGTCATGAAATTCCTAAAATTTTTTAGAAAAGAGTAGCAAATCCTAATTTTTTTTTTAATTCAGTATGGAAAGTAATAAATCACCCCGGCCCTGTTATGTCTTTACATAAGGAACCGGTGTTTGCATTTTTTTTTTTTTCCCTTCTGTATGAAGTAACCACTCTCTCCCCCATAAGTTGAGTCAGAATTCTGATGCTGGCGATGACAGGTCCTCAGCTGTACTTCCGTATCTGGCCTGCGTCGTCTGCTGCAATGTGGCGCTTCGCCGCAGAGACCGATGGTGACACCAAGCGCACCGAGGCTGCAAGTACTGCGTGAGTGAAGCCCGTTCGCTTACTTGTGTTTCCGTTAATGCGAGGCTTCCCCGTAACACTGCTGTGACGTCATCCAATTATCCATCCTGCTGCAGCGTCATTTTTATCAGCGCGAATGTACGAGACAGAGTAATCTTTTTCGTCTTCCAATAGTCTCCTTTGATTTGGAAAAAGAGTTCTAAGTTTATCGTTATTTTCTCTAGAAAGGACCTTAAAAGTCAGTTTCTAAGTAGCAGGGCCGGTTTCATGGGTGTGCGACTGCTGCAGTCGCACAGGGCCCACGCCTAAAGGGGCCCAGCATTTGTGTGATGTTTTTTAATTTTGTTCTTGTATTAAAAATAAATGACACTTAACGATGTAAAAATGACATTTTTTAAATTTTTATATCATTACACTTTATTGCCTTAGTGAACAGAATTCAAGTATCTTGGGTTTATCAGGATGATTCACTGTATCACCGAGAGAGAATTTGCATTAATGACATATATATAATCACCCAGGTCTCTCTGGAACGCTGTCATCACAGTAACGTCACAGTATGTTGACATTCTGCGGCAATCGCACGTGGTCAGTTTTTCAGGTGCGTGGGCGGCAAATCTCTGGCAGATGGTTTATCAATTTAAAAAAAGTGAAAAAATTATCTTTGCGAATTTTTTATGAAACTGGCTGAAATTATAATGAATACCATAAATCACTCATAGGAACATGACCTCCAAATTTCGCCTGAATCGGTTAAAAACTTTTTTAATTTGCTGTCAAATGTTTAATTAATCGTTTCTGCGTATATATTTCTGTTCAGCGATGAATTAAAAGTTCCTTGCCTATTTTAAAAAGTATTTAATCGATTCCAGTGAAAATTTGAGGGACTTCCTATTGCCAATTCATGGTCTTGATCAAAATTTCACCCCGTTTCGTTAAGATTTCGCAAAATTCATTTTTCATTTTTTTTTATGCGCAGTTCTGATTCAATATAACCAAAGTGAGCAAAATTGCATCTAAAAACACGTGTCGCACCAAAAGCCCATTGCTGATACTCAAAACCCCAATCAGGTGAAAGTTTACACGAAAACAACTGGACTGCAAGGAAAATAGTTAAACAGCAGCAAAAATTTTACACAGAATGTTATATATCGTGAGATCTTTTGAAAAACAGGAATAAATAGCGTATAATGAATCCGGCATCTATTTGATTTGCTTTCAATCTGCTTCAATTAAAAATTTCACCCTGTCCTGCTGCGGGCAACATCCCCTATATTTTAGAATTTATTTAAAGTTTAGAAACAACCATTTTAGGATGGTTGCACTGTTTTTACTGATCAAATTCGGAAATCTCTACCATTTCTCAAGTTTTCCTCCGTTTCTGCGGACTGGCAGAAACCTCGTGACGGACCGGTTGTGTTTGGAAAACACTGCACTAGACTGCTATCGCACTCACCTCATTTGAGCTACAAAGCTGAAAGCTCCCACTACCCACTAAAACAAATTACAATGAACTGTAGAATGTGGCCAGCAAAAGAATCTTTCTTCCTAGAAGTAAAGAGACAGAGTGATAAGGTAAGAAGAGTTTTCTGAAAATTGCATTACTCATTTAGTATTGTACGGACTATTTTATGGTCTTTAGAACCTGAATATTTCAACCATGAATCATTGAAAATGACATTATCCTATCTTATTTGTTTAAACGATAGCTGTTTTTTTTGTTTTGTTTTTTGTTGTTTTTTTATAAATTACATTAATTTTTGCCATCAGCACGCATTTCGACAAGGTGCGGGAGTTATATTTTGTTGCTTCAATTCAATCAACTTCAATTTGTTCGTTCTGGCAATGTAAATTAATATAGCATAATTTTAAAATGTCTTTTTATTTTTTCATGAGTAATAATAATAGCTTATTATAAACTCATGAATAAATAATAATATTCCTTAGTACCACCCTGCTTTATTAAGCAACATGAGAAAATGAAAAAAATGTGGTTCTCTAAGTGTTTCATACTAATTTTACTGTTCTTGTTTTTGTTTTTTTTTTTGAGAAAAGCATCTGTCCTAAAATTTTGGAGAAAAATCCTAAAATTTTGGAAAAAATCCTAAAATTCCTACTTAAAATTTCTCATTGGACTGATGCACGTTCTGTATATATATATATATACAGGGACACCCTGTACTATGTAAGTTCATGGTGTTTGTTGTATAATATACTGTAAATATCAAAGTTTTAATTGACATCATTTTTTGTTATAGGTACCTTACTGACGTAGCAGGTGCTATTGTATGAAAATGTGGTCCCCACAAAAGAGAGTGCAGTGCGTCGCTTGATTCATCGAAACAAAATCGGTTACACAAACGCAATGATATTTCCAGACTAAATATGGAAAACCCCACCATCTTGTCCTAGTATCTGCCAATGGCACCAGAAATTCATGGAGATTGAGTCCGTGTTGGATCAAGATCGTAGTGGCCGCCCATAAACATCGAATGTGTTCGTGATTCATTTTCACTAAGCCCAAAGAAGTTCATATTTCGTTCCGCTGCCAGAGAACTACAAATGCCCTGGTCCATGGTATACAAGGTGCTACATAGACATCTACACATATATGCATTCAAAGGGCGACTGTTACAAGCACCTCAGGTGAACGATAGACCACGACGAAAATAATTCGCAGTAACAATGCTGGGTAGACTGAGTGAAGATCCTGAGTTTCTCACTCATGTTTCAGTTTGTTTTACGGATGAGGCAACTTTTCATGTCTTTGGGCAGTTAAACAGACTCAATGTCAGGATTTGGGGGGTCTGAAAATCTTCATGCATTTATGGAACTTGTGAGAGACAGTACTAAAGTGAAAGTGTGGTGCTGTGTTATGCATATCCGAGTCGTTGGACTATTTTTCTTCAGTGAGAAAACAGTGATGGCAGATGTTTACCTGGATGTTTTGTGTGAGTATGTTGTGCCACAGTTAGATGTCCTTCAACCAAGCATGATGTTCCAACAGGATGGTGTGCCACCACATTGGGGATGACACATTTGGGAATTTTTGGGCACAACATTCCCTGGGAGGTGGATTGGACTGAATGATCCGATTGCATGGCCAGCGCACATTGTTGGAGCTGGAGTTTCAGCTAGATGTTCTACGCACAACAAATGGTGTGCACATTGAGATCTTGTAATGAGATGGAAAAACTTTAGTCTTTGCTCTTACTTATGTGCTCAACCACATTTATCTATCTCGTACAGTGTATCCGTAATAAATGTGCAAAGTTGTAAAGAGACATTGTAGACACTCTGTATATATATATGAATATGAAGTGTACAATACCACGATGCAAAAAACCTAAACACATAAGCAAAGAACAAATAATGAAACATAAAACAATATACCATGAACTGTCGTCATCAGGAGAGTACCAGTACGTGGTGAGAGCAGCTTTTCTGATGTCCGTGAAAGGTAGGTAGAAAACTGAAGTACCCACGGACAGTACTCTCTAAGCTGGAAGCAATTGAAAACAACCAAAGCCTAAAGATAGCAAAGGGACATCTCAGTAAGAGAAGAAAACAGATTATGGCACTGAGAAAAGAAGATGGTTCTGTAACAAGAAATAGAGGCGAAATTTTGGACAAGAGTGAAAGATTTCTACTCCAAATTATATGAACGGAATGATACATGTACTCCAGACATCATGAAAGGTACCAGTACCAGAGTTCTTCCAGTCCTCCCAGCAGAAGTTGCACATGCAATCAAGAACATGAAGCGGGGGAAAGCTCCAGGAGAAGATGGAATTACTGTAGACTTCATACAAGAAGCAAGTGGAGAAATCGAAACAGTACTCGCTCAAATTTTCACTCGATGCCTTAGTGAAGGGAAGATTCCTGAGGATCGGAACAACGCTACAATGATCCTGCTACATAAAAAAGGTGACATTGAGGATCTCGGGAACTACAGACCTATCGGCCTCCTCTCAGTGGTTTATAAAATCTTCACTAAAGTTCTTTCACACCGCTTGAAGATAACACTGGACATGGCTCAACCGAGAGAACAAGCTGGATTCAGGAGTGGCTACAGCACAATAGATCATATCCATGTACTGAGAGAACTAATTGAAAGAGCGAGGGAATATGAACTCCATTGTGCATGGCTTTTATTGATTATGAGAAAGCCTTTGATTCGGTGAAACCATCAGCAGTTACAATGGCTCTGAAATCCTGCGGTATTGAAGATGCATACAATAATATTATTAATAACATCTATGGAAATGCAAGTGCAAAGATTCGGCTGTTTGAAAATACAACACACACAAAAATTGGAAAGGGAGTGAGACAAGGTGACACCATATCTCCGAAGCTCTTTAACGCCACATTGGAAAATGTCTTTCAATCACTGAATTGGGAAAACAAAGGGATAAAGATTAATGGAGATTATCTAACCCACCTTCGTTTTGCTGATGACGTAGTCATTTTTGCAACTACCCCACCAGAGCTGCAGAGTATGATCCAGGAACTTGCTGACAAGAGTAAAGAAGTGGTATTAAAAATTAACTTTCAGAAGACAAAAGTGATGTTCAATGCTTTTACAAGAAATGAAGATTTATCGATTGATGGAGAATAACAGACACATACGTTTATCTTGGGCAGCAGATATCAAGTGAGGATCACATTGATGAAGAAATTAATCGGCGTACAAAACTTGCCTGGAGAGCTTTTGGAAGAAACAGCATAATTTTCAAGAGCAATATGCCATTATGTCTTAAAAGAAAAGTGTTTGATCAATGCATCCTTCCAGTGCTTACGTATGGTGCAGAGACGTGGACCTTAACTAAAAGAGACATACAAAGGCTGCTCAAAGAAGCATGGAGAGGTGCATGCTTGGTATAACCAGGAGAGATAAGAAGAGGAACTCATGGATCCGAAAAATGACGAGAGTGGAAGACATCATGATCAGAGTTAAATCCCTGAAATGGCAATGGGCTGGACATACTGCCAGAAGGACAGACCATCGATGGACAGCCAAAATTTTAGATTGGATTCCAAGGGACAGGAAAAGACCCAGAAGACGACCACATGGGAGATGGGTGGATGAAATTCGAAAATATGCAGGAGTGACATGGAGGAGACTGGCACAAGACAGACCGTTGTGGAGGAAACTTGGGGAGACCTTTGTCCAGCAGTGGATTGATAATGGTTGACAATGATGATGATGATATATTATTAAATCAATCAACATAGCTAGCATTTTTTGCCCTTTTTTAAGTGAAATTAAATTTCAAAATCAGCGCTTAGCCTGATGTAATGGAATCAGTGCTGTTTCTGTTAACCATAAAATCATTTTCATGACAGAGTAAGTAACGGCTGCATTGAGTTTTTGAATTTAATTCTTATTTAAATGCATGTTTTTGCATGTTTTCATCACATCTACCTATATTAAAGAAAAGAGCATTTTTCCTTTTGTTTAAAGCACATGCGTGCTTAAATATAAATAGATGCACAATTAATAATAACTTTTAACTAATAAACATAAAAAATTTCCATGTTTTATCCACTTTATGCACTGTTCTTATTATTTTAAGGGTTATGGTAAAGCTCTGACAAGTTTCACACGTATAATAATTAACCACCTTTTTTTAAGTAAATGCTTGTTGTCATGTTTTTGTAATCGATGATCGTTAAAAATCAGGAGGAGTTGTGTAGCATTGTTTAGGGAGAAATGTGTGTTTTTTTTTTGTTTTTTTTTGTTTTGTTTTTTTGTAGTTGGTAGCTATGAGTATCTGTCTGTCGGTAAGAAAGTCCTTACTAACTCTGTAGAAGGCTTTTGAGTGAGTAAACAAGGTGCTTCTGTGGAGAGTCTTGAATAACTATCACATAACTGGAATTCTGCTTGAATGTGAGAAAGCTATGCATGCTGACAACAAAACGTGAGTAACATGTGAACGGTGTGTTTTTCAAATGGTTTTCTAATGGTGCAGTAGTAAAAAAATTGTGTAATATCACCATGGCTGTTATTCATGTGTGATGCCAAAATTGGCAGTACTGGTTTATTTCTTGGTGATTTACATGCGTGCAGGTTGTTGCATGCTGATGACACAATCCATTTGGTGGAGAGTGAAAGTGAGTTGTGCGCAGGATGTTGTTCTGGATGTACAAAGCTTGTATAGAATTCAAGCTGAGTGTAAATAATGGAAACCCCAAATTTGCGGACTTAGAGCAAGGAACTGTTAGTACTGAATGCATGATCAGTCTAAATGGCATAAAGATAGACCAGATGAATCAATTTGTGTATTTAGGAAGTATGGTTGACAGAGAAAACAGATTAGATTGTCAACTCAGTGGGAGAGCTGCTTTAGGAGGATTTCATAGGACTGATGGGTTTCTTGAAAAGGTCCTGAATGTCTGTGTATAAAAGTGTAATTGTTCCTACTCTGATGTATGGTAGTGAAACCCCTGGGTACTACAGAAGAGACACAGGAATCGTTTGGGTGCTGGTGAGGTGATTTATATGGAGGGTTTGTTGCAAGACATTATGATCATGTGAGGAATGAAGATGTGTTGCAAATGTGTAATATTACACAAAATGCTGTTAGTAGTATGGAGATCAATATTTTGAGGTGAGAAAGAATGAGTGATGAGGTGTTAACTAAGAGAATTCTTTCAGCCTAAGTGGCAGGAAAGAAAGATAGAGGACGGCTGTAGAAATCACGAGAGGACCAGATTCAAGAATGCCTGCAAGAGAAAGAGTACAAAGTACAAAAGGTCTTGTGTAAAACGTGATGGATGTCAGTGAAACTCAAGTTGTGTTTCAAAGTAGCTGTAAATGTAGACATTGGATATGTCAACAGTAAGTAAAAACTGACACCTCAGTAACTTTGATTTTGTAGATGATCTTCCTTTGAGGAGCTAACCTCTGAATCTCAGTAATAGCTTAGTGATATATGTCAAATAAATGTCGTTTTTATTTCATTTGGTAGTCTTGATTTCAGTGTCTTTACAATGGGAGAACTGTATTGCAAGGGAGGATCAAAAAGTAATGCACAGCAATTTTTTTCTCTTTGCAGGTTGTAGTTTGGCAGACGAGTTTGAATATCACACTACACACCAGTTTGGCTGGATCAGGTGTCATCTTGGTGGAAGACAGTGTGAACAACGGCACAAAGATGTCGCATTCGTGAGCATCATCTACAAATGAAGAGCAATGCTGTATAGTCCGATTTTTGTGGGCTAAACGAAAAACTCCGATGAAAATTCACAAAGAAATGTTGAAAGTGTATGGTGGTGATTGCCTAGACCACAGCAACATCTCCAGATGGCGCAGTTTCTTTGCAGAGGGCTGTGGCAACCTTAACGATTCTCCACATTCCGGTGGACCTGTAACCGCTTCATCACCTGCTACTGTGAGAGACATTGAACAGTTAATTCTGATTGACTGGCAGATCCATCTGTGCACATTAGTACTGAAATTCAACATTTTGTATGGTATAGTGTACGATATTATGCATGACAGATTGCAATTTCGCTAAGTCAGTGCGCAATGGGTACCCAAGAACTTGACAGATGACCAGAAGGGACAGAGAATGATGTCATCCTTGGACCACTTGATGCGTTACACAGGAGGATATGAATTTCTGGCAGGTGTAGTGACGGGCGATAAGTCCTGAGCGTACCATTACACTCTTGAAACAAAGAAGGCCAGTATGATATGGAAATATTCCGACTCCCCTCCACCAAAAAAGTTCAGAGTAACCTAATATGCACAAAAAGTCCTCATGATGGTGTTCTGGGAAATGCATGGCATTCTCCTGGTGGAGTTTCATCCAACGAGGGCCACTGTGAATGCCAAAACCTATGCTAACACAAGGACAAAGTTGTGTTGTGCCCTTCATGGTAAAAGACCCAACAGAGACACTGCAAATGTCAAGACTGGTTCATGACAATGCTCGCCCACATGTTCATGACAAAATTGTGCAGTTTGGCTGGGAGGTGCTCTAGCACCCGGACCTGGCTTCTACAGACTTTCATCTGTTTGGTCCCTTGAAAAGATTCCTGGGAGGCCAACGCACAATTCGACTGACAAAGTCAAATTGGTTGTCCGCAGGTGGCTATATGCCCAGAAAATGGACTTTTATGAAAAAGGTATACTAAAACTAGTACCACTCTGGGATAAATGTCTTGAGCATCTTGGTTCTTATGTTGGAAAATAGGTAAGAAATGTAGTTTTGCTGTGTATATGTTTTGTTTTGCCTATATATTAAACTGTTGCCAAAAAAAAAGTGGTGTGCGTTATTTTTCGATGCACCCTCATATGATATGTAAATTACAATTAATTAAATCGTGCAAGTGGGGGTCGGATGGGAATGAACATTGTTCTCTCTCTACTGATATCAGAAATTTTGGTGTCTTACAAAATTGTTCTGTACACCAGTACATTGTTACAATTAGCCTGAATTGTTAACTCCTGGTGGGATGGAACTGTGGATTGCCATATCTTGGTTCTGCCATCAATGCAAAATTGCTGGAATGATGATTTGTCTGGCCAAGAAATGTTTTTCCAATCTGCTGTTGCCCAGTGCTTCTGTTCCTTAGTCCTCTGCCATCATAGTTCCATGTTCTTCACTGACAAGAGTGCAAACTCAGTAGATTGTAGCTTGCCATATCACATCCATTGCAAAGTACAGAGAGTTGTGTACTCTGATATGTCTCTTTTGTTGCCACCATTGCAAACAGCTGTATCTTTGGCTGAGTGTGTCATAACTACTTCTCTGCAAAAGTTCTGTCAGCCACTTCATCAACAAGCTATTATTGACTATAGAACGTTTAATGGCTAGGTGATTTTTTTTAAATTTTTTTATTTTTATTTTTTGGTGTGATTATTCTCAATAAACTAGGAGGCTTGTTGTTTCTAATATAATAGCTTGTCTGTCATCAACTGTCATATCAGATTTTGCAATTGCATAAGATTTTCATCTTATTCATTCCATCATTGAATTGTGTTCATACAGCATTCCTATGCACATGCCTATGTACTTTAAATAGAATGACTGAGCACATGATTCTTGAAGGAGCTATCTGTTTCATTGATAGGGGAAGTGTTCTAATAAAGAGACTACTCAGTGTAGAGCCATACAGAGAGTTTGTAATAATTAATGTAATTGTTTTAAATACTGAAGATTTTAATGTTAGTTCCTTGTGACTGTAATGTATGTTAATGAGTTATTTTTCTTTTTGTATTGCCACAATCTCAGATGTTACATAAAGTTTTGGGGTCAAGGTAAGTTGTAGTTAGTTTTCCAAAAGTGCAATACATGTTGTTTGGTCTTGCCCATCATAATAAAGTGTAAATAAAGTGTATGCATATGCAGTATTCTTTGTAATATATTGCCAAATTTTTGTGATATGCATAAGAAAGTGTGTAACATCCTTTTCATTTTACTTTATCCTTGCTTTGTAAATCCTTTTCTTGTTGACATAAGTTCCATTTTACAGCCATTCTACTGTATACTGCACAGTATGCACTTTTTTGTGGAAAAAACTGAACTTCTCCCTTCAGCAACAGCACATCTTCCTTTTGTCCCAAACTAACATTGAATGTACATGAGTATAAAGCAATGTGATATTATCTCTCATCCATGTCACCTTTCCTGATCCCATTGGATGCCCATAGGCATTTCACATTTTTGAAACCTCTTTTAAATTTGTTCCTTTGTGTAATTCAGATGAAAAGTGAAAGGAATTCTAAATGACATATTAGAAAACAGTGTATAAAAGTTATGTGACAAACATTTAATGGAGAAATGTTTCGGTAGTAACTTCTACCTATGTCAGCCTTACAGTGAATGAAGATGACATGAGGCTGATGAAGGTAGAAATTACTACCGAAATGTTCATCCATTAAATGTTTGTCATGTAACTGTTATGCATTGATATGTCATTTAGAATTCCTTTCACTTTTCATCTGTTTCTTGTTGCGTGTTTCTGCTACCTTGTTTTTATGGTTTGTGTAATTTTTTGCTTTTCGACTCTTTTATTTTAATTTTTTTTTCACAGTTTCTAGTTTGTGGGATTTATGTATCTAAATAGTGGTGCAATGTTGTTTTTTTTTAGCTGTAAATGAATGTTTCTTTATTAGGATTAGCACAATAACTATCACTTCTTTTATTAATAACATTTATGAATCCACTTATTGGTTTACATTTTGTAACTATTATTGCTTCACATAACTATTAAACTAGACTTGTAAACAGTAACAGAGAACAAACACAGTGTAAGTATATCAATAGTATCATGGAACTACTTGTGATACTTGTGGAAAATATTTATTGTAGATTTTTTTAGATGATTGGTATGCAGTATGGAAAGTGTCTGTGTGTCATTTGTCAATTCCTGTGAATGTAATTTAGTAAAAACAAAAGTAAGTATTGCTAGTGATAAAAATGATCAAGATCAAAGATTTTAGGTTTGGATTCATTGTGAAATGACATACATGCTGAAAGAAGAAATACGATACTTGCAAAAACTTTCACCTAAATCAAATGACTGAACTTGTTGTTCAAAGTATCTGATATGTTGCAAAACAAGTAGAATGGTCCAGCTGAACGACAAAACTAGTAGCAAATAATGTTGGTAGTTGAGCTAAATTACTGGTCAATAGGTTACAGATTTTCTTCCTTTTGGGGAGTCTATTCATTCCTTCCACCATGATGAATTCTTGACATCAGTATGTTCTCATGAGTTATTGATATGCATTGTACACTGCTAGATTGACTACTAATTTTCTTCCTTTTAAGATGCTTGGGTCATTGTTTTTTATGATGGATTCTTGAAACAAAAATAAATTCACTGAACTGATTCAATACTCAAACAAAAATGACTGTTTATCGGTCTTTAAAAGCAATAGAGATAATAAATCAGTTTTAAAAAATGGGAAGATTTCTGCATTGCAGAGGCCATTTTAATTCAAAAATTATAATAACAGATTGACTAAAATAACAACATAGCTAAGCTTACTCATCCATGGGAGTGACCTAATAAAAACAAGATGATCAGAAAGTGAAAAATTAAGTAGAAAAAGATGTATGATGAAGCAGTGAGATAAAAAATGAAACAACACATTCAGGCCTGGGAGTTTTGATGAATTAGCAAACATTGTGCAATAGACTGTGTTGCATGAATGACTTGGAAAAAGGCCCTTTTCCACTTTTACATACTAAAGTGACCAAAATGTTGGTAAAAATAAAATAAAAAAGAGGGTGTTTTTATGTAATTAAAAATTTTAAAAAGTCCAACTGAAGCCACAGATGTTTCAAGGATGACACTCTCACTTGTGCATAAGACAGACAGATCTTTTTTGAGCAAATTAAGAGTGAAGTATTTGTAAATTATTCTAGTTGTTGATAACATTTAAGACTAATTTTGATTCATAACCACAATGCTGAAATTTTAATGAAGTAGGCAACCAAGAGAACAAGCCAGATTCAGGAGTGGCTACAGCACTATAGATCACATCCATGTAGTTAGAGAACTAATTGAAAGAGCAAATGAATATGTAAATTCCCACTGTGTATGGCTTTTCTTGATTTTGCTTTTGTTTCTGTGAAACCATTAGCAGTTTCAGTGTCTTTGAAATCCTGCATTATTGAAGATGCATACATCAACATTATTAATAACATCTATGAAAATTGAAGTACAAAACCACAATTGTTAAAGGACATGGCACTTAGAAAAATTGGAAAGGCAGTAAGACAAGTTGACCCTATATCCCACAAGCTACAAGCTCTTCAATGCCGCATTGCAGAATGTCTTTCGGTCATTGAACTGGGAAGACAAGGAGATAAATAAATATTAATGGAGATAGTTTAACCCACCTTTGTTTAACTGATGACGTTATTTTTGCCAGTACCCACTCAGAGTTTCAGAGTGTGATCCAAGAACTTGCTGACAAGAGGTAAAGGAGTGAGATTGAAAATGAACTTGCAGAAAACAAAACTGATGTACATTGCTTTTACAAGAACTAAAGATTTAGAGCTTGGTGAGGCAAATTTAGAAATAACATCTTTACCTTGAACAACAGATATCAAGTGAGAGCCACAACAAAGAAGAGGTTAATAGGCGTATAAAGCTTAGCTAGAGAGCATTTGGAAAAAACTACAATTTTCAAAAGCAGTTTACCATTATGAAGTAAAAGAAAAGTGCTTAATCAATGCATGGAAATAAAAAAAACATTTTCCAGATTTTGAAAGGAGGTCTATTTTTAGATATATCAATTGAAATAATGTGAAAAATGATGAATTTCTGAATTCAATAATAAAGTTATTTTTTCATTAGTTACTCAGTTTTGGGCAAAAAAATTAAAGGTATCAAAATGAATATTTTTAGGTTGAATATTATTGCATTCAGTAGAATATGCTCTTGCTCTCATGTGTAAAAAAACCTTTTTTTCCGTAGTGAAATCATATTAGGTCTTCTGTCATTGTTTTAGCTCCACATGTATTTTTCTACAGGCTCATGAGTATTTAATGTAATTTAATGTGTACAGATGTAATAACTGTAATTGAAGTCTTAGTCATTAGTGCTTATATATTTCAGCTAACCAAATGAAAACCAGCCTAAAATCAATTTAGCTTAATACCACTTACTATGCACAATGTTAAACACTGAAGTGCATGCGCAGGAGATGTGTTAACTCATTTTACACATACATGCATATCACTAAGCTGTTCTCTTAGATTCAGAGGTTAGCTCCACAAAGAAATACAAACTACCAGATAAATTTCTAACTGATTATTTACTCATTGTTGCTGTATCAAATTTATATTTTTAATTCTTTTGTTTTATGTATGTTGATTGATTAAATGGAGCTTTTAAATTTTTGTCTTTAAAGTAAATTTTATGTATAGTTTTATGCTTTTTATTTAAATATATAGGTGTCTTGCAGTTTATGCAGTACAAGTATCAGCAAGGTTGTTTATATCGCCTGCGAGCTCTTGGGGAAAGGTACAATATGGATATAACTGTTGGTGAGTTATTAAATTCTACTAAACTAGCATTTGGTGAATTGGACTGGCATGTAATTTATGCCCCATAAAAATCATATTGTCTTATGATATACATGGCTGTATGTATGTATGTGGAACAGTTAACTTTGTGTGATTTCAAATTTTAGTTCCAACTTTAAGGTGTGAACTACAATTTAGTGTTAGAAATATTTACCTCTCCATACAAATTAGTTAGAAGTTCAAAGATTATTTTTTAGGCAGTGGTGAAGTTTCATGTTTATTGGACTTCTTAAATTTTCAAATTGTATCCTAGCTCATCTTTGATACTATGTCATAAAAATTTGTTGACAATTAACAATTGCTATGTCAATACTTAATCCAAAGAGTTGAACATTTCAACCTGAATGGCAACAACTATTTACTTCGCTGAGATGGTTCCAATGATCAATTAGGGTATAGTCAAAATTTTGAGGTCGAACTGTAAGAAAACTTGGTAATGCCTGTAAATTAACCTTTTAAATTATAAATTAGATTTAATGTTATTGCTACTGTAGTTTTTGTCAAATCAACTATTATGAATGACAAAAAAATTAGCACAAAACACTGAGACTTTTTATATGTGGAACTTAAGTGGGCATATTCTTTAAAATAATTTTGTAATTTATCAAACATCCTTGGTGGATATAAGGAGCACAAAAATCATATAAAAGAAAGGTTGCAACAACATAGATAACTGTGAAAATAGACAAAAGACACCTATTTCAATATGGTGTTACAAAAGTAACATGATGGAAAATGACAGATGGTAGGCAAAAATGCTGATATCTCTCTTATGCTATCTTCATAACAGTATATGTTAGTGGTGCACAGAGCTGCCACCATTACATGTTTAGGAGAAAGGTAACTGGGAAAAAAATCAGTAAACAAATGGCAGGGTTATAATACCCTTATAGTTTGGAGAAGTTTTAGAGTTGATTTGGGTGAACAATTCCACAAGTGTGAGAAGAATTAAATTACAGAGTAAGATCCATTTTGTGTGTATTGTAATGGATTATAGAAACTATTCAGTAAAAAATATACCAAAGAGCAGTCTGATGTGAAAACAGTAATGTTCCTACACTGTTACAGTTTACAGTCTCATGAACAGGCAGAGTTGTACTTATTTCTCTTTTGATTGCATTTGTTACTTACGCTAAGGTTTTTAGTGTGTTTGTTTTCACTGCAAAATACTGGGATTTCTAATATTTAAACTCTGAAGGGCTGTCCTGAAACCCAGTGACAAGTCACACTGATATTAGAGAATGAATAATGTTCAGTAGTATCATGCGAATAACTGAAGTATGAAGAGGTTTGTGAGCCATGAAACTAAAGTGGGTTAGCTGAGATGGAGAAGCCATCATTGCCAAACATAGAGAAAGTGAAAGAAGTGATTGGTGAGGTACTCTTTTTTAATAGATATGCTGTCAACTATAACACATGTGTTGCAACTAGAAAAGGAAATAAGAGAGCCGCTGTCTAGTACAAATATCATGTGACATAACATTGTTACCATCCCATCCCAGGCATCAAACAATGGCTTGCATCTGTGTGTGCAGCTTAGTGGTCCTCTGGAGGAAAAATAGAAAATGTAAGTTACTGATAGCCTAAGTATAGTCCATTATAAATGCATGCAGGAATTGTGGTCACTGTCTCACACTCAGCTACCACGAAAACCTCTCACCAATGTACAGAAAACACAAACACTCCAGAAAAGCCAGGGTATTCACTCCGCATACTTTTGCTTTCTGTTGTCCCGTAGAAGTTCCCCTGCAGGCAAGGGAGGGAAGAAATGAGAAACCCCTCTGGTCACTTCTTGGATGCTGTGCACTTTACACTGGAACAAAGTGCACGGTAGTGCAAAAGAGTCTGAAGATGGGGGCAGTTTATCTCTTGTCTGTGCATTTACACAGGAAATCCCAATCATAGTTTGAAAGTTCACATCATTTTTTAGAGCCTTCAGTCTCACCTTTGTTCTATAAATTATTGGGCTGGCACTTTCTCCACTTTTTTTCTGTTATGCAGCAGACAAAAATATTACTTCAGTTCTACATCCTCAGGAATTGAACAACTGAACTGCTGGAGATGCAAGATGCTCAAATTTACAAAGAGGCCAATTATCCTTTATCTCCACAGTCTTCCTTCTCTCAAGGGGTAAACAAAGTCCCCTTCCTGACATTTCTTTTTTTACTCAGAACTACCACACAAAGGAATGTATCCCTGAAATGGTCCTTGTGCCTTTATATAAAAAGAACACATTTCCAACTTAATTTTCTTAAATTTTTAGAATGCATTTTCATAAGTTTCTCCTGAGCAATTTTAACATAAAACTTCTGAAATATCTTTCAAGTATCAGGTGCCATTACTTGAACACCACAAAACTTTTCCATGGCCATTTATAGAGCGCAAAGCTTATAACCAAAAATTATGTACTGTCTTTAACATCCCTGACTGGATTTTGTGTTCACCATATTCTTTTGTTAATTTTTGACCCAGTGTTAGAACCAAAGTCATTTGTAACTCATTCAAATTAATGCACTCTGTAATGTTGAAATTGCAGCACCTTGAAGCAACAGGAGTGCCAATAGGATACTAGAGTATTGACAGCCATGGAAGTAAGAAACACATGATACAATTTGCAGATGCTGATGAACACATTTATTGACACAAAACAATGTTTACTGTAAACAGATTGACATAAAACCATTTTGGTTTCTGATACATTGATTTAATCACCTTGTCATAGAATTGTACAACTGTCAGTTTGCCTCCTGCAATATATCCTATCCAGCGTCTTGCATCTGGTCCCACAAAACAGCCGTGGTCTGTGCTGAGTATGGGTAGATCTGTAGATAGCATTCAATCATATCCTACACATGTTTGACTGGGTTGAAATCTAGGAAGGCCAAGGCAATATGTCCATACCACTAAGATATTCAGAGTATACCCCTGCAGTATATGTGTGGGTGTTATCATGCTGAAAGATGGTGTACATTGATCCTTCAATTTTGCAGTCATCCATCATGTCCCAGTACCAATTTGACAAGTACTCTGACCATCCTTCAGCCACTCTTGCCAACATCAGTGCAACTATGCTCTTGTCAACACCCACACATTCTGCTACATGAAGTGGCCATCCTGCCTCCCAAAGGCCAATAGTCTGCCTTCTGTAGAAGTCACGAAGTTCTGATGTTAGTGTGAAATGCAATGTCTTGACATTCTCAAAAATCTCCTTGTGCTCTAAAGTCAGTCGCTGTGAGACAGAAGCCTGTCAACTGCCTCACCCTCACATTGCTTTGAACTCCACGCTCTCTACATCTGTGTTTATATCAGTCGAAGCTTC
This sequence comes from Macrothele yani, assembly GCA_039090855.1. Lineage (NCBI taxonomy): Eukaryota > Metazoa > Arthropoda > Arachnida > Araneae > Macrothelidae > Macrothele > Macrothele yani. The sequence continues at coordinate 98,376,211 of CM076992.1, read as the reverse complement.
TGCACAGTTCCCATATTTTAATGATTTGCATATTTCAGCATGGGTTGTCCACCTGCTGATTTGCATGCATTTCTGATCACTCCTGGGTTCTGCAATTTAAATGTTAGAGTATGTAACTCAGTAAATTTCACAGCAGTAATAGTAGTAATGTTCTTAAGTTATTCATAAAACCTAGGATTGTTTATAATCATATTCCATTAGCATCATGTTTTCTCTCTGTTTTGCATTTTCTATTGGGTGTGTACATAAGTTGTACCCATTTTCGTAAGCTACAAAGAAAGGAGGCGAACACAACAAATAATGTACCTAAGATTTCACATAATTGCCATCATTCTGTATGACCTCTTGCCATATGTCTATGAGTAGGTGAATCCCATGCCGGAAAATCTCCTGTGTTTTAGAGTAAAAAAAGTCATGTAATGCCGTTTTCACATCGTCCACATCATCGAAGGTTTGGAGAGTGAAGGTGTTCTGTAACGATCGATAAAGGTGGTAGTCTGTAGATGCCATGTCAGGGGAATGCGCCGGGTGAGGTAACACTTCCCAACCAAAGTCCAGTAATTTCTGCCGAGTGATTAACGCAGCATGAGGATTGGCGTTATCATGATGAAGAATCACGCCTTTGCGATTGATGAGTGCTGGCCGCTTTGATGTCAGTTCTTCTCGCAATCTGTCCAACTGCTGGCAGTAGAGGTTAGCATTTATCATTCGGTTAGGTGCCAACACCTTCCAGTGGGTTATTCCCTGGACGTCCCACCAAACACTCAACGAAACCTTTTTGGGATGCAGTCCTCCTTTTGAGGTCGATGGAGCAGGCTCCACACATTGGCACACAACCCGTCGATGCTTTACATTATGGTACAGTACCCATTTCTCATCACCCATTACAATTCGTCCCAAAAACGGTTCATTTCTGTGACGAGAAAGCAAAGAAACACAGGTATAGATTCTCTCCTCTCGTTGCTTTGTAGAAAGCTGGTGCGAAACCCAGTTATCGAACTCGGTCATGAACCCAAGCTTATGCATCCATCTTTCGACTGTTGTTCTGTGTACCAGCAATGTTTCTTCTAATTCCTGAACGGTTGGATGTGGGTCATTTGTTATGGCTTGGTCCACATCCTCATCGGAAACCACAGGTTGACGTCCAGGACATGGTTGATCTTTACAGCTTCTGTCTCCGTCCTGGATTTTCCGAAACCATACACTTGACAGATGTTGTGGCTAGCCACGGCTGCAGTACTGCCTTTATCAAACTCGTACAGTAAACAATGTATAATGTGCTCCTCATCGCATGCCATGTTACACCGTCCTTGATTTCCGTTACAAATGACTTACTCAGACAAACCTGGTAACTCTATATGCTCTACTGCTCCACACTTTATTGGCCAAATATTCAGCATCACAGCGTTTTCTCTGATATAACTACTCCAATCGCAATTTGCATCTATTACAAAAATGGGTAGAACTTTTGCACACACCCAATAATTTGTATATCACCTTATGCTGCCAGTAGCTGATTCAGATGCTCAAAGACAATAGTCTTCGAGTATTTTAATTGCTCTTCATTTTCAAATTATGAAATCCTATCTAACCATGGTTTGTTTTTTTCTTCTTTCTTTCTTCATTCCTCCTATTGTTTTGAAATCTTGTGTACCAAAACTAACATTTGATTTGATGCCATCTGTTTTTATATTTCAGATGTTGTTTTCTACTGGCTTCTCTTCGTCCAGTTTTAAACTTACATTCAATCTGTTCTAGAGAAAGAGAGAGAAGAAGGAAATACAAAAAAATAACATTCTGATTCTCAGACTATCACCATGTAGCTGTGGCATTTGTTTAAGCCAACATGATAGAGAACATGCAATTAATGAACAGCTGTTACCTTCCAGAGAGTTTCTTAAGCTTATCATATCATTGAAGGTGCATGCTTCAGGGATTGCTTCTACTGCTATTTGTTTTGTGTATCAGTGATCTCCTTTCAATTACAGCTGATTAAATTAAAATTGTTGGTGTTGATAGCAGCCATCCATCATGAATCTTAGGCCATTGATTATTCATATAGTCTGATTGATTGTCAATAATTACTGTTGTTGTCATTGTGTGTGTGTGTGATATTGAAGTCATTTGTCATAAGGGTGAAGGCAGTTCATAGAGTTTAGCTCTTGTGATCATTAGCCCTTTAATCTATTTTCTCTGAAGATGTTTCATATCTTCCATAATCTTTTAAACATTCTTTGGATTTTTACTCTTGGTCATGGGAAGCAGGTATTTTAATCCATGAAGAATATTGTTTCATTTTTATTACTCAGTGATAAAAACCTATTTACAGGGATAAAAATAGAATTTACAGTTGCTAAAATGTATTTAAAATGCTCTAGAAATAATTTGGTAAAAAGTTCTTTTCCACATAAAAAAGTACTTGTATCTAAAACTTATCTCTCCATAAGGTTGAAGACAGTATTAATTCCACAATTCTTTTTTGATATCCTGATTTTAGTTTCTTTTCTCAGTGGAGCCACATTTTCAAAGGAAAAGTTTTCTGATTGAAGTCAAAAGAAAAGATAGCACCCTTCTTCCTATGGTGACTGTTGCATCATCACTACATTTGGATATTTTGAATTGCTCTTTAACAACACAAATTGAATTTACTTGTAAAAGCCTTTCAGAAATTAAAGATTGTTGTTACTTTTTTTCAAATAAAGCGCATTATAAAATTTCTTAAGCGTGTGTGGAATCTTCCTGTACTTTATATAGATTTTTTTTTAATTCTTCATGTTCTCATAAAAATGCATGTCATTTTAACTGAAATTCATTATTATTTGCATTTAATTACAGATGGATTTCACTCATGGATGTGGAGGGGTTTGAAGTTCCTGTTACCATTTTTGACAATTGGTTATGTAAGTTATATTTCTGACCATAAAATAAAAGTGCTCATAATTTTTTTTTTACTTACAGAAATATTTGGTACTTTCATAATTTAGATATACAGTATGCTGGAAGTTCAATACCAGAAATAAAGGTATGCTGTGGGCTCCCAGTTAACCAGGGGTGTAGACTATCAGAGGTCTTTATTTTGAAAGTATGCCAGTATATCCACTGGCAAAAGAAAAACTTCATATAAAACTGCTTTTACGAATTGAACAAGAACAAAATGAGTTTCATTTCACATTTGCAAGGGGGTTTGGTAATTGAAGCCTTTGTTTTTTTAAAGTTAATGTAGAAAAGTTCATAAAGAAGATTTTAAAAAGTTTTAAAAAAAGTTAACTCTTTTTATAGCAGACATGGATATATAAAGAGCACATGAGCTTTTTAGAAACCACATTCCTGTTTTTCTCACTGGAGTTCAAAAACAGGATTTCCAGAAGAGAAAGATTTCATGACAACATAAAAAATCGGCCCTAGCACAGCTCCACAATATGTTAATGCATAATGATCAACACAGAACAATAGCAAATTCATCAGAAAGCTACTCAGTCTGTTCTGCAAATGTTGCTCAAGAAATGATGTAAGACACCATTGTAAAGCATCACTATTTTTAATATCAAGGCTGTTCAGTAGGATGGATGAATTATTTGTTTTCTAACTTTAACTTGTAGTACCTCCCAGAACTTGTCAAATGGAATGAAAATGGAAAAGTTGAACTCAGTAGGTCATAATTTTTGGTGCCCACCAGGTAAATTTTAGCACTACAGCCAATTTTTGTTCTCCATGGGTGAATTTTTCATGTTGACTGCAAAAATTTTGTAGTAGCTTTGAATTTGCTGGTGTAGCGTTTGTTTGTTTTTTCATTTAAAAACAAAGATAGTGGTCTCAGAGGTTGTGTTCAAGTGCCCACCCGGCATTCAGTTTGAGCTACAACACAAAACATTAAAAAAAAATCTATTTTGTCAACCTTATGTGACATAAAAGTATTCAAATACAAAAATACAAAAAAATATTACTGAGAAATTGATTGAAGGGAAATTAATACATAATATAGCTGTCTGTTCACTCTTGGCATGCCTCTTATAATCCAATTTTCAGTGGAATTTGGACAGGTTCTTACAAAAATGGAGTTTTGCCAGCATCACATTTTATGTATATCAAACATCAAATCCACTTTGTATTTGTGACACTTCAGTAACAATTTGAACTGTGTTCTCCACTGCATGAGTGTAAGTGGGATATGAGAATAAATGTCTTTCTGGGTTATCCATTTTCCCTATGTTTTGCAATTTTTCAATGGTTAGATTTTTGGTCAAATAAGGTTCCATTAGATCACAATCTTGCCAGGATATCAGATCTACATAGTTTTCTGCACCCAAGTTCAGTAACTGTAACCTAAGTTTCCTGATACTGTTACTTGTTGAAGCTGCATTTTATACTTTTAGTATTCTTTTTAAAGCTGGTTGTCTAATCTATGGCTGTTCAGTCAGAAGCATTGCAATCAGAATATTTTCAGGATGAGAAAATAAACTATTTTGTTGTGAAACTGGAACAACAATTTCAGTCACTTCCTAGGAGTAACATGACAGACAAATTGGTTTCATAATATTTTCTTGGCCACTTACACATAATGTTTGGGAGTGTATCATAAACCACATTATGATATATACCTTTACAACTAATTGTACCAAAATCTTTATGTTGTTATAGGGATTTACAATAGAAAAGTAAAGTCATAAGATCCTGTTTGCAGAGGTCAACTAACTGGTGTGCTAGAATTTACATGAGTTATTGTGTGCAAGGGCTTCAGAATAGAGTCTGCTTATGACTGCTGGAATGGAAAACACAAACAGGTGAACACGAACAAGCAATAAAATATAAAGCTCAGGCAAATATTAGAGTAGATAACTAATGTAGCCTAACGAGTGTTTCTCAGGACACGAGTAACAGTGCGAGCTGGGCGGGCGGTATTGGTTATTAAGCCCAGATGGCCATTGCTACATGCTGAAGCTTCAGCGGTGGAGACGTAGTTTTAACGGAGAGTGGCTCCCTCATACACCCTGTAATATATGAAAGATGCTTCCATTGACTACTTCATTTCACTTCGTAGTTGTACACAGAATTCATGCCAATCAGTCACTGCTCACAGAATTTTTGCGTTTTAATTAGTTTTTGATAATAAAAAAATTCAACTTACCTTCTGGTGGCTGTCTTCCAATTTTCTGTGACACGAAGCAAGAAATACTATCAAAAAGAGACAGATGGGCACAATTTTTACATATGTGCCACAAATGCCTATTTCAAATAGTTTCAAAGAAGACAGGTGCTGGTCATCACTAGCTGCAACTGTAGTCAGCTTCAGATTATTTTCCCCAACTTTATGTTTTTCCTTATCAGGCTGTAGAAACCTGCACCATCAAAATTTGACACACACACACACACACACACACACACACACACCACCCACCCACCCACCCACCCATGTTATTTTATAAAACACTAACCATGTGAAAAATATCAGGGCTGGTAACAAAGACATTTGACAATGCATTCCCAAACACTCCAGCATTATTACAATTTTACCACTAGCTAACACTTTAATTACAGTAAAAAAAATGACTAACATGCAATTTCATTTACAATAAAAACACATATTAACTTTTCATTTTTTTTATTTTTCTAGCAGCACATCGATCACCATCTCTGAAATCATTCCTAACTTTAATTAAATTATTAATCATAATTTTGCTTGAATGCAAACATATGCCTTCTAATACACTGCAAAGAGTTTTTTAAAGATGCATTGTTCTGTTAATCAGCATAAAAAAATATTATGCTGTGAAAGTTTAATAGCACTCAGTTTGTACAACAGGGAGAGTTGATTTTGAAAACTGTAAAATTTTTCAGCAAAGGACTCAATTTTTTCAAACCTGTCAGACTACAGCAGTAGCATATAAAGCACACTCAGTAGGAACAATTAACTTACCTCTGTCTAATTCTTTAATCAATTCACAAGGTACTGAGGAAACTTCAATATCAATTTCTTTATCAGACTGTAACCAAAATTTGCACTCCATGCATTTACCTAATTGTAACTGTTTTCTAACTGTAAAACCACAAATGTATGTTAAATTTATCAAAATATCATTTATCAATCTGTTGTTTTAAAAACAAAAAAGAGCATTCATGAATTTTGTTTTAACTTGTTAGAGGCCTCAGGAAAAACATGAACCCCAGGAGGCCAAATATTACTTCATCTCTGTACACATTAAACACAGTCTGTAAAGAAATTAGGGCTTATTTTCTCACTATAACCAGAACCAAATGTTTTTAAATTATCTGATGTGAGAACACATCCCGTAGCCTTATTTCATGTTTGTTACACAAAGTGGAACATCAAAGTAACAAACAGACGATATTGGTGTTTCTGCCAAAGAAAAAGAGATTTCCAAAAATGAAGCCAAAATTTTAAATGTAGATAATATAGCAGGAAAATAACTATAGTACTACTTGTTAACTGTCTTCCAAGCTAAGAAAAATAGTAAAAATTAATCCTAAATAGTCTTTTTAAGCTAAATGAATGTTAAATTTTTATGTCCACAATTAATGGTATAAAACAATTGTTAAAAAAGAGTCAATTGTTGAACTCTATTCAGTTATATGTATGTTGGTTATGGTATGTCTATCAAGTCAGCATTTTCTGAAAAAAAAACACAAGATATAAAAATTATCGCATTGGTTCGAAATATTGTGAAAATAATTAAAATCTATCCCGTAAATCCATTCAATCAAAGCAATACTAAAATGTACACTTTGAAAACTTCAAAACGATATGCAACAACGTGGTGTTCGACTTCCTGACTGAGGCAAGTCTCTAGGATAAATGAATAGTTTATTCTGCAATTAGAATAAAATAAGAACACCACAGGAGTCCAATCCACGAAAAAAAAAAGTTCCTTCCATTTTTTGTAACCAACAGTTACTTATCAAATAACTGACAAGCACAGACAGTGAAGTAACGTTTAGGCCTAAATGTGCTACAACTCTAAACCCATTTACACACACACAAAAAATCACTTTTCTACTTACCGAAATTATTTTCCGTGTTCCTTATGAGTGGACATGCACTTTTAAGCACATATGTATAGATTTATATATTCCACACACTTCAAATGAAGAGAACAAACACCACCCGCCACACAATGCAATGCCAAACGACAGCACACAGATAGCGTCAGCACTCACTCAGCCTCGCGACAGACAGCACTACCATGATCACGTGATTTCTCTGCACCGGAGCCTGTCTTTCTAGTTAGCCTTGCGGCAAGAGGCAGTGACGCACACACTGCATCTCTCCCCATAACCCCGCCCACAGCAGCCAGCGGGTTCTCTCAAGGATTTTTTCAAGTGGGATAAAAATGACAAAAGTTTATCTCCATGGATTTTTCATGGAAATTTTTGAAATTTTGATCAACACCATAAATCGCTAATAGGAATGAGCCCTCCAAATTTCGTGTAAATCAAATAACTTTTTAAATGGGCTGTAATTTTTTTTATTTGCTCTTTATCATGTGGCTGGCATGACCAGAATTCGTAATCGGCATCTTACGGCTAATTTAAAAACGTTTTTGCCAATTCACTTGAAATTTTTAAGGTCATCATCTCCTAGCCAATTATAGTATATGTACAAATTTCAGCCAGTTACGTGAAGAATTCGGAAAAATAGTTTTCTTAATTTTTTTAGCCCGTCTTTTGTAAAAAAAGATCGTGCTTATGTTACCGGTTTGTACGTCCGTCTGTAGACACTATATCTCTGCAGCTATTAGTCCGATTTAGAAAATTCTTTTTGCATTGGGAAGCTTGAAATATACAAATGATGACCGTTCATTTCGTTTGTTTGTTTGTTTTTTACGATGTACAATTTCACCGCTAGAGGGCGTAAATGCAGATGATGTCGAATTTAAAAATACATTTTATTCCACATATTTGCTTCTAAACATCCGATTGAAAAAATTCATATATCTTTAGATTTCATTTATGACTAAGAGTATTTTAGGAATAGTTGCTTTTTCAAATTACGCATAGATTTTCCGCTAGGGGGTGTAAAAGTAAATTATGTTTTTCCCGATATCTTTTCTTCTACAACTCCAATTTGAAAAACGTTTTCTTTAGAGGATACAGCTCCTGATGAAAAATCTTTTGCATATAATTTCTAATTTTTGGTAAAGAATAATTTAGTCACCAGGGGGCGTAAGTGTTAATTTTTGCTTCTGATGTATTTGCCATAAAATCTGAGCTTCTAAAATCTCGATTGAAAAAAATATTTTGTGGACCGATGCCACATACGTTGATAAACCTTTTCGGAGTATTTTCTTCTTAAAATATTCCATGGTTTCTCCGCCAGGGGGCGTAGACGTATATCTTATTTTTGTCAATATCTCAGCGTCTAATGGTCTGATTTGAAAAATTCTTTCTTTATTAGATAGTTTCCGGTGTGACATGTTTTTCATATAATTTCAAAATTTTCAAGTAATTCATAGACTTTTCCCTAGGGTGCGTAAAGGTAAATTGAGTTTCCTCTATCTCTGCTTCTAAATCTCCGATTTGAAAATTTCTTTCTGCAGCAGATAGAGCTCCTGATAGGAAATCCTTTGCACATAATTTCTAATTTTTGTAAAAAATAGTTTGGCCACCAGGGGGCATAAGTCTTAATTTCCACTTCTAATGTATTTCCAGCAAAATATGAGCTTCCGAAATCTCAATTGAAAAAAAGAATCATTTGTGGATCGATACTACTCGTGTTGACAAACCTTTTAGGAACATTTTCTTCTTAAAATAATGCATGGTTTCTACACCAGGGGGCGTAGATGTATGTCTTTTTTTTTTTTTTTCTTCAATATCTCTACTTCTAGGAGTCCGATTTGAAAATTTTCTTTTGTTGGATAGTGTTTCCGATACGAAATGTTTTTCCTATAAATTCAAAATTTTCAAGTAAATCATAGACTTTCCGCTAAGGGGCACAAAGGTAAATTGTGTTTTTTGCGCTATTTCTGCTTCTAAAACTCAGATTTTAAAAATTATTTCTGTATCGCATACAACACCTGACGGAAAATATTTTTCATATAATTTCTAATGTTTCATAGAGAATGGTTTGGCCACCAGGTGGCATAAGTGTTAATTTCTGCTTTTGATGTATTTGCAGCAAAATCTGGGCTCCTGGAAACTGGACTAAAAATATTTTTTTTTCTTGTGCTGATACCGCTCATATGGAAAAACCTTTTGCGACTTCTTTCTTCCTAAAATAATGCATAGTTTTCCCACCAGGGGCGTAAAGTCACATCTTATTTTTATCAATAACTCTTTTTCTACGAGTCCGATTTGAAAAATTCTTTCTGTGTTGGAGAGCGTTTCTGGTGCGAAATGTTTCTCATATAAATTCATATTTTTCTTAACGCAGAAGTCTGCAACCAGAAGGCATAAGCTCACGATTCTGTTTACAGCAATATCTGAGGGATTAAAAACCCGATTAAAAAACTTCTTTCTTCCGTCGGATACCATTGTTTTCCATGTCGGTTCCATTGACTTTGAATAGCTTTGATAAATTTAATTTGCATCAGAATGGATTAAAAAGACATGCTAATTACACCCGAAAATTCTGTGTCATCTTTCTTGTTTTATCTAGTCCTGCCATGGGGAAAACTAAAGCGAGAAGGCACTGTTTCTGGGAGCCAAGAAAGGAAGAAAGCCGGCAGTCTTTTCATGCTCTAGTTTTGATTAGTAGCTAGGCATTTTGTGTGTGCCTTTATTAGCATGTGGTTTGTAAAAAAGATTATGTTATTGGTTTGTCTGTCCGTCTGTGGACACCATATATCTGCAACCAATTGCCCAATTTCAAAAATTCGTTTTGCATTGGGAAGCTTGGAATGATCATCCTTTATTTCGTTTTTTTTTTCCCACCAATCACAATTTTGCCTCCAGAAAGCGTAAATGCGGATAATGCCAATTTCAAAATACATTTTATTCCATATATTTGCTTTTAAACGGCCGATTGAAAAAATTATTTTACCTTTTGATTCTATTTATGTCTAAGACTATTTTAGGTATAGTCACTTCTTTAAGTTACACATAGATTCTCTGCTAGGGGACATAAAAGTAAATTGTGTTTCTCCCGATATCTCTGCTTCTAAAACTCCGATTTCAAAAATTCTTTCTGCAGCATATGCAGCTCCTGATGGAAAATGTTTTTCATGTAATTTCTAATTTTTGGTACAAAATGGTTTGGCCACCAGGGGGCGTAAGTGTTGATTTCTGCTTCTGGTATTTTGCAGCCTAATCAGGGCTTCTAAAATCTCGATTGAAAAAATTATTTCGTGCGCCGATACTACTCACGTTGATAAATCCCTTTTCAGAATATTTTCTTCTTAAAATATTACATCGTTTCTCCGCCAGGTGGCATAAATGCATATCTTATTTTTGTCAATATCTCAACTTCTAATAGTCCGATTTGAAAAATTTCTTTGTTGGATAGAGTTTCCTGCACGACATGATTTCCATATAATTTCAAAATTTTCAAGTAATTCATTGACTGTCCGCTAGGGGAGTAAAGGTAAATTGTGCTTTGCTGATATCTCTGCTTCTAAAACTCTGATTTGAAAAATTCTTCCTGCACCAAATAGAGCTCCTGGTGGGAAATGTTTTGACTAATTTCTAATTTTTTTTATAAAATATGGTTTGTCCACCAGGGGGCGTAAGAGTTAATTTCTGCTTCGTAGGTATTTGCAGAAAAATCTGAGCTTCTAAAAGCTCGATTGAAAAAATTATTTCGTGGACCGATACCACTCATGTTTATAAACATTTTAGAATATTTTCTTCGTAAAACAGCGGAAAGATGGACAGTCAAAAGCATGTAACGATGCTCCCAAAAAATGAAGATCTTGAAGGTCTTAATTTTCTCTTTTTTCTCAGTGCCATCCATATTTTTACTTGCAGTTAACATTTTTAATTACGCGGGTTGTACTAAAAGTAATGCAAAAGTGGGCATAACTTTTTTATTAACTGACAGAGGTTGTTCAGTTGCACATGTTGGTAGAGTAACTGTTCCTCTATACTAACCATTTCTCTTCATTGCAGGTAAATAATGCATTCCAAGCAGAAGCAACATGCTGTCATTGAGTTCTTGACGAAGGAAGGAAGGAAGGAAGGGTGCACTCTGTCCGACATCCACAGAAAGCTACAGAATGTTTACAGAGATGACACTATTGACAAGAGCAATGTGCACAGATGCATAAAGAAGTTTAAAAAAGAGAGGAAACCAGCATTGACGACAAGCCATCAGTGGGAAACCATCATCTGTGATCAGTGACACGAATAGTCAGCGAGTGGAATTGATTCGCGCAGAGAAATGAATCACAATCCGTGAGCTTGTTGCACAACTGGACTGTGGTCACAATGCCATACAGAAGATGGTGGAAGACTTTGGGTATTGGAAAGTGTGTGCAAAGTGGGTACCTCGGCAGTTGACACCCGATTGGAAGGAGAGAAGGGTGGAAGTATGCTCTGATTTTCTGGAAGCAGTTGAATGCCAATGAAGACATGTTTTTTTTTTTTTTCGATCTGGTGACAGGGAATGAATCAAGGGTGTATCTTTATGATCCGGAATATTGGAATAAAGAATCAATCCATGGAATGGTGTCACACCTCTTCACCAAGGCCTAAGAAGTTCAAGAGCCAGCGATCAGCTCAGAAAGTCATGGTGACTGTTTTTTGGGATGACAGGGGTGTCATTCTTGATTTTTTTTAAACGTGGCCATACCGTGACCAGCAAGCAGTACATTGAGACACTCAAGAAGCTTAGAGAAGCCATAAGAAGGAAGAGAACGAACAAGAATCTGAAAAGGATCCACATTCACCATGACAATGCGAGACCACATACATCTTTGGGAACAAATCAGGTGATCAGCAAGTTAGGCTGGTCAGTGGTCCCCCATCCACTGCACAGCCGCGCTGTGGCATCGTCCAACTTCCACCTCCTGTTCGGTCCAATGAAGAACAGTCCCCGGGGGCAACAATTTGATGGCACACATGAGATGAAAGTGGCTGTGAAGAAGTGGGTACAACAGTCCACACCTGAATTTTTTTCAAAGAGGATTCGAGATTTGGTTTCAACGATGATGCAAATGCATTGCTTGTGGTGGAGACTATGTTGAGTTACTCTACCAACATGTGCAATTTGAACGTTAATAAAAAGTTATGTCCACTCAATTAATAAAAAAGTTATGTCCACTTTTGCATTACTTTCGGCACAACCCTCATATTATTTTAACTTTTATGCGAACTAGTGGAATTTTATTCGATTTGTTTTTTCACTATGTTTTATTTTTGGCGGAAGTGCAGAAATTTGAATTGAACCCCCCCCCCCCCCCCCCGCCTAAAAGTTTGGCGTACGCAATGTTATATAAAATATTTAGTTAAAGTTCTGATGTTTTTGTTGAAACCCAACCGGGAACGGTTATTGCACATGGTAGTGTTGGGTGAGTAGAGTCTGGGTCCTCCCCCCCCATACATGTAAGGATGTCGAAGGAAAACACGGGAAAACCAGTGGACAGGGTAGTCAGCAACGGAAATCAAACCCATCATCTCCTATTCCAAACTGGTCCTTGAAAAATAAACCACCAAAACTTGCTTACCACGTGACCTGGGGTGGTCAGCAAAGTTGTGAAATTGCTTTCTTCATGTGAATTTGCATCATTTTAAATATAAGCTGGAAAAACAACATTTCTGTTGAAAACTGCAGGAATAGTGGGCAAATCTGATGGTCTTTTTTTCAGCATTTTTGTTTGTTTTTATTTTATTTTCTGATTCGAGATTCGGGGGGGACTAAATCGTGAAGAGCTCACTATTTTTCTTTTTTGTTTTTATCTAAATCTTTTCAAAATTATTAAGTTTACAAAACTGCAAATTTTGTTGCATTCATGTTTTCCGGTAATGTTTTTAATTTTAGCATCATCATTGCAGTGTTCAAAATATTGCATAAATAACAGTAAAATCCCCTCTTTTTATTGGGATTTTAAACTTCAAAAAATAAATGAGTAAAGAAATTGTGGATTTGTGTTTGTATTTTCAGAATTGTAGGAGTTCAGGGTGTCTACTAGTCATGAAAATCATGAAGAAGGCATGAATTCAGAAAAGGGTAATAAAAGTCAAGAAAAAGTCACAAATTTTGCTTTGGGCTCATGAATTTCTTTTTATATTTAGTAATTGTTCATTTTCTGGTGACAATCTGAGTAATTTTCCATGCACCAACCACATAAGACATAAATGTGGTCTACATCTCAGTAAGGGAAGAAAACTGATTATGGCACTGAGAAAAGAAGATGGTTCTGTAACAAGAAATAGAGGCGAAATTTTGACAAGAGTGAAAGATTTCTACTCCAAATTATATGAAAGGGATGATACATGCACTCCAGACATCATGAAAGATACCAGTACCAGAGTTCCTCCAGTCCTTCCAGCAGAAGTTGCACATGCAATCAAGAACATGAAGCGGGGAAAAGCTCCAGGAGAAGATGGAATTACTGTAGATATCATACAAGAAGCAAGGGGAGAAATCGAAACAGTACTCGCCCAAATTTTCACTCGATGCCTTAATGAAAGAAAGATTCCTGAGGATTGGAACACTGTTACAATGATCCTGCTACATAAGAAAGGTGACATTGAGGATCTCAGAAACTACAGACCTATCAGCCTCCTATCAGTAGTTTATAAAATCTTCACTAAAGTTCTTTCACACCGCTTGAAGGTAACACTGGACATGGCTCAACCGAGAGAACAAGCTGGATTCAGGAGTGGCTACAGCACAATAGATCATATCCATGTGCTGAGAGAACTAATTGAAAGAGCGAGAGAATATGAACTTCCATTGTGCATGGCTTTTATCGATTATGAAAAAGCCTTTGATTCGGTGAAACCATCAGCAGTTATAATGGCTCTGAAAACCTGCGGTATTGAAGATGCATACATTAATATTATTAATAACATCTATGAAAATGCAAGTGCAAAGATTCGGCTGTTTGAAAATACAACACACATAAAAATTGGAAAGGGAGTGAGACAAGGTGACACCATATCTCCGAAGCTCTTTAATGCCACATTGGAGGGTGTTTTTCAGTCACTGAGATGGGAAAACAAGGGGATAAAGATTAATGGAGATTATCTAACCCACCTTCGTTTTGCTGATGACGTAGTCATTTTTGCAACTAGCCCATCAGAGCTGCAGAGTATGATCCAGGAACTTGCTGACAAGAGTAAAGAAGTGGGATTAAAAATGAACTTTCAGAAGACAAAAGTGATGTTCAATGCTTTTACAAGAAATGAAGATTTATTGATTGATGGAGAAAAGCTGGAGATAACAGACACGTACGTTTATCTTGGACAGCAGATATCAAGTGAGGGTCACATTGATGAAGAAATTAATCGGCGTACAAAACTTGCCTGGAGAGCTTTTGGAAGAAACAGCATAATTTTCAAGAGCAATATGCCATTATGTCTTAAAAGAAAAGTTTTTGATCAATGCATCCTTCCAGTGCTTACGTATGGTGCAGAGACGTGGACCTTAACTAAAAGAGACATACAAAGGCTGCAGACAACTCAAAGAAGCATGGAGAGGTGCATACTTGGTGTAACCAGGAGAGATAAGAAGAGGAACTCGTGGATCCGAAAAATGACAAGAGTGGAAGACATCATGATCAGAGTTAAATCCCTGAAATGGCAATGGGCTGGACATACTGCCAGAAGGACAGATCATCGATGGACAGCCGAAATTTTAGATTGGATTCCAAGGGACAGGAAAAGACCCAGAAGAAGACCACATGGGAGATGGGTGGATGAAATTCGAAAGTATGCAGGGGTGACATGGAGGAGACTGGCACAAGACAGACCGTTGTGGAGGAAACTTGGGGAGACCTTCGTCCAGCAGTGGATTGATAATGGTTGACAATGATGATGATGATGATGATAATGGTACAAGAGTTTAAAAAAAAGGGTACTTGTGCTCTACTCCACAAAGAACTGTTACAGCAAAAAATGTTTTAGCAAAGAAATATATGTGTAAATGTTGTTTGCAAAATGTTATGTTCAATTTAGCAATTTAAATTATACTGCTTATAGAGTCATTGACATTTTCAAATATAAATGTTGAAGAAAGGTGTCTAATGAAATTGTTTAGCACGATGTTGAGTATTTCAGCTTACTTCAGGCGTAGTCAAAGTTTGATGAGTCAGATTTTTGTTACTAGCAGAAGGGCAGGAGTGTACTTTTTCCGTGGAAAAAATGGGAAGCAGAGTGTCTCCCATCTTTAATATATTTATGTACCCACACATGCATGCATACTTGGTCACACATGCACACACACACGCATACATGACTTTTAAAAACTGTCATGAAAATTGTTAATTGGTCATGAAATTGCATTTTCCAAATTTGGTAGACACCCTGGAGTATGCTTTCATAAATCTATATTTCTTGCCAATTGCAATTACAAAATCAAATTTCCTGTCATAGACTCTGTTGACTCATTATGGATTTCACTTAAAAGAACCCTGTACATAAAGAGCCTTTAATATAATGTAGGGGAGAAAAATCTGCTTCCCAATTTTACCCATTATACTTTTATGAGACAGCAAAGTTGAAAATGATTGAAACTTCATAATGTTGACATTAAAATGCATGTCAATTTCGCTAATCCAACAACCAAATATAGAGAAACCACCAGCACATCAGTCCCAGATTACTCGCAGATGTGGTAAGTGAGGATATTAAACTTATTGCCATTTAAATGCATCATTAATTTAATATTAGCTTAAAAAATTACAGCAGATTTTTGTTAAACAGTATAGTTTGAATTTATCTAGCGCCATTTTGATTTATAACCAAAATCTGCAGAATTGCATTTTTTATTGTTATGTTGCTCTGTGCTTCCATTTTCGATTGCATTGATGTTTGAAATAAGTATCTAACCAGTGTCAGACTGTAAAACACATCTGCTAACAAATTAAAGGTGTGATGAAATGTGTGTGTATGAGTAGTTTACAAGTAAAAATTCATTTAAATCTAACTAAAACAGGCAAATTTGTCGAAACATTGTTGGAAATTGAATTTGTTAAAATTATTGTAAGAAAATGCAGGCAGTGGAGAGTTAAAAATGCAAAGGGTTACTGTACTTTTTTTAAACATTACATTCATTCTTTATTATTAGTCTTTCATTATACATATAAACCTATGGTAGTTTGTATATGTAATAATTTCTAGAGCATACTTATTTTGCTAGTGCACTATATAAATCATCAAATGCCATCATGCTGATAAAATAAACTACTGTTTGTGAAAATTGCAACACCATGAAAGAATGATGATAATCACATGAAACTTACAGGATATGCAGAGCAGGGTAGGACATGCAAATGATTAGAAATTCAGAGTCATTGCGCATGTCTTGGCCCAGCAAGCGGCGCCTGAACAGTCAAGTGAGGGATATAAAAAGAGGGCTGTTTAGGATACACACCAGTAGTGCATCATGGACAGCAAGTTGTGAACGTGTCTCCAGGATTCAATAATGCTTTGGCAACAGCGAAAGGCGCAATATCACCATACGACAGTTTGAACAGGGACGAATGATTGGTCTGCGTGAAGGTGCATTTTCGTACTGTGGCATTGCGGCTCGGACGAGACATAACGCCATGATAGTGATGTGCATGTGGCGACAGTGGACTGAGGAGAACCAGGTGCATTGACAATCCGGCACTGGACCGAGAAATGTGACGACACCGTGGATGGCCAACACCTCGTCCACATGGCAGTGGCGAACCGTTCCGCATATTCACAAGTGTTTAGCACAACAGTGGAGCACTGTAACAGGTGTGGCATTGTCTGCCTCCACAGTTTGACGCGTCTGTTGCACAGAGGACTGGTTGCATGCATCCCTTTGCGGCAGATTCCTTTGACCCTGAACCATGGACACCTCAGGCTACAATGGGGTTTTCAATGCAGACAATGACGTGCTAATTGACAACATGTCATGTTTTCGGATGAGTCCCGATTCAGCTTGGACTACCATAATGGCCTCGTACACATTAGACGGTATTGTGATGAGCGCCTTCTTTCAGCATGCATTGTTGAGTGTCATACAGGCCGAACGCCAAGTATGATGGTGTGGGGTGCCATTGGGTAGCATTCGCAATCTCGGCTGCTATGACTTAAGGGCAATATCACCAGCGACCACTACATCAGTGAAGTTGTACAGGCAGAAGTCATACCCTTCCTTCGTAGCACTCCAGGCACTATATTCCAGCAGGACAATGCCTGACCTCATGTTGCCAGGAATGTTCAACCCCTCTTCGCAGCACAGCAGATACCGCTTCTTCCCTGGCCTGCATGTTCACCAGACACGTCGCCTATTGAACATGTCTGGGATATGGTCACTTGGCAACTGGCCCATCAAAGTCCTCCAGCAGTCAGTACCAGTTATCTGTGGCCTCATATACGCGCTGCCTGGCAAGCAATTACCCAGGACACCATCCAACGCCTTTTCGATTCAATGCCAACTCGTCTCGAAGCTCTTATTGCACCTCGCAGAGGCTTCACAAGATACTGATTTTTGCCGGTAAAAATTGTATTGTTCCGAAACTTAAATCACGTATGTACAGTCATGTCGGTTATGTTTGGTATAAATTTCAGTCGAATCGCATGGTTCGTTCTTCTTGGTGTTGCAATTTTCACAAACAGTAGTGTATAAAAAAATGTTGAAAGGAATCACCTGCCCATCCAATATATTGTTGTTGTTTTTACAACAGATAATCACATTGATTAACATATGTTCTATCACAAAATATAAAGTGAATTGTTCACTGTTGAGCAAAAAATAAAGTAAATCCATTCAAAGTGCAAATTATATGTTCTATCCATATACTGTATGTGTGTGTGTGTGTGTTCTATTGTTAAGTGGTTTAGCCTGGTTTTCAATTATTTGAGCAGTCACTATTTAGTCACAAAAAAAAAAAAAAGTCACTTTTCTCACTTTTTTCTCCGAAAAAGTCACTTTTCTCACTACTTTTTACAATGAAGTCTGTGCTGAGGTCTGTACTTTCTTTATCACTTGCTACCTGTTTGCCTGGTGGTTTTGTAGGTGGTTCAGAATTTTCTTTATATACACTATCTACCAACAAGTAATTGGACACCTGTGATAACAAAGGAAAACGAAGTTTATTCACCTTCAATAGTTGGTGGAGCCTCCACGAGCAGCAATTACAGCTGCGACCCTCCGGGGCATACTCTCAACCAGGCGTTGTACGACGGCTAGCAGTATTTTCTTCCACTCGACTTGGAGAAGACAGGTCAGTTCTTTCACTGATTTCGGATGGTGGGGGCACCCCTTAAGTCGACGCTCCAACTCGTCCCAGAAGTGCTCGATAGGGTTAAAGTCCGGGCTCTGCGTAGGCCAGTCCATTCGATTAACCCCATTGTCACCATACCAAACCATGTTGGACCTCGCAACATGACAGGCGGCATTGTCATCCTGAAAGTAACATGGGTCCACCCCATAAAACTGCCACAACATAGGAAGCACATGGTCATCCAGAATGATGCAGTAGGTCTCTGTGTTGAGTCTACCAGGAATTGCAACCAAGGGTCCCGTGCCATACCAGGAGAAACACCCCCATAGCATAATTCCACCGCCGCCGAACTTCACAGTTGGCACAATACATTCTGGCAGGAGGCGTTCTCCCAGCAGATGCCAAACCCAGACCCTGCCATCCGAACGGTAGAGGGTGAACCTTGATTCATCGCTCCAGAGAACCTGTTTCCACTGTTCAACGGTCCACTGTCGACATTCTTTGCACCACGTTAGCCGAGCAGCACTATTGGACTTGGTGATCAAAGGCTTGTGGGCGGCAGCACGTCCATGATAACTGAGCAGTTAGGCTTCCTTACGGATGGTATTCATCGAAAGAACACTCCCGGATGCCTGTTGAAACTCCTCGCAGATGTGGCCCATCGATTTGGTGCGGTTCTTCCGAATTTCTCTGGCCAGCACCCGTCGGTCTCTAACTCCCAGTTTTGTGGGTCAGCCGGGTCGGGCACATTACGACAATCACCTCTCATCTTCCACTTGCCAATCACGTAGGCCACTGTTGATTTTGGGTACTTCAACTCGCTGGATATGTCGCGTATGGATCAGCCATTTCTGTGATACCCAACGATTACACCTTTCTCGAAATCAGAGAGCTCCGAACTGCGTGGCATCTTGCATGCGACTGGTTGCGTTGTTGTTTCCCACACGATATTTAATGGCGGCGGCCGTGACGTGTATCAGGACCGCAGATATTGTCGATTGCAGGGGTGTCCAATTACTTGTTGGTAGATAGTGTACATCGTTTATATAGAAGTAGTCAAATTCATTGTGTGTGTTCACTTCTTCTGCTACTTGTTCCACTTTTGTATCTTCAAGAAATTTCACAGTTCTGCTTATAATTACCTTTCGTCTGCCATGAAAATTCGATAACCTTTACTTGTGAGGTCATATCCTACAAATGTGCCTTCTTCGGCTTTGTCATCAACTCTCTTTCGGTTAACTTTTGGTATATATGTTTATACTTTAAAACCAAAAGTTTTTATGTGTGAAAGATTAGGTTTATGCTTATTCCACAGTTCATATGGGTGTATGGCATTTTTCTATTCACTCTCATTTTTAAATGATTTTGTAAATATACAGATATCATTATAGCTTCACCTCAAAATGATTTCAGCAAATGTGCATTTAATAACATCGCTTTTAGACATTTCAATTAGGGTTCGGTTTTTTCGTTCTGCAACCCCGTTCTGTGCTGAGGAGTAAGGTACTGTAGCTTGATGTTCTGTTCCTTCTGCATTTAAATATTCTTCAATATCTTTATTGCATAATTCACTACCGTTATCAGTATGAATGGTTTTTATTTTTTGCTTTAACTTATTTGTTGTTGAAGCTACAAATTCTTTGAATTTTGCTAAAACTTCATATTTATGCGTGACCAAGTATGCCATTGTATATCGCAAATAGTCATCTATAAATGTAAGAAAGTACCTCTTACTTCCTAGTCTATTTTCTTGCATTGGTCTGCATAAGTCTGAATGTATCAAATTTAATGATTTTTGAGCTCTATATTGTGCTTTCTTTGGGTATGGTGTTTCTGTTAGCTTAGCCTTAATGTATGTGATGCATTGCAAACTGTGTCTAAAATTATCCAACTTTATTCCTGTTGCTAAGTCATTTTGTAAAATTTTCTGTATATCATAATTTTTATGATCTAACCCTTTGATGCCATTTTTCAATACAGTTCATATTGATACATGTTTGTGCTAAGTTTGCACAATGTAGTTCACTGTTCCTGGCAACTGTTAAGAGCTTATACAGGTTATCCTTCAAAATGCCATTCGCAATTACAGAATCCCTTTTTTGAATTATACATATGTTACTTTCAAACTTCACATTACAGTCCTTATCTGTTAATTTTTTAACTGATAGTAGATTATCTTTTAATTCAGGTACATATAATGCATTTGTTAACGTTACAGTGTTTACACGACCATTTAATGTTTGGACTTTTAAGTCACCTTCGCCTATACCATGCATTTTGAGTTGTACGCTGTTAGCTATCATAACTTTTCCTTTTTTTTTATGCTTATTCAACTTTGTAAAAAGCTCTTGCATTGCACTCATGTGTGATGTTGACCCTGACTCGTCCCTTGCACGGGGATAACTGGTTTTCCAGTTATTTGGGGAGCGGCGCCCCCACGGCCCGAGCTAACCTTGTGACGGTTTCTATTGCCTCTGCGGCTTTGACGATTACATAACCGAAGGGACAGCTGTTCATCCAGCTGATGGGGGATGGCGTCCCCACGGCCCGAGCCGACATGTACTAGATGTGAATTTTCACATTTTTTATGTTTTTTGTTTTTTCACTTGACACGCTCCCGCCTCAGTTGTAGGTTGCTGAGGTTGTGATTATGCGCCAGCTCAGGATTTTAGTTTCTCGTTTTCTTTCCTGTCTTCTCCATTTCATGTTTCTTTCTTTGTTTTTCCGAGCTGGTTAGCTAGACCTGCCTGCACGTTTGCCGTGTGCGGTGACTCGTAAGGTGGAAAAGGGGATGCTGGAAACTGAGGTTTCTGGTGGCCTGGGTGTTGTTGTCGCCAGTTGCCAACACTCCTCTTTGCCCCCTGCTTCACCCTAAACGGGCGGCTGGGAACTAACCCACTCCTAGTCAATGAGGTCTGCGGCCGAGTGGAGCCCAGACCTCTAACGGCTTGTCGTTTTGCACGACAGGGTGAGTCTGGGGATAGGGTGGGCATGCCAAAGGGGTGTTCCCCAGGCATGGGAAAGTCTGGGTGCACGCCGAGCGTATGTCTGCCCTATCAACTTGCTATATCCGCTTGCTATCCCTAGAGCCGTGTCCTGCGTCCACTTGGGCTTGCGGACCTCCGGCTCTCCCTCGTTGGGCTCGATTGTGCGTGGGGAAGTCGGCGGACGAACTCATAAATTTTTTCATGGCTCTCAATTCTGTTTCCCACGAACCAACAACCAAAAGAGGTATGGAGGAAGGCTCATCCCCTTCCGCAAAAAAACATGTTCCTGATTCTTCTAATGCTCGTTTCTTTTTTGTGCACTCATTGGACCCTTCAAAGCCTTTGAGTGCCAAAAGTCCATTTTGGATCAATAAAGCTCTTCAATCCATCGCAAGCTCTCCTAAGAGCGTAAAGAAGCTCCAATCTGGAGATCTTCTTGTAGAGATGTCCACTGTGGCCTACAGTACCCCACTTATTAACACCACCATGCTGCTTGAGACTCCTGTTAAAATAACACCTCATGGGTACCTAAATTCATCTCGAGGTGTTGTCTCCTCTCGGGATCTTATTGATTGCACTGAGGATGAACTTCTCGAAGAACTGAGGAGCCAACATGTTACGGGTGTGCGACGCATTTCTTTCAGGAGGAATGGGCAGTTTGTCCCATCCTGGAATATTATCTTGACTTTCAACTGCCCTTCCCTGCCTACATCCATCAAGGCAGGGTATCTCCACCTCGAGGTACGCCCGTACATCCCTAACCCTTTGAGATGTTTTAGGCCATTCTCAGCAGTCGTGCAGGAGCAATCCTAGGTGTGCACGCTGTGGTGCCACAGGACATCTTTTGCAGGAATGTGTGGCTGAGGCCGAGTTTTGTGTGAACTGTAAGGGTTCACACGTGGCATCAGCCAAAGATTGTCCCAAGTGGAAGGAGGAGAAGGAAATCCAAAGGATCAAAACGGTGGAAAATATTTCCTATCCTAAGGCCAGAAGAAAAGTGGTTCCTGTTACATCTGATCGGCGATCATATGCTTCAGTGGTGGTTGCCAAATCTACGGTTGCCATTCAGACCGACATTCAGATCCCCCTAAATGTCCATACAATGTAAACGACATCATCGCAGCCGGACTGGAGGCACTCCAGTCTCGAGCTAGGGGTCTGAAAGCGCCACCCACCACTTCGCCGAAGCAGACTCATCCCACCACCAACAAGGGAACTCAGGCCACTTCTAACAAAAAGACCAAAGCCCAGGATAAGAAAAGCATTTCTTCTCCTCCAAAATCTCAGGAAACGACTCAACGTCGTGTGCCTCCCGTTAAGACACTTGGGACAAAGCATGCTCCCATCTTAGCCCCTGGTCACACGCCTCCAGATCTGGGGAAACCCCCATCAGAAGGGATGGAGCCTGACTTCGTTTGATCATTTTCATTTTACTTATAACCATGGCTTCAATCATTCAGTGGAACTGTCGAGGTTTTCGGACGAGTTTTGATGAAATGAAACATCTGCTTTCATTTTACTCTCCGGTGTGCCTTTGTCTACAGGAGACGAAGCTTAAACCATCAGACCTGCTTTCAGTTCGAGGCTACAGTGCATTTCGGACAGATAGCTTGTCTGGAAATATAGCCTGTGGGGGAGTCGCTATTCTCGTCCCTCACAGGGTTCCGGTATCTTCCGTCGCGGTTTCCACAACTGTGCAGGCTGTGGCGGTTCGTATTTCTATGCCTGTACCTCTTACTGTCTGCAGTGTCTATCTGCCCCCGGACGAGAACGTGAGCGTCTCTGTACTGGAGAGATTGGTTGATCAGCTGCCTTCACCCTTTCTTCTACTAGGTGACTTCAATGCCCATCATCATTTGTGGGGTAGTGTCAGCATCAGCACGAGAGGTCATCGCATAGAGTCTCTTCTGTCCTCGGCCTCTTTGTGCCTTTTTGACACCGGTGCTGACACGTACTTCCATGAACCGACACGATCCTTCAGTGCGATCGATTTGACCTTGGGATCACCATCAATTATTGCTGACTGGTCGTGGACGGTGTGTGACGACCTCCACGGGAGCGACCACTTTCCAATTGTCCTCTCGCATCATGCGAACATGCCAACTTCTGCCACCCGCCCTCCTCGTTGGAGGATGGAGCGTGCAAGATGGGAGGTCTTCACGCCGTCAGCTTTGATCTCTTCTGCAATGGTGACCCAAGAGTCAATCGACGCAGCGGATCTTGAAGTCACAAATTGTATTCTTCAGGCAGCTGATCTTTCTATCCCAAAAACATCGACGACACTCTCCAGAAGTCCAAAGCCTTGGTGGACCCATGAATGCGCAGCGGCTAGGAGAGCTCAACATAAGGCCTGGTCTACGTTTCAGCGTTATCCGACCGATGCTAATCTCGTTACATTCAAACGAGCAAAATCCTATGCTCGGTTGGTGCGTCGACGTAGCAAGAGGGAGTCTTGGATAAAGTATGTGTCATCTCTCACTTCACGTGCCAGTTCGAAAAGTGTGTGGGAATAGATTCTTAAGATCCGGGGTAACTACAGCTCTCACCAGATCTCCATTCTCGAGAGCAACGGCTGCACATATGCTGGAGTCGGGGAGATTGCTGATTGTTTAGGGGAGGCGTTTGCCTCCGTGTCGAGTGACCTGGCGTATCCTACTTCTTTTCAAAGAATAAAATCCACTGTGGAACGCCAGAGAATCTCCTTTGCGCCTTTTCTCGACACGGGATATAACTCCCCCTTCAGCATGGTTGAACTCAGGGTGGCTCTGCATCGGTCCGGCGCTACATCTGTCGGTCCCGATGGAATCCACTATGACATGCTCCGTCATCTCTCGCAGTCGTCTCTCGAGAATCTCTTAATCTGGTATAATGGCAAGGATCCTAAGTCTCCCTCTAGTTATCGTCCAATTGCTCTCACTAGCTGTCTGTGTAAAGTTCTTGAACGCATGGTTAATTCCCGGTTAATTCATTTTTTAGAATATCATCAAGTACTTTCACCATCACAAAGCGGCTTTCGTCGTCATCGTTCACCTCACGATCATCTCCTGCACCTTGAGACATCTGTGCGCGAGGCGTTCGTGTGTAGGCAGCACCTGGTTTCTGTATTTTTCGATATTGAAAAAGCCTATGATCGAGCGTGGCGGCACGGTATTATCCGTGACCTCCACGCATGCGGATTGCGAGGAAATCTTCCGACTTTCATTGTTAATTTTCTTCGCAATCGGGTGTTCCAGGTGCGCCTGGGTACGACGCTCTCGACACCGTTCCATCAAGAACAAGGTGTTCCTCAAGGTTGCATTTTATCTGTCACATTGTTCATCCTCCGCATTAATTGTCTTTTCATAAATCTTCCTCCTGCGGTTTCGGCTACTGTCTATGTTGATGACTTGCACATTTTCTGCTCGTCATCAAGCATGCATTTTATTGAAAGGCAGTTGCAGTCTGCAATTAATCAGATCTTTAAAGCGGCGAATAGCAATGGTTTCGTTCTTTCTCCCGACAAGACAGCATGTGTCCATTTCTGCCAGAGGCACGGCCTCCATCCTGACCCAGAGCTGTTTTTAGACCGTGCAGCCATACCAGTTTTGCCGGAGACCAAGTTCCTTGGACTGACCGTCGACCGTGCGCTTACATTCCGTGCGCACGTTCGGCGGCTCAAGATTTCCTGTCTGCGGGCTCTATCTATTCTTAAGATCCTTTCCAGAGTCTCATGGGGCGCAGACAGGGTGCCGTTGATTTGCATTTATCATTCTCTAATACGGTCAAAACTGGATTATGGTTGTATCGTGTATGGCTCTGCTCGTCGTTCCGTTCTCCGGCCTTTGGACACTATTCACCATCAAGCACTGCGTCTTTGTTTGGGAGCATTTCGAACATTTCCAATTCCCAGCCTTTACGCTGACGGGAACGAACCATCGCTTGAATTACGCCGTCTGCAGCTGTCTATTCAATGCTACTTGAAACTTAGATCTCTTCCAGACCATCCTTTATACGATGCAGTTTTTCATCCCCAGCATGCTCGTTTATTCGGGAACCGGCCCTCTTGCATTTCCACCTTCGGTCTTCGTATGACAGCCATAGCCCGTGATGTAGGGCTCGACTTGTTACTTGTTGGAGAGACCAGGGGCTTTGGGGATCCTCCATGGCACCCATTTGGTGTCATGGTTGATACCACCTTTACATCTTTCGATAAATCCTCAACCCCTGCGTCAGTGTACCAGCAGCTCTTCGCTGAGCACCGTGACCTCAATTCTGACTTCACTCCTATTTTTACTGATGGCTCCAAGATGCATGGAGTCGTTGGATCTGCGGCTGTCTGTGTTGATGACGTTTCAGTAGCGCGGATCCCAGCTGAGGCCACTGT
The DNA here is from genome assembly GCA_039090855.1 of Macrothele yani. Taxonomy (NCBI): domain Eukaryota; kingdom Metazoa; phylum Arthropoda; class Arachnida; order Araneae; family Macrothelidae; genus Macrothele; species Macrothele yani. Next base: position 98,350,547 of record CM076992.1, on the reverse strand, counting down.
GTTTTCGGCGGAGATGCATGCTGTGTATCTCGCCCTTCTCCATGTTCAGTCGAGTTCTCATCACCGGGCTGCGGTGTACACTGATTCTTTGAGTGTTGTACAGTCACTGTCATCGTTGGACTGCTGTGACCACCCTTTTCTTCTTACCGTACGAAGGCTTCTTCGTTCCTTGCTCGAGGCCGGTGTCCAGATACAATTTTGTTGGATTCCCGGGCATGTTGGAATCTCGGGTAACGAGTGTGCTGATGCGGCTGCTAGATCTGCTTCCTCTTTGGTTGTCACACCCTTGCCACTGTTTCACCGGGATTTCTGCTTTCTGGTTCGCGACCATATCAAGCGAACGTGGCAAGGTCTGTGGGACCAAGAGGTGGAAAATAAACTGCATCGTATTGAACCTAATCTTGAAGTCTGGAAATCCTCATATCGTCGGAACCGTAGGGAGGAGGTGGTGCTTGCGCGTCTCCACATTGGGCATTGTCGTTTCACTCACCGCTTTTTGCTGTGTGGCGACACTGCGCCGATGTGTGAGACGTGCAATTGCCGACTCACCGTAACTCATCTTCTGTGTACCTGTGTTCGTTTTCGTGATGTACGTTTTCATTTCTTTCATTCTCATTTGTTGACCGAGGACGCCGCTACACTGCAGCGGCTCCTCAATGACCACTGTGATACTGTTGCCGTGTTTTCATTTTTTAAAGAAATTGACTATTTTAAACGTATCTAGATTTTAGCCTTATCATCATCCTCATTTCTCAGTTTTACTGAATCAGCTAGATTTTAATCATTGTATCATGTTTTTAATACTGTTTGTTCCATTATCTTTTTTAGCCCTTCCATCGTTCTCATTTTTCAGTTTTACATGATCAGTCAGATTTTAAGCTTTTTACCACATTTTTAATACTATTTGTTTGTCTTGTTTCTGGCGCTCTTTGGCCAACCATGGCCCTTGCGCCATAAAAATCGAACAACCAACCAACCAACCCTGACTCGATGACCTAGTCAATTAGTTGTCCGGTATTATCGTTTTTTGGTGCTTGTACCTTTAATATATAATTTTCACTTTCTTGACAAGGTTCACTCCTTTCATCTTCACTTTTTGATTCTTGTATAGTGCTATGTGACGAACTTTTAGTTCCCATACACAACTTTGACTTATGTCATTCATTTGTACTCGAACTTGGGGAATATTTCTTAGGAACAATCTCTTTCCGTTTCAAATGAAAGCATTCTGATCTGAAATGATTTTTGCAATGGCAATATGTACAATATTTATTTCTGTATTTTAGAAGGAGTTCTTTGTACAAGTTCATTTTTCAGTGCTTAATGTGTGTGAAATTACATTTTGTCTATTTTCAACACACTTTTCATATTCATCAATCAATTTGCTTCTAGACACGTTATGAGTGTAGCATATGAAATGGGCAGAGAACATAGTAGTATTTCAACCAAGTGAGTATCCTTAATGGGTTCTTCAATGTTGCTTAAACGTTCCGACATTTGAAGAATTTCTTTAATATGGTCTTGAATACTTGTTGTTTCATTATATTGTATAGAATATAGTTTCCGTAGTAAGAACAATGTACGTGACAGATTTGCACGTTTGTGTACACGTTTGAGAGTATCCCAGGTCATTTTTACTGTCTCAGCATGAAGTACATGTGTTACTTCAGAATCTGATGTGTTGAGACATATTAATGCTCTAGCACTTTGTTCTCGTTTAACAAAATCATCAATTGGTTTGTGTTTTCGTCAAATACTATGTCATACAAATTTTCCCGTATTAGCAGCATTTCCATTCGAAATTTCCAATTTGCATAGTTACCATGTTTTAATTTTTCAAAACGGATGCCCTCTTTGTAGCTAACCATTTTTGAGAGGGGATGGGGGGGTTGACTCATATTACTCTGTCAGATCCCATTCAGTGAGAGCTTCAGTCTCATAATCTATAATGTTGAAGGTGCGGAGTTCCTAATAGCTCTATAGACTCTCTACCTGTTAGAATACACTAACCAAGTAAGACTGAATTTGCAACACAAGCTGCTAAATTGAGACCGAGACACTTTAACAAGAATGAAAAATAGCTTTATCTGTAGCTTCACATGTGTACAGTTAATGAAAATTAAACGTTCCTTCAGTTTGGGAACTTTTGGTACACATTTCGGTACATTTAGTATAAATAAAAAGTCATAAATAATTTACAATCGTTTTAGTCCTTTGGACTAGCATTCTAATGCTGTTTTCATGTAGCAACACTGTTCAGTGTTCAGTTGAACTAATGAAAAACACGTAACAGGACTTGCTACTTGAAGCTTCCCTTAACGTAGTGATAAAGATGTACACTTACTGTTCTGCTGCACACCTCTGCATACTTTCAGGAAACAGTCACTCAGGAGCTGAAATCCTCCACTGGCTACTGGAACCATCACTGCAAACTATAGACTGTAGACTTCAGCACAGGAAGCTCACTCTCACGACTGTGCCATGATGGTTCATCTTTTATACTGATTGACGACAGTGGTCAACGTCACTTGTATGCATTGCGCCTTTGCATAAATGCGTCGGTTTAAACAAGTGGGGAAGCACAGCAGGAATATGACTATTCCCAACAGTATGTCACTCAGCCTTATTTCTATGCTGCAAGTACTAAGAGCAAGCTATTTCTGTATGTGAGATATGACCAACCCTTTCTTTTATGCCTTAGTCATTTGGTTTTTTTGTTTATTTTAACATTTTGCTTTTGTGTGATAAAACATTATGACTTGCATTTTATTGTTTTCACTACTGTGGAGTCAGTAACTGTCAGTAACTTTGAATTATTGTGAGTGATTCTCCATAGCCTTAAAGAAAGCTTGTGGTTGTCAACAGACAATCTTCTTTTTGGTTACTTTGTTAATGATATGTAACTAATGTGATTCATTATCATTGTTACTTTTTGAACGCCGTGCATGTTTGTTTTACTTGTAAATTTTCTATTTTTGGGTGTCTAATACTGTGAATTTTTTACAGTGTTGGCAACTTTACAATGCATATACACTCTTCAACGTAAGCATATCATTTCACGTTGTGGAATGGCAGGTAAATCATTTTTTATTTGATTTAGTGTTATCTGAATGCCAAGCTTAGTTGCAAATTTTTAAAGAGATAAGTAGTCCCCCCCCCTCCTCCTTACCTATCATGTAAATTGAAGGGCCTGATATGCTGTTGCTGACATTTCTCTAGTTTTCCCCTCTGAATGTTTCATCTTGCCAATGAATTTGAATTCTTCATCTGTATTTCTTCAGGAATTTCCATTGCGATTTATTTTGCGTGGTACCTATACATAAAGTCAAATAAGTAATTTTTATATAAGGTCCAGAATGCAAAAGTAAAACAACATTTTGGAGGTATTGCAAAAAATTCATTAAAATTATTTCAGTTGTTTGTATAGCATGCATGTTACAGATTAGTGACTATTTTTTATAAGCATAAAAGTTAAGTGAAAAACACACTGAGTTATGTATAGTAATGAAGTTCGTTAAGTTGAAGCATTCGACTGTTCTACTGCCTTGGTCACCCACAAGCAACTAATCTGAGGACTGGTTGCCAGAACTGTAATGTGAATCATTCTCACCTTCACCAATAAACAAAATTATCCATGATTCCCATTTCAACATCCTCTGGACTCTCAGTATATATATGAAAGTATGTACCGAAACTTCAACACAAGACTTCATGAACACAAGCGAGATGTGTCAAATGGTCTTCCAAAAACAGCATTTTCAGCATTAACCCTTGAAGACACTTCTGCAGTTCGCATTTAGAAAGAAACAAAACAAAAGTTGCTTCTTTTTTAACAAAGCATATCTATGTTTCCAAGAAAGCATTGAAATTATGTTTACCAAGAACTGCTATTCATCTATGTTTCCAAGAAAGCATTGAAATTATGTTTACCAAGAACTGCTATTCAGAGACCCCTCACCAAATCCCATTTATTTGGATCTCTATCCCAAAATCTGACAACAGTTCCTGCACTTCCAATTCACATCATAGTTCTGGCAACCAGTCCTCGGATTCAGTTGCTGACAATTGAGGCCATAGAACACTCTAAAGCTTCTACTTAACAAACTTTATTACTATACATAACTCTGTGTGTTTTTCACTGAATTTCTGTTTATTGTGGTATTGTTGCTTGACACCTGCTGTTTTCAACCATATTTTTATATGTATGCATTCATTCATACATATACAAACTGTTATGAAGCTTTTAAAATCGAGCTTTCGTGTATGTTATGTGAGTTAATTTTAAAAACAGAAGTTTCTTCTTCACTGCATGTGCTTAATAACATTGATCTAGTTTCTTTAGCACTGTCATGTGTTTAACAAAATTGATCCAATTCATTTTATTGGGTTGGGTAGAAAGTAACATTTGCAAATGCAAAGCAACAGAAAAGTGCTGATTACCATATATACAAGTACAAATCAGTACAAAATGTAGTGACCATCGCTTTCCACAACCTGTTCCCAACATCTGGGCAGCTATTGGATACCGTTCCTGTAGAAATGTGGCAACTTGGACACAAAAAAGTCAGTAAGGAGCTTTTGACATCATCCCGGTTGGTGAACCGCTGTCCACCCAGGAAATGCAATAAAAACAGGCCAAGTCATTAAATGTTCTTTTTGAAAAGGAAACAATTCTTGTCTAGTCTCTCCTTACACCCCAATGTCCACCTTATTTAGGAAATGTATGTTTTGAGGAAGTTCAGTAATGTTTGCAAAGAAAGATTCCTACACTGTCGCCCCAATAACTGAAATAAGACTGATTTCGCCTCTGCAAATCAGTTTTAACCGTGATAAATCATTTGAGTAACCTGCAATAGTAAAGTGGGGCTCATGTAATTTTAATTGTTTTGATGTCATAATATGATACACATATTTCCAATTATTCTGTATTGTGTAGTAATTGCATAACATTTGCAAACTTTTTAAATGTATAGGCAGACATGCCAACTCTCCAGATTTAGGCGGAAGACTCTGGACTTTCAGCCCTTCCTCCTGCCCTCTAGATGAATGTCAAATTCTCCTGATTTTCACCAAGAATTAGCCGTTAGGATGGTCGAAATTCCATCAACCACCATGATTTCGGACCGCCTGTGAAATCTTTTTCTTTCTGCAGCAAGGCGGCAGTCATCAGTTTCGTACTTTTCCTCTCCTCCTATCTGCAAAAAGAAAGCCATCCCACTGGCAGAGTGGTCTAAGTGCTGGCATCTGACCAATCATCCAAGATGGATCGGAAAAAATATGCTTTAAAAAAATTTCTCCCAGTCCGATTGTCATAAAACACCTTCAGCAAAGAGCTCACCTGCTCTGATGCTAGAATGCTGGGGAGAGTCAGTAATTGATTGACAGATGGGAGCTGCCCTGCCTTCTCCTTGCAGTTCAGTCTTTTAACCACTTGCCTCAACAGAGCAGCATGCATTCTAAGTGATGATAAACAATTGAGTTGCAGCAAATTCACTAACGATAAAAGGGGGTAGTTACAAAGGATTGCAAGGCGATGTTAGTACAATGCTTTTTGTCATCTTCACCTTCACACACTACCTAAATAAAAAAACAGTTAGCTGCCATTTTATCCATAAAAAAAAAAAAAACCTGCGGGCCATTGTATGTTTTCATTTTCTTTCAGAATCGAGGTACCTGAGAACGAATTTCATTAGGGAAAGGGGGTGTTGATTTTTGTGTAGTTTTTTTGTTTGTTTGTTTGTTTGTTTGTTTTTTTTTCTCCAGAACTTTTAGTGGACCAATAATACTACTTCTGGAAAATTGTTCCTCAGTCTGGAAAATGTCGATAAAAAATAGCACTCGGGTGATTTTATGCGCCGTAAAAATCTCTCGATTTTCTGATTTTCAAAGTTGGCATGTCTGCATAGGAATTTAGGATTCTCTCACATAAGTTTCTCAAAATACTCATCGTATGTCTATCAGTTTTGTTTGATATATTTTTCTAATAAACACATTTATTGTGAAGGAAGTAGCAGAAGCTGTGTAAGTAATTTACATCCCCAAAACTGGAGTGGATCAGGATGAGAATTGAAGTTAAGAAATGCTATTTGTTTTGGAATGCTATGGGGATTTTTGCATAATTTTGAGATTTGAGTATTTTTCTGCCATATACATTTTTTTCAGTGATAAGCTAAGATTTTGGCTAGGAACCGGTGAAGAAACATTTGTTTTAGCCAGTATCTATATTCCCTCTAAATTTCACAGCTTGTGCATGGTTGAGCAAAAATCAAGCTAAATGGAGATCGCTTTATGCAGGAGAGGGTGGAGGTTGGGAAAGGGTAGTTGGTGTTTATTGCAAAGGTTCTCTTTTATTTCTTCAGGAAAAGACATTTTTATTACTTTTGAACTTTCCCTTTGCTTTTCACAACGGAAGATCTGTTTAAACTGATCTGTCATTTAGTTTTAATTTCTTTTTCTGCAACCCTTTTACAAGGTGCATGGAAGGGTTTTTTAATTGTGCACAGCTGCTCATACATTCACATACCTGCCAACTACTATGGAATGTCCATAGTTTCTACGGATTTTGTTGACTGACTATGAAACACGCTGTCAAAACTATGGATTTTACGAATTTTCATTTTGTTTAACTTTTTTTTTTTTTGCAACTTTATGATGTAAACGAGATTCATAAGCGAATTTGCGTAATTCCGTTTTGTTTTTTGTTTTGTTTTTTGTCATCGTTTAGATCATTCTCGAGATCAATGCAAAGCTGAAAAGAATTGGAGGGGTGTGTCATTTTCCATCTGGCAACAGCAGTATCTTGTGTTTCAAAACTTTCGAAAACGATAGTTTAAATGGAGTAAATAATGTTACCGCGATTGTCATTTTTTCTCCTGATGTTGCTTTCATGCCCAGTCTTGTTAAATATCCTTTTATTGCATAAATGTTTGTATTTCAGCTTGAAACTTTAAGCAACAATTTGCTAAAACGGAAGTTAGACACCGCAAAAATTTCCTTGTAATCTTCAGGCATAAGATTCTTCCTCGAATTCGAGGAATTCCGCCATTTTCGTTTTTATGTTGGTCATTCATGAGATTGGTGCACAAGTTAATAGAAATCGGGGGGGGGTATTCATCCGAGGACGGAATTCCATTTTTACGAAACTTTCTAAAACAGAAGGTCGACGGAGTTCAGATTTTTACCGTAATCATATTTTTTTATCTTGTTTTGTTGCCTCTATCCATTACTGTTGTTAAATAACATTTTACTGTATAAATATTTTTACTTCAGATTGAAAATTGGGGGGGAAATTTCCAAAACCAAAAGTCGGACGGAGGTAAAAAATTTTCCCATAAGCGCCCACTCTCCTGCATTGTTAGATATCCCGTGTCCCATAAAGTTTTGCAGTTGAGCTTAATAAGGGGGAGGAAATTCCCAAAAACAGAAGTGACAAATGTAAAAAAATTGATGCATTTTTTTTACAAATTTCGGATTTCCCGTCTGTCAAGCGTTGTGGAATTCTGAACATATCTGATTGATTTTTACTGGTGAAAGTTTTAAACTTAAGTATCACAATATTACCTATTGTGCCCTCAGCAGGGGAATGAACTTTGTGTTTCACACTTGTTAAGTTTGTTTCATTAGTGTCCTTGTTTGTTGTGACGTTTTGTGTGGCACTTATTTGTTTTTCAACAGAGATGGATTGATTCATAAAAGTGCATTTGTGTGTGCTGCACAATAATACTAGTTACTACTGACAAGGCTCTTGCCAATGTTGGCAGGTATGCATTCAGCTTAGAGGGAACAATTAACAGCTTGTACAGTAATTTTTGTCATATAATTCGCAGACCGCGAAATTCACATAAAACATTTTTTCCCCCTTTGTATAATCTGCCGACTTTGACATTCAGGAAAAAATGCGCTGTATAACCCACACATCATGGATGTTGAACTGGAAGTGGAATTTCCGACAGAAAAGTCGTTCACATAATGACCCAGGAGTCCAAAGAAGTAAGAAAAAAACGATTTTATTAAATGAAGAAATTAATTTTTAAAGGTTACTGTTTCATATTTTTATCTCTGGATATATAAAGTGCAGTGGCATGGTATCCATAAATCATGCTGGTGCAGCTCCAGAGTATTGATTACACCTTGCCAATGATGCTGATACAGAGCAAGTCATAGAAATGCTGTATATACTCTTGTATAAGTCGAAAGTTTTTGGAGGAAATTCTGCTTTCAGAGTTGAGGGATCGGTTTATGCGTGAGCCAGTGAAAAATAGGGCTAGACTTCCGTGAATTTTCCCGCGGAATTTACCGGCGGATTTGTTTACACTTTAGACCGCTGCACAGCGGCTTTTCGCATGTTGCTACACAATTGTTTTCTGACCTTCACAAAGCAATCGCATAGTGACACGATCATATCCTCAATTGTGTCCACCACTTTAAGTTTAAATTTGGCAGTGTAACTGAAATGTTTCCTTTTCAAAGACATCATGAATAGTAATGAAGGAAAATATCAGCAGCAAAGATGTTGATCAAAATGGCAAAAGACAAACTAAACACAAGGCAGCGCACATGAGATCCAAAAGGAGGAAAGCATAGGTTTGTGCAGCAAGTGCACACGTTTTCATTGGCTGGTTGACAGAAACAGAATCAAAATGACCCCCCGCTGTCCCTCCACACAACTTGCCCGATTTTTCATTATGCCCCTTCCCCCTCCTCTCCACTCTGTACAAACTCCTTAACTGAGGAAAATTTTTCCGAGGGAGTTCCTTTTCCAATTAAACCCCCTCTGCTGCACAATTACGCTGCAGATTTTTTTTTTAAATCAAAGGGCCATAAGAACTTATCGGTGTATAATCCGCAGAACCTATATTTTTAGCAGATAATCCACAGAAGATACAACAAAAACTACAGTATTCTGATTGTTTAAATTTTATTTACTGCGTACTAATAAAATATGTCATAAGCAGGTGTGAAGCTAGTGTAAGAAAACAAGAATGTATATGGAGGGAATGCAGGGGCACAAGTATGTGTATGTATATAACTTTAAGAAATGTTTGCCAGCCAATGCCTTTAACCATCACTGCTACATGATATCCACTTTTTTTTCATGATAATAACTGTGCAAAAAATATCTTAATGCTTTTATTTATGCTTGTATGAAACCACAGTGAAGCGGAGATCATTGTTATGTAAATTTTCATTTGTTTCATTAAACAAAATATTTTATTTTCATAGTTGGGGGTTGTTGGCATTTCAAGAGATAGGGGTGAGTACCTGCCCATGTGTTTATTATACTGGGGTCTGTGAATTAATTGTTGAGCACTCCTCCACTGGGTTACTGAACTTATTTTGTGAGCATATATATGAGCATTATAACCACTCGGGCATTAATCAACTATGAAACTTACAGTTGCAATGGGAAAGATATATTGTTAAAAGAACAGTAGCACTAGACAAAAAAAAAAAAAAAAAAAAAACCTAATTGTGTTCCTGTGAACTAGAAAATGATCACATGAGAGACTGGTAGGTGAAATCAAAAAGTGTGCTCAAATTAATAATTAAAAATTGGCTGGGTGCAAGCTATAAAGAGACTAAGTCATGTTAATTCTGTAATGGATTGAGAATGATTTTATTCTAGCTGACTTGGCATGCCTTTGTTATAGTAGCAGGTCAATTAAATATAACAAAATAACAGTGTGTGTATTAAATAATAAGCTGGAGATAACAAAGCAATAAAATTAATTCTGAAGCTATTACCTTTTGTGTGTGCGTGCACACACACACAAACTCTTGCTACCATAAAACAGGTTAGTTCTAAATGCTGTGTTGTGTAAAGCAAGTTTAGTTCTCTGGGCAATCTTTCTTGTGAAAGTAGTTTTATACAGCTGGTAAGAGACCCTTCCTTGCTTTGTCATGTTCTCTAGGTTATTATCAAGCTGTCTTTGCTTTGTCATGTTCTCTAGGTTATTATCAAGCTGTCTAGTCTCATCAATAATATTACCTGAATAATTATTGTGTTGCCTGTTCTAGGCTGCATAGTTCCCCTGCATTACAGGCATATAAGGGTGGACCGAAAATGCATTTTTTCACTGAATTTCGAAATCAATAACAGCCGAGTGTGGAAAAGTTGCGCCCTTGGGTTGTTTAGTTTCCGTGTAATTTTTTTTTAAATTGGACAATATCTTACGGTGCTGCTAATGTCTTTAAATTTAAGAATTTGGGCCACAAGAGCGATTTTTTCCCAAAAATGCAATTTTTCCAGATTTTTGAAATCGGTATCAGCCGAGAGCAGTAAAGTTGCCCTTTGGGTTGGTTAGTAAACAGTAAAAAAAAATTTGAAATTAGACAACATCTTCCGGTGCTGCTGGCACCTTTAAATTTTGGTTATTCAGCAGAAAAAGTCGTTTTAGTCGAAAAATCCGTTTTTGTTGAATCGACCATTTAATGCTTCGCTGAGTACCAAGTAGGCAGGCAAGCATGCACAATGCAGCTCTTTGCATATTTCAGATTAAATTCACTGAAATAACCACAACTCACCACAAGGAGGTGGCTGCATATTGAGGTCCACCCCAACCATCCAACCATTTATGCACACGCTGTGGTTTTCAATTCATTCTCTTACTTGTATGCCTGTCTGGTCTGCTGATGCTTTTCTGTACTTTGATTTGCTTTGGAAGGATGGGATTACTTTTCGGGATTCAATTTTGGCTCTGATCAAGCCATTTCTTGCACCTTGTCCAACCACAGAAGCTGCCGCTTCTGTCGCTACTTTAACTGCTCTTTCCGCTGAGTGAGTGTGGCATGGAAACTTCTTTATTTCCAGCAAAGGTGGATTTTTCTCTTTTATCATATTGTGAAGATCTTTGCTGCTGATTTCTAGAAGCATAGGTGGCTGAGTTACTACACAGGCGTTCCAGTTGATTAGGTCTATATAATTTAAGTAATACTACATAATATATGTAGCTGTAATACTGTTTCTCACGTTATAATAACAAAAGTGTGGCCATTAAAAACGGACGATTAGGCTAAAGTATTCATAAAAGATATGCAGCTTAAAAACTTTCAGCTCACCTATTCAAATGCTGCAGCCTTGTATAATCAAGATTCAGCGTACGATACCATTTATACGTTGAGTAGAATTCAAGAATAAAAACATTTAAAAAACCTGAAGCTTACGAACGATGAAGTATGACTATATCTTCGATGCACTCAAAAAGTAAAACACGAAGATTCACGGGAACGAACAACACAGTATTATAAATATTGAACGGGAATTATAGAGGATAAATTTATTAAGGTACTTTACCTCGCAAATTTTTGATCTAGAGACTAGATCATCTTCAGGAGTTCTTGCGTCTTACTACTTCCACAGGTCTGGCGACCAAGCCTGATGGATTTTCCATCCAGCATGGTCGTTGATGTTGCCACCTTGTGTCTTGTAAATTTCCATGGATTCCTCTAATTTCCGGATAATTGCGTAGGATTGATGTTTGATTACTTGCAAGGAGTCCCAGTCCATTTTGTGGGCAATTTGTTATATGTGCCTGTCTAATCCTGTTTTATTTTAAATGTTCCTTATTGCTCCTTTGTGTTCATTAATTAACCTTCATCCTGTTTCTCCTATGTATGGTAAACCACATGAACACTCGATTTTATAAATGACTCCTGCAATAAGGAACATTTAAAATAAAACAGGATTAGATAGGCACATACAACAAACTGGCCACTTAATGGACTGGGACTCCTTGCAAGTAATCAAACATCAATCCCACACAATTATCCGGAAATTAGAGGAACCTGGAAATTTACAAGACACAAGGTGGCAACATCAACGACCATGTTGGATGGCAAATCCATCAGGCTTGGTCGCCAGACCTGTGGAAGTAGTAAAGACACAAGAACTCCTGAAGATGATCTAGTGTCTAGATAGAAAATTTGAGAGGTAAAGTACCTTAATAAATTTATCCTCTATAATTCCCACTCAATATTTATAATACTGAAGTAGTTAGAGGAAGCCATAAAGTCATTAATTATTAGGATGAACAAACATTCAAATCGATAAAACAAAGTTGGATTAACGAAAGACTAAAACGATTTTTAAAATACTGAACTAAGGAACATAAAAGCCTTATCTATTCCCCATGCAATGAACCGCGCATTCTATACGAGTTACGACATATATTTATGTCATTATCAATGGAGTTGTTGCGTTCTAAAGTAGTAAGCAGTTTCAGAAGCCTGATGTTGCTGTGATGACTCACCGTTAGCCATGCCACACCCCAAATCGTCAGAGTCACAGTACGTTGCTGTTCTGGAATCTTCAAAGCTTTTTAATTGCAATGCCATCTATAGTAGTTTCCTTTCCCTAAAGTTCAGGAAAATTTAAATCTTTACTGGTTTGGTCTTTTTGTCTTCCATGTTTTAAAATCCTGTTCAACCCCCCCCCCCGTTCTAGTAGATGTTTCCATGCATACAAAATTTCGATGGGAGAATTACTATTGCAACTTTTTAACTTATATTTCTCAATAGCCAAGGCTTCTGCATTAATAATCTGCCTATGTGATTTATGCGAAGTAATGATTTTAATGTTTTCCCAGTCAGTTTGTAAATTATTTTCCAAGCAGTATTGAATAAATAGGGATGTAAGGTCAGGTGATGCGTAACATCACAGCCTCTCCTTGACAAATGTCAACCCCGCCTTCTCGTGGTGAATCCTGTTCCCACTAAAGGGGCTCTGACGACCGCCAATAGCGGTATAACTATACCATCGGGATCAGAGGAAATGCTATCCCACACTCACCAACCCGCTTGGCCAGCGTGGTGAGTTATGGCCAAACACCTCCAAAATGACTCTACAACTTAAATCTTGGCCCTCAGTCTCCGGCAGCTGGAATGTACCTGGCCAAGGCAGCGGCCAGTGCGACATGAAGGCAGAGGGTGCTAAGAATCCCCGGAGGACCGGACTAGGCTGCCATTTGATGCTGACCTTGGCTACCTATGACGGACGCTCCCTATCTTCTGATTCAAGGCTTATTGAATTGGAAGAGGAACTACAAAGGATCAAGTGGGACATCGTCGGGCTAAGTGAGGTAAGGAGAAAAGGAGAAGATCTCATTGAACTGAAAAGTGGACATCTCTTCTATTATCGTGGGACAGATACTGGCAGAACTAGTGGTGTTGGATTTATAATAAACAAGAAACTGAAGGATAAAGTTGTAGAAGTTGAAAGTTCCTCTGACAGAGCTGCACGACTCGTTATCCAACTATCGAGAAGATACCAGGCTCAGATTATTCAAACTTATGCACCCACCACAAGTCATCCTGAAGAAGAAATTGAAGAATTTTATGAGGAAATTCGTCATCTAAATAATAAAGGTAAGCAGCACTTGAAGATAATTATGGGAGATTTCAATGCAAAAATAGGGCAACGGCAACAGAATGAAACTTCAGTAGGTAAATTCGGTCACGGCAACAGAAACCAGCGTGGAAATACTCTCGTTGAGTTTGCAGAGGCAGAAGGATTTTTCATCTTGAACTCCTTTTTCAAGAAAAAGCCACACAGGAAATGGACATGGAGACATCCAATTGGGACGACAAGTGAAATTGATTTTATTATGTGTAACAAAAAATTCGTCATCGAAGACTGCAGTGTGCTGAACAAGTTCAACACAGGTAGTGACCATAGATTGGTGAGATGTAAGATGCACCTCAACACTAAACTGGAACGTGGCAAGCTCATAAGACAAACAAAATGTATTGACATAACCAACCTTAAAAAACACCATAATACTTTCAAGTTGGAACTGAAGAACAGATTCTCTGCTTTAGAAGGCCTAACATCGGAAGAAGTGGATATTTCGGAAGTTAACAGAAAAGTAACCAAAGCTCTAATGGAAACAGCAACAAAATTAGCTGGGTCTAAGAACAAGTTGCATGTGAACAAATTATCAGGAAAAACCAAAATGTTGATGCAAAAAAGAAGAGAGATGAGGACAACTAAAGAAGATGTGACTTCCAAAGTGGAATATATAGAGCTATGCAAGACAACACGAAAAAGTATCACTTAAGACGTAAGGAAATTCAACTGTGAGCTAGTGAGGAAAGCAATTGAAAACAACCAAAGCCTTAAGATAGCAAAGGGACATCTCAGTAAGGGAAGAAAACAGATTATGGCTCTGAGAAAAGAAGATGGTTCTATAACAAGAAATAGAGGCGAAATTTTGACAAGAGTGAAAGATTTCTACTCCAAATTATATGAAAGGGATGATACATGTTCTCCAGACATCATGAAAGGTACCAGAGTTCTTCCAGTCCTCCCAGCAGAAGTTGCTCATGCGATCAAGAACATGAAGCGGGGAAAAGCTCCAGGAGAAGATGGAATTACTATAGACATCATACAAGAAGCAAGTGGAGAAATTGAAACAGTACTCGCCCAAATTTTCACTCGATGCCTTAATGAAGGGAAGATTCCTGAGGATTGGAACAATGCTACAATGATCCTGCTACATAAAAAAGGTGACATTGAGGATCTCAGGAACTACAGACCTATCAGCCTCCTATCAGTGGTTTATAAAATCTTCACTAAAGTTCTTTCACACCGCTTGAAGGTAACACTGGACATGGCTCAACCGAGAGAACAAGCTGGATTCAGGAGTGGCTACAGCACAATAGACCATATCCACGTACTGAGAGAACTAATTGAAAGAGCGAGGGAATATGAACTTCCATTGTGCATGGCTTTTATCGATTATGAAAAAGCCTTTGATTCGGTGAAACCATCAGCAGTTACCACGGCTCTGAAATCCTGCGGTATTGAAGATGCATACATTAATATTATTAATAACATCTATGAAAATGCAAGTGCAAAGATTCGGTTGTTTGAAAATACAACACACATAAAAATTGGAAAGGGAGTGAGACAAGGTGACACCATATCTCCGAAGCTCTTTAATGCCACATTGGAAAATGTCTTTCAGTCACTGAACTGGGAAAACAAAGGGATAAAGATTAATGGAGATTATCTAACCCACCTTCGTTTTGCTGATGACGTAGTCATTTTTGCAACTACCCCATCAGAGCTGCAGAGTATGATCCAGGAACTTGCTGACAAGAGTAAAGAAGTGGGATTAAAAATGAACTTTCAGAAGACAAAAGTGATGTTCAATGCTTTTACAAGAAATGAAGATTTATCGATTGATGGAGAAAAACTGGAGATAACAGATACGTATGTTTATCTTGGACAGCAGATATCAAGTGAGGGTCACATTGATGAAGAAATTAATCGGCGTACAAAACTTGCCTGGAGAGCTTTTGGAAGAAACAGCATAATTTTCAAGAGCAATATGCCATTATGTCTTAAAAGAAAAGTGTTTGATCAATGCATCCTTCCAGTGCTTACGTATGG
The DNA here is from genome assembly GCA_039090855.1 of Macrothele yani. Classification (NCBI taxonomy): domain Eukaryota; kingdom Metazoa; phylum Arthropoda; class Arachnida; order Araneae; family Macrothelidae; genus Macrothele; species Macrothele yani. The sequence goes on along the minus strand of CM076992.1, from coordinate 98,335,156 downwards.
TGCAGAGACGTGGACCTTAACTAAAAGAGACATACAAAGGCTGCAGACAACTCAAAGAATCATGGAGAGGTGCATGCTTGGTATAACCAGGAGAGATAAGAAGAGGAACTCGTGGATCCGAAAAATGACGAGAGTGGAAGACATCATGATCAGAGTTAAATCCCTGAAATGGCAATGGGCTGGACATACTGCCAGAAGGACAGACCATAGATGGACAGCCGAAATTTTAGATTGGATTCCAAGGGACAGGAAAAGACCCAGAAAAAGACCACATGGGAGATGGGTGGATGAAATTCGTAAATATGCGGGAGTGACATGGAGGAGACTGGCACAAGACAGACCGTTGTGGAGGAAACTTGGGGAGACCTTCGTCCAGCAGTGGATTGATAATGGTTGACAATGATGATGATGATGATGATTGAATAAATGAAGTTTTACTTTCTTTCATTTGCCAGTTATGGATATTTTCTTTTAATGTGGTAAGAAGAAGTCTGTTTGTTCTACCAATGTAGATGCAATCAGGATAGTTATCGGCTGTAATGGTTGGAATTACGTAGACTCCAGATTTATCAAGTAATGTTTCATTCTTGTAGGTTAGTAATTTACAATGGTTCGTAAGTTTCAGGTTTTTTAAATGTTTTTATTCTTGAATTCTACTCAACTTTCAAATGGTATCGCAAGCTGAATCTTGATTATACAAGGCTGCAGCATTTGAATAGGTAAGTTGAAAGTTTTTAAGCTACACATCTTTTATTAATACTTTAGCCTAATCGTCCATTTCTAATGGCCACCCTTTTGTTATTATAATGTGAGGAACAGTATTACAGCTACATATATTATGTAGTATTGCTTAAATATATTATACCATGTAAAAAGTTATATGCAAAATCAGCATTTTGAACTACTTATATATATTGAGGTCCATATAATGCCTTACACCGAAATTCAGCAAAGGAACTGTAAACCTTCGTATTCTCCGCTGTCCACATCCTTTCTCCCTATCCTTCAAAATCCTTCTAATAGCAAGCTCTCTGATGTGAATTGTTTCGTCAGTAAGCATTGAGAGAAGAATGTTCTCAGGATGGCAGGGTGCCCACGCGTCCTTGAAAACCGGGAAAGTCCTTAAATTTCAAAAAAAAATTCAATGCCTGGAATGTCCTTGAATTTTAAAATCCCACAACCGAAAAATTTCGATCGGAATTTCCGATCTTTTTCCTTTTGTTATTTTTCACTTTTTTCTGCAATCCCCAGGGTGCGCACGCGTGCTTGAAAACCTGGAAAATCATGATTATGTTTTCAAGGCCTGGAATATCCTGGAAAACTGTGCTGTTTTTTTTAATGCTGTCTTGAAAAGCCTTAAAATTAGTGCTTAAAAAAAATGCCCTTTTAGGAAACCGTGTTATGTTACCCCTTCATTTTTTAAAGTTCCTCTCCGCTGTTCTCAAAGAATGTTTCGGACGTGTCATCATCATCATCATTGTCAACCATTATCAATCCACTGCTGGACGAAGGTCTCCCCAAGTTTCCTCCAAAACGGTCTGTCTTGTGCCAGTCTCCTCCATGTCACTCCCGCATATTTACGAATTTCATCCACCCATCTCCCATGTGGTCTTTTTCTGGGTCTTTTCCTGTCCCTTGGAATCCAATCTAAAATTTCGGCTGTCCATCTATGGTCTGTCCTTCTGGCAGTATGTCCAGCCCATTGCCATTTCAGGGATTTAACTCTGATCATGATGTCTTCCACTCTCGTCATTTTTCGGATCCACGAGTTCCTCTTCTTATCTCTCCTGGTTACACCAAGTATGCACCTCTCCATGATTTTTTGAGTTGTCTGCAGCCTTTGTATGTCTCTTTTAGTTAAGGTCCACGTCTCTGCACCATACGTAAGCACTGGAAGGATGCATTGATCAAACACTTTTCTTTTAAGACATAATGGCATATTGCTCTTGAAAATTATGCTGTTTCTTCCAAAAGCTCTCCAGGCAAGTTTTGTACGCCGATTAATTTCTTCATCAATGTGACCCTCACTTGATAACTGCTGTCCAAGATAAACATACGTATCTGTTATCTCCAGTTTTTCTCCATCAATCGATAAATCTTCATTTCTTGTAAAAGCATTGAACATCACTTTTGTCTTCTGAAAGTTCATTTTTAATCCCACTTCTTTACTCTTGTCAGCAAGTTCCTGGATCATACTCTGCAGCTCTGATGGGGTAGTTGCAAAAATGACTACGTCATCAGCAAAACGAAGGTGGGTTAGATAATCTCCATTAATCTTTATCCCTTTGTTTTCCCAGTTCAGTGATTGAAAGACATTTTCCAATGTGGCATTAAAGAGCTTCGGAGATATGGTGTCACCTTGTCTCACTCCCTTTCCAATTTTTATGTGTGTTGTATTTTCAAACAGCCTAATCTTTGCACTTGCATTTTCATAGATGTTATTAATAATATTAATGTATGCATCTTCAATACCGCAGGATTTCAGAGCCGTGGTAACTGCTGATGGTTTCACCGAATCAAAGGCTTTTTCATAATCGATAAAAGCCATGCACAATGGAAGTTCATATTCCCTCGCTCTTTCAATTAGTTCTCTCAGTACGTGGATATGATCTATTGTGCTGTAGCCACTCCTGAATCCAGCTTGTTCTCTCGGTTGAGCCATGTCCAGTGTTACCTTCAAGCCGTGTGAAAGAACTTTAGTGAAGATTTTATAAACCACTGATAGGAGGCTGATAGGTCTGTAGTTCCTGAGATCCTCAATGTCACCTTTTTTATGTAGCAGGATCATTGTAGCATTGTTCCAATCCTCAGGAATCTTCCCTTCATTAAGGCATCGAGTGAAAATTTGGGCGAGTACTGTTTCAATTTCTCCACTTGCTTCTTGTATGATGTCTATAGTAATTCCATCTTCTCCTGGAGCTTTCCCCCGCTTCATGTTCTTGATTGCATGAGCAACTTCTGCTGGGAGGACTGGAAGAACTCTGGTACCTTTCATGATGTCTGGAGTACATGTATCATCCCTTTCATATAATTTGGAGTAGAAATCTTTCACTCTTGTCAAAATTTCGCCTCTATTTCTTGTTATAGAACCATCTTCTTTTCTCAGAGCCATAATCTGTTTTCTTCCCTTACTGAGATGTCCCTTTGCTATCTTTAGGCTTTGGTTGTTTTCAATTGCTTTCCTCACTAGCTCACAGTTGAATTTCCTTACGTCTTCAGTGATACTTTTTCGTACTGTCTTGCATAGCTCTATATATTCCACTTTGGAAGTCACATCTTCTTTAGTTGTCCTCATCTCTCTTCTTTTTTGCATCAACATTTTGGTTTTTCCTGATAATTTGTTTACATGCAACTTGTTCTTAGACCCAGCTAATTTTGTTGCTGTTTCCATAAGAGCTTTGGTTACTTTTCTGTTAACTTCCGAAATATCCACTTCTTCCAATGTTAGGCCTTCTAAAGCAGAGAATCTGTTCTTCAGTTCCAACTTGAAAGTATTATGGTGTTTTTTAAGGTTGGTTATGTCAATACATTTTGTTTGTCTTATGAGCTTGCCACGTTCCAGTTTAGTGTTGAGGCGCATCTTACATCTCACCAATCTATGGTCACTACCTGTGTTGAACTTGTTCAGCACACTGCAGTCTTCGATGACGAATTTTTTGTTACACATAATAAAATCAATTTCACTTGTCGTCCCAATTGGATGTCTCCATGTCCATTTCCTGTGTGGCTTTTTCTTGAAAAAGGAATTCAAGATGAAAAATCCTTCTGCCTCTGCAAACTCAACGAGAGTATTTCCACGCTGGTTTCTGTTGCCGTGACCGAATTTACCTACTGAAGTTTCATTCTGTTGCTGGTGCCCTATTTTTGCATTGAAATCTCCCATAATTATCTTCAAGTGCTGCTTACCTTTATTATTTAGATGACGAATTTCCTCATAAAATTCTTCAATTTCTTCTTCAGGATGACTTGTGGTGGGTGCATAAGTTTGAATAATCTGAGCCTGGTATCTTCTCGATAGTTGGATAACGAGTCGTGCAGCTCTGTCAGAGGAACTTTCAACTTCTACCACTTTATCCTTCAGTTTCTTGTTTATTATAAATCCAACACCACTAGTTCTGCCAGTATCTGTCCCACGATAATAGAAGAGATGTCCACTTTTCAGTTCAATGAGATCTTCTCCTTTTCTCCTTACCTCACTTAACCCGACGATATCCCACTTGATCCTTTGTAGTTCCTCTTCCAATTCAAGAAGCCTTGAATCAGAAGATAGGGAGCGTCCGTTGTAGGTAGCCAAGGTCAGCATCAAATGGCAGCCTAGTCCGGTCCTCCGGGGATTCTTAGCACCCTCTGCCTTCATGTCGCACTGGCCGCTGCCTTGGCCAGGTACATTCCAGCTGCCGGAGACTGAGGGCCAAGATTTAAGTTGTAGAGTCATTTTGGAGGTGTTTGGCCATAACTCACCACGCTGGCCAAGCGGGTTGGTGAGTGTGGGATAGCATTTCCTCTGATCCCGATGGTATAGTTATACCGCTATTTGCGGTCGTCAGAGCCACTTTAGTGGGAACAGGATGCACCACGAGAAGGCGGGGTTGACATTTGTCAAGGAGAGGCCAAATCCTAATTTGGCTGGGGAAAAAAGGAAAAAAAAAAGCACTACTTCCAGTGCAATAAAATTAGATGATTTCTAGTAGATCTGTTAGGAAGGGAAGCTTGATGTCCGTCCAACAACTGCTGAGAACGGAAGGGGAAAGAAGAGACATTTAGCATTTGCAGGGGGTTGCATATGTACCAAGTCAGCGGGCATCCACCAGTGAGGAGTATGCCTGAACAACACATTCATCTGCTCCTTGTTTATGTGCATTGCCAGCCCTCCCCTCAAGAGACTTCCGCTACTTATGATAAAAAATAAGAAAACTATCTTTGCGAATTTTTCACGAAAGTGGTTGAAATTTTTACATTCACTATAATTGGATTACAGAAGCTTACTCCCAAAATTCCAATTGAATCGGTTTAAAACTTAAAAAGTTAGCATTGGAAATTTTTATTATGGACAAGTATGAGTGCCTCTTTGGACAGAGTGAGCCTCGAGCAGAAAGAGTGTTACCATAGCAACGGTTGATTGACAGCTGGAAGCGCTGATCCAAAGCCTTTGGTTGGGAAGAAAGCAAACACCTGTTTATCACTTTCACTGCTCAAAGGGACTAAAATAAAATTTTCAGAAATCCATTTTCCCAAATTTTGAAAATAACACAGTAAAATTTTTACAGTGGTTAAGATACATCACAATAAAGTTCTAGTGCAAATTTCACCAAATTCCGTTAAAAACTTTAGCAGATGCCAAAAAAAAAAAAAAAAAAAAAAAAATCTTCTGTTGCATAATCGGATTGAAAAAAAGAAACAGTAATTCTAAATTAAGGGAAAAGCAAGTGAATTATTTTTTTTAGATGCCATGGTTTATTTAAACAGAGTGATCCTTAAATTTCTTTTCTGTGATGATATGGACTCTCTTTGAATTACAAACATACATTTTTTGTTCAGACGTCTGAGTTGCTGTTTTAATAAAAAAAATCATCTATAATTAAAAATTATTATATTTGCACTTTTAAGGTATTAACCTCTTGCAAAGTGCGCATAGTTTACGTGCCAATTCATAAATGAAAAAACAATAAAAGGAAACTGTCAATAAAAGGAAACTGATTTTTAACTTGAATATGAAATGTTTACATTTAATCAATTTGATATGTTATAAAAAGTATAGAAAGTTTGACGGTAATTGGAAAGATGAGATTTTGGATGTAACCTTCAGAGAAATTTTTGACATCGTGGAATACGAAAAAAATGCTCAAGAGCAGTCATGGAAAAAAAGTTGCACGTGATGATTGACAAACAACGTGTACAAGAACAACGGGAAAATATGTATGAGGTTTATCAGAATAACTCCAACTTGACCTTGAGCTTCACGCAAAGAGCTATTTTGCAGAGAGGTAAAAAATTTGCGTTTCCACGGAGCCTGCTGAGGACGGAGGAATTAATACCCAACTTAGAAGAAATGGCACGCAGTGTACCAGCAGAAGAACGTGAAAATTTTCGAAGTAAACTGTATAGAATTGTTTTGAAAGAATTTAATGAAAAAAGTAAGAAAAAGAAATATCATTTAGATAAAATTCAGTATGAGAAAGAACAACTGATTAAATTAAGAGATGACCCAACAATTAAATTCTGTGAAGCTGATAAAACAGGGCAAATTGTAATATTAAACACAACTGAATATGATCTAAAAATGAATAGAGCTATAGAAGAACTAAATTGCAACATTCTAACAAAAGACCCAACCGAATCTCAAGTAAGGTACTTAGCTAGAATAAGAAATCACAGCACCTTGCCTGATGAAATAAAGAAAGCATACCCACCAATGGGTACTGGAATACCAAAAATGTTTGCAAAAATAAAAACTCATAAGCCTGATACACCTATGAGAGTGATTGTATCAAAAAGGAATTCCCCACTAATAAAACTAGAAAAGAATATCTACAAATTTTTGGCACCTGTGTTCATGAAGACAAGGTTCACTGTGAAGAATACATACGAATTTATTGAGAAAATTAAAGTAATTAAACAAGATTTAAGTGAATATCATATGGCTAGTATGGATGTGAGAGCTCTTTTTCCTAGCACACCAGTACCACAGGCAATAGAAATAATTATTGAAAAATTGTATGTGCTACAGACAATGAATGCAATACAAATAGAGGAGTTAAGAGAAATTTTATTGTACATATATGAAAATAACATTTTTAAGTTTAACAACAAGATGTACAAACAAAATCATGGTGGACCTATGGGGTCACCACTGTCAACTTTATTTGCTGAAATTATAATGAGTGACATTGAGGAAAAAATAATAAGTAAACTCGAGGATCCACCACTGATATACTGCAGATATGTTGATGACATTTTTCTGTTATCCAGGCTAAAAAATGATGAACTTGAGGACTTGACAAAAAAGTATAGTGAAATTTATCCATCTATAGAACTGACAGTAGAACAAGAACATGACAATACTTTGGCATTTTTGGACGTTTTGATTATTAAAACAGAGGAGAATATACAATTCAGAGTGCATAGAAAATCTTCATATATCCCAGTACTTATACCATTTCAGTCATCACATCCATTAACACATAAAAGAAATAGTGTTAAAACACTAATTAAAAGAAGTTTAACACATTCATCAATTGAACAGTATAGAAAGGAAGAAATTGAATATATTGAAAAAATTGCATATGCTTTTGGATACCCTAAACAGGTATTAAAAAAATGGATTTATGAAGTAACTCAAGGTTACAATAAGGTCAAGACTGATAAAAAAACTTGTAAAATATGTGGGAGCAATACCATATATAGAAAATGTTTCAGCAGAAATTAATAAAGTTTGTGGCAAGTATGGCATACAGGTAGGAAATCAGGTACTTACTGTAAAAAATTTAGTGATTAAAAATGAAAAAATTAGCCAATTAGATAGAGCAGGAATTTATGAAATCCCAATAAACCAGCAACCACCTGTGTCATATATAGGCAGCACCAAGAATAAATTAAAGTATAGATTGAACCAGCATATTAATAATTGGAATAAAAAGAGGCTAAGACAGCATTGACCCAATACTGTATGGAAAATCAAAAACGTCCAAGGTTTGAAGATATTAAAATTATTAAGAGCTGTAAAAACGAAAAGCAGTTAAGAATTGCAGAATCAGTGTTAATTGAAAAAAACAGATCAAGATTATGCAACATTAATGAGCCAAGTAACCTAAACGAACAATGGAAAGCCCTAATAAAAATTGAACAGCAGCGTAAAAAGAAAGAGGGAAAAAAGAGCAGCAGGGACAATAGATGGCGCCAGAGACACAACGATTCAGAGATAGCGACTGGAGCCCAGGCCTCGATGGCTCTGCTCACTTGAGCTGTGGTGGGCGGGTGAGACACACCTGCCTCCTGAAGATGACAGGGACCTGTCAAAAGTACTAGAGGATTGGATGTTCGGGGCTGAATGGGTGTGACACTTGCAGTGGGAGTAGCAGAGGTTGTGAAACAGAAGGAGGAGTTCCATAATTAGAGTTGACCAAGGTTTAATCACCTGTGAATGTAAGGTTTATGTACATAGTTTTTACTTGAATTGTATGAATGAGTTGTATGAGTGATTTCTATCGAATTGACAAGCATTATAGTAACATCTTATAAGGCAAAGGAAAAAAAAAAAAAAAAAACGATGTTTCACACCTGAAAATAAGAAGCGTAAGCAAGAAGTCTGTAAACCTGTGGGAGCCCAGTTACATCACGATGAATGACGTGTTGGAAGTGTGTGGTCATTGGAGGATACCATGTTCTTTATGGTGAGTGAGTGGTTATTCCTCATGTTTTTTTCATTTATAATTAAAAAGTTTTCTATGGGTTTAGGCAAAATTCAGCTGATAAACGTATTTCAGTAAATTGCAACATCATGGCGTAAATTTGGTCATTTTGGCGAAAATCGGGGAGCTTTTTTTTTTTTTTTTTTTCTTTTTACATTTTCTCCTATAGTTAGGGAGAAGGAGGAAGTGTGCGACTTGACAGTTCAGTGAGCTGCGGGTGGTGATTTATGGCGATGTGCCAAATGAAAAAAAGCCGTTCCATCAGGACATTCCAAAGGTTGTGCTTGGAGGCATGCTCCTGCTGTTTGATCTTAAGCGGAATGTTTTTGTGCATGAAGGGAAGAAATATCCATTTCAGCTTTGCAGCTTTCACGGCTTTTTTTTTTTCTTGGTAATAAATAAAAATCATAGTTGCTGCATTCACCATTGATCCATATTTGCATTTCTTGAATATAAACAGCAGACAATCAGAAACATGGTGTTGGGCAGGTCTTGATGTTCTTCATTTTGCATCTGCTGAATTCAGTTCTGTGGGAATAAGGAATGACTTATACTGTGAATATATACAAAACTACATATTTTTGATCTGAAAAAATAGGTCTACTTTACACAGTAGCTAATGTGTGAACTCAGACAGGACAATCAGACATACGGACATCTAATTCCATAAAAAAATCAACAGTATTTTTATTATACACCACAGGTAAAAAAGCCAAAACATGTTTTTAAACATTATAAAGGAAAACAGATTTTTGAAATGCCATGGCTTGATGATGATCTTAATTTCTGAAAGTTTCTTTTTTCCACATCCTTTTTCTTTCAATTACAATACATTGTAACAGGATACCTGTGTGTTGTATCACTTAGTGATATGGCAGATTTTCGGTTGCCGATATCCGCGATCGTAAGTGGTTGTTGCATTGCGATTGTTGATGATGACAAGATAAATACTGGAGTGATGTAAAATGTTGCATAAACTTATCCCTTCCCCCTTCTTCCGAACTTTTATGCAGTCATCATAGCTGATCAACCATTTCATTCCATGAACATCAGCACATTTCAATCATTTGACCATTGGGGGTAGGTTGGGTCTGACGGAATTCAGCAGTACTTAAGCACCTAGCGCAACAAAAACATGCTAATTTTAGACAGTTCTATTCACTTCCCCTCTACCATCCCTAATAATCGAGAGTGCATACTGTAGTTTCAAAAATTCTATTTATGAGCTAGTTTTCACGCTATTCGATATGTTTTTATTTTCAAAATTACTAACCCTTTCGAACTATAGGTTGCAGAAACGTTTATGCTTTGGGTTTGTCCGTACAATAATTCGCACGAAAGCGGTTGGATTTCACATGCATTTACTGCAAGCGCTGTGGTTGGCAGTTTTATTCTCATCTGGCTGACTTTCTTGGGCATTTTGTTTTCTTCCAAGGATTTGGGGGGGGGGGATGGTACTCTCTGGATCTAGGAGGTACGTAATACTTGTCATTAGCCATTTCACTGTCAAATTCTGCTTGGTTGCCACAATCCTTGAGGCCAGGTGACTCGAACATAGACTTGAATTGAGGTCTTTGCATTCCTGTTCACTAGTGAAAGAATATGAAACAGCTGTTTCTAAAGTGCTTGACATTATCTTGGATTGCCTATTTTGTTTGTGGAGTAGTTTTTCACTTTGTCTTTAATTAATATCCATTTAATGTAATGGTTTAACTGTTGTAACTTTGTACTTGTTATTTTTCTTTTGTGTCAAATGCATTTCTCAATTAGAAAATACTGTAATTAACTGCAAGAAATTAGATAGACAAAATTCGTAACGCACCTTTTGGTTGTAACAGTTGTTGGTCTTGTCGTCTGTGCGTTATCCTTCACTCGGTTCTTAAGTTTAAACATTCTAAAAACAGTAGGTACATTCTTCATGGAGGCGTACGTACTCATTGGTTGCGAAATTTAAAAAGAGAGTGTGCCATGGAGGAGCTTTCTTCAAGTCTATTTTGAATTTAAATATTTTCTAAGTCTGAAAATCCAAAGGTCGACAGAGGTGAGAGGGTTCGGAAATCCATTAGACCAACATAAAAAGTCTCTGTTTAAAAACACAATTTCTCCAAGAAGGGTAAACATCGCTGGACCTCTTGGCTGTATTGTCCTGCGGTGTTTTTGGTGATTTGCGTTTTCTCGTGCGGAAATTTTGGAATGACTCATACTTGTACATCCTGTCTTAAGGTATTTTAATGTTTCATAGTTCATTTTAGTCCTTTGTTTTTTGTCATGACTACCCTTCTTGGAGCAATTGTGTTTATCAACAGAGACTTTTTATGTTGGTCTAATGGATTTCCGAACCGTCTCACCTCTGTCGACCTTTAATTTTTCTGATTTAAAAATATTCTAATCCAAAATCGACTTGAAGAAAGCTCCTCCATAGCACACTCTCTTTTTTAACTTCGCGACCAATGAGTGCGTACGTGAAGAATGTACCTACTGTTTTTAGAATGTTTAAACTCAAGAACCGAGTGAAGAAAAAGGCACAGATGACTAGACCAACAACTGTTTCAACCAAAAGGTATGTTACGAATTTTGTCTATCTAATTTCTTGCAGTTAATTACAGTATTTTCCAATTGAGAAATGCATTTGACGCAAAGAAAAATGACGTTAAAAGTTACAACAGTTAAACCATTACATTAAATTGATATTAACTAAAGACTGATATGTTTTCAACATGTTTTTCCATCTTGATATATCGAGAAATATGTATATTTAAGTTTTTCACTTGTTTTTGAATCGACGCCAGCAATAATTATTTGCCTGACTGTTCGCTGATCAACCAAAAACGGTTGTTCCATTTGTGAAATCTTTCGACTCTTTTCGCAGGAGCATGATGAAAATAAGTGACACTTGCATGTGGCAATGTCGAAAAGAGTTTTCTCAGCGTCATCCTGAAATTGCTTTACTCTGTCTCTTTATGACTCAGTTGACTTGCTTTTGCTCTTCAGTATATTTCTATACTTTTTATGATAAGATCGAAGAATCTGGAGAATTCTTTTGTGAGAAAAAGTGGGAACTGAAGCTTTCTTCCATAAATTGGCCACCTTTTCCGCAACATCAGTAAATGCTGGATTACTGCTGTGCTTTGAGGATTTCAGTTGTTTCCTAACAAATAGGTAAATTTTCATAACTTGACTGTAAATTGGCAAAACGTTGGGCTTCAGCTCTTCAGGCGATCCAAAAACGAAGCAGTCAGTCGCTTTTCTGGTTGATTGATATCGTGGGGCCATTGTGATTGAGTAACTCTAACTAATGATCCTAATGAATGAGTATTGAGTATATTTTGAGACCTTATTTGACATGAACATGAACAAACGACACTAAGTGCGCCCACCTACTAGATTTCCTTTGCATTAGACCACCTCTGCGCATGACTGATAAATTCAACCTTTAAGAGATGCATGTGCGATTTCATGGGGACTGGCATAGGCGGTTCCGAAAGGGAAGAGAGGAAGTTGAGGACAATGTTTGATGTGGACAACTTCAACCTTGCATACGTATGATGCTGTAAGGAGAGTGCTGCGCGCATGTGACTGAGAGAGGATGAGTCAGTCCAAGTGAAAAATGTAAGGTGGGGGAGAAGTTACAATGGTGATAAGAAATGTGTAAGACTTAAGAGGCCTTTTGGGTGTTGATTTGCAGTTTTAATTCTGAGAGTGTATCATGTAAAGAAGATAGAAAGAAAAATATCCCGAATTTAAAGGCGCCAGCGGCACTGGAAGATATTGTCCAATTTCATAAAAATTTTACACGTTTACTAACCAACCCAAGGGGCAACTTTACCACACTCGGCTGATAACAATTTCGAAAATCTGGAAAATTTTTATTTTGGGAAAAAATGGCTCTTGTGGCCCAAATTCCCGAATTTGAAGGCGCCAGCGGCACCAAAAAACATAGTCCAATTTCAAAAAAATTCACACATTTACTAACCCAACCCAAGGGGCAACTTTACCACACTCAACTGATAATGATTTCAAAAATCCGGAAAGATTGTATTTCCAGGAAAAATTACTCTTGTGGCCCAAATTCCCGAATTTATAGGTGTCAGCGGCACCAGAAGATGTTGTCCAATTTCAAAAAATTTTTACACGGAAACTAAAACACCCAAGGGGCAACTTTTCCACACTCGGTTGTTATTGGTTTCAAAAAGCAGTGAAGTGCATTTTTGGCCCACCCTAATGCATATGCTTCTACCAGATGAACAGGTTATTTGTGTTGTATGCTCAAAAGTATTTCTCATTTGTTCACAATTAAATTTCATTTCTGGTCATCCTGCTATCAGATCTGAGAATGTAAGTATTAATTAAAAATCAAAATACAAAATAATAGTCATAGTAATAATGAATGAATGTTATCTTTATTTCATATTAGACTAATACTTTTTTTTTATTTTAGAATGACTTTGTGTAACAGTGAGAGTCTTTGAATTGCAATGTGGCAGGGCAGCAGAAAGAATTGCTGATCCACCAGACCAGAAAGTTTGAGAAATTTGCTCTAAGGTGATAGTCTATGCAGTAGCCTGTCTGTCATTCTCCAAAAATTTTGGATTTTTCTGCCATCCTGTTTACACACCCATACACACATCTTTTTGGGTTTTTTTCTTTGCAGTGATTACTGTTTGTGTGTCCTCGGCATATTTTCTCAATAACAAAGTTCGGTTCAGTCTACCAAACGCTATTTCAAATGTGGCACATACTCATGTTATGAGCAATTTTGTCTCACTCTGAGTATGTCATATGTTTGTCATCTTTTTCAATCAAGAAATCTTGTTGGCTTCATTAATTACTGAATGCTGTCTGCATTCACTGAGAATAGCTTGTATTAAGCTGATATGTTCAATTTTTACAATAGTGTTTCAATGTTATATTGGGACCACAGAACATATTTCTGAGAAATTCATGTATTGTCTTATAATAAAAATTGCAATATGTTATGTGTGCTACTAATTCAGGTTTTGTTGGATCTACAGGTACCAGCTTCTGCCTTGATATTCTTTGTGTTATTTTTGGGAAATTCGCTAACTACTGGCCTGGTGGTTCATCAGAAGCTGAATTTGAGAGATTTAATTCTTCGAAAACTGAAGGAAAGTTAACCATGTGCAAAAACTATTGAGTGTCTCAAGTAATTATTTTCATATAAAAATATTTTTTTGTTGATTAACAGAGAAACTTGTTTTCTTGTACCTGCCAAATATTGCATCACCTGATTTCTAATAATGTATTTTTTTCTTCTCTATTTTTTTTTTTTTACAATGTTAAGAATTTACTATGGAAACATTTTGACATTTTCAATTATTGTTGATATTTCAGTATTTGAGATAATGATATTTTTATTTTTGACAATAAAATCAACTTCTATAAGTCTGTTTTCTTTCAGTGATGTAAGCAAGAATGTTTTACTGTTCATTTTTTTCTATACATGATTGGAATAAGAATTAAGAAAGTACACACTGGAAGCTGTTCCTTTTGGCTTTCAGCTTAGCCAGAGCCAAATGTTATTTTTTTAAGAATTCACATTTTAAGAGAACAAATTATATTAAAGGTAGAAATAAAAAGTTTGATATTGTAATTTAACTTGGAAGTCAAAAATTCGTGTTGAAGGTACATTAACTAAACTTAAAATACCTAACTGTTGAAGGTATCTTAACTATACTCCAAGTCAACCTAAGCGTGTACCACTATGTAGGGTGCGAAACAGCTACCTTCGCTACGAAAAGTAGTCCCTAGAGTTATGAGCGAAAACCAGTAGAATTATTGCTCAGAATTGAATCCATTTTTGTTTGCTCAGCAGTTTATCAAACAAAACTGCCATCTAAAAAGTTCTAGAAGTTACTGCGCTTTTGGAAATAAATTGGGTATGAAAAGTTGCTGAATCAAAAGCTTTGCACTTTTGGCTGTTTCTGCCCACTTGAGATACAACTCAGATGGGGGAAAGGGTGGAAGACCTCTCCCAACATTAACAACACAGACAATAAATTGACAATCCGGGAAACTCGAAGGGTTGGTTACTTAAACAGGCAGTAGGGGAAGCAGTTCAGCCTCCACCAGACCCCCGCTCATAATCTCCACTGCTTGTGAGATGTGTGGGTGGGTGGAGGATCAAAAAGAAAACAGTAAAAGAGTGCATTAACACGGATGGATACCGTTCTTGCGTTCCACGACGAGTCGTGATAAGGTTCTGCCACCTTTACCAACAGTACACTTTTAGGGTGAATTGGAGTATAGATAAAGGGCAGGTTCCAGGGAAGGGAGAGACTAGTGCCATAAGACAAACAAAACATCCATGCCTCACCGGGATTCGAACCTGGACCCATCTCGGACGAATAATCAGAAGCCATCTCTTAGACCACTACACCACCAGGGTGGTTATGGAGGTTTCATTAAATGACGTTTTCCAGAAATTTTTGAGGGAATACAATATTGGTAAAGATGGCTTCGTTTCTGGTTATTTAGAATCCAAGGAGAAGAGTACGAAAAACTGCTGAAAGACTTAAATCTACTGGGGTATTTGTACATTTCTTGCTGACACCCCTCATAAAAGAATTATATTTTTAAAAATATTTTTCTTTATTTCGCTGTTTTATAATTTTGGAATTCCATATAATTGAGTAAATTTAATCATTGTAAGCAACCATAGAAAAATGGAGATAAGGGTCTAAAATGTTGTAGAAAAGCCCTATAACGAAGTGAATTTCTCCATCATTTTTATCCGCGCCAGGATTCGAACCCGGGTCCACTCATTCCGGAATAAGTTGCTCTACCAATTAAGCTACGCGGACATTTTATTCTGCTTCCTATCTGCCTTTACGTCGTGTGCGTCCTTCTGGCAGGTACGTCACATCTCCTGGTACGTTACATCATCTCCCCCTTATTTATTTATTTTTTTTTTTTTCGAAGTGCTGCTCTTATTTTTCCTATCTCGCGGTGTGGAAATAACATCACACCATTGCAAGATTGTGAACGGTCGGGTCATCCGGATAGTTCGGGCGCCATTATAACGAAGTGAATTTCTCCGTCATTTTTATCCGCGCCAGGATTCGAACCCGGGTCCACTCATTCCGGAATAAGTTGCTCTACCAATTAAGCTACGCGGACATTTTATTCTGCTTCCTATCTGCCTTTACGTCGTGTGCGTCCTTCTGGCAGGTACGTCACATCTCCTGGTACGTTACAGCCCTTTCGGGTTTTTTTTTTTTTTTTTTTCAGGAAATTTTCTGTAAAAGTATTTATTTTCAAATTGTGAAACAAATAGAGAACATTTGTCGCTTAAGTTGGGAAGATAATTTGTTTCGAAATTTTAACTTATCAGACCGTAAGCAATATTTTCTAAAGGCAGTAGTTTTTCCCGAAATACAGCATTGGCTATATTATAAATCTGATTTATATTCGATATTTAATGAAAAAGCAACTTACCTGTTGATCGAAATCCAAATCGCAATCACGAACTTACCAAATCAGTAATCATGTCAAGGGCCCTACGAGCTGTGTGGCTTCGCCACCCAATAACCAAAGAGATGCATAACTCAAAGTATGGCAATCAGAAAAAAATTAATAAAAAAAAAACGGAATCACAAGGGAAGTGCAATGGCGATGATGGCCCCATTAAAAAATCAAAATTTTTGTTCTGTAGCATTCTAGACCGGTGGCTTGCCGATTTATTCGTATATTTTGTAAACCTAAAAGCAGTTTCCTGATATAGGTAAACTACTTTTACCCATATTAGGAAACTTCTTTGTTATTTCCATGTGCCGATTTATTCGTATTTTAAAGTCCACATACTAGTCATATTAAAACTGATGAATATTTTTTTTTATTTTAGGCAAAAGCAATTTAAATAGAAATTTAGTGCCCTGCTAAATTGTTGCCTTCTAAACATGTAAAAAAAAATGTTTGGCAAGGACATTTTTTCTGACCCCCCACCCCCACTGTATTTACAGAAAGTAAGTACAAGGGATATTCTACTGATGCTTCCAATTTTTGCCAACCCCCCCCCCCCGCTCCAAATGTTTGCAGTCAGAATTTTTTTTCTTAAATGTTTTATGTAAAAAATTCGAAACCTACATGAAGAATATTGACTTCTGAACTGTGTTAAAGTACCACCCATACATTGGTAATTACTTATATGATCAAGGGACCTAAATAGAGCAGACTGTTCAGTGAATAATGCTAATAATAGGAACATTGGGATAAAGAAGTGGTGTGGAACAAGGTGCAAACCAGCAAATAGTTATTTGTTGCATCTGCTTTATTTCCGCATTGGTCAAATACAGATCACGGAGGAACAAAGATACAAACCAGTCTTTTATGTTTGCATCTGCTTTATTTCCTCATCAGTTATATGAATTTTCTGACTGCTTCAAAAAGCACAATGTTTACATCTGCTCTGCCCGTAGTGATATTATATCGGTTTATCAATAGTAGAGGCATATCATCTGTGACAATCAACATGGTGACTTAGTATCTTCCTGGCCTTGTGGACTTAGCATCTCCCTTATTAAGACACGGGTTCTTATTTCCTAACCAGAGAGTGTTCCCAACTCCGAAAGCTGCAAATCAACTAATTCTAACAGGAAAATCAACTAAAATCAACCAAAAGAAGGCACAGAAGACTTTCTTTCGAAATTATTTTTATGAAAATGAAGTGAATGAAAGTGCGAAATAGTCTTCATGGCTTTTCTATTTCACAGAAATTCATTTTTTTCGCCTCCTTTTTTTTAAGCAGTATGGTAACATTTTTTTTTCTTTCCACTCCTTTTTCCTTCACTTCCAGATTCAATGACTTCTATATGTTGCTTTTTTAGGGGGGAGTGCAGATGTTTAACTTCCACCATAAGCAGCTCTTTGAGCTATGAGCAGTTGTGAGTTTGAGGCGGAAAGTCAGTGACGTAGGGTGGACACTCTGTGCTTGATTCATCTGAGATTTGGCAAGAAACCAACACTGCATCAGAAAATTCACTTTGTAGAGTTGGCATACCACCCATGCCTTATCCAGGGGCTGTGCAGAAACCAGCGTCTCTGACCACTCCGCTGCTGGGGTGTCTTTGATGGTTTTCTGTAGACAGGCTAGGTTTAGAATGTAGCAATAGAATTTAAATCCTCCAGGAAGGAAAAAAGTAAATCCAAAAATAAAGACCGCAGCTCTGCAATTTTTTTATTTATTTATGCCACCCCGATGGCACAGTGGTCTAAGCGATGACTTCTGATCATTTGTCCGAAAAGGGTCCGGGTTCGAATCCCGGTGAGGCATGAATGTTGTATTTTCATTACGGCAGTGCCTCTCTCCCTTCCCTTTAACCAGTGGCCCTAAATTAGGGACGGGCGACTGCTTATAGCCATTGAGTTGCTCACGGTGGTCGTTAAACTTCCAATAAAAAAAAAATATGTATTTTTTTTTTTCTAGTACTGTAATGTCTCGTTTGAGTCAACTAATTCTAACAGGAAAATCAACTAAATCCCGTTTGAGTGGTAAGCTGCTGTTCTAAGCCCTCAGACACATACTTAGGATCAGTGACTGGAAGTAGTGATCCTACTGTAGCAGGCCACTTTTAGAGTAGCGTTGCATGTAGCATCACTACAAATAGGAAAAAGTTGTTGTAGCAATAGCACGATACAAAATAAAGTAGCTTGTAGCCAAAAATAACGCTACAAATCGTGCTACTTTTAAAAAATGGTATTCTACAAATCACATGACATTTCCAGACTTCCTGAAGTGTAACTGGCTGTAACAAAGGGGTCCGAGTGTGCTCTGCCTACAATAACGTACCTGACTTAACTCAGACTAAAAACTCACCAAATTGTTAACAGGAAGATCACAATTAGCCAGTAAAGACAGTAAGTACAAGGCAATCACACTAGCGTTTGTTTTTTGTTTTTTTTTCCTGTTGGTTGCAGCGTTAACGACCACAATGAGCAACTCGATGGGCTATAAATAGTTACCCATTCCTAATTTAGGATCACTGGTTCCTCCAGGAAAGGAAGGGAGCCAATGTCATAAGACAAACAATATCCATGTCTCAACGGGACTCAAACCGTTACTCATTTCAGGTGAATGGCCAGAAATCAGAGCTTAGACCACTTCCCACCAGGTATGTATGCCACTAGTGGTTGTTTTATTGAAGACTGTTTCTTGAGTGCAAGATTGGATTCTTTTACACAAAGAAAATGAATTTGCAAGTGTAGAATGATATATAGCTTTAATGGAATTCCCTAGGCTTCTCAGCTGGTCTGGCCAGCTTGAAATATGCACAATTGAATGTGTTACATGTACATAGATGCCAAGTAGTACAGATTTTCCGTAATTTTACGGATTTTTGGTTGCTGTTACGGAAGTACGGAAACACCGCTGAAATTACCGAAAATCGCCATTTGATTTAATTTTCTGAGATAGAAAGCAAATTTTTATCAACTTAAAAATTTTTGTTGGTTCTTCAAGTTTTTCTGGGGGGGGGGGGGGGAATTAAATGCTACATTCTGTGTAATATAGATTTCTGCATCTTAATTGGCAATTTATCTACCGTAGACTGATCAGCAACCACACTATGCTGGCTCAGTGTTTCATTCCATGACACCGCTCCCATTGGTTCTCCCCCTGCCGGACGCAACTACGCAGTTTAGCTCTGTGCGGACACTGCTTAGGCATTCGTTCCAAACTCCCGTGGTGCACTTCGTGTCTCCTGCGTGCAACCAGGGCAGTTGCTTTCGTTCCTCGTAGGCAGCGCTTCTGCTTTATTGTCGTTGATGCTTTTTGGTTCTCTCTGCTGCACGTGCTACCGTACTGTTACATCACGGAAGGGTGAGGCGATTGTGAAGTTTTTTTTGCTGTTTTCTTTCGTTTATTTAGAATGAAGCGTTCTTTAGAGAAACCGTCGTCGTTGAAGAAGAAACGGTGTTTTCTAGAAACTTACAATAGAGATTGGCCCTGTTTTGAGAAATCAAAAGTTTCTGTGAACCACGTGTTTTGCAGAATTTGTAGATGCGATTTTAGTATTGCGCACGGTGAGCGGGATGATTGCCGAAGACACGCTGAATCGAGAAAGCATAAATCTTTCGGTGAGTTGAAAGTTCAGTCAGTGAGCGATTTGTTTGCATCAAAGGAGAACAGGGTAATAAATGCAGAACTTATGTTCACTTCATTTATTGTGGAACACAATTTACCCATAGCAGCTGCTACCCATGCTAAACCGTTATTTCAAGCCATGTTTCCCGATTCAGCGATCGCAAAAAAATATTCGTGTAGAAGAACCAAGGCTACTGCACTAATTCAGCACATGGCCAGTGTTTCTACAAGTAACATCGTATCTGAAGTTAAAAAAATCCTTTTTCTCTATCTACGGACGGAAGTAACGATGCTCACGCAAATAAACTGTATCCCATTACAATAACATATTTTAACGAAAAAATGGGGAAAATTTAACTGTTTTGTTATCATTGGTCGAATCAAGTAATAATACAGGTGAAGGAATATTTAACGTTTTGAACAATGAATTTGTTAAAAAATATATCTCATGGAGCAACTGTGTGTCATTTTCTTGTGGCAATGCTAACACTATGATCGGTCAAGTAAAAGGTGTTGTTTCTCACATAAAGAAGGTTCAGCCTGCAATCATAGTGCAGCAATGTTCATGCCATTTAGTAAATTTAGCTGCACAGAAATCTGCTACTCAACTGAAAGGATTTAATGTTGGGCAGTTTCTGATACAGTTGTTCTTTTTTTTTTTTTGGAGAAAAGTTCAAAGAGGAAACACAATCTAAAACTGAGTCAAGCTGTTTGTGGTACTAAACTACACAAAATTCTAAACCATGTCAATACTCACTAGTTATCACTTTTGGAATCCATTGACAGAATTTTAGAACAGTGGGAGGCTCTAGAACATTATTTCAGTGACAATGAAGAAGCTAATTCACAGTATAAGAACCTTGCAAGTATGATTGGAAATCCTTCATCTAAACTTTATTGTCTTTTTTTATCTGCAACTCTTCCATTATTTACATCTGTTAACGTGTTCTTGCAGCAGGAAGCTCCACTTGTGCATGCATTAAAAGAAAACTTCATAGTCTGTTATCTGAATTGCTTGTACGATTTATCAAGCCATCGGCATTTGATGTGACAGCAACATCTCTTGCAGATGGAAATTTTGAAAGAAGGAGAAATCAAAACGAAAACTGTGATCTCGTAATTGGGTCAAAAGCAAGATCTTATATAGGCACAACTGCAGATTTGAGTAAAGACACAGTAGCTACTTTTTATTCTGAGGTAAGGGAATTTTACAAGGCAGGCTGCAATTACATTTTAAGAAAATTTCCACTTAATGATGAATTTCTGAGTCTTGCTGAAATTGCAGATGTAACATTAAGGCAAAGTGTTTCTTTTGCATCAGTCCAATATATGTGTTTCCAGTTTTGAAACCAGAAAAATCTGACAAGGTGGAATCTGAATTTGCTCACTACTAGTTTGAAAATTTTAACTGTGCTGTTACTTCTGGGAGAATGGATGAAGTGTGGCACAGAAT
Source organism: Macrothele yani (assembly GCA_039090855.1). NCBI lineage: Eukaryota > Metazoa > Arthropoda > Arachnida > Araneae > Macrothelidae > Macrothele > Macrothele yani. Next base: position 98,314,197 of record CM076992.1, on the reverse strand, counting down.
TTCTTTAATGAAAAATGAAAGTGATTAGTTGAAGTATGAATCATTAAGCAAAATTATGAAAATGATTTTAATAGTCCCTCATAGCAATGCAAGTACAGAAAGAATTTTCAGTATTGTGAAAAAAAACATGAATGAATTCAGACCTAATTTAAGTACTCATGTGCTGTCTTCTTTATTAGTAGAAAAAATAAATAGCATTGCACACAGTGAACTATGCTATCAGAAGAAGTTTTCACAAATTGAATTAAGGAAGGCCAAAATGGCAACTACAGCCAGTTTATCATAATAATTTGGCCAACATTCCAAGGAATAATTTTTCTTCATGTCTGAAGGTAATTTATTATATTTTTCTGGTAGACAGTATTTTAAATTTTCCCGCTAGCAAATTATTTTTATTGTATTATTATTATTATAATTATTATTATTATTTTGTTAATAGTTCTGACAGATTAAAATTTGTTGCAGTGTTAAATACCCAAATTTGCCGCTGTAGACTAGATTACTGAAAATTACTGAAAAAAAAATTGTTACTAAAAATTACTGAAAAATGAACATAGTGGTTACTGAAAACTACTTTTAGAGGTTGGCATCTATGCATATACAAAGATAAGTTGTGTAATTTACCTTGGTTTTTAATGCTGAATATCATATGCAATAATATAGATGTAAATATCATCCTCAAAATTTCAACTTTTAATTTAAATTTAAACGCAAAAAAGTAGTTGAAAAGTAGTTACATTTCAAAAAAAGTAGTTGTAGCTGTAGCAAGATACTTTTCAAGAATGTAGTTGTAGCAGTAGAAAGCTACTTTTAAAAAGTAACTTTCCAATCACTGCTTAGGACTTTTGACAGCTGTTAAAATTTGCATTCATAATCAACAATTACACAAGATAGAGAATACTTTATGATTCAAATCTTCACAAATGTAATCTATAGTCATTTTGATATCTCAAAATTAACATATATCTTCACTTCTGTAGTTTATATTCAGCATCATGTCATAGAGGAACGGAAACCACAATGATTTAAAATTTAATATACAATATTGTCTAAAACATATAATTTGAGGACAATAACAAAGTTTACTTCTGGAAATTCCTGTCGATGATAATATAAAAGCATGAAACATTGGATTTAAAAGCATGTGCATTTATATGTGCTTGCATTTATTCACTAAACAGAATTTGCACCCGATACACTTCAAGTTTAACGATACATAGGTGTATTTATAATAAAAAGAAGGTCCAATGAAAACAAAGGAAATAATCATCTACTGTTTCTTATCGATCAACAAAACAGTTCAACAGTCACAGTCAACTAAGTAATTACTTTACTTTCCATATTCTCTCTGAAAGTAAACCAGAACAGCAAACACAGCTTATCAATTAGCACTAATGTCTGTATACTTCTTTCCTATATACTTCACATAATAAAAGTAGTACATGCTGCTCCCCCATGCGAAATTTCCAAGAACTAAATGTTACCGCCACTTGTGGTGACTATAATTTGAGCTAACAGTGCTCAACAACCAAGGTGGTTAGAACAACCTCCTTGGCAACAATGTAGGGGGGAAAAACTTGGTTTCTGGCACTGCAGTTACTGTTGATTCTAACTTACAAATAGAAAAGAATGAAAAGTGAAAACAATGAACACGAATAATGAAAGCAACTAGAAATCAACTAAATTTTTTGGGCAGTCAACCAGATTTTTCAACTATCAACTAAATCTGAAATTTTCCAATCAAGTGCTGGGTAAAATCAACTAGATCTAGTTGAAAATCAACTAAATAGTTGAGACTGAGTTGAGATGGTATACTAGGGTCATGTATAATGTTGGACAGGTGTAGATCAATTCGTGGCGATTGCATACACAGTCCTCCCATTCCACCAATAAGAAGCATTGTTAGAAAAGGTGTCTCCTCCGACTGTGATTTCTTGTATGCTTGACTCCTAAAGTTCGCTTTTTTGTGTGTGTGTGTGTCTTGTAAGTGCACGAGAGGTTTGTGTTGATAATTTAGTTCCATTTAGCTGTTAAAAATAATAGTTAAAATTAATTTTGGTCTCCATCATTCTATTAATGATTATTTTGGATATGTTTTTTCATTAAAAGATGCTTTAAACGGCATCAAGAACTTCGAGATTTCTTCTAATACTCATTATATTTAAAAAACGTGGTGTAGTTCACAATTTTTGACAAGCCCAGTTAAGTGATATTAAGGGTGTAAAGATGTTATGTTCGAAGGGAGAAAAATTCCAATTTTGAAAACAGGATACCATTTGATGGCATGCCATTTATTTCCATTGATTACTGTAAATTATAGTGTAATCAAGGTCGTTCATTCAGCAAAACTAAGTTGAAAGCAATCCAAGATCATGACTTCTGATGTAAAAGTAAAGTTCAAACAACAACAAAAATTTTAGTTTCCTTCATACATGGCTTCTCTCGTAAGAATTCCATTAATAACGATGTCCAAAAGCACACACATTCTAGGCACTCATGATAAATTTTACGAAGCCGTTTTCATGCAAGCATCTTACTGGTTGAATCAGAATCTCTAACAGTAATTATTGAAAATAAGAAGATATTCGAAGCTAAAACACTGAATAAGGCTGTAAAATTGGCAAAAAACAACCAGTTTTTGTCAGTGTGCAAGAAATCACAGTTGGAGAACACACCTTTTCTAACAATGCTTCTCATTGGTGGAATGGGAGACATCACATTAGGGACCATATATGCAAATACCACGGGTTGCCTTACACCTGTCCAACATTATACATGACCTTGGAGGAAAATGAGGAAAATATACTTAGCTACTTCCGTCAGCGTTTGAAAACCGGATGTTCTGCCATTAGCGAGGACATAAAGCTGTTCATGTGTATACACCTGTTGTGTGTGTGTTGCAAATCATGCTTTAAATAGTTGTTATAAATAGTAAATGTGGTCAGGTACTGTGTTAGTTATGGATGTGTAAGAGTAAAGCGAATGCGGCCGACCGGAAGAACGGATAAATTCCACAAGTAAGTTAAATGTTTTGCTCATTGTTGTTCATAATGTCTTTGGCTGTAATTGCATAGATGATGCTTCTTACTGGTATGAAGGAATATATGTCTTGAGACATTAGAATTTGGGTAAATATTTTGTAACTAATATCACACTATTATGATTTTTCATTAGTGTTGAGCATTACATGACTTAAAAGATTTCTTTTTTGTGTGAATTTCTTGATACACACATCCCACTGGAAAGATTTTTCATTTCTAAACAGTGGCAAATGTCTTTCAATACTGGAATCTTCTCTGAATTTTTGGAAGCATATTTCACACTCTCAGCAATCATTACTTGCATTTGGAATAATGTGTAGTGGTGAATCAGCTGCTTTTTTCACTTCGTTAGAATTTCATTCTTCAGTGACTTCCCCTAAAGAATATTTCAGCAAATATTCCATGTTCTTAAACTTACAATTTTCATGTATTCAGAAGACTTCCATTATAATCATAGTTGTCTTAAGTGGTGGGCCAACAGGGCCAGTGCACAGGGCCCCCAACGCCCCAAGAGTCCTATGGGTTTGCAAAAAATCAATCTTTCACCACTCACCAGAAGGTTATTTTTTTATTTAAAGAAAAGAAGAAAGACCAATACAAAAAGGTGGAAGTCCTTCTGCTTTTTTTCTCCAAACCATGCTCGAGGAGGCAGGAGGGAAGTTAGGTGTTAAAACAGATCTCTTGTGGCAAAATAAGAAAAAAAAAAAAAAAAACTGACACCTCTCCCGATCCCGAGTGAGGCTTTGAGGGTCATGAAGGCACATATAGCAATTTTTTCCCGATTCACTTTTTCCTTTAAACAGTCACTTGTGTTGTCTACCTATGTGAAGAAGTGCGCATATGTATATCACTGAGGTTTGCCCATCTGATCTACTTATAAATATTCAAACTTCGCTGTTTAAATAAATAACAATGACGGAGGCCGCATATCGCTATTTTTGTCCGGTGCGTCATATTGTCCAGAAACGGCGCTGGTTCGTTTATTTCTTCTGCTTTTTTTATTTAATTTTTGTTGAATAATTTGTAGAATGGGGAAGAAATATGATATCTTTCAGCACCAATTTTCTTGTAATTTACTAAGCAACTAAATGAGAGTGCATTTGGTACTCTTAATGGAGTACTACAATTTTGTCATTCACTATTTTTCATTCAAGTGGTATTTAAAAAGTTACTGGACATTGAATGTTTGTTCTCTGAGATAACATGGTGATGGTGGTGAATATGCATAAGAATTCTCATATGTTGTATATACATAATCCCATATTGTAATAATACCATATGTTATCATCATCATTGTCAACCATTATCAATCCACTGCTAGACAAAGGTCTCTCCAAGCCTCTTCCACAACGGTCTGTCTTGTGCCAGTCTCCTCCATGTTACTCCCTCATACTTTCGAATTTCATCCATCCATCTTCCATGTGGTCTTCTTCTGGGTCTTTTCCTGTCCCTTGGAATCCAATCTAAAATTTTGACAGCCCATTGCCATTTCAGGGATTTTACTCTGATCATGATGTCTTCCACTCTTGTCATTTTTCTGATCCATGAGTTCCTCTTCTTATCTCTCCTGGTTAAACCAAGCATGCACCTCTCCATGATTCTTTGAGTTGTCTGCAGCCTTTGTATGTCTCTTTTAGTTAAGGTCCATGTCTCTGCACCATACGTAAGCACTGGAAGGATGCATTGATCAAACACTTTTCTTTTAAGACATAATGGCATATTGCTCTTGAAAATTATGCTGTTTCTTCCAAAAGCTCTCCAGGCAAGTTTTGTACGCCGATTAATTTCTTCATCAAATGTGACCCTCGCTTGATATCTGCTGTCCAAGATAAATGTATGCATCTGTTATCTCCAGCTTTTCTCCATCAATCGATAAATCTTCATTTCGTGTAAAAGCATTGAACATCACTTTTGTCTTCTGAAAGTTCATTTTTAATCCCACCTTTTTACTCGTCAGCAATTTCCTGGATCATACTCTGTAGCTCTGATAGGGTAGTTGCAAAAATGACTACGTCATCAGCAAAACGAAGGTGAGTTACATAATCTCCATTAATCTTTATCTCTTTGTTTTCCCAGTTCAGTGATTGAATTCAGACATTTTCCAATGTGGCATTGAAGAGCTTGGGAGATATGGTGTCACCTTGTCTCACTCTCTTTCCAATTTTTATGTGTGCTGTATTCTCAAACAGCCGAATCTTTGCACTTGCATTTTCATAGATGTTATTAATAATATTAATGTATGCATCTTCAACACCGCAGGATTTCAAAACCCATTTTAACTGCTGATGGTTTCACTGAATCAAAGGCCTTTTCATAATCGATAAAAGCCATGCACAATGGAAGGTCATATTTCCTCACTCTTTCAATTAGTTCTCTCAGTACGTGGATATGATCTATTGTGCTGTAGCCACTCCTGAATCCAGCTTGTTCTCTCGGTTGAGCCATGTCTAGTGTTACCTTCAAGCGGTTAGTGAAGATTTTATAAACCGCTGATAGGTCTGTAGTTCTTGAGATCCTCAATGTCACCTTTTTTATGTAGCAGGAGCATTGAAGTGTTGTTCCAATCCTCAGGAATCTTCCCTTCATTAAGGCATCGAGTGAAAACTTGGGCGAGTGCTGTTTCAATTTCTCCACTTGCTTCTTGTATGATGTCTAAAGTAATTCCATCTTCTTCTGGAGCTTTTTCCCACTTCATGTTCTTGATTGTATGTGCAACTTCTGCTGGGAGGACTGGAAGAACTTTGGTACTGGTACCTTTCATGATGTCTGGAATACATGTATCATCCCTTTCATATAATTTGGAGTAAAAATCTTTCACTCTTGTCAAAATTTCGCCTCTATTTCTTGTTACAGAACCATCTTCTTTTCTCAGTGCCATAATATGTTTTCTTCCCTTACTGAGATGTCCCTTTGCTGTTTTTAGGCTTTGGTTGTTTTCAATTGCTTTCCTCACTAGTTCACAGTTGAATTTCCTTACGTCTTCAGTGATCCTTTTTCGTACTGTCTTGCATAGCTCTATATGCACTGCTTGCCGTTCAAAATGCAACACCAAGAAGGAAGCATCTGATTGGCCTGAAATTCGCAGCATGCGTCGCCTGCAAGAGGACATGCAAACGATTAGCATTGCAGGGCATATGCAAATGATGTGCGCCCGGTACGCCACCGAGAAGCACTATAAGAAGGGTGCACAGAAAGCGTAGTGTAAGTAGTAAAAGTGTGTTGTGCTACCAGACCTATGCGTGGGAAGCTTCCTGATGCCTCGTCGCAGAATACGACAGTCATTCCAGCACGCTTCGGAGTTCGACAGAGGACAAATAGTGGCTTATCGTGACAGCGGTTTATCGTACCGAGACATCGGCGCCTGTGTGTGACGACATCCAGCCACAGTGAGGCGAGTATGGATTCGGTGGGTGCAGGAGGGACGGATGGACCGACGTGAGTGATTGCCGCGGCACACCACCGAACGAGAGCACCAGCATGTTGTGCGGCGGGCATTGACGGCTTGCACCGCAACATCACGAACGTTAGCGCAGGAATGTCGGCACGTACAGTTCGACGTCGTCTGCAGGAGCGGGGACTTGTCGCAAGGCGCCCATTGCTCCGATTACCATTCATGTTACACCACCGGAGAGTGCGACGGCAGTGGGCCGTTGAACGCCGCTCCTGGACTATGGAATGGCATGACATTTTCTTCTCCGACGAATTCCGCTTCTGCCTGCAACACCACGATGGTCGGATCCGTGTGTGGCGGCCCCACGGCGAGAGACTGTATGACGCCTGCAATATGCATCGCCATACCGGTCCGTCGCCTGGCGTTATGGTTTGGGGCGCAATTGGATATGACACCTGCACCCCTCTGGTACGCATCGCCGGTACACTCAACAGCCACCGCTACATCTCCGACGTTTTGGAGCCTGTAGTCTTCTCTTACATGCAGGACCTACCAGCGGCCACGTTTCAACAGGACAATGCGCGCCCGCAGGTGCCACGCATCGTGCAAAAATTCTACACGGCCCACTAAGTGTCACTACTGCCGTGGCCCGCCTTTTCTTCCGATATGTTGCCCATCGAACACGTCTGGTCGTTGATTGGCAACCGAGTGGCCCGGCAAGCACCACCCGCAGCTACGCCTGATGAACTGTGACAATGTGTGGAAGCAGCCTCTTTCGTTCGATGCCGGGTCGTCTAGCGGCCGTTATTGCCAGCCATGCGGGCCACACGAACTATTGATGTCTGTATATTCCGCAAGTCGCACGAGCCTGTAAACTCAATCGTTTCATCTTTGTATCTGTTGTTATGTGTCCAGTAAATCTGGCTTTGCTATCTCGTGTCCTTCTTGGTGTTGCATTTTGGGTGGCCAGCAGTGTATTCCACTTTGGAAGTCACATCTTCTTTAGTTGTCCTCATCTCTCTTCTTTTTTGCATCAACATTTTGGTTTTTTCTGATAATTTGTTCACATGCAACTTGTTCTTAGACCCAGCTAATCTTGTTGCTGTTTCCATAAGAGCTTTGGTTACTTTTTTGTTAACTTCGGAGATGTCCACTTCTTCTGATGTTAGACCTTCTAGAGCAGAGAATCTGTTCCTCAGTTCCAATTTGAAGGTATTATGATGCTTTTTAAGGTTGGTCACATCAATACACTTGGTTTGTTTTATGAGCTTGCGACGCTCGAGTTTAGCATTGAGGTGCATCTTACCATTCTATGGTCACTACCTGTGTTGAACTTGTTCAGCACACTGCAGTCTTCCATGACAAATTTCGTGTTACATATAATAAAATCAATTTCACTTGTCCATCCATTGGGATGCCTCCATGTCCATTTCCTTTGCGGCTTTTTCTTGAAAAAGGAGTTCACGATTAAAAACCCTTCTGCCTCTGCAAACTCTATGAGAGTATTTCCACGCTGGTTTCTGTTGCCGTGACCAAATTTACCTACTGAAGTTTCATTCTGTTGCCCTATTTTTGCATTGAAATCTCCCATAATTATCTTCAAGTGCTGCTTGCCTTTATTATTTAGATGACGAATTTTCTCATAAAATTCTTCAATTTCTTCTTCAAGATGACTTGGGGTGCGTGCAGAAGTTTGAATAATCTGAGCCTGGTATCTTCTCAAGAGTTGGATAATGAGTCGTGCAGCTCTGTCAGAGGAACTTTCAACTTCTACCACTTTATCCTTCAGTCTCTTGTTTATTATAAATCCAACACCACTAGTTCTGCCAGTATCTGTCCCACGATAGTAGAAGAGAAATCCACTTTTCATTTCAATGAGATCTCCTTTTCTCCTTACCTCACTTAGCCTGATGATGTCCCACTTGGTCCTTTGTAGTTCTTCTTCCAATTCAAGGAGCCTTGAATAAGAAGATAGGGAGCATCCATTATATGTAGCCAAGGTCAGCATCAGATGGCAGCCTAGTCCGGTCCTCCGGTGATTCTTATCACCCTCTGCCTTCATGTCGCACTGGCTGCTGCCTTGGCCAGGTACATTGCAGCTGCCGGAGACTGGGGGCCAAGATTTAAGTTGTGGAGTCATTTTGGAGGGGTTTGGCCATAACTCACCACGCTGGCCAAGCGGGTTGGTGAGTGTGGGATAGCATTTCCTCTAATCCCGATGGTATAGTTATACCGCTATTGGCGGTCGTCAGAGCCTCTTTAGTGGGAACAGGGTGCACCACGAGAAGGCGGGGTTGACATTTGTCAAGGAGAGGCTGTAATGTTGCTCATCACCTGACCTTACATCCCACCATATGTTGTATATATGTTTACATATATATACAAAAACATAGTAAACATAAAATTGCAAATATTGAATGCCATGACCTCACGCTCTGCTGCAGGGGTCAATGTCACCTGAAATAAAATACATAAATAACGCAGACACACTACAAGCACAATAGAACTCAATTAAATATGTAACAACCATAAATAATACATACTAAAAGATTAGCAACCGGTGGCACACCATCCTCTGCTAAAAGATTGTCACCCGGTGGCTGACCTTCTATTATTTATGGTTGTCACATATTTAATTGAGTTCTATTGTGCTTCTAGTGTCGGCATTATTTATGTATTATCATCATCATTGTCAACCATTATCAATCCACTGCTGGACGAAGGTCTCCCCAAGTTTCCTCCACAACGGTCTGTCTTGTGCCAGTCTCCTCCATGTCACACTCTTCTTTTAAGACATAATGGCATATTGCTCTTGAAAATTATGCTGTTTCTTCCAAAAGCTCTCCAGGCAAGTTTTGTACGCCGATTAATTTCTTCATCAATGTGACCCTCACTTGATATCTGCTGTCCAAGATAAATGTAGGTGTCTGTTATCTCCAGCTTTTCTCCATCAATCAATAAATCTTCATTTCGTGTAAAAGCATTGAACATCACTTTTGTCTTCTGAAAGTTCATTTTTAATCCCACTTCTTTACTCTTGTCAGCAAGTTCCTGGATCATACTCTGCAGCTCTGATGGGGTAGTTGCAAAAATGACTATGTCATCAGCAAAATGAAGGTGGGTTAGATAATCTCCATTAATCTTTATCCCTTTGTTTTCCCAGTTCAGTGATTGAAAGACATTTCCCAATGTGGCGTTAAAGAGCTTCGGAGATATGGTGTCACCTTGTCTCACTCCCTTTCCAATTTTTATGTGTGTTGCATTTTCAAACAGCCGAATCTTTGCACTTGCATTTTCGTAGGTGTTATTAATAATATTAATGTATGCATCTTCAATACCGCAGGATTTCAGAGCCATTGTAACTGCTGATGGTTTCACCGAATCAAAGGCTTTTTCATAATCGATAAAAGCCATGCACGATGGAAATTCATATTCCCTCGCTCTTTCAATTAGTTCTCTCAGTACGTAGATATGATCTATTGTGCTGTAGCCACTCCTGAATCCAGCTTGTTCTCTCGGTTGAGCCATGTCCAGTGTTACCTTCAAACGGTGTGAAAGAACTTTAGTGAAGATTTTTTAAACCACTGATAGGAGGCTGATAGGTCTGTAGTTCCTGAGATCCTCAGTGTCACCTTTTTTATGTAGCAGGATCATTGTAGCGTTGTTCCAATCCTCAGGAATCTTCTCTTAATTAAGGCATCGAGTGAAAATTTGGGCGAGTACTGTTTCGATTTCTCCACTTGCTTCTTGTACGATGTCTACAGTAATTCCATCTTCTCCTGGAGCTTTTCCCCGCTTCATGTTCTTGATTGCATGTGCAACTTCTGCTGGGAGGACTGGAAGAACTCTGGTACTGGTACCTTCCATGATGTCTGGAGTACATTCATCATCCCTTTCATATAACTTGGAGTAGAAATCTTTCACTCTTGTCAAAATTTCGCCACTATTTCTTGTTACAGAATCATCTTCTTTTCTCAGTGCCATAATATGTTTTCTTCCCTTACTGAGATGTCCCTTTGCTGTTTTTAGGCTTTGGTTGTTTTCAATTGCTTTCCTCACTAGTTCACAGTTGAATTTCCTTACGTCTTCAGTGATACTTTTTCGTACTGTCTTGCATAGCTCTGTGTATTCCACTTTGGAAGTCACATCTTCTTTAGTTGTCCTCATCTCTCTTCTTTTTTGCATCAACATTTTGGTTTTTCCTGATAGAGTGTTCACATACAACTTGTTCTTAGACCCAGCTAATTTTGTTGCTGTTTCCATAAGAGCTTTGGTTACTTTTCTGTTAACTTCAGATATATCCACTTCTTCCGATGTTAGGCCTTCTAAAGCAGAGAATCTGTTTTTCAGTTCCAACTTGAAAGTATTATGGTGTTTTTTAAGGTTGGTTATGTCAATACATTTTGTTTGTCTTTTGAGCTTGCCATGTTCGAGTTTATTGTTGAGGTGCATCTTACATCTCGCCAATCTATGGTCACTACCTGTGTTGAACTTGTTTAGCACACTGCAGTCTTCTATGACAAATTTTTTGTTACACATAATAAAATCAATTTCACTTGTCGTCACCATTTGGATGTCTCCATGTCCATTTCCTGTGTGGCTTTTTCTTGAAAAAGGAGTTCAAGATGAAAAACCCTTCTGCCTCTGCAAACTCAACGAGAGTATTTCGACGATGGTTTCTGTTGCTGTGACCGAATTTACCTACTGAAGTTTCATTCTGTTGCCGTTGCCCTATTTTTGCATTGAAATCTCCCATAATTATATTCAAGTGCTGCTTACCTTTATTATTTAGATGACGTATTTCCTCATAAAATTCTTAAATTTCTTCTTCAGGATGACTTGTGGTGGGTGCATAAGTTTGAATAATCTGAGCCTGGTATCTTCTCAAGAGTTGAGCCTGGTATCAACGAGTCGTGCACTTCTGTCAGAGGAACTTTCAACTTCTACAACTTTATCCTTCATTTTTTTGTTTATTATAAATCCAACACCACTAGTTCTGCCAGTATCTGTCCCACGATAGTAGAAGAGATGTCCACTTTTCAGTTCAATGAGATCTTCTCCTTTTCTCCTTACCTCACTTAGCCCGACGATGTCCCACTTGATTCTTTGTAGTTCCTCTTCCAATTCAAGAAGTCTTGAATCAGAAGACAGGGAGCGCCCATTATACGTAGCCAAGGTCAGCATCAGATGGCAGCCTAGTCCGGTCCTCCGGGGATTCTTAGCACCCTCTGCCTTCATGTCGCACTGGCCGCTGCCTTGGCCAGGTACATTCCAGCTGCTGGAGACTGAAGGCCAAGATTTAAGTTGCAAGTGAACGGTATTCCAATGGGAACATCAACGTCCACGAATATCGCTAATCTATTTCTGTTCTTTAAGGAATATAAATTCATTAAAAATCACCCCACCTGCTCAGATAACTACCTTTACACTTTTAGATATATTGATGATCTGCTGTGTATCAATAATTCAGAAGTTATAGAGAGTGATTTTGATAATATCTATCCTAGCTCTCTTAACTTATGTAAAACCAACCACAGTAATCAGGAACTTGAGTTCCTAGACTTAAGCATTAAGCTCAACAGAGGTAACCCATCTATTAGCCTCTTTGATAAAAGAGTTAATTTTCCTTTCAAAGTAATTAAATATCTACACTGGAATAATAACATTTCAACCAAAGTAATTGAGAATGTACTAATTTCTCAGGTCCTAAGAATTTCAAGAATTTGTAGCAACAATTTGTACTTCAATTACCACATTAATATACTATTAGAAAGTTTTCTAGAGAACGAAATTCCTTCTTCTTTCATCAAAAGAACTTTAAGAAAAATTATTCTGAATAATAGAGTAAGGTTGGCAGATCTGCTTTAATTTTCTACACAGTTAATAATATGATTCTGACCAATCAAAGCCGTAAGGAAGTTGGATAGAGGATGCCTATTAACTACCTAAAGGAACCTTAGTGCTATGGATATGACGGTCCTATTAAAACAAAAAATTAAATAATATAAACAAAATCACAAAAAAAGCTTAAAAATCTGTTTATAAAAGAAAATAAAAAACAAATAAAAAAGAAAACTAGTTATTCATCACTAGGATAGCTATACTAAAAATAGTAAAACCAACATTAAAATTAATAAGATTCTGATTAATCTATAGAAGCTCACTAAGGTGATTTAATACATGCAAAGATTATTAAATAAACTGCTCGTGTATTTTATAATATTTCTCATGTATTCTGGAGAGTTAATTCTGCTCTTTCTGATCATACAGATCCACAGTCTTAAATTTATATATTTTTTTCTCTGGTTAAAATCTCCGCGCGTTGGTTTCTTGCTGTATGAGGAGGCCATCAGCCCCACCCTCACTGCCCCCCAGCGTCTAGGTAGTAGCGGAAGAGGTCAGCCATGTTCTTCTCTTGTGAGGAGAAAAGGTTTTGTCACACAAGAGGTAAGCTCTCTTCCTTGTTTTTGGGTTCTAGGTTTTATAAGTTCAATGTTTGTACTTATTCTCTGTCGTTTTTTAGCTTTTCAGCTTTTAGGCATTGGTTTGTCTGTTAACATTTTTGCGGGTTTTAACTCTTTCTTTTCTTTGTAACTTTGAGCGTCTTTTGGGGTACCTAGGAACAGAAGATGGCTAAGCTTGTTCCTTTTCTATGCGCTGTCTCTGCGCTGTTTTTTCAAAGTAGTTAAGTTCTTAATAACTAATTAATTATGCACTTAAAGCACTGCAGAAATACTTTGTACATATTGCAACTAACTGTTTAAGGTATATAACTTTCACAAAGTTTTCTTTAGTTAATTATTATCTTTAACTTATTCTCGTTTTCGTGCTGTCATAAGTTGTAGAGTAGGGGTTTTAGACTCAAGTTTTCTTTCAAAAATCTGTTCGTTAAAAATTAACATTTCCTTTTTTAATTGCAATGTAAAATTTGGATTTCTTTTGCATTGATTTTCAGGTTTAAATTCTCTCTCAAACGAACTTGGAATTTCGTTATGGCTGAAAATCATTTCTAATTATTATGTCACTCTCACAGCTTGAGTTCTCTTTAATCTTCTTCTCTCTGTTTAATAGTAACAGATGAAGAGCATGGGTCGGGCCATGAAGGTTAATGGATGCAAGCGAAATTGTTAACTAGTGCTAGGTCATGCAACTCTACGGAGGACATGACTTATATATATATATTTTTTAAACTATTTTAGGTGGGAATGTTACTTGCATCTATGGCCTTGCAGAAACCCATTTCCAACTAGGTCTTTGTGGAAGTGAGAAAATGCAGAGTTTTTGCTGGTCCTTGATAAAGCCAAGGCTCAGTATTCTCGACACCTTCTACATTCAGTTGTTTTATTTTATTTTTTTGTCTTTTTCTCCTTTTACTCACACAGGTAGATACATAACCTTTTCTATGTTGTACTAGGTGTGAGTCAAAATTATATTTTCATTTTTTTGCTTAGGTATCTTCTTTATAGAATCATCATCATTGTCAACCATTATCAATCCACTGCTGGACGAAGGTCTCCCCAAGTTTCCTCCACAACGGTCTGTCTTGTGCCAGTCTCCTCCATGTCACTCCCGCATATTTACGAATTTCATCCACCCATCTCCCATGTGGTCTTTTTCTGGGTCTTTTCCTGTCCCTTGGAATCCAATCTAAAATTTCGGCTGTCCATCTATGGTCTGTCCTTCTGGCAGTATGTCCAGCCCATTGCCATTTCAGGGATTTAACTCTGATCATGATGTCTTCCACTCTCGTCATTTTTCGGATCCACGAGTTCCTCTTCTTATCTCTCCTGGTTATACCAAGCATGCACCTCTCCATGATTCTTTGAGTTGTCTGCAGCTTTTGTATGTCTCTTTTAGTTAAGGTCCACGTCTCTGCACCATACGTAAGCACTGGAAGGATGCATTGATCAAACACTTTTCTTTTAAGACATAATGGCATATTGCTCTTGAAAATTATGCTGTTTCTTCCAAAAGCTCTCCAGGCAAGTTTTGTACGCCGATTAATTTCTTCATCAATGTGACCCTCACTTGATATCTGCTGTCCAAGATAAACATACGTATCTGTTATCTCCAGTTTTTCTCCATCAATCGATAAATCTTCATTTCTTGTAAAAGCATTGAACATCACTTTTGTCTTCTGAAAGTTCATTTTTAATCCCACTTCTTTACTCTTGTCAGCAAGTTCCTGGATCATACTCTGCAGCTCTGATGGGGTAGTTGCAAAAATGACTACGTCATCAGCAAAACGAAGGTGGGTTAGATAATCTCCATTAATCTTTATCCCTTTGTTTTCCCAGTTCAGTGATTGAAAGACATTTTCCAATGTGGCATTAAAGAGCTTCGGAGATATGGTGTCACCTTGTCTCACTCCCTTTCCAATTTTTATGTGTGTTGTATTTTCAAACAGCCGAATCTTTGCACTTGCATTTTCATAGATGTTATTAATAATATTAATGTATGCATCTTCAATACCGCAGGATTTCAGAGCCGTGGTAACTGCTGATGGTTTCACCGAATCAAAGGCTTTTTCATAATCGATAAAAGCCATGCACAATGGAAGTTCATATTCCCTCGCTCTTTCAATTAGTTCTCTCAGTACGTGGATATGATCTATTGTGCTGTAGCCACTCCTGAATCCAGCTTGTTCTCTCGGTTGAGCCATGTCCAGTGTTACCTTCAAGCCGTGTGAAAGAACTTTAGTGAAGATTTTATAAACCACTGATAGGAGGCTGATAGGTCTGTAGTTCCTGAGATCCTCAATGTCACCTTTTTTATGTAGCAGGATCATTGTAGCATTGTTCCAATCCTCAGGAATCTTCCCTTCATTAAGGCATCGAGTGAAAATTTGGGCGAGTACTGTTTCAATTTCTCCACTTGCTTCTTGTATGATGTCTATAGTAATTCCATCTTCTCCTGGAGCTTTCCCCCGCTTCATGTTCTTGATTGCATGAGCAACTTCTGCTGGGAGGACTGGAAGAACTCTGGTACCTTTCATGATGTCTGGAGTACATGTATCATCCCTTTCATATAATTTGGAGTAGAAATCTTTCACTCTTGTCAAAATTTCGCCTCTATTTCTTGTTATAGAACCATCTTCTTTTCTCAGAGCCATAATCTGTTTTCTTCCCTTACTGAGATGTCCCTTTGCTATCTTTAGGCTTTGGTTGTTTTCAATTGCTTTCCTCACTAGCTCACAGTTGAATTTCCTTACGTCTTCAGTGATACTTTTTCGTGCTGTCTTGCATAGCTCTATATATTCCACTTTGGAAGTCACATCTTCTTTAGTTGTCCTCATCTCTCTTCTTTTTTGCATCAACATTTTGGTTTTTTCTGATAATTTGTTCACGTGCAACTTGTTCTTAGACCCAGCTAATTTTGTTGCTGTTTCCATAAGAGCTTTGGTTACTTTTCTGTTAACTTCCGAAATATCCACTTCTTCCGATGTTAGGCCTTCTAAAGCAGAGAATCTGTTCTTCAGTTCCAACTTGAAAGTATTATGGTGTTTTTTAAGGTTGGTTATGTCAATACATTTTGTTTGTCTTATGAGCTTGCCACGTTCCAGTTTAGTGTTGAGGTGCATCTTACATCTCACCAATCTATGGTCACTACCTGTGTTGAACTTGTTCAGCACACTGCAGTCTTCTATGACGAATTTTTTGTTACACATAATAAAATCAATTTCACTTGTCGTCCCATTTGGATGTCTCCATGTCCATTTCCTGTGTGGCTTTTTCTTGAAAAAGGAATTCAAGATGAAAAATCCTTCTGCCTCTGCAAAGTCAACGAGAGTATTTCCACGCTGGTTTCTGTTGCCGTGACCGAATTTACCTACTGAAGTTTCATTCTGTTGCCGTTGCCCTATTTTTGCATTGAAATCGCCCATAATTATCTTCAAGTGCTGCTTACCTTTATTATTTAGATGACGAATTTCCTCATAAAATCTTCAATTTCTTCTTCAGGATGACTTGTGGTGGGTGCATAAGTTTGAATAATCTGAGCCTGGTATCTTCTCGATAGTTGGATAACGAGTCGTGCAGCTCTGTCAGAGGAACTTTCAACTTCTACCACTTTATCCTTCAGTTTCTTGTTTATTATAAATCCAACACCACTAGTTCTGCCAGTATCTGTCCCACGATAATAGAAGAGATGTCCACTTTTCAGTTCAATGAGATCTTCTCCTTTTCTCCTTACCTCACTTAGCCCGACGATGTCCCACTTGATCCTTTGTAGTTCCTCTTCCAATTCAAGAAGCCTTGAATCAGAAGATAGGGAGCGTCCGTTGTAGGTAGCCAAGGTCAGCATCAAATGGCAGCCTAGTCCGGTCCTCCGGGGATTCTTAGCACCCTCTGCCTTCATGTCGCACTGGCCGCTGCCTTGGCCAGGTACATTCCAGCTGCCGGAGACTGAGGGCCAAGATTTAAGTTGTAGAGTCATTTTGGAGGTGTTTGGCCATAACTCACCACGCTGGCCAAGCGGGTTGGTGAGTGTGGGATAGCATTTCCTCTGATCCCGATGGTATAGTTATACCGCTATTTGCGGTCGTCAGAGCCCCTTTAGTGGGAACAGGATGCACCACGAGAAGGCGGGGTTGACATTTGTCAAGGAGAGGCTGTGATGTTACGCATCACCTGACCTTACATCCCCTTTATAGAATATATATATATATATATATATATATATATATATATATCATCATCATCGTCAACCATTATCAATCCACTGCTGGACGAAGGTCTCCCCAAGTTTCTTCCACAACGGTCTGTCTTGTGCCAGTCTCCTCCATGTTACTCCCGCATATGTATCTTTATAGTATATATATATATATATATATATATATATATATAAAAAATCAGGAGCCCCGAAAAATGTGATGGCCCAGGGGCTCTAGAAGTGTTAAAACGATACTGACAATAATAATTGATTTCCCCGATTTCCCTCACTTCCTTTGCATCACTCTTGCTAGAAAGAAACATGAAGCTTCTTGGAACCTACACACAAAAGATATTTTTAACCTGATCTGCAAGAATTTCTTGAAAAGTAGGCTAATTCACTTCAGAAGGATTTGTATTGCAATAACAATTATGATATTGCTAAATATTAGTTATACCAAGAGAACTGTTCAGTTTATATTGCAGAAAGCTGCTTTGTTGTATTTTGTTATATCAGGAAAACTGCTGAGCTAGATTTCATTCAAAATAAAAACACTGCTTACAGTGACTGTAGATGCAGTCTGTTTCAAATTACACACCATCCTCTGCTATATGCTTTGAAACTGACTTTGCAAAAATGCTACAGCAAGTTTTTTTAATGAGAGTAAGGTATTTTTAACCATCCCATCAGGCAGTGGTTGTGTGGTCAAGACAGTGGAAAAGATTTTTAATAAATACCATAGGCACTGTACGCCACAACAACAGAATATAAAAACAAAACTCCTTGAAGCAGTGCATGAACTTCCACACAAAAACTTGTTTGTAAATTTCAAACAGCCGCCCCGGTGGCGCAGTGGTCTAAGCGATGGCTTCTGATCGTTCGAATCCCGGTGAGGCATGGATGTTGTGTTTGTCTTACAGCACTGGCTCTCTCCCTTCCCTGGAACCAGTAGCCCTAAATAAGGGACGTGTGACTGCTTATAGCCCATTGAGCTGCTCACGGTGGTCGTTAAACTTCCAATCAAAAAAAAAAAAAATTCAAACAACATTATAATGAGTTTTAAGCATCATAATGTTTGAATTTGTTTTTAAATTGAAGATATTAAAAAAATTCAAACAGCATTATGTTGCTTAAATATTTAAAATAAGGGCATTTCACCATTGAAAGAATAAAACGGAAATATCATAAAAGGGATATCAAGGCAACGTGTTTCTGCATCAGTGAAGCTGTTGTTCATGTTAATGATTTTTGTCAATCACGTAGCTGGAAACAATTTTTTTTTTTACCTTATTGTTAAACTACATTTACAAGAAGAAAGAAAAAAAGCTTCCTTTCAACTGTGTTTATCCTACTGCACTGAATTCAGTTTGTTGAAATTAAGTTCATATTAAAACTAGCATTTGACTAAATCATAATTGCAGGAAGAAAAACGAAACTTGTTCACCATTATTTCAGTGCTTATCCTATGCTATGTTCTCCTTTTTGATCTTTTACAAAATAATTTGAAAAAATGGTTATACACTGAGTGGCCACTTTATTATGACCACCCCCTCAGTACTTCGTTGGGCCATCTTTTGCCTTTAATACTGTGTCGATTCTTCGTGGCATGGACTCCACGAGATGCTGATAGGTGGTTTGTGGGATCTGAGACCATGCTTGATGAATAGCACTTTCCAGGAGTGTGAGATTGCAGGGTTGTGGATCCAGCTGTCTGATGGCTTGTTCAACTTCATCTCACAAATTCTCAATGGGGTTGAGATCTGGAGATTGTGGGGGCCACCTAAGCAAAGTAAACTCACCGGCATGTTCCTGAAACCAGTCCTGTACAATACGAGCACTATGGCAGGACGCATTTTCTTGTTGAAAGTAGCCATCGCCATTGGGATAAACAATCCACATGACAGGATACACTTGGTCCGCAACAATGTTTAGATATGATGTGCCAGTCAGACAGTGATCAACATGAATTGAAGGGCCCAAAGCCTGCCAGGAAAACATTCCCCAAACCATAACATTGCCTCCACCAGTGAGCTTGAAGGGTTGTAGCAATGCATTTGGGGTCTATGCTTTCATGCTGTTTCCGCCAAATTCTCACTCGACCATCGGCATGGTGCAACTGAAAATGTGATTTATCGGACCACATAAATTGTTTCCAATTATCGACTGTCCAATCCTTGTGCGAACTGGAGACGTTTTCACTTGTTAACTGCAGACAGCAAAGGTGTTCAAACAGGCCTTCGGCTGCCATATCCCATCCGATGCAGTGTACGGTGAACAGTGCTTTCCAGAGATCATTTGAGGGGATCCTTGATTAAGATTTCTGTAATTTGCTACACTGTTGCCTGTTACCAGTCTGGACACACTCCGTTCCGCCCGAGCAGTCACTAGTCGATGACGACCACACGTTGCACGTAGAGACCCAGTTGTTTGGCTGACAGTCCAGTCTTTAAACACTTTAACAACAGCTGCTCTGGAACATTTCACGAATGCGGCGGCTTCGGTGATACTCGCTCCATGGCTCCGAGCTCCTACAATCATCCCACGTTCAAAGTCTGTCAAATCGCATTTTTACCCATCTCGTCACCCAAAAATCACTTCTACTACTGTCGCAAGCACTAAGCTTTCCCTTTTTATACTAGCCTCGCCCTTTAGCAGCGTGCAGCCATAGCTCATTTGCTTAAAACTGTCAGGTTGTTATAATAAAGTGACCACTCAGTGTATAATAATCTTTTCTTAGCAAAAAAAAAAAAAAAAAAAAAAAAGCAGTTCACACAGGTCTGTAGTCAAAGAAAAAATTAAGGTTAAGAAAAGGATTTTTGTATGCATGTATTAGAGGGAGTGTTATATTAATTGTTCATCTTCTCCATAAGAACATACAGTGTTTACTGAGGCATAAGTGCTTGGTTAGAAAATTAGATGAGATAAAGTGCTGTGTTTTTCTTTCAAATTATATGTAGGAGTAGCTTTTAAAATTAGTTTTTTGAGTGTGAATACGGCACTGCAATTAAAAATATATATAAAGAGCTCTGCATGCCTGAGGAAAATCCATGGTAGTTTTGTAAACGTATCTGTAGACCCCCTTTTTTTATTTTATGCGATATTCATTTTTCATGAGCTCATGGGGTAAAAATATTTTTCAATAAAACAATTTGAGGAACAAAATCGAGTGATTAAGGGTAATATAAAGGAACGATAATGCGGTATATTTAAATTCGCATTGCTGCAACTTTTTTTATTGGAGGTTTAACGACCACCATGAGCAACTCAGTGGGCTATAAGCAGTCGCCCGTCCCTAATTTAGGGACGCTGGTTCCAGTAAAGGGAAAGAACCTGCGCCGTAAGAGAAACACAACATCTATGCCTCACCAGGATTCGAACCCGAACCCATCTCGTACGAATGATCAGAAGCCATCGCTTAGACCACTGCGCCGCCGGGGTTGTCTAAGCTTGCTGCAACTTCAGGAATCAGGTGTTCGTTGTTATGTAGTGGCGCATTTTCTGTTTCATAGCTGATTTTCATCGAAATTGAGAACTTGCTAATTAAATTTTGATCTACAAATATGTTGGTTTGCATTCGCACCAGAATATTCCTTCTCCGCTATTTTTATGCGTTGAATCAAACACTATGTACCTTTCCAATAGCTATGTATTTCCCACCAACTCCTCGCGGTTACAGCAAAGAATATCTAACTGGTTACAGTGGTGCTGCTATTTCAATTGTTTGTTGCCTCCAAAGTACTGTACTAGCATTGCGTTTGCTATTCTATATTTGAGGTCAGTGTTCTCCTTCAAGGTCTTTGTGACCCAGAGCGTGGCCCCTGGGTCACAAAGACCTCGAAGTAGTGATGGGCATAATCGAGTAGAAATAATCGATTCATTCGATTACGTCAAATTCATTCGAATGAAAAAAAACCTCTCGAAAGAACTCTCGATTGCTCATAAGCTGTCTCGTTCAAACGAGTGCATTCGAAAGGCGAAATCGCTCGTCTCTTCTTGAGAACATGGGTTCCGAGCAAAATCGCTCGTCTACCCGAAAACATCTCGAGAGGTAACGAGATACGAGAGGTTCGGAAGTACCCGCTTTTCACGTGATAGAATTATCTCTCGCAGGGAGAATCACTTGTGTTCTTTACAACTTCTTAAGCTAGGTTATGCTATTCGAAAAACTCCAGGCGTCTTTACTGTCATTCCGTCCAGCGAAAGAAAGCTCTGAGCGTATAGCACAAATTACAAATCATTCGAATGGTTATTTGGAATAAATATCACGATTTGTCAAACGCAGAAGGCGGCTCTGAGCGTATTACGCCATCTACCGGGGAATTCTAAAATTAAAAATCGTTCGAATGAATATCTCGATTTGTCAGATCTCTCGATTGTAACCTTTCGATTATTAAATTCAATCGATTATGCCCAACACTACCTCGAAGGAGAACACTGGAGCAACGCCTTTAACGCTCACCAGGGGTCGTTGGAGACCAGCTGAGCATCTCTTGATTCGTACGTACATTTTGATACCGTTATAAATCTGAATGCAAGTTTATAAGGGCCGCCCGGGTGGCGCAGTCGTCTAAGCGATGGCATCTGATCATTCGTCCGAAAGGGGTCCGGGTTCGAATCCCGGTGAGGTATGGATGTTGTGTTTGTCTTACGGCACTGGCTCTTTCCCTTCCCTGGAACCAGTGACCCTAAATTAGGGACGGGCGACTGCTTATAGCCCATTGAGTTGCTCACGGTGGTCGTTAAACCTCCAATCAAAAAAAAAAAAAGTTCATAAGGCGCGTATTTCATTGTGATTAACTTCAGAATTCCTATTCGCGTATGGATATTATTCTAAGGTAAGGATTTTATCTGCAGCGCAGTGGTCTAATCGATGGCCTCTGATCATTCGTCCGAACGGGGTCCGGGTTCGAATCCCGGTGAGGTATGGATGTTGTGTTTGTCTTACGGCACTGGCTCTCTCCCTTCCCTGGAACCAATGACCCTAAATTAGGGACAGGCGACTGCTTATAGCCCATTGAGTTTCTCACGGTGGAAGTTAAACCTCCAATCAAAAAAAAATTATCTGTGGATGCAACCATGGTACACTGCATTGTGCCAGGTTGCTTATTAAACAATGGGAATTCATACCAGCCTCTAAGAATTTTCTAGTGACAACTTATCGACCACGTGCAGTGGCTTGACAATAATTGTAAATAGACTTTTTTTTTTACCTAAAATCTGCCAGTATTTATGAAAGAAAGGTTATTCTGATAATAAAACTGAATTCAAATTATCAGCAGTGGCGTATATTCGAGGCTAGTTGCAAATCACAGATAATGCACAAATAAAAGCCAATTAAATATGCACAAATGAAAGTCAATTAGCAACGGTATTAAGATGTGTCGATGCTTTCAGTGCGAGAAAAGCACGAGCGGACTCTCTTCTTTTGATAAAGAGAATCAGTCTGGCGAGCAATGATCAACGGCATAACGCAGGAAGATCTTCCAGAGTCTTCGCTGTTCTTATTCGAAGAACTTCGAAACGATCGCCTGCTAGCGTTTCCATGACAACATGAATGAGTGTATGGAGGGGAATGAACCATTGCTTTGCGTAACAGTTCGCTCAGAAAAGAGAACACTTCGACTATCTCAGTCACTCCCATGCTTCCGCATTTAACAGCGCGTGTTTCAGGAAAGTTGTTTATCATTCGTCCGTAAGGGGTCCGGGTTCGAATCCCGGTCAGGCATGGATGTTGTGTTTGTCTTACGGCACTGGCTCTCTCCCTTCCCTGGAACCAGTGACCCTAAATTAGGGACGGGCGACTGCTTATAGCCCATTGAGTTGCTCACGGTGGTCGTAAAAAACCTCCAATCAAAAAAAAAAAAAAAAAAAAAAGGAAAGTTGTTTCAGTTTGTGTGAAGCGTCAATGAATTAAAATTGGCGATATTATATCTTAAATTCGTGGCTTTGTTGGATTCGAACTGTGTTGATAAATTTGTGAAACCTTCAATCAACATCTACTGGCCGCCCCGGTGGCGCAGTGGTCTAAGCGATGGCCTCTGATCATTCGTCCGAACGGGGTCCGGGTTCGAATCCCGGTGAGGCATGGATGTTGTGTTTATCCTACGTCACTGGTTCTCTCCCTTCCCTGGAACCAGTGACCCTAAATCAGGGGTGACTGCTTATAGCTCATTGAGTTGCTCACGGTGGTCGTTAAACCTCCAATAAAAAAAACCGGTTGTAAAAGCATTTTAAATTATTTTAATGTGTGACACAAAGAAATTAACACTAAACTTTCTTAGTAAAAAAAAAAAAGATTTGCCCACCCTGTTTTCGAAGTCTAAGGCCGTCCCTGGTTTGTTTGTTTTTTATTGGAGATTTAACGACCACCGCGAGCAACTCAATGGGCTATAAGCAGTCGCCCGTCCCTAATTTAGGGTCACTGGTTTCAGGGAAGGGAGAGAGCCAGTGTCGTAAGACAAACACAACATCCATGCCTGACCGGGATTCGAACCCGGACCCCTTACGAACGAATGATCAGAGGCCAGCGCCTTAGACCACTGCGCCACCGGGGCGGCCGTCCCTGGTTTATCCCCTACCACTGAGTATGTTCAGTTTTATCGAAAAAATATTCAGTTAGGAGTACCTGATTGAAGTTTCCTGGCTTAAGAGGTTTCTAAGTGGAAAATGGCGATTAAAACATCAAAGATCGCGTACAACAAAACAAGCTTTGAGTACGAATTACTTACTCTTGAACCAGGTACCTTTTAATCAACAATTTTCAATGTTGCTATGAAAACTGAACATATCAACAAAAATGAAAAAAATATTTAGAATTATCGTCAACAAAAACTATATTTATTTAGAAGACGAAATGAAAATTGAAGGGCCGCCCCGGTGGCGCAGTGGTCTACGCGATGGCCTCTGATCATTCGTCCAAAAGGGATCCGGGTTCGGATACCGGTGAGGCATGGATGTTGTGTTTGTCTTACGGCACTGGTTCTCTCCCTTCCCTGGAACCAGTGACCCTAAATTAGGGACGGGCGACTGCTTATAGCCCATTGAGTTGCTCACGGTGGTCGTTAAACCTCCAATCAAAAAAAAAAAAAAAAAAAAACTTCCAATTAAAAAAAAAAAATTGAAGGTGTCGTATGGTTCTGATGAAAGTATACAGTGACAACGAAGTAGAGTAGGGCTAATCTTAACTATTAGCAAACATTTAAAAAACTACATATATCTTTCTAAGAGCACGATTACTGAAAAATATAATTCACCTTTTTCAGAGAAAATTACACAATTCTTTTATATGTTACATTTTGCTAAATATCTTGTGACATCAAATCATTCAATCGCATATTCATTACAAGTAGTTCCCATTTTTATTACATTTCCTTTGTAGTATACAAAAACGCTGGAAATACATTTCCTATATTTTGTGCAATAGATAGCTGGCAAAATGCATACACGTATAAAAACATCATATTCACAGGGGGACAAAATGTAGCTAAAGTTCTTATGTCAAGTTTTATAATTTTCTTACTTGTATATGAGTTCCAATCTTTTTCCTTTTAGGGCAAATGCGTTAATAACGTGATCATAAAAATAACATTCCTTTTTAAGGTTAACTAGAAGATGCTTTTCGATAGATAACCAGGATAACCTTGACAGTCTGTCCTGTCCTTCAGCGTTTCTGAGATACGTTTTTATGCGCTTTAGGGGTGAACAAATATTTTCGGCTGGAATGGTAATTACGAGCTTGCAAAATTTGGCTAGTTCCGACATCGCTTCGTTCATCCCATTTGATTTTTAAAAAGAAAATTAACATTTCAGTGACGTATTTACCACTGAAGTCATCTGTTGAATACAACAGTTTTAGTTTGGATCGCAGATGAGCAAAATCGAAGTACTTGGCATAATTTTTCTTTAAATTTTTAAAGAAACTCTGTGGAAAACCATTTTTAAATTCCACTCGTTTTTCAGGATTTAGCAATTCTAAAAATTTCAAGTTCTGCAAGTCTAAATATCTTGAAGTTATATGGCTCATTATATTGTCCAATATTCGCATCCGCCCCGGTGGCGCAATGGTCTAAGCGATGACCTGATCATTCGTCCAAAAGGGGTCCGGGTTCAAATCCCGGTGAGGCGTGGTTGTTGTGTTTGTCTTACGGCACTGGCTCTCTCCCTTCCCTGGAACCAGTGACCCTAAATTAGGGACGGGCGACTGCTTATAGCCCATTGAGTTGCTCACGGTGGTCGTTAAACCTCCAATCAAAAGTAAAGAAGTATTCGCAATAGAGCTGTCGTTAATTTGTTTTGGGAACTCTGTAAGCATCTGCGGGCTTACGCTGTGTAAGAGCTTCGTCTGCTTCGCTTTCTTCTAGTTTTGACTACAAACATTTCGAACTCATTTCTTTTCTCTGACACTGCTTTCTGGAACTCAGCGACTTCTTTTTTTTTTTTTTGATTGG
The DNA here is from genome assembly GCA_039090855.1 of Macrothele yani. Lineage (NCBI taxonomy): Eukaryota > Metazoa > Arthropoda > Arachnida > Araneae > Macrothelidae > Macrothele > Macrothele yani. Next base: position 98,288,668 of record CM076992.1, on the reverse strand, counting down.
AGGTTTAACGACCACCGTGAGCAACTCAATGGGCTATAAGCAGTCGCCCGTCCCTAATTTAGGGACGCTGGTTCCAGTAAAGGGAAAGAACCTGCGCCGTAAGAGAAACACAACATCTATGCCTCACCAGGATTCGAACCCGAACCCATCTCGTACGAATGATCAGAAGCCATCGCTTAGACCACTGCGCCGCCGGGGTTGTCTAAGCTTGCTGCAACTTCAGGAATCAGGTGTTCGTTGTTATGTAGTGGCGCATTTTCTGTTTCATAGCTGATTTTCATCGAAATTGAGAACTTGCTAATTAAATTTTGATCTACAAATATGTTGGTTTGCATTCGCACCAGAATATTCCTTCTCCGCTATTTTTATGCGTTGAATCAAACACTATGTACCTTTCCAATAGCTATGTATTTCCCACCAACTCCTCGCGGTTACAGCAAAGAATATCTAACTGGTTACAGTGGTGCTGCTATTTCAATTGTTTGTTGCCTCCAAAGTACTGTACTAGCATTGCGTTTGCTATTCTATATTTGAGGTCAGTGTTCTCCTTCAAGGTCTTTGTGACCCAGAGCGTGGCCCCTGGGTCACAAAGACCTCGAAGTAGTGATGGGCATAATCGAGTAGAAATAATCGATTCATTCGATTACGTCAAATTCATTCGAATGAAAAAAAACCTCTCGAAAGAACTCTCGATTGCTCATAAGCTGTCTCGTTCAAACGAGTGCATTCGAAAGGCGAAATCGCTCGTCTCTTCTTGAGAACATGGGTTCCGAGCAAAATCGCTCGTCTACCCGAAAACATCTCGAGAGGTAACGAGATACGAGAGGTTCGGAAGTACCCGCTTTTCACGTGATAGAATTATCTCTCGCAGGGAGAATCACTTGTGTTCTTTACAACTTCTTAAGCTAGGTTATGCTATTCGAAAAACTCCAGGCGTCTTTACTGTCATTCCGTCCAGCGAAAGAAAGCTCTGAGCGTATAGCACAAATTACAAATCATTCGAATGGTTATTTGGAATAAATATCACGATTTGTCAAACGCAGAAGGCGGCTCTGAGCGTATTACGCCATCTACCGGGGAATTCTAAAATTAAAAATCGTTCGAATGAATATCTCGATTTGTCAGATCTCTCGATTGTAACCTTTCGATTATTAAATTCAATCGATTATGCCCAACACTACCTCGAAGGAGAACACTGGAGCAACGCCTTTAACGCTCACCAGGGGTCGTTGGAGACCAGCTGAGCATCTCTTGATTCGTACGTACATTTTGATACCGTTATAAATCTGAATGCAAGTTTATAAGGGCCGCCCGGGTGGCGCAGTGGTCTAAGCGATGGCATCTGATCATTCGTCCGAAAGGGGTCCGGGTTCGAATCCCGGTGAGGTATGGATGTTGTGTTTGTCTTACGGCACTGGCTCTTTCCCTTCCCTGGAACCAGTGACCCTAAATTAGGGACGGGCGACTGCTTATAGCCCATTGAGTTGCTCACGGTGGTCGTTAAACCTCCAATCAAAAAAAAAGTTCATAAGGCGCGTATTTCATTGTGATTAACTTCAGAATTCCTATTCGCGTATGGATATTATTCTAAGGTAAGGATTTTATCTGCAGCGCAGTGGTCTAATCGATGGCCTCTGATCATTCGTCCGAACGGGGTCCGGGTTCGAATCCCGGTGAGGTATGGATGTTGTGTTTGTCTTACGGCACTGGCTCTCTCCCTTCCCTGGAACCAATGACCCTAAATTAGGGACAGGCGACTGCTTATAGCCCATTGAGTTTCTCACGGTGGAAGTTAAACCTCCAATCAAAAAAAAATTATCTGTGGATGCAACCATGGTACACTGCATTGTGCCAGGTTGCTTATTAAACAATGGGAATTCATACCAGCCTCTAAGAATTTTCTAGTGACAACTTATCGACCACGTGCAGTGGCTTGACAATAATTGTAAATAGACTTTTTTTTACCTAAAATCTGCCAGTATTTATGAAAGAAAGGTTATTCTGATAATAAAACTGAATTCAAATTATCAGCAGTGGCGTATATTCGAGGCTAGTTGCAAATCACAGATAATGCACAAATAAAAGCCAATTAAATATGCACAAATGAAAGTCAATTAGCAACGGTATTAAGATGTGTCGATGCTTTCAGTGCGAGAAAAGCACGAGCGGACTCTCTTCTTTTGATAAAGAGAATCAGTCTGGCGAGCAATGATCAACGGCATAACGCAGGAAGATCTTCCAGAGTCTTCGCTGTTCTTATTCGAAGAACTTCGAAACGATCGCCTGCTAGCGTTTCCATGACAACATGAATGAGTGTATGGAGGGGAATGAACCATTGCTTTGCGTAACAGTTCGCTCAGAAAAGAGAACACTTCGACTATCTCAGTCACTCCCATGCTTCCGCATTTAACAGCGCGTGTTTCAGGAAAGTTGTTTCAGTTTGTGTGAAGCGTCAATGAATTAAAATTGGCGATATTATATCTTAAATTCGTGGCTTTGTTGGATTCGAACTGTGTTGATAAATTTGTGAAACCTTCAATCAACATCTACTGGCCGCCCCGGTGGCGCAGTGGTCTAAGCGATGGCCTCTGATCATTCGTCCGAACGGGGTCCGGGTTCGAATCCCGGTGAGGCATGGATGTTGTGTTTGTCCTACGTCACTGGTTCTCTCCCTTCCCTGGAACCAGTGACCCTAAATCAGGGGTGACTGCTTATAGCTCATTGAGTTGCTCACGGTGGTCGTTAAACCTCCAATAAAAAAAACCGGTTGTAAAAGCATTTTAAATTATTTTAATGTGTGACACAAAGAAATTAACACTAAACTTTCTTAGTAAAAAAAAAAAAACATTTGCCCACCCTGTTTTCGAAGTCTAAGGCCGTCCCTGGTTTGTTTGTTTTTTATTGGAGATTTAACGACCACCGCGAGCAACTCAATGGGCTATAAGCAGTCGCCCGTCCCTAATTTAGGGTCACTGGTTTCAGGGAAGGGAGAGAGCCAGTGTCGTAAGACAAACACAACATCCATGCCTGACCGGGATTCGAACCCGGACCCCTTACGAACGAATGATCAGAGGCCAGCGCCTTAGACCACTGCGCCACCGGGGCGGCCGTCCCTGGTTTATCCCCTACCACTGAGTATGTTCAGTTTTATCGAAAAAATATTCAGTTAGGAGTACCTGATTGAAGTTTCCTGGCTTAAGAGGTTTCTAAGTGGAAAATGGCGATTAAAACATCAAAGATCGCGTACAACAAAACAAGCTTTGAGTACGAATTACTTACTCTTGAACCAGGTACCTTTTAATCAACAATTTTCAATGTTGCTACGAAAACTGAACATATCAACAAAAATGAAAAAAATATTTAGAATTATCGTCAACAAAAACTATATTTATTTAGAAGACGAAATGAAAATTGAAGGGCCGCCCCGGTGGCGCAGTGGTCTAAGCGATGGCCTCTGATCATTCGTCCAAAAGGGATCCGGGTTCGGATACCGGTGAGGCATGGATGTTGTGTTTGTCTTACGGCACTGGTTCTCTCCCTTCCATGGAACCAGTGACCCTAAATTAGGGACGGGCGACTGCTTATAGCCCATTGAGTTGCTCACGGTGGTCGTTAAACCTCCAATCAAAAAAAAAAAAAAAAAAAAAAACTTCCAATTAAAAAAAAATTGAAGGTGTCGTATGGTTCTGATGAAAGTATACAGTGACAACGAAGTAGAGTAGGGCTAATCTTAACTATTAGCAAACATTTAAAAAACTACATATATCTTTCTAAGAGCACGATTACTGAAAAATATAATTCACCTTTTTCAGAGAAAATTACACAATTCTTTTATATGTTACATTTTGCTAAATATCTTGTGACATCAAATCATTCAATCGCATATTCATTACAAGTAGTTCCCATTTTTATTACATTTCCTTTGTAGTATACAAAAACGCTGGAAATACATTTCCTATATTTTGTGCAATAGATAGCTGGCAAAATGCATACACGTATAAAAACATCATATTCACAGGGGGACAAAATGTAGCTAAAGTTCTTATGTCAAGTTTTATAATTTTCTTACTTGTATATGAGTTCCAATCTTTTTCCTTTTAGGGCAAATGCGTTAATAACGTGATCATAAAAATAACATTCCTTTTTAAGGTTAACTAGAAGATGCTTTTCGATAGATAACCAGGATAACCTTGACAGTCTGTCCTGTCCTTCAGCGTTTCTGAGATACGTTTTTATGCGCTTTAGGGGTGAACAAATATTTTCGGCTGGAATGGTAATTACGAGCTTGCAAAATTTGGCTAGTTCCGACATCGCTTCGTTCATCCCATTTGATTTTTAAAAAGAAAATTAACATTTCAGTGACGTATTTACCACTGAAGTCATCTGTTGAATACAACAGTTTTAGTTTGGATCGCAGATGAGCAAAATCGAAGTACTTGGCATAATTTTTCTTTAAATTTTTAAAGAAACTCTGTGGAAAACCATTTTTAAATTCCACTCGTTTTTCAGGATTTAGCAATTCTAAAAATTTCAAGTTCTGCAAGTCTAAATATCTTGAAGTTATATGGCTCATTATATTGTCCAATATTCGCATCCGCCCCGGTGGCGCAATGGTCTAAGCGATGACCTGATCATTCGTCCAAAAGGGGTCCGGGTTCAAATCCCGGTGAGGCGTGGTTGTTGTGTTTGTCTTACGGCACTGGCTCTCTCCCTTCCCTGGAACCAGTGACCCTAAATTAGGGACGGGCGACTGCTTATAGCCCATTGAGTTGCTCACGGTGGTCGTTAAACCTCCAATCAAAAGTAAAGAAGTATTCGCAATAGAGCTGTCGTTAATTTGTTTTGGGAACTCTGTAAGCATCTGCGGGCTTACGCTGTGTAAGAGCTTCGTCTGCTTCGCTTTCTTCTAGTTTTGACTACAAACATTTCGAACTCATTTCTTTTCTCTGACACTGCTTTCTGGAACTCAGCGACTTCTTTTTTTTTTTTTTTTTTTTGATTGGAGGTTTAACGACCACCGTGAGCAACTCAATGGGCTATAAGCAGTCGCCCGTCCCTAATTTAGGGTCACTGGTTCCAGGGAAGGGAGAGAGCCAGTGCCGTAAGACAAACACAACATCCATGCCTCACCGGGATCTCAGCGACTTCATACAATACGTGTTATCCAATTTCTTTTTCTGTAGTATTTCAAATAACGTATGGATCAAAGGAAAGATATCAGAGAAGAGACACAGCAGCAAGCGGAAATTGCCGCCCCGGTGGCGCAGTGGTCTAAGCGATGGCCTCTGATCATTCGTCCGAACGGGGTCCGGGTTCGAATCCCGGTGAGGCATGGATGTTGTGTTTGTCTTACGGCACTGGCTCTCTCCCTTCCCTTTAACCAGTGACCCTAAATTAGGGACGGGCGACTGCTTATAGCCCGTTGAGTTGCTCACGGTGGTCGTTAAACCTCCAATCAAAAAAAAAAAAAAAAAAAAGCGGAAATCGAATTCACCCAAAAACCTATTGGCTGTAAGAATAGTATCAGAACCCCAGTGTTCTTTTTTTTTTATTGTAGGTTTAACGACCACCGCGAGCAACTCAATGGGCTATAAGCAGTCGCCCGTCCCTTATTTAGGGTCACTTGTTCCAGGGAAGGGAGAGAGCCAGTGCCGCAAGACAAACACAACATCCATGCCTCACCGGGATTCGAACCCCCGACCCCGGTCGGACGAATGATCAGAGGCTATCGCTCTACACTGCGCCACCGAGGTGGCAAACCCCAGTGTTCAGGATTTTCAAGAATATTTGTGAACAATGCTCTTGTACTTTCTAGATGCTCACACACAGTTCCTACCGCCGCCCCGGTGGCGCAGTGGTCTAAGGCGTTGGCCTCTGATCATTTGTCCGTAAGGGGTCCGGGTTCGAATCCCGGTCAGGCATGGATGTTGTGTTTGTCTTACGGCACTGGCTCTTTCCCTTCCCTGGAACCAGTGACCCTAAATTAGGGACGGGCGACTGCTTATAGCCCATTGAGTTGCTCACGGTGGTCGTTAAACCTCCAATCAAAAAAAAAACAGTTCCTACCAATCGACTTTGAAATTTTCATGGAGTAGGAGTTGCATTGGGTAATCTTCTTTTCACTTCCGCATCCAATGCATGAAATCTTTTCGTAGACTTTGAAAAGAAAGAAGCCCGTCCACTCATTGTTGCGAAGAAAATTATGGATTCTTTTATACTGTTAAGTGCTTGTGAGAGGACCAGATTTAATCTGTGAGCATAGCAATGCACAAAAATAGCTTCCTGACGTTGTTCTTTTACACCAGCTTGAAGTTCCGAATATTTTCCAACCATCACAGTAGCTCCATCGTATGTCTGAGATATTAATTTTTTGGAGCATTCAAAACTTTCTAAAAGGCTTTGGACGTGCTCTGCCAAAGAATTAGCTGAACGATCAGCACTCACATCAATAAAACCAATGAATGTCTCTTTGAGAGTTCCGTCATTAGTCACATAGCGAAACACTGTAGACAGCTGGGACCTGCAACTCACATCAGTTCTTTCATCCAAATTAAAACGAGAGGAGCTACTTCAATTTCTTTTTTTATTTCTGCGATCATTACTTCTCCTATTGATTCAATCAAATCCTTTTGTGTACGATATGACATCCCTGAAAAGACGGACGAACTGTCTAAATAATTTTTAAGCTTTTCGTCATAGCAACTAATTACATTTGTTAATTCAACATAATCCCCTGGATTAACAGATTCCGTGGATTCATCATGCCCCCAAAAGGCCAATTCTTGCTTGCCAAGGAAGCACGTAACGTCAATTAAGCGCCTTAAAGTATCTCTAGTTTTTGAACGAGTTCATTATGTCGAGAAACGTCAGTTTTTATTTGTTCGTCTATTTGAAACTCAAAATCCTTTTTTGCCAAAGGTTTTTAATTTTATCACTGACGAAATGTGTATCTCTGAACACTCGTGCCGTTTGGATGAATTATGAAAGTTATTGAAGTCACCAAAACCACCGTTTATCCATAAACTTCTTCTGTCTACTGAAAATAATGTGCACGGCCAACAGTATAATTTTTGGTCACTTTTGCAAGCTGTTAACCACTTTGTTTTTTCGTATTCTTCCCGATGGAAGTGGCGAAAACATTTTTTATCCTTCGTTTGGAGAGTTTCTAAAGAAGGTTTTGATCTCTCAGCATTTATATTATCCCTTTTCCCTTGAAAACTCCTTTGCAGGGGCGGCTCATGCCATGGGGCTGTGGGGCTGCAGCCCCTACCCAAAGCAGTTTTTTTCATGCCGTACCAAGAGAAAAAAGTTTTGTGAACACCGCTGTAAGTTTTCCCAACATAATGACCACGACTGCAGTTTTCTGAACTCAACTGGAAGTTTTCCCTGCATAACACCAGTGGGAGCGGGAATGGTTACTGCGCTGCTTCCATCATTCGTCCGAAAGGGGTCCGGGTTTGAATCCCAGTGAGGCATGGACGTTGTATTTTATCTTACAGCATTGGCTATCTCCCCTCCCTGGAACCAGCTAGCGGCCCTAAATTAGGGACGGGCAACTGCTTATAGGTCATTGAGTTGCTCACGGTAGTCGTTAAACCTCCAATCAAAAAAAAAATATGTTCTCTCTGTCAAACAAGCTTCCCAAATATACAAACTGGTTTACCTGGTCAATCACTGTGCCATTTAGACTTACCCTGCATTCAGTACTAACAGTTCCTTACTCAAAAACCACCATAACTTTGGGTTTTTCCTTATTTATACTCAGTTTGAATTTCATACAAACTTCATACATTCGGAACAACATGCTCTGCAACTCACTTTTGCTCTCTGCTAACAGGACTGTGTCATAAGCATACAGCAATCTGCACACATGGGTATTACCAAGACAAACCAGCAGGGGCGGTTCCTGCTATGGGGCTGTGGGGCTGCCCCCTACCCAAAGCAGTTTTATTTTCATGCCGTACCAAGAGAGAGAAGTTTTCTGAACTCAACTGGAAGTTTTCCCTGAATAACACCACTGGGGAACGTTGACGGACTGCGCTGCTTGCCGCACTGACGGCTATTGAAACCAACTCATGTGGGAAACTCTGCCTATTCCCACAGTTCGTTTCCTTTGAATGAAACTTCCCTGGGGACTGCATTGATGGCAATCTCGCTAGCACTGGTTGCTCGCGAATGCAGTCTCTCGATAGGTGGGAATGCATCGCAGGGCCTGTGTGCTTGGTTGATTAATACGGTTCTTGTGCTTCTGAATAAGAAATAAAATAGGGGAATGAATTAAAATAATGACGAATGTTGAAATAAAGTATTAAATAAGGTATGTTTAAATGCATTGCTCAGCCTGTTTTGTTTTTTTTTCCCTTCCAATTTTTGGTTTGTTCCTGATTTTATTCAACGTATTAATTCTAACACCATCGAACTGTAGAATATTTGTGTTTGATAATGAAAAATACCCAGTTGCTGGGACTTTTGTAAGAAAGTTTTACTTATATTTTCTCTTCTGGTCAAAATGGGCATGTGAACAAATTGCGATTAAGATTAGAATTCAGTATTGGATAAATTCAAAAAAAAAAAAAAAAAAAAAAAAAAGAGAGAGAGAGAGAAAGAGATTAATTTCTGCAGCGAAATACTTGCACAAAATTGATTTCTTCACTTACCAAGCACAACGAAATTTTCGCTTTTAAACTCACGTAAATTTTTATTCACCAAAAATCATTGAAGTCACTCCACTGGGACAATTTTTTTTCTGCTGCATCCCCCCTCCCTCCCAAAAATAAGCTGCGCATTTCAATTGAGGTAGTGCATTATACTTAATTACTTTGAATAAATTTTTCTACACTAAATTCAAAATTAAAACTGGACTGAATATGTTTCCAATCCGTTTTTATTAAAGAGAATGTCGGTGTGTGAGTATCGCAATAACAACTCATCGCAAAATTTTGGCAGACCCTTCAAAATTCTACAAAATGTTTTTCATCGCCGTCCAAGTTACAATGGTCGGTATCAAGTCGAAGTTTCAGAGGCAGTGTATCAGAAGGAAAAATATTTATTGTCATATTTCTAGGGGTCACATTGAGACACTTGAGAATGCGTACATGACCTTGAGTGTGTGTCTCCGCTGCCACTGACACACGCATTAAATTTTTTACATTTTTTGTCCTTATATACTTGTATATATCATCATCATTGTCGACCATTATCAATCCACTGCTGGACGAAGGTCTCCCCAAGTTTCCTCCACAACGGTCTGTCTTGTGCCAGTCTCCTCCATGTCACCCCTGCATACTTTCGAATTTCATCCACCCATCTCCCATGTGGTCTTCTTCTGGGTCTTTTCCTGTCCCTTGGAATCCAATCTAAAATTTCGGCTGTCCATCGATGATCTGTCCTTCTGGCAGTATGTCCAGCCCATTGCCATTTCAGGGATTTAACTCTGATCATGATGTCTTCCACTCTTGTCATTTTTCGGATCCACGAGTTCCTCTTCTTATCTCTCCTGGTTACACCAAGTATGCACCTCTCCATGCTACTTTGAGTTGTCTGCAGCCTTTGTATGTCTCTTTTAGTTAAGGTCCACGTCTCTGCACCATACGTAAGCACTGGAAGGATGCATTGATCAAACACTTTTCTTTTAAGACATAATGGCATATTGCTCTTGAAAATTATGCTGTTTCTTCCAAAAGCTCTCCAGGCAAGTTTTGTACGCCGATTAATTTCTTCATCAATGTGACCCTCACTTGATATCTGCTGTCCAAGATAAACGTACGTATCTGTTATCTCCAGCTTTTCTCCATCAATCGATAAATCTTCATTTCTTGTAAAAGCATTGAACATCACTTTTGTCTTCTGAAAGTTCATTTTTAATCCCACTTCTTTACTCTTGTCAGCAAGTTCCTGGATCATACTCTGCAGCTCTGATGGGGTAGTTGCAAAAATGACTACGTCATCAGCAAAACGAAGGTGGGTTAGATAATCTCCATTAATCTTTATCCCCTTGTTTTCCCAGCTCAGTGACTGAAAAACACCCTCCAATGTGGCATTAAAGAGCTTCGGAGATATGGTGTCACCTTGTCCCACTCCCTTTCCAATTTTTATGTGTGTTGTATTTTCAAACAGCCTAATCTTTGCACTTGCATTTTCATAGATGTTATTAATAATATTAATGTATGCATCTTCAATACCGCAGGATTTCAGAGCCATTGTAACTGCTGATGGTTTCACCGAATCAAAGGCTTTTTCATAATCGATAAAAGCCATGCACAATGGAAATTCATATTCCCTCGCTCTTTCAATTAGTTCTCTCAGCACATGGATATGATCTATTGTGCTGTAGCCACTCCTGAATCCAGCTTGTTCTCTCGGTTGAGCCATGTCCAGTGTTACCTTCAAGCGGTGTGAAAGAACTTTAGTGAAGATTTTATAAACTACTGATAGGAGGCTGATAGGTCTGTAGTTTCCGAGATCCTCAATGTCACCTTTCTTATGTAGCAGGATCATTGTAGCGGTGTTCCAATCCTCAGGAATCTTTCCTTCATTAAGGCATCGAGTGAAAATTTGGGCGAGTACTGTTTCGATTTCTCCACTTGCTTCTTGTATGATGTCTACAGTAATTCCATCTTCTCCTGGAGCTTTTCCCCGCTTCATGTTCTTGATTGCATGTGCAACTTCTGCTGGAAGGACTGGGTGAACTCTGGTACTGGTATCTTTCATGATATCTGGAGTGCATGTATCATCCCTTTCATATAATTTGGAGTAGAAATCTTTCACTCTTGTCAAAATTTCGCCTCTATTTCTTGTTACAGAACCATCTTCTTTTCTCAGTGCCATAATCTGTTTTCTTCCCTTACTGAGATGTCCCTTTGCTATCTTTAGGCTTTGGTTGTTTTCAATTGCTTTCCTCACTAGTTCACAGTTGAATTTTCTTACGTCTTCAGTGAGGCACAAGGGTTTTTCATCTTGAACTCCTTCTTCAAGAAAAAGCCACACAGGAAATGGACATGGAGACATCCAAATGGGACGACAAGTGAAATTGATTTTATTATGTGTAACAAAAAATTCGTCATAGAAGACTGCAGTGTGCTAAACAAGTTCAACACAGGTAGTGACCATAGATTGGTGAGATGTAAGATGCACCTCAACACTAAACTTGAACGTGGCAAGCTCATAAGACAAACAAAATCTATTGACATAACAAACCTTAAAAAACACCATAATACCTTCAAGTTGGAACTGAAGAACAGGTTCTCTGCTTTAGAAGGCCTAACAGCGGAAGAAGTGGACATCTCTGAAGTTAACAGAAAAGTAACCAAAGCTCTTATGGGAACAGCAACAAAATTAGCTGGGTCTAAGAACAAGTTGCATATAAATAAATTATCAGGAAAAACGAAAATGTTGATGCAAAAAAGAAGAGAGATGAGGACAACTAAAGAAGATGTGACTTCCAAAGTGGAATATATAGAGCTATGCAAGACGGTACGAAAAAGTATCACTTGTATATATATATATATATATATATATATATATATGGGATGTAAGGTCAGGTGATGCGTAACATCACAGCCTCTCCTTGACAAATGTCAACCCCGCCTTCTCGTGGTACATCCTGTTCCCACTAAAGGGGCTCTGACGACCGCCAATAGCGGTATAACTATACCATCGGGATTAGAGGAAATGCTATCCCACACTCACCAACCCGCTTGGCCAGCGTGGTGAGTTATGGCCAAACCCCTCCAAAATGACTCCACAACTTAAATCTTGGCCCTCAGTCTCCGGCAGCTGGAATGTACCTGGCCAAGGCAGCGGGTGCTAAGAATCCCCGGAGGACCGGACTAGGCTGCCATCTGATGCTGACCATGGCTACTTACAATGGACGCTCCCTATCTCCTGATTCAAGACTTCTTGAATTGGAAGAGGAACTACAAAGGACAAGTGGGACATCGTCGGGTTAAGTGAGGTAAGGAGAAAAGGAGAAGATCTCATTGAACTGAAAAGTGGACATCTCTTCTACTATCGTGGGACAGATACTGGCAGAACTAGTGGTGTTGGATTTATAATAAACAAGAAACTGAAGGATAAAGTTGTAGAAGTTGAAAGTTCCTCTGACAGAGCTGCACGACTCGTTATCCCACTCTCGAGAAGATACCAGGCTCAGATTATTCAAACTTATGCACCCACCACAAGTCATGCTGAAAAACAAATTAAAGAATTTTATGAGGAAATTCGTGATCTAAATAATAAAGGTAAGCAGCACTTGAAGATAATTATGGGAGATTTCAATGCAAAAATAGGGCAACGGCAACAGAATGAAACTTCAGTAGGTAAATTCGGTCACGGCAGCAGAAACCAGCGTGGAAATACTCTCGTAGAGTTTGCAGAGGCAGAAAGGTTTTTCATCTTGAACTCCTTTTTCAAGAAAAAGCCACACAGGAAATGGACATTGAGACATCCAAATGGGACGACAAGTGAAATTGATTTTATTATGTGTAACAAAAAATTTGTCATAGAAGACTGCAGTGTGCTAAACAAGTTCAACACAGGCAGTGACCATGGATTGGTGAGATGTAAGATGCACCTCAACACTAAACTCGAACGTAGCAAGCTCATAAGACAAACAAAATGTATTGACATAACCTACCTTAAAAAACACCATAATACCTTCAAATTGGAACTGAAGAACAGATTCTCTGCTTTAGAAGGCCTAACATCGGAAGAAGTGGATATTTCTGAAGTTAACAGAAAAGTAACCAAAGCTCTTATGGAAACAGCAACAAAATTAGCTGGGTCTAAGAACAAATTGCATGTGAACAAATTATCAGGAAAAACCAAAATGTTGATGCAAAAAAGAAGAGTGATGAGGACAACTAAAGAAGATGTGACTTCCAAAGTGGAATATATAGAGCTATGCAAGACAGTACGAAAAAGTATCACTGAAGACGTAAGGAAATTCAACTGTGAACTAGTAAGGAAAGCAATTGAAAACAACCAAAGCCTAAAGATAGCAAAGGGACATCTCAGTAAAGAAAAAAACAGATTATGGCACTGAGAAAAGAAGATGGTTCTGTAACAAGAAATAAAGGCGAAATTTTGACAAGAGTGAAAGATTTCTACTCCAAATTATATGAAAGGGATGATACATGTACTCCAGACATCATGAAAGGTACCAGTACCAGAGTTCTTCCAGTCCTTCCAGCAGAAGTTGCACATGCAATCAAGAACATGAAGCGAGGAAAAGCTCCAGGAGAAGATGGAATTACTGTAGACATCATACAAGAAGCAAGTGGAGAAATCGAAACAGTACTCGCCCAAATTTTCACTCGATGCCTTAATGAAGGGAAAATTCCTGAGGATTTTGGAACAACGCTACAATGATCTTGCTACATAAAAAAGGTGACATTGAGGATCTCAAGAACTACAGACCTATCAACCACCTATCAGTGGTTTATAAAATATTCACTAAAGTTCTTTCACACAGCTTGAAAGTGACACTGGACATGGCTCAACCGAGAGAACAAGCTGGATTCAGGAGTGGCTACAGCACAATAGATCATATCCACGTACTGAGAGAACTAATTGAAAGAGCGAGGGAATATGAACTTCCATTGTGCATGGCTTTTATCGATTATGAAAAAGCCTTTGATTCGGTGAAACCATCAGCAGTTGCAATGGCTCTGAAATCCTGCGGTATTGAAGATGCATACATTAATATTATTAATAACATCTATGAAAATGCAAGTGCAAAGATTCGGCTGTTTGAAAATACAACACACATAAAAATTGGAAAAGGAGTGAGACAAGGTTACACCATATCTCCGAAGCTCTTTAATGCCACATTGGAAAATGTCTTTCAATCACTGAACTGGGAAAACAAAGGGATAAAGATTAATGGAGATTATCAAACCCACCTTCGTTTTGCTGATGACATAGTCATTTTTGCAACTACCCCATCAGAGCTACAGAGTATGATCCAGGAACTTGCTGACAAGAGTAAAGAAGTGGGATTAAAAATGAACTTTCGGAAGACAAAAGTGATGTACAATGCTTTTACAAGAAATGAAGATTTATCGATTGATGGAGAAAAGCTGGAGATAACAGACACGTACGTTTATCTTGGGCAGCAGATATCAAGTGAGGGTCACATTGGTGAAGAAATTAATCGGCGTACAAAACTTGCCTGGAGAGTTTTTGGAAGAAACAGCATAATTTTCAAGAGCAATATGCCATTATGTCTTAAAAGAAAGTGTTTGATCAATGCATCCTTCCAGTGCTTACGTATGGTGCAGAGACGTGGACCTTAGCTAAAAGAGACATACAAAGGCTGCAGACAACTCAAAGTAGCATGGAGAGGTGCATGCTTGGTGTAACCAGGAGAGATAAGAAGAGGAACACGTGGATCCGAAAAATGACAAGAGTGGAGGACATCATGATCAGAGTTAAATCCCTGAAACGGCAATGGGCTGGACATACTGCCAGAAGAACAGACCATCGATGGACAGCCGAAATTTTAGATTATATTCCAAGGGACAGGAAAATACCCAGAAGAAGACCACATGGAAGATGGGTGGATGGAATTCGAAAGTATGCGGGAGTGACATGGAGGAGACTGGCACAAGACAGACCGTTGTGGAGGAAACTTGGGGAGACCTTCGTCCAGCAGTGGATTGATAATGGTTGACAATGATGATGATGATGATGATATATATATATATATATATATATATATATATCTTTCTTTCACTCTCTCTCTGTCTCTCTATTTTTTTCTCACTTTCTCTCTCTCTTACACACACACACCAAAAGAACAAAGAAACAGCATTGAAAATCTAAAATCTAAGCGAGCACAAGCTACTGAGAAGAATTTTCAAGAAAAATAGCTTAAAATTAAAGACAGCAAAAAGCAGATACAATTTCAAAAATATAACAGTGCTACAAAGACTTTATAACAAAACTAAGCGTAAAAATGCATTTCTAAGTTCTAACAAAACTAAGCGTAAAAACGGCACAATCAAAATGTGATTGTTTTTACAGCTTTTCGCAACTGCTTTGGAGTTCGGACCTTCGGCACCGCATCAAGCGGACCGAATGTAGCTGACAGTCGTGGCATGCAGCCACAATAAAAACTGAATAGCCTCCAGAGAATCTTCAAAAATATGTACAATATCCTTATCTTGCAACGCACGTATAGTCCATCCAACTAAAGAAGTACTGGAGGCCTCATTGGTGTAGAAAGGGGCCATGGTTCTTTAGTTGGACGGACTATAGAACAACGTCTTCATTACTGAATGTGAGCAACTAACAACTCTTGAACATTTTGAGAAGGAAATTCTAGTTTTAATTTTGCCAAAAACTTGTGTAAAAGTTTCAGTTCTAATTATAATCGCATTCCAAATAGTGATTTTTTCGCCCGGGGCGCGTATTTCACAAGTGAATGTACGAAATTGCGATTAAAGCCATTTCCGTCACGCGATTGGTTCAGGGCTACTTTGGAGATTGCGAGTGAGCGGGACCTATGAGTAGAGTCGTGTGACAGGAACACTGTCTTTTTAGCTGGGAAAGTTCTGCTTGCTAAGAAATTCATTGTGAGGTTACTTAACATATGTGACAAATAATTCATACTGAATTATATCGTGAGAAGTTCTGCTTCCTAAGAAGTTCACTGTGAGGTTACTTAACATATGTGAGAAATGATCATATTGAATTATATCGTGAAAAGTTTTATCGTGGGAAGTTCTGCTTCCTAAGAAATTCAGTGAGGTTACTTAACAAATGTGACAAATGATCATATTGAATAATACCGTAAAGTAAATTTGTGCACGATATCATAAGGAATATCGGCAGTTTCTCAGATGAATACAAGTCGAAATCTATCTTAATATTAAAATTGAGGACGACTTTAATAACAAACTAGTTGAATACCATACTCCGTACCGGCCAACAGATGGCAGCATGTCAACTACCCATCACGATTCGTGCTGTAGTGAAAGTGCGTGTATAAGGATACTAAAAAGTATCCTTTTAAATGTCCTTTCTATTACCCTTAAAAGGATCTTTAACAATGAAAAGTATGTCTCCACAACGAAATATTCTGACGATCAAGTTTTTTCCTCATGAATGTGAGGAGGACTAGCTAGAACATAAAATCAAATAGAGTGATTTTGTATTAGCAAAGAACTATTTAATGGCACGAAGTACGACCAGTGATGTATTCAGGCGTCTTTTCGGGGGCTTAGCACCCCCCCCCCCGTTGGTTTTTGAGTGATCACCCTTTATATTTAATCTATTTTTTTGTTTATAGATGAATATTTTGGAGAAATTAATTTTAAACATTTAAGAAAACGGGGGAAAATATTATAATAAAAAAACTCATTCACATGGACTTCATATCTTAGTAGTATTAAGATTATTTTAAGTATTAAATTAATTGCTTTGTTTTATACACTAAAACTAAAATTGCCATCGGCATGTATATTTACGTTTTCTAAATCCAACGAGTCAATGCAGTCAACAATGTATACAATACCTCGAGGGGGAAAAAACGGAATTTCCGTTGTTAATTAGAGCCAAAAATGACTTCACACAAAGTGTTGACACTTTAAATAACTTTTTTTTTTAAATGTAGCTCCGAAATCAAAGTAGTTATGAAAATATATGTACTCTATAGAAAAATTTATTGCTCTAGATGAGAATGCTTTGTAAATTTGTTTATAAATGGAACAATAGTCCATGTTAAAAACCTATTATGAAGTCCTACCAAAATTATTCAATACTTTCTCCGGATAAAAATGAGGAGGGTAGAAGAAGACCAGTTCATATTGATCACATATTATAACGAAGTAAATTACTCCGTCATTTCTGTCCACGCCAGGATTCGAACCCGGATCCCCTCATTCCGGAATAAGTCACTCTACCAATTGAGCTACGCGGACGTTTTATTCTGATTCCTATCTGCCTTTATGTCGTGTGCGTCCTTCGGGCAGGTACGTCACATCTCCTGGTACGTTACATCATCTCCCCCTTATTTTTTTTTTTTTTTTCGAAGTGCTGGAGAAAGGATTCTCTTATTTTTCCTATCTCGCGGTGTGGAAATAACATCACACCAATGCGAGATTTTGAACGGTCGGGTCATCCGGATAGTTCGGGTGCCATTATAACGAAGTAAATTTCTCCGTCATTTTTATCCACGCCGGGGCTCGAACCCGGATCCCCTCATTCCGGAGTAAGTCGCTCTACCAATTGAGCTACGCGGACGTTTTATTCTTATTCCTATCTGCCTTTATGTCGTGTGCGTCCTTCGAGCAGGTACGTCACATCTCCTGGTACGTTACAATATGCAAAAGGAGCAAACAAGAAAACCAAGCATTGTTTCACAATTCGGTAAATTTTTTAGAGCCTTTGTATTTGATAGTTAAGTTTACTGTGGATTTGTAATCACCAACGGCATGCTGCTTGCACTGCAATACATCAACATATTTTGGAAGATGGCATTAAGCTTTATTTCAGTCTTCTGGATATCGACTTCCCATGTATATGGTTAAGTAAGCCTCAATGTAGCTAACGTGACGTTAGGGCTTCCAATACAACAAAATATTTTCGCTACCTAATTTTTAACGATAGCAAATTATTAAAAATGATTCCCATATTTTTTTCCTGACGGTAATTATGTGGTTTACGCTCTGTGACAAAAAGAATATCCAGGAATTTCAAACGATTAATTAGTTGTTGTTTTTTTTACTACTAGGTGCTAACCTAAATAATCTGAAAGGGCTGAAACCAAGTGGCAGCGGAATGGTTTGCACCATACGTTTTCAGGTAACACTGTACACTGTAATGATTCCTTAATAATCAGAAAAACGCTTGTTGTAAGACTAAAATATTTTGCCACTCCTAATGTTTAGGGGGGGGGGATTTTCTCCAGCACAGCAGCGTTATCTTATTAGCATCCTTAATATTTTACACCACAGCAGCATGGTGAAATCCGTGGTGCATTACTGAATTAAAATAAACGTATAACTTTTTTACATTTTTAATCACTTGCATGTGTAGATTTCCGAAAATTTGTTATATGTATTAATGTATATACAAATAATATAATATGTATTAATGTATAAATAAATAACAAATAATAACAAGTTTGAGCCCCACCAAAATTTGCGATTGACCTCCCGGAAAAAACTCTCTGAATGTTACGCTGAGTACGACCTCAAGACAGTGTTCTGTTGAATTAAGACACTTCCGTTGGAATAAATACTCCAGAATATTGTTAGCCATATATTGTGTCTGATAAAATAGTAAGTGATCTGTCATATATATGCATATTTCTAATATTTAGGAAATTCCTCATATTTTGTTTCTCCAAACTTAATAAAAAATGCCTTCAATTCCACATTTCAACCCGTCTTCTCCCCGAAAAAAGAAAAAAAAAAAAAAAAAAAACGTTAAGCAGCTCATGGTTCTCCCAACCTCCTTGGGTTTTCCATACAAAACACATCAGTACTAACCCTGTTCTACACCAGTGCGCGCTGACGTCTATCGGCTCTGTGGGAACAATATAGATTGAAGCATGGCCTTCTGCGATTAATCAAAGATAAGTCACAAGTCTATGAAGTCATGTTGATATAAAAACTCAAAAGTTCCCCTACCAATAAAGTACACTTCCCATTTACCTCCTGTCACATTCCGACTGTACGGGAAAAACAACTGTGGTTAACCATTGTCGCAATGAAACACACCCGAACATTAAAATGGCATATGGCGTGTGCAGCCAAGCTTAGCCGCCCCGGTGGCGCAGTGGTCTAAGCGATGGCCTCTGATCATTCGTCCAGAAGGGGTCCGGGTTCGAATCTCGGTGAGGCATGGGTGTTGTGTTTGTCTTACGGTACTGGCTCTCTCCCTTCCCTGGAACCAGTGACCCTAAATTAGGGACGGGCGACTGCTTATAGCCCATTGAGTTGCTCACGGTGGTCGTTAAACCTCCAAACAAACAAACAAACAAAAAAAAAGCCAAGCTTACATGTCTTACTCAGATGACTCTCCTCGTAGGCCCCGCTTACTCGCAATCTCCAAAGTGGCTCTGAACCAATCGCGTGGCGGAAATGGCCTTAATCGCAATTCCGTACATTCACTTGTGAAATATGCGCCCGGGGCAACCGCCCCCTCTGCCCCGCCCTAGTTACGGCTCTGCCTAGTGTAATTGATTTTTTTTTATTAGAGATTTAACGACCACCGAGAGCAACTCAATGGGCTATAAGCAGTCGCCCGTCCCTAATTTAGGGTCACTGGTTCCAGGGAAGGGAGCAAGCCAGTGCCGTAAGACAAATACAACATCCATGCCTCACCGGGATTCGAACCCGGACCCCTTTCGGACGAATGATCAGAGGCCATCGCTTAGACCACTGCGCCACCGGGGCGGCCTAGTGTAGTTGCAATTAATTGTTACTGTAAAAATGCAATATAGAAAGGTTTATTCATTGCAACAAGCATTACATTCAAAGAGTTGATGCCGCCCTGGTGGCGCAGTGGTCTAAGCGATGGCCTCTGATCATTCGTCCGAACGGGGTCCGGGTTCGAATCCCGGTGAGGCATGGATGTTGTGTTTGTCTTACGGCACTGGTTCTCCCCTTCCCTGGAACCAGTGGCCCTAAATTAGGGACGGGCGACTGCTTATAGCCCATTGAGTTGCTCACGGTGGTCGTTAAACCTTCAAACAAAAAAAAAAAAAAAGAGTTGACAATTTATGAACTGATATATATTTCACTAAGCATTTTGTGTATGCTGTTTTTTTTTCTTGTGTATTGTTTAAAAAAGTGACAACACTGGCGTTTGTTTAGGGGGCTTCTGAAAACCAGAGTTTTTGTTGTTTTACCGGCTGAGTAATATCGAATGTGAAAGCATAACTTAATAAGTTCAATGTCCAACAATTTTTTCATATTACAATTAAAGGGGCTAACATATTTTCTTCTTACAGATCTGAATGTTGACACAAGTCGTAAAAAATGTTTGCAATTAAACGAAGCCTAGTTATTAATATTTCAAAATGTATCTATTTTGAATGGTATTTTTTTATGATCGGTTTATGTCAGTTTTTAAAGCTGTTCGAAAAATGGAATAGGTTTACACGAATTAAAATTATGAACGTATGAAGGGGATTCTTTTTTTTTTTAATCTTAAAGTAATATTTATGTCTATGCTTTTTAAAATATTATTTGCACATATCTGCTCTCAGCTACAAGTTTTCCTACTGCATGGTATAATAATATACATTCTACTAACGCTCCATCATCTGTGAAGTGCCGCCCCGGTGGCGCAGTGGTCTAAGCGATGGCCTCTGATCATTCGTCCAAAAGGGGTCCGGGTTCGAATCCCGGTGAGGCATGGATGTTGTGTTTGTCTTATGGCACTGGCTCTCTCCCTTCCCTGAAACCAGTGACCCTAAATTAGGGACGGGCGACTGCTTATAGCCCATTGAGTTGCTCACGGTGGTCGTTAAACCTCCAAACAAACAAACATCTGTGAAGTGTCCAAATATCAGTTATTTACATTAAATTCACTCGCAACCATAGGCGCCGATTATGCGTGAGCTCAGGGGCTTCATACATACGGTGACTATATTTCTTGAGTACGAATTCAGGACAGATGAAAGAGTCGTGTCAGGTGGTTGAAAATACCACCTACCCCTTTCTTGTTGGGGAAGGGGTTAAAATACAGCACGCTTGACTTTCGTTACTATATGTATTTACCTCTAAAAGGAACAATAAGAAATAACAATCATAAGTAGTTTGAATCAAAATGATTATTTACAAAAAAATTAGTTTCATTAAAGTTGGTAGAAAGTACTTGTTCCATTTTATTCTGAGTTTTCCATTGAAGTAGTTGACGATGTATACCAATCGTACTTCTCTAACGAAGATGACTTTATGAGCACTTTGTCCTTTTTTATTTTTTCATACATTTCTATACAAGATTCCGATTGATTCAGTTGGATGATCAACAAGGCTTTTTAACACATTCAATTGTAATCACTGACGATTACTCTGATCCTCAGAAATTATTAATTTTCGAAAATGCCGTTTCTACGGAAGCATGGGCCCCAGGAAGGGGCAAAACGAATTCACACACTTTCTTCAAGTTTGGAACAGTTATGTCTTGTTGATACAGGTCCTTGAGAACAGATTACCATTTTTGTTCTGTTGTCAGTTGTAGTTCAGACCACTCCGTTAGGAGAGTGTCTGAGAGGTAAGAGTTCAGCCCACACAACTTTTTGAACATATCGTCAAGTGAGACTGCTGGTAGCGTATTTTCATATACAGTGTCCAACTGTGCTCCAAGTCCTCCTATTGGGGTCGTTGTTTGAGGTTTGACAGTTGGTGCAAGCTGTCTAGATTAGTTTTCCATAGATCCAAGTAACTGACGCAGTTTTCATAAAAGCAGCAAGGGTCTGCTTCAGCCACTCGAACGGGTTTCATTTGATCATGCCTTATATGTGAATAATTAAATCAGGATGAAATTCGGGATTTTTTATTATTTTTTCAGAACATCGAGATAGACCTCTGAAATTCGGGACTGTCCCGAACAATTCGGGCCGTATGGTCACCATACTCATAGAATATGTTGATATAGGCGTGGAAGCATGCTGAAGCATCCAATGTAAGTGAATTGACCCGGGAGCAAAATTTTCAGTATAAAATTTCACTAAATAAATTGCTTTAACCTTTTCTTTACGTATCGTTCATCTAATCTGTCACAGAATATTTTACAATATGTTTTACAAGCTCTGCAGTAAGTTCCCCAAGATCCGATCGTCTGACATCTTGTTACGCCTGATACTGGTGGTGGTTTACAGCATAACGTGTTGCCGCTGAGACAAAGGGTTCCCTAGTAAATCGGAAGCTATTACAGGAGAAGCTAAGTTCACAAGGTGTCTGAACGCCAAGGACGCCATCCACTTTAGCGTCGACCGGTCCGCATGTCCAGACCAGAGTCGTTTTCACCTCTGTTGCCAAGTGAAAATGTAAAAATTTGTAAAAACTCTCGTCTGCTTCTCAAAATTCGTCTGCTGCGAATATATTGTACACTGTTGCCATATAAATCCTAATAGCTTTTACACATCGTAAAATTTTCTGAGTGGCCTTTGGATCTTTTACTGATGTGATACCCTGATATTGGTAGCTGCTGTGTCGCTGATTATCGGCATGTAAACAAATTCCGAAGTTAAATATTTGTTGGTAAAACAAAAATCTGTTTGGTGGTTTTAAGTGTTTAGTTCAATACTTTATTAATCAGATCGGATAATTATTTCATTCATATGACTATCCTGGAAATTAATTTGCTTTTGTGTTTGACAAATTAAAGGTGATTTAATAATTCGGAAAGAAAACATTGGAACATCTGTAAATAATTAGCTTTTCTGTTGTGATCGAAAAAGGCTGACATGCATGTGAAAAGTTTTTTTGTTCTTACCTTACGTTTTATGGATTTTGCAATGGCTGCTTCTGGAAACATTCCCGTTGTTGTGAACACATGGGCTTTTACCAACGCTACTAGGAAAGGTGATGTGATTTGATCTTTCGTGGTTGAAACTGGAATTATTACCGTGACAGAATGGTGTTTTAATGTTTCGGATCTAGTCAACAGTTACATCATGTTTAATAAGTGTTAGTTAAAGTTCTGTGTTTTGATCAAAATGGGCTCACTACTGTCCATTCCGAGTGCACCTGTGTTAACCGAATTTGTTAAGTTCGTCTGTACAAATGTGATTATATGTTTTGGAAAGCGTAATCGTCAGATTTATAATTGTTTAGATACCCACATAGGACAAGTGTGTTTTTCTTTCGGGGTCGAGGGGCTTGATTTTTATTCGCGGTAGCTAAGTACAAAAATGTTTATAGCATTTAACGGCGGGTTTCCATAAAACTGTTGAATTTCACAGATTGGCCGAATTTTTAAACGTTTTAACGGAAAATGGTTTTATTATGTTGAATATAACTTTCATTTTAATTTCCTCATTGAAAAGATTTTTTTCTTCTGACATAAAGCATCGAACCGAACCGCAGCCCTGTTCAGTTGTAATATGATTATAGATCCTGTGATTCCTCCTGGGATAGTTCCATTCAAGGGCACCATAATTATACCATAAGGCAGAGGAGTGTTGCCGTGTTTGTTTACTGCACGTCAGGCACAAAACATAAATGCAAATTAAAAGCAACACAAATATTAGTCCTATTAGTAACGGACAGCGATGATTACTGTTCTTTTTTTTTTTTTTTTCCATTTTTGGGTGGGCTTTTTTCTCTCTAGATGTCATTTCCCAACATTTTGCAGCATTTTTTTTTATTTTAAGATTATTTCTATTCGTTAGGGCATTTTTCAACACTCATTTTTTATGTACAATTGAAAGAAATTTGTATATTTTGACTACGCTTTCAAAATTTCAATAGTCATTTGCATCATTTTGAAAGTACATTTTCCAACAATCAAAATGTCTTTTTTTCTGTGTGTGTGTGAAGTAAGATTGGAGGATGCTGTCCTGGACAGTTCCTTGTATCTCCCAGCATGATGCAAAGGAGGACCTACTTTGAAAAAAGCATTGCAATTTAGAACGTGGCTGTTATCTCAATCCATTGTACTGTGTTTTCCCCACTGGTCCTATCCTTGAGGTACAAGGCAGAACAGGTTCTAAGTGCTTGTGGTTACATTTGAACCACCTGGACTTATAGGGAAGCATGTAGAACTCTAGTCATTATTTCCTGTCTCAAATGAAAAGTAATAGTGCATTTTAAAAGATGCCTAAATACAAACCTTCTAAATTCTGCTATTTATTCAGGCTTGTTTTCCAAGGCCATAGATAGATCCCAGAACCAGGGAAGGGGGCTGAATAGCCATCTTCCCTGGTTCTGAGGAAGGGTTGGCGAAGGATCACCTGGAGGCTGTGTTTAACTACAAACTGCATTTTTCTGCAAATACAAATGCAAGTTGTGTCTTGGTTTTAATCTTTTGTTAATTTACTTCATTAATGAATAACTATGTCAAAAAGTAAAAACAGTTAGATAAAACATAAAATACTAGGAAATGAAAACCGTAGGAAAGAAAACAAAACTGTGTTGAAATATAAAAACAAATCGCATGCTTTGAATTTGCTTGATGGTGGTTGAACTGCACGTTCCTTATCGCTGAAGTCAAAATAACTCCTTACTAGTGTGATTTTTTTTTTTTATAGTTTACTGTTCTGGTCTCTTTTCTGTGGATCCATGCAATGACACTGGGAATTTACTGAGGTTGTACTTTGAACAACTTTTTCTACACCTCTTTTTTGGTTTCACTTTCTTTTTTTCATCTTTAATCGTGTTTCCCCATTGCTGGTACTTGGTGGAGCCACTTCTTACTTTGGTCAATAGCGATTCTCGCTTTCCTTCTCAAAAACCAAGAGCACCAGAATCCTGCCAAATTTTTTTTTTTTTCCTGCACAAGCATCGTGAAACCACTCCTACTGGACAAAAAGCAATGAATGAGAAGGTGTGGAAAGCTCTCTATCTCTCTCTCTCTCTTGTGCATGCTCAAGGATTTCCCTTTAGCACTATTTTCCAACATGTAGAGGGATACATTTAGTTAAAATGTCCCCATGACAGCATTTATTTGTAGGCAAGGTACTATCTCGACATTTTTAAACAGCAGCTTAGCATCTTATTTTACTGGAAAAGCTTAATTATCTTACGAGGGTCGATCAGAAAAAAGGTTACATATTCGAGTAGGAGAAAGGAAACTCACCTACCAAGAAGTGTTTGTGGAGTTTGATGAAGGATATAAAGCACTGTTTCTTGACGAAATCACCATGATCATTGAAACATTTGTTCGACCACACAAACAACTTGTCCATCCCAGACCAAAAAAATTATGTCCCTGCTGATGTAGCCAATTTGTTGCAGCTGTTTTCACATCATCGTCACACATGAAGCGAGTACCAGACAGGTGCTGTTTAGAGGTGAAAGTCACTAGGAGCCAAGCCTGGACTGTACACTAGGTGTTTCCACACCTCTCACCGGATTTTGTGGAGCAAGTGCAGCATGGTGTTAGCTGTGTGCGGCCTTGCATTATCGTGAAGGAGAATGACACTATCGTTTAGCAGACCTGATAATTTTTGTCGGATGCTCTTGTGCAATTTTTTCAGCGTGGCACATTACCAATCAGCATTGATGGTGCGTCCATGCTCTAAGATTTTCACCAAAAGCGCACCCAAGCAATCCCAGAAAACGGATGCCATGTCTTTTTTAGCAGATAGTGCGACTTGAAACTTCCTCATTGGTAGTGAAGAAGCATGTTTGCATTTCATGGAAGCTCTCTTGCTGGTGGGAGCGAAGTGGTGGAGCTTCATCTTGTTCCCAGTCACAATACGGTTAAGAAAGCTCTGTCAGACTTTAGTGTAACACTGCAGGAATGTCAAACATGCCATCATTCGTGCTGTATTGTGATTCCTAGATGATGAACGTGGCACCACATCAGGCATCAACCTTGGAGCACTGCAAAACATCCACCATAAGATGTTGTACAATGCCGTAACTCAAACCCAACTTGGACACAATATGGCACAAAGTCACCTTTCAATCGTCTTGAATCATTTCATCCACACATTCAGTGTCATTGATAAACTTGGACGTCCACTGTTTGTGCAATGTCGGTTCCCCACATCATCCCTGCCGGATTGAATACTCCAAATTATATGAAAGGGATGATACATGCACTCCAGACATCATGAAAGATACCAGTACCAGAGTTCTTCCAGTCCTTCCAGCAGAAGTTGCACATGCAATCAAGAACATGAAGCGGGGAAAAGCTCCAGGAGAAGATGGAATTACTGTAGACATCATACAAGGAGCAAGTGGAGAAATTGAAACAGTACTCGCCCAAATTTTCACTCGATGCCTTAATGAAGGAAAGATTCCTGAGGATTGGAACACCGCTACAATGATCCTGCTACATAAGAAAGGTGACATTGAGGATCTCGGAAACTACAGACCTATCAGCCTCCTATCAGTAGTTTATAAAATCTTCACTAAAGTTCTTTCACACCGCTTGAAGGTAACACTGGACATGGCTCAACCGAGAGAACAAGCTGGATTCAGGAGTGGCTACAGCACAATAGATCATATCCACGTACTGAGAGAACTAATTGAAAGAGCAAGGGAATATGAACTTCCATTGTGCATGGCTTTTATCGATTATGAAAAAGCCTTTGATTCGGTGAAACCATCAGCAGTTACAATGGCTCTGAAAACCTGCGGTATTGAAGATGCATACATTAATATTATTAATAACATCTATGAAAATGCAAGTGCAAAGATTCGGCTGTTTGAAAATACAACACACATAAAAATTGGAAAGGGAGTGAGACAAGGTGACACCATATCTCCGAAGCTCTTTAATGCCACATTGGAGAGTGTTTTTCAGTCGCTGAGCTGGGAAAACAAAGGGATAAAGATTAATGGAGATTATCTAACCCACCTTCGTTTTGCTGATGACGTAGTCATTTTTGCAACTACCCCATCAGAGCTGCAGAGTATGATCCAGGAACTTGCTGACAAGAGTAAAGAAGTGGGATTAAAAATGAACTTTCAGAAGACAAAAGTGATGTTCAATGCTTTTACAAGAAATGAAGATTTATTGATTGATGGAGAAAAGCTGGAGATAACAGACACGTACGTTTATCTTGGACAGCAGATATCAAGTGAGGGTCACATTGATGAAGAAATTAATCGGCGTACAAAACTTGCCTGGAGAGCTTTTGGAAGAAACAGCATAATTTTCAAGAGCAATATGCCATTATGTCTTAAAAGAAAAGTGTTTGATCAATGCATCCTTCCAGTGCTTACGTATGGTGCAGAGACGTGGACCTTAACTAAAAGAGATATACAAAGACTGCAGACAACTCAAAGAAGCATGGAGAGGTGCATGCTTCGTGTAACCAGGAGAGATAAGAAGAGGAACTCGTGGATCCGAAAAATGACAAGAGTGGAAGACATCATGATCAGAGTTAAATCCCTGAAATGGCAATGGGCTGGACATACTGCCAGAAGGACAGATCATCGTTGGACAGCCGAAATTTTAGATTGGATTCCAAGGGACAGGAAAAGACCCAGAAGAAGACCACATGGGAGATGGGTGGATGAAATTCGAAAGTATGCAGGGGTGACATGGAGGAGACTGGCACAAGACAGACCGTTGTGGAGGAAACTTGGGGAGACCTTCGTCCAGCAGTGGATTGATAATGGTTGACAATGATGATGATGATGATGTCGACACATCACATTGTCACCATAAACTTTGATGAGCTGCTGATGAATTTCGGCTGCAGGCATATTCTTGGCCCATAAAAACCTTGTCACTGCTCTCACTTTGACCTGAGACTATGTTTTGAACCGTGTCGCCATTTCGAAATGTCACTGCGTATCTCACGCTGGGGACAGGAGTTCACAGAGGTGCCTGGAGCACTAGCGTTATCTCTTGAATATACACGTCATCTCTGCTACTCATACGACATCCTGAATTTATTTTATAGCACACGTGACCGTTTTTTCTGATCGACCTAAATAAATTTTGCTAGTCTTTGGAGAAACACACTGGTTGTGTCATGCCTGACAAGTAGGGACATACTGATAGCACCTGCAACCCCCACATTGCAGGGGTGGGGGTGGGGGCTCACAGCTAGGAAGGCCTCTAGCCTCAGAAAAAATATTTTACAAAACATTTAGAGGTAATTTCATATGACGGCAGATGTGAATGAAGTATTAAAAAGAAAAGCATTTTTTTTTTCAATTAATAAAATATTCAGAAATTTGTGGTGTTTTAGTTTACAAAAACTGGATGATGGGAAAGTAGCTACTATTTGAGGCCCCTTTTCAGAGCCATAGCAATAGTTCCTATACATGCGTATTTACAAAATAATATGAAAGAAGCATCAGTTCAGTGAATGAAATTTTTGTACCAATGCAGATAAGGAGTTATGTATTTACGATTGTTTGCATAAAACAATGCATCCTTCAGAACATAATGAATAATGTTCTTCTCAGGAACTATACGTGCAAAATATTGAGGCATGATGTTAAATATGTTTTGTATATTCAAGATCAAATAATTTAAGAAGTTTTGCTTTTTGTGCCAAAATATTGTTACTTGCTCACTTATGTTCTATATTTTCCTATAAATTGGAAAAGGTCCTTGATCACTGTATCACACGACAGTTACATGTGTTTTTCATTTTGTGCAAAGTCCGTTTTTTGATTCTCAGCCAGTTAAAACCATTTCTTGTCATGTTTTTTTTTTTTTTTTTTGTACCTTATTTTTTGCTATAGTTTTGATGTTGCTTTTGTTTCTA
Organism: Macrothele yani; assembly: GCA_039090855.1. Lineage (NCBI taxonomy): Eukaryota > Metazoa > Arthropoda > Arachnida > Araneae > Macrothelidae > Macrothele > Macrothele yani. The sequence goes on along the minus strand of CM076992.1, from coordinate 98,260,311 downwards.
ATGTAAGCCGTTTAGCATGGCACTCTTTAGCCCATTGAGGCTATTGTGCTAATAAACTCTTAACCAAGAAACCAACGGCAGTTACATGTTTTATGTACATAATCGGGAGGCACTTCAAAGAAGGTTCTCCAAAAGAATAAATACACATATGATTAGCTTTGGCGTAAATGTTTTGTAGTACTTTGTACAAAACTAGGGCAATCATTTTAATTATGACGTGCACACTTGTGTTACACGCAATAAAATGCAATAATTTTGGTTTTATGAAAAATACTTGTAGGTTCCAAAGGATTTGAATTATTAAAATGCCCATAAAACCTAGTTAATAATATGGAATTTGAAAATTTCAGTAATTGAAAGCTATTAGATTTTCGTAAAAGGGCCTCGACGATGGGGGGGGGGGGGGCTCACGTTTTTCCGGTACGCCACTGCTGACAAGTCTACCCTAAGCAAAAATTACATGTGGGAGTATTACTCCAAAACAATGGACGATTAATCAACAGTGCAAAAGGAAAGAAACTGTCTGTTGACAAAGTGCATGAAGCTGAGAGACATCACTAGACTAAGAACATTGGGATTGTGGGGGCTGAACAGGGCTTAATTTTTTTTTTTACTAACTTGTACTCATCCCATCCCTCCTCTTCTGTAATGAAAAATAAATAAAACCACAGAATTAAACTATTATTTCTGCCATCTGAAATGGTAAGAAGCATTGACTATTTTCGTAAAAAAATATTCTCATGCAAAAAAAAAAAAACACACAAAAAAAAAAAACCCTGTAAAACAAATGCATACATGTTTGGTAAATGTTTGCATCTGACTTGTAAACATTTACCAAACATGTATGCGATTGAAATCCTACAGATTGTAGATCTTCATAATTTTACTGTAGTTGAAAATGCTATGAAAGCAAATATATTTTGTTAGGAAAACCTTAAAAGAATGTATGTGCCTTTTACTGGAATTTTGAAACATTTGCTATGAAAAAGACCCCAAGAAACTACTATTTTCAGGTACCCAGTATTAAACTTTTTAGACTTTTCTGTCATCCCGGACCCTAGAGCATCAAAATTCATCTTCAAAATTTTCTTTTGGTAAGTTTCAAAAGAAGCAAATGTGTTTTTCTCCCATTTTTTTCTGTCAGTTTTGTAAGTTTGTTTTATGGGCTTCTATGGAAAAGAAATATTTTTAAGAATATTTTTTTGGTTCAGAGCTTTAGCATGATAAGCATAGCTGGTACATGTTGTCTTAAGCATGCAACCAAAAATTTGTTGAAAATGCTATGAAAGCACTTGGAAACTATTTTTTGTTAGAACCATAAAAGAATGTATCTGCCTTTTACTATAGTTTTAAGACATTTGCTATAAAAAACAGCAAAAGAAAAAGAAAACTAGTTATCAAGTACCTGGTATTAAACTGTTCGGTCATCGTATCCCCTCCCCCTTCCCAAGAGCATATCTTCCAAATTTTCTTTTAGTAACTTTCAAAAGGAGCAGATGCTTTTTTTTTTTTTTGCAGTTTTTTTCTGTCAGTTTTGCAATTTTATTTTATAGGCTTCCAGTGTTCAAATTACCCAGTGGTATGCTGGCCATTGGCCAGTAAAAATTCCATTGGGCCAGTGAACTATTTATGTTACTGGCCCGGGTGGCCAGTAATTTTTTTTTTTTACCTCTGTTTGTTTTGGAATTTGCGAGTTTATAAAGAACTGAACCAATTTTCAAAATATTCAGGTTTGGCTATGAAAGTTTTCTGATTTTTCTGGAATTCAGATATTTACTACTCAAAATCTGAATATCGGCATTTCAAACTATACTTTAGTTTTATGAAAATTTTGGACTGTAGGAAGCCGAGGTCCAAATAAAAATATTTGGATTAAGGCAGCACCACTTGTTTGTTTTGCCCAAGTAGTGACCTCAGAGCGTGGGTCTTTTACGATGCTTTCCAACTGGTGGTTGGAAAACCTACCATAAAAGTTTAAGGTAGCAGTCTTAAAAGCTTGATTATTAAAACAGTACGCAAGCTTCAGATGAAGTGAACAACTTATTTAATGTATAAGTTCAAAGGTTAAAAATAAGCCATAAGAACTTTCAGATGGAAATACTTTTTTAGTACTTCTACTTTTTAACAAGTACTTTTTTAGTACTTCCATCTGATGATGGAACTTAAGTACTTTTTTGGTACTTCTACTTTTTAACAAGTAAGTTTTTAGTACTTCCATGTAATGATGGTCTTTAGGAAGACCGGCAATTCTTATGGCTTTATTTTTAACCTTTGAACTTATACATTAAATAAGTTGTTCACTTCATCTGAAGCTTGCATACTGTTTTAATAATCGTGCTTTTAAGTCTGCTACCTTAAACTTTTATGATTGACTCATTCTGCACGAGAACCTGATACCTTGGTTGAAGAACTGTTTATGCTCTGGCTTTGCCCATCTGTCTTTCTGCCCACATGGGGGACCCTCCTACCTTTCACACTGGAGCAAGGTATTTCATGCAGGTAGCTTTTGGTAAGTTGCAAAGTGCTTCATAATCAGTACACTGTATGGTTTTCTCCTTACTTATTATCTTCCTTGCAATTTCGTGTGCCATGCATGCACATGCATTCAATTTCATGACTTAAGAAAGAAACCTTTTGATCTTTATCAACTTTTACCCCATGTATTTTGTTATTAGATAATGAAAATATCTGCATGAATGTCACAATTTGCATTTCAATATCGTAGATGCATAATAAATATATCATCCAGCAAGTTCTGTTTCACACGTTCTGTTATATCGTTAGGATGGGGATGAGCTCATATGTTGCTGTGTATACATAGCCAATATTCAAGACATGATATGAAATGGGCAAGTAACAAGAATTGATAAAAAATTCATTGGAAAACAACTCACCATATCATTTCCCAGTCGGTGAAAAGTCAGTCATTTGGTGAGTTGTTTTTAAATGAATTTTTATCAATTCTTATTACTTGTCCATTTCATATCACGTCTTGAATATTAGCTATGTATACACAACAACATACGAGCTCATCCCCGTCCTAATGATATATATAGAACATGTGAGACAGAACTTGCTGGATGATTTATTTATTATGCATCTGCAATATTGAAATGCCTTTTTAACCACATATTTTTTGCACTGAGCTTGTGTTTAAGTTATGTGCTATGAATTATCACAATTTGAATGATAAATTCTAAATTTAATCATTCGAGATCAAAATTTTGCAGAAATATGCAGCAGACTGATGCATATTGTTCCTGCTGCTAAGCAAAGGCTAAACTGTGAAGATACAAAAATGTGATAGGAAAGCCACAAGGACAAATAAGGGGTTCTGTATCTTCTCCCTCTGAAACCAGATGTGAGCCAGCTTTACTTTTTTTTTTTTTTTTTTTTTTCCTGCCTAGGGAGAGAGACTTGTAGGAGAGGTCAAATGGGTGTGTGTAGGTCATTTTTATAAAACAGCCCTTTGCATTCAACATTAGCATTCCGTATGAGACTAAAACATACAAGGAACTATTTGAAGAATGTGTATTGTTACAGTGGCAGATTCTGAAGTGTCAGTTTAAAAACCAGCGACCCAGGTCACTTTTTCGTTTATGAGTGGCAATCAAAATATTGCATAATATTTGTACAATAAAATTTAATTTGAAATCAACTATACATTATGCTTCAGTGTGCTGTCCTTGATACTAATACAATGTACATATCAAATGAATTAGTATTTGTGCCATTTCTGGACCAATAAAAATTAGTGGACCACCACATTTTGGTATACGCTGGCCTTACTGACCAGTGACTTTCTTTGTTTTTTTATTCAAATTTCTACGACTGCTTACCATGCTTTGTGTTTTATTAATTAGTATTATTTGTTTGCATGCATACAAGTACACATTCTGTTGCTCTTAATTTGTGATGTACAGCTCCAGTGAAATGATACGTTATTTTTTGTATATACTGTAAATGTGCAAGGTGTTTCTTTTACGGACCAGTGGGCATTTTGACAGACCATCAATTTGCAAATCCGACTGGTCCACTGGGCCTGTAGATGATTTATTTCTAATTCTAACACAGGGCTTCTATATAAAAATAAAAGCATTTTAAGAGTAATTTTTTGTACAGATTTTTAGTTTGATAAGCCCAGCTAGTACATGTTGCCTTAGCATGCAACCAAAAATTTGTGTTGGAAGACAAAGGGAAGTTCTGCCATTGAGATTTTACTGTGAAAATTTGTTGTAATCCAGGGCTGTAAAAATATCTAAAAAGTTACATGCTCAGCTGAGCATGTGCAAAAACTTTCTACCTGCCCAGGTAGTAAAAGTTGGTTGCCCTGGAAAATTTAGCTTTTATAAAACAAATTGGAATTCTCATTTTTTTAAGTTGAAAAACATGATGCGTGAACTTTTTTACATGTAAATAGACAAAGTCATCGCTCTTTCCATGTTTATCTTTAATTAACACACAGCAACCGAAAATTGTTATCTGGACACTGCTGGGATTGAATCCGAGATCTCTCGATAACTAGCCGAGTGCGTTTGTCTTGACTAGTTATCGCTACGATGGCCAACAATCTATGGCACTATGGGTATTTATCTGTCAGCATCTGACTTCACAAATCTATAGGGATGAGCTTAGCAACTGAGACGTCTCCATTTGGAGGGGCTTAACGGCACAAGCTATTTAATTATAGCTAATAAATCCAATGGGTGCAAGTAAATGGCGAAAATCTTCCAAATACATGAAGATAATGTAAATAGATGAAGTCATTTCTCTTTCCACGTTTATCTGTAATTAACGCACAACAATCAAGAAATTGTTATCTGGACGCTGCTGGGATTAAACCCCAGATCTCTTGCTTGATAACTAGCTAAGTACGTTCGTCTTACACTACGGTGGCCAACAATCCTGCCACAATCCGCTGCGGTGGATTGTTGGCCACTGTGACGTAAGACGAACACACTCAGCTAGTTATTGAGATATCTGGAGTTCAATCCCAGCGGTGTGCGGATAACAATTTTTCGGTTGCTGTGTGTTAATTAAAGATAAACGTGGAAAGAGCAATTACTTTGTCTATTTACATTGTCTCCACGTATTTGGAAGATTTTCTCTTTTTTACATGTTTTTGCATTTCCATTGTAAGGGTCTGTATTCAAAATGTTCAATGCACAAAAGCATGTATTTCAAGTTATAAGATGATGATGATGCTGAAATTGGTATGATGATGGAAAATTGGTATTTCAGAAATTTAGTGATTTTTCCATGTTCATTTTGTTAAAGTTTTTGCCCTTTGTCACTAAACCTTGGAAGGGCATACATCCATCGCTGGCTATAAACATCAGAAGCATGTATCCCATCGCTGACTGCCATTTTGGAGTGAAAACAGAAAAAATTTTCTTTCAGAAAAGTGTAAGAAGAGTAGTATATCAGGAATGGAACATCATGAACATAAGGCAGTGAATCAGATGAAGCCATAGTTTATGCTAAAACTGATGAAGATGATGTTGAAAATATACTCAGCAGTACTGAAGAAGAAATTGATTGTGATATTCCTTCTGCAACTGACATCAAAAGTGGCACATTTGTGCTTGTTGAGTTTGTAGGTGGAACCAGAAGAAAAATAAAGTTCAGATATGTTGGAGTATGCCAGTCACTACTTGATAAAGACGGGGAAATAAAAGTGATGTTTATAAATATGTCTGGAGAACACAATACTTTATTTTTAGATTAAAGGAAAATGATATTGCCTATGTGGAGTTTAAACAAATTATTGCTATACTTCCACAGCCTACTTTGAAAACGAAAGGAGATCGTATTTTCTATAAGTTTGATGGTAAAATAAATGTATTTGAGCAAAGCTCATGAAAGTGAGTGCAGTGGAAGAGGTTTCAAGTTTTTTGAGAACTTGTTACAAGTATTGCTTGGTCACTGTTTTTGACTGTAGTCACTTAAATGTGCTCAAAACTGTTTTTCAACATCTCACACATTTTTTTAATTTTTGAAATGAACATTACGCCGTTACCTTTGTACCGACTACTGCTTCTATTTTATGATTATTAATGTTCCATCAAATTCTTAATTGTGATATTTTTCTTTTTATAAAGTTTTTTTTTTACATTTCAATATCATGAGTGTTACTGTGTCTCATGAGTGCTACCATGTTTCATGAGTGTTACCATAGCTAAAGGTCAGCTTTACAGTAATACATTTGTTTGTTGATTTAATTGAATTGTGTTGTGACTTTAAACTTTTTAATTATTCATAGTAACTGTAGTGAAAACTTTGACTTAAAAAAAAATATTTTTTTATTAGAAGTTAACCTCCTTACTTAGGAAACAAAGTAACACTCATTAGATAAAATACTACTTAAAAACTTTAAAATTTTAAAATAAATAAATTATAATACCATTATAACTTAAAATTAAGTGTTTAAGTTAAAATAATAACAATTTATTTCATTGATTATTGACACAAAAAATATTACATAATTTAAAAAAAAACAAATTCCTAGCACCCTTTTTCATGAACAACAAGTTCACCATCAAGAACACATATGAATTTATAGAGAAAATTAAAAATGTAAAAACAGGCCTAAAGGACTTAAATATGGCAAGCATGGACGTTAAAGCATTATATCCAAGCACTCCTGTTCCAGAAGCCATTGAAATTATCATTAAGAAGTTGCAAAATCTTAAAATTTTAAATAACACACAAATTCATGAATTCAAAAAAGTTTTAGTCTATTTATATGAAAATAATATTTTTACATACAAGAACAAAATATTCAAGCAAAATTCAGGAGGCCCAATGGGCCCACCATTATCAACTCTATATGCTGAGGTTGTGATGAACGAAATTGAAGAAATTATCCTGCATCGTATGGAAGAAAAACCAGAAGTGTACTGTCGATATGTGGATGATATTTTCATTCTATCAAAACTGAACGAAGAAGAATTAAAAAAAAATTAACAAAATGTTACAGCGCTTTATATCCAACTATAGAACTCACTGTTGAAATAGAAAAAAATAATGCATTAGCCTTTTTGGATGTACATGTTATCAAATCCACAGATAAGTTACTATACAGGGTTTATCGGAAAAGTTCATTTGTTCCGGTCCTAATCCCGTACAACTCAGCACATCCTTATCCTCAAAAATGCAATAGTATAAAAACCTTAATTAAAAGAGCATATACGCATTCTGAAAATAGTCAGTTCATCAATGAAGAAATCAAATTCATAAAAAAAATTGCAGGCAGCTTTGGTTATCCTAACCATTTAATAAAAAAATGGGACACAGAAGTAATAAAGAAAATAAAAAATAATGCTGTAGTAAATAAAAAAGAAGTCAAATATTTAAATGGTTTTCCGTACATAAAAGGTACTACCAATGAAATTAATAATATTTGTAAAAAGCATAACATTCAAATTGGAGGAAAAGTAAATACCATCAAAAATATAGTAATAAAAAATAATGAAAAAATAAAAATGTTAGAAAAAGCAGGTATTTACTCAATTCCTATTACTGAACATCCTCCGATGGCTTATATAGGAAGTACCAAAAATAAGCTTAAACACAGATTAAAACAACACATAAAAAACTGGCAGAAAAAAGAAGAAAAAACAGCACTTATCCAATACTGTCTGAATAACCAAAAATATCCTAAATTCGAAAATATAAAAATCATTAAAAGCTGTAAATCCGAAAAACACCTCAGAATAGCAGAGTCGGTAATGATTGAAAAAAATAGGACAAAAGTTTGCAACCATAATGACCCTAATAATTTGAGAAACAGCTGGAGAAATTTAATTAAAATTGAGCAAAAAAATGAAAAAGTTCGAAAAATGAGATCACTGACCAACAAGAGATGGCGCCACAACGCCCAAGAAGAAGCTATAGCCGATGACAGAAGCAGCCCGCGAGAACCACCGAAATGCCCAGCTGACACGGTCCGTGCTAGTCGGAGCAAAACGTCCCCTCGAAGACGGTAAAGGAGTATTACCGAAAGTACTCGGGTTATGAATAAATATTGAAGTAAATGAGGATGCAGCAAAGGAAAAAAAACTCATTTGGTGATGAAGCAAAATAAATTCCAACAGAAAAAAAAAAAAAAAAAAGAAGCGGACCCGTGGACAAATGAAAAAACCCCCGTGCCGCATCCACATAACGGAAATATGAATTGAAAGCCAAGCCCCACGTGCGGTAAGTGTTCATCGAACTTTACCAACTAAAAGTGAAGTTTAAAAATGCACTATGAGAAAAATTATGACTTGGCAAACATTTTTTTTTAAATTTCTCAAATATTAAAAAAAGAAACTCATAAACGGTCACCTACTTACAGTGTTGTAAATTATAAGAAATTAATAACTGAGTACATTTTTATTTTTAATTCAAGTTAATTTTTTGTGTGATGTGAAACTTAATATGGCAATTCATTTGGAAATCACCCTTTACTAATATTAATTTTTTTTCTAGCATGGGACATTGTTTCAAGAGAAGGTAGATCTGCAGTTGACGCTGTTGAAGAAGGTGTTACTATTTGTGAAATAGAACAGTGTGACCATACTGTTGGGTATGGTGGTAGTCCAGATGAAAATGGGGAAACTACTTTGGATGCAATGATAATGGATGGGTAGGTTTTCTTTCCATTAGTCACAGAACCATATTTGTACCTCATGATTGATTTCACAAATTAAAAAGATTCTGATGTAGCAAGCACCAGAAAGTTTTTCCACATTTCATGAGTGTTATGTAAAGAAATGGTAAAATGTACATTTAAACATAAACCAGTGATAACACAGTGTTTTATAAGAATTGAGGTTTCTGTAAATTATCCATGGTTTAATGCATCTTACACTAAATTTATTTCACTAAATTTATTTCTTGGTAATTATTAAAAAAAATAATATAAGTTTTTAAGTTTTTGTTATTTTGTGCCATTGCTTTCTGTTAAGATTAGAGACGTAAAAAAAAAAAAAATAATAATAAGGTAATGAAGCACCTACTAGCTGCAGTCTTAATTTTAGATAATTTTTTCATAAATCGTTTTGAAGATTACTAGGCTTGAAAAGGTAAATCCCAGAACAGAAACATTTTTTAAGAAACTTGGTGCCCTATTTCTGATGCAGAATGAAGCTACAGGCTCCACTGCAAGTATTAAGATGAATAATTTTCATTAATAGTTATTAAATTATTAAAAGACTAAGAATCTTTGTGGAATCACACACACAATAGTTATTCTTTGCTCCTTGATATGTATTTGCCATTGTTATTAGACATGAAAAATTAGGTTTACAGCAAAATTCTAATGAAACGATAAGAATTTGGTATATCATAATGCATACATGTGCCATATTTATTTGTGTTCATCATGTAATAGTAGTAATATGGTTAAAACTGTGTGTAGCCCGTAGTTAAGAAGAAAGTATAATACATTAAAAATTTGACATACCTAGTTTGTTCATGTGATAATCTTTAGTGTTGTTATTGCTTTATTGTCTTGAGTCACTAGCACTTTCATAACTACTGTAGGCATAAAACTATTGTTACAGGGAAAACATACATACATATCACTAAGCTGTTCTCTGAGATTCAAAGGTTAGCCCCACAAAGAAAGACAGTCTATCAGATAAATGTTTAACTGATTATTTACTTACTGTTGCCATATCAAACATCTCCATTTACAGTGATCTTGGCACATGTTCGGCTCAAACACTCTAGGTCCATTCATTCATGTGCAGCAGACTATGACATCTACCACCTACATGAACATCATTGCAGGCCCGATATGTATTTTCCTCTAGTAGTGCTTTCGTTCAGTAGGATAATGCACCATGCCACATTGCTCAGATTGTTCTAAAATGGTTTGTGGAACATGAAGAAGATTTCTAGGTATTGTTCTGGCCACCAAATTCCCTAGATACCAATCGAATCAAGCATCTGTGGTTTGTGTTGGATCAGCGGTGGCTCAACCACGTAACTTACAAGAGTTAAAGGATCTGCTGGTAATGTGTTTGTATGAAATGCTGCAAAACGTCTTTAGAAATCTTGTAGTGTCTATGCCTTACTGGGTAAGAGCTGTTTTGGGGGCATGTGGAGAACCAACATTATTTAAGGCAAGTGGTCATAATGTTTTGTCTCTTCGGTTTATAGTTGAACATATTTCTGATGTAAAGAAAGGTAATCTGTGCACTTCAGTTTTTATTATTAACCATCAGTAACACATCTGCTATACTCGATTGGGAAAACACAAAATGTCTTGCACTTTCATTAATTGGAAATCTCTCAGGTATCATGAAAGTATTGAAATTATCCTTTCCCGTAACAGTGTTAACACAAGCCCACTATGTCATATTCCTTTCATTTGGAAAACCATTCTAAAATCTGGCTACATTTGAGTCAACACATGTTACCACCTCATGTTATTCTCATATGTTCCTCGGCTGATGAAGATAGCTGTTACTACCGAGTCGTTCTATCTAATAATATTATTTTTCATAAGTTAAAAGTGTAGAGTTTAATTTGTAATATTGTATTAGGAATACTTCATGAATCTCTCTGTTTAGTTGAAAAGATACATTTTTATTATTATGTATGAAAGCTATTTTGTGCATAACTGCTATATTTTTATCAACGGTGAATCTACGGCCAATTGTAACGTAAGTTAGTTTTGTTATTTGGGATTTGAATTTACTGTTAAAAGACAAAATATGCAATTGAAAAATAGAACAGACAATGCATACCTGTTTTCTCTGGCTACTATGAAATAAAAGGCTTTAAAAGTGAAGTACTTGTCGTATTTTTGCTCTCTGTTGTGAGATTTGTAATCTAGATCCTTCACTATGCCATCCCCATTATGTGATGTTCTCAGTGACAGTTGCTCTATACAAATTGTTTCTAAAGTGTGTCATTTTTGTGTTCTTCAAATACACTGTAATTTGAATGTATCTATTTACAGTGTGTGTGTAGTGTCCTGCATTGAATAACAGATGTGTTTATAATATTTTCCATACTGAGAAAATTAACTAAGCTAATACAAACTTCTGAATTTGTAAAGGTAATTAGTAATCTACATTCCAATTCCAAATTAGGAAGAAATGAATAATGCTATACAAATTATTTGTAAGTAAATTTTATAAATGTTTATATTATTTGCACTGCTCTTGTTTAACTAAATTTTTTAGAAAATATTAAGTTACTAATTTTTTCAGGCCTAGCCATGATGTTGGCGCTGTAGCTGCCCTGCGGAGAATAAAAAATGCAGTGTCTGTTGCAAGGAGGGTTCTAGAAAACAGTGATCATAGCCTTTTAGTTGGTGACCAAGGTGATTATTTAAAAAACATTTTTTTTTAATGTTGAAACTTTTTAAGCATGACGATGTTAAAGTTTTAGTGATTTAGGAGGAATTGGAAGAAAATTTGACCAATAGGAAATCCGTGAAGAACTTGCTCTGAATGTGATTGTAAAACATTTGAGACATTGAGGAAGAGGCTGATGTGGCTCCTAATTCCCTTTTTTGTCTGTCTGCTGTTTAGGTATCTTTAGGTAAGAAAAATGATTAATGTATTTCAGATGAATCACTAAGTTTATTCTCTCTTTGGTTTTGTATTCACAGTGGCAGATATATCTGCTACTAGATAACATTCCTTTATTACCATAACATATTTGAAATATTTTTGTTTTGCTCTTCTTTCAATAGAATTTTTGTTTGTGTAAAAGTGTGATTTCTAATTTGAAGCTCAAGTACATAAATACATCAAATTTTGGTTAGAGCAAGCACATATTAAAAGGTTTGGCACTGTTTCTAAAGCAGCTGTGAGTCAATTGGTAGTTTGCTGTCATGCAATTCATATGAAATAACATCTGAAAAGTAAGAGCCATGTAGGCTACTAGATTAACCTGTGGTAGTGAACCAGTACCAGGGTTGGATTAAGGAGGGTCTATAGGGGCCAGTGGTGCACCAACAGGGAGGTCCAATGGGTCTGGACCCCCCTCTCCCTAAAATAATAGCAATGACCCTAAGATATCGTGCTGTTACAAAAATAATACATAGTTAATTTATGCATACTATATTACATGCACAAGCAAGATATGTTCTTTAAATTAAGAAAACAATTGTTAAAGCATGTGTATTCTTTCAGTCTTTCTTGAGAGGAGTTCATCCTGGGAAAACATGAGCTTCAGCTAGGATCTGAGTGTTTGTTCTACATCTATGGGAAGGTGTGGGGTGAGCTAGTGACTTTTGTGGTATCTTAGTTCACAGTTAAGCTGTTGCTTTAATCAGTCGGGGGTAGGCGGTAGGGGATATGTAACACTTGATATATCAGCTCCAGGGCATCTGTTCAGTAAAAGAGCCTGTGACCTTGCTGAAGGCTGCGGTGACCTCTGAACTTTCACCCTTCTGACACTCCCCACTCCCGTCCCAAAGGAATGTTGGCTGCGTGTCTAGTGATCTGGTAATCTGCTGGAATCCAGATTGGGTGGGTGGGTGGGTGAAGGGGGACCCTTCAGCTCAGCAGTAGCTGGACAGTTTGGTTCTCTGCACACATTCTCAGAACATATCTTTCCTTTGACTATTTTTCTAGTGTTCTACAAATCACCATGCAATCCACAAAGCAACAGAATAGTGGCTTTAAGGATATAGCAAGCTTTTTTCAAAAGAAAGCAAAACTTATTAGTGAAAAAAAAGTGATGGTGAGCTTGGTGACATTGCCTCTTCTTCCGGTGCTCATTAGCTCGTGAATGATGGAGAACGCAAAAATAGAGGCACCAATATTTGCTATGAAGGCATAATTTTCTGTGCTTTTAACAATGAATCCACTGCATTGGAAAAAAATAGATTCAGACTCTCACAAAGATGCAAGTTTTTCTTCACATGATCAGGTAAATGACTCTTTCCCTTTCAAAGAGAAAAATATGTGTTCCAGTTCATCTTTCTCCGCCCCAGTATCTGAAAATGACAGATTTTTGGCACCTTCAGTTGAATCTTCACGCAAATATAGCGACATAGCTGCCTTTTTAAATTGTAAGCTTACTAATGTTGAAAAATGTGAAATTGCTAATTCCTTGTGGTATCCCTCCCCAAAATTTCAGTTTCCTGTAAAAGTAATGAAAATGGGGAAAAAATGACGTTTCCAAATGCATTGGTTTCGGCGGTGGAACTGGCTTGTATACTTGAAAAAACTGGAGGGTGCCTTTTACAAATTTTGTGTAATGTTCTCGCCAGAAGTTGGAATTCCCTGTACTCAGAAAGTGGGTAAATTAGTTAAGAATGTGTTTAACAACTGGAAAGATGCAATCAAGGCTTTTAATGTCCATTCTAGTGCAGACTGCCACCAAAAAAGTGTTGACATTTTTAAAAACTTGAACAAAATTTAGTCGGAGAAACAAATGTCTGTTGACTTATTGGTTGACAATAGTAGGAAACAGCAGGTACTTCAGAATCAAGAAAAACTGGCCTCTGTTATAAAAACAGTAATATATTGCGGTTGGCTGTGTATTGCATTGCATGGTCATAGAGACTTCGGGCCTTTAAATTTGAATGCAAAACCAGACCATAATGAAGGAAATTTTAGAGCCTTACTGAGACAGCATGTAGAATCATGAGACAGACATTTAGAAGACCATCAGCATAATTGTGGGAAAAATGCATCGTACATTAGTTGGAAAATACAAAATGATATAATTCCCGCATGCAATACAATTTTACTGAGGAATATTGTGGACAAAGTAAATGAGGCGCAATGTTTCAGCATCCTCGCTGACGAAACAACAGATGTCGGCGGTGTAGAACAATTTTCTTTGGCTGTCCGATTTCTGAAAGAAAATATTATTAGAGAATAATTTCTTCAGTTTATTCCTGTTGTAGATACTACTGGTAAGGGTCTTGCTCAAACAATAATAGAAAATCTAAAATCATTCAATATCAATTTAGATCATTAAAAGGGCAAGGGATATGATGGAGAAGGTGCAATGAGTGGCAGATTCCAGGGAGCACAAGCATACGTAAGAAGTGAATATCCTTCAGCCTTGTATGTTCACTGTAGTTCTCAGTCTTTGAACTTGGCCATCTCTGATGCATGCAGCCTGCCAGAAATTAGAAACTGTGTGGGAATTGTTTCAAAAATTTATGAATTTTTCAATACCCCCAAAAGACAGAATGTGTTGAAGAATAATATTCATCAACACTGCCCATCAACAAAAAAAAAAAAAAAATTAAATTAATCAAAATGTTTAGTACCAGATGGATTGAGAGACACAATTCTGTTAATGTGCTTGTGGAGCTTATTGATGCAATAATTCCTTCTTTAAGTGAAATTTCAGAATGGCCTGACAGAGAGGCAACAGTTCAAGCATCTCTATTGGTTGAAATGGTGTCAAGGCCAGATTTTTTAATATAATTGTATACACTGAACAAACTTTTTGATGTAACAAAAGGTTTAAGTGAATACCTGCAGACAATTGGCATTGATCTAAAGAAAGCCGTGAAACATGTATACTTAGCATTGGAAGTCCTCAATGATATTTCTGGTGAAGCTGAATCACATTTCAACATGATTTACACAGAAGTATTGGAGATATTAACTTCACTACATAAAGAAATAAAAATACCAAGGATATCGTCAGGCAAACAATCAAACCATCGTAATAATGTCCCCACTAACGATCTGGAAGAGTACTACAAACGTGCCATTTTTTACCTTTCCTTCCAAACATGCAGAGTCAAATTAAAGAAAGACTATCAAAGTGAAATAATATCCTTGGTAATTTCTCATGTTCAATAAGTCCCAAAACCGACAAAGATACGGAAGATTTTTTAAGTTTACCTTCATTTTACTCATCTTCTGAAACGCTTCTTTGTGATAGCGAAAACCAAATGCTAATGCAACTGAAACTATGGAAAAACAAATTGCAGAGCAAAAGTTTAGCTCAGCTCTTGAGGCCTATGTCATATGTGATGAATCCTTTTACCCACACATAAAACGACTGTTAAAAATACTGGTAACCCTCCCCATAACAACTTGTACTAACGAAAGGTCATTTTCCAGTTTAAGACATCTGGAAACCTACCTTTAGAGTACCATGGAGAATGACAGACTTAATGGGCTAGCATTACTAAATATTCATCGTGACAAAAAATTGCATATTTGATGAAGTGTTGGATGAAATCAGGAAAAAGCCAAAGCAATTTGATTTTGTGCTGTAAAAAAGCTCATTTAGTTATTTCGCTTCTGTACGCACTTGACACGGATGGACAGACAGGCGAACAGACAAAGTGTTTACACATGGTTAGTTACTTCAGGTTCCTAATGGCTATCCAGAAATTTTCTTGTTTTCATATCAAACTGTTCCCTAGATATTCATCAAAAACATAGGATAGATGGACAGACGCACACAAAGTGCAAATGTGGTGTGACGGTTATGTTCAGTCCGTAAAAACCATCCACAAAATTTCAAATCTAACTCCAATGGTTAGCAAGATATTTATCAAAAACAGGCGGACATACAGACAGATGGACAAAGAAGTGCTAACGTGGTGTTAGATGAAAGAGTTGCTTTCTGACCTTAAAGTCATCCTGTAAATTTCAAGTCTCGAACCAAGTAGGTTCGACAAAGTATTAGGTAAGTGTTCAATTCATGATAATATTTCTAGTGTCAGTATTTATCTATACAAGGTCCACACACACACACACACACACGTTTTTTCGTATGAAAAGATATTTTCTGGACCCCTCCCCCTTGTCAAAATCCTGGGTGTGCCACTGACAGGGGCTATAGCTTTGGGGCCCACCATGACCAAGGGCCCAGGAGGCATACCTGGGCAAGTAATTTATAGGTAGGTAGGTAGGTAGGTAGGTAGAGAGAGAGAGAGAGAGAGAGAGGTTTATATAAAATAGTTTTACTTTTGTAGGGTATGATTTCCACTTGGTCAGAAACAGGCTGCAAGATGAACAGATTTCAAGGCAGTGACTCACCAAGGATAAAGGTTTCATGTTGCTGTGTACAGCGAGGTCAGTGAGTCAGTTTCAGCTTTTTCACTACCATTCACCCACACCTCCCAACTTGCACTTGGAACCACTAATGGTTGAAGTTCCCTGTGGCTTTACATTACATAACAAAAAAGATGCACTAAGAAAAGTAAACAATGCTAAATCATTGAAAAATCCAAGACAAAATCTAGGAATCTTGGAACTTTTAATTCATGTTCTTATGAGAACAATGAAGAATACAGTGACTTATTATGAAAACTTTCCAGATAATTTAGAAGTTTCGTGCTTTAACGGACTTCGTAATGATTCCCCGTTATAAGCTCTTTAGGAGACCCACTCATGTGTCTTAACCTTGAGGCCCACTCAAATGTCTTAGCCTAGGGACCCACTGAGGCCTTAATCCATCCCTGACCAGTACTAGAGTTGCCATTCAGAAATATATACCTGTAGCTTTTCATATATAGCTAGTTATCTGTATGCAATTGAACCTCTACATAACAAAATTGAAGGGAAAGTTAAAAACATTAGATATATGCAAACTTCATTATTATCGAACAGATATAAAAAAAGCTATTTGTGGCATGTTACATTATGACAGTTTAAACTAGTTAATTATGAAGTGTTCATCAGTTAATCAAAGGTGAATAATACTTGTTAATTAAAGACTATAGCTTGCAATAAACATATGAATGAAGGTCTACAATAAGCGAAATTGTAGTTAACGTAAAAATTAAAGTAACTGCAAAAATTTAGTTTCATCATACTTATCATTTTCAAAGCTGGCATGTTTCTAGCAATTTTGAACTATTTCTTTGAAACAACTTTCCAAGCTCAGCTTATCATATCACACACCATTCTAAAGTCAATAATTGTTGCTTGATCTTTTTCTAAATTAATTAGAACTTTCTGAAGTACTTTTTTGTAATTTCATATTTTTCATTATTTCCTGATCCATTATCTACAGCTTACTTGCAATGTTAGGGGGAAGATGGTCAACAGTTGTCCATTTTAAAATCACATGAGATGTGTGGGCCATACAGATATTTACAGTATGAAGAATCTCCTATTTATTTCTTCTCATTTCATCATTGATTATTGTAATCCATTCTGTAAAAAGTCTCCAATATCATCCAGGACATCTTATTGGCTCTGCAATCAGCTGGTATTTTTTTTAACTTTCTTGAAACTATGTGGATTGTTTTACTTTCCAATAATGTGTAACTTTTTTTTGTTTGAATATTGATATCTGCTCACAGCATCACAGTCAATCTGATTTTTGAATTGTTCGTACTGTTATATTTTTCTCCTGTAGAAGCTAAAGTTTTCTGTGGCAATAATTGCTAAGCAATGCCGGTCTCATCAGTGTTATATGCATGACAAGGTTCATATTGTAAAGTGAAGCTTTTGCTGCATTTTAACCATTTTTTGATGATTTTGAAGTCCACCAAAGCGCCATAAACAGATTTGAACAATACTGAGGCAATTTTTGAAATCTTGCAACCATTCATTGCTTGGTCGAAAATCTTTTCCTATAAGCTTGGCAAAATCTAATGCCTATTCTTTTAATAAAGGACCAATTTCTGGAACGTGTTTTTTTCTGACTCCATCAAACCACTTAAAAAGACTATCTTCCATATCTGAGTGAATTCCCTCTCAAAAACGTTTTCTTTGCAACTCAACCTTTTTTTTTTTTTTTTTTAATTGTAGAGAGAGAATGTGGTGGGAAATCAGACTTTTTGGCAACATGAAATTTTTAAACTTCTTTTCCCATTAAACTATTGCTTTGGGTTTCTCACCAACCATTAATGGTTTACTCTGGTTTAAAGCCACAATTTTTTATTTTTTGTCGGCACACTGCACAAACTATTGAGCTTCTGATCAGTCGAAATCCAACTAAATTTACGGAACGTGACAAAAGTCATTCTTTGTTACCTAGGAGGGTCTTGAACAACAACTATTGAAGAGAGTGGTGATGTCTCCAAAGAGGGAAGGAATTCCAGTTGGGAATCTCATTGCTATCATGGCATCATTAACCCATTGACCAATCCAATACAAACAGGTTCACAGCATTTATGAGCAGAAATTGAAATTGGTGAGAGGAGAGAATAAAGTGACAGCATTTGCCCAAGAGGTGTATGTGTGGTGGGCAGGTGATGAGAGGAAGTAGAATAAGGACTGCAACATTCTTTTCTTCATGCAAACTAACCTAAGCAACCTACCTGTAAGAGGAACCATGGGTTTTGTCAATAGCAGGTAATCCCTAGTTTTCTGATGGGGGGGGGGGATAAAAATTGGGGTAATGCCACTTATTTTATTTGATGAAAACTGTGCTAAACTTCGATATATGTGGTTTTTCCAAAAATTGTTGTTCATTATATGTGGTTAAAATAACTAGGGAGAATATAACAAAGTTCAAGGGAGCTATAACAACTATGGTTTATGTGGAACTTAGTATTTATGAGAGCTTGTTATATATGGGTTCAACTGCATTATGTTAAGGATGTTCATCTGTTTACAACAGTTTCAACTACATGTCCCACTTAAGTAGCAACGTCTAAAGTATATATAACCACCGTGTATTTCTTTTTAACTTACATTTTTGCTAGGTATGTAATTTCTGTTCTGCAGGTATTCTTCGTAGGCTTTTATGAAGTGGTGATGTTTCTAAACACAGGTAATTGCACTATTCACAGAAGAGGTGAAACGAAACATTGAAGGAAAGCTGACCAATATGACATGAACAAAATAAGATCATAAGAAAACAGCTGGAGAAAAACCCAGTGAACATGATATTCAATGTCCCAATTTTGCAAAAAACCAATATACAACACTATTAAAAATCTACTGACTGAAGTTTCACCCGAAGCCCAAAAGTACCAAGACCATGTCAGATAATACATTGGCTGGGGTGCAAGATAAACTCCTGACTGAACATGGATTTTATTAATACAATTTATTATCTACTGAAGAATTTAGGATATTGATAATTAAAAAAAATTCTTCATACAGGCAGTTCTGAAGTATTTCTTGAGGCATCACAAAATGAAGTGTCAAAATTTGAACTTCAAGAGACACATCATAAAGTTGCTAAGTTGAAACAATGCCTCTTATTCACAGAAGAGTTACAACTTAGCAACTTTATGACATGTTCCTTGATGTTTGAATTTCGACACTTCATTTTGTGGTGCCTCAAGATATACTTCGGAATTACCTGCATGAAGTAAAAAAAAAATTTTTTTTTAGTTACCATTATCCTAAATTCTTCAGTAGATGGTGTGAGTATTAACTTTTGTGAAAATCCTCATTTTTAGCACATCTTTTGTAAAAAAAGATCGTGCTTATATTACCGGTTTGTCCATCCGTCCGCCCGTCTGTACCCACGATATCTCTGCAACTATTAGTCCGATTTGAAAAATTCTTTTTGCATTGGGAAGCTTGAAATATGCAAATGATGATCCTTTATTTCGTTTTTTTTTTACGATGTACAATTTCGCCGCTAGAGGGTGTAAATGCAGATGATGTTGAATTCAAAAATACGTTTTATTCCACATATTTGCTTCTAAACATCGGATTGAAAAAATTCTTTTATCTTTTCCATTTATGTCGAAGAGTATTTTAGATATATTCCATTTATGTTGAAGAGTATTTTAGATATAGTTACTTTTTCAAATTACTTGTAGATTTTCCGCTAGGGGGCGTAAAAGTAAATTACATTTCCCCTGATAACTCTTCTTCTAAAACTCCGATTTGAAAATTTTTTTCTTCAGCGGATACATCTCCTGATGGAAAATCTTTTGCATATAATTTCAAATTTTTGGTAAGTAATACTTTGGCCACCAGGAGGCACAAGTGTTAATTTTTGCTTCTGATGTAAGTATTTGCCATAACATCTGAGCTTCTAAAATATCAATTGAAAAAATACTTTCGTGGACTGATGCCACTCACATCGATAGACCTTTTCAGAATATTTTCTTCTTAAAATATTCCACAGTTTCTCCACCAGGGGGCATAGATGTATATCTTATTTTTGTCAATATCTCTACTTCTAGGAGTCCGATTTGAAAAATTCCTTCTTTGTTGAATAATGTTTTCAGTGCGACATGTTTTTCATATAATTTCGAAATTTTCAAGTAATTCATAGACTTTCCGCTAGGGGGCGTAGAGGTAAATTGTGTTTCCCCCTATATCTCTGCTTCTAAATCTCCGATTTGAAAAAGTCTTTCTGCACCGGATACAGCTCCTGATGTGAAATCCTTTGCACATAATTTCTAATTTTTGTAAAAAATGGTTTGGCCACCAGGTGGCATAAGTGTTAATTTCCACTTCTGATGTATTTGCAGCAAAATATGAGCTTCAAAAATCTTGATTGCAAAAAAAGTCATTTGTTGACCGATACTACTCATGTCGACAAACCTTTTAGGAACATTTTCTTCTTGAAATAATGCATGGTTTCTACGCCACGGGGCATAGATGCATATCTTATTTTTGTCAATATCTTTATTTCTAGTAGTCCGATTTGAAAAATTCCTTCTTTGTTGGATTGTGTTTTCGATGCGAAATGTTTTTCCTATGAATTCAAAATTTTCAAGTAAATCATAGACTTTCCGCTAGGGGGCACAAAGGTAAATTACATTTTCTGCGTTATTTCTGCTTCTAGAACTTCAATTTAAAAAATTCTTCCTGTATTGCATACTGATGGAAAATATTTTTCACATAATTTCTAATGTTTGGTAAAGTTTGGCCACCAGGAGGCATAAGTGTTTAATTTCTGCTTCTGATGTATTTGCAGCAAAATCTGGGCTCCTGAAAACACGACTAAATTTTTTTCTTGGACCGATACTTCTCATATGGAAAAACCTTTCTTTTAAGAATACCTTCTTCCTAAAATAATGCATGGTTTTCCTACCAGGGGACGTAAAGGCACATCTTATTTTTGTCGATATCTCTGTTTCTAAGAGTCCGATTTGAAAAATTCTTTCTGTGTTGGAGAGCGTTTCCGGTGAGAAGTGTTTCTCATATAAATTCATGTTTTTCTTAACGCACAAGTCTGCAACGAGAGGGCGTAAGCTCACGATTCCGTTTACAGCAATATCTGAGGGATTAAAAACCCTATTGAAAAACTTCTTTCTTCCGTCAGATATTATTGTTTTCCATACCAGTTCCATTGACTTTGAATAGCTTTGATAAATTTAATTTGTGTCAGAACGGATTCAAAAGACGTGCTTATTACACCCGAAAATTCGGTGTCATCTTTCTTGTTTTTTTCTACATTGCATGTAGTACACAAATTGTTCCTAGAGTAATGTGTGGAGAGTTTTAATCATGAGAAGTTTTTTCAATGAATTACAACTTCTGAACTTGTATTTATAATTACACACATTTTAATGTTTTTGAGTTTTTACTCAAACTATTTGTGGAAATTTTATTGTTTTAGAATGCATGATCAAATTTATCATACACTGACCCCATTAAATTCAGAATTGGCGCAAAAAAGGATATGGACTACTGTTGCTTTATCACAGGTCAGATCACTTAAATACTTTCTTAGCAGGGTCAGATCACTTAACTCTGGTGAGAAAGTATTTAAAAAAACAATACTTTAAAATAGAGAATTATATAAATAAATACATAGCTCTTTCCACGCATTTATTTATTTACTGACGCCACGTATTTGGAGGATTTTCACCAGAGAATTATATATTCACAGAAATCTTGGAATAATATATCTCATTTCTAAAAATCAGTGTTTTCTTTTAGTTAAGAAACTTTGAGAACCACTGTAGCATCACATATTTCACTGCATGCAGCTAGTAAAAATCTAATGGTTTAATTTTTCTGTGTGGTTGAATTTAGGATTGCCATTATAGAACTTTTCAGTTTACATGGCACAAGTGATAGTTTTCCATGTTCTGTCGCTAAATAATACAGAACAAACTCCATAAGCAGTGTGGATTTCACATGCACAAAACTGTTAATGCACTCTTCAAGTCAGTTGATCATATGTCAGTCTTAATTTATGAAGACAACAACTAGAAATTGAAATTCCCTGTGGTAGATATGTTTACTGTAAAATAGTTACACCTGGAAAATTTGATGCAATTATTGTAAAACCATTGTTTAAGGAAATGTAAGTAATTGTATCATCAACCATTCTCAATCCACTACTGGATAAGGGTCTCCCAAAGTCTCTTCCACAATGCTCTGTCTTCA
Organism: Macrothele yani; assembly: GCA_039090855.1. Classification (NCBI taxonomy): domain Eukaryota; kingdom Metazoa; phylum Arthropoda; class Arachnida; order Araneae; family Macrothelidae; genus Macrothele; species Macrothele yani. The sequence continues at coordinate 98,238,115 of CM076992.1, read as the reverse complement.
GCAATTCTCTTACATGCCACTCTGTCATGCTTTTGAATTTCATCCACCCATCTGCTGCATGGTTTTTTTGTAGGTTTTTTTGCTGTCCCTTGGTATTCAGTCTAGTATTTCAGTTATCCAATGGTGGTCAGTTCTTATAATAATATGTTCAGCCCATTGCCACTAGAGGGTCTTAGCTTTGATCATGATGTCGTCAACTCTTTGTCATTTTCCTAATCCACGAGTTCTTTTTCCTATCTTTCTTGGTTGCACCAAGCATGCATCTCACGTTTGAGTTGTCTACCTCTTCTGTATGTCTTTTTTAGTTAAGGTGTGTGTCTCTGGTCCATAAGTAAGAACTGGAAGGATATGTATTGATTAAACCCTTTCCTTTTAAGACATAATGGTAAATTGTTCTTGAAGACTTTACTACTTCCAGATGCACTTGAGTCAAGTTTTATATGTCTATTAATTTCTTCTTTGATGTGGCCTTTGCTTGGTATCTGTTGTACAAGGTAGATGTATGCATCAATTACTTCTATATTTACTCCATCGATGTTTAAATTTTCTGTTCTTATAAAAGCAGTGTACATCAATTTTATTTTCTGGACGGTCAACTCTAGTCCCACCGTTTTACTCTTGTCAGCAAGTTTTTAAATCATACTTTGCAGCTCTGAGGGGTTACTTGCAAAAATAATTGTTATCAGCAAAACGAATGTGTGTTAAACTATCTTCATTAATCATTATCCTTATGTCCTCGCAGTTCAATGATGGAAAGACATAATTCAATGTGGCATTGAAAAGCTTGGGAGATACGATGTCACCTTGTCTCACTTCCTTTCTAAATTTCATACTTACTGTCCCTTGAACATTTGAACCTTTGCACTTGCATTTTCATAGATGTTACTAATATCAACATATGCATCTTCAATTCTGCAAGATTTGAAAGACAATATAACTGCTGATGGTTTCACAGAATCAAAAGCATTTTTATAATAAACAAAAGCTATACATAATGGGATTTACTGAATCAAAACACTATAACCTCTAAAATCAGGCATGCCAATTAGGCTATACAGCATAACGATAAACTACCTTGTAGATGAAAAATTATGCAGTGTGGTCTTGACATCAATTAGCATCAGTGGAAGTAAATGAAACATGGATCATGCATCTGCAGATGCAGTGGCACAACAGAAGTAACTGATTTTAAGAAAAGCTATATGAAATTTTTATGCTAGAGATTATGTTGGCTAAGTCACCAACACAGTTAAATAGCTAGCAAAACATGCACCGTAAGGATTCCTAAAATGTCAAGATAGTTTCAGCAGATAATAAATAATCAGTAGCAGAACATAGGGGCAAATATGCCCCACATACATACTGGACAAATTTTTGACATTATTGGCTATTTTAAAAGATTTTCTGTTTTAAATGAACTTCCAGAATCTACAAACCTATTCACTTTGTCTAACTTAACTTATGTTGCACAGAGAGTGATGAAGCTTTCTGTATGAACTAGAATATATACAGGGTGTCCACATTCTGGAAAGTCAGGGAAAGTCAGGGAAATGAAAATTGGTCAGGGAAATGCCTGAAATGTTGGTAAAAGTCAGGGGAAATGAGTGATATTTAAAATAAGTCAGGGAAATTTCAATCACAGTTAGACTACAACTAGTTTTAACCCAGCGTCGGGGAGTGACGCCCTCTTTGCCCAACACACTTGCACTTGGTGTTGCAGACAGTCACTAACTTCCCCTTCCTACTAATGTAACCTTGTATTTCCTACCTATTATTGTAAGTTATGTTACATTACTTGTTAACATTTCTCTTTTTGTTTGAGGTCAAAGGAGTAGAAGAAAATTTGTGATATAAGTTATACCTTGTTAAAAGGCAATTAAGACTGCAGCAATGTCAAAGCGTTGTGTGTTTAATGAACGATGGTTGGACGAACAATTAAATCCTGAGTTTTCTGGTTGGATAGCTGATGTGAATGGCGACAATGAATCAGCATTTTATAAAGTGCTCTAAAACTTTCAAGCTTACCAACATGGGGAGTCGGGCAGTCTCCAGCCACGGAAATGGCCCTAATCATTTGAAAAACATCCGTGCTAAAAATGTCTCAGCCCAGTCTTGTTTCTTTCACTTCCTCTGTGAAAAAGAACTCTCTTTGTAATAACGAACTTTTGCCATCAACAAGCTCAGGAAATGTGGAATCAGTACTTCTAAAAATATTAAGTCTAATGACTCAAATACTTATGTTGTGAAAGATGATGTGAAACCCAGTGACCTTGATGCTTATGTAGTGAAAGATGATGTAACAAAGTCGGAAATAATATGGGCCATGGAAGTGTTGTCCTAGCGAATGTCTCTGAACTCATTTACACAGATTAACAAAACATTTCAGTTAATGTTTCCTGACAGTGTGATAGCTTCAAAATTTACTTTAGGCAAAGCATCTTATGTGATAAACCATGGATTGGCACCACATTTCAAAGAGTGTTTAATGGACGATCTGAAGCAGTGCACTGACTTTGTAATTTGTTTTGATGAATCACTAAACAAAATTGCTCAGCATGGGCAAATGGATCAGTTTGTTTGTTATTGGGACGTCAAGCTGCAAAAAGTTTCCACTAGATACTTAAGTAGTGTGTTTTTAGGATGGGCAACAGCTAATGACCTTTTAGAGAAATTCATTAAAGGTGCACCTCTTCCCTTGGATAACATGCTACAAGTGTCAATGGATGTACCTAACATTAATCTCAGCTTTCTTCAAAAGCTGAAAGATAAACTTAGAACTGAAGATCCAGATGGTAAAGTATTAGTTGACATTGTGGTATGTGGTCTTCACGTGGTCAATGGAGCTATGAAAACTGGATTTGAAGCAGTGAAATGGGATATACATCACTTTCTGCGTAACTTGTACTACCTTTTAAAAGATAGTCCTGCTCGCCGTGCAAATTATACCATGATTACTGGATGTAAAGATTTCCCTTTGAAATTTTGCACTGTAAGGTGGTTGGAAAATGTTAATTGTTTGACTAGGGCATTGCTTGTCTATGCTCATATCAAGAAATATGTTCAAGAATCATAGGTTTCCAGCAAACAGCACATGTTTGTTGCAGAATTCATGGAAAGTCCACTGTTGAAATGCAAATTGGCTGCATTTAGGACTATAGCTTCAGAGTGTGAATCTTTTTGAGAAGGTTCCAGAGCCCAAAGCCTTTAATTCCTTTCTTATACACTGGTTTGCTGGATCTGATGAAAAACTTGATGGCATGAAGCTTGAAGCCTGACAAATTAAGTGAAGCTGATAGTGTCTCAAAACTGTTAACTTTAGATGTATCAAAAAGTGAAAATCTTCTCTCAATTGAGAAAGTTGATATTGGATTTAGTGCTAAAAAGCTATTAAAAGAAGTGAAGTGCTCAGAAAGGGCAAAATTAGAGTTTAAGCTTGAATTTAGGAAACTTGTGACCAGTATGATTGAAAAACTTCGTGAGAAAAGCCCACTAAAATTTAAGTTTGTACGTGGGGTAACTTGTTTGGACCCAAATATTATAGTGCAGCAGCCGAGTCTAGGCAAGAAGAGAGTGGAAATTGTGCTCAAAGGCTTACTTAGTGCAAACAGGATTTCAGATTACTGTGCTGAAAAGGCTAATAAACAGTACGCTTCATTGTGTGTAGAAGCTCAATCTGCTTGAAAGTCTCAGTTTGATGAATTTTTAGACAGTCATGATGATTCCATTGGATTAGACAAATTTTACAGTGCTCTACTTGACAACCAAAAACAATTCAGTGAACTTTGGGATGTAATAAAAATTTGTCTCATTATGTCTCTTGGAAATGCTTCAGTGGAAGGTGGATTTTCTGTCAATAAGTCTCTTCTTGTGGAAAATCTCCTGGAAGAATCCCTGATTTGTCAGAGAACAGTTTTTGATGCCATTAAAAATGTGGGAGGAGTAGAACACATTGCCATCAATAGAAGGCTTCTTCTTTCTGTAAGTGCCTCCAGATGAAGATATCAGGATTATCTTGAGAAAAAGTATTCTTCAAAACAAAGAAGAAAGAAAACTGAAGGAAAAAAGAAAAATTGATCATGAAATAAAGGAATTGAAGGAAAAAAGACAAAGAGTATGGAAGGAACTAGAGTTGGAAGAAGCAGCATTGCAGGCGAAGATTTCAGATTGGGAAAAGAAGAAAAGTGGTGTGTAATATAAAAACAGTGACTGTGTTCCTACTGTAATATTTTTATAGAAACTGTTCTGAATATTGTGTATGGGTTTGTTTGAGTGTTTCTTCAATAAATGTAAAACTATGAAAAAAGAGTGAACTTAAAATTAAAAAGGTGTGAGTTGGACTGCTGTGGGGAAGGTAAAGGGCGATTAAAAAAAAAATGAATCAGTTATTTGGGAAACTTTATAAGTCAAATGGAAACACTTTTAAATAATATAAGTTTCTCAATTATCCAATTCAATTTTATTTATTATCATGACACATATATTGAAAAACTCAAATAAACCTATTTGTGTAAGGTCAGAGATTTCTTATATATATTTGGTCAGGAAAGGTGAGGGAAATCAGGTTTGATAATTCTGTGGACACCCTGATATAATATGTATATATTGTAGCCAGCTCCTCAATGTGTATTTAAAACATGTGGATTACCTATCATCCATCAGGAATGGATACCAATATGTAAGTACCTTTTATTCCTGTTGCATGCTAGCAGAACTGTGCACTAAACAGAGCAAACTGTCATTTACGGAGTGCAGATCTGACTTTTAAAACTGCCATTGCTTTTATTGGGGCATGTTCTTGCTCTTTTTACTCCCAGCCAAAGGTGTGGAACTAAATATACTGTGTAAATAAGCTGTAAATTTTTGTAAATAATTAAATGTATCTGTGTTCTAAGTCCAGAGTTTGTCAGTGCTAACAAGTAGTCCCTTGTTCTTCTCTCTCAGGGATCCAATGCTCAGAGCTATCCCTCCGACCAATTCTTGTTTATTTTAAAGAGGGATTCGTGCCCCAGGGGCACCAGAATAAATGGCTCACATAACACTATTCAATTTGCCTAACTTAACTTATATTGCACAGAGTGATTAAGCTTTCTGTATGAACATGTTTCTTAAAAACTTTTTTTTTCATTTAGTTTGAATTTCTGATGTTTGTAATTAATTTTGGGCAGTTGTAATTCATCATCACCATGAGAACAAACAGTTGTGTCATCAAAATACAATGACCAGGATGCATGGAAGTTGTGTACATGAAAATCTAATTATCAGTTTTTACATCATGCATACAAACATCCATAATAATGTTGAACAATCATAGTAAGTATTGTCTAACATCCACACCAATAGAGAACCAAATGGAGAGATGACCTTTGAGTTGAGCTCTAGCTCCATTTCCAATATCCATAGCTTTCCCAGAATTGAGCAACTTCTCATTTATAACATAATTTTTCAAAATGTTAGACAAACATAGCCTTTTTTACTGTATTGTAAGCCACTTCAAAATCCTCAATGCTACAGAAAGTTCTTACTAACAAATACTTTAAAATCAATATTTGTACTACAAAAATTTGGCTAATAAAAATCTCTTGTATGGCCCATTAAACAGTTCTGTATATCTCATACTTTATTCAAAGTCAAACCAAGTATCTTGTCAATGATTTTTTCAAACTCCTTTCTTGGTATTTATACAGTTATTATTGGTTTGTCGGAAAAGTCATGACATATTTTAGCCATGTTTTGCAAAGGTCATTTATTGATAGAAAGAACAAAGATCAATCAATGATATAATGCCTGTTTTGTTCGATAACCTTTTGCCATCTTTCAGTGAGCTGCAGAATGCCTCATTCATAGAAGGACCTGTCTTTCGTGGCGAAAAAATGTACAAGAGGCTGATTTACAGCCTCATCTGAATTGAACGTTATACCACGCAAGGACTGTTAAAGAGAGAGAAACAAGTGAAAGTCTGATGGCGCAAGGTCAGGCGAGTATGCTGGGTGTGGCAACACATCCCACACAAGCTCCAATAATTTTTGGCGGGGGATAAAACTTGTGCGTGGTCTTGCGTTGTCGTGATGGAACACAACACCTTTACGATGAACGAGCTCTGGGCGTTTCTGGATGATGGATTCGTTCAAACTATCCAATTGCCGACAGTACAGATTTGAATTGATTGTTTGGTTCCATGGTAGAAGCTCAAAAAACACGACACCTTTAAAATCCCACCACACTGAGACCAGAACCTTCCGCTGATGAATGTCTGCTTTGGATGTCGTTTGAGGCGAAGCAGCGCATCTGGACCAAGACCGTTTGGGCAGCACATTGTTTTACACAATCCACTTTTCGTCACCAGTTATCAGTCGCTTCAAAAAAGGATCGTTTTCCTCACGTTTAATGAGCATGTCGCAGATGTTTATACGCGCTGTCAATCAAGCTTCTTTGAGTTCATGAGGAACCCACACATCGAGCTTGCTTACGTATCCCAGCTTCTTCAGGTGGTCGTGAATGCTTGAATGATGGATGTGCAATGTGTCTGCAATCTCTCGTGTCGTGTAATGTGGGTTTGACTCGATCAATGCCTTGATTTGGTCGTCATCAACCTCGGTTGGCCTCCCGGACCGAGGAGCATCGTTGTGGTCAAAATCACCAGCACAGAATTTTGCAAACCACCGCTGGCACGGACGTTCTTGTACACTTTACGCAACTTTTTACAAGCTTGACGCGCGTTCTTCCCTTTACAGAAGTAAAACAGTAAAATATGGCGAAAATGCACAGTTTGTTTGGTTTTCCATCTTCAACTCGATGTCAAATCTCCGCAAATCAACCAAATCGCTCACTATTCCTTTTAGACTGCAGCTAAAACTGGCACCTGTCGAATGCCATAGCGATAACAGAGCTACACATGCCTCTAGTACTTCCAAAACCGCCCAACTGCCATCGGGTGCCAAAATACGTCGTGACTTTTCGGACAACCGAATATAAGCTGAGCTCATAATAACCATATTGATTCCTGCATTGTGTTTTCTTCCTGGTGTTTTTAAACAAGTGTACTAATGAAAAAACACTTGTACTAATGAAACTTATACAGAATTTACTGCTGCTGAAGAAAAATGCTGTGGAGCAAAAGAATTAAAAAATATTGCTTAAAGTTCCAAAGTTTCAAGAATTTTTTTTTTTTAAACTAAGGTTTGCCTATTTCGCTTAAAAAAATTGAAAAATGGCATGGGGCGTGTGCCTTGAAACCATTAAAATTCTCCCACTTCTTTTCTTTGGCATTCAAACCATAAAATTGTTGAATTCTAGTGTCCATGCCCCCCCCCCCCCCACCTCACCAAGGATTTTTGTTTGTGGTGCTCCTGCCCTCAATTGAAATTGCAGTCAAACAACTGTGTTTCAACTCAACAAGAAATACAAGCTATGAAATATGTAAAACAATCACCAAACAGCTAAGCCAAAGGAACACAAAAAATACAGACAAAATAAAGCCCCTCCGAAGCTCCAAATTAGTCCAAACATACTACAGTATATTAATAAGCAACAAGACAAATCAGATAATAATCATTAATTAAAAATAAATATAAAGTGAAATCTTAAGAAAGCTAGCATTTGAAAAAACAAAACAAAACATAACAAGCTATCTAAAGAAATAAAAAAAGTGTCCCAGTAAAAGTTACTGGACCAGTAATGTTCATAAAAATGAAAACTCATGAAGAAAAAAATGCTGCAAGACCAACTGTATCCAAAAGCAGATCTTTTACAGTACACATAGAACAAACTTCATATAGTAACACAAATCCCATCTTCGAAAAACATGAATATGCAGAAGCAGCAAGTTACAGGTAATTAAAATTAATGCATATAATGCTATAATTTATGTAGTTTTTGTGGTCTTATATCTATGTGCACAATGACTTGAATTAAGTTCTGATATTAGTAATTAAGTTTTTATATTTGTCTTATATGTATATTTTCTATATATTTAATCTAAGCTCCTTTTTTACTTTAGCTACAGCTTTTGCTATAAGAATGGGATTTAAAGAAGAAAATTTGAGTACCCCTTACTCTCTTAAAATGTGGCAAGAGTGGAAATCAAACAGTTGTCAGCCTAACTTTTGGAAGGTATGATAAAGTAAATAATGACTCTAGAAAATATGGTGCACATATACTTAAGCTACAATAATCCTAATTTTTGATTGTACATGTGATCCCCACACTTATAAACTTAATCATCATGGAGAGCCATTGTAAATTGAACCCTTCCCTTCAATTGTAATGTCATAATGGCAGTTTCATTCTTCAAACACATTTTGCATTTTAAAAGTAATGAAATTGGCTGTAGAATTGGCAGAAATTTTTTTTAATGTTCAGTCACTTTAGTGTTAGTCTTCAACAACAAAGTCTATCATCTAACTACTTTGAATCTATTCCAGGGTTCATTCTAAGATTATAAGAGAGCAGGGTGCAGACTTTAAAAAAGATCACTTTTTAGTTTTACTCAAACTGGCATTTGTCTTTATATTTATTTGTTTGTTAGTATAAATGGAATAAAGTTGCACATAGTGATATTTGGTTTATGTTGATCAGTTTTTGGAAAGATACTTCAACAAGAAAGATGACACCGAATTTTCGGATGTAATAAGCATGTCTTTTGAATCCGTTCTGATGCGAATTAAATTTATCAAAGCTATTCAAAGTCAATGGAACCGATTTGGAAAACAGTCACCTGGTTCCAATAATCGATAAAACATCCAGAAATAAAAACATTTACTTAGTTCCACCAACAGTTAAAAAGCATGTTACGAAAATTAACAAATGGCAAACAAAAAGTTTCTCATAGTACAAGGAAGGTACCAGAGACCAAGAGATTTTCAAATCAAACAATTAAAAGGAGAAACATAGAAGGAAACATGATAGAAGTCTATATCTGCAAGAGGGAAAATTTTGCATGACGGAAAAGTTGAAAATTGGCGAAAATTATTTTTCATGGAAAAGGGTATGTTAGGGGAAAGAACTTTTCAAATACGTCTCCTGGGATCAGAGATACTCGTGAAAAAAAAAAAAAAGTTTCGACCTTTATGCAGTTACTGGGAAATCTTTGCGTTATTTAAAGAGGATAATGCTCCACATCTCTGTTGTAGCAAATGGCATACAGTAAAGAAGAAATTTCTCAATAGTGTTTTTAGAAGCAGCAATATAGCTGCAAACTGAAGTACACAAACACCACCTACTAACAGAACTGTGAACTACAAAATTCCTCATATACTAGCCTAAAGTGCTCTACAAGGTAAATGGCATCCAGTGTTGAAAGATTTTGTTTTAAATTGCACATGTAAAAGCAGTGATATTGAGAAAAACAGATTAAGCATTTGTGCCCCTAGTGGTGAAATTGTGTACTATTTTGGAAAGAAAATACACAGAGTTTGCATAGTTAGTAGTATCTGACCTAAGAAAAAGTTTTTCAAACGGGTTTTTAGTCCCACAGATATTGCTGTAAATGGAAATGTGAACTTACGCCCTCCGGTGGCAGACTTATGCACTAAGAAAAATTTTAAATTATATGAGAAACATTTCACAGTAGAACAACAAAGTTTTCCTACAAAGAAAGAATTTTTCAAATCGGACTCTTAGAAGCAGAGATATCGACAAAAATAGCATATGAGTTCACACCCCCAGGCATAAGTTGCTCACGGTGGTCATTAAACCTCCAATAAAAAAAACAAAAAAAAACGCCCCCTGACGAAAAAGCAATGCATTATTTTAAGAAAAAAATATTCTCAAAAGATTTTTCGATGTAAGCCGTATTGGTCCATGAAAGAATTTTTTCAACACAGGAACTCAGATTTTACTGCAAATATATCAGATGCAAAAATTAACACTTATGCCCCTTGCTGGCCAAACCATTCTTTATCAAATATTAAAATTATATGCAAAGCAATTCCCATCAGGAGCTGTATCCAGTACAGAAATAATTTTTCAAATCGGACTTTTTTAGAAGCAGAGATATCGGGAAAAACACAATTTACCTTTATGCCCCTAGCGGAAAGTCTATGCATTACTTGAAAATTTTGATATTATATGAGAAACATTTTACACCGGAAATGCTATCTAACAAAGAAGGAATTTTTCATATCTAACTCTTAAAAGCAGAGATATGGACAGGAATAAGATATACATCTACGCCTCCTGGCGGAGAAACCATGTATTATTTTAAGAAGAAAATATTCTCAAATGTTTATCGACATGAGCGGTATTGGTCCATGAAAGAATTTTTTCAATGGAGCTTTTAGAAGCTCAGATTTTGCTGTAAATACCTACGCAGCAGAAATTAATACTTACGCCCCCTGATGGCCAAACCGTTTTTTACCAAAAATTAGAAATTACAATCAACAAATAAAGGTAACTTGATCACGCTAGTTACGTTAAATGAAAACTTTTACAAAAAAGTTCGTAAGTTGGAAGCTTTTGACCTTATCTTAGGTCTTCATCACACCAATGGAGGACTAAGATTGTTGCCAGATTCTACATTTGAATTTTTTCTATTTTTGTTGCCAAAACTTAGAATTGATCTCCAGATCATCGGAATGTAGAGAGGAGATTTGGAATTGCAAGTCATTGAGTTGAAAATAATTTCCAGGCTTTCACGGTAATGGAGGGCAAAATGATTGTCAAAAGAAGCAATTCGTTTTGCTTCGTTCCAGCGGGGAACTGCAGATGTGTCTTCCATTGTCAAAATAGACAAGGCTGTATTAGGATTGGCTTTCAAAACATCTTTTTATGTTCTAAAATTCTGTGGTTAATGCTCCTGTATGTGCTTCCAATGTATAAGTTATCCCCAGTAGAAGAAGAGATGGGAATGCAGTAAACTCCTGGGAGGTCCAGGCTTTTAACATTGTCCCTATCCCTTTGTAGAAGTTTTAAGATGTTTGGGGTGGATTTAATGGCAAGATGGTAACCAAAACTTCTAAAAAGAATCTGTAACTTATAAGCATAGGAAGGATGGTAAGGAACAGAACCAGAGAATTTCAGGTTTTCTTTCTTTTGAGGAAGGAGACATTCAATTTTCGAATTGTTTTCAAATTTCTTTATGAGGTAGTTGACTGTAAGAGCAGGGAAACCATGAGAGAGGGCTATTGTAGAAATTTTGGAGAATTCTTCTTGAAGAGAAAGTTGGTTGTTGCAAATGATATGAGCCCTATGGATGTAGGACTTCAATGCTGCAAGCTTGTAGAGATGCAGAGTGAAAGATTTGTAGGGAATGATGTTAGTGGCCGCAGAAGGTTTATTATAGACGGAACGAGTAATGGAGAGATCAGCATTTCTGCAGATAAAAACCTCCAGGAAATCAATTTTGTGGTTTACTTCCTTAGACATAGTGAGATAAATGGAGGGAAATTTTTCCGTAATGGAGTTGATCAGTGTCTGTAGTTCAGACTCTGTATGTGGCCAGCTAATGAAAATGTCATCTACATATCTTAACCACAGGGAAGGCTGAAAAGGGTGTTGAGGAATGATGGAAACTTCAATATGTTGAATGTAGATTTCTGCATGCAGAGGGGAAAGAGGTAAGCCCATGGGGAGACCAAATTGTTGCTTGTACACAATTTTGTTGAAAACAAAACAACTGTGTTGATGAATAGTGTGGAAACAATCATAAAGATCTTTGATAAGAGTACCGGGTGGTTCAAAATGAAGAATCAATTTCTTCATGAGGAGCATGTAGGACTCAAAATATGGTACAGAGGGAAACAAAGATTCTACATCAAGAGTATATAGATTAACACTAGGAGAAAAGGAATTAGGAAGTTTGTGGATGAAGTCTGAAGTAGAGACAACAGTATGAGGATGGTTGGCTGCCAGGGATTTGCATTTGAGGACCAATTTCTTTTCAAGGTCTACTGCTGGAGAAAAAAATATTAAACTAAAGGTCTGATGGGGTTACCAGCTTTATGCAGTTTAACTTGCAGGAAAAGTCTGGGAGTTCTAAAGTAAGGAGGGGTGATATATCACCAAGGAAGGATTGAAGAGTTTCTTTCTTAGATAATCTGTCAACTGAGTTTTTGAGTGAGTTGGTGGTGTCTGACTGCAGAGGAATGCAGTTAGCAGATGTAAGAAATGAATGCACTTTTTGGTTTAGGATTTCTTTACCAATGATGACTGGGCAACCAACTTTATCTGCTTTGCATACGGCAAGGTCATTTTGTTGAATAAATGACCTGAATTATTTTAAACAAGAAGAAGAGTACTTGATTGGCACAGAATTTTGCTTGGATAGGATAACAGCAGCGTTGGTACGAAGAATAGGTTGGTGAACAGTCTCAGTTCTATGGATGGCTGATTCTATGACAGAAAAAGTTTGTGGAAGATTGATAGGAAGAGCTTTTCACCAGCTCTTCCTATCAATCTTCCACGTTTTGCCCTCCGTTACTGTGAAAGCCTGGAAATTATTTTCAACTCAATGACTTGCAACTCCAATAAACTTCCCTTTTAGGACAAGGGAGGACACTGCAGTTTATTTGAAATTAAATATTAGCAATTTATGCTGTTTTTGAGGCTGAAAATCACTATTTTTCTGCTAAATGAACTTTATTTCTAGTCGTACAAAAAATATTTTATTACTTGTGGAATAACTCTTTTACGGGTCTTATAGAGGTTATTTTTCTTCAAAGTTGGTTGTCAAATTTTCGAACTAAAGCCTAGTTCGTCATCAGGACTATGTCACTGGAGTAGTTGCTGCCACTCAATTGGAAGAGTCCATCCGCAATTATCGTTAATTGTGGTACTTCTTCTTCTTGCTATTTCGATCCCTTCTTCTAGTTTCCTCTTTACTAAGTTTGACTGGTGGGCGATTATTTTCACTGAGTCCCAATTTATGGAGTGTCCACTTGCTTGTATATGTCTGTCTAGCCCTGTTTTGTTCCCAATGTTCCTAATAGCTGCTTGGTGTTCTTTCATTCGGACCTTAATACTTCTCCCTGTTTCTCCTATATAGCTGAGTCCGCAGTTACAGTCGATGCAGTAAATTACTCCTTCCAGCAATTGGATGTCCAATTCTTTCTGCTTTAAAGCTGGCAGGAATTTCTTTATTTTGTTATTAAGATCTGGAGCTAGCCTGATATTATATTTTGCTCCGATCCTTTTCAGTTTCTCGAAAAGTCCCTTGTGTTGCGTAATTTTGCTGGTGAATTTGAAGTTGGTTTTCTCCTGCTTCTTTTTTGGCACTTGTTTAAATATTTTTTCAACATATGGGGAGGGGTAATTGTTTTCTGCCAATATTTCCTTTAATTCTTCTTTGTGAAGATCTTTCTGAGTAGCTGAAGAGACCAGGATTTCAATCTTTTCCAAAAATTGTCTCGCCGTATTCGATTTAATATAATCAGGGTGGAATGAGCAGAAGTCTAACATCTTCCCTGTGTTGGTGGGTTTTCTAAAAAGCTGAGTGAATATTTTTCCCTCTCTTGAGGTCAAGGTTAAATCTAGGTAATTGATGCTATGGTCTCTTTCCTGTTCTAGGGTATACTGCAAGGTATTCTCTAGTAAGTTAAATTCTTCCAGAATCTGAGAGGGTAGAGATTGGTCCACAGTATCTACTATAATTAGGACATCATCCATGTACCTTACATAGAGAGCAAACAAGGAGGGTTGTATAAGGATTTTTGCCTCTAGTTTACTTATACAATAATTTGCTAGCAGAGGTGCTAGTGGAGAACCCATTGCAAGTCCTGAAGTTTGTCTGTAATATTTCTTTCCAAACTGGAAGAAATTATTCTTGATGGAAAATAGGAGCAGTTCATATATGCCAAGTAGTATTTCTCTATTGGATATAGTCTCTATGTATACCAACATTAACCTGGACCTCCTCCTGGAATTCATTGCAGATGACCTTGCGGAAAAAATAGTATTCCATAATCACAATAGAGAAATACTACTTGGCATATATGAACTGCTCCTATTTTCCTTCAAGAATAATTTCTTCCAGTTTGGAAAGAAATATTACAGACAAACTTCAGGACTTGCAATGGGTTCTCCACTAGCACCTCTGCTAGCAAATTATTATATAAGTAAACTAGAGGCAAAAATCCTTATACAACCCTCCTTGTTTGCTCTCTATGTAAGGTACATGGATGATGTCCTAATTATAGTAGATACTGTGGACCAATCTCTACCCTCTCAGATTCTGGAAGAATTTAACTTACTAGAGAATACCTTGCAGTATACCCTAGAACAGGAAAGAGACCATAGCATCAATTACCTAGATTTAACCTTGACCTCAAGAGAGGGAAAAATATTCACTCAGCTTTTTAGAAAACCCACCAACACAGGGAAGATGTTAGACTTCTGCTCATTCCACCCTGATTATATTAAATCGAATACGGCGAGACAATTTTTGGAAAAGATTGAAATCCTGGTCTCTTCAGCTACTCAGAAAGATCTTCACAAAGAAGAATTAAAGGAAATATTGGCAGAAAACAATTACCCCTCCCCATATGTTGAAAAAATATTTAAACAAGTGCCAAAAAAGAAGCAGGAGAAAACCAACTTCAAATTCACCAGCAAAATTACGTACCACAAGGGACTTTTCGAGAAACTGAAAAGGATCGGAGCAAAATATAATATCAGGCTAGCTCCAGATCTTAATAACAAAATAAAGAAATTCCTGCCAGCTTTAAAGCAGAAAGAATTGGACATCCAATTGCAGGAAGGAGTAATTTACTGCATCGACTGTAACTGCGGACTCAGCTATATAGGAGAAACAGGGAGAAGTATTAAGGTCCGAATGAAAGAACACCAAGCAGCTATTAGGAACATTGGGAACAAAACAGGGCTAGACAGACATATACAAGCAAGTGGACACTCCATAAATTGGGACTCAGTGAAAATAATCGCCCACCAGTCAAACTTAGTAAAGAGGAAACTAGAAGAAGGGATCGAAATAGCAAGAAGAAGAAGTACCACAATTAACGATAATTGCGGATGGACTCTTCCAATTGAGTGGCAGCAACTACTCCAGTGACATAGTCCTGATGACGAACTAGGCTTTAGTTCGAAAATTTGACAACCAACTTTGAAGAAAAATAACCTCTATAAGACCCGTAAAAGAGTTATTCCACAATCACTATGAATAAAGGTGCCATAAATGCATTTACAACTATTTTATTACGTCCAATTTTTTTTGCTGCAATATTTGCAAAATGTATGTGCACATATTATGTGTGTAATCGGTTAGAATCAGGCTGTACGGGCAATTTAACATGGGCCCAACACTGAGGCAACGGCTTCTATTTCTAAAAGATGATGGCTCAGTGTTTGGCCTATGTTAGATTGAAGGGCTCTGCTAGCAGGAGCGTATTTCCGTGTCCATAAACGTGGGTGTCCAGAAAAATGCAATTTGTAAATTTATTTGTTCTACGAACCCTTAAATATGTCCAGAAAAACGTTATTTGTAAATTTATTTGTTCCACGAACACTTTAGTGTTCAGAAAAATTTTCCACCTAATTTTGTCTCTGCATACTCTTTCAATGTTTTTTCTACTGGCTTTACAGTATTTTCGTCACAGGTCTGACTTTCCTTGCTTACAATTTCAATATTTTTTTTATTGCTTTAATCTCTTTGCATGATTCCAATTACAGCATAAAATGAGAAAATACATTTTTGTTTCTTCTGATGAAACCGCTTGGCACTTAGTCCTCTTCTCGCTCTAGACATACTGAGTAAAAATTAATGCAAAATATCGGAGACAAATGAAAAACGTGTCAACAAAGCAAGAGTTCTTTACTGAGCGATGACAGAAGGCTGAATGATATTCCCCAGGGCCAAACTAGATTCGCCAACTCCGTGTTCACTTTTTTGTTTAGCGACAACAAAGACGACTGAGGGTAACTTCTGATAATCCCCCTGTCGCTGTGCAAATTGAAAGAACACAGGGAAGGGGGTGGGTGGAAATCCCACTGAAGGTATCGGGCGATGGTTTATACCCATACTCTTTTTTCCCAATCTGCTTCATTTTCCCTTTTGTTTATGTTGGGGTCATTAGCGGTCATAAGTTTGACTCAGCAGCTATTCCCAATCTCCTTTACTCCCATATGGCTTTATATTGCGCCAATGAAGACACTTTGCAATGTGGCATTCAAGAGTTTGGGAGATATGGTGTCACCTGGTCTCACTCCCTTTCCAATTTTTATTGGCACTGTGTACTCAAATAGCCGAAATTTTGCACTTGCATTTTCATAGATGTTATTAATAATGCTAGCATTATTAATAACATACACTGAAGAGCAATTGAATTAGAGACAGCCGGCGTTATGCAAATGTGGTGCTGTGGGCCTCCCTGTAAACGAAAACAACATGACGTATGCAGCGATCCGACAATATAATGAGTGATGCGACGGGAATCAGTAAGAGTCGGACGCAGTATGGGTAAGACGAAGGATCTAAGCGCATTTGATTGGGGGAAAATTGTCGGAGCCTCACGAATGGGTCACTCGATCTCGGAAGTTGTGCAGGCACTGGGATTTTCACAAGCCACTGTGTCGCTGGTGCACCGTGAGTACATCGAATCCGGTAAAACCATCCCTGCACGGGCCACCTGCTGTGGACAACAGCGTGTGGATGAGCGGGGTCATCGTCGGCTAGCTCGCGTTGTAACAGCGGATAGACGGGCCACAGTGCAAGAAATCACTTGGCAAATTAACGCTGGTGCACAAAAACGTGAAAGCAGCCACACCGTCCAAAATCATCTCTTTGCTATGGGGTACAGAAGCCATCGTCCCACGAAGGTACCACAGCTGACCGCACATCACAGGGTGCAAAGATTAGCATGGGCGCGGGAACATCGCCACTGGACCCTAGACATGTGGAAAAATGTTGCCTGAACTGATAAGTCGAGATTCGTGTTGATACATGCGGATGGCAGGATACGAGTATGGCGCAAACCACATGAAGCGATGGATCCTTCTTGCCAGCAGGGTACTCTTCAAGCTGGTGGGGGTGGCATTCTCATCTGGGGACTCTTTACATGGACTGAAATGGGACCCTTGGTACGTATGACATCGTCCCTCACAGGTCAACATTACCGGGATATCCTGGACGACCATTTGCTCCCATTTGTGCGTCTTCAAGATCCCACTGGGGACCTCATCCTGCAACAAGACAATGCACCGTGCCATCGCTCTTGAATTGTATCCGAATGGTTGGATGAACACTCCACCGACGTGACCTTGCTTTCTTGGCCAGCTAGGTCACCTAACCTCAATCCCATCGAGCACATCTGGGATGTCGTCGAGAGATATGTTCGAGGCTCTGACCCCCCTCCATCAAATCTTCGTGAACTGTGGGAGCTTGTTCAGGGGTCGTGGATCCGTATGGCTTGCCAACGCTTCCGGTGTCTTGTCGAGTCCATGCCGAGACGAATCGCCGCCGCCATCAGGACGAAAGGTGGTGCTACACGTTACTAGACAGGTATCTCTAATTCAATTGCTCTTCAGTGTATACTGCATATATTTATTCAAATATAATTCAACAATGAATAATGATTGTGCCCAACTTAGGTCCAATAACACCGTGCACTGTCTTAGCACAAGACAAATAAAATTTTACTGAGCTTTAAAAAGAGTTAAAAATAAAAGTTACATTAAAAGCCCTACGAAACCCTTCGGAGCTCCAGGAGTTCCTTCATTAGATGATATGATTACTACAATGATTTCCATGGGCGTTCTAGTGAGTCCAAGTGGTATTGTGAAAGTGTAATAGCATAGTACGGAAGATACTATGCTATTAGACTCTCACAACACTCGGACCGAAGTTCTAATGGCGGAAAGCCTCCATATATACAATCTGGGCAGTGAGTGCTGTAACTACGATACAGCTGTACAGATACCGTTAATTACGTTGCTTTTTTGCTTCGTACCTTTCACAACAATACACTCTTAAGTTAACTTGGATTGTAGTGAATGCAGTCTAGAGGTCAGGTTACTGAGCTTTGTCGCTTGTGCCTACCCTACAGTCGTTGCAGACATGCCGTTTTTATTTTTATTGGATGATACATTTGGGGTAACAGCACTGTTATAAATGAAATCTGTGAGGTGGCAGTTGTACAGGGTGGTCCGAATGCCTTGTTACCCCCCTTTACAGCGGGAAATCTGTGAATTTCGGGTGTAGGAGACCTGGCCACCGAGAAGTGACCACCTGGAGAACTGGCCACACAATTTTAAGGGACCGTATGATAACTGCGTTTTCGACTGCTTCGTGGCCACGTACCCACCCACACAGCACAAAATGTTTCAGATATGCATCAGTAATGTTACAATCTCTCATTTTCGTTACACTTTCAGACATATCTTACAATTACATTTCAGCAACATCTATTTTGGAACATAACTCTTTGTACATTACGGTTACGTTAAAAATAGCATTCACCGATACTACTGCTTTATAGTTTCCATTGTACATAATTGTTACCTTGATTTTACATTCTGGCGATATTTAAGATTTTTGATTTGGCAACGGTGTGGATGCGCATGCACATTTATGCCATTTCATTGAAGCACTCACGTAGTCGTTCCACATGCTCCTGGGATATTCTTTGGTGATACTGTCGTACTCGAGTTAGCTGGGTGTAGAAGAAGTGGCCACAAAAATTTTAAGGGGCCGTATAAAAATTGCATTCTTGACCGCTTCGTGTCCACGACCCTCCAGAGGTTGGTTATCTGAGTCATATAAAGTTTCCGTAATTTCGTCTTTTCTTAATTGCGATTATTAATGTAATTCTTTATAGAAAAATGTTTGTGATCTACAACTCAACAAAAGATTTCAGGGTTTACAAATTACAAGTCTGCAAATTTTCTGAGAGCTTGTGCTGACTCAGGAAAACTGTCAAGGGGACGGGGAGGGTAATACCAGAAGTATAAAATATAAAGACTTTTTTGGTCCGTTCGGGAAATTTTCAGCATTTGCAAGTTACAAGTCAACAAATTATTTGAGGGCATGTGGCTGCCTCAGGAAACCTGTCGGGGTAAAGGGGGTAACACAAAAGTACAAAATATAAAGAATTTCTGGTCCGATCGGGAGATTTTCAGCATTTACAAGCTATAACTCCACACATTATCTGAGGGCATGTGCCTACTTAACAAACCTGTCGGGGGGGGGGGGGTAATACCAAAAGTGTAAAATATAAAGAATTTCTCGTTCGATCGGGAGATTTTCAGCATTCAAAAGCTACCTACAGCTCGTCAAATTTTCTGAGGGCTTAGGCAACCTGGCGGGGGGGGGTACCAAAAGCTTAAAATATAACAAATTTCTGGTCCGAACGGGAGATTTTGAGCATTTCAACGTACTTCACAACAAACTCTCTGAGGACATGTGCTGACTCTGGAAACCTGTCGAGGGGGAGAGGGGGGTCGAGGGGGGAGGTAATACCTAAAATATAAAACAAGGTATTGGTATTTCTGGTTGTAAATGCTGAAAATCTCCCGATCGGACAAGAAATTCGTTATGTTCTACACGTTTCGCCCCCCCGACGGGTTTCCTGGGTACGCACGTGTATTCAGATAGTTTGTTGACTTGTAGATTTTAAACGCTGAAAATATTCCGATCGGATCAGAAATTCTTTATATTTCATATTTTAGGTTTTAACCCCCCCCCCTCCCCGATAAGTTTCCTGGTTTCGCACATACCCGCCGAGAATTTGTTTAGCTGTAGTTTATAAACCTTGAAAATCATCGTAAGTACGAAATTACGGAAATGTTATGTGTATTAGATAAGCAATCTCGGGAATCATAGCCACGGAGCAGTCCAGAACACAATTTTTTTATTTTTATACGGCCCCTTAAAAATGTTGTGGTCATATCTCTCGTGGCCAGCACTCCGGTGGTCAGTTCTCCGCTTTGTCTTTGGCCCGAAAATCATGGAAATGTCTAAATTTCTCACTGAAAATGAAATATTAAAACAAAAATATTTTATGAACAATAGTTGCTCAAGTATCGGGGAATATAGCCACACAAAATGTGTTTATGCAGAACAATTTTATGGCACTGAAATTCCAATGTGTCCAGTTCTCCGGTGGCCACTTCTCCATACCCGGAGTTAGCTAGTTAGTGTACACTAGTGTCCGTCCTTAAGTTTTGCATGCCAGTGTATAATATCTTAGTATGTTTGTTGGTTTTGAATCAGAAAAAAGTCTCAATAAAAGTAGTTGTCAGTTTGTAAAGGTAAAGAAAAAAATAATGTTGATATATTGAGAAGTTTAACGACTACGCGAGTTTTGAAAAAAATAGAGTAAAATATGCATTAAAAGGTACATTTCGTTAATTAACCATGAAGAAATTTAAGTCATCCTACAGAAAAATTAAATGATCGATAGAAAAAATAATGCATTTCTATGAAACAACGTATTCGCAAAGCACTGGCCTTCTCGTTAGTTCCTACAGAACTCTATAATCGCGAGGCGTCCCATGGTGTGTGGGATAATGCATCTGCCTAGAAACCCGCTGAACAGGGGTCCGAACCTGGCGTGATCTTCGAGGATTTGTATTTCCTTGGAAAGAAAATTTCCCTAGCGTTGTGACGTCACACAGTGAAATTTCCTGATGGGGAAAAACAAAATGGCGTACAAAGGATATCGCTGAGACCACGTGGGGAGGTAAAAAAAAATTGCCGAACAAAACATGTTTGGTAGGACCACGTGCCACACAAAATGTTATGGTTGAACACAAAGAGAAAATGACGGACGAAAGATGTTCCGAAAGTTCGCGTGGAAAAACAATGGTTGCGATTGACGTCATGATTGACCAGAAATCGACCACGTGCGTCCTTAAGGCAGCATGTGGACGGGTTCCTTTTTACAGAAACCCCTATTATTACGTAACAGTAATGTAACGAAGTTACAAATATCTTTCAAACACGAAACAGTAACATGAAGTTGGTATGTTGAAGTTACAAAGACCTTTCACTGTAACGTATCAGTTGTGGACACTGTATCGTAACGTTTGCGGATATTTGACGTAACCGTAAGGTTTCTGAAATATTACTATTACATTGCGCAACGTATCTGAAAAGTCTCAGTGTTTCAGTGTTACGTACTTGTAACATATACAAAATATTCTGTGCTGTGTGGGCAGAGGTTGGTTATCTGAGTAGCATAAACTTTCCGTAATTTCGTATTTTCTTAACTGCGATATTCAATGTAATTCTTTATTAAAAAAAAGTTTATAATCTACAACTCAACAAAAGAATTTAAGGTTTTTTTTAAATGGGGGTTTAACGACCACCGTGAGCAACTCAATGGGCTATAAGCAGTTGCCCGTCCCTAATTTAGGGCCACTGGTTCCAGGGAAGGGTCAGAGCCGTAAGACAAACACAACATCCATGCCTCACCGGGATTTGAACCAGGACCCATCTCGGGCGAATGGTCAAAAGCCATCGCTTAGACCACTGCGTTACCGGGGCAGCATTCACGTTTTAAAAACTACAGTTCAGCAAATTCTCTCCAAATGGAGGAAACACGTCCATTGCTTAGTACCAAAAATATAAAATATAAAGAATTTCTCGTCTGATCCGGAGATTTTCAGTGTTTGCTAACACTACAACTCTACAATTTATTTGAGGGCACTTGCACAGGAAACGTGTCCCGGAAGGAAGGGGGTGGTGGTTAAGACCGAAAATAGAGTGTGTGCCACATAAAAGTGGCCCCGCACGGGGATAACTGGTTTTCCAGTTATTTGGGGAGCGGTGCCCCCACGGCCCGAGCTGACCTTGTGACGGATCAATTTATCATTTCGTCTTGAATGATTATGTAACCAAAGGGACAGCTGTTCATCCAGCTGCTGGGGGATGGCGTCCCCACGGCCCGAGCCGACATGTACTAGATGTGAATTTTCACATTTTTTATGTTTTTTGTTTTTTCACGTGACACGCTCCCGCCTCAGTTGTAGGTTGCTAAGGTTGTGATTATGCGCCAGCTCTGGATTTTAGTTTCTCTTTTTCTTTTCTGTCATCTCAGTTTTCTGTTCCTTTCTTCGTTTTTCCGAGCTGGTTAGCTAGACCTACGTGCACGTTTGCCGTGTGCGGTGACCCGTAAGGTGGAAAAGGGGATGCTGGAGGCTGAGGTTTCTGGAGGCCTGGGTGTTGTTGTCGCCAGTTGCCAACACTCCTGTTTGCCCCCTGCTTCACCCTAAACGGGCGGCTAGGAACTAACCCACTCCTGGTCAATGAGGTCTGTGGCTGAGTGGAGCCCAGACCTCTAACAGCTTGTCGTTTCGCACGACAGGGTGAGTCTGAGGATAGGGTGGGCATGCCAAAGGGGTGTTCCCCAGGTATGGGAAAGTCTGGGTGCACGCCGAGCGCATGTCTGCCCTATCAACTTGCTATATCCGCTTGCTATCCCTAGAGCCGTGTCCTGCATCCACTTGGGCTTGCTGACCTCCGGCTCTCCCTCGTTGGGCTCGATTGTGGGTGGGAAAGTCGGCGGACGAATTATTAATTTTTCTTTATGGATGAAAATAAAGTTTCCCACGAACCAAAAAGCAAAAGAAGTAATGAGGAAGTCTCATCCCCTTCCGCTAAAAAGCAGGTGCCTGATTGCTCGAATGCTCCTTTCTTTTTTGCACTCATTGGACCCTTCAACGCCTTTGAGTGCCAAAAGTCCATTTTGGATTAATAAAGCTCTTCAATCCATAGCAAGCTCTCCTAAGAGCGTAAAGAAGCTCCAATCTGGAGATCTTCTGGTAGAAATGTCCACTGTGGCCTACTGTTCCACACTTATTAACACTACCACACTGCTTGAGACTCCGGTCAAAATAACACCTCATGGATACCTAAATTCATCTCGAGGTGTTGTCTCCTCTCAGGACCTCATTGACTGTACTGATGATGAACTACTCGAAGAACTGAGGAGTCAACACGTTACAGGTGTGCGGCGTATTCTCTTTAGGCGGAATGGGCAGTCCGTCCTATCCCGGAACATCATTTTAACATTTAATAGACCTTCCCTGCCTAAGTCCATCAAGGCAGGGTATCTTCACCTTGAGATACGTCCGTAAATCCCTAACCCTTTGAGATGTTTTAGGTGTCAGTCGTACGGCCATTCTCAGCAGTCGTGCAGGAGCAATCCTAGGTGTGGACGCTGTGGTGCCACAGAGCATCTTTTATCAGAATGTGTGGCCGAGGCAGAGTTTTGTGTGAACTGTAAGGGTTCACATGCAGCATCAGCCAAAGATTGTCCCAAGTGGAAGGAGGAGAAAGAAATTCAAAGGCTAAAGACGGTGGAGAATATTTCCTATCCTGAGGCCAGAAGGAGAGTAGTTCCTGCTTCTTCTGATCGGCGCTCATATGCATCAGTGGTGGTTGCAAAATCTACAATCGGCATTCAAACTGACATTCAGATCCCTGCTAAATGTCCCTATAAGCTGGACGATATCATCGCAGCCGGACTGGAGGCACTCCAGTCTCGAGCTAGGGGTCTGAAAACGCCACCCACCACTTCGCCGAAGCAGACTCATCCCACCACCAACAAGGGAACTCAGGCCACTTCTTCTAACAAAAAAACTAAAGCCCAGGATAAGAAAAGCATTTCTTCTTCTCCAAAATCTGATCAAACGACTCAACGTCGTGCGCCTCCCGTTAAGACACTTGGGACAAAGCATGCTCCCATCTTGGCCCCTGGTCACACGCCTCCAGATCTGGGGGAACCCCCATCAGAGGTGATGGAGCCTGACTTCGTTTTATCATTTTCATTTTCATTTCACTTTTAACCTTGGCTTCAATCATTCAGTGGAACTGTCGAGGTTTTCGGACGATTTTTGATGAAGTGAAACATCTGCTTTCGTTGTACTCTCCGGTGTGCCTTTGTCTACAGGATATGAAGCTTAAACCATCAGACCTGCTTTCAGTTTGAGACTACTGTGCTTATCGGACAGATAATGCATCGGGAGATATCGCCTGTGGGGGAGTCGCTATTCTTGTCCCTCACAGTGTTCCGGTGTCTTCCGTTGCGATATCCACAACTTTGCAGGCCGTGGCGGTGCGAATATCTGTCCCTGGACCTCTTACTGTCTGCAGTGTCTATCTGCCGCCGGACGAGAACGTAAGCGTCTCTGTACTGGAGAGATTGGTTGATCAGCTGCCTTCACCCTTTCTTTTACTGGGTGACTTCAATGCTCATCATCATTTGTGGGGTAGTGTCAGCATCAGCACGAGAGGTCGTCGCATAGAGTCTCTTCTGTCCTCGGCCTCTTTGTGCCTTTTTAACACCGGTGCTGACACGCACTTCCATGAGCCGACAAGATCCTTCAGTGCGATCGATTTGACCTTGGGATCACCATTGATTATTGCTGATTGGTCGTGGACAGTGTGTAATGACCTCCACGGGAGCGACCATATTCCAGTTGTCCTCTCGCATCATGCGAACATGCGATCTTCTGCCTCCCGCCCTCCTTGGTGGAGGATGGAGTGTGCGAGATGGGCGGTCTTCACATCGTCCACAGTAATATCTTCTGCAATGGTGACCCAAGAGTCAATCGACGCAGCAGTTCTTGAAGTCACAAATTGCATTCTTCAGGCAGCTTATCTTTCTATACCCAAAACATCTACGACACTCTCCAGAAGTCCGAAGCCTTGGTGGACCCCTGAATGCGCAGCGGCTAGGAGAACTCAACATAAGGCCTGGTCTACGTTTCGGCGTTATCCGACCGATGCTAATCTCGTGACATTCAAACGAGCAAAGTCCTATGCTCGGTTGGTGCGTCGACGTAGCAAGAGGGAGTCTTGGATCCAGTATGTGTCATCTCTCACTTCACGTGCCAGTTCGAAAAGTGTGTGGGACAAGATTCGTAAGATCCGGGGTAACTACAGCTCTCACCAGATCTCCATTCTTGAGAGTAACGGCTGCACGTATGCTGAAGTTGGGGAGATTGCCGATTGTTTGGGGGAGGCGTTTGCCTCCGTGTCGAGTGACCTGGCGTATCCTACTTCTTTTCAAAGAATAAAATCCACTGTGGAACGCCAGAGAATCTCCTTTGCACCTTTTCTCGACACTGGATATAACTCCCCTTCAGCATGGTTGAACTCAGGGTGGCTCTGCATCGGTCCGGCGCTACATCTGTCAGTCCCGATGGAATCCACTATGACATGCTCCGTCATCTCTCGCAGTCGTCTCTCGAGAATCTCTTAATCTTGTATAATCGTATTTGGTCGGAGCACCAAATACGATTCTTTTGTTCTGCCTTTTCCCAAACCTGGCAAGGATCACAAGTCTCCCTCTAGTTATCGTCCAATTGCTCTCACTAGCTGTCTGTGTAAAGTTCTTGAGCGCATGGTTAATTCCCGGTTAATTCATTTTTTAGAATATCATCAAGTACTTTCACCATCACAGAGCAGCTTTCGCCGTCATCGTTCACCTCACCATCATCTCCTGCAACTTGAGACATCTGTGCGCGAGGCGTTCGTGCATAGGCAGCACCTGGTTTCTGTTTTTTTCGATATTGAAAAAGCCTATGATCGAACGTGGCGGCACGGTATTATTCGTGACCTCCACGCATGCGGATTGCGAGGAAATCTTCCGAGTTTCATCATTAATTTTCTTCGCAATCGGGTGTTCCAGGTGCGCCTGGGTATGACGCTCTCGGCACCGTTCCATCAAGAACAAGGTGTTCCTCAAGGTTGCATTTTATCTGTCACATTGTTCATCCTCCGCATTAACTGTCTGTTCACAAATCGTCATCCTGCGGTTTCGGCTACTGTTTATGTTGATGACTTGCACATTTTCTGCTCGTCATCAAGCATGCATTTTATTGAAAGGCAGTTGCAGGCTGCAATTAATCAGATCTTTAAAGCGGCGAATAGCAATGGTCTCGTTCTTTCTCCCGACAAGACAGCGTGTGTCCATTTCTGCCGGAGGCGTGGCCTCCATCCTGACCCAGAGCTGCATTTAGACCGTGCAGCCATACCAGTTTTGCCGGAGACCAAGTCCCTTGGACTGACCGTCGACTGTGCGCACGTTCCGCGGCTCAAAATTTCCTGTCTGCGGGCTCTATCTATTCTTAAGATCCTTTCGAGAGTCTCGTGGGGCGCAAACAGGATGTCTTTAATTTGCATTTACCATTCCTTAATACGGTCGAAACTGGATTATGGTTGTATCGTGTATGGCTCTGCTCGTCGTTCCGTTCTCCGGCCTTTGGACACTATTCACCATCAAGCACTGCGTCTTTGTTTGGGAGCATTTCGAACATCTCCAATTCCCAGCCTTTATGCTGACGCGAACGAACCATCGCTTGAATTACGCCGTCTGCAGCTGTCCATTCAATTCTACCTGAAACTTAGATCTCTTCCAGACCATACTTTATATGATGCAGTTTTTCATCCCCAGCATCCTCGTTTATTCGGGAACCGCCCTCGTGCATTTCAACCTTCGGTCTTCGTATGGCGGCTGTCGCCCGTGATGTAGGGCTCGACTTGTCACTTGTTGGAGAGACCAGGGGCTTTGGGGATCCTCCATGGCACCCACTTGGTGTCATGGTTGATACCACCTTTACATCTTTCGATAAATCCTCAACCCCTGCGTCAGTGTACCAGCAGCTCTTCGCTGAGCACCATGACCTCAATTCTGACTACACTCCTATTTTTACTGATGTCTCCAAGATGCATGGAGTTGTTGGATCCGCGGCTGTCTGTGTTGATGACGTTTCAGTAGCGCGGATCCCAGCTGAGGCCACTGTGTTTTCGACGGAGATGCATGCTGTGTATCTCGCCCTTCTCCATGTTCAGTCGAGTTCTCATCATTGTGCTATGGTCTATACGGATTCTTTAAGTGTCTTGCAGTCCTTATCATCTGCGGATTGCCGTGACCATTCTTTTCTCTTGGATGTGAGACGGTTGCTTCGTCGTTTGCTCGAGGCCGGTTTTCAGGTTCAGTTTTGCTGGATTCCTGGACATGTTGGAATCTCGGGTAACGAGTGTGCTGATGCGGCTGCTAGATCTGCTTCCTCTTTGGTCATCACACCCTTGCCACTGTTTCACCGGGATTTCCGCTTTCTTGTTTGCGACCATATCAAGCGAACGTAGCAAGGTCTGTGGGACCAAGAGGTGGAAAATAAACTGCATCGTATTAAACCTAATCTTGAAATTTGGAAATCCTCATATCGTCAGAACCATAGGGAGAAAGTGGTGCTTGCGCGTCTCCGCATTGGCCATTGTCGTTTCACTCACCGCTTTTTGCTGTGTGGCGACACTGCGCCGATGTGTGAGACGTGCAATTGCCGACTCACCGTCACTCATCTTCTGTGTACCTGTGTTTGTTTTCGTGATGTACGTTTTCATTTCTTTCATTCTCATTTGTTGACCGAGGACGCCGCTACACTGCAGCGGCTCCTCAATGACCACTGTGATACTGTTGCCGTGTTTTCATTTTTTAAAGAAATTGACTATTTTAAACGTATCTAGATTTTAGCCTTATCATCATCCTCATTTCTCAGTTTTACTGAATCAGCTAGATTTTAATCATTGTATCATGTTTTTAATACTGTTTGTTTCATTATCTTTTTTAGCTTTTCCATCATTCTCATTTTTTTTCAGTTTTACTTGATCAGCCAGATTTTAAGCTTTTTACCACGTTTTTAATACCGTTTGTTTGTCTTGTGTCTAGCGCTCTTTGGCCAAACATGGCCCTTGCGGCATAAAAATTGACCAACCAACCAACCATAAAAGTGGCCCGGCCGAAAATGCAAAGCCACCTTAAGTATGCGTCGGTATGACGTGGCAGATATTCCCGTTGCAGACGATAATCGGCGAATTGACTTCCGAGGGCTTTGTGTCATCATTGTGCACACATCCTTGATATTGTCTTCAGTACGAATTGTCTTGGGTTTGTTTCTTTTCCTGTTGCACACCGTGCCGGTTTCACGGTATTTCCGCACTAACTTCTGTACCACTGATTTCTCCGGTGCTGCACAATGTGAGAATTTTTCTGTAAAGAACTCATTTAAAACCTTGTACGAGTTATTTCTGAAGTACTGTTCCATAATAAAAGTACGCTGTTCCGTACTTAAAACCATTTCCGTTGCCTTTGTTCTCTCTTCACTTACACTTACGACTGCGTGCCTACACTGCTCTGGCTGTGACTAACCACTGCGGAGAATTTCTTTGCAGCTGTACACGCAGAAACCGGTTAAAAGTGGAACAAAGCGGTTTAAACTGGAAGCCCGCCTAACAACGTCTGGCCACGGGGCATCTTTTATATGGCGCACCCGGTATATAGCATAAAGAATTTCTATCTTAATCGGGAGATTTTCAGCGTTTACAAATGCTATAACTCAACAAACTCTCTGCGGGCATATGCTAAGGCAAGAAACCTGGGGTGTAGGGGTGTTAAGAATAAAAAATAAGGAATTTGTAGCACATTCAGTAGATTTTCGGCGTTTGCAAATTACAGCACAACGAATTCTCTGCGGGCACGTGCTAACCTAAGAAACCTGGCGGGGAGAAGGAGGGAAGGGGTGGGTGACAATGCCGAAAATATAAAACAAACAATTTCTCGAATTTCTGGTCCGATTGGTAGGTTTTCAGCGTTCACAAATAACAACCCAACAAATTATCTGAGGACGAGTACAAACGCAGAAATCTGTCAGGGGTCTTAAAACAGAAAAAATGAAATGTAAAAAATTTGTAGTCCAATCGAGAGGAGAGATTTTCGGGGTTTAGAAAGTACAGTTCAACAAATTATCGCCGGGCATGTGGTAACGCAGGAAACCTGTCGGGGGATGAGCCCCCCCCCGACAGGTTACCTGACTTTGCACGTGGCCTCAGATAATTTTTTGATCGGGAAATGTTCAGCGTTTGTAAACACTGATTATCTCCCGATAAAAACAGAAATTCTTTATATTTTCGGAATTATCCCCCCCCCCGCCCTCTCTCCGTCAGACAGATTTCCTGCTGTAGCAGAAGCCCCCAGAAATTTGTAGAGTTGTAATTTGTAAACGCTAAAAATCTCCGGATCGGACCAGAAATTCTTTATATTTCATATTTTCGTCATTACCCCCACCCCCCTCCGACAGTTTTCCTGCGTTAGCAGATGCTTGTAGCGAATTTATTGAGCTGTACTTTGTAAACGCTGAAAAACTCCCAATCGGTCTACAAATTCTTTATATTTTTGCCCCCCCCCCCCCCCCTACAGATTTCCTGCGTTGGCATATGCCCGTAGATAATGTGTTGAGTTGTAGTGTTTGTAAATGCTGAAAATCTCGAGATTGGATCAGAAATTCTTTATATTTTACATTTTTGGTATTAAGCCCTCCCACCCTGCCAGGTTTCATGAGTTAGCACATGCTCTCCAAGAATTGGTTGAGTGTAGTTTTTCTACCCTGAAGTTCTTTTGTTGGGTTGTAGATTATAAACATTCTTTTTAATAAAGAATTACATTAAATATCGCAGTTAAGAAAATACGTAATTATGGAAACTTTATGTGATTCAGATAACCAACCTCTGGGGACGTGGCCACGAAGCAGTCGAAAACTAAATTTTTATACGGCTCCTTAAAATTTTTGTGGCCACTTCTCCGGGGGTCAGTTCTCCGCTTTGTCTTTGTGCCGAAAATCATGTAAATGTCTAAATTTCATATTGAAAATAAAATATTGAAAAGAATGTTTTGTGAACAATATTTGCTCAAGTAGTGGGAAATATTGCCACACGATATTTATTTATTCATTACAATTTTATGGCACTGAAATTTCAATGTGGTCAGTTCTCCGGTGGCCTGTTCTCCGTACCCGGTGAATTTCTTTAGAGAGGGTGATGCTCCACATCTCTATTGTAGCGAATGGCATACAGTAAAAAATACAAAATTCTCAGTAGGACTTTTGAAGCGAAGATACAACTCCAAACCGAACTACATTAGCACCACCTAGTGACAGAGCTGTGAACCCCAAAATTTCTCAAATACAAACCCATAGTGTTCCACAAGGTAAATGCGACAAAATGATAGCATAAGCACGATCTGTTTTTACAAAAGACGTGCTCAAAGACGACTAAAAAAACAAAACAAACCGAGATGTTTTTCATTTACGTACTTTTCCCCCCCCAAAGATATGGGAAAAGACATAGTCGCTTAATAATTATTATTTAGTGCCTAAGCAAAAGCGCAACATTGATACCCAGACTTGATATCTAAACGTTATGAATATTATATCCGCAGAATAATAACTGCAAAAAGGCAAAGGCCTAGGGCCTACAAAATAATATTTAATGCCTAAGTAAAAGCGTAGTATTGTTAACTAGAGTTGATATGTAAACGTTATACGAATATCACACATGGTTGGAATAAAAACTGTGAAAAAGTCCTAGGCTTAGGGCATATGAAATAATAATTAGTGCCTGAGCAAAAGCGTTATATTATTACCTCGACTTGATATGCAAACGTTACGAATATGACGCGGTTGGAATAAACTGTGAAAAGGGGCCTAGGGCATATGAAATATTTAGTGCCTAAGTAAAAGCGCAACATTGAGTTGATAGGTAAAAGTTATAAATATGACATCTGTAGAAAAAATACTGTAAACAAGGCCTAGGCATAGGGCCTATGAAATAACATTTAATGCCTAAGCGCAATATTATTACCATGACTTGATACGTAAACATTATGAATATGACATCCGCAGAATAAACAATGTAAAAAAGGCTTAGCGCTCAGGCCTTTGAAATAATATTTAATAACTGAGCAAAAGCGCAATATTATTACCCTAATTTCATATGTAAACGTTATGAATACGACAGCCGTAGAAAAATACTGTAAAAAAGTCCTAGCACTGGGGCTTATGAAATAATATTTGGTGTCAAAGTAAACGCGCAGTATAATTAACTTGAATTGATATGTAAACGCTACAAATATCACATGGTTAGAATAAAAACTGAAAAAATGCTATGCCTAGGGCCTATTAATTTATATTTACTGCCTGAACGTAGCGCAATATTATTAGCCTGACTTGACACGTAAGCAATATGAATATGACATCCGTAGAATAAATACTGTAAAAAAGGCCCAGGACTAGGGCCTATGAAATATTATTTAGTGCCTGAGCAAAAGCGCAATATTATTAACTTGATTTGATATGTAAACGTTACGAATATGACATGGTTAAACTAAAAACTGTGAAAATGGCCTAGGCTTAGGGTTCATGAAATAATATTTAGTGCCTACCTTGAGTTTATACGTAAACATTATGAATGTGACATCCGTAGAATAAGTAGTACTTATTCTATTAAGTACTGTAAAAAAGGCCAAGGCATAGGACCTATGAAATAATATTTAGCAACTGAGCAAATGCGCAGTTTTATTACCTCGATTTGATGTGTAAATGTTATGAATATGACGTGATTAGAATAGAAACTGTGAAAAACGCCTAGGCCAAGGGCATATGAAATAATATTTAGTGCCTAAGTAAAAACGCAATATTATTACCTTGAGTTCATAGGTAAACGTTATTAATATGACATCCGTAGAATAAAAACTGCTGAAACGGCCTAAGCCTAGGGATTATGAATTAATATTTCGTGCCTCAGTAAAAGCACAATATTATTACCTTGAGTGAATATGTAAACGTTTTGAATGTGATATCGGCAGAGTAAAAACTGTCAAAAGGGCCTACACATGAGGCATAGTAATTAGTATTCAGTGCCTAAGTAAGTAAAAGAGAAATATTAATAACTTGGTATCTTATGTAAATATTTAGTGCCTAAGTAAAAGTGCAGCGTTATTAAAAATCCCACCTCATAGTCCTTTTCCGAACATAGCATGAGTCATGCTGTAGTGATTGACATCGTACCACACAAAAGAGTTAAAAAGCTCTTCAAAGTTAAGTTCTTAGTTTTACTTTAAATAACATTTAAAATCGTTATATTTTAATCGAGAAACTCAGACAGGAAAAAAAAATCGCATGCAAGCAATGTCCGCTGACCTTTTCTTCTGTGTGGACATAGTGAACGGTGGAAGAAATGAACACTGGACGAAGTGAATATTGGACTAAGTGAACGTTGGGCGAAATTAACATGTACAAAGTGATCCGTCACCCGTAAAAATATGTTTTTTGGTTACGCGCTTTTTCCGGAAATTTTCATCTGGTTTCAGTTATGTTTTTTGAAACTTACGTACAGAAGCCTTCAATTCCGTCGAAATTTTAGTTTGTTTGAAGGAACACCTACGATGCGAAATTTTACTTAAAAACTCCATGGAGAAAAAATGGTGCATATCGAAGGAATGTGTTGAAAATGGCTGAAATCTGATTAATGCGCAATGCGCATGGACTTGATCAATTCTTCTACAGATTTGCACGCCGCTAACCGCTATGAAACAGGTGAATTCCCCTTTAAAGGTAAGTAACTTCTGTTTTCTAGCAGGCAAAGCCCCCCCCCCTTATTGGCGCAGTATAAAACCGTGTGGGAATAAAGTCGATTGGGAAAAAGGAGTATGGGAAGACGCGTCGGGAGATCTGGGCGCTTGTGGTCGTCTGAATGTACTGAATGTCCGGGCGTATTGTGGGTTGTGGTAGCGTAAGGGTTAAAAGCCCTATCCCGAGGAGCCCGAAGTATGTCAGCTCAAGCGCGCTGGAGCCCAAATTTTTCATAGCTTTTCGACCTCGGACAAAGCAATTATGCAAAACTGCCATGGGTGAGGTAGCCGTAGTCCCACAAAGGGAAATCCACTTGTGTTGAATCAGATAATAAGCTGGTAAAGTGTTCTAGCCGGGGGATGACGAAGGACTATTTAGAAAACAAAGGCTAAAGGGCTAAGCCATCCTTCCCTTTTGGAGTCAACTTCTCCGAAAAGGAATTTCTAATTCGCACACCTGTCTTTGGATATACCTGTTTTTGTAATCAACAATTTCGCAAAACTGAAGGATTCCAAGTGAACAGCGATGCAGTCGAATGGGACCTCATCATTATTTTTCATCAATCGTTGTTCATTTTTTTCTCGGTGACTATAAAAAAAGAAAGAAAGAAAAAAACAGTAGACCTTTTGTTTAACGAAAATACCAAACTTTACAAAATTTTAAAGCCCGTGGATATCATGAAAACTCGAAGTCAATATGTATTTTAATTGTCACACTTTTATACTACCCTTTTCTAGTGCTTACAATTTCAATGAGAAAGTCAAAAGCAGCTAAAATTTATAATAAATTTTCTCAGGACAAAGTAGCAGATTTATGTCTCAGGCAACAATGATAATCTAATGCGTTACGCCCCCTCCCTCCCACCCACCCTGAAAGTGATTGTCAATAAGATGGCTAATATACAAATATATAGATCACTGGTTCTGAATTTTGGAACAGGAGGCATAGTGTGGGAACACTTGCTTTTGTAAATGTACTTATCGTACTAATACTCATATAAACATTTTTATTTTATGATTTATAAAAGCTAAATATAAAAAATTTAAAATAAACCTTACATAGCTCGGGTAAATGGGAAAAATAGAACAAATTTCAAAAGTTAGTTATTTGAATTAACCCAAAATTGCAAACGTTATATTTTAAATCTAATCACAAAATTAATGAGAATAATGAAGGCAATGTCCTTGAAAAATTATAGTTCTCTGATTTCTACTAAAATTTCATCAGAAACTCCTAAATATGAATTTTTGTGTTGATAAGTATAATAATTTATCAGCAACATAGAAAAATCTTAAAAGTGGAGTGTGCACTGCAGTAAACGTACAATGCGCGTGGATATGTGCGCACACCGTTCAACCGGCCACTCATTGTTGCAGGGCTATCGTAGGCTTGGCAAATAATATTTTCAGGGTCAATGGCAAATTTTTTTGTGATTGATAGAATTGAATCTGCTATTCCAACAAATCTAAGAAATCTTCAGAACAAATCCTAAGAAATTTGCTCTCACAGATTTGCTCGCGCCTAACGAACGCATAATGGCATTTGTTCCGTTCAAGAAATGTCCGTCGTTTTGTCCGTAAGAATGGCAAAATGCTTTTCTGCCTGAATTTTGTCTTCAATGTATTGCTGTATGATTTGGCTGCATATTTCGATGATTTCATTCTGTATATTTGGGCTGGTGTGCGTAGAATTTTCCCCAGCTGTTTCAGAATGGTTCTGGAGAACAATATCTTCCGAATCCACTCGAAACCTTAACAAGGATCTAAAAATTACATCATTCACTTCTGTGTGTGCACATCGCTACGTAAGTACAAATCCCCTTTCTTGTTTTTGTTTTGTATTGTTTTGTTTCTGTGTTCTTCAATTTTCCCCCCTTCTTGGCTGCATATTTCCCCTAGTTAAAGAGTGTGAACTTGTATGTCAGTTGGGGGAGTCATCCCCTAACCCCCACTTCGGTACGACCCTGTTTACAAGCACATACAAAAGGATAAAAATTCCTGGAAAAGAAAAAGCACTTTGCCTTTTTTATTAAAACAAACTCAGCAAAAATGTTAAAATACGGTATTTTGGGATTCTTAACCCTAACTGAAAGAAATGAATGACACACGAAAAGAAAAATCTTGCAACATAGATTGAAAATTCTTGCTTGTAATAAAAAAAAAAATATTTTTGGATGAAAAAATGGGCAATAATCCAGTTTAAAATGTTGCAATAATCCTGTTAAAAACAAACAAACAAAATGAATTTTACTGAACTAATAAAGCAATAATTCATAATGTGTGTTAATTCCTAAAAAAGGTTTGATTCGTGAACAGTTTTGAAATTTAAAAATGAGGGTCTGTCATTTCGTCAGGCCCTATTTTACAAGTAGAATAGCTCCTTACTGGTACCTGTAGAAACCAAATAATTTTTTTGTAATACAAATTAATAGGATAGTCAAAATTTTTAAGTTGAGAGGTAGGCATGGAGGCATGTACAATCCGGAGCAAACGAAAGTACAAACGAATAGCAAAATTAACATTTCGAAATTGTAGACATGACAGAATTCAATTTTTTTAATCATTCTTCCATTTGTTCTTCTACTTTTTACTTAGGTTAGGGGGATAAGCAGTATTGAACTAATCTTCAAATTCCGGGAACCGCAATTACAATAAGAAACTTTTATTATGAAACTCTCATTTTGATAATGCGTGACACAGATCGTCGTTGGGATGTAGTGTGAATACATTATGTCCTCGTTTTTATGGTGCGTGATAAAGATCTTCGTTTTGATATGATGTGATATAGGTCCTCGTTTTGATAGTGTGTGGCATAGGTCCTCGCTTTGATGGAGTGTGAATATGACCTCGTTTTGATGGTAAGTGATATAGGTCCTCGATTTGATGGAGTGTGAATATGTCCTTGATTTGATGGTGTGT
The DNA here is from genome assembly GCA_039090855.1 of Macrothele yani. Taxonomy (NCBI): domain Eukaryota; kingdom Metazoa; phylum Arthropoda; class Arachnida; order Araneae; family Macrothelidae; genus Macrothele; species Macrothele yani. Next base: position 98,202,842 of record CM076992.1, on the reverse strand, counting down.
GATATAGGTCCTCACTTTGATGGAATGTGAATATGTCCTCGTTTTGATGGTATGTGATATAGGTCCTCGATTTGATGGAGTGTGAATATGCCCTCGTTTTGATGGTATATGATATAGGTCCTCGTTTTGATGGTATATGATATAGGTCCTCGATTTGATAGTGCAGGGTAGGTCATCGTTTTAATGGTTTATGATATATGTTTAAATATGTAGAGAATTAGATTATTTTACAAACTAAAAATATGTAGAGTATAGACTAAAAAATTTGTTGCTACTCTATTTATTTTAAAATATATATAGAGAGAGTAGGAAATTGGATGGAAAATACACCCAAATTTCCACTGTTACCTACCTTCGCTCTGCTTTTTCTCTAAATTGTAGTACTTACGGGGAAATAAGGAAAGTGATTTAATCATCCATCTTTTTATGTTAAAATTATCCATTTCTAATAAATATTGCAAAAAATACTAATCTGAAAATAATTAGCGAAACTTGAGATATTTAACACGCATCTGATAGTATTGCCCATGTTTTTTTGACATCCTGTTGCATTTCCCGTTTTCCGTTTTGTTCATTTTATAACAAATTTATCTTTTTTTTTCTGCCTTAATTGAAAATTAGTCACCACTATGGTTTGAAAGGTGAATGTCATATGTATAAAAGTCGTATGACAGGATAAAATACTGTGGCTAGGGCTACTGATGAGACTTTATTAGTAGAAACAGCGCTTTCCAGTCCATCCACAGTGTATTTTCCTCTCGTACGATGTATGTACGATTCGTGTGTGTCTTATGGCGGGACTATGTGACGTAGTAATAATGGCTGTCACAGAATCTTAGATTCATAAATTAAAATATGTTAAGTCATTTTTTAGGGAAAGGATTTTGATGTATGAAATGTATCTGTTCAGTTTCAGCATAGAAATCAGAAGTCTGTTATTTCTTAATATCGATTCCCTTTGATTAAATGTTTGAATTCAAGTCCTCGTTTTGACGGAGTGCAATCTAGATCCTCGTTTCGACGGTGTGTAATGAAGTCCTCGCTTTGAAAGTGTGTGTACTAAGGGGTGGGTTACACAGGTCCTCGGTTACATTGAGAAAATACATACTTAAAATATTAATATTGCACAAATATAAATTGTCCCACTAGATTATGGAACCCGATAAGATGCCTAATTCATTCATCGTTTCAAAGAAAAGTGATTATTTCAACGAGTTTTTCGGGTCCTCGGTTTGATGGCATAAACACATACTCCTCGTTTTCCACGTCTTGCCAACCTGTGTGTGTGTGTGTTCATTCTATCGTTTTAAACGGTTTAGTCTGGTTTTCAATTATTTGAGCAGTCACTATTTAGTCACTAGTAAAAAAAAATTGGTCACTTTTTTCTCTGAAAAAGTCACTTTTCTTACTACTTTTTACAATGAAGCCTGTGCTGAGGTCTGCTAGCTCTGACTTCGCAGACCAGTTCGGAGGCTTTCTTAATCTTCAGGGGTTTTTGGTGCACCCCACAAGCCTTGCTATCTCGGAAATGCTCTGACCCAGTCGTCTGGCCATTATAATTTAGCCTTTGTCAAAGTTGCTTAAGTTTGTTGTTTTTCCCATCTGAAGAATAAGAATAACACTGATTAACAGAGCTCAGTAACAGGTGTTATTTGTACCATTTCATGACCTTCACATGTGCCATCGTATATATAGACAACATGGCTTCGACTTGCATAAAGACAGGCTGGTCATGCTTTGCTCTTTGGTGCATCTGAATTTAGTATCCCTGCAGTAAATTTTAGGGTAAAAATTATTTGTGTTTGTATAAATAAAAATTATTTTAATAAACATTCACATAGCAAAACTTGGGTGTAATATTAAGTTCTGTTTTATAAGTATTAAATTCCTGGCTGTGCTGTCCTTATTTTTGTTAGTTTTACCTTGATGATTTTTGATAACTGAAGCATTCTTTCTCTGAAAAGTAAAACCTTTCATTCCTACTATGAAAATTATGTTTAGAAATTAGAACAGTAAGGACTATTAAACTCATATATGCATTATTTTCTGTAAAATAAGTGTAAATTAAAGTACTGAAAGCACCTTGTGGTGAAATAATAGAAAATTCAGTGATTCAAACACGTTTTTTCAATGTCATCTGTCACACTTAATACATCAGTGCCTAATAAATTAATTGCAAACATTTTTGCCAGTGCTGTCTTTATAATGAATTTACTTCCTAAATAGCTATATTTTCCACATGTCACTGTTACATCAGTGTCATCCTTATTCCAGGCAATATGGTAATTGTATGATCAGTTCATATACCTGCATTGATATCATTAAGCTGTTAACTGAAGTTCAGAGGGTTGGAGCCTCAAAGAAAATAAGTAAAATTTTGAATTAATCTTGATTTATCAAGATTAATTGTAATAAAAAGAAAAAAAGATGTCAGGTGCTCTTACCTGCAGATGTTTTGCCTCCAGAGGGTGTCTTATAGGCAAATAGTATGTTGCATATATCTCCATATCTTTGGGACTGTTAATTTAAAGACTTTTGTAAAAGTAAGTTTCAATGGATTCAGAGCTGTTGAGGAAGCAGTTGATGTGGCATTAACAAAAGGAGTCAAACTCACAAGGTTACTCTACAAAAGAATTAAAAGGAGTACTGTACAACTTATAAAAAATATAGAGTACTACAGCAGTATAGCACATTTTATTTTTAAAATGCTATAATTAAGTATGATTGAAATCTTGCAGAAGATAATTTAAATTTTGCATTTTCAGATAAAAAATTCACATGTACCATTTTTATATGCATTCATTGAATGCTGTCGTAGAGGATATATCTACTCAAAGTATAATAGCCCATGTTATGTCTCTTATAAACAATTCTCCGATTTGTTTATTGTGTTCATATTGAGCAATATTCAAAATTTAAAATCTTGTTGTCTTTCTCAAATTAAGGATTTTTGTTTTACCTTGAACAGAATTGGGAGAATTTTAATTTTCAGTAGAGCAATATGAATACAATGAATGCATCTAAAAACTCAGGGCAAGAAAATGGTTTGAGGCACCACATTAGCTGAGTGGTACAAAGCGCTGGCTCCAAGATGGGCCTGACTTGAATCCCGGGTGAGGCATGGATGGTGTGTTTGTCCTACAGCACTGGTTCTCTCCCTTCCCTAGAACTAGTGCCCCCAAATTAAGGATGGGCAACTGCTTATAGTCTACTGAGTTGCTAACAGTGGTCATTAAACCCCTAGACAAACAAACAAAATGGAAATGCTTTTATAGTGTGTTTTATTTTTAAACTTAAAAATGTACAACATACATTGTTTTAAATTTCTTTTCCTTTTACCCTTAGCAAGTTCCTGCATTGCCTTTTATTTTTTAATTACTGAACCATTCTGTCTTCCTCCCCAGTTGATTTTATATTATTTAATTTTATCTAAAAGAAAAAAATAAGATGCATTTAGGAGAAGCAGCCACATAATTGTGAAGAAAACTGGCACATTCAGTTTTTTTTTTACACAGAGTAACTAGCTTAATTAGTTTTGCTAGAGTTGCCACTTATTTGAACCAGTTCTTAAAATCGTGAATGCCTTTTCTTTTCCTTCCAGGATTCCATTTGCTAAACGAATATGACACCTCGTGTCTTTGAATGAATACATTCGCATCTGTTCGTTTATTGTCAAGTCAGGTCACAGTGCTCAAATTGTTGAAGTGTTCTATTATTCAGTTTGCTGTCTACCTTCCTTAAAAAAGCGATCTGGTTGATGTGCAAAAGCTTGGAAACTTTGATTTCTATTCTACGCCAAGAAATTCGGATGACTAGTACAGTTATAGTTGTATAATTTATTTATGTGTATATTTTTGTGTTCGATCTATATTTATAGTTATATTAAAATGTATATTTCTATTTTTTTCTAGAATGTTTCTCCAGATCCTAAAAAATCTTGTGGTCCCTACACACCCATTAAAAATGGAAACTCCTTAGATCACAATTCTTCTAATGGTTCAAAGAACTTTGATGCTCATAACCATGATACAATTGGAATGATAGTTATTGATAAGAATAAAAACATCGCTGCGGGTACATCAAGTAATGGAGCAAAATTCAAAATACCTGGGTATTTATTTCTGTTATTGTTAGTAATTAGAGTTTCTAGTGTATATCTTTTTCTTTATGAAAGTAACTTTGTTGGTTGTGATAAACTGCAGGGTCGAAAGGCCAAAAGTTATTTGGAGTCAGTTAATTGAGAACTGTTGTTTCTGAAATCTGAACTCTTGAGGTTTACAGCTATGTATGCCCACTTTTTATTTTCATTCTTTTTATCTCTGTAGTAGCATCTTCACATTTCTTGTAATATGAACACTTTACCCTTTTAAATAAAGAGGGATGAATGTGAACTTTGCTGTATTAAGAAAAAAAAATGTGTGCTGTTAGTTTTGTATATGGGATGAAAGTGCACATGAACAGCCATATGCTGATCTTTCGACACTTCAAAAATATGTAGAGCATATAATTATTAGTATAAAAACTTATATCATCCTAAAACAAGAATCTGAGGTCATTTTAATTTAATCGAATGACACAGCATGCATCATTGACTTTTCTATGGATTTATAATGATCCTCAAAATTGTGTTGCTGAATGATGTTTTAAATACTAACATGTCGACTTTTTCCCTCTTTCAAGTGCATTTTCAGATATTATATTTATCAAATGGCTGTTTTAAACAGCAGCAAAATCTTTGGAGGGAGGGGGACAAGTGAAAAGAACTGGTCTCTGCTGGCACATTAATCTTTGTCTCTCTAATACACCCAGAAAGGTAAACAGCAGAGAGACCATCAGGAATTGGTAAATGCAAGTAGTAAGAGATATAATCTTCAAGTAAAATGTGATGCCAATTAATTAAACTGAACTAAAAATATTCATTTCTGGAGTACATTCATTACTACATCAAAGATAATAATTGTAAAACCATAGTTTCTGTAACATTAAAAGACATTGGCAGTGCATACCTCACACAACTGTAATATTTGCAAAACAGCACAGGAGGAGGGGAGGGTATTAGATTAGTACTGATTCTCATGTACGTCTTTTATTTTTTCTTGGTTTGTGTTTTGTTTTGCTACAGTCTAGGTACTTTTAGAAATGCAAATGCTTCTCAAGATGATAATCTCTGAAAAAGAAAAAAATATGTAGAACTTTCATTCACAAATAAGCTCCCATGTTGTGTAGATTCATATTAATTTCCCCTTGATATGTGAATGTTATCCTGCTTAAAAAATATTTGAAAATTGGTACACCAAGTTAACTGGCTACATTTGACAGTTCAATAAAAATGGGAATTTGTAATGCAAATGAGCGCAGTTTTTAATTGAATTTTCATGTTACATTATTCATTATTTCCTTCGAGATGTAGAATAAAACCTCGTGTAATCCCATTCCGATTTCTTTGTGCATGTGGATTATCTTTCCCATCGTCTTGGAGAATGGGTACAAATCTACATGTATCTTCTGCCATACATAAACCATCCTCTGATTAGTGAATTGCTAGATATTCTGAATATTTATTCAGCTCCTTACTAATACATTTTATGAATACTTCTGTGAACTATTACAACATGAAAGCAAAAGTAATTTTGAGGCAGAAGCAGATAATGCCACTGTGAGGGAAGGAAGCACAGGAGAGATCTCAAGGCAAGGGGTGTTTAAAGCTCTAAGTCTAAGCTCTGAATCTCTTCAAAATGGTAGGGCTTTGGGAGTAAATGGCATAACTGCTGAGAAGTTAAAATATGCTAGTGCATTTGTAATTGACTGGCTAACTGAAATTTGCCAGTTGTGCTGGGAGTTGGGAATGGTCTCTTAAGATTTAAGGGATGTTATCATTGTTCCCTTGTATAAGGAAACAAGAAAGATGACACCGAATTTTCAGGTGTAATAAGCACGTCTTTTGAGTCCGTTCTGACGCAAATTAAATTTATCAAAGCTATTCAAAGTCAATGGAACTGATTTGGAAAACAATAGTATCTGACACGGAAGAAAGAAGTTTTTCAGTCGGGTTTTTAATCCCTCAGATATTGCTGTAAACGGAATCGTAAGCTTACGAACTCTTAGAAACAGAGATATCAACAAAAATAAGATGTGACTTTACGTCCCCTGGTGAGAAAACCATGCATTATTTTAGGAAGAAAGTATTCTCAAAAGGTTTATCCATATGAGCGGTATCGGTCCAAGAAAAAGTTAGTCGAGTTTTCAGGAGCACAGATTTTTCTACAAATACATCAGAAGCAGAAATTAACACTTATGACCCCTGGTGACCAAACCATTCTTTACCAAACATTAGAAATTATGTGAAAAATATTTTCCATCAGGTCTTGTATGCGATACAGAAAGAATTTTTCAAATCGGAGTTTTAGGAGAAGAAATAACGCAGAAAACGCAATTTACCTTTGTGCCCCCTAGCTGAAAGTCTATGAATTACTTGAAAATTTTGAATTTATAGGAAAAACATTTCGCATCGGAAACACTATCCAACAAAGAAGGAATTTTTCAAATCGTACTCTTAGAAGTAGAGATACTGACAAAAATAAGATATACATCTATGCCCCTGGCGTAGAAACCATGCACTATTTTAAGAAGAAAATGTTTCTAAAAGGTTTGTCGACATGAGTAGTATCGGTCTACAAACGACGTTTTTTAATCGGGAATTTAGAAGCTCATATTTTGCTGCAAATACATCAGAAGCGGAAATTAAGATTTACGCCCCCTGGTGGCCAAACCATGTTTTTACAAAAATTAGAAATTATGTGCAAACGATTTCCTATCAGGAGCTGTATCGGGTGCAGAAAGAATTTTTCAAATCGGAGATTTAGAAGCAGAGATACAGGGGGAAACACAATTTACCTCTACGCCCCCTAGCGGAAAGTCTATGAATTACTTGAACATTTTGAAATTATATGAAAAACATGTCACACAGAAAACACTATCCAACAAAAAAGGAATTTTTCAAATCAGACTCCTAGAAGTAGAGATATTGACAAAAAGTAGATACACATCTACGCCCCTGTCGGAGAAACGGTGGAACATTTTAAGAAGAAAATATTCCGAAAAGGTTTATCGATGTGAGTGGCATCTGTCCTCGAAAGAATTTTTTCAATCGATATTTTAGAAGCTCAGATTTTATGGCAAGTACACAGAAGCAAAATTTAACACTTACGCCCCTGGTGGCCAAATTATTCTTTACCAAAAATTAGAAATTATATGCAAAAGATTTTCCATCAGGAGATGTATCTGCTGAAGAAAAAACTTTTCAAATCGGAGTTTTAGAAGAAGAGTTATCGGGGAAAATGTGATTTACTTTTACGCCCCCTAGCGGAAAATCTATGCGTAATTTATAGAAGTAACTATATCTGAAATACTCTTCGACATAAATGGAATCGAAAGATGAAAGAATTTTTTCAATCGAATGTTTAGAAGCAAATATGTGGAATAAAACATATTTTTGAATTCGACATCATCTACATTTACGCCCTCTAGCGGCGAAATTGTACATCGTAAAAAAACAAACAAAATGAAGGATCATCATTCGCATATTTCAAGCTTCCCAATGCAAAAAGAATTTTTCAAATCGGACAAATAGTTGCAGATATATCATGGGTACAGGCGGACGGACGGACAAACCAATAACATAAGCACGATCTTTTTTTGCAAAAGACGTGCTAAAAAGGGATCAGACTGAATGCAAGAACTATCATGTAATCTGCCTGCTGAGTGTGCTATGGAAAGTGTTTGGAAAGGTAATTATTGATAAGGTACAGGGTTTTACATCAGAGAAAGTGTGGGATGTACAAAGTGGTTTTATTCCTGGTATGGGCTGCGTTAACCAACTTTTTGCATTACGTATGATGATCAAAAGGTATCTGTTGGTAAGAAAGTGCTTGCTGCCTCCATAGATGTAGGGAAAGCTTATGACTGAGGAAACAAGATACTTCTCAGGAAGGTTTTGAATAAATATGGTAACACTGGGAATTTGCTTAATACAGTGAAACTCCCATTAACAGACAGTTCTTAATAGCGGGCATCTCTCTATAATGGACATTTTTTTATTCTCCTGCAGAAATGCATGGCTTCGTATGGAGCATTCACTTCTTAATAGCGGACATTCTAAATAATGGATGCAGACATACTTAAAGTACAACATAACGGACAATTTGCTTTTGATTCCAGGAATTCCTAGGGGTGTGATTCGCCCAAACTCGCAAAATTTTTCCTTTTTGTTATTTTACTCTTCCTCATTCTCTATCTTAACTATTTTGTTCCGAAGATCTAGTAAATTTTAAGGTGCTAAGTGCCCCGGATAAGTGGCTGAAATTGCTGGAAAAAAGATTAGTGTTCGTGCTCACCAGGCAGTCCAACCCTCTCTTTGCATACGTACATCTGACAGGAGAAACTGCCTTCTAACTCTTCAGGTGCTCCCAGTGGGGTGAGACCTCAGAAACGGGAACCAGTGCACATGGCCGGCTAATTCAGGAACAGTAATCGGATTGAAACACATGTAAACACAATTCAGGTGTGGGTGGAAGGTACTCACTTTTTGTTGTTTGGTAACGTCAAGGTTAGTGCACATGGATCAATTTCAAGTCCAGATTACTAGAAATCACATTTTTTTTGCAACAATCGTGTAGGTTTTTCTCATCAAGCGAATTGTGAAGCAAAGATTTCTCAAACATCGATTTTAAAATGTCGCACAGACGTAAGCGCTTGACTCTAAAAGAAAAAGTTGAAATAGTGAAGCTGAGTGATAAGGAAAGGTTAAGTGTGTGCATTTTAGAAGATAAACTGGGCATTGGAAAAACACAAGTGAGTGAAATCTTGAAGTCTTGGCTAGGTTGTAATGGCAACCAGAAAATTAAGGGAGTTTTCCCTAAAACTGATGGTTTAGCTGTGAATATGAATGGTTTTGCCTCGCTAGAGCCAACAACATTTCTTTATCAAGGACTTTAATTTGTCAAAAGACTTTAGTAATCGCAAATGAATTAGGATTCATAGCTTCAGGCGGCTGGCTAGAAATTCATTTAGAAAACAAAATTTCACAAGAATGTAACTGACAAACAACAATACTTGATTATTTTGCTTCTTAGGTTTTGATCGGCATTCTTTAATAAAGGTTAGTACAAGTTTGCTCTATGTATTTCATTTACATGCTTATATTTACTTATCTTTTAAACTGCTTTTACGTTATAAACATAGTACATGAATACTGTCATAAAGCATGATTTTCCCAATAGCAGACACTTCTAAATAACGGACAGTTTTTCTTGCCCCTTCAATGTCCGCTATTCAGAAGTTGTACTGTAGTGTGAAAGCCATGTATGCCAGCAGTAGAGCATGTGTATAAGTGAATGGTGTTTTTATCAAAATGGGTTTCTATTGCTGCAGGAGTTTCTATTGCTGGAGTCAGACAAAATGGGTTTCTATTGCTGGAGTCAGACAAGGTTGTGTAATGTCACCACAGCTGTTTAATATATTTATAGATGCATGCATGATGCCAAAACAGACAATACTGGTTTATGTCTTGGTAATATCCATGTGTGCAGATTGCTGTATGCTGATGTCACAGTCGTGTTGGCAGTGAGCAAAAGTGAGTTGAAAGTATGTTATCCTGGATATATGAAGTTTGTATGAATTTCAAACTGAGTATTAATAAGGGAAATCCAAAGTTATGGTTTATGAGCGAGGAACTGTTAGTACTAAATGCAATATCAGTCTAAATGGTTCAGAGATAGATCAGGTGAATGAATTTGTATATTTAAGAAGCAAGTTTGGCAGAGAAAACAGATTAAATGGTGAAATTAGTTGGTGAGTGAATTCATCTTTGAAAGACAGCTGCTTTAGGAGGATTTCACAGGAATGATGGGTTCTCAAAAATGTCCCGAATAGCTGTGCATGAAAGTGTAATTATTCCTAGTCTGATGTGTGGCAGTGAAGCCTGGGTACTGCAGAAGAGACATAGGTGTTGTTTGTGTGCTGAAGATGTGCATTACTTACGGGAGGGGGTGGCCAGACAAGTTCTGAACATGTGAGGAATGAAGATGTGTTGCAGATGTGTAATGTGAAGCAAAATATTGTTAGTAAGGTGGAGACTACTACCCACACAACCAGCAACGCCTAATGCACATCTATATTACATCCACCTGGTGCAGTAGACGTCATGGATAAAATATAGACGTCCAGTGGACATCAGTGTATAAACATCCATTAGACATCACATATAGATGTCCAGTGGATGTCCTTATAATTGATTAATTCTGAAGCTACCACATTTGGACGTCCATTGGATGTCATTCATAGGACCTCTAACCGACGTCCTTTATGGATGAATTGTGGAGCTATTCGCGCATGCGCACCTTAAATATCAATAAAGTACGAGACCATTGAGCCAAGTGGAATAGAAGTTTGAAGTTAATAATAGTTTGAAGTTGCTCACTTATTAGCACTAAGTCATGTGTTATCTTTTTTTGTTTCTTGTTGTTTATTTTTTGTTTCTTGTTGTTTATTTTTTGTTTTTCTAAGTGTATTTGTATTTGTGTTTAAAGTTGGCAGGAAGCAGTTCTGTACAACCTGCCAAGTGCTCTGATTATAGACTTCTAACAAATTTAAATCTTGTAAGAACTCCATACATTATCAAGGCGATACAGTTGGTTGCAGCCTTGGTGGTGTAATCTAGAAATATCAAGATTTTTTAATACTCATGTATGCACTGTATATTGTAAACATTTTTCTGAAATTCATGCACTGAATTTCATGCCAAAAAATTCTGAATTTTCAGAAAACTTTGTACAATTCCTTTCTTATATTTACGGTAAACTGTCATTACTAAGAGGTGTTTACCGATAATTCTGAAATTTCAGAAACTTTTTTTCATCAATTGTTATCACTTTTTCCGTATCCACATGATGTAAAAATTCCGTTAACAGGATCGATTCGTGGGAATACTTGAGGTTTGATTAACTACTAAATTAGTTATATATGATGTTTATGTATGTCTGAGGTCCCTTAGGACAAAAATTATTATAGCTATCAAGGGTAAATTTCATACTTAGGAGTTTTATGAAATACTGTAAAGCAGTGCATTCGCCCTTTTCTTAAAGATAATGGAAGTCATTGTCAGTTTAAAAAGATCTCGAGTTCCAAAGCATTGTTATTTTGAAAAGAAAAAAACATGGTGAAAAAATATGTAATTTGTAATAAATCCTCCTACAGAAAAAAATAAAATGATTACAAACATATTCAGAAAAATAATAAGGCCCAACAGAAAATAAAATGACTAACTCACCCACATTAATAACAATTAAATAAATAAATAAGCATCATGAAATTAGTGTTGTACCTTGCACGCGAGCGGTATTAACAGGAATTAGTGGCTCCGTGGTAAGACACCCTCTTCACAATCACAAGGTCCCTGGTTCAAATCCCGCTGGAGCGAGTGAGGAAGGTTTCATTGAGTCAGATTGGTACGGTGGATGGGGGAATTCCCGTGAATTTGTGCCACTTATTTTTTATTTTTATTTTTTTACAGTGTAGCACACATGACGTGTGATGGACTTATCTAGACTCGCGTCCGTTTAACGTTCATTTAGCGTCTATACGTAACATCCAGATTACGTAGATTAAACGTAATCTGGTAAGACATTGGACAGCCATTGGTTCTCCCGATTACGTTTAATAGACGTAATCTGGACTTTCGTGGATGTCCATGAAAGTTCCATACGTAACGTGGTGAATGTGAAATTGACGTCTATTAGATGTGATTGTGCTGTGTGGGTATTCGTAGGTGGTTTTGGCCATGTTGAAAGTATGAATAGTGAGATGCTTACTAAGAGAATTTATTCAGCCCAAATGGCAGGAAAGAAATGTAGGGGAAGGAAGGCCAAGGAAATCATGAGAGTATCAGATTCAGGGATCTCTGCATGAGAAAAAGATAATGAATATGAAGCACAAAAGGTCTTGTGTGAGACGTATGATGGAAGTCAATGAAGCTAGAATTGTATGCCAAGATCGCTGTAAAGGAGACATTTGATACATCAACCAGAACTGTTTGTAATTCAGGTGTAGCCTGGAATTCTAGGTTTTTGTCACATTTTAAACCCAGAAATCTGAGTTTTTAAGTTTTAGAAGAACTTGAGATTCTTCAGTCATTTCATTTCTGAAAAAGCTACGAAATAATAACTAAAAGTGAGTTCCGTTTGCTTTAAGAGCTACAGCATTTGATTGAGAAACACCACACTTCTGTGTGGATGGTGAATGTAGACAGTTTGTGACATCTTGAGAGCTTGTTTGATAACAGCTTGTTTTGTTAGCAAACAAGCTCTCAAGATTATATCATGCTGAAGGAAAGGCTTTTTCTTATCATTTTGGAAGTTGCATCTATATGAGATAATTAGGTTGTATTAGATTCAGTGCATCCAATGAGCTACATTTAGAATTCAATGGAAACCAGTGTAGGGCTCCCAGAACTGAACTGATTTCCATAGAGTAGACTGCCCAAACAATCTGAAGTGTGGAATTCAACTTCAACAACACAATTTCTAAAGGATTTCTGGCACACTGAAAGGAAATTTGGCACAGAAGAAGATATGAAGTTAAACTGCACAGGCACTAGTGCCTGTTTATTGTGTAGCTAGTTAATACATTCATAATATATAATAATATTAAGTGTGTGTGTGTGTGTGTGTGTGTGTGTGTGTGTGTGTGTGTGTGTGTGTGTGTGTGTGTGTGTGTGTGTGTGTAAAATAGCACTGAGCTCAGAGTTTCTGGGTTTTGTTTGTAGAGTATGTGTATCAAAATTCAGAATATTTATATTTATTGTCTAAAATGATACCAATTTGTTATACATATTCAATGATATGTACAGATAAAGAGTAATTATATATAAAGTGGTAAATATTCTCACTAAGAAGAAGCAATAAACATAATACAATAAATTGCTAAATATGCTAATATATATATATATATATCACAACGAGCATCAAGGTAAAGACAGAATATATGAAAAATTACAATATATTATAATAAACAAAACTGTGTATAGAAAAAGTCACCATTAACTTCTAGTGCAAAATCCACACATAAGCTGGGAGGGTAACCCTACTCAACAAGATAAATAAAATACAATTTATTGTACTCTAACATGGAAACTGACAACAATATGTACAAAAAACAAAATTATTGTGAAAAATGAACAAACAAAAAGGAAAAAGCTTTACATCAAACAGTTGAAAATATCATTACCTTACAAACAGTCTATAACATAATCGAAGAATAAAAGAATTCTTAGTCACACAGGATGACAAACACCCCGCAATAGCAGAGTCCACCCAGAAGTCAAAATGTCACAGCTAAAACAACACAAAACACTAAGTAGATTTCAAAATGGAGTTTCTTCAGTAGATCAATACAGACAAAAATTGTTAAAATAAATCCAAAATTTTCGATGAGTAACTGAAGAGCCATCATCATGAGCCTGATAAAAAGCCCAGTCATGTGGGTCTAGGTGAAACACAGAGTTACAGTAATCACAAAAAGTGCTGTGAATGTAGGCCATTGAACAAATGGCTTAGATGGAACTGATGCTGTATGGGCATATCAATAGTCTACCACTCAGTTCCACAAATGGTATCTGTCTTCATCAGAATCAAAAGACCAGTTTAAAATGTAGTAACTTTGAAATTTGTTTAGCTTTGAGCACATTTGACTTGAAAGGGCTATTTTCAATGAGATCAGAATTTTTTCATATACACTGGCGGAAAGTGAAAAAAGAACACCACGAAGGAGACGTCTGATTACCAACGAAATTTATACAGCATAATAATGGAATACAGAGGATAACGTGATCAAAACATTATGACAAAATACAGCTGTATTTGCTGGTAAACTGAAAAGTAACATTTCCATGTAACATGGTTAGTACGAGGTTGAACCGCCACGAACTGCGTCACACTGTGCAATTCTGGCATGGAGTCTGTCGTACAGATATTGGATCTAAGTTGGGGTATTGAGTTCCAAGCATCCCCCACCTGGACGCTTAAATCGGGGATGGTCGTGGCTGGCCGTGAAGACCGGATAAGTCATTGTCCCATAAAATCCCACACGTGATCAATGGGGGACAAATTCGGTGAACGTGCAGGCCATGGAAGTTGTCTCACACCCTGAAGTGCATGTTGCATTGCACGTGCCGTGTGTGGGTGTGCGTTATCTTGCTGGAAAACACCACGATGGACCGACCTTACAAATGGCACAACAACGGGCTGAATGATGTTGTTGATGTAGCAGGTGCTGTTTAACGTACCTGGTACAAACACTTGTTGTGTATGGGAGCGATAGCTGATCACTCCCCACACCAGGAGACCAGGTGTAGGCCCTGTGTGTCACTGGCGGATGCAAGAAGGGTGGAGACGCTGCCCTGTGTGTCTGCGAACACGCATACGGCCATTGGAGGCACCCAAGCAGAATCTGCTTTCATCGCTGAACACGACAGATCGCCATTGCGTTCTCCAGTGCAGACGTTGGCGACACCACTGCAGCCGTTCCTGACGGTGGGCTGGAGTCAGAGGTACACATGCCAGAGGCACACGTGCACGTAGTCCTGCATCCAGTAGACAGTTGCGGATTGTTCGCACGGTCACCTCAGGTGCAACAGCAGCTCGGATTTGCGTCGCAGTGGATGTTCTGCTTGACAACGCAGCTCTTCTTATGCGTCGATCGGTCCGCTCATCAGTCCGTCTGTGACTCCCGGTTCCACGTCTTCTCGTGTGGGAATGTTCCTCGGACCATCTAAGCCACCATCATACCACCACCGATACTTCCCGTCCAATTCGCTCCGCAATACGACGATACGACCACCCGGCCTCGCGGAATCCGACTAGGCGACCTCGCTCAAAGTCCGATAACTGCTGAAATCGTACACGTCTTCCATGTCCAGGCATTGCAGCTTCTTCAGGGTCTTCGCACTTGTCCGTACGCCGACGACTGATTACATTCACTTCGCCGTACTCCTTAAATACCACCGACGATAATTTGCATATTATGCCATGCTGTGGCCTAAGTGCTCACCGGTTGGTCCCGAAATTAACATCACACGTACGTAAACTCGACCCCATTAACATATGTAAATTTCATGATTGTCCGCCAATTCCTTCTTGGTGTTCTTTTTTCACTTTCCACCATTGTATATGTTTTGAAAGTCTTTAAACTGGGCCACCATTAGAGGGCTGCCTTCTTTTCCAGGTAGTAGATGAATTTTTCTTCTTTTTGACACATTATCATTGTCTCAGTCCATGAAAATCCTATTGTGTTGTCCCCCATTGCTTCTGCTCACAGAAATAGGTTTTGTACTCCCTTAGTTGACAGTACAGCCGTAAAATATTTCAATAGTCTGGCCACTACTTAGTGACCAAAATCTGATTATAATGTTTCAGGAGGCTGCTATTTTGCTGAATCATATCTGGATTTATATGCATGGGTAAGGGGTGAACTATCAAGTCCCCAGCTATGATAGTGAAGGAAAGATTTTTGAAGTAAATGAGTGAAATAAATTTTAAGCTTTTCTGCTTCATAGATTTCAACAGTTAATCAAATCACAAAATTAACTATCAAATCACCAATAGATCAAAAACTGTGCTTCAGCATGATCTCAGTAATTTTTGTACTCATTTTATCGACACATTAGGCTGGATACTAATCCCAGTGCTGCCCATCAGCGCATAAAAGTGACCAAATTGCACATATTCTTTCTGACAGAAACATATGTATTAATATAAGTATAATAAATATAAGTGATCATTGATTTTAATTTGATTAAGCATTAAGTTGGTATAATACTCTTAAAGTAAGTGTTTTTAGTAAAATAATGTAATTAAACATTAGTAAAACTACTAAATTCCTCATCCTCAATGCCCGAGTGGAAGGCAGCAGCAATCTCGAGAGAAAGACCAGGCTCTATGTTCTCCTTGTCATCAGCATCATCATATTCCTTGGGAGTCTGTGGTTTGTTAATAATCCCAGAATTGACGAAGTCATTTACAATCACAGCATGGGACATGTTATTCCATGCATCTTTAACCCACTGTATTACTTCAGGGTAGGAAGCACAATGCAAACATACTGTGTTTTCCTGTCAACATCCATGATTCATATGTCTTCCGTAGCTCAGCCTTGAAGCAACAATTGACAGAAATGTCTAATGGCTGCAACAATTTTGTCATACCTCCTGGAATGACGCCTAAGAGTCTTTTTTCCCTCCACTCTTTTTTTTTTTTTTTTTTACTTCTCCACTGATATGTGCATGCATAGAATCCATAATTAGCACGATTCTTTTGGTTTGAAAAAATCCACCAGGTCAATGCGAGTAGCACTTATCAATCCACTTCTTCATCATATCATTGTCCGTCCATCCCTTTGCATTCATTTTAATGAAATCACCATCACAAACTTCTCTTTCGGCATTGTCTTTCTTTTGAATATTACCACGAGGAATAACTTATTGCTGTTTGCTATGCACGTTAACACAACTGTAAAACTTGAGTTCTCATTCCTGGTTGTTCATCATTTTGTTTCCTTAGCTTTGCACTGTCCTACTCCTTGGAATATCAAAAGTAAATGGTACTTCAGTCATGTTGATGATGTTGGATATCTTTGTATTCTTCTCCTGTATTTTTGCCCTAACAAAATCTTGAAATTTGTTTAACTTTTCAGCAAAGTCTTCAGGTAGTTTCTGAGGCATCATAGTGTGCTGTTTTATACACAGTCCTTTTCTGCACGTGTAATGAAAATGCCACAATGGGCCACCTTTGAAGTTCTTTGCTCCTAAGTCTCTGGCAAATTGCTCCACCTTTTGTCACAGTTGATAGCATTAAGTCCACATCATGCAGCATGTTGTGATAACATGAACTCTTAATTTATCTCCAATTTGTGGCCATCTTGCTTTACAGTCATGATTTGCCTTTTTGCTTTTCTTTGTCATCTGGAGAGCATCCTTTGTTTTGTGGCTGTCCCAAACGCATTTCTCACTAACACCATATTTGTGTTGAGCTGCTGTGTTCCTGCTGTTGTCCTCAACAAATTTCTCAACCTCAAGCTTGTACGCTGCAGTGTATGACTTACAGCACTTAACAGTAGGCATTTTGAGAGCACAGTTGAGAGATATTGAGAGATTGACTAGGCAAAAAAAAAGACAGCCTTTGCTAGCCTCTGATCATTGCTGTTCTTAAAGCACATGTACCACCAGCTGTTGACACAACTGTCACCAGCCGATTGGCAGTGGCGTGTTTCAGAGATTCAGTCATTGGGAGACAAATGAAGTGTGCCATTTGTAATTTTGGTGGCTTTGTAAAACATGGGGTTAATGCTACCTACAGAGTCTTGCAGGGATCGTGAAGGGAATGCAATTAACAGCTCACAGCAGTTTGTTTTAATAATGTTTCTCTTTGACAGAAATGTCCATTTCAGCAGCTTTTAAACAAGTTCTTTGTGAACAGAATATTACACTTTGTATGCTTTCGTGTAATGGTTTCTTATGAACATAATATTGCATTTTGGGTGCTCAGATCTTCACCAAATTTTAGGCACATGATATATGTACATGTATACATGTATATGCACACACTCTCTCTCTCTCTTTCTCTCTCTCTCTCTCATTGAAAAATTGAAAAATTTCAATGACCAATCAATAGATAAGTCGATATGGCATATAAGTTGAGGCCTGAACATCTGAAGAAAAAAGTATTGTCTTAATCGCTGAAAAATACGGTAAGTGCTAGTGATTTATTAAACCAGAGCAGATTCTTGTAAGAAAAATGTGAGTGCTTATATTTTGCCCAGTGGTGGTCATTCATTAGAGATTTTTCTAAGACTTGGCTGAAAATTTTGGATATTCCATCAATTTCTCATCTAAAATGCTTTATTATTATTATTATTATTATTATTTCATTTTTTGTACAGCCTAATTAATTGTCAAATGTGTCAAAACCTGATCTCTTAGGACATAAATAGTAGCTTAAATGTACAGTACAGGTTAGCTTTGCAAAGTTAAGGGCTTTGCAATTTTCACACAAGTTTTAGCTCAAAAACTGCATTGCAATATGAATATATGGCAAGACTTGTGCGTAGGCTGCTTTGTTTGTTCTCCTATATGAGAAGGTAAACTTGCTGTATCCATTGTTTCTGGTAGCTCTACTCTAAATGATACAGGTTAACCCACACCCACTTAACCCTCTCACACACAACTCCACATGATCATGTCACCATGCCTTCAGTTGTTTTCCACCATCATTAGGTGTATAAAGTACTAAAAACTCTTTTTATTAATAAAGCAAATTGTCCTAATGACACATTTTCTATTGTTCTGCAATCTGGTGCACCACACACACACACACACAAGGTGTTGTTTTCAAGAGGAATATTTCTAGCAGATTATGTTCATCCTATTGAAGGACAAATTAAGAGGGACTCATTCTATTCATCAAACTGTTAATATCCAGTATACTGTAACTCTGAAATTTGTTCTGACCAAAGTTATGGCAGAACAATTACTTAGCAGTTATGGCATTCTGTAATCTTCTCCAAGCTTATTACTGACTGCCATTATAATACATGTAGCTTTCTTTCAAATCATCCAACAGGCACATTATCCATCTTATCTGAAACATGACTATGGATAGGTGTGATGAAATTCTATTAATGATATATAGGAACACTTTACAAATGACCTTTGGGTATTACTGTATACATAGGAGCACTTTCTAAATGACCTTCAGGCATATGGTCTTAATACATCAGTGTAATTTGTATTTTTTTCATTATTATTGGTGTATCATTTTCTTTTTGTACTCTATTGTGTTTTGTAAAACCCCTAAGATATTTTGATCTGCTATAATACTTAATGCATACTTTTATCGTAGGAGAGTTGGTGACTCGCCGATTCCTGGGGCTGGAGCTTATGTTGATCAGGAAATTGGTGGTGCTGCTGCAACTGGTGATGGTGATGTGATGATGAGATATTTACCTAGGTTAGTAGTGCATTGCTAAATGCTGAATCTGTTACTGTACTTTTTTGTTTATTCCATGAGCAATTTTCTACTGAAAGCTGAGAAAGCTTTTGTTTTTTGACTTTGTCTATGTATCTGGATAACAGTTGTCAAGGAAGATGGTTATGAATTGAAGAATAGACTGTGTATTTCAAACATAGCAATGCCCCCGCACGGGGATAACTGGTTTTCCAGTTATTTGGGGAGCGGCGCCCCCACGGCCCGAGCTGACCTTGTGACTGGTCAACATCTGATGTCATGCCACTGCTTGTTGTTTTATTTTGGTGCTGTTGGTGTTTGCAGGGACGGCTGTTCATCCAGCTGTTGGGGAGTCGCGGCCCCACGATCCCGAGCTGGTCTTGTGTCTCGCTTTTTGTTTTTATTTATTTTCTCCACTGGCTAGTTGCCCGTGTTGTATTCTCTACCTAATCGCTACCACGTTATGTACTAACACCCCGGTCTTGTGGTATTGTTACCCTCCACCACTAACTATTTTATATTAACCGCTCAGTTCGTAGGTTGCTGAGATTCCGTTTAGGTTCCCTGCCAGGATTTGTCTTCTTTGGATTTCTTTTTTTTTTCCTTTTAGCTGGTTTGGGTGCTAGACCTACCTGCATGTTTGCCGCGTGCGGAGACCCGTGAGGCGGAAATGGGATGTCTGGCGGCTGAGGTCGCAGGAGACCGGATAAGTGCCTCCTGTGTACCAACACTCCTCTTCGACCCCGGCTTCGCTGTAAACGGGAGGCTAGAGACTAACCCACCTCTAGTCAGAAGTCTTGTACCAAGTTGTGTGCAGGGCTTTAGCGGCTTTTTTGTCGTATAGCACGGCAGGGTAAGCCCGGGGGCTGTGGGATCATGCCAAAGGCGTTGGCATGACGGTACCCGGAGGCCGAAGTGTCCGCCGAGTGCGTGTGATCACAGCCAACGGACTATATCTGCAACGTATAAGCTCCAGAACTGTGTCCAGTGTCATTTTCTTGGCTTGCAGACCTCCAGTTCTCCCTTGTAGGGCTCGGTGGTGGGTGGAGTAGTCTGCAGACGAATCTTCCTCCTTTTTTCCATGGGTAAACACAAGAACAAAAACTCCAGATTTAAGTCACCTGAGAAACTGATCGTTGACAACGACTCTCCTTCGTCTTCTCAACCTACCAAGTCTCATACCCTTAAACGGTCTTTAGACCTTGACCTGAACCAAGAATGTGGAACCTCTTCTTCGGCAGCTGTACCAGTCGCTCCGAAGCGTCGTCTCCCTCGATTGCTGTGACTACGCATGCTACACACTTACTTGTAGAATCCATCGATCCGAATGAGAGACTGTCCACCAGATCTCCCTTTTTCATTTCTAAAGCTTTGGACGCTGCGGTTGGCCCCTTGAAGTCTGTGAGGAAGCTTCGCTCTGGGGACCTGCTTGTCCAAACTTGCAGTGTTTCTCAGAGTAACACTCTTATGCACCTCACTAGTCTTCAAGGCATTCCTGTCAAAGTGGCACCTCACCCGTTTCTTAACACCTCTCGGGGTGTTATTTCGGAGTTTGATCTCTTGCCATGCAGTGAGGAAGAATTGGTGACTGAACTTGCAGATCAGGGTGTTATTGCTGCACGTCGTATGATGTTCCGGCGCGATGGTTCCTTGATTAAGTCTAAAAATGTAATCTTGACTTTTAACTCCCCGAAAGTTCCGACCGAAATCAAGGCTGGCTACTTGGTCTGTGGAGTTCGCCCGTACATTCCCAGTCCTCTGCGCTGTTTCCGGTGCCAGAAGTACGGGCATTCACAACGATTTTGTAAGAGTTCTGCTCGTTGCGCAAATTGTGGCTCCAGTGCACATGACGGGGAAGGTTGCACTTCTGCGGCCTGCTGTGTTAACTGCGGTGAGGCCCATGCAGCTTACTCCCGCAACTGTCTGAAATGGAAGGATGAGATGGCGATCCAGCGCCTCAAGACCCTGGAAGGCCTCTCGTACCCTGCTGCCAAGGCCAAGTTGGGTATTCCCAACAACCGACAGCGTACTTTTGCCGCAGTAGTTCAGTCTCTGCCACAACCCGTGCAGCCCTTTGTTCCGCGCCCTGTAGCTCTCGCCGCACTTGCCAAGCGATCTACAGCTGAACAAGCGACACAGGTGGATTTCCCCGAGCTCCAGGTTTTTCGAATAGCTGAGTCTGCGCCTTCTCTTTTGAAGACGACCGACTCTTCCAGTTCCCAGCAGAAAGCCTGCCCGTGCGGAAGACCCGGCCCTCAATCCGCAAAGGTGTGCAGTGTCCATCCAACTGTCGCGGTCCACCTGACCACCATTGCACCTGTCTCGGACTCAGCGAGGTCCCCACCCTCAACCAACATTATAGAGGAACATCGGGGGGAGGAGAGTGACAGTTCGTCCCCAGCCTCAACTAACATTGCAGAGGAACATGAGGGGGAGGATAGTGACAGTTCGTCCTCGCCCTCGGCCAGCATTACATTGGAGTGTGTGGGGGAGGAGAGTGACTCATCCTATGTGTAGTTGTGTTCGATTTCGTAATGTGTTTTATCATTCTCATTCCTCAGTTTTACTTAATCGGCTTGTTTCTCACCATTGTACCATGTTTTTCATACTGTTTGTTTCATTGTCTTTTTTGGCCCTTCCTTCGTACTCATGGTTCGGTTTTACTTGGTCAGCCAGATTTTGCGATTTATGCCCCGTTTTTTAATTTTGTCTGTTTGTCTTGTGTCTGGCGCTCTTTGGCCAACCATGGCCCTTGCGCCAATAAAATCTAATAACCAACCAACCAAACATAGCAATGCTATGTAGGAACTACACAGATTTTAAGTAAAACTATCTGTTAACTTGGATGCAGTCTTGATTAAAATCATTCAAGTAATCTTTTAAAAATTATAATGCTCAGTTTTTAAACCTAAGCATTAGAATATGTTATCTATGCTAAATTATGTATAATTTTAAGAAGTTGTTTATGTACAGTTTAGTAGAAGAGTAACCACACTGACTTTTTCCCAGCTTTTCAGGCTGGACACTACTCTGTCATCAGGATAAATGTCAACAAAGGAGGTGTTGCCATTCAGATGGAAAAGGCCAGCAGATATGGTCATTTTTTTTATGTTTCTCCATCCGCTATCAGTAGGGCTACAGAGAGGTTAGGTAGGTCCCAAATAAGATTTCAAACAGGAGCCCTTCACGGTATGCATGAAATGACTTTTACTAGATTTTTTAAGTTCTTAAATACTACAAAGGATCCTCAGAGAAGTGGCAACATTTGGAAATAATTCACAAAGATAGTCTCTGAGAGAGTTTATTTCAACAAGTTAAATACTTGAGTGTTTTATTTCCAGGATTTGCTGCATTGAAGTGTTTCAACTTTTTCTTCTTATCAGACATGTCAATATCCGATATATCACCACTGTGGAATAGAGAAAATTTCTGGACATTGGCAACCAGTTGGGTTTTTTTTACCATATCAATATACTTTTAAAAGACTTCAAAATGTTTTTAATATTTCTTCTGCAACTGTGTACCTATCAGGAAAGCCTTCTCTGATGGGTCAGTAAGGATATAAGAACTAAAATCTAAATGCAATGTTTCCTGTGTACATTAATTAATACACAGGAAAATCCAATATATCACCCATGTGATATATTGGATATTAGTCATATGTTATGTTGCTCCATCCACCATCAATAGGGCTACAAAGAGGTTAGGTAGGCCCTGGATAAGATTTCTAACAGGAGCCCTTCATGGTTTGCATGAAATGACTTTTACTAAATTTTATGGTTATTTGTCATAATGACCATCAATCTCCAGACATACTGCCGTTACAAAGCAATGATGGGGCTGAAGAAATGTGATGTCATTAAAAATCATGTTTCTTCATTGTTTTGTAATGAGAGATTAATCTTTCACTTCTTTTCTTCTGCTGGAAATGTAGGGCAAATTCTCATTATATAAGACATGTTTTTTGCCGGTGAAAAAAATAATGACAATTGATCTTTAAATTCATAGATAAGAGGACAAATATCTGCAGTTTTAACACTGATGAAAGAATTTCTTTCTTGAGTGATCTAGTTCCAGTTGTCAGTGATGACCTTGATTCAAATTTTGTCTATCATGAAGCAAGTTAAGGACTTTTATATACTTTAAAGCTCCCATAATTTCATTTTTGACTTTCTTAGTTACACTAAAGTGAGAAGTTCTTTAACTGCTTCAATTATCCCACACAATCTCACTTCTAAAGATGAAACACTAGCCACTCATTCTGTCCTTTTTATTAATGAATGGCAGGGTAGCAACCAGGGCACGCAAAACTGCTCATCCTTGGTGGTCAAGAATTCATTGCGGATGATTAATTTTTTTACCACAACGTCCGGCCTTTTCCCCCACAAGCTTGCAGTGTGATTGTGATTGGTACATTTTTATTTTATGTTTTTTTTTTTTCTAATTTAAAATTTGTGCTTGCCAAGTGCCACAGTTTTACGAAATTATGCATTATCTTAAATGATTAGCCGTTCTTTGTTTTGGCGAAATAGTTCTGCAGTGAGCCCCCCTTCCAAAGTTTTAATGTACTAAGCCAAATTTTGTCAAAATGTTAAAACTTTTTGCATGTTGTCTTCCTAGTAAGCACTATTTGACACGCTGTGGAAAGATCTCAGACTTCTCAAAAACGATGTCTTTGAGCATTACAAGGTTTTAAAATATATATAATAATAATGTTATTAAAATACAGGGATCGCATTTCTCCTAAAATTCCTAAAATTCCTAATATTTTGTGACCCTCCTTAAATTCCTAAAATTATAACTAAAATTTGCTATTCTTCCTAAAATTTTTGTAAGCTTATTTATTAAAAATACAACCGTTATTAACGCCAATAAATTTACCATTACGGTAAGGTAAAAAGACCTGTTATTGTAGAAACACAGCCTATATGCTGTGCTGCTGAAGGGAGGGAAAATGACGCCATCGAGATGCACTTGCTTCGGGCGGGCGCTCCACTTTTGTGCCTTCGGACAGTTTTCGAGAGTAACAAGAGATCTAAGGGAAAAGGGGAGGGGTCATTTTCACCCCTGGTTTGCACTTTGCAGACGAACTCCGTGGCACGCAGAAGATCGTACTTTATTTTTGGACATGCCTCGTGGAACCTCCTCTTTCTGCTGATGTTTTGTTGTTGTAAACCGCAGGTGGGTGGAAGCAAAGAAGAAACATGTGGTCTCCTTCCGTAACCTCCGGTAATGATGATGGGATGGTAGCTGAGTGTTATCGTGGCAGGCAGTAGAGCACGTGATCATTGACCTTTGATCGTGCGTCGGCGACAGCGACCTTCGATGCACAATATATCTCGGCTCCGACTCGCTTTGACTGAACTTGCGTGAGATGCGTATGATAGTTTCTGGTTTTGCGTCTTTTATGGTGTTCTCTGTGCTGTGTGCAGGTTCAGTTCTCTAGTGGTGACTTGCTTTTTTTTTTTTTTCTATCTTCTGACATCCTCGCAGCCAAACTTTGAGAAGTTGTCTGGTTTTGCAATATTGGAACGTGTTTTTGTACTTCCCTTTCATTTTCTGGTTAGTAATACAAGTGTTTAAGATGCCTAAATCCAAAACGAAATTTCAAGATGCGTGGCTCGCCAAAGAATTGGACGGAGTGAAGTTGAAAGAATGGTGTTCTGCAACTGAAACAATATTTTCTGCTAAGTGTATATTGTGTTCAGAAATTTTCAATATTTCTAATAGTGGCTTTTCACAAGTAAAAGCGCATCATAAAGGAAAAAAACATTTGCAGAAATTTCAAAGTAAATTTCAAAATGAGTCCATCCTTGAAAGCCTTTGGAGGACGGGATCTTCAGCCCCAAACAAATATTAGTGAAGTACTGAGTCATGATTTACAGTTGGCTAAAGCCGAAGCATTATGGGTCATGAAAGTTGCTAAGGACAATATGTCTTTTGTTTCATGCACTGAAACAGTTGAACTTTTCAAAGAAATGTTTCCTGATTCTGCTATTGTAGCCAAAATGCAACTTAAAGAAAAAAGTTGCTTATGTGATATTCACATGGATTGTCAAAATATTTTGAAGAGGATTTGAAAAAAGACATTGCATCTAGTAGCCCAGGAAAGGTTACTATAGCATTTGATGAAACTACAAATACACAAGTGAAACGGCAGTTGGATGTGTATCTCAGGTACTGGTCTTCAGAAATAAATTCAGTTTCTTGCCGATACCTAACAAGCGTTTTTCTGGGTCATGCAACAGCAAATATTTTGCTAAAAGAAATTCTTGATGTGTTATCATCCTTCAATATTTCGTTGAACAGAATTATTTGTGTATCCATGGACAGCCCAAATGTAAATAAGTGCTTTTATGCAAATTCAATGAAGTTGTAAAACAAGAAACAGGCCAGAAATCTTTGGAGGAACTAGGTTTTTGCAACCTGCATGTTGTTAGTTATGCATTTAAAAATTTTTTGACAAGCTTAAATATAGATTTTGACGAATTTTCTACTGATATACATTACTTTTTAAAGAGTAGTGCTGCAAGACGAGAGGATTATAAATCTGTCGAGGATATAACATTGGTCACAGCCAAATTTCTTTTGCGTCATGTCAGCAACAGATGGTTAACCGTTGGTTCTGTAGCCCAGAGGCTCTTGGATCAATGGTTAAATATTACAGAATATTTTTTAAACTTCTTGCCATCTCAAAAAATATTTGAAAAACAACTACGCAATTCAGCAAGGTATAAAAGAATTCACTGTTTCCTGAAAAATGAGCTAACTCCTTGCTATTTAGCATTAATTTCATTTTCACACCAAAATTTTGAAAAGTTTTTATATGTTATCAGAGTGAAGAACCAAAAATACACCACTTATATTCTGATTTAAATACTTTAATGAGTAATGTTATGGCTCAGTTTATCCAAGATGATGTTATTGCAGGGAAATTTGGAGAAGACCTAAAGAATGTAGATTTTGAAAACAAAAATTCATGGAAAAAACTAGGGGAGTTAGAAGTTGGTATGAAGACAAAAAATATCCTCAGGAATGTTCAGGAGACCAGGCAGAAATTATTTCTCTTAGATGTAAGATCATCACTAATTGCAACCACAAAATATTTAAAGCCAAATTTGCCATTCTGCAATCAAAAGCTAAGAGACATAGAAGTTTTAAAGGTAAAAGAACCAAAGAAAGAGTCAACTCAACTTTCAGTCACTGAAGGACTTTCGGAAATAACCAGAATTTCAAGTGTTTTGCATCTTTCTGAGGAACAAATTGATAGAGTAAGAGAAGAGTGGAAACTTTTAAATTGCGATAAGCCAACTCTAGATGAACTAGTGAAATTTTCAGAGGAAGGGCATATTCCAGTGCGGATTGATCATTCCTGGCGTAATATATTTAGTATTAAAGACTAGCGGAAAAGAAAAATACTCAAATCTTGCTAAACTCATCAAGTCAATTTTAGTTTTACCTCATGGTAATGCTGATGCGGAAAGGGGATTTTCGGTTAACACTGCTCTGTTAAGGAAGGACAAGGCTAACTTAAAAGACTCAACTATAACATCATTAAGAATAGTTAAAGGGGTCATTAAACATTATGGATGTGTAAGTAAAGTTCCCATAACAAGAAATGTGTTAAATAGTGTTCGTGATTCACATAAATTTTATAAAGAGTATGTTGATAAGCTGAAGGAAGAAGAATAAAAAAAGGTGAAAGAAAGGAAGCAGAAAGAGAGAGAAAATAAGGAAAAGCAGCTAGAGAAAAAAAGAAAAGCTGAGTTTGATGACAAAATAAAAGAAAATGATGCAGAAATAAATAGGCTTAAAAAAGATAAAGAAGCCTCCCTAGCAGTAATTCAAGAGGGAACAGAAAGAATGAGAAAAGCTGTAGAAAAACAAAATACTGTTGAAATAGCAGTTGCCTCTAACTTGATCATACAAGGTTCAGCTGAAATAAAGAAAACTGAAAGTAAATTAGTTGTGGTGGAAGCAGAAAAAGATAGGCTTATCAGGAAAAGGTTAAAACAATAATATGAAAAAAGTAATTCAGTGAACAATTGTACATAGTTCTTGGTTTTCAATTACCTTTTTAGGATATTATAATTTAATGTGAAACCTGAAAACTTTACTGTGAAAATCGTGAATTGCTTCTGGTTCAACAGCATATTAATGTTCAAAGTGAAACTTGAATGTGGTAAATATACTTGAATATGATAATAACACGTGAAAAGATAAGAACTGAACATTAGAAGTAAATCATACTTAAACTTTAGACATTAGACGTTATGCAACAAATTTGGGTGTGAACTTCGACCTTATATACTAATGGACTGCGCATTGGCAATAGCTGCATCAAAGCCGCCATGGCTCCAACATTGGGCACGTCATCATCAGACTCCAAATTTCGTGTAAAAATGCTGTTATGATTACTAATTTATGCTGCAGAACTTCAGTGTTTTCGGTGTATTATGTGAATGCGCCTCATATATAATGAAAACTCTTCAGGTAAGTTTACATGAGCTATATACATGCATGATCGGGTTGTTTACATTTCTCGTGATTTATAATGTGATGAACATTTGCGAAGAATTTGGAACATGCATTCCATTTTTTTCTTAAGTTACTGTATTTTTATATCAATTGCTGCAAGTTTCTGGTTAAGTAATTGAACTTTATTGACTTAGGTATTTAATTCGTTTCTTACCCATGAAAAATCATAGAACTTCCTTTACTATATCGCTCAGAGCAACCATAAGCCCAGCAGGTGTAACCCATCTTTTTGACTGATGTCATGTGATTTTATGTTGGAGCCAGAAATTTTGATGTCATGCGCAATCGATCAGTATATATGGTTGAAGGGTGTGAAGCAAACTCTTTACAATGTATACAAAGTTGTTTTACTAGATGTATACAAATATACATCTAGTTTTTATTGAAATACACTCCTAAAATTTTCCTAAAATTTTTCTAAAAATTCCTAAAATTCCCACCTAAAATTTTCCAGAAGTATGCTATGATCCCTGAAAATATTATAAGTTCCCTTTTCAAAAATTCGTATATTTCACATATCTTTCATATGGGAATTAAGCACTTATGGTGTCTTCTCTTCTGTGTAACATGTCGTAAGTCTTCACAAGTGAGGTTCGTATTCAGAAGAAATCTTGAAGAGAGTAACTTTGTGTCCATCAAGAGTTACTTTTGCAACTATCGGGAATTTATGAAATAAGTTTTAAAAACATCCGGTATGTGTATGTACATGAGTAGAATTGGAATGCCTAAAATAACCGGGAAGCAATGTCTTGAAATAAAAATAAACAAAGATATCTTTAAAAAACATAAAGACTTAGTCTCAATGATAGGATTAAAAGACAGAAGCAAGTAATCTATTCCACACACATGTCCATTGGCCATTAATGAAGGAAATGCTGACCTTCGAAACTTCCAGTGCATTTCGGCAATGTGTGCGTTACCATCCTCAGGGAGAAAAATGGTGGCTGTGTTCCTTTATGATCATGTAGGATCTGCCTCGTACATCGAACTGGTAATCTCTTCGTTGTCGAAAATCATGATGTCATTCTCTCGAGGTGTTGTCACTTCTTGTTGTTCAGCGTATAAAATTCCGTGAGTCAATGTTACATCATCAGCTATCGTACTCGGTATCATTGTTTCTGACCTTCCCTTTCTAGTTGCAAAAGTGACTCTTGATGGACACAAAGATACTCTCTTCAAGATTTCTTCTGAATACGAACCTCGCTTGGGAAGACTTATGATATGTTACACAGGAGAGAAGACATCATAAGTGCTTAGTTCCCATATGAAAGGTATGTGAAATATACGAATTTTTGAAAAGGAACTTATAATATTTTAATAACATTTTAATTATATATATTTTAAAACCTTGTAATGCTCAAAGACATCGTTTTTGAGAAGTCTGCGATCTTTCCACGGCGTGTCAAATAGCGCTTACTAGGAAGACAACAGGCAAAAAGTTTAAACATTTCGACAAAATCTAGTAGTCTAAGCATGTTTTTTCTATAACTCAAATATTCTTTGAGTAATATTAGAGTACTAAGCCAATATCGTGCTTTCTCACTCCCTCTTATAAAGTTTTCCCCATGTGAATTTTACACCTAAATGGGGGGGCAGTGTAAGGACAGCGACTTCACAGGTTTTTTTTCTTCTTCTTTTCTCTCCTGTCAATCTCCGTCTCCCCAGTCTTTCCTTGTTTAGTTTCATTGGTTAATACTGGAGTGACCCAGTATTAACCAATGCAACTAAACAACAGTTGCTTCTATGACCCTGACATCTTGCATGTGTGATGCCCGCCGTAACATCATTGGCTTCCCATGCATTACCGTTCACATATTTCCTGCCGTCCTTGACCTTGATCATACCTAAAGCCTCAGCACGTGCACTATTCTACACTGAAGTCATGGGATACATAACTTAGTATCGTGTAGGACCTCCTCTAGCCTGGCGAAGTGTAGCAACTTGATGTAGCATCAATTCCACAAGTGGCCGGAAGACTTCTGGAGAGATGTGGAGCCATGACATCTGAATAGTTGCCCACAGTTCCCTGGTATTTGTAGGTGCAGGATCCTGGGTGCGAATGGACCTTTCCACCATGTCCCATATAAGTGCTCTATTGGGTTCATGTCGGGCGAACGTGGTGGCCACACCATCCGTCAGAACTATCCAGAATGCTCCTCAAACCAATTTTGGACAACTTGGGCCTGATGACATGGTGCATTGTCCGCCTGGAAAATCCCATCACTGTTGGGGTACATGAAGCATATGAAGGGCTGCAAATGGCCACCCAAGAGAGCAACAAAGCAATTACCGGTTAATGACGTATTTGCGTGAACCAGAGGACCCAAACCGTGCAGTGTAAAGATACCCCACACATGTATGAAACCACCACCAGCTTGCACAGTGCCTTGTTGACAGCTTGTATCCATGGCCTAATAGGGTCTGTGCCACACCGGAATCCTACCATCAGCTCGTAACAACTGGTAGCGTGACTCATCAGACCATGCCACATGTTGCCAGTATAGGTGCAAATTAGCATTCGCCACTCTCCAGATGGCGATTAACTGGCAACATCAGTGATTAAATTTATTTTAGTGGTTGCTAGTTTGATCATTTGTTATTTTTAGTGCCAATTTACAAAAGTATAATAATTCAGAAGTAAAGGTAAAAAGAAGTGAAACCAGTCCTAACTAGGGATGACAAAAAACTTCGATGTTTTTGAACATCAAAGTTTTGCCACCGACAATCGATGTTTAAACTTCGATGTTGCAAAACCATTTTTGTGTGGCGGTGTTGATTCATCGGCATGCGCTGTTGTGCTAAAAGTGTGGTGGGCTGAATGATCAGCCCTCGATTTTGACCCGAGTAGTTCCTGAATCAGACAGCAGATATCGGCATGAATTATCATATCATTTATCATATTCATATTATTTGCATCCTTAAAGATATTAAACACAAGCAAAATGCGTATATTCACATGCAAATCATTAATGACATATCATTAAAGAGCCAATCACTTACCCGAAAGTTCTTGGTCACTTTTTTTCCTTTACACTTCATTCACGTCGATTATAACATCATGTAATGTAGTTGGCCTTCAAAGGTTGAAAAATGTCGTGCTTATAATATTCGTTCTTCCGGTCATGAAACATAGTTTTTTTTTTGTTTTTTTTTATTCACAGGACAAAATTTATTCATTACCATGCCACGGTCAAACTCTGACAATTCACGTTCGCTTTCCATAATTCTACTGGCGGTTGTTCAGCCTGATTCACGAGATTACACCTCACAACTGATAAAAATCGCGTAGCGTGCGTCGAAGCCTTTATATGGCGTCAGTGCCAGTTAGAAGTTTGCATACTACTATCCCATGTATTTTGGCACTACTGTGTATATCTCATCTTTCGTCATTTTTCAACTGAAAATTATGGATTCCATGTATCAAGATGAAACCGCAGCAAAACATCCTTAATTTTTTTGCTAGTGGGAACAATGGTAATAAAAAGGCGAAAACCGTAGACAAAGACAATGATCGTCCGACAGATGATACCACAAAAACATGTTCAGAAAAGAATGAAAATTGTCATCAAACTTACGACACAGAAAAAAGAAGACATAAATATCTGGAAATCTGGTAAAAAGAATTACCATGGGTGGAGTTCTGTGAAGAAGAACAAAACATATATTGTAAATGGTGCCTAGAAGTCTCTAACTTAGCTGATAAAAAAGCCCTTTGTTGAATTGAAGTGGTGGAACTGCGCAAGGTTTTTGTAAAGAAACTCTGCAAACTCACAATGTCAGCAAGTGTCATAAGTGCAAAGAAGCTATTATTGCTAAAGCAAATCCCACAAAAACAGTGATGGCTATAGTTGTCAGAAAACTGAACTGTGAATTTTGAGAAAATGAAACATTTGTTTAATACAGCTTACTATGTTGTAAAAGAAAACATAGCTTTTGCAAAATTTCAAAGCCATGTGAACTTCAAATTAAAAACACTTTAGACCTAGGAAACAATTATCTCAATGAACATGCATGCAAAATTTTTGTCTCTCTATTACTCACACATTGAGGAATGAGTTAACTACTGAAATTAATGAAACAAATTTTATAACACCTATAGCAGATGGATCTACAGATCGAAGTGCTTTCGAGCAAGAAGCTGTTTATGTGAGATACGTCCAAAATGGTGAATCACTTACAAAATTGGCAGGATTTGTCCCAGTAGATAATGCTGTTTGGTAAGGTCATTATTGAAAAAGTACAGGGTCTTACATCAGAAAACGTGTGGGATGTTCAGAGTGGTTTTATGCCTGGTAAAGGCTGTATTAACCAAATTTTTGCATTACGCATGATGATTGAAAAGTATTTGGCTGTTCATAAGAAAGTTTTTGCTGCCTTCATAAATTTAGAGAAAGCTTATGACTGAAAAAATAGGACACTTTTGTGGAAGGTATTGAATGAATATGGTGTTACTGGGAATCTGCTTTATTGGGGTAAAAGCCATGTATGCTGGCAGTAGGGCTTGTGTATGAGTGAATGGTGTTTTATCAAAATGGTTTTCTATTGGTGCAGGAGTCAGACAAGGTTGTGTAATGTCACCATGGCTGTTTAATACACTGCTGGCCACCTAAAATGCAACACCAAGAAGGACACGAGATAGCAAAGCCAGATTTACTGGACACATAACAACAGATACAAAGATGAAACAATTAAGCTTACAGGCCCGTGCGACTTGCGGACATCAATAGT
This sequence comes from Macrothele yani, assembly GCA_039090855.1. Classification (NCBI taxonomy): domain Eukaryota; kingdom Metazoa; phylum Arthropoda; class Arachnida; order Araneae; family Macrothelidae; genus Macrothele; species Macrothele yani. The sequence continues at coordinate 98,170,524 of CM076992.1, read as the reverse complement.
TCGTGTGGCCCCCATGGCTGGCAATAATGGCCGCTACATGCCGCGGCATCGAACAAAAGAGGCTTTGGATGTGGGCTTGGGGTATGTCGGTCCAGGCTGCTTCCACACGTTGCCACAATTCATCAGGCGTAGCCGCGGCTGGTGCTTGCCGGACCACTCGGTTGCCGATCAGCTACCAGACGTGTTCTATATGTGACATATCCGGAGAACAGGCGGGCCACAGCAGCAGTGACACCTGGTGGGCCGTGAAGAATTGTTGCACAATGCGTGCCACGTGCGGGCGCGCATTGTCTTGTTGAAACGTGGCCACTGGCAGGTCCTGCAGATAAGGGAGGACTACAGGCTCCAAAACGTTGGAGATGTAGCAGTGGCTGTTGAGTGCACCGGCAATGCGTACCAGAGGGGTGCGGGTGTCATATTCAATTGTGCCCTAAACCATAACGGCGGGCGATGGACCGGTATGGCGATGCATAATGCAGACGTCATTCAGTCTTTTGCCACGGTCCCGCCACACGCGGATCTGACCATCGTGGTGTTGCAGGCAGAAGCGGGATTCATTGGAGAAGACAATGTGATGCCATTCTGTAGTCCAAGTGCGCCGTTCAACAGCCCGCTGCCTCCGCACTTGCCGTTGGTGTAACGTCAATGGTAATCGGAGAAATGGGCGCCGTGCGATAAGTCCCCGCTTCTGCAGACGACGTTGAACGATACGTGCTGACACAGGTTGTTGCGCAACACACCCTAATTCCTGCGCTAACATTTGTGATGTGGCAGTGTGAGCTGTCAATGCCTGCAGCACAACGTGCCGTTCCTCTCGTTTGGTGGTGTGCCGCGGCTGCGGCAATCGCTCACGCCGGTCGGTCCGTCCATCCCTCCTGCACCCACCGAATCCATACTCGCCTCACTGTGGCTGGATGTCGTCTCACACGGGTGCCGATGTCTCGATACGATAAACTGCTGTCGCGATAAGCCACTATTCGTCCTCTGTCGAACTCCGAAACATGCTGGAATGACTGCCGTGGTCTGTGACGAGGCATCTGGAAGCTTCCCACGCACAGGTCCGGCTGCACAACACACTTCCACTACTGACACCCCGCCTTCTGTGCACCCTTCTTATAGTGCTTGTCGGTGGCGTGCCGGTCGCACATGATTTGCATATGCCCTGCAATGCTAATCGTTTGCATGTCCTCTCGCGGGCGACGCATGCTGCGAATTTCAGGCCAATCAGATGCTTCCTTCTTGGTGTTGCAAATTGGGTGGCCAGCAGTGTATATTTATGGATGTGTGCATGCATGATGCCAAAATAGATAATACTGGTTTATGTCTTGGTGATATCCATGTGTGCAGATTGCTGTATGCTGATGACACTGTTCTGTTGGCAGAGAGCAAAAGTGAGTTGCAGAGTATGTTGTCCCGGATGTACGAAGTTTGCATGAAATTCAAACTGAGCATAAATAAAGAAAAAACCAAAGTTATGGTTTTTGAGAGAGGAACTGGTAGTACTGAATGTAATATAAATCTAAATGGCACAGTGGTTGACCAGGTGAATGAGTTTGTGTATTTAGGAAGCATGTTTGACAGAGAGAACAAATTGGATGGTGAAATTAGTAGGCAAGTGAATTCTTCATTGAAAGTCATAGCTGCTTTGGTAGATTTTCACAGGAATGATGGGTTCTCAAGAGAGTCCCGCATGGCTGTGTTTGAAACTGTAATTGTTCCTACTCTGATGTATGGTGGTGAAACATAGGTACTACAGAAAAAGAATAGGAGTCGTTTGTGTGCTGGAGAAATGCTTTATTTACCAGGTGTTTGTGGCAAGACATGTTGGGATTGTGTGAGGAATGAAGATGTGTTGCAGTTGTGTAATGTGAAGTAAAATGTAGTTAGCAAGGTGGAGACTAATATGCTTTGATGGTTTGGCCATGTTAAAAGAAAAAGTGATAAGATGCTTACTAAGAAAATTTTTATAGCCCAAGTGGCAGGAAGCGGCAGGATTCTGTTGTATCAACCAAGGACTTTATCCAGAAACTCCCTTCTTCCATCAATCATCAAGATTTCCTGTACACCTTTGACGTGGATTCATTGTTTCCTTCTGTTCCTTTCTTTGATGCCTACATGCTCATGGTCAAAAAACTAATGGAGCACCAAGAACTTCCTGGAAAACTGATCAAAGATATTTATGACTGTTTTGATTCATTGGAAAAGTATTCCTGTTTTGTATACAATGGTATCATTACCCTCTTACTTGCTGAAATTTATTTGCAGAATATTGAAACATTAAGTGTTGCCCCATCCCTCTTAAAACCCACCATTTGGTTAAGGTATGTGGACGACATCTTCATTATTTGACCACACCAAAAACACTCTCTGTTTGACCTCATGTCCTCCATAACTTCAAAATTCCTGCATATAAAATTTTTCTCTCAAGAACAGATCGACAATAATATGAGTTTTCTGGATGTTAACATCAACATCAACCCAGACTTCTCACTTGGCCTCTCTGTTTACAGGAAACCTTCTGCCACCTATAATATCATCCCTTACCATTCTCGCACTTTTGGAAAATACAAACTGTCTGCTTTTAAGTCATACATTCACCGGGCCAACCTTATTTGCAACAGCCATTCTGCTCTTCAACTAGAATATCAGAACATCATCAGCATTGACAAATTGCATGGCTTTCCACCCCTCTTATTACATAGACTAATCAAGAGGTTTGAATTGCGAAATAGATCTTGTTTACTACCTGAACCTTCCACCACCCATCAGTTTGTTGGCACTTTGCCCTTTAGCCTGTCCTTCACTCATAAAGTTTGCTCTATTTTCAAGTCTTTTGGCTACAGGATTGCAGTCAAACCACCTCCACATCTTCTCAAACTCATCCTTAAGTACAGAGAACTCAATAAAGCCCTAGATTTACAAGGTGTCTACTCCATCCCTATCAACACTTCCGCAGGTGTTACCCACTATATTGGTAGTACTTACCGCAGCATAAACCGGCGTTTGATGGAGCATATTGCTGATGTTAAGAAACGTAGCCCTTCCACCTCCCTTTCAATTTTAACCATCAGCGATACATCCGCGGCTCCCGATTGGCACAATGTTAAGCGAATCGCCCTGTTCAGCAATCGGCATGCCCTCAGATACCGCAAAAACATTTAAATCTACCTTACCCCTAACACCTGCAATACTGACGCATTTTTAACATCCCTATTATTTGGAAAGCGATTTTGAAATCTGGCAACAACTGACGCTTTGACCACGTGTCTCATTTCATGACTGATGAAGGTAGAAGAAAGCGTCCTGCTCGTAATTTTTAAATGTAACTTGCGCATGTGATGACGATTTCAAGAATTATTTTAATGTTTTGTGTTATGTGTTTTCCTGCCAATTTTTCTCACTATGATTCCTATAGTTAACGCAACTTCTAGGCAGATTTTTGACTGGAATGAAGAATGGATCGTTTTCCGTAAAGACTGTATCAAAGTCATTTCTTTGTTATGCCAACTTCGCTTCCTCATTAAGTGCAAGGGGTCCAGGGTTATTCCAATTGCTTTTCAGGTGCATAAACCCTCTTTTCATGGAAGATGCTAGAAGGTTCTGGACCATACCACCACCAGCCTCCTCTCCGCAGCTATCCGAGATCTCCGTGCCTCCATCGCGAATTTGGAATTTAAGTGTTACACCAGGTACCAATTTCTATCTTTCGCCACCCATCCAGCATTACTGGACAATTTTTTTATCCAAATTCATGAAACTATATCCAGGACTCACAGTTGTGAAACCAAAAGACTTGGAAACAAGTTTCAGCACCTAGCCTCCACTCAAAAGAACACTCGAAGTTCGGCTCCCACGAAGGTTGCCGATACCAACTTTCCAAGGTATGTGAACCTGTCTTCTGTGCCTATTCCTGCTGAAATTGATAAACTACTTGCCAATGGACCCAAATTTTCTCCTATTGCTAATCCTAGCCTACCACATACTATTTCATTACTGGAAGCAGCGATCCAAAACACGGATCCCGCATATCAACCAATCATTCGTGCAAAATCGGCTATTGCAATTTCCAAGGTTCAAACCCAAAGGCTCAAATATTCCTCCTTCTTTTTGAAGAAATTTAGAAATTTTACCCAGTGTAATAATCTTGCAGTTTGCGAAGCAGACAAAGCAGGATGTCCTGTCTTCATCCATAAGAATTCTTTAGACAACAAAGTGGCTGATTTCCTGGAAAAAAACAATTGCATAAGACTCAAGACTGACAACACTGAAAAACTATGTAAAGCTGTTAGTAAGCTTTCTAAAAAATCTTCTCTGAAACCTTTCTTAGGAGACATCCCCCCCCCCCAGGTTGTTCTTACAGATCAAGCTACGTAAAGTTGGACATCCCATTAGGCCATTAATTGAAAGCATCTTTTCTCCTGCAGTCAATCTTGAAAGGCAATTGGTCAAATGTTGCAAAGTTCTGACAAGATATCATCCTTATTCTGTTGTATCAACCAAGGACTTTATCCAGAAACTCCCTTCTTCCATAAATCGTCAAGATTTCCTGTACACCTTTGACGTGGATTCAGTGTTTCCTTCTGTTCCTTTCTTTGATGCCTACATGCTCATGGTCAAAAAACTAATGGAGCACCAAGAACTTCCTGGAGAACTGATCAAAGATATTTATGACTGTTTTGATTCATTGGAAAAGTATTCCTGTTTTGTATACAATGCTTTCTATTACCAACAAAAACAAGGTGTACCTATGGGCTCTCCTATTTCCCCCTTACTTGCTGAAATTTATTTGCAGAATATTGAAACATTAATTGTTGCCCCATCCCTCTTAAAACCCACCATTTGGTTAAGGTATGTGGACGACATCTTCATTATTTGACCACACCAAAACCACTCTCTGTTTGACCTCATGTCCTCCATAACTTCAAAATTCCTGCATATAAAATTTTTCTCTCAAGAACAGATCGACAATAATATTAGTTTTCTGGATGTTAACATCAACCCAGACTTCTCACTTGGCCTCTCTGTTTACAGGAAACCTTCTGCCACCCATAATATCATCCCTTACTATTCTCGCACTTTTGGGAAATACAAACTGTCTGCTCTAAAGTCAAACATTCACTGGCCCAACCTTATTTGCAACAGCCATTCTGCTCTTCAACTAGAATATCAGAACATCATCAGCATTGACAAATTGCATGGCTTTCCACCCCTCTTATTACATAGACTAATCAAGAGGTTTGAATCACAGAATAGATCTAGTTTACTGCCTGAACCTTCCACCACCCATCAGTTTGTTGGCACTTTGCCCTTTAGCCTGTCCTTCACTCATAAAGTTTGCTCTATTTTCAAGTCTTTTGGCTACAGGATTGCAGTCAAACCACCTCTACATCTTCTGAAACTCATCCTTAAAGACAGAGATCTCAATAAAGCCCTAGATTTACAAGGTGTCTACTCCATCCCTATCAACACTTCCACAGACGTTACCCACTATATTGGTAGTACTTACCGCAGCATAAACTGGCATTTGATGGAGCATATTGCTGATGTTAAGAAAGGTAGCCCTTCCACCTCACTTTCAATTTTAACCATCAGCGATACGTCCGCGGCTCCTGATTGGCACAATGTTAAGCAAATCACCCCGTTCAGCAATCAGCATGCCCTCAGATACCACGAAAGCATTGAAATCTACCTTACCCCTAACACCTGCAATACTGATGCACCTTTTAACAACCTTATTATTTGGAAAGCGATTTTGAAATCTGGCAACAACTGACGCTTTTACCACGTGTCTCATTCCATGGCTGATGAAGGTAGAAATCGCTACCGAAACGTCCCGCTCATAATTTTTCAATGTAGCTTATGTGTGTGATGCCGATTTCAAGAATTTGTTTAATGTTTTGTGTGTTACGTGTTTTCCTGCCAATTCTTCTCACTATGAAGTAAAAATTATCTGGTAGTTTTTATTTCTTCGTGGAGCTAACCTCTGAATCTCAGAAAACAGCCTAGTGATATGATGATGATGAAGATAATGCTAACAGCAACAGAATACACAAGTGTATTTTAAACGGTCTATTGGATATTGGCATTTCTGAACCAATTCTAGAAAAAAAAACTGGTTTGATTAAATTTAGATGGAGCTGCAATGAATATTGGAATTTACAATGGAGTTCAAGCAATGACGAAAGTGAAGTATCCACACCTAATAGTAGTGTTCTGCTTAAACCAAATGTTAGAGCTAGGAGTGCTTGATACAAAGAAAAATTAATCATATATTGTTACATTTGAGTACACAATAAAACAGGCATTCAGTTTTTACCACTGGTCCCCAAAACAGCAGAGAGAACTAACAAAGGTTGCTGAAATGCTAGAAGTAAAATTACGGAAATGTGGAGGAGTACAAAATGTAAAATGCATTGCTAGACAAGCTAGAGCACTAAAATCCATGGTTTTAAAGTTTGATGCCACTTTACTGCATTTAGGAGACATTGCTCAACATTACAAAAAAGAATAAGCAAATGCAAAAGGTTTGTTTAAGACTATGAGGTCATATAAATAAAAAAAAAACTGTTTTTTCTTTTGGATTTTTTATCTATTATTGGCATTTTGTTCAATATGTTTCAGACTGAAAATCTGTTAATATTTGAAGCTACCAGCAAACTTGAACTTACACTTCTGCAGTTAGTTGAACTAAAATCTCAACCGGGATTGTTCCAAGAGGAACATAATTTTTTTATAGATGACTGTGATAAGGATATCAATCCCATTTTTGCAGTCAATTTTATTGACAGTACTGTTGAATTTTTAAACAGTAGATTTAAACAGCTGCAAGAACCTCCTGTGTCATCTTTTCATGTGTTTGATTTCACTGAGTGGCTATCAGAAAAGCAGCATTTAATATCCCTTGGCAACCAAAACATGCAGCTGTTACTTGAACATTTTAGTTTTTTTTTTTTTTTACAGGAGTGGATAAAGAAACAATTTGTCAAGAATGGGTGGCATTAAAACTTAAGATATATAACATATTTAAACATTAAAAAAAATAAACCCCGTCAGTTCTTCAAGTTATTTACAAAGACTTAATGCAACAAAATGACCCACAATACAGCAATGTACTTCACATGGTGGAATTAATGTTTTCTCTTTCTGGGAGTACTGGAACTGTTGAAATGGGCTTTTCAGCAATGAACATTCAAAAGAACATGTTATGTACTAGCTTTCAACAGGAAGCCGCAGATGCATCATGACTATCCATCTAAATGGGAAACCCCTCTCAGAGTTTAGCACAGAAGCCTCTATAAATCATTGTCTTGACCATGGACCTGGCAAACATCATATATATTCTACATGGCTAAACAATTAATCTAATGATGTAAATTGATAATGTCAAAGTATATAATACCTTTTCAATGGTAATGCTATGAAAGCAGAAATGTATTTATTTTCTGTATGTAGATACAAAAAAAGATATTTTTTAGTAAAGTGGTGATATTTAAATTCTACGTAATTATGGTATTTATATGAGTCTGATGGGTCATTTTCAAAGGAGGATGGGTACATTTTTAGACAAACCGTCCTCGAGTAAGACGGGTAAAATTTCTGAGATTTTTTATGCCCTGAGTCCAACTCTTCTTTGCAGTAGTGTCCACTGTTGACAGTTGTAATTAATGTGTAGATGGTCTGCACTACAGCAAAAAATGCTACTTGCTGCAGGACAGCTTCCAGCTGAATTTAGATTACACAAGTTAAGTTTGGGGGCAAGCATATGAGAGAACTGGCAGTGAGTTCCTTGCTGTTTTCCAACTTTGAGTCTCTTTGACCTGACCAGTCATGTTTCAGTTTCCTCAGGGTCTTGGGTCTGTCAAATGTTTTACATGGTGACCTCATCCTTTCTGAATCCCTGACCATCAGTCTCCAGACCATCCACCATGCAGTGCTTTTGGTAATTATCTTTACAAAGGCTCATACAACTGCATGTTATGTAGCTTGTACATGTCAATCCAGTCCTGTTTGATGGCTGCCTTACGCTCAGTAACTTGGACCATTAATTGCTGCCTAACTCTTGCATATAATTGAGTCTGCATGAGCAGCTAACATTGTACACAACTTCTTCTCTTATAGCAAGATTTCGTTTTCTGTTTGTGTAAAGTAAAAAAAAATGTATTTACATTTTGCTAGACAGGTGTGAAGTAAGTCTAATGTTGTTCTTATTGCTGATTATCTGAAGTCCTTCAAAATGACCTTTGTGATGAATGACATTTCTAGTAAAATTTATGAATTTTTTACTTAGAGGCTGTTTTTTTCTTATTGTTGAAGATTTTTATTTTGTTAAAAGAAAAAAATGTATGAATGAAGTAAAAAGTCAAAACAGTAGCTCTTATGGTACAAAATATTTGAATTTTCTACCATGCAGGTCCTATGCTACCCCCCTCTGAAAACTGCCTTTCTCCATAAACTCAGATATCAATTTTCTTTTTAATTTTTTGTTGAATATCTTTTAGGATTCAACTCTGTTTTTTGTTTCAAAATGTGTTTACCATGTTTCCTCTGTTCATCTGGCACTTGTGTTAGTCCTGATATCTTTGGGTTCTTAAAATATGTCACACAAGGATGCCAGACCAAAAACTTTTGCCTTACATTTCTTCAAAAGCAAATGCATCCAACTCCTAAACAACTGAATACTGATGGCCCTCATCAGCCAATTATTGAATTCCCTGATGCAAATAAACCTAGAATGTGATAGTAACTACTCAATTTCATGAAAACATATTTCAGATGGAGAAAAAAATGTATGCTCATTAGCACATTATTTTAAATTAAGGGACTGTGCTGTGGTCTTTGATAAAAAGTATCATTGCTCATTAACTTGTTTCTGTTTTGATAAAATGCACTTGTAACTCTGACAGTTTAACTATTCTTAATACATACCAAACAACCAAATTATAAATTGTATTCCAATCCATAATGAGATACTTTATTAATTAATGACCATCCATAAAATGTTCATGCAATTAAGTACTAACAGCTATGTAAGATTAAAAGTGGCTATAAAAATTAAAACTGAGTAATGCAGTGACCCAGAAGAAAACAAAATCTGGTGCAAGGTGTGATATACTGTATAAGTGTACAGTTTCAAAATTTATCAATACCAGATGTGATCCACTGACTAGCAGAATAACTCAACTCCCCCCCCCCCCCCCAATCATTTCTTAAAATTTAAATGAAAATTATAACCACCAGAAATCATACAAATTATAAAGGCAAGCAAAATTTGTGGATAAGATAACTATGATTCTGTAGCTTTTGATGACTTTTACCAAGAGAGGTGACAAATTTCTAATCCAGGCTGAACTTCTGATTACATGAATTATAGAAATGAAATTATTAGATTAAGATAAACGTGCTTTTCTTTGTGTGTGAACATTGCACTACTGTAATAGACCAGGCTTCTCATACTGGTTCCATGGTTCCAGTTCCCAGGTGAAACAAAGACATTGTATTGGTGCTTCCACTCCAGTTTTTCACAGTTCCTGAAACCACAGCTATAAATAAATTTGGGATGGCTGAACTGTCCAAGCATTGAATATTCATGGGTGTCATAAAACAATGAAAAAGATATATACTGTGATATCCAAAGATTAAAGATTAAAGAAGTTTGTGAAACTGATTCTAAATAAAAATACCTTAAACATGTGTGAAAAATATTGTAATACGTTCAAAACAAATTTCTGAACAAAAGCCTTTTTCTTTTTATTTATTTATTTTTATTTTTTTTTTATCTCAGTTTTTCATACCCCCACCTATGAGCAGCATTTTAATTTAGTTTTTAGTTTATTATTATAAAAACTCCATTGGCAATCATGTATAGTAGTATGAAACTCTTCTGTCTTTGTAGTAAATATGAAGTCTTATATTTCTAGTTTCCATGCTGTTGAAAATATGCGTAGAGGAATGGAACCTTCACAGGCTGCTGAAGATGTTATCCTCCGAATTGCAGCAAAATATCCCTCCTTTTCGGGAGCAGTTGTAGTGTTAAAGATAAACGGTGACTTTGGTAAGTCCAGCACTTGTGTGTCAAAAATATAAATTTGTGGTTTTCATTCTGAAGTACCTTTCAGGTGTATGTTTTATTGATTTTTTTATGTTGCCACATAAGTATTACAATGTCAGTTATATTTTAAATAGTTTTATAGGATACTTTTCGAGTTTAAACTGTATTTTACAACTGGTAGAAATTTAAATGATGCCAAAGTCTTTTGTTTTGTAATTTGCATGTTAAATGAACCTGAAAGAAGAGGTTCACAGTAATGTGCCATCTTATGGAATGGGCAGTGCAACCATACCAGGGCCCACAAGGGAAACAATATTATTATTTTTTACATTTGTTTTTTACAACAGTTTTATACTATTATTAATTGGTACAAAAGGGTAACCAAAATGATACTGTTGTAAATCTTAAAAGAAAAATAAAAAATGCAGTGCAATATGTATCAGAACACAAGCTATATCAGTACACAAACAATCAGATATCTGCAATGAAGCAACTGAAGCTAGTTGTGAGATTAGCAGCTACCTCAATGTAGCTCATCTTCATGTCAAAACAAATGAAGAAGGCGAAGTGTCCATTTTAGGTGTGGGTGTCCCTACATTTGTTCTCTTTCAATGTGAAAGGTCAAGCTTATACTTGACCTTTTTTCAGACCTTAATCTTTTAGCATTGATAACGCAATGGCTTCTAGATTGGTTAGCTAGAAACTTGTATGCAAGATAGTTTTGTAAGCTGTTTTTAGACTGGATAGTATGGGTTTTAAAGTTGAGGTCTGTTCTTTGTTGAGTTTGCAGTTCTTAAAATGTTGATTCTATTCCTGAGAATTTGGGTATGGTTATTGAAACTAAACTCAGGGAGAAATTTATTATTCTTAAACATGTGCCTTTAAGCTGTTCCCTGAAATTCAGTGCAAAACTTAATGAAATTAAGCTCCTGAAACTTATTCAAAATTTTGTTAATCTTGATATGTCAATTAATTCCACTCTCTTGAAGTAATTTTGGCACAGGACAGGATTTGAGCTTCAGGTATGGGTGTTGGAACTAAACTGAGGAAAAATTTGTTCCTCTTACATGTGTGCACATCATTAAGATGTTCCTAATATTCAGCTGTGTTTCACTCAGGAAGTCAGTCAAAATTTAATTGATGTCAGAATAACAGTTGCTTTTACTTGTAGTGATCTTGGCAAATAATTTGGTCTTCAGACTTCCATTGCATGTCCCACATATCACCCCTTTGTATGCTCTGTACTCATTATTTTCTCTTTCAGAATTTCCTGAATGTGACTTTCCCATAAATTCATGGCTACATTTGAATTTTCTGTCCAGTGAGGGCTGAATAAATCCCATTTTGCTAATCATCTTATCACTTGTTCCCAAACTGCTGTAGTATGTTAGTTTCCATTTTGTTTCAAATTACACTTATATTTACAAATCATAATTCTGCACTTGATCCAACTGAATACCTATTGTAGATAATGCATCACACACACAACTGACTCTTGTGCTTTTTTTGAAGCATCTAGATTTTACTGCAATACATCAAAGTGGATGCAATAGATGTCAACAACAATTTAGTCACATGTTCAAGAGCAAAATTCATAGGTGTGAGCAAAATCCAATCCCCTGTATAGGACTAGGAAGCAGTGATTTTTTTTTCTTCATGGTTTTAAGTCTTTAAAAGGTTTTTAAAATCCTGAACAGCCTCCTGTCACAGTTTTTTTAACTTCCTCTGGAAGTGTATTCTGTGATGTAATTCCAGGATTATGTAGTGATTTTCATCATATAAAAAACAATAAATGAGTTCCAGAATTCTTCAGTTGTCAGTTAACCATTTTAACTACTTTTGCCATGCTTTCCAGTTTCTGTCCAAGGTGAAGAAAAGTGAAATTGAACAGGAATTGGAAAATTAATGACTTTCTAACTGTATTAAATCATGAATTAATTCAACTGCTAAATTTTCCAGTATTACATTCTAAATAGTTGTTCTGTTTTCTTGTCCTCTAACTTATATGCATTAATGTAAGTTTTTATGAAGGTTGTTTGCTGTATTGCAGAGAGAGTTTGCAGGCTCTTTTCACAAGATGCTTGAATAGCTTTGTGATTTGAGGAATGAAATGATTACATTCATACAGACTGAGAAAAAGATGCATCTGAAATGAACAGAGAGTTCAAAACCTGGAAATTTTCATTGATGTAAAAGTCAGTTAAATCTACTTTTGAGTTTATAAAAAGACTTAGAACTTAACTTTGGCTTTGGGAAATTTGAATGAGGGAGGTTTATTTGTTTCATTCTAAAATGCACATATCAGTAAATCTGAGTAAGTCATCCAGTTCTCAAGCACTGCACAAAATATGAGATTGTTATGAACTTGAATCAGAATTTAGGTTTCCACATTTCAAATTCTTTGAAGTAGTTAATTTTGGCATTCAAAAAGCAAATGGAGATCTATAAATGAAATTCATTCAGATGCAGAATTTGAAATAAGTTTGATATTATCAATCTTTTGTTTTCTTTAATTTATCTGCTATCTGATTTTTGAGGATGATTCAAATTGTACAAATGTGTGTGATATTTTCTACTACTTGCATACCTGTGTGTACAACTTCATCAAGAGTGAAAGTGATTTTGATTCCAGGAGTGAAAACCAGCATTTACAAACTGCATGCAAGTAAAAGATGTCATTTTTTTTAGCAGCAGTATTTGTGTGGCTCAGAAAATGAGCTGTCTAAAAAGGCTGGGTTTAATTTTTGCATATTTGAACTTGCAGTTAGAAAGATGTTCAAAATGTAGTTCTGAAGAAGCTACAACTGATTCATTGTTTGTGTATCTACTTTTAAATACTGGGTTATACTGAGATTTTTAATTTTCTTCCTTTCTATTTAAGGATTAACTGCCTTCATTTGCTAAGCGATGAAAAACTGCATCTTACATGAAACTTTTTTTTTTTTTTTTGCTGAGTAATCCTGTAGTGAAAGGCCTCAACACGGTCATAAGATTCTTTTGTCAAGTGGAATTGTTTAAAAGTCAGTTGTTGTGTATTGGAAAAGTGGTTTTGAATTTCATTATTTCTAAGCGCACAGATTACCCACAAGATGTGTTTATAAGAAGACTAAGTGGGAGACAAAATGTACAATTGTGGCCAAAAGACCTGCACCAGTAGACCGAAAGTCAATTTTTGATGTTTGAAGTCAACTTATACAGCGTAATGGTGAAGTCAGGAATACATATTATACATCATTTTAAAGGAAATTTTATGCTGAATTTAAATATTTTTACAGAATGTTATTACCAGTAATAGAAGTGAAGTTACAAGCAAAAGTACAGCTTCTAGTCATAAAAAGCAAAAAATAGTGGAAATTGTGAAATTAGTGTACAATGCATTTAACGTAAAATTACTGTACAGTACATTATTAAAACTTGCAGGACACTTGAAATAACTTACCAACAAGCAAACAAGCAAAATATGCTTTAATATTTAATTGGATAACCATGGTTTCTTAGTAACTAAGCGCACCTTCTTGGCATGGAACTAATGAGCTTCTCTAATTGTCCATTGGTGATAACACTGTGTCATAGGGTCCTTACAGGCTCAGTTAATGCTGTTTTAGATGTGGGTCCTTGTTGACGGATCTTTTGCTTCAATCTCACCCACAGATTCTCTGTGGGATTAAGATCTGGTGACTGTGCCGGCCACTGAAGTTTTCTTATAACTTGTTTATTAAACCGCTTGTCAACCAACTTTGACAGATGACATGGCGCGTTATCATCCTGAAAGATAAAATTCTGCAAACCCATGTCTTGTGCAGATGGTAGCAGTTTGGACTCCAAAATATCCACATATTTCAATCCATTCAATGTGCCATTAACAATGTGCAGACGGCCAACACCACTGGCTGAAATACAGGACCATAACATCACCGAATGTGGGTGCTTGATTGTTGGCTGGGTGCAGCATGCCTTATATCTTTCACCAGCCCGACTACGTACATAATTATTTCCATTATTAGTGGAAATAGTAACAGTTGTTTCATCACTGAAAATAACATTTTTCCATTCATCAAAAGTCCAATTCTTGTGTGCCTTGGCCCAAGCAATTCTTTTGACCCATTGTTGTTCAGTAAGGAAAGGTTTTCGTGCAGTCAGTCCATTTTCTTGTAGCCTATGACGAACTGTACTTGCAGATGCAATAATGCCTACTTCATTCTCCCACTCATTTCTTAAATCAGTGGCTGTCTTAAACCTTGATTTTAAGGAACGACGAATCAACATGCGATTATCACGTTCAGTACACAGCCTTAGTCGACTTGTTCTTTTTCTGTTTCCCACACATCCAGTTTCTGCAACTCTTTTAATGGTGCGCAAGACAGTGGAATGATCACAGCCACATTTAAGTGTAATTTTACGACTACTGAATCCAAGTTCATGCAAAGTAAACAATTTTGCCCTGGTTTGAAGAGGCAGGACCGATTTTCGGGTCTTTGACATTCCAAAATTCAAATGTTTCCAGGAATTTTACATAAACTTCCATCAACTGACTACAAACAGCTGCGTTCTAAGTCGGCAGACGATTCTACATCCTTTTATATCTCACTAGTGGACGTCGGAGAAAGCTATAGTGGATTAGAGGGGCACGAACGCTTTTTCAGAACTGGATTTGTGTTTCCTCACTTGCACATTTTTGCTTGTAAATTCACTTCTATTACTGGTAATAACATTCTGTAAAAATATTTGAATTCAGCATAAAATTTCCTTTAAAATGATGTGTAATATGTATTCCTGACTTCACTATTACTCTGTATAAGTTAACTTCAAACATCAAAAATGGACTTTCGGTCTACTGGTGCAGGACTTTTGGCCACGACTGTATGTACAATATGGTGGACATGCCACGAAGTGGGACTTGCAATTAAGGTCATTAAAAGGTTCAATAACATTTTTTTTTTTTGAAGCACCACTTGGAAGAAAGCTTTGATGCTAAAAAGAAAACTGACACTGATATCTGCATCATCATTTGAGTTGGAAGTTCAGCTCAATCACTCTGCTATGATTTTTTTAGGTCTAGCTGTTGTGCAACATAAAAATTTGAAAGTAAATAAACCTTTATCTTTAAAAACTCAGTAAACCAAAATTGCATAATTTAAGTTTTAGATTGTATTGATTGGATCATTTTGTGACTTATCCCATTTGTGACTGAATGATTAAAACACCACAGAAATTTTAATGTTTTTGGTGTTAATGTATAAAACATAATCGTAATTGTGGAATAACTTTTTTACGGGTCTTATAGAGGTTATTTTTCATGAAAGTTGGTTGTCAAATTTTCGAACTAAAGCCTAGTTCGTCATCAGGACTATGTCACTGGAGTAGTTGCTGCCACTCAATTGGAAGAGTCCATCCGCAATTATCGTTAATTGTGGTACTTCTTCTTCTTGCTATTTCGATCCCTTCTTCTAGTTTCCTCTTTACTAAGTTTGACTGGTGGGCGATTATTTTCACTGAGTCCCAATTTATGGAGTGTCCACTTGCTTGTATATGTCTGTCTAGCCCTGTTTTGTTCCCAATGTTCCTAATAGCTCCTTGGTGTTCTTTCATTCGGACCTTAATACTTCTCCCTGTTTCTCCAATATAGCTGAGTCCGCAGTTACAGTCGATGCAGTAAATTACTCCTTCCTGCAATTGGATGTCCAATTCTTTCTGCTTTAAAGCTGGCAGGAATTTCTTTATTTTGTTATTAAAATCTGGAGCTAGCCTGATCTTATATTTTGCTCCTATCCTTTTCAGTTTCTCGAAAAGTCCCTTGTGGTACGTAATTTTGCTGGTGAATTTGAAGTTGGTTTCTTCCTGCTTCTTTTTTGGCACTTGTTTAAATATTTTCTCAACATATGGGGAGGGGTAATTGTTTTCTGCCAATATTTTCTTTAATTCTTCTTTGTGAAGATCTTTTTGAGTAGCTGAAGAGACCAGAATTTCAATTTTTTCCAAAAATTGTCTCGCTGTATTCGATTTAATATAATCAGGGTGGAATGAGCAGAAGTCTAACATCTTCCCTGTGTTGGTGGGTTTTCTAAAAAGCTGAGTGAATATTTTCCCCTCTCTTAAGGTCAAGGTTAAATCTAGGTAATTGATGCTATGGTCTTTTTCCTGTTCCAGGGTGTACTGCAAGGTATTCTCTAGTAAGTTAAATTCTGCCAGAATCTGAGAGGGTAGAGATTGGTCCACAGTATCTACTATAATTAGGACATCATCCATGTACCTTACATAGAGAGCAAACAAGGAGGGTTGTATAAGGATTTTTGCCTCTAGTTTACTTATATAATAATTTGCTAGCAGAGGTGCTAGTGGAGAACCCATTGCAAGTCCTGAAGTTTGCCTGTAATATTTCTTTCCAAACTGGAAGAAATTATTCTTGAAGGAAAATAGGAGCAGTTCATATATGCCTGCTCCTATTTTCCTTCAAGAATAATTTCTTCCAGGAGCAGGCATATATGAACTGCTTCAAGAATAATTTCTTCCAGGAGCAGGCATATATGAACTGCTCCTATTTTCCTTCAAGAATAATTTCTTCCAGTTTGGAAAGAAATATTACAGGCAAACTTCAGGACTTGCAATGGGTTCTCCACTAGCACCTCTGCTAGCAAATTATTATATAAGTAAACTAGAGGCAAAAATCCTTATACAACCCTCCTTGTTTGCTCTCCATGTAAGGTACATGGATGATGTCCTAATTATAGTAGATACTGTGGACCAATCTCTACCCTCTCAGATTCTGGCAGAATTTAACTTACTAGAGAATACCTTGCAGTACACCCTGGAACAGGAAAAAGACCATAGCATCAATTACCTAGATTTAACCTTGACCTCAAGAGAGGGGAAAATATTCACTCATCTTTTTAGAAAACCCACCAACACAGGGAAGATGTTAGACTTCTGCTCATTCCACCCTGATTATATTAAATCGAATACGGCGAGACAATTTTTGGAAAAAATTGAAATCCTGGTCTCTTCAGCTACTCACAGGGTGCGCACGCGTGCTTGAAAACCTGAAAAGTCCTGGAAAATCATGATTACGTTTTCAAGGCCTGGAATATCCTGGAAAAACGGTGTTTTTTTAATGCTGTCTTGAAAAGCCTTGAAATTTGAAATTAGTGCTTAAAAAAATGCCCTTTTAGGAAATCGTGATACTGTTACCCCTTCATTTTTTAAAGTTCCTTTTCTCTGTTCTCAAAGAAACCACCGGCAGCGGTTTCCGACATGCACCAAATCCTAATTTGGCTGGGGGAAAAAAAAGAAAAAAAAGGCACTACTTCCAGTGCAATAAAATTGGATGATTACTAGTAGGTCGAAGGGGAGCTTGATGTCCGTCCGACAACTGAGAACGGAAGGGGAAAGAAGAGGCGTTTAGCATTTGCAGGGGGTCGCGTATGTACCAAGTCAGCTGGCATCCACCAGTGAGGAGTATGCCTGAACAACACATTCATCTTCTTCTTGTTTATGTGCATGCCACCCTCCCTCAAGAGACTTCCGCTACTTATGATAAAAAATAAGAAAACTATCTTTGCGAATTTTTCACGAAAGTGGCTGAAATTTTTACATTCACTGTAATTGGATTACAGAAGCTCACTTCCAAAATTCCAATTGAATCGGTTAAAAACTTTAAAAGTTAGCATTGGTAATTTTTATTATGGACAAGTATGTGTGCCTCTTTGGACAGAGTGTGCCTCCAGCAGAAAGGGTGTTACCATAGCAACGGTTGATTGACAGCTGGGAGCGCTGATCTGAAGCCCTTGGTTGGGAAGAAAGCAAACACCTGTTTATCACTTCCACAGCTCAAAAGGACTAGGAGAATATTTTCAGAAATCCATTTTTCCGAATTTTGAAAATAACGCAGTAAAATTTTTACAGTAGTTAAGATACATCACAATAAAGTTCTAGTGCAAATTTCGCCAAATTCCGTTAGGAACTTTAGCAGATGCAAAAAAAAAAAAAAAAAATCTGTTGCATAATCGGATTGAAAAAAAGAAACAGTAATTATAAATTACGGGAAAAGCAAGTGAATTATTTTTTTAGATGCCATGGTTTATTTAAACAGAGTGATCCTTAAATTTTTTTTCTGTGATGATATGGACTCTATTTGAATTACAAACATACGTTTTTATTCAGACGTCTGAGTTACTGTTTTAATAAAAAAATCATCTATAATTAAAAAGTTTTCAATGGATTTAAGCAATATTCAGCAGATAAACAAACGTATTTTAGTAAATTGCAACGTCATGACGTAAATTTGGTAATTTAATTTTGTCGAAAATTGGGGAGCATTTTTTTTTACAATTTCTATTATAGTTAAAGTGAAGGAGGAAGGGTGCAACTTGACAGTTCAGTGAGCTGCAGGTGGTGATTTATGGCGATGTGCCAAATGAAAAGAAGCCATTCCATCAGGTCATTCCAAAGGTTGTGTGTGTGGACGCGTCCTCCTGCTGTTTGATCTTAATCGGAATGTTTTTGTGCATGGGGGTGGGGGGTTGAGAGAAATATCCGTTTCAGCTTTACAGCTTTCACGGCTTTTTTTTTTTTTCTTGTTAATAAATAAAAATCATAGTTGCTGCATTCACCATTGATCCATGTTTGCATTTCTTGAATATAAACAGCAGACAATCAGAAATATAGTGTTGGGCGGGTCTTGATGTTCTTCATTTTGCATATGCTGAATTCAGTTCTGTGAGAATAAGGAATGACTTATACTGTGAATATATACAAAACTACATATTTTTGAGCTGAAAAAATAGGTCTACTTGTACACAGTAGCTAACGTGTGAACTCAGATGAAGACAATCAGACATACGGACGTCTGATTCCATAAAAAAAAATCAACATAGTTTTTTTATTTACACTACAGGTAAAAAAGCAAAAACATGTTTTTAAACGTTATAAAGGAAAATGGATTTTTGAAACGCATGACTTGATGATCTTAATTTCTGAAAGTTTCTTTTTTCCACATCCTTTTTTTTTTAATTACAATACACTGTTACAGGATACTGTGAGTTATATCACCTAGTGATATGGCAGATTTTCGGTTGCTGATATCCGCGATCGTAAGCGGTAGTTGCATTGCGATTGTTGATGATGACAAGATAAATACTGGAGTGATGTAAAATGTTGCATAAACTAAAAAAAGCCCCCCCCCGAACTTTTATGCGGTCATCATAGCTGATCAACCATTTCATTCCATGAACATCAGCACATTTCAATCATTTTTTAACATTGGGGGTATCTGAAGGAATTCAGCCGTGCTTAAGCGCCCTAGCGCAACGAAAACATGCTAATTTTAGACAGTTCTATTCCCTTCCCCTCTACCATCCCTAATAATTGAGAGTGCATACTGTAGTTTCAAATATTCTATTTATGAGCTAGTTTTTGCGCTGTTCGTTATGCATTTATTTTCGAAATTCCTAACACTTTTGAACTATGGTTGCAGAAACGTTTATGCTTTGGGTTTGTCTGTAGGATAATTCACATGAAAGCGGTTGAATTTCGGCGAAATTTTAGTATGCTGTTGGGTACAACCTGGAAACCTACCCTCTTGAAAAAGGTCGAAATTAAATTTAAAGGCCAAGACATAAGAGCAGTATTTGTTCTCCAAGCTTAGGAATGTTAACTCACATAAAATCTGTTTGATTGCAACAAAGTTTTGGTTTGTTATCAGGGAGGAGAAACCTACCCTTGTAGAAAATGATCCAACTTGAATTCAAAGGTCAGGGCATAAGAACAGAATTTATTCTTTATGGTCTTGTGCTTGATAAACTTGATCAATTTGCATAAAGCACATTCATCCATTTGCATCTTTCATCATTTTTATTACTTAAAACTGAAATTACTTTAAAAAAATAATTTGAACATGATACTGTAAAACGTAATAATCATCCTGGAATTTTTTTGTATATGTCCTGGAAAAGGCCTGGAAAGTCCTTGAATTTTTTTCCCCCAAAAGTGTACGAACCCTGTACTCAAAAAGATCTTCACAAAGAAGAATTAAAGAAAATATTGGCAGAAAACAATTACCCCTCCCCATATGTTGAGAAAATATTTAAACAAGTGCCAAAAAAGAAGCGGGAAGAAACCAACTTCAAATTCACCAGCAAAATTACGTACCACAAGGGACTTTTCGAGAAACTGAAAAGGATAGGAGCAAAATATAAGATCAGGCTAGCTCCAGATCTTAATAACAAAATAAAGAAATTCCTGCCAGCTTTAAAGCAGAAAGAATTGGACATCCAATTGCAGGAAGGAGTAATTTACTGCATCGACTGTAACTGCGGACTCAGCTATATTGGAGAAACAGGGAGAAGTATTAAGGTCCGAATGAAAGAACACCAAGGAGCTATTAGGAACATTGGGAACAAAACAGGGCTAGACAGACATATACAAGCAAGTGGACACTCCATAAATTGGGACTCAGTGAAAATAATCGCCCACCAGTCAAACTTAGTAAAGAGGAAACTAGAAGAAGGGATCGAAATAGCAAGAAGAAGAAGTACCACAATTAACGATAATTGCGGATGGACTCCTCCAATTGAGTGGCAGCAACTACTCCAGTGACATAGTCCTGATGACGAACTAGGCTTTAGTTCGAAAATTTGACAGCCAACTTTCATGAAAAATAACCTCTATAAGACCCGTAAAAAAGTTATTCCACAATCACTATGAATAGAGGTGCCATAAATGCATTTACAACTAGGATAATCGTAAAGTTTTGCTTATTAAAAATTAGCACTTTCAATTTTGAATGAAAGTCAGGGTTTTGGTATAGTTAATTTAGACTAAAATAAAGCATAGTGTAAAGTAGTTTTTTTAATACTTTGTGTTTAAAATTATTGTTAAATTCAAAAATGTCCTATGGCCAAGATCGGTACTTTACATTTGGTAAATGCCCCAAATATATAAAAGTTCCAATAATGTCAAAATGATGACCCTTTATTACTTTTTTTCTATTCAAGGAGAAGGTAAATTATTTAATACTCAACTGGTGTCCAATAATATTTTCATCATTGTATTTCATAAGCTTCTAGTGTGTAGTCAGTTAAATGTTTTGTCCCTGTATTTTACATGTGACATAAAAAGCTTATGATTGTTTAGATGCAAAATAACTCGTTGAATTATATTAGTAAATGGCAACTAATTGTCTTCTTTACTGCTTTGAACAGGTGCAGCTTGCCATGGCATTAAGGAATTTCCATTTTCTATTTCAAACAACATTTATGGAAATGCAGTGGTAAAAAAGTTAAATGCATAAATTGACCACAAATTGAATTTTTGTTGGGTAGGTTTTGCCTATATATATATTTTTTTGTTTTGTTTTAGGACTTAATCCAGTTCTATATAATGGTATATGACTGTGGTTTTAAAAATACTTTTGAATCTTATGTTGTGTTGCTGAAAAAGAAGTTTCAAAAATTAGAAACTTATGGGTTAACATACCCATGATTTTTGACAGTTCTCCTCATCAAAAATACATAAGACCTTACAGAATCTACAGGGAGTAGAAAAGTCTGCACCATCTCAAAATACACTAACCCTAACAAAACATCAATTCAAAAGTTGGTCACGACTTTAGCAATAATATTTTCTGTTTCATGTTTTCAGGAAATTCTACACTACTTCCTTGGGCATTCTGTTGTATTATGTCCCTTCTCCTAATTTTTTAATATCATGTGCAATTTGGTGATTTACCATCCCTGTATTCCTCCATGAGTAGCCTTGAAACAAATGTAGTACCTGTTTCCTTTCTTTCCAGCATAAATGCCAAATATTCTGCAATCTACACCTCTTTTCTCAATCTCTTATATAGTATTTTTTTTTTTTTGCATATCTCATGAAATGCAAAATTACAAAATTAATATTATGACAAATTTGTTGTATGTTTCTTTTTCCCATATACATTGGTAACAACATACTGAAGACGCAGTATGTATATAACTTCCTGCTGCAATATCTTTTTCACTAGGCCCCACAAAATGTCAACACCAACTGCACCCAATGTGCATCACACTTTACCAGGCATTGTGTGGCCTACAATCTTTTCCATTTATTTATTTAGTTATTTATTTATTTTTTGAGCCTTTTTGGGTGTCTACTACTTCTTTCCTCATTGATGCCACAGTACTGCCTCATTTCATGCCCCCTTTCTTTCATTAATCTATGGTTCTATTGCATTCATGAGCCTTTAAAAGTGATATTTTCATGTGGTCCTAATATGCTGCTTGCTTCTCAGTAATATTCCATACTTATCCTTATTTTTTGCTTTTGCAGTTTTGAAAATTTTTTCGTCCCTCTCTTCTTTCTAGTGCTTCATATGTGAGAGTCAGACATTGTGCCTTTGCAACTGCTGCTCCTTTAGCTACTTTCTTGGCTATTTTGTATTAACTTCACAATCTTGTTTATCTGGCATTTCACTCCATAATATCTTAGACTTTTTCGTATTTGCATCCAAATGTACCTATTTAAACTATACATAATATCTAAGGTATTTTACCTGATATTGTCAAAGTATTTCTCACGTTGTTTGCCCTGTGAGGCACGTGCTTCCGGCCCCAAGAGGTCCCTTACGTTACGGACCTTTGGCTAATTATAAAAAAAAAAAAAAAAAATTTGCAGGAATAAAACAGTTAGGTTATATATTTTCAGTTCCACGTTCATTCAGTTGCACAATCAAACGTTTAAAATTTACTATTAATTAAAAGATTTTAGTAGAAAGAGTTATACTCATCAGGTCAGGAGACGTCTCACAAGGGGTTCGTTGTTACGGCAAGCCCTTTCTGCGGTACTTTACCGCCATCTTCGGGCCACTATTTCTACACGAGAGTTCCTCGTGTGTGTGTAGTTTTGGAGTTGCTTGTCGGGAATCGATGAGAAGGTTTGCTGCCTGTAGGTGTTAGGTGATTTGTTTCCAATGTGTCGCCATCTATTGGATGAGTTGGTAGGTATCAGTCATAAGTATAATTCTATTGTGTGTCTGTATGTGTTAGGTGATTTGTTTCAAATGTGTCGCCCTCTATTGGATGAGTTGGTAGGTATCAGTTGTACGTATAATTGTTTTGTGTAAATATTTTTGGGCTATTATTATTTGTTCATAGAAACAGGTGTATTTTTTTTAGTTCTTTGTTTATTGGTGTGATTTTTTGTAATGTTCTTTTTTTTTTTTTTTTTTGCCTTTTTTTGTGGATTTTTTTTTCTTTTTTTATAAGTGATTTCCAGGCTGTGTCTAGTGTGGTGGGGTCTTGTAAGTTGCATATTTTATCTTTTTTTTTTTTGTTCAATTATAACGCTTTCGGAAATTCTTAATTCTTTTTCGTTTGTGTGGGTGGTTAGTAATTTAATATTTTCAAAATCAGGGTATTGTTTATGTTTAACACAGTGTTGGATAAGTGCAGTTTTTTCTTCTTTTTTGTTCCAGTTTTTTATATGTTCATGTAATCTTTTTATTAATCTATTTTTTGTGCTGCCAATGTATGATATGTGGTCTTCAGAACTCTGTGAAACAATAGGAATTTCATGTGCGCCTGCTGATTGTAGTATATTATTGTAACTTTTTTTCTTTATAATTAAGTCACCAATATTCTGAACTGAATGTCCAAAAATAATGTTGTGTTTCTTCATTAATCTTAAAAAAATTCCACTTAGTCCTCTAATAAAAGGGAAAGAACCTGAAAATTTGTATTTCTTTTTGGGATGTTTTGTCTAGACTCTTTTGATTTCATCTTGTATTCAAAAATCAGCTTTTTGACAGTTTTTGTGTCATATCCAAATTGTTTGGTTGTGCTAATAATCCACTGGATTTCTTCTTCTCTGTATTTTCTATTTGAGGAATCTGTGGAGGCTCTTTTTACCCAATTCCTAATACCATTTACTTTATGAGTTTTTGGGTGTTCAGATTGATATGGGATCATTATAGGTACATAGGTTGGTTTTCTAAAAACTCTGTATTCAAAATTTAAGTCTTTTTTATTATTTCTATGTCTAAGAAGGAAATGTTTTCATTTTGTTCAAATTCTAAAGTTAATTCAATCTCTGGGTAACAAGTGGTAAATTTATTCTTCAATATTTCAAGTTATTCTTGTTTTAATTTAGATAAAATAAAAATGTTGTCAACGTATCTACAATAAATGATGGGTGGGTTTGGTAGTTTTTTAATAATTTTGTTTTCTATATCACTCATGATTATTTCTGAAAATAAAGAAGATAATGGGGATCCCATTGGGGCTCCTACTTCTTGCCTGTAGATTTTTTTGTCAAACTCACAGTAATTGTTATTAGAAATATAGGATAAAATGTTAAAAAAACTCTTGTAATTGTGTATTATTATAGTGAGATTTATTTTTTAACTCTTTAATGATAATGTCTATGGCTTTTGGTACAGGGGTACTTGGGAATAATGATTTATCATCTAAACTTGCCATAAACATGCCAGATAGTGGAATATTAATAGATTTTATTTTCTCAATGAATTCTAAACTGTTTTTTAAACAGTATTCATTATTCATGAATAAGGGGGCCAAAAATTTGTATAATTTCCTTTCTAGATTTATTAGAGGGGACTTTGATTTTGGAACAATAACTCTAAATGGTCTATCGGGTGTGTAATTTATATACTGTCTTTCTTTTGGATACGATTTTTGTTCTTAATCGTTTAATTTCACATTGTTTCATAATATTTGCGTCCTTGTTATTCAATGTGTAATTATTGAGTTGTAGGTATTCTGGTATCTAGTTTAAATCGTTGCAGTTTATCAAGAATTCCAACTGAATGTTGTTTGAAATAATAGATATGAAAATTTAATTAAAAAATGGACTGATACTGTCATCAACCAAATTTTAAAACAGACTTTCACAATATTAGAAAGCAAAGCCCAAACCATCAGAAAAAGGCACTCTGATAAATTAAATAGACTAATCGATAAAAATATCCCTACCAAGAAATCAGTCAATGAAAATTCTCTACCCACATTTCAAAATTATTATAACCTCGAACTCTCCAAAGTACAACATGCTGCATTACAGAAGAGTAAAAAATTTGCGTACCCGCAGACCATTCCCTCAACTGAAAGGTGTATTCCAAAAATTGAGACCATCATTCAAAGTGCCCCATATACACACAAACCAACTTTAAGATTTAAATTATATAGAAATATATTGGATGAATATAATATGCAGTCAAAAAAAGAAATTAAACTTGGAAAGATGACATATGAAAGACAACAACTACTAGACTTAAAAAAAGACCCTACTATTGTAATTTGTGAAGCAGATAAATCAAATCAGTTAATAATACTAGATAAAAGTGAATATATTGTTAAAATGAATACAGCTATTGAGGAATTAAAATGTGAGATAATTAAAAAGACCCTGTGGACTCTCAGATAAACTTTTCAGCAAAAATAAGAAATCATAGTTCACTACCTTCAGAAATTACCAGAGCCTATCCACCAGTAGGTACTGTAGTTCCAAGTATTTTTGGGAAAATAAAGCCCCCTCTAATAAATCTAGAAAGGAAATTATACAAATTTTTGGCCCCCTTTTTCATGAATAATGAATACTGTTTAAAAAACAGTTTAGAGTTCATTGAGAACATAAAATCTATTAATATTCCACTATCTGGCATCTTTACGGCAAGTTTAGACGTTAAATCATTATTCCCAAGTACCCCTGTACCAAAAGCCATAGACATTATCATTAAAGAGTTAAAAAATAAATCTCACTTTAATAATACACAATTACAAGAGTTATTTAGCATTTTATCCTATATTTCTAATAACAATTACTTTGAGTTTGACAAAAAAATCTACAGGCAAGAAGTGGAAGCCCCAATGGGATCCCCATTATCTTCTTTATTTTCAGAAATAATCATGAGTGATATAGAAAACAAAATTATTAAAAAACTACCAAACCCACCCATCATTTATTGTAGATACGTTGACAACATTTTTATTTTATCTAAATTGAAACAAGAAGAACTTGAAATATTGAAGAATAAATTTACCACTTGTTACCCAGAGATTGAATTAACTTTAGAATTTGAACAAAATGAAAACATTTCCTTCTAGACATAGAAATAATAAAAAAAGACTTTAATTTTGAATACAGAGTTTTTAGAAAACCAACCTATGTACCTATAATGATCCCATATCAATCTGAACACCCAAAAACTCATAAAGTAAATGGTATCAGGAATTGGGTAAAAAGAGCCTTCACACATTCCTCAAATAGAAAATACAGAGAAGAAATCCAGTGGATTATTAACACAACCAAACAATTTGGATATGACACAAAATCTGTCAAAAAGCTGATTTTTGAATACAAGATGAAATTAAAAGAGTCTAGACAAAACATCCCAAAAAAGAAATACAAATTTTCAGGTTCTTTCCCTTTTATTAGAGGACTAAGTGGAAAATTTTTAAGATTAATGAAGAAACACAACATTATTTTTGGACATTCAGTTCAGAATATTGGTGACTTAATTATAAAGAAAAAAAGTTACAATAATATACTACAATCAGCAGGCGTACATGAAATTCCTATTGTTTCACAGAGTTCTGAAGACCACATATCATACATTGGCAGCACAAAAAAATAGATTAATAAAAAGATTACATCAACATATAAAAAACCGGAACGAAAAAGAAGAAAGAACTGCACTTATTCAACACTGTGTTAAACATAAACAATACCCTGATTTTGAAAATATTAAATTACTAACCACCCACACAAACGAAAAAGAATTAAGAATTTCCGAAAGCGTTATAATTGAACAAAAAAACGATAAAATATGCAACTTACAAGACCCAACCACACTAGACACAGCCTGGAAATCACTTATAAAAAAAGAAAAAATCCATGAAAAAAGGCAAAAAAAAAAAGAACATTACGAAAAGTCACACCAATAAACAAAGAACAAAAAAAAATACACCTGTTTCTACGAACAAATAGTAATAGCCCAAAAATATTTACACAAAAGAATTATACTTACGACGATACCTACCAACTCATCCAATAGATGGCAACACATTAGAAACAAATCACCTAACACATACAGGCACACAATAGAATTATACTTACAACTGATACCTACCAACTCATCCAATAGATGGCGACACATTGGAAACAAATCACCTAACACCTACAGGCAGCAAACCTTCCCATCGATTTTCGACAAGCAACTCCAAAACTACACACACACGAGGAACCCTCGTGTAGAAATAGTGGCCCGAAGATGGCGGTAAAGTACCGCAGAAAGCGCTCGCCATAACAATGAACCCCTTGTGAGACGTCTCCTGACCCGATGAGTATAACTCTTTCTACTAAAATCTTTTAATTAATAGTAAATTTTAAACGTTTGATTGTGCAAGTGAATGAATGTGGAACTGAAAATATATAACCTAACTGTTTTATTTCTGGAATTTTTTTTATAACTAACCAAAGGTCCGTAACGTAAGGGACCTTGGGGCCGGGAACTCTTGCCTCACAGAGCAAACAACGTTAGAAATACTTTGACAATATCAGGTAAAATGCCTTAGGTATTATGTATAGTTTAATCAAAAGCATGATTATAACACAAGACAACCTATAAGGTTGTCTCATGAATTGCATTCTTCCTAATTCTTCACATAGTATACGACGGAACGCCGGGAACGAGAAGAAAAAAACGATCATGAATTGCCGAAACCTGTTAAAACCTAAAGAGTTGAGAGAATTAGAGAACTTCAGAAAAAGAAGTGACCTTCAAAAAAACAACATTCAGTTGGAATTCTTGATAAACTGCCGCGATTTAAACTTGTTACCAAAATACCTACAACTCAATAATTACACATTGAATAACAAGGACGCAAATATTATGAAACAATGTGAAATTAAACGATTAAGAACAGAAATCGTATCCAAAAGAAAGACAGTATATAAATTACACAACACTTGTTATAAATTATGGAATCTGATACAAAATAATAAATATGAAAATTTAAATAAAAAATGGACTGATACTGTCATCGACTAAATTTTAAAACAGACTTTCACAATATTAGAAAACGAAGCCCAAACCATCAGAAAAAGGCACTCTGATAAATTAAATAGACTAATCGATAAAAATATCCCTACCAAGAAATTAGTCAATGAAAATTCCCTACCCACATTTCAAAATTACTCTAACCTCGAACTCTCCAAAGTACAACATGCTGCACTACAGAAGGGTAAAAAATTTGCATACCCGCAGACCATTCCCTCAACTGAAAGGTGTATTCCAAAAATCGAGATCATCATTCAAAGTGTCCCATATACACACAAACCAACTTTAAGATTTAAGTTATATAGAAATATATTGGATGAATATAATATGCAGTCAAAAAAAGAAATTAAACTTGGAAAGATGACATATGAAAGACAACAACTACTAGACTTAAAAAAAGACCCTACTATTGTAATTTGTGAAGCAGATAAATCAAATCAGTTAATAATACTAGATAAAAGTGAATATATTGTTAAAATGAATACAGCTATTGAATAATTAAAATGTGAGATAAATAAAAAAAACCCTGTGGACTCTCAGATAAACTTTTCAGCAAAAATAAGAAATCATAGTTCACTACTTTCAGAAATTACCAGAGCCTATCCACCAGTAGGTACTGTAGTTCCAAGTATTTTTGGGAAAATAAAGTCCCCTCTAATAAATCTAGAAAGGAAATTATACAAATTTTTGGCCCCCTTTTTCATGAATAATGAATACTGTTTAAAAAACAGTTTAGAGTTCATTGAGAACATAAAATCTATTAATATTCCACTATCTGGCATCTTTACGGCAAGTTTAGACGTTAAATCATTATTCCCAAGTACCCCTGTACCAAAAGCCATAGACATTATTATTAAAGAGTTAAAAAATAAATCTCACTTTAATAATACACAATTACAAGAGTTATTTAGCATTTTATCCTATATTTCTAATAACAATTACTTTGAGTTTGACAAAAAAATCTACAGGCAAGAAGTGGAAGCCCCAATGGGATCCCCATTATCTTCTTTATTTTCAGAAATAATCATGAGTGATATAGAAAGCAAAATTATTAAAAAACTACCAAACCCACCCATCATTTATTGTAGATACGCTTTTCCAAAAAACATGTTAATTGTTGTTTGCTTTACTGGCGCTAGTTTTTTCCCCAATAAAGTTTTGTAGACGGTAAAAATCTTCATAATTTTCAGTTGTTGCACCATTCTGTTTTAAACACTGACGTATAACGCTAATGGCCTCACGAGTTTCATTTGTCATTGGAGGTGTTGTATCAGGCTGCATCTCAACATCTTCACTTTCTTCCTCATCTTCCACCAGATCATTCATGATTTCATGAATGATATCATCATCAGTGAAGGGTGCAGACGTGGATAAATTTTCATCAATGTTTATCCACTGCTGAAACTCCTCACTGTCCTCTTCATCACCACTTTTTTCCATGATTTCATTTTCTCGTTCGTCTCACAATCCTGCTTTAGTAAAACAGTTGACTATAGTGTTCGCGGTCACACATTTCCAGGTGCTTGCCAACATATGCAGCGCATCTAGTACGGATAGTTTTTTTGCAATTTCCACCGCCGTAACTTGATTGCTTCAATGATTTTCCTCATTTCTCGCCTGTATAGGGTTTTCATTGTTTTAATTACGCCTTTATCTAGAGGCTGAATGAGATATGTCGTATTTGAGGGCAAGAAAACCATTTTAATGTTCCTTGGCTGAAGATCGCTAGGATGCGCTGTGCAATTGTCAAAAATCAACGCAATGTTTTTCTTTTTCATTTCTATTTCCACATCCCACTCTCTGATGAACTTTGAGAATATTGCCGAAGTCATCCATGCATTGGAATTTGCTTCATAGTCTACTGGTAAATGTTTAACTCCTCGAAAACATTTCAGGTTCTTGCTCTTTCCAATAATAAGTGGTTTCCACTTGTCCGTACCTGCCATGTTGCAAGTTAACAGAACAGTTAATCTATCCTTCTGCTTCTTTCCTGCCGACTTTGAAGAATTTTTAAAAACCAAGGTTATGGTCTGGAAGTGTTCTGTAATACAGTCCTGTTTCACCTGTATTGTAGATTTCCTCTGGTAAAAATTCCTTAAGAAGCTCAGGAAAGGTTGATGGTAATCAGATGTCCGCAGCTGGTTTACCAGCATCTTGCTTTTTGTCATAAAGTTTCTTAAAGATGATGTTGTTTCTATGTTGCCATCGCATCATCCAGCCTTCTGAAAATGTAAAATCTGTCTCCCCTAATTTCTCAGAGAAATTCATCAGTTTCTCTTTGAAAAGACCCCAACTAATTGCCGCATTTTGCAGTCTGGCTTGTTTAAACCAATGCAGAAGTGCTTCTTACACATTTTCACTTATGCCACATCGCTTTCATTTTCTCTGCAATTGCTTATTCCCTATCTCAGCCGATTCAATTTCCTCCCTTGACTTCAAAATTTTGCACAACAACGGCTGGGAAATTCCGAGTGTAACTGCAGCAGTTCGTTGGGGGCATTTTTCCATAGCATCAAAATTCAGCAAAATTTCTTTCTTTAGACTTATTGTCAAATCTTTTTGTGTCGAAGACATCGAAATGAAAAAGAAGACAAAAAAAAAAATGTGCCATTCGAAGATGAAAAAATTGCGCCTTAACAATTTAAGTGCCAGCATATTTTATCGCAGCAAACAGAGAAGAGCGAACACAGGTGAATGCAGACAGAACACTGTCACATTGCTGCACTCTCTGAATTGCTCCACCCCTTGGATGGCCAACCCATCTCACTGTGGAGACCGGGGAAAGTCAGAGGAAGGGAATTCCGAGAATCACTTGCACACGTTTCATACCCTTTTGTTCCCAAAATGCTCGATGCACTAGGTGTGTGTGTGGGGGGGGGGGGGGTCTTCACGCTTAGCAGAGTTGCTTTTCTATAAACATCCTGTCCGTTGAGTGCCCTAGGGAAAGGCATTCTTGTTTCACAAATGAAGCCTGTAAGGGAAGTTTTGAAAAGGAACACGAGATCCATATGAGATAAACGTATGAGTCAAATTTCTGATAACATTAAGCTGTGCTTTGATAACAATAACCGGTGATTTTAACATGGTTATAAATACATTCATTTGGGTTTTCGCGATTCAATAAAATTAAGCATACCACTGTAACTTCAAAAAGTGATCCGAGGAGTTGAAACCATGAACCACCGATAAGGTGTGCTGGAGGTGAGTGAAGGATATCTTGTATGGCATGAGCTAGCAGAAGGGATACTGTGGTGCACCTCACTGGTAATTTGAATGCTGGTGACAGGAATAATGTGTCACAACACACAGTACATCAAACTATGCTGAAAATGGGGCTGTATAGCTGCAGTCCACTCCGAGTGCCCATGCTAATCTCAGTTCACCACCGAAAGCACCTACAATGGGCACTCAAATATCAAAACTAGACCTTCGATGATTGGAAGAAGGACGTCTGGCCTGATAAATCTCATTTCCTGTTTGCACCATGTAGGCGGATGGGTATGTTTGCATCATTTACCTAGGGAAGTGTTGGCACCAGGATGCACTATGGGACGAAAACAAGCCAGTGGAGGAAGTGTAATGCTTTAGGCAATGTTCTGCTGGGAAATCGTGGTTTCCAGTCATTCATACCCAGAAAACTATGACATTTACCACCTACCTAAACATCATTGCAGACCAGATAAATCCTTTCATGGCAATGATATTGCTCTTTAGTAGTGCCCTTAGAATATCAGAATATTGTGGAGGACCAACATTATATTAGGCAGGTGATCATAAAGATTTGGCTGTTTAGTGTATATGAATCTGTGTCGCATGTTTGTGAAGACATCGCTATGCCAAAAGTAACACCCTTGTGTATTTGCAATGTAAATTAAATGGTCATATTCCATAATATTTCTGCTTTCCTCTATCAGGTTCCTGACAGCTGGCCTGCAAGAAATTATGGGTAAAATTCAATGTAAAGTGTTAGAGTTAAGAGGAAAAAGTTGTTAAGTAGCATTTGACATACATCTGGGCTCAGAAGACTTCTTGTTAATTGTGTTGTAAGATGCATACTGTTGTATTACGGGCAAGTTGTTGGGTGAGACACACATGTCTGAAGGTCCTGTGTCATATTTGTAATAAAGGAAAAAAGCTATTTCGATGTTACATCATAATGAACTATAAATGAGTTCATTTTTAAAGCCTCTCTCACCAGCTACTATCACATAAGTTGTTGACAGACAATTTGTTCTCAGAATGGGCTTTTAATTGTTGTTCATGCTGATATATATATATATATCACTCTCACTCTCTCATATATTATGGGATATTTCTTTCATATTCATATAGCGATGTGCTCACCAAACTAGAAATGCTTTGTATTTTGAACTGGTATGGCTTAATGATTGTGTTAGTATGATAATGCTTTAACATTTCTTTAGTTCAGTTGTTACCTCCTCATTTAGATACTTCTTTCTTTGCCGAGGACATGATCATTTGACTGTATATTAATAATTTGGAATGGTTTTTTATTTGTTTGTTTGTTTCATTTACTGTGGTGTGTGTTTAAACTTCTCAAAATTATTTTGCCTTTATTTCTATTTTGGGAGGGGGATTCAAATTGGAATCAAAATTGATGCTTATTAAGATTTGTTTATTTTTAAGACATTTAGTTTTGCTAGTTTTAATCTCTCTTTTTGATTATTTATTTCTAACTTTAGTGCAGTATTCTTTGTAAGCATTTTTCTTTTTTGTTTCTCTGTAGTGAAGCATCGCAAATCATATATCGTTTCTTAAAAAACTCTGAAACCATTTTAAAAGTTTGCATTTTCTGCTCTTGCCTAATTTACAATGTAACTAATGTGTATGCAAAATACTGCTTGTTCTTTATTGTTGCACATTTTGCCTATTTTTGTTTAAAAAACAACAACAACAGTGTAGCCTACATAAATTCTTTTGTAATTTCAGGTATATTTTTGAATAATCAGTTTTGCAAATTTAATTTACTTGAAGAACTGTTCCTTGCCTGTGTTATTTTGTAATTGAATGCAGTTATCAGGGAATGTGGCAACATAACAGCAAAAGAACTCTGAGAGCATTGCCTTTTTGGAGCGACACATATCAAATTCCTTATTTCAGTTTTGCCTTCCTTTTAAAACCTTTTAACAGTAAAATAATAATAATAACACCACTTGGCACTGCATTGGAGATGAAATGTTTCTTATCTGTAAAATTAATTATATGTTGTTATTCAACTAGTTATTCTCTGTATGGTGAACAAATATTGGGCTAGCCAACTAAAATGCTGTCCTGTTTAAGACATTATTCAAATTTCAGACTTGGTACATTCCTGCTTATAAATAAATTCAGGTTAAAACATCTATAGCAGAAGCCACAGTTGTTCTTAAATTTACGTGCATACAATTGTAAGAATTACAATTGTAATTCTTACAATTGTAACACAAGGCTGCTTACCTATTTTCACATTTCACTGCACGTTTCATTCTTTCTGCCGCCATGCTTGGTTCAAGCCTCCGATGCGGTGTTCTATTTTTGGTCTTCAGGTTCTTTCAAATGTTCTACGAACGCTCAAGTCCATGAAGTGCCTTGTTGTCCAGGTTGCAAAATTGTATCCTCCCCCCTCCCCACCCTTCCCACCAGCATGTAAAACCTAACCTTCGTTGCTAAAAACCCAATTCTTGAACACAAAATCTTTTGATATTATCAACGAACATAAACTGCCTATTTACAAACATACAAAATGCTGAACAAAAATGTTAAAAACGTATATACAACTATTTACATACGACTCATTCTTTCGACTCTTCTTCTCAACACCCCATGAACAACGAACTACACCCTAAGCCATTCCAACGCAGACTGCCTCAAGTACTTTCTGCCCTCTACTGGGTTATCTTCAGGACGTGTTCTAGATGTTTTCTCTTCTGCCACTGCAGCAAGAGTAAGCGATACGCCTGATATGTCTGGTTATCTAGACAGTATTGTATCAGTGCTGTTTTTGCTTCTATTTTTTTTTTTTTTTTTGGCCAATTTTTAATATGTTGTTATTAGCGATGTTTTAACTGATTTTTAGTACTTCCAATATACGATATTGGTGGGATTCCACTTATAGGTATTTCATACATACCAGCTTTTTCCAAGATACTACATTTTCCAGTGTTATTAATTATCATATCTCCAATAGTCATTACTTTGTTTCCCATCTGAATTCTATATTTATGGCATAATTTATTGATTTCCGTAGAGATTCCTGGTAGGTAAGGTGTTGCTCCGACATACTGTAATTGTTTTTTTCTTTTAGGTGAATATGTATCCTTAATCTTTACTTGTACTCCACAAATCCATTTATTTATCTTCTGTGGAGGGTATCCTTAGCTGTATGTGATTTCTTTAATATAATTTATTTCTTCATTACGAAATTCTTCTGTAGAGGAATGTGTGATAGCTCTTTTAATTAATGTTTTTATGCTATTACATTTCTGTGCGCAAGGGTGTGTTGAGTTATATGGTATCAGAACTGGGACATGTGTTTGTTTTCTATGTACCTTGTACTGCAGTTGGTTATTTTGCTTAATGATCTTAACATCCAAGTAAGGTAAGATATTTTCTTCTTCATGCTTTGCTGTCAATTTAATTTTGGGATAGAGATTACTAAGTTGTTGAGTTAAAGATTCCAGCTCTTCAATTTTCATTCTGGTCATGATGAAGATATCATCTACGTATCTTCAGTAAACCAATGGTGGTTTATCCAATGTACTGATATTTTGTTCTTCTATGCTGTTCATAATTACTTCAGCAAACAGGTTTGACAGAGGAGAGCCCATTGGGCCACCAAAATTTTGTTTGTATATTTTCTCATCATATCTGAAGATATTATTTTCATAGATGTATGATAAAATTGCTTTTAACTCTTGTAGTTGTGTGTTATTAAGAGATTGATCCTGTTGTAATTTTTTATTAATAATCTCAATAGCTTCTGGTACAGGGGTACTTGGAAACAGTGCCTTGACATCCATACTAGCCATTCTATAATCTTTTAGATCTTGGTTTACATTTTTCATACATACATACATACATATCACTAAGCTGTTCTCTGAGATTCAGAGGTTAGCTCCGAAAAGAAATACAAACTTTCAGATATTTTTACTTATTGTTGTCGTATCAAACTTCGCCATTTACAGCGATCTTGACATACAACTCGTGCTTCACTGATATCCATTACCCGCCTTACACAAGATCTTTTATACTTCATACTCATAATCTTTTTCTCATGCAGACACTCCTGAATCTGATCCACCCATGTCTTCCTTGGCCTTCCTCTGCCTTTCCTTCCTGCCACTTGGGCTGAAAAGATTTTCTTAGTAAGCATTTCATCACTCATTCTTTCAACATGGCCAAACCACCGAAGCATATTGGTCTCCACCTTGCTAACAACATTTTGCCTTACATCACACAACTGCAATACATCTTCATTCCTCACACAATCAGATCGTGTCTTGCCACAAACCCCACGTAAGTAACGCATTTCTCCAGCACACAAACGACTCCTATGCTTCTCCTGCAGTACCCAGGTTTCACTGCCATACATCAGAGTAGGAACAATTACTGTTTCATACACAGCCATGCGGGACTCTCTAGAGAACCCATCATTCCTGTGAAAACCTCCCAGAGCAGCTATGACTTTCAAAGAAGAATTTACTCGCCGACTGATTTCACCATCCAACTTGTTCTCTCTGTCAAACATGCTTCCTAAATACACAAACTCACTCACCTGGTCAATCACAGTGCCATTTATACTTACATTACATTCAGTGCTACCCATTCCTCTCTCAAACACCATAACTTTGGTTTTTCCCTTATTTATACTCAGTTTGAATTTCTTGCAAACTTCGTGCATCCGAGTCAACATACTCTGCAACTCACTTTTGCTCTCTGCCAACAGGACAGTGTCATCAGCATACAGCAATCTGCACATACGGATATCACTAAGACATAAACCACTATTATCTATTTTGGCCTCACGCATGCATGCGTCCATAAATATATTAAACAGCCATGGTGACATTACACAACCTTGTCTAACTCCTGCACCAATGGAAAACCATTTTGATAAAACACCATTCACTCATACACAAGCTCTACTACCCTACCAGCATACATGGCTTTTACACTATTAAGTAGATTCCCAGTAACACCATATTCATTCAATACCTTCCACAAAAGTGTCCTATTCACTCGGTCGTAAGCTTTCTCTAAATCTATGAAGGCAGTAAAAACTTTCTTCCCAACAGCCAGATACTTTTCAATCATCATGCGTAATTGAAAAATCTGGTTAGTGCAGCCTTTACCAGGCATAAAACCACTCTGAACATCCCACACTTTCAATGATGTAAGACCCCATACTTTTTCAATAACAACCTTACCAAACACTTTCCCTGGCACACTCAGTAGGCTAATACCACGATAGTTCTTGCATTCAGTCTGATCACCTTTTCCCTTATACAAAGGAACAATAATAGCATCCTTCCAATCCCGAGGGACTATTCCTAACTCCCAGCACAACTGGCAAATTTCAGTTAACCAGTCAATTATAGAGTCACCACCATACTTCAACATCTCTGCAGTTATGCCATCAACTCCTGGAGCCTTACCATTCTGAAGAGATTTTAGAGCTTTACACACTTCTTCTCTTGAGATCCCTCCTGTGCTTTCATCCCTCATTGTGACATCATCTGCATCTGTCTCAGAATCATTTTTGCTCTCCTGATCTAATAACTCACAGAAGTATTCACCCCATCTTTCACTTAACTCATTGGGCTCCCATATCATTTCCCCGATCTCATTCTTCACACAACTTACAACTTTGTTTCCCCTATTTTTCCTGAGTCTCATGTACTTCCAAAAGGACTTTCTATCTTTCCAAAAAGCCAGTTCATGCCTTTCCACTTTCTCCTTCCTATCTTTTGCCTTACTGTGGCGAACCAGCTTAGCAGCTTCACGTTTCTTACAGCGATATTCATCCACAGGGACTCTACCTTGCAACATCCCCAAATAGGCTTCCTTCTTTTTCTTTACTGCCTCATCAATCTCACTATTCCACCAAGCATCACCTCTATTATTACCCACTATTGTGGTGCCACAGACCTCTTTAGCAGCAGTGACAACACAGTTCTTAAAACATTCCCACTTCTTTTCTACATCCCTCTCACAAGATTTCAGATCCTTCAGTCGTTCTCTGAGTAAGTCAGAGTACCGCTGATGATCTTCAAGGAGCCTATCAAACTTTATTCTTTCTATCCTGGGTCTCTTCCTATTCCTTTTCCTCCAACCAACATTAAGTTTCACTCGTGACACTACCAAGTAATGATCAGAACCAACATCCGCACCTCTCATCACACGGGTGTCAACAACTAAGTGTTTCAAACGCTGATCATAAACAACAAAATCTATCACACTCTTTTGACCAAGAGTACGATTTTCCCAAGTATATGTGTGTATATACTTGTGGTTGAAAAATGTACTAGATACACACAAACCATTCTCAATGTAGAGTTCAATTAATCTTTCACCATTATCATTCACACAAGGATCATTAAACTTACCCAGAACATTGTCAGAAATTGCATTCTGCACACCTACTCTAGCATTGAAATCCCCTGCTATTATAACTTTTTCTTTAGCACCAAACTGGCTCAAAACAGCTTTTAGCTCATTCCAGAAATCTTCTTTCTTATCAGAAGGTTCCGAGTCACAAGGAGCATACACTACAACAATTACAATTCTCTGAAGTTTCGCTTTCAAACGAATCCAGAGAATTCTCTCACTTATGCAACTATAATGAATCAAGTTGTTCTTCATCTTTTCACTTAAAATCACACCTACACCAGCCTGTCCTCTCATATTATCCAATACTCCAGACCACACACTCACCGTGCCATTCACTTCTTCTACCCCAATTTCCTTCTTTTTGGTTTCACTTACACACAGCACATCCAGTCTATACTTATTCATCTCCTCAATCACCTCACTCATCTTGCCATTTATACCTCTAGTATTCCATACACCAATCTTACATTCACTCAGCCGAGATCTCTTTCTCATACGCCGTTTAGAAAGTCCAGGTCGATTCCGTGGTGGACCGTCCTTCTCAAGTGTGGTAGGTCCACCATATCCCACACTTGAGTCATTCTTAATATTTCTTTTTGTCTTTTTAATCAGGTAAGTACATCAGTGTGGGGGATTAGCTCACAGCTGAGGGTTCTGGAACAAAATCCAGTTAGTTGGGGTCTTTTCGCCAATGTCACACAGAACTAGCTTGCACCTCTCCAAGATTCACAGAGGCCTAGTTGCTGTTGTGTGTGCCATTGTTACCACGGAGCGCCCCGAGGAGGCAAACCCATCGCTCACTACGACCGCCCGCTTTACATTTTTCATAATTTCAATAAATTCATATGTGTTCTTTACATTGTATTGTGTTTTCATAAATATTGGTGCCAAGAAACTGTAAATATTCTTTTCAAGATTAATCAATGGAGAGTTCTTTTTGGACACTATAAGTCTCATGGGGTTACCATCCTTGTGTATTTTAATTTTTACAAACATTCGTGGGACCTTTGTACCCATTGGTGGGTTTGCATTTTTGATATCATTAGGTAAGGTGCTGTGGTTCCTGATGTTAGCCAAATATCTTACTTGATTATCAGTTGGGTCCCTTTTCACCTCAGAACATTTCAATTCTTCTATTGCCAATTTCATTTTTAGGTTATATTCTTCTGTATTCAAAATCACAATTTGGCCTGTTTTATCAGCTTCACAAAATTTGATGTTCCTGTCTTCTTTTAATTTCAACAGTTAATTTTTTCATATTTTAACTTCTTTAAATAATAATTTTAATTATTTTTTTCATTATATTCCTTTAATATAATTCAGAATAGTTTACCACTAAACTCCTCCTTATCCTCATTAGGGATATTTCTGATGATATGTTCAAAATTTGGTGTTAAATCTTTGGTTTTTGTTATCTTCTGTGGAAATGCATATTTTTCCTCCCGTTGTAATAGAATAAGTTAGCTCATGTGATGACATGTTCTGGTAAACCTCGTAGTTATTTTCTTTTTGTTCATGTCCTGTATATTGGTCCAACAGTCGATGTAATTTTGCCGTATTGCTTTGTTTGGCTGTCATTCTTTCTTTTTCAACTATTTCAGTAGTTTCTCTTAACGTAGTATCCAAGATTTCATTCTTCCATGATCCACTGAAATTTCTGTATGTTGTATTACTTATATTTTTCCATAATTTTAAACAGGTGGTTTGTAAACCAAAAATTATTATTCTTTTATTTACTATCTCTGCACTTAATCTTTTCTTTTGGCAAGTTTTTTATATTTTCTCATTTTTCTTATTCATTGAGGAGTTCGTTATTCTTATATATTTCGGGGTTAAGTCAAAGTCTCTACATGCAATCAAAAATTCGACTTGGGTTTCAAATTTTGTTAATTTGATTTTCTTTTTTTAATTCTCCCAATATATTCAATTTCCGTTTTTGAAAAAAGCCTTCTTACCGATTATTTCGAGACCGGGTCGTCCCAGCCGCACGATCACCCTACTCCGGAAAATTTGCATGTATTCCAATATATAAATTCAGGTTAAAACATCTATAGCAGAAGCCACAGTTGTTCTTAAATTTACGTGCATACAATTATAAGAATTACAAGGTTGCTTACCTATTTTCACATTTCACTGCACGTTTCATTCTTTCTGCCGTCATGCTTGGTTCAAGCCTCCGGTGCGGTGTTCTATTTTTGGTCTTCAGGTTCTTTCAAATGTTCTACGAAAGCTCAAGTCCATGAAGTGCCTTGTTGTCCAGGTTGCAAAATTGTATCCTCCCCCTCCCCACCCTTCCCACCAGCATGTAAAACCTAACCTTCGTTGCTAAAAACCCAATTCTTGACCACAAAATCTTTTGATATTATCAACGAACATAAACTGCCTATTTACAAACATACAAAATGCCGAACAAAAATGTTAAAAACGTATATACAACTATTTACATACGAGTCGAAAGAATGAGTCGTATGTAAATAGTTGTATATACGTTTTTAACATTTTTGTTCGGCATTTTGTATGTTTGTAAATAGGCAGTTTATGTTCGTTGATAATATCAAAAGATTTTGTGTTCAAGAATTGGGTTTTTAGCAACGAATATTAGGTTTTACATGCTGGTGGGAAGGGTGGGGAGGGGGAGGATACAATTTTGCAACCTGGACAACAAGGCACTTCATGGACTTGAGCGTTCGTAGAACATTTGAAAGAACCTAAAGACCAAAAATAGAACACCGCACCGGAGGCTTGAACCAAGCATGACGGCAGAAAGAATGAAACGTGCAGTGAAATGTGAAAATAGGTAAGCAACCTTGTAATTCTTATAATTGTATGCACGTAAATTTAAGAACAACTGTGGCTTCTGCTATAGATGTTTTAACCTGAATTTATATATTGGAATATATGCAAATTTTCCGGAGTAGGGTGATCGTGCGGATGAGATGATACGGTCTCGAAATAATCGGTAAGAATGCACTACCGTGGCTTTTTTCAAAAACGGGAATTGAATATATTGAGAGAATTCAAAAAAAAAAAAGAAAATCAAATTAACAAAATTTGAAACCCAAGTCGAATTTTTGATTGCATGTAGAGACTTTGACTTAACCTCAAAATATATAAGAATAACGAACTCCTCAATGAATAAGAAAGATGAGAAAATATAAAAAACTTGCCAAAAGAAAAGATTAAGTGCAGAGATAGTAAATAAAAGAATAATAATTTTTGGTTTACAAACCACCTGTTTAAAATTATGGAAAAATATAAGTAATACAACATACAGATGAAAATACTCCAAATACGTGGCAACAGTTAATAAATAAATAAATACATCGCTCTTTCCACGTTCCAGAAACACACAGCATGCGAAAAAAAATTTCAGCCAACCGCTGTGGAATCCACAGCGGTTGGCTGCAAAACAATTTTTTGAATGCTGTGTGTTTCTGGAACGTGGAAAGAGCGATGTATTTATTTATTTATTTTACAACATACAGAAATTTCACTGGATCATGGAAGAATGAAATCTTGGATACTACGTTAAGAGAAATTACTGAAATAGTTGAAAAAGAAAGAAAGACAGCCAAACAAAGCGTTACGGCAAAATTACATCGGCTATTGGACCAATATACAGGACATGAACAAAAAGAAAATAACTACGAGGTTTACCAGAATGTCATCACACGGGCTAACATATTCACAGAGAGCTGTATTACAATGGGGGGAAAAATATGCATTTCCACAGAAGATAACAAAAACCGAAGATTTAATACCAAATTTTGAAGATATCATCAGAAATATCCCTAATGAGGATAAGGAAGTTTAGTGGTAAACTATTTCGAATTATATTAAAGAAATATAATGAAAAAAATAATAAAAATTATTATTTAGAGAAGTTAAAATATGAAAAAATCAACTGTTGAAATTAAAAGAAGACAGGAATGACAAATTTTGTGAAGCTGATAAAACAGGCCAAATTGTGATTTTGAATACAGAAGAATATAACCTAA
The DNA here is from genome assembly GCA_039090855.1 of Macrothele yani. Classification (NCBI taxonomy): domain Eukaryota; kingdom Metazoa; phylum Arthropoda; class Arachnida; order Araneae; family Macrothelidae; genus Macrothele; species Macrothele yani. The sequence goes on along the minus strand of CM076992.1, from coordinate 98,128,823 downwards.
AAATGAAATTGGCAATAGAAGAATTGAAATGTTCTGAGGTGAAAAGGGACCCAACTGATAATCAAGTAAGATATTTGGCTAACATCAGGAACCACAGCACCTTACCTAACGATATCAAAAATGCAAAACCATCAATGGATACACAAAGGTCCCACGAATGTTTGTAAAAATTAAAACACACAAGGATGGTAACCCCATGAGACTTATAGTGTCCAAAAAGAACTCTCCATTGATTAATCTTGAAAAGAATATTTACAGTTTTTTGGCACCAATATTTATGAAAACACAATACAATATAAAGAATACATATGAATTTATTGAAATTGTGAAAAATGTAAACCAAGATCTAAAAGATTAAGAGCATGGCTAGTATGGATGTCAAGGCACTGTTTCCAAGTACCCCTGTACCAGAAGCTATTGAGATTATTAATAAAAAATTACAACAGGATCAATCTCTTAATAACACACAACTACAAGAGTTAAAAGCAATTTTATTATACATCTATGAAAATAATATCTTCAAATATGATGAGAAAATATACAAACAAAATTTTGGTGGCCCAATGGGTTCTCCTCTGTCAAACCTGTTTGCTGAAGTAATTATGAACAGCACAGAAGAACAAATTATCAGTACATTGGATGAACCACCATTGGTTTACTGCAGATGCGTAGATGATATCTTCATCATGACCAGAATGAAAATAGATAAGCTGGAATCTTTAACTCAACAACTTAGTTAATGTCTATTCCACAATTAAATTTACAGTAGAACATGAAGAAGAAAATATCTTACCTTACTTGGATGTTAAGATCATCAAGCAAAATAACCAACTGCAGTACAAGGTACATAGAAAACAAACATATGTCCCAGTTCTGATACCATATAACTCAACATACCCTTACGCACATAAATGTAATAGCATAAAAACATTAATTAAAAGAGCTATCACACATTCCTCTAAAGAATAATTTCATAATGAAGAAATAAATTATATTAAAGAAATCACATACAGATAAGGATACCCTCCACAGAAGATAAATAAATGGATTTATGGAGTACAAGTAAAGATTAAGGATACATATTCACCTAAAAGAAAAAAACAATTACAGTATGTCGGAGCAACACCTTACCTACCAGGAATCTCTACGGAAATCAATAAATTATGCCATAAATATAGAATTCAGATGGGAAACAAAGTAATGACTATTGGAGATATGATAATTAATAACACTGGAAAATGTAGTATCTTGGAAAAAGCTGGTATGTATGAAATACCTATAAGTGGAATCCCACCAATATCGTATATTGGAAGTACTAAAAATCAGTTAAAACATCGCTAATAACAACATATTAAAAATTGGCCAAAAAAAGAAGCAAAAACAGCACTGATACAATACTGTCTAGATAACCAGACATACCCGAATTTTGAAGATATTAAAATAATAAAATCATGTCGCAATAAGAGACACCTACGTATTGCAGAATCTGTATTAATTGAAAAAAATAGAGACCGAATTTGTAATAATAACGATCCAAATATCCTTAATGAAAAATGGAAAGAACTAATAAAAATTGACCAAAAAAACCAAAAACACAGAAGGGAAAAAAAAATGAAGAGTTCACTGAAGTCATTAACAGATAGATCCACGGTGGAAGCTTTTCATGGATGACGATGAGGCGGGGCAAGGAAGCCAGGCATATCGCTCACTCTTGCTGCAGTGGCAGAAGTGAAAACATCTAGAACACGTCCTGAAGATAACCCAGTAGAGGGTAGAAAGTACTTGAGGCAGTCTGCGTTGGAATGGTTTAGGGTGTGGTTGGTTGTTCATGGGGTGTTGAGAAGAAGAGTCGAAAGAATGAGTCGTATGTAAATAGTTGTATATACGTTTTTAACATTTTTGTTCGGCATTTTGTATGTTTGTAAATAGGCAGTTTATGTTCGTTGATAATATCAAAAGATTTTGTGTTCAAGAATTAGGTTTTTAGAAACAAAGGTTAGGTTTTACACGCTGGTGGGAAGGGTGGGGAGGGGGAGGATACAATTTTGCAACCTGGACAACAAGGCACTTCATGGACTTGAGCTTTCATAGAACATTTGAAAGAACCTGAAGACCAAAAATAGAACACCGCACCGGAGGCTTGAACCAAGCATGACGGCAGAAAGAATGAAATGTGCAGTGAAATGTGAAAATAGGTAAGCAACCTTGTAATTCTGCTTATAAATGTTTTTATATTTTCAGTTCCAAAGTTATAAGTAAATGCATTAATCTCAGCTCAAAATATTTGATATAGTTTATGTCATATTATTTGAGAGTGTATTTAGTAGAGCAAGCAAGCATTGTTACGTTTAGTGGTCGAAAAACGTTGTTTTTGTATATCCTGTATTAATTTATTTATTGTCACAAGTTTTTAAAGCATAAGGTATTCACAGTTCCATTTTTGAATATCTTATGCTTTAGAAATGTAATTCTGATGCTTTACCTTGTTCTCATCACTATCTCCCCCCCCCTTATTTTTAAGCTGTTTTCTTCTGATTTTTCTCCTAGATCATCACTGTGATTATAGTATTTAGCTTTTGTTAAGTATTACATGATTTTGCATATTTTAAGTGTTGGATCTCTGATACAAGTATATGGCTCATAGGAAATGGTCTTCTGTGACAGAACTTTTAATATTTTAATATATTCTAAAAGAGAAAAAAGTGCACTACCTTAAATGGGCAAAAATTAAAAAATAAAGTACTTTTTTTGTTCACTTATCTCAGGTACATTTTTAGTAACATATTGTTGTATTAGTAGCTACTTTTCATTTCTACTAATGCACTGTTAAGTCCGACTTATTTTTCTACTCTCAAATCTTATTCTGTCACACACTTTAGATGTAAGTGAATAAAAAAGGGAGGTACTCTTGTCCATATTCTTTTCACGTATCCTATAAAATCTTTTAAACATGTTCGAGATGCATGCTTTTTTAAAACTAAAATAATTTCATTAAATTTTTTTAAACATATTCTTGCACTACATTTGGTAGTCTTTGGTGGGTCTGTGGAAAACAAATTTGTTCTTAGAAAGATGAAAACTTAAATTAACTATAATTCTGTACATATGTTTATGAATATCAGGTCCTAATTTTTACATCTCACATTTAGTCTTGGAGTAAAAAGTCTGCAATTGTCAAACCCCTTTACTCATGAATGAACTCTGTAACATTGCCAATTCATTAAAAGTCAAAATTAATCAAGAACTTTTATCAAACCCAGTGTAATGGCACTTAATTAGACTGTTTGTGGTATCAGTTTCTCAGAACCCCGGTTCTAGAATCAATCAAACTGACACTCAAAAAATTAATTTCTGTAAGTTCCCTCAATTTCAGATACAGTGGCATTGAGCTCTCATTGTAATTTACACTGAACCATCAATTTGTTAAATTTGAATTCCATTACAAAAATTCTCAATTTTTTGGTTTTTGTTTCTTGATTTCACTTTTATTTTTATGAAAAAACTCAACAAAAAAGCATAATGTTGTGAGAGTGCAATTAAAAACTGTTAAAAGCCCATAGTAATAAGTTTTATAAAGTTGTTCCTGCATAAATCACTAACAAGATAGCTGTACACTTTAGAATTTGAACAGTTTGATCTCAAAATATTGCTAATTTTTTGTTTATTTTTTGCAGTGTTAGTGTTGCTGTAAAGTTCTAGCTTAATAGTGATTTCTGAGATGTGCAAGATGTTTCAACTTAATGGATGTGCATACATAATAGGAATGTTCTTGCACCTCATTCCTTATAAATAAAAGAATGAGCTATTCTGTCCCATTTTCATTTTCTATAATTAGGTGAATTTCTTCCAATAAAGGTTCTGTGTTATTATCTAAACAAAATTAAATTAATGTGGAGTTTTTTTGTTTTGTTTTTTGTTTCCAGTTTTTCAAATGTTTTTTCAGACATGTCTTAAAGTTTTCAGACCTGTGTGTCTTTTGTTCTTCTCTTTAAAGACAAGCACAAAAATACGAACAAAAAGCTAAGAAAACCATACTAATACAATTTTGTTTAGATAATGATACAGATCCTTTATGGGAAGAAATTAAATTAACTATAAAAACAAAAATGGTACAGAAGAACTCAGAACCTCTGAAGCTGTGTTACAGTTGAGAGAACAAAAAATGAAAACTGCAACCACAATGATATGATAAGCTTGTCATATGCATGTGTGGAAACATATTAATATAAGAGGAGAGGAAATGAAACATCTTTAGTCTAAAAAAAGGAGAAATGCACAAAATTCTAACAAGGCCAAGAGATGGCAGCAGAAACCAACTAGCAAACAAATTTTATATCATTCCAGAAGACTAATACAACAGAGACAATGATGGACAAGCATGGATGCCTGAAGTTCACAGTACTCGCTGAGCGAAATGCATTTCATAAACATTTTTGTTCAATGAAATTTAGTGTGCTTACTACAATAAAAGAACAACCCATCATAATGTAAAACAACAATGATTTATAGTATTATTCCAAAAGAAAAAGATTGAACAAGTCTTCAACAAAAAGGACTGATGTTCAAAACAACTACAAGACTCTGCAAAAATCAAGATAAATAAAGAATATTTCTTAGAATTATTCAAATATTAAAGGGTTATATATCTTGAAATTTTGATAAGCACTAAGATGTGATGACAAAAGTGAAAATTAAAACATACACTCATGTTCATAAAAAGGAGAACTCCTGAAAGTAGTTGAGCTATGACTTTGATTTTTATAGGATATGTTCATTAGGCAATACAGAACAAATAATTAGCATCTCAGTGTCATAGCTACCAGGTGCATCAATGTAGCTAATAATCAGTGTGGCCACCTCTGGCTTGTATCATCTGCTGTATTCGCTGATGCATCAAAGTGAATTCTATGGAATAGCCATCCAGGCTGTATTGACCCACGTCCAAAGTTCATCAAGAGTTGCTGACTGTTAGTTGTACCGCTGCATCTGTCGTTTGATCATGTCCCAGAGATTTTCTATGGGTGATAAATCTGGCATTCTAGCCGGCCATGGCAGAAGTGGAATATTGTTATCCCTGAAGAAGGCATGTGTTGTCGCTGCAACATGCAGTGTTGCATTGTCCTGCTGATATATGGCCACGGAGACGTCCTGCTGCAGGTACAGAGGGAGACCGGCCGTAGAATGTAATTGACTAACGGGCACTCGTTGTGGTGGTACGGACTCTCACAAGAGGTAATCTGCTTTCGTACCTGATACACTCCGTGCCATAATGCCTCGTGTTGGTGTGGTATGCCTGGTGCGAATACACTCTTCCCAATGCCTCTCCCCTGTCCTCGGCGGACACAGATACAGCCATCATTTTTGCCTGAACAGAGAAGCATGTTTCGTCTGAGAACAGAATATTGTGACACAGCGGCAAACTGGTGATCCATAAATGGCCCTGGGCACTATTTTGTGTGGCCCACTTTTGGGAAAAATTATCAAGGTATCCCATCCCTAAAAATAACGGTATGTCAGCCTCAGTGTTTCCTCTTTAAACATCTTTTCAACACAAGTCTACTAAATGTTGTAGGTTTTTTTTTTTTCTTTCTTTCTTTCCATATTGAGGCAATAATTAACATTTTACACATTTTCCTGGACTGTAGATCTCTTGTAAAACTTAATGTAAGAACAAAATTACTTGCATTGACGAGAAGCAATAGACAAGGGATGTTCTCTGAGTGTGTAGAAGTCTTTTTTCCATTCTTATACATTTTATTGCGATAACTGAATTCAGAATTCGTAATAGTTTCTTTGCTTTTAGTGAGAACAGAAATCCAAATGCGCCAAAAAATCCATTTTTTCAAGACTTATCAATAATAAAATAATTCGGAAAAAATCTCTTGAAAGAACTAAAAATTCCCATAATTGCAAGAATTTCAGTGCAGATTTATAGAATGAAAGAAATTAAAGAGCGCGAAAATTAATTTTTATTTATTTAATTTCAAATTGAAAACGTACTTGCAACCGAAATAGACTTTCCAGAACTGTAGTTCAAGAATTGTTGTCAGCATAAGGCCCAAAATGTAGTAAATCACATGCAGATCTCCTTAAAAAAAAAAACATACACATACAAAAAGCAACAACTTAAAATTTTTGCTGCAGGTGAACTTCAATGTGTTAATGTACACAATGAATTTTGGGTTTTTAATTCCGGACTATTGATAACATTTTTGATTGGACTGTTTAGATTATTTAACTGCAATTAGCAAAAGCAGTCTGAGGTGGAGGATGTCGACCCAAAGGGACGGCGCTTAAATTTGAAAGTTGAGAAAGAGGAAATGGGTGTTTTAAACAGTGCTTGCCTCAACAGAACATTTGCTATGTAGTCCCTTCCCCCTTTTCTGAAGCTGTCAAAGTGATAAACAAACTTTGCAGTTTTAATAAAACTTGGTTTTCTTCTACAGAAATATTGAACTACCAGTATATATGCCTTTCTTGAGTTAGTTAAAAGTCTACTGGCCCCAAATATGGCAGCGCCGCCCCGGTGGCACAGTGGTCTAAGCGATGGCTTCTGATCTTTCGTCCAAAAGGGTTCCGGCCGCCCCGGTGGCGCAGTGGTCTAAGGCGCTGGTCTCTGATCATTCGTCCGTAAGGGGTCCGGGTTCGAATCCCGGTGAGGCATGGATGTTGTGTTTGTCTTACGGCACTGGCTCTCTCCCTTCCCTGGAACCAGTGACCCTAAATTAGGGACGGGCGACTGCTTATAGCCCATTGAGTTGCTCACGGTGGTCGTTAAACCTCCAATCAAAAAAAAAAAAAAAAAAAAGGGTTCCGGTTTCGAATCCCGCCCGGTGAGGCATGGATGTTGTGTTTGTCTTAGGTCACTGGCTCTCTTCCTTCCGTGGAACCAGTGGCCCTAAATTAGGGACGAGCGACTGCTTATAGCCCATTGAGTTGCTCACGGTGTGGTCGTTAAACCTCCAATCAAAAAAAGAAATCCTTACCTATTCTTAACCAAGCACTGATATGCCAACCGAGCCACGCGGCACTTAAAACAAAAACGGCCGGTTTCCGATCTGTGACATTGCACAATCTGATTTTCCTCGACGCGTTATGCATGTGCCTATGACACTGAAGTGCTAATCATTTCGATATTGCCTGATTAGCATATCCTGTAAAAATCAAAGTCGTGGCTCAACTCCTATCAGGTGTGTGTGGGTTTTTTTTTTTTTTTGTGTGAACATTGGTGTACATAATGTGTATAAATACACTTCTTGCTAAAAAAAATAAATAAATAAATAAACATACGAAACACGCAACAACCCGATAAAGTCGCTCGATCCTGATGAAACTCCGCATGCAAGTACCTTAAGGCCGAATATGCAAATGATTAAAGCCGCCCCGGTGGCGCAGTGGTCTAAGGCGTTGGCCTCTGAGCATTCGTCCGTAAGGGATCCGGGTTCGAATCCCGGTCAGGCATGGATGTTGTGTTTGTCTTACGGCACTGGCTCTCTCCCTTCCCTGGAACCAGTGACCCTAAATTAGGGACGGGCGACTGCTTATAGCCCATTGTGTTGCTCACGGTGGTCGTTAAACCTTCAATCAAAAAAAAAGGCGTTGGCCTCTGATCATTCGTCCGAAGGGGTCCGGGTTCGAATCCCGGTGAGGCATGAAAGTTGTGTTTGTTTTACGGCACTGGCTCTCTCCCTTCCCTGGAACCAGTGACCCTAAATTAGGGACGGGCGACTGCTTATAGCCCATTGAGTTGCTCACGGTGGTCGTTAAACCTCCAATCAAAAAAAAAAAAAGATTAAAAAATAACGACAAATGACTAAATAGTGGACCGCCACAGCGCATGTGAGCCACGTATCGAGGACAGGGATAGGGGCAGGCCGGGCGGTACCCGACCTGTTTCTTTTTGCCCGAGCTAGCGACTCACATTACAGTCCAGTGCCCGACCTCTTTTATATCTTAGGCCTGACCTCCTTTATATCCTTTGCCCGATCTCGATCAGCAGCCGCCCTTCCCAACGCGTATAAGCATTTCGTACATTGATAAGGGGTTCAGCCAATCAGAGGGCGGTATTTAGTTTCAGTGACAACACCTATGGGTGGAGCTTATTTGCCTGTGTCACGTGTGATTACTCACTGATGGTAGGAACGGATATTACAAACTGACTGGTGTACATGTTTCTAGGTTTGTTAGCAGGAGATGCTTTTTAAATGTGATAATGATGCAACATTGGTTGTTTTAGAACATGTTGGTGAGGTGGGGAGGGAAATGTTTTTAACACAGACCTTGTAGAGAAAGAGACTGGTAAACGCAATGACAGCGCTTTGGAAGCGACGGTATAGCGACGGGAATCAATCGAAGAGCTCAGTTGATTCTGTACGGTATGAATAGCGCATAAAGAATATTCGTGTGCGAACCAACAGATTTCTAGACCAAATTTTAATCGATAAGTTCTCAATTTCGGCGAAAATCGGCCATAAAATAAAAAATATGCCGTTACAGGGAGCTAACATGAACAAATACGGGAAGTTACGGAATTGCAAATTTTGAAAATATCACATTATCGTACCTTCATATTACCCTTAACCACCTGATTTTGTTCCTCAAATTGTTTTATTGAAAGATATTTTTACCCAATGAGCTGATGCAAAATAAATATCCCACAAAATAAATAAAAAAAGGAGGGGATCTGTAGTTTGTTTACAGAACTATCACGGCTTTTCCTCAGACATGCAATGTACTTTATTATTAATTGCAGTGCTGCCTTCATACTCAATAAACTAATTTAAAAAGCTACACCGACATATGAGTTGGAAGAACAAAACAGCACTTTTTCTCATTTAAATTTTTAACCAAGCACTTCTGTGCCTCTATAAATTATGTATGTTCTTCTGAAGCAAATCAACAATTAATACATCACACCCTCATGCAAATAGAAATACTTTTCTTAACTTAATACTTTTTTTTGCTAAAAAAAAAAAAAGTTATGATTACCTAACATTTTTTTCAAATTGTCTTGTAAAAGATCAAAAAGGAGAACACAATGCAGGATAAGCACTGAAGAAATGAAATAGTGGTAAACAAATTTGTTTTTCTTCCTGCAATTATGAAGTCAAATGCTAGCTTTGATATGCAGTAGAGCAGTGCTTCTCAAAGTGTGTACCGAAGTTCTAAAGGGGTTCCACAAGCAATTCGTAAAAACATTGCCAAAATTTTCAAGAAAATATGTGATTTTTTTCTTTCCCGATGACAGCCTTAACCAACCAATTCCCCACAGCCAATAAAAAACGGTTCAAAAAATTATACACCTTCTGGAAGGTGTGATCAAGATGAAACTGTCAAATTTGCAGAAAGAACAAAATACGATAAGAGCTATTAGTTTCGGATTTATGAAAGCTGATGATGATCCGCATTGTGCCGTACGCAGCAAAGTTTATCATAATAGCTCAATGGCACCTGCTAAACTGAGTCGGCCGCCCCGGTGGCGCAGTGGTCTAAGGCGTTGGCCTCTGATCATTCGTCCGTAACGGGTCCGGGTTCGAATCCCGTTCAGGCATGGATGTTGTGTTTGTCTTACGGCACTGGCTCTCTCCCTTCCCTGGAACCAGTGACCTTAAATTAGGGACGGGCGACTGCTTATAGCCCATTGAGTTGCTCACGGTGGTCGTTAAACCTCCAATCAAAAAAAAAAAAAAAAAAAAAAACTGAGTCGCCAGTTGGGGTGTACACATCGGGAGCTCAGAGATACAAATGTGCATTTTTTGTACGCAAACATGAAGTTTTAAAAGTGAAAAAGCAATTTTTCATGGAGCACACACAGTGAATGAATAAGCTACTGAGGCTTCTCTTTTAGTAACGTATCAAATAGCACGAGCAGGTAGGATGTAGGTAAAAATATCCCCGAAGAAAATACCCTTGAAAACTGAAAAGCGGTAAAAAATACCCCAGGAGGAAATACCCCCAGAACAAACGGGTCACTGTAAACTGCCACACAGGAACACTGATGTGTGGCAGTGTTCAGGTGTGGATATTTACCGGCAACCCTGCCACGCATCTTTCAGCAACTTGGCCACAAAAGTTCAAGCGCGGGGCTGGGGGGCTAGGGCTATAAAGATTGCCGTTTCTGGTCGTATATTGAGAACTGAATTGGGAACTCCAAACGAATTTCGAGAAAACGTTCCATGTAAGCCAAGCGAGAATTGTACTTTAATTTAAAGAAATAAATTGCCGAAGTACACTTGGTTTGGGGAGGCTCCACCCCAACTTCCGTAATATTATATTCTGGGCCGCTGGGGTCTGTCAGTATATCCACAGGATGTTCCCCTTGAAGTTTCCGTAAGCTGGGGGGGGGGGGGGCTTTCCCCAAAAAAGTTAAAATGGACGTAGAGCTGTAAACATTAGTATCATGCTTTATATAATGATTCTGTATACCACGAATTTTCAGGAGGGTGAGGTGAGTTTCTAAGAGCTCTTCAGGGGCAACATCGAGGATACACTGACTGACTCTAGAGGTCCACAATATAAAACTACAGAATTTGGGTTTAGAGCCTTCCAAACCAAGCACCTGGTGTCCCTTTTACAGACTTCACCAAATTTCTGGGGAAGGGCATACATAGTTTGCCACTAAACACAACATGAAGCATAGAAGTTGCGAGCAAATCCCTTACCTTGAACACTTGTTTGCGCTCTTAGGAACTTGGGAGAAAGTGAATTCAATCCACCCTCCTGAAAATTCGTGGTCGTGTACAGAATCACTATATAAAGCATGGTTTTAATGTTTATAGCTCTACGTCCATTTTAACATTTGGGGGAAAGCCACCCCTACCCTTCCCAAGCTCACGGACGCTTCAAGGGGAACATCCTGGATACACTGACAGACTCCAGCTCAGAGACGGCACCACAGGGTGGGCAAAAGTCCACCAAAAATTTTGGTGAGCCCCCGCTCAGCCTCTCCTCCAGAATTTTTTGAATAAATGAAGAAAATGTAGTACACTTTACTATCGGAGCTGTATGTTCTGTGGCAATGGGAGAATGGTAGCATTATGTTCCTCCAACCACGATCCATGACACAGACGGGCAACCTTACTTATATGTTGCGCTTCCGCTTTGGCACACAGAGGTCGAAGACCGGCCGGAAGTTCAAAGAACATCGTCAGTCCGATACCACTGGGTTGAAAAGTTGAATAAGCATCACTCTGCCAATCCCATCACCGCCCTAGCGCTCTTGCAGTCTATGACCAAGTAGTGGGCGTTATCACGATCTTCGAAAACAGCAGACAGTGATTAGCGTCAGTCACCACCAGACAGTGAGCGAAATTTCTCTTGGCTAGTTAATAGTTACACTCGTTTTCTTTCTCGTTCTGGTGTAAAGTCTCATTTTCCCTGCTTGATTTATTTTTTGTAACGTATTGTGCATGTTACATGAAAGTGGGGTACTTCTTCCCAAACCAAACTTTGAAATAACGTGTCCACAAAACGACCAATCCATTATTTTTTGGAACAAGTGTTAATCAGAAGAAGAAAAATAAATTAAGCGATAGTGTTTACAAAGCTGATAATGATTATCAGACGGCTACAACTTCATCAACAGCGTGTGGTGAATCATTAGGAATCAACGAGGATTCTTTAAGTGTTTGTAGTGATTCAATGGAAATTTTTTATGAGCGCAATGTTTGTGAAAATAAAACACTGGAAGGATCACATGGTCGCAAGATAAAAAATGTTGTTCGGAGAGCTTGATACAGCAACTTCACTTTCGGATCAACCCAAACAGCGTATATTAAAACAGCTCCCACAAAAAAATACGGTAAAGAACAAAGAAGCTTCCAGACATATTAGTATAACATGTTTCCATGGCTTGCATTTGGTATAAAGAGAGATTCCGCCTTTTGTTTTCCGTGTAGAATGTTTTCATCGGACGACGAAAAACATGAGGTCACCTTCGCTCAGCGAGGTTACAACAATTGAAAAAAAAGCTCTTGAAAAGGAGTCGGCTTAAAAAAAAACACCAGAACAGCTTGACCCACAAAACTTACTTGGTGTCGTAGACCTCTTATAAGAAAATGAAATCAAGAAGCGCAGAGTCATCAGTTGCCACACTTTAAAATGCTGCATGTTCTGCGGAAGTTAACAAAAAGCTTTGTTTAGGGTAAGCGACGGCAGTTCTTGAAAATTCCTGACTTTAATTATATATCTATATATGAATCATAATCCCCCCAGATTTTAGAGCCCCCTCCCTTCCCCCTCGTTGAAAAATTTCTGGCGCTGTCCCTGCCGCAGCTGCCCAGAATATAATATTACGGAAGTTGGGGGTAGAGCCCACCCAAACCAAGTGTACCTCAGATCCTCGGCAATTTATTTCTTCAAATTAAAGTACAATTCTCGCTTGGCTTACATCATGGAACGTTTTCTCGAAATTCGTTTGGAGTTCCCAATTCAGTTCTCAATATAGGCCCAGAAACGACAATCTTTATAGCCTCCCCCCCCGTTGAACTTTTGTGGCCAAGTTGCTGAAAGATGTGTGGCAGGGTTGCCGGTAAATATCCACACCGGAACACTGCCACGCATCAGTGTTCCTGTGTGGCAGTTTACAGTGAACCGTTTGCTCTGGGGGTATTTCCTCCTGGGGTAGTTTTACTGTTTTTCAGTTTTCATGGGGTATTTTCTCCGGGAGTATTTTTCCCAGGGTTATTTTTACCGTTTACCTAGCAGGAGAATCTTATACAGTAGCCGAGAATCTTATCAAGCCATGTGCTATTGACATGGTAAATGCATGCTTGGTGAAAAATCGGTCAAAGAAATAGCGAAAACTCCGCTATCAAGCGATACAGTGTGTCGCCGAGTGAAGGAAATAGCACCACCCTGGTGGCGCAGTAGTCTAAGCGAAGGCTGCTGATGATTTGTCCGAGAGGGGTCCGGGTTCGAATCCAGTGAGGCACGGTTGTTGTGTTTGTCTTACGGTGCTGGCTTTCTTCCTTCCCTGGAACCAGTAGCACTAAATTAGGAACGGGCGACTGCGTATAGCCCACTGATTTGCTCACGGTTGTCGTTAAACCTCTAATAAAAAAAAAGGAAGGAAATAGCCGGCAGTGTAAACTTATTATTTGCATCAAAACTTGCAATTTTGTTTTGCAAGTGGATGAGTCTACAGTCGTTTCGGGTCTCGCGATATTTTTCGTCTTTGAAGGACGAAATCTTAACGAAATAAGTAGCACACAAAGAAAGCATATACGTACACAATTACGCACCACCCCGTCGCACAAATCCTGATGTGAACAAGGAATTAGGCAATGCCGCGCCGTTATAGTGAAAAAAAAGATGTTTCTGCTGTGGTTAGGCTTCCACTGTAATCAGATTCGGTGTGCTTCGACTATAGGCGACGTTGATGGCGACTGCAGATGAAGAAATCACATGCTTTGAATTGGTTCAAAGCAAATTAGTGTCTAACAATGGGATGAGAGCTGAGTGGAATCCGTGCCTCCGGTGATTCCTCTGAAAACAGGTCCTTCGGATGAGTTGCATGGGAGGTGATTTATTGCCCACTGACCACAAAGAGTGCCGTCCAATGACTTCGACTGCCCCCCACTTTCTCTGGCCGTAAAACCAACAGTACAGGGGCTGTTGTTATCAAGAAATTTGAAGTTCTGTTAATTGGATATATATTTATCGAACGAAACATCGTATCGCTGTAGAATTTAATCAGCATGTATACAAAAAGGTTCAAATTTCGAAATGAAGAATTTTGGTTATTCAGGGTATCATAGTTTTTTCCTGAAAAATCTTCAAAGTCAGTAAACAACATTGCTTAAATTTCTTAACTTTGAGAATTTTTAAAATGAAAGACAAAATAAATTTCTTTTAAAACATGTAATTAGGTTTATGAGCCTGGCATTAATTATGCGTATAAATTTTTCTGGCTCATTATATTCAATACGTCGAACGACTATTATCCATAAACATTTACAATTTGGCAACTTTCGCGTCGTTTATAGAAACAACTATTTTGAAATTTTACTTTTTGACTTCATTTTGGTATTCTACTATTGATAGACATTCAATTTTTGCTATAATCTAAACACTGAATTTTGTGCTCCAACTGCCTTAAATTGTTAAAATTTGCTCGTGACTGAGATCATCTTTATACATACTTCAACAATTCTCTTTCATCCAGGATCTAACAGAATTTTTTAACGAGGAAACTTATGAGATATTTATCTCTAGATAATGTGTTTTTTTTATGTGTGTGTGTGTGTGTGTTTACAGTGGACCGCATGATTAAAACTTAAGCCTGATTTGTCCATTCCAATCCTCCCCTGTGTGTTTTTATTGGATTTGAACTGTTTTGATAAATTTTATAAAACCTATCCTGAACATCTACTGTCAGAACTTGAATATTATGCAAAAATTCTTGGTACAATTTTTCTCAAAAATGAACTGAACGTGTTTTATTCTCGAATCCAAAACGCAATCTGTAAAAGACATTACATGATTAAATTGGACATTGTATTTACGTAGTGAAGTGTGCAGACTGGTGGGACCAAAGACATTAGAGAAGCATTGATTGACAAACGTAATGCTGGGGGTTCTGAAACTATGGGAATTTATCAAGGAGGATCCTTCTTGAAATTAATTGAACATTCAGTGCCATCTGTGAATGAAGGAAATTGATGGCGAATAGATGCTGTAACGTATACTCTCGATTCACTTTCCTTTTGATTTTACTATCTCTGGTTATTTTATTTTCCTATGTAAATTATCTTCTTACTGAACGAGATGTTATTTCTCCCGCTGAATGAGATCTGGCAATGAGTGTAAGTCATGACGTGGTGGTAGCCAGTATAAATAGGCGCGTTCAACGATGCAAAAGGAGAGCGTTTGTTGTTGTACGGAGGAGAGCGTTTGTTGTTGTATAGGGAGAGCGTTTGTTGTATAGAGAGAGCGTTTGTTTATGTGGAGAGCTATTGTTTATGTGAATAGAGCCTCGTTCATGTGCAAGGAGCTACGTGTTATTTGAGTAGCTGTGTGTGTGATGATACCAGTAGAAGTTCATAATAAAAGGTTTTACGTAAGTACGTCTTTCTCAGTTCATAGTACTGTCAGACCTCTGTCTGGCTGTTAGGTTTATTTCATTTAGTGTTATTAGTAACAACCAGCATAAGACTTTATTCATCTTAATTACTACTACAACATTACTACCAGTTATAAGTTTGTTCATTACTATTACTACACTACTAGCAGGAGACTTTATTCATGATCTTAATTAACTAGTAACAACAACCAATTTTTTTATTGGAGGTTTAACGACCACCGTGAGCAACTCAATGGGCTATAAGCAGTCGCCCGTCCCTAATTTAGGGTCACTGGTTCCAGGGAAGGGAGAGAGCCAGTGCCGTAAGACAAACACAACATCCATGCCTGACCGGGATTCGAACCCGGACCCCTTACGGACGAATGATTAGAGGCCAACGCCTTAGACCACTGCGCCACCGGGGCGGCACAACCATTTGAATTCACTATTTGAAGCTTAGTACAAGCATTGAATTCATTATAGTATTAGTGAAAGCTATATTCACGATAATTAGTTGTAGTAGTACAAAAGAGTTATTCATTATAATGCCTTTTAGGAAAGCAAGAGTGTTGGATTAAATTCATAATGTACTGCAGAAATTACGTTTAAAGAATGTTCGTATACGAACCGAAAACTTCCTAGATCAAACTGTAATTAGCAAGTTCTCATATCCGAGAAAAAGCAAAATAAAATTCGTAAACAGGAGAATATCGGAGGCGGCCATATACATGCACAAGAGAAAAAAAAAAGGCTGGTAAATAGGAAAATTCCGCGTCACATACAACAGTATCTTGAAGATATAGAATTCAAATACCTGCCCTCAAACTCGTCAACACACTAGCTATACTTCCTACAATGAAAGCTTTCATAGTATACCGAAAGTAGTATGCTATTTGCCAATCTATTTTCTTCCTCATTGCCAATCTATTTTCTTCCTCATTGCCAATCTATTATCTTCTTCTTTGCCAATTTATTTTCTTCCTTGCCAATTTATTCTCAATAATTAAACAGTCTTTGTTTGGGACTAATATTAATGTTTCCGTCAATGACTGCAACTTCCGAAAGAAGTTTTTCTTCATTAAACACAGTCACACAAAAACAATTCGCTTGATAAGGCGACCAGGATATCGGGACACCGATTTGAGGACAAAAGGGCGTGGCGTCCTGAAATTGGTAGTTCAGTTGGGGACACATACCTACTCAAAATAAATATGCAAATATTTTTGTCACAAAACTGCATTGCTTCAATAAGTGTGATATTACACATTAAAATCTGTGTCTTAAAAGGATATATCTTGTAGAATGTTGGTAATTTGTATTGACAAAGCAGAACTATGATGGCGAGAACATATTAGCAAAAATGAAATGCTTTACCTTAGGTACATGCACTGAATTAGAATTAGGCTGCACACCATAGTAATTGCATGGCGAATTTTTCATTTTGCCAAAGTTTTTGGAGAAACTCAGAACAAGTACAATCGAAATTTGATAGCGCCAGTGGTACATTGACCTAGTGCTGGCTACTGACCATTCGTACAAGTTGGTACGGATTCGAGTCCCGAATGAGGCACGGGTGGTGTGTTTGTCTTGCAGCACTTGGTATCTCCCTTCCCTAGAACAAATGTCTCCAAATTAGAGACAGGTGACTGCTTATAGTCCTTAGAGTTGCTCGTAGTGGTCGTTAAACCCAGAAAAAAGAAAAAAAAGTCAAAATTTGTTTTCACAAAAAACATGTTGGAAAATTAGTACAACAGAAACTACTTTTAAGAGTCCGAAGGGACCCAATCAGGTGTATAGGCCGGAGTTTCAGAATTTCAAAGTGAATATCAGCCAATTTCTGCTCTGTAATGGCCGTTGTGAGGAGAGGCATTGTCTTGAAGAATGCTCTACTCCACATTTGGAGACCAATTGCTGCTTCGGTTTGTCTAGAAGTGCAATATAATGCTTTGCCGTGGTGGTTGCACATACTGTATATGTGTGGGTGGTTGCACCCTTTACCATATAATCTACAAGCAAAATTCCATCGTTGTCCTTGAAGACAGACGCCAACACCTTGCTTGATGACTGCTGTGCCTTGAACTTCTTTGTACACGAGGAACCACTGTGCGCCGCCCCGGTGGCGCAGTGGTCTAAGCGATAGCCTCTGATCATTCGTCCGCAAGGGGTCCGGGTGCGAAACCCGGTGAGGCATGGATGTTGTGTTTGTCTTACGGCACTGGCTCTCTCCCTTCCCTAGAACGAGTGACCCTAAATTAGGGACGGGCGACTGCTTATAAAAACTGTGAATTTAACTCGTGCCGATAGCTACATACATTAAAAACTACAGAAATCACACGATAACTATTTTAACTCCAATGTTAAAACATTTAATAGCCGCCCCGGTGGCGCAGTGGTCTAAGCGATGGCCTCTGATCATTCGTCCGAACGGGGTCCGGGTTCGAATCCTGGTGAGGCATGGATGTTGTGTTTGTCTTACGGCACTGGCTCTCTCCCTTCCCTGGAACTAGTGACCCTAAATTAGGGACGGGCGACTGCTTATAGTCCATTGAGTTGCTCACGGTGGTCGTTACACCTCCAATAAAAAAAAACATTTAATATTACATTTCAAAAGATGGTATAATAAAATATGTACTCACATGAGATCTTTCGGTGCCCCAAGTGGGTACCATCTTCGGATGCTGTTAAAATTCATTAAACGAAAGTGACAAACATTGTGTTATTTATACACTGGCGTGCAAAAATTAAGGGCCGCCCCGGTGGCGCAGTGGTCTAAGGCGTTGGCCTCTGATCATTCGTCCGTATGGGGTCCGGGTTCGAATCCCGGTCAGGCATGGATGTTGTGTTTGTCTTACGGCACTGGCTCTCTCCCTTCCCTGGAACCAGTGACCCTAAATTAGGGACGGGCGACTGCTTATAGCCCATTGAGTTGCTCACGGTGGTCCTTAAACCTCCAATCAAAAAAAAAAAAAAAAAAATTAAGGACGAGACAGTTTTTCGAATGTAACGTCGTGCAGAAGTGCTCCACATCGACTAAAATCATACCATAAGATCCCTAAGATGTAAGGATACGAGACAAGTGAGCAAAACCGTCCAAACAAGGAATCCAAAGGATACAAAGGTACTTTATTGAAAAGGTAGCTTCGATCACAACTGGACAGAAGACAGAAACGTCCATGTGACAGGCGGCTGCCAAGAAAAACACAGTCTTCAGTAGGGGATATGATCACCCCTGACTGCGTTGCAGGATTTACAGCGTCTGTCCATGCAGAAGACGAGGTTGTCAAGGAGCTGTTGAGGCATCGCGGCCCATTCCTCTTGTAGCGCCAATCGCAGCTCCGGAATCGTTGCTGGTGGCTGGTGACATGCTGCCAAGCGTTTCCCGAGAAGGTCCCACACGTGTTCGATTGGATTTAGGTCCAGGGACCTTGCGGGCGAATCCATGCGTTGAATATTTTCACTGTCCAACAGCTCTGCGAGAGCCACTGTACGATGAGGTGTAGCGTTGTCGTCCATGAAGAGGAACTCAGGTCCCACAGCACCTCTAAACAGACGCACGTGAGGCAGGAGAACCTCGGTACAATAGCGGACACCAGTGACTGAACCTCCTTGGAAGATGTGGAGGTCAGTACAGCTACCAAACATGATACCGCCCTAAACGAGAACCCCGCCACCTCGAAACCGGTCCCTTTCAATGATGTTGGAGGTGTGATTGCGTGTTCCCTGCTCTCTCCAGATGTGTATACGTCCAGAATCGCTCGTCAGACTAAATCGGCTCTCATCCGTAAAGAGAATTCGACCCCATTGCTGATGTGTCCAGTTCTTGTGTTCCTGGCACCACAGAAAACGCCGTCTCCGATGAGCAGGCGTTAATGGCACACACCGTACTGGTCGTCGTGCAAATAGACCACCTTTGTGCAGCCTCTTGCCCACGGTAAAACGCGATAACGGACGTCCAGTTGCCTGTTGCATGTGCCTAGCGATTTCTCCCGCTGTCTGCCGTCTGTCTCTTCTCGCCCGTAGGACAATATACCGGTCGTTCGCCGCCGTGGTTGCTCGTGGACGACCACTGCTAAACTCTCGGACAGCTGTTCCTGTCGTTTGAAATGCTCTCCAAGCTCGTGAAACGATGCTGTGAGCGATCCCGAACTCCTCGGCCACACTAGTCACACTTCGACCTTCTTCCAACTTCCCAATGACGCGACCTCGGGTAAAGTCATCCAGATGTCATCTTTGTCCTTTCCCCAATCCTTGCAAAAATCTACATGCAGGAGTTGGAAAACAAAGTTTTTCGGTCAACCAGTTACAGACCTATGTTATATCTTAGGTATGTAGATGATATTTTGGTATTCTGGAACCATCCTTTGGAATATCTACCAACATTTGTATCTGAGTTGTCAAATGTATTTAAAACTATAAAGTTTACTGTAGAATATGAAAGTAATTACAATTTACCATTTCTAGATATCATGCTTACTAGAAACCCATCCAAATCAACTATTAATTCTTCAGTATATAGAAAACCAGAATCAGATACGATACTAATACCTTGTGCACTGGCACACCCATGGAGCTACAAGTAATCGTCGATATCTTTTCTTATAAGAAGAGCCTTCATTCATTTGCCCACCACAGTTCTTCAAAAGCAAGAAATGGATACCATTTATAATATCACCCGTAATCACGGATATCCAGAGGAAACCATGCATAGGATAGTAGCCAAGATTAAAAGGAACAGGACTACAACATTAAGATCTGTATATGAAGAAAAAGATAGGAAATACATTGGTTCTCTTCCCTTTGTACCGAAATTGTGCTATTCCATGAAAACGATATGCCATAAATACGATTTTGATATCGGAATAAACACAATCAGCATTAAGTCCTTACTTTTGAAAGACAGAGATCCTGTGCCTTTTGATGTGAAACATGGTGTATATGTTATCCCTCTTAACAGTATAGAAGAAAATGAACAACAAAAAGTGTACATAAGCCACTTTTCGTTCAATATCAGCTAGATTAAAAGAACATAAATATGATGTTAAAAATAGAGATACAAACACAGCTTTAGCACGACTTGTAAACCAAGGTAATTAATTATCATTCCGCCTGGAACCAGATTAAAATTCTCAACACACCAAAATCTACATCAACTTTAAGATTTGTTGAGAGTTTGTATATTATGAAATATGGGAATACAGCATGTAATGATAATTTACCAGAATTTATACCTATACTGTGGAAAACATACTTGGGTTTGTCGTGTTAGGTATTAATAAATCAATAAATTATATCCATTAATTTTATGTTTGACCAGCAACAAATGTTGTCCCAGTCTTTCATTGGTTAAACCCATTTTATAATAGTTACGTCATTACGACTGTAGTCTTATATAAATAAAAGTGTTTGTCACTTTCGTTTGATGAATTTTAACAGCATCTGAAGATGGTACCCACTTTGGGCACCGAAAGATGTCATGTGTGCACATATTTTGTTATATCATCTTTTTAAATGTATATATTAAATATTTTAACATTTAAGTTAAAATAGTTATCGTGTCATTTCGGTAGTTTTTCATGACTGCTTATAACTCATTGAGTTGCTCAAGGTGGTCTATTCTTTGGTCTCTAGATCTTATATAGTATATGGATCCACGTTTCATCCATAATTACGAGACAGTTCAAAATCTCTCTATGTTCTCGCCAGCAGAGCTGAGACGGGCAGAGCCTACCTCAGCTCTGCTGGCGAGCTGTCCGTGGCCACGTGACTCCAGTTTCTAGCTCCGCCGCTGAAACAAAATCCTAAATCTCTGGCTAGCGCATGATTGGTCTAGAGAGCGTAATCGCGCATTACATGTCGAAATGCAATTCACGCGTCCGGGGTCTTGGTGAGCTGGGGGTCTTACACTGTGATGACTGGGTCTTTATTTCTGGGTCATATTTCTGGGTCCCATGCTTCGTCGCCAGTAGTTTCATAAAGTTGTTGTCATTCCTAGCCAATTCCAAAAAGTCAATGGCTACAGTCGTGTTTCATTTTACTGATCTGAGAAGATTTTTGGAACAAATTTTGCAGACTCATGTCTCATTCCCAGATCTTCAGTGAGCATTTTTTTATTGGGGGTTTAACGACCACCGTGAGCAGCCGCCCGTCAAGATGGGCGACGGGTGGGCGAGCGTTATTTTTGGTGGGGCAAGTTTGATAGCAACCTTTTTTACGAAACAATGAAAGAACGAACTTTTAATGCTCTTCACTACCGGCTACAAAGAAATTCGTGCAATCTCGACCACCTGCAGCTGGACACACACACATAGACACACGGATCTGACTAGTTACACCACTGGCGTAAGATACAAGTGCTACTAGAATGTCGCCTTTGAACCGGAACCCTTTCGGACGAATGATCAGAGGCCATCGCTTAGACCACTGCGCCACCGGGGCGGCCACTACGTTCTTAAACAGAGGTGTTGTCTTTGAATCCCTGCCAAACACCTTCTTCAAAGATTATTCCACCGCTTTAAAGCAGCAATTTCCAAAACATGCCATTTCACACATGTTTCGGCGAGGCCGAACGATTGTCATATACTTTTCTAAGGCCGACTCTGCTCGTGCCGTGATGAATGCTAGCCTCACCATCGGCGATCAACATCTTGTTCCCAGCCCAGTTGTCGAGCGCCCGATGAATGTGTCCTTCTACCCGGTGCCCTCAAAGGTAACCGATACAGTTTTATTTGCGGTTCTTGCGTCAGTCGGCCGTGTGGTTGGAACGATTTAGATATATTCTGCTGCCCCTAAAGACCCCGAAGACAACTCCCTGCTCGGTGTTCGTCGCGTGGGTAGGGTTGTTTTTCTTCCCCGGCGCACATCTAGACCATCCCGATTCAATTCAAAGTCAAGTGTGGTAACCAGATCCGCTATATTGACGTGCTCACTGAACATCACTGCAGCAAATGCTACAAGTTTGGGCACTTTTACAAGCAGCGTCCCAATCCTGCTGCTGCTCTACAAGATTCACCGCAGGTGACTTCTCAACAATCCTCTGACTCGCCCTTGCCTCCATGCCTTTCGTCCGAGGCACCTCTCAGACGAGAAAGTGCTCCGTCATCGACTGAGGTGCCACCATCTCTCTCCGCGACCGATTTTCTAGTGCTGCCGGAGTCCTCCAAGTTCCGCGCCCCTGATCCACTAGCTGATTCTGCAGACTAACGTGTCGTGTCAGATACTGAAGTATCAATTGCAGATACTGACGGCGCTTACACCAGTGCAGAACAGACCATGAGTGACCCCTCTGAGCCTGATCACAGCACTCGCCCAGATAAGAGGGCGGCGCCCAAACCTCTTCGAAACATCACCAAGCGAAGGAGAGCTGCTGGGAGCTCCACTCGCTCCTCTTCCCGGAATCGCATGAAACCATCGTATCTTCAAGACTTTGATACCACTTCTGACCCTTCCTCTCTAATGGTATCATTTGAGGACTTTGATCAGACTCTCCGCGACACATCATTCCCGTCTTTGCCTCTTGCGTATGAAGAGCTGCATGCTCTCACCTGTTACACGCAAAAAGCACACGGCTTCCTCCAGTATGCGAAGACCCATGAAGCTGGACTTCCTGCAATCCTGCAACAGCTTTCCTATCTGGACAATCTTGTAGACAATTCTTCTTACTTGTCCGGTCCTTCTGCTAAGACGGCCAATTTCATTCGCAAACAGATCCTCGGACTCAAGATTTCTATCACCGGGCTCACCACGTCACCGGGTGACCTGGCGCTTTCACGGTAGTTTCCTTCAACTGCCGGGGGTTTGGATTCCCAAGGTGAATTTCGCCGTGCACGAGGACCTTTCGGCAATTAGTGCCGATGTCCTCCTGCTCCAGGAAACGTGTGCTCGCTTACAACACCATTCCATCAGTGACGCCGATGGCAGTACACCTTCCATCATGCCCACCGTGTACTGCGTTCAGGTGGAATTGCCGTCGGAATACATCACCGTTTACGTCCATCCATCACTTCTGGTGCTGTTACCAACTTATTACAATGTTTTACATTTTGTATCAATTGTGTACCGTATCATATCTTTAATGTGCATATTCCTACTGACGACTCTCAACTCCATCCGCTTTTTCATTGTCTTCGGACTGCGCTTGCAGCAGTCCCCCGAGGAATTTTGCGTCCTCTGGGGTGACTTTAACTGCACTCTGCAGCCTTTGCTCGACCGCACGTCTACAGGGGGAGCACCTCTCCCTTCTTGTCGATCTGCTTATTCAACTTATTACCGATTTCCATTTTGTTGGCTCGTACCGGCATCTTCACCCGGACACCATTTCTTATACTTGGCGGAATTCTTCAGCACAAGGATCGGCGGCAGCACGTCTCGATCGCATACACGTTATCCTACCGCTGCTTCCAGCGATCACTGCGGCGAGACATCATCCTTCCACCTCTTCCGACCATTGTGCTGTGGCGCTTATCATCTGCATTTCCTCTTTCCCGCCCTCAAGACAACGCTCCTGGACCTTCGACGATTCATTGCTTATGGATGTGGCGTTTTGCGCCGACGTCCGCCGTTTTCTTGCTGATCGACAACATCTCATCAGCATCACTCCCAGTACTCTTCGTCTATGGTTATACATAAAAAACGATCTTCGTCTGCTCGTACGCCGTCTTTCGTTCGCTATTCGCAACAAACGTGCGAAGGACATTTGTAATCTCCGTGGTTCCTTGGCTGCAATCCCCGTTGTTCCTTGGCTGCAATCCCCGTTGTTCCTTGGCTGCAATCCCCTTACAAGATCCCGCTTACCTTGTTGTTCAGGATGCTTTACGAGCGAAACTCCAGCCGCTCGCCTTGGAGGCTACGCGCAGGCTGAAAATGCTTCACCTTTCTTCGCCGGAGATTTCCTACGAGGAGCTCTCACGAACCGAAAGAACACACCGTACGTCGAAAACGCTACGCCACCTTCGCCCACCTGATGGTACCATCTCATCTGACCCTTCACGTCTATGCACGGAAGTTCGGCGCTTTTTCCAGGACAAATTCCGTGCGGTGGTGCCTACTCTTGCTATCTCTTCCTGCCCTCTTCTTTCTGCTCTACCTCAGGTCCCACCCCAACTCTGTGATCCTCTTCTTTCCGCTTTTTCTCCTGCTGAATTTCGGGAGGCGTTCGCCTCCCTTAATTCACGCGCATCTCCGGGACCTGACGGCCTTCCCTTCTCCTTTTACCGCGCCTTCCTCCCGTCTCTGATGCCTTTTCTTCTCGATTGCTTTTCTTGCGCCCAAACCTTCTTGGCACTACCACCGAAGTTTACTGTAGCGCACATCATTTCCATTCTCAATCTGGACTATAAACTTTTCACTAAACTTCTCTCTCGCCGCTTGAACTCTGTGCTTCCCTTTCTTATCTCCCCCGACCAGTCATACACAGTGCCTGGTCGGTCCATTTCTAACAACATCTCCTTCCTCCACCACCTAGTTTTACTCGCCCGCTCCCACTCCGTACCCGTCGCCCTGTTTAACCTTGACCAGAGATCAGCATTCGATAACATCTCTCACGACTTTCTTTCTGCCACTCTTCTCGGCTTTGGCTTGCCTTCTTCCATCGTTTCTCTTCTTCTCAGCCTCTATCGGGGCGCTTTCTTCCACGTCCGGACTGACTCCTTTTTAACGGAGCCCGCACCTTTTCTTCGAGGAATCCGGCAAGGCTGCCCCTCTCGGGGCAACTCTTCGCCATTGTCTTTGAACCATTCCTCCTGGCTGCTGGAAGATCACTCCTGTCTACTCTTCCTCCGACAGTTGCTAGCACTAAGCACCATGAGTGCGTACTTACAGCATATGCAGACGACGCAACTTTTTGTCTCCTCCAGGACGTCCAGTTCGACAACCTTCTCTCCACCTACCATATTTACGCTACTGTTTCTGGCGTTGCTTAATGTCACCAAAAGTACTGGTTTGTGGTGTGGGTTGTGGATGGGCCGGACCGATACCCCTTGGGGTGCGGTCTGGTCCTCCTCGACCCAGAAGATCCTTGGAGCCCAAATCCGTCACCCCTTTACCGCGGGCCTTTTGACATGGACCACTTTGTAGTCTAGGTTACGTCATCAAGCAGCGTTTTGGAGATTTGCGATTCCATTTACTTCTTATTGTCAGCGAGCTCATATCGTTCGACGATACTTACTTTCCCTCTGCACCAATTCCTGGACATCCACCGTCTTCTTGTCAACCCGTCTGACGGAACTCAACAGCATCTTCACTTCAGTCATCTGGGCTTCAAAGCACTGGTCAGCCGCTTTGACGCTATATCTCCCTGTCAAGCATGGGGTCATTAATCTCATAGATGTTCACTGTTACTATCGTGCACACGGCATCGCCTCCTTCCTTCGTCTTGTCACTTCGCCTTCCCCTTCTCTTACACTTTCTCTTGACGTTATTCTCTCTCTTCGCGATCCATCCTTCACTTTTCTTCTTTTCCTCAGGATGGGCTACTATACTATTCCTTCTTCTAACTTTCCTACTATTTTATCTGAGGCTCTAGCGCTTTTCCGTTCCCTCCTTATCTCTCGCTCTCGTTTTTTTTTTGTTTTTTTTTTTATTGAAGGTTTAATGACCACCGTGAGCAACTCAATGGGCTATAAGCAGTCGCCCGTCCCTAATTTAGGGGCACTAGTTCCAGGTAAGGGAAAGAGCCAGCGCCGTAAGACAAACACAACATCCATGCCTCACCGGGATTTGAACCCGGACCCCTTTCGGACGAATGATCAGAGGCCATCGCTTAGACGACTGCGCCACTGGGCGGCCTCGCTCTCTTCCAACCACCACCCTGGATCTCCTTGCAGAAACACTCTTTTTCTCTACCCTGGTTCACCCCCCCGATCAACCTTTCTTTCTATTTTCTTCTGGTTCCGTGCTGGCATCCTAAACGTGCATGCCCTAATTAATCCCGATTTTTCCTGGAAACCCCTCGACTTACTCTTTTCCACCCCAACTCCTTCCCTCGAGGACGACAATGCCCTTCTCCGTTTCTCCCTTCAGCTTCTCTATCCTTCTCTTGTTTCTGACGACGGCCTCTTCGTCGTCCCCGGCCCCAGCCTTCCTCTCCCCTTCTTTCTTCCTTTTCGTGACTCTGTCGCCCATGTCCTCTCTTTTTCTACCGCTGCCCTGTATCGTCTCCTCCGTGCGCCCTCTGCGTCTCCCCATCTCATTTCCGGGGTTTCTCCTTCCCCCTTCCTGGCCGTTTGGTCTGCTTCTTCTTCCCCCTTTCTTCTCCGCTAGACCGTAACACCCACTGGCGGTTCCTTCATCGCCGGCTCCCTGTCCCCCATCTTCTCTATCGCATGTCTCTTCTCTCTTCTCCTCTCTGTCCTTTCTGTGGCGTTGACGGTGACGTCGCTCATATGTACTGTCACTGCCCTATTTTGCTGCCACTTCTTCATACTATTTTCCGGTTAGCTGACATAATTTGCTCTAAGGACATGCCGTTTCAAGCATATCCGTGGCTGTTGCTCACAAAGCATCCGCCCACCCGCCTTACGGATGCCTGCTGCTTTCTTTTCATACTTACCAAGCAAGTGATTCACTCATTTCATCGATCTCTCAGGAATTCTCCTGTACTTCCAACCCTTCTGTCGGCCGGTGGGCGGATGTGAGCTAGCCTTCGGGGCCGGCTCATGGCGCGCCGCAGGTTGGAACTCACAGCTGCAACTTCCACGCAAACAATCGACACCTTTCAGAACACCTCGGCCCAGCGCACTGGGTGGGTTTCTATTGCTGGCTTTGACATCCTACTGGTGACTTGATTGTGTCCTCTTTTGGATTGTCTTTGTTTTGGTGTTTGGCTGTTCTCTTCACCTTGCTAGTACTTTTCGTTGGTTCTTTTTCTTGCACAGTTTTAATACTGGGCGAGGGATTTGTGTCTTAATTTCTGTGACCACAACCTTGTGTGTCCAGACTTTGGTTCTCTTTTTACGTTCGGGCCCTGTATTTTGTTTGCACCGTGCTTTTTCCGTAATTATGCTCTGCAACGTGTTTCTTATGAATTGTCCTGTACATATTTTCTTTCTTTTTTTGTCTGCACCGTGCTTCTCTGCCTTGGTATCGTGTCTTGTGCTCAATCGCGATAACTGTATTGCATATATCCTTCCTTTATTATTGTGTTCTGCATGTGCCTTCGTGGCACATCCCAGTTTTTTCGCTACTGTACTGTAATTTCTTTGCACCGTGCTTTTTGTGAATTGCTCTGTACATGCCCTTTACAATCTTGTTATACACATTTTGCACGTTTTGTTCTTGATTATTTAGACCACAAGCTCGTGTGTCCCGATTACTTTTGTTTTCGTCAAATGTGCTTCTGTATTGTTTGCACCATGCTTTTCTGCTTTTGGTGTCGTGTCTTATGCTTTATCACGGAAACTGATTTGCATAATTATCAGTGTTGTGTTGTGCGTGTGTCTTCGCGGCACACCCCAGTTTTCCACTATTGTACTGTAATTTCTTTGCACCGTGCTTTCTGTAAACTGCTCTGTACATACCTTCTAATCATTTGTTTTAAGCATTTTGCTCGATATGTACCTGGTTTTTTTCTTTCGAACCACAAGCTCGTGTGTCCCAACTACTATTGTTTTCGTAAAATGTGCTCCTCCTCCTCTTTGTTTGCACCGTGCTCCTCTGCCTTTCTATTTTGTCCGGTAACTAGATTGCATAACAATATCCACAGGTGTGCAAAAATTAAGGACGAAGAAGAGAAATTAGCATAACAGCGGAACGAGCAGGCAGAACGGGCCGAAAGACCATTCAGGAGATAGACAAGGGTCCGGTACGGTAGGGAGTGCGCATATATGCAGCGTGACGTAGGAGGGGAGTGTCGGAAGGGTATAAAGAACACGGGCGGTGTACGCTCAGCAATTCGGTGAAAGCTATTGCACGGTGTACATCGGTTTGAACGACATCGAGTTGCTGCCACCGAATGATATGGCCAACAGGCAATCCACTGGATGACTTTATCCGAGGTCACGTCATTGGGAAGTTGGAAGAAGGTCGAAGTGGTACTAGTATGGCCGAGAAGTTCGGGATCGCACACAGCATCGTTTTACCAGCTTGGAGAGCATTTCATACGACAGAAACAGCTGTCCGAGAGTTTAGCAGTGGTCGTCCACGAGCAACCACGACGGCGGACGACTGGTATATTGTCCTACGGGCGAGAAGAGACAGACGGCAGACAGCGGGAGAAATCGCAAGGCACATGCAACAGACAACTGGACGTCCGTTGTCGCGTCTTACCGTGGGCAAGAGGCTGCACAAAGGTGGTCTATTTGCACGACGACCAGTACGGTGTGTGCCATTAACGCCTGCTCATCGGAGACGGCGTTTTCTGTGGTGCCAGGAACACAAGAACTGGACACATCAGCAATGGGGTCGAATTCTCTTTACGGATGAGAGCCGATTTAGTCTGACGAGCGATTCTGGACGTATACACATCTGGAGAGAGCAGGGAACACGCAATCACACCTCCAACATCATTGAAAGGGACCGGTTTCGAGGTGGCGGGGTTCTCGTTTAGGGCGGTATCATGTTTGGTAGCTGTACTGACCTCCACATCTTCCAAGGAGGTTCAGTCACTGGTGTCCGCTATTGTACCGAGGTTCTCCTGCCTCACGTGCGTCTGTTTAGAGGTGCTGTGGGACCTGAGTTCCTCTTCATGGACGACAACGCTACACCTCATCGTACAGTGGCTCTCGCAGAGCTGTTGGACAGTGAAAATATTCAACGCATGGATTCGCCCGCAAGGTCCCTGGACCTAAATCCAATCGAACACGTGTGGGACCTTCTCGGGAAACGCTTGGCAGCATGTCACCAGCCACCAGCAACGATTCCGGAGCTGCGATTGGCGCTACAAGAGGAAAGGGCCGCGATGCCTCCACAGCTCCTTGACAACCTCGTCCTCAGCATGGACAGACGTTGTAAATCCTGCAACGCAGTCAGGGGTGATCATATCCCTTACTAAAGACTGGATTTTTCTTGGCAACCGCCTGTCACATGGACGTTTCTGTCCAGTTGTTCTTGAAGCTACCTTTTCAATAAAGTACCTTTGTATCCTTTGGATTCCTTGTTTGGACGGTTTTGCTCACTTGTCCCATTTTCTTACATCTTGGGGATCTTATGGTATGATTTGAGTCGATCTGGAGCACTTCTGTACGACATTATATTCGAAAAACCGTCTCGTCCTTAATTTTTGCACGCCAGTGTACATAATACATGCATTACCCATGTTCTGTTCATAAAATGTATGCTTCGGGTGTTGACACCCGATATTGTCTTTTATCATTCGATTTTTTTTTGTTTTATGGGACGGTTTCCCACTTGCATCATGTATAAACCATCTCATTGTCACTCATTGTTTTGACATTTTAATTTGCTGTCGAGCTACTCATTGTAACATACCTTGTTTTTAATATAGAATTTGAACTGCTCTCGGTGGTCGTTAAATACCCAATCAAAAAAAATCATACAGACGGTGTGACGTACCTGCCAGCAGGACGCACACGACATAAAGGCACATAGCAATCAGAATGAACGTCTGCGTAGCTCAGTTGGTAGAGCGACTTGTTCCGGAATAAGCGGACTCGGGTTCGAATCCCGGCGTAGACTAAAAATGACGGAGAAATTTACTTCGTTATAATGGCGCCCGAACTATCCGGATGACCCAACCGTTCAAAATCTCGCATTGGTGTGATGTTATTTCCACACCGCGAGATAAGAAAAATCTGAGAATCCCTTCTCCAGCGCTTCGAAAAATAAATGTGTGTGACGTTGCATTCCACACACCAGATTGACTGGGAGTTCTCAAGTGCACGTTCTACAGCGGATGGCTGGCAACGATTCATGGTCACGGCTGACCCGTGGGCCATGCCCCCGGCCCTCTTTCGGGGGAGATGTGACGTACCTACCAGTAGGACGCACACGACACAAAGGCACATAGCAATCAGAATGAACGTCTGCGTAGCTCAGTTGGTAGAGCGACTTGTTCCGGAATAAGCGGACTCGGGTTCGAATCCCGGCGTAGACCAAAAATGACGGAGAAATTTACTTTGTTATAACGGTTACAAATGAAAACTAACCGATAAACCAAGACAACTTGGATTTAAGGTATGTTACTATTCACATATAAATGAAAGTTACGAATTATCACTTACAGCTATAACTATTACCATTGGGCAAACTACAGTCTCATGGGGAAGGGGGTGACCCTGGTGAGCAACTCGTAGGGCTAAGCAGTCATCTATTCTTATTCAGGACCACAGGTTGTGGGGCCTTCCCGGTTCAACGGTGATCTAAGCGCTTGCTACTGACAATTCATCCAAGATGGGGGCCAGTTTGAATCCCGGCGAGGCATCGATGTTGTATTTTTTTACAGCATAGCCTTACCTGGAACCAGTGACATTTTTTTCTTTTTGATTGAGGGTTTAACGACCACCTTGAGCAACTTGGGCTGTAAGCTGTCGTTCGTCACTAATTTTGGGCAACTGGTTCCAGGGAAGGGAGAGAGCCAGTGCCATAAGACAATTACAACATCCATGCCTCATCGGGATTCGAACATGGACGAATGATCATAAGCCAGCGCTCAGACCATTGCGCCACCGGTGCGCGTATAAGCATTCCGTACATTGATAGGGGACTGGGAAAATTTTAGTCAATCAAAGGACGGTATTCAGTTTCAGAGATGGCACCTATGGGTGGGGCTTATTTTCATATGTTACATGTGTTCACATCTGAATTTGTAAGCATCATATCCGCTGCTGGTTTTAGTGTAAGGATATATTGGGAAATAATCTTCATGAGTCACTTTCCAATGGAATCGTTAATGATTCCACGAACCAGGATCTGACGTTTAGGAGCAATGTAAATTGCATAGAAGACTGTGTTAAGCAATTTGGTTTAAAAACTATGACATCTTGGAATTATGGTACTATAAAACCTCGCGGCGAACTTTTTTGTTTGTAAGTTTTCTAACTTTTCTATTTTCAGTGTTAGAATACCTGTTTTAATGCTTAATTCGTGTATAAGTCAATATAAACAACACTTGCCGTTTTTACACGATATTATAAAAGTCGATGATGCTGACTAAGAAACTTTAATCAAAAGGTTGTAATACATTAGTACTTTCGGGTCTACTATAGACCCATCTTCAGATTTGAATTAATCGAACTCTGAGATTACATATTGTTATATCAAGAACAGTATTGTTCAACAGTATTAACAGTATTGTTTATATTAGAATACCTGTTTTGATTTTAGAAAGAACGGTTTATTCAGAAGCGGCCTTGTTTCACTGTATTCATGGTAGAATTAATGGTACTAATTAATGAATTGGTTTAAGCCAAAAGCATTATCGGTAATACAAAGTGAAGTATTCTAAAAGTTGATGATTCTGGCTGCTGTTTCCCCCATTTTGTACTAACAGCAGTTGGATTTCATTAAGTACAGCACACCACTGTGTTGGTACTGGGCTGTTTTATACCGTTCATGCGTAGCTCTATAATTGAGGTCAATTTACATAAAGAAAAACACACAGGAATTTAAGTATTGAATTACCAGGTAAATGTGTAAATTAGCGTCCTAAATTATTTCGTCGGAAAAATGTCAGTACCTGGGAAAAGTGCGCCATAGATATTTTACAGTATGGAAATTAATGGCAAATGGTGCAGAAATTTCGTATTTCAAATGTCTTTTTTTTTTCGTAATATGCAGTGACCTGCGGTGACCCAACAGACTACCCAAGCAGTCGCAAAGGCAATTACTTTTCACTTTTTTACAATTTACATTAGGTTCAGATATTTGAAATAATAAAAGTGGAAAAACATGGTGTACGTTATAGATACCATAGCTACTTTTTTCATATCTATTCTTTTACACAACACATCAAAATCTAAAACAAAAGACTTCTGTTTTCCGAACAGACTGAAGTCACTTGACATACCTTTCTATTTAAAAGTAAACTCCATTCTTCGATCACTTGCAGCAAAATGTTCTATTACAGAATCGAAAAAAGTATTTCTTTCTTTCAGAGTATTTAATAGATCACTTTCAATTGATATCAGTCCAGGATGCAACAGTCGTTTCTGTCCTGTTCTGTTTCGTGCGTATGTCTTAATTCGCCTTAATGCAGAAAACGATCTTTTAACTGTTGAAGTGGAGACAGGTATCACACCTATAAGTGAAGCCAATAGGTAAAGTTGTGGCATCGATTTTCCAAGTGTTGAAGTCGCTAACATCTTCATAAGCTGTATAGGTGACTTGTCAGAAAATTTGTGTGAACTGTATGCTACGATTAATTCGTTTTTCAAAGGTACTTCATCGAAGTAGCGACCATAATGTTCAAGTAAGCTTTTCAAACCATAAGTGGGGAAAGTGTGAACGTAAGAGCTGTACTTCGAAGAATCCAGTAAGCACAAAAATGTAAGCTTTTCATAATCCTGAAATCTTTTATTAATGTGTTGCTCGACATTATCGAAAATTTCAAAATATAATCTTTTGTATTTAGTGGTAATCGTAATGTCTTCAGAAAGTTTCGGTTTCGTTTTCTTGGGAGTCCAACCTCAGCAATGGTTCCTTCGTACACTTCCTGAAAACTACTTCTAAGAGATTTCACAGCATTTTGTGTTTTCGTTATCTTACTTCTGCAGTAAACACTGCCTAATGAAGCATTCTGAAGCACGCTGAACAAAACATCAGTAAGAGGAAAAATACTATAAAAGGTCGCAAGAAGAAAGCAAAATTCAAAGTTTTCTAAATTGGACAAATGGCCCTGAACACCCGCAAGAATATCCCTTTCTACTTGTGATTGATGTTCCAACATGGCAGCAAAAGTCTGGCGAAGCTCTTCTTTTTTTCGTGGACAGTATTGACGAGTCGTGATGAATAATTCCATCTTGTTGGGCAAACGTTGGGTAGTTGACGTCCCAAAAAGGCATCAAGAAATTTTGAGCGCTTTGGTGATCTCGAAAAAAACGCTGCAAGCCCACTAAGAGTAGCAAAAAAGATACGACATTCAGGAATACTTGAAGCGCTTTGGGAAAGCACTAAATTCAAACAGTGCGCATAGCAGTGAACAAAAAGGGCTTGTGGAAAGGATGCTTTAATATTCGACTGTACACACTGCAAGGAAGAGGCCATTACTGCAGTTCCGTCGTAGCTCTACGCGACGAGTTTTCCACCACAATCTGAAAAATCCTTAATATGGGACAAAATAAGACCAGAAAATGTTGCCGCTGTTTTGTTCTCACTAACTTCTTGAAAGTACACAAATCTTTCTACCACCCTCCCTTCGTTTGCATACCGATAAACAAGAGAAAATTGAGACCCATTCGAGACGTCCGTTGTTTCATCTGCTAATATGGCAACAAAATCGGATTGCTTTAACTGGCGTTTTATTTCATTACACAATGCATTGGCGACAGGATCAATTAAATCATTTTTAATACGATTTGATACTTCTTTGAATACTGTCGAAGACTCCAAATGGTTTTTTAGTACAGGATCATACTGAGCAGTGTAGTCCAAAAGTTCCAAATAATTTCCGCGGTTGTTGGAAGTTTTTGACTCGTCATCTCCTCGAAATGAAATTTCTAGCTTCGCAAGGAAGCAAACGGCATTTATAAGCCGTTTCAAAATATCTCTATTGCGTTTTACCTTTTCATTGTGTTGACTTATGTTTTGTCGTATCTGGTCACTGACCTCAGTTTCAATACGAACAGTTCCAAAAGGCCGCCCCGGTGGCCCAGTGGTCTAAGGCGTTGGCCTCTGATCATTCGTCCGTAAGGGGTCCGGGTTCGAATCCCGGTCAGGCATGGATGTTGTGTTTGTCTTACGGCACTGGCTCTCTCCCTTCCCTGGAACCAGTGACCCTAAATTAGGGACGGGCGACTGCTTATAGCCCATTGAGTTGCTCACGGCGGTCGTTAAACCTCCAATAAAAAAAAACAGTTCCAAAAGTTGCAAGTGCAACGGACGCACGAATATGCTTAACAGCAACATCATGATCCCGTATTGCTTTAGTTAAATTGTTTAGCTTGCTGTATCCTGTTGTCCAAGTGGAGCTTCTGTCACAGCAAACAGTTCCAATAAAACAGTTTGTTGGTCTTAACACATCCGGCAAGCCATTCGCATCTTTCATAATTGGCGTTTTGAAAATGTCGAGTAATATTCTTTTGTTGCTGCGTTGAACTTGGCAATGCAGACATCGGTCTTCCTTTCGAAATCACATTTTTCTTTTCTTCAAAAGATCGGCGAGAAAACGGATTTTGCAACAAATCAGCTATAATGTCTGCGTTTATGGAATCAGACATCGCTGTTTAGAATCTTTTTAATGCACATGCATGATATATTCAGTAATTCACAGCACACGATGTAAAAAGAACTTCGAACAATGCATCCACAGCTCAGCTCCCATAACCCAAGCAGTCCAGCAGCTACGCGGTAAGACGGTCGTTTCTAGGGAGCGTTTCTCATTGGTTAGCAGACTAGTGCCGCCAGGTTGTCATAGCAACACCCCTTCAGCGGCGGTGACAGGAGCAGGTGTTGCATGCACTCGGCAGCTGCGACGAATCGCAGTGTAGCATCATTTTTTTCTCCTATCTCGTCATTGTTTTTGCCGGTGTGCGTGGATTATACACTTATGAAAACTTCAGAGGTATAAGAACGAATTTATAACTTTGTGGAGATTATTATCTGTGTCGAAAACAGAAATTTAAAGAATTTGAGATATTTTATCTATCCATCATTTCCTTAGCCCATTGCCCAAGCACTGCTTGGGTTGCTGGGGTGGAATGCTCGTCACTGGTAATATGTAACTGTGAGTGCGATACTGTGAAGAGACGCTGCGGTAGGCCTAACGCCTCGCTTCGTCGACGATATGAAGCTTTGCTTCGCTGAAGGAAAAATTCACCGGGGGGGGGGGGGGTGTTGTAGTTCACGGGCGGACGACTACAAGTCCAAGCGCGTGTCTTCTTGCCAGGAGAGCAAACCATGTTGTACTCATACACTACAGAATATAGTTCGTTCACGTTTTTACATTGTTTGTAAAGCAGATGTTGAGAAATTTTTCGTTCTTTCGCATATGACTCCCTGATTCGAAATAGAAAGTAGTAATATGGTTTTCTATGGTGTACAGAAAGCTGGGGAACTATAACTTTCGGTTCCGGTTTGAACGGCCTCAATTCGTAGCTGATTTGCTGTGTTCCTGCACTTTTGGTTCTCCTGTTAATAGCTTGTTCGCCGGTCAGTTTCTATCTTACTCATACGTATGTTTTGCAAATCGAAGAGGTTTTATCCGACTTTCCTACCGACAACGTACAGGATACAACAAAACAAAGAGTGGACAATGTGGACCTATTTTCTGTAGCGTATGACTACAACATTTATCGCTTTCATGCCAACAACGTTATCTCTTTGTCTTGTACTCTTCCGCCCGTCATTTCGGCACAGCAACGAACCTTCCTTTTTTTTTTTTTTTTTTGAGGTTTAACGACCACCGTGAGCAACTCAATGGGCTATAAGCAGTCGCCCGTCCCTAATTTAGAGTCACTGGTTCCAGGGAAGGGAGAGAGCCAGTGCCGTAAGACAAACACCACATCCAGAACCTTCCTTTTAACGGACCAAAGCTAAGCTTCGCCGGAGTGATACGTTAGGCCACCGCAGCTTCTCTTCACAGCGTCGGACTCACAGGTCAATATTACGATAAAAATCTTTAAAACACATTTA
This sequence comes from Macrothele yani, assembly GCA_039090855.1. Taxonomy (NCBI): domain Eukaryota; kingdom Metazoa; phylum Arthropoda; class Arachnida; order Araneae; family Macrothelidae; genus Macrothele; species Macrothele yani. Next base: position 98,093,023 of record CM076992.1, on the reverse strand, counting down.
AAATATGAAATTTCTTCACAATTTGCCATTAATTTCCATACTCCAAAATCTGTACGTCGCACTTTTTACAGGTATTAATATTTTTCCGACGAAATAATTTAGGACGCTAATCTACACATTTACGATAATGTGATATGTTCAAAATTCGTATTTCTGTAATTTGACGTATTTGTTCATGTTCGCTCTATGTAACGGCATATTTTTTTATTTATAGCCGATTTTCGCCGAAATTGAGAACTTATTGATTAAAATTTGGTCTAGAAATTTTTTAATGAAAGAAATACGGGATTACGCCATATAATACAAATTTTGAAGATGGCAATCCGATTTTGGCGTAAATATGACAAGGATGGTAAGTCAGATAATATCCGAAAACTTGAAAATTTTTTATTGTCCTGGAGCGGGACTCGAACCCGCGTCTCCCAGAAAACGCCCGGGTATGTTAGCCACTACACCACCCATAACGACCAAGTTTCAAGTTTCCGATCAATTTGAATATAACCATCACAGAATTCGCTAGTCGAAGCAACCGGCATTCATATTTAGCGAATCTGAAGGTTAAGAATCTTATCCCGTGTTTGCCCTGAGAAGCAGATAAATCATGAAAGAAATACGGGATTACGCCATATAATACAAATTTTGAAGATGGCAATCCGATTTTGGCGTAAATATGACAAGGAGAATGAAAATTTTCAAGTTTTCGGATATTATCCGACTTACCAGCCTTGTCATATTTACGCCAAAATCGGATTGCCATCTTCAAAATTTGTATTATATGGCGTAATTTCGTATTTCTTTCATGATTTATCTGCTTCTCCGGGCAAACACGGGATAAGATTCTTAACCTCCAGATTCGCTAAATATGAATGCCGGTTGCATCGACTAGCGAATTCTGTGATGGTTATATTCAAATTGATCGGAAACTTGAAACTTGGTCGTTCTGGGTGGTGTAGTGGTTAGCATACCCGGGCGTCTTCTAGGAGACGCGGGTTCGAGTCCCGCTCCAGGACAATGAAAATTTTCAAGTTTTCGGATATTATCTGTCTTACCATCCTTGTCATATTTACGCCAAAATCGGATTGCCATCTTCAAAATTTAGAAATTTGTTGTTCGCATGCGAATATCCTTTCTGAGCTATTCCGTACAGATTCAGTTGAGCTCTTAAATTGATTCCTGTCGCTTCCAAAACGCTGGCATTGCGTTTACCAGTCTATCGCTCTACGAGGTCTGTGTTAAAAGCATTTCCCTCACCAACATTTTATGAAACAACCCATGTCGCATCATTATCACATTTAAAACGCATCTCCTGCCTACAAATATTTACATCAGTCAGTTTGCAATTTCCGTTCCTACCATCAGTGAGTAATCACACGTGGCACAGGCAAATAAGCCCTTCCTCCATAGGTGTCGTCACTGAAACTGAATACCGCCCTCTGATTGGCTGAAATTTTCCCAGTGCCCTATCAATGTACGGAATGCTTATACGCCACCAGGGCGGCCCAGTAACAGTGGTTCATTGTGGTCGTTAAACCCCGAAATAAAAAAACAAAAACAACCAGGTATGCATATTGCATAATATACAAAGACTTACACTTCCCCGGTGACGCAGTGGTCTAAGCGATGGTTTCTGACCATTCGTCCAAGACGGGTCCGCGTTAGAATCCCGGTGGCGTATTTCACAAGTGAATGTACAGAATTGCGATTAAAGCCATTTCCGCCACGCGATTGGTTCAGAGCTACTTTGGAGATTGCGAATTGGTGGGGCCTGTGAGGAGAGTCATGTGACTGAGACATGTAAGCGTTGCTGCACACGCCATAAGCCATTTTAATATTCAGGTGTTTTCATTGCGACAATGGTTACCTTCAGTTGTTTTACCCATACAGCCGAAATGCTACAGGAGGTAAGTAGATAGTGTACTTTATTGGTAGGGGAACTTTTGAGTTTTTATAACAACATGACTTCATGGACTTGTGACTTATCTTCCGAAGTACTTCCAATCTATATAGTTCTCACAGAGCCGACAGATGTCAGCACGTCAGCGCTCACTGCCCTAGCACAGGATAAGTACTGATGTGTTTTGTATGGACACCCTTGAGCTGTTTAACATTTTTTTTTAATTTATTTATAGGGGGTTAAAATGTGGAATTGAAGGCATTTTTGGAGGGACAAAAATATGAGGAATTTCCTAAATATTACAAAAATATGTATATGACCGATCACTTACTATTTTATCAGACACAATATATGGCAAAAAACAGTCTGGAGTATTTATTCCAACGGAAGTGTCTTATTTCAACAGGACACTGTTTTGAGGTCTTACTTCGTGTCATTAAGTAGTTCTTTGCTAACACGAAATCACTCTATTTAATTTGTTTTTTCTAGCTAGACCTCTTCACATTCATGAGGAAAAAAACTTGATCGTCAGAATAAATATTTCGGTGTGGAGACATACTTTTCATTGTTAAAGGTCCTTTTAAGGGTAAAAGAAAGGACCTTTCAAAGTGTACTTTTTAGTATCCTTATAAACGCACTTGCACAACAGGACGAATCGTGGGTACTAGATTGACGTGCTGCCATTTATTTTATTGAAGTCGTCCTCAATTTTAATATTAACACATATTTCGATTGTATTCATCTGAGAAACTACAGATATTACTTATGATAAGGTCAGGTGATGCGTAACATCACAGCCTCTCCTTGACAAATGTCAACCCCGCCTTCTCGTGGTACATCCTGTTCCCACTAAAGGGGCTCTGACGACCGCCAATAGCGGTATAACTATACCATAGGGATTAGAGGAAATGCTATCCCACACTCACCAACCCGCTTGGCCAGCGTGGTGAGTTATGGCCAAACCCCTCCAAAATGACTCCACAACTTAAATCTTGGCCCTCAGTCTCCGGCAGCTGGAATGTACCTGGCCAAGGCAGCGGCCAGTGTGACATGAAGGCAGAGGGTGCTAAGAATCCCCGGAGGACCGGACTAGGCTGCCATCTGATGCTGACCTTGGCTACGTATAACGGACGCTCCCTATCTTCGGATTCAAGGCTTCTTGAATTGGAAGAGGAACTACAAAGGATCAAGTGGGACATCGTCGGGCTAAGTGAGGTAAGGAGAAAAGGAGAAGATCTCATTGAACTGAAAAGTGGACATCTCTTCTACTATCGTGGGACAGATACTGGCAGAACTAGTGGTGTTGGATTTATAATAAACAAGAAACTGAAGGATAAAGCTGTAGAAGTTGAAAGTTCCTCTGAGCTGCACGACTCGTTATCCAACTCTCGAAAGGATACCAGGCTCAGATTATTCAAACTTATGCACCCACCACAAGTCATGCTGAAGAAGAAATTGAAGAATTGTATGAGGAAATTCGTGATCTAAATAATAAAGGTAAGCAGCACTTGAAGATAATTATGGGAGATTTCAATGCAAAAATAGGGCAACGGCAACAGAATGAAACTTCAGTAGGTAAATTCGGTCACGGCAACAGAAACCAGCGTGGAAATACTCTCGTAGAGTTTGCAGAGGCAGAAGGGTTTTTGATCTTGAACTCCTTTTTCAAGAAAAAGCCACACAGGAAATGGACATGGAGACATCCAAATGGGACGACAAGTGAAATTGATTTTATTATGTGTAACAAAAAATTCGTCATAGAAGACTGCAGTGTGCTAAACAAGTTCAACACAGGCAGTGACCATAGATTGGTGAGATGTAAGATGCACCTCAACACTAAACTCGAACGTAGCAAGCTCATAAGACAAACAAAATGTATTGACATAACCAACCTTAAAAAGCACCATAATACCTTCAAATTGGAACTGAAGAACAGATTCTCTGCTTTAGAAGGCCTAACATCGGAAAAAGTGGATATTTCTGAAGTTAACAGAAAAGTAACCAAAGCTCTTATGGAAACAGCAACAAAATTAGCTGGGTCTAAGAACAAATTGCATGTGAACATATTATCAGGAAAAACCAAAATGTTGATGCAAAAAAGAAGAGAGATGAGGACAACTAAAGAAGATGTGACTTCCAAAGTGGAATATATAGAGCTATGCAAGACAGTACGAAAAAGTATCACTGAAGACGTAAGGAAATTCAACTGTGAACTAGTAAGGAAAGCAATTGAAAACAACCAAAGCCTAAAGATAGCAAAGGGACATCTCAGTAAGGGAAAAAAACAGATTATGGCACTGAGAAAAGAAGATGGTTCTGTAACAAGAAATAGAGGCGAAATTTTGACAAAAGTGAAAGATTTCTACTCCAAATTATATGAAAGGGATGATACATGTACTCCAGGCATCATGAAAGGTACCAGAGTTCTTCCAGTCCTTCCAGCAGAAGTTGCACATGCAAACAAGAACATGAAGTGGGGAAAAGCTCCAGGAGAAGATGGAATTACTGTAGACATCATACAAGAAGCAAGTGGAGAAATCGAAACAGTACTCGCCCAAATTTTCACTCGATGCCTTAATGAAGGGAAGATTCCTGAGGATTGGAACAACGCTATAATGATCTTGCTACATAAAAAGGTGACATTGAGGATCTCAGGAACTACAGACCTATCAGCCTCCTATCAGTGGTTTATAAAATCTTCACTAAAGTTCTTTCACACCGCTTGAAGGTGACACTGGACATGGCTCAACCGAGAGAACAATCTGGATTCAGGAGTGGCTACAGCACAATAGATCATATCCACGTACTGAGAGAACTAATTGAAAGAGCGAGGGAATATGAACTTCCATTGTGCATGGCTTTTATCGATTATGAAAAAGCCTTTGATTCGGTGAAACCATCAGCAGTTGCAATGGCTCTGAAATCCTGCGGTATTGAAGATGCATACATTAATATTATTAATAACATCTATGAAAATGCAAGTGCAAAGATTCTGCTATTTGAAAATACAACACACATAAAAATTGGAAAAGGAGTGAGACAAGGTGACACCATATCTCCGAAGCTCTTTAATGCCACATTGGAAAATGTCTTTTAATCACTGAACTGGGAAAACAAAGGCATAAAGATTAATGGAGATTATCTAACCCTCCTTCGTTTTGCTGATGACATAGTCATTTTTGCAACTACCCCATCAGAGCTACAGAGTATGATGCAGGAACTTGCTGACAAGAGTAAAGAAGTGGGATTAAAAATGAACTTTCAGAAGACAAAAGTGATGTTCAATGCTTTTACAAGAAATGAAGATTTATCGATTGATGGAGAAAAGCTGGAGATAACAGACACGTATGTTTATCTTGGACAGCAGATATCAAGTGAGGGTCACATTGGTGAAGAAATTAATCGGCGTACAAAACTTGCCTGGAGAGTTTTTGGAAGAAACAGCATAATTTTCAAGAGCAATATGCCATTATGTCTTAAAAGAAAAGTGTTTGATCAATGCATCCTTCCAGTACTTACGTATGGTGCAGAGACGTGGACCTTAGCTAAAAGAGACATACAAAGGCTGCAGACAACTCAAAGAGCATGGAGAGGTGCATGCTTGGTGTAACCAGGAGAGATAAGAAGAGGAACACGTGGATCCGAAAAATGACAAGAGTGGAAGACATCATGATCAGAGTTAAATCCCTGAAATGGCAATGGGCTGGACATACTGCCAGAAGAACAGATCATCGATGGACAGCCGAAATTTTAGATTGGATTCCAAGGGACAGGAAAAGACCCAGAAGAAGACCACATGGAAGATGGGTGGATGAAATTCGAAAGTATGCGGGAGTGACATGGAGGAGACTGGCACAAGACAGACCGTTGTGGAGGAAACTTGGGGAGACCTTCGTCCAGCAGTGGATTGATAATGGTTGACAATGATGATGATGATGATCGTGCACAAAATTACTGTACCGTATTATTCAATACGATCATTTGTCACATATGTTAAGTAACCTCACAATGGCCGTCCCGGTGGCGCAGTGGTCTAAGGCGCTGGTCTCTGATTATTTGTCCGTAAGGGGTCCGGGTTCGAATCCCGGTCAGGCATGGATGTTGTGTTTGTCTTACGGCACTGGCTCCCTCCCTTCCCTGGAACCAGTGACCCTAAATTAGGGACGGGCGACTGCTTATAGCCCATTGAGTTGCTCATGGTGGTCGTTAAACCTCCAATCAAAAAAAAAAAACCCTCACAATGAATTTTTTAGCAAAAAGAACCTCTTCCTATTAAGAAGTGTTCATGTCACATGACTCTCCTCATAGGCCCCGCCTACCGGCAATCTCCATAGTAGCTCTGAACTAATGGCGTGGCGGAAATTGCCTTATTCGCAATTTCCTACATTCACTTGTGAAATACGCATCCCGGTGAGGCATGGCTCTAAATTAGGGTCGGGCGACTGCTATAGCCAATTGAGTTGCTCACGGTGGTCGTTAAACCTCAAATCAAGAAAAAGAAAGACTCGGAACTGGTCAGCATTACAGTGCGAATATGATAAACAATAAAGTGAAAATTTTTATTGAGTTAGTTTTCACCCCGTGTTTGTGTTGAATAACATAGAAAATGGCTGCAGTGAAATTTTTAACTTGTCCAGTATTTTATTTTCCAGCATATTTCCTTTTCCTCATATTTTTTCAGTTTCATTAATCACTCCATTTGTTGTTATTGTTTCTTATTCCTCATTGCATCAGTCTTGAAAAAATCAGCAGTACTTTTCGCCAAAACTCACTCTTCTTCTCTCTCGTCTCTCTTTCTTTCCCCCGCAATCTCTATTACAGCGTATCTTGTGAATCTTTTTTGTGCCGCCCCGGTGGCGCAGTGGTCTAAACGATGGCCTCTGATCATTCGTCCGAAAGGGGTCCAGGTTCGAGTCCCGTCAGGCATGGGTGTGTTGTTTGTCTTACGGCACTGGCTCTCTCCCTTCCCTGGAACCAGTGACCCTAAATTAGGGACGGGCGACTGCTTATAGCCCATTGAGTTGCTCGCGGTGGTCGTTAAACCTCCAATAAAAAAAATATAAAAAAAATCTGTTTATGAATCCTGGGAAATTTCGATGAATTTTCGCTCATGTTGAATTTTTGGGAACATAACGAAAACCGAAATTATGGGGGAATTTGAGTGCGGAGTTGCGAATCTGGTGTAATTTTGCCGATCGTTTTATCCCTTTGCACTAAACGAATCTGCTTTGTTTCATATTATTAAGATGATAAAGAAAAAAAAAAGGTGTGTGTTATCTGTGTTTCCTAGATAAGGAGTGATGCTTCAACTTTATCATGCAGCATTTTGAATCCTGGGAACGGCTCTCTGTGAAGCGCTTCGACAGTTACCAGTCAGCTTGGTTAAATTTTCAGGTATAAATCATGTGAACGAAATCCTAATCTGATTCGCCCACAACTAAATAATCAGTATCTGTAATAGTGGAACGGATTGCAGTTTTTTTTTTAATTGTTTCAGGAGTGGGTTTCCAAGGTACACTCTATATGAATAATATTGTAGACTTATTTACTATGACGTGATCTGCGGACAGGACTAGTGAGTATGCAATTTCTCCTTGCGTGAAATCATGTGGTTGGCGAGAATGAGTGAGTTACTGGAAAAGTAATATTTGCGTATTTCTGTATACGTGTAATTTCATAATTTCATTCGTGGACACAAAACTAAAGGTTTCCTAAATAGGAGATGTCCACCAGTGATGTCAGTATGTGTCCCATAATGTATTTGGAATTTCAAAGGAATTTATTAAGTTATCTGGTGTTACTAGCAAGAAAGTTGCGTTAATCTTTAACTGTAATAAGCCACAATTTTTGGGTGATTTATCATTTTCTTTTTGTTTTAAGTATGTATGGAAAGATACATTTTGACAACAGCTGAGGGGTGAATACATGTAGCATAGACAGACCTTTGAGTTTTATTTCTTGAGTTTGTGAGAATTAGTGGTTTAAATCTGTGGGTTTCAAAATATAGGGAGACCTATGTGAGAAATCAGTGATTGGAATGGATTTCTTTAAATTGGGTCATTTCAGTTAGGAACAAGTATTTAAGAAATGAAAAAAAAAATAAAGAAAAAAATATTGAAAAGAATGATTTTCAGAATTAGAACCAAAATTGACCATATAGGATTTTTTTAGATTGATGAGTTGATGAACATTTGGAGCTGTCTGAAAGGGCAATAAACATCCAAAACAGTGGTGGGAAGGTCAGAAGTTTATGATGGGCCATTTAAATATGATCTGTAAAGATTTGTATGAATACTTTAGCAATCAGCAAACTTAGAGATCTGCAAAATGCTGTTATTATGATAGCTGAGCTGTACACCATTTTTGCATAGTTGTTTTGCTCTTTTATTAAAATTGGTTCAAGTGTAGATTTTCTGGCAATGAAATGCATTGTTATAATTCAAATGGAAAAATTAGATTTTTTTTTGTGTATGATCAGAATGTTATATATGCTTGCTTGTGAAAGGAATTTCATTATCCTCCGAGGCAGTAGTATGTAGGGGCAGATTGGGATGACCAAACCAGGCTGATAATTTTAGTCTTGCAGTTCACTGTAAAGACCCACTTTCCTACAGGGTAGTTCCTTATAAATTCCCCTCATGAAAAAAAATCTGCTAGATCTTGGATGAAGAGAGCTGTTAAAATATTCATTTTAAAACAAATTCAGTCGAACAAATTTTAAGGGTGCAAGAATTTTAGAAATTTGCTCTTGAATGAACTTTGCATCAAACCACACTCAAAACCAGGCAATTTTGGTGTTGACAAAATCACGTCTTGAAAACCCCATTTCCAACTTAATCACCGTGAAGGCCATTCTGAAAGTTGAGATGTGTACATTAAGGTGGTTCTTAATGTTATGGGAATTTTTTTTTTTTTTATAAATTCAATATTCCTACCCACTAAAAATATTCCTTTCGGTGTTATATTAATATCAGAATAAAATGAAAACAATCGAGCAATATTTAGAGGTCGCCCAACAAGTTGGAAATTTTGTGTTATTTGCATAAAATGTGCTACATAATGGTGCAACAATAATACAGCCATTCATAGACTTTTAACAATAAAATTAATCTTTTATTATTCAAAATTTAAAGCACACAAACTTAAAGTGACATTGTTTTGATGTAAAAGTATTATATAGTAGAAAACAAATTGATACGAATAACAGTTCTATTATTCAGCTGGGAATAGACTTCTGCTGCTCCATAAGAGATCTTTTAGTACAGGTGCAACAATTACGGTGATCAGCCACAACTTGCATAAGAAACAGAAATTGATCTTCATTGTAAGTAATGAGCTTATTCGATTGCAGGACAAGAGCGACCATATGTTTAGCATTGTCATTGGTTACCACGATCTTCTGTGCAATAGCGATACCTGCCTTATAGTCTTCTCTGTCTACCCAAGTCTGTGGGCCAAATTGTAGAAATTCAGTAGAGATATTCAGTTTTGTAAAGAATCCAATTGCATTGGGTGTAACAAAATCTGCAAGGTTCCTCTGTGCTGCACTACTGGCATTAAGAATGACAGGGTTCGGGCTCTTTGGAGTAAGAAGGCATTTGTTTTAAATCTAAAGCATTGACCATTTTCCGTTTTGCTGAGATCAACACTTCAGTATCAAAATGCCAGGCCAATCATCTGCTCGGATAAATACCATAGATGATTCTCCAATTTTTTACAAGTTTCTTTTGAAATATTTTTATTGTGTTTTTCATGCTGATAGAAGTCATTAAGAAAATGAAGGTCATTACGTGGTGCATTTGCTGCTAGTGGTGTGAACCAGGTACAAAATCACTATAAACTTACACATTTCTTGTCCTCTTTCCTCTGAGGATGTAAGTTTAAATTGGCATCGAAACATATAAATCTTGAGGGAGTAAATTAGCTTGGACATCCAATGTACATGGCACCCGGTGCTTGAAAATGAATTCCATGTGGTGAAGTGTTTCCAGAAAGGTAATTGACAGTTCTAGTAATTCACGGTAATCATCTCTTAAGTTAATTTGTTGCAAAAGCTGATGCTTGGCAAAATCGTTTATGTCTTCTGTCACAGTACTGGAGCTGATGACAATTCTGAAATGTCATCACATGTAGAATAAATGTTCTGATTTATAACATTCCAATTCTTCTGAAACCTATTAAACAATAAAACTTCAGGTGCTGAAGAGGGTGAAATACTTAGTTGGAATGCAGTGCCAGTAACTCCATAATGTGTGGTGACAAGCAAAATACAGTAAGTCTTCGCCAAGTTATTTTTCTAAGAAACTGAACACATGTACCAACATGGCGACCAGAATTGCAGCTTGAAGTATTGAAGCACGTCCCCACAATACAATTCTTAACATTTCATTCTTCCAGAACCTCAATAACAGCTTCTGAGTGGTTTTCTCCTGATCCACTGGACAGTTTGCTTACTTTCAGAAGCTGTGAAACACCAGAACCAGACACAATCACAGGAAGTTGATCAACATGTTGCTTCCCAGAGAGGTCACACATTAACTTTCCGTCCCAATGGACCACCAGAGGGACATCCCCAGAGATCCCTTGCTTATTAACGCAGCTGCAGTTTGAGCATGATGTTTTTCACGGTGACATTTTATAGAACTGCGATTAATAATAAAATATTCAATGTTATGCCCAAGACTGTGGGTTGTTTCAGCAATGACAAAGGTGGCCCTTCTGTCACTCATTTGTGTACTGTCTAAGGCTGCAGCAAGTGATGGAGTTATGACATTTACTTTCGCTCTGCTGCTCCATTTTGTAGGAAGAGAATCATTGCTTTTGCTGCTGGATTCCTCGTGCAATAGATCCTCTTCAACTTTATTTCTTGCAGAAGACTGATTTTCAGTTGCGTCATCTTTATATAACTGCAGCTTTACAAACTGAAATTAGAAGATGACTGTTTTTTAGCTTTTTGGTTTTTTTCTTTTCCTGTTCGATACATTCAAATTTACGTGCTTCTTTAGCTGCTAACGTGGTGTCAACTAAGCTCATGTAAGCACGACTTCCAGGTTCTCGTTGCGCAAGGAGAAATTTCAATCTTGTATTTTGATGAGGGTAAGTACATCAGCATGAGTAATATAGAAGAGATTATTCAGTTTTGTACGGAACTCGTATTCCATTGAATGGTGTGTTTGAAAGTCTCGATCACAGTGCTTCTTTAGGTTTGTCCACTCTTTATGAAGTTTTTCTAGTTTTGTAATGGCATTATCTTTTCTACATGTTGGTATACGAGCCTTGTTCCATACTTCCATGACTTGTTCTATCACAGAGGATGAAGCCTTCGGAATCAGTTTCTTTAAAATTAGGTGGATATAAAAGAATAGCCCCAACATCCACTTTATGCTAGTTCAGTAAAAATGCTTGGGCAACCCCTAAATATTATTTAATCTTCATAAAATTTTAACATAAGTCTATTATCATATAAACAAATATTTATAAGGGGTGGAAGCAAAAGATTCTTAATTTTGGAAAATAAGGACCATCCTAGTATACATGCAACATAAAAATTTTCCTATGCAATTAATTTTTACTTTTATTTGGTCACTAGTCACCTACTACACAATAGTATTGGCACTTCTTTCTGAAGTAGATGCCTTTTCGAAGTCTACCTACGTTATTTTGACCCATGAACCAGTACTGATGAATTGTTGTTTCTTTAATGTAAATGTCACAGATTTTGGAATACCTTTGCAGCAGAATTGCTTTGTTCTGTATACCTGTATGTGTATAAGTGTGTGTGAATGATGGGCCATCCAATGGGTACGGAAGTCTCCAAGATTAGGATAGAAGGTCACAGCTTACCGGTGATCATGGGTTCCAAGTACAATGACCTATGTAACAGTGTGTTTGGCCCAGCAGCACTTTTCTGACAGAAGTACAGAGAATTTTTCCATGTTGTTTCAAAGCAAACACCCAACATATATATATATATAGAAGGAAACACTTTTTTCTTCTTAAGGTAATAACTTGTTAGTCATATATAAAGCACCAATGAATTTAACGATTATTTTGTTCCAAAAAATTCGGACAAAAAAAATACAAGAAAGTGGGCCATTTCTTGAGTGGTCCACCAGGGACAATCTACCCCTGTTAGTATGTTTTTTAACCTATTGCTTATTTTCTATGACAAAATCTTATAGTTTGAGTGAAAACGATATACTACTGTTTTTTTTTAATTCATGATATTGTAGGACATGAGGAAGGCATAATTTAAATAACATGAAGTGAGTTTTACTTCTAAGGCAGCTCTTCTCAAAGTGGCAGTCTGCAAGCAATCTGTTAATAATCTGCAGTGAGTTTTCATAAAATAAATAAATAGGTTTTCACTGAAGTATTATCTATAACCCTACACCATCTCTAGTACACAGTAAAAAAAGAACTAACAAACAAAAAAGAATTGCTGGTCCACCACGTCAGACTGAAGCACTGTTCTCAGGAAAATACTGGTTGCACTAAACAGCCATCTATCAAATGAAATGTTTAGACTTCTTTGAATAAAGCTCATGTTGAGAAATGGCTTCCTAGTTTCTTAATTCAATTGCTAATCTAAAACAACTATTATGGGGATTTTACTAGGAAATTTTTTTATTTAAATTGCAAATTTTCGGACAAAACTCTTCTCCTTCTTCAGGCTGTCTTTTTGTTGTCACTTATTCCTGTCACTATTGCAGTTAGGGTTAACCTTGAAGGTTTAGGTTATTTTTCATCAAATCCTGCCAGGTGTTAGGCAGGGAAAATCCTTTGCAGTCATTGATGATGGAATTTTGATTTTTCTCAATCTCTATTCCTTCTTTCAGCTTTCTTTTTTGAAAATTGCTTTGAAAACTGACGACTTTAAGGGAATTCCAATCCATGCTGTGACTAGTTTCTCTAACATGCCTATCTAAACCATTCTTGCTGGAGCAATTTTTTATAGCAGCTTTATGCTCTGCTATACGAGTTTCTAGTCTGTGACCTGTTTCACCTATGTAAGATAGTCCACAACTACATTTTACTTCATAGACTACACCTTGCATTTTTAAAATATCTTCTTCTCTTTGAACTATTTTAGGGAAATTTTTTTACCTTTGTTCTCTAAACTTGGAGCTAGCCTAATATTGTACTTCTTACTAATTCTCTTTAAAGACTCAAATAAACCTTTGTGATAAGAATTTTTTTTAGTGAATTTTACTTGTTGCTTTTGCAGGTTCTTCGTACCATTAAAATTCAGAAGCTTCTCTATTTCTTCTTTAGGATAGTTATTTTCTGTAAGTATGACTTTAAGTTCTTCTTTATGGGCTTCTTTCTTATCTGCTGTAGAAACTATTTTATTATTTTTTCTAAAAACTGACTTGCTACATTTTTCTTAATAGAAACTGGATGATAGGAATTGAAATCCAATAGTCTATTAGTATTCATTGGTTTTATACCAACTAGTGAGGAATTTTCATCTTCATAATAGATAGTAATATCTAAGAAGTTAATTCTTTCTTTTTGAAGTTCAATAGTGAACTTAAGGGAATCATGTAATTCATTGAATAAGTCTAGAATTCTTTCTGGAACAATTTCTGAGCTATCTATTATAAATAAGATGTAATCCATGTATCTGCTATATAGGCAGAAGTATGTGGGTTGTACTAGTATCTTTTCTTCTAGTTTTCCCACATAATAGTTAGCTAAGAGTGGGGAGCCCATAGCAAGACCCGATTTTTGAATGAAATTTTTTTCTCAAATTGAAAGTAGTAGTTCTGCAAAGAGAAGGTAAGCATTTCAAAAATTCCAACTAATATGTTTCTATCTTTGTTGTGAAAAACTATTAGGTCTGCCAAGTCTTCCGCTATAAAGTCTATAAGTTGATCTATATTAATGTGAGTATACATAAACACTATGTCCAAACTACCCATAATAGGAGAATCAAATTTAGGAAGAAGTTCTAATTTTTCTTTTAGCTGCATTGAGTTTTTAATCAAGTTAGGTGGCTCTTGCAAAAGATTCTGAAGGTGTGACTTTAAAAAGTAGTTTAAATTTGAAAGAATTGAGTGTTTTGAGACAATTATTGGTCTAATTGGTTGGTGTTCTTTATGCAGTTTGACTATTCCATATATTTGAGATCAAACTGCATAAAGAACACCAACCAATTAGACCAATAATTGACTCAAAAAACTCAATTCTTTCAAATCTAAACTACTTTTTAAAGTCGCACCTTCAGAATCTTTTAAAAGAGCCACCTAACTTGATTAAAAACTCAATGCAGCTAAAAGAAAAATTAGAACTTCTTCCTAAATTAGATTCTCCTATTATGGGTAGTTTAGACATAGTGTCTATGTATACTCACATTAATATAGATCAACTTATAGACTTTATAGCGAAAGGCTTGGCTGACCTAATAGTTTTTCACAACAAAGATAGAAACATATTAGTTGGAATTTTTGAAATGCTTACCTTCTCTTTGCAGAACAACTACTTTCAATTTGAGAAAAAAAATCATTCAAAAATCGGGTCTTGCTATGGGCTCTCCACTCTCCCCACTCTTAGCTAACTATTATGTGGGAAAACTAGAAGAAAAGATACTAGTACAACCGACATACTTCTGCCTGTATAGCAGATACATAGATGACATCTTATTTATAATAGATAGCTCAAAAATTGTTCCAGAAAGAATTCTAGACTCATTCAATGAATTAGATGATTCCCTTAAGTTCACTATTGAACTTCAAAAAGAAAGAAGAATTAACTTCTTAGATATTACTATCTATTATGAAGATGAAAAATTCTTCACTAGTTGGTATAAAAACCAATGAATACTAATGGACTATTGGATTTCAATTCCTATCATCCAGTTTCTATTAAGAAAAATGTAGCAAGTCAGTTTTTAGAAAAAATTAATAAAATAGTTTCTACAACAGATAAAAAGAAGCCCATAAAGAAGAACTTAAAGTCATACTTGCCGAAAATAACTATCCTAAAGAAGAAATAGAGAAGCTTCTGAATTTTAATGGTACGAAGAACCCGCAAAAGCAACAAGTAAAATTCACTAAAAAAAATTCTTATCACAAAGGTTTATTTGAGTCTTTAAAGAGAATTAGTAAGAAGTACAATATTAGGCTAGCTCCAAGTTTAGAGAACAAAGTTAAAAATTTTTTCCCTAAAATAGTTCAAAGAGAAGAAGATATTTAAAAAATACAAGGTGTAGTCTATGAAGTAAAATGTAGTTGTGGACTATCTTACATAGGTGAAACAGGTCGCAGACTAGAAACTTGTATAGCAGAGCATAAAGCTGCTATAAAATATTGCTCCAACAAGACTGGTTTAGATAGGCATGTTAGAGAAACTAGTCACAGCATGGATTGGAATTCCCATAAAGCCATCAGTTTCCAAAGCAATTTTCAAGAAAGAAAGCTGAAAGAAGGAATAGAGATTGAGAAAAATCAAAATTCCATCATCAATGACCGCAAAGGATTTTCCCTGCCTAACATCTAGCAGGATTTGATGAAAAATAACCTAAACCTTCAAGGTTAACTGTAACCGTCAAGGTTAACCGTAACCACGATAGTGACAGGAATAAGTGACAACAAAAAGACAGCCTGAAGAAGGGGCCCACATATATATATATTTCTCCGAAAATTTGCAATTTAAATAAAAAAAAATTCCTAGTAAAATTCCCATAATAGTTGTTTTAGATTAGTAAATGTTTAGACTTTTTATTTTAATTAACTTTTTCACCAATAACTGCTACCAGTTCTGTTATTTTAGGGCTTTATTATATATCTTTAATGTATTTATTTGTATGCAATATAAATACTGAAGTTTCAGTTTTGAATTTCAACCATTTAATTGAAATAGGCCTGTAGACAAATTTGCACTTATACATATAAGAAGTCCATTTACAAGTCATAATTTGATATTTAATTTACGGTGTAAGGAACTAACATGAATTTCAAATTATAACCATCACGTAGGTTTTTTAGAGTGACGTATAAGTGTTCAGAGTGACCATTACAAAAATGGGAAGCGGGAGATGCAGTTTCAATTCCCATTCCAGGGCAGTGAAATTTTCAAGTTTTTTTAGAGGTGTTACATGGATGACTAGTAAGAGCTACAAGCAAATTCGGTATTTATAATCGCTGCCCTGGTAGCACAGTGGTCTAAGCGTTGGCTTACGACCATTTGTCTGAAGTGGGCCCGGGTTTGAATCCCAGTGAGGCATGGATGTTGTGTTTGTTTTACCGCACTGGCTCTCTCCCTTCCCTGGAACCAGTGGCCCTAAATTTGGGACATGTGACTGCATATAGCCCACTGAGTCGATCATGGTGCTCGTTAAACCTCCAACCAGAAAAAAAAAAAATGTGTTTATAATCTGTTTGCTATAAATATTCTATTGAATTCCCATGTATTAATGAAGGATATTTCTTCCTTCATTGATTCGTTTATGGTACTGGTGATTTCAGAACTATATCCATTGCTGAATTGGAAAAGGGTCAGAATAACTATGAGGAAGCACCGATGCTTTAACTAGTACAAATCTATATATCATGAAAAGTATCTCAAAGGATAATCTCATGGTTAAACATGCATTCAATTAACCTTGTAAGTAATAAAGGCATCTACGTACCTATTATTAAAACATACTACTCACACTAGAGAAAATGAATCGAAGATTTCAGAGAGTGTTACAATCGAGCAAAAAAAAAAAAAAGGATAAAATTTGTAACTTTCAAGATCCAACTATTCTAGATACAGATTGGAAATCATTATAAAAAGTGAAAAAATACATAAGAAAAGACAAAAAAAAAAGATTTTTATAAAAATTATACAGTTTAATTAAAAAGTTTGTAACATATCTTCACTTTTTTTAAAAATTATAATAAGAAATAGAAATTGAGTTCATACCTATGATATTTGCATTTGCTGGCCCTTCCAACAGATGGTGGCACTCAGGAAATGCGTCTCCAACACGTAGCTATTTACCTACCCCTTCCTGTCTCCCGGCATGCAACTTCGAATGCCAGACTCCACACGAGGGTGTCCTCATACAATGTGGATGGACTGATGATGTTGATGTCGCATCAATGAAAGTGCTCGCTCGTTCATGTATCGACGACGAAGTTTTTTCAGTGTGGACAGGGCCTCCCAACCCAATGAGTAATTAGTTCAAAGTATTGTAAGTTTGTAACTGTTAAATATTTTTAGAAGTGTGAATGTTGTTAGAGTATGTATATATAACTTATTTAAGAATGTAAATTAATTTTAACCAAATGTTTTAGTTTGAATATTATGCACTTTCACTAACAAAGGTAACTAAATTTATTAGGCTTCTCTCGGGGCGGGAGCACGTGTCCACCGAGCTTGCAACGTGAAATATATGTTTTAAGAATAGGTATGTAGATGCCTTTATTGATTTCAAGGATAGTACAAATCAGAAATATGTTCAGATTCCTAAGATAAGGTTGCTTAGTCTCAGATGCTTGAACTTCACTGTCCTGGGTTGTGTAATAGATAGGATACTCGAACGAAAATTGGGTGATGTGGGTTTGATTCCATCTCCAGGGCGATGAAATTTTCAAGTTTTTTGAGAGATGTTACATGGATGACCAATAAGAGCTGCAAACAAATTCAGAGTTTATAATGTTTGCTATGAATATTTTACACAAATATTGAATTTCCGCCATTGTAAAGAATAACTGAATTAGAATTTACAGCTAGGTCAAAATATGTATTTTTCTTCAGATATGTACTGTGGGGTAATAATATTTTGTCTGATTAGTGACAAATACACACACACACACACAAGCACGCACGCACAGATATAACTCCTCTGCTTCTAAAAAGTCCATTTTGAAAGCCAGAACATGTATTAAGCAATTTTTGAAGAAAAGAAAAAAAGTCAGAAGATTAAGTCAAACAGGAAAGGCCATTTTTCAGAATTATCTTGCACATCAAATGCTATCAGAATTAACTTTCTACTTTCAAAGAACTGAAATTGACTAATTTTAATGCTGTTCAATAAGTTAAAAATTTCATGGCCAGTTCATCAATCCGTACAACCAACACAGCGACTTGACTTGACCATCTCAGATTTTAATGAAATTTAGTACATAGGTGGCCTCTATATAGATTAAGAAAAATAGCAAATTTCATCGTCATATATCCACCGGTTTTGAAAATACAGCTATATAAAATGTCCAAAAACACCCCAAAATTGGAAGATTGATATGTTTTTAAATTGTGATTGCAGCTCCCCTAATTAAGATAGAGAGATGGGAAAGGTATCTTTTTGTAGTATTTTTTATGCTCTTTTATTTGATGTACAACACCATAGGGGTTAAGATTTAAAAAAAAATTAAATTTTAAAATTAAAATTAAAATTTGGAATTTTTCAAAATGTGACGCTCCAAAATATTCGAATTTTTTTAAAACAATCTTTATATGTTTGGTATTTGATTGTGTGAGTTGTAACTTGGGATGATAATGGGTGTACTTAAAAAGCTATATTCAAATTTAGCCTAACACAAGAGTTTAATGAAAAAAAAATAAAAAAAAGATGTAAACTGAAAATAAATTTGGGCTAAATCTTAAAAAAGTTTCATTAATAACAATAGATATAGTATTTTTGTTATTTAAAACCATTTATTTAAACAATGTTTTATTTTTTAGTGATTTGTTTAAAATCTGAGACTACATGGATTTAAAATTTTTATTAATTTCATTATTCAGAATTTGTAATAATTCATAATACAATATAAAAAAATAAAAGACTGTGCAGTTGTACTGTAGACTACATTTTGTTTTGGACAAAACTCTGCATGTTCTGACTTGAAAAACTGATTCTGTTGTTTAGATCATTGGTAACAAGACCCAACAAGCAGCAACTTGCATTCCTACCTTGCAGACCTCAGTCTGCTTTAGGTTTTGATGGTGATCAGATGTGTTTCTTAGTCTGCTTTAGGTTTTGATGGTGATCATATGTGTTTCATGCAGTGAAAGGGATATGTGTTTGAAAACTTTTGTGGTTGAAAACTTTAAATTGAATAAAGTATATCCTTTTCAGTTTTCAGACTAGACTTTTATAAATTGAAGCTGTGCAGGATTTTTTAGGAAAAATAAAAAGAACAGGTAATGGGAGGCAGTTATTTTACTATTTGAATTTTACATTTTATGCACAAATAATCAACAATGGAAAGTACAAGATATGCAGTAATACAATGTTTCAATCCATTTAAAAAAAGTGACGATAGAGTAAGGGATAAAAAAAAGCTAAGAAATGTGACAGACTGGATGTTGGAAAATTTTAATGACTTATCAAAAGAGACTAAAATTTGTGATTCTTGCAGAAAGCAGCTGAAAACTTAAAATTAGTCAAGAAGCAAATGAAACCTGTGCTGATGAGAAAATGGACGAAAATTTTGCATCTACGTCAGAAGTAATTTAAACACTGAATACTTCGCTCCATGAATTGGGTGAATCACCTGTCAATAAGAAAAAGCTAAAATCTAAATGTTATGCTTCAACCAAAATTCAAAAAAATTAGTTCTGCTATGAAACGGAAGCTTTTTACAAATATTCAAGAGTCATCTGATGACGCGGATGAAATACTTCATGACTCTCTTATGGACAATCTTAAAAGTAATTTTTCTAACTGCACTAGAGATAAACAGTTGATGATTTTGAGTTGCTTACCAGAGTCATGGAGTGTTAGGAAAATCATGCAAGAGTTCAATGCTCCTAATTATATGGTAAGACAATAAAAAAAAAAATTCTGAAGGAGAAAGGAATTTTGGAAAGCCTTAATAGAAAACCAGGTAAGAGTCTCTCTTCTAAAGTAGTAGAAGTAGTACGATCGTTTTACCAAAGTGATGAAATTAGGCGGGCTTTACCTGGAATGAAAGATTGTGTTTCTGTTAGGACTGAAAACGAAGATAAAGTTAAATTGTCAAAGAGGCTGATTTTATGTAATTTGACAGAAGCTTATAAGTCATTCAAAGATAAATTTGCAGGCACGAAAGTCAGTTTTTCCAAATTCGCAGAGCTCAGACCAAAAAACTGTGTCCTGGAAGGATCTAGTGGTACTCATATGGTATGTGTATGTACCACACACCAAAATGTAAAACTGATTATGGAAAATGCAAGAATTGGTTCACTAACAAGTGGACAATTATCTTCCTACAAACATTGTCTTGCAAGAGTATTGTGCAACCCTGCTTCCATAGATTGTCATTTGGGGAATTGTCCCGCCTGTCCTGGGAATGAGGAAGTAAGAAATGTAATGGAACACTGTTTTGAGGGGAACTTGGGTTGAAAAACTTACTTTTCGCCAATGGATTACAGTTGATAGATGCAACTTGGAGACATTAGAAAAATCAACTTCAGATTTTATTGATTTGTTTTGCAAAAAACTGTCTGCTTTGGTCAGACATGACTTCATTGCTAAGCAGCAAAGCTCTTTTATGAATAGTACTAAGGAAAACCTCAAGGACTCAGAATTTCTCGTCATTTGTGATTTTGCCGAAAATGTTAGTTTTATTCTTCAAGATGAAGCCCAGAGCTATCACTGGACCAGTGGGCAAGCCACAGTCCACCCATTTGTTATCTATTACAAAACAGAAAAGACTGAATATGTAAGTTTTGTAGTAATTTCTGAATGTTTAGAGCACAACACAATTGCACTGTACTGCTTCCAAAAAAAACTTATTAACTTCTTGAAAAGTAAGTTTGGTGACAACAGTGTCAAAAATATTTACTATTTCTCTGACGGGTCTGCAGCCCAGTACAAAAATCAGAAAAAAATTCACAAACTTACGTTTCCATCAAGACGACTTCAACATTGATGCTGAATGGCATTTTTCAGCAACAGCACACGGGAAGGGGCCATGTGATGGCGTTGGTGGAACGGTGAAAAGGTTAGCTGCCCGAGCCAGCTTACAACGCCCTTACGAGAATCAAATTCAAACACCATTTCAGTTGTATGAATGGACAATTCAGAACATTTTTGTGGCAAACTTTACATATGTAAGTCAAGAAGAATACACAGAAACAGACCAATTTGTGGAAAATCGGTACCCAGAAACTTCATGCTTTTATTCCTATCCCATTAAGTAATTCAAAAATAAAAGTGAAGATGTTCTCAGAATCAAACGAGTCAGCTACTGAAAAAGTATCAGCATTACAAGACAGACTGCAAATAACAGAAATTAGTGGTTACATAAACATAATCTATGAAAACAACTGGTGGGTAGCATATGTTCTAGCAAAAGAAGAGAGTGAGAATGAAGTTAAGGTCTCTTTTTTACATCCAGCTGGTCCATCTACATCCTTTTCCTACCCTAGCCCACAAGATATATTATGGCTTCCTGTAAGTTACGTCTTGTGTAAAGTAAATCCTGTGACTCCGACAGGAAGACTACAATCTCTCTGAAACAGAAATACACCAAACTACTGAAGCTTTTAAAGACTATATAAAGGATCTACAGGTGTGATTTCACTTCAAAACAATGCTGCAACTTTTTTTTTTTAATTATAGGAGATTTTGCTTTAAGTGATGATCTAAGTTTAAGATTAGGAATATAATTTGCATAAATGTAAGCAATTCAATGCCATATGTTATTATTATTTTGATGTGTTTCTTGAGCAGTAATTAAAATTACTTTTTAAAGTCTGTTTATTTATTTTTATATTGTATTGTGAATTATTACAAATTCTGAATAATGAAATTAATAAAAATTTTAAACCCACGTAGTCTCAGATTTTAAACAAATCAATTAAAAATAAAACATTGTTTAAATAAATGGTTTTAAATAACAAAAATACTATATCTATTGTTATTAATGAAACTTTTTTAAGATTTAGCCCAAATTTATTTTCAGTTTACATGTTTTTTTAATTTTTTTTTTCATTAAACTCTTGTGTTAGCTAAATTTGAATATAGTTTTTTAAGTAAACCCATTATCATCCCAAGTTACAACTCACACAATCAAATACCAAACACATAAAGATTGTTTTAAAAAATTTTCGAGTGTTTTGGAGCGTCGCATTTTGAAAAATTCCAAATTTAAATTTTAATTTTAAAATTTAATTTTTTAAAAATCTTAACCGTTATGTTGTTGTACATCAAATAAAAGAGCATAAAAAATACTACTAAAAGGTACCTTTCCCATCTCTGTATCTTAATTAGGGGAGCTGCAATCACAATGTAAAAACATATCAATCTTCCGATTTTGGGGTGTTTTTGGACATTTTATATAGCTGTATTTTCAAAACCGGTGGATATATGACGATGAAATTTGGTATTTTTCTTAATCTATATAGAGGCCACCTATGTACCAAATTTCATTAAAATTTGAGATGGTGAGGTAAAAAATGTCTTCAAATTGTGTTGAGTTGATACGAAACCACTCGGCCTTTTTTTGCAAATTTTCAGTCCCAGCATCTCAGAATTTTTTGTTCCAGAAATCTCATTTCTGGAGCATCTTAATTTCTCAGCAGACCTTATAAGTTCATGTGACCTTTAGATTGCACCCTGCTTTTTCTTCTTTTTTTTGTTTGCTACCTTTCAGCATACTGTGTCTTACAAGCAATCCCAAGACTGCTCTTATGTTATCCATGTCTCACCCTAGTTTTGTTTTGTTTTGTTTTGGAGGGGGGGGGGTAACAACCACTGTGAGCAACACGATGGGCTATTAGCAGATTAGCAGTCGTCCCTCCCTAATTTAAAGCCACTGGTTCCAGGAAAGGGAGAGAGAGCTAGTGCCATGAGGCAAACACAACATCCATGCCTCGCCAGGATTTGAACCTGGACTCGTACGAATGGTCAGAAGCCAGTGCTTAGACCACTGTGTCCCCTAATGTTTTCCACTAATTTAATTAGCCATTGGCGTGCATGTGTTGGACAAAACAGCAGTGTCACACCTTCATTGCAGCCAGTGGCCCTCGTTGTTGGCTGAATGGTTGTCTTCACCATATGACTGATGTGTCGCTGTCTATTGGCATCTTCTCAAAAACGCTTTAACGTCTGTAAGTTTTCTGTTTTACACATTATAAAGTAGGTACAGTCTGCGGCGGTGCTTTAAGTTATTCATTCAGATACAATTCAGTTAAAAGTCGTAAAAATGTTACTTTCCGAAGTGTGTTTTCGGTCCCACATTGGTAGTTTATTAAGAGCCTTTTGGTCAAAAGTTGTATCCTACTTCTATATGGTCAGTCGTTAGGGTTAACTCGAGAGCCTTTTGGTCAAAAGCTGTATCCTACTTCTATAATGTCCAGTCATTAGGGTTAACTCGGTTCTGGCACACTATGCTGTGTTGACTTCATGTAGAGTAGGGAAAGGTTTTCCAGATAACAATTAAAAATTCTTGAATTAAGAGTTACTATTTACATTATTTACATATCTTGTGCAATATTATATCCCTTTCTTTATTGGCGGTTAAGTTTCATTAAGTTCATTCCACTTGGAGCTCTACGTCGTACTTGGCCATTAGGGCTATTTCGTCAATGTTGTATTCTCATAGAGTTGCCGAAGAAATCTCCAAGTTAGGTCAGGTTCATACAAGATAAAAAGGCTTAAAAAATCCAAAATTAAAATCACTATTTACATTATATAAACCACCTCATACCGTCCACTGTCCCAATTGCCGGGTGCGCATTTTGCACAGGCTCATCCCTGGCGTTTTCAATGGAGACTTCTTTTTTTTTTTTTTTTTTTTTTTGATTGGAGGTTTAACGACCACCGTGAGCAACTCAATGGGCTATAAGCAGTCGCCCGTCCCTAATTTAGGGTCACTGGTTCCAGGGAAGGGAGGGAGCCAGTGCCGTAAGACAAACACAACATCCATGCCTGACCGGGATTCGAACCCGGACCCCTTACGGACGAATGATCAGAGGCCAGCGCCTTAGACCACTGCGCCAATGGGGCGGCCAATGGAGACTTCACACTCTCTGTTGAAGTCTGCTATCTGAAAGTCTCGTGTCCACAGTGTGCATGATCCTCTCGTAACCCATCATCAATGCCATCTAATGTCAAGTCGCATCAACCTTATCTTCATCTATGTTATTCTCACTTTTCCTTTTTCTCTTCCCCTCCTTCCTCTCCCTATTTAATTTCTTCTCAGTTTCAATTAGGAACCTCCAAACTCTTGGAGGAACATTTGCATAGATGCAAATGCACACCAAGGCATTAAACTTAAGAAGAGGTGCCAAAGTAAAAGTGCTTTAAGGCCTTTAGATTTCATTCAATGCCTCATAAATGCCTTTCACTGATTACCCGTAACATGACACTCTTCTTAGTACCAGTGAATTTCAAGTTAAAGCATTTTGGTTATCCAAAGGTTGGATTGAAGAACACCAACCAATCTTGTACATAATGTTTGCCTCCATGTACCTTGTTTGTTAATGTTTTACCTGAAGATGAGTGGGCTGCCCCATCGAAAGATCTCGTATGTTTTAATGTATGTATATATTTTAATAACATCTATGAAAATGCAAGTGCAAATATTTGGCTGTTTGAAAATACAACACACATAAAAATTGGAAAAGGAGTGAGACAAGGTGACACCATATCTCCGAAGCTCTTTAATGCCACATTGGAAAATGTCTTTCAATCACTGAACTGGGAAAACAAAGGGATAAAGATTAATGGAGATTATCTAACCCACCTTCGTTTTGCTGATGACATAGTCATTTTTGCAACTACCCCATCAGAGCTACAGAGTATGATCCAGGAAATTGCTGACGAGTAAAAAGGTGGGATTAAAAATGAACTTTCAGAAGACAAAAGTGATGTTCAATGCTTTTACAAGAAATGAAGATTTATCGATTGATGGAGAAAAGCTGGAGATAACAGACACATACTTTTATCTTGGACAGCAGATATCAAGTGAGGGTCACATTGATAAAGAAATTAATCGGTGTACAAAACTTGCCTGGAGAGCTTATGGAAGAAACAGCATAATTTTCAAGAGCAATATGCCATTATGTCTTAAAAGAAAAGTGTTTGATCAATGCATCCTTCCAGTACTTACGTATGGTGCAGAGACGTGGACCTTAACTAAAAGAGACATACAAAGGCTGCAGACAACTCAAAGAATCATGGAGAGGTGCATGCTTGGTGTAACCAGGAGAGATAAGAAGAGGAACTCGTGGATCCGAAAAATGACAAGAGTGGAAGACATCATGATCAGAGATGGACAGCCGAAATTTTAGATTGGATTCCAAGGGACAGGAAAAGACCCAGAAGAAGACCACATGGAAAACGGGTGGATGAAATTCGAAAGTATGCGGGAGTGACATGGAGGAGACTGGCACAAGACAGACTGTTGTGGAGGAAACTTGGGGAGACCTTCGTCCAGCAGTGGATTGATAATGGTTGACAATGATGATGATGATGATGATATATTTTAATGTATTAAATAATTTAAAGGAGGGTTCAACTTTGACCATATATTTCTTAGATCATGCAATGACAGATCATTTTACTTGAGTTTTTTTTTTTTTTTTTTTTTGAAGAACACCAGTTGTCTTTCATTAGATTTCAGCTTAAGTTTTAGGTAATTGTGTAGAAGTGTTAGCAAGCAGAAAAGTATGTAATGTAACTGAGCACTGATTCACAACTGCCCTTAACTTCTGTTCAACATGTTTTCACAACTGCCCTTAACTTGTTGAACAGAAGTTAAGGGCAGTTGTGAATCAGCTGTTATATTATGCATTAATTTTCCAAGTAATAAACAAGTTCATAAATGAAAGTTCCTTCATTGTGAATGAAAATAACAAGCAGAAAAGTTTTGTAATTGATATAAGTGGTTGAAACATAAAACAAAAAAATCCAGTAGAACCTCCTAATAGCATTCACTGCTCAGACCAGAAAAAGTGGCCGTTTTTTGAGGTGGCCATTTTTCAGAGATTAGGCCTAAGTTAATGTTGCTAGTCCAGTTGCATTTGTACAAAAGCAGAATAAGTACTGGGTGATTGTGATAAGAGTGCCACTGTTCAACTCCGTCTGGAGAGATATTTAGCTGTCCAAATGCAACCAAATTTGGTATGGTGACATTGCAGGACATGCAGAAGACATTTCCGTTTAAAAAATGTGCCAAAACTCACCACTATGGCACTTCTGGTGCTGCAAGCAACAAAAAAACAGTTTCTTTTGCATAAGCACATGTGTTGCAGCCAGAGTAGCAGAATGTAGACGTATGCGCATATGCTGTACACAAATAGTTTCCAAATTATTAGCAGGTTTTGCAGATAGTTTTTGCGTGTAGATTAAAAATAAAATAAAAATGTTATTTACAGCAATTAAAACACTTACTCTTAAAGGCTTTTATTCAGATTAATGCACTTAATTCTATTATAACTTGAAGAACTTTCAATTATTTTTCACATCTTCTGAGTTCTTTTGTTTTTACAGACATTTCTGGCCTGCCGATTTTATCAAGGCCTGTTCTCAATATATAGGAACTGTATCAAACGTTTTGTTTATACAGAAAGAATTTAAATTTTATTGCTAAGTTCTTTATGCAGTTGCCATTTATTAAATCAAAATCATTTCCTTATGCATTTTGTCAGTCTAGTATTTTTGAATTAACTTGTTGAAAATGCTATTTATATTGGGTGTGTGCATAAGTTCTATTCGTTTTTGTAGGCTACAAAGAAAGGAGGAGAACACAATAAATAACGTTCCTAGGATTTCACATAATCACCATTATTCTGTTTGACCTCTTGCCATGAGTAGGTGAATCCCATGCCGGGAAAACTCCTGTGTTTTAGAGTAAAAAAGTCATGTAATGCCATTTTCACTTCATCCACATCATCAAAGGTTTGGAGAGCGAAGGCATTCTGTAATGATCGAAAAAGGTGGTAGTCCATAGATGCCAGGTCAGGGAAATACGTCGGGTGAGGTAACACTTCCCAACCAAAGTCTAATAATTTTTGCCGAGTGATTAAAGCAGCATGAGGTCTGGCGTTATCATGATGAAGGATCACGCCTTTGCGATTGATGAGTACTGGCCACTTCGATGTCAGTTGTTCTCACAATTTGTCCAACTGTTGGCAGTGAAGTCAGCATTTATTGTTCGGTTAGGTGACAACACCTTCCAGTGGATTATTCCCTGGACATCCCACCAAACACTCAACAAAACCTTTTTGGGATGCAGTCCTCCTTTTGAGGTTGATAGAGCAGGCTCTGCACCTTGGCACACAGTCCGTCAATGCTTTACATTATGGTACAGTACTTGTTTCTCATCACCAGTTACAATTTACCCCCAAAATGGTTCATTTCTGTGACGAGAAAGAAAAGAAACACAGGTACGGATTCTCTCCTCTCATTTTTTTTTTCTAGCTGGTGCAGAATCCAGTTATCGAACTTGGTGATGAACCCAAGCACATGCATCCATCTTTCGACTGTTCCATGTACCGACAATGTTTCCGCTAATTCCTGAATGGCTGGATGTGGCTCATTTGTTATGGCTTGCTCCACATCCTCTTCAGAAGCCACGGATAGACGTCCACGACGTGGGTGATCTTTGCAGCTGTTGTCTCCGTCCCAGAATTTCCGAAACCAGCGGTGATGTGCTATCATCAACTGCATCCTCCCTATACACTTGACAGATGTTGCGACAAGCCGCGACTGCAGTACTGCCTTTATCAAACTCATACAGTAAACAATGTCTAATGTGCTCCTTATCGCATACCATGTTACACCGTCCATGATTTCCATTACGAATGACTTACTTGGACAAACCTAGTGCCTCTACATGCTCTACTGCTCCATGCTTTATTGGCCGAAAATTCAGCATCGCAGCATCATCTGTGACGTAACTATTCCAATAGCAATTTGCAACTATTAAAAAAATGGGTCTAACTTTTGCGCACACCCAATAATTTTTGAAGGTTCATTGATGAAACTGTTTTTCTGGATATAAAAACTTTAATTACTCTCTTGTTTTTATGAGGTTCATAGTCCAATATTTTAATATTTTGTCATAAAGGTTCCATTTCACATGCATTGCTGCACATTAAGTTGTACTTATGTTGTCCTCATTGGAATATGTAATTCTCTAATGATTATTTATTGTTTCATTAATTTTTCTTTAAATTATCTTATTCTATTGTTATCCTGGTTCGTGTTTTTTGGGTTTGCAGCAAGTTTTCTGTTTCAATGATTGTGTATGCAGATACATTTTATTTTTATACAACTCTGGTTGCAGCCAAGTTCTGGGTATAAAAGTGGCCACAACAGCTGAATATCATTCTTATCAGCTACGATGACCATCACCATGCTGGAAAGCACATTTCTTGTTTCTTGTGAAGCTGTTTTATGAAAACAACGTCAATGCTGAGGCTGCTGCACTTTGGGGATTTTGCAGAGGTAAGAAATTATGCCAAGGACCATTGACTCCACAAACTCTCTGGAGAATGATCACTCGATTCGAAGAAGCCAGACATCTAGGCGTTAAACCTGGTCCGGGGCACAAACCTATCACTTTACAAGTCGTTGAAGATGTTGCCACAGCTGTTGTATGATCAATGAATAGTGTTGCAAGCTCCAGTAGTGCATGTGCAGTGTCAGGGCAGTTGAATTTATCCTATGGCACAGAGTGGTGCCACCTCAGTCTCCAGAACTTAATCCTTGGGATTTCTGATTGTGGGGACACTTTAAAAGTGTGGTTCATGAAGGACATGTTACAAATTTGGCAGCCTTGAAAGACAGTATCACATTGCATATGAGAAGCATCACAGATAATCAGTATCAGTCGGGCGTTGAACACAGTGTTCATCACCTTCAGTTTTACAACTTCAGAATGGGGACCACATTGAGCAGTACCCCTTGCATCGCTAAGGTCAGTATCTCTGTATAACATGAGTATTCTATATACTCCAGGAGTATATAGAATACCTGTAGACACGAGAGCAACCAAGTATTAAAAAAAAAGAGTATATATTATTATGGATCAACCAAAAATAGACTTATAAAAAGAAGAAATCAACATATTAAAAATTGGGAAAAGAGAGAGAATGTTACAGCAATGGTGCAGTACTGTATTGAAGAAAACGCAAAACCAAAATTTGAAGATATTCAAATAAAAAGTGGGTATAAGAATGAATGGGAGTTGAGGTACTCCGAGGCTCTCACCATAGAAAAAAATAAACACAGAGCCTATAATAATAATGAACCAATCACCATAGCAGAGCTTTGGAAGGCCTTAATAAAAAGAGAAAAAGAATATAAAGAACAACAATGGAGAAGGAAGGGGGGGGGACAAAAAGGAATGAATGAAACATAGGAGAATTAAACAGTGAATGAAATATAGATGGCAGCACAGTATCAAGAAAAAAACATGGAATGCAAGAAGGAGCACATGATCCTTTAGCCCTTTTGCACATGTAGAGAGACCCCGTAGGGAATCTGGTGCACATGGTCGGTTTACAGAATCGTGGTTAAGACAAATGTTCTGAGGATGGCCTCACAGGGGTTGAAAAGCTTCAACGAGAGTTTGGTGGAATGGTGGTGATCTCAAGCATGCCGTGATTTTAAACTTCTTATTGGATTTTAATAGTATAATATTTTAAACTTCGAATTTAACTGGTGGTGCAACAGGTACAGTGACGTCGATGGAATGTGATTTTTTAATGATGAATTTTTAAACTTCAGGTTGAACTACTGGTGCAGTGAGTACAGTGAACATCGATAGAATGGAATGTTTTATCAACATTTATATAGTGATTTTAACATTAAAAGAGGTGGAACCAGAGTGCAATAATGTGTGAGCAATAGTGTACATAAAAGAAAAGATTAAAAACCAAAAAGTTTTATCTCCCAAGGAATTATCATTGGAATATCGCGACATGTGTTGAGAATCATCAATTAATCCACAAACAAAGAAAAATGACACACCAACAATGTAAATTATAAAAACTAAGGATTAGTATTTAATCTATTAGTGGATATATAATTGTTACTATGAACTTTCGTTGTGAGTTATCAACGTGGACCCAAAACAAAACTTTTGTGGTTCTACTGAGATATTTTATTGTTAATTCTTTGCGTATAAGCATAAATATCATTTAAGGATACCAAATAGACCATCACCACCACTATTCTTTTTTAGCCAATGATGGTGTAGATATATATTTTGAAAATATGTATGACACTTATCTGTTTGTAAAAAAACAAAACAAACTGTGTTTTATGGCAAATGCTTAAATGACAGTGATATGAGGACGAAACACACTGTTTCCTGAAATTTGTTCCATTGCTACTGAGCTTATTCAATTAATCTATTTCTACTTGTGTAACCATGGTACCCTATTCATTACTTTTGAAGATTGGAAGAAAACACACATACAGTCTCTCTTTCTCTGTCTCTGCATCAGTGGGCTCATTTAGATGTACACTTTAAGACTCGCATCAATAACACAAATGGCTATTTTTAACATGATGACTTCATAATGGAAAAAACAAAGTAGCATAGCATTCAGATTTACTGCATTAGTTTTAACTTTTTTTCTTTATTGTTTCATATTCTTTCCACATTCTTTCACTCAGATTATAACTTCTTTCTAAATTTCTTTAGGGTTCTATATCTTTTTGTGAAACATTCTGATAATTATAAATGTCTTCTAGAAATTTCAATTCATTATACCTCTCTTCATTTTGATAGTTTGTTGCCAGACATTGAGTCTTCTTGGTGTTATGTTGATTTTGAAAGTCTTCACTTCCAGTTTTACAAGCATCCAACTTCTGTGCTCTTATGAATTGCACTGCTGATGTCCAAGTGCTCTAAGTGAGAAGAGGAGTGAAATTGGTTTGTGCAAGTGCTATTGATGCATAATTTAGTGGAAAATGCAGAACAAATGTGAATATCATGATTGAAATTAATGGAAAATTAGTTGTCCGCAGCACATAAGAACATGAAATTATTTTTTATGTTGAAATACAATCATTAACTTTAATGTTGTTTGCCAGGAGTGGAAATCAAACCTAAATCTTCGAGTTTCAGTGTGAGTTGGTTACTGTCACACCACAAGAACAGGCTGTGGTGATATAGGTTTCTGTGCACAGTTGGCCTCATGAATTACAGTCCATGAAAGCATTTTTATAGCAAAAATAAAAAACAAATGTGCAGGTGAAAAAATAATTGTCAAACTGATTCTGTAAATTTGATGGTTAAAGAAAGCCACATAAAATTCATGAAATCTAGATGAAGTAATCACAAGTGCATTCAAGTTGTCAATAGGAGATGGACCACTGAAAAGGCTGCAAAAGTAAATAGGGTGTGAGGGCACCAAGTTGCAAATTGGCACTACTTTGATACTACTGGTCCAGTGGACTCAAATATATCATTGGAAAATTACAATATTTCGAATGATGATTATTGTATTTTCAGAGATGCTTAATCTGTTGTTATTTAAGCACAAGCTCTTAAAATATTTCAGTATTAATAAGATTCAAAAATGTGTGTGATTTCAATTCAACATATATACTTTTGCTGTCTTATTACATTACAGAATATAAGAATTTCACATAATTGACTTTCAACATAATTTGAACATATAGGACCATTTGTTTTCCATTGCAGAAGCAAAATTAGTTCTGTCTTCATGACTTGTTTCATCCCAGTAATTTCTTCTCTACCTACACTGAGCAAGAAGAATTTTGTGGATTTGGCATTCACCCTCAAAGGTCATTCATATTTTCAAAATGACCATTTCTGCACAACAATTCATAATAGGAAAAGGTAAAAGAATTTATTAATGTCGTGTCAACATTGGGAAAAATGAATTTAAAATTATTTTTGCTGGAAACCTGATGCAGTTGAGGGCTAAATATGTGAAGTTCTGAAGTATGATTACATTATTACAAACTTCACATTTTTTTTTTTTTTTTGACTTGAAATTGATGAGTGCATATCTCTGATTCCCTTGGGAAAAGGTTTAGTGTTGCTTAAATCTTTTTAATTCTGTAAAGAAATATAATTTTTGTTGATTTATGTTTAGCAAATCACTTGTTCAAGTCTATTTTTTATTTGAGAACTGTTATAAACTTTCAGCAAATAGCTTTTCACTTTGTTCTAAAGTAACTTCTGCTGAAAAAGTTCTGACATATGCTTTTCTTCTGTTCCATTTTGTTTTGGACACCTCTATCTTAATGGTGATGATTTCACTCTATATGCATTATGCACTGAATTTTATGTTACAGAATTAATGTAGCATGTCTTGTTATTTATTCCTTAAATTTAACATAACAGTAGATACACCTTAAAGTTTGTTTTCTTGAAGCCATTAATACTTATTAAAATATTAGATTGTTATAGAATTTCTTTCAGTACGCAGAATATATACACTGAAGTGCCAGAAAAACTGGTACACCAGTCTAATACTTGGTAGGTCCCCTACGGGAGCGCAGGACTGCAGAATTACGCCGGGGCATGGACTCCACTAGCTTCTGGAAATATGCTGTAGGCAATTCACACCATACTTCCTGCAGAGCATTCCACAATTCGGGTGTATTCCGAGATCTTGGATTCCTGTGTTCGATAGCGCGTTGCCTGACATCCCAAATGTGTTCTATCATGTTCAGATCTGGGGACTTGGGTGGGAATGGCAACACCCCAAACTCAGATGAATGCTCCTCTAACCATAATGTGGTGTCCCAACACTTGTGTGGAGGTGCATTGTCCTGTTGGAACAGGCCCAACCCATCAGCATGAATGCAGGACATGAACGGGTGTACCTCGTCAGAAAGGATGTGCACATAGCGTTGGCCGGTCACAGATGTTTTTAGACTTACCAGGGGTCCCAGTGAAGTCCAGCTAAACACACCCCATACCATTAGGGACCCCTCCCCCCCACCAGCTGGTACAGTTCCCTGTTGACAGGCGGGATCCATGGCTTCATGGGGTTGGCACCACACACAAATCCTTCCATCTGCCCGATACAGTTGGAAACGCGACTCGTCAGACCTGGCTACTTGTTTCCAGTCATCAAGTGCCCAATGGCGATGTTGCCGTGCCCAAACAAGGCGCATAGCTCTGTGTCGTGCACCCATCAAGGGGACTCGAGTTGGGCATCGGCTCCCAAAGCTCATATCATGCAGAGTACGTTGCACAGTCCGTACGCCGATGCTTGTTGAGGCTCCAGCATTGAATTCCGATGATACCTGCGAGAGTGTTGCACACCTATCGCGTGAAAAGATTCTTGACAGCCGACGATGGTCACGTTCACCCAATGTCTATTTACGGCAACACTGGTATCGTAGTTTGGAGGTTTTGCTGAAATTCTTGTAGTCACAGTACATCTTGCATTGGTCGTCCGTGAAAATCCAAACTTTGTGTCTACCTCTGAAATACTATGGCCCATCTCACGAGCGCCAACTATGACACTGCGTTGAAAATCGCTTAAATCGTTATTACTTGTCATTCTCATGCCGAAAACAGCTCTGACAGCTGGCAAGGATGTCTATTGCTTTATATACGCATTGGCAAACGCAATAGAGTATGCGCATAGGACCTGACGTTGCTATGTATTTTGCATAAGCTCGTCTGTACCAGTTTTTCTGGCGCTTCAGTGTACATCTTAATGTTTTTCAATGAAACAGTTAAGATCTGTGTTGTTGAAAACTATATGAAAACAATTCATTGTGTTGCCATGTCTATCAGACAACTAAAAGCTTTGCACATTTTATTACACTTGAAAATAACTTTTTTGTAGTAATTATCTTGAAAAAACTTTTAATGGATGTATTAATTTTTGTGAAGTCCTTGACATAGGATGCCAGTCTTACAAAAAAAAATAAAAAAAAAAAATAGTTTTTTTTTGAAAAAGAGCGAGTGCTTACAGAGAAATTTTCTTTTTCTTTCTTTTGTATTTTCCTTCTAAATTAACATATTTTTCATAAAATGAGAAG
Source organism: Macrothele yani (assembly GCA_039090855.1). Lineage (NCBI taxonomy): Eukaryota > Metazoa > Arthropoda > Arachnida > Araneae > Macrothelidae > Macrothele > Macrothele yani. Next base: position 98,059,220 of record CM076992.1, on the reverse strand, counting down.
CTTTAACTCAAGACTTTCTTCTGTAAAGTTTTATTTTGCCTCTTTTTTAAAATTTTTAGTAAAAATTTACATTATGAAATAAAAAATAAAAACTTAAAATCAAGAATAATAAAAACTTAGCTGGCTATGATGTTGAAATAAATTGATTTTTTTTTTGAGGATCATTTGAAGACTTCTCACGCTGGTTTCTGCAGAAGGTAGGGTGACTTGTGCATCACCAGGTTTTCTAAGCATCTTTTTTGGTTAATTAAGGTCCTTCAGTTAAAAGAAGTGCTATGTTGCATCATCTGTGTATGTGCAATATTGATGTGGTTCTGTAGAATTTTCATGTGATAAAGCCTTCCTGCTGATCTTTTGAAACAGCCAGTTTATTTCTTTTACGTTATTTTTTATTATTTTCATAAACTGTGTTCTCTTGAATTCATCTTTCAGTAATAATTTCCATGGATGGTGGATTTTATGTGGTGAAACTTCAGAGAATAGTAATTGTTGTCGGAACCTTCTGATAGGAAGGAAGATTTTTGGAATGAGCTAAAAGCTATTTTGAGCCAGTTTGGTGCTAAAGAGAAAGTTATAATAGCAGGAGATTTCAATGCTAGAGTAGGTGCGCAGAATGTGATTTCTGATAATGTTCTGTGTAAGTTTAATGATCCTTGTGTGAAGTATAATAGTGAAAGATTAATTGAACTCTGCATTGAGAATGGTTTGTATGTATTAGGTGTGCAACTTAATTCTCGGCCCCTAACTGCAAGCGATCATAGAACGTCGGCAAATGCAAATAGGTGTGTGAAATAATGGCTGATTGCAGCGCCATCCAACAGCTTTCCAGGCAACCATAACCGCTCACAGCTGTAGTGACAGAAGGGACGAAAGTTAATGGTGAAAACAATGTCGTTCGAGAAGCAACATTTAAGGCACTACCTCCTGTTTGCATTTCAGCTGAAAAAAGTGCCACGGAAGCCCAGCAAATGATCTGTGCTGCTTTGGGGGAGGCTGCTGTGTCCTACAGTATGTGTAAGAAGTGGTTCCAGCGGTTTAAGCAGGGAAATTTTGATCTCCGTGCTGCAGAACATCCGGGACAGCCACAGAAAGTTGACGATGAGGAACTGGAACAACTGTTGGATGCAGATCCCTGTCACACACAGTCGGAGCTCGCCCAGGAACTCGGAGTAACACGGCAAACCATTGCAAAGCGTCTGCACAAGCTTAGACGAATTCACAAGGAGGGCTATTGGGTGCCCCACCAACTCACAGCTGCGAACAAGTCTAGGCGCTACAATGTTGCTGTGTCCTTGCTCTTCAGATTCAAGAAGAAGGATTTCCTCCACAAGATTTTGACCTGTGATGAGAAGTGGATCCTCTATGATAATCCTAAGCGGTGCAAATCGTGGGTTTATCCAGGTCAGCCTACCACTAGTACAGCCAAACCAAATATCCATGCCAGGAAGTTGTTGCTGTGCATATGGTGGGATCAGCGTGGTGTCGTACACTGAGTTGCTTAAACCTGGTGAAACGGTTAATGCTGAGCATTATTGTCAGCAACTCATTCGTGTGAGTGATGCAATGGAGGCGAAAAGGCCATACACTGGCAAGGGCAGAAGGTCGGTCCTGTTGCTTCAGGATAACGCGGGTCCTCACACCGTAAAAACGACTAAACATGATCACCAACCTGATATGGGAGACTTTGTCCCACCCGGCGTATTCTCCAGACTTCGTCCTGTCGGATTATTACTTTCTTTCACTGCCTGCAACATTACCTGAGTGATACGCATTTCACTTCTGTCAAGAAGGTCCACACAAGTATTGATGACTTTATCAACTTGAAGCAACCCTCTTTTTCCACAGTGGCATTCGGCAGCTCTCTGACCAATGGCTCAAATGTATCCAACACGACGGGGATTATTTCCCTGATTAGGTTCGTATTCAATTTGCTGTCAACGTGTCGTGCCTGTGGCCGAGAATTAGTTGCACACCTAATATCTAATGCGTTTTTCAAGCACAAGTATATCCACACATATACTCGGGAAAATCATACTCTTGAACAAAAGAGTGTTATAGATTTTATTGTTTATGATCAGCATCTGAAACACTTAGTTGTTGACACTCGTGTGATGAGAGGTGCAGATGTTGGCTCTGATCATCACTTGGTAGTGTCACAAGTGAAACTGAATGTTGGCTGGAGAAAAAGGAATAGGAAGAGGCCTAAGATGAAAAGAATAAAGGTTGAAAGTCTCCCTGAAGATCATCAGCGTTACTCTAACTTACTCAGAAAACGACTGAAGGAACTGAAGTCATGTGAGAGGGATGTAGAAAAAGAGTGGGAATATTTTAAGAACTGTGTTGCCACTGCTGCTGAAGAGGCCTGCGGCACCACAATAGTGGGTAACAATGGTGGTTATGCTTGGTGGAATAATGAGGTTGAAGAGGCAGTAAAGAGAACAAAGGAAGCCTATTTGGGGATGTTGCAAGGTAGAGTTTCTGTGGATGAATATCGCTGTAAGAAGCATGAAGCAGCTAAGCTGGCTCACCAGAGTAAGGCAAAAGATAGGAAGAAGAAGGTGGCAAGGCATGAATTGGCTTTTTGGAAAGATAGAAAAACTTTCTGGAAGTACACAAGGCAGGAAAAATAGGGTAAACACAGTTGTAAGTTCTGTGAAGAATAGGATCGAGGAAATGATATGGGAGTCCAATGAGTTAAGTGAAAGATGGGGTGAATACTTTTGTGAGTTATTCGATCAAGAAAGCAAAGGTGATTCTGAGGCAGAAGCAGATGATGTCACAGTGAAAGAGGGAAGCACAGGAGGGACCTCAAGTGAACAGGTGTGTAAAGCTCTAAAATTTCTTCAGAATGGTAAGGTTCTGGGAGTTGATGACATAACTGCTGAGATGTTGAAATATGGTGGTGACTCTGTAATTGACTGGTTAACTGAAATTTGCCAGTTGTGCGGGGAGTTAGTAATGGTCCCTTAAGATAGGAAGGATGCTATCATTGTTCCCTTGTATAAGGGAAAAGGTGATCAGACTGACTGCAAAAACTATCGTGGTATTAGCCTACTGAGTGTGCCAGGGAAGGTGTTTGGTAAGGTCATTATTGAAAAAGTACAAGGTTTAACATCAGAGAAAGTGTGGGATGTTCAGAGTGGTTTTATGCCTGGTAAATGCTGCACTAACCAAATTTTTGCATTATGCATGATGATTGAAAAGTATCTGGGTGTTAGTAAGAAAGTTTTTGCTGCCTTTATAGATTGAGAGAAATCTTACGACTGAGTAAATAGGACACCAAACAAAAATCTTTGCTCTTTCCACGTTTATAAGTGAGTCACGAAAAATTCTCATTGGCCGCCACCGGGAGTCGAACCCAGGGTCTTCCAGTTACGTGCCGGATATGCTTCCGCTACACCACAGCGGCCTCGAATTCCTCCAGACTCACACACACTAACTGCCAAGCCAAGTTGGCAGGTTGCTTCTTGGAGGCCCGCACAATGCTATGGATTCACCAATGATGGTAAGCAGCAACTGAAGAAATAATTAGAAGGCGAATGAATCCCCAGCATTGTGCGGGGCTCCAAGAAGCAACCTGCCAACTTGGCTTGGCAGTTGGCGTGTGTGAGTCTGGAGGAATTCGAGGCCGCTGTGGTGTAGCGGAAGCATATCCGGCGCATAACTGGAAGACCCTGGGTTCGACTCCCGGTGGCGGCCAATGAGCATTTTTCTGTGACTCACTTATAAACGTGGAAAGAGCGAAGATCTTTGTTTGATGTTCCTGGTCCATGTTAAAACGTCTGTATTAAATAGGACACTTTTGTGGAAGGTATTTGAATTAATATGGTGTTACTGGGAATCTACTCAATAGTGTAAAAGCCATGTACGCTGGCAATAGAGCTTGTGTATGAGTGAATGGTGTTTTATCAAAATGGTTCTCTAGTGATGCAAGAGTCAGACAGGGTTGTGTAATGTCACCATGGCTGTTTAATATATTTATGGATGCATGCATGCACGTTGCCAAGATGGATGATACTGGTTTATGTCTTGGTAATATCCGTGTGTGCAGATTGCTGTATGCTGATGACACAGTCCTGTTGACAGAGAGCAAAAGTGAGTTGCAGAGTATATTGTCCCAGGATATATGAAGTTTGCATGAAATTCAAGTTGAGTACAAATAAGGGAAAAACTAAAATCATGGTTTTTGAGTGAGGAGCTGTTAGTACTGAATGTAATATAAGTCTAAATGGCACAGTGATTGAACCAGGTGAATGAGTTTGTGTATTTAGGAAGCATGCTTGATAGAGAGAACAAATTGGATGGTGAAATTAGTAGGCAAGTGAATTCTTCATTGAAAGTCATAGCTGCTTTGGGAGGTTTTCACAGGAATGATGGGTTCTCAAGAGAAACCCTCATGGCTGTGTATGAAAGTGTAATTGTTCCTACTCTGATGTATGGCAGTGAAACCTGGGTACTACAGAAGAAACAGGAGTTGTTTGAATGCTGGAGAAATGTGTTACTTATTGGAGGTTTGTGGCAAGACACATTCTGATTGTGTGAGGAATGAAGATGTGTTGCAGTTGTGTAATGTGAAGAAAAATGTTGTTAGCAAGGTGGAGACTAATATGCTTTTGTGGTTTGGCCATATTGAAAGAATGAGTGATGAGATGCTTACTAAGAAATTTTCTTTAACCCAAGTGGCAGGAAGGAAAGGCAGAGGGAGGCCAAGGAAGTCATGGGGGGATCAGATTCAGGAGTGTCTGCATGATAAAAAGATTTTGAGTATGAAGTATAGAAGGTCTTGTGTACATCGAGTGATAATGTCAGTGAAGCCGAAGTTGTGTGTCAAGATCGCTGTAAATGGAGAAGTTTGATGCAGCAGCAGTAAGTAAAAACTATCTGGTAGTTTGTAGTTCTTTGTGGAGCTAACCTCCGAATCTCAGAGAACAGCTTAGTGAAGTGTATGTATGTATTATTTCACCTCCCTCCCCTTAAAGACAAAACAGAACTGAAAGTTTTAATTGAAATTTTTTTTTTTTTTGAAAAATTAAGAATTATGTGAAAACACATTGCCAGTCAAGAACTCATTGAAAAGCAAAGCAATATGTCTATCAAGCTTTTTAGGCAAGTTCTCTGAATAAGTTATTTGTTAAGAAATTCAATTTGTCAAATTACAGTATTAGGTGTGTGATAGATACCAACATCAACTGTTTTCATACAGTATTCAATAAAGTATTAACTTTAGAGTTGAATATGAAAAATATTGATATTCAGTACACATTTCATTAGTTCAAGAAACAACTTTTTAGTTTAAAATATCATTTGGATTTAGCATTTTTGTCTTCTTCGGCTAACCATCTTTTAAATTTCTTAGTTCTGTTAACTATGTTTGAATTTGTGTTTGAGCCTCAATAATAAATTTTTTTGTAACTGCTGCATGAAGGAAATTAAAAAATAGAAAGTACTTTATCATTGACTGATTTACCTTTGCATGAATTCTAAGTTTAATACATGCTTCATGTATCCAAAAGTATATAGATTTCAGGATATTAAAGTAGCACAAAGAAAGAGTTTATATACATCATTAATATTCTTCCATGTACAAGTTTTTCTTTTCTGTTTGATCATTTACTTCATCTCTACATGGAGTCAAACTCAAACTTGTTATGAGTTCTCTTGTGCAGAACTGTTCCTATTTTTAAGTAGCATGGAAAGAGTAAGAAGCTTCCTTGCTGTATGGTTATGGTTGATTTTAGTTTGCATGTTTCTCACAGTCTGAGTATATAGTCTCACAGTCTGTTGATTTTAGTTTGCATGTCTCTCACAGTCTATGGTTTATTTTGGAACTCTTTGGTCATTCATGGCCCTTGCTGTGTTTCCCCCCACATAGTCTGGTGCCAGAATGCCATTTTTTAAGGTAACCTAAAAGTTTGGTGTATAAGATGTTTTTCTATGGTTTCTATACGAACAATGTGTCCTGAATCCGAATTTGATGGGTTTCACTCTGCATCTGTTGAGAGTTTTGAATTATGACGTCATCAAAATGGCAGCCTTCTAAATTCGTCATTTTGCTGTTATATTACAATAATTCATGTAGTACTATCGTGTTTGGTATCAAATTAAAGCTCTATTTATGTAAAAACTATATATACCTGTATTTTGATAAAATTACTTTTATGACGTCATCAAAATGGCTGCCTTCTAAATTCGTCATTTTACTGTTATATTACAATAATTCATGTAGTGCTATCGTGTTTGGTATCAAATTAAAGCTCTATTTATGTAGAAACTATATATACATGTATTTTCATAAAATTACTTTTATGACATCATCAAAATGTCTGCCATATAACAGTAGTTTAAGATATTCACAGTACAGGTACAGCATTGCTTATCATTTTTTCATCTATTTTCAGGAATCCCAGAGTTGTGCTTGAATTATACCAAGGTGAAACAGTTGGTGTTTAAGACAATAAAACAAATATCAAGTGCTTCAATGAAAATTTGAAATACAGAGTGATTCAAAAGTCCCCGAAATCTATATTTTAAAACATATTTGCTGTAAAACCATAAAAGATATCCAAGTATTGTTGCTTGTGGCTGTTGTGTGTGACCTTGGGGAACGAGCTACGCCACGTGATAGCACCACGTGACGCTACGCTTACATGGGTGCTGGCAAGCAGTAACGTTCAGTCAGCCATGAGTCTCACACAAGAACAGAGAGTCGCTGTGTTAGAAGTTCATTTTGCGGAAGAATCTTACCAACTTTGCATCCAGCTCTTTCAAAGGATGTTTCCTGATGCTCCTATACCAGGGAAAACAACTGTGTATGACCTTGTGAACCGGTTTTGCGAGACAGGCAGTGTTCAGGATAAGCCTAAAGGCGGCCATCCGTCCGTGGTGACGACCACGTTTCTGGAGAAAATTCATGTTTCCCTGCAGCGCTCTCCCCGGAAGTCACTTCGGCGGCTGTTTCAAGATTTAGGGGCATCATATTCAGCCTGCCAGAGGGCTACTAAACGTCTAAAGCTATGGCCGTACAGAATTCGAGTAGTGCAAGAGCTACGTTCTTTGGACTCGCAAAAGTGCATTGCCTACTGCCAATGGTTTAAGAGTTTTACGCACAACAATGCGACGAACCAGCTCAACAACACTTTTTTCAGTGATGAGGCATGGCTTCATTTGAATGGATATGTCAATAGCCAAAACACTCGCATATGGGCTGCAGAGAATCCACACGCATTGCATGAAATTGGACTTCACTGTCAGAAAGTTGGAGTGTGGTGTGCTATGTCTAGATGGCGAATTGTAGGGCCATTTTTTTCCGACACAACTCTAAATTCTGCTTTTTATGCAGACATCATCCATCAATTTGTAGCGATGCTAAAAGAATACGAACGTTACTGTTGGTTTCAACAAGATGGAGCAACGTGTCACACATCAAACGACACAATGGAGATGCTCCGTAAGTTCTTCCACGATCGATTAATCTCGAAATATAACTGGCCGCCTTGCTCACCAGACTTGAGTCCTCCAGAATTTTTTTTTGTGGGGCTATCTGAAAGACACAGTTTACCACAACAATCCAAAGATAGTACAGGACCTGCGGAACAACATCATTACAGCCGTGAGGGACATACCAGCCAACACGCTGAAAAAAGTGTCCACCACCGTCTCGTCGGGTGAATTTGTGTACTCAACAGAGTGGTGGACAATTCCAGCATCTATTGTAAAGTGGTTTTCATTACCTGTAAGTATGAGTGTCAATATAACAGTATGTAAAAATAGTTACACATAACTATATTTGTGATTGAAATATTTTAATTCAGAGTTCGGGGACTTTTGAATCACCCTGTACTTCGGTTGTTCCGGTTTTGTTAATGATGGAAAAAGACGGAGAGTGTTTTTTAAGTGTACCACTACAGACGCCCATCTTATTATGCCAGGTGAAGCTTGCATTCGTACTGTTATAGAAACGAGTAAAAAACATAGTGACAGTATACATGTTGAACTTCAAAATAAATTCGAAAACAATAAGAACCTCAAACTAAAATGTCGCAAGTATTTTTTTACTTAGCAGTCTGTAAAAGTATGCATTAAAAATAATGCTGCTAACTAGGTCTTCAAAATAAATAATTTAGTGTTCCAGTTTACATTTCATTTTTTACATGACAGATCTGTGAAAAATTCAAATAGTGCTGCATTTTTTCCATATACTGTATTTTAATCAGGAATATTAAGTTTGTGACTAATTTATTGAACTAAAATTGCATTCAATTTCATTGTTGTAAATGATAGTAAATCAACTGAGCACTGAATACAGTATGAGAATTTATTAATTCAAACTTTTTTTCTTTGATTTTCAGGGTCAAGATTTGGAAATTTTAATTATTACTGAAAAGTAGTTTTTTTTTCTCTTAATGCTCAATGATAACCTCACGGACAGAGTGAACTGTGGTGATAGAGAATTATAGTTATTTCTAAAAGGCAAATTGTTGATTTAAAAAATGAAGTTGCCAAAATTTCTCTAAAACATCATGGAAACTAATGCTGGCAATAATTCTGATTCAGTGATCCATCAAGAAATCACAAATGCTGAGGTTTACATAAAGCAGACACCAGAAAATGAGGCTTTGTGCAGTATTATTGTGAAAGAAAATGGGCACAGTCCATGCCCTTCATCTTTACCACAAGTTGTGTCATCATCTCCTATACAAATAAAATATCCTGACTTTGGAGCAGTGTGCAGCAATAAAACAAACCTGAGCAATTCCCCTAGTGATGATGAAAGGGACTTATTAATAAATAGTTGCCATATTTATACCTCCAGTTCTCTTCAAAGTGAAAATGAATTTAACGAGCCATTATCAAAAAGTTGTGATTTCAATGAAGAACATGGTAGAGAGTTCCATGATATTAGACTTAACATTTCAAGGAGTTTTTCTGCAGATATATTATTACGACCGTCTAATTCTTATATCCGAAGAGTTTCAGTTGCTTCAACAAAAGGAAAACTTGTGGGCTGCCCACGAGTGTTGCCTAGAGAAAAATTTACTGTATCTGGATCTCACACTGGTGTTCCTTGTATGTCACCTGATTTATCAGATTCCACTGTTTTAAAGAAAAGAAAATTTACTACAGAACAGAAACTAATCGCATTTTGTTTGTGTTTAGTTGACTTTACCTCATTTCTGAGTATGTCAATTATTGCTCCGTTTTTCCCTCGTGAGGTAAGTGAAACACATTTTACAATGATCTTTGATTTATAAATTTTGTGTTATATATGTATATACACACACATTTATTATTTTTTATTTGCACCTCAATAGATTATACAATTCAATTACAGGGATGGATGCTTGATACAAAAATTAAATATTAAAGGTGAATGAGAAAATAGTAGAAATATATCACAAAAGAATTGTGAAGCACTTAGTAAACAACAGGTTTGTAATGGACTAAAGAACATTGAAAGATACCTGATTTTGTCCAAAGTCAGTTATAATGCATTAATGACCATACAAGTAAATGATTAAATTTTCAGATGATTACAATAAGCTTCATTTGAAGTACTAATATGAATGCTGTAGGACATTTACTTTTCATAATCATGTCAAGGAGTCCTACTTTTAATTTACATTTTCTGCATGTATATAAAAAAACTAGGTCCAACTCTTGACATGAGGATATGCCAAACTATCACTATTCATTCTTTAAAAACTTTATAGACATTAATGCTACTGTATTATTGAAATCCTATTAAATTCTTAAATTTCTTACATAAAACGAACACAAAGAGGAATACTCAAACACAAGCACGTTTCACCCTTTTTCCCAAGGTGGAAGTAGCATTTTAATGAGAGTGGAAATCCAAATGTGCCAAAAATTAATTTCTTTTTCAAGACTTAACTTATCATTAATAAAATAAACAGGTATCTAAAATTAACTTGACAAATACAAATTCGAGAATATGTCCAAAGCGAGCCGATCAATTGTTTAAGATTTTTCAGAGACATGCTAGGGGAAATGCTAAGTCGATGTACCCAAGCAACATTGTGCTAGTTCCTATAGAAATATGCAAATGATAAGCGTATGTCATCGAGCTGGAAGACACGAGACTTTGGTAAATGTTCTGTATGGGGTGCAGCAATTGAAACTTGAGTTGAACTGTTAGTTTAAGAATGGCTCTGCATAATCACTTAGAAGACTTTATGGTGTAGAGCAATCAGTAGATTGAAAGCAGGGCAATCATAAGCTAAGGTAGCAAGAGGGCTGAATGTGTCAAGGCAAGTGGTCTCCAATCTCTGGAGACGGTTCCAGAAAACCAGAACAATAACCAGAAGGCAGGGACAAGTACACCCACAAGCCACGACAAGTCAAGACGACCAGTATCTGTCTCTAGCAGCTCCCTGCCGTAGGGAGTCGACATCCAGGTAACTCTCACAAGCGCTGTGATCTGCTACAGTAACCATAATATTGAGGCCAACAGTTTACAGAAGACTCCTTGAGAGAGGTCTTCTGTATCCACTTACCGCATCGCACAGAAGAGACCATCTGAATTGGGCCTGACAACATTACCCCTGGTCCCCTGATTAGTGTGCCCATGTTCTCTTTTGTGACGAGCAGCAGTACAGCCTAAATATGCATTCTTGACATGTGTACACTTGGAGAGAGGTGGGAAGCTGAAATCTTCCCTCCATCATTAGGGAAATTGATCACTACGATGATGGAGGACTTGTAGTTTGGGCTGGTATCATGTTGGATGGATGTACGCCACTGTACATGTTTCCAGGAGGCACCCTGACTGCTGCACGCTACAGGAATGACATTCTAGAACCCTATGTATGGCTTTTCAGGAAATCTGTTGACTTCCAGTTCCTTTTTATGGTTGATAACACCCATCCCTATAGGGCTTGGTTAGTCAACGAATACCTGGGAAGTGAGAATATTCACAGGATGGAGTGGCCCGCAAGATCTCTGGACCCGAACCCAATAAAGCATGTCTGAAATGCCTTGGAAAGAGCAATTGAAAACTGGTAGCTCCCACCCAGAACCCTCCCACAACTTGGACACACCTTGGTGGATGAGAGATTTTAAAAAATCTGTATTGGGTATCACCGCATTGTGCTATTTTTGCTACTGGGGAGATATGGTATGTAGAGGCAATCTTCAATGAGAAAACTACAACCAAATTCTGTAACAGAAAACCCATGCCCATGGCAATTACTTATCCAAACAGAAAAATAGCTATTCAATTCAGGTAAAAAAGAGAGAGAAAGGAAAAAAAGGAAACTTAATTTCTAAAACTCACCACATGATGGCAGCACAACATAGCTAAATGAAAATAATAAGGAACCAATAAATAACATTACAAGGTTGTCCTGCAGGAAAACCAAATGGTATTTGTGACAGAAGGCACAAATTTATATCTTCTGAAGCTGGAGCTCGGACTATAACACTTGAAAAATCTAAAGCTATACAACACTTTGTGGTGCATAAAATAATTTATAATTTCTCTCTCTGGGATACCCAAACAATACCTGCATACAGATTTAAATGTTATGAGATTGAATTTGAACCAACAAGTATGATTAAGCAATGCCTGCCACCTCCATCTAGGAATATGGTATCAATATTGCTGCTACAGAAAAACCGAACTTATATTTTTGGATTATAATAAGGTACGTCTTTTTCTGTTTTCAGAACCATAGGGCTTATTTTTTAAGGATTAATAATCATGTCAGTGAATCATGTAAACAAAATATGAACAGTGCTTTTTATTCTATTTTTATTCAGCATCATAGGATCAAGCTTAATGTGAAAAAAGTTTTGCAGCAAAAAGTATTTTTACTGCAATAACAAAGGAAAAAAATCCTTCTCAAGTGCATGACAAGCATATAATTTTTAGAACATAAGCACTTTCATTTTACTCTTTTACATGTAACCTTTTCCTCCATTGGTGTGGAAGAATGATTATTATTGTAGTTTCACAAGCCTATGATATGACTGAGTTCACCGTCCCCCTCTGTTTTTTTTGGATGCTGGGTTTAGAGATGAGTGAAAATATATCTAATTTTAATTTTTGTCATGCAGTGACCATGGTCATACCTGCTGTATAATGATGATCTACAGCATGTGTATAGGTAATGATTGATGATTGAAAACCTAGAGGGAAAATAGCAGCAAAGGTAATGTTAATGATCTTAAAAAAAAATTAATTATATTTTTTAAAGTCTTGATAATCATGTTCACAGAATAAAGATTTTTTTTATGTACCTGCTGAATATCACCAAGGTTATCATCATTGAGTGGAGTATTGTGTTCAGTGTATTATTATTTATTTTTTGAAAAATAAAGTAATACTAATTCATTGTTTGAAAAGTCACAGTGTTACTATAACCATTCAAAAGTTTACGTGCCTACAATTACTTTAATGAGAGTAATAAGAACCTTACCTTTGCTAGAAGGTCTGTTCTGATTTGAAAAAATATACATTTCTCTGCACGTTTTTCCCCATTTTGAGTTCTACAGTTGGTTTGGGCTTCTGGTGCGGCGGTTTTATGTTGTCTTCAGCTCGTTCTTTATTTGACAGAATGAGTAATTCTTTAATCCAGTCTGCGGCAATGATACTTGGTCTAAGAACCTCTATTTGACTTAAAAACCTATTATTTCACTGATGTTTATATAACCCTAACCGGTAGTTTAATTGACTTATAAAACATACTATTCAGTAAACCCACATGCGTGAACATTCACTTACATAAACTAATTTCTTATTTACAAACACCAAAAACTTCTAACTAAAAAATTAAAAACTAATGTATAATTATTTACCCAAACTCATCTCATTGCCCTCTATACCATTCTTTCATTCCTCAGAACAAATTTCTACCTCATTCATACACCACACCTCTGCCATTCCCAACATAGATTGCCTCTAGCAGCTTTCTATCCGGCCGGGGTCGTCTTCAGGAGGCTCTTAGGTGGTAATCAGCCCTGCTACCACAGTGCGAATGAGTGAGAGAAGCGATTATCAGCGTCAGCCCATCTCTTACGTCATATTGAAAACTTTGCCACCGTGGCTCCATCTGTTAGGAACTTTAGTTAATATTTTATTTTCTTCTACAGTATTTTTTTTGTTCTATTTTTGTAAGTTCTTTCCATTTTTCATTAAGTATATTTGGGTCATTATGATTACATACTCGATCCCTATTTTTTTTCAATCAGCACAGATTTTGTAATGCGCAAATGTCTTTCATTGTTACATAATTTAATTATTTTGATGTCTTCAAATTTTGGGTACCTTTGATTGTCTAAGCAATACTGTATCAGTGCCGTTTTTGCTTCTTTTTTTTGCCAATTTTTTATGTGTTGTTGCAGGCGATGTTTCAATTGGTTTTTAGTACTCCTTATGTACGATATTGGCGGGATGCCTGTTATAGGTATTTCATAAACGCCAGCTTTTTCCAAGATACTGCTATTTTCTGTATTATTAATCATCATATCTCTGACTGTCAGTACTTTGTTTCCCATCTGAATTCCATATTTATGGCATAACTTATTTATTTCTGTAGATATTCCTGGAAGGTAAGGTAAAGCACCTACATATTGTAATTCTTTTTTTCTTTTAGAGGTTGAGGTATCTTGCATCTTAACATGTACTTCATATATCCATTTATTTATTTTCTGTGGTGGATATCCATAATTAATTGAAATTTCTGTAATGTAGTTAATTTCATCATTCAGGAATTCTTCTTTAGAGGAGTGTGTGATTGCTCTTTTGATTAATGTTTTAATGCTATTGCATTTTTGTGTATAAGGGTGTGTTGAAGAATATGGAATCAGAACAGGAACATATGTTTGTTTTCTATGTACTTTATATTGCAGATGGTCATTTTGTTTGATAACCTTAACATCCAAGTAAGGTAAGGTATTCTCTTCTTCATGTTCAGTTGTTAATTGTATTGATGGATAAATATTGCTAAGTTGTTGTGTTGATGTAAGATTAGTGTATGGAATACTAGAGGTATAAATGGCAAGATGAGTGAGGTGATTGAGGAGATGAATAAGTATAGACTGGATGTGCTGTGTGTAAGTGAAACAAAAAAGAAGGAAATTGGGGTAGAAGAAGTGAATGGCACGGTGAGTGTGTGGTCTGGAGTATTGGATAATATGAGAGGACAGGCTGGTGTAGGTGTGATTTTAAGTGAAAAGATGAAGAACAACTTGATTCACTATAGTTGCATAAGTGAGAGAATTCTCTGGATTCGTTTGAAAGTGAAACTTCAGAGAATTGTAATTGTTGTAGTGTATGCTCCTTGTGACTCGGAACCTTCTGATAAGAAAGAAGATTTCTGGAATGAGCTAAAAGCTGTTTTGAGCCAGTTTGGTGCTAAAGAAAAAGTTATAATAGCAGGGGATTTCAATGCTAGAGTAGGTGTGCAGAATGCCATTTCTGACAATGTTCTGGGTAAGTTTAATGATCCTTGTGTGAATGATAATGGTGAAAGATTAATTGAATTCTGCATTGAGAATGGTTTGTGTGTATCTAATACATTTTTCAACCACAAGTATATCCACACATATACTTGGGAAAATCGTACTCTTGGTCAAAAGAGTGTGATAGATTTTGTTGTCTACGATCAGCATTTTAAACACTTAGTTGTTGACACCTGTGTGATGAGAGGTGCGGATGTTGGTTCTGATCATTACTTGGTAGTGTCACGAGTGAAACTTAATGTTGGTTGAAGGAAAAGGAATAGGAAGAGACCCAGGATAGAAAGAATAAAGGTTGATAGGCTCCTTGAAGATCATCAGCGGTATTCTGACTTACTCAGAGAACGACTGAAGGATCTGAAGTCTGGTGAGAGGGATGTAGAAAAGAAGTGGGAATGTTTTAAGAACTGTGTTGTCACTGCTGCTAAAGAGGTCTGTGACACCACAATAGTGGGTAACAATAGAGGTGATGCTTGGTGGAATAGTGAGATTGAAGAGGCAGTAAAGAGAAAGAAGGGAGCCTATTTGGGGATGTTGCAAGTTAGAGTCTCTGTTTATGAATATCGCTGTAAGAAGCGTGAAGCTGCTAAGCTGGTTCGCCACAGTAAGGCAAAAGATAGGAAAGAGAAAGTGGAAAGGCATGAACTGACTTTTTGGAAAGATAGGAAGTCCTTCTGGAAGTACATGAGACTCGGGAAAAATAGGGGAAACAAAGTTGTAAGTTGTGTGAAGAATGAGATTGGGGAAATGATATGGGAGCCCAATGAGTTAAGCGACAGATGGGGTGAATACTTCTGTGAGTTATTAGATCAGGAAAGCAAGGATGATTCTGAGACAGATGCAGATGATGTCACAATGAGGGATGAAAGCACAGGAGGGATCTCAAGAGAAGAAGTGTGTAAAGCTGTAAAACTGTAAAATCTCTTCAGAATGATAAGGCTCCAGGAGTTGATGGTATAACTGCAGGGATGGTGAAATATGGTGGTGACTCTATAATTGACTGCTTAACTGAAATTTGCCAGTTGTGCTGGGAGTTAGGAATGGTCCCTTGGGATTGGAAGGATGCTATCATTGTTCCCTTGTATAAGGGAAAAGGTGATCAGACTGAATGCAAGAACTATCGTGGTATTAGCCTACTGAGTGTGCCAGGGAAAGTGTTTGGTAAGGTTGTTATTGAAAAAGTACGGCGTTTTACATCATTGAAAGTGTGGGATGTTCAGAGTGGTTTTATGCCTGGTAAAGGCTGCACTAACCAGATTTTTGTATTATGCACGATGATTGAAAAGTATCTGGCTGTTGGGAAGGAAGTTTTTACTGCCTTCATAGATTTAGAGAAAGCTTATGACTGAGTGAATAGGACACTTTTGTGGAAGGTATTGAATGAATATGGTGTTACTGGGAATCTACTTAATAGTGTAAAAGCCATGTATGCTGGTAGTAGAGCTTGTGTACGAGTGAATGGTGTTTTATCCAAATGGTTTTCCATTGGTGCAGGAGTTAGACAAGGTTGTGTAATGTTGCCATGGCTGTTTAATATATTTATGGATGCATGCATGCGTGATGCCAAAATAGATAATAGTGGTTTATGTCTTGGTGATATCCGTGTGTGCAGATTGCTGTATGCTGATGACACTGTCCTGTTGGTAGAGAGCAAAAGTGAGTTGCAGAGTATGTTGACTCGGATGCACGAAGTTTGCAAGAAATTCAAACTGAGTATAAATAAGGGAAAAACCAAAGTTATGGTGTTTGAGAGAAGAACGGGTAGCACAGAATGTAATGTAAGTATAAATGGCACTGTGATTGAACAGGTGAGTGAGTTTGTGTATTTAGGAAGCATGTTTGACAGAGAGAACAAGTTGGATGGTGAAATCAGTAAGCGAGGGAATTCTTCTTTGAAAGTCATAGCTGCTCTGGGAGGTTTTCATAGGAATGATGGGTTCACTAGAGAGTCCTGCATGGCTGTGTATGAAACTGTAATTGTTCCTACTCTGATGTATGGCAGTGAAACCGGGGTACTGCAGAAGAAACATAGGAGTCGTTTGTGTGCTGGAGAAATGCGTTACTTACTTGGGGTTTGTGGCAAGACACGATATGATTGTGTGAGAAATGAAGATGTATTGCAGTTGTGGGATGTGAAGCAAAATGTTGTTAGCAAGGTGGAGACCAATATGCTTCGGTGGTTTGGCCATGTTGAAAGAATGAGTGATGAAATGCTTACTAAGAAAATCTTTTCAGCCCAAGTAGCAGGAACGAAAGGCAGAGGAAGGCCAAGGAAGACATGGGTGGATCAGATTCAGGAGTGTCTGCATGAGAAAAAGATTATGAGTATGAAGTATAAAAGATCTTGTGTACGGCGTGTAATAGATATCAGTGAAGCATGAGTTTTATGTCAAGATCGCTGTAAATGGAGAGTTTGATACGACAACAATAAGTAAAAATATCTGGAAGTTTGTATTTCTTTTTGGAGCTAACCTCTGAATCTCAGAGAACAGCTTAGTGATATGTATGTATGTATGTATGTATGTATGTATGTATGTATGTATGTGTATGTTGTGTTAATGCTTCTAGCTCATCTGTATCCATTCTGGTCCTAAGTCAAATAGAGGTTCTTAGACCAAGGTTTTTAAGTCAAATATAGGTTCTTAGACCAAGGTTTTTAAGTCAAATAGAGGTTCTTAGACCAAGTATCATTGCCGCAGTATGGATTAAAGAATTACTCATTCTGTCAAATAAAGAACGAGCTGAAGACAACATAAAACCGCCGCACCAGAAGCCCAAACCAACTGTAGAACTCAAAATGGGAAAAAATGTGCAGAAAAATGTATATTTTTCAAATTAGAACAGACCTTCTAGCAAAGGTAAGGTTCTTATTACTCTCATTAAAGTAATACTAGATTGTTTTGTTTCATGCAAAACTTATCGTAAGCTGCACCCTGTTGGCTAGCAGGCAGTCTAAATGGTTCTCTTAAATCTGATACTTGTTTCTGAAACTAAGTGATTTATTTTTGAAGAAATGATTGGCCAAATGTGTTTTACAAACAAGATCAGTCTTTTTAAGTATGCTGAGGCTGTGAGTTATAGTATACAAGTTCATATTTGTCCTTGTCTCTGTTCTCACTTCACACAGTCTGTTTGGTGTATTTTCAGTCATTATCCAGAGAGTGATATTTGATTAAGCTGTGAGTGTGATTTGATTAAGCTGTGAGTGTGATTTGATTAAGCTGTGAGTGTTTAGTTCATCAGCACAGTTGAGCTTTCCTGCCTAATGTTTATGACTAGTTACATGATTCATTTAATTTAATTTGGGTCTTTCAGCTTATCATGTATTGACTTACAGTAATGTAGCATGTTTTTGATTCTAATACAAATAGTTTCCTATTGAAACATTTGATACTTTGTAGGTTCACTTTTTAACTTCTCAGGAAATTCAAATGTTGTAACCATGTCTGAGTTATTGCTCCTAGTTAAATGTTATCTCCTTCACTCATATACATGGTATATATGTGTGCATAATGAGTTATTTTTAATGTTTGTAAAATGTGTTAAAATGTTTAAACACATTTACAGTTTTTTTGTTAAAATATGTTTAAATTTAACACAGTTGTTAAAATATTTTTAGGCTGCCTCAAAAGGAATGCGTGAAGCTGTTTCAGGGTTCGTGTTTAGTGTTTATGCTCTAGTTGTGATGCTAACATCCCCCATCTTTGGTAAATTGGTAAGTGGAATTATGAATATAAATATATCAATAAGTTTATTTTGTTGTTTTGAGTGTGTATATGTCTTGTCAGTGGCATGCAGTCATTGTATGCAGCGCATACTTTGCATGCCCTAATTACATGCAAAAATTTAATCTCTGAAAAAAAAAATATGAAGAAAAGCTTATCAGAGTGAAGAAAAGCTTATCACATCAGAAAACTTGAAAATTTCATTGCCGTGAGCAATGGAATTTTCAAGTTTTCTGATGTGATTGATATTACGTGAAGAAGAGTAAATACAATCAATTCAGAGATGTCTGATTGCATTGTTATCATGACGTATTTTCCACGTATTATGAGAGGAATATGTCTTCCACATTATATGTTTTGTGCTGCAGTTTTACATGGGAAAATTTAAACTCAGGGCCTGGTTTTAGAAGATTTTTATTTAAAACCAAATTCACATATTTGTGTGCATTTTAGCCGAAATTGAAAGCATAAATGCGAATCCAACTTTGTATACTCATGTGGATTGTGCCATTGGAGTTAGCATATTCTTGCCAGGTAAGTAAGAACGGCAACGAAGAAATCTACTGTATGGGAAATTTCTGTTGCATTCCGGGCTTGGGCAGTCAACCAATCAGAGAACCGGAGTCTGTTCCCATTGTCCCCACTGTTTATTTGCACTCAGGTTGGGGCACTTGTTATCTATCTGCCATTGAAAAACTTGTCGAAATGTGAAACAGAGAGTTGCATCAACCAATGGAAACCTCGTTTGCTTTTACGAGTGAGTATCTGCTATCTTGTGCATAATTTCATTGGAATCCTTTCTTATTTAGTTGAAAATTTGTAAGACTACATTTCCCTGTATTTCTTGCCTTTCTGAAGCACTAAAATGCTTCAAGATAATTTAAGCAAACAGCAAAAGTGGAATAAAGAAATGGATGATGCAAAATTAATATCTTTTGATTACCTAAGTTTTACAGAAAAATCCAAATGTGTAAGCAATGAAAGACCAAACTCAAACCTGAGTCTCTTAACATCATCTTGAAGTATGCAGGTTAAGCATACAAACTTATTACATATTTTGATGCTTCTATTTACCGAACAGATAAGATTTGTAGTGTTTCAAATATCCAAAGCTGTTTTGTTGGCCTTGTGTATTATTTTGTAATGAAGCTGTTAGAAAATGTTTAGCCTTTTCTGAAGAAAAAAAAATATGAAGCTCAGAAATTGTCAAAATTTATATTTGAAACAGTGAAAATATACTAGTAATCTGAATTTATTGGCATAAAATAAAAACCGAAGGTCCCAAGCTTTCCCACATCAACCAGATGACTTTTTTGTAAGTTAGACCCCCCCCCCCCCCCAGGGTAAAGTCTTTCCATCTGGTAGTTTCCAAATCATAATCCTCCCCCATAACTATCCTATATGGAAAGCTTATGGGCTCAAAAAACTGTAATACAAAAAGCATAGGGTTTCCCAAAGAGAGCCTGAATTTACTCAAAGCAACATCCTGTTCATTTTGATTTTGTTAGGATAAAAAGTGAATTAAGAGTTTTTTACTCTTTCCCCTGGATTAAGCAGTAAAACAATCTACAAATTGTTCAAAGCTTTGCACAAACTTGGTTTGGATAAATGCTTGAGGGAATTAATACCTTGTGTCATTAAATTGTGCAAATAAAATCGTATTCATGCAATATATGCAAAGACATATTATCTAAAAAAAATTAATAACAATTGAAAAAGTTCTAATGAAGATTTTGATATCAAAGACTATATTTTAAGACAAAGTAATGGAAAAATAAAAATAAAAAGTTGCAGGATGGAATTCCGCTATAAATGACGTGTCTTTTTATTTTTTATTTTTGCGTGCCTATACATAACGTTCACGGCATGCCACTGCTTCTTGTGTATTTGTGTGTTTTTTAGATCTATTTTTAGTTTGCTGTTGATATTCTACATGCATAGTAATCTTATCATTAGATTGTTTTCCATTCCTTGCAAAAAAAAAAAAAAAAAAAATTGTCGTTAAGGAAAGAAAGAAATGAGGCAATTTTACCTATTCATTATATACATTTAGAATTGCTGAAAAACCTGGTAATAACTTATGAATTAACAGGTAAAAAATGTGAACCCTTCCTTCTAATTCTTGCAAAAGTAAGTGAGGTGTAATACAAAAGAAATAATGTTTAAACTTCAGAAAACTGAAAAGAAAGCCTTAAACTTATTTTTATATCAAAGAAATAAAAATAAAATATTTCAGATCTTTTCCTTATATTAAACTGCTACAGAACTTTGTAAATTGAGTAAAAAATACAACTATCATTTTGGCCACTCTATTTCAACTATCAATGACATGCTTGTAAATACTAAATATCAACCTAAACTATTAGAAAAAGCAGGTACTTACAAAATACCCATAAAACTGTCTAACCTTACCATCTCATACATACATGTACACAGCATTAAAAGCAAGTTGCAGCAAAGATTGAATCAACACAAAAAATTGGAATAAAAAAAATGAGAAAACAACCATGATTCAATATTGTATTAAAAATAAAAATTATCCAAAATCGGAAAAAGTTAAATTGATTTCACCCTATAAATCTGAAAAAAGAATTAAGATATTCTAAATCTGTATCTAGTGAAAAACTAAAAAAAAAAAAAAAAAAAAAAAAAAATAAAGTTTGCGATATTCAAGACTCAACTTGAAACCCTTTCAGATATTTGGAAAATGATAATTAAAACAAGAAAAAACTTTTCAAAACAAAAATCAAAAAGAAAAAAATCAATACCAAAAAAGAATAATAGAAAAAGTTAAATAAATAAAAAAAAATAGAAGATAAATAAAATGTAAATAAATGAGAAACAAATAATAATCCAATAAAATTAAGATTAAATCATTTTCTGATTGTAACGTGCCCAATAGAAGGCGCTCGACGAGGAGTGAATGGCTGATTTTGTGAATTATCAACAGCACATGTGTGTCTGTGTATCGATATCGTCATTAAACTTAGAGGTGAGGGTAAACACTTGCCATTAGCAATTTCTCGAACTGTGTGTGCAAACAAATGACAACACTGAAAACGATACCACAAGATATATTGAAAACTTGTTACGTATGTAATTAGAAGTCTAAAATTCGTGATGGAACTTCAGTTCCTCTTTTATATGTTTTGTGTTTTTTAATTAGTGTAGCATATTAAATACATAAATTAAATTTTTTATGAGAGCTAAAAATTTTTGACAACTGTGTAACAAAGAGAACAAACAATGTACTTATAATGTGACCATGTCGTCTAAGTACATCTTTCTCAATAATAATAGCATTAATTTCCTTAAGCATATAAATTATTTAATTACAATAAAATAATTTGCTAAATAACGATCCCTCTAAAGAATTAAAAAAAAAAAAAAAGACTTGAGGCATGTGACATTCATATCGAGAATTGACAATATGCAACATATAGTGGTCTTACTACAAAGAAAGTAGGGTAAGTGTATGTTTATCCTATAATCTTTTACTTACAAAAAGTATTATTAAGAAACTACTGTTTTTTCACTCTTTCCTCTTGGATGACAACACGGAAAACTTTGCTTTTTATGAAATGTCGCCAACAAAGAAAATGTGTTGAACTAGAACATGATGCAGAGTTTTTTTTAACAAGGCAAAATTTGCTTTGCAGCTGCTGTGAAAAAAAAAAAAAAAAAAAGGAAAAGAACAGTTGAGTTTAAGGCTCAAGCCCAACCACATTATCTTATCAAATTAGGGTATTAGAAAAAATCTGTGCATTTTTCTTTCAACAAAGATATTTGTAATTGTTATGTTATTCATTATGACCAATCATATCTTTGTGTTAGATGGCAAAAAGGTTTCTTAATGCCATACTTATTACTGGAAGTTTAAAAAAATTATATTTGTAAAGTTAATTAGTACTACAATGTTCCCATTAACATTTTGTTAATTACTGTCTCCAGTAATCTCCTTTGTGCTGGAAAAAACTACCATATCTTGAAAGTTCTGTTTCCACACAATGTATCAAGGTTATGTTCTGTAAATTCCCAGATTTTCCATTCATTTTAGTCCAGAACTTCACGTTTTATAAATTCTGAATTTTTGTGGGAAATACTCTAGTGTTGTCTGGTTGTGTGGTAAAGCTTTCTTCTGTGGTTCAGTTTTGTAATGTTTAACAGACTCAACTACACGAACCACTGCTATGTATCAAAATATAGACTGTGATGACTTGAGGTTGCTAGCCTATCTCTTATCATGTATTTACACAGCATACAAAGTGATACAAATCCTGGTGAGTTTTAAGTGTAAACCATAGGATTCCTAGCCTCATAGGTCACTTTTGTGTTGTTTCTTAGATTTAGTTGTATAATTTTCTTAGTTTAGTGTCCCATACACACGCATTTAAAATACATTGCCGGACAATTGCTAAGGACGGATGACAATAGCAACAATAGCAACCATAAAATGGAAGGCAGGAAAATGTGGAAATTAGAATAAGTGCTGGATACAGTAAGACGTGTTATGCGTATGCAAATTTTGGATTGCCGAACTTGTTCGTGACGTCATAGCGCTGATAAGAGATATAAAGGATTTGACGCGTATTGACCGTTGTTGTTCAAACGCAAAGTTGAAAGGGAAAGAATCAATTGACGAACTTGCAATTTTCAGTATGTCTTCCCGACATCACCTAGATGATTTTACGCGTGGCGGTATTATTGGCAAGATTGAAGAAGGGCGAAAAATAACAGATGTTGCCAGGGAGTTCGACGTCAGCCACAGTGTTGTTTCAAGGCTTTGGAAATCATTTCAAACAAATGGAGAGTGTAGCAAACATCGCGGGGAGGTCGTGTTCGCAGTACGACAACTGCAGAAGATCGTTACATAGTGCTATCAACAAAAAGACACCAGGGCAGCACAGCTAGTGAGGTAGCAAATCAGTTTATGGCTGCTACTGGCAAGCGGATCTCCCGAAAAACTGTCGCCAGACGTTTGCATGAAGGAGGACTATACGCCCGCCGTCCTGTTGTGTGCATCTCATTGTCCAGACGTCACCGTACCGCCCGTTTGCAATGGTGCCATCAACATCGCAATTGGACTGATAACGACTGGTCTGCTGTCCTCTTCTCAGATGAGAGTAGATACAGTCTATCGTCTGATTGTCGACGACAACTGATCTGGCGTGATAGTGGTACTGCATATTGTCCAGCAAACATACAGGAAAGGGACCGATATCCGACATGTAGTGTCATGGTATGGGCTGGCATCATGGCCGTACGTCCCTCTATGTGCTTCCAACTGGGACTATGACTGGCCAACGATACATTAATGATGTTCTGCTACCT
The DNA here is from genome assembly GCA_039090855.1 of Macrothele yani. Taxonomy (NCBI): domain Eukaryota; kingdom Metazoa; phylum Arthropoda; class Arachnida; order Araneae; family Macrothelidae; genus Macrothele; species Macrothele yani. Next base: position 98,035,686 of record CM076992.1, on the reverse strand, counting down.
CATGTTCGCATGTTCCGTGGTGCTGTCGGTGATAGATTCATTTTCATGGACGACAACGCAACATGTCATCGAACAGTCGCTATCCAGGAGTGTCTTGAGAGCGAGGATATTCAGCGCCTCGTATGGCCAGCACGTTCTCCAGATCTGAATCCCATTGAAAATGTGTGGGATGCTTTGGGGAGGAGTCTTGCTGGTCGCCAATGCCCTCCAATAAACAAGGACACCCTCATCCGTGCACTGATAGAGGAATGGGATAAATTACCCCAACAGCTGCTTGATAATGTTGTGCAAAGCATGACACGACGTGTGGAATCTTGCATCGCCCTCCATGGTGGCCATATCCCGTATTGACATCTTACGCCGTAACGCCTGCGGACGGTAATTGCATTTTTTTCAAGTTTACGTATTCTGCACAAAATGGCCTGTTTGTCCCTTGAACACATTCCAAAGCCTTCTGGATTTCAGAGCACAATAAATTGTCTTTCTTTTAATGTCCTGGCATTCTGACATTATTTTATTTCACTTGGCATCCAACCACACTTACTTTTTTATGCGCTATATAGCCGTTTATGATCCGTCCTTAGCAATTGTCCAGCAGTGTATAAATAACTTCACAATTAATTGTAACCCTCAATTTGTAAGCATAAGAAATTTTCATTGTTTTATCCACTCTGTGCACTGTTTTTATCAGTTTTAAGGATTGCAGTAAAGCTCTAAAACTTTTCATACACATGACTTTTAATTACTTTTTTAAACTTCATGTTTGTTGTGATTTTTCTATGCTTGATGATAATTAAAATCAAACGGAAGTTTTGTAGTATAGTTTGGAGGAAAATGCCATTCTGTAAAAATCAGCTAGTTTTTTTATTATGAAGAGTTGTGGTAGCTGTGGTATTGGATGATTAAAGTAATAATTGTAGATTGTTACTCCTAACTGTTCAGATAAGAATATGCTAGATATTTTTGTAAGTTTATAGTCAGTGTGACATTACATAGTTGACCTAGTAGGGTTTTTTTATCAAAAATCTGTTCAAAATATTAAGGAAATTAACATTTAATCTTCAAAGCACATGGTATTCTCAACTGTTGCCGATATTTTCATTAATGTCATATACAGTAAGTTCAAGAACTTCGGAAAGCTTGCAATACTAATGGATTCATCAATTTGAAGAAAATAAAAACAGCTTTCACGTATTCTTGTTATGAGCTGTTCCTCAGTGTTCTCAAATATTTCCAGTTCTTCATTGAATTCCATTATCAGATAGTGTGCTTATCATTCATTTCTCTTCTGGGCTTTTTTTTCTCAGAATGGCTTTTACCATGTCCTTCATTGTGTGAAAGAATGAAGTCATATTTCACTCAGTCCACCATTTATATTTTTCTCTGCTTTTTTTTTTTTTTTTTTTTTTTTGGTATGTTACTTTTGAGCATTCAAAATAATGTATGTGCAAAAAACAACTGGAGGAAATGAATTTGCATAGAATCTAGATTGTGTCAGTTTGAGGCACTTCTTTCCTTGTGTAGCAGAGCACTCTTCTTCCTGTTTCTAGGCAGCCTTTTTGTAAGTCAGCAGCATGTCATATGGTTTGATGGTTTGGAGATTATTTCTCCATTATTGTACTGCTTGTCACTTTAGATTTAATTTTTGTTATGTTTGCTTTCTTGTGATAATCTGAATTACCTTTCAAAAGATTATGCTGGCTTACATGAACAGTCACTGTGTTTTGTCTCCAAATGTACCTTTGAAGTGTGTTGAGTTTTAAGCTTTCATTTGATAACACATCAAAACTTACCCACAGTATTGTTAAGTTACTTTTTATAACCAGTGCAAGTGAAACCCAGGTTCATATAATGGTCTCCATATTTGTACAGTTTGTGTTTAGTTTGCTTTTTCTTCAGTGTTCCACTCAACCCACCATTTTCAGTGTTCATATGTGATTCTTCTTTTTTTTTTTTTTAATATAATTTTTTTAACACCTATCCATTATCAAAACATTGGCAGCCCCATATTGAAGGTAAAATAATCAGTCTCTCACTGGTTATTCGTATGTTGCAGTGTGTAGCACTCAATCAGTGGCAGACTGGCAACCCATAAATGGTCCTGGAAGCTGATTTTGTGCGGCTCACTTTTCGGAAAAATTACCATGGTATCCCTTCCAAAAAAAAAAAAAAAAAAAAAAAAAGGTTATATCAGCATCACCATTAATGTACGAACAAAATCACTTAACATTGCTGAGAAGAAATAGACATGGTATGTTCTCTGAGAGAAATTGTTGAAAACTTGTTTCCATTCTTATGAATTTCATTATGATAGCTGCATTCAGAATTTGTTGCAGTTTGTTTGCTTTGAGTAAGAATGGAAATTCAGATGTGCCACAGATTAATTTCTTTTTCAAGAGTTACCTATCATTAATAAAATAATGATAGGTATGTCATATTGCAAGAACTTCAGTGCAAATTAATAAAGTGAGAGAAATTAAAGACTGCAAAAATTAATTTTTATTCAATTACTTTCAAATGGAAAAAGTATTTTTCTGTAGCTGTAACAAAATTTTCAGAACTGCAGTACCAGAATATTTGTGTAACTGTAATCTCAAAAAGCAGTACATCAGATGTAGATGTCGTCGGGGGGGGGGAGAAAGCATGTACATATAAAAAGCACCAACCCACCTCAATGCAACAAATTTTGAATTATATATGCAACTAATTTGAATTTGTATCCGCACTATTTCAGCCCAAAGGGAACAGGGTGTAAATTTGAAAGTCGAGTTAGCGGAAGCACATAAAAAACAATGTTTATCTTAAAACAACATTTCCTTCATAGGTGTGTGTGTGTGTTTTCTGAAGCCATAAAAGTGGTACAACTTTGCAGTTTTAAAACAACTTCATTTTCTTCTACAAGAATCTTGAAGTACAAGTATATGTATAGATTTTCTTTCTTTTTGAGTTAGCATAAGGCCTACTGGTCCAGAATATGGCGGCCCACTGGGAATTCTCCCGGTATCTCAGCGGCCCAGTCTGCCCTTGCACTCAATTTGGCACCATGCCAACACATTACATCACCTGTGACATTATTCATTCAAACTGTCTAAATTTTTGTTATTATGATTTGATTCAGTATCAATAATGTTATGGGTGAAACAATCACCTTGTAATATTCAAGGTTGAAACTTCAGAATTCTACACACCAGAAGAAACTGAAGTGACAGGTGGTGAGGGACCAAAGAGAAAAACTGGAAGTTATTTTCAATTAGGATAGATAGCTATGTTAATTTTCCAATCCCTCAAGGGCTACAGCTTGCAGGGATTAAGTATTACTGTTCTGTCATTATATATGTGATGTAAATATTACTGAATATTTTACCTTTGTGGGGGATTTCTCCCTCTATACATGAGTATAATTTTATTGTGTTATTACATTAAAGAAACATTTTTGTTTTACAGCTTCCTACTGTTGGAGCACGTTTTATGTTTCAATCCGGTGTCTTTTTTTGTGGTGTTTGTAATATTTTATTTGGGTAAGTGAAAGAACTGAGTTTCATCAAGAATTGTATAAACTGTCTGACATATGTCTCTTAGATTTTTATTAATTTACAAGCACATTTAAAAACATTTTCTGTTAGAAAGAGTTTGTGATATATTTGCTATATCTCAGGTTAATTGTATGGCAGATTATTTTTCTTTGTAAATTGAATACAAACTGGTTTTTGAGATTGTAGTGTGATTAGCAAAGAAGCACTTAAGCATATCTGTCTGTATTAAGTTCTGAAACCTAATGTTTTTATTTTCTGTAGACTAAATGCTATTTGGCATTTGTTAAATGGCTGAATGTCTTCACTTCAATTGGAGATGGCTGTCAGTTGGGGGGGGGTGAATTTTAATTTGTGAGGGTGAGTAGATATTCCTTATAAAGAAGTTACAGAATGCTATTGACTGGAGCCAATTTTTTGAAAATGAGGCTCTTCATTGGTTCACCAGATATGACTTCCATTGTTAGTTTAATTAATACTGTGTTACTGCAACATAATTTGAAATCAGCCTTATGTTCTATGTCCATCTGCGTGAATTTTATAAAAGGATGCAACAGCTAGCATCAGCTTTTATATGAGTACAGCACATGTAGAAAAGAAGTGGACATGTTTTAAGAACTGTGTTGTCACTGCCACTGAAGAGGTCTGTGGTACTACAGAGGTGATGCTTGGTGGAACAGTGAGATTAAAGAAGCAGTTAAGGGAAAGAAGGAAGCATATTTGGTGATGTTACAAGGTAGAGTTTCTCAGGGTGAATATGGCTGTAAGAAACGTGAGGCAACCAAGCTGGTTCGCCAGAGTAAGGCAAAAGATAGTCGAAGGAAAAGGTGGAAAGCCAGGAATTGTTTTTTTGGAAAGATAAAAAATCTTTCTGAAAGTACATAAAACATAGGAAAAATAGGAGAAATAAAATTCTAAGTTGTGTGAAGAATAGGATCGGGGAAATGATATGGGAGGCTAATAATGAGTTAAGGGAAAGATGGGGTGATTACTTCTGTGTGTTATTAAAGCATGAAAGCAAAGGTGAATCTGAGGAAGAGGCAGATGATGTCACAGTAAGAGATAGATGGAAGTATAGGAGGAATCTCAAGAGAAGAGGTGTGTAAAGCTCTAAAATCTCTTCAGAATGGTAAGGCCCATGGAGTGGATGGCATAACTGCTGAGACACTAAAATATGGTGGTGACTTGGTAATTGAATGCTTAACTGAAATTTGCCAGTTGTGCTGAGAGTTAGGAATGGTCCCTCAGTATTGAAGGGATGCTATCATTGTTCCCTTGTGTAAGGGAAAGGGTGATCAGACTGAATGCAAGAACTTTTGGGGTATCAGTTTGCTGAATGTGCCAGGGAAAGTATTTGGAAAGGTCATTATTGATAAGGTACGAGGTCTTACATAATAGAAAATGTGGGATGTGCAGAGTGGCTTTGCACTTGGTAAGGGCTGCACTAACCAGATTTTTGCATTATGCTTGATGATAAAAAAGTATCTTATCTGTTGGTAAGAAAGTTTTTGCTACTTTCATAGATTTAGAGAATGCTTATGATCAAGTAAATAGGACTTTTCTGTGGAAGATTCTGAATGAATATGTTATCACTGAGAATCTACTCCATAGTGTGAAAGCCATGTATGCTGGCTGTAGGAGTATGTGTGCGAGTAAATGGTGGTATATCGAAATGGTTTTCTATTGGAGCAGGAGTCAGACAAGGTTGTGCAATGTCAACATGGCTGTTTAATATATTTATGGATGCATGCATGATGCCCAAATGGGCGATACTGATTTATGTCTTGGTAATGTCTGTATGTGTAGATTGCTATATGTTGATGACACAGTCCCAGAGATGCCAGGTACTACGTATCTTCCGTAGTTTCTATGGATATCAGGTTCAAACTATGGACTTATGGAGGTGTGAAAACTATGGATTTTTCCAGAAATCTTGGATATTTCCGGAAAACTTAATTAAAAAAAAAATGATTTTTTTGAAAAACTATACAGTATACACTCATGTGTAGGTTGATCCCCCGATATTTATATGAATATCTCGGAGTTTTCAAGTAATTTAGTATTGATACTCTGCTCCAGTCACTCTGGAAAATTTGTGAAAACTCTGGACAAAATGACAAATCGTGGTGTAGACACTCTGGACAAATGAACGTCGTGGTTTTTATTTATATATGACAAAATTTTTATTATATTGTATTTGATTTTATAGCTATTGTGCATCCCAAATTTTTGTTAAGATTGACACAGTAATTTTACTCTGAAAATGTTGAAATCCAGCAAAAAACAACAACAAACAAACGTTACCTTATATGCCCGCATTTTTGTAAATGTGAGATGGCGTGACTGACTGCTGGGGCTTGTAGCTGATGGGAAGCTAGTTGCAATGTCCATAGTGGATGACCCAAGGTCATTACTGAAAAGAGTGATCCTTGCAGTGCAGTCTGGCATTACTGAGATTTACACACTGGGAAATAAAAATGTGGATTATCGTTTTCCCGAATTTTCAGTTAAATGTACAGAACTTTTTACAGATGCCATTGTGTATTAAAACAAAGTGACCCTGAAAATTTTGCCTTGATAATGTAAAAACTTTTTGAATTAGAAACACATTTTTTTTATTAAGACTTCTTTGTCTAAATGTCATAATTTCTATGTGTGTGTGTAATTTAAAAAGTTTTCCCCGGATTCAAGCAAAATTTTCAGGGTAGCTTTATTTGACCAAGTTAGAGCATCTATAAAAAAAAAAAATCAGCTTTCTTAAATGAAAATTCGGAAAATTAATTTTTCACATTTTTATTTTTTTATTCTCAGTTAGGTAGGGAGTACAGCTGTGGATGGCAAACTCGAGCTCGGAATGAAGGGGGGAGAGTAAATGTTGCATGTCCATAGATCTCCTGCGTGTTTCACTGCTACCCCTTTGAACAAAAAACTAGTTGACCTCTTTTCTCTAAACGAACATTTTAATAATAAAAACAAAAGTGCATACTTTAAAAAGTTTTCATTGAATTCAAGCGAAATTTGCAGGGTATCCTTATAAGACCAAAATATGGCATCTGTCAAAAATTCAGCTCTATTAAATGAAAATTAAGAAAACTATTTTTTTGCATTTTTATCCTTGGGTAAAGAGGCAACAACAGATTGCCGTTGGTAACACCAACGGGACTCAGAATGAAAGGGGAGAAGTGGATGGTGCATGCCTGTTGGTCTTTCCTTTCCTCTGCTCTTTCCTGAGAACTAAAAGTTGAAGTTATTCGTTTGTGTTGATTCCTTTTTTCACTTCCGTATTTTGTGTACTGTTGTTTTAACCCAGCAGTGGTCGTGCCCTCGATGCATCTTAAAAATGTTGTGGTGGGTCATTATGTCCCATTTTATTATTAAATTTATTTTATTATTTTTTAAAACTCTATTAGTATCGATCAACATTGCTTTTTTTTTGGAATTTAAAATTAAAAGCAACCATACCTTTAATTTATATTCTTATTACACATAATTACAGATTTTTTAAAAGAAAGGTAATACAAAAATTACATTTAAGTGCATGTCATTGGATTCATAATACAACAGGTCGTGCTATTAAGAAGCTAAATGTGTCCTTTGAATATTTTTTTGTGGATGTATACTTTTATTTAAAAAGAAGTTTCAATCCCCCCAGGGGGTCGGCAGCTGGGTGTTGTTGTGGTTCTCCGAGATGGGTGCTGTGGTGCTTGGTCCCCCTTCCCTCCCCAGATTGGTGTGATTCATTCGAAAGATTTGCCCTCCTCTCCTTTCACTCATTTTTCTATTTATCTTTCCTATTAAGTTCACTTATTTGGATCTTCTAGCTTCCTATTTCTAAGAGCAGTTTTAGACCTGGGATCAGCACTCCCTTCCTCAAACTTCTTCAAACGTAGCATAGCGATGTGAATTGCTGTAGTTATGCACGTGCTTCAATTGTTTCCAGTTCCAGTTCTGCGAAAAAAAAATAAAAAGTTTGTAGCAGTACAAGGAATGTTATTAGTTGCAATTTCCATGTTTACAGTGGTCGCGTGTTTTCGTGAATCATAGAGTGTAATTGTGATTTTTCAGTGGCTCATGGTGGACGGGACGATTGCCGGAGACATGTAATTTCGAAAAAACATGAACAATATGGTTTATTGTTAGAAAAGAATAATTCTGCATCCAGTTACTTCGTAAAAAGTGATGAAACCGCTGTTATTCAAGTTGAAAGTTATTTCGCTTGATTTTTAATCGAATATAATTTGCCAGTTTCTGCCACAGATCATGTTATGTATTACAAGTGTCTATTTTCCTCAATTTTTTTCTGTTTATGCTATGACTACTGATACCATCAATTTGAGGTTGGCATCTCTGGAAATGCTGCTAAAACTGTAGCAGTGTACTCTGGAAAATAGGCATACTACGCTGAAAATTTTAATGCAGGGAATTGTCTTGACTTAGAAACATAGTGGAGCCATAAGCTAGGCTGTAGGTTGTTTGTAAGATAATTAATTTCAAAATAAACTTTCAGTATTATACTTGAATTTTTACTTTCATTTTTTTCTTCCTTCCAGCCTTAGAAGTCAGCATGATATTTTAAATCTATCAAGTAATTTTCCATTTTGGCATACCCGTTTTTTTTTTTTTTGCTAAAGAGGGTGTATTATTTCAAAACAAAGTGTGTTAGTATGCTTTTCACTCTCCATTTCTTGTTAAAATGTACATACAAATCATATAGAAAATTATTTTAGTGTTTGGTTCCATTTCTACTTTTGGGCCTCATCCCTCTTAGCTGATACTTCTAAATATCATCTATGAAAAGTTTCCTTCACCCTTGTCATCAAAGAAATAAAAATAATTATCTGTTCACTTCTGTTTGCAAAAAAAACAAAACAAAACAAAAAACCCAACTTTGAGCTCTTTGATCTGTTATCCCCTGTTTGATTAATTTATATGCACATCTTATTGAACAGTATGTCACATAGACTCAGTGTCATATGTAAAAACAGAATTAATTTAACTTGATATGGATTTAACAAAGCTGATAGTTCCAAACTATTAATTCCTCTCGTATTGTTCCAAAACTGATCAAGGAGCTTGAAGAGAAATTGTTCTATTTACTTTCATTCTAGGAAACATTCTCAATTCACCAGTTATATAATCATTTTGAATGAAACCCTTCTTTAAATTGGTCTGACATTACAAAAACGTAGTACTTAAAATTTCATTTTTCAGTTACAGAAAATTTAATTTAATGATGAAGATAAAGCCCAAAGTTTTAATACATGAGATAGATGTCTATTGCATTTATAAATACCATCTTTACTATTACTGCATTATATTGGCAGATTTTTTTTGTAGTTACCAAATAAGAAAACTCAAGAATATCAGACTGAATTTCAGAAATGTAGCATTGGCTGAACCAGGTTTAGGAGACATTTTTGCCTTTAGTAATACTTTGAAAAATCTCTGCTGCAAATTTTTCTTCATGGGAGCAATCTCCAGTTTTAAATGAAACTCATTCCCTGTTTTATTTCAGGGTTTTAAAGATTGGTCTGTAATTTTAACACCACCTCTTAGGTGATAACCTTGGAAGAATATTTTAGTTAGAACAAAACCACATTGTGGTGTTTAATAGTAATTTTTACACAATAAAATGAGAAAAACAACAACTCATCTGTTGATTTTAACCATAGCTTGCCTCCACTGAGTTCAGGTGTAAGTGATTTGTAGATTAGTTTACCAGAAGTAGGTACTAAAAATATTTGTGATGTGAAATGTGGTTTATGTTTTCTCTTTGTGTTTCTACGGATCACACTAATTTCAATGATTCAAGTGCTTATAACATAGTATAAATCCATTTATTCAGCATCATAGTACATTATATACAAATCTCCAAGCTTTTGCTTTCCACTGGGAGGCCTGAAAAAGCCTCCATAAGCATTTTGAACTTGCATAGTTTGGTGTACTCTTAACTAATATTTATGATTTAAGGTGTTTGCATTTTTGTTTATCAGGGGAATCCAAAAATAAAGCTTCATAGTGCTACAAAATTTGAACCACAAACAGTGTTGTTGTAAGTATGCAGAACATTACTTTGTCATCTTGAGAGCACTTTGTCACCAACTTGATTCAGTGTTACTATTGTATGCTTCTGGGTGGAACAGTTCTGGGTTATTCCACGCCAAACCGTCAGATGCTATCCACCACACCATCTCTGACTCTTACGATTTTTTTCATGAATAGATCACCCCAATGTATGAAAATCCTGAAAGTTTTATTTTTTTATTTCCCATAGATTAGAAGATATTAATTTTCGAATTATGGTGCATGGCGAGCCTTAATTGCGTAAAACGGCAAATATCTCCATTGTTTGGATCAAAAGAAGTACCAAAATCACCACTCCTTCATAATTTCCCCCAAGGAATCGATTGGTGCAATGCACAAATTTTTATCTTCTTTAGTTTTTGAGTTACGTGCAACGAGAGAGCCTTTTTTCAAAACGTAAAAAAGCAATGTAGTACAGCACTTAGAAAGTCGCAATTGTTTTTCATTTTTAAAGAAAAGTTTAGTCTAACAAACAAAGAAAAAAAACCTTGGGCTTTCGCGTGCGCGCTGAAAAAATATTTTTTAAATATGGTGTACGGCTCATATTTTGCCACTGTGAAACCGCCCGGGGCGAATAGCGTTGGCAGCCAGCCAAACAGCAGCGGGAGTAGATGTTGGCCTTCGGACGTGCAGCAGATCAAGATAACATTGCACGTGTTGGTCAGATTGCACGATCATTTGATGTGATGCTTGAAGGAGGGAGGATGGTGAATTAATGTTTTGTTTAAAGGCATTTCAAATAATATAACTGTAAAATATTACTAAAGGGTCATTTCACACCAAATTGTCTGATGATATCCACCACATTCTTAGCCATTCGACGACGAGGAAAACTAATATAAACAATTTTCTCCGTACAGCTTACCAATATAAGCTATTCCGTAAAAAAGGTTACATACAAATTACGCATATAAATGATGCAACGGACGTAGAAAATATATTGGTATTCTTAGCCATTCAATGACGAGAAGAACTAATATAAACCTTTTTCTCCCTGTATAGCTTACCAATATACACTACTAAACGCTTATAAATTATGCAATTGACGTTGAATACTGTTTTTGGAATATTGATTAATGATATCTACAGCTCACACAATATCCGACAGAATTTTTAGACATGAAATAGTTCTATTTCAGGAATTAATAAATTGTCTAGTTGTCTATGCCTGCCGTAAGAGAAAATGATCAAGGAATGGCAGCTTGAGAAATAAAGTAATCGGGGATATATATCTCGGTGCCTATTCTTGCTAGGTAGAGGAGATATGCTGCGTTTTAGTTAATGTCAGATACCTGACAATCACAGAAGGAGGCTAAGCGTGGGGTTAGGAAAAATGTTGTAGATTATTTTCTGGTATTTAAACAAATGAATATATCTCGCAGTTGTAATCTTGCCTATTTTTTATTTATTTATTTTTCATTTCAGTTGCTTATTTAAAGATTATGCATCAGGTGGGAGCTCACGAAACTCTCAATAGTTCATACGAAACAAAATGCACCACAGCACCCTAAAATAAGGAAAACACAGTTTAACCATTAGTGGTGTCGCCCTAAAATAGGAAAATACAGTTTGACGGTTACACTGAATGAAAATTTTTGTGCCTCCTAATCACATCCCGGTGTCAGAGTGGTAGCAATTGGATTTATTTCAGTTATTATTTTTTTTATTAATCATGCCAATAAATTTAGAAATAATGGGAAACATTAACAGACCTCGAACGCATGAGTACGTTTTCGTTAATGTAATACCCAATGTATCGCAATTATTGGTTACCAATATATGTAAAACAAGTATGGAACTCGTGTTACTATTTAGCAATCGTAATTTGCCTGCTCTGTTTTATGTGCTTGTTTCTCCTTATCAGTATCAATGCAGTTATCGTTTTCATATTGACAAGTTACTTTTAGCTGTCTCTTGAATTAGAGTTTTTTTTTTCTTTTTGTTTAATGCGTTACGCCACAATCACAATGCACAAAGACGCTGAAAAACTAGGCAGCAACTTTCAAATCTCAAGAGAATAAAAGATATCTGAGAAAATACACTACGGGGCTTTTCCAGGCAGTGAGCTAAAACTGCTATTTGCCAGAGGTCCTAAATTAAGATCTGAAAGGTTCGAGGTCTGGGGCCATTCTGTCTTTTAAAAAAAAAAAAAAAACTAGAAGCAAGCATGTCAGACATAGCACGGATAAAAAGAGTAAATCGTCTCTAAGAAAAATAAACAGTTCTACATCTACGGCGAACAGAAAGCATTATATCATAATGGCAAATAAATTAACAAAGGCAGGGCAGTGGTGACGCCAGCTGCTCAGAACTGGGTGGGCCATCAAGGGAGCGGGGTGCTAAACATGATGGGAGAGGAGGCACACATTTTGAAGTGTTTGGCAAAAAATTCTGTTCATGTGAACTTTACCCGACGCTGATAATGTTATTCCTAGTCAAAAAAAGATTTCAAGTGAATATCGTACATAGTATTTATTCAAAGTATGTAGTATGGGAACCATGGATACAAATCTTTATAGTTACTATTTCTTTGGAATTTTAGCTTACATAGGTCTCTCTCTCTCTCTCTCTCTCTCTCTCTCTCTCTCTCTCTCTCTCTCTCTCTCTCTCTCTCTCTCTCTCTCACACACACACACGAATTACAGTTTGTAACCTGACAAGAAGGAATATCTTTCTCTGATCGCTTTAAACTATAATTACAAAAATGACGTGCTTCTGCTGCTCTCTTAGAAATGTTTTCAGAGGACTCCCCCATTTCCCTCCCATAAGTACAAAACCAACAGCCATGTGGAATGCCATTTTGTTTTTTTATTTGAGAGGTTACAATTCATAAGCTTCCAAAAGCCGAAAGTTTAAAACTGACTGGTTTATGTCGTTGACACGAACATCAGTATTGAAATTTTCTCGCGAGTCAAATTTAGTTTCCACGCTAGAGAAAAAGGATCATATTACCTTCACAGAAAATAATCGGAGATTTTGCGTGCGCATATAAATTCCTCCTAACACTTTTTTGTCAACATAATTTTTCATCCTGCGGCAAATGGCAAGTTTATAATTTTTTTTTTATTGGAGATTTAACGAACACCGTGAAGAACTCAGTGGGCTTATAAGCAGTCGCACATCCCTAATTTTGGGCCACTGGTTCCAGGCAAGGGAGAGAGCCAGCACCGTTAGACAAACACAACATCCATGTCTCACCGGGGTTCGAGTCCGGACCCATCTTGGACGAATGGTCGAAAAGGCAGGAGAAATGTCTTAAAATCGTTGGTCTCTTGTCTAGAGCGAAAGCATTGGCAGTAATCACCCCCAAAACCTTTAGATGTTAAATTTTATTATAATCGCCAACTTCGTTATCGGAAAAAAAATAAAAAAAATGCGTTCCATGGAAGCTCAACTTCCTGTGGTATCAAATATAATCAAAATCAGACGTGGAAGTTGATCACAGCACTGTGAGACATTGAAATAAAAACATCGTTCATGAACTAATCATGCTTTTTCAAAATAAAGAATAGCTTTCCGTGAGTTCAATAATATATGCGTTCGCATGGTGGGATCGCTGCTTGCGTGTGGAAGGAATGCTGTTCTTCTTCCGGTACCACGTCTCCAAACAACCATGGCCACGACACAGCGTGCTTAGCCGATTGCGCTTTCACCATGGCAATGCACTGGTCATGCACCATGTTTAAAAATTCTTTTCTCAGCGCTCAGGCAAAAGCCCAAGGTTTTTTTCTTCATTTGATAGATTAAACCTTTCTTTGCAAAGAATAATAACTGTAGCTTTCTAAGTGCTGTACTACATTGCCTTTTGAAGCATTGAAGAAAGGCTCTCTCATTGCTCATAACACAAAAAACTAAAGCAGATAGAAATGCGTGCATTGCACCAATGAATTCCTTGGAAAAAATTAAGAAAGAATGATGATTTGTGTATTTATTTTTATTCTAAATAATGGAGATATTTGCGTTTTTACGCAAAATATGTCTGCCATGCACTAAAATAAAAAAAATACATATCTTTTAATCTATCAGAAATATAAAATTGAAACTTTCAGGGTTTTTATAAGTTGGGAGTAGCTATCCATTAAAAAAAATCATAATCGGAGATGTGTTGGTGAAAAATTAATTCAAAATCTGACGATTTCGCGTGGAATGACCCTTCTTAGAATTCTTATAATGGTAATTGGTATTCAAAGTACAGTGGTACTAAGGGTGAGCTTCAGGACAATGCATAAAACTGGTCAAGCTTATTTCTAGGTGTTGCTCAGCCCTTGTGATGTGTAGTGATTGCTCTGAGATGTATAGGCTGCTTTTTTAAAGTGGTAGATGGTGTGTACATTGTCTGGTGTAGTACCTTTTTTCACTTCATAAAAATCATGAAGTGACTGAGCCATTTTTGAATTCATAATGTGATTTTCAGTGCATTTGTTAAATTTCATAATCTTAAAGTATCATATGCTGGCATGATTGTATTTATTACTGCATTATCTAAGGGTACAGAGGTATTAATGCTTCCACAGTGTGGCTGCCAGGTAATAAAATTGCTAAGCTAATCTTAAATACCACTTGAGTGTAATTTTTCTTCTTCACCACTGCCAGGTCAAGCTTAGACAGTATCTGAATACTGTTATGTAGGGGCAGAATTATGTCTATGCTTACAGAGATGGAGAAACATGTGGACTTTTTAGTGGAATTTATAACTTCATGGTTTTGCTGAAAGTGACTGACCTTTCATCAGCTCAGTCACTTTTAACAATAAATTGACTAGAAGATTATGAAAAATGTGACAGATATGTAGATCATTTTGCAGCAAAACAACTTTTTCAGAATCATCATCTAGTGAACATCACAGCTTGGATGTTGTATGTTGTACTAACATCAATAACTGATCATTCTACTCATCTCTTTGTAACAGCAAAATGCAGATGTCCACATGGCCAGTATGCATCTTCCATCATAAAATTTCCTTCTTAAAAGAAGTACATGCACACTTGTTAAGTCCCATATCATATTTTGCCGCACTTGCAGAATGCAAATTCTGATTTTGATCTGATGTCCTTCAAAATATACCTATTCCATCATAGCAAATTATGGTATTTCATGACATATAAAACATCTTTTTTACCAAAAAATGAAAAATCACCTTGCACACATGTGAGAAGTTGGGAAGTTGTAGTCTAATGAATTCCTTTGAATAATGCTGACATTGTTGCTTTGTGTTAAGCATATAACTGAGCATTTATTAAAATCTTCTAATCAGCCCATTAATTTATTTGCCACATTATCAAATTCAGGATAAATTGTTTTTTTTTTTTATAATGTGGAAGAAATATTCCTCTCATACATGGAAAATACGTCATAATAATTAACACAGCAATCAGAAATCTCTGAATTGACTGTATTTACTGTTCCACACATAATATCAATTACATCAGAAAACTTCCAGTCTGATTAAAGTTTTCTGATGTGATTGATATTACGTGTGGAACAGTAAATACAGTCAATTAAGAGATTTCTGATGGCTGTGTTAATTATTATGCTTTCTTTTTTTTTTTTTTTTTTTTGATAGAATATCTCAAATGCCACAAGAGGAATTTTTTCTTGAGGGTGTAATCTCAAATACCACATAATTAACATTATTTTAGTGGAGGATGCTCTTTTTTTCTGATCTACTTTTGTCTTCTCTGTCGTGCAAGAAATTTTCCTACTATAATGAAGTAGCTTCTATTTTGTCTACCTTGCGGAATATCTTTCTTGAACTTTTGTTTATGCACTGTATTTGGAAAATTCTCCTTTTTATCTTTTTATCCCCTATTATATAAATTTGATATCTGTCACATGCTGTAAATTTACCTACCAGAATTATCACTAAAGATTTATTGCATTTGCCCTGACTTACTGTATTATTGGGTTCAATTCCTGGGGCAGACATTGATGTATTTGCCTTTAGACTTCTGGCCCACTCCCTTCTCTAGAACTGGTTGGTCTAAGCTCTAAACAGCTCTAAATTATGTAAGGCAAGCAATTCTTTGTAGCCTTAGATGCTCATGGGGATCATTAAACCCTTAAAGCAAGTGCAGACTTAACTTCTAATATTTACATTCGTAAATAATAGAAACATAAACTACATTTTTTTACAGTTCTCTGTCTGGGATGAGCTGTAAATAACATACACAATGTACATGGAATAAGGGACACACAGGAGTTTATGTGTACCAAATAATACTGGGTAGTGCAATATTACACTTGAACCTAAATATTTGTAGTTTCACTATGGTGCTCAGGATTTACATATTCATGAATTAGTGAAGTCAAAGAGGAGCATTTGTGCTTGAGCTTGATGTGGATTTGGCTTTGAAACAATATATCCGACACTGTACCATTATTGGAAATTAGTAATTGCAGTGAAGCAACAAGCTATTGTTTGCATAGCTAATAGGTATAGGTACTCAAAAAGTCTGTTTGTTATTGTGAAGTTAGTTATATAATTCCATTATAAATTTCTTTATTCAGAGAAAGTAATTCCTTTGTTTTTCAGGTTGTTGGACAAAGTGAACGGTGAAGTAGAGTTCACTGTCCTGTGTTTTGTGGTTCGTTCATTTGAAGCTCTAGGTGCTGCAGCATTTTGTACAGCATCTTGTACAATTTTGATAGATCAGTTTCCAGATGATATTGGTACTGTTTTTGTAAGTATTCTTTATGAAAATAAGTTTCATTATGTAAGTGCTAGTTGGAAAAATGCGCAATAATCTGAAGTAATGTTATGTGTTGTGAAATACTGGAAGTGTCTTTGACATTAAGCTATAGTCTTGTGAACAGTGTATTATCCAAAGTTTGGCAACATATTATTTTTTCATTCTAAATGAAAAATTTCCATATGTAATGTCTCTGCTTATTCAGGTGGATGTAACTTCAAGCTTCATCATGTAGTACCACTCATTCTTTGTGGAAAGTGTCACAGTCAAAAGAAAAAAAAATGCCTAATTGACTAGTCATGCTTCATAAAATACAGAAGTATTCTTAAAATACATGGATATGCAGTGACGTACTACATTTGAAATACATCTTTGCACATCTGTACATTTACTAGAATATTCTGGTACAAAGTTATCCAGAGATGCACTTATATTTTACTAAAAAAGAAACAGTAAATAAACTGATTTTTACTGTATTGTTCTCCTCAGACACATAAAACTGTAACAAATTACTTGTATCTTTATGCGAACAGAAAACCAAAGCAAACAGTCAACACTAAAAAAGAACATTAACCAAAAGCAAAGTGTACTTAGATGAAAACGTTTTAGTATTTCTTATTGTTGTAATGTCAGTTCTCTCCAGCTCTTTCAAACATGGTTCGTACGCATCCTGGAAATCCTGGAAATGTCCTAAAATTCTGTTACATGTCCTGGAATTTTATCCATTACGTCCTTTTTGTCCCTGCGCTATGTTTTGTAGTTGAGGATTTTTCTACTGACATAACTTATGTCTAACAAATTTTCCTCCCCACCCCCTGCAAAATGCGGGGGGGGGCTGCTGTTGGTTTTCTTGTCTGTTAGGAGGACTGAAGCTGCGTTATTTGCATCTTTTGGCTTCGTGCTTATGTTATCACTTTGTCTGTCCGACCAGGAAGACCATATCTCTGCAACTATTAGTTCGATTTGTAAAATTCTTTTTGTATTGGGAAGCTTAAAATGTGAGAATGATGATCCATTTGTTCCGGGTTTTTTCGATGCACAACTTCGCTGCTAGAGGGCGCAATTGAAGATCGTATCGAATTTAAAATGCATTTTATTTCATACATTTGCTTCTAAATATCCAATTGAAAAAATTATTTTTCCTTTTGATGACATTTATGTCGAAGACTATTTTAGTTACAGTCCCTTTTTCAAGTAATGCATAAATTTTCCGCTAGGGGGCATAACAGCAAATCACGATTTTCCCAATATCTCCGCTTCTAAAAGTCTGATTTGAAAAAGTCTTCCATCGTTAGATACAGCTCTTAAGGGGAAATGTTTTGCATATAATTTCTCTTTTTTGGTAAAGAATGGTTTGGCCACCAGGGAGCGTAAGTGTTTATTGTTGCTTCTGATGTATTTGCAATAAAATCTGAGCTCGAAACTCGATTGAAATATTCCTCCATGGACCGATACCGCTCACCTCCAAAAACTTTTTGAGAATACCTCCTGCATAAATAGTGCATAATTTTTCCACCAGGGGACATACACGTATATCTTAATTTTGCCCATATCTCTGTTTCTAGGAGTACGATCTGAAAATTTTTTTCTTTGTTGAAGAACATTTTCGGTGCGAAATGTTTCTCATATAATTTCAAATATTTCTTAACGCACAAGTGTGCCACTAGTGGGCGTAAGCTCACATTTCCGTTTACAGCAATATCTGCGGACTAAAAACCCAACTGAAAATTATTCTCTTTTCGATCAGATGCTACCAATTATGAAAGCTCCTTATTTTTATTTTCTTCACAAAATAATGCACAATTTTGCCGCTAGGGGGTGCAAATATTTAATATATTTTTCTTAATATCTGTACTTCTAAATGTCTAATTAAAAAATTATTTTAACACCAGATACCATTTACCTTATGGAACACTTTAGGTTTGTGTTTGAGGAGGTTTGTGGTTCACAACTCTGCCGCTAAGTGGTGTTTGTGTACTTCTGTTTGCATGCTATCTCTGCCTGTAAAAACCCTATTGAGAAATTTCTTTTTTTACTGTATGCCATTTGCTATAATAAAGATGGAGAGTGAATAAGATTTTTGCTACAATAAGAAGATCCTCTTCAAATAATGTACAACTTTCCCCCTAGGGGTTGTAAAGGTCAAAATGTTTTTCTTGCTATCTCTCTTTCCGGGAGACATATTTGAAAAGTTATTTTTCCTTAGCACAGCTTTTGTTATAAAAAATACTTTCCACCTGGTTTCAACTTTTCCATTATGCAAAATTCTTCCCCTAAAAGGCATAGAGTTATATAATGTTTCCTTCTATATCTCTTCTTTTAACTGTTTGATTTGAACATCCTTTTGTCTCTAATACCTTCCTTCTGCTATGGAAAACGTTTTTTGCGCCGTTTGTTAATTTTCATAACATACTTTTAGCCACTGGTGGAAGTAAGTAGCTGATGTTTTATAAGTAGTTGATTTTTGTTTTTGTTTTTTTGTGGGTTGTTTTGACCTTTACTGAAATTTGCTGATAGATGCTTTTTATAAAAATTTGCCATAAATCAGATTGCTTTCTAATATCAGAAACTTAAATCTAGTTGTTTCTTAGTATCTTCTATAATTAGTTTTCTAATCATGCCTAGTTAAATTGCCTTGATCACTAATGAATGCCTTGGATTTAAGGTTTTCTTATTAATTTCTTTCATTTCATGTTGGAAATTTTTGTGCATACTATGTTTGCTGGTAAGTACAAATTTAAAACATAGCTACAGCATCAATATTATGGTGAAAATTCTTTCCCTAAATAAAATGTAACACAAATACTTGCTCCCATGATTATGTGCTTAAGGAATATCAATCCCTTTGGTCCTTTGAAAAAGTTCTAAATATTTCACCTTTCCTTACCCTTAAAATATTATAAATATTTAACGGGAATTATCGAGGATAAATTTATTAGGTACATTACCTCTCAAATTTTCGATCTAAACACTAGATCTTCGTTGGGAGTTCTTGCTTCCTTCTACTTCCATAGGTCTGGTGACCAAGTCTGATGGATTTTCCATCCAGCATGCTCATTGATGTTGCCACCTTGTGTCTTGTAAATTTCCAGGGATTCCTCTAATTTCCGGATAATTGCATGGGATTGATGTTTGATCACTTTTAAGGAGTCCCAGTCCATTTTGTGGCCAGTTTCTTGTATGTGCCTGTCTAATCCTGTTTTATTTGAGCTGTTCCTTATTGCTGCCTTGTGTTCTTTAATTCTGGTGGTTAACCTTCTTCCTGTTTCTCCTATATATGGTAATCCACAAGAACAAACTATTTTATAAATGACTCCTTCCTGGAGTAAAGTATTTTTTTCTTTTTGTTTTAGGGATGGTAAGTATTTTTTAATTTTGTTATTCAAACCTGGAGCTAACCTAATTTTATATTTAGTGCTGATTTTTTTCAGTTTTTCAAACAGTCCCTTGTGGTAAGTGACTTTTCTTGTGAATAAATATTCAATTTTCTCCTTATTTTTGTCTGTAGTGCCTGTTCTGTTCCTAGTAGGATTTTCGTCCAGTAGTTCACAAATTTCTTTTGAAGGGTAATCATTTTCTAATAAGATTGATTTTAACTTATTTTTATGTTTTTTCTTACCTTCTGAAGTTGAATTCAGCTTTTCAACTTTCTCTTTAAATTGTAAAGCTACATTTTTCTTTATATAATTAGGGTGATCAGATTTATAATTTAAAATTTTTTCTGTATTTGTAGGCTTCTTGTATAATTCTGTGGTAATATATTTTCCTTCCCACTTCAAAGTAATATCTAGGTAATTTAGCGTATTTTCATTTTGCTCTTCTAAAGGGAATTTTAGGGATTCATCTTGGGCATTAAAACCTTCTAGGATTTTTGATGGGTATCCACTCGAATCTTGATCTATGATGAAAAGGATATCATCCATGTATCTAATATACATGCAGAAAATTGAAGGTTTCAATAGGAAGGGCTCTTCTATTTTACTTACATAATAATTTGCTAGGAGAGGTGCTAATGACAAACCCATTGCTAGCCCACTTCTTTGCTTATAGAAGCAGCCTTGGAATTGAAACAAATTGTTGTTTAGAACAAACACTGTAAGTTCACGAAGGCCTATTGCTTCTTCTTTATTGTCTTCATTAAACACTACTAGGTCAGATAGGTCATCTGCTATGTAATCTATGAGTTTGTCCAGGTTTATATTCGTATACATGGACACAACATCTAAATTTGCCATGGAAGGGTTTTCTAATTCTGGAAGTTCTTCTATTTTCTTCAATAGCTATTCAGTGTTCTTTATCAGTGCCTTAGGTTTAGGAAGCAACTTTGATAGATGAAACAGCAAATAATAATTCAAATTGGACAGAGGAGAATATTTTGAGTCAATAATAGGCCTGATAGGTTGTCCTTCTTTATGCTGTTTTAACAAACCATACATCTGCGGAGTATGATGGGTAATCTTTGAATAATTTTTGAAGTTGTCACAAATCATATTTTTCTTCTTAAGCGAAAAGAGCAATTTTCTATAATTTGCAATCGTCGTTTCTAGCGGATCGCTATCCAATTTTTCATATATTGGTTTGCTTAGTTCTTCTTCCATTTTTAACAAATAATCTGCTTTTTTAATTAGGGTTATTTTCTTGCTGTTATCTGCTCTTACTGCAACTGTTTCTGAGTTCTTTTTGAATTTTTCCAGGGCTATTAATTCAAAACCCTAATTAAAAAAACCCTAATTCAACAGTCGAAAAAAGGATGCATGCATGCATGCACTTGGGTTCATTACCAAGTTCGATAACTGGGTTTCGCACCAGCTTTCTGCAAAGCAACGAGAGGAGAGAATCCATACCTGTGTTTCTTTGCTTTCTCGTCACAGAAATGAACTGTTTTGGGGACGATTTGTAATGGGTGATGAGAAATGGGTACTGTACCGTAATGTAAAGCATCGGCAGACTGTTGCCAAGGTGCAGAACCTGCTTATCGACCTCAAAAGGAGGACTGCATCCCAGAAAGGTTTTGTTGAGTGTTTGGTGGGATGTCCATGGAATAATCCACTGGGAGGTCTTGGCACCTATCTGAACAATAAATGCTGACCTCTTCTGCTAACAGTTGGACTGATTGCAAGAACAACTGACATCGAAGTGGCCAGCACTCATCAATCGCAAAGGCGTGATCCTTCATCATGAAAACGCCAGTCCTCATGCTGCTTTAATCACTTGGAAAAATTACTGGACTTTGGTTGGGAAGTGTTACCTCACCCGGCATATTCCCCTGTCCTGGCACCTATGGACTACCACCTTTTTCGATCCCTACAGAACGCCTTTGCACTCCAAACCTTCGATGATGTGGACTACGTGAAAACGGCATTACATGACTTTTTTACTCTAAAACACAGGAGTTTTTCTGGTGTATGATTCACCTACTCATAGACAGATGGCAAGAGGTCATACAGAATGATGGCAATTTTGTGAAATCCTAAGTACGTTATTTGTTGTGTTCTCCTTTCTTTGTAGCGTACAAAAACGGGTAGAACTTATACACCCACTCAATAAATGCAGTGGAAAGAAACACGTCAGGGAAATAAAATATAGTAAAGCTCACCATTTTTACTACAAATTGTTGTTAGAAGTTGAGCTGGTCAGCAGAACAGTTGATGGTGGCGAAGAACCATATATGCAAGAAGACAGCATGACAAATTAGCCATCATCGGTACTTTATAAGCATTATCAATTTAGAGGTATCTTCCGAAGACTCGTCGTCCATTATGGTTCAAAGTAAAAAACCTTTAAAAGAAAATGGATATAGAGAGTTATATAAAGAATCCAGCAACAATTAAAACATTGTTCGTTCCTTATCCCAACATACTAACATCAATCACCACTAAAACTCCTGCGGACTAGCTTCGAGCTGCTTCTTTCACAGACATTGTCAGCACTTCTGTGAGGACGTTACTTCTAATATGTTGCCAAAAAATCCCAGAAATCAATCCGTCTACTAGATTCAACGTGTCCAATGCTACGTCTACGTCATTGATTGTGATGAAACTATGGGTATTTTAATTCCGGTTCACATTCTTTCTGGCGCCATCTAGAGTAGCAAAGTTTGATCATTATTTTTATAAGGTTTTTCCCCATAGTTTTTTTTAATTTGATGTTATTGCGATGTTCTTTTTCACATTCTAGTACGAATTTCCATGGATATGGTAATTCAGTCGGGATGTTATTATTACAATTTTGTTGTGGAGATTTTTAGATAGTTAATATTTTACAATTTTCCCAGTCATGGGTTGCATTATTGGCTTTACAATATTGAATAAGGGAAGTTTTTCTTCTTCCCTATACCAGTTTGTTTTATGCTCATTAAGTCTGGTATTAAACCTTCGTTTAGCACTACCTATATACACTGAAGAGCAATTGAATTAGAGACAGCTGGCATTATGCAAATGTGGCGCTGTGGGCAGCCCTGTAAATGGAAACGACATGACGTATGCAGCGATCCAACAATATAAGGAGTGATGCGACGAGAATCAGTAAGAGTCAGACGCAGTATGGGTAAGACGAAGGATCTAAGCGCATTTGATCATGGGCAAATTGTCGGGGCCCGACGAATGGGTCACTCCATCTCGGAAGTCATGCAGGCACTGGGATTTTCACGAGCCACTGTGTCACGGGTGCACCGTGAGTACATTGAATCCGGTAAAACCATCCCTGCAAGGGCTAACTGCCGTGGACAACAGCGTGTGGATGAGAGGGGTCATTGTCGGCTAGCTCGCATTGTAGCAGCGGATACACGGGCCACAGTGCAAGACATTACTCGGCAATTTAACGCTGGTGCACAAAAACGTGTAAGCAGCCACACCATCCAGAACCATCTCCTCCCTATGGGGTACAGAAGCCATCGTCCCACGAGGGTATCACTGCTGACCACACATCACAGGGTGCAAAGATTAGCATGGGTGTGGGAACATCACCACTGGACCCTAGACATGTGGGAAAATGTTGCCTGGACTGATGAGTCGAGATTCACGTTGGTACATGCGGATGGCAGGATACGAGTACGGGGCAAACCACATGAAGCAATGGATCCTTCTTGCCAGCAGGATACTCTTCAAGCTGGTAAGGGTGGCATTCTCATCTGGGGACTGTTTACGTGGACTAAAATGGGACCCCTGGTACGTGTGACATTATCCCTCACAGGTCAACGTTACCGGGATATCCTGGACGACCATTTGCTCCTGTTTGTGCGTCTTCAACATCCCACTGGGGACCTCATCCTGCAACAAGACAATGCACCATGCCATCGCTCCCGAATTGTATCCGAATGGTTGGATGAACACTCCACCGACGTGACCTCGCTTCCTTAGCCAGCTAGGTCACCTGAATTCAATCCCATCGAGCACATCTGGGATGCCATCGAGAGAGATGTTCGAGGCTCTGACCCCCCTCCATCAAATCTTCGTGAACTGTGGGAGCTTTTTCAGGGGTTGTGGATCCGTATGACTTCCCAACGCTTCCGGTATCTTGTCGAGCCCATGCCGAGATGAATCGCCGCCGTCATCAGGGGGAAAGGTGGTGCTACACGTTGCTAGACAGGTATCTCTAATTCAATTGCTCTTCAGTGTATATATATTTCCTTTAGAGTTGTCATAATTAAGAGTTGGGATACTACAAACACCTGCTCTGATAAGTATACTGTTATTATTGTTATGGGTTAAAAGAGTGGCATTATCCAAGACTGTTTCTGCAACATTTAGATTTTCTTTCTTGTATTCATTTTTAAGTATTATTGTTACAATAGAGGGGATACATGGAATTTTCCCACAATATTTAATTTCATTCTTTTTAGTTACAGGTATGTTCATATTTCTTTTAATGTTTTCCTACATATTTGCTATTAGTCTTTTGTTATATCCAAACTGCCTGGCCAAATTTGAGATCCAATTTATTTCAGTTTTTTCTGCTTCTTCTTTTGATGTATGTGTAATAGCTCTTTGTATATACGAACGAAAAACAGCTGTTTTATATTTCCACGGGTATGCTGAGTTGGATGGACTAATAGGAGTGAATGTTGGTTTTCTGTATACAGTATATTGGATTTGTTCTCCATCATTAAATAAAAGTATATAAAAAAAAGGTAGCTGCTGGTTCTTTTCGTTTTCACATGCTACTGTTATAGTTGGGTGCATTTTATTAAATTTATCAATAAAATCTTCTATTGTTGTATCATCTTTTGGCCAGAACATTAGAATATCATCAACATACCTGATACATAAATTTGGTACAAAATTATTTTGTTGTTCAAGTAAGTTGTTTTCAATTTCTTGTAAAATTATTTCAGCCAGCAAACCAGATAATGATGATCCCATAGGTGCACCAAATTGTTGTTCGTAGATTTTTTTCTTATGTCGAAAATAATTGTTTTCATTAATAAATTATAAGGCATTGATAACACTATATATTTCTAGTAGATGAACATTGTTATTAACCAATTTATTCTTGATTAACTTAATTGCTATATTTACAGGAGTATTAGGGTAAAGATATATGATATCCAAATTTACCATGTAGATATTATTCGTTTTGCTTTTTTTAAATTTTTCAATAGCTTCAGTAGAGTTGTTAATGGTATAAGCATGATTTGCATAAAAGCATTTTAAGTATTGGAATAAAGATTGTTCTAAGTTAATTGTTGGAGCTGTACTTTTATTCCCGATTGGTCTTACTGGGTTATCTTCTTTATGTAACTTTATTTTGCCAAAAATATTAGGAATTATTGCACCTACTGGTGGTATGGCAGGTATGGCTTTGTTCTTAATGCTAATAGGTAAGTTGCTATGATTTTTTTAGTTTTGCCAATTTTCTAATAATGTTATCTGTTGGATCTTCATTAACCATATTGGTATTTAATAAGTTGATTGCCTTCATCATTTTTTCTTCAAAGTCATCATTATTTAGTATTACCATCTGCTTTGATTTTTCTGCTAAAATGCATTTTATAGATGTATTATTCTTAATATTCAACAGGGCTTGTCATTCATAAGTGATTCTTGTATTTTTATTTTTTGTGTCAATAGTTTTATTTAAAGATCTAGCAATTCTAAACCTAGTTTTATCCTGTTGTTTCTTCGGTAGTTTTCATATAATTATTTCCACTTGTGGGATCAATAGTTTGGACTTTGGCATTTTCTGTTTATATGCGAACTTAATTCCACGGTTTAAGGCTTTTTGTTGGATATATGATAGACTTATGTCAGATTTATTAACATAAAGACTCCCAGCTTGTGTTATTTCAGGTTCTTCAGTACCTTTATTTAGCATTAGTTTTTCAATTTTAAACATATGCTGTTTTCTACAAGTTTTGTTGTTGTTGTTCTATAATGGCTTAGATTTTCGTAATTTCATCAGCAATTTCTGACTTTGCATTAGCTAAGGGCGCAATGTCACTAAATTCATTATAAGACCTTTTGCTTGTTTCACTGAACAACAAAAGTAAACTTTTTGTTTGTCACAAAGACTGCACATGCCAAATCATACAGTATTTGTCATGCTGATTACAAATCTGCTTGCTAAATTGTGCTATCAGGCATAGTTCTCAAGTAACCTGTTGGTTCAGTGTACAATAAGCCTTCATTTTGGCATGCATATTTCACTGCAAGCAATTAATTACACTTACCTTAAAAAGTAGTTATTTTAGATTTTCTTCTGCACTTTGGTTGTACTACATCCCTTTTTAGAGTTCAACAGTAATCAGCTAGCATTTTAGGTCTCCATTTTCCTTTATAGTGGTTTTCTATGGTACATATGTCCTGATGAAAGTGTTCTCCATGCTCATTGCTTACAGCTCCTAATTTCTGTGGGAAAAAGTCCAGATGCGAGCGAAGGACATGCATTTTAAGGGACATATTGCATCCCATGGCCTTTATAGTTTTCTAGAAGCTCAGTAACAAGTTCTTTATAATTTTCTGCCTCCCGGTTACCTAAAAAGTTCAGTACCACATCTTTAAAGGACTTCCATGCAGCAGCTTCAGTCTCTTTCTAAGTGCCTTCAAATGCAAGATCGTGCATAAGTTCCCTTATTTGTGGACCAATAAAAAATGCCTTGTTTAATTTTGGCTTCAGATATTTTGGGGAACTTGTTCTGTAGAAAACGAAAGGCTTCTCCATCTTTATTCAATGCCTTTACAATTTTTTTTATCAAACCCAATTTGATGTGAAGCTGTGGTATGTACTCGTTCTGAAGACTTACTAAAGGCTCAGCAACAACATTTTTATTACCTGGAATTAAAGACTCTCTTTTAGGCCAGGTTTTTTTAATGTAATGGGAATTTCTGTCTCTACTGTTCCATTCACATAGGAAGCAGCAGTATTTTGTGTATCCAAGTTGTAGACCAAGGAGTAAAGCTATCACTTTAAGATTGCCACAAATATTCCATGTGTTTTCTGTATACTATACTTTGAAGCAACAGTTTCATATTTGTATATGTTTCTTTCATGTATGCAGCATATGCAACAGGTACTGACGGATACATGTTTCCGTTATGAAGAAGGATAGCTTTTAAGCTTATTTTTGAGAAATCTATGAAAAGTCTCCATTCTTCAGGTTTGTGTTGCTGTCCTAAAGCTTCAAACAATAAGTCTATATCATTGCAGTATACAAAATCACCACTTTTCGAAAATAAGTGTTCAAACTCTTGCTGTCGTCGATGAAAACTACATACTTTTGTACTTGGTTGTAAAGGATTTCATCCCTTCAATCTTGAAACCAATATTTTGCCCTGACTTTTTGCTTAATGAAGGTCATGAACCAGATCATTTAATTCTTCCTGACTTATAAGGTGAGACACAGAATCTCCCTAGAAATCAGGGTCTTGTTGTACTACTATCTTCTTCACTGTAAGGATTTATTTTATCAGTATCACTATCATCTAACTCCATGACTGAAGAGGTACAAGAACAGAAAGATCTGGACCATGAAAAACAGGTCTTATGGCCAAAGGAATACTGAATCATGTCTTTGGCCTTAGCTGTAATTCCAGATATCTTAGTGATGCAGAAATAACAGTCTGTTGAGTTGTCTTTCAGTTCTTTCCAAACCATTGGTACCGCAAATGGCATTGACGTGATCCCTTCAACCAGCCAGTCAACAAAGTTACACATGAATTATCGGTCTTCGTATGGCGGCCGTAGCTCGTGATGCAGGGCTCGACTTGTCACTCGTTGGAGAGACCAGGGGCTTTGAGGATCCCCCATGGCATCCTCTTGGTGTCATGGTTGATACCAGCTTTACATCTTTTGACAAGTCCTCAACCCCTGCGTCAGTGTACCAGCAGCTCTTCGCTGAACACCGTTACGTTAATGCAGACTTTATTCCTGTTTTCACCGATGGATCTAAGGCGGATGGTGTTGTTGGATCCGCCGCCGTCTGCGTTGACGAAGTTTCTGTTGCCCGCATTCTTACTGAGGCCACGGTGTTTTTGGCGGAGATGCATGCTGTGTATCTTGCACTTGTTCACGTGCAGTCGAGCTCTCATCAGCGTGCTATTGTGTACCCTGATTCGTTGAGTGTTGTGCAATCATTGTCATCTTTGGATTTCACTGGCCACCCACTTCTTTTTACCGTACGGAGACTTCTTCGTTCTTTGCTCGAGGCTGATGTTCAGATTCGGTTCTGCTGGATTCCTGGGCATGTTGGGATCCCAGGGAACGAGTCTGCTGATGCTGCTGCTAGATCTGCCTCCTCTTTGGTCGTCACACCCTTGCCACTGTTCCACCGTGATTTTCGCTTTCTTGTTCACGATCATATCAGACGAACGTGGCGAAGTTTGTGGGACCAACAGGTGGAGAATAAACTGCACCGTATAAAACCTAACCTTGGAGTCTGGAAATCATCGTGTCGCCGGAACCGTTGGGAAGAAGTTGTTCTTGCGCGTCTCCGCATTGGGCATTGTCGCTTCACGCATAGCTATTTGCTGTGTGGCGACACTGCCCCGGTGTGTGAGACCTGCGACTGTTTACTCACCGTCTCTCATGTTTTGTGCAGTTGTGTTCGTTTTCGTTATCATCGGTTTCACTATTTTCAGTCTCATCTGCTGGACGAGGGCGCAGCTACGCTTCAAAAGCTTTTGGGCGACCACTGCCACACTTTCGCAGTATTTTCCTTTTTAAAACAGATTAATGTTTTAAAACTTATTTTAAAAAAAAAGTTATAATAATTATAATAGTAAATTAATAAATTTATATATAAACCTAATTAACTAACTAGTCTTCACAACTTTCATCATTCTCTTTTCTAACTTTTACCAAGCCTGTCTGCTCTTAATCATTTCACCCCGCTTTTAAAAATCTTTAACTGATGGTTCTGTGTCTGGCGCTCTTTGGCCATGCCTGGCCCTTGCGCCACAAAAATCAATTAACTAACTAACTAACACATGAATTACAACAAATGTAAGGTGCCCAAGATTTATCTTCATCACCTATTTTGCACTGGAAATAAAGTTCATACGATTTTCTAATCAGCAGTGTGAAATGTTGCCTTTGAGACTTTGAAGTAAATTGTCCACAAATGTAGCAGAAACTGTTTGGATAGTTCACACAAGTATGCAGCATTATTTAATGTACACTTTGCACAATCCACACTACTTTTTAAAACCATAAGAAAATGCAAGTCCTTCAATACCGATTAAATGCATTTGAATGACAAAAATTCTGCTTTGTTCCCCCTTCCCAGAAGGAATTGCGTAACAGGAAGTAATGGCACCAGTATGCCTACTCTCAGAGACACAGCTATCCTGACTGCAGGCAGATGTCTCCGTTTGGAAACATAGGGAAGTTCCTTTAAGTAAACACAACATTCACCCCAATAGAAAGTTCCATTACAAGAAATTGGAGCCCAGTGAAGCAATTGTGACTTCATATTTGGTTTCAGCACCCATAAATACATACAAAACAGTTAAAGTTTTCTTTGTAACAAAACCATTGTTGTTCAGTGTTATCTATCAGTGTTCTTTTGCTCCTGATATAAGCTGTAAGTCTTTTATTTTAACATGTTTTGATTATTTTTTGGTCTCTGTAATTTAAAGGTTTACTTTTCATTTGCAAAAATTTCGGTGTTACGTAATTATTTTTACAAGTAGTCAGGAATTGTAAATGTTCAAGTTCTTTACATACTTTCAGCCTCTTTTTTTTTTTTAAGTTTAACATTAATCTTCTATTGTTGTGCTGTAACATTTTTTGACAGTAGTTGATAATAGACAGGTTGACCAAAAATATGGGCTTCTATGGGCTAGGAAAAACTAGTTGGAAGCATATACATATTAATATGTTGGCTTTGCTCAAATTGTACCTGCATAATACAAGATTTAGCCCATGGCATCCATTAGCAAAATATTAGGGTCTTTTGATGTGTACATTAAATGTGAATATGAAAGTACTGTGCAGACAATGAATACATGCAACATTAGTGACTGCTTAATGAAAACCCTTGCATGCAAATGTTTGTTTATTACATGCCAGTTATAGCTTGTGTGCCACATAAACATCTTCAGGTATAAAAAAGACTGTGGGATTGCTGTAGACCAGTCATTAAAAAAATACATCCGATAATTGGGGTGGCACCTGGAAGCAACTTAAAACAAGATCTGATTTGTAAAGATCATGTGAAACCACTATCTGAGCTCCAAAGGAATTAACTTATGTGTAAAAAATGCATGAGGCATTGCCATTTACTACATAATAGAAGAGGAAATGAAAGAAAGGGCTAGGTAGCAAGAATTAACTTACGTCCTAGGAAAGACAATTCCAAAGTATAGCAATCATTGTTTCATATCTGTAGGTCAATTTATGGTAAAAGAATCTTGCATAATTAGTTCTCATGTTTTTGCTGTTAAAATCATAAAAAAAAAAAAACATGTTAATATGACAGAATCTCCGTGTGCAAGAAATAGTATGTCCCATTTGTTTGCAACAAAAGCTGATGGTTTCAAAAATTACTGATGCATCAGATCATTAAGTTTGCTATGTCTTTATTCTTAACTGTCATGGCCCTGCTTCAACATATATTTGGCCTGAGCAACTAAATTGGTATTGGTAACCTTTGATAACATTTGGCAGACAGTATCGCCTCCTGTAACCACTACTGGAAAAACATAAAGCATATGCTACTTCAGTGCCGGAACTAGAAATTTTCTTTGGTGGGGCAAAACCTCAGACTGGTGCCCCCCCCCTGCCCTCTCCACACTAGGCTTTTTACCAGATTTTCAAAATTAAGGTATTATTTATTTACAGTTATGGTTTGAACAAAAAATACCCTGGTGTGCAAAAATTAAGGACGAAGAGGAGAAATTAGCATAACAGCGGAACGAGCAGGCAAAACGGACCGAAAGATCACTCAGGAGATAGACTAGGGTCCGGTACTGTAGGGTATGCGCATATATGCAGCATGATGTGGGGGGGGGGGGGAGTGTTAGAAGGGTATAAAGCACACGGGCGGTGTACGCTCAGCAATTCGGTGAAAGCTATTGCCCGGTATACATCGGTTTGAACGACGTCGAGTTGCTGCCACCATGTGATATGGCCAACAGGCAATCCAGTAGACGACATCTGGATGACTTTACCCGAGGTCGCGTCATTGGGAAGTTGGAAAAAGGTCGAAGTGTGACTAGTGTGGCCGAGGAGTTCTGGATCACTTACAGCATCGTTTCACGAGCTTGGAGAGCATTTCAAACGACAGGAACAGCTGTCAAAGAGTTCAGCAGTGGTCATCCGCTAGCAACCACGGACGACCGGTATATTGTCCTACAGGCGAGAAGAGACAGACGGCAGACAGCGGGAGAAATCGCAAGGCACATGCAACAGACAACTGGACGTCCGTTATCGCGTTTTACCGTGGCCAGGAGGCTACACAAAGGTGGTCTATTTGCACGACGACCAGTACGGTGTGTGCCATTAACGCCTGCTCATCGGAGATGGCGGTTTCTGTGGTGCCAGGAACACAAGAACTGGACACATCAGCAATGGGGTCGAGTTCTTTTTACGGATGAGAGCCGATTTAGTCTGACGAGCGATTCTGGACGTATACACATCTGGAGAGAGCAGGGAACACGCAATCACACCTCCAACATCATCGAAAAGGACCGGTTTAGAGGTGGCTGAGTTCTCGTTTGGGGCGGTATCATGCTTGGTAGCCATACTGATCTCCACATCTTCCAAGGAGGTTCAGTCACTGGTGTCCGCTATTGTACCGAGGTTCTCCTGCATCACGTGTGTCTGTTTAGAGGTAGGTGCTGTGGGTCCTGAGTTCCTCTTCATGGACGAAAACGCTACACCTCATCGTACAGTGGCTGTCGCAGAGCTGTTGGAGAGTGAAGATATTCAACGCATGGATTGGCCCGCAAGTTCCCCGGACCTAAATCCAATCGAACACGTGTGGGACCTTCTCGGGAGACGCTTGGCAGCACGTCACCAGCCGCCAGCAACGATTCCGTAACTGCGATTGGCGCTACAAGAGGAATGAACCGTGATGCCTCAACAGCTCCTTGACAACCTCGTCGTTAGCATGGACAGACGTTGTAAATCCTGCAACGCAGGCAGGGGTGATCATATCCCCTACTAAAGACTGGATTTTTTGGCAGCTGCCTGTCACATGGACATTTGTCTTCTGTCCAGTTGTGCTCGAAGCTACCTTTTCAATAAAGTGCCTTTGTATCCTTTGGATTCCTTGTTTGGACGGTTTTGTTCACTTGTCCCATATTCTTACATCTTGGGGATCTTATGGTATGATTTGAGTCGATGTGGAGCACTTCTGCACGACGTTACATTCGAAAAACCGTCTCGTCCTTAATTTTTGCACGCCAGTGTATTATACAAAAAAGTGTATACAGGAGGCGTTTTACCAGATTATCAAAATGAAGGTATTATTTAATTACATTTATGGTGTGAACACAAAAAATTCTACAAAAAGTGTACAAAAATAATTGCAAAAAAATTCCTCTAATTTTATCTTGCGAGCTTTCTTGGCTGCAAAGGTTTTAATGACTTCATCATATGATATTTGTGATGCCACTTTGTGTTCAATGTTAATTATATTTAGGTTTGAGAGACGTTCCTGTCTCATAGTGTTCCATACATACATTTTAATCAGCTTTAGTTTGCTGAAACTTAGTTTGTTTGATGCAACAGTCACTGGAAGTGTCAACAAAATCTTAAGTGCTGTTGAAATGTTTGGGTACACATCTTCAAGTCTACATTTGAAAATGAAATTTAGGAGAGCTTTAGGAGATGCAGTTTTCAAATTACTGTCCAGGCTCAGAGCGTGATGCTTAAAGCTCTCTACTTCTAGTTCAAGCTCAGCTTTACAGATATTATCTGAATACGTCTCCCCAAGCTGAGCTGCCTTCGACCTAAGTTCTCCTGCAGAAAGTGACTGGAACTTGGAGCCATGAAGGAAGCTAAATTTTTATCTAGTTCCTCGATTGCCTCAAATCTCCTTCTCAGTTCTGAAAGCACCCTGTCCATTACTTCCAAAAGAAGGATCTGGAATTTTTTTCTATAGACATTTGAACCTCTTCATCTTCATCTTCTTCATCCAAAAATGTCTTCCTTTTCCTCATTCGGACTTTACGGAAATTGGGGCTCAACCCAAGTTCCTCTGCCTTTTCTCTGTCTTCAGTGATTGCATCATTTGCACAAGTATCTAGAGACGATTCCAGAAGTTTGATGAGTCCACATGTGCTTTGCAGACATATCAATTGTTATATCCTCTGTTTGAAGAAGTTTGTTGACCCGGTGAATATGACTCAAAACTTTGAACCAGAAACAGGTCATCACAATAAATTCATATGTTGATTGGTCTTTCAAAAGATTTTTGACCCCATCTTTTGTTTCCAAGTTTGAGTCACTGTAGTTCTTAAGTTCATCTAAGGCCTTCATGACTTTTTCCAATTGGAAAAAAAAAACTCGCAGGGCTTCAATTTTGGCCGACCATCTGGTTTGTGTCTGTGATTTCAATGTGGTTATCACATGAGCATGAAGAACTTCCCACCTTGAAGTTGATGCAGCAAAGAATAAATAGAGGTGGTGAAGTGTACCGAAGTATGTTTCTGCCTCTACCACCACACAAGCAGCATGAAAGCCTACTAAATTAAGTGAATGAGCTGCACATGGTATAAAAAAAGCTAAGGGATTCTTATCCAAGATACGTTTCTGAACACCCTTGTTCTTTCCAGCCATATTAGCACCGTTATCATACGACTGGCCCACGGAGTTGCTGATATCCAACCCATCCTTTTTCAGTTTATCTATGATGGCTTCTGACAGGCCTGAACCAGTTTTATCCGTCACAGTGAAGAAATCAATGAAACTCTCAACAACTTCTGGACCATTCTCATTAACCTGTATGTACCTTATAATCTGAGACATCTGCTCCTGATGGCTTACGTCGGGTATGCAGACAAACATCATGGAAAAATACTTTGCTCCCTTAATGTCGTTCAGTATTTTTTCCCTAATTTTTCCTGAAATTATTTTCAAAAATTCATCTTGTATTGTGTGAGAAAAATAAGTAAGCTGACCTTTTTTTGTGGCATTCAATATGTTCTCGTAAAGGGGCATGGTAATGTGAAATGAGCTCTATGGTATTGAGAAACTTTCCACTGCTAGGATTACCAAAGTCACTGGTTTCTTCTGATCCTCTAAACGGGCTACCCTGTTTTGCCAAATGCACAATGACATCAACAATAGATAGCAACACAGCTTTCCAATGGTTTTCCTCTTCTCTGATTTGCTCTTGAAGCTCTTTATCTATGCCTTTTCTTGTTACCAATGATTACTCCAGCGTCTTCCATGAACAAAAACACATTTTGTGATTTAACGAGTTTTCGTGCTCTGGAATTCGATCACTTAATTTCTTCCACTGAGTGAACCCATCTTTTTTAGCTAGAGTTGATAACTTTTGATCGGGAATGGAATCTGAAAATAATCTGCAGGGGATACAGAAAAGTGCCTTTTTCGACTTGTGTATGCTAACCATGATCTCCGAACTCTGAAATTGTTTGGAAGCTGTTTGTAAAACCATTCTTTGGTAAGCTTCCTACCATCCCTTAGACTGTTAGCAAGATCATTAGGCTCATGGGCATCTCGAATTTCAGCTCTCATCCTTGTCAATAAGCGTCTTTGGGCATCAAAAAACTTTTCAGGCCAACTTCCTGGATCATGATAATCTAAATTCAACTCCCTAGAAGTTGACGGAATATTTTTTCCTGTGCCACCAATACGTAAATCTACATTTTATACCCTCTTCGTCATCTTACATTTGATCTGAACGCTTCTCGTTTTCCTTCATGTCATTTTCTTGGAGTTGGACATTGTTCTGACCTTCTTTAACTACAACTATCTGTTCTTCCTCGTGGTGCTCACTGTGCCTTCCTTCATTTTCAATTTGCGTCAGTTCTCTGGGATCATCTGTGGGAAGATATGAAATAAAATACCATTATGTAGGACAGTAGGAAGTTTTCCTACAAATGAAATAAAGCTCTATTTGTATGATTCCTACAAATGCAGCATGTTAATCATAACAATAATTATGTGAAGGAAGTATTGTGGTAATCGTAAGAAATATGAATCCCATTAAATTTAAAGTATAAAAATACGCAGAATATATGTAAAATATTATATACCATGCTTACTAGCTCATATTTTTAGATTTCCCCCCAAAAAGTACAACAGAAAACATTTCATGTGTAAATAGCAAGAAGCTGCCCCCCCCCCCCATCCCCAATCTTTTTTTTTTTTTTTTTATACAGAACAGCTATTTCTTTTCCTTCAGAACTCAAGAAAAAAAAAAAAAGTTGCCTTCCTCCCTCTATTTACGGCGTTTTCGTTGCTCTGTTGTTCACTGGTCACGGCAGCAAAGATCAAGGTCACTGGAATTTCTCTTCCCAAATGGTGACAGAGATAGTCGTTTGTCCACACATGCCTTGGCCTTTCAGGGTCGTGTTTTCCCACAGCCCGAGATATGCGAAACCAAGAAGAGTCGCAGAGCTTGGGGTGGGGAACGAGGAAGGAATTACATTGTCGATGGTGCAACTTCTGTGTTCAACAGTCAACTCAAGGGGGGGGAGGGGATGTATATATAGTAATGACTAATGATGATAATAAAAAACAACAACCTAGATTTGGTTCTTAAAATTTTTGGAGTGGTAAAAATTCGTCCCAGCTTTTTTTTAGGAAGTAATTTCCGTTTTTGATGCGTAAAATACGCCTGTCCAGGCGTTAACACAATCGCTGATTACGAGTATTAATAAACATAATGTTAAACACACTGTAATAACTGAACATTTCAAACATGCACATTAATAAAAACACTGAACGTTTAAAACACACATCAAGAAATCATCCATAAATTAAACACAAGCACCACATAAAAAAATTTCAGCTTGCAAATACAACTGTTTCACACACGCAAGCGGCCATTAAAAAAAGCTCGTTCATCACTTTCAGTTACGCCGTTTAAAAAGCACCCACAAATATCTAAATAAAAATACCTTGTGAAACATTTTATTCGATTTAATGTCTTTAGAAACCTGCCCCCCCCCCCCATCACACACCCGGATTTAATAAATTGTCTGGCCACTTTTGTTTTTACAATATTAACCCAGATTACGCATTGATCATGTCCGTAGTTTTCCATTGTCTGTTTCATATGGACACAGTGCAAATAAAGGGTTAAAATCAGCGACAAAGTTACCACACAACAACTCGGCAGTTGGTAGAAATTTCGAAAATTTACACAGTTAAACATATTTTCCGATCACATTAAACAAAATAAAAGTTATTTTAAAACAAAAAATCAACACCAAAGCAATTATATTAATAAGGGTTAAAAACCATTACTATGCCCCCCTCCCCGGCAGAGGGGTTACACCGGTCTCTATTTAAAATACAATGGGCTATTTTTAACATTTTCAATATAAAACGATAACAATTTCTCTCCTTACTTTCTTCACTGACCTGGTCAGTACGATCAGACGACTTCATCCACATTGAAAACGTTTCTGCTGATTGTTGAATTTCCATTTTCTTCTTCTGAGCTCTTTTAGCATTTTGACTTCCTGACAACTTTCTTTTCATTGACAGCATCTTACTTCTTTGTTAGGAATTGCGGGGAATAATTTTTTTTTTTTTTTTTTAGTTTAACACTGCACGTGTGGAGAGAGCCCTAGACTGTTACCTCCTATGTTACCGCGCACGTTCAAAAGAGAAGACACAAGAAAAAGACCTTGCTTAGCCAGCGCAAGGCTGAACTGGATTGGCCAGCACCAGTGTTGCCAAAAGTTCTCACGTAATTTACCGATAATGCTACTTTTGTTCCCGATTAGACATGACATCTTTTCACACAAAAGGGACCATGTTTGTTCTCCTCCTCTGAGGTTTTTTCTTATCTCAGATTTTTTCTATTAAGCAAAAAAATCTATCCTTCTTTAAGCAAAAAAATCTAAAAGTCTATTAAGCAAAAAATCTTTCTTTAATTTTTTTTTTTTTGAATAATAAAAAAAATTCCTTTCCGCTTTTCTTTTCGTTCTTCTTAAATTCTTTTCTTTCCGCAGAGCCAATTTGGCGCCCTCTCATTGCAGCAGCCGGGGCACAAGCCCTGGCTGCAGCCCCCCTCCTAGATCTGGCACTGGCTACTTACAAAACAATGGTGAAATCAATAACTTAGTTTGATGCTTGAAAACAACTTTTTTATTTTTGTTTTGCTATATGCTTTCAGGATGCATTTTTTGCTAACAATTTTAGTGGTAGAA
Source organism: Macrothele yani (assembly GCA_039090855.1). Taxonomy (NCBI): domain Eukaryota; kingdom Metazoa; phylum Arthropoda; class Arachnida; order Araneae; family Macrothelidae; genus Macrothele; species Macrothele yani. Next base: position 97,998,591 of record CM076992.1, on the reverse strand, counting down.
AAATCAGTAAATGCTTTTTAAACATAATACATTGTTATAGCAAAGTTGTGAAAGATGATTTCAGGGCTTCATGATGTCCTCCCATCCTACACAGAAATCTGAGATAGAGACACATCTGCAGAAGGTGGAGCATAAATTTATCAAAAACCAAGAAATAGGAAGTTGCCATCCATGTTACAGTTTTGATACCTGATTATTATCCTCACATCTAATAAGTACCAGGATGTGTATTTTAGTGAATGAAAGTTCAAATAAATGATGTATTTTGTTTGAGTAGCACATGTGTTAATGTAGTATTACCATATGTTGACCTACCACTTAAAAAAATTCTGGAATATTTAATTTTTTTAAATTAAATATTCCAGAATTTTTTTCTTTCATGCTGTATGTCAGTGAAAGAACTGAACAAAGTAATTGCTTTATGTAGCATGATATTGAGATCACCAAATTGGTCAGCAAATGCTAAAGTTATTACTGGAAAACAAATAACATGCAGTGACTTTAAGACACTGACATAGAGCAAATTTCACTGTCTGTGTGACGCAGTGGTCTAAATGCTGGCTTTTGACCATTTGTCCAAGATGAGTCCGGGTTTGAATTCTGGTGAAACATGGATATTGTGTTTGTCTTTCAGCACTGGCTCTCTCCCTTTCCTGGAACCAGTAGCCTTAAATTTGGGATGGGTGACTGTTTATAGTCCATCTAGTTGCTCACGGTGGTCGTAAACCTCCAAACAAAAACCAAAAAAAGAGGAAAAATTTTGTGGTGATACATGCAAAAAAAAAAAAAAAGTGTACATGCATGAATGTGTAGCAAAATTAATTACACAGAAATCTGAGATTGAGTGGAAGGAAGCATAAACGAGTTCACACGGTACAGCCAAATAAAGCAGCAACTATGGAAGTAATAATTGTTCCTGTTTTTCATGTACATATAATACAGTGTGATTCATAATTATTGTCGGGGTTTCCACGGCCTGGCATGGTCAAACCTTAACCGACCAAATAAAACTGCCTACAGCATAAACAAGTTCACCGTGGAAAGTTTTATGTGGCAACATAATACCCGCTGAATTGATGTTGTCTTCAAAATGCCAACTGTTCAAGAAAAAGCAATGTGCTTAGTCTAGTTCTTAGAAACAAAGTCAGTTATCACAACACAACATAGTTACAGAATGCAGTATGGCAGAGTTCCACCTTCCGATAATGCTATATGCTAAAACATCATTTACCAGACCTCTGTGACCTCTCTCGATGACCTGAAGACCAGAATTGGTGCTGCAATAGCAACAGTGGTGGGAAATTGATTATCGCTTGGATATCTTACGTGCCAGAAAAGGTGCACATGTTGAAGTGGTTTAGCAATCTGATGTATCGATTCTATAGGTAATAAAACTTTGTTGTCATCTCTCATACTCTGTTTGTGTTTTTTTTTTTTTTTTTTTGTTGGTTCCCATTTTCAAATTAGCGGGCGGTTGTAGTGAGCGATGGGTTTGCCTCCTCGGGGCGCTCCGTGGTAACAATGGCACACACAACAGCAACTAGGGCCTCTGTGAATCTTGGAGAGGTGCCAGCTAGTTCTGTGTGACATTGGCGAAAAGACCCCAACTCACTGGGTTTTGTTCCAGAATCCTTAGGTTGAATGATCAACTGATGGGTTCCATTTCAACTCAGGCAGGGTCGTACCATCATGGTCTCAGATTTCTCTAAAAAAATTAAGGGGTGTTCCTTGACTAAAATAAGGAGACCCATATTTTTTCTTTCGGCAAGAAAAATTTTCCCTTCGAGATAGAGGGTTTCAAATCTTGCACCGTCAAACAAGCTCTCTAGAAAACGGTTATTTTTCCTAACTTCAGCTAGTCATTGCAGCAGAGTTAAAAAAAATATCTTGTTCTTGTATTTTTTTTTACATTGTGTGTATAACATATAATAATATATAGTGCTAATATTTGCTACACATCGTATGATTAAAATTTAAAAAAATCGTAAACTTTGTGATTTTTAAAAAAATTGAATTTTTTAAGTTTTTTTTAAACAGGTTTGGATGGAGTTTTTTCTATATTCGTTTTTTTCGTTAAAGACATACAAATGTGCACTTTATTTGTAATTTTTTGTGTGTCTGTGAAACTGCTAGTTTCCGCGTTTCGGCAGCGTTAAAAACAGCCGATTTTGAAAAATCTCTAACTTTGCCAACGATTTTCTCAAAAAGGCCATTTTTTAAAATTCTGAAAATTAAATCCCTGTTTTATTATCAACAGGAGAATATCTGTGTAAATTTTCACGGACCTAAAAACGCTCGTTTCCGAGTTAGACGCGTTTGAACTCGGTTTGAAAGCCTACGATTTCCCGTGTTCTAAAGGCGCCATTTTGGAAAAATCTCAGGCGCTAAGTACGTACGTTATCTCTTACCCGAATCAAAGCGTTAGATATTCTTTGCCCGAAAGATGGAATGAGAGCATTGGGTCAGTTCCCCGAGTGATGACATGCCTATAAAACTGTCGGGGGGGGGGGGATAACCAATACATAAAGAAAATTCTTGCTGCTCCACTAACAAAGTTGAGTTGCGAAAGACAGCAGCAGCAGTTGTTTGTTTGTTTACGTATATAATTAAACATCGCATAAGAAAAGACTATGAAAGAGTAGAAAACTGTTGTGAAACAATTTTAAGAAAAAGAGTGCAGGCACGTGTACTGTAAGTTAATTTTCGATGGCTAAACACCCTCGAGTTTTTCTGGGAGTTGCTAATTGTAGGCTACTGTCAGAAGAGCAGTTGCCGTTTTGTTATAGTTGCTAAAATTAACTTCTCAGTTTTTCGTAATAGTAAAATATTCGCTCAGGAGAGTTTTGTCCTCTGCGAACGGGGGAGAAGGTGCAATGCTCTTGACCTCGCTGCTGGGTTGATAGCGCTGGTCGCTACGGAAACTCTGCTTACTTCCTCTCCAAAACGTAATGGCAATTGTCTAATCTACTAAATAAATAACAATTAACACATACGCGTGCATGCTTATTCATAAAATGTAAGTTGAATATATTTCCTGTTCAATCAGCTGATTTTACAAGTAAAATTCATATACAACTTATGCGCTTATAATGGCGTAAAGGTTTTTATCTATTTAAAACATATTCAAAGATTTCAATTTTTTTAAAGAGGGGGGGGATTGTGTTCGTAGTGATCTCCACCTGGGCCACGATAAACCATGCACTGCCCATGTCTTCTGTTCCCTTAGAAGATAATCCTGGATCGATGGGAGACCAGCGGAGTTTTGACACCCCCCCCCCTCTCACGTGGTGGTGAGGTATCTCAAAGCTAGGTAGCTTTCAAAAATGTTTCAACTTAGTTGGCTGGTAATAAGAGGGATTCCATTTCAACTCTGGCAGGATCGTACCATCACGGTCTCAGATTTCTCTAGAAAAATTAAGGGGGTGTTTCCTTGATTAAAATAAGGGGACCCATATCTTTTCTTTCGGCAAGAAAAATTTTTCCCTTTGAGACAGAGGGTTTCAAATCTTCCACCGTCAAACAAGCTCTCTAAAAAACCGGTTATTTTTCCTAACTTCAGTGAGTCATTGCAGAATTAAAAAAGATCTTTTGTTCTGGTATTTTTTATTACATTGTGTGTATAACGTATAATAATATTTGATGCTAATATTTTTTACACATCGTATGATTAAAATTAAAAAAAAATCGTAAACTTTGATTTAAAAAAAATTGAAATTTTTAAGATTTTTTTTTTAACTGGTTCAAATGGAGTTTTTGTTTTATATACTCTTTTTTTTTTGTTAAAGACATACAAATGTGCACTTTATTTGCAATTTTTTATGTGTCTGTGAAACTGCTAGTTTCTGCAGGTTAAAAACAGCCGATTTTGAAAAATCTCCAACTTTGCCAACGATTTTCCCAAAAAAGCCCTTTTTTAAAATTCTGAAAATTAAATCCCTGTTTCATTATCAACAGGAGAATATCTGTGTAAATTTTCACGGACCTAAAAACGTCCGTTTCCGAGTTAGACACGTTTGTATTTTATTTGAAAACCTAGATTTCTCCGTGTTCTAAAGGCGCAATTTTGGAAAAATCTCAGGAGCAAAGTACGTATTCTCTTACCCGAATGAGAGCGTTGAATACGTCCACCTGACCCTACCCTGGGCGATAACATGCCTAAAAAATGGTCTTGGAAAAAAAAATAACAAACCTATATATATAGATTTGAATGTATGTCTGCTAAACAAATTTACAGTTTTCAATTTAGAACCACCAATCTTGGCATACTATCTCATGGTACCCTAACTTAAACCGTAGACGGTTTTTGGAAGGGGTCGGAGCCCGGGGTCAAGGGGCTCAACACAAAATTTCCGTAAAATATACTTGTAAACTATAGTGCCCTAACTGAGACCGTAGATGGTTTTTGGAAGGGGGGTAGAGCCCTGTGTGGGTGGGAGCCCGTGGTCAAGGGCCCTACGCAAAATTTCCGTAAAATCTAGTTTTCAATTTAGAACCATCAAATTTGGTACACTTTTTCTTGGCACCCTAACTTTGTAAAATATTTTACGAAAATTTTGTAGGGGTGGGGGGCTTGACCCCGGGTTCCGACCCCTTCCCAAAACCGTCTAGTCAAAGTTAGGGTGCCAAGAAAAAGTATACCAAATTTGATGGTTCTAAATTGAAAACTAGATTTTACGGAAATTTTGCGTGGGGCCCTTTGACCCGGGCTCCCCTTCCAAAAACCGTCTACGGTCTAAGTTAGGGTACCATGAGATAGTATACCAAGTTTGATGGTTCTAAATTGACATACATTCAATTCTCTATATATATATAGATTTTTTTTTTCCCAAGACCGTTTTTTAGGCATGTTATCGCTCAGGGTAGGGTGAGGTGGACGGATCCAACACTCTCATTCGAGTAAGAGAATGCGTACTTTGCGCCTTAGATTTTTCCAAAATGGCGCCTTTAGAACACTGAGAAATCGAAGGTTTTCAAACCAAATTCAAACGCGTCTAACTCGGAAACGGGCGTTTTTAGGTCCGTGAAAATTTACACAGATATTCTCCTGTTGATAATAAAACAGGGATTTAATTTTCAGAATTAAAAAAAAAGGCTTTTTTGAGAAAATCGTTGGCAAAGTTGGAGATTTTTCAAAATCGGCTGTTTTTAACGCTGCGGAAACTAGCAGTTTCACAGACACATAAAAAATTGCAAATAAAGTGCACGTTTGTATGTCTTTAACAAAAAAGCGAGTATAGAAAAAAAACTCCATTTGAACCAGTTAAAAAAAATCTTAAAAATTTCAATTTTTTTTAAAAATCGAAGTTTACGAAATTTTAAAATTTTAATCATACGATGTGTAAAAAATATTAGCATCACATATTATTATACGTTATACACACAATGTAATAAAAAATAGCAGAACAAAATATCTTTAATTCTGCTGCAATGACTCGCTGAAGTTAGGAAAAATAACCGTTTTTAGAGAGCTTGTTTGACGGTGGAAGATTTGAAAACGTCTGTCTCAAAGGGAAAATTTTTTCTTGTCCAAAGAAAAGATATGGGTCTCCTTATTTTAATCAAGGAACACCCCCTTAATTTTTTTAGAGAAATCTGAGACCGTGATGGTACGACCCTGCCAGAGTTGAAATGGAATCCCTCTCTTGTTACCAGCCAACTAAGTTGAAACATTTTTGAAAGCTACCTAGCTTTGAGACACCTCACCACCACGAGAGGGTGTGTGTGTGTGTGTCAAAACTCCGCTGGTCTCCCATCGATCCAGGATTATCTTCTAAGGGAACAGAAGCCATGGGCAGTGCATGGTTTATCGTGGCCCAGGTGGAAATCACTAAGAACACAATCACCTCCCCCCTTTAAAAAATTGAAATCTATGAATATGTTTTAAATAGATAAAAATCTTTACATTATTATAAGTGCATAAGTTGTATATGTATTCTACTTGTAAAATCAGTTGATTGAACAGGAAATATACTCAACTTACATTTTATGAATAAGCTTGCACGCGTATGTGTTTTTTATTTAGTAGATTAGACAATTGCCATTACCGTTTTGGAGCGGAGGTAAGCCGAGTTTCGGTAGCGACCAGCGCTATCAACCCAGCAGCGAGGTCAAGAGCATTGCACCTTCTCCCCCCGTTCGCAGAGGACAAAACTCTCCTGAGCGAATATTTTACTATTACGAAAAACTGAGGTTAACTTTAGCAACTATAACAAAATAGCAACTGCTCTTCTAACAGTAGCCTACAATTAGCAACTCCCAGAAAAACTAGAGGTTGTTTAGCCATCGAAAAATAACTTAAGGTACACGTGCCTGCACTCTTTTTCTTAAAATTATTTCACAACAGTTTTCTACTCTTTCATAGTCTTTTCTTATGCGATGTTTAAGTATATACGTAAACAAACAAACAACTGCTGCTGCTGTCTTTCGCAACTCAACTTTGTTAGTGGAGCAGCAAGAATTTTCTTTATGTATTGGTTATCCCCCCCCCCCCCCGACAGTTTTATAGGCATGTCATTACTCGGGGAAGGGTGAGGTGGATGTATCCAACCAGGGCCAGCTGACCCAATGCTCTCATTCCATCATTCGGGCAAAGAATATCTAACGCTTTGATTCGGTAAGAGATAACGTACGTACTTTGCGCCTGAGATTTTTCCAAAATGGCGCCTTTAGAACACTGGAAATCGTAGGCTTTCAAACCGAGTTCAAACGCGTCTAACTCGGAAACGAGCGTTTTTAGGTCCGTGAAAATTTACACAGATATTCTCCTGTTGATAATGAAACAGGGATTTAATTTTCAGAATTTTAAAAAATGGCCTTTTTGAGAAAATCGTTGGCAAAGTTAGAGATTTTTCAAAATCGGCTTTTTTAACGCTGCCGAAACGCGGAAACTAGCAGTTTCACAGACACACAAAAAATTACAAATAAAGTGCACATTTGTATGTCTTTAACGAAAAAAACGAATATAGAAAAAACTTCATCCAAACCTGTTTAAAAAAACTTAAAAAATTCAATTTTTTTTTAAAATCACAAAGTTTACGATTTTTTTAAATTTTAATCATACGATGTGTAGCAAATATTAGCACCATATATTATTATATGTTATACACACAATGTAAAAAATACAAGAACACGATATCTTTTTTAACTCTGCTGCAATGACTTGCTGAAGTTAGGAAAAATAACCGTTTTCTAGAGAGCTTGTTTGACGGTGCAAGATTTGAAACCCTCTATCTCGAAGGGAAAATTTTTTCTTGCCGAAAGAAAAATATGGGTCTCCTTATTTTAGTCAAGGAACACCCCTTAATTTTTTTAGAGAAATCTGAGACCATGATGGTACGACCCTGCCTGAGTTGAAATGGAACCCATCATTCTGGAACCCTCAGCTGTGGGCTAATCCCCTACGCTGATGTACTTACCTGATTAAAAAGACAAAAAGAAATATTAAGAATGACTCAAGTGTGGGATATGGTGGACCTACCACACTTGAGAAGGAGGGTCCACCACGGAATCGACCTGGACTTTCTAAACGGCGTATGAGAAAGCGATCTCGACTGGGTGAATGTAAGATTGGTGTATGGAATACTAGAGGTATAAATGGCAAGATGAGTGAGGTGATTGAGGAGATGAGTAAGTATAGACTGGATGTGCTGTGTGTAAGTGAAACCAAAAAGAAGGAAATTGGGGTAGAAGAAGTGAATGACACGGTGAGTGTGTGGTCTGGAGTATTGGATAATATGAGAGGACAGGCTGGTGTAGGTGTGATTTTAAGTGAAAAGATGAAGAACAACTTGATTCACTATAGTTGCATAAGTGAGAGAATTCTCTGGATTCGTTTGAAAGTGAAACTTCAGAGAATTGTAATTGTTGTAGTGTATGCTCCTTGTGACTCGGAACCTTCTGATAAGAAAGAAGATTTCTGGAATGAGCTAAAAGCTGTTTCGAGCCAGTTTGGTGCTAAAGAAAAAGTTATAATAGCAGGGGATTTCAATGCTAGAGTAGGTGTGCAGAATGCAATTTCTGACAATGTTCTGGGTAAGTTTAATTATCCTTGTGTGAATGATAATGGTGAAAGATTAATTGAACTCTGCATTGAGAATGATTTGTGTGTATCTAATACATTTTTCAACCACAAGTATATACACACATATACTTGGGAAAATCGTACTCTTGGTCAAAAGAGTGTGATAGATTTTGTTGTTTACGATCAGCGTTTGAAACACTTAGTTGTTGACACCCGTGTGATGAGAGGTGCGGATGTTGGTTCTGATCATTACTTGGTAGTGTCACGAGTGAAACTTAATGTTGGTTGGAGGAAAAGGAATAGGAAGAGACCCAGGATAGAAAGAATAAAGGTTGATAGGCTCCTTGAAGATCATCAGCGGTATTCTGACTTACTCAGAGAACGACTGAAAGATCTGAAATCTTGTGAGAGGGATGTAGAAAAGAAGTGGGAATGTTTTAAGAACTGTGTTGTTACTGCTGCTAAAGAGGTCTGCGGCACCATAATAGTGGGTAACAATAGAGGTGATGCTTGGTGGAATAGTGAGATTGATGAGGCAGTAAAGAAAAAAAGGAAGCCTATTTGGGGATGTTGCAAGGTAGAGTCTCTGTGGATGAATATCGCTGTAAGAAGCGTGAAGCTGCTAAGCTGGTTCCCCACAGTAAGGCAAAAGATAGGAAACAGAAAGTGGAAAGGCATGAACTGGCTTTTTGGAAAGATAGAAAGTCCTTCTGGAAGTACATGTGACTCAAGAAAAATAGGGGAAACAAAGTTGTAAGTTGTGTGAAGAATGAGATTGGGGAAATGATATGGGAGTCCAATGAGTTAGTGAAAGATGGGGTGAATATTTCTGTGAGTTATTAGATCAGGAAAGCAAAGATAATTCTGAGACAGATGCAGATGATGTCACAGTGAGGGATGAAAGCACAGGAGGGATCTCAAGTAAAGAAGTGTGTAAAGCTCTAAAATCTCTTCAGAATGGTTAAGGCTCCGAGAGTTGATGGCATAACTGCTGAGATGTTGAAATATGGTGGTGACTTTTTAATTGACTGGTTAACTGAAATTTGCCAGTTGTGTTGGGAGTTCTGAACGGTCCCTCGGGATTGGAAGGATGCTATTATTGTTCCCTTGTATAAGGGAAAAGGTGATCAGACTGAATGCAAGAACTATCGTGGTATTAGCCTACTAAGTGTGCCAGAGAAACTGTTTGGTAAGGTTGTTATTGAAAAAGTGCAGGGTCTTACATCAGAGAAAGTGTGGGATGTTCAGAGTGGTTTTATGCCTGGTAAAGGCTGCACTAACCAGATTTTTGCATTACGCATGATGATTGAAAAGTATCTGGCTGTTGGGAAGAAAGTTTTTACAGCCTTCATAGATTTAGAGAAAGGTTACGACCGAGTCAATAGGACACTTTTGTGGAAGGTATTGAATGAATATGGTGTTACTGGGAATCTGCTTAATAGTGTAAAAGCCATGTATGCTGGTAGTAGAGCTTGTGTACGAGTGAATGGTGTTTTATCAAAATGGTTTTCCATTAGTGCAGGAGTTAAGACAAGGTTGTGTAATGTCACCATGGCTGTTTAATATATTTATGGACGCATGCATGCGTGAGGCCAAAATAGATAATAGTGGTTTATGTCTTGCTGATATCCGTGTGTGCAGATTGCTGTATGCTGATGACACTGTCCTGTTGGCAGAGAGCAAAAGTGAGTTGCAGAGTATGTTGACTCGGATGCACGAAGTTTGCATGAAATTCAAACTGAGTATAAATAAGGGAAAAACCAAAGTTATGGTGTTTGAGAGAGGAATGGGTAGCACTGAATGTAATGTAAGTATAAATGGCACTATGATTGACCAGGCGAGTGAGTTTGTGTATTTAGGAAGCATGTTTGACAGAGAGAACAAGTTGGATGGTGAAATCAGTAGGCGAGTGAATTCTTCTTTGAAAGTCATAGCTGCTCTGGGAGGTTTTCACAGGAATGATGGGTTCTCTAAAGAGTCCCGCATCTCTGTGTATGAAACAGTAATTGTTCCCACTCTGATGTATGGCAGTGAAACCTGGGTACTGCAGAAGAAACATAGGAGTCGTTTGTGTGCTGGAGAAATGCGTTACTTACGTGGGGTTTGTGGCAAGACACGATCTGATTGTGTGAGGAATGAAGATGTATTGCAGTTGTGTGATGTAAAGCAAAATGTTGTTAGCAAGGTGGAGACCAATATGCTTCGGTGGTTTGGCCATGTTGAAAGAATGAGTGAAGAAATGCTTACTAAGAAAATATTTTCAGCCCAAGTGGCAGGAAGGAAAGGCAGAGGAAGGCCAAGGAAGACATGGGTGGATCAGATTCAGGAGTGTCTGCATGAGAAAAAGATTATGAGTATGAAGTATAAAAGATCTTGTGTACGGCGTGTAATGGATATCAGTGAAGCACGAGTTGTATGTCAAGATCGCTGCAAATGGCGAAGTTTGGTACGACAACAATAAGTAAAAATATCTGGAAGTTTGTATTTCTTTTTGAAGCTAACCTCTGAATCTCAGAGAACAGCTTAGTGATATGTATGTAGGTATGTATTTTCAAATTATATGCCACTGAAACCACACCACTAATTATGAATCGCCCTGTAGATTGCATTGGATGGTGAAGTAAGTGGTTTCGGTGCCATTTTAATTTGCTGTGTGCTGATGAGTTAATGTTAATTTCTAAGATAGCATCAACATTTTTGTTTAATCTGCGGTTTATCTGTAAAAAAGTTAAAAAAATGGTTCTGCAGATAATACGCTGCTTTTAAAACAAGCATTTTTACAGCACTTTGATTTTTAAAAAATCAGCATGGTATTCAGAGTTGAAGAAATATTCTTCTCATAATACGTGGTAAATACGTCATGGTAATTAACACAGCAATCGGACATCGGCGAATTGACTCACACAGAAACTTGTGAATTCGGCGTCGTGGGTGGTGTAACGAATAGCGCGCTCGAACGTAAATCGGGAGATGCGGGTTCAATTCCTGCCCACGGCGACGATATTTTCAAGTTTTCTGATGTGATTTAATTCACGCGTGAAACAGTAATTACAGTCAATTTGGCGATGTCCGATTGCTGTGTTAATTATCATCAGCATGGTGATTGTACAGGAGATGTGGTATAATTGGAAAAGTATCAAAAATGCATTAAGAGCAGAAAAAATGCAATGAAATATGAAGGTAGAGTTAGAAGTTTTTATTTTATTATTTGCATATAAGCATTTTAGCATTTTGACAGAAAATATGAAATACTGAATTAAACTTCTGATATGGGTTTTTTCTAGGATTTTTTTTTATTTTAATTTGCAAATTTTTGTAGAAACTCTTCGTCAGCAGTCACTTGTCACTCATTTTTACACCATCGCTACCGTGGTTATGGTTATATTTCACCAAATCTTGCCAGATGTTAGGCAATGACAAACCTCTGCAGTCATTAAAGATGAAATTCTGATTCTTCTCAATTCTTTTCTTTCTTTTAATTTTTTTTTTTTAGAAATGTGCTTGAAAAACTGATTGCTTTAAGGAAATTCCAGTCCACGTTGTGAGTTTCTCTAACATGCCTATCTAAACCTGTCTTGTTGGAGCAATTCTTTATAGCTGCTTTATGTTCTGCTATTTGAGTTTCTAGTCTGCAACCTGTCTCTCCTATGTAAGATAGTCCACAACATTTTACTTCATAAATCACTTCTTGCATTTTTAAAATGTCTTCCTCCCTTTGAACTATTTTAGGGAAAATCTTTTTTAACTTTGTTCTCTAAACTTGGAGCTAATCTTATATTATATTTCTTGCTAATTCTCTGTTATTGATTCGAATAAACCTTTGTGACTAGTAATTTTCTGGTGAATTTTATTTGTTACTGATGAGTGTTCTTCTTAAATGAATTGCTCAGAAGTTTTTCAATTTCATTTTTAGGATAGCTATTTTCTGTATGTGTTTAAAGTTCTTCTTTGTGGGCTTTTTTCATCTCTGTTGTGGAAATTATTTTATTTGTTTTTTTCTAAAAACTGACTAGCCACATTTTTCTTAATAGGATATGGATGGTAGGAATTGAAATTTAATAATTTATTTGTATTCAAAGGCTTTTTATACAATTTTATAAGTAATTTTCCATCTTCATAATAGACTGTAATATCTAAGAAGTTAATTTTTCTTTCTTTTTAAATTTCTAATTTGAACTTGGTAATCCTCTAATTCACTGAAAGAGTCAAGAAATTTTTCTGGGAAATCTTTTTCTGAGCTAACTTATTATAAATAAAATGCCATCCATATACCTACAATGTAGGCAAAAGTAATGTGGGTTGTATTAGGAATTTCTCTTCAAGTTTAAATGAGTGACAACAAGTGACTGCCTAAAGGAGAAGAGTTTTCTCTGAAAATTTCGAAATTAACATAAAAAAAAATCCTAGAGAAAACCCATATTAGAAGTTTAATTAAGTAGTTAATTTAATAAACTAGGAAGCCAGTTTTCAAAATTGGCTTTATTTACAGAAAGAAAATATGATACAACGAAGGCACTAACTACCGTTTGCTCTCACAGAAGATTATGTGCTCAGCTTCACCATAAATGTTGGTTCTGCTGTGCTATCCCACAGAATATAACATAACCATTCTCATTCATCCCAGAAATCTCATTCATCAATTTTTGCTGCACTAATCGCATTTGTTAAGGCTTTTGTTTGCTCTTCAGTTGAAACATTGTCAGAGTACTACAGATTAGCTGTAGTTTTGGAACTACAGAAATCCTGAAAAACCATGTATTTTTGCTCTTTATTTCATGGTTGAAAAAATAACTATGAGTTTTTGTTCTTTGTTCAGTTTTTTTTAACAAAACTATCGATATCTGTCTACAGTTACTTTATTTAAAAAAAAAAATAGGTTTTTCTTACTTCTTGGGATTTCTGGGTTATTCTGTGAATTACGCCTTTTCTGTCGGGATAAACGTCACTGGTGCAGATTATACAGTGATTTCTTCTGCTGAATTTCACGTTCTGCAGATTATACAAAGAAAAATAAAAAAGGTCTGAATTTCAATGTCTGCTGATTATACAAAGAAAAATGTGGTTAACAATTTATATTACAACTTGAATTGCCTAAACATAACTTGTGAAAAATTTTGGATCAAGATAGAGAAGTATAAATCATGTGTTCTGTTTCCAATAATTATCTATTATGTAATACAGGGAAAAAGCTAGAACAGGTATCAAATTTAATCATTTGAGTGTGATTATTAATGAGACTGGAAAGCTGGATGATACATTAAATTACAGAATCAGCAAAGCTGAGAAAGCTGTTATTAGCTGTGTAAGACTATTTTCACTGAGCAAGATGTTTGTCAGAGAGCAAAACTGGCTGTATACTGTGCAGTATTTAGACCAACTCTCTTGCTTCTTTTTTTTTTTACTTTGAAAGGTGGGTGTAAATTAATGGGTTCATTAGGTAGTTTAGAAGGTACTAACTTCAGAGTGGTGAGAGGAGTATCTGAAAAGAAATAGGTGGATTTCTTTTTACAGGGGCATGTAAAAGTGTATATACATTTCATTTGACTCCTGTACTATTGCGGGTCAAAGTGAAAAAAATAATTTTACAGCCAGTAGCAGGAAACACGCATAAGATTTTCTGTATAATTTGCATTGTTTATATTTTTTTCTAGTTGCAGTTTTTCACTTGTTAGTGTAAACTTAGATTTGTTATTGGCCTCAGTATTTCTGCTTCTTTTAGCTGAACTGAGAAAACTTGATTTTATCCACAGTAACCATTACCAAGATTATCCACCATTGTTCAGTTGTCCATCTGCACAGTTTTAATGTTATTGGTGTTACTGTGCATGTTAATTTGACAAAATACTAACATCGGTTCAAATTGTTAAGATCCAACAACTTGAACATCACTATGTGGCTTATATAATGAACAACGACGAGAAATCATCATAATATCTCACTATTCTTCTGTTCTTCACATTTTTTAATGAGGCCATTGAAAATCACGACGTCCGGACCCCACCGCTATATAATTATTCGTCGAGCATCAAACTTAGAGTTAGTAATACAAACAATAAAATAAGTACCAAATATAAAATAACCCTTGAAACTGAGGATTGAATAGAAAGTTACCTTTCGTTGGTTAGTGGAAGTTCCTCATTGGCTAGTCCCATTTGGCGAAATATCACAATTACCATTCACATTCAACAGATGCACATTCACCAGAAGCAGCATGAGTAATTATGAGAGTTCATTAACCTGAAGTATCATTCGTGCAGTATGTAGCCAAAAGGGGGAGGGGGTAGAGACTTCGCCATGAATCACAACTGATGACGTTATTAAATACTTTTGAAGGAAATATATTTAAACAAACGCAAGGTGGCCCCATGGGATCCCCATTATCGGCATTATACGCAGAAGTGATTATGGCATACCTTGAAAAAGAAATTATTCAAAATCTGCCTGAAAAACCAATAGTTTATGCTCAATATGTAGATGACATTATTATAATGTCTAAACTTAACAAAGCCGAGCTACAAATCTAGCACAGCAGTTTGGCAAAATCTGTTGCAACCATAGAGCTAACTATTGAGTTTGAAGAGGATAATCGCCTATCCTTCCTGGACATTCAACTAAAGAAAAACAAAAATAGCTTTGAATACTCTGTGTTCAGAAAAGCAACTTACATACCTGTACTGATACCATACTCGTCGCACCATCCAGTGATACATAAAAAACAGCATAGTAAACTTGATACGGCGGCGTACACACACACATCTAACAACAGGCTAAAAAATCAAGAGCTAGAGTTTATCTCGAAAATATCACAAGAGTATGAGTACCCGAGCAAGCTAATTAATAAATGGATACATGAGAGTAAAAAGCATATGACTCAGAGTAAAGAAGGCCAAGAAGTGCACAACCAAAGGAAGATGAGGAATATAAAATTGAAATACATTGGAGCTTTCCCATACTTGGAAGGAGTGAGTAAAGAAATCAATAGGCACTGTGCTAAATATGACTTACAACTAGGAAGCTCAGTGCACACCGTGAAAAGTATGACTGTCAAAAAAAAAAAAACAGAGGAAAAAATGCTAGAAGAAACAGGAACCTACGAAATTCCAATTGCACACATACCCCCAATATCGTACATTGGAAGTACGAAAAACAGATTAAAAAAAGACTTAAACAACATATATCTAACTGGCAAAAAAAAGAAGCCAAAACTGCTTTAGTGCAATTCTGCATGGAAAACCGGACATTCCCAAAATTCGATGAAATTAAAATGCTAAAAAAGAATAAAAAATCGGAAAGGCAAATGAGGAGGGAAGAAGCAATATTAATCTATAAAAATAAAGCAAGGGTATTTAACCAGAATGACCCTAGCACATTATCGGGCCTGTGGAAAGAACTAATAAGACAAGAAAAACAACAACAAAAGAAAAACCGGCAAAAAAGACAAGAAAACCAGGATAGGAGAAGAAAAAAAAAAAATAATAATAATAATAAAAAAGTTGTTTTAATGAAACATAGATGGTGCCAGCCGGGCTTGATAATGAAATATATCCAGGAAAGTATATCCGACGAATGGCAACATGGAGTATCAGACTCCATTAGCGCAAAGTTAACCACGAACATCGGTGGTAAAGTCGCCACGCTCCTGAGGATGCCCAGAGTATGGGCGAAAATTTCGAGTATAAAGAACAGTAAAAATTGATGTGTTTGAATCCTAAGGCAAAGATCCAATGAGTATACCCAGCGAAAAGTGTGAGAAGTAAAGCATAGTCATCGCATACAGCCAGTCATCGCATACAAAGGACTTTAGGATAATAACATCAACAAAGACCGGAAAACACGTGCGTGAAATGTTCCCATCGCTAGAAAGGAATGCCAAGGTAAGCATTATCCGCTAGAATTTTGTACAAGTTACTTTGAAATATCGTACATAAAAGAGAATAGTAAAATGATTAGAGCTATATAATAGTCAGAATTAGAACTACTAATTGGAATACTCATGACGGCTAAAACCGGTAATAACTAAAAGCAAAAACCCTACCTTCCGATGGAGGCATAAAAACCAATCCAAGAGTATTAAATCCGTCTGTCTAACACCGTATCATCAAAGGCTTCTTCTAATGGTATCTTGGTGACTAGCTTTAATCCAGGTCTCACCACAAGTTGGTGGCACATTCCAAACCAAGATTATATGTAAAAGATACCATCAGTTTACACAAGATGTTGTAAACAGTTCAATATCAAAACGGGTTTCCCAACTTTAAAAAGAAAGAACAAAAACACTAAAGTCAAATGTCCAAAAAACTGAGGAATCCAAACATTGAAGTCCCGACGCATTTCACCACACATTATTTGTGGCCATTCTCAAAGGTATGTCTCATGTCACTGCTCCGTGCATACAAACTGCTCACCAAATCGACACTGCTGCCATCTCTATCGTTCTCACCATCGTCGTGCCAATTATGTGAATCGTCGTTGGTGCCATTTAGTGTTGTCCTGTTTCTCAATCTTCTATTCCGATGTCTATTTGATCTTCTTGTTTGTAAGATCCATTGTTTTTCTTGTTTAATCATATTCAACCACGTTGGTGATAGTTCAACTGGTACATTCGAATTACAATTGTACATTTTGGTTTTCTCAATCATAACAGACTCTGCTGTTAGGATCTTTTTATGTGTGGAATGAGAAGTAATCAAACCAATATTCTCCCAGTTGGGTGTGGCCTCGTTATTATGGCAGTATTGTGCTAGTGATGATCGAATCTCTCCCTTATTCTAGTTATTTAAATGCTCACACAATCTGATATCAGTACTTCTTTTTGTGCTTCCGATGTAAACTGTTTTATTATTCGGATCCTCATTTATATTAATAATTGGCATCCGATACACACCTGCTTTATGTAATATGGATCTTTGTTCATTGGTAGATTGCAACAGTCTGCTGTTGTTTAACACAGTGTCTGCAATTAATAACTTTGAGTTATGGCATTCGTTTTTTAAAGGAGCAGACATAGGTGGACATTATGGTAGTTTTCCACAGAATTTGTATGTATCAGTCAGATTCTGTTTAGGTCTATCTCAATCATTCACAATCTGTTTGTAAAGGTCGGCTACTGGGAGAGATTGATTGACAACCTTTACAATGTATGTATCAGTCAGATTTTGTTTAGGTCTATCTAGATTATTCATAATCTGTTTGTAAAGGTTGGTTACCGGGAGAGATTGATTGACGACCTTTACAAACAGATTACGAATAATCGAGATAGAACTAAACCGAATCTGACTGATACATACAGATTCTGTGGAAAACTACCATACTGTCCACCTATGTCTGCTCCCTTAAAAAAATAATGCCACAAGGCAAAGTTATTAATTGCAGACACTGTGTTCGACAACAGTAATGTGGATCCGAATAATAAAACAGTTTACATCGGAAGCACGAAAAGAAGTATTGATATCAGATTGCATCAGCATTTAAATAACTGGAATAAGGGAGAGATTCGAACATCACTAGTACAATACTGTCATAATAATGAGGCCACATCCGACTGGGAGAATATTGGTTTGATTACTTCTCATTCCACACATAAAAAGATACTGACAGCCGAGTCTTATGATTGAGAATACCAAAATGTAAATTGTAATTCGAATGTACCAGTCGAACTATCACCAACATGGTTGAATATGATTAAACAAGAAAAACAACGGATATTACAAACAAGATGATCAAATAGACATCAGAATAGAAGATTGAGAAACAGGACAACACTAGATGGCACCAACGACGATTCATGTAATTGGCATGAAGATGGTGAGAACAATAGAGATGGCAGCAGTGTCGACTTGGCAAGCAGTTTGTATGCACGGAGCAGTGACATACGACATACCCTTGAGAATGGCCACGAAAAATGTGTGGTGAAACGCATCGGGACTTCGACGTTTGGATTCCTCAGTGTTTTTGGACATTTGACTTTAGTGTTTTTATTCTTTCTTTTTAAAGTTGGGAAAACCCTTTTTGCTATCGAACTGTTTACAACATCTTGTGTTAGCTGATGGTATCATTTACATATAATCTTGGTTTGGAATGTGTCAATAACTTGTGGTGAGACCTGGATTAACGCTAGTCACCAAGATACCATTACAAGCCTTTGACGATATAGGGTCTAACAGACGGACTTTATTCTCTTGGATTGTTTTTTATGTCTCTATGGGAAGTTAGGGTTTTCGCTTTTAGTTATTATGGGTTTTAGTCATCATGAGTATTTTAATAACGTCATCAGTTGACGTTATTAAAATACATTCGGGCAGTATGTAGCCTTTTGACTACATACTGCCCGAATGATACTTCAGGTTCATGAACTCTCATAATTACTCATGCTGCTCCTGGTGAATGTGCGTCTGTTGAATGTGAATGGTAATTTTGATATTTCGCCAAATGGGACTAGCCAATAAGGAACTTCTACTGACCGACGAAAGGTAACTTTCTATTCAGTCCTCAATTTCAAGGGTTACTTTATATTTGGTACTTATTTTATTGTTTGTATCACTAACTCTAAGTTTGATGCCCGATGTGTAATTATATTGCTGTGGGGTCCAAACGTCGGGATTTTCAACAGCCACATTAAAAAATGTGAAGAACAGAAGAATAGAAAGATATTATGATGATTTCTCATCGTAGTTCAATTTGACAAACTGCAATGTCTGAATGCAAATTAAAAATTGATCTAAGAAACGTCCATGTTGTTGAGAATTCTGGATTACACATTTTAAAGAACCTTTTGGATGCTAACTTTGTGCTCTTAACTCCTAAGAATTTCATGACATCCGTGTTTTATTTTCACCCAATTTAACCAAAAACTTATTGTAGAGTTACTTAAGGTGATAACTCTGCTTATTGTAAAGCCTTCAAATTTCTTCAACTTTATTTTAATGTGAAGTGTTAGTAGCAAGACTTCTATTGGATCTATCACTTTTCTACTCAGTCTTTTTGAGCCCGGTATAAGCCCGTGCATTGCTACTGCTATCTTGTCCTTTGCAGTCTCATTCACACATGTATCATAGCATTTTTAGTGGTCCTAACTGCTAACCCACTAGTTTACACAGAACATTTTAGCCTTTGTGTCTGGTGTCGGGTTAATCAGGTCACTGTATAGCATAGTTAATACCTCTGGAAGGTTTTCTGTTCAGGGTCATGCTAGAAAATTGGGTAGCCAGTGTTTCCCAAGGTTGTAACAATGAAAAAAGTGTTATTTTTGTGTATTAATCAGAAATGTATAATCTGTATGTAAATATAATGAAACTGACATTTTTGAATTACACTCGTGTAATACTGAAATGCAAGTACAGCTAGCCAGGCCGCTAAACCATTATAGGCTTATCTTGTTTTATCATATTTTTTTGTTCATTTCATTCATATGATATATATTTTTTTAATTCTGTTGAAGCATATGTTGTTTTTAGATTTAGAGACATAAAACATTGCTTTAATATGTTAACATACAATAAATGTTCCTTTGTTTTTTATCACAGGGATTTACCGAAACATGCATAGGTATTGGAATGAGCATTGGTCCTGCTATTGGAGGAGCACTTTATTCTGTAAGGAGTTAGTAAAGAAGTAGCTATGCTTTTTTGTGCTATTTACAATTGATGTGAATCATATGTATGTTATTTTTAATGTTTTTCTAAAGTTTCACAGTATTTTCTGATAAACAATATCTTGGAAAAAATATAGGGAATGCTATTGATGAGAACAATTATTGAAATTCAGTGTTTAATTTTCTAATTATGTGGAAATATGTTATCATCAACCATTATCAATCCACTGCTAGATGAAGGCTTTCCCAAGTTTCTTCCACAACAGTTTATCTTGAGCCATTCTCTTCTATGTCACTCCAGCATGCTTTCAAATTTCATCCACCCATCTCCCACATGGCCTTCTTCTGGGTCTTTTTCTGTCCTTTGGTATACAGTCATAATATTTCAGTTGTCTAATGGTGGTCAGTTGTTCTAGCAATATGTGCAGCCCATTGCCATTTTAGGGATTTTACTTTGATCATGATATCTTCCACTCTTGTCATTTTCCTGATCTGTGAATTTCTTTGCTGGTTACACCAAGCATGTACCTCTCCATGCTTCTTTCAGTTGTCTGCGGCCTGTGTGTGTCTTTTTTAGTTGTAATCCATGTCTCTGGTCCATAAGTAAAAACTAGGAGGATGCATTGATAAACATTTTTCTTTTAAGACATAATGGTAAACTGCTCTTGAAAACTGTACTGTGTCTTTCAAATGCACTCCAGCCAAGTTTTGTGCACCATTTATTTGTTACTTGATGTGGCCTTTGCTGGATAACTGTTGCACAAGGTAAATGTAGGCATCGGGAAACTATAAATTTCAATTAGAAGTCATCGCTCTTTCCACGTTTATTGAGTCACGGAAAAATTATCATCGGCCGCCACCAGGAATCGAACCCAGGGTCTTCCAGTTATGCGCCGGATATGCTTCCACTGCATCACAATGGCCTCAAAATTCTCCAGACCCACAAACTACATGACAGGTTGCTTTTTTGGAGCCCAGCACAATGCTGGGGATTTACCAAAGATGAGCAGCAGCAACTGAACAAATAACTAGAAGGCAAATGAATGATAAATACACAGTTAACGTGGACCAGGTACATCAAATTGAAGTCATCGCTCTTTCCACGTTTATAAGTGAGTCACGGAAAAATTCTCATCGGCCGCCACCGGGAATCGAACCCAGGGTCTTCCAGTTACGCGCTGGATATGCTTCCACTGTCCACGTCAACTGTGTATTTATCAACTATAGATTTGTTCCATCAGCTGCTAAATATTCAGTTCTTGTGACAGCACTGTACACCAATTTTGTTTTTTGAAAGTTCATTTTTAATCCCACTTTTTTACTCTTGTCAGCAAGTTTCTGGATCATACTCTGCAGCTCTGAGGAGGTACTTGCAAAAATGACTTATATCATCAGCAAAACGAAGGTGGCTTCAATAATTATTGAGTTTATAATCTGTATTAATCTTTATTCCCTTGTGTTCCCACTTTAGTGATTGAAAGACATTCTGCTCTGTGGCATTGAAGAGCTTGGGAGACATGGTGTTACCTTGTCTCACCCCTTTTCTAATTTTTATTGGTGCTGTATTCTTGAATATTAGAACTTTTGCACTTGCATTTTCATAGATGTTTTTAATAACATTAATGTATTAATAACACTTGGTCAGAATGGCCTGGTAGAGGAGTGGTGCTTGGATAGAGAAAGATGGAAAAAACTCTTGAAGATCAGAAGGTGGTCAGACGCCATAAACCGATAATATATATATATATATATGCATCATCAGTACCACAAGATTTCAAAGACATTATAAGTGCTGACGGTTTCTCAGAATCAAGGGCCTTTTCATAATCAATAAAAGCTGTAGCATAGTGGGAGTTCATGTTCCTTCACTCCAACAATTAGTTCTAAAACTGAAAACTGTGTAAAATAAAATAAGTAAAAAATTATATAGGATAAAAGGATCTATAAAATATCAAAAATTAATATTTTGAAGTTACATTGGCCCCCCAAAAATATTGCACTCTGAGTGTTAACAAGCTTATCCATTTAAATTAAAAACAATATTTGGAGACATCATGCATCTCTACTGTACCAGTGAAGCTGATCTCTAACCATTTACCAGTATCTCCTTCAATTATATTCTTTACAAGGCTTTTGGTGTAAAGGTTTTTGAATTATTTTAGCAACTTGCGTTTCACACACTAAACTTCTAACACCATAAATAGTATGTTCTTAGGAAAATCCAATATTAAGTCAGTAAACACACAAATGTTGGTACACCTCAAAAACATTTTAGAAAACTGTCCAAGTACAAATATATTATCCTGACATCCTTTTTCACTTCTAAAGCCACACTGTTTTCTACCACCTTTCTAAGTTTCTGACCTAATATTTTGTGGAATAACTTTTTTTTTACGGGTCTTTTAGAGGTTATTTTTAATGAAAGTTGGTTGTCAAATTTTCGAACTAAAGCCTAGTTCGTCATCAGGACTATGTCACTGGAGTAGTTGCTGCCACTCAATTGGAAGAGACCATCCGCAATTATCGTTAATTGTGGTACTTCTTCTTCTTGCTATTTCGATCCCTTCTTCTAGTTTTCTCTTTACTAAGTTTGACTGGTGGGCGATTATTTTCACTGAGTCCCAATTTATGGAGTGTCCACTTGCTTGTACATGTCTGTCTAGCCCTGTTTTGTTCCCAATGTTCCTAATAGCTGCTTGGTGTTCTTTCATTCGGACCTTAATACTTCTCCCTGTTTCTCCTATATAGCTGAGTCCGCAGTTACAGTCGATGCAGTAAATTACTCCTTCTTGCAATTGGATGTCCAATTCTTTCTGCTTTAAAGCTGGCAGGAATTTCTTTATTTTGTTATTAAGATCTGGAGCTAGCCTGATATTATATTTTGCTCCGATCCTTTTCAGTTTCTCGAAAAGTCCCTTGTGGTACGTAATTTTGCTGGTGAATTTGAAGTTGGTTTTTTCCTGCTTCTTTTTTGGCACTTGTTTAAATATTTTCTCAACATATGGGGAGGGGTAATTGTTTTCTGCCAACATTTCCTTTAATTCTTCTTTGTGAAGATCTTTTTGAGAAGCTGAAGAGACCAGGATTTCAATTTTTTCCAAAAATTGTCTCGCTGTATTTGATTTAATATAATCAGGGTGGAATGAGCAGAAGTCTAACATCTTCCCTGTGTTGGTGGGTTTTCTAAAAGCTGAGTGAATATTTTCCCTTCTCTTGAGGTCAAGGTTAAATCCAGGTAATTGATGCTATGGTCTTTTTCCTGTTCCAGGGTGTACTTCAAGGTATTCTCTAGTGAGTTAAATTCTTCCAGAATCTGAGAGGGTAGAGATTGGTCCACAGTATCTACTATAATTAGGACATCATCCATGTACCTTACATAGAGAGCAAACAAGGAGGGTTGTATAAGGATTTTTGCCTCTAGTTTACTTATATAATAATTTGCTAGCAGAGGTGCTAGTGGAGAACCCATTGCAAGTTCTGAAGTTTGTTAATATTTTGTATAAACTTTGCAAGGTACCTGTCAGGCTCCGCTGAGTTCAATCTGCCTTACTGAATCCAAATCTCTCAAACAGACCTGACGTAGGTTCTTTTGAGTGCTGTCGAGTTGAACTCGATCGCTGAAATACTGGAGCGTGTAGTCAGCAATTACTTAATATCTAAGACACTGAGTAACTCCAATAACAAGTCATTTGTTAGATGTAACAAAATTTAATAGAAGAGAAAATAAGCTCCGTTCGATTAGCTATCTCCACGTACCAACAGGTTTCCAGATGGCGAACACTTTACTATCTCCGATATCCCGGAAGACCCTCTGCCACATTAACTTGAGTCGTTCCGTCCAAATCCCGGTCGATCTCTGATTGCCAAAAAACCCTGACTGTTCCATCAGCCAAAACGTAAATCCCCGAGAGGTCTAACCGACACTCTCTGCTCCAACACAACATCCTACGACGTGGAATGTGAAGCAGTCAAAGCGTCCCGAGCAAAAGTGTCACTCCCTTTTATATTCTTATCCTTTTTTACCCTCTTCCGCCTCTGGAATCCTGTTGGCGTGGAGTTCGCCACTCTCTGGAAGTGGTGTCCTTTGACCGATACATCAGACCCAGTCGTCCAGGTCAAGGTCAACGAATGCCGCTAGGCACATGCCTGGTTCGGCGCTCCCTAATCTGGCATACAAAAGAAATGTGCCACATGTCTTATGCGTTGGAATTTACATTGCATTGCATTTGAAATGAGAAATTGTTACAGAAAACATTGTGACATGAAAATTATTATTGGGGCTTGACTCCGTCACCTTACAGTACCCTAATTAAATGAGATTCCATGATCATTATTATGTCTATAGTCCTTTTTTTTTTCTCGTTCTTGTAAATTTGCACTATGATTGATCTCTCTAGCCAGCAACAACTAAGCTAAGTTCTCATGCCATTCCAATAATCCTGTGCAACTAAAACACCATCTGTCATTCTACTGTGCTTGAACTAATTTTGGATTAATTTAATCAAATCTGCAGTTTTTCCACCATTCACAGATAGAATGGCATCTCTTGCTCCATGAACAGTAATGGTTGTCCTCAGTGGCATATCTACATAGAGGTTAGTTGGGGTCAAAACCACCCCTTGGTCTACGACTCAATGTTTTTATTTAAAAAAAATAAAAGTTTTGATAGAAAAAAGTGAAATTTAAATTTCAAAAAAGTTTTGCAGTTTGTGGTGGAAATGTGAAGTTCACACAAACTTTCACAAATGCAACTCAATTTAAAACTAAAGTGAAAAATATAAAAAAAGATTTCAGTTTGATTTATTTGAATTGGTAGAGTACCGGGACAGTCATCAATCATCACATTGCGTGGATGGTGACACCACATCACTCAATCAATGGCACTTCACGTCACAAATAAAATGGTGCGTGATTGATTGCTACTTGTTGTGGTGAGCTCTGCCTCTTTTTACTGCAAATGTCTCATGTTTATTCTTGGCTCACTCTCTTGACACATGTGCATCTGAGTTCTGACTGAGTGATGAACTATCATCTTGATGAACTGTCTAAAACAGCATGTAGAATTGAGTTACATTGGAAGTAAGTCAGGAAATAAATATTTCATACTGTAATGGGAGCATTGTTTATTTTTAACATTTAAGATTGCATATACTGTTCATTTTTGGGGTGTGAATCAACTAAAAATTTAAACTGATTAATCAAAATACATTAGTTGATTAATCGGTTGGTTAAGGTGGATATAAAGACATGTCGAATGTAAAGCTTCTGCTCACAGATGGCGCTGAAAATCGCACGGTTATTTCCTACCCCCTTCTTGTGGGGGTCTTGTGGGGGTATCAGATGCAGGATCAGCTTTCAGCTCCCTATCCTCACCCCCATGTTTCCCAAGGGGGAAGCTCAGCTAACATTTCCTTTACAACGTCGTTTTAGGCAAGTAAAATGCAAGCCTTTTTTTTTTCTGCTAACACAAATGGTCTGAAAATTTGTGATATATGACAGCACAGGGGAACTGATAAATAATTCAAATTTGAACAGATAACGGTGAAGGAAGAAATTTACTTTACTATTTTATCTTTTTTCACTATTTTTAAAGTTATATATTCATTTTTACTATCCTTTTGCAGTTTCACTGTTTTATACGTGCACTTTCTTACCAGTAAAGCCTGATAGCCATATGAATGTCATCCAAAAGACATCAGCAGGTGCCTTGCCAATAAACCATTTTCTTCAACCTAGATTGAATTTCTTGTCCTTTTATGGCTATTATGTCTCTTGTGTGGAGAGCAAATTCTCTTCAGGATATAGGATGTTGTGCTCCGATTGCGCTTGCAATCAAGAAATTACACATGACTTGAAATATAAAGCACCTGTGCTTTGGGCATAGTACTGGACCACATTAATCCGTATTTCTCCAGTACTACACAGGAATAAACCAAGCACATAATTACGAAGTTCATAATGTTAAAATTTTTAGTTTCATACAGAGAGCCTAATGGTCGAATATATTGGTGCATTTTTCTTCCATTACTTTAGTTGGGACCGATTTTGTCCGCTAGCAGCATTTTGCAAATTTGTATCAGCATCTACGGATGTTGCAAAAATTAGAGAAGAAAAAATTAAGGAATCACTAATATTTCCCTGTAAAGAATAAATGGTTTTATAAAAAATATTATATATACATTAATGGCATAAAAAACCTGTCCGTGATGTAACCATAGTTTTCAATAAATAATATTTCTGAAAAACACTTGCTCACAAATTAAGTGAAGAGTCGTTTGCTAGGTTATATTCCAAAACGCAATGGTTTTTCAAATAACATTTTTGTACCAAGGATAGAAAGTGAGTTTCGAAGATATTTTCTGTGTTGGGAAGCAAATGTTTTTCGACTGATAATCCACAAGTACGAATGAATTTATACATGCAGCTTGTAAAGAGTATTATGTTATTATGCATTGGTGGAAATTTTATTTAGCGCATAATAATTTTCAACATGTTTATATACACAAATTTTCCTTTGAATACAAATTTTAGAGTATGATAAATATGTCTAAAGTTAATATTTACAATATTACAATAGTACGGTTGCAGCCTAAAGGAGTGATGTTTTTTTCCTAAGTGGAAGATTATTAATAAGTTTATTTGTTACTCCAAACAACCATTATATGCACATATTTGTACTAGTACAAAATTTATTTATTTTCTGATTTGTGGCTTGTAAATGAAAAGCATTCACGTAGAATGAGTTATTTCCGTTCGTCATAGAGGACAGAATATAAAAAGTAAGAATATAGAGGTAGAGCACAATGTCCGAACTTCTCTATATGCCCAGGGAAGGAAAC
The DNA here is from genome assembly GCA_039090855.1 of Macrothele yani. Taxonomy (NCBI): domain Eukaryota; kingdom Metazoa; phylum Arthropoda; class Arachnida; order Araneae; family Macrothelidae; genus Macrothele; species Macrothele yani. The sequence continues at coordinate 97,972,142 of CM076992.1, read as the reverse complement.
AGCAATCCATATGGGAAATTACTGAACTCTGAGAAAATATGAATAATCAATATCTGTAAAGCTGGGATGCAGTACCCTGAGGTTATGCCAACCCTGCAGAGTGCAACGCTATGCACCCCATGGTGTCATGATGGACACAGCAGTGCAGATACAGTTTTGGACGTCTGCCCATGTTGATCGGAAATAAGTACAGACATCTAGCGTGCATGTTGCAGCAAATCGTACACTCTACCAGACTACAGTTTACAAAACAGAGGCATCATTTGGAGACCTGACACTCTTCTCTTAGCAATAGCTTGCTAGCAGATTCTTTGCAAACCTATTGCCCTGCAGTCAGGGCCGGTCCGTGATGTTGTTCATGCGTGGGCAAGGTGAAGGTCTGGCCGCCTTTAGATGGAATTAAGATGTTTTGTTACACACATCCCCCCCCCCCCCCACACACACACTTTTCTTGAGGTACGCAGTCCACATAGTGATAGCATTATCTTCCAAAAATTCAATGAAAACCCGCACAAATTGCCAGTTTGTATTTTGAGGGAGAATCCTGTAAGAATACACATCAGGAAAAAATGCTTCCTATGGGAATACTTCCAGGAACTTTCAGAACAGGCAACAGAAAAATGAAATATTGAAAACCGACTGAAGAATGTATATCAGAAATGACGACAGGGTATGTTTCCTTCACACAGCCGGTGTGTGTGTGTGTGTGGGGGGGGGTCAAACTAACTTACACGGAAAATTCCCAAATACTGATTTTGCACTTTAAAGTTCTCAGGAAATTTCTTTTTTCCTTTCGATTAAAACATTAAGTTGGAATCCCTTGATTAATGTGAGGCTCGAAACCAACCCATATTAAGATAGCAGTGTATGTACGAAGGTATCTAAAGAAAAACAGGTATTGAGGAGTTCCCTGAATTTTGTAGTGTACGCATTTTTATTTAGTTTCTCTTTTTATTATATTAGCAATCTGGATTTCATTAGCAATTATGTTAAAACAAATAATTCAACATCCTTCGAAAATGAAATAAAAAAAAAAAACTATTTCCTTTCCCACTGAAATCCTAATTTTCTTTTTTCCTCTAAATGTATAGAGTATTTTTCCTGTATTCAGTCTCTTCATCTCATACGGGTAAAATGAGAATTGCTAAATCACATGCTGTACCAACCAAACATGCCGATTTCCTACTCGGTCCTAGGAAGACAAATATTCACTCTGAAAACAAATATTCCCATCGTAGCGGTCATACCGTTCTTCCTTTTATGGTGTAATTAGTTTCAATTGCGGATGCTGTCATTTTGAAAATGATACCGTGCTGTAGTCGTAGGGTAACGGGAAGAACGCCTAGGGTTGTTTCTGTCATGCTCGTTGCACCTCCTGCTTTGCAAAACAAGAGGTTGCTCAAGAAGCGAGTGACAATCGTACTTTGGAGACATTTTCATGACTGTAGCCTCATGGTGAGCAATGTTGTCTCAGGTCCAGGAAGAGACACAAAGATACAGACTTCATAAATAGAAAACTAAATATACTGGCTTAGAAGAACGGCAGAAAATGAGACTGCTATAAAATATTGCAATTAGGAATACGCTTTTATGTAATAATACGGATGAAACAAACACGATTAATTCACAAAGAAAAAAGGGCAAATAATATGTATTTTATGAAACACTATTTTTCAGATCATTATCATATCATCATCATCATCATTGTCAACCATTATCAATCCACTGCTGGACGAAGGTCTCTCCAAGCCTCTTCCACAACGGTCTGTCTTGTGCTAGTCTCCTCCATGTTACTCCCGCATACTTTCGAATTTCATCCACCCATCTTCCACGTGGTCTTCTTCTGGGTCTTTTCCTGTCCCTTGGAATCCAATCTAAAATTTCGACAGTCCATTGATGGTCTGTCCTTCTGTCCAGCCCATTGCCATTTTCAGGAATTTTACTCTGATCATGATGTCTTCCACTCTTGTCATTTTTCTGATCCACGAGTTCCTCTTCTTATCTCTCCTGGTTACACCAAGCATGCACCTCTCCATGCTACTTTGAGTTGTCTGCAGCCTTTGTATGTTTCTTTTAGTTAAGGACCACGTTTCTGCACCATAAGTAATCACTGGAAGGATGCATTGATCAAACATTTTTCTTTTAAGACATAATGGCATATTGCTCTTGAAAATTATGCTGTTTCTTCCAAAAGCTCTCCAGGCAAGTTTTGTATGCCGATTAATTTCTTCATCAATGTGACCCTCACTTGATATCTGCTGTCCAAGATAAAGGTACATATCTGTTATCTCCAGCTTTTCTCCATCAATCGATAAATCTTCATTTCTTGTAAAGCATTGTACATCACTTTTGTCTTCTGAAAGTTCATTTTTAATCCCACTTCTTTACTCTTGTCAGCAAGTTCCTGGATCATACTCTGCAGCTGTGATGGAATAGTTGCAAAAATGAATACGTCATCAGCAAAACGAAGGTGAGTTAGATAATCTCCATTAATCTTGATCCCTTTGTTTTCCCATTTCAGTGATTGAAAGACATTTTCCAATGTGGCATTAAAGAGCTTGGGAGATATGGTGTCAACTTGTCTCACTCCCTTTCCAATTTTTATGTGTGCTGTATTCTCAAACAGCCGAATCTTTGCACTTGCATTTTCATAGATGTTATTAATAATATTAATGTATGCATCTTCAACATCGCAGGATTTCAAAGCCATTGTAACTGCTGATGGTTTAATTGAATCAAAGGCCTTTTCATAATCGATAAAAGCCATGCACAATGGAAGTTCATATTCCCTCGCTCTTTCAATTAGTTCTCTCAGTACGTGGATATGATCTATTGTGCTGTAGCCACTCCTGAATCCAGCTTGTTCTCTCGATTGAGCCAAGTCCAGTGTTACCTTCAACTGGTGTGAAAGAACTTTAGTGAAGATTTCATAAATCACTGATAGGAGGCTGATAGGTCTGTAGTTCCTGAGATCCTCAATGTCACCTTTTTTATGTAGCAGGATCATTGTAGCATTGTTCCAATCCTCAGGAATTTTCCCTTCATTAAGGGATCGAGTAAAAACTTGGGCGAGTACTGTTTCAATTTCTCTACTTGCTTCTTGTACGATGTCTACAGTAATTCTATCTTCTCCTGGAGCTTTTCCCCGCTTCATGTTCTTGATTGTATGTGCAACTTCTGCTGGGAGTACTGGAAGAACTCTGGTACTGGTACCTTTCATGATGTCTGGAGTACATGTATCATCCCTTTCATATAATTTGGAGTAGAAATCTTTCACTCTTGTCAAAATTTCGCCTCTATTTCTTTTTACAGAACCATCTTCTTTTCTCAGTGCCATAATCTGTTTTCTTCCCTTACTGAGATGTCCCTTTGCTATCTTTTTAGGCTTTGGTTGTTTTCAATTGCTTTCCTCACTAGTTCACAGTTGAATTTCTTTACGTCTTCAGTGATACTTTTTCGTACTGTCTTGCATAGCTCTATATATTCCACTTTGGAAGTCACATCTTCTTTAGTTGTCCTCATCTCTCTTTTTTTTTACATCAACATTTTGGTTTTTCCTGATAATTTGATCACATGCAACTTGTTTTTAGATTCAGCTAATCTTGTTGCTGTTTCCACAAGAGCTTTGGTTACTTTTCTGTTTACTTCAGAGATGTCCACTTCTTCTGATGTGTTAGACCTTCTGGAGCAGAGAATCTGTTCCTCAGTTCCAATTTGAAGGTATTATGATGCTTTTTTAAGGTTGGTCACGTCAATGCACTTTGTTTGTTTTATGAGCTTGCTACGCTTGAGTTTAGCATTGAGGTGCATCTTACCATTCTATGGTCACTACCTGTGTTGAACTTGTTCAGCACACTGCAGTCTTCCATGACAAATTTCTTGTTACACATAATAAAATCAATTTCACTTGTCCATCCATTCGGATGCCTCCATGTCCATTTCCTTTGCGGCTTTTTCTTGAAAAAGGAGTTCACAATTAAAAACCCTTCTGCCTCTGCAAACTCTACGAGAGTATTTCCACGCTGGTTTCTATTGCCGTGACCGAATTTACCTACTGAAGTTTCATTCTGTTGCCGTTGCCCTATTTTTGCATTGAAATATCCCATAATTATCTTCAAGTGCTGCTTGCCTTTATTATTTAGAAGACAAATTTCCTCATAAAATTCTTCAATTTCTTCTTCAGGATGACTTGTGGTGGGTGCATAAGTTTGAATAATCTGAGCCTGGTATCTTCTTGAGAGTTGGATAACGAGTCGTGCAGCTCTGTCAGAGGAACTTTCAACTTCTACAACTTTATCCTTCAGTTTCTTGTTTATTATAAATCCAACACCACTAGTTCTGCCAGTATCTGTCCCACGATAGTAGAAGAGATGTCCACTTTTCAGTTCAATGAGATCTTCTCCTTTTCTCCTTACCTCACTTAGCCCGACGATGTCCCACTTGATCCTTTGTAGTTCCTCTTCCAATTCAAGAAGTCTTGAATCAGAAGATAGGGAGCGTCCATTGTAAGTAGCCAAGGTCAGCATCATATGGCAGCCTAGTCCGGTCCTCCGGTGATTCGTAGCACCCTCTGCCTTCATGTCACACTGGTCGCTGCCTTGGCCAGGTACATTCCAGCTGCCGGAGACTGAGGGCCAAGATTTAAGTTGTGGAGTCATTTTGGAGGGATTTGGTTATAAATCACCACGCTGGCCAAGCGGGTTGGTGAGTGTGGGATAGCATTTCCTCTAATCTTGATGGTATAGTTATACCGCTATTGGTGGTCATCAGATCCCTTTTAGTGGGAACAGGATGCACCACGAGAAGGCGGGGTTGACATTTGTCAAGGAGAGGCTGTGATGTAGCGCATTACCTGACCTTACATCCCCATTGTCATATAAACATAATTTATATATTTATATGAAATAGCTAAAGCAAAATAAGGGCAGTCTACCGGCCAGCGGCCTAGGGCCGGCCCTGCCTGCAGTGCATCTGTTGCTGAATGCAACGTACGATTACATTATTGTCACAGAGAGTCCTGGAAACGTACACAGTGACAACTAATGAAGTTCAGCGATCAGCTCAGGTTCAATATTTGTTACCGTGATAGAAGTGCGGTGAGTACCATAGGGTAATTGGGAGCGTCGCCCCAATCTCCTCAGGTTAAAAAATAAAAACAAAATCATTTTCGCTGGAAAAAATAAAAACAAATTATTTTTGCTCTCTTTATTGTTATTGTTTAAAGTTTTGGAGTGCGAGGCCCTTAAAGCCCTTAAAAAGATATTTTAAATATATATTTTTTAGTTTATGACCCCCCTCCTTTCAAATAGGTTACCACCCTTCATTGTACAGCCACTTGGATTTGCAGATTTTAAATTACCATTATTATTATTATGTCAACCTTCCTCATTCATGAAATAGCAAACATCATTTTGTAACTCTCTGCTATATGTTATACAATCTGTATGAAAACCAGATACTTAAATTAAAAAAAATAAAAAAGGACAATATCAGTTGTTTTTGGGCTATATATGGAGAACAGTTGTTCAGTGACTTTAAAAAAAGGCACATGAAATTAAAAAGAAAGCATTCACACATGTGGATGTATAAACAGAAACAATTTAACAAATTTGTCAGTTATTCCACCTTGCATCAAGAAACAGTCACTAAAACATGTACCAGGAAAATATATATATATATATATATATATATATATATATATATATATATATATATATATATATAAACGAATTTATTTAAGCAGGATCCTTATTGTACGCTACTCAAAAATGTTTGCTGTGAACAAATATTCGCTGCACAGATTTACCTTTTTATCGTTTTGTGAATTTTTTTAGAAAAATCACAATGCAAAACCTAAATAAACTCCCTTCACCCCAGAAAGAAAATCGTTCATTTTAACCCCTCCCCCCCTTCTCTTTTTTTTTTCTTTCTCCCTGAACTTTCATTCCACATTATGGTCTTTTTGTTAAGCTCACAGCAATTTGAAATAATCATTGTTCTTTATGATAGCTTTCATGTGTTTTCATTTTACATGTAAAGACTTTATTAAATTATGAGATGTTCCCCATTTTTTAGGCAGAACATACACATTAAATTATGAGATGTTCCCCATTTTTTAGGCAGAACATACACATTAAATTATGAGATGTTCCCCATTTTTTAGGCAGAACATACACACTCACTTCAAAATACAGAAGAATCTACAATCATCTACAACTAATGAAACACGAGGAAGAACAACAGGCAGAAAAACAACAAATGCGGAGAACACATGCGAAAACTTAACTGACTGACTCCAAGTCAAACTAAGGGGACTGTGAAGGGCAAGCTAGCCAGTGGTATGAATTCGCATCATACTCCAATCCCGCTGTGTTCCTTGCTGTGAATATTTCTCCAGCTATGACAGTTTCCCCCATTTACGACTTGACCTAAACGTAGATCATTGCATCTTCCCATCTTTCGAAAGAACAGTGGAGATAGAACAGAATCGGGGTGAGGTAGGGTCCTAACTTGGAAGAATCGTTTTCCCCACGGTTGTTTACCCCCACGCATTTATCTGATTGTCAGTTTATTGCCTGTGTTTAGCGAATGTTGGCAGAAGATTTCTGTACCTTCCACTGCCCACCCCCACCCGTCTCCAAATTGCGTAAACTTGCCAGATGGACTAAGCTGCCCGAAAGTGCAAGGATATTGATTGAGTAACTTCTCGTATCAAATCTACTACTGAAACGCTCTGCCATTTTGAAAATTTTAAATATCAATTTTCACACAGACAAAAATGGATTATGTTGCTTTTCGTCCTAAACGCTCGTCACCGTTTTCCGAAGAGTAGGTAGCTGTCCCGTACCTTCCACGAAGGTTAGTTGACTGGGACTATATTTCCAGGATTTTATGGCTTGAGGTAGGACTGGGAGTGGATGAGACAGTGGTATTGTGTGGGCATACAGTTTTTTTTTGGGGGGGGGTAAAAATATATTTCTTAATGTTGATAAAAATTATATATATTTATTCATTTGCAGTTCGTTTCTGTCAGTTCAATTCACATAATTTGAGGTCATACGTGTGAGGATTATCAGATTTTTATTTATTTATTTACTTATTTATTTGCATGGGGTTCCATTTTGCCTACATGAATAATAACATGCTGAGAGGAAAAAAATTAAAAACAGAAGAAAGGAAAGAAAGGAAAAAAGAGAATGAAAAATTCTTATCACAGCTAGCTAGCTTCCGTGGCAAACATTTCCTGCGTATGAAGAAGACACATATGAAAACCGCTATTCATTTTTCCCAATCCCATATTGCCAAATGGAAATCATGAGCGGCTGTAAAACGAGGTATGGAATTTCAGTAGCAATTTTGCTTCCTATTTTGTGTAAGAACATTTTGCCGAATCCCATATTGCCAGATATTAAGGGAAGGGGGAGGGGTCATTAGTGGACGTGAAAACGAAATTTCAGTCTAAAATCGTCTTCCCATTTTGCCTGATCCCATTCTGCCAAATATTGTTGACACACGACGGGGAAAAGTTACTAAGGACAATATTTACGTTCTCTGGATGTTTTTTGTGTTCTTTCACGCTGTTACGCTTTGGTCAGTTCTCATTTCTGGATAAACCTTTTGTTTTTCCATGTCTTGTGTGTAAATATCGTGTACTTATTTACAACAAATGCATAACAAATTTTTTATGGTTTACGGGTTATTTTCTCAAATTTAAAAAAAGATTGATTTATCCTAGACAGGAAATGAAACATGATGAAAAACGAATTTAAAAAGTTTTAAGTTGAAATTACAAATTCCGAAATGAAGACTGTTGCTGCTATTTGTGAGCTCATATCTAGCTTTTGTTATTTAGACACTGGAATACATGTAACTTTCTTAAAAAAGTCAAGTACCAAAATTTTATATCATACATTTGTTTTACCAGTGACCTATTCAGTGTGGGTGGACAAGGTTCCCGGGCCCTCTCCATTAGGTATCACTTGGTTCTTCGTTCTCTGGCTGCTTTTTTAAAAATATATTGGTACATATTTTTAAATATATATTTTACGAATAACAAAAAGCGCCCTTTAGTATGGGGTATATATTTTTATCGCTTTGCAATATTTTGGGAGATGTTTTCTTCAGGATATTTTTTATTTGTATCTTCAATATTTTGGGCCACCCCATAAAAAAATCCTCCATGAGCCACTGTGTCTTTTACTATTCATCATTTTTTGATAATTGTTTTTCTTTTCATTTTTCACAATAACATTTCTTTCATGGAAAAAATAATAAACGAAAAATTAATGTAGATGCGTTCGTTCTGTCGCGGCCAAACATTCATTCCTTGTCCCAATAGGCCTGCTCTGTCCCAATGAACATTGGCTCTGTTTTGAAACATTATTCGTGAAGAAGGGTCAATACAATAGGTTTCACACGTAATTACTCTTTCCCCAAATACTACAGAAACCTGATGCCGTCGGTCGATCCCCTTCGCTGAGAGGGAAATCTCATCCCCCATCCCCTGCTTTGCGGGGGAGGTAGCAATGATTCGTAAAAGCTTCGGTCAGCATCTTAGAGTACCAGCATGTGATTTCTGTTTTACATAAGTTTGAGGGTAGAAAAGCCAATAAACTGTAATGTAAGTGATTTAAATAATTACTGACATCCTAAACTAAAGTCTACAACTGCTCAGTTATTATTATTTGTGTGAAAACTTTTAATATTCAAGGAAAAAGTAAAGGATATGCCACATTTTCAGTACTTGACGTACCTAGAGCACCACCTAGTAACGATAGGCTACACTTCTCCATCTAAAGGAAATTTAATTTTAAAATATTTCCTATAATTTTTTCTCAAATTTGATTGCCACTGCCTATAGCTCAGTGCCTTCTTCGTATGTGTGTGAATTTTCACAAGTCAGGGAGCATTTCTTGTATGAGAACTTATGTAACAAAATTTTCCCATTGAAAATACAGTGGCAGATTTTCACTTGACGTCCACCTTAATTGGTTGATTAATTGTCCCTTTAAATGAAATTGCCTGCAACATTATGTATGGGAAGACATTTTTTTTTCACTAAATCTTCCCTATATTGACATCCTGCCACTGTTTGTCTCCAGTCCCCTTACACATCACGTAATGTACAAATTGTCTACTTGACTCCTTCACCACCCTGGAATATCATTCAACAAGATTATAAAATAAAACACTCTATTCCATCTATTCAGTATATCATCCAGTGATACCAGGAGCTGACTCTCTTTTTGAAGTATAAACTTGAACTACAGGCATTTCCCACTTTCTCATGCATTTAACAAGATTCCAAAATACTTTAGGGCCATTCTCGAAACTTTCTTCTGTATAATATTTGAAACCTTTCCATGGCTTAAGCATTTTTAGAGAACGGTTTTGCCTTTAGACAAGTTTTTTTTATGTAAACATCTTACACTTGGCCTGTGGCCTACGGTGTAAAAACTTTCTTACAGGTGTTTCAATTTTTAGTGAATAAAGCTATTTGTAATAGCCTTATTTGCTAATGCTCTCCAGCAGGGGATTTTAATATTCCTGTCTTTGTGTACTACATTGCATGTTTTCCTGGTGGCCTTAACTTCACAGTTTTAAAATCTGTTGCACTCAGTCTCATTGTTTTTGAAATGTTAGATTTCAGTTTTTAGCATAACTTACCGAATTTCTATTCTTGAAATCCTGTTAACCAATCTGTCTCATCCTTGCACCAGAATAAAGCATGTTAAATTTACTACCAAGTTCACATTTCCCTGACAAGATTCTTCAGCTTCCCAAATTTTTACATTTAGGTTGACTTTTTTTCTGGTTCTTTGACTGATTTTTTTTCTTATGTTTCCTTTTACAATGCATCCAAGCTTCATCTCTTCAGACTTGCATGCTAGCTTTTTTTTTAGTTGATTGTTCTTGTAGATAATTTTTGACTTACTGTTTTGGTTCCTCAAGATAAGGCAGATATCTTGTTGACCTAGACAATCTCCCATCCAGCAGGTTTTTGTTTATATAAGATGCCATTTTTGAAGAGAATAACCCAGAGATTTCACAGACCAGCTAGTACTGCTGGTTGATGGTTAGTAACCCTCTCCTTTGGGCACTGTGCAGGCTTGAGAGCTCTTCTTCCCAACACCATGGGAAGGTATAGTAGAACACTATGAGCACGTCCCGTTGGTCCCACATATCTTCCCTGAAGTTCTGTTGTTAGTCTCTTTCCAGTTTGAATTCATATCCCCTGTCTACTTGCAATTTAAAAGTTATTGTAAAATAATTGAAAGTTTGATAAATTTCCCAAACATATTTTTGTAATGTTGTGTGTTAAATGTCATAATCAACATGTAACAGATCACAAAATTTTGGAGTGAAACTCTTGTGATGAATAATTTGATAAGCAGCATTTTTTTCTTCATGTGTGGCTATTATGACAGATTTGTTTTCTAAAGAGTAAGTTTTTGTATACAATTCTTACGTCGGTATGGCATTTTTCCTGAAAATTACAGTAGATATTGGAAAGAATGGCAATGTCTTTACTTCATACAAGGAGATACCTCTATAAGGTAAATGCCAGCAAAAAGAGTGGAAACTAATATATCAGTTGAAGCACCAAACAGTGTGGAGGTCCTAACTTCATCTATTTATCAAAGGTCGACCTCATGCTTGATAATGATTGAGAATTTAGTGAACATGCATGTGCCCAGCATAAACAGAAAAAAGAAAAAGTTGCAATAATGCATTAAAATTATGCCTAGTGATAAGTAATCAACCTTGATGGTGATCTGTGAATTGGTAAGAAAGTGTTTTATCTGAGCATGTTAAATTTATCCTGATTTGATGCAGTATTCTCATTTTAGTTGCAGCATTTATATTCATCAAGTACGGAATAAATTTGATTCCACTTTTTTTTTCCTTTGAAAATTCATCCATCTTTGAAGTAGTCTCCAGTAACTGTCTAAGGTATTCTTTCAAGGAATTAATTATAAGTATTTCTGTTGCTCTATGTTTTAAACAATTCAGTAAATGTACTAGGTAATCTGTAAATAATTAACTGCTTTGTGTTTATTCTTTTAGGTTGGCGGCTTTGGGCTTCCCTTCTTTACCTTAGGAGTATTTGTTGTCATGACCTCACCAATTTGCTATTTTTTGATGAGGAATATGAAAGGTAAGTTTGTAGTTTGTCGAAAAGAAAATTGTGTTTTAGGTTGTGTTTACACACTCACTCTGGGGTTTTACAGGTTTTTCTGAAATTTGTATTCCTTTTCTTACCTTTCAGTTTAAAGACTTCAAATTTCTCATATGGTAAAATCATTTATGTCTTATGCTGCACGTATGTAATAACTGAAAGATTTGAAAAGTACTGTCATAAAATTCAACCCACAAGTAATGTATAAGTTGGCACAGGTGATTTAAGTGTACAGAACAGCTGGAGTTTTGATATGCAATGTCATGCTCCACTAGTCGCCTCTGAGCAGTTTTGACAGATTTTATGAAACTTTACTGCTGTACCATAAATACTTAACAGGAATTATAGAGGATAAATTTATTAAGGTATCCTCTATAATTCCTGTTAAGTATTTATGGAACTGAAAGTAATTAGAGGAAGCCATGAAGTCATTAATTATTAGAATTTACTGCAATGTTAAGTTATATTCTATTCATTTCATTTCTCCTTGTTTGTCCTTCAGAACATCAAAGTTTCTGTAACTCTTATGATGTAGAGTACTAGCCACAAATATTCTTTCCATCCTATACCTCTTAAGAAGTTTTCTTATTTTTTCCTACTTTTTAAGTATCTGTGTGAATTTGTTGTCTATGTTTGATCTTTTTAGTTTTTATTTGCTAGGTCTTTAATTTTCATTTGTGTTTCTCTTTTTTCATTTGTTAAATGAGTGAGTAAATGCTCTATTTATGCATGATTTAAATGTAATTTCATGTGTAAGTTTGAAATGAAATACGGATGTATTAATATAAAGAGAAACACAATGGGAATGTGGTAGAATTAGCCAAAGAACTAGAAAAAATGTAACCTAAATGTAGCAGGCATTAGTGAGACTAAAGTGCATACCTGCCAAGTTTTCCGGATTTTACTGTTGTCTTCTGATTTTCCGAAACATGGAAAAAGCATTTTTCTGGATTTCAATACATTTTAGCATCCGCAAAAAAATAAGTACTGTAATGTCCGCAGGAAATTATGAACTGAAATGTACTGCGTTTTTTTTTTTTTTAATTTTTTTTTTTTAAGGAATTTTACTGGATATGCTGTGAAAACAATTTTTTTAAAGAGAGGTTCCAGCAGGGGGAAGGTGTTAAAAGCGTCTCAAAGAGAAAGCAGCACGGAACAGACTAGGGAGGGTGAGAGAAGAGTTACAAATCTTTTTTCATGTTTTGTCTCCTATGTTTGTTAGTCATTCCCGCTTCCTCCCTGCGGTCCTGAATAAGCTAATGGAGAGAACTCTCCTCTCCAGTCCCGTGTGACCACTGTTTCTGGTTTTTTAGCGGTGTAGGATTGGGACGATTCTTGACCTCTGAAAACTCGTAGGAAATTTTCGGTGCCAAAAGTATGTACGCAGGAAGAAATTTTTTATGCAACCGTGAATATCCCTTACAGAAAAGAAAAGCAGTCCATACTAAATGTTCCCAGGTCGAAAAGAACATGTCATTAAACACCTTCCATGAGCGTGCGAAAGTGGCAGAAGTTTCACCATTCTCACCCTCTGACAACATAAACAGTAATAAATCAGAGTCTGATTTTTTGTTTTCTTTATTGGCTGGGGACTTTCCATACTTGCCAAATATTCCGGATTATCCGGAAGTTTTACGGTTTTACAGCCAGAAGATAGTTTCTTCTGGATTTTCACCAAAATGGCTCGTGAATTTTTTTTTATTATTGATGGAAATTGATATTATTCTTTGAATAAAGCTCATGTTGAGAAATGGCTTCCTAGTTTAATTGAATTAATAATCTAAAGCAACTTTTATGGGAATTTTACTAGGAAATTTTTTCATTAATAGCAAATTTTCGGAGAAAACTCTTCTCCTTCTTCAGGCTGTCTTGTTGTTGTCACTTTTTACTTGTCACTATCACGGTTACGGTTTACCTTGACGGTTTAGGTTATTTTTCAACAAATCCTGCCAGATGTTAGGCAGGGAAAACCCTTTGCAGTCATTGATGATGGAATTTTGATTTTTCTCAATCTCTATTCCTTCTTTCAGTTTTCTTTTTTGGAAATTGCTTTGGAAAGGAATAGAGATTAAGAAAAATCAAAATTCCATCATCAATGACTGCAAAGGATTTTCCCTGCCTAACATCTGGCAGGATTTGTTGAAAAATAACCTAAACCATCAAGGTTAACCGTAACCGTCAAGGTAAACCGTAACCGTGATAGTGACAAGTAAAAAGTGGCAACAATAAGACAGCCTGAAGAAGGAGAAGAGTTTTCTCCGAAAATTTGCTATTAATGAAAAAATTTCCTAGTAAAATTCCCATAAAAGTTGCTTTAGATTATTAATTCAATTAAACTAGGAAGCCATTTCTCAACATGAGCTTTATTCAAAGAATTAGAACAGCTAAATTTCAACATGCTAAATTGAAGATGGAAAGATCCATAGCTCAAATCAAGTTCCTGAAAAATTGCAAGGTAATTAACTTTATTCCAAATTCATTTAGACTTAGAAAACCATTTAAAGATTTACTTTCAGCCAACTTCGTAAGAAAAATAGAGCAAAAAACGTTAAAAGAAGTATTGAAGCAAAATATAAAAATGTTGCTTATTATAAAAAAGTAAAAGTTGAAAATGAAAAGAAAATTTCTGGAATCTTAAGGGATACAGTAAAAGCAGAATTGGATGACTGGCTAAAAATTGGAGTAAGAAACAAAAATAAGAAATTTGTTAAAAAGCTGAACCTTAAAGAAGCAAAATTTTTGAAGAAAAGCTATTCCAGTAAAAACAAAAAAACTGCAGTTCTTAGTCATGTAAAAGACAACACTGCTACTGGAGTTAGCCAAGAATTATTGCAAGTGATAAATAAAGGAAGTAATTTCAATCTATCCAAAGAAAAAATAAATCCAGAAAAATTGGTAATTGAATTGGAAAGCATCTGCAGCACTTTAGAAAAAGAGGACCAAATTAAAGCAGACCTCCTCAGAAAAGATTACTACAATAGCCTTACAAAATTCCAGAAGCAAGTAAGGAAACCTCAAAAATTTTTTGATAATAGTCAATTAAAAGCTCTTAAAGATTTCAGAAAAAATGAAAGTGTAGTTGCTGTGAAAACAGACAAAAGTAAGTTGATTACTATTATGGATAAGAAAGATTATCTAGGAAAGATGGAAGAAGAACTAAAAAAACCTATGTATTGAAGAAGTAAAAGAAAACCCACTACCAGATTTGATTAAAAAGTCTCTAAGCTTATTTCACTTCAAAAAAAGAAAAACCAGCTTCCAGAAAACTATAAACAATTCTCAAAATTACAGTTCAGATTACCTCAAATATATGGAATAGTCTAACTGCATAAAGAACACCAACCAATTAGACCAATAATAGACTCAAAAAACTATATTCTTTCAAATCTAAACTATTTTTTAAAGTCACACCTTCAGAATCTTTTAAAAGAGCCACCTAACTTGATTAAAAACTCAATGCAGCTAAAAGAAAAACTAGAACTTCTTCCTAAATTAGATTCTCCTATTATGGGTAGTTTAGATATAGTGTCTATGTATACTCACATTAATATAGATCAACTTATAGACTTTATAGCGGAAGACTTGGCAGACCTAATAGTTTTTCACAACAAGGAAAAAAACATATTAGTTGGAATTTTTGAAATGCTTACTTTCTCTTTGCAGAACAACTACTTTCAATTTGGGAAAACTTTTTTCATTCAAAAATCGGGACTAGCTATGGGCTCCCCACTCTCCCCACTCTTAGCTAACTATTATGTGGGAAAACTAGAAGAAAAGATACTAGTACAACCCACATACTTCTGCTTATATAGCAGATACATGGATGACATCTTATTTATAATAGATAGCTCAGAAATTGTTCCAGAAAGAATTCTACTCATTCAATGAATTAGATGATTCCCTTAAGTTCACTATTGAACTTCAAAAAGAAAGAAGAATAAACTTCTTAGATATTACTATCTATTATGAAGATGAAAAATTCCTCACTAATTGGTATAAAAAACCAATGAATACTAAAAGACTACTGGATTTCAATTCCTATCATCCAGTTTCTATTAAGAAAAATGTAGCAAGTCAGTTTTTAGAAAAAATTAATAAAATAGTTTCTACTGCAGATAAAAAAGAAGCCCATAAAGAAGAGCTTAAAGTCATACTTGCAGAGAATAACTATCCTAAAGAAGAAATTGAGAAGCTTCTGAATTTTAATTGTACGAAGAACCCACAAAAGCAACAAGTAAAATTCACTAAAAAAATTTCTTATCACAAAGGTTTATTTGAGTCTTTAAAGAGAATTAGTAAGAAATACAATATTAGGCTAGCTCCAAGTTTAGAGAACAAAGTTAAAAAATTTTTCCCTAAAATAGTTCAAAGAGAAGAAGATATTTTAAAAATGCAAGTAGTAGTTTATGAAGTAAATTGTTATTGTGGACTATCTTACATAGGTGAAACAGGTCGCAGACTAGAAACCCGTATAGCGGAGCATAAAGCAGCTATAAAAAATTGCTCCAACAAGACTGGATTAGATAGGCATGTTAGAGAAACTGGGCACAGCATGGATTGGAATTCCCTTAAAGTAATAAGTTTCCAAAGCAATTTCCAAAAAAAGAAAACTGAAAGAAGGAATAGAGATTGAGAAAAATCAAAATTCCATCATCAATGACTGCAAAGGATTTTCCCTGCCTAACATCTGGCAGGATTTGTTGAAAAATAACCTAAACCATCAAGGTTAACCGTAACCGTCAAGGTAAACCGTAACCGTGATAGTGACAAGTAAAAAGTGACAACAACAAGACAGCCTGAAGAAGGAGAAGAGTTTTCTCCAAAAATTTGCTATTAATGAAAAAATTTCCTAGTAAAATTCCCATAAAAGTTGCTTTAGATTATTAATTGATATTATTGTTATTGTCGCTTAGTGTAAACCCCTGCTTTTGTTTTATTATGATCTCATAGCGATTCAACCTTATGTTATCTCATGTTTCTAGCAGTAAGCAATGTTTATTTATAGATTGCGCATACCCCTCCTGCCAATCCTTCCAAACTCCCTCTCTCTCAGTGTTGGAATAGTTGCGCTAATTGTGCTGAAGTGCGAAACATTTTTAATTCTGCGCCACTCAGAGTTTGCCAAAATGCGAAATTATGTGTCTAGTACGCATCGAAATTTTACCAATGTGTAAGAATACGTATCAGGAATTTTTCTCGACGTGTAAAAAATATGCATCGAAAAACACGTAAAATACACATCAACACGTAAAAAATACGCATCAAAGAATCTTACCAATGCGTAAAAATATGCATTGGGACGGTATTCTGTCTTTCAAAAACAGAAGTAAATGAAACAAAGATTTTTTCTGTAATCGTAATTTTGTTTTCCTGCGATGGTGCCTCTGTCCAGTGTTGTTGTTATACATCATTTTATTCCAAAATATTTGTATTTCAGTTTGAAAATAGAGGGGAAAATTCCCAAAACGGAAATTCGACGGCCAAAAATTCCCTGTAATCTTCAGGCATGAATGTGCAATGGCTTCGAGGAATTTCTCCTTTTCCTTCATAATTTGAGTTATCCTAGAGATCGATGCATAACTGGACAGAAGTTTCGGGCGATTGGTAGTGGTGGAAGATGGTTTATGCTTGAAACTTTCGAAAATGGAAATTTCGTCTTTCAAAACTTTCGAAAACGGAAGTTAGACACAGTGAGAATTTCTCAGAATTCTCGTAATCGTAATTTTATTTTTCATACGATGCTTCCTCTGCCTAGTATTGTCGTTAAATATCATTTTATTTCGTAAATATTTGCATTTCAACTTGAAAATGGAGGGGAAATGTCCGAAAACAGAAATTGGACGTAAAAAGATTTCTCCCATAACTGTAATTTTTTTCTAATGATGTTCTCAACAAGCATCCTGTATTTTTAAATATCTCCCCCCCTCAAAGGTTTGTATTTCAGCTTGATAAAGAGAGAGGGGTTCGAAAACGAATGTGACGAAACTGAAAATTTGTAAGAATTGATGCATGGTGTTCAATAGTATTCACATTCTCAAAGTTACACTATTCATCTTTTATCTAAAATAGTGAAAGCTATCACGCATTCATGATGGATAAAATTGTCATCCAAGGGCATACAAAAAAAGGCCAGTCTTGTCATTGTTTAAATGAAATCAAGTTATTTCTAAAATCGCGTCATTCAATTTAAAAATGTACGAAACCTTGAAAATCATCACAATTTCTGAACTCCATTTGAGAGTGACTGATACAGAAAAATAATTGAAAACAAGTATCATCAAACATACTGCTAGGACATCCCATACATTTCTGCTCTCCCTAATAACAGATAACCATGAATTAACAGTTCTGGTACTGTTGCAAATCTTGATTTTAAAGTAAATCTTCTTGCTTTTAGGGGAAATCTTGATTTTATGGTAAATCTTCTTGATTTTTGCAAGCAATCTTCTTGATTTAGGAAAATTTTGGTTTGCAGGTATGAAAGTGTATGAGTTAGGGGAATGTAGTGTCAGATTCGAAACAGTTATTTCTAGTGTAAGGTGGATCAGTCAACAGGGTGGGCTTGCCTTACTTAGCCCTTTGGTAGTATAGTGGCTTTCAGGTTGGTTTGCTGGGAATTCTCTGGATTGTTTTTAAACTAGATAGTGCACATCTAAAATATATGTTGGGGATAAAGATTTACTGTTGTGCAGAAGCAGATTATTTCTTTGAGGATTTAAATATGATGGCTGTAATTAAACAGCAGAAAATAGTTATTATTCTCATTGATTTGAATAGTAGAGCTGGGAAGTGTACATGGAAATTATAAAGACATATCGGCATTTTTTTAAAAATGTGTTTGGGAGATATGCTTGGCAAAATATTGATTAACAGTTAGGCACAATGAACTCACTGTACCTTATTTCATTCTAAGGCATAAAAAAATATTTATAAGTTTGCTGGTCGGGAAAATGATAGAAACAGGAAAAGTATAATAAATTATGTCATTGAGAAAAGGTCTAAAAATGTGAATATGGACCCTAGGGTTTAAAGAAGGCTTTGAGATCAGTAGCCATATATATCACTGTTTTGCAGCATCTACTTTTAAAGACAATGTTGCCAAGTAGTTAAGTCATTTTTAACACTCCTAAAAATGATCTTAAGTTGAGTTATGCTGAAGCTATGTCTATAGAAAAAATAAATTAACAACATGTAATGATTCTAATCCATGTGAAATGCCAGGTCCTTGGAAAACCTTGATTTAGAGGAAATTGCAGTCATTAAAGAGAGAAAAAAAAAACAGGAAAAAATATCTTTTGGATTTAATCTTTCTGTTTTCCAATAAATGTAATTGATGGCAGCGCATGGCATCTTTCATGATCTTTAATGATATCTTGGGTTGAAGTAATGCTATGTGATTGTTTGATATCATTCTCTGGCTTTGAGGGAGGTGAACCCTTGCTTTTGGAGAATATTTTTTGGATACATGTGCATGCTGGTGTGAAAGAGGGTATTACCTGCGTTTTTCATGGCAGCATGTAGAGTTAAGCCTAAACATGCAAACATATGTTTACAAAAGCACTAGCTATTCAGAGAGCTGTGGAGTGGAGCTTTGTAGTGTTCTTTGGCATTATGAATAACTTAATATTTTAGTTTTGTAAATGGGTTTTTAAGTGGTTTCAGTGTAATTTTAATAGTAGGATTTTTTAATAAAGTTGTCTAAGAAGTTGTAGTGCCTGACTTGGGCTAACATGGACAATGTTGGGTATATTGTATGATAGAAATTTCATTTTTGAAATTTCTATCAGTGGGGTGTTTTATAGAATTTTGTAATTTAGAGCTAAAGAATAAATCATAGTCTCCAGGACATATACACACCTGTAAACAAAACAAATATGATTTTTTCATTACCATGGCTGTGAAGGTGAGTAATGATATATTACTAAATCTTTTGAATAATTACAGTGAAGAAATTATAATTTTTTAAGTATATTGGGTGTGATAATATACACAGAAAGGAAGGTGGTGGTGGTGTGTGTGTGTGTGTGTGTGTGGGGGGGGGTTAGGTATAACAGTCATTAGACTTGTGTATCATTTTTGAATAAGGCATTTCATTATATTTTTCTTTTTTTTTCCATTTGTTACCTTAGTGATCCAAACTACTATACTGAAGACAGAACATGACGATTATGGGCAAAACACGTAACAATATTAACAAAGAAGAAAAGATGTTTCGAAAGGCAATCCCAACACTGCCTTGTCTATTTTGACAATGGAAGACACATCTGCAGTTCCCCACTGGAACGAAGCACAACGAATTGCTTCGTTTGACAATCGTTTTGCCCTCCGTTACCGTGAAAGCATAGAAATTATTTTCAACTCAATGACTTGCAACTCCGAATCTCCTCTCTACATTCCGTTGATCTGGAGATCAATTCTAAGTTTTGGCAACAAAAATAGAAAAAATTCAAATGTAGAATCTGGCAACAATCTTAGTCCTCCATTGGCGTGATGAAGACCTAAGACAAGGTCGAAAGCTTCCAACTTACGAACTTTTTGTAAAACTTTTAGTTAACGTAACTAGCGTGATCAAGTCACCTTTCTTTGTCTGAAGACAGAAATAAATAGCAGCTCTACTTACAGATGATGGGTGTTCCATATATGGTATTAATTACCACATGGAACATTTTTGGTAGATTTTTTTCCTTTTTCCTTTTGAATATACAGGGTGATCCATTTAAACCAGTACCATGTCATTTACTTATAACTTTTTTATAAATAACAACAAAATCATACAGTAAGTTGAGAATTATACATGTGGTATTGGAGAATCATTTTATCAAAGCAAATGTTGGAATTGTCCTCCATTTTCTTGTAAACACAGTTGAACATGCCGCACCATATTCAGTGATGTCTCATGTAGAGTATGAGCAGTAACATTGCCAATTTCAGTCGGGATTGTTTCATGCAATGCATCCAATGTTTTTGGATGGGTTTTGTAAATTCTATCCTTTAAGTAGCCCCATAAAAAAAAGTCAGGGGAAGTTAAGTCCGGAGATCGGGAAGGCCATATGTTTTTTGAAATTAATCTGTCATCAAAGAAGCTGGTTATGAGTTCCATTGAGACTTTCGATGTGTGACATGTAGCGCCATCCTGCTGAAAGTAGCCCTCTGTCATTTCAATGTCATCAAGTTGTTCCACAAATTCATTGAATATGCGGCAATAAACGTTAGTGTTGACAGTCTCAGAGAAAAAAATGGGGCCAATAATTTTCGTAGACGAAACCGCACACCATACACCAACCTTTTGTGAATGCATCAGTGTTTCAAACATAACGTGTGGGTTTTCGGCAGCCCAGTATCTGCTGTTTGCGAATTGACGTAGCCTGACAGATGAAACCAGGCTTCATCCGTAAACCATGTGATGGAGATAATATCAGATCACAAATTAAGAAAATTTTGAAACCATTTGCAGTAACTTACTCTCTTTCCCTTGTCCGGTTCCTGCAGCTGATGGATTACGTGCACTTTAAATGGTCGAATATTCGTTTTTTTTTATGTCCTTTGACAAGTTCCGTATGAATATCTTGTCTGTTGGCTTAATTTGCGCAACGATTTCGTTTGAGATTGAAGTAAACGTTGCCGAACATCGTCCACACGCGTTTGGGGCATCGGAGGGGGATGTCTACCACTACCACTGAGAAGAGAACCGGTTTGCTCCAGATTTTTTGCCATCGACAGAATTGTTGACTTGCTTGGCACTTTTCGAACTCCAAACTCTCTTCGAAATGCTCGTTGCGTTTTGGTGACAGAATTGGTTACCCAATACGATTTCACTGAAAAACACACTCTAGAACAGAGTACTGCATGTTTCCGAATGCACGCAAGTGAATGACAACGCAACAACAAACAAATCACGAGCTGAGTTACAGTTACCAATCTTCTTCATGGTGGCGGTTTTCATTCTCCAGGAGTTGCTGCTTCTATTGAAAAAAGAAGTTCCTTGCGCGATCCCTTGCAAAAATGTAAGGTTTTTTCAGGGTACTGGTTTAAATGGATCACCCTGTATTAAATTTTGCATTTTCAATAATATATTTGTAACCTTCATTGTTGCAGAAGAAACTCCAACACTTCTTGTGTCAATTTGACCTCATTATAAATAGTTAAAAACTGCATGTCGTGGTGTTGCAAAACCCATATACATTTTGCATTTGTTGCTTCAGTATAGTTTTGGTACAATGCACCATCCAAAAATAAAGGAGCTTTTCTGTTCTACAGGTTTTGTTCCTTCTTTAAATCTTCATAAGCATTATTTTCATTTTTGTAACTGTAACCATAAATCGTGGGGTTTTTTTGGGAGGGGGGGGGATTTCTTTGCTACAGAAAGATTTTTATGCTGTTGATTCAAAAAACATAATTTTGTGATATTCTGTATGATTAAGTTTTTTCATTTGAATACATTTCTCTTAAATAATTTCATTTAGCTCTGCATATATTTTGCTGAGGTATTATAAATTGCTGCTTTGCTTTTCTTTCATAGATTTATAGTATATTTATTTCGTGTGTGTCAACATATATTATTTTTTGGGCATATGTGTTTATTAATTGTGTGTTTATACATCTGTGCTGTTATTTCTCTGTTGTGTTTATGTGGGTTTATTTCATGTATGCTATGAATGCTATCTTACTCATTTTTGTATATCAGTGAATGATGTTAAAAAATTGCACAATGGTTTCTCTCACAGATCCAGAAATTGTGATAAGTTCTGATGTGTCATATAGGAAGTTACTGTCCATGCCTCATGTTATTGTTGTGTGCGTTATATTGGTTGTTGGATCTCAAGCACAAGGTTTTATCGATCCAACTTTAGAGCCACACATGCGTCAGGTATGATTTCTCCAGACAACTGCTTTTGCTATGTAAAAATTTTAATACATTCTCCTGTTTCTAATAAAAGCTTATCATGCATTTAATGACAATATATGGTGCTTTCATACTGATGTGATAAAATATTCTTAACATGCAGTTTTCTTAACATCACATCTTGTAATCTTTCTTTGGATTAACATTGTGTGCATGCCATTATTCCAGAACTTTGTTACTAAAACTGTTGTAAGTCCATTTGATTGCTATTATACACTGATATAATTATATCATGCATGTTGCTGAAACGTTGTGCCTGTCCTTTCTTTTTCACATGGTGGCATCTTAGTCAGAATGCTAATGTTTTGTGCTAAGGGCTTGGAGTCAAGTTCATAGTGGAACATGGTTATTCTAAATCTCAATTATTCTGGGAGCTTCCATCATTAAATGGTTAACACTGGTCATTTGCATATGCGCATGTCCCTTGGATGTAATTACCTGAAACAGACATTAGTTATGGCTTTTTTTTTTACTAAAATCTTAAAACATTAGTCACCTACTTGTATTCATTTTAACCAGAAGATGAAACTTTTAAAAACCATTTTATGCAGAAGTTAAAAAAATAACTAGCAAATAGTTACAAAAAATATTTCAAGTTGGATTGGTAAAAATAACCCATGTGTTGCACTTTTCACACTATAAGGATATGGTATATAACAAAAGAAAGAACTTTCAATTGGATCAGCAATTTCTCCCAAACTAACCAAATTTTACTTAACAAAGTTGGAAAAAAGATTTTTGTTTTTCAGAAAATAAACTGCAGTGGAAACCTTATGGTAAAACATTGATGATATTCTTTTTTCTATGCCTCAGGACTTACATGTTACACAACACATGTTAGAAATGCTTAGTGAACTGGACCAGTGTATCAAGTTTAAGTTGGAAGGATGGAAAGATAACCACATTCTTCTGAATTATTAACACAGCAATCAGACATCTGAGCAATCGTACAACTTGAAAATTATGTCGCTCTGGAGCGGGAATCGAACCAGCATCTCCTGATTTCTGTTTGAGCATGCCATTTGTTTTCTGTGATTAATGTTACGTGAGAAACAGTAAAATCCATGCAACTCAGAGAAGACTGATTGCTGTGTTAATAATTCAGATGTATTTCCGCATATTATGTGAAGAATATTTCTTCACCACTATTTACCTGAACGACTGAAGTTGACTTAACTATGCCACAATGAAGTGGAATTTGCTTTGACTGGTGAAAATATGAGACTATTCTGGTTCTTAACATTCAGATACTTGGTACTTCATTGTCCTGGATGGTGTAACAGACAGCATGCTCAAATGGGAATCAGGAAGTGCGGGTTCAATTCCCACTGCAGGGCGATGTAATTTTCCAGGTTTTCTGATGCGATTATTGTTACATGAGAAATAGTAAAATACATGCAACTCAGAGATGTCTGATTGCTGTGTTAATAATTCAGATGTATTTTCATGAGAAGAAAAGGGGGAAAAGGGAGGGGAGGGAGTGAAGTCTATTATATAAGTAATAGGTAGCATAGCAGAATTTTTCCTAATAGATGGTGCCAGGATTGTGATGATCACATTGAGACTATAGGAGTGACTGACCATGGTGACTCTGTGGTTCACTTTGCTGCAGTCAGTGAGTTGTTCCGAGCTCTGGCCTTCCTGACGATGCCTGCAGTGCAGCGTGAAAGCATTCGAAAGAGGCCATCTCCTGAGGCGAGTTGATATGAGAGCTAGGAATTTTTAATATTCAGGTTTCTTTTGAACTAATTTTTAAGAAGTTTTTCAAAGGTAATTTAGTTAGTAGTGAGTGGTGTTTGACTGAAACGGAGTGTATGTATGGGTAATTCCATATGAAATCAACAAAGAAAAAATAAATTTTGGAATTTGATGTCATGGATTTGTCTAATTTGGAGGATATTTGTCTATTAGCATCTCAAGAGTAAAAAAATAATTTTTTCTGTTGCTGATTTTTGAATTATTTAATTTTCAAAATTGCCGAAATGTCTCGAAAACTGCTCACCGCCAAAACTTTAAATGTAATTTGCAGGAGACCTGTTTCAGCTACAGAGCTGGGTATAGTCTCATTTTAAAACTTATAAAGAGGGCTTTCATTTGATATATAACATGCATTTTTTTGAGTAAATTTGTTTTGCCAGTTTTTAAAAAAAATATTTTAAAATTTTCAAAAAACGAAATTTAAAAAAAAATTCAAAAAATTCACACACGTTGGTACACATTTACTGAAGGCTCAGTCAAAATTTCAACATGGTATCTCTCTGGTATGATATAAAAATTGAATTTTTTTTGCAGGTATGCAACCATTTAAGTTAACATATTTTACATATCTAGCTTTGCATTATTAATACAGATGCACACATACCATTATGTTACTACTTACTGATAAAGAAATTCCTTTTCTTTGATAAAATATATGATGCTTGTGTCATCTCTTTTTGCTTCAGCCAATATGTTCACCCGGTGGCTGTTACTGGATCCACCTTACAAAGGATGAAAATTTCCTGGCATTGTAAGAATGTCGGGTTTTCTTGGATAACTAAATGAGGGTGCTGGACCACAAGGATGTAAGAAAGAGATCTCCACGTTCTACATGATCTTTTGAAAGTACACATCCCACCCACCAAATGGCATCATATGCACAGGCTATGAAACCTACAATGTGTTCAAAGACCACATCAGAACTAACTCTAACACAATGTACCAAAGTTTTTTCAGATTCAGAAAACACTTTAGTCTCCACTTTTTGTGAGCTTACTGGTATGAATGCATGAAACTTCTGAGTCCCTGTTACTGTTTTATCAAACCATGCCTCTAAAAATTTGTCTTCTTCCAAGTATTCATCATTTGTCATGGAAGGAATGTTCTCCTTTCCCCATCAAAAGAGCTAGAGAGGCATCATGATTTGGTTTGAAAGAGGGTTCTGAAAGCTAGTTTTGGCTGTCAACCTCTTTACTGACCCTCCAACACCATCACACACTTCTTTGCCATGTGCTGTTACGTAAAAATGCCACTTAGCATCAATGCCATCAAAATCTCCATGATGATTGCACAAATTTGCACAGTTCTTGTGGTTCTTATATTGCACTGCTGAACCATCAGAGAAGTAATATACTTTAAGTTTGGCAGACAATCTTTCAGGAAATCTAGAAACTTTCTTCACCACCCAGGATAACAAAGCCCCAAGTCATCCTGCGTGGTGTAGCAAATAGCATGCTTAAACAGTAATCAGGAGATGCTGGTTCGATTCCCGCTCCAGGTCGATGAATTTTTCAAGTTTTCTGATGTGATTCATATTACGTGAGAAACAGTAAATACAGTCAATTTCAGAGATGTCTGATTGCTGTGTTAATTATCATGACATATTTCCCACATATTATGAGAAGAATATTTCTTCCACATTATATTACTCTCTCACTTTTATTTGCAGTTTTAAATCTGTTTATGTTGCTCAAGGATTTCTGATTCTGAATTATTACATTGACATTCATTTTCTTCATCTTTATAACTCTCTGCATTAAAAAGGGATTTATTATATGAACTTTTTATTTTCTCTATCTTTTCGCAGCAATACTTTTTAAAACTCTTAATTTTCTTTCTACTAACTGGAGACTCACCAAGAGAATTCAAAGAGGCATTCAAGCAGCTTAAGCCTGTATCTACTTCCATAAATTCTGAATCATGGTTATTACAACTAGGACCAGCATTATTACCTGACTCTGAAGGATTTCCTTTTCAGGAACACTCACTTCATGTTGCTATTCCTTGCCCTAACTGCAATCTACAGGAAGTGCAAATTTGCATGTTTCTTCAATGTCATATTTTAAAGAGATCATCCAAGTTGTCACATTCTTGAATGTTTACTAATGCAGTTTCCTCTTTTTATTTTTTTTATTTTTGAAAGGATTGCAACAGCAAATAGACCACTTCTTGCCATCCATATATGAAAGTAAAACTTAAAACTGGTCTGATCTAAAAAATAAATAATAGCACTAATAAATAAATCAAGTTTAAAAGATAAATAATTCACTGCATGAGTTAATTGAGATCTACACACCCTGAGAGCTACACCACAACTGAACTACTTGGGCAGAAAAGTAGGGGAGAGCATGAATGAACATGTCACTGTAGGAAAGGGATGACTCACACTTGAGAATACCTGTGTATTACTGTATTTAACTGTGTCTAACTCATGATACCATATAGGTACCATTTTGAAATTTTGACTGAGCCTGCAGTAAATGTGCATCAATATGTCTGAATTTTTTGAAATTAAAAAAAAATTCATGTTTCAGAAATTGTAAATTTTTTTTTTTTTAAACTGACAAAATGTTTTGTACTCAAAAACAATGCATGTTATATATCAAATGAAAGCCCTCTTCATAAGCTTTAAAATGCGACCATTTCCAACTCTGTAGCTGAAACAGGTCTCTTGCAAATTACATTTAAAGTTTTGGCGGTTTGAGACATTTTGGCAATTTTGAAAATCAAATAACTCAAGAATTGGCAACAGGGAAAATCCAAAAAAAATTATTTTTACACTTCAGATAATAATAAACAAATATCCCCTAAATCAGCCATATCCATGGCATCAAGGGTTTATGAACTAGTTGATTGGACATGGACATACCCCATATACGGGTATGTTACTTTTAAAGTGAAAATAGCGAGTTAGTGTTTTGAGTGTTTCTTGTTTTTTGTATTCGTTTTTATGTCAGTAATGTATTTTAAAGTTACATGGGATTTAAATAATAGTATTAGTGTTTATAAAGTTCAAAGAAGAAATAATGATAGTTTTGGAATATCCTCATATTGGGAGTTGACCTGGTTTTTTGGTTTACATGTATGAAATCTACAATCAACTTCCGGATTAGCAATGGGCTCAATGGTTTTTTGCAAGTTACTAACTTACATAGGAAAACTGGAAGAAAAGGTTCTGATTACACCTTCAATCTTCAGTCTTTATGCAAGATATATGGATGATATTATTTTCATTATAGACAAAAAAAAATGTCTCTTCTCTCTTCTATATGACATACTAGACTGATTAAACTCCCTGGATGGAAATTTACAAAATTCACCCATGAACTGCAAAAAGATAACAAGCTCAATTTTTTTAACTTATCATTAGTAGTAAAAGAAGGAAATATTGAAACAAGGTTATACAGGAAACCTACCAACAATAATAAAATGTTAAACTATCAGTCAAATCATCCAGATTACATAAAAACAAACATGACCACTTAATTTTTGGAAAAAAATCAATGTTCTAAATTCTTCAGAATTGTTAAAACATGCTCAAAAGGAAGAACGGAAAAAGTTTTAGAAGATAATAATTAGCCTTCTCTACTAGTCAACAAAATTCTTAGTAAAAAAGAAAAGAATCAGAAGTCAAAAACTAAGTTTCAGTTAACTAGAAAAATTACTTACCATGAAGGACTGTTTGAAAAATTTCAGAGGATTAGTGAGATGTTTCTGATGAGACTGGCTCCAGGATTACAAAATAAAATTAATAACTACCTTCCAAAATTAAAGCAAAAAGAAGAAAACATCCTTTTACAGGAAGGTGTGGTCTATAATATAAATATAAAATGTGAGTGTGGTCTCAGCTATGTGTGAGAAACAGACAGACAACTTAAAACCAGATTGACAGAACATAAAGCTGCAATTAAAAATTTGACCAACAAAACAGGTTTGGACAGACATGTTCAAAATACAGGACATAAATTGCTTTGGGATACTGTAGAAGTTCTGACACATCAACAGCACTTTTTCAAGAGAAATTTGACAGAAGGACTGGAAATAGAGAGAAGAGGTACAACATTAAATGATTTGAAAAATTGGAATTTAGCTCATGAATGACAGCACCTACTATAGTTGTAGTCCTGAGGAACGGTAGGGGTGAATCTGCTCCAGTTCTTTATGGTGAACACATGAAGAACTGGAGCAGAAGAGAGAATAAAACAGCACTCATTGACTTCTGTTTGGATAGTCAATGTGTACCATATTGGGAAGGAATTACAATATTAAACCAGCAGAATAATATGAGAGCAATAAAAATAGCAGAAGCAGTAATAATAAATAAGACCAAACCATTTAACTGCAATAATAACAGTCCGAACGACCTTTCGTACGCTTGGAGGAACCTGATCGAAACTGAGAAGAAATGGAATGGGGAGAGGAAGAGAAAAAGGAAGGGTGAGAGTGACGTAGATGAAGATAAAGTTGATGTGACCTGACACTAGATGGCATTGGCAATGGATTAAATGGGGAACATGCGCACTGTGGACACGAGACTTTCAGATAGCAGACTTCGACAGATGGTGTGAAATCTCCGTTGAAAACGCCAGGGTAGAGCCTAGGTGAAACGCGCGTCCGGTGATTGAGACTGTGGACAGTATGAGGTGGTGTATGTGACGATTTTAACTGGAACCTTTTAAAGCTTTTAAATTTTTTATGAACCTGACCAAACTTTGAAGACTTCCTCAGCATTTCCAAGAGAGTGCAGCATTGACGAGATAGCCCTAAAGGCCAAATATAACGTGGGACTTCAAGTTGTATGTAAATAGTAACTCTTAACTCAAGAATTTTTAATTATTATCTGGAAACCTTTACCTATTCAATATGATGTCGACATAGCCAAAACGGAGCTAACCCTAACATCTGGACATATCCGAAGTAGGGTACAACTTATAACGAAATGGCTTTTGAACTAACCTTAACAACTGACCATATTGAAGCAAGATTCAACTTTGGACAAAGAAAATCAATAACTACCGACGCTGGACTGAACATGCAATTCCACAAGTAACATCTTTAGGACTTCTAACCGATTTATATTTTAATTGAATAAGTTAATGCACCACCACAGACTGTATCCACTTTACAGAACGTGTAAAACAGAATTTACAGACGTTAAAGCGTCTTCCTGAAGTTGCTTCTAAACATCCGATTGAAAAATTATTTTATATTTTGCTTCCATTTATGTCGAAGAGTATTTCAGATATAGTTACTTTTTCAAATTATGCATAGATTTTCCGCTAGGGGGCGTAAAAGTAAATTACATTTCCCCCAATAACTCTTCTTCTAAAACTCCGATTTGAAAAAAAATTTCTTCAGCGGATACACCTCCTGATGGAAAATCTTTTGCATATAATTTCAAATTTTTGGTAAAGAATACTTTGGCCACCAGGGGGCGTAAGGGGTAAGGGGTAATTTTTGCTTCTGATGTATTTGCCATAAAATCTGAGCTTCTAAAATATCGATTGAAAAATTCTTTCGTGGACTCATGCCACTCACATCAATAAACCTTTTTTTAATATTTTCTTCTTAAAATATTCCACAGTTTCTCCACCAGGGGGTGTAGATGTATATCTTATTTTTGTCAATATCTTTACTTCTAGCAGTCCGATTTGAAAAATTCCTTCTTTGTTAGCACGTCTTTTGTAAAAAAAGATCGTGCTTCTGTTATCGGTTTGTCCGTCCATCTGTACCCACGATATCTCTGCAACTATTAGTCCGATTTGAAATATTTTTTTTTTTTGCATTGGGAAGCTTGAAATATGCAAATGATGATCCTTCATTTCGTTTTTTTTTTTTTTACGATGTAAAATTTCGCCGTTAGAGGGCGTAAATGCAGATGATGTCGAATTCAAAAATACGTTTTATTCCACATATTTGCTTCTAAACATCCGATTGAAAAACAATTTTTATCTTTCGATTTAATTTATATCGAAAAGTATTTTAGATGTAGTTACTTTTTCAAATTACGCATAGATTTTCCACTAGGGGGCGTAAAAGTAAATTACCTTTTCCTTGATAACTCTTCTTCTAAAACTCCGATTTGAAATTTTTTTCTTCAGCGGATACATCTCCTGATGGAAAATCTTTTGCATATAATCTCAAATTTTTGGTAAAGAATACTTTGTCCACCAGGGAGCGTAAGTGTTAATTTTTGCTTCTGATGTATTTGCCATAAAATCTGAGCTTCTATAATATGGATTGAAAAATTCTTTCGTGGACTGATGCCACTCACATCGACAAATTTTTTTGGAATATTTTTTTCCTAAAATATTCCACAGTTTCTCCGTCAGGGGACGTAAATGTACATCTTATTTTTGTGAGTATCTCTACTTCCAGGAGTCCCATTTGAAAAATTCCTTCTTTGTTGGATAGTGTTTTCCATGTGACATGTTTTTCATATAATTTCAAATTTTTCAAGTAATTCATAGAGTTTCCGCTAGGGGGCGTAGAGGTAAATTGCGTTTCCCCCTATATCTCTGCTTCTAAATCTCCGATTTAAAAAATTCTTTCTGCACCGGATAGAGCTCCTGATGGGAAATCGTTTTCACATAATTTCTAATTTTGGTAAAAAAAATGGTTTGTCCACCAGGGGGCGTAAATCTTAATTTCCGCTTCTGATGCATTTGCAGCAAAATATGAGCTTCTAAATTCTCGATTGAAAAAAACATCGTTTGTTGACCGATACTACTCATGTCGACAAACCTTTTAGAAACATTTTCTTCCTAAAATATGCATGGTTTCTACGCCAGGGGCGTAGATGTATATCTCATTTTTGTCAATATCTCTACTTCTTGGAGTCCAATTTGAAAATTTTCTTCTTTGTTGGATAGTGTTTCCAGTGTGACATGTGTTTCATATAATTTCAAAATTTTCAAGTAATTCATAGATTTTCTGCTAGGGGGCGTAAATGTAAATTGCGTTTCCCCCTGTATCTCTGCTTCTAAATCTTCGCTTTGAAAAATTCTTTCTGCACCGGATACAGCTCCTGATGGGAAATCGTTTGCACATAATTTCTAATTTTTGTAAAAATATGGTTTGGCCACCGGGTGGCGTAAGTCTTAATTTCCGCTTCTGATGCATTTGCAGCAAAATATGAGTTCTAAAATCTCGATTGAAGAAAAGTCGTTTGTTGACTGATACTACTCATGTCAACAAACCTTTTAGGAACATTTTCTTCTTGAAATAATGCATGGTTTCTACGCCAGGGGGCGTAAATGTATATTTTATTTTTGTCAATATCTCTACTTCTAAGAGTCTGATTTGAAAAATTCCTTCTTTGTTGGATAGTGTTTCCGATGCGAAATGCTTTTCCTATGAATTCAAAATTTACAAGTAAATCATACACTTTCCGCTAGGGGGCAAAAGGTAAATTGCGTTTTCTGCATTATTTCTGCTTCTAAAGCTACGATTTGAAAAATTCTTCCCGTATCGCATACAAGACCTGATGTAAAATATTTTTCACATAATTTCTAATGTTTGGTGAAGAATGGTTTGGTCACCAGGGGTCATAAGTTTTAATTTCTGCTTCTGATGTATTCGTAGCAAAATCTGGGATCCTGAAAACTCGACTAATTTTTTTTTCTTGGACCGATACCGCTTATATGGATAAACCTTTTGAGAATACTTTTTTCCTAAAATAATTCCTACCAGGGGACGTAAAGTCACATCTTATTTTTGTCGATATCTCTGTTTCTAAGAGTTCATAAGCTCATGATTCCGTTTACAGCATTATCTGAGGGATGAAAAACCCGATTGAAAATCTTACTTTCATCAGATCTATTGTGTTCCATACCGTTTCCATTGACTTTAAATAGCTTTGATAAATTTAATTTGCGTCAGAACGGATTCAAAAGACGTGCTTATTACACCCGAAAATTCGGTGTCATCTTTCTTGTTTCTTCCTCTGTTCAGGACTTAGTTGTTGAAAGATTCAGGGGAAAACTATACTGGGCTATAAATAATTTAAACTGTTACCACCCATATGTA
Source organism: Macrothele yani (assembly GCA_039090855.1). Classification (NCBI taxonomy): domain Eukaryota; kingdom Metazoa; phylum Arthropoda; class Arachnida; order Araneae; family Macrothelidae; genus Macrothele; species Macrothele yani. The sequence continues at coordinate 97,940,274 of CM076992.1, read as the reverse complement.
GTATTACTCATATTTAAAATATTTGATCTATACTATTGTACCTTATGTTTCTGTCATTCTGTTTTGAAATGTGTGTGCAATGTTTTTCCTTTTTGCAGTATGATTTAAATGCAGGAATTATTGGCCTGCTGTTTTTATTGTTGTCTGGTGCCTATGCAATTTCATCTCCAATAGTTGGCTGGATCAGTGGGAAAATGGTAAGTCATTCTCAAACATTAACTGATATTAATTGTTAGTATTCTTAACATATGTTGTACACCATTTTGTATTTATTTAGGAAAAGCTTTCTTTTCTGTCTTTCTTTTCTTTTTTTTCTTTTTTTTTTTTTTTTATAGGGGGATTACTGGAGAAAATTTACTTGTCAAATTTTCAGGTGAAAGTGAAGACCATAGGCAGGCAGGTAGTGAGTGTTGCCACTCAGTAGGTAATGACCAACTTCTGTAGTCAAATAGCAAATCTCAATGAAAAAGGTATGTTTTCATAGATTTCGACATGGCAATTTAATTATCAGCTAACTGAAATTATTCAAAGCTAAAACATTGTGGTAAGCCTGCTTGTACATCAGTTATACCTCACCTGTTGAGATATCTTTAGATATAAGGAGCTAAAATGCAACCCTGAAACTAAGTAGGTTTCTCGAAATGGCTTATTCATGAAGATTTGTGTGCAGGATATGTAACATATATAATGCAAGACCAAAAGTATTTGGATTTTTTTTTTTTGACAGTGTGCCTTAAATGGCCGATAGGAGGTTTTATGAGAAATGTGTTCTTCAGCAAGATTTTCACCATTGAAGACCCGGTGATGTATGTGTGTGTTCATCATAAACTGTATCGTGCATTTTTCATCACTAATGCTTTATAAATGTGTTTGTTTGCAACTTTTCAAAAGGTTTTGTGTTTATAATAAAATATCCCCATGTCAAAACCAATCCAAAGCTCTGCTTTAATAAGAACCATGCATAGTCAAATGAACACAGGAAAATGTTTTTATTTTAACTAATGTCGACTAGTAAACCTCTGTAGTTACATGTTGTGGTTCATTGTTATTTGTCCGTTTGAATTCATAATTTTTTTTAGTAAGCATGGTTGATGTGCTAAAACTTAGTCTCACTTAATTGCACGTCAAAGCTAAATTCAAAGATGTACATAAAAAAAAAAAAAAAAAAGGATTTACATAGGCACACTCAGAATTCCAGATACACAGTGAAGTGGGAACCCTTGAAGGTTTCAGAACACCAATTTCATTTCCTCAGAAAATTAGAAGAATTTCCTCAGGTCAAAGGCAAGGAGTCATAAACAAAAATGATGACAGAGGTTGGTTATTACTTCATCAGTGCTGCCACATTAAGTGTATCCCAACAGTGACTACTTGCTTGAAAATTTGGCTAGTAAATTTTCTTATCTGGTAAACCTGTGTGAGAATTTTTTTTTCTAAATAAATTGTAAATCAACTGTCATTGCTAATTATTTTTGGCATAGAAATGTCATTACAAAATGCCATGTTTGTGATCAGTTCTGCAGAAAATTGCATAATTGTGGAATGGAAATCTAACCTACAGCTACTGAATAGTGTTAAAATAGACTTTAAAGCACATGGCATGTACGTAAGATCATTATTTTTGTCATAGAAATTACCCACATTGCTAGGTCTTCAGATGATTTGAAGACTGTATCTTCCTGAAGTGATAATCAAACTCTCTCTCTCTCTCTCTCTCTCACTCTCATATATATATATACATATTCATGTCTTAAGTACCATTTAAAGCACACTGTGGATGTTTGTTCAGATTCACATAACTCATGTACTTGGAAATGCATTCTCCTCCTAGATATTGGGATGGTACTGTGTAAGTACAGGTTTGATTCCTATTCGTTATAAGTTTCCAGCATTTTGCAGATGTACTCATGAATGACTAAACATGACATTTCTGTTCCAAAAATAAGTACCTTGAATGCCTACCATGTGCTTTGAAAATAGCTTCTTCATTAAGGTGGTTCCACTTAAAATCTCTGCCTTATGTTTCCAATGGTAAAACTTCTTTACATATTTTCTTCGCAATTAATGTATTCCCAAGAATGAAAATTTGCACATCGATAAAACTAACTTTAAGTTATAGCACGGGATACTCAATACTTGCTAAAACATAACCAAAGTAATCCAACATGTATTTGTCTACTGACGTCATCAATGTACAGGTCATGCCATCTATTAACCGTCTGAACATCACTCAAAGAAAAATGATTGATTTTTAATGTAATTATGGTTATGTTTTAGCAAGTATTAAATACTCCATGCTATAGCTTAAAGTTAGTTTTATCGCTGTGCAAGTTTTCATCCTTGGGAATTCATTAATTGCGAAGAGAATATGTAAATAAGTTTTACCATTGGAAACATAAGGCAGAGAATTTAGGTGGACCCACCTTAATCTTGATGACACTTTTGTTGGAAGAATTGCTGCTTGCACTGGCCTTATATGCCTGCAATTAGGATGGAAAATTCACTGCTATGACGAGGCAGACATCTTCATCAGTGCAATATGGAATTTTATTCTAATCCACATAATAAACTTCAGTTGCTTGGAAATGCATTATCCTAGGTGATATAATGGCATTATGTACACTGGAAAGCCAAAACATTGGGACCACCTGCCTAATATGATGTTGGCCCTCCACGTGCCACCAAAACAGCTCTTACATGGTGAGGCATGAATGCTAAAAGATATCTAAAGGTGTCTTGTGGTGTCTGGTACCAACATGTTACCAGTATATCCTTTAACTCCTGTAAGTTATGTAGCTGAGCCAATGCAGATTGGATTTGCTGTTTCAACACAAATCACAGATGCTTGATGGAATTGATGCCTGGGGAATTTGGAGGCTAGGGCAATATCTGAAAGTTTTTCTCATGTTCCGCGAACCATTCTTTAACAATATGGGTAGTATGGCATGGCGCATTGTTTGTTGAAAGAAGGCACTGCAAAAGGGGAATGCGTTCCCATGAAAGGATATGGCTGGTCTGCAATGATGTTTAGGTAGGTGGTATATGTCATAGTTTCCTGCACATGCATGACTAGAGTCATGGTTACCCAGAAGAACATTGCCCAAAGCATAACACTTCCTCCACTGGCTTGTTTCTGTCCCACGGTGCATTCTTGTGCAAACACATCCCCAAGTAAATGACGTACTCATACCCAGCTGTCCACATGGTGCAACAGGAAACAAGATGCATCAAACCAGACGACCTTCCAATCTTTCAATGTCCAGTTTTCATGCTCATGTGCCTATTGTAGGTGCTTTTGACTGAACTGAGGATAGCATGGGCACTCGGAATGGCTTGTGGCTACGCAGCCCCATTTTCAGCAGGATTTGATGTACTGTGTGTTGTGACACATTACTTCCATCACCATCATCCAAATATCTGGTGAGTTGCACCAAAGTATCTCTTGTTCACCTCTGGAATCGAGTATCTCTTGCTCACCAATGAAATAAGTCTATGCTTACCTCTGGAATCAATGAGCCGTGGTCTTCCCACACCTTGCTGGCGGTTCATGGTTTTTCCCTCATCAGATCAATTTTTGAAGGTACTCTAACCACAGCTGACCATGTGCACTCCACAAGCCTTGCTGTCTCCAAAATGCTCTGACCCAGTTGTGTGGCCATTATAACTTGGTCTTTATCAAACTTGCTTATGTCTGCTGCCTTTCCCATCTGAAGAACAAGAATAACACTGATTAACAGATCTCAGTATCAGGTGTTATTTATAGCATTTCGTTCCCTTCACATGTGCCACAGTTTACCTGCAGTTGCTCCAATTTGCATAAATATGCACTGGTCATAATGTTTTGACACTTCGGTGTGTTTTTGTAACAATTAAAGTGAAATGGAACTTCATTTGGAACACATGTTACAAGTAATCAGTAGATTGAGCACTTAACATTGATCTCTAAGAGATTATTGACTGACATAATTTTGTTCTTTGTGGTTTACTTGTTGACGTCTCTTCTTGTAGCCCATGCATACTCCATACATAAAACTCCATTTCTCTCCATGGGTCTGCCAGTTGACTGCGGAGTTCACTGCCTAGGCTGTCAGTATTCATAATCATCTTATTTCTGGCACTCTATGGTCAGTGCAGTACTATAGCCAACCAACCTATGCACATTGGTTGCTTGCATGTACTCTTGAGCATATATCAATCATATTTGTTGTCCCATCAACATTTCAGTCCTTCATATATACAGTAAATTATGTCTTGGTGAAAAAATAATTGGGCAATGCTTGAAATATTTTAAACTTAGCTGTGCATTGTGGCAAGCCAAAATGGTTTATAAGTTCTTGAATCACTTTAGTCTAAATCAACCTATCAAAATGCATAAATATCAAAGATTTAGGAACAGTTTCTGTCAGTTTATCTAGCAGAATGTTTTGCTGTTGATTATGTTTCTTTTTATACAAAAGTTATCCTTGAAGATCTTAACTGAGCAAAGTGAATTTTGAATTAGTATTGTTAGAAATGTGATTTTTTTTTCAGTTTCCTTTTCATGCAAGCACTCATTGTTTTTACATGCAGTGATGGAAAGTTAGTGCCAATTGCGCCAAACTGTGCTAACTTCATTATCTTGCGCCTAACTGCTACAAATTACGAAAAAAAATTATATTTGCGCCCAACTGCGCCGAAACGTCAATCCACAGCAAAAACTGCCAAGCGAAAAAAACGTTTTCTCGGCAAAAATTCTGTTTTAAATGGCGAATCGAATGACACTTTTTTAAGGTCTATGCATAATTTGTTTAAACCTATAATGGCGCTTAATCAATACGTACCGCCAATCCCAACATTTCAGAATGTTTTTCACCTACCTTCTAATTCGTTGTTTTTTTGGCATAAGTGACGAATAGGTATCGCGATGTAGGTGGAGCTTATGGAGGAGGATTTTTGTTGTAATCAAGTGGTATGTAGGAGAAATGATGCTGTGCATTATGAAATCCCGATGAAGATTGTTTACAGATGGTTTGGTGGTCTTTCGGAATGTTGTGCAATTGAGATTGTTTATATGTCGTTCCCTGCTCTTTGGGATGGCGCAGTTATTTCGTCCCGGGCAAGGTGCTCGATTACACAAATACAGCACAAGGTTGGTCGTTAGCTATTTTGTTGATGCAGAGGACGACTGAAAATGGCTCTCCTGTGGTAGGATACGATGGTTCTGTTTCTAAAGGATTTGGAGATGCCAACTTTTACGAATTTTCCGTAGTTTGTACGGATTTTCACTCCATCTTACAGTTTTACGAAAAAGCCCACGCAATTTCCCTGCAGGCAATTTTCTATTTTTTACTGTCTTTTGGTTGAAAAAACGCACTTCACAGATAGTCCCGATAAAGCCATTTGAGAGTGCCGTGCGCAAAGGCCGAGAAGGAGCTCAGCTCAGCGCCTTTTGCGAACTCATTACATTGATTACATGTGGCTTTGTGCTTGTGAAAATTTCGGTGCAAACGTGTTTTAACCCTTTCCACTCGACTGTCGGCTGACACCCAACATTACGAAATCACCGAATACCTCGCGTAGCGGGTGATGCCTCTATAGCTCGCATGTCGGTCGGCTCGCGAGACATTTCTTTTTCGTCGAATAAGCCCGGTGTCACTCACCACGGCGATGACCCCCTATAGCTCGCATGTTGGCGCTCACGAGGAATTTCGTTTTTGCCCAATAGCTCTGGTGTCATCCGCCACACCTATGACGCCTCTATAGCTCGTATGTCGGCGCTCGCAAGGAATTTCTTTTTCGCCGAATAGGTCGGGTCTTACCCTCCATGCCGATGACGCTTCTATAGCTCGCATGTCAGCACTCGCGAGACTGTTTTTTTTTTTTCGTCGAATAGGTCTGGTGTCACTCACCACGCCGATGACCCTATAGCTCTCATGTCGGCACTCGCGAGACATTTTTGTGTCTAATAGGTCGGGTGTCACTCGCCACGCCGATGACCTCCTATAGCTCTCATGTTGGCGCTCGCGAGATATTTATTTTTTGTCAAATAAGTCGGGTGTCATCTGCCATGCCTTGACACCTCTATAGCACGCGAGACATTTTTCGCCGAATAGCTCGTGTGTCGGTGTCACCCGCCATGCCGATGATGCCTCTATAGCTCGTATGTCAGGGATGGCGAGCCAAAGCTAAGCTGTGGCCTTTACTGCAGAAAAAGAAAAAAAAAATGAGTGCTGGGTGAGTGTGGGTGAAAAGTTATTCGAGTGGAAAGGGTTAATTTAGATTAAAATGAAATGAAACGTAGCAGTGAAACAGCTATGACAACAAAAAGAACGAAGTCAGATAAAACTTATTGTAAAGTGTATCATGATATACAGTGTATAGTAAAGAATAGTCTTTTTATGAAGCATCTAAAGTTTTGCTGAATCACGTTTTGTTAGCCATGTGCCTGCAATTTTAGCCTAGTGCGTGGTGGCCATGATGATTGTAGGCATCATGTGGAGAGCAAGAAGCACAAAGATCATGTCAAGAGTCTAAATGGAGATGTGAGTAAAATTAATGTAACCAAAAAACTTCTGACAGCTTATAAAGAATCCTGGAAAAAATATCAAGAGTGGATTAGTGCTAGAAAAATGCAGCAAAATAAGCGAAAAAGAGAAGAAGAAATTGAATGTTCACAAGGAGATTTGAAACAGGAAGAAGCTGAACTTTTGCAGCAGTTGGATTCCTCTCATAAAATGTTAAACAATGCTGAGATGAACATTGAATGTGGCATAAAAAAAAAAAAAAAAAAAAGAGACATGTGTGCAACAGAAAGTGGACAGATACTATTAAAAGAAGCAAACCAAATAATTGCTATCTATCTTAAAAAAATTAGAAAAAAATATGAGTGAGCAATTAAATATTAAGAAAAGCAGCAAAAAAATAAAAAAAATAATTTTTTTTTGTAAAATAAATGATTAATAATAGAATCCTGCTATGGTTAAAATTTTTTGATCTATTTGAAAACTAAAATCTTTGCATATGTGTGTGTGTATTTCCATGCAAGAAGTTTTAAATTTGAGTAGGGTGCATCTAGTTCCAAAACATTTTTTGCTTAAGAGTTCGTTTTATCTTCTAATATTTTACCTGCTCTGAAAAAATGTTTTCTTACACCAAAAATGTATTTTATCTGCTCCAAAAATGCATTTTATTGCTCCAAAAATGTATTTCACCTGCTCCAAAAACACATTTTGCTGCTCCAAAAATGTATTTTGTTGCTCCAAAAATGTATTTCACCTGCTCTAAAAATGCATTTTGTGTGATTTCGCAAATTTCCATCACTGTACATGTAACAAACAGGAAATAATTAAACTCTCACCTAGGATGAAAACTATCAAATTTTTGATGTACAAAAGTAAAGAAAAAAAAAAAGTGAACGTAAGTGCTTTAAGTACTGCTTCACCAGCATGCTCTGCAACAAAAATGAGTTCTTTGTTGACAATATAGGTCATATGTTTTCTCTTTTAGAAAAAGGTTTTTGTTTTTTATACTTTTGCTTTGTTTATAAATGTCATTTGGGTTATCCTCAGAATAGAGTGTAGTACTCTTGGGTAAAACTTTTGCACACTACTCTCATGTAAAACTTCCTACTAGTATCCCCCCTCCCTCCCCTGTATGAAACCATATGTTAATACTGCCAATGCAGCCAAAATTGTATTTTTGATGCCTGACTTTTCTCTCCTGTTATGGTAATGAGCCACATTGTTGATCAGTGCTAGAGTTTTCTGTGCACATTGCTGGCATCACTTCCTTAAGGGTTAAATGATTTCAGACATCTTTTAATGTTTGTTTTGGAGGCTTAATGACCACCATGAGCAATTCATGGGCTATAAGCAGTTGTCCATCCCTAATTTGGAGCCACTGGTTCCAGGAAAGGGAGAAAGCCAGTGACATGAAAGACAAGCACATTTCCCTTGCCTCATCCAGGATTTGAACCCAGATTCAACTTGCTTGGACAACTAGCTATAAGACATTTTTGTGAAGAACACTGATTATTTAATTTATTCATTTTATTAGATTTTGATTACTCATTTGATTTGGTGTGTTTCCAAGCCTCACCGTACTTGACATAAAAAAAATTCTCAACCCACGGATAGAAGTATTGACAAAATTATTAATATCTTCAAATTATGGTTTTTTTCTAAGGAATAAAAAGAATTAACTTGTCAAATTTTCGTGTAGCACTCCTACCCTTTTTCAGGACTACAACTATAATTTATAGTGCTTTCAGTCTAGGAATAGCCATGTCATCAATTATTATCAAATTTAAAACTATTAATTTTTATATGGATTAAAATGGCAAAATAAGAAGTATGGTTGAGTACTTGTTAAATTTGAAATATTCTGAAGTTTTGATATATTACTATTTCATTTCATTTCTGTCACAGTTATGTTGCAGGCATCATGAACTCCAATACCTCCTCCCCCTCCCCCCTGCATTTCACAATTTTTGTATTTCTTCATGATACCCATTCATTCCAAGGTAGGTCACATATCAGCAAATTGTTGCAACATGATGTACTCTGAATCTGTATGTGGGAATGCTGTTATGAGTCAGCCTGCATTTCTTGATTTGGAGCAGCTCAACTTCTTACTGAAAATTTGAAGTTCACTCCTTGTAATCTGGGTACTTCACCTGTGGAGGGAGTTGTAGTTTTTTTGGTTTTTTTCCAATTCAGTTATCACAAGTACAGATCACATCTATATAGCAGTCAGGGGCATATTTAAACAGAGAGCCAAGCCCCCCCCCCCCTGAAAGTGTTTCATATTTATGTTAAAATGCAACTTGCATTAAAACAAATGATTTAAAATGCATCAACTTAACTTTAGAAACTAATGCTTTAATTTTGTCTTCTATTTTTCATTAACTTTTGTTTTGTCTTTATAGATTTCAAAACTTGTATTTTCTGTTGCTCCTCTCCCCAGAAAAAAAAATCTATATATGCCCCTGATACCAGTATTTTGAAAATATCAATTAACCAATGTTTATGTACTTTATTATAAAATTACATTAGTTGCAAATTAATTTGCATGATGTGATTTAATGATATTAGTTTCTCAGGACCAGACTTTCATTGTGGGTACACAGAATACTCTTTGTATTAAATATATTGAGTATTTTTCAATAATCAAACATATCAGTCATTTGATTGTTATGCTCATTTTCAAAAGGCTTGGGGAGCACTTGATGATGATGCATCACCAGTAAAACAAAACAAAACTGTAAGAGCAGTATAAACCAATACGCCAAGCATTTTAGTGAAGCTATGCTTAACAATATCATATATAATCATGTCTGTTGTACTGCCATGGTGATTTCCTCAACTTTTGCGTGTATAACAATAAATAGTTGCAGCTGTCGTTTTTTTGTTTTTTTCTTCAGTACACATTTCATGGTATTAGAATAAGTATGATATTGTATCATGATTTTTTTCCTGAGTGCATGTGTGTGTATGTGCAATTTATGCAACATGTGTGGCAAAGAACATATAAGTAATCTGTTTCAAGGGTAAAGTGACACACACCTTTTCAGATACGAATATTTGTACAAAATACTGTGAAAATTATAGTAATTTGACTACATTTAAATATTTCTCTCATAAAACTTACATACAAGTGCAACAGTGACTGTCTAATCTTATATGAGGGGTAATTGGTATTGGTTGGGGTTCAGATAGGCAGTTATAACAATGTTGCCATTTTCAGAACAGCGTGTGTGTGTGGCTGCTGGTGTGTGACAAATTTAATGCCAGTTATTTTTTATATCACAAACCCAGCATGGAGATTTCTGTTGTACAAAAATGCAGAAATGTTTCCTGTAACTGCTATTCAAAATGAAAATTGGTGATTAACATCTTTGAGCACCAACAAACTCTTGTCACTCCTCCCATGAAACAGACCAACAGTTACTTTGCTGACATTATCACACTGGCAGTTAGATTTTATGGAAAATTTTTTGGAAAACATTTCATTCATAGAAATTAAGGAGGAAATATTCCACAGAAATAAATGGGAAATTCCCTACATTATTCAAAGCAATCAGAATTGTGTACTGAATTGCCTGTGCTTTACTGGTCTCCATGTAATAAGCATATCTCCTCAGGAAACTTGGGAATTACATTGCCCTGGAGCGAGAATCGAACCTGTATCTCCCAATTTCCATTCGAGCATGCTATCCATTACACCACCCAGGGCAATGAAGTTCCAAGCAACTAAAATCTGAAGTTCAGATTCCTAAGCTGTAACTGCATAACCTTAGTTGCTTGGAACTTCATTGTCCGGGGTGATGTAATGAATAGCATGCTTGAATGGAAATTGGGTGATACGGGTTCAATTACCGCTCCAGGGCGATGTAATTCCCAAGTTTCCTGAGGAGATATGCTTGTTACATAGAGACCAGTAAAGCATAGGCAATTCAGTACACATTTCTGATTGCTTTGAATAATCTAGTGAATTTCTCCCATGTATTTCTGAGGGATATTTTCTCCTTAATTTCTATATTGGAAATACTGGTGAATTAAGAGCTACATCCATGCCTGGATATGAAAGAGTCGTTGATGCTACAATGAGGCAGGATCACTTCGACTAACGAAAATCTGAAGTTCAGATTCCTAAGCTGTAAATGCTTAGCATTAGTTGCTTGGAACTTCATTGTCCTGGGTGGTGCAATGGATAGCATGCTCAAATAGAAATCGAGAGATGCGCAGCTCCAGGGCGATGTTTTCTAGCTCAAGTTTTCTGAGATGTTACGTGGAGACCAGTAAACTACAGGCAATTCAGCACACAATTCTGATTGCTTTAAATAATCTTGTACATTTCATTCATGCAATTATCATAGCATGCTATACAAATTTATATATCTGAAAAATGTATATAATTTTTCACCATAAATTCCCACTGGGTAATTATGGATGCTAAAGGAAAGGGTTACCTAAAAAAGCAAGATATACTATGTATTAATTACCATATTTTTCAGAATATAGGACCCACTTTTTACCAAAAAATTTGGTGTCAAAATCCCCCTGCATCTTATATACCGAAGGTCATTATTAACACCATGAATGTACATTGAAGTGCCAGAAAAACTGGTACAGACGAGCTTATGCAAAATACATAGCAACGTCACCTATGCGCATACTTGGTTGCGTCCACCAGTGCGTATATAAAGCGATAGACATCCTTGCCAGCTGTTTTCGGCATGAGAATGACAAGTAATAACGATTTAAGCGATTTTCAACGCAGTGTCATAGTTGACGCTCGTGAGATGGGCCATAGTATTTCGGAGGTAGAAACGAAGTTCAGATTTCCACGGACGACCATTGCAAGGGTGTACCATGACTACAAGAATTGCGGCAAAACCTCCAGCTTACGATACCGGTGTGGATGTAAAAAGACATTGGGTGAACGTGACCATCATCAGCTGTCAGGATTCATTTCACGCGATAGACGTACAACACTCTCGCAGGTATCATCGGAATTAAATGCTGGAGCCTCAACAAGCATCAGCATCCGGACTGTGCAACATACCCTGCACGATATGGGCTTTGGGAGCCAACACCCAACTTGAGTCCCTTTAATGGGTGCACAACACAGAGCTATGCGCCTCGCTTGGGCACGGCAACACCGCCACTGGAGACTTGATGACTGGAAACAAGTAGCCTGGTTTGACGAGTCGTGTTTCCAACTGACTCGTCAAACCAGGCTACTTGATGGAAGGATTCGTGTGTGGTGCAAACCCCATGAAGCCATGGATCTTGCCTGTCAACAGGGAACTGTACCAGCTGGTGGGGGTCCGTAATGGTATGGGGTGTGTTTAGCTGGACTTCAATATGCCCCATGGTACGTCTACAAACGTCTGTGACCAGCCAACGCTATGTGCGCATCCTTTCTGACGAGGTACACCCGTTCATGTCCTGCATTTATGCTGATGGGTTGGGCCTGTTCCAACAGGACAATGCACCTCCACACACAAGTGTCAGGACGCCACATTATAGTTAGAGGAGCATTCATCTGAGTTTGGGGTGTTGCCATTCCCACCCAAGTCCCCAGATCTAAACGTGATAGAATACATTTGGGATGTCATGCAACACGCTGTCAAACACAGGAATCCGAGATCTCGGAATACACCCGAATTGTGGAACGCTCTGCAGGAAGTATGGTGTGCATTGCCTACAGCATATTTTGAGAAGTTAGTGGAGTCCATGCCCCGTCGTATTTCTGAAGTCCTGCGCTCCCGTGAGGGGACCTACCAAGTATTAGACTGGTGTACCAGTTTTTTTGGCACTTCAGTGCATATACATCTGTGCTGCTATGAAGACTGCTAAATGAGTTTAAAATGTCATTGCTTTATCATAGGTATAGTAATTGATATTATATTTTTCTGCACTTTTTGTACAATGCCATTGTATCGTGAATGCTTGCATGTACTATACATTTTTGTTTATCCATTGTTAGCTATGTGTATGTTTTTTATTAGTCGGGCCTGCTCTTGTACTAGACATGTATTTGCACCCATGTGCATACTCATGTGTTATTATAAGAAAATGATGTTAAATACAGTTTAAGCACGTTTTATTGACGGTTTGCAATGGAAAGTGCCATCACATCTTTATCAGTCTCTCTTCCTTGAAAATTATATGTGCAGAGGTTAGCCCATTTGCTTTTTTGAACAGTTCTTGGCAACCTTCAAATTAAAAAAGAACAATTTCCCATTCCCAGAAATTGTTTCTATGCCACAAAATGCAGACAGATTTCGACTGAAGCCATCTTACGTCGACACATCAGCCATGCAGTGAAGATCACCATCCCAACCAGTAAAATAATGTTGGCTGTACGAAGGTGTGACAACACTGGCAAATCCTGCAGCACATGTACACCATTGGCTGATAGACTGAGCAGCGTTTCTGTACATTGTTTCCATCAGCCATTGCACATTGCTAATTCTGCAAATTGCAAAGATTCATAAGTTGCTGTTTTTATGCATAAAATTTTTTTTTCTTAATAAAAATTTTAAAATTGCTATTGTATTTTTTAATTTCTCTTGAAAAATAAGCGTGTGTCTTATATACCACTACTTCTTATATTTTAAAAAATACTGTATATTGAAGTGGTATGTGCTTTGTGTTTAACAATAATATTTAATTTTGACAAAATAAAGACAAAGGTGAAAAGGTTTATTATTGTAGAACTGTTTCATCCTTGACATGGAGCTCTTTCTTAGTTTAATTTTATATGGTATTTTTGATTTTGTGTAATTATATTTACCTTTTCTTATGTGTAATTCTTATTTCATTTTAGGAAAACAAATATCCACTTATGATTGTTGGGCTGATTTTTGTCACAATAGCATTGCTTCTTTTAGGACCATCGGAAATTTTGCCTATTGAAGGGTAAGACCTGGAATTCTATCATCATAAGAAATAATTTAGTCTTTTATGTACATATGTATCATCATACTGATATTTAGTGCTGATAATAATAGGGTATCCACTTATTATTATCAGTACTAAAGCACAAGTGATAGTGTAGCATTTGTGCTTGTTAGAGTAGATAGCCTAGCATTTTACCAAGTTTTCTATTAGCAGATATGTAAATACACAAATCTGTTCTTTGGCAATTTTAGCTTTGGATGGATGGTAGTCTTTGTTTTTCTTTGGTTTTGGTGTTCAAACCTCTGGAACCTAGTGTCTCTAAACACAAATGCAAACAATGAAACCCTAAAAAAGGTTAAGAGTCTACTCAGATACATCGCACTGCGCTTCTTGGAGGGACAGAAGAAATAGAAATATTAGGAGCAGGAACAGGGTGACCTGATAGGAAAGATGCAAAGCAAAAGTTACAGAAAACTTAGAGTTCTAAGAGTATACGGTTTCCTGTCAAGAGTGGAAGTTGTGAACTACCCTACATACTTACCTGCTGATCTCAGCAACACTTTCAAAAAGCAGAGGTGTTAGGAAGCAGGAAAGGAAGGAAAGGGCCTGGGACCAGAGGGAGCCTATAGTAAAAAATAAATACAGCACATCAAAAAGAAATCCTAGAAAAGCTTCCAGTTTTTCATTACAAAAAGGGCCCTGACTCCGTTTTTTTTTTTTTTTTTTTTTGCCTACTTTGCTCGCAGTTGCGTTGCGAAAACGATTTTGCAAATATCAGGGACACCAGAGATTTTTAAATTTTGGGCTTAGAAATAATTTCAGTATTTTTACAATATTTGAAAACCCACTATAAATTTCCATTTTACCTGAGATCTCCTTTTCTTCCATTTTAATTTATTTTAATCCAAAGGAACAGCAGCTATACTAATGCTTACACGATATTCCAGGGCAGTGGTTTGTTATAAGCATAGAACCTTTGTCTGGAGAATTTAAGGTGCATGTGGTTAACAGGCAAAAAATGCTGTTGTAAGCATTGATTTTATCATTATCAATTCAAGGTATGTGTGATTAACTAGCACAGATCAGTGTTGTAAGCATTAGATTTCTCCTATTACTTTTAAGGGCCAAACAGTTTTCTGACTTTCTTTGTGAAAAAGTTTCCCATTAACAGACAACTATTCAGTTCACAAAAAAATAAAAAAAAATAAAAAAAAATCAGCTCAATTTATGTATTACAGAAGAGTACCTTCCACAAAATTGAGAACAGAAAGTAAACATTAACAAGGAAATTTTTTTTATTAATCCCAGTTGTCAATTGGGTTTCTCTTACTTGCTCTAAGAGTGTTTTTTTTTAATACCCAGAATTGTTTCCTAAAAAGTATTTTAGTTTGAGTTTTTCTTTTTTCCCTGTATATAATTCTTTCTTTATTTATTTATAGTACTTGTATCGGTAACTTTTCTTTCTCTTCTAGTTAATGCTAGTTTAACCATAATCTTTCACACATTTCAGCACTACCTAGGTAATCCTTTTGCAAAATTTGGATTAGCCCTTAAAAGGGCCTTTTTTTTATGCCCCCCTCAAAATATCCACATCAACGGGGGTTGAGAATGAAGGAGGCAAGCTCCATTTTCTCTCTCTCTCTCTCTTTTTTGTTTAGTGTCACTGTTCCTGTGGGAGCCGATACACAAGCCGAACCAACCAGCTGTATGTTTTGAGGTGGTGCAGCCACCACCTGAGTCTGTATTAACAGCAGGTTGTTCGTAAAAGAATGTGCTTATAGCTCCTCTTCCTCCTCTAAATCCTCTTCTTTGAAATCTGGAGCTTTCTCTACTCCTGGGAGCTGCTGACCTAGTCCTACAATTGGACTGCCTAAACTTGTCCAGCCCCATTCAATAACCAAGGATGGTTATCAGACCAGGGTGGACAGGGTCTTCGGTCAAGAGTGTCAACATTTCCCTAGGTGTTCCAGTCTCATGCCTTAGTCTCCCCAAATTCCATGTCCGGATCCCTACAGTCTTTAGCTCCTCAGAGATATCTTCAATTGACAGATGTCCTTCTGCTCCTTTCAAAAGGTATTTTTTCCTCTTCATTCTTTGCTTCTTGGCAGGTCTGTCTTCTTAATCCTCTTTTTCTTTAGCTAATTGCTGCTTAAAAATTTCAAGCTCCTCTTTTAAGATCTTCCTGGCAGCTTCTTCAACCAGTGCAGTTAGTTTCTCTCTCCTTTCCTTTGAATCTAAAACTCCATTTACTATCCCTACTATTTTTAATCCGAAATAGCAATAATATCGGGGGGGGGGGATTCTTGCTCTTCATCCTCACAGGTTTGCCAGCATTTTTGCTCTTACTTCCCCTAATGATAAAAAAAAACAGAACTTATTACATAACATCCGGTTTGTGCGTATTTATGTAAGAGATAAAGTTATGGTGAATTTTATCTTGATTTTAATTGGTTGCTTCCACATTAGTGCAGTTAGGCAAAATGTAAATATGCAGAATGCCATGCCTACATGGTGATGAGTGTTGGCATTACTTCAAGTCTCAGGCATTATCTTCATAAATTTTAATGGTTTGAGAGTTTTAATGTGTCCACATTTGGTGCAATGGAATGTATTAAGATTTTTATATGACATTCATCTAGCACAGTTCTGTCCAAATGGTGGCCCATGGCAGGGGTGGATTGGCTCACCAGGACACTGGGAGGAACCAGTAATTATTTTGTTTGGAAAGAACAAATAATTATTTTGGTAGTTATTAATAAGAATCATTAACTTCATTTGAGCTTTATATTATCTGTCTAAAACATTATTGTCTTAAAAATAATTGGCGTTTTCTTGTTGAGCGTTTGCTCTAAAATGACAAAGCAAAATTCTCTCTACTTCAATGAAAAATAAATTTTCCGCTGGACCAAGCACGCTGTTCTAAATAAATTAAGGTAATTAGGATTAAGCATAGGTCATTGGACTTTGAGCCAAAGGGAGATTGGTCCCTCATTTTGTAATCTTGAAGGAGGCGATAGTAACAATTTTGATGGTCTATCATCCGCACACCCTTATCCACATACAGACAGAGCACAAAGCGATTCTTCAGCAGAGATGTTCTGAAATCCATGTCCCATCCACATTTGTCTTAAAAGAAACAACAGTCTACCGATACTGGTTCATGGATCACAATGTTAGTTCATGAGTCAAAAGGTAGACTTTAAAAAGGCGCCTATTCAACGAGGTTGTGTGAATACCGTTGCGCAGTAAATGATTAGTGAACAAATAAATATAAATATCTGGCACAACACCCCATTTTGAGTACATTTTAATATGTTACATTCAACCATGAGTGGATTTTTTAAATTCATTCACCCTTAAATTGCTGCTAAAATTTGTTTATGACTGAATTAGTTTTGCAATGCATATTTCAGCGGTTCTCTTTCATCCAGGACTTAACATATTTTTTTTCATGAGGGAATTTATGAGGTGTTTCCCTGTGGGTGCATGTATTTCTGTAGCGGACCACAAGACTAAAACTCCCGGCTTGGCTTTTTCATCCCAATCCACTCATGGAACAAAATTTTGCAGCCTGCAAATGAAAAATAAGCCAAATTTCATTTCTAACTGAAAAGAGAATGTAGTCAAATCTGAAATGTCACATTGCATTGTACACCAACAAACATTAGCGGGTCTTTGCTGACACTATCAACTACAATGGAAAAAATAGTGAAAATAATGACTTCAATTAGTGGCAGAAATTGTGCTCTTACCATAGAAAACTCAAAACATTTTCAGATCTCTTAACATCATAATTGCTGTCTTACACACGATAAAACAATGAAGATAAAATGGATGATATATTAAACCTAAAAAAGCTAAAAGAAAAAGAAACATGAGCACTTTCGGTTCCTCCTGGAACCATCTTCAGATGTGGTTAAGAAACAGCAAAGTGAGCATATTTATAAGCAGGCCTAATGCCTATTGTGCTTGCATGACAGGAAACTGGGTCTCCATATTTGTTGTTGTGTGGGTATGCCCATGTCTGGGTTGGTAATTGTTCGGTCGCAACGATCATGTGTTTCTTTTGATATAACAGAAAATCAAAGTGATGGAACACACGTGGGGGTGAGTCGTTACAACATTTATCCCCCATGTAATTAATCATAATGCTTTCGGCAAGTAAGAGGGCATATTTATTTTTCGGGGTGGTTACGATACTAGCCCCCCCCTCATGATGGTATGTAACTTTCCTTACTAACAATTTGTGAAAGGGAGGTCTTGTTATTTTGCATTCTAATGTCATACATGTGCTCCTTTTATCTAATTTTGTAACTCCTCCATGTGGATCCCACGTAATTGGTGTTTTGTCCGTCCATGTCGTTACCAAGCAAAGGTATTGCATATACACCATGTCGGCCAGATCGCGGTCTTTTTCTTACCAGTTGAAAAATGTTAGTAGTTGTCAAGCCAAAATCCAATCTGAAGGGGCTGCAAATCTTTTTCAAGGTATGGGTAATTTGTGGATCATATGTAATGGAACCCAACCCACAAATGTCCTAATCTTGGTTTCACGTGCCAAAGTTGACATCATGGTGTTATTAAGTTTCTTGTAAATGGAGTCAACGATCACGGTACCATATCCATGTATAGTTGCAATATCCTTAATCTTGCGTAATTCCTGTAGTTTTAAGGCGCATTTTGATGAGCGTAATTCCTGTAGTTTTAAGGCACAGCTCGATGAATGTGAAATCGCACACTGAACCAGATATCGAAAGGCTGCCAGTTTATGATTAGGTGGGTGGTTTGAAGAGTATGGAATAATTCTTGGGTTCGACATGGGTTTCTGGTAAACTGATGTTTGAAAACCGTTGTACTTAGGATTCTTGGAAATACAGATGTCCAAAAAAGGTAAATAGCCAGCGATTTCTACTTCAAGAGTCAGCTTTATGGCCGGGTGTATAGAAAAAGACGATTCCTAAATTCCAGAAGGCTTTCGTGCGTGCCATGCCAGAATACCAGAATGTCATCCACATACTTAAAATACAATCCCAGGCTCGCTGGTTTATGTTGGAATGCCAACTCGTCAAAGTACACCATGAAAATTTCCGCAAGAAGTGGGGACAGTGGCGATCCCCTTTTTCAATGAAAATCCCCCCCCCCCCTATTTTTTTTTTCACCGAAAACCCCAAAGTTATGATGATACTTGCCGAAGTTATGATGTTAAGAGTACCATTCTAGGCACAAATTTTATTCAATTTATTCACATTTTCAGATGTACAGGGTGATTCACTCGGGACTGAACACTTATTATGTGGAATATATGAGATGGGGAATATACGATGAGCGTGAAACCCGAACAGAGTGGTTCTTTGCTCTCTGATGAAGCAGTCGACATGCTTTACCTGTAAATAAAATGTCTTCTCGGCAGCTGGGTGGCGCTGCACTGATGTGCCATCTGTCTAGTAATGGTGGGGGGAAATGCATGTCTCTGCAGACAGTTTAAGCGAGGAGGTCGAATGAAGGTGGTGTACTAAATTAAAGAGCGTGTGTTCATTGTGCGTCAGTACTAGGTAACCGGTTTCTTCAAACAATGTCAGAAGGAGTTTCTGAAGAAATTTAGTGGGCGTAAACCATCAACCAGAGCTGCCATTTCGAAATTGGCGAAGAACCTGGAGAGAACTGGAAGCTTGGTGGATCCGCATATGGGTGGACGACCCCAGATGGCAGAGGACACAATACAGGATGTGAAGCAGCAGATATTGGCATTCCCATGAAAATCTATTCGGCAGCTATCCCAAGAGACTGGGCGATCGTATTCAACATGTCAAAGAGCAGCCAAATAGGCGAAGACCAAGCCGTACGGTATCACGGCTGTGAACGAGTTACAACCACCGGATTTTGCAAAGCGATTGGCATATTGTCAATGGTTGGCCAGATTTTTCACCGAAAACCCCACCCTGTTGTACATAGCATGGTTCCATTTATCCTGCTATGTAAACTCGCAAAATACACAGGTGTGGGCCAATCCCCACGCCATCCATATTGTATCCAGTGAAACTCTGTGTCTGGTGTGCGGTGTTCTGATGCCGTATCATTGGGCCAATCTGTTTTAAAGAATCAATGTATGTTTTGCATTGAACAAGGTATGTTTTACAATAATTTCATTCAGATGTGCCTTTGCAATCGTAAATTTATTAAAAAAATAAGTTTTCAGTTCCGAGTGAATCACCCTGTATTTGATGCCAAATATGGTGACTTGCTTCTGCGTAATCAAATCTGCTGGTTGTGTGCTAGAAAACGTTTGGTGAGATTTTCTAACTTTAGAAAAACTTTCTTTTTATTGAAAAAAAAAATGTGGTATATCTTTCTTAGCTCACTACCTTACCCAATTGATATCAAAAAGCATTTGAATGCATTAAATATTGCTCTGCAAGGGAAATACCAAAGTATCTGAAGTCTTTGCAAGCATATAGCTGGTTTTTGTAGCAAGCTGTTATTTTTAAAATCAAACCTAGAAAGAAACAGCTTGACTCACTTTGAATGCTGCAAGGAGCTTTTGATGAAATGGCAATACTTGGTGAAACTATAAATTTTAAAGCATTTCCTTTTCAGCTAGACACTCTTATAAGAATTTGGATGACAGGTATAAACAATTTGATGAACTCAAACCAAGCATACATCTGTTCAGCAATCCAGTGAATGTTAGCATTGGTAACACTAACCTCTTTTATCAAATAGAATTACATCAGCATCAAGCTGATGAATTTATTAGAGCTCATTCAAAGACTGGAGCACAACTATTAAAACTCTTTTTCTACTGAGAAATACCCAAATGTAAGAGATTTGAGATTATAGTTATTTCAATGTTTGGAAGTACTTACATGTGTGTAACTGTGTGAATGTGTTTTCTGACATGAAATACCTAAAATCAAAACACAGGAATATATGATTGACTGCTAGAACAATTACTTTGACTTTCAACTAGCATTGAAATTTACATGCAACAACTTTTAGTGGAGTTTAATTATCTACAGTGCTCTCATTAAATGTAAGTTTGTTTGTTTTTTCAAATTTTAAATTTCAACTGTTCTAATATTAATTAAAAGAATTTCAAGGTTTAATAAATTAAGCATGACATATTTTATACATTGAAAACATACACCGTCTTTGCACGATAATTTAATTTTAAAAGATGATAGATATTTACATAGTTAAAAAGATTAAAAACCCATAAGCACTTTTGGGCCGACAGTCACATCCGTCTTCAGATGGAGGAGAGCAGTAGCTACCAGAGTGCTTCCATATATACGTCTCGGTGTGATGACGTGCCAAGTGTGGAGCAGCGTCGCAAGGATTTAGCCATGATGTGTTGCCATCACATCATGGCTAAATCATAAATCAGACCAGGTCCATGTGGGAATATGGTAAACAGGGTGCAAAAATATACAGAATATATATATATTTGTCATAGTTCACATGGTTAACAAGAAATAATATTATTATGCAAGTTCATAGCTGTAATAAGTCATTTCCAAATCCTGGGTAAGTCAACTGGGGAGTTGTTACAGCAGCCATCCCCAAAGGCTTCGATGTATAAGCTTTCAGTTATATGCAACAAGTATATTGATGCGGGGGGTATGTAACAATTTAATGTTGTTCCAGTCTGGTTGAACAGTTCCTTGTGCTACAGTTCTGGTGAGTGCTGTATTACTGTATTTAGCACGGATGTCGTATTTATGTTCCTGCACTCGTCTCAAGGCTACGTCTTGTAGAGCCCACGTAGTTACTTGCGTGTTCACCGTTGGAAACATCTATTAAAGGTATATTGTACACGCCCCATTTATACAAGATATCAGGTTGTTCTCAGTCTTTTATCAGGTTGTTCTCAGTCTTTTTTAACAAGTGAGAATAGATTTCTGGATCTAATGCCAAAATGAATATCATACTTCATGCAACTGCGTGTCAATACATTAGTAATGTATGGGTACTGTTCCATTGTACCAACAAAACGTTTTACTGATTTTTGGTTTTTGATCAAACGTGTAGATCTATCATTTGAAATTCATCGATAGATTCGGTTAATCATGTATTTAGGATATCCATGCTTGGCTGCTAAATCAAAAATGAAATCTATTTCAGATTTAAGCAAAGTGTCAGCAGACAAATATGTAAAAGCTCTTCTGATTGAAAAGTTGATGGGAATGTGGTAATGGATGTGAAGAGTTAAATGGGATTAAACTGTTGCTAGCAGTAGGTTTTCGATAAATTGAGTAAGATAGATTACATGTTTCTGGATTACGGGAAATTGTTTCATTGTAGGATGTTGTTTCATTGTACCCTAATGTACCTGTGGATGCCACCCATCTCATTATCGGGGCCACACTTGCTGAGTCCCAAGTGCCTGCATCTGAAATTTCAGCTGTTATGAACACTCTTTGTTTAGTTAAACAGCATTCATACTTCAAATTTGGTAATCCAATTTTGAACAAGCAAGTGGAGGGCTCACCCAGGGGAGGGCTCACCCAGGGGATAAATTGAGTAAGATAGATTACATGTTTCCGGATTACGGGAAATTGTTTCATTGTAGGATGTTGTTTCATTGTACCCTAATGTACCTGTGGATGCCACCCATCTCATTATCGGGGCCACACTTGCTGAGTCCCAAGTGCCTGCATCTGAAATTTCAGCTGTTATGAACACTCTTTGTTTAGTTAAACAGCATTCATACTTCAAATTTGGTAATCCAATTTTGAACAAGCAAGTGGAGGGCTCACCCAGGGGTTCTCCTCTTTTAGCCGTACTCACAAAAATTCTGCTTCAACACATTGAGAACAAAGTTCTCAATAAGTTGCCCCTTCCCCCAGTTTGTATATCACGTACTTCGACAACATCCTTGTATTTTGGCCTCATACACAGGATGATTTAGCTAAGTTCGCCGACACGATTTCATCTATCTTTCCCTCTATCGGGCTCACGATGGAAACTGAATCAAACTACTATCTGCCATTCTTGAACTTCCGAATTTTCCATAATCCAGAAACATGTAATCTATCTTACTCAGTTTATCGAAAACCTACTGCTAGCAATAGTCTAATCCCATTTAACTTTTCACATCCATTACCACATAAGTTATCAGCCATCAACTTTTTAATCAGAAGAGCTTTTATGCATTCGTCTGCTGACAGTTTGCTTAAATCTGAAATAGATTTCATTTTTGATTTAGCTGCCAAACATGGATATCCTAAATACATGATTAACTGAGTCTTTCGAAGAATTTCAAATGATAGATCTACATGTTTTATCAAAAACCAAAAATCAGTAAAACGTTTCGTTAGTACAATGGAACAGTACCCAGACATTACTAATGTATTGACACACACTTGTATGAAGTATGATATTCATTTTGCCATTAGATCCAGAAATCTATTCTCACTTGTTAAAAAAACTGAGAACAACCTGATATCTTGTATAAATGGGGCGTGTATAATATACCTTTAATCGATGTTTCCAACGGTGAACACGCAAGTAACTACGTGGGCTCTACAAGACGTAGCCTTGAGACTCGAGTGCAGGAACATAAATACGACATCCGTGCTAACCACAGTAATACAGCACTTGCCAGAAATGTAGCACAAGGAACTGTTCAACCAGACTGGAACAACATTAAATTGTTACATATTCTCGCATCAATATACTCATTGCATATAACTGAAAGCTTATACATTGAAGCTTTCGAGGATGGCTGCTGTAACGACAACTCCCCAGTTGACTTACCCAAGATTTGGAAATGACTTATTACAGCTATGAACTTGCATAATAATATTTTTTGTTAACCATGTGAACTATGACAAATATATATATTCTGTATATTTTTGCACCCTGTTTACCATATTCCCACATGGACCTGGTCTGATTTGTGATTTTGCCATGATGTGATGGCAACACTACGATACCCTTGCGACGCTGCCCGACACTTGGTACGTCATCACACCCAGACGTATATATGGGAGCACTCTGGTAGCAACTGCTCTCCTCCATCTGAAGATGGATGCGACTGTCGGCCCGAAAGTGCTTATCGGTTTTTAATCTTTAAATATCTATCATCTTTTAAAATTAAATTATTGTGCAAAGTCGGTGTATGTTTTCAATGTATTGCATATAGCACGAAAATTTCACTAGTACTATGACATATTTATAAAATATATATACAGTATCTTATATACATTTTTTTAAAATGTGGCCTATCACCTAATTCTTTCAAAAACCTTGACCTGTGGCTGTATAGAAGTTGATCAGCACTGATCTGGCATATACCGTTTAACATTAAAAAAATTATATTTGATTCACACGCACATACACACACACACTTGTCTTAGTGTGCTAGTGCAAGAGCTATCACTTGTGATAAACTTTGCCAAAACAATCTTACCACATCATTAACCATCAAATTCACCAAACTTTATCGACTTGTCATTGATTAAACTTTAATTAATAATCTAAAGCAACTTTTATGGGAATTTTACTAGGAAATTTTTTCATTAATAGCAGATTTTCGGAGAAAACTCTTCTCCTTCTTCAGGCTGTCTTGTTGTTGTCACTTTTTACTTGTCACTATCACGGTTACGGTTAACCTTGACGGTTTAGGTTATTTTTCAACAAATCCTGCCAAAATCCTTTGCAGTCATTGATGATGGAATTTTGATTTTTCTCAATCTCTATTCCTTCTTTCAGTTTTCTTTTTGGAAATTGCTTTGGAAACTGATTACTTTAAGGGAATTCCAATCCATGCTGTGCCCAGTTTCTCTAACATGCCTATCTAATCCAGTCTTGTTGGAGCAATTTTTTATAGCTGCTTTATGCTCAGCTATACGAGTTTCTAGTCTGCGACCTGTTTCACCTATGTAAGATAGTCCACAACTACAATTTACTTCATAAACTACTCCTTGCATTTTTAAAATATCTTCTTCTCTTTGAACTATTTTAGGGAAATTTTTTTAACTTTGTTCTCTAAACTTGGAGCTAGCCTAATATTGTATTTCTTACTAATCCTCTTTAAAGACTCAAATAAACCTTTGTGATAAGAAATTTTTCTAGTGAATTTTACTTGTTGCTTTTGTGGGTTCTTCGTACCAATAAAATTCAGAAGCTTCTCAATTTCTTCTTTAGGATAGTTATTCTCTGCAAGTATGACTTTAAGCTCTTCTTTATGGGCTTCTTTTTTATCTGCAGTAGAAACTATTTTATTAATTTTTTCTAAAAACTGACTTGCTACATTTTTCTTAATAGAAACTGGATGATAGGAATTGAAATCCAGTAGTCTTTTAGTATTCATTGGTTTTTTATACCAACTAGTGAGGAATTTTTCATCTTCATAATAGATAGTAATATCTAAGAAGTTTATTCTTCTTTCTTTTTGAAGTTCAATAGTGAACTTAAGGGAATCATCTAGTTCATTGAATGAGTCTAGAATTCTTTCTGGAACAATTTCTGAGCTATCTATTATAAATAAGATGTCATCCATGTATCTGCTATATAAGCAGAAGTATGTGGGTTGTACTAGTATCTTTTCTTCTAGTTTTCCCACATAATAGTTAGCTAAGAGTGGGGAGAGTGGGGAGCCCATAGCTAGCCCCGATTTTTGAATGAAAAGTTTTGGGCTAGCTATGGGCTCCCCACTCTCAGTTTTGATTAAACAGCATGGATTGGAATGGATTGGAATTCCTTTAAAGTAATCAGTTTCCAAAGCAATTTCCAAAAAAGAAAACTGAAAGAAGGAATAGAGATTGAGAAAAATCAAAATTCCATCATCAATGCCTGCAAAGGATTTTCCCTACCTAACATCTGGCAGGATTTGTTGAAAAATAACCTAAACCGTCAAGGTTAACCGTAACCGTCAAGGTAAACCGTAACCGTGATAGTGACAAGTAAAAAGTGACAACAACAAGACAGCCTGAAGAAGGAGAAGAGTTTTCTCCGAAAATTTGCTATTAATGAAAAAATTTCCTAGTAAAATTCCCATAAAAGTTGCTTTAGATTATTAATTCAATTAAACTAGGAAGCCATTTCTCAACATGAGCTTTATTCAAAAAATAAACTTTAATGTTTGGTGACTTGGATACTTAACATCAATATTTAAAAACTGAAACTACTTAGATTATAAAGGAATCTATTTACCAGGGATTATATTCAAGGATTCTCAGGAGAATTATTAAAAAAATAAAGTAGAATGTAGCACTTCAGAAGAACAGTGTTGAGATTCACTGCCAGGAAATCTTGCATTGACTTCATACTTATCATATTTATGAAAAGGCAAATCCTAAAAAAAGTGACATAATCAAAGAATGAGTCTCATGGATTTGGGAATTGCCTATGATAATATACCTAAGTAGCTTTTGTAGAGGCTCTTCAGTAGTCAAACTTGCAATTTATTAGTGTCATTAAAGGATTTAAATAAATAAAATAAGAACCATAGCTACGGTTTTTGAGTGAGGAACTGTTAGTACTGAATGCCAGATCAGTCTAAATGGTACATAGATAGATCAGGTGAATAAATTTGTATATTTAGGAAGCTTGTTTGGCAGAGAAAACAATTAGATGGGGGTGAAATCAGCAGACAAGTGAATTCAGCTTTGAAAGTCATTGCCTTAGGAGGATTTCACAGGACTAATGGGTTTTCAAAAAGTACTAAATGGCTGTGTATGAAAATGTAATTGTTCCTACTCTGATATACAGCAGTGAAACTTGGGTACTGTAGAAAAGACATAGGAGGCATTTGTGTGCTGGATGGATAGAGGCGTTACTTACAAGGATTTGTAGCAAGATATGTCCTAATCATGTAAGAAATGGAGATGTTTTGAAGATGTGTAATGTGAAGTAAAACATTGTTAGTAGGGTGGGGACAAATATTCTGTGGTGGTTTGATAATGTTCAACGAATGAGTGATGAAGTGGGAACTAAGAGAATTTATTTAGCCCAAGTGAAAGGTAGAAGGTCAAGGAAATCATGAGAGGACCAGATTCAGGAATGTCTTCATGTGAAAAAGATCATGAGTATGAAGTACAAAAGGTCTTGTGTGTGGGATGTGTGATGGATGTCAGTGAAGCTTGAGTCATGTGCTAAGATAACTGTAAATGGAGACATTTGATATACCAACAGTAAGTAAAATCTAATCTGATCTCTGAACCTCAGTGAACATCTTAATGATATGTATGTACTTTGGATAAACTCTGCTAGTGACAGAGACAATATGCTGGGCTAGATTCCATATTTTGTTTATCTTTATTGGAAAATCTATTGTGCGATCTCTTTTAAGGAAGCAAGACAAACACATTTCAAATACTAAGACGAACCTCACAAAGGTTAGTTCAGCAAATTTCATTTATATTGTGTGTTTGTTAGGGTGTAGAGGGGCTATTTCTTTCAGGTATGCAGTTCTGTGGTTTGTTTCTTGGTTCAATATCAATAAACTCATGGTGTTTTTTATAAAAATTATCTGTGATTTAATGTTTCAGTGTTTAATGTGATGCCCTTCATCGTGACATTAGCCCCCCCCTTCCTATTGATGATTGTATATTTTCATTGTGCTATGAGATAAAGTAAAGCACTAAACAGAAAGTGTTTTGTTATCTAAATTTTAACATAATCCCCCCTCCCTTTTTTTTTTCTCTAGGAGTGTTTGGTTGAGCACAGTTGCCTTAGCTTTGATGGGATTTTCGTTTGCTGCAGCCTATGTACCCACTTTTGAGAGCATGTTCATAGCTGCCATGTAAGTTGACACTTGTTCTTAATATGATATTTTTAAACACTTGATATTTTTTTCTAAAGTTTTTTCATGCTGTAAATAATCAAAACATGATGTTAATGAAGTTCAAGAATATTTGCAAGCTAATGGCGGCTCCCATTATGAGGCATTGTTATTTATTCTCTATTTTTAGCATGTCTTTTGTATAAAAAGATCGTGCTTATGTTATCGGTTTGTCTGACCGTCCGTCTCTAGACACGATATCGCTGCAACTAATAGTCCGATTTGAAAAATTCTTTTGGCATTAGAAAGCTTGAAGTGTGCGAATTATGATCCTTCATTTCGTTTTTTGTTTTTTTTATGATGCACAATTTTGCCACTAGAGGGCGTAAATATAGATGATATCGAATTTTTATTCCATATATTTGCTTCTAAACATTCAATTCAAAAAATTGTTTTACCTTTTGATTCCATTCATGTCGAAGAGTATTTTAGGTATAGTGACTTTTTCAAGTTACCCATAAGATTCTCTGCTAGGTAGCCTAAAAGTAAATTGCTTTTCCCCCCGATATCTCTGCTTTTAAAACTCCAATTAGAAAAAAGTTTTTGCAGGGAGATACAACTCCTGATGGAAAATATTTTTCATATAAATTCTAATTTTTGGAATAAAACGGTTTGGCCACTAGGGGCTTAAGCATTGATTTCTGCTTCTGATGTATTTGCAGCAAAATCTGAGCTTCTAAAATCTCGATTGAAAAAATTCTTCCGTGGACTGATACTACTCATGTCGGCAAACCTTTTCGGAATATTTTCTTCTTAAAATAATTCATGGTATCTCTGCCGGGGGGGGGGGGGGGGTGGTAAATGTATATTTTATTTTTGTCAGTATCTCTGCTTCTAATGGCCCGATTTGAAAGATTTCTTCTTTGCTGGATAGAGTTTCTGGTGCGACATGTTTTTCATATATTTTCAAAATTTTCAAGTAATTCATTGATTTTCCACTAGGGGTCATTCCATGTCAAATCACCCAGCATTTTCATGAGATGTCACCCACCCATCTCAGATTTTTGTGAAAATTGGCACAAAGTATTGTACTGGTGAGATATGAAACCTGTTAAAATTTTAGGTCAGTCAGTCCAGTAGATCTTGAGTAATGCCACTTTAAAAATTGGATGGCTCTGCCTTTAAAGTTTTTGTGCTACGAGTTTTCACAACTACACTGTAGGACAAAAAAATTCATAACTTTACAACTAACTTTTGCAGCCACATAATTTTTTTCTTAAATGATGTGCATTATCCATACATTTGGGAACACCTTATTTCTGCACATTTTTAGAATTAAAAGAACACTTTTTTTAATTTAATGACAAAAGATATGGAAAAATGAGGCCACATATTTATTAAACAAAACAATTTATTTCAAAATGAGGCCCCACTTCAAATTTGCTGAAAATACTTTCATGTGTGTATTATAACAACCTTTCAGCAGGAGAAAAAATACTTTAGGCAATTCACAATTTTGGCAAGGAAAATCTTGTGTACGGCGTGTAATGGATATTAGTGAAGCACGAGTTGTATGTCAAGATCGCTGTAAATGGAGAAGTTTGATATGACAACAATAAGTAAAAATATCTGGAAGTTTGTATTTCTTTTTGGAGCTAACCTCTGAATCTCAGAGAACAGCTTAGTGATATGTATGTATGTAAGGGAAAAAAATCCAAATTTTTATATATGAAACATTCCGATATGATGTTACCCAATTTTTTAATTAAGTGGTTTCTTGACCACTTTATAATCTCCCCCAATAGTTTAACCCTATTGGTCAGTAGCTCAAAATAATTTTCATTTTATTTTTATGTGCCACCATCTTGGATATAGGTTCATTTTTCTTTTCTGCGGCAGGCCAAAATAGAGCCTCACAATGGTTTTGAAATAAGGCAATTGCTTTCCTCTTATTGTAGATCGAAAGTTTTGGTTTTTACTACCTTAAAGACGACATTTTAAGCTTACAGAAAATGTATAGAAATGATAGAAAATATTTTTTTAACCTTGCTTAAAATGGTGTTGAAATCCGCAATACTCGCAAGCATAAATCACCATTTTTGATGGACTGTTAAAGGTGACTGGGGGTTGGAACCCCAAGGTGGGAATTTTTGCGTAATAACTATGGTTAGTAGTTTTCATCTATGGAGGACTTAAGTCGGGAGAAAACACACACAGGCATTTCAGATCATCAGCAAATAAAATAATTTATTTTGGATCTTCAGATTTTTTTCATAAGTACATAGTACATAAACTCAACAAAGAGAAATATTCTGCTTTCATATTAAATGTGCAATTAAATAAAAGTAATTTAACCTGTCGAATGTAAAGTTGTAATAAGGTACAGGAATTTTCGTTAGTTAGTTTTTCATCCAGTGAAGGTAAATACTTTTAAGAAAATGAAAAAACAACAAAAAAAAAAAGTGCGTTCAACCTAAATTTTTTGTATCAATAATGAAATACTTGCCATAAGTACTAATAAATGTTGACAGTCCCCCCCCATTGTTCCTCCTTATTACAGGACTTCAAAATGAAGTTCTATCCTCACTTGCTATCTCTGTTTTTGCCTCCTACTAAAATTTCTAGTCATTGTGGATGTTTCAACTTCCTTCAGTTTAGAAAAAAGGTTGTGCATTACCACAGACTGTGAGAAATATATTGAGTATTTCACTGATGGTTGTTCTGCACAATATAAACGCTGTAAGAGTTTTCTGAACTTGAACTATCACGAACAGGAATTTTTAGATTGGCAGGGAAGTGGTCATTTTTTCAACAAGCCATGGCAAGTCACCATGTGATGGTACTGGTGCAGACTGTAAAAAGGCTAACAACAAAAGCCAGTTCGCAGCGACTTTTAGCTCAACAAATAACATCTGCTGCAACAATGTATAACTTCTGCAAAGATCATTATAAAAGAAATTACATTTTTCTTTGTGTGTGCAGAAGAGACAAACAAAGAGCGTAATCAGCTTAGTTAGTCCCTGTTTTGAGAAAACAAAAGTTCTTCCTGGTACATGCACAATGCATCACTTTACATCACTTCCCAATTTTGGAATTGGTGCTAAGAGATTAAGTTCTGTTAAATGTTACAGTATTATTTCTGAAATCAGTGTAACTAATTTTCAAGATGAGTTACAGTTACATGCTAACTGCTGCGTAGCATGTGTATACGATTCCTGTTGGTATGTGGGATTTGCTGAAAAGATTAACTATGATGAAGGTAATGTGACTATTCAATTCATGCACTCACATGGGTCTTCTCCATCTTTTTGCTGGCCAAATAATGATTATGAAGTACCTCTGACACATATATTATGTTTGGTTGAGGTAAACACTGCAACAGGACGAATCCAAACAGGCTGAAGACCTACAGGACAAATCCAAACAGGCCCTATCCAAACAGGCTGAAGACCTGGTTCAGTCAGTTTTTTATCATATGAAAATCATTAATTGTGTTTAGTTTTAATTCAAACTGACAGAGAAAAGAATTCATTTATCTCTTATGTAACCAAGGAAAAATTCATTTATAAATCATACATAAACGTATCATTCAATGTCAAAATAATTCATAAAATGGTTTGTTCCATTAGTTTATATTTTTATTAAAATTAGCAGTTGCTTGTATTCTTAAAAACAAAAAAACAAAACAGCTTGAAACAGCATAGGTGGCCCTGTCGGTCGCATTTTTCGCAATTGGCGATTATTTTTAAGCACAGCAACTATGAAAAAAATTTGCCGATTTGACCGGCGATTGTGAGCACAGCTTTACAGGCTAGCATTTTGATCAGTTACAAATTGAAATTGGTCAAAATATTAAATTCAACAGTAACAAATATAGTGAGTTCCAAGTGCACTCTCAGAAGTAAGGCTATAAGACAAGTGTTGTGTTGCTGCTAAAGTTTGTGAATCACAAACTGTACAATATGCTCTGGTAAGGTTTTTCTTAGTTATTTTATTTACCTTATGTTAAATTATACATATAGTATGTAGTAGTTAAACGTGTTTAAAATATAATTCCATAAGACTTAAAAAATATTTTGAAAACAAGCATAAATATTCATCAATTTTTGTGCATTTCCGAGTGCTGAAATGTTACCATTTGTTCACAAATATTTCAGAGCCTATAACTTCTAAACCAGTTTGAATCGCAAAATGAAACTCACAGGTTTTGTTGAGTACAAGCAGGGGTGTCCTTGTTGGAAAAAAATATCTGGTCCCTCTTTTGAGATATGTAACCTTGAAATCTGCAAAAGTTGAAAGTTTTGCAACTTTGTGGGGAGAAAAAAGTGGGAAGGGGACCAAACCTAGACTTAAGTTCTTGATAGCTGAAAACTCTACTACCCATAGTTATTACACAAAAATTCCCAACTTAACAGTCCATCAAAATGTAGATTTCAACACCATTTTAAGCAAGATTAAAAGAAATATTTTCTATCATTTCTATACATTTTCTGTAAGCCTAAAATGTCGTCTTTAAGGTAGTGAAAACCCAAACTTTCCACCTACAATAAGAGGAAAGCAATTGCCTTATTTCAAAACCAGCCCTATTTTGGCCTGCCACAGAAAGGAAAAATGAACCTATTATATTCAAGATGGTGGCACATAAAAATAAAATAAAAATTGTTTTGAGCTACTGACCAATAGGGTTAAGCTACGGGAGGGGGGGGTATAAAATGGTCAAGAAACCACTCAATTAAAAAATTGGGTAAACATCATTTTGGATTTTTTTTTCCTTGCCAAAATTGTGAATTGCCCAAAGTATTTTTTTCTCCTGCTGAAAGGTTACGTTATGATGCACACATGAAAATATTTTCAGCAAATTTGAAGTGGGGGCTCATTTTGAAAAAAATTTGTCTTGTTTAATAAAAATTTGGCCTCATTTTTCCATGTCTTTTTCATTAAATTAAAAAAAAAAGTGTTCTTTTAATTCTAAAAATGTGCAGAAACAAGTTGTTCCCAAATGTATGGATCATGCAGGTCATTTAAGAAAAAAATTATGTGGCTGCAATAGTTACTTGTGAAATTATGAATTTTTTTGTTCTACAATGTAATTGTGAAAACTCATAGCATGAAAACTTTAAAGACAGAGGTACCCAATTTTTGAAGTGGCCTTACTCAAGATCTACTGGATCGACTGACCTAAAATTTTAACAGGTTTCATATCTCACCAGTACAATATTTTGTGTCAATTTTTACAAAAATCTGAGGTGGGTGCGTGACATGCCCTGGGTGATCTGACATGGAATGACCCTAGGGGGAGTATAGATAAATCATGCTTTCCTCAATGTCTCTACTTCTAAAGTTCCAATTTAAAAAATCCTTCCTGCATCGGATACAGCTCCTGGTGGGAAATGTTTTGATTGTAATTTCTAATTTTTTGTAAAATATGGTTTGGCCACCAGAGGGCGTAAGGGTTAATTTCTGCTTCGTAGGTATTTGCAGCAAAATCTGAGCTTCTAAAAGCTCGATTGAAAAACATCTTTCGTGGGCCAATACCGCTCATGTCGATAAACATTTGAGAATATTTTCTTCATAAAATAATGCATGGTTTCTCCGCCAGGGGGCGTAGATGTATATATTATTTCTGTTAATATCTCTGCTTCTATAAGTTGAATTTGAAAAAATCCTTCTTTGTTAGGTAGCGTTTCTGGTGTAAAATGTTTCTCACATAATTTCAAAGTTTTCAAGTAATGCATAGACTTTCTGCTAGAAGGTGTAAAGGTAAATTGCATTTTCCTCGATATCTCTGCTTCTAAAACTCTGATTTGAAAAATTCTTTCTACTTTGGAGACAGCTCCTGATAGGAAATGCTTTGCATATAATTTATTATAATCTTTTATAATTTGATAAAGAATAGGTTAGCCCTCAGGAGGCATAAGTGTCAATTTCTGCATCTGATGTATTTGTAGAAATCTTTCGTGGACCGATACCGTTCACATCGAAAAACCTTTTAACAATACTCTTTTCTTAAAATAATACATGGTTTTTCCACCAGGAGGCGCAAACTCATATCTTTTTTTTTTTTTTTTTTTTATATCCTTGCTTCTAAGAGTCTGATTTAAAAAATCTTTCTTTGTTGGAGAGCATTTCCATGAGGAAATGTTTCTCATATAATTTCAAACTTAATAATCTAAAGCATAAGCATTTTTTATGGGAATTTTACTAGGAAATTTTTTACATTAATAGCAAATTTTCGGAGAAAACTCTTCTCCTTCTTCAGGCTGTCTTTTTGTTGTCACTTTTTACTTGTCACTATCACAGTTACTGTTTACCTTGACGGTTACGGTTAACCTTGATGGTTTAGGTTATTTTTCAACAAATCCTGCCAGATGTTAGGCAGGGAAAGTCCTTTGCAGTCATTGATGATGGAATTTTGATTTTTCTCAATCTCTATTCCTTCTTTCAGTTTTCTTTTTGGAAATTGCTTTGGAAACTGATTACTTTAAGGGAATTCCAATCCATGCTGTGCCCAGTTTCTCTAACATGCCTATCTAATCCAGTCTTGTTGGAGCAATTTTTTATAGCTGCTTTATGCTCAGCTACACGAGTTTCTAGTCTGCGACCTGTTTCACCTATGTAAGATAGTCCACAACTACAATTTACTTCATAAACTACTCCTTGCATTTTTAAAATATCTTCTTCTCTTTGAACTATTTTAGGGAAAATTTTTTTAACTTTGTTCTCTAAACTTGGAGCTAGCCTAATATTGTATTTCTTACTAATTCTCTTTAAAGACTCAAATAAACCTTTGTGATAAGAAATTTTTCTAGTGAATTTTACTTGTTGCTTTTGTGGGTTCTTCGTACCATTAAAATTCAGAAGCTTCTCAATTTCTTCTTTAGGATAGTTATTCTCTGTAAGTATGACTTTAAGCTCTTCTTTATGGGCTCTTCTTTATGGGGGGAAAGATGGAAGAAGAACTAAAATAACCTATGTATGAAGAAGTAAAAGAAAACCCACTACCAGATTTGATTAAAAAGTCTCTAAGCTTATTTCACTTCAAAAAAAGAAAAACCAGCTTCCAGAAAACTATAAACAATTCTCAAAATTACAGTTCAGATTACCTCAAATATATGGAATAGTCAAACTGCATAAAGAACACCAACCAATTAGACCAATAATAGACTAAAAAACTCTATTCTTTCAAATCTAAACTATTTTTTAAAGTCACACCTTCAGAATCTTTTAAAAGAGCCACCTAACTTGATTAAAAACTCAATGCAGCTAAAAGAAAAACTAGAACTTCTTCCTAAATTAGATTCTCCTATTATGGGTAGTTTAGATATAGTGTCTATGTATACTCACATTAATATAGATCAACTTATAGACTTTATAGCGGAAGACTTGGCAGACCTAATAGTTTTTCACAACAAGGAAAAAAACATATTAGTTGGAATTTTTGAAATGCTTACTTTCTCTTTGCAGAACAACTACTTTCAATTTGGGAAAACTTTTTCATTCAAAAATCGGGGCTAGCTATGGGCTCCCCACTCTCCCCACTCTTAGCTAACTATTATGTGGGAAAACTAGAAGAAAAGATACTAGTACAACCCACATACTTCTGCTTATATAGCAGATACATGGATGACATCTTATTTATAATAGATAGCTCAGAAATTGTTCCAGAAAGAATTCTTGACTCATTCAATGAACTAGATGATTCCCTTAAGTTCACTATTGAACTTCAAAAAGAAAGAAGAATAAACTTCTTAGATATTACTATCTATTATGAAGATGAAAAATTCCTCACTAGTTGGAATAAAAAACCAATGAATACTAAAAGACTACTGGATTTCAATTCCTATCATCCAGTTTCTATTAAGAAAAATGTAGCAAGTCAGTTTTTAGAAAAAATTAATAAAATAGTTTCTACTGCAGATAAAAAAGAAGCCCATAAAGAAGAGCTTAAAGTCATACTTACAGAGAATAACTATCCTAAAGAAGAAATTGAGAAGCTTCTGAATTTTAATGGTACGAAGAACCCACAAAAGCAACAAGTAAAATTCACTAGAAAAATTTCTTATCACAAAGGTTTATTTGAGTCTTTAAAGAGAATTAGTAAGAAATACAATATTAGGCTAGCTCCGAGTTTAGAGAACAAAGTTAAAAAAATTTTCCCTAAAATAGTTCAAAGAGAAGAAGATATTTTAAAAATGCAAGGAGTAGTTTATGAAGTAAATTGTAGTTGTGGACTATCTTACATAGGTGAAACAGGTCGCAGACTAGAAACTCGTGTAGCTGAGCATAAAGCAGCTATAAAAAATTGCTCCAACAAGACTGGATTAGATAGGCATGTTAGAGAAACTGGGCACAGCATGGATTGGAATTCCTTAAAGTAATCAGTTTCCAAAGCAATTTCCAAAAAGAAAACTGAAAGAAGGAATAGAGATTGAGAAAATCAAAATTCCATCATCAATGACTGCAAAGGACTTTCCCTGCCTAACATCTGGCAGGATTTGTTGAAAAATAACCTAAACCGTCAAGGTTAACCGTAACCGTCAAGGTAAACAGTAACCGTGATAGTGACAAGTAAAAAGTGACAACAACAAGACAGCCTGAAGAAGGAGAAGAGTTTTCTCCGAAAATTTGCTATTAATGTAAAAAATTTCCTAGTAAAATTCCCATAAAAAATGCTTTAGATTATTAATTAAATTAAACTAGGAAGCCATTTCTCAACATGAGCTTTATTCAAATAATTTCAAACTTTTCTTAGCGCACAAGTCTGCCACCAGAGGGTGTAAGTTCATATTTCCGTTTACAGCAATATCTGCGGGACTAAAAACCCGATTGAAAAACTTCTTTTTCGGTCAGATACCACTAACTAAGCAAACTCCGTGTGTGTGTATTTTTCTTTCCAAAATAGTGCACACTTTTGCCGCTAGGGGTGCAAATGCTTATTCTGTTTTTCTCAATATCACTGCTTTTACATGTGCGATTTAAAAAATTCTTTCAATACCTGATGTCATTTACCTTGTAGAACACTTTTGGCTAGTATATGAGGAATTTTGTAGTTCACAGTTCTATCGGTAGGTGGAGTTTGTATACTTCAGTTTGCAGCTGTATCACTGCTTCTAAAAACACTATTGAGAAATTTCTTCTTTACTGTATGCCATTCGCTATGACAGAGATGTGGAGCATTATCCTCTTTAAATAATGCAAAGATTTCCCACTAGTTGCGTAAAGGTCAAAACTATTTTTTTTTTTTTTTAGCTGTCTCTGCTCCCGGGAGACGTATTTGAAAAGTTCTTTTGCCTTAGCATAGCTTTTTCCATGAAAAATAATTTTCGCCTATTTTCAACTTTTCCGTTATGCAAAATTTTTCCACTAGCAGACGTAGACTTATATCATGCTTTTTTCTATATTTCTCCTTTTAACTGTTCGATTTGAAAATCTCTTTGTCTCTGGTACCTTTCTTGTAGCATGTGAAACTTTTTTTTTTTTTGCCGTTTGTTAATTTTCGTAACATGTTTTTTAAAAGCTGCTGGTGGAACTAAGTAGATGTTTCTATTTCTGGATGTTTTATCAATTATTGGAATCAGTTGATTGTTTTCCAAACTGGTTTCATTGACTTTGAATAGCTTTGATAAATTTAATTTGCATCAGAACGGATTCAAAAGATGTGCTCATTACATCCGAAAATTTGGTGTCATTTTTCTTGATTTAAACTAATTGATTTTGCATTGTTTATTACTAATACCATATTATTGTAGTCAGGTTTGACCTGAAAACCATGAGATAAGCTCTTTGGTACTGGCCACTTTGTCCACATTTTTTTTTCCCCATCAGCTTTCCATAGACAAATAGTGATTAGCAGGACCAGTTTCTTGGCAATCTGCCTGAAAGTACTCTAGTTTCCACC
The DNA here is from genome assembly GCA_039090855.1 of Macrothele yani. Lineage (NCBI taxonomy): Eukaryota > Metazoa > Arthropoda > Arachnida > Araneae > Macrothelidae > Macrothele > Macrothele yani. The sequence goes on along the minus strand of CM076992.1, from coordinate 97,903,262 downwards.
CCTTTCTTTGCTACATCAGTTCTTAAACCTGGGAAGGCCACTCTGGTTGCTGAGTGATTAACTCAATTCTCTTGACTGTCAAAGTTGGGCCTGGGTTTGAATCCCAGATAAGGCATGGGTTCTGTATTTGTCATACAGCACTGGTTCTATTCCTTCTCAGAAACTTGTGGTCTGAAATTAGGGGCAGTTAACTTGTTTTAGCTTTAGATACTTATGGGAGACGTTAAGCCTTGAGTAATAAAAAAAAAAAAAAAGAAGAACTGGGAAGCAAGAATTTAAATCAAGGTTTGTAAGTAATAAGAGGAGTGAAGAAATAATAGCCATTAATAGTCAAAACTCATGTAAAAAATATTATTATCCAAAATACTCTGAGCACATCGGTAAGCTATCTTGTTCTGGGAAAAGACTTACACTTGAAAAAGAACTGTTTTGAATAAAATAGGAAGTTGGACTGCCCTAAGTTATCATTAAAACAATTCAGAAGTCAAACATTTATGTCGCCTTGAGAGGTACTGCCATTTCACTGACAACTCTTTGTTGTGTGACAGCATTGCTGTGGTGTGTCGCATTCATCATTCACTGTTGTGCACATCATTTGCACGTGATTGCATTTTTATCAGTAATGTGTTTATTTTGTTCTTTGATCTGTCTTTACAAGACAACTCAATCATCCTGTATCATCTTTTAAATAGTCAATGTTGTCTGTCATTAGTGAAAATCCTCCAAATATGTGGCGTCAGTGAATAAACAAAGACATCGCTCTTTCCACGTTTTAGCAACACACAGCAACCGAAAAATTGTTATTCGGTCACCGCCGAGGAATTGAATCCCGGATCTCTCGATATCTAGCCGAGCGCGTTAGCCTTACACCACGGTGGCCAACAATCCACGGTGCTATGTGTGTTTTTCTGTCAGCTTCTGACATCATAAATTCGTAAGATGGGCTCAGCTACTGAGACGTCTCCATCTGGTGGGCATTCTCAGTAGCTGAGCCCATCTTACGAATTTATGATGTCAGAAGCTGACAGAAAAACACACATAGCACCGTGGATTGTTGGCCACCGTGGTGTAAGGCTAACACGCTTGGCTAGATATCGAGAGATCCGGGGTTCAATTCCCTGGCGGTGACTGAATAACAATTTCCCGGTTTCTGTGTGTTGCTAAAATGTGGAAAGAGCGATGTCTTTGTTTGTTCACTGACGCCACATTTGGAGGATTTTCACTTTGGATCTTGCCCTTTGGATTTAACTGCTATAATTAATATATAGCTAGTGCCATTAATGCCTATCAGATGGAGAGGTCTCAGTAGCTGAGCCTATCTTACGGATTTATAATGTCAGAAGCTGACAGAAAAACACACATAGCGCCGTGGATTGTTGGCCACCGTGGTGTAAGGCTAACGCTCTCGGCTAGATATCGTGGGATCCAGGGTTCAATTCTCCGGCGGTAACCAAATAACAATTTTTCAGTTGCTGTGTGTTGCTAAAAAAAAAAAAAAACGTGGAAAGAGCGATGTCTTTGTTTATAGTCTGTCATTAGTCTTTTTTTTTTTTTTTTCTGTCGTATTACATTGTTTAACTGTATTTACCATATCCTTTTTGTTTTTCTTCCATTACCTCTTTTGAGAGCCTTCTCTCTCTGTGTGCTACCCATGCATATTTTTTAATAACATTGTGACTTTTTATGTTTATTTTATGTTTTTTAATCTTAAAACTTGTGTTTGACACTCTGTGGTCTATTTCGTCTTTTGCACCACAAAACTCAACAAATCACCTCCTCATTTAATTTTTCTGCCACACTTGAATGCCTGTTGTTCATGATTGTTGCCGCCACTAGATAGATATTCACCAAACACTGTCTTCCTAGTGTAAAGGTGTTTACTGTCAAAATATCCATTTACTGCTTTGATATTTAAAAACTAATTGTTTAAGGAATAACTTCTGTGCAGCACAATAATTCATTATGTTACATTGTGATGTGTCATTTAACATCAGTCAATTTTGTTTGTGTGTATGACAAGTTGCTATAATTCTTTTTATATAGTTTTTTTTTTTTTTTTTTCAGTGTGTTTGTAGGCAATTCATAAATCTTTTATTTAGGTGTATCATTAGAAGTTGGGGGAGGGTGGAAACTATTATTATATGTCCATAACTGTTTGTCTTGAAATTCCTTAGTACATTTTATCTAAACTGAGTTTTATTGATTTCCCATTTGTCATATATACATTCCTTCAACAGTTGGTCTAAAGATACTTTCATGCAAGAAAAGTGATCAGTTGTTTTAGACTCCAGATGCTTTGGTTTCAAATATCAAGATATTTTTGCTGACTGTATGCTTTCAGTCAATAAGATATGTTCACAAGCAACTTGTTATGATTGGGAAACTCTTATGCCCCCAGTCAGGCAATAAGACTAAATTGTGTTTCACATTGTTAATGTAGAGAGTCTTTTTTTTTTTTTTCATGAATAGATGATCAAGTTCTGATTGATATTAATCATCAGTCATAAGCAAAATCAGCATCATTAGCTTTGCAAACAGTCCCAATACGTGTTATGTGAATTTCCCCTTTCTTTCTGTAAACTGTCCATGTATTTTTTGCAATCAAGTGACTATGTAAACATTAATGCATTTAGATATAGTCAGTGTGTGACTATAAAGCACTAAACATTTTGTTTGTAAGCTGTAAATTAATTGGCTTGTTTCAGAAGTTTTTCTTTCTATGTTATATTGTAGTTGTATCAATTTACAAAAAGTTCTGAACCTGCAAGGATTTTGGGTGTTGGCATCTCTGCTGCCCATGCCAAACTTTATAAATATTGTATTGTTATGTGGCTTTCTTTAGCCAAATGTAGAGGGCCATTGCAACATGAAAACCTTACAAACCTCTGAAGATGGGTCTAGAACTCTATAAATGATGCTACTGCAGTACATGTTATAACTGTGTAAAATGTAAAACTCAGTTACAGAGCATGTGCTATGGAACCAGGCAGTTTTGCTCATTGTAGCGATCACTGATTATTTCTTTGAATGCAAAGACATTAATCTATGTACACATATAATGATATTTAGAATGTTTTACAGTGAATAAGTATTTCATAAAGAGTAATACAGAATGTTAATGATTAAGAAACAAAATAAAGTAAAAAAAATAAAACAATCAGATGAATTTCATTTATTTACATTTTTCTTGGAGATTCAGTTATTTGCAGGCATTGCTATCATTTAGATATCTTTCACATTGCATTCAAAATGTTCTAATGATTGCACCAAAGTTTGTTTTTAAATGTAAATATTTTTTAATAAAAGCATTTCTTATTTATTGAATAAAATTATTAATACTGAATTCTTTAATAACTGAAAGCATTTTTTGTATACCCAGTACGTTTTGAAAATAAAATGTATTGTAGCTGTTATCTGAGAAAATATGAAACATGCAAACATATCTTATCTGTAGAGCAGTATTCCTCTTCTTTATCTTGGATATGTTCCATTATGTTGCTTACATAAGAAATACACTATCTACCAACAAGTAATTGGACACCTGTGATAGCAAAGGAAAACGAAGTTTATTCACCTTCAATAGTTGGTGGAGCCTCCACGAGCGGCGATTACAGCTGCGACCCTCCGGGGCATACTCTCAACTAGGCGTTGTACGATGGCTAGCGGTATTTTCTTCCACTCGGCTTGGAGAAGACAGGTCAGTTCCTTCACTGATTTCGGACGGTGAGGGCACCCCTTAAGTCGATGCTCCAACTCGTCCCAGAGGTGCTCGATAGGGTTAAGGTCCGGGCTCTGCGCAAGCCAGTCCATTCGATTAACCCCATTGTCACCATACCAAGCCATGGTAAACCTCGCAACATGACAGGTGGCATTGTCATCCTGAAAGTAACATGGGTCCACCCCGTAAAACTGCCACAACGTAGGAAGCGCATGGTCATCCAAAATGGTGCAGTAGGTCTCGGCGTTGAGTCTACCAGGATTTGCGACCAAGGGTCCCGTGCCATACCAGGAGAAACACCCCCATAGCATAATTCCACCACCGCCAAACTTCACAGTTGGCAAAATACATTCTGGCAGGAGGTGTTCTCCAGGCAGATGCCAAACCCAGACTCTGCCATCCGAACGGTAGAGGGTGAACCTTGATTCGTCGCTCCAGAGAACCTGTTTACATTGTTCAACGGTCCACTGTCGACGTTCTTTGCACCACGTTAGCCGAGCAGCGCTATTGGACTTGGTGATCAAAGGCTTGTGGGCGGCAGCACGTCCATGATAACCGAGCAGATGGGCTTCCTTATGGTGGTATTCATAGAAAGAACACTCCTGGATGCCTGTTGAAACTCCTCGCGGATGTGGCCCATCGATTTAGTGCGGTTTTTCCGAATTTCTTTGGCCAGCACCCGTCGGTCTCTAACTCCCAGTTTTGTGGGTCTGCCGGGTTGGGGCACATTCCGACAGTCACCTCTCGTCTTCCACTTGCCAATCACGTAGGCCACTGTCGATTTTGGGTACTTCAACTCGCTGGATGTCACGTATAGATCGGCCATTTCTCTGATACCCGACGATTGCACCTTTCTCGAAATCAGAGAACTCCGAACTGCGTGGCATCTTGCATGCAACTGGTTGCGTTGTTGTTTCCCACACGATATTTAATGGCAGCGGCCGTGACATGTATCAGGACCGCAGGTATCATCAATTGCAAGGGTGTCCAATTACTTGTTGGTAGATAGTGTATAATTAAATACTTAATATAGCCTGTGCTTCCTTTCTGTTAGAGTGGCATTTCACTGGTTTGTTTTACATAATGTTCTTTCAGCTATTTGGTATTTTATTTTCCTTTTCTTTTCCTACCAGTAGTTTCCAATGATATGGGGTTAGTCATGAATCGTTTTTTTTTTTTTTTTTGGTCCCCCCCTCTCACGCACACACAGAGGCCAGATATGGCCTTGGAGCACAACATGCAGGATGAGATTAGAAAGGAATAACAAATCAGGCTGGTTATGTGTAGCATCAACTCAGACACACTCCCTTAGTCAACTGGTATGCCAGCTGAGCCCTTATGTGGCCGCCCCGGTGGCGCGGTGGTCTAAGGCGCTGACCTCTGATCATTCGTCCGTAAGGGGTCCGGGTTCGAATCCCGGTCAGGCATGGATGTTGTGTTTGTCTTACGGCACTGGCTCTCTCCCTTCCCTGGAACCAGTGACCCTAAATTAGGGACGGGCGACTGCTTATAGCCCATTGAGTTGCTCACGGTGGTCGTTAAACCTCCAATCCCAAAAAAAAAAAAAAAAAAAAAATTCCCTTATGTGAAGGTTAGTATGCTGGTAATAAGTTTCTGGAATATTATGGTGGTGGTAAACTATTACCAACAGATTTAATACAGAAGCGTAAAACATGTGCAAAGTTATACACCAAGCCTCGCAAAATTTAAAAGAAGGTGATAAAATTATGGTAAAGTACACAAAACAAGAAAACAGAAAAGCAGAAAATAGGGTAAAGACACAATGATAATATAATCCATTAAATTAACACCAATAAAATACCATATTTTACTTTTGAGATGAGGTCATAGTAATTAACTGTTTCGTAGGATAAAGGCTAAGCATAAATTACTTCTATAGAAAGAGGTTAAAGTGGTAAGGCAGTGTCAACTTGGTAATAAGTCTGTATTGTAGTGGCATGGAATTCCACTTCATGATAACTGAACCTTTCTAATAATGGGACATGATAGTCTCCTAAGCATTTTAGTTCCCTGTAAACCTAGGACAGAAGTAACACAAGCTGGACATTACCTTTATAGCATATGCAACAGACATCCAAGCAGGTTTGCTTGACCTAGAGCTATAGCAACAAGACCATCGTGGGTTCCAAAAAGCTGGCTTTTCAACCAGCATCATGTATTTGGCTTGTTTGGGATAAATGCATAATTCAAATATTCAGCCTTTATTTCAATCAACAGTCGAATACAGAAGTACAGGAAGGGTCTACCGAACTTCCTACCTTATGCATAAATAAGCTGCAACTCAAAGCTGCTTTTGAAGTTTTCACAAAATTCCAAAACATCCTCTTTAGGAATAACACTTCTTATGGAATAGCTGTTATCATAACTGAAGTATTTCTGAACTGCAGCTTAAAATGAACCTTTGTAAGCCCAACTTAATTGGAGAGCTTTACATCACTGAAGAAAAGAAACAAGTTAGACAAAGAAAGACTACACTGAGTTGAATGTTTAATCAAAAATTTAGGAAAAAACTGAAGTTTGAAAAGTCACCAATATCAGTGAGCTTTGAAAAAATGTTTGTATGGAGTTAAAACAAGCAGTTCATTCATTATCATATGATGCTTGTATAACCGAAATTGGGCATTCAGGTTGATGAAGCACCACACATAAAAGGAGGAATATGATAACAAAATAAAAATTTGATGTCGATTGCCTACATTTTTTTTTCTATCTCTCTTATTCCACTGAAAGATTTTCTTCCTCTGAAAAATGACTGCCTCTATCACTGATGGCTAATTTTACACCATCAATCCATATTGTTATAGGTCTTCGCCTTGCTCTGCAATCAGCTGCTTCAAAATGTAACACCTGTTATGTAAATCTTCCATCTACTATACAATAAACATGCCCAAATCACTGTAAGTTCGTTTTCATTCACATTGTTATCTGCAAAAGAAATATCCAACTCAAATCTAATCATGAAAGAAATACGGGACTACACCACACAATACAAACCTTGAAGATGACAATCCGATTTTTGGTGTAAATGTGACAAGGATTGTAAGTCAGATAATATCCAATCTAATATCTGTACTACAATATGGGACCCCAAATCCAGAAAGCTTGGGACCAAACAATTTCTGGATTTTGGGTTCTCATGTGTCAAAGTACTGTATGTACATATGTATATGTTGTAGTTGCTGTCCTTTTTGACATGTGTGAAAAACTGAATAAACAACCAAGGTTAAAACAATCATTAAGACACTAACCACCTTAAGAAGCTTACCAGTCATTGCCAGCATTCAGAAGAAAAAAGTTAGTTGGAAGTGATAACAAACAGGACTTTTGTTTTCCCTGCTCAGGGACCAAGTTCACTGGGGGTGCTTGTGGGAGGAGAGAGCTAGGTATGTATGTTACTGTAATTTGATTTGAGGTATCTTAATGGTGGAAGAAAAGAACAAGTTGGACAGGAGAAAACAGGAAGAGGTTTTGCAGTGTGGCACCCCTCCCCCCAGCAGAGGCTGGGAATTTAAGAAAGATTGGGAGATAACACAGCAGGGATCCCCTTTTCCCTACCTGAGATGGACCCAGTCTTTGCTGCTGACTACAAAAAGACACACATTCTATAAGTGGGAGGGAAATTCTTTCTCCCCTTGTAAGCTCATTTTCTTCCTTTCAAATAAACATGATGGTTTACTGAGTTCCTTCACAGCTGGAAGCTACAAGGACTTTTAACACTGGCACCATTCTTCAGAAAGAATACATAAAACCCTTGCTAACCTCCCATATTAAGGGAACAATGCATACCTTATTTACACAAGCTTGCTTTAAAGCATTTCACTTCTAGTATACAGTAGGTATTCCAATGTCAAGGTAATCTGGGACTTGTGGTTTGCATGTGAACAGACTTGGGATGCAATTTTTTTTTTTTTTTTTGGGTCTTTTTTGTTGTTGTTGTTGTTTCATTAAAACAGTGAATATAAATAACCAAAACGCTAAAAACCGTAAAATATGTGTCTAAAAATACAGTATTAAAAAATTTCCCGAAAAAAAAATCGGCAAAAAACAAAAATCATTTGAAAAAAATTTCGGATTTTGCGTCCTTCCAGATTGTGGGTCCGGTACTGTACTAATCTTGTGCCGTGCTACTGATTCTCTTTTTTTTTTTTCCTCACTTACCACTCCGGTATTGAACACATCTAACTGCCTAATGAGACTTACTTTGCACATAACTCTGACTGCATAGAAGAGAGTATGTCTAACTACTGCATTGTGAACAGCCAGCTTTGTTATGATAATTAAAACAGCAATCGGACATCTCTGAATTGACTGTATTTACTGTTCTTACGTAATTTCAATCGCATCAGAAAACTTGAAAATTTTGTAATAATTGATGTCATTCATGGCTATTCCTAGACTTAATACACTATAAATTTCACCAAATTATGAGTTTTACTCAGGAATAAAGGAAATTACTTAGTCAAATTTTCAGATAGCACCCCTACTCTTCTTCAGGACTACACTATAGTAGGTGTTGCCATTCATTTGCTAAATTCCAACCTTTCACATCATTTAATGTTGTACCTCTTCATCATCGCCCTGTAGTGGGAATAGAACCCGCATCTCCCAGTTACCGTTCACACATGCTAAATTTCAAGTTTTCTGATGTGATTGATATTACATGAGCACAGTAAATACAGTCACTTCAGAGAAGTCTGATTGCTGTGTTAATTATCATGACATATTTTCCACGTATTAAGAGAATATTTCTTCCACAATATATGCCAGCTTTGTTTTTTGGCCAACTTATTCCTTAGTGAAAATAGTTTTATACAACTGATATGAGACCTTCTCTGTGCTTTGCTATTTCTATTGCCTAATTTCTTATCAATCATTCCTTGATGAAAAATTGGGCTATAGAGTTAGCAAAGCAGGGAAGGTCTTGTATCATTGTGTAAGACTTTTCTCTAAGAAGTAGAAGCAGCTCATCAGATGGCTGTTTTCCATTTCAGTTTTTAATTTCTTGTGCTAGAAATAGCCTCATCTGCAAACTGCCTCATTACCTACAGAGAGATGGGTAGCAGTTTTCAAGTGTGAGTATGGTTTCACATTTTTGTCAAACAATACTACTAGTTATTGTTGAAGGTACTTCAATTTAAATGGAATGAATGCAGAATTCCATGGTTGAACTATAAATATAGTTCACTGTTAGCCAAATTTCAGCATCTCCATGCAAAGCACTGTGATACAAATGTGTAATAAAAGGCTAACATAGTTATACTATATGTATTTAAAGACTGGACAGTACCAAATCCAGATATCACTGGCCATAGTAGATTAGTCTGCAGTCACCCAGTTTGCAATTAACTGAGAAATAAAGAGAAGTATGACTCCCCTAGGTTAGAACTTCACCCTGGCAACCTAAAAACTCAGCCTCCGGGACCTTCTTTACAGTTTGATAAGTCACCATACATAGCAGATACCAGCATTGTTCTGTTAGACCAATCTCCAAAAATGAATGTATCAAAAATAAAAAGAAACAAACATGAGGTACCAGGGCTGGGATATATGTACAGCCCCTGCATTCATTAGCTAATATATTAATTGTACAAGCATTGAGATCTTCTAAATAAGCTCTGATCATATGATCTTCATCCTGGATTGTGGCACTGGCTTTGTAGCTTCATTTCTGGCTGTAGCATATGTGTAATTGTTGTAGTTTAGTTTTCTGAAATGCAAGCATGCTTTAGCAATCGGTTCTGTCATCTACCCTATTTCTTTTTCTTTTTTTTTTCTTTTGTGCAACTTCTTTATATTGTAACTAATACGAACAGTATTACTAATGAATTAACTTTCTGTGCATCTTTTTTCCTGAATTTTGGTATTAATGGACATCAACAGCTGGACTGCAGTACTGATACCACTTGAGTATTGTATATGAACAGCCTTGTGAAATTTTTTGACTCTTGCAGAAACTGAACTCCATATTGTATAAACATGAAACTGCTCCTCCTCTTTCCAAACCTTTGACAAAGAATACTACTTCTCTGTTATAAGTCTGAATATTTCTTTCAATTTGTTTCTTCACAGCTACATTTCTTCCACAGCTAAATCTTTACAAAAAAGCTAGAACTTCACTTTTAAGTTAGGTAGTTCTTTTTCGCACAACAACTTTTGACAGGATATGAATTACAAGTTATTGCTGCACTGAAACTTAAGAATTACCGACCTAGTCACATCTTCCCATAAAACTTCAACCTTCAGCTATTTAAATCAAAGGCAAATTGCTACTTCAGTTGTTTACATTTTGAAAGAAAGAAACAAGAATTAGTGTTATGGTGCTATTCTCTATAAAATTTTCTTTTTCTATTTGTTGTTCATGAAAAAAAAAAAAGTAAATTTGTGAAAAATAAGACACTTAAACAAGCAAGACAGTCTGGGGCCAAAGGAAAGATAAGTGCTTAGTAATTTGGTGAAAGTGACCTCATATAATATTTACGAGACCAAATAAGTTAGTGAGAATTAGTAGTCATCATAATGAGCAATAGGATTTGAGTGAACTGTCTTCTGATGGAGTCATGATATCCCGGAGTTAAATGATCAGAAGTACTGTTCAGTTACAAGGGCAATGCTAGCCACCAGAGCACCACTTATAGATAACTAGCAAATTGTTGTTCTTATGCAAACTTTGAATTTATGTGAACATTCATTGTGTTCAGTGTTTTTTAACTTGTAATTGTGAAACATTTATATGGTATCATTATGTTTTGTTAATTTTTACAGCTTCAGATAATTAGACGTGAAGAACAAAACAGTCTTTAATAAACAGTAAAAAAAGCAAAGATCACTATCATAGTACATTTTTCAGATGCAAAATATATGTAAATGATGTTTGTATAAGAACCCAAGGATTTTTCCCCTACTGAACAGGAAAATATTGTTGGAACTAGGAGGTGACACAAATAAAAAATTTCTGAGTAATTAATTGGAAGATCACCAGTAAAGCAATTTCTAACAGTATCGTGAACATAGCTGACTAAAGTTTTTGGTATTTCACTTTTATGTGTATTTCTATTTCAAGTTTAGAGAATTTCTCTTGATTCACGTGATTTATTTAGTGAGTTTGCTCTTTATTATCTCTTTAGGTTATCTTCCAAAATTTTTGGCGCATGTAATCTATATACATCTTTACAATTTTGCATGCAGCCCTCTTACAGTGAAAAAAATTGATATTACAGGTTTTATAGAGGTAATTTGTACATATTTGATGGTCAAATTTTTGAACTAGAACCTAGTTCATTGTCAGGACTACGTCACTGGAGCACCTGTTGCCATTTGGTCGGGAGTGCCCTACTTCAATTATCATTAAATGTGATACTTCTTCCTATTTCCATCCCCTCAAGTTTTCTCTTTACGAAGTGTGATTGGCAGGTGATTATTTTTATTGAGTCCCATTTTATGGAGTGTCCACTTGCTTGTATATGTCTGTCTAACCCTGTCCTATTTACAGTGTTTCTGATAGCTGCCTTATGTTCTTCCATATGTACTTCTATACTCCTCCCCATTTCATCTACATAGCTGAGTCCACAGATACAATTTACACTATAAACTACCCCTTCTTGTATTTGGATGTCTTCTTGCTGTTATAGGGATGGAAGAAAATTTTTTAACTTGTTATTCAGATCTGCAGATACCTGATTTTGTATTTTTCACTAATGTTTTTAGTTCCTTGAAAAGTCCTTTGTAGTACGTAATTTTGCTGGTGAATTTGAAGTTATTTTCCTACTGCCTCTTTTTGGGCCTTATTCCAAAAAATATTCTCAATGAGTGGGGAAGGAAAATGGTTTTTCAACAATTTTTTTTTTAGTTCTTCCCAGTGGATGCCTTTTTGGGCTTCTGTAGAGACCAGGAAGTTTATTTTCTCCAAAAATTGTCTTGCTATATTCTTATATTCTTGTCCGTGTTGTGTAGACTCGAACAATGAAAGTTACGTGGCTTGAAGATTAAACTTAATAGCTGATATGTATCATATATAACAATAAAAGTTACATGGCTTGAAGATTAAACTTAATTCAGCTGATATGTATCATATATAGCTATTAAGTTTCTCTTGCTGTATTAGACTTTATGTAGTCTGGATGGTATGAGTTGTAGTCAAATATTTTGTCTGTATTAGTGGGTATTTTTTTATTAGATGTGTTTTAAGATCTTCCTTTCCTTCTTTTGAGGTCAGGATTAAATTCAGGTAGAGGCTATGATCTTTTTGAAGTTCCAAGAGGAATTTAAGGGATCTTATAGTGAGTTATGTATCGATCCCTCCCCTCTCATATTCTGGCACTGTTTAACTCACTAGAATCTAGATTTCTTGAAATTCACCTTAGAACACCAAATTGATCATAGCCTCAACTACCGGGATTTAACCTTGACCTCAAAAGAAAGAAAGATCTTAAAACTGATCTACAAAAAAACTCCACTAATACAGTATATAAACTAGGGATAATCTACTTATTTCTCAAGCACACTGCCCCACATAATCAATTCTGGAGCTTAAACAAATAATATTGTCTACAACCTCTACTTTCTCCCCATCAATTATAAATTATTTGAGGTTGGAAGTTGACATGACCTTTCTATTCATATTATTTAACATTAAACCTGATTTTGCACTTTCCACTGTTACTTTTTGTGATGAGGTCATCTAAGTCCTCTACTTTCTGCCAAAAGAGTGGTGTCATCTCCATATCATAAATTGCTGATGGTTACTCTCTATATCAGAAATTGCTGATGATTATGGCCTCCAATATGTTCATCCAAACCTACCATTCTAAAAATATACTCGTTATACAAGTTAAACAGATATGGAGACAGAATGCAACCTTGTTGCACCCCTTTCTTAATGTAAACCACTCAGTCTCACCAAATTCAGTTCTCATGGTAGCTTCTTGCTCATAAAGATTCCTCAAAAGAATGATCAGATGCTTTGGAACTCCCAGGAATCTCAAAACATCCCACAATTTTGCATGATCCACACAAACAGAAGCTTTGCTATAGTCAGTGAAATAAAGGTAAACATCCTTCTGGATTTCTCTTATGAATATAGCCTTATGAATACAGTCCTTTACTTACTCTTAATTTTTACTGTTACAGTGGTGGTTTTTCATAGTGTTACAATTTTGTATGGTTTCGTTTCAAGAGATGCACATGCCTTTTGTAGTAATTTAGTTTTTGTCATAGTGGGGCTCTTCCAAATTTAATTTTCTGGTTAAACGTATCCAGACTTCTCCATCTTTTCGTGTTAAGTTTGTTCTCTTAATGTCAAATGTAAACCAGTGAGGAAGAAAATTAGATTAACTCCTTCTCTGTTTTTACCTTAAAACCACTTTAATGTCAATATCATCATCATCATCATCATTGTCAACCATTATCAATCCACTGCTGGACGAAGGTCTCCCCAAGTTTCCTCCACAACGGTCTGTCTTGTGCCAGTCTCCTCCATGTCACTCCCGCATACTTTCGAATTTCATCCACCCATCTTCCATGTGGTCTTCTTCTGGGTCTTTTCCTGTCCCTTGGAATCCAATCTAAAATTTCGGCTGTCCATCGATGGTCTGTTCTTCTGGCAGTATGTCCAGCCCATTGCCATTTTTCGGATCCACGTGTTCCTCTTCTTATCTCTCCTGGTTACACCAAGCATGCACCTCTCCATGCTCTTTGAGTTGTCTGCAGCCTTTGTATGTCTCTTTTAGCTAAGGTCCACGTCTCTGCACTATACGTAAGCACTGGAAGGATGCATTGATCAAACACTTTTCTTTTAAGACATAATGGCATATTGCTCTTGAAAATTATGCTGTTTCTTCCAAAAGCTCTCCAGGCAAGTTTTGTACGCCGATTAATTTCTTCACCAATGTGACCCTCACTTGATATCTGCTGTCCAAGATAAACGTACGTGTCTGTTATCTCCAGCTTTTCTCCATCAATCGATAAATCTTCATTTCTTGTAAAAGCATTGTACATCACTTTTGTCTTCTGAAAGTTCATTTTTAATCCCACTTCTTTACTCTTGTCAGCAAGTTCCTGGATCATACCCTGTAGCTCTGATGGGGTAGTTGCAAAAATGACTATGTCATCAGCAAAACGAAGGTGGGTTAGATAATCTCCATTAATCTTTATCCCTTTGTTTTCCCAGTTCAGTGATTGAAAGACATTTTCCAATGTGGCATTAAAGAGCTTCGGAGATATGGTGTCACCTTGTCTCACTCCTTTTCCAATTTTTATGTGTGTTGTATTTTCAAACAGCCGAATCTTTGCACTTGCATTTTCATAGATGTTATTAATAATATTAATGTATGCATCTTCAATACCGCAGGATTTCAGAGCCATTGCAACTGCTGATTGTTTCACCGAATCAAAGGCTTTTTCATAATCGATAAAAGCCATGCACAATGGAAGTTCATATTCCCTCGCTCTTTCAATTAGTTCTCTCAGTACGTGGATATGATCTATTGTGCTGTAGCCACTCCTGAATCCAGCTTGTTCTCTCGGTTGAGCCATGTCCAGTGTCACCTTCAAGCGGTGTGAAAGAACTTTAGTGAAGATTTTATAAACCACTGATAGGAGGCTGATAGGTCTGTAGTTCCTGAGATCCTCAATGTCACCTTTTTTATGTAGCAAGATCATTGTAGCGTTGTTCCAATCCTCAGGAATTTTCCCTTCATTAAGGCATCGAGTGAAAATTTGGGTGAGTACTGTTTCGATTTCTCCACTTGCTTCTTGTATGATGTCTACAGTAATTCCATCTTCTCCTGGAGCTTTTCCCCGCTTCATGTTCTTGATTGCATGTGCAACTTCTGCTGGAAGGACTGGAAGAACTCTGGTACTGGTACCTTTCATGATGTCTGGAGTACATGTATCATCCCTTTCAAATAATTTGGAGTAGAAATCTTTCACTCTTGTCAAAATTTCGCTTCTATTTCTTGTTACAGAACCATCTTCTTTTCTCAGTGCCATAATCTGTTTTTCCCCTTACTGAGATGTCCCTTTGCTATCTTTAGGCTTTGGTTGTTTTCAATTGCTTTCCTTACTAGTTCACAGTTGAATTTCCTTACGTCTTCAGTGATACTTTTTCGTACTGTCTTGCATAGCTCTATATATTCCACTTTGGAAGTCACATCTTCTTTAGTTGTCCTCATCACTCTTCTTTTTTGCATCAACATTTTGGTTTTCCTGATAATTTGTTCACATGCAATTTGTTCTTAGACCCAGCTAATTTTGTTGCTGTTTCCATAAGAGCTTTGGTTACTTTTCTGTTAACTTCAGAAATATCCACTTCTTCTGATGTTAGGCCTTCTAAAGCAGAGAATCTGTTCTTCAGTTCCAATTTGAAGGTATTATGGTGTTTTTTAAGGTTGGTTATGTCAATACATTTTGTTTGTCTTATGAGCTTGCTACGTTCGAGTTTAGTGTTGAGGTGCATCTTACATCTCACCAATCTATGGTCACTGCCTGTGTTGAACTTGTTTAGCACACTGCAGTCTTCTATGACGAATTTTTTGTTACACATAATAAAATCAATTTCACTTGTCGTCCCATTTGGATGTCTCCATGTCCATTTCCTGTGTGGCTTTTTCTTTAAAAAGGAGTTCAAGATGAAAAACCCTTCTGCCTCTGCAAACTCTACGAGAGTATTTGCACGCTGGTTTCTGTTGCCGTGACCGAATTTACCTACTGAAGTTTCATTCTGTTGCCGTTGCCCTATTTTTGCATTGAAATCTCCCATAATTATCTTCAAGTGCTGCTTACCTTTATTATTTAGATCACGAATTTCCTCATAAAATTCTTCAATTTCTTCTTCAGCATGACTTGTGGTGGGTGCATAAGTTTGAATAATCTGAGCCTGGTATCTTCTCGAGAGTTGGATAACGAGTCGTGCAGCTCTGTCAGAGGAACTTTCAACTTCTACAACTTTATCCTTCAGTTTCTTGTTTATTATAAATCCAACACCACTAGTTCTGCCAGTATCTGTCCCACGATAGTAGAAGAGATGTCCACTTTTCAGTTCAATGAGATCTTCTCCTTTTCTCCTTACCTCACTTAGCCCGACAATGTCCCACTTGATCCTTTGTAGTTCCTCTTCCAATTCAAGAAGCCTTGAATTAGAAGATAGGGAGCGTTCGTTATACGTAGCCAAGGTCAGCATCAGATGGCAGCCTAGTCCGGTCCTCCGGTGATTCTTAGCACCCTCTGCCTTCATGTCACACTGGCCGCTGCCTTGGCCAGGTACATTCCAGCTGCCGGAGACTGAGGGCCAAGATTTAAGTTGTGGAGTCATTTTGGAGGGGTTTGGCAATAACTCACCACGCTGGCCAAGCGGGTTGGTAAGTGTGGGATAGCATTTCCTCTAATCCCGATGGTATAGTTATACCGCTATTGGCGGTCGTCAGAGCCCCTTTAGTGGGAACAGGATGCACCACGAGAAGGCGGGGTTGACATTTGTCAAGGAGAGGCTGTGATGTTACGCATCACCTGACCTTACATCCCAACCACGAGAAGGCAGGGTTGACATTTGTCAAGGAGAGGCTGTGATGTTACGCATCACCTGACCTTACATCCCAATTTCAATATATATATATATGGGATGTAAGGTCAGGTGATGCGTAACATCACAGCCTCTCCTTGACAAATGTCAACCCCGCCTTCTCGTGGTGCATCCTGTTCCCACTAAAGGGGCTCTGACGACCGCCAATAGCGGTATAACTATACCATCGGGATTAGAGGAAATTCTATCCCACACTCACCAACCCGCCTGGCCAGCGTGGTGAGTTATGGCCAAACCCCTCCAAAATGATTCCACAACTTAAATCTTGGCCCTCAGTCTCCGGCAGCTGGAATGTACCTGGCCAAGGCAGCGGCCAGTGCGACATGAAGGCAGAGGGTGCTAAGAATCCCCGGAGGACCGGACTAGGCTGCCATCTGATGCTGACCTTGGCTACGTACAATGGACGCTCCCTATCTTCTGATTCAAGGCTTCTTGAATTGGAAGAGGAACTACAAAGGATCAAGTGGGACATCGTGGGGCTAAGTGAGGTAAGGAGAAAAGGAGAAGATCTCATCGAACTGAATAGTGGACATCTCTTCTACTATCGTGGGACAGATACTGGCAGAACTAGTGGTGTTGGATTTATAATAAAAAGAAACTGAAGGATAAAGTTGTAGAAGTCGAAAGTTCCTCTGACAGAGCTGCACGACTTGTTATCCAACTCTCGAAAAGATACCAGGCTCAGATTATTCAAACTTATGCACCCACCACAAGTCATCCTGAAGAAGAAATTGAAGAATTTTATGAGGAAATTTGTCATCTAAATAATAAAGGTAAGCAGCACTTGAAGATAATTATGGGAGATTTCAATGCAAAAATAGGGCAACGGCAACAGAATGAAACTTCAGTAGGTAAATTCGGTCACAGCAACAGAAACCAGCGTGGAAATACTCTCGTTGAGTTTGCAGAGGCAGAAGGGTTTTTCATCTTGAACTCCTTCTTCAAGAAAAAGCCACACAGGAAATGGACATGGAGACATCCAAATGGGACGACAAGTGAAATTGATTTTATTATGTGTAACAAAAAATTCGTCATAGAAGACTGTAGTGTGCTAAACAAGTTCAACACAGGCAGTGACCATAGATTGGTGAGATGTAAGATGCACCTCAACACTAAACTCGAACGTAGCAAGCTCATAAGACAAACAAAATGTATTGACATAACCAACCTTAAAAAACACCATAATACCTTCAAATTGGAACTGAAAAACAGATTCTCTGCTTTAGAAGGCCTAACATCGGAAGAAGTGGATATTTCTGAAGTTAACAGAAAAGTAACCAAAGCTCTTATGGAAACAGCAACAAAATTAGCTGGGTCTAAGAACAAATTGCATGTAAATAAATTATCAGGAAAAACGAAAATGTTGATCCAAAAAAGAAGAGTGATGAGGACAACTAAAGAAGATGTGATTTCCAAAGTGGAATATATAGAGCTATGCAAGACAGTACGAAAAAGTATCACTGAAGACGTAAGGAAATTCAACTGTGAACTAGTAAGGAAAGCAATTGAAAACAACCAAAGCCTAAAGATAGCAAAGGGACATCTCAGTAAGGGAAAAAAACAGATTATGGCACTGAGAAAAGAAGATGGTTCTGTAACAAGAAATAGAGGTGAAATTTTGACAAGAGTGAAAGATTTCTACTCCAAATTATATGAAAGGGATGATACATGTACTCCAGACATCATGAAAGGTACCAGAGTTCTTCCAGTCCTTCCAGCAGAAGTTGCACATGCAATCAAGAACATGAAGCGGGGAAAAGCTCCAGGAGAAGATGGAATTACTGTAGACATCATACAAGAAGCAAGTGGAGAAATCGAAACAGTACTCGCCCAAATTTTCACTCGATGCCTTAATGAAGGGAAAATTCCTGAGGATTGGAACAACGCTACAATGATCTTGCTACATAAAAAAGGTGACATTGAGGATCTCAGGGACTACAGACCTATCAGCCTCCTATCAGTGGTTTATAAAATCTTCACTAAAGTTCTTTCACACCGCTTGAAGGTGACACTGGACATGGCTCAACCGAGAGAACAAGCTGGATTCAGGAGTGGCTACAGCATAATAGATCGTATCCACGTACTGAGAGAACTAATTAAAAGAGCGAGGGAATATGAACTTCCATTGTGCATGGCTTTTATCGATTATGAAAAAGCCTTTGATTCGGTGAAACCATCAGCAGTTGCAATGGCTCTGAAATCCTGCGGTATTGAAGATGCATACATTAATATTATTAATAACATCTATGAAAATGCAAGTGCAAAGATTCTGCTATTTGAAAATACAACACACATAAAAATTGGAAAAGGAGTGAGACAAGGTGACACCATATCTCCGAAGCTCTTTAATACCACATTGGAAAATGTCTTTCAATCACTGAACTGGGAAAACAAAGGGATAAAGATTAATGGAGAATATCTAACCCACCTTCGTTTTGCTGATGACATAGTCATTTTTGCAACTACCCCATCAGAGCTACAGAGTATGATCCAGGAACTTGCTGACAAGAGTAAAGAAGTGGGATTAAAAATGAACTTCCAGAAGACAAAAGTGATGTACAATGCTTTTACAAGAAATGAAGATTTATCGATTGATTTAGGAAAGCTGGAGATAACAGACACGTACGTTTATCTTGGACAGCAGATATCAAGCGAGGGTCACATTGATGAAGAAATTAATCGGCGTACAAAACTTGCCTGGAGAGCTTTTGGAAGAAACAGCATAATTTTCAAGAGCAATATGCCATTATGTCTTAAAAGAAAAGTGTTTGATCAATGCATCCTTCCAGTGCTTACGTATGGTGCAGAGACGTGGACCTTAGCTAAAAGAGACATACAAAGGCTGCAGACAACTCAAAGAAGCATGGAGAGGTGCATGCTTGGTGTAACCAGGAGAGATAAGAAGAGGAACACGTGGATCCGAAAAATGACAAGAGTGGAAGACATCATGATCAGAGTTAAATCCCTGAAATGGCAATGGGCTGGACATACTGCCAGAAGGACAGACCATCGATGGACAGCCGAAATTTTAGATTGGATTCCAAGGGACAGAAGAAGACCACATGGAAGATGGGTGGATGAAATTCGAAAGTATGCGGGAGTGACATGGAGGAGACTGGCACAAGACAGACCGTTGTGGAGGAAACTTGGGGAGACCTTCGTCCAGCAGTGGATTGATAATGGTTGACAATGATGATGATGATATTTATACAGGGCTTGACAAATATATGAAAGTTACATGCCCAGCTGGGCATGTGCTAAAATTATTTACCTGCCCAGGTAGTAAAAACTAGATGCCCAGGAAAATTTAGTTTTTAAGATAATAAACCAGAACCCTCATTTTCATTTTAAGTTAAAAAATATTATGAACTTTTTTTTTACATGTTTTGCATTTCCATTTTAAGGGTTTGTATTCAAAATGTCCAATGCAAAAAAGTGTGTATCTCAAGTTTTAAGATGATGCTGACATGATATGATGATGAAATTCGTGTTTTAGAAATTTAGTAATTCTGCCATGTTCTTCTCGTTGAAATTTTTGCCCCTTTGTCATTAAACACTTAGGGCTAGTTCCATCAGAGGAATGCATCCTGTCACTGATTATAAACAATGTTTGGAGCAAAAATTATGTACAGTTCCAATATCTGGACCTACAACATAACATAATTAAAGAAGTGATATTCTTTTGTCCTTGGCACTCCGTAACAATAATACAACTTCCGGTGATTAGCAGTGAAATGAAGCATGACATGCGATAATTGCCTTTTTTCTTGTAGTAGAAAATTCTAATCCAAACTTTTTTATTTTTAAATTTAGTTGCCCGATCCGGGCAACTAGATTGCTTTTTTACCTTCCCAGGCCAATAATTTACATGCCCCGGGCATCTTGGGCATGGTATTTTTCAAACCCTGTATATATATATATATATAACAGAAACCACTTTAATACTGAAAGTTGGAAGGACTGATTTGTAGAAACAAAAGAAGAGATCAAATGACCACAGTGAGAAAAAAAAAAAAAAAAAAAAAGAGGAATATGGAACTCTGGCAAGCTGTGTTATCTATGGCTTTATCAAGGGTCAGGCACAGATAACACCCTTCATACCTCCATAGAGACCCTAAAAAGTGTGGGTTTTTGCACTATCTGCTCTACATCGAAACGGCAATGAGCCAACTAGAAAAAACAAAACAAAATAGAACAATTAATAAAAAATAAATTTTAATCCACCCCAAACAAGTAACCCAAACCCCTCAATCTCCAAAACCACCTTAAACTACCAAAAAAAAAAAAAAAAAAAAAAAAAAAATTAACAAAGGAGAAAACCCCAAAAAATTGAACCCCCTCCCCTTTCCACACCCCCCAGCAGACTAAATTAGTCAAAGCCCTACCTCACACTCGACCAGAGCAAAACCCGAACAATTGACAAAACTTAGAAGTAAAAATACCAATTACCAAGGAAATAAACTGATACAATCAAACGCAAAACTGAAATTATATACAAGCAAATTTACGAAACCTAAATGTGAAAATAACTTCAGATTAGTTGCATATTTACAAGAAACTGCCAACGGAGTGTTTCTATTGTAAAAAGAGAAAAGAGCGAGCCAAACACTCGCCTAAACCTAAAGATAACCAAAACGAGGCTTGAACAAACGGGCACATTAAACGATTACCTCTAACCTCAAAACGTAGGAGAGAACAAGCCAACAAATTCTTAGGAACATAGGAGGAAGGTATGTACCTTCTCTAAATTTTTTTTTTGCAAAATTAGCAAAAAAAAAAAAAAAAAAAAAAAAAAAAGAGCAAATTACATAACAGAAAACCACTTGCCAAGTTGAGAAGACCCCGACCCCAGCCGATCCAAACTTAAAAGTGACGCCTAAGGAGTACCTACGTCTTCAGTGCCACCTGGCATACAAGAGGGTAACCATTTTTCCAGAAAGTGCTGTGGTTATGGTTAAGGTAATAATTAAATATCCTGAACAGTTTTAAAGTTACGATTAACTGGACAGAATACTTCAAGATTCCAGTTGGGAACAGTTTAAGCTATTTCCAACTGGTTTTTAAAGTATTAAAATCCCCAAAAAACTAAAACCCTACCTGCCTTTTAATTAATTATATACTATTTTTTCCTTTATATATATATATACTTTTTTGTATTTTTATCATTTTAAAACTTTTTTGTGAGAATTTTATGTCAGTTTTAAACTTTTTTTTAATTAAAAGGAAAGGGAGTAGTGAGAGCATGTTGGGTTCCTAATAAAGTAATAGTAACCACATCATCATCTAAACTTCTATGTTATAGCTTTCATTTAGATGATTCTTTCAGTCACTAGGTTGTTAAATTAGAGTAAGTCTACAATCCTGACACTATACTTGAGAAAAATTTTCTTTAGTGTACGTTTCAGGAAAGCTTTCGGAACCTGGTTATCAATAAACTGACTGATTAGTAATTGAACATTGCGAATAAAATCTTCCTCCAAAGTGCAAATTCTAGACAACCTTAAGACCTGCGAGATAAAAATATTCTCAATAGCCCTGCTAGAAATATTACTTGACCAATTTATGAATTTGAAAATTAAAGTTATTTCTCTTATCAAACAAACTAATAACAGGGCTACCATCATTAAGGTTAATAGCCAAATCTAAAAAATCTAGTTCCTGGTTATTAGAATTAGTTTTAATGAACTTAAGGCAGCTTGGATAAATTGCAGGAAAATCAGCTTCAAGAACTCCAGAATTATTTAAGCAGAGAAGGTCATCAATATATCTGTAAGTGTATAGATAGCTGTCACTTTTAGAAGTGTTCTTAATAAACAGAAATTCTTTGAAAAATAGAAACAGATTGCAAACACTAGTAGAATGTGAGCAACCCATAGGGATTCCATTAACTTGCTTGTAGAACTTATTGCAGAAAAAGATATAATTATTTTTAATACAGCAATTTAACGAAGTATTCCAGGACCTTTCTGAAATTGTGTCAGAGACCTTAAATTCCTCAAAAAGTAATTTAAGGGTGTGAATAATATTATCAACAGGGAGGCTGGTATACAATTTTTCAAAGTCATAGCTATCAATATTTACAGGCTTAATAGTAAGGATGTCAGAAATAACCTCTGCATTGCTATTAATAATCCAAAAATCCTTACTGCTTAAATTTGTACAGGATTTAACTCGACTTAAAATCTGCTTCAGAACTTACTCAAAATACTTATGTATTGCTTTCTTGTGACTTTTAGTCCCACTAGCTATGAACCTAAATTTCACCGGTTCCTTATGAAATTTTGCAGTAGCAAAAAGATAAGGAAATCCAGATTCATAACTCCTATCCAATTTAAGCTGAAGCTGTTTGTAAAAAGCCTTGAACTTATTAGCAAGTTCCTTACCAGAAACAGGAGAAGGGTGATAGGTGATTTTATTATGTAGCTCACTATTAATTAAGTCATAATAGAACTTCTTACATATTATTGCAAAATTATTAATGGCTTCATCTGCTGTTGTAAAAATGTATTCTTTTTGAATATTATAGATAGATTGCTTTAGTTCTTTAGAGAAAAAGATACTATTATCTTGGGAAATAGTTCTATATTTCTCTTTTTTTCATTTCTCACTGTGGTCATTTGGTTTCTTCTTTTGTTTCTACAAATCAGTCCTTCCAACTTTCAGTATTAAAGTGGTTTCTGTTATTGTTTTTTATTTTTATTTTATGCAGCATTTGGCATTTTAGAATTTCAAAAGCATTTGTATTTTGCATGTTACCTTTGTTATAATATATATATGTAAAATAATATTAACGTGCAAGCAGTCTACCCTCATAAACAAACAAATAGGGCCAAAAACCTTCAGATAATAAAAAGAAAAAAAAACCAAAACGAATAACAATTCGCTTTGGGTTTTGTTTTTGTTTTTATCTGAAGGTTTTTGGCCCTATTTGTTTGTTTATGAGGGTAGACTGCTTGCATGTTAATATTATTTTACATACACTAACTGCATCTAATACTTGCAGCATTGTGCAGTTTTGTTGTGGTTTACGTTATATTACATAAGTGAAAATTTAACTTTCCTATGCTATATATATATATATCATCATACTTAAAACAGTGGAGACAAATTTATCTCTTTTTTTTTTTTTATCTTCAGTTTACATATTAATTCTTCATCACTGTATTACTGTGTGTTTCAGGAATGGTGGACTTGAAGATGATATCAATACTTACAGCATTGTATCAGGTTTGTGGAACAGCATGTACTCACTTGGGTAAGTAGAACTGCTTCATGCAAGTTGTTTTTAAACATAAAGATATTTTAATATTTGTGTTAAGTGAACAGTGCAGCGTTAAAATCCAGAGTGCTTGCCACCTTGTTTCAGTGTTTGGTTTTGTGCCACAACTTGCATGTAAGTAAGCAATTTGTGCAAACCCAGCAGTTGCTTATGTAATTATCATGTACCGCAGAAAAATGCTCCCCAAACAGTGTGTGCGAGTGTTTTATATGTGTGTCTGAATGGCTAATATGTGCTTTGTGAATTTTTTCTTGCACTTTTATACTTTTCTGTCATCATTCTTTTAGTTGTGTTCCACTACTGTGTAATACACAGAATACTCTGAACTTTTGACACTAATACAGGGTCCATACTCTTTTGGAGAAATAAAAATTAAGGACAAGTGGTAAAAGCATCAGTTGTTGCCAGATTTCAGAATCGGGTTCCAAATAATAGGGATGTTAAAAGGTGTGTCAGTATCTCAGGTGTTAGGGGTAAGGTAGATTTCAATGCTTTCGCTGTTGCTGAACGGGGCGATCCGCTTAACATTTTGCCAATCAGGAATCGCGGACGTATCGCTGATGGTTAAAATTGAAAGGGAGGTGGAAGGGCTGCCTTTCTTAACATCAGGGATATTTTCCATCAATCACTGGTTTATGCTGCAGTAAGTACTACCAATATAGTGAGTAATGCCTGTGGAAGTGTTGATACGGATAGAGTAGACACCTTGTAACTCTAGGGGTTTATTGGGATCTCTGTCTTTAAGGATGAGGTTGAGAAGATGTGGAGGTGGTTTTGACTGCAATCCTGTAGCCAAAAGACCTGAAAATAGAGCAAATTTTATGAGTGAAGGACAGGCTAAAGGGCAAAGTGCCAACAAACTGATAGGTGGTGGAAGGTTCAGGCAGTAAACTAGATCTATTCTGTGATTCAAAACTCTTAATTAGGCTTAATTAATCATAGACTAATTAAGAGTTTTGAATCATTTTTGAATCACAGTCTATGACTAATTAGTCATAGACATAGACTAATTAAGAGTTTTGAATCACAGAATAGATTTAGTTTACTGCCTGAACCTTATACCACCTATCAGTTTGTTGGCACTTTGCCCTTTAGCCTGTCCTTCACTCGTAAAGTTTGCTCTATTTTCAGGTCTTTTGGCAACAGGATTGCAGTCAAAACCACCTCCACATCTTCTCAACCTCATCCTTAAAAAGACAGAGATCCCAATAAACCCCTAGAGTTACAAGGTGTCTACTCTATCCGTATCAACACTTCCACAGGCATTACCCACTATATTGGTAGTACTTACTGCAGCATAAACCAGTGATTGATGGAAAATATCGCTGATGTTAAGAAAGGCAGCCCTTCCACCTCCCTTTCAATTTTAACCATCAGCGATACGTCCGCGATTCCCGATTGGCAAAATGTTAAGCGGATCACCTCGTTCAGCAATCGGCATGCCCTCAGTTACAGCGAAAGCATTGAAATCTACCTTACCCCTAACACCTGAGATACTGACGCACCTTTTAACATCCCTATTATTTGGAAACTGATTTTGAAATCTAGCAACAACTGACGCTTTTACCACATGTCTCATTTCACGGCTGATGAAGGTAGAAGTCGCTACCAAAACGTCCCGATTATAATTTTTCAACGTAACTTACGTGTGTGATGCCGATTTCAAGAATTCTAATGTTTTGTGTGTTTTCCTGCCAATTCTTCTCACTATAAAAATTAAGGACATGCAAACTTTTTAATAAGCTTTGGAAAATGTTAAAATTTGTAATATAAAGATATATACAATACGAATTTGTAATCTTTTATAGTAGCATCTATAATCACATCTCTCTATAATTTGTAGTCCCTTATAAGGACATCTACACCGATGAGCCATTATATTATGACAACCTACCTAATAAGCTGTAGGACCCCCCCCCCCTCTAGCCTGCAAAACAGCCACCACTCGACGAGGAATCGATTCGATGAGGTGGTGATAGGTATCCTGGGGTATCTGGTACCATAATATCCACAGCAGGTCCTCCAGTTCCCATACATTTCGGGGGGGTGATTTAGTGCGAACCCACTTTTCCAAGTCGAACCACAAATGTTCGATTAAGTTCGTCAGGTGAATTTGGAGGCCAGGGTATTAACAGAAAGTCAGCAGCATGTTCCTCGAACCACTCCTTCATGATTCTGGCAGTGTGGCATGGCACATTATCCCATTGGTAATGGCCATCACCAGCAGGGAACTCAGTTGCCATGAATGGGTGAACTTGGTTGGCAACAATGTTCAGATACCTGACGGCTGTCAGGTATTGTGCTATTGGGATAATGGGACCTAAAGTGTCCCACGAAAACATCGCCCATAGCATAACACCGCCGCCGCCGCCGCAAGCCTGTTTCTGCCCAACAGTGCATCCAGGTACCATAGCCTCCGCTGGTAATCGGCATATCCATTCTCGGCCGTCTACGTGATGCACTAGGAATCTTGATTCGTCAGACCAGGCCACTTTCTTCCAATCATCCAGGGTCCAATCTCGATGATCTTGGGCTCATTTCATGCGTTGTTAGTGATGATGTGCAGTGAGCATGAGGACTCGGCTGGGTCTTCGGTTACGCAGGCCCGTGCGCAGAAGGCTGTGATGAACTGTGTGCTGTGACACATTGCCCTGATCACCACTGTTGCAGCTGCAGGTGATTTGTGGCCCTGTGGTCACTGTCAACAATGCACGACAGTCTCCACTCCCCTTTGGCATCAGTGAGCTGAGGGCGACACACGGCTGGACAACGGTTCATTGTTTGGCCATCTGTTCACCACTTTTGATACATACTCACTACAGCAGCACGTGAACAACCCACAAGTCGGGCTGTTTCCGAGATCGTAGTTCCGAAGCATCGTGCCATCACAATTTGTCCGATAAATCGGCAGCTTTTCCCATTCTGACTCTGAACATTCTACTAACTGAAAGCAGGTCCACGGGTTGTATATATATTGCTCTGTGAACTTCACCTGTACCACTATTCAGTCTCCAGGCACGCTCATTTCTCTAGGCTGGGGGTGGTCATAATGTAATGGTTCATCAGTGTATAATCATATCTCTCCCCTTCTGTTATCACCTAGTCAGTCCTAGCAGAATTTTTGTAGAAGGAGCCAAAGGTAGAAAGCCTATGGATGATTGCAAGAAGTTATTATGTAACTTGATACCTTCTCCCAAGGACCTGCTATCAAAGTATAGCAGATGAACAGCAAAGGGGCAAAAATCATATGTGAAGGTGTTCCCAAGTGCCAAACAAAGGCGACACGCCCCAAATTTGTGACTTTTTTACTTGTTGCTCTTAGTGAAAGTTGCAAGAAATTTTATCTCAAAATAATATATATATTTTTAAACACAAATTTTGATGTCCAACAGCAGGAACTCAGCTGCATAACAGAGAGGAACAAATAAAGAAAAGAAATGCAGACATCCTTCCAAGGAAAGGGAGAAAAATAAATAAATGAGGAAGCGAATTTATAATACTATTTGTCCCCCAAAACAATTTACACAGATACACTAAACATAAAATGTAGCAGAAACTCAGCAAAAACAAAACAAAAAAAGAAACAGAAAAAATGAACAAACAACAAAGATGTCATGATTTCCTCTGTTTAATTTAATAAAAGAGTTTGTATGGATGTATTAAGAGGGAAAAGGGGGTATTTAGAATTACTCCTAATGATAATTGAGGGTCTCATTCAAAGACTTGAGGTATTTGAAAATCCCCCTTTTCGTCTTAATACCCATAAAAACTTTTATCAAACAAAAGAGTACATAAGGACATGTGTTATTGAACGGAAGAATGGGGTGTAAGTACAACACGACCAAACACTTCACATGGTACAAAACCAAGGAGGAGCAATGCACAGAGATGCTGACCTCTGGAAATTGTTTTCAGTAACCAACATATTTTTTTCTTCAGTAATCCAGCTCATAGTGGCAAAATTGGACATCAAGCAGGACAATAAATTCCAGTCTGTCACAGGAATTATTTCAAAAAAAAAAAAAAAAAAAGAAAGAAAGAAAAATAAATAAATGCAACAAACAATAATTTGCTAGTGGTAGAATTAAAAATAATGTCTAAAGGAAAAATCTAAAATATTACCTTCCGCAAACTTTTAGATTTTTTCTTTTATCCCCGCTTTAATGTCCTGAGATTTTTTCAGAGATGGAATTGACTGTTTCTCCTATACAATCCATTTTACTAAAGAACTGAACTGCAGACTCACCCTGTGTTTTAAATTTGTAGTTCACAGTTTGTATAGCCAGAAGGTTTCGATGTTCATACATTCTGACTTTATGACTATAATTTCATTCATTACACTGAAAGAACCTCCAGCATGAGGACCCTGAATACATTATAAAAAAGCTTTCATTATTTTAGATAAATGGAGCAACTTCAAGAACATGAATACTTTTTAACACTATGCATCAATTTTTACAAATTTTCCAACTTCGTGACTTCTGTTTTATCAAGCTGAAATGCAAAAATTTATCAGAAAAAAAATATTTAACAACAATACAAGGCAGTGGAAACGTCACTGGGGGGAAAAAATTATGATTACTGTAGAAATTGCGCTACATCTGACTTCTGTTTTCAGAAAAGTTTGCTCTTTGTTCATGCTGAAATACAAATATTTTTGGAATAAAATGATATTTAACAACAATAGAGAGCAGAAGGAACATCATGAGAAACAGAATTTATGATTACAGGGAAATTTTTGCTCTAACTTCTGTTTTCAGAAATCGTTGCCAACATTTTCAAGCTGAAATTCAAACATTTATGTGAAAAAGTGATGTTTAACAACAATACTGGACATTAATAAGAGCAATGAGAGTGAACTTACCCCTACCAGTAGGTCCGTTCTCTCAGAAAAGCATACATTTCTTTGCACGTTAACTTTCATTTCAATATCCACGGTTGGTTTTGGCCGTTGGTGCGGTGGTTTTTATGTTGTCTTCAACATGTTTTTTTATTTGACTGATTGAGCAATTTATTAACTTATACTGCAGAACTGATACTTTGGTCCAAGAAACCTCTTTTATACTTTAAAAACCCTATATTTATAATTTACATTGACTTTGAATAATCCTAACCAGTAACCTAATTGGCTTTAAAAAAAAAAAAAAAAAAAAAAACCCTAATTACATGAACATTCAGAAAACCATAAACAAACTTCCTATTTACATACACCAAAACATCAAACCAAAACATTTAAAAGCCTAAAATTCAATTATTCACAACGAACTTATCTCATTGCCTTCTATTTACAAACTCATCTCACACACTCATTCATGCACCACACCTCTGCCGTTCCCAACGTAGATTGCCCCGAGCAGCTTTCCACCCATCCAGGGTCATCATCTGGAGGCCAGTTGGTATCAGCCCTGCTATCACAGTGCGAGTGAGTGAGAGAAGCGATTTCTTGCGTCGGCCTCATGTCCCACGTCATATTGAACACATGGCCACCGTGGCTCTATCTGTTAAGAACTGTAGTTAATATTTTATTTTCTTCTGGAGTATTTTTTCCTTTTTTGTTCTATTTTTATTAGTTCTTTCCATTTTTCATTAAGTATATTTGGGTCCCAAATATACTTAATGACCCAAATATATAATGACCCAAATATACTTAATGAAAAATAGAAAGAACTAATAAAAATAGAACAAAAAAGGAAAAAATACTCCAGAAAAAAATAAAATATTAACTACAGTTCTTAACAGATGGAGCCACGGTGGCCATGTGTTCAATATGACGTGGGACATGAGGCCGACGCAAGAAATCGCTTCTCTCACTCACTCGCACTGTGATAGCAGGGCTGATACCAACTGGCCTCCAGATGATGACCCTGGATGGGTGGAAAGCTGCTCCGGGCAATCTACGTTGGGAATGGCAGAGGTGTGTGGTGCATGAATGAGTGTGTGAGAT
The DNA here is from genome assembly GCA_039090855.1 of Macrothele yani. Lineage (NCBI taxonomy): Eukaryota > Metazoa > Arthropoda > Arachnida > Araneae > Macrothelidae > Macrothele > Macrothele yani. The sequence continues at coordinate 97,873,726 of CM076992.1, read as the reverse complement.
GAGTTTGTAAATAGAAGGCAATGAGATAAGTTCGTTGTGAATAATTGAATTTTAGGCTTTTAAATGTTTTGGTTTGATGTTTTGGTGTATGTAAATAGGAAGTTTGTTTATGGTTTTCTGAATGTTCATGTAATTAGGGTTTTTTTTTTTTTTTTTTTTTTTTAAGCCAATTAGGTTACTGGTTAGGGTTATTCAAAGTCAATGTAAATTGTAAATATAGGGTTTTTAAAGTATGAAAGAGGTTTCTTGAACCAAAGTATCAGTTCTGCAGTATAAGTTAATAAATTGCTCACTCAGTCAAATAAAAGAACATGTTGAAGACAACATAAAAAACCACTGCACCAACGGCCAAAACCTACCGTGGATATTGAAATGGAAGTTAACGTGCAAAGAAATGTATGCTTTTCTGAGAGAACGGACCTACTGGTAGGAGTAAGTTCACTCTCATTGCTCTTATTAAAGTAATTGTAGGTACGTAAATTTTTGTATAGTTATAGTGATACTGTGACTTGTCAAACAAGGAATTAAATACTGGACATATTTTTAACATCACAAGAAAAAGAATTACACTTATGGGAAAAATCTTCACTCTGTCTAACTTCCATTTTTGAATGTTTTTAAAAACAGAAGACGACCTCTCTCCCCAACCAATCCCCCCAAAAATTCTGTTCAGTTTTGCATCAATCTCTTAAATGACCCACATGATGACAAAAAGGGTGGAATTCTGCAAATCCACAGAAGAATCTCATGCCTGTTTCCAAAGCAGAAAAATCAAATGGCGATTTTCCATAATTTCATTGGCATGTCCGTACTTCCGTAATTTCAAACAAAAATTCGTAATAGTACGGAACATCCGTACTGGTAGGCATATCTGGCAATGATGCAATTGGCAATAGTGAACCAGAGCCATCTATTAGTGATGCCTGCAACAGCAATCCAGACCTGTTAAAAAAATAAACTGCAACTAAACATCATAGTGGAAAAAATTAAGGGCATATTTGAAAGAATAAGGACTTTTTAAGAGCCTTAGAAATGCAAATAAAAAGTAAAGACTTTTAAGGGTTTGGGAAGAAGTGTAAGTGTACGAACCCTGTAATAATGCCTGTGCTGTAGAGACATACCACCTGTTGTTCCAAAATCTTGTGAGTCTGAACTAATGCCCATTTTATGTTGTTTATTCCAGTGCTGCCATTTTCTATGAAAATCATTTTTACTGGTTGAATACTTGCTTATGCACACCTGTACAAGAGAGAATAAAAAAAGAAAGAAAAAAAAAGAAACTCATCCTGTCCCTGAAAACTACCACCATATAATTTGGGGCAGAGTTATAGGAAATGCAAGAAGTGAATCCAGTCTTCTGAGCTCATTGATGGCCACTAGTTTGCCTTTTGCTTTAATATATCAGCAGGCAGTAATTTTGTCTATTTTAACCATGTTTAGAGTGTGATTGTAAAGGTTTGGTGAAACTCACATAGTGACACCTTACAAAGGTTTTAAGGAAGTCTGGTGCTGAAAGTTAAAAACAAAAAAAACAAACTGCAGCCACGTAATAGCATTCATCCTGTATTGTGTCACCAGCTCTCTAGTTTTCTTCTGGCAGTAGCATATGTGTAGTAATTGAAGGTACATGATCTAGCATCTTCCCTTCATACAGCTGTGCATCAAGGATACAATTTCATTACCTACCTACCTACCTACCTACCTACCTATCCTCTTTCTTTTTATATGAATCTCTTTCTTTACATTGCAGCTAATCCCATTCTTTAATGGTAGTACTCCCCATGCATCTTCATACCTGCCAAGTTTTACAATTTACCTGTAACATTTACAGAAATTCTACCCATTTTATGGTTATTTTATGGATGGCATATTTTAGAATTTTGTTTTTTATCCCCCAGGTTATTGCAATTAAAAAAAATAAGCATTCCCAAGTACCACAGTGTCTGTATCTTCTAATTTACCTGATCACATTTTCTTCCACTTCTGCATCCCCAACCCCTGTCTGCTCATGGCCTAGCTGGAAAGATTTGGTAAAAATTCTGTAGGATTGTAATTGGCAATAACTAATAAAAAAGAGTGCAAGAGAGATAAATGAGAAATATAAGCTTCACTTATAAGACTTAAAATTAAGTTTTTTAAAGGTATTCTAACATGTTGACACAAAAATTTAAGGTCAAAATCTCAGTTAAGTTAAAAAGATACTGTAATATATCATAATGTCTGTCACTGTTACAAACAAAATTGTTATGTGTATTTAGCCTAACGATAATGTACAAATGAGATAATTATGTATCAATTTCAATTTAATCACTGCAAGTGTTGAATAGTGCCAAATATAATAATTGTAGCACATAAAATCAGTTAAAATCGACAAATCATTTGCATAATAAATCAGCTTTCAGTTGACATGTTCAATACATTTCATCAGTATGTTTGGTACATTAGTCAATCAAACATATTGATGAAATGTTTACTGAAAATTTCTTACAGATTTCAATTCTTGAAAGTTCAGAGGTCTGCATCTTTATACACCAAGTTGTTGACACATAGCTAATTAACATCTCTGCCTGCCCCTGCAATTTTGCTTCCTCTTTAAACTACCATACTGATGCCATTGTAGACCCTCCATTTGAGGACCCTCCCATGTAGATTTAACTCTTTTTAAAACACAGTTCCTTGTTGTAAGCAACGAAGGAGATCAAAATTTTAATGCTGTTTCCATGGTAGGTAACCAACCCTATAGTGTGAGGTTCTTTCCTGTCTATTCTTGGCTGGCATGAAAAAAACAAAGATTTCTCTTTCAGACAAATTGATTACCTTTTAAACATGGGAAATGATCTAGAGCACAGGTTTCTGACTTCTCTTATTTCTGAGTCCAGGTTTGAATTCTGAAACAAGAAATGGATGTTATGTTTGTTTTTCTGGTGCTGCTGGTTTTCTCTTCCCCTGAACCAGTGACTCAAAATTAGGCATGGACAACTCTGAAAGATAGCTTTAGTTCCTCAATGGAATCATTAAATTGGGAAGAAAAAAAGAAGGAAGATGTGTTGCCTTAAAAAAGTAAATGTGGTGATATGTTCTTCCTATTAGTCTTCCATGTATGGGAAAGGAAATGAAGTTTGAAGTGCCACTGTGTTTATCGTAACCTGTTGCACAAAGTAGTAAAATTATGCTATTAGTGTGTTAATCTCAGTCTCTTGTAACATGTAAATTTTTTAAATTCTAATAGTAGCAATTCTTTCTGGCTTTCATTTAAACTGTACAAGCATGGGAACTAGTTAACCAACAGTATGCAGGGTCAAATGACTTTTCTGTTTCTTCAGGCAAGGGGAGAGAAGTTAAAGCACCAAGAATTGGCTCATACGTTTGTGTGTTGACACAAAACATTACATAAATGGCTAACACATGCAAAGACCCTGTTTTTTTTTTTTGTTTTTTTGAGGAATAAGTGTAATAAATTAATGTTGCATACCAAAAATTGAATCGTTTTAGTCAAATCCAGCTTCACATTCTATCTTATATTTAAGTGAAAGTGGGTTCCCCCCCCCATTTTTGATGTTACAAATGAAAATATTCTACACCTATATTTAGTTTAAAAAAAAAATGTGTTTAGATTAAGCAATGTTCTTGAAATCACGTAGTTCAAGAACACATTAATTTTTGAAACAGTAAGAAAGGGTACATAATATCTAAGGTATTGTTTACCTGATATTGTCAAAGTATTTCGCACGTTGTTGCTCTGTGAGGCATGTGCTCCCGGCCTGAGAGGTCTTTTATGTTACGGGTTTTTGTGGTTAGTTATAAAAGAATTTTAGGAATAAAACAGTTAGGTTATATATTTTCAGTTCTACATTCGCACAATCAAATGTTTTAAATTTACTATTAATTAAAAGATTTTAGTAGAAAGAGTTATACTCATCAGGTCAGGAGACTTAACACAAGGGGTTCGTTGTCACCACGTTACAGCGAGCGCTTTTGGTAATTTCATACTACCATCGTTGGGCCTCTACTTCTACATGAGGGTTTCTTGCGTGTGTATACCCCTGGAGTTGCATGTCGGGAATCGAAGGGAAGGATTGCGACCATGTATGTGTTAGGTGATTTGTTTCTCATGTGTCGCCATCTATTGGATGAGTTGGTAGGTATCAGTCGTAAGTATAATTCATTTTTCATTTTTGTGTAGATATTTTGCGGCTATTATTATTTGTTTGTTGAAACAGGTGCATTATTTTTAGACCTTCATTTAATGGTGTGATTTTTTGTAATGTTCTTTTTTTTTTTTTTTTTTTTTTATGGGTTGTTCTTTTTTTTATAAGTGATTTTCAGGCTGTGTCTAGTGTGGTGGGGTCTTGTAAGTTGCATATTTTATCTTTTTTTGTTCAATTATAATGCTTTCAAAAATCCTTAATTCTTTTTTGTTTGTGTGGGTGGTTAGTAATTTAATATTTTCAAAATCAGGATATTGTTTATGTTTAATGCAGTGTTGGATAAGTGCACTTTTTTCTTCTTTTTTGTTCCAGTTCTTTATATGTTGATGTAATCTTTTTATTAATCTATTTTTTGTGCTGCCAATGTAATAAATGTGATCCTCAGAACTCTGAAACAATAGGAATTTCATATACACCTTCTGATTGTAGTATACTATTGTTATATTTTTCTTTATAATTAAGTCACTAATATTCTGAACAGAATGGCGAAAAATAATGTTGTGTTTTTTCATTAATCGTAAAAATGTCCCATTAATCTTAAAATTTTCCCACTTAGTCCTTTAATAAAAGGGAAAGAACCTGAAAATTTGTATTTCTTTTTGGGATGTTTTGACTAGACTCTTTTAATTTCTTTTTGTATTCAAAGATCAGCTTTTTAACAGTTTTTATGTCATATCCATATTGTTTGGTCATGTTAATAATCCATTGGATATGACACAAAAACTGTTAAAAAACTGATCTTTGAATACAAAAAGAAATTAAAAGATTCTAGTCAAAACATCCCAAAAAAGAAATACAAATTTGCAGGTTCTTTCCCTTTTATTAGAGGACTAAGCGGAATAATTTTTAAGATTAATGAAGAAACACAACATTATTTTTGGTCATTCTGTTCAGAATATTGGTGACTTAATTATAAAGAAAAATATAACAATAGTATACTACAATCAGAAGGCGTATATGAAATTCATATTGTTTCACAGTGTTCTGGGGACCACATTTCTTACATTGGCAGCACAAAAAATAGATTAATAAAAAGATTACATCAACATATAAAGAACTGGAACAAAAAGAAGAAAAACTGCACTTATCCAACACTGCATTAGACATAAACAATATCCTGATTTTGAAAATATTAAATTACTAACCAACCACACAAACGAAAAAGAATTAAGGATTTCTGAAAGCATTATAATTGAACAAAAAAAGATAAAATATGCAACTGATTACAAGACCCCACCACACTAGACACAGCCTGGAAATCACTGATAAAAAAAGAAAAATCCATAAAAAAAGACAAAAAAAAAAAAAAAAACGTTACAAAAAATCACACCATTAAATGAAAGACTAAAAATAATACACCTGTTTCTACAAACAAATAAAATAGCCCAAAACTATCTACACAAAAATGAAAAATGAATTATACTTATGACTGATACTTACCAACTCTCCAATAGATGGCGACACATGAGAAAGAAATCGCCTAACACATACATGGCCGCAAACCTTCCCTTCGATTCCCGACATGCAACTCCAGTGCTACACACATGCGAGGAACCCTTGTGTAGAAGTAGAGGCCCAACGATGGTAGTATGAAATTACCGAAAGTGCTCGCCGTAACGTGGTGACAACGAACCCCTTGTGAGACGTCTCCTGACCTGATGAGTATAACTCTTTCTACTAAAATCTTTTAATTAATAGTAAATTTAAAATGTTTGATTGTGTGAATGAATGAATGTAGAACTGAAAATATATAACCTAACTGTTTTATTTCTAAAATTTCTTTATACCTAACCAAAAACCCGTAACATAGAAGACCTCTCGGGCCGAGAGCACGTGCCTCACAGAGCAACAACGTGCGAAATACTTTGACAATATCAGGTAAACAATACCTTAGATATTATGTATATTTAATCAAAAGCACGTTTATAGCATAAGACAACCCTTAAGGTTGTGTCATGAATTGCATATTTCGTAAGTAAGGAAGTCATTTAATATAACATATGAGAGAGGACTTTTTCCTATTATAAAAATAAGTGAAAGTGTTTTTATTTTTTAAAGTAGTTTAGATTCTGCTAGAAGTTGTATGTAACCTTTCTATTTTCAGAGAAGTGACTGGTCCATCTTTAGGAGGAATTCTGTCAGATTTTTCACTTTTCCGGAGGCTTCAACTTTGATGGCTTTCTGCACTGTTGCAGCTGTAAGTTTGCTTTACGTGGACTGCATTTTACAATTGAATTTAAAAATAACTGACATGCTCTGTATTTTTCATATATTGCTAGGATATTAATACAGTCAGTTTAGTTTTCACTGACACAAAAATTAAGTGAAAGACAGGTACCGATATCAATTAAAATTTTGTCATTTGTTCAGATATAAAAGAACTTCATCCCTCAATTTATGTACAAAAAAGAGGTCTAAAATAGTGTTATAGTTTAATTTAACATGTCACAAGTCATTGTGTGAACAAATGTGCTACACACAACATATATATCACTAAGCTGTTCTCTGAGATTCAGAGATTAGCTCCAAAAAGAAATACAAACTACCAAATAATTTTTACTTACTGTTGCCGTACCAAACTTCTCCATTTGCAGCGATCTTGACATACAACTCGGGCTTCACTCACATCCATCACACATCATACACAAGATCTTCTATACTTCATACGTATAATCTTTTTCTCATACAGACACTCCTGAATCTGATCCTCCCATGACTTGCTTGGCCTTCCTCTGCCTTTCCTTCCTGCCACTTGGGCTAAAAAGATTTTCTTAGTAAGCATCTCATCATTAATTCTTTCAACTTGGCCAAACCACCAAAGCATATTAGTCTACACCTTGCTAACAACATGCTTCACATTACACAACTGCAACACATTTTCATTTCTCACACAATCAGAACATCTCTTGCCACAAACCTCTCGTAAGTAACACATTTCTATGACTCCATATGTTTCTTCTGTAATACCCATGTTTCATTGCCATATATCAGAGTAGGAACAATTACACTTTCATACACAGCCATGCGGGACTCTGTTGAGAATCCATCATTCCTGTGAAAACCTCCCAAAGCAGACACGACTGTCAATGAAAAATTCACTCGTCTATTAATTTCACCATCCAATTTGTTCTCTCAGTCAAACATGCTTCCTAAATACACAAACTCATTCATCTGATCAGTCACTGTGCCATTTAGACTTATATTACATTCAGTACTGCCAATTCCTCTCTCAAGCACCATAACTTTGGTTTTTCCCTTATTTATACTCAGTTTGAATTTCATGAAAACTTTGTACATCCGGGACAACATACTCTGCAACTCCCTTTTGCTCTCTGCCAACAAGACAGTGTCATCAGCATACAGCAATCTGCACACACGAATATCCCCAAGACATAAACCATTATTATCTATTTTAGCATCACACATGCACACATCCATAAATATATTAAACAGTGCTCATAAAGTGCAAATAAATAAACATGAATAACTGATGTAAGGTCATCAGTTATTAGGTCAGAATTTTAAGGTCTTAATAATGCAACACACTAAAAATTATATTGCTAATAAAATACTACACTATGTGGACAAAAGTGATTTGACACCCCCACGCAGTAACAATGGTGTGCTCCCGCAGCAGACGTGGTCGATAAGGTATAAAAACAGCAACATGAGTATGCTCAGATCAATCGCTGATAAAATGGCTAGCTGGAGAGAGCTCTTGGAGTTTGAAAAGGGTGTTATAATAGGCTGCTCATTTGTAGTATGAGCATACGAAGCATTGTTGATGCCAGTCAGGTTGCTAAATTGACCATGGCCTTTGTCAACAACAAGTGGAAGAAGACAGGGCATTTGCAGGTATTGATATCGCCCTGGAAGACCCACGAAACTGCAACCCAGGACCAGAGGGTGCTGCAGAGTGAAATCTAGAAAACCAGGTCCCAACCAATGCACGCCATAGCAAGAGTTCCAGATGGCAGCAGATGTTGTGGTCTCCACCAAGACACTTTGAAGAGAGGCCCATGCACTTGGGTATCATGGCCAGGCAGCTGCCCATAAACCTCTCATTACAAAGACTAATAAAGCCACATGGCTACAATGGTCTCAACAACATAAAAATTGGACATAGAAGCAATGGCGGCAGATGTTATAGAGTGACGAATCTGACTTCACTGTATCAGCTGGTACGGTGTGGGTCCACTGGTTGTTATCCGTGGCAGCACGAACACTGTGCTGTATAGAGATATCCTGGATAACTCAATGCTCCCAACATTGTGGCAGGTCTAAGGACACAATGATTGCTTCTTCCTGAACAACGATGCCACTTGTCATGTTTCCAGGGCTACAATGGAGTGGTATGAGGAAAATCAGGTCTCGCAGAGAGACTGGCCTGCTCAGAGCCCGGTCCTCAATTCCATTGAACTCCTATGGGATGATCTTGAACGACGGGTGCGGTCTTGACCAACACGACCTTCTTCACTGACAGAGTTGGTGGATGTACTCGAGGCTGAAGGGAGGAATATCCCGCTTTTCGTAATCCATGGACTTGTGGACAGTTTACCTCGACGGGTGGCAGCTGTAATCTCTGCAAATGTAGGACCTAAAAGCTACTGACGTAAATGCAGTACTGTTTTTCTATTTACTTACAGTGTCCAGTCACTTTTGTCTTCATAGTGTAATGTGACACTTTTAACAGCAATATTGAGTTACTTAACTCATTATGAGTTCTGCAACAAATTTAACTTTCTCTACTCAAAGTGATTACTGCTTGTTACATACCATCCCTCGAGTAAACAGAAGCCAAATAACACACCAGCAGAAGTGAAAATATGACACTAAACAAATTCATTGAGGTATCAACTGTTAGGGTTTTTTTTGGTATCTCATGATTTTAACCATTTTAATTAAAAAGCACATCTAATATGAATAAAAGAACAAAAGAAGTAAATGTGCCCTTTCTTGTTTAAGCTTAGAGGTACATGCTACAAGACATTCAGAATAGAATACAAATTTTCTGTCAAATGCAAAGAAGGAAACAAAATTCCTGCCTTTTTTTTTAACTTATCTGTGTTAGGTATTTTACTAATCTCAGTAGAAAAAATGTAGATCTGCTAATAAAGTCCAGAGGAAAAAAAAAAAACATGCAGAAGGAACATGGCATTTGCCAAAGTGCTATTCACAACATAGCCCTATTAAATAAAGGAAGGCTATGTCCCCCAGACCCAAATCAGCAATATAGCTCTTTTGTTCTGTGGTAGTTGTAGTCTGGTGTGTAGTTGTATACATTCTATTGATATATTGGCTTACAAGTACTTCATTGTCATCCCTTTTTTGGTACAATGAATTACTGAATCATGCTACATAAGCAGATCAGTAAAATGTATGAGTAGGATTCAATTCAAATACCACTAATTTAATGTAAGTTCTCCCATTTTTATAGCTGTTCATTTAATTGAAAAGCAGATGCCAAAATTGTATGCTTATCCCAGTGTACAGTAGTATCATGACTAATGGTAAACTAAAAACCGTCTAAGCACGATATATGAGATGATAAATTAAAATACAAGTGAAATCTTTTGGACCCTGCATGCAGGGTCCATCTTCAGACTAAAAAACAAATGGAAGAAGGTCACCAAAGATGCAGTTTCTATAAGTATACTGTGACGGAACGAATCATGATCTGTGCATGTCCACAATTAAATCGAACATTGTCATAGTGATTTGAGATACACTTAAAAGTTGTAACATATTATAATATCAGCATTACAATACCCAGCACCACTGCAATTTAAAGTAAAAATGTAATTATTAACATATGCAGGTAAGTCTTACAGTCCAAAATAATGTTCCAATGTGAGGAGACCCTTTCAGTGATGTCGACTAGTCTCAAAGTTACAACTCCAGTGTCAATCTCCATGGAAACGGTATAAACATAGGTTTTTTTGTCATTACAGCAGACAGAGTTCATTTTATTAATGTAAAGGCTCTCAGTGAATAACAGCTGAGATTTAGATGACCTGGAGACTAGGATTCTGTTCACATGCTTATATTAAACCACTTCTACTTATGCGGTATGTGGATGATATTCTGGGCTTCTGGCCCTACACCCTTTCAGAATTAGAATTGTTTGCCAATTCCTTTTCATCCGCCTATCCTTCATTGAAATTTATCACTGAAGTTGAGATTAACAGTCGGCTCCCCTTTCTGGATTTCATTCTTACTCATACCTCTAACTCTTGTATCTCTTTTAGTGTTTATAGAAAACCTTCTTTTTTTTCTCCCCTTTTGATTGGAGGTTTAACGACCACTGTGAGCAACTCAATGGTCTATAAGCAGTCGCCCGTCCCTAATTTAGGGTCACTGGTTCCAGGGAAGGGAGAGAGCCAGTGCCGTAAGACAAACACAACATCCATGCCTGACCGGGATTCGAACCCAGACCCCTTACGGGCGAATGATCAGAGGCCAGCGCCTTAGACCACTGCGCCACCGGAGCGGCAAAAAAAAAAAAAAAAAACCTTCTTCACTCCCCATTCTCATTCCGAATGCTTCTAGTCACCCTACTTGTTATAAACTTTCTGGTCGAAAGGGCTTACACTCACTCTTCTACCCCCGCCATTCGAAATGTTGAACTTAATACTATCAAGGACATTGCTATGTCATTAGCTACTTCAGGCATTTAATTGAATGTATGAATTGGAGATATCTTCGGACCCATTCTTCTTCCTTACTTCGTGAATCCCACTCATTCAGATTCGTGAGTTCAATGTCGTTTAAGCCTAACCTTTCCAGTTCCCTTCAATCGGCTTGTTGACCTTTTGGCATTAACTTTGGACTCAAGATCTATTTTCAATCATCAGAAAGGACCGAGATAGACCAGAAGATCTACATAGGCATGGCATTTATAAAATCCCTCTTAAGTCCCATATCACCAATGAGGAGAACACTTGCTATATTGGCTCCACAGCTCAGACACTCAAAGTCCGATTGTCAAAACATTAATATGACATTAAAAATGATGCAACTTCCACAGTATTAGCCCGGCAAGTTTTTAATGGGACTCACAAACCAGTATGGGAAGAAAACTTCCATTCTTGCCGCCCCTTCATCTAAATCTCAGCTATTGTTCACTGAGAGCTTTTACATTCATAAAATGAACTCTGTCTGCTGTAATAATGAAAAACCTATGTTCATACCATTCCCGTGGAGATTGGCACTGGAGTTGTAGCTTTGAGAGACTAGTCGACATCACTAAAAGGGTCTTCTCATATTGGAACATTATTTTGGACTGTAAGACTTACCTGCATATGTTAATAATTACATTTTTACTTTAAATTGCAGTGGTGCATTACACTTAAATTACTTATGGGTATTGTAATGCTGATATTATAATATGTTACAACTTTTAAGTGTATCTCAAATCACTATGGCAATGTTCGATTTAATTGTGGACACGCGCCGATCATGATTCGTTCCGTCACAGTATACTTATAAAAACTGCGTCTTTGGTGACCCTGTTCCATTTGTTTTTTAGTCTAAAGATGGACCCTGCAGGCAGGGTCTGAAAGATCTCACTTGTATTTTAATTTCAAAAAAATATTTTAATTTATCATCTAATATATCGTGCTTAGACGGTTTTTAGTTTACCATTGGATTTTAGCACATGACGTATATTGTTTGTATCATGACTATACAAAGCCTAAGTCTCTAGTAGCTTCTTTCCATCTTAAAGGCTACTGCACTTGGTAAATATGCAGACAGACCTAGTTATCCATGCCTGGCAAGGAGAAGAGGGGAAAGGAACAAGGGCACAAAATGTACCTAGTATGTTGACAAGACCTCTGTGTTACACAACTGGGGAAGCATCATATCAAGCAGAAAGCAGAAATGTTTCTTAGACAAATCAACAAGCAAGACCCTGGGATGAAGCTTTCTAATACAGTAAAATCTCTGAATAACGGTCACTGCTCAGACCAGGAGAAAGTGGCCGTTGTTCGGAGGTTAGGCCTAAGTCAACATTGCTGGGCTGTTGCATTTCTGTAGAAACAAAATAAATATGTATATGAAGCTTATGCACAAAAAAGAAAATGTAGTAGTGCTTTTTCCAAATGCTGACTGCTGAATAAAACTGAATATAATAATTTAATAAATAATTCACGGTCTAGAGGATTATAAGAAGGCTGTGTCTGACATCTGGTGTTAGACAGCCCTTACAAATACCAAGCTAGGAGATTATGCTTAGGTTACACTATAGGAAATTCTAAAAGGAAAATGTTAGGTAGTGAAGTGTAACTGCACAGTTAGCAGGTCGCATGCTGTAAAGCAGGAACAGAGCTCACAGAAGCCAAACCAAGAAACATTGCCCACAAAGAGCAAAATTCCAGGCCCCATCAACCACGCCCACAGCCCCCGTGGACGATTGAAGCCTACATGAAAGCTGCAGCTTACTTCACTTAGAACTAAACATTTAATACCTTTCTTTTCACTTAAGCATACTGGCCATAATCTAACTCATCATGCTTTTAGCAATAAATATTCTTTGTCCCTATCTTATCCATCTTGCCAAAGTACAGAAGGAACTATGTAAAATCCAAGGAACAGGATGTGTTAGATCTCCGGGGCTGACTGTGGTGTCCGTTTTCCACTGTGAAGAGGTTTCGTTGTTCGGAGGTTATACTGTAGTTAATCCTACGAAAGTGTTCAGTACCAATCAAAACTTGCCGTTGTTCAGAGGTTTCACTATATCTCTGAAACTATGCTCTGTGCATAGTGTAGCAGAATGCTCACAAAAGAAACGAGATTGTCAGTCACACGATTATCATGAACCATATTGTCTTTCTCCAATAGTTCTCTTATTCAGTTTGTTCTATTGGAATATTGTGAAAATAGGTGGTGGTCTGCTTGTTATGTGGGGAACTGGTTAATTAGAGGCAGGTATATATGTTGAGGAGGGGCCTTGCCCCCTGAAAGTTTTTTTTTTCCCCTCATGTTTTTGGTTAAAATGCGACTTACATTAGGAAAAAAAAGTGCTTTAAATTAATAAAAATGCATTAATTTACATTATTAAAAATGCTTTAATTTTTTTCTTCTATTTTTCATTAACTTTTATTTTGTTCTGGTGGATTTCAAAAACTTCTATTTTTTTGTTCTGCCCCCCCCCCTCCCGAAAAAGTTATATATATGCCCCTGACTAGTGGTCCTGTTGCTAGAGTAGAGTGACAGGGCTAATGTACAGTATAATGTGCAAAACAATCTTTCTAACACCAGCTCAGAATAGATTATACAGAATCTTAATATACTATATGACCTTTCTTCCAGCATCTGAGGTTGGAATCATGAACCACAGCAGAGTTTACACAAGTATGAACTCATTTATCCTGACTAAAGTAGACAGAACTTTCATGACCAAATTTACCTTGCTGACCTGATACTCTGGGAATGTAGGTGAAACACGGCACCTTGAAGTACGAGGGTCATAACAAAAGTTCTGCACACGTTAATCTAAAACGGAAGCGGATGATGCAATCGAGAAAATGATTGCGTCATGTCAAGCTTGAACTCAGTAACGCAGCGGCGTCAAAACGACACACTATCATTTGCTGTGTGGGCATGGGAGGGTTTGGAAATGGAAGTGTGCAGCACCGCAGGTGAAGTCATGGCATTAGACCAGTGTGAAAATAGAAACTCTGCGAGGAAATACTCCGACACAGATTCACACTGCCTTGCAAGAAGTTTGTGGAGAAGGAACTCTTGATCGAAGCACAATTTCTCGCTAGGCATCGTGCTTTTGGAGGGCCGAAGCAGCATCGAAGATGATCACCACTCAGGCCTACCTCAAACGGCAACAGACAAATCATCTGTCACCATTGTTGTAACGCTTCTTAAAGAGATTGCTGTTGGACAGTCTTGGAAATTGCTCATCAGGCAAATTTGTTCACCATGTCTATTCACCAGATTTTGTCTGACTCACTGGGAAAAAGAAATATTGCCGCACGCTGGGTGCCCCATCAACTTACCCCCGAGCAGAAGGCAGCCAGAGTAAGACCTCCACAGGTTTGAAAGGGAAGGCGACACCTTACTGAACAGAATTGTCGCAATTGATGAGACTTAGACCCATGATTTTGAGCAGGAACTGAAATCACAATCAGCGGAATGGAGGCATCCAAGTTCCCCACGCCCCTCAAAGTGTCGTCAGCAACAATCCAGAGTGAAGCAAATGATGATTTTTGTGTACGATGCCCAGGGTGTTGTGGTCTCTGTGGAGTGGTGGTAGGGCAAAATGTCAATGGCCAATATTATCAGACTTTCTGAGGATAAAGTTAAGACCGAAAATTTGTCAAAATCACCCTAACTTGTTGGAAGCGGGAGCAATCTTGATGCATGAAACTTTATCCCAACCACCATACTGCCCTGATCTCAGTCCATCCGACCTTGATGATTTTCCAAAGTTAAAAACTCTGCTCCATGGTATCCGCTACAAATCGCTGGATGAACTGTCATTGGACATGACCCGAGTAATACGACAGCTGAACAAAGATGGTGTACTACGGAGCATCCAGGACCTGCCTCACCGCTGGCAAGCTGTCATTAGCAGCGGAGGGGACTACATTGAACGGCAATAAGGTAAGTTTTCTCTGTTACTGCACACTTTTCTCAAAAATTGATAGTGTGCAGAACTTTTGTTATGATGCTCAAAGCACAAATTGTTGTTAGGAATGTATGGATAGATATCCTAGCAGAAATAACATTGTTTTCTTGGTCAAAACATTACAGTTGTTTTGACTAAGCAATCAGATATTTAAAAAAAATCATCACTGGCTAAAGTGGGTAGAGCAGTGTATAGTAGGGAGCAAGGATGGGCTGTTGACTTTAGGTGGCATGTAAACCCTGGCCATCAGAAACCTTAGTTGTCCAAATCTGCATTTGTGAATATGCTGGTAGTCAGCTCTCTGGACCCAGAGAATAATGGAGAAAATAAAAGCTAGCAAAAACGTGACACCAAGCAGAAGAACTGAGCATAACCCCCGTAGTCTACAGTTGACATCAGAGCATGCCAATGAAGCAACAAGAGAGCAAAAAAAGAGGATGAGTACAATTTCTTAACAGCTAGATGAATGTCTGCTTTGTGTGGCAATTCATAGTGAAAAAAATAACATTCAATTTGGGCAGTAAGAGCAGCATTTGCTATATGACAGGCAAACTCTCTGCCTTCATTGGGATTAATTATTGAAATTCTATTCAAATATATGCTTTTTATGTATGTGGTTTTATGAATACGAATTGTTAACTTTCATTCTGCTATCAAACACACTCATAATTTAAAATCAGTTTAATTTTAGATTCTGCTTCTCATAAACTGAATCTTTTAATTCATTTATTAATTTCTTTTCAGTGTGTGATTGCAATACTGGCATGGGTAAATGTTTTTTCTTGCTTTGGCCCTGTTTCTACTGACATTGAAGAAAAAAGCAAAGAACCTTCATCCACTCCATCTGAACATACACCTCTACAAGCAGATCGTGTTAATAACTATGGCTCACTTCCAGAAAATTATCAAAATCCAGCTATTTAATTTTATTGTTTTTTTTTTCATTTTTCTCATGCATGCTGTATATGCAGTATCAAAGTATGAACCAGTACTTTTACACAGATTTTCTCTTCAAATGTCCTCAGCCTCTATTAGATTATCTTCTAACAGCTTTTACCACTTTTGCTCACTTAAACAGGTGCTGTGTTATTCAGATTTTGATTCTCCACATTCAAAATTTTTTGGGTTAGATGTAGTTCTTTTTTTTTCCTCATTAGGTGCTCAGGTAAAAAAAAAAAAAAAAAAGATGCCTTACTTCAGTACTTCAGATAAATAGCAGCCTCAGCAAAACTAGAAATTCCACATTGACAAAATATATTCTAATCTATAAAAAGAACTGTTCATTTCACTCCTTATATATGTGCACTGGCTAATGTCTAATGATTTAGGGCTGTTTTTTGTTAAAAGTTCGTTTGTTGTTATCAGTTTTTGCTGAAAATCCTCATTGTGATCTTTTACATTCCCTGTTTAAAAGCTCTTATATTTTAAGAATGTTGAAAGTTTTGCCAAATGTTTTTAATTTTTGTAAAAATCTTTCATTCATTAGGACAGTTTTTGATAAATTTTAGGAATAAATTGCTGTTGAGCATGTTATATATATACATATAGTGTAAATTTATTTGATGGTTTATGCTCAGACTTGGAAATTATAATTTATTCAGAATTTTTAACTTAGTTCTATGATTAGTTAATGTTTTTGATTGTTTGTAGAATAAAGGATTTATATCTCAAAAACTTATCAATTATTTTTTCAGAAAAAAACAAAACCTGATCTTTTGCTATGTTTTTAGGATCAGAAACATTTTTGTCTTACATTGTAGCTGTTAGTGAAATAATGCACACCCATGTAAATATTTTCATGTCAGAGATGTCACTGTAAATTCATTACCCAAGAGGAGTGAATGAATAAAAATGTGAAATCACACACATACACACATGGCATGACACAATTTTATTTGCAAAGTGCAGTGCAATACATTTATTTACACATAACCTGAAGAATGTAGGTTTTATTAATATGTTGTGTGGAACAAGAATTTGAACTTTTAAGTTATGTAAAAAAATTTAAAAGTTTGGAAGGTTTCAATGGATAACTTGTCTTTTTCAACCTGGGAACAGATGAATGCTCTAAGTGGCTGCCAGATCTGTAAAATTGATTTCCATATTAATGGATTAATAAAAGGGGAATCATAGTAACTAATTTTTTTTCTAATTCCTATAGACTCCAGCTTCAAGCAAAGAATATATTTATGTTCGAAGCTCCCCCCCCCCCCCCCCCGTAAATAATCTCTTTAAGTCAAAAAATCATAGTACTGCCTTGGGGGTGGTAGATAATGACCTCCATGAGCAACTTATAGGGTAGGGTTATAAGCAGTTGCCCATCCCTAATTTAGGGCCACTGGTTCCAGGGAAGAGTGAGAGAGCCAGCTGACAAACATGCCTCATCTGGAACTTTAACCCAGAAACATCCAGACAAAAGATCAGACTACTTGGCCACCAGGGTGGTTGGTTTTCCACACTACTGGGCATGATTGCTCCTGTGGGTGTTAGATTCAAGCATACAATTTGTTTACGTTCTAAATTTTTTCCATGAATAATTACTGAAAGCCAAAAGCATATTGCTGTTTTGTTTTTATTAACAAACTGTATCTCTGTGCATGGTAATTTCTGTTTCCTCAAATTGCTATAGGTGATAGCTTCATACATATAACTTGTACATGTTCAAAGTTATTTCCACTACTAATTACTGTATGCCAAAAAGCCTAGTGTTGCTTTGTTTGCATTAACAAATCTAAACTCTAGGCATTACAACTTCCATTTTCTCAAATTCCCATATGTGCTGGCTTTAAATAGAATAAGTTTGTACCTGAAATTATCTCCTTGCTGCCTAGAGAGGTTGAATGGTAAGAAGCACAAACTCCTGGCTTGTCGTCAAAGTCGGTCCTGGTTTTGAGGCACAGATGTTGTGTTAATTTGATAGCACTACTTCTGTTCTTCCCTCAAAACTAGTTGTCCCAAATTAGGGACCGGCGACTCCTTATACAGCCTTAGATGCTCATGGAGGTTGTTAAACCTTGAAACAAAACGAAATCTTCACAACTAATTGCAGCAAGATTCTTAGAGCTATAAGCAGTTGCCTGTCAGTAATTTATGGCCACTGGTTCCAGGAAAGGGACGACACCGTCAGACAAGTACACCACCCACACCTTATCTGGGACAAAAACTCAGGCCCTTCTCAGATGAATGATTTGTAGCCAGAGACTAGACCGTGAGGCCAAGTTTTTTTACTTCTTAAACTGCAGCAGTTTGTGGAATACCACATTGACTGCTGATTAGTTGAATCTACTACCCAACCACCTTGATTATTCCTCTACTATGCTTATTCCTTCAGTGGATTGGAATTTGTCTTCTCACTCGTCAAGGATGTTGATGTGACATTATTTTTCCTTCTCTCCATGGGATCCCAGTGCCAGATTTTCTAGATGTTAGACTCATCGTACCTCTGCAATATATCTCACATGTGCATAGCTGCCAATCCTTCTGATTTTGGGGCGTCTTTCCGTTATTCCGATCGGAAAGTGATTTCTTCTGATTTTTTATTCTCATACCAACCCCCCCCCGTTTTCTTTTCACCCTATTTAAAGAGCAAAAAATATATTCCACTTCAAAAAATCCCTAACACAAGATGATTAAAAAGAAAAATTATTTCCACTGTGCGATCGGCACGGTTTTCTGCTTTGCCGTGGACTTTTGGATGAATCACTACCGCTGAAAAGGGACGTGCCCAGCCTCACCTTCCCCTGCGCACGCCGCACAATGCTGGTGACCTGACGAAGGGTTACAATCACGTTCTCTCTCTCTCTCTCTCTCTGTTCTCCTTTTCAGATAATGCATTGTTTGTCTCCCGGGTCGCAACTTCTCAGTAGGCCAGCATGGGGTGTGTCTTGCATTCGAAAATGTGTCTTTATTACTCCCAGTTCGAAATGCTATTTCAGAACGTAGTTATCGTAAAAAAATAATTCAAACGGATTTTAAATCTGTGGAATTTTTAAGCCCAGATCAATACCCAACATGGCGAAATTAAGCAAAAGCTGTCAGTTTTGTGAAATTAAAAATGCATTGAGGCATGGTTTTGTAACTTCTTCTGTGGCAATAAATTTGACCTAATGAAAAAATGCTACTATAAGAGGAAATTAAAAAAATTCCAATGTTCATTCGAGCCAGTGCTTCTCCAGCAATGATTTATTTTGCTGGTCCGTTAGTAAGTTTTCTACACTTTCCAACCGTGCTTTTTTGTTCGTCGCTCGATAACGTGCATAAAAATGTCTTGGCTTGATTCAACGAAATTAATATGTTGGGGTACTATTTTTTCCTCTGCAAATTGCATCTTTTTAAGCTGTTACTGTTTTATTATAGCAGTTTTACTTGCATTTTTGTTCAAGTGTCAATAAATTTAGTATTAGTGATTCGCTATGAGCAGCAATATGAAAGGGGGGGGGGTACTATCAAACATTCCGTAATGCGTATTCTGCGGAATTCCTGTGTATTGCAAAATCTTCAAAAAATGAAAAATATGCATTTTGCACTACACGTTGATGTAATTTCAGCGTTTGGCGTGGTGGAAGGAATGCTATTACTAATAATATTTCTTGTGCCAAGCACAAATCTAATGTTGACTGGTTGGAAAAAAAAATATGAAATTAACTTCCTTTGTTAAAAGTTATAATGAATGATGCGATTCGTGCAAAATGTTTGTTCACTTCGTTTTTAGTTGAGCATAATTTACCAATTAGTGTCCTCAGTCACTCATTTATTTCATTTTTTTTATTTGACCGTCTCTTCATAACATAATCCTAGCATGAAAATGGTTTGTTTATGAAAACATTTTAGTTTGTTCCGTGACGGCGTGGGATATGATCCTATTGGATTTAGGGGTCAAAGGGTGAAACATCCTTCCCTTTAGATGCAAGCTTCCATAAAAATAATTTTTTCTCTCTATATAGATCATAATGATATAGCATAGTAATGAGAAATTACGTATGGATAATCGGAATAAATGTGCCGATAAATTCAAACATCTGTAGTCATATCAATTAAAAGTTGATACTTGATTTAGGTAACATATTGTTTTTTAATCGATATGTTCAGTACATTTAATCAATATGCGCAACAAGTAATTTCATTGAATATATCGATTTTTTGGTTTCTGAAAGTTGGCTGGTATGGATGTGAATGATGGGATCCAGATTTACTTTAACAGTAGTCAGTCCATTTTGATATCACAAAAGATTAATAATTGCTGATCACACATTAAAGGTCATATCTCTATGTCCAGTACTGCTGTGGTAATTGCAAATCTTTCCCCAGAAGTTTTCATCTAGTACTTATGCATGCAGCTGCAAAATTACGGCAAAGTGATTGGATTCATAAAAATTTTGCATACTGAGCATTTTCACAGTGTGAATTCAATGATGTTCTCAGCTTCTTTGTCAGAGTGCAAATGGAATTTACATCTGAAAATACACTATCTACCAACAAGTAATTGGACACCCCTGCAATCGCCGATATCTGCGGTCCTGATACACGTCACAGCCGCCGCCGTTAAATACTGTGTAGGAAACAACAACACAACCAGTCGCATGCAAGATGCCACAGTTCGGAGCTCTCTGATTTCGAGAAAGGTGTAATTGTTGAGTATCACAGAAATGGCCGATCCACACGTTACATATCCAGCGAGTTGAAGTACCCAAAATCAACAGTGGCCTACGTGATTGGCAAGTGGAAGGTGACTGTCGGAATGTGCCCTGACCCGGCAGACCCACAAAACTGGGAGTTAGAGATCGAAGGGTGCTGGCCAGAGAAATTCGGAAGAACCGCACCAAATCGATGGGCCACATCTGCGAGGAGTTTCAACAGGCATCCGGGAGTGTTCTTTCGATGAATACCATCCGTAAGGAAGCCCATCTGCTCGGTTATCATGGACATGCTGCCGCCCACATGCCTTTGATCACCAAGTCCAATAGCGCTGCTCGGCTAACGTGGTGCAAAGAACGTCGACAGTGGAAACAGGTTCTCTGGAGCGACAAATCAAGGTTCACCCTCTACCGTTCGGATGGCAGGGTCTGGGTTTGGCGTCTGCCTGGAGAACGCCTCCTGCCGGAATGTATTGTGCCAACTGTGAAGTTCGGCGGCGGTGCAATTATGCTATGGGGGTGTTTCTCCTGGTATGGCACGGGACCCTTGGTCGCAAATCCTGGTAGACTCAACGCCGAGACCTACTGCACCATTTTGGATGACCATGCGCTTCCTACGTTGTGGCAGTTTTACGGGGTGGACCCATGTTACTTTCAGGATGACAATGCCACCTGTCATGTTGCAAAGTTTACCATAGCTTGGTATGGTGACAATGGGGTTAATCGAATGGACTGGCCTGCGCAGAGCCCGGACCTTAACCCTATTGAGCACCTCTGGGACGAGTTGGAGCGTCGACTTAAGGGGTGCCCTCACCATCCAAAATCAGTGAAGGAACTGACCTGTCTTCTCCAAGCCGAGTGGAAGAAAATACTGCTAGCCATCGTACAACGCCTAGTTGAGAGTATGCCCCGGAGGGTTGCAGCTGTAATCACCGCTCGTGGAGGCTCCACCAACTATTGAAGGTGAATAAACTTTGTTTTCCTTTGCTATCACAGGTGTCCAATTACTTGTTGGTAGATAGTGTAATTACTAAATCTTCCATGTGTGGTCAATTTTTGTGTCACAGTTGGAATTCAATACTGTTATTGCCATGAAACTGGCCATACACATTCTGGCCTTGATTGGTCAATGGTAGCAGGGCTAGTCCCTAATGTAATTGGCAGCTCTGCACTGCTTGGCTTATATCTTTATGACAATGTACCTGTTGTGTAACACTCTACGACAGATCCACCCCAACTGTCTCTGCTGTCCGTGTCAATGGACATTGATGATCATCACATGTCTGTTTCATGTTCCCTGTTGGGAAAAACACCTGAAGTTTCTACCTTCACATCCTAACAACGACTGTACTCCTACTGATCCCTGATGCATCAGTCAGTGATTGATCAGGAAGCCTGCTTGGAGGCTTCTTCATTGTATGATGACTTATACACTGATTGCCAGACTACTACATCTTCAAATTCCCCACGTTATGCACAGACTGTTGTCGCACCTCTCAACAGACCCACTTACTCATGTGTTTATTGCCAGATGCTTTCCTTCTGCTAGTACTGCTGCTCCCTCTTAGTGTTAACATTCTCTACTCAAGCTATGACGGAAGAATAGACATGTTTGAACTGTCCTGACTGATCACTGGCATCTTCATCATCTGATCGATTCTGCTGAACATACGTACTTGTATGTTGGTTGGGTGTCTCACTTTGCTGATGAGAAGTCTGTTAGCAGTTGACTTTTACCAGATCATTCTATGTTGCATAACTCAACCTCAAAGCAGTTTTATTCGACTGAATTAAGTGAGGTACCTAATGTCTCGACTTCTTTACAGCTTAGTGATTTTCCTCAGGCTTTAATCATTCCATTAAATTTCCCCCAGTTCGAAAATCGTTTGCTGCACTGTTTATAAAAAATTTCAATACATGTATGGCATTTCAACTTATAGTGAAGGGCCAGAGGTCGTAGCTTTCATCTGTCACCTGTGAGATGCAGGGTGTGTGTACTTTTAATATATCAACTCCCATTCAAGATTTTGATGTGAAACTAAAACTGACTTACTCAAAATTATTTTTCTTTTGTTTCTGTATGTTTTTTTACCATTTTAAATCAAATAATATAAAGTGTGTTAGAAGCAGCTAAAAATTTTGATAATTTTTTTGCCATGTTTGACTGCCTTATGACAGTAAAATTATTAAGTTGTTTTTTGTTTTATTATTTCTGTGGCTATAAGTGATAAGATCAGCCTTACAAATCCTTGTTAACAAATTCTCCCCTCCCCCCCCAATTGTCAAAATTTAAAATGTAAAATTTTCAATAATTTACATTCCTGTCTCAAAAAGGTTTAAATATTTTTTTATTTTGAACAATAGTGCCCATTATTTTTATCTATTTTTTTTAAATTTTGAACAACAATACCTATTTATGGGTTCACAAGCACAAACAAAGCATCAACAGATAAATCCGTTTCAATTGATGTAATTCATTCTAGGATTTATGAGGTAACCCAGAATAACTTACAGCAAGTTATTTCTAGAAGACAAAATAAATAGTCCTGTTGGTGATAACTTGAGTTACTTTCACCCCCATGAAATTACTTTCACTAAGTCACTAACATAAAAAAATATATTTTATCAAATTAAGGAGAACTACTCTAAAGCCACAATGCCTGTTCCTGCAATATTTTCATTCTACCTAAACTTTACTACAAACTTTTCTTTATGGTCAGATATCAATATAGCAGTTAAATAACCTGGATATTAATAAAACAAGTTAAATAATCTAGACATCAAACTAGCGCATCATGTACTATCATGGCTTTGTTATTAACCAAATGATAAAATTTTAATTTTTTTACGCCACTATTAGAGATGGAGGACGGCATTTCCCCTGCTTAAGGTAGTTCATCCCAAGGTTCCATATCCAAAGACCGACATTTAAGGTTTCTAACTACTTTAACTAGAGCCATATTCGATAGCAACTATGTTCAAAATGAGACCGGGAAGAATATAAAATGGCTCACATCTGATTTCATGTGTCATGACACAAAAGATTAATTAAATCAGAAATTTGTTGACATGCTTCATAGCTCAATGGATGATGTTTAATTAAGGGACTGTTTTTTGTTCTTGGAATGCAAAAATGGATCCATGACTGATATTCTCATATCAGGGGTTTTTAATATATTGACATGTTTGGAACCAGGATAACAGAGTTGCCAACTTCCAAAAGGGGCTGTCAGGAGCAGAGTCGATCACTTGGCGGGGTATTTTTTCATGAGGACGAATGGCCATGTGTTTTTGTAAAAGCAATGCACATTATATAAGAAAAGACAAAATAAATTACTCAATCATTATACTTACAAGATAAACATTGCTTTGAAGTTTACAAGCACCTCTGCTCCTTTGAAATATATAAAAGTTCTGCTCGTTCTTTTCATCCAGCTAGGGCAACAAAAATCTTGTACGTTAGCACAGTAGTCTGTTAGCAAAATGTTGACACACACACACACACACACCCTCTCTCTCTCTCTCTCTCTCTATATATATATATATGTTTATACAACATATATTTAAACTGTTTTTCCTCATTAAGGTTAAGTTCTGTCAAATTAATTTCATAATTCACTAAAATTAAAGCTGTGATAAAAATTTAAATACAATGAATTCATCTGCAAATATTAAAATGCAATATATATATATATATATATGTGTGTATATATATATCAGATGGCAGCCTAGTCCGGTCCTTCGGGGATTCTTAGCACTCTCTGCCTTCATGTCGCACTGGCCGCTGCCTTGGCCAGGTACATTCCAGCTGCAAGAGACTGAGGGCCAAGATTTAAGTTGTGGAGTCATTTTGGAGGGGTTTGGCCATAACTCACCACGCTGGCCAAGCGGGTTGGTGAGTGTGGGATAGCATTTCCTCTAATCCCGATGGTATAGTTATACCGCTATTGGCGGTCGTCAGAGCCCCTTTAGTGGGAACAGGTTATAGAAACAGCAACAAAATTAGCTGGGTCTAAGAACAAATTGCATGTGAACAAATTATCAGGAAAAACCAAAATGTTGATGCAAAAAAGAAGAGTGATGAGGACAACTAAAGAAGATGTGACTTCCAAAGTGGAATATATAGAGCTATGCAAGACAGTACGAAAAAGTATCTCTGAAGACGTAAGGAAATTCAACTGTGAACTAGTAAGGAAAGCAATTGAAAACAACCAAAGCCTAAAGATAGCAAAGGGACATCTCAGTAAGGGAAAAAAACAGATTATGGCACTGAGAAAAGAAGATGGTTCTGTAACAAGAAATAGAGGCGAAATTTTGACAAGAGTGAAAGATTTCTACTCCAAATTATATGAAAGGGATGATACATGTACTCCAGACATCATGAAAGGTACCAGTACCAGAGTTCTTCCAGTCTTTCCAGCAGAAGTTGCACATGCAATCAAGAACATGAAGCGGGGAAAAGCTCCAGGAGAAGATGGAATTACTGTAGACATCATACAAGAAGCAAGTAGAGAAATCGAAACAGTACTCGCCCAAATTTTCACTCGATACCTTAATGAAGGGAAAATTCCTGAGGATTGGAACAACGCTACAATGATCTTGCTACATAAAAAAGGTGACATTGAGGATCTCAGGAACTGCAGACCTATCAGCCTCCTATCAGTGGTTTATAAAATCTTCACTAAAGTTCTTTCACACCGCTTGAAGGTGACACTGGACATGGCTCAACCGAGAGAACAAGCTGGATTCAGGAGTGGCTACAGCACAATAGATCATATCCACGTACTGAGAGAACTAATTGAAAGAGCGAGGGAATATGAACTTCCATTGTGCATGGCTTTTATCGATTATGAAAAAGCCTTTGATTCGGTGAAACAATCAGCAGTTGCAATGGCTCTGAAATCCTGCGGTATTGAAGATGCATACATTAATATTATTAATAACATCTATGAAAATGCAAGTGCAAAGATTCGGCTATTTGAAAATACAACACACATAAAAATTGGAAAAGGAGTAAGACAAGGTGACACCATATCTCCGAAGCTCTTTAATGCCACATTGGAAAATGTCTTTCAATCACTGAACTGGGAAAACAAAGGGATAAAGATTAATGGAGATTATCTAACCCACCTTCGTTTTGCTGATGACATAGTCATTTTTGCAACTACCTCATCAGAGCTACAGAGTATGATGATCCAGGAACTTGCTGACAAGAGTAAAGAAGTGGGATTAAAAATGAACTTTCAGAAGACAAAAGTGATGTACAATGCTTTTACAAGAAATGAAGATTTATCGATTGATGGAGAAAAGCTGGAGATAACAGACACGTACGTTTATCTTGGACAGCAGATATCAAGTGAGGGTCACATTGGTGAAGAAATTAATCGGCGTACAAAACTTGCCTGGAGAGCTTTTGGAAGAAACAGCATAATTTTCAAGAGCAATATGCCATTATGTCTTAAAAGAAAAGTGTTTGATCAATGCATCCTTCCAGTGCTTACGTATGGTGCAGAGACGTGGACCTTAGCTAAAAGAGACATACAAAGGCTGCAGACAACTCAAAGAAGCATGGAGAGGTGCATGCTTGGTGTAACCAGGAGAGATAAGAAGAGGAACACGTGGATCCGAAAAATGACAAGAGTGGAAGACATCATGATCAGAGTTAAATCCCTGAAATGGCAATGGGCTGGACATACTGCCAGAAAAACAGACCATCGATGGACAGCCGAAATTTTAGATTGGATTCCAAGGGACAGGAAAAGACCCAGAAGAAGACCACATGGAAGATGGGTGGGTGAAATTCGAAAGTATGCGGGAGTGACATGGAGGAGACTGGCACAAGACAGACCGTTGTGGAGGAAACTTGGGGAGACCTTCGTCCAGTAGTGGATTGATAATGGTTGACAATGATGATGATGATGATATATATATAGGGATGTAAGGTCAGGTGATGCGTAACATCACAGCCTCTCCTTGACAAATGTCAACCCCGCCTTCTCGTGGTACACCCTGTTCCCACTAAAGGGGCTCTGACGACCGCCAATAGCGATATAACTACACCATCGGGATTAGAGAAAATGCTATCCCACACTCACCAACCCACTTGGCCAGCGTGGTGAGTTATGGACAAATCCCTCCAAAATGACTCCACAACTTAAATCTATCTTGGCCCTCAGTCTCCGGCAGCTGGAATGTACCTGGCCAAGGCAGCGGCCAGTGCGACATGAAGGCAGAGGGTGCTAAGAATCCCCGGAGGACCGGACTAGGCTGCCATCTGATGCTGATCTTGGCTACATATAATGGACGCTCCCTATCTTCTGATTCAAGGCTTCTTGAATTGGAAGAGGAACTACAAAGGATCAAGTGGGACATCGTCGGGCTAAGTGACGTAAGGAGAAAAGGAGAAGATCTCATTGAACTGAAAAGTGGACATCTCTTCTACTATCGTGGGACAGATACTGGCAGAACTAGTGGTGTTGGTGGTATAATAAACAAGAAACTGAAGTATAAAGGTGTAGAAGTTGAAAGTTCCTCTGACAGAGCTGCAAGACTCGTTATCCAACTCTCGAGAAGATACCAGGCTCAGATTATTCAAACTTATGCACCCACCACAAGTCATCCTGAAGAAGAAATTGAAGAATTTTATGAGGAAATTCGTCATCTAAATAATAAAGGTCAGCAGCACTTGAAGATAATTATGGGAGATTTCAATGCAAAAATAGGGCAACGGCAACAGAATGAAACTTCAGTAGGTAAATTCGGTCACGGCAACAGAAACCAGCGTGGAAATACTCTCGTTGAGTTTGCAGAGGCAGAAGGGTTTTTCATCTTGAACTCCTTTTTCAAGAAAAAGCCACACAGGAAATGGACATGGAGACATCCAAATGGGACGACAAGTGAAATTGATTATATTATGTGTAACAAAAAATTTGTCATAGGAGACTGCAGTGTGCTAAACAAGTTCAACACAGGTAGTGACCATAGATTGGTGAGATGTAAGATGCACCTCAACACTAAACTTGAACGTGGCAAGCTCATAAGACAAACAAAACCTATTGACATAACCAACCTTAAAAAACACCATAATACCTTCAAGTTGGAACTGAAGAACAGATTCTCTGCTTTAGAAGGCCTAACATCGGAAGAAGTGGATATTTCTGAAGTTAACAGAAAAGTAACCAAAGCTCTTATGGAAACAGCAACAAAATTAGCTGGGTCTAAGAACAAGTTGCATGTGAACAAATTATCAGGAAAAACCAAAATGTTGATGCAAAAAAGAAGAGAGATGAGGACAACTAAAGAAGATGTGACTTCCAAAGTGGAATATATAGAGCTATGCAAGACAGTACGAAAAAGTATCACTGAAGACGTAAGGAAATTCAACTGTGAACTAGTGAGGAAAGCAATTGAAAACAACCAAAGCTTAAAGATAGCAAAGGGACATCTCAGTAAGGGAAGAAAACAGATTATGGCTCTGAGAAAAGAAGATGGTTCTGTAACAAGAAATAGAGGTGAAATTTTGACATGGGTGAAAGATTTCTACTCCAAGTTATATGAAAGGGATGATGCATGTACTCCAGACATCATGGAAGGTACCAGTACCAGAGTTCTTCCAGTCCTCCCAGCAGAAGTTGCACATGCAATCAAGAACATGAAGCGGGGAATAGCTCCAGGAGAAGATGGAATTGCTGTGGACATCATACAAGCAAGTGGAGAAATCGAAACAGTACTCGCCCAAATTTTCACTCGATGCCATAATGAAGGGAAGATTCCTGAGAATTGGAACAATGCTACAATGTTCCTGCTACATAAAAAAGGTGACATTGAGGATCTCAGGAACTACAGACCTATCAGCTTCCTATCAGTGGTTTATGAAATCTTCACTAAAGTTCTTTCACACCGTTTGAAGGTAACGCTGGACATGGCTCAACCGAGAGAACAAGCTGGATTCAGGAGTGGCTACAGCACAATAGATCATATCCACGTACTGAGAGAACTAATTGAAAGAGCGAGGGAATATGAACTTCCATTGTGCATGGCTTTTATTGATTAGGAAAAAGCCTTTGATTCGGTGAAACCATCAGCAGTTACAATGGCTCTGAAATCCTGCGGTATTGAAGATGCATACATTAATATTATTAATAACATCTATGAAAATGCAAGTGCAAAGATTCGACTGTTTGAAAATACAACACACATAAAAATTGGAAAGGGAGTCTGACAAGGTGACACCATATCTCCGAAGCTTAACGCCACATTGGAAAATGTCTTTCAATCACTGAACTGGGAAAACAAAGGGATAAAGATTAATGGAGATTATCTAACCCACCTTCGTTTTGCTGATGACACAGTCATTTTTGCAACTACCCCATCAGAGCTGCAGAGTATGATCCAAGAACTTGCTGACAAGAGTAAAGAAGTGGGATTAAAAATGAACTTTCAGAAGACAAAAGTGATGTTCAATGCTTTTACACGAAATGAAGATTTATCGATTGATGGAGAAAAGCTGGAGATAACAGACACGTACGTTTATCTTGGACAGCAGATATCAAGTGAGGGTCACATTTATGAAGAAATTAATCGGCGTACAAAACTTGCCTGCAGAGCTTTTGGAAGAAACAGCATAATTTTCAAGAGCAATATGCCATTATGTCTTAAAAGAAAAGTGTTTGATCAATGCATCCTTCCAGTGCTTACGTATGGTGCAGAGACGTGGACCTTAATTAAAAGAGGCATACGAAGGCTGCAGACAACTCAAAGAGCATGGAGAGGTGCATGCTTGGTGTAACCAGGAGAGATAAGAAGAGGAACTCATGGATCCGAAAAATGACAAGAGTGGAAGACATCATGATCAGAGTTAAATCCCTGAAATTGCAATGGGCTGGGCATACTGCCAGAAGGACAGACCATCGATGGACAGCCGAAATTTTAGATTGGATTCCAAGGGACAGGAAAAGACCCAGAAGAAGACCACATGGGAGATGGGTGGAATAAATTCGAAAGTATGCGGGAGTGACACGGAGGAGACTGGCACAAGACAGACCGTTGTGGAGGAAACTTGGGGAGACCTTCGTCCAGCAGTGGATTGATAATGGTTGACAATTATGATGATGATATATATATATAATATTGTTTACTGGTCCTTTTTTAGAACCAAAGCTGTTGCTTTTTTAGCTTTCATCAACACTTCAGGCATAAAGTTATGCTGGTGGCAACTCAGATTATGGGCAGTCATTCTTGATTTTTCCACAAGTAGGGATTGCAACGTGTAAACGGACAAATTAGAACAAAAATTGTCCTGATTCTTGCGAACGGTGGTGAACACTCGTTCGCAAGCAGCATTGCTGTGTGGTATCAGTATTCTGTGCATTAGTAATGGCAAGACTTTGTACTTTAAGACACCATTGTGATATTTTAAATCTTTAATTAATGACCATGCTTGATCAGTTTGCTCACAGTTTATAATGTCACTATTTAACTTATCTACTTGGAAATGTGCAAACTCAACTTCTAACAGATTCTTTTCTTCATCAGAGAAATCACCAAAGAGGTCAACAAAATAGTTAACAGAACAAAATTTACTGCTTGTCCCAAGCCTTACATCAGCCACTTCAGCATGCAGCAGAATCTGATCATTTCACTGAAATTTTTTAAGCATGTACTCACAGCATTTCTGATAGTATAATCTCATAGACCGATAGAAAGAAATTACTTCATTTTTTAGACAAATTGCTGTTACTCAGGTACTGCTGAGTTTTACTTCCAATGAGAAGTTCCTCATCTGCCTTTTGACGTTTCCTATCAGATTTGGTATGGTCAATATATTCTCAGCCTGTACAACAGCAGATGGTTTAATGAATCGTGCCATAAGTTCACTAAGTAGAGAAATTAGTTCATGATGTAGTTGATGAACAATTGGGGATTCATTTTGCAGTAGGATATTTGTCTTGCAAGAAAGTGGCAAAGCTTGCTGTAGAAAGATGAGGTACAGCTGTCTCAGGAGACCCAATTCTCTTCTGAATAGAAAAGTATTTCTCACACCCTTGCCTAGTCATACTTTCCTCTCCAAAATATTTTTTCAAGGACTCCCACTGCTCAAGAAAACGATTAACTTGATCCAATGAAAGCCATCTGGTACACACACACACATTTAATAATTTGGTGACTTTCAAGATTACAAACCTTTTGGCTCATTTTAAATGCTTCAATACACTTGGTGCTTTTATGCAAAAAATAGTATATGTCAACCACAAAATTTTCAGCTCCTTAGCTCCCCTTTTGGCAGCTAAATGCAATAGATGGCAGGTGCAACCATGAATTACCATATTTGGATTTTTTTTTTCCTGAGAAACTTTGTGACACCTTTATATTTTCCTACCAGAGAAGATGCATTATCTGATGTGAATACAATACAATTGTGCCATGGTATTGATTTTTTTCCCCAGTTCTCTTTCTGTAAACATATTTTCCCCTGTTGCATCACCATTCAACTTTGGTAAGCTTAATAATCTGGGAATAATTTCCCCCACTGTTGTATCTAAATATGAAACAACAACAGGAAATATTTTCTCTGCAGAATTAGTGTTGCTAGCATTGGTTGTTAAACTAAATTTTGAAGTTTTCAAAATTTCTGTCATTTCATGGGCAGTATCATTAGCCATACTGTTAATAATAGCTGTTGTTTTCGTCCGCGCACATCCATATTTTTTGGCGATGTCCTAATACAGGAACATCTTAATAAACAAAGGCCTGGCATGGTCTGCCACAGAGATGGGCCTCTCTATAATAAAAGCTGTGAACAATGTTTTCGCATGTATTACACGGACATCTTCCAACATGGAAACAAACGAAGATGTAAGGGTTCGATTAGATGCCTTTACTTTTGCATTGTCTAAATGTCAGCGGCATGTGATATGGTGTTTGCAGTCGCTTAAACCACCATGTGCGATAGTGAAATCAATGTCACAAATGGAACAGTAAACGTGTGTTTCGAATTTTTTGGAATGCTTTAAAACAGGCCATTGTTTCTCGTAAGCATCTGAAAAGCGTTGGCTATGCGGTCGTTTTGATATATTTCACAACAAGATTAAAGAAATTTACCTTGTTCTAAATAACTAAAGTGAAAACTGCAAACAACTATGTCCAGCTAAACTACTATGTTAAAACAGGCCATTGTTTCTCGTAAGCATCTGAAAAGCGTTGGCTATGCGGTCGTTTTGATATATTTCACAAGATTAAAAAAATTTACCTTGTTCTAAATAACTAAAGTGAAAACTGCAAACAGCTATGTCCAGCTACGCTCCAAGCTCCACTGCCGAAAGCAGAAATTTCCTGCATTGGCTTTGCTTCCTGCCCTGCATTCTTCTGCAGCCAAAGGCCAACGCTCCGCTATGACGTCACTCGCATATCTTCTCCTGCCACACACGAAGCTGTTTCAGAGTAATCCCACCCAAGACCTGTTCAGCTCTCTGTTGCCCTCCAATGCAATTGGCCATAAACAACAAGCTTGAATGCACTCGCAAATGCGGTGAAACAGATTGGCCTTGATAACAGGGCAAGCGCCAAGAAGAGCGAAACATCCCTTCTTTCATAGTTACAAACACACATACTGAAAGATGGCATTTAAAGAAAGAGAAAAAAAAAGGGGGGAAAGCATACTTTAATACACTTAGAAGAATTTTCAATTTAAGCTTTTAAAAAACACTGAATAATAAGGATAACAACAAAAAAATTAATTAACTTCTAACGACCTGAGTTTTAAGCCTTGAGTGGAGCACACGGATTTAGCTGTCAAAAACGGAGGAACTCCGCTCAAAGCGGAGCACTTGGCATGTCTGGGATAAATGTACTGCCAGATACAGACACTGGGCAAAAAAGTAATCACAGCATTAATTCTTGCTGGAAGAGATTCAACAAGATGAATTAAATAACTTGAGTCAATTTTTTACTATTCTAAGAACAGTTTGCCTTGCAATTCATTGAGATTTCTGGGATGCTGAAGTTTGGTTTTTACGCTTCGTTCAAGGCAGTCCCATAAATTCTCGACGGGATTTAAGTCTGGCGATTTAGCTGGCCAGGTATCTCAAAATTGTATCATGCTCTTCACACCAGTCCATAATGATTTTAGCTCTATGAATCCTACAATTGTCATCCTGATAAATTGGATAAGTTACTTGGCAATAATCCTGTAGATGTGCAAAAGGAAACACATGATTGTCTAAAATTTCTCTGTAAGCATGCTGATTCATCGTATTCTTCACCTCTACTAGTGAGCCTAATTCACAACCATTCAAACAAACCCACCACTTTTAGGAAGAACTCGTTGAACACTCTCAGGATTGAATGTTTCTGCAGACCTCCTGTTGAGCCTACATCTTGCGTCATTTGAGTACAGGCAAAATTTGGATTCGTCAGACCACATTGCAGGATTTCACTGATCAGCAGTCCATGTCCTGTGAGCTTTGGCACAAGCTAGTAGAGCTTTTTTGTGAGCGTTGACACAAGCTAGTAGAGCTTTTTTGTGAGCTTTGGCACAAGCTAGTAGAGCTTTTTGTGAGCTGAAGTCAACATTGGTTTTAGTCTTGCAACTCTACTCCAGATATCCATTCAGTAAAGTTCCCTACGCAACGTTCATTCAGATATAGACGTGTAGTCCATTATTAACAGACTAGAGGAGTTCCTGCCTTGTTGAAATCTGTTTTGTTGACCTGGTGAGAAATTCTGTGCCAGTCACGACTTGTTAAAATGGTGTTTCATCCACCGTTTTTCCTTTTATTTTCAGTCGAGTTGACTTACACCAAACTTCATAAAAACATAGAACTGTTCTTTTGCTAACACCTGCAAATTCAGCAACTTCCTTGATGCTGTGTCATTTTGACCGGTCAAAAGCTATCGACACCTTTTTTGCCAGTCACTAACATTTGTCTTTCAACCCACTGATTTTAATTTTTCAAACATTTCAGCTTAAAAATTTGCCTGCAGAAAGAAATAACACATATTTTGTTATTATATAACCCAGAAATATTTAAATAAAATTCTAATTATAACCTCAGAAATATATCATGTTAAGCAGTTACATATATTGCTGCAGGTGACTAATTTTTTGTCTGGTGTCTTTAGATCCCATACATCTTAGAAAATGCACCTTATATAACTCATTGCCAGCTTCCCAATCACAGCCCTACAACTTAGATCTAAAATCATGTGGTACGAAAACGTTTTAGGCCACGAGATATGCACTAGGCACTGTAATGAGATTGCTCTTTATCACTCGCAAGGAAAACCTGAAATACTTTATTACATTGTTCTGATATCGATGTTCAGGCACATGGGTTAGTTTAGATTAATTGCATTGTCTGAAGTGCTCTTATCATGATGGCAACAGCTCCCTCTGTACAACTTTGCATGATAAATGTGAAATTCTTCCAAGATTTATATCTTTTACAAAGGCATTTGGTCAAGTGTTTCAGCTAAAGATCTGTTGCTAGATGTACTGAAGAGACGCAAGTGCTCCTTTTCTCTGTGAGTGACCTTAATTTACTTTGGGGGGGGGGGTTAGTTTTGAGGTTTACTGACCCCCCCCCCTTAAGCATCTAAGGCTATTTATTAGGAGTCACCTATTCCTAATTTATGGTCACTGGTTCCACAGAAAGGATTGAACCAGCACCATCACACAAAAGCACATCACTCATGCCACATTCGGTACTATGACCCAACTTGGATGGTTTGCCAGAAGCCCATGACGTATGACCACTCAGTTATCAGGAGTCTTTCAGTTGCTTTTAGGTCCATAATAGCATGACAATTGTTCTGCCTGATGTCTGGGTCAGTGTTGGCACCATCTGTTTTTCTTTTTACTCTAGGTAGTCAGTCTACCCTACATTGTAGTCATGGGAAAAGTTTTATTGTTTAAGTGTGGTTTGTGTTACCATTTAGTCTTTTTTCTTCTGTAAATGTTCAATTGACTCTTCTATAAATTAATTACCATATATACTCGTGTAAGTTGACTCGTTTTTTTTTAAGAAAATCTGGAATTTTTTCTATTCTCATGTAAAAGTCGGGGGCCAATTCTCTACCAATTGGATACGCTGGGTAAAAATTTGGCACTCGTGTGTGACTAATGCTATGCTTGCACATGGCTTCAGCCATTCTATGCCCTCACTGGTTGCCCACATGATGTGATCTGGCTTGGCTCATGTTGAACAATAAACAGTTTTTCTGCATTAGCTTCCATCAGTGCAAGTAATCACAAGTGTGTTTGCAAAAAAGCTACATTTTCTTTCTTTTTCTACTCCACAATGTGAGTTTGTAAGGAAAAATAAAGAGACATGTCCAGAGATCAGGAAGGAAAAAATCAAGCAGGTATAAGTTATTGTGGTTGTATTTTGAAAAAAAAAAGGAAGTGATGAACTTAGGTTTGTAAAACTACTTTGTGGTGCGAGTTTGAAAGGAAAATTAAACTGACGAATGTAAAGAATCAAGTAGATTGTATGTTGTCACATGTCGTATCAGGCTGGAGAAAGCAGCTTTGAGCAATTTCACTGTTCAAGAATGCAGCTACACTTGCGATTGGATAGGACTGCCTAAACTAGAGTAGCAATAAAAGTCAGTTAAATGTGGGAGTCTAAAAAGGTGCATTTCAAGATATCATTGTTGGCATGACAATATCATTTGTGATGATATGGCTGTAGGGGCAGTCTCGATTGTTAAATGATATGATAGTTCACACTGTTATATTTGCTACCTAATGTCTGAATCAGAAACGTTTCAGGAGGATTCAGCCACCTTGCGGTAACAGCTTTTAGTTACATGATGTCGCATGCCCAAGCTTAAATCAAATGTCACATGATGTCCAATCCTAACAAAAAGCAATGGGTGTAGTTTACTTATACCTATAACTGCCAATCGAGGATTATTTAATACCTCCACATGTGTTGTTACCCATGTATAGGTTGACCTCATAATTTTGGTTCAAAAATTTGGTCTTCAAAACTCTACCTATACATGAGAACATACAGTATATGGATTTTTCTGTATTGCTCTGCACTTAGATAAATGAAATAATTAAATATTCAACTAGTAAAGTCCACTTATGTTGTTAGTTGCAGTAAGTTGTCGGTAGTTATGTGGTATGTAAAGTTAAAAGACATTTTAGAATTCTTGTTTTGCAAACCATCATAATTAATAACAAAATTAAATAATACATTTCATCATACCAAAGACTTTTATTTCTGTAACATGAGCTATTGAATGATGTAACAGGATCAATCTGCACTGACACTAATGGTGCTCCCGCTACATTTAGCACATATGCTAGGTTTACTGTGTGTGTGTAAAAAAAAAACACCCACTGTTACGATTAGTCATTGTATGTTATATTGTCATAAACTTGCCAGCAAAATTAAAGAATAATGTTTTATTTACTGTGGTGGGAGCAGAAGCTACATCAGAGGATATATGAAAAAAGCATTGCCTCTTCCACGTGTTTTTGTGAAGAAATTGATGCTGAGCATACAGTGCTCCTCTACACAGAAATGAAGTGGTTTATCCAGAGACAAATGCTAAATCTGTTTATGAAATGTGCAAAGATATAATTCAGTTTCTTTATAATCAAAGCAGTAACTTAGTTGATGATTTCAGAAATACAGAGTTTATGCTTTGCTTGGCATATATGTCCGATACACATCCACACACCTTAACAAGTTGAACACAGTAATGACCATTACGAAGTTGTCTGCTTTTATTCGGAAACTTCCAATTTGTATAAAGCATGCTGAAAAGAAAAATTCTGCAAATTTTCTTTCCCCCAAAGAAACTGCTGTTGCAGAAAGTAAGGGAATCACCATTGCAACTGAAGTTACAGAGCATTTGCAACAGTTGAGTGCCTATTTCCAAGAACATTTTCCATGGGAAATACTAATGTACACAATATCCATTTCATTTTAACCTCAATGCTATCAACAATAGTGATTTAATGAAAGACAGTCTCGTGGAATAATTAGAATGAAGTTTAAAACAGTGGCCCTGAAAAATTTTGCCTGTACTCAACTAGAACCATTTCCAGAACTGGCAAAGAGAGCATAAGGAATTTTTGTGCAATTTGCAACAACTTATTTACAGTAGTGGCCAGAATAGTGGCCATAAAATTATATATCAATGGAAAGATAATTTCATCAAGAATGTAATGCAACAAAGTTTGTTCAATTATCTGTATTCTATGAAAAGTTATAGCCAAATAACCAGAAAAAAAAGGCACAACTTGCTTAGGTTGATATGAAGTAGCTTTCCTTCATTTGAATGTAGCCAATGAGCACGAGTGTTTAGAGAGCCAATCGGGTGTTATCGTGTTTTGACAATGATCCAATCAGGTCACGATAGGATTCAGCTATTGATGTCATGTATTGGGGCTGAGAGGAGGACATTTGTCAGTGTGTTATGCGATTGCTATCAAGTTGAGTTTTTTTGTGTGTTTTTTCATTTAGTGATCTTGTAAAATGTAATAAAATGAAAGAAATGGCACAAAGAGTTGACTAGTCGCCCAGAAAGCAATGTAAAATAATACTATTAAGTGAACAAGGCTTCAGTTATGAAGAAATTAGAAGAAAAATTGGTGGAAACTTAACCAAAGGTGGCATTTCTAAATTTTTGAAGAGGTTTAAGGAGACTCAGTCACTACAAAGCCAGACTGGTAAAGGCAGGAAAAGGTGCACAACAGCAAGTGACGATAGAAGAATTAAGAGACTGTGCCTAGGTGACAGAAGAAAATCATCTGGGTGTATACAAGATGAAATGGCGCAATGCAATGTTAAGTTGAGTGCAAGGACTGTTCGGCACCGACTGCACGAATTTGGTCTAAAAACTATAATTCTATGTAAAAAGCCATTTTTCTCTCAAACAAAGGTTGAAAAGATTAAACTGGGCTAAAACCCATGTTAACTGGACAGCAAAACAATGGGACAGTGTTATTTGGAGTGATGAGACCAACATCTCCCTGTTTGGTAGTGATGGCATAAAACACGTAAGGAAAAGAATCAAAGAAGATTTGCATCCTGATTGCATTACATGTACCATGAAACACCCAGTTATGATCTTGGGTTGTATGACATCAAAAGGTGTGGGCAGAATTTGCATGATTAATGGGAATATAAATGGCCAAAAATACACTAATGAAATACTTGAGCCCAAACTGAAGCCTTCTACACGTGATCTTTTCCAAGATAATGAAGCATTTATATTTCAACAGGATTCAGCTCCATGTCATGTTGCTGCTGTGTGCAAAAAGTGGTTTCAAGATAATCATATTCCACTGCTAGAATGGCCTGGGAATAGCCCAGACCTTAACCCCATCGAAAATCTATGGAGTCGACTAAAGAAACTTGTTAGTCAGAAGCAACCCAACAATAAAACCCAATTAATAGAAGCAATAATTCCATCTTGGTTTCACATTATAACAGCTGCAGAACTAAAAAACTTGGTTCACTCCATGGGAAGGCGTTGTAAAGCCGTAATTAACGCTAAAGGTTACCCTTGACTAAGTATTAACTGACATGGTGAGAATTTTTGTATATCTAATTTTTTCTGTGTTTCACTTTTCTTCTTTATAACTGCTGTTCTAATACAAAATCCTTCATAAAAGTTATTGCATTACATTCTTGATGAAATTATCTTTCCATTGATATATAACTTTATGGTATTACTCCAAACAAAAGTGATGTTATGAGCCATCAAATCTCAAAAATACACTATTTCCAAAAGGTTTCCAAAATTTTGGCCACTACTGTATGTAAGATGGCATTTTCATCACTCATACATATTAAAACAAAAGCCAGAAACAAATTAAATGTGAGTGATGATATGTGTGCCTATTTCAAGAAATGTACCACATCTTATGAATAAATATGTTTCAGGAGATGTACCACATCTAAAAGCAAAAGTGATTGAGCCTGTAATTCAATATTAAAAGGAAATAAGTATATAATAATATCTCAGTCATTCTATAGTTTTTTTTTTTTTAATTCTAAGAGATACCCCTCTCCACTGCAAAGAACTGATCCACATAAGTTAACTAACTTTGGTAAGGGGTGCAAGAACATATTTTGAAAATCAAAGGAGTGAGAGCTGTTATAATTTAAGAAAGAACCACTAATCTAGAGTCTTGGGTTTCAATTGCAGGTGAAAATCAGTGACCTGCTCACAACACTGTTGCTGTGGAGATATTTTACTACTGGTTACTGGAAGATAATTTTAGTAACACGTTACATATTCAAATTTCTCATCTGTGAGTACAATTCTACAGTACAGTAAAACCTGCTTATAACAAGCTTGTATTTAGTGAGATCACAAATGTAAGGAGCAAAACAAGAACATTTGTTTGGTATAATGTTAATTCTAAGCTAATTTGGTTGTTTCTAATAAACAAAATTTAATGAAATCCCAAAATTTAATGAGGGAGAGAAAAACTAAGTTAATTACTTTTAACAAGCCAAGTAACAAAATTTAATGAAAAAATATTTAATGAACGAGGCAGAGAAAATCTTCTGCACACTGTCCTGGAATGGAGGAATAGAAATGGTGGCATAAAGGATGAAACAAGAGTGAAAGGGAATCCTCGTGTGCTAGTGGAAGAATGTTGATTGAAAAGCAAAGGGGTGAAAGAACATCAAATGCTTAATGAGTGAGTTGTGCAAGAGACTCCTCTGCCACCCAGGAGGATAGCATCAGCAGAGTTGAAAATAGGCGACCTACTCCTAGCCAAAGAAGATTGGATTTCTGGGTGATGATTGCAAAGAGGGATAGGGAAGTGATGAAATAGGGATGTTGCCTTAGGGAATAAAGGAGATAACCATCACTAGAATTATGTCCATTGCCCCTTTCACCCTCCAGTTGAACGGTGCATTGAGAGGATTGGTGCTTCACATGAGTTGTGTAGTTAAACAGCGGTCAGCCTCACATGGCCCTCTAGTCAAATATACTTGAAAAATTTAATTAACTATAGTATCAATGTAGTTGATAAATTAAATCTTGCAAGTATGTCCAATTGTTATGTATATATACACTGAGGTGCCAAAAACTGCAAAGGGCACTACATTTCCATTACAACGTGACATCAAACACATTTGGGATGCTGTTCAACATGCCGTCAATGCTAGGAATCCTCCACCATTGAATATTATGGAATTGTGGAATGCTCTTCAGGAAGCATGGTATGCACTGTCTCTACAGTACTACAGAGAGCTCTTGGAGTCCATACCATGTCAGGTTGCTGCCGTTACCCGATCACGAGGAGGACCAACGTGGTATTAGAGAGGTACCCCAGTTTTTTTGGCACCACTTCAGTGTAATATAAACATGTATATGCATATTACCACACGTGCATATTTTTACGTAGTGGGAATTTTCACCAAAAACGGATTTAGAGAAGGTTTCCATCAGTCCTGGGCTTCTCGTTATAACATGTTCGCTGTGGCGACGTTTTTCGATGACTTTTTTGTAGTGTGTTACCACCCACCAGTGGGTCGTAGACTGTTTCAATACAGTGTTGTACGACACACCAGTGGGTCGTTTCTTGGAAGTGTTTTCCTTGTCTGCCAAGAGATGGCGGTTGATGCCTGTGGTTTGTATGTTTGCATTTCATAACAAACAGAGTTTAGATAACATACTGCAAGAGCGATCACCGGTGGGTCGCTCAGCACACAATGATGAAATTGATAAACACACTCCATTTAAACGCAGTACAGTTTGCCTTTCGTTTGTTAGCCCTAAATTTATTATACCTATATGAATTATTACATGGAATCTATGGTGAGGTGATACAGTAGCATAATGTTCTTAGTTATATCAGCTGATTTCTAAAATAAAAAAAAAAAAGTGAAGAATGTAAATATATATATATATATATATATGTGTGTGTGTGTGTTGATTTTCTGCACTAAATAGCTGTATATGTGCATAATGAAAGGGATTCAACATTGCAATTATAATATTTACCGTAGATTCTACATTGTAACTGTAATTAGGATTCTTCACTTTAAGATTTTCTTTATAATGCATTACGCATGTGCAGGAACGACCACCGGTGGGCTGTTCAGCATACAATGATGAAACAAGTGAATACACTCCGTAACTTTTTACTAAATGGAAAAACAATTTGATTTTGGCTCATTTAACCCAAATTTTATTATGCCTATATGATTGATTTATCAAAATCTGTACTGAGGAGATAGTTTCTATTCAAACTCTCAATGAGAGGACTAATACAAAATAGACAATCGTTGGTTTTGCGAGTCTTTTCTAAGTTGGCAAAATGCCAAAATTTGCATAGCAACAAGAAACGATTACGTGGTAATGTTGATTTTATCAGGAGAACTGAATACAAATCATTGTTAGCCCAGTGCCGATTTATTTTGGGCACGTCAACCAGTCCCATGCAATAAGCACGTCAACCAGTCCCATGCACATTATGATTCCAATTAATTTTTTCATTTCAGGAACATCCGTGGCATTCTATTTTTGGACCCGAGATTTTTCTTTTAGTGTTTTGTCTTTTATGAACTTCTCCACATAATTATTGGTTTCCCGCACCACGGTTTCCCAAATATCATCAGAAAGGAAGAGAGAATATATTTGGAGAGGATCATTACCGCTTACATCATGAGCTATTTCTTGATTGCTTGTGAAGGATAAGAAAGGCATTCCTCTATTGATATAAATTTTTCTCCTTTTTTTAGTAGGCATTCCAGAAGAAACCATTGAATCAACGTCAGATATAATTTCCATTTCACTGAAATCTGCTGATTCTCCTGATGATTGAAAAAGTTGATCATCAGACCTGTCAACCTCCTCTGTGCTGCTGTTTTCAGAGTTAGAAAACCCCACATTTGAGTACGAAAATGCACTAGAAGAAGGTTCATCGATTCTGCTACATTCACGTTTTCTTCCTTGTCCATAAAAGAAACAAGTATCCATTGTGGAAAGCGAAATGTCCGATTTTATTAAGAACTAAGTTGGAACTAATGCCAAAATTGTTGAAAAGAATTTCATTTTCTGAATGATACAATAAACCTGTCATCTCTTGCATTAAGTTTCATCTCGATGCTGGCTAGTATTTATTTATCCTTAGTTCTTAGCTCCCACGGTCCTCACCCTTGATCTTTTCATGTCTTTTTGGGTGATTTCCATGCCAAATCAACCAGTCACTCAACCTGACCATTTCAGATTTAATGAAACCTTCAGGAATCATTCTCCCTAGTGATATAAATGAGAATATATTTTTAAATTTTTTTTTATCTCATTGGGATTT
This sequence comes from Macrothele yani, assembly GCA_039090855.1. Lineage (NCBI taxonomy): Eukaryota > Metazoa > Arthropoda > Arachnida > Araneae > Macrothelidae > Macrothele > Macrothele yani. The sequence continues at coordinate 97,831,945 of CM076992.1, read as the reverse complement.
CATGTAATTAATTTTTAAAATTTTGAAAAATCGTCATTTTTTGGCTTGCATAAACTTTTTCAATCTTGAATTTCTAAAGTTCTATAAGGCCTAGAGGTTTGACACCCCTCATTTTAAAGAGAATTTCATAAGTTTTAATTTGATATGCAACTTGACTATGCTTGGCAATATATATATATATATATATATATAAGAGCAAAACTGAAGACTAAGGAAAAAATTTTAGAATTTAAAACGAAGGGTGCAAAATAACCTGAAAATCAAAACGCGCAACGCAGCAGTTTTGAAAATTCAGAATACACATTCTATAAAGAAGATACCTAAGCAAAAAATACATATATAATTTTGACTCACACCTAATACAACATAGAAAAGGTTATGTATCTACCTGTGTGAGTAAAAGGAGAAAAGATAAAAAAATAAAATAAAACAACTGAATGTAGAAGGTGTCGAGAATACTGAGCCTTGGCTTTATTCTCGACACCTTCTACATTCAGTTGTTTTATTTTATTTTTTTATCTTTTCTCCTTTTACTCACACAGGTAGATACATAACCTTTTCTATGTTGTATTAGGTGTGAGTCAAAATTATATATGTATTTTTTTGCTTAGGTATCTTCTTTATAGAATATATATATATATATATATATATATTAAACAATTTTTTTTTTTTTAATTTTTTAGTGTTTTTTGTAATATAAGCTTTGAATCCTGAAACTTTTAGAGTGGGATCTCAATGGGATCAGGAGTTATGGTACCAATGGTATTGTTTTAAATACCAGTTAAGGCTACATTGGCTGTAAGGTAAAATACATTGGCTGTAAGGTAATCAATTTACATTAGGGTCTATTACAGATAATGATTTACTAAACCCTGCAATGGTAGTCCTAGTCAAAGAATTCTATCAAAATGATGAGGTTAGTCATCAAATGCCTGGTAAAAAAAGACTTTGTTTCAGTCAAAAAAGATGGCAAATGTGTACATGTTCAAAAGTATTTAATTCTAAGTACATTAAAAGAATCATATGTACTATTTAAGGAGCATTACCCTGATCAGAGAATTGGAATTTCTAAATTTTGTGAGCTTCGTCCCAAGCATTGTGTTCTTTCTGGGTCCAGTGGGGCACATTCTGTGTGCTTTTGCACAATACATCAGAATGCCAAATTAATGATGGCTCAGTGTAAAATACCTGAATTGACAAATGGTGAACTCCCGATTAAAACATACAAAGATGTAACAAGCAATATAATTTGCAAAACACCAACATCAAAATGTTACTTCGCAAATTGTGTTAATTGCCCAGGAAGTGATGATTTCAAGGCTCGGTTTGAAGAAGCTCTTGAGCTTAATAGCATTGAAAATGTGAGTTTCAAACAATGGATGCAGATTGATAACAAGTGTGTCCTGGAAACTATTATAAAACCGACAGAAGAGTTTTTGGATTATTTGTTTCAGAGTTAGCCAAAACTTTTAAGACACTCTTTCATTGCTACTCAACAGTCTTTCTATTTGTGACACTTGAAAGAAATTATACCTCAAAACCAACGCATTGTACTTTGTGATTTTGCCGAAAATTAAATTATGCATTTGTGCTTCAAGATTCTGCACAAGGCTTTCATTGGAACAATGCTCAAGCAACAATACACCCGTTTGTTATATACTACGTTGATGAGGAAACCGAAAAGTTGGCGCACCTGAGCTTAGTTATTCTTTCTGATTGTATGGCGCATGACACAGTTGCTGTTCATTTGTTTCAACACCTCATGATTGACTTTCTTAAACAGAATCTGCCCCGTAAACCCGAAAAGCTGAATTACTTTTCAGATGGAGCATCATCACAGTACAAAAACAAATCAAACTTTCTCAATCTCTGCCATCATGAGAAAGATTTTGGCATCAAGGCGGGATGGAACTTCTTTTGCATCGTCACATGGAAAAAATGCATGTGATGGTGTCGGAGGAACTGTTAAACGATTAGCGGCATTAGCCAGTCTACGAATGGTCTACAATGATCAAATTATGACCCCTCGCCAACTTTATGATTGGGCTAAAGACAATATTGCCAACATCAGTTTTTTGTATTCCACTACAGATGAATACGAGGCAGAGGAAAAGACCTTGAAGAGTAGGTTTGAAGCAGCAACAACAATAAAGGGTACGCAACAATTTCACAGTTACAGTCCTGTGAATGAGACTAGAGTTTTAGTGAAAAGCTACTGATTTTTAGAGAAATCAAGTGTAGAAATAGTTTCAGCTGATGACGATCTGGACATTAATGACATTGTTGGCTTTGTTACATGCCAATACTCAGACAAGTGGTGGTTAGGTTGTGTGTTAGGAATAGAAAGAGATAAAGTAAAAATAAGTTTTTTGGAACCACGTGGCCCTTCTCCATCTTTCAAATACCCACAATTTACTGACATACTAGTTGTGCATAAAAGTGAGGTTTTAACAAAAGTTGATCCTACAACAGCTACAGGAAGAGCTTATCGACTTACAGACTCAGAAACCAAAAAGGCAAACAAGAAATTACTTTTTAAATTAAAAAAGAACTAAGAGATCGCTATTTTGGCGTAACTAAAACTCTTGAGTGCTAACTAAAAAAAACCTTTTATTAATTTTACCAGGTAAAACTTTTAGCCTGTTGGGACTATCCTTCCCTTGTTTTATGTTTGACTATGTATTAGTATGATGCATTATGTAGATTTTAAAACTCAGTGTCTGTTATCATGTAAACACACTAAAACGAGAATTATAATCCATTATTACTTGTACAGTAACTTTAAGTTTTTTGCCATAGCTCCCGATCCCACTCTAAAAGTTTCAGGATTTAAAGCTTAAAATATTACAAAAAACATTTTTTTTTTCAAAATTTTTAAAAATCATTATCTTAAAAATATAATTTTTTTTTAAATTAAAAAAAAAATGTTTTTTCACCAAGCAAAGTCAAGTTGCATATCAAATTAAAACTTATGAAATTCCCTTTAAAATGAGGGGCCAAACAACTCTCTAGGCCTTATGGAACCTGAAAAATTCAAGATTAAAAAGTTTATGCAAGTCAAAAAACGACGATTTTTCAAAATTTTAAAAAATTAATTACATGAAAACCCAATGAGATAAAGAAATTTAAAAAATATGTTCTCATTTATATCATTAGGGAGAATGATCCCTGAAGGTTTCATTGAAATCTGAGATGGTCAGGTTGAATATTGAAATTTTTTGGTTGATTTGGCATGGAATGACCCTTATTGGTGGGGGAACATAGTCAAAAGAGTGAGAAGATGGGTATCATATTACCTCTTCCCTTTCAACAGGTGCAGGCCATCTGTAAAGTATGCTCACATGTAATGGAAGGAGCAGGGGTTGGCACTACGTCAGACAAAATGTAATAGGAGGTGTGAAGTCTGAAAAGCAGCCATAACTGTGCATGTATTGTAACATTACAGAGGTTGCGACGTACCACAGAAGTAAAGCATGTGTCATGACTACAAATCTGCAGCGATGTATTTTGTCCATGTAGCTTAGTTGGGAGAGCAACTTATTCCAGAGTGAGGGGGCACGGACAAATTTGTATTTTCACATTAGCGCCTGAACGTAAAAATTGCCCGTTGGGTCCTTTGCAAAAAAATGTGTAATGTTTGTTCCACACGTTGTCTAGAATTAATGAACAAAAAAAAAAAAAAAATACATTCTTTGCTTCAAAATAGAAAGAAAGAAAAAAAAAAAAAGTAAGAGGGAAATGATATGGCGTACTGCAGAGGTAAAGCTGCGTTACGACCCACGGGTGGGTCGTAACGCAGCGAACGTGATAAGCAGGTTCTACTGTATTCTAATCTAGAATTAGGCTCTGTAGTTCAGAAGTTAAGTTAAATGTACAAATAAAGGTGTAATTTGTTTGGTCCCTGCTTATAACTCTTGTATTGAATTTCAACCACCCTACTCTGCTAACCAAGATGACAGTGCTATTTTCTGAGATTTCCTTAAACCCATGGGAGTATCACAACCTAAGATCCCCCCCCCCCATCACGAGAGGTTTGTGGGGGTGTTATAACATTCACACAAAAGAAAAGACATGCTGTACTATAACACCTCATGCCAGTGTTATAAAGTACATCTTTTCTTTTGCACTAAATTTATTAATTTATGCATTCTGCAAATGTATTAATTTACAGATGTTGAAAGACATTTTTCAACTCTAAATAAGGTTTTGAATGGTGTCGACTTTTTTTTAGCATACAAATACTCTCATTGCCATTTCAGTAGAAGAGCCTGAAATTCCCGATGGAAATGATAAAGCACTACATGAACTCATGCAAATGCTTGCAATGAGCGATAGAAAAAACAAGAAGAAAAATGAAAAGTAAATTTCATTTGCAAACTGGGTAATTTAAGAGATCAACAAGTAGCATGAAGAATTAATACAGACATTTAACGTGGACGAGGAACATCAAACAAAGGTCTTCGTTCTTTCCACGTTTATAAGTGAGTCAAGAAAAAATTCTCATTGGCCGCCAACGGGAGTCGAACCCAGGGTCTTCCAGTTACGCGCCGGATATGCTTCCGCTACACAACAGCGGCCTCGAATTCCTCCAGACTCACACACGCTAACTGCCAAGCCAAGTTGGCAGGGTGTGTAGCGGAAGCATATCCGGCGTGTAACTGGAAGACCCTGGGTTCGACTCCCGGTGGCGGCCAATGAGAATTTTTTTGTGACTCACTTATAAACGTGGAAAGAACGAAGACCTTTGTTTGATGTAGCATGAAGATTGAATTATAATACAGTACACAGAACAAAATGAGTTTCATAAGGCAACATATATTTTTGCCCAAAACTATTTATATTTTATATAATACTACCAAAAGGCAAAAAAAAGCCACTGAATTTTTTCCTTTATGTAAACCAACAAGCCAAAACATTATGACCACCTGCCTAATATAATGTTGGTCCTCCATGTGTGCCTGGCTCCAAAACAGCTCTTACCTGCAAGGCATGAATGCTACAAGATTTCTAAAGATGTCTTGTCATATCTGGCACCAACACATTACCAGCAGATCCTTCATCTCTTGTAAGTTATGTGGTTGAGCCGCTGCGGGTCAGATTTGCTGTTCTAATACAAACTACAGATATTAAATTGGATTGATGTCTGTGGAATTTGGAGGCCAGGGGAATAAATATCTGGAGTCTTCCTCATATTCCACAAACCATTTTTGAACAACCTGGAAAGTAAGGCATGGTGCATTGTCCTGCTGAAAGAAGGCGCTACTAGAGGGGAATACCATTGCCATGAAAGGATGTACCTGGTTTACAGTGATGTTTAGGTAGGTGCCAGACATCATAGTTTTGTGCACATGAATGACTGGACCCAGGATTTTCCAGCAGAACATTACACTTCCTCCATCTGCTTGTTTTCCTCCCATGGTTCATACTGGTAACACTTCAACAGGTAAATGACAAACATACCCGGCTGTCCACATGGTGCAACAGGAAAGGAGATTTATTGGAACAGATGGCCTTTTTCCAATCATTCAAAGTCCAGTTTTGATGCTCATGTGCCCATTATAGATGCTTTCAATTGTGAATCAAGGTTAGCAATAGCACTCAGAGTGGCCTGTGGCTATGCAGCCCCATTTTCAGCAGGATTCGACGTACTGTGTGTTGTGACACATTACTCCCACCACCAGCGTTCAAATTACAAGTAAGTTGCGCCACAATATCCTTTCTGTTGGCTTGTACCATATGGGATAGCCTTCACTCACCTCTAGCGTTGAAGAGTCGTGGTCAGCCCACACCTTGCTGGTGATTCATGGTTTTCCCTCCACGGACCACTTCTTGAAGGTACTAACCACAGCTGACTCTGAGCACTCCACAAACCTTGCCATCTCAGAAATGCTCTGACGTACACTCGCGGAGAATGAAATTTGCGCACCTAGAAGAAAATGTGCTACAACCGCAAAACTTTGCAAATAGCTACAGTGCGTGCTGGTATACAAATGATCCACGTTTGGTGTGATTGCACATGACCACACACCCTGTGGTGGCGCTGCAAGCACGAACCGGCAGCCTTATAAACCGGCATATAGTTGATGCCCCATGAAAGCGAAAAGCACCGGCCGACGCAAGCAAGAGTACAGAGTGACAAGAATGCCACGTAGATGCCAGAAACATCAATTTACCCAACTTACAAACTTTGAGAGAGGCCTGATCATCAGGCTGAAAACCGCAGAGTGGTCGGCGTGCCATACAGCTCACCACGCGGATCGTTCTGACCATACCGTCCAACTGTGTTGGGAGCAGTGGACACGTGTCGGCACTGCCACATGGCAGAGCGGCTCCGGATGGACCAGGAGGATCACCGGTAGAGAGGTTCAATGGATCGTGTGCTAGGCATGAACGGATCCCACAGGGACCCATTCCACTATACAGACAGATGTAGCGGCTCCTGTGTGCCCACGAACCATTTCCTGATGCCTCGTGTAAGCGAATCTGCGATCCCAGCGCCCCTTACGTGTGCTGCCATTAACACCGGAACATCGTGAGCTCCGTGTGCAGTGGTGCCAGGCCAGAGCGACGTGGAATGTCACAGACTAGCGATGAGTGCAGCTTCATTTTGGGGACAGATGATCGTGTCCAGGTGTAGAGGTCCCTGGGTCAACAGCACAATCTCAACCTAGCTATCTAGCACCACGGCTCCCCCACTGCAGGCATTATGGTCAGGGGAGCCATTGCTTACGATAGCCGATCAGCTCTAGTGGTACGTGGATCATTGATGGGCCAGCGGTATGTGGACGAGATCCTATGGCCCCATATGCTCCCATTGCTGGCCGAGATTCCAGGAGCGCAATACCAGCAGAATAATGCCAGCCTGCACAGCTCGGGTTGCCTAGGACTGCCTACGTCATGTCCTTGGCATGCCTGCTCCCCGGACATGTCCCCTATCGAGCCTGTGTGGGGCCTGTTGAAACGCCGGCTGCGTCCGTGCTGCACTATCCAGGATTTGGAGCAAACCGTCCAAAACATGTGGGCCAGTCTGCCACAGGGCAACATTAGGCGCTGTTCGCCTCCATGCTGGACCGTATTGCAGCATGTATCGCCACACGAGGCGGTGCGACACACTATTGAAGATGACCGGACTGTGTGCTACAGATCCCTCTGTAATTGTCCCGCCCCTCTGTTTTTGCCATCATGTGTATCATTCATCTGTATCATAACGTCTATAAAATTTCAGTTCATTTCGATGCTTCCTTGGTGCGCAAATTTTATTTTCCTCAAGTGTAGTTATATGGGCATTACAATTTGACCTTTGTCAAACTCGTACAAGTCTGCTACTTTTCTCATCTGAAAAACAAGAACACTGATTAACAGAGCTTAGTATCAGGTGTTATTTATTTCATGACCCTTATGCATGCCAACTACCTGCAGTTGCTTCAATTTGCAGTAACACACGCTAGTCATAACTTTTTGGCTCTTCGGTGTATATCCCTGTACTGAAAATTATACTGATCTGGTAAACAATTATTCAGTAACAGATCAGATAAATGCAAGGGTATGTATAGCAGTTTGATTATGAATTAGTTCTCTCTCTCTAAATACACTGCTGGCCACCCAAAATGCAACACCAAGAAGGAAGCATTCGATTGGCCTGAAATTCGCAGCATGCGTCGCCTGCGAGGACATGCAAACGATTAGCATTGCAGGGCATATGCAAATCATGTGCACTCGGCATGCCACTGAGAAGCACTATAAGAAGGGTGTACAGAAGGCGGGGTGTAAGTAGTGGAAGTGTGTTGGGCTGTCGAACCTGTGCGTGGGAAGCTTCCTGATGCCTCGTCGCAGAATACGGCAGTCATTCTAGCACGTTTTGGAGTTCGACAGAGGACGAATAGTGGCTTATCGCGACAGCGGTTTATCATACCAAGACATCAGTGCCCGTGTGGGACGACATCCAGCCACAGTGAGGCAAGTATGGATTCGGTGGGTGCAGGAAGGACGGACGGACGGACGGACCGACCGATTGCCGCAGCACACCACCGAAAAGAGGTCCGGCACGTTGTGTGGCGGGCATTGACGGCTCGCAACACCACATCACGAACGTTAGCGCAGGAATTAGGGTGTGTTGCACAACAACCTGTGTCAGCACGTACCGTTCGACGTCGTCTGCAGGAGCGGGGACTTGTGGCACGGTGGCCATTACTCCGATTACCATTGACGTTACACCACCGGCGAGAGCGCCGTTGAACGCCGCACCTGGACTATGGAATGGCACAACATTGTCTTCTCCGACGAATCCCGCTTCTGCCTGCAACACCACGATGGTCGGATCCGTGGTGCCTGTATGACGCCAGCATTATGCATCGCCATACCGGTCCGTCGCCTAGCGTTATGGTTTGGGGCGCAATTGGATATGACACCCGCACCCCTCTGGTACGCATCGCCGGTACACTCAAGAGCCACCCCTACATCTCTGACGTTTTGGAGCCTGTAGTCCTCCTTTACCTGCAGAACCTGCCAGTGGCCACGTTTCAACGGGAGAATGCGCGTCCGCACGTGGAACGCATTATGCAACAATTCTTCATGGTCCACCAGGTGTCACTGCTGCTGTGGCCCGCCTGGTCTCCTGATACGTAGCCCAACGAACACGTCTGGTCGCTGATCGGCAACCGAGTGGCCCGGCGCGCGGCTACGCCTGATGAACTGTGGCAACGTATGGAAGCAGCCTGGACCCACATACCCCAAGCCCACATCCAAAGCCTCTTTCATTCGATGCCGCAGCCGTTATTGCCAGCCATGGGGGCCACACGAACTATTGATGTCTGCGTGTTCCACAAGTCGCACGGGCCTATAAGCTCAATCGTTTTATCTTTGTATCTGTTGTTATGTGTGTCCAGTAAATCTGGCTTTGCTATCTCGTGTCCTTGGTGTTGCATTTTGGGTGGCCAGCAGTGTATAACCAGTTTATAAAATCCATATTTAAGTAATTGGCATGTGAAAATCTATTTTTATGCATAGAATACTGAGTCAAAAAGTGGCATTGAATTACAATTTCAGTTGTCTGAGGTTTTAAAAAGTTGCATTCTCCAAATCAAATATTAACACTCCCTGGTGGAATCCTGGGTAAACCCTTGGCAGTGATGGAAAGTTGCAATATCATTTTTGGAGCAGCAAAATGTGTTTTTGGAACAGGTAACATACATTTTTGGAGCAGATAAAATACATTTTTGGAGTAAGAAAATAATTTATGAGCAGGTAAAATATTAGTAGATAGAACAAACTCTTAAGCAAAAAATGTTTTGGAACTAGATGCACCCTACTCAAATTTAAAACATCCTGCATTGAAATACACACACACACACATATGCAAAGATTTAAGTTTTCAAATAGATCAAAAAATTTGTAACCATAGCAGGATTCTATTATTAATCATTTATTTTACAAAAAAATGTTTATTTTTTGCTGCTTTTGTCAATATTTAATTGTTCTTTTTTTAAAAAAATAGTTACCAGTTTTGTTTTGCTTCTTTTAATAGTACCTGCCCACTTTCTATTGCACTCATGTCTTTTTTTTTATGCCACATTCAATGTTCATCTTAGCATTGTTTAACATTTTATGAGAGTAATCCAACTGCTGCAAAAGTTCAGCTTCTTCCCATTTTAAATCACCTTGTGAACATTCAAATTTTTCTCTTTTTCGCTAATTTTGCTGCATTTTTCCAGGAAGCACTAATTCACTCTTGATGTTTTTTCCAGGATTCTTTATAAGCTGTCAGAAGTTTTTTTTTTTTTTTTTTTTTTTTGGTTACATTAATTTTACTCACATCTCCATTTAGTCTTTTGACATGATCTTTGTGCTTCTTGCTCTCCGCATGATGCCTACAATCATCGCGGCCACCATGCGCTACGCTAAAATCGCAGCCACGTGGCTTACAAAACTTGATTTGGCAAAACTTTAGATGCTTCATAAAAAGGCCATTCTTTACTATATATATATATCGCGATACACTTGACGATCAGTTTTATCTGACTTTGTTCTTTTTGTTGTCACAGCTGTTTCACTGCTACATTACATTTCATTTTAATCTAAATTAACCTATTCCACTTGAATAACTTTTCACCCATACTCACCCAGCACTCCTTTTTTCTGCAGTAGAGGCCACAACTTAGCAGTGAAAGTTTAGCTTTGGCTCGCCAGCTTCAACATACGAACTATTGAGGCATCATCGGCAAAAAAGAAACAAATGTCTCGCGTGCGTCGACATGCGAACTATATTGGCGTCATCGGCATGGAGGGTGACACCCAACATGCAAGATATTCTGTGAAAAAGAAATGTCTCGTAAGCCCCAACATACAAGCTATAGAGGCATCATAGGCATGGCGGATGACACCCGACCTATTTGGTGAAAAAGAAATGTCTCGCGAGCGCCGACATGCAAGCTATACAGGCATCGTCGGCATGGAGGGTGACACCTGAGATATTCAACGAAAAAGAAATGTCTCGCAAGCCCCGGCATACAAGCTATAGAGGGGATGACACCCGACCTATTCGGCAAAAAAGAAATGTCTCGTGAGCCCTGACATACGAGTTATAGAGGAGTCATAGGCGTGGTGGATGATACCCGACCTATTCAGCGAAAAAGAAATTCCTCGCGAGCACCGACATGTGAGCTATAGAGGCGTTATCAGGGGGGGGGGTGGCACGCACCACGTGAACTATTCAGTGATTTCGTAATGTCGGGTGTAACCCGACAATCAAGTGGAAATGGTTAAAAACGTTTGCACCGAAATTTTCCCAAGCACAAAGACATGTAATCAATGTAAAGAGTTCGCAATGCAATAGGCACTGAGCTGAGCTCCCTCTCGGCTTTTGCGCACGGCACTCACAAATGGCTATACGGAGAATCACGTTTCAAACAGCGTACCAGAAGAAGCTCCGCCTCAGTTGGCAAAGGAAAGTCAGAACATCGAAGGCATATGGGACTATCTGTAAAGTGCGTTTTTCGACTAAAAGGCGGTAAAAAATAGAAAATTACGTGGGCTTTTCTGTAGTTTTTTGAGTGACTTCCGTAAAACCATAAGATGGTGTGAAAATCCAAACAAACTATGGAAAATCCATAAAAGTTGGCATCTTTGAATACCTATGAATCCTTTAGAAACAGAACCATCGTATCCTGCCATGGGAGAGCCATTTTCAGTCATCCTCTGCGTCAACGAAATAGCTAATGACCTTACGCTGTGTTTACATAATCGCGCACCTCGCCGGAACGAAATAACTGCGTCATCCCGAAGAGCAGGGAACGACATATAAACAATCTGAATTGCACAACACTCCGAAAGACCACCAAACCCTCTGTAAACAATCTTCATCAGGATTTCATAACGTACAGCATCGTTTCTCCTACATAACACGTGATTACAACAAAACTCCTTCTCCATAAGCTCCACTTACATCGCAAAACCTATTCGTCACTTATGCCGAAAGAACAACGGATTAGAAGGTAGGTGAAAAACATTGAGAAATGTTGGGATTGGTGGTACGTGTTGATTAAGAGCCGTTATACGTTTAACCAAATTACGCGTAGACCTTAAAAAAGCATCATTCGATTCGCCATTTGTTTTTAAAACATTTTTTTCGCTTGGCAGTTTTTGCTGTGGTTAAAGTTTCGGTGCTAATATTAAATTGTTTCGTAATTTGTAGCAGTTTGACGCAAGATAATGAAATTGGCGTAGTTCGGCGCAAACTTTCTATCACTGCCTTGGGTACTTGAGCTATGCAATTTGCCCACTATTTTTTTCCTGACAGTGCTGTTTCAAATGCTTTATTCTTGGTTACAATGATTTTGCTGGGTTAAACCACATCATAACTTTGGTTTGGAGGATTTTATGGTGCAAGGCTGTCTGGTCATACTGCATCAAAAGCAAGACAAATTAGAACTGCTGGCTTGCATTAAACCAGTCAATCAATTCAGCCTGCATAGGATTTGGCTATGTTCAGGGGTGTATTTAGAGGGGCCCCCTTGAAAATATTTCATTTTTTTTTTTTTATGGTTTTGATTAAATGTGACTTACATTAGAAAAAAATGTTTTTTTTTTCTTTTATTTTTCATTAACTTCTATTTTGTTCTGGTGGATTTCAGAAGCTTCCATTTTCGTGCCCCCCCCTTCTGAAAGAAATTCTATATATGCCACTGGCTATGTTAAGAATATCTATTACAACATAAGCACCTGATGCCAGTTGTTTTTTGTTTTTTTCATTCTATTTGCAATGATCAAACAGGAACTTATGCAGGATTAAAATATTTAAAAATACTGTCATATTCTGAAGTAATATGGTCTATGAATAATGTATAGAACATGACAATGTTCAATTAATTTTGTTCTTGATGTATTAATGTGCATGAACAAAGGTTAGGTAGGGGATGGGCAATCCTGTGTATATTCATCAATTTCAAAATGTGCATACAAAAATTTAAAAATTAAAATTCAACACACCAAATTAGCAGTGAAGCACTGGATATTTGACAGCTTCTACAAAAAAGGTATGATAAACCAAAGCATTTGAAGATATAAATGACGTGAGCTTGAAGTGAGAGATTTGGTAACGTCAATGAATCAGATCTACCTTGAAACTTTGGGCATCTGCCATTTTCACTGGAAATGGTGTAACATACAATAAAGTTTTTGACTAGAACAAGAAAATGGTGGAAATGAAAACATAAACACCCAAGAAAATGCTATGAATTTAAAAACATCTAAAATCAAGCTTTTTAAATAAAACTAAGATGAAAAGTTAAAATATTAAAACCAAATTAAATGCACCAGTTGCCTATCCCAGTTGCATTCTGGAACACTTCCCGCCCATCATCAGTGTAGGTGGCTGTATATTGTAATGCCAAAACTTCTGCAGAAAGCTCATCACCACAATCTGATTTTGATGTCACATCCAGTCTCTGCAATGCAGTCTTTTTTGCAGTGTCATCTGGTGGGCATTTCCAGACAAGTGTCTTATGCTTAGATCCTTTTTTTTTTTTTTTTGTTCTAATCTTTTAAGTATTCATTTAGTACTACCTATGTATATCATTTTTTTTTCTCTTCTAGTTGACTTTTTATCTGGATTTTATATAATTCTGCTCTATTTAAAATGGTGTTTTGCTCATGTTCTCGAGTTATTGGTCTTTAGGTGTGCTGTGCAGCAGTTTCTGCTATTGCAAAATTAGATTTTTTTACATTCTATTTTTAAAATCCTGGTAATAATATTATGGTAAACTTCCACAATAATGAATTTAGTTAAAAAATTTTACTTGATGTTTTGTAACAATTTCTGCTGAATAGCTGTAAATAAGTGGTTGATTATTTTGGGGCTATATCCAAAATCAACTGTCAAGCGCTTAACTCAGTTTAGTTTTATTTTTTATTATTATTTTGTAATGCTGAGTCATTAGAGGAATGTGCAACTGCTCTTCTTATATATGATCTGAATGCAGCTCATTTATATTTACAAGGCTGGTAAGAAGTTTTAGGAATTATTTCACAGACAAAATTGGGTTTTCTACAACACTTTATAATTTATTTATTTTTTAGAATCATTATCACTGATGAATAAATGTTTAGGTAAGGTAATATATGATTTTTTTTATTTCTCGTGTTACCCTGATCGTTTGTTGAATAAACATTATTAAATTTATTAATAAATTGTTACAATTCTTGAAGTGAAAATTTAAATACAATCAAGGTGTCATTGACATATAAGTATATATCTGGAAATTTTTCAGTTGTTACATTAAGAATTTGTTCTTCAATATCCTGCAAAATGATTTCTGTGACAAGGCCTGAAAGTGGCGAACCCATCGCAACACCTGCTGCATGTTTATAAATAGTTTTATTAAATTTGAAATAGTTATTATTATTTAGATAATTAAGTGTGGCAGTTTATAATGATTTCATTCCCAGGTAATTTATTTGCAATTTTTTCCTGTGTGGCTAACGGCTGCTTCAGTAGGAGTATTGGGATACAATGATATATCAATGCTTGCCAATATTACATATTGTTTTTTTCAAGTTGAAATCCTTTGATAACTTCATTGGCAGTCTTGATACTGTAAACATGGTTATTGTAAAATCGTTGTAGGTAACAGAATAGTCCTCTTTCTAGATTAATAGTCACAGCCAGTTTTTTTATCAACAATTGGGCAAATTCTTTTGTTCATTTTGTGTAATTGTATTTTATGAAATAAATTAGGTGCTGTCATCTCTATTGGTGGAACAGACTCCGTTAATTGCAGTGGTAGATCACTATGATTTTTCGTGGCGATCTACCACTGAAATTAAAGAACTATGAGAGGAGAAGAGTAGAATGGGAAGGCACTGTAGAGATGGAACGTGACATCAATGGCCCATGAGAATGTGGTGCTAAGCTTTCTGCAGGGAGGTGGGGGCACTACAGTCCACAACTACAGCCACCTACACAGATAATGGGTGGGAGGTGCTGTTCTGAAATGCATCTGTGAGCAACTGGGGATAGGCATCTGGTGCATTTAATTTGATTTTAACTTTTTATCTTGGTTTTATTTCAAAAACTTGATTTTACACGTTTTTAAATTCATAGCTTGTTCTTGGGTGTTTATGTTTTCATATCCACTATTTTCTTGTGCCAATTGAACATTTTGTAGTATGTCATGTCATTTCTGATGAAAATGGCAGATGTTCAAAGCTTCAAGGCTGATCTGATTCATTGTGGTTACCGAATCTGTCACTTCCAGCTCATATCATTAATATCATTAGACACTTTGGTTTATCATACCTTTTTCGTAGAAGCTGTCTAATATCCAGCACTTCAACTGATAATGGGGTATGTTGCATTTTAATTTTTAACTCTTTATATGCATATTTTGATGTTGATGAATATGATTGCCTAGCCCCTAACCAGCTTTTTTTTTTTTTTAGGTAATTTTTTTTGCATTCTCTGTCATTTTTTTAAATAAGAAATTAAATTTTCATATGGATTGTGCTTTCACATTACAACACTCAAAACCATGATTTCCAGATGACCAAAGCGAAAAATCTTCAAAAGTAGCTTATTCTGGCAACTCTGTTCAAGACACCATTTAGTGATATCCAGTTTTGGGGAAACAGAATCCGCATTGTCCACTTTTGAAAGAGACCAGGGGGAGGGGGGTAGTAGTAAACAATAGAATTCAAATTCAGAGCTTCTTATTTTGTACTGTTGCTGCCATTCCAAACCCTTTATACCTGGCAGGTATGTACTTGTTTCTTTTCTTTTCTTCTGAGCTTTTATAGTGCATTTTATAAAGAAAAGATAAAATTCTACTTTATGAATTGTCTAGATTTAAGTTATTTAATTTATCATTTTGAAAAAATACAAGGATTGATCAGAAAAAAGGTAACACGTTCGAGTAGCAGACAGGAAAACTCACCGACCAAAAGTGTTTTTTGTGCGATGCGACAAAGGATATGAAGCACTATTTCTTAATGAAATCACCATGATGATTCAGACATTTGTCAGACCACACAACCAGCTTGTCTATCCCGGACCAAAAAAAAAAAAAAAATCCATGACCCTGCTGATGTAGCTAGTTTGTTGCAGCTGTTTTCACATTATCGTCACATGTGAAGTGAGTAGCAGACGGGTGCTGTTTCAGTGTAGGAAAGAGGTGAAAGTCACTAGGAGCCAAGTCTGGGCTATGGGCCGGGTTCTTCCACACCTCCCAATGGAATTTGTGGAGCAAGTGCTGTGTGGTGTTGGCAGTGTGCAGCCTTGCATTATCATGAAGGAGAATGACACTCTCGCTCAGCAGACCTAATCGTTTTCTTTGGATGCTCTCGTACAATATTTTCAGTGTGGCACAATACCAATCAGAGTTAATGGGTAGTCCATGCTCTAAGAAGTCTACCAAAAGTACACCCGAGGAATCCCAGAAAACAGGTACCACGCTTTTTCCAGCAGATGGTGTGACTTTAAACTTTCTTGGCAGTAAAGCAGTGCTTTTCCATTGCATGGAAGCTCTCTTGCTGGTGGGAGTGAATGGTAGAGCCATGTCTTGTCCCCAGTCACAATGCGGTCAAGAATGCTCTGTCTGTCTTTAGCATAACGCTGCAGCAACGCCAAATATGCCATTCTTTGTGCTGCTTTGTGATCAACGGATACTGAATGTGGCACCCATCTCGCACAAACCGTGGAGTACTGCAAAGTATCCACCACAAGATGTTGAACAATGCCATAGCTCAATTCCAGCTCAGATGCAATATGGCGCAAAGTTACCCTTCTGTCGTCTTGAATCATTTCATCTACATGTGCAGTGTTGATCTCTGTCGTTGATGACCTTGGACATCCACAGTTTGTGTGATGTCGGTTCTTCACACCATCCCTGCCAGATTGAAATGAACAGCACCATTTCGCCACGTGTTGTCCAGACATCACGTTGTCACCATAAACTTCGATGTGCTGCTGATGAATTTTGGCTGCAGGACGTTCTTGGCCCATAAAAATCTTATCACTGCTCTCACTTCGACCTGACACCATGTTTCCAACCGGGTCATCATTTCAAAATGTCACTGGGCACAGGAGTTCACAGAGGTGCCTGGCGCACTAACGCCATCTCTCGAATGTACATGTTATCTATGCCACTCATACAACATCCCACATTAACTTTATAGCATGTGCAACCTTTTTTTTTCTGATGGACCTATGTATAATACAATATGTTGGGGGGTCCTCCTAATATTAAGGGCATTTTTTCATCTTTTTAAGAGCATTTTTTTTGAAATTTTAGTTCATCAACATTCAGGCCTTGATTATTATTATTGCCACAGCATAACTAGTTTAAATCAGTAATTATACCAATCAAGGTTAAATGCTGACTTTCATCTATTTGGTCTATCTTTGCCTTGTGAATCAACATCATTTGCTACGTAAGCAATCTGAGGATGCAAAACCATTTTTTTTTCTCAGTTAATCTAACAGATCAATTAATAAAGTAAGTCACTATTTAGTGTAGAACACTTGTACCTTAAAGCTTCTGAAAAGTTAGTGTGTGAATGAAAGAGACCAAAGCAGAAAGGGTTTCACTTGGAATAAAGAACAATATAAATCAATTTTATTTTCTTCTCCCAAAATTTGTTTCTGTATCTGAGAGACAGGAGAATGAGAAGAGACTAACACTATTTTTTCAACAAACAAATTTCCTAATGTTACAATTTTAAAGCATACCACAAACTGAATTTTGAAGAAAAATTGGTTAAACACAATTTTCAGTGCTGTCAGTTTTTTTAAACTCATTTTAAAAATCAGCATTCAAATTCAACTATGCATGCACACCACTTTTTTTATCTATCAGAAAATACATACAATTCCAAATACAACAGAATAATTTTCATACAGTTCAAGTGGTGCCAAATCAACAGACTCAAGAACATCCATGTATTGCTGCTGTACAATATTTCTGATACAACATCGGAATCAATTTTTTTTTACAGTACCATAAAAGAGGCACTTTGAGTAACACTTCAACACTGAACTATGGCTGCAATCTGATTTGAATAAGATGGCCAAATGAATTCAAATATTTAATGGGATAAATACCAAAGTGCATTTTTAAATTAACTTTTTACAAGTGTGGCAGCTGACCATGGGTATATTTTTGAAGTATAAATGTTACAACTCTTAACTGTTGAATTTAACAAATATTTTAATTCTTTGTAAAAGTAAAGTGATTGCAAATTCTAGTGACATGTTATCATTTAAATTTAATTTCATGGGGATTACTGGGATAAGTTATATTATCATATGTCAAATTATGTGGGAACCTATGTAGGAGAAATTGGGAGACAACTTAAGACCCCAGCAGCAGAAAATAAAGCCAATATAAATAATGTTTCCAGCAAAACAGGACTTGATGGACACATTCAAAACACCAGACACCCAATTAACTGGGACGCCATAAAAATCTCATCAACATCAGCAGCATTTTGTGAAAAGAAAGTTGGAAGAAGATGAGGGACCTGAAAGAGAAGAGGCCACAAATAATGAATACAGGGCTGCCAGCCTATCACACCCAAGAAAATAGTTGCTTTAGTAGCCACTAATGGTAAAAATAGTAGCCTAAATAGTAGCCTTAACAACTTATGTTAATGACTAAAATAGTTGCGCAAAAAGTGTATGAGTTTTAGAATGTAAGTGCTCCACACCAAAAAAAAATTTTTGTTAATTTTTTTTATTTATTTTCAAACCATTGTGACAAAATTAGCACATGTTCACATATTGGTGGGGAAAAAAAATCCCAACACCAAGAAGGGGTTGTGTTAGATAAACGACAGTTGGTAGGCAGTGAGAGTACACTGTAAGATGGCGTCT
Organism: Macrothele yani; assembly: GCA_039090855.1. NCBI lineage: Eukaryota > Metazoa > Arthropoda > Arachnida > Araneae > Macrothelidae > Macrothele > Macrothele yani. The sequence continues at coordinate 97,813,584 of CM076992.1, read as the reverse complement.
ATGCAAATTTCGCGCTCCGCGCATACGTGTGGCGCTAATAGCGCCTCGGAACATGCAAAGCAGGTTTGCTGTAAATACACGATGTAACGTTCGTGAGCGTTAGTTATCGTTGAGATTATACGTAGTGTGTTGATGTTAGTCAAGAATGCCTTTAAGAAGACGAAGAAGCCATTATCAACAGCTCACGGAGTTTGAACGAGGTCGTGTAATAGGGCTACGAGAAGGTGGATTTTCTTTCCGCAATATTGCAGAACGACTTGGCAGGAATGTAGCCACTGTGCATGATTGTTGGCAGCGGTGGTCAAGAGAAGGCACTGCCTCAAGAAGACCGGGTTCCGGCCGGCCACGTGGCACTACTGAGAGGGAAGACCGCCGTGTACGGCGTATGGCCGTGGCGCATCGTACCGCGTCTGCGGCAGCAATTCGAGCTGCAGTTGCCACCACAGTGACACAATGAACTATTACAAATCTGTTACTTGAAGAACAGCTCCGAGCCAGACGCCCTGTAGCGTGCATTCCACTTACTCCAAACCACTGCCGTTTGCGACGTCAGTGGTGTCAAGCTAGAGCTCATTGGAGGACGGAGTGGAGATCTGTTGTGTTTTCTGATGAAAGCCTGGGTGCCAGTGATGGCTGTGTGTTGGTTAGAAGGAGGCCAGGTGAGCGCCTGCAACCAACCTGTCTGCGGCCGAGACACACTGGACCTACACCTGGGGTTATGGTCTGGGGAGCAATTTCCTATGACAGCAGGAGCACTCTCGTGGTTATCCCACGCACCCTGACGGCACAGTTGTACATCGGTCTGGTGATTCAACCTGTTGTGCTGCCATTCATGAACAGCATTCCAGGGGGTGTTTTCCAACAGGATAACGCTCGCCCGCATACCGCTGTTGTAACCTAACATGCTCTACAGAGTGTTGCCGTGGCCTGCTAGATCACCAGATTTTTCTCCAATCGAGCACGTATGGGACATCATTGGACGACAACTCAAGCGTCACCCCCAACCAGCATTAACCGTCCCTGTATTGACCGACCAAGTGCAACAGGCATGGAACTCCATCCCACAAACTGACATCCAGCACCTGTACGACACAATGCATGAACGTTTGCATGCTTGCATTCAACATTCTGGCGGTTACACCGGTTATTAATGTACCAGCATTTCACATTTAAAATGGCTCTTCTCGCGCTTACAATAAGCTGTGATCTTGAAACCTTAATCGATTAAATATGTTACCTATACAAATGTATTGCCGCCATTTCATTCCTCTACAACTATTTTTTCGTGGTGTTGGGATTTTTTTTTCCGTCAGTGTGTATATATATACACACACACATCCATACACTGCAAAAAGGGCATCTTAAGTTTCAATATAATGCTACTCAAGACACTCAGAACTATAAAGGTTATGGAAATTACACCCCACCCCCAAAATTTATTCAATTATATATCAAAAACTATTTACATAAACTAACCTGATTCAAACTTTGGAATTACAAAACACTTCCTTCTTTGTCATTGTTCTGGAGGTCAGATGTTCTCATCTGTATCAAGCCAGTACGGAGAGCTTTCTTGTGAGTTGTGGTTGGTAAAAAAATATAAGCTTTTCCAAGTGGGCTTCATACACTGTGTTGAAAAAATTGCTGTGTATTTCTTCTTTCAAAGGCCATAGTTGTGGTCATTCAGTGTTATGATGATCACTTGTTGTGCTCTATACACATAATAATTGTAGTTATCTGATATGAGGTATATCAAGAATCTCATTTGAATAGATGAACATTTAGAAATATTTCAAACTTGTCTTTCGTACAGCTATGACAATAAATATCAAACACTGTGAAAGTGTTTAGTATGGAACAAAAACACGAAGCCTAGAACTAAAAAAATGAAAACTTGCAGTTTATTATCATCAGGAATGGAATGGGTATAATGTAATCTCCCTCTTCAATAATGGAAACTCTTTAACTCATAAGTCATAATAACAATGGTGCTTAACATGATTTTGAATTATGTTGTAAAAGAGTACATTTTATTTTGATTCCCATATTTGAAATGTAAACATGAAAAACCTGTCTGAAACATCTTCATTTCATTAGGGCATGAGCAACTGTCTTACGGTTCAAGCTCAAGTCTGTGTAGGTCAGGTATAATTGATATGAAGAATTACACTGATATACACCTTCCTTGATAATGTTACAGTCATTCTTCACAGTGTCCTTGATGCTTTTGAGACAAATATAAAGAAATTACTTTATCCTGTAAAATTATTCCAGCTCATAATTACAGAAATAAGAAAACAAAAAAACTTGACTTTCTTCTAATTTGGGTTACTTTTATAACAGCAGATGGTTAAAATCCTAGATGTTAATCATGATTGATTTTCAAAGCTCTAACAACAGTAAAACTAAGATTATCTTACACCCACTGATGACAATAATAAAACCAAAGCTCAATTTTTTTTAAATGATTGTGTTTATAACTCTTCTGAAAATTACTGTCATTATCCCCCCCCCCTATGTATAAACAAACTTTTTTATCATTTAGCAATTTGGGGGGGGAGTCCTCTTTAAAATTTACATTATTCTTATACCATGGTAGCAATTTGGAGGAGTTATATGCAGTAAATTATTTCAAAAATTGAGTGTGAATTTATACTACTACCATCAGTGCATATAAGGATAGGCTTAACAAAAAAGCTTCCATTAACCTTAGATTTATTCCTTTTTTGAGGTTTTCTGTATAAATGCATCAATTAGCATCTTTATAAACTACCCCATTCATGCATCAATTATTATGCATCAATTATGCATCTTTTATAAACTACCCCATTCATTTTTAATGCTTCAAGTTCATGTTGTCTCCTTTTGTCGGAGTTTCTCTGCTCCTTCTAGACTCGTATTGCAGGTATGGTTTTTTTTTATGCTTGCTTTAGTCTCTTATTGGCTTCTTTAAGCACAGTCTAATGGTTCGTGTACTTCATTTTTTTTCTTGAACAAGAATTTTTATCTTGTTTTCCATGTTTTCTATAGTTTGCTTTCTGCTCTTCGAATCCTTTATTTGGCAATTCTTATTTCAATCTCTCAGCACTTTCTTTCTCTGCTTTCAGTTGCTGTTCCTTTAATCTCTGCTCCTCTGCCAAATGGTTGCTATATGACCTATGTGCATTAAGTGCTAATTTTATTAGTTCTTTGGTTATTAGCACCTTTGCAACTTGGTTGTTATACATTTTTAATGCATATCAAATTGTTAGTCTCTCATTCAACATCTTCTCAGACATAGATGCCTTCTCATCTGAAAGAACTCTTCGTGATACAGAAGAGCCTCTCTCTACATCGAAGTTGCCATGTGATAAAGCAAGGTATACTTTCACAACTTTAGCCAAAGATGGATATTTCCAGTCTCCAAATGTCTTTTGATATAATATGTCTCTCCAAAAATGATCAATCCTAATTTCACTGTTTGGAATAAATTCTTATACTTACAAATACATCTATACCTAGACCCACGTGATCAGAGGAACTATCTACTCAAATGACAAAAAGTACTGTCTCGTTATTTTTAACAGATACGCAGAAATGTCTCACCAGGTGTTTTTTCGATTACCACTTAATTTTTTCGTTATGAACAATTCCTAATTTATATTAAACAGTTTGTAGATAATGTAAAGTGAGTATAAATGTCTGTTGGCAAAAACATGCATTTTCTGCGTCATTCAGAAAATAAAGCTGTAAAAATAATCACGCAAATTTATTTCAATGAACGTATCATACATGAAATTCTAGGTACAAAATTTTCGACTTGAAATTGATACATTTAACTGCAAATAAACTTCAGTAAGCACAGAAAACAACAGTCTTTAATATGGCAAAGGCAAGATACGTGCTCGCTCCTGGCACTGCCGTATTCCAAACAGAAAAACAGGACACTTTTTCGGTGGAAGATCTTGATTTGAGTAGGTCGTTCCTTTAATCACATGTGGGTCTAGTCTATACTTACCACTGACTTTCCTCCATGATATTTGCAATAAAGCAGAAAGCAATAAACTGAACAAGACATATCGAAAAGGATTCGCATGGTTCTACGCTTTTTCAATCACAAAATTCCAGGACTTTTGGATTTTTTTCCAGGACATACGACCCAAATGCTCTTACTTAAAATATAGTGAAACCATACGTCTGTTCAATTTGTAACCTACAACAAACAACTTCCTACACGCTTGGGCAAACTTTAACAGAATGTTAAAAATGATGTCTGCTGCAGCTAATCAGAAACTTAGAATCACAGATAAATACTGAAATACCAAAACTGTCACTGAAAATGTGACCAGGTTTAATATCTACTAAACTTTTATATACAGTATACTACACTGATTTTGAGAAAACTTTATTTTTCTACTTTGGCTTTAGTTCAATTATAGTAGCAAATTACAGAATAAAAAAAACCCGATAAAACTCAAAAATACATAGGTGTGTGGCATTTCTCTTGAAATGCTTTCATATACCACAAAATCAATACATAAAATACTATTTATATTTCATTATTTTGAAATAATGCTTACACTGGAAATTTAAGGGTGAGGAAAGGTGAAATATCTAGAACTTTTTCAAAGGACCAAAGGGAATGTTATTTTTTAAACACATAATCATAGGAGCAAGTATTTGTGTTACATTTTATTTTGGGAAGGAATTTTCAACATAATATCGATGCTGTAGCTATGTTTTTAATTTTTACTCGCCAGCAAACAAAGTATGCACAAAAATTTCCAACGTGAAATGAAAGAGAATAACGGGAAAACCTTATGTCCAAGGGCTGTGTGCAATTGCATTCATTAGTGATCATGGCAATTTAACTGGGCATGATTAAAAAACTAATTATCAGGCATGAAAGTGGGCAGTGATAGGAAAAGCTGAACTTCCACAAGTGGGGGGGGGATTATAACAAAGTGTTGAATCTTGCATTTCACTCTCTAATGTACACAACCATGACATTTAGGTATTGGTCACATGCCTTCCAACTAAATAGATTTAATGTATGTATTTTGTTTCAAGAAAATTAAATCATCATCATCATTGTCAACCATTATCAATCCACTGCTGGACGAAGGTCTCCCCAAGTTTCCTCCACAACGGTCTGTCTTGTGCCAGTCTCCTCCATGTCACCCCTGCATACTTTCGAATTTCATCCACCCATCTCCCATGTGGTCTTCTTCTGGGTCTTTTCCTGTCCCTTGGGATCCAATCTAAAATTTCGGCTGTCCATCGATGATCTGTCCTTCTGGCAGTATGTCCAGCCCATTGCCATTTCAGGGATTTAACTCTGATCATGATGTCTTCCACTCTTGTCATTTTTCGGATCCACGAGTTCCTCTTCTTATCTCTCCTGGTTACACCAAGTATGCACCTCTCCATGCTCTTTGAGTTGTCTGCAGCCTTTGTATGTCTCTTTTAGTTAAGGTCCACGTCTCTGCACCATACGTAAGCACTGGAAGGATGCATTGATCAAACACTTTTCTTTTAAGACATAATGGCATATTGCTCTTGAAAATTATGCTGTTTCTTCCAAAAGCTCTCCAGGCAAGTTTTGTACGCCGATTAATTTCTTCATCAATGTGACCCTCACTTGATATCTGCTGTCCAAGATAAACGTACGTATCTGTTATCTCAAGCTTTTCTCCATCAATCGATAAATCTTCATTTCTTGTAAAAGCATTGAACATCACTTTTGTCTTCTGAAAGTTCATTTTTAATCCCACTTCTTTACTCTTGTCAGCAAGTTCCTGGATCATACTCTGCAGCTCTGATGGGCTAGTTGCAAAAATGACTACGTCATCAGCAAAACGAAGGTGGGTTAGATAATCTCCATTAATCTTTATCCCCTTGTTTTCCCAGCTCAGTGACTGAAAAACACCCTCCAATGTGGCATTAAAGAGCTTCGGAGATATGGTGTCACCTTGTCTCACTCCCTTTCCAATTTTTATGTGTGTTGTATTTTCAAACAGCCTAATCTTTGCACTTGCATTTTCATAGATGTTATTAATAATATTAATGTATGCATCTTCAATACCGCAGGTTTTCAGAGCCATTGTAACTGCTGATGGTTTCACCGAATCAAAGGCTTTTTCATAATCGATAAAAGCCATGCACAATGGAAGTTCATATTCCCTCGCTCTTTCAATTAGTTCTCTCAGCACATGGATATGATCTATTGTGCTGTAGCCACTCCTGAATCCAGCTTGTTCTCTCAGTTGAGCCATGTCCAGTGTTACCTTCAAGCGGTGTGAAAGAACTTTAGTGAAGATTTTATAAACTACTGATAGGAGGCTGATAGGTCTGTAGTTTCCGAGATCCTCAATGTCACCTTTCTTATGTAGCAGGATCATTGTAGCGGTGTTCCAATCCTCAGGAATCTTTCCTTCATTAAGGCATCGAGTGAAAATTTGGGCGAGTACTGTTTCGATTTCTCCACTTGCTTCTTGTATGATGTCTACAGTAATTCCATCTTCTCCTGGAGCTTTCCCCGCTTCATGTTCTTGATTGCATGTGCAACTTCTGCTGGAAGGACTGGAGGAACTCTGGTACTGGTATCTTTCATGATGTCTGGAGTGCATGTATCATCCCTTTCATATAATTTGGAATAGAAATCTTTCACTCTTGTCAAAATTTCGCCTCTATTTCTTGTTACAGAACCATCTTCTTTTCTCAGTGCCATAATCTGTTTTCTTCCCTTACTGAGATGTCCCTTTGCTATCTTTAGGCTTTGGTTGTTTTCAATTGCTTTCCTCACTAGTTCACAGTTGAATTTTCTTACGTCTTCAGTGATACTTTTTCGTACTGTCTTGCATAGCTCTATATATTCCACTTTGGAAGTCGCATCTTCTTTAGTTGTCCTCATCTCTCTTCTTTTTTGCATCAACATTTTCGTTTTTCCTGATAATTTATTTACATGCAACTTGTTCTTAGACCCAGCTAATTTTGTTGCTGTTTCCATAAGAGCTTTGGTTACTTTTCTGTTAACTTCAGAAATATCCACTTCTTCCGATGTTAGGCCTTCTAAAGCAGAGAACCTGTTCTTCAGTTCCAACTTGAAGGTATTATGGTGTTTTTTAAGGTTGGTTTATATAGTACTATATAATGTAAAAGGGAAAATTGCTGATTAGGTCATATGCATAGAAAATCACTCACCTTAGTACAGAACAATGTCTTTAATCAAATGAGAAAATTAATCAAATGTCTTTACAAGATAACAATGTTGTATGGAAATGAAATCTTGAAGGTTTGAAAAACTTCAGACATGTTTGTTGATAAGTAATAAAAGTTTGATGAAGAATAAATGTTCATTCTTGATTTGACACAAAATTATTAATGAAGAAATATGATAAATGCTTGCAAAAATGTTAGATATTTTGTAGATAAATAATAAAAGTCATTCACAACTAATGAAATTTCATTTTCTTAAGTTGTTTCTGTCTAGCAATTTGTTCTAACCTTTTTTTATGAATTGGCCGGCTAGAGGCTAGAGTTTTCCTTCTCTTGAACCCATTCATTTGATTTTAATTTGCTGCAAAAGTTATTAGAGATATTTAGCTCCTTTCATCTTCTTTTCATTTCTTCTTCCTTACCTTGTAATTCTTTCTTATATTCTAAATATGATTTCATATTTTGGCATAAATCTCTATTTACAGGGTCATGCAAATAATCGTTTTTCTTAAAAAATTCCAAGGCTGACTTATCCTGATTCAGTAGCTTATATTTCATGGTTTGAACAGATGAAAATGTTTCAATTTTGATGTTGCTGGATTATTTATCAAGTACATCCCCCATCATACTAAAAGAATTTTCCACTTGAGAGCCAGGAAAACAACTCAATAATGCCTTCATTATTTTTAAGAAGGTACTGAATTTGTTTAACTTAAAAAGTGCATGTTTTGGGATTCACTGAAATTTATTTATGTAAATATTAAACTGGAGCACATCACTGCATTCAAAGTATAAAATTATTGAGATTTAACAACAACACAGAGTAGAGGAAACGTCGCGCGAGTGGGGATTACGATTGCCTGCAAAATCTTCGCTCCATCCGACTTCCGTTTTCGGACATTTTGCCTCCGTTTTTCAAGCTAAAACACAAATATTTATGCATTAAAATGAAATTTAATAACAATACTGGGCAGAAGAAACATCGCAAGAAAAATAAATTAGGATTAGGGGAAAAAATCTTCACCTCGTTTAACTTCCGTTTTCGAAAGTTTTGAAAGATGAAATACCGTCCCCAGGCGGACACCCCCCCCCCCCCCCCACAACAGCTTCTTTTCAGTTTTATGTCGACCTCGAGAATGACTCGAATGATGACAGAAAAAGCGGAATTCCGCGAATCCACGAAATAATATCATGTATGAGTAAGAAGTAACTAAGAAATGGAAAAACACGAATTTTATGGAAAATGAAAGTGAAAATCGATACTGCGTTGCTCACTCTGCCGTGAAACAATTTTACGGGACACGGAAACGGCCCAGATTTCACCACGGATGGATTAAATACCGAACTAGAAATTTAATTTCGTTTAATAAAAGGGAAAGGGGCAAAAACGATTGTTCTATATTGATTAGTTTTGAAGTTTTGAAGAAGTATGTTAGAAATAGGGTAACATGCATTTCATTAGAAAAAAAAAAAAAAAAGTCTTTTTTCACTATTACCGAAGTATTAAAAACGAGGAATATGACAAGAAAACATCAAAAATAAAAATATAATCAGGCAGGCAGAGAGAGAGAGAGAGAGAGAGAGAGAGAGAGAGAGAAGGGGGAAGGGGGACTTGGTCGAAAAAATTTAATAGGAGGAAACGGAAAACGACGGGACATTCTCAACACCCAAGAAACATTTGCAAAAATATTTAACAAGTGTTAGAACCTTGGAAACACAAAAATAAACTTCACACAGATGTTTAATAACATTATTTCACTTTGATTTTCGATTTCCGTTGCATACTTGACGTTTTCCGTCGTCCGTAGCGGACCGACGATTTCCATAGCATACTCAATGTCTTCCGTCGATGATTTCCATAAAAATTCCTGGTACTTAGAGTCGCTGAAACATTCTTCCCACCGCATGGACTTACTCAGCGTCAAGCGGAAGAGTGCGCAAGGAGAATTTACTGTACCGAAGTCCCGACGATGACGACGGTGGACAGAGGTTCTGGCGCCCAATGGCGTAAAACCTGCCTTTTGTAGCAAGATGGCTCAAGATTTTTGTTTTGGCACACTTTGGCCCAGAATTTCCATCCCTGGAAGAGGTGAAGTCATTCCCAGCCGTAACCATCCCATCGTTCGAAGTCATTACGATTTTGCTTTCTGCAAGAGGGAGGCATACCCTTCCCCCATAAAAATGTTATTACATTTTTGGGATAATATCAGTAACACCAAAGACGGAACAGAAAAAAGCGGATTTCCACATTTTCGCTGAAGTTTTTTATGCCTGAATTATAGAAGCTCAGAAAATACTAAGAAACAACTAGATTTACGTTTCTGATATTAGAAAGCAATCTCATTTTATGGCAAATTTTACCCCCCCCCACACTAAATCAGCTATTTATTTCAACCAGTGGCTAAAAAATATGTTACCAAAATTAACAAATGGCGCAAAAACGTTTCCCATAGCAGAAGGAAGGTATTAAGAGACAAAAAGATTTTTAAAACGATCAGTTAAAAGGAGAGATATAGAAGGAAACATGATATAACTACGTGTTTCAGCGGAAGAATTTTGCATAATGGAAAAGTTGAAAACAGGAAAAAAACATTCTTCACAGCAAAAGCTATGCTAAGGAAAAAAAAAACTTTTCAAATACGTCTCCTGGAAGCAGAGATAGCAAGAAAAACATTTCGACCTTTACAACCCCTAGGGGGAAGTTGTACATTATTTGAAGAGGATCTTCTTATTGTAGCAAAAATCTTATTCACTCTCCATTTTTTTTTTATAGCGAATGGCATACAGTAAAAAAAGAAATTTCTCAATAGGGTTTTTACAGGCAGAGATAGCCTGCAAACAGAAGTACACAAACACCACTTAGCGGCAGAATTGTGAACCACAAACCTCCTCAAACACAAACCTAAAGTGCTCCATAAGGTAAATGGTATCTGCTGCTAAAAGAATTTTTTAATTGGTGGTAAGACTTTTATATTTGGCTGAAAAGGCTTACATAATTACAGCAAGAGCATTGCCATTTTGCACATTCATATAAAACTAAGAGAAAACTCATTGTACTGCCTCTGCAAAGTAAGCAAGTCAATATAAATCTGATTTTGATCAACATGACAATGATGAGTTACGTGTTTAAAGCCAAACTACACGAGAGAAAGAAAAAAATGTGTTGCAAATAACTTAACAAAAAATCCAACTCAGAATGTAAGCTATGTACATGGGATCAATACACACAGGGCCTGATTTCTGCAAGTGCACTGCAAAAAAAGTTTTTTTTTTTATATAACTAACCAAAGGTCCGTAACGTAAGGGATCTCTCGGGGGCCGGGAGCACGTGCTTCACAGAGCAAACAACGTGAGAAATACTTTGACAATATCAGGTAAAATACCTTAGACATTATGCATATTTTAATCAAAAGCACGTTTATAAGAATTGCATTTTTCATAAGAAAAATAGATTAAATATTTGTGCCCCCTAGCGGCAAAATTGTGCATTATTTTGTGAAGAAAATACAAATAAGGAGTTTTCATAGTTAGGTATCTGATCGAAAGAGAATATTTTTCAGTGGGGCTTTTAGTCCGCAGATATTGCTGTACACGGAAATGTGAGCTTGCGCCTTCTAATGGCACACTTGTGCGTTAAGAAATATTTTAAATTTTATGAGAAGCATTTCGCACTGAAAAAGTTCTCCAACAAAGAAAGAAATTTTCAAATCGAACTCTTAGAAACAGAGATATGGACCAAAAATAAGTTATACGTGTACGCCCTGGTGGAAAAATTGTGCACTATTTTAAGCAGGAAGTATTCTCAAAAGTTTTCCGAGTTCAGCGGTATCGGTTCACGGAAGAATTTTTTCAATCGAGTTTCCAGCTCAGATTTTGTTGCAAATACATCAGAAGCCAAAATAAACATTTACGCCCCTGGTGGCCAAACCACTCTTTATCAGAAATGATAATTTGTACGCAAAACATTTCAACCTCAAGAGCTGTATCTGACTCAGAAAGAATTTTTCAAATTGGACTTTTAGAAGAGGAGATATTGGGAAAATCATGATTTACCTTTACGCCCCTAGTGGAAAATTTATGCATTATTTAAAAAAGAGACTGTAACTAAAAATAGTCTTTGATATAAATGTCATTGAAAGGAAAAATAATTTTTTCAATTGGATATTTAGAAGCAAATATATGAAATGCATTTTAAATTTGCTACGATCTCTATTTGCGCCCTCTGTGAAGTTTGTGCATCGAAAAAAACCCGGAACGAATGGATCATCATTCTCACATTTTAAGCTTCCCAATACAAAAAGAATTTTACAAATTGAACTAATAATTACACAGATATGGTCTCGCTGGTGGGACAGACAAAGTGATAACATAAGCATGACACAAATGATGCTAATAACGCAGTTTCAGTCCTGCTAAACAAGAAATCCAAAAACCAATAGCGCCCCGCCCCCACACACACACATTTTGCAGGGGGTGGGGAGGGAAATTTGTCAGACATAAGTTATGTCAGTAGAAAAATCCTCAACTACAAAATGTCGTGTAGGGACAAAAAGGCAGAAATGGATAAAATTCCAGGACATGTAACAGAATTTTAGGACATTTCCAGGACAAAATAGAATTCCAGGATGCGTATGAACCATGGATTTGACATATACATATCGATATACACAACACACAGCACTTTTTTAAAGAATAGTGGCCTTACAATTAAAATAGTTCAAGGTTTCTCTGAAATAGTTGCTTTTGGCTGTTCTTTGTAAGAAATAGTAGCCATAGTCGCCTGTCATAAAAAATAGTAGCAATAGTCGCCTATTTAGTCGCCACTGGCAGCCCTGTGAATAAAAGGACTGAGTATTACCACACAAGTGGCAAAACCTACTTTCTAGTCAGTCCTGATGGCAGGTAAAACCTGGAAATTTTACAAACAATAATATAATTTATCCCAGAAATCCCTGTAAAATTAAAGTTACATTTCAATGAAAATATTTAAATTTGTTTTGAAATTATAAATGGATCATTCAGTATAAGACCCTTTAAAACTCAAGTGATTTTCCAGGAAAGTTTCACCAGTTGTTCAAACTATGTGGCCATGGGGTGATGTGTTCACACAAAATATACAAAAAATCTGTAACAATTGTTATTTACATTATTTTAATGTACATGTTTTTCTCATTCTCCCACTGCTCAAAACTAAGGTGTGCATTAGATTTGGTGACACACTAAGCTCACAATGATTTCAAAGAACAAAAAAAGACATTTTTATGTGAGTTAAATCAACTGCTCCTGGTAAATAAAAGCCGGATTCAAAACTTATGTGACATATTAAGAAAAAAGAAATTTATTAGAAAAAAAAATGCAGGTTTGCAGAACTCAGTCACACTTCTCAGTTTCATTATTTACATTGTTGCTATAATTGCTTTCCACACAACATGGTATTTTTTTGTTCTTTTTAAGTCAGCAGCTTGGAACTTAGTGTGTATGTTACATTTGATTGTACTTTAAGAAATGATAAATAAATAAGTAATTTATAAAGTAAAAGTACCAAAATTACCATCACTAAGGGCACCAGAGTGCACAAAATTTTGGGGGTAAATCAGAGAAGGCAATAAACAGTTTTGAGGTTCATCTTACCATTTTTTGTTTGGTTTTGTTTTTGGATTTAACAGTCCCCAGTGAGCATCTGATGCTATAAAAAGTCACCCATCCCTGATTTAGAGTCACTGGTTTCAGGAAAGAGCATAGCCAGGGATGTATGACAATGCACCATCCACACTTCAAACCTGTGTCCAACTGAGATTATTAGCTAGGATCTCTGTGCTACTGACCACTCAGCCAACAGGGTGGTAGGCCATTTTTCAATGAGAAATAGAGAAACCTTGTTTGTTTTTCCTTGGAAATATTGGAAAAGCAGAGCAAAGTAATTTTACTGGGGGACAAAGTTGAAAGCTTCCCAGTTCTGGCACTTCTGGACATCACTAATTTTCAGCAGAGAACATGCTGGTCAACAGCAAACGTTTTGATTTTTTTCTAATGTGTGAATCAGAATTGTGATTGAAACTTTTCTCTTGCTGAAAATTAAAAAGAAAAAAGAAAACTAGTATTTAAAAAGTAGCTTTTATAAAAAATAAAAGCTGGTCTGAACCAATGAACAACACAATTAAAGATCTTTACATGATTACCAAGGGATTAATTATTATTTTAAACAGATCTTAAATGCTGCTAAACAAATTTTAGTAATCTTTTTTAACTTTGGAAGTAATGTACTTCAAAATATAATTTTTTTGAAAAATGGTAATCTGACATGGCCCACCTGAATTGAGATGGAATCATCCTAAATTAGTAGATTCGTCATGAAAGATCTATTTCAAAAAAGGATGTTTTTACTAATCAAAAACTTCTATTATGGGAATTTTTTTTATTTTAATTGCTAATTTTCGGAGAAACTTTTCTTCTTCTTCAGGTTGTTTTTTGTTGTCACTTTTCCCCGTCAATATCGCAGTTACGGTTATTTTTCACCAAATCCTGCCAGATTTTAGGCAGGGATAATCCTCTGCAGTCATTGATGATGGAATTCTGGTTTTTCTCAATCTCTATTCCTTCTTTTAGCTTTCTTTTTTGAAAATTACTTTGGAAACTAATGACTTTAAGGGAATTCCAGTCCATGTTGTGACCAGCTTCTCTAACATGTCTATTTAAACCTGTCTTGCTGGAGCAATTTTTTATAGAAGCTATATGCTCTGCTATATGAGTTTCTAGTCTGTGATCTGCCTCACCTATGTAAGACAGTCCACAGCTACATTTTACTTCATAGACAACACCTTGCATTTTAAAAATATCTTCTTCTCTGTGAACTATTTTAGGGAAAACATTTTCAACTTTGTTCTCTAAACTTGGAGCTAGCCTTATATTATACTTCTTACTAATTCTCTTTAAGGAATTTTCCCTAGTAAAAATTCCCATAATAGAAGTTTTTGATTAGTAATTAAATTAAGAAACTATGAAGCCAATTTTCAACATGACCTTTATTCAAAGAATGTTTTTCATTCACCTCTGCTGCATTCCACTCTTTCAATGGCTAAAAGGATGAAAACTTCATCTTGTTAACCAAAAATATATATTAAATTAAAAGAAATGAATCCGATTTGCAGCAATTGTAAAAGTTATCCATGTTATTAACAAACTTTCATTGATTAGCAACTACCTACAAGTACAGTATAGAGCATCAGAAAATATTAAAAAAAAAAAAAAAAACCTTCAAGATATCTGTTTGTTAACTTCACACTGAAAACTAAGATTCTGTTAGTGTTTATAAACGTTTGCTTATTAAAAAAAGGAAATTTTCTCACTTCTGTGTTTTCTTTTACCTTTAGTGAGTACAGTTACTAATTTAAAGATATAACTGTACTCACTATGTACAAAAGATTTATAATTTAATCTTCTTGACAGATTTTGATATGCCACCTATTTTTTTTAATTATTTTTTACAATAATGCATTTCCATTAAGTGAACTTAACTTTCAAGTTCACTTAATGGAAATTGAACTTCAGAATTCCAAATTTAAGAAATCTTAAATTTAAATTTATGAAAACAGACCCAGAGGCATCATTTCTTAAATTTACCACTCACTAATATTTTATTAGGCAAAGATCTAGTTTACCCCGGCGATTTCAAGCAGAGCAATACCACATATATTTTGTAGATATGTAGTCACTACAATTTTCTAATTCTGCACAAAAATTAATTAAATAATTGTTTATGGTTAAAAATCTAATTTTATATATGTTGTTCTACACAAAAATAAGCACTTATGAAAATTACTTTAAATAGAATAGCTCATTCACAGCAGGAGTCCAAGTTACCTGTGTCTACAGCATATCTGCTGAAATTGGTAAAACACAGAAAAAATGAAAAATAAAACAATGATTGCTATGATGCAACATTTGATGATTAAAAAAATACATTACAAAGTATCATTTTTTCTTTATTCGGCCTTGTAGTACTGAAGATTTAGGGAAGGAAGATCTTTCCGATTCTCTGGGATATCACAACATGTGATTAATATTCCTCAGTGACACAATGGTGAAATGTGAGTGCAAATGTGTATGTGCTTGAATGATATTTCACTCATTGGCCTCAAAGCACAACTGGAAAAAGAAAAAGTTAAATGAAAATTGGATGTAACACACTAACAACTATAAAAGGCAACTTACCCCTATAAGAGCTTCCTTCCTTTAATGACATTTCCTACACGTACTTTCTGAAGCCTGTGTTATGTCTTGCACACTGGGGATCTTGTTCTTCTTCCTATGTGCCAGTGTATGCATGTCTGCGCTGGTCAATGATATTGGCACTTTACTTGCTTGTCTACTGTTCGCATTGATAATCAAATGTGAACAGTAGACAAGCAATCAAAGTGCCAATATCATTGACCAGCGCAGACATGCATACACTGGCACATAGGAAAAAGAACAAGACCCCCAGCCCGCAAGATGCAACACGGGCTTCAGAAAGTACATGTAGGAAATGTCAATAAAGAAAGGAAACCCTATATGGGTAAGTTGCCTTTTATAATTGTTAAAGTGCAATTTTGCACGTGAATTCAATGACAGTCCATAGTGCTGTGATAGTTTATGGATGTAACACAGTTAATGTGTAATAGATATTCAAGTAACTCAGGCATAAAATGAAAGACACTTTGAAACTGCAACAATTTCAGTTTATAATGACTTAGACAAAAAAAAAAAAACAATATAAAATATAATAATTGTGCATATGTGTAATCAGCTTTTTAACATATTGCATGGCTACATAAAAACATTCTATTTCATATCAGTTCACTAAGAAACAGAAAAATAATCATATTCACTGAGTGACACATACCTGAACATGTTTACATAACATAAACAAAACATCCACATAAATATAAAATTCTTATAAATAATTTATTTAAAGTTCATGTTCACTTATATAAACATTAAACAACATAACACTACCCTTTATATGCAAAAAGTCAAATTTATCAAATACCTTATAAAGCTGCAAGTGCAATGGTATAAATAAATATCATAAATACTGAAACTTAAGTTGATCCACTTATCTGTAATGACAAGAATAAAAAGAAACAGTTATAAATGTCAAGTAATGTGATGGAATAAATATGAACATTTTTGTGCACATCAAAAAACTGTTGTCTGAGGTTGAAATACAGTTTTAGCTGAGTTTTTCTTCTCAGAAATGTCTTTTGAGAACAGAGAATAAAATATAATAAAACTTATCTACCTTTTAAGAACATTATTTGACAATGAAATTTTATGCTCACTATTTAATCCAACACATAGTTTTACAAATTTCCCAAAAGTACATCCAAAATGAAAATTTGAAATTGCTGCCTTTGTAAAGTTCTTTCTGAACTTTACAAAGGCACCAAATAGCCAGAAATATAAATGACATAGCCCCATGAGTATATAAGGCTTTAAGGAGCCACCCATCTCTAATTTAGACAGACATGTTCCAAAGAAGGAAGAAAACCAGCTCCAGAAGGACAGAGACAACATCCATGTTTTGCCATGATATTTGAAACCAGGTCCAGCGGTACAAGATGTCTGAAGCTTACACCCCTAGATAACTCGACTGCTGAGTGACATTCTAAGAAAAGCAAAACTGGAGTTAAGAGATGAACAAATTGTACTTTCAATCATCAGTCTAAAGACTGAATCACCATGGTATTAGTCTCAGCTGGGCTATGGAATAATCACTGGCAACATGTAGTCTAATGTCACAGGTAAACTGGTCACACAAAATGTGATTGTGGCTGACAGCAGTTCCTGGTAATGATGCATTTGTTAAACTGTAGCCATCTGGTGGACATACTACGATCATGATGAAAACAATTACTAATACAACTATAGCTAAATGACAAACAGCACACTTAATAATTTGCTGTATGATTGGTAGACCCAAATTCCAGAAGCAAATGAACAATTCTTAAGTCATAACACAAGTTTGGATAGTCCAAAAAGAAGCCGCAATTTAAAAAAACACCCTAAAAATTGCAATTGTTGGTGTTTAGCAATTTAATGACTCCACTAAACAAACAATCCAGGAGTCATACATCCCTAATTTGTGGTTACTAGCTCTTGCGAATACAGAAAACTAGAACCATGGGAGAGCAGATGATTCAAGTCATACTCTGAATTTTGCCTAGGGTGCTGTCATCCACAATACCACCTTTTCAATGAGGTGAAAATTATTTTAATATGCTTGAAAAAATGACTGACCTGGATTTTGATGAGAGGCCATTTAATAATGTGATTGACTTTAACCTTTGGCAACAGAAAATTGTACGAAAGGACAATATTTATGGTTTGATTACTGATTAGTCAAATTTTGACGACATCAGTCAAAAGTGATAACTGCTCTGGTTCAAGAAAACTTAATTTTTGTCACTAGTGTTCCAAAATGTCTTTGAAAAAAAAAAAAACCCTCTGTGGATATTAATATATTTGTGTTGATGATTTGAATTTCAACAGCATATGAGAATGATTGCTGCCAGATCAGCAAAATTACTTCTGAGTACCATATCCAAGGTATATAGAAATTTACGTTTTATTTCATCTGAACAAGTTACATATATCAAAAACTTACAACAGTCCTTCATTTGTTCTTACAATAGCAATGAAGATAGAATCCACACGCTAAACAGAAACAAGGATTGCATAAACAGAGCTTGACTTTTTTTAACTTTGTCACAAACTGGGAATGAAGTGTTTTCTGCTTCAAATTTAAACAAAAATGTGTGACTCTGCGCTAGTTTGATATTATTTTGATGTTTAAATAGCATTTCTGGAAATGATGCAGTTAGCATGTGGCATGAAAATTTTTTTATGAAATTTTACCCAATTTCTGTTCTTATGAAACCATGTTCAGCAGGGCACTTTACAGAAATCACAGCAATCCTTTTCATTGGATTGTTTATCTCAAGAACTACTATATACTGTTACGAAACATGTAATTCATGAGACAACCTGAAGGGTTGTCTTATGTCATAAACATGCTTTAGATTAAATATACATAATATCTAAGGTATTGTTTACCTGATATTGGCAAATTATTTTGCATGCTGTTGCTCCGTGAGGCACGTGCTCCCAGCCCGAGATAGGTCACTTATGTTACGGGTTTTTTGGTTAGTTAAAATGTTTTATAAATAAAACAATTAGGTTATATTATTATCAGTTCAACATCCATTCATTCGCACAATCAAATATTTTAAATTTGCTATTAATTAAAAGATTGTATTAGAAAAAGTTATACTCGCCGAGTCGGGAGACGTCTCTCAAGAAGCTCTTCGTCACATTGTTACGGCGAGCACTTTCGGCACTTCCTGAGTGCCATCGTCGGGCCTTCTGCTACCTACACCGAGCCGCAGGAGTTGCATGTCAGGTAACGAAGGGAAAGTTTTGCGGCCTGTATGTGTTAGGTGATTGTTTCTCATGTGTCGCCATCTATTGGGTTAGTTGGTAGGTATCAGTCGTAAGCACAATTTTTTCCCCCTTTTAGTGTAGATATTTTTGAGCTATTATTATTTATTTGTAGAAACAGGTGTCTTATTTTAAGTCCTTTATTAAATGGTGTGACTTTTTGTAATGTCCTTTTTT
The DNA here is from genome assembly GCA_039090855.1 of Macrothele yani. Lineage (NCBI taxonomy): Eukaryota > Metazoa > Arthropoda > Arachnida > Araneae > Macrothelidae > Macrothele > Macrothele yani. The sequence continues at coordinate 97,794,732 of CM076992.1, read as the reverse complement.
TTTTTTTTTTTGTCTTTTATAGATTTTTTTGCTTTTTATAAGTGACTTCCAGGCTGTATCTAGGGTGGTAGGGTCCTGTAAGTTGCATATTTTATCTTTTTTTTTTTTTTTTGTTCAATTATAATGCTTTCAGAAATCCTTAATTATTTTTCGTTTGTGTGGGTGGTTAATAATTTCATATTTTCAAAATCAGGACATTGTTTATGATTAATACAGTGTTGAATAAGCGCAGTTTTTTTCTTCTTTTTGTTCCAGTTTTTTATATGTTGATGTAATCTTTTTATTAATCTACTTTTTGTGCTACCAATGTAAGAGACGTGGTCTCCAGAACTCTGTGAAACAACAGGAATTTCATACACGCCTGCTGATTGTAGTATATTATTGTTATATTTTTTTCTTTATAACTAAGTCACCAATATTCTGAACAGAATGACCAAAAATAATGTTGTGTTTTTTCATTAATCTTAAAAATGTTCCACTTAGTCCTCTAATAAAAGGAAAAGAACCTGAAAATTTGTATTTCTGTTTTGGAATGTTTTGACTAGACTCCTTTAAATTCTTTTTGTATTCAAAAATCAACTTTTTAACAATTTTTGTGTCATACACATATTGTTTGGTTGTGTTAATAATCCATTGGATTTCTTCTTCTCTGTACTTTCTATTTGAGGAATGTGTGAAGGCTCGTTTTACCCAATTCCTAATACTATTTACTTCATGAGTTTTTGGGGGTTCAGATTAATATGGGATCATTATAGGTACATATGTTGGTTTTCTAAAAACTCTGTATTCAAAATTTAAGTATTTTTTTATTAGTTCAATATCTAAAAAGGAAAATTTTTCATCCTGTTCAAATTCCAAAGTTAATTCAACCTCAGGGTAACAAGTAGTATATTTATTCTTCAATATACCTTGAAATATTGAAGAATAAATATACTACTTGTTACCCTGAGGTTGAAGTTGAATTAACTTTGAAATTTGAACAAGATGAAAAAATTTCCTTTTTAGATATTGAGCTAATAAAAAATTACTTAAATTTTGAATACAGAGTTTTTAGAAAACCAACATATGTACCTATAATGATCCCATATCAATCTGAACCCCCAAAAACTCATAAAGTAAATAGTATTAGGAATTGGGTAAAACGAGCCTTCACACATTCCTCAAATAGAAAGTACAGAGAAGAAGAAATCCAATGGATTATTAACACAACCAAACAATATGGGTATGACACAAAAACTGTTAAAAAGTTGATTTTTGAATACAAAAAGAATTTAAAAGAGTCTAGTCAAAACATTCCAAAACAGAAATACAAATTTTCAGGTTCTTTTCCTTTTATTAGAGGACTAGGTGGAAATTTTTTAAGATTAATGAAAAAACACAACATTATTTTTGGTCATTCTGTTTAGAATATTGGTGACTTAGTTATAAAGAAAAATATAACAATAATATACTACAATCAGCAGGCGTGTATGAAATTCCTGTTGTTTCACAGAGTTCTGGAGACCACATCTCTTACATTGGTAGCACAAAAAATAGATTAATAAAAAGATTACATCAACATATAAAAAACTGGAACAAAAAAGAAGAAAAACTGTACTTATTCAACAGTGTGTTAATCATAAACAATATCCTGATTTTGAAAATATTAAATTACTAACCACCCATACAAACGAAAAATAATTAAGGATTTCTAAAAGCGTTATAACTGAACAAAAAAGATAAATTATGCAACTTACAGGACCCCACCACCCTAGATACAGCCTGGAAGTCACTTATAAAGCGAAAAAATCCATAAAAAAAGACAAAAAAAAGAACATTACAAAAAGTCACCATTTAATAAAGGACTAAAAATAATACACCTGTTTCTACAAATAAATAATAATAACTCAAAAATATCTACACTAAAGAGGGGAAAAATTGTACTTACGACTGATATACTTACCAACTCATCCAATAGATGACAACACATGAGAAACAATCACCTAACACATACAGGCCACAAAAGTTTCCCTTCGTTTCCCGACATACAACTCCTGCAGCTACACACACACGAGAAACCCTTGTGTAGGTAGTAGAAGGCCCGACGATGGCACTCAGGAAGTACCGAAAGCGCTCGCCATAACAACGTGACGAAGAGCCCCTTGAGAGACGTCTCCCGACCCGATGAGTATAATTTTTTCTAATACAATCTTTTAATTAATAGTAAATTTAAAACATTTGATTGTGCGAATGAATGAATGTTGAACTGATAATAATATAACCTAATTGTGTTATTTATAAAAAAATTTAACTAACCAAAAAACCCATAACATAATTGACCTATCTCGGGCTGGGAGCATGTGCCTCACGGAGCAACAACGTGCAAAATACTTGGCCAATATCAGGTAAACAATACCTTAGATATTATGCATATTTACTATATACTGAACAACAAATCAGTATATCTGCAAAAATTATTGAGTTGTCCAAATTTCCCTGCGATACTGTGGCTGTAACCAAAAATTGCCAGTGTCTGCTAAAGGAAAAAGAACCCAAACTAAACTGGCACAAAACAGAAATATCAAACACTATTAACCTCACTCACCAGCTTAATTTTTGAGGTAAATTTTGCAATATGTGTACAATAGGGAATCGTAACACTTCTCTACAACTGTTTCTGCATTTGTACTACACCAATTTCTAGGCTTTTTGAATTGCATTTGGTATTACTAAAGTGTGAAAAATAAAATTAGTGCATGCACATTAGCTAGAGTCAGAAGTACAGGATTGATTTGAGTTACAGGATTTTATGGCAGAATTCAATTATGGCTGTAAAGAGTCACTGCAGAAATGATCTAAGCATCCACCGTGGGATGTGGGGACACAGCGGTACATCAGTTGGGTCTGTTTTGTTTAAAAACTCATTTTCCCAAATCACAATTTACTCTTCTTCACGATATGCTCAATTTTAATTGTGTATACCATTTTTATCTTTACATAATTTGAAAGTACAGCTTTGCAGATATTTTTCACTTTGTATAATACAGAATTCAAATCAGATTAATCAAGCATGTATTGTATGATCCCGACCTCTGTTTTTAATTGTGCATTTGAACAAATTCCACGCTTTTCATTGTTACGTGCTATTACTGTTTAAGAGCACCATTTGGAGTAGTAATTGTCATCTTAATTGTTTTACTGTGGTATTAACCAATATTAATTTTGTCGAGCACAATAAAATGTGTAGATAGTTAACACCTTTAAAAAATCATTACTGTAACATTACATGATTTACAGGATATTTCAAAGATATTTCAGTGTGCTATAACCGTTTTCTTTCGTGACAAAGGAGCCCTTACTTCGTTCAAAGAGAACATCTTAGCAGGCATTCTGTCAGTCTATGCTCATGTGTAATATACATGATTTGTAAAATCATGTCTTGTCAGTCATGTTAAATTTTCACTTCATCTTTGGAAAACGCATTTCTTAATTATTATTTAATTATGCAGAAATAAGACTGGTCACCTTGTCTAAGTACCTATACTCTGTCCACCTTAAGAAGAACCACAGGTTTCACTGATGCCAATGCAATCCATGGTTCCGCTAGTTCAACTGGCTATATTTACATTATTATGTTTATTTATACGGACACACATAATGACCACCAAGTGACAGATGCTGATTATGTGATATCGGAACACTTTCACTTCAGTTCTTACATAACACATGAAAGGAATTTGTAGTTTAGTAGCTTCTGCTACAACATTATTATTATTATTTGTAACAAGTATGAAAAATGCTGGAAACCTTTAATCTCACTCACTGAAATTTTCTAGCAACTCCATTCAGCACTATAAGCTACTATATATGAGTATGTCAAAATGGATTCTGCTGAGTTCCACAACTTTTTCAGTGTTTGTTAAACCCCTATTAGCTACAGAAGGGGGGGGAGAAAGTAAAACTTTAATGAACAAAATCTATGAAATTTACATTTTGAAACATAAACATGTTAAAATGAGATAAATCATAACCTAGTATAAAAACAAACCCCCGCTCACCATTTGAGGTATGAAATAATGTATCCCTTGCACGTTCTACTAGCATCACTTGTCATTTTCTACATTTCAACAAAACATTACCCAAACATAGCCTTAGCAAAAGAGAGCATGTTAACTGCACAACTAAAAAATGTTTAAACAAAGAAAATTCATTTAGTGATGGGCCAAATTCGTTAGCTCAGAGGCCACTCAAACTAGACTATGCAGTGGAGCTGGGAATGTTTTATATGAAACTGAACTAGCTGTATAAGAGTAATAAACATGTACAGACATTGAACACAAACTTATAATAAATCACAGCTCTGGAAATGCTAGCCATATTTTTTTAGATAACTGGTCTGGAAAATGTCAATTTAACATTTATTATAAGTTGGTGCTCAATCTTTCTGTAGCTGGTTTATTGATGATAAAAATGAGACAATGCTTAGAACACACTATTGACAACTATATACACGAAAAAATTCTACGTAATCAGTTTTCAGAACTACATCAGCACAATTACTGCCATTTTCTAATGATTGCAATGGCACCCTGAAATTTCGATGTGGCCAATTATACTGACATCACTGTCCACTCATCATTGGTGATATACAAATGAATGAGAGAGTGGAAAGGTAGGCACATAGGACCTCCCCAAAAAACAATATATTTTACCAACAAGTAACCCAAAGTTCATATTTAACAAACATGTGTTTTTCCTATGAGGAAATTGATTAGTACACTGTCACACCCAGAACATACACCTCTTCTTTTTTCTTTTTTTTTTCTTCAAAGCACTTTGCCCTCAGAGTAGAAAAAGCACTTTGTGCAGAGCACATAACAAATCATTGGATCGTTTGCACAGCAAAACAAATTTCCTTTGGAGTTTGTCACTGCATTAAGGTCAATTCATTTCAAACAGGCTATAAAAGGCTTTAATGATCATTCAGAAATGCTACAAAAACTACATATGTGACAGCCCACAACATGGAAAGAAAAAATTCATTATATCAAAAAAAAAAAAAAAAAGGCAAAAAGCCTTTACTGCTAAATTTGCTGAATTCAGCAAAAAGATTTTTAACTTTCAAAATGAATAATTCCAAAAGCAAAAAAAGCAAAACTTAAAATCCAAAATTATTTTTATTAAATATGATACCTAGTAGGCTTCTAAAGCAATACAAAGTAGCCAAACCTTTTTTCTTTAAAATAAACCTGGAAAGGATAACTGTACTGATAATTTTTTTGGTATGAATTTTTAGCTAAATTCTTTCCCTAGGAATATACTTACTAAGCCATTTTCACCAGCCCTTGGTGTAATTCATAAACATGTTTCGTTTATCTGCACCACTTAATATTTACATACTGTAGATGTTTATAAAGATAGAAAAAATTAAACTTTCCTAATTTCAAGATGGAAAATGTTTTCAGGTGATAGTAGGCATGTGAAAAAATGACTGAAAGCAAACATAAGACTGCAGTATTTAGCCTATGGATTTTGATGATGTTTCAAACACAAATCTATTCTCAGCAGTAATTTAGCACCAGAATATTATAGGCTAAAAACAAAACCGACCTTTACACAGAATTTTTGTAATTGATTGACTGATAAAATCTCTTGAAAATTCTACTAGTTGCAAAGCTGTATAAGGATAACTATTGCAATTAATAGCCATCTTGTTTACTAATTATAGATTTTGTTACATATACAGAACTTTCAAATCCATAAAAGCTGATTTTCACTTCCAGGGATAGAGAGAGGATGGCAGCTTTACAATCTTTCAAACTTTAAAATCATGGATTGCAAATATTTAAGAATTTTTATCCAGTTTCAACTTTTGCATCACACATATACTTTACAATAATTCATGCTACTTTTTACTTCTTCAGCAGTTATATTAGTTTCTGATTTTCATCAGAATGCAAGGTAAGTACACCGCCCAGGAAGAAATTTTCAAACTAATGGCTTTTTATTTTTTTCCTGCTGTTTTAATACAAATGCTACTTCAGTACATACTCATAGCTTCCAAAACATATGAATAATACCCAATTCAAAGCTACTGATTTTCAAATTTATGCGTCGGATACAGAGGGAGTCAAAAAATCACACACACCTTAAAACTGTGGTCCTTACATTCTTACTGCTGTTTGTTTCCTGACAAGTTACACACGAACTTTTAGCTTCACAACAAGTATAAAAGCCTCTAATCCAGAACCTCAAATTTTCTTGGAAGACAACATTATGTGTTAACCAAAATCTTAAAAAAATTTCAATTTACTCTACTTCCACAACTACCTGCTTACACACCAATTCCTACTTTTATATGGTGACTCCTACTACAATGCACAAACTGAATATAGCAAGATATAGCAGTTTTTATAATGTAGTTGTATGCTGGGCATGGAAGTATACAGAAACTAGTCACACACATAGGAGGGTCATTCCATGTTGAAATCAACCAGCAAAAATAGCATTTTCAACCTGACCATTTTTGATTTTTATGAAACATGGTATATTTGTAGAATTCATCAATATAAACATATATGATTTTTTTCAGATTTTTTAATGCATGCATTTTTGAGTTACTGATTTTTTGAAATTTCAAAAAAACCCTGAAATTTCATCATCTGAGCAAACTTTAACTGACAATTACTCGGGTTCTAGTAGAGCTAGGGTCATGAATTATGGCTCATTTTAAAGATCTTGAATTGGGCTTTCATTTGATATGCCACATGACAATATTTAAAAAATTAACGTCAATTTTAAAATTGAAATATTAAAAAACACGTGTTTTTTAAAAAATCTGAAAAAAATATATGTTTAACAAACATTATTTTTCTACATATCCTGAAAGTTTCATAATGGGATCACTATAAAAAATAACATGGAAGGATGTTACTAGATGCACCATCAGTGACAGGAATTGCTTATTTTGTCTGTCTAAAATGTTATCCCTGGTCTTACAAACACTGCAAATGTTAATGAATTAATTATAATTAGTTAACAAGTTAATATATATCCGTAAGGGTAACAAATTGTGTTTCTTTCCTAGGTTTTAAAGTAAAAGCTAAGTAAAAGATGGATGCCAGCAGACCATCCACATCAAAAGTTTCAAGTGTGGTTTACTGTTGCAACCCCCTTGGGAAACCAAACCATAAATATAACAAAAAAAAATCTGCGACCAGTTTCCAAGAATCTATTGCTACAGAACAAGTTGCTCAAAACTGGAGACAAGATCTGTGACAGTTGTCGTAAAGCAATCCAGAAATTTCACTCTGAAGCTGCTGAACATTCCTCTTCACCTTCTGACAGCTATAATGAACAAGAAGCCAAAGGTCATGCTGTCCTATCTGAAAACATTGAAGTATCAACTCCTGAAAAAGAGCAGCTATAGAAGCATTTAACAGAAGTTTACAATTTCTGGTTGAAACACCAATCAAGAAAAAAATGCCCGCAAGAAAAATAATACTCTGAAGAGAAATATAAAAAAGCCCAAAAGGCATTTCGACCAAAATTATTGAGGTTAAGTCCTGCTTAACTTAAATAATTATTAAAGTTAAGTTTCACTGGAACAATGCCCAAGCAACCCAGCATCCTATAGTTATATACTATCGAGATGAGAAAACTCACAACCTAGGACATGTAAGTTTTGTGATTATATCAGACTGCCTAATTCACGACAGTATAGCTGTCCATCTGTTTCAGCGTTACCTAATTAATTTCATGCAGTCACATTTTTCTCAAAAACCTGAAAAGATATTTTATTTTTTGGGTGGAGCAGCTTCACAATACAAAAACAAGTCAAGCTTCCTCTGCTTGTGCTACCACGAGACTGACTTTAATATAAAAGCAGAATGGAATTTTTTTGCAACAGCACATGGCAAAAATGCATGTGATGGGATAGGGGGTACTGTGAAGCAATTAGCTGCAAAGGCAAGTTTACAACTTGTTTATAATAATCAAATTATGACCCCACGCCAACTCTTTGAATGGGTCACTGCTAATATTGCCTCCATTCACTTTTGGTTTGCAACAACAGAAAATTACAAAGAGGAGGAAATTATCCTTAAAAGTAGAATAGCTTCTGTTAAGACAATAAGTGGTACTCAGAAACTCCATTGTTTCATTCCTGCAGGAAAACACAAATTACTAGTCAAAACTTACTAACTTTCTGAGCATTTTAAAGAAGAGATATGTGCAACAGATGAAGGGGAAGAGAACATTAGTTTTGAAAATATGGTAGGTTATGTGATTAGTAAGTACTCAGAGCAATGGTGGTTGGGATGTGTACTTGGTGTGAATGAGGACACAGAAGAGGTAAAAGTGAGCTTCCTGGAGCCGCATGGTCCATCTCCATCATACAAGTATCCTCAATCATCGTATATATAGTTGGTTCATAAATCTGATGTTTTGTTAAAAGTTGACTCGACAACAGCTACTAGAGGAGTATATAATTTAACAATGACTGAGACAAAGAAGGCAAATCAAGCACTGGCATACAAGTGTGGCAAAATTTAAAAGAAAGAAAAAAGCAGGATACATATAGAAGATAAAATAATTTTGTAAGTGTAAATATGCACACAGAACCGTATACTGAATTATGAAATGAATTACTTTGGGACACAGTTTCAAATTACTTAGATGTTTATTTTCATTCTTTAACATTCACAATGTTTAAAAGAACAAGTATGACATTTTACACAAACCACATAAAGAATACCCTTCCAGTCATGGGTGGAACCGGTAAGTACATCTGGCACATTTCAGTTGCATTGTTCTACGTTATTATTATTTTTTTATAGTGATCCCATAGCGATCCCATTATGAAACTTTCAGGATATGTAGAAAAATAATGTTTGTTAAACATATATTTTTTTTCAGATTTTTTAAAAAACACATTTTTTAATATTTCAATTTTAAAATTTTAAAATTGACATTAATTATTTTTAATAGTATCATGTGGCATATCAAATGAAAGCCCAATTCAAGATCTTTAAAATGAGCCGTAATTCATGACCCTAGCTCTACTAGAACCCGAGTAATTGGCAGTTAAAGTTTGCTCAGATGATGAAATGTCAGGGTTTTTTTGAAATTTCAAAAATCAATAACTCAAAAACGGATGCATTAAAAATTCTGAAAAAATCATATATGTTTATATTGATGAATACTACAATTATACCAAGTTTCATAAAAATAAAAAAATGTCGGGTTGTGAGCCTTGTTGATTTGACATGGAATGACCCAGGAACAGGTGGCAGCTGTGCTACTACTTCAGTTCAGGACCATATTTTTTAACATATTGGTGGATTACAAAATATCTAATTCATGAGACAACCTTAATGGTTGTCTTATGTTATAAACATGCTTTAGGTTAAATATACATAATATCTAAGTTATTATTTACCTGATATTGGCAGATAAATAATACGTGCAAAATACTTTGCCAATATCAGGTAAATAATACTTTAGATATTATGTATATTGGTGGATACTTCTTAATGGTGTCTGTTTGCATCAGTCTTTGTTCAATATGCATTTGGACCTGATGCGTAATCACATCACAGATTTTGCCTTACTACATATTATTTTTCTCACATGCGTAAACTGCTAATTAAATAACAAGTAAAAAAGATATTAATTATGCTACAGGAAATGAAGTAAAAGAAAAGGGAAGCTATTTCTCTGGCACAAAACTTTAGTGTGACAAAGTGAGAGAAGAAGCTTTTATTTTACTTTATTGTGTTTCTCTCTCTCCTTCCTCTCCCATCAGCCTTTTCCAGTCTTCCTCCAACACTAGATTTTCTATCACTCAGAAATGAAGTCTAATGCATATTGTGGTTTTTCTTAATTTTTTCATGGTATTAATTAAAATTATCACACTAACACACTATTCCACTACTGTGAAGCAACATAAGAACTAACAATAATATAACACATTGTGTAAATATGCCAAATGTGATTGAGCCTTGAATCTACTAATCTATTAATGTGAGCATGTATCAAAGCAATGCTTATTATAATGTGATTTTTACATAATGCAGTGTAATACAACTATTGTATCATAACAAAAGTTACTGTATAACGTACAGGTGTATGAAATTTAAGAGTGGTAGGAGTAAGTATTAACATGCACTTTTGGAGAGATTACAGTGATCCTTGCCACTGAATGAACATACATCTTACCTACATTTCTTATTCTATTATAAATATTTTTTCTCATTGTAAACATGCTGCAGAAATGAGGGGGAAAAAATTAAAAATTGTACCAAACATAAATAGTGTGACATGGTGAAAAATACTTCAAAGATATAATAACACATTAATTTTAATTGTAAATTGATGGTTTTCACTAAAATGTTCTTATACAAGACACAATTTATCAGTGCAACAAACGATAAAATTAATTTTCTTAAGTGAATCAACAAGCGACAAAACTTAAAGAACGTCTTTTTTTTCTTTTTCTTTTTTTTGCATCACACAAACAAAGAAACGCTGCAAACACATTAGCTGTAACAATAGCACACATTAAATGAATAAAAAGAATGGCCAAAACACAGGTTTGAATCAGAATAATCCTCTACTATTATACCATTAAATCAAATATTGTTATCAAAACAATATTTATGAGCTAAAATGCCATAATAAACTTACTTTTTCTTCCTATTTGATCGTCAACTTGGAAAGCTTTATAAGTACATCATTTAATAGCCAGAAAGGCATGAAAACTCACTTCACATTGTGATCAGCAATATCAAATCAGAGGATCTACAACCAGGTGATTGCACAAGGCAAGCTTTCTGTTTCAAACATTGTATAGTTCTGAAAAAGTCAGAGAAATTCCTCTACTAATATGTACTAGCAAGAGTACAAATTTACAAGGAAATTCCTCTTCTTGTGTCAAAGCCAGAATACAAATTCACTGAGCCACAGGAAATGACTCACTATAAGAGTGGCAGGTAAGGGGAAAGACGGTGATGCAATGGACCAGGAGAGTTTCATATTACACAGAGCCACTGAAACTTTGAATAACATGTTCATTATGGAAAAACATTGGGAAAGAGAGAATAAAACAATTACCATAGTACAGGAATGCCCAAATTTTGGTTATCTGGACACAATACACCTACTGCACCCAATCTAGAAACAAACCAGAACTTAAAAAAAAGTTTCAAGGCAGAACTGAAGCAAAGGCAATGAAATTTCTACTTAGCCAAATTTTATGGTGAATATTGTTGCAATTGCAAATAAGGAAAATATTTCAATATTTTACTATAAAATATATATAAAGTATATTGATAACTAAGCTCTATTTATTAATACACTCATGCTCATAAAAAAAACATACCAGAAAGGAGTCGAGCTACAACTTTAATCTTTACAGGATATGGTAATCAGGCAATATCAGAGAAATGATTAGTATTTCAGCATCATAGGTGCATGCGTGCAGTGTCTAGGGAAATTAGATTAAGCAATGTCACAGACTGCAAACCGGCTGTTTTTCTGTTATAAGCACCTCGTGGCTTGGTCAGCAGTAGGTAACGATGTCTCAACATCATGTAAGACAGTCATACAGTCACATCAGCGAGTTCGACAGAAGTTGCATTATCGGCATAAGAGACTGCAATGCTTCCCTCTGGGAGATTGCCGATGTGGGGAGCAGGGTGCCCATCATAGCAAGTGTGTGCAGGGAATGGTACGAAGAAGGGCTTGGGACATGAAGAGAAGGTTCTGGACATCGTACACAGACAACACCAAGGGACAACTGTCATCTAATGTGGATGTCTTCGAGTGACCATTATTCATCATCAACAGCGTTGGTGCAGCAGCGGCAAACTGAGAGACGCATTCTCCCATGTCAGTTGTAATAGTATTAGGTTGTCCATAATGAAATGTCCGATTTTTGATCTCTCGTGTTTTGACAATGTGTTGTGTTCAATACAGTGAATATGTATGCAAGTGTAATATATCATTAGAAAGCTTGAAATCTGAAGATTGTAACCTTTTGGTTCACTTTATTAACAAATAATATTTCCTACTCTATATTTCCCTTTCAGTGAAAGATGAATAATCGTGATTTTCGGGCAATTTTTCCTCTACGGGTTCAAACTGGGCCACAATGCTGCGTAAGCGCCGTGAAACATTGTTGGTGCCTTTGGGGAGGATGCGGCTAATGAGCGCACAGTGCAAAGATGACTTGCAAAATTCAAGGCTGCCGACACGAACCTCGACAATGAAGAGCGTGTACGACCGAGTACCTTCCTCGATGGCAACGCATTGAAGGCGTTTGTTGAAGCAGATCCCCACACAACTGTTTGTGAGCTTGCGGGAGAACTAGGAGTAAGCAAATCAGCTGTTTCTGTGGACCTCAACCAAATGGGAAAGTCCAAGAAGCTTGACAAATGGGTGCCACATGAATTGAACGAAAATCAACAAAATCATCGTTCGGAAGTATTGTCTGTGCTTCTTTTGCGAAACAAAACCGATCTTTTTCTTGATTGCATCATGGCATGCGATGAAAAGTGGATCCTGTAAGACAGTCATCGATGTTCTGCATCGTTGTTGGACTACGACGAAGCTCCTCAACACTTCCCCAAACCAAAATTCCATCAACAGAAGGTTATGGTGACTGATTGGTGGTCTTCAACTGGTTTAATCCACTACAGCTTCCTGAATGTGGCCGAAATGATTACTGCGGCAAAGTATTGTCAGGAAATCGACGAAATGCACCGCAAACTGCAACACATTCACCTATCATTAGTCAACAGAAAGGGCCCAATACCTCTGCATGACAGCGCGAGACCACATATCGCACGTATCCCTCCACAAAAGTTGAACGAATTGGGCTATGAGACTACCTCATCCACCATATTTACCAGACCTTTCGCCAGCCGACTACCATTTTTTCAAGCATCTGGACCAATTTTTGCAGGGAAAAATTTTCCAAAACAAAGCTGATGCTCAAAACACCTTAAGCTTTCTTCGCTTCCAGAACTCCTGATTTTTATGCTACCGGGATACATAACCTTGTTTCTCGTTGGCAAAAATGTGTTGAATCGAATGGTTCTTATTCTGATTAATCATATTTATTCTGAGCTGAGATATGTCTGATTGATGAACAGTGTACAAATCGGACATTTCATTATGGACAACCTAATATGTCCATGGTTATTACAGTTCAAACTGGAGGCTCATTGGCCCCTACTCAGGCTACCTTTGACACTGCAGCAATGGACTGCCAGGCTGCAATATAGCATCAAACAAAGGGAAAGGCATGATAAATAGCACAATATCATGTTCTTGGATGAAATGCGCTTCTGTTTAGGTGAAAATGATGGCTGCATCTGTGTCCACTGACAACAGGGGGAGAGGCATCAGGAAGAGTGTATTTGCACCAGGCATACCACACCAACACGAGGCATTACGGCCTGGGCTGCTATCGAGTACGAAAGCAGATCCTCTCTCGTGAGAATCCGTTTCACTATAACGAGTGCATATTATGTCAATGACACGGTATGGCCAGTTGCCCTTCCATACCTGTAGGATGCCCTCAGGGCCTTATTTCAGCTAAACAATGCTACACTGCATGTTGCAGTGACAACACGTGCCTTCTTTGGGGTTAACAACGTTCCATTTCTGCTATGGCCAGCTAGATCACTGGATTTATCAACCACAGAAAATCTCTGGGACATGTTCAAACAACAGGTGTAGTGGTACAACCATCCACCAGGAATTCCTGATGAACTTTGGACACAGGTCAATACAGCCTGGATGGCTATTCAACAGGACACCATTCACACATTATTTGATTCAATGCCTCAGCGTACACTGCAGGTGATATAAGCCAGAGGTGGCCATAGAGATTATTAGCTACATCGAAGCACCTGGTATGTATTGTATGACATTGAGATGCTTATCATTTGTTCTATATTGCCCAATGAATATATCCTGTAAAAATCAAAGTCATAGCTTGACTCCTTTTAGGCGTTCTGTTTTTTATGAACATTAGTGTATATGATAGCTACTCCAATAACATAGATGTACACTATTTGAGAATTTTATTTCAACTGAAGATATTACAAATATGACAACCACTATTCACAATGTTGATTATTTGACAATTATATTACATCTAGTTATCCAGATTGTAGAATATGCAATATTTGCCATATTCTACTACATAAATTTTTACGTACATTTTATATTGCTAATATACACAATAAATCATTAGTAGTACATTATCACAGTAATAATTTTATTGCTTTTGTAAAATACTAGTTTACATATAGCCAATACATAGGAAACAACTAATTACATCAAGATTATTGCCAAATGTTATTAAAACTAACATTTACTGATAATTCATTATTATTGCTTTAAAATAAAAATGGAAAATAAATTATTAATACGCAAGAAACATTTTTAAATCACAATGAAAATATATGATAACAATGATGCTCAATGTAAGAAACTCAGGAGCCCAAATTTATTTTAAGTACATATATCATAATTTAATAACATAAAATTACTTATTATAGAACATATCTATTGCAGTGGATTTATAAAAGAATTTTTACACTGAAAATAGTTCTTATGATGCAAATATGCATTTTAATACTGGAGTACAGTGAAACCCTGTTTATACATTTTCAAGGGATCAAGTAAAATTAATGTACATTTGTAAAAACGTATAAATGAAATAGGGCACTTTTCCATCCCTAGATAGTAGCACATTATTCTGTTATAGTGTATGGCATAGAAGTTGGTGTTATTATACTAGGTACTACATAATATGTAGGGTTTTTTAATGTTCTAGTACACTAGTCTTTTCAGTTATAATTTTTTTCACAGCTGTTTTGGTTTTTAACATTATTGATTTCAATCACACTGCATAGTTATAGCACTTGTAAATACAGTATGCAGTATATATACTGTATATACAGAATATAAAAGCACTATTACTGATTCATTTGCAATTGATATGTTTACACAAGTTGGCATTATGTAGAAGTATATTATAAAAAAGTATATATACATTAACATGGTTTTAAAAAATCATTAATTTTTATTGTTGTTTATTTACTTTTAAGTTCAAACATTACATTTTCAAGATTGAGAGCTTGCACTGATTTCTCATTAGTATTATGTGTATGAAAAAGTGCCTAATGATGGCAAATGATTTCATTGCACTGCTAAATTTGTGTGCTGATGCACTTACCAGGGAATCATCATCCCTCTTGCCACTGAAAACATTCTCATTGCACTTTTTGTTCACAATCATTTCATCTAGAGGCATAAGTGATGACATTGATAAATCCATGTCACAACTAATGTAACCTTGGAAGCTAAACTCATCTTCCTCTTCAATTATAGCATTCCAGTCAGATCTCATAACAATGCTTTCCTGGGATGTAGAATCATCTGGAAGACCGCAGGCTGTGTCAAATGTTGAAATCCAGCTTCTACAAAACAGTAGAATATTGTTTCCATTGAAATGCGATTCCATGCAGCTGACAAAATGTCCACTGCTTCTAACACATTCAATGTAAACTTTTTGACATCTAAAATATTTTGGAGTGCAAGCTGCACCAATCATTTTCAGGAATAATCCTTCAGACACTTGCCTATCCTTAAATCCATTGGTTGAAGACAACTCGTGCAATTTGGGAGCAAAAATACAACTTTGATGTTTTTCACAGGTGGGTGGGACAACAATCAATAAACAGATGGACCTTTTGTTTTTCCCTCTTTATTTTCCAATCTATTTTTTTTTCATCCAATCTATGGAAAGTGCAGCCATCCTCTATGATTTGCGATCGGTGGAGTAAGTAATGGGTAGAATTTTCATGTTTATGAAACACTGGGGTCTTGCAGATTTTCTGATGATGAATGGTGCTCATTTTTCACTTCCATCGGAGTTACAGCACAAAAGGACAATTAGTTAGTTTTTACTTTTTTTATCCTCATCATGACAGTATTTTTTCTTAATAGCTAATGTTTTTGATGAAATCAAATTAAAGAAAAGTATCATCTTACCGGCACTGAAAATGTTTTTGCGATCATATCGTTCGGTAATGTTTGGTAAATTTTTCTTCCATTTGTTTATTTCATCAGAAGAAATTTCAGCCTATTCAATTTTCCCAACTATAACACGCTGATTTTTGAATTGATGTAGCCATCCAGCTGAAAAATGAGCATTTACATTCATTTTTTAAGACTTCCTTGGCCTTTTCAATAAGCAGCAGACCGCTTATGGAAATGTTAAGTGACAAAGTGACAGAACACTGCTCGAAGAATGTCCTCAAACTTTCAAATTTGAACACATAATTTTTTCAATGCAACTGAACCTGAAGGCATTGCAATATAAATGAACCTGAAGGCATTGTAATATCCTTGATCTCTTTACCTTTTGTAGATTTTGTCGCAAGAGTCAAAACTGGAATTTTTAATTTTGCAGCTAAAGCACTTTTTGTCAGCATGTGATTTTCATCAACTTCCTTCAAAATCTCCATTTTGTCTTTTAAAGACATGGCTTTATGAGATTGTGAAGCCATGGCTCCAATGCAAGAAAATGAATGCAAACAAAGGTCTCAAGGAAAGAGTCAGATATGACACAATCAAGCAACAGCAAGTGTCTACTGCAGGGGCAAACTGACAACTGAGCTATCCAATGATAGCTTCGGAAGTATGTGCACATTTCCCAAAATGAGTCATACAGCAGATGGATGACAGGAAATAGGGAGAACGAAAAGCAGGGGGGGGTGCTGGAAAATGGTATTCAAGGCAAAGTGGGAGAGTGTTTGGTAAATGGAATTCATGTGGTTTGAATTTCAAATTCCGAACACCACAATTTAATGTATAAATAAGAAAGCTCATTCAATTAACATATAGTTAATGAAATTTATTAAGGACAATTCAGAATTTTTGGACTAGCGACATTTTACATATAAATCAGAAAAACTTGTAAAAAAGAAATTCATAAACTGGATTCTACTATATATGAATTCTCCTTCATTTTTTGTAATTCATGTGTCTAAATTTTTCAATACGATCTAAATTAAATTTTATGTAGAAGTCAGATAATATATTTCTTAATTTGGGGGCTCTGATGTCTCTCATCTATGGTGGCCTCTCTCTTTGCCAATCCTGTAGCTAAGTTGAAATGCAATATGGTGAAATTTAAGACAAATTGTTTCAAAGAAAGTTTTTGACATTCTATGATGGAAGCTAAAGTTCTAAGATCCTATTAAATCAGTTGAAATTTAAAATTGTAATAGATTTTTTGCCTTTTGTGGTGCTGCATTTGCTTCCAACAAAACTTCTTTGTTTTTCACATAAAAATTTATAAAACATTAAAGATTTGACTGTGTGAAGTCTACTATCCACTATATCATATGAATTCATTTATTTCTTATCATCAGATGCATATGTACCTGTATGGGACTCAGGCATGTTTTGGGAGCAGACAACATAAGCAAATGAATGAATAAATAAATAAATAAATAAAAATTAATTCTTCTTTACAATAAACTTTCTCCATCTTTTTCTTCTATAGCAAAAATTTTGGCCTCTAATAGATTGCCTGCTTGATAATTTTAATGGTTGATTTTACACCTTCCATCCATTTTGTTTTAAGTCCATCCACTTGTCTGCAGCCCGATACCAGGGTACCAGTTTTCCTGCTTCATTCATTTCAGCTCATGGTCACGGATTTAGCTCAAAATGAATACTATGAAAAAACTATATCTGATCGGATACTGTAATTCACCATAATCACAACTACTTTCTTACACACTTTATCAACAACCACTTCGATACTAATTTTAATGCTGTCCACCAATGCTTTGAAGTGAACAGTCCAGATATACTCCTTAATGAAACACAGGCATTCACTTCACAAAGTGTTATGAATTGTCATTATCCTGGTTACCTATATTATCATAATTGCAATTACAAACACGGTGTGCATAAGGGCAATCATTAAGTATGGCATCTCGTGTGAACACTTGTTAAATAGAAACACTGCTACTTTACAGCAATTTACAGTATGTATACAATTTTTCATCCAAAATATTTTTTCTAACCAGCCTGTGAGAATATTCAAAACCTAATTCAACACCAATATGAAAAACAAAATATGCTTCACAGAAATGCCCTCAAAAGAATCCTACAAATATTTGTAATAATTATGCTGTCTTTGAAATTAACCCTGAATATTTTCAATTAAAGCAGAAAAGCAAAATTACACTTAAAGAAAAGGTAGAAAATGGAATAGGAGATGAAAAAAAAAAAATCAAAACAGTTTAATAACATATGCCACCAAAAACAGATAGCCTGAGACTGGCTGGGCCTGTAATGCGTGAACCTGACTTAAAACACGTGCTAGGCCATGTGCAGAAGATTTAGTATTTTGCTGCTGGATTAAAGAAAAAATATTTTCACTGACAAAAAATTAATTTGATTTATACTCAGAAAGGTGATTCCCTCCAAATTACACATATTTTAAGAGACATTTCATTTAAAAAATTTTAATGGAAATGTTAATCTTTTCTTTCCCTATCTCTGCTATTATTCAGATGAAACACTAAACCCCAAAATGTTGAACTAAAATTTTTTTTTTCACTTTGTGATCTTTTCTGTTGGCTTTAGTTTTCCTTAAGAAGGCATAAGTGCAGTGAAGATCACAGATGAAAAGGAAGACATGGACATACATCACGAACTGGGCGTGTCCATTAATTATATCTGAAATCAACAGCTATGCTTTAAGTTGGAAGTCTGAAATGGGCTGAGAACATATCAGGCCTTGAATATTTGAACTTAGACCAGTCCATGCCAGGCTGAGTTGTAAGTTAACAAATCTGAAAAGGGACAGGTCCTGAATATTTGGGTTTGGGCTGCACTGGGGTCTCTGAATCAAGGCTAGAGCAGATCTCTATGTTAAATACCTGCAGAGTAAACATCTTCTCAGGAGGAGACTCAAAAGTTGTCTGGAAAAGCCCTACAAGACAGGGTGAAAAATATCTTACTTTTGGGTCAGTGCTGGATTGTTTGTTTCTTCACTTAGAAAAACTGGCACAAGAGCCACATTTGGCCAAAGTGCTCTAAAAACATTACAAATAAACACAAAGGTCAGCTTAGACTGTGGGAACACCCAGTGGTGGAAATAGGGCCGGAACGTAGCAGAGTTCCATTCCGTGAGCAAAACCCCACATTCTGAGAGCAATGCAACACCAAAAGAAAACGAGCATTTAATTTGAATAAAACATTTTGCAGTGCATTATACATTTTAATTAATGACACTATCTTGTATGAACTGTTTGTCACTGAATAAAGAAAACAGCTTTGACTTCAACTAAATGTATTTTAAAGTGTAATAACAATATTTCCTTATATGGTTTTTATATCTATTGTAAATGGGTTTGTGCACATTAAATTTTTTATGGCATTCACTTGTGTGTTGGGTTCAAGCAGCGAATAATTCCCATTTCTACCACTGCGGACACCAATCCATTAATCAACAGAAAGAACCATTTAGTTGCTTGATTTGAATTTACTACCACAAGAGCTTCAATGGGCCAAAGAGTGCTAAGTACCACAGTTTACTGAAAAAGCAGAAACGAAAAACCAAAACAAAACGTGTACATCACACGATACAAAAACATGACATGAAAAAGAACCAGTTGACCCATATGGTTTTGAATGCTGAAGTATAGAAAATAAAAAATGTTAAAAATAATTATTTGCAAGCCTTCACAGACATCAACAAGAATGAAACCTCAATGCATGCTCAGGATACACGAAGGAATGCGTGAAGACATTTGCAACAGGTTTTGATAATCCCTAGATTTTATTTTTAAAAAGCAAAAACTTTTAGTCAAAACTTTTTACAAATAAAGAACAGAGATATACACAAATCAGAGCATGAAAGTACATAATAATTTAAGAAGTGTTATGTGACAGCTATTTTAGCAATTTTCTTTTAGATTTTGTGTATTGCATTCACATTTTTGAATTCAGCATATTAAATACCTTTCTGAGACTTGAGTGCTTCAATTTATACACTTAGAATTCCTTACCTGATTATGACATAGAAATTAATGAAGGATTAACCTCTAAAGTACATTGTAGTTATACACTCAGTAGACAAAACATTAGAGAGAGGGGTGATGGGCAGTTGACATGGGCATCCCCAGCACAGAGTGAAACAGACCCAAATCGTACACAGGCGATAAATAGGCGGACAACAGGGCTTTCCAACAGTGTATCACAATTGACAAACATAGATAAACGTGGTGATCTGAGCAACTTTGATTGTTGGCGCAAGACATATGGGTCATGCTATCATCCAAGTGGTAAGAAACCTAGGGTTCTCAAGAGCAACCGTATCAATGGTGTACCACGAGTATACCATTACCATTAACTGACGTACCAGTGCCCAGAGATAAGCAGTGGCTGACCACACACCACGATGACAGTGGTTAAAGTAAACTATGCAGGCTTGTACAGATCCCCTGCTTGGCAATAGCAGCACAAATCATATCTAGGTTAAATATCCAAGACCCCAGCAGTGTCAGCGAGTAAACAGTATGGTGCACACTACATAACCTTGGACTATGGGAGCTGACATCCTACTCATGTGCCACTGTTGACTGCTCATCATCGGAAATTACACCTTACCTGGTGCTGGAAATATCGAAACTGGACCTCTGTCGGGTGGCGCTGCGCCGTGTGGTCAGATGAATACCGCTTTCAGCTGTACCGAGCTGATGGCAAGGTGTGAGTGTGGCATCGACAGCATGAGGCCATGGGCGCTTCATGCCAGGTTGGCTCTGTTCAAGGCAGTGGTAGCTCTGTGATGGTTTGAGGAGCCTTCTCATGGCACACATTAGGTCCCTTAGTGTGTCTGGAGAGGTCCTTAACCACCGCACGCTACCAGCATGTGCTGGCTGATCACCTACACATTTTCATGGTCTTCGCGCATCCTGCAGCTGATGGTCTGTTTTAGCAGGACAATGTGCCACTCCACCGGGCCACAGTCACCCAGGCTTGGCTCAAGGAACACTCATCTGAGTGTGGAACCATGCATTTTAGAGTAGCTCCCATGGCCCTTGGATTTAAACCCTGTATAAGCTCTCTGGGATGCAGTGAAGCAGAATATCAAATCCATGGATCCTGGACCAATGTCTTGGGCAGAGTTGTAGACAATGTTGCAACAGGCATGGCTGGCATTTTCTTTGGAAACCCTCCGGCATCTGGTGGAGTCCATGCTTCGGCATGTACAGTCTGTTATTCATGTTAGAGGAGGACCAACACGCTATTAGGTAGGTATCTCTAATGTTTTATACATTGAGTGTACAAGCTCATCACTCTTGACACAGAAATTCCGTAAAAAACTGCCACCCATGTAGCCAGCTCCTCATAAAACTTGGAATTTGCATCATCCTGGAGCAGGAATTGAGAGAGAATCCACATCTTCAGATTTCCATCTTAGTATATTACTGTTACACTAACCAGTACATAGCATCTCCAAATAACTGATTGAAGTATGGGAATCTGAATGAACGCTGAGCTACTAAAGGCATCTTTTGCCATCTCAGAGCAGTGAACCAGTGAACCTCCTATCTTGATAAGAGGCATGCAGAAAAGAAGTCGTGACTTCTTCAAGTGCAAGGTAACCTCTAAAATGAATGGCAAGCACTAAGTATATTATTATTATTATTACAGTGAAACCTCTGAATAACGGTCACCACTTGGACCAGAAAAAAATTATCATTGGTGGGAGGTGCCATTGTTAGGAGGTTAGACCTAAGTTAATACTGTTTGTCAGTTGCTTTTATATAAAAACAGAGTAAGTGTATGAAACAGAAGCAAATAGAAAACGGTTTCAGCGCTTTTTCCAAATGCTGAATAAAGTAATACGTATATTATATTAGAATTACTGTGATACATAATATATATATATAATTGATAAACAACCATCAGGAAAAAATGAATAAAATAAAAAAAAATTGAAAATATTCTAAAGAAGACTTTTCAAAAAATATCTTAACAAATGTTATTACTCTGAAAATCCAAACATGCAAAAGCAGCAGAGAAGAACAAGCAAGAATGCAGGAAGTTTTGAAAATGCTGAGCTTTGGCTTTTTTAAGGACCAGCAAAACACAGCATTAACTCATCTCTACAAAGACCTAGTTGAAAATGGGTTTCTGCTATGTCGTAAATGTACCCCATAAATAAAAAAACACCTTTAAAGTTCTGAAGGGTGAAATTATTAATAATCAAATTTAGGTTCTTACATTTATAACAAACTTGGCCCGACCCACACGACTCATCGTCCACGAGACCAGAAACACAAAGCACGGACACTATGATTACAAAAACAAATAAATTTTTTACCATATCTGCGAGCCTTGTTGAGAATTTCCTTTTCTTTTTGCTACTGTAAAGTTCCATAAAAATCCAGTGAAATTCAGGTTCATAGTCAGTGGTGTTCGGAGTCATAAAAAGAAAATAGACCAGGCTTTTGAAGCACTTCTGAAAAAAGTTTTGGAATTAATTAGAAACAGTACTAATCTGCAGAACAGGGATTTTCGGATTATAGATAACAATTCCGAAGTGATTTCTTCTATTTTTAGCTTAAGGCCAATAGACATTAATAGTTATGATTTTGAGAATCTATATACTAATCTGCCTCTTTCAGATATTATTTCCACACTTAAGGACTTGTTCGTAGAATTTAAAATTGGCCAGAGCCAATACTTGGAATACTTTACTTAACTGTTGCATTAATAATAATCATATTCATTATAACAGATCTCTCTATAAGCAAATAAATGGCATTCCTATGGGAGCTCCCATTCCACAAGTGTTTGTAATTTGCTTTTTTTCTATAAAGAACATCAGTTTATAAAATATAGGTTCTTACAGATATATTGATGATGTGTTATGTATTAATAACTCAGAAATAATAGAATATGATTTTTCAGATATTTACCCTAGGTGTCTAAAATTAAGTAAAACTAATCAAAATAACCAAGAGCTTGATTTCTTAGATTTAAGTATAAAGCTTAATAATGGCCTATTGATAAAAGAGAGGATTTTCCTTTTAAAGTTATTAAATATTTACACTGGACAAATAATATATCCATTAAAGTAATAGAGAATGTCCTTATTTTACAGGTACTTAGAATTGCAAGAATCTGCAGCAAAACTTATGATTTTAGTGAACATATGAGTTTTTTTTTATCAATAGCTTTCTCGAGAACCAAGTACCAGCTAACTTTATTAGAACAGCTTTAAGAAAAATAGTCCTTAAAAATAAAGTTAGGTTAGCAGATCTAATTTAATTGCATCACAGCTAATAAAATGATTCTGGCCAATGAAAACCTTTTTGGAAGTTGGTCTAGAGGATGAATATTAACTACCTTTTGGAACCTTTAATGTTATAGATAAAACAGTTTCATTATAAAAACAAAAACAAAAATAAAACAAAATAAAAATTACCAATAAAAAATTTAAAATGTAAAATAGTTATTCAATATCAAGAATAACAAATATAAAAATAGTATAAATTAAGAAAATTTTATAAGAAACTGAATAATTTCTGTAGATTTACTTTAAGGTATTTTAATACAGATAAATAACATTAAATACGTTTTGAGTGTGTTTAATGATATTTTTCCTGTATTCCGTTGAGTTTTCTGCTCTTTCCAGACAAACAGTTATTAATTTTCTTTTGGGCATTTTGATTGGAGGGTTGGCTTTTTCCGCGGAAGAGTTTTTTGTGCAGTCCAGTGTTGGGCATCTTCCGTTCCACGCCAGAGGGAGTTCCGCAGTTCTTTCGAAAGGTCGCCATTACGTTCGTCTTGGGGTAGCTTCGCTGAGCTTTTTTCTTAGGTCAGTTTTTTTTTTCATTTTTTATTTTCTCTTTGGTATTTTTATAAGTTTTTTAGCATTTTAAAGCTTGCTGTTGTTCTTGTGTGTTATTTTAGTTTATTTTTTAAAATTTGGGCATTTTCCCTTGCCTCTGGGCTTGAATTGTATTTTGGCCTTTGTTCTGGTGTGGGCTTTGGGCCTCGTGGCCCTTCCGTAGCGTTTGCTTGTTGGCGTTTGGTTCATTTTTTTAGTGTTCTTCTAGGTAAAGCATTTTTACAATACTGTGTACATATTGCAACTTTTCTTAATTGTTTGTTTAAAGTCCCAACAAGTATCACGGATATCGTCAAATTTTATTTGTTTTTTGTAATCATAGTGTCCATGCTTTGTATTCCTGGTCTTGTGGACGATGAGTCGTGTGGGTTGGACCAAGTTTGTCATAAATGTAAGAACCTACATTTGATAATTAATAATTTCACCTTTCAAAACTTTAAAGGTGTTTTTTTTTATTTATTGGGTCCTTTGCCTGGCTTACATTTATGACATAGCAGAAACCTATTTTCAACTAGGTCTTTATAGAGATGAGTTAATGCTGTATTTTGCTGGTCCTTGAAAAAGCCAAAGCTCAGCATTTTCAAAACTTTCTGCATTTTTGCATGTTCTTCTCTGCTTGTATGCATTTTTTTTTCTTGTTCTTGGCTCCTGTTGAATTTGCTTCTTACTTTTGAGTATATATATATATATATATATATAGTCAGTTAGTTTTAAGTACATTAAGACCTTAGGTTCCTTGGTTTAAAACTGTAAATCAGTTTCTTTATCTTCTTTACCTGCAGATTTTGAGTGTTCTTGTGAAGAATTTAAGGATTCAGTTTACTATAATAGTTATTACAAGCACATTATCACCGGTAACTTAAATCTTGTTGAGGATGTTGGGCTTTGTAAGTTATTAGGTTTTGGTACTAAATTTAAGTGTTCTTTCAATATTTCTAAAAAGCAGATTCTTGATAATTTCACTCAAGATGTTAATAGGTATTTTATTAAGACTAGTTTGGCTTTCAATCAGCCAATTGAGGCCTTTGCAGAGTGGAAGTACAATGTTATCCTTAGCTTCTCTAAAAAGTTAGCTGGTCTTAAGATATGCTTTGACAGCAATCTGCAATTCTCCAGTGCTTCAAAAAAGTCTCTCTCTGAACTTCAAGAGAAATATATTTTTACGACAACTGATAAAGCTAACAATAATTTTGCTATTATTAGTAAAAGTTTCTATTTTGAATTAATTAATCAAGAACTTAATAATAGACTAACCTATGAGCCTGTCAGTTACAGTACCAAACAAATTGATAATCTGTTTAAAGCCTACTACAGGAAGCTTAAAATTCCCTCAGTTACAGGCTATGAGCCTGAATTTCCTTTTCTTTTTGCTACTGCAAAGTTTCATAAAGATCCTGTGAAATTCAGATTCATAGCCAGTGGTGTTAGGAGTCATAAAAAGAAAATAAACCAGGCTTTTGAAGCACTTCTGAAAAAAGTTTTGGAACTTATTAGAAACTGTACTAATCTGCAGAACAGGGATTTTTGGATTATAAATAACAATTCCAAAGTGATTTCCTCTATTCTTAGCTTAAGGCCCATAGATATTAATAGTTATGATTTTGAGAACCTATATACCAATCTGCCTCTTTCAGACATTTTCACATTTAAGGAGTTGTTTGTAGAATTTAAAATTAACCAACTTGTTAAAGCCATTGGAACACTAAAACTTAACTGTTGTATTAATAATAACCATATTCTTTATAATCAAACCCTCTATAAGCAAATTAATGGTATTCCTATGCAATGCTCACATTCCACCAGTGTCTGTAATCTTTTTCTGTTCTATAAAGAATATAAATTTATAAAATATAGGTCCTTGAACTCAGATAGCTACTTATATACTTACAGATATATTGATGATTTGCTATGTATTAATAACTCTGAAATAATAGAGAATGATTTTACTGATATCTACCCTAGCTGTCTTAAATTAAGTAAAACCAACCAAAATAACCAGGAGCTTGATTTCTTAGATTTAAGCATAAAACTTAACAATGGTAACCCTAACATTAGCCTATTTGATGAAAGAAAGAATTTTCCTTTTAAAGTTATTAAATATTTACACTGGACAAATAATATCTCAACCAAAGTAATAGAGAATGTACTTATTTTGCCGGTACTTAGAATTTCCAGAATATGCAACAATACCTCAGATTTCCTTGAACATATTAATATCCTATTAAATAGCTTTCTAGATAACCAAGTTCCAGCTTATTTTATTAAAACAGCCTTAAGAAAAATAGCTCTCAAAAATAGAGTTAGGTTAGCAGATCTAATTTAATTGCATCACAGTTAATAAAATAATTCTGGCCAATGAAAGCCTTTTTGGAAGTTGGTCCAGACGATGTATATTAACTAACGTTTACGAACCTTTAGTACTATGGATAAAACAGTTTTATTATAAAAATAAAAATAATAAAATTTAATTAAAAATCTTAAAAAAAAGTTTATAATTAAAAAACCTAAAAAAAGTTTAAAATGTAAAATAGATACTCAATATTAAGAATAGCTAACATAAAAATAGTAAAAATTTTAAGAAAAACTATAAGAAACTGTATCTAGTCTGTAATTTTACTATAAGGTATTTTAATACAGATGAATATCATTACACATCGGGTGTATTTGATGATATTTTACATGTATTTCGGTGAGCTTATGCTCTTTCCAGACAAACTGTTTATCATTTTCACTTGGGAATTTTCTGATTGGTGGACTAACACATCTGCAGAGTGCTTTTTGTGCGAGCCAGCCATCTTGGCTTCTCTACCTCAAATGCAGGAATTTTGTCAGCCATTTGTAATTCTAACTACATACAAGTCGGATGCCTAGCAGGTAGGTCCTTTCATTTGTTTATTTTTTTCCCCCCTTTTGGAGGTTGTTTTTGGTTTTTTTTTCGTTTCTGTGATTGCTGAAATTCATTGGGTTTTTTTTTTTGGCTTTGCTTTTACTAGCATTTTTTTTCTTGCTGTTGCCCCCCCCCCCTCCTTGTTCTCAAGCAGTGCTCTGTTCAGGTTGGTTGCAGTGTTCTTAGCTTCGTAGTTCTGTGTCCCTTTCGTTCGTTGTTCGGAGGAGAATTTGCTGTATTTGTAATTTGTGTAAAGCATTCTTATAATACTGTATACATGTTGCAATTTTTATTTTCAAGTACATTTCCAATTTTTTATATTACGTTTCTTTTGTCTAAAGTCACGCAGTGTATCACGGGAATCGTCTGTAAAGTATTTTCTGTGCGGTTTTTTTGCTCCTGTTCTCTCTGCTATTTTGCTGAAATTTTTAGTTGTTGTTTCTTAGTACAGGTGTTTGCTTCATTATTAATCTGTCTCTTGACTTTGTGCTTTGTTTTTGTTATGGTTCCTAGTTGGGTTTTCCCTCAGGTAGCAAGCCACGTGGCACTGCTGTCTAAAAAATTTTGGAACTTGTGCCTTCAAATAAAGTTTTTTTACAGGGTGAGTTTTTTTATTTTTTTAGTCTTCTTCCAAGTTGGGCAATTTTACATTGCAGTGTACATCTAAAAATATTTTTTGTTCTTTTGCAGCTTTTTCCCAGGTTTTGTTTTTCATTTCATTGGTCTAAATTCTACACCTATCTTGAAATATTTTTTGGCTCTGTATTGAAGTTTTTCTGTTTTTGTGGACGATGGGGAATTTTGGGTTGGGCCAGATATGTAATGGATGTAATGCGAAATTCAAAATTTTTGTTTAATATTTAAGTTTCCGACCCTATGCGGGAGGGTGTTTTTTTTTTTTTTTTTTGTGACTTTTGGGAACTTGTTCCTTTTGTATTTATGACATAGCAGAAACCCATGTTCAATTAGGTCTTTGTGGAAGTGATTAAATGCTGAGTTTTGCTGGTCCTTGATAAAGCCAAAGCTCGGCATTTTCAAAACTTTCTGCACTCCATTTTTTCTTCCTGCTCGTTTGATTTGATGTTTTTTTATTTTAATTATTTTTTTCTTTTTCCGGCTTTTGCTGTAGTTATTTCTGCTTTTTTTAAGTATTGTTTCTGAGAATTCCTCTCTGCTGCTTTTGCGCATTTGGGTTTTCAGATTGTCTATTATTTAAATAAAAAAATTCTATATTTTTTTTTTCTGTTCATTGCCAAAGTTTGGTTTAAATTATATATATATAACTATCACCTCTTATAATTTTGTGTATAAATCACTGTCATTTTGTGCAAAAGTCTGTGTGTCTTTAAAATTGTGTAAAATTTCTTTGTAGGGTTTATCTCTACAGTTGTTGCTAATTTCAGTCTCTGTCTCATTAACTTCATCTTTGCTTTGATCCCCTGAAACCTCTGCACTAATAATTTTTTCTTCAGTAAATCACTGAATCACTGATATGCGTCCTTCTGCAACCATAACATTCTGCTAAGTAGAGAACACTTATTCCTTTTTCACGTATTTTCAAGAAAGTGCAAGAACACACGAGTTTAAACCGCAGAAAAATGTGCTTTTTGAATGTCGAAAAGTCATCCTGAATACTGCAGATCTCCCATTTTGTGTATGTGAAACCACCTTTCTGCAAAATGAGGAGAAAAGAGACATGTCCATGGGAAAATAATTTCTATATGCCAAACAATTCATCAATCAGTTGGGTTGAGCACATGCTGAAAGTCAATACAGAATTAGAGACAAATATGGTCTACGCCTCTATCGATGCGGGGATCAGAATGCAAACGCAATTGTTTGTCTACAAAATAAACTGAACTTAGTTCAAGAGTGACATTGTAAAGATTCAGAACAGTAAAACTATTGATTGTTTACAGCTGAATTTTTTTAAGCAGGAAAAGAAATAACAAGTATGACTTGAAGTTTAAATGCACGATCGTTTCTCATTATCTTCCCTTATTGGTCACTAGAATTGGATGGCCCTAGCAAAGCTTTCACAATCAATCATGTTGAACTCTAACTGAAAAATGTCACAGACAGTGTAATGTAAACTGCAGAGTTTGCTAGCCACAAGCAAAAAGCAGGAACAGGACCCACAGGGACAAACCCAATCAACACCGCTGCCAACGGGCAACATTTAGGGCACCATTCCACCCCACCTAACATGTGGATGGGGAGATTTGGAGAACATACATAGGATATGTTGTCCGCCTTAAGTAATTACTACTGCATGTCGAATTAAACTTTTAACTCCTCTATCCATACTTAAGCATTCCACTGTAATGCATGTACAGAAGCACTCTATGAGCCCCTCTTATTCCTCCAACCGAAGTACCGAAGGAACTCAGTAAAATCTTTACAGGCAAAGTAAAGTGTCCGTTAGACCTTCTTCAAAGGTGTTCGTTGACCGTTCTTAAGAGGTCCCGTTGTTTGGATGTTATTACTAATGTTAATCCTACCGCAGCTGTTTGGGACCGACCAAAATTTGCCATTGTTTGGAGGTTGCTGTTGTTCAAAGGTGTCCGTTAGCAGAGGTTTTACTGTATTAAGATCTTTTTCTACAGAGTTAGCTATAAGGATGACAGTTATTAAAGGCATTTCACTGCTAAAAATAATGAGCTTAAATTCCTACTACATGCTACTGAAATTAATGCATTAAATTCTTTGTTGCTCCTATCCAAAGTATTGGTGATTTATGACTTGAATCCTGTTGCCAGGATGGAGAGTTTGCTGCTATGAGAAAATAAAAGAAGCCTCGACTAACACAGCCTGGATGTTTGTTCAGTCATATACTTCAGCTGTTTTTGGAAATGAACTGTCCTTTGTGGTGTAATGGTAACATACTTGGATAGATACATAAAGATGTTGGTTTGATTCCCAACTCCTAGGCAAAACAAAATTCAAGTTACATGAAGAGTTGGCTACATTAATGACAGTTAACATATATACTCACATATAAGACATAAAAAAAATGCAAGTCATTTGGAAAAAATAAATGCTAGTAGTGCAGATGGCCAGCTTCATATTTTTTTCAATTTTCCTAATAAAATACAAGTTGTTCATTTGTTGTTCTCTCTTCTTACAATATGAAGCAAGCATCTTGTTAATTTTTTCATGCAAAAAAAGTTCAAAATCAGTATTTACCCTTACCATTATCAACTTTCAGCTTGTAAAGTTACTTTGAAGGCAGAAAACACTGATTTTGATCATTTATTTCATTCAAAACAAGGCAAGAAAATGCTTTTTCTGTTGACTGTTACAGGAATCAGACTGTAAAAAATGAAAACACATGCATTTTAGTTGAAATTAAAACTCAAAAATTGGTAACACCCCTGCCCAGTCTGCCATGAAAATAAGTGTAAAATGGTGTTGCCTCTAACACAGAGTAAGTACCAATTTTGAACTTTCATTTCTTTTTAAAACAAAGAAAAAAATGACTGCTCCATTCATTGAGAAATTGCAAGGAATGATAAAACATACATTTCACTGAGAAAGATGCCCTTAAACACATGAAATTGCACTTCTACATAATTACCTCTTCAACGCAAGTCACATTTTCTAAACTTTTGAAATTTGACAGTTAACTTTTATGCAGATCCCAATTTTTTGAAGAGTTTTGGCTGTTAAACTGGAAGGGGCCAGCTTATATGGAAGTTTATATGGCAATTACTGCACTTCTATGTCAAAAACAAATGATCTCATCTGATATTACATATCTTCCCAAAAAATTGACACTCTTCACCCAGATTAAAATTAATTAAAATTATAAGCACATGTACTAAATTTTGTCATATTTTAAAGTAGGGGAAAAAAATTCTTAGTGCTGTACACTACAGGTTCTGCCCTGCATGATGGATTCTCAGTAAAAATTATAATTAAAATTGCACAAGACAACTTTACTCCTTATGTTGACTCCCAATAAAATGAAAAACATTCAGTGTGCTAATTCAATCAATTCTTCATACACCTCAAGGTGTTGAATTTCTTTACGTGGTTATAATTCTTATTATACATGCATGTCAACAACTCAGTTGCTGCATTGCTTACTGTTTCTCACGTTGTATTATTGTTGAAGTGCTCGTGGGAAACATTATCTTTGTTTGACAAAGGGTTATAATCATAAAATGCTATAGAATTTATAATATATAGGTATAAAAATCAATAACAGGAGGCTAAGGTTGTTACTTACATTTGGTCAAGGAGTATTCTGGAATATTGAAGTGTCTTTTTGGTTAATTCTTGAATTTCTTCAATTAGTTGACAATCTTATTTTTTGTAGTCACTTTGTGACGAAATTATGTCCATCAAGTTTCAAATGGTAGGTTTCGTTTCTTCAAAATAAACTATGATTCTGGCAAATCTTCACATTGAAGGGTTAAGTTCAGGTACGATATTTAATCTTAATATTATCCAATACTTTGTTTCCAAATGGTAAGGTAAAAACAGTAATTGAGTATTCCTCTTATTGAGTCGTCATTTAAAAGATGATATTTAAGAACGTTAAAATATTAAAACATTCCAAACCTTATGTTGAAGGCGAGTCAATCTGGTAAGAAGTATCTTGTTTTGATGATAGTTCAGTCCTCGTTTCCCTCAGTACTAAATTCCCAAACTAGTTTCAACTAATATTTTGTAGTCTTCTTCTGTGGGCGTAGTCTTCTTCTGTTTGCCCACAGAAGAAGACTACAAAATATTAGTTGAAACTAGTTTGGGAATTTAGTACTGAGGGAAACGAGGACTGAACTATCATCAAAACAAGATACTTCTTACCAGATTGGCTCGCCTTCAACATAAAGTTTGGAATGTTCAATATTTTAACGTTCTTAAATATCATCTTTTAAATGACAACTCAATACGAGGAATACTCAATTACTGTTTTTACCTTACCATTTGGAAACAAAGTATTGAATAATATTAAGATTAAATATCGTACCTGAACTTAACCCTTCAATGTGAAGATTTAACAGAATCACAATTTATTTTGAAGAAACCAAACCTACCATTTGAAACTTGATGGACATAATTTTTTCACAAAGTGACTACAAAAAAATAAGATTGTCAACTAATTGAAGAAATTCAAGAATTAACCAAAAAGACACTTCAATATTCTAGAATACTCCTTGACCAAATGTAAGTAACAACCTTAGCCTCCTGTTACTGATTTATACCTATATATTATAAATTCTATAGCATTTTATGATTATAACCCTTTGTTAAACAAAGATAATGTTTCCCACGAGCACTTCAACAATAATACAACGTGAGAAACAGTAAACAATGCAGCAACTTAGTTGTTGACATGTATGTATAATTCAGTGTGCTATTGAAGCTATAAAAAAGCAACAATGGAATAAAAGAACTGGACAGTTCTGCTACTAAATGTAATTTGTTTCATTACAATTTAAGCACACTGATTTGTAGTCATTGCTCACTTTTACTGTTTCAAGTATATGCAAAAATGCAACTTTTAAAGGTTTTTCGACTTTAACAGGAGATTTCAGAGAATGTCATTATGTGTTTATATATACATACTTTGAAATCTACCTACTCATAGTTTGTTTATACACATAAAATAATAATAATAATAATGGAAACACCAAATGCACCATTTACTGACACTTATCTGCGAATAAAAACAGTATTAAAGAAATTCATTATTAAACATCACTCTGCAGATTTTTTTAATGAATAAACTAATCATTCCCAGTTTGAGAGAGCGAAAGAAATGATCACACCTTACATGAACTTTGCTTCTCTTTACACATAGGATTTATCTTCATTTCTATCAAAAAAGCCATCTTTTATAATTACTTAGCTGATCTGGTAACAATTATTCTGAAGCTTATGTTGCTTAAGAACTTAGTAAGAATGTAGTAAGATAGTTCCATATGAGATTTTTAAGACTTAACATCAAAGTTTAAATGCTTTTAATGCAATTTTGCACGAAAATCTTTCCTATATTTTTTTCAGCATGACAGGACCACATACATATTCTAAGCACAACAACAAGAAAAACAGGCATAATTTTAGAGACAAGCCCTTTGTTTGGCTTGTGTATGTATATCTTCAATTACATTAAAATAAATGCTGTAATAAACACACTAACATAAACATAGAAAAAATATGAACAGAACTTGTTCATATCTTTCACAACAGTGCAATTAGTGAATGGAATTATGTAACACATTAATGTGAGGAGTTGTATCATGCAGGGAGACATTCTGTAACTCAAACTATTCACATCATCAACTTTTCCACTAATTTTCAAAAAGCTCAAAGGGCACAGAAAAAAACTAGAATAAAAACTGACAATAATACGCTTCCATCTAAGATATGACGATCACATAGGAATATCAAGAAAACTCAGTTTGAACAGATTTTAACAATAAAGGAAAAGCCACGGGCTTAATATGCACATATAAGGCAGAGCTGCCAACTTTTCAAAATAAAAAATCGGGACATCAACGCACGTTCAGCGGTGCGCATGTTTACAATTTATAAATTAAAAAAATTATATATTACAGGTTTCTTTATTTTTTATTACAGCTAATTTCTTAATACAAATAAGGAAATATTAACAAAAAAATTAGCATTTTAAGTATAAAATAAGATTAACAAACCTTATTAATGAGTTTCATTTTTAGAGAGTGCTGTGGTTGTTTTGCAGATTTGGCCTTTAGAAATTTATCATCATACTTCTGGGAAAAACATGAACTACTCATATTAGATTTTGACACTAAAATGGCTTGTAGGGTACAATGTTTCATTGAACCATGAAATTCAGTTTTATTTCACCACACTGTTCTAAAAACACACTCACAGGGTGCATTGTTATGTGGCAAAACTAACACACCCAACATAACTCTACCCAGTCGATGATATAACAGCTTTCCACGTGGTCCTTTTTCCTCACCAAAAATACACCACTGCTAATCAGCTCTGTTGATATCATTTACATTCTTTGGTAAGCTTGAATGCTGATAATGCAGAAATTCAGTCTTCAGCTCATCCACAGCAGTGAAAGTAGTTTCCCTCTCCTCTTTCAACAGTAAGCAAGGAAACCTGTCAATAAAAAATTTGACTGAAGAAAACTTAAGACTCTCCCCGTTTCGAAATATCTACAACTTCAGCATACTGTAGCACCTCTGATCATAGCGGAAATGAAGATAGCACATAGTCGCACACTTTGATAAAGTATTTCCGAATCGAGACGCAAAATTCTTCTTTTTCATTTGGTGCCAATGCACAAACTATTTCAGTAGTTTCACTCCCTATGGCCAGATCGGCGTCATCTTTTTGATTATCCCAATCAAAATATTCTATATTTAACAGAGATGGGGAATTTGCAACTAAACCAGGCCTTATAAATCAGATTAGCAATTCACGGAAAACATTTTCAAGATCATCTTTCAACTTGTGAATTCTAGGGTCTTCACATTGTAACAGTAAGTTATATTTATCAAAGATATTGATAACATTTTTAATGAACAAATAATATGCATGGCATAATGCAGAGCTTAAAGAAAGGTAAATGCGTTCATGTCATTGCAAAGACTTGTTTATAAATATTTTTTTAACAGTACTTGTGTAAGGAACTCCATTCATATTCTGCTTTTATTCAGGCATATGGGCTATTTGACAGTACCTTTCTTTCTTTTTGCTCCCAAGACCACAGGTGTTGTACTATGAGACTCAGCTGTTTTCTTTTTACAAGAAGGTGAATGTAGATTGTGTGAGGCTCCTGTTTTTACACCAGAAATTGAAGGTTGTTGCGATGTTAAATCTACAGGATTTTTAACCTTCAGAATTGTAAAGCCACTTAAACGTGAGGAATGTTTTGGTCCTTTCCTATTGCTGTTGCATTCTTCTTTGAAATAAAACATGAGGCATCTCCATTGCTGTAAAACCCGGTGATAACCAACAGTACAGCAATGTCTAAGAAATTTTTGTGATTCCACACTACAAAGAGCTTGAAATTCACACTACAAAGAGCTTGAAATTTCTTAAGTTTGTTTTTTCTCTTTACACTTTTCTCTAGAAAATAATAAATGTCAATCAAAAATTTATCACTTTGAAAAGGTAATCTTGCAGACCCCTTTTCAGCCACCAAATTTAAAAGATGAAAAACACAACCAAACACAATAAGATTAGACTGTTCTTTTTCAGAAATGTGCCTGCACCATTTTTTCTCCTCACCATAACAGGAACGTTATCATAGGATAAGGCAAGACAGTTCATCCACAGAGTATCATGATGCTGAAATTCTTTGGACACAAGTTTGGCAATATTTTCATCTGTTGAACTGGTTTCCAGGCCTGGCAAAGAGAGCAGCATACATCTCACTTGCTTGCAATCATTATCAAAGTATGTTACCACAATTGGATAAAGTTGATCGTTAGCATCACTACTGCCATCAGTTGCGACAGAAAATGGTCCACTTTTAATAGCACAGAGGACATTTCTTGAATGATAATCTGCCATTTCTTGAACAATATGTGCAGTTTTTGTCCTGCCACATGCATATCTTTTTTCTTCTGGAGAGTTAGGAAACATAGCTGACAACAATTGGGAAAAATGATCAGCTGGCGCTAGTGGTATGTTGTGCTCTAACAAAAAACCGGTAAACAGAACTTCTGCATGAATCGTTTGAAAATCATCCGGCATTGAAACAAAGTGATCCAAGTTGCACACACTTTTTGAGCTATAGTGATTTTTTACGTGCTTGTTAGTTCCAACATGTGCAACGATGTCTCCGCGACCAACGTGAGAAACAGAGAAATCAGTATTACACACAATGCAATATGCACGAAGCTCACCCTTACGTGATGGTTTTACAAAGTCAAATTCTTTGGAGTATTTCTTCAAAAATCTTTGGTCTGGACATTTAGGCCCCATTCTGGGCTGTGAACTGAAATAACTTGAAACACAACTTATTTGGTTTAAAAAATCAAACAAAGTACAGAATCGGCGTTCAACTTGAGCATTAGCAAACAAACAGCTTTCCACTCCCACGAGGCTCCGCACAAGCACCGTGCACTCGTTGGCTGCAAGCACTGTGCGTAACCGACGGCGCTGTGGATGTGACATCATAAACCAATACTTCAACTTTCCAAGCCTCTGACTGTCTTGCTATCATCGCGGGGCACACGACTTAGGCACTCGAAGTGCCGTGGATTAACAAAAGAACATTCGTTTCCAATCGTTACTGATTCCCACAACCAGCATTGACGCTGGAGGAAAAATAATGGCTGATAACGTTAATGAGGGGAAAAAAACCATACATAATCAATAAATAAAAGCAAAAAATATGAAAATCACAAAACCGGATTATTTGTAGAAAAATCGGATTCCCGGAAAATATTTCCAAAATTGGACAGAATCCGGGTAAACTGGGACACTTGGCAGCTATGAAAAGGAGAAACAAATATACAAATTCAAATGCTATTAATTAACACAGACTGAAGGGAAACTGAAATAGTAAAACTGTTTAATTACCTTGGATAAACAGAAAATAAAAAATAAACGAAACTGACAAGAACATATGAAGTACTGAATTACATCAAGGAAGAAATGAGATGGACTGAACTTGTATAAGCAGCATTTAGCAAATACAGAAATTATATATATATATATTTCAGATAAAGCAGTAACAGTGCTTTATATAAAAAAAACTCCCAGTTTTTTTCAAATGTATGTAAAATTTGGACACTTACAAAAAAACTATAAAATAAAATAGAAGTTTCGCACACAGAAACAGAAAAAAATTGAGCAACACTTCCTTAAAATTGCAAAAATGGAACAGGAAACAAAATACTTGGACCAAGCAATAGGCCAAACTTCAAGCCATATCAGTGTACTAAAAGAAAACAAAATAAAGATGGATGAGCAACATCACTCACGTATTATAACTGCAGAAAGATGG
This sequence comes from Macrothele yani, assembly GCA_039090855.1. Classification (NCBI taxonomy): domain Eukaryota; kingdom Metazoa; phylum Arthropoda; class Arachnida; order Araneae; family Macrothelidae; genus Macrothele; species Macrothele yani. The sequence continues at coordinate 97,757,940 of CM076992.1, read as the reverse complement.
CAGCATAAAGACAGTCAAATATCTTTTGTGTCACATTTATTTTTGTTACATGTGTCTTTGTCTTACAATATTTCTTGCACTTAGTATTATCTCAGGTCCATGTGAACTATTATTGTTTCATGCTACCTTATTCAATGCTGTTACTGGGGGGGGGGGGGGGGGCTAGAGTTTTAACTTCTTCGCATAAGTTCTGTACACACAGTTTTTCTATATAAAAAAGTTTTCTCTTCCTATTTCCAATATAAGCACACAGTAACTTCTACCATATAACAGATTCTACACACCTTTCCTTCATAAACACATTTGCTACTGAATATCAGTGACATAAAAGTATTTAAACTGAAAGCAGATCTACACACTTCACAGAATATGTGCAGTATTGCCTACATTAACTATCTATATGCTCAACCTTGCCTCCACACAGAGTGAATTGGTACTGATCTAACAGAGAGACCTACTTTTTTTTTTTATGTACAAAATCTATCACCCCGTGAAAGTGAAGCACTGTATAAAAATCCAGAAGTGGTATGTCTATCCATGTCTTGAATTTTGGAAAAGAGCATGTCAGTTGATTTTTCTATGCAGCAGAAACTAGTTTGGAACTCTTGTTAAATAGTTTGATTCAAAATTTCTTTAGCTAAGGCCACATGTCTCCAGAATGTATACATATATATATTCATAACCTTTTCATATATGCCTATCAAGGCAATGTTTAAGTTCAAGTGGCACATAATACAAATCACAAATAATTACAGCACAAATGCATCAGTAAAACAAGATTTAATACTAACTCATCAAAATTCCCTACTATTTGCATGGTTCCCTGCAAGATTGCACGACTTAACAACTACAAGCTATGTATCTAATAAGTGATTTCGTACCATTAACTTATCAGGTACTTGGTCTGCAACCACCTATGCTTGAGTGAAGAAGGAATATTTTCATTTCTCATACAGCAAACAAGATCAAACCAGATCTAACACAGTGTTTTTAATTTCCAATTGCGCTGAATTCAGGCATTTCCCACTGAAAACTTTTTCTCACCACTTTTGTGCAAACTCCGTTTGGTTTCCTTTACTTTGCATAGTTCTTATAATTATAAATATGATGGATTAAACTTCCACTGCATACAGTAATTATTTCCTCGAACCAAACTTTTTTTTTTTTTTTACAGGAAAATGTTCTACAGCTGACAAGAATTTCTCCCTGCTTTGCTGTTATGTAACCTAATTCCTTATACTGAGTATTCCTACTTTATATTAATAGCTAGCTTCATAGTTGAAATACATACTGCTCAAAAGAAGTTTTTACCTGTATCCACAAAATAGTCTACATCAATCTCTAATAATTCCAATTTCAACAACCTTTCCAGCTTCATAAACTAAATGAATCTTTGCCGATTTCTTGCAATGTTTGCCAATTTTGAACTGAACTTTACTGTTTAGAATTTATTACAGATGAATATCCTTTTAATGAATTTAACATATTTTCTGCATAAAGAGTGTTAAATATGTCACAGATGATTAAATTTCATTAAGTAATTATCCACTTTGTTTATCTCATTCCATTGGCTAATTATGTACAGTATTCCATACTGTGGGTATAAATAGACATTTCACTTGAAAAACAAGATGTTATATAGAAATTGGTTAACTCCAGAAAGTTGTCATTTGTAATTTATTAAAAGGGAAATTTCCTACAATATTTAATCTAGCAACAAAGACTTGTATTTTTATGCATGGAGAAAAAATCTGTTCACATGAATACAGTTATTTGCAGAACATATTTTTTTCTTTTTTTGAATATTTTGCTGCACAACTTACTACAACAGCAGTATACTTGAAACTAAATGCACACAATATAGACACTGCTATAAAATAGCAAAAAAATTAATGTTAGTTCTCTTTACCTCATTCTATTGACAAGTAGTTTTACAAGAAAGACTGACTATTAACATTTCAAGTAACAGCAAAATTCACGTTGGAACAAAAGTTCAAATAACACTGGACAATATACAATTTGCCTCTGAAATGAAAACAGCAAATCCTTACTAATTTCAATGTGCTGAACACAAAAATGACAATAAAATCTGTTGATTGGCTTTTGTTTAGGAGAGACTCAGTCCACAACATATTGCACCAGCCCATCATACACACCACCCCCAGGAGCTATTCCATCATTGTCTCATGCAATCCAGTTAAGTCATGACATTGCTGGGGTAAGATGATGCAATCCAGCATTTGAATTACCCAGAGGTCCACTGGCCATTGGCCAGTAAATTTTCCATGGGACCAATGAACTATTGATTTTACTGGCCCCGATGGCCAGTAAGTTTTTTTTTTTTTTTTTTTTTCTAATTCGTCACAAGTTAAATGAATTATATTTCTTTTACCTTGCTGTATGGTTTTCTTTTAGGCTGCAAGCCAGTGGTGTGTGGTTGCTGTATGCAATGCATGCACTGCATGCCCTAATTATGTACAAAAATTTATTCTCTGAAAAAAAAACATAATTATACGGAGAAAAGCTTTGTGCTGAAGTTTTTTACGGGAAAATTTAAACTAAGTGCCTGGTTTTAGAAGAGTTTTATTTAAAACCAAATTCACATATTTATGTGCATTTTAACCAGAAATGAAAGCGAAAATGTGAACCTAACTTCATATGCCTGTACTCATGTGAGATTGTGCCGTTGAAGTAAGCGTATCCTTGCCAGGTTAGTATGAATGGCAACGAAGAAAGGAGGGTTTTGAGAGTAAACAAATCTTATATCATGAACCTTTAAAATATAGTGATTTAAAAAGTAATGCAATTCATTATCTAATAGCAATTACAAAATATAATATGTGGAAGAATAGAAATTTAATGTCATTTAATCAGAAATACCGAAATTAAGAGCAGATAAAATTAGCAATAAAATGCAATTCTCGAAGAGTTCTAAAATTTGAAAACAGGAAATATGGTGGAAATAAAACTTTTTAAAAGTGGATAGCATTTAAATCAATAGTTTATAGAAAAGGAAAAGATATTCTTAATAAAATATTGGTTCCAATAAAATAATATTTAATAAGTCACAAATTCATAGTAGGATCCAGAGTCAAATTTTCATTTTTCATGTGTTGGAAACTGTTTCTCTTCCTGTGGCTATATTGTTTTCGTACTTTCACTTTCTTTCATGGTTATTTGTTTTTGTTTTTTTCTCTTTATTTTTAAAGAATCACTTCAGTATGGGTCTCTTCATAGTGCTCCCTGATGGGATGATTCTAAATAAATTGTATTAAACCTGCTTTGGGTGGTTTTTCCCAGGCAGGCCCCCTCCCACAAACATGTTTTGAAAGATCAGTATGAAGATGTGAAAGAATATTGCTAAAACTTATAAGTACTTATTGTGAAATTTTGTCTCCTGGATCCACATGAAATTTAGTCTGAATAGTGTATCTGTGAGAAATAATTTAACTTGGTGTTCTTTGTTTTTAACCCAGGAACTCGTTTATAGTGCTCCTTACTAGAGCTGAGACGTGCTGAGCCCGAGCCCGAAAGGCCGAAGCAGAGCCGGGTCCGAATCGAGCTCGGGCTGTAGAATATTTACGGCGGTTCGGGCTTGGGTGGGCTCGGGCTCTTAGAGGAGGAGAGCGAGAGAATTTTTTTTATATATAAATGTGATTTAGCAGATGAGGAACTTTATAATTGGTAAATGGAATTCTTCAGCAACTGGTTCTGGTTAGGAAGCGGGCATTCGAGATGGCTATAGATTCCGGGCTTGGGTAAAAAATGCTATAGGCCGCGCATTAGTGTGTTTCTGCAAAGAAGGAAACGCTTTTCAAGAACTATAGATATTGGATAGTTGATAGCATGCCGACGATAATGTACCCCTTATCTCCACGCTGTAGCTCCCTGCTAATTTTATTTCACAACGTACATATTGTAGCACGATAATACATATTAGCATTATTTGAGCAACATACAATTGCAACACCGCCCGATCAGTTTGGATGCCTGGCAGTCCAAAACACTTCAAGGTGGAAACCAACGGTTAAAAAAAATCGTCAAGTTACACTGTAAAAAGAGATAGAGGTCCCTTCCTACCATTCCCTATTTGAGAAATACATTGGTTAATTGCAGTAGGAGAAGAGAGTGGAAGTGTGGAAAAGGAGATATTTTTTATTAATGGTTGAACAGGTTAGCCAGTTTTCGGGCTCGTTTGGGCCCGGACTCTATCTTGCAATATAAAATTCGGGCTCAGATGGGTTCGGGCTAATATATCACGGGCTCAGACGGGCTCAGGCTGCGAAAATTGAGCCCGAACTCAGCTCTACTCCTTACCTATCTATTCTGCAAAATAGTAGCTTAAATAAATTCCGCATTTTTAGATAAATCTTTAGATTAAGTAAATGGTATGAAAGTGAATAAAAGTTGTGTTTAAATGTGATTCAGGAAAAAATAAATAAATCCTTAACAATTCTTTATGAATCCCTCATGGCCGGCTTTCATTAAAGTTGGACATGAGATATAAAATAAAGAAACAGTAATCCACTGCATGTAAAACTTCTGTTGCATTCAGGGCTTGGGCAGTCAAACAATCAGAGAACCGAAGTTTGTTCCCTCTGTACCCACTGTTTATTCCCACTTGGGTTGGGACCTTCATTATTTGTCTGGTTGAAATGCAAAACAGAGAGTTGCATCAACCAATGGAAAGCTCATATATAAATTATGACTACAAAACTAATTGTGTTGAGATAGAATAAAAATAGCAACGTTTCTCACAATTAAGTGTTTATTATACACTCGTTTTGATTTCGTTAGGTTAAAAAGTGAATTAAGTATGTTTTACTCCTCCCCTGGATTAAGCACTAAAATCTACAAATTGTTCAAAGCTACGCACAAACTTAGTTTGGATAAACGCTTGAGGGAACCAGCACCTTGTGTCATTAAATTGTGAGAATAAATAAATACCTATTCACTCAATATGCGCAAAGGCAAGACATATCTAAAAAAAGTTAATAACAACTGGAAAAATTCTACTGAAGATTTTGATGTTGAAGCCAAAGTAACGGTTAAAAAAAGTTGCAGGATGGAATTCCGCTATAAATTATGTTGTTTTTTTTCTTCTTGTTTTTTTTTTTTTTTTTTTTTTTGCATGCCTACACACAACGTTTATGGCACACCACTGCTGCATACTAATGATACATTCAAAAACAAATATTGGAGATAATTCCATTGAAATGACACATATACATATATTGTAAATGTCTAAGTTTTTTTTTATTAGTTTTTTTACGGACCGGTGGGCATTTTGGTGGACCAGTGGTTTGCAAATTCTAGTGGTCTGCTGGGCCAGTAGAAGATTTATTTCTAATTCTCACACTGCAATCATTAGTACAAACTCAAGTCTTGTAGGGTGACCAAGTGTTTGTGTGACTTCCTGGGCTACACTCCCATTTACTAATGTGTCATATACACAAGTGATCCCAACAGTGTAAATCCAGCAGTAGTGATGCCTTGTACCTGTGTTAATAGTCCAAATAACTTTTGTTATATTTGCAGGGAAGTGACGTTTTCAAATCAGAAAAGGTCATCACTCTGATAGTGAAAAGGGCATATCAGCTTTGTTTCGGATGCAACATCGGGGACCAGCACATGGCCCCACACATATGCTGCGATACATGTGCTAAAAATCTTCTGAAGTGGCTAAAAGGTGGTAAAGAGTCGATGTTGTTTGCTATTCCTATGGTTTGGAGGCAGCAAAGAAATCATGCAAATGACTGCTACTTCTGCATGGTACTATCTATTTCACGGGGTTCTATGCATACCATCTGCTATCCAACCAATTTCGCACGGTGAAAGACTTCCCATTCCCGAACCTCTGAAAGAATTTTTCCATCGTGACAGAGGACGGAGGCGAACAGATGTCAGGTTTTCCTAAGCCTTCGGCGCCTAATGATGATCCATACATTGGCCGTGGTGCATCATCTACGCCACACATTCTCACACAAGAAGAACTGGCAACTATTCGTGTTTGCGATCAGGGGCTTTCTAAGGCCAAAGCGGAGTTACTGGGATCAAGACCTCTACAATTGAATAGAGGTCTTGAGTGACTTCGTTTCACACTCGTCATGAGCAATTTGTGCCTTACTTCCTTGTGTTCTGTTATGATGTAGATGGCCCGATGAATGCCCTTCGATTCAAAGATTACCTGCACGAATGGCAACTATTCATAGACTCATCAAAATTTAGTCTCAAGGTGGTGTTGCTACATATTGAAAACCAGCATCCATTTGTTCCAGTCAGATATGATGTCGACAAGAAAGAAACCTACACAAACCTAAAACAGCTGTTGGGCTGTCTTTAATACAGCAAGTATGGCTGGCATCTCTGTGGTGACTTGAAGGTAGTATTTGTATTTATGGGTCTGCAGCTGGGATATAAGACATACTGCTAGGGTTTTTTGTGAATGGGACACCCAAGCATGAAATTTGGACTATGTGAAGAGAGACTGGCCTGCGAGAAAATCTCTGAAGGTCAGAGAGAAGAATGTTCAACACCCAGCACTGGCAGAAATGCACAAAATTCTGCTACCACCCATACACATCAAACCCGGTCTCAAAAAACTTTGTAAAAGCCATTGACTAGACTGGATCAGCTTTCAAATACCTGGTTGACAAATTCACTCAACTCAGTGAGGCAAAAATTGAAAGAGGGAGTTTTTGTGGGTCCTCAGATCTGAGAGCTCTTCATTGATGAGATGTTACACAACCTGCCACAGGGTGATGAGAAAAAGCTTAGGATGTGTTTTGTCTGGTGTCAACTAAATTCCTCAGAAATGTCAGGGAAGAAAACTACAAGAAACTGGTTGGAGACATGTTGTCTCTGTATCACAAACTTGGCTGCAATATGTTCTTAAAGATACACTGGCTCCATCTCCACTTGGATTTCTTCCCTGACAACTGCAGCATGGTTACTGATGAGCACAGTGAACTTTTCCCTCAGGAAATTGCGACGATGGAGAAACAATACCAGGGAAAGTGGTCCACTTCTGTGTTGGCTGATTACTGTTGGACGCTCGCTAGAGACGATACTGAGCAACATCGGACATAGAAGTAGACATTTACCAGTACATGTGGTAAGTACATATAAAGAACTATTGCAGATTTCTCACAAACCATAGCCAATTTTGCATTTTCATTGTCGTATTTGTGTTCAGCACTTCAAAATCTATAAAGAAATGATTAATTTAATCTTGGAGGTAAGACTTTTGTAAAAATTTGTTGTCCAGTGATAATTTTTGTTGTCCATTCACTAACATTCCTGAAATGTACTTGTAATACTAATATAACTTATACTTTGCATGAAAAAACTGGTGTAAAAAATATTGCAGAAATAAAAGTTGGAGTGTGTACTACTACTTTCTTATAATCAATGTAACTTAAGTCTCTAATTCATTAAGTTATTTCATCAGAACCTTAGTGGAAATACCTTTCAAATAAATTTAAACTCTATCACAACATACAAAATGCTATAAATTATATTTCTTCTTTACCAACACTGTAAAACAGTGTATAATCACAGACTTAATTAATATAACAGGATATTTTTTTTTACATTCTAGCTGCATTAAGAATTCAAATGTAATTTTAAACAGCAAACGAACTTTCAGAAGGTGATGATTTTAGTCTCTCCATTGCTTCTTTAATTTTTTCATGCAATAATCGGTACTTCAGTCTCACTTGATTAAGGTATTCCTCTTCTTCTAAGTCGAGTATTTTTAAAAAATTATTCAACTCTGGCAAAGCAAATGCCTCCCACTAAAAATACAAAAAGCAATCAAAATTAGAATTACAATTACATAGGTCAAGGTAAGCATAATGAATTATAAAGTGCACTGATATATTTATCATTGAAGATGTTAATAACTGCAGATATGCTTACATCCATTTGGTTAGCCACTATCTACCAGTTGGGCACTGGGCATCAACAAATCTCACCTCAATACCTGGCTGAAGATTCCTCAGTGATGTGATGCAGCCTACAGCCACAGTGAGCTCATGTTTTTGACACAAAGTAATATAAGAGTCCTAACAAAAGTTCTGCACACTGTCCATTTTTGAGAAAAATTTGAAGTAATGGCGAAAACTTACCTTATTGCTGTTCAATGTACTCCCCTCCACTGCTAATGACAGCTTGCCAGCGGTGAGGTAGATCCTGGATGCCTGTAGTACGCCATCTTTGTTCAGCTGTTGCATTACTCTGGTCACGTCCAATGACAGTTCATCCAGCGATTCATAGCAGATGCCACAGAGCCGATTTTTAACTTTGGAAAATGATCAGGGTCGGGTGGACTGAGATCAGGGATGTATGGTGGGTGGGATAAGTTTCCCAGCCATATTTCAACAAAAGTCCCCGTACCGACGCTGCACCATGACATGATGCGTTATCATGCAGCAAGATCGCTCCCGCTTTCAACAAGTTGGGGCGATTCTGACAAATTTTCAGTCTCAACTTTGTCCTCAGAAAATCACGATAATATTGTACACTGACATTTTGCCCTACTGGCACTCGATCAGAGACCACAACACTCTGGGAATCGTACGCAAAAATCAACATTTGTTTCATTTTGGATTGTTGCTGATGGTACTTTGAGGGGCATGGGGAACTTGGATGCCTCCATTCCGCTGATTATGATTTCAGTTCCGGCTCAAAAACACAGGTCAAAGTCTCATCAATTGTGACAATTCTGTTCAGGAAGGTTTCATCCTCCTTTTCGAACTTGCGGAGATGATCCTGTGCGATGTTCACTCTGGCTGCCTTCCGCTCAGAGGTGAGTTGACGGGGCACCCAGCACGTGCCGATTTTTCTTTCTCCCAGTGAGTCGGTCAAAATCCGGTGAACAGACATGATGGACAGATTTGCCTGATGAGCAATCTCCAAGGCTGTCAAATAGTGATTCTCTTTGAGAAGTGTTGCAACAAAGGTGGCCGATGCTTTTCCTGTCGCCGTTTGAGGTGGGCTTGAGCGGTAATCATCTTTGAGACGATGCTGCTTCGGCCCACCAAAGCGCGATGCCCAGTGAGAAATTGTGCTTCGATCAAGAGTTCCTTCCCCACAAACTTCTTCCAAGGCAGTGTTGATCTGGGTTCGAGTTTTTCCCTGCAGTGTTTCTATTTCCATGTACGAGCGCTGGTAGAATGCCATGACTCGACCTGAGGAGGTGCACACTTCCATTTCTAAGCCCTCCCAGTCCCATGCCCACACAGCAAATGATAGCTCGTTGTTCTGACCTACTGAATGTTTTTCTGCATATTTGTTGAATAATAATAAGAGAGAGAGAGAGTGTGTGAGTGTGTGTGTGTGTGTGTGTGTTTAACACACTTTGAAAAGGCCTTTGTTCAGGTATCTAGAAAAAAGTTGTTCAAATGCTGACAAGTTATTTGTGAAAGGCAAGTTACTGAAGTGATACAAAGCATATGGAGTGGTCACCAAACACCTCATGTAATATTGTATGTGATTTGAAAATTTAAAAAAAAAAAAAAATAGTAATACTTAAATTTCAAAGGTTTGGAAAGAATGTTGCTAATTAGGTTATGTAATACTTTTTGAACTCTTGGGAGCAGGGATACATTTTCCCTACTCCCAGGAAGAGCATTTTAGTATTTTGGTTTGCTCTGAAAACTTGTAGCAGTTTTTTCAGAGCCTTAAATCTGCTGTTTGAAGTTTACTCTGGGAAACTTCACTGTTAACATCCAAGGAAAGTTTTAAAGTTGGCCGCTAGATGGCGCTATAATGGACATGCCCCTGCAGTTAGTTTCTTCCACCCCAGAGGAGGTGAAGGACAGCACCCATGCACTTCTCAGGCATGGCAAGTCGTTTTACTGTTTTATGTATGTCCATTCTTTTAATTTAACTTTTGTATTTTCTTGGAATTAATTTTTTGGGGCTGTTTTACACTCTTTGAAAGTTGGTTGTTCGCTTTGGCCATGCTTAAAGTTTCCCGCGGAACTTTGGTAAGCATTTTGTGTCCCCTTGTTGTTTTTACAAAAGTTCATTTTTCGTAGGTTTTGAGCCTTCCTGTGGGGTTAATGATTAGTACAATATTTTGTAAATATTTTAACTTGTACCAGCAAAGCACCACCTCACATGTAATTTCATCTTTTATTTTGTTTGTAGGCTGTTTTTATTTTTTTAGGAATGTAGTGAATTTTCGTTTATTGTAAATGTGCACTAAACTTAACTAAATTTTCAATGTTTTCTTGTGTGTCTAGGACATATAATTTGCTTCTCTGTGACTTGCAAAATAGCACTTTGGTTTTAAACTTTACCTTCCCAAAAAAAAGTTTTTGCTGTGGGTATTGGGCATTTACCTTGCCTTTCTGAGACATGCAACTGGATTATTTGAGTTCACTTTTGGGTTTTACAACTGTACATTGTTCCGTGTGCACTTTTTGCTTCTTTTTTCTTAAAATTGTTGCTTTGAATTTGCCTTTTTCAAAATTGTAAAGCTTCTCTTTTTGTTTAAATTTATTATTTTTTTATATTAATTTTTTCTGCTTTTCTTTTTATTTGGCAGGTAAAAGTTTTCATTTCTTCTGTGACAAGCTTAAAGTTATCCTTTCTGTACCTTTCTTTGGGTAGGTTTTTTCTCGCTATTTTAATACTAATTTCTTCCCTGGTTTTGCTTTTTTTTTTTTGGGGGTGCTCGGTTCCCTTCCTTTTCTTTTTTAGTTGTGATTATCTTGGTTGTTGTGCGGTCGGGCAATGTTTTTTATTTTACTGGGTTGGTTTTAATAGAAATCCCTTTTCAATTTGACAATTTTATCCCTAAATTTAATCTGTCCTTATAGCAAACTAAATTAGCAGAAACCCACAATTCTCTGGTCTCAGTAGATTGAGTGATTTTCTTAATGCTTGCCCTTGATGAAGCCATCATAGAATCAGTCATTGATATGCTTCCCTGCATTCTTCTGTTCATTAGTTTTCAATCGTTTGAAGCTTGCCTCCTTCGGACGGTTTGAGATTGGTGGTTGTTGTTCTGCTCGTTCTCGGAATTTTTGTTTCATTTTTTCTTTCTTTCAAAATTTGCTCCTTGGTTTTGCATTTCTATTTTGATTTGATCTTTCTTCTATGCAGCCTCTAGCATTTTGGAATTTCAAATTTGTACTTCTCTTTTGCTTATTTTCCTTTTGTTGTTTTTTGCTTTCTTTTCAATTTATCTCATTTGCAGCTCTGTACGATTTTAATTGGAAATTTGTTCTGCTAGGTATGAGGTTGTTTTTTTCTTCTCTTTTTGTGAGGTTTTTTTTTTATGGTTTTTCAAAAAGTTAGGTTTTTATTCTTTATCTTTTTTTGTTCTTTTAAAGGTTTTTTTTTTTTTTGGAGCTGCAGTTACCTTTAGCAAAAGTTGAGTGTAGGGAAAATCATTTGGCTGGTTCTTTGCTGGCAGAATGTGTTTTGGCTTTTGACAATGATAGGGGTGGAGTCCGAGTCAGATATCTTAATACTCCCACTTCGGCAGGCTAGCTCCCTAACCCTGTGTGAACTCAAAAGCTGGCAAAAAGAATCTTATTTTATGCAAAGATAAAAGGTGCCTCACCTGCAAGTCGGCGAATCCTAAGCTATTTGAGAATATTCAACATGAAATAGGTTATAAATTTTGAAAAGTTTTTAATTCCATCTATAAACTTACTTGCGGGCGGTCGTAGTGAGCAATGGGTTTGCCTCCTCGGGGCGCTCCGTGGTAACAATGGCACACACAACAGCAACTAGGGCCTCTGTGAATCTTGGAGAAGTGCAAGCTAGTTCTGTGTGACATTGGCGAAAAGACCCTAACTCACTGGGTTTTGTTCCAGAATCCTTAGGTTGAATGACCAACTGGAATCCTCAGCTGTGGGCTAATCCCCCACACTGATGTACTTACCTGATTAAAAAGACAAAAAGAAATATTAAGAATGACTCAAGTGTGGGACATGAAGGACCTACCACACTTGAGAAGGACGGTCCACCACGGAATCGACCTGGACTTTCTAAACGGCGTATGAGAAAGAAATCTCGGCTGAGTAAATGTAAGATTGGTGTATGTAATACTAGAGGTATAAATGGCAAGATGAGTGAGGTGATTGAGGAGATGAGTAAGTATAGACTGGATGTGCTGTGTGCAAGTGAAACCAAAAAGAAGGAAATTGGGGTAGAAGAAGTTAATGGCACGGTGAGTGTGTAGTCTGGAGTATTGGATAATATGAGGACAGGCTGGTGTAGGTGTGATTTTAAGTGAAAACATGAAGAACAACTTGATTCACTATAGTTGCATAAGTGAGAGAATTCTTTGGATTCGTTTGAAAGTGAAACTTCAGAGAATTGTAATTGTTGTAGTGTATGCTCCTTGTGACTCGGAACCTTCTGATAAGAAAGAAGATTTCTGGAATGAGCTAAAAGCTGTTTTGAGCCAGTTTGGTGCTAAAGAAAAAGTTATAATAGCAGGGGATTTCAGTGCTAGAGTAGGTGTGCAGAATGCAATTTCTGACAATGTTCTGGGTAAGTTTAATGATCCTTTTGTGAATGATAATGGTGAAAGATTAATTGAACTATGCATTGAGAATGATTTGTGTGTATCTAATACATTTTTCAACCACACGTATATACACACATATACTTGGGAAAATCGTACTCTTGGTCAAAAGAGTGTGATAGATTTTGTTGTTTATGATCAGCATTTGAAACACTTAGTTGTTGACACCCGTGTGATAAGAGGTGCGGATGTTGGTTCTGATCATTACCTGGTAGTGTCACGAGTGAAACTTAATGTTGGTTGGAGGAAAAGGAATAGGAAGAGACCCAGGATAGAAAGAATAAAGGTTGATAGGCTCCTTGAAGATCATCAGCAGTATTCTGACTTACTCAGAGAAAGACTGAAGGATCTGAAATCTTGTGAGAGGGATGTAGAAAAGAAGTGGGAATGTTTTAAGAACTGTGTTGTTACTGCTGCTAAAGAGGTCTGTGGCACCACAATAGTGGGTAACAATAGAGGTGATGCTTGGTGGAATAGTGAGATTGATGAAGCAGTAAAGAAAAAGAAGGAAGCCTATTTGGGGATGCTGCAAGGTAGAGTCTCTCTGTGGATGAATATCGCTGTAAGAAGCGTGAAGCTGCTAAGCTGGTTCGCCACAGTAAGGCAAAAGATAGGAAAGAGAAAGTGGAAAGGCATGAACTGGCTTTTTGGAAAGATAGAAAGTCCTTCTGAAAGTACATGAGACTCAGGAAAAATAGGGGAAACAAAGTTGTAAGTTGTGTGAAGAATGAGATTGGGGAAATGATATGGGAGCCCAATGAGTTAAGTGACAGATGGGGCGAATACTTCTGTGAGTTATTAGATCAGGAGAGCAAAAATGATTCTGAGACAGATGCAGATGATGTCACAATGAGGGATGAAAGCACAGGAGGGATCTCAAGAGAAGAAGTGTGTAAAGCTCTAAAATCTCTTCAGAATGGTAAGGCTCCAGGAGTTGATGGCATAACTGCAGAGATGTCGAAGTATGGTGGTGACTCTATAAATGACTGGTTAACTGAAATTTGCCAGTTGTGCTGGGAGTTAGGAATGGTCCCTCGGGATTGGAAGGATGCTATCATTGTTCCCTCGTATAAGGGAAAAGGTGATCAGACTGAATGCTAGAACTATCGTGGTATTAGCCTACTGAGTGTGCCAGGGAAAGTGTTTGGTAAGGTTGTTATTGAAAAAGTATGGGGTCTTACATCAGAGAAAGTGTGGGATGTTCATAGTAGTTTTATGCCTGGTAAAGGCTGCACTAACCAGATTTTTGCATTACGCATGATGATTGAAAAGTATCTGGCTGTTGGGAAGAAAGTTTTTACTGCCTTCATAGATTTAGAGAAAGCTTACGACCGAGTCAATAGGACACTTTTGTGGAAGGTATTGAATGAATATGGTGTTACTGGGAATCTACTTAATAGTGTAAAAGCCATGTATGTTGGTAGTAGAGCTTGTGTACGAGTGAATGGTGTTTTATCAAAATGGTTTTCCATTGGTGCAGGAGTTAGACAAGGTTGTGTAATGTCGCCATGGCTGTTTAATATATTTATGGACGCATGCATGCGTGAGGCCAAAATAGATAATAGTGGTTTATGTCTTGGTGATATCCGTGTGTGCAGATTGCTGTATGCTGATGACACTGTCCTGTTGGCAGAGAGCAAAAGTGAGTTGCAGAGTATGTTGACTCGGATGCACGAAGTTTGCATGAAATTTAAACTGAGTATAAATAAGGGAAAAACCAAAGTTATGGTGTTTGAGAGAGGAATGGGTAGCACTGAATGTAATGTAAGTATAAATGGCACTGTGATTGACCAGGTGAGTGAGTTTGTGTATTTAGGAAGCATGTTTGACAGAGAGAACAAGTTGGATGGTGAAATCAGTAGGCGAGTGAATTCTTCTTTGAAAGTCATAGCTGCTCTGGGAGGTTTTCACAGGAATGATGGGTTCTCTAGAGAGTCCCGCATGGCTGTGTATGAAACAGTAATTGTTCCTACTCTGATGTATGGCAGTGAAACTCGGGTACTGCAGAAGAAACATAGGAGTCGTTTGTGTGCTGGAGAAATGCGTTACTTACGTGGGGTTTGTGGCAAGACACAATCTGATCGTGTGAGGAATGAAGATGTATTGCAGTTGTGTGATGTAAAGCAAAATGTTGTTAGCAAGGTGGAGACCAATATGCTTCGGTGATTTGGCCATGTTGAAAGAATGAGTGATGAAATGCTTACTAAGAAAATATTTTCAGCCCAAGTGGCAGGAAGGAAAGGCAGAGGAAGGCCAAGGAAGACATGGGTGGATCAGATTCAGGAGTGTCTGCATGAGAAAAAAGTTATGAGTATGAAGTATAAAAGATCTTGTGTATGGCGTGTAATGGATATCAGTGAAGCACGAGTTGTATGTCAAGATCGCTGTAAATGGCGAAGTTTGATACCACAACAATAGGTAAAAATATCTGGAAGTTTGTATTTCTTTTTGGAGCTAACCTTTGAATCTCAGAGAACAGCTTAGTGATATGTATGTATGTATGTATGTATGTAACTTACTTGCACCATTTGTGATTTAGTGTACATTGGGCAATCCAAGAACCCCTTGCACCTTAGAATAGATGGGCACAGGTCGCTGGTTAGCAAGTTTCAGCCTGATAGTGAAAGTGGGCATCAAAGTGATTCGAGAATTTCCACCCATGAACTCGAACACTTCCACCTTCATGGTTTTGATAATGTGCAGATTGAGGTGCTGAACATTATTCCTAACTTGCAAGACAGGCTGGCCACGGAATCAGTTGAGATTCTTAAACAGCAGGCCTTGTACCGATATGGGTTGAATTCTACCATTGCAGATAATAAACACTCTCAGTTTAAGGTGGCCATCAGAGAGCTTTTCTTCTTGTTTCCACAACAAGCATGCAGCAGAGGAAACAGAGGAAAGAGGCTAGTTAGGTCTTCCAAAATTGTTAAACTTTTCCATATTAAAACAGACTCTTCTTGAATTCAAAAATAACAACAATTTTGTTAAAAACTCTATATCCCTTCTTAAAACATTCAAGCACACAGTGCTAAAAGCCTTCATTAGCTTCTGGAATTCTCAAGCTGGTAATATAGATTCTCATGTTTTATCTCTTGTTTTAGATATTTTGAAATTTATTCTTAAAGATTAAATTACCCCAAGTCTACCTCCAAAAACTATATTACCATTAGGTTCCTTAATAAATGCTATGACTCTCTCAAAATTAGAAAATTGTTCTACAATAGTTCTAGCAGCTTCCCTATTCCCTATCACACCAAACTGTAGTAAGTGTCAAATATGTCAAAATGTTAGGTTCTTACGTTAAGAATTACAAGTCCCTTTCCAACCTTTCCACCTTAGCAAATATCAGCTGTAAATGTTGTGAATTTCAAGATACAGTTTTTTAAAACTTTCATACGCACATAATTACTGGTAATTTAGATTTCATTGAAAATCCTGATTTAAGAAGGATCTTAGGTTTTGGGGCCAAGTTCAGGCCTTCATTCTACCTCTCGAAAGATAGAATCAAGTATGAGAAGCAAGTATGATTTTTATCAAGACTTAAGTAAATATATTGTTAAAACTAGCTTAGCCTACAACATGTCAATCGAAGCCTTTGCTGAATGGAAATGCAAAAATTTTCAAGAATTGAAACAGAATTTAGACATTTAAAATATTTTTTACAATAACAGCCTTGCATTATCTCCTGAGTTAAAAAAATCACTTTCTAAATTACAAGAAATTTTTATCTTTACCACAACAGACAAAGCAAATAATAATTTTGCAATTATTTGCACTACTTTGAATTAATTTTGCAAGAACTGCATAATAAGATCACCTATATGCGTACTTCCACTTCCTGTAAGGAACTCACCAATAAATGTAAAGCATTTCACAGACAGTTGGGTCTTAGAATGTCAAATAGTTATGAGCCTGAATTTCCTTATGTTTTTGCTATAGCAAAATTTCATAAGGAACCGGTGAAATTCAGATTCATAGCTAGTAGTACCTAAAGTCCTAAAAAAGTAATAGATCAGTATTTTGAATCAGTTTTGAAGAAGGTTTTAAACATTATTAAATCCAAAGTAAACCTAACATGTAAGAACTTCTGGATTTTTAAAAGCATGTCTGAGGTCATTTCGGAAATGCTTGATAACACGCTTGCCGAGGCCAATTGCTATGACTTTGAAAACCTGCATACCAGCCATCCGCTAGAAGGCATTATCAGTACCCTCAAGTTACTACTCTTTAATGAATTTCAAATCCCCAACATCATTTCGGAAAGTTCTTGGCATACACTTCTAAATTGTTGTATTAAAAATAACTTTATCCTCTACAATAACAAGTTTTACAAACAGGTTAATGGAATACCTATGGGATGTTGTTCCCATTCCACGAGTGTATGCAATTTGTTCTTGTTCTTCAAAGAATTTGAGTTCATGAAGTTAAATTCATCCAATCAGGAAAGTTACTCTCATACCTACAGATACATAGATGACCTACTTTGCTTTAATAATTCAGGAAATATTGAAAAAGACTTTGCAGCTATTTATCCTAAATGCCTTACAACTAAATAAAACCAATGATAAGAACAAAGTTCTTGAATTTTTGGATTTAGCTATAAATCTCAATGCAGGTAACCCAATCATAAGCCTTCATGATAAGAGAAATCAGTTTAAATTTAAAATTGTCAAATATGGTATGTGGTGGAGCAATATTTCCAATAAAGTAATAGAAAATGTATTTACATCACAAGTCCTAAGGCTTTCTAGAATATGTAGCTTAAACTCTGAACTAGAAAAACATGTTATCATTTTAATAAAACAGTTTCTTGAAAACCAAGTACCTAGAAACTTCTTAAAAACTGCATTACAAAAAATAGTTCTCAAGCATAGAATTAGAATGGAACGCTTAATTTAATTTAAATCTTGTTGACCGAATGAATTGTCTAAATTAAAGCTATTTTTAGAGGTTTAGATAATGATGTGGTCAACTAACTATCAATTAAGTAACCTATAATACACTATTCTATCCCTTTCCTTTGATTATAAAAAAGAAAGGTTATAATTAAAAAATTTACACAAAAAAGCATAAAACTCCTAAAAATTTTTTTTAATATTTATAAAAATAAAAGCCAAATAAAAAAAGTAATAATAGTAATACTTAAATTTCAAAGGTTTGGGAAGAATGCTGCTAATTAGGTTATGTAATACTTTTTGAACTCTTGGGAGCAGAGACACATTTTCCCTACTCCCAGGAACCCAGGAAGAGCATTTTTGTATTTTGGTTTGCTCTGAAAACTCATAGCGGTTTTTTCAGAGCATTAAATCTGCTGTTTGAAGTTTACTCTGAGAAACTTCACTGTTAACATCCAAGGAAGGTTCTAAAGTTGGCCCCTAGATGGCGCTGCGATGGACATGCTCCTGCAGTTAGTTTCTTCCACCCCAGAGGAGGTGAAGGACAGCACCCATGCACTTCTCAGGCATGGCAAGTCGTTTTTCTGTTTTATGTATGTTCATTCTTTTAATTTATCTTTTATTTCTTCTTGGAATTAATATTTTTGGGCTGTTTTACACTTTTTGAAAGTTGGTTGTTTGCTTTGGCTGTGCTTAAAGTTTCCCCGAAACTTTGGTAAGCGTTTTGTGTCCCTTTGTTGTTTTTACAAAAGTTCATTTTTCGTAGGTTTTGAGCCTTCCTGTGGGCTTAATGATTACAATATTTTGTAAATATTTTAACTTGTACCAGCAAAGCACCACCTCACATGTAATTTCATCTTTTATTTTGTTTGTAGGTTGTTTTTATTTTTTAGGAATGTAGTGAAATTTCGTTTATTATAAATGTGCACTAAACTTAACTATATTTTAGATGTTTTCTTGTGTGTCTAGGACATATAATTTGCTTCTCTGTGACTTGTAACCTAGCACTTTGGTTTTAAACTTTACTTTTTCAAAAAAAAATTTTTGCTGTGGGTATTGGGTTACCTTGCCTTTCTGAGACATGCAACTGGGTTATTTGGAATCACTTTTGGGTTTCGCAACTCTACATTGTTCCTTGTGCACTTTTTGCTTCTTTTTCTTAAAATTGTTGCTTTGAATTTGCCTTTTTCAAAATTGTAAAGTTTCTCTTTTTGTTTAAATTTATTATTTTTTTATATTAATTTTTTATGATTTTTTTGATTTTCTTTTTATCTGGCAGGTTAAAAGTTTTCATTTCTTCTGTGACAAGCTTAAAGTTAACTTTTCTGTACCTTTCTTTGGTTAGGTTTTTTCTCGCTATTTTAATACTAATTTCTTCCCTGGTTTTGCTTTTTTGGGGGGCTCGGCTCCCTTCCTTTTCTTTTTAGTTGTGATTATCTTGGTTGTTGTGTGGTCAGGCAATGTTTTTTAGTTTGCTGGGTTGGTTTTAATAGAAATCCCTTTTTAATTTGACAATTTTATCCCTAAATTTAATCTGTCCTTATAGCAAACTAAATTAGCAGAAACCCACAATTCTCTGGTCTCAGTAGATTAATGAGTGATTTTCTTAATGCTTGCCCTTCACGACGCCATCAGAGAATCAGTCATTGATATGCTTCCCTGTATTCTTCTGTTTGTTAGTTTTTAGTCGTTTGAAGCTTGCCTTCTTCGGACGGTTGGAGATTGGTGGTTGTTGTCCTTCTGCTCATCCTCGGAATTTTTTGTTTTATTTTTTTCTTTTTTTTAAAATTTGCTCCTTGGTTTTGCATTTCTATTTTGATTTGATCTTTCTTCTATGCAGCCTCTGTTGCTTTGGAATTTCAAATGTGTACTTGGCTTTTGCTTATTTTCCCTTTGTTGTTTTTTGCTATCATCATCATCATCATCATTGTCAACCATTATCAATCCACTGCTGGACGAAGGTCTCCCCAAGTTTCCTCCACAACGGTCTGTCTTGTGCCAGTCTCCTCCATGTCACTCCCGCATATTTACGAATTTCATCCACCCATCTCCCATGTGGTCTTTTTCTGGGTCTTTTCCTGTCCCTTGGAATCCAATCTAAAATTTCGGCTGTCCATCTATGGTCTGTCCTTCTGGCAGTATGTCCAGCCCATTGCCATTTCAGGGATTTAACTCTGATCGTGATGTCTTCCACTCTCGTCATTTTTCGGATCCACGAGTTCCTCTTCTTATCTCTCCTGGTTATACCAAGCATGCACCTCTCCATGCTTCTTTGAGTTGTCTGCAGCCTTTGTATGTCTCTTTTAGTTAAGGTCCACGTCTCTGCACCATACGTAAGCACTGGAAGGATGCATTGATCAAACACTTTTCTTTTAAGACATAATGGCATATTGCTCTTGAAAATTATGCTGTTTCTTCCAAAAGCTCTCCAGGCAAGTTTTGTACGCCGATTAATTTCTTCATCAATGTGACCCTCACTTGATATCTGCTGTCCAAGATAAACATATGTATCTGTTATCTCCAGTTTTTCTCCATCAATCGATAAATCTTCATTTCTTGTAAAAGCATTGTACATCACTTTTGTCTTCTGAAAGTTCATTTTTAATCCCACTTCTTTACTCTTGTCAGCAAGTTCCTGGATCATACTCTGCAGCTCTGATGGGGTAGTTGCAAAAATGACTACGTCATCAGCAAAACGAAGGTGGGTTAGATAATCTCCATTAATCTTTATCCCTTTGTTTTCCCAGTTCAGTGATTGAAAGACATTTTCCAATGTGGCATTAAAGAGCTTCGGAGATATGGTGTCACCTTGTCTCACTCCCTTTCCAATTTTTATGTGTGTTGTATTTTCAAACAGCCGAATCTTTGCACTTGCATTTTCATAGATGTTATTAATAATATTAATGTATGCATCTTCAATACCGCAGGATTTCAGAGCCGTGGTAACTGCTGATGGTTTCACCGAATCAAAGGCTTTTTCATAATCGATAAAAGCCATGCACAATGGAAGTTCATATTCCCTCGCTCTTTCAATTAGTTCTCTCAGTACGTGGATATGATCTATTGTGCTGTAGCCACTCCTGAATCCAGCTTGTTCTCTCGGTTGAGCCATGTCCAGTGTTACCTTCAAGCGGTGTGAAAGAACTTTAGTGAAGATTTTATAAACTACTGATAGGAGGCTGATAGGTCTGTAGTTCCTGAGATCCTCAATGTCACCTTTTTTATGTAGCAGGATCATTGTAGCGTTGTTCCAATCCTCAGGAATCTTCCCTTCATTAAGGCATCGAGTGAAAATTTGGGCGAGTACTGTTTCAATTTCTCCACTTGCTTCTTGTATGATGTCTATAGTAATTCCATCTTCTCCTGGAGCTTTCCCCCGCTTCATGTTCTTGATTGCATGAGCAACTTCTGCTGGGAGGACTGGAAGAACTCTGGTACCTTTCATGATGTCTGGAGTACATGTATCATCCCTTTCATATAATTTGGAGTAGAAATCTTTCACTCTTGTCAAAATTTCGCCTCTATTTCTTGTTATAGAACCATCTTCTTTTCTCAGAGCCATAATCTGTTTTCTTCCCTTACTGAGATGTCCCTTTGCTATCTTAAGGCTTTGGTTGTTTTCAATTGCTTTCCTCACTAGCTCACAGTTGAATTTCCTTACGTCTTCAGTGATACTTTTTCGTGTTGTCTTGCATAGCTCTATATATTCCACTTTGGAAGTCACATCTTCTTTAGTTGTCCTCATCTCTCTTCTTTTTTGCATCAACATTTTGGTTTTTCCTGATAATTTGTTCACATGCAACTTGTTCTTAGACCCAGCTAATTTTGTTGCTGTTTCCATTAGAGCTTTGGTTACTTTTCTGTTAACTTCCGAAATATCCACTTCTTCCGATGTTAGGCCTTCTAAAGCAGAGAATCTGTTCTTCAGTTCCAACTTGAAAGTATTATGGTGTTTTTTAAGGTTGGTTATGTCAATACATTTTGTTTGTCTTATGAGCTTGCCACGTTCCAGTTTAGTGTTGAGGTGCATCTTACATCTCACCAATCTATGGTCACTACCTGTGTTGAACTTGTTCAGCACACTGCAGTCTTCGATTTTTTGCTATATATATATATATATCATCATCCTCATCATTGTCAACCATTATCAACCCACTGCTGGACGAAGGTCTCCCCAAGTTTCCTCCACAACGGTCTGTCTTGTGCCAGTCTCCTCCATGTCACTCCCGCATACTTTCGAATTTCATCCACCCATCTTCTATGTGGTCTTCTTCTGGGTCTTTTCCTGTCCCTTTTATTTCAATCTAAAATTTCGGCTTACCATCGATGGTCTGTCCTTCTGGCAGTATGTCCAGCCCATTGCCATTTCAGGGATTTAACTCTGATCATGATGTCTTCCACTCTTGTCATTTTTTGGATCCACGTGTTCCTCTTCTTATCTCTCCTGGTTACACCAAGCATGCACCTCTCCATGCTCTTTGAGTTGTCTGCAGCCTTTGTATGCCTCTTTTAGCTAAGGTCCACGTCTCTGCACCCTACGTAAGCACTGGAAGGATGCATTGATCAAACACTTTTCTTTTAAGACATAATGGCATATTGCTCTTGAAAGTTATGCTGTTTCTTCCAAAAGCTCTCCAGGCAAGTTTTGTATGCCGATTAATTTCTTCATCAATGTGACCCTCACTTGATATCTGCTGTCCAAGATAAACGTACGTGTCTGTTATCTCCAGCTTTTCTCCATCAATCGATAAATCTTCATTTCTTGTAAAAGCATTGTACATCACTTTTGTCTTCTGAAAGTTCATTTTTAATCCCACTTCTTTACTCTTGTCAGCAAGTTCCGGGATCATACTCTGTAGCTCTGATGGGGTAGTTGCAAAAATGACTATGTCATCAGCAAAACGAAGGTGGGTTAGATAATCTCCATTAATCTTTATCCCTTTGTTTTCCCAGTTCAGTGATTGAAAGACATTTTCCAATGTGGCATTAAAGAGCTTCGGAGATATGGTGTCACCTTGTCTCACTCCTTTTCCAATTTTTATGTGTGTTGTATTTTCAGACAGCCGAATCTTTGCACTTGCATTTTCATAGATGTTATTAATAATATTAATGTATGCATCTTCAATACCGCAGGATTTCAGAGCCATTGCAACTGCTGATGGTTTCACCGAATCAAAGGCTTTTTCATAATCGATAAAAGCCATGCACAATGGAAGTTCATATTCCCTCGCTCTTTCAATTAGTTCTCTCAGTACGTGGATATGATCTGTATATATATATATGCCATTTTTGCTATATATATATATATGGAACTTATGCAATCACCACAAGTCATGAGGAAATTCGTGATTTAAATAATAAAGGTAAGCAGCACTTGAAGATAATTATGGGAGATTTCAATGCAAAAATAGGGCAACGGCAACAGAATGAAACTTCAGTAGGTAAATTCGGTCACGGCAACAGAAACCAGCGTGGAAATACTCTCGTTGAGTTTGCAGAGGCAGAAGGGGTTTTCATCTTGAACTCCTTTTTCAAGAAAAAGCCACACAGGAAATGGACATGGAGACATCCAAATGGGACGACAAGTGAAATTGATTTTATTATGTGTAACAAAAAATTCGTCATAGAAGACTGCAGTGTGCTAAACAAGTTCAACACAGGCAGTGACCATAGATTGGTGAGATGTAAGATGCACCTCAACACTAAACTCGAACGTAGCAAGCTCATAAGACAAACAAAATGTATTGACATAACCAACCTTAAAAAACACCATAATACCTTCAAGTTGGAACTGAAGAACAGGTTCTCTGCTTTAGAAGGCCTAACATCGGAAAAAGTGGATATTTCTGAAGTTAACAGAAAAGTAACCAAAGCTCTTATGGAAACAGCAACAAAATTAGCTGGGTCTAAGAACAAATTGCATGTGAACAAATTATCAGGAAAAACCAAAATGTTGATGCAAAAAAGAAGACTGATGAGGACAACTAAAGAAGATGTGACTTCCAAAGTGGAATATATAGAGCTATGCAAGACAGTACGAAAAAGTATCACTGAAGACGTAAGGAAATTCAACTATGAACTAGTAAGGAAAGCAATTGAAAACAACCAAAGCCTAAAGATAGCAAAGGGACATCTCAGTAAGGGAAAAAAACAGATTATGGCACTGAGAAAAGAAGATGGTTCTGTAACAAGAAATAGAGGCGAAATTTTGACAAGAGTGAAAGATTTCTACTCCAAATTACATGAAAGGGATGATACATGTACTCCAGACATCATGAAAGGTACCAGTACCAGAGTTCTTCCAGTCCTTCCAGCAGAAGTTGCACATGCAATCAAGAACATGAAGCGGGGAAAAGCTCCAGGAGAAGATGGAATTACTGTAGACATCATACAAGAAGCAAGTGGAGAAATCGAAACAGTACTCGCCCAAATTTTCACTCGATGCCTTAATGAAGGGAAAATTCCTGAGGATTGGAACAACGCTACAATGATCTTGCTACATAAAAAAGGTGACATTGAGGATCTCAGGAACTACAGACCTATCAGCCTCCTATCAGTGGTTTATAAAATCTTCACTAAAGTTCTTTCACACCGCTTGAAGGTGACACTGGACATGGCTCAACCAAGAGAACAAGCTGGATTCAGGAGTGGCTACAGCACTATAGATCATATCCACGTACTGAGAGAACTAATTGAAAGAGCGAGGGAATATGAAATTCCATTGTGCATGGCTTTTATCGATTATGAAAAAGCCTTTGATTCGGTGAAACCATCAGCAGTTGCAATGGCTCTGAAATCCTGCGCTCTGAAATCCTGCGGTATTGAAGATGCATACATTAATATTATTAATAACATCTATGAAAATGCAAGTGCAAAGATTCGGCTGTTTGAAAATACAACACACATAAAAATTGGAAAAGGAGTGAGACAAGGTGACACCATATCTCCGAAGCTCTTTAATGCCACATTGGAAAATGTCTTTCAATCACTGAACTGGAAAAACAAAGGGATAAAGATTAATGGAGATTATCTAACCCACCTTCGTTTTGCTGATGACATAGTCATTTTTGCAACTACCCCATCAGAGCTACAGAGTATGATCCCGGAACTTGCTGACAAGAGTAAAGAAGTGGGATTAAAAATGAACTTTCAGAAGACAAAAGTGATGTACAATGCTTTTACAAGAAATGAAGATTTATCGATTGATGGGGAAAAGCTGGAGACAACAGACACCTACATTTATCTTGGACAGCAGATATCAAGTGAGGGTCACATTGATGAAGAAATTAATCCGCGTACAAAACTTGCCTGGAGAGCTTTTGGAAGAAACAGCATAATTTTCAAGAGCAATATGCCATTATGTCTTAAAAGAAAAGTGTTTGATCAATGCATCCTTCCAGTGCTTACGTATGGTGCAGAGACGTGGACCTTAGCTAAAAGAGACATACAAAGGCTACAGACAACTCAAAAAGCATGGAGAGGTGCATGCTTGGTGTAACCAGGAGAGATAAGAAGAGGAACACGTGGATCCGAAAAATGACAAGAGTGGAAGACATCATGATCAGAGTTAAATCCCTGAAATGGCAATGGGCTGGACATACTGCCAGAAGGACAGACCATCGATGGACAGCCGAAATTTTAGATTGGATTAAAAGGGACAGGAAAAGACCCAGAAGAAGACCACATGGAAGATGGGTGGATGAAATTCGAAAGTATGCGGGAGTGACATGGAGGAGACTGGCACAAGACAGACCGTTGTGGAGGAAACTTGGGGAGACCTTCGTCCAGCAGTGGATTGATAATGGTTGACAATGATGATGATGATGATGATTATATATATGGGATGTAAGGTCAGGTGATGCGTAACATCACAGCCTCTCCTTCACAAATGTCAACCCCGCCTTCTCTTGGTGCATCCTGTTCCCACTAAAGGGGCTCTGACGACCGCCAATAGCGGTATAACTATGCCATCGGGATTAGAGGAAATGCTATCCCACACTCACCAACCCGCTTGGCCAGCGTGGTGAGTTAATGGCCAAACCCCTCCAAAATGACTCCACAACTTAAATCTTGGCCCTCAGTCTCCGGTAGCTGGAATGTACCTGGCCAAGGCAGCGGCCAGTGCGACATGAAGGCAGAGGGTGCTAAGAATCCCCGGAGGACCGGACTAGGCTGCCATCTGATGCAGACCTTGGCTGCGTATAATGGACGCTCCCTATCTTCTGATTCAGGGCTTCTTGAATTGGAAGAGGAACTACAAAGGATCAAGTGGGACATCGTCGGGCTAAGTGAGGTAAGGAGAAAAGGAGAAGATCTCATTGAACTGAAAAGTGGACATCTCTTCTACTATCGTGGGACAGATACTGGCAGAACTAGTGGGGTTGGATTTATAATAAACAAGAAACTGAAGGATAAAGTTGTAGAAGTTGAAAGTTCCTCTGACAGAGCTGCACGACTTGTTATCCAACTCTCGAGAAGATACCAGGCTCAGATTATTCAAGCTTATGCACCCACCACAAGTCATCCTGAAGAAGAAATTGAAGAATTTTATGAGGAAATTCGTCATCTAAATAATAAAGGTAAGCAGCACTTGAAGATAATTATGGGAGATTTCAATGCAAAAATAGGGCAACGGCAACAGAATGAAACTTCAGTAGGTAAATTCGGTCACGGCAACAGAAACCAGCGTGGAAATACTCTCGTTGAGTTTGCAGAGGCAGAAGGGGTTTTCATCTTGAACTCCTTTTTCAAGAAAAAGCCACACAGGAAATGGACATGGAGACATCCAAATGGGACGACAAGTGAAATTGATTTTATTATGTGTAACAAAAAATTCATCATAGAAGACTGCAGTGTGCTAAACAAGTTCAACACAGGTAGTGACCATAGATTGGTGAGATGTAAGATGCACCTCAACACTAAACTCAAACGTAGCAAGCTCATAAGATAAACAAAATGTATTGACATAACCAACCTTAAAAAACATCACAATCCCTTCAAGTTGGAACTGAAGAACAGATTATCTGCTTTAGAAGGACTAATCAGAAGAAGTGGATATTTCTGAAGTTAACAGAAAAGTAACCAAAGCTCTTATGGAAACAGCAACAAAATTAGCTGGGTCTAAGAACAAGTTGCATGTGAACAAATTATCAGGAAAAACCAAAATGTTGATGCAAAAAAGAAGAGAGATGAGGACAACTAAAGAAGATGTGATTTCCAAAGTGGAATATATAGAGCTATGCAAGACAGTACGAAAAAGTATCACTGAAGACGTAAGGAAATTCAACTGCGAACTAGTGAGGAAAGCAATTGAAAACAACCAAAGCCTAAAAAAGATAGCAAAGTGACATCTCAGTAAGGGAAGAAAACAGATTATGGAACTGAGAAAAGAAGATGGTTCTGTAACAAGAAATAGAGGTGAAATTTTGACAAGAGTGAAAGATTTCTACTCCAAATTATATGAAAGGGATGATGCATGTACTCCAGACATCATGAAAGGTACCAGTACCAGAGTTCTTCCAGTCCTCCCAGCACAAGTTGCACATGCAGTCAAGAACATGAAGCGGGGAAAAGCTCCAGGAGAAGATGGAATTACTGTAGACATCATACAAGAAGCAAGTGGAGAAATCGAAACAGTACTCGCCCAAATTTTCACTCGATGCCTTAATGAAGGGAAGATTCTTGATGATTGGAACAAAGCTACAATGATCCTGCTACATAAAAAAGGTGACATTGAGGATCTCAAGAACTACAGACCCATCAGCCTCCTATCAGTGGTTTATAAAATCTTCACTAAAGTTCTTTCACACTGCTTGAAGGTAACACTGGACATGGCTCAACCAAGAGAACAAGCTGGATTCAGGAGTGGCTACAGCACTATAGATCATATCCACGTACTGAGAGAACTAATTGAAAGAGCGAGGGAATATGAACTTCCATTGTGCATGGCTTTTATCGATTATGAAAAAGCCTTTGATTCGGTGAAACCATCAGCAGTTGCAATGGCTCTGAAATCCTGCGGTATTGAAGATGCATACATTAATATTATTAATAACATCTATGAAAATGCAAATTCAAAGATTCGGCTATTTGAAAATACAACACACATAAAAATTGAAAAGGGAGTGAGACGAGGTGACACCATATCTCCGAAGCTCTTTAATACCACATTGGAAAATGTCTTTCAATCACTGAACTGGAAAAACAAAGGGATAAAGATTAATAGAGATTATCTAACCCACCTTCGTTTTGCTGATGACGTAGTCATTTTTGCAACTACCCCATCAGAGCTGCAGAGTATGATCCAAGAACTTGCTGACAAGAGTAAAGAAGTGGGATTAAAAATGAACTTTCAGAAGACAAAAGTGATGTTCAATGCTTTTACAAGAAATGAAGATTTATCGATTGATGGAAAAAACCTGGAGATAACAGACACGTACGTTTATCTTGGACAGCAGATATCAAGTGAGGGTCACATTGATGAAGAAATTAATCGGCATACAAAACTTGCCTGGAGAGCTTTTGGAAGAAACAGCATAATTTTCAAGAGCAATATGCCATTATGTCTTAAAAGAAAAGTGTTTGATCAATGCATCCTTCCAGTGCTTACGTATGGGGCAGAGACGTGGACCTTAACTAAAGGAGACATACAAAGGCTGCAGACAACTCAAAGAAGCATGGAGAGGTGTATGCTTGGTGTAACCAGGAGAGATAAGAAGAGGTACTCATGGATCCGAAAAATGACAAGAGTGGAAGACATCATGATCAGAGTTAAATCCCTGAAATGGCAATGGGCTGGGCATACTGCCAGAAGGACAGGCCATCGATGGACAGCCGAAATTTTGGATTGGATTCCAAGGGACAGGAAAAGACCCAGAAGAAGACCACATGGGAGATGGGTGGATGAAATTCGAAAGTATGCGGAAGTGATATGGAGGAGACTGGCACAAGACAGACCGTTGTGGAGGAAACTTGGAGAGACCTTCGTCCAGCAGTGGATTGATAATGAATGATGATGATGATGATATATATATAGGGAAAAATCAGTTGATTTCCTTAGAACTCACACTATGTTACAGTCAGATAAAAATTAAAGACTGTTTTTTTTTTTTTTTTTGCTGTACCTGAGTTGACTATCAATTTAAAAAATGAGAGAGAAATAACCCAATTCTTTCGTAATTTCCCAGGAAGCTGGAAGTGACCCCCACCCCCATAATGAAAAAAATCACACATGCAAAGAATGCTTTAACCTGAGACTTTTAGTTGTGAAAGACTTTAATGTTGCATTTATTATTGTTTTTCTTCCTTTCAAAATATTTTAATTTGTTGTCACAGTTGTTAAGATCAAATACTTATACAGGGTTCCCACTCAAAAATAGAAAAAAAAATTCCCTGACTATTCCAGGTTTTCCTGGTGGTCCTGAGAGTTTTTCCAGAGCGGCAAATCAAATCACACTGCGACAAATTGTTGCATTTCCTTACATTCTTGTGTTCCTTACGAAAGCATACATTTGTTAATTCTTTAAATAACTGTTCTTTATACAATTACCTGCTTCTTACTAATAACAATTTAATGCATGAGGCATATTATTTTTGGTACCATAATTCCATGATCTTTTCTGAACCTAAGTGGTATACTGCCCATGTAGGATTTGTTAATACATTCCCGTAGAAACAGTTCATATGTAAGAAAAAATCTGTATGCTGAATAGTTTGTTTTCCTTTCTTCTATAGCACAGTGCAGATAAGCTTAATGGCCGAATGGGCTCCTGCTCAGAGAAATGTCGAAAGAGAATCAACCAACAAAGGGCTTTGATCCATTGTTTAAGTGGTTCTCTTGTGATGTGTTTCTCCAAGCAAAGTGTACCAGGCCACTGTGCCTAATTGTTCCATGTTACAAAATATGAAGCAAACTATCTGCAGAAACCAAAGAAAACCGTAATGTCAACAGGCAATTTTAAAAATTCAGTTTTGATAATTTTTAGAGAACTAAGGAATAATGTAATGTATTGAAAGCAAGATTTATCAAATTCTAGACAGGCTGTAATTGCAAATAATTGCTTACCTGAAATTAATACTGATAATGTTATGCTCATCTCACATATGAGGGAGAATTAAAAGACACCACATAATGAACATCCCGATTATACAGTCCATAAAGATAAACAGAAAATATGGAATATAAAGGATAAATAATTTTCATTTTCCCAAATTACTTTATAGTTACAAAAATTAATGTATTTAACATAAATTTGACATAATATTTAACAAAATCATGTCTTATTTTTTTGTTTCAAGTTTAACGACCACCATGAGCAACTTGTTGGGCTATAAGCAGTGATTCGTCCATCCCTAATTTAGGACCATTGGCTTCACGAAGAAGGAGAGTCAGTGCCGTAAGAGAAACACACCACCCATACTTCATCTGGGACTTGAATCCAGGCTCACTTGGACGAATAGTCAGAAGCCAGAGCTTAGACCACTGCATCACCGAGGTGGCAAACCATGTATTTACAAGTTTTAAAGAATATTTGAACAAAGACTTATTTTAAATTCTACACATAATGAAATATTTCAAACGATTAGGTGAAATTATATAACTGATTTATCTATTTTAAGTGTACACAAGTATATAAATAACATTTTAAACAACTCACAACATTTAGAGTTCCAGTTAGGTTTAAAAATGCAAGCTGGGAGAATTGGGACTGAAGAGAATAAATTGCCCTTAAATGATACAATGCTGAAGCTTTAAATCCTTTAAGTGCTTATTTTACATAAATGTTAAAGAACACAGAAACTTTTGCTGAAATTGAAGCCTAATGGGAATGATAAAATGGTGAGTGTTTGATAGAGGCTCTTAACATTTTGTTGGAGCGGTTCTATCAAATCGATCTAACAATTTGTATTTTCTATTGGAATTTACTTATTATCTTTAAAGACAAAGCAAACTAAAACAGCTATTAAAAAAATAAAAAATAATAAAAAAAAAGGAGAGAGAGAGAACGGAAATCATGACAGCATTTCTGCATCTGAGGAGAAACCTGTGCCAGTACCATCCCAACAATTTCTAGCAATCAGGGAAAATACTGCTGACATTTAAAAATCAAAATTGTAATTATTTTAGCTAAAGTTAGTTCTTGCACTTGGCAATGAGAATATCGAATCTATGCTATTTGCTTCTAAATAATGCAGCATAGGAAATTTAGACATTGTGCTGTTAAATTTCATAACCAATAAGCTGGCACACAGAGATCCTAATGCCATAACGGCAAAAAAATTAAACCCAGGGATAAAGAAAATATAATGGAAGCAACAAGTGGTGAAAACTAACAGTTAATACGGAATACCATTTTGCCTGAGAGGCTACAATTCATATAAGTACTTCCAAAATCCGGAAGTCTTAAAATTGATTGGCTAAATTTTTTGTGACACAAACATTAGTACTGAACTTTTCTTGCAGGTCACAGTTCATTTCCACGCTACGTCAAATTACTTGTACGGGAAACAATTGGAGGAAGTTTTGTGTGCACGTGTGCTCATAAAATCTTCCTAACACTTTTTTGTCAACATAATTTTTCATCCTGCAGCAAGTGGCACGTTTATACTTAACAATATCTTTACGAAGGGCAATACATTTGTGCGATGTTGATCAGGTAAAGTGCGAGAAAGGTCTGGAGCCCACTCAGGTCATTTTCAGTAACTCCCCACAAATAATGTCATCCGAAACGGAGACAGAGGCCGCCTGCACTGACAAACCTGAAACCAACATAGCATGCACGGCAAAGATTTTCATCAGTAGTAACTAGGTAGATTTTTTTTTTTTTTTTCGGCAATGTGAGAGCAAAGATGCGAAATTAATAATTTATGCAAATTTTGGGAGGTGCAGCAACGCAAGAAAAAGAATTTACGATTACAAGAACATTTCTACCCCATTTAACTTTCGTTTTCGCCAATTTTTGTTTCCTATGTATAAGCTGAAACCTTGGGGAAAATTACGAGAGAATGATGAATTTTATATTTCTTCTTATTCTAAATAACGGAGATATTTGCGTTTTTACGGGAAACGGTTCCACTATGCACAAAAATTCAAAAAATAATATCTTCTAATCTATCAGAAATAAAAAAGTTGAAACTTTCAGAGGGTTTTTTATACAGGGTGGCTACAAAAATCATGAACAAAAAATTCCCTGACTTTTCCAGGTTTTCCAGGTGAAAATGCACTTTTTTCCCTGACCACTGCATACAAACCAGAAAAGTTAATGAATACACAGGCAAATAACAAAAAAAAACTTTTTCACTTCTATTTTTACAAATGAAGTCAACTCTTGATAACACTGAATATCTGATAACTCAAAAAAAAAAAAAGTAAAATTCCTTGCAAGTGCCCTAGGCACATAATGAAGTTATGGTCTTCATAAGTCAAAAAAATTTTAGTGGCTGACGTGATAACTCAAAATATTCTTGTTTAAAAATAAAAAATAGCCCATAAAATGCAAACAACATAAGGATTTGATGCACAACTCATTCATAACAACAGAAAACAAAAGCAAACATTCCATGCTGCCCACTTTAACCTTGGAAAGTGACCTCCCTCTGAAATAATTCTGCCACCGCTCAGCCACGGACAGACTGCAACTACACTCCTTGCAACACATCTTCAATTTCCACCAATAAGTAATCAAAAAGTCATCTTTAATTAACATTCAAAAAGAATTTCAGACTGGCATATTACCATTTGACCTAATAGACAGATGGTATTCAGTAGCCCTTTTTGTTAAGTTTATGTTGCATATTCTTGTTCTGAACAAATTCAAGCTTTGTTTCATAAAACTTATTTTTCTAAACTTGGGGCTTCAAATCACAAGTTGAACACATTGTCTTTTGCTGACAAAATCAGTTATTAAAGATGTTGAAGGCAGCCAAAAAAAAAAAAAAAAAATTATACAGCATTTTGTAATACTGGAAAGCACAATGTCTACAATTCTAAAGAATAAAAAAGTGATTCATATTCCTTTTTTTTTTAAAGGAAGCCTCATCAAAAAGAAAAAAAATGTGCAGTGTATTAGAATATTTGAGGGATGCTTAATGGAAATGAAATATGTATTCAGTGTAGAGATAAAAATGTGAATTCGACACGTAGAGATAAAAATCAGAATTCCACAATGCTTGACAGACAGGAAATCCAAGAAAGCGAACGCGCAGTGCATGAACCTCCACTTACCATATGATCATACTGCCTCTAAAATTGCAGTTTACGACAAGATGAGACCAAGGAAGGGTGGGGGGAGGGAGGCTAAACATTTTAACTGGTGAAAAATCAAAACAGACAGCAAGAAAGCAGACTACTGTTAGTCTGTCTTTTGTTGACTCTGCAATGCACAGCATCGATTGCTTAATTTTTCTTTCTGCTGCTATCATTCTCTCCCTACTTCTCCATTGTCACTTTTCTTTCTTTTTTGATTTTTGTGCTCTCTGATAACAAACATCAGCCTGAGGACTAAGAGAACATGATATTAAAGCTTCAACTATTTCAGATAAATGGTGTAACTTTGGGAATATTAATACTTTTGAACACCATGCATCAATTTTTACAAATTTTCCAACTTCGTCACTTCCGTTTTCGGAAATTTCCTTCTTCCCTTATCAAAATTAAATGCAAAAACTTATGGGGGCGGGGGATATTTAACAAGGCTGGAGAGTGGGAACATCACGGCAGGGGGGGGATTACGGGAAGTCCGCCCGACTTCCGGTTTTGGAAATTTTTCTCCTATTTTCAAGGTGAAATGCAAAAATTTATGCAGTAAAATATTACTTAAAAATACTGGACACAGGCAACATCGCGAGAAAAAAGAAATTACGATTACGAAAAAAATCTGAACTCCGTCGACATTCTGTTTTCGAAAGTTTCGTAAAGATGGAATTCTGTCCTCCGACGAACATCTATACCCCCCCCCCCACACACACACACACACACACACGATTCTGTTTACTTGCGCATCGATCTCCTGAGTGGTCAACATAACGAAAAAGGCAGAATTTCTCGAATTCGCGGAAGAACCTCAAGCCTGATGATTAGGAGGCAATTTTTGCAGCATCTAACTTCCGTTTCCACAAATTCTTCCCTACAGTTTCAAGCTGAAATACGAACATATATGCCATAAAATGATATTTAACAAGAATACTAGACACAAACACAACATCCAGAGAAAAAAATTACGATTAGGGCAAATTCTTTTTACTCCATTTAACTACTGTTTTCGAAAGCGTTGAAACACGAAATACCGTCCCCAGACGGAAAATAACCGAACCCCCAAATTCTCTTCAGTTTTGCATCAATCATGACAGCGATCTAAACAATGACTAAAAAAAAAAAAAAAACCCGGAGAATTCCGCGAATCCGCTTAAGAATCTTATGTATATCATAAAATAATAGCAAAATATTTTTTTTAAAACAAATGAAAATTCATAGAATCCATAGTTAGACAACTAAATTGGTAGAAAATACGAACATTCCGTGGTAATTGGCATGCATAACAGTCGTATATATTAATCGGCACCACGTGATCCGCACCTATCATGTTAATCGTGAATCGTAATTTCCGACAGAAAACTGCGATTCACAGGACCGATTCAGAAATCCAAAGATGCAAGAAGAAAAAAATGATCTTATTGAAACAGTAACTGTCATTTTGAAGTACTTTTGTGTTACTTTTCAGTAAAAAAAGAACTAAAATTGTTAGCTGTTGCTGCATTATCGCAGTTCATTAGTTAGACTAAAAAATCCGTTGAAATTGCGGACAGTCCATAGCATTGTCTTATTTCTGAATACGTTTCAACTGAATACCGAAAAAACATTAACTAAAACAATCAGCGCACCAAAACTAGGCGATGCGATTCGCAAAATGGCTATACGCTACGGAATAGCTCTGCGCGATTCCCGAGAGTCAGGGATACTCACACCGCGTAGGCTTCTGCATGCGCAAATAATAACGCCTTGCTTGCGTCATATTTTCTGTCAAAATACTTCTAAGTAAAAGAAAATATATATATTCTTACAATATCTTTGCAGTTTTCTATCTCGCTGTTACGTTATATTTTTTTCTGTTACAGCATTTTTGGTACTTTCCCAATAACACCACCTCTCCTGACAATTACCTCGCGGACTTTTTAAAACGACGCACCGTTTGTTTGTTTTTTTACCGGTGTCCGCAAGCACCTAAATTTATAACCATTTAATACATAATCTATGGATTACACAACAGAAATTACGGCATCTACTGCAATATATTACAAAATCTCAACTAAGAAGAAAATTAGGCGCCACGGCCCGAATTTTAGGCGCCTGGGCGACCTGGCGCAAGGAATTTGTCGAGCCCTGGACATACCGATAACAGAAGCACAATCTTTTTTTACAAAAGACGTGCTAGAAAGACAAAGCTTGAGAAATTTGCTGAAAACCCGGCTGGTCTTGCGCTAAGAATGTCTCCTCAAG
Source organism: Macrothele yani (assembly GCA_039090855.1). Classification (NCBI taxonomy): domain Eukaryota; kingdom Metazoa; phylum Arthropoda; class Arachnida; order Araneae; family Macrothelidae; genus Macrothele; species Macrothele yani. The sequence goes on along the minus strand of CM076992.1, from coordinate 97,722,998 downwards.
GTCACTCCTAAAGCCGAACCCGAGAAAATGCAAAGCGTATGTAACATCGCGATCTCCGATATCGAACTTTTGTATCCAAACAATCAGAAGGAAAAAGAAATAATGCACACAGCGGGAGTTCATCCAATGCAAAAGGTACTTCAAAGCACACAAAGTAAATAATTTATACTATTACACTTCGTAAATAAAAGAGAAAATACGACCTATGAACATGAATTAAAAACAATCTGATTCCGAAATTGTGTTCTTCCTTTTTTTTTTTTTTTTAACACATTATTATATCTCCTTTTTTTATCATGTGTGCACACATAATTCAGTCTGAATGATGTATATTTACAACAAGATGAAGCCATCCCAGAAACATCGTGCTGGCATTAGGGGTAGATGCGGAATTGTGGATTGATTGAACAAGGGTGCGTTGGAGGGGAGCCATCGGTATAACGATGGCTCCGGTTGGAGCCCAAGTCAAAGAAAACATGGCCATTTAGACAATAAAACTACATCGTTTTAATGAAATAGTATGCAGACATAAAGCTCGCAAATATATTTGGCTAAAACAACATCCAATATTTTATTATTTTATCGCTGGCAAGATGAGCTAGGACGACGGAAATAAATATTCCAGACTTCGTTCGATTTGCCACAAATTTCCCTGACTTTTCCATGACTTTTCCCGATCGAAGGAAATTCCCTGACTTTTCCTGATTTTCCATATTTTCCAGGTCTGTCGCCACCCTGTTATAACTTAGAGGCAGCTACCCATAAAAAAAAAAAAATCGTAAGAGTCGGAGATGTGTTGGTGGAAAATTATTTCAATATCTGACGATTTCGCGTGGAATGACCCAGATGTGAAAATCTATGATTCCAGGCGTTGGACTACCCTATTTTTCGCAACCAGCCAGCTCTTGCAGTAATCGGAATATCGTCTTAAAATAGCTATAAATAAATTTCTTCATGCATTATGAAATAGAAATATGATAGAATCAAGAAAAATCTCTTTCCGGCCGTAAAACCGGAAGACAACGAATCTAGAAAACAGCCGTGAAATCTGGGAAATTTGGTAGGTATGCAATAGTACCGGCTTCATTGCATGGTATTTTTTGTCAAAATACTCGTAAGTACTATGCAAAAAAAAAAAACTTTCCCCCTCTTTGAAGAATCTTCCTATTTCATAATATTTTCCCTGTTCAAACATTTGAAGGTACATACTTTTCCAACTATACCAACTTTACTGCAGAATTACGAAAGCGAAGCTTCAGTTCGTAAGTGATACGAACCTTTTTCAAAATAAATTAGGTGCCCTCAATTTGCAACATTCATCCACACTGCTCTTGAAAGGGGGGGGACGTATTTATTAGGATCACCAACATTCGGCAAAATAAAATGTTTTTGTACATTTTGATAAAAGACAAGTGGAACATGCAAAAAAAAAAAAAAAAAAAAAAGGTCAACTTCTAAAGTTTCCAATGAATTTTGGCAAAATGGAACGTTATTTTCATATATCTTGCCCACTGTAAAAATTTCAGTCGGTTATTTAAAAAATTAAGGAAATAGCTTTTTCATAATTTTTTCCCCAGTCTACACAGAGAACCGGGTCACCTACTCAGGAACAAATGACTGCCTCTGAGCTAACGCCAGCAGATAAGAGCTTGCGAAATGGGTGTGTGATTAACGGCTTTTTCTAACGCTTTGACGTGTCTGTTTGTGTTCGGTGGTAGTTTAGAGCCTCTGGAGATGGGGAAACCGCAAAGAGACACACTCCTCAGCACAGCTGCACTTTAATCGGTGGGTGGGTTGCGGAGTTGCCTCGAAGGATAAAACAATTATTTTAAAACTTAGCAATACAGAAATATATTCTACAAAAGTCTGAAACAAAATACTTTTTTTGGCAAAAATAAAAAAATTCCCTGACCTTTCAGTTTCCTGATAAAAAATTTCGATTTTTACAGAAAAACACGATTTTCCCTGAGTTTTCCCTGATTTTTGGAACAATTTTGAAATTCCCTGAGAATTCCCGGTTTTCCAGGTTGCGTGGGAACCCTGTTATATTATATTTGCACAGTCTTAGGTAGAGCTGCCTCTACATGTGTATGTATACCAACTGGAGATGACTTGGTGCCATTTCTCTACAAAAGCCCTTTTGCTCATGACACCACAGCAGATGTTCTTGTCAGTGGTGAGCTGTCAGTGGCAACAGACACACTGGACACTGTGCAAGTAATCCAGTTTCCAACAAATGTTACCAGATAGTTCTTGCTGAGACCAAAGCATGTAATGCAGGGCCCACATTTTCTTGGACAGCAGTAGCTGCGACAAAAAAAAAAAAAAAAAAAAAAAATTCAGGACAAGATTTTTATCATAATTTCAGGACAAGATTCTTTTTTGATTTCAGGACAAGATTTTTTAAATTTCAGGACATACAATATGGGGCGCATATGGTCATTATCTGGAACGCAGAAATTTTGCACACAAAAAATAATTTTATTTTTTCTTATTTTCCCTTACTCCATTGTATATGAGAATAGCCCAAGTAAAAATATATATATATTTATTTATCCTTAAATTACACTTTCAAAGTATTCAAAATGGGACATCACAGATATTCAACAGAAACTCTTGGTTTCAAGTACTTCCAATATTGGATTTAGTTAGAAAAAGTCCGCTATTGAAAAGTTTTTTGACGTGCATTAATGCAATTGCATTATTGGACTTATTGTTAAATCCATGTTGAACACTTACCGCACGTGTTGGTTTCTGTATTTCCGTTGTGTAGATGCGGCATGGGGGTTGTTTTTCACTCGTTTGCTGTTCCTTTTTAATTGGCCTCATCACTAAATGAATTTTTTACCCTTGCTGCCTCTACATTTTGATACATTTATTACCCAAGTACTTTCGGTAACATTCCGTTACCGTCATCTAGGGGACGTTTCACTCCGACCAGCACAGACCGTGTCGGCAGAGCATTAGGTGGTTCTCGTGGGCTGCATCTGTTCACGGCTATCGCTTCCTCTTGGGCATTGTGGCGCCATCTCTTGTTGGCCAGCAATCTCATTTTTCGAACTTTTCCGGTTTTTTGCTCAATTTTAATTAAATTCCTCCAGCTGTTTCTTAAAATATTAGGGTCATTGTGGTTGCAAACTTTTGCTCTATTTTTTTCTATCATTACTGACTCTGCTATTCTGAGGTGTTTCTCGGATTTACAGCTTTTTATGATTTTTATATTTTCAAATTTAGGATATTTTTGGTTAGCCAGACAATATTGAATAAGTGCAGTTTTTCTTCTTTTTTCTGCCAATTTTTTACATGCTGTTTTAACCTGTGCTTAAGCTTATTTTTGGTACTTCCTATATATGCCATTGGAGGGTTTTCTGTAATAGGAATTGAGTAAATACCTGCTTTTTCTAACATTTTTATTTTTTCATTATTTTTTATTACTATATTTTTGATAGTATTTACTTTTCCTCCAATTTGAATGTTATGCTTTTTACAGATATTATTAATTTCATTAGTAGTACCTTTAATGTAAGGAAAACCATTTAGATATTTGATTTCATTTTTATTTATTACAGCATTATTTTTTATTTTATTTAGTACTTCTGTGTTCCATTTTTTTATTAAATGGTTTGGATAACCAAAACTACCTGCATTTTTTTTTTATTTATTTAATGGAAAAAAACAACACAATAGCCTTTTTGAACGTACAAGTTATAAAATCCACAAATAAGTTGCAATACAGAGTTTATCGAAAAAGTTCATTTGTTCCTGTTCTAATCCCGTACAATTCGGCACATCCTTATCCACAAAAATGCAATAGTCTGAAAACATTAATTAAAAGAGCATATACGCACTCTGAAAATATTCAGTTCATTAATGAAGAAATTAATTTCATAATAAAAAAAATTGCAAGTAGTTTTGGTTATCCAAACCATTTAATAAAAAAATAGAACACAGAAGTACTAAAGAAAATAAAAAATAATGCTGTAATAAATAAAAATGAAATCAAATATCTAAATGGTTTTCCTCAGAATAGCAGAGTCAGTAATGATAGAAAAAAATAGAGCAAAAGTCTGCAACCACAATGACTTTAATATTTTAAGAAACAGCTGGAGGAATTTAATTAAAATTGAGCAAAAAAACGGAAAAGTTCGAAAAATGAGATCGCTGGCCAACAAGAGATGGCGCCACAACGCCCAAGAGGAAGCGATAGCCGTGAACAGATGCAGCCCACGAGAACCACCTAATGCTCTGGCGACACGGTCCGTGCTGGTCGGAGCAAAATGTCCCCTAGATGACGGTAACAGAATGTTACCGAAAGTACTTGGGTAATAAACGTATCGAAATGTAGAGGCAGCAAGGGCAAAAAATTCATTTAGTGACGAGGCCAATTAAAAAGGAACAGCAAACGAATGAAAAACAACCCCCATGCCGCATCTACACAACGGAAATACGGAAACCAACACATGCGGTAAGTGTTCAACATGGATTTAACAATAAGTCCAATAATGCAAGAAACTCTTGGATCTTCACTGGAGCTGGTTACATCCACATAAGGTTTTTAATACAAACATACTGACACAAGAATGGAATGGTGGAGCTGATCTCACTCTCTTCAAGGGCATGGCCATAACTTCACTTCAAAAAAGCTCTTGTGCTGCCCCCTTGTGACCAAAAATGCAAGAACACCATTTTTAAAAAAATACTTTTTTCAATGTTTCTCCTGTTTATGTTTAATTAAACTGTTGTGCTAACATAGTAGGATCCCAATTATTGCAGACAGTTGTTTCAAATTTTTCTATGAATACAGATTCAAAAATTCTTAATTCTTTTTCATTTCTATATGAGGAAGATAATTTAATTTTGTCAAACTTTGGATATTCTTTATTTTCAATGCAATATTAAATAAATGCCTTTTTTTTTCTTTTTTGCCCATTTTTTATATGTTGAGTTAAATAATGTTTTAATTTATTTTTTCATGGTACATTAATTGTAACAGGGATCTCATGCACATCTGATTTACTTAATCACTTAAGTTTATGTTTAAAACTAATTAGTAATTATTTTTGAGATGTCACAGATCAACCAAAGTGACAATTGAATTTTCTTTCTGTTCTACTTAGTTCCGCTGTGAGTCTTTTAAAATAGGGAAAAGTGCCACAGTAATTTTTATTTTCACTTTTTTATGGGTAATAAAATACCTCCCTTTTTGCTTATGTTCATAAACCAACTTATTTATTAATTTTGAATGATATCCATACTTTTTTTTTCCAGTGGTTTTATTCACTGATATTCTTCTTCTCGGAACTGTTTTTCTTCAAGGAATGAGTTTCAGCCCTATTTATTAAAGTTTTAACACTATTTAATTTATGATTTAAGGGATGAGCAGAATATATTTTGGGCTCTTTTTTAATCAAACATAAATCTAAAAATGGTAAAAGTATTAGCTCTTTCGATTTCTAGGGTTAAATTTATTTCAGGGAAAACAAATAAAAACTGTTCTGCTCATTCTTTGAGTCTGTATTATTAAATTTTGATAACACAAAAACATCATCAACATATCTATAATAGATCAAAGGTTGTCCAGGCATACTTTCAAGTATTTTATTTATTTTATTATTACCAAAGAATTCAGCATGAAACATCTATTCACATTCTGTGGAACACCAACATTCCACAGAACATACTTTAGGAAACACTGGCATAGACAACTTTTCCCAGATCAAATGGAAGATCTTGGGTGTGAGCATTTTTCAAACTTTTGTAGTAAATGTGTCTTTTTTTCACATATTTTTGTCCAGAACTTGAACTGAAAACACAAAATCAGTCAAATACTTATTTACATAAAAATATAAATACTTACCACAATATTTTCAGTTTCATTTTCTTGTAACACGAACTGCTTATCTTCTGTACACCATAGTAATGCTAGAAGTAATGGGATTTCCTGATCTTGAATTCGACGAAGGTGAGCTAATGTAAAAGCAATTGCAATCATCATCAGACATGAAAAACAATAAATTAAGATCATTAATTTCCAAGGAAAGTACTAAAATACCTTTAGTCTTTAATAACATTCCATTAAAATAACAAATAAACTACAGATTGCAAGAGGAATATCAATTACTACAATATATATATGGTGTGAATAACAATGCCAATGTCACAGACATTATCTAATCCAAGTCACTATCTGCTATAGTCTGCTCAAATCTCTAGACATCTTTCAACATTAATATGAAATTACCTTCCAACAAGATTGTCATTTTAAGATAATGTACTAAAACAGCAGATTCAGGGTAATCATATGTTACTCATTTTAACATTAACAGTGGACAGATTAGAAAAAAAAATGAAGAAACCAACTTTTTATGCAAAAGCTTACTTTCTTTCTCAATTTCACTTTAATCATCATAATAAACAATATCATCTTATAGCTGCATAATAGTACGGTGTTCAGGAATGTTTTCGGCACAGACTACTTAAAAAGCCTTAGTTCAAAACTCTTTCAATATTTTCCTATTTCTTGCAAAATTTTCTGTCCTGAATATACTTTTTCTTCAACAACTAATGGCTGATTTCACATCTTCAATCTGCCTTGTTCTAGGTCTACTTCATATGTGTTCCACAACATGATATCACACAATGTAGTACCTATCTAGGTAATCTTTCATCTCCCATGTAACGCATGGCTAAACTGCCCTCAATATGTTATCATATTTTTCTTCTGTTGAAGAAGCACCTGGTTCAGTTCTAATCTCTACATCACAAATTTTATTTTGCCAATGAATCCACCTGTTTTTCTCTGGTATTTCTCTTACATTTTTATGCCAGAAGCTTCTTTCTGTAGAGCCCTTTACTTTACATCCAACTCCCACTACCATAAAAAAAGAGTAGGTCAAAATTTTCACAGTACACAAAGGGTTCAGTTTTCTGCCTAACCTCTTTCTCAAAGCAAATAGTTTTCATAAAGTTAATAAGAAACTTTACCGGCTTTGATGATTCTGTGGCCTAATTCCTCATTATACTTTCTGGTCTAGTCAATAATCACACCAAAATAAAAACTTTCATAATTTTTCTAGCCTTTTCCCCCTATACCACACAACTAATAGTTTTGGGTGAGACTTCAAATAATTGCTTTATAGTTCCAAACTTTTATATTCAGCCTTAATTTTTAACAAACCATGCTCTGCTGATGAAAGCTGTAACACATTCTTAGAAATTAGTATGAACTCATTCTACAGCACAGAGCAAACTGATGGAACCAAAACCACCTACTTTAATATCTGATACTAAGTCATTTTCTTGAAGCCGTGTATTCTTGCACATCACAAGCAAAACAAAGGCTTAGTATGTACACAAATGAATATTGGATAACAGAACAGGCTAGGTGACAGTTAGCTATTTATGAACACTCTTCATAGTGCCACTATTCTACATATCTAGAGTGAATGCTGCCATAACAGTAAAAAAATTAAAGCATGTGAAAAATAAATCCCTACATATGTTACAATAAATAGTTTTAAAAAAGCACTGCAGCTATGAAAACATACAGATCCGTGAACTGGCTTCAAGAAGTTTTATATGAAGTCAGCCCATTGTACACAATGCAAACTTTTATGATTGTGAACTTGGAAGACACAGGTACTTGGTTAACATGAACAAGATTCAAGCATCATTCAAAAATGCAAACATGCAGATGTTGTTTTAATGTCAATGCATATCATGAATGATCTTTCTACACCTTCTCTTGATTTCCAAATCTATACAATAAATATGGGAATCATTCAAATAGCAAAAAGGAAACACATATAGTAGCAAAAAATCCTGATGAGAGTCAAATAAAGAAAAGAGAAAAGTACAATACCAAAGAAGAAATGATAATGAGAAGGCATGGAGCTGTACAGTAGAGATGAGCTCGAGCCAGGGCTCGGACGGGCTCAGATTTCATTAACTACTGAAAAACCCGGGCTGGGCCCAGGCTCGGAATTACACGTCTTGAATTTCATTACTGTAATTAATTCAACACGTGTAACTCCGAGCCCGGTTGAATTACACGTGTTGAATTTCATTGTGGATTTGTTACCATGGTGGAAGGATTTTCAATTTCCTAAGCTAGTTGCCATTGCAAGATAAATTTTGCTTAGCAAGACTTGCATTATGCATTGTCCAAAGCTATGGCCCAAGCAACGATTAGTTTAAGGAGGTCTGATATCGAAAAACTGGGATCACATTCCCATTTTTTGTATTTTATTAAAAATCAAGAATCTTATCTTTAAAATGATGTATTAATTTCCAAAATTGTGCAGTTAGAAGTATTGTTATTTATATTTTAAAATTTCCTCACTTCCACGATTTTTGGAGTGACGTTGGTTTTTAGTGCAGCAGATCGAGTTTTAGAGAAAAGATCAAGTTGAAGCGCTGAGGCATTAGATGCAATTCTCTCTCTCTCTTTTTTCATGATGAACTTGATCTGGAAACTGCACACACATATGATAATATTGTGATTATTATACTATTAAGTGCAAAGCTTTGTTAATGTTACAAAATGCAGAATAATCTGGTGTGGAATGCTTTCACGTTCCTTTTTTTTTTTTTAAATTTTGGAAATTTCCCTACATGCTTTTTTTTTTTTAATTTTACTACATCACTAAACTACCTTTACAATTAGCATATATGTAAATTATATTGCAAAGATTAGTCTTCTAGAGTCCAAATTTCAAACACTTGCAACTAACTGTCTGTACGGCATTGTACGTTTTATAATGCAATTTATTCAAAATAAAAGTAAATTTAGAAATCAAAAAGAAATAACGAATGGAATTTTTGTTTCTAAACGATTTTCTTTTCTTCAGCTTTTACCAAAATTACTGATTCCCCTGATATGGTCGAAGGGCACGTTGATTACTTATTTATTTTCAAATCCACATTTTAGAACATTTGGCTTTATGCGTAGTATTTCTAAAAACATATTAATATTGTGAAGTGGATTAACTGAACTGAACTTTTCAAACTAATGATTTTTAAACTAATCCTTGCTTGGGCCATATCTTTGGCCAGTGTATAATGCATAAATGCAAGCCTTGATAAGCAAAATTTTCCAAGAATCCAGGCCTGGGCTCAGCAAACACATCTAATCAAAGAAAGTGGGCCAGGCCCCGGCTATAGGCCTTTGGACCCGGGCAGGCCTGGGCTCCTAAAATTGAGCCCGAACTCATCTCTACTGTACAGCACAAAAATACATGATAAAAATCTAACACGCCCAAAACAAGGAATTGTACAAAAATATATTAAACCAAAAACACAAATTACTTAACTAACACGAATGGAAAAAACAGCATGACACAAAATTAAAGATGGAACCACAAGAGATCAACAATAAAAAAAATGCATGCCTTGATGTACAGAGGTACCGAGACATGCACAAAACAATACATGGAGTTGAAAAAAAAAAAAATCGTGAAAGCAATTGCTAGATGGAAGCTAAGCCTCATAGTACATGAAACAGTGGTTCATTACATGTATCAATGAAATGGGTAATCAATTAAAACTGAAGGATGAGAAATTCATAAATAAAAAGAATGAAAATATAAACAAATGAAAAGGTTATGACTTGATGAATTTAAACAAAGTTATAACATTATGTTTAAAGAAAAACAACATGCCTGTAATAAATCAAACTATATTGTTTAACACTTAGTAGGAAAATAAGTACTCTACTAAACTGCAAAGCGAGTATCACTGCGGCACACCAACACAGGTGTTGCTTCCACTTATGTGTATTGATCTCCGAGGCTTGAAGTTGGAAACTTTCAGTTTTGCCACACTTATTTCTACAAGTTCCTTCAATATAACATGATTAATTGATTGCTAGGACCAAAGGTACATACACTCTCTGATCAAAAGTATCTGAACACATTTGCCTATCCACAAACTCCCTGTAATAGGAGAGGAATTAATATTGAGTTGATCCACACTTTGCTGCTATCACAGCCTCCACATTGCTGGAAAGACTTTCCACTATATTTTGGCACACTGCTGCAGGAACCAACTTCCATTTTGCCACAAGAGCATTAGTCAGGTCAGTCACTGATGTCGGGTGGTTTGGCCTGGCTCGCAGTTCGTATTCCAATTCAACCCAAAGGTGTGCCATAGGGTTGAGATCGGGGCTAGCAGGCAAGTTCTTTCATACTAGTCTCATCAAATCATTCCTGCACAGACCTCGCTTTGCGGACAAGCACATTCTCCAGTTAGTAAAGGTCAAAATAGGATACTGAACTGCTTGTAGCTCACTGTTTACTATGTAACATCTCATCCAAAAACTTGACACATACATTGCCCTTTTCTGACGAGATGTTACATGGTAACCAGTAAACTACAAGTTATTCAGTATAGGATTCTGATTGCTGTGATTATTCTAGTGAATTTCCCGTGTATTTATAAAGAACATTTCTTCCTTAATGTTGCCATAATGCTGGGAGCACAGAATTGTTGAGAATGTCATTATAGGCCAGTAAACTACAAGTTATTCAGTATAGGATTCTGATTGCTGTGATTATTCTAGTGAATTTCCCGTGTATTTATAAAGAACATTTCTTCCTTAATGTTGCCATAATGCTGGGAGCACAGAATTGTTGAGAATGTCATTATAGGCCACACAGCATTAATATTCCTAGGCACTGAAACTCAAGGGCCCAGCCCAATCCATGAGAAACAGCCCCAGAGCATTATGCCTCCTTCACTGAACTTCACAGTTGGGGAGTCTGATGGACAAGTCTGGGTGTGGCTTCCTCCACACCCAGACTTGTCCATCAGACTGCCAGATGGTGAATTGCGATTCATCACTCCAGAGAACATATTTCCCCTGTTTCAGAGTCCACTGGCACCTAGTTTTAGACCACTCCAACAGATGCTTGGAGTTGATTTTGATGAAGTAAGGCTTGTGTGTGATTGCTTGGCTACAGAAACCCATTCCCTCCAGCTCTTGATAACCAGTTACATTGCTGGCATTGCTTCCAGAAGCATTCTGGAACTCGGTGGTGAATGTTGCAACCGAGTACAGTTGATTTTGTCGCACCACCCACTTTAGCATTCGGCGGTGTTGCTCTCATTTTATGTGTCCTAACAGTTCGCAAATGTGCTGTTGTTGCTCTGAAGCATTTCCACTTCACAACAACATCACTTTACAGATGATCAGAAGCTGCAGCAGGGCAAAAATTTTTTGAATTGACTTGTTGCTAAGATGGCATCCTATGACTGTGCCATGTTGAGAGTCACTGAGCTCTGCAATACAGCTCATTTTACTGTTCAAGCTTGCTTATGATGTTTGCCACGTTGTGCGTCTTTTTATACCTGAATGGGCCATGGCTGTAAAGTATATGGGCAAATCCACAACTCAAAAGATACTTTTGATCATATCATGAACTGCAACACCACTGAACTGAAGCTCATGGTTGAGTAACATAGTGATTTTCCATATTGTTTAGTATAATTACTGTATTTGAACTCAAATGTTGCTGCTATTATACTGCAGAAAAATAAGATTATGATACAGCTTTTATTTTTCATTATCAAAAGAAATATCTTCAGTTGTGGGGGAAAAAATGTGTTCACTATTTTACCATCATAGTTCCCTAAAGTGTTAGTGACATTTAGGATATTGTAAAGATGATTAATTTCAGTCTCTGCCATGCTGCTGTCTGTTGGATAGTTCATATAATACTAGAGGTAATGGAGTTTTTCACTACTGTTCCTTTTGGGTTACCAATATGAAATAACTCGGCTACAGCTGAGGCAGAATTTATTATGTTTGATTTTTCCAATGACTATGGCTTCAACTATTCTGGTCTGTCCCCCTCTTCAATTATATGTTGCAGCATACTGGTTTGCAATTGAATTGTGGTGATATCAAAACATATTTTTAAAACACGGTGCAATAATCATCGTTAATACATACCAAGATCAAGACCATTTCATGCCAGCATATCAACATGGTGTCTATGCATGTTTAGATTTATCACAAACAAAAATCAACATCCTATTCTCAAATTGGTTTTTATAACTTTGTGCCATAAAACAACAAGTGGATACGTACACAAAACAACTACTATATCTGAAAGATGTTGTAATCAGTATTATTATCCCACACTTTTCCAAAAAAGGTCAAACATAATTTTTAGCAACATTTATCCTTTCTGAAATATCACCTTTGCCAGTAAAATGTGTCTTTCTAAACAGCACTGCCATTCCTGCTTCCTGCAGGATGAATTTTCTCAAAATTCATTACAATCATATCACCAACAACCTTCTGAGACAAGTTTACCTCTGTGATCTAACATGCATGCACCAATGCACTACCTTTTTTATTACATGCAACTGTTTCTTCAATTTTTAAAGACCCTCTGCTAGTTAATTTTCAACATTTCATTGCCCAATTAAAAATATTTATATAAAATCTCTCCAACTATTTGCCCACTTCTACTACTGGCATTGTCAGGTATCCTTATTCCTTAAGGATTAACATAATTAAAATTGATAGTTGACCAATGGTAATATGTACCGCAGAAAAATTTCACACTGGTTTCCATAGATTGATGAACAACTTGCAAATCTGGGTACCCTCAAAAACCCATTAGATCTATGTACATACACTGAAGTGCCAAAAGTCATGGGATACCTACCTATAGTATCATGTAGGACCTCCTCTAGCCCGGCAAAGTGCAGCAACTCGACGTGGCATCGATTCCACAAGTAGCCGGAAGACTTCTGGTGAGATGTTGAGCCATGCCATCTGAACAGCCTCCCACAGTTCCCTGGTATTTGTAGGTGCAGGATCTTGGGTGCGAATGGACCTTTCCACCACGCCCCATAAGTGCTCTATTGGGTTCATGTCGGGCGAACGTGGTGGCCACACCATCCGTCAGAACTGTGCAGAATGCTCCTTGAACCAATTTTGGACAACTTGGGCCCCATGACATGGTGCATTGTCTGCCTGGAAAATCCCATCGTTGTTGGGGTACATGAAGTCCATGAAGGGCTGCAAATAGTCATTCAGCAGAGCAACAAAGTGAGTACAGGTTAATGATGTGTTTACGAGGGCAAAAACCATGACACGTAAAGACACCCCACAGATGTATGGAACCACAACCAGCTTGCACCAGGCCCGTAGCCAGACAAGCAAGCTGGGAGGGGCGGCTGATGATTGAGATCGGGCGAAGGATATACAGTGGTCGGGCAAAAGATGTAAAAGAGATTGGGCACTATACTGTTGTATGAGTCGCTAGGACGGGCAAAAGGGAACACAGGTCAGGCTCAGCCCAGTCTAGCCCTTTCCTGGCTACGTCCCTGGCTTGCACAGTGCCTTGTTGACAGCTTGTGTCCATGGCCTCATGGGGTCAGTGCCACACCCGAACCGTACCATCAGCTTGTAACAACTGGCAGCGTGACTCATTGGACCATGCTACATGTTGACAGTCTTCCAGGGTCCAATTACTGTGTTCACAAGCCCAGGTAAGGTGCTATGTCTGATGTTGTGGTGTTAACAAAGGCACTCTAAATTACACTGCACTGACCTGATGGGTATGTCTCTGGTACTTCCTGCATTAAATGTGGATGTTATTTGAGCCAGTGTCACTTGTCTGTTAGCATGAACGATCCTGGTCAGATGCCGCTGGTTACGTTCATTCAGTACCTGTGGTCGCCTACTGCGCTGTCCATGGTGGGTGGTAATGCCTTCCATGAGGTATTCTCAGTACACATGACACCATGGATTGAGGAATGTTGAATGTTTGCACAACTTCGGAAATTGAATGTCCCATCTGTCTGGCTTCTGTTATCATGCTTCGTTCAAACTCCGATAATTCACGTCGGCTTGCCATAATACTACTGGCGGTTGTTCAACCAGACTCACGAGATCACGCCTCGCAACTGATAAAAATCATGGCATGAGTGAAAGCCTTTATACGATGGCAGTGCCAATTAAAAATTTGCATACTTCTATCCCATGACTTTTGGCACTTCAGTGTACACATATATTGTAAAGCTATTCTCAGTGATTCGGGAGTTAGCTTTTTGAAGCAAGATCATGTTCATGTGCCAAATCAAAATTACCAATGATTAGACTTTACTTATTGTTGATGAAGCAAACATCTCCATTAACAGTAAACTTGGTACATAACTCACACTTCATCAACATCATCACGTCTCACACAAAACCTTTTGTACATACATACATACACATCACTAAGCTGTTCTGTTAGATTCAGAGGTTAGTGCCTCAAAGAACACTCATCTGCCAAATCAAAGTTTAAAACTGATGAAACCCAGATTTTACCTTCTGTAGATGTATCAAATGTCTCCATTTGCAGCGATCTCGGCAAACAACTTGAGCTTCACTGACATCCATCACATATCTCACGCAAGACCTTTTGTACTTCATTTCATTATCTTTTTCTCATGCAGACATTCCTAAACCTGGTCCTCGCATGATTTCCTTGGCCCTCCTCTACCTTTCTTTCCTGCCATTTGGGCTGAATAAATTCTCTTAGTAAGCATCACACCACTCATTCTTTCACTACAGCCAAACAATCTAAGAATATTTGTCTCCACCTTATTAACAATATCTTGCTTCACATTACACATCGGCAACACATCTTTGTTCCTCACATGATCAGAACATGCCTTGTGCAAATTCCATGTAAGTAATTCATCTCTCCAGCACACAAACGACTCCTATGTCTCTTCTGCAGAGTTCAGGTTTCACTGCTGTACATCAGCCCCACACCATGATTCCACGTTGCTGGGCTGTGTGGCACTCCACAATGGTGGAGGAATCCGCCTGTTGGCCAAGTCGTCTCCAGACTCTCACACGGCAATCATCCATGGTAAGACAGAACTGTGACTCGTTACTGAACACCACACTGTTCCATTCAGCACACCACGCAGCTCTAGAGCAACACTACGGCAAGCGGTGACAACAATGGCTCACTGTTAAGGGTAGCCTTTGCAACAGATAGCTGGACAGCAAACTAGATGCAGCCAATCGGCAAGACACTGTCTGCATCTATATCAGAGCATCCAAGCCACACACCCCCCCCCTCCATACACTCCGCAAAATGTCCCCGTTGTGGCCTGTGGGTTTGCTACGGCATGACGTCGGATGCGACGATCAGTGCGCTCGGACGTTCGTCTCCGTGCTCCGGTCCCCCTATGACGTTGCACAGGTCCTTCCTGGGACCACTGTCTTCAAATGCGACCGACGGTTGTGGCATCACGTTGCATTTCTTCTGCAATATGATGCAAGGACTATCCGGCAGTACGAAGGCCCACGATGACAACTCTCGTGAACTCATCCATTTGACGAAATCACGTACGACGCCGTCTTAACGACATAAGCCCCCCTTGTTCGTTCTCCAGACACGGTTACAGCAGAACCACTCCCTTCTCACAGCCGTGACGACCTCTCGACTGATGACCTCATGGGCTGGTTGTTCACTTATATCCCACACACCGTTCATGCGATTGTCATGCAAATGCAATCATTTGCATAACTTGTACACTGGTGTTCAAAATTAAGAGAATTCGCACATTTTGTCGATTTTCACAAAAAGTACGGAACCAAAGGTACAAATTATGCCGCCGAATAAGAATGCAAATTTGCAGTGTCGAATACGTAACTGTACATGTGCGTGTGGGCAGAGCTGTAACAGCGGAGGGCATGAAAAGAAAGCACACATGGCTTTTTCCGCGATTATTTCCCTCGGTGACATTTGTTGTGTTTCTTGCAGGAGTTGGTTCAATTTCATAAGTAATCAGTTAAAATGAGTTGCCACGAACGTATTGATGACTGACTGAGGTGGAGAATCGTCGGTAGATTGGAGGCAGGGCAATCGCAAGTGCAGGTTGCTACAGAGCTCAATGTAATGCCCAGTGTCATCTGCAATTTGTGGAAACAGTTTAAGGACACCGGATCCATATTGAGAAGGCCTGGGCAAGGTCGGCCAAGAGCCATGACAGCCAATGAAGATCGTTATTTGGCACTTTCAGCGAGGCGCCACAGAACTGCTATGCTACAGCTGCACAGCTATCTCGTAAGCTGCATGCCGCCACTGGAACCCAAGTTTCAAGAGCTATTGTTTCCCGAAGGCTTCATGAGAGAGGGCTTTTTGCCAGAAGACCCGCTGTTTGCATCCCGCTCACTTCAGCACACAAGAGAGTGCATTTAGCATGGTGCAAAAAAATCAGCCTTGGACCAGACTTCAGTGGGGTAACGTTCTCTTCACAGACGAGTCGGGATTCAGCCTGGACACTGATTCGCGACGTACCTTCATCTGGAGAGAACCTGGGACCTGATACCTTTCCTCCAACATCCGAGAAAGGGACCGCTATGGCAGCGCAGGCGTCATGTTAAAGAAGGCATCATGTTGGACGGCCGCACACCTCTCCATGTGTTTGACAGAGGCTCCCTGACTGCTTAGAGGTATAGGGATGAGATCTTACAGCCCTATGTTCGACTTTTCAGGGGCGGAGTTGGCCCTCGGTTCCTTTTTATGGACGACAACGCTCATCCACATAGGGCTCACCTGGTCGACGATTGTCTTGAAAGTGAGGATATTCGGGGGATGGATTGGCCAGCCAGATTGCCAGACCTAAACCCGAACTTCGCACATGTCTTACGTATATGGAAAAATATACTTTATATGTGGCTGAGATATTAAAGTAAAAGTTGATATAACACATCAAAATATTCTATTACTCATGTCAAATGTTATGGCCGTGAGCTCCGTGATGCACAGCTATGTAATGATATATACAATGCAATAACTCTGCTGCAAGGTGAAAGATTGTTACTTACTTAGCACTCGTTTCATTGCTCACTGCCGTAGGTAAAAAAAAAATGGTGCCGAGAATTTTGTGTAATCTTCTTTCTTATCTGTTGTAGTCCAAATTCAGGACGGCCTCATTCCACGGGTTTGTGAACATACGCTGACCACAATGCAGACATGCTTAATTAGGAACTCAAATTTACAACGGACGTTAAAATCGTAGTGATATGTTTAAAACCAAAATTTGCTGCTGGGACAGAAAGACACACATTCGATCCCAGCAGGTACGAAAGTCAAACATCTTTCTTGCGGGCTTTCGTTCTCCATTAAGTTGTTTTCTGTGCACACATATAATGTTTTTGAACTTCAATTTCACTTTAGACAAAAGAAAAAAATGCTTGCTGTGTCCAGCGTGAAGTGACTAAGAAAAAGGCAAACACACATTTTAAATGAAAATTTTTAAATGCGCCCTGAAACAATTTTATGGGTAACAAAAATGGTGCAAATTCCACCACGGACAGATCAAGTACTGATGTTGAAATTTAATTTCTCTAACAAAAGGGAAAAATTGGCAAAAATGCTGCTTGACCTCTACTGATTTACTTTGGCAGAAGATACTATTACAGGGTTCCCACTCAAAAGTAGAAAAAAATTCCCTGACTTTTCCAGGTGGTTCTGAGAGTTTTTCCAGAGCGGCAAATCAAATAACATTGCGACAAATTGTTGCATTTCCTTACATTCTTGCGTTCCTTACGAAAGCATACATTTGTTAATTCTTTAAATAACTGTTCTTTATACAATTACCTGCTTTTTATTAATAACAATTAAATGCATGAGGCATATTATTTTTGGTATTATAATTCCATGATCTTTTCTGAACCTAAGTGGTATACTGCCCATGTACAATTTGTTAATACATTCCCATACAATCAGTTCATATGTAAGAAAAAATCTGTATGTTGAATAGTTTGTTTTCCTTTCTTCTATAGCACAGTGTAGATAAGCTTAATGACCGAATGGGCTCCTGCTCAGAGAAATGTCGAAAGAGAATCAACCAACAAAGGGCTTTGATCCATTGTTGAAGTGGTTCTCTTGTGATGTGTTTCTCCAAGCAAGAGTGTTCCAGGCCACTGTGCCTAATTGTTCCATGTTACAAAATATGAAGCAAACTATCTGCAGAAATCGAATAAAACCGTAATGTCAACAGGCAATTTTTTAAATTCAGTTTTGATAATTTTTAGAGAACTAAGGAATAATGTAATGTATTGAAAGCAAGATTTATCAAATTCTAGACAGGTTGTAATTGCAAATAATTGCTTACCTGAAATTAATACTGATAATGTTATGTTCATCTCACATGAGGGAGAATTAAAAAGACACCACATAATGAACGTCCCGATTATACAGTCCATAAAGATAAACAGAAAATATGGAATATAAAGGATAAATAAACTTTCATTTTCCCTAATTGCTTTATAGTTACAAAAATTAGTGTATTTAACATAAATTTTACATAATATTTACCAAAATCATGTCTTATTTTTTTGTTTCAGGTTTAACGACCACCATAAGCAACTTGTTGGGCTATAAGCAGTCATCTATCCATCCCTAATTTAGGACCATTGGCTTCACGAAGAAGGAGAGCCAGTGCCGTAAGATAAACACACCACCCATACCTTATCTGGGACTTGAATCCAGGCTCACTTGGACGAATAGTCAGAAGCCAGAGCTTAGACCACTGCACCACCGAAGTGGCAAACCATGCATTTACATGTTTTAAAGAATATTTGAACAAAGACTTATTTTAAATTCTACATATAATGAAATATTTCAGTAGATTAGGTGAAATTATATAACTGATTTATCTGTATTTTAAGTGCACACAAGTATATAAATAACATTTTAAACGACACAACATTTAGAGTTCCAGTTAGGTTTAAAAATGCAAGCTGGGAGAATTGTGACTGAAGAGAATAAATTGCCATTAAATGATACAATGCTGAAGCTTTAAATCCTTTAAGTGCTTATTTTACATAAATATTAAAGAACATGGAAACTTTTGCTGAAATTGAAGTCTAATGGGAATGAAAAAATGGAGAGTGTCTGACAGAGTCTCTTAACATTTTGTTAGAGCGGTTCTATCAAATCGATCTAACAATTTGTATTTTCTATTGGAATTCACTTATAATCTTTAAAGACAAAGCAAACTAAAACAGCTATTAAAAAATAAAAAAAAAGGAGAGAGAGAGAGAGAGAACGGAAATCGTGACAGCATTTCTGCGTCTGAGGAAAAACGTGTGCCAGTACCATCCCAACACAATTTCTAGCAATCAGGGAAAATACTGCTGACATTTAAAAATCAAAATTGTAATTATTTTAGCTAAAGTTAGTTCTTGCACTTGGCAATGAGAACATCGAATCTATGCTATTTCAGAGGTGCCAACCTCTAGCAGAACGCATCAGTAATCAATAGGGGATTTTTCAGTAATGTTTCAGTAATGTAACATGCCATTTTTTTAAAAGTTAAGGACAATATTATAGTATTACTGTGTAACCTGTAATACTTGTATGAGGTGCCTATCGGTAATCACCATACGGAGCCTCATCGTTAATGCGTGGAATGGGTATTTCATGAGAAATTAATGCATGAAATGTGTAATAACTTTGTACGTTTACACTATCCTCACAAAAAAAAATATGAAATTAAATTATCAATATTGTACTTACCTCATGTCATTGCTGACATAAAAACTCCCTTGTTGCTTGTTTTGCAGTGGTATATTCTTTTTCAGAAAACTTTTTATAACACAGCTCACCTGAGGAAAATGCTTTACTTTTCTGTACAAGAAGGGCACTTAATGTTTTGGTGCTCATTGTTGGGCAAAAGTATGTGAGGTTTTTCCTTACTATACTAAATATTCTCTACGCAGAGGAATTGCTGTGAGGGATAGTCAATATTACCAACATTAGTTTAGGCAATGTGGAATACTTGAGAAGGCCAGATGAATCCTTTGTCTTAGATATTTCATTTAATGCCACATCTGCTCAAGGATATCCAGCTTCATCAATATCAGAGTCTGGGAACATAGCATGAAAGAAGTGACCAGCATGATCACAGCTTGCTATAGGTAGGTTATGCTCCACAACGATTGTAGTAAACAGCAATTCAGCGTTTATCACGCTATTTTCATTCTTTTTTGCAAAAAAATTATCCAAAGGCTTTGATCAAGTCTTTAATTTTACACAATCCTGGTGTTTGTTTTGACTGGATATGCCTTCGGCAATCATCTTGTCCTACATGGGCTACTGATTACTCTCATATTAGAACCTTTATTTCAGCATTTGTAACATTTTCCATATCCTTGCTCAAGATTTGGGAGAAAGATTTGGATGTTCCTGGAGAAACCTCTTTGCATATTTATTTGTTTCAGAAACGATAATTCCAAGGATGAAATTGGTAAAAAACAAGTAAAAATATGCAATAGGTGCCACATCAGTTGCCGGAGCATGTTTGGGCCCCTGCATTTCATGTTAATAAAAAAAGATGCTGAGGCTGTTCATCACTTCTCTCTATTAACATCCTCCTATTCACTTTCAGAACTTTCATGATCTGAAGATTCACTATGAAGATCTTCACCTTCTGAAGAAGATATGGTGTGCGTGGCACGGTGGCTAGTTTTTTGGCTTGATGTTGCTAGGCCAATATCACTCTCAGATGATTCAAAATCATCATCACTTGGCAAACTTTCACTCTCACTACAAGCCATTTCAAATAACCTTAGAAAACAATTTCACGCAGTAGGTAAAAGCATGTCTCCTAGTCTGAGGAACAAGCTGTCAATAAAGTCATCCTCTGCTAACACGAGTTTGGAAAAAGATGGGGATTCGTAATTCACGGAGTTTTGCGATTGTTTTTTTTTTTTGTTTTTTTTTTTAGTGGAGGTTTAACGACCACCGTGAGCAACTCAATGGGCTATAAGCAGTCGCCCGTCCCTGATTTAGGGTCACTGGTTCCAGGGAAGGGTGAGAGCCAGTGCCGTAAGACAAACACAACATCCATGCCTGACCGGGATTCGAACCCGGACCCTTTACGGACAAATGATCAGAGGCCAGCGCCTTAGACCACTGCGCCACGTTTTGCGATTGTGTCTGTTTGTTTGGGAAAAAGAAATGAATAATGTGAAGAGCTTCTAGTAATAAGAGAATTCACAAAAAAAAAGTAAAAATATGCAATAGGTGCCACATCAGTTGCCGGAGCATGTTTGGGCCCCTGCATTTCATGTTAATAAAAAAAGATGCTGAGGTTGTTCATCACTTCTCTCTATTAACATCCTCCCATTCACTTTCAGAACTTCCGCACTTCGTTCTCCCGCGCGGCAAAAGTCCGCAAGAAATATAAACATCCGTCATCGCGGGACCACGCGTTGCGACGAGTTGATCGTTATTGCACTTCGAACGGGGCTCAAAAAGGTGATTTCCGACAGTACAACGTCTTATAATTCATCAACAATGCAAAGTGAACAGCACTGCCTCAACTGCAGCAGGAAAAGTTTTGGCTAAAGTAACCTTTCTCCTGTCACACGGAAAAGTGCGTGGGGAACCGATAGCAAGCGCAAACTCTTTTACGATGACACTTAACGGCATATTACCCGTAATTTTCGTCGTATTATCCGCAGACCACGAAATTCATATTTAAAAAAAAAATCCTTCGTATAATCCGCAGACTGTGACATTCAGGAAATAAAAATTGCCGTATAATCCGCACATCATAGATGTTGAACCAGAAGTGGAATTTCCGACAGAAAAGTCGGTCACATAAATAAATAAATACATCGCTCTTTCCACGTTCCAGAAACACATAGCAACTGAAAAATTGTTTTCAGCCGCCGCCGGGGAATTGAAACCACGGATCTCTCCATATATAGCCTAGCGCGTTAGCTTTACACCATGGTGGCCAACAATCCACGGTGCTTATGTGTATTTTTAAGTCAGCTTCTGACATCATAAATCCGTAAGATGGGCTCAGCTACAGAGACGTCTCCATCTGGTGGGTATTAACGGCACTGACTATATATATTATAGCAGTTAAATCCAAAGGGTGAAATCCAAGTTGAAAATCCTCCAAATACGTGGCGTCAGAAAATAAATAAATACATCGCTCTTTCCACGTTCCAGAAACACATAATGAGTCCGAAGAAGTAAGAGAAAAAAAAAACGATTTTATTAAATGAAGAAATTCATTTTTAAAGGTAACTGTTTTATATTTTTTATCTCCGGACAGATAAAGGGTGTGGCATCCATAGATCACGCCAATGCAGCTCCAGAGTATTGCATTACACCTTGCCAATGACGAAAGGCTGATACAGAACAAATCGTAGAAATACCGTATGTACTCGCGTATAAGTCGAAAGTTTTTGGAGGAATTCCTGCTTTCAGAGTTGAGAGATCGTCTTGTACGTGGGCCAATAAAAAAACCCGGGAATTCTCCCGCGGAATAAACCGACATTTGTTTACGTTTTAGATCGCGACACAGAGGCTTTCCGTATGTTGCTGCACGATTGTGTTCTGACCTCAAAACTATCGCGCAGTGACACGATCATATCCTCAATTCTGTCCACCACTTCAAGTTTAAATTCGGCAGTGTAACTGAAACGTTTCCTTTTCAGAGACATCATGATTAGCAATGAAGGAAAACAGCAGCTACGACGTTCGCCAAAACAACGAAAGCAAACTAGACACAAGGTCGTGCACATGAAATCCGAAAGGAGAAATGCATAGGTTCGTGCAGCAAGTGCTGTGCGTACTTCTTTGGCTATTTGCCAAAAACAGAGCCAGCACGACAGTCAGAGCTCTCCTCAACGATATCAAAATGACCCCTGTCGTCCGTCCCCACAACTTTCCCGATCTTTCGTTACGACATTCCTCCCCCTCCTCCCTGCTCCGTACATACTCCTGAACTGAGGAAAATTCTTCCGAGGGAGTTCCTTTTCCAATTATTACCCCCTTCCCTGCACAATCACGCTGCAGATTTTTTAAAAATCGGAAGGTTGTAATTTTTTTTTTTTTTTTAAATCGGTGTATTAACCACATCGGTGTATAATCCGCAAAACCTATAATTTTAACTTAAACAGATAATCCGCGGATTATACGAAGAAAATTACGGTACCATTCTTCCGATAATATCGCTGTTTGATATGATTCATGGACATTCCATTTTTTTTTTTTTTGATTGGAGGTTTAACGACCACCGTGAGCAACTCAATGGGCTATAAGCAGTCGCCCGTCCCTAATTTAGGGTCACTGGTTCCAGGGAAGGGAGAGAGCCAGTGCCGTAAGACAAACACAACATCCATGCCTCGACGGGATTCGAACCCGGACCCCTTACAGACCGAATGATCAGAGGCCATCGCTTAGACCACTGCGGGACATTCCATTTCAAAATGATATGATTGATAAATGATATGATCACTGAGACACCGAAATCTGCAGTCTGATTCGGAAAATATGCGGATCAAAATCGAAGGCCGACAAATCGGCAGCGTCGCACTACAAGGGTTTAACGAAATAGGATACAAAATTGAGATTCTCCAAAACACACTGAAATCCGTAATTCTTCCAACCTGTCCGTAATTCCGTAATCTGACAGTCGAAACCGTAATAATTACGGACAATACGTAATAGTTGGCACCTCTGCTATATGCTTCTAAATAACGCAGCATAGGATATTTAGACATTGTGCTGTTAAATTTCATAATCAATAAGCTGGCACACAGAGATCCTAATGCCATAACGGAAAAAAAAAAAAAAAAAATTAAACCGAGGGATAAAGAAAAAATAATGGAAGCAACAAGTGGAGAAAACTAACAGTTAATACGGAATACCATTTTGCCCCTGAGAGGCTACAATTCATACAAGTAGTTCCAAAATCCGGAAGTCTTAAAATTGATTGCATACGTTTGTGACACAAACATTAGTACTGAACTTTTCTCGCAGGTCACAGTTCATTTCCACGCTACGTCAAATTACTTGTACGGGAAACAATTAGAGGAAATTTTGTGTGCATGTGTGCTCATAAAATACTCCTAACACTTTTTTGTCAACATAATTTTTCATCCTGAGGAGAGTGGCATGTTTATACTTAACAATATCTTTACGAAGGGCAATACATTTGTGCGATGTTGATCAGGCAAAGTGCGAGAAAGGTCTGGAGCCCAATCAGGTCATTTGCAGTAACTCCCCACAAATAACGTCATCCAAAACGGAGACAGAAGCTTTAGCGCCTACACTGACAAACCTGAAACCAATAGAGCACGCACGGCAAAGATTTAAGTCAGTAGTAACTAGGTAGATTTTTTATATTTTTTTCGGCAATGTGAGGGTAAAGATGTGAAATGAATAATTTATGCAACTCTTGTGAGGTGCAGCAACGCAAGAAAAAGAATTTACGATTACAAGAAAATTTCTACCCCGTCTAACTTTTGTTCTCGCAAATTTTTTTTTCCCATGTATAAGCTGAAACCTTAGGAAAAATTACGAGAGAATGATGAATTTTATATTTCTTATTCTAAATAACGGAGATATTTGCGTTTTTACGGAAAACGGTTCCACTATGCACAAAAATTCAAAAAATAATATCTTCTAATCTATCAGAAACAAAAAAAGTTGAAACTTTTAGGGGTTTTTTTATAACTTGGAGGCAGCTACCTGTAAGAATCGGAGATGTGTTGGCGGAAAATTATTTCAATATCTAACGATTTTGCGTGGAATGACCCAGATGTGAAAATCTATGGTTCCGGGCGTCGGACTACCCTATTTTTCGCAACCAGCCAGCTCTTGCAGTAATCGGAATATAGTCTTAAAATAGCTATAAATAAATTTCTTCATGCATTATGAAATAGAAATATGACAGAATCAAGAAAAATCTCTTTCCAGCCGTAAAACCGGAAAACAACGAATCTAGAAAACAGCCTTGAAATCTGGGAAATTTGGTAGGTATACAATAGTACCGGCTTCATTGCATGGTATTTTTCATACAAAATACTCGTAAGTACTATGAAAAAAATTGATCTTTCCCCCTCTTTGAAGAATCTTCCTATTTCATAATATCTTCCCTGTTCAAACATTTGAAGGTACATACTTTTCCAACTATACCAACTCTGCTACAGAATTACGAAAGCGAAGCTTTAGTTCGTAAGTGGTACGAACTTGTTTCAAAATAAATTACATAGGTGCCCTCAATTTGCAACATTCATCCACACTGCTCTTGAAGGGGGGGGGGACGAATTTATTAGGATGACCAACATCCGGCAAAATAAAATGTTTTTGTACGGTTTGATAAAAGACAAGTGGAACATGCAAAAGGGGAAAAAAAAAAAAAAAAAAAAAGCGCAACTTCTAAAGTTTCCGATGAATTTCGGCGAAATTTAAAATGGAACGTTATTTTCATATATCTTGCCCACTGTAAAAATTTCAGTCGGTTATTTAAAAAATTGAGGAAATAGCTTTTTCATAATTTTTTTCCCAGTCTACACAGAGAACCAGGGCACCTACTTAGGAACAAGTGACTGCCTCTGCGTGAACCCAGCAGATAAGAGCCTGCGAAATGGGTGTGTGATTAATGGCTTTCTCTCACACTTTGACGTGTCCGTTTGTTCGGTTGTAGTTTAGAGCATCTGGAGATGGGGGAAACCGCGAAGAGACGCACTCCCCAGCACAGCTGCACTTTAATCGGTGGGTAGGTTACCTCGAAGGATAAAACAACTCGGAATTATTTTAAAACTTAGCAATACAGAAATATATTCTACAAAAGTCTGAAAGAAAATATTTTTTTGGCAAAATAAAAACTTCCCTGACTTTTCAGTTCCCTGATAAAAAATTCCCTGATTTTTACGGAAAAACACGATTTTCCCTGAGTTTTCCCTGATTTTTGGAACAATTTTCAAATTCCCTGAGAATTCCCGGTTTTCCCGGTTTTCCAGGTGGCGTGGGAACCTTGTATTAGAAATACGAAGACATGCATTTTATTATGAAAAATTCTTAAAAATACCAAGTTACTCTTTTTTACTTTTACTATCGAAGAATTGATCAGAAAAATATGAAAAAATAGTAATATTGGGTATATAAATAAGTTTTGAGGGATTTCCGTTCGGTGTCGTACTTCTTACTGCTCGTATGTATTTTAAGGTGGCAACACTGTGATATCGCAGTACGAGACGCCAGCTGTCAGTCAGTATACGACGTTCGATTGAGGTGCGAAGACATATTTGTTTTAGTCGATGGAAAATGGCAACTTTCGTCCCGTCAAAACAGCATTTGTGGGAAGTGTTAGTGCATTACTTTATTGTCAAGAAAAGTGCTGAAGACAGCTATTGCTTAATGTCAGAAATCTACGGTGAACATTCCCCATCTATAAAAACATGTGAGTATTGGTTTAGACGATTCAAAAGGAACAATTTCGATGTCAGTGATAAAGAACGTTCTGGACCACCCAAAAAAATTGCTGATGCCAAATTGGAAGCTTTACTCGACGAGGATCCGTGCCAGACCCAAAAAGAACTAGCAGCAGCATTAAATGTTAGTCAACCATGCATTTCACAACGTTTAGCCGCCATGGGAATGGTGCAAAAAGAAGGGAATTGTGTTCCACATGCTTTGCGGGAAAGAGACCTTGAACGTCGAAAAACCATTTGCAAATTGCAGCTTCAAAAGCAAAAAAGAAAGGTTTTTTTTTAATTGTATTACTGCCGACGAGAAATGGATATGGTACGATAACCCTAAACTGCAGAAAGCATGGGTGAAGCCAGGTGAACCAGGTTCTTCAACGCCAAAACGCAATATCCATTATTCAAATGTAATGCTGTGTATTTGGTGGGACCAGAAGGGTGTGATCCACTATGAACTGCTGAAACCATCAGAAATTATTACTGGTGATCGGTATCAAACCCAATTAATACGTTTAAAACGAGCTCTCACGCAAAAACGGCCGGATTGGGAGAATAGACACAACAAAGTCATCTTACAGCATGACAACGCAAGACCACATGTTTCTCGACCTGTGAAAAAGTACTTAGAAGGATCCGACTGGAAAGTTCTACCCCACCCGCTATATTCACCAGATATTGCGCCATCGGATTACCATTTGTTACGGTCGATGCAGTCAGCACTTTCTGGAGAATGGTTTAGTTCTTATGAAGACATCAAAAATTGGCTGGACAACTGAATCTCTTCTAAGGAACCGGAATTCTTCCATCGGGGCATACGTTCACTGCCTGAAAGATGGGTAAAGTTATAGCTTCAGAGGGAGCATACTTCGATTAATATTAAAATATTGTTTCTGTTCTCCAACAATGTGTTTTGTTCACCTCAAATCCCTCAAAACTTATTCATATACCCAATATAATCAGGGAGAAAAAAATCCGCAGAAATTAGTCCGAAAATTTAAATTAAGGAGAAGGAAAACGACAGGAACACTTTCAGTCAATTCCGAACATTCGTGAGATTCGCAGATTTTTCACAGCTATTCCATTCGCTAGAGACATCCTAGCCTAATTTTTTTACCTTTTTCTTAAACATTTTTACTGCATGAAATAGTTTCAGTGCTGTTACAGAACCTTTCACAAAATTAAACCAAAGTATTTTCCAAGGTATGGAAAAAAGGGAAATAAAATTTCATGATTTTTTCCTAGGGCCGTGTAACCTGTCACGTGACTAGGCACTTAAGACATCGAAAAAAAAACTTCGAAGAAATGTCACCCTATTAAATATATCCAAGAAACACCCCTAAAGTCGTTTAATTAATGTTATAATTTTTAAAACATGAAAATAAACTTTACACAGACGTCATTTGCGATTTTTGTAGAGTATTTGATGTTTCGTACTCCGTAGCAGCCCAATGATTTCCGCAGCGACAACGGAGAATCCGTAGCTCTTGGTGTCTCTGAATCATCACGAATAGTGTTAAACAATTTACTACACTGGCGTCGGCACAATTTACAAAGCTATAAAAGTGTGGGGGGATAACGAATTGTTTTTTTTTTTTTTTTTGTTTTTTTTTTTTTGGAGGTTTAACGACCACCGTGAGCAACTCAATGGGCTATAAGCAGTCACCCGTCCCTAATTTAGGGTCACTGGTTCCAGGGAAGGGAAACAAACACAACATCCATGCCTGACCGGGATTCGAACCCGGACCTCTTATGGACGAATGATCAGAGGCCAGCGCCTTAGACCACTGTGCCACCGGGGCGGCACGAATTGTTTAAAACAATATCATCATCATCATTGTCAACCATTATCAATCCACTGCTGGACGAAGGTCTCCCCAAGTTTCCTCCACAACGGTCTGTCTTGTGCCAGTCTCCTCCATGTCACCCCTGCATACTTTCGAATTTCATCCACCCATCTCCCATGTGGTCTTCTTCTGGGTCTTTTCCTGTCCCTTGGAATCCAATCTAAAATTTCGGCTGTCCATCGATGATCTGTCCTTCTGGCAGTATGTCCAGCCCATTGCCATTTCAGGGATTTAACTCTGATCATGATGTCTTCCACTCTTGTCATTTTTCGGATCCACGAGTTCCTCTTCTTATCTCTCCTGGTTACACCAAGCATGCACCTACAACATTTATTGATGTTGGCACAATTTACAAAGCCAGAAACCCGGAATTCTGGATTCGACTGAGCGCCGAAACCCGGAATTCTGGATTCAACTGAGCGCCGAAACCCGGAAATCCGGGTTAGACCCTGAACGCAAACACCACTGATGATAGCATCCCTCCAATCCTGAGGGACCATTCCTAACTCCCAGCACAATTGGCAAATTTCAGTTAGCCAATTATAGATGCACCACCATATTTTAACATCTCAGCAGTTATGCCATCTACTCCCAAAGCCCTACCATTTTAAAGAGATTTTAGAACTTTACAGATCTCTTCCCTTGAAGATCCTTTCGTGCTTCCTTCTTTCATTGTGGAATAATCTGCTTCTGCCTCAAAATTTCCTTTGCTTTCATGTTCTAATAACTGACAGAAATATTCACCCAATCTTCCACTTAACTCATCAGGCTCCAATATCATTTCTCTGATCCTATTCTTCACATAAATTAGAACTTTATTTCCCCTATTTTTCCTGTCATGTATACTTCCAGAATGTTTTCCTATCTTTCCAAAAGCCAATTCGTGTCTTTTTCCCTTTTCCTTCCGATCTTTTGCCTCACTGTGACAAACCAATCTTCAGGGTTCGTACACTTTTGGGGGGAAAAATTCAAGGACTTTCCAGGCCTTTTCCAGGACATATACAAAAAATTCCAGGATGAATTATTATGCATTACAGTATCATGTTCAAATTATTATTTTTTAAATAATTTCAGTTTTTAGTAATAAAAATGATGAAAGATGCAAATGGATGAATGTGCTTTATACAAATGGATCAAGGTTATCAAACACAAGATCGTAAAGAATGGATTCTGTTCTTATGCCCTGACCTTTGAATTCAAGTTGGACCATTTTCTACAAGGGTAGGTTTCTCCTCCCTGATAACATACCAAAACTTTGTTGCAATCAAACAGATTTTATGTGAGTTAACATTCCTAAGCTTGGAGAATGAATACTGCTCTTATGTCTTGGCCTTTGAATTTAATTTCGACCATTTTCAACGGGGTAGGTTTCCAGGTTGTACCCAACAGCATACTAAAATTTCGCAGAAATCCAACCGCTTTCATGCGAATTATCGTACAAACCCAAAGCATTAACGTTTATGCAACCATAGTTCAAAAGGGTTAGTAATTTCGAAAATAAAAACATAATGAACAGCGCGAAAACTAGCTCATAAATAGAATATTTGAAACTACAGTATGCACTCTCACAATTATTAGGGATGGTAGAGGGGAAGGGAATAGAACTGTCCAAAATTAGCATGTTTTCGTTGCACTAGGCGCTTAAGCACGGCTGAATTCCTTCAGACCCCACCTACCCCCAATCTTCAAATGATTGAAATGTGCTGAGCTATGATGACCGCATAAAAGTTCGGGGCGGGGGCGAATTTTTTTTTAGTTTATGCAACATTTTACATCACTCCAGTATTTATCTTGTCATCATCAACAATCGCAATGCAACTACCGCTTACGATCGCGGATATCGTCAACCGAAAATCTGCCATATCACTAAAAGATACAACACACAGGTATCCTGGTAACAATGTATTGTAAATGAAAAAAAAAAGGATGTGGAAAAAAGAAACTTTCAGAAATTAAGATCATCAAGTCATGCGTTTCAAAAATTCGTTTTCCTTTATAATGTTTAAAAACATGTTTTTGCTTTTTTACCTGTAGTGTATAACAAAAAAACTATGCTGATTTTTTTATGGAATCAGACATCCGTATGTCTGATTGTCTTCATCTGAATTTACACGTTAGCTACTGTGTACAAGTAGACCTATTTTTTCAGCTCAAAAATATGTAGTTTTGTATATATTCACAGTATAAGTCATTCTTTATTCCCACAGAACTGAATTCAGCAGATGCAAAATGAAAAACATCAAGACCCACCCAACACCATGTTTCTGATTGTCTGCTGTTTATATTCAAGAAATGCAAATATAGATCAATGGTGAATGCAGCAACTATGAGTTTTATTTTTTAAAAAAAGAGCCGTGAAAACTGTAAAGCTGAAATGGATATTTCTCCCTCCCCCTGCACAAAAACATTCCGATTAAGATTAAACAGCAGAAGGACACGCACACGCACACACACACAACCTTTGGAATGTCCTGATGGAACGGCTTCTTTTCATTTGGCACATCCCCATAAATCACCACCAGCAGCTCACTGAACTGTGAAGTTGCACCCTTCCTCCTTCACCCTAACTATAGTAGAAAATGTAAAAAGAAAAAAAAAAAATGCTCCCCAATTTTCGACAAAATTACCAAATTTACGTCATGATGTTGCAGTTTACTAAAATACGTTTATCTGCTGAATTTCACCAAAATCCATTGAAAACTTTTTAATTATAGATGATTTTTTTTATTAAAACAGTAACTCAGACGTCTGAATAAAAATGTATGTTTGTAATTCAAATAGAGTACGTATCATCACAAAAAAAAAATTTAAGGATCACTCTGTTTAAATAAACCATGGCATCTAAAAAAAATAATTCACTTGCTTTTTCCATAATTTATAATTACTGTTTCTTTTTTTCAATCCAATTATGCAACGGAAGATTTTTTTTTTTTTTTTTTTTTGCATCTGCTAAAGTTCCTAACGGAATTTGGCGAAATTTGCACTAGAACTTTATTGGGATGTATCTTAACCACTGTAAAAATTTTACTGTGTTATTTTCAAAATTCTGGAAAAATGGATTTCTGAAAATTTTCTCCTAGTCCTTTTGAGCTGTGGAAGTGATAAACAGGTGTTTGCTTTCTTTCCAACCAAGGGCTTCGGATCAGCGCTCCCAGCTGTCAATCAACCGTTGCTATGGTAACACCCTTTCTGCTCGAGGCTCACTCTGTTCAAAGAGGCACACACATACTTGTCCATAATAAAAATTTCCAATGCTAACTTTTTAAGTTTTAAACCGATTCAATTGGAATTTTGGAAGTGAGCTTCTGTAATCCAATTATAGTGAATGTAAAAATTTCAGCCACTTTCGTGAAAAATTCACAAAGATAGTTTTCCTATTTTTTTATCATAAGTAGCCAAGTCTCTTGAGGGGAGGGTTGGCATGCAC
Source organism: Macrothele yani (assembly GCA_039090855.1). Taxonomy (NCBI): domain Eukaryota; kingdom Metazoa; phylum Arthropoda; class Arachnida; order Araneae; family Macrothelidae; genus Macrothele; species Macrothele yani. The sequence goes on along the minus strand of CM076992.1, from coordinate 97,691,467 downwards.
ATAAACAATAAGATGAATATGTTGTTCAGGTATACTCCTCACTGGTGGATGCCAGCTGACTTGGTACATACGCGACTCCCCTGCAAATGCCTAAATGTCTCTTCTTTCCTCTTCTGTTCTTAGCAGTTGTCGGACAGACATCAAGCTCCCCTTTCTAACAGATCTACTAGTAATCATTAGATTTTATTGCACTGGAAGTAGTGCTTTTTTTTCTTTTTTTTTTTTTTTTTTTTTTCCCCAAGCCAAAGAGGATTTGGTGCACGTCCGAAACACCACCATTGACGGCGGTTTCTTTGAGAACAGAGAGGAACTTTAAAAAATGAAGGGGTAACAGTAACACCATTTCCTAAAAAGGCATTTTTTAAGCACTGGTTTCAAATTTCAAGGCTTTTCAAGACAGCATTAAAAACACCGTTTTTCCAGGATATTCCAGGCCTTGAAAACGTAATCATGATTTTCCAGGACTTTCCAGGTTTTCAAGCACGTGTGCACACCCTGAATCTTATAGCTTCATGCTTCTTACAGCAGTATTCATCCTCAGAAACTCTTCCTTGCAACATTCCCAAATATGTGTCCTTCTGCCACTTTACTGCTTTTTTAATCTCACTGTTCCACCAAGCATCACCTCTGAAGTTACCTACTGTACTGTATCAGTACCACAGACCTCTTCAGTGATAACACAGTTCTTAAAACATGCCCACTTTTTTCCACATCCCTCTCACATGATTTTAACTCATTCAGTCATTCACTGAGAATTTCAGAGTAATGATGATGCTCTTCAGGGAAAGCCTTTCAACCTTTATTCTTTTCATTACAGGCACCTTCATATCCCTATTTCTCCAAAAATATTCAGTTTCACTTGTGAAACTAACAGGTAATGATCAGAGCCAACATCTGCACCTTTCAACACATGATTGTCAACAACCAAATGTTTCAGATGCTGATTGTAAACAACGAAATCTATTACACTCTTTTGCCCCAGAGCATGATTCTCCCAAGTATACATGTGGATATACGGGTTGTCCCACTGGCTACTTTACCCAAGTTTTTATTAATAACATCATGATTAAGTACAGTAATTGACTAATATTCGGTAAGAATATACCTTCATCCATGAAAAACAAAACCATACCATAAGAGATATTAAAAGTGTCTGCTCTGTGCATTGAGACAGGCTTGAACACAAGACTACATATTTCCGAAAGTTCGTGCCAGTTGCTTCGGTGTAACGGCTGCTACTGCCTAACAGATGTTGTTTTTCAATGCCTGTTGGCGCGCCAGTTGTGACCTTGAATGCAGTGCATGTCAGGTTCGCAATTCCCTGGGGTTAGTTCAGTTGTTTGTTTGTCGCAAGGCAGACAGTATGCATTAATGATGTCCTCACGGTTAACCATACCAGAGCATGTGTTTCTCGTCTGGATTTATTAGGAGAGTAAGTTGATAAAGAAGTGTCAATGTGAATTTCACAGGAAATTCAGATGTCGGACAGCACCAAGTAAACCATGCAACTGGTTAAGAAGATGGAAACCCATGGAACATTACATGATTTGCATGGAGGGGCAACCTGCCATACATCACATGTGAGTATGGCTGAAATTGAGTCATTCTTTGGACATCACATTCTAAAGGAATGTGGCCTCCTCAATCTCCTGACCTAACACCCCCTCACATCTTTTTCTGGGGGTACCTCAAATCAGTGGTGTTTCAAAACAAGCCGACAACCCTTGAGGCATTGAAGAATAACATCTGTGAAGCTGTGGCAATGATTACGCCAGAGCACTCATATTCAAGCCGGTCTCGTTGCACAGGGCAGACACTTTCAACATTTCTTATAATATGGTTCTGTTTTCCATGGATGAAGGTATGTTCTTACCATATATCATTCAATTACTGTAATTATTCAAGATGTTATTAATAAACCCTTGGGTACAGTAGCAAGTGGGACACCCTGTACTTGTGATTGAAAAATGTATTTTAAATACGCATAATCCATTCTCAATGCAGAGTTCAATTTATCTTTTGCCATTAACATGCACACTGGGATCATTAAACTTACCCAGAACATTATCAGAAATCTCATTCTGAACACCAACTGTGACAATGAAAAACCCTGCTAAAATAACTTTCTCTTTAGCACCAAACTGGCTCAAAACAGCTTCCAGCTCATTCCAAAAATAATCCTTCCAATCAAAAGGTTCCAAGTCACAAGGAGCATACACCACAACAATTACTATTCTCCGAAATTTCACTTTCAAACAATGCTCTCACTTATGCATCTATCATGAATCAAATTGTTATTCAGCTTTTCACTTAAAACCACACTTCACCAGCTTGTTTGGCACTCTTTGGCCCTTGCACCATAAAACACCAACCAATGGGCAGCTTGTCCTCTTACATGATCCAACCCTCCAGACCACACACTCACCATTCCATTCACTTCTTTTATCCTAATTGCTTTCTTTTTGGTTTCACTTACACACAGCACATCCAATCTATACTTATTCATTTCTTCAATCACCTCATTCATTTTTCAATTTATTCCTTTAGTATTTCATACACCAATCTTGCACTCACTCAGCCGAGATCTCTTACTCATATGCCATTCATTAGTTCTTGGTTGATTCTATGGTGGACCATCCATCTCAAGTGTGGTAGGTCCACCATGTTCCGCATTCGAGTCCTTTAACTTTTTTCTTTGAGTCTTGAAAATCATAAAAGTACATCAGTGTGGGAGATCAGCCTACAGCTGACAGTTCCAGTTGATGATTCCACATAAGGGTACTGGTACAAAACCCAGTGAGTTAGAGTCTTTTGGCCAATGTCAAACAGAACTAACTGGTACCTCAACAATATTTATACCTTAATTTTGCCAGCTTCTCAGATTCGTAGAGGCTGTTGGCGCTGTTGTGTGTGTTTCATGATTCATATAAATTACCTTTTTCTCTTTTAAGCATTCCTGATCATGGTCTTCCCATGATTTCCTTAGCCTTCCTTCTGCTACCTTTCTTTCCTGCCACTTGGACCAAAAAATTCTCTTAGTTAGCAACTGAACACTTATTATTTCAACATAGCTGAACCACCTCAGAATATTTGTTTTCACAACATTTTGCTTCACATTAAACACCTGCATCACATCTTCAATGTGTGTATTATCAGAACGAGTCTCGCCAAACTCCCTGTAAGTAAAGCATCTCTCCCGAAAACAAATGATTCCTTCGTCTTTTCTGCAGTACTCAGGTTTTACAACCTTGCATCTAATTAAGAACAATTATACTTTCATACACAGCCAATTCCTAGCACCCTCTGCCTTCATGTCGCACTGGCTGCTGCCTTGGCCAGGTACATTCCAGCTGCCGGAGACTGGGGGCCAAGATTTAAGTTGTGGAATCATTTTGGAGGGGCTTGGCCATAACTCACCACGCTGGCCAAGCGGGTTGGTGAGTGTGGGATAGCATTTCCTCTAATCCCGATGGTATAGTTATACCGCTATTGGCGGTCGTCAGAGCCCCTTTAGTGGGAACAGGATGTACCACGAGAAGGCGGGGTTGACATTTGTCAAGGAGAGGCTGTGATGTTACGCATCACCTGACCTTAAGAATCCCCGGAGGACCGGACTAGGCTGACATCTGATGCTGACCTTGGCTACGTATAATGGACGCTCCCTATCTTCTGATTCAAGGCTTCTTGATTTGGAAGAGGAACTAAAAATACAAAGGATCAAGTGGGACATCGTCGGGCTAAGTGAGGTAAGGAGAAGATCTCATTGAACTGAAAAGTGGACATCTCTTCTACTATCGTGGGACTGATACTGGCAGAACTAGTGGTGTTGGATTTATAATAAACAAGAAACTGAATGATAAAGTTGTAGAAGTTGAAAGTTCCTCTGACAGAGCTGCACGACTCGTTATCCAACTCTCGAGAAGATACCAGGCTCAGATTATTCAAGCTTATGCACCCACCACAAGTCATCCTGAAGAAGAAATTGAAGAATTTTATGAGGCAATTCGTCATCTAAATAATAAAGGTAAGCAGCACTTATAGATAATTATGGGAGATTTCAATGCAAAAATAGGGCAACGGCAACAGAATGAAACTTCAGTAGGTAAATTCGGCCACTGCAACAGAAACCAGCATGGAAATACTCTCGTAGAGTTTGCAGAGGCAGAAGAGTTTTTCATCTTGAACTTCTTTTTCAAGAAAAAGCCACACAGGAAATGGACATGGAGACATCCAAATGGGACGACAAGTGAAATTGATTTTATTATGTGTAACAAAAAATTCGTCATAGAAGACTGCAGTGTGCTAAACAAGTTCAACACAGGTAGTGACCATAGATTGGTGAGATGTAAGATGCACCTCAACACTAAACTCGAACGTAGCAAGCTCATAAGACAAACAAAATGTATTGACATAACCAACCTTAAAAAACACCATAATCCCTTCAAGTTGGAACTGAAGAACAGATTCTCTGCTTTAGAAGGCCTAACATCAGAAGAAGTGGATATTTCTGAAGTTAACAGAAAAATAACCAAAGCTCTTATGGAAACAGCAACAAAATCAGCTAGGTCTAAGAACAAGTTGCATGTGAACAAATTATCAGGAAAAACCAAAATGTTGATGCAAAAAAGAAGAGAGATGAGGACAACTAAAGAAGATGTGACTTCCAAAGTGGAATATATAGAGCTATGCAAGACAGTACGAAAAAGTATCACTGAAGACATAAGGAAATTCAACTGTGAACTAGTAAGGAAAGCAATTGAAAACAACCAAAGCCTAAAGATAGCAAAGGGACATCTCAGTAAGGGAAGAAAACAGATTATGGCACTGAGAAAAGAAGATGGTTCTGTAACAAGAAATAGAGGTGAAATTTTGACAAGAGTAAATGATTTCTACTCCAAATTATATGAAAGGGATTATACATGTACTCCAGACATCATGAAAGGTACCAGTACCAGAGTTCTTCCAGTCCTCCCACCAGAAGTTACACATGCAATCAAGAACATGAAGCGGGGAAAAGCTCCAGGAGAAGATGGAATTACTGTAGACATCATACAAGAAGCAAGTGGAGAAATCGAAACAGTACTCGCCCAAATTTTCACTCGATGCCTTAATGAAGGGAAGGTTCCTGAGGATTGGAACAACGCTACAATGATCTTGCTACATAAAAAAGGTGACATTGAGGATCTCAGGAACTACAAACCTATCAGCCTCCTATCAGTGGTTTATAAAATCTTCACTAAAGTTCTTTCACACCGCTTAAAGGTGACACTTGACATGGCTCAACCGAGAGAACAAGCTGGATTCAGGAGTGGCTACAGCACAATTAATCATATCCACGTACTGAGAGAACTAATTGAAAGAGCGAGGGAATATGAACTTCCATTGTGCATGGCTTTTATCGATTATGAAAAAGCCTTTGATTCGGTGAAACCAGCAGCAGTTACAATGGTCCTGAAATCCTGCGGTATTGAAGATGCGTACATTAATATTATTAATAACATCTATGAAAATGCAAGTGCAAAGATTCGGCTGTTTGAAAATACAACACACATAAATAGATGTTATTAATAATATTTGGAAAAGGAGTGAGACAAGGTGACACCATATCCCCCAAGCTCTTTGTTGCCACATTGGAAAATGTCTTTCAATCACTGAACTGGGAAAACAAAGGGATAAAGATTAATGGAGATTATCTAACCCACTTTCGTTTTGCTGATCATGTAGTCATTTTTGCAACTACCCCATCAGAGCTGCAGAGTATGATCCAGGAACTTGCTGACAAGAGTAAAGAAGTGGGATTAAAAGTGAACTTTCAGAAGACAAAAGTGATGTTCAATGCTTTTACAAGAAATGAAGATTTATCGATTGGTGGAGAAAAGCTGGAGATAACAGACATGTACGTTTATCTTGGACAGCAGATATCAAGTGAGGGTCACATTGATGAAGAAATTAATCGGCGTACAAAACTTGCCTGGAGAGCTTTTGGAAGAAACAGCATAATTTTCAAGAACAAGATGCCATTATGTCTTAAAAGAAAAGTGTTTGATCAATGCATCCTTCCAGTGCTTACGTGTGGTGCAGAGACGTGGACCTTAACTAAAAGAGACATACAAAGGCTGCAGACAACTCAAAGAAGCATGGAGAGGTGCATGCTTGGTGTAACCAGGAGAGATAAGAAGAGGAACTCGTGGATCCGGAAAATGACAAGAGTGGAAGACATCATGATCAGAGTTAAATCCCTGAAATGGCAATGGGCTGGACATACTGCCAGAAGGACAGACCATCGATGGACAGCCGAAATTTTAGATTGGATTCCAAGGGACAGGAAAAGACCCAGAAGAAGACCACATGGAAGATGGGTGAATGAAATTTGAAAGTATGCGGGAGTGACATGGAGGAGACTGGCACAAGACAGACCGTTGTGGAGGAAACTTGGGGAGACCTTCGTCCAGCAGTGGATTGATAATGGTTGACAATGATGATGATGACACAGCCAATTAAAACTTTTTCAATAAGTCATCAGTCCTTTACAATCCTCCTAGAGCAGCTATGACTTTCAATGCTGAACTCACTCACCTACTCATTTCTGCCACCTAATTTGAAATTTCCCTTTCAAACATGCTTCTTAAGTACACAAATTCATTCACCTAGTCTAACTCTATACCATTTAGGTTGATCCTGCACTCAGTAGTAAGAGTTTCTGACTCAAACACCACAATTTTGTTTTTCCTTATATTAGTTACTTAGTTTGAATTTCACACATACTTCATTTATCCTGGGACATCATAGTATGCAACTCACTTCTGCTCTCAATCAATAGGGCAATGCTGTTAGCATATGACAACCTGCAGACATGGATATTATTAAGGCATAAGCCAGTACTATGTATATTGGTGTTATGTATGCATGCATTTCATAAATGTATTAAACAGCCACTGAGACGTTTACAAAACCTTGTCCAACTCCAACAGTCACCGATGGAAAACCAATTTTAAAAAAATACCATTTACGAGAGGCAGTCAAAAAGTTAGTTGCATGTGCCAACAATTATTTTTGTATAAAAGGTATTTGGATACAATGTGGGGGCGCCACTTGTACTTTCTCCTCGAAGCCACCTGGTTAACTTTGTTGATGTGGTGAGAACAGTTAATTTGTTATCACTCCTGAAAGATGTCATGTTCGTTGGAAGTAGCATCCAAACTTGAAATCCGCACAGTGATCTGTTTTTTTGTACGCCAAAAAGTTTAACCCCACTGAAATTCAACGCCAGTTAATTGAAGTGTACAGTGACAAATCACTTTCATGGCACGTAATTACAAAATGGTATTCGTTGTTCAAGAAAGGATGCACGGATATCGAAGACGATTACCGGGAGGGAAGGCCGTCAACTTTGATGACGAATGAAAACATGGACCTCATTAATGAATTCATTCATGCAACAGGCGAATCACAGTGGACGAGATCGCGGATGAATTGAATATTTCGCACGAAAGTGTGCACCACATCATCGCCAAGCATCTTGAGTTTCAAAAAGTTTGTGCTCGATGGGTGCCTTGCTTACTCACAGAACAACACAAGGTGCAACATTTTCAAGCAGCTCTTGCTTTTTGGATCATTATCACAGCGAAGGAAATTAATTATTGGACCATATCGTGAACAGAGGTGAAACTTGGGTCCATCACTTCTCACCAGAAACGAGGCAGACTTCATGTGAGTGGAAACATTCACATTCTCTGCCTCCAAAAAAGTGCTGAATTGTTCCTTCTGCCGGAAAGGTTATGCTCATCCTTTTCTTTGACAACCAAAGTGTTGTGCATCATGAATTCATGCCAAAGGGCACCACGATTAATGCAGCATCATGTTGTGAACCCCTTAAGAGGCTGCAAAAGGCGATTAAAGATTGACAGCCAGGGAAAACTGTCTAGAGGTATTTCCTTCTGCATGACAACGCGGCACTACATTTGGCACACATCACGAAGGCCCTCTTTGACAAATTCAAATGAGAGGTGTGGGAACACCCTCCCTTAAGTCCAGATCTTTCACCTTGTGATTTCGTCAAAGGGTGCAATATCATCATACGACAGAGTTTGAACGGGGACGAATCATTTGGTCTGCATGAAGGTGCATTTTCATACCGCAACATTGTAGCTTGGATGGGGCATAATGCCATGACAGGAAACTGAGGAGAACCAGGTGCATCGACAATCCGGCAGTGGACCAAGAAATGTGAAGTCCCTGCGGGATGACCAACACTTCATCCACATGGCAGTGACGAACCGTTCTGCATCTTCGCAAGAGCACAACAGTGGAGCACTGCAACAGGTTTGGCACCGTCTGCTGCACAGAGAACTGGTTGCATGCATCACTTTGCAGCAGATTCCTTTGACCCAGAACCATGGACGCCTCAGGCTGGAATGAGGTTTTCAATACAGACAATGGCATGCTGAATTTTTAACATGTTGTGTTTTCGGATGAGTCCAGATTCAACTTGGACTACCATGATGTTCGCATACACATTAGATGATATTGTGGTGAGCGCCTTCTTCCAGCATACATTGATGAGTCTCATACGGGCCGGACGCCAAGTGTGATGGTGTGGGGTGCCATTGGGTACCATTTGCAATCTCAGCTGCTACGACTTGTCGCCTATTGAACATGTCTGGGATATGGTCACTTGGCAACTGGCCCATCAAAGTCCTCCAGTGGTCAGTACCAATGATCTGTGGAGTAGCACACATGCCACCTGGCAAGCAATTACCCAGGACACCATCCAACACCTTTTCGATTCAATGCCATGCCCAGCTCGTGGAGGCTTCACAAGATACTAATTTTTGCAAGTAAAAATTGTTGTATTGTTCTGAAAATCAAATCACTTATGTACAGTCATATCAGTAATGTGTGGTATAAATTTCATTCAAATCGCATGGTTTCTTCTTGGTGTTGCAATTTTTACAAATAATAGTGTATAAACATTTCCTAAAATGTTAATTTTTTTTTTTTTTTTTTACAAGTAAGTGCAACTAACTTTTGGACTGCCCTACATACATGTACACATAGTCTACAGTCAGTTTACATAGCTTTCACATACCCAAGTAAAAATTCCCAATTATGTCATAATTTTTCAAGGCCTTCCACAGCAGCACCCAGTCTAACTACACTGGTGGGCAAAAATTAAGGACGAAGAGGAGAAATTAGCATAACAGCGGAACGAGCAGGCAGAACAGATCGAAAGACCACTCAGGAGATAGAGTAGGGTCCGGTACGGTAGGGCATGCGCATATATGCAGTATGACGTGGTGGGGGAGTGTCGGAAGGGTATAAAGCACACGGGTGGTGTACGCTCAGCAATTCGGTGAAAGCTATTGCACAGTGTACATCGGTTTGAACGACGTCGAGTTGCTGCCACTGTGTGATATGGCCAACAGGCAATCCAGTAGACGACATCTGGATGACTTTACCCGAGGTCGCGTCATTGGGAAGCTGGAAGAAGGTCGAAGTGTGACTAGTGTGGTCGAGGAGTTCAGGATCGCTCACAGCATCGTTTCAAGAGCTTGGAGAGCATTTAAAATGACAGGAACAGCTGTCCGAGAGTTTAGCAGTGGTCGTCCACGAGCAACCACTGCGGCGGACGACCGGTATATTGTCCTACAGGCGAGAAGAGACAGACAGAAGACAGCGGGAGAAATCGCAAGGCACATGCAACAGACAACTGGACGTCCATTATCACGTTTTACCGTGGCCAGGAGGCTGCACAAAGGTGGTCTATTTGCACGCCGACCAGTATGGTGTGTGCCATTAACGCCTGCTCATCGGAAATGGCGGTTTCTGTGGTGCCAAGAACACAAGAACTGGACACATCAGCAATGGGGTCGAGTTCTCTTTACGGATGAGAGCTGATTTAGTCTGACGAGCGATTCAGAACGTATGCACATCTGAAGAGAGCAGGGAACATGCAATCACACCTCCAACATCATCGAAAGGGACCGGTTTGGAGGTGGTGGAGTTCTCGTTTGAGGCGGTATCATGCTTGGTAGCCGTACTGACCTCCACATCTTCCAAGGAGGTTCAGCCACTGGTGTCCGCTATTCTGCCGAGGTTCTCCTGCCTTACGTGCGTCTGTTTAGAGGTACTGTGGGTCCTGAGTTCCTCTTCATGGACGACAACGCTACCCCTCATCATACAGTGGCTGTCGCAGAGCTGTTGGAGAGTGAAGATATTCAACGCATGGATTGGCCCGCAAGGTCCCCAGACCTAAATCCAATCGAACATGTGTGGGACCTTCTCGGGAGACGCTTGGCAGCACGTCACCAGCCGCCAGCAACGATTCCGCAGCTGCGATTGGTGCTACAAGAGGAATGGGCCGCGATGCTTCAACAGCTCCTGGACAACCTCGTCCTCAGCATGGACAGACGTTGTACATCCTGCAACGCAGTCAGGGGTGATCATATCCTCTACTAAAGACTGGATTTTTCTTGGCAGCTGCCTGTCACATGGACGTTTCTGTCCAGTTGTGCTCGAAGCTACCTTTTCAATAAAGTGCCTTTGTATCCATTGGATTCCTTGTTTGGACGGTTTTGCTCACTTGTCCCATATTCTTACATCTTGGGGATCTTATGGTATGATTTGATTCGATGTGGAGCACTTCTGCATGACGTTACATTCGAAAAACCGTCTCGTCCTTAATTTTTTGCATGCCAGTGTATTAAAAGCCTTCTACAGATCTACAAATGCAGTAAAAAATCTGCAGCAGAACCATCAGATCTACACCATGTAAATTGAAAGACAGGAATAAACAAACAATGAGTGTAAGAATAGCAGCTGAGAAATGAAATAACATTTTTAATTCTATAAATTACACATGAATAGCAATATATCTCATGTGATTCTATCATAAAGTTCACATACCACTACATGACTACAAGGTTCTTCACAAAGACGCTTTAACGTCTGTAAGTTTTCTGTTTTACACATTATAAATGGGTACAGTCTGTGGCGGTGCATTAAGTTATTCAATTCAGATATAATTTAGTTAAAAGTCCTAAAAATGTTACTTACCGAAGTGTGTCTTCAGTCCCACATGGGTTGTTTACTGAGAGCCTCATACAACTTTTGACCAAAAGGCTCTCAATAAACTAACAATGTGGGACTGAAGACACACTTCGGTAAGTAACATTTTTAGGACTTTTAACTAAATTATATCTGAATTGAATAACTTAATGCACTGCCACAGACTGTACCCACTTATAATGTGTAAAACAGAAAACTTACAGACGTTAAAGCATCTTTGTGAAGACCACATGAATAGACTCAGAGTAAGAGGTGAAAGTCAACTAAGATAGTCCAAGTGGTTCAATATGAAGTGTGGTCATCTTTCATCATTATACAGTTTTGCAGTGATGCGCTGTTAGTTACTTGTGACACAACAGCACCTTACTGGCTCCCTCCACATCAACTAATACTGCAAATGCTGTCAAGAACAAATCTTGATTCATACATCAAAAACAGACAACCACTGCTTCTGATTCCAGCTGATATGATGTCAGTACAATCTAAACGGGCTTTCCTGTGGTGTCAGGTAGAGGCACACACACCACTGGCTACCTAACATGCAGGCACACTTCATGAAGTCTCTAGCATATGGTGGCGACAGAAAGAGCCATTCCACTTGTTACCCCGAGGTCCAATTGCAGTTGCTGAACAAGTTAGCATCTTGCTCACACCAGACAGCAGCTCTTCCCTTGGGTCAGTTGACTGTGGTCACCCACTATTGAATTACCAAGATGCAGCCTTGTTCAAGTTGGCATCACTATCAAAGTCTTTACACTGAGCATGACTCACATTAAACCATCTGACAACACTTTCTTGATTATCACTTGCCTTTAGCTGACCTATATGTTCACCATTGCACCTGTTCTAATAAATGAAGTCTGGAAACCATACACAACAAAACTACCTGAAAAACTCTTGCTCACACTTTGAAGGAGAACTATGTTGGATGACCACACTAAACTGCTTTTAACATTTCACACACTTGCATACAACTCTGCCAGCTCCATTTATTTACATACCATGTAAATTCTTCATCTTACTTTTGTATGCATTGACTTTCATGCATTTCTGTTTTTGGAGAGCGTCGTATCATCACATTTTTCTTTTTAATTTGTTCTTTAATTTAAAGAAACTGTCTTTTAGAATGACCATTGATATAAACCTCACATCCTACTTGATAATTATACTTAAAATTTATCAATTTTTAAAAGGCAGATAAGGTAAGTTCATCACTTTTTTAAGAACGCAGTTTGATTTGTTCATTAGTGGTATGCTATGGTTCAAAGTGCATTCATGAAAACTTATTTATTTTAATCTTCTTGTTGATTCTCATTTTTGGTTCTTATTTGAAGTTCATAAAACCAGAATTATTCCTTGTTTTAATCTTAATACCTGATGAGTGTGACTAAATTTGCAAAACCAAACATAATAAAAATAGATGGTATCTTTTCATAATATTGGTACTTAAAGAAAAAGAATACTGACTTAATGAAATAGTACACTTAAAACCTCAAAATGCTTCCATACAAAAGAAAAATAAATAAAAAAAAGGAAATTAGAATTACATACCTTGTTTACTATCTTTATCGTAACTCCTTTCATATAATGCAAACTTATGGGGATTGTCTGCTACTTTAAATTTTTTCAACAAAGCATTAATCACCTCTCTAGCAGTAAATTCACTGCAATTAAGAAAAGAGTACTACACATTACAAAAGAAGACAACAAAACAAATCTGCAAAGAAAGGGAATGGAATTATATTCAGTTGAAGAAGTTCCTTATTTTCCTTTTTTTTTTTCGAGTTCTGTTTACTTGCAGATGTTTCTGGCCTTTTGTTGACTGTCAAGGCCTGTTCTTAGTGTTTGGATTCAGTTCTTAACTTGTATTAACACTTAATACAATTTGAACTGTGTTGCCAAATTCCATATAAACATATTGTACATACATACATACATATCACTAAGCTGTTCTCTGAGTTGTCAACGCTAAATAAAAATTATAGGCTGTGGTGCTTTCTGAATGCTAGTTGACACTCTCAAATAACTCTTTAAAATAGTAAAAGTAGGACTTAAAACTTTTATAGGTTCATTAACACAGATCCTTTATCCCAAATCATGTAGTAGCTCTCTTTAATAAGTCTCCTATTGTTTTGAGGTTCATAATCCAAAGTTTGTATATTGTCCCAAAGTGGTGTGCATTTGCACATTCCCACGTGTTTGACGATTGCACTGTTCAGAACATTTTTCTCAACAGCAGTTGTGTGTTCTTTAATTCTCTGTTTCAACTTTTAAAGAAAGCACAAACAGTAAGGAAACTGAAACAAAGAATTAGAGGGGCACACAACTGCTGTTGTGAAAAGAGATTAGAACAGCGCAATAGTCGAACACATGAAAATATGCAAATGCACATCACTTTGGGATAATATACAGATTTTGGATTACAAACTCCAAAACAATAGACTCATTAAAGAGAGCTACTACATGATTAGGGATAAAAGATCTATTGTGAATCAACAAAAACTTTAAGACTTATTTTTAAAGAGTTATTTAAGAGCATCAACTAGCATTCAAGAAGCACCACAGCATAGAATTTTTATTTATCATGGACAATATCTTTATGTGGAATCTGGCAACATAATTCAAATTGCATTAAGTGTCAATAAAACTTAAGAATAATTCAAATTGCATTAAGTGTAAATAAAACTTAAGAACTGAATTCAAGAACAGGTTTTGACAGTCAATAAAAGGCCATAAACATCTGCAAATAAACAGTACTCAGAGAAAAAAGAGAATAAGATATAAATTTATAACCAAATATTTTATACTACATTTGATTTGGGGCAGGGGGAACATATGGGTCAAACAAAATACCTGTATGAGGTTACAGATGTTATCACAAGTACAAGCAGTCCCCCACTTTTGTACATCACGCATTTCTGAAAACCTGTACAAAAATTGAATGTATGAAAGTCAAACAATAGAATATATGTTATGAGGAAAGGGACTGTTTCTGTTCTCAATTTTTAAATGCATGTAAAAATTCCCATTTAATGGCTAACAAAGAAAATATATTTATCAGTAATTTCAGTACCTGAATTCAACCAACTGTTTACTTAATTGGTAACAAGAGTGAATATATGACACATTTCCGATGGCTATACAAAAAGAAATGGAAAACAAAATTCAGATATCATATGGCATTTGTAATGCTAACATGCAAAAACATATTTTTCAATATATCATCATCATCATTGTCAACCATTATCAATCCACTGCTGGACGAAGGTCTCCCCAAGTTTCCTCCACAACGGTCTGTCTTGTGCCAGTCTCCTCCATGTCACTCCCGCATATTTTCGAATTTCATCCACCCATCTTCCATGTGGTCTTCTTCTGGGTCTTTTCCTGTCCCTTGGAATCCAATCTAAAATTTCGGCTGTCCATCGATGGTCTGTTCTTCTGGCAGTATGTCCAGCCCATTGCCATTTCAGGGATTTAACTCTGATCATGATGTCTTCCACTCTTGTCATTTTTCGGATCCACGTGTTCCTCTTCTTATCTCTCCTGGTTACACCAAGCATGCACCTCTCCATGCTTCTTTGAGTTGTCTGCAGCCTTTGTATGTCTCTTTTAGCTAAGGTCCACGTCTCTGCACCATACGTAAGCACTGGAAGGATGCATTGATCAAACACTTTTCTTTTAAGACATAATGGCATATTGCTCTTGAAAATTATGCTGTTTCTTCCAAAAGCTCTCCAGGCAAGTTTTGTACGCCGATTAATTTCTTCACCAATGTGACCCTCACTTGATATCTGCTGTCCAAGATAAACGTACGTGTCTGTTATCTCCAGCTTATTTCCATCAATCGATAAATCTTCATTTCTTGTAAAAGCATTGAACATCACTTTTGTCTTCTGAAAGTTCATTTTTAATCCCACTTCTTTACTCTTGTCAGCAAGTTCCTGCATCATACTCTGTAGCTCTGATGGGGTAGTTGCAAAAATGACTATGTCATCAGCAAAACGAAGGTGGGTTAGATAATCTCCATTAATCTTTATGCCTTTGTTTTCCCAGTTCAGTGATTGAAAGACATTTTCCAATGTGGCATTAAAGAGCTTCGGAGATATGGTGTCACCTTTTCTCACTCCTTTTCCAATTTTTATGTGTGTTGTATTTTCAAATAGCAGAATCTTTGCACTTGCATTTTCATAGATGTTATTAATAATATTAATGTATGCATTTTCAATACCGCAGGATTTCAGAGAAATTGCAACTGCTGATGGTTTCACCGAATCAAAGGCTTTTTCATAATCGATAAAAGCCATGCACAATGGAAGTTCATATTCCCTCACTCTTTCAATTAGTTCTCTCAGTACGTAGATATGATCTATTGTGCTGTAGCCACTCCTGAATCCAGCTTGTTCTCTCGGTTGAGCCATGTCCAGTGTTACCTTCAAGCGGTGTGAAAGAACTTTAGTGAAGATTTTATAAACCACTGATAGGAGGCTGATAGGTCTGTAGTTCCTGAGATCCTCAATGTCACCTTTTTTATGTAGCAAGATCATTGTAGCGTTGTTCCAATCCTCAGGAATTTTCCCTTCATTAAGGCATCGAGTGAAAATTTGGGCGAGTACTGTTTCGATTTCTCCACTTGCTTCTTGTATGATGTCTACAGTAATTCCATCTTCTCCTGGAGCTTTTCCCCGCTTCATGTTCTTGATTGCATGTGCAACTTCTGCTGGAAGGACTGGAAGAACTCTGGTACCTTTCATGATGCCTGGAGTACATGTATCATCCCTTTCATATAATTTGGAGTAGAAATCTTTCACCCTTGTCAAAATTTCGCCTCTATTTCTTGTTACAGAACCATCTTCTTTTCTCAGTGCCATAATCTGTTTTTTTCCCTTACTGAGATGTCCCTTTGCTATCTTTAGGCTTTGGTTGTTTTCAATTGCTTTCCTTACTAGTTCACAGTTGAATTTCCTTACGTCTTCAGTGATACTTTTTCGTACTGTCTTGCATAGCTCTATATATTCCACTTTGGAAGTCACATCTTCTTTAGTTGTTCTCATCTCTCTTCTTTTTTGCATCAACATTTTGGTTTTTCCTGATAATTTGTTTACATGCAACTTGTTCTTAGACCAAGCTAATTTTGTTGCTGTTTCCATAAGAGCTTTGGTTACTTTTCTGTTAACTTCAGAAATATCCACTTCTTCCGATGTTAGGCCTTCTCAAGCAGAGAATCTGTTCTTCAGTTCCAATTTGAAGGTATTATGGTGTTTTTTAAGGTTGGTTATGTCAATACATTTTATTTGTCTTATGAGCTTGCTACGTTTGAGTTTAGTGTTGAGGTGCATCTTACATCTCACCAATCTATGGTCACTGCCTGTGTTGAACTTGTTTAGCACACTGCAGTCTTCTATGACGAATTTTTTGTTACACATAATAAAATCAATTTCACTTGTTGTCCCATTTGGATGTCTCCATGTCCATTTCCTGTGTGACTTTTTCTTGAAAAAGGAGTTCAAGATGAAAAACCCTTCTGCCTCTGCAAACTCTACGAGAGTATTTCCACGCTGGTTTCTGTTGCTGTGACCGAATTTACCTACTGAAGTTTCATTCTGTTGCCCTTGCCCTATTTTTGCATTGAAATCTCCCATAATTATCTTCAAGTGCTGCTTACCTTTATTATTTAGATGACGAATTTCCTCATAAAATTCTTCAATTTCTTCTTCAGCATGACTTGTGGTGGGTGCATAAGTTTGAATAATCTGAGCCTGGTATCTTCTCGAGAGTTGGATAACGAGTCGTGCAGCTCTGTCAGAGGAACTTTCAACTTCTACAACTTTATCCTTCAGTTTCTTGTTTATTATAAATCCAACACCACTAGTTCTGCCAGTATCTGTTCCACGATAGTAGAAGAGATGTCCACTTTTCAGTTCAATGAGATCTTCTCCTTTTCTCCTTACCTCACTTAGCCAGACGATGTCCCACTTGATCCTTTGTAGTTCCTCTTCCAATTCAAGAAGCCTTGAATCAGAAGATAGGGAGCGTCCGTTATACGTAGCCAAGGTCAGCATCAGATGGCAGCCTAGTCCGGTCCTCCGGGGATTCTTAGCACCCTCTGCCTTCATGTCGCACTGGCCGCTGCCGGTAGTACAATGATTATATTATTCAACATACACAATTCCCAAAGTAAGAGCCATTATTAAAATTTCATTCAACTTCCCTCCACTTTACTATATACCAGACTAGGGGAGCCAGGAGAGCAAACATCAAAACTCACCTTTCTTGACCAACATAAAAGTTGTTGGTTGAGCTGCACACTATAAACAATGCAAATAAACTTTCCAAAATTATAAGAATTATTCACTCATATCACTAAGCTATTCTCTGAGATTCAGAGGTTAGCTCCACAAAGAAATACAAACTACCAGATAATACTACCAGATAAATTAAACATACATACTAGTACATATCATTAAGCTGTTCTATGATATTCAGATATTCAGAGGTTAGCTCCTCAAAGAAAGACCATCTGACAAATAAACATTTAACAGATAATACAAAACACCAGATAAATTTTTAACTGATTACTTACTTACTGTTGCTGTATCAAACTTCTCCATTTACAGCGATCTTGACACACAACACGAGCTTCAGCGACATCCATCACACAACGTACACAAGACCTTCTATACTTCATACTCATAATTTTTTTTTTCATTCAGGCACTTCTGAATCTGATCCTCTCATGACTTCCTTGGCATTCCTCTGCCTTTCTTTCCTGCCACTTGGGCCGAACAAATTTTCTTAGTAAACATCTCATCACTCATTCTTTCAGCATGGCCAAACTACCTAAGAATATTAGTCTCCACCTTGCTAACAATATTTTGCTTCACATTACACAGCTGCAACACATCTTCATTCCTCACATGATCTGAACGTGTCTTGCCGCACCCCACCCCCCTTCCGTAAGTAACACATTTTTTCGGCACACAAACAACTCCTATGTGTCTTCTGTAGTACCCAGGTTTCACTGCCACACATCAGAGTAGGAACAACTACACTTTCAAACACAGTCATTTGTGACTCTTTTGAGAATCCATCATTACTGAGAAAACCTTCTAAAGCAGCTATGACTCTTAATGAAGAATTCACTTGCCTACTAATTTCGCCGTCAAATCTGTTCTCTCTGTCAAACAAGCTTCCCAAATATACAAACTCATTCACCTGGTCAATCATGGTGCCATTTAGACTTATATTACATTCAGTACTACCAGTTCCTCTCTCAAAAAAAACATAACTTTGGTTTTTGACTTATTTATATATACTCAGTTTGAATTTCATACAAACTTCGTACATCCAGGACAACATACTCTGTAACTCATGTTTGCTCTCTGCCAACAGGACTGTGTCACCAGCATACAGCAATCTGCACACATGAGTATTACAGGGATCATAGCATACTTCTGGAAAATTTTAGGTAGGAATTTTAGGACTTTTAAGAAAAATTTTAGGAAAATTTTAGGAGTGTATTTCAATAAAAACTAGATGTATATTTGTATACATCTAGTAAAACAACTTTGTATACATTGTAAAGAGTTTGCTTCACACCCTTCAACCATATATACTGATAGACTGCGCATGACATCAAAATTTCTGGCTCCAACATAAAATCACATGACATCAGTCAAAAAGATGGGTTACACCTGCTGTGCTTATGGTTGCTCTGAGCGATATAGTAAAGAAAGTTCTATGATTTTTCATGGGTAAGAAACGAATTAAATACCTAAGTCAATAAAGTTCAATTACTTAACCAGAAACTTGCAGCTATTGATATAAAAATATAGTAACTTAAGAAAAAAAAAATGGAATGCATGTTCCAAATTCTTCGCAAATGTTCATCACATTATAAATCACAAAATGTAAACAACCCGATCATGCATGTATATAGCTCATAAGTAAACTTACCTGAAGAGTTTTCATTATATATGAGGCGCATTCACATAATACACCGAAAACACTGAAGTTCTGCAGCGTAAATTAGTAATCATAACAGCATTTTTACACGAAATTTGGAGTCTGATTATGACGTGCCCAATGTTTGAGCCATGGCGGCTTTGATGCAGCTATTGCCAATGCGCAGTCCATTAGTATATATGGTCGAAGTTCACACCCAAATTTTTTTCATAACGTCTAATGTCTAAAGTTTAAGTATGATTTACTTCTAATGTTCAGTTCTTATCTTTTCACGTGTTATTATCATATTCAAGTATATTTACCACATTCAAGTTTCACTTTGAACATTAATATGCTGTTGAACCAGAAGCAATTCACGATTTTCACAGTAAAGTTTTCAGGTTTCACATTAAATTATAATATCCTAAAAAGGTAATTGAAAACCAAGAACTATGTACAATTGTTCACTGAATTACTTTTTTCATATTATTGTTTTAACCTTTTCCTGATAAGCCTATCTTTTTCTGCTTCCACCACAACTAATTTACTTTCAGTTTTCTTTATTTCAGCTGAACCTTGTATGATCAAGTTAGAGGCAACTGCTATTTCAACAGTATTTTGTTTTTCTACAGCTTTTCTCATTCTTTCTGTTCCCTCTTGAATTATTGCTAGGAAGGCTTCTTTATCTTTTTTAAGCCTATTTATTTATGCATCATTTTCTTTTATTTTGTCATCAAACTCAGCTTTTCTTTTTTCTCTAGCTGCTTTTCCTTATTTTCCCTCTCTTTCTGCTTCCTTTCTTTTACCTTTTTTGATTCTTCTTCCTTTAGCTTATCAACATACTCTTTATAAAATTTATGTGAATCACGAACACTATTTAACAAATTTCTTGTTATGGGAACTTTACTTACACATCCATAGTGTTTAATGGCCCCTTTAACTATTCTTAATGATGTTATAGTTGAGTCTTTTAAGTTAGCCTTGTCCTTCCTTAACAGAGCAGTGTTAACCGAAAATCCCCTTTCTGCATCAGCATTACCATGAGGTAAAACTAAAATTGACTTGATGAGTTTAGCAAGATTTGAGTATTTTTCTTTTCCGCTAGTCTTTAATACTAAATATATTACGCCAGTAATGATCAATCAGCACTGGAATATGCCCTTCCTCTGAAAATTTCAAGAGTTCATCTAGAGTTGGCTTATCGCAATTTAAAAGTATCCACTCTTCTCTTACTCTATCAATGTGTTCCTCAGAAAGATGCAAAACACTTGAAATTCTGGTTATTTCCGAAAGTCCTTCAGTGACTGAAAGTTGAGTTGACTCTTTCTTTGGTTCTTTTACCTTTAAAACTTCTATGTCTCTTAGCTTTTGATTGCAGAATGGCAAATTTGACTTTAAATATTTTGTGGTTGCAATTAGTGATGATCTTACATCTAAGAGAAATAATTTCTGCCTGGTCTCCTGAACATTCCTGAGGAGATTTTTTGTCTTCATACCAACTTCTAACTCCCCTAGTTTTTTCCATGAATTTTTGTTTTCAAAATCAAAATTCTTTAGGTCTTCTCCAAATTTCCCTGCAATAACATCATCTTGGATAAACTGAGCCATAACATTCCTCATTAAAGTATTTAAATCAGAATATAACTGGTGTATTTTTGGTTCTTCACTCTGATAACATAATGAAAACTTTTCAAAATTTTGGTGTGAAAATGAAATTAATGCTAAATAGCAAGGAGTTAGCTCATTTTTCAGGAAACAGTGAATTCTTTTATACCTTGCCAAATTGCGTAGTTGTTTTTCAAATATTTTTTGAGATGGCAAGAAGTTTAAAAATATTCTGTAATATTTAGCCATTGATCCAAGAGCCTCTGGGCTACAGAACCAACGGTTAACCATCTGTTGCTGACATGACGCAAAAGAAATTTGGCTGTGACCAATGTTATATCCTCGACAGATTTATAATCCTTTCGTCTTGCAGCACTACCCTTTAAAAAGTAATGCATATCAGTAGCAAATTCGTCAAAATCTATATTTAAGCTTGTCAAAAAAATTTTAAATGCATTACTAACAACATGCAGGTTGCAAAAACCTAGTTCCAAAGATTTCTGGCCTGTTTCTTGTTTTATAACTTCACTGAATTTGCGTAAAAAGCACTTATTTACATTTGGGCTGCCCATGGATACACAAATAATTCTGTTCAACAAAATATTGAAGGATGATAACACATCAAGAATTTCTTTTAGCAAAATATCTGCTGTTGCATGACCCAGAAAAATGCTTGTTAGGTATTGGCAAGAAACTGAATTTATTTCTGAAGACCAGTACCTGAGATACACATCCAACTGCCGTTTCCCTTGTGTATTTGTAGTTTCATCAAATGCTATAGTAACCTTTCCTGGGCTACTAGATGCAATGTCTTTTTTCAAATCCTCTTCAAAATATTTTGACAATCCATGTGATATCACATAAGCAACTTTTTTCTTTAAGTTGCATTTTGGCTGCAATAGCAGAATCAGGAAACATTTCCTTGAAAAGTTCAACTGTTTCAGTGCATAAAACAAAAGACATATTGTCCTTAGCAACTTTCATGGCCCATAATGCTTCGGCTTTAGCCAACTGTAAATCATGACTCAGTACTTCACTAATATTTGTTTTGGGCTGAAGATCCCGTCCTCCAAAGGCTTTCAGGATGGACTGGATTTTGAAATTTACTTTGAAATTTCTGCAAATGTTTTTTTCCTTTATGATGCGCTTTTACTTGTGAAAAGCCACTATTAGAAATATTGAAAATTTCTGAACACAATATACACTTACAGACTTGCCAACCTTGAGAAGAGAGAAAATCCTGCAATCTTCTATGAAAATCCTGCAAGCTTATTTTCATATGTTTGAAATAATTTTTTTTTTTTTTTGATTGGATGTTTAACGACCACCGTGAGCAACTCAATGGGCTATAAGCAGTCGCCCGTCCGTAATTTAGGGTCACTGGTTCCAGGGAAGGGAGAGATCCAGTGCCGTAAGACAAACACAACATCCATGCCTGACCGGGATTCGAACCCGGACCCCTTACGGACGAATGATCAGAGGCCAGCGCCTTAGACCACTGCGCCACCGGGGCGGCTGTTTGAAATATCAAAGGACATAATTTGAAGCACTAATGTTACGTTAAGGTATATAAAAAATGTAAAACAATTTCTGTTAACAAATATTTAAAAAAAATATGTTAAGTTATGCATCGATCTGGAGAATAACTCAAATTAAGACGGAAAAGGAGAAATTCCTCGAAACCGTCGGATTCTCATGCCTAAAGCGAAATTTTTTTGCCGTCGAATTTCCTATTTCGGAAATTTTTCCTCCATTTTTGAACTGAAATACAAATATTTATGGAATAAAATGATATATAACAACAATACTAGACAAAGGCAGCATCACAGGAAAAAAAATTATTGATTACGGGGAAAAACGTTTATTTCGTTTACTTCCGTTTCTGTACCGTCCCGATGCGCATTTTTATGAATTGGTAAAATTATTCGATGCGTAGTTTTACGCGCGAGAAAAAAGTTCCTGACGCATATTTTTACGCATCGAGAAAAATTCCTGATCTGTATTTTTACGCGTTGGTAAAATTTCGATGCATACTAAACGCGCAATTACACATTTTGGCGAACTCTGGTAGGCACATCACTTGAGCACTCTACCGCACGATGTCACAAAGCCAGCGAGTCAAAGATGACATCATCGCGTGACACAGCGCTCGTAAGGTCTGTTAGAAAATCTAAGTGGATGGTTGCAGGGGTTGAAATATTTCGATTGAGCAATCTAAATATTAAAAAATCTGTTAAAAAAGACTTCTATCCATAAATCCGTAAAAGTTGGCAAGTATGCAAGTCTATTTTTAAAAATTTCCCCATTTCGGCAACAACGCACGATGTTTTTGTCCTGTTACACATGCATGTGTTCGAAATGTTACTATCTGGGAACATTTTCTTGAAAAGCACACTTGCATGGTCAGCACAGCTTAAAAGTAAGTTATGTTACACGAGGAATGAAGTAACCAAGCACTCAGCATGGATAATCGCATCAGAAGATGAACTATCTCGAGCAAAATTTAATGTTTTGTTATTTTCCACGCACTTAGAATTGGCCACGTGTTTTGCGTAAGAATGTGATTAACGATATTTCCTGTAACACCATATTAATTAAGTAGATTCCCAGTAACACCATATTCATTCAATACCTTCCACAAAAGTGTCCTATTTACTCGGTCATAAGCTTTCTCTAAATCTATGAAGGCAGCAAAAACTTTCTTACCAGATAAATTATGCAATACATATACAGTATAACAAATAACTGAAAGTAGTTGGATATACACACTAGTCACGTCAAAAAAAAAAAAAAAAAAAGAATGGGAACACAACAGACCTTCAACCTGGCTTAGGTCTTGATCACCCAGGATTTTTGTCTTCATTTTCTTAATGTAATTAGCATATATATGTAATTGCCCTCCTTTCTAAAGTTATTTTCCTCTCAAATTTTAGCCATATCATTTAACTATTTTATTATTCAGCAGACATTAAAAAAAAAAATATTTTGATGGTGCATTATCAACTTTCACCACCTGCATAGCGCAGTTGGTTAAGTCGCTATGCGCTGTGTGGAAGGCGCACGTTTATGACAGGTGTTCAAATCCCAGTCCTGCCGGCCATCTAGTCTGTGTGTGGTTTTTCCAGGGGTTTCTGCAGACTCCCTGTGTTTGGAGATGTAAATGCGTAGTTGGTTCCCTGTGAAGTTTACCCTGGACGCACTTTGTCCCTTACCCATTTGAAGCAGAGGAATGGCAAGCTGGCTGCATTAATTTGTCAGTAATCCTCAAGGGCGCATAGTAGTCTTGGCGGAACTCAACCCGCCATGGGCGGACGAGATAGAGAGAGATTATCAGCTTTCTTGGAAAACTTGTCAAGAGAAAATTGAATATTAGACTTCACTTAATAAAGCAGACTGTAACAAGTTATATCAGTATCAGTAGCTATAATCAGGTCATCTTTGGTTACAGGTGATGTCTTATTTTCCTCTTCTATGTCAATTAGATCTTCATTAGACATAAGCTTCGGATCAGATGCAATGAATAAATCCACGTTTTCGATGGTGACACCAAGACTATTTCATTCATACGCTAAACAACTTCCTTTTCAGTTGCACACAAATATTATCTTACATTTGCACTATCCTTTAGGCATACACCTACTACAGCATAAATCAGGATTTTCATAACAGTACTCCATCCCATTTAAAGATTTATGGTACACACATTTTTGTTTTCCCCACCAAACAATATCATGAAATGTTTGTTTCATACAAAAATCTGAATTTGGTGTACAAAAAGCAGTTTAGGGTTGTGAATGTATAATATACAAAAATCAAGTAAACAAAAGTAAAGGAATGCCAGTACAGTCATTTGCAAAAGTTTAAGACCACCTGTTGGTATTAGGAGATTTCTGCCGATTGCGTCAGCTACTGTCTGTATTACTCAACTTCCTGTCGGTGTCACATCATCCTACAGCAGCAGCTGTTGATAGAGTTGGGGAGAGCGTGCAAGTGTCAGTTTGCTTCTGGTTTTCATGCTGAGAGGTTTTGTACGTATTTTCTTTACAGCAAAAAATGGGCAAAAAAGCGTCATTAAGTGTTACTCAGAGGGCACAAATAGTGACTTTATATCATGAAGGGTACTTCGAACGAGACATAAGCAGATAGGTGAATGTGAGCAAGACTGCTATTCATAATACGACCATGAAATATCGAGATATAGGTGAATAGCAACCGAAAGAGAAGTAGAGGTCCAAGGAAAACAACCCCCACATGATGACAGTGCGATAAGGCGAATAGTTATGTGTTCTCCAAGAAGTTCGTGCAAGAAAATCAAGGCTTTTCTACATTCAAAAGTCTCTGATATTAGTATCAGCACTGTTTCCTGACGTCTTAGAAAAAGATTCTGGATTAAAATCTTATAAACCTGCACATAAACCTAGGCAAACCTCTATCATGAAAAAGAAGAGACTTCACTTGTGAAGCATCATCAATCGTGGACTGCTGAAAATTGGAGCCAAGTTCTTTTTCCGACAAATCAACTGTGCGTCAATTTGAATCACGTGAAGCATCATCAAAAGGCAAAAGCTTTGATGAAAAATACACTGTTAGCACCGTGAGACATCCGCCTAGTCAGATGATATGGGGTGCTATGTCAACATCCGGTACTGCTTCATTATCCTTTTTGCCGACAGGCACTACCATGGCTGGTCCTTTTTATGTGGAAATGTTACGTGAGATGCTGTTAACTCATATGCAAGTGCACAGATGCACAATCTTTATGCATAATGGTGCTCCATGCCACACATCAAAGACAGTAAAAAACTATCTGCACAGGGAAAACATAACTGTGCTTGACTAGCCAGTAAAAGTCCCGACTTTAACCCCATTAAAAATTTGTGGACCATTTTAAAAGACAAGGTAGCAGAAAAACAGCCAAGCTTTGATTGAGGCGATAAAGTATGTGTGGCGCAAAGACATTTCAAGTGACTACTGCAAATCCTTCATTGAGAGTATGCCACATCATATTCTGTGCATTATAAAAAACAAAGGTGGCTACACAA
Source organism: Macrothele yani (assembly GCA_039090855.1). Classification (NCBI taxonomy): domain Eukaryota; kingdom Metazoa; phylum Arthropoda; class Arachnida; order Araneae; family Macrothelidae; genus Macrothele; species Macrothele yani. The sequence goes on along the minus strand of CM076992.1, from coordinate 97,665,812 downwards.
ACTTTACTGATTTTGGTCTTTTTGTGTTCTAAAAATGTAGGTATTCATCTGTGATGTCATTTTTTTTAAATATCTCTGACTAGTAATTAGTTGTTTCTTTGAAAACCTTAATTTTCAATAAATTGACAGGTGGTCTTAAACTTTTGCAAACGACTGTGGGTCGTCCCACGCTAAATCACCTGGTTTTAATGTTCAACCGTGCTGTCACGTCACAGATTTTTTCAAAAAAAAATTTATGAATAGGTACCTATGAGATAAAATCTGAAAAAATTAATTTTAGGTTTTGATCCAAATTTGGACTTGTGAGAAATTTTTGAAATTTTCAATTTTAACTCGATTTAGGCCTTTTTACTTTCTCCGTCATTTAAGAAAAATCCTACTGTTTCACTTATTTTTCAACCGATTGGGCTTATTTTGGTGTCAAATTAAAACTATTTATTTGCTCTAACAAAATAAGGTATAAAAGTGGTACTAATGCTAGAAAAAAATGTCACTGGGCTTTCAAAGTGGATTTCAATGACTTTGTAGCTTGGTACGTTCGGTACGCCATAGCTTGCAAACCACAACTAACACAAGTATCATATTTTTTACAGAATGTGCTATCCATATACTTTTTATGATTTAAAAATAAAAAAGGGTGTTTTTTGTTGCTATCAAATAAAAAATTAATTTGTTTTGCAAAAATTTTACTTCAAAATCAACATTTTGGAACAGGTTTAAGGTCCCTTATTGAACCTGAAACAAACACACATTTGTGAGAATAGTTAAAATAGTACCCTCTTATGTTACAATGTCATCTAATGTTATTTTCACATTATTTAACTGAGCTTACCCAGGGGGAGAAATTTCGAGATCAAATGCACTCGCAAAAAAAAAAAAAAAAAACGCACTCGCCACTCCTTAGCGCATACCTGCGAACTTTCAGAAACCGAAATCCATAAGAAAATTAATCGATATATTCGATGAAATTACTTGTTGCGCGTATTGATTGAATATATCGAACATATCAATTAAAAAACAATATGTTAATGAAATGATATGACTACAGATGTTTGAATTTATCGGCACATTTATTTCGATTAAAATAGAATCTACACATAATTTCTCATTACTATGCTATCATTTTGATCTATAAAGAGATAAAAACTTATTTTTATGGAAGTTCCACCCTTTGATCCCCAAATCAAATAGGATCACACTGAGTGGCCACTTTATTATGACCACCCGCTCAGTAATTCGTTGGGCCACCTTTTGCCTTTAATACTGCGTCGATTTTTCGTGGCATGGACTTCTTTTTTTTTTTTTTTTTTTTTGATTGGAGGTTTAACGACCACCGTGAGCAACTCAATGGGCTATAAGCAGTCGCCCGTCCCTAATTTAGGGTCACTGGTTCCAGGGAAGGGAGAGAGCCAGTGCCGTAAGACAAACACAACATCCATGCCTCACCGGGATTCGAACCCGGACCCCGTTCGGACGAATGATCAGAGGCCATCGCTTAGACCACTGCGCCACCGGGGCGGCGGCATGGACTTCACGAGATGTTGATAGGTGGTTTGTGGAATCTGATACCATGCTTAATGAATAGCACTTTCCAGGAGTGTGAGATTGCAGGGTTGTGGATCCATAGCTGTCTGATGGCTCGTTCAACTTCATCCCACAAATTATCAATGGGGTTGAGATCTGGAGATTGCGGGGGCCACCTAAGTAAAGTAAACTCACCGGCATGTTCCTAAACCAATCCTGTACAATACGAGCACTATGGCAGGATGCATTATCTTGTTGAAAGTAGCCATCGCCATTGGGATAAACTATTCATATGACAGGATGCACTTGGTCCTCCGACGTTTAGATACGATGTGCCAGTCAGACATTGATCAACATGAATTAAAGGGCCCAAAGCATGCCACGAAAACATTCCCTAAACCATAACATTGCCTCTACAAGCTTGAAGGGTTGTAGCAATGCATTTGGGTCCATGCTTTCGTGCTGTTTCCACCAAATTCTCACTCGGCCATCAGCATGGTGCAACTGAAAATGTGATTCATCGGACCACATAATTTGTTTCAAATTATCGACTGTCCAATCCTTGTGCTCCTGTGCGAACTGGAGACGTTTTCTCTTGTTAACTGCAGACAGCAAAGGTGTTCGAACAGGCCTTCGGCTGCCATATCCTATCCGATGCAATGTACGGCGAACAGTGCGTGCAGAGATCATTTGAGGGGATCCTTGATTAAGATGGTCTGTAATTTGCTGCACTGTTGCCCTTCTGTTGTCTGTTACCAGTCTGGACACTGTCCGTTCTGCCCGAGCAGTCACTAGTCGATGACGACCACACGTTGCACATAGAGACACCCAGTTTTTTGGCTGACAGTCCAGTCTTTAAACACTTTAACAGCTGCTCTGGAACATTTCACGAATACGGCGGTTTCGGTGATACTCGCTCCATGGCTCCGAGCTCCTACAAGCATCCCACGTGGAAAGTCCGTCAAATCACATTTTTTACCCATCTCGTCACCAAAAAATCACTTCTACTACTGCCTCAAGCACTAAGCTTTCCCTTTTTATACTAGCCTCGCCCTTTGGTGTCAACAGCGTGCAGCCATAGCTCATTTGCTTAAAACTGTCAGGTGATCATAATAAAGTGGCCACTCAATGTATATCCCACACCGTCATGGAACAAACTAAAATGTTTTCAAAAAAGAACCATTTTCATACTAGGTTTATCTTACGGAGTGACGGACAATGAGACAGTCAAATGAAATAAATAAGTGTCTGAGGGACACTAATTGGTAAATTATGCTCAACTAAAAACGAAGTGAACATTTTGCGTGAATCGCATCCAGTTCATAATAACTTTTAACAAAGGAAGTTAATTTCGTATTTTTTCCCCACGCAGTCGACATTAGATTTATGCTTGGCACTAGAAATATGATTAGTAATATCATTCCACCACGTGAAACGCTGAAATTACAATGACATGTATTGCAAAATACGTATTTTTCATTTTTTGAAGATTTTGCAATAAACTGGAATTCCGCAGAATTCGTATCACGGAATGTTTGATAGTTGATAGTAACCCCCACCCCTCCTCCTTATATTGCTGCTCATAGCAAATCACTAATACTAAATTTATTGACACTTGAAAAAAAATGCAACTAAAACTGCTATAGTAAAACAGCAACAGCTTAAAGAGATGCAATTTGTAGAGGAAAAAATACTGACTACCGAGTTATCCGATCAAGCTGGTCAGCTAGGAAAGCCGAGATCAACTGAAAGTTATCATAAAGAAATAAAGGTTTAGATTTTAGTTATGAACGTCATCTCTCTCCTCTGGGCCTCCTTTCCTCTCCACTATTTCTCATAGGCCGATCGATGCCTTGCAGCAGCGTTATAACAAGTTTTACTAATTATTATATTTGCACTTTTAAGGTATTAACCTCTTGCAAAGTGCGCATAGTTTACGTGCAATTCATAAATGAAAAAACCCCTTTAGTTAGCGACATCCTTTATACTTCCAAATGGCACTGATTTTATAGTTCTGTCTTCCCTTCCTGTTCCCCCTCCTCGCCCCCATCTTACTGAATAGAGGTTCTTTAGTTATTCCTTTACAAAAACAATCTGGGAAAACACCCCTCTCTCCTCCAACTGGACCACGCCCTCTCTCCTGCAGTAAACTAACACAATGTGTTTCACAGGAACAAAACCAACGCTGACTTTTACATTAGGCGTCATGGGAAATGATGCAGCCACTTTGTCGTCGATTTCCTCCCCATCTCGTCCCTTGCTCTATCTGTGGCGTAGCCACGACACAAAAAGTTGGAACACAGGTTTTAATTCCCCAATGTTATATCTCTGAAAAAAAAAATCACCCCTAACATGACAAAATTTGGAATACATGTATTTTGTTTTAGAAAATGAAAATCTGTAAGTATCGCACAATTCTGTTTGATAGAAGTTATGAAACCAATAGTTATTTTTTTCCAAACCTATAAAGTAAAAAAAAGAAGTGTACTCCCTTCCTAGATTAAACTCATGCTGTCAAAATCCAGATATTTTAAAATTCAGAGTTCTTTTCTAAAAGCCCAAAATTCGTACCTATAAAAAAATGTGGGTTTGCAAAAGACAGTGTTTTCTATGATACTTTGTTGTTTTCTTTACGAATTCTTTAGTATGAATTAATTGATAGGCAGTATGTTTTGCGTGTTCTTGCTTTATTATAGAACATTTTTGTGACTTAATTTCTTTAAAAAAAACAAAAAAACACGCGCGTCGTTTTATAATTAAGAATTCCATCCACACTGGTAAATTTCCACGGAAGTTATTGTGCAAAAATTCTGATGAACAAATCTTGCGCATGTGTGCACTGTTCCCATGAGTGCTGATAATAACCATTTTGAATAGGATTGATCTATGGGTGCTGAACAGTATACCAAAAATTCATCACAATCATGCTTTGATTTTACACAAGTCTTCACGCAAAAGGGCAGAAGAATAAGCCCCACTCCTATGTTCTAACCTTTGACCATTTTCAATAGGAGTACGACGAATTAGTATGGACCCCAACATACTAATTTCGTTGAATCCAGCCAAGACATCATGCAAATTATCGTACGGACAGACAAATCTGGAACATATTACACTTTCTCAATCTACGGTTGGAAAGCGTAGAAAACTTACTGACTAAAGGACCAGCAAAATAAACCATTGCTGGAGAAGCACTGGGTCGAATGAGCATTGGATTTATTTATTTTTTTTAACTTCCTACAATACTGCATTCTTTCGTTAGTTATTGCCAGAGAAGTTACGAAACAATGCCCCAAATGGATTTTTAATTCCACAAAACTGGCAGCTTTTGTTTAATTTCGCCATGTTGGGTATCGATCTGGGCTCAAAAATTCCACAGATTTAGAATCCGCATGAATTATTTTTCTACAATAACTACGTTCTGAGATAGCATTTTGAACTAGGAGTAATCAAGACGTATTCCAATGGAGGATGCCCGCCCACCTGTCAACACGTCGAGAGATAAACAAGCCCAGCTGCAGCTGTTTACATACCGTTTACTTGCAGTGTAAGTTCTTTAACGTTTGAAACAACCCAAAACAACATGTGGGGAAAACTGCAGACAAATGTTCCCAAGTAACTAAGCTTATTTGTAACTTACATCGGTGCTTCAATTTAAATGGATTATGTTAAATAAAAAGTCTTAATGCTGGGTGCAAAATCATCAGAAAAAAAAATCTAGAAGAATCAAATCTGTAAAATTAACAGTTTGCCAGTAAAGCAAGTTGCATTTCCGTAAATTTTACGGGTATATCATAAAACCTGGCAGCTATTTTAGCATTTCGAACCCTTGTCCACCAAACGACAGATAGCACTGGTTTACGCAATTATACAAGCATGGTTTCATAAGAATAATCCAATAATATACATCACTTTCAAATTTTTTTAAGGATTACACCAATTCAGAAAGAACTTTGATAGTTCACAATGCGTGAAGGCTTTGCAAAGGTTGTGATCTCCAAACAGAGATAATGACGTCACATGAAAAGAGAATGCTGCAAAGCAAAAAAAAAAAAAACAGCATTTTACATACCATATATATTAACGTATAAACCGAACCCCCTAGTTCAACAGCTAGAAATTGGCAAAAAAAACGGGACCAGCATATAAGCAGACACTTTCATTTTTAAAAAAAGAATTTCTTCCAAAAACTTTCGGTGTTTACATGAGTATATATGGTATTTATAATAAAATGTTAAGGTTTTACCGAAGTGTTAATTTAGTCATCTTGGGAGCAAACGTTGCCATATGTGCCGCACACACGTTAACAGCTGTAGCCCTATTAAACTGGGGACGCGCAGAAAGCAGTTATTTTATGAGCCAATCCCTAAAATTAAACCATTTGGTTACATAGGATAGAAATACGGTGTTTAAATTCACATTTTTATCCTACTATAATTTTTTATTATTCATTCACGTCTTCCAAATATTTTTTTCTACAGGTAAACATTTCATGAATTTAACGATGACAGTGAAAATCCTCCGATCAACCGTTGGCAGTGAGCAGTTTTCTTAGAAAATTAATATCTACAGTGATTCACACTTTTTTTTTTAACAGTAAAATACTTACAAAAATTGTTTTTGAAAAGAAAAAACACTGCTCTTTCCAGTTTCTAAAAATACGATTAAAATAGTGCATAGTTTTATTTTCCCCTGTAAACGAAGTTTCTCTGTTATGTCTTTGCTATCAAAGGCAAAAGAAAAAAAAATGCAGTGCCGAAGACCTGATGTTTTGTGTTTTCACGCACTGCTTAAAAGTTTGTTCTAGTAGCTCAATTGCGGGTGTCATAAATCTGAGGGAAGCTTGTTTATTTTTGCTTTTCTTTCTTTGTTTGAGGGATTGTCTCTGCTGTGGCCTGCCTGCATCTCTTGATGGGATTCACCCCCGCTGGTCGAAGTTCATTCGAGTGAGTCAGTTCCCAGTAGTGGCACATAAACAAGCCTGCAGAGTAATCTTTACAGACTTCAAATGAGCAATACAAGCACCAAGAACCCGGCAGTTTATGGAAGAGAAAAAAAAAATGCTTTGAAAAGGTTTACTCATCAGTGTGGAAATTTCAGAGGGAAAAAAAGTAATTACAGAAAACAAATTCAGCATATCAGCAGCACCACATATGTGCTGCATATTTAAAAAAAAAAAAAAACTTTTGTCATCATAATAGCCGCGGCTCTTAACAACGAAATTGCGGTAATTCAATGAGAAAAGTTTTACTCGCCAATGACAATTCTTCACTCGCCAATAGCGAGCTGGCGACCAGAAATTTCGTGCCCTAGCTTACCTCTGTAATGAAAGGTTACATCATACTGTTTGCTAATTTCCGCACTTGTTTGTGAACCTTTTCGTCTATGACATATGTCCTTCCTGATACAGATGATGAGAAGGAACAAGAACTTCTCGAAGTGTATTTTCATAGGGCACCCAGCAGCAGTCTTTTTTAGTTGGCCAAAAATATGTTGAAGAACCAGACGGATGCATGAATTGAACTTTAGCATCCCTTTCATCTTCACAGATGTCGAGTATCTTCACAATCCACCATTTTGTGCCATAGATAACTGCATAGTATTTTTCAGGAATAATATTGGCCAGTTCTTTAGTTTTATCACCAACAGTGGCTTTAAAATGTTTTTCTGAAGTGGAAACTCTCTTCACCAAAAGGGTTATTTTGTCCAATGGTTTGAAGAAATGGTTCTCTCTGGTACCTACTATTGATAATGAGTTATCATACAGTCTCTTCAGAAAGTCTTCATTTGCATCCACGTCAGCTGACGGTGTAAAAAAACCCATGAATCCCCTTTATGTTTTGGGAAGTAAATTGAAATAAGTCCTATGCATTCAAAATGTGCCCCTCAACAGTTCTCTGAAGACTTGCTCTTGTGGCAAGACATTTAATTGTTCCCCCTACTCCATCACATGCATTTTTGCCATGACTAGTGGAAAAGAAATGCACTCAGCTGTGATGCCATAGTCCTCTTTATGGTAACATAAATTAAGAAAAATTTTGTAATTCTTGTATTGTGCTAAACTACCATCACTAAAATATATCACATTTGTTGTATGTAGGTGTTCTTGTTTCGCATATTGCAAAAGTGACTTCTGGAATGTGAAAAAAATTGTAGTGTCATGTTTCAGGCAGTCACTAATACAGCATATGGGCTTGGACTTCAGCTGGCAGTCACATTTGTAGTTAATTTCAAATGGGTGTAATGTAACTTGAATATTATGCCAGTGAAAACCTTGAGCAGCATCTACTTGCAGAATGCATGTGTAATTTTCTGCAAAGTCTGCTAAAATTATGCGATGTTTATCATCCAAATCTGCTTTCACTTGCTTTAAGCATCGACTGTGATTTGGCTAAAAAATGATGTTTTGTTAACTGCACTAATTTTGCAACCAGGAAATCAACAAAATCATCAACTGGTTTTACTAAAGTTTCAAGAGATGATCGGCCAGTTTGAAATCACTGTTTAAAAACAACTGTTTCTTTAGTTTCAAGGTATTCTAACCCCATAAGAAAATCTCGAAGTGTAGATTCATCGGGACATTCAGGACAACGGTGAAGCACGTGTTACTCCGATTCCAGGTTACACACTAGTTTTAGGAGGAGTTCTTGATATGACATGCTTAAATGTATACTATTCATCATAAGCTTAACATTCTGGTGGTAGGTACATACACACACTGAATGAATACCATGACTACTTACAATTACACACCCTTTAGGACACAATTCCCAAAACTTTGTGAAACCAATTTTTGCTTTGGGATTTTGTTCCTTAAATAATAAATAGACATCTTTTAAATTGAGCAGTATTAGTCTCTTTGTTCCCAATTCTCTTTTACCATGTTCTGTTGGTATAGAAACACAGTCTTTTTTATTCGCCGAAACTCTATACAGATGTCATCGCCACAATAAACCCCTTATTTTCTGTTCAACTTCAGCACTTAGAGTACGACCTTTCCTTTTGTCAACTTTACCTAAAACACCTTCTTTGTTTAATATCTTTTGAGCCTTTTTGACCATGTACTCGGTGGTTTCAAAAACCCTGATTGTTTGCGGGATGCTCCAAGACTCAGGAACAAGAGTCAATATCTCAACTTGTTCATCTATTTTACTACTTTTAAATCTGTTTTTCAATTTATACATTAGACTACTACAATCACTGCACTTCTGTTTGTTTCTTTGTTCACTTTCTTTTCTTCCTTATGAAGATTGAACATTTAAAGCCTTACTTACTATATCTTGGAAACTACTTGCAACTTGCTGAGTTTTGTTTTTCAGATAAACTACTCTTTCTTCAAGATTTCATTTTGTAACTTTAATGGGAGAACATTGAATCAATTCACAGCTTTCATTTAGCTTCTTAATGACTTCACGAGTCAAATCATCTGGTTCATAACACTGCCTGAAAGATGGCTTTCTTGGACATTGTTTAGAGAACAGTTTGAAAATACCATTTTTCTACAAGATATGCACAGTTTTGTACCTGGTATAAGTTCAACACATTATTGAAATGTTCTTGAAAATGGAAGGGAAATAGTTCTAAGGCTTTCATAGATGTTCTTTTTGTGTCTTTTAGAAGGATCACAACATACCCTTTGTCAATCAGCAAATGTTGAAAGAAAATAATGCAGATGATGGTTGCATATGTTTTCAAAATTCACATATTAAACTATTAAAGAAAACTGCTACATTTAATTTTGCTGATTTAGAAAGATCATGGTGCATACAATGGAAATCAGGCTGTTGTGACCATATCAGAAGTCTTTTACAAAAAAATAATGTCAACAAGGCTTTCAAGATCTGTATTCATTTTTAATTAAATAATACAAAAAATAAAAACAAATATTTGATAACCACATAAAAAGTGAAATATTGCGAAAATAACATTAGATGACATTGTAACATAAGAGGGTACTATTTTAACTATTCTCACAAATGTGTGTTTGTTTGAGGTTCAATAAGGGGACTTAAACCTGTTCCAAAATGTTGATTTTGAAGTAAAATTTTTGCAAAACAAATTAATTTTTTTATTTGATCGCAACAAAAAACACCCTTTTTATTTTTAAATCATAAAAAGTATATGGATGGCTCATTCTATAAAAAAAATATGATACTTGTGTTAGTTGTGGTTTGCAAGCTGTGGCTTACCGAACGTATCAAGGTACAAAGTCATTAAAATCCACTTTGAAAGCTCATTGACATTTTTTTCTAGCATTAGTACCACTTTTATACCTTATTTTGATAGATCAAATAAATAGCTTTAATTTGACACCAAGATAAGCCCAATCGGATGAAAAATAAGTGAAACAGGAGGATTTTTCTTAAGTGACGGAGAAAGTGAAAGGCCTAAATCACGTGAAAATTGAAAACTTCAAAAATTTCTCCCAAGTCCAATTTTGGATCAAAAAATCTGAAAAAATTAATTTGAGGTTATCTCATAGGTACCTATATTCATAAAAAAAAATTTGATAAAAAATATGTGACATGACAGCACATGGCACCAGGTGACTTGGCGTGGAATGACCCCTGTATAAAGACCATTCAGAATGGATTGCATATACCACAAGATGAAAGATGAAAGATCAGCATTTAACAATAGAAAATGTTAAATAGATACTAAGTAAGCAAAAAAAAAAAAAAAAAAACACACTAGAAAACAGCCACATGGTGTTAGATGAAAATGAAATTAGAATGCGTGTAGGAACCACTTGGAAGAGAAATGCTCCAGATAGAGATTTGGGAAAGAGCTTGGGCCATCTAGCAGTGGATTGATCACGATCTGATGATGACACATTGGAATACATTTTCTCACAATCTTCTTTGGAGGAAGAATTGAGTTAATCTTTTTTTTTTTTTTTCCTCATTAAACTAGGCAAATTTAATTTCCCACCCCCAACAACATTACGACGGTATTATTAGAAAACCTAAATAACAATCATAATAATATTACATATATTTAACATCCTTAACATTTTTGGAAATAAAATATTATACCAAGTTTATTACATAACACTGCATACATACACACACAAAAATAAAAGGACAATACAGACACAATGAAAAGCAGCACTAAAATGGTTCTTGCCTTGTAATATGTAAAGCTTTTACTGTATCCCTTGGAAGATAAAAGGACGTCAGCGTTTTCCTTTCACCATCATCTTCATCCTTCAATATATCGTATATGGATGGGGGACGTGTTCCAGCTATGACATTAATTGGCCTAGTCAGGTTCATGTGCACCCGAATAAAACCATGAAGGGTCTCACCATCATCCTGCTTAAATAAAACACTCACATAAATCAGTCTATACACAACAAAAACAAAACACATTAAGAGAGGGGGTAATGGTTGATAACAATGACTTTACCATTAGAACCTTACATAAGTTTAGGAAGAGTCAAAAAATGATAAAAGAACATTTCCAGAGACTTATCAAAAGTACTAGACCACCGGTACTGTTGTGAGAAACATATATACAAGGGTTGTTCAATAAATAGTGAGACTCTTTGGCTGGAGCAAGTTTGCACTTCCTAATTTTGTCAATGGGTGGCGCTAGTGTACAGGCGATTTAAAGACTCTACAACTGCATTGCAGCTTGTTTGTTATGGAAGCCGTGTAATGTGCAGGACTAATTTCATTGTTCTCTCGTAGAAGATGGATGGATATATCCAAAGTTGCTCAACATGATGTTTTTCAGTTTTTGAAAGTGGAGAAAATGCCACCAAGCGAAATTCACATATGAATGAAGGTAGTTAGTGTATGGGCCTGCTTGTCTTCCACACAGTACTGTAATGTGGTGGCACCAGCTCTTTAGTGGTGGATGAACAAGCACTGCAGACTACCAAGATCAGGAGCAAAATGTCATGCTGTTTCAGTGACGACAATTGCATGTGTGGATGCTGCAGTAAAGACCAACCGAAGAATCTCAATCCGAGAGCTGGTGAACAGTGTGGGTGTGAGCATCAGAATTGTCAATACAATCATGCATTCGCTCCTTGAATATCGTACGGTCTGCACCACATGGGTACCAAAACATCTGTCCGATGAACAGATGACTCAACGAATGGGACTATCATTACAGCATCTGTTCCGCTACCATGAAGAAGGTGAAGATTTCCTGCTACGCATTATTGCTGGGGATGAAAGCTGATGTCATCATTTCCTAGAGTTGAAATGCCAGGGCATGCAGTGGAAACGTGCATCACCGCCACCGCTGATGAAATCACGGGCAACCATTTCCGCAGGCAAGGTGATGTTAACCCTGTTATTTGACCACCAAGGACCATTGCTTCTTGAGTGGCTACCAAAAAGATCAACCATTAGTGCCAAACAATATTGTCAAACTTTAATGAAGCTTCGACAATCTATCAAAAACAAGAGATCTAGCAACCTCACTCAGAATATTGTGCTTCTGCATGATAATGCCCAGCTGCATACTGCAGTTATCATGCAAAGGACATTGCACTGCTTTCACTTAGAAGTCCCTCAACATCCGGTGTATAGTCCTGACCTATCGCCCTGTGATTTTCACATCTTTAGACCTATGAAAAAATTTGTCAAAGGCTAACATTTCACTTCGGATGATCAGGCGCATGAAGCTGTAGATAACTGGTTGCAGCAGCAGCCTGCCCCATTCTATGCCGCAGCAATACAAGGACTTGTCCAACGATAGGACTGCTGTCTAAATGCTGGTGGTGACTATTTTTAGGTATGTCATGTTTTGACTCTTTCAGGCAGACTCTCACTACTTATTGAACAACCCTAATATATATATGACTTGTTTCAAACATATTTGGTAGGCCCACCTTTGGTCTAAAGAACAGCAGCAATCTTTTTAGGAATATTTGTTTTACATGCCAACTTTAGGGAAGATTATGTACAGAAAAGGATGAATGTGCAAATCAGGACCAAATATGCAAATGATTAAATAATAATGATCAATGACAAAATAGTAGCTCACCACAGCGCATGGAAACCGTGCACCAAAAAGGCTATATCAAGAGCAAAGCTCACACGCAGGGACAATTGTGACAGCGGATTGTTGTTGCATGATACATCAGATTGCAATTGCAGTTCCACGGACTGTGAGGATGCCTCCATGTCGGATCCATGCACAATACGAGCAGTTGGGTGAGTTTGAGAGAGGACATATAATTGGGTTGGAGAGAGGCCAGTTGGTCAGAGCGACGTGGCAATCAGACAATGTTGGTGCCAATGGGTTAAGGAGAACACAACCCAGCAGCATGCAACGAACGGCCAAGAGCAACAACAGAATGTGAGGATCGAGCAATTGTGAGAGTCACATGAACAAAACCGAATTAATCGCTCTCAACCATCTGTGGCCATGTTGCATAATTTACAGGTATGAAAGTGGCCATTCGGACCGTTGCCAGACAACTTGCGGCACGGGGAATACATTTCAGGCCACTTCACTGCCAACCACTGACTAGCAAGCATCACTGGCGCAGGTTGCAAAGGTGTCTGGCCCGATCCAACATGGGAGACTGTTCAGTGGCGTTGTGTTGTCTTCAGTGATGAGTCATGGTTTGCACTTGGTGTCGATGACTAGCGCATACATGTCTGGAGATGAGCCTACCAGCGCAGGGATCCTTCCTTTACCGCGAAACAGCACACACACGGGGAGCGAGTGTCTGGGGGAGCCATTCTCTATGATAGCCGGGCACCCTTGGTAGTCCTCTGTATCGCCCTCACAGCTCAACAGTATGTCAACAACATTCTACAACCTGTTAAGTTGTCATTCCTGTCGCAGTTTCACAGAGCAATGTTCCAACAGGAAAATGTCCAACCACACACGGCACTGTTCTCCCAGGCCTGCCTCCATAATGTCGACACCCTTCCAGGGACAAGCACGATCTTCTGACCTCTCACCGATTGAAATGTTTCGGACATGATGGGATGCCACCTATGCCCATTCCGGAATGTCGGCATACCGGCCCGCAATTTGGACACCATTTGGCATGCTATACCTCAGGGCAGTATCCATGAACTACATGAGTCTATGCCATGCTGGGTAACTGCTTGTATCCGAGCCAGAGGAGGTTGGTTGGTTGGTTCATTGATTTTATTGGCGCAAGGGCCATGGTTGGCCAAAGAGCGCCAAACAAAAGACATCAAAAGAGAACAAAATCAATAAAATAAGTACACAAGGCTAAAAACAGGATGAAGCGGTAAAAGTGAAAGATGGAAATGAATACGGTAAAAACTACAAGACAGACAGACAAACAAACAGTATTAAAAACGTGCGATGAAGCTTAAAATATGGCTGATCAAATAAAACTGAAGAATGAGAACGATGAAAGGGCTAAAAAAGATAATGAAACAAACAGTACTAAAAACATGATACAAAGATTAAAATCTAGCTGATTCAGTAAAACTGAAAAATGAGTATAATGATAGGGCTAAAATCTAGATACGTTTAAAATAGTCAATTTGCTTAAAAAATGAAAAAACAACAACAGGATTGCAGTGGTCATTGAGGAGCCGCTGCAGTGTAGCGGCGTCCTCGTTCAACAAATGAGAATGAAAGAAATGAAAACGTACATCACGAAAACGAACACAGGTACACAAAAGATGAGTGACGGTGAGTCGGCAGTTGCACGCCTCACACATCGGCGCAGTGTCGCCACACAGCAAAAAGCGGTGAGTGAAACGACAATGCCCAATGCGGAGACGCGCAAGCACCACTTCCTCCCTGCGGTTCCGACGAGATGAGGAGTTCCAGATTTCGAGAATAGGTTTGATACGATGCAGTTTATTTTCAACCTGTTGGTCCCACAGACCCTGCCACGTTCGTTTGATATGATCACGAACAAGAAATCGAAAATTGCGATGAAACAGTGGCAAGGGTGTGACGACCAAAGAGGAAGCAGATCTAGCGGCCGCATCAGCACACTCGTTACCCGAGATTCCAACATGCCCAGGAATCCAGACGAATTGAATCTGGACACCGGCCTCGAGCAAGGAACGAAGAAGCCCTCGTACGTTCAAAAGAAAAGGATGATTACAATAGTCCAGCAATGACAAAGACTGCAGGACACTTAATGAATCCGTATAGACCATAGCACTATGATGAGAACTCGACTGAACATGAAGAAGTGCAAGATACACAGCATGCATCTCCGCCGAAAACACCGTGGCCTCAGCTGGGATCCGCGCTACTGACACGTCATCAACACAGACAGCTGCGGATCCAACGACTCCATGCATCTTGGAGCCATCAGTGAAAATGGGAGTGTATTCAGATTTGAGGGCACGATGCTCAGCGAAGAGCTGCTGGTACACTGACGCAGGGGTTGAGGATTTGTCGAAAGACGTAAAGGTGGTATCAACCATGACACCAAGTGGGTGCCATGGAGGATCCCCAAAGCCCCTGATCGCTGCAACAAGCGACAAGTCGAGCCCTGCATCACGAGCTACGGCCGCCATACGAAGACCGAAGGTTGGAACGCACGAGGGCCAGTTCGCAAATAAACGAGCATGCTGAGGATGGAAAACTGCTCCGTACAAAGGATGGTCTGGAAGAGACCGAAGTTTTAAGTAAAAGTGGACAGACAGCCGCAGACGGCGTAATTCAAGCGATGGTTCGTTCGCATCAGCGTAAAGGCTGGGAATCGGAGATGTTCGAAATGCTCCCGTACAAAGACGCAGTGCCTGATAATGAACAGCGTCCAAAGACCGGAGAACGGAAGGACGAGCCGAGCCATACACGATACAGCCGTAATCCAGTTTCGACCGAATTAAGGAGTGGTAAATGCGAAACAAAGAGATCCTGTCTGCGCCCCACGAAACTCTCGAAAGGATTTTTAGAATAGAAAGAGCACGCAGACAGGAAATCTTGAGCCGCCGAACGTGCACACGGAACGTAAGCGCACGGTCGATGGTCAGTCCAAGGAACTTGGTCTCCGGCAAAACTGGAATGGCTGCACGGTCCAAATACAGCTCGGGGTCAGGATGGAGGCCACGCCTCCGGCAGAAATGAACACACGCTGTCTTGTCGGGAGAAAGAACGAAACCATTGCTATTTGCCGCTTTAAAAATCTGATTAATACTAGACTGCAACTGCCTTTCAATGAAACGCATGCTCGATGACGAGCAGAAGATGTGCAAGTCATCGACATACACAGTAGCCAAAACCGCAGGAGGAAGATTTGTGAGGAGACAATTAATGCGAAGGATGAACAATGTGACAGATAAAATGCAACCTTGAGGAACACCTTGTTCTTGATGGAATGTTGCAGATAGCGTCGTACCCAGGCGCACCTGGAACACCCGATTGCGAAGAAAATTTACAATAAAGGTCGGAAGATTCCCTCGCAATCCGCATGCGTGGAGGTCACGGATAATCCCGTGCCGCCACGCACGATCATAGGCTTTCTCGATGTCAAAGAATACAGAAACCAGGTGCTGCCTACGCACGAACGCCTCGCGCACAGATGTCTCAAGGTGCAGGAGATGATCGTGAGGTGAACGATGACGCCGAAAACCGCTTTGTGATGGTGAAAGTAATTGATGATGTTCTAAAAAATTAATTAATCGTGAGTTAACCATGCGTTCGAGAACTTTACACAGACAGCTAGTGAGAGCAATTGGGCGATAAGTAGAGGGAGACTTAGGATCCTTGCCAGGCTTCGGAAAAGGTAGAACAAAAGCCTTTCGCCAAGACTCCGGGAAACTGTGTTCTAACCAGATGCGGTTGTATAAGATTAAAAGGTTCTCGAGAGACGACTGGGAGAGATGACGGAGCATGTCGTAGTGGATGTCATCGGGACCGACAGAAGTAGCCCCG
Source organism: Macrothele yani (assembly GCA_039090855.1). Taxonomy (NCBI): domain Eukaryota; kingdom Metazoa; phylum Arthropoda; class Arachnida; order Araneae; family Macrothelidae; genus Macrothele; species Macrothele yani. The sequence continues at coordinate 97,649,441 of CM076992.1, read as the reverse complement.
GACCGATGCAGAGCCACCCGAAGTTCACACATGCTGAAGGGGGAGTTATAACCAGTGTCGGTATACGGCGCAAAAGAGATTCTCTGGCGTTCCGCGGAGGACTGAATCCTATGAAAGGAGGCCGGATACGCCAGATCACTCGAAACGGAGGCAAACGCCTCCCCCAGACAGTCTGCAATCTCCCCGACGTCAGCATATGTGCAGCCGTTACTCTCGAGAATGGCAATCTGGTGTGAACTGTAGGTTCCCCGGATCTTACGAATCCTTTCCCACACAGTTTTCGAATTGGCACGTGAGGTAAGAGATGATACATACTGGATCCAAGACTCCCTCTTGCTACGTCGACGCACCAACCGAGCATAGGATTTAGCACGTTTAAAAGCAACGAGATTAGCCTCGGTTGGATAACGCCGAAAAGTAGACCAGGCCTTGTGTTGAGCTCTCCCTAGCCGCTGCGTATTTAGGGTTCCACCAAGGTTTCGGAATTCTGGGGAGCTTCGTAGATGTCTTACGAATTGAAAGATCAGCTGCCTGAAGAATACAAGTTGTGACTTTAAGTACAGCTGCGTCGATTGACTCTTGGGTCACCATTTCAGAAGATATCACCGCGGACGATGTGAAGACCTCCCATCTGGCACAATCCATCCTCCATCGAGGTGGGCGGGAGGCAGAATATTGCACGTTTGCATGGTGCCAGAGGACGATTGGGAAGTGGTCGCTCCCGTGGAGATCCTTACACACCGTCCACGACCAGTCAGCAATGATCGATGGTGAACCCAAGGTCAAATCGATCGCACTGAAAGATCTTGTCGGCTCATGGAAGTAAGTGTCAGCACCGGTGTTTAAAAGGCACACAGAGGCCGAGCACAGAAGAGACTCTATGCGACGACCTCTAGCGCTGGCGCTGACACTACCCCACAAAGGATGATGAGCATTAAAGTCACCCAAAAGAAGGAAGGGAGAGGGCAGCTGATCAATCAAGCTCTCCAGAACAGAGACGCTAACATCCTCATCCGGTGGTAGATAAACACTGCAAACAGTAAGAGGCACAGGCATAGAAATACGAACCGCCACGGCCTGCACAGTTGTGGAAACCGCGACGGAAGATACCGGAACCCTGTGAGGAACGAGAATAGCGACACCCCCACAGGCTATATTTCCAGACGAGTGGTCTGTCCGAAATGCACTGTAGCCTCGAACTGAAAGCAGGTCCGATGGTTTAAGCTTTGTCTCCTGAAGACAAAGGCACACCGGAGAGTACAAATAAAGCAGATGTTTCACGTCATCAAAACTGGTGCGAAAACCTCGGCAGTTCCACTGAATTATTGAACCCATGGGTAAAAATGAAATGAAAAAGGAAATGATTAAACTTGGTCAGCCTCCATTTCCTCTGGTGAGCGTTCCCCCAGATTTGGTGGTGTGTGACCAGGGGCCAAGATTGGTGAATGCTTTGTCCCAAGTGTCTTGGCGGGATTTGCTCGCCGTTGATTGTTTGGCTGAGACTTTGAAGGAGAAGAAATGCTCTTCTTATCCTTGACCTTGGTGTTGGTGTTAGTGTTGGCGTTTTTGCCAGAAGAAGTGGACTGAGTGCCCTTGCTGGTGTTGGAGTGAGTCTGCTTCGGTGAAGTGGCGGGTGCCGCTTTCAGACTCCTAGCTCGCGACTGGAGTGCCTCCAGTCCGGCTGCGATGATTTCCTCCATATTGAATGGACAGTTAGGGGAGATCTGAGCGTCGGTCTGAATGCCAACCGTAGATTTGGCAACCACCACTGAAGCGTATGATCGCCGATCAGATGTAACGGGAACCACTCTTCTTCTGGCCTCAGGATAGGAAATATTTTCCACCGTTTTGAGCCTTTGGATTTCCTTCTCCTCCTTCCACTTGGGACAATCTTTGGCTGATGCTGGGTGTGAACCCTTGCAGTTCACACAAAACTCGGCCTCGGCCACACATTCTGAGAGTAGATGCTCTGTGGCACCACAGCGTCCACACCTAGGAGTACTCCTACATGACTGCTGAGAGTGGCCGTACGACTGGCACCTAAAACATCTCAACGGGTTAGGAATGTACGGTCGTACCTCGAGGTGGAGATACCCTGCCTTGATGGATGTAGGCAGGGAAGGGCAGTTGAATGTCAAGATAATGTTCCAGGATGGGACAAACTGCCCATTCCTCCTGAAAGAAATACGCCGCACACCCGTAACATGTTGGCTCCTCAGTTCTTCGAGAAGTTCCTCCTCAGTGCAATCAATAAGATCCCGAGAGGAGACAACACCTCGAGATGAATTTAGGTAACCGTGTGGTGTTATTTTGACCGGAGTCTCAAGCAGCATGCTGGTGTTGATAAGTGTGGAACTGTAGGCCACAGTAGACATCTCAACAAGAAGATCTCCAGACTGGAGCTTCTTTACGCTTTTAGGAGAGCTTGCAATTGATTGCAGTGCTTTATGGATCCAAAATGGACTTTTGGCACTCAAAGGCTTTGAAGGGTCCAATGAGTGCACAAAAAAGAATCTAGCATTGGAAACATCAGCGACAAATTTTTTGGCGGAAGGACCTGAACCTTCCTCCATACTTCTTTTAGTTTTGGGTTCATGGGAAATTTCATTGAGAGCCATGAAAAAATTGAAAGGATTCATCCGCCGACTTCCCCACCCACAATCGAGCCCAACAAGGGAGAACCGGAGGTCCGCAAGCCCAAGTGGACGCAGGACACGGCTCTAGGGATAGCAAGCGGATATAGCAAGTTGATAGGGCAGACATGCGCTCGGCGAGCACCCAGACTTTCCCATGCCTGGGGAACACCCCTTTGGCATGCCCACCCTATCCCCAGACTCACCCTGTCGTACGAGACGACAAGCCGTTAGAGGTCTGGGCTCCACTCGGCCACAGACCTCATTGACTAGGAGTGGGTTAGTTCCCAGCCGCCCGTTAAGGGTGAAGCAGGGGGCAAAGAGGAGTGTTGGCAACTGGCGACAACAACACCCAGGCCTCCAGAAACCTCAGCCTCCAGCATCCCCTTTTCCACCTTACGGGTCACCGCACACGGCAAACGTGCAGGCAGGTCTAGCTAACCAGCTCGGAAAAACAAAGAAAGGAACATGAAATGGAGAAGACAGGAAAGAAAACGAGAAACTAAAATCCGGAGCTGGCGCATAATCACAACCTCAGCAACCTACAACTGAGGCTGGAGCGTGTCAAGTGAAAAAACAAAAAAGTGAAAATTCACATCTAGTACATGTCGGCTCGGGCCGTGGGGACGCCATCCCCATCAGCTGGATGAACAGCTGTCCCTTCGGTGATCTAATCGTTCTAGTCGTAACGACAAAATGATCCGTCACAAGGTCAGCTCGGGCCGTGGGGGCGCCGCTCCCCAAATAACTGGTAAACCAGTTATCCCCGTGCGGGGAGCCAGAGGAGGTGCTACAACATACTGACTTGTTCTACTCGTGTACCTGTTTAATCCGAATAAATGACCCTAGTGCTCTGGAATTCCAATCATTCCTTTTCCTATACATGTAGATCGCACATACCAATTTTCATTGATTTGATTATTCCTTCTGGGCGTTTTTTTTTTTTTTTGCTTTTTTTGTTTTTTTGCAAAAAGTGTACGTTGAATTGAACATCATAAACTGAATTGTATCTAGGCAGTGTTTTTAATTTATTTATGGTTACTTAAAAACCATTAAGTGTGCAAGAAAAAACTAAAAACTACATGATTTGATACAGAATGTGATCAATACTGCATTTTCCAGCACATAATATGCAGATTATCTGTTCCTAAAAATTTAAATTCTAGCCACTGTGGATTATATGACGGTGCAGATAATACGGAGCCCCCCCCCCCCAACTTCAAAAATGAAGCAGTTTTGCTTTTCATACTGTAGGAGAGAAATCTGTATTACATCAAAGCTTTAAGAATGCCACGTGTTCGATGATAATGCGCAGTGTCACAGCATCAACACATACCCTCCCCTCCCCTCCCCTCCCTCTTGGCTTTAAATGTCTGTGTGTATGTGTTTGTAGAAATTTCCTCTCTGCGGATTGCTGCTTTGTAAAAGTTAGGGAGAAAACATTGCATGCAGCAAAGTGCGTTGACCTTGAATAGGGGAGAGCAGTTTCCATTCCATGCTGCTCTGACCCGTGACCTCCGTGATGTCACCCCTTCCTCTTCCTGAGATTCCAACCCCACTCCCACTTGTTTATTTTGCTCTACTTCAAAGAGAATGCATCTCGTACAACAGCTCCAAGATTGAAGGGAAAAGCTTTGACACCATCACAAATTATTTACGGGCTGAAATCCAGTGTTTCAGTTATTGATGTAATTTCAGCATTACTCAGAGTTACAGCACGATTGCCACATAAATTAAAAATACAGTATATATCACAACCGTCTGAAAGTTGCGAGATATTGTAACAGTAACTTTTCTGAATTTTCAAAAATTTCAGCGATTTTATATTTTGTTAAACTCATTAAATGGAAAGAAAGCAAATTATATATATATATATATATACAGTAAAACCTCGAAAATCCAGCATCGACGGGACAGGACGAGTGCCGGATTTATGAAGCTACCAAAAATTGCATAATGGGTGCTATGTAAAGCACATATTTACATGTAACAGGTGCTCATCATCTACGCCTTATAAATATGCAGGGGTAGCGTGCTGCCAATCGAATTCTTCGCAATTTGCAGAAAGAAAAAGAAAGTTTTGGCAATGGAAAAAGTTTTGACGAAAATATTAGCGATTACCTTTTTGTATTATTTATTATAAAACTCTGTTGTGGATTATGCATCTGTTTTGTTTTTTTACTTTTACTATGAATTTTGTCTGCGGACTATACGCCGGTGTGGATCATACACCGACTTTTTTTTTTCTCATGCTGAATTTTACCATCTGCGGATTATACACCGCCACAGATTATATGCCAAAAAATACAGTAGATGTAGAACTTCAATATTTTTTGGAAGTAATTATGCCTACTATCACTTATAATTTACTGTATAATGGAAATATAGCTCACTATTTATTTTAAAATGCAGATCACTTCAGTTTGTAACAAAATCGTTTATGGCAAATTTATGGTTGTAGCAAAGGAACTTTCATTCTAATTGATTTAGGGAAAAAACTGCATGATAAGACTATTTATTTACAAAATGAAGTCAAAATTCCTGGCCACAGAAAATAAGAAAATACAAGTGTTGCCCAAAATGGCAAAGATGGGAAAGAGGAACTGAGGAATGTCTGAAAAAAAAACAATGAAAAGCAGACTTCTAACATCTGTAATTTCTTTTCACAGAAAAGTTTTTATTGGGTTGTGGTGTGAATGAAGCAGTTAAGGGATGACCAGGATGGCAGAAGGATCACTTAGCACTGTGCATGCAGAGATGGCTGTTGAGGAAGCACATCCTGAACTGATTCAAATGTGAGACAAAATTGTGCACAACAACGAACTAATTCAAATGTGAGACAAAATTGTTCACAACATTCCAAGACTTTTGTACTGCCATTTATGACGTTGTCGTATATCCACTATTAGAAGATGCTGAGAACATGTATTAAATCTAACAGAAGAAAATTGACATTTCAGGCTCTGACACTGAGGACAGGGTTTAAACTGCGATCGCATTTTTCGAAAATAAATGCGATTTCGCTAAAATATTTATATTTCTTTTCGTATAAATGCGAAAACGTTTAAATGGGGCTGTTTCTTAGTGAGCGCCATTAAAATTTCAAGATTTCATCATACACATACGAAATATAGTCGTGGTGGAATTTCTCTTCTTTCATCATGTGATACAAATGATGCATAGAAACTAGTAGCCAATCCAGTTCCTAAGATGTCATAAACCGAGCTCTCCCTTACGTTCTCTCCGCTTTGGGTTTTTGAAAATTGGCAACACCTAGTCGCCAACCGTGGTCATCTCACTCTCACGTGTTCGCTTTCGCGGTAGTCTTTTTCACGTGGCCTTATTCGTGTGTGTTGAACATTTTTTCGTAATCTAAATATGGATAAATGGTTAGGAATAAGTTCCAAACGAAAAAACGATATTGAAAGTATTACTACTACACAACAGCCAGCTGAAAAACTTAAGGTATCCAAATCTTTAGTGAAAAACTGGCTTTCACTTTATATAAGTGAGCCAAAGTAAGATGGCATGACGGTCAACCTTACATTTCGTGTGAGCTATGCCAGAAATCCAAGAAGAAAAACATCCTTGCAACTGCTGAAAGTAATTTTTTTTCCCTCTTTATTTACTTTTTTTCTTTTGGTTAAATTAATTTTTTTCTTTGTCATGCTTGATCGGCATTCAAAAACAGCATGTCCAAGATGGGCAATCGCATTTGGCAATCAATCGCGCAAGCAATAAATCTACGAAGACGAATTTCGAAACATCGCCATGTTTACAAATTTCGGATCCCCAAATTTAGTTTCAAATCTGAATTAATATTTTTGTTTACATAGGGTAAATCTGTAGTTTAGTGTCCTAAATTATTTCGCCGCAAATGTTGAAGGATTTCAAAAAAGTGAGACGTACAAATTTTAAAGTATGTAACATACATGCCAACTTTTATGGATTATTCGTAAAATTTGCGGATTTTTGCTTAATTTTACTGATTTACAGATAAAGGTATTTTTTACGGAATTTTTAATATTTCGATTGCTCAATCAAAATATTTCAATCTCCAGCAACCAACCACTTCGTTCTATCAGACCTTACGAATGCTGTGCGCACTTATTTTCCCACTGACTTAACGAAATGTTTGTTGAAAAACACCTGTGAGCGTTCTCATGGCGGATATACACTGAGTGGCCACTTTATTAAGACCACCTGACAGTTTTAAGCAAATGAGCTATGGCTGCACGCTGTTGCCGCCAGAGGGCTAGGCTAGTATAAAAAGGGAAAGCTTAGTGCTTGCGACAGTAGTAGAAGTGATTTTTGGGTGACGAGATGGGTAAAAAATGTGATTTGACAGACTTTCAACGTGGGACGATTGTACGAGCTCGGAGCCATGGAGCGAGTATCACCAAAACTGCTGCATTCGTGAAATGTTCCAGAGCAGCTGTTGTTAAAGTGTTTAAAGACTGGACTGTCAGCCAAAAAACTGGGTCTCTATGTGCAACATGTGGTCGTCATCGACTAGTGACTGCTCGGGCAGAACGGACAGTGTCCAGACTGGTAACAGACAACAGAAGGGCAACAGTGCAGCAAATTACAGACCATCTTAATCAAGAATCCCCTCAAATGATCTCTGAACGCACTGTTCGCCGTACACTGCATCGGATGGGATATGGCAGCCGAAGGCCTGTTCGAACACCTTTGCTGTCTGCAGTTAACAAGAGAAAACGTCTCCAGTTCGCACAGGAGCACAAGGATTGGACAGTCGATAATTGGAAACAAATTATGTGGTCCAATGAATCACGTTTTCAGTTGCACCATGCCAATGGCCAAGTGAGAATTTGGCAGAAACAGCACGAAAGCATGGACTCCAAATGCATTGCTACAACCCTTCAAGCTAGTGGAGGCAACGTTATGGTTTGGGGAATGTTTTCCTGGCATGCTTTGGGCCCTTTAATTCGTGTTGATCAACGTCTGACTGGCACATCATATCTAAACATCGTTGCGGACCAAGAGCATCCTGTCATGTGGATGGTTTATCCCAATGGCTACTTTCAACAAGATAATGCGTCCTACCATAGTGCTCGTATTGTACAGGATTGGTTTCAGGAACACGCCGGTGAGTTTATTTTGCTTAGGTGGCCCCCACAATCTCCAGTTCACAACTCCATTGAGAATTTGTGGGATGAAGTTGAACGAGCCATCAGACAGTTGGATCCACAACCCTGCAATCTCATACTCCTGGAAAGTGCTATTCATCAAGCATGGTCTCAGATCCCACAAGCCACCTATCAACATCTCGTGGAGTCCATGCCACGAAGAATCGACGCAGTATTAAAGGCAAAAGGTGGCCCAACGAAGTACTGAGGGGGTGGTCATAATAAAGTGGCCACTCAGTGTATATATACACTGGCATGCAAAAATTAAGGACAAGACGGTTTTTCGAATGTTAACGTTGTGCAGAAGTGCTCCACATTGACTCAAATCATACTAAAAGATCCCCAAGATGTAAGAATATGGGACAAGTGAGCAAAACCGTCCAAACAAGGAATCCAAAGGAAACAAAGGCACTTTATTCAAAAGGTAGCTTCGAGCACAACTGGACAGAAGACAGAAACGTCCATGTGACAGGCGGCTGCCAAGAAAATCCAGTCTTTAGTAGAGGATATGATCACCCCTGACTGCGTTGTGGGATTTACAACGTCTGTCCATGCTGAGGACAAGGTTGTCAAGGAGCTGTTGAGGCATTGCGGCCTATTCCTCTTGTGGCGCCAATCGCAGCTGCGGAATCGTTGCTGGCGGCTGGTGACGTGCTGCCAAGCGTCTCCCGGGAAGGTCCCACACAAGTTCGATTGGATTTAGGTCCGGGGACCTTGCGGGCCAATCCATGTGTTGAATATCTTCACTCTCCAACAGCTCTGCGACAGCCACTGCATGATGAGGTGTACCGTTGTCGTCCATGAAAAGGAACTCAGGACCCACAGCACCTCTAAACAGACGCACATGAGGCAGGAGAACCTCGGTACAATAGCGGACACCAGTGACTGAACCTCCTTGGAAGATGCAGAGGTCAGTACGGTTACCAAGCATGATACCGCCTCAAACGAGAACTCTGCCACCTCCAAACCGATCCCTTTCGATGATGTTGGAGGTGTGATTGTGTGTTCCCTGCTCTCTCCAGAGGTGTATACGTCCAGAATCGCTCGTCAGACTAAATCGGCTCTCATCCATAAGGAGAACTCGACCCCACTGCTGATGTGTCCAGTTCTTGTGTTCCTGGCACCACAGAAACCACCGTCTCCGATGAGCAGGCGTTAATGGCACACACAGTACTGGTCGTCGTGCAAATAGACCACCTTTGTGCAGCCTCCTGGCCATGGTAAAACACAATAAGGGACGTCCAGTTGTCTGTTGCATGTGCCTTGCGATTTTTCTCGCTGTCTGCCGTCTGTCTCTTCTCACCCGTAGGACAATATACCGGTCGTCCGCCGCCGTGGGTGCTCGTGGACGACCACTGCTAAACTCTCGGACAGCTGTTCCTGTCGTTTGAAATGCTGTTCCTGTCGTTTGAAATGCTGTCCAAGCTCGTGAAACGATGCTGTGAGCGATCCCGAACTCCTCGGCCACACTTCGACCTTCTTCCAACTTCCCAATGACACAACCTCGGGTAAAGTCATCCAGATGTTGTCTACTGCATTGCCTGTTGGTCATATCACACGGTGGCAGCAACTCGACGTCATTCAAACTGATGTACAGCATGCAATAGCTTTCACCGAATTGCTGAGCGTACACCGCCCGTGTGCTTTATACCCTTCCGACAACATTACAACTACCCCCACCCCCACGTCATGCTGCATATATGCGCATGCCCTACCGTACCGGACCCTAGTCTATCTCCTGAGTGGTCTTTCGGTCCGTTCTGCCGGCTTGTTCCGCTGTTATGCTAATTTCTCCACTTCGTCCTTAATTTTTTCACACCACTGTATTATGTGTCTTCTTTTCTTTCAGTTAAAGCACAGAATAGTGACTTCCTTTCTTTTTTTATACTGTTTAGTTAGCAAAGATTGGCGAAGAACACCTGCATGTGTTCCCACATTTTCCTCATGCTTGTCATTACTGCGCTTGCGCACCAGCTGTAACGATACATTTTCTCACGCTCCCGTCGCTCTGTAACATAAACAAACACACTCTAGCGAAGCTCGTAGTGTGTTGTTTATGTTACTTCGAAAGATCCGCGAAGTACTTTTTCACATTTTTTTTGTTTGCTGCTCATCAGAGGAAAGTTGTATTTTTCTTGACAGTTGTACCGTGTATAAGTATCTCTCTTCCTTCCTCACTTTTTAAGATCCGTGTTTTTACTTATTGTATTTCGAAACATTTAATGCATAATAATTTACTTTTGTTTCTTTTTCATTTTTTTTTGTGTGTGTGAAGATGAGAATTTTATGTTCAACATTTACAGAACGGATCGAGCTTTTGTTTTTCGTTGTTTGCATGCAAAGTGATTTTATTTCATTTATTTTTCTTTTGTTTTGTTTTTACATTTCCGCTGTTTTTCGTATGGAATTTTCTTATTAGAAATCGTTTATCAACAGAAAATGTAAAACACATTAACCATTAACATAGAAGGGCCAGGTTATAAGGAATTTGATTTTAGAATTGCATATGAAAAATGGTTAAAGAAAAAACATCGTCGCATTGTAAATTAATGAAAAAAAAATAGTGTTTTCATTGGTCTCTAAATAAATCTTTCTAAATAAATGCTAAATTGTTTATAAAAAATGCCAAAAGAAATTTCAAAATGCTAAAATGTTTCTGGAGATTTTAACTAAAATGCTAAAGGTTTTCAAAGCCAGTTCATACCCTGACTGAGGATGAAGATGCAACTACAGGACCAACATTATCTGCTGCATCTGCAATATCTTCATTGAATGTCATAGCAAGATTTTTGATGTCACACAACATGTATACTTTTAGTGCAACAGAAACAAACAGTTTTATAGAAAAATTAATAATGCCCTGTGTTTCAAAGAAGCAGAGTTCTTTGGATTTGTGGATATTAAAAAAAGTAAGTCTAAAGAGAGTTTTTCTGTCTATATGAACTACATACATACATACATACAGTATGTACTATTGATGTATACATACTATATACACTATGTGGACAAAAGTGATTTGCCACCCCCATGCAGGCACAATGGTGTGTTCCCGCAGCAGACACGTGTTCGATAAGATATAAAAACAGCAACAGGAGTACGCTCAGATCAGTCACTGATAAAATGGCTAGCAGGAGAGAGCTCTTAAAGTTTGAAAACAGCATTATAATAGACTGCTCAATTGGAGGTATGAGCATAAAAAGCATACATTGCTGATGACAGACAGGTTGCTAAATCAACTGTCGCCTTTGTCGTCAACAAGTGGAAGGAGGCGGGACATTGCAAGAATTCACCTTGCCCTGGAAAACCCACGAAACTGCAACCCAAGGATCAGAGAGTGCTGCAGAGGGAGATCCGGAAAGCCAGGTCTCAACCAATGCACACCATAGCACGAGTTCCAGATGGGCACAGATGTTATGAATTCCACCAAGACACTTCGAAGAGGCACACCCAGGTATTATGGCCAAGCAGCTGCCCATAAACCTCTCATCCCAAAGCCCAATAAAGCCATGCAACTACGACGGTGTCAACAACACAAAAATTGGAAATTGGAGCAATGACAGCAGGTGTTATGGAGTGAAGAATCCCGCTTCACATTATTTTGATGGGATGGAAGTGTCTGGGTTTGGCAGTTACCCGGAGAATGTCTGCTTCTGGAGTGTACAGTGCTGACTGTGAAGCAAGGAGGCAGTGGAGTTATGGTATGGGGCTGTTTCAAATAGTACGGTGTGGGTCCACTGGTTGTTATTCATGGAAATATGAACTCTGCTGTATAGATATCCCGGATAACTCAATGCTGCCAACATTGTAGCAGTTCTACGGACACGATTGTTTCTTCCAGGACAACAATGCCACGTGTCATGTTTACGGGGCTACAATGGAATGGTATGAGGAAAATCAGGTCTTGTGGATGGATTGGCCTGCTCAGAGCCCAGATCTCAATCCCATTAAACACCTATGGGATGAACTTGAACAACAGGTGCGGTCTAGACCAACACGACCTTCTTGACGGACAGAGTTGGTTGATGTATTCAAGGCGGAATGGAGGAACATCTTGCTATCCGTACTCCATGGACTTGTGGACAGTTTACCTTGACGGGTGGCTGCTGTAATCTCTGCAAATGGAGGATCTACCTGCTACTGATGTAAATACAATACTGTTTTTCTATTTACTTACAGTGTCCAATCACTTTTGTCCACATAGAGTAGTACTATTTCACATTTAATCAATAGGTTTTTTAAATGAACTTACTGATATAACTAAGTTTTCATCAGGTACCTTGGACTTTGTTATAAATGGGTGCGACTGTACTGACAAAACACCAAGTGTCACACAAACATTTAAAAAGCAAAGTAAGATAAATTCATATTTTACCAGAGCCATATCAGAGCTTTGATGTATTTTATTATAATGTTCTATCCTCCAACGAAGCTTATCTCCTTCTAGCTGTTCAAAAAACAAAGGAGACAACCGTTCCTAAAATGAGAAAATAAAACATACTGATCCTGAAATTAAAAGAACACAATTGGTAAAAAGTAAAAAAAATCAATATGTACACTAAATGTTGCACAATTGATATAAGATACCACAGCCCTTTATTTCAAATAGAAGTTTCTGTCCAAGGCAGTTTTGCAAAACTGTGAATCAGTTTCACAGCTATAAGGATAAAATAGCTAATATTGTCATTGCTGAGGAACACTGTATCAACAAATAGCAATCCATTGAAGAAAATTACATGTAACTGAATTAGCAGCCTAGGAATTTGCATAAACAGAGTTCTAATTAATGCAGGAACATCAAACATACATTTTATAGAAAAATTAAGCTGCATTAGTGGGGATAATTTGCTTGTTTTAATTAGATTTTAATGGTGCAAGGGCCACATTTGGTCCAAGAGTGCCACATCATAGTACAGTATTAACAAACATTGCTTGAATGGCAGGGATATCAACTTGCAATCAACTTGAAATGTTGAAGATAAAGTATTACAAAATCTTTACTGTTGCCACTCAGTTAGGATCATTTTAAATAGTCAGTTTTACAATGGCAGAGCAACTCAATATTCAGTTCCATGCAATAGGATTTTGTGTTCAGCTTAGAAAAAGTGATTCAAAAATTCTGAAACTCATTTGGCCAGCCAATGGAGAAGAGGCAATAAAACAAAATGTAGTTTTCAAATGGAAGAAGCACTTTACATATGGAAAAATTAACATGGAAAATGAACCAAATAGCAGCACACCCAGCACAGTGATTACAGATGCCTACACAGAGAATGCAGAAAGATCACTATTGGAAGTACAGTATTAAGCATTAACAATCTTCAGTGAAGGTGGCCCTGATAGACATCAGCTTTGTCATGAACACAGGTGCCAAATGAACCTTTACAGGTAATCATTAAAGCACATAAAATCAACATACAACTGTACTTCCACACAGCGTAGGAATTAAGCGGTATCGCACCGCAGTTTGCGATGCATAAATAGATCAATGCTAAATGAAATCATTTTTGCATCACAGTACTTGCAATGAATCTAATCTATACGACGCATCCCCCCCCATTTGTCCGCAGTTCCGTTGGAATCTCACATGGACTCGACACCAAATATACGGAACAAAGTTTTTTGGGGAAAAATCAGACCATCGGCGGCATGTTCCAATGCCGAAACCACTTCCTTCGCTCCTTTCCCATGTTGACAAAGAGCCAAAAGCTGTCAAACCGGTTGTGATCACTTGCTTTCACTGTTTCTTTGATTTATGTGACAGGGAATGTACCATTGGCGACCTTAGTAGGGGCAGAAAGACAGCTTCCCTCTCTCGATGTTTTGGGAGCCCGAACATCGCACTTGGGTTGCTCCTGAGGAAGCATCAGCTACAGGTGAAAGAATTAGCGTAAAAGGGGAAAAAACGTCCTTCACTCTAGTGTTGGGCATAATCGATTGAATTTAAGAATCGTAAGGTTGTAATCGAGAGATCTGACAAATTGAGATATTCATTCGAATGATTTTAATTTTAGAATTTACCGGTAGAAGGGGCAATACGCTCAGAGCCGTCATCTGCGTTTGACAAATCAAGATATTCATTCGAGTGATTTCTAATTGGTGCTATACGCTCTGAGCTTTCTTCCGCTGGACGGAAGGACTCTAAGGACGCCTAAATTGTTTCAAATAGCATAACCTGTCTCAAGAACTTAGAATGAACCCAAGTGATCCTTCCTGCGCGAGATAATTCGATCACACGAAGAGCGAGTCTACTTCCGAACTTCTCAGATCTCGGTACCACGCAAGATGTTTTCGGGTAGACGAGCAATTGCACCTTTCAATTGCACTCGTTCGAAGGAGACAGCGTAGGAGCAATTGAGAGGTTTTTTCATTCGAATGAATTTGATGTAATCGAATGTTTAGAGAGATTTCCATAATCGAATGAATTGATTATTTCTACTCAATTATGCCCATCATTACACTTCCCTTGTCACTCACTCCAGAATCACACACACAGACTGTGTGCGGGCCGAGAGCCATGTTTGGACTTCTGCACTAACCAATGACAGGTTCGAATGGTTTCCTAATGCTTAAAGTCAACTAGAAAGGGAGATTTTGCGTGCAAACGCAAGAGCCCTGAAATACCGGAAGAGAAGTCTTTGTGACTGTCAACGTATCGACAAATGGTGGAACTCATCATTTTTGAGAAAATAACGTTTAGTCATGGCTGTGCAGTTGAAAACAATAAGAAACTGGATTAATGTTATTGATCCAAATAAAAGTTGTGTTTAGATTATGAACTAAATGAAAAAAATCTTGTGGTTAAGGTATGCTGCACTTTATGTAAATGATATGAGAATCGACTGAAGTACAAAAGAAACTTCAGTTCAGCGTTTATTACTGGAATCAGCGGTTCTGCACTAAATAAGGACAATGTTGTGCAGCATATGAAATCTGATATGTATATATCAGCTGTAAATTTTGACCTAAAGCCAAGTACTATTGTTCAAATGATGCCGACTCCAATTGGAAGGAGTTTGAATCGAATCGAAGATAAAAAAAATGACAGAGTAGGTAAGCTTATTGATATAGCCTACTTTGTAGCAAGAGCTACCATACTCTATATTCCCCACAACTGCTGAATTGGAAAAACGGCATGATGTTCAGCGTGCTGATACTTATCTTAATCAGAAAAAATGTGCTGAATTTATTGACTGTATTGCCATAACCTTGACTAAAGAATTATGTGCTGAACTGGAGAACTCCAATTACATATCGGTTTTGTTGGATGAATCAACAGACGTGAGTACCTGTGAGAAAATTCTTGTGTATGTAAAATACATGGACTCTCTAGTGGAAATATGCAGACTAAATTTGTTGCCCTGCATAATGTTACTTCTGGAACTGCAGCAGATTTAAAAATATCTTTATTGCGTATATTGGAAGACTACGGAATTAACTTGAAAAAGAAGCTTGCTGCATTTTGTTCAGATGGTGCAAATGTCAACATAGGTATTAGGCAAGGACTGGCTACAAAACTAAAAGATTGCCTGTGGCTTGTAATAATGCATTGCCTCAATTGTCGTCTTGAACTGGCTGTTAAAGATTCCATTAAAGATACATAGTTTGAAACTTTTATAAATATGATGATGAACCTTTATTCATATTATAAACATAGTCCAAAAAGATGAAGGGAACTGCAGGTATTAGCCGATATATTGGACGAACAAGAAAATACGGAAACGTATAATCCAAAAAATGTTCAGGGCACATGTTGGATCGACCACAAAAAAAGAGCAGCCATAGCACTTGTGAAGTCATATGCTCTCATCATTGCTCATTTGGAAAATACAGCTTTGGAAACTAGTGGGGATGTGGCAAAAATAAAGTGCTATTTAAAAATTTTAAAATTAAGGAAGTTCATGTACCATCCGCTTTTGATGGTAAAACTATATAGTATCATCTCGAAATTATGCCTAGCTCTACAGAAAGATAGTTGCGACCTTATACATACCACCACTTGCCTTTATAAACTAGAGCATGCCCTAGAAAATTTAACTGCTGACGATGACAATACAGCATCTAACACATTATACTTAAATGTCAACAATTCAGTTGTTGCACAATTTACTGTTTCTCACATTGTATTATTGTTGAAGTGCTTGCGGGAAACGTCTTTGTTTGACCAAGGGTTATAATCATATAACATGCAATAAACTTTATAATATAGAAATAAACTGATAATAGCAAGTTAAGAATGTTACTCACATTTGGTCATAGAGCATTCCGGAATATTGAAGGGTCCTCCGTATTGTAGTCCCACTGTGATGAAATTCTGTTCATCTTGTTTTAAAAGTTAGACATTGCTTCTTCCACACAAACATTGATTCACTCAAATCTTCTTATTGAAGGGTTAAGTTCAGGCTTGATATTTGATCTTGTTATTATCCTATGTTTTGTTTCCAAATGGTATGGTAAAAGCTGTAAGTTAGTATCGCTTTTTTGAGTCGTCATTTAAAAGATGATATTTAAGAACATTAAAACAATTAAACATTCTGAACCTTATGTTTAAGGGGAGTCGATCTGGTAAGAAATATCCTGTATTGACGAAAGTTCAGTTCTCGTTTCCCGCAGCACCAAATTCCCATACTAGTTTCAACTACCATTTCATAGTCTTCTTCAGTGGGCAAAAAATGATGTATTTCTCATTATTCATGTTGTTCCTTGGCCATCTATCTCAAATCCACTGGCAGAGTCAAAAGTTCCACGTCGGCAGAAACTCAGCGCATTCGGATTTTGGTTTGACTGCGCATCTCATGTCGTGCGTGTTTCTGACTGGAGCATCCAAATTTGTTCCCGATTCTAATTCCTGCGGTGTCGCCATTTTCTGTATGCCGATAGACTTACTATTTATCTTGTTTCTGTACTTTTTTTTTTTTTCTGTTTTTTTTTTCTTTTTCTTTCTTTTTCTCCTGTTCTATGAGGTATTTCCAAGTGTATGGAAGGTTCATTGGGTCATTATAATTACAATTTGTCTCCCTAGTCTTTTCAATCATCACCGCTTTCAATATTAAAATTTGGGCCTTTGTTTTATGTGATGTTATTAATTTTGCTTCTGGCCAATCTGGGACTGCCTCTTTTTCAATGCAATGTTGAATTAAAGACATTTTGTTCTCTTTTTTGTTCCAGTTAGACATATGTTCTCCCAATCTGGTCCTAAATCTTCTTTCAGTACTTCCTATGTATACTTTATTCTTTTCTTCAATTCCCTTCGTTTCTGTAGAGGTGTTTTTTTTTTTTTTTTTTTTGGTATACAATATACTCCTGCTTTATCGAGTATTGATCTTTTTTCGCTTCCCGTTGTCAATATCGTTTCGTTATCAATAACTGTCTCCGCCAGTATCATTTTTTCTTTCGCGCATTCCTTCTTTAAAATATTTGTTAGTGGAGGAATGTAAGGGAATTTACTTGCAAATTTCATTTCTGTCTTAGGTTTAATGTTGTTGTTATAAACAGATTTTTTCGTATTTTCAAGTATTTCTTCAATTACCCTTTTTCTGTATCCAAACTTCTTAGCTGTTTCGGTTATCCAGTTAATTTCCGTAATTTCCTTAGTTTTATTACTTGAGTGGGCTAAAGCTCGTTTAATATAGAATTGTAATGCTGATCTTTTATATTTCCATGGGTGTCTTGCATCAATCGGAATAATTGCTGGAATAAACGTTGGTTTTCTATAGACTTCATATTCAATCATATTGTTGTTTCTAAATAAAGAGATGTCTAAAAATTGTAGTTGTCTGTTTATTTCTTTTTCCACAGTAACCTGTATTGATGGATAAAAGCTGTTGTATTTTTGTATGAATGCATCAAGGTCTTTTTCAGATTGCTGCCAGAAGATAAGGATATCATCTACATATCTCAAATACATTAATAGCTTATTCTCATTGAGTGGTTTAATAAATTTATTTTCGATGTCCTGTAATACTATTTCAGCAAGAAGACCAGAATCGGTCTTCTTTTTTTTAGACATTTCTTTATTTAGAAACAACAATATGATTTAATATGAAGTCTATAGAAAACCAACATTTATTCCAGCAATTATTCCGATTGATTCAAGCCACCCATGGAAATATAAAAGATAAGCATTACAATTCTATATTAGAAGAGCTTTAACCCACTCAAGTAATGAAATTACGGAAATTAATTGGATAACCGAAACAACTAAGAAGTTTGGATACAGAAAAAAGATAATTGAAGAAATACTTGAAAATACGAAAAAATATGTTTATAATAACATTAAACCTAAGACAGAAATGAAATTTGCAAGTAAATTCCCTTACATTCCTTCACTAACGAATATTTTAAAGAAGGAATGCGTGAAAGAAAAAATGATGCTGGTGGAGACAGTTATTGATAACAAAACGATATTGACAACAGGAAGCGAAAAAAGATCAATACTCGATAAAGCAGGAGTATACTGTATACCAACAAAAAAACTCTACAGAAATGAAGGGAATTGAAGAAAAGAATAAAGTATACATAGGAAGCACTAAAAGAAGATTTAGGACCAGATTGGGAGAACATATGTCTAACTGGAACAAAAAAGAGAACAAAACGTCTTTAATTCAACATTGCATTGAAAAAGAGGCAGTCCCAGATTGGCCAGAAGCAAAATTAATAACGTCACATAAAACAAAGGCCCAAATTTTAACATCAGAAGCGGTGATGATTGAAAAAACTAGGGAGACAAATTGTAATTATAACGACCCAATGGACCTTCCATATGCTTGGAAATACCTCATAGAACAGGTGAAAAAGAAAGAAAAAGAAAAAAACAGAAAAAAATAAAAAGTACAGAAGCAAGATGAATAGTAAGTCTATCGACATACAGAAGATGGCGACACCGCAGGAATTAGAATCGGGAACAAATTCGGACGATCCAATCAGAAACACGCACGACGTGAGATGCGCAGTCAAACCAAAATCCGAATGCGCAGAGGTTCTGCCAACGTGGAACTCTTGACTCTGCCAGTGGATTTCAGATAGATGGCCAAGGAACAACATGAATGATGAGAAATACATCGTTTTGCCCACTGAAGAAGACTATGAAATGGTAGTTGAAGCTAGTATGGGAATTTGGTGCTACGGGAAACGAGGACTGAACTTTCGTCAAAACAGGATATTTCTTACCAGATCGACTCCCCTTCAACATTAGGTTCGGAATGTTTGTTTTAATGTTCTTAAATATAATCTTTTAAATGACGACTCAAAAAGAGTGATACTCACTTACAGCTTTTACCATACCATTTGGAAACAAAACATAGGATAATAACAAGATCAAATATCAAGCCTGAACTTAACCCTTCAATAAGAAGATTTGAGTGAATCAATGTTCGTGTGAAAGAAGCGATGTCTACCTTTTGAAACAAGATGAACAGGATTTCGTCACAGTGGGACTACAATACAGAGGACCCTTCAATATCCCGGAATGCTCTATGACCAAATATGAGTAACATTCTTAACCTCCTATTATCGATTTATTTCTACATATTATAAACTTTATTGCATGTTATATGATTATAACCCTTGGTCAAACAAAGACGTTTCCTGCAAGCACTTCAACAATAATACAACGTGAGAAACAGTACATAGTGCAACAACTGAATTGTTGAAATTTAAGCATAATGTGAATTATAACCATGTAAAGAAATCAGACACCTTAAGGTGTTTGAAGAATAGATAGAACAGCATCTAACATTTCTGCAGTTGTAAAAGGCAAGCCATTTGCCAGAATATCTTTAACTGGATGCTCATTGGATATGGATGCAAATGAGGTAACAAAATATGGTACCGAACTTCATGAAGGCATCAGACGAAGGTTTTTGGACATCAAAGGCAAATTATTTCAATGTGTGAAAATTCTGAATGTTACACTGTGGCCTAATGAAATGGGCACTTTAATGATCTATGGACAAAATGAAATTGAACTGGTAAAAAAACTTTTCGAATCACTTCTTTTAGGGAATAATGTTGCCCTTTCGCAAATAGAGGAAGAGTGGCAGGAGCTGAAAGTGTTTTGGAACCAAAGCCTCAGACTCTTCAGTCGGCAGGATTTATGGACTTTTGTTTTGAAAACAAATACAGAAAAATTTCCTAACCTGGCTCACCTATTTGAGATACTCTTGGTCTTTCCTGTCACAAATGCTGTTGTGGAAAGAGGATTTTCCTACATGAGAAGGATAAAGACTGCAAATCGCAATAAACTGCAAGAAGAGGCATTGGAAAACTTGGCTGGTGTTAGTATTGAGGGCCCTGCTATTGAAGCCTTTTCACTGGAAGAGGCTCAATAGATTTTCTTCCAAGCTCCACGACGGCCCAACACTTTACCGTAGCCAGAAGCTCTGTAAAACTATAGTCGATGCTAATAAAGCTTTTATTGTGAATAAACGTTGATAATTTATTCTTAATCAACATCACAAGTGTGTAGTCTTGAATTATATACTTTACCATACGGCTAAAGAAAGAGGGATTCCAACTGATTATTCGTTGGGTGGACTGGAAACTAAAATTTAAATGAAAGTGCAACACCAACAAAAGTAATTCAAATCTAATATGCACTTTTGTTTTGGTTTTGTAATTAGCAGTAAAGTTTATTGTCAAATTTATTCTGCATATTCATCTGTCATTAATATGTAGAAATGTGGAATAAAATGTATCTACAAACTCTCTACAATGGCATCGTAATTCATTACCCTATGATATATTGCACATATGCCAGTGCTACACAATATTTAAAAACTGCTACACAAAAAAAATTATGCATAGCAGTACTGCTATGCAACGGAAAAAGTAAATCCAACGCTGCTTTCACACCCCAATACCAAAATACATACATACATATCACTAAGCTGTTCTCTGAGATTCAGAGGTTAGCTCCAAAAAGAAATACAAACTTCCAGATATTTTTACTATTGTTGTTGTGTCAAACTTCGCCATTTACAGCGATCTTGACATACAACTCGTGCTTCACTGATATCCATTACACACCATACACAAGATCTTTTATACTTCATACTCATAATCTTTTTCTCATGCAGACACTCCTGAATCTGATCCACCCATGTATATTAGGACAAAGTCCTCTATAATACTGTTACACACGTAGTATATGAGTTTCGAATAGACAAGTTGACTTCAATGATAATGGAATATTTATAGTTGAAATTAAGAATATTTATTTATGTACAGTATTTAAATGTTGAATCCTCACATAGGTTATATTTAGTGAGACATAAAAACGGCAATGAAGCAAATGGAGCAACACGTATTGCGCTCACCTTACTCCGGTTTGAATCCTTCTGGCTTGCAATCGATCATGCTTCTTGTCTGGTGTTGTACCACGTCATTAAAGATATTCCACGTTCAAACTTCAACACAAATACGAACATCAGCACAATTCTACAAGAAGGGGGTGATGAGTTAAAATAATTTTGACGCATTAACTATTCAGTATACAGGAAAGACTCTTATGTGCCAGTAATTATACCAAATGATTCAATCCACCCTAAACATTATAAAGAAGCTGCATTTCATTCATTTATTAGAAGAGCTGTTTCCCACACATCAAATAGAAGTTTGGAAGAGGCAGAAATGAAATGGATCATAGAAACAGCCACAGTATTTGGATATGATGAAAGATACATTTGGAAGATGTATAGAAATTATAAAACCAGTATTAACAGACCTAAGTGTGAAAATAACGTTGAGAACATCACAAAATTTTGCGGACGTTTACCTTACATACCACAGTTAAGCAGCATTTTGAAAAAGGAATGTAATAAAGTGAATATAAGATTCGCCGATATTGTAATAGATAATAACAAATTCCTTACAGCTGATTACATTAATAATGCAATCATGCATAGAGCAGGAGTATACGGCATACCCACGAAGAGTAACGACACCAGTAATATTAATAATATCTACATAGGTAGTACTAAAAGACGACTAAAAACAAGAATGGAAGAACACAAGAGAAATTGGAAAAAGGGTGAGCAACGAACATCTCTTATTACATATTGCATCAATAATAATTCTATCCCCGTGTGGGGAAATGCAAAAATATATACTACGCATAACACACATAAAAAGATATTGTATTCTGAGTCCGTTGTGATAGAAAAAACCAGAGGATTTAATTGCAATGAACAAGCACCACTTGAATTGCCGTTTGCCTGGCGATACATAATAACAAAAGAAAAAGAAACTGAAGAAAAGTATATAAAAACTAAATTTGTTGAAAATATCTCATCCAACAACGATTAATAATGAAATTACAGGAAAGAACACCAGATGGTGCAACAATAGCAAAAAGTTGTAAATCACATGATTAACCTACGCACGGATACAGGATCAATGAGCGATGAGTCGACTGGTGACAAGGAGGTAATCAGCACAATAAAAGCATACGGATGTCTCATGCAACCGACCGCTGAAGATGGGCACAGTATTGCCAGAAACATGTTCGGACGATCGAGGAAGGACTTGTTGACTTTTTTAAATTTTTTAAAGTTTTTAAATCTTTTAATTTGGATACTTCATAGCAGCTTGGCATAGAACAGCGAAATGTTTCAATTGCTAAAATTCTGGCTGCGTCAACATAATCTAGTCTTGACAGTGATCTCAAAATTATTTTAACTCATCACCCCCTTCTTGTAGAATTGTGTTGATGTTCGTATTTGTGTTGAAGTTTGAACGTGGAATATCTTTAATGATGTGGTACAACATCAGACAAGAAGCATGATCGATTGCAAGCCAGAAGGATTCAAACCGGAGTAAGGTGAGCGCAATACGTGTTGCTCCATTTGCTTCATTGCCGTTTTTATGTCTCACTAAATATAACCTATGTGAGGATTCAACATTTAAATACTGTACATAAATAAATATTCTTAATTTCAACTATAAATATTCCATTATCATTGAAGTCAACTTGTCTATTCGGAACTCATATACAACGTGTGTAACAGTATTATAGAGGACTTTGTCCTAATATACATTGCCTATCTCCCACGTAATTTGGTGTTCAGGTGTATGTATGTATAGATTGAACTTCTACTAAAATGATCCACTCATGTCTTCCTTGGCCTTCCTCTGCCTTTCCTTCCTGCCACTTGGGCTGAAAATATTTTCTTAGTATTTCATCACTCATTCTTTCAACATGGCCAAACCACCGAAGCATATTGGTCTCCACCTTGCTAACAACATTTTGCTTTACATCACACAACTGCAATACATCTTCATTCCTCACACAATCAGATCGTACCTTGCCACAAACCCCAAGTAAGTAACGCATTTCTCCAGCACACAAACGACTCCTATGTTTCTTCTGCAGTACCCAGGTTTCACTGCCATACATCAGAGTAGGACAATTACAGTTTCATACACAGCCATGCAGGACTCTCTAGTGAACCCATCATTCCTATGAAAACCTCCCAGAGCAGCTATGACTTTCAAAGAAGAATTCACTCGCCTACTGATTTCACCATCCAACTTGTTCTCTCTGTCAAACATGCTTCCTAAATACACAAACTCACTCACCTGTTCAATCACAGTGCCATTTATACTTACATTACATTCAGTGCTACCCATTCCTCTCTCAAACACCATAACTTTGGTTTTTCCCTTATTTATACTCAGTTTGAATTTCATGCAAACTTCGTGCATCTGAGTCAACATACTCTGCAACTCACTTTTGCTCTCTGCCAACAGGACAGTGTCATCAGCATACAGCAATCTGCACACACGGATATCACCAAGACATAAACCACTATTATCTATTTTGGCCTCACGCATGCATGCGTCCATAAATATATTAAACAGCCATGGTGACATTACACAACCTTGTTTAACTCCTGCACCAATGGAAAACCATTTTGATAAAACACCATTCACTCGTACACAAGCTCTACTACCAACATACATGGCTTTTACACTATTAAGTAGATTCCCAGTAACACCATATTCATTCAATACCTTCCACAAAAGTGTCCTATTCACTCGGCCGTAAGCTTTCTCTAAATCTATGAAGGCAGTAAAAATTTTCTTCCCAATAGCCAGATACTTTTCAATCATCATGCGTAATGCAAAAATCTGGTTAGTGCAGCCTTTACCAGGCATAAAACCACTGTGAGCATCCCACACTTTCAATGATGTAAGACCCCGTACTTTTTCAATAGCAACCTTACCAAACACTTTCCCTGGCACACTCAGTAGGCTAATACCACGATAGTTCTTGCATTCAGTCTGATCACCTTTTCCCTTATACAAGGGAACAATGATAGCACCCTTCCAATCCCGAGGGACCATTCCTAACTCCCAGCACAACTGGCAAATTTCAGTTAACCAGTCAATTATAGAGTCACCACCCTACTTCAACATCTCTGCAGTTATGCCATCAACTCCTGGAGCCTTACCATTCTGAAGAGATTTTAGAGCTTTACACACTTCTTCTCTTGAGATTCCTCCTGTGCTTTCATCCCTCATTGTGACATCATCTGCATCTGTCTCAGAATCATTTTTGCTCTCCTGATCTAATAACTCACAGAAGTATTCACCCCATCTGTCACTTAACTCATTGGGCTCCCATATCATTTCCCCAATCTCATTCTTCACACAACTTACAACTTTGTTTCCCCTATTTTTCCTGAGTCTCATGTACTTCCAGAAGGACTTCCTATCTTTCCAAAAAGGCAGTTCATGCCTTTCCACTTTCTCTTTCCTATCTTTTGCCTTACTGTAGCGAACCAGCTTAGCAGCTTCACGCTTCTTACAGCGATATTCATCCACAGAGACTCTACCTTGCAACTTCCCCAAATAGGCTTCCTTTTTTTCTTTACTGCCTCATCAATCTCACTATTCCACCAAGCATCACCTCTATTGTTACCCACTATTGTGGTGCCACAGACCTCTTTAGCAGCAGTAACACAGTTCTTAAAACATTCGCACTTCTTTTCTACATCCCTCTCACCAGACTTCAGATCCTTCAGTCGTTTTCTGAGTAAGTCAGAATACCGCTGATGATCTTCAAGGAGCCTATCAACCTTTATTCTTTCTATCCTGGGTCTCTTCCTTTTCCTTTTCCTCCAACCAACATTAAGTTTCACTCGTGACACTACCAAATAATGATCAGAACCAACATCTGCACCTCTCATCACACGGGTGTCAACAACTAAGTGTTTCAAACGCTGATCGTAAACAACAAAATCTATCACACTCTTTCGACCAAGAGTACGATTTTCCCAAGTATATGTGTGTATATACTTGTGGTTGTAAAATGTATTAGATACACACAAATCATTCTCAATGCAGAGTTCAATTAATCTTTCACCATTATCATTCACACAAGGATCATTAAACTTACCCAGAACATTGTCAGAAATTGCATTCTGCACACCTACTCTAGCACTGAAATCCCCTGCTATTATAACTTTTTCTTTAGCACCAAACTGGCTCAAAACAGCTTTTAGCTCATTTCAGAAATCTTCTTTCTTATCAGAAAGTTCCGAGTCACAAGGAGCATACACTACAACAATTACAATTCTCTGAAGTTTCACTTTCAAACGAATCCAAAGAATTCTCTCACTTATGCAACTATAGTGAATCAAGTTGTTCTTCATCTTTTCACTTAAAATCACACCTACACCAGCCTGTCCTCTCATATTATCCAATACTCCAGACCACACACTCACCGTGCCATTCACTTCTTCTACCCCAATTTCCTTCTTTTTGGTTTCACTTACACACAGCACATCCAGTCTATACTTATTCACCTCTTCAATCACCTCACTCATCTTGCCATTTATACCTCTAGTATTCCATACACCAATCTTACATTCACTCAGCCGAGATCGCTTTCTCATACGCCGTTTAGAAAGTCCAGGTCGATTCCGTGGTGGACCGTCCTTCTCAAGTGTGGTAGGTCCACCATATCCCACACTTGAGTCATTCTTAATATTTCTAAAGCACCAAACTGGCACAATACCAAAATACTGAACATATTTCACATATGGCCCAAAACAGGAACAAAAATTCTTAACTGGATACAAAGCGACCATGAAAATATAGAAAGTGACCATATGAGAGAATGAAAATAAGGGGACACGCTGTGAAACCACCTGGAAGAGATCTCAAGACAAAAGATGGAACTTCCATCAAGCAGTGGCTTGAGAATGGGAATGGTTAACTGTACAATATTTAGACATGCTTACTTAGTTGTATCGTAAATGATTCTATCTCTATTTATAACACACACAAATTCACCAAACTGTGCAACTAATTAATGCATTAGAAATTTAAAAGGATTATAACCTACCTTAGTCTCTTCATTTTTCATGGTAATGTTAACATTAACTTCATTAAAGTCAGTGGTTTGAGTTTCTCCGGCACCTTTACAGTCTATAGTTACAAGATGTTGACAGCGCTGATGACAAGTATATTGACAATCTACAAACAGATTTCAGTATTACATACCATTTCTGTAATGAACACACATCTCATAATTTCA
Organism: Macrothele yani; assembly: GCA_039090855.1. Classification (NCBI taxonomy): domain Eukaryota; kingdom Metazoa; phylum Arthropoda; class Arachnida; order Araneae; family Macrothelidae; genus Macrothele; species Macrothele yani. Next base: position 97,623,120 of record CM076992.1, on the reverse strand, counting down.
AATACAAGAATTCTTTAAGAGAGAGTTATTTCAGGCAGTGGTAGAAAACTGAACAAAGGCCATTAAATGTCAATTCAACACAAGAAAGAGAATAAAACAAAAAAATTTTCAACCTGACCCCTTTGGATTTTCATGAAACTTTGCAGTTTTGGTGACATACAAAACAAATAGATGGGTATCAAGTTTTAGCATAATGTCTTTTATATTTCCTGAGATAAGAGGTTATAAAATTCAGGAAATTTGCCAAATTTCAGTGTCTTGTATGTCTTAGAAGTATTTATAACTCAAGTTCTTCTTACCGCAGAGCAATGAGATTTGTTTCTTACACCTCATTTTACTGGCTTTAAAATTGTTATTTCACGCATAATTAAAAAAATAATTTCAAGGTCATGAAATTTAAAATTTGACCTTGAATTTCTCAAAAAATGACATTTATATTTTTTTTAATTATATACTGTAATTACATGACATAGTGATGTGTTATAAATTTGAGGGTGGTGATTGAAGGGTGTCAAAAGTTCCAAGGAATTGTTAAATTTACATGTTCTGTGAACTTACACTATGACTATAATGCACATTAGTAAAGAAGCTTTACATACAATCTTGCCAACCAGCAGCATAAAGAGAAATACATATGTGCTATGTTTGGTGATGGCTTATTCTTCTTTTTACTTTACTTTATGTAATACTTATCACAATATAAAAACTTTTATATGAATATCTTAGCAATTCAGCTTTAAACAAAGTACCATATTTTTCACAGTATAAGATGAGACTTTTTGTTCTGAAGTCCAAGCTTCGACTTATATGCCACATAGACTTTCCCTGTTGATTGGCCATTGAAATTTATAAATGAGAAAAATATACATACACACCAAGTGATCACTGAATTATGACCACCCCTATCAAAAGTGAAGCAGCCCACTGACCACGTGATTAGTTGACCGACGTAGCATATACAGTAAAACCGCGAAAATCCGGCATCCAGAAAACCGGCAACTTCAGAAATCAGGCATTTTTTTTATTTCGTTTTCTAGAGAACATCCGATGTTTCACCAATAACCATGAAAATCACCAGATGTACTGTATCAACAACACATCGGTAGACCATCCGATCTCAGCGTGCGAATTGCCGATAGACGCCTACGTGTAACATCGGGAGGTTTCTCAAATTCGTCATCTCATTGGGCCGCGCTGAAGTGACGCGGACCAATGAGGCGACGAATCAGCGTGTATGTTTGAAATGCGTGTCGAACGTGTGATGATGATCTGTGCTTGGTGGTAGCAGCATGTGGATTCGATCGCGTAATGACATCTACATCGGCTTTCATGATGCATCGCGGTAATCGCCTTCATGGTATATAGTAGTTTCGTCAGTCAGAAAACCGTATCATCAATGTAAAATTCACATCGGGTTTTCGATACATGTATCGATACATCGCCTAGCCCTAGCGGTTGCTCTGGCTTTTTTCAAGTTTTTTCCTAACCATTCGTCAAATTCAATTCTTTTCGACAGAGTTTTATAAAAAATAGTACAAAAAGGTAATCGCCAATATTCTTGCCAAAACTTTTTTCCATTGCCAAAACGATTTTTTGTCCGAAATGGGTCCAGGTTCGAATCCCGGTGAGATACAGATGTTGTGTCTGTCTTACGGCACGGGTTCTCACCCTTCCCTGGAACCAGTTACCCTAAATTAGGGACAGGCGACTGCTTATAGCCCACTGAGTTGCTCATGGTGGTCGTTAAACCCCAATAATAATAAAAAAAAACTTTTTTTTTTTCGCAAATTGCGAAGAATGCAATGGCAGCGCGACCCCCTGCATATTTATAAGGCATAGACGCACAAATTTACGTTAAAGCGACCTGTTACATGTAAGTACATGCTTTACATAATGCCCGTTATGCAATTTTTTATAGCTTCAGAAATCCAGGATTTTCATAAATCCGGCACTCTTTCGGTCCCGTCGATGCCGTATTTTCGAGGTTTTACTGTATAAGGTGTGAGTGGAACAGTAGGTAGTAAAACTCGGAGCATGATGAGTAAATGGAAGGATTTATCGGACTTTGAGAAAGGACAGATTGTGGGAGCTCGGAAAGTGGGTGCCTCAATTTCCCAAATGGCTGAACTGTTGGGTTGTTCACGAGCTGCCATAGTTGAAGTGCATCAGGACTAGTGTGACAATGATCAAACAATGACCTGGAGGCAAAACTGCACAGGAAAATGAAAGGTTGATGTGAGAGGTAAGTGCCAGGTCTGACGACTTGTACAGGCCAACAGACTCAGCACTGTTCAACAGCTGACTACCCAATACAACAGAGGTCAACCCACAACAGTATCTGTCTTCACCATGCATCACATGCTCAAGTGTATGAGCTATAACAGTAGACGACCCCAACGACATCCTCTCCTAAACACGGTTCATCAGCGCAAAAGACTCACCTGGTGCAAAGATCATGAAAGTTGGATGTTTAACAACTGAAAAAAAAGGTGCTGTGTAGTCTGACGAGTCGCATTTTTTTTTACTCCACTCTGTGGATGGTCATGTATGTATTTGGCACAAACAACATGAGGCACTCAATCCATCCTGCATGGTCTCCACAATGCAAGTCGGTGGAGGTGGTTGTATGGCGTGGGGCATGTTTACTGGCAGGAACTTGGACACCTGGTGCATGTGGAACAACGTGTAACTGGTGCCAATTATCATCAATTGCTTGCTGATTCTGTATACCCAGCAACATTGCACTTTTCCTGAATGGTGCGACAGCATTTTCCAAGATGACAATCCACCGAGCCACAGGTCCAATGTTCAGCAGGAATGGTTTGCCAACACAGTTCAGACTTCCAGCATATAGACATGCCTCCAAACTCCCCCAATATCAATCCCATAGAGCACTTGTGGGACACTATGGAATGGCATATCAGGCATCTGGATATACCAATTACCTCCATACCTGCACTGAAGGACACATTACACACAGCTTGGTTGGCCATACCTCCCAAACTGCTTTCGGCATCTTATTGAATCGCTGCCAGGTTGGATAGCTGCTGTACTGAGGGCAAAAGGAGGACCTATGAAGTATTACGTAGGTGATCATAATTCAGTGATCACTCAGTGTACACGTATGTTGTGCCTTAAATTCAGTCATGATCTGAGCACCCGAAACACAATATTATACTATAAATTTCACTAAATTATGGGTTTTACACAGGAATAAAGGAAACTACTTACAGTCAAATTTTTGGATAGCACCCCTACCCTTCCTCAAGACTACTACACTATAGTAGCTGTTACCATTCATTAGCTAAATTCCAACCTTTATAGTGTATCAAGTCCAGGAATAGCCATGACATATATTATTACACAATATTACGTTTATTTTGAAAGCATACCAAATATAATATTTTGTCACAAAGAACTTATTTAAAAGCTGTTACAACAGATATTTCCATTCAACAGAAACATCATTAAAATTGTCATGACCGATTTGGAGTGGCAGCTGTCCTATGTTAATAGCATTACCCTTGAGGAGATCCCTTCAAGGTCCCTGTGAGCAACATTCACCTCTGGTTTTGCACAGCCGCCAGAACTACAATGGGTTCAATTCATTTATCTTGCAATAATTAAACCTCTGAAAAACATCACTGCCAAGCAGTAGATTGGCTGGTGACAATCGTGTTGACAGCTGGTGGCATTTGCGCTTTAAGAACAGCAGTGACCAGCGGCTAGCGAAGGAATTTTTTTTTTTTGCTGTCAATCTCTCAATTGTATAGCTCAACTGAATGAAAATCAACTATTGCTTCCAATTATTAAGCTTGTCTTAATTTATTTCATGTTTCTGATTGGAATCAAAAGCTCGTTTGCTTTCTGATTTCAATTGAACTTTGTGAGAAAAAGCAGTGAACAACAAACCACGCTTTTATCATCAGTCTGATTTAATACACTTGTATGACAGGGTTTGTTTTTTTCACCTTTGTGCAGCAGATTCTCTGACTGGTTGATCAGAGGGAAGGAATACGGGTAGCGTCAGTTCATAAGAAAAAAAAAACTTACAAAATTCATCTTTTGCCAAAAAGAACAACAAATGCTGATTGCCTCATTTTCTCTTCCATTTAGTATTTACTGAAACATTTAAAAATATAGTTACAGAATTGCAGAACACTAACTGCATTTGTTCTAGCCTCATCTTATACTCAGGAACAACTTATCTTTTAGTGAAGATAAGGAAATTGAAAAATTTAACCCATTCAACTTATACTTCAGATCCACTTACATATAAAGCCAAAAAATATGGTAATTTTTATTCATTGAAAATAGTGGAATGCATTTGAAATTTTTGCACTGATACCTAATTTTAATGCCCTACAAAAATTTATCCCCTAGTTCAGTGATGACAATTTTGTATTGTTACCACAGAAGAAAACTATTTTTACATAAAATAAACATCAAAGTTTGCATCAAGTGCACTCCATGAAATTGATTTCTGTGTGATGTTATACATTATTTTGCAGTGAGACTGTTCACTTCAAACTGGAAAATATTTGAATACTTGCAATCTAGTGAAAATCTCATGATCAGTGTAAGCTTTCTCTGTCATTTCAACTGTATTAGCAAAATTAAAATTTCTTGTGCTGAAAGTGTTCCTCAGTAGTTTTTTTTTTTTTGTTTTTTTATCTTGTGAGATTTTGTAAATTCATCCATTTGCTATCTTTACATCCCCTTTTTGCTATACATATGTGTTTTTGCAAGTTTAAAATATCTTCGTTGAAAGGATTTACATATGAAGGGGAAGGCTCATGAGGATGAAGAAACATATCTTTTACTTCATCAGTGTCTTCAAAAGTGCTCAAGACACAGCCAACCCACCAGTGCTATACATAGACACACATCACAATGCCAGATATATCTGCAAGTGCTATCTCCAGAAGTAACATATTCCATTTTGCTGACGGCAAAAACTATACTTGTATTCTGTTTTTGTCCACTGGAATAAAACAGTAAAGCTTGAGAGTGTTGGGTATTGTTCTTGATGTTTCACAATATGTGTATAACAGGTTTCTTCTGCTTATGCTGATTTTCATCGAGTTATTCAAAAATCACAGGCTGGCATATTCTTGGTTGCCCAGTTGTATAATTGATGTGGTATCATAATTTGCATATTGTAGGGCCTTTGTACTCTTGTTTTAGCTGCAAGCCTTTTATGACTGCCACCAACACCATCACAGGCACTTTTAACTGTGGAATGTTGTATAAAAGTGCCACAGAGCACCTGTGCCAAGCTTTTTGATAGGTAGCAAAAAATGGTAAAATGTTTCCTATTCTTATATCATCCTGCTGATCTGACTCAAAAAGAAAAAAATGTGTTTCGGACTTTCTTTAAACATGTTTTTAAGATATGCACACAAATGATATTGAGAAAGATAAACTGTGTTTTGTTGTAAGCATTCCGAAATTATGACATAATTTGTGCATTGAATTTTCCCTGATTTTTTGTAATGTGCAAGAAATGGGTGAATTGTGGCTCGAGAATTATTCCACTGAAATCTTTGAGCAGAATCTTGCAAAAGAAATGAATAATTCCCATAAAAATCACATATTACCAAAAATTCACCAGCTTGCAAATTTGCCTTGTGTTCTTTAGCTACAAATGAATGTCTTACAAAAACATTTAATTTTTCAAAAAACATAATTACAAAACCATCAATGGTTTTTATCAATGTTGTAATATTTGAACAGTCTGAAGATATCCTCTGTTTGTACGGTATGTCATAAATTCCATCGGAATCAAACAAATCATTAAATTAATTTTCCAACTTTTCAGTTCCTACGCATCTTTTTTTTTTTTTTAATTGGGGGTTTAACAACAACCGTGAGCAACTCAGTGGGCGATAAGCAGTCGCCTGTCCCTAAATTAGGGCCACTGGTTCCAGGGTCCAGGGAAGGAAGAGAGCCAGCAATGGAAGACAAACAGAACATCCATGGCTCACCAGGATTCGAACCCTGATCCATCTCGGACGAATGATCAGAAGCCCATCACTTAGACCACTGCGCCACTGGGGCGGCTCCTAAGCATCTTTTGCATTCATTTAAATAGCAAGTTTGTGGAGGTGGTTCATGCTGTTTGTTTGAGGGTTTAATGACCACCACGAGCAACTCAATGGGCTATAAGATGTCACTCATCCTTAATTTAGGGTCATTGGTTCCAGGGAAGGGAGAGAACCAGCACCGTAAGATAAACACAACATCCACGCCTCACCAGGATTCGAACCCAGACCAATCTCGGATGAATGGTCAGAAGCCTGAGCTTAGACCACACCACGACCAGGCCAGCTATTCACTATGCCGTCTTTACATGTTTGAATTTTTAGACCTGAATGACTCTTGGTAGATAACTGTCCCATTTTGCATTCAATTAGCATTAGTTTAACATTTTGGGGAATAGTACATACACAGATGGTGAGAGTGTCACTTGCACCAGCAAGAACACAATTTTTAGGCCTTAATTCAAAAAACATGGAATATCCAATTTTCAGAGTGGGATATTTTGTCTTGAAAAATGTGAGTGCTTTTTTCAAATTGGTTTAAATTAATCTTTTTTGTAGATGTGTACACTCTTGCCTTCAGTAATAATGGAGATAAATCTTTTTTTCTCTGGCATGTAGCGATTTCAAAATATAGCATTGCTAGTGTTAATTAGTTCTCTGTTCTCATAGTAGAAGTATGACAACATACCATAACTTGTTCTTTGTTGGTGCCCTGGACATTATTTACAGTCCAGCGTTTTTTAGGCTGCCTCTTGGATTATGTCTTCACTAAGTTTACATAACTGACAATTTACACAGGAAATCTATTTGATATAAATTCTATGGTTTGTTATAAATCATATCTTTCATGTAGTAATACATCTGAACTGAAAATTCTCTAAAGATCAACATTCACAAGCAGAAAAGAAAATTAAGATCTGTTTAGCCATGAGTGGAAAATGTAGTTACAGTTTTAGAAACATAATGATCAGGTTTCTACCAAATATGCAATTAAATTACCTCAAGAATTTGTGATATAAGTATGAATCCAAATTTGTGATATAAGTCTCAATAAGCATACCAAGGAATAAATTAAACATATTCAGCATGATTCATCCTGTGATGCTGTTAGTGTTAGTACCTCACTTGACATTACTGTATTGTTAAAACTGTTTACAAACAGATACATGACTTCAAGAAGACACATTTTCAAAAATGAAAAAAAAAACTGAGTTAGATTAGCAAAGACAAAAATATTACAGATCATTCCAAGAGGGTCAAAGATGAGAAACTGTTACAGATTCAGAAATCACAGTTTACCTGAAACACAATTTTTAATGCCAACATAAAAAGCACAATTATAAATCTGACCACTTAACAAACGGCTAGAAATGTAATTTAATAGAAAAAGCATTTTGAATGTTAGATTTCTGAGAAGAAATAAACTAGGAAAAATGAACGGAATCACATTTAATACCCAAAATCCTGTGCTTCGTAAGGCACTGATCATTTTAATGTGTATTTGCAAATTTTATAATAATTAAGTTAGTAGAGGTATAGAAGTAAGAAAAATATTTAGTACTTGTTAAATGAGAGAAAAGCATTAACAAGAGATATACCATGTGATCTGTTAGGGTAAGGATAAAAAAATCACTCTGCTACATGATCTGAAAGTGATACGCCCAGGAGTAGAATTATTTTCGATGTACTTCAACAAGACTTCCAAGGGTTGTAAATGCTCTGCAGGCAAACCACACAACACTTTGACCAAGTTTCATAAAAAAAAAAAAAAAAAAAATCAAGTGAATAAATCACAGTAAAACAAACATTAAAAAAATTCTTATCATTAGTTGAAACCCATTGTTAAATATAATAATATAACCCTGTTATGTATATCAATTAAATTTATTTAGAACCAGGACATGCATTTTGAATTTGTGATTCTGTCAAAAACTTTTGAAGTTAAATAGTGAGCCACTGACGCAGATGAACAATTTGCAAAGTGTTAGTGGTAATTTGGTCCATACATAGGCAATAGAGCAGCTTTCAGTATTTTTCAGAATGATTTATGTCCAGACAGTGCTCCGTTTCACATTACAGGCATTCGCTTATCACTTCTTCCAACTATAACATCATCTCAGTCGTTAGAACTGGGTCTTTTACTGACAATTTTGTCAATTGCTGAACTGAAGGATTCACAGATTGCTTCAGAAACAGGCACAGATATAATAAAAACAGCAAACTTAATAAATTTTGGGATCTCTGCTTTCATTTACAACTTGTTTTAAGAGAGCTTTCTTCTGGAAAAATGTAGCACTTTTCCTACTTTCTTGCACATTTCTATAGAACCAAGTGAAAAAAAAAACAGTGTACTCAAAAAATAAATATTTTGTTTCCCCTCTTCAGAATGTGGAACACATTGAAAAACCTTTACAAATTCAATGAAATTGGAAAGATCTTCCAGTTCTTTCTTCTGCTCAGAATTGACATCAGTTATTGGAAATAATAAGTATTCAATATTCAAAAGAATACCTGTTGTTCTTAATGTCAACAATTTTCTCCTATAAATCTCTTGCTATCCCAAATGGTATGGAGTGGGTGGATGTTTGTGCATTTGTGTGGGGGTTATTGGTCAGTGCTCCCACCAGAGTTGCAGGAGTATAGACATGAGGAGTGGAGATGTGCAGCACACAAGCGAGGAATGAACTCACATATCTAACATTTAAAAAAATGGTCTGCAAGGGATTGAAATTTAAGATTTAATATAAAATGTCCTATAAAAAATATTCGTCACAGAAATTTATATCTAAGTTAAAAAAAGATATTCTGCGAGACATTGAAATCTAAGATTAAAAAAAAATGTTCTGCAAGTAATGCATATCACAGTTTTAAGTACTTCCTGCTCCAGGGGTGATACAGTTGTCATATCTTGCACGTGTGACCAGAAAGGATACAAGTTTGGCTAGCAATGGTCATGGTACATGCACCAACAATGCATCATTAGAATGTTTGACATCATTCATGAGGAAGTGAAATGGCACTGACTGCCCAACAACATGCGAAATGTGAAACAGTAGTTATTCACGGGAGAGTTAACATTTCACTTGAGTGGCACAGTGAATATGCATAAAACAATCATTTCAGGTACGAAATATCTGCATGTGAGCTATGAACTAGAAAGGGCAAGCTCTAAAGTGAATATCTTAGGGCTTGCCCTTTCTAGTTCAATATAGTGTGACTCCCTAAAAATGTATGATGTAGTGTGACTCACTACAAGGTCTACAGTTGTTGTTTTTTCTTACTGAGAACACAATGCACTCAGGACTATATCTGGACAGGTTACAGATTCTCCTCATACCTTAGCTAGACCAAGCTGTCTTTTTTCAGAAAGATGGAGCTTCACCACACTCAGCAATAGGAGTACAGGAATTCTTGAACACCACATTCAACAACTGATGCAGTCATGATGGGCCTATTGCTTGGCTTGCGAAATTTCTTGATCTGACATCCTCACTTTCTTTGCGTGATGGTTCATGAAGAACACCAAGTACACAGTGACTGCAGAACCTTGAGAACTTCACGCAGAAAATTTCTGCAGTATTCATGGAAATCACTCCAAAAATGTTGGAAAACACATGGGACGATGTTGGTGCCCGGCATGAACTGTGTAGCATCCACAACGAGCGTCATGTGGCCTATATGAACTCTCCCATCCATAACGGTAAATAATGCTTGATCTTATTACATGCGTTACAATCCATTCAACACGATTTATATATATATATGGTCAGGTGATGCGTAACATCACAGCCTCTCCTTGACAAATGTCAACCCCGCCTTCTCGTGGTGCATCCTGTTCCTACTAAAGGGGCTCTGACGACCGCCAATAGCGGTATAACTATACCATCGGGATTAGAGGAAATTCTATCCCACACTCACCAACCCGCTTGGCCAGCGTGGTGAGTTATGGCCAAACCCCTCCAAAATGACTCCACAACTTAAATCTTGGCCCTCAGTCTCCGGCAGCTGGAATGTACTTGGCCAAGGCAGCGGCCAGTGCGACATGAAGGCAGAGGGTGCTAAGAATCCCCAGAGGACCGGACTAGGCTGCCATCTGATGCTGACTTTGGCAACGTACAATGGACGCTCCCTATCTTCTGATTCAAGGCTTCTTGAATTGGAAGAGGAACTAAAAAGGATCAAGTGGGACATCGTGGGGCTAAGTGAGGTAAGGAGAAAAGGAGAAGATCTCATCGAACTGAAAAGTGGACATCTCTTCTACTATCGTGGGACAGATACTGGCAGAACTAGTGGTGTTGGATTTATAATAAACAAGAAACTGAAGGATAAAGTTGTAGAAGTTGAAAGTTCCTCTGACAGAGCTGCACGGCTTGTTATCCAACTCTCGAAAAGATACCAGGCTCAGATTATTCAAACTTATGCACCCACCACAAGTCATCCTGAAGAAGAAATTGAAGAATTTTATGAGGAAATTTGTCATCTAAATAATAAAGGTAAGCAGCACTTGAAAATAATTATGGGAGATTTCAATGCAAAAATAGGGCAATGGCAACAGAATGAAACTTCAGTAGGTAAATTCGGTCACGGCAACAGAAACCAGCGTGGAAATACTCTCGTTGAGTTTGCAGAGGCAGAAGGGTTTTTCATCTTGAACTCCTTCTTCAAGAAAAAGCCACACAGGAAATGGACATGGAGACATCCAAATGGGACGACAAGTGAAATTGATTTTATTATGTGTAACAAAAAATTCGTCATAGAAGACTGCAGTGTGCTAAACAAGTTCAACACAGGTAGTGACCATAGATTGGTGAGATGTAAGATGCACCTCAACACTAAACTTGAATGTGGCAAGCTCATAAGACAAACAAAATCTATTGACATAACCAACCTTAAAAAACACCATAATACCTTCAAGTTGGAACTGAAGAACAGGTTCTCTGCTTTAGAAGGCCTAACATCGGAAGAAGTGGACATCTCTGAAGTTAACAGAAAAGTAACCGAAGCTCTTATGGAAACAGCAACAAGATTAGCTGGGTCTAAGAACAAGTTGCATGTAAATAAATTATCAGGAAAAACGAAAATGTTGATGCAAAAAAGAAGAGAGATGAGGACAACTAAAGAAGATGTGACTTCCAAAGTGGAATATATAGAGCTATGCAAGACAGTACGAAAAAGTATCACTGAAGACGTAAGAAAATTCAACTGTGAACTAGTGAGGAAAGCAATTGAAAACAACCAAAGCCTAAAGATAGCAAAGGGACATCTCAGTAAGGGAAGAAAACAGATTATGGCACTGAGAAAAGAAGATGGTTCTGTAACAAGAAATAGAGGCGAAATTTTGACAAGAGTGAAAGATTTCTACTCCAAATTATATGAAAGGGATGATACATGCACTCCAGACATCATGAAAGATACCAGTATCAGAGTTCCTCCAGTCCTTCCAGCAGAAGTTGCACATGCAATCAAGAACATGAAGCGGGGAAAAGCTCCAGGAGAAGATGGTATTACTGTAGACATCATACAAGAAGCAAGTGGAGAAATCGAAACAGTACTCGCCCAAATTTTCACTCGATGCCTTAATGAAGGAAAGATTCCTGAGGACTGGAACACCGCTACAATGATCCTGCTACATAAGAAAGGTGACATTGAGGATCTCGGAAACTACAGACCTATCAGCCTCCTATCAGTAGTTTATAAAATCTTCACTAAAGTTCTTTCACACCGCTTGAAGGTAACACTGGACATGGCTCAACTGAGAGAACAAGCTGGATTCAGGAGTGGCTACAGCACAATAGATCATATCCATGTGCTGAGAGAACTAATTGAAAGAGCGAGGGAATATGAACTTCCATTGTGCATGGCTTTTATCGATTATGAAAAAGCCTTTGATTCGGTGAAACCATCAGCAGTTACAATGGCTCTGAAAACCTGCGGCATTGAAGATGCATACATTAATATTATTAATAACATCTATGAAAATGCAAGTGCAAAGATTAGGCTGTTTGAAAATACAACACACATAAAAATTGGAAAGGGAGTGAGACAAGGTGACACCATATCTCCGAAGCTCTTTAATGTCACATTGGAGGGTGTTTTTCAGTCACTGAGCTGGGAAAACAAGGGGATAAAGATTAATGGAGATTATCTAACCCACCTTCGTTTTGCTGATGACATAGTCATTTTTGCAACTAGCCCATCAGAGCTGCAGAGTATGATCCAGGAACTTGCTGACAAGAGTAAAGAAGTGGGATTAAAAATGAACTTTCAGAAGACAAAAGTGATGTTCAATGCTTTTACAAGAAATGAAGATTTATCGATTGATGGAGAAAAGCTGGAGATAACAGACACGTACGTTTATCTTGGACAGCAGATATCAAGTGAGGGTCACATTGATGAAGAAATTAATCGGCGTACAAAACTTGCCTGGAGAGCTTTTGGAAGAAACAGCATAATTTTCAAGAGCAATATGCCATTATGTCTTAAAAGAAAAGTGTTTGATCAATGCATCCTTCCAGTGCTTACGTATGGTGCAGAGACGTGGACCTTAACTAAAAGAGACATACAAAGGCTGCAGACAACTCAAAGAAGCATGGAGAGGTGCATACTTGGTGTAACCAGGAGAGATAAGAAGAGGAACTCGTGGATCCGAAAAATGACAAGAGTGGAAGACATCATGATCAGAGTTAAATCCCTGAAATGGCAATGGGCTGGACATACTGCCAGAAGGACAGATCATCGATGGACAGCCGAAATTTTAGATTGGATTCCAAGGGACAGGAAAAGACCCAGAAGAAGACCACATGGGAGATGGGTGGATGAAATTCGAAAGTATGCAGGGGTGACATGGAGGAGACTGGCACAAGACAGACCGTTGTGGAGGAAACTTGGGGAGACCTTCGTCCAGCAGTGGATTGATAATGGTTGACAATGATATATTATATGCGCCAAGTGTTTAGTTATAAGCAGATACACATAAATAGCATTTTTGCTTTTATTTTAACCACTGCAAACTACAGTGAAAATTACTTACAGGCAAAGATTTAAAGTTAGAAAAAGAGAAAGAAAACAGTTCAATTTAAAAAATGAAATAGGTTTCGAAACTAACTAGCACAGCGAAGACAGTCTGTGGCATTGTACAACCCCCAAATGAAATCTCCACAACAGTCACACCATGTAGGATTTTTAAGTAAGAAGGTCGGAACTTGTGCCCAATGCCTCTCTCAGCTGGATCCAATTCTACAACACCAAAACTAGCTAATTCGATTAATTCACGAGGCCTAAGAGTCCCATTTGCACTATGACCAGTCTGCCTGTCCTGGAAAAATAAATCATAATTAATTATAGACAATACATACAAGTTATTTGCAACAAAAAATTAACACAGGAAATACATATACACACTATATATTTCTTGCATTTTTTTAAGCTACACTGGTGTGCAAAAATTAAGGACGAGACGGTTTTTCGAATGTAACGTCGTGCAGAAGTGCTCCACATCGACTCAATCATACCATAACAGGGTTCTCACCAGGGTTCCAGAATCAGGGGTGAAAATGTCCCCCAGGCTTTTTTTCTGGGGGTGATTTTGAAAAATCAGGGGTGAATTTTAAACAATCGTAAACAGAAAAATACTACATTTATGGGGGAAAAAACCGAACAAACACAAAAATAATATAAATATTTTATACATATCTTCTAATTTTGTTATTAAATATTTCAGCAGCTTTGTGAAATGGAAAGCTTTCTAATGTTACATTTGCTGCTGGTATTCGAATCAAATTTTTTAAAGTTTATTCTTTCAGTCTGTTGCGAAATTTATCTTTTATTCGATTTTGTGTGCTAAAAGAACGCTCTACTGATGCAGAACTTATTGGCACAACCAAAGCAATTTCATACAACAACACTGTGCTTGGATACACATCTTTATACCTGCAGATCAAAAGTTCTGCAACATCAGCAAATTTAAAACTAGCATAGCTATTTTTTAGCAGAATAAATATATATGGATGTTCACTCAACAGGCATTTCAAATCTTCAAAATCTTTGAAGTGGTCTAACAACTTCAAAACAAATTTGCACGACACCGATGAGGATATTTACTTCCCATCCCAAAAGCGTTTGAGCGAATTGGCTCCTTTCACAACAATGAATAATAAAATAAACATAGGGACCTTTACAATGTCGAAAACAAAAAATCACTTAAACACTGTATGAGCCGTTGCTTTTAGCCCAAAAATTACGACAGGATAAAAAAAAAAAAAATTCTCAGTGTCAATACAAGCATGAGCCAAATTTTAGAAACGAGTTCTTCAGATGAGAAAAAACAGACCATTTATACATTGATAAAATAATGAATGGCATTAACTTACCTTTTGCAAATAATGCTGGTTTTGATGACGCCTTGCAAAATGAACAAAACATCAAAATTGTTTTATTTTCGTCGTTTCGACTTCAAGCCAGTCGTACATTTTGCGCCATTTCTCTTGAAAGTTAAGATTGTTTTTAATTTAGTTGGAGGTACAGCAGGAACAGCCTCACTACATTTCTCAGGCAATATTTCACTGTTTAAAATCGTAGCACTCGATGCCAAACTTGCAGAATCGTCAGTAGAACGCTTCCTCTTTCTAATGAGGAACTTTTCCATTGTGTTATAGTAACAAATATCAGAGCTGCCAACTTTTCCAAATCAAAAACCGGGACATCAACGTACGTTCAGCGGCGCGTATTTACATTTTATAAATAATAAAATTATATATTATAGGTTTCTCTATTTTTTTTATTACAGTTAATAATTTAATACAAATAAAGAAATATTTCAAAAAAAAATTAGTATTTAATTATAAAATAAGATTAACAAACCTTGTTAATGAGTTTCATTTTTAGAGAGTGAGACACTATTTTTTTCAGAGAGTCACCAATTTTTCTCCCCAACATAGCAGCAGTCTTATCACATAAGGCAAGACAGTTCATCCACGGAATGCCATGATACTGAAATTCTTCATACACAAGTTTGGCAATATTTTCACCTGTTGAACTGGTTTCTAGGCATGGCAAAGAGAGCAATGCATCTCACTCGCTTGCAATGATTATCAAAGTATGTTACCATACCCCCCCCCAATCCCAAATGAAGAAGATTGCTTGCAAAAATCAAGATTTACTATAAAATCAAGAACATTTGTGACAGTACCAGAACTGTTAATTAATGATTATCTATTATTAGGGAAGAGCGGTAATGTATGGGATGTGCTAGCAATATGTTTGATGATACTTGTATTCAATTATTTTTCTGTATCAGTCACTCGCAGATGGAGTTCATAAATTGTCATGATTTTCAAGGTTTAGAATTTTTTTATTTTGAATTGAATGATGCAATTTTAGAAATAACTTGATTTCATTTAAGCAATGACAAGACAGTGACTTTTTTTTTAATGACCTTGGATGACAATTTTATCCATCACGAATGCACGATAGTGCTCTTTTAGATAAAGGATGAATAGTGTAACTTTGAGAATATGAATACTTTTAAACACCATGCATCAATTCTTACAAATTTTCAGCTTCTTCACTTTCGTTTTCAGGAAAAAGAATTATGATTACGGGAAAAATCTTTATTTCCCCCTCACCCTCTCTTTGTCAAGCTGAAATGCAAACCTCATTTTGGGGGTGGGGGAATAGTTAAGAATACAGGATACATGTTCAGAACATCGTTGGGGGGGGGAATACAATTACAGGAGAAATCTTTGCTACGTCCAATTTTCATTTTCGGACAGTTTCCCCTCCATTTTCAAGTTGAAATACAAATATTCATAAAATAAAATGATATTTAACAACAATACTAGGCAGAGGAAACATCGCGTGAAAAATAAAATTACGATTATGAGAGAAATCTTCACTGCGTCTAACTTCCGTTTTCGAAAGTTTTGAAAGATGAAACTTCCGTTTTCGAAAGTTTCTAGCGAAAAATATTCTCCTCCGCTACCAATTGCCCCGAAATTTCTGTTCAGTTATGCATCGATCTCGAGGAAAACTCCAATTATGATGGAAAAGGAGAAATTTCTCGAAGCTGTTGCACACTCATGCCTGAAGATTACAGGGAAATTTTTGCGCCGTCGAATTTCCGTCTTCGGAAATTTTCCCTCCATTTTCCAACTGAAATACAAATATTTTTGGAATAAAGTGATGTATAACAACAATACTGGACAGAGGCAACATCGCAGGAAAAAGAAATTACGATTATGGAAATCTTTATTTCGTTTACTTCTGTTTCTGAAAGACGAAATACCGTCCCGATGCCTATTTTTACGCGTTGGTAAAATTTCGATGCGTAAACACACTTTTTGATGCGTACTAGACGCGTAATTACGCCTTTTGGCGAACTCTGCACGGCACAGAATTTTTAAAAAATTAAGCACTTTGGCTCAATTAGCGCAGCTATTCCAATTCCAACACTGAGGGAGAACAAGTTTGGAAGGATTGGCGGGAGAGGGCGTGTGCGATCGCTCCCAGCTAGAAACATGAGATAACATAAGGTTCAATCGCTATGAGATCATAATAAAACAAAAGCAGGAGTTTACACTAAGCGACAATAACAACGATATCAATTTCCATCAGTAAAAAAAAAAAAATTCACGAGCCATTTTGGTGAAAATCCGGAAGAAACTATCTTCCGACCGTAAAACTACCCAAAACTTTCGGGAAATCCGGAATACTTGGCAGGTATGCGGACGTCATTGCACCGATATCGGCTTTTCCGACATATTATGTAATATCACCTTGCGGTTCTTCACCCGATATCGGCTTTGCCAATGCATCCAATATCCTCTGGCCGTTCTTCACCCCATTACTGTCCGATATTGGCTTTGCCGATGTATCCAATATCTGAATTTCAAAGGCGCTTACTTAGAAACAAATCCAATTAATAGTTTTCGCATTTGTGCGAAAAAACTATAAATATATTCGCAAAATGCGATCGCAGTTTAAACCGTGATTTTAACAAAAAAGGACACAAAATTCAGAACCTTTACGAAATACATTGAAATCCGCAATTCTTCCAACCTGTCCGTAATTCGGTAATCGTGGGGCCGAAACCGTAATGGTTGGCACCCTTAGCAGCGAGTGGGCTTTCGTCTCGTTGTACTCGACGTGGATTATGATTATGATCATATGTAGAAGATTTTAGGAAGGGAGTGTCTGACCCCAGGTCTTAAACAACCCTTAGAAATAGGAAGCTAGGAGATTTGGGCTAGAGTGCCCGATAGGAAAGTGACACGGAAGCGAAGTAGAAAGGGGGAGGAAGACGCCCTTATTTATAACCGGGGGCCAGCACCCGCGCTCTACGCGGATTGATCATGATCATATGTAGAGGATTTTAGGAAGGGAGTGTCTGACCCCAGGTCTTTAACAACCCTTAGAAATAGGAAACTAAGAGATTTGGGCTAGAGCGTCCGATAGGAAAGTGACACGGAAGCGAAGTAGAAAGGGGGAGGAAGACGCCCTTATTTATTACTGGGAGGCCAGTACCCGGGGTCCGACGACTTAACGTGCCCATCCGACGCACGGCGGGTATTTAGTGGATCGAGCGTTCGTACCTGCCTGGGATCGAACCTGAGGCCCTTTCTGTGGCAGTCACGAACGTTGCCCACTCGGCCACCCGCGGCCCCCTCTACGCGGATTATCCCGTAATCCGTTTATATACGACCGGAAGGGAAATACTGGGATTGTACCGTGACGTCATGAAATCGGCACATGTGACTGAACAATAGGATTGTACCGTGACGTCGTGAAATCGGCACGCGTGATCTGAAACGGCATCGCCTTCGTAGATTTTCCATGCTAATAGCTCACGATTGAAATCTTTCAGAGCGCGCACGCCCATTTTGCGCGTCACTTTATTTTTCTTGCGCGAATTCAAACTTCTAACGCGCGTCTGCGCATGCTATCGGGAACGCTGCATAAGATCCCCAAGATGTAAAAATATGGGACAAGTCAGGGCTGATAGAATACAATGGCTGGGTCATTCCTTTGAAGAAATTTTGCCGCCACGGATCCCCTCAGCGGTGACTGATGACCTGTTTCTGACATCACTGTGTTGGAACTCGGGTTGGAAACGTGAAGCTCCCGTGAAGGGTCTCTCTACTTATGCTGTATTCTTTTCTTTGCTTTGTGTGGATAAGTATTCAGCTCTTAAAATTTGCTCTTAGAGAAATCGTTTAGTTAGTTTACATTGAAATACTTATAACAATGTCGAGTTGTGCTGTGGCTACTTGTAAGAATCATTACAAAAAAACTAAAGGTCAGTCTCAGTGTATTGTGTACCATGCATTTCCTTTGAAAAATCCAGATTTGGTGAAAGAATGGCTGAACAAGTGCTATAGGTCAGACTCTGTGAATGTAGCGAATGCTAGAGTTTGCAGCGAACATTTTCATTCTTCCGATTACGAAGATGATTTAAAAAATCGCCTACTTGGACTCCCGGAGAAAAAAATACTGAAACAAAATGCGGTGCCTGTCCTGAATGTGCCGAACTGTCAGCAAAACGGACACTGTGTCACTCCACGATGTAAAAGAAAGCGCAAACGAGATACTTTAAAAAGTGCTTTCGATTGAATGGATAATTTAAGTCCGAAAAAGGTTTGTGTGCAAGAAACGCAGGATCTCTGTTATGAAGTTGATGAAACATCAGGTGATATCAGTTGTTCTTCCTGTATCAAAGTAACGGAGGAAAATATATTGCTGCTTGAAAATGTTGCATCCCTTAAAAAAGAAATTCAACTTTTAAAACTGGAGAGAACCAAGGAGTTAAAAATGAAAGCTAACGGAAGACGACAGAGAAAATTACGAATGCAACGACTGTTGTGTGAAAACAGAGTTTTGAAAACAAAGCTGAAAATGAGTGATTTAAAGAATAAAAAAACTGTTAAAAATGGAAGCGCGTATTTAAAAGTGTATTAACTGCGACACAACTGCAAGCAATAGTTGAAGGAAAAAGAAAGATTATTTGGAAAGCTGAAGACATTTCCAGGGGGATTGTAACTAGAGCACTTTCTAGAAAGAGTTACGATTTTGGAAAACTAAAATAGGCATTCCACTACCAAGTGCGAGCACGCTGAAAAGGTGGTGCGCAAAATTCTCTTGCAGACCAGGAATGTTAAGCAATGTGCTACTGCTTATGAAAAAAGGCTCTGAAACTATGACCGAAGCCGAAAAAGTTTGCATTTTGAGTTTCGATGAAATGCACATAGATAGCAAATTGTGCTATGATGCCACTGAAGATCAAATTTTAGGTCCATTTTCTAGAGTTCAGTTTGTGTTGGCGAGAGGAATCCTGTCTCCATGGAAACAACCAGTGTTTTTTGATTTCCAGAAGACTATGACTAAGGAATTACTTTTTTCAGTTATAAAGGCAGCGGAAAACAGTGGCATAAAAGTGAAAGCCATTGTTTCTGATTTAGGAGGATGTTCTACTTTATGGAAAGAACTTCAGATTTCCTTAGAATTATCCTCATTTCCTCATCCATATCAAGAAGAAAAACGTATTTGGGTTTTCGCTGATCTTCCACATTACTTAAAACTCCTTAGAAATCATTTTTTGGATAATGGACTAGTATTAGAATACGGTACCCATCTAACATCAAAAATTATAGAAGACGTTTTCGAAAAGGATCGTGGCGAGCTCAGAATTTGTCACAAATTAAAACCCTGTTTTTTAAATGTGACAGACAACGAAAGGCAAAAGGTCGCGCCTGCAAAACCCTTTTTTCCGCAACAACAGCAAAAGCAATTCAGTTACTGACTGGCAATGAAAAAGCTTCGAGTTTTTTTGAACTATTGGACTCGTTTTTGATGTCATGAACAGTAGTCGTCCACACCCACCCAGTAATAAGCCACTGAAAGCAGCCTTTGGAATCGAATCATACGTTACGAGACAAAAAAAAATATTATCACTTATGAGTAACGCGATATCTGGAATGAGAGTGTTTGGAAAGAAGAACATATTGCCATTTCAAAAGGTATACTGGTTTCGATATCATCACTTCTCGGACTGCACACAGATTTGAAATCCATCGGAGTAACCTATATTATGACATCCCGTTTGACTCAAGATGCCCTTGAAAGTTTATTTAGTCAAATAAGAGGAATTGGAAATTTTTATGACCATCCTTCTCCAGTTGAAGTGATCAGTCGTTTGAAACAATTACTTTTGGCACAAATAAATTACCAGGTCTTTCAGACAAACTCAACACCTGTGAAACACCTGCTTCAGTTGATTGCTATCTGACTGCAGATTTACTTAAGAGCGCTTTCGTAGAGAAAGATATCCAAGAAATTGTTAAATTGTCTTGCAATGATGTGACCGATGATCAGATGTGTACAAATTTATATAATGAACCTGTGCCAATGTTGTGGAAAGCTGATGAAAACAGCTCAAGTTCTTGCCTTATGTCTTTCACAGAACACGAAGCCCTCAAATATGTGGCCGGATACATTGCCTATCGAGTTCGAGAAAAAGATCCTTCTCTAGGCACTCTTTCACATAAAGTAGGTGATGATTTCGATTTCTCCGTTTGGATCAATTTAATTTCACAGGGAGGGTTAACTATACCAACAGCAGATTGGCTTAAAACAATTGAAGAATTCGAAACCATATTTATTGCGATTCACGGAAAAGAAGGGGCTCACAAAGGAAAACAGGTTACCCAAGAGTTAAAGAGAATATTGGAAGAAAGATACCCACAAGTTTCTAAAGAGGCAATCAGAATTTATTCTCGTGTAAGAACATTCATCAGGCTACGACATCTCAATCGAAAAGCATCACTTCAGAAAAGAAAATCTGAGAAGAAGATGAAAAAATGGTTGCAGTCCAGTAGTTGCGCCCAAAGCTCTCGGAATTAAAGTGTGGTCGGATGCCTGAACACAACAGGAATTTTTGTTTTCGTTCATTTGGTAAGTTAACTTTTCAACTGTGTGTAATTTTAAAAACAGATTTCATATTTCACATGTTTCTAAATATATGATGGTAAATAACCAAAATGAAGGAACGCAATGCAGCTACGTCTTTCTCTTGAAAGAACTACCGATACGAAAGGGATGCCTCTCGTTCATTTAAATTTTCTTCGAAGCCTTTTAATTGAAATTCTGAGGATCTTTTTGCTACTAAATTATTAAAATACCACTTTTCCCCTATAGTGAAATAAATATTGTATTTTATGGAACGAAAATTTGCAGCTCCGTTTGGGGGGGAGGGTTCTCAATTTATTTTCCTTGGTGAAAAATACTCATTCTTTTGCCTCTGGGAGCGAAGAGAAACAAAAAAACTGTCGGGCAAATAGCTGACTACATGCGCAAAATTTTACTTGTTTACCTGGCATTCAGTGTCAGTTACTTCAGTGCATAAGGAGAAATTTTAAAGCGTGGGTGTAGTTAATGAAATGTTAAAAAACGTAGGCATTAAATTCATAAGAAATTCCATGCACCGTATGTAAAAAATTATTAATTTAATATATAAGTGCATATATAGCAGTAATTCAGAATGCAAGAGCATCTGATGTTCAAACAAAGTGAGGGCCACTATAGAAAAATATATATTCATTAATTCATAGATTTTTAACAAGAGTATACAAATGAATACGGACATTGTGTTACCTTTCATTGTGTTACCTTAAAAGTAGTACATTACTGCTTTACGTGAAAAAACAAAACAAAAACAATACTGATTTAGAAAGACGTCGAAGACTCACTACGAAAACACCGCAAATAAAGTTTAAGGAAAAACGAAAAATAAGCATACGAAAACATTTGCAATTTTAAGATTACTCTTCGAAATTTAAGAAATTAAACAGAAAAAGAAGCATGGAAAAAAAACCTGTTCACTTCAGGTGATCTATTTGTGTAATATCGTAGATCAAATATATTTTAATGTACACATCTGCTGGAGCAAGATGCTGGCAGGAAAACTTGTGACCTGAAAATTTAAACGTATTGTGTGAATGTAATGAAAATTTTCATTTGTCATTAATTAAACTCGCCTTTCCTCTTACTTTTTATTTAAGTCTGTTAAATACGTAGAATGAATCATTTGCTACATTTCTTTGCAAAAGGCACTGAAATGCTCGTTAGCTTTCTTCCTTCACTGCAGCCATCCAGTGCAGCGGTCAGCTCCGTTCCAACATACTGACGTCACACGCTGGCGTTCCTAGGGATCCGTGAGTCCGAAGCCTGTGACCCAGCCCTTGTATTCTACAGCCCTGGGACAAGTGAGCAAAACCGTCCAAACAAGGAATCCAGAGGATACAAAGGCACTTTATTGAAAAAGTAGCTTCGAGCACAACTGGACAGAAGACAGAAACGCCCATGTGACATGCAGCTGCCAAGAAAAATCCAGTCTTTAGTAGAGGATATGATCACCCCTGACTGCATTGCAGGATTTACAACGTCTGTCCATGCTGAGGACGAGGTTGTCAAGGAGCTGTTAAGGTATCGTGGCCTATTCCTCTTGTAGTGCCAATCGTAGCTGTGGAATCGTTGCTGGCGGCTGGTGACGTGCTGCCAAGCCTCTCCTGAGAAGGCCCCACACGTGTTCGATTGGATTTAGGTCTAGGGACCTTGCGGGCCAATCCATGCGTTGAATATCTTCACTCTCCAACAGCTCTGCGACAGCCACTGCATGATGAGGTGTACTGTTGTCGTCCATGAAGAGGAACTCAGGACCCACAGCACCTCTTAACAGATGCACGTGAGACAAGAGAACCTCGGTACAATAGCGGACACCAGTGACTGAACCTCCTTGGAAGATGTGGAGGTCAGTACGGCTACCAAGCATGATACCGCCCCAAACGAGAACTCCGCCACCTCCAAACCGGTCCCTTTCGATGATGTTGGTGGTGTGATTGCGTGTTCCCTGCTCTCTCCAGATGTGCATACGTTCAGAATCGCTCGTCAGACTAAATCGGCTCTTATCCGTAAAGAGAACTCGACCCCATTGCTGATGTGTCCAGTTCTTGTGTTCCTGGCACCACAGAAACCGCTGTCTCCGATGAGCAGGCGTTAATGGCACACACCGTACTGGTCGTTGTGCAAATAGACCACCTTTGTGCAGCCTCCTGGCCACAGTAAAACGCGATAATGGACATCCAGTTGTCTGTTGCATGTGCCTTGCGATTTTTCTCGCTGTCTGCCGTCTGTCTTTTCTCGCCTGTAGGACAATATACCGGTCGTCCGCCGCCGTGGTTTCTCGTGGACGACCACTGCTAAACTCTCGGACAGCTGTTCCTGTCGTTGTAATGCTCTCCAAGCTCATGAAACGATGCTGTGAGTATCCCAAACTCCTCGGCCACACTAGTCACACTTCAACCTTCTCCCAACTTCCCAATGACGTGACCTCGGGTAAAGTCATCCAGATGTCGTCTACTGGATTTCCTGTTGGCCATATCACACGGTGGCAGTAACCGACGTCGTTCAAACCGATGTACACTGTGCGATAGCTTTCACCGAATTGCTGAGCGTACACCGCCCGTGTGCTTTATACCCTTCCGACACTCCCCCTTACGTCATGCTGCATATATGCGCATGCCATACAGTACTGGACCCTAGTCTATCTCCTGAGTGGTCTTTCGGTTCGTTCTGCCTGCTCGTTCCACTGTTATGCTAATTTCTTCTCTTCGTCCTCAATTTTTGCCCACCAGTGTACATATGGCATTCCATAAAAGTAACTCTTTAATTAATTAGGATTAAATCTATGTTACACACCACCAATCACCAGCAAGATATACCTTTGGCACATAAAATAGTTCCATTTGATAGCTGAACATGAAAAAAAATAATAATTACAGGGAGCTGATTGCCAGATATGCATATGGGTAATACGTTTTAATTCACCTAATCTGGAAAACACAACATTTAAAAAGCACTCTAATTATTTTTTTTTATTTTAAGTTAACACCAAAACATTTACAAATGTTTTAAATATAATACTAAATATGGCCATTTAAAAAAATGCAATTTTAGATATACATATATAGCCTCACGTTACAAATCATGCATATTTTATTTCAAAAAATGCATACATATATATATACAGTTGAACCCTCATATAACGAGCTCGGATATAAGGAAGGGTCATATATAACGATGTCTTTGCAGTTCCCTGAATTTTCAATGCCATCGTAATGTTATTTCAACTGGATATTACGAACAGCAGTTTTGTCCAAAATCATATATAACGAAGTTTTTGCCTCTTTCCCATTCAACATTTCTTCTGCGGGAGAGTAGCCATTTTCGTTTTTTTCTTCTTCAGGATATCTTGAGACCTCTGACTCAGTGAAATGCCCGAAGACTAGCCAGGCGGTGTCGGAATCCCCCACTTTTCCTTAATCCTCATTCACTGGAGGGAACCCCACTTCATCAGCCCAAGAGCTTAGAGGGTAAATGATCTGTTTCCCAGCTTGAGAACAGATGGAGGAATGCCACAAAGGATCAGGGGGTGGGGTGTTGGGGAATCACGATAGGGGTGTCCAATGTCAGCGTCTTCGTTTTGGGGCTGTATGTTAAATTGTTCAGATGGACCAGATAGGCAGATGTTTGTCTTAATCGCACTTCTGCAATTCCTAAGCAGGCGCATCTGATGGCTTAAAGCTTTTGAAGCAGCAATTTTTCTCACAAATTCGTTTGTTAGAACGCATCAACACAAGCTGGCAAATCATGTCAAATGTTAAATGAAAAACACTGAGTTTAAGTGAAAAAATTGAAGCAATCAATTTGGTGGAGAAAGGGAAAAAGAAGTGCGACGTAGCCAAAACATTTGGCATTCCGGCAAATTCACTATCCACAATTTTAAAAAATAAGGATGGTTTGAAGCGAAAGTTCTCGGAAAGTTCTTTTAGCCATGATAGAAAACGATTTTGTGAAGGCCTTTATACAGACGTGGAAACAGCGCTGTTAAAGTGATTCCAAGAAGTGAGAAGCAAAAATGTTGCAGTCTCTGGCCCTTTGCTGAAGGAAAAAGCATTAGATTTTGTCCGACTTCTAGGAAAACCTGATTTTCAGCCAAGCAATGGTTGGCTTCAAAGATTTAAAGAGTGTCATGGAATCATATTTAAGTCCATTTGTGGAGAGAGTGCTTCCGTGGATGATGAAACAACCCAAAAGTGGCTGGAATCAAGTGAAACCTTAATTTCGCAGTATGAAGCTTGCGATGTTTACAATGCTGATGAAACTGGTGTTTTTTATCAGTTATTGCCAGAAAAAACCTTAGCTTTCAAAGGTGAAAAATGTTCTGGTGGGAAAAACTCAAAACTCTGTTTAACTGTATTTGCTGTGCGCAAATATGGATGGATCCGATAAAAGAGAACTTTTCGTAATCGGGAAATCAAAAAATCCCAGATGCTTCAAGAAAGGTGAAAAATTACCAGTAAGTTACAGAGCTAATAAGAAAGTGTGGATGACATCGGAACTCTTCACAGAATGGTTGAAACAATTTGACAACAAAATGACAAAGAAAGATAGGAAAGTTCTGCTGCTCATCGATAATTGTGCAGCACGTTCGTCTAACATAGTGTTAACGTCTACAAATGTACATCGGTTTCTACCAAACACTACATTAAAACTTCAGCCCATGGATCAGGGTGTTATAAAAAAAACCTAAAACTTCATTACCACAAAATTTTACTCAGAAAAATTCTTATTAACGCGGAAAAGAGGCAACCAACTGTCATCGATGTTCGAATGGCATGTGATATGCTATCTAATGCTTGGACTACCGTAACTGATGTAACCATAAAAAATTGTTGGAAACATGCTGGTTTTGGTATTTCAGTAGTAAATGAAGACACAGTGGTTACTACTAAAGACGAAACATGGAATCACCTGAGTGCAAAAGGGCTCATTTCATCGGATTTATCTTTTCCAGATTATCTGCTGGCTGACGACGACATCTCAACGGAATCTCAAAATACAGATCAGCAGATCGTTGATGCTGTGTTGAACTCTCAGTATGATGCGCCCACTGATGAGGAGGAAGAATACGCAGAAGTTAAAAAAATATCAAATGTGGTGGCAATTGAAAGTCTTGATAATTGGTGTGCTTTTTTTGAGTCAAAAAAATCTGTTTTGTTCAGCATTGTTGGATCAAGTAGAAAAAACAGCTGTCTACAGCAATTGTTCAATCCCAAAAACAGGCAGCTCTGGATAGTTACTTCCAGAAGTGTGAATGAAAAATTAAAGGTAAATGTTTCAATTATTGTACTTCTGCTTTCTAATACATACGTACTACAGTAGTATACTGTATGTGCTTTTTTACATAACTTTTGCTCGTTTGCTGATACATATAAGGCAAAATTGGATAAAACGAAGTTTGCGTATAACAGACTTTTTTCTTAACTCCCTTCAACTTCCTTATAAACGGTTTCGACTGCATATATATATACACTGCCGGTAAGTGAAAAAAGAACACCAAGAAGGAATTGGCAGACGATCATGAAATTTACATATGTTAATGGGGTCGAGTTTACGTAGGTGTGGTTAATTTCGGGACCAACCGGTGAGCGCTTATGCCACAACACGGCATAATATGCAAATTATCGTCGGTGGTATTTAAGGAGTACGGCGATGTGAATGTAATCAGTCGTCAGCGTACGGACACGTGCGAATACCCTGAAGAACTGCAATGCCTGGACATGGAAGACGTGTACGATTTCAGCAGTTATCGGACTTTGAGCAAGGTCGTCTAGTCGGACTCCGCAAGGCCGGGTGGCCATATCGTCGTATTGCGGAGCGGAATTGGACGGGAAGTATTGGTGGTGGTACGATGGTGGCGTAGATGGTCCGAGGAACATTCCCACACGAGAAGACGTGGAACCGGGAGTCACAGACGGACTGATGAGCGGACCGATCGACACATCAGAAGAGCGGCGTTGTCAAGCAGAACATCCACTGCGACGCAAAGCTGAGCTGCCGTTGCACCTTAGATGACTGTGCGAACAATCCGCAACCGTCTACTGGATGCAGGACTACGTGTACGTGTGCCTCTGGCATGTGTACCTCTGACTCCAGCCCACCGTCAGGAACGGCTGCAGTGGTGTCGCCAACGTCTGAACTGCACTGGAGAATGCAATGGCGATCTGTCGTGTTCAGCGATGAAAGCAGATTCTGCTTAGGAGCCTCCGATGGCCATATGCGTGTTCGCAGACGCACAGGGGAGCGTCTCCACCCTTCTTGCATCCGCCAGCAAGACACAGGGCCTACACCTGGTCTCCTGGTGTGGGGAGCGATCAGCTATCACTCCCGTACACAACTAGTGTTTGTACCGGGTACGTTAAACAGCACCTCCTACATCAACAACATCATTCAGCCCGTTGTTGTGCTATTTGTAAGGTCGGTCCATCGTGTTGTTTTCCAGCAAGATAACGCACGCCCACACACGGCACGCCCACACACGGCACGTGCAACGCAACATGCACTTCAGGGTGTGAGACAACTTCCATGGCCTGCACGTTCATCGGATTTGTCCCCCATTGAGCACGTGTGGGATTTTATGGGACAAGGACTTATCCGGTCTCCACGGCCAGCCACGACCATTCCCGATTTATGCGTCCAGGTTGAGGATGCTTGGAACTCAATACCCCAAACTTACATCCAACATCTGTACGACAGACTCCATGCCAGAATTGCACAGTGTGATGCAGTTCATGGCGGTTCAACCTCGTACTAACCATGTTACATGGAAATGTTATTTTTCAGTTTAGCAGCAAATACAGCTGTATTTTGCCATAATGTTTTGATCACGTTATCCTCTGTATTTCGTTATTATGCTGTATAAATTTCATTGGCATCAGACGTCTCCTTCTTGGTGTTCTTTTTTCACTTTCCGCCAGTGTATATATATATGTGTGTGTGTGTGTGTGTGTGTGTGTGTGTGTGTGTGTGTGTGTGTGTGTGTGTGTAAGCAGGGGAGGATTGGGGAAGACCAAATCAGGTTGGAAATTTTAGTCCTGAGGTCCACTACAAAAGTCCACGTATGTACAGCGAAACACTTCATAAATTCCCTCATGAAAAAAAGTTCTGTTATATCCCGGATGAAAGAAAATTGTTGATATATGCATTATAAAGCAAACTTAGTCGTGAGCAAATTTTAACAATTTAATTGTAAAAGAATTTTAAAAATCTGCTCTTGCTCCAATGTAGCATCAAATAATGCTCAAAACAGGGTGTTGTAACAAATAATTATTTTCCTTTGAAACTTTTGGTTTTGACAAAATCACAAGTCCCTTGAAGCTCCCATTTCCATCATATCCCCATGAAGGCCATTCTGAAAGTTAAAATGTGCACATAGCAATTTTCCTAATTATTTTTTTTATATTTATTTGATCATTGGTCACTTACTCGTACTGCGTGTTGGTAACTCCTCCTTGTGTAGATGCCTTTTCTAAGTCTACCCATTATTTTGACCTATGAACAGTACTGGTAAATCGTTGTTTCATGATATATCTGGGTGGGAAATGGATTTCAAAATATCTCTGTGGGAGAACTGCTTTGTGCTCTGTGTCAGTCTCTGGAAAAAGTGGTGGGGACGGTACACCATCTCAGTGTCTTCTTCAAGATAACAAAAGGAAGGTAGGGCCTACCAATGACCATGGGTTCAAAGTCAAATGACCTACGTCAAATCAACTGACCTATCTTGTAGTTAGCTTTAGTTTAATTAATTTAGAACAGGTCTGACGGCACTTTTCTCACATAAGTACAGAAAATACTGCTATTTAATTTCATAGCCAACACCCAAGATAAATAGCTGTAAACGTTTTTTTTTTTTTTTTTTTTTTTTAAGGGAATAACTTTATAGACAGAAATAACAGTCAAATGAGATTAAAGATTATTATTCATAAGTACCAAAATATTATTTGTTCATTCCAAAAAATCCAAATAAAAAGTAAGCGAGAAGGTGGGCCATTTCTCGAGTGGTCCATCGGGAAATGCCCCGGTATGCAGGTGGGCCAATCTGCCCCTGTATATAAAAAATGAAATTATAAATGTGTAATAGTAAGCTGCACAACTCGCCTCAGAACCACGCATAACTGCAGGAACCACAGGTAGAGCAGGGTTCCCACTCAAAAGTAATAAAAAAATTCCCTGACTTTTCCAGGTTCTCCAGGTGGTTTTTAAAATTTTCCAGAGTGGCATGTTGCAAAGAATTGTTACATTTCATTGCATTCCATTCATTTTTCTCACCAAAGCACACACTTGTAAATTCTTTATGTAATTTGTCTTTATAAAATTACCTGTTTTTCATTAATAACAACTAAATGTGCACATTATTTTCAGTACCAAAGTTCCGTGAACTTTTGTGAATACTACCCACACGGAATTTGTAAATACATTCCCATAGAAACAGGTCATATGTAAGAAAAAATCTGTCTGTTGAATAGTTTCAGTTTTTCTATAACACAATGCAGCTAAGCTTAATGATGGAATGGCTCTGTTCAAAGAAACATTGTTTCAAGAGAACCCACAGACAAAGGACTTTGATCCATCATTTGGTTGGTTCTCTTGTGAAGTGTTTCTTCAAGCAGGAGCCATTGTGCCTAATTGTTCCATGTTATAACAACTGCCTGCAGAAATTGAACAAAAAGCTTAATAACTGGCAATTTTAAAAATTCAATTTTGCATCTTTTTTTAGAGAATAAAGGAAATACTTAATATAACAGAAAGTAAGATCCACCAAATTCTAGGCAGGCAGTAATTGTAATTGCAAGCCAAAGTTTGAAATCTTGAAAAAATAAGTTTTTTTGGCAAAATAAAGTATCCATTGATTTTTGCAAAAAAAAAAAAAGTTTTCCCTGAGTTTTCCCTGATTTTTACAAAACAAAAAAGGGTAACTTTCCCTGAGTTTTCCCTGACTTTTGGAACCATTTTCAAATTCCCTGAGAATTCCAGGTTTTCCCTGTTTTCCAGGTTGAGTGGGAACCCTGTAGAGTATATAAGCAACAATCCACTCACAACCGAAACAGAACTCCCCTGATATGAGGACTTAAGGTACCAACACCTTCATGGATGGAAACTGTTAACAAATTTGAGGACATTATTTGTGCTACTCATGGAAATAACTACTGCAAAGGGAGAGGAGTTATTAAGGAACTTACAGAAGAATTGAAAAATTGATTTCCTTCTGTGAATGAGGATGCAATTCCTTTAATTCTAATAATTAATAACTTCATGGCTTCCTCTAATTACTTACAGTACCATAAATACTTAACGGGAATTATAGAGGATAAATTTATTAAGGTACATTACTTCTCAAATTTTCGATCTATACATCAGATCATCGTCATAGTGTATAGATTGAAAATTTGAGAGGTAATGTACCTTAATCAATTTATCCTCTATAATTCCCGTTAAGTATTTATGGCACTGAAAGTAATTAGAGGAAGCCATGAAGTCATTAATTATTAGAATTAAAGAAGATTATGGGACGGAAACATGGTAGAGCGTCATGAAATTAGAAAGAGTTAAGATTAAGTTAGATCATTTCCACGATCAAGTTAGTTACTTAAAAGAATGCAAGAAAGCGGAATTTATGCCCCAGTCATTAAAAATCAAGCCTAATGTTTCAAAATTACTAACTAATAACTTCAATAGAAGTGTAGAATGGAATACCGTAGCTGGAGCCATTCGGGAAAAGTACAAAAGCATTAGCGTAAACAAGAGATTGGAAAATACAATCTGGAATTCGGAACTTTCTTTTTAGGAGAAAATATAAAAAATTAATTAAATACTTGGCTAATGTGCACAGTAAGAGATAAAAATAAAAAATTCCATAATTCTCTAAAGAAAAAACAGGAAAAAATTTGCCTGGTGGTTCCCGTAGTACCACGTGAAAGAGCAGAACTTAAACATGTGGTAGATCTAACAAATAGTGCTGACAGAGCTCTGTTAAGTGCTTTGGATAAAGGATAAAACTTTAATATTCACAGGAATAAGGTAAATAAGAAGAAACAATTATGGAACATGAATGTATAAGTTATTCTCTGGAAAGGCAAAATCCTGAGGCAGTATTAGCACTAAGGAAAGAGTATAATTCTTGCCTCACAAATTTTAAGGTCATTCAGCGGAATGCTGATAAAAATATTTTGAAGGGAAAATTAATAGCCCTGGAAAACTTCAAAAAGAACTCAGAAACAGTAGCAGTAAGAGCAGATAAAAGCAAGAAAATAACCCTAATTGAAAAAGTAGATTATTTGCTAAAAATGGAAGAACCAAGTAAACCAATAAATGAATTTTTTTTTTTTTTTTTTTTTGATTGGAGGTTTAACGACCGCCGTGAGCAACTCAATGGGCTATAAGCAGTCGCCCCTCTCTAATTTAGGGTCACTGGTTCCAGGGAAGGGAGAGAGCCAGTGCCGTAAGACAAACACAACATCCATGCCTCACTGGATTCAAACCCGGACCCCGTTCGGACGAATGATCAGAGGCCATCGCTTAGACCACTGCGCCACCGGGGCGGCAAATGAAAAATTGACAGCAATCCGCTAGAAACGACGATCGCAATTATAGAAAATTTCTCTCCTCACTTAAGAAAAAGAATATGATTTGTGACAACTTCAAAAATTGCCCATCATACTTCGCAGATGTATGGTTTGCTAAAACTTCATAAAGAAGCGCAACCTATCAGGCCCATTATTGATTCAAAATATTCTCCTTTGTCCAATCTGCATTATTACTTACTGTGTCATTTATCAAAGTTGCTTCCTAAACCTAAGGCAATGATAAAGAACACTGAAGAGCTATTGAAAAAACTAGAACTACCAGAATTAGAAAACTCTTCCATGGCAAACCATGGAAGAGTTTACGAAAAACACATACCCCCAATATCGTACATTGGAAGTACGAAAAACAGATTAAAAAAAGACTTAAACAACACATATCTAACTGGCAAAAAAAAGAAGCCAAAACTGCTTTAGTGCAATTCTGCTTGGAAAACCGGACATTCCCAAAGTTCGATGAAATTAAAATGCTAAAAAAGAATAAAAAATCGGAAAGGCAAATGAGGAGGGAAGAAGCAATATTAATCTACAAAAATAAAGCAAGGGTATGTAACCAGAACGACCCTAGCACATTATCGGGCCTGTGGAAAGAACTAATAAGACAAGAAAAACAACAACAAAAGAAAAACAGGCAAAAAAAGACAAGAAAACCAGGATAGGAGAAGAAAATTAAAAAAATTAAAAAAAAAAAAAAAATTAAAAAAAAAAAGTGTTCTTAACGAAACATAGATGGCGCCAGCCGGGCTTGATAACGAAATATATCCAGGAAAGTTTTTCCGACGAATGGCAACAAGGAGTATCGGACTCCATTAGCGCGAAGTTAACCACGAACATCGGTGGTAAAGTCGCCACGCTCCTGAAGATGCCCAGAGTATGGGCGAAAATTTCGAGTATAAAGAACGGTAAAAATTGATGTTTGAATCCTAAAGCAAAGATCCAACGAGTATACCCAGCGAAAAGTGTGAGAAGTAAAGCCAGTCATCGCATACAACGGGCTTTAGGACAATAACCTCAACAAAGACCGGAAAACACGTGCGTGAAATGTCCCGTCGCTAGAAAGGAATGCCAAGGTAAGCATTATCCGCTAGTTTTCTGTACATGTTAGAAATATGTTCAATAAAAGCAGGATCAAACTAGTAATTGAAAAAAAAAAAAACAGGGAAAAACTATGAAATAATACTTTCTGCATCATTCTTTTTTTTTTTTTTTTTCAATTGATTTTACCATTTTATTCCATATTTGGCAGCACAGTAATTGCACTTATCAACAGAGTCCACAGCACCAAAGTAAAGCAAACATGACCAAGATCTCACATGATGCAACCCAGTTATGTCACTGGCTGTAACTCCAAAGACAGCTCAAATCTGCTCAGGGCTGTAAACAGCCATGAATGAGATTTTACCCCATAGAAACCATGCAGTCAACTGTCCTGGAAATAGGCTGAGATTTCCAAGAGTTGGTTTAGATAGACTTCAAGGCTGCAATCAGTTAGTTCACAGTGGATAGAGGACTACAGACTACTTACTATAGTGTGTTTTATACTGGAAAAGCAGCTAGCTGAGTTCAGAAAACTTCAGCATGGCATGAAGAAAAACACCTGCTTCTGGTGGAGGCAGGGCCTGCAGAGCATCAGCCGCTTCTCGTTTGAATATATGCCAGTCGACTGAAAATGCGTGAGATGAATTTATGTTTCTGACTACTTGGTAGATGCTTGCAACCAATATCCTGAATATTGTTATTCATCTGCCATCAATAAAGAAATAAATAATTCCTGTACTAGGCCAAATTGTATCAAATTGTACTGAAGTGTACATATGGCAGGAATTACTACTCTACAATCTGGTATGGAAATACATGCATGTGAAAAAATAAATAAAGGAAAGCACTATTTAGCTTTTCTGCTAATTCAACTGCTGAGGAACACATGCCCTAAACAGGTCCATGAATAAGATCCTCCCCTCGTTCTACTTCCCAAGGTTGCAATGTGAAAAAAAAAAAAAAATGTGTAAAGAAAGCATATATGCAAGAGTACCCAATTAAATTCCATGTACTTAAAAAGCTCCTAGAAATACTAGATAGAAAAAAAGGAAATAATGTACAAGAATGAATCATCGCACTTTACATTAGATCTCTTATGGAGAAATATTCTTTTGTTTATAGTGAAACTTTCTCGAACATATTCTCAATATTACACAAAGACACCTAGTATCTGAGATCTTAAGTGATCTTTAATAGATGAAATTTAGCAAACTATTATGCTCCCCTAACTTTTAACTATAAATTTGATTACTTGGTAAAAATGCTGTGCATTTCATAATATAATTACTTTCACACAAAAAACAACATTCCTTTCTATGAGTGTGCATGGATTTTCATTAAATCCCCTTTAAATGGGGATGAGCGGTGCAGTTTTCTGGTTTTGAATTCCTAACAAAAATTCAGGGGTGTAGGGAAGAGGGGGGGATCCAGGGGGTCTTGACTCCCATGAGCCTAGATAATGATTACGAATAAACTCCAAACGATGACCAAAAGCGTCCCACAAACAGGCGGCTGCTTTTTCACAACACACGCCTGCTAGTGTAATCCTATTTGGCCACTTCCTTTATCCTCCCTCCCACCCACCCACATTATCTCTCTGTTCGAGGCTTGCCAAGGCAATCCAGCTGTGGAAGCTGTGCTGCTTTTTCACTAAAAGAGACCCATTCCGAAACTAACTTCACCTGACGCATGCGCTAAGCTGTAGGGCGCATACATAACCAGAGTTGATTCTGGAAGAACTTGCAATGAGTAAATGACACCGGCTCGTGAGTTAAGACGAATTCATTGTTTTAGAGACAGGGAGGAGGAAACACCGGTTTCGTGATCGAGGTGCTCGCATTCTTACAGTACAGACACACAGTCGCCTTCAGTTCTGCAAACATTTAGGTTGTTTCTGTTGACTTCTTCATCATTTGCAATGTCTAAACGCTTGTGTACCTTACATGATTATTTTTCGAAGAAAAATAGGAGTGAGGAAATTCCCTCAGAATCGGTTACAAATGAAGCAGCCACTATGCTAGAGGCCTCGGACCTAGAATCATCTGAAGTTAAAAAAGTCCCAAAAACTGAAATAAAATCAAGTCCAACTGATGCTGCATTACTGGTAAGTAAAAATTTGAACAAGTACGAGAGATTTAACGTGTTACAAGACATTTGGGTGGCAGAAAGTAGCTTCGATTTTGTTGCGATTGCTGTCGGGGGAAAAATCTCAGATTTCAGATTAAGTGGCTGGAAAGATGGAAATGGTTATCCTACTTCAGTCAGCTTCTGATATGCAAATATTGTGTCCTTTTTTTCCTTGAGTGGAGCAGGAACTGCATCCCAGCCACTAGGACAGCTATGCAAGAAACTGTTTAAAAATTGGAAACATGCTGTGGAGAAATATAACTATAATCAAACCACTAATTACCATAAGTAATGTTTGAAGGCTGCTCAAGATCTGGAAGATATTGTTTTGAAAAGAAGTGAACCCATTGATCATAGGCTAAATGCTGCTGAAAAAGCCGAAGTGGAAAGAAATTGTAAGCTCATTGCTCCTGTTATTGAAACAGTACTTTTGTGCGGCAAACAAGGGCTGGCTTTGCAGGGCCACTGTGAGTTGGAACTTTCAAATTAGATCAAGAACCTGCTGAGAATGAAGGAAATTTTAGGTCGATTCTTCGTTTTGGACTTAAACTGTCTGCGAAAGAGACTGGCACGAGTGATTTTGTGACTCTTCGTGAACACACCTGAAAAAATTCTCAGTACATTAAGTCCTACAACTCAGAACGAGATAATAAACAAATACATCGCTCTTTCCACGTTTTACCAACACACAGCAACTGAAAAAGTGTTATTTGGTCACCGTCGGAGAATTGAACCCCGAATCTCTCGATATCTAGCCGAGCGCGTTAGCTTTACACCACCGTGGCCAACAGTCCACGGCGTTATGTGTGTTTTTCAGTCAGCTTCTGATATCATAAATCCGTAAGATGGGCTCAGCTACTGAGACGTCTTCATCTGGTGGGCATTAACGGCACTGGCTATATATTAATTATAGTAGTTAAATCCAAAGGGCAAGATCCAAAGTGAAAATCCTCCAAATACGTGGCGTCAGTGAATAAACAAATACATCGCTTTTTCCACGTTTTACCAACACACAGCAACCGAAAAATTCTTATTCGGTCACCATTGGGGAATTGAACCCCGAATCTCTCAAAATCTAGCCGAGCATGTGATCAAAAACATAGATTAAGTTGAAGCTATACATTTTGCAGAGGATTTAAAACATAAAATACAATCAATAAGAAAAAATCCTGTTACAAATTTTAAAAAAATATTCCAAGAATTAATTGAAAAATTGAAATTACTAGATTTTGACATCAAAACACCACATTTATGGAACAAACAAATAAATCGTTTCAACGTAGAAACAGATTCTGCTGAAGATTACTACAGAGTCTCTGTATTCTTGCCGTTTTTAGATTTGTTCATACAAGAAATTGATTGAAGGTTTCTAATGCATAAAACCATTATTAAAGGTTTTCAGTGTTTACTGCCTTTTCACAATTTCTTATCTATCAACGAGAACGACTTGGAAGAAACACTGCATTTTTATTCAAGTGAGCTGGATGACAGCAAAACTGTGAAAGCTGAAATACAGCTATGGAGAAGACGCCTAAGTAGCCTTATAGAAAATGCGGAGTTATGCAATGCAACTGACGTTTTGAAACAATGCAATATTGCAATATATCCTAATGTACATAAATTGTTGAAGATTTTATGTGTTTTGCCAGTATCAACAAGCTCTGCTGTCTTTCTCAACCCTTCGGAGAATAAAATCGTACTTGCGTAGCACTACCCCTGAAGACAGATTAAATGGTTTAGCAATGTTATATGTACACAGAGATATGTCCCTTAGTGCAGATGAAGTTATCGCTGACTTATCAGAGAAAAGCAGGAAACTCAGATTCGAATTGCAATCATAGGAACCAGGTATGATTAAAAAAGTAATTATCTTTAATTTTACAGTTCTTGAGATCCATTTTTAAATTACTGAATATTAATGTTATATTAGAAGTCATACTTTTGGCTTAACAGCTCTATCTAGGATTTCAAATTCAGGCAGTATCAAAATGCTCTAATCTAGCAAATTGTTTCCTTTCATATTATGATTTGTGTATATGTAAGAATCCAACCCAAAAAGGTATTGGTATAACTGTTCCTTACTAATACTGTAAACACTGAAACATTTAAGCAACAACGTGCCACAGGTTGTTCTGTTGCTAAACTTTTGGACACCAATATATATATATATATATATATAATTTCTGGTTCTGCTTTTGAACTAGTAGATGTTGGACACCCCCCCCCCCCCCAGACAAAATCCTGCCTAGGCCCAAGGAGGTTAGAATAAGATATCTGGAGATGCCCTTGTTAATGGAGCGCTACCACTTTGTGTGAAGCCTATAACCGCGAGGGACGGCCGTCAAAGTGTGGGAAAGCTGATGGTTTCCAATGCTATTGAAATGCATTGTGTGTTAACCGAATCGCCTTCTTTCGTCTCAAATGTTTCGAATTTCACATCATTACTTGCTTTTGATATGTGAGAAAATGCTAAATTCATAAAATTCTTAATTATTTTGAAGCCCCTTCCCATTTTTATTTTAAATTGAAATACATGAACATTAGTGCGAATTCAAAGCAAAATATAACATTAAAGTTGAAAACTTTACTCGTCTATGAAGCATAATTCATTCCGGTTTAATATTAACACAGTTTCTGCAACCAAAATTCACGCAATTCCAAAGTACACTCCTTGAAATTACATAGGTGTTATATGTAAACAACGTCAAAATCCCACACCTGGCGGCTTCATGGTTAAGAGACTCAAGGCATCTCCAGAAGTAATATTCTAACCTCCTTGCCTAGGCCCATGCAAAAATTCATATCAGAATTAAAAATACTGTGTAAAAAGATTATCAAGACAGTAAAACTTTGTTTCCATACAATTTACTCACCTTTGACTTATTTCTTTTCCGAAAAGGTCTAGGAAGAGCAAAGTTATGTAAAATACCAGAAGGGCTGAAATTCAGCTTTATTCTTGCATCGCCATCACTGACATGTATAGATCTCCTATGTGTTGGCGTCACAGGAGGAGTATAAGCTTTACGGATGCTCTTATAATCAGAGAACATAGCTAAAACAATAGGAACAACTTCTTACACAGTAATTTTATGGGTGTTTTAAAAACCATCATAATGGTTTGTATATGCTTCATTTAGTCCATCTCTATACCACAAAGAAACTGCAAAAGACAGAAGTAGGTTTACTTAAGAAAACACTAGCTATTTGAAGTAAAACTTTTAATAAATATACAAGAGCATAGGAATCAAACTGTGTTTATTAAATATACACTAGCATAGGAATCAAGCTATGTTTATTAAATATACACTAGCATAGGAATCAAGCTGTGTTTATTAAATATACACTAGCATAAGTATCAAACTGTATAATGACCAATACATAGGGTACTTATTGTGTGCAATCAAATTTCCTGAAACTAAATAAAAATTTCCTGAAATTAGTGCACTTTTTTTTCTTTTTTGATTGGGGGTTTAACGACCACCATGAGCAACTCAATGGGCTATAAGCAGTTGCCCGTCCCTAATTTAGGGACATTGACTCCACGAAAGAGAGAGCCAGTGACATAAAACAAACACAACATCCATGCCTTGCCAGGATTCGAACCCAGACCCATCTCAGATGATCACCATTGCTTAAACCACTGCTCTACCGGGGTGGCTTAAATAATGCACTTCAATATTATGAGTCACAGTTCACTACTCTGCCATTAATATTCAGACACACCTTTATTTCCACAAATAATCCTTATTTACAGAAAATTTAATATTGTGTGCAGAAACCTTTGGCCCTTTTGATGGCCTCTACACTTAATATGGATACTCTCCACCTGATTTTTGCACATGTCCACTAATATTTTCCACCACTGAGCCTTTAAAGTACTGACCAGTTCAGCTATGTTTGTAGGGAGATTATGTCTTTTTTACACCCAATAATCCAATTCATCCCAGAGATTCTCAAAAGGGTTCGGGTCAAAACTGTGGGCTGGCCAGTTAAACTTTTCGATGCTCATGACCTCAAACCAATCTGTAACAATGTGAACAATATATATATATATTTTTTTTTTAATTTTTTTATTGGAGGTTTAATGACCACCGTGAGCAACTCAATGGGCTATAAGCAGTCACCCATCCCTAATTTAAGGCAACTGGTTCCAGAGAAGGGAGAGAGCCAGTTCCGTAAGATAAACACAACATCCATGCCTCACCGAGATTCGAACTCGGACCCCTTTCGGGCAAATGATCAGAGGCCATCGCTTAGACCACTGCACCACCGGGGCGGCAATGTGAACAGTATGACACAGTTCATTACCCTGCTAATAGAGGCATAGGCCTTCCAATAAAATACTTCAACAATGTTGGTAAACAATTTTTTTGTTTTTGATTGAAAGTTTAATGACCGCCGTGAGCAACTCAATGGGCTATAAGCAGTCTCACCCATCCCTAATCTAGGGCCACTGGTTCCAAGGAAAGGAAAGAGCCAGTGCCATAAAATAAAAACAACATCCATGCCTCACCGGGATTCGAACCTGGACCCCTTTCGGACAAATGATCAGAGGCCATCGCTTCCACTGCGCCACCGGGGCGACAAATTTAACTTATTTCCAGTGTGGATTGATAATAGGGTGCCACACATAAGCATTCACATTGTACATGGCATTTCAGCAGCTTTGGAGAAACCTAGGTTGACGACTGCTGATGAGGTATGCAAGTGACAGTGGATCTGCCAAAAAACGACCTGGTGTACCTCCAAAGCAAACAAAACATGACCAAGAGAGTTGTGCAAACGAGTGTCTGCTGAGAACTCAAACCAGCATTGTCCCAAATCATGCAAACATTATGTGAGACTATTGGGACTGATATTAGCATCAGTGCAGTGCACAGGATGCTGCACATCAAGTGTTCCTGTGGTCAAGCAGCCATCTACAAGCTTTTTTTTTTTGGTTCGGAGTTGAATGATCACCGCCAGCAACTCAATGGACTATAAGCAGTCACCATTCCCTAATTTAGGGCCAATAACTCGAGGGAAGGGAGAGCAGCAGTGCCGTAAGACAAACACAACATCCATGCCTTACCAGGATTCAAACCCAGACCCATCTCAGACAAATGATCAGAAGCCATCGCTTAGACCACTGTGCCACCAAGGCGGCCTACAAGCTGTTAATGACTTCAATTAATGCTACATGTCAATTAGAGTGGTGTAAGGAGCATTGTTCTTGGACTGTAAGCCAAACAAGAACTGTGATTTGGTCTGATGAGTCATGGTACACAGTGTGATGGTCTTTTCTAAGTTCGGACAAATGCTGGGCCTGAGAGAAAGGTACTTCCAGACTATATCGTCCACACAAGGAAGTTTGGTATAAAGTTGTTTTGGGGGTTCAGCTTATGCCCATTGGGCATTTTGGACAAAACCATGAATGCTGAGCTCTACATAGATGTCCCAGACAATTATTCATTACCAAGGCATCTTGCATTCACAGTCATGCTGTTGTCTCATCATAGCCCTATGAAGCACATTTATAGTTGGGTCCAGGATGAGGTGCTTGAATAGAACCTAATTCACCATCAATTGAGAGGTGTTCTGATATTAATGGTAGAGCAGTTAGTACAGTATACATCTTACACTCCTTAACAAGTCTTCTAACATATTAGAGATATAATAAGTCATTCTCTGTGCACCCCTCCCCCAAAAAATAATTTTCAGCTGAATTAAAACAGATGTGTTGGGCCACAGTTTTGAAACTATCCCTCAAGAACACCATAAGCATAATAGCCCTGTTTTTTAAATTACATCTGAACTCTAATGAAAACACACTAAAAAATCTTAAGCAACTTACATATTTGTATGGCTACATGTGCCAACTGAGATTTCTTGTGCAAGTAACAGTAT
Organism: Macrothele yani; assembly: GCA_039090855.1. Taxonomy (NCBI): domain Eukaryota; kingdom Metazoa; phylum Arthropoda; class Arachnida; order Araneae; family Macrothelidae; genus Macrothele; species Macrothele yani. Next base: position 97,582,496 of record CM076992.1, on the reverse strand, counting down.
GGAATGTATATTTTTTAATTTTAACATGTTATAATCAAGGTCAGCCTAGAATTTGTCTTTAGAGTAATTTGTATACACAACACTTATAAGTCACAGCTTTAAAAATAAGTAAAAAATTTTAGCTTAAAAAAAATCAGTTTCAACAAATGTAATTCTATGCATGTCTGATGGACAGATTGCTGCTAAAGAAAACTAAACTGTCTTTTTTACGTGGCTTTAGGAAAAAATCTTTTGTTTTGCTGCAAATCTTCTGATTTACACTTACTGCATCCAGATTTCTGTTTTGGGATTGGTGGATTTTGTGTTTGAATTTTGTGGCCTTACTACCACCTTTGCAGAAACATCGGCAGGTAGACAGACCCATAACAGAAACTATATTTGCACTTTCTTTAACACTTCCATCAGACTTTTCCTTAGCTGATGATTTGTGTGTTAAACTTCCCAGCTCTGCAATACATTTTGTAGCAAATTTATTTTTGTTAAGTGGAGTGCTGATACAATCTTTTAAAACCACATACTTGAAAAGTTTTGAGCATTTCTAACAGGTTATATTTAATGGTGTGATAACGGTCTAAGCTTTTTGCTTCTAAACTAATTTAATGCTTTGTAATAACCTATTGATGAATTTAAGCGAACTTTCCACAACTGGCCATGAAGGTATGAGATGATGGATTTTACAAGTTTACTTAATATGGGGTTCTTTTGTATATCATCATGTGAGTATAATAGTGAAGTTGCAGCCCAGTATTTATCAACGTATTTTGGGATTTCAAATGTTTCACCTTTATCATTGACAGAACAATTAAAAGATATATCTTCACTTACTGCTGCATCCATTTGGTATGTCCTGATTTCTTCATCATACGAAATGTTTCATTGGGGGTTAGCACTGAGCTACACGCACCAGCTAAATTTGAAAATGCTACATAGTCAGTCGTTTGTTTCCTCAGAGAAGGGTCTAGCACTGAGCATGCAACATAACATTTCTCTTTAACTCCTTTTTAAATGACAATGCCATATGATCATTTACTGTTACTTGAAACAATGAGTTTTTTGGCTTTTCCAACATAAATTGTTAGGTAAGTGATTACCACAACAGTTCACATTTATTTTTAAAAGGTCCTTGTGAGTGTTGCATTTTGAGATTATTACTTCATGTTTAATGAAAATTGATATATTTTTTATCAACATAAAAAGTTCAACATGTAACTTATGCAGCATTTTTTTTTTTTTTTTTTTTTTTTTTTTTTTGCTCTTGCTGTTGTTGGGAACAACTTTACACAGTCATTGAATATACTAGAACAGCTTCGTAAACATGGATCTGAAGTACTGATTTCTTTTGTACTACAAAAAGGCTTTCAATGATTTCCTCCCTTCCCCCCCTTTTTTTCCAATTCCTGTTAAACTTTTAGATTGCAAAAAATCTTGATTTTCACAAGTTTTGACACATGAGAATCACTTATGTTTCTTTCCTTACATATCCTTTATCCAATCATATTTATACAAATCCCCATCTACAAAATCTAGCAAAGCATTCCATAGCAAAGACAAGTGTTCAATAGCTGATAAAACAAAACCATAACCATCTATGATTTGGTCATGAATACAGGAACATCTGAATGCCAAGAATTGCAGATATTTAAAAAAAAAAATTGCCCTTTGATTAGCACTGAACAAATCAAAGTGAATGTCATACAATGATTCAGTGTGCATTTTAAAAGGAGCAGTGAATCTCTTTACACAGTTATTAACAGTGTGACACCCATCACCATGTGGTGCTTTCTTGCTATGAATTAATGTTTCAACACCTTTCTGCTTACCTCTCATAGTGTAGCATGAATCCATTAGAATATTAATTTACTATAAGGAATACCATTACCTTCTATTATTATTTGGCTGCTGTACAGACATGAAGCTGAATAAAAAATGCTGAATAATAACTTCTTGTAGCTCAGAGCAAAAATACATACAAAGATCGTTACGACACTACTATTGGCCTGACTTGTGCTCCCATCAATGTTCACTAAGCAGGGAGTTTGTCTGAGGATGGTAATTATTTGATTTTTTATTGTTTAAGCTAGATCATCTCTCACTTTGTAAGTGATGGTAGATCTAATATTCATACTTAGTAATTATAATGCCTTTGGGACTTTTGCCAATGTTTGATTCAATTCTATAAGCTTAGGACCAACTGCATAGGGAAGAGAATGTTCAGCTTATGAATGAATATAAAATTGCCTCAGATTTAGCTTTCTGAGTGCTTAAGTCTAAAGACCTTTTATTACCAACATAATTTTCTAAAGACATTCTATCAAATATATATAACAACATTGTTGTTCTATAAGTTACTTTTTCACACGTTACAAAGTTGTTTTAGCCACACAGGAGTATACAATCTTGCATATTAAAATGGTACACATTATTAGCATATTCTTATAAATTCATTATAAGAATATGCTAATAATATATAATGTTCACCTTGTTCAAATCTCACTGAAGATTGAAATAGGGTTACTTCTCATGTTCAACGATGTTTGTCTAATAGATGGGGTTATTGAGATGGGCATTAAAATCAAACAGATGAAATAACTGTTGTCTATGGTATCACTTAGGTTTAAAACCATCTTGAATGAAGACAATTAAATGGGATTGAATATTTAAAGGAACTTGGATGATGTCTTAAAAGAACTGTCAAACACTCTCAAAGAACCTAAACCTACAATGTAAGGAAATGACAAAAACCATCTATCACCTAAAAATGAATCTCTAGAAAATAGAAATACCTTGAAAAGAAGTATAAATCAAAACCTCGAGTAAACGATCACTTCCACGAAGCTACACCCCTACTAGTTTTAACTACCTAATCGTAGTCATCTTCAGTGGGTTCCGTTTCTTTCACCAACCACGACATCTGATGTTGAACTGGATTGTACGAGATGTCCATTTCAATCACCCGTCTCACTATGCCATGTCAGCTTTTCCTTGCTTTTCAGTGCATAATTTTATTGCGCATCTGTGCCCATGTTCTGCTGTTTGTTGTCATTGCAAGGTTCATGTGTGTAGTTGCCAACCTCCAATTGTGTACTTCCGCTTATTGTATTTTCGTGTTTCTATGATAACTTCCTTATTGTGTAGTTCTGTAGATTCAGGATGTTTTCTGTTCTGTTATCTTTTGGTTTTTTCCGTCCAAGTTTATTTTTCTTTGCCTTTGTTATATTAAATATCGCCATGCATATGGCAGTTCAATTGGATTATACGTGTTACAATTGAAATCCCTTGTTCTTTCAATTATGACGGCTTCAGATGTTAAAATTTTAACATGCGTTTGGTGTGATGTTATTAGCTTAGCGCTGATCCAGTCGGAGCTGGATTGGTTGTTAATACAATGTTCGATTAGGGATGGTTTTTCTTCTTTTCTGTTCAATTATTGTGTTCTTTTAGTCTTGCCCGAAATCTTCTTTGGTGCTGCCTAAGTATATTATTTTCTGTTCTTTATTCCTTTTATTTGGATCATTTTCGTTATTGCAGATAGGAATGCTGTACACACCGGCTTTATTCAGGATTGATGTACTGCCATTATTAGTACTTAGGATTGTGAGATCAATGAGATTTGAATGAGGTGAACGTTTCTTCAAGAATAATGGTTATTCCGGGCACAGCATGATGAGCTGGTCATGAAACTGGGACATGTGTATAGAAAAGGTAAGAATTGCTATATCATACCATAATGAATTTATAATATGCTAATAATGTATACCATTTTAATATGCAAGATTTTGTACTCCCGTCTGGCTAATAAAACTTTGTAACGTGTGGAACTTATAGAACAATATTGCATATATTTGATAGAATTCTTTAGCTATGTAAAAACAGTTCAATAATTGAATTTGAACCAATGGAAATAATTTTCTAAAGACATTTATGAATATAAGTTAATCGACCTTTTAACAGATGCTTTGGAAGATTTACAGGGTGAAGAATTTGAAAGACTGACCAATACTTTCATACCATCTTTTCCATAATGAATGTTTTTGTTGCATCAAATGCAGAAACAATCACCTGGGGAATCGATTTTTCGGCACCATGTACCAATGATGTCAATATTGGTACCATAATTCTTCAACTAATCCCAGCAAAATTTATTTTGAATAGCTTTTTCGAAAACACTGAGGTACTCAACACATCATTATTCAGTAAAAACTTCATAATCTCTAGTTGGTGCAAAACAAGAAAACAGTGATCTAAAATCAAAGTAATATATGTACACTGAAGTGCCAAAAGTCATAGAATAGCAGTATGCAAATTTTTAACTGGCGCTGCCATCATATAAAGGCTTCGACACACGCCATGATTTTTATCAGTTGCGAGGTGTAATTTCACGAGTCAGGCGGAACAATTGTCAGTAGGATTATAGCAAGAAGATGTGAATTATCAAGAGTTTGAACAAGGCATGGTAGTGGGAGCCGGATGGATGGGACATTTAATTCCCGAAGTTGTGCAAACATACAACATTTCTAAATCCACCATGTCACGTGCAGAGTTCGCCAAAAAAATAATTTAAAGGTGTATTTTTACTCCTTTGAAAAAAATTTAGGGAGTGATTTTTAAAAGTGAGGAGTATTTTAGAAAAATTAACGAGTGAAATAAAAAAAAATGCAAAAACACCGGGAAATTATAAAAAAACAATCCTGGTTTTTTTCACATTAAAAAATATTTCATTATTACTGAATATATTTGGATGTTTTGCTTCTTTTTTCAGTTAAAAAAAATATATATATAATACATAAATAACGTTAACACTACAAGCACATCGAAAGTAATCCCTGGAAATTCTTTGTACCATTTTGGTAAAAAACAACAATGAATTTCCAACTTTGACGTCGATGTAACACAGGAAACATCATCTTTACAATTCATTTTCTAATGAAGTGTCCACGTTCATTGGTTGCTTTTGTATTTCCACCGCTAGTTTTTTGCAGCTTTCATTGTTTCCTTCCTCTGCCTTTTGTTTCTTTTCTACACCATTGGACTAAGTCCTTCAAAAAAAAAAAAAAAAGACTTTAAATTACGCTGTTTCGACACATCATTCAATACTAGTGTCTGTTTCAATCTCTACAAATCACGACTCCACAACCACGAGGCGCTCCGGAATTTCGATTGCGAAAGCGTACTTCACTCAGCTGATCGAGCATAAGCTGTAGCAACAATGACAGTAGATTTGCGAGCTGTAGCCCATGCAATTGCACTTCCGATAACGTCAAGGTAAGGAACGATGTCTCCCCGACCGAAAGTCATGCCCTGACTGGCTGGCGGGACCCGCCACTATAGCTCCGGTCGCGCCAAGCAAACCACGGCCAGGTATGGATCGCGTACAACGCGAGATCTGGCCTGAGGTAACAAAGGATACCGCTGATCATATGTTTGAAATACAAAATTCGAAAGAAAAGTTGAAAATAAAAAATTTTCAGCTTAAATTCTCGATTCATATTTTTATGCGTTAGCAAAATTTCGATGCATATTTTTACGCATTGACAAAATTTCAATGCGTAAACACACTTTTCAGTGCGTACTAGACACGCAATTACGCATTTTGGCGAACTCTGGTCACGTGTGTACTGAGAATACCTCATGGCCAGTGTAATAGCCGACCATGGGTGCTGAACAACCGTGACCAGCGGCATCTGACCAGGATTGTCCGTGCTAACAGACAAGCGACACTGGCTCAAATAACATCCACATGCAATGCAGGAGGTACCAGAGATGTATCCATCAGGTCAGTGCATTATAATTTAGCGTCCGTGGGGTATGGGAGCTCCAGAAGACCCATCAGCATGCCTTTGTTAACACCAAGACATTGGACACACCGCCTCACTTGGGCTTGTGAACACAGTAATTGGACCCTGGAAGACTGGCAACATGTGGCATGGTCTGATGAGTCACACTACCAGTTGTTACAAGCTGATGGTAGGGTTCAGGTGTTGCACAGACGCCATGAGGCCATGGACCGAAGCTGTCAACAAGGCACTGCGCAAGCTTGGTGGTGGTTCCATACGTGTGGGGTGTCTTTATGTGGCACAGTTTCAATCCTCTGGTCCTCGTAAACATGTCATTAACCGGTAATTACTTTGTTGTTCTGTTGTGTGACCATTTGCAGCCCTTCATGGACTTCATGTACCACAATACAGTGATGGAAAGTTGCAAAACCATCTTTGGAGCAGCAAATTGCATTTTTGGAACAGGTAAAATACATTTTTGGAGCAGCAAAATGCATTTTTTGGAGCAGGTAAAATACATTTTTGGAGCAGCAAAATGCATTTTTGGAGCAGGTAAAATATATTTTTAGAGCAGGTAAAATATATTTTTAGTGCAGGTAAAATGCATTTTTGGAGCAGGTAATATACATTTTTGGAGCAGCAAAATGTGTTTTTGGAGCAGATAAAATACATTTTTGGTGTAAGAAAACATATTTTAGAGCAGGTAAAATATGGTCACGTGTGTACTGAGAATACCTCATGGCCAGTGTAATAGCCGACCATGGGTGCTGAACAACCGTGACCAGCGGCATCTGACCAGGATTGTCCGTGCTAACAGACAAACGACACTGGCTCAAATAACATAGATAGAACAAACTCTTAAACTAAAAATGTTTTGGAAATAGATGCACCTTAATCAAATTTCAAACATCTTGCATTGAAATACACACGCACACGCACACACACATTTTAGTTTTCAAATAAATCAAAAAAATTTTAACCATAGCAGGATTCCATTATTAATCATTTATTTTACAAAAAATGTTTAATTTTTTGCTGCTTTTCTCAATATTTAATTGCTCACTTCTATTCTTTTCTAATTTTTTAAGATAGTTAGCAATGTTTTGTTTTGCTTCTTTTAATATTTTTTAATAGTATCTGTCCACTTTCTATTGCACTCATGTCTTTTTTTTTATGTCACATTCAATGTTCATCTCAGCATTGTTTAACATTTTATGAGGGAATCCAACTGCTGCAAATGTTCAGCTTCTTCCCATTTTAAATCACCTTGTGAACATTCAATTTCTTCTCTTTTTTGCTTGTTTTGCTGCATTTTTCCAGCACTAATCTGCTCTTAATATTTTTTCCAGGATTCTTTATAAGCTGTCAGAAGTTTTTTGGTTACATTAACTTTACACACTTCTCCATTTAATCTTTTGACATGATCTTTGTGTTTCTTGCTCTCCGCACGACGCCTACGATCATCAGGGCTGCCTTGCAACAGGCTAAAATCGCAGCCACATGGCTTTTAAAACTTGATTCAGCAAAACTTTAGATGCTTCATAAAAAGGCCATTCTTTCCTATACATACTGCGATACACTTGATGATAAGTTTTATCTGACTTCGCTCTTTTTGTTGTCATAGCTGTTTCATTGCTACGTTTCGTTTCGTTTCGTTTTAATCTAAATGAACCCTTTCCACTCAAATAACTTTTCACCCATACTCACTCAGAACTCACATTTTTTTTTTTTTTTTTTTTTCTGCAGTAGAGGCCACAACTTAGCAATGAAAGCTCAGCTTTAGCTTGCCAGCCCCGACATACGAGCTATAGAGGCATCATCAGCGTGGCGGCTGACACCCGACATATTCGGCAAAAAAATGTCTTGCAAGCCCCGACTTACGAGCTATAGAGGCGTCATAGACGTGGCGGATGACACCCGGCCTATTCGGCGAAACAGAAATTCCTCGCGAGCGCCGACATCCGAACTATAGAGGCGTGGCAAATAACACCAGACACGCGAGCTATTCGGTGAAAACAAAATTCCTCGCGAGCGCCGACATGCGAGCCATAGAGGCGTCATCGGCATGGCGAGTGACACCCAACACGCAGATGACGTTTCTTTTTCTTTATCCGGTGAAAAAGAAACGTCTCGCGAGCCCCGACATGCGAGCTATAGGTGCGTCAACGGCGTGGTAAGTGACACTCGACCTATTCGACGAAAAAGAAATGTCTCGCGAGCACCGACATGCGAGCTATAAAGGGATCATCGGCATGGAGGATGCCACCCGACACGTGCGATATATTCGGCGAAAAAGAAATGCCTCGCAACCCCCAACCAACGAGCTATAGAGGCGTAATGAGCGCGGCGGATGACACCCGACACGCAAGCTGTTCGGCGAAAAAGAAATGTCTCGCGAGCGCCAACATGCGAGTATAGATGCATCACTGTCATGGAGGGTGAAATCCGACACGCAAATATTCGGCGAAAAAGAAATTTCTCGCGAGTGCCGACATCCGAGCTATAGAGGCGTCATAGGCATCGCAGATAACACGCGAGCTATTCGACGAAAACGAAATTCCTCGCGAGCGCCGACATGCGAGCCATCGTCGGCTTGGCGGATGACACCCGACACGCAGATGACGGGTTTTTTTTCTTTATCCGGTGAAAAAGAAACGTCTGGCGAGACCCCACATGCGAGCTGTAGGGACGTCATCTGCGTGGCGAGTGGCACCCGACCTATTCGATGAAAAAGAAATGTCTCGCGACCACCGACATGCTAGCTATAGAGGAGTCACCGGGGTGGCGGGTGAGCTATTTGGCGATTTCCTAATGTCGGGTGTCACACGACAGTCGAGTGGAAAGGGTTAAAACGTTTGCATCGAAATTTTCACAAGCACGAAGCCACATGCAATCCATGTAAATAGTTGGCAAAAAGGCGCTGAGCTGAGTTCACTCTCGACTTTTGCGCACGGTACTCTCAAATGGCTGTATGGGGAATCACGTGACAAACTCCGCCTCCGTTGGCGGGGGAAGTCAGAACATCGAAGGCGCATAAGGGACTATGTGTAAAGTGCGTTTTTTCGACCAAAAGACGGTAAAAAAAAAAATAGAAATTATGTGCAGGGATCTTGCAAGGGCTTTTTCGGGTTACTCCATAAAACCGTAAGATGGAGTGAAAATCCGTAAAAGTTGTCATCTCTGAATACCTATGAATCCTTTAGAAACAGAACCATTGTATCCTGCCACGGGAGAGCCATTTTCAGTCGTCCTTCACGTCAACGAAATAGCTAATGACTGACTTGACGCTGTATTTACGTAATCGCGCACCTCGCCCGGAATTAAATATCTGCGCTATCCCAAAGAGCAGGGAACGACATATAAACAATCTTAATCAGGATTTCATAGCATACAGCATCGTTTCTCCTACATACCACGTGATTACAACAAAACTCCTCCGCCATAAGCAAAAACAATTTAACTTCCTACATCGCGAAAATCGTTGTTTTTCCGTCACTTTGGCCGAAAAACAACGAATGAGACGGTAAGTGAAAAACATTCCGAAATTTGGTGATTGGCGGTACGGTACGTGTTGATTAAGCGTAGACCTTAAAAAAGCGTCATTCGATTCGACGTTTAAAACGGCATTTTTTGCCGTGAAAACATTTTTTTCGCTCGGCAATTTTTGCCGTGGATTGCCGTTTCGGCGCAGTTGGGCGCAAATATTTTTTTTTTCGTAATTTGTAGCAGTTCGGCGCAAACTTTCCATCACTGCACCCGACACGCGAGCTATTCGGTGAAAACGAAATTACTCGCGAGCGCCGACATACGAGCCATAGAGGCGTCATCGGCATGGCGGGTGACACCCGACACGCAGATGACGTTTCTTTTCTTTATCCGGTGAAAAAGAAACGTTTCGCGAGCCCCGACATGAGAGCTATAAGGGCGTCATTGGCGTGGCGAGTGACACCTGATCTATTCGACGAAAAAGAAATGTCTCGTGACCACCGACATGCGAGCTATAAAGGCATCATCAGAGGCGGGTGAGCTATTCAGCGATTTCGTAAAGTCGGGTGTCACCCGACAGTCGAGTTTCAGGGTTAAAACGTTTGCACCGAAATTTTCACAAGCGCAAAGCCACATGCAATCAATGTAAAGAGTTGGCAAAAGGCGCTGAGCTGAGTTCCCTCTCGACTTTTGCGAAAGGTACTCTCATATGGCTGTACGGGGAATCACGTGACAAACTGCGCCTTCGTTGGCGGGGGAAGCCAGAACATCGAAGGCGCATAAGGGACTATCTGTAAAGTGCGTTTTTTTACTAAAAGACGGTAAAAAAAAAAATAGAAATTGCGTGCAGGGATCTTGCGAGGGCTTTTCCGTAGTTTTTTCGGGTGACTTCCGTAAAATGGAGTGAAAATCCGAAAAAGTTGGCATCCGTGAATACCTATGAATTCTTTAGAAACAGAACCGTTGTATCCTGCCACGGGAGAGCCATTTTCAGTCGTCCTCCGCGTCGACGAAATAGCTAGTGACTGACCTTACGCTGTATTTACGTAATCGCGCACCTCGCCCGGAATGAAATAACTGCGCTATCCCAAAGAGCAGGGAACGACATATAAACAATCTCAATTGCACAGCACTCCGAAAGACCACCAAACTATCAGTAAACAATCTTCATCAGGATTTCACAACGCACAAACAACAAAACTCCTCCTGCATAAGCAAAACACAACAAAACTCCTCCTGCATAAGCAAAACACAACAAAACTCCTCCTTTATAAGCAAAAATAATTTAATTTCCTACATCGCAAAAATCGTTGTTTTTTGGTCACTTTTGCCGAAAAAACAACGAATTAGAAGATAGGTGAAAAACATTCCGAAATTTTGGGATTGGCGGTACCGTGTTGATTTAGCGTCGTTTTCACCAAATTACGCATAGACCTTAAAAAAGCGTCATTCGATTCGACATTTAAAACGGCATTTTTTGCCGTGAAAACATTTTTTCGCTCGGCAATTTTTGCTGTGGATTGCCGTTTCGGCGCAGTTGGGCGCAAATATTAAATTTTTTCGTAATTTGTAGCAGTTTGGCGCAAGATAATGAAATTGGCGCAGTTCGGCGCAAACTTTCCATCACTGCCAATAACAATGGGATTTTCCAGGCTGACAATGCATCATGTCCTTAGGCCCAAGTTGTCCAAAATTGGTTTGAGGAACATTCTGGACAGTTCCGACGGATGGTGTGGCCACCACTTTCGCCTGACACAAACCCGATAGAGCCCTTATGGGACGTGGTGGAAAGGTCCATTCGCACCCAAGATCCTGCACCTACAAATACCAGGGAACTGTGGGCGACTATTCAGACAGCATGGCTCTACATCTCTCCAGAAGTCTTACGGCCACTTGTGGAATCGATGCCATGTGAAGTTGCTGCACTTTGCAGGCTAGAGGAGGTCCTACACGATACTAGGTACGTATCCCATGACTGTTGGCACTTCAGTGTAATAGTTTCGCAATAAAGAGACCAATGAATGCATCCTCAAGCAAAAAACATGCTACGCAAGCTTCCACAAAAGCAAGTTTATGCCACAATAAGCTTAAGATGTTATTTTCAAGTGAAATTAATAAATGTTCAATAATACAAAAGCAAATTAAATCACAAATCAAATGCTTTTGCCCACCAAGGTAAGTTAACAGAAGCATGCACACATTTTTCTGTAAGGTAATCCAAGGGACACCAGAATAACATGATGAAAGTGGTTTGACATGTTACTGCTGGTGGGGAAAACTCAGGCACTCAAACATGCTGTCATAGGGAATGCAAAGGGGTTAATTACTCTCACAAAAATGTACTCCTTTATGCCATCCAGCAGAAATTCACACTGATGGCTTCTGGCAGTGATAGTAAGAATACATCTAGCAAGGGTAGTGGGAAAGAACACAATATTTTAATGCTGTGCAATAACAATGCAGCCAAAACACACACTTAATCAAACATTGAAACAAGACAGCTATCTAATATTTTTATTATTTCCAGAGCACAAACACTAAAATTTTCAAAAATTCTGTAAAATAAGCACCTTTGAATATAGCTGCTCTAACAACTTGTTAGCCTTAGCCCTAAAAGGTGAACTGATTTTGATAAATCTTGTAACAAACAGATATCAGCATTTTACACAATAGTAGTCCTTAGCTTAAAAGAATAATTATCAACTCAGCTACACATGAAATGCCAAAAACAGAATCCAGTTAAATGGTTCATAGTGGACACACGTCATGAGGCATGCAACAATGTAAACGAGAACACACTAAGATTATTCACAACAATCAGACTGTAATGTTGAATAGCCACATAACATTTCATCAGAAAAACTGATATCATACAAAGTGATTCAAAAGTCCCTGAACTCTGAATTCAAATATTTCTACCAAGAATATAGTGATGTATAACTATTTTTACATACTGTTATATTGACACTCATACTTACAGGTAATGAAAACCACTTTACAATAGATGCTGGAATTGTCCACCATTCTGTTTAAGACACAAATTCACCTGATGACACATGTTGGCGGACACTCTTTTCATAATGTTGGCTGGTATGTCCCTCACGGCTGTAATGATGTTGTTCTGCAGGTCCTATACCGTCTTAGGGTTGTTGTGGTAAACTGTGTCTTTCAGATAGCCCCACAAATAAAAGTCTGGAGAACTCAAATCTGGTGAGCGAGGCGGCCAAAGTTTTTCGAGATTAATCAATCGTGGAAGAACTCACAAAGCATCTCCATTGTGTCTGATGTGTGGCACGTTGCTCCATCTTGTTGAAACCAACAGTAATGTTAGTGTTCTTCCAGCATTGCTACAAATTGATGGATGATGTCTGCATACACAGCGAAATTTACAGTTGTGTCAAAAAAAAGGCCTCACAATTCGCCATCTAGACATGGCGCACCACACTCCAACTTTCTGACAGTGAAGTCCAACCTCATGCAATGTGTGTGGATTCTCCGCAGCCCATATGAGAGTGTTTTGGCTATTGACATATCCATTCAAATGAAACTATGCCTCGTCACTGAAAAAAGTGTTGTTAATCTGGTTAGTCACACTGTTGCGAGTGAAACTCTTAAACCATTAGCAGTAGGCAATGCGCTTTTCTGAGTCCAAAGGATGTAGATTTTGAACTACTAGAATTCTGTATGGCCGTAGCTTTAGACGTTTAGTAGCCCTCTGGCAGGCTGAATACGATGACCCTAACTCTTCAGACAGCCGCCGAAGTGACTTCCGGGGAAAGCGCTGCAGGAAAACGTGAATTTTCTCCAGAAACGTGGTCGTCACCATGGACGGATGGCCGCTTTTAGGCTTATCCTGAGCACTGCCTGTTTCACGAAACCAGTTTACAAGGTCATACACAGTTGTTTTCCCTGGTATAGGAGCATCAGGAAACTTCCTTTGAAAGAGCTGGATGCAACAGCGGCCACGTAAGCGTAGTGTCATGTGGAGCTATAACGTGGCGCAGCTCGTTCCTAAAGGCCACACACAACAGACACAACCAGCAATACTCGGATATCTTTTATGGTTTTACAGCAAATACATTTTAAAATATAGAGTTTGGGGATTTTTGAATCACCCTGTATCAGAAAACTGGTTGCTGTGAATAATCTTGTGATTTATCCAAATATTTGTGGACTATGTTTTTCTTAATTTCCATATCTGAGCTACCGGTGGTTTATGATGCTACAGGGAAGCATAGGATTACTTCAACTGGCAGAATCCATAGTTGTTCAGATTCCTAAGCTGCAATTGCCTAGCTTTAATTACTTGGAATGTCAATATCCTGGGTGGGGGTAACAGTAGCATGCTCGTGTGGAAATCAGGGGATGCAGGTTCAATTGCCACTCCAGGGAGATACAATTTTCTACAATTTTCAAGTTTTCTGATGGGGCATTATCTGGTGAACAATGAACTACAAGAAATTTGTTATCACAATCTGATTGCTGTTAATAATCTTGTGATTTTCCCATGTATTTGTGAGGAATATTTCTTTCTTAATTCCATATCTGAGCTACTGGTTATTTATGATGCCATGAGGTAACATAGGATTGCTTTGACTGGTGAAATCTGAAGTTGTTCAGATTACTAAGATGTAATTGCTTGGCTTCAGCTACTTCAAACTTCATTGTTTTGGGTGGTGTAATGGTAGCTTGCTTGAACGGAATTAAAGAGATGTAGGTTGCCTGTCCCTAATTTAGAGCCACTGATTCCAGAGAAGAGACATCAGACAAACATGCCATTCATGCCTTATTCAGGACTTGAACCTTTACTGATATGCATGTATATACAGCAGTTTATCAAAATAATGGAAACACTGACTGTAACTGGAATACAAGCAATGTGCTGTATGCAAATCACAGGGAGGTTCCCAGTGATACGAGGTATAGAAAGGAATGTAGTACGATGTCTGCAATCACATAGCAGTGAAACAGATGCCGTGGAGTAATTGTCAAAAATGTCAGCTCTCTGTGCCCTCAAGAAAGGCATGATCACTGGTACGTGTCTTGCAGGAGCTTCAGTATCAGCAGAAATAGTAGGTGTAACATGAGGAACTGTGTTGAAGATTATGATTACCTATCAAAAACGACATGTTGCATCCAAATGCACAAAATATGGATGCCATATGAAGATGCTTAATAGAGATAGGTGAATGTCAGCATGGACTGTACAGCAGTAGCACAAGACCACAGCACTGAAAATAGCAGCAGAATTGAACATAGGTCAGAATGATCATGTTTCTGTGATAACAGTTTGTCAGGAACTCTTCTGCCAGTATTTATGACCATGCTGCAATCCAGAAATCTCTGATTACCATATCAATGCAACAAAATGTACAAGATGGTACAAAGCACATAAAAGCTGGGGATACTAAAGACTGGCAACATGTCATCTGGTCTGTTAAATTGTGCTTCACATTGTTTCCTACCACTGGTATAAAGTACATCTGGCAAAAACTTGCAGAAATGTACCACCCCAGCTGTTTGATTCTGACTGAAGCATGAAGGTGAATTCCAGATGCTGTGGGGTGCCACAGCACTGCATTCCTTAGTGTCATTGCTTATTGTGCAGGGTTGTGTCACACCTGCAATGTACAAATTCATTCTTGTGGAATACCTGTACCCAATGTTGCAGGCATTGTTCCCCAATGACTGACCTTGGTTTCAAGAAGATAATGCACCTGTGTATTGTGTGAAATATGTCAAGTTGTAGTTTGAAGAGCATGAAGATGGGGTACAGCAGATACCCTGGCTTCCTTAATCTCCAGACCTTAATGTTATTGAACATTTGTACAAATATCTACAGCGAAAGACCAGATCACACTTTCCACCTCTAACATTACTGGCACAGTTTGGGACATATTTTACCAGAAGAATGGTCCCAAATTCCATTATCTTATGTGCATGACTTGCATAAGTCTACTGCATCTTGAACTGCTTCTGTTTTGAAAGCCCGAGGTTAGCTTATAGCTAATAGAAAGTTCTCTACAAACAGTAAGTGTGTTGCCAATATTTTGATAAACCTGTGTGTGTGTGTGTGTGTGTGTGTGTGTGTGTGTGTGTGTGTGTGTGTGTGTCACTCAGCTGTTATAAGGTTAGCTCTTCTTAGCAAGATTATCGACAAAAATTAAAATTACTTATAGTGTTAGACTGTATTTACTGTTGATGTATCAAATGTCTCTATTTACAGCAATCTTGGCACACAACTTGAGCTTCACTGAAATCCATCACGTCTCACACGAGACCTTCTGTACTTTACATTCATTACCTTTTTCTCTTGCAGGCATTCCTGAATCTTGGATCTCCTACGATTTCCTCAGCCTTCTTACCTCTATTTACTGCCCTTTGGCCTGAATAAACTCTCTCAGTTAGCACTTCATCATTTATTCTTTCAACATGGCTAAACCACTTTATAGTATCTGTCTACCCCTTATTATTAACAACTTGCTTACATTACACATCTGCAACATATCTTTGTGGTTACCATGAACAGAACGAGCCTTGCCACTCCCCATAATGTAATTCTTCTCTCCAGCACATGAACTACTCCAGTGTTTCCGCTGCAGTACCTGGTGTTCACAACTGTACATCAGAGTAGAAACACTTTGTTGTTATATACAACTTTGAAACATTGCCATTGACAACCTTTTATGACAAACTATCACTCCTGTGAAATACTCTTAAAGCAGCTATGGCTTTTAAAGCTGAATTCACTCACTCATTGATTTCATCATTTAATGTGTTTTATCTACTAAATATGCTTCCTAAATGCACAAATTAATTTATCTGGTCTAACTATGTACCATTTAGACTGATCCTCCATTCAGTATTATCACAAAGTTAATAGGCACCACCTGCAAATCCTGATTCACCTCACTAGTTTTTGGAAACATGCATAAGCATAAAATACTATCAAATATCTTCAGCCTCTTTCAAAACTATACATCCTTCACTCAACAGATTTTCTATAACCTTTCTGGGCTTTTTACTCAATATGACAGAGTATATACTGTACCCGGATCACTAATTAAGGAAATGGCCCAGTACCAAGTACAAAATGCTTCCTGTTCCCTTTCTTGTGTAACAGAACTCTGGGCAGAAATCATTTCTCAGATAAACACATTGAAGAAATTAATTCATTAATTTCTTTTATTGTCATTAGTTGTTCTAATTTCATTGTTTTAAAATCCAGATTTGATTGTAATTTTATTTTACTGTTGTGCCCCTATGAAGCACATCTGAGGGTCTAGAATATGCTCCTGTCTGCTGATAGCCCAGGCTGTTGCAACATTATCTCTTACAGCAGGGATCTCAGACCTCCCCCCCATTTTTTCATTCTAAATATGATCTCTTAGGTGCAGCTTGGAGTAGTCTACTTGGGGAAATATTGAAATTTTTTGCCATCTTTGTGTGTGTGCAGTATTTGCACTTGCATTTTAAAAGAATTCTAAAATAGAAAAGTTCATTCAGATTTTCTATTTTAGAATATCTAGATACTTGCTAATGCAGTGGTTGATTTCTTGTCTAACAATGGCCTGATTTCTTCTTTCAGATGTTTTGCAGAGTAGATGATTGCTGACTTCTGAGATAGGAGTTTTAGTATTGTAGGTTGACTTGTTTGTTTTGACTTTAACAATGGGGAGTTGCAATTTTAAGGAGGAGTGGCTTCTAAAAACTGATGAGAATGGTATTCTTTATTCCAAATGGGTGAAGAAGTGTAGTGACACTAAAGGGTTTTGCATCATTTATGAAACAAATATGAAGATGAGTGTAAATCAAAGGAATCCAAGATTTGTCTCAGCATGCTGCAACTAGTAGGCACAAGGGGAATGCTCCAATTAAGCTAGAACCTTGTCAACTTCACCTTACTGCCGTCAGTCCTGCAGAGGAAATCTCTGCTTCTTAGACTCCACCTCTTTTCTATGTGGCAATATTAGCTTAATCTGGTACAATAGCATCGTATGTGAATGAGACTGCAAAAAGAGCAGAAATAATCTGGATTTGAAGGCTTTAACTTCTGATTTTTGCTCATGACTGGTTCCAATGGGCCAAATGTAAATAAAAAGTTCACCATCCCATGAACGAGGACATAAAATCCATGCGCAGTAAGCAACTCCTAGATTTCGGCTTGTATACATTTCACACAGTTCATAACACCTTCCAGA
Organism: Macrothele yani; assembly: GCA_039090855.1. Classification (NCBI taxonomy): domain Eukaryota; kingdom Metazoa; phylum Arthropoda; class Arachnida; order Araneae; family Macrothelidae; genus Macrothele; species Macrothele yani. The sequence goes on along the minus strand of CM076992.1, from coordinate 97,565,035 downwards.
AAGGCCTAGAAAATTTTCAACTGAATATCAGTGATTTAGTCATTGAAATATACTGTTATTTCAAAGACTGACACTCCAGATATGAGGACTTTTCCTAAATCCAATCAAAACTGTCACTGCCTAAACATACATTTATGAAACATGTGACTTCAAGGTGGCTGACAATGACAGGAACATGCGAAAGAGTCCTAAAGAAATGTGATGCGCTGAGTACTTCATGAAGTTCAGGGACGTGGGTTCAATAGGTGTGCAGCTGCCGAGGGCGGCAGGACGCCTCAATCAAATTTTACTGTTGACAAATTAATGTCAGCGACATGGAAGAAGTTAAGAAGACACTTTACTGTGAGAAATCGAATGCTACGTAGCACGCTTATTCTTTTTGTAAAAATATTCATTATATAATTCAGTAGAAAATGACTTAAAATCAAAGTGAAAAACCCTCCAAATACATGGCATCAGTGAATAAACAAAGACATTACTCTTCCCACGTTTTAACAACACACAGCAACCGAAAAATTGTTATATTGAGAGATTCAGGATTCAATTTCCCGGCGGTGACCGAATAACAATTTTTCTTTGCTGTGTGTTTCTAAAACATGGGAAAAGTGATGTCTTTGTTTATTGACTTGAAATCAGAACAATTTTTATTGTTCTGTTCAATAACGGATATTGCGGGCAAAAAGACTTAACAATCTATACATAATATCTAAGGTATTTTACCTGATACTGTCAAAGTATTTCTCACGTTGTTTGCTCTGTGAGGCACGTGCTCCCGGCTCCGAGAGGTCTCTTACGTTACGGACCTTTAGCTAGTTATATAAAAAAAAAAAATTTTGGAGAAATAAAACAGTTAGGTTATATATTTTCAGTTCCACATTCATTCACTTGCACAATCAAATGTTTAAAATTTACTATTAATTAAAAGATTTTAGTAGAAAGAGTTATACTCATCGGGTCAGGAGACGTTTCACACGGGGTTCGTTGTTACGGCGAGCGCTTTCTGTGGTACATTTACCGCCATCTTCGGGCCACTATTTTTACACGAGGGTTCCTCGCTTGTGTGTAGTTTTGGAGTTGCTTGTCAGGAATCGATCGGAAGGTTTGCTGCCTGTATGCGCGTTAGGTGATTTGTTTCCAATGTGTCGCCATCTATTGGATGAGTTGGTAGGTATCAGTCGTAAGTATAATTATATTGTGTGTCTCTATGTGTTAGGTGATTTGTTTCTAATGTGTCGCCATCTATTGGATGAGTTGGTAGGTATCAGTTGTAAGTATAATTCTTTTGTGTAAATATTTTTGGGCTATTATTATTTGTTCATAGAAACAGGTGTATTTTTTCCCCTTTGTTTATTGGTGTAATTTTTTGTAATGTTCTTTATTTTTTGCCTTTTTTTATGGATTTTTCTTTTTTTATAAGTGATTTCCAGGCTGTGTCTAGTGTGGGTCTTGTAAGTTGCATATTTTATCTTTTTTTTTTTGTTCAATTATAATGCTTTCGGAAATTCTTAATTCTTTTCCGTTTGTGTGGGTGGTTAGTAATTTAATATTTTTAAAATCAGGGTATTGTTTATGTTTAACACAGTGTTGGATAAGTACAGTTTTTTCTGTGTTGATGTAATCTTTTTATTAATCTATTTTTTTTTTTTTTTTTGCTGCCAACGTATGATATGTGGTCTTCAGAACTCTGTGAAACAATAGGAATTTCATATACGCCTGCTGATTGTAGTATATTATTGTTACTTTTTTTTTTTTATAATTAAGTCACCAATATTCTGAACTAAATGTTCAAAAATAATGTTTTGCTTCTTCATTAATCTTAAAAAATTTCCACTTAGTCCTCTACTAAAAGGGAAAGAACCTGAAAATTTGTATTTCTTTTTTGGGATGTTTTGTCTAGACTCTTTTAATTTCATCTTGTATTCAAAAATCAGCTTCTTGGCAGTTTTTGTGTCATATCCAAATTGTTTGGTTGTGTTAATAATCCACTGGATTTCTTCTCTGTATTTTCTATTTGAGGAATCTGTGAAGGCTCTTTTTACCCAATTCCTAATACCATTTATTTTATGAGTTTTGGGGTGTTCAGATTGATATGGGATTGTTATAGGTACATAGGTTGGTTTTCTAAAACCTCTGCATTCAAAATTTAAGTCTTTTTTTATTATTTCTATGTCTAAGAAGGATTTTTTTTTTTCATTTTGTTCAAATTCTAAAGTTAATTCAATCTCTGGGTAACAAGTGGTAAATTTATTGTTCAATATTTCAAGTTCTCCTTGTTTTAATTTAGATAAAATAAAACAAGAACTTGAAATATTGAAGAATAAATTTACCACTTGTTACCCAGAGATTGAATTAACTTTAGAATTTGAACAAAATGAAAAAATTTCCTTCTTAGACATAGAAATAATAAAAAAAGACTTAAATTTTGAATACAGAGTTTTTAGAAAACCAACCTATGTACCTATAACGATCCCATATCAATCTGAACACCCAAAAACTCATAAAATAAATGGTATTAGGAATTGGGTAAAAAGAGCCTTCACACATTCCTCAAATAGAAAATACAGAGAAGAAATCTAGTGGATTATTAACACAACCAAACAATTTGGATATGACACAAAAACTGTCAAAAAGCTGATTTTTTAATACAAGATGAAATTAAAAGAGTCTAGACAAAACATCCCAAAAAAGAAATACAAATTTTCAGGTTCTTTCCCTTTTATTAGAGGACTAAGTGGAAAATGTTTAAGATCAATGAAGAAACACAACATTATTTTTGGACATTCAGTTCAGAATATTGGTGACTTAATTATAAAGAAAAAAGTAACAATAATATACTATAATCAGCAGGTGTATATGAAATTCCCATTGTTTCACAGAGTTCTGAAGACCACATATCATACATTGGCAGCACCAAAAATAGATTAATAAAAAGATTACATCAACACATAAAAAACTGGAACAAAAAGAAGAAAAAACTGCACTTATCCAACACTGTGTTAAACATAAACAATACCCTGATTTTGAAAATATTAAATTACTAACCACCCACACAAAAGAAAAAGAATTAATAATTTCTGAAAGCATTAAACACGCGAGGAACCCTCGTGTAGAAATAGTGGCCCGAAGATGGCGGTAAATGTACCGCAGAAAGCGCTCGCCGTAACAACAAACCCTGTGTGAGAAGTCTCCTGACCCGATGAGTATAACTCTTTCTACTAAAATCTTTTAATTAACAGTAAATTTTAAACGTTTGATTGTGCAAGTGAATGAATGTGGAACTGAAAATATATAATTTAACTGTTTTATTTCTCAAAAAAAAAAAAAAAAAAATTTTTTTTTTTTTTGTAACTAACCAAAGGTTTGTAACGTAAAAGACCTCTCGGGGCCGAGAGCACGTGCCTCACAGAGCAAACAACGTGAGAAATACTTTGAAAATATCAGGTAAAATGCCTTAGATATTATGTATAGTATAATTAAAAGCACGTTTATAACATAAGACAACCTATAAGGTTGTCTCATGAATTGCATTTTTCGTAAGACTTTAACAATGTTTTTCTATAAAAAAAATTTTAAATATCGAAGATTTCAGTATCATATGTGTGGCCAGCGCTACGACAGTGGGGCCAATATGAAGGGAAAACACTGTGGACTTTAAAAAAACATTATTTTTTTATCTAGAACCCTAGTGCGTTTTACATACTTTGAGCGGCTTGTACTTTAAATCTGATTGAAAAAAACAACGAAAAAATTTCTCTAGAAATTTTCAGCATTATTCAAGACATACATGCTTTCTTTTCTGAATTACTTTACATTTGACAAATTTTAAAGAAAGAGTTTCCAGCGTTGACCGTAAAACCATGCTCTCAAACAAAGTGGGAAATCAATGCAATAAGGATATCGAGGTTTATAGAAGAGAGAGAAAAAAATATGAAAACAGTTATTTCAAATTCTGTTTTTAGTTTTATACAACTTATTTTTAATGTAAAAATACTTTTACTTATATATGAAAACAAGTTATTTCGAATTCTGTTTTTAGTTTTAAACAACTTACTTGTATATGTACCCATATGAGAGTAGTTAAACAGATGCCTGTCATGTTTAATATCCTATATATTATAAAAACTCTTACTTAACGGGAAATAGAAAATGATGTTGCTAAAAATATTTTTTTCATGTAAAAATTAATAAAAACTGAAAAACATTCTCGTACAAAGGGCAGCAAATCTGGGCTTGCACTCAGGTGGCAAATGCCCATGGCATGCCCCTGATGAGGTTTATCCCTCAAAAAAAGTCAAAGGAAATGTCATCCCACAAATACCAGTCTATGACCAAGCTTCTCAAAGATCCTACAACAATAGCTAAGTTTTGTAATATCTAGCACAAAAGTTTTTATAGATATCACAAGCACACTACTGAAGAATGAACCTCTTGTACATGTCATTCATTCTAAATTAGTGAAAGTGGCAAAAACTCTTCTTCTTTGCTTGGATATTTCTTCATCAGAATTTCATGAAAGTATTGTTCATGAAACTATTTGTATCGTTCACCAAATCAGTATGTTCATCAAATCATTCATGAAAGTATTGTTGAAGATAACAGCAATTAAGATAACTCATTCATTCAAGAAAACATAAAACCGCCGCACCAGAAGCCCAAACCAACTGTAGAACTCAAAATGGGGGAAAAACGTACAAAGAAATGTACCTGTTTCAAATGAGAACAGACCTTCTAGTAAAAGTAAGTTTCTTGTTACTCTCATTAAAATTTCTTACCACTTTTGCAACTGGAATATGGCCAGGAGGCTAGTGAAATTCAGAATAAAATGACAGATAAACAAACACTTTTTTTCAAAATGGACATTCAAGATTTAGATAACTACATTGCTGCCCACAGGCATATTGTCACTACTACTCCTATTTCTACGGATATTTTGAAGTACTTGACTTGCCTTCATCCTGACAATATTAAGTCAAGTGATAGTAGCATGTACACCACCAATTTGGAAAACCTCTTACTAATAAATGTTGATTTTGAGATACTGCTTGATGAATGGAAATTGTTGCAGGTAGAAGAAAAAATCTCAACACTGATAGAACATCAATACATCGACCACAACTAGAGACAATTTTTCTTAAAGTATCATTGCATAGGTAAAGTAGTGAAGCCATGTTTGTCTCTAAGTCATGGCAACACAGATGTTGAGTGAGGGTATTCTTTATCTGGTCATTTGCTGGCAGAAGATTGTGCTGCAATGAATTCAAGAACACTAGATGCCAAGTTGACCATCTTGTCATGTATGAAAAAATTGGGAACAAACCAGAGCTGGTACCCATAACCATCAAGCTCCTCAAACAAGCAAGATGTACTTGTCATAATTGTAAGGCATACTTAGAAAAAAAAAAAAAGACAGAAAAGGCTGAAAAAGAGGAAAAGAAAAAAACTAGAACAGGGAGAGAAACTGGCCCACAAAATAGGCAAAGAAGAAACTTGAAGAGAAAACTGGGATTCAGGAAATGGAAAAGGATCTTCAAAAGAAAGAGGAGGAGGCTATGAAAGGGGAAGCAGACCTTTTGTCAGAAGCAGCTAAACATATTAAAACTGCCATTCGACACAATGATATCTCCAAAGTAAATTTAGTGCAAGGGATGTTTGAAGGGATGAGAAAGGTGCAGAAAGACTTGGTAGAAGAAACGAGACTGAAATGCTTTAAACTGAAATTGAAAAAAAAAAAAGTCTCAACCTTGTGAAGAAGGACAAATAGAAGAAACAAACTTGATCAGTTTGTGAAACATTAAAATTTTAATCAAGGACATTTTTTTTTCTTTTTGTCAAAAGCCTTTGTATGAATAATTATTTTATTAGTAATTAATAATCTTTTGTATCATCTGTTAACACACACACACACACACAAAAGGGGGAAAAAAAAGGCCAGAAACCATCCAGACCAAAGCTTAAGCATAAAAATGAGATAGATCTTTAAAGTGTCATTAACCAACCACGTAGGCTATGACAAAATTTGTTAGCCCAGAAGCCTGTATATGGTTTCAGTGTTTGTTCAGGATCTGTTTTTTTTTTTTTTAATGTTTACAAGTAGAGGATAAAAGGATTAAATTTATATTTTCCTATTATAAGAATGCCATTTTGACAGTGAGTTATAGTGAGTTACACTTAATGCTTCAGCTTTGATTCAACTGGCCATGATTTGGTTAGGGAAAATTGCAAAAGAAAAAAAGTATATATATATTGTTGCAAGTAATATATTCGCTAAGAAAAAATAGATTACACATAAATTACACATATTTTTATCAACCTTTGTGTGTGTATCACAGTTTGACTGTGTAAAAGAAACAAATTTGTACATAAACGCCACAAATTTGTGGAAATCCAAAGGGAAAAGTCACTCTTTTTTAGTTTCTGGTCACTTTTTTTAGTTTCTGGTCACTTTTTTTTAGTTTCTGGTCACTTTTTTTAGTTTCTGGTCACTTTTTTTTAGTTTCTGGTCACTTTTTTTCAGTTTCTGGTCACTGTTTCAACTATTTTTAAGGTCATGACTTGTTGTGAGCCCTGGAGTCTCATACACGAGGCTCTTCATGTATCTTCAGAGGAAGAAATCGAGAGATATCAAATCAGGCAATCATGGTGGCCAAATGATGGGTTCGCCCAGGCCTATTTGTCGGGCCCCCAAAATGGTGTTCAGATAATCTTGCACAACAGTGCTGAAGTGTGCTAACGCTCTGACATTTTGAAACCACATTCAACGGCAAACAGACATGAGAATATTGTTAAGCAGTTCCTGCAACATTTCTTCCAGAACTATCCAATAAATCCACCCGTCGAGTCGAGGTGGCAGCAGGCATGACCCATTAAAAAAGTCATTGGTGAAACCTTCCTAAACGTGGACAGCCAACCATTGTTGAGAAGCATGTGTCCGTGTAGCATGTGGATTTTTGTGTACTCAAACATCGGCATTGTGCACATTAAACACCCCCTCAATTGTGAAAGATGCTTCATCTGTGAAGAGCACATGAGCTGGAAAATCAGGCTGTACTGTGCTCTGCTGCAGAAACCAGTGGGCAAATTCTACGCTTAGAGGGTAATCCCCAGGATGTCATGACTGGATTCTCTGGAGATGAAATGGATGTAAATGCTGCTCGTGCAACACTCTCCACATGATGAGTTGGGCCACACCCAATCTACGTGCAACAGCTTGCATGCTTGTGCCTGGATTGTCCTCAACCTGTCGTAAGATCTCCTTTCCATGTCAGGAGTACACATAGTTTTCTGACGACCAATATCTTGCATGTTTCCATGGAATCTTCCAGTTTCAAGCAGTTGCTGATGCAAACTCGCAAATGTTTGGTGGTTCGGCACATGTCTGTTAGGGTACAGTTCACGGTACAATTTTACAGCAGCTCTTCCATTTATATTAGCAACCTCATATGCTAGATGCATGTCAGCCATTTCAGCATACATGAAATGCTCCATGTTACATATACAAAGTTTGCGTTATGAATGACGACAGCAATAAATAGCCTATTGCTGAGCTGCCCAACTGTCCTTTAGCACCAAAGGGTGATGTTTGCAGACATACATTCATTGATGAAATAGGTTTGTTTTAGTATTCCCTATCGCTTATTGAAGTTTGTTCAGTGAGTTTCGAATCACCCTGTATATGTCTGATTGAAGTTGTTTTATGGTTTAACAACTTCCATGAGCAGATCTAAGAAGCAGTTACTTGTTCTTAATTTAGGGCCACTGATGCTAGAGAAAACACAAAACTAGGGTCAAAGGACAAACACAATACACATGCCTTATTCAAGAATCAAACCTAGGCCTAACTTAGATGATTAATCAGAAACTGACGACTTGGGTAGGTTGGTCCTTGTAGATTTCCTACAACTTTTTCTTCCTCCTCAACTCTAATCAATATGCTGTGGAACAAATGTCTCCCCTAAATTTTTCCATCCTATTCTTTCCTTAACAACTGCACTTCTGCCACTGTCACTATTTCATATCCCACCGTCTTCTTCCCTCATCATTTGGCATTATGTGGTAAGCATCTGATGGTAGCCCATTTGCTTTTTGAACTGTTGCCCTTGAATAATGAAACTAGATCATGTATATAAAAATTGTGGTTGCTATTACAAAAAGAATACTGTATTTCCTCTTTCCAAGCCTGACAACTCCTAGAGCATGTAAGGTATCGCTTATCCTTTATTTAGGGTCATTGGTTTGAGAGAAGGCACATTACTAGTGCTGAAAGACAAACACAAGAACTATGTAGAACATTCAAAAAGCTTTAAGCCTAACATGCAAAGACAATTTTTTTTCAAAAATGCACCTTTATTTTTCCACATAGTCTCTCCTGCAAATCCCCTCTACGAAAAACATTTTGTTTTTCTCTTCAAACCAACACTGTTATAAGATATTTAGTACCATTAACTGTAACACTTACATTACTGTATACATTACTTATGCGGTATAATGAATACATACAATTTGTGAAAAAAAATCAAGGTTATTTCACATTGACAACTCTGTTACCCTTGCTTAGTATTCAAAGATTTAACCATCAGTTACTGTGATATACACCGCCTGACAGAGAAAATGCCACACCATGAAGGAATGCTCGAAAACAGACCAAACTGTATGTACACACAGATAGCCAAGTAGGTCCTGAACAAATGATTTAATTGTCACATACAGACTAGGTTCTAGTGGCCAATATACAGGATGATCAATAAGGTGTGTGGCCCCCATTTTGGGCAATACAGCGTTGAATCTGACGAGGCATCGAGGCAATGAGAGTCCGAATACAGTCTTGGAGTATCGTGAACCATGTGGTATTGATCCAAGTCCACAGTTCATCTTCATTTTGCAGGGGTGGGAGGGTAATCAACCAATGTCCAATTGTGTCCCACAGATGCTCGATGGGTGAGAGGTCGGAAGATCGTGCTGTCCATGGAAGCATCTGCCTACTGTGTAAAGCATTCAGGCTGATCTGAGCGGTATGCGGCTGGGCGTTATCCTGTTGTAAAATGGTGTTTGGGATGCCCTACAGATACGGTAGTGTCACAGGCCGCAGCACCTCGTCAGCCTAGTGGTGTGACATCAATGTGTACATAATGCGTACCAGCGGTGTGCGGCTGTTGGGGCTGATAGCACCCCACACCATGATTCCATATTGCCGGGCTGTGTGGCGCTCCACAATGACTGAAAAATCTGCCCGTTTGCTACGTCGACTCCAGACTCTCACACGACAATCATCCGTGGTGAGACAGAACCGCAATTCGTCACCGAACACCACACTGTTCCATTCAGCACCCCACGCAGCTCTGGAGCGACACTACGCCAAGCGGTGATGACAATGACTTACTGTTAAGGGTAGCCTTCGCAACGGACAGCTGGACAGCAAACCAGATGCATCCAATCAGCGTGGCACTGTCTGCATCGATATCGGAGCATCCAAGCCTCCCCATACACTCTGCAAAATGTCGCCCGTTGTGGCCTGTGGGTCCGCTATGTCATGACGTTGGATGCAAAGATCGGTGAGCTCAGACCTCCGTCTCCGTTCCCCCTACAGCATTGCACAGATCCGTCCTCGGACCACTGTCTCCAAATGCAACTGATCATTGTGGCATCACGTGTTTCTTCCGCAATACGATGCAAGGACCATCCGGTGGTATGAAGGCCTACGATGACACCTCTCGTGAACTCATCTGTTGGACGAAATCGCGTATGATGGAGTCTTAACTGCATTGGCACCCCTTGTTCGTTCTTCAGACATGATTACAGCAGAACCACTAACTTCTCGCTGTGGTGACGTCTCAACTGATGGCCTCACGGGCTGGTTGTCAGCTTATATCCTGCGCGTCGCTCGTGTGATTGGCCTGCAAATGCAATCACTTGCATAACTTGTACGTGTGTGCACACCCTTCAATTTGCATGTCGTTACGTTCACATTTTTGTGGTGTGGCATTTTCTCTATCAGGCAGTGTATATGCATTGGTATTATTGCTTGCTAATCCAATTAAATCAAGTTTACATTACATACCATTGCTTGATGATTGAACTTTCCACTTCACATTACCATTGTCGTCATCCAAGTTTTCACAGGTCCATAGTTACTTGAGGTCTTGTATGGTAGACAATGTGCTGTGTATAGTAAAACTTATTTTTTCAGTTAAGTAAAATTTTGAAAAAGGAAGGAATAATCAGATCCTGAATTCTGTTTCCGGAGATGGTAAAAGGCATCAGTATTCTAAAAGCAAACAATGAGGAAATGAAACACAGTTTAAAATACCAATAAAATATTGTGATGACAAAGTTAGTAAATTTCGAAAAAATTATTTTTCAAAATTTTACTTAACTGAAAAAAATAATTTGGTGGTCAAATTTTCGAACTAAAGCCTACTTCGTCATCAGGACTACGTCACTGGAGTAGTTGCTACCACTCAGTTGGAAGTGTCCAACCGCAATTATCGTTAATTGTGGTACTTCTTGCTATTTCGATCACTTCTAGTTTCCTTTTTACTGCCGAACTAAGCTTTAGTTCGAAAACTTGACCACCAACTTTTTTTTTTTTTATTGGAGGTTTAACGACCACCGTGAGCAACTCAATGGGCTATAAGCAGTCGCCCGTCCCTAATTTAGGGTCACTGGTTCCAGGGAAGGGAGAGAGCCAGTGCCGTAAGACAAACACAACATCCATGCCTCACCGGGATTCGAACCCAGACCCTTTACGGACGAATGATCAGAGGCCAGCGCCTTAGACCACTGCGCCACCGGGGCGGCCCAACTTTTTTGAATAACCACTATGAAACCTGTAAAAAAGGAATTCCACAGTACACAATGAATAGAGGTGCCATTAATTCATTTACAACTAGGATGAAAAAATAAGTCTTATTATACGCAGCACATTGTCTAGCGTTCAAGACCCCCTCAAGTAATTATGGACCTGTGAAAACTTTGATGACAACGGCAATGTGAAGTGGAAAGTTCAATCATAAAGCAATGGTATGCGATGAAAACTAGATTTAATTGGATTAGCAAGCAATAATACCAATGCATATATATCACAGTAACTTATGGCTACGTCTTTGAATACTGAATGCGAGTAACAGAGTTGTCAATCGTGAAATAACCTTGAGTTTTTTTCACAAATTATATGCAACACTTTGTTGTCTTCTTCAGATAAGAATCATCTGCAAAATGCCTACCCACAGATTTTTTTTCAGGTTTCTGAAGAGAAAATCACTAAGGGGTGAGGTCAAGTGAGTATGGTGGGTAGGAAGCAGTTGGAAGCCACATGGTGTCACAACTTGCATGGAAAAATTGTCCTGGAGAAGCAGAACACCCTGTCACAATTTGCCTCACTGTTTAATCTTGATGGCTTCACACAGTTGTCGCAATAGTGTGACATAATAGGTAGCACCCATAGTCCTTTTGTGAGGCAAGTAATCAATTAAGAGCAACTCTTCTGAGTCCCAAAAAATGGTGGCCATAATTTTCCCTGCATATGGTTGTGTTTTGAACTTTTTTGGTGGTGGTGATAAAAGATGTTTCCTCTGCATGCTCTGTTGCTTAGTACCACGGTCCCAAAGGTGAAGCCATGTCTCATTACCAATCACAATGCAGGAATTGAAGTCATCTGGATCGCAGTTAATGTGGTCAAGTTGAATACTACTTGATTCAACACCATCATTTTTAATATCAGGTGTAAACATTCGAGGAACCCTTCTGGCCTAAACCTTTGACATCCCTAAGCTCTCATGAAAAACAGCCCAAACACTGCTGGTACTTAACTTCAGTTCGTTAGCAATCTGTACACACATTTATTCAATTGATGCTAAGTCTCACACACACGGAAGCTTGAAATGGGTGAATTTGCTGATAAAACAGTTGTTAGGCTTAACTTTTGAGTGCTGTATCTTGGAGGTTATGGGGGGAGGGGTAAAAAGCTGAGAATTGGGATTGCTTGGTAAACATACATGCTAACTTTCCTGAACATCCAAGTGGGTAGATCAGAATTTTAAAAAATAAATATAAAAAAAAGTGTCTGAATTGTCGAAGAATGCCCAACATGCATTTCAAATAATTTTACTTATCTGTAAAAGTACACTGATACCCACCTTTTTTTTCTTTTTTTTTTCCTAAATAAGTTACAGGATGTTTCAAGGATCAGTATAAAAGAAAAGTCAGTTCCATTATGCTAGAGCAATACTCTACGAAGCTTGATATAAAATACCTAGAATTTTATGATACTTCTTCACTTCACCACTAGGTGGCACTTATTTATCTAGCGTTTCCAGTAAAATTGAAATGGTTTTGAGATCTGTGAACCCTTTCCATGAACTCCTCAAGTTTTGTTCTCCTAAATTCACTAGAATAGCAGTTACAGCAAGTTTTGTAAAAAGTGGCATGTTGTTGCACTGTTACCGAAGTGAGTGCTCGTCTAAATTTTGGAACACTGTATTAAGAACTATGGGGTGAAAAAACTAAAACTTAGGATTTTTCCATAACTTTATTAGGTATACCTACCAGCTGAGTTTCATTCCAATCCCAGTCAGTAGGTGACATTTTGCAAAAAAACCAGATGATTTGACTTGGAATGACCCTGCTGCAAGTGTTCATAAAATGCTGGAAATCTCAAAAAAAAATTTGATTGGGTGTTTAACAACCACTGTGAGCAACTCAATGGGCTATAAGCAGTTGCCCATCCCTAATTTAGGGCCACTGGTTTCAAGTAAGGGACAGAGCCAATGCCATTAGACAAACACAACATCCATGCCTCAGCAGGATTTGAACTCAGACCCATCTTGGACGAATGGTCATAAGCCAGCACTTAGACCACTGAGTCAAAGCGGCATCTTTGAAAATGTACAGCAGTCAATGTGTTGACATGGTTAGAAACACATTACTGTTGGTGGTCGCTCCTTTGGGCAACTACTATAAAACAGCTGTAAATAAATATGTTGTTCACACTTTCTGCCTTTCATTTATGAACCAACAGTGCCCTCTAGCACTAAAGCGTCACATCTGCAGACATATCCTTTGACAACAAAGGTTTGTTTTAGTGTTTCCTGTCTCCCATTAAAGTTTGTACAGAGAGTTTTGAATCGCCCTGTATAACATCTACAGGAATATCTGATTCATAAGCTGGCCATTGGTTAGGTTTAGATTTTTACAAAGCCTGACACAAAACCCCTTTAAAATAAGTCCAATATAAAAACTTTGCCAGCTACCATCTTTACTGTTCAATAAGCAGTGTTATATAATTAATGTTCACTTGTATTATTTAACCATTAATTATATCCAAAATCAGAATAAGTTTTAGCTTCACAGCACTACAATGCAAGACATTTTTGCTGTTTGAAATAGTTTACTACTGGCAAAATATAAACATTTTAAAATGAAATTCCAGCTTAGGGATTTGATTTATATATAGCAACAGAGTGCAACAATATTTTTAACTACAATACCGAAGATCTACACAATGAATATTCTCATAAATATTAGAATTGAGATAATAATTTAATTTAGCACACTGAATTAATCTATCTGTCAAGCCCACGCTGGCTGGTTAAACTGACATTAAACATTTAGTTAGTTAGTTGATTAGATTTTCAGGTTTTTTACAGTACAAAACACTAGAAAGGACCAAGAGTGCTGTTACATGTTTGAGTAAAAGAAAAACTAATAAAATAACAAAATCCAACAGATAAGGGTTAAAAGTACAAAAACTGCTTCATGGTGTAACATTTAGTTGTACCTAAGAATTATGTGTTTCAATATAATATACAACACAAAACAAGAAATATGTACCTATCACTTAACACCTAAAGGGAATTTAAACTGAGTAGAATACATGCCAAAAAAATTAGCATTGATCATACCAACCTATGTTTTATATATATATGTATACGCTTTCATACATTTCTGTGGGTCCCACATAAGAATTTCTTATTCTCACCTATTTTTATTGATTCCAAACTCTTTGCCCCACCTTATCAAGGTTTAATGCATATTCTATGTTTAAGAGAGGAGCTGCATCCAGATATGCTAATAATTCATATACTAATAGCATTTGTAAATAACGATGGCATCAACTCACTGGTACATGCACAAAAACAAAAAGACAGTACATCAACTTAAGAGGTCAAGCATTTCATAAAGTGTACACAAGTGAGAGGAAGAGGCATACAAAATTATATTCACATATTCCAAGCCTTAGCAATAATTCTGAATTGTTACAAATGTGCTGTTTTGAGTTTTACCCGTGATTTTCACTTAAATACCACAAACTATCAGATTTGGATACAATGCACAGTTTATCACCTTCATTTACAGCATGTAGTTAAATCTGAAAAGCAACCCCCCCAGTGGCATAACTATGTTTTAAAATCTGAGGAGGGTCCAATCACACTACACACAATATATGTATACATATACAATATTAGGGATGTAAGGTCAGGTGATGCATAACATCACAGCCTCTCCTTGACAAATGTCAACCCCGCCTTCTCGTGGTACATCCTGTTCCCACTAAAGGGGCTCTGACGACCGCCAATAGCGGTATAACTATACCATCGGGATTAGAGGAAATGCTATCCCACACTCACCAACCCGCTTGGCCAGCGTGGTGAGTTATGGCCAAACCCCTCCAAAATGACTCCACAACTTAAATCTTGGCCCTCAGTCTCCGGCAGCTGGAATGTACCTGGCCAAGGCAGCAGCCAGTGCGACATGAAGGCAGAGGGTGCTAAGAATCCCCGGAGGACCGGACTAGGCTGCCATCTGATGCTGACCTTGGCTACGTATAACGGACGCTCCCTATCTTCTGATTCAAGGCTTCTTGAATTGGAAGAGGAACTACAAAGGATCAAGTGGGACATCGTCGGGCTAAGTGAGGTAAGGAGAAAAGGAGATCTCATTGAACTGAAAAGTGGACATCTCTTCTACTATCGTGGGACAGATACTGGCAGAACTAGTGGTGTTGGATTTATAATAAACAAGAAACTGAAGGATAAAGTTGTAGAAGTTGAAAGTTCCTCTGACAGAGCTGCACGACTCGTTATCCAACTCTCAAGAAGATACCAGGCTCAGATTATTCAAACTTATGCACCCACCACAAGTCATGCTGAAGAAGAAATTGAAGAATTTTATGAGGAAATTCGTGATCTAAATAATAAAGGTAAGCAGCACTTGAAGATAATTATGGGAGATTTCAATGCAAAAATAGGGCAACGGCAACAGAATGAAACTTCAGTAGGTAAATTCGGTCACGGCAACAGAAACCAGCGTGGAAATACTCTCGTAGAGTTTGCAGAGGCAGAAGGGTTTTTCATCTTGAACTCCTTTTTCAAGAAAAAGCCACACAGGAAATGGACATGGAGACATCCAAATGGGACGACAAGTGAAATTGATTTTATTATGTGTAACAAAAAATTCATCATAGAAGACTGCAGTGTGCTAAACAAGTTCAACACAGGCAGTGACCATAGATTGGTGAGATGTAAGATGCACCTCAACACTAAACTCGAACGTAGCAAGCTCATAAGACAAACAAAATGTATTGACATAACCAACCTTAAAAAACACCATAATACCTTCAAATTGGAACTGAAGAACAGATTCTCTGCTTGAGAAGGCCTAACATCGGAAGAAGTGGATATTTCTGAAGTTAACAGAAAAGTAACCAAAGCTCTTATGGAGACAGCAACAAAATTAGCTGGGTCTAAGAACAAATTGCATGTGAACAAATTATCAGGAAAAACCAAAATAGTGATGCAAAAAAGAAGAGAGATGAGGACAACTAAAGAAGATGTGACTTTCAAAGTGGAATATATAGAGCTATGCAAGACAGTACGAAAAAGTATCACTGAAGACGTAAGGAAATTCAACTGTGAACTAGTAAAGAAAGCAATTGAAAACAACCAAAGCCTAAAGATAGCAAAGGGACATCTCAGTAAGGGGAAAAAAAAAAGATTATGGCACTGAGAAAAGAAGATGGTTCTGTAACAAGAAATAGAGGCGAAATTTTGACAAGAGTGAAAGATTTCTACTCCAAATTATATGAAAGGGATGATACATGTACTCCAGGCATCATGAAAGGTACCAGAGTTCTTCCAGTCCTTCCAGCAGAAGTTGCACATGCAATCAAGAACATGAAGCGGGGAAAAGCTCCAGTAGAAGATGGAATTACTGTAGACATCATACAAGAAGCAAGTGGAGAAATCAAAACAGTACTCGCCCAAATTTTCACTCGATGCCTTAATGAAGGGAAAATTCCTGAGGATTGGAACAACGCTACAATGATCTTGCTACATAAAAAAGGTGACATTGAGGATCTCAGGAACTACAGACCTATCAGCCTCCTATCAGTGGTTTATAAAATCTTCACTAAAGTTCTTTCACACCGCTTGAAGGTGACACTGGACATGGCTCAACCGAGAGAACAAGCTGGATTCAGGAATGGCTACAGCACAATAGATCATATCCACGTACTGAGAGAACTAATTGAAAGAGCGAGGGAATATGAACTTCCATTGTGCATGGCTTTTATCGATTATGAAAAAGCCTTTAAGTCGGTGAAACCATCAGCAGTTGCAATGGCTCTGAAATCCTGCGGTATTGAAGATGCATACATTAATATTATTAATAACATCTATGAAAATGCAAGTGCAAAGATTCTGCTATTTGAAAATACAACACACATAAAAATTGGAAAAGGAGTGAGACAAGGTGACACCATATCTCCGAAGCTCTTTAATGCCACATTGGAAAATGTCTTTCAATCACTGAACTGGGAAAACAAAGGCATAAAGATTAATGGAGATTACCTAACCCACCTTCGTTTTGCTGATGAGATAGTCATTTTTGCAACTACCCCATCAGAGCTACAGAGTATGATGTAGGAACTTGCTGACAAGACTAAAGAAGTGGGATTAAAAATGAACTTTCAGAAGACAAAAGTGATGTTCAATGCTTTTACAAGAAATGAAGATTTATCGATTGATGGAGAAAAGCTGGAGATAACAGACACGTACGTTTATCTTGGACAGCAGATATCAAGTGAGGGTCACATTGGTGAAGAAATTAATCGGCGTACAAAACTTGCCTGGAGAGCTTTTGGAAGAAACCGCATAATTTTCAAGAGCAATATGCCATTATGTCTTAAAAGAAAAGTGTTTGATCAATGCATCCTTCCAGCGCTTACGTATGGTGCAGAGACGTGGACCTTAGCTAAAAGAGACATACAAAGGCTGCAGACAACTCAAAGTAGCATGGAGAGGTGCATGCTTGGTGTAACCAGGAGAGATAAGACGAGGAACACGTGGATCCGAAAAATGACAAGAGTGGAAGACACCATGATCAGAGTTAAATCCCTGAAATGGCAATGGGCTGGACATACTGCCAGAAGAACAGACCATCGATGGACAGCCGAAATTTTAGATTGGATTCCAAGGGACAGGAAAAGACCCAGAAGAAGACCACATGGAAGATGGGTGGATGAAATTCGAAAGTATGCGGGAGTGACATGGAGGAGACTGGCACAAGACAGACCGTTGTGGAGGAAACTTGAGGAGACCTTCGTCCAGCAGTGGATTCATAACAGTTGACAATGATGATGATGATACAATATTATATACATACCGTATAAGATAGAGTTTGGGACCCCCTTCCCCACACACACACACGCAGGAGCAAAGCAGTTGCTGAGGCATGAATCTAGGTGCCTCTGTAGGCGAATTGTGGAACTTAGCAAACACAACTGTAGAACTATGATAGATAGGGCAGAAATGTGAATTACAAAGTTGTAGAACAGACTTTGCTTATTAGGAATCGATATCACTGTTTTATACAAGTGTTTGCATTCTACGAAAAATTACAATCTTATATTATTAAATTTAGTTGGTTCACATCATAAAAAGCCCCCACCCCCTTTTTGTGGGTGTGTGTGTGACACCATGAGCATCTAACTGGAGTTCCAGATAACTCACTAATCATTCCAAGCAACCGATTCCACGAAAGGAAAATAAGCAATGCAGTAAAACGAAACACAACGTACAGCACCACTATCCAGAATTCAAATTCAGTTCCAAGGATGTGATAAATCGTAAGTGCTTATCAATTACGACACTACTATTGTATACTAATATCACAAACTCAATTTCAACATCTCTAGTTTTTGCAACGATCTAAATAAAATTTACTGACAACGATTTTCGTCTAAGAAAATTAGACTCGTGAATTTATCATACATTAAATCAACTACATCACTCTTTCTGTTTCGCAAGGTACGGTAAAAGTTACGTGATGGTAAGCAAATACAAGCAATCCGTCCAAACTTTCAATAGACAAATTGTTCTACCGCCCAACCTGATGTGGGTTTACCAACTCCACAGAAAGGCAAGTACCAGAACTCAAGCACTAGTCTCACCTGGGATTCCACTTGAGGTGTCCATGTGCGAGAAACTTGATTTTCTAACCGATCGGTTACTAGGTCGATGTTTCAGAATGTGATGTACCATAACAGTTGCATTAGAAAGGTCGAGAAAAATTATAAATGACCATCGTTGGGTAGTATTTATTTTTAATTTTATGCGTCAGATTTCTTGGGATGCATATATACCCCGCTGATACGATCGAACGAGATCCGAACATCTATCTCAAAAATCTTAAAACTGCAAAATACAAATAATAAAATTTTTAAGCACTGCGATAAAATCCTGGAAACTTCAAATCATTCACTACTGGGTTTTAATCTGAAAATAAATGTCTTACCTGAAAGCATTGCGCTGTAATCAGCATCGCTAGACCAGTTTTTAAAATAAAAATATTTGTAAAGGAAGCTAAGTGACCTGAGGTACTGATTATAGGTTGTCAACACTATGTTATCGATGTTTTACATGCTATCGATTCCACTTGCCTTCTGCATGAATCATGAATGGACCTTACCAGCGTGTCGTCACGATCACGTGATTGCGGACCAGAATGGCTGAGTGTGCAATGTTATCACTGTTAGATTATCCGTTCTTATTTATTAATGTTGGTAATCTGAATGTTTTAGAATACGCAAATAAGCTAATTGAGATTCAGAATGGAAAAGGAGAAATTAGTTTACTAAAGGAGCAGATGAATCGTGAAAAAATGTTCTATGACAAGTTTGTATTGGATGTGTTCTTCATCGAGACGGCTACTCAGACGAATGACGATTTTTTTTTTGATTGGAGGTTTAACGACCACCGTGAGCAACTCAATGGGCTATAAACAGTCGCCCGTCCCTAATTTAGGGTCACTGGTACCAGGGAAGGGAGAGAACCACTGCCGTAAGACAAACACAACATCCATGCCTCACCGGAATTCAAACTCGGACCCCGTTCGGACGAATGATCAAAGGCCATCGCTTAGACCGCTGCGCCACCGGGGCTGCCGAATGACGATGAAATTGAAGATTCTGCAGAAGCTTTCCTGATTTCTGATGAAGACAAAAACAGTCTATACTGTTGAATGTATGATCTCCAAAACAGGAAAGGTAAAATTCTTTCGTTAGTCGAAGTACAAGACATACCAGTGATCATAATGTTCGCTGAGGGAATGTTTAGTAAAGTTTGTTTATAACACGCTTGAGATGTTGGGGGCACCACAGTGTTTGAGAAAATTATCAGTAAAGCTTAATTGAGGGATTATGAAAGAAAACACCGTTGCATGCAAAATTACCGAGCTAAAAATAATAATTTTATATTAATAATGACAAGTGGGCAGTGGCGGCTCGTGGTTGGAAAAATAAGTGAAGAGCTACTAGAGCAATATGAAAAGATATCTACTGTTTCAATGAAAATCACTGTATGAGGACTGACCTATTTTATGTATATTAGGTCAATTCTTCTTTCTTTTAAAGCTGCAAATTTGTAGATTATGTCGTCATAGAATGGTTGTTTCTTCGTGAGCATCAATAAAATATCTTTCTGAATAGAAATATTTGCCAAAGAAGCAAGTCTATCTTGAGAAATAGTGTTTCTTGAGTAAGTTTGTATTCTTTAAAGGCAAGAAAAACTTCTTTCCACTGACACATTTGTAGATAAAATTGATAAAATGAGAGAAACCAATTTACAAGCTTCTGCAAAAATGTCTTTATCTCCATGAAGCACTCGAAGAAGTTCTTTAGTCGATATATTCCTTAATTTTTCATCGGCATATACAAGACTCAGTTCATTTTTAAGGCGCTGGAGTTTAGTAAATATTTTCCCGTAAAAATGTTGTAGATTTTCAAAAGCGTCGGAGGGAAAACATGAATTAAATTGGTCGAACTTGGTTGTGTTAGCAAGACAGACAAATTGAAGTTTCTCACAGTCTTCAAATCTTATATCCATTTCCATAAGAATGTGGTCCGAAATTTCAAAATACAATATAATTTTTGAAAAATTGTTTCTTTTGTAAGAGCAGCATATTCCCGTATAGATCTGCTTATTTCTGTGATTTTGCTAGCTTTTCCAAACAGTGTTTCAAATACCTCATCGTTAAGGCAATTACTTTGTGCAAATAAAATTTATGAGGATTTAGTACTTAATTTGAATAAGTAATATATATATAAGTATATATATTTCCTCATCAATGATGAGGAAACATATATACTGTATATATATATTACTTATTCAAATTAAGTACTAAATCCTCTTAAATTTTATTTGCACAAAGTGGGTTGCCTTACTCATCGTTCCTTTTATGGCTCAAAATTTCACGAGATGTTTTAATTTGAGTTACACATCAGTACTTTTTTTTTTTTTTTTGATTGGAGGTTTAACGACCACCGTGAGCAACTCAATGGGCTATAAGCAGTCGCCCGTCCCTAATTTAAGGTCACTGGCTCCAGGGAAGGGAGAGAGCCAGTGCCGTAAGACAAACACAACATCCTTGCCTCACCGGGATTCGAACCCGGACCCCGTTCGGACGAATGATCAGAGGCCATCGCTTAGACCACTGCGCGCCGCCCCGGTGGCGCAGTGGTCTAAGGCGTTGGCCTCTGATCATTCGTCCGTAAGGGGTCCGGGTTCGAATCCCGGTCAGGCATGGATGTTGTGTTTGTCTTACGGCACTGGCTCTCTCCTTCCCTGGAACCAGTGACCCTAAATTAGGGACGGGCGACTGCTTATAGCCCATTGAGTTGCTCACGGCGGTCGTTAAACCTCCAATCAAAAAAAAAAAAAAAAAAAAAAAAGACCACTGCGCCACCGGGGCGGCCATCAGTACTTTATGTCTAGTGATGTTTTTGCAAAATTTTGAATTATAGATCGGTGGAGCCAAAAATTTCATTAAATACTATTGCCAAAAATGTAAGCCGCCCCGGTGGCGCAGTGGTCTAAGGCGCTGGCCTCTGATCATTCTCCGAGCTTGGTCCGGGTTCGAATACCGGTGAGGCGTGGATGTCGTGTTTGTCTTACGGCACTGGCTCTCTCCCTTCCCTGGAACCAGTGACCCTAAATTAGGGACGGGCGACTGCTTATAGCCCATTGAGTTGCTCACGGTGGTCGTTAAACCTCCAATCAAAAAAAAAAAAAAATTCTCCGAGCTGGGTCCGGGTTCGAATCCCGTGAGGCATGAATGTTGTGTTTGTCTTACGGACCTGGCTCTATCCCTTCCCTGGAACCAGTGGCCCCAAATTAGGGACGGGCGACTGCTTATAGCCCACTGAGTTGCTCACAGTGGTCGTTAAACCTTCAAAAAAAATGACCGAATGTTTATGAACTGACCGTGTTATATTTAATAAATCTGAGAAACCGTCTTTATTGCACGCCGAATGTTTTTTACTATAAAGTAACACGACCAAGAAAATCATTTTTGTAACACAGAAGTGTTACAAAGCCATTTTCTGTCTTGAGAAAGAAGAGATATTCAGTAAACCAACAGTTTTTACAATTAAAATTGTAAGATTTACCGCTCTTTCCTGATTTCTTTCTTGGCGACAATTGTCAGTGAATCCGTGAAGATATAAGAAACATTTTTCCTTGAAGTAAAATGTCTCTTTTATCTTCATCTTTCCATCGATCAAATGGAGTTTGCAATAAATTACAGACAATGTCGTTCACAGAATACATACTAAAAACTAAAACTATCAGTTAAACTGTACACGAAATCTAAGTATCAGGTGAAGTTTTTGATAAACAATCAAAAAGCACAAAAAAACAAATCTCATTCCGAAAGAATGTACCGCAACGAGAAAACCCTAGTGGATTACAAGGTACCCTGGGCAATCCGTCCCATTCCTCCGCGATCTCTTCCGAAGGTCACGATATCATTCGTCCGAACGGGGTCTGGGTTCGAATCCCGTTGAGGCATGGATGTTGTGTTTGTCTTACGGCACTGGCTCTCTCCCTTCCCTGGAACCAGTGGCCCTAAATTAGGGACGGGCGACTGCTTATAACCCACTGAGTTGCTCACGGTGGTCGTTAAACCCCCAATCAAAAAAAAAAAAAAAAAAAAAAAAGGTCACGACTCCAGGTGCAGAGCCTGAGTGTCTCAAGCTGAAACTCTTCACTTGCCCGGCAGATAGGAGAGGGTGACGTCACGGTTACCATGGTAACTCGGCCGATAACTGCAGACTTCCAAGCATTCTCATTTTGGCTCTTTTTTTTTTTTTTTTTTTTTTTTTTTTGATTGGAGGTTTAACAACCACCGTGAGCAACTCAATGGGCTATAAGCAGTCGCCCGTCCCTAATTTAGGGTCACTGGTTCCAGGGAAGGGAGAGAGCCAGTGCCGTAAGACAAACACAACATCCATGCCTGACCGGGATTCGAACCCGGACCTTACGGGCGAATGATCACAGGCAAACGCCTTAGACCACTGCGCCACCGGGGCGGCATTTTGGCTCTTCACTTGAACTGTTTTGCGTAGAGAGACTTGGTTTCCGTATTGAACGCCCATTGTGAATTGATCTAATAAGAATTTTGAGCATTTTGGCACTCAATAAAGGCAAAGAAAAATATATACACAAAATTACTGAATAAAATTTTATTTTAAATGAAATAGGTGAAGAGGCACTTCACCTATTTCACCTGAAAAGCCGCCACTGCAAATAGCTTGAGCCATAAAAAAAGAAATATAGGTGGTCTTATTTAAAGCTATAACTACACTATCTGACCAAGCTAAAAATAATAATTTTATATTAATATACACTATCTACCAACAAGTAATTGGACACCTGTGATAGCAGAGGAAAACGAAGTTTATTCACCTACAATAGTTGGTGGATCCTCCACGAGCGGCGATTACAGCTGCGACCCTCCGGGGCATACTCTCATCCAGGCGTTGTACGACGGCTAGCGGTATTTTCTTCCACTCGGCTTGGAGAAGACAGGTCAGTTCCTTCACCGATTTCGGACGATGGGGGCACCCCTTAATCGACGCTCCAAATCATCCCACAGGTGCTCGATAGGGTTAGGGTCCAGGCTCTGCGCAGGCCAGTCCATTCGATTAACCCCATTGTCACCATACCAAGCCCTGGTAAACCTCGCAACATGACAGGTGGCATTGTCATCCTGAAAGTAACATGGGTCCACCCCGTAAATCTGCCACAACGTAGGAAATGCATGGTCATCCAAAATGGTGCAGTAGGTCTCGGCGTTGAGTCTACCAGGAATTGAGACCAAGGGTCCCGTGCCATACCAGGAGAAACACCCCCATAGCATAATTCCACCGCCGTCAAACTTCACAGTTGGCACAATACATTCCGGCAGAAGGCGTTCTCCAGGCAGACGCCAAACCCAGACCCTGCCATCTGAGCGGCAGAGGGTTCCTCGCTCCAGAGAACCTGTTTCCACTGTTCAACGGTCCACTGTCGACGTTCTTTGCATCACGTTCGCCGAGCAGCGCTATTGGACTTCAAAGGTTTGTGGGCGGCAGCATGTCCATGATAACCGAGCAGATGGGCTTCCTTACGGATGGTATTCATCGAAAGAACACTCCCGGATGACTGTTGAAACTCCTCGCGGATGTGGCCCATCGATTTGGTGCGGTTCTTCCGAATTTCTCTGGTCATCACCCGTGAGTCCCTAACTCTCAGTTTTGTGGGTCTGTCGGGTCGGGGCACATTCTGACAGTCACCTCTCATCTTCCACTTGCCAATCACGTAGGCCACTGTCGATTTTGGGTACTTCAACTCGCTGGATATGTCACGTATGGATCCAGGGGCGGATTTCCGACTAGGCGCGCGCCTAGGGCCCCACAGCTTCAGGGGCATCGAAAACATATAATTGCAATTGCAGTTTTGTCTTGGTTTTTATGGACCGAAACAAATCAATCATTAAAGCAACTACGTATTTTGTATTGTTAATTGATATTTTACTTTCTCGTATTACTAATACACCTACGAGCCATTACATTATGACAGGCCCTGATTTACAGGAGGGCACACGGGGCACGTGCCCAGGGCCCCCGATTTTGGGGGCCCCCAAATTTGAATTAAATGTGTACTTAGTTAATGGGAATTTTGTGTGTGTATATTTAAAATTTATTTTTTCACTTTTGCATGCTCATGAGTCATGTGTTTATAAATGTGTTACTTGCATGCAGTGAGTTTGAGTTTCGAGTTTCATGTAAACACGTGGCCATTAATGAGTTTCAGTGGTTTAATAACCTTCACGTAGCCATTGAGAAGGAGGATCGCTTCCATTGATTCACGTGACCTTTTCTTGCTTCTCCGAACGCACCTAAACTCAACTGATCCTTCAACTTCCTGCACACGGCTGTCGTTGTCAAACTGTAACCGCGAACGCGATGGCTTGATTGTATTTTGCGTTGCGTTTCTTGTAGTCTGATGGAATGTTGGATATATGTTAATTTTATATATAATCAAATTTAGTTAGTTGTAACAATGTATTTAAGTTGAAATATTTAACAGTTAAATTATGTCAAAACGAACATATTTATCCGGCAGTGCTAAACGGAAAGTCAAACAATTGAAACTGAAGGATAATGACCTGCAGCATCGTAGCATTGAACGTTTTGCCATTAAAAAATTGGATATTTCACTTGGTCCCAAAAGTCCTACACATTCCTCTAATTTTACTACTGTTGAGTCTCTTGAGTGTAATTTGTCTTTGGAAGCCAGTAATCTGACTTCAGAATCATCTAACATCACAGATGCTCCTAATTTGGGAAATCTTTTGAATTCATCTAATGAAGAGAGCACAAGTTCCACAATGAATGCAGTGGATCCTGCCTTATGGAGAGAAATTACAGAAGAAATGCGCGAATGCTTTTTGAACAATCCACCAGTCCAAGATTTGAAGTTGCTGGCATTCACAGGGAAGGATATCTGTGGTAAAAAATGTTTCCTAACAGAAGGTAACTTTTTCAGAATAAAAAATAAATAATGAGAAAGTAAAACGCGACTAGCTTCTTTTATCCCCATCAACTTGTTTACTATTCTGCTGGATATGCAAATTGTATCCTAGGAGCACTACAGCATTAGGATCTACAGGTTTTTCTGACTGGAAGCACGCAAGTGAACGTCTTACAGAGCATGAAAATTCACACATACACAGGCAAGCAGTATATGATTATTCATCACGCATGAATGCTTCTGCACGCATTGACTGTCAGATAGTTATGCAGTATCGGAATTTAAATTTAGTTGGTGTGCATAGAGTTGTTGCAACAGTTAAGTATCTCTCAGTTCGTGGGTTGCCAATGTACGGTGATGATGAAACAATAGGGTCAGTTCAGAATGGAAATTTCCTGGGCTGCTTAGAATTAATTGCAGAATTTGATCCATTCTTAGCTCAACACTTGGAAATATTTGGGAATCCAGGAAGTGGTAACACCAGTTACTTATATTCAACATGTGTGGATGAATTTGTTGAATTAATGGCTGTACATGTTTTTAATGCCATTGTCAAAATATTTTTCTGTCATAGTTGACTCTACTCCAGACATTACACATATAGATCAACTGGCTTTTATCATAAGGTATGTCAACAAAGATTGTGAAGCAAAAAAACGGTTTTTGACATTTATTCCATTCCATGGACATACTGCAGAAAACATTACAAATACCATGATATCTTTCCTACAGGAGGCTGGCCTGGATATTATAACTGTCAGAGGCCAAAGCTACGACAATGCCAGCAACATGTCTGGGAAGTATTCTGGTGTTCAAGCACGCATTAAGGAAATCAATCCACTAGCAGAATATGTGCCACGTTCTGCTCACACTTTAAATTTAGTTGGTGTGAATAACATAGATAATTGTGGTAAAGTTCTTTCTTTTTTCACGTTTTTGCAAAACCTCTACTTTTCTTTTCTGCATCAACTCACCGTTAAAATATACTTCAGGAGAAAGTCCAGGAAGCACATGGAAATTCATCACTCACACTGAAGAGTCGGTTAGTTACCAGATGGTGTGCAGATGCTGCATCTACACGATCAGTGAGGAAAAATTATCGTGAAATAGAGAAAGTTTTAGTATTTCTGTCAGAAAATGTAGATGATTCTCTACAGACAAGAGATGAAGCAAAATCACTGCTGAAGAAAATGCGAACAATGGAAATATCGATCAGCACAGCAGTTTGGGACACAATGCTTCAGAGATTAAACTGTGCAAATCAAACTTGCCAGAATCCAAAAGGAAATATTTCTAAAGTACCTAAAATTTTCCAGTTGTTAATTGAATTCATTCAGTTCGTGAGGGAAAATTTTGAAGTCTATGAAGAGAAAGCTAAAACATTAGTATCTGAAAATGTGCAATACCATGGCCATGATTCCCAAAGAAAGAAAGTGCCCAAGAATAAACACCTAGATGAATGTAACAGTGAACATATAGAACTCAGTGCAAGGGATATACATAGAACTCAGGTTCATTATGTGCTTTGTGATGCTTTAGTCACTCAGCTTTCAAGCAGAAAAAGTGCTTATGAAAATATAATGAGAAAATTTGAATTTTGTACAAAAAAAATCAAGATCTGAATTTTTTGAAGGGGCAAAGGCATTGCAGGAATACTGTAACAATAACCTTGACGACCAGCTTGCAGATGAGTTTTTGCAATTCTCCTCAATGATGGGGGAGCATGCAACCATTCCCCAGATGCTGCAAACTTTAAAGTAAACAATTTAGAAGCCACATTTTCGAACACTGAGACTGCACTTAGAATGTTCATGACATTACCGATTTCAAATTGTACAAGTGAGAGATCATTTTCTTTGGTGAAAAGACTGAAAAATCCCTTACAATCAACCATGCAACAAACAAAACTGGCATCATTAGCTGTGCTTTCTTTGGAGAGTGATGTGACAGTCTTTAAATTATGATTCTCTAATACATGACTTTGCATCTAGGAAATGTAGAAGACAAATATTTAACCCAACTGTTTCGTCCTGATATGGGAGGTAAATTTTCAATTCTTTTTATTCATTCCTAAAAATAAAAAATAGTAAATGAGTCATTACAAATAAAAAGATCTGGTGCCCAAACACAGCACTTTGTCATTGTATTGTCAGTTTTGTTTGACACTGGACAATTTAATTTTATACATTCATGTCATTATGTGCTCATTAGATTTTGGTAAAAATTGGGTAAATGTGTAGTTTAGCGTCCTAAATTATTTGGTCGGAAAAGTTGTAAAATTTCGAAAAAGTGTGACGTACAGATTCTAAAATATGCAATTTAAGGGGAAATGGTGAAAAAAATGTCATCGTTAGAATGAATATTAAAGATGTTTGAACTCCAAGTATGACGAGTCAGCAGACGCTGCGGGAGGCCTTAAACAATGCTGTGGCGATGACATGAAGCTGTGCTCCGTTGAAAGGAAGCATTGCTGCAGCCAGGATATTCACGGGCAGAATAGTACAACAGGAACCGGATACGCTGTTGTCAGGAAAGAGTGTAGTGCTACGCTACAGAAAATAGTTAATTTCGGTGTCAGTTCTTGATATCGCAATCGGACAGTTTCTTGTTTTTTTCACATGGGATTCTTTGATGTTGAATGTATGACTCATTTCTCCGTGGAAGCTTTTTTTTTTATTTAGTAATCACACTTTCACTTTGAGGCTTGCCATCTAACTTCCGTTGGAGAGAACGCGACACCTACTCTAACGCTTTTCTAGAAACAAGAAAGGCATGTGCATACTTACTATTTCGTATCACGGAATTACATGCCAAAGAACGAAGACAATCTCTGCATGTTTTTTTAAAAAGTGAGACAGAAATTACAAACTACATTCTTTAGCCTAGCAGTATATTCTGTTACTCTTTCCTGACAAGAGCGTACCTGATTCCTGTTGTACTTTTCTGCCCATGAATTCCCCGCCGCAGCAAACCTTCCTTTCAACGGAGCAAAGCTTCAGGTTGTCGCCGCAGCGTGTTTATACTCATCCTACTTGGACTACTTGGAGGTAAGTTTTTCAGTAAACATCTTTAATATGCATTTTTTTTAATTTTACAACTTTTCTGACCAAATAATTTAGGATGCTGAAGTACAACACATTTACCAAAAATTGAACCGGACTAGGTGTTCACCTCAGCTTTTCAGATTATTATTATTATGTTTTATTTTCTGTATAACTCACTCTTCCCCATCAACACAAAATTTTATGTTTTGCAGTTTTCTGATATATTGATCATGATGCGCTGATTTGATCTTGGTAGAAACCGGGAAGCTGGAAGTAGGAGTTCCCATAGCACTTTTTCAATTGTTTATGCAGCTTCACATCTCTATTTATGAGGAAGTCCAGTGGAGGTCACCATGGATTTTTTTTTCTTGTTTTAGTTCACATTTTTTGTTGGATGCATTGTTCTCATGTTCTAGACAAAGAATCAGTACGTTGCAAGACCACAATATTCACTAAAATTAAGATGTCCATCCATTTTGTCATAGATATATTGTTATAGTTAGAATCAATGGGGTCATTAACACCACAAACAACGGATCAACCAGTTGTCCCCGCACAGCCAGAGTTGTATAAAAATAAAATGTATCTGCGTACACAGCTATTGAAACAGAAAACTCGCTGCAAACCCGCAAACGGTGGCGCAGTGGTCTAAGGCGTTGGCCTCTGATCATTCGTCCGAAGGGATCCGGGTTCGAATCCCGGTGAGGCATGGATGTTGTGTTTGTCTTACGGCACTGGCTCTCTCCCTTCCCTGGAATCAGTGACCCTAAATTAGGGACGGGCGACTGCTTATAGCCCATTGAGTTGCTCACGGTGGTCGTTAAACCTCAAATCAAAAAAAAAAAAAAAACCCGCAAACCATGATAACCATAGAATAAGATAATTTAAAGGAAAATTAATAAAACAAATAATTATTAGAACATTACAGATTCCAATGAGGACAAAATAAGTACATTCTAATTGAATGTGTAGCAATGTGTGTAAAATGGACTTTTATGGCAAAATATTAAAATATTGTACTACGAACCTCATAAAAACAAGAGATTAATTAAAGAAAGTTTATATATCCAGAAAAACAGTTCTATCAATGAACCTTCAAAAATTATAAATATCATTTTCAACAAGTTAATTCAAAAATACTGGACTTAAAATGCATAAGGAAATTATTTTTATTTAATTGGCAACTGAAAGAGGAACCTGGCAATAATATTTAAATTCTGTGTAAACAAACTTTGAATACAGTTCGTATACATTGAGAACAGGCCTTGATAAAATCTAGAGGCCAGAAATGTCTGTAAAAACAAAAGAACTCAGAAGATGTGAAAAATAATTAAGTTCTTCAGTTGAAATAGAATTAAGTATATTAATCTGAGTAAAGCGTTGAGTAAGTGTTTTAATTGCTGTATATAGGCCTAACATTTTTATTTTTTAATCTACATGCAAAAACCATCTGCAAACGATTTGGAAACTATCAGCGTACGCATGTACGTCTACATTCTGCTACTCTTCACATAGTGACTATTATTTGGTCGATAGAGAAAAAGGAGGGGGCCCCGGAAATGTTTTGTGCCCTGGGCCTTGCATGTAGTAAATCGGGCCCTGATTATGGTGCATTTTAAAGATTTTTACTGTAATATTTACGTGCAAGTACGACGCTGTGAACAGAAGCGGCGGCCCGCCTAACACAATGCCGCTGCAACGACTTTGCTCCGCCAGCAGAATGGTGGCGGAAGAGTACATGAGTAAAGGGGAACGTTCTTACCAGGAAAACGATCCAGTTTGTAGTGCTACCTGCCAGAAAATAGTTCTTCATTTCTGTCGCAGTTTTTTAAAACACATAATGAAAATTGCGTCGTTCTTATGCATATGATTTCTTGGTACGAAATCAAAAGTATGCAAATGCCTCCCTTTCTTCTATCAAAGCGTTAAAGTAGAGGCCATGTTCTCTTCAACGGAAGTTACATAGCATCGGAAAATCAAAATTTGCTCCTCTTTTTGACAGCGTTGTTCGCAATTCATTGGAATTGGATGCAAAAAAGAAAAAGCCCTCGAAGAAGAGAGTTCATAAATTGCGCATTAAAGTATCATACACAAAAAACCCCTAGAAATTCTCAGATTGTGATGTTAAAATGTGAGACAGAAATTATTATCTATTTTCTGTAGCGCAGCACTACAAATTGGATCGCTTTCCTGGCAAGAACGCTCCTCTTTCCTCTTGTACTCTTCCGCAAGTAGAATGGCAACCGGAACGAGACTACAACGAGACCTTCGTTTCAGCGGAGCAAAGCTTGTGACTAGCGGCTCTTCAAAGACTAAAAAAGGCTTCACAACGTCCGGGTCGTACTGGTACGTAAATATTACGGTAAAAATCTTTAAAATACACCATAATGATGAAATTTTTTCACCATTTGCCATGAAATTGCATACTTAAAAAACTGTACTTCTCACTTTTTAGAAATCCTTCAACATTTCCGACGAAATAATTTAGGACGCTAAACTACACATTTATCCATTGCTTATTCATATGGTATACCTAATATACTTACAACTTATAATTGCCCAAAAAGCAGAAGGCTTTTGAATACTGCTAAGGAGCGTTCAAAAAATTACGCACTTAAATTTAAGAACATCTCATTGATATATTTCATGTATTATGCACAATGATATTTTGCGAGTTATTTAGAAGTAAACAGCTCCTGTTTCTACAATCTCAACACACACCATCACCTTTAAATGCATGCAGGGAAAGCTGGAAGCATATCTGCTGTATAAATACACAACAACTACATTAAAGCGAAAAAGTAATATAAATTTACGTGTCCATTATTTATCTAAAAAAGTTTACAATAAGTGATTCAAAATGTTACGCGATCATAATTATGACGCTGGTACCTTTCTGCAACTGTATATTAAATTACATCTGTAACACTGTTTTTATACGTATAACGGAAGCCTACCTTGTCCTATATACACGGCTGGCCACCCAAAATGCAACACCAAGAAGGAAGCATCCGATTGGTCTGAAATTCGCAGCATGCGTCGCCCGCGAGAGGATATGCAAACGATTAGCATTGCAGGGCATATGCAAATCATGCGCGCCCGGCACGCCACCGAGAAGCACTATAAGAAGGGTGCATAGAAGGCGGGGTGTTAGTAGTGGAAGTGTGTTGTGCTGCCGGACCTGTGCGTGAGAATCTTCGTGATGCCTCGCCGCAGAATACGGCAGTCATTCCAGCACGTTTCGGAGTTCGACAGAGGACGAATAGTGGCTTATCGCGACAGCGGTTTATCGTACCGAGACATCGGCGCCAGTGTGGGACGACATCCAGCCACAGTGAGACGAGTATGGATTCGGTGGGTGCAGGAGGGACGAACGGACCGACCGGCGTCAGCGATTGCCGCAGCCGTGGCACACCACCAAACGAGAGGACCGGCATGTTGTGCGGCGGGCATTGACGGCTTACACCGCCACATCACGAACGTTAGCGCGGAAATTAGGGTGTGTTGCGCAACAACCTATGTCAGCACGTACCATTCGACGTCGTCTGCAGGAGCGGTGACTTGTCGCACGGCGCCCATTGCTCCGATTACCATTGGCGTTACACCACCAACGAGTGCGGCGGCAGTGGGCCATTGAACGTCGCACCTGGACTACGGAATAGCACGACATTGTCTTCTCCGACGAATTCCGCTTCTGCCTGCAACACCACAATGGTCGGATCCGCGTGTGGCGGCACCGCGGCAAGATACTGTATGACGCCTGCATTATGCATCGCCATACCGAACCATCGCCTGGCGTTATGGTTTGGGGCGCAATTGGATATGACGCCCGCACCCCTCTGGTACGCATCATCGGTACACTCAACAGCCACCGCTACATCTCCGACGTTTTGGAGCCTGTAGTCCTCCCTTACCTGCAGGACCTGCCAGCGGCCACGTTTTAACAGGACAATGAGCGCCCGCACGCGGCACGCATCGTGCAATAATTCTTCACGGCCCACCAGGTGTCGCTGCTGCTGTGGCCCGTCTGTTCTTCCGATATGTCGCCCATCGAACACGTCTGGTCGCTGATGGGCAACCGAGTCGCCCTGCAAGCACCACCCGCGGCACGCCTGATGAATTGGGGCAACGGATGGAAGCAGCCTGGACCGACATACCCCAAGCCCACATCCAAAGCCTCTTTCGTTCGATGCCGCGGCGTGTAGCGGCTGTTATTGGCAGCCATGGGGGTCACACGAACTATTGATGTCTGTGTGTTCCTCAAGTCGCACGGGCCTGTAAGCTTAATCGTTTCATCTTTGTATCTGTTGCTATGTGTCCAGTAAATCTGGCTTTGCTATCTCGTGTCCTTCTTGGTGTTGCATTTCGGGTGGCCAGCAGTGTATATAAAACTCGAACGTATTATCAATTCATGAACAAAATTCCTTTCATCCCTAGCATCACTGTTGTCGTTTAAAGGCGTGTCATTTCTACATGAAAATCTGTCTTAAAAATACGTCCTCTTTTTTAATTTTTATGTTGGCCTACTTGATGTGTAAGGACTAATAATATTTTAGAAGTGCAATACGGCTATTTTCACGCTTAAAAAACACATTGCAACAACAAACCTATACATAATCGTGATACAGACAGCGGTTTACTCACTTCCTGGAATTGATGGCCCGTATCTCCCCAGCGGCATCTGGTGGCCGATTACATTAAGAGTCCACATTTTAGCTGAGAGTTGAATCACCTGTCTATCGTACACCGTGACTCCGTCTACCTGTTTGGCGGAATCTGGTATACCACATGGTTTTGATGTGGAAGGGTCAAAATTGGCCTGCTTCCATTAGTAAGGGAAGTTCCTGTTTTCTTAGTTTTTGTGACAGTGGGAGAATGCAAGCGTGGGAACCAAAGCGGCTGCCCCAGGAGGTAGGAGGCGCAAATTTTTTATTTTTCTGCTAGACCATTTTGCTAAAAACTCGTGACAAACGTCCACTAGGATCGGGCCCCCCTAACTCCCGGGCCCCTAGGGAAATCACACCCCTACCCCCTCTCGGCGGGCCATTTCCATGGCTGAACTTCTTTGGAGATGAATTGCTATCTCTTTCAAGTTTTCTCTTGAAAATGCAGGAGTGTCTTTTCTTGAACTAGCAAAAGCTTTTTGCCCTTCCATGCCATAAGAGCTCGGAGTTTCTGCTTAAGTGTTCCTGGGTGACAGGAGCAACAAAGTTTGCTTTACGCCCTTCCATGCCGTGAGAGCTCGGAGTTTCTGCTTAAGAGTTTCTGGGTGTCGGAAGCAGTGAAAGTTTTCGTCACGTCTTTTTTATGCCGAGAGAGTATGGAGTTTCCGTCCGATTATGTCTGAGAGTTATGAGTGGTGGAGGGTTTTCTTCACGCGTGGACGAATGCGTTGTTGTGAAAAATTTGGAGTAACGGAACTTTTTTTACCTGGATTACTCATCATCCAGTGATTCACTGGAAGTTTTTTTTTTGTGTGTGTGAACTTTTTTTCTCATTGAGCTTGTTGTGTGTGTGACGGGGACGTCAGAGGAATACCATTAAATCCTAGTACGTGAGTGTAAAAGTATTTTTCTTTGTATAATTAATAGTTGCTGGCAGAGTTTAAAGTAGGGTTGTAGGATAATTGAAAGTTATTTGAAATTGGTTTATTTTCATGTGGTGTTCATCGATGCATGTTGTACTATTAGGAGTTTAAAATTAATAATGTTTACATACACCGAGTTGATTGTCACTCTTGTGCTTTAATGTGCTCATATGCTTTAATTAATTTTGAATGTTGCCTAAAGAAATGACAGGCTAATGATTAATGGGGTTTAAATACCTAATGTTATTAGTATTGTATTGCTTGTCTTTCGTGATAAAAATTAAAGAAGCAAAAGGGGTAAAAATCGGCAGTATGTTAGAATTTGAATTCAATTTAGAAACATGCGTTCTGAAGCAATTGACTTGTGGTTGCACTAAAACTGTTGAATTATACACTGACGGAAAAAAAATCCCAACACCAAGAAGGGGTTGTGTTAGATAAACGACAGCTGGTAGGCGGTGAGAGTACATCTGTAAGATGACGTCTATGCAAATTTCGCGCTCGGCGCATACGTGTGGCCCTAGTAGCGCCCCTTGGAACATGCAAAGCAGGTTTGCTGTAAATACGCGCTGTAACGTTCGTGAGCGTTAGTTATCGTTGAGATTCGACGTACGGTGTTGATGTTAGTCAAGAATGCCTTTAAGAAGACGAAGAAGCCATTATCAACAGCTCACGGAGTTTGAACGAAATCGTGTAATAGGGCTACGAGAAGGTGGATTTTCTTTCCGGAATATTGCAGAACGACTTGGCAGGAATGTTGCCACTGTGCATGATTGTTGGCAGCGGTGGTCAAGAGAAGGTACTGCCTCAAGAAGGCCGGGTTCCGGCCGGCCACGTGGCACTACTGAGAGGGAAGACCGCCGTGTACGGCGTATGGCCGTGGCGCATCGCACCGCGTCTGCGGCAGCAATTCGAGCTGCAGTTGCCACCACAGTGACACAACGAACTGTTACAAATCGGTTACTTGAAGGACAGCTCCGAGCCAGACGCCCTGTAGCGTGCATTCCACTTACTCCAAACCACTGCCGTTTGCGACGTCAGTGGTGTCAAGCTAGAGCTCATTGGAGGACGGAGTGGAGATCTGTTGTGTTTTCTGATGAAAGCCGGTTCTGCCTGGGTGCCAGTGATGGCCGTGTGTTGGTTAGAAGGAGGCCAGGTTAGCGCCTGCAACCAACCTGTCTGCGGCCGAGACACACTGGACCTACACCTGGAGTTATGGTCTGGGGAGCAATTTCCTATGACAGCAGGAGCACTCTCGTGGGTATCCCACGCACCCTGACGTCACGGTTGTACGTCGGTCTGGTGATTCAACCTGTTGTGCTGCCATTCATGAACAGCATTCCAGGGGTGTTTTCCAACAGGATAACGCCCGCCCGCATACCGCTGTTGTAACCCAACATGCTCTACAGAGTGTCGACATGTTCCTGTGGCCTGCTAGATCACCAGATCTTTCACCAATCGAGCACGTATGAGGCATCATTGGACGACAACTCCAGCGTCACCCCAACCAGCATTAACCGTCCCTGTATTGACCGACCAAGTGCAACAGGCATGGAACTCCATCCCACAAACTGACATCCAGCATCTGTACGACACAATGCATGAACGTTTGCGTGCTTGCATTCAACATTCTGGCGGTTACACCGGTTATTAATGTACCAGCATTTCACATTAAAAATGGCTCTTCTCGCGCTTACATTAAGCTGTGATCTTGAAACCTTAATCGATTAAATATGTTACCTATACAAATGTATTGCCGCCATTTCATTACTCTACAACTATTTTTTCGTGGTGTTGGGATTTTTTTCCGTCAGTTTATAAAAAGTTTTAGAAGAGTAATTTGTGTATGATTTGTTTATTTGTCGTTGTAATTTTATTTGAATATCTGTCTACTGCACAGTACGTTCTAGTCGTGGGTTCGAACCCAGAGAAAGAGAGAGAGAGATTACCGATATAGCAGCTGGGCAAAGTAAATTCTGGTAGGGAAGCAATGGCTAGGAGCGTTTTCACACTTTCGGAAGAATGGTCAAAGGTAGGGGTGGCTCCTGCTATGCAGCCGCAGCCCCCCCCTCCTACCCAAAAAAGTTTTGTTTTCATGCCGTACCAAGAGAAAGAAGTTTTATGAACACCGCTGTAAGTTTTTCCAGCATAACGCCACGACTGAAGTATTCTGAACTCAACTGGAAGTTTTTCCGGCATAACACCACTGGGAGCGGAAGGAACGTTGGCGGGCTGCCCTGCTTGCAGCTCTGACGGCTACTGAAACCAACTGATGTGGGAAACTCTACCTATTCCCACATCAGTTCGTTTCCTTTGAATAAAACTTCCATGCGGGCTGCATTGATGGTAGCTCTCGCTAGCAGGGTTGCTCGCGAATGTAGTCTCTCGTTGGGTGGGAATGTATCGCCGGGCATGTGTGCTTTGTTGATTAATACGGTTCTTGTGCTTCCGAATAAGAAATAAAATAGCGGAATGAATTAAAAATAATGGCGAATGTTGAAATAAAGTATGTTTGAATGTATTACTCAACCTGGGTTTGTTCTTTTTTTTCCTTCCAATTTTTGGTTTGTTCTTGCTTTTATTCAACGTAATAATTCTAACAACAATGTTACTCGCATCGAACTGGAGATTATTCGTGTTTGCTAATAAACAAATATTCCGTTGCCGTGACTTTTGCAAAAAAGTTTTGCTTATATTTTTTCTTCTGGTCAAAATGAGCATGTGAACAAATTGCGATTAAGAATATAGTTCAGTATTGGGTAAATTGAAAAAAAAAGGGGAGAGAAAGAGAGACTAATTTATGCAGCGAAATATTTGCACAAAATTGATTTCTTCACTTACCAAGCACAGAGAAATTTTCGCTTTTAAACTCATGCAAATTTTTATTCACCAAAAATCATTGAAGTTACTCCACTCGGTACATTTTATTTTGCTGCTGCATCCCCTCCCTCCCAAAAATAAGCTGTGCATTTCAATTGAGGTAGTGCATTATACTTAATTACTTTGAAAAGAACATTTAATCAGATATCATTACAAATTTTGAAGATGACAATCCGATTTTTGGCGTACTATCATTGTTTTGAAAATTTACGAAGTTGGTAAATTTTGGAAAACAAATTTTTCTACACTAAATTGTCATGATGGCTTCAAAATTAAAACTGGACTGAATATGTTTGCAATTCGTTTTTATTAAAGAGAATGCCGGTGTGTGAGTATCGCAATAACAACTCATCGCGAAATTCTGGCAGACCCTTCAAAATTCCACAAAATGTTTTTCATCGCCGTCCAAGTTGAAGTGGTCGGTATCAAGTCGAAGTTCCAAAGGGAGTGTATCAGAAGAAAAAATATTTATTTTCATATTTCTAGGAGTCACAATAAGACACTTGAGAACGCGTACATTACCTTGAGTGTGCCTCTGCTGCCACTGGCACACGCATTAATTTAATTTTTTATTGTTTGTCTATATATATCTATATATATATATATACAGGGATGTAAGGTCAGGTGATGCGTAACATCACAGCCTCTCCTTGACAAATGTCAACCCCGCCTTCTCGTGGTGCATCCTGTTCCCACTAAAGGGGCTCTGACGACCGCCCATAGCGGTATAACTATACCATCGGGATCAGAGGAAATTCTATCCCACACTCACCAACCCGCTTGGCCAGCGTGGTGAGTTATGGCCAAACCCCTCCAAAATGATTCCACAACTTAAATCTTGGCCCTCAGTCTCCGGCAGCTGGAATGTACCTGGCCAAGGCAGCGGCCAGTGCGACATGAAGGCAGAGGGTGCTAAGAATCCCCGGAGGACCGGACTAGGCTGCCATCTGATGCTGACCTTGGCTACTTACAATGGACGCTCCCTATCTTCTGATTCAAGGCTTCTTGAATTGGAAGAGGAACTACAAAGGATCAAGTGGGACATCGTGGGGCTAAGTGAGGTAAGGAGAAAAGGAGAAGATCTCATCGAACTGAAAAGTGGACATCTCTTTTACTATCGTGGGACAGATACTGGCAGAACTAGTGGTGTTGGATTTATAATAAACAAGAAACTGAAGGATAAAGTTGTAGAAGTTGAAAGTTCCTCTGACAGAGCTGCACGACTTGTTATCCAACTCTCGAAAAGATACCAGGCTCAGATTATTCAAACTTATGCACCCACCACAAGTCATCCTGAAGAAGAAATTGAAGAATTTTATGAGGAAATTTGTCATCTAAATAATAAAGGTAAGCAGCACTTGAAAATAATTATGGGAGATTTCAATGCAAAAATAGGGCAACGGCAACAGAATGAAACTTCAGTAGGTAAATTCGGTCATGGCAACAGAAACCAGCGTGGAAATACTCTCGTTGAGTTTGCAGAGGCAGAAGGGTTTTTCATCTTGAACTCCTTCTTCAAGAAAAAGCCACACAGGAAATGGACATGGAGACATCCAAATGGGACGACAAGTGAAATTGATTTTATTATGTGTAACAAAAAATTCGTCATAGAAGACTGCAGTGTGCTAAACAAGTTCAACACAGGTAGTGACCATAGATTGGTGAGATGTAAGATGCACCTCAACACTAAAGTTGAACGTGGCAAGCTCATAAGACAAACAAAATCTATTGACATAACCAACCTTAAAAAACACCATAATACCTTCAAGTTAGAACTGAAGAACAGGTTCTCTGCTTTAGAAGGCCTAACATCGGAAGAAGTGGACATCTCTGAAGTTAACAGAAACGTAACCAAAGCTCTTATGGAAACAGCAACAAAATTAGCTGGGTCTAAGAACAAGTTGCATGTGAACAAATTATCAGGAAAAACCAAAATGTTGATGCAAAAAAGAAGAGAGATGAGAACAACTAAAGAAGATGTGACTTCCAAAGTGGAATATATAGAGCTATGCAAGACAGTAAGAAAAAGTATCACTGAAGACGTAAGGAAATTCAACTGTGAACTAGTGAGGAAAGCAATTGAAAACAACCAAAGCCTAAAGATAGCAAAGGGACATCTCAGTAAGGGAAGAAAACAGATTATGGCACTGAGAAAAGAAGATGGTTCTGTAACAAGAAATAGAGGCGAAAGTTTGACAAGAGTGAAAGATTTCTACTCCAAATTATATGAAAGGGATGATATATGCACTCCAGACATCATGAAAGATACCAGTACCAGAGTTCCTCCAGTCCTCCCAACAGAAGTTGCACATGCAATCAAGAACATGAAGCGGGGAAAAGCTCCAGGAGAAGATGGAATTACTGTAGACATCATACAAGAAGCAAGTGGAGAAATCGAAACAGTACTCGCCCAAATTTTCACTCGATGCCTTAATGAAGGAAAGATTCCTGAGGATTGGAACACCGCTACAATGATCCTGCTACATAAGAAAGGTGACATTGAGGATCTCGGAAACTACAGACCTATCAGC
This sequence comes from Macrothele yani, assembly GCA_039090855.1. NCBI lineage: Eukaryota > Metazoa > Arthropoda > Arachnida > Araneae > Macrothelidae > Macrothele > Macrothele yani. The sequence continues at coordinate 97,525,650 of CM076992.1, read as the reverse complement.
CTCCTATCAGTGGTTTATAAAATCTTCACTAAAGTTCTTTCACACCGCTTGAAGGTAGCACTAGACATGGCTCAACCGAGAGAACAAGCTGGATTCAGGAGTGGCTACAGCACAATAGATCATATCCACGTGCTGAGAGAACTAATTGAAAGAGCGAGGGAATATGAACTTCCATTGTGCATGGCTTTTATCGATTATGAAAAAGCCTTTGATTCGGTGAAACCATCAGCAGTTACAATGGCTCTGAAAACCTGCGGTATTGAAGATGCATACATTAATATTATTAATAACATCTATGAAAATGCAAGTGCAAAGATTAGGCTGTTTGAAAATACAACACACGTAAAAATTGGAAAGGGAGTGAGACAAGGTGACACCATATCTCCGAAGCTCTTTAATGCCACATTGGAGGGTGTTTTTCAGTCGCTGAGCTGGGAAAACAAGGGGATAAAGATTAATGGAGATTATCTAACCCACCTTCGTTTTGCTGATGACGTAGCCATTTTTGCAACTACCCCATCAGAGCTGCAGAGTATGATCCAGGAACTTGCTGACAAGAGTAAAGAAGTGGGATTAAAAATGAACTTTCAGAAGACAAAAGTGATGTTCAATGCTTTTACAAGAAATGAAGATTTATCGATTGATGGAGAAAAGCTGGAGATAACAGACACGTACGTTTATCTTGGACAGCAGATATCAAGTGAGGGTCACATTGATGAAGAAATTAATCGGCGTACAAAACTTGCCTGGAGAGCTTTTGGAAGAAACAGCCTAATTTTCAAGAGCAATATGCCATTATGTCTTAAAAGAAAAGTGTTTGATCAATGCATCCTTCCAGTGCTTACGTATGGTGCAGAGACGTGGACCTTAACTAAAAGAGACATACAAAGGCTGCAGACAACTCAAAGAAGCATGGAGAGGTGCATGCTTGGTGTAACCAGGAGAGATAAGAAGAGGAACTCGTGGATCCGAAAAATGACAAGAGTGGAAGACATCATGATCAGAGTTAAATCCCTGAAATGGCAATGGGCTGGACATACTGCCAGAAGGACAGATCATCGATGGACAGCCGAAATTTTAGATTGGATTCCAAGGGACAGGAAAAGACCCAGAAGAAGACCACATAGGAGATGGGTGGATGAAATTCGAAAGTATGCAGGGGTGACATGGAGGAGACTGGCACAAGACAGACCGTTGTGGAGGAAACTTGGGGAGACCTTCGTCCAGCAGTGGATTGATAATGGTTGACAATGATGATGATGATGATGATATATATATATACAGTCTGCCTTGAGCCAGTTTCTTTCATGTTTTCGAATTTCTTGCACTCATCTCCCTCTTGTCATCCTCTGGGCATTGTATTTTCCTTTGCTATCCAGTTCAATATTTCAACTCTCCGTCGATGGCTCTTTCTTCTATAGGAATATGTCCATCCCATTGCAATTTCAGGAATTCTGACCATAATGTCTTTCACTCTTGTCATTTTCCCGATCCACGAAATCCTATTTGTATCTTTCCTGGTAACATCAAACATGCATTCTCTGCATGCTTCTTTCAGTTGCCTGCAACGTCTGTATGTCTATTTTAGTTAAACCCCATGTCTGTGCTCCATGCGTAAGAACTGGAAGGATGCACTGATTAAATAGTTTCCTTTTAAGAAATAATGCGTCCGACCAAGTTTTATAGGTCGATTATTTTCTTCATAAATGTGGCAATGTGGCCATCGCTTAGTATCTGTTGCCTAATTTAGGTATCGGTACCTCTACATTTTCCCTATCAATCACTAAATATAAAATCTAAATATTCATTTCTTGTAAAAAAAAGCACTTTTGATATATATTTATATATCTTATTATTATTATTATTAAACGGACAGCATCAGCACAGGCTCAGTAACTTAGCTTTCGAAGTGATATAGTGATATCTGCAAAATTGAGATGCAGCCCCCCCTCCCCTCCTCTCAGCTTACCACGAGCAGCCACTGGTCAGAGGCCATCGCTTAGACCACTGGGCGATCGGGCGGCCGACTGAGATCATAACATCACATTGAGTAGTGATGATGTGGCTGCGTTTTTCGATCTATATCTTTAAATTTCAGTATGTGGATCAGTAAAAAAAGCTAGCGATTATTAGGTAACATATAATAAACATTTTAGGCTGGCTATGATACACTTTTATTGATATTTTTCGAATTTTGTTTTAGTTTTTTAAAAACTGCAGAAGAGTATGAGCTTTCGTCACCGAGGTCACAAATAGCTAACATAACAACAAATATTGAAGACTCATGTGACATTAATCACTGAAACGATGAAAGATTTCCGTCTTTAGCACGATTTAATGGTTAAAAGATGAGAAATATATACAATTAAAACCATGAGCACTTTCGAGGCAGCGGCTGCCTCTTCTTCAGATGTAATAAATAGATACACATTTAATCTATATATAATATAGATCTTTGCATTGTGGGAAGCAAGGTAAGTTATTAGCCAATAGTAATCTACATGCGCCAAAATGTTGCGTATACTGTTGGCCCAATGGTCTGAAGAAAACATGGAAATATATTATAGAAATAAATGGCGTAGGGTGGGGTGAACATTCAATTTTAAGTGTATATTACAATTTATAATTTACTGTTTTAAAAAGGATTGCCAAACGTTATGTAACTCATAGGGGGCATGTTCATTACAACATTGCTCACCGGAGGCCTCTATATACACACTATCTGCAATTAAAAGGTCACCAGGTTTACTAGGAGTATTAATTATTCTTACATTACTCCAGTCGAGATTAGGATCATCTTGTATAACAGATTTGGCTAGGGATGTACAATACATGCCTGTTTTAATATTGTATTTGTGTTCTTTAATTCGTAATGTAATATTGCGTTTTGTAGAACCCACATAGTTAGAGGCTGCTTGTCCTGTAGTTGCCTTAACCAGAGGGATATTGCAAATACCCCACTGTCCCATTTTGCTGTTCTGTTCACGATCCTTACGAACTACTGAAAATAACTTTTGTGTTCGTGAACCAAATTTCAAGCTATATGGTTTACATAGTTGTGTTAAGGCTCTCGTTAAATGTGGATTGTATTGCATAGAGCCAACATATGTGGAATTGCAGTTGGAGTTTCTTAACAGGGTAGTATGTAGGGCATATTTGACTTTGCTAAACACCTGCCTAATCAGATATTTAGGGAACTCATATTGCTCAGCCAAACCAAAAATGTAGTTAACTTCTTGCTGAGATAATTCAGTAGTTGATGAATGTGAGTGAGCTCTTCCAAACAAATAGAATAATGCTGTCAACTTATGTTGTTTAGGGTGTGATGAATAATAAGGTATTAAAACAGGTGTATGACATGGTTTTCTATATACACAAGTGGTAATGCAAGTAAGGCAATAGTCCTTACGAATAAGAATATCCAAGTAAGGTAAGCAGCTATTAGCTTCAAATTATATCGTGATTATATGTGTGTCCCCTGCTGGTGACTGTTATTAACTGCAGAATAATGCGCCAAGCCACACTGCCAAGGAGCTGTTCAAGGAACATGCTGGTGACTTTCTGTTAATGCCCTGGCCTCCAGCTTCACCTGACATTAACTCAATCGAACATTTATGGTTCGACTTGGAAAAGCGGGTTCGCGCTAAATCACCACCACCCCAAAATGTACGGGAACTGGAGGATCTGCTGTTGACATTATGGTACCTGGTACGCCAGTATACCTATCGCCACCTAATCGAATCGACGCCTTGCCGTGTGCGGTGTGGTCGATGTTTTGCGGTCTACAGGGGGTCCTACAGCTTATTAGGTAGGTGGTCATAATGCAGGGCCCGATTTACTACATGCAAAGCTCAGGGCACAAAACATTTCCGGGGGCACCCCTCCTTTTTCTCTATCGACCAAATAATAGTCACTAGGGGATGTAAGGTCAGGTGATGCGTAACATCACAGCCTCTCCTTGACAAATGTCAACCCCGCCTTCTCGTGGTACATCCTGTTCCCACTAAAGGGGATCTGACGACCGCCAATAGCGGTATAACTATACCATCGGGATTAGAGGAAATTCTATCCCACACTCACCAACCCGCTTGGCCAGCGTGGTGAGTTATGGCCAAACCCCTCCAAAATGATTCCACAACTTAAATCTTGGCCCTCAGTCTCCGGCAGCTGGAATGTACCTGGCCAAGGCAGCGGCCAGTGCGACATGAAGGCAGAGGGTGCTAAGAATCCCCGGAGGACCGGACTAGGCTGCCATCTGATGCTGACCTTGGCTACGTACAACGGACGCTCCCTATCTTCTGATTCAAGGCTTCTTGAATTGGAAGAGGAACTACAAAGGATCAAGTGGGACATCGTCGGGCTAAGTGAGGTAAGGAGAAAAGGAGAAGATCTCATTGAACTGAAAAGTGGACATCTCTTCTATTATCGTGGGACAGATACTGGCAGAACTAGTGGTGTTGGATTTATAATAAACAAGAAACTGAAGGATAAAGTTGTAGAAGTTGAAAGTTCCTCTGACAGAGCTGCACGACTTGTTATCCAACTCTCGAAAAGATACCAGGCTCAGATTATTCAAACTTATGCACCCACCACAAGTCATCCTGAAGAAGAAATTGAAGAATTTTATGAGGAAATTTGTCATCTAAATAATAAAGGTAAGCAGCACTTGAAAATAATTATGGGAGATTTCAATGCAAAAATAGAGCAACGGCAACAGAATGAAACTTCAGTAGGTAAATTCGGTCACGGCAACAGAAACCAGCGTGGAAATACTCTCGTTGAGTTTGCAGAGGCAGAAGGGTTTTCCATCTTGAACTCCTTCTTCAAGAAAAAGCCACACAGGAAATGGACATGGAGACATCCAAATGGGACGACAAGTGAAATTGATTTTATTATGTGTAACAAAAAATTCGTCATAGAAGACTGCAGTGTGCTAAACAAGTTCAACACAGGTAGTGACCATAGATTGGTGAGATGTAAGATGCACCTCAACACCAAACTTGAACGTGGCAAGCTCATAAGACAAACAAAATGTATTGACATAACCAACCTTAAAAAACACCATAATACCTTCAAGTTGGAACTGAAGAACAGGTTCTCTGCTTTAGAAGGCCTAACATCGGAAGAAGTGGACATCTCTGAAGTTAACAGAAACGTAACCAAAGCTCTTATGGAAACAGCAACAAAATTAGCTGGGTCTAAGAACAAGTTGCATGTGAACAAATTATCAGGAAAAACCAAAATGTTGATGCAAAAAAGAAGAGAGATGAGGACAACTAAAGAAGATGTGACTTCCAAAGTGGAATATATAGAGCTATGCAAGACAGTAAGAAAAAGTATCACTGAAGACGTAAGAAAATTCAACTGTGAACTAGTGAGGAAAGCAATTGAAAACAACCAAAGCCTAAAGATAGCAAAGGGACATCTCAGTAAGGGAAGAAAACAGATTATGGCACTGAGAAAAGAAGATGGTTCTGTAACAAGAAATAGAGGCGAAATTTTGACAAGAGTGAAAGATTTCTACTCCAAATTATATGAAAGGGATGATACATGCACTCCAGACATCATGAAAGATACCAGTACCAGAGTTCCTCCAGTCCTTCCAGCAGAAGTTGCACATGCAATCAAGAACATGAAGCGGAGAAAAGCTCCAGGAGAAGATGGAATTACTGTAGACATCATACAAGAAGCAAGTGGAGAAATTGAAACAGTACTCGCCCAAATTTTCACTCGATGCCTTAATGAAGGAAAGATTCCTGAGGATTGGAACACCGCTACAATGATCCTGCTACATAAGAAAGGTGACATTGAGGATCTCGGAAACTACAGACCTATCAGCCTCCTATCAGTAGTTTATAAAATCTTCACTAAAGTTCTTTCACACCGCTTGAAGGTAACACTGGACATGGCTCAACCGAGAGAACAAGCTGGATTCAGGAGTGGCTACAGCACAATAGATCATATCCATGTGCTGAGAGAACTAATTGAAAGAGCGAGGGAATATGAACTTCCATTGTGCATGGCTTTTATCGATTATGAAAAAGCCTTTGATTCGGTGAAACCATCAGCAGTTACAATGGCTCTGAAAACCTGCGGTATTGAAGATGCATACATTAATATTATTAATAACATCTATGAAAATGCAAGTGCAAAGATTCGGCTGTTTGAAAATACAACACACATAAAAATTGGAAAGGGAGTGAGACAAGGTGACACCATATCTCCGAAGCTCTTTAATGCCACATTGGAGGGTGTTTTTCAGTCGCTGAGCTGGGAAAACAAAGGGATAAAGATTAATGGAGATTATCTAACCCACCTTCGTTTTGCTGATGACATAGTCATTTTTGCAACTACCCCATCAGAGCTGCAGAGTATGATCCAGGAACTTGCTGACAAGAGTAAAGTAGTGGGATTAAAAATGAACTTTCAGAAGACAAAAGTGATGTTCAATGCTTTTACAAGAAATGAAGATTTATTGATTGATGGAGAAAAGCTGGAGATAACAGACACGTATGTTTATCTTGGACACCAGATATCAAGTGAGGGTCACATTGATGAAGAAATTAATCGGCGTACAAAACTTGCCTGGAGAGCTTTTGGAAGAAACAGCATAATTTTCAAGAGCAATATGCCATTATGTCTTAAAAGAAAAGTGTTTGATCAATGCATCCTTCCAGTGCTTACGTATGGTGCAGAGACGTGGACCTTAACTAAAAGAGATATACAAAGACTGCAGACAACTCAAAGCAGCATGGAGAGGTGCATGCTTGGTGTAACCAGGAGAGATAAGAAGAGAAACTCGTGGATCCGAAAAATGACAAGAGTGGAAGACATCATGATCAGAGTTTAATCCCTGAAATGGCAATGGGCTGGACATACTGCCAGAAGGACAGATCATCGATGGACAGCCGAAATTTTAGATTGGATTCCAAGGGACAGGAAAAAACCCAGAAGAAGACCACATGGGAGATGGGTGGATGAAATTCGAAAGTATGCAGGGATGACATGGAGGAGACTGGCACAAGACAGACCGTTGTGGAGGAAACTTGGGGAGACCTTCGTCCAGCAGTGGATTGATAATGGTTGACAATGATGATGATGATGATGTGAAGAGTAGCAGAATGTAGACGTACATGCGTACGCTGATAGTTTCCAAATCGTTTGCAGATGGTTTTTTCATGTAGATTAAAAAAATAAAAATGTTAGGCCTATATACAGCAATTAAAACACTTACTCAACGCTTTACTCAGATTAATATACTTAATTCTATTTCAACTGAAGAACTTAATTATTTTTCACATCTTCTGAGTTCTTTTGTTTTTACAGACATTTCTGGCCTCTAGATTTTACCAAATCCTGTTCTCAATGTATACGAACTGTATTCAAAGTTTGTTTACACAGAATTTAAATATTATTGCCAGGTTCCTCTTTCAGTTGCCAATTAAATAAAAATAATTTCCTTATGCATTTTAAGTCCAGTATTTTTGAATTAACTTGTTGAAAATGATATTTATAATTTTTGAAGGTTCATTGATAGAACTGTTTTTCTGGATATATAAACTTTCTTTAATTAATCTCTTGTTTTTATGAGGTTCGTAGTACAATATTTTAATATTTTGCCATAAAAGTCCATTTTACACACATTGCTACACATTCAATTAGAATGTACTTATTTTGTCCTCATTGGAATCTGTAATGTTCTAATAATTATTTGTTTTATTAATTTTCCTTTAAATTATCTTATTCTATGGTTATCATGGTTTGCGGGTTTGCAGCGAGTTTTCTGTTTCAATAGCTGTGTACGCAGATACATTTTATTTTTATACAACTCTGGCTGTGCGGGGACAACTGGTTGATCCGTTGTTTGTGGTGTTAATGACCCCATTGATTCTAACTATAACAATATATCTATGACAAAATGGATGGACATCTTAATTTTAGTGAATATTGTGGTCTTGCAACGTACTGATTCTTTGTCTAGAACATGAGAACAATGCATCCAACAAAAAATGTGAACTAAAACAAGAAAAAAAATCCATGGTGACCTCCACTGGACTTCCTCATAAATAGAGATGTGAAGCTGTATAAACAAGTGAAAAAGTGCTATGGGAACTTCTAATTCCAGCTTCCCGGTTTCTACCAAGATCAAATCAGCGCATCATGATCAATATATCAGAAAACTGCAAACATAAAATTTTGTGTTGATGGGGAAGAGTGGGTTATACAGAAAAAAAAACCATAATAATAACAATCTGAAAAGCTGAGGGGAACACCTAGTCCGGTTCAATTTTTGGTAAATGTGTTGTACTTCAGCATCCTAAATTTTTGGTCAGAAAAGTTGTAAAATTAAAAAAAAATGCATATTAAAGATGTTTACTGAAAAACTTACCTCCAAGTAGTCCAAGTAGGATGAGTAAAAACACGCTGCGGCGACAACCTGAAGCTTTGCTCCGTTGAAAGGAAGGTTTGCTGCAGCTGGGAATTCATGGGCAGAAAAGTACAACAGGAATCAGGTACGCTCTTGTCAGGAAAGAGTAACAGAATATACTGCTAGGCTAAAGAATGTAGTTTGTAATTTCTGTCTCACTTTTTAAAAAAACATGCAGAGATTGTCTTCGTTCTTTGGCATGTAATTCCGTGATACGAAATAGTAAGTATGCACATGCCTTTCTTGTTTCTAGAAAAGCGTTAGAGTAGGTGTAGCGTTCTCTCCAACGGAAGTTAGATGGCAAGCCTCAAAGTGAAAGTGTGATTACTAAATAAAAAAAAGCTTCCACGGAGAAATGAGTCATACATTCAACATCAAAGAATCCCATGTGAAAAAAACAAGAAACTGTCCGATTGCGATATCAAGAACTGACACCGAAATTAACTATTTTCTGTAGCGTAGCACTACACTCTTTCCTGACAACAGCGTATCCGGTTCCTGTTGTACTATTCTGCCCGTGAATATCCTGGCTGCAGCAATGCTTCCTTTCAACGGAGCACAGCTTCATGTCATCGCCACAGCATTGTTTAAGGCCTCCCGCAGCGTCTGCTGACTCGTCATACTTGGAGTTCAAGTTTTTCGGTAAACATCTTTAATATTCATTCTAACGATGACATTTTTTTCACCATTTCCCCTTAAATTGCATATTTTAGAATCTGTACGTCACACTTTTTCGAAATTTTACAACTTTTCCGACCAAATAATTTAGGACGCTAAACTACACATTTACCCAATTTTTACCAAAATCTAATGAGCACATAATGACATGAATGTATAAAATTAAATTGTCCAGTGTCAAACAAAACTGACAATACAATGACAAAGTGCTGTGTTTGGGCACCAGATCTTTTTATTTGTAATGACTCATTTACTATTTTTTATTTTTAGGAATGAATAAAAAGAATTGAAAATTTACCTCCCATATCAGGACGAAACAGTTGGGTTAAATATTTGTCTTCTACATTTCCTAGAAGCAAAGTCATGTATTAGAGAATCATAATTTAAAGACTGTCACATCACTCTCCAAAGAAAGCACAGCTAATGATGCCAGTTTTGTTTGTTGCATGGTTGATTGTAAGGGATTTTTCAGTCTTTTCACCAAAGAAAATGATCTCTCACTTGTACAATTTGAAATCGGTAATGTCATGAACATTCTAAGTGCAGTCTCAGTGTTCGAAAATGTGGCTTCTAAATTGTTTACTTTAAAGTTTGCAGCATCTGGGGAATGGTTGCATGCTCCCCCATCATTGAGGAGAATTGCAAAAACTCATCTGCAAGCTGGTCGTCAAGGTTATTGTTACAGTATTCCTGCAATGCCTTTGCCCCTTCAAAAAATTCAGATCTAGATTTTTTGTACAAAATTCAAATTTTCTCATTATATTTTCATAAGCACTTTTTCTGCTTGAAAGCTGAGTGACTAAAGCATCACAAAGCACATAATGAACCTGAGTTCTATATATATCCCTTGCACTGAGTTCTATATGTTCACTGTTATATTCATCTAGGTGTTTATTCTTGGGCACTTTCTTTCTTTGGGAATCATGGCCATGGTATTGCACATTTTCAGATACTAATGTTTTAGCTTTCTCTTCATAGACTTCAAAATTTTCCCTCACGAACTGAATGAATTCAATTAACAACTGGAAAATTTTAGGTACTTTAGAAATATTTCCTTTTGGATTCTGGCAAGTTTGATTTGCACAGTTTAATCTCTGAAGCATTGTGTCCCAAACTGCTGTGCTGATCGATATTTCCATTGTTCGCATTTTCTTCAGCAGTGATTTTGCTTCATCTCTTGTCTGTAGAGAATCATCTACATTTTCTGACAGAAATACTAAAACTTTCTCTATTTCACGATAATTTTTCCTCACTGATCGTGTAGATGCAGCATCTGCACACCATCTGGTAACTAACCGACTCTTCAGTGTGAGTGATGAATTTCCATGTGCTTCCTGGACTTTCTCCTGAAGTATATTTTAACGGTGAGTTGATGCAGAAAAAGAAAAGTAGAGGTTTTGCAAAAACGTGAAAAAAGAAAGAACTTTACCACAATTATCTATGCTATTCACACCAACTAAATTTAAAGTGTGAGCAGAACGTGGCACATATTCTGCTAGTGGATTGATTTCCTTAATGCGTGCTTGAACACCAGAATACTTCCCAGACATGTTGCTGGCATTGTCGTAGCTTTGGCCTCTGACAGTTATAATATCCAGGCCAGCCTCCTGTAGAAAAGATATCATGGTATTTGTAATGTTTTCTGCAGTATGTCCATGGAATGGAATAAATGTCAAAAACCGTTTTTTTGCTTCACAATCTTTGTTGACATACCTTATGATAAAAGCCAGTTGATCTATATGTGTAATGTCTGGAGTAGAGTCAACTATGACAGAAAAATATTTTGACAATGGCATTAAAAACATGTACAGCCATTAATTCAACAAATTCATCCACACATGTTGAATATAAGTAACTGGTGTTACCACTTCCTGGATTCCCAAATATTTCCAAGTGTTGAGCTAAGAATGGATCAAATTCTGCAATTAATTCTAAGCAGCCCAGGAAATTTCCATTCTGAACTGACCCTATTGTTTCATCATCACCGTACATTGGCAACCCACGAACTGAGAGATACTTAACTGTTGCAACAACTCTATGCACACCAACTAAATTTAAATTCCGATACTGCATAACTATCTGACAGTCAATGCGTGCAGAAGCATTCATGCGTGATGAATAATCACATACTGCTTGCCTGTGTATCTGTGAATTATCATGCTCTGTAAGACGTTCACTTGCGTGCTTCCAGTCAGAAAAACCTGTAGATCCTAATGCTGTAGTCCTCCTAGGATACAATTTGCATATCCAGCAGAATAGTAAACAAGTTGATGGGGATAAAAAGAAGCTAGTCGCGTTTTACTTTCTCATTATTTAATTTTTATTCTGAAAAAGTTACCTTCTGTTAGGAAACATTTTTTACCACAGATATCCTTCCCTGTGAATGCCAGCAACTTCAAATCTTGGACTGGTGGATTGTTCAAAAAGCATTCGCACATTTCTTCTGTAATTTCTCTCCATAAGGCAGGATCCACTGCATTCATTATGGAACGTGTGCTCTCTTCATTAGATGAATTCAAAAGATTTCCCAAATTAGGAGCATCTGTGATGTTAGATGATTCTGAAGTCAGATTACTGGCTTCCAAAGACAAATTACACTCAAGAGACTCAACAGTAGTAAAATTAGAGTATTGTGTAGGAATTTTGAGACCAAGTGAAATATCCAATTTTTTAATGGCAAAACGTTCAATGCTACCATGCTGCAGGTCATTATCCTTCAGTTTCAATTGTTTGACTTTCCGTTTAGCACTGCCGGATAAATATGTTCGTTTTGACATAATTTAACTGTTAAATATTTCAACTTAAATACATTGTTACAACTAACTAAATTTGATTATATATAAAATTAACATATATCCAACATGCCATCAGACTACAAGAAACGCAACGCAAAATACAATCAAGCCATCGCGTTCGCGGTTACAGTTTGACAACGACAGCCGTGTGCAGGAAGTTGAAGGATCAGTTGAGTTTAGGTGCGTTCGGAGAAGCAAGAAAGGTCACGTGAATCAATGGAAGCGATCCTCCTTCTCAATGGCTACTTGAAGGTTATTAAACCACTGAAACTCATTAATGGCCACGTGTTTACATGAAACTCGAAACTCAAACTCACTGCATGCAAGTACCACATTTATAAACACATGACTCATGAGCATGCAAAAGTAAAAAAATAAATTTTAAATATACACACACAAAATTCCCATTAACTAAGTACACATTTAATTCAAATTTGGGGGGCCCCCAAAATCGGGGGCCCTGGGCACGTGCCCCGTGTGCCCTCCTGTAAATCAGGGCCTGTCATAATGTAATGGCTCGTAGGTGTATTAGTAATATGAGAAAGTAAAATATCAATTAACAATACAAAATACGTAGTTGCTTTAATGATTGATTTGTTTCGGTCCGTAAAAACCAAGACAAAACTGCAATTGCAATTATATGTTTTCGATGCCCCTGAAGCTGTGGGGCCCTAGGCGCGCGCCTAGTCGGAAATCCGCCCCTGGATCCATACGTGACATATCCAGCGAGTTGAAGTACCCAAAATCGACAGTGGCCAACGTGATTGGCAAGTGGAAGATGAGAGGTGACTGTCAGAATGTGCCCCGACCCGGCAGACCCACAAAACTGAGAGTTAGAGACTCACGGGTGATGGCCAGAGAAATTCGGAAGAACCGCACCAAATCGATGGGCCACATCCGCGAGGAGTTTCAACAGTCATCCGGGAGTGTTCTTTCGATGAATATCATCCGTAAGGAAGCCCATCTGCTCGGTTATCATGGACGTGCTGCCGCCCACAAACCTTTGAAGTCCAATAGCGCTGCTCGGCTAACGTGATGCAAAGAACGTCGACAGTGGACCGTTGAACAGTGGAAACAGGTTCTCTGGAGCGACGAACCCTCTGCCGCTCAGATGGCAGGGTCTGGGTTTGGCGTCTGCCTGGAGATCGCCTTCTGCCGGAATGTATTGTGCCAACTGTGAAGTTTGACGGCGGTGGAATTATGCTATGGGGGTGTTTCTCCTGGTATGGCACGGGACCCTTGGTCTCAATTCCTGGTAGACTCAACGCCGAGACCTACTGCACCATTTTGGATGACCATGCATTTCCTACGTTGTGGCAGATTTACGGGGTGGACCCATGTTACTTTCAGGATGACAATGCCACCTGTCATGTTGCGAGGTTTACCAGGGCTTGGTATGGTGACAATGGGGTTAATCGAATGGACTGGCCTGCGCAGAGCCTGGACCCTAACCCTATCGAGCACCTGTGGGACGATTTGGAGCGTCGACTTAAGGGGTGTCCCCATCGTCCGAAATCGGTGAAGGAACTAGCCTGTCTTCTCCAAGCCGAGTGGAAGAAAATACCGCTAGCCGTCGTACAACGCCTGGATGAGAGTATGCCCCGGAGGGTCGCAGCTGTAATCGCCGCTCGTGGAGGCTCCACCAATTATTGTAGGTGAATAAACTTCGTTTTCCTCTGCTATCACAGGTGTCCAATTACTTGTTGGTAGATAGTGTATATTAATATAAAATTATTATTTTTAGCTTGGTAAGATAGTGTAGTTATCGCTTTAAATAAGACCACCTATATTTTTTTTTATGGCTCAAGCTATTTGCAGTGGCGGCTTTTCAGGTGAAGTAGGTGAAGTGCCTCTTCACCTATTTCATTTAAAATAAAATTTTATTCAGTAATTTTGTGTATATATTCTTCTTTGCCTTTATTGAGTGCCAAAATGCTCAAAATTCTTATTAGATCAATTCACAATGGGCGTTCAATACGGAAACCAAGTCTCTCTACGCAAAACAGTTCAAGTGAAGAGCCAAAATGAGAATGCTTGGAAGTCTGCAGTTATCGGCCGAGTTACCATGGTAACCGTGACGTCACCCTCTCCTATCTGCCGGGCAAGTGAAGAGTTTCAGCTTGAGACACTCAGGCTCTGCACCTGGAGTCGTGACCTTCGGAAGAGATCGCGGAGGAACGGGACGGATTGCCCAGGGTACCTTGCAATCCACTAGGGTTTTCTCGTTGCGGCACATGTTTTCCGAATGAGATTTGTTTTTTTGTGCATTTTGATTGTTTATCAAAAACTTCACCTGATACTTAAATTTCGTGTACAGTTTAACTGATAGTTTTAGTTTTTAGTATGTATTCTGTGAACGACATTGTCTGTAATTTATTGCAAACTCCATTTGATCGATGGAAAGATGAAGATAAAAGAGACATTTTACTTCAAGGAAAAATGTTTCTTTTATCTTCACGGATTCACTGACAATTGTCGCCAAGAAAGAAATCAGGAAGAGCGGTAAATCCTACAATTTTAATTGTAAAAACTGTTGGTTTACTGAATATCTCTTCTTTCTCAAGACAGAAAATGGCTTTGTAGCACTTCTGTGTTACAAAAATGATTTTCTTGGTCGTGTTACTTTACAGTAAAAAACATTCGGCGAGCAATAAAGACGGTTTCTCAGATTTATTAAATATAACACGGTCAGTTCATTTTTTTTATTGGAGGTTTAACGACCACCGTGAGCAACTCAATATGCTATAAGCAGTCGCCCGTCCCTAATTTAGGGTAACTGGCTCCAGGGAAGGGAGAGAGCCAGTGCCGTAAGACAAACACAACATCCATGCCTCACCGGTATTCGAACCCAGACCCCTTTCGGACGAATGATCAGAGGCCATCGCCTTAGACCACTGCGCCACCGGGGCGGCCACGGTCAGTTCATAAACATTCGGTCATTTTTTTTTATTGGAGGTTTAACGACCACTATGAGCAACTCAGTGGGCTATAAGCAGTCGCCCGTCCCTAATTTGGGGCCACTGGTTCCAGGGAAGGGATAGAGCCAGGTCCGTAAGACAACACAACATCCATGCCTCACGGGATTCGAACCCGGACCCAGCTCGGAGAATGATCAGAAGCCATCGCTTAGACCACTGCGCCACCGGGGCGGCTTCGGTCATTTCATAAACATGGTGATTCTAGCGAACACCTGAAATGCGAATAAAAGTTAAGGAATTTTGAAAAAAATCAGAACATAAGGGAGAGTGCTAGGCTTTTGAAAAGGCATTTCAGCGGAAACGTTCGTTTAAATGGACTTTTCCTGCAGACAGTGATTGATTCAGTACTGTATTTGAGCAAACAAGAACAAGCATTCCGTGACCATGACGAAAGCCTCGACTCGATAGATCGTGGAAATTTTACGGAATTACTTTCATTGTTGATATCAAGAATTCCTTTAGAAATTCAAAATCAATACGAAAAGAAAAAAAATGTCTTCACAGGTGACTCAAAAACTATTCAAAATGAAATAAGTGAATGTATTTCTGAATATATAAATGATCACGTTAAAAATGAAATAAATGAAGTTCAATGCTTTTCTATTCAAGTAGATGACATCACAGACATAAATTAGACTTCTCAGTGCTCTTTAATAATAAGATTTGTTGTTCGTAAGGTGTATTGGCTGAGCAATTTTTGGGTTTCCACGAAATTTTGGAACAGTTTGATTATCAACACAAATTAATAGGACAATGTAACGATGGGGCAAGTGTAATGTCTGGACACTTGAATGCACTCCAGAAAAAATCAAGGATAAAGCTTCTCAAGCTGCTTTTGTTCATTGTTTAGCGCATTGTTTGAACCTTGTATTACAGCAGAGTTTTTCTAAAATTTCTAAGTGTCGAATATTTTATGCAAGTCTCAGTGGAATTCCTTCGTTTTTTCACCACTCAGCGAAGCGATCTTATACACTCGCATCAACAACCGCAAGATGCATACCAACCATAACAGAAACTCGATAGTCCTCCACTTCGAAGTTAGTAAGTGTAATTGTTGAAGACTGGCATAAATTGAAGGAAGCACTAGAATTTCTCACAAACAGTGAACAATCAGACAAAAAATCAATTCAACTTGCCGAGGGGTTTTTAAATGGTATGAACACTTTTGAATTTACATTTTTTTATTGGAGGTTTAACGACCACCGTGAGCAACTCAATGGGCTATAAGCAGTCGCCCGTCCCTAATTTAGGGTCACTGGTTCCAGGGAAGGGAGAAAGCCAGCGCCGTAAGACAAACACGACATCCACGCCTCACCGGTATTCGAACCCGGACCAAGCTCGGAGAATGATCAGAGGCC
Organism: Macrothele yani; assembly: GCA_039090855.1. Classification (NCBI taxonomy): domain Eukaryota; kingdom Metazoa; phylum Arthropoda; class Arachnida; order Araneae; family Macrothelidae; genus Macrothele; species Macrothele yani. Next base: position 97,509,413 of record CM076992.1, on the reverse strand, counting down.
AGCGCCTTAGACCACTGCGCCAGGGGCGGCTTACATTTTTGGCAATAGTATTTAATGAAATTTTTGGCTCCACCGATCTATAATTCAAAATTTTGCAAAAACATCACTAGACATAAAGTACTGATGTGTAACTCAAATTAAAACATCTCGTGAAATTTTGAGCCATAAAAGGAACGATGAGTAAGGCAACCCACTTTGTGCAAATAAAATTTAAGAGGATTTAGTACTTAATTTGAATAAGTAATATATATATACAGTATATATGTTTCCTCATCATTGATGAGGAAATATATATACTTATATATATACTACTTATTCAAATTAAGTACTAAATCCTCATAAATTTTATTTGCACAAAGTAATTGCCTTAACGATGAGGTATTTGAAACACTGTTTGGAAAAGCTAGCAAAATCACAGAAATAAGCAGATCTATACGGGAATATGCTGCTCTTACAGAAGAAACTATTTTTCAAAATTATATTGTATTTTGAAATTTCGGACCACATTCTTATGGAAATGGATATAAGATTTGAAGACTGTGAGAAACTTCAATTTGTCTGTCTTGCTAACACAACCAAGTTCGACCAATTTAATTCATGTTTTCCCTCCGACGCTTTTGAAAATCTACAACATTTTTACGGGAAAATATTTACTAAACTCCAGCGCCTTAAAAATGAACTGAGTCTTGTATATGCCGATGAAAAATTAAGGAATATATCGACTAAAGAACTTCTTCGAGTGCTTCATGGAGATAAAGACATTTTTGCAGAAGCTTGTAAATTGGTTTCCCTCATTTTATCAATTTTATCTACAAATGTGTCAGTGGAAAGAAGTGTTTCTTGCCTTTAAAGAATACAAACTTACTCAAGAAACACTATTTCTCAAGATAGACTTGCTTCTTTGGCAAATATTTCTATTCAGAAAGATATTTTATTGATGCTCACGAAGAAACAACCATTCTATGACGACATAATCTACAAATTTGCAGCTTTAAAAGAAAGAAGAATTGACCTAATATAAATAAAATAGGTCAGTCCTCATATAGTGATTTTCATTGAAACAGTAGATATCTTTTCATATTGCTCTAGTAGCTCTTCACTTATTTTTCCAACCACGAGCCGCCACTGCCCACTTGTCATTATTAATATAAAATTATTATTTTTAGCTCGGTAATTTTGCATGCAACGGTGTTTTCTTTCATAATCCCTCAATTAAGCTTTACTGATAATTTTCTCAAACACTGTGGTGCCCCCAACATCTCAAGCGTGTTATAAACAAACTTTACTAAACATTCCCTCAGCGAACATTATGATCACTGGTATGTCTTGTACTTCGACTAACGAAAGAATTTTACCTTTCCTGTTTTGGAGATCATACATTCAACAGTATAGACTGTTTTTGTCTTCATCAGAAATCAGGAAAGCTTCTGCAGAATCTTCAATTTCATCGTCATTCGGCCGCCCCGGTGGCGCAGCGGTCTAAGCGATGGCCTTTGATCATTCGTCCGAACGGGGTCCGAGTTTGAATTCCGGTGAGGCATGGATGTTGTGTTTGTCTTACGGCAGTGGTTCTCTCCCTTCCCTGGTACCAGTGACCCTAAATTAGGGACGGGCGACTGTTTATAGCCCATTGAGTTGCTCACGGTGGTCGTTAAACCTCCAATCAAAAAAAAAAATCGTCATTCGTCTGAGTAGCCGTCTCGATGAAGAACACATCCAATACAAACTTGTCATAGAACATTTTTTCACGATTCATCTGCTCCTTTAGTAAACTAATTTCTCCTTTTCCATTCTGAATCTCAATTAGCTTATTTGCGTATTCTAAAACATTCAGATTACCAACATTAATAAATAAGAACGGATAATCTAACAGTGATAACATTGCACACTCAGCCATTCTGGTCCGCAATCACGTGATCGTGACGACACGCTGGTAAGGTCCATTCATGATTCATGCAGAAGGCAAGTGGAATCGATAGCATGTAAAACATCGATAACATAGTGTTGACAACCTATAATCAGTACCTCAGGTCACTTAGCTTCCTTTACAAATATTTTTATTTTAAAAACTGGTCTAGCGATGCTGATTACAGCGCAATGCTTTCAGGTAAGACATTTATTTTCAGATTAAAACCCAGTAGTGAATGATTTGAAGTTTCCAGGATTTTATCGCAGTGCTTAAAAATTTTATTATTTGTATTTTGCAGTTTTAAGATTTTTGAGATAGATGTTCGGATCTCGTTTGATCGTATCAGCGTGGTATATATGCATCCCAAGAAATCTGACGCATAAAATTAAAAATAAATACTACCCAACGATGGTCATTTATAATTTTTCTCGACCTTTCTAATGCAACTGTTATGGTACATCACATTCTGAAACATCGACCTAGTAACCGATCGGTTAGAAAATCAAGTTTCTCGCACATGGACACCTCAAGTGGAATCCCAGGTGAGACTAGTGCTTGAGTTCTGGTACTTGCCTTTCTGTGGAGTTGGTAAACCCACATCAGGTTGGGCGGTAAAACAATTTGTCTATTGAAAGTTTGGACGGATTGCTTGTATTTGCTTACCATCACGTAACTTTTACCGTACCTTGCGAAACAGAAAGAGTGATGTAGTTGATTTAATGTATGATAAATTCACGAGTCAAATTTTCTTAGACGAAAATCGTTGTCAGTAAATTTTATTTAGATCGTTGCAAAATCTAGAGATGTTGAAATTGAGTTTGTGATATTAGTATACAATAGTAGTGTCGTAATTGATAAGCACTTACGATTTATCACATCCTTGGAACTGGATTTGAATTCCGGATAGTGGTGCTGTACGTTGTGTTTCGTTTTACTGCATTGCTTATTTTCCTTTCGTGGAATCGGTTGCTTGGAATTATTAGTGAGTTATCTGGAACTCCAGTTAGATGCTCATTGTGTCACACACACACCCACAAAAAGGGGGTGGGGGCTTATTATGATGTGAACCAACTAAATTTAATAATATAAGATTGTAATTTTTCGTAGAATGCAAACACTTGTATAAAACAGTGATATCGATTCCTAATAAGCAAAGTCTGTTCTACAACTTTGTAATTCACATTTCTGCCCTATCTATCATAGTTCTACAGTTGTGTTTGCTAAGTTCCACAATTCGCCTACAGAGGCACCTAGATTCATGCCTCAGCAACTGATTTGCTCCTGCGTGTGTGTGTGTAGGGAAGGGGGTCCCAAACTCTATCTTATACAGTATGTATATAATATTGTATATGTATACATATATTGTGTGTAGTGTGATTGGACCCTCCTCAGATTTTAAAACATAGTTATGCCACTGGGGGGGGGGGGGGGTTGCTTTTCAGATTTAACTACATGCTGAAAATGAAGGTGATAAACTGTGCATTGTATCCAAATCTGATAGTTTGTGGTATTTAAGTGAAAATCACGGGTAAAACTCAAAACAGCACATTTGTAACAATTCAGAATTATTGCTAAGGCTTGAATATGTAAATATAATTTTGTATGCCTCTTCCTCTCACTTGTGTACACTTTATGAAATGCTTGACCTCTTAAGTTGATGTACTGTCTTTTTGTTTTTGTGCATGTACCAGTGAGTTGATGCCATCGTTATTTACAAATGCTATTAGTATATGAATTATTAGCATATCTGGATGCAGCTCCTCTCTTAAACATAGAATATGCATTAAACCTTGATAAGGTGGGGCAAAGAGTTTGGAATCAATAAAAATAGGTGAGAATAGGAAATTCTTATGTGGGACCCACAGAAATGTATGAAAGCGTATACATATATATATAAAACATAGGTTGGTATGATCAATGCTAATTTTTTTTTTGGCATGTATTCTACTCAGTTTGAATTCCCTTTAGGTGTTAAGTGATAGGTACATATTTCTTGTTTTGTGTTGTATATTATATTGAAACACATAATTCTTAGGTACAACTAAATGTTACACCATGAAGCAGTTTTTGTACTTTTAACCCTTATCTGTTGGATTTTGTTATCTTATTAGTCGAATTACATCGTGGGAGAGGAAATGTTTCTCACAAACAAAATCGTTAGTGCTTAGTTTCCGATCGGCTCGAGGGATTGCTTTCTACCATTTAGCAAACAGTTTTCATTTTTAAGTGCTTTAAATAAAAAAGCATGTTCTTCACTACTAGCATAACCAGAACGGCAATTGGGAACGAAACATTTTCGTCCCATGTCACGGGAATCAAAAACTCCGAAAAACTAAACGCTTCAGTAAAAAAACAACCACCGACAAGAGAAATAAGGCAGTTTATACTGATTTCAAAGTAGGACAAGAAATAGAAAAGGCAAAGATTTCAGTTACTTACCTTGTTCTAACCTCCTGCAACAAATACTTTCTTCGATTTATTTACTCACATGACGATTCGAGTCACAGAGGACGGAGATTCGAGTGGCCCGCATTTCCTCTAACGCCTTCTAGTGGTCATTATATTAAGGAACCTTTTTTCCAACACGACGGTCATCGGAGGTGAATCACCTGTCTATCGTACACCAGGGCAGAGTCGAATAGTGGCGTCTAAAAATTTGCTGTTTCCATTGGTTGCGAATTTGTACAATGAAAGGGGCTACGCTTTCGATGCGTGTATGTGTACCAAAAGAACTTCCGCATTATTCGCAGACAGAGAGTCTGCAGAGTGAAAAGAGAGTGGAAACATTCAGTGTGTGATTTTAATTTCTGTAGAAGAAGGTGATGACATTTTTAGCTCAGGTCGAGGGTAATACAGTGTACTGAGTGTAGCATAAAAAACGTCATTCGACTGACTAGCGGTGCATTTTTTTTAATTATGGATACCTATAAACATAAATCTGGTGCTCAAAAACGAAATTATAGAGAAGTGAAATCAGAAGCTGATAATAAAGGAAGGCGGACATTGTTTGAAGTTGGAATTAAGAAATCTGAGACCGTTGCATTTTCGGATTCTAGTGCAACTGTAAGCCAAAGTATTGCTGCTGCTGTTTTTAGTGTAGAGCCTGCAAAAATTGATTTTTCTTGGTCACTCCAAATATCAGGTACGACATCAATTGATGTAGTTGTAAACCTAGGATTATATAAGCCTTCAGAAACGCAGCCTGAGTCTTACAAAAATAACTTATCTTCAACAGATTCACTGCCAGAGTTGCTTCAAAACGTAAATGGTGAAACTGAGTGTAAAGTTCCCTTTGATCTTGCAACATTAACTGGTTGGTTTTTTTGTTTGTTTTTTATTGAAGATTTAACGACCACCGTGAGCAACTCAATGGGATATAAGCAGTCGTCCGTCCCTAATATAGGGTCCCTGGTTCCAGGGAAGGGAGAGAGCCAGTGCCGTAAGACAAATACAACATCCACGCCTCACCGGGATTCGAACCCGGACCCCTTTCGGACGAATGATCAGAGGCCATCGCTTAGACCACTGCGCCACCGGGGCGGCTAACTGGTTGTCCAAACATTGATGTAATTGAAAGTTTTGTCCGAAAAGGTCCCCCTCCAGTTTCTTCAAACCTTCCACATGATGGGAAAAGTGATTTTCCACGCACTGTGTCATTCTCGAAAAGCAAAAATGGGGAACATCGACCAAGATATTGGTTAGTTTAGAATTCGGGAAATCAGTCACTTTACTGTTTTCCTTGCCGTTTATTTGGTCGTTCTACTAAACATATAGAAAGTAACCGTTCAGTGTTGATGAGCGATGGTGGGTGGAAGAAAGATCAATCATGGCGTAAACTCTATGATAAACTACCCAAGCATGAAGTGAGTTCTTTTCATAAGACATGTTATCTTGAATGGCGATAGTTGGAAAGACGTTTAAAGGGAGGGACTGACATTCACTCTCAACTGGACAGCGAAATGACAGCAAGTACGAAATACTATCGAGATTTGTTTCGACGATTCTTGTCTGTAATTTTATTTTTAGCTGAAAGAGGCATCCCACTCAGAGGTGATTCAGTAAAGATTGGAGATCCTAACAATGGAAACTTTCTTTGAATAATTGAGCTCTTAGCTACGTATGATTAAGGTGACCAGATATTGGAACACTGATTTGAGGACAAAAGGGCGTGGCGTTCCCAAATCAGCAGTTCATTTGGGGACACATACGTATTCAATATAAATATGCAAATCTTTTTGTTACAAAACTGCATTGCTTCAATAAGTGGGATTTGCATATGAAAATTTGTGTTTAAAAAGGATATATCTTGTAGAATGTTGGCAATTTTTATTGACAAAGTAGAACTATGATTACAAGAACATAATAGCAAAAGTAAAATGCTTTACCTTAGGTATATGTGCCGAATTAAAATCAAGCTGCACACTAAGGTAATTGCATGGCGAATTTTTTATTTTGCCAAAGTTCTTTGAGGAACTCAAAGCAAGTGCAGTCAAAATTTGACCGTGCCAGTGGTGCAGTGTCTTAGTGATGGTCACTGACAATGATTCGTACAAGTTGGCACGGGTTCGAGTCCCAAATGAGGCATGGGTGGTGTGTTTGTCTTACAGTACTTGCTCTCTGCCTTCCCTAGAACGAATGTCTCTAAATTAGAGACCGGTGACTGCTTATAGTCCTCTGAGTTGCTCACGGTGGTCGTTAAACTCTGAAAGAAGAAAAACAAAAATAAGCAAAATTTGTTTTCAGAAGAAGTATGTAGGAAAACTAGTACAACAGAAACTATTTTTAAGAACATTTTTCATTAGAAATCTAACGAGCTAATGAGGGAGTGTAAATTCGAGGACACTTGAGGACAAACATCCAAAATTTGAGGACAATTTGCGTCCCCAAAGACATCAGGCGTTTTTGGGGACAGTAAACTAAATTCGAGGACTGTCCTCAAGAATTGGGGACTTCTGCTCAGCTTACGTATGATCCATTACTAAGAGAGCATATAACAAAAGTAAAAGAATCTCAAGAAGAAGGAAAACGTCTTTAAGCCAATTACCTTTCCGGGCAATCAAAGAATGAATTTATTCAAGCTTGTGGAGACAAAGTTCTTAGTGCTGTTTTAACAGCAAGGGAAAGGGCAAAATACTATTCCATACTGGTTGATGCTACTCCATATTCGTCTCACCATGAGCAGATAACATTTGTTTTGAGATATTTATCAGAGAGTGAGGCTTGTTTCCAAATATCGGAGAGATTTTTGAGCTTTGTTTCATGCAACAAAAAAAATAGGACAAGATATAGCTAATGAAATAATAAAGGAATTGGAAAAGCATGGTATTCCTTTGCGTGACTGTAGAGGACAAGATTTCGATAATGGCGCCAATATGGTTGGTGTTTATAAGGGAGTGAGAGCTATTATTTCTAAAATCAACCCGTTAGCTCTGTTTTCAAATTGTGCTGCACACAGCCTAAACCTTTGTGGAATTAATGCTGCCGAGTCTTGTGAAGATGCTGTTACATTTTTTGGTACTTTACAGCAGTTGTATAATTTTTTCCAAAGCTCCTCAACGGTGCGAAATCCTAGAAAAAGAGATTAACTGCTCTCTGCATAGTCTCTCTGATACAAGGTGGTCAGCAAGAGTTGATGCCGTGAAGCCCTTTGCCAAACATCTTCCGGTATCAAGCGTGCTGTTTCCAAAAGCAAGGAACTGAATATGAATGTTGAAAGTAAAACTGAATTGTTGGGCTTCGCAAGGTACCTTGAGTCGTTCAAATGTCTCTTAATGGCTACAGTTTGGTTCAAAATTCTAGTAGCTCTCGACCATCGTAACAAAGGTCTTCAAACCAGAGATACAACACTTGATGTAGAAGTCACCAATATTGACAGCCTAATAGAAGAGATGAGAAACAAGTTTGACGATATCGTTAGTGAAGCTAAGCTTGTTGCTAATGCTATGGTAACTGATCTTCCTACTGATACAACACTTGTGCAAAGAAGGCAAAAGAAAAGAAAACACTTTCATAATGAAACACCAGATGATGAGCCATAGCCAGACCTTCAACATGCCCATGGAATGGAGACAAAAGAAGAGAGAGATTTCCGGATAAATGTCTTCTACAGAATCATTGATACTGTTGTATCAGGACTAACCGCACGTTTCATTACAGCCAGGAAACTCAGCCAAATTTTTCAGTGTTTGTGGCAGTTTTTACAAACAGAAGATAGTGCCATTGTTGAGTCTTGTAGAACTTTGCTTGCTACCTTCCCCAACGATCTTTTTCAGGATCTCGCAGACGACCTGATCCATCTGAAATCAATCCATCACTCAAATTTGGGACCCGATCGTCTGAAACCCCTATAGTTGTTAAACGAACTTAAAAGTTTGAGACTGGAGTCTTTGTACCCAAATGTGTGTATAGTCATCAGGCTATTCTGTACTCTTCCAGTGTCAGTGGCAGGATCTGAGAGATCTTTCAGTATTTTAGAAAGGATCAAAAGTTATAATCGATCAACCATGGGACACGGAAGACTGTGTGGACTAACCACTCTTGCCATGGAAGCAGATCTAGCTCGTACTTTGAACTTTGATGATGTAATAGAAGACTTTTCATCTAAAAGAGCCAGAAGAGCTGTTTTATAGAAACTATAAAACTATTAAGTAACCAAATTTTCTTATTAAAAATTTTATTTTTTCTATTTCGATATTTAATTATAAAATAGTGTGTTTTTGTAAATTAATAACTAATTTGACAAAAAAGTAACCCTGTTTTAGTTTACAAATATTGAGTACTCAACATTTAATTATGTCAAGTGATTCCATGTATAAGTTAAGAATGAATTTCAGAATTGTACATAGCAACCATAAAATAATTCTAACAAAATATTTGCAATTTGATGGAAGTTTGAACCATGTACAACAAGCCTTGTACATGGTAAAACAAACATCCATCAAATGCAAAAACTTGTAACAGAGTTTTGTACCTGTGGTTAATATAACGTATATTAATTCTACACTGTTCCAAAATCTTTTTGTGGGGAGGAGGGACTGAGGAATAGTTTGGGGGCCCGGCCGCGTAATTCGCAATTCGACATGCAGTGTGCGATTACGTTCTCTAGACCAATCACACGCTAGCCAGAGATTCAGGATTTCGGTTAAGGGGCGGAGCTAGAAACTGGGGTCACGTGGCTACCTAGTATGACCCAGCTACCCACTATTTTCAGGTGGTGCTTTATATGTAAACTGCGCGTTGAATTAAAGAACGTCAATGATTTTCAGTTGTGGCTTCAGAATTTTGCAGACAATACTCATACCTCCTGGATTGTGAGGAGCACTGTTGCATGCAGTGAAAAATCAAAATTTGTTTTCAACAGAGATTATGTCTGTAAGCATTCAGGACATGGAAAATATAAAAAGGTAAGGGTTCGGTATTTACTAAACAAAATTATTAAAAAAATGATAAATAAAATAAAATAATAATAATAAATAAATAATAGAAAGTATACAGGAGTGACATGGAGGAGACTGGCACAAGACAGACCGTTGTGGAGGAAACTTGGGGAGACCTTCGTCCAGCAGTGGATTGATAATGGTTGACAATGATGATGATGAATAGCAAATAATAATAATAATAATAATAATAATATCTGTTTCTTTTTTACAAGGATGAAGAAAAATAAGAATAAATAAAAAGTAAAGAGTAAAAATTAAAAAGTAAATAATAACAGTAAATAATAACAGTAAATAAAAGGTAAATAATCATAAATAAAAATATATAATAACAAATAATAATATCTGTTTCTTTTTTACAAGGATGAAGAGCTGACAAATAAAAATAAAAACTGCAAAGCAAGTTTATCCATAAGAATAAAACGGGATAGTAAAGATGTTCGCTACAGAGATGCATATGTTAAAGAAGGCCTCACTGCTATCATAGAAGTAAATCAAACCACAGCCATTTAGTAGAAAATTCTGAAGCTTGGACTTGACTTAGGAGTGATGTAACCAGGGATATTTTTCTCAATTATTTTAATAAAGGTAAGCAGCATCATTATTGATGCTGTGTCATAGATTCTTTTTTTACTAATAATACTGAAATTTTACTGTGAAGGATTTCGTGCAAAAGCGTTTTTCTGTGACACAGAGTAATACGACAAGTGAAACCATTCTCTTTGCACGGAGCAGGTGATGACAATTGCATGGGAAGCTTGTGTGCCCCCTACCTTGATAAATTTTTTTTTCAGAATTGTTTATTTCCTGCATCTCTAAATTAGTTACTAACATTAAGCAGATGGGCCCAGGGTATAGATTCTTACTTATACACAAGCTTCACCCCCATAAATAGAGCTCGGTGAGAGCTACTAACCAACTAATCCCCTAATAGCTACATTTTTTTTTTCCAGTTTTAAAAAGACAAAAATTGGTTGTATTACACATAAAGAAACTTCAAAAAATTAAATTCGGGAAAGAGAAAAAGAAAGTGTTTTTTTCTCCTCTGACACAGAAAAAAATGTAAAATCCAGTAAATGAAGGAAATACTAGAGGGGGGGGAAGTAAAAAAACTAAATTCAGTTTAGCAGTTTCCTTTGCTGAGATATGAAGATCCAATTTTGATTGATGGCCAGTACTGGGCAAGGGGGAGATCCACTAATCTTTATTTTAACAGGTTGAAATCTGTAATATATAAATATATTATATGGGTTCATAGGTTTGCTTCTATTTCCATGTGTTTCTTACGCTGGATTGTTTTGGTTAACTACCTTAAAAATCAGAGTAAAAATCCAGGGAGCTGTAACATATACTGGAAGAAACTTCAGTTCATGATCTTTAAATAACTGTTTGCAGAATTTGAATCGGCACAGTAGTTTCGATTTTATAAGCCACTATATTTGTAAACAAATCGCCGGTTCTTCGCATTTTTCAGTGTTTTCGCTTACACTGCAGGCAATATGCAACTCATTTAAATTCAAAACAACTGGAAACATTCTGGTTGGACGGTATACGTAAATACAAGTGAAGCTAAACACCATACCACTTCAATAAAATACGTGCAGATTGTAATTGATGTTGCAACACCAGCTAGAAATAGAAATATCCTGCCTTTATGGAACAAACGTTGAGTAGCACACTCCCAAAGGGTTCTGCTCTTGTACCAGTGCAAATGGCCGACAACGACTGGCGGCTGATGGAGGGGGGAAAGAAACAGCTTCGTCAACTTTACGGTGCGCTTAAACGCGCCTCTTGTTGTATTCTAACCTCCTTGGAGATACCTATGAACAACAAACGGTGTCAAAACAAAAATATCCCCATTCCAAAATATGTTAGGGCTAGTCAGCCACCACCTGAAAATAGTGGGTAGCTGGGTCATACTAGGTAGCCACGTGACCCCAGTTTCTAGCTCCGCCTCTTAACCGAAATCCTAAATCTCTGGCTAGCGTGTGATTGGTCTAGAGAACGTAATCGCGCACTGCATGTCGAAATGCAAATTACGCGGCCCGGCCGAGTATTTCACAAGTGAATGTACGAAATTGCAATTAAAGCCATTTCTGCCACGCGATTGATTCAGAGCTACTTCCGAGATTGCGAGTAGGTGGGGCCAACGAGGAGAGTCGTGTGCTGAGACATATAAGCTTTGCTGCACACGCCATACGATAAGCCATTTTAATGTTCGGGTGTTTTCATTGGGACAATGGTTACCTATAGTTGTTTTACCCGTACAGTCGGATTGCGACAGGAGGTAAATACAGAGTGTACTTTATTGGTAGGGGAACTTTTGAGTTTTTATATCAACATGACTTCCTGGACTTGTGACTTATCTTTCGAAGTACCTGTGCCGCCCGGTGGCGCAGTGGTCTGAGGCGCTGGCCTCTGATCATTCGTCCGTAAGGGGTCCGGGTTCGAATCCCGGTCGGGCATGGATGTTGTGTTTGTCTTACGGCACTGGCTCTATCCCTTCCCTGGAACCAGTGACCCTAAATTAGGGACGGGCGACTACTTATAGCCCATTGAGTTGCTCACGGTGGTCGTTAAACCTCCAATAAAAAAAAACAAAAAAAAAAGTACCTTCAATCTATATAGTTCTCACAGAGTCGCACGTCAGCGCTCACTGCTGTAGAACAGGATTAGTACTGATGTGCTTTGTATGGAGAACCATGAGCTGTATAACGTTCTTTTTTTTTTCGGGTTGAAATGTGGAATTGAAGGCATTTTTGATGAAGTTTGGATTGACAAAAATATGAGGAATTTCCTAAATATTAGAAATATATATGACAGATCACTTACTATTTTATCAGACACAATATATGGCGAACAACATTCTGGAGTATTTATTCCAACGGAAGTGTCTTATTTCAACAGAAGTGTCTTATTTCAACAGAACACTGTCTTGAGGTCTTACTCCGTGTCATTAGGTAGTTCTTTGCTAATATAAAATCACTCTTTTTGTGCTGCCATCTATTGGCCAATACGGAGTATGGTATTCAATTAGTTAGTTATTAAAGTCGTCCTCAATTTTAATATTAAGATAGATTTCGACGTGTATTCATCTGAGAAACTGCAGATTTTCCATATCATATCGTGCACAAAATTACTTTACCGTATTATTCAATATGATCATTTGTCACATATGTTAAGTAACTTCACTGAATTTCTTAGGAAGCAGAACTTCCCGCTATAAAACTTTTCACGATATAATTCAATATGATCATTTCTCACATATGCTAAGTAACCTCACAGCGAATTTCTTAGATAGCAGAACTTCTCACGATATAATTCAGTATGAATTATTTGACACATATGTTAAATAACCTCACGACGAATTTCTTAGCAAGCAGAACTTCCTCAGATAAAAGACAGTGATCCTGTCACATGACTCTCCTCATTGGTCCCGCCCACTTGCAATCTCCAAAGTATCTCTGAACCAATCGCGTGGCGGAAATGGCCCAAATCGCAATTTTCCCGGTGGCGCAGTGGTCTAAGCGATGGCCTCTGATCATTCGTCCAAACTAAGTCCGGGTTCGAATCCTGGTGAGGCATGGATATTGTGTTTGTCTTACGGCACTGGCTCTCTCCTTTCCCTGGAACCAGTGACCCTAAATTAGGGACGGTGACTGCTTATAGCCCATTGAGTTGCTCACGGAGGTAGTTAAACCTGCAATCAAAAAAAGAAAAACATTCACTTGTGAAATGCGCGGCCCGGCCTCAAGATTGCCCAGGGGCCCAAAAATCCGGTCGTCGGGCCTGCGTGGAGATTCCATTGCGGCAGATATTCGACCGTCCCGCTTCAAGCCAACGAGCCTTCCCGTATGGTTTTTTTTTTTTTTTTTTTTTTTTTGATTGGAGGTTTAACGACCACCGTGAGCAACTCAATGGGCTATAAGCAGTCGCCCGTCCCTAATTTAGGGTCACTGGTTCCAGGGAAGGGAGAGAGCCAGTGCCGTAAGACAAACACAACATCCATGCCTGACCGGGATTCGAACCCGGACCCCTTACGGACGAATGATCAGAGGCCGACGCCTTAGACCACTGCGCCACCGGGGCGGCCCGTATGGTTTTCCAAGGAGAAATCGAACTGCACCTGCGTGCCACACGCAGAGCAAATGTGCAAACAATACCACAAAAAAACCGAGCAAGCGAGAGATCAGGATCACTAATTTATAGCGCCAAGAGACCCTGAGCTCCAATCAAGCCACTCCACTACGAGTGGCTTCAGCTCCGGTACATTTTTGCATATAAGTGTTTTCCACACATCAAATCCTTAATACTAACTCACAACTTAAAAAATTCCAAAATTATATAAATAAAATTTACAACAATTTCTTTTACAAATAACACATAACGAACAATTTATACAATCATTATTTGTGACCTCAGCACGTGAGCGACTACAAATATTCTAAATAAAGTACTTAGAATTTCCACCTGTATATAAAAAAACTTTCTCAAATTATAAACACTATTAATTTAACTTTACATTTACGTTATTTTTATCCTAGCGACTCCAGGCCATGACTCAGGGACTAATACCACCAAAACGTCAGAAGGGGTCCGAGTTCGAATCCCGGTGAGGCATGGATGTTGTGTTTGTCTTACGGCACTGGCTCTCTCCTTTCCCTGGAACCAGTGACCCTAAATTTGGTACGGGCGACAACTAAATGTTACACCATGAATTTCGTACGATCACAAATTCGTGAGTAATCAGTAATTTATGGAGAAATAGGTACGCTGCCTTAATAAGTAAGTCCCCCCTATCTTTTTTTACTCAGTTCTCCCCACTCAGTGTGGAGAACTGAGTAAAAAAGTTAGGTTTACTTTCTTTCTAGGAATCGCTGATTTTGAATAAAACTCACCCTTGAAAGGTTCTATGCCGTTTTGAGCGTTTAACTCAACAAAAAGTGTCTAAGCTCTGGGAAGCGATTTCCAAGGCTTAGAAAATCAGTAAAATATTTTTTTTATTTTTGTAAAATTCTGGTGAAAAAACAAAATAGTTTTGCTGGGATTTGTGCCTCATAATCTATTTATCCGTAAATAAATTTAGCAGCATAGCACCGACCTGTAAACAGACCTAGACATTAAAAAGGATTTCATTTGGACAATAATTTAAGCCATTATTTGCCAAAAGTGTGCTTCAGCTCCAGGTAAAAATCAAGGTGTACTAAAAACAAAATCAACGGTAGTTTGTGGAGCAAATATCATATAGAACAAAGTAGTGAACTAAAAATCCCCAACACCGACAGCCAAATAACCTTAAAAGTGAAAAGCCGAAAACTTGCAAAAAACAGTGAGTCAGGGGAACGGTGTGCTCGAGATCTAATAAATACAGAAGAGCCAGAGATTTGATTTTAACTAAAAGTCAGGTTTACTAACAAATGAACTTTTAGCCCTATAAAAACTATGAGAAGTTTCAATACCCCCTAGATCAACCAGGAACTTTCTGAAAAGAAGTCCCAGGAGGAAAAAAACACGTGCACAGAAATGTCGATTGGGGACCGAAGCATTTATTTCAAAAATATGTTGACTAAGAGACAAACTCTAAAAGGTGTTCTATAAAAAAAATAGTCAGTATCAATAAAATCTACGCAAAAAACAACAACAACAAAAAAACCAGCCAACGCCATTTAAATTCAACTTGAAATCTTTGAATCAACGAATGAAACGCTTGGCCCTATAAGTGCACGCATTGCACTCCAATAGCGTTTGAACAAGTAAAAGATAGATTTTCTGCTTTACCAGAAATCACTGATTTCTGGATAAAACTAACATTTAAAAGGTTCTCTGCCTTTGAAGAGTCTAACTCTTCAATAAAAAGTGTTTTCTAAGCTCTGGGAAACGATCTCCCTTAGTTTGGCAAATTAGCGATTTTTTTCTGTACTGCCTTTTATTATTTTTTTTTATTGGAGGTTTAACGACCACCGTGAGCAACTCAATGGGCTATAAGCAGTCGCCCGTCCCTAATTTAGGGTCACTGGTTCCAGGGAAGGGATAGAGCCAGTGCCGTAAGACAAACACAACATCCATGCCTGACCGGGATTCGAACTCGGACCCCTTTCGGACGAATGATCAGAGGCCATCGCTTAGACCACTGCGCCACCGGGGCGGCGTACTGCTTTTAGAGACAGCAGCTAGTAGCCTGAAAAAGACTTACGGTCTCGATTTCTCTATTACCGCAATTCATAATGCCACAAAATCTTATAAATACCGACCGCTAATGATTGCACTTTACACGCTAAGTGCAGGACAGCCAGCTATGCTTGTCCTTCAGGAACTTGCAGGGACTGTTGCCACTTCGCTGAAACTCCTCAATGACGTCACATGCTATATCCTCATTCTATCCAAGATCTTTGGTTTCCACTGCATTCATCATGGATTGTATCATGGAGGTCTGTATTAATATAAGGACCAATTATTCTTTTCCGTTTTCAGAATAACTATCGTTCACGATTTGTTATTCTGAAACCTGAAACCATGGGGGTAGGAATAAGAGGAGCCGCTGTCGCCAACTCTTCCCATGCTAGCAAAGTGAAGCCGGGTTTGTACGCTTCCGCGGTGAAAGTAGTACCGCCAGCTTTGGCGTGGTTACTCTCAAGATGCAAAAGCAGACGATTTTCCGTAGGAAAGCATTAGTGATTGATTGGAGGTTTAACGACCACCGTGAGCAACTCAATGGGCTATAAGCAGTCGCCCATCCCTAATTTAGGGCCACTGGCTCCAGGGAAGGGAGAGAACCAGTGCCGTAAAACACAGCAACATTACATTATCTCACTAACATAGCTACCCGAAAACTGAATCATTAATTAACAACGCTAATTTAAAACATAAGTAAGCAGAAATCCATATCTATTAAAGTCCAAGAACATTTGAAAAACACCGCAAGAAAAAAGGAAACCAACATCAAGGAATACATCTGAAACATCTCTACGCATCAAAGACACCATCGTCAACCACATTATGTTTCTTTATGTAAGCTTTAACATCCTCTATACGTTTATAGTATGTTTCGTAATAAGTGTCTAAAAGTTCAGGAACAGGATTTTTCGCAATTATCCAATTCAACACGGCATCAAACGATGTACAATAGCATTTAACTTATACATATTTAACTCGTAAAACTCCGGAGTGAGTGGACATATCTTTTTATTAGGCACAAAAAAATTTTCAGTTCGAAAAGATCCAAAGTTTCGTCATAATCTGGGCAAGATGCAATGAGTTCCATGACAAGACGATACCGTGATGGTTTATCTCTATCTTCGGCAAAATCAGGATCCAGGAGAAAAGAAAGATCTACACGAGGGATAAATTCCGGTTGAAGATAGTCTCTAGCTTTGCTCCGTTTTAACGGATCACCACTTGAATCAGTGCTGGGTCGTTTAAATGTCGAAGCTGTATATGAGTTCTCTGCGAAATTCTGTAATGCTACTGAACATTTCTGTAAGTTAGCAACGCCCAAAGTACCAATATTTGCTGTTGTCTGAATCCCAGGATCCAAAGAATTCGGCATTTCAATCAATGTCTTCTCTCTCGGCTCGACTGGATCCACCACTCGGGTTTCACAAGTCTCAGCCACGGTAGGAACCAAGTCAGCGGCATGTGTAATACCATGTTCTAAATCCAATCTATCTTCAGGTACAACAATTCTTTCCTCATGGGAATCAGAGAGACCGTTCCTCAAGGGAGGTCTATGTACATACGTGCATTTAGCACGAATGTGCCCTCTTTCATTGCAAGCATAACAAAAAATTCCTGTATAAATATTAAACATGAACCCATGAGAATCCAGTACAATTTCAACCTCTTTAGGACAAGTTTGAAGAGCTGATTCATTCGGGAAGATAACCCGGAGGGTCCGCTTCAACCCACCAACATGACAATAATTTGAAGATTGCGGGGCTTCTATAACTCTATGAACTGGACCCACCACCAGGCTAAACTGAGAAAGAAGAACTATCAACGCAGAATCCGGTACCTCAAGTGGCACCGGAGACAAAGTTACCGTGATCGGTCGTTCACTTGCATAAGCAAGATACAAAATTTGATTATTTATAGAAATCCCTTGCTTTAGCACAAGTTTACAATCTGCACTATTTATAAACAACACTGATATACCTCGTTTACTACGACCGATTCCTTTAATTGCCTCTCTCGGCACTCGTTCTTCTAAAGCTTTCATATATACCGGTAACGAAGTCTGTGGTAACGCATGGAAAATAATAGTTTTCTCAGAAAGATCATGAAAATCTTGACATACCTTGAAATCCCTTTGGAAAGTTAGACGAAAGGGATTACCCTGGCACTCAATCTCTGACGCACAACGCTGATCACTTGTATTAGCAGAATTCTCCTTATCAACCACAGACGCCCAACTGCAAGTTTCCGTCTCTATAGAAACACTCTTCTGCATTCCTATCGCAGAAGAAACTCCTTCAGCAGCAACGCACGAAGACATGCTCTGTTGATTTCCAGGACCGGTTTGACCTGTTGGATTCTTATCTCTTGAGAAACTCGGGTCAATCACCATGGCAACCCTCTCACAGGTCACCGGAGAAACACTCGGCGCACTTAACGATGACTTCTTATCAGTAGATCTCGCTCCACGTCGATAAACATCCTTTCGATGGTCACGTGTAACATGGCTGGCAGATATCGCCATTTGCAGAACTCGTCAACGGCAAGCACAACCACAAAATAAAACTCTTCGTATGAATAAACTATAGCACTTAACGCTCTCAAACTTCACCAAAAGAAGCATGGAACATTCATACATCCGTCACGCTACTGCAAACCATCATACAAACGATATTTCAACATAAACACAAGCAAAACTTGGGAGCTTGAAAACACGACACACGACGAAAGCCATATAGCTATGGAGGTCCCAAAAGCATTAGTGAGACCCTGTTCATATTCTTAAGATTTTACATTGTCTTAAATTATAAGCGAAATGGTAAAGCCGTGGAATAGATTTAAGGAACTCTTAGGTTTACATGAAAGGAATCTCAGTACAGAAACTTAAATTTTCATGGAGGAAATGAGATCTAAAAAAAGCGTCTTCGTAACAACTGAGACGCATATGAACTGACGATTTAAAATGTGTTTATACCACGGTGTATGATAAGTCAGGTGATACAACTCTCCGTACTGCTAACAGTTTGAAAACGGACTGTTAATGTCACAGGTCACCAGGGGCCGTTGAGGAGTTGTGGGCCAATAGTTCATGCTAACCGTCGTAGGTTTACATGGTAGTTAACATTTCATCAGTGCTAAATTGGTGTTTATCTTAGGTATTTTTAATTTATTACTTTGGGCAATTATATTGTATGAAGTTCCAGAAACGAAGTTTCTGCACAGGAGGTAGAGTACGTCAATCTTTTTTTTTTTTTTTTTTTTACTTAAGCGGGAGTTAACCCAGGAGAAAACATTCCCAAAATATGATGAGGAAGCCATAAAATAATCCCCACTGTATTGAAGTGTGTATTCCATTATTCATGGGGGAATCGGTGTTAGCAAGAAAATGTAAAGATACATGGTAGAAAAATGGATACCAGTTCAGTTCTGCTTTAATCCCTCCCAGCACCAGGGTTCAGCTTGATGAAATCATATCGAAGAAGTTGGCAAAATAATATGATCCACATATCATGATTCAAACGAATTCTTATTGTACGAAAATTTCCCCCATTTGCAGATGTGTAAAAAAAAGAGAAAAATTTGTAATGTTTTCAAAAAATTTGAGGATGGACTACGGGGCGACTATACTTTCTGCACATTCCTAAAAAAACAGAAAGAAATAGAATTTTTTTTTCAGAAGGCAGTTTCTTATATATTTTGCTGTGCTATCTGGAAAAAAAAAAAGAGAAAAAACTAGAACTCTGTCAATTCTTCAAGCATCCTGCATAATTCTGCGGCCCCTTGAAAATACGGGGCCCGGGGCTGCAGACCCTCTAGCACCCCCTCCCCTTCCTCTTAAATGGGCTCTGATCGTACTACAATATATGCACGCAGGTCTGAGAAAGCTCCGCCGGGAAAAATCGACCATTTCACCGCGATGCACTTTCTCTGCCGCCATCGCCAGCACAGATGAAGACCCTTATTCATCAGTATGATTAGGTACAAAAATAGCACACATGCGAAAGACATCTTGAATATTAGTAAATAAAAACATCATTAGTGAATGATTTTTCGAGGGGAAAAGTAATAAAAAAAAATTTTTGCGAAAAAATTAGTGTTTCAAAACGAATAGTTTCCGTTAATGATGCTCCAATGAGTGCAGCAAAAACAAAACTTATAATAGAAAAATTAACATTCCATGTGAATAATTGCTCTTCGAAATATACAGTACCATCTCATTTTACAAGAAATACACGTTTTTCTTATGATAAAAGGTTTATTCCCTATTGCTTCCGAAAAAAAAATCAGCATCGTCTGCTCAGAAATCTACACGTTCGAGTACTCATTTCGTGGCTAAAAAATTATATATATATATATGGCTTATTTGATATATTTCCACGTGATGAGGACAAAAGTACATGTCTGCGAAGCGTTCCAGATCGGGTTTTTTAAATTCTAAGCAAAGTAGCATTCGTAAAAAACGAATGTTTCTGTCGCTTCCTCCCATTAGAAAGCATAGGTTGATTGAAATCATGGACCCACACGTTCCTTGCGTCGTCTAGTGACAAGTGA
Source organism: Macrothele yani (assembly GCA_039090855.1). NCBI lineage: Eukaryota > Metazoa > Arthropoda > Arachnida > Araneae > Macrothelidae > Macrothele > Macrothele yani. The sequence continues at coordinate 97,489,346 of CM076992.1, read as the reverse complement.
CATTAACGGACGATTTTTTTCTCCGGAGTCGTATCACCTGACTTATCACACACCGGGGTTTATACTAAACATAATTTTATAAAACGTTTAAAATCTTTCTCTATCTTAGCGAATTATCGTCGAATATTGTTTATCATAGAAATCGTAACGATTGAGCTTCAGAGAATTTGTATTATGAGTGAATTTTTCAAAAGATCGCACTTTAAAGGGAGGGAACACTTCTGCCATGTTGTCAGGAGGAAAATTAAAGTAAACAACAACGTTCCACGTATGTTTTACTTGAAGAACAATTATGATTGTTATTAAGCAAAGGGACGGGGGGTAATATTCTCATTGAACATTATTATTTAAAAAAACAAAAACTCATGAAATACCTAGATTTTATTTCCAAGCTTTTATAGAAAAGAAAAGAGGAATTTGCGAGCTTGTTCAAAGAAATTGAAAAACTCAGACTCAAAATATGATGTTACTGTGTCTTCATTTTATTTTTTATAATTGCTTTAAGCACTTGACTGATTTTAGTTTCTTCTAATGAAGGTAGGAAATTCCAACTGGTTTGGTTAGAACTGTGGTGGGCTTCAAAGGTATGAATGCAAATAATTTTAAAACAACAGGCCTTAATAGGAAGGGAACTTTTTTCTAGGGGGGTAACTTTTTATCTTTTTAAAGGGTGCAGTTTCAAAATATAGCAAGAAAATATACAATTTATTAGTTTGTGGAAATAGGATTTACAAGTCCTGCTGATAGTAAAGGAAATCTGACTTGATAAAATGTCTTGATGAAAACAGATTTACATAAGCAGCAGAAATAATTCCTACTGTAGGAACTCTTTTAAAAGAAATCCAACTGCATTCAAAATATTGTACTTCTAATACACATCACTATTAACAGAGGCACATTCATAATGTAATAAGTTAATAGCTTTTAAGTAGTAAATGTAATAGACTTGTGTATATAATAAGGATTTTTAATTTGGTTTTTGAAATATATGTATACCATTTATGAGCAAGGTTATATTTATTAATAAAGAATTCATTGAGTATAAATCCTGCAGTTTGTTGCTAGCACAACATATGTTCAAGAATAAAAAACCTGATCACATAAGGCGTGGTTAATCAACACAACAAGGTGATTAATTTTAGCTCTAATGACAGAGAGCATTGCTAACAGCAGCCCATATGCTAATGCACATTTAACCTACATTTTCTGGCCACAAAAATTAATGGATAACTAATCAGAAGTGCATGGGAAATATAGAAGTGCAAATTTTCTGCCATAAGATGCTAAATCATCTCCAGTACCAAAATCTGATTTCCAAAAATTATGCTGGCCTTTTAAGCTAGAACTTTTTACGACCACCTATTTTATCTGATTAGTTAAGTAACAAAGTTTTCACTCGAGTAATTAATTTGTTTATCATAACTATACATTTTCATATATATATGCCGCCCCGGTGGCGCAGTGGTCTAAGGCGCTGGCCTCTGATCATTCGTCCGTAGGGGTCCGGGTTCAAATCCTGTCAGGCATGGATATTGTGTTTGACTTACGGCACTGGCTCTCTCCCTTCCCTGGAACCAGTGACCCTAAATTAGGGACGGGCGACTGCTTATAGCCCATTGAGTTGCTCACGGTGGTCGTTAAACCTAGAATAAAAAAATCATATATTGCAATTAATATCTTTATAATTTTATGCTGTTATATTTTTACTTCAGCGGAATTCAAGATTTCCCCCAATTTCTGTCATCAAAAAGCCTAGCTGTGAGCTGCATTTCACACTCATTATGTACATTGTAAGCTGGAAAATATATATCAGTACTATCATTTCTTAATGGGGATTCAATATACCTCTGCCGCCCCGGTGGCGCAGTGGTCTAAGCGATGGCCTCTGATTATTCGTCCGAACGGGGTCCGGGTTCGAATCCCGGTGAGGCATGGATGTTGTGTTTGTCTTACGGCACTGGTTCTCTCCCTTCCCTGGAACCAATGACCCTAAATTAGGGACGGGCGACTGTTTATAGCCCATTGAGTTGCTCACGGTGGTCGTTAAACCTCCAATCAAAAAAAAAACCTTCTTGAAGTCCTTTTTATATATGCGAGGAAAGAAAAGCTTACCCAACAGTATTTGTAGCTGGAACTTAGCTTAATGCTGCAATTCAAACCATTAAAGGCAAATGTTTGTATGGAAACTTATATGTACATCCAATACAAAACACTTATCTCAAATAGTTAAATCTCATATTCAGTGACCTTCACTAGCAGCAGAAAAATGCTTTCCTTTACATACAATGGTGTCACACCAGGTATGAGTGTCTTTTCTCTTAAAAGGCTTAGTCCTTCAGTCCTAATGGGAAAACAAAAAATGAAGGGTGGGGATGCATGGATACACAACAAGAATATAAAAAAAAATATGTACCTTACAGGAAATCTGTAACAACTACAAAATATTGGGTACAAGAGATTTACATTGATGTGCGAAACAGTACAGGCTAATTACACTGAGCTAATCAGAACATGAACTGTGAGCAAATAAACCACAATAAATATTTGAATGTTTCAGCTACCACAAATACCTCAGCTTTGAAGAAATTACAATATGCTGATAAAACAGAGACAGATCATAAGCTCGATAGACAAAACACACATGTGACACCCACTGTGCAAGGAATGGCGTTTTAGCTACATCTCACTGCTTTTACCAAAAAAAGTAAGATATGATGTAGAGGAAGAAAAGGTAACAAGAAGGACTTTAAATATCAACAGACAACCAAAAGGGGAAGTTTAATTAGAGCATATATGCTGTAGAGCACTAATGCTATAATTAATATTAGACAGAAAAAGCAGATTATTCATGAGAGAGTTAAAATGCATGAAAACAATGTTTAATCTCAGAACATATACATGCATTACAGAATTGCAACTAAATCAGGTAAAGAAAACATTTGGTACCAGAAGTGAATGAAACATATGACTGATAGCTTATTTATGGAATATCAAAGTAACTGATGATCCTAAAATGTTTACTGCTCTGTAAAATGAAAAAGAGAACATGAAGTTTTAGAATACCAAAAATATGCAGTGACTAGAAATGGGGTGGCCGAACAGAATCAAATCTATTTTTGGAATGAACAGGAAATACAGGCAATTTAGAAATGTATGATTGCTGTGTTAATAACTATAATGTATTTCCATGTATTATGAGAATATTTTTTTAAAAATCAAAACGTGCATACATATGTTTACAGGGCACATTGCTTGAGAGGAGTCAGAAGTGCAAATCTTCACTGGCCGCCCCGGTGGCGCAGTGGTCTAAGCGATGGCATCTGATCATTCGTCCGAAAGGGGTCCGGGTTCGAATCCCGGTGAGGCATGGATGTTGTGTTTGTCTTACGGCACTGGCTCTCTCCCTTCCCTGGAACCAGTGATCCTAAATTAGGGACGGGCGACTGCTTATAGCCCATTGAGTTGCTCACGGTGGACGTTAAACCTCCAATAAAAAAATCTTCACTGTAAGGTACTCATGTTCAGTCACTTTCAAATGTTTCCTTGTTCATTGGTCTCTTACTTCTATTCTTTTTTTTAATCTTTTAAATATCTGTGCACCCTTTGTGTTTCAATTTTCAAATCTACTGTGTTTAGTATCACCATCATTTTATGCTTCACATACAAATTGGTTTTGTTGTGAATTAGGAGATATTAACAGTGATGTTTTGCATTGTCATATAATTCCAAGAAATGGTTAGTGCAGTGTCTCACATGCAAAAGTTACTGCTTTAATGTCTTCTGCTAATCCAGAGAATCTGTATTTGTATTGTGAAGTTCAGTTTTAAATAAAGGAGCTTCAGTTCTATTAACTCATCTTGTAGCACACTATCAAAAACACCTTATCTATTAGTTTAAAATGAGTATTTACAAGCAATGGTCAAATCTGCAATTTGGTATACTGGTCAAGCCTTAAAACAGGAAAAAAGAAATAGATGAACTAATGGTAAATGTAGCTAATTCCTAACCCTTATCGTTGTTGTTTATAGTGCAAAGTTTTTGGATATGAATATTGTCATAATTTTAGGTGGGTTATTAATAATTCAAAGACGATTATCTTAATAATGTAGTTATATTGAACATCCTTTTAAATGTGGTTCAGTTATGAATACCCCTCCGATTACATAACCTACACTATTGCAGAAAAATTTGCTACAACTTTCGTAAACAGATCTGTATAACCTACGTAAACCTAGCGACTTCTTTAATTTTGCTACAAATTTAGAACATTACATAATATGCTAAAAGCAAGCAAATCACTGCAAAATATACAGTTGTCATTCACAGTAAATTGCAATCGACGATTGAATCCCAAAGAACTTAATTAAACCTAGTAAACGGAAAATAAAGGGATACTAACAGGTGGAATGACATACCTGGTAGTTTCTTTTAAAACTTATTTGCTCAGCTTAAGGCTCTACGAGACCCGCCAGCTTGTATTGTGCTTTCTCTTGTTAACCAACGGGCAAGCGTATTTCACAAATTGCTCGGGCAATTTTGCACATTTTGGAACACCGTTTGGGGCTAACGCAAGATATATGATAAATAAAGAGTTCTCTGGTTTCAGATTTTCATTTTGGATTCTTTAAGTATTTTTTATTAATTAATAAAACTATGGAAGACGCCTTGGTACGACTTTTGCTGCAGATAAAAAATGAAGGAAAAGGTCAATAAAAATTGTGAAACCAGGGAACTCTTTATTTATCATATATCTTGCGTTATCCACAAACGGTGTTCCAAAATGTGCAAACTTGTCCGAGCAATTTGTGAAATACGCTTGCTCGTTGGTTAACAAGAGAAGGCAGCAATACAAGATGGCGGGTCTCGTAGATCCTTAATGCCACGCAGGATCCCATGGAAACTAAATATGAACAAGCTAAAGTATGTTATCAAACACAGAAAAAGATCTACGCTGACAAACCAGTTTAACGAAAAATATGAGCTTCTAAAAATCACAAATTTTCAATGCTTTCCTATGGCAGACACGACCAAGAGAGTAACCAAGCACGCGGAGGTATATCATAGCAGTTAACAGGTCGGCTTCAGAAATCTGCGGTTACAGCGTCTCCTATAATTTTTTTAATTTTTTTTTTTTTTGGATTGGAGGTTTAACGACCACCATGAGCAACTCAATGGGCTATAAGCAGTCGCCCGTCCCTAATTTAGGGTCACTGGTTCCAGGGAAGGGAGAGAGCCAGTGCCGTAAGACAAACACAACATCCATGCCTCACCGGGATTCGAACCCGGACCCCCTACGAACGAATGATCAGAGGCCATCGCTTAGACCACTGCGCCATCGGGGCGGCTCCTATATTTCCTACCTCCATGCCTGAAACCATGTCTAAAACGATAGTGTTGAACTTTTAGTAAACGTTCATCGCTATCGTTTAGTGGTAACCACATCCACCGAGAATGGACTCTGTATGACCACTCATCAGTCACCACTGAAAGCTGACCACACTTCTGTAATTCGAACCGAACGTGCAGGTGCAGTTGCGCCCATTTTGACAATAATTTTCCAGGTGTTTGGGATGAATTCCTGACAAATAAATACGTTGTATGTGTTCAAATTTGTCTTCATGAGGTATTAATTTTTAACCTCTGGGAATGAAATGGATGTATCTGTAAGTTTGCATTTGCACTGTTTTATGAAGACATTGGTTTCTTTCTTTTTACTTGTAGGGGATATTTTCGATATTTTTAAGAATACAAATTTTAATTTTCCGTTTTATACTAGTGTGACGATTACTAATAGAAGTGTGTAATATGTACTGCATTGGTATTTCTGGTGTTTTGATTAAGTGTGGCCCACAACTTGGTCACAAATTTTAAAATCATTGTGTGAATGTTATAAAATTGTGTCTTCCATATAATGTTTTTATTGTGATACACAAGGAAGCTCTCCTAAAGACTGGTTATTGAAAAAGGCCTTCCAGTGTATAGAAAAAGTTTTAATACAGAACTTGGGGGGAAAAAAATGTGTTCTTCCTGTCCTTGAAGTGTTTTTATCAGAAAATTCGAATGCGAAAGCTAAAAAATGAGAAAATTATGAACCTCCTTTCCACTGTTGTAGCTTAGCCATTATTGAAATTGCCATTGTTGTACCATGGAATGGCTGTTGCTTAGATGTAGGATTAAGGAAGAAATATTCTTCATAAATACATGGGAAATTCACTAGATTTTTCATAGCAATCAGAATTGTGTGACGCTGAATTACCTGTAGGTTATCATGTAACATCTCAGAAAACTTTTTAATTATGTCGCCAAGGGGCCGGAATCAAACCCACGTCTCCTGATTACCGTTTGAGTATGCTATACCTTACACCACCCAGGGCAATTACATTCCAAGTAACTGAAGATAAGAAACGATATGGCTTGGGAATCTGAACAACCTCAGATTTCACTAGTCGAAGCAAATCCAGTGCTTCTCCTCCTAGTGTCAGCGACCCTTTCAAATCCAGGAACAGATTAGGTCATCATGATCACCAATACCTTAGATATAGAAATTAAGGAAGAAATATTTCTCTTAAATACATGGAAAATACACTAGATCTTTCACAGTGATCAGAATTGTGTACTGAATTGCCTGTAGTTTACTGTTCACCATGTAACATCTTAGACAAATGGCTATGGTGTGTGTGTGTATGCATCCAGGCATGTAATTTTTGGTCAACATGCCCGACTGGACATGTTATAATTTTGAAATTTTTTGGTCCTGTTTCATAGCCACAAACTAGAGAAAAGTGCAGGTGAGTGGGATGAGAGAAAAACTGTTCATTACATTATTTCTCTGTATCTGTGAATTTGTATGTTTTTGCATATATTAATTTCTATAAAAAATATTCAAAAAATTTATTCAGAGCTAGTTTCTTTGCTTCATGGTGGATGTGAGGTGGCTTCCAAGTAACCGTGTCTAGACAGCATTCAGTTATTTTTTGTGAGGTGGCTGTTTGTAAACATGGCAAAATGATACCCAAAATCTCAAAAACAAAATTTAAAATCAAAGCAAGTTATATTTTTGAATTTCAAAAGAAATCCAAAATTTTAGCTGCTCAAAATTGTTTGGGAATTTAAAAAAAAAAATTCAACTTGCTGTTTTAAAAATGACACCTTAATGATTAGTTTAAGACAAATATAAGCAATTTTATTAATAAAACGATGAACACCACTTTTTTCAAAATTATGGCCATGAATGAAGATTCAGAGGGCAAAATCTCCCTACTCATTGAAAAAAAAAAATCAATTCTGTCTTCTCTTTGTACATACTATCTGATTGAAGTTTCATCAAAATCCATGATTGTGAGATAACCAAGAAAATTAAAATTTGTTGAGTTAGCATGGAATGACCCAGAAGTGTGGGGTGGCTGCTTTTGACTATTGTATTTGATTAATGAAGGTAAACAAAGTTGTGATTGATTAATGTAAACAAATCTGTGATTGGTTTGTATGCCATCCCCAGGAAAACAGATTGATTTAAAATCACTGATTCAGCAGTGTAAGTGAGACAAAACAACAGTCAGGATGGTATATTGATATTATTTGAAAGTCAAACTGAAATATATAAAAAATGAAGCTCACTCATAAGTAACAACACTTCCTCGTTCCAGCCCTCTATGCCTCAGCCCTTTTGTTATTATTTTTTTCAGTAACACATGTAATATGTGCCCTTAGAGTCCCTGAAAAATGCTTAAAATATGCAGGGAATTTTTAACAAGGTAAAAATTTCAATAAAAAACTATATGAATACTTTTCAATGCTGGCCTAAACTAAAATTTAACATTATTTAGTAAACTGCTAGTCATTGAAAGTTGTTTTTGCAGAACTGTGCATCATTTGAATCAGATTTTTTTTTCCCCTTGATATATACTGGGCTTTGTCCCATTTTTTAATTTTTTTACACGTATGTCTTTGTTCCAACATATTGAAAGCTATATTACTTATCAAGTATTTACTTTGTGTTCAGTTTAGTTTCATGTAGTGCCCACTTTCTACATAGGAAGAGGAACTAAAGTTTGAGGAAGAATTAAATTGGTGTATAAAAAAATTGGAGCTTCGTGTATGTTCGAAGACGATGAGCAAAAAGGAAGGTAAGTGTTACAAACGGTCATATATATATATACATAATTAGTTGTGCTGTGATATCTTTTCATTAATTTTTTTGTAATGTTACGTAATGTAGTGTTCTAGCCACATAGATTATCTATCGTGTTATACACTGCCGGACAATTGCTAAGGACGGATGACAATAGCAACGATAGCAACCATAAAATGGAAGGAAGGAAAATGTGGAAATTAGCATAAGTGCGGGATACAGTAAGACGTGTTGTGCGTATGCAAATTTTGGATTGACGAACTTGTTCGTGACGTCATAGCGCTGATAGGAGATACAAATGATTTGACGCGTATTGACCGTTGTTGTTGAAACGCAAAGTTGAAAGGGAAATAATCAATTGACGAACTTGCAATTTTCAGTATGTCTTCCCGACATCACCTAGATGATTTTACGCGTGGCCGTATTATTGGCAAGATTGAAGAAGGGCGAAAAATAACAGATGTTGCCAGGGAGTTCGACGTCAGCCACAGTGTTGTTTCAAGGCTTTGGAAATCATTTCAAACAAATGGAGAGTGTAGCAAACGTCACGGGGGAGGTCGTGTTCGCAGTACGACACCTGCAGAAGATCGGTACATAGTGCTATCAACAAAAAGACACCGGCGCAGCACAGCTAGTGAGGTAGCAAATCAGTTTATGGTTGCTACTGGCAAGCGGATCTTCCGAAAAACTGTCGCCAGACGTTTGCATGAAGGAGGACTATACGCCCGCCGTCCTGTTGTGTGCATCCCATTGTCCAGACGTCACCGTACCGCCCGTTTGCAATGGTGCCATCAACATCGCAATTGGACTGATAACGACTGGTCTGCTGTCCTCTTCTCAGATGAGAGTAGATACAGTATCGTCTGATTGTCGACGACAACTGATCTGGCGTGATAGTGGTACTGCATATTGTCCAGCAAACATACAGGAAAGGGACCGATATCCGACATGTAGTGTCATGGTATGGGCTGGCATCATGATCAATGGCCGTACGTCCCTCTATGTGCTTCCAACTGGGACTATGACTGGCCAACGATACATTAATGATGTTCTGCTACCTCATGTTCGCATGTTCCGTGGTGCCGTCCGTGATAGATTCATTTTCATGGACGACAACGCAACATGTCATCGAACAGTCGCTGTCCAGGAGTGTCTTGAGAGCAAGGATATTCAACGCCTCGTATGGCCAGCACGTTCTCCAGATCTGAATCCCATTGAAAATGTGTGGGATGCTTTGGGGAGGAGTCTTGCTGGTCGCCAATGCCCTCCAATAAACAAGGACACCCTCATCCGTGCACTGACAGAGGAATGGGATAAATTACCCCAACAGCTGCTTGATAATGTTGTGCAAAGCATGACACGACGTGTGGAATCTTGCATCGCCCTCCATGGTGGCCATATCCCGTATTGACATCTTACGCAGGAACGCCTGCGGAAGGTAATTGCATTTTTTTCATCTTTACGTATTCTGCACAAAATGGCCTGTTTGTCCCTTGAATACGTTCCAAAGCCTTCTGGATTTCAGAGCACAATAAATTGTCTTTCTTGTAATGTCCTGGCATTCTGACATTATTTTATTTCACTTGGCATCCAACCACACTTACTTTTTTATGCGCTATATAGCCGTTTATGACCCGTCCTTAGCAATTGTCCAGCAGTGTAGTTTCAGTAAAATATACACAAGTTTGATGTTAAGAAAATTGCTTGTGAACCAAGAGAAAATACAACGTACTACAGCTCACAAATTTTCTGTGGATAGTGATTTGATGGCTGCATATGTTTCTGATAAGAATAATAATTAAACATGCAGAAGAAAAATGATGCAAGCAAAATTCATCTTATGTTACCATTATAACTTTTCAAATATGAAAACTACCAATTTGAAGCAAAATATTAAATAAGAATAAATGTCCTTAAAGACTGGTCAAATTTTCCCATAAGCTTTTTAGAATGTTCCAATTTTTGGTATTCTGTTAGGAAGTGTTAATTTGAAAACTGCTGAAGTGGTTAAGTCTTCTAGAATAATGACAGCATTTCTACAGGTGATATAAAATTTGCAACAACCCCATTTAGTGGTGACATATTCTGATAAGGAGTTTGCTACAAAAACTAATTCTTTGTTACTTTTGACAGTTTTTGATTGCTACTCCAAAATTTTATCACAGATTAAGGAAATCAAGAAGTTCAACAAATAATTTTTTGAAGGATATTATACAGTATGATGAATTATATAGGTAAATGTGTACTTTAGCGTCCTAAATTATTTCGTCGGAAAAATGTAACTGTGTGGGAAAAGTGTGACATACAATTTCTTAAGCATACAAAATAATGAGGAAAGGTGCAAAAATATAGTATTTATAGCTAAAAGGAAAGAATTATTCCGAAGTATTTATCTGCGAGTACGATGGTTTGCAGCAGTTGGTGCGGAAATCTGAAGCGATGTAACAGGCATGAAAGACTTTCGCAAAACGCGAAAATCCACTTTTTTCTGTTCCGTTTTTTGTATTACCGATATTATTCCAAAAATGCAATAAAAATTTTAAGGGGGGAGTGTATGCCTCGCTCTTGAGGAAAGCAAAATCGTAATGAGTTCGAATGACGGGATGGTTACGGCTGGGAATGACGTCACCTATTCCAGAGATGGAAATTCTGTGCCAAAACAAAAGTCTTGCGCCACCTTGCTACAAAAGGCAGCTTTTTGTGCCCTTGGGCGCCAGAACCTCTGTGCCCCGTCGGGACTTCGGTACAGTGAATTAGTTATTATGGAAATCATCGACGGAAAACATCGTGTATGCTATGGAAATCGTCGGTCCGCTACGAACGACAGAACACGTCGAGTATGCAACGGAAATCAAAAATCTCAGTGAAATAACATTATTAAACATCTGTGTAAAGTTTATTTTTGTGTTTTCAAGATTCTAACACAATTTGTTAAATATTTTCGGGAATGTTTCTTGGGTGTTGAGAATGTCACGTCGTTTTCCGTTTCTTCGTATTAATTTTTTCGACCAAGTACCTCACCCCTTTTTCTCTCTCTCTCTCTCTCTCTCTCTCTCTCTCTCTCTCTCTCTCTCTCTGCATGATTATATTTTATTTTTGATGTTTTCTTGTCATATTCCCTGTTTTTAATATCTTCGGTATTAGTGAAAAGGAGAGACCACGTTTTTTTTTTTTTTTTTTTAGGAATTTTTTTTAATGAGATGCATGTTACCTTATTTCTAATACATACTTCTTCAAAACTAATCAATAGAGATCAATCGTTTTCTCCCTTTTATTAAACAAAATTAAATTTTCAGATCAGTATTTAATCCGCGCCTTTTCTGTGTCGTAAAATTGCTTCACGACAAAGTGAGCAACGCAGTATCGATTTTTCATTTTCCATAAAATTCGTGTTTTTCCATTTCTTAGTTACTTCTTACTCATACATGAGATAATTTCGTGGATTCGCGGAATTCCGCTTTTTCTGTCCTCCTCTGGGTCATTCTCGAGATCGATGTAAAACTGAAAAGAAGCTTTTTTTGGGAAAAGGGAGGGATATTTTCCGTCTGGGGACAGTATTTCGTCTTTCAAAACTTTAGAAAATGGATTGAAGATTTCCCCGTAATCCTAATTTATTTTTCTCGCGATGTTTCTTCTGTCCAGTATTGTTATTAAGTTTCATTTTAATGCATAAATATTTGTATTTTAGCTTGAAAAACTGAGAGAAAATGCCCGAAAACAGAAGTCGGACGGAGCGAAGATTTCACCGGCAATCATAATCCCTGCTCGCGTGACGTTCCCTTTAGCCTGTGTTGTTAAATGTCAGTAATTTTATACTTTGGATGCAGGGATGTGCTTCAGTTTAATATTTACAAAAATAAATTTCATTGAATCCCAAAACAGGCACTTTTTAAGTTAAACAAATTCAGTGCCCTCTCAAAAATAATGAAGGCATTATAGAGTTGTTATCCTGGCTCTGAAGTGGAAAATTCCTTTAGTATCGATGGAGGATATACTTGATAAAGAATCCAGCAACATTAAAATTGAAACATTTTCATCTATTCAAACCATGAAATATAAGCTACTGAATCAGGATAAGTCAGCCTTAGAATGTTTTAAGAAAAACAATTATTTGCATGACCCTGTAAATAGAGATTTATGCCAAAATATGAAATCATCATATTCAGAATATAAGAAAGAATTACAAGATAAGGAAGAAGATGGAAAGAAAGAGCTAAATATATCTAATAACTTACGCAGCAAATTAAAATAAAATGAATTGGTTCAAGAGAAAGAAAACTCTAGCCGGCTAATTCATAAAAGGTGAATGACTTTTATTATTTATCTACAAAATGTCTAATGTTTTCACAAGCATTTATCATATTTCTTCATTAATAGTTTTGTGTCAAATCAAGAATGAACATTTATTCTTCATCAAACTTTTATTACTTATCAACAAACATGTCTGAAGTTTTTCAAACCTTCAAGATTTCTTTTCCATACAACATTGTTATCTTATAAAGACAGTTGATTAATTTCCTCATTTGATTAAAGACATTGTTCTGTACTAAGGTGAGTGATTTTCTATGCATATGACCACATCAGCAATTTTTCCCCTTACATTATATTGTACTATATATTTAATTTTCTTGAAACAAAATACATACATTAAATCTATTTAGTTGGCAGGCATGTGACCAATACCTAAATGCCATGGTTGTATACATTAGAGAGTGAAATGCAAGATTCAACACTTTATTACCCCTCCAACTGTGCGCGCGTGGAAGTTCAGCTTTTCCTATCACTGCTCACTTTCATGCCTGTGCTAACGGCAACCACGTAAAGGTTCCATGCGCCTGAACGGAGTAAGAGTTGGTAGTGAATGCGCTGAAGAATACAACAGGAGTGGGGTGTATTTTTCGGAAGAGTGTGATGCGTCGTGTAATCGTGCACAAGTAGTAGTTCAAACCTGTTTTATTAATTTTTGAGAAAGAAAAGTGCGGAATGTTGTTATTATTAGTTTCAGAATGTCTCCGAATGGAAAGAAATTAAGGAATGTAAATGAATTTATGTATGACAGAAGTTTTGAGGAAGAAGTTTTGCTTATGGTTGAACCCAAAGTTTTGGTTATGGTTTGGAAGATGTGCAGGGGTGGGGATTTTGTAAAGCAATTCATTTGTAGTTCTGCTGTTATTCCATACATCGTAGCTCACATTTTTTCTGCGTGAAACGGATATTTTAAAACTATTTTCTTCAATTCAGATATCATACTATGGCAGGGAGGCCTACAGCTCCTTGTATTGTGGCGGATAATGAAATTTTAAGCCCTGACGAAATCCGAAATGAAGTGTGGAGACTGACGATTTTGTACTTACTTTCTCAAAGTTACCCTTTAAAAAAAACAACTTACAATGCTGCGTAAAACCGACCTCTTTCCTTCCGCTTATTCCCACAAGACGCTTCGATGACTACGTACTGCTCAACCACTTCCTTCTGTATTCTTCCGCCCGTTACTTGCCTTTTCAAGAAGCTTCCATTCACCGGACCGCACCTTGACGCCGTCACTACTCCGTCGTCCTAGGCTTACTGCACGTACTCTTCCAAACCATCGCACTCCCAGGTAAATACTTCGGAAAAAAGGTCTTTCCTTTTATCTAAAAATACTATATTTTTTCACCTTTCCCCATTATTTTGCATGCTTAAAAAATTGTACGTCACACTTTTCTCACACAGTTAAATTTTCCCGACGAAATATTTTAGGACGCTAAAGTACACATTTACAGAATTATATATACCATATTAAACTTTGTTTGATAAGCTTTCTATTGGGTCATTCCGTTTGAATTCATCATGTGCTTTGTAGTTGTCGGTTTTGTGATTTTCCTCGTTTTTTTATATATTACAGTACAACATAAAAGGTACCCTGAAAACAAAATTTGGGATTTATTTTCCCAACCCCTTTGGCATGTGCCTAAAATTCGGACAGTGGCGCCTAATTTTCGTCTTACTTGAAATTTTGTAATTTGCAGTAAATACTGTAATAATTTCTGTTGTATAATCCATAGATTATCTATTAAAAAGTTATAAATTTAGGTACTGCAGACACCAGTAAAGAGGGGAAAAACTGATGCAGCGTTTAAAAAAGTCAGTGAGGTAATTGTCTGAAGAGGTGGTGTTATTGGGAAAGTACCGAAAATGTGGTAACAGAAAAAATGTAACGTAACAGCGAAATAAAAGACCGCAAAGAGATTGTAAGAATATATATACACGTGGTATGAGAATCCACCGCTCTCGGGAATCCCGCAAAGCTATTCCATAGCATGTAACCTTTCTGCGAATCGCATTGCTTAGTTTGGGTGCGCTAATTGTGTTAAGAATTTTTTTTTTTTACTTTCGGTATTCAGTTAAAACATATCCAGAATAAGTCAATGGGGACTGTCCGCAATTCCAACAGATTTTTTTAGTGTAATCAATGAACTTTGGTAATGCTGCAACAGCTAGCGATTTTAGTTCTTTATTTACTTAAAAGTAGCACAAGAAGTGCTTCAAAATGACAGTTACTTTTTCAATAAGACTATCATTTCTTTCTTACATCTTTGGATTTCTGAGGTGGTCCTGTGAAACGCAGTTTTCTATCAGAAATTACTATTCACAATTAACATGATAGGTGCGGATTACATGACTGTCGTACATGCCAATAATTACGGAATGTCTGTAGTTTCTACGGATTCGGTTGTATGACTACGGAACTCGCTCTCAAAACTATGAGGGATTCTACGAATTTTCATTTTGTTTAAAAAAAAAATGGGGGGGGGGGTCATTTTCTATCTGGGGATGGTATTTTGTTTCAAAGCTTTTGAAAACAGCTAGTAGTTAAATAGAGTAAAAGAATTTGCCCTAATCGTAATTTTTTTCTCCCGATGTGACGTTTGTGTCTAGTATTCTTGTTATTTATCATTTTATGGTTTATATGTTCGTATTTCAGCTTGAAACTGTAGCCCAGGCAAGAATTTGCGGAAACGGAAGTTAGATGCCACGAAAATTTCCTCCTAATTTTGAGGCACGAGATTCTTCCGCGAATTCGAGAAGTTCCGCCGTTTCATTATTTTTGCCAGTCAGGAGATCGATGCACAAGTAAACAGAATTTGAAGGGGGTGGTCAAAGGAAAACGGAATTCCGTCTTTACGAAAGTTTCGAAAATGGAAAGCTGACAGAGTTCAGATTTTTCCCGTAATCGTAATTTCTAAGTATCATTTACTGCATAAATTTTTATATTTCAACTTGAAAATAGAAGAAAAAATTTCCCAAACCGGAAGTCGGACGGATTTCCCGTAATTGCTATCCCCCTTCCTCTCGATATTCCCACTCTCCAGCGCTGTTAAATGCCCCCCCTTAAATTTGTGCATTTAATCTTGATAAAAGAAGGAAATTCCCGAAAACGGGAGTGACAAAAATTTTTAAAAATTGATGCATGGTGTTAAAAAGTATTAATATTCCCAAAGTTACACCATTTATCAAAAATAGTTGAAGCTTTGATATCATGCACTCATGGTCCTCAGACTGGTGGTTTTTATCAGAGGGCATAAAAAACAAGAAAAGAAAAGTGACAATGAAGAAGTAGAGATAGAATGATATCAGCAGAAAGAAAAATTGAGCAGCGGTGCTGTGAAGTTGCAGAGTCAATAAAAGACAAACTGACAGTAGTATGCATTCTTGCTGTCTGTTTTGATTTTTCACCAGTTAAAATACTCAGCTTTTTTCCCCCTTCTTTCGTCTCATCTCCTTAAACTGCAATTTTAGGGGCAATATGATCATATGATAAGTGGAGGTTCGTGCACTGCACGTTCACTTGCTTGGATTTCCTGTCTGTCAAGCATCTTGGAATTCTGAATGCATCTTACTGATTTTTACTGGTGGAAGTTTCGAACCTCGCTAGGGAATCAACTTTGTGTTTCGCATGTGTTAAGTTTGTTTCATTAGAGTCCTTGTTTGTTGTAACATTTTGTTGAGGCACATATTTGTTTTTTATAAAGAGATGGATAATTTCGTAAAATAGTCCATGTATGCCATGCAATACTATTTATTAATAACAAGGCTATTTGCCAATGTTGGCAGGTATGGAATTTTTTTTTTTTTTTAAATATCATGGGCCGAGACATGCCGCAGATTATGCGAAGGAAAAACTTGTTTTTGTGAGAATTTCACGATCTACAGACCATATGTCACAGCAGATTATAAGTGTTTTTTTTTTTTTCAAAGCCTTTGGATTATATACACCCTTGTGGATCTCGCTAACAAAAATTTTTTCTGAATTTTATGGTTTACAGATTATACGAAGAAGAAAATATGGTATTTTGAAATAATATGTACAAAATATGACATCCGCAAATAGTATTTTAATAAAATCGAAATCTGAAGTTTTAATTTGAGATCGTCTACTGAAAGAATGGAAAAAGAAAATTATGAAGCAAATTGGAACTTTATTTTGCAATAAGTGGTTTGGGCAAAAAGGAAAAAAATGACAATAAATATGGTTTCTGTTTACCACTTTTTCGTTCTCAGCGTCATAACCAAACATATTTTTGTTCTTGCGTTATTGACTTCGTTTCACCTGGCGCCTAAATTTTGGAGCTGGCTCCTAGATCTAGAACATATTTGTCTAGCCCTGCCCTTTGGAGATATGGGTCTTCAAACCCACCCAAATGAGCTAAAATAAGGTTTATCATTAATTAACACAAACTGAGTAATTGTGGAGATAATGACACTTAATGGATGCCTAAATAAAGGTAATAACCTCATTTCCATAGCATAATTATTCATCAGGTTGTAGGGGGGATCAAAGTTCAAGGTCACAGTGCCACTTTTCGGCAGCATTTTTATACAAAAGGGTACTTAAACACAAAGTGAATATTTTTTCAAGCAATCCTCATATGTTGCTAAGAATATTAAAGCATATTTCAACTTGTGTTATGTTTCCCTTTTTCATTTTTTTTTATGCAACATTGCCAAAATTTCCATTTTTGGGACACAATAAATCAAAAGGGGGTAGCAGATGAACACCTAATTTTTTCTGAGGACTATCATCTA
This sequence comes from Macrothele yani, assembly GCA_039090855.1. Classification (NCBI taxonomy): domain Eukaryota; kingdom Metazoa; phylum Arthropoda; class Arachnida; order Araneae; family Macrothelidae; genus Macrothele; species Macrothele yani. The sequence goes on along the minus strand of CM076992.1, from coordinate 97,472,149 downwards.
TTGCATATTTAAATATTCTCAAAGTTTTGTTTTGTGTTTCGCAATATTTTCCGAAATAATGGTAATACAAATTGACCTATTTCAGTCTACAAAAATGTATATGCCCACCAAGAAGTAGTTTACCTGTTTATACAACATAGTACAAAGTTTATATGAAAAATAAAACTATGGAACAGCAAATTAGAACATTCTTTCAGATGTGTTTCAAATGGCCTACTGGCAATTGCGAAGACAGTTTTGGGGTATGTGTCCTCTTTCAGTAGCAGTGGTTAACTGCCGTGGTGTGAGGACTTTTAAAATGTTTTCCTGTGGAACCCATGCTTGGTCATTAGTTGACAAAGGAAATGATGTTCTTGGCCCTGGTGGATGAAAAGACTGAATTTTGAAATCTGTGTTCTTTAGAACATTCTTTGATAATGCCAAGCCACCATTTTGATTCATATACACATGCAATGTAATCACCAATTTTTTTGGATTCCTATGCAAGTTCTGTATTTGCAAAAACTTTAGATATGTTAACAACTTCTTGCTGCTTGACACAAGTTAAATTCTTAATATATTGTTCTCCATTGGAATAATGTGATAATAAATTCTAGTGTTTGCTGTTTTTAAAGCGTAAGCATATCTATCAGCTAGTATGACATTTTCTTCATCAATATCTTTTTGTAATACAAAAAGGAATTGTATTCTTTTTATTTTTTCTGTACAGTATTTGAACATGTCTTCTGGTGTAAAAATATGTTTGTCAATAAGTTGTAAGGATGACCTTGTTACATGGCACTTCATAGTACCCCCTTTCCCATGAGAAGTGGCAAAGAAATGCCATTCAGCTTCTAGGTTGAAATCTTTCTTATGGTGAACTAGGTTAACAATTTTTTTTTATTTTTTATATATTGTCCTCCAGCATCATCTGTAAAATAAATTACCCTCTTCACATTGAGAAGATGGTCTTTTAAGATGGGTAAAAGTTTTCGTAGAAATGTATGTATTGATGTTGCATTGTGTGTCATCGAATCACTAATTACACAAAAACTTGCTTGTAATTTGTCATGAGCTTTAAAATAACAAACAAATGGGTGAAGAGTAGCTTGGCTATTTACCCAGTGGTACGATTGAATTTCATCTTGTACCACAAAAGTAAAGTTCTGAAAAGTCGTGAAGTAGTATACACTCGTCAAAATTTATTAGTGCTTTCTTGGTCTTAAGGAAACGTGATTGCTCTGTTGCTATGTTTTTTTCAAAGTATTAAGTTTCCAGAGTAAATTTTCCTTGAATTCTGCATATGGCTCCATAATTGATGCTAAAGTGCATCGATCTGTTGTAACCCACTGTTTGTAAGATATTTAGAATATATATCATCTTGAAATGAATCCAAGCATTGTAAAACAAAATCTTGACCAGGGCAGAATAATGGACATCCGTGAAGCAGACACACTTCATTGTTCATGCTACAAACCATCTGTGAAAGCAATTCCTTGTAAGTCATAATTAAGTTTTGCCCGTTAGTCATCATCTTGACATTCTGATGTATACAGCACACACATACTGAATGTGTCCAGCTAGCACACACTATTTTGGATGCAATTCACAGAATTCGGAAAATCCAATTTTTGCCTCGGAATGCAATTCTTTAAACCTTTCATACAGTTCTTTTAAGTTGCATACTAGCCACTTTTGTCTTTGTTCTTTTTCTCCCAAGTTGTTTCTTATGGTGACAAAATCTTTTATTCCTGGACACAGTCTGCTGCATTCATCATCCTCATAAAAACTGATTACTTGGGATATAAGGTATTATCTGAAATCTTCTTGCCACTTTGTTTTTGGTGAGTGAAACTTGATAATACACAATGAGGTTGTACAATTCTTATTGTTGTTCGTACAAGGTATTCACTGACTTCAAATTGCACACAAATTTTGAGATTGACAATGATTGTGGAAGCAAGCTAATAATCTTGACCTTTTCTTCAAAACTAGTAACATTATTTACCTTTGTTTTAAGGTTTGAAATTAATGTTTCATATTCATTCTGTTTTGTCTCTGATTGTGAAGTACTGGGTTCATTATAACCCTCAAACGAATCATGCAGTTTATGTGAAACATTACCAGATATTTGGGTTACAACGTTTTTTTCTATCGCAGCATATCTCCTCTGTGCTGCCAAAGTTTGAGCTTTCACTAGAGAAATTCTTAAAATGCTACATGCTTGATTAACTGATTCCAATTTAACATGTTTTGGTTCATACAAGATATTCACATCAGTTTCGGCATCATGGTCTGAAATATCAGATTCAGAGTATGATTCCTTGTAATTTACTTTCTTGCATTTTCCTGTTCTATGAGTCTTGTCACTCTTAGTAACCTTTTTTGACAGTTACAACATAGATTTCCCAGGCACAAGCTGTAGTTCCAGATGTAAGTGTTCTTCAGCAAAGCTGACAGTTATATCACGCAAGGATTTCTTTATTATTATTTTTTATTGATACTGTATGGATCACAACATGTATTTCCATATAAGTGGTGGTATTTATCCAAATATTTAATTTTATAGTGCTCACATACACTTTGAATATTGTCTTTAATTCTCATTTTTAATAATTTCTGTTGCTCAGGCAAATGCTCATAAATTTTAGTCACTTTTCTTAAAGACTGTATGATACACATTAGTACAGTTTTCCTCAGTCAAGACACCAACACAGCACTGCATTTACTGAATACACTTAAGATACAAATGACTTCTGAATTTGTAGTGTTAATCAAAAAATTGGATTACACAACTTTTAAAACTAATTCAGCAAATCTGATTTGCATAGAAATTATACATATTTACAACACTGATATAAATTTGAAACAAAGCAAGGAGTCTTGAATGTTTCACCCTCAAAGGTTCTAAGCTGACTGAATTGATAGTGGAGTTCAGTTCTGCTACTTGACTTGGATGATGCAACATCTGATTGTATTGCATCATCCAACACTGAAAGTCCTTCAAATGGATATATCAGACTCCCATGAATAATGACATGTTAGTTTATGATTGCATCACTTTTCTAAAACCCTTAAAACTGTGTAAGGACATTTATATTTTAGCAAAAAGACCTACAATATGAATGCAAATAATAATTTGTTTGGAACATTTTTTGGAAACAAACTGGGGGGGGGGGTTGCATTCCTGAGGCATAGTTAGTAGTAACTGACCGAAAACAAATCTTTTTTCAGTCAGAACGGGTTTAATCCCACAGATATTGCTGTGAAGCTCTCATTTCCGTTTACAGCAATATCTGTGGGATTAAACCCGTTCTGATTGAAAAAAGATTTGTTTTCGGTCAGTTACTACTAACTATGAAAACTCTGTATATTTTCTTCCCAAAATAATGCCCAATTTCACTGCTAGGGGTGCCAATGTTTAATCTGTTTTTCTTAATATCTCTGCTTCTAAATGTACAATTTAAGAAATTCTTTCAGCACCGAATGCCATTTACCTTGTGGAGCACTTTAGGTTAGTATTTGAGGAGTTTCATAGTTCACAGTTCTGCCACTAGGTGATGTTTGTGTACTTCTGCTTGCATCTGTATCTCTGCTTTTAAAAATCCCATTGAGAAATTTCTTATAGGCCTAGGCACAAAAATAAAAATAAATAGGAATAAGTTCTAACCATAGGTTAGACCTTATTCCTATTTATTTATTGGGTACTTCCTGATGGAACTTCACCATTCCTATTTATTTATTGGGTACTTCCTGATGGAACTTCACCTGAAAAATCTGTACAAATGTACTAAGCGTAAAGTAGATGGACAGAATAACATATTAAAAAAAATAAAAAAAATCAGGCCACATATTCAACATATATTAAAAATAATAAAACTAAATGCTGCATCAAAATGTTAAAGAAGCACTAAGAAATTAAAAAACTGAAAGAAAGAAAAAGTTATTGGAACAGGCTAAAGAAGCTAAGGCAATAGAAACAGAAATTAAAACAGCATACACATAAACTGCAGAGTTAAAGCTATGTTATACATTGCATTTGGAGTGTGTTAAAGCTCTTAATTAGTGCCCTGGGGGCTAAATGTTATCCGATGAAGAAGTGTTTGATTTAGATAACTTTTTTAGTTTTATGTATGCACAGTAATACCGAGCTTTAAATGTCTACTTAATGCATGTTTGCTAAAATGTACGTACAACATTTTTACCCATTCCCGACATAACTTATTTACATCACGCTGAAAATTTCCACCAATTGGAAGCTGCATACTTCGAAGTCTAAAAATCTTTGTTTGCAGTACACTTGTTTCTGACTTCTCTGATTGGAGGAGGAGGAATTCTCATTGGTATTGCTTTTTTTATTGATTTACTAAGGGCATTTTTGTAAAAATGTCTTCCAATAAAAGAAAAAGTGGTGCTGAAAGTGAAATATTGATAAAATGTCACAGAAATCCATAAAATTACAAGAAAAAGTGGACATAGTAAATATGAGGCTGGTGAGTTAATAATTAAACGTTCAAACTTGATGAAATTGTCCTAGCCACCCCACATATTCAACAGACCATACTCTTATGTAATTTTTTTTTCTTTTGCTACGTAACAAACGCACCTTAAGTTCAACCTATGGAACAAGGAGCTATCGACACTTTTGAATCGTATCATTTATCGCATCATGATCTGAAGACAGCTTATTTTAGTAACAGTAAGGACAAGGCAACTGTTTAACAGTTTAGTCGTGATTATAATATTTTGTATGCAGTATTACAGGAACTTCGATAGTGCATGGGAAATGATGACACAGTAATGCATGGTTGGACTTTGACATAAACGTTTTGTCCACAATTTATGACTGATTTGAAAGGATTTGAACCAACTGTTAGATTAGTAATATTGTTCAAGAAATTCTCCAGCTACCTGAAAAGCTTGATTTGGAAATTGATTATGTGAAAGAATTGTTAGCCTCACACAGTAAAAGGCTTAGCACTGAGGCCTTGATTGAACTGGAAACATGGTCAGGGAAAGTGGCACATAACAAGACTCAGTTGAATAAATTACTAAAGAAAACCTACACTAACAAACATTCTCGATAAAACTTTCATAATCATAGAACAGCTTATAAATAAAATTGATAAGTGTGGCCCTGATATTGAGTGCAGTTCTTCAGTTGTTTATATGTTCGGATACTTTGTGCAAGAGTGTGAAGCTTGTTTTGAAGAGCATTTATTTGCTGAGTAAAATAGTGTTATCAAAAATTGAAATAAATTGCTATTAATTTTAATTGTTGATAACAGTCTAAACCTTTGATAACGTATTTCCTATACTCGCTTAACGTACTTTTGTGTAACATGCAGGTTTCCCTGTTACAAGTAATTCTTTATAGTGTAATATTTTGAGTTTTTCACTGAAAGCAAGCTTATTGGTAAAAAAATTGCTATTTATTTTAACTTTTTAGAAATCATTTTATATACTGAATGTACCCTTTTAATTTCTTAATTACATAATCAGATTTTATATTTAATTAATTAAAATGGCCAAACTCCTACATTATTGACAGAAAGAATAGTCGAGAAAACTTAGCTTTAGGGGCAAGAAATGTCCTGTAAAAGTCAAGGAAAGGTCAAGAAATTGAGTCTCCTAAAAATGGTAGACGTAGTAGTAACTAGGTCAAGTTGGTGTGTGTTTATTGTATGTGCTTATATGATTGTGTCCATCAAAAGGTTTTGTCTGTGAAACATTATTGGATAAATGATTAAAAGTATTAGTAACTTTTCCTTTATGGTTTTTGAGTGAATAAGTACTAGCACTCAGTGCAAGATCAGTCAAAATGATGCAGAGTTAGATCAGGTGAGTGAGTTTATGTACATAGGAAGCATGTTTGACATGAAAGACAGATTAGATGGTGCAATTAATTGGCCAAATGAATTCAACTTAGAAAGTCACATTTTTTTATAAGCTTTAGAAGGATTTCACAGTAATATTGTCAAAAAAGGTACAAAATGGCTTGTGCATGAAAGTTTTAATTGTTCCTACTTTGATATGTGCTAGTGATACCTAGGTACTGCAGGACAGAGACAGGAGTCGTGGCAGGAGAGGTAGGTGTATTTGTATGGGGATTTTGTGTCAAGAACAGTGGTGGGAGTAAAAATACTTCTCAAATGATTTTCAAGAAGTATTTTGTGATTTTTAGTAGTAGCACCCACATCCTCGTTTGCAAACGACTTCCATAAAAATTCTCACTTCTAAAAAACTGTTTTTTTTAATTCTCGTAAAATATATGCATTACAGTAAGAAAATCTGTTCTTCGGACATGCAGTTATTTTAATTGTTTTAATAAGTATAGCAAAATTTAAAATAGAGTAATAATTCCTAAAGTTAAAAACGTGCATCTTTACCTCTGCGACAAAGATGAAAATTCTGTGATACATGTACGTACGATTCTTCCTACACATGTAATTTAGTATTGCAACAGGTTGTAATTGGGAATTATCTCAGTCTCTTAAAATTTTAATTAAAAATACAGTCTGCTTTGTCAAGTTCTGTTCGAGTCACTTATCCATACACTGACAATTTAACTCTATGGCATATTCACATTGCTCTTTTTATGGATAAAACAGTGTCACCAGTAGGTTTTACTTTAATTTAGTGTTGTAATTATTCGACAACGCTGTTCCATAAACCTTCAGAACTCTCGAAAAAAATGTTGCCGCCACCACCACTTTGTTCGGGCTTACACGCACCCTACAACCCTTTTGCAAATCTGCCTTTTGCCAGACTAAGAGCAGGGGTTAGAAACAAGAAAGGAATCACATTATCAATGGCACAACTGTTGTGTTGAATGGTTGAGGGGAAAAATAATGATAATTTAAAAAAAAAATCCTAGAGGTCAATTTTAAAATTAAGATGGATAATTTTGGGGGCAGTAAAAAATGTCCCAATTTTTTTTTTTTTAGGAAGTAATTTTCGTTTTTAATGCATGAAATATGCCTGTCCGGGTGTTAACGTGATCTCTGGTAAAGACTTTCTGATCATGTGCATAATGAAGATGTGTTAGATTGATGTAAAATGTTGTTGTTGGGGTGAAGACATTCTGAGGTGGTTTGGCCATACTGAAAGAATGGGTGATAAAGTGCTAATTGAGTATTTTTTCTGCCAAAGTGGAGCAAGAAAGCTGGAGGACCAGATTTAGGAATGCCTAAAAGAGGAAAAGGTAATTTGTGTAAAGTACTAAAGGTCATTTGTGAAATGTGATGGATGTAAGAAAAGCTCAAGTTGTGTGGCATGATGCTATAAATGAGGACATTTAAAACATCATCACTGATTTTGATTTGGCAGATGATCTTACTTTGAGGAGCATAACCTCTGTCTCAAAAAACAATGTGCATGTAATTTTTTGTTGTTGTAGGTTTTATTGTTAAAAGCTTTAGTTGCCCAAGAGTAATTTAGTTTCATCCCATTCTAATTCAGTCTTATTACCTTGTTGGTTTTAATGTAATGGCCTACTAAAGTTTTCATGTGTATACTCTTCAAACCTATTTAAATGCTGGATGAAAAGGATACTAGTAGCAGAACTAAGACTGAAGGAATTATCTGTTTATTGATGTAAGGAATCAATAATACATGTTGCCAAGCTTTCGCTCATCGACGGATGGCTTTTTCAAGGCTAATAGCGTAAAAGAAACTGAAATACTAGAACTTTACAATTTAAATATGAATATGGTTACACGAGACACATAAAGAATGATTAAATACACAGCATGTTCTAAATTTGAAGTCACAAGATGTATTAGTTTGGCACGTGGTGATTTGGAGGGGGGAAATCACTTAGGCATTGGAACCAAATTTGTGGCAACTCCAGGGAGATGCTGTCATTGCAGGCCTCATTAGCTGGTGATAATATATGTTTTGTCAAAGTTTCTCAGAATGCTGTTGTTTTGGGGTTGGAGATTGGGGGGGGGCAAGTTTTTTTTTAATACCATCCCATATAGGAACTGCAGGCAAGCACACTTCTGGATGGAGCTGTGGATGATCTTCCTTCATTTGCATCTTTTTTGTTCTCTGATTCTGGTTCCGAACAAGTGATTAGTCATTCCGATGTAATATCTTTGAGTACTATCAGGGTATGATAGCGGTATGGCTAGCGATGTAATATCTTTTAGTACCATCAGGGGGTATGATAGTGGTATTGGCTACATCAGCCTCATTGGTGATCTGTCTGAGCAGTTTGATAGTATGCTGTTTAAGGATGTTGGAGCCCTTATGCCCACACCAAGACCTATTTTTCTTAGGGTATTTTTCAGGGTGTAAGAAACACCTGGAATATATAGGATATTGATCCCAGGTACTGTAGTTGAGTTGAATTAGTGCGTATTCCACATAGCATGTCCTTAGTCTGTTTTATGGTGCTGAGCTAGTTCAGATTGCTGGTGGAGACATCTGAACTGACAGTAAAAGCTTTTCAAATCCGTGATCTGAAAACTGCTGACTTATGTTCAACTAGACAAAAAAGGATACTGTTTAGTAATAATGTCCTTAACTATGGCTTTTTAGATATTACTCTGTCACCAGGTTAAGTTTCAGCCTGTGTTGTGAATATGGTATGAAGAAATTTAATCAGACTAGTGCTCTGATATGCACTGGTATTTTTAAGTTTTATATGAGCATCTTGAATGAAGTTGTCTCAAAACATAAGTTCCTCCTCATATCTATGATTCTGGAAAAACTCATTTTGGCCATTGAATAATGTACATATTTGTTTTGTTGCCAGTATGTTGGAAATAATATAAGTAAATAACGTTTTGCTTGATGATGATGAGCATAGTACTTCATTAGTAACTACAGAGTAGCTAAATAATGGTTGGCATGCTTCAGCAGAATGATTTGTTGAAAAAGATTGCTGCAAAAGCACTGTTGTGAGAAAAACTTGATTAAATATTGCACATTTTATCACAAGTCTAAAAGCAAGGTATTTATTTCAAGAACTCATCAAAAGCTAGCTTGGGGGAGGGGGGAGGGCAAGAATTTAGCTGTCAGAATTTGTACAGGTTCAAAAGAAAAGAATTGATTGTAGCATGATTGTGAAAATTTGAACAAGTTCAAATTGTGTGTAAGAAAAGTAGAAAAAATAGTTTAAAAGATTGAATTTCATAATTAATGCACTTTGAATTCAGGCAACGTTCAGCTGTCTGTTGAGTAAAGCCTGTATTAAGGACCTAGTGTGATTTGAGATTTTAAAAAAATCATTTTTCTTCATTTTAAGGTTTTGTATAATATCACAAATTAATTAAAATGCTATAATAAATACATGGCAGGCATGCAAGTTCATTATTTTTAACCTCAAAATTCTGTGAGCAACTGTTTGCCATGTACCCAACTCCTCAAAAGTTTAGTATATGGAGAATCAAATGCTTAATTGTGCTATTTAAAAATGCTAAAACTAATGAACTTGAAACATCAATTTTATAAAATGGACTTCTGAGAATTTTCACATCTGCAGTTCTTAGAGCAGGAAGTCCTACACCTTTCATCAAAACCAGTAGGCATGAAGTTGCAGATGGTAACAAGTGTGTTGAATTTACATCAGATGGTGCTTTAAAGGGTTTACTTTTCCTTGTGGCTTAAAAAAGTTATGCTTGGTGGACAACACCTAGTAGTCCCCTGCCATCATTCTCATGTATTTGTGACTATCTAATAAATATGCAAAATTTTATGGAATAAAATAAGACTTCTAACCATTTGTGTCAAGACATTTTCAGAAAGTGGCTCTGGTGGCATAAATTCATTTTTTTATTGTGTGATTTTTAGACATTTTAAATTTAATCTCTTCTATAGATTTCATAATTTGAGTTATTGCATATTTTTACAGCACAACAAAGTTTCAAATGTTTGAAGATACTCAGAAATAAGAGTTCACCTTATATACAAAAAAGGCAAGCCATGAGACAAGCATTTGGGGATTATCGGAAAATTATGGCTGAAGAATCTAAAAAGTACAAAACAGGTGAGACTTGATCAAAGTAATGTTCTTTCATTCTTTTTATAAGCTTCATTTTCTGGTTTAGTAACATCAAAGTCTTGAATAACGTTTGTACAGCACTGGGCAATTTTTGTGGTTCTTTTGCATCAAAAGTCACAAACATGATATGTTTTCACAGTGAAAAATGTGTAGTAAGCACTTTAGGGATTTAGAAATCAGGGTGTTACATTCAAGTTAAAAACTACAAACTTGAATTAATTATTATATTTGCACTTTTAAGGTATTAACCTCTTGCAAAGTGCGCATAGTTATGCTACGTGCAATTCATAAATGAAAAAACCATTAGAAAGAACCACTCACTCACCATAAAGATCATGGTAACCTCCAATGACAACACACTTCCAACACGTCATTCATCGTGATGTAACTGGGCTTCCAAGGTTTACAGACTTCTTGCTTACGCTTCTTATTTTCGGGTGTGAAACATCATATTTTTTTTTCTTTTCCTTAGCCTTATAAGATGTTACTATAATGCTTGTCAATTTGATAAAAAATCACACATACAACTCATTCATACAATTCAAGTAAAAACTATGTACATAACCTTACATTCACAGGTGATTAAACCTTGGTCAACTCTAATTATCAAACTCCTCCTTCTGTTTCACAACCTCTGCTACTCCCACTGCAAGTGTCACACCCATTCAGCCCCTCACATCCAATCCTCTAGTACTTTCAGGAGGCAGGTGTGTCTCACCCGCCCACCACAGCTCAAGTGAGTAGAGCCATCGAGGCCTGGGCTCCAGTCGCTATCTCTGAATCGTTGGGTCTCTGGCGCCATCTATTGTCCAGCATATTAATAATTGGAATAAAAAAGAAGCTAAGACAGCATTGACCCAATACTGTATGGAAAATCAAAAATGTCCAAGGTTTGAAGATATTAAAATTATTAAAGAGCTGTAAAAACGAAAAGCAGTTAAGAATTGCAGAATCAGTGTTAATTGAAAAAAACAGATCAAGATTATGCAACATTAATGAGCCAAGTAACCTAAACGAACAATGGAAAGCCCTAATAAAAATTGAACAGCAGCGTAAAAAGAAAGAGGGAAAAAAGAGCAGCAGGGACAATAGATGGCGCCAGAGACACAACGATTCAGAGATAGCGACTGGAGCCCAGGCCTCGATGGCTCTACTCACTTGAGCTGTGGTGGGCGGGTGAGTGAGCTGTGGTGGGCGGGTGAGTGAGCTGTGGTGGGCGGGTGAGACACACCTGCCTCCTGAAGATGACAGGGGCCTGTTGAAAGTACTAGAGGATTGGATGTGAGGGGCTGAATGGGTGTGACACTTGCAGTGGGAGTAGCAGAGGTTGTGAAACAGAAGGAGGAGTTTGATAATTAGAGTTGACCAAGGTTTAATCACCTGTGAATGTAAGGTTATGTACATAGTTTTTACTTGAATTGTATGAATGAGTTGTATGTGTGATTTTTTATCGAATTGACAAGCATTATAGTAACATCTTATAAGGCTAAGGAAAAGAAAAAAAAAAACAAAAAAAAACGATGTTTCACACCCGAAAATAAGAAGCGTAAGCAAGAAGTCTGTAAACCTTGGAAGCCCAGTTACATCACGATGAATGACGTGTTGGAAGTGTGTTGTCATTGGAGGTTACCATGATCTTTATGGTGAGTGAGTGGTTCTTTCTAATGGTTTTTTCATTTTATAAACTTGAATTTTTGCATTTTGGATTAGATGTTCTTTGTAACACTTAATCTGGTAACCATTTTATCTCACTGTGTTGCAAAGCAGTTTTTGAAGTGTGAAAGATTGAAATGCTATTTTTGTACATAATTTATGAAGAAAACTATTAAAATATATGATGTAAAATAAGCTATGTGCCTGCAGCAAAATTCGTTTTGAAATCCAATTTTCTCAATCTCTGTGATATGTTTGAGAATCATTTTAGTTGTAATCAGTATAGTAAATGGTGCTGCTGTTGATAGAACCAGAAAACTATTGAGATATTTTATTCAATTTATTGTAAAACAATCTGTGTGTCTGCAACAAAACTTGTTTTGAAATCCAATTTTCTCAACCTCTTTAATTTGCTTGAGAATCATATGAGTTGTAATCAGCATTGAAATGTTGAACTTGATGATTTTTAGAAACAATAACCCAAACATTGTAGAAACTGTGCTGCTGCTAGAATCAGATACAAAAATTATGAAATCCTAATAGTCATATTGTCATTCTCACTAAATTCTAATGAATCATATTTTCTCCATCCTGACAGTCTCACTATTGTTGCCAAATAATACGTATGAGATTCTCATTTAACGAAAAAAATTTTCCAGGGTATAGGAATGCTCTCTTTTGAAGCCCCTGTTCTAATTTCATGTTTAACGTGAAGAGTTATACACATACTACCAGAGAAGAGGAATGGAGAAGGAATTTCCCCAACCGTGACCCTCACTTTGCTGTAGAACTAATAATGATGCAAGAGAAATTGATCATTGATAACATAGACTTTGATAGATATCAGGAGGGCAGTAATACAGGGTGAATAATTAAATAAGGAAAGCTCTAAGAAAAAGGATTGATTGTTCAGTTATCTAATATATACTATAGTGGCATGTATTCAAGGTCTGCGAAGCCCAGAGACTGCACAAATAAAAGTCAATTAGATATACACAAATAAAAGTAAATTATCGTCAGTATTGAGATATGTCGATGCTTTCACTACGATAAAAATAGTGTGCAGATTTTTTTTTTTTTTTACTGAGATAATCAGTCTGGCTAGTAAAGACCAATGGGGCTCCTAGTGGAGGGATGGCGTCACAATAACGCAACCAGCTCTACAAGAGTTTGCTGTGTAATTCAGAGATTTTCGATGTGATCACCAGCTAACTTTTCCATGACAACATGAATGGGCGGGTGAAGGGTAAATGGGCCGCCCGGTGGCGCAGTGGTCTAAGCGATGGCCTCTGATCATTCGTCCGAACGGGGTCCGGGTTTGAATCCCGGTGAGGCATGGGTGTTGTGTTTGTCTTACGGCACTGGCTCTCTCCCTTCCCTGGAACCAGTGACCCTAAATTAGGGACGGGCGACTGCTTATAGCCCATTGAGTTGCTCAGGGTGGTCGTTAAACCTCCAATCAAAAAAAAAAAAAAAAAAAAAAAGGGGGTAAATGGGCCATTGCTTTGGGCAATGGTTGGCTCAGAAAATAGAAGACTTGGGACTACATTAGTCACTCGCATGCTTCTGCCCGTAGCAGCACGTGTTTCGCGAGAGATGTTTCAGATATGTGAAGTGCCAATGAATTAAACTCAGTGATATTATCTTAAATTTGTAGCTTTGTTGGATTCAAACAGTTTTGATGATTTTTGTGAAAGCTTTCCTTAAACATCTAATAATGTCAGAACTTAAAGAACCTATGCTTCAAATTTTGATATAGTTTGACTAAAAAATGAACTGAAGGTGTTTTATTCTCTTGATAAATACAAAAAGAAATCAGTACTTGTTACATGAAATTGAATAATTGGACATTGTGTTTAGTGAGGTGTACAAATTAGCAGACCTAATATTAAAGTTTCCATCAGCAACTGCCGAAAAACGTTTTTCTGCATTAAAAAGAATCAAGACATGTCTTAGAACCACACAAGAACTTGTACACTTAATAAACTTGACTGTTTTGTCAATAAAGAAAAACATTCTTTTTAAATATGAAAAAATACTCGAAAGAAACTTTTTATGAAAACTTAACACTCAAGTTCACATAAAAGGAAAGAAAAATTTAGTTCATGTACAAATTAAGTATTCAAAAGATAGTGTTAAAATCCTAATCTTCATAATTATTTGGTATTATGTTAGTAATAGCATGTACCTAAAATTTAGAAAAATTACTTCTTTTACTTAATTACTGAAAAATAAACTTTGCAATTTTTAAAAAACAGTACTGGGGGAGGGAGACGGGTGAGATAGAGCCCCGATCTCAGACCCAAGATATGCCACTGTGTTGGAACATAGGAAGTGTGCATGTAACAAACAGATGAAGGTAGTTGGGATGCCCCAGTGGCAGTGGTTTAAATGCTGGCTTTTGACGGTTTCATTTGTCCAAGTGGGCCTGGGTTTAAGCCCCGGATGAGGGATGAACAATATGTTTGTCTTGCGGCATTCGCTTTCTACTGCCTTCACTGGAACCAGTGGCCCCAAATTATGGACAAGTGACTGCTTTATAGCCTTCAGAGTTGCTCATGGTGAACACTTAACTCTGAAATTAAGAATAATTATTAAAAAAAAAGAAAATAGTTGGATAAGCACGCTAGTTACAAGGTTCATACGATCTTTAAAAACTCCTTACTTTTGATTTCCGTTTCTAAGGCCCTTAAAAGTCCTTATTTTTTAAAACAAGTGCCCCCCCCTCCCCGTTATTCCTCTGCAGTAATGGGCATCGCAACCCTGCCCCTGTTTTTGTTTGTGTGTCTGTAAATATGCTAACCCGTTCACCAGGGGAGCTTTCTTCTAGCTCATTGAAAGGAGATAATCCCCTGGAATGTTCTTAGAAATGAACTCCCTTCAACACCGCCCCCCCCACACTTTTCCCCTTGTAGCCAGCATGACTTACCAGTGGGATCAACATCTGTGTTGTGTGTCTTTTCAGGGGGTCAAGGGGGGTCTGTTTGACTTCTTCACAATTTATGGTGTCAGTTGTCTCATGTGGTCTGATCTATCTAGTGTCTAAGGCTGTCTGTTTGACTTCTTCACAATTTATGGTGTCAGTTGTCTCATGTGGTCTGATCTATCTAGTGTCTAAGGCTCTATTCAACTCACCTTGCTTCACTGTCGCTGTGTCTCCTGCTTGTCCTCTTTTTTTTCGCTTGTATTTAATTTTGTTCTTTGTAGGCAAAGTAGTTTATATTTGGGGCAAAATGTCTAGTAAATGGCCACTAGCCCAACACCCCCTGAAACAAGGCCGCAGCACCAGTTCTTGACATCATCACACAGGAAGACCTTGACATGACCGCCCTACCCAGTGGACTGGTGCTATCTAACGCGACGGTGATATCCCGTACTTAGATGCTTACAAAACTATAACAGTTGAAACTATGTTCTTTCCAACTATTTGAAACATATATTTGCGATGGTAAAAAAAAAAGGTATTTGTACTGAGTAAATAGAACAAGATCTGTAAACTCAATGTTATAATTTTTTAAGTTTTTTTTATTTATTAATTTTTTTAGGGGGGTGTTTTTCGAGGGCAAGTGATACGGTACGTTGATTCTATTAGTGAAAGACAAATGCAATGAAACTTAGGGGTTTGTTTAGCAACTCGATATTAAGCTATTTTGATAGCTAAAATAAAAACGGAAATTCCGTTTTTATTTTTCCACTTGCACTGGACCCCCGCCAAGGGTTAATAAATAAGACAACCTTGGTGCATTGAGTTTACAGGTCTTGTTCTATTTATTCAGTTTATTCAGCACAAATACTTTTTCTTATTATCATTAATAATTACCCTTGCTGCAAAGTTGCAACACACTATCTAGGGCATTCAAGTTAAACAAAAAAAATTTTTTTTTAATATGTTTGATGCAAAAAGTGGTTTATTTTCAGTTAAGAAATCTTTTTGCCCAGTCAGTTTAATAGTTCGAAGTGTTCTCATTTTTGGCCCAACAGTGTGCCATAAATAGTAGCATTACCTTAGGGAATTAAATTTTAAAAGTAATAAAACTTATTTTTGACACCCTGTTGGTGGGGAAAATAGTATCAATCCAATTGCTATAGATTTTTTGTGTATGTCCTTCAAAAAATGTAGCATTTACAGTTAAAAAAACTAAATCGTGCCAAAAAGTTTCTTTTTAATGTTAGAAAAGGGATTTTTAATTTGATTAAGCGAACTTTAAGGTCAATTCCATGTACTGAAAACAATTCATGAGTTTTCACATTTTTTATTCCTTTTTAAAGGAATAAAAAAATTGTGCACCAAAAGAATGCATAAAAACTAGTTTTTAGCATATTTTAAGGAAGGAATAATTTTGAAATTGTGCAGTTCTAGTGTATAGAAAAATGTACAGCCTTAGAATTAACAAAAATACAATTATGCAGGGCTGTTTGTGTTCCGGGTCTAACCTGGATTTCCGGGTTTTGACAATCTTTCATACCCGGAATTCCGGATGCTTAGCTCTAAAGACATTTTTAAGACTTACATTTTGAGTTCTAATAAGCGACAAAGCATAAAAAAAATCACTTAAAGCGATTCATGGCAAAAGTATTTGCTAAAAAATTGTTTTTCACCAATGAATTAATGTGACAATAAAAATGTCTTCCTTGCTGATGCAGCCGACTCGAGCTTGACGCCTGAAGTCCCGACATGAAGCCGGCAGTTCGTGCTGTGGTTGTCCGTTCTTCTGTGGGAAGGGCATGCGCATAAATTCTCAGTCATTTTGTCGCCGCTTCTGCTCCTCGATACAAAAAACCGGTTTTTCGCTCTGATGAGTGATGTGGGATTGGAACTTGGAGATGGCGGGGCAAACGAGTTAAAGCAAATAAAGTAGGTCACTCATGCGTCTGTACCTACACACGGGAGCAGAGTGCCTCATTGTATTAGTAAGTCAGTGATGGAGAAGGTGTCTTTGTTTTCCTGCTGAAACGTTTTTTTTTGTTTAGGCAAAAGTGATGGGTTTTGTGTGTGTGTGTGTGTGTGTGTGTGTGTGTGTGTGTGTGTGTGTGTGTGTGTGTGTGCGTGTGTGTGTGTGTGTGTGTGCGTGTGTGTGTGTGTGATGTATCAATGTTTTTAGGGATTTGAAAGTTTACTACACGATTTCAGTTTAAGTTAAGTTCATCATCAATGATGAAGCTTTTAACCAAAACTAACCAGGGTGGGCCCAGTTAAAAAACCAACCTGGGTTTTTTCAAAATTAGATTCTATTTTTTCTTCTGCAATATTTCAAATTTAATCAGCACCCTATAAAATATTTTCTTTTACAATTAATAACAATAGGAATAATGACTAGATTATCTTTCTTGCCTTCTCAAAGGTGATGGTTGACCGATTTTATTATTTAGCAACACAAAACAATTCTTTCAGATCAGCTGATAAAACAAGTGATCTGAAATAAAATTTAACAATAAATCCTGAAAATAATAAATGGTTGCATATAAATAGCTTTCCACCTATAAAGAATAACTATAATAGACCAACATTATCTATTCATTCTATAGAAAAAAATAATAGAGAAACAGAATATAACATACTTAGCTTCTAACTAAAATATTAACTTTAAATAAAATTTGCCTGAGATATTATTTGTGTGCAGCATGTAAACTGCAATGGTTTTTCACTAGCCTATTTTATACTAAGATAGTCTAAAAATTAAACAATGGTACAAATAATAAAGTATTTTTACTTTGTGTTTTACTAGAACCTCAAAAGCAGTCTGAAATTATCATAGTTTCGTGACGCACACAATATTCAAATATTTTCAAACCTCTGAGTTTTTCTGTAAAACTGCCACATTTAAATAATTAATGTAATCTCAGAGGTTTAGCCATAAACAAAACTACCAATCTACAGGAGATTTTGATCCAAAAAGGTATAAACTGAACAAGTTCCGTGGCTTTCATTATCCCAAGCCTGTTTCATAACTTATTCCAAACTTTTTAAACATAGAGAAAATTCTCTCAATGGAGGCAGATGAAGCTGGTGCTGAATGTAGGCATACAAAAAAGTTACAAAATCCTGCAGACAATTTTGAATTTAATCCTTTTCAGACTTTTTTGCCATGACTTGCCATCCTTTTATGGAAGAAAACTGGCTGATGACGCTTTCTTTCATCATTGATGTTAGGTAATAGTCTGTGTCATTAATTTTGAAAGCCATTACACCAGGCAAATACACAGTCGTATCAGAATAATATGACCGCCTACCTAATAATGGGATAACAGTGGTGAGATGGCGTGTTGTGGACTCGTTGAGGCCCTGGAAGGTTGCCCGAGGCACATGTTCCCATTCGGATTGCAGCAGAACATGGAGGTCCTGAAGATGACATGGTTGTGGGTTGGCACGCTGAACTTGTCGATCTAATAGTCCCATAAGTGCTGTAGGGGATTGAGGTCGGGCGATTTCGCCGGCCAAGGGAAAACAGAGACAACGCTGTCATTTTCCTGGAACCAGTCGTGCACCGCCTTAGCGCCGTGACAGAGTGCATTGTCCTTTAGATACCATCACCACCAGGGTAGACGTCCAATGTGAAGGGATGCATGTGGTCTGCAAGAACGGACAGGGAGCCATTGGCATTCAGGGACCCATCCAGTGGTACCAGTGGTTCCAGGGCATACATGGAAAACATCCCTCAGACTTGCACACTGCCACCGCTTTCCTGTACTTGACCTACAAGCGTGTCCAAGTGTTGGTTTTTGTGTGTCTGATGCCGTGTTCACCACCGCCTGTCACTTCTGTGGAGTAGAAACCTATATTAGTCAGTGAAGGCAACCTTTTCCCCACTGTCCAATGACGGTAGTCCCATGCGAACTGCAGACATCATTGCCAATAGCCCCGGGTTAACATGGGTGTCTTGGCGCAGCGTCAGCTCTGGAAACCCATGTGTAACAGGGTTTGCTCTACTGTTATCTGGGACACGTACTTGGGTACCCCAGCATTCAGTTGCATGATCAATTGCTGCGCTGTTATGTGTAGATTGCCCTTTACAAGTTGACGGAGGTGACATTCTCCTCTGGGGTTGATGGCCTTTGGGGCTCCACAGTTATGTCAAGAGGTACTCGGTGTGCAGGTGGTCCAATCTTGGTATACCCATACTACAGCACCTTGCAGACAGCCCCCCAAAGTCTGCTGTTTCTGAGATGCTTCCACTCTTGGCGGCATAACCAATGATCTTTTTTTTTTTAACATCCATCAAATCACTACATCTACCCATTGTGCTCACGTTATGCACTATGGCTCATCTGTCCTGGCCAGCCACTTATATCTCTGTGTGGTTGACCTTGTCACATGCACTCTGTGACACGCCTGGGTGAGTACACAGTGATTCTGGGGGTGGTCATATTATTCGACTGTGTAATCAGAGGGGAAATTTGGATATCCACTCTTCTGCAATACTCTCCTGTTCTTGGTTACGTTTCTTACCTCTGTATTTCGGATCCATAAGGTTTGCTAGAAAATGTGGTGCAAAAATTGCTTGTGCAAACCTTTTTAAAATCTAGATGGTAGGGCTGCAGGATTTCTTCTTGTAGTAAATCCGGCTGTATTTCAACAGCAACTGAAACAGACGATGTGTCTCTCTCTGAAGTGTGTCCAGTGTGCTAGCAACAACGGATAACTGCTTTTTCAGATTCATAGCTTCACAGTAAATGCCCATTTTATCCAACATTTTTGTAATAGATTGATCAAATTCCTCAATATGCTCTTAAGATATTTCTCTGTATTTGTTATAATTGCCCACAAATGTTTTAACACAATCAGGATGAAAGTTGCACCTTGTTTCTTTAGGTAGTTGTGGCATTAAGCCAGACTTTTCTTTGAACCATCCAAGTGGTTAATGTGTAGGCCTACGTTACGAAAATATTTTTGCACCACTACAATTTGCTTTAACACAGTCTTTGGGGAAACATCTTTTTCTAACAAATTCAACAGATGTGCTGAGCATCCATATGTTATGAGAGTTGGATATCTTTCATTTAAAATTTTCCACATTTTTATCATTTTGTTTGTGCTCTCAGTTACAACAGCAAAAACAGGTTTTCCAAATTTTTCTTCACGCTCCTTTATGGCCGCCTCTAATTTAGAAGCACAATATTTTGCTGGGTTTTTTTTCTGATCTAGTATCATCAGCATACAGCAAAAAAAACTCTGTTCCAGTATGGACACTAACAGCTTGAACTGGCTCATTCTTCACACTGCACCAACCATCTATGGTGAGAGTCAAACTGCCTAATTTTATTTTCCTGACAGCAGAGATTCGGTGGCTTTTGCTAAGGGTGGTTGATGTCCAAGTCTCATCAGTGTTTCAATCATAATTTTAAACTGATCCAATTTTTCTGCATTGAATGGTATGTTAGCAGCATAAAAAAAATAGCCACTGTTTTATCAAGAGATTCCTTTTGCTTTTTTATGCTTTTAAGACAGAATTTACTTATTGATTGTCGCTTCTGTGTTTTTTTGCAACAGTACTCGAAAAAGCCTGATAAAACCGGGGAAAAAAACCCAAGTGGGCTGGGGTTTTTTTCAAACCCTGAAACTGACAATCTCAAGACATTTAGAGGCCTCAGTTAAAAATAAATTCCGGTGGAATTGGCTAGAAAAAGATTCCCAGAAGGGGAAAGCTGGGATATGGTGTCGGAAAAATTGATGCAGCTGGGTCATGTTTCTGCATATCTTAAAACATCTCTATTCGCTATAATAGTGAAGATGTTAAATCACTGATAAACCACTCTGCTTCTGAGTCCCATCGCCAAGCCCGTTCTTCAGTGAAAGGAACCCAAGTTTTGAATTCTGCATATGCCAGTTTGAAAGAAGGTCTGTGTGATCGCAGTAGAACTATTATAAGAAAGGTAAAGCTTTTTTAAAAGGTATGTTATGTGTGTAATTGGTTTATTTTATACAAATGCAAAATTTTTATTAACATTCTTAGTGTGGTATATGTTAAATATCATGTAGTTGTCCAAATCAAAGTTACTTAAATTTCACTGAAGGAATTCATTTTTTTAGCAACAAATTAATACTGCAAGCTCAACCCCAAAATAATTTACTGTTGTGAGCAAAAGGTATAGGTAGGTAGTAAGTACTTCCCAAAGTGAAACCATTTTATCTTTCAAAGTATCGGTAACAGCTTTGCTCATAA
Source organism: Macrothele yani (assembly GCA_039090855.1). Lineage (NCBI taxonomy): Eukaryota > Metazoa > Arthropoda > Arachnida > Araneae > Macrothelidae > Macrothele > Macrothele yani. The sequence goes on along the minus strand of CM076992.1, from coordinate 97,451,347 downwards.
GTATAATAATTAGAGGTACTAATAGTAACAAATAATTTTGTTGTGCTAAGGGGGGAGGGGGAAGTACCCACACATGTTTATTTATGTCTCGAGTTTATGCATTTGCGCTGTTGGAAGACGCCGATGATTTCAGGGTTTTGTGCCTTGCTTTGCAAACACTTCTGATTATGCCCCCCCCCCCATTTTTTTGACCACCATAAAAGCAGGTACAATGATAAAAATCTTATCTTTCGGATGCATGCGATAAAAATGTTATTGGTATTTTTACATTTCAAATTAGCAGTTCATATTCTGACCCATAAAATGGATTGGCAAAACTATCCTCATTTACATGCATAAATTCAATATTAATGGGAAATATTCTAGTTGCTTTAATGCTTACCTATGCATTCTGCTTCTAGAGATGAGTTACAATTCTACAACGTTGTTAGGTCCTCGTTGATGTAATTTCCATTAGTCCGTTGTAGATGATGCACATTCACTCACACCACACTTTTCACTTTGGGTAGACACTGTAGATCTTAATTTTATGGTTCATCAACTAATAACTGTTTATTATGCTCTAAAGGTTTCGCCCAGCCTTTGGGCATCCTCAGGAGCGTGGCGATGTAACCACCGATGTCCGTGACTCACTTATGGAGTTGAATACTCAGTCTTCGAGACGTTTCTTGAAAAACCTCATTGGCGCCATCTATGTTTCACTTTTCTTTTTATATATATATATTTTTTAATATTATTCACATTATTGATTGTCTATGCCATTTTTACCTTTATCTTTTCTTATCTCTATTCTTTTTTTTTTTTTTTTTTTTTTTTTTTTGTACCGTATATACTTGCGTATAAGTCGAGAAATTTGGGACAAAAAAGGAGCTTCAAAGTAAGGCGGTCAATATATACGCAGAGCCTAAAAAAATCGTAAGTCCAACAGTTCTTCCTGTGAGGCAAAAGGCAATCCATCCCAAAAGAAAAAAAAAATGCTGATGTGGTATTAATTACGAAATTGCGACCCTCCGAAGAAGAAGAAAAAGAAAGAAAGAAAGAAAAAAACAAACACAGATGCAGTAGTAATTACGAAATCGCGACCCTCCAAATTTCTCCACGCTTTGAAAAGTCTCCTGGCTTTGCGTATCCACAGCGCAGTCGCCGCCGCGCATCGAAAGCTCCGCCCTCCCGACTACCAGTTTATTGTGCTGACCTACGACCTAAATAAAAATTCGTTCTTTTTTTAACATGTTTAAAACAGATTTCAGCTGAAAACAGGAACCTTTAATTCAAAAACAAAAGTTTTGCCCCAAATTGGGGGTGGGGCACCGGTACTTTTCAGATGTCCTTTATTTGTTACATTTGCTGCTGGACACTCTGGACCTAACGCAGCCATGCGACAACCATTGTTCAGTGTTGCTTGTTCTTAATCACAAGTGTTTTTGTCTCGCTTCTCCTATTACGGCTGACACGGATTGTGTAAAGAAGCGGATGTCCTATAACGCAAGATTTAAGTTGAAAGTGGTTTCTTTTGCAGAAAATACTAACAACTGTGCTGCTTCACGTCAATTTGGCATTAACGAAAAACTGATTCGAGATAAGCGCTGCGCCGTGGAACGGCATCTTTTCCAGGGCTGGAAAGTGTCTTGAATGATTGGATTGTGGGCTGCAGACAAAATGGTTACAATGTAACGCGAACTGGTATAAGTTTGCGAGCAATGAAGCTCGCAAAAAATGAAAAGTTTGCAGCCGCAAATAACTTTTCGTGCCTCACCAGGTTGGTGCACAAGGTTCATGAAACATTATGGGTTGCGTCTACGCCAGTGCACCAAAATTGCACAAAAGTTACCTCATGACCTCGAAGCAAAGATAATGGAATTTCAAAAGTATGTAATTCAAAAGAGAAATGAGGCTGCTTTTGAACTTTCCCAAGTAGGGAACATGGATGAAACCGCCACGTGTTTTGACATTCCTGGAAATAAGGTGGTGAAACAAAAGGGCAAAAAAATTATCTTGATTAAAACGACTGACCACGAAAAAACCAGTTTCGCAGTTGTTCTTTCCTGTTTGGCTGACGGCAGGAAGCTACCTCCGGTAATTATTTCCAAACTCAAAACTCTGCCGAAAAGCATCGTCTTTTCGTCTGGTGTGCTCGTTCGTGGCCTTGAAAAAGGATGGATGAACAAATCCAGAACAATTAACTGGTTAAAGAATGTGTGGAACAAAAAGCCAGGCGCACTTTTGAGGAAACCTTCCCTTTTGGTGTGGGATATGTTTGTTGCACACCGTCGTGCAGAAGTGAAAAAAAAAACTGCAGAAAATTCAAAAACAACTCTTGCTGTCATCCCAGGTGGGTTGACATCTGTTCTTCAACCACTAGGTGTCTGCCTTAATAAGCCCTTCAAGGACAATGTACGGAGGTATTGGGCGGATTGGATAAGTTCTGATTTGCTGACTGAAACCAACGGCGGAAATCTAAAGAAGCCGGATATCGTTTTGATTGCGTGATGGGTCAAGGATTCTTGGGATGCTCTCTACCTGTGGAAATGGTCGTGAAATCATTCAAGAAATGTTGCTTTAGTAACGAACTTGATGGCACAGAAGATGAGATTTTTATGAGTGACGACGACAGTGATTCTTTATCTTATGACACAGGCATAGATGGGAATACTGATGTTTACGATGACGCGCCCATGACGGAAAAAGGCTTTTTTGAACTGTTTGGCGAGTCTGACTCAGAATCAGATTTTGAAGGGTTCCAATGAAGTTTTTGGGTATAGAAATTAAATTTATTATTATATATATAATTTTTTTTTCCATTTTCAAATGTATTTGAATAAATTCATTGAAACATTTTTTTTTCTCATTCCGGGATCAACGTATACGCGTGTTTGATTTTTACGATTTCTTTACTCTGAAGGGGGGGGTGTCAACTTATACGCGAGTGTATATGGTAGTTCTTTTTCTTGCCTGATTCTTTCCAGTGGCTAGATAGTATGTTAGGGTCATTATGGTTACATACTCTAGTCTTATTCTTATATATTAATATAGATTTCTCCATTCTCATTTGTGTCTCTGATCTGTTATTTCTTCTTAGCATTTTGATTTCATCAAATTTAGGGAATGTTTGGTTTTCCATGCTGAATTGTACTAAGGCTGTTTTGGCTTCTTTTTTTTTTTTTTTTTTTTTGCCAGTTTGATATATGCTGTTTTTAGCCTTTTTTTTTAACATGTTTTTTGTACTCCCAATGTACGGTATTGGGGAGGGGGGGGGTGCTATAGGAATTTCGTATGTTCCTGATTCCTCTGGGATCTTGCTCTCCATTTTTTATTAACTGTCATATTCTTCATTGTATTAATAATCTAAAGCAACTTATGGGAATTTACTAGGAAATTTTTTCATTAATAGCAAATTTTCGGAGAAAACTCTTCTCCTTCTTCAGGCTGTCTTGTTGTTGTCACTTTTTACTTGTCACTATCACGGTTACGGTTTACCATGATGGTTACGGTTAACCTTGACGGTTTAGGTTATTTTTCAACAAATCCTGCCAGATGTTAGGCAGGGAAAATCCTTTGCAGTCATTGATGATGAAATTTTGATTTTTCTCAATCTCTATTCCTTCTTTCAGTTTTCTTTTTTGGAAATTGCTTTGGAAACTGATTACTTTAAGGTAATTCCAATCCATGCTGTGCCCAGTTTCTCTAACATGCCTATCTAATCCAGTCTTGTTGGAGCAATTTTTTATAGCTGCTTTATGCTCAGCTATACGAGTTTCTAGTCTGCGACCTGTTTCACCTATGTAAGATAGTCCACAACTACAATTTACTTCATAAACTACTCCTTGCATTTTTAAAATATCTTCTTCTCTTTGAACTATTTTAGGGAAAATTTTTTTAACTTTGTTCTCTAAACTTGGAGCTAGCCTAATATTGTATTTTTTACTAATTCTCTTTAAAGCCTCAAATAAACCTTTGTGATAAGAAATTTTTCTAGTGAATTTTCTAATTGCAAACCATATTTTGCACATTGTTTATTTCTTTCTTTGCTAACACCTTCTAAGTATGGGAATGCTCCAATATATTTTACTTTCTTCTTCTCCTTTCTTTGACCTTGTGATTTGTTAGCTTCTTGGCTGTTAATTTCTTTAGCCATATGTCTTTTACTCTTGCACATCTATTTTTTAATCAGCTTACTTGGGCAACTATAATCCTGTGCTATTTTCATTATATACTAAAGTTCTTGATTCTTTAGTTTGTTATTTGAAGTGTGCGTGTATGCTCTTCGAATCAAGTTTACTATGCTATTTTTTTAATGAATAACTGGGTGGTGTGAAGAGTATGGAATAAGTACCGGAATGTAAGTTTTCTTCCTGAACACGGTGTAGTCAAAATTATTTTTCTTTTTCATAAGTAGGATGCCTAAGTATGCCAGGCTACTATTTACCTCAAATTCTATAGTCAATTCAATGGGAGTTACAGATTTCATTGAAGCGATTAGCCAGATCTTGTAACTAAGCTTTGTTGAGTTTAGATATAACAATGATGTCACCTACATAACGTGCATAAAGCAGGGGTTTCTCCTGTTGTGTTTGAATAACTTTTCCTTCAATATATGCCATTATCACTTCGCGTATGAGGCTGATAATGGGGACCCCATTGGGCCACCTTGCTTTTGTTTATATATATGTCCTTCAAATTGGAAGATGTTGTTTTCCTTGATAAACATAATATATTCTTTAATTCAGTCAATTGTATCCTTTGACTGAATTAAAGAATATATTATGTTTTATCAAGGAACATATAATATATGATAGAGAATGCGCTACCGTGAGCTCTTTCAAAAACACGAATTGCATAGATTGAGAGAGTATAAAAAAAAACAAAAAATAAAATTAACAAAGTTTGAAATACAGGTGGAATTTTTGATAGCATGCAGGGACTTGCTTTAACCCCAAAATATATAAGAATAACGAACTCCCCAATGAATAAGAAAGACGAGATTATAATAAAAACGTGCCAGAAAAAAAGATTAAGTGCAGAAATTGTGAATAAAAGGAGGACAATCTTCGGTCTTCAGTCCAAATGTTTTAAGATTATGGAAAGATATCAGTAAATACTACGTACAGAAATTTCTGTGGAACATGGAAAAATGAAATTTTGGACACTACTTTGAGAGAGTTTTCCAAAATTGTTGAAAATGAAAGAAAGTCTGCAAAAAACAACGTTACTTCAAAATTGCATAAATTATTGGACCAACATACAGGTCATGGGCAGAAAGAAAATAATTATGAAGTTTTTCAGAATATGTCAACGCATGAACTAAATTATTCACAGAGGGCAGTACTGCAGAGAGGAAAGAAATATGCTTTCCCACAGAAGATAACAAAAACAGAAGAATTAATACCAAATTTTGAAGATATCATCAGAAACATCCCAAATGAAGACAGAGGAATTCAGTGGTAAACTATTTAGAATAATATTAAAAGAATATAATGAAAAAATAATAGAAATTATTATTTAAGGAAACTAAAATATGAAAAAAATCAGCTATTGAAATTAAAGGAAGTTAGGAACATCAAATTCTGTAAGGCTGATAAGACAGGTCAAATAGTGATTCTGAATACAGAGGAATATAACCAAAAGGTAGTACTGGCAATTGAGGAATTAGTGTTCTGAGTTGAAAAAAGACCCAACAGATAGCCAAGTAAGATACTTGGCAAATATCAGGAACCATAGCACCCTACCTAATGAGATTAAAAATGCAAAACCACCAATAGGTACAAAAGTGCCACAATTGTTTGCTAAAATTAAAACACATAAAGAAGGTACACCCATGAGACTCATAGTGTCCAAAAAGAACTCTCCACTGATTGAACTTGCGAAGAATATTTACAGGTTCTTATCACCAAAATTTATGAAAACAAAATACACTGTAAAGAACACGTACGAATTTATAGAAATTTTGAAGAATGTAAAACAAGATATAAGAAGTTACAGAATGGCGAGTATGGATGTCAAGTCATTGTTCCCAAGTACACCTGTACCAGAGGCAGTGGATATCATTATTGAAAAATTGAAACAGGACCAATTAATGAATGGCATACAACTACAGGAGGTAAAAGCAAATTTATTGTATATATATATGAAAATAATATCTTCAAATATAATGATAAAATATACAAACAAAATTACGGTGGACCAATGGGATCACCACTATCAAATCTGTTTGCTGAAGTAATCATGAATAACATAGAAGAACAAATTATTAGCAAATTTCAAGACCCTCCTCTGATATACTGTAGATATGTAGATGATATCTTTATCTTGGCCAAAATGGATACAGATGAGCTGGAGGCATTGACACAACAACTTAGCAGTATTTATTCATCAATAAAATTAACAATAGAACATGAAGAAGAGAATTCCTTGCCTTACCTGGATGTAAAGGTTATAAAACAAAATGACCATATGCAATATAAAGTACATAGAAAACTAACATTTGTTCCTGTTCAGATTCCATATTCATCAACACACTCTTACACACAAAAATGCAGTAGCATTAAAACATTAATTAAAAGAGCAATTACACATTCCTCTAAAGAAGAATTTCAGAATGATGAGATCAAGTACATTAAAGAAATTTCATTTAGTTATGGATACCCACCAACCACAACCTCAAAAAGGAATTACAATATGTTGGTGCTTTACTTTACTTTCCAAGAATATCAACAGAGATAAATAAGTTATGCCACAAATATGGAATTCAGATGGGAAACAAAGTACTAACGGTCAAAGGTATGATAATTAATAATACGGAAAGCAGTATCTTGGGAAAAGCTGGTGTGTATGAAATTCCAATAACAGGCATCCCACCAATATCGTACATAGGGAGTACCAAAAACCAATTAAAACATCGCCTACAACACACATAAAAAATTGGCAAAAAAAAGAAGCAAAAACAGCACTGATACAATACTGCTTAGATAATCAAAGATATCCAAAATTTGAAGACATCAAAATAATTAAATCGTGTAACAATGAAAGACATTTGCGTATTGCAGAATCAGTACTGATCGAAAAAAATAGGGATCGAGTATGTAATCATAATGACCTTAATGAAAAATGGAAAGAACTAATAAAAATAGAACAAAAAAGGAAAAAATACTGCAGAAGAAAATAAAATATTAACTACAGTTCTTAACAGATGGAGCCACGGTGGCCATGTGTTCAATATGACGTGGGACATGAGGCCGACGCAAGAAATCGCTACTCTCACTGTGATTACAGGGCTGATACCAACTGGCCTCCAGATGATGACCCTGGACGGGTGGAAAGCTGCTGAGGGCAATCTACGTTGGGAACGGCAGAGGTGTGGTGCATGAATGAGAGTGTGAGATGAGTTTGTAAATAGAGGGCAATGAGAGAAGTTCGTTGTGAATAATTGAATTTTAGGCTTTTAAATGTTTTGGTTTGATGTTTTGGTGTTTGTAAATAGGAAGTTTGTTTATGGTTTCTGAATGTTCATGTAATTAGGTGCACTGAGTGACAGGTTTTTTTTTTTTTTTTTAAGCCAATTAGATTACCGGTTATGGTTATTTAAAGTCAATGTAAATATAAGGTTTTTAAAGTATAAAAGAGGTTTCTTGGACCAATGTATCAGTTCAGCACTATAAGTTAATAAATTGCTCACTCAGTCAAATAAAAGAACATGTTGAAGACAACATAAAAAAAACCACCGCACCAACGGCCAAAACCAACCGTGGATATTAAAATGGAAGTTAACGTGCAAAAAAATGTATGCTTTTCTGAGAGAACGGACCTACTGGTAGGGGTAAGTTCACTCTCATTGCTCTTATTAAATTTTATGACCAATTTTTTTATTATACACCATCAAAAGAAAAAGTTTAGTAAACAGAACTAATTTGGAACAGTAAATTTAAACAATAAATATGCTGCTGTTCCTGGCAAAAAAAATACCCCATTTAGTTGGCTGAAGTAGCAACATAGACTTAATGACAGAACCAGTATACTGTACTAGTAGCGCAAAAAATAATTCTAAGTTGACTGACTTTACTCATCCATGTTGTGGTGATAATGACTTTACATAAAATTTGTGATGTGCAAACATCTTCAGATAGAACACTTTATTGCGGTACATTACTAAGGTTAAAGATCGTTCTTTCAACTAGACTATATTTCACACTAAATATAAAATGGAAAATAAACTATTATAAAAGAGCTAATAAAACACACATACCCTTGAAGCTCCTGTAGGCTGGAAATCTCGAGGAATTGCATGAATCCAGTTGGAGCGTAGTTTTTCATTTTCAGGAAATTTAAACACTGACGTTTTAGGACCTGTGTTGTAATTGCTACAGCTATTTGGTACACAACAACGTGAAAGCATATTAGAAATGCAAAAAAAAATTTTACACTGAAATAAATTGCAAAGAGTGGAATAATATGAATCAGTCAGCAGCAAGAACAACAAACAATCTCATGGAGCAACACTACAATAATCATGCACGCTAATTATGGTTACGGTTGTTCGTCAAATTCAGCAAGTCTTCCTGTACTGACGTCAGGAGGTGTTTGGACCTTGTTTCAGGGGCGTTGCAGTAGCGCTGTTTAATCCCCCCCCCACACACCTGCTGATATTCCAATGATGCAAAATATCAATTGGAGTGTAGGTCCTTAAAAAGTCCTTATTTTTTTTTCCCCACAGGAAAGGGTATGAACCCTGAGTTATGTTTTTTTATTTTTCTTAATGGAACTAGTGTTCTTATCAAACTGTCTTCATGTCAGAACATATTTTCCGAGTAAAGCCAAAGAAACTATCCCAGCAAAAAAACCTTTTTAATATTGTCAAACAATTTTTTTAAAAGTAATCTGAAACTAATACAGTTGAATCTGATTATAATGAGCCCACATAAGGCAAAGTTTTTATAGGGGTTCCCATACATGTTCTGCTTCTCTTTGGTTTTAACAAGTTTGCATGTGTCAGTTTTCTTTTCTTTGTATGCTTCCTTCAACTGTGTTATGTGGTTTTGACTGTAGTAAAAAAAGTTTGCAATGAATCTGCTACTAAGTTTCAAGTTTAATGTAATGATTTACCATGTTCATGGTTGTGTTGTATTGAATTAGTTTCAAAACAAATCTTAGTACTGTATAAAGATGTTGATTAACTAATTCTACATCATTAGCGTGCGCATGACACAAATACATATTACTTTGTGTGATCACTACATTTTTGAATAAGTTATTGTTACATCGCTGGTGGCATTCTACACCGAATCAGTTTCAAGAAGCCACGCTCAGGATGAAACTAGAATGGTCGGGCTCGACTTCTGGATAGAGAGCAGTAAAGAAGAGAGTGAGCATATAAAAATTTTCTCTAGAGAGCATTCAACCAAAAAAAAAAAAAAAAAATGACAGCAACATTTAATGACTAAATATACAGGTTCGAGATTATAAGATGCTGCACAATCATGTTGAATGAACAGTGAATAAATTGTATGTAAATCAGTATGTCGGACTGTCCCTATTTAATGAGTTCATTGCACACTTTGCTTTAAATCGATAAACATTTCTGTCGTCACTGACAGAAGTGATCTCCTTACCTTGCATATGGCAAAGAACCTTATTCCAATTAGTACTTCACCATGCACACAGAGGCAGTAGTTTTACACATACACAATGGTGAACTGAAACACGAGTGTCACAAGAACACTGTTTCAGTTCAGCTGTCACAAGAACACTGACTCTCGACCCATTGCTTTCTTGTCAGATGCGCACATGGTGTCATCACATCACCGACACAGGTAGCTGCTGAAAGGTTTTCCCACGGTAAGAGAAAAGAAAGGTTGCAACACTCCCTTTTGTCACAGCTGCAGTCGCTTGGTTGTGAAACAACGAGTTGTTTACCAAACCAGCAGCAAAGCCCTTAAGATGACTTGTTGTCCTTGGGAATTTAAAAAAAAAAATGGAATGAATTATGCTATGTAATATTGTGTTAATGATATAAATAATCATATGAGTAAAGAAAATTATAAAATAACTGCTCAATAATGGTTCAAACTACAAGGCTTGTGCTAAGAATTCACCAAATGTGCAACTAAGTCAAAAATGTGGAGGGGAAACAAATCGGCAAAAATGTTGGTGAAAGATGCTTGTCAATCTTAAACGATTTTCGACTCTCAAGTGAACTGCAATTGATTTTAAGTGTTGGATTTTTCAGAACTGTGGCACTAAAATAGTGTGGCCCTTAAGTTAAAAAATTGCTTAATTTTTATGTATATGTTACGGGCAAATGCCAAATTCTGGAAAGAGCGCGATGTGCCTACCAGTTTTGGGCAAAGTCCCCGACAAATTGCGATTCAACCAGTTCAAGAAACCATCCTACATTGCTTCAAATGTTTTTAATCAGTTTACTGAAATATAAAGTAAAAATGTAAAGAATATTGCAAATAAAAAAGTATTGACAGTGCAATTTTATTCCAAAATTTATTTTAGAATTTAATTACAACTTGAAACATTATGAAATAAACTTTGAAAATAAACATTACAATTTAATTACATTAAATTGAAGAACATAAAAATAGTTTACTAAAAAATTAAACTACTGAAATAAATGTCTCTTCTGTAAGAAAGATGTTCAACTTAGTGAATTAATTTTTACCCCCCCCCATTTTGTTTTCAAAGCAAAATGCGCACTGGAATTCTGTGCTCGATACTGGTGCCTGCAGACTGAAAAATAATTTGTCATGCAATATGAAGGAAGAGTATCCCTTCCTTCTGAGGGGCAATTATGAAAACATCCACATTTTGGAAATTTTCAACTCATCATAAGCTTGTGAAAATTAGTGTTGCTGTGGAACATTTTCTAAAGCTTGATTGATACGTTATCAAGAAAACAGCAAAAACCGAAATTAAATGTACAACAATTTACTTAACTCAAAAATTTTTACTGTAGCACCGTCAAAATTAGGTGGAACATCCTTAACATTATTGCGGCAGGACTTTTTGACTTTCGCAGATAAGTTTGAAAATATGTGTAAAACAGTTAGGTTATGTCTTGCAAATGACAGTTTCAGTACTTCCTGTAAGTAAATGAGTAAATTATACGTTCCCATAATACATTTGTTGGATTTCTATATAACCTTAGATACCCACTGAGGAGATACTTTTTGAACGCTTTGTATATATACAGTATAATATAGTTCAAAACAGATTTGTCTGGGTCAGGTCCAATTATGCGACTCCAGGTCCAGAATTGTTGACCTGTTTCCAACTCTGGAACGTACCCCTGCCCACCAGTACAGGATATTTTTGTGCTTGCTTCTCTGAAACTTATTTCTTTATTTGAAATGTTATTTGCATTCAAAAATGATTCTTTACAATCACTTATTTGATTTCTTGAGAAAAGACAGTTGATTGTACCGTTTAAAGTACCTAATTTTTAATAACCGTCATCAGTCACTTCTAAAGCTAGTCCCAGAATACTCTTTGCATCGACTTTACTTCTATCTACGCTAAGAATTGGAACTTTCACTGATATAGCAGTCTTCAGAGATAAGCGATTCGAGATTTTCCCAGTGTTAAATGGTCACATCGCAATTTGCCCAGCCACATCTCGACATGAAAGGGCAAACCTGGGTTTGCCTGAAACTAGTAGGTGCATCGCAATTTGCCCAGGCAGATAGTGATCTGTCAGATTTCAGTTTCTGCCTGTAACATATATAAAGATATTTTTGCACTTTTTAGGTTTTATGGCTGTTGAATCCCACAAGTTTTGATGGTACCACTGTGTTACAATAGGATTGTTGGTAAGGTACGGAGAAGAACCGATCACAGTTGCTTGGTAGTCAGCTTGGGGAGTGAAAAGCCACTGAGGATAGGGAATGTTGGGAGGGAGAAACTCCTTTGTATTAGGTGTGCAACTTAATTCTCTGCCCCTAACCGCAAGCGATCATAGAATGTCGGCAAATGCAAATAGCTGTGTGCGATAATGGCTGATTGCAGCGCCATCCAACAGCTTTCCAGGCAACTGTAGTGACAGAAGGGACGAAAGTTGACGGTGAAAGCAGTGTTGTTCGAGAAGCAACATTTAAGGCACTGCCAGCTGTTCGCGTTTCAGCTGAAAAAAAGTGCTGCGGAAGCCCAGCAAAAATGATCTGTGCTGCTCTGTTCTACAGTACATGTAAAAAGTGTTTCCAGCGGTTTAAGCAGGGGAATTTCAATCTCCGTGCTGCAAAACGTTCGGGACAGCCACAGAAAGTTGACGATGAGGAACTGGAACAACTGTTGGACGTGGATCCCTGTCGCACACAGTCGGAGCTCGCCCGGGAACTCGGGAGTAACACGGCAAGCCATTGCAAAGCACCTGCACAAGCTTGGACGGATTCACAAGGAGGGCCGTTGGGTGCCCCACCAACTCACACCTGTGAACAAGTCTAGGTGCTACGATGTTGCTGTGTCCTTGTTCTCCAGATTCAAGAAGAAGGATTTCCTCCACAAGATTTTGACCTGTGATGAGAAGTTGATCCTCTACGATAATCCTAAGCGGCGCAAATCATGGGTTTATCCAGGTCAGCCTACCACCAGTACCGCCAAACCGAATATCCATGCCAGGAAGTTGTTGCTGTGCATATGGTGGGATCAGCGCTGTGTCATACACTATGAGTTGCTCAAACCTGGTGAAATGGTCAATGTTGAGCGTTATTGTCAGCAACTCATTCGTGTGAGTGACGCAATGGAGGCAAAAAGGCTATACACCGGCAAGGGCAGAAGGTCAGTCCCGTTGCTTCAGGATAACGCACGTCCTCACACCGCGAAAATGACTTTAAACATGATCACCGACCTGGGATGGGAAATTTTTTTTGTCCCACTCGGCATATTCTCCAAACTTCGCCTCATCAGGTTATCACCTCTTTCGCTCCCTGCAACATCACCTGAGTGATACGCACTTCACTTCTTTCAAGGAGGTCCAAACAAGTATTGATGACTTTATCAACTCGAAACAGCCCTTTTTTTCCGCAGTGGCATTCAGCTGCTCTTTTACTGACGGCTCAAATGTATCCAACATGAGGGGGATATTTTCCCTGATTAGGTACTTATTCGATTTGCTGTCAATGTGTCGTGCCTGTGGCCGAGAATTAAGTTGCACACCTAATTACTTGAGTTGGCATGCAGACAGAGAATTCCGGATGCTATCTAACTCTTTGGATGTATCCCTACATGGAGTCATGTGGCTTGCAGGGAGTAGGTAGGTCTGTTACATTTTGATGGGCAACTTCCTTATGAACTTGGATCAAAAATCTCTGTAAATTTTTCATGAAAATGTCTGAAATTTTTATCAATGCCATAAACCACTATAGGAAAAGGCCAACCTAAATTTTGTGTGCATTGGTTAAAAACTTTTTGAACTAGTCATGAAAGTTTTTTATTAAGGTTTTCCTGTATGTTTGCCATGCACAGAATTCCTAATAAATAAAAATTCAAAGCTAATTTATAAACTTTTTTCCATATTCACTGAAAATTCTGAAGGTCATCTTCTCTTAGCCATTTGTGGCATACGTAAATATTTCGGCCAGTTTCATCAAGAATTAGCAAAAATAGTTTAATTTTTTTTATCCACAGTCCTGGTATGCACAAAACAAAAGCAAGGAGATTCAGGAGATGCTGCTTTTTCTGCCTTTGTGTGGAGTGAAGGCAGAACATTCATCCGTTCATGCTCCTGCTTTGAATAAAGTCTGATCCTTGACAGTGTGATCTTCACATTTGTTTCTCAGTTTCTGTGAATGCAAGGATTCTTTTCATGTGCCTGTTGCTAACATTATTTTAAATTTCATTCTACTGTCATTTTTCTTCTAAAAATTTTTTTATACCACAAATATTGGCTAACACTTGGAATTTCTTAGCACTAGCCCTGAACCAGTACCTATAACCAGAGTTCAATGCCTGTTAAAGACAGTGATTGACTTGTAAACAAACTCCTTTATTTCGTGGGTTCAATTGGATGGGCAAGGGTTTTTTTTTTTTTTATTATAATTATTTTTAGTGTCTTGTGTGAAATTAAGAAAACCTCAAATGCCATAAGAGTTCATATTTCTCTTGTAGACTAGTAATAACATTGGCAAGTTGTAAAGCTATAAAAAAGTGTTGAAGCTTCGCTGAGAAAATGGCATACATCTGCTATGGACTCATATTTGATTGAAAAATCATTATTTAAATGAGCTCCTTGTTTTTGACTTTGTCATTTATGTTATCTTATTTCCAGGAATTGGAACTATCTGATGCAGTTCTGCTGCTACCAACAATATTATTTAATTTCTTGGCATGAAATGTTTTATTCAACTTATGTATTTCATTGAGATTTATAACTTGTTTTGTGCTCTTAGATAATTTTCTTATTTGAATAATAAATTGAATTTTTTTTTCTTCTTAAATTTTTGATTGGAGGTTTAACGATCGCCGTGAGCAACTCAGTGGGCTATAAGCAGTCACCCATCCCTAATTTAGGGCCACTAGTTCCAGGAAAGGGAGAGAGCCAGCACCGTAAGACAAACACAACATTCATGCCTCACTGAGATTCGAACACAGACTCATTTTGGATGAATGATCAGAAGCCATTGCTTAGACCACTGTGCCACCAGGGCGACTAAATTGAACATTAACCCTTTAACTGGCTGGAACGAATTAACTCGAGGTTAGTAAAATGGGTTAAAACCATCTCAAACACAATCTCTGTCTAAGAAGTGGACCGAAGTGGCTGGAATAAGAGAAGCTGCGCCTCAAGGATCGTAGCTATCCTCTTAGCTTTGTTATGCATAGCAGTGATTTAGGGGGTTTCATTATTTATTAAGTAAATCAAAAGGTTACAAGATGAAAAAGAAAATAAGTAGGCAAATTTGCGTCTCTAAGGATATGTACGAAGATGGGTACAACAAAGAATAAAATCACAATATTTACATCATCATCATCATTGTCAACCATTATCAATCCACTGCTGGACGAAGGTCTCCCCAAGTTTCCTCTACAACGGTGTGTCTTGTGCCAGTCTCCTCCATGTCACTCCCGCATACTTTCGAATTTTATCCACCCATCTCCCATGTGGTCTTCTTCTGGGTCTTTTCCTGTCCCTTGGAATCCAATCTAAAATTTCGGATGTCCATCGATGGTCTGTCCTTCTGGCAGTATGTCCAGCCCATTGCCATTTCAGGGATTTAACTCTGATCATGATGTCTTCCACTCTTGTCATTTTTCGGATCCACGAGTTCCTCTTCTTATCTTTCCTGGTTACACCAAGCATGCATGGTGCCGCCCCGGTGGCGCAGTGGTCTAAGCGATGGCCTTTGATCATTCGTCCGAACGGGGTCCGGGTTCGAATCCCGGTGAGGCATGGATGTTGTGTTTGTCTTACGGCACTGGCTCTCTCCCTTCCCTGGAACCAGTGACCCTAAATTAGGGACGGGCGACTGCTTATAGCCCATTGAGTTGCTCACGGTGGTCGTTAAAACTCCAACAAAAAAAAAAAAAAAAACACCAAGCATGCACCTCTCCATGCTACTTTGAGTTGTCTGCAGCCTTTGTATGTCTCTTTTAGTTAAGGTCCACGTCTCTGCACCATACGTAAGCACTGGAAGGATGCATTGATCAAACACTTTTCTTTTAAGACATAATGGCATATTGCTCTTAAAAATTATGCTGTTTCTTCCAAAAGCTCTTCAGGCAAGTTTTGTACGCCGATTAATTGCTTCATCAATGTGACCCTCACTTGATATCTGCTGTCCAAGATAAACGTATGTGTCTGTTATCTCCAGCTTTTCTCCATCAATCGATAAATCTTCATTTCTTGTAAAAGCATTGAACATCACTTTTGTCTTCTGAAAGTTCATTTTTAATCCCACTTCTTTACTCTTGTCAGCAAGTTCCTGGATCATACTCTGCAGCTCTGATGGAGTAGTTGCAAAAATGACATCATCAGCAAAACGAAGGTGGGTTAGATAATCTCCATTAATCTTTATCCCCTTGTTTTCCCAGCTCAGCGACTGAAAGACACCCTCCAATGTGGCATTAAAGAGCTTCGGAGATATGGTGTCACCTTGTCTCACTCCCTTTTCAATTTTTATGTGTGTTGTATTTTCAAACAGCCGAATCTTTGCACTTGCATTTTCATAGATGTTATTAATAATATTAATGTATGCATCTTCAATACCGCCGGATTTCAGAGCCATTATAACTGCTGATGGTTTCGCCGAATCAAAGGCTTTTTTTATAATCGATAAAAGCCATGCACAGTGGAAGTTCATATTCCCCCTTCTTTCAATTAGTTCTCTCAGTACGTGGATATGATCTATTGTGCTGTAGCCACTCCTGAATCCAGCTTGTTCTCTCGGTTGAGCCATGTCCAGTGTTACCTTCAAGCGGTGTGAGAGAACTTTAGTGAAGATTTTATAAACCACTGATAGGAGGCTGATAGGTCTGTAGTTCCCGAGATCCTCAATGTCACCTTTTTTATGTAGCAGGATCATTGTAGCGGTGTTCCAATCCTCAGGAATCTTCCCTTCATTAAGGCATCGAGTGAAAATTTGGGCGAGTACCATTTCAATTTCTCCACTTGCTTCTTGTATGATGTCTACAGTAATTCCATCTTCTCCTGGAGCTTTCCCCGCTTCATGTTCTTGATTGCATGTGCAACTTCTGCTGGAAGGACTAGAAGAACTCTGGTACTGGTACCTTTCATGATGTCTGAAGTGAATGTATCATCCCTTTCATATAATTTGGAGTAGAAATCTTTCACTCTTGTCAAAATTTCGCCTCTATTTCTTGCTACAGAACCATCTTCTTTTTCAGTGCCATAATCTGTTTTCTTCCCTTACTGAGATGTCCCTTTATATTTACATATGTACAGCTATTTACAAAAGAGACGTAATAAGATGCCAAAGAGAAAAATTGCAGAATTCTGGAATATTGTACATAGGAAAAGATAAGAAGAATAGGCAATTGACATAATAACACAAATTGCAACATAGAGTATTTGGATGAAATCAGTCTCTTATAATAAGAGTCTAATGGTGGTGGTAGGTCCAGTGAACCATCTGGTATTAGGTGACCAGGTGCATAGAAAAGTCACATCACTGATTGATTCTGAAAGGGAAAGATAAGCCAGTCGAAGTCGGGAAATAAGGCGATTTCTGAATTGGCTGCATAAAGCCTCCCCGCCTGAAACGTGGAGGGTGAGGTTGTAGAAGTGCGAAGCTGTTGGTAATAACAATATATTACATGGCGAGTTAAAACAAAGATGTATGCACAAGGTGGCGACACATTGATGAGTAAGGTTGTAAAAGCAGAGAAAGTAAGTGGAGCGGTAGACAGATGACCTGTAACAGAGGAAGCAGCACTGGACAGTAAAGATAAACATGGTTTACGTCAGCCGTGGATTCACAAAAGCGACAGTCAGGTGAAGACAGAAGCGTCATCTGATGTAGAATGGTAGGCACAGATAGTCGTTGATGAAGGAATTGCCAATGTATATTTCGCTCGGTAGGAGCTGAAAGTGGAGAGGCTGCGGCATTCCATTCCGAGCAAAGAGCAGAAGACGGAACTCCCTAGATCGGCAAAGGGTCGATGGGTGGAGAGTCGTGGAGAAAAAGGTATAGAGATCGGATAGGAAAGGAGGGCAGAGGTTGAACAGTACCCCTGAATAGAAAAAGTATGGAAGAGGAAGAGAAGCCGAAGGTACTGAGAGAAGTCCTGGAAAGGTAGCAAGTGAAGGATATAGAGTAATGATTGCAGATATGATAAAGGCAAGTCTGGAAGTCGAGGCAGGGGTATTGGGAAGAAAAAGAGAAAGAGCGGCAAAAGGTTTCCAGGTAAGATCAGGAAAAACAAGATCACGGACAGTGACAATACCAACGGGGAGCCAGGAAGGGTCATCAAAGAAAGGAAGGTTAGGAGGATGAATGATAGTAGAAAAGAAAAGAGGTTCACTTAAGAGTTCAGACGTAGAAGCAGGTGGTGAGCGAATAAGAGGAAGATCGTGAAGATAGGAGAGTACTTCGGAATACACCAGGGAGAGGCGAGTGTGTTGAAATGGAAAACGATCCATTAACAGAAGAGCGGAAAACATGAAGCGTGGATTCCAGGTGGAGACCATGACATCACGAGTAGTGTTGATGGAGTCTGTAGATGAGCACAGGAGGCGCAGGAAAGTCATGATTCTATGTGCACGACAGCACAGGCAAATATCGACACAGTTGAGTCCACCAGAGGAGAGAGGTAGAGTGATAGTCTCTGTTGAGCAAGTGATGATGTGGCCATACCACTGAGATGCAGATGCTGGTGATTTCGAGGAGATTAGTTGGAGTCATCGTGGAGGTAGTCCAAACATGCAGACACTTAGAAAGAAGATATATTATCTTGCAATCTTGGCACGAGCAGGGTATGAAGTGCAAAAGTGTGACGTTTTCCAAAAGGCTGCAGACTGAGTTAAACTGCGATGAAGGAATGACCAGGAAGCATTACAGGCTGCAAGCGGAGTGCCGATATATACTCAGAGAATTTGTTGATAAGCTGAAGACCAAAAGGGCCCCCTCCCCCACGGGGTATCCAGGCAGGAAGCCCAGGTCCCACACCAAAGACCTGTACTTTTGGATGTATTGAGGGAGGCAGCAGAACATGTAGCGTATTGATTGTAGAGGTTTAGTAGGAGATCAAACTGTGAATTAGACCGGATGCAAAATGTAGCATCATCTGCATATGCAGTGTAGACTATGGAAAAATGACGATTGCTTGCAGTTGGAGAAGGTAGAGTTGATATAAAGGCACTGTAAACAGAGCGCAGAAAAGGTTTGAAAGCCAACGCAAAAGCTGGCCCGAGAGAGGGCACCCCTGGCGGACTCCCCAACGAAAGAAGATTGAAGCGGTTAGAAAGGCGGCCGTCTTGACATGGAATATGGCGCCGCGATATAAAGCGAGAATTAGAGATACAAAAGAGGAAGGAAAGCCAAAAGCAAGAAGAGTAGCTGAGAGATATGAGTGAGAGACATTATCAAAGGCTGCACGTTGGTCAAGATTAAGATGAGCTAGTGTTTCAGAGTTAAGTGTAGCCAGATAGTGGAGATCGCGGAGGAGAGTTACGTTACGAGTAAGGGATCGACCAGGGACAGTATGGTCACTAATCCTTTCTGAATGATATCTGCTAAAAGGGCTACAACAAGGGATGCCAACCTAAGAGAGAAAGGACAGCAGATGTTTTACGCACTTGTTTCTACCCAGTAGCATGATGTAGGTGTCAGGGGGTCTAGCCTGATGCAGATGTCATGCCACTGCCTCCATGGAGTGGTGTGCCATTCATCCCTTTGGCCATGGCATGGAGAATAAAGGACTAGAAGCGAGTGCTTATCATCAGTAACAGGTTTATGGTCGATAATGCTGAGATTAGGGGGAGAAAGGAATTGTTTTGCGGAAGCTTTAGTAAAATCCGGCCGTTATTTGAACATTACTGTATGGGGAGCAAAGAAAATTTTTGGAACCATTTGTTACAGGTACATTGACCGCTTAAAGGGTTAAAGTGTGAATGACTAGAATTCCACACTTATTGGCAAGTTGAACATGAGAATGAGTAGAATATAATGGCATGTATAGATGAAAAGACAGACATATTACAGCTTAGCTTTTCTATCTCTGCTTCACTAGTGGGTACTCACTAGATCTGTCTCAGATTCCTCATTATCTTCCAAGCATTTGCTCAACCCTCAAACCTTTGTGCTAGATAAATCGTTTAGCATACAGCAGAAATGTCAATTTTTTCTTGGATGCAACCTGCCATTTCCTCCCCACTTCACAGGAAGCTCAGTTCACATGTGGATAAGTTAAAATCATCTACTGTCCCAGGACAACTTTTCAACAATCACAGAAAGCACATTTCTTCTGTAGTTTAAATTTGTGATGAAGTGTTGGCACTTCTTTAAAAATAAGTGAGAAAGGAAAATGTTTCACATTAGCAGAGGCAAGGTGAAAGATGTCATAGAAAGTTAAAATGGGAGTTTGCCACTTAACAAAACTTTAAGGTAGTGAAATTACCCAAACAAATGATTTATTAAGGGAGGGGTGGTGTGAAATAAAGGACCACACGTTGTGATGCAGAAATCCTGAGGACAATTCTAAGTGGTGAAAAACTGGAAATTAAGGCACTGACAATGCTGTTAAGATAGTTCTATAATTATGGAAGAAATATTCTTCGTTAATACAAGGAACAACTACAGGATTATTAATACAGCAATCATAATATCCTGAATTTTCTAGTTTATTGTTCAGCTCATAACATCATATCAGAAAACTTTAAAAATGCATCACCCTGGAGCAGAAATCAAACCAGCGTCTTCCAATTTCTGTTCAAGCATGCTATCCATTACACCCCCAGGACAACAAAGTTTAAAGTATCTAAACAACTTTAGATGTTCTCTAGTCGAAGCAATCCGATGCCTCCTCATTACATAACTCACCAGAATCCCAAATGTGGAAATTATGAAAAGTATTCTTCACAAATACATGGAGCAACTGCAGGATTATTAACACAGCAATCAGAATAGTCTGAATTGCATAATTTACTGTTCAACATGTAAAATATCAGAAAAAAATTTAGTTGCATTGCCCTTGAGCAGTAATCAAAATTTCTGATCCCTGGAACTTCGTTTTCCTGGGTGGTGGAACAGGTAACATGCTTAAACAGAAATGGGGAGATTGTGGTTTGGGTTTGAGTCCTGCTCCTGCAATGACAACCTTGTTAGCTTTTTTTTAGCCATCACATAAGCATTCAAAAAATGAGTGGACTGGCTACTTCAGTTCAGATGCAATTGACAACAAATTGAAAAGGTTAGAGTTGAGTGAAAAATAAACACAATTTCAAAGAATGTCTCCTCACTCCTGAAGCAGTCAGCATAAGTGGTGGGAGTTTGACTCTGCAGGGCAAGAATTTAGCATTTCCTAGCATAGTCTTTTGGCAAGCTATTCAGGAAAAAAACCTTAGGAGAAACCAAAATCTCTTGGGTGCTATGGTAAGATGACAACTTCCCCTCCCATCCTTCCCCATTGTTGCAATAAAGGGGTGTAGAGGGGGCTGGAGAATTCTTTGTGCCTTTAAACAAACTCAAGGAGGCCACTGAGTAAACAATACCTCGGCCTAACTTTGCTTGACTACAGCTTCAATTAGGGTGGGACGTGCCTCAAATGGCACTATATGCCTGGGGAATATGAATCAGCAGATTTCAAGAAATGCACCCTGCTGCCCTGTGTAATATTTTCTCTAAGGCAAGTCAAATGCGCATCAGCTTGTTTCTAAGAGCTTGTATTTTTCATGAAATTCGAGTTGTGGAATAAAACTTATACTACACAGCATTTAATGTTACTTCGATTTAAAAAAATTGAATCACCGAATGTTTTAGTGTGTATGTCCCCTAGAATGAATGAATGTATGTTTGAGGGAGGGGGAGGGTGTTAGGATGAAAGACTATTAAACACCAAAAGTTTGTTCTGAAAGATTGGACTAGTTTTTTTCTGTATCTTTTTGTGTATTTTTAACATAATACTAAAGCACTGTATTTATTTCATTTCAGATGGGATAAATTTCAAGTGGGTTGAAGTTAAAAATTGCCATCTAAATGGAAAATTAATTAGAATACACAAGCCTAATCCTACAAAGAGTGAATGCTCATTCAGGTTTAATTTTCCTGATCCTTTAGATGACCAAAGCTGCAATACTTAAAAACATAAAGCCATTAATAATTAGGGGAAAAATCGTTGTAACTATGGAATGTAAAATAACTGCTAAATGAGTGCCGTACTGTCTTATTTGTTATTTTGCGATTTATTTCTGAAATACTAAGTTTCTCATATTTCAGCTTAATGGTACTTTTTATAACATTAATTCTACTTCACTGATCGCTGTTTCATTTAGGATTTTGCTGAACAGATTCAATCAATTTCTTGCAAAACAAAGGCAACTTGTTATGTATAAAGAATAGAACAAAAACTACATCACAAATGTTGATTCCAGGAATTTTGTTCTGGAAATTGAAGCCATAGAATAAGAGCTGTAGGCATGTTTGTCTAGTGCATACCTGCACAGCATACGGTCCGCCAAAGGATATTGGGCTGCCTGCAAAAAATGTATTTGTAGAGAATGAAAAACAAAGTAAAGATTTAGTGAGTGGGTTGCCACTGCGCACTGTCTCCTGTTTGTTATGTGACACGGGTCACATAACAAACAGGAGACAGTGCAAATCAATCATCATCAGTCGGCAACCAATCATCATCAGTCTGTCTCTAGCCTGAGAGGAGTGAGAGTATCTTTTCGCTGTGTTTTTGGCTGTTACTGGCATTGAACAGGGGCAAAGAAGTGCTGACGCCCGCTATGCGATGAGCGGCATCAACGCGAGGGCTAAGGAAAGGATTTTCTCTGTATGTGAGGAGCCACTGTGGAGTTTTTTTTTTTTGGTTCTAAGATTAAAGTTTTTGGGGTAATTTTGTAAAATGGGTGAAAAGAAACAAGATCAAATCAGAACAGGGTGTTTAATCCGGGGTTGACAAATATAGATACCTGTTTACTTACACGAGAGACAAAATATATATATATATATATATTCTATTAAGAAGAGACCTAAGCAAAAAAATACATATATATTTTTGACTCATACCAAGTACAACATAGAAAAAGTTATGTATATACCGGTGTGAGTAAAAGGAGAAATGATAAAAAAATAAAATAAAACAACTGAATGTAGAAGGTGTCGAGAATACTGAGCCTTGGCTTTATCAAGGACCAGCAAAAACTCTGCATTTTCTCACTTCCACAAAGACCTAGTTGGAAATGGGTTTCTGCAAGGCCATAGATGCAAGTAACATGCCCACCAAAAATTGTTTTAAAAAATATATATATGTCATGTCCTCCGCAGAGTTGTATGACCTAGCACTAGTTAACAATTTCGCTTGCATCCATAACCCTCCTGGCCCGACCCATGCTCTTCATCTGTTACTATTAAACAGAGAGAAGAAGATTAAAGAGAACTCAAGCTGTGAGAGTGACATAATAATTAGAAATAATTTTCAGCTATAACGAAATGCCAAGTTCGCCTGAGAGAGAATTTAAACCTGAAAAACAATGCTAAAGAAATCCAAATTTTTACATTGCAATTAAAAAAGGAAATATTAATTTTTTTAAAAATCAGATTTTTGAAAGAAAACTTGATTCTAAAACCCCCTACTCTACAACTTCTGACAACACAAAAACGAGAATAAGTTAAAGACAATAATTAACTAAAGAAAAGCTTTGTGAAAGTTATATGACTTAAACAATTAGTTGCAATATGTACAAAGTATTTCAGCAGTGCTTTAAGTGCATAATTAAGTAGTTATTAAGAACTTAACTACTTTGAAAATACAGCGCAAAGAAAAGGAACTATGCTTAGCCATCTGCTGTGCCTAAGTTCCCCAAAAGACGCGCAAAGTTACCAAGAAAAGAAAGAGTTAAAACCCGCAAAAATGTTAACAGACAAGCCAGTGCCTAAGAGCTAAAAAGCAAAAAATCAACAGAGAAAAAAGTACATGAAGTACAACCATTGAACTTATAAAACCTAAAACCCAAATACAAGGAAGAGAGCTTACCTCTTGTGCAACTAAACTTTCTCCTCACAAGAGTAAAACATGGCTGACCTCTTCCCCATGCGTCCTAACACTTCTGCCACTCCCTAGTCGCTGGGGGGCAGTGTGGGTGGGGCTGATGGCCTCCTCATACTGAAAGAAACCAACTCGCGGAGATTTTAACCAGAGAAAAAAATATATATATATACTTAAGACTGTGGATCTGTATGATCAGAAAGAGCAGAATTAACTCTCCAGAATACATGAGAAATATTATAAAATACACGAGTGGTGTATTTAATAATCTTTGCATGTATTAAATCACCTTAGTGAGCTTCTATAGATTAATCAGAATCTTATTAATTTTAATGTTAGATTTACTATTTTTAGTATAGCTATCCTAGTGATGAATAACTAGTTTTCTTTTTTATTTGTTTTTATTTTCTTTTATAAACAGATTTTTAAGCTTTTTTTTGTGATTTTGTCTATATTATTTAATTTTTTGTTTTAATAGGACCTTCATATCCATAGCACTAAGGTTCCTTTTAGTAGTTAATAGGCATCCTCTAGCCAACTTCCTTACGGCTTTGATTGGTCAGAATCATATTATTAACTGTGTAGAAAATTAAAGCAGATCTGCCAACCTTACTCTATTATTCAGAATAATTTTTCTTAAAGTTCTTTTGATGAAAGAAGAAGGAATTTCGTTCTCTAGAAAACTATCTAATAGTATATTAATGTGGTAATTGAAGTCCAAATTGTTGCTGCAAATTCTTGAAATTCTTAGGACCTGAGAAATTAGTACATTCTCAATTACTTTGGTTGATATGTTATTATTCCA
The DNA here is from genome assembly GCA_039090855.1 of Macrothele yani. NCBI lineage: Eukaryota > Metazoa > Arthropoda > Arachnida > Araneae > Macrothelidae > Macrothele > Macrothele yani. The sequence continues at coordinate 97,426,884 of CM076992.1, read as the reverse complement.
GTGTAGATATTTAATTACTTTGAAAGGAAAATTAACTCTTTTATCAAAGAGGCTAATAGATGGGTTACCTCTGTTGAGCTTAATGCTTAAGTCTAGGAACTCAAGTTCCTGATTACTGTGGTTGGTTTTACATAAGTTAAGAGAGCTAGGATAGATATTATCAAAATCACTCTCTATAACTTCTGAATTATTGATACACAGCAGATCATCAATATATCTAAATGTGTAAAGGTAGTTATCTGAGCAGGTGGGGTGATTTTTAATGAATTTATATTCCTTAAAGAACAGGAATAGATTAGCGATATTCGTGGATGTTGATGTTCCCATGGGAATACCGTTCACTTGCTTATAGAGAGTATTATTATATAAGATATGGTTATTTTTGATGCAGCAGTTGAGATAAGAGTTCCAAGTTCCTACATTAACAAATTGGTTAAGTTTAAATTCTGCATACAGCTCTTTAAAGGTACTACCTTTACACATTTAGATATATTGATGATCTGCTGTGTATCAATAATTCAGAAGTTATAGAGAGTGATTTTGATAATATCTATCCTAGCTCTCTTAACTTATGTAAAACCAACCACAGTAATCAGGAACTTGAGTTCCTAGACTTAAGCATTAAGCTCAACAGAGGTAACCCATCTATTAGCCTCTTTGATAAAAGAGTTAATTTTCCTTTCAAAGTAATTAAATATCTACACTGGAATAATAACATATCAACCAAAGTAATTGAGAATGTACTAATTTCTCAGGTCCTAAGAATTTCAAGAATTTGCAGCAACAATTTGGACTTCAATTACCACATTAATACACTATTAGATAGTTTTCTAGAGAATGAAATTCCTTCTTCTTTCATCAAAAGAACTTTAAGAAAAATTATTCTGAATAATAGAGTAAGGTTGGCAGATCTGCTTTAATTTTCTACACAGTTAATAATATGATTCTGACCAATCAAAGCCGTAAGGAAGTTGGCTAGAGGATGCCTATTAACTACTAAAAGGAACCTTAGTGCTATGGATATGAAGGTCCTATTAAAACAAAAAATTAAATAATATAGACAAAATCACAAAAAAAGCTTAAAAATCTGTTTATAAAAGAAAATAAAAACAAATAAAAAGAAAACTAGTTATTCATCACTAGGATAGCTATACTAAAAATAGTAAATCTAACATTAAAATTAATAAGATTCTGATTAATCTATAGAAGCTCACTAAGGTGATTTAATACATGCAAAGATTATTAAATACACCACTCGTGTATTTTATAATATTTCTCATGTATTCTGGAGAGTTAATTCTGCTCTTTCTGATCATACAGATCCACAGTCTTAAGTATATATATATATATTTTTCTCTGGTTAAAATCTCCGCGAGTTGGTTTCTTTCAGTATGAGGAGGCCATCAGCCCCACCCACACTGCCCCCCAGCGACTAGGGAGTGGCAGAAGTGTTAGGACGCATGGGGAAGAGGTCAGCCATGTTTTACTCTTGTGAGGAGAAAGTTTAGTTGCACAAGAGGTAAGCTCTCTTCCTTGTATTTGGGTTTTAGGTTTTATAAGTTCAATGGTTGTACTTCATGTACTTTTTTTCTCTGTTGATTTTTTGCTTTTTAGCTCTTAGGCACTGGCTTGTCTGTTAACATTTTTGCGGGTTTTAACTCTTTCTTTTCTTGGTAACTTTGCGCGTCTTTTGGGTAACTTAGGCACAGCAGATGGCTAAGCATAGTTCCTTTTCTTTGCGCTGTATTTTCAAAGTAGTTAAGTTCTTAATAACTACTTAATTATGCACTTAAAGCACTGCTGAAATACTTTGTACATATTGCAACTAATTGTTTAAGTCATATAACTTTCACAAAGCTTTTCTTTAGTTAATTATTGTCTTTAACTTATTCTCGTTTTTGTGTTGTCAGAAGTTGTAGAGTAGGGGGTTTTAGAATCAAGTTTTCTTTCAAAAATCTGATTTTTTAAAAAATTAATATTTCCTTTTTTAATTGCAATGTAAAAATTTGGATTTCTTTAGCATTGTTTTTCAGGTTTAAATTCTCTCTCAGGCGAACTTGGCATTTCGTTATAGCTGAAAATTATTTCTAATTATTATGTCACTCTCACAGCTTGAGTTCTCTTTAATCTTCTTCTCTCTGTTTAATAGTAACAGATGAAGAGCATGGGTCGGGCCAGGAGGGTTATGGATGCAAGCGAAATTGTTAACTAGTGCTAGGTCATACAACTCTGCGAAGGACATGACATATATATATTTTTTAAAACAATTTTTGGTGGGCATGTTACTTGCATCTATGGCCTTGCAGAAACCCATTTCCAACTAGGTCTTTGTGGAAGTGAGAAAATGCAGAGTTTTTGCTGGTCCTTGATAAAGCCAAGGCTCAGTATTCTCGACACCTTCTACATTCAGTTGTTTTATTTTATTTTTTTATCATTTCTCCTTTTACTCACACCGGTAGATACATAACTTTTTCTATGTTGTACTTGGTATGAGTCAAAAATATATATGTATTTTTTTGCTTAGGTCTCTTCTTAATAGAATGTGAATTCTGAATTTTCAAAACTGCTGCGTTGCGCGTTTTGATCTTCAGGTTATTTTGCAACTTTCGTTTTAAATTCTAAAGTTTTTCCTCAGTTTTCAGTTTTGCTCTTTAGTATATATATATATATTTTTTTTATTATTGGAGGTTTAACGACCACCGTGAGCAACTCAATGGGCTATAAGCAGTCGCCCGTCCCTAATTTAGGGCCACTGGTTCCAGGGAAGGGAGGGAGCAAGTGCCGTAAGAAAAACACAACATCCATGCCTCACCGGGATTCGAACCCGGACCCCTTTTGGACGAATGATCAGAGGCCATCGCTTAGACCATTGCGCCACCGGGTCGGCAACAAAATATTGTGCTGTGTTTGCTGAGAAGTAATAGCCGTTCCAAAGGAATACTCATCGCCATTTCGAATCAAAACACCCTGACTTAAACAAATTGGACACCAGTGAAAAACAAATTACAGCATCCAAATTGTTGAAAAATCTCGGTGGGGAACAACTGTTTTTCAAGAAAGTAAACTCAGAAAATGAGGTGGCTACTAAGGTTAATTTTCAGATTTCTAAAGAAATTGCAGCTGCTGGGAAGTCTTTTACTGAAGGCCCCGCACGGGGATAACTGGTTTTCCAGTTATTTGGGGAGCGACGCCCCCACGGCCCGAGCTGACCTTGTGACTGGTCAACATCTGATGTCATGCCACCGCTTGTTTTTTATTTCGGTGCTGTTGGAGTTTGCAGGGACGGCTGTTCATCCAGCTGTTGGGGAGTCGCGGCCCCACGATCCCGAGCTGGTCTTGTGTCTCGCTTTTTTGTTTTTATTTATTTTCTCCACTGGCTAGTTGCCTGTGTTGTTTACTCTACCTAATCGCTACCACGTTATGTACTAACACCCCGGTCTTGTGGTTTTGTTACCCTCCACCACTAACTGTTTTATATTAACCGCTCAGTTCGTAGGTTGCTGAGATTCCGTTTAGGTTCCCTTCCAGGATTTGTCTTCTTTGGATTTCTTTTTTTCCTTTTAGCTGGTTTGGGTGCTAGACCTACCTGCATGTTTGCCGCGTGCGGAGACCCGTGAGGCGGAAATGGGATGTCTGGCGGCTGAGGTCGCAGGAGACCGGATAAGTGCCTCCTGTGTACCAACACTCCTCTTTGACCCCGGCTTCGCTGTAAACGGGAGGCTAGAGACTAACCCACCTCTAGTCAGAAGTCTTGTGCCAAGTTGTGTACAGGGCTTTAGCGGCTTTTGTCGTATAGCACGGCAGGGTAAGCCCGGGGGCTGTGGGATCATGCCAAAGGCGTTGGCATGACGGTACCCGGAGGCCGAAGTGTCCGCCGAGTGCGTGTGATCACAGCCAACGGACTATATCTGCAACGTATAAGCTCCAGAACTGTGTCCAGCGTCATTTTCTTGGCTTGCAGACCTCCAGTTCTCCCTTGTAGGGCTCGGTGGTGGGTGGAGTAGTCTGCAGACGAATCTTCCTCCTTTTTTCCCATGGGTAAAAACAAGAACAAAAACTCCAAATTTAAGTCACCTGAGAAAATGATAGTTGACAACGACTCTCCTTCGTCTTCTCAACCTACCAAGTCTCATACCCTTAAACGGTCTTTAGACCTTGACCTGGACCAAGAATGTGGAACCTCTTCTTCGGCAGCTGTACCAGTCGCTCCGAAGCGTCGTCTCCCCTCGATTGCTGTGACTACGCATGCTACACACTTACTTGTAGAATCCATCGATCCGCATGAGAGACTGTCCACCAGATCTCCCTTTTTCATTTCTAAAGCTTTGGACGCTGCGGTTGGCCCCTTGAAGTCTGTGAGGAAGCTTCGCTCTGGGGACCTGCTTGTCCAAACTTGCAGTGTTTCTCAGAGTAACACTTTTCTGCACCTCACTAGTCTTCAAGGCATTCCTGTAAAAGTGACACCTCACCCGTTTCTTAACACCTCTCGGGGTGTTATTTCGGAGTTTGATCTCTTGCCATGCAGTGAAGACGAATTGGTGACTGAACTTGCTGATCAAGGTGTTATTGCTGCACGTCGTATGATGTTCCGGCGCGATGGTTCCTTGATTAAGTCTAAAAATGTAATCTTGACTTTTAACTCCCCGAAAGCTCCGACCGAAATCAAGGCTTTCTACTTGGTCTGTGGAGTTCGCCCGTACATTCCCAGTCCTCTGCGCTGTTTCAGGTGCCAGAGGTACGGGCATTCCCAACGTTTCTGTAAGAGTTCCGCTCGTTGCGCAAATTGTGGCTCCAGTGAACATGACGGGGATGGTTGCACTTCTGCGGCCTGCTGTGTTAACTGCGGTGAGGCCCATGCAGCTTACTCCCGCAACTGTATGAAATGGAAGGACGAGATGGTGATCCAGCGCCTCAAGACCCTGGAGGGCCTCTCGTACCCTGCTGCCAAGGCCAAGTTGGGTATACCCACCAACCGGCAGCGTACTTTTGCCGCAGTGGTTCAGTCTCTGCCACAACCCGTGCAGCCCTTTGTTCCGCGCCCTGTAGCTCTCGCCGCACTTGCCAAGCGATCTACAGCTGAACAAGCAACACAGGTGGATTTCACCGAGCTTCAGCTTATTCGACCAGCTGAGTCTGCGCCTTCTCTTTTGAAGATGACCGACTCTTCCGGTTCCCAGTAGACAGCCTGCACGTGCTGGAGACCCGGCCCTCAATCCGCAAAGGTGTGCAGTGTCCATCCAACTGTCGCGGTCCACCTGACCAACATTGCAACTGTCTCGGACTCAGCGAGGTCCCCACCCTCAACCAACATTATAGAGGAACATCGGGGGGAGGAGAGTGACAGTTCGTCCCCAGCCTCAACTAACATTGCAGAGGAACATGAGGGGGAGGATAGTGACAGTTTGTCCTCGGCCAGCATTACATTGGAGTGTGTGGGGGAGGAGAGTGACTCATCCTATGTGTAGTTGTGTTCGATTTCGTAATGTGTTTTATCATTCTCATTCCTCAGTTTTACTTAATCGGCTTGTTTCTCACCATTGTACCATGTTTTTCATACTGTTTGTTTCATTGTCTTTTCTGGCCCTTCCTTCGTACTCATGTTTCGGTTTTACTTGGTCAGCCAGATTTTGCGATTTATGCCCCGTTTTTTAATTTTGTCTGTTTGTCTTGTGTCTGGCGCTCTTTGGCCAACCATGGCCCTTGCGCCAATAAAATCTAATAACCAACCAACCAACCAACTTTTACTGAAGGTGATGTCATAAAGAAGTGTTTGCTGATTGCAGTTTCCGGATTATGTCTCGATAAAGTGTTTTTGATAATATAAGTTTGTCCCGTATAACCGTGCAGCAAAGAGTAACTGATACGTTCAATAACCTTAATGATCAGTGAAATCGGAAGGCAAATAAATTCAGGTGTTATTTTTTAGTGATGGACGAAAGCACTGATTTGACAGATACTGCTCAACTTCTAATATTTGTTCGAGGTGTTGATGACAACTTTGAGGAACTGGCTGGTTTGTACTCCGTGCGAGGTCAAACTACTGGAGAAGAAATCTGAAATCAAGTGAGCAAGTGTGTAACTAAAAAGTTGGGCATAACTTTTAAAAACTTGGTGGCCATTTGCACTGATGGCGCTCCATCTACATGCGAGAAAAACCTTGGTGCAGTAACCAGGATTTGTGCGCAGCCTTGAAAAGCCTTGAAAAACGAATTTTTGCTTCAAGGCCTTGAATGTTCAGGATTTTTTTTTTTTTTTTTTTTTGATAAAGGTTAGAAAAAACCTTGAAAATTGCTATTGGCAAATTTTAAATTGTTTAATTTTGTAACAATAAAAAAAAAGCTTTAAAATATGAGCTTCTGAAAAACCGTTTCTTACAGTAAAGGTTGCTTTGCGGAGAGTCTGTTATCAGATTTTGCTCATTGCGGTTGGTCGCCACTGACTTGCGTGAAATGGTTGTGCACGCACCCACGCTCCTGTCGGCACAGCAAGAATACAATAACATTTTTTCAGCGTGTCATATGTTATTGCGGGAAGGAAGAGAGTGGTGAGAGTTTGCAGCTTTCAGTCCTAGAAAAAGTGTCTTTAATTTAAAGAATTTTGGGAATTTTTAGGTATCCAGGCCTTTTGTTTATCTGCCGATACTGGAAACTTTTGTAGGATATTTCAGTGTGTTGTGGATTCACTGCGATTACCAAGTTTCTCGTTTCTGTTGTGTGATTTATCAACACTTGTTCTTTCTTGCCTTTTGTTATTGTGAAAAGAAAGACTTGTCTTCATTAAGCTTCACAAGTCACTTACATTGTCAAAATGGGTAAGTCTTCCTTTCAGGAACTGTGGTTGAAAAACCCATCATATGCCTCATGGATTGCAAAGGAAAATAATAATAATTATATTGCAAAGTGTATTTTGTGTTGTAAAAATGTGGATATTTCTAGCATGGGGGAATCTGCTTTGAGAAATCATATGAAGTGTAAAAAGCAATAGCATGTTTCACTCTCACAAACTTCTAGAAATATGACTATAAATAAAATAATGCCACTTGGGATAGATAATAAATTTGAATCTTTATCACCAACTTTAAGGATTGCCAAGAATAACGCGACTATTAAAGCGGAAATTTTGTGGGTATTGAAAGTTGTAAAATCTCATTTTTCCTACCATTCATATGTGGGTATTGATGCCTTATTTCGACTTGTGTTTTCAGATAGCAATGTCGCAAATAATTTTTCTTGTGGAGAAAATAAATGTTTTTACCTCTGTTGTTTTGGATTAGCACCACATTTCAGGTCGCTCCTGATTCAAGAAATTAAATATGAAAACAGAAACTTTGATGAAAGCCTCAGCAAATTTACACAAACAAAGCAAATAGATGTCCATGTCAGATTGTGGCAAGACTGCAAAGTAGTGACAAAGTACTTTTCATCCATGTTTTTAGGACGTTCAACGGCTGAAATAATTGACCGAATTCCTTAGGTGCATTGAACCCTTGCCATTATGTAACATTGTCAAACTTTCAGTGGATGGTCCCAGTGTCAACTGGAAAATTTGTGGGATGATCCAAAATAAAATATCATGTGATCATGATGTTTCACTTTTGAACACAGGAAGTTGTGGTCTTCACATAATGAATAATGCTTTCAGGCATGGTGCTGCTGCTAATGAGAGGGAACTTGAAAAACTGTTCTCTAGCCTTATAAAGACTGTTCAAAGATACACCAGCCAGGAGAGAAGTATTTGTCAAAATAGCTCCTGAAGCAAAAATGACACTGAAAATTTGTCCCCACAGATGGCTTGAGAATTCAGTAGTATGTAAGCGTACTTTGGAAATTTTGCCATATGTTCAATTTATACCATCGTCAAGTGACCAAAAAAAAAAAAGCTGAAAGATCCTGGTACCACATCGTTTGACAATGTGAAATAAGTTTGAGAGATCCCTTAATAAAAGCAAAATTACATTTCTTTAACTCTGTGGCTCTGCAACTGTTCTTTTTTAAAAGTTTACCAAAGAGACAAGCCCATGCTTCGATTCATTGCCAGAGACTTGGAGAAAATTTTAAGAAGCTTAATGAGTCGCTTTCTAAAAAAATATTTTTTAGATGGTGCTACATCTGCTTTAAAATACTTCATATAAATGTTACAGATGTCAAACAGTGCTGCAATTATAAAAAGATTGACATTGGGTTTCAAGCTGAAAATGCTGTAAGTAATGTAGTATTGATCATGTCACTGAACGGTAAATCGTGGAGTTCCGAATGCAATGCAGGGCTTTCTTACAAAAGCTAGTTTCTAAAATTATAGAAAAATATCTGTTGAATCACTCTTTTATGGCACATGAAATGTTTGGATCCATCTCTGATGTCTTCTAGTGATGTGTATATTGCAGATTTAAAGTCTGTTTTGAAACTTCTTGTTGATGCACACAGGCATCAACAAGAGTTTCAGGAATTCATCACAACTGTGGCTAAAGTAGAATCAAGCTTCATAGATTTTGATTCCTCCAATGAGCAATTCAGGGTAGATGTATTGCTACATGAAAACATGTCCTCCAGCACATCTTTCAAGGACTTGTGGAAGGTTGTAAGCCGCCCCGGTGGCGCAGTGGTCTAAGGCGCTGGCCTCTGATCATTCGTCCGTAAGGGGCCCGGGTTCGAATCCCGGTCGGGCATGGATGTTGTGTTTGTCTTACGGCACTGGCTCTCTCCCTTCCCTGGAACCAGTGACCCTAAATTAGGGACGGGTGACTGCTTATAGCCCATTGAGTTGCTCACGGTGGTCATTAAACCTCTAATTAAAAAAAAAAAAAAGGTTGTAAACCTGCTTTTATTAATGTCACATGGGCAAACATCCATTGAAAAAGGGTTTTCTGTCAACTAGCAGCTAATTGTTGAAAATATGTGTAAAAATTCTATCATTGCTTAAAGGCTGATTTATGATCATCTCTCAAATGTTGGAGGTGTTGAAAATGTCAAGCTTTCAAAGCATCTTAGTGTCAGCAATACCAAGCAAAAATATATGGCACATTTGGACAACCAAAATCAAGATAAACAAAAATCAGCATTAGCGGCTAAGCGAAAAGCAGCACAAGATGAAATTAAGAATAAGAGAAAGCGGATTGAAAAGGAAGTTTTCTTGCTGCTGAAGTCAGCAGAAGAACTTGCTTTAGAAGCTGAAAAAAACAAAGCAGGGTTTTATGTTAATCACAAAATCTAACAGTTTTCGCAAAACTGCTGGTGTAAAGAAAGCTCTCCTGAAAGAAACGAAAGAACAACTTAGTGCAACAATCAATTTTGCTAAGAAGATATAAGATGAAATACACTCAGTATGTGCATATGCATTTATAGATGTCCCATGATTCTCTGATTTTGTTTAACAAATTCACCTTGTTTTAAAGAAAGAATAAGTAATTGATAAAGTATTTGAAGTCTTGCTGTATAAAAGACTTCAAATACTTTGCTATATTCATTTTGAACCAGTGGTTATAATAATTACATTCTAGTGACCCAGGCATAAATGTATCGTGATTCAGTAGGAAGCAGTGTACAAAAAAAAAAACTTTGTTTGAAGATAGGATTTATATCCTGTAAGATTGAAAATGTTCCTCACAATGTTTTTTTTTTTTTTTTGGCAAACCTTTTTTCTAGGAGTTTTCACAATGTAGGTCGGAAATTATATTTATCTTGAAAAACTCTAAATCCAGGATTCAACTTTTCTTATAAATAGAACAGATTGCAAGTCAGTGTATGGTTTAACAAGTGAGGATATTGTACCATGCTCAACTCATATTTATGCCCTGTCATGTTTCACCGTAATGACTGGCACCATAATTTCAACTTCAGAACATATGTTACTTTGAGTTTGAAAAATGTGTCGGTCAAATGTCTTTACTGTCCTGGTCTACTTGTTCTTTTATTGAAGTATCAGATTTCAATTTTCAAAAACTGGAAGTAGATTTTCAATTTCTTTATTGGAATAACTACCAAGGAGGTTTTCGACAGTTCACCGAATGATAAGTTTAGATTTGTATATTTCTTGGTGAGAGAGGAGTTTGCCTCCTCAGGGTGCTCCATGGGCAATGGCGCTCAGAACAGCAACAAGGGCCTCTGTGAATCTTGGAGAGGTGCCAGCTAGTTCTGTGTGACATTGGTGAAAAGACCCCAACTCACTGGGTTTTGTTCCAGAATCCTTAGGTTGAATGACCAACTGGAGCCATCAGCTGTGGACTAATCCCCCACACTGATGTACTTACCTGATTGAAAAGACAAAAAAATGACTCAAGTGTGGGATACGGTGGACCTACCACACTTGAAAAGGACGGTCCACCATGGAATAGACCTGGAATTCTAAAAGGCACATGAAAAAGAGATCACGGTTGAGTGAGTGTAAGATTGGTGTATGGAATACTAGAGGTATAAATGACAAGATGAATGAGATGATTGAAGAAATTAATAAGTATAAATTGGATGTGCTGTATGTAAGTGAAACAAAAAAGAAGGAAAATGGGGTAGAAAAGGTGAATGGCACAGTGAGTGTGTGGTCTGGAGTATTGGATAATGTTAGGGGACAAGCTGGTGTAGGTGTGATTTTAAGTGAAAAGATAAACAACAACTTGATCCATTACAGCTGCATTAGTGAGATAATTCTTTGGATACATCTGAAAGTGAAACTTCAGATAATAGTAATTGTTGTAGTGTATGCTCCTTGTGACTTGGAACTTTCTGATAGGAATGGGGATTTCTGGAATAAGCTAAAAGCTGTTTTGAGCCAGTTTGGTGCCAAAGAGAAAGTTATAATAGCAGGGGATTTCAATGCTAGAGTAGGCGTGCAGAATGCAATTTCTGGCAATGTTCTGGGTAAGTTCAGTGATCCCTGTATGAATGATAATTGTGAAAGATTAATTGAACTTTGCATTGAAAATGATTTGTGTGTATCTAATACGTTTTTCAACCACAAGAATATCCACACATATATTTGGGAAAATCATACTCTTGGTCAAAAGAGTGTTGTAGATTTTGTTGTTTACGATCAGAGTCTGAAGCACTTAGTTGTTGACACTCGTGTGATGAGAGGTGCAGTTGTTGGCTCTGATCATTACTTGTTATTGTCACGAGTGAAACTGAATTATGGTTTGGAGGGAAAGGAATAGGGAGAGCCCTAGGGTGGAAAGAATAAAAGTTGAAAGGCTCCTTGAAGATCATCAGCATTAGTCTGACTTACTCAGAAAATGGCTGAAATCTTGTTAGAGGAATATAGAAAAAAAGTGGGAATGTTTTAAGAACTGTGTTTGTTACTGCTGCTGAGGAGGTCTGTGGTACCACAATAGTGGGTAACAATAGAGGTGATGGTTGGTGGAATAGTGAGATTAAAGAGGTAGTAAAGAGAAAAAAGGGTGCCTATTTGGGGATGTTGCAAGGTAGAGTTTCTGTGGATGAATACCGCTGTAAGAAGCATGAAGCAGCTAAGCTGGTTTGCCAGAGTAAGGCAAAAGATAGGAAGGAGAAGGTAGAAAAGCATGAATTGGCTTTTTGGAAAGATAGAAAGACTTTCTGGAAGTTAGTGAGACTCAGGAAAAATAGGGGAACAAAGTTGTAAGTTGTTTGAAGAATAAGGTTGGGGAAATAATATGGGAGCCCAGTGAGTTAAGTGAAAGATGGGGTGAATACTTCTATGAGGTTTTAGATCAAAACAGCAAAGGTGATTCTAAGGCAGAACCAGATGGCACAGTGAAGGAGGGAAGCACAGGAGGGATCTCAAGAGAAGAGGTGTGTAAAGCTCTAAAATCTCTTCAGAATGGTAAGGATCTGGGAGTTGCTGGCAAAACTGCTGAGATGTTGAAATATGGTGGTGACTCAGTAATTGACTGGTTAACTGAAATTTGCCAGTTGTGCTGGGAGCTAGAATGGTCCCTCGGGATTGAAAGGATGCTATCATTGTTCCCTTGTTTAAGGGAAAAGGTGATCAGACTGAATGCAAGAACTATCGGGGTATTAGCCTACTGAGTGTGCCAGGGAAAGTGTTTGGTAAGGTCATTATTGTAAAAGTACGAAGTCTTACATCAGTGAAAGTATGGGATGTTCAGAGTGGTTTCATGCCTGGTAAAGGCTGCACTAACCAAATTTTGGCATTACGCATGATGATTGACAAGTATCTGGCTGTTGGTAAGAAAGCTTACGACTGAGTAAATAGGACACTTCTGTGGAAGGTATTGAATGAATATGGTGTTACTGGGAGTCTACTTAATAGTGTAAAAGCTATGCATGCTGGTAGTAAAGCTTGTGTACTAGTGAATGGTGTTTTATCAAAATGGTTTTCTATCGGTGCAGGAGTCAGGCAAAGTTATGTAATGTCACCCTGGCTGTCCCCGCACGGGGATAACTGGTTTTCCAGTTATTTGGGGAGCGGCGCCCCCACGGCCCGAGCTCACCTTGTGACGTAATACCTTTCGTTTACTCTGGAACGATAACATCACCGAAGGGACAGCTGTTCATCCAGCTGATGGGGGATGGCGTCCCCACGGCCCGAGCCGATTTTCTCTTATTGTTTTCCTTTTTTCGTCTTCAGTTCATATATTGACATGTACCCGCCTCAGTTGTAGGCTGCTGAGGTTGTGATGAGGCGCCAGCTCCGGGTTTTGTTCCTCGTTCTCTTCCCTGTCTTTTCTCTTTTATGTTACATTTTCTGTTTTTCCGGAGCTGGTTAGCTTAGACCTACCTGCATGTTTGCCGTGTGCGGTGACCCGTACAGGTGGAAATGAGGATGCTGGAGGCTGAGGTATTTGGGGGCCGGGTTGTAGTGTCTCCAGATGCCAACACTCCTCTTTGCCCTCTGCTTCACCCTAAACGGGAGGCTGGGAGCTAACCCACTCCTGGTCAGGCAGTCTGTGGCCGAGTTGCGTCCGGACTTCTAGCGGCTTGTCGTTCTGTTCGGCTGGGTGAGTTGGGGGGTAGGGTGGGCATGCCAAAGGGGTGTTCTCCGGGCACGGGAAAGTCTGGGTGCACGCTGAGCGTGTGTCTGCCCTACCAACTTGCTATATCCGCTGACTATCCCTAGAGCCGTGTCCTGCGTCCTCTTGGGCTTGCGGACCTCCGGTTCTCCCTCGTTGGGCTCGGTAGTGGGTGGGGAGGTTGACGGACGAATCTTTTTCTCCCTCATGGCAACACAAAGTGTTTCCCACGCTGTAAATTTGAAGCGCCGTGTGGAGGACGGGACAACCTCCTCCACTAAGAAACTTCTAAGTACAAACTGCAATGCTCTGTTTCTTCTGATTCACTCAGTTCATCCGGCTCAGTCTCTCAGTTTGAAGAGTCCTTTCTGGATTAATAAGGCTCTTCAGGCTGTTGCGGGCTCTCCAAAGAGTGTTAAGAAGCTCCCGTCAGGGGATCTTGTGGAGACATCCCATCCACGTCACAGTGCCACCCTGCTGGAGACGACCGTTCTGCTGGACATTCCTGTGCAGATCTCACCCCATGGATACCTCAATTCCTCTCGCGGTGTGGTCAACTCCCGCGACCTGCTCGAATGCAGTGATAAGGAATTGTTGGTTGAACTTGGGGACCAACATGTCACTGGGGTTCGGCGTATCCTTTTCAGGCGGGATGGGAAGTCTATTCCCTCCCGGAACATCGTCCTGACCTTTGACTCACCTACCCTGCCAACTTCCATCAAGGCGGGGTACTTTCGTCTCGATGTTCGGCCCTACATCCCGAACCCCCTGAGATGTTGCCAGCATTACGGTCACTCCCAGCAGTCTTGCCGTAATGTAGCAAAGTGTGGGCGCTGTGGTTCAACTGAACACTCTTTGGCGGACTGCTCCGCTGAGGTGGATCACTGTGTGAATTGTGAGGGTTCCCACTCTGCGTCTTCTAAGCAGTGTCCCAAGTGGATCGAGGAGCAGGCTATCCAACGCCTGAAGACCACTGAACATCTGTCCTACCCTGACGCCAGGCGGCGGATTGCTCCTCTTCCTTCCGGCCGACGCTCCTATGCCTCGGTTGTGGTGCAGAAGGCTACTGTTGCGGTTCAGACTGAGGCGACCATCCCGGCGCGTTGTCCTTATGATTTTGAGGACATCGTCGCTGCTGGAATGGAAGCACTGCAGTCTCGCCGCATTGCATCCAAGGCGACATCTACATCGTCGCCTAAACCTTCTTCGCCGAAAACATCTACCAGCACAGGGACCCAGGGCACTGCAAAGAAGAAGCCAGAAAAGGTGAAACCCGGCTCATCATCCCCGAAACAGAGCAAGCAAAAACAGCCTCTCAACACAGGGGGTAAACACAGCCCTGTGTTACCTCCAGACACTGCCGATGGATTGGAGGTGATGGACGACACTGAGACCTTCTAGTCGTCTGTCTTTTCCTTTCTTTCATTTCGTTTTTCATTCTGGCCACGCTCATTCAGTGGAATTGCCGAGGTTTGCGTTCACGCATTGACGATTTAAAGGGCTTACTGTCTTCGCACACACCTGTGTGCGTGTGTCTCCAGGAGACAAAGCTTCGCATGACTGACACTCCTTCGCTGCGGAGACATTCTTTTTTCCGCAAAGATCACCAGGACGGCGTAATTGCTTGCGGGGAAGTGGGCGTCTCTGTTCCTCATGGTGTCCCTGTCACTGCGGTTGCCCTTCGGACGACTTTGCAGGCGGTGGCAGTGCGACTATCTGTGAACACACTGCTCACGGTGTGTTCCATCTACATACCACCAACTGAAGCTGTAAGCCTTTCGGATCTGGAAGATTTAGTTGACCAGCTGCCGCCTCCTTTCTTCATCTTAGGAGATTTCAATGCACACAGTCCGTTGTGGGGTTCTGCCACTCGTGACTCCAGGGGCCGTGTTGTTGAGTCCCTTCTCTCCAACACGTCCCTCTGTCTCCACAACACCGGAGCAGTCACTTACTTTCATGAACCCACCCGCTCGTACTCAGCCATTGATCTGTCCTTGAGTTCGCCATCCTTCTATCCTGACTGGTCCTGGAGCGTGTCTGATGATCCCCTTGGCAGTGATCACTTTCCTATCTTTCTCCGTCTAGCAGGTGACGGGTACCGTCATCCTACTCGCCCTGCTAGATGGGCTATCGATCGTGCCAAGTGGGACTCCTTCACGGCTTCAGCGACCATTACTCCAGACATGGTGACCTCGGGTACGATCGATGAAGCTGTTGCGGCGGTTACGGATTGTATTGTGCAAGCGGCAGACCCTACCGTCCCAAAGACGTCGACTAATCTTCCACGTTGTCCGCGACCTTGGTGGAATTCCACTTGCAAGGCAGCTCGTCAGGCCCAACATCGGGCTTGGGGTAGGTTTCGTCGGTACCCCACCGACGCGAACCTACTTGCTTTCAAGAGAGCCAAATCTTACGCGCGTTTGGTACGTCGTCGTAGCCAACGGGAATCTTGGATACGATACGTATCCGGGATTAACACCACTACCAGCTCTAAGATCGGTTTGGGACAGGATCCGCAAGATTCGGGGTAAGTACCCTTCTGGGGAAATCTCCATTCTTGAGAGTGGTGGGGGAACGGTTGCTGACTGTCTGGGCGCCGTATTTTCTTCGGTGTCCAGCAGCCGCAATTACGCTGCTTCGTTCCGGCAGGTACAGCCGCGGCTTGAACGGTCCAAGGTTTCCTTTGGACCGTTTTCCGCTGCCGATTATAACAGCCCGCTGACTGCCGTCGAACTGCAGATTGCCCTGAATCGGTCCGGCCGAACATCTGTCGGACCGGATAACATCCATTATGAAATGCTGAAGCACCTTTCTCCGTCCTCTCTTGACTGTCTGCTGGTCCTGTTTAACAGGATCTGGCACGAGCGTGACTTTCCCGAATCTTGGCGCTCTGCCATTGTCGTTCCTGTTCTCAAACCTGGTAAGGATCCCGCTAACCCGTTGAACTACCGACCAATCGCTATGACGAGCTGCCTCTGCAAAGTTCTAGAGCGCATCATCAATTTTCGTTTAGTTTTTTATTTGGAATCACGTCACCTTCTTTCACCTCATCAGAGTGGATTTCGGAAATTCCGATCCACCTCAGATCATCATCTACGCCTTGAGACATCTGCCAGAGAGGCGTTTGTCCGGCGTCAGCATATGGTCTCAGTGTTCTTCGATATGGAGAAAGCTTACGACCGCACCTGGAGATACGGCATTCTCCGTGATCTGCACGAGTGCGGATTGCGGGGAAACCTACCATCTTTCATCGCCGGATTTCTCCAGGACCGGAGTTTCCGTGTGCGCGTCGGGTCGACCTTCTCTGCGTTATACCCACAAGAGCAGGGTGTCCCTCAGGGCTCCATTCTTTCTGTGACATTGTTCATCCTTCGTGTTAATCATCTTTTCACCCTACTTCCTCCGACG
This sequence comes from Macrothele yani, assembly GCA_039090855.1. Lineage (NCBI taxonomy): Eukaryota > Metazoa > Arthropoda > Arachnida > Araneae > Macrothelidae > Macrothele > Macrothele yani. The sequence goes on along the minus strand of CM076992.1, from coordinate 97,410,536 downwards.
GTCCGTGGCACCATGTACGTGGATGATCTGCAGATCTCTTGCGCATCTGTCAACATGCGCACTATTGAGCGGCAGCTGCAGACGGCCATTAATAAGATCTCTACCTGGGCCTCCCACAATGGATTTGGCTTCTCGACCCAGAAGACCGTTTGCGTGCATTTTTGCCGCAAACGGGGCCTTCACCCTGACCCCAGCCTCCGTCTGGGGTGTTCTACCATCCCTGTGGTGTCAGAAGTCAAGTTCCTTGGGCTAACATTTGACCGAGCACTCACCTTCCGACCTCACATCCAGTCTTTAAAGGTGAAGTGCACAAAGTCATTGAGTATCCTGAAGGTCCTCTCTCGAACATCTTGGGGGGCTGACAGGTGCTCAATGCTTCGCATTTACCATTCTCTGATTAGGTCAAAGTTAGACTTCGGATGCATTACGTACGGTTCGGCACGTCCTTCCGTGTTGCGGCCTCTGGATCCTGTCCATCACCAGGCTCTGCGGCTATGCACTGGTGCTTTCCGTACCTCTCCCGTGCATAGCCTGTATGTCGAGGCCCATGAACCGCCGTTGTGCGTCCGACGTAAGCAGCTGTCTCTTCAATTCTTCACCAAATTGAAGTCTCTTCCTGATCATCCACTGCATGGATCTATTTTCCAACCGCAATGTGTCCGCCTATTCTCACACCGGCCTTCCTGTGTTCCGACGTTTGGGATTCGGTTGTCGACCTTAGTGCGCGATGCTGGTCTAGACTTGTCAAGGATTGGTTTGACCCGGTTCTACAATGAACCGCCTTGGCGGCCAGTTCAAGCAACGGCTGACCTTTCCCTTTGTGTGTGGCCAAAGTCTTCCACTCCTGCTCTGGTGTACCAGCAGCTCTTTGCCGAGATACAGTCTCTCTTCCCGAATTTCGTGCCTGTCTTTACTGACGGGTCGAAATCCGGTGAGGTTGTTGGTTCCGCTTTCGTGTGTGGCGATGCCTCCCATGCTGAGAGGCTTCCTCCTGAATCTACTGTCTTTTCGGCAGAGATGCGTGCGGTACACCTTGTGTTGTGTCACATACGGTCTAGATCTCATCGTCGCGCTTTGATTTGCTCCGATTCCCAGTCCGTCATCCAAGTTTTATCTTCTCCGGAGGACACGGACTCACCTGTCATCCGTGATGTCCGTCGTCTTCTTGGAACTTTGGAGGGTGATGGCTTCCTGGTCCGATTCTGTTGGGTTCCTGGCCATGTTGGGATCCGGGGTAACGAGCTGGCAGATCTCTCTGCCAGGTCTGTTTCCTCCATGTCGCCAGCTCGGCTGCCACTGTCTTTCCGAGATTATCGGCCGTTGATCCGGAAATTTGTTATGGATGAGTGGCAGTCCCTGTGGTCTCAGCAGGGCAGCAATAAGCTGCATACTATCGAACCACAGCTCGGACTATGGAAGTCTAGTTTGCGGAAGAACTGTCATGAGAAAGTAGTTCTTGCACGTCTCCGCATTGGGCACTGTCGTTTTACTCACCGCTTTTTGCTGTGTGGCGAGAGTGTCCCGGTGTGTGAGGCGTGCGACTGTCGTCTCACTGTCCTTCATGTTTTGTGATCATCGTTTTCGTCATTTTCACTCTCATCTGTTGGACGAAGGAGCAGCTACGCTGCAAACCATTATTGGCGAAGCCTGCGACATGAAAGCAGTGTTTTCGTTTTTACAAGATATTGACTTTTTTTAAACTTATCTAGCTTTTAACTTGTTCACTATCATATTTCATTTTTACCACATCAGCCTGTTTTTAACCTTGTGTACGTTTTTTATTGATTTTGTTCTGTTTTGATGTCTTTTGTTTGGCGCTCTTTGGCCAACCATGGCCCTTGCGCCATTAACATCAATTAACCAACCAACCACCCTGGCTGTTTAATATATTTATGGATGCATGCATGCGTGATGCCAAAATAGATAATACTAGTTTGTCTTGGTGCTATGCGTGTGTGCTGATGACACTGTCCTGTTGGTAGAGAGCAATAAGTGAGTTGCAGAGTATGTTGTCCCGGATGTACGAAGTTTGCATGAAATTCAAACTGAGTATTAATAAGGGAAAACCAAAGTTATGGTGTTTTTGAGCAAGTAACTGGTAGTACTGAATGTAGCATAAGTCTAAATGGCACCGTGATTGACCAGGTGAATGAGTTTGTGTATTTAAGAAGCATGTTTGACAGAGAACAAATTGCAGCGTTTGAATTACCCAGTGGTTCGCTGACCATTGTCTAGTAAAAATTCCATTGGACCACTAAAAATTTGTTTACTGGCCTGGGGAGCCAGTAAGATTTTTTTTTCCAGTTTGTTTTGGAATTTGTAAGTTTATAAATAATTGAGGTTTCGCTATGGCAGGTATCAGATTTTTGAAATTCAGATATTTTCAAAAACTGAATATTGGAATTGCTAACCATACTTCAGTTTTCTGAAAATTTTGAACTGTAAGAAACCGAGTTCCGACTCAAGATATTTGAATTAAGACAAGGCACTCTTTTTGCCCAAGTTGTGACTGCAGAGTATGGATGGGTCTTTTATATTGCTTTCCCAACTGGAGGTTGAAGAACCATTTATGCTCTAACTTTGTTAAATTGTATTTCTGTCCAATTGAAAAAACCTTCTGCCTTTGAAGCAAGGAATTCCATGAAAGTGGCTTTTGGTATACGTTGCAAAGTGCTTCATAATCAGTGCACTTATATGAAGTGCACTGATACTGCATAGGGCTTTCTATCAGTGCCGTTATAATCAAGGTACCATCCTGGTTCAGTTAAAATGAGTAAACTACCAAATTTTAGTATACACTGGTCACGTTTTTGTTTTGTTTTTCAAATTTCTGCACTGCGTAGCATGTTTTGTGTTTATTTATTAGTACTGGCGGGCGGTCGTTAGTGAGCGATGGGTTTGCCTCCTCGGGGCACTCCGTGGTAACAATGGCACACACAACAGCAACTAGGGCCTCTGTGAATCTTGGAGAGGTGCCAGCTAGTTCTGTGTGACATTGGCAACTGGAACCCTCATCTGTGGGCTTATCCCCCACACTGATGTACTTACTTGATTAAAAAGACAAAAAGAAATCAATATCCGGACTAAAGTGTGGGATATGGTGGACCTACCACACTTGAGAAAGACAATCCACCACGGAATCGACCTGGACTTTCTAAACGGCGTATGAGAAAGAGATCTTGGCTGAGTGAATGTAAGATTGATGTATGGAATAGTAGAGGTATAAATGGCAAGATGATTGAGGAGATGAATAAGTATACACTGGATGTGCTGTGTGTAAGTGAAACCAAAAAGAAGGAAATTGGGGTAGAAGTGAATGGCACAGTGAGTGTGTGGTCTGGAGTATTGGATAATGTGAGAGGACAGGCTGGTGTAGGTGTGATTTTAAGTGAAAAGATAAAGTATTGTGTTGCGCAACAACCTGTGCAGCACGTACCGTTCGACGTCGTCTGCAGGAACGGGGACTTGTCGCACGGCGCCCATTGCTCCGATTACTATTGACGTTACACCACCGGCGAGTGCGGCGGCAGTGGGCCTTTGAACGCCGCACCTGGACTATGGAATGGCACGACATTGTCTTCTCCGACGAATCCCGCTTCTGCCTGCAACACTACGATGGTCGGATTCGCGTGTGGCGGCGAGAGACTGACGCCTGCGTTATCATCGCCATACCGGTCCGTCGCCTGGCGTTATGGTTTGGGGCGCAATTGGATATGACACCCTCACCCCTTTGGTACGTATCGCTGGTACACTCAACAGCCACCGCTACATCTCCGACGTTTTAGAGCCTGTAGTCATCTCTTACCTGCCAGCGGCCACGTTTCAACAGGACAATGCGCGCCCGCACGTGGCACGCATAGAGCAACAATTCTTCACGGCCCACCAGGTGTCACTACTGCCGTGACCCGCCTGTTCTCCCGATATGTCGCCCATCGAACACGTCTAGTTACTGATCGGCAACCGAGTGGCCCGGCAAACACCACCCGCGGCTACGCCTGATGAACTGTGGCAACGTGTGGAAGCAGCCTGGACCGACATACCTCAAGCCCACATCCAAAGCCTCTTTCGTTCGATGCTGCGGCGTGTAGCGGTCGTTATTGCCAGCCATGAGGGCCACACGAACTATTGATGTCTGCGTGTTACGCAAGTCGCACGGGCCTGTAAGCTCAATCGTTTCATTTTTGTATCTGTTATGTGTCCAGTAAATCTGGCTTTGCTATCTCGTGTCCTTCTTGGTGTTGCATTTTGGGTGGCCAGCAGTGTATACACATATATATATATATATGTCAAGGTAGGCTTCCGTTATATAAAAACAGTGTTACAGGTTAATTTAATATACAGTTGCAGAAAGGTACCAGAGTCATAATTATGATCGCCTAACATTTTGAATCACTTATTTTTAACTTTTTTAGGTAAGTATAGGACACGTAAATTTGTATTACCTTTTCGCTTTAATGTAGTGTTTGTGTATTAGTACAGCAGATATGCTTTTACCTCTCCCTGCATGCGTTTAAAGGTGATGGTGTGTGTTGAAAATGTAGCAATAGTAGCTGTTTACTTCTAAATAACTCGCAAAATACCATTGTGCACAACATGAAATATATCAGTGAGAGGTTCTTAAATTTAAATGCGTAATTTTTTCAACGCGTCTTAGCAGTATTCCAAAGCCATCTGCTTTTTGGGCAATTATAAGTTGTATGTATATTAGGTATACCATATGAATAAACAATGGGTAACTGTGTAGTATATAGCGTCTTAAATTATTTCGTCGGAAATGTTGAAGGATTTCTAAACAGTGAGACGTACAGATTTTTAAGTATGCAATTTCATGGCGAATGGTGAAAAATTTCATCATTATGGTGTATTTTAAAGATTTTTACCGTAATATTTACACACCAGTACGATGCTGTGAACAGAAGCTGCGGCGACATCAAGTTTTGCTCCGCTGAAACGAAGGTTTCGTTCCGGCCGCCATTCTCCTGACGGAAGAGGAACATTCTTGCTAGGAAAGCGATCTAAGTGCTGCCCTACAAAAAATAGATAATCATTTCTGTCTCACATTTTAACATCACAATCTGAGAATTTCTTGGGGTTTTTTTTATCGCGATTCGTGAAGACGCAATTTATGAATTCACGTCGAGTTTTCATTTTTGTTAATTTCAATGAATTGCGAACAACGCTGTGGAGAAGCAAAACTTTTGGGGCAGCCCCGGTGGCGCAGTGGTCTAAGCAATGGCTTTCTGATCATTTGTCCGAACGGGGTCCGGGTTCGAATCCCGGTGAGGCATGGTTGTTGTGTTTGTCTTACGGCTCTGGCTCTCTCCCTTCCCTGGAACCAGTGACCCTAAATTCGGGACGGGCGACTGCTTATAGCCCATTGAGTTGTTCACGGTGGTCGTTAAACCTCCAATCAAAAAAAAAAAAAAAATAAATAAAACTTGATTTTCCGATGACATGTAACTTCTGTTGAAGAGAACACGGCCTTTACTTTAACGCTTTTCTAGGAGAAAGGAAGTCATCTGCATACTTTCTATTTCGTATCAGGGAATCGTATGCATAAGAAGAAAGCAATTTTCCCCATGTGTTCTGAAAAACTGCGATAGAAATTAAAAACTCATGTCAGGTAGCACTACAAACGGGATCGCTTTCCTGACGAGAATGTTCCCCTTTCCTTTTGTACTCTTCCGCCGGAAGAAAGGCGGTCGGAATCTTGGACCATGAATATAGGTAGACAGAGCTAGGAGCTCCGAAGGCTGCACAAACATTTCCAGAGGGTAGTTACGTGACGTGTTAACCACCGGCTTTCACGCGTAACTGTACTGAAATTCATTATACACGGCTGGCCACACAAAATGCAACACCAAGGACACGAGATAGCAAAGCAAGATTTACTGGACACATAACAATAGATACAAAGATAAAACAATTGAGCTTACAGGCCCGTGCGACTTGCGGAACACGCAGACAGTAGTTCGTGTGGCCCCCATGGCTAGCAATAACGGCCGCTACACGCCACGACATCGAACGGATGAGGCTTTGGATGTGGGCTTGGGGCATGTCGGTCCAGGCTGCTTCCACACGTTGCCACAGTTGGTGCTTGCCGGGCCGCATAATTCACAAGTGAATTTACGGAATTGCGATTAAGGCCATTTCCGCCACGCGATTGGTTCAAAGCTACTTTGGAGATTGCGAGTAGGCGTGGCCTATGAGGAGGGTCATGTGACGGGGACATGTAGGCTTTGCTGCACTCGCCCATAAGCCATTTTAATGTTCGGGCGTTTTCTTTGCGAAATGGTTATCTTCAGTTGTTTTACCCGTACAGTCTGACTGCGAGAAAGTACTTTATTGGTAGGGGAACTTTTGAATTTTTATATCAGCATGAACTTGTGACATCTTCAACCTATATAGTTCTCACTGCGCCCAAAAGATGTCAGCGCTCACTCCTCCTTTAGCTATGATTAGTACTGATGTGTTTTGTAAATAGAACCCTAGAGAAGTTTAATGTTTTTTTTTTTTTATTTTCGGGGAGAAAAGGCGACGGGGAGGGGGGGGGGTAGAATTGAAGGCATTTTTGATGAAGTTTGGAGGGGCACAAATATGAGGAATTTCCTAAATATTAGAAAAATATATAGGACAGATCCGTTACTTTATCAGACACAATATATGGTGGCGCAGTGGTCTAAGGTGCTGGCCTCTGATCATTCGTCCGTAAGGGGTCCGGGTTCGAATCCCGGTCAGGCATGGATGTTGTGTTTGTCTTACGGCACTGGCTCTCTCCCTTCCCTGAAACCAGTGACCCTAAATTAGGGACGGGCGACTGATTATAGCCCATTGAGTTGCTCACGGTGGTCGTTAAACCTCCAATAAAAAAAAAAACAATATATGGTAAACAACATTCCGGAGTATTTATTCCAACGGAATTGTCTTATTTAAACAATTTAAACAGAACACTGTTTTGAGGTCTTACTCCGTGTCATTGGGTAGTTCTTTGCTAATATAAAATCACTCTTATTGATTTATTTTTTTTTCTAGATAAACCTCTTCACATTCACAAGGAAAAAAACTTGATCGTCAGAATAAATATTTCGGTGTGGAGACATAATTTTCATTGTTAAAAGTCCTTTTAAGGGTAATAGAAAGGACCTTTAAAAGGGTACTTTTTAGTATCCTTATATACGCACTTTCACAAATCGTAACGGGTACTAGGTTGACGTGCTGCCATCTATTGGCCGATATGGATAGCTATTTATTGAAGTTCTCAATTTTAATATATTTAGATAGATTTCGACTTGTATTCATCTGAAAAACTGCAGATATTTCTTATGCTATCGTGCACAAAACTACTTTACCTTATTAGTCAATATAATCATTTGTCACATATGTTAACCTCACAGTGAATTTCTTAGGAAGCAGAACTTCCCAAGATATAATTCTGCATGTCTCCGTCACATGACTCCCCTCATTGCCTCATAGGCACCGCCTGCTAGCAATCTCCAAAGTAGGTCTGAACCAATCGCGTGGCGGAAATGGCCTTAATCGCAATTCCTTACATTCACTTGTGAAATACGCTGCCGGGCCACTCGGTTGCCGATCAGCAACCAGAAATGCTCAATGGGCAACATATCGGGAGAACAGGCGGGACACGGCAGCAGTGGCACCTGGTGGGCCGTGAAGAATTGCTGCACGATGCGTGCGGGCGCGCATTGTCCTCTTAAAACGTGGCCGCTGGCAGGACTACAGGCTCCAAAACGTCGGAGATATAGCGGTGGCTGTTGAGTGTACCGGCGATGCGTACCAGAGTGGTGCGGGTGTCATATCCAATTGCGCCCCAAACCATAACGCCAGGCGACGGACCGGTATGGCGATGCGGGCGTCATACAGTCTCTCGTCGCGGATCCGACCATCGTGGTATTGCAGGCAGAAGCGGGATTCGTCGGATAAAATGTACCAGTCCAGGTGCGGCGTTCAACGGCCCACTGCCGCCGCACTCGCCTGTGGAGTAACGTCAATGGTTATCGGAGCAATGGGCGCCGGCGAACTGTAGGTGCTGATATGGCTGTTGCGCAACACACCCTAATTCCTGCGTTAACGTTCGTGATGTGGCGGTGCGAGCCGTCAATCCCCGCCGCACAAAATGCCGGTCCTCTCGATCGGTGGTGGGCTGCGGCAATCGCTCACGCCCGTCCGTCCCTCCTGCACCCACCGAATCCATACTCGCCTCACTGTGGCTGGATGTCTCGGTACGATAAACCGCTGTCGCGATAAGCCACTATTCGTCCTGTGTCGAACTCCGAAACGTACTGGAATGACTGCCGTGTTCTGCGACGAGGCATCAGGAAGCTTCCCACGCATAGGACTGGCAGTACAACAAATTTCCACTACTTACACCCCGCCTTCTGTGCACCCTTCTTATATGTTCTCGGTGGCGTGCCGGGCGCACATGATTTGCATATGCCATGCAATGCTAATCGTTTGCATGTCCTCTCGCGGGCGACGCATGCTGTGAATTTCAGGTGCTTCTTTCTTGGTGTTGCATTTTGGGTGGTCAGCAGTGTAAATTACTTGAAGTTAAGTGAGCGATTTTAATTACTGTGGTTGAAGGAAATTATAAAATACATTTGTTCCATGGGGTCAACATGTTGTGCTATTGGATGTTAGCAAATTGAATATTAGGTAGGATCGTTTATATTTTATATTACATTTTATGATGAAATGCTGCTTACATTTGGCAATTTTTGTTTTCGGAAGATATAGATGTAGTAGATATACGATTTATAGACCTTGAATTCAATAGTGCTGTTTTGTACTGTTTGATCCGTAGCGGAATCACTTTGTTATTCCAAAGTGAAAAAAAAATTAGGTAAAATCATGATTTCGTTTAACATAAGTTCCCTCTGTATAAAAAGTTGAAATGCAGGTCACACATAGAAAGTAATGTGCATTTCAAACACATTAAAAGTCTTACAAAAAGAAGAACCGGCCTAACATAAGACCAACGGTTATAATCGTGCATTAAGTATCTAAACAAGGTAGACTAAAAATACAAAACAAAAAACGAGGTAAGTGGTCCCAGTCGTCGTAAAAAGGAATCGTTCAAAATTTATAATTTAGGGATGAGCAGCTTCTGATTTATATTTTGATTAGCAGTAACTGCTATGCAAGACTTTGTGTAGACCTTGGTAACTATTGATTTGTTGTTTTAGAAAGCAAACAGAAAACTGATGTGTATTATCAAAATTAAAAGTCTTGCAGAAAAGAAAAGACCCCCCCCTTAAAAAAGACCACAATGAGGGCTGCCATTAGGCAAAATATCTCATTTTTACAACAAATATGCTGTGGCTGTTAGCCTAAAAATTGGGGTATTTCTATATATTAAAATCTATGTACATCTGTATGTATGATATGTTTCTCTAATATTTCCTACATCTCTATATGTTGATAGTAAACAATTCCTCTATTTACAGAGGCGCACTATTGTGGACCTCGGAAAATTTTCACACACTCGTAACCCCAAAAATAATTTACTTCTCAACACAAATTTTTTCCAGAAGAACACTTACCTGTCTTCAATGAGAGAAAAATATTTTTTTTTGTGGAACAGTACACTTTTCATACTCCAATAGGAGAATACACAACTTTAAAAAAATCACAGGAGATTATATATGCATTCTATGACAACAAAAAGTACACACAATGAAAGCTAAAGGTGCAAAGATTAATGGTTATTTTGCTAAAAAAAAAATCCTGCGTTGTAGGGGGAGGCAGCAAAAATGCGTAAAAATATGTAAACTAACACTTCAGCGGGAGCACCAACCAGAGTGACTGAACTTTAAAAATTTGTATTACACGAACTAGTGGGCAGAAAAATAAACCACTTGATTTTTTATGAAGATAATTGATAGCTGTGATTTTTTATGAAGATAAACTTGGTAAAAATATATTGAACGGGTCACCGTGTAAATGCCTTATTCGTGGTCTAAGGTTAATGCTGTTGATCATCGCCATTACCTGCTTCCTCAGAGCAATCGTGACACACATCACATGTCTGTGCCGTTCTCTCAACACTGCGTGAACGGGAGCAGCTGTGTCTACCATATTCATGGTCTAAGGTCGGAACGAGACCTTCGTTTCAGCAAAGTTTGATGTCGCCTCTGCGTTGTGTTAGGCCTGCCGCAGCTTCTGCTCACAGCGTTGTACTTGCACGTAAACATCACGGTAAAAATCTTTAAAATGCCCCATAATGATGAAATTTGTTCAGCATTTGCCATAAAATTGCATACTTTTAAATCTGTACGTCTCACTTTTTCGAAATCCGACGAAATAATTTAGGGCCGCCCCGGTGGCGCAGTGGTCTAAGGCGCTGGCCTCTGATCATTCGTCCGTAAGGGGTGCGGGTTCGAATCCCGGTGAGGCATGGATGTTGTGTTTGTCTTACGGCACTGGCTCTCTCCCTTCCCTGGAACCAGTGACCCAAAATTAGGGACGGGCGACTGCTTATAGCCCATTGAGTTGCTCACGGTGGTCGTTAAACCTCCACAAAAAAAAAACTACACATTTACCAAATAATGACTTTGCTGCCTTCTTTGAAAGATAGGTTGGACATTCAGAAATAACAGTGGAGTTAAATCTGACGCGGACAGGCAGATCATATAAAACTTGATCATTGAATGTCTCACTCCTGCGTCGAATTACATCGTGGGAGAGGAAATGTTTCTCACAAAAAAAAAATCATTAGTGCTTAGTTTCCGATCGGCTCGAGGGATTGCTTTCTACCATTTAGCAAACAGTTTTCATTTTTAAGTGCTTTAAATAAAAAAGCATGTTCTTCACTACTAGCATAACCAGAACGGCAATTGGGAACGAAACATTTTCGTTACGGGAATTGAAAAACTCCGAAAAACTAAACGCTTCAGTTAAAAAACAAACACCGACAAGAGAAATAAGGCAGTTTATCCTGATTTCAAAGTAGGTCAAGAAATAGAAAAGGCAAAGATTTCAGCTACTTACCTCGTTCTAACTTCCTGTAACAAATACCTTCGATTTGTTTACTCACGTGACGATTCGAGTCGCAGAGGACAGAGAGAGTGGCCCGCATTTCCTCTAACGCCTTCTAGTGGTCATTACATTAAGGGACCTTTTTTTCCAGCGCAACAGTCATGCGGAGCTGAATCACCTGTCTATCGTACACCGTGACCTGGATCCACATCGGACGAACGGTCAGAAGCTAGCGCTTAGACCACTGCGCTACAGGAGCGGCATTCTCGTTGATCATATATATTTTAAAATAAAAAAAGTTCAGGAAATAATCGCCACCGCGGTGGTCTGAGCGCTGGCTTATCACCATTCGTCTAAGAAGGATCCGGGTTTGAATCCCGGTGAGGCGTGGACGTTGTGTTTGTCTTTCGGCACTGGTTGTCACCCTTCCCTGGAACCAGTGGCCCTAAATTAAGGACGGGCCACTGCTTATAGCCATGTTATTGCCCATAGAGTTGCTCAGGGTGGTTGTTAAACCTTCAATAAAAAAAATTCCGCAGTGGTCTAAGCGATGGCCTCTGATCATTCGTCCGAAAGGGTCCGGGTTCGAATCCCGGTGAGGCATGGATGTTGTGATTGTCTTACGGCACTGGTTCTCTCCCTTCCCTGGAACCAGTGACCCTAAATTAGGGACGGGCGACTGCTTATAGCCCATTGAGTTGCTCACGGTGGTTTTTTTTTTTTTTTATTGGAGGTTTAACGACCACCGTGAGCAACTCAATGGGCTATAAGCAGTCGCCCGTCCCTAATTTAGGGTCACTGGTTCCAGGGAAGGAGAGAACCAGTGCCGTAAGACAATCACAACATCCATGCCTCACCGGGATTCGAACCCGGACCCCTTTCGGACGAATGATCAGAGGCCATCGCTTAGACCACTGCGCCACCGGGGCGGCCGGTGGTTAAAGCTCCAATAAAAAAATACTTCTAGAGATGCCCTGAGTCTCTTAACCGTGAAGCCGCAAGGTGTGAGAATTTGATATTGTTTACATGAAACCTATGTAATTTCAACTGTGCGTATTTTGGAATTGCGTGGTTCTTGGTTGCAGAAATCGTGTTAATATCAAACCCGAATGAATTATACCTACGCGAGTGAAGTTTTCAATTTTAACGTTATGTTTTGTTTAGAATTCGCACTAACGCTCGTATATTTCAATTTAAAATAAAAATGGGAAGGAGCCTCAAAATAATTAAGAATTTTATAAATTCAGCATTTTCTCACACATCGGCACCAGGTTACGATGCGAAACTGGAAACATTTGCGACGAAAGAATGCGATTCATCTAACACAAAATACATTGTAATAGCACTGAAAACCAGCTTTCCCACACTCTGACGGCCGTCGCTCGCGGTTATAGGCTTCACGCAATGTGGTACTACTCCGTTAACAAGGGCATCTCCAGATATCTTATTCTAACCTTGTGAAATATTCAGATTTTATTTCCAAAACTCTATAGGAAACATGGGTAACCAGCGAGCTTGTTGAAAAAAAGTATAAGAGAATTAAAAATGGACTAAATAAAATATAAATGCAGGCGTAAAAGGTAAAGTTACGTTTCTGTACTTTATTCATTTTTTTTTTATAATTGCAACTAATAATTCAAAGACGATAATCCTTATCATATAACTGTTTTGAACATTCAAACGTGCTTTAGTTATGAACACATTTTCATTTCAGTCTACTTTTGACCAAAGCAGACGCACCTTCTTTCGCTCTGTGCAAGTCCCATGGTCAAGCAGCGGATTAAGAATCTTCAGTACAGTGTGTGCTAATCACCGTGCCGCAGTGGTCTAAGCGATGGCCTCTGATTATTCATCCGAAAGGGGTGCGGGTTCGAATCCCGTGAGGCATGGATTTTGTTTGTCTTACGGCACTGGCTCTCTCCCTTCCCTGGAACCAGTGACCCAAAATTAGGGACGGAAGACTGCTTATAGCCCATTGAATTGCTCACGGTGGTCGTTAAAGCTCCAATAAAAAAAACAATAATCCCCGTGCTGGCTTCTTTTTCGACAGCTCCCTGTTCTCCGATTAGATGTGTATCAAGCTACCGCATACCTTAGCGATAAGGGAACTTTCGCACGTGCTCTGAACTCTTCTTCTCATCCAGTAATGTCAGGTTGACACACGCTTGAAAAAATAACTTTCTCTAGTGCTGTGTTTTTGCTTGGACAGTGATTCGCTCCTTCCAAACATTTGTGAAGTGTTTTTTGTGCTTAGCTAGTGCGTGTTAAGTTTTGGACAGTGGCTCGCTCCTGCCAATAGTGGGTGTTATGATTTTTCAAGTCAAGAAGAAGACATCAGAAAGGAAAATTTTGATAAAAGTTTACTTGTTTTTAATTAATGATCAAAATTTTAATTTCGTTGATTAATTGTTCTTGCTAGGAGTTAAGCTGTATTTCATATAGCGTTAGGGCTAGATTTCTGTTAGGAAGTTCGCCAGGCTTGAATTGCACTTTTATTTTTCTTCTTACCTGTAATTGGAAGTCAGGCTGTAGTGTATTTTGTAGTAGTTTATCTTGCCGTAGTGTATTTATGTACAGCGTTAGGACCTAGTGCTAGGTTCAGGTATTATACTAGTCAGAATTCTGTAAAGTTAGGCTTGGCACAGTAGAGGTAAAATAACTTTTGTTAGGCTTTCAAGTGTATTAGTACCTTAGTTATTTATCTAGCAGTATTTTAAATTTGTACTTTGCTCACAAATGGCTGCAAATTCAAACAACTCCACTGATGACAGTGGTACTTAGATGCGCTCTCTTGAGCAATCTCTTCAATCTGCAGTCAGAAAGCAGCAGGTGCCATAGCTATCGTTGAAGAAGCTACGGACCTCCTCTCCTTCATGGATGAAGGTTTGGCCTGCCGTAGTCTAATCAGCACCATCCTGGCTTACCTCTGTGGCGCCAGCTGTACTCCTTGCCGAAGGAGTTCGCAGAAGGGCAAGATGGTACATGCCATGAGGGAAGAGGATTTATTATGAAATTCTGCGATTAGCTCTGAGCGCCTTGTTTGAGAGGACAGAACTGCTGGTCGACCAAGTGGGTCCCGGCTGGGGCGGTCTCAACAGCAGACTCAAGAGTCGAATGAGCCTGCATGGGGCCGTGAGTGACACTCTTCAGGAAGTTGCTCGAACAAGTGGTTTGCGACGACTTGCGGAAGTACAGAAAGGTGTAAGCTATGTCATGGAGTCGACCCATAGGCCAACAAATGCCGAGGCAACAGATAAACCCCCTTCCAAACACAAAACTTCGGTCATCGCTCCTACAAGGATGATGGTGCTAAGAAGCATGAGTAACGCACAGCCTGGCTCCAAGCATCTCAGATAGTTGATCATCCTGCAATGAGTAATGGTGGCGTCAAGTCAGGAAACGTCTCCCTCTCCCATCGAAAATGGGTCGCAGGTCGACCCAATTGTTGAGCACCATACGGATGACCAATCCGAGCCTCAATGTGTTGAGATGATAGATAACATCTCAAGAAACACTGGACAGGACAAGGCCACTGTGGATACTAGGACTAAGTTGCCCTCAAACATGTCCAAGAGGGTGCCGCCTGTGATGTACAAAGGAATTGACAATTGGCTTCTTATCTATCAGAGAATTGAAAAAGAGCTCGAGGAGATGGCGTCGGTAAAGATGGTGGGAGATCGTACCGCCATCAAGTTGAAGACTATCGGCGATTGGCAGTTCTCCTTGAAAACTCTAAGGTAGAGTTCTTCATTTACACCCTACCAACAGAAAAGCCTCTCCATGTTGTCGTTAAATGACTGGGACTCGGTGTATCAGTCGATAACGTCAAAGAGCAATTACAGGATTTTTTTGCCACCACCAAGGTGTGTCGGCATTAAAATAGCCGTAAACCCTTCCTCCTGCCGTGGTTAAGTTCGTCAACTCAACCCAGAAGGAACATCTTCCGTCTGGAATCTCTCCTTGGGGTCTCAATCTCAGTTGAGTCTTACCGTACTAAGGGTAGGATACAGCAGTGCAGGAACATTGCAAAAGGGGTGCAAGCCCACCCTGAAATTTGTCTTTCTTACACTCAAGGTAGTTAGAATGAGAGAGGTAGGTCAAAGATTGTAAACACACCGCGGGTGGTCTCCTCTCGCGGAGGCTTGTGACGTAGCTGGTCCCCAGCAGTCTTCGGGCGTGGTGGTAATGAATGGCAAAATGCGTGATTCTTAGCTCAAATTAAAAGGTTTTAAGAACACATAAGCGGAATTTTTACAATAGGAATTACAGAATTAAAACAAAAATTACCGATTATTAAAACTTGGAACTTTTCCTCCATTGCTTCCTTTTTTTTTTTTTTTTTTTTTTAACTCCCTGGAATTCAATGCATGTGCTTGGTTTTTTCTCTTCCTGAAGTTTTGTTGGTTGACGTCGTTAATATATCTAATACGAAAAAATGTTCTTGCTCTCGCATAGGTTTTTATGACACCCACATCAACTTTTGGAAAGTAATTTCAATTTCGATTGTAGTTTGTGCCGCCCCAGTGGCGCAGTGGTCTAAGCGATGGCCTCTGATCATTCATCTGAAAGGTGTCCGGGTTCGAATCCCGGTGAGGCATGGATGTTGTGCTTGTCTTACGGCACTGGCTCTCTCCCTTCCCTGGAACCAGTGACCCTAAATTAGGGACGGGCGACTGCTTATAGCCCATTATGTTACTCACGGTGGTCGTTAAACCTCCTATCAAAAGAAAGAAGATTGTAGTTTGTTTATGGCCCCTTGGGATTTACATATGCCTGCTCCATGAAATTCTGAAAAAACTGATTCAAACTGTTTGACAGTTTCGATCCAAATGTTGTTTGGTATCATTAGCCCACCTCGTGATAAAGTCTCAATCCAGCCTTTATTTTGGTTCCTCGTTAAGTAGGAAAACGTTCCCAATTCTTTATCCTTGTAACGAAATGCTAAATATCCACCAAAATAGCGTATGGCTTCTTCCTCTTTAGGATTAGCGAAATTGCAAGTATTAATTGACACATTGTCCATCTCGCAAGCATTCGAATTTTCTTCCTCGTCTTGTGTTTCCATTAAATTAAAAAATAAATTGGTGCTCAATATTTTGTCTTCGTCGTTTTTACCGTTACCATTTGCCGGCAGCGGAAGCTTTGATCCAAGCAATAGCATTTTCATCCTGTGCTTGAAATCAGTTGGTAACGGATGATTATAAATAAAAATTTCCTAAACCCCGAATTTGGGAGAAGAGGTTTTCTAATGCATCCTGGTTGAGCCGACTAGTCATGATGATTTTTATTTCATACTGGGCAACATCTTGATGCAAACCTCTCAAACTAGAGATAGATGCAAGTAATCCGTTTTGAAAGGGAAGCTACTTTAATTTATTGCCAACTCGCAATTCTGTGATGGCCCTCTGCATTCTGTCCAATACTTTATCTTGTGCTTCCATATCATTTCCATAGGCAGAACGAATATTATCATTGGAATCAATTGGAACCCTTGAGTTAAAAACTTCAAAAAACTCGTTAACTGTTAAAAAAAAAAATCACTCATAATTTTTTCTTCCGGGAAAAATGTTTTCAGCGCACAAGCTGTATAGTGTGAAAACAATTGCACTACATAACATACTGGCTGCCTCTAACCTCTATGTATTTTGATTCTAATTTTGGACAAAGCCTCATTTCATTTCAGTCTGTTTTTAGTATTTCTTCTAATTCTCGCTTTTGCATTATTTTTCCACCTAGTTTTAAGCCACTGTCTAAAAAGTGATTTCTTATTAATTTGATCATATGAGGAATATCCGCAAATGCCCACACTTTTCTTTGTTCATCAACTGGATTATCAAAAAAGGATTTAGTAGAGTTAATGCCCAGTTGTTTCCACAGACTTTGATTTGTGCCCCCTAAATCTGAAACGATAGCAGCAACTTTGAAATCAAGATTTTCTGTAATGACACCAAAGAGCAAAGGTCTTGTCATTCTTTCGTCAAAATCGTAGTAAATTGGTTTCTTCTAATTATGTGTTAATCCTCTAGCTAAAATTACTTGAGAGTTTTTAAAAGGGCCTAAAATGCAATCAGTGGCATGCTCATAAACAACGTCACTCTTTATGTTCATCTCATCGAAAGACAAAACTGTAATTTTTTCCATTGCTGTTAAACTTTTACCTTGCATATCCATCCTTCGAATTACACAGCTGACCACCCAAAATGCAACACCAAGAAGGAAGCATCCGATTGGCCTGAAATACGCAGCATGCGTCGCCCGCGAGAGGACATGCAAACGATTAGCACTGCAGGGCATATGCAAATCATGTGCGCCCGGCACGCCACCGAGAAGCACTATAAGAAGGGTGCACAGAAGGCGGGGTGTAAGTACTGGAAGTGTGTTGTGCTGCCGGACCTGTGCGTGGGAAACTTCCTGATGCCTGGTCGCAGAATACGGCAGTCATTCCAGCACGTTTCGGAGTTCGACACAGGACGAATAGTGGCTTATCGCGACAACGGTTTATCGTACCGAGACATCGGCGCCCGTGTGGGACGACATCCAGCCACAGTGAGGCGCGTATGGATTCGGTAGGTGCAGGAGGGACGGACGGGCGTGAGCGATTGCCGCATCCCACCACCGAACGAGAGGACCGGCATGTTGTGAGGCGGGGATTGACGGCTCGCACCGCCACATCACGAACGTTAGCGCAAGAATTAGGGCGTGTTGCGCAACAACCTGTGTCAGCGCGTACCGTTCGACGTCGTCTGCAGGAGCGGGCACTTGTCGCACGGCGCCCATTGCTCCGATTACCATTGACGTTACACCACCGGCGAGTGAGGCGGCAGTGGGCCGTTGAACGCCGCACCTGGACTACGGAATGGCACGACATTGTCTTCGACGACGAATACCGCTTCTGCCTGCAACACCACGATTGTCGGATCCGCGTGTGGCGGCACCACGGCGAGAGACTATGACGCCTGTGTTATGCATCACCATACCGGGCCGTCGCCTGGCGTTATGGTTTGGGGCGCAATTGGATATGACACTCGCATCCCTCTGGTACACATCGCCGGTACACTCAACAACCACCGCTATATCTCCGACGTTTTGGAGCCTGTAGTCCTGCCAGCGGCCACGTCTCAACAGGACAATACGCGCCCGCACGTAGTACGCATCGTGCAACATTTCTTTACGGCCCACTAGTGTCACTGCTTCCGTGGCCCGCCTGTTCTCCCGATATCTCGCCCATCGAACATGTCTGGTTGCTTATTGGCCACCGAGTGGCCCGGCAAGCAACCCCGCGGCTGCGCCTGATGAACTGTGGCAACGTGTGGAAGCAGCCTGGACCGACATGCCCCAAGCTCACATCCAAAGCTTCTTTCGTTTGATGCCACGGCATGTAGCGGCCGTTATTGCCAGCCATGGGAGCCACACGAACTACTGATGTCTGCGTGTTCCGCAAGTCGCACGGGCATGTAAGCTCAATCGTTTCATCTTTGTATCTGTTGTTATGTGTCCAGTAAATCTGGCTTTGCTATCTCGTGTCCTTCTTGGTGTTGCATTTTGGGTGGCCGGCAGTGTACTTGAGACAGTATGCCAGGGGAACAGTGGGAACCTCGAGTCCAAAGTTTAAGAGTACTTTTGCTTGGTAGTGGAATATTCAGTAGCTCCCTTATGTGTGTATATGCCTTACTCGAAATTGCTCGCAACATTAACGCTTTTGCAACATCTGCGTCTTGCCAGGATGTTTTCATGTTGTCATTTAAGAGTCGTGAAATTTTTCCGGGTGTAAAACATTTCGACAATAAACGCACAGTTTCGTTATGCGCTAGTTCTTCCTTTTCCTTTTCCAGCATTTCACATTTTGCAGTTAGAATGCCAAAGTCTTTTCGCAGTTCCTCATTTTCTCTTCTTAAAGCTTCAGTTCTACTTTCAAGAACCTTATTTTTCATTTCAGAACCATGCAATGCTTCTTTCAGTTTCTTTAATTCGGAATGTAAATTTTGATTTTCTTTATACAAGTGCTGTTTTTCTACATTGGGATCATTCGCAAAGGACACAATGCCTAAATTTTGAAAGCTGTTCAGAACTGGATCAGAATTCTCCAAAGTATTGGCGTCATTATTAAAGTTTATTGAGTTATTGATTTCCTTTTTCTGCGTGTGCCGATCATGCCTATTATTTCTTCCAGAGTCACCCGATGCATTGCGATTAATCATAAGTAGTAACAATGTTGGTACGGCATCTGGTTTCAAACGTTTTTTTGAAGGTAGGTCTTTTTTTTTTATTGGAGGTTTAACGACCACCGTGAGCAACTCAATGGGCTATAAGCAGTCGCCCGTCCCTAATTTAGGGTCAATGGTTCAAGGGAAGGGAGAGAGCCAGTGCCGTAAGACAAATACAGCATCCATGCCTCGCTAATAATTCCGCTTAATTGTAAGTCACGCAAATAAGATGCTTCGTCAAAATGCGCAGAAGAAACACGTGCATTCTCGACATGGAAAAAATCTTGTCTTGGACATCTCAAAGTCCACAGTTTACGCAATTCAGCATTTTGCGGAAAACGGTTAAACGAAATTCCTTTACTGGACTTTCCGTTTTGCATAAAGCGACAGCAAAATAAACCATTTTCAGCAGTTGTTTAAACAAAAAAATGTAACTTCCTTGATCTGAAACGAATTCAAGATACCAAGTGGATGTCTGCACTGGGGAGCGAGAGCGTTGGACGGCTCCACAGGGTTCCACTGACGTCACTGATTCCTGGAACCCTAAGCCGGAGTGGGCTGGGCGAACTCATTGACCTACCTTCTCTCATTCTAACTACCTTGGCCCACATTGCCGCCCACCCAGTTCTAAATGTGCCTTTTTTTAATATATTTAACTTTAAAATATAATCTGTACTTTGCCGAGGAATAAGTTTTGTGCTTTATTTCATCCAGCCCTACATATTTCCCCTGGGAAGTGCGCTGTTTACGTCTCGAAAAAAGGTTATCAAAATAGCACCGCAGGGCCGTGAAAATTCAATTGTTCTCTACTCTTTCAGGTCCTTAGTTTAAGACTGTTTTTCATGTTTGTATAACCAGTGGACTAATGAGGAGGGTGAACAGAAATTCATTGAGGGGGTCACTACTAATTGCTCTGTTTGTTTTCTTTACAAAATAGGGGATCCCAACACGGAGAGTGGAGTCTAGAACTACACTAGCGTTCTTAAGACTGGCCCGGGGGCCGCCCCGGTGGCGCAGTGGTCTAAGGCGTTGGCCTCTGATCATTCGCCCGAAGGGGTCCGGGTTCGAATCCCGGTGAGGCATGGATGTTGTGTTTGTCTTACGGCACTGGCTCTCTCCCTTCCCTGGAACCAGTGACCCTAAATTAGGGACGGGCGACTGCTTATAGCCCATTGAGTTGCTCACGGTGGTCGTTAAACCTCCAATAAAATAAAAAAAAAAAAAAAAAAAAGACTGGCCCGGGACGCGTATTTCACAAGTGAATGTACGGAATTGCGATTAAGGCCATTTCCGCCACGCGATTGGTTCAAACCTACTTTGGAGATTGCTAGCAGGCGGGGCCTATGAGGCAATGAGGTCAGTCGTGACCGAGACATGCTGAATTATATCTTGGGAAGTTCTGCTTCCTAAGAAATTCACTGTGAGGTTACTTAACATATGTGACAAATGATTATATTGACTAATAAGGTAAAGTAGTTTTGTGCACGATAGCATAAGGAATATCTGCAGTTTTTCAGATGAATACAAGTCGAAATCTATCTAAATATATTAAAATTGAGAACGACTTCAATAAATAGCTATCCATATTTCATATCGGCCAATAGATGGCAGCACGTCAACCTAGTACCCGTTACGATTTGTGAAAGTGCGTATATAAGGATACTAAAAAGTACCCTTTTAAAGGTCCTTTCTATAACCCTTAAAAGGACCTTTAACAATGAAAATTATGTCTCCACACCGAAATATTTATTCTGACGATTAAGTTTCTGTCCTCATGAATGTGAAGTGGTCTATCTAGAAAAAAATCAAAAAGAGTGATTTTATATTAGCAAAGAACTACCTAATGACCCGGAGTAAAACTTTAAAACAGTGTTCTGTTTAAATAAGACAGTTCCGTTGGAATAAATACTCCGGAATATTGTTTTCCATATATTGTGTCTGATAAAGTAGTAAGTGATCTGTCATATATATATTTTTCTAATATTTAGGAAATTCCTCATATTTTTGTCCCTCCAAACTTCATCAAAAATGCCTTCAATTCTAACCCCTTCCCCCACCCCCGTCTTTTCTCCCCGAAAATTAAAAAAAAACGTTAAACAACTCTAGGGTTCTCCTTACAAAACACATCAGTACTAATCATAGCTAAAGGAGGAGTGAGCGCAGACGTGCTGACATCTTTTGGGCGCAGTGAGAACTATATAGGTTGAAGATAAGTCACAAGTTCATGCTGATATAAAAATTCAAAAGTTCCCTACCAATAAAGTACACTCTCTCGCATTCCGACTGTACGGGTAAAACAACTGAAGATAACCATTTCGCAAAGAAAACACCCAAAATTAAAATGGCTTATGGGCGAGTGTAGCGAAGCCTACATGTCTCCGTCACATGACTCTCCTCATAGGCCCCGCCTACTCGCAATCTCCAAAGTAGCTTTGAACCAATCGCGTGGCGGAAAGGGCCTTAATCACAATTCCGTTCATTCACTTGTGAAATACGCGTCCGGGACAGTGAAAGTGCAGAAAGTGGCTGACGACTGCTTTGCAGGAGAGGAGTGCAAGGCAAAGTCGCTGGCTCGAAGGAATTAAGTTAAGGAGGGGGATGTATTGTGTCTGGGTGGCACGACGTTAAAATTTGAGTTCTTTACAAAATAGAGGATTCCAACATGGAAAGTGTAGCCTAAAGCTACACTAGCGCTTTTAAGACTGCCCGGGGACAGTGAAAGTGGCTGACGATTGCTTTGTAGGAGAGCAGTGCAAGACAAAGTCACTGACTGGAAGGAAGGAAGTTAAGGAGGGGAGTTAACTGTGTCTGCGGGGCACGACGTTAAAATTTGAGTTAGATAAACAAAAAGGGCATTTTCTTTTAAACAAATTGTTAAAGTACAGTACTATTTTCATAAGCAAAATTTCGAAAAGCAATTTAAGACAACGCATTCAGAGCAAGCAAAAAGTTGAAGGCGATATTCTACCAAAACTTGTATCTTACACCAGTGGCGTAACTAGTCAAATCCGGGTATGTATGTATGTGTGTCCAGGTAGAGGGGTAGGGATTGCACGAATTCCTTTGAAGCCGATAGTGAAAAGCATTAAAGCCTCCCCAGTTGCTTATATCCATTCGTCCGAGAAGTGTTTGGGTTCGAATCCGGGATAGGCATAAATGTTGTGTTTGTCTTACGGCACGGGCTCTCACCCATCCCTAGAACCAGTGACCTTAAATTAGAGACGGGCAAATGTTTATAGCCCCATTGAGTTGCTCACGGTGCTCGTTAAACCTTCAATAAAAAAACAACATTGAAAATGTGTTGTTTTAGTATTTCGTATAGAAAACGTTGCTATCAAGCTTGCCCCACCAAAAATGGTACTAGCCCACCCGTCGCCCATCCAGATTTCGTAGTGTAGCGACGTCCCTGCAGCAGGGCTTCAACTGCCAAGGGTTTGGACATGCCATGTCTAACTCTTGACAATAACCAAAATGTGTATACTACGGCAAAGGCCATTGCAGCAGGGAGCTCACAGCTGTTAAAAAGACAGAGCATCACTGTGTCAACTGCAGTGGAGAGAATGAAGCTAACTGGCAAGGTCGCCCCGTTTTCAAACAGCTTGCCAACAGGCTGCAGAAAGCTCCCTAACTTGCCTAACGCCCGTTCCTTGGCGTTAGGCAAGTCACGGCGACACAAAATGTTTAAAGAAAACAGTCGGATTCAGTTCTGTTGTGTTTGACTCGCAATGGAAATGTCAAGACTCAAAACTCTCCGCTTCACCTTCTATAAGATATGGAACTAATGCGCAGCGATCAACGCTTAAAGGTTAACAATAACACCTGTCACAGACTCCCTCCTGTCAAATGAATATTGAACCCCATTCTTACGCGAGCAGGTGCAGTGGCGTCTGTGTTCGGGCGAGGGGAGCTGAAGTAAGATTGATATAGGTAGAAAACACTATTACAGATTTTGCTACTACAGATTCATCCCATCAACGCATTCTCGATAAAGAGGTTAAACGTTAGAGATCAGCATCAAGTTGGCAGCCACTCAGTAATTACTTAGTTAAATGTGCCACTTTTTTTTGTTTTTTAGTCTTTTATAAATCGTCGTACTTTATCTAAAATTATTGAAATTGGGTGGGGTTTTTTTGTCCAAAGTTCAGTAAACTTTATCATGGGAAGATTAGGCCTAGGTACAGTATCATGTGATGCCCAATTAAACCTTTTGTGTCCTGTAGAGACAGAAAAGATTTGCAACAGGATCGGAAGAGAATTCAATACGATGATTGATTAGGCAAAAATCCCAATAATTACGGAGAAAATTTGCGTCCAGTAATGTATTTGTACTAACTAGCCTTGTGACACGTAGATTCAATGCGAGATGATGATGCATTTTCTGAATAAAGTTGACGAAGCTTTTCCAAAACCCTTCTGGGAGAATATTCACTTATACATATCCATACGCGACATTAATCACTTTTAGCATAACTGCAGGATAAAAAAAGAAGAGATTTTGATAAAATTTTAGTGAAATTCCTTTACCGCACGGAAAGAGACGCACGTATCTTTGAGCATAGTTTACAGCAATAGCATCGATGCTGTGTACAGCGCCTTCTATGATTTAGAGAATCCGTTGCAGAAGCGCACGACACACTATCTCTTATAGCCACTATAGTGATAATTATGTTGTTATTACATGGTGTCAGATTGTGGGATTGTGAATTTCGTGGTATGACTAATTCTAATGAACTGTGTTAAATTTATAGTATCAAGTAACATGGATTCGACTAACGCTCGTCTTCCTCGTGAACTGGAAGTGACTGCTGACAATATGGCTACAAAATGGAAGCTGTGGAAACAGACTTTCGAATTGTACGCAATTGCTACAGAGCTTTTTGAGAAACCACCGCAGGTATGGGCCGCTACATTTATGTCAGCAATTGGAACTTCGGCAACTATGATTTTTAATATGTTTAATTTAACTGAAGCAGAGCAAAGCGACGTAGCTGTGATTAAAAGATTTGATGATTACTTTCCCCCAAAACCTAATGAGACGTATACACGCTATTTGTTTTTTACTTGTATTCAAGAAGAGCAAGAATTTTTTTATTCTTCTCACGGTGTATGATAAGTCAGGTCAAGGCTGAACTGGATCCTATCAGGCTGTAACATTACCGTTGAAGACAATAGACTTTTGGTGATCGGCCAGTGGGCGTTAGGGACGATTTCAGCCGTTAGATGGCACTGCGTCCCAAGGTATAAACACCTCAGTTTCTGCGTTGTTTGAATTGCGGAATTGTTTATGTTCGTTGTTTTTCTTGTTTCTTTAAAAAAGCCTTCTAGTTTTAAAACCAAACTGTTGTTTTCACAACAAAATCTAACCCATTTTCAAAATGGTTTACTACTGTGTGCCGATGTGCACATCTTCTAAAAAGAAAAACGTGGGATGGAAACAGAGTTGGAAAAATGGCGTCAAGCATTAGGATGTGAATCATGTGATGCATTTTTACACAGCTTACAATGTGGAAAAATTTTACGTTAAGAGCATTAACCGTTGTTTAAATGTAGGATCACAAATTTTATCCGTTGATATCAAATTTGTTCATCCATGGCTTTCAGAAAGCCATGGTTCATCGTACAATATGCACGCAGGTCGGGAAAATCTCGCCGAGAAAAAGCAGCCATTTTGCCACGACGCACTTTCTCTGCCGTTATCGCCAGCACAGATGGAGGGAGCGCCTTATTCATTAGTATGATTAGGTACAAAAATAAAACAAATGTGTAAGATATATTGTTTATTACTAAATGAAAACATCAATAGTGAATGATTTCTCGGGCTGAAGATTAATCAAAATTATTTTTTTGCGAAAATTTCGGTACGTTTTAAAAATCAGCACTTTCTGCTAACGTTGCTCCAATGACTTACACAAAAACTAATATTCCATGTTAAAATTGTTCCTCCGAATGTACAGCACCATCTAATTTTACAAGTACAATTTTTTTATGATAAAGGGTCTATTCTCTATTGCACCAGTAAAAAAACCAGCATCGTCTGCTGTGAAATCTTCACGTTAGAGTACTCACTCTGTGGCCCAAAAAATATATATATAACGCTTATTTGACGAATTCCATGTGATAGGCAAAAAGTGCATGTTTGCGAAGCGTTCCAGGTTATTGGTTTTTTTTTAAATTCCAAGCAAAATAGCACTCGTAAAATACGAATGTTTCTGCCGCTTCCTCCCATAAGAAAGCATAGGTTGTACCAAATCATCGGCCTACACGTTCTTCGCGCCTACTGGTGACAAGTAACATTAACGGGCGTTTTTGTTTCCAAAGTCGTATCACCTGACTATCATACACCGTGTTCTTACTTAACCAAACTTCGAACGAAGATTAGTGATTGTGCTTTCGGTAATTTACAAGATAGCTTGTTACGTGACCAGATTGTGCGCGGTATACTCGTACATTCAGATAAAGCACGTGAATTATTATTAGCTGAAAGAGAGCTTACATTGAATAAAGCGATTGATATATGCAGGGCCAGTGAACAAGCTACGAATCAACTTCAGGAAATGAGGACAGTAATGAATAAAGAAAAAGAAGTCCTTTCGTTAAGAATAAACAAACAAAAGGCCCCTAGAGAATTCAATGGCTCAGAAATGCATGGAAAATCAAAGTCCACAGTAGACATCAAAGCAAAAAGAGTGTGTTGGCGATGTGGTTTGGTGCACCAATTTCGGAATTGTCCTGCTTTCAGTGGGACGTGTAATTCCTGTTCCAAGAAGAGACACACACTATACGCGCCAATGTAAAGTGAATATGAAAACCCTTAAGTCACGGAATAAGGAAGTTCATGAGATAAACGAATCTGATAGTGATTTGAAGGACATTACTACATATACCTGTGATACTTTGCATATAAGTGAATTGGTTAATTTCTCAAATAATTACAAAGGTAAATGGTATACAAAGGTGCAATTTGATAACGGGATTTGTGCCAATTTTAAGATTGACACTGGTGCAGAAGGGAATATCATAACTGCAGGATTGGCAATCTCAGCGGTCCGCTCTCCCTCTACCGGCAAAAGAAGAATTACTGTAGTACGGGTAACGTCTTTGGCTCAATGCTTGGCTGTTGGTAGATCGCTCATTACGTTCAGTTGTCGTAGTTTGGTGTATTTTTGCATTCATTCTGGAATTAGAGAGTTGTATAATGGAGAATTCCGTGAAGAAGAACAAATCATATTGTTGTGTCCCGCAATGTCGTTCCCAAGGTTTCGGCTATGTTTTCCACAAATTAGTATAAACGTTTGTGCCTTGCGTTTGAAATCCTTCCAGTGAAATGCTACTAACCTAGTAACGTCTTTGAATGAATAATAAACAAGGCAGCATGTTTTTATAGCATAGTAGTAATTAAAAAATCCGCATTTCTACATAATCTTGAAAACAAATAATTGCTGTTATCTATATAAATTTAAACTTCATTATGGAACAAGATTTGCAATGTTCTGTCAACAGTCATAGGTTCAAAAACGCAGAACCCAATGATGATCAACAATTATCAATTCACAAACACTTTTAGGAACAGAATGTTCAAAAATTACAAATGTTATTGTTGACAGTATTGAAAATGGGTCCTGGGAAACGTCAAGTGAAACGAAATGTCAGCTTTTAATAGTAATCCGGATTAGAACACCCCTGTCGGTATTACTATATCACTTGCCTGAAAATGTAAAAATAAAAATTACCTGCTACAGTAAAGCATTACTTCTACACAGTGCTTACACGTTCCGCTTCTGCCCGCTTTACAAGAGCACTCAAATGACTTTATAGAAATTTCACTGTTACTTGTATCTAAAACACCGTTGATGGAGTGAGGCGACGACGTTATTGCCGTGGACTGAATGCAGTGCGAAACTATGAGAATTTCTCTTCCATCTTCCTTCTTAATTCCCCAAGAAATTATATGGCCTGCATTAACAATCACTTCCCCTTCTTTAATGCATCTTGAATATTTGGAAGCGTCCACAAATTTCATTATTTCAAGGATTGAAAGCGACAAACCAGCCATTCTAACATTCGACTTTATGGAAACACTTGCGACGTTACCCGTACTAGAGAAATTTGTTTACGTTTGCGCTGCGCCCCTATAGTTCGTTGAGGTTCCCAATTGGCAAAACAACTATCTGTAAAGATTTCAAATTTACCAGTTAAACAACTGAGATCTTTGAATAATACGTATACACCGGTTCTGGGCGAGATAAGCACTAAGTGTATTATACAGAACAAACCTGTTACACTTAATTTTCTAGTGTTTGAGGGTAATTTCAACTGCATTTTAGGATGCTATGCTTGTGAGAACTTAGTTTTAATAGTAAGAAATAAGGATTTCCTACAAGTCCATGAAGTTGGAAGTACTATTCTAGAAAAGATTTTTCAAGGTGTTGGTTGTATAAAGAATTTAAATATGATATAGAGCTGCAAGAAGGGGCTTCGTTAACTATACATCCACCACCTCTGGTGCGCATCGCCGGTACACTCAACAGCCACCGCTATATCTCCGACGTTTTAGAGCCTGTAGTCCTCCCTTACCTGCAGAACCTGCCAGCGGCCACGTTTCAACAGAACAATGCGCGCCCGCACGTGGCACGCATCATGCAACAATTCTTCACGGCCCACCAGGTGTCACTGCTTCCGTGGCCCGCCTGTTCTCCCGATATCTCGCCCATCGAACGTCTGGTCGCTTATCGGCAACCGAGTGGCCCGGCAAGCACCCCCGCGGCTACGCCTGATGAACTGTGGCAACGTGTGGAAGCAGCCTGGACCGACATACCTCAAGCCCACATCCAAAGCCTCTTTCGTTCGATGCCGTGGCGTGTGGCGGCCGTTATTGCCAGCCATGGGGGCCACCGAACTACTGATGTCTGCGTGTTCCGCAAGTCACACGGGCCTGTAAGCTCAATGCGAGCACCTCGATCACGAAACAGGTGTTTCCTCCCCTCCCTGTCTCTAAAACAATGAATTAGTCTTAACTCACGATCCGGTGTCGTTTTCACATTGCAGTTTCTCCCAGAATCAACTCGGGTTACGTATGCGCCCTACATCTCAGCGCATGCGTCGGGTGAAAGTTCGTTCCGGAATGGGGCTCTTATAGTGAAAAGCAGCACAGCTTCCGCAGCTGATCGCCTTGGCAAGCCTCGAACGGAGAGATAATGTGAGTGGGAGGGAAGATAAAGGAAGTGGCCGAACAGGATTACCCTAGCAGCCGCCTGTTTGTGAGACGTTTTCAGTCATCGTTTGGAGTTTATTCGTAATCATCATCTAGGCTCATGGGTGAGGGGGGTCCAAACCCCCTCCCTACACCCCTGGGTCCCACAGATGCTCAATTGGGTTTAAGTCTGGGAAATTAGGGCGCCAGGAAAGTATTTAAAGTCTTCATCGTGCTCTTCCAACCACTCTAGGATATTTTTAGCTGTGTGACACGTCGCATTGTCGTTCTGGAAGATCCCATCCGCCCCAGGGAAGAAAATCAGCATGTATGGGTGTACGTGGTCTACAAGGATGGATTCATAACGAATTCGGTCCATATAGTGCCTTCCACAGGTATGAGTGGACCCAGAGAATGACACGAAAACATTTCCCAGACCATAACGCTGCCACCACCAACATGTGTTCTTCCAGCAATGGTTGAAGAGTGTTTGTTCTCCGATGTTTCTCGCCTTATACGCCAACGTCCATCCGTTCGATGAAGGAAAACGTGACTCATTGGAGAAGGCAATCCTTAGCCAATCAGCGGAGGTCCAATTCCGATACTGCCGTGCAAATGTAAGCCTTTTCTGCTGATGCACCTTCGTTAGCATAGGTGCAGTGACCATCCGTCTGCATCGGAGCCCCATACGCAGCAGGGTTCGCTGAATTGTCGTTTGAGGCACTTCCGGTAGCCTCCTGGTTTTCAGATAAGATCATATGTAGAGGATTTTAGGAAGGGAGTGTCTGACCCCAGGTCTTAAACAACACCTTAGAAATAGGAAGCTAAGAGATTTAGGCTAGAGTGCCCGTTAGGAAAGTGACACGGAAGCGAGGTAGGAAGACGCCCTTATTTATTACCAGGGGACCAGTACCAAGGGTCCAACGGCTTAACGTGCCCATCCAACGCACGGCGGATATTTAGTGGTTCGAGCGTTCGTATCTGCTCTGGAGAGCCCCGGGTGTCCTAGTGGGCAACGTTCGTGACTGCCATGGAGAAGACCTCAGGTTCGATCCTAGCCAGGTACGAACGCTCGATCCACTAAATATCCGCCGTGCGTCGGATGGGTACGTTAAGCCGCCGGACCCCGGGTACTGCCCCCGGTAATAAATAAGGGCGTCTTCCTCCCCTTTCTACTTCGCTTCCGTGTCACTTTCCTATCGGGAACTGTAGCCCAAATCTCCTAGCTTCCTATTTCAAAGGATTGTTTAAGACCTGGGGTCAGACACTCCCTTCCTAAAATCCTCTACATAAAAAAATCTGCTCGGGATCGAGCCTGAGATCTTCTTCGTAGCAGTCATGAACGTTGACCACTAGGCCACCCCCGATATGTTTTCAGATCAGTTCATATGTAGAGGATTTCAGGAAGGGAGTGTCTGACCCCAGGTCTTAAACAACCCTTAGAAATAGGAGATTTGGGCTAGAGCGCCCGATAGGAAAGTGACACGGAAGCGAGGTAGGAAGACGCCCTTATTTGTTACCGGGGGACCAGTACCAAGGGTTCGACGGCTTAACGTGCCCATTCGACACACGGCGGATATTTAGCGGCTCGAGCGTTCGTACCTGCTCGGGATCGAACCTGAGGTCTTCTTCGTAGCAGTCATGAACGTTGACCACTAGGCCACCCGCGGCCCGATATGTTTTCAGATCAGTTCATATGTAGAGGATTTCAGGAAGGGAGTGTCTGACCCCAGGTCGTAAACAACCCTTAGAAATAGGAAGCTATAGGAGATTTGGGCTACAGTGCCCGATAAGAAAGTGACACGGAAGCGAGGTAGAAAGGGGGAGGAAGACGCCATTATTTATTACCGGGGGCCAGTACCCGGGGTCCGACGGCTTAACGTGCCCATCGGACGCAGTGCGGGTATTTAGTGTTTTTTTTTTTTTTTTTTTTTTTTGTATTGGAGGTTTAACGACCACCGTGAGCAACTCAACGGGCTATAAGCCCGTCCCTAATTTAGAGTCACTGGTTCCAGGGAAGGGAGAGAGCCAGTGCCGTAAGACAAGCACAACATCCATGCTTCACCGGGATTCGAACCCGAACCCCTTTCAGATGAATGATCAGAGGCCATCGCTTAGACCAATGCGCCACAGGGGCGGCCTTTTAGTGGTTCGAACTTGCCCAGGATCGAACCTGAGGTTATCTCCATGGCAGTCACAAACGCTGACCACTAGGCCACCCGCGGCTCCGATATGTTTTCAGAAACCCTCCAAGCCAGCTCATGATACGTGCCTTCATTCATTGGCTACGCGCTGTTGACGTCAAAAGTAGGAGGTGGTCACAATAATGGGACTCGTCTGTGTATATACCACTTATTTCGTCGCTGTAGATGACTTGTTTCCTCTTTATGTTTGCCTGTCCAATAGAAAGAGCGCTAAAATTGAATCTTAATTCCACCCCGGTTTACAGTGGATTCTTTGTTAACGCCTGTTAAAGTCGTTATTGACGACTTGTTTATTTGTTGGTAGATTAAGATGTACTGATATGTGCCGTGTAGGTCAAATATCTCGTTTAGCAATACTAAACTGACCACAGTCATAATGCTAACCGATTAAAATATAGCATGAAAACAGTAAGAATGTTCTACATTTCAGTTTCATTTAGGGCTGGGAACTCTGTCGCACTGTTGGTCAAGCAGTCTGCCTGTCCGTTAGGATGCGTAATTCGATTAATCTGTCGTCTAAAACGTAGATTCGTTGGAAAAACGTTTTCCGAAAGTTAGATTAATAATGATGTTTCAATTTGCAATGATTCGTCATTCGGAAATGCCTAGGTCCATGGGAAGAAAACAAGTATAATGGAAGAAGCGTTCTGACAAGCTGATATAAAAAAAATAAGAGTTGTGACAAGCGGGTTCCGAATTTTTGACAAGTAATTTGTTGAGTGACGTACAAATGGTCTATTTTGTGCCAAAAATTGGCGTAAAACTTCTACCACTGTTTTCTATATTTTTTTTCGGTGTGATAACATCATTACCAACTGAAAAGCATGCAAATTATTGTCGTGTCGTCAAAATGTTTTGCGCACGATGCGCATCACTCTTGGGCAATTTGTTGTCATTATAAATGGGAGTGTTATTCAGCTTTGGTACTTCCGAGGATTTTGTGAATTTTGGTGAGTGTTTTGTTTTGTGCTTTGCTTTGCTTTGCTTTGCTTTGCTTTGCTCTGCTCTGCATTTTTTTTTGGGGGTGGTGGGTTGTGTTTATGTAGGCACGATATTCGCGGTACTTCGTAGGGTTTCTGCGTTGTGCGAGGTATGTGCAATTGAATTTGACGAAATAATGTTTGCTATTAGTTGGAGGTTGGCTGGGAGAATATTCCAGATAGTAATATAAGTGGCTTCTCAACATTACATGTGAATTAAATCAATCTAGTTCTGATGCTCCTCTAAATCTTCGTGAGCACTTTGGGTACTCGTAATAGTGAGTACAGCAATTTCTCCTACTGAGGCAGTCTCCTGTTCAAATATAGTGTAGGGGAATTCAGTTATAGTGTAGGGGAATTCAGTTATAGCGTAGGGAATTCAGTTAAACAAGACACTTCAAAATATAACCATCCTGCTGTGTTTGGACTCTTTGTGACTAAAATTCAGTCTTTCAAGACCTGATATTCTTGAACAGGAACTAAAGTTGAGGCTGTTACTAAAAAAAAAAAGGGGGGGGGGAGTTGTCATGAACTCAACCTTGAGGCGTGCTAACTTAAGGAAAATTTTATTTGACACTTGTGGTTCTTATCTCCTGTTACTCTCCTCTAAACTTGTCTTGTTAAAACTTTATCACTTCACACCTCTCGGCTAAAGTGAGTACTCCATTTCTAAGGGCTCAAGCCTCCCCTGCCTCTTATGGGTGCCCTTGCTAGTCTTAGAGTTAAAGCAATGTCCTGTGTCCATATCACTTCTGAATAGGCATTTTGTGCTAGTGTACAAAACAAAGTTGTAAGGATTTTATGCTTCTTAAAGGGATTATGGCAGTAGACCCATTTCAGTATTTGCTGAAAATAAGCTAATCTGAATTGAAATGCAAGTATGGACTAACTTGAAACTTCTATCAAATGTAGTTACTAGTTAGCTATTGAGAATGGCTGGCTGTAGAGATCTTAAGACTAGAAAGTCTACTTCATGTGTAGGCCTTAATTTAACATTTATCTAGACAAGTAATTGTCTCTAGTAGCTGAATTCTCACCCTAATTTCTCTGGGTAATAAGGGACTTAAGATATTAGACCAGTATCATCTTCTGAATGTGATTAAGGACAGCTTTAAGGTAAAGTCAAATGGCTTAGTTCTAAAAAAAATGGCAATGCAGTAGATTTCTGCTATCAGTTAATTGGGGCAGCCATTTGTCTTGCTAACACTGAGTTAGCTGTCTTGAATAAAGCTTTGTTTAATTGGGTTAGTGTTTTAGGACCAACATGTCCCAATTAACAGGAACCTACTATACTTATGGGCAAGGATGGATTGGCAGTCTCAAAAGTGCCTGGGGAAATTTTTGCAAATGGGCCTGTTCAGTTGTGCAGTACTACTGCATCACAACTGAAAATCACTAAGAAACAAAGTAAAAAGTAGTTGCTCTGGAAACAGTGGTAAGCATAATAGGGGAAGTTTACCAGTCACACTTAAATTGAAGTGGGTGTTGGGGAAAATTTAACTTCGGCCTGTGCCAAGATTTTACTGTAGCAAAATTGTACTGTTTTTCTACTGTGGACAGTCTGAAATTTCAAGGTATTTAAATATCGTGGCAAACTCAACTGACGTGGAAAGTGAATAACCAGATTTAAATAACTAGTTTAGTTATGTATGCAATTGCACTGGAGAAGCTTCAAACTTTGAACACTAAATATTTATTTGTTTAAAGTTTTTTCTTAAGAATGCTGAAGTAAGAACATAAACCAAAAAAAAAAAAACTGCTAATAGCCTTGTCATGTTTGACAGATTGTAAAGTCTTGATTTTCATACTTTTTTTTTTGAGCTTCTAGTTAAATTTTCAATGAAGCTGGTTGAAATTCCAGCAGATATTTGAGAACTGCTACTACTGAAATTATGTTGGAGTTGTACCAAAAATCTTTCTGTATAAGACATCATTATTAAATTAAAAAAATGCAGAACTTTTACATTAAATTTTTCTACTTGTACTGAAATTGTAATTTTCCTATTGTAGACAGTCACAGAAATTTTTAAATATTGTGAAAATTCATTTAGTGATCATATATTCATGTTTCAATTACAAAACATGCTTTTATGCTTCAGTTACGTATTATTATAAAGACACTTTACTAAATCATAAAACATTTTGCAGCTTCATGTTGAATATCGCTGTAAATGCCTTCATCTGCAGAATTTGTCAGTTATCACAAGTGTAGGCTGCATAGCTAGAACATCTTTTTAAAATGAAATTCTTATTTTTAGAACATTTCGTAAGAATCAGTACTAATGTAATCACCTTGCCCATCCATGCATATTTTTGTTTTAGACATCTCAAAAATTATTTCTGCAGTTAATAGGAAATCGGAGGATACGAAGTTTGACACTCTAAATATCCTATGTACTCGTACTTAATGAATTCACTGTTAAGGGCTATTAAAGTCTAAAATTCAAAAAATTGAACTCTGTTGTGAAGAAACTATTCAACTTAGAGAAAAATATTGTTGTGCCTCTCAGATTAAGCTTAACTGTTCCTTCTCTAATATTTAAATTTTCTAATTGAGTAGTTTCCTGCTAGAGGCACTGAAGACAGATTTAGTTTTCAGATTTTTCAAAATTTTATGCAAATGATAAGAGAAGTTGTAAAGTGAAGCAGGGACCACCTGAAATGTTTGTCACTACATGTGGAATCCTGAAGGAGACTAAAATAGTCATAATTCAGTCTGGGTTCTAGACTAAAGGGGTCAGGAATGCT
Source organism: Macrothele yani (assembly GCA_039090855.1). NCBI lineage: Eukaryota > Metazoa > Arthropoda > Arachnida > Araneae > Macrothelidae > Macrothele > Macrothele yani. Next base: position 97,376,215 of record CM076992.1, on the reverse strand, counting down.
GTTAGCATGACAGATTTATGGGAAAGGTTAGTTTGGGTCAAGAAATTATAGTGTAAGTGTAGTACTGAGGGACTGACAAATGCATTTTGATTCCTAATATTCTAATTTCTTAGTGAGCATGGGGAAGAGAAAAGTGAGGGGCTCTGCCAAATAGCTGAAATCAACAGAAAAGAAATTAGCAGTAGTGTTTCTCAATACAAGAGAAAAAGTAGCTGCATTGCTTGGCTCCGATAAGTGGATCAGAAGTTTGCCTGATACAATAGGGAAAGTGGCAGATGGCAAACCCTCTGCCTAACATTGTAAGAAGAGGCAAGTTAACAAGTACACATGATTTGCTAGTGTCCATGTTATAATTGAGCGACAAGTGACCAGGAATCAAAAATCGTTGCATCTGAAAGTTCCAGGATTCGGCGAGTATCTGGGCGCACAAACGTTGACTAATGCTCTTCTCCTTTCTAGGAGAACATTACATGGTCTTTTAGTGATACCCCTACACTTCAGCAGCCAGACCAGTGGAAGTGAATGTGCGTCTGTGTGTTTAAAGACTGCATAAAGCAGTTTCTTACTGTTTGATATAGAGTATGTGGTGTTGGTTATTAAACTAGCTGGCACAAAGGTGCTTTGGATTATTAAACTAAGTTTTTTAAGCGCCACTTATATCACACAGAGCTTTGTTCTACCAAGATAGCAACAGATATTAAAGACCCGTAACAAGAAGTTTGAGTGACTGTCTCAAAATTGCTCGATGAACAGTGCAATCTACTAAAAATTTGCCAAGTTGGTCATAGTGACCTGTTAACAGCAAAGATTCATCAGCATATATAAATTATGTAAATATGACTGTCTAAATTAGTGTTCATGTGCTGGCAATCCTAGCAGTTGATTTGTGGATGCTCTTGTAAAAGTAAGTTTAAGTGCATATCCCATTACAGCAGTCTTTGCAAGAAAACTTACCCAATCCTTCTAGTTTGAAGAATAACTCTTCTGAATTCATTAACATATCAATTGGTGGTCCTCGGTGGGATCGCTACCACAACACTAGTGGTCCACGTTGTGACCAGTCTTGACAATATGTAGAGGATTTTAGGAAGTGTCTGACCCCCAGGTCTTAAACAACCCTTAAAAATAGGAAGCTAGATTTGGGTTAGTGCCCAATAGGAAAGTGACATGGAAGCAAGGTAGAAAGGGGAAGGAAGACTCCCTTATTACTGGGGCCTGACAACTTAACGTGCCCCTTCGATGCACGATGGATATTTGGTGGTTCAAGCATTCGTGCCTGCCTGGGATCGAACCAGTCTTCTCTGTGGCAGTCGCTAACATTGACCACTAGGCCACCTGTGGCCCCATAAAACCAAAACTGACAATCCAAAGTTTTCAGGGCCCCTCAAGCTCTGTGCCCTAGGCATGCACCTATTGGGGAAATCGGTCTGAGCTTACCCACAACTACACAGCAAAGAAACTAACTGCAAGTTTCATGCAGAGTAAGTGTTAGAATAAAATGCCCAGTTACTGATCGTGTGGGAGCTGACTTTGTGGCTTCATCTAATTACTTTCAGTACTAAAATTACTTAACAGGCATTAGAGGATAAATTTACAAGGTACAGTACCTCTCAAATTTTTGATCTATACACTAGATCATAATCACATTTTAGGTAATTTAATCTATTAAACTCTGTAAATGTTGATGTAAATACTTCCAGAGCCCCAATTAACTGTACAAAACAGATGTATGCATTGGGACTCCAAGACTTATAAATGAGCTAGACAAAGCACTTTAATTGTGGTGGTAATCCTGAAGACAGGTCTACTAGCCCAAAATTGAACTTCATATAAAAAGCTTCATAATTTTTAGTAGGAAAAATGTATGAAGTAACAAGTTTTTACTAACTCTTGTAGCAAGTCTTGCATAACTAGCCACTCCAGTGTTTCTCTTCTGTCAAACCCCTGTTCTATGAAACTGTACCAGATTTGTCTAGTTAATTGGGACACATCTGGACTAAAACATGTTGGCCCATTTAAGTGGCTGCCTCAAATATGTAAAGCTTGATCCTAAAGAAATCAGGATGTTGAATTGTCACAAACAGCTTCCCCAATTAACTAGAATCTACTGTATTGCATAAACTAAAATTACTAGCTGTGGTAAGTTCTAACTTATAAATATTTCTGTATTTTCAGTGAAACATGGCTGATCCAGAACAAAATGAAACTGCTAGCCAGGGTTCAAGCCAGTCACCTGAAGCTTCAGCTCCTGTGAGCAAATCTAAACTGCTGGAGCAAATACTAATGCTACTGGCTAGTTCTGTACCAGGTGTCTGGAAATGGCTAGAGTTATTAAAAAAGGAAATATTGCTGGCAAGTAAGTGCTATGTGAAACTAAAATTTGATTGTCTTCAGAAAATCGCTTTTCAGATTAAGTGTGTAATTAAAGTAACTCTAACAAACTTGGATTCCGAACCTGTTAATTTGAGTGTCAAAGTAAATTACAACACGAAAAAATTTCGCAGGATGCTTAAATTCAATTTAACAAGTAGAAAACTGACTAGTCATACTACCAAAATAATTCAGTGAACTCCAGATATGAAACCCAATCTTCTAGCTATGTCTTGATCAGATGTAAATGGCTTGCTTATAGCCTCAGACTCCCTGCATAAATTCTCAGCTTTCTAACTACCTTCAAGGATTGTTTTAAAGTTCAATGGTAGTCTTCAGAGAGCTAAAACAAATATTTCTGGAACTAATAAACTTAAATTCTCCTGGGACAACCTTTCTTGAAAGGATGCCAAACAGCTCTGGCAAGGCTTTACTTTAAATATATAACACTCAACTTATGATCTCTAGCTTAGCTGAGATCACAAGTTAAGTTACATATTTTAACAAACTTTTTCAATACTAAGTGTTACTTCATGCACCCAAAGGGTTTTGCTGCTTGGGAGTGTCTTCTCACTGACTAATATAAGTACTAGTGTCTAGAATCTTCTGTGGAAGATTCTAGAGAAACTGCTTTACTCCTTTTGATTCTTATTCCTGTTGAGCTAATTTTGCTAGCTCAACAGGAATAAGTTACAGTAAATGGCTAATCTTTAAATATTAGTCAGGCTACTTTCCTGTTAATGAATACATAAAACCAGAAAATTTCCCACTTTTAAAGCTAAAGATCTATCTAGTCAGAGGCTAATAGTGTATGTGTAACATCTACCTGTTTTCAAGACAGCATTGACTCTTAATTTGATGGCTGTGAAATACTGATATTATGCAGTCAATGAGAACTGTTAGCAATCCTTGCTGCCAGACTCCTGTGCAGCAATTGTAAATTTTGTAATGCCTGAATGAAATTTCCTTAAAGCTCTCTAAATACATACTTTCAGCTTTAAACTGTCTTAAAAGCTTTCTCTGTACCATTTTTATTACTAATATATTATAGTACTGAATCTTGTAACAACTCCTTAAAACTAGTCTGATATATAATCAACCATAAATCCACTACTGGATGGTCTCCCAGTTTCTTGCACCAATCTTAATGCCACTCCTGTATGCTTCCAAATTTCATCCACCAATCTCCCATGTGATTTTTGTCCCTTAGTATAAAGTCCAAAATTTTGGTGGTATGTCCTTCTGGAAATATGTCCAGCCCATTGCCATTTCAAGGATTTTATTCTTAGTTCTTCTACTCTTGTCACTTTCCTTATCCACAAGTTTCTCTTATCTTTTCTGGTTACACAAAGCATGAATTTTACCATGCTTTGTTGTCTGCAACCTTTGTAGATCTTCCTGTAGTTAAGTCTAACATCTGTTCTGTACATAATTACTAGGATGCATCAATTACTTCAATATATGCATACACATTCCATGCTACAGAAAATGTAACTTCCTAAGCTGATTTTATAGCATCAAATGCATGAATTTGTACAGAATGTTCCCATTAATAAAACAAATAAGTACTCCAATATGTAGAAATGTCCTTTTTGCTTTAACAACTTATTGCTCCAACAATTTCAGATGTTAAATTAAACATGGATGATAATTTCCTATTAATCTAATTAGCTTTGCAATTATTTGGCTGAACTAGATATACATAACTGCTTTCTGAGAACAGATTTGTGTGCAGATGTTTAAAAGTCTGGTCTAACACTGCAAATCTAGATGTATGTGTGAATTCTAATGGCGTGCCATGACACTTCAAATGTCAACCTCTTATCCAGGGGCCAAGTAAAGCTACAGAGGCATATGATGGGAAAATATAGTAAGACTCGTGGGTATATTAAGTGTGAGAAATGTTTCTGTAAATAAACATTGAATTAGCATTAACTTCTAGTGTAAAGGAATTCCTAAAACAGCCTGTTACAATGTAATGCAAGAGTGATGAACTAAATACAGTTCATACTAATACTACATATTCCCACACCCTACTAAAGAAATGCCTGCAAACATTTTACTGTTGCATATGATGCAGTATCTGATAGACTAACTCTGAAGGGCAATCAGGTGTAGTGTTAGCCATATCATGCTACTTGTATTTCTCAAATGCTACTCTGCATGAATATTCACCCACTCATCTTAAGGATTAATAACTGCTGCCTTCTATATGAAACTGTCATTTTTACCAAATATTTTGTGATTTTTACCAATTACAAACCTAATGGATGGGTGAATTTTCATCCATAGTAGCAAAACAGGGTTAAAAACATTGACATGCCAGTTTCTCAATGCTTACCCAAGCACCACAAATCTTAACATACTATCAAATCTGATGACCACATCAACTGCTCATAATGTCTAATTTTAAACAAATTAGACACTCAGTAACATGACTGAATTCATAAAAATAAAACTTAAGGGAGTTATTTTGCAAAACTAAGTGAACAGATGTCAATTCAGTTTGAATCACTTTCAACAGGCTGTTCCTTTTGGCTTAATTGAATAGAATTCTAACTGCATCATAATGTAAAAAAGCAGTTCAGTACTAAATCTGGAAATTTTGGAGATTTTCATCCAAACGTTAAATTCAACATGGTTTCACTGAATCCTCATAACTTTAACAAACTGCACAATCTAGACTAAACCAGCTGCATATTATCAATGTAAATAGAAAGTAGGAACAGGCTTTCTTATAAAATTTCATTCTGTGGATTTAAACTCTTGTACCTATATCCCAAAATTAAATATAAAAAGCTTCAAACATCTGCAGACTAGATTTTTGCTGAAAAGGGGCAAATGTGCAATGTTAGTACTAAGCAGTTTAGAAAAGTACTGCACCTTATGTCAGAATTGAAGTATTCTTGTTGCATAGGGGATACTACATATAAAACTTTATTGATCCAGGACTTGAGACATCGTACTTGCTGTTTTGCTTTAAAAGCACATTGGACATACTTTGACTAAAGCTTGTTGAATAAGCAAATTGCCTATTGTTTTGACAATTCAGTTTTCCATCAAGCAACAAAACACTACATTATTGGTAACTTGGAACTCAATTTAGCAAAACTGAACAGTTCTCTGAATTTCTAAAGTGAAGCTGTATTGTCTCAAATTGCAGATAAATGTATCTGCATAAACAACCAGTTAAACAGAACTTGCTGCAAACCACAATAGAATAAGAATTTAAAGAAATTAATAAAATAGTTACTAAAACACTAGATTCCAATGAGGACAAAACAAGTACATCAGAATTCAATGTTCAGCAATGTGTGAAATAGACTTTTATGGCAAAATCTTAAAATATTGGACTAAACCTCATAAAGACTTGCAGAATTTTTACATCCAGAAAGTTATGAACCTTCAAAAATTATAGAATTTTCAATTTAATTCAAAAGTACTTGAGGAAAAGACTAACAACTGCAAGAGGAACCTGGTAATTTAAATTTTCTGCATAAAATCTTCTGATGCCCACCAGATGGAGACATCTCAGTAGCTGAGCCCATCTTATGGATTTATGTCAGAAGCTGACTTAAAAATACACATAGCACTGTGGATTGTTGGCCACCATGGTGTAAAGCTTAACGCGCTCGGCTAGATATAGAGATCTGTGGTTAGATTCCACGGCGGCAGCTGAAAACAATTTTTCGGTTGCTATGTGTTTCTGGAACGTGGAAAGAGCGATGTACTTATTTATTTACTGACTCCACGTATTTGGAGGATTTTAATCTTCCGATGCAGTTTCTATACATTGAGAACAGGCTTTGATAAAATCTAGAGGCCTGAAACATGTGAATAATCCTTAAAATAGAATTAAGTATATTAATTTGAGTAAAGCCTTCAGTGTTTTAATTGCTGTAAGAAAGTGTTTAGCTTTTTAATCTAAAAGCAACTTGGAAATTATCAGTGTCTACATTCTGCTACTCTGATAAAGTGTTAAGTTAGGTACCGGACAGGATAGCTTATCTTAAGCTGTTGGTCAGAACTGCTGCAGACTGGGTCAAAATTATTTACCAAAACTAGCCTACAATCTTGACAAGAGAACTATGCTAAACATCAGAGCATAGTTTACTGTGAAAGAAACATGGCAAATCTCAAAGTGAGCCCAGGAGTAGATGGTCTACTTTAGTACACAGCAGCTGAAGTGTTTAAGGAGGCCCACTTAGTCTTATTAAATATCTAGACTAAGGGATGCAAAAATCATGCAGTTGTCAGTTTTTAAAACTTGCTATTAAAGTTGTCTAGCTATAATACACTAGACTCTGCTCCCTAGGCTGTAAGCATAAATCCTGAACTATTTTCCCCCTAGTGAACTGGATTTGACAGTGTATAACTTAAAACCAAATGAAATGTTGAGTTCCCCAAAAATATCCACTTTAGGAAAGACTTTAAATTAAACTAAAACTTCTAAATTTCATAACCTTGATCTTAGCTCTGAGGATTCCAAGAATTAAACCTATCTTCCAATCCACTAAAGGAAAAAAGCTTAGAAATCTGAAGCCAGTAACTTCAACAATTTAAGTACCTCAAGGTACTTGAAAATGACAAAGCTACTGTTCAACCTAATCTTCCTCCTTGAAATAAACCATAAAGGGGTGAACAGTAGCCTAAGCACTGTTCCATTAAGATTGTACTTTGTGTTGTAAAACTAAATGGTTGTCTTCAGACAAGTCAAATTACTGCACCTTGAAATGGCGCAAATTTTCCTTTGCAAGACTTGTTAAGCACTACTTGGCAATGGAAATCCCAAACTTACATTATTGCAGAAAAGATCAACAAATTCATAGGTTTTGTAACTTCAAAGTTGCACCAGTCAATTGAGATCTATTGGCAAAAAGTTAGTTTCAATTAAGTTTTTAAATCAATCTACCAAATTTTTTTTCATAAACACCAGGACAAGAATAGAAATTTGAAACTTAACAATCACTGGACTAAACACCAGTTTAAAGACTATCCTTGTAGTTTTCCATCAGTTTTGATGGATGACACACACCCAAACTATAACATTCTTGCTGGCTAGTAGTTCTTTCGGCTGTAGCTTGGGAAATCTAGTTAACTTTAGTATTGGTAAGCTTTTTGGAAGAGCTTATGACTTTCAAATTACATAGCATTAACCTTCTGGAAACTTTCTTGACTTCACTGTCCCTCATTGGAACAGTCCCTAATGCCTGGCCTTGGTCTATCATTCTCATTTTAGTCTGGGAACAGCATTTCATTTTTCAAAACTGAAAACTTAAACTGAGTAACTATTTCTCTGGTAATTGTAATTTCAGTTTCTCACTATGTTCCTTCTTCCTAGTAGTTAAATATAACTATTTCATAAATATTAGTATTTAATCTTAAATGGTCTTTCAATTTTTGAAAACTGAAGTCAGATGACACAAAAACTTCCTTTTAATCTTCAGGCAAGAAATTCTTCCACAGAATCCCAAATTTTCAATCATTTTGGAAGGTTCTTGAAATCTAACTGAACAGAAAGTTGGAGTGGAGGTGCTTTCCTGTCTGAGAATGGAATTCAGACTTTCAAAACTGAAGTTAGACTGAGTGAAGATTCCTCCTGTAATCATTTTTCTAGTGATATTTCTTCTGCTCAGTATCTAAATATAATCGGTATTTGTACTTCAGCTCTAAAATGGAAAATTTTCCAAACAGATTTTCCCCAGTTGTAGTCTCCCTGCAATGTTCAATCTGTCCTGCACTGTTCTTAAACATCAGTAATTTTATATTTTGAAGTGATGTGCTACAGTTTAATATTTACAGAAATTTCAGTGAAATTGTTTTGCTCATGCTGTTTTCAGTCTTGCAGTGAATTCAAATTTTTCATCCTAGTCTAAAAGTTCAGCTTGTCTTGTGTATGATAAAATGAATCAGTGTAAAGCTAATTGGATCTTTAATCATTCCCAAGTTAAGGGCCAATCTGGCTAGTGATGGAACAGATTCTGTGGTAGGCTTACTCTTATTTCAGATTTGACAGCTCTTCTACAGCCATCAGACTAGAATTTTAGGCATTCTTGGTATCAATGAACACTTCCATTGCATAACAGATCTTAATCCCTCTTACATGGGAGTGAGGCTTTTTAAAGGGCTAAAACAATTTAAAGCACCCACTGTCTTTCCACTGGGATTCATGATGGAGATTAATGGAATTTAAAAGTACACTGCTGGCCACACAAAATGGAACACCAAGAAGGAAGCATCCAATTGGCCTGAAATTTGCAGCATGCATTGCCCGCGAGATGACATGCAAACGACTAGCATTGCAAGGCATGTGCAAATAGTGTGCACTCTGCAGGCCACAGAGCACTAGAAGAAAGGTGCACAGAAGGCGGGGTGTAAGTAGTGGAAGTGTGCTGGAGCTGTGCGTGAGAAGCTTTCCGATGCCTAGTCGCAGAATAAAGCAGTCATTCCAGCACATTCGGAGTTCAACAGAGGACTAATAGTGGCTTATTGCAACAGCGATTTATTGTACCGAGACATTGGCGCTTGTGTGAGACAACATCCAGCCATGTGAGAAGAGTATGGATTTGGTGGGTGCAGGAGGGACGAACCAGCGTGAGCGATTGTGGCACACCACCAAACTAGAGGACTAGCATGTTGTGTGGCGGGCATTGACGGCTTGCACCGCCACATCACGAACGTCAGCGCAGCAATTGGGGTGTGTTACAAAAAAACCTTAGTCTGCACGAGCAGGGACTTGTCAAATGGCATCCATTGCTCCGATTACCATTGACGTTGCACCACTGGCATGTGCAGCAGCAGTGGGCCATTGAATGCCACACCTGGACTACAGAATGACATTGTCTTCTCTGACTAATCCTGCTTCTGCCTGCACACCACAATGGTCGGATCCGCGTGTGGTGGCACCGCGGCAAGAGACTGTATGACTCCTGCATTATGAATCACCATACCGGTCTGTCGCCTGGCACTATGGTTTGGGGCGCAATTGGAGATGACACCCACACCCCTCTAGTATGCATCGCCGGTACACTCAACAGCCACTGCTAAATCTCCAATGTTTTGGGAGCCTGTAGTCCTCCCTTACCTGCCAGCAGCCACGTTTTAACAGGACAATGTGCACGCATCGTGCAACAATTCTTCACAGCCCACCAGGTGTCACTGCTGCTGTGACCGGCCTGTTCTCCCGATATGTCTCCCATCGAACACGTCTGGTCGCTGATCTGCAATAGTGGCCCAGCAAGCACCGCCTGATTTAACTGTGGCAATGTGTGGAAGCAGCCTGGACCAACATAGCCCACATCCAACGCCTCTTTCGTTCAATGCCATGGCATGTAGCAGCCGTTATTGCTAGCCATGGGACCACACAAACTATTGATGTCTGAATGTTCTGCAAGTCGCACAGGCCTGTAAGCTTAATAATTTCATCTTTGTATCTGTTATGTGTCCAGTAAATCTGGCTTTTTTTATCTTGTGTTCTTCTTGGTGTTGCATTTTGGGTGGCCAGCAGTGTAGTATGAACACTCACAAATCAAATTTAAAGCCACATGGTTCTGAATTTTAAGGAAACAAATGGCAGGGCACAACTAAAGTGAACCTAAAGCACTAATGGACAGGCTTGCAAGCATGCTCCAACAGGTGCAAGTAGCCTGTCCAAGCTGGTTTAATGGTCCTCAAGCTAAGTAGAGGGGAAAGGACAAGATTTTTGGCTTCTTCCTACAATCCTAAGCATTGATTCTTAAACTTACCATTGTTTCAAAAATTTATTTTCTCAACATGTGGAATGTGTACTCCCTAGATCACCTATCCCATTATGATCCCAAAAAGGAAACTTCGGGAGGTGTAAGAGGATAGTACAAAGAAACTAATTTTGAAACTTTTGTTTCAAGAATTATTTTAAACTGATGTTTAATATGAAATTAAAGCTAATCAATGGCTTTAAAATGCAAAATTGCCCAGGTCTGTATCTAATCTGATTTCTGAGAATGAGTTGACTATTTCAAGATGCAGCAATTCTTAATAAAAATTAATACTGAATAACTCTTGAATGGAAGGAAAGGAAATATTTAAGATTTCTATTCATAATTATATACACTTAATACAGTTTCATCAAAATCTGTGAGATCAAGAGAATTTAATTCCAAACTGATCTGACATTGAATGAAATGTTCACTTAAATTTGTAGCACTGACTCCCAATGAACTTGGCTTAGGCCTCATCAATGTTCCTAATTCAATGTTCAAAATAGCCATACTAGAACATGCCATTGTTTCAAATTTAACAAACCTTGTTCATTATAATGCACAAACTTGTATTGCTATCAAATGGCATCTGACATTAGTGCTTCTAACATTTGGAAATACTTTTTCAGGTAATAATGCAAAAGATAAAATTGCTGAGTTAGAGCAGGAAGGCCAGTCAGTTTTGAATACTGAACTCCCTGGACTTGAAATGACTCCATATCAGGTAAGGAAATCAGCATGAGTAAGATTGTTTTGAGATGCAAACATACTTACATTGTAAGACTCCTAGTAGTGGAGACTAGCTGAAATGTTTTTGTAGCAATACTCTAAATACCTTGAGCAATAAAAAGGTCTTTAAACTTCTAGTGCATGCCTCTAGATTGCTCAAAAGAATTAGGTGGAAATTGCAGAAGAAATAATCATACTTGTACATGCATGGTGAATAGTATCCAACTTAAATTTGATAGTTGGAGCCTGAAGAGAACAATTTGAGAAAAAAATCTGGGCAAATCAGTAAGGCATCAAGATTGTCCAGCAGTTCTTGGACAATCTTCAATTGAGGGCATGTTCCAGCAACTAGTGTCACAGGACAGGTGAGCTGTAACCAGCCTAATGTTCCTCACAGGCTAAGCAATAGGGCTGCACTCTGGAAGAACCAAAGCTAGTTTATACAATAGATACTTCTTCCTAGAAATTTCTCAAACTGCTATATCACAAGGTTGCAGGCTCTGATCAGAAAACTAGACTGAGGATCTAATCTTAGAAATACCAGTTCTATTCCTAAAGAATTCCACCACTGAAGAAATCTGCATTGTTTCTCACTCATTCCAGAAGTGAGCTTCAACTGTAGGCTGAACAGTGACTAATGTGAAAATAAGTTTGTGCCACTGCTCATATCCCAAACACAATGGCTTACTGTACCTGGTGATGTACATTGAAGGGCAGTAATTTTGACAATACAATGCCTCTATTGTAGCAAATTGCATACTGTCTAGATGAATGTCCTGTGGCTGCAGTAAAATTGTTTAACTATGTTGGGTGATCTTGTGAGATGGTAAACTAATCTTGTACTGTTGGTTGACCTTGGTCTACTCTGCAAGTCTGAAAATGCACTGCCTGCTGCTTCTACATTACACAACCACTTCTCTCATGTCTTGCCAGCTTTCAGCCTTCAAATTAACCTGAGCTGTAAATTAAATTGCAGCTTTTTAGTGGATAAAACTGAATGAGCAGTTTTATCCACTAGAAAGCTGCATGATGTGCAAGCAATTCTGATTTGCTTTGCACATCATGCAGAGGAATAATGCTGCTCACTTGCCTATTCTGATCCCCTTGTTGAAATGTGTTGCTTAGAAGTTGACATGCCAATTCTTCAGTTGCTTAATGTTGACCAGTGGTGTATCTTGGGTCAGACCTAGGCTCTCACCCCCACTGTTTTTTAATTGCAGTTTATTTTTGAGTTAAGTAATAGAAGTAACTTTTTCTAAATTTTGGGTAGATGCTACCATAATACCAAATCATGATGGTTAGGATTTTAACTTTGTATATGAACTCCATTCCTCCAAACACTTTATTTGTACATGTGCTCCATTCTTTCCTTTTGTGTGAACTTGGGTGTTATGTTTTCAGTTTCTTCAGAGTACTCTTTCATATTTAAAAAATAGTTTTCTCTATTGACAAAACAGCCAAGCTACTAAGTGTGCATGTCCATGTGTGGCCCTAAGATGTCTAGATTCATTTTAATGCAGAAAAGTTTCTTTCTGCAGTTGATGGAAACTTTAATATTAGGTCTGCTCATTTGTACACATCAATAAAGTGACATGCCAACGTTTCAGAAATTGGAAGGGGGGCAAAGTATTTCCTATTTTCTAAAACCAAGCTCTAAAACTACATCAAAACGTCACACTTGCACATTTAAAATAGGGTAGAGTTACATTATTCTGACCACTTACGCAGCCAAGCGCTTGTCGGAATTTGCACCATACCAGTGCGAATTCCTCTCGCAACCCACAATCAATATCACCAATTCACCATGATCTTACAACTGAATTCAAAATACTTTTATGTGAAACAAGCCAATGGTTCATTCTCCCAAAATATCAAATCTGTTAAAAAGGATTTTTAAAATGGACTTACACTTATTGATTCTGCACCCATCTCAAGTTCCCTTTTGCTTGCAAGTTTCTCCTTTCAGCCTTCAAAGATTAAAATTCTTCTCAGGAAACTATCTCTAAAACACTCCAAAAAAAAAATAAATAAAAAAAATTGCACTTTTGAAAGCACACATAAAGCATGCAGTGTTTCTTTCAGGACTTTTTGGCTGGGGGGGGGTACAAATCAAACCTTAGAGGGAGCAAGTTTTCTATTTACTGTATATATTCTATATACACTGACAAGGGGAACTAAACACCACAAAAAAATAGTTGTAGAGGAATGAAATGGTGGCAATACATTTGTATAGGTAACATATTCAATCAAGGTTTAAAGATCACAGCTTATTGTAAGTGCAAGAGCCATTTTAAATGTGAAATGCTTGTACATCAATAACCGGTGTAACCGCCAGAATGTTGAATGCAAGCACACAAACGTTCATGCATTGTGTCTTACAGGTGCTGGATGTCAGTTTGTGGGATGGAGTTCCATGCCTGTTGCACTTGGTCAGTCAATACAGGGATGGTTAATGCTGGTTGGGGGTGATGCTGGAGTTGTCTTCCAATGATATCCCATATGTGCTAGATTGGTGAAAGATCTGGTGATCTAGCAGGCCACAGCAACATGTCAACACTCTGTAGAGCATGTTGGGTTACAACAGTGGTATGCGGGCGAGCGTTATCCTGTTGCAAAACACCCCCTGGAATGCTGTTCATGAATGGCTATACAACAGGTTGAATCACCAGACCGACATACAACTGTGCCATCAGGGTGCATGGGATAACCACGAGTGCTCCTGCTGTCATAGGAAATTGCTCCCCAGACCATAACTCCAGGTGTAGGTCCAGTGTCTCTGCTTGCAGACAGGCCGGTTGCAGGCACTCACCTGGCCTCCTAACCAACACACAGCCATCACTGGCACCCAGGCAGAACCAGCTTTCATTAGAAAACACAACAGATCTCCACTGTCCTCCAATGAGCTCTAACTTGACACCACTGACATCACAAACGGCAGTGGTTTGGAGTAAGTGGATTGCACGCTACAGGGCATCTGGCTCGGAGCTGTCCTTCAAGTAACAGTTCGTTGTTACTGTGGTGGCAACTGCAGCTCGAATTGCTGACACAGTACAATGCACCACAGCCATACGTCGCAAACGGCAGTCTTCCCTCTCAGTGCCACGTGGCCGGCCGGAAGCCAGTCTTGAGGTAGTACCTTCCCTTGACCACCGCTGCCAACAATCGTACAGTGGCTACATTCCTGCCAAGTCTATCTGCAATATTGCAGAAAGAAAATCCACTTTCCCGTAGCCTTATTGCACAACCTCGTTCAAACTCAGTGAGCTGTTGATAATGGCTTCTTAGTCTTAAAGGCATTGTTGACTAACATCAACACCCTAAGTTGAATCTCAAAGATAACTAACGCTCACGAACGTTACAGTGCGTATTTACAGCAAACCTGCTTTGCATGTTCAGAGGGCGCTACTAGCACTACACATATGCACAGAGCGCGAAATTTTCATAGTAATTCTACAGATGTACTCACCGCCTACCAAATATCATTTATTTAACACAACCTCTTCTTGGTGTTGGGATTTTTCAGTCAGTGTATATCTGTCTTTAATTACTATATATATATTCACTGGTGTGCAAAAATTAAGGATGAGCTGGTTTTTCGAATGTAACATCGTGCAGAAGTGCTCCACATCGACTCAAATCATACCATAAGATCCCCAAGATGTAAGAATATGGGACAAGTGAGCAAAACAAGGAATCCAAAGGATACAAATGCATTTTATTGAAAAGGTAGCTTCGAGCACAACTGGACAGAAACGTCCATGTGACAGGCAGCTGCCAAGAAAAATCCAGCCTCTAGTAGGGGATATGATCACCCCTGACTGCGTTGTAGTATTTACATCTGTCCATGCCGAGGACCAGGTAGTCAAGGAGCTGTTGAGGCATCGCGGCCCATTCCTCCTGTAGCGCCAATCGCAGCTGCGGAACCGTCGCTGGTGACGTGCTGCCAAGCATCTCAAGAGAAGGTTCCACAAGTGTTCAATTGGATTTAAGTCCGGAGACCTTGCAGGCCAATACATGCATTGAATATCTTCACTCTCCAACCACTCTGTGACAGCCACTGTATGACGAGGTGTAGCGTTGTCGTCCATAAAGAGGAACTCGGGACCCACAGCACCTCTAAACAGACTAGCGTGAGGGAGAACCTCGGTACAATAGCGGAGACCAGCGACTCCCCCTCCTTGGAAGATGTGGAGGTCAGTACGGCTACCAAGCATGATACCGCCCCAAACGAGAACTCGGCCACCTCCAAACTGGTCCCTTTCAATTATGTTGTAGGTGTGACTGCGTGTTCCCTGCTCTCTCCAGATGTGTATACGTCCAGAATCGCTAGTCAGACTAAATCAGCTCTCGTCCGTAAAGAGAACTCTACCCCATTGCTGATGTGTCCAGTTCTTGTGTTCCTGGCACCACAGAAACCGCAGTCTCCGATGAGCAGGCATTAATCGAACACGCCATACTGGTAGTCATGCAAATAGACCACCTTTGTGCTGCCTCCTGGCCACGGTAAACGCGATAACTGACTTCCAGTTGCACGTGCCTTGCGACTTCTCCCGCTGTCTGCAGTCTTTCTTCTCTCCTGTATGACAATATACCTGTCATCCGCTGCCGTTGATGCTCGTGGAAGACCACTGCTAAACTCTCGGATAGCTGCTCCCGACGTTTGAAATGCTCTCAAAGCTCGTGAAATGATGCTGTGAATGATCCCGAACTCCTCTGTCACTTAGACCTTCCAACTTCCCATTGACGCGACCTCGGGTAAAGTCTTCCAGATGTAGTCTACTGGATTGCCTGCTGGCCATATGACAGTGGCAGCAACTCGACGTAACCAATGTACACTGTGCAATAGCTTTCACTGAATTGCTGAGCGTATACCGCCCGTATGTTTTATACCCTTCAGACCCCCACATCATGCTGCATATATGCCCTACCGTACCAGACCTCAGTCTATCTCCTGAGTAGTCTTTTGGTCCGTTCTGCCTGCTTGTTCTGCTGTTATGCATATATCTCCTCTTCGTCTTTAATTTTTGCACACCAGGGTAATTATATCTAGCACAGGGGTGCATTTAGTCCCCCAAAATGCTCCATTTTTCATTTTTGGTTAAAATGCAACTTAAACTAGAAAACTGCCTTAATGTAATAAAAATGTATCAACTGACATTAGAAAAAAATGCTTAATTTTTCTTAAATTTTTCATTAACTTTAATTTTGTTCCAGATGGTGGATTTAAACTTCATTATTCCCCCAAGAAAAATTCTATATACATACCTGATATAGTAATAACTTCAAACATTTCAGGAATAACGTACTGTTTTCATCTAAAGACGGGAAGGGAGAGGTTCTGCAGGCTTGACTTTTTTCTGTTAAAATGAATTACTCACTCCTGTTCCTGAATAGCTATTCCCAGACAATTGGGTATGGTTAGTCTACCTATTATAATTTCAAGATAATGTGTCATAATACTTTTTAATAAAATAAACTATAGTACCATTTGAAGAAATATTACAAATATTCAATTTTATTTTTTTATCAAAGAAACAACTTCCTTTTTCATCATAGCCTAAATTTATTCAAATTTGGCTCTGTAACCTAAAATGTCTCTGGGGGTGGGGAATGGCCATTTCCGGGAGTGCTTCGCCTTCCTGGATGTATGTCTGAAAGCACGGAAGTAAAACTAGTTCAGTATCTGAACACCGGTTACACAGTACAAATATGATGGACATGGAAGTGAAGATTGGGGTAAAGCATTCCCCTCCCCCTGGCCACCTACAAAATAAAATGATTGTTTCCTTCATAATTCCCAGCCCAGAAGATAGGAAACCCAGATGGGGTAGGAAGCAGGTGCAGCAGTGATGAAAGGTCTTTACACTGGGGGAAAAACAGCTCAAGGCCCCATCCAGAGTCTCAGTGTCTCCAGTGATACCACACTTCAGACTATTGCTTTCGGCAGAAACGCACTTGCCGTCTGGCCTTCCAGATTGATGGATTGAGCTAAGAAAAGCTGGATGTTTGATAGGCGATAATACAAGACTAATTGTTCAAGAACTAGATGAACATCTCTCTACCCCATTGGGAATATACACACAGAACAGATTTCAAAATCACTTTAATGCAAAAGGAAAAATGGAGTAGACTGTCAGACTCCCTGCACCCTCTACAGATATTAACACAACTATTTGTTGTATTTGTGTAGATCATTCTCCATCACTCTTCTCAACCAGTCATAGGACAGAGCAGAAAAAATAACAGGGAGGTTCTTTTCCCAGTACTTTTTCTTTCCCTTACCATAAAGGTAAAAATGCTAATTAAAAACTGCTAAAACGCTATAAAAATCACCTGCATATTTAGTTTGTTTTTTAAACAATTTGAAAGCTTTTTCTGTTAAATTAAATGAACTTATATTTTGGGTGCTAAAACTGGAGGGGAAAGTCTGCCCTTCCACTTAGATTTCTAGGGGGCAGTCGCCCCTCCCCTGTTGGCACATCCCTGTCAATAAACACACGTCTAAATATTCACTTTCATGTAATGTGTAATGTTGCTTACTGATCTTTACTTATGAAGGGAATAAAGCACCTTCAGTTAATTTTTGAATCTAACTGTATCATCAAAATTTGAAGCATAGGGTTACTTAAATTCTGACAGTAGCTCTTCAGGAAAGCTCTCGCAAAATTTATCCAAAAAGTTCGAAAAAAAAATGCAGATTTAAGATAAATCAGATTTTAATTCATTGACATTTCACGTAACTGAAACAAATCTCGCGAAATGCATGCTGTTGTAGGCAAGAGCATGCGAGCGACTAAGGTAATCTAAATCTGCTCTTATTTGAGCAAACCCTTTGCCCAAAGCAATGGCCCATTCACCTGCTCCATGTTGTCATGGAAATGCTAGCCGGCAATTATATTTAGTCTTCCAATCTCACAGCGAAGATTGCTAGAGTGGTTTGCGTCACAATGCCAGCCCTCCACTAGGAGGCCCTGTTAGTCTTTGCTCACTATACTGATTCTCTTAGTCAAAAAGAAGTGAATACTGTTTTTCAGTGAAAGAGTCAACATAGCTTAGTACATAGACATAGCAAATCTACATAATAGACTTTTATTTGTGCATTCTCTGGGCTTAGCAGCTAACCTCAAATATATGCTGATATATCTTCTAGCAATGTAGTTGGCTTTCAAATTTTTCAAGCCATATCTTAAACTTCCATAACCTTATTTTAGTAAATCTCCTTGGTAGCTGCCCTGTGAATTGCTTAGCATTAGCTTTTAGAAAGCTGGAAATTTCCCTTAAACTTAATGTCTTCAGCCTGTTTAAACAAGATCAGCTATTCATTGAAGCTGTCTAAAATGATGGACAGAACTTTATATTCTGTTAACTTCATTCAGTTATGAAATTCTTGCTAAATTACTTGGGCTCTGCTCAATTGCAGTTTAGCAAAACTGCTTGTGGCAAGGAATGTTAGAATCAGATTCTTCAAATGACTTGAGTGTAAGCAATTTCTGAATTTACTAAAGGAAAGCATGGTGTACTGCTCAGTATGTATTTAAATCCCAAAGACCAATTCTTGTTTCTCTTGGTATCCCAGTCAGTAAAGAGAAGGTAGTTACTGAAGTAAGTCTGACTAATTCTGCACAGAATAGGGTTAACTTGTTCATGGAGTTCAGTCTCAGATTAAAAATTACTGATCAGTTAAGCATAAAATAAGAACATGTAGCTACCTTACTCAGATGTGTTAATGGTGTGATATGAGCAAAAATCTTTTTGCCAGAGTATGTTAAAACTAAGTTACTAAATGTACCTAAAATGGGTTGAGTAGCTGCAGACATTTAAAGCTATCCTTGTGGTAGGTCTTGCAAGACTAGTGGTGAAAGAAAAAACCTTATGACAGTTTTGAAATGTAGGACTTGGGAAGCCACATGCAAAACTGTTTTCATGGATGGGATAGAATGTCAAAGAAACTAGTTGTGGAAAAAGCCTGAGTAATACAAAGTTAAAGCTTTGTTCTGCAGTCAAATGCCATAATATTAGTTTAAATTTAAACATTAAGTTCTGTTAGTCCAACTGGTTCTGAAGTGATGAGCATACACTGCAGCATAGAAATAGTAACTGGCTGGCAGTCAACTAGCTACTACAAAGCCAGTCTTGACTTTGTGGATGTTGTAGTTTCCCTTAAAATGACTCCCTAAAGACTTTGAATAAAGCTCATGTTGAGAAATGGCTTCCTAGCTTCTTAATTAAACTAATCTAAAACAACCATTATGGGAATTTTACTAGGAAATTTTTTCTTTCTAATTGCAAATTTTTGGAGAAAACTCTTCTTCAGGCTGTCTTTTTGTTGTCACTTATTCCTGTCACTATTGCAGTTAACCTTTAAGGTTTAGGTTATTTTTAATCAAATCCTGCCAGATGTTAGGCAGGGAAAATCATTTGCAGTCATTGATGCTGGAATTTTGATTTTTCTCAATCTCTTCCTTCTTTCAGCTTTCTTTTTGAAAATTGCTTTGGAAACTGATAACTTTAAGGTAATTCCAATCCATGCTGTGATTAGTTTCTCTAACATGCCTATCTAAACCAGTCTTGTTGGAGCAATTTTTTTACAGCTGCTTTATGCTCTGCTATAAGTTTCTAGTCTGCAACCTGTTTCTATCTATGTAAGATAGTCCACAACTACATTTTACTTCATAGACTACTCCTTGCATTTTTAAAGATCTCAAACTGTTTTAGGGAAATTTTTTTAACATTTGTTTTCTAAATTTGAAGCTAGCCTAATATTGTACTTCTTACAAATTCTCTTTAAAGACTCAAACCTTAGCAATAAGAAATTTTTAGTGAATTTTACTTGTTGCTTTTGCAGGTTCTTACCATTAAATTTCGGAAGCTTCTCTTGCAACCATAGAGGATCTGTTGAGACAAGTTTGACTTATGGTGAAGCTGCAATCTGAAATGTTAAACTTGTAGATGAAGTTTTCTAGACCAGGACAGTTCTGTCAGTCTTGACAGCTTCTGAATGAAGTGTTCAACTCTTAGACAGCAAGTTGCACAGTTATGACTAACTTGTTTGGCACTCCTGTGCCTGGGTTACAAAACAAATTCATGTTAGTGCTGGTGACTCTTTAATCCAGTTAAAGATATAAAAGTGGGTTTTTCTTTAAAACATTTGATACTAGGCTAATATTAAAACCTAATTTGCCTGCTATAAAAGATTTTAGCTAAATGTAACTATTTGGTCTACCTTTAAACCATGCAGCAAATGTGACTGTGGAAGTTGGTTAATAGGAACTAACTGCTCCCATATGGTATAAGATCTCTGCCTATAGTGTCAAGATACTCCTTCACCACTTAGCTCTCACATCACTTTTGCATGAACAAGGTAGTGAATACCCATCGCAAAGGGGCAGGGTATACTTAAAGATAACAGTTCCTTTGTACCATAGTGTTTAAAAGTTTAGATGTTAGTTGCAAGACTTGTGCCTAAAAGTTAATCTACAAGCATCTGGAGATTGTACAGTTGAACTGGAAACAAGTATCTGTAGAACCAGAATTTTATCTAGCATTTGGCCATAAGTGGAAAAGTCGTCCCAGTTTTAAACTTCAAAACAGTTTAGGCCATACAGTATAGGAAACTTAAAGTGAATAGGTACAGTGCTGTATTGTAAGCTTTAACTGCAAATTATTAAAGAGTAAACATCATTCTCATCTAAATAAGACCCAACTTTCTGACTTGCATGTGATCTCTAGACACAGCTCTTCATATTAAATACCAAGGAACCTTAAACTAAGGAAAGATGATTAAATCCCAGTTGACCAGGCTTCTAGTGAGAAATTTCATGTGAAAAGTAGAGATGTTTAATTTAGAATCTCATTCTACAGCATTCCACTTTGTAATTTTAAAAAAAAAAGACAAATCTTAGAATGAAGAAAAATCTAAGGTTTTACCTGTAAGTTTAATTTAAATATAGGCAAAGATCAATTTCAATCTAATGCAAATGAAGGAATGACAATTACATAGAAGTTCATAGTAGCATCTGAAACAAGAAAATTTTTTTAATGGATCACACAAAGGAACCTTCCATCCTTCTCACAGCAACCAACACTCAGCACTGTCAAACTAATTAGACTAGTTCTATCGTCATTAAAAAAAGAAAACATTGTGCTACTTGCACATAATGGTTAAGTTATATTTCGAACTGACTAGAGTTGGATAAACTTGTTTAGGGCAGAAATTAATGTCCTGTCCAACAATATTTAATGTTAACCAGCAGTTATATGGATGTTAGGTTAATATGAAACAGAATTACAGCTAATGGCTGCAGAATTTGTAGTTAAGGTTGTGTATGTATCACAAATTTAAATAACTTTGGGTTTATTAAAGATGACTGCAACTTAGCATAAAATCAGTATCAAGCAGTAAATTCCTTATCTAAGATGGCTAAACTTTAGTGTACCAAAAATCTGTTCAGACTTGAGCACAATTTAAGATACACCTACTGAAATCTAGCACTTGTGCTTCAGTTTGGAGACAATCCTGACTCCCATGCCTTGAGTTTTGAGCTTGTACTTTAACTCCTAGTTACCCTTCTTTAAACTTCAAATTAATAAAACCAAATTTTCATTGTGGCTGTTAAACAATCGGTTTTGGGGAGGTTTAATATCCCTGTATGCTGCAAGGAAAGTGCCTAAGTTTTCTGCAAAGGACTAAACCTGAGAATGCTAAAAGTAGTCCTTTAACTGAATTACTTGTTAAACAATTTAGTCTGCATTAGTATAAAACTACTGATGTCAGGTTATGTCATTCTTGCTAAATTAATGCTCTTTCATATAAATTGCACAGTAACACCAAATGGGGATTCTGGTATTGTTTGTATGCTAATTACAAAGAACTTTAACTAATGACCTGTTTAGCAAGTCTTAAAATTGCAGGTCATTTAAACTGCAACATTTAAGCTAAAAACCAGACTAGTGAGGTACCCCTACTAGGTAAACCTGGCTAGGAATGGAGTAATACATGGCCTGTTAACAGGGCCCAATCATTCTGTGGCAATGCTTGCTTAAATCACCATGGCAGTGAACTAGGAGCAAAGTAAAGTGTTCTCAAACATTGCTGTGTTGTAGGTACTGAGGGATGGGAGGCAGATTAATAAATTCTGCAATAGAAGTTGAGTGAGGTTGCATGGAAGATAAGGTCAGAAATCCTGTGGTATTATATAATGAAAGTGTAACTTAAACAGTGAATTGAAAGTATATGAAACCTACAATTAAGGAAGCAATAGTAGACTACTCTTGCTGTATACAAAGTGTCCTGGTTCATAGGTTTTGGCATTCTATGCCAAAATCAATGAACCAGGGAAAGATTCAGACCAGTCACACCCTGAGGAACCAAGTAAAAACTTAGATTTGTTAGGTTTTGATAACAAATCAAATATTTTTATGAAAAGGTTTAATATTACTTTCATTAATTGGAAGAATTTACATACTGTAAGAACTCTCACTTTGCAGGAAAAATATCGGAAAGATCCCCAGTTATTCCTGACACTTAAAACACTCGTGAGAATCCTGAATTCACCCCTGCCATGAACATGCAGATGAGGTGCTCAAATACTGGCATTTAAGGGCCTCAAATTGTCTAAGTGACTAAACTAGCTCAGGTTTAGTATTTGGACTTTTGAATAAAGTCCACTTCTAGTGGAAGACTTGTCTTAGCAAAACATTAAACATTGTATGGCTATTAGATTAAGTGTGGTTGCAACCAAAACTAAAAATGCAACATATTTTTCAGAAATAGGCTGCACTACACTAGAATTTTGCAACCTTTTTGCAGGTATAATTTATGGTGGCTAATATTAAATAACAAAATGCCTATAGTAATAACATTTTAAAGCTTAACTTTAAATTTACTCACTAAACCATCTTAGTACTACCCCAAGCAATCACTCTTCCCATCTCCCTCTTGAACAGAATTCAATGGCCCTGCTTTTCCTAACTTGGGAAGATGGACTTGACAAATTGCTGGCAGTGAAATCTAAGTAGCTACTTCAAAATACTTGTGAATAGTTTCACAATGACATCAGAGGAACAAAAAAGTTGGTTTAGTGTCAAATATACAAAACTCCAATATTGTATGATCTGTAATACTGTACCTGAATTAACTTCAAGTTTTGTTAAACCCCCAAAGAAATGCTCAGTGAAAGCTGCTACAGGTAATGGATTAGTTGCTTTCCTGTAATTTCAGTCAAGTGTGTGAAGTGTTTAACTATGGTAGGATGTCTTGTCCAACTTAAGTAGTCACTACAAGGTTAAACAAGAATTCCTGTATGCAGTATACTTCATAAGTACTGCAGGAAGATGCCACATGCACAGTATGGAGCTTCTTCCACCTCACAGCAAAAACTGCTTGTACTACAGCATCAACATTGCTGAGCATCCCCTAAGCCTCATAGGGCTAGAAATACTTATTCACTGAACTTAAACCATAACAGCCTAGACAAAAGTGTTAGGTAAACTACCAAACCTAAAACCTTCAAAGGGTAATACTAGGAAGAAAAAATTTTGGTGACAAAGTACTAACAATGTGTAAACTAAGATTGAATACTTAGGAGATTGCTGAACATGCTTTATCTTAATGACAGAATGACCTCCACAATTAAAGGCTTGTTTAACAAAATTTGATGTGGGAGACTAAACTTAGAGTAGATTCTACATCATGGAAGTGAATGAAAACTGTTAATGGTACTAACTCCTGCTGTATATTAGCTTGCTAATGACCTAGTATCTTCCAGTACTATCTACAAAAAAAAAAATTGCTTGCACTTGTGAAATGTTTGATTGGCAACAACTCATTGCAGATATCAGAACACCTAAATGATGTAATCCAGAAGACTATTTCTCATAAAGAGGGAAAAGAGTTCCAGCATAGTATTCTGGACATGGTAGATGACATTTTCCATAATCTAGTTCCAAAAGATAAGGGTAAGTTCTTTTGACCTCAGTTTATTTTTCTAGTTGGTAACAATGTCAGACATCATTCCCACACACTAAATGAAGAGTAAGCTAGCATGAACTATTTCAAAGCTGAATACCAATATATCCTAACATAATGAATTTGCCATAGTTTGTATACTACACTAGTGTTCAAAACTTAAGGACAGATTACATTCTTGCCTGTATAAGAAAAACCTGACCACAACCAAACAAGGAAACAACATTGCCAGCATATGAAGACTAGATTTTGATAAGTGACATATTAATTGTAATCAGTATTTATGGATAGATTAAATTGTCTAAGAATCTGATGTACAATGCTTGCTGATAACAAGCAGACATTTCAGTATGGAACATGTCCACCCCAAACTACAATAAAACTTTCACAATATCTGGCATACTGCACGAGTAATCTCAGGATTTTCTGAGTCAAATTGACTCCACTGCTCCCTCAGAGCAGACGAGGCCCTACTTTTTAGAAGAGTTTAAAGCTCAAATGCGTTCGCATAGTGTACCAGGTATGCTGAATAGGGTTTAGGTTTGGGGAGCATACTGGCCAATGTGGTGAATATCCTAAGTGTCCAAAAGTGTATGCAATGCACTTGTACAATGTGTTGGGATATCATTCATGAAGTCTCTGCCTACATCACCACAGAATCAATGTGTAGAGCTTCATTGCAATATAGTTTACCTGTCAGTCCTATCTTCCACTTGTGGCTCAGTGCATTCATTAGTGTAAAAATGTTGCCTCCCACCATGACTCCAGCCACACTCACTTTCCTACAAATTTTCATCATAGCATGCAATACTACTTTGCCAGATCAGCTGACATTTTGAATGATGACAGACTGAAACAACTTCTGTGAAGGTGCCCACTGTTAAATGTAAAATTTCTGTGGATACAACCCCCTGGAAAAATTTTTCCCTTTTCATAAGTGACTTCCAGGCTATGTCTAGGGTGGTGGGGTCTTCCAAGTTGCATATTCTTTTGTTCAATTATAACACTTTCAGAAATCCTAAATTCTTTTTTGTGTGTGGGTGGTTAGTAATTTAATATTTTCAAAATCGGGATATTGTTTGATTAACGCAGTGTTGAATAAATGCAGTTTTTCTTTTTGTTAGTTTTTGTGTATGTAATCTTTAATCTATTTTTGTGCTGCCAATGTAAGAAATGTGGCCTCCAGATTTCTGTGAAACAATAGGAATTTCATACATGCCTGCTGATTGTAGTATATAATTTTTCTTTATAATTAAGTCCAACTTTCTGAACAGAATGACCAAAAATGTTTCATTAATTTTAAATTTTCAACTTAGTCCTTTAATAAAAAGGGAAAGAACCTGGAAATTTGTATTTCTTTTTTGGGATGTTTGATTTCTTTTTGTATTGAATACAAAGAGTCTAGTCAAAACATCCCAAAAAGAAATACAAATTTCCAGGTTCTTTCCTTTTTTATTAAGACTAAGTTGAAAACTTAAAATTAATGAAACATTTTGGTCATTCTGTTCAGAATATTGGAGACTCAATTATAAAGAAATATACTACAATCAGCAGGCATGTATGAAATTCCTATTGTTTCACAGAAATCTGGAGACCACATTTCTTACATTGGCAGCACAAAAATAGATTAAAAAGATTACATACATAAAGAAACTGCATTTATTCAACACTGCGTTAATCAAACAATACCCTGATTTTGAAAATATTAAATTACTAACCACCCACACAAACTAAAGAATCAAGGATTTCTGTAAGTGTAAGTTGAATCTTTTCGTTCAGTTAGAAGACCACACAGCCTAGAAGTCACTTATTTTTTTTTTATATCGCATTATTTAATAAACTAATAACTGTTTCCACATAGCTCAAAAAAATTATACTTACAACTGATTTACCTACAAACACATACAGGCCGCAAACCTTCCCTTAGATTCGACTTCCAACCCAGTGACTATGCAAGCAGAACCCTTTATGGAAGTAGGTTGGACAATGTTATGACTAAAGCCCGGAAGTTGAGGCAAAATGCTTTTTGCCTTTTCGGCTCATATTTGAAGAAAATGCCTGTTTTTAATGCCTTTTGCCTATACTCAACAAATGCACTATTAAAAAATGATTTCTTCTTAATGCAATAAAATCAGTTTTGATAATAATGCAGTATGTAGCGTTTCTGGGTAACACTTAACTTAAGTTATTCATTTCTTTTAAAAACTTTTTTTAGGGTATAGGTGTACAAACCATAAGGTAGTGGCATTTTCTCTAAAACGAAATCTTAGTCTGCAGACATCTGAAAGTAAACACTAGTACAATCTGTACATTCAAAATGAGGTGCTCCAATTTAAGCAGCAGAGGCATGCACAGTCTGCGATGGTCAGCATCTCATTTTGTTTTGCTCTCTGGAATCCTAGATAATTTCTGCGCATGGCGGAAGTAGCCGAATCTAGTCTTATAACATTGTAACCAATCAAGCTAGAGTGAAAGCCAAGAATGCACATACACAAAAGACCTTGAACGTAAGTGAAAACAAGGAAGATTCTGTTAGTCAAAGAAAGGTGACTTGATCACGCTAGTTACGTTAACTAAAACTTTTACAAAAAGTTCGTAAGTTGGAAGCTTTCGACCTTATCTTAGGTCTTCATCACGCCAATGGAGGACTAAGATTGTTGCCAGATTCTACATTTGAATTTTTCCTATTTTTGTTGCCAAAACTTAGAATTGATCTCCAGTTTTGGCAACAAAAATAGGAAAATTCAAATGTAGAATCTGGCAACAATCTTAGTCCTCCATTGGCGTGATGAAGACCTAAGATAAGGTCGAAAGCTTCCAACTTACGAACTTTTTGTAAAAGTTTTAGTTAACGTAACTAGCGTGATCAAGTCACCTTTCTTTGTTAATATTGTTACGTGTTTTGCCCATAATCGTCATGATTCTGTTAGTCCGCTATCCCTAATGGATCTCGCCTTGTGTCAAAGTGAAGCAATGCCAAAAACTGCTTCAACCAGTGCTAAATTAAGCCGGTATGTTAAAGAGTATGGAAGTGATATCTTGTCCACTGATGGAATGGTGTTTTGTAAAATATGTGATACAAAACTGAATTATGAAATTAATTTCACAA
Source organism: Macrothele yani (assembly GCA_039090855.1). NCBI lineage: Eukaryota > Metazoa > Arthropoda > Arachnida > Araneae > Macrothelidae > Macrothele > Macrothele yani. The sequence continues at coordinate 97,349,301 of CM076992.1, read as the reverse complement.
CATTTGGCAACGGCTAAACATTAAGCTGCTGTTATTCGGCGAATTTGGTGAAAAAAAGAAATGTTTGATTTTGTCATTCGCTTCTACTTCGAGCAAGCAGTCAGTTTGCAAGTGATTTGTGCCATGCTTTTATAGATGCTGGAAAATAATTCGCTGAAGAATTTTTTAGAGATACAGAGGAAAATATTCTGTGCGAAGCAACTTTGCAGAAAACATACTTAGATTCCTGCTACGTCAGTATAATGAAAGAAATAAGATGTCGGGGATAAAAATATCTGGATCAGTATCGACAAGACGCTACGGGAAGATATGTGGCAAATGTTGTTATAGGTACAATGGAACCTGCTCAGCCCTCAACTACCTACTTACATCAGAAACTTCCAAAAACAAATAGTAGCAAGATTTCTCAGCTTTTTGCCTCTTCATTAGCTCTTCTTTGGCCTGGCAGAATAAAGTGTGAAAATGTGCTATTGTTTTTAACTGACGCAGCTCCTTATGAAAAAGGCTGCCCACAGCCTGAAAGTTCTTTACAAAAAATGCTTCATTTAAGTTGTTTGGTTCATGCTCTCCACAGAGTAGCGGAGTAAGTACATGGGTTATTTCCGGATATTGATGCGTTGGTGAGTAATGTGAAGAAAATTTTCTTTAAAGCTCCTCAGAGTTCACTTATTCAAAGAGATGGAACCAAATATTGCTTTACCGATTTTGACGAGATGGGAACATGGATATCAGCTGCTGTATATTACACAAATAATTTGAACAAGATTGCTGAAATTAAGTTTTCTAGAGGATGAATCCTACGCAATGCTAAACAGATACTAGCTAAAGATTCAATTTGTAACTAACTTTTATTCAAGCACTTTTTCAGTTGCCCGATATGATTACTTTACTGGAAAAAAGGAACTAAACGTTAGTGAATGCCTTGAAAATATTAAATGTAGTTAGTACAATTAAACGTGTTCCCGGGAGAAAGGGTCAAATCGTGAGTGAAAAATGTCAACTAGTTCTTTCAGCAAATAATCACTTGGAGAAAATAGGTCATCGCTGAAATACTCAAAGGTTCAAGTTTAACTTCTATTGAAATGGATCCCACAACTGCCTCATGTTTCAAATACGCTCCCATTACCTCCGTAGAAGTTGAAAGATCATTTTCGCTTCTAAAACATATCCTAAGTGACAGAAGGCAGTTTCACGTTCGAACATTTAAAAAACACCTAGTACTTATGTGTAACTGCAAAAATAGTGTTAATCTGATAAATGATTTTGCCAATTCAGCTTAACACCTGTGTATGATTCAGAATTTTTCGACCACTTCTATAAATGCCTATTTTTGATGCTTATTTTGACACTTTATTTCACTTATTTGCCTGCCTATTTCTAGCATTTTTACTGCCTCAACTTCTGAGCTTTAGTTATGACAATACTGAAAGTGCTTGCAGTAATGTGACTAATGAACCCCTTGTGAGGTCTGACCTGATTAACTTTTTCTATTAAAATCTTTTTTAATTAATAGTAAACTTAAAACATTTGATTGTGCAAATGAATGAACTGAAAATATATAACTTAACTTTATTTCTAAAATTTAACTAACCAAAAACCCATAACATAAATGACCTCTCAGGCCAGGAGCACTTGCCTTGCACAACAACAATGTGTGAAATACTTTGTCAATATCAGGTAAAAAATATCTTGGATATTATGTTTATTTAATCTAAAGCATGTTTCATAACATAAGACAACCCTTAAGGTTGCCTAAGATTAGAAATGCATTGCTATTTTATTTTTAAGTTGCTGAATTTTATTGGCCAGGATCAGGAAAATGTTATATATAATATACACTATCTACCAAGTAATTGGACACCCCTGCAATCGACTATATCTGCGGTCCTGATCCACGGCCGCCACCATTAAATATTTTGTAGGAAACAACTTAACCAGCCACATGCAAGATGCCACGCAGTTCAGAGCTCTGATTTCGAGAAAGGTGTAATCGAGTATCGCAGAAATGGCCAATCCATATGTGACATATCCAGCGAGTTGAAGTAACTAAAATAAACAGTGGCCTACACGATTGGCAAGTGAAAGATGAGAGGTGACTGTTGGAATGTGCCCCGACCCAGCAGACCCACTAAACTGGGAGTTAGACAGGTGCTGGCCAGAGAAATTCAGAACTGCACCAAGTCGATGGGCCACATCCACTAGGAGTTAAAACAGGCATCCAGGAGTGTTCTTTCAATGAATACCGTCCATAAAGAAGCCCATTTGCTCTGTTATTGTGGACATTCTGCTGCCCACAAGCTTTTAATCTGTCAAATAGAGCTGTTTGGCTAACGTGGTGTAAAGAACTTCTACAGTGGACCGTTGAACAGTGGAAACAGGTTCTTTGGAGCGACTAATCAAGTTTCGCCCGACTAATCAAGTTTCGGCAGGGTCTGGGTTTGGAGTCTCCCTGGAGAACGCCTCCTGCCGGGATGTATTGTGCTAACTGTGAAGTTTGGCAGTGGTGGAATTATGCTATGGGGTGTTTCTCCTGGTATGGCATGGGACCCTTGGTTGCAATTCCTGGTAGACTCAACAGAGACTTACAGCACCATTTTGGATGACCATGTGCTTCCTACGTTGTGGCAGTTTTACGGGTGGACCCATGTTACTTTCAGGATGACAATGCCACCTGTCATGTTGCGAGGTCTGCCATGGCTTGGTATGGTGACAATGGGGTTAATCAAATGGACTGGCCTGCACAGAGCCCAGACTTTAACCCTATCGAGCACCTCTGGGACGAGTTGGAGCATCTACTTAAGGAGTCCATCCAAAATATGTGAAGGAACTGACCTGTCTTCTCAAAGCTGAGTGGAAGAAAATACAGCTAGCTGTTGTACAACACCTGGTTGAGAGTATGCCCCGGAGGGTCACAGCTGTAATCGCTACTCGTGGAGGCTCCAACTATTGAAGGTGAATAAACTTTATTTTCCTTTATCACAAGTGTCCAATTACTTGTTGGTAGATAGTGTAATTTATTAGGGTGGTCCTTTATAAATTAAGATTAAAAATGTTAATGTGTTACTTGTTAATATTGTTCACTGGGTTGAGAAAGTGATGTACCTTGAATTTTCAGCTGATCAGGCAATTTTAAGGTGTTGCATGGAGTTCAAACTTCACATATTTCTTGTCTTAGTGATACAAGACATTACATCAGAATCTGCCTCTTAAATTTTATTGTACAAGTAAATAAAGGAATGGCATTGTCCATAAATAAACATTAAACACTCCTCAATTACTATTCAGTGTACTGTTACTTGGTCATTTTTAGTGCATTTGGAAATTTCTTCCTCCACAATCTGCAGCAGGTACTGTTTCTGGTCTTTGTTATTTGTGAGAAGGCTGTTTTAGTCTTACCTCAGCGCCACTCCTCACTCGGCTGAGTTGTTTACTACCTTCAGGGCTTTAACAGTACTCATTGCCTATTGATCTGTCCCACAAGCTGGGGTTGATAGACAGAAACTGGGTGTCTATCCAGCATTCAGGGAAAAAAGACAGAGACGGTCACAAAGTCTGCCACTGTCTTTTCATGAATAAATTGGGTCACCATCAGATTCTCTTTGCAGGGTTATCCATTCCATCCTTATTTAATGCATTGATGTCCCTCTTCACTGTCGAGGATACGTCAAAGACAGTGACACCAACAATTGGTTCAAATACCATAGATGTCTGGAAAAGGCTTTAATAGCTGCACTTGACATTGTCATTAAGTCACCAGTTGTCTCAAGAAGGCAAGGTCGTTGGCTGGGGCAGCAGCTGCAAGTGGGGCCACAAACCATGATCTGACTGCAAAAGCTGCAAATCTCTTTATGGTGGCTTGCTCACATTTTTCAATTTTTAAATTGAGAACTAAAAAGGCATATTTTTCTTGCCTAAATGACATAGCCATCCATCCAGATCTGTGGAGGGCTCCAGGCTGCATGAACCGGATTCCTTGGTAAGGACTGGCACCTTGGTAGATTAGTCAGTTCTAGCAGTACCCGGTAGTCGTCATGTGGTTAGCTGCTGCTCACAGAAGTTGATACTATTTTCCTGTTCTGTGACCTCTGACTTCAAAATTCTTCTGGTTGATAAATTGCCAATGCTGTTGGAAGCTCTTAAAAAGCAGGATGTCTGGACCAGTAGTCTTTGTTGCATGCAGCAAAGACCTTTTGGGCCACAATCTCTAATGTAGTGGCAACATGAGAGATTTAGCAGGTATCTTCCCAAATTGAACTCCATAAGTTTGCAAGCCCCTGCTCTGTGACCAGTGTTACTAATCATTGTCAAATGACATTGCTTGGGATGTGATCCTTGATCCCCCATTCTTCTAGGCAATCCACCACAGCTTTGGCAGTTTCCTTTCCTGTTCCAGAATAAAGTTTTGGAGAACACAAAGAAGTTTGACCCTCCTGCCCCAGAAACAACTGGCAGTTTGTCCACTTTACCTGTCCCTGTGAGCTCCAGAAAGATTCCCATCCCAGTGGACTGCAAGGGGAAATTTGGGCATCTAACATTTCTTTCAGCAAGTATGCAATTTTGTTCCTTGCATCACTTCTTGATCTATGTATGGTGCTATGGTTGATCGAAAATTCTTCTACATTATGTCCCAGAGTCTCAGCGGTTGCTGAGAGCACGTAGACTGCATTTCAGTTGCTAAAGTGCTGAGGCAAGTGCTGGCGAAACTATGTTCTTCTTCACTAGTTTCATTTTCTTTGGAGAACCTGCTGTGGTTGCTTTGTGATCTTCATTGCTGCTGCTACTTGATGAGGCTGGTTCAACCTTTGCAAATAACTGATCCTTTTTGTTCCACATGTTTTCATTTCAGTCACTCAAAATTGTCTTCCTTCAGGCTTCCTGCCTTGACAACTTTGTCTTCCCCACAAATGTATCCTTTCATTATCTCTTTGGGTCAATAGAAAGTCTTCAAAAAATAGTAATCGTGTCAAGGGTGTTGGCATGGGCAATTTCAAAAAGATTGGCCAATTCCTTGGTGAAGAGTTTTCCTTATCTATCGGAGATTCAGATCACCAAGAACTTCCCTTCCAAAGAGCACGCCACTGGTTGTACTCCTTCTGAACCTTTGGGATGTTGTAGTCTGCCCTGGTAGGTATTCAGGCTTTTCCCAGATTGACAAAAGCTCTTGCGTGATAATGCTTGAAGCATTCTTAACTCTTCTTATAAAGAACAAATGACACAGAACCTCTCTATTTGACCAGAACTTCTTATCTGGAATAATATCGGTTGGTTGTCTGACCAGCCAGACTTTGGAGTTTTTGCGAGTTACAACTGAAGCATGTGAAGCTGAAGCAATGTTCATTGTTAACACTTGTTTAGTTACATTACACTAACTTACTAGAGACAAGCACATTCAATTGCTGCAGAGTGTGCAAGCGAATAAGGGGAATTCTCATACTACATTCCAATGGTGTATGCGCAATCATATCCTTAAGTTCCTTATGTTAACTGCTAATACAACCTACTTATGAAGTTTGGATTCAGTGTAACAAGTCATAAAAAAAAAAAATGTCCCCCAAATTTTTTATGTAACATTTTCCCAGACACAATACTATAAGACTACGAAACATTAGTAAACTTTTTATGTAAATAAGACCCATACTAATATTTTTATTTAAGAAATTATTACACTAACAATGTTAGAGTAATAAGAAAGTAAAATAAAGCAAAGTGATGTAGGATGCAGCAAACCATTAAAAACATCATTACAGATGTGTTCATTCAGGTTTTATTGAATGAGTATGTTTCAATATTATCTTGCCTACATTATCTACATCTAATACCTGCAGCACAGCAGTCTTGTTGTACTTTATATTACATGAGTTAGCATCTTAATTTTCTTAAGATTTAGGTAATAACACTTTCTGAAGCAGGGTCCAGGAAGGCACTAGTGGAAATCTCATCAGAATGAAATTAGATGTTAAGCTTGACTGTCTCAGGTTAAACCTAACAAAACTGTTCAAAACATAACTAATTTTACAAGGGATCATCACAAATGCCATAGTCTACCCCCTCCTCACACCAGGAAACCATAGCTGACACAGGCAGCTAACAGCCACTCAAATTAGCAATGTGGTTGAAGATTTCCAGAAAAAAGGCAGGTGGGCACTTACAAAGTTTAAATTTTGTAAATGCTGAAGAAACTTGTCAGGATTAAGATCTCCTTTTAGGCAATGTCCTAGGAGCAGAGGACAACACTTGATGCTACTACCTCACTTCTGGGAACTCTGGAGAAACTACACTCAAAGATGGATTTTACAAACTTTTGTACTATGGGATGCAAGAGATCAGAAAGTGTTTCAAGGGTAGAACTTAATCAAGCTCCAGCTGGCTAGGTGGTGCATTCCATGGGCTTAAGTGCATGATACATACACCCAGTGCTTTAAGAACTAAGGCACTCCATATCTGTAATAACAGAAGGGAGCCCATTTAAGAAACTCCTAGAACCTTGCAGGAGAACTGGAAGGTCCAGTGGAACAATCTGGGTTTAAGACATAGGTCTGGAAGGAGCCAAAAGGCTAAGAAAGCAGTTTTGTTTAGGCCTTGGCTAAAGGTCAGTTGATTGTAGGTTGCAGCAACAAGACTTGGAAGGCTGTTAAAGTAAAGGTATTGTGACTTTAACTCTCAGGCTAAATGAGGATGAGCCTAGCACTGAGTTTTAAAAAAAAAGTAAGACTAGATCCTGGCTATCCTGCTGGACAGAGGCTTTGCTGATAAAGGGTTGCATTTTCCTGGAGTCTGGTTTTGCAAGTCAATGATCTTCTGATCAGGCCAGTACTATTTGGATGGCACTGAGTTTTTAGGATCCCTTTTTGTGATGCAACCTGCTTGTGGAGAAGCTGTTTAAACATATGGCAACATTTAAGGTAGCTATGCTTCCTTCTGCAGATTGCAGCTAGGATGAAAATTGTTGGGACATTGGCCAAATGGGCTTTCCAAGGATTGAGTATACTCATTAGACTGAGTTAGAAACTTGACTGAATTAAGTTACTTCAGACAGTTGAACCTTAAGCCGCATAACCTTCAGTGACTAGTGGATTTGTTCTGTTTCATCTGTAGTCCTGAGTTACCTTAAATACCTATGCTTAAAGCACTAAGGCTGGTATTCAATGATCTACTGAACTAAATGTTTAAGTTTTAATGTTAAAAATATAATCCAAGTACTTTCTCAAATTAGTCTGCTTTAACTGATCAGATGTTATTCATGCCCTGTTTTGATTGGTAATCAAGCTGTGACCAAACTGACCTTTGCCAAGTCATTTGTCTTGCAGGGTGAAATTTTTTCTGTCTGGATGTTTTACAAAGTGACATTTTATAGATCAGATGTTTCATACAGGGTTCCCATGCTACCTGGAGAATTGAATTGTCAGGGGGAGGGATATTGGCTCAAAAGTAGAGTAAAACTTGCATTTTTCATAGTCGGAATTTCAAAATTTTATTCCGTAAGTCGGGGAATTTAGTTTCTAAAGTATTTTTTCCTGTTTAATCTTTCTCTGTACTTAACATTTCTTCGTTTCCTTCGAAGGACTAAACTATAGGTTAAAGGGGGTGAAACTAACTTTAGTAAATAGGTCTTAGTGATAGAGCACTAGAAAGCAAGTCCTTGCAGCAATGTGGGGATGTTGCTGGGAGGAAAACCCTACAGCAGCTACTAGGAAATGAAAAGGGTGCATGGTGTTGGACAGAGTGGAAGGGTTATGGAGTGACAAAGGGAGAAAGTGCCCTCTCACAGGAGTGCAATAGGGATCTTTCACTCCATGCTGTCCAAAATTTCTTGTGGTTCTCTTCCTACTTTAAATCTTGATTCCTTTAAAAATGATAGTGGAAGTTGAAGATTTATTCTATTGGTGGCATTTACCTTTTTAAATGTTGGCTGTTATTTTCATAGTATTTTGGCAAAATGCCAGAAACCTTGAACTCTGAAACAGCAAGCAGAAGGTAATGTATTTATTGTTAGGCAATATTAGGAAACGCTAGTTTCCTGTCTTTATATACCCAGCCATAGGTAGGAGAAATGCATTGCTCCAGCCTTTTCTGGTTGCTTGATGGTAAACCAAAGATTGGTACCTGGATTATGTTTATAATAAGAAATGACCAGCTACAAAAAGCTCTGTATCAAAGCTGCTGGGAAACCAAAAACTTAGCCAGTCTTTTCCAGCAATGCATATTTGTACATACATACATATCACTAAACTGTTCTGAGATTCAGAGGTTAGCTCCAAAAAGAAATGCAAACTTCCAGATATTTTTACTTATTGTTGTCTTATCAAACTTCGCCATTTACAGCAGTCTTGATATACAACTAGTGCTTCACTGATGTCCATTACACACCATACAAAAGATCTTTTATACTTCATACTCGTAATCTTTTTCTCATGCAGACACTCCTGAATCTGATCCACCAATGTCTTCCTTGGCCTTCCTCTGCCTTTCCTTCCTGCCACTTGGGCTGAAAATATTTTCTTAATAAGCATTTCATCACTCATTCTTTCAACATGGCCAAACCACCGAAGCATATTGGTCTCCACCTTGCTAACATTTTGCTTCAAATCACACAACTGTAATACATCTTCATTCCTCACACAATCGGTGTCTTGCCACAAACCCCACGTAAGTAACTCATTTCTCCAGCACACAAACTGTTTCTTCTGCAGTACCCAGGTTTCACTGCCGTACATCAGAGTATGAACAATTACTGTTTCATGCCCAGCCATGCGGGACTCTAGAGAACCCATCATTCCTGTGAAAACCTCCCAGAGCAGCTATGACTTTCAAAGAATTCACTCGCCTACTGATTTCACCATCCAATTTGTTCTGTCAAACATGCTTCCTAAATACAAACTCACTCACCTGGTCAATCACAGTGCCATTTATACTTACATTACATTCAGTGCTACCCATTCCTCTCTCAAACACCATAACTTTGGTTTTTCCGTTATTTATACTCAGTTTGAATTTCATGCAGACTTCGTACATCCGAGACAACATACTCTGCAACTCACTTTTGCTCTCTGCCAACAGGACAGTGTCATCAGCAATCTGCACACAGATATCACCAAGACATAAACCACTATCTGTTTTGGCCTTGTGCATGCATCCATAAATATATTAAACAGCCATGGTGACATTACACAACCTTGTCTAACTCCTGCACCAATGGAAAACCATTTTGATAAAACACCATTCACTCGTACAAAAGCTCTACTACCAGCATACATGGCTTTTACACTATTAAGTAGATTCCCAGTAACACCATATTCATTCAATACCTTCCACAAAAGTGTCCTATTGACTCTGTAATAAGCTTTCTCTAAATCTATGAAGGCAGTAAAACTTTCTTCCCAACAGCCAGATACTTTTAAATTGTCGTGCGTAATGCAAAAATCTGTTAGTGCAGCCTTTACCAGGCATAAAACCACTCTGAACATCCCACTATCAATGATGTAAGACCCATACTTTTTCAATAACCTTTCCAAACACTTTCCCTGGCACACTCAGTAGGCTAATACCACGATAGTTCTTGCATTCAGTCCGATTCCCTTATACAAGGGAACAATGATGGCATCCTTCCAATCCTGAGGGACCATTCCTAACTCCCAGCACAACTGGCAAATTTCAGTTAACCAGTCTATTATAGTCGCCACTGTACTTCAACATCTCTGCAGTTATGCCATCCACTCCTGGAGCCTTTCCATTCTGAAGAGATTTTAGAGCTTTACACACTTCTCTTTAGATCCCTCCTGTGCTTTCATCCCTCATTGACATCATCTGCATCTGTCTCAGAATCATTCTTGCTCTCCTGATCTAATAACTCACAGAAGTATTTGCCCCATCTGTCACTTAACTCATTGGGCTCCCATATCATTTCCCCAATCTCATTCTTCACACAACTTACAACTTTGTTTCCCCTATTTTTCCTGAGTCTCGTGTACTTTCAGGACTCTATCTTTCCAAAAAGCCAGTTCATGCCTTTCCACTTTCTCTTTCCTATCTTTTGCCTTACTGTGGCGAAGCAGCTTCACGCTTCTTACAGCAATATTCATCCAGAATACCTTGCAACATCCCCAAATAGGCTTCCTTTTTCTTTACTGCCTCATCAATCTCACTATTCCACCAAGCATCACCTCTATTGTGGTGCCACAGACCTCTTTAGCAGCAGTAAGTTTTTAAAACATTCACACTTCTTTTCTACATCCCTCTCACAAGATTTCAGTTCTCTGAGTAAGTCAGAATATCTGATTGTCAAGGAGCCTATCAACCTTTATTCTTTCTATCCTGGGTCTCTTCCTATTCCTTTTCCTCCAACAAACATTAAGTTTCACTCGTGACACTACCAAGTAATGATCAGAACCAACATCTGCACCTCTCATCACACGGGTGTCAACAACTAAGTGTTTCAAACGCTGATCGTAAATAACAATCTATCTTACTCTTTTGACCAAGAGTATAATTTTCCCAAGTATGTGTGGATATACTTGTGGTTAAAAAATGTATTAGATGCACACAAATCATTCTCAATGCAGAGTTAAATTAACCTTTTACCATTATCATTCACAAAAGGATCATTAAACTTACCCAGAACATTGTCAGAAATTGCATTCTGCACACCTACTCTAGCATTGAAATCCCCTGCTATTATAACTTTTCTTTAGCACCAAACTGGCTCAAAACAGCTTTTAGCTCATTCCAGAAATCTTATCAGAAGGTTCTGAGTCACGAGGAGCATACACAACAATTAAAATTCTCTGAAGTTTCACTTTCAAAGAGAATTCTCACTTATGCAACTATAGTGAATCAAGTTGTTCTTGATCTTTTAACTTAAAATCACCTACACCAGCCTGTCCTCTCATATTATCCAATACTCCAGACCAAACTCACCGTGCCATTCACTTCTACCCCAATTTCCTTCTTTTTGGTTTCACTTACACACAACACATCCAGTCTATACTTATTCATCTCCTCACTCATCTTGCCATTTATACCTCTAGTATTCCATACACCAATCTTACATTCACTCAGCCGAGATCTTTCTCATACGCCGTTTAGAAAGTCCAGGTCGATTCAGTGGTGGACCGTCCTCAAGTGTGGTAGGTCCACCATATCTCAGTTGAGTCATTCTTAATATTTCTTTGTCTTTTTAATCAGGTAAGTATATCAGTGTGGGGGATTAGCCCACAGCTGAGGGTTCCAGTTGGTCATTCAACTTAAGGATTCTGGAACAAAACCCAGTGAGTTGGTCTTTTTGCCAATGTAACACAGAACTAGCTTGCACCTCTCAAAGATTCAGAGGCCCTAGTTGCTGTTGTGTATGCCATTGTTACCACAGCACCCTGAGGAGGCAAACCCATCTCTCACTAAGACTGCCTGCAATGCATATTTGTAATGAAGTTAATGTCATAATTTCTAGAGGAAATGTGCAAATCACTTTTTAAAGAAAGATTTAAAAATGGGTAAGGGAAGTTATAATGTGCATCAACAGAACATGTGGTCAGTAACTAATCTGAGAGAAAAAAATTAGCTGTAAAGCTTGCAGCACTTCATGCCTTAACTGCCAGACTGGGGATAAAAATGACAAACTATTCTACTCTTCATGAAACTAGCTGAAATTTTTATACACCATAATTGGCTAACAGAAGCTGACCTCTAAAATTTAGTGAAAACTGGTACAAAACTTTTTAAACTGCCCTCTAAAATCATTAATTAGCACACCTACTAAGCATTTCTGGTGAGCTTCGCTGTACCTCAGTGCATTTTAAGTGGGGAGAGCTTGCTGTTGAAGGGTCATCAAACTGCCTTTGTATGTAGTGGTTTCACTGCACTCAGCATGTAACATGCTACAACATGGCAAGCTTAAGTTCTTATTAAAAGCTTTTATCAAATTCATGTGAAATTTAAGGGGCCTATTCCTGTTGGCAATTTATGAAGTTGATGGTTTGTTTTGCAAAAATCTACAAAACATTTTCGGCATTTGCTAGTCGTGGAACTTCATGCTGGATGCTTGATTATCAAATCAAAGCCACTGGCTAGTGCAGATTCTTGCTGGCACACATGCTTTTACTGCCATAAGTTTCTGCCAACCCCACATCCCTCTCAAAGAGCCTGCCACATCATCTCTCCACCTGGCTCTCTTCTCTGCTGCCATGCTTGCATAGTTTTAGACTGCATGTGTCAAATAAAAGTAATCAGTGAATTGAGAGATTTGCAAGGTTTCTGACTTCATGCAACTGACTTCCAAGAAAGCTATAATGTAGATTGACTTGACAAAAACTTAACCCACAGTGGTCAGAATGATTACCTGTTCAGGATGACCCATACAAAGCAAGATTCAAAGTTTAAGAAGTTTGAACCTAAATTTGGGCTGCCAAGCAATTTTGAGCCATGAAGTACTAAACAAGTCAAAGCTTTAAGTCTAGTTTCTGCTTCTCTTGCTGTGACAAACTTTAAATTGTATACTGCACCACTTCAAAGGGATTGTTCAGAAAAACAAGTGGAACTGTAGGCAGTATGGCTACTGACTTTATATAGTCCATGCCACAGTAGTGTAGCAAAGCAGAGTGAATCTTCATCAACAAAGTTTAAATACTGAGAGATACAGTGGGACATAACTAGTTTTATGACAAGAGTGCATTTTAAGAGTAGAAGTAATTTGGGCCATGAAGCTTGTAATGTCAAATTCTTCATGCAACTCCTCTAAAGATGCTAGTGATGTATTACAGCATGTTTTTATGGACACTTACAGCCAAAAAGTGTCTTGGTGCAACAAAAATGTAATTTGTTCTAGGCTTGCACCATATTTTTCTAAATACTTATCAGAGATCAGGTACATTTGTCATGCTTTGAAGCCCTTAAAGTTGATCAGTAAGGGCAGATGGATTTGATTTGTTAAATTTTGCTGTCATTTAATTGGGTATGTACATGCTATTTGAATTCAGTATTTCTTGGCCATGCAAGAGCATCTGTGAAGGAGTTTCAGAACTAGAGTTAAATAAACTGTTGCAAATTTCAATGGATGAGCCCTATGCTAACCTTAAATTTCTGAGTTATAAGGGAAGATTTGCTGGCATAAAATAGATTTGATGTAGGTTCATGGAGCCTTTCAGATCATATGTAGAGGATTTTAGGGAGTGTCTGACCCCAGGTCTTAAACAATCCTTAGAAATGGGAAGCTAGGAGATTTGGGCTAGAGTGCCCAATAGGAAAGTCACACAGAAACTAAGTAGAAAGAGGAAGAATCCCTTATTTATTACTGGGGGCCAGTATCAGAGGTCTGACTGCTTAAACATGCACACCAGATATTTAGTGGATCAAGTGTTCATACCTGCCTGGGATCAAACCTAAGGTTCATTCAGTAGCAATGATGCTACTGACTGAAATTTGAATATCTTAACAGCCTATCAGTTTTTTAAAGATTGCACAGCAAGCTGGTTATGTGTCAATAACAGGATAAGAAATTTTCCTTAAGTTTTTTGCTAAATCAGGTGGGTTGGAAATGTTGCTGTGGCAGAGTGGGCCATTCAGATTTTTCCAAACATTAAGTACTCTGAAGAGGCAAATACCTTGCCAAAAACATGCACATGTTGCAGTAGCATGTAAAGACAACCTGATTCTCTCATAATTTAAATTTTTCATCAGTACCTAATGTTTTGGAACCACTTCTAAAAAAAAAAAAAAAAAAATTCCAAATGGCTGATCCTGTGATCCCACTCATGACAGTTCAGGCAATCTTGTCTGACAGCTGTCTATAAGGAAAGATGAAGGAATGTGAAATTTCAGGAAAATTGTTTAAGCTTGACATAAGTGAGGTTAACCACTGTAAATTAGTGGTGGCCCATGACCAAAATTGCTGGGAGGCAAACTACTTTTCAGCCTGGATTCAAATAAATTTATTCAAAATTTGAAGATGACAATCAGACATTTGGTGTAAATGTGAAAAGGATGGTAATTCAGATAATATCTGAAAACTTTAAAATTTTCATCATCCTGGGTGGTGTAGCAGTTAGCATACCTGAGCACTATCTGGGAGATGTGGGTTAGTCCCGATCCAGGACAATGAAAATTTAAGTTTTTGGATATTATCAGACTTGCCATCCTTGCCACATTTATGTCAAAAATCAAATTGTCATCTTCAAAACTTGCATTATATGGTGTAATCTTGTATTTCTTGATAAATTTATTAAATTTAATGCCATTTTTACAATTTTTTTAATTATGTGCAAAGTATGAAATAGTAACATGACCAGTGAAAAGATTCATAAAATTTTACCGGAAATGCACGTTTTACACGACTTACCAACACAACCTGTTTATGTAAGGCTCTGGCCCTTTGCCTGAATTTTTTCAGTCTGAATTGCCCTCTTGGACTATTTGGAAACTGTTAAGCCAGTTTGAATATGAAATATATTGCATCAAAATAGATCTTTATTAAAGAGATCAACAGAAGATAAAAAACAAGACTGAACTATAAATCTTTTTCATCTCAAATTAAATTCTATTGTATGTATGCTTCTGCCTTCATTGACTCCAAAAGAAAAGTCTTAGACTTTTGCACACAACACCTATACAGTAAGAGAAAGCTTACCTTACGCTTATTGTCTTGTATATGAGATCTATCTTTCATTCTGTCTGGCAGTGATTTATTATATTGTCATACCATGTCTGTTCTGCTTCCATCCTCTTCAAAAGCTCCTTCTCAATGAACAACAGAAACTTGAAATTCTTTCTTGTCCAATAGTCTCTTGTAGTTTTTACTCTTAAGGCATGAGAAACTGCATTCCACACAGGCCGATGCTGCAGGAATTGTTACTACGAGGGAAAGTCTAAATAGCTCTGGCAGTGCCTGTGCTAGATTATTACTGTATATGGCAAATAGAAGTTCTGCTGTACTCTTGGCACTGTTCCACAGATCTGTCTGAATACAGAACCTGCAGCTCACTATGCAGTTGGTGCTGTCAGTATTTTTCATAAGTTCAGAGTTTTAAAACAGTGTTCAGGAAAAATTCTAGAATGAGCTTCAAAGCAGTGTACATCAACCAGCTGAAGGAATTTTAATTTCTCAATGTCGGAAAACCACCATTTTAACTGAGTTGTAACATTGTCTGTTACCTCAGTCTTCTGTATTGCACAGTGGCTGGGATACCATTGCTTCCTTTAAATCTTTTATTTGGAGAACCAACCTCACTGCACACATTATGGAGATCATCAAACTATATCTTATCTCGTAAGTACATTTTTCACATAAGCCAGTAATTAATTTGTTACAAAATGTAACATCAGAACTATTTAATTGCAGTGTACAGAGAAAGTACTCTGTTAAATCAAATATTTTTGAGAAGAAAAATGAAATTAAGATCCTGGGGCCACAGGTTTTGTCCTGCTTTGTGAATTGTCTAATCATAGTTGGAATCTTCAATTTTTCAAATACTTCAATTAGCAGGCACCTGTGGTCAGCTATGGTACACTGAACGAGATTTGAAGTTCTACCTGGTCTGAGATATATGAGGTGGTCTGGGCCCACCAACAGATTCTAGTAAATGAACACACTTTGTCAATTTGGAAAATGCACAAATTGCATTTAAATTTGAAAAAAAATATTCCATCAACACTGACGCTGCTCTGCTCAAAACTAAGTTCAGCCTGTGTGTAGCAGTGAACAAATGATGCTTGAGGGCATCACACTTCACTTTTGCTTGCAATCCATTCAGCTCTGATACAATCACTGCTGCACCATATGTCTGTGCAACTAGTTTTTCTTTGTAGCTAAATCTTTCTAGCTCACAATCCAGTAATTCTTTAAGCAAAGTAGCACACCTATCAGAAATTACATAAAAAAATCCCAAAAATATTTCTACTGGTACTCCATCTTTCACAAATCAAACTATAATTGATACTTGTGCATGGGAGCTTAATGTGTCACTTCATCAATCTGCCAAGAAAAAACTGGGCATTTTCAATATCTGCATTGATTTCATTCCTAAATATATGAGCAACTGATTCAATTAAATCATTCTGTATTTTTTGAAGTTCCTGAAAATGTTGTACTATTCTCCACAAATACTCAATGTTTAGTCACTCTTGGAGAGTAAATCAACCATCTCTAGGTAATTTCCCTTATTTTCAGAGACTGGACTCTTAGTGTCCACAAAATGGGAGCTCTTGCCGTACCAGTAGTGTTGTAATATCAACTTCATTACATAAAGATTCTTTTTACTTTTTCATTATGACTTGTCACTTGTTGTTCTCTTTGCTTCGTTGAGTCTATCCTTGTTTTGCCTAGCAACTCTAATTTAACTGCCAGAATGTGATCTTTACACCTTTTTGTGCCTGTCCAAAGCAAGTGGTAAATTTTTCAAATCATTGAAGCCTTTCTTTTGCCAGACTTCATTGCCACTTGCAGGAAACAGCAAACTTGGTCAACAAGTTTGTTTGTTGATTCAGTACCAGTTAGCCATTGTTCTTTTCTGTACCAGTCAATATTAAAACCTCTATTTGAAGTTTTGCCCTTTGAAGTCTTTTAATTTCAGGTGTAGGCTTACCATAATTTTTAATTTGATTCTTTTCTTCAAAATCTCCTACTGAAAGACTTCTCCAGTAAGCTATCCACCATATGAGATATTTGAAGCAGAGGCTATAGTCTGATAAAAAAAAAAAAAAAAAAAAAACCTCCATAAATTAAATTAGTTACAAACATTAGTGTGAAAGAAAAGCAACTAGGAAGGACTCTAAATAATGATGCTCAAAACTGTCAGAATGAGTTAACGCAGCAGAGCTGCTGCCTACAGGGAAACAGCTGTTCCCATGAGGCAAGATAACATCTGCCTCACAGGAAGTCCATGGTGTAAGTGTGCTCTTTGTGTTGGCAGTTCCACCGCCTACCTTCGTATCTACTGATTCAGTGGGAGTAACAGGCTTGGCACAAAATGTAAGGGGCAGTTTGCTTCCTGCCTCAAGGACTGAGATCGCAAGCTGAGGACAATTCAAAACTACGCACTAGACTGTTTTCGAAAAGCGTAAATTTAAAAAACTGAACACATAGACTACATTTAATTCAAGAGTTAACTAGCATAAACATGTTTGCTATCCTATATCCAAAAAGTACTGAATTAACAAAGTTAATAATTCTAACTAAGTCTTAAAATTCTGAGGAGGCACTGCCTCCTTTGCCTCCTCCCAAAAGCCACCACTGGTAAACTACAAAACTTAGACATTGGCTTTGCTGCTGATGGATATTTGGAAAGAAACTTCAGAGCTTCAGAAAAAGGAATTCAGAGCAGAATGCATTAAATGTTTAGTGGCAACCACACAGAAAATAGAACAGGTGTCCCACAAACTCTTCTGCTATCAAAGCAGTTTAAAGTCTGAATCCTAAACTCAAATTCAGTAACTTGTGAAAAAGAATGCATTTGTTGCAAATATTGCATGGAAAACAATCTTCTGTTTCAGCAGGTCAAGCAAAACAGCAGTTTTGTAGCAGAGCAAAAACTGAACTGAAAGAGTTGTTTTATGTATTCTCAGAAAATACTCTCCTAGATTAATTCTATTAGTCTTTTGCTTCAGAATAAAGAATACTTCAATGAACTGTGGGTGGTTAAGTTGGTTCTTACTTTATTACATGGAAAAGCATCCATTGAAAGTGGCTTTTCAATTAAAACTTGTTGGTTTAGCAACTTCATGGAAATAACTTATTTCATTGCATACAGTGTGTGCCATAAAGTCACATAATTGATTAGTTTCAGTGCATATTACTGCAGTATCTGAGGATGTAGAGATGTCGACAAGCATTATCAGATAAAAATAAAACTTTTGAAAAAACAAACTGCAGGGTGTCTTATCAAGTATTTCAGTGCAAAAGAAAGTTGTCTTAGAGGGTTCTTTTGGAGACTGGAAAATTGACCAGCAAATTCAGGAATTGTCAAAATTGTAACTGCATGAAACTAACTAGATTTCAGTGTAAAATTTATTGCAACAAAGCAGTGACTTATTTTGGTTTCACTTTATTAACATGTGTAGTTATGTTTTATAACAACCTGCCCAGATTTTGTTAGCCAGTTAAATTTCAATGATTTTAGGTATCATTGAACCTGTTTTTTTCATGAAAAAACTGGGTATGGAACTGAAAACAGCATTTCATAATAAGGTATCTTAGTATACTCAGCAGGATAAGTAACAATCATGCTGGTATGTATAGAACTTTCTTTGCTGTTCAAAAACTTATTTTTAAATAAGAATTCAAACTTCTAAAACAAATTATTTAGTAACTTAGGATAGGTATAATTGTAAGTATGTGCAGCATCTAATGTTTTAGAAACTGTTGAGTATCACTGTCTTTAATGCCAAAACACTATTAAGAGTTAAGGCTAGTTCAATATCTTGTTATGGGAATTGCTTGTTCTGCTCAGCTAACTAAAACAATATTTTAATCTTGCTTGCAAATCAGGGAAGTTAAGCATATTTTCAAAACTCCATGGTAAACACCTGGAATTTTACTAAACGACCTGGAAAAGTCAGGGAATGAGATTTCACTAATTGAATGGGAACCCTGTCCTATTTTTAGGTAGGAACCAATACTTCAGTTTAGTATGGCAACAGGTCAAATGTAATAGTTTTTATTAACTACACTTGCTGATGCATGCATAGATTCTCACAAAAGAACTTTTGCAGTTCAATGGAAGATGTGGCATAGAAACTACAGACTATACAATCAGATAGCTTCTATGGCTTAAGCTGTTGCAAGAGTCAGTGAAATGAGTTTGGGAAAAGGTCTGCCAGTTTTCAGCATATATAACTGACAATGCTGCAACTACTGCAAATTCTTACCAAGCATAGAAAGATTAGAATGGTGCCCATACATTCTTGATCCAGACATCAGATCTAATAGCTCTTAACTTAACCAGTAAAATGAAAGTTCCTAACACTGCCAGCATGCAAAATGGTTAATGTCTTCAAAGTGCTAATCTTGACTACTATGCATAACTTCACCCTTGAAAGCTTATACTCATAAAGTGTAACTTGCTTAATTCAAACTCATTGATAATTCGAACTATTTTTGTGGTTCTTTCAGCTTCAAATGAACAAAGTTTGAATATGGGCACATTCAAAAATCACTACAAGTACTGTAAAAACCAACATTTATTCAACATACAAAAATACAGTATGGGTAAATTTTAAGTCTGTATTATAAATATTTAACAGGAATCGTCGAGGATAAATTTATTAGGTAAATTACCTCCAATTTTCGATCTAAACACTAGATCTTTGTCAGTTCTTACTTCCACAGTCTGGTGACCAAGCCTGATGGATTTTCCATCCAGCATGGTCATTGAAGTTGCCACCTTGTCTTGTAAATTTCCAGGGATTCATCTAATTTCCGGATAATTGCATGGGACTGACGTTTAATCACTTTTAAAGAGTCCCAGTCCATTTTGTGGCAAGTTTCTTGTATGTGCCTGTCTAATCCTGTTTTATTTGAGCTGTTCCTTATTGCTGCTTTGCATTATTTAATTCTGGTAGTTAACCTTCCTGTTTCTCCTATATATGGTAATCCACAAGAAAGAAATGTAGCTTTAAAATTTAAAGAGAAAGCTGAATTAAACTTCAGAAGCTAAGAAACAAAAATAAGTTAAAATCAATCTTATTAGAAAATGATTACCCTTCAAAAGAAATTAATGAACTACTGGACAAAGTTCTTACTAGGAACAGAACAGGTACTACAGACAAAAATAAGGAGAAAATTGAATATTCATTCACAAGAAAAGTAACTTACCACAAGGGACTGTTTGAAAAACTGAAAATCAGCACTAAATATAAAATTAGGTTAGCTCCAGGTTTGAATAACAAAATTAAAAAATACTTACCGTCCCTAAAACAAAAAGAAAATACTTTACTCAAAGGAGTCATTTATAAAATAGTTTGTTCTTGTGGATTACCATATATAGTAGAAACAGGAAGAAGTTAACCACCAGAATTAAAGAACACAAAGCAGCAATAAGGAACAGCTCAAATAAAACAGGATTAGACAGGCACATACAAGAAACTGGCCACAAAATGGACTGGGACTCCTTAAAAGTGATCAAACATCAATCCCATCTAATTATCTAGAAATTAGAGGAATCCCTGGAAATTTAAGACACAAGGTGGCAACATCAATGACCATGCTGGATGGAAAATCTATCAGGCTTGGTCACCAGACCTGTGGAAGTAGAAGGAAGCAAGAACTGACAAAGATCTAGTGTTTAGATCGAAAATTTGAGAGGTAATGTACCTAACAAATTTATCCTCAATAATTCCAGTTAAATATTTATAATACTGAAAGTAATAAGAGGAAGTCATTAATTACTAGAATTTTGTAAAAGTAAAATTTTGGCCTGCTTCTCAGAACTTGTTATGGGAAAGTGTAAATTCCTAAAGTTTACCTAGTGAATAAAATAGTCACTTACATTCTGTTCCTCAAGCTTAACTGTTGGAGGTAAAGTCCTCTACTGAATTTGGAAGGTGCTCTTCAGAAACTTCTGGCCATTCCAGTTCATCTGAAGATACACTAGGTCTGATTCAAAACATCAGCAAAAATCTCTTCTGTGAGCTCACCACAAACAGCTAAATTACCATAAACTCTAACAAAAGCCTCGTACGGTACATCACAGCCTATGTCTTCACAGTGGGTATGATCTCCTCGCCACCATTATCTTGATGTAGTTGACTCTTCATTGGGGTGCTAGAAGCCTGCTTTTCAGAAACTGTAGACTATAGTTTCAAGTTTAACTTGTCATGCACTGAGTCATGACCAGCTTGTAGGTCTCTTTTAAAGTTATCTTTTGTATAGATACCTGATAGAATTGTCTGGACTACATGGCGTTGGTAGAAGTGCTTGAAGTTCTTAATCGCACCTTGATCCATGGGTTGAACTACATAGTCATATTTGGCAGAAAGAACCTTTACATTTTCCAGCAGAGGTATGGTGTTATGTACTGTACAGTTGTCAATAAACAAGATCATTGTTTTCTTTCTGAAATTCTATTTTTAGAAGACACTTGACAAAGATGTCACTCATCCATGCTTTTTATTTGCTTCATAATAAACTGGCTTAGTTTTTACACTTTTGAAGCAGTGTGGGTTAGCCGATTTGTCAATCATTAATAAAGGAAGCTTCTCCAATCCAGATAACTAAAATAGTTACCTGTTCCTTGCTATGTTTTCCACCACTGTAGCATTCACCTTTGAAGGCTAATGTTTTGTCTGGGGTACATTTGAAAAATAAACCTGTTTGACATTGGGAACACAGCCCCTAAAGACATTTTCAATCATTTCTAACAGTTCTCCCTTCCACTCATTAGCTGCTTCGCAGTTAACATCTGCACTTTCCCCACAAATAGATTTAAAAGTGCAATTTTTCTTTAAATTCATGAAGCCAGCCAGTACTGGCCTTAAAATAATTTTTCCCCAACTTAGTGGCAAATTCTTCAGCTCTAATCAGGGTGCCATTTAGTGGAAGGCTTTTGCCACGTGCCTGCTTAAACCACTTCAACATTCTCTCATCAGGATTGTCAGGTCCTCTACCCCTTTCCTTTCTCCATCACTACGCAGAGTCCCAAGAGTTCAAAATTTTATACTTATTTTTTAGATAAGTGGAAAATGTATTGGGAGGAATGCCAAAGTCCTTTGCAATCTGATCCTTTTTAAATCCCTTTCCACTTCATGAATCACTCCTGCCTTTGAGCTAAAGTCAATGTTTTGTACTTGCCATGGGCTGGTCTACACAGACATGATGAAAAACTTAGGTACAGCACTACTGATAAACACACTATAACAACCAGAGTAGGCAGTTAATTGTTCACATCCCGTAAATGCAAACTAAACTTCTACAGTTACAGCAGAAGTACCATGACCCCTTACTGCCACTCACCAACAGCTTTCAGATAAACCTAGAGTGGGCAGAATTGGTGCTTGTGACCTCTACCTCGTAACAACTCAGAACTTCATCCAGAACAGTATGTACCCATTTTGAAAGGTAATTGTTGAAAATATGAGATTAAGAAAGGTTTTATTTTGAATTAGTGTTCTTCAGCAGTATTTATATAGAAAATTCAAGGGATCAAACTAAAAATTAGAAATTAAAAATGTTCAAATTGTAAAAGTTACACTGTATTGTCATAAGCTTGCAAAACAGTACACAAGAATTTAATCTTAATGTGTTGGATTTGTACTGCAAAGCAGGAAATACATTAAACAGTAACTCAAACCAGAAAGTGCTTAGGCAGGAATTCAAAAATTGATATATGAATGTTAATCTACTTAAGTTGCTTGGAAACTGAAGTAATTGAGATTAGAACTGAATTCCCTCAAAAGGGGAAAAGAACAATCTGCCACAAGTAAATAATTATCACTTTCCTATGCTCATAGATTAGTTTAAGACTTTTAAATCTTAGATTAGCTTGCATAAGCTTACTACACACTAAGCTACACTGAAGTCTAACATTAATGGTGTGATAAAGCAGCTCTAGGTAAACTAACCTGATTAGTGTAATGTGAACTACAATTAGTCAAATGTTCTATTTCTA
This sequence comes from Macrothele yani, assembly GCA_039090855.1. NCBI lineage: Eukaryota > Metazoa > Arthropoda > Arachnida > Araneae > Macrothelidae > Macrothele > Macrothele yani. Next base: position 97,326,715 of record CM076992.1, on the reverse strand, counting down.
TCCTGTAGAGCCTGCTTTTGATTACAGTAGAGGAAATTCAATTATCAACCGTACATTTTCAATACATGCAAATCTGCTGCATAGAACATGGATCTACATAAAAAATGAAGAAGCATCTTCAGAATGTCTGTCGGTAAGTCAACTTACCATTCATATCATTAGGCTAAATATTTTGCTGTCAAAAATTAGTGTGTTAAAGTAATGCAACATTTAATTTTACACTAGTTATCTTGGTTTTCTAACTGGTTATTCCTATGCAAAACATACCATGAACTTCAAAGCAAGGCTGTTGAATTCTAACATTTCGTACTGGAACAAAACTTCCATTGATGACTCTGTAATAGCATAAATCTCAAATTTATTCTTCTGCAGAAATGCAGGTCTTATGGGGGACACATTAAAGTAAAACTTGATTTAATAGTGGACACCCTAAAAGTAAAATTTGCTTTCAATTCTAGGAATTCTCAGGGCTCTAATTCACCCAAACTTGTTCAGTTTTATTTTACCCTTCCTGATTATCTAACTCTTTTGTTCCCAAGATTTAGTGAGCTTTAAAGTACTATGAACCCTAAGTGGCCAAAATTGCTGGGAAAGGACTGGCATTCATGCTTGCCAGACTTGCCATGTCAGAACCTGTTAAAGTACCCCTAATGGTGCAAGACCTCCACAATGGGGGACAAATACCAAAGGCCAGCTAATTCAGGAATGGTGATTGGATTGATACATGCAAAGGGAATTCAGGCATGGGTGGGAGGGGAAAAGCATGGCTTCATAACCCCCTTTTTTGGGGGTCAAGGTTGTGCCCAGGGATATATTTTGAATTTCAGATCCAGAAACTAAAAAATTGCTTGTGACATTAGTGTTGATTTTTCATCAAGCAAGATGTGAAGCAAAGGTTTTCCTCTAAAAGAAAACATTTCCACAGTTGAGTGAAAGGAAAGGTTAAGTGTGCACACTTTAGCAGGCAAACTGGCCACTAGAAAGTTCTCTAAAAGGCTAAATGTTTAAGCCTTGGCAAGAAAATGACAACCTAAAACACTAAGCTTTTCTTAAAACAGGGTTTAGCTGTGGACCTTGTCTACAAATGGTTTTGTTGCCCTTGAGCATTCTTCTGTCAGGGACTAATTCATGAAGTCATTAGAATTACAAAAGAATTCAGATTTTATAAAATTCAGCTTCATCCAGGTGGCAGGATAAATTTAAAGCTAGTGATCTCTTAAAAGTATCAAAGTTGCATGGTCCAAACTGATGTTAGAAGCTAAAGCTTGACTAGTTTGGAAGATTGCTACAAATTTTAAACTGAAAGCCTTTCAGCTCTGAAGAGATGCAGGGGTGGAAAGTAACTGTCACATTGTGCATGAATAGAAATGAGTTCAAGAAGCCTTTTAAGCATAGGGAAATCTAGAAAAAATGTTGGTATAGCAATCCACATTAAAAACATTATCAAGTCCTGGATGAGATCTGGTCTAAATGGTTATTAGCATTCAATAGAAAAATGAAATGCAGAAAATTATTTCTGGATATTGTATCCAGATGCCATCTTGGAAAAATGCAGAATTAGTTCTACCAAAACTACTTTGGTCAGACCTAGTTTTTGAAGCACTCTATGCCTTGCTCTACCATCAGTCTCTCGGGGGGGGGGGGAGCTCTAATATAACTGGATTTGTTGAGATCACAAATGACAGTAAGTTGTGGAGTAACTGCTGATTAAAAATTTATGAATTTCTGTTCATACCAAGAGCACACATTAATAAATGAAGTATATCAGCAGATTATTTTCTGCTTATGTATAAATTTTTAATGTAACCACAAACTGCAGAAAAATGTTTCAACAAACTTGTTGAATTTGCAAGAACTGAAAGTACAATTTCTTGCAAAATTATCCTGATTGGGTGGGTGAAATTGAGCTAAATTCGTCTAGACAATTTCGCAAGAATCAGAACAATTTTACTGAATTTTAATTTTTTAGAGGTTAGTAAAAAGCTTGCTCTATATATTGCATGTACATATTTTTTACTTCTTTCAAATGGCTTTTACCATCATTAAACATTATCCTCCAATAGTAGATACTTCTAAACTGGGTTTTCCCTTTAAACATCCACTATTTAAAAGTTCTACTGTAATGAATTCCTATGTCCTGAAGATCTTGCAATGTGTAAACCAGTGCCACAAGACTATTAATGTGCTTCAACTTGATGTACCAGTAGGCCAGAAGGGAAGTCTTAAAGCATACATTTTGGAGTAAAATCTGGTTACATATTAAAACTAAGTAAATCAGCTTTTCACATTTAAATTTTGGGTGAGGTTTTACTTGGAACCTGTTAATGCTTTCCAGTAAATGCCAAGTTTTTAATCTAACAACTTAATGTCTCATCTGAAGCAATGCTTAGACCTATAACTGTCTGAAAATTAGATTCCAAACTAGTTCTGAGCAGAACTAAGTACAAAAGACTGAATAAACTCCAGATTATAGTTTATAAAGCTATGGTACTGTAGACTCCTGCTTCCTTAAACACCTTTATTACCCAGCATCAATGTGCAGTTTTACCTTAAATCTGCATATAACTTGATTGCCAAAACCTTGAGTTATGGCTTTGTATTTTGTACCAGGTTACTTGCACATACAGTGCATGGATAGTGATATACCATTGTTTTGGTGAAACCAAAGCTTATTTTCAGCAGTTAAGCAATTGCTAAAAGCATTTAGAAGTCTGAATAGACTAACCACAAATTTTACTTCCCATCTTTGATTCTATAGAAGAGCTTCTCATTGTGTTTCCCCATTCTCATACAAATTTTACTTCTCCCCATGTTTACTTCTGTAGAAGGGCCTCATGAGTTTTCCTCATACTCAGATCTTCTGGCTTATTACTACTCTGAGGATTTTAGGCTACAAAGCAATGTCACTAACATAATTGTATCTGAATTAAGAGAATCTAACTTGTAACAGTTAAAACTTTCTGCTGAGTAGTAACACTAGCTTCTTTTTATAGTTACTGCCATTAGTCTGAATCCTGCTTAGTTATATTTGATTATCCCCCTCATACCATTGTACAAGCTTACCAAAGCTTGTTTTGCATTTTACTTCTCACCTTGGATACAGTAAAACCTTCTCAGCACTATGAACAACTGAAATGTTGTAACTAAAACTATTAAAATTCTGAAGTTTTCGTGCATTTACGTACTAGAGGAGCATTATGCAGTTTTTATTGCTCTTGTGTTAAGGTTTATTTACCTTGAGTCTTCAGTGTACCAAATATTTACAGGTGGTCAGGGGCAGATCCAGCAGGGGTGCATGTACCAAAGTAAAGCTTTGATTTGTTAGCTTTACATTAAAAGTAATAATAAATTGAATTTTTTGAAGTATATTACTTGTGGAATAATTTTTTACAGGTCTTATAGAGGTTATTTTCATGGAAGTTGTTTGTGAAATTTTCAAACTAAAGCCTAGTTTGTAATCAGGACTGTCACTGGAGTAGTTGCTGCCACTCAGTTGGAAGTCCAACCGCAATTATAGTTAATTGTGGTACTTGCTTTTTCAATCCCTTCTAGTTTCCTCTTTACTAAGTTTGACTGGTAGGCAATTATTTCTACTTAGTCCCAATTTATGGAGTGTCCACTTGCTTGTATGTCTGTCTAGCCCTGTTTTATTACTAATGTTCCTAATAGCTGCTTGGTTGGTGTTCTTTCGTTCAGACCTTAATACTCCTCCCTGTTTCTGCTATATAGCAGAGTCCGCAGTTAGTCTTTGCAATAAATTACTCCTTCTTGCAATTGGATGTCCAACGCTTTCTGCTTTAAAGCTGGCAGGAATTTCTTTATTTTGTTAAGATTGGAGCTAGCCTGATATATTTTGCTCCAATCCTTTTCAGTTTCTCAGTCCCTTGTGGTACATAATTTTGCTGGTGAATTTGAAGGTGGTTTTCCTGCTCCTTTTTTGGCACTTGTCTAAATATTTTCTATACATATGGGGAGGGATAATTATTTTCTGCCAATATTTCCTTTAATTCTTCCAGGAAAAACAACCTTCAAATTCACCAGCAAAATTACATACCACAAGGGACTTTGAGAAACTGAAAAGGATTGGAGCAAAATATAATATCAGGCTAGCTCCAGATCTTAATTACAAAAATAAATTCCTGCCAGCTTTAAAGCAGAAAGAATTGGACATCCAATTGCAAGGAGTAATTTATTGAATCAATGGTAACTGGACTCAGCTATATAGGAGAAACGGGGAGTACTAAGGTCCGAATGAAACACAAAGCAGCTATTGGGAACATTAGTAACAAAACAGGGCTAGACAGACTTATACAAGCAAGTGGACACTCCATAAATTGAGACTCGGTAAAAATAATTGCCCACCAGTCAAACTTGGTAAAAAGGAAACTAAAAGGGATCAAAATAGCAAGAAGTACCACAATTAACGATGATTGTGGTTGGACTCTTCCAACTGAGTGGCAGCAACTACTCCAGCGACTTAGTCCTGATGACTAAGCTTTAGTTCGAAAATTTGACAACCAACTTTCAAAGTAAAGTTATTCCACAATACAATATGAATAGAAGTGCCATAAATTCATTTACAACTAAAGTGTACTTTTTTAACTGGAAGAATTTAAACATAGAACACTTTATTTTGAGGAAAAACATAAGGTCCCCAGTTATTCCTCACACTTTACCCCTTCATGATAATCTAGGATCCACCTCTGCAGGTGTCTCTAAGGTCCTAGGTCACAAAGTTATTAATTCAATTAAAGGTATATAAGGGGGTTAAAAGGAATAATTTCCATCAATTAAACTTAAGAAATGCACAAATTTGGAATTAATCTTCATAATGAAGTTAAACTTCAAACTGTACACCATCTGTTCAAGGTGAAAAAGGTTGAGTCAATCTCAAAAAAAAAAAATGTACAGGTCTAGCAGCTATTAAGTCTCATAGTTAAAATATAGGTTAACTACATGAAATGCACACTGAAGAAACAATGTAACTTAGAACTAAAAGCTTCATACTGTAGTTATAATCTTAAACTGTACAATCTCATATGCTGAGCTTGAGTAAACATCCACAATTAATCTAAAGCAACTTTTATGGGAATTTTACTAGGAAATTTTTTCATTAATAGCAAATTTTCGGAGAAAACTCTTCTTCAGGCTGTCTTGTTGTTATCACGGTTACGGTTTACCTTGACAGTTAACCTTGATGGTTTAGTTTCAATTTACTTCCGATATTGGAGGTTATATTATTTAACGTGCATTAATGCATTTACTTCCGATATTGGAGGTTATATTATTTAACGTGCATTAATGCACGTGCATTAATGAGTGTCAGCTGGGCATTTCGAGAACCACCGAAATGCCCAGCTGACACGGTCCGTGCCAGTCGGAGCAAAACGTCCCCTCGAAGACGGTAAAGGAATTTTACTGAAAGTACTCGGGTATGAATAAATATTGAAGTAAATGAGGATGCAGCAAAGGAAAAACTCATTAGGTGATGAGACAAAATAAATTCCAACGGAGAAAAAAGAGGCGGACCCGTGGCCAAATGAAAAAATCCCGTGCCGCATCCACATAACGGAAATATGAATTGAAAGCCAAGCCCCACGTGCGGTAAGTGTTTATCAAACTTTACCAACTAAAAGTGAAGTTCAAAAAATTGATGGTTTAGGTTATTTTTCAACAAATCCTGCCAGATGTTAGGCAGGGCTAAAATAGTTCAAAGAGAAATTTTAAAAATGCAAGGAGTAGTTTATGAAGTAAATTGTAGTTGTGGACTATCTTGCATAGGTGAAACAGGTCGCAGACTAGAAACTCGTATAGCTGAGCATAAAGCAGCTATAAAAAATTGCTCCAACAAGACTAGATTAGATAGGCATGTTAGAGAAACTGGGCATGGATTGGAATTCCCTTAAAGTAATCAGTTTCCAAAGCAATTTCCAAAAGAGAAAACTGAAAGAAGGAATAGAGATTGAGAAAAATCAAAATTCCATCATCAATGACTGCAAAAGATTTCCCTGCCTAACATCTGGCAGGATTTGTTGAAAAATAACCGTAACCATCAAGGTAAACCGTGATAGTGACAAGTAAAGTGACGACAACAAGACAGCCTGAAGAAGAGTTTTCTCCGAAAATTTGCTATTAATGAAAAAATTTCCTAGTAAAATTCCCATAAGAGTTGCTTTAGATTAATTCAATTAAACTAGGAAGCAATTTCTCAACATGAATCCACAATTATTCCATGAGGCCAAAGTCCAGCAGTCATTAAAAGTCAAATCTTAATATCCTTCAGAAACTACAGTATAGAACAGACTTCAGCAGATGGAAAGACTCCCACACTTCTATCTCCAACCATTGTGTTAGCTTCCACCAGCTTATGCCTACACATTGTCATTTACTAGACAAGATTTGCTCTTTATTACTATGGCAACAGCAGAACTGGTGTCTACTTACATCTGTCAAATTTGAACTCTACCAATATATTTCTATGCCAGAGGTTGTCTGTTCCTTATCCTGTGCTTCCATTTGTTGGCGATCTTAAAAGGTATACTTTTAAATTCCACTTAGTAGTTCTAATTCTGACTATTGTATAGCTCTAATTATTGTACTATTCTCTTTTTATGTGCGATATTTCAAAGTAACTTGTACAGAAAACTAGCGGATAATGCTTACCTTGGCATTCCTTTCTAGCGATGGGGACATTTCACGCACGTGTTTTCCGGTCTTTGTTGAGGTTATTGTCCTAAAGTCCGTTGTATGAAAAAGTGTTCTTAACGAAACATAGATGGCGCCAGCCGGGCTTGATAACGAAATATATCCAGGAAAGTTTTTCCGACGAATGGCAACGAGGAGTATCTGACTCCATTAGCGCGAAGTTAACCACGAACATCGGTGGTAAAGTCTCCACGCTCCTGAAGATGCCCAGAGTATGGGCGAAAATTTAGAGTATAAAGAACGGTAAAAATTGATGTTTGAATCCTAAAGCAAAGATCCAATGAGTATACCCAGCGAAAAGTGAGAAGTAAAGCCAGTCATCGCATACAACGGACTTTAGGACAATAACCTCAACAAAGACCGGAAAACACGTGCGTGATATGTCCCCGTCGCTAGAAAGGAATGCCAAGGTAAGCATTATCCGCTAGTTTTCTGTACAGGTATACTTTCATTGAATTAATGTACATTCCATGAGGTCACCTACAACTTGACATTTATGACCTGTAAATATCTGGCACATGGAAGACTAATGTAAGGATTTCTAACGGCAAGACTAGATGTAACACTTAATTAATCAAATAACATGAGAGCAATAAGAACTAACAATAGCATAATGCTCCTCTAGCAAGGCATAAAAAAAACAACCTTGAACAGAATTGAGTTTTAGTTAAATTACAATCAATATACCACTTAACTGAAATGCTGAGAATAACTTGGATATATTTTTCATAGAAATATAAAACTATGAACAGGCTTAGCAACTTCTATAGAAATAAACAGGTGGGTAGTTACACCAGGTAACAATTCATGAGAAAATCAATTCATTTGGCTTAATGAACACTGAAGAACCATGTGAGCTTTCACCATAAATGGGTGGCTTCTTCAGGATGAAGTAACTTCTAAAGAATACACTAGATTTTAAATGAAAAATAAACATTAATATAAGCATAAAACTTAGTACAATGCTAGAGGTGAAATATGCCTAGTGAAGGACATGTGTTAGTTGTGTGCTGTGTAGAAATGTGCACCATGCAAAAGGTAAGTCAACTGAGTTCATTGCACATGATTGGGTTAGTTAAAATTGCAATGGATTTCCTTATAGCAGTGGCCTTGGCATTTGTGTAAGATTTTCCTCAGGTTGTCTCATTGTGGAATGGGTGGGGACCTCTTTTGCTAATGTGAAACAGACTTACAGGCAAGAAGACTAAACAAGCAAGTTTTGCCTTGAAAGAGCACTTTGTTATGCCCATTCTTCCGTGGATCAGTCTGGGTAGATAAGCGGTGTAGCATGAACTCTGGTGTCTGAAAGATCTGTTAATATTTTCTTTTGAGGGTTAGTGAGTTGCAGTTAACCCTGCAACTCACTAACTCTTAACCAATGAATTGCCAACATAAAGATAACAACAAAGATGACTCGCCTACCACCAAATCCCGAGAGCTAAGCTCTCCAGGACCCAAAATCTCTAGAGTTGGTCATTTGAAGCACCATAAACCTGGGCTTCCAATTAGACAGATTCTCTTGCAGATCTGCTCCTTCCTGCCACCTAGACAAAGAACTGGTGTACTTCCTCTCAGCCTTCATACCAGACTCCAATGTTCTGCACTCTTTGAGACTTAATCTCCAATTACCAGCATTTCTGTACCAGTAAACCATCTCATGGTTAGCTTTGATATAGTATCCTTGTTCCCAATCCAGATTCCTGATGCCATTGACAATCTTAAACAAATACCAAAAAATTCTGCCTTGTCAACTCTCTTCTCCAGATTTTCCACTTCATTGAACTTGTTAGACTAATTTTTCTATTTCAAAGACCTAATTTACAATCTAAAAGAGTCCCTAATTGGGATCAGTAGTGCTTGCTGAAGCTGCCCTTGCACCACTAGAAGCAAGTCCTCTAACCCCGATCCCAACATGCTGAGATATGCAGAAGACATTTTTCATCTGGCCTCATGACTCTGCTAATTGAAAGTTTTTCAACCAGCTCAATACTATGCACTCCTGCATAAACTTTGGGATGGAACAGGAATCTAACGGAACACTCCTGTTCCTAGATGTGCTTATCAAAAAGGCACCACAAGGGAGACCAATAACAAGTGTCTACTACAAAACAATGCACATCCCAAATGTGATGCTACCCTCATGTCATAGTACACAAAATGACCCTTTTTCGACACTGCATTAAGAGACTTAACACACTGTTCCACTCTACCTACGCACCTGAAAAAACTGACTTAAGAGCCTTGGCAACCAGAGCAGGTTATTGAAAGGGCAAAAATAAAGCCCACTAACCAGGCACATGACAACCCACTCCGCTACATACAATCCTGCCCTTGCATACATCTTATTTTCTGAAGAACTCTCTGAAAATATGGACTTGACATCAGAGTAAGAGGACCTAAACCACTAGCTGTAATCCTCACCTCAAAAAAAACACTAACAGATCTTTCAGATGCTGGAGTTTACTATACTGCTTATCTACCCCAATGGACCCATGAAAGAATGTGGGCATGACAAAGTGCTTTCAGGGTGAGAATTGTGGAACATGAGACATGCAAACAAGACTAAACACAGCACTAGCAAAAGGTCTCGACCCATTCCACCACTCTGCAATGGAACAACCTGAGGAAAATCTCCTACACCAAGGCCACTGCTATAAGGAAATTCACTGCAATTAACTAACCCATTCACTTGCAATGAACTGTTGACTTACCTTTTGCATGGAACATGTTTCTACGTACAGCACATGACTAACCCAGGTCTTTCGCCTGCCTACACAAGGCATATTTCACCTCTAGCATTGTACTAAGCTTAATGCTTATATTAATGTTGCTTTGCATTTTAAATCTTGTGTATTCGAATACATGTTACTTCATCTCAGATGTTACTTCAGCCTGAAGAAGCCACCTATTGGTGGCAAAAGATCACATGGTTCTTTAGTGTTAATTACTCCAAATATACTGATTTTCTCACTAATTCTTAGCAACTCTTCAGTTGCTCACTTTACAAATGCTATTTCCTGACAAAGATTTTAAGCTTTCTACATTAATTCTGAGTAGCAACATAGGGCTATTTTCTAAAAGTTCAAAGTTTTTCAGTGACAAATCAAATACGAGCAAATTGGTCAGTAGACTGAACTTGCATTCATTTCTTGGTTGCATTCAAACTACCTACAGCTATTGATATAAAGATGTTTGCTAGTTATTCCTACCACAAACTCCCTGCGTTACTGTTGCTTCAATTTCCCCTTAATCACCAGTGGTCCAACTAAGCTTAATTTTCCAATTACTGACCTGTTACACCCCATTTGAAACTTCAACACTGAAGTGTTGTGAACTAGGATAAAGGTCACTTAAGTAAGCTTCCTTAATCACAATGGGTTACACAATCAACACTGGCTTTCTTCTGCCTTTTATACTAATTTTGCCTGCTAGTGAGTTCTCTTCATGGCAAGAGCTTCAGTCCCAATCTTTTTTACTTTGATAACTTTTGAGGTTGAAGCCGTAAAGCAACTTGTGTTAATGGTTTGGGCACCAAAAACAGTTGCTTAAAAGCATAAGATGCATACCTACCCTACCTACTTAAACAATTTTAAATTTTCAGAAAAATCTCTTCCCAGGATGTGACATTTGTGGGCAGGGTTCACTCAAACTGTCTTGCAAAGAATTGGTGAAATTTGGCATGCTTGTCTTTAGACCATAAGCACTTTAAGCCTGTCATGACCTAGAGCTTACCTACTTCCTATGTTCCAGTTTTATTAGCCATATCGCAATGTCTGTAAGGTTAAAACATTCCCCACTTGTGCCATAACAAGCTTAATGTTCCACTCCATCACAAAGTAAAACAAGATTTTGCAGAGCTGGAATTTAAGCCTCTCCTTGAAATAGTACTAAGTTAAGAATTAACTTCTAGCCTGAATAACTCCCTGGAGTTAATCTAAAGGAGAAAAGACAATATTAAAAATCTGTTTTAACTTTACTTACTAAGTAAACTTTCTTAGGTGATTGAAGAGATTTACTTGAGGGAGTTTACCAAAAAATGTTACCTTCCTAAGACATTGAGTGTCAGATGGTTCTTGGTCACTACAAATAAATCTTAACTGAAATCCACCTATTGAGTACTTTAGTAGTTTGTGGTCTACCCTACTGGCAGTGATAAGTCAAGATTCTTAATTGCTCAACTTGAAGCTTCATCCAAGATAAAGTATGGATAGTGTAAACTCATCCTCTGGGACTAATGGCAAACTAAGGATGGGTTGCTCTTGTGAACTAAGAGGGCAGTTACACCCAAGACACTTGTAGAACTCGAAGTATACAGGTTTGTGCCCATATGCAATCTTGGAAGCATGCAGAGATAAAATTACATGGTAATGGAAGAATCTAGTAAATGGCTTTTGTCCTATGGGGTCAAAGTTGTGAGCTGCTAGCTAATATTGGAACCTAGGCTCTTCCTAGATGAAGCAGCGACTACAATCTGCTGTACAGATACTGGGTTCCTTCCCTAGAACCAGTGACTACACTAGTGACAATGCCTTAGATGTTTAGGCGGAGTCTCAAACCCTGACAACTTTAAAATACACTTTAGTCACTAGAGTAAGTTTATGTAAACTAGCAATGTTCATGAATACTTTCATGGCTTAATCTTTATCATAAATATTAAAGAACTTAAAATTGGATACCAGTCTTTAATTTGACAATAGTAAACTTTTACCTAGGTGCTGGAAACTGTCCAGGGTCTTCAGCAAAAAGTAGAAGAAATCTTGCAAAGATTTGCTATCTCAGCAAGGGATGTCCTATCTTGGGTTGAAACTCCTGCAGGTATGTAGTTCTTTTTTAAACTGATATTTGACTTCCTAATGTCAAACTGAGATCGAAATATCCTCTACACATGAAATACAATCTTACTAAAACTTAACTCATAAGTTAACATATACTAGTGTATAAACTGACTTTAAATTTAAAGAATCTGGAAAACATAAATTGAACTAATTATACAAATTTCTTAAATTTATCTTGTACTTTTTACACAACTTGCTATCAGTTTCCAAAACTTCTGTAACATGGACTTGTACTACCTCCTTGAGACTTTGTAATCATACTGGTGAAACTGCATCCAATATTTCTAACAAAACAGTAACTAGCCCAATGTCAGGCTTAACACATTAAGTGCCACTCAGCCACTGGTGTATACTTAGACTTGACCACATATCCACTGGTGCCCACAATACACTGATAACCTGTACATTCCTAGATGCAAAGTATACTTGTGCTGTAGTTGGGCAGATTATAAGAACAAGGCAAATAAAACAAAATTCAAAAGCAAATTTGTTTCACTTTCTGAACTTAGAACATAAAAAAAGGGTTATTACTAAAATTGATGCTCAGTTTGAAAGCACACAATAACAATCAGTGTATTGTGTTTACTTTTTGGTGTGCTTACTGGCAAATGCAGCAGCTAGTTCAGAACAGAATTTTTTGTAACAAGAGTAACATTATCTTCCTAGTCAAACTTTTTGACCCTCAACTTGAGCTGATTACCTTTTTATGTATGTCTGCTGATGTAGAGTTAGTTTTGAAGGACTGAGATTGGCTTTGTCTTTATAAATGTTTCCACAATATGGTCTGAAATCTTACTTGCATTTTAACTTTATTGTATAAGTGAAGAGCATTTTGTGACTGTTGTGGCAGTCATCAACTGAAAATCAACTCTACCGACACTTGACAGTACATATTAAATAAGGAGAATAAGCTACCATTTGATCTGACCTATCAATATAGGACTTTGCTTTATTGCAGTCTAGAATCGTGGTCAGTTTAGTAACATCCTTCCCCTATGGCAATATTCCATTGTAGATGCACCATGCTTTGTGCCCAGCATGAGCACACCCCTTTTCTCTCAATTTCAGAACTATTAGAGGGTATCTCATCACACACCAAAATTAAAATCTAAGTTTTTTAGCCTTTATCACAGATGCAGGATTAGGACTAAGTGTCTCTACTAAATGCATGTTCTGTTGGATCATGGTTGTTGCTAAATCATCACTTGTATACCAGTTGTCTACTGATGTCCTTCCATGATTTAACAGCTCTGCCATTAGTTGATACATTTATTTTTTTGGAGACTAACTGGAAGATCTACCTCTCTGTAGATTTTGAATGCCCAAGTGTATCCACCATCCACACAGCTTTAAGACTTATATACCTAACAAACTACACTTATGGTATTTATTGCAAGAGAAAGATTGGACCCCAAAATGGCATTACTTTAGTAAATGCCAACATTCTGTTTATTCACATGCATATTTGAATTTTGCTTGTAAAGTGCCAATAAATGGTGAAATTTTCATGTATCTTCACATGCTCATCTGAATCTCCTTACACCTGAAACATAGTAAAGAGTAGTTCAAACTGGTTGTGACTAATTAGTTGAGACATTTGGTATTTATACAAATTTTTGGACTAATAGTCCAAGTTTAGGCATGTGCACTAAGCCAATCCAACTAAAAAAGCCAATGAATATTTATCTGCAGATTTTATCGGGATCCATGTAGGTAGGATTTTTAAGAAAAATATTTATTTTTTCTGATGTATAGTAATTGATCTCTTGTACAAGTAAATCAATGATTTCCTAGTCTAAAAATAGAAAAAATTGCAGGATTTTTCTCAAGTCAAGAACACATCTGGGACTAGCCCTTAAGAAACATCAGATTAACTTTTCACCTGTCACTTCTTTCAAAGTGCAGGTTGTCCTATTTTAAGTTGACATTATCCATTGGATCATTGTCTTAATCACTCTCATCCCCTTCAGAGGAACTTTCCACCAAATCATCAATGATCATCTTAGTTGGAAGAATATTCAACATTCATTCCAAGGTTTGCAAACTCCTCATCCATTGTATCAGTTTCATACATTTTGTGGCTCACTCAATCTTCATCCTTTCTAATGCTTGTTTAATGTTCCCTCATTCTAATGTTCGCTTTACTTCATCCATTCTGACACTTTCATTTACTTCCTGATTCAAGTCTCCATCTGACATTGTCTTTGTTTTCATCACATCCACACATTTTATTTACTTCCTCTGTTTCAGTTCATGGTCTTCTGCATTTAATCTCATACTTTTGCAGTTAGCTAGTAGGCCACTTTTAATAACTTTAGTTTTTGAGGTTATCACTGTCTTATGCTGTCCATTTTATGCAAATTTGAGTGTTTTCACCAAAGTTTATTCAAGTTAATGCAAATTTCTATGTAAATTTCTTTAGTACAACCTGGGAGGAAAAAACCTCAATGACCACTAGTGGAATGCAGTTTCAGAATGCAAATTTACTGGGTGGGACAGTGTGTCAACCAGTGGTCATCCAATAAGACAAATTTATGAAAATGACATCAAAAATGCAAATTAAGAATGCAAAAAAATTTGGTTAAAATTGAAAGTTTGGTCCCAGTGACACTGCAAGTTCAATGCGGTGCTTAACATGTTGAAGTACTACTTTCTGTGAAAATCATTTTTCTTCCATAGTGCTGGTAGGAAAAAGTCCAGAAGGTGCTCATGATTTCTGCAAACTTGGAGGGATGCCAGACTAGCTGTGCCCCCTCAAACAGCAAAGTGATTTATCTGGTATAACTTGCTGCATGTCCAGTTCCAAAGATGGGGTCATGCTGTCATATAATAGGGGATATGAGGTATCACTTAAATTTCAGAAGTGAGAAACTCCATGGTCTATCTGAAATGGGATTTTTTCTTGTTGGTGGCACTTATTCCTATAAGAATCCTACTCTGGCTGCAAAACTATTCTAGTTTTGAGGTGTGATGTGAATCCACCTGCTACAGTTTCAAACAACTAATTTACTTTGAAGCCACAGCTCCGTGTGACACTGCATAATATAAATAAAATGCAAAACAGGTTTAGACTTGAGAATTTCAATGAAAACATCTAAAATACATAAAATGGAACGTGAAACTGCTCTTCTGAATTGCCTGTCCACCATTCAAAGGAGCAAAGTCATACTTGCTAATTTTCATGCATAGCTACCAAACTGAGGATGTCTCGGATCAATGTCATGACACATGAGAAACTCTTAAAACTTGCTTAACACTTCAGAAGTCCAGCCATATTTTTAGACCAGTGTACAAGCGAATCCCACTCTAAAAGCAGAATTTTTTCCAAAAGCCCCATTTAAACAAGAGGTACATAGTTAATGGCAAGACTGCTAAACTACCAGATTATACCTGCTAATTTTGTGCAGTAAAAAAATTGCCACACCTTAGTAGTGACTGGCTGAGTAACTTGTTCAGGGCAAGAAATTTCTTCCAGTTTTTCAATTTGATATGTGAAACCTCCTGACAAAGTGTAGGTCTGTACCTGGGTTTACTTCTAGTATTAGTAGTTTAAGGATTTGGACTCAACAGGATGAGTCTTCAAGTTTGAATGCTGAACTTTGTCTTAAATTTTTTTATCTATTCCTCTTAAGCTTTTATAGCCTGTTTCTAGTAACTACTAAACTGTACCTTGGTACAGGATACTACTGAACTTCTATACTGTTATCAGCTGCCAAATTAGTTTTCCTTGAAGTGAACAAAGTTCTAATGTAATAGCTACCTTAATACTGTTAGCTGCCAAATTAGTTTTCCTTGAAGTGAACTAAGTTCAAATGTAATAGATACCTTAATACTGCTGAGGAATCCAGTACTTAAGAGGAAATACATGTTAACCCCTTTAGAACATTAAATGCTCCTTATAAAATACTAAGATGAAAATGCTCTAGCTCCATTTCTAAGTTGGACATACAAACAAGCTACTGTACAGTCAGATAAAATTTGTGCTGTTTAATTTCAATTGGGTGAATCTGGCTAACACTAACTTCAAGAACTACATCCTTACTACTATAAAGTACTTAAATATGAACCCATAAACATGGTACAGTGATAAAACTTTAAGTGTGACAAAAAACTGAAACACCTGGCTTCAGTAATACTTTTAAGTGCAGTCTAAGATGTTCCTTACTTGACCTGAACCAATGCACAATAACTAAAACATTAAAATGTGTTCAATTAAACAACCATGTGCAATAAGGTATGTAGCATGAAAAAAATCTTGTAATTTCTCCAGTAGCAAAAGTCTAGATACTTATACAGTGGTTATAAATTAGTTGGGCAAACAGAAAATTGTGCATAGGTATAAGGATGCATATAAGTACAAATAATACATAAACACAGTTCACCTTTTGTGGTCTTTTTTTTGTAGACAGATGGGACTGAGGCATGCAAGGTCATGTATTGCCAGCAGAAAATGTATAATCTATCCCCTTCACTGTTCCTGGTATAATGATCAGCAGCACAAAGTGAAATGCTGCCTGTGGTTTTGTGACTCGTTCAGCAAACAAGTGCATCTCTGCCGAGGATACAGGGGAAACTGCACCAAAAAGGGGACAAGATTTAGCATGGTAAAGATTTAGATTGGATGTGTGGCTCATAGGAACAGCAGCCAAGCCAGACCTGGAATTCCCAAGGAGACTGCAGAAATGCTGCTTGCACTGCATCCATAAAGTCCCTGTAAATAGGCAGCAAGAGTAAATCTGGAGTTCCAAAATAAAGTGACAAATCCTACAGAAACTACTGAAATTTAGGCATTGCTAATTGCAGTTTGTCCAAGTTCTGAAGGATGTCAACAAGAAGTGAGATTTTTGCAGTGACATGTTAAATAGCATGGAAGCTGACTTGTGAAAGTTTTTCCATGACAAGGTGAACTTTACTTAAATTGCAAAGTGAAGAGACACGATGTGAGGGTTTGTCTGGAGATTTTCTGATCCCCCAATCTTTGAACATGAAAGGAACAGTCCCAAGGTAAGTTTTTTGTGCCAAGAGTTGCTTGTTTTAGCCCACTTCTCAAAATAAGTTACTGGAATTGCATAAACATGCTTCAGATTTACCTAATGCCAATCCTCAAGGAAAAAGGTGGAAGGTTTCATTTACCAGCAAGATAGGGCACCTCACTACCACAAAGAAATTGCTACCTAGATGCTGAAGCCCCAGTTTTGATTGGTCACTGCAGCCCAATTGGCCCCCTGATCACCAGACCTAACTCCCCTAGATTTCAGTCTATGGGGTTTTGTTAAAGATCAGGTTTACTTTTCACTGCTTCCAAAGTCCCTTCTTGAACTGAAATAATTGCCAATGCACTCACATTGATCAATGTGAGAACTGATTTACAGATGTTACATTTGCAGAGTAACCAAGGGAAGCCACATCAAGCATTTGCAAAAATGGTAAACTTGGTGTGTTTATATATTTGTACTTAATGCATCCTTAAAACTATGCAAAAGTGTTTTCTTTCTGCCAAACTAATTTATAACCACCTTGTATTAAAGACTTATTGCCAGTCCCTTCTCTTTAAAACACTTAAATACCAGTATTTAGAGCAATACTATTTCACCAATTTAAAAAACTAAGTTTAATCTACTACAAAAATTGTTCTGTTGCACTCACTACCAAATGAGTATCTGCTAATCAGATAGAGTGTAAAAGTTGAGGTACTCTACATATCTGCAGAATTTCTCACATGATCAAGAATGCCTTGCTACAGCCTAGGCAATTGTTCAGTATTCTATGTAATTTTGAGCAAAATGTTAGTTGGTGCAGGCAATCCTAGTTAGTTCCATGTTGAAAGAATGTGCTTACTAAGAATTTTCAGCCCAAGTGGCAAGAAAAGGAAGGGAAATCGTGGGTGGACAAGATACAGAAAGGGCTGAATCTGACATACCAGTATAAAGTACAAAAGGGTCTTATGTTGAGGTCAGTTAAGCTAGTTGTGTACCAAGATCACTGTCGATACAAATTTTACTGTAAAATATAGTTCAGCTTTGATATTTATGTACACAATTGCCTATAAAAAAAACTTTTCCTGTTTCAAGAGTTTCTGGCATTGCTAAAGGTCTTGTTCTTCCCTTGGTTAGTAACTCACTGCTCTAGAATGTGTCTGGAAATTTCATTCTCAGAGCTAGTCTAGTTTTGCAATATTTGTCACTTTGTCTTAGTACATGCCTTTATGACTAAATCTGACTAGCATTCAAAGTATAGGCCATCTTGTTCTTCAGCCATGTGTCTGCCAGTTCCACCTTCACCCCAGCTGCCATCTCCTCCTGGTTGTTGAAGTGCCACCCACAAAGGAAGTGGGCCATGGACCTGAACAGGTAATCAGACTGGGCAAGGTCCAGACTATATGCTGGTTGTGGCATAGGTTCTATGCCCTAAAGTTCCTGGAGTTGTTTTTGCCTGGGTCGTTTATGCAGTACGAAGCCAAGCATTGTCTTGCTGTAGGAATTAATTTTCTGTTCATCAGTGCCAGGTACTTCTCCTCCAAAATGGCATACATCTGCTCAGAGTAGAGGCTGGCATTAATGATCTAACAATCTGGAACAAATTTATAAAGGATTATCCTCTAAATTCCAGACACAGCATCAATTTGAGCTCAAAGCACCCATGTTTGGAAACTGCTTCAAGAAGCAGCTGGCCCTAGATCAACCACAGCTGTTGTTAGTATTATGGAAATACCACTTTTCATCGCACGTAACAATTGTTTTGATGGAATTTGCATCACACTGGTTTTCTAAGAGTTCCATGCACACTTCCACTTGGCGGTTTGCTTCAGCTGGTCTGTTAGTGAGGGACAATGCGGCAGCTTCTGTAGACCTTGCAGAGGTCCCAAAGGGAACCAACCATGGTCTGAGATTCCCAGTTCTCCTGATAATCTGAGTGTTAGTTGTTCACTTAGCTACTGCTAAACAAACCTTTTACCATGAGTTTTTGCTTGTTTTCTGTTTGTTGGCTGTAGGATTTGCCTCTACAGCCTGGCAAAAACAGCCTCTAAATCCACTTGCAGTCTACCAGACCTTGGCTGACTGAGGTTTGTCACCTGAGCAGAATTTCTTGAACAATCTGGTTGCAGTGCTGTGGTCTAAAGAACCTTCTCCTTCCAGATAGCAAATATTTAGTGTTGCTTGAACAGCATTATGGCAGAATTCAAACTTGTAAAGCAGAAGTTCCCTAATTAGCCAGTTGTGGCTGTTTACCTTCTAGGTGTCCCAACTACAGACAGAATGACAGGCAATGCTGTTGACAGTAACTACCACTGTCCCTTTTGACTGACTGCAATGTGACTTTGACTAGTTTAAACATGTGACATACCTGCTGCAGCACATGAGTTTATGTGAAACTTTACTCTCCCTCTGTAAAACTTCTTAGCATTGTTTCCTGCCTCAGTTACATCCAAATCAGTAATCTGTTCAAGCACTTTAATCTTAACTATTTAGTGGTTTGACTGAACAATAAAATTAGACTTAACATTTCTTCCCAAACTAGTAATCAGCTAAGATTACACTACAAACTACCAGATGGGCAGGCTTAGCAAGTTGTTTGAAATATGAGGTGTAGATGTTGGCTCTGATCCTTACTTGGTAGTGTCAAGAGTGAAACTGAATGTTGGTTGGAGGAAGAGGCCTAGGATGGAAAGAATAAAGGTTGAAAGTCTCCCTGAAGATCAGCATTGCTCTTACTTGGAATAAAATGAACAAGCTGAAATCTTGAGGGATGTAGAAAAGTGGAAATGTTTTAAGAACTGTCATGGCTGCTAAATAAATCTGTGGTCACACAATAGTGGGTAACAATAGTTGATGCTTGGTGGAATAGTGAGATTGAAGAGGCAGAGAAGCATTTGGGGATGTTGCAAGGTAGTTTCTGAGGATGAATATTGCTGTAAGGAGCATGAGGCAGCTAAGCTGGTTTGCCACAGTAAGGCAAAAGATAGGAAGGAGCAGGTGGAAAGGTAAGAGTTGGCTTTGAGAAACTTTTTGGAAGTTTGAGACTTAAGGAAACAAAGTTGCAAGTTGTGTGAGGAATAGGATTGGGAAAATATGGGTGCCCAATAAGTTGAGTGAAAGATGGGGTAAATACTGAGTTATTAGATTGGGAAAGCAAAGGTGATTCTGAAGCAGATGTCAGTGAAGGATTGAAGCACAGGAGGGCTCTCAAGAGGTGTGTAAAGCTCTAAAATCTCTTCAGAATGGTATGTCTGTGGGAGTCTATGGCATAACTATTGAAACATGGTGGCGACTAGTTAGCTGAAATTTGCCAGTTATGCTGAGAGTTGGGAATGGTCCCTTGGGATTGAAAGGATGCTATTCTCTTGTATAAGGGAAAAGCTGATCAGACTGGCTGCAAGAAATATCATAGTATTAGCTTAAGTGTTTGGTAAGGTCATTATTGGAAAAGTACAAGGTCTTGTATCAAAGTGTAGGATGTTCAGTGGTTTTATGCCTAGTAAAGGCTGCACTAACAACTTTTGAATCACAAAAGATTGAAAAGTATCTGACTGTTGGTAAGCAAGTTGTTGCTGCCGTCCAATTTAGAGAAACGTTATGATAGAGTAAATAAGATCCTTTTGTGGAAGGTATTGAATAAATATGGTGTTACTGGGACACTGTTTAACAGTGTAAAAGCTATGTATACTGGCAGTAGAGCTTGTGTAAGATTGTTTTTATCAATGATTTTCTGTTGGTGCAAGAGTCACAAGGTTGTGTAATGTCACCATGACTGTTTAATATATTTATGGATACATGCATGATGCAAAGATGGAAAATACTGGTTTGTCTTAATAATATCAATGTGTGCAGATTGCTGAAGAGTCCTGTTGGCCTAGAAAGTGAGTTGCAGAATATGTTGTCCCAGTTGTACAAAGTTTGCATGAAATTCAGAGTACAAATAAGGGGAAAACCAAAGTTGTGGTTTTCGAGAAGAACTGTTAGCACTGAAAGTCTAAATGGCAGTGATTGACCAGGTGAATGAGTTTGTGTATTTAGGAAGCATGTCTTCCAGAGAAATTGAATTAAAATTAGTAGGAAAGTGAATTCTTCATTGACAGTCAAAACTGCTTTAGGTTTTCACAGGAAGGATGGATTCTCAAGAGGCCTGCATGGCTATTTATGAAAACAATTGTTCATACTCTGTATAGCAGCAAAACCTAGATACTACAGATAAGTTTGTGTGCTGGAGAAATGAGTTGCTTAGGGGGGTTGTGGCAAGGCATGTTCTGATCGTGTGAGGAATGTGTTGCAGTTGTGTAATGTAACTCAATGTTAGCAAGGTGGAGACTAATATATTAGGTGGTTTGGCCATGTTGATAGAATGAGTAGTGAGATGCTTACTAAAAACTTATTCAGCCCAAGTGGCAGGCAAGGAAGTCATAAGATCAGATTTGCAAGTCTTCACAAGAAACTGAGTATGAAGTGTAAGTCTTGGGATGTCAGTGAAGCCAGAGTTGTCAGCTAAAAAATTTATCTGGTAGTTTGTACTTGTGGAATTAAGTTCTGAATCTTGGAGAACAGCTTGGTGATACATATGTACCAACTAGCACACTTCAATACACAATCAATATGCAGCAAAGTGCTACTAGAATTTCCTTTAAACATTAGTTATGTAAACTAAGTTATATGCAAAGTGGACAACTCATCCCTGCTTGTACTTCCCCCTAGAGAAGGTAATAACTAGCAAGTGGTTTGATATTAAGTCTGACCTCACAGCAAGATTGTGAAGGCTGATTTTTAGCAGCTATTTGTGTAATTTGATAGTGTAAACATGCTTAATGATCAAATGAATCCTATAGATGTGGATTCACTTGGGCTCTTCTGTAAGTCAGATTAGATATTTTGAAATCTACCACTCCTAGACTGTCCTTAACTAAACATCTTTTTAAGTTGAATAAATTTATTGGTGTAAATGACTTGAATGGCGAGTCAGATAATATCCAAAAACTTAAAATTTGTCATCCTGGAGCAGGAATTGAACCCATAGCTAGCACCAGAGCATGGTAACCACTACACCACCCAGAACAACAGTATCAAGTTTCAGATTTGAAATACAACTATAGCAGGATTTGCTAGTTAAAGCAACCCACATTCATATATAGAAAATCTGGAGGATTAGAATTTATTCAGAAATTGCCCAGAGAACCAGAATATCAATGAATGAAATACAGGATTACAAAATTGTGCAATACAATTTTTGAAGTTGTAAATCCATTTAGTGGTATAAATATGATGTGGATGGTAAATCAGATCATTAAATTTAATGATCCTGGAGCAGGAATCTAACAATCTCCCTGCTAGCACCAGTGTATGCTAATCACTACATCCATGATGACTAAACTTTCAAGTTTTCAGATATGACTTGCCATTCATGTCACTTACACCAATAAACTGATTCGCAACTTCAAAAATTGTACAAAGATGTAATTCCATATTTCATTCATTAATAAACATGATCTGCAAAATTTAATCTGGCATGTTTGGTAAGCTTAAAACTGGAAAGAACTAAAATGCCATGTGATGTAGCTACTTCAATTTCTAAACTGTCATTTCAGTTTCCTATACTAACTGAAAGCTTAAACAATCTTTCTATACTTGATCTTTAATATTAAACTAAGGAATGTATATTACACATGTTGGCATACAAGCATATTCTTGGGTAAACAAAATTACTCATTATTTAATGGTAGCATAATTGAAAAGAACTGAGGTCCAGATAAAACTACTTCAGGGCAATGTAACTATCAAACTTCCTGAGGGATGCCTAAATGGGAAGTGTTTTTGGATAGTGCAATTCCAGTTACCTTGTAGAAACTTCACTGATCAACTTAGAACATCTAAGAGATAATTAGAATTTAGATCTTTTTAGAACTGATTTAAGTCCACTTATTCAGTATCTTAATATAACTAGAAACAACTTCCTGTTTGATTCCAGTACTTCAGGCATTTTATGGAAGGAACTTCTGTGACAGCCCTAGTCTATTCTGGGATTTCTAACATTGTCCTTAGAAAGCTAAAGCCTGCATTCTGCTTCCTGTAAGCAATTTTCTTCAGCTTTATTTTTGCTGTAAAAAAGAGATTTAGCCTTCCTACCTTGACATTCCACATGCTCTACTTGCAGCTTGCACAAAACTTAAAATAGTTCCACTAAATCACTAAGATCAGTTTGGACAGTACTTGGGATTTCCAGTAAAGGAAAAATATAATTAATTTTTTGAACTTAAGTGTAGCTTACTGTTCTAGACTAACTATGGAAACTGACAAATGCTACAAGTTGCTGGTAATCTCAACCTCCATAAAATATTCTTAAATAATATCTCAAGTCTCCATAAATCTATGCTTCAAGGCAACTAAAATATTTCTATGGTTAAATGGTATTTAATTGCCTAAGCACATTTAACTTTTCATATTAGAAAAGTTCTTGATTTCTCCCACAAAATCTTAAGCTTCTTAGAAGCTTAAGACAAAATTTTCCCTTGGTGATTTTTTAATTAGCTTTGTGTATTTGTCACATGTGCCATTTTCATTTCTATGTAGCAACTCCTTCAGAAAATTCCAATTACTGGTCGATTTGGGTGTATTAGCTTTATATATGTTCAATTTGATACTGGAAAGCTCGACAAAGGATTAGACAAGATTGGAAAATCTCTAATCGTGCTGTATAAAAACTGCCAGGTTAATGTGATATTTAGACTCTACCACTGTTTAGAGTGGGGTCTTGAAATAAGCCTCAAATAGCTAAATGCAGCAGATGAGTGGTATCAGGAAAGTAACATCTGTAGGAGACTAAGTAAAATACTAAAGTGGTTTGGGCTTGTGTGGTAAAGGACAGGTGAAATGTTTAAAAGCAGCTAGCTGCCAAATGCAGACACCTAGAAAAAGATGAAATAGTATAAAATTGGCAACTAGTTAGACTTTGGCAGGAGAAACAGTGGAAAGACTGAGCAATCGGACTAGTTTCACAATGCATGTAGATTAACACAATTCCCCCTCCTGGGTACATGGATGCAATAAAATAGAAAATGTGACTTGGCAGAAATACTGTCATTTAGGCAAGATTTGCAGGCTTTAGAGTGGTTCTAGAATAGTTTTACACTTTCTCTTGTACTCCAAAATTTACACCAAACATGGTACCAAAAGTTTACTTGAGCTGCAATTTAGCAGCTACCTAACATTTTTCTTAAATCAAGGAAAGTGCATAAGGGAGACTAAGCACACTAGAAGAACTTACCAAAAAGTCCTCCCAGAAAAAGCTAGCATATTTGCAACAATTTTTCTTGCTGTATGGATCAAAGTATTGATCTTGCTTGTTAAATCTAAAAGACAACTAGTCGGAACAATTGTGTAGAATGCTTTAGCAGTGATTTTAAAAGGAGGATAGTGTATTTTGATACACTTAAATCTTTCACACCGAAAAATAATTTAATCCCTTGCTGTAATCAACAAAAAAAATCTTAAAATGGGATAAGATACTCAGCCTGCCAATCTGACATGTCAATGTTTAAGGATCATTCCATATCAAATCAACAAATACAAAACTGTCTTAGAGTCAACTCTTAGTTAAAAAAATTAAGTTCTCAGGGTAACTTGGAAAATTCAAAGACTCGGATATATTTTTGGCCAAGATTAAGTTACTCAAATAGCTGACCATGTTAGCTTTAAATATCTTTCTAGGGACCTAATGAAAGCTAGACCTAGGTGGTGACAGCGTATGAAACAAGCTTTCAGGATATGTAACTTGCTGTATTTTAGTCTTTAACTTCCCCAAAACTTGATTTAACATCTGAAAATAAGTTGTACAGAATATATAGCAGATTTCAATGAATCTCTGCCTTGCATAATTTCTTAACTAGAAGCTAAAATGGTAATTTTCACACAATCAGTAAAAAGATAATGCCCATATACAGGCTGTAAACAAATTAGTTGGGCAATTTCATAAGTGAATAATGTGAGAAATATTAATTGTAAGTTACCGGTTCAAATGCAGAGGAGTCTAGTGTATCCTAAGTTTGCAGATAGATGGCACTAGGTGTAATGTCCACATCTCAGTGAGCTGTAGGTCACGGTTCATCATTCGTTCTGTGTTTGCGTAACGATGGAGATGTATACTGGTGGTGAAAAAGTGAAATGCTGTCTGTGGTTCCATAAAAAGCATTCTGCTGTGCAAGTGCAACGAAATTTCAGTCTAATACCAAAAGTGCTACCACTATAGCATGGTACAATCTATTCCACGAAACAGGATGTGTGGCACATAGGCTTAGTGGCCAAGGCAGACCTAAGATGCAAGAACAGACGGTGGATGCAGTGCGAGAATCATCTGTGAGAAGTCTGGGGAAAATCTACAGTACACTAGTTTACAACTAGGAATTCCTAAGTGTAAAAATCCTGCGAAAATGGCTGATGTTCAGACCTTGCGAAATTGTTCAAGCTCTGAAGCCCATGGATCTGAAAAATAGAGCAAAACTTTGCACCAGTATGTTAGAGTGCATGAAATGGGAAGACTACTTCCTGTTGCAGTCAGTTTTCATTGACGAGGCAACATTCCATTTGAGTGGAAAAGTGAATAGACATAATGTCGAGATATGGGGATCCGAAAATCCTAATGCAACCTTTGAGCATGAAAGGGATAGTCCCAAGGTAAATGTGTTTTGTGCCATAAGTTCTAATGTTTTTAGCCCATTCTTCTTTGCTGAAAAAACTGTTGTGGGAATCATATACCTGGACATGCTTCAGATTTGCCTGATGCCAATCCTGAAAGAACAATGCCTGAAGGTTTTATTTTTCAACAAGATGGCGCACAGTGTCACTTCCACAGAGTGGTGACTTCTTACTCGGTGCTGAAGTACCAGTTTAGATTGGTTGTGGAGGTGTTATTCCATGGCCAGCACAATCACCAGATTTTCACCCCTAGATTTCAGTTATGGAGTTTTGTTAAAGACCAGGTTTACAATCTGCCAATCCATTCCTGAATTGAAATCACAAATCAGCACTGCACTTGGTTTGATCGACGTGAACATGCTCACTAACATATAGTAAGAACTGATGTACCGATGGGACATTCGCAAAGTAACAAAAGGCAGCCACATTAAACATTTGTGAAAAAGGTAAACTTGGTGTGTTTCACTATCTTATAATCTTGTTCACTCATGTGTGCCTATATAACTACACATAATAAACCATTCTTTTTGCCCAACTAATTTGTGTACACCCTGTATAGCCTTTTGACTAAGATTTGCAATGCATTATCAATGTTCTGGCTTAATTTAAAGCCACTACCTGCAGGTGTTACTGGATCCACTTTGCAAAGAGTTCTGTAATATCTGGTTTGAGGGACAAGAATTAAGTCACAGATCCACTACAAAGCATACATGTAACAAATCCAGTTATTTGGTCATAGAATATCTCTCACTTCTGTATTTTGCAGTGTAAGTAGCTTTTCAGAAGCTGAAAAACTTCCTGTAACTGCTATTCCTGTTCTTATACTGAGCTACAAACCCATACTTGATAAATCTTTACCAAGTACAAGCATTGCTTCTTTCAAAAGGTTTAAGTTTACTCTAGAAAGCATGCATTAGTATTAAGTTTTTCTCTTAAAACACAAGAATTTTGTTCTAGAGGATTCTGTTTAATCAGAATCCTATGTATACAAATGAACATGTGCCAGAAAATGTTTGAAGTGAAATAATAGGCATTATCTTCAGCAATCCTCTGAATCACCCCTGTCTTGCTTTAGCAAGACCTAGTGTACTTGTGGGCAAAAATGCAGATTGCTGCTTGCAAAATTGTTTAAAGGCTATAAATTGAACAGATTTTCTTTCCAATTAACAGGAACATACTGAATCCTCTACTTAAATGTGAAATTTTAAATCTTTTCTAAACTGTAAGTTTCATTGAAATATATGAAGTGCCAACTTAAACTCTCTGTTCAGGAGTGTTGGACATTTTCAGGTAAACAATATCTGAAAAAACTTCAAGGTGTAACATTTCTGGAGAACTTTGTTTAAATTGCTCCTATCAATAAGCCTGGTGCACTTGCAGAACTGGTGCTATTGCTACTTAGTTCTTTGGCCAAAGTTCCACAAACTAAGGAAAACCCAGTCTGAGAACTTTGAAGAGTTAATAGAATTTTTTAATTCGCCAGAATCAGCATAAACTCTGAATTACTAAGATTTTTTCATTTGAAAAATCTCTTCCCTGGCATTTGCCTGCTGACTTCGCTGCAATAACTTTCACAAATGGACCGTTTCTTCCAGAAACTAACCAGGCTTCGGGTACAGTCTGAGTACTTCCTAAAGTGCCTTGGTTCTTTTGCAATAGTTAAACCAAATTCAGTCTTTCTGCATGACCAGCTGTTAAGTAATTGTATCTGGAGTTAACTCTTAGAATCTTAAATTTCTTTCAGTTGTGGAATTACTTCAAATTCTGCCTTGTCACCTACATACTTTGTATTTAACTTGTGTTAAAAACTACTTTTCATAGGTCTTAATTTTGCAAGCATTTTCCTTTAAAAAATAGAGCTCAAAGTACAGCAACCTAGACATTTTTCAGAGTTGACAAAGAGCAAATTTTTGACCAACTTAACATTGTCCTATTGGTAATGTGCAGTTGCTGCTTAAGGAGCATACTATTTCTCTACCTGGTTTCCTAACCAAACTCTGCCAGACTTGAACCTTAATTCAATGATGCATCAAAGTCTTTAAATTTAACTTAGGTTCTCTTAAAGCATGAAATCTTGAATTTACACAAAAAAATATCTTAACCAAAGTACCTTCTTAAGTGTAAAGCTTGAACTTTAAATTAAGCATACATGCAAATATTAATATGCCTTGAGTTTTTTAAACTTAAAGGCTAGAAAAACCAAGTTGGTGTGATTTGGTATCAAATTATCATTGCACATAAGTTCTTTAACTTACTAGATTTTAGTCCACATTAAAATGTGGACTTTAAATCTGTACCAACAATTGATCTTTGGAAGTCTGAAATGTTATTTTTGGGAACTTTAGAAAACCTTTTTTTTAATCCAAAATATGGCAAGTGTCTTTAATCCAACACTGCTAAATGTTTTGGATATCCTGTTGGCTTGATAGATTCACTATATCGCAAAATAAGAGCTGATATGCAAAAGCACAATAGATTAACAAAAAGAAATGTTATTCTACAGAAGTATACCATATTTACCTCCACTAAGCAATATTATAAGAAAAGAATGCCAGAATTACAATATTGAAATTGCTGAAAGTTACTGATAATTCTAAATTACTGACAGTGGTTACAATAAAAATCCACTAAATAAGGCAGGTGTATAAATGATTCCTACAATAGACCCAAAGGAAAATGAGCAGGACAAATATTACATCGGTAGTACTAAAAGGTTTAAAACGAGGTTGAATGAGCACTATAATTGGATTAAAAAAGAGACTTCACTTAACATTGTATGATAAATGAATTAATACCAGATTGGGAAAATAGTAAAATCTGAACTTCCCACAATAAACATAATCAAATTTTGTGGTCTGAGGCTATAACAATTGAGAACCCAAAAATCCAATTGCAATACATCTACTCCGAAAGATATCCCGTACCCAAGGAAATATCTAATACAACAAGAAAATAATACGAAATATAACAACAAAAAGGAAAATAAAAGTAATAACATACTTACGAAATAAAAACGGACAGCAATTCCGGAATTAACCCAATAGATGGCGTGGATGTGACTCGCACGTGAATACAAGTATATGTAATGATGACTGAAAACGTCGACGTGGAACAACTATAGCGGAGGTGATGCTGAGGTGACCTAGATATATAACAACTTTGAACATTGATCCAGGATGCATACCGTTGATAGTGGCCAAAAGTCAGTCTTGCCGAAACATGTCCGGTGGTTTACGTGGAATCTTTAGCGTGTTGCAGAGATTGTTTGGCATTGTTCAATAGTGGACTAAAATTTTATTTGAGGTCTGTTTGTAATGTCATTGATTTTATCCATTCCTTCTTTTAAAGATTGACAATACCTGTTGATGGTATAGGTTTTTAATTACATTGTATATAATTCTTTCACTCTTTGTATGATATCCATAGTGTTTTATTTGAATTTAAACCCAGGTCGCAAACTTAAATTGGGCCTATTTGCAATATGATTCTACGTAGCTAATGACACGCTAGATACACGTTTCTTAATTACATTGTATATAATTCTTTCACTCTTTGTATGATATCCAGTCATTTTTATTTGAATTTAAACCCTGGTCGCAAATTTCAATGGGGCCTATGTTTAATAAGATGATTCTACGTGGCTAATGACACGCTAGATATACATATTTTTCAAGATACAAGAGGATGCTTACTAAGCTGGAATACCGATACAAGGTGAGTCCTTGATAATATAATAATTGAAACTTATATTATTCATATGATATATAAATGCCAAGATGATTTTGCTGCAAATATGCACACAACGCACAGAACGTATATATAAAATGTGTGAAACACTAGTGAATATAGTATATAGCTATTATTTTATTATATAATACCACATATTTTATTTTTGGTTATTTTACTAACCAAAATCAATTAAAAAGCTGCCTGTTTTGTAAACAGAAAACACTGTTTTTAAACAAACTTTTTCTTTTTGTTGGTGGAAATTTTTTACTAGATAAATTTGAGACTAATTTTGTTTCATAAGTGTTTCTGATTACAAATGGAAAGTACTTTGTGTACACAGAAAGCACTTTGTTTGTACACTTGCGCTATTTACAAGCAGCTGCTTTCAGTTTAAGTTTTTCTTAATATCTAAATATTCATGAAGTGTGGTGTGCAATACATAATTTCATTGTGTTGCAGTGCATATTAAGTACTGGTTTATGTGCCCTACCTGCTTACCAAACCACAAGCCACCACTGAAAAGTATTTTAAATTTTGTTATTTAAACCTGGAGTTAACCTAACTTCATATTTATTACTGGTTATTAGTTTTTCAGTCCCTTATGGTAGGACTTGTAAATAAACATTAAATTTTCTATTGTCTGTTCAAGTTTTATTCCTAGTAGGATTCTCTTCCAGTAGTTTACTAATTTCTTTTGAAGGGTAATTATTTTCTAATAAGATTTGTTTTCCTTAGCTTCTGAAGATGAATTCAGCTTTTAAACTAAAAACAAAATAACCCTAATTAAAGTAGATATTTTGCTAAAAATGGAAGAACTAAGTAACATGAAAAATTGGATAGAAATCCACTAATAAAGATAGCAAATTATAGAAAATTGCTCTCACATTAGAATGTGACAACTTCAAAAATTGCCTGTTGTACTCTACAGATGTATGGTTTGCTAAAACTTCAAAAAGGACAACCTATTTGATTTTGACACAAAATATTGTCCAATCTGCATTATTTACTGTTTCATTTATCAGTTGCTTCCTAAACCTAAGGCACTGATAAAAAAAAAAATACTGACTAGCTATTTAAAAAAAAAATCCAGAATTAGAATGCCCTTATTCCATGGTAAATTGGATTTTCTCAATGTATACAAATAAACTGAAGTGCCAGAAAAACTGGTATGGGTGTGTTTAGCTGGACTTCACTGGGTACCCTGGTACGTCTACAAACTTCTGTGACCGGCAAACTCTGTGTGCATCCTTTCTGATGAGGTACACCTGTTCATGTCTTGCACTCATGCTGATGGGTTGGGCCTGTTCCAACAGACAACGCACCTCTACACAAGTGTCAGGATGCCACATTATGATTAGAGGAGCATTCATCTGATTTTAGGGTATTGCCATTCCCACCAAAGTCCCCAGATCTGAACATGATAGAACACATTTGGGATGCCATGCAATGCACTATGGAACACAGGAATCTGAGACCTCAGAATACACCCAAATTGTGGAATGCTCTGCAGGGAGTATGGTGTGAATTTCCTACAGCATATTTCTAGAACCTGTGGAGTCCATGCCCCATCTTAGTCCTGTGCTCCCGTAGGGACCTACAAAGTATTAGACTGGTGTACCAGTTTTTCTGGCACTTCAGTGTATTAACCTGGACAAACTCTTAGATTACTTGGTCAGATAGGTAATCTGCTATGTAGTGTTTTCATGATTATAATAGAAAAATAGGCATTTACAAACTTAGTGTTTGCTCTCAGGACATTTTTAATTCCAAGGCTACTTCTATAAGCAAAGATGTGGGCTAGCAATGGCTCTTCATTAGTAGCTCTCCTAGCAAATTATGTACATAAAATAGAGGCCTTCCTATTGAAACCTATTTTCTGCATATATGCTAGATACATGGCTATCCTTTTCATCATAGATCAAGATTTGAGTGGATACTCTCCAAAAATTCTGGGTTTTAATTCCCAAGATTATTCCCTGAAATTTAATTTAGAAAGCTAAAATAAGCTAATTACCTGGACTTTAAAGTGGTAAGGAAAAAAATCTTACCACAGAATTATAAAAGTGTCAAATACTGATAAAACTATAAATCAAATCACCCTAATTATATAAAGAAATGTAGCTTTAAAATTTCAAGAAATTTGAAAATCTCCAGAAGCTAAAGAAACAAATCTTAATAGAAAATGATTACCCTTCAAAAGAAATTTGTGAACTATTGGAAGAGAATCCTAGGAACACAACTTGCACTACAGACAAAAAGAACTGAACATTTATTAAAGTCACTTACCACAAGAGACTGTTGGGAAAATCAGCAATATAAAATTAGGTTTAGTTTTTCGATCTCCAGATTTAAATAACAATTTAAAATACTTACCATCCCTATAACAAAAAGAATACTTTATTCCATGAAAGGCATCTATAAAATAGTGTTCATGTGGTTTACCATACATATAAGAAACAGTGGTTAACCACCAGAATTAATGAACATAAAGTGGCAATAAGGAACACTTCAAATAAAATAATATTAGGCAGGCACACACACAACAAAATAGACTAAGACTCTTTAAGTGATTAAATATCAATCTCGTGCAATTATCCAGAAATTAGTAATCCCTGGAAACTTAAGACACAAGGTGGCAACATCAACTACCATGCTTCATGGCAAATCAACCAGGATTCATAACCAGACCTGTGGAAGTAGTAAAATGCAAGAACTGACTAGTGTATAGATCAAAAATTTGAAGTTATGTACCTTAACAGAAATCATAGAGGATAATTTTAAGAATTTAAGTACTGAAAGTAATTAAAGGAAGTCATTAATTAAAAGATGTTTACCTGATCACAGAATTGCAGTTCCCATTCCATTATTTTATAACTCAAATAAGATGGGTATTGCAAAAGGCTGAGTCTGAAAGTGGGACTCTTGGATAGTGAATTCAATTCTTGGGAAGTCTGGAAACCAGTTTTTGGACAGGGTTACTAGTAACAAGTATACTGTGCAGTAACTGAGAAAAAGCTCTAGATAAAACTTGTTCTAACCACCTCAAAACTAAATACCTGTTTAGCACCTGGTGAGAAGAAAAGGCCCAATCCATCCTTATTTTGGGAAACAATCACTGTAGGAAGGTGCTGTCAGAAGCTCTTACAACAAAGTCAGGTAGTGCATACCATGAATCCTGTCATTGAGGTAGAGATCACCACTACATTGATATAGGAAACTTTCACCAGATATTGTGCCATCTGAATGTTCCACTCCCAGATTATAAAATGATCTTGCAGGAAGTGGCATGCACAGCATGCTGAATATTTTTGCTCAAAGCCCCTTCAATTTTATGCAAAGGGAAGTACTTTTCTATATAAACTACTTTTATGTTTGAAATTAGATGCTAAAGCCTTATTTGGTAAATGTAAGACATGCTAGAGTTCCTTTAAAAACTGAGTTACACTGAACCTGTGTAAATGTTTTCAGTTAATGAACTTATTCTTTATTTTGAGTAATTGGAAAACTTTCTTTTTCAGAGCAACCTGTTGATAGAAACCAGCATGTTTCACTGAACTGAAGTTTGAACTAAAGTGTAACCTGACTAAACTTTCATAATCTTCAGTTTTTGTTAATAAAAGGTTTTTGGCTCAATGTCTTGCATATTCTCTCAGCTGAACATTCACTTAAAAATCAAAGTTTAATAAGGAACTCCAAAAATGTAGCCCCCTTTTATAACTTTTTAAACATAACCAACATGCAATAGGTATTTCATAAACCTGATGCATTCCGATTTAGTCCAAATACTTTGACTACTTAGCAGCTGCGGAACTTCAACCAGAATGCACAATTTTTCAGACTTCAGTTGCTAATGTGAACTTGCACAAGAGCAAAATAGTGAACAGACACAATAAATCCTAGGTGTATATGGAAAATAAGTGTACACACTGTGAAACTACTGCAGTAGTGTTTAGCAGACTTAACTAGATACTGAATTTCCTGTATAGGTTAGTTCCATATAAAGTTAAAATTTGTCTTAAAACTTATTCTATACTATAACCTATAGAAATTTGTCTTAAAACTTATTCTATACTATAACCTATAGAAATTTGTCTTAAAACTTATTCTATACTATAACCTATAGAAATTTGTCTTAAAACTTATTCTATACTATAACCTATAGAAATTTGTCTTAAAACTTATTCTATACTATAACCTATAGAAATTTGTCTTAAAACTTATTCTATACTATAACCTATAGAAATTTGTCTTAAAACTTATTCTATACTATAACCTATAGAAATTTGTCTTAAAACTTATTCTATACTATAACCTATAGAAATTTGTCTTAAAACTTATTCTATACTAAAACCTATAGAAATTTGTCTTAAAACTTATTCTATAACTGGACCATAAAATGGTCCAATTTTTCTTGGAACAGACTATACTAAGTCATAGCAGAAACCAGCAATGTTGGCAAAAGTGATCATTGAAGTGACTTGTGCCACCAGAAAATTAGTAGCTTAGACTACCTCCTAAAAGTTCTCAGCTTCTTTATTCAGATAATGAATATATATATATACAAAAGCAATTTCAAAATGAAGAAATATGGGTACAGCAAGGCTTTCTTCATTCTCACGATATCATCCTTTGGATGATATGCAATGGTCCCATCATTCAGACCACTTTTCAAAGCATGTGGCAAAGGCATTTTGTGGAAGCTGCTTTAGTGACCCCTGTACAGCTTGAATGAAGTCAGCATCTGTGTTGAATGTTGAACCACAGTACTTCCCTCATTGTTGGAAATGACCAGAAATTGCACAGGGAAAGGCCAGAACTGTGGGCAGGCTGTGGCATGACTAACAATACTACACTTAATAAACTGTTGAACACAAGCAACCACATGTGGGCAGGCATTTTCATGATGTAGGGTCAACTTGCCCACCAGTTCGTCACTTAATATCGCAGACTCCACAACTGAAATGTAAAACTCAACCAGCACATCGTTCGTCCACAAATTACTGTCAATGCTGACTTCACCTTTGTGATCAAACTATCGCTTCCCCAGCTGATTTGGTTTGGAAATCTTTCAGAGGTGAGCCTGTGAGTTT
Source organism: Macrothele yani (assembly GCA_039090855.1). Taxonomy (NCBI): domain Eukaryota; kingdom Metazoa; phylum Arthropoda; class Arachnida; order Araneae; family Macrothelidae; genus Macrothele; species Macrothele yani. The sequence goes on along the minus strand of CM076992.1, from coordinate 97,292,680 downwards.
CCAGACGCTTGTTGCACACTTAGTGAGGGGTTCGACATAGTGGACCAATGTTTCATTGGCAGTTATTACTGTGTTTAGAAAGTTTGGATCCTCTGAAATAATTTGTTTCCATTTGTGACACACCTGAACTCTAGTTAACAATTGTTCTCTCAAGTGATGAGGTACCCATCTGGAACCACAATACAGCAGTAATTTGTTGCATAGAATGTGGAATGCTGAAGTCTTTGAAATTAGCTGTTGTCTTCACATGTCAGTTGCCAATCTTGCAAGATTTGCAAACAGTTAACAAAACCACTGTAAAAACTCAGGTTGACCAGGCATAGGAACAAGTTCTGCCAACAAACTCCCCTTTGAAACCGAGGTGCCATCTAAAAAATCGTACTCATTCAAACACGCTGCTGGAAAGTGAAAAAAAGTACCCAAAGAAGGAATTGGCAGACTATTATATTTACATATGTTACTGGGGTAGAGTTTACGTAGGTGTGATGTTAATTTTGGGACCAACCGGTGAGCGCTTACACCACAGCACGGCATAATATGCAAATTATAGTCTGTGGTATTTAAGGAGTACAGCAAAGTGAAATGTAATCGGTAGTCAGCATATGGACACGTGCAAAGAAGCTGCAATGCATGGACATGGAAGATTTCAGCAGTTGTTGGACTCCGCGAGGCCGGGTGGTCGTATTGTGGAGCGAATTGGGCGGGAAGTATCTGTGGTGGTACAATGGTGGCGTAGATGGTCCGAGGAACATTCCCACATGAAAAGACTTGGAACCGGGAGTCTCAGACGGACCGATCAAAGCATAAGAGCACTGTTGTCAAGCAGAACATCCACTGCGACGCAAATCCGAGGTGACTGTGCGAACAATTCACAGCAGTCTACTGGATGCAGGACCACGTGTGCCTCTAGCATGTGTACCAGACTCCAGCCCACCGTCGGGAACTGCTGCAGTGGAGTCTCCGTCTGCACTGGAGAACGCAATGGCTATCTGTCTTGTTCAGCAATGAAAGCAGATTCTGCTTGGGAGCCTCTGATGGCTGTATGAGTGTTCGCAGGGGAGTCTCCACCTTTCTTGCATCTGCCAGCAACACGCAGGGCCTACACCTGGTCTCCTGGTGTTGGGAGCAATCAGCTATCACTCCCGTACACAACTAGTGTTTGTACTGGGTACGTTAAACAGCACCCCCTACATCATCATTCAGCCCGTTGTGCCATTTGTAAGGTCAGTCCATCGTGGTGTTTTCCAGCAAGACAGTGCAACATGCACTTCAGGGTGCGAGACAACTTCCATGGCCTGCACGTTCACCGGACTCTTCCCCCATTGAGCACGTGTGGTATTTTATGGGACAATGGCTTATCCGGTCTCCAAGACCATCCCAGATTTACGCGTCCAGGTTGAGGATGCTTGGAACTCAATACCCCAAACTTGCATCCAACATCTGTACAACAGACTCCATGCCAGAATTGCACAGTGACTCATTTCATGGCGGTTCAACCTCGTACTAACCATGTTACATGGAAATGTTATTTTTCAGTTTACCAGCAAATACAGCTGTATTTTGCCATAATGTTTTGAGCACTTTATTCTCTGTATTCCATTATTATGCTGTATAAATTTCATTGGTATCGGACTTCTTGTTCTTTTTCACTTTCCACCAGTGTATTTATCTTTAAGCTTCTTTAGACTGTTTCTGGAGCAGTTTTACCCAAATGATGGAAAATTTTATCACACAATGCATTTTGCTACTTAACTCTAAATAGCCCACTTCCATAACTGTATTGCAAAATGCAGATTTACTCTAAACAACTGCACAATAAAACCAGAATCTTCTTCCATGGCTAACTGTTGCCATAGATACTTCCTTAACTCACTGCATGTGCCACCGCAGTGGTCTAAGCGAATGGCCTCTGATCATCCGTCTCAAAGGGGTCCGGGTTTGAATCCCTGTGAGGTATGGATGTTATACTTGTCTTGCAGCACTGATTCTCCCTTCCCTGGAACCAGTGACCCTAAATTAGGGACTGGCAACTGCTTATAGCCCATTGAGTTGCTCACTGTGGTTGTTAAACCTCCAATAATAAAAAAAAAAATCTGCGTGGTTATTTTTCACCTTTTGCACTACTGCAAACTCAAATTTGTCTTGATGGAATAGCCTTTGGCTTAATTACTCTTGTAGGGTTACACACAAAAGAATAAGACTAACTTTTCTTGCAAAAGTTGGCCAGCAGCTAACTGTATGGGCATAGCTTCATTAGGTTAGTCTGAATTCTGGGACAAGAAACACCGGTCATTTTTTTAAACAAGTGGCCCTAACTAAAAAATTGGTAACTTCTTTATAGCATTGAACCTCTGTTAGGAGATTGTAAATCAGTTTGCCCAGTGATTAAAAATATATATATATATATATAAATAGCATAGCATAGACTAGGAAAGCACAGGGAACCTTAGGTCTAGGTTATGGACTTGAAGACAGTGCTCGAGATAAGCAACGTGCACACTCCCAAATGCAAGAGAACATTCACCTTGCTGCATTTGTCCATTAAATACATGCTGTCTAAATTAATCAGTCTTAAAATGTATCAAATCATAATTCTGGCAAAGAACTCTTGTGTTGGGTACTGTTAACAGAGCTTACAATTTAGAAGCTTCAGTAAATTAAAACACTAACATTTGTAAAAACTATGTACAAGAAACCTTCACACACATAACTCACTCGAAGAGACTCCATAGTGATTTCTCAGAAATTATAATAAGTCATATGACCTCTCAATCGGTGATCTTTCAGGACACCTTGTTCCATCTTCAGACAGATTGTCTGTCTGGTGTCCCCCATACACACACACTAAAGTTACAGCAATGACACATTTCACAAATAAGCATGTGCAGTTTCACTCCCCTCCCAATGTTCTCAGATTAGGTAGACCTAAAACATTACAAAATTAAAATCATTGTAAACACACTTACCTCACCCACTCAATTGAATGCCATCACTTTACAACACAGACACACAAACGCCAGTCAAACACCTGCTACAAAATACAAACTACAAATTCAAACTATAAAATTAAAACTTACAAAAAAATATCAAAAGTTAATATTGGTGTTGCGTGCTGTAACAAGTTGTTTCCAAGGCTCCGGTATATCACAAGGGTAATTATCATTACACAAGGCCCTGTTGGCATAAATGCTCAAACCCTCTGCTAACAATGACTGAATGTCAGGTTGTGAAGACAATATACTTGCAGGACTTCAATCTGGATAATGTAATCCATCTCGAGTCAGGCGTACTAATGCTGCATTTCCTGCTCCATTCTTAACAGCATATTTATATTCCAACAAATGAAATTGTAATGCACGCTTTGTGGAGCCAATGTATTGTTTGGGTTGCACGGAATCTTCCACGAGTGGAAGGGGTATACTGTAAACACCATGACGTTCCTGTATACCTGCATTCTCTATCTTTATCAAAGTAAGGATATTTGTTGCTTTCACTCCAACATCCAAACAGAATCCTCTACATAAGTTCTTTATCAATGGGGCTGGGAAATAATTAATGGAACCCACAAATTGGAGATGGTTGACTGCATTGCAAAGTAGAACTCAGTTTCCCTTCAAACTGGAAAATAGGTGGTCCACAATATTAGTCTAATAACCAAAAAGGGTAACTATTTCTTTAATCTTTTTAAGTTCTATAAGACTAAGTCTTACACTTGAAGAATGTGTAATCGCCCTTTGGTAGGTAGGTAGGTAGGTAAGTAGATTTTAATGGCGCAAGGGCCAGGGTTGGCCAAAGAGCGCCAAACACAAGACATCAAAAGAGAACAAAATCAATAAAACACGTACACAAGGTTAAAAACAGGATGAAGCGGTAAAAATGAAAGATGGAAATGAATACGGTAAAAACTAAATTAGGTTAAAAAAAAGTCATTCTCCTTAAAAAGAACACTGCGGACAGATCGCAGTCCTCACCAATAATAGTTTGCAGCGTAGCTGCTCTTTCGTCCAACAGATGAGAGTGAAAATGACTAAAACGATGATCACAAAACCGAACACAAGTGCACAAAACATGAAGGACAGTGAGACGACAGTTGCACGCTTCACACACCGGGACACTCTCGCCACACAGCAAAAAGCGGTGAGTAAAACGACAGTGCCCAATGCGGAGACGCGCAAGAACAACTTCCTCAAGACGGTTCTTCCGCAAACTAGACTTCCATAGTCCGATCTGTGGTTTGATGGCATAGAGTTTATTGCTGCCCTGCTGAGACCACAGGGACTGCCACTCATCCATAACAAATTTCCGGATCAACGGCCGATAATCTCTGAAAGACAGTGGCAGCCGAGCTGGCGACATGGAGGAAACAGACCTGGCAGAGATCTGCCAGCTCGTTACCCCAGATCCCAACATGGCCAGGAACCCAACAGAATCGGACCAGGAAGCAATCACCCTCCAAAGTTCCAAGAAGACGACGGACATCACGGATGACAGGCGAGTCCGTGTCCTCTGGAGAAGATAAAACTTGGATGACTGACTGGGAATCGGAGCAAACTATAGCAGGACGATGTGATCGAGACTGTATGTGGCACAACACAAGGTGTACCGCACTCATCTCTGCCGAAAAGATGCTGGATTCAGGCGGAAGCCTCTCGGCATGTGAGGCATCGCCACACACAAAAGCGGATCCAATGACATCCCCGGATTTCGAGCCATCGGTGAACACAAGCACTAAATCCGGGAAAAGAGACTGTATTTCAGCAAAAAGCTGCTGGTACACCAGAGCAGGAGTGGAAGACTTTGGCCACACACAAAGAGAAAGGTCAGCAGTTGCTTGAACGGGATGCCAAGGAGGTTGGTTAAAAAGGGTGGTCAAACCAATCCTGGACAAGTTGAGACCAGCATCGCGCACTATGGCGGACATCCGAATCCCGAACGTCGGAACACAGGAGGGCGGTTGGAAAATAAGCGGACACAGTCCGGTTGGAAGATGGAACCATGCAGCGGATGATCAGGAAGAGATTTCAGTTTTGTGTAAAACTGAAGAGACAGCTGCTTACGACGGATGCATAACGGCGGCTCATGAGCCTCCGCATACAGGCTATGCACGGGAGAGGTACGGAAAGCACCAGTACATAGCCGCAATGCCTGGTGATGGACGGGGTCCAAAGGCTTTAAAACCGATGGACGTGCTGAACCGTACGTAATGCATCCAAAGTCTAACTTTGACCGAATCAGAGAATGGTAAATGCGAAGCATTGAGCACCTGTCAGCCCCCCCACAAAGATGTTCGAGAGAGGACCTTCAGGATACTCAATGACTTCGTGCACTTCACCTTTAAAGACTGGATGTGAGGTCGGAAGGTGAGTGCCCGGTCAAATGTTAGCACAAGGAACTTTACTTCAGACACCACAGGGATGGTAGAACACCCCAGACGGAGGCTAGGGTCTGGGTGAAGGCCCCGTTTGCGGCAAAAATGCACGCAAACTGTCTTCTGGGTCGAGAAGCCAAATCCATTGTGGGAGGCCCAGGTAGAGATCTTATTAATGGCAGACTGCAGCTGCCGCTCAATAGTGCCCATGTTGACAGATGCGCAAGAGATCTGCAGATCGTCCACGCACATGGAGCCACGAACCGACTGAGGAAGTAGAGTGAAAATATGATTTACACGAAGGATGAACAATGTCACAAAGAATGGAGCCTTGAGGGACACCCTGCTCTTGTGGGTATAACGCAGAGAGGGTCTATCCGACGCGCACACGGAACATCCGGTTCTGGAGAAATCCGGCAATGAAGGTTGGCAAATTTCCCCGCAATCTGCAGTCACGCAGATCACGGAGAATGCCGTATCTCCAGGTTTGATCGTAAGCTTTTTCCATGTCGAAGAACACTGAGACCATGTTCTGACGCCGGACAAACGCCTCCCGGACAGATGTCTCAAGGCGAAGATGATGATCGGAGGTGGAACGGAATTTCCGAAATCCACTCTGATGAGGTGAAAGAAGGCGACGTGATTCCAAATAAAAAAACCAAACTAAAATTGATGATGCGCTCTAGTACTTTGCAAAGGCAGCTCGTCATAGCAATTGGTCGGTAGTTCAACGGGTTAGCGGGATCTTTACCAGGTTTGAGAACAGGAACGACAATGGCAGTGCGCCAAGATTCGGGAAAGTCACGCTCGTGCCAGATCCTGTTAAACAGGACCAGCAGACATTCAAGAGGACAGAGAAAGGTGCTTCAGCATTTCATAATGGATGTTATCCGGTCCGACAGATGTTCGGCCAGACCGATTCAGGGCAATCTTCAGTTCGACGGCAGTCAGCGGGCTGTTATAATCGGCAGCGGAAAACGGTCCAAAGGAAACCTTGGACCGTTCAAGCCGCGGCTGTACCTGCCGGAACGAAGCAGCGTAATTGCGGCTGCTGGACACCGAAGAAAATGCGGCGCCCAGACAGTCGGCAATACTCTGAGCGTCAGCAACCGTTCCTCCACCACTCTCAAGAATGGAGATTTCCCCAGAAGGGTACTTACCCCGAATCTTGCGGATCCTGTCCCAAACGATCTTAGAGCTGGTAGTGGTGTTAATCCTAGATACGTAACGTATCCAAGATCCCCGTTGGCTACGACAATCCCAGATACGTAACGTATCCAAGATTCCCCGTTGGCTACGACAATCCCAGATACGTAACGTATCCAAGATTCCCCGTTGGCTATGACAATCCCAGATACGTAACGTATCCAAGATTCCCCGTTGGCTACGACAATCCCAGATACGTAACGTATCCAAGATTCCCCCGTTGGCTACGACGACGTACAAAACGCGCGTAAGATTTGGCTCTCTTGAAAGCAAGTAGGTTCGCGTCGGTGGGGTACCGACGAAACCTACCCCAAGCCCGATGTTGGGCCTGACGAGCCGCATTGCAAGTGGAATTCCACCAAGGTCGCGGGCAGCATGGAAGTTTAGTCGACGTCTTTGGGACGGTAGGGTCTGCCGCTTGCACAATACAATCCGTAACTGCCGCAACAGCTTCATCGATCGTACCCGAGGTCACCATGTCTGGAGTAATGGTCGCTGAAGCCGTGAAGGAGTCCCACTTGGCACGATCGATAGCCCATCTAGCAGGGCGAGTAGGATGACGGTACCCGTCACCTGCTAGACGGAGAAAGATGGGAAAGTGATCACTGCCAAGGGGATCATCAGACACGCTCCAGAACCAGTCAGGATAGAAGGATGGCGAACTCAAGGACAGATCAATGGCTGAGTACGAGCGGGTGGGTTCATGAAAATAAGTGACTGCCCCGGTGTTGTGGAGACAGAGGGACGTGTTGGAGAGAAGGGACTCAACAACACGGCCCCTGGAGTCACGAGCGGTAGAACCCCACAACGGACTGTGTGCATTGAAATCTCCTAAGATGAAGAAAGGAGGCGGCAGCTGGTCAACTAAATCTTCCAGATCAGAGAGGCTTACAGCTTCATATGGCGGTATGTAGATGGAACACACCATGCACAGAGTGTTCACAGATAGCCTCACTGCCACTGCCTGCAAAGTCGTCCGAAGGGCAACTGTAGTGACAGGAATACCATGAGGAACAATAACGGCCACTCCTCCGCAGGCGATAACACCGTCCTCGTGATCCTTGCGGAAAATTGAATATCTCCGCAGCGGAAAAGTGTCCGTTGTTCGAAGCTTTGTCTCCTGGAGGCAAACGCACACAGGTGTGTGCGAAGACAGTAAACCTTTCAGATCATCAATTCGTGGTCGCAGACCTCGGCAATTCCACTGAATGAGCGTAGCTATTATGAAAAAGAAAAGGATGAAAAACGAAAATGACAGATGACTAGAATGTCTCAGAGTCGTCCATTAGCTCCTGACCATCTGCAATGTCCGGAGGCAACACAGGGCTGTGCTACCGGGGGTTGTTGTGGTTTTACCCTGCTCTGTTTCGAGGGGGAGGATCCTGGTTTCACCTTTCCCGGCTTCTTCTTAGTTGCGCCCTGGGACTGGGTCCCAGTGCTGGCAGAGGATGTTTTCTGCACAGAGGATGTTTTAGGCGTCTATGTTGATGGCGCCTTGGATTCAATGCGGCGAGACTTCAGTGCCTCCAATCCGGCAGCAACGATGTCCTCAAAATCATAAGGACACCGCGCTGGGATGGTCACTTCAGTCTGCCCCGCAACAGTAGCCATCTGGACCACAACCGATGCATAGGAGGGCCGGCTTGTTGGTAGAGGAGCTATCCGCCATCTGGTTTCAGGATAAGACAGATGTTCTGTCGTCTTCAGGCGTTGGATAGCCTGCTCCTCGATCCACTTTGGGCACTGCTTAGAAGAAGCCGGGTGAGATCCCTCGCAGTTGACACAGTGATCAGCCTCAGCGGAGCAGTCCGCCAAAGAGTGTTCTGGCGACCCACAGCGTCCACACTTCGCTACATTACGGCAAGACTGCTGGGAGTGACCGTAATGCTGGCACTTGAAACATCTCAAGGGGTTCGGAATGTATGGTCGAACATCGAGCCGCAAGTACCCCGCCTTGATGGAAGTTGGCAGGGTAGGGGAGTCAAATGTCAACACGATGTTCCGGGAGGGAATAGACTTCCCATCCCGCCGGAAAAGAATGCGGCGAACCCCAGTGACATGTTGTTCCCCAAGTTCTTCCAGCAATTCCTCATCGCTGCATTCCAGCAGGTCGCGGGAGTTGATAACACCGCGAGAGGAATTGAGGTAACCATGGGGAGATATTTGGACTGGAACGTCCAGCAGAACGGTTGTCTCCAGCAAGGTGGCACTGTGGCGAGGATTTGAAGTATCCACAAGATCCCCTGACGGGAGCTTCTTAACACTCTTTGGTGAGCCCGCAACGGCCTGAAGAGCCTTATTAATCCAGAAAGGACTCTTCGAACTGAGGGATTGTGCTGGATCAACAGAATGAATCGGAAGAAACAGAGCATTGCAGTTGGAACTGAGTAGTTTCTAAGTGGAGGAGGGCGACCCATCCTCCACACGGTGTTTCAAAGGTACAGCATGGGAAACACTTTTGTTTGCCATGAAGAATAGAAAAGATTCGTCCGCCGACCTCCCAACCCACTACCGAGCCCAACGAGGGAGAGCCGGAGGTCCACAAGCCCAAGAGGACGCAGAACATGGCTCTAGGGATAGTCAGCGGATATAGCAAGTTGGTAGGGCAGACACACGCTCAGTGTGCACCCAGACTTTCCCGTGCCCGGAGAACACTCCTTTGGCATTCCCACCCTACCCCCAAACTCACCCAGCCGAACAGAATGACAAGCCGCTAGAAGTCTGGACGCAACTCGGCCGCAGACTTTCTGACCAGGAGTGGGTTAGCTCCCAGCCTCCCGTTTAGGGTGAAGCAGAGGGCAAAGAGGAGTATTGGCATCTGGAGACAACTGCAACCCGGCCCCCAGATCCTCCAGCATCCCCTTTTCCACCTGTACGGGTCACCGCACACGGCAAACATGCAGGTAGGTCTAAGCTAACCAGCTCCGGAAAAACAGAAAAGTAACATAAAAGAGAAAAAACAGGGAAGAGAACGAGGTACAAAACCCGGAACTGGCGCCTCATCACAACCTCAGCAGCCTACAACTGAGGCGGGTACATGTCACTATATGAACGAAAGACGAAAAAAGCAAAACAATAAGAGAAAATCGGCTTGGGCCGTGGGGACGCCATCCCCCATCAGCTGGATGAACAGCTGTCCCTTCGGTGATGTAATCGTCAAAGTCGCAGAGGCAATAGAAACCGTCACAAGGTTAGCTCGGGCCGTGGGGGCGCCACTCCCCAAATAACTGGAAAACCAGTTATCCCCGAGCGGGGAATTGCCCTTTGGACCATGAAGCGTATCCCAGATAATTTGTAGCCAAAGGGGTGGGCCGACTGTGCTGGTATTATCTAAGGAATGGCCAACTGTTTCATGTAAACTGAGAACTGAATAGATTGACTCTCTGGATGTCTAAACAACTGGAAGTCCAAAAAAGGTAGTGTACAGTTAACTTCTACCTCCGAAGTAAACTGAATAGAAGAACACTGCAAAGACATTTTTTCAGTAAATAACTAAAACTGTTCCAGAGGATACTGCCAAAATGCTAAAATGTTGTCAACATACCCGATATACAATAATGGAGTTTCCAGATAGGTTGTAAGTATGCTATCTTCTATATATTGCATCATAATCTCATCAATGGGGGGGGAAGTGAAACTGTGCACATGCTTATTTGTGACATGTCATTGCTGTAACTTCAGTGTATATATAGGGGACGCACTGTACTGAGACATCTGTCTGAAGATGGGAACAAGGTGTCCCGAAAGATCTAACGGATTGTGAAGTCATGACTTTTATTAAAAGTTCTTAAAAATCGCTACAGAGTTTCTTCGAGTGAGTTACGTGTGTGAAGGTTTCTTGTACATAGTTTTATTAGCATGTAAACTTCAGTTCATTTACACTAACATTTGGTTGACCAAGTAAGACTTCTTAGCAGGTCCTGCATTGTGCAAAGGCCTTCAGCTGTATTACAGGAGCTTTTAAATGTGCTAAAGCAGAAAGTTTGGACCACCTACCTAATGGGGATAGCCACCCTTGGCATGGATGCAATGGTCCCTGAAAGGTTGCTCGAGGCACACTTGCCTATTCAGACTGCAGCAGAGCACAGAGGGCCCCTGAGATGACGTGGTTATGGGTCTGCATGTCGAACCCAAGGAGGTTATATTACTGGAGATGCCACTCCTATCCACGCAGCATTGGCCGCCATAAGTCACCGTCCGTGCTGCAAATGACTTCACGACGCAGACTCAGAAAAGAAGCTGCTTTGAAACCAATTGAACAAAAGCTTCTAAGCGTATAAACTGATAAAATGAGTAATTCAATATTTATCAATGATGCACAATCTTACTGTTTTATCAACGGTATAATTTAGTTTGTTTTTGCCTGCTTGTGACGTCACACCACAGATTAGCTGTGACTTATGGCGGCAGAGCCAGTGGTGTTTCCATTAATATAAACTCCTTGGTCAAACCTATCTATCCAAATAGTCAAAATGCTCTATGGGATCAAGGTTGGCAGGGCTGCCAGCCAATCACACCCAAGAAAATAGTTGCTTTAGTAGCCACTAATGGTAAAAATAATAGCCTTAACAACTTATGTTAATGACTAAAATAGTTGCCCAAAAAAAGTGAGTTTTAGAATGTAAGTGCTCCACACCAAAACATTTTTGGTTTATTTCAAACCAGTGACAAAATTAGCACATGTTCACATTGGGGGGGGGGGGGGATTATATGTATATATACTTACATCCATACACTACAAAAAAGCATCTTAAGTTTTAATAAAATGATACTCAGAACTATAAAGTTATGGAATTTACCCCCCCCCTACCCCCCAAAAATATTCAATTATATATCAAAAACTATCCCAATACAAACTTGGAATTACAAAACTTTTTTTTTTTCTTTGTCATTGTTCTGGAGGTCCGATGTTCTCATCTGTATCAAGCCAGTACAGAGAGCTTCTGCATTTGTGGTTGGTAAAAAAAAAAAAATATAAGATTTTCCAAGTGGGCTTCATACACTGTGTTGAAAATATTGTGAATTTCTTTTTTGAAAGGCCACAGTTGTGGTCATTCAGTGTTATGATGATCACTTGTTCTGTACACATAATAATCATAGTTATCTGATGTGAGGTATATCAAGAATCTCATTCGAATAGATGAACATTTGGAAATATTTCAAACTTGCCTTTTGTACAGCTATGACACTAAATATCAAACACTGTGAATGTGTTTAGTATGGAACAAAAACACAAAGCCTAAAACTAAAAAACAAATTATTGAAAACTTGTAGTTTATTATCAGGAATGGATGGGTATAGTGCAATCTCCCTCTTCAATAATGGAAACTCTCTTAACGCATAAGTAGTAATAATAATAATAATGGTGTTTAACATTATTTTGAATTATGCTGTAAAAGAGTCCATTTTATTTTGATTCCCATATTTGAAAGGTAAACATGAAAAACCGGTCTGAAATGTCTTCATTTCATTAGGGCATGGACAAATCTTACTAGTCAAGCTCAGGTCTGTGTAGGTCAGGTATAATTGATGTGAAGTATTCCACTGATATACACCTGCCTTGATAATGTTAATCATTCTTCAGTGTCTATGCTTTTGAGACAAATATAAAGAAATTACTTTATCCTGAAAGACTATTCCAACTCATAATTACAGAAATAAAACAAACAACTTTCTTCTAATTTGGGTTACTTTTAGAACAGCAGACAAACTCCCTAGATGTTAACCATGATAGATTTTCAAAGCTCTAACAACAGTAAAACTAAGATTATCTTGACACCCACTGATGACAATAATAAAACCAAAGCTCAATTTTTCCAAAATGATTATAACTAATCAGAAAATTGTCATGGAACATCAAACTCTTATGATGCCCCCCCTCAAATATGTATAAACAAACTTTATCATTTAGTGATGGGGGGGGGTCCTCATTAAAGTTTTCCAAATTACTACCATGGTATAAGAATAATGTAGAGTTTATATGCAGTAAATTATTTAAAAAAATTGAGTGAATTTATACCACTGCCATCAGTGCATATAAGGGTAGGCTTAAGCTTCCTCATTAACCTTAGATTTATTCATTTTTGAGTTTATCTGCATAAATTAGGGAGGATTTTCTTTTATGAACTACCCTATTCATTTTTAATGCTTCAAATTCATGTTATCTTTCTTTTGTTGGAGTTTTTTTTTTTTCTGATCCTTCTAGAATGCCATATGCAACTTGTATTGCAGGTATACATTTTTTAATGCTTGCTTTAGTCTCTCACTGACTTCTTTAAGCAGTCTGATTCTTGTACTTCTTTTTTCTTGAACAAGAATTTTTATCTTGTTTTTCCATGTTTTTATAGTCTGCTTTCTGCTCTTCAAATCCTCTTTTTTTATTTAGCAATTCTTGTTTTAATCTCTCAGCACTTTCTTTCTCTGCTTTCAGTTGCTGTTCCTTTAATCTCTGCTCTTCTTCCAAATGGTTGTTATATGACCTATGTGCATTAAGTGCTAATTTTATTAGTTCTTTGGTTATTAGCATCTTTGCAACTTGGTTGTTATACATTTTTAGTGTATCTCGAATTGTTAGTCTCTCATTCAGCATCTTCTAAGACATAGATGCCTTCTCATCTGAAAGCACTCTTCATGATACAGACCTCTCTACGTCAAAGTTGTCATGTGATAAAGCAAGGCATGCTTTCACAACTTTAGCCAAAGATGGATATTTCTAGTCTCCAAATGTCTTTTGATGTCTCTCCAAAAATGATCAATCCTAATTTTGCTGTTTGGAATAAATTCTTATACATACAAGTACATCTATACCTAGACCCACGTGACTAGAGGAACTACCTACTCAAATGACAAAGTACAGTCTCTCGTTATTTTAAACAGATACGCAGAAATGTCTCGCCAGGTGTTTTTTCGATTGCCACTTAATATTTTCGTTATGATTAATTCCTAATTCATATTAAACAGTTTGTAGATAATGTAAAGTGAGTTTAAATGTCTGTTGGCGAAAACATGCATTTTCCGTGTCATTCTGAAAATAAAGCTGTAAAAACAATTGCGTATCATTCATGACATTCTAGGTACAAAATTTTAGACTTTAAATTGATACATTTAACTGCAAATAAACTTCAGTAAGCACAGAAAACAAGTCTTTAATATGGCAAAGGCAAGATACGTGCTCGCTTCTAGCACTGCCATATTTCAAACAGAAAACGGGATACTTTTTCGGCGGAATATCTTGATTTGAGTAGATCGTTCCTTTAATCACATATGGGTCTAGTCTATACTTGCCACTGACTTTCCTCCATCATATTTGCAATAAAGCAGAAAACAAACTGAAGAAGACGTAACTATTCGCATGGTTCATATGCTTTTTCAATCTTAAAATTCCAGGACTTTTCCAGGACATACGATTCAAATGCTCTTACTTAAAATATAGTGAAACCATAAGTCTGTTCAATTTGTAACCTACAACAAACAACTTCCTACACGCTTGGGCAAACTTAATGCGGAATGTTAAAAATGAGGTCTGCTGCAGCTAATCAGAAACTTAGTTTTGGTATTTCAGTATTTATCTGTGATTCTGTCACTGAAAATGTGACCAGGTTTAATATCTACTACACTTTTATATACAGCATACTACACTGATTTTGAGAACTTTAGTTTTCTACTTTGGCTTTAGTTCAGTTATTGAAGCAAATTACAGAATTAAAAAAACAACAACATAGGTATATGGCATTTCTTTTGAAATGCTTTCTTATACCACACCACACAATACATAAAATACTATTTGCATTTAATTATTTTGAAATAATGCTTACATTGGAAATTTAAGGGTAAGGAAAGGTGAAATATCTAGAACTTCTTCAAAGAACCAAAGAGATTATTTCTTAAACACATAATCATGGTAGCAAGTATTTGTCACATTTCATTCATGGAAGGAATTTTCAACATAATATCGATGCTGTAGCTATGTTTTTAAAATTTTATTTGCCAGCAAACAAAGTATGCAAAAAAAAATTTCCAACTTTAAATGAAAGCGAATAACGGGGAAAGCTTATGTCCAAGGGCTGTGTGCAATTTTCATTAGTGATCATGGCAATTTAACTGGGCATGATTAAAAATCTAATTATAGAAGATCAGAAAATACTAAGAAACAACTAGATTTAAGTTTCTGATATTAGAAAGCAATCTGATTTAATGGCAAATTTTTATATAAAGTATTCATTACAAAATTTCAGTAAAGGTGAAATACCCCCCCCCCCCAAACACACACACACAAAATCAGCTATTTACTGCCACCAGTGGCTAAAAATTGTTACGAAAATTAACAAATGGCGCAAAAAACGTTTCCCATAGCAGAACGTAGGTATTAGAAACAAAGATTTTTAAATCGATTAGTTAAAAGGAGAGATATAGAAGGAAACGTGATATAACTATGCGTTTCGGCGGAAGAATTTTGTATACTGGAAACGAGAGAAAACTATTCTTCATAGCAAAAGCTTATGCTAAGGAAAAAATTTTTTGAATAAGTCTCCTGGAAGCAGAGATAGCAAGAAAAATATTTTGACCTTTACAACCCCTAGGGGGAAAGTTGTACATTATTTGAAGAGGATCTTATTGTAGCAAAAATCTTATTCTCTCCATCTTTATTATAGTGAATGGCATACAGTAAAAAAAGAAATTTCTCAATAGTGTTTTTACAGGCAGAGTTAGTCTGCAAACAAAAGTACACAAACACCACCTAGTGGCAGAATTGTGAACCACAAACCTCCTCAAACACAAACCTAAAGTGTTCCATAAGGTAAATGGTATCTGGTGTTAAAATAATTTTTTAAATTGCACATTTAGAAGTACAGATATTAAGAAAAATAGATTAAATATTTGCGTCCTCTACCAACGAAATTGTGCATTATTTTGTGAAGAAAATACAAATTAGTTTTCATAGTTAGGTATCGGATCGAAAAAGATTTTTTAGTTCAGATATTGCTGTAAACGGAAATGTGAGCTTACGCCCTCTAGTGGCACACTTGTGTGTTAAGAAATATTTGAAATTTTGAGAAACATTTTGCACTGAATGTTCTCTAACAAAGAATTTTTCAAATCTGACCCTAGAAACAGATGTGGACAAAAATAAGATGTACGTGTACGCCCCTGGTGAAAAAATTATGCACTATTTTAAGCAGGAACTATTCTCAAAAAGCTTTCAGAGTTGAGCGGTATCGGTTCACGGAAGAATTTTTTCAATCTAGTTTCCAGCTCAGATTTTGTTGCAAATACATCGGAAGTCAAAATAAACATTTATGCCCCCTGGTGGCCAAACCATTCTTTACCAGAAATGAGAATTTGTATGCAAAACATTTCAACATAAAGAGCTGTATCCGACTCGGGAAGAATTTTTCAAATCTGACTTTTAGAAGCGGAGATATTGGGAGTTACCTTTTATGTCAATAGCGGAACATTTATGCATTTGAAAAAGGGACTGTAACTAAAATAGTCTTCGCTATAAATGTCATTGAAAGGAAAAATAATTTTTTCAATTGGGTATTTAGAAGCAAATATATGAAATGAAATGCATTTTAAATTTGATACGATCTCCATTTCTGCCCTCAGGTGCCAATTGTGCATAAAAAAACAACCACCACCCCCGAACGAACGGATCACCATTCTCACATTTTAAGCTTCCCAATACAAAAATAACTTCTCTGCAATTACACTGGTCGGCATGAAAATCGACCCTGACACCATTCCTGCTCATTCTTATGTAAAACTACCTCCTGAATCCGAATATGACCCCAGTTTCCCCCGTCACCCACCGTTTTCGGGGAGGCCCCCCACCTAATTTTATCACTTTCCAATAATTTGGAGGGATGAAAAGGATTATTTCAGCCTTTACATTTCTTCTGAGGGGCTACAGAGGTGAAAAGTTATAAAACATGAACATCTGTTTCAATTTTACTTCCGATATTGGAGGTTATATTTTTTAACGTGCATTAATGCATTTGCATTTTTGAACTTCACTTTTAGTTGGTAAAGTTCTATGGACACTTACCGCACGTGGGGCTTGGCTTTCAATTCATATTTCCGTTGTGTGGATGCGGCACGGGGGTTTTTCATTTGGCCACGGGTCCACTCCCCCCGTTGGAATTTATTTTGCCTCATCACCAAATGAGTTTTTTTTCCTTTGCTGCATCCTCATTTACTTCAATATTCATTCATAACCCTAGTACTTTCGGTAATACTCCTTTACCGTCTTCGAGGGGACGTTTTGCTCCGACTAGCACGGACCGTGTCAGCTGGGCATTTCGGTGGTTCTCGCGGGCTGCTTCTGTCATCGACTATCGCTTCTTCTTGGGCGTTGTGGCGCCATCTCTTGTTGGTCAGTGATCTCATTTTTCGAACTTTTTCATTTTTTTGCTCAATTTTAATTAAATTTCTCCAGCTGTTTCTCAAATTATTAGGGTCATTATGGTTGCAAACTTTTGTCCTATTTTTTTCAATCATTACCGACTCTGCTATTCTGAGGTGTTTTTCGGATTTACAGCTTTTAATGATTTTTATATTTTCGAATTTAGGATATTTTTGGTTATCCAGACAGTATTGAATAAGTGCTGTTTTTTCTTCTTTTTTCTGCCAGTTTTTTACATGTTGTTTTAATCTGTGTTTAAGCTTATTTTTGGTACTTCCTATATAAGCCATTGGAGGATTTTCAGTAATAGGAATTGAGTAAATACCTGCTTTTTCTAACATTTTTATTTTTTCATTATTTTTTATTACTATATTTTTGATGGTATTTACTTTTCCTCCAATTTGAATGTTATGCTTTTTACAAATATTATTAATTTCATTGGTAGTACCTTTTAATGTAAGGAAAACCATTTAAATATTTGACTTCTTTTTATTTACTACAGCATTATTTTTTATTTTCTTTATTACTTCTGTGTCCCATTTTTTTATTAAATGGTTAGGATAACCAAAGCTGCCTGCAATTTTTTTTATGAATTTGATTTCTTCATTGGTGAACTGACTATTTTCAGAATGCGTATATGCTCTTTTAATTAAGGTTTTTATACTATTGCATTTTTGAGGATAAGGATGTGCTGAATTGTACGGGATTAGGACCGGAACAAATGAACTTTTCCGATAAACCCTGTATAGTAACTTATCTGTGGATTTGATAACATGTACATCCAAAAAGGCTAATGCATTATTTTTTTCTATTTCAACAGTGAGTTCTATAGTTGGATATAAAGCGCTGTAACATTTTGTTAATTTTTTTAATTCTTCTTCGTTCAGTTTTGATAGAATGAAAATATCGTCCACGTATCGACAGTACATTTCTGGTTTTTCTTTCATACAATGCAGGACATTTTCTTCAATTTCGTTCATCACAACCTCAGCATATAGAGTTGATAATGGTGAGCCCATTGAGCCTCCTGAATTTTGCTTGGATATTTTGTTCTTGTATGTAAAAATATTATTTTCATATAAATAGACTAAAACTTTTTTGAATTCATGAATTTGTGTGTTATTTAAAATTTTAAGATTTTGCAATTTTTTAATGATAATTTCTATAGCTTCTGGAACAGGAGTGCTTGGATATAATGCTTTAACGTCCATGCTTGCCATATTTAAGTCCTTTAGGCCAGTTTTTACATTTTTAATTTTCTCTATAAATTCATGTGTGTTCTTGATGGTGAACTTGTTGTTCATGAAAAAGGGTGCTAGGAATTTGTAAATGTTTTTCTCTAATGTTATCGATGGTGAGTTTTTTTTTGAAACTATCAGTCTCATTGGAGCACCATCTTTGTGCGTTTTTATCTTTGCAACGATACGTGGTATGCCTGCTCCCATTGGTGGAAAAGAGCGCTTGATTTCATCAGGTAATGTGCTATGATTTCTTATATCCGCTTAGAATTTAATTTGATTATCAGTTGGGTCTTTCTTAATTTCGGTACAATTTAATCCATCGATTGCTGCTGTCATTTTTTGTTCAAATTCATCAGTGTTGAGAACAATGATTTGGCCGGATTTATCTGCTTCACAGAATTTGATATATGGGTCATTTTTCAATTCCAATAGTTTTTTTTTCATATTTTAATTTTTTCTCTATATAGAAGTTTTTGTTGTTTTTGGCATATTCTTTTAGAATAACTCTATATAATTTGTTAGGATAACCAAAGCAGGCAGCTTTGGTTATCCTAACCATTTAATAAAAAAATGGGACACAGAAGTAATAAAGAAAATAAAAAATAATGCTGTAGTAAATAAAAAGAACAAATATTTAAATGGTTTTCCTTACATTAAAGGTACTACCAATGAAATTAATATTTGTAAAAAGCATAACATTCAAATTGGAGGAAAAGTAAATACCATCAAAAATATAGTAATAAAAAATAATGAAAAAATAAAAATGTTAGAAAAAGCAGGTATTTACTCAATTCCTATTACTGAAAATCCTCCAATGGCTTATATAGGAAGTACCAAAAATAAGCTTAAACACAGATTAAAACAACACGTAAAAAACTGGCAGAAAAAAGAAAAAACAGCACTTATTCAATACTGTCTGGATAACCAAAAATATCCTAAATTCGAAAATATAAAAATCATTAAAAGCTGTAAATCCGAAAAACACCTCAGAATAGCAGTCGGTAATGATTGAAAAAAATAGGACAAAAGTTTGCAACCATAATGACCCTAATAATTTGAGAAACAGCTGGAGAAATTTAATTAAAATTGAGCAAAAAAATGAAAAAGTTCGAAAAATGAGATCACTGACCAACAAGAGATGGCGCCACAACGCCCAAGAAGAAGCGATAGCCGATGACAGAAGCAGCCCGCGAGAACCACCGAAATGCCCAGCTGACACGGTCCGTGCTAGTCGGAGCAAAACGTCCCCTCGAAGACGGTAAAGGAGTATTACCGAAAGTACTAGGGTTATGAATAAATATTGAAGTAAATGAGGATGCAGCAAAGGGAAAAAAACTCATTTGGTGATGAGGCAAAATAAATTCCAACGGGGGGGGGGGGAAAGAAGTGGACCTGTGGCCAAATGAAAAACCCCCGTGCCGCATCCACATAACGGAAATATGAATTGAAAGCCAAGCCCCACGTGCGGTAAGTGTTCATCGAACTTTACCAACTAAAAGTGAAGTTCAAAAATGCAAATGAACATCTGTATCAAGGAGGTAGATTTGGGGGATTCCCCCTCCCAATTGTAAAGAAATAATTACAAATGATTGATTTTTCACTTATTTGCTACATATTCCAGCCCCTCTCATCCTCCCGCAAATAATAAA
Source organism: Macrothele yani (assembly GCA_039090855.1). Classification (NCBI taxonomy): domain Eukaryota; kingdom Metazoa; phylum Arthropoda; class Arachnida; order Araneae; family Macrothelidae; genus Macrothele; species Macrothele yani. The sequence goes on along the minus strand of CM076992.1, from coordinate 97,272,814 downwards.
AATATATAGCAACAGTTTGGAACATTCACTCTACCACGCTGGCTCTCTCGATACCTCGTGTGGACAGGTTCCCATGGGAATCTCACATGGGCTTTGACAAGGCCAAACTTGCATTGCTCTTGTCACGATAATCCTGCACTGTAAGCATTATCTTCCCTCAGTGGATCTGTAGCGATCGTTGAGTCTACTTATCGGTGTTCTAGACGGGGATTCTGTGTTTCCAAGTTGTTTAAATTGTGTCAAACGGTAGAAATTTGTTTACACTAGACTTTTCCAAGGGAATTACAGTACGCGAGTGTAATTTGTGATTAATATAGAGCATTTACTGTTTAATTATGCTACGCGAGTGTATAAATCATCCCGATAGATTCTGCTATGTTTGCGGGAAATTGACTTTTAAAGCGCAACGAAAACCCCTTTCTCCGCTTCTTAAAACTGCTTATAAATTTTACTTTGATTGCAAAGTTGGCGATCAGGACAAGAATTTGGCTCTCACAGTTTGCTGCACTACTTGTTACAGTAGCTTGACCAAATGGCTCAAAGGTACCCGTAAATCAATTCCATTTGCTGTGCCCATGGTTTGGCGCGAACCTCGCTGTCATCTCGCAGATTGTTACTTTTGTATGACTTCCACCATCTGGTTATCTAGCAACAAAAGTAAGCATACAATTCAGTATCCTAATATCCCTTCAGCTCTAAGACCAGTTCCTCACAATGAATCATTGCCAATACCAGTGCCCCCAAAAACCTATACTCTAGAGCCAGAAATGGATGTGACCATACTTTGAGCCACAGCTTGGACCATCACATGATACGTCCACCGATGATGAAGAGTGTTCTGCTGATTCAGCTCATCGAAAACCTCACCTCGTTACTCAGTTGGAATTGAATGATCTCGTCAGGGATTTGGAGTTACCAAAGACTAAATAAATCTCAACTTCTTGGATCTCGACTTCAGTAGTGGAATCTCTTGGAAAAGGGAGTAAAAATCTCTTCTTACAGGACCAGACAGTCAACCCTGCAATTACTTTTTTCGGAAGATGAAGGCTTAGTGTTCTGCCCTAATTCAAATGCAGTGATGATAGAACTGAAGATGACATGTGACCCAGACAAATGGCGACTGTTTATAGACTCATCAAAGACAAGCTTGAAAGTTGTCCTGTTGGGCAATGGGAATGAGTTACCATCAGTCCCGGTTGCATACTCTGTGGATATGAAGGAGACTTACGAAAACATCAGCCGAATCTTTGATAAAATCTGTTATCATGATTATAATTGGAAATTTTGCGCTGACTTAAAAGTTGTTGCTGTACACGCCGGCCTGCAATCAGGCTTCACAAAATACTGCTGCTTCCTATGCGAATGGGACAGCCGAGCACGAGACAAACATTACATCGTACGGAACTGGCCTCTGCAAGAAACTTTTACTCCCGGTCAGAAAAATGTTGTTCATGATCCTCTGGTCCCGAAGGAAAATATTTACTTGCCGCCTTTGCACATCAAACTGGGATTGATCAGTTTGTGAAAGCAATGGACAAGACAGGTGATGCATTTCAATTTTTTAAAAATAAATTTCCTCTTCTTAGTGAGACTAAAATCAAGGAAGGAGTTTTCATGGGCCCCCAGATTAGACAACTTTTCAAAGATTAGACGTTTATTGCACACCTGAATCGAAAAGAAAAAAAGAGCTTGGCTTGCATTCCAAAACCTGTGTAAGAACTTTTGGGTAACAACAAAAGTGATGATTATGCCACTCATGTCGAGGAATTGCTGTCAGCGTACAAGGCCATGGGGTGTAACATGTCTCTTAAAGTGCATTTCCTGCACTCACACCTGGACTTCTTCCCTGAAAATTTAGCAGTTCCCGATGAACACGGGGAACGATTCCATCAAGACATCAATAAGATCGAGAGGAGATTTTCAGGGAAGTGGAATACGAGCACGTTAGCAGAGTACTGCTGGTGTTTGGTACGAGAAACTTCTACCTCAGGGTACAAAAGGAAAGCAAGCACCAATGAAGGTACTTATCTTATTTATTATACTTTACATTTTACTTTTTATATATTATTCTTTACAGTTAAAATAAATAATCCTTTTCACCCCTCCAAATAAAATTCATGTCCATAACATATTACCGAAAATTGATAAAAAAATCATAAAAAAAAGCAATCATTTTTAATGATTTCTTTACAATCTGGGAGGGGGGGGGGATCCCCCCAAATCTACATCCTTGCTACAGATGTTCATGTTTTATAACTTTCACCTCTGTAGCCCCTCAGAAGAAATGTAAAGGCTGAAATAATCCTTTTCATCCCTCCAAATTATCTGAAAGTGATAAAATTAGGTGGGGGGGGGGCCTCCGGGCTCCCCAAAAACAGTGGGTGATGGGGGGAAACAGGGGTCATATTCGGCTTCAGGAGGTCGTTTTACATGACAACCAGCAGGAATGGTGTCAGGGTCAGGGCTCGAAATTTTTTTTGCAGACCAGTGTTATTAGTTCAATTTGTATTGTCTCACTGGCGGGTCAGACAAAGTGACAACATAAGTACGACACAAAAGATGCTAATAACGCAGCTTCAGTCCTATACAAGAAAACCGATATGTGCCCCCCCCCCCAAACACACATTTTGCCAGGGGTGGGGAGGGAAATTTGTCAGACATAAGTTATGTCAGTAGAAAAATCCTCAACTACAAAACATCATGCAGGGACAAAATGGCAGGAATGGATAAAATTCCAGGACATGTAACAGAATTTTAGGACATTTTCAGGACTTCCAGGACAAAATGGAATTCCAGGATGTGTATGAACCACGGATTCGACATATATCTTGTCGGAAGAACTCCTGAAGAGAAAAAATAAATAAAATCCGAGCAGCTTTGGAGACTATAATAGATAGAGGGCGCTGTCACTCCGTGGGAAGCGAGAGGAGAGGAGAAAAAAATCATGTGATTTGAATTCTAAAAGGAGAAGTCGTGTGTTTTGAACGAGATGGAACTAAAGAGGAAAAATAACGCCGGCGGTTTATGTTACGTGTTTTTAGTATGTGTGTGGTCGGTCATCTGTTTATGTTAAATATATGTTAGAGGTTCATTTGAGTCTCTTGTGATTCCTTGTGTCAACTTCGGTGGAATTATATATTTCCTGTGGATTAATGTGCTATTGTCAACTGATAAATAACTACCTCAACCACCCGCGATTCCAGAGCCGCTGTCCAAAAATGAATGGCAGGTAAGAAGTCTTTTTTTTCTTCAATACTGCACATTCCTGATTGATTTGAACGGCGAAACATTACATATGGCATCCCTACCGGGACTTTGAGTTGAGGTATTTTGAATATATAGCACAGAATTCGTAACTGAGAGCATTCTTCCGTTTGTTGACATTCTGATATATTGTTTCGAACGAAAAGATGGCCGAAGAAATTAGAGCTAGATTGAGACAGAAACGCGGCGTGATGAGAACTTCCGTTACCAAAATTAAGCGATTGGAAGTGGAACTTAAACTAACTGATGTGGATATAGATAATCTTGAAGAACTTTTAGAACATCTTAATGAAAAATCAAGAGAACTAAAATTAATTGATTCCGAGCTGGAAAATGTTTTAGACCCAGGGGTATTGGAGTCCGAGTTAGAAAGTGCTGAAGAATATAGTGAGAAAATAACTACTTGGAGATATAGAGCGTCCAAACGAGTTCATATATTAAGGTAAAATGTTGTGAATAACTGTGTCTCTTGGTCAGAGCCCCGAGCTAGATGAATCTAAAATAGAACAATCAAGTTCACACAAAAGGAAAGAAGAATGGAGTTCGTGAAAATTGCCGAAGCTATCTATTTCCAAGTTTTACAGGGATATGAGTCAATGGCTTACGTTTTGGAATTCTTCTGAATCGGCAATTCATAAGAATGATTCTTTGAACAAAGTAGATAAATTTAATTATCTTAAAGCTCACTTAGGAGGAACGGCTATAAATGCTGTACAAGGATTTGCGAACATGCCGGAAAATTACAACATTGCTGTAAACATGTTAGAAGAGCGATTTGGAAGAAAGGATTTGTTAATAAATGCACATATGAGTAAATTGCTTGATCTTTCCCCTCTCAAGAATTCCAGTGATATCGGAACATTTCGAAAGTTGTTTGATAATGTTCAAACGCAAATAGGAAGTTTAGAGTCGCTGGGAGTTTTGTCGGCCACGTATGGAAATCTTATGTGTCCGATGCTGTTGAAAGTGCTCCCCCGATCTGATCTTAGAATTCAACAAAGTACCAATGCCAGTTATGACATCAAAGAGCTGATTGAATTTTTGAGGAAGGAACTGACCTCTAGGGAGCATACTAGTACTAGTGTTTCGGTCACCAGAGACTGGCACTACAGTTTTCCAGCCACCTTTGCTCCTCGGTCAGGTGACTGTGGCCGGAAGCTCTAGAGAGAAAAAGGAAAGACACTGACAGCAGCTGAGCTATTCAGCACTGAACTGAAAGAAAAGAAAAAACTTGTTTGTGTTTTTTGTGATAAGCCGCACGCAAACTGAGTGCGAAGAAACTCGAAATCTGTCTCTGGAGGAAAGAAAATCTATTCTATTAAAAAGGGGATGCTGTTTTAGGTGTCTTAAAGCAGGACATGTTTCACGTTCTTGTAAGGCAAAAATTACCTGCTCACACTGTGGTAATAGACATCTATTATGTGTTTTCATAAACACGAAGGGAGAGATAATAAACCAGAAAATGATAAAGCTCTGGAAGCCAGTGTTTTGACTAACAATTCCTATTCTAAGGAGGTGTATTTACAGACTTTAATTGTTTGTATTAAGGAGAATGATATCAGTCGTTATGTACAAGGGATTATTGATACAGGTAGCTCGAGATCATATGTAAGTGAATTTGTCGCTAAAGCATTGAAGTTGAAATGAAAAGGGGAAGAAAAAGTCGTTCCTGGACTTTTTGGAAGAATAGAAAAAAGTGAAAAGCACAAAAGATATTCAATTCAATTAAGCAATGTTTACGGCGATTATATTTGTGAATTAGAGGTGATGGATCAAAAAAGAATCTGTGCTTTCATTCTGAAGTTAGAGGACTCTAAATGCATAAAAGAACTGACAAATCGTGGAGTTTTCATTAGCGATATTTCCATAAATGAACCTGACTGTCTGTATGAGAAAGATCCGAAGGAAATTCATATTCTGATAGGAGCTGACTTCGCAGGGAAGTTATTTACAGGTGAAATTGAGCACCTTTCCAATGGATTGGTGGCAGTAAACACCAGTCCAGTGGCGGCCCGTCAGATGAAGCAAGTGAGGCGCCGCCTCACCTGAAATTCCGCAGAATGAGAAGTGAAAAAAAAAAAAAAAAAATTCTGTCAGTAACAAAGATATAAGAACTTTGCAGGATAAATGAAAAACTGCAATTCATATTGTGATTCATGAATTAGGTTAAAAAAAGGCTTTCAAGAAGAGGAATGAATCATTATTTTTGCAAGCAGCTGCATGTTTTGAGCACTTGGAGGCGACTGGCTGAATCTTCTCCATGAGAAGCCGGTTTTGGGAACTGGGGATCAGAGAAGAGCTCTACAGAGTGACCCCCCCCCGGGTCCGAGGTCTACCCAAGGAGGTGCCGGACTTCCAGTAAGAGAAAGGAAATTTCTGAGGCGACTCTCCACTTCGCTTAAACTCGAATCGCATCTCTGCTGTTATTGGAGAACCCAAGGAGATTGTGTATCCAATGGGCACAGGAAAATGAGCAGATGACCTTGGTAAAAAGTGGTTTTACAGGCGATGATGCCGTTCACCTCTACACGCTTTGGAGTACGATGATTTCTACACAGCTTTAACTATTCGTCAGAGTGTATTTGAGTCTAACTTTTAGTAGTGTTTGCAATCCTCTCTTCTGTGGGTGTTGGCTAGTTCATAGTAATGTTGAGTTTTTCTTCTTTTTATTTTGTTATTGTTACTAAACAGCATATTTTGATTTTGGTTGGAAAATATGAATGGCCCAACAAACGACGTGATTTGTGTTCTGGAAGAAATTCCTTTTAAACACTGGAAAGATTATGATAAAAGGGGTGTTCTCATATCTGGAAGACCGACACCTATAATAAGTTCAATATCTAAAGACAAGAAGTGCGGCAAATCGTTTTTTAGGTCTTTCAATAAATCATGGTACGAGATTTTCCCCTGGCTTTCTGGTAGCTATTACAAGCAAACTCTCTTTTGCTGGCCATGTTTACTTTTCAGCAATAAGAAAAATGTGTGGAATACAACGGGTTATTTTGATCTGAAAAACTTTTCTCGTAGTGCAAAATTGCACGAAAGCTCCAAAGAGCATATAACTAACCACGTAGATCTAAAACGAATGGAAAAAAACATAAACACTATTTCTGATATGCTCAAAGAAAATGCTGCTCTTCATAAAGTCAAGTTTAATGAAAAGGTCAGACTAAATAGGCTTTTTATGGAACATATTATCGATTTAGTTGTTGTTTTAAGCAAGCAAGAACTGCCTTTTCGAGGACATGACGAATCCATTTTCTCATTAAATAAAGGTAATTTCAAGGAGATGTTCCATTTGTTACTTCGTAGAAGCACCCCAGAATTAAAAGCACATTTTGAAAAAATATGAAGCTTATTTTCTGGACAATCTAAAACGATACAGAATGATTTAATGGAGTGTATTCATGAATATATAAACAAATGTGTTAAAAGCGAAATTAATGTGTAGAATTTTTTTCAGTGCAAGTTGATGATACAACTGATATTACTCAAAAATCAGTGTTCAATAATTGTTAGATACATATTGGACTCAAATTGTGAAGTAGTTGTGCGCTTCCTTGGTTTTTATGATATCAGGACTGCTGTGGCACTGTATGATCTGCCAGCATCGGTTTTGGAGGAGTTTGATTTTAAATCAAAGTTAGTAGGCCAGTGTTATGATGGTGCAAGCGTTATGGCTGGAGAGTTGAGCAGTCTGCAGAAAAGAGTCAAGCTAGAAGCCCTGCAAGCTTTGTTTACCCACTGTTTCGCCCACCGCCTTAACCTTGTCCTACAACAGGGGTGCTAAAGTATTGTAAAATGTCGCATATATTTCGCAACTGTATCCAACATGCCCTCATTTTTTCATAAGTCTGCCAAGAGAACCCACATAGCAGATTCAGTTGTTGAGAAACGGATTCCTCAAATAGCTGAAACACATTGGGCATCACGTTCGCAAATTTTGCGTTTAATTGTGAGCGAATGGGGGCAAATTAAAGAATGTGTTTGAAAACATAATGAATGACCCGGAATCAACGGCAGAATCAATCAACGGAGCCATAGGATATTTGAAAAATTTCACTGATTTTGAATTTGCTTTTTATCACTGCTTTTTGATGACATTTTTTTGGAATTACAGATGTACTGTTTGATGTTTTATAAAAAAAGACCTTAGATATCAGTTATTGCCAAAGACAAATTAAACAATGTTGCGAACGAATAAATAAAAGGAATGTAACCACTTACTTGAAACATTTCAGTGAAGCAATTAGTTTGAGTGGAGGTCCTAAATGTCGCCAAAAGAAACATTTGAGTGAAGAAGTGGAAAACTAGTACAAAATTTTGTTTTACGAAATCGTTGACAGCATAATAGTCCAAATAAATACCAAATTTGAACATATGGGAAAGCTAGAGTTTCTGCAGCTAGTTGACAGCTCAAAATACCATAGTTATTCAGCCATTTCCATCCAGTGCCCTTAACACTCTCAAAAAAATTATCCAAACATTTTTACAGACGCACAACGACTAAAAAACGAATTAGATTTTTTATATAATGATCACAACTTCAGGGAACTCAGTGTTCAGAAAACCTTGAAAACAATGAAAGAAAACTAGCTGAAAGATGTGTTGCCAGAAGCCTACAAATTATTTTATCTTGTATTGACACTGGCGTCAACAAGTTCTTCTGCTGAAAGGAGTTTTTCTTGTTTGAAGAGAATTAAGACTTAGCTCCGTAATACAACGGCACAAGATAGTTTGTCTTCACTCGCTAAAATTTCCATCGAGAAAGAATTGCTGAACCATCTAATGTCCACTCAACCATTTTATGATCTGATCATAGACAAATTTGCAGCCAAAAAGGATCGCAGAATTGAACTTATTTATAAAACATAAACTGAAAGCATTCTGTTCAAGACCAAAGCAAATTAATATCGTAATCCTCTGTTCTTAATTCCAGGTTTAAATTACCTAATACTTTTTTTATATAGAAATGTGCTTCCTTAGCTTGACTTCTCCTGTACATAGTTATCACGAGCCTGGACTTCAGTTTGTGACCCGTGCTAAATGCACCTTCACCAACATGCCAATCGAACTGTGACTTTTATTCAAGCTCAAGAAACACCTCATGAGAAAAAAAAATTCTATTCAAATGATTTACTTTGAATTTTTTAAGAAGTGGATCTCCAACTGGCATTGGGATGTGAGTGACGCATTGACTAGCTACAGAAACCGCGCAAATTGCATATTTTAGCTCAAGTGTATTACATAAAAGAATACAGGTGAAATATTTCTTTCTTTGTTGTAAAATTATCGAATAATTGTTTTAATAAAAATATTGTTGCAAAAGTAGCGTATATTATACACACACGTATATATATATATATCATCATCGTCAACCATTATCAATCCACTGCTGGACGAAGGTCTCCCCAAGTTTCCTCCACAACGGTCTGTCTTGTGCCAGTCTCCTCCATGTCACTCCCACATACTTTCGAATTTCATCCACCCATCTTCCATGTGGTCTTCTTCTGGGTCTTTTCCTGTCCCTTGGAATCCAATCTAAAATTTCGGCTGTCCATCGATGGTCTGTCCTTCTGGCAGTATGTCTAGCCCATTGCCATTTCAGGGATTTAACTCTGATCATGTCTTCCACTCTTGTCATTTTTCGGATCCACGTGTTCCTCTTCTTATCTCTCCTGGTTACACCAAGCATGCACCTCTCCATGCTTCTTTGAGTTGTCTGCAGCCTTTGTATGTCTCTTTTAGCTAAGGTCCACGTCTCTGCACCATACATAAGCACTGGAAGGATGCATTGATCAAACACTTTTCTTTTAAGACATAATGGCATATTGCTCTTGGAAAATTATGCTGTTTCTTCCAAAAGCTCTCCAGGCAAGTTTTGTACGCCGATTAATTTCTTCATCAATGTGACCCTCACTTGATATCTGCTGTCCAAGATAAACGTACGTGTCTGTTATCTCCAGCTTTTCTCCATCAATCGATAAATCTTCATTTCTTGTAAAAGCATTGTACATCACTTTTGTCTTCTGAAAGTTCATTTTTAATCCCACTTCTTTACTCTTGTCAGCAAGTTCCTGGATCATACTCTGCAGCTCTGATGGGGTAGTTGCAAAAATGACTGTCATCAGCAAAACGAAGGTGGGTTAGATAATCTCCATTAATCTTTATCCCTTTGTTTTCCCAGTTCAGTGATTGAAAGACATTTTCCAATATGGCATTAAAGAGCTTCGGAGATATGGTGTCACCTTGTCTCACTCCTTTTCCAATTTTTGTGTGTTGTATTTTCAAACAGCCGAATCTTTGCACTTGCATTTTCATAGATGTTATTAATAATATTAATGTATGAATTTTCAATACCGCAGGATTTCAGAGCCATTGCAACTGCTGATGGTTTCACCGAATCAAAGGCTTTTTCATAATCGATAAAAGCCATGCACAATGGAAGTTCATATTCCCTCGCTCTTTCAATTAGTTCTCTCAGTACATGGATATGATCTATTGTGCTGTAGCCACTCCTGAATCCAGCTTGTTCTCTTGGTTGAGCCATGTCCAGTGTCACCTTCAAGCGGTGTGAAAGAACTTTAGTGAAGATTTTATATGTGTGTGTGTGTGTGTACATTTTTCCACTAAAATTTTTGGATTTTTCGTGAAGAAAGACTCCCCACGCCGTGTTTCATATATTTATATAATTTTATTCCATTACTGTTGAATAATATTTGTATATGAGGGCTAAATGGCATGGGCTGAAGCCCTAAAGGATGGGGACCTAATGGCATGGGCTGAAGCCCTAAAGCTGTTTATAACAAGCCGCCTACCCGGGACCAATGGCTTAACGAGACTTCCGAATCTCAGCGGATTTTAATGATTCATCCGACTCGAACCCAGGACTTCAAAGATATCCAATAGGTGATACTGCCTTTGACATAAAACTTTTTGAAGGGGAGGGGGGTCTGTACTTCTGCTGTATAACTGTGTATAAGTACATATAACATTTGGGGGGAGGGCGCTTCGACAAATATTTTTCTATTGATACAAAACAAAGCTAATTTAATAAAATGAATAAAATGCAATAAATTATAGTTGTTTTAATAAAAATTTAATAAAGCAACTTCTTTGGCCGCTTTGCTCTACTTTCTCTTCTATCATCAAGAAATTACATTGTTTTGCGAGTTATGAAAAAATCAATGAATTTAAATAGGGAAATTATCTGTAAAACACTTAGGAAAAGCTAACTGTCTTGCCTACTAAGGGGGTGCAAACCACGACCCTCCCGGCTACGCCACTGAGATATATATATATATATATATATATATATTCGTAGGGATGTAAGGTCAGGTGATGCGTAACATCACAGCCTCTCCTTGACAAATGTCAACCCCGCCTTCTCGTGGTGCATCCTGTTCCCACTAAAGGGGCTCTGACGACCGCCAATAGCGGTATAACTATACCATCGGGATCAGAGGAAATGCTATCCCACACTCGCCAACCCGCTTGGCCAGCGTGGTGAGTTATGGCCAAACACCTCCAAAATGACTCTACAACTTAAATCTTGGCCCTCAGTCTCCGGCAGCTGGAATGTACCTGGCCAAGGCAGCGGCCAGTGCGACATGAAGGCAGAGGGTGCTAAGAATCCCCGGAGGACCGGACTAGGCTGCCATTTGATGCTGACCTTGGCTACCTACAACGGACGCTCCCTATCTTCTGATTCAAGGCTTCTTGAATTGGAAGAGGAACTACAAAGGATCAAGTGGGACATCGTCGGGCTAAGTGAGGTAAGGAGAAAAGGAGAAGATCTCATTGAACTGAAAAGTGGACATCTCTTCTATTATCGTGGGACAGATACTGGCAGAACTAGTGGTGTTGGATTTATAATAAACAAGAAACTGAAGGATAAAGTGGTAGAAGTTGAAAGTTCCTCTGACAGAGCTGCACGACTCGTTATCCAACTATCGAGAAGATACCAGGCTCAGATTATTCAAACTTATGCACCCACCACAAGTCATCCTGAAGAAGAAATTGAAGAATTTTATGAGGAAATTCGTCATCTAAATAATAAAGGTAAGCAGCACTTGAAGATAATTATGGGAGATTTCAATGCAAAAATAGGGCAACGGCAACAGAATGAAACTTCAGTAGGTAAATTCGGTCACGGCAACAGAAACCAGCGTGGAAATACTCTCGTTGAGTTTGCAGAGGCAGAAGGATTTTTCATCTTGAACTCCTTTTTCAAGAAAAAGCCACACAGGAAATGGACATGGAGACATCCAATTGGGACGACAAGTGAAATTGATTTTATTATGTGTAACAAAAAATTCGTCATCGAAGACTGCAGTGTGCTGAACAAGTTCAACACAGGTAGTGACCATAGATTGGTGAGATGTAAGATGCACCTCAACACTAAACTGGAACGTGGCAAGCTCATAAGACAAACAAAATGTATTGACATAACCAACCTTAAAAAACACCATAATACTTTCAAGTTGGAACTGAAGAACAGATTCTCTGCTTTAGAAGACCTAACATCGGAAGAAGTGGATATTTCGGAAGTTAACAGAAAAGTAACCAAAGCTCTAATGGAAACAGCAACAAAATTAGCTGGGTCTAAGAACAAGTTGCATGTGAACAAATTATCAGGAAAAACCAAAATGTTGATGCAAAAAAGAAGAGAGATGAGGACAACTAAAGTAGATGTGACTTCCAAAGTGGAATATATAGAGCTATGCAAGACAACACGAAAAAGTATCACTGAAGACGTAAGGAAATTCAACTGTGAGCTAGTGAGGAAAGCAATTGAAAACAACCAAAGCCTTAAGATAGCAAAGGGACATCTCAGTAAGGGAAGAAAACAGATTATGGCTCTGAGAAAAGAAGATGGTTCTATAACAAGAAATAGAGGCGAAATTTTGACAAGAGTGAAAGATTTCTACTCCAAATTATATGAAAGGGATGATACATGTACTCCAGACATCATGAAAGGTACCAGAGTTCTTCCAGTCCTCCCAGCAGAAGTTGCTCATGCAATCAAGAACATGAAGCGAGGGAAAGCTCCAGGAGAAGATGGAATTACTATAGACATCATACAAGAAGCAAGTGGAGAAATTGAAACAGTACTCGCCCAAATTTTCACTCGATGCCTTAATGAAGGGAAGATTCCTGAGGATTGGAACAATGCTACAATGATCCTGCTACATAAAAAAGGTGACATTGAGGATCTTAGGAACTACAGACCTATCAGCCTCCTATCAGTGGTTTATAAAATCTTCACTAAAGTTCTTTCACACCGCTTGAAGGTAACACTGGACATGGCTCAACCGAGAGAACAAGCTGGATTCAGGAGTGGCTACAGCACAATAGATCATATCCACGTACTGAGAGAACTGATTGAAAGAGCGAGGGAATATGAACTTCCATTGTGCATGGCTTTTATCGATTATGAAAAAGCCTTTGATTCGGTGAAACCATCAGCAGTTACCACGGCTCTGAAATCCTGCGGTATTGAAGATGCATACATTAATATTATTAATAACATCTATGAAAATGCAAGTGCAAAGATTCGGCTGTTTGAAAATACAACACACATAAAAATTGGAAAGGGAGTGAGACAAGGTGACACCATATCTCCGAAGCTCTTTAATGCCACATTGGAAAATGTCTTTCAATCACTGAAGTGGGAAAACAAAGGGATAAAGATTAATGGAGATTATCTAACCCACCTTCGTTTTGCTGATGACGTAGTCATTTTTGCAACTACCCCATCAGAGCTGCAGAGTATGATCCAGGAACTTGCTGACAAGAGTAAAGAAGTGGGATTAAAAATGAACTTTCAGAAGACAAAAGTGATGTTCAATGCTTTTACAAGAAATGAAGATTTATCGATTGATGGAGAAAAACTGGAGATAACAGATACGTATGTTTATCTTGGACAGCAGATATCAAGTGAGGGTCACATTGATGAAGAAATTAATCGGCGTACAAAACTTGCCTGGAGAGCTTTTGGAAGAAACAGCATAATTTTCAAGAGCAATATGCCATTATGTCTTAAAAGAAAAGTGTTTGATCAATGCATCCTTCCAGTGCTTACGTATGGTGCAGAGACGTGGACCTTAACTAAAAGAGACATACAAAAGCTGCAGACAACTCAAAGAAGCATGGAGAGGTGCATGCTTGGTATAACCAGGAGAGATAAGAAGAGGAACTCGTGGATCCGAAAAATGACGAGAGTGGAAGACATCATGATCAGAGTTAAATCCCTGAAATGGCAATGGGCTGGACATACTGCCAGAAGGACAGACCATAGATGGACAGCCGAAATTTTAGATTGGATTCCAAGGGACAGGAAAAGACCCAGAAGAAGACCACATGGGAGATGGGTGGATGAAATTCGTAAATATGCGGGAGTGACATGGAGGAGACTGGCACAAGACAGACCGTTGTGGAGGAAACTTGGGGAGACCTTCGTCCAGCAGTGGATTGATAATGGTTGACAATGATGATGATGATGATATATTCGTATAACCAGTGGCGGCTCGTGGCAACTGAAACAGGTGGGGCCAGTAGCCGAAGTCAAACAATGAAATAAAAAAAAAAAAAACTGTCATTATTAGGCCAACTATTCAGACCCCACCCCACCCCCCACCCCTAAGATTCCTTTACTCTGTCTGCCTCTGTTTACCCCCTTGACTCACAATAATGCCCAAATCAGGTAGGAATGTGTCAACTATTGTATTGCTGACGAAAAATTTCCTCAGAATAGAATGCATAACTATTAACAGAAAAATGTTAAAACTCCTTAAAATTTTTACCTTAAAACATATGAGCATTAATTTGTTAGTTGTGCTTTGTGTTTCTTCAGATTTCTCAATTGAGGAATAATCACAGGATAAAAAAATGTAGTGAAAAAATAATAACTCCAAATATATGCAGGAAGGGAACGTTTCATGAATTTCGTCCCATATAGTATGAGTACCATACTACCATTTGCATTATTTGAAAGGTTTAACCTTTTTTTTTTTTAAAGAACTTGTGAAATCTAAAAACATATATGTACTCATGCACAAATTATACTTACATGTTTTCTCATTTATTTATTTATTTTTAACATAGAAAATCATCTTAGTTAAAACTGAAATTAGTTCTGCAAAGCGTTTGTAAACTTCATACTGTTGGAAAATCAAATTCTTGGGCTGATAAGCACAGTTTTTTTAAGTGAAGCTTTTCGACTCAAATTCTTGGGCTGATGAGCCCTGTTTTTTTTTTTAAGTGAAGCTCAAACTAAACATTCTTGGGGTGATAAGCACTGGGTCTTTTTTAAGTGAAGCTTTTCTTCCAGATTTAAAGCAAAGAACGGAGATATTAACAAGCAAAAAAGTCACGACACAACACAAAGGAACAACACATCACCGAGAGAGACACACCAACAGTAAAAACAACTAACTGAACTTTGCTACAACATTTAAAACACTCCCACCACCTTTGAGCTTGGTCGGGGTAAGGTTCTGTCAACCCACGGCGTTAAGGAAATGGATACACTCCCGGTCAATCAAATTTGCGCGGGGCCAGGTAGATCTGGACCCCAAGCGTTTCTTTTTGCACACGCGGTTAAGACAGTGTTGTATGTAGGTCTTCATACTGAATGAGACTGGGAGGAAATAGTCTCCTCTTCGCTTGTGTAGTGATGTTACTGGGGCCTGATGGAGCTGGCCCCAATAACCTCACACTCTGAACGTGATCTCTTTCCTCATAGTTTTTCATTTTTGAAGGAAACTTTTCCCTTAGATAATGGTTTTTGAAGGGAAAGGTTTATCAACATGTAGTTAAGAAGATAAGAATGAGGGCCCAAAAAAAAAAAAAAATTTCTAGATATAGAAATTTTTACGTGGGGCCCGGCCCTTCTGGCCCCTAATGACGAACCGCCCCTGCGTATAACGTTATACGAATTTATATATTTTTCAATAACATATATTTTATTGTTTTACATTTACATCAAGACCGTTCGCCTCACCAGCATTTTACACCCTGAGCCGCCACTGCACCAGTCTGGGATGGACGTTTATGGGAAAAACAGAAGAAAAGGAAACCAGTAAACCTAATGTTCTTATCTCTCTCCACGTTGGCGAATTAAACCTTTCTGATTTGTGGAGACTTAATACTTTGGGGATTCTAGATCCAGGTGAAAAGATCACGAGAAAGGAGCTCAAAGACGCTGCGAAAGATCATTTTATTCGTAATGTTTCAAGAGATGAGGAAGGAAGATATGTGGTTTGTTTGCCATGGATTCAAGATCACCCTCCTCCGTCGGACTGCAGGGAGATAGCAGTTAAAAGATTGAAGGGCTGTGTGAAATCCTTAGAACGGACTGAGAAGTTAGATGCTTATGAAGATGTTTTCCGGGAGTGGCTGAAGGAGGGCATTACAGAAGTTAAATCTCCTGAGGAGAATGTGAAAACTGAGCATTTTTACCTCATCATCCTGTTTTCAAGGAGAACTCAACAACCAAAGTGAGACACGTTTTTGATGGCTCAGCGGGAGGGAAGAATTCTTCCTCCATTAACGATTGTCTGGAAAAAGGACCGAATGTTGTAGAACTTATACCCTAGATTATAAACAGATTTCAGATGGGAAAAATTGGGGTAACTGCCGACATAAAGAAAGCTTTCTTACAGATTGGACTTTAGGAGCATGATAAACCATTTTTGAGGTTCCTGTGGTGGGAGAACAGTAAGGAAGAAAATCTTAAAACCTTCCAGCACCGAAGAGTTGTTTTTGGAATTTCTTCGAGCCCTTTCCTGCTGGGAGCAACAATGGAATTTCACCTGAAGAACGTGCCGGATCATCTGCAGGAAACGGCCAAAAAGCTCCTGAGGTGGTTTTATGTTGACAATTGTTTCTAGTGTGAATAGCAGAGAGGAGCTTGAAAAGTTCATTTTTGAGTCACGAAGTATCCTCAGTGCAGCCATGTTCGATTTGCGAAGGTGGGAGCATGCTCCTGCCTCGTCAGAAGTGGAGGATGAAGATGCAAGGAAGGTCCCAGTGCTGGGACTGAGTTGGACACTGAGTTCAGATGAGCTGTCTATTGACATGAAGGGGCTCTCGAGCAGTGAAAAGTCCCCATTGACAAAACAAGAGATCCTCTCAGTGGTCCATCGAGTATTCGACCCCATTGGATTCATGTGCCCGGTCACACTTGGGCCAAAGGTTTTGCTGCAAGAATGTTGGAAGAACGGGATCACTTGGGACTCTAAGCTGCCTCCGACTATATCTAGGAAATTTGAACGTTGGAAGACGCAATTGGAAGGCTTGAGTGGTGTGCTGATTCCACGATGCATACTATAAAGGATGCTTCAGCCAATTCGGAGGCATCTCTTCATGTGTTCTGTGATGCAAGCAAGATAGCATTTGCTACTTGTTTTTTGTCCGATGTCAAAACGATCGGTCCACGACTTGTCAGCTAATACAAGCACGTTGTAGAGTCGCCCTTTGAAATTATCTTCCATACCCAGGATGGAACTCTTAGCCTGCACTATTGGAGCTAGGTTAGCAGAAACAACAAAATCTGACTTGGGGCTGGAGAACGTGCCTACGTACTATTGGTCTGATTCTGTAAATGTGTTATACTGGATAAAAAGAAATGAAAATTGGGCAACCTTCATTTACAATTGTGTTCAGGAAATTCGGCGGCTAACAGACCCAGAAGACTGGAGGCACATTGCCGGGTCTATGAATCCTGTGGATCTCCCTTCGAGAGGATGTACAGTGAAAGAGTTGAAAAATTCTCGTTGGTGGGAAGGTCCGGAGTGGCTAAGATTACCATGTGATGAATGGCCAGCCTCAGAAGCGCTTCCAAATTTGGAGGTTGTGAATTCAGAAAGACGAAAAACTATTGTGTGTGCTACTAACACAGAAATTGAGAAAGTTTTTGAATATTCTACAAAAATCTCCTCGTATAGCAGAATAATCAGTCATGGCATGGATTTTTCGTTTTTACAGGAATGCAAAGGCGAAACGAACTGAAAGATGTTTTTCTGTGAGTTAAGTGTAGAGCAAGTCGAAAAGGCCGAAATGGTAATGTTGAAAGAAGTCCAAAGACAGTGTTTTGGGGAAAACAGAGAAACTTATCTGAAAACCTTTATCGACGTAGAAGGGCTGCTCCGAGTCAATACGAGAATCACCTTGAGAAAGGACTCTGAGGTATTTCGTCAACCAGTAGTACTGCCTTCTAAACATCACATAGTGAAAAAATTAATTTGGGAAATACATGTTGAACTAGGCCATGATGGTCTGCAGGAACTAGGCCATGATGTTCTGCGTGAACGTTATTGGATAATAAAGTGTAGAAAGACGATACGGCAAGTTATTAAAGAATATGTCAGCAAAGCAAGAAGAAGCGATGGGTGGTGGAGACGTGCGATCCTGTTATGGACGAATCTTAAAGCCAATGCAGCGACTGGACTTGTTATGTGTTTGAGTTTTGCGACTTGATCCCAAAGCTCAAAGGTGGGAGGATGTCGGAAGAACAACAACTCCTGAAGAAAAAAATAAATAAAATCCAAGCAGCTTTGGAGACTATTTTGATAGAGGGCGCTGTCACTCCGTGGGAAGCGAGAGGAGAAAAAAAAATCGTGTTTTGAACAAGATGGAACTCGAGAGGAGAAAAAAATCGTGTTTTGAACAAGATGGAACTCGAGAGGAGAAAAAAATCTTGTTTTGAACAAGATGGAACTCGAGAGGAAAAATAAAGGCGGTGGTTTGTTATGTGTCTTTAGTATGTGTGCAGTCGGTCATCTGTTTATGTTAAATATATGTTAGATGTTCATTGGAGTCTCGTGTGATTCCTTGTGTCAACTTCGGAGGAATTATATATTTTCTGTGGATTAATGTGCTATTGTCAACTGATATATAACGACCTCAACCACCCGCGATTCCAGAGCAGTCGTCCAAAAATGAATGGCAGGTAAGAAGTCTTTTTTCTTCAATACTGTGCATTCCTTATTGATTTGAATGGCGACACATTACACATCTATATCAAAGTTGATATTCACGTGCTTGTATAACATCAGTTTTAATATTGATACATATCGATATACGCAACACAAATTACGTTTTTAAAAAAATAGTAGCTTTACAATTAAAATAGTTAGTTTTTCTGAAAATAGTTGCTTTTGGCTGTTTTTTGTAAGAAACAGTAGCCATAGTTGCCTGTCATAAAAATAGTAGCAATAGTCACCACTGGCAACCCTGGGTTGGGTGATTTTGCTGGCCAAGGGAGAAGGGTGACATCACTGTAGTGTTCCTAGAACCAGTCTTGCACCCCCCCCTTAGTGTGTGACACTGCTTATCCTGTTAGTAGACACAATCACCACCACGGTAAACATTCAACATGAAGGTATGCATGTGGTCAGAAGATGGACAGGTAGCTAGTGGTGTTCCGGGACCCATCAAGCATAGGTGTGCATGCAGGGTGTGTGGCTGCACCACTAGCCATGACAAATTTGCAAAACTTGGGAGAAATTATTTTTGCGAATTTGTAAATTAAAAACATTGACTTATTAGCTGAAGAATATAGCTGATATATCTTTCACTTATTTACAAGTTAATGAGTTATAATTTAGTTTTTTTTTTTTTAACTTACTGCTTTTACTTAATTCCAGTAACGAGGAGCTTCTCATTACTGGGATTAAGTAAAAGCAGTAAGTTTAAAAGTTTTTGTTCACTCGTGAAGACAAAACTGTGTTCTACGACTACTCTGTAAAGGCTGAGCTCGTTGAGGGTGCTATGTATTGAACAATAGCTATTTCCACACAGGTGGAAGATATGATTAACTAATTTCGAAACATGGTTCCATTTGACCAACGAATGTCTTTGTAAATACAAAGTGAATACATTTGTTCCTTTTCTTTTGGGATTTCATATAACATAGGTTTTATAATTCCACCTGGTTTTATTTCTGACTGGGTCATTTGATTATATTTTAAAATGAAACTCGCATATCTTTAGTAATTTTTAATGTGCATCCCAATGAATTAGTTTTTGATGAATCACAGTGTTACAGTGCACACACTTTAAAATTTTAAATGGAAGGGGATATTGTGACAGTGTTAGAAAGCTTATTTTGTTAGATATCCAAATCAAGCATAATTCCAAAATTCACCCAACAATTCAAAATTGCTCTGTATAGGTATTATGATTGCAACAATATAATTTTGTTTTAAAACTTGCTCTGTATAGGTATTATGATTGCAACAATATAATTTTGTTTTATAAGAACCAGATGGTAAGAACAACCTTTTTATGGCATATATCAAAGCTTTTGAAATACAGCTCCTCTGTGCCCACAAAATCTGAATTCATCATTACTTTTTTTTTTTTTTTTTTGGCTGACAGGGTCTTTTAAACCTGAGTTGTGCACACCTATGACATTCAGTGGTACTAATAGTCCCAGTTCATACCAGGAAAACATCCCCCAGAATATACAGGCCAGTGGTGGTAGTGTGTCCGGGGTGTTGGTTCTAGTTTGTCTGACACTATCCACCACTGCCACTCACTTTTACCTCAATGTGTCAGAGAAGGCAACCTTTTCCCTACTTTTCCAATGACTAGTCCCACGAAACTACAGGTGCCTTCACGCAGCATAGATTCTGGAGACCCATGTGTAACAGGGTTTGCTCTACTGTTATTGAGGACACATACTGGGAGTCCCAGCATTCATTTGCATGGTCAATTGCTGCACTGTTGCGCATTGATTACCCTTTACCAGTTGACCGAAGCAACATTTTCTTAGGTCAATGGCCTTTACCTTCAGACATCATAACTATGGAGCCCCACTCTGTGTGCTAGCGGTCCATTCTTGGTACACCTTTACTACAGCACCTCACGAACAGTCCACGGAGTCTGCCGTTTCTGAGAAGCTTCCACCCTTGGTCCGGTAGCTGATCGTTCCTTTTTGAACGTCTGTCAAATCATTTTCTCTGCCCATTGTGTTCGCATTATGCACTATGGATCATCTGTCCTGGCCAGCCAGCCATTTAAATCTCCATGTGGTCAACTTTGTCACGTGCACTGACTTGCCTGGGTGGGTACACTGATTCTGGGGGTGGTCACATTATAAAAGATAAAGTCCATGGTCATATCAGAATAAAGTTGCTTGATGTACTGTCAATGAGCTACTGCATAAATCAAAGTGCTATCTCAAAGTTTGGAAAAAGCTCTTAGCAACACGTAAAATTTGTACTCAAGCTACTCAGAGATTACATCATGGCAAAATCAAAGTTACTGTGAGATTTTACTGTTGACACCTATCAATCTGCAATGATCTAGCACACATTGGGCTTCACTACTATTTGTAAATCTTGCACAGGATCTTCTGTACTAGTCTGTTCTCTAGCTGGCATTCCTGAAAATTTTCCATGATTTGGGTTACTTTAGTTTAATGGCAAAAGAGCCTCAAGGAGTGAAATTCCATTTACTCAGTCTTAATTGACCTTTGCAATATGGCCAAATCTCAATTTCTCACTTGAATTATTTTGCTTCACATTACAAACTTTGTTCTGCATGTTATCAGAACTTGCCACAACTCTCCTTCCTGTAAGTAACCACTCCTACAAGTCTTCTATAGTAGCAAAGTTATTTCTATACACAGTAAGAACAGCTTTCATACAGCTTGCAACCTTCTTGAACCTACAAATTCTATAAACTTTCCAAAGTGGCTGGCTTTCATAGCTAAACTCACCTGATCTAATTTCACCACCTAATCTATTCTGTCAAACATGCCCTAAATGAAATAATTTGATAAATTTTCTTTGACAGCTCACATTTTCTCTCTACCAACAGGACTGTCATCAGCTTGCACAAATTCTGGACACAAACCACTATTTCCTATTTTGGCATCCGCAAATGTCCCATGGTTACACTATAAAAACTTGTCACTCCTGCACCAGTATATAACAAGTTCAATAAAACACCATTCCCATTCTGCCAGTGTAGTTTTCACAAATTCTCAGTAATATAACTAAAGGTGGCACAGTGGTTTAAGTGACTGCTTCCACATGTTTAGAGTTAGGTCCAGGCAGGGGCGGATTGGCCCACCGGGACATTTCCCGTTGGGCTCCTGAATATTTTATCTCTTTCTTACTTTCTTAAAAATGTTTTCAGCTCAGTTGTTTTAAACACACAACTGAACTACACTTTTTAAAACAAAATACACATAATGTAATTATAGCAAGCTGGGAAAAAAAACTTCTATTTTAAATTAGGGAAAAAATACCCTCACCAGGCAACTGCTAGAATCCCAACTACAATAGATGGGCCATGTGTGTTTGCAAACTTCTGGGTTCACTTAGTAGCTGAGGAACGAGAATGTATGTATAGTATTTTGCGGGATGTGTACAAGATGTTCTATATATTCCCCAAGGAAGGAGGGCCGGGGGTAGTTGAATTTACTCCCTTTGGTTGTAGGAGACATTAGTGCTGTGCCCATCGGCACAATCCTATGGTAATGCTGCTAAAACATTCTCGTGAGAAAATGAGACTGGCGACCCCAGATAATAGGTTCCAAAAGGATCAAAAAGGTGGTTTGTTGATTAATACGAGGGCAGTACCCGGTGTTCTCTGAAGTCAGAAATGTGCCAGATTTAACTAAAGACCTTGAAGAGAATAGACTGGCAAACCCAATGCTGCACTTTGGAGGCAACGAACAGCAATTGAGACAGCAGCGCCATCTGTTACCGTGAGGAGTTGATGAGAAATTCATAGCAATTGGAAAGGTACATACAGTGTTTGATTCAACGCATATAACATATCTTATAAATAGCGCAGAAGGAATATTCGGGTGCGAATGCAAACCAACAAATTCCTAGATCAAAATTTAATTAGCAAGTTCTCAATTTTGATGAAAATCAGCTATGAAATAGTTGTATGCAGCAGCGTATTTTCTAACACCTGATACGTGAAGTTGTAGCAATGCGAATTTAAATACACCGCATTATCGTTCCTTCATATTTCCCTTAATCGCCCACTTTTGTTCCTCAAATTATTTTATTGAAAAGCAAATTAAAAAAATGTGAGGCAATGCAAATACTTCATTTTTCCACAGGGTAGGAAAACGCACACATAGCTGTTTACGCAGAGAGCCTTGGAAGCTTTTCACCATGTTTTGGGCAATCTTGATTAAAAATTTAAATTCATAGGAGGAAATAGTTTCCAACTGGTGTTTTCCACCCTTGGTCCGGTAGCTGATCGTTCCTTTTTGAACGTCTGTCAAATCATTTTCTCTGCCCATTGTGTTCGCATTATGCACTATGGATCATCTGTCCTGGCCAGCCAGCCATTTAAATCTCCATGTGGTCAACTTTGTCACGTGCACTGACTTGCCTGGGTGGGTACACTGATTCTGGGGGTGGTCACATTATAAAAGATGAAGTCCATGGTCATATCAGAATAAAGTTGCTTGATGTACTGTCAATGAGCTACTGCATAAATCAAAGTGCTATCTCAAAGTTTGGAAAAAGCTCTTAGCAACACGTAAAATTTGTACTCAAGCTACTCAGAGATTACATCATGGCAAAATCAAAGTTACTGTGAGATTTTACTGTTGACACCTATCAATCTGCAATGATCTAGCACACATTGGGCTTCACTACTATTTGTAAATCTTGCACAGGATCTTCTGTACTAGTCTGTTCTCTAGCTGGCATTCCTGAAAATTTTCCATGATTTGGGTTACTTTAGTTTAATGGCAAAAGAGCCTCAAGGAGTGAAATTCCATTTACTCAGTCTTAATTGACCTTTGCAATATGGCCAAATCTCAATTTCTCACTTGAATTATTTTGCTTCACATTACAAACTTTGTTCTGCATGTTATCAGAACTTGCCACAACTCTCCTTCCTGTAAGTAACCACTCCTACAAGTCTTCTATAGTAGCAAAGTTATTTCTATACACAGTAAGAACAGCTTTCATACAGCTTGCAACCTTCTTGAACCTACAAATTCTATAAACTTTCCAAAGTGGCTGGCTTTCATAGCTAAACTCACCTGATCTAATTTCACCACCTAATCTATTCTGTCAAACATGCCCTAAATGAAATAATTTGATAAATTTTCTTTGACAGCTCACATTTTCTCTCTACCAACAGGACTGTCATCAGCTTGCACAAATTCTGGACACAAACCACTATTTCCTATTTTGGCATCCGCAAATGTCCCATGGTTACACTATAAAAACTTGTCACTCCTGCACCAGTATATAACAAGTTCAATAAAACACCATTCCCATTCTGCCAGTGTAGTTTTCACAAATTCTCAGTAATATAACTAAAGGTGGCACAGTGGTTTAAGTGACTGCTTCCACATGTTTAGAGTCAGGTCCAGGCAGGGGCGGATTGGCCCACCGGGACATTTCCCCGTTGGGCTCCTGAATATTTTATCTCTTTCTTACTTTCTTAAAAATGTTTTCAGCTCAGTTGTTTTAAACACACAACTGAACTACACTTTTTTTAAAACAAAATACACATAATGTAATTATAGCAAGCTGGGAAAAAAAAACTTCTATTTTAAATTAGGGAAAAAATACCCTCACCAGGCAACTGCTAGAATCCCAACTACAATAGATGGGCCATGTGTGTTTGCAAACTTCTGGGTTCACTTAGTAGCTGAGGAACGAGAATGTATGTATAGTATTTTGCGGGATGTGTACAAGATGTTCTATATATTCCCCAAGGAAGGAGGGCCGGGGGTAGTTGAATTTACTCCCTTTGGTTGTAGGAGACATTAGTGCTGTGCCCATCGGCACAATCCTATGGTAATGCTGCTAAAACATTCTCGTGAGAAAATGAGACTGGCGACCCCAGATAATAGGTTCCAAAAGGATCAAAAAGGTGGTTTGTTGATTAATACGAGGGCAGTACCCGGTGTTCTCTGAAGTCAGAAATGTGCCAGATTTAACTAAAGACCTTGAAGAGAATAGACTGGCAAACCCAATGCTGCACTTTGGAGGCAACGAACAGCAATTGAGACAGCAGCGCCATCTGTTACCGTGAGGAGTTGATGAGAAATTCATAGCAATTGGAAAGGTACATACAGTGTTTGATTCAACGCATATAACATATCTTATAAATAGCGCAGAAGGAATATTCGGGTGCGAATGCAAACCAACAAATTCCTAGATCAAAATTTAATTAGCAAGTTCTCAATTTTGATGAAAATCAGCTATGAAATAGTTGTATGCAGCAGCGTATTTTCTAACACCTGATACGTGAAGTTGTAGCAATGCGAATTTAAATACACCGCATTATCGTTCCTTCATATTTCCCTTAATCGCCCACTTTTGTTCCTCAAATTATTTTATTGAAAAGCAAATTAAAAAAATGTGAGGCAATGCAAATACTTCATTTTTCCACAGGGTAGGAAAACGTACACATAGCTGTTTACGCAGAGAGCCTTGGAAGCTTTTCACCATGTTTTGGGCAATCTTGATTAAAAATTTAAATTCATAGGAGGAAATAGTTTCCAACTGGTGTTTTCCACCCTTGGTCCGGTAGCTGATCGTTCCTTTTTGAACGTCTGTCAAATCATTTTCTCTGCCCATTGTGTTCGCATTATGCACTATGGATCATCTGTCCTGGCCAGCCAGCCATTTAAATCTCCATGTGGTCAACTTTGTCACGTGCACTGACTTGCCTGGGTGGGTACACTGATTCTGGGGGTGGTCACATTATAAAAGATAAAGTCCATGGTCATATCAGAATAAAGTTGCTTGATGTACTGTCAATGAGCTACTGCATAAATCAAAGTGCTATCTCAAAGTTTGGAAAAAGCTCTTAGCAACACGTAAAATTTGTACTCAAGCTACTCAGAGATTACATCATGGCAAAATCAAAGTTACTGTGAGATTTTACTGTTGACACCTATCAATCTGCAATGATCTAGCACACATTGGGCTTCACTACTATTTGTAAATCTTGCACAGGATCTTCTGTACTAGTCTGTTCTCTAGCTGGCATTCCTGAAAATTTTCCATGATTTGGGTTACTTTAGTTTAATGGCAAAAGAGCCTCAAGGAGTGAAATTCCATTTACTCAGTCTTAATTGACCTTTGCAATATGGCCAAATCTCAATTTCTCACTTGAATTATTTTGCTTCACATTACAAACTTTGTTCTGCATGTTATCAGAACTAGCCACAACTCTCCTTCCTGTAAGTAACCACTCCTACAAGTCTTCTATAGTAGCAAAGTTATTTCTATACACAGTAAGAACAGCTTTCATACAGCTTGCAACCTTCTTGAACCTACAAATTCTATAAACTTTCCAAAGTGGCTGGCTTTCATAGCTAAACTCACCTGATCTAATTTCACCACCTAATCTATTCTGTCAAACATGCCCTAAATGAAATAATTTGATAAATTTTCTTTGACAGCTCACATTTTCTCTCTACCAACAGGACTGTCATCAGCTTGCACAAATTCTGGACACAAACCACTATTTCCTATTTTGGCATCCACAAATGTCCCATGGTTACACTATAAAAACTTGTCACTCCTGCACCAGTATATAACAAGTTCAATAAAACACCATTCCCATTCTGCCAGTGTAGTTTTCACAAATTCTCAGTAATATAACTAAAGGTGGCACAGTGGTTTAAGTGACGGCTTCCACATGTTTAGAGTTAGGTCCAGGCAGGGCGGATTGGCCCACCGGGACATTTCCCGTTGGGCTCCTGAATATTTTATCTCTTTCTTACTTTCTTAAAAATGTTTTCAGCTCAGTTGTTTTAAACACACAACTGAACTACACTTTTTTTAAAACAAAATACACATAATGTAATTATAGCAAGCTGGGAAAAAAACTTCTATTTTAAATTAGGGAAAAAATACCCTCACCAGGCAACTGCTAGAATCCCAACTACAATAGATGGGCCATGTGTGTTTGCAAACTTCTGGGTTCACTTAGTAGCTGAGGAACGAGAATGTATGTATAGTATTTTGCGGGATGTGTACAAGATGTTCTATATATTCCCCAAGGAAGGAGGGCCGGGGGTAGTTGAATTTACTCCCTTTGGTTGTAGGAGACATTAGTGCTGTGCCCATCGGCACAATCCTATGGTAATGCTGCTAAAACATTCTCGTGAGAAAATGAGACTGGCGACCCCAGATAATAGGTTCCAAAAGGATCAAAAAGGTGGTTTGTTGATTAATACGAGGGCAGTACCCGGTGTTCTCTGAAGTCAGAAATGTGCCAGATTTAACTAAAGACCTTGAAGAGAATAGACTGGCAAACCCAATGCTGCACTTTGGAGGCAACGAACAGCAATTGAGACAGCAGCGCCATCTGTTACCGTGAGGAGTTGATGAGAAATTCATAGCAATTGGAAAGGTACATACAGTGTTTGATTCAACGCATATAACATATCTTATAAATAGCGCAGAAGGAATATTCGGGTGCGAATGCAAACCAACAAATTCCTAGATCAAAATTTAATTAGCAAGTTCTCAATTTTGATAAAAATCAGCTATGAAATAGTTGTATGCAGCAGCGTATTTTCTAACACCTGATACGTGAAGTTGTAGCAATGCGAATTTAAATACACCGCATTATCGTTCCTTCATATTTCCCTTAATCGCCCACTTTTGTTCCTCAAATTATTTTATTGAAAAGCAAATTAAAAAAATGTGAGGCAATGCAAATACTTCATTTTTCCACAGGGTAGGAAAACGCACACATAGCTGTTTACGCAGAGAGCCTTGGAAGCTTTTCACCATGTTTTGGGCAATCTTGATTAAAAATTTAAATTCATAGGAGGAAATAGTTTCCAACTGGTGTTTTTCAAAAAAAAAAATGTGAGGCAATAAATATAGTTCTTCTTTCCATAGGGAGGAACAGCAAGTCGCTTTTTACAATGGTGATTGTAGAGGAACTGTATTTGCATTTTTAGTGCTCCCAGGCCCAACCAATTTAGAAATTTTGATATCTCGGAACACGCAGTTTTTGAAATTTTTAGTATCCCATGTTCGAAAACCTCAATTGCAAACAATTCTTAGGCCCCAAGAGTCACTATTTGGATGTCGAACATGTGTTTCGTGGTTTGATTTTTGAACACTGAATACAAAAAATTTAAATGAACAAGAGAGGGTGTTCAAATATTAAGTCCTATATTAAAACCAAAAAACATTGTTCTATAGATAATTATTATATTTTGAACATGATGTAATATCCGTATATTCCTTCATGCTGGGAAGAAGCATCTATGCAATTACAGCCAAAGACATTATCAGGGTTCGTACACTTTTGGGGGGAAAAAATTCAAGGACTTTCCAGGCTTTTTCCAGGACATATACAAAAAATTCCAGGATGATTATTACGCTTTACAGTATCATGCTGATATTACTTTTTAAAAATAATTTCAGTTTTAAGTAATAAAAATGATGAAAGATGCAAATGGATGAGTGTGCTTAATGCAAATTGTCAAGTTTATCAAGCACAAGGTCATAAAGAACGGATTCTGTTCTTATGCCCTGACCTTTGAAATTCAATTTGGACCATTTTCTACAAGGAAAGGTTTCTCCTCCCTGATAACATACCAAAACTTCGTTGCAATCAAACAGATTTTATGCGAGTTAACATTCCTAAGCTTGGAAGAACGAATACTGCTCTTATGTCTTGGCCTTTGAATTTAATTTCGAACATTTTCAATAGGGTAGGTTCCCAGGTTGTACCCAACGGCATACTAAAATTTCGCCGAAATCCAACCACTTTCATGCGAATTACCGTACGGACAAACCCAAAGCATAAACGTTTCTGCAACCTATAGTTCGAAAGGGTTAGTAATTTCGAAAATAACATAACGAACAGCGCGAAAACTAGCTCATAAATAGAATATTTGAAACTACAGTATGCAGTCTTAATTATTAGGGATTAGAGGGGAAGGGAATAGAACTGTCCAAAATTAGCATGTTTTCGTTGCGCTAGGATCTTAAAGTACTGCTGAATTTTGTCAGAGCCCACCTACCCCCAATGGTCAAATGATTGAAATGTGCTCATGGAATGAAATGGTTGATCAGCTATGATGACCGCATAAAAGTTCGGAAGACGGGGGAAGGGGGGCGAATTTTTTTTTTTTTAAACTCTATGCAACATTTCGCATCACTCCAGTATTTATCTTGTCATCATCAACAATCGCAATGCAACTACCACTTACGATCGTCGCGAATATCGGCAACCGAAAATCTGCCATATCACTAAGTGATACAACACACAGGTATACTGTTACAATGTATTGTAATTGAGAAAAAAAAAAATGTGGAAAAAAGACTTTCAGAAATTAAGATAGTCAAGCCATGGCGTTTCAAAACTGTTTTCCTTTATAATGTTTAAAAACATGTTTTTGCTTTTTTACCTGTAGTGTATAATAAAAAAAACTTGATTTTTTTTTTTTAGGGAATTCAAGAAATGCAAATATGCACAAAAACATTCCGATTAAGATCAAACAGCAGGAGCCCGCGTCCCCGCACACGTACAACCTTTGGAATGTCCTGATGGAACGTCTTCTTTTCATTTGGCACATCGCCATAAATCACCACCTGCAGCTCACTGAACTGTGAAGTTGCACCCTTCCTCCTTCACCCTAACTATAGGAGAAAATGTAAGAAAAAAAAAAAGCTCCTTAATTTTTGCCAAAATGACCAAATTTACGTCATGATGTTGCAATTTACTAAAATACGTTTAATTGCTGAATTTCGCCTAAATCCATTAAATTTTCAAATATAGATTATTTTTTTATTAAAACAGTAACTCAGACATCTGAATAAAAATGTAAGTTTGTAATTCAAATAAGAGCCCATATCATCACAGAAAAAAAAAAATTAAGGATCACTCTGTTTAAATAAACCATGGCATCTAAAAAAATAATTCACTTGCTTTTCCCGTAATTTAGAATTACTGTTTCTTTTTTCAATCCGATTATGCAAGGAAGATTTTTTTTTTAATTTTTTTTTGCGTCTGCTAAAGTTTCTAACGGAAATTAAAAAATTTGCACTAGAACTTTATTGTGATGTATCTTAACCACTGTAAAAAATTTACTGTGTTATTTTCAAAATTCGAGAAAATGGATTTCTGAAAATTTTCTCCTAGTCCCTTTGAACAGTGGAAGTGATAAACAGGTGTTTGCTTTCTTCCCAACCAAGGGCTTTGGATCAGCGCTCCCAGCTGTCAATCAACCGTTGCTATGGTAACACCCTTTCTGCTCCAAAGAGGCACACATACTTGCCAATAATAAAAATTTCCAATGCTAACTTTTTAAGTTTTAAAACCGATTCAATTGGAATTTTTGGAGTAAGCTTCTGTAATCCAATTATAGTGAATGTAAAAATTTCAGCCACTTTCGTGAAAAATTCGCAAAGATAGTTTTCTTATTTTTATCATAGGTAGCGGATGTCTCTTGAGGGGAGGGTTGGAATGCACATAAACAACAAGCAGATGAATGTGTTGTTCAGGCATACTCCTCACTGGTGGATGCCAGCTGACTTGGTACATACGCGACCCCCCTGCAAATGGTAAATGTTTCTTCTTACCCCTTCCGTTGTCCGACGACGGACATCAAGCTCCCCTTCCTAACAGACCTACTAGTAATCATCCAATTTTATTGCACTGGAAGTAGTGCTTTTTTTTTCCCCCTCAGCCAAATTAGGATTTGGTGCACGTCTGAAACATTTTTTTGAGAACAGAGGAAATAAACTTTAAAAAATGAAGGGTAACAGTAACACTATTTCCTAAAAGGGCATTTTTTAAGCACTATTTTCAAATTTCAAGGCTTTTCAAGACAGCAGTAAAAAAACACCATTTTCCCAGGATATTCCAGGCCTTGAAAACATAATCATGATTTTCCAGGACTTTCCAGGTTTTCAAGCACGCGTGCGCACCCCGCATTATGAACAACAATGAGCAAAACATTTAACTTACTTGTGAAAATACTCGTACACAACATAACGGCTGACATAAAAACATGTCTAAAACAGTACCTGACCCAAACCTGACAATATTTATTTTTTGAGAACTATTTAAAGCACGATTTGCAACATGCACGCAACCAGCATATGCTCAGCAACAGCTTTCACTCCTCGCTAATGGCGGAACATACGGTTTTCAAAAACTCACGGAAGTAGCTAGGTGTTTGCCAGTCTATTCTCTCCAAGGTCTTTGGATTTAACCCAACCTCAAGCACTGTTTCTTTACTAAATGGCCATAAAACAAAACTGAAAGGCACCACCAATATCCTAAACTGTTTTTGTGTTGGAGGGAGGGAGAAAGGTGGATGATACGTTCAGTCTTTTGAGTTTGGGAAACACACAAGAACAGTTTTTCTCTAAGAATTAAGGTTTAAGGATCCTGTCATAATCAGTGATTTTCATTTTTAATCAAAATTCAACGAAAAACAACGTAAAAGTGGCGTTGAGAAAAGGCAGGATAAAAAAAATTGCTGTTAGAATTAGATGCCAAAAAATGTGCAAAACTAAAGGATTTTTTAATGGATAATGATTCTACATTTTCAACTAAAAGAGCGATGATAGTTTATTCAAATACAGTGAAAAGGGTTGCTGTGTTCAAAATATTTCCATGGATAATAAGGAATCATACATTGATATGTCAACTTCTGCTAAAACATCTTACACAAGTTTGGTGGAAAACAGTGTACTTGAAATATTCAAACAACCCAAGAAAAAGGACATAGAATCCTTGTTTCAAAGTCGCCCGATACAACCTACAAATGACGCAAAATTTCCATTCATTTCAAAAACAGTGTTTTGTCGCGAAAATGGGTCGAACCTCCGTTGGCTGAGCTATGACGAAATTCAGAGTTCCCCTCTATCGCACTGGGTGCCTTGCATTTGTAAAAAATTCAGGAAAAACTGCTTTTACAGAGGGGCATGAATGACTGGAAGCATGTTCACCAGGGAATTTCTGAACATGAAAATAGCAAAATGCACAATATACAAGCACAGTATTTTTTCATGGCAAAAAGCAAGGGAATATTGAATGCTTGCTTGCCTCAAAACACGTAAAAAAAAAAAAAAAAAAAAAAAAAAGTGAGAAAACTGGCAAATTCTTGAAAGGGTAATCGAAGTTGTGAAAGTTTTAGGAAAGTGTGAAATGCAATTTTAGAGGCAAAACATTTGAAGCTGCATATATATTGGAGGATCCAATGCTAGATCATTGTAATTTTTTTGGAGTTGATATTATTGCTCAGCAAGTATGGTGTTGCACTGAAAGTACATTTAGATAATGTAATAATAAAAAAAAAAAAAAAAAAAAAAAAAAAGCAAGAAGTTTCATGACCTTGGAAATAAGAGACGTGGTGGCTTAGTAACTTTCCTGTCGAAAGCTACCGTTGACTTGATAATATCATACAAACCATATCTTCATTGATTAAAAAATCGATATACGATGACTTGATAATATCATACAAACCATATCTTCATTGATTAAAAAAATCTATATACGATGAAATTGTGGAAGCGAGCATGTATTCTATACAAATAGATACATCTCAAGATATATCGGTTAGAGATCAGTGCTCCATAATTGTCAGATCTGTGAAAAATGAATGCATTTCCGAAAGGCTAATAGGCCTGGTAAAAGCAATTGACTTTACAGGTAAAGGACTCTTTGATCTTTTGCAAGGAGTTTGCTCTCCTATAATTTAAAACTGGAAGACTGAGTAGCAAATGCTACAGATGGGGCGGTTAATATGCAGGGCCAATATAATGGATTTTCGGCATGGTTAACTAAAGCTTCACCGAATCGCACACATGTATGGTGTTACAGTCATATTTTAAACCTAGTTTTGTCTGATGCTACTAATTCTTAAATATCAGCAGCATCACTTTTTAATTTGCTGAATTCAGTTGCTGTTTTTCTCAAAGAATCTTACCAAAGGATAAACATTAGGGCTGAAACCACCACCAACAAAAACAGAAAATTGCAAACTATTGGAGAAACTTGGGGCTAAAGAAGTTTCCCTAAGCAAAATTGTTGGTTCATTTCATGTTCCAAAAAACGCCTTTTATGTTGATGTAATCCTAGCTTTTCATAAAATTGTGAAATGTGGTAAAACTGATCTGGGCATTGGAGCTAAGGCACAGAACCTTATAGATGGGTTATTAAAATGACACAATTTTGACAACTCATATCTACAAATTTTCCATATTACTAGGCCCTTTGTCAAAATATTTACAGTCCAGTGGAGTAGATCTCTTGTAATGTCAGCGCGAAAGCAGCTGGAAGCGATTCAAAGAGACATGAATTCAGTTGTTAATGCGTCGTCAGATTTTATTGAATGGGCGGCAAATGAAATTGAAGAAAGATGCTCAGATTCAGATATTGCAATACGAACACTTTCCGGAGAAACGCACGAGAAGGGATCATAACACTAACCCAGATGCTATAAAAAATATACTTTTGACATACACAATAAAATTTTTGATACCGTCGTGGAAAGTATGAGAAAGCGCTTCGTCAAAAACTGTAATCGTATGACTATCTTTCACCAATAAATTTCGATATAGTTAAAAGGGGAATTCCCTCAGATGTCTTTCAAGATTTGAGCAAAAGACTTTCAAAGCACAATAGCCAAGCAACAAAGGAAAATCTACAAAATGAGCTGCTGCACTTTGCTACAAACTGAGAGCAAGGTTCGTACTCTTTCAAGCAAAATAAATTCAAGCATTTTTCAAGGACTCTTTAAACCCAAATTAATATGTTGTACTGTCGGCCGGTCAGTAGGTAGATATTTTAGTAAGTTCTGATCATTAATTTTAGCTGGGGTGGGCACATCTTCAATGACCTAACGTTACTTCTTGCCCACAGGTAGTTTTTTTATTTTTTTATTTTATTAACTTTTAATTGGACCCCTCCGTTTTGGCATTTTTTGAAATCATTTTATCTTGTGGAATATTTTGAAAGGGAACACTATTTTCGTATTCATTTACTGGTATAACACTTATTGTTTGCTTTAACTTTTTATTTCTGATGCAATGCTTTGATGCATTTTTTTTGGTGCAGTCAGGAGACTAAAGGGTCCATGCATGAAGCACAAGCAATTCCTGGAAGTTCCACCCTCTGGCAAGAACGCGTCCCTAACCCTAGTAAACAGACGCCCATCACAATTTGTCAATACATCATTCCACTTATTTTACTCACATGGCTGATGCTTTACTCTGTAGCGATGTCATATCCAAGACACCAGCTGTTCACACACTCCCCTGGGGTGAAAGTTCTGCGTTATTTGATCTGCTTGGTTATCAGAACTACACAGAAATCTCCTATACAATGTTTTAGCACAAACAGTTATTTTAAACATGCTCTTTCAAATAATTACTTAAAAAACAATTTTTTTCAAGTACTATTTACAGAGCCTTAAACTTTTTCAAGGACTTGAAAATTAACTTTTTTTTATTCAAGGACTTCAAGGAGCGTACGAACTAGGTGAGAGTATCTTCAAAAATCGGTTTAAGAAAAAAACAAATGTTTATCCAACATGGAATACTGGAACAGAATGGATTTAGAGAAAGTCAACAAAAGGTAACTCCATGCAAAAACTGTAAAAACTGTTGTATTTGCTGATACCCTATTTCTGGTGAAGCACAATTTGTTCAGCGCAGCTTACAGTGCCTTAGGAACTGCGTATAAAATACCTTTTAATGTTGCTAATAACTAAAGTTGCCTGCGAAAGATTATTTTCCATGCTAAAATTTGTAAAATCAAGTTTAAGGAGTTCATTGACGGGTGCTGATCTAGAAGCATTACTCCTGATGGCTGTTGAAAAAGATGTACTACATAACATAGACTGGGACAATGTTATCCATGAAGTGGCAAGAAACAGTGCGTTGTTGCGTAAAGAACTTTTCTTTAAACTGTAAAAGGTGTCACTAAAAAGATTGGACAGGAGGATGAGTAGCCACAGTTTATATTCTTGATTACTTCAGGTTCAATGACTAAATTTCAACGAATGTAACATTTAAAAATTTCATGTTATTACATTAGTTCATATAATTAAGGATAGAGGTAAAGCCATATTTAAACAATGTTAATTTTATACTTTTTTACGTGCATCATATTTTTGAAGGCCAAATAAGAGTTGGTATCGTAAAATTTTTGTTCTATAAATTCTACTTATGTGAATCAATTATCATATTTTACCCAGACAAAAAACACTAAATGTTGTTTTCTTCTTGCTTAGAATTTTTCTACTCTATGAATATTTTATTCTTATATCTAAAACAGAAAATCATGTACGAAAGTGAAATATAAAATACTTGGTCGAATAGTATGAGTGCACGTAGGTAAGCACCAAAAAATCAATTAAGTTGGGAAAAATACAAGATGTTCATAGAGATTTTAGTGTATATTCCTGCACCATTTGTTTCTTTGTCTCGTGATGTATCTTAATGGATTTTCTGCTCTATTTCCTATTTCGTTCTATCTTCTCTAGTCAAAAGGCACATGAAGCAAAATCTTCCCTTTTTTACAGTGAATGTGATTCAGATGTATGTTATAACAGCATTGGGGTGGGGGCTGAACAGGGCTAATTTTTTTTTTCACTACTTTAGTTCAAGTAGTTAAAATACTCAACCATGTTTGATAAAGTTGTAGAACAATCTAGATAATGGTCATTATGGGATGTACTATCCACTATATGACAACACAGAATTTAGAGTGAAAGCTAATATCAATAACTTATTTTGAAATAACTGTAAAATTATTTGCGGTGGTGTTCATATGCGATCCCTTTCCCCTGAAATGTTCTGCCTACGCTTCTTGCGAGAACTGACAAATGCTGCTGATGAAGGCATTTACGGGGATATCATTTCAACATGAAGTTGCAAAATGTTTTGTTTACTTTATTTAGTAAGATGTCTTTACAATACATAACTGCAGCATAAAAGCATGTTTTGTAGTTGAAACACATACGAATATATGATCACTGAATGAAGAATCTGTTCACTATATATTTAAAAATCTTGAAATTTCTAACTGATTGTCCACAGTAGAAAAATTACAGTACAAATAGGAAATTTTACCATGTAAAAGTTCTGTATTTTTTTAATTTATTTAAATTTAAAAATCATTTCTTATTTGAAAGGATTTTTGAAACAACTGCACCATAATTTTGGTAGTAGCAGTTCTTTCTCAAATATTTGCTAGAATTTCAGCCAACTTTGTTGAAAATCAAAAAACTGGAAGCTCAAAGTATGAAAATCAATATTATTTTACGATCTATTAAACATAAAAAGGTTATATAAGCAATTTTGTTTAAAATGTTTTTTTTTAATGTTCTTACTTCAGCGTTCTTAAGAGTAAATTTTAAACAAATATAAATATTGAGTGTGCCCAAAATTAGAAGCTTCTCCAGTGCAATTCCATACATATCTAGCTAAACTAGTGATTTAAACCTGGTTATTCGCTTCTTTCCACGTCAATAAAGTGAGTTTGCCACGATATTTAAATATCTTTAAATTTCTAACTGCGATTGTCAACAACAAATAAAATTGCAGTACAATTTTTCTGCAGTAAAATCTTGGCATGGACTGATGAAATTTTTCCGCAACACTCACTTCAGTTTAAGGATGAACGGGTGTAATATTTTTAACCCCCTCCTCCCAGTACTATGCTTTTCACTGTTTCTAGAGCAACTGTACTTTTTTTGTTTCTTAAACAAAACAAGTGATTTTCAATTGTGATACAATAATACTGCCAAACTACAACTGAACGGGCCTTTTTGCGACCGCCAATCCGCCCCTGGTTTGAATCCTAGTAATGCAAAATGTTTATCTTGCAGCACTGGCTCTCCCTTCCCTGGAGCCAGTATCCCTAAACTAGGGATGGTGACTACAATAGCCTATAGAATTGCTAAATTAGGGATGGTGGCTGCAATAGCCTTTAGAATTGCTCAGTGGTTGTCAAAGCACACTAAAGATTTTCCACAGGAGCACTTGGTAAAGTCTTTCTACAAAGGAGAGGAAAAAGTCCTTACCTACATTTGGTAAAACAAAATTTTGGTTAGTGCAGCCCTTAGCTGACAAAACCACTTTGTACACTTGACATTCTGATGTCGAACACTACCTTATCAGCAATGGCCTTCCTAAACATCACTTTCCATGGCAGTTTGTATAATGGAAAGTGATCCCTGAATGTAAGAACTACAAATTAATCAAAGGGACAATAATGCCTCCAATTCAAAAGAAACTAATTAGAAACAAAATTAATTTCACTTAGTTGCTACCACCATATTTCAAAATCTGCTGTTATACTACTTCTAGGCTGTAACATTTTGAAGCAATTGTTGGTTTTGCAAACCACCTCTTGGCCGCCCCGGTGGCCTCTGATCATTGGTCCGAAAGGGGTGTGGGTACGAATCCCAGTGAAGCATGGATGTTGTGTTTGTCTTACAACACTGGCTGTCTCCCTTCCCTGGAACCAGTGACCCTAAATTAGGGACGGGCAAGAGTGCAGACATACGAACCTGGACTTCAATGAATAAGGGAGTAGATATGGCAACCACTGATGTCAATTGTTGAGGTGAAAAGATAATAACCACCACTGTAAAAAATTAAATTTTTAAGTACATTTTGAGTTTAGACTGTTCTTCTGGTTTTGTCCACTGTGTTTGAACAGTAACTGCAAACTTCAGTTTCAGTGCTGTTTCTTTATTGTTCTCCATGGTTTTTTTATTTTTTTAGATGAACTTAGAAAATGATGCAGTGTGCTCATTGTCCCAGACATAGTTTGTATAAGGATATATTCCAAGAAGTATATAACCTGGTTTCTGTAGTTCTTACTTTACCCTCAATCTCAGTGCCAGCAGAAAGTTCCTGTTCGATACAAATAAAAAGAAATCAAAACAAAAAGAACTTAACAATGATACTCTTTGCTGCGAAATAGTGTTATCTAATATTGCAATACAAAAAGAACTTCTCTCTGAACTTGTAGTTAAACTGTTTTATGATGACATCATTGACCAATATACTTCTTTTGAAAGAGAGAATTGACCTTTTTTATTTGAACTAGATGCATGTTTTTCATGGATTCTCATTTTGTAACACTTCAACCTATTTTCCTGCTCATGAGCTGCCACTGGAATAAAATTTTTGAATTGGAGAACATCTGCATTTATTTTAACAGCAAAGTTGTGCATAGGCAAGACCAAAAAGTGAACATCATTATTCTCACATTTCGTACTTCCCAAAACAATCTTTTGAATCTAACTAACAGGTGCAGATGTTCACAGCTGGACAGTGATAACATAAGCATGCCTTTCACCCACCCAAAGACTTGATAAATTGTGAATTTCCTATTGTGGGCACTGCTGCAGGGAAACAGCAGTGCATTAAAATGACATTCTTAAAGAGGCTAATTTCTGCACCTCCTTCACCTGATCTTTGAGCCAGTAAGGTTAACTGGAATTTCCATAGAAACCATGCAGTATGATAGTAAAAAAAACCAAAACTATTTACATATTTTTAGACATTGGTTTCAAAGTTCCCTTTTCATTACATCATGAGGTCTGTCACAAAATATTTGCATGTTAATGTTTTCTTGCATGGCTATGCTGTCTTAAAACTCAAAACATTTGCCAGCCTAGGAATGTATATAACCCCAAAAGTGCAAATGCATCAGAGCTGTCACTGATGTGGTAAAGTAAGTGTTTACCCCCCCCGAATATGCAAGCCTAAGGCTAGCACAACCAGAGAAGCACTTAGATTTTTCAGTTACTCTCATTTGTTAGAGAAAACTTCAAGCATAATGCCTAGTCTATGCTTAAAGCCTAATTTGTACAGGAGTAAGAGAAGCTATGCCACTTGGATTTGTGCTTTAATACAACCAGAGGCAATTTGACTTTATTTGCTGTAATTTAATCACACAGAAAACTTAAAATACAGATGAAGTTATGTTTGAAGTTGCTTTCTCCAGGAAGCGGAGATAATGGAAGCTACTTTGTCTGGAGGTGTGGTTTGTTGACATGAATTGTTTTTCAATTGCTGCAATTTATTATGAAGACAACTTTGACTATAGTTCAAGAGTTCCTGAAGCTATTACACCTGGAGTTGTTTTGCTATTTCACACAAAGCTTCAGTTTTTCAATTGCTTTTTTTTTTATTATTAAGAGACTAGCAAAGGTACCAGGCTTTAACAAAAAAAAATACAGTGTGTTTATAAAGGGTGGTGACACTTTCTCGTTATGCAATAAATTGAGTGATACCATTTACTTATCTATACCATGTGAAAGAGAAAACATGAAAGTTTTCCCCCCATTGTTACCACCCACCCCCAGGAGTGTATTTCTATCATTCACTGCCAGTTGGAGTTACCTGCTGTACCCCTACCACATGCATAGCCTTGTTGAACAATGGCGGTTTCCGGTCCTGAAAAGGCATTTTGTGTGCTGCTACTGTTTGATAAGAACAAGTGTGCAATTGATGTTCAAAGGAAATATCTAAGTGCGTACGGTAAAGAGCTACCAATCAGAAAGGCTTACAAGTGGCATCAGCAGTTTTTAAAAAGAATAGTAGCAGGCCTAGTATCATTCACCGAAGGTTTTCTGCTCTTAAGTAAAAAACTGTACAGACTTTTCTTCTTTGCCGAATGCACTGTAACTGGGCATCCCTACTTTTATAGGCTGCAGCAATGACAAAGTTTAGGAAGATAGTGATGACTTTATTTACCAGCAAGATGGGGCCACCTCCCCACTTCCATAATGACATTCAGGCCTACTTTAACACTGCACTACACTGGGTCGGACATGCTGGAGAAAAGGACTGATATTTCTTGAAATGGCTGCCAAGATCACTGGACTCAACTCAGTGCAATTTCTTTTTGTGGAGCTACATAAAGGATCTTGTTTATGTACCACCATTGCCATGTGACATGCAGGAACTGAAGAAGCTACCACCATGGATGTGCTAGAGAGGGTATGACAAACGACAAGAGTTTGATTACCACATTGAATTGTGAAGTGATGTAAAAAAAAAAAAAAAAAAACTTGGACATTTTCTTTTTCACAAGATATGTATACAACACTGATATCTGTCCTAGTATTTGTGCAATAAATCACTGAATGTGTTCCTACCATTTACAGGGCTGCCACTTGGTTCAAGCAGTTGAAAAAGTAACCAAAAGTATTTAAAAAGTAAGCTATCTATTTTGCAAAAAGTGTGTGTATATATATATATTATTAATGGCCTCATCACCCCTTATAGCCATCTGATCCACCCACTTTATTTCTATTTTATTTTTTAAACTACTTTATATACTTATACATGAATAGGAAAGTAATTTATTTATAAAAATATGGAGCAAACATGTGACAAATGTAGTTTATCAAAAAAAAAATACTAAAATTATTTATTACTTATGGAAAAAAGTTATGTAAATTATTTTGCATAAGTTCTGCTTTGTTATACTTTAGATTTTCCTTAATAATAACACATGAATAGAAAAAGTAATATAATTGCAAAAAATAATGGAATTAACATTATTAGTGACAAATGTAGTTTATTTAATTAGTAACAATGAACTAAAAATATTTATTTTTTCTCAAACGTTTGTAATAAGACGTGTCCTTTGCTTATCTAAATTATTCTGCATAAGTTCTGCTTCTTTACAAACTAGATTTTCCTGTTCTTTTACAACTATCAATCCTTTAAGCATTGTGTCACCACGCCAAGTCCGGGTAGGGGAACGTGAGGGGCATGAATTATGTTAACAATTTTCGATCATCTAGACTGGCAACAATGACATTGGGTTTCCTAGTATAGGCGACCCAGTCTCATCGTTGTGTTTCATATGAGCTCGTACGAGGTTGTCGCAACAAACATTACGCAACAAACATGACGCAAAGAAATTAAATTAAAAAAAAACTTATCGGTTTTATGTTTGAATAGGGGTATCTGTGAAGAAGGAAAACTGTTACTTTAAATGAAACCAGTACACAGACACTCGTACTCATTTGCAGAGCAGCGAGAAGTAAAACACGTTGTTTAAAGAAACAAATATAAAATTTATTTTGGGTATATTTCTTAATTTAAGAACAATTTAATG
Organism: Macrothele yani; assembly: GCA_039090855.1. Classification (NCBI taxonomy): domain Eukaryota; kingdom Metazoa; phylum Arthropoda; class Arachnida; order Araneae; family Macrothelidae; genus Macrothele; species Macrothele yani. Next base: position 97,232,467 of record CM076992.1, on the reverse strand, counting down.
GTGGGACCAGTTTAAATTATAATACGACATCTCTACAAAAAGAAGTTATGGTTTAACTTGAGAAATGCAAAACTACCAATATCCCTAACAATCCAACCAGTACGAGGTGAGCAATAATATTTCATTTCTAAATCTTCACTGAATACTCAGCATGCAAGGGATTGAAATAATTGGATGATGTCTTACCCTAAATAGAACTTCTGTTGTGTTTGATCGATCCGGCGGTTGAGGAAAGCGGTGGTTGTCCGGTGGCCATAGGCTTTGGTTGGTATTCTCCGTGGATAAAAACACAGCCGGTAGTTATCTAAGATTTTACTTTTCTTGGGTGTCTACAGTTCCTTCCTTCGCGACGACCGACTTCTGGAACCCTGCATGTTAGGCATTTCTTGCCTACAGCTGACGTCGGGCTGCGACTTCTCACATGCCGGGAATGGACGAAAATACTTTTCGCCTTGTTTACGAAATTTTGCACCTGGCCTGGCATTTGCAATGTAGATCTCCTTTCCCTCGCGGAAGGGAAAGTGGAGAAAAGAACTCGGCGAATCCCTATGCAACCTGGGTTGGGACGATAGTTCGTGCACCTAATTACCAATTACTCCAATTAAGCAGTTACGTAATTAATTATGCTAATTAACATAATTAAAACAATTTGGTATTTTAATCCCGAATTTGAGCATTTCTATACCGAAAGCAATGTGCCCGAAATTTGAAGAATTTCCGCGGCAACATTATTTCCGTCCTCCAACAAAAAGGATGATGGCTACCCTGGGGGAAAAATGTGGGGAGGCTTACTCACAGCGCACGAGTTGGATTTCACAAATAAGTCCAACCATTGTTAGACAGACTTTTCACTCATTATGCATAATAAGTGAATGTGTACCAGCATAATAAAGAAATAGAACAATATATAGCTATAATATGGTTCCTTTACCATTCTAAAACTAAAATGAGATACATCAAAGGTATTTACAATTGACTTCGTCCGCACTCACAAATATAGCGGCACTACAAAATTTTCCAGCTCCAGAATATATCTGAAAATTTCAGAGTTCTTTTTGTTACTTTGTTTAGTCCTAATGGATTTCCAGTCAGGCGACCGTGTTTCTTAAATGTCTCTTTCCTTGGTGCGTCCGGGCGCTACTGACTGCAGCAGGTCAGCGCCATCGACACTAAAAATAAGAACAGGATGAGGCTGGTTAAAGCAGCCACGACAAGCTTCAAAACACCGGTGGCCGAGAAAGCCCAATTCATTGGCCACCACTCGAGGTTCCACAGCTGGTCCGCTGTCGCTCCATGGGAATATGCGTAGGTCAGGTTCGGGTGCTGCAGCTGTATGGAGGGCTGGTCAAGACAAAAGTTCACAGTCCTACATGTAGTAACTGTGCGTGCTCGCAAACATAGCTTTTCCTCCAGCCACTGTGCATCCGTCTGCAGACGAATCTTATGGATTTTCTTTCCCGCGTGCAAATACACAGATCTGGTGTGCACTGCCAGATTTTCAAAGTGTATGTCCACTGTAACAGGAGCGCATGACAAAAAAGCCTCTAACTGCAGTAAAGCTAACGGCTCGCAGGAAAAACATCCTGAAGCCTCTATTTCCATGTCAGTAAATTTGGGGCAAACAGTGCATGTTTCCAAAGCATATTTATAATCCATAAATTTCAGGTTGACTATCAAAGGCGCTGATTGCAAGAGTTCAGACGTGAGTTGTCCGTCCTTATCCACCTTAAGGTAGTGCCACGTTGCTGTCGTGGGGAGCGCATTTTTCTTCATGTCAATCATCGTCGTGAGATATGACTGCTGACGGTGGCACCGCATGCTGTCCTCGTAGAAACTACATGAAAACTTTGCCTCATCAAAAAGAAAGTTTTTCGTCATAGACTCGTTGGCCTGCACATCCTCTATTTGCCCCTTCTCTGGGTGGGAAGGTTGTGCGGCCTTTTCTATGTAACCTTCTTGTGGGTTACCTACCCGCGTAATGAGGTGCATGTTCAATATTTGCGTCGGTTGATCATGTGCTCCAATTATTTGTACTGCAATGCCCGTAGACGTAATTGCCTGGTTCCTTACAGTCAGTGTTTTGACCGTATTGTTGCTCCACTGCTCAAGTAGTAGTTGATAGCTACACTGTGATCCCAAAATTCTTTGCACTTCGTATGCTTGCAGGAAATCGGCCTCCAGCCATAATCTATAAAAATGACAATGCTGGCTGTCGATGATCCAGCACAGCGTACTGCCGCTGTCCGAGGAGTACCAATTAGTGACTCCCGGCCAGTCTAGTGATTCTTTTGTAAGGGCCTCAAATTTCTTTTCTCTGGTGCAGTGTGCTCCCCAGCTGCACGTTTTATAATTTGCACACACCACCTGGTTTATATATCGCATACTAGTAATAAAGGTGTAGTACTCTCAGGCGGTCTGCCACGAGCATGTCGCTTTACTGAAGGTTATCTTCAATGAGAACAGCGTGTGGTCATTATCCATGAACCACAAACATTGCTGGTGCTCCAAGTTCCTTAGAGTAAGCTGAGCGTTAGTCGTAATCTTAAGTCTTTTCGTTGCCTGCTTCTGTGCACTCTTTCGCTTTCGACGCAATTACGGTATGCCCGTTGCATTCGGCTGCTGCTCCGTCTATCAGTAAGAAGAGGGCTAGTAACGCTAGTGCCGGAGGAGGCACCGGCACGACCCCATTCGGCATATAGCGCTTCACATATTCATTAACTTGTCTGGCACGATTACGTAAGGCGGCTCCGGCAATAGCTCCCGTTTTTACGGCGACATACGTCAAGCCACGGATCAGCCGGTATTCTTTCCAGCAGACATACCGGATACTGTATACCAGTCTCCCCACAGTCATGATTACAGTCTGGGCATATGTGAAGGTTAACAGCACCAGTGCGGCATATACGGCGTACGTCACTGTGCTGGGCAGACACTTTAGTTGCCCTAAAAGATCTCGACATAGGATGCACTGAAGAGGCTGGCACACTATCCGACCGGTCATCTGTATGGAACCCCTGAGGGTCTCTCTTTGTCGGTAGTGACGAAAATGAACTTCATTTCCGCCGTCTGTTCTAGTACTTCCGGCGGTAGTGTGGTCTGATAGGGAGATTGTTTCAACGTTGTGGCTGTTTCAAATCCCTGGATTCTCACCACTAGAACTCCAGGATGCGAAACAGTAATTACGGGGTCGCTGCAAGACATTTTTACTTCCCCGTGCTGGAATACGGCTTCCTCGTTTAAAAAATGCCTCTTATGGCGGGATTTGCGAGATAGCAGCGTGCGACGTTTTGCGCCACAGACTTTATACGAAAGCAGTACCGGATTCGCTATTTTTATCCCATCGCTAATGTGCACAAGCACCGACTGTACTGACACTAATTTGCAGCTGCACGTAGTCGTTGAAGTATTTGTGCAGGCCGCAATACGGTAGTACTCGGCACTCCCTTTGCATGACGCTTGCTTCGAGCAGGTACAAGTAAATCCTTCCCTGGTGCATTGAATCAGTGTACGTGGCCCCTGTGGCGACTGTTTCTGTTCCAAGAAGAAATGACCAGGCTCGATTAGCCTACTATCGTTAATGACGAGTTTTCCATGCGGTTATGCAATCATCACGTGAGTGCGTGTGACAGCTACTCGCTGGAAGGTCCATGTTCTCTAGTTCGGAGCGGGTTATGGGATTGCATACGTAGCCCCATCCAGATAGCGGCATCTCTCCCCATTCCTCGTGGTTTCACACACAAAAATATTCACAGCCAGCCAGAGTACAGCGGCTAGCACGATCCTGCACATGGTCTGCTATTTGTAGTATTGACCTATGTGCTTGTTTCCGTACAAGTGTTTTTTTTTCTTCCCTTCTCACGCCATCAAATCACCCTGCTTCTTCACTCAGGAAAAATAAATTATTTCCTCTGAAAAGAGATATGACACAGTGTTCATATAGACATACCCAAAAATCAATCCCATGCAATATATACCCTTTTTGCTCACTCTCGTACGTTAAGATAGATACATTTTATGCTATAATTGCTTGCATTTACAAGACACATAAATATTATATACAGACAAATATAGTGAACAAAAATTATCCTGTAAGAAAAGAAAGGAAAATAAAATAATAATCATAAATGTTTGTGTGAAAAACTGGCTAATGCAGCTCCTTTCCATTCGCCTTTTCCCTTTCTATATATATAATTTTTTTCTCTGTGTGTGCTTAGTCCTCTAGCTGAAGACACTTCACCCCTTTCCCTTTTTTGCTCATTGCTTAAACTCTGCTAGTGACCGTTCGAATGACTTACACGAAGAGGGTTTCTCCCCCTTCCCCTCGTGCTTCACGTAATGCTGAAATTAGCTTTTTCCCATTTAGCCCTGATTACTAAAGGCTCCCCAAATATCTTGTCTTCCTATATGTAGCTTTATTTACTTCCATATTTTCATCTAACCATTGGTATGCACATATTACTGTACAACCAGGGTGACCATTAACCATCCATTCTTTTTTTCTTCTGGGATCTTTCCGATGAATTTCTTTTCATTTCCGCATGCCGTAGCGGGCACACAGAGTACCCCTTCGCCTGTTCACGCCCCACCTTTCCTTGCAGAGGTGTTCCTCTGACACGGAGGAGTGGTTTACCGGTTGTGATAGGGACCATGCATGCATTATTTCACCTTTATTCTACCCCCTGCAAATGCAGGAGCACGTACGTAAAAAAACCCCTAGCTCTCTCTATTCTATATGGCTCCTTTTGTCAACCTATTCCGGTCTTACGTACGCCCCAGGATGACCTCGCTTGCTCCTTGTGACACTGTCCAGGCGATCCACAGCCACATTTGTCGCTTGGATCCTTCCATCCTGGTCACGGCACCAATTATGTCACCACGCCAAGTACCGGTGGGGGAACGTGAGGGGCATGAATTATGTTAACGATTTTCGATAGTCTAGATTGGCGACAATGACATTGGGTTTCCTAGTATAAGCGACCCAGTCTCATCGTTGGGACTTAAAAGCGTTGTTTCATATGAGCTCGTACGAGGTTGTCGCAACAACTCACATGACGCAAAGAAATTAAATTTAAAAAAACTAACATATCGGTTTTATGTTTGAATAGGGGTATCTGTGAAGAAGGAAAACTGTTACTTTAAATTAAACCAGTACACACACACTCATACTCATTTGCAGAGCAGCGAGAAGAAAAACACGTTGTTTAAAGAAACAAATATAAAATTTATTTTGGGTATATTTCTTAATTTAAGAACAATTTAATGGTGGGACCAGTTTAAATTATAATACATCTCTACAAAAAGAAGTTATGGTTTAACTTGAGAAATGTAAAACTACCAATATCCCTAACAATCCAACCAGTACGAGGTGAGCAATAATATTTCATTTCTAAATCTTCTCCGAATACTCAGCATGCAAGGGATTGAAATAATTGGATGATGTCTTACCCTAAATAGAACTTCTGCTGTGCTTGATCGATCCGGCGGTTGAGGAAAGCGCTGGTTGTCTGGTGGCCATAGGCTTTGGCTGGTATTCTCCATGGATAAAAACACAGCTGGTAGTTATCTAAGATTTTTCCTTTACTTTTCTTGGGTGTCTACAGTTCCTTCCTTTGCGACGACCGACTTCATGAACCCCGCATGTTAAGCATTTCTTGCCTACCGCTGAGGTCGGGCTGCGACTTCTCACATGCCGGGAATGGACGAAAATACTTTTCGCCTTGTTTACGAAATTTTGCACCTGGCCTGGCGTTTGCAATGTAGATCTCCTTTCCCTCGCGGAAGGGAAAGTGGAGAAAAGAACTCAGCGAATCCCTATGCGACCTGGGTTGGGATGATAGTTTGTGCACTTAATTACCAATTACTCCAATTAAGCAGTTACGTAATTATGTTAATTAATTAACATAATTCAAACAATTTGGTATTTTAATCCCGAATTTGAGCATTTCTATACCGAAAGCAATGTGCCCAAAATTTGAAGAATTTTCGCGGCAACAATTGCTTGGGCAATCTTTGCTTCCCCAAGATCATTTCTGTCTAAAGCTTTCTTTAACTTCGAATGCACTTCTTCAAAAAGCTTGTCACTGGTTGTTTTTTTCTCATTACGATCTTTTTTAATTCTCTTTAGGTCTTCTTGTAGTTTTTCAATACACTGTTTTCTCTTTATCATTTCTAATTAAATTTCTTCTATGATCTTGGCATTCTTCTCTTCTTCTTCCTTCTTTAAGTTCAACTGCTACTCCATTTTTTTTATTCTCTAGATGTGTCATGTAGGAAGAGTGGGCAGATCTTGCCAAAGCCAGTAGTTCCCTGGTGATTGGGGTAATCCTGGTTTGTTTCCGTAGTTTTTTAAAGCACATTGAATATTAATTCGTGCATTTAACATACGCACTGACATGGATGCTATGTCATCAGTCAACATTCTACCAGACTGAGAGAAACCTCTCCACTCCCATGAGGCAGAGTCAAACATACCTTTATGACTTTTGCAACATTTGGATACTTCGGCATGCCACTAGGGAGTTTGAGATTAATGTATGTTTTCCAGCACTCATCAATTGGAGACTTTTTATTTGCTTCAACTTCTTCTACCTGTAGCATTTTCCATTCATCTTGAAGGATGTCAGTGGAAATATCTATGGGAAGAGCCTAAGCAACCTTTACAATATCCGTAACGCTGCGATTTGAATTTTTCTCCTTAGGCTGCAAAAAACGTGTGTGCATAAGAAAAGACGTAGATACAGATAGTGATGTTTACAACTGGCGATATAATGTTGCTGTTCACCCTTTAGAAACAGTGTTACTTCTTTTTCTGACAAGTCTTTCATGTAAGCTTCCACTATGCAGTTAACCACAACAGCTTTTAATGGAAGAAAGTTGCCTGACTGAAAGATTTGTTCCTGATCCCATGAACACGATGTATTCAGTTTCTTTAATACGTCAGTCTTGCAAACCCGACCAATAAGAGAGCAGCAGAGTAATTTTCAGTTCATCATACAAAATATGGATGAGTGGTTCTTGCTTTTGAAACCTCTTAGTGAATCCTGTAAACAAATCAGCACTTGGCATGACAAAAGTCAGTTCAGCTTTGTATGTTGGTTTTTTCAGGAATGAGCTGATAACTTTCTAGTTGACATTAAGGCTGCACATTTTTTAGGGATAAAATTCAAGAAATATTTCTCCAGAGCAGGACTTTGTTCAAGCAGGCATTCACAAGAATCTCAAGGTCAGCCACCTTGATGGCACATGCTTCAATAATTTCTTCCTTGGCACATTCATTTCTTGCTGTACTTCAGTGTAACTTCCCATCTACTTGGAAAACTGTAATAACAATATCTGAACATTCCTCTCCTAATTCATTAAAACCCTTCAGGAAAGCATTATGAACCACATGTATGTTGCATGTGCCAATGTTAATGAGGCCACTACCTCTAACAGACAACACTTCATTAACTAGTCTGTGCACTTTTATATAGATGTTGGGTCCATCACTTCCTAACAACATGTGATTTAAGGACATCTGATTTTTCGAAGACCAGCAATATATGCTTTGATAGTTCTTCTACAGGCGCATAACCTAAAAAGAAAGATTCAAGGTGCATAACCTGTATTTTCCCCCTTATTTTTTGACCAATATCTTTATTAATATTTGAAGTTTTTCATTTTCTGCATTTATCTCATCAAACTGAATACTGTAATATGAACCCTGAGCATCTTTGATCATTTGGTTATGAAAATAAGGACCTAATGCTTCTGTAATAAGATAGTTTTAGACAAGGAAAACCCATCAGGTACACACTGTGGAAACATGGACTGAAATATATCACTTATTCCATCGCATAAAGCAGCAGAATAATTGCTAACAAGTTTTCAGCGCCCAAATCAATTCTCTTCTAATTGCACTGTCTTTTGAACTGTATAAAAGCACTGCACCTGTAAGTACTGACTGGCTCTGCTACAGATAAGGATGATCCAGATTGATGGCTATCATGTATTGGAGCTACAGTTGAAGAGGAGACATCTTTGTTGAAACATTTTTATGTTTCACATACTGTGCATGCTCAGTCACAGACTGCAACCCTTTAGTCACTGTAAAGTTCCACTCACAAACAACACAATATCCTTGATCTTCAGAGTTTCCCTTTTTTAACCACTCGGATATTTTTAACACCGAGGCAATCTGTTTTTGATAGCCATGAAGTCTGAAACTTGTACTTTCCCATGTTATTTTCTGTATTCAGAATCAATCTGAAAAAAAAAAAAGCCTCAGTATAGAGTTCTACACAAGAGAAAGAACAGAAAAACACTTTGAGTTGAATTCAGCATGTAATTAACTTTTTACGTCTTTCTGTTTTATTGGCAAGTTTAACTCTTCAGATAAAATAAAATTATATAACTCTTCAGATAATATATCCTTAAGGATAGATTTGTTTATTCTCATCATCAGAGTTCAATCAGTGAAATTTAAATAAGGCCTATAATTTATTTCAATTAGAATAAAAATGATGACCTTAGGTAAACAGGTGATTGCTCTAGGTACCCGTATATTACATTGTAGTAGACGTTTCTTGCTGTTTATTCCTAAAAAAGTAACTTAAAGTAACTTTGAATTAAAAGTTACCAAATAGTGACTTTAAAAAAAAAAAGTAACTTTTAGTTGAAAAAGTAACAAAGTGGCAGCCCTGCATTTATAAACACCCTGTACATGAATCTGCTGCTGGGCTGTTTACTGCACTTTCCTGAAATTATGAATAGGATATATTGCACTGGAACATTTAATTAAAACATGTTCCTGAAAGCGGTGAAAGGTTTGTTTTTTTCTTTTTGTAATTCCATGCTTAACCTATATTTGTGCAAGCACATTCGGCTTAAACCAGCAGTCTTTTATTGACTGTGAAAATAGGAAATTTGAATATCTGATACATATAAATTTTTCTATCTTGTTATGATCAGTGTAATGTACAGTTCAGAAGTGCAAGTAAGTTGATCCTTGAAGAGTCTCTGGTTTAAATGACAAACTGTTCTTTCATTTGGAGCCAAGATGTTTTTGTTTTTTTTACCAAATCGGGAGCAACTAACGGAGATGGCCATGGTAAGGGCATGAATCTTGAAGGCACAGTCCAACAACTTCTAAACGAATGACCCTGTGTCTTGTCAATCTTCATAGCAAAACTGAGAACAGGAACTGTAGGCATTTAAACTAAAATCAAAGGCCAGATGGGACAATTGGAATGTGTGGAATAAAAACATGGTCTCTTGTGCAGCATGGTCACTTGTGATAGTAGCTTTGATTATATTTCATATGAGTGCCTTGAGTCAATCTTGTTCTATTGCAGATTGTTAGTAGATCCAGAGTTCATCAAGATAAAATAGTCAGATAAGGCAAGAGAATGAGTGAATGGTAATATTAAGCTTCAATGAAATGCAAAGAAAATTCACATTTTTCTCATTTCTTTTTGCATATTCAATTTTCATTTTATTGAAATATATTTCCTCTTTAAAAAATTCACAGAACTGTTTTTTAAATAGTGGACATTAAGAGCCTCTAAAACATAAATAAACCCAACTGCAGTGAAAGGGTACATGCAGTGGTCGGAAGTAGTGCGCTACAAGTAGCGAAACTACTGTAGTCGCTACTTTTCTGCGTAGTTTGTAGTGTAACGCGCTACTTTAACAAAAAAGTAGTGTAGCGAGTAGCGCGATGCAAACCTCTAGAGTTTGTAGCGAGTTTCGACACTACTTTTAACATTACTTTAGTAAACAAACAAGGTGCCCTTCTACATATCACTTGATCGTCACGTGTTTGTTTGATACACAACGCTAATACTCCTTGTTTGAACTGCACAGCACCAGCGCTAAGCATCGCCATCTAGCAAGCATTTCTTTCATGATATCGGCTATGGAGCGAATTAAAATGGACAGGTTATGACGAACAAGGGTCTCGGAATAAGAACGTTTGGTGTTTCAAAGCTCATAGTTTTCTAGAATAGGTTGGCAACACCAACACTTGTCTCGTTTTAGTCTCGTGTAAATACGAACGTGTTTACTTTCCTTTCTTCGAAGACTTATTTAACTTATGTTTCCAGGTGATTATAAATTTTCCGGTTTTCCTGAAATATGGCAGCTATTGTCCAGCTTGTTGAAGAAAGAATTGAACTGCCTTGGTCGGCGTATATAATAATTATTTCACAGTGCTAGAGAAGCAAGTAAACGGGAATTTTACAGTCGCGTGCAAACTTTGCCTGTTAAATAAAAAGCTGTCGGTTTCAAAGTCACCCGCCTCTAATTTGAAATTGCACATAGAGGTAAGTCAAAATTTTCAGTACTAATAGCAATGAAATAAATTAGTTATGTGTATTTTTCGTTGTATTTATAACCACTCATTTAAAAATCCCGGACACAGCCCCGGACGTCATTACAAATCCAGGACTGTCCGGGCCAATCCCGGAGGACTGGTAACCCTAATTATATGTCATAACCAAGTTTTTGTATGATATGCTATATTCTACATTGTACAGACTTGTGCAGTTCATTTCATATGATATGCTACATTGTAAAGTCTGGTGTATATGGGATATACAATATTTTGTAGTAATATAACATCCTTAACTTTGAGTGTCAGGGTTCGTACACTTTTGGGGGGGGGAAATTCAAGGACTTTCCAGGCTTTTTCCAGGACATATACAAAAAAATTCCAGGATGATTATTACGCTTTACAGAGTATCATGTTCAAATTATTTTTTTAAAGTAATTTCAGTTTTAAGTAATAAAAATGATGAAAGATGCAAATGGATGAATGTGCTTTATGCAAATTGATCAAGTTTATCAAGCACAAGACCATAAAGAATAAGTTCTGTTCTTATGCCCTGACCTTTGAATTCAAGTTGGATCATTTTCTACAAGGGTAGGTTTCTCCTCCCTGATAACATACCAAAACTTTGTTGCAATCAAACAGATTTTATGTGAGTTAACATTCCTAAGCTTGGAGAACAAATACTGCTCTTATGTCTTGGCCTTTAAATTTAATTTCGACCTTTTTCAAGAGGGTAGGTTTCCAGGTTGTACCCAACAGCATACTAAAATTTCGCCGAAATTCAACCGCTTTCATGCGAATTATCCTACAGACAAACCCAAAGCATAAACGTTTCTGCAACCATAGTTCAAAAGTGTTAGGAATTTCGAAAATAAAAGCATAACGAACAGCGCGAAAACTAGCTCATAAATAGAATATTTGAAACTACAGTATGCACTCTCAATTATTAGGGATGGTAGAGGGGAAGGGAATAGAACTGTCCAAAATTAGCATGTTTTCGTTGCGCTAGGGCGTTTAAGCACGGCTGAATTCCTTCAGATATCCCCAATATTCAAATGATTGAAATGTGCTGATGTTCATGGAATGAAATTGTTGATCAGCTATGATGACCGCATAAAAGTTCGGGGGGGGGGGGGGGGGACTTTTTTTTAAAGTTTATGCAACATTTTACATCACTCCAGTATTTATCTTATCATCAACAATCGCAATGCAACTACCGCTTACGATCGCGGATATCAGCAACCGAAAATCTGCCATATCACTAAGTGATATAACTCACAGTATCCTGTTACAGTGTATTGTAATTGAAAAAAAAAGGATGTGGAAAAAAGAAACTTTCAGAAATTAAGATCATCAAGTCGTGCGTTTCAAAAATCCGTTTTCCTTTATAACGTTTAAAAACATGTTTTTGCTTTTTTACCTGTAGTGTAAATAAAAAAACTTTTTTTTTTATGGAATCGGACCGTCCGTATGTCTGATTGTCTTCATCTGAGTTCACACGTTAGCTACTGTGTATAAGTAGACCTATTTTTTCAGCTCAAAAATATGTAGTTTTGTATATATTCACAATATAAGTCATTCCTTATTCCCACAGAACTGAATTCAGCATATGCAAAATGAAGAACATCAAGACCCGCCCAACACTGTTTCTGATTGTCTGCTGTTTATATTCAAGAAATGCAAACATGGATCAATATATGCAGCAACTATGATTTTTATTTATTACCAAGAAAAAAAAAGCTGTGAAAGCTGTAAAGCTGAAATGGATATTTCTCTCAACCCCCCCCCCCATGCACAAAAACATTCCGATTAAGATCAAACAGCAGGCGGACGCGTCCACACACACAACCTTTGGAATGACCTGATGGAATGGCTTCTTTTCATTTGGCACATCGCCATAAATCACCACCTGCAGCTCACTGAACTGTCAAGTTGCACCCTTCCTCCTTCACTTTAACTATAATAGAAAATGTAAAAAAAAAAAAATGCTCCCCAATTTTCGACAAAATTAAATTACCAAATTTACGTCATGATGTTGCAATTTACTAAAATACGTTTATCTGCTGAATATTGCTTAAATCCATTGAAAACTTTTTAATTATAGATGATTTTTTTATTAAAACAGTAACTCAGACGTCTGAATAAAAACGTATGTTTGTAATTCAAATAGTCCATATCATCACAGAAAAAAATTTTTAATGATCACTGTTTAAATAAACCATGGCATCTAAAAAAAATAATTCACTTGCTTTTCCCGTAATTTATAATTACTGTTTCTTTTTTCAATCCGATTATGCAACTGATTTTTTTTTTCATCTGCTAAAGTTCCTAACGGAATTTGGCGAAATTTGCACTAGAACTTTATTGTGATGTATCTTAACTACTGTAAAAATTTTACTGTGTTATTTTCAAAATTCGGAAAAATGGATTTCTGAAAATATTCTCGTAGTCCTTTTGAGCTGTGGAAGTGATAAACAGGTGTTTGCTTTCTTCCCAGCCAAGGGCTTCAGATCAGCGCTCCCAGCTGTCAATCAACCGTTGCTATGGTAACACCCTTTCTGCTCCAGGCTTACTCTGTCCAAAGAGGCACACACACTTGTCCATAATAAAAATTACCAATGCTAACTTTTAAAGTTTTAAACCGATTCAATTGGAAGTGAGCTTCTGTAATCCAATTAGTGAATGTAAAAATTTCAGCCACTTTCATGAAAAATTCGCAAAGATAGTTTTCTTATTTTTTATCATAAGTAGCGGAAGTCTCTTTAGGGGAGGGAGGGTGGCATGCACATAAACAAGAAGATGAATGTGTTGTTCAGGCATACTCTTCACTGGTGGATGCCAGCTGACTTGGTACATACGCGACCCCCTGCAAATGCTAAATGCCTCTTCTTTCCCCTTCCGTTCTCAGTTGTCGGACGGACATCAAGCTCCCCTTCGACCTACTAGTAATCATCCAATTTTATTGCACTAGAAGTAGTGCCTTTTTTTTCTTTTTTTCCCCCAGCCAAATTAGGATTTGGTGCACGTCGGAAACCGCTGCCGGTGGTTTCTTTGAGAACAGAGAAATGGAACTTTAAAAAATGAAGGGGTAACAGTAACACGATTTCCTAAAAGGGCATTTTTTTAAGCACTAATTTCAAATTTCAAGGCTTTTCAAAACAGCATTAAAAAAACACCGTTTTTCCAGGATATTCCAGGCCTTGAAAACGTAATCATGATTTTCCAGGACTTTCCAGGTTTTCAAGCACGCGTGCGCACCCTGGAGTGTGTATTGAATAATCTTGCAAAATTCGGGTCCTAAAAGTAGTAAAGAAGTGACTACATTTTCAAAGTAGTTTGTAGTCACTACTTTGTTAGAAATGTAGTTGTAGTTAACTGCATTTATCATAAAGTAGTTGTAGTTCGCTACAAATAAAAAGTAGTTTTTCCAACCACTGGGTACATGCTTCAGGGAAGTGCATCCCCAGAATTTCAGCACGACCTATTAATATTGTCACTTCTATTCTCCTGTGTGTGAAAATAGGCATGTGTAAATCAATGCCAATAATAACAAAAACTGAATTTTGTAATAGCTTCCAGAACAGTTGCTGAGGTTCTCGTAATTTACAGAATGCATTGAAATATTGTTAGTGTTCATGTAATGAAGTACAGTTGAGCCTTGTTAAACAACCAAAGCTCATTTCATGCATCTTTCTGGCAATATAAGAGGGTAAAGACCAACTCTTAAAAACAACTCAGGGGAGATCTGTTTCTTGACTAACATTTGTCTTTACAGTCTTATCAGAACAATATGACCACCTACCTAATAATGGGGAATAACCACTCTTGGGCGTGGAAAATTGCCCGAGGCACACATGCCTATTTGGACTGCAGCAGAGCATGGAGGTCCTGGAGATGTCATGGTTGCAAGTCGGCATGTTGATCCAAATAGTCCCACAAGTGCTCTATGGGATTGAGGTTGGGCGATTTCGCCGGCCAAGGGAGAAAGATATCATTGTTGTGTTCCTGGAACCAGTCGCACACCCCTTGGAGGCATCAACACTAGAGTGATCATCAAATAGAAGCCATTGCTCTTTCCACGTTTATAAGTGTGTCACAGAAAAATTCTCATCGGCCACCACCGGGAATCGAACCCAGGGTCTTCCGGTTACGTGCCAGACATGCTTCCACTGCACCATAGCGGCCTTTAAATTCTCCAGACTCGCATACAACAAACTGCCAAACCACCTGACAGGTTGCTTTCTTTGGAGCCCTGCACAATGCTGGGGATTCACCAAAGATGAACAGTAGCAACTGAACAAATAACTAGAAGGAGAATGAGAAATAAATACAGTTGACGTGGATTAGGAACATCAAATAAAAGTCATTGCTCTTTCCACGTTTATAAGTGAATCGCGGAAAAAAATTCTCATCAGCCGCCACCGGGAATGGAACCCAGGAAGACCCTGGGTTCGTTCCTGGCGGCGGCTGATGAGAATTTTTCCGTGACTCACTTATTAACAAGGAAAGAGCGATGACTTCTATTTAATGTTCCTAATCCACGTCAACTTTGTATTTATTACCAGAGTAAACGTCCAACATGAAGGGATGCATGTGGTCAGCGAGGATGGACAGGTAGCCATTGGCATTCAGAGACCCATCCAGTGGTACCAGGTCATACCAGGAAAACATCCCACAGACATGCACACTGCCACCGCTGGCCTGTACTTGACCGATAAGCGTGTCCAGGTGTTAGTTCTCGTGTCTGACGCCATATCCGCCACCGCCAGTCACTTCTGTGGAGTAGAAACCTCAATTCATCAGAGAAGGCAACCTTTTGGTTCACATGGACAAGCTTATCGGTCGAGTACAAGCTAGCGATGGCAGAGAAGGCAACCCAATTCATCGGAGAAGGCAACCTTTTTCTACTCTTCCACTGTCCAATAACAGTAATCCCATGTGAACTGCAGGCGTTGACTCCAGAGATCCAAGAGTAACAGGGTTCGTTCTACTGTTATCAAGAACATGTACCTGGCTGCCTCAGCATTCATTTGCATGGTTAATTGCTGCACTGTCATGTGTAGATTACCCTTTACCAGTAGACGTTTTTCTCTGGGGTCGACAGCCTTTGGGACTCCACAGTTATGACGTCAGGAAGTACTCGGTGTGTCAGTGGTCCATTTTTGGTACACCCTTATTACAGCATCTCGTGAACAGCCCACAAAGTCTGCTGTTTCTAAGAAGCTTCCACCCTGGCACGGTAGCCGATGGTCATTCCTTTTTGAACGTCCATCAAATCACTACCTCTGCCCACAAAACACACTATGGCTCATATCTGTTCGGGCCAGCCACTTGTATCTCCGTGTGGCTTTGTCACATGCACTCAGACTCTTCAGGGTAGGTACACTGCAATTCTGGGGGTGGTCATATTATTTTGAAACAGTGTATATTGAATGTATAATAAAAAACAAAATACTTTTCATATAATTCTTCTCGAATATCAGTTTTCAACTTTTTCTTTTAACAAGAATTTGGTGAAATGAAGGCATGAACATTTTGATGTGGATGTGTAACTCCGTCCTGGTAGCTGCCAATAACAGTGACCAATGGTAATTTAAATTTTTCACATATTGCTTTTCATTAATGAAATTTTAGTTTCCAGCTGTATTCCAAATTGTGAAACCTTTTCCTGAAAATGTAATTTAATCTGTTTGACACCATGTTTTGGTGCTCATTTGTTCTAATCCATACTCTTCGCCTTATATATGCTTTTTTTACTGAGCATAATTATTTTTCCAAGCTTCATTTTTTTTTAAGGATATCACCCACTGGCTTTGTCTGCAAATAAGTTTCTCAAATAAGCATGAAACATCATTTGCAATACATCTGGCTTGAGCAATTTTAATCTTTGTACATTCTCACAAATTAAAATTTGACTATTGAACCTTTCTTTTACCATTTACCACTCAAATTTCATGCATACCTGCCAACTTCCAGAAACCAAAATCCGTTAAAAAAAAAAATAAAAAAAATCGATATATTCATTGAAATGATGCGTCACTCATATTGATTAAATGTACCGAACATATCGATTAAAAAAACTATAGGTTACCTAAATCAAGTATCAACTTTTAACTGATATGACTACAGATGTTTGAATTTATCGGCACATTTTTGTCGATTCAAATAGAATTACACAATTTTTCATTACTATGATCTAAAAAGAGATTATTTATTTTTATGGAAGTTAGCATCTAAAGGGATGGATGTTCCACTCTTTCACCCCCAAATCCAATAGGACTGTAACCCACGCCTTCAGAACAAACTAAAATGTTTTCAAAAACGAACCATTTTCATAGTAGGATTATCTTGCCGAGAGACAGACGATGAGACAGTCAAATAAAAGAAAAAAAAATGAAATAAATGAGTGATTGGGGGACACTAATTGGTAAATTATGCTCAACTAAAAACGAAGTGAACAAAATTTTTTTTTTTTGCCCAAATCGCATCCAGTTTATTATAACTTTTAACAAAGGAAGTTAATTTCCTATTTTTTTTTCCCCACACAGTCAGCATCAGACTTATGCTTTGCACTAGAAATATTTTAGGAAAAAAATATTTGGGAAAATCGTACTCTTGGTCAAAAGAGTGCGATAGATTTTGTTGTTTACGATCAGCGTTTGAAACACTCAGTTGTTGACACCCGTGTGATGAGAGGTGCGGATGTTGGTTCTGATCATTACTTGGTAGTGTCACGAGTGAAACTTAACGTTGGTTGGAGGAAAAGGAATAGGAAGAGACCCAGGATAGAAAGAATAAAGGTTGATAGGCTCCTTGACGATAATCAGCGGTATTCTGACTTACTCAGAGAACGACTGAAGGATCTGAAATCTTGTGAGACTGATGTAGAAAAGAAGTGGGAATGTTTTAAGAACTGTGTTGTTACTGCTGCTAAAGAGGTCTGTGGCACCACAATAGTGGGTAACAATAGAGGTGATGCTTGGTGGAATAGTGAGATTGATGAGGCAGTAAAGAAAAAGAAGGAAGCCTATTTGGGGATGTTGCAAGGTAGTCTCTGTGGATGAATATCGCTGTGAAGCTGCTAAGCTGGTTCGCCACAGTAAGGCAAAAGATAGGAAAGAGAAAGTGGAAAGGCATGACCTGGCTTTTTGGAAAACTTAGTCCTTCGGGAAGTACACGAGACTCAGGAAAAATAGGGGAAACAAAGTTGTAAGTTGTGTGAAGAATGAGATTGGGGAAATGATATGGGAGCCCAATGAGTTAAGTGACTGACAGATGGGGCAAATACTTCTGTGAGTTATTAGATCAGGAGAGCAAAAATGATTCTGAGGCAGATGATGTCACAATGAGGGATGAAAGCACAGGAGGGATCTCAAGAGAAGTGTGTAAAGTTCTAAAATCTCTTCAGAATGGTAAGGCTCCAGGAGTTGATGGCATAACTGCAGAGATGTTGAAGTATGGTGGTGACTCTATAATTGACTGGTTAACTGAAATTTGCCAGTTGTGCTGGGAGTTAGGAATGGTCCCTCGGGATTGGAGGGATGCTATCATTGTTCCCTTGTATAAGGGAAAAGGTGATCAGACTGAATGCAAGAACTATCGTGGTATTAGCCTACTGAGTGTGCCAGGGAAAGTGGTAAGGTTGTTATTGAAAAAGTACAGGGTCTAACATCAGAGAAAGTGTGGGATGTTCAGAGTGGTTTTTATGCCTGGTAAAGGCTGCACTAACCAGATTTTTGCATTACGCATGATGATTGAAAAGTATCTGGCTGTTGGGAAGAAAGTTTTTACTGCCTTCAAAGATTTAGAGAAAGCTTACGACAGTCAATAGGACACTTTTGTGGAAGGTATTGAATGAATATGGTGTTACTGGGAATCTACTTAATAGTGTAAAAGCCATGTATGCTGATAGTAGAGCTTGTGTACGAGTGAATGGTGTTTTATCAAAATGGTTTTCCATTGGTGCAGGAGTTAGACAAGGTTGTGTAATGTCACCATGGCTGTTCAATATATTTATGGGAGCATGCATGCGTGATGCCAAAATAAATAGTGGTTTATGTCTTGGTGATATCAGTGTGTGCAGATTGCTGTGTGCTGATGACACTGTCCTGTTTGCAGAGTATGTTGACTCGGATGCACGAAGTTTGCATGAAATTCAAACTGAGTATAAATAACGGAAAAACCAAAGTTATGGTGTTTGAGAGAGGAATGGGTAGCACTGAATGTAATGTAAGTATAAATGGCACTGTGATTGACCAGGTGAGTGAGTTTGTGTATTTAGGAAGCATGTTTGACAGAGAGAATAAGTTGGATGGTGAAATCGGTAGGCGAGTGAATTCTTCTTTGAAAGTCACAGCTGCTCTGGGAGGTTTTCACAGGAATGATGGGTTCTCTAGAGTCCCGCATGGCTTCGTATGAAACAGTAATTATTCCTACTCTGATGTATGGCAGTGAAACCTGGGTACTGCAGAAGAAACATAGGAGTCGTTTGTGTGCTGGAGAAATGCGTTACTTACGTGGGGTTTGTGGCAAGACACGATCTGATTGTGTGAGGAATGAAGATGTATTGCAGTTGTGTGATGTGAAGCAAAATGTTGTTAGCAAGGTGGAGACCAATATACTTCGGTGGTTTGGCCATGTTAAAAGAATGAGTGATGAAATGCTTACTAAGAAAATATTTTAAGGCCAAGGAAGACATGGATGGATCAGATTCAAGAGTGTGCATGGAAAAAAGATTGAGTATGAAGTATAAAAGATCTTGTGTACAGCGTGTAATGGATATCAGTGAAGCACGAGTTGTATGTCAAGATCGCTGTAAATGGCGAAGTTTGATACGACAACAATAAGTAAAAATATCTGGAAGTTTATTTCTTTTTGGAGCTAACCTCTGAATCTCAGAGAACAGCTTAGTGATATGTATGTATGTGTACTAGAAATATTAGTAATATCATTCTTTCCACCACGCGAAGCGCTGAAATTACATCGGCACGTAGTGCAAAATGCGTGTTTTTCATTTTTTGAAGATTTTGCAATACACGAGAATTCCGCAGAATACACATCACTAAAAGTTTTATAGTACCCCCCCCCCTCCTTCATATTGCTGCTCATAGTGAATCATTGAAACTAAATTTATTGACACTTGAAAAAAAAATGCAAGTAAAACTGCTATAGTAACAGCTTAAAGAGATGAAATTTGCAGAGGAAAAAATAGTACCCCAACATATTAATTTTGTTGAATCAAGCCAAGACATTTTTATGCGTTATCAAGCGACGAACAAACAAGCGCAGTTGGAAAGCGTTGAAAACTTACTAACGGACCAGCAAACTAAATCATTGCTGGAGAAGCACTGGCTCGAATGAACATTGGCTTTACCCCCCCCCTTTTTTTTTTTTTTTTTTTAAACTTCCTCTTATAGTAGCATTCTTTCGTTAGGCCAAATTTATTGCCAGAGAAGTTACGAAACCATGCCCCAATGCATTTTTAATTTCACAAAACTGGCAGCTTTTGCTTAATTTCGTCATGTTGGGTATCGATCTGGGCTTAAAAATTCCACAGATTTAAAATCCGTTTGAATTTTTTTTCTACGATAACTACGTTCTGAGATATCATTTCGAACTGGGAGTAATAAATACACATGCTCCAACGCTACACGCACTTTACACTGGCCTATTGAGAAGTTGCGATCCAGGGGCAAACAATGCATTATCTGAAGAGGAGGAGGGGGGAAAACAGCGAGAGAGAGCCAATCCCAAGGTTAAACAAGCCCAGCTGGTTGGTGCAGTAAAGTTTACGTACAGCGCAAGTTTTAGTGTTGAAACAACGCAAAACAATAAAACTAAAACGTGGGAAAACTGCGGCAAATGTTCCCACATAAACACATGTGACTGAAAAGTTATTCGTAACTTACATCGGCGCTCTACTTTAAATAAAAGTTTTAATAGTGGGTGCGAAATCATCAGAAAAATAAAAAAATCTCTGAGAATCGTGAAATCTGTAAAATTAACATTTTGCCCATAAAACAAGTCCCATTTCCGTAAATTTTACAGGTAATTCGTAAAACCTGGCAAGTATGTTCATGTGATGAGCTTTACTTGTTTCCTGTGTAGATGGCAGTTTCAGAAGGTGTTTAACAGACTTTGGGCAGGTGGTGGTTCATTGAGGGTATTTCCATACTCTGAAAACACCAAACATTTTCAATGTGCAGGTATTCAGGAAAATCTGTTACAGCAGACAAAAAGCTACAATTAAACAAACAAACAAAAAAATGGGGGGGGGGGGCTCCAGATAATTAAACTTATGTCCAAAGAGTTAGTGAAAAAGAATGCTGCTGTTTTTGTATTAACAAATATACCACACCTGGAAGTGTGTATTGTTATCTCAAGTGCATAAAGTACTTGTTCCAAAGGAACTCAAAAGCTTCCACCCGAAACCATTTTGCAAAATTCCTTGTTCATAAGGGAAATGCAATTGTATGGGGCTTTTACTCAATCAGTGCCCAAAACTGGTGATTTCAGTTTAACAAGTCTTGTGAATGTTCTCAGAAAATTTACATATCCACATAAGGAATCCCAGAGCTGCCTGGTTGAGTCAACTTTTGAGTTCCTTTGGAACAAATGCATTATGTACTATTTTTGCTATGCTCTACCTTCAAAAACTAATAAGATAGCCACCTTAGGAGTTTGTGTGTGAACAGTGTCATATTGAAAGGCATGGAATGGATGAACAAATAAAATTTATTATAATAAAGAATACACACATTTTTTTCTTATAAAATAATTTCATTTTGTATCAAATTCTTACAATGCATTCAATTTGCCATAACAACTGTACAGAATTCAGTTTAACCTGTTAAAGAAAAAAGGTAAAAATTAGTACATATATACTGAATAACTAACAAATTAAAATGTCAATTATGAAATCGTAGCTCCAAAAGGGCCTTTATTTGCCATGATGTGAGGCTACACAGTGCAAGATATTGGCTGAACTGATGACATTAAAACCAATGGAAGTGAATTGCACAATCAATCACAGTTAAAAAAAATGAGACCAAGTCTTCGAACAAGTCTCAATATTAGTGTGTTCATTTTTATTTGTGCAATTCACTTCCTTTTCTGTCTAATTTAGGCTAAATGATGCATTTTACAAGCAAAGCAGAAAATTCAGGGGGGGGGATAGTTTTTAGACAATATTTCGCAACAGCGTAATACCGATATATATTTTTTTTATCACATCAAATGAAGATTGAGCGTTGGACAGTGAAGCCTTGCTGCATTTTGAACTACGATTTTATAATCGATCAACTGAACTGATTTGTTGTCCTTGTTTTCAAGGTATATAATATAATGGATTGTACCAGCAAGTTTTGATATTACTTCCTTTTCCACATCATTAACAGAAAATAAAACTCCGAAGTATGCATACTACACAGTATCTCAAACACCTATTTCACTTGCCTTCAGGATGTACATAAAAAAACCCAACATTTATTGCACTAGAAACACGAAATAATCAACAAAAAAGAAATCTAAAGAAGTCAATTTTCTGGGGATGTATATAGTATATTGCCACAATAGACACTGAAGCTACTGCCAGAGACATAAATTTAAGCTTCTTTAACAAGACAAAAATGTCAACAGTATTTCAACTGAAGCAAACCAACTTTGAGGGACTGTTTACTGCCCAGGATCCTTGCCAAAGTGAGAAGTGGAGTCATTTTTGAAGTTTAATTTCTCAGAAAATGCATAGTTGCCTATTGCTAATACACACACAATTGACGTGGATCGTGGAAAGAGTGATGACTTCTGTTTGATGTTCCTATTGCTATATTAACAAACAAAAAATCGGGCATTTCCCCTTTATGTTCAAAATTGGAACTTCAACTCTCCATCACTGTCCTTCATTCCCTGTACAGTGAGCATGCAGTTATGTTTTTGAACATAATCTAAATATAAACAAAAAGAAAGCATGCTTGCCCACATGTTTTAAGCGAAATTAAATATCAAAAATTGGTACTGCATTGTTCACTTTGCCTTGAAAACAATTTTACGGGTCACAGAAATGACTCTGAAATTAAATTTTGCTTTTAAGAAGGGGGGGGTGCTGCTGCTGCTTACTCTACCATTCGGTTTCGAAGAAAAGACTAGATTTGAAAATTATGTACTATTTTCATCCCTGATAGAACAATAATTTCCTGCACAGTTCAGAACATTCTCAGAAAACATTGAAGAAATATGTCAAGATATTAAAAACATCTATTAAACAAACCCAAAAATGTTTAATAAATGTTGGAATCTTGAAAACACTGAACTACTAAGCATTGTGTAAGGGTAAAATTTCCAGGACAACTACAAACCATGCAAAAAAAAAAAAAAAGCTGTCAACTCGTCAAATTCACTACATGGATCTAAAGGTTATAATGCTCAGTGTCAAATTTTGTACACCATTGCAGATGAAATTCCATTTAAACAAATAAGCAACATCTTTCAGGTACGTAGGTCATACTCAAAGTAATGAACTTAGCTGCATTACATGGACAGATTGCAAATTGGGAGAATGATAGTTTATCTCTCATTGTGGTCATGAATGCCACATGACAACGCCAGTATCAGTCAGAGTAGCAGAATGTAGACGTACACGCGTATGCCGTACGCGGATAGTTACCAAATTATTAGTGTAAAAGCCATATATGCTGACAGTAGAGCCTGTGTACGAGAGAATAGTTTTATCAAAAAGGTTTTCTATTGGTGCAGGAGTCAGGCAAGGTTGTGTAATGTCTCCATGGCTGTTTAATATATTTATGGATGCGTGATGCCAAAATAGATAATACTGGTTTATGTCTTGGTGATACCCGTGTGTGCAGATTGCTGTATGCTGATGACACTGTCCTGTTAGCAGAGAGCAAAAGTAAGTTGCAGAGTATGTTGTCCCGGATGTACGAAGTTGGCATGAAATTCAAACTGAGTATAAATAAGGGAAAACCAAAGTTATGGTCTTTGAGAGAGGAACTGGTAGCACACTGAATGTAATGTAAGCGTAAATGGCACAGTGATTGACCAGGTGAGTGAGTTTGTGTATTTAGGAAGAATGTTTGACAAAGAGAACAAATTGGATGGTGAAATTAGTAGGCAAGTGAATTCTTCATTGAAAATCATGGCTGCTCTGGGAGGTTTTCACAGGAATGATGGTTTCTCAAGAGAGTCATGCATGGCTGTGTATGAGAGTGTAATTGTTCCTACTCTGATGTATGGCAGTGAAACCTGGGTACTCCAGAAGAAACTTAGGAGTTGTTTGTACATACATATCACTAAGCTGTTCTCTGAGATTCAGAGGTTAGCTCCAAAAAGAAATACAAACTTCCAGATATTTTTACTTATTGTTGTCGTATCAAACTTTGCCATTTGCAGCGATTTTGACATACAACTCGTGCTTTACTGATATCCATTACACGCCGTACACAAGATCTTTTATACTTCATACTCATAATCTTTTTCTCGTGCAGACACTCCTGAATCTGATCCACCCATGTCTTCCTTCCTGCCACTTGGGCTGAAAAGATTTTCTTAGTAAGCATTTCTTCACTCATTCTTTCAACATGGCCAAACCACCGAAGCATATTGGTCTCCACCTTGCTAACAACATTTTGCTTTACATCACACAACTGCAATACATCTTCATTCCTCACACAATCAGATCGTGTCTTGCCACAAACCCCACGTAACGCATTTCTCCAGCACACAAACGACTCCTATGTTTCTTTTGCAGTACCCAGGTTTCACTGCCATACATCACAGTAGGAACAATTACTGTTTCATACACAGCCATGCGGGACTCTCTAGAGAACCCATCATTCCTGTGAAAACCTCCCACAGCAGCTATGACTTTCAAAGAAGAATTCACTCGCCTACTGATTTCACCATCCAACTTTGTTCTCTCTGTCAAACATGCTTCCTAAATACACAAACTCACTCACCTGGTCAATCACAGTGCCATTTATACTTACATTACATTCAGTGCTACCCATTCCTCTCTCAAACACCATAACTTTGGTTTTTCCCTTATTTATACTCAGTTTGAATTTCATGCAAACTTCGTGCATCCGAGTCAACATACTCTGCAACTCGCTTACTGTAAGAAAATCTTTTTAGCCCAAGTGGCAAGAAGGAAAGGCAGAGGAAGGCCAAGGAAGTCATGGGAGGATCAGTTTCAGGAGTGTCTGCATGAGAAACAAATTACGAGTATGAAGTATAGAAGAGCTTGCGCGTACGGCGTGTAATGAATGTCAGTGAAGCCCGAGGTGTATGTCAAGATAGCTGTAAACGGAGAAGTTTGATACGGCAACAGTAAGTAAAAACTATCTGGTACTTTGTATTTATTTTTGGAGCTAACCTCTGAATTTTAGAGAACAGCTTAGTGATATGTATGTATAAGACCGGTGGGAGTTAAGTGTTCTTGCAAGCCTTGATGTTATGCGACATACCTAATCGAATTCACAAGAATGTCCACTGGTCTCTCTTCAGGTGGTTGGAAACATCTTCGCTGATGGGACTCATTTGTAACTAGGAATTGGTTGACAAACCCATAATCTTGTATCACAATGATAACATTATGTTTATAAAAAAGGAATGGGGTATCAAGCAATAAAATATCAAAACTAAAGGCCATAATCATCGGCAATGATTTAGAGGTTGACAGTATAAAATATCATAATGCATAAGAGGGAGCAGCAAGGAAATGCTTTAAAACCGACAGCTAAAACGAGGTTGGGGTAAAAGACCAAGAAAAACTCCAGGACTGTAATATTTGTAAAATACAAACTTAAACATATTGCTTGCTATCCGAAGTTGACAATGTCATCTTAAAACTCGACACCATTTTGAACCAAATGCATTTCTACTGTATGTCTATGGCTGTCGTCAGTGGTAGAGGAACTCTTTCAACATTGCGGTTCTGCTCAAAATCTGCACTTTCGAGTCTCGTTGATGTGGCACCATCTATTAGGGGTTCAGTACAAGATTTCTTAAATAGTCGTCGAGCTTCCTGTATATTTTTGCATTTCTTATGTTTCCAAGCATGTGACAGTTCATATGGTGTGTTATTATTGCAATTAAATGACTTAGTTTTTTTCGATCAAAACTGCCTTGAATATAAGCATCTGTTTATGGTTGTAATGGCTGGTTTTTAATTCGACAATAATACCGAACCTGACTGGATTGATGTTAAAACAATAATGCATCAAGGATGTTTAGCCTGGTGTTTGTTCTTTAATTTTAATATTTAAGTTGCGCTGTTATTATTATTTTTTAAATTTGAGGTTTAACGACCACCGTGAGCAACTCAATGGGCTATAAGCAGTCACCCGTCCCAGGGAAGGGAGAGAGCCAGCGCCGTAAGACAAACGCAACATTCATGCCTCACCGGGGTGGCAGTTGCGCTTTAAGAAACCACAAGAAATATATAAACAGAAGTGAAGGGAACCGACAGATTTCACAAGCAGCAGTCAAACTTATTAGATGTAAGAACAAAAAGGTATGTATAAATATTAAAACTAATGAGAAATGAATCCCATAAAGAAACCTCTTTAAGAATACATGGCAGGCACATATGCATGTCATTATCAACACAGAAGTGCCACATTTCCCACTGCTTGCCATCTCTTCAGAAAACTTGAAAATCTCATCACCTTGGGAGAAGGAATTTTACGAGCATATCCTGATTTCTGTTCAAACATGCTACCCTTACATCACTTAGAACAATGAAGTTCCAAATAACTGAAGCTAATACTTCCTCGTAGAGTTGACTATCTATTCTCACCTAGATCAGTAATCAGCAGTGCTTCAGATATCAGAAATCAATGAGAAATGAATTTCAGAAAGAAATAGTTCAGGTTCTCATCAAGGGTTCTTCCTGAAGACCACTTTTTTCATGGGATTAATTTCTCATTAATTTCTTCTGTGAAGTTATCTAAATCACTGGAGATTTGTGACCTATATCTGTGCCTAGATGAAAAAAGATCAAAACTACAAGTAAGTACTGGATTGCTTTTGACTATGGCAAATCTGGAAATTGTGCAGATTTTTAAGCTACAACTGTTTAGCTTCAATTACTTGGAATTTCACTCACTGTCTTAGATGCTTGAACAGAAATTGGGAGATATGGGCTCAATTTCTGCTCTAGGGTGATGCAATTTTCACGTTTTCTGAAGAGATGGATATATAGGAAACAGTGGGAAATATGGTGCTTCTGTGCTGATAATAACCTAAGGGCCATCTAGAAAGTAAGTACTGTTTGAAAATAATATATATATTTAAGGTAATTTTTAATGTGAGATGAATTCTACATACCTTAATCTACTTTTCAACATATTCTCCATGGATGTTAAGAAATTTGTCATACCATGGCACAAGTTTCTGGATACCCTCCTCATAGAAGTCTGCCACCTGTGTTTTGAGCAACACCTCAACCGTTGTCATTGAACTGCAAGAAAACATTTCAAGTGGAGAAACAAATGATAGTCATTGCACAGCAAGTCTAGGCTGTAGGAAGGGTGGACCAGCTGCTCCCATCCAAATTTAGAGACCAGGTTTTAAGTCACATTTGCAGCACGAGGCCTAGCAGTGTCATGCAGCACCATTTATTTTGAATTGCACGACAAAACTTTCTCAGTCTCTCGCAATAAACAGCTGTGTTTACTGTCTTGCCTTCAGGCAGGCATTCCACCAAAAAATTCTTTTCCTGTCCCCAAAGACAGCACACATGACCTTCCTCATTGACCTAATCTGTTTGAATGTTTGGCCATAGGCGAGCCCAAAAATTCTAAAGCAGATCCCATGCGCTTCGCTTTGTGCTCTTCCGTCAACATCTTTTGCCCCCATGGTGCACACACTTTGCAGTACTGAATCTTTTCTGTTACAATGATTTCATGCAGTACTGATTTCAGAACTTCAGAGAAATTTTCTGATCAGAAATTGATCAGAAATTGTGAAGTTTCTGTTCTCTGTAATGCTTTCATTCACTCTCTCCACTAAATTTTCCATGACCAGAGAAGGCCTACCACTGCACAATTCATCATGAACACTCTGTCATCCTTCATTAAACATTCAAACCCACTTCCACACAATTCCTGCATTCATTGCGTTTTTCCGTAAATTTCACAAATTTGCCAATGAACCTTACCAGGTCCAACATTTCTCGCATTCAGAAACCTTATCACAGACCGAACTTTGCAGTCGGCGGACCATTCTATTAACTTAAACATTATTAATGCACAGCACAAACCTGTAACATATGCACAACCTCACAAAATGACATCAGGGTGTGGCTAATGGACAAGGCAACACAACTGCGCATGCACAACTCTGAAGTGAATACTTGCGCAGGAGTGATGCACAAACAGTACTTACTTTCTGGATGGCCCCCATACATGTATAAATGTGATTTGTGTATACACATATGTATTTCACTCACTCATATATTGATCCAGCTTTTGAGTCATTTCTGGAACAGCCTTAAAAAGATCAGCAACAAGGCCTAAATCTGCAACTTGAAATATAGGAGCTTCAGGGTCTTTGTTGATTGCTACAATTGTCTTGGAATCTTTCATTCCTGCAAGATGCTGTATAGCACCAGATATTCCAACTGCTATGTACAGCTCCTACAAGACAAATGGAAATATATAATTAGTTAAAATTCAAACAGATTGCTTGTCACATGAAAAATAATAATTTTTTTTTTGCACTTTGTCTTCTATGAATGCGTCCTTTGACCACAGTAGCGGAAGACAAAATATGAATGATCAAACAGTTTAACTTCAGCTTGATATACTTTTGATACTGGTACTGATGGCTTGCATGAGGTTTGTAGAGTGAGTTTTAGAACTGGAAAAGTGTTTTACAGGCTAAACAGAAAATTCTGGCATGTGTTGAGCATCATTAAAGTCAGATAATAAAACTACAGAAAGGTATTTATCCACAATACGATAAAAGGTGGTGGGAAAGTATATATATCTATGCTACTTTTCAATTAACACAGTTCTCCAATACAAACAGACGTGATGTGAAGTTATCCCATCTAAGCATGAAAAGAAGGTAGATAGGAGGTATAACTGCCTAGCCATGCTGTCTTCTACAAGTGTCTTGTCTGTAGTTTTTCAGACTACAGATGAGACGGGTAGGTAAAGACAGAAATTTTAAGCTATAAGTTAAAGAAAAATCAGTTTCTGAAATTACCACTGCACAGTATTTTTAATGGTAAATCTTCAGAATTCTGAAGGCTACACAATGCTAATTTATTAAAGGTTTTGAAATATTTTCTCCACTTTTTGGTACAGGAGAGAGAAAAAAGTGTTTTTTTTTTTTTTTTTTTTTTAAGCAGAGCAACTTAATTGGCTACAAGCAATAGCCCGTTCCTAATTTAGGGCCACTGGTTCCAGGAAAGGAAGACAGCCAGTTCCATAACATAAAACACAACATCCATGCCTCACTGGGATTTGAACCCGGACCCATCTTGGATG
The DNA here is from genome assembly GCA_039090855.1 of Macrothele yani. Classification (NCBI taxonomy): domain Eukaryota; kingdom Metazoa; phylum Arthropoda; class Arachnida; order Araneae; family Macrothelidae; genus Macrothele; species Macrothele yani. The sequence continues at coordinate 97,203,649 of CM076992.1, read as the reverse complement.
AATGGTCGGTCAGAAGCCAGCACTTAGACCACTGTGCCACTGGAGCTGCAAAGAAGAGTTATCTACTTCCCTCTTGTTTTGAAATGTAATCTCACCTAATGCAGCACACTTTCATCCATATTATGTCACAGAGATTAGCACGGCACACTGGGCAACAATTCCCCCCCCCTTCTCTCCCTCTGCCACTACCTATTTTTTCAGTGCAAAACAAAAATTCTCTTCTTACAAGATAACTATTTTGCTGGTAACTCCTGTCATACAGGCAGTATACATTAGTTGCCACACACACCTAAAATCCTAGTCAACAAATACAACTCATACAAAGTAAATAGTTTTGCAGACACCAAATAGATTGGGTAAATACTGTACATATAGAAAGTGAGCTGTAAAAGGGAAAGAGAGAAAAAAAAATCTGTTTCAACTTTTCAAACCAAATCTGCATGAAATAAGGCAACAAATAGACTTGATTGACAAACCATTAGATACCTACTTAATAGCAAGTTGGTGGTCCTCTAGTGCGAATAAAAGCCTGTACACACTGAGGTATCAACTACACCAGATGCCAGAGGGTTTCCAGAGGTTATGCATGTTGCAGCATTTTCCACAACTCCACCCGATAAGTCAGTCCAGGATCTATGGATCTGATGTTCTGCTCTATAGGCATCCCAGAGAGCTTCCACAGGGTTTAAATCTGGGGACCACTGGATGGCTCCAAACTCAGATGAGTGTTCCTAGAGCTATGCCTGGGTGTTTGCAGCCCTGTGGGGTGGCCCATTGTCCTGCTGAAACAGACCATTGGCTGCAAAATGCATGAAGACTATGAAAACATGTAGGTGATCAACCAGCACATGCTAGTAGCGCACAGCAGTTAAGGTTCTCTCCAGACACACGATGGGACCTAATGTGACCCATGAGAAGACCCCCCAAACCATCATACAGCCAAAGTGGCACAACAGGGCCATGACCGCATGCTGTCACTGCTATACCTGCAGTACTGCACCCTCCCATCAGCTTGGTACAGTCATCTGAAATTGAGATTCATCTGACCACATGACACAGCACCACTCTGCTGATGTTCCAGACACCAAGCGAGGTGTAATGTTTAATGATGAGCAGTCAACAGTGGCACACGAGTAGGGTGTTGGCTCTCGCAGCCCAGGGTATGCAGCATGAGCCGTATCGTTCTCTAGCTGACACTGCTTGGGTCTCCGACATTTAACCTGGATGTTATTTGCGCCACTGTTGTGAACTGGTCAGTCTGTATGAGCCTGGATTGTCTACATCGATCCTAGTCATCAATGGCGTGTGGTCAGCAACTGCTCGCTCTCTGGGCACTGGTACATCTGTCAAAGTTAAACTTGCAGTACACCCTTGATATGGTTGCCTTTGGGAACCCTAAGGTTCTCACCACTAGGGCGATAGAACGACCCATCTGTCTTGTGCCGACAATGCATTCTCGATCAAAGTCGCTCAGATCACTACATTTATCTATGTTCGCCGACTGCGATACACTGGTGGGAAGCCCTGTGGTCCACCTATTTATCTCCTGAGTTCAGTTTGGGTCTGTTCCACTCTGCACAAGGGATGCCCACATCAACTGCCCATCACTCATATTTTTAATGTTTGTCCACTGAATAAAAAAATAAAAATAAAAAAAGACACTACAAGCATTAGCTTCATATGAATGTAGTATATTTAAATTATGGGGAACAAATAATTGTGGAGAAAAAATTATTTTGCATGTCAGTGTCACAGCTGATTTTGAAAAATGGAATTTTAGTTCCAAAAATCGATTAAAAAAAACTCAGTACTCATAAAAAAAAAAATTATCACATAAATTACATGACTACAAGACTAGGCACTAGCCTTAATTACACCGAGAAAGGAGTAAATAATAGAGTATTCAGGTGGGGGAGATTTTCTTGTCTGTTGTCCAAAGATACTTCCAAGATGCTGTAAGGTGCATTCATATTTCAAGAGTTAAAGGTATGTACCATGTGGACACTGTAAGACCTACTCCATCACCAGTGCAGGGGAAAAATAACTGTTTCAATTTGAGGAGCAAAACTGCCTCTCAAACTTAAAAATTCACATTGTTGCAACAATGTACGACTACGAGTAAATTGTTTCCCTAATCATTCACATCACATAAGAATAAGCATGCAGCTCAGTAAAGACATAACATTTAAAAGATTAAGAATAACACTGGGCAAACAAGTCTAGCACCTTGCATTTTTAACAGGATGGAAGTACAATAAGGTAGTACCAAAGTACTTGCAGATTCATACTAAAACGCAAGGAGCGAGAGATAAGAGAATTATTGGAATAGCAGAGCAGAAAAGACTAAAAACCAAAATACGAAGAAAATGAAAATATATTTTCTGTTTAAGTAATAGATGTTATACAGAGTATAACAAATTGTACTATAGATATTCTAGTTGTATAATTGACCACGAAATGAAAGTAATTAATATTTATCTAGACAATACCATACAGAAAAAACGTGCAAGACATTACAAAAGTTTGAATATTTAACATCAAGAACAATGCATCATAAAAGGCAGAATTATGAAGAAAGTCCAAAATACATCAATAAATCAGATGTGAATTTAACTGCACTTCAAAAAAAGCATTAAATAGAGGATGTAAATATGCATATACCAAAGAGTTGAATAAAACTGAGAGGTATATTCCTAAATTTGAGAAAGTTATACAAAAGCTACCAGTCTCTGCAGGAACCTACCAGGTTCAAAATTAATCGTGCCATTACTAAGACGATGGTACACAAATTAAAAGCCAGACCAACATGCATAACATATGAGAGAGAAGCTTTGTTTGAGCTGAGAAATAACCCAGAAATTAATATAATGGCTGATAAGGCCAAGCAAATGATTATTTTAAATAGTTCTGAATATAAACAAACAATGATGACATCCATTCAAGAGTTGGAAACAGAAGAAATAGTAAACGATCCCACAAGCAGAATTATTAGAGTCATATCCAGTTTCAGAAATCACAGTTACCTTCTGGAACAAATCATTAAAGCTGCTTATCCGCCCAGTGGAGCTTCTATACCAAAACCTTTGTTAAAATCAAGACCCATAAGGAAAATAAACCGATTCGACCAATCGTGGCTAAAAATACCGCACCAACCATCAACCTTGAAAGAGCTTTGTTTCAGTACCTAAAACCATTCTACCCCAGTCATGCCTATTCCATTACTAATGCTGAACAAGCAATAAATAAAATCCATAGTATTGAGAATACAGATAACATCAAAATGGTGAGTTTAGATATCTAATCACTATATCCTAATACCCCAACTGATAAAGCCATAGAACAAATTGGTTCAACATAAAATCCCAAGACCTGAGATTAATGACATAGTCAGATGTCTTCAATACATCATGTAGAACAACTATTTCATGTCCCAAGGCAAGATATATAAACAGCCGAAGGGAGCACCGATGGGATCCCCTTTATCTGGTATACTGGCAGAGGTCATCCAAGATACAGAAAATTGTATAATGAATAATAATAGCATAAAATTTCCAACACTATTTATATGATACGTAGATGACATATTAATCTTTGGGAAATACGATGATGATCTTTAGTCTATTATCAATGCATATGCTGGCATATATCCACCCATAAACATAACAGTACAGCAAGAAAAAGAAAATAAACTCCCATATCTTGATATTTTACTAAAAAGGAACATAAATAACATCTCACATCAAGTACAGTACAACCTCAAAAATCCGGACTTTTTCCGGGGTGTTTTTTTTTTTTTTTAATCTGCAGGACTGCAGAGATAGGGAATTTAAAACAACAGGGTAAGATTATGCATATAATGATATTTCAAAAACAAATATACTGATTATTTACTAAAAAGATGCGATAAAATGTTTACAGAAATTTATAGAATATGATGTCGCGATCCCTAAGTCAGCAACACTATGTAACCACAACTGTGGTAACGAAGAAAGTGCGTTGTATGGAAATAAGTTGCACATGTATGAGGAATGCTGCTTGCCAATTGGTTGCTGGAAAAGCATAGCAAGTGTCTTCCTCTAGTGCAGGGTTGTACATATAAAAATAGACTGTATTTTCTTCCTGCGAACACACACTATTGGCACTGAAAATTTCCTGCAAGTTTTCAGGGGTCAAGAATTGTCACAATCCGACGCAGCGAAAAAGCAGGTCTGGTGCTGATAGGGAGCAAATAAGTGTTACCAGTGGTGTTACTACGTACCCCCCGGCAGCTGCGGCGGGGCGTACTGCAGGTTCGAAATCCAGGGAAAATTACTGTGCTAGGGGGCAAAGAAGTAAAGCTTGTGTGTGTGTGGGGGGGGGGGACGCACACGTTCTAGTTACGCCACTGGGTGTTACCGCTTCAGTGCTCCACAAATTCCATAAAATTACTGAACTTGTATGTACGTACATACGTACTGAGTTCTGACCAGTGACAAACAACTTCACCGTGAACTGAAATGTACCCCTGGCCAACTCAAAAATCTGATCCGACCCTTGGCCACGATTGGAGAAAAACTGGAAGGGGGAGGGATAGTTACACATGCTCAGAGAGAGAACGTTTTCCAGTTTTATTTGTTGTGCGACATGCGTTTTCTCATAATTCTGCCGATTGTTCATATGTATGTACATACAAGTATGTACAGATGTTGAATTTTCAAGACACAAAATATCACTTTCCTTTTTTTATTGGTTATATGCTACAGTACTTTCGTACATGCGACTTTTGTACACCTCAAATTGTGTTCATTTCGTGGAGATTTCCCGTACATACTGTACAGTATAACTTAAAATGTTTTTTGTATCAAGTTATGTACTGTATACTATATGATTTGCATTAAAATAAGCAACAAATTTCGCAATGGTTTCATAAAAAAAACTTTTCAGTTAACTTGTACTGTACTGTATGGATTCAAAAATTTGACTTGTACAGAACTCGCACATTGTTGAAAAATTTTACTCCAAATGTATGGAAATGGTACAAAATTTGAGTTGTAAGGAAGTCTGTCATTACATTTCTCATTCTGCTTGAACAGCACAAAAGATTAAAAAAAAAGTTTATATGTAGTTACATAAAAAAGGCGAGGGCATCGGTTTTTGATCACAAAGAACGCGCCATGGGTGATGTGTCATCGGAAAACGAGGTTCGGAAGGCTGCGTGGGGGATCAAAAGTTTCTTCCCTTTGACAATGAATCACTTCTTGGATGGTGGGCGACAGCTCAAGTGCCTACGTTGCGGAAGTCGTACTAGGGAAAAAATGTTAGGAAAAACAATTTCTCCAATTTTTTAAATAATCGAATGTAACTTTTACAGTAACCAAGACACGTCAAAATAAACTCCCATGTGAAATTTCGTCAAAATCCGATGAAAACTTTAGAAGTTAGGCATTTTCTTTTTATTATTTTTAATGAATGTTCGCTGAAAGCCTGCATAGCCCATTCCCCCTCCCTCTCTCTCTCTCTCTCTCTCTCTCTAGCGATCAGCTCACGTGTTCACTTAAAAGAAAAAAAAAACTTTTCACAGCAACTGGCAACACAGGAGAGGCATTAATCTTGCCCTTTCTTTGATTAACTGCACGTGGTAATCTCATCCTCAACGAGTTACAGCCACGTATCGGGATTGAGTACATTCGATAGTTTTTGTAGTTTCGAATAACAGTATGTCTAAAAAACGACCATCGGATACTTCAGTAGTTGCAAAAAGAAAACATACCTTTCTAACAATTGCGAAGAAAGTTGACTTACTTCGGAAATTGGAAAGAGGAATTTCGGTCCGCAATCTTTGCGAAGAATTCGGTGTCGGTAAATCCACGATTTATGATCTCCAAAAACAAAAGGGTGACATTCTGAATTTTTTTGCCGATAGTGATACACCATTGGCGATGGACAAGAGAAAAACTTTACGCCAGGCAAACAATGAAGATTTGGACAAAGTGATGATCGAATGGGTTCGTCAACAAAGAAGCGATAACGTGCCGTTAACAGGACCAATGTTAACAGCGCAGACAAAGATATTTCATTTGGACATGAACTTAAATACCCCGTGTGAGTATTCATCCGGTTGGCTGGAAAAATTAAAAAAACGTCACGGTATTTGACAACTCTGTTTATGCGGTGAAAAAGGAGCTGCTGAGCATTTTGGTGACTAGTTCAGCCAAATGGTAGGAGAGGAAAATTTATCATTAGAGCAGATATACAACGCTGATGAGGCGTCACTATTTTGGCGTTATGTTCCAAGAAAAACTCTAGCAACGGCGCAGGAAACGAATCCTAGTCGAATTAAAGATGTGAAAGAACGACTTACGGTACTAGCCTGCGCAAATGCCGCTGGTACACACAAGCGTAAACTATTGGTTATCAGCAAGTCTGCTAGTCCTCGTGCGTTCAAAGGAGTTAAAGTGTTACCAATACATTATAAATCTAACAAGCGCGCTTGAATAACGAGAGAACTAACAACAGAGTGGTTCAAAAACCATTTTGTACCTGAAGCTCGTGCACACTGTAAAGCTATCGGGCTATCTGATGACGCCAAAATTTTATTAATTTTGGATAATTGTTCTGCTCATCCGCCAGCTGAACTTTTAAGTAGACAAAACGTTCAGGTTTTTTTTCTTCCGCCAAATTGCACATCATTAATACAACCCATGGATATGGGAGTATTGCGGGCACTGAAATGTCGTTACAAGAACGATTTTTTACAGAGGATACTTTGTTTCATCAATTGTGACAGAAGTATTTGTGAAAGACTTCAATATTAGAGATGCGTTATGGTGGGTTTTTTTTTTTTTTTTTTTTGATTGGAGGTTTAACGACCACCGTGAGCAACTCAATGGGCTATAAGCAGTCGCCCGTCCCTAATTTAGGGTCACTGGTTCCAGGGAAGGGATAGAGCCAGTGCCGTAAGACAAACACAACATCCATGCCTGACCGGGATTCGAACCCGGACCCCTTACGAACGAATGATCAGAGGCCAGCGCCTTAGACCACTGCGCCACCGAGGCGGCCATTATGGTGTGCTGCAAATGCGTGGAATAGTGTAACGAAAGACACCTTAAAGAATGCATGGCACAATTTGCTACCGACAACTATATTTATGGATGACGACGATGATGGTGATGATGATTTCGAAGGCTTTCAAAAGAAAAAGCAGAAATTTCTGAGCTTTTAGCTTATTGCAAAGGAACTACTTCTGGCACTTTATTGGATCTGGATGAAACCGATATAACGGAAGTTCTGCACCGATCGTGAATAAATTGAGTGATGGCGAAATTCGCAATCTGATATTAAATCAATAACGACGATAAATCTGGAGAAGAAAAAACAATTGATAATCTTGTACAAATACTAGATGATGCAATTAATGGCCTTGAACAAAGAAACTCCATAACCGAACACGAAATAATGTCCGTATCTACAGAATAAAAGAAAAACTACTTTCTCATAAACCAAAATTAATGAAACAACAATCGTTAGTTGAAATGTTTAAACGAAATGATAAAAGGTAATCTTTTTTTGTATTTGTATATTTTTCTTAAAAATTCCTGTTCTATTATTTTGTATTAAATAATATTTTTTAATTGGCTAACTTGATTTTTGTCATTACTATTACAAAAATAGTGTATTTATTTAATACTAAGTTTGAATTTTATCCAAACTCTCTATAATCCGGAATCAGCAAAGTCCGGACAATTCCGGATTTGAGGTTGTACTGTATATTGAAAATTGACATACCAACCAGTTATTATTCTGGCAGATTCTTCGCACCCATTCAGTTACAAACAAGCTGCGTTTGCATCCTTCATAAAGAGAGCATACACACATTCATCTGATGAAAATACGTTCAATAATGAAATCGAATGAATTCGTGACGTTGCTCAATCTTACGGTTATAATAGGAAAATGATAAATAACTTGATCATAAGATATAACCCAAATAAAACAGTACCCCCAAACCTCGAGAAAAAAAGAGACAGCCACAAAATATATGCGGGATCGCTGCCATACATACCGTATGTAACCAACATTTTGAAGAACATATGTATGAAGACCAACCTAAAATTCGGTGTTACAACTAATGACATTGGTAAAATAACGATGCAGAATCATGAAAATACACTGTTATTGAAAAGGGCCGGAGTGTACAGCATTCCAACGACTGGGAACAATAATAAAAAGACAATATACATAGGCAGCACAAAATGTAATTTTGAAATTAGATTAAACATATTAATAACTGGAATAAGCTTGAAAATAAAACAGCACTTATAGATTACTGCATGAATAAATGATGTAACACTGGACTGGACGAAAATAAAAATTATGGCACAACATAAAACTTGGGGAGAAATATTAACATCTAAAGCTGTATGCATATATAAACATAGAGAAAATGTATGTAACAATAACACTCTCATAAATCTTTCGCATGCATGGCAGAGTTTAATAGATACTGAAAATGCTGTAAATAAAAAGATTTTGGAAGGAAAAGTGAGACACACACAAAGACATAATGCAAAGACTGCCAACAGATGGTGCGGCAGGCGCCCACGAGACGTGATGACGGGGAAACGAGACTAGGTAAAAAATCTTTGAACCAAGGTCAGTACGACCCTGAGCAGTTTGCAGTTCGTATCACGCCTGAGGATGCCAGTGAGTACTGGTGAAATGCGTAGCGTGGTGGCCCGACAGTGGCTCAAATAATGTGACGAGGATTCGTTGGCTTTCATGACCGATTCAGTATGTGGTTTTTACTGTGCATCTTGGTCTTATTTCCTTTTTAATTGAATGTTCTTGCTTCAAATCTTGCTGTTCTTTGTTTTTATCCATTGACTACCCTCACTTTTAGTACGAGGCTACTTTCATTTTTTACATCTCAAGTGACAGCCTACAGGACCAGTTTTTTAACATATGAAAACCTCCAGCACAGGATTTGTAGAATAATAGATTTTAAACAGGATGACCTGAGTACAATAAGGTATGTTTTAATTATTTTCTAGTACTTTTAACAAATATTACAACTGAAATAACGTAGAGTACTAAAAGTGAGGGTATTGTCAGCGATGTCTGGGCTACGGCCATTACACCTAAATAATTATTGATGTGCTGAACAGAAGCATATAATGTGTATGCTTGAAAAATTACCTTTTAAGCAGACACCATGACATATACTCTCATACTATTTTTGACAACTCAATCACTTTTGAACAAGATGCACTTTCTATATTTATTTTGTCAAGCTTGAGTTTTCTTCTGTCTGGCTGTACCATTTCTAAACAATGTCTTAAACAAAGTACAGCAACTAACTAAGGCCACTTTTTTTAAAGAGCTGCAACCCCCTTTTTCACCCCATATTTACATTTGCTACATCAGCTAAAACCCATTTTTTTCAATATTGTCAAGTCCACAATAAGAAACAAACTCAACAATAGCATTTTTTTATACAAATTGCACCTAAGTACTTTTCACGTGTTCTAACACCAGGAAACTTAACTTGATATTGTCTACTCCATTAACGTACATAAAAGAAATTTCATTTTCTGTGACACTGATATCTGAACTACTGTCAATGAAAATGAATACAGTACAATAGTTGGCCACTGCACAAATCACTTTCAACTATGGTTATAATATACATATACAGGGGTCCAAAACTACACTCTCCAACGATGAGTCAAACGTTATAGCTGAGCTGATGAGTGCCGCTACAAGGCAAGCATTTTAATTACCAGCCAAGTTAAACCCATTGGTTTTAATCATTATGGTAAAATTAAAAAAAAAAATTCTTGCTTTTTTTCCATAACATGCATCAGAACAAGAACCGTAATTTGTCATATATAATAACTAATTATGTTCTTGTGCTGCAGTTTTGATAAATAGACTAATGTCTTGCTTTAACCCTTTAAGTGGCCAAAGTATGTGAACCATATAGTGCCCAAAATTTTCTGCACTTTTAAACAGAAATGTTCACAAAGCGGCCGGGTTTTACAAAACCTACAACAAAACAATTCTTTTCCCCCACTATCTCAGCAGTATGGACTATTAGCCTGTCATTTGTGAGAAGATATCCTCTGCTCCATGACCCACGGCATGATGGGGAAGGGACAGTCCCTCTGACAAGGACATAATGCTACTGGGCAGAAACAAGCGACTGAAACATCTCTCTCCTTCCATAGGTTTGTTGCCATTGTTATGGCACTTTTGGTAGGTAATCAGTCAAAAAGGATTAGTGTCAATCATTCCTGTAAATGCCCATTTTCTTTAAAACAAAGCTAAGGGGGAATGCAGCCCTTTCTGATGAGCAGGTTCACTTGATGTAGTCTTTTTTAGACCGAAAATATATTTGTTGGAGCTGATCTCAGCCCATTTTGCTAACCCCGAGTTAATTTGCTCCAGTCTGCTAAAGGATTAAGGCAAAGAACAAAAGTGGAAGCTCTGTTCTGTAAATGGTAACAGCTGTGACTGGACAGCCAGCGAGTTGTCCGGCATTCTGAGCTGTGCAGGTAGGGGTGGAGGTGCGCCTGAAATGGCGGGGGCCAGTCCTAGAATATAGAACAAAGGGCGTGCAAGTGAAATGTTAAAGTGGGAAAGGGAGATGTCATGGAGAAATCGGAGAATGCAAGAAGTTGATGGGGAGGACAGTCTTGTTACTGAGGAGGGAAATGCCAAAATCTCTTGACTAGTGACATGTTCTGCTGACTGGTGGACAAGTATATTTTTTGACTCCTGTATACATACATATTATTAAGCTGTTTTCTGAGATTCAGAGGTTAGCTCCTCAAAAAAGACCATCTGCCAAGTAAACATTTACCTGATGGAACTAGAATTTACTTACTGTTGGTGTATCAAACATTTTCATTTACAGCGATCTTGGCACACAGCTCGAGCTTCACCGACATCCATCACACGATGCACACAAGACCTTTAGTACTTCATTCTCAATTCTTTTCTCATGCAGACATTCCTGAATCTGGTCCTCCCATGATTTCCTTAGCCTTCCTCTACCTTTCTTTCCTGCCACTTGGGCTGAATAAATTTCCTTAGTAAGCATCTCACTACTCATTCTTCCAACATGGCCAAACCACCTAAGAATATTAGTCTCCATCTTATCAACAAACACTTTGCTTCACATTATACAACTACAACACATCTTCATTCCTCACATGATCAGAGCAAGTCTTGCCACAAACTCCCTGTAAGTAACGCATCTCTCCAGAACACAGACTCCTCCCATGTCTCTTCTGTAATACCCAGGTCTCACTGCCGTACATCAGAGTAGGAACAATTACACTTTCATACACAGCCATTTGGGACTTCCTTCAGAATCCATCATTTCTGTGAAATCATTCTAATGCAGCTATGACTTTCAAAGAAGAATTCACTCACCTACTAATTTCACCATCTAATTTGTTCTCTCTGTCAAACATGCTTCCCAAGTATACAAACTCATTCATCTGGTCAACCACTGTGCCATTTACACTTACCTTGTATTCAGTGCTAACAGTTTCTTGCTCAAACACCATAACTTTGGGGTTTTTTCCTTATTTATATTCAGTTTGAATTTCATACAAACTTCATATATCCGAGACAACATACCCTGCAACTCGCTTTTGCTCTCTGCTAACAGGACTGCGTCATCAGCATACAGCAATCTGCACACACAGATATTACAAAGACATAACCCAGTGTTGTCCATTTTGCCATCACGACTTGTACAATATATATCCATAAATATATATTGTACAAGTCATTTGGTGATTTTATTTTCCAGTGTAGAAATGGTGAATTTCCAACTTGTTGTGCTTTACAATATTGTCCTTTTTAATTGTGTAGTCCCAGACTCTGTGTACAAACAAAACATAATTTCAAAACATCTTTATACTCTCCAAATCCTTGTGACACAAATCACAATAGACAAGACTGAATGGAGCGTTTATCTGCACAAGTATTATACCACAACCACAAAATTTTGGGGCACAGTTCATGAATCCACTTCTTTATCAGTGCAATTTGAATCCTACTAGCCACAGTTACACTATATAGAAAATACAAACAAATCATAATGCTCCTCCACAACGGCAACAAAATTAGCACGCTAACAGATCTTCCACAACTGTTTCAAATAAACATGCTCGTGTGCAGAAGCAGATCAACTATAAGCGACTGTGCATATGGTACCACAATGCAGCTCAACTGCAGTGATTTACACCATCAAACCAGGCGATTCCCCTCAACAGAAACATGTTTAGCAGGGACGATTGTGAGGTGACACAAGAAATCCTGAAAATCTGAGCTCAGTGCTAATATACACTATATTATCAAAAGTATTCAGACACTACCAAATATTTGCGTAAGTGCAAAGAACGGTTGTGCAGGAAGGTGGGCTGTGAGTGGGGAAGTAAGTATATAAAGCTGAGATGTTCTGTCGTGTTATCAGTAACTTTGAAACGGATATGCTGCATGGATGTGAACTTCGAGTTCCAGCGTGAGCTTGTCACTGGATGTTGTTTGAGTAACATTTCCATATGGAGAATTGTAGCCAAACTAAACATACCAAAATCATCTGTAAGTGATGTCACGAAGAGATGGGAGCAGGATGGTGCAACTACAGCAAAAAACGTTCAGGAAGGCAGCACAAACTGATGGAATGTGACAGAAGAGCCATGGCAAGAAATCCTGTTCTTCCTCTGCAGTTTCCATCACTGCTAAATAGGAAATGCTTGTAATGGTTTGGTTAGTACTATAACTATCCGCAGAGAGTTGCACAGTGTGGGTTATTTGATAGTACAGCAGCAGCGCACAAGCCACCCATCACTACCGTGAATGTGAAGCACCATTTGGAGTGATGTGTTTCCTGTTGTTCCTGGACTGTGGACAACTGGAAAGCTATTCTTTGGAGTGATGAGTCACACACACACTCTTTCAATCTGATGGGAATGTTTTGATTAGGCAACAGCCCGGCAAATGACTTTTGTTGGATTGTGTTTTTCTAACCGTTAAGTTCAGCAGTCTCTCTATTATGGTATAGAGTTGTTTTCCATGAATGGAACTTTGCCCATTGGTTATTATACCACAAACCATGAACTCTGAAGTGTACCTTTGGGTATGTCTGCCCTACCAACAATGTGGCAGTATCACAGAAATGACCATAGTCTCTTTCAACAAGAGCGAGCCTACTATACTGCACGGTGTGTGCAGGACTGGTTTCTTGAAAATGAGGTGGAATTGTTAGACTGGCCTGATCAGAGTCCTGATCCCATAGAACAACTCTAGGATGAACTGGAGCAACAGATACAAAATCAACCACAATGACCGTCTTCACTCTCCACTCTCGCAGCAGGTTTGCAGGATGAATGGCTGGCCATTCCTATTGAGACCTACTGGAAATTGGTTGATAGTATGCCTCGACGTGTTACTGCTGTCATGCCAGCAAAAGGCAGACCGACTAACTACTAATTGCGATAATACATTTGTCTCAAAACACTGTGGTGTACTAATACTTTTGACAATATATTGTATATATAATGCATATTATGTGTATTTATAAATTACAGGCGGGCGGTCGTAGTGAGCGATGGGTTTGCCTCCTCGTGGCGCTCCGTGGTAACAATGGCACACACAACAGCAACTAGGCCTCTGTGAATCTTGGAGAGGTGCAAGCTAGTTCTGTGTGACATTGGCAAAAAGACCCCAACTCTTTGGGTTTTGTTCCAAAATCCTTAGGTTGAATGACCAACAGGAACCCTCAGCTGTGGGCTAATCCCCCACACTGATGTACTTACCTGATTAAAAAGACAAAAAGAAATATTAAGAATGACTCAAGTGTGGGATATGGTGGACCTACCACACTTGAGAAGGACGGTCCACCACGGAATCGACCTGGACTTTCTAAACAGCGTATGAGAAAGAGATCTCGGCTGAGTGAATGTAAGATTGGTGTATGGAATACTAGAGGTATGACGATGATGGGCAAAACACGTAACAATATTAACAAATAAAGGTAACTTGATCACGCTAGTTACGTTAAATGAAAACTTTTACAAAAAGTTCGTAAGTTGGAAGCTTTCGACCTTATCTTAGGTCTTCATCACGCCAATGGAGGACTAAGATTGTTGCCAGATTCTACATTTGAATTTTTCCTATTTTTGTTGCCAAAACTTAGAATTGATCTCCAGATCATCGGAATGTAGAGAGGAGATTCGGAATTGCAAGTCATTGAGTTGAAAATAATTTCCAGGCTTTCACGGTAACGGAGGGCAAGACGATTGTCAAAAGAAGCAATTCGTTTTGCTTCGTTCGAGTTTTCACAGGAATGATGGGTTCTCTAGAGAGTCCCACATGGCTGTGTATGAAAGTGTAATTGTTCCTACGCTGATGTATGGCAGTGAAACCTGGGTACTGCAGAAGAAACATAGGAGTCGTTTGTGTGCTGGAGAAATGCGTTACTTACGTGGGGTTTGTGGCAAGACACGATCTGATTGTGTGAGGAATGAAGATGTATTGCAGTTGTGTGATGTGAAGCAAAATGTTGTTAGCAAGGTGGAGACCAATATGCTTCAGTGGTTTGGCCATGTTGAAACAATGAGTGATGAAATGCTTACTAAGAAAATCTTTTCAGCCCAAGTGGCAGGAAGGAAAGGCAGAGGAAGGCCAAGGAAGACATGGGTGGATCAGATTCAGGGGTGTCTGCATGAGAAAAAGATTATGAGTATGAAGTATAAAAGATCTTGTGTACGGCGTGTAATGGATATCAGTGAAGCACGAGTTGTATGTCAAGATCGCTGTAAATGGAGAAGTTTGATACGACAACAATAAGTAAAATATCTGGAAGTTTGTATTTCTTTTTGGAGCTAACTTCTGAATCTCAGAGAACAGCTTAGTGATATGTATGTATGTATGTATAAATTACAGACACAACAAATAGGCACTAGTGCCTGTGCAATTTAAGTTTGAGTCTTTTTCTTGTACCAAATTTTCTTTCAGTATGCTAGAAATCCTTCAGACATTGCATTTTTGAAGTAAAATTCCGCACTTAATATTCTATATTAACTGAGCAGTCTATGGAGATGAGTTCTACTGGAAGCCTACAGTAGTTTCCATTTTGAAATGTAGCTTTGGATTAACTCAATCTAATGTAAACAAACTGACATACATGCAGCTTTCAAAATGATGAAAAAAGCCTTCCCTTTCAGCATGCTGTCATCTTGAGAGTTTGATAAAACACTTTCAAGGTGTCACAAATCATCTACATTTACTATCTGCATGGAAATGCAATGTTTTCAATCAAACACTAATTTCCAAAGAAAATGGAACTTTTAGTTATCATTTCGTAGCATTTTTAGAAATGAAATGTCTGAGTAATCTTAAATTCTTCTAAAACTTAAAAACCTTATTTCCGGGTTTAGAATGTGACAAAAACCAGGAATTCCGGGCTACACCCTGATTACAAAAAGGTCTTGTTTAGGCTATCAACTTTCTCATGATGTCACAGGAGAAACTGTGGCTCGGTACCTCGGCTGCTAATGAAGATAGCGTAATCATGGAACCTCAGCTTTTCTTGTGAATATTCCTTTCACCAATGTGAATAGTTAGTATTTTATTGGAGCTACAAAAGTGCAGTAAATTTTTTTTCAATCACAGTTTTGCGATTCAATTTCTTATTTGCCATTTTCGCATTCCCAATTTGCAATATGATATCAGTTATTTTCTAGTCTGTACCAATGTGGTCAGACTAGCATCCCAGCTGAAAGCCTTACTAATATTTTTTTATTCTTGTAATTTACAAAATAAAATGTTTGTTCAAATAAAGTTTTGTTTTCTCACACATTATAATTACATGCAATTTTTTTTTATGTAAATCTATTCCTGTACAAAAATCAGATGGACATATGGCTAAGATAACTAAAATCACAAAAGTGAATAAGTGGTTTAAATTTTAGTTACCCACATCTTTTACATATAATATTTTAAAAAAGCTGTATTATTTACTGATATAATGGAAAACCTTTTTACTTACAGTTTCATGACATTTTTTTTTACCAAATGAAAACTTGCTTTACAACATAAGTAATGATAAAAGTGAATGAGAAATTCTACACCATTATATTACTTTTTAAAATATTTTATCTTTGAAAAATAAATATAGCAAGACATTGTTAATAATAATCAGGAAAAACCTACTGGTGCTACAATTTTTCCTGTCTGTCCTACTTGCATATCATTAGGCACAAATCCTGCATCAACTGCCGCTCTTGAAGCACCCACAGCAGCTTTTAATTTGTCAGCAAGTTCATACAGAAGTTTAAAATTGTCACCACTCTTAAGTCCTCGCCCTGTAATACAACAATTGAAATCATCTGTAATGTCAGTACACACAGAAGTATTTAGATGTACATACACAGAATGCAATAGCGAGTATTCTCTCTCTCTCATTTGTTTTTGCTTTGTTTCAGGGTTTAACAAACACAGTGAGGAACTTTAAGGGCTATAAGCAATCACATGTCACTAATTTAGGGCTGC
The DNA here is from genome assembly GCA_039090855.1 of Macrothele yani. Taxonomy (NCBI): domain Eukaryota; kingdom Metazoa; phylum Arthropoda; class Arachnida; order Araneae; family Macrothelidae; genus Macrothele; species Macrothele yani. Next base: position 97,187,098 of record CM076992.1, on the reverse strand, counting down.
TGATTCCAGGAAAGGGAGAGAGCCAATGCAGTAAGACAAACACACCACTCATATTTCACCCAGGACCACTGGGGCAAATAGTTAGAAACCAGAGCTTAGACCACTGTGTCACTGAGGTAGCTGAGTATTCTTACTGTCTAGAAATTTAGTGAACCTCATACATGACTACCTGGAAAGCCACTTCAACAAAAACGATGGCAAGGAAATCTTTTCAACTTCAATGGTTGGATTTTCCCAGTAATTACTATTATAACTTTTATGAAGATGGCAACCTGAAAACAAAAATGCAACAGTAATGCACAAAAACAGAATTTCAGCAGTTGCGATCATCTGGTACGCAGGCAAGATTAACTATGGAGCCTATCTGAAATTAGAGTTCAAGAGACAGTTTTGAAAGGCACAAATTCTTTTATTTAACTTAGTGTGCACTTATCTACATTTACAGGGGTTATGATATGAGGACGTATAATCTCATGTGACCCACAGGATAAACTTCTAGGAAGATGTGTGAAACTAGTCAGGTCTTAAGTCCTCGCCCTGTATATGGTGTCCACATACGGATGGATGGACAAACCAATAACACAAGCGCAATCTTTTTTACAAAAGACTTTAAATGTAGTTATATAGATAAACTATAATAGTTGTATATACACTAGTGGCCAAAATTGTGGAAACCTTTTGGAAAAAGCGTCTTTCTAAACGGCATATGAGAAAGAGATCTCAGCTGAGTGAATGTAAGATTGGTGTATGGAATACTAGAGGTATAAATGGCAAGATGAATGAGGTGATTGAGGAGATGAATAAGTATAGATTGGATGTGCTGTATGTAAGTGAAACCAAAAAGAAGGAAATTGGGGTAGAAGAAGTGAATAGCACGGTGAGGGTGTGGCCTGGAGTATTTGATAATGTAAGAGGACAGGCTGGTGTAGGTGTGATTTTAAGTGAAAAAATGAAGAACAACTTGATTCACTATAGTTGCATAAGTGAGAGAATTCTTTGAATTCGTTTGAAAGTGAAACTTCAGAGAACTTCAGAGAATAGTAATTGTTGTAGTGTATATGCTCCTTGTGACTCGGAACCCTCCGACAAGAAGGAAGATTTCTGGAATGAGCTAAAAGCTGTTTTGAGCCAGTTTGGTGCTAAAGAAAAAGTTATAATAGCAGGGGATTTCAATGCTAGAGTAGGTGTGCAGAATGCAATTTCCGACAATAATCTGGGTAAGTTTAATGACCCTTGTGTGAATGATAATGGTGAAAGATTAATCGAACTTTGCATTGAGAATGGTTTGTGTGTATCTAATACATTTTTCAACTACAAGTATATCCACATATATACTTGGGAAAATCGTACTCTTGGTCAAAAGAGTGCGATAGATTTTGTTGTCTATGATCAGCGTCTGAAACACTTAGTTGTTGACACTTGTGTGATAAGAGGTGCAGATATTGGTTCTGATCATTACTTGGTAGTGTCACGAGTGAAACTTAATGTTGGTTGGAGGAAAAGGAATAGGAAGAGATCCAGGATAGAAAGAATAAAGGTTGATAGGCTATTTGAAGATCATCAGCGGTATTCTGACTTGCTCAGAGAACGACTGAAGGAGCTGAAGTCTTGTGAGACGGATGTAGGAAAGAAGTGGGAATGTTTTAAGAACTGTGTTGTCACTGCTGCTAAAGAGGTCTGTGGCACCACAATAATGGGTAACAATAGAGGTGATGCTTGGTGGAATAGTGAGATTGAAGAGGCAGTAAAGAGAAAGAAGGAAGCCTATTTGGGGATGTTGCAAGGTAGAGTTTCTGTGGATGAATATCGATGTAAGAAGCGTGAAGCTGCTATGATGGTTCACCAGAGTAAGGCAAAAGATAAAAAGAAGGTGGAAAGGCATGAATTGGCTTTTTGGAAAGATAGGAAGTCTCAGGAAAAATAGGGGAAGCAAATTTGTAACTTGGGTGAAGAATAAGATTGAGGAAATGATATGGGAGCACAATGAGTTAAGTGAAAGATAGGGTGAATACTTCTGCGAGTTATTAGATCAGGAAAGCAAAGGTGATTCTGAGGCAGATGCAGATGATGTCACAGTGAGGGATGGAAGCACAGGAGGGATCGCAAGAGAAGAAGTGTGTAAAGCTCTAAAATCTTTTCAGAATGGTAAAGCTCCGGGAGTTGATGGCATAACTGCCGAGATGTTGAAATATGGTGGTGACTCTGTAATTGACTGGTTAACTGAAATTTGCCAGTTGTGCTGGGAGTTAGGAATGGTTCCTCGGGATTGGAAGGATGCTATTATTGTTCCCTTGTATAAGGGAAAAGGTGATCAGACTGACTGCAAGAACTATCGTGGTATTTAGCCTACTGGGTGTGCCAGGGAAAGTGTTTGGTAAGGCTGTTATTGAAAAAGTACGGGGTCTTACATCGGGGAAAGTGTGGGATGTTCAGAGTGGTTTTATGCCTGGTACAGGCTGCAGTAACCAAATTTTTGCATTACGCATGATGACTGAAAGTATCTGGCTGTTGGTAAGAAAGTTTTTGCTGCCTTCATAGATTTAGAGAAAGCTTACGACCAAGTCAATAGAACACTTTTGTGGAAGGTATTGAATAAATATGGTGTTATTGGGAATCTACTTAATAGTGTAAAAGCCATGTATGCTGGTAGTAGAGCTTGTGCAAGAGTGAATGGTGTTTTATTCAAAATGGTTTTCTATTGGTGCAGGAGTCAGACAAGGTTGTGTAATGTCACCATGGCTGTTTAATATATTTATGGATGCATGCATGCGTGATGCCAAAATGGATAATAGTGGTTTATGTCTCGGTGATATCCGTGTGTGCAGATTCCTGTATGCTGACGACACTGTCCTGTTGGCAGAGAGCAAAAGTGAGTTGCAGAGTATGTTGTCCCGGATGTACAAAGTTTGCATGAAATTCAAACTGAGTATAAATAAGGGAAAACCAAAGTTATGGTCTTTGAGAGAGGAACTGGTACCACTGAATGTAATGTAAGTAAGCATGTTTGACAGAGAGAACAAATTGGATGATGAAATTAGTAGGAGACTGAATTCTTCATTGAAAGTCATAGCTGCTCTGGGAGGTTTTCACAGGAATGATGGGTTCTGAAGGAAGTCCCAAATGGCTGTGTATGAAAGTGTAATTGTTCCTACTCTGATGTATGGTAGTGAAACCTGGGTACTACAGAAGAGACAGAGGTCGTTTGTGTACGGGAGAAATGCATCACTTACGGCGGGGGGGGGGGGTTGCAAGACATGGTCTGTTGTTTGAGAAATGATGTGTTGCAGTTGTGTGATGTGAAGCAAAATGTTGTTAGCAAGGTGGAGACTAATATGCTTCGGTGGTTTTGCCATGTTGAAAGAATGAGTGATGAGATGCTTACTAAGAAAATCTTTTTAGCCCGAGTGGCAGGAAGGAAAGGCAGAGGAAGGCCAAGCAAGTCATGGGAGGATCAGATTCAGGAGTGTCTGCATAAGAAAAAGATTATGAGTATGAAGTATAAAAGATCTTATGTATGGCGTGTAATGAATATCAGTGAAACCCGAGTTGTACGTCAATATCGCTGTTAATGGAGAAGTTTCATACGACAACAGTAAGTAAAAATTTCTGGTAGTTTGCATTTCTTTTTGCAGCTAACCTCTGAATCTCAGAAAACAGCTTAGTGATATGTATGTATTTTTGAAGTTTGATGGCTCATAACACCACTTTTTTTTTTGAGTAATACTGTAAAATTATATATCAATGGAAAGATAATTTTATCAAGAATGTAATGCAACAAAATTTGTTCAATTATCTGTATTCTATGAAAAGTTATAACCAAATAACCAGAAAAAGGAAGCACAACTTGCTTAGGTTGATATGAAGTAGCTTTCCTTAATTTGAATGTAGCCAATGAGCATTTAGAGCCAATCAGGGGTCATCTTGTTTTGGCAATGAGCCAATCAGGTCACAGTAGGATTCAGCTATTGATGTCATGCATTGGAGCTGAAAGGAAGACATTTGTCAGTGTGTCATGTGAGTACTATCAAAGTTGGGTTTATGTGTGTGTTCTTTCATTTAGTGAGCTTGTAAAATGTAATGAAATTAAGGAAATGGTGCAAAGAGTTGACTAGTCGCCTAGAAAGCGATGTAAAATAGTACTATTAAGTGAACAAGGCTTCAGTTATGAAGAAATTAGAAGAAAAATTGGTGGAAACTTAACCAAAGGCGGCATTTCTAAGTTTTTGAAGAGGTTCAAGGAGACTGTCACTACAAAACCAGACTGGCAAAGGCAGGAAAAGGTACACAACAGCAAGTGATGATAGAAGAATTAAGAGATTGTGCCTAGCTGACAAAAGAAAATCATCTGGGTGTATACAAGATGAAATGGCGCAATGCAATGTGAAGTTGAGTGCAAGGACTGCTTGGCGCAGACTGCAGGAATTTGGTCTAAAAGCTAGAATTCCATGAAAAAAACCATTTTTCTCTCAAACAAAGGTTGAAAAGATTAGTAAACTGGGCTAAAACCCATGCTAACTGGACAGTGGAACAATGTGACAGTGTTATTTAAAGTGATGAGACCAAAATCTCCACATTTGGTAGTGATGGCATAAAACACGTAAGGAAAAGAATCGGAGAAGATTTGCATCCTGATTGCATTACATGTACTGTGAAACACCCAGTTAGTGCTATGATCTTGGGTTGTATGATATCAAAAGGTGTGGGCAGAATTTGCGTGATTAATGAGAATATAAATGGCCAAAAATACATTAATGAAATACTTGAGCTCAAACTGAAGCTTTCTGCACATGATCTTTTCCAAGATAATGAAGCATTTATATTTCAACAGGATTCAGCTCCATGTCATGTTGCTGCTGTGTGCAAAACGTGGTTTCAAGATAATCATATTCCACTGCTGGAATGGACTGGGAATAGCCCAGACCTTAACCCCATCGTAAATCTATGGATTTCAATTATTTATTGAGCAAATAAAAGGGTTACAGGATGAAAAAGAAAAATAGGCAATAATTTGCATCTCAAAGGATATTTACAAAGATGGGTGCAACAAAGAATAAAATTACAATATTTACATATGTACAACTATTTACAAGAGAGATGTAATAAGATGTCAAAGAAATAATTACGAAATTCTGGAAAAGTGCAAAGAGTTAATGATAATAAGAATAGGCTATTTACATTAATACAATAAATTACTACAAAGAGTATTTGGGTGATACAGTTTATCAGTCTCTTATAATAAGAGTCGAATGGTGGTGGAAGGTCCAGTGAACCATCTGGTATTAGGTGACCAGGTATGTAGGAAAGTCACATCACGGATGGATTCTGGAAGTGAAAGATGAGCAAGGTGAAGTCAAGAAATAAGGTGATTTCTGAATTGGCTGCATAGAACCTCCCCCGCCTGGAACAGGCAGGGTGAGGTTGTTGAAGTGCGAAGCTGCTGGTAATAACAATATATTACATGACGAGCTAAAACAAAGATGTATGCACAGGGTAGTGATAGTGGATTAGGCGGTAATACACTGATGTTGAGTAAGTGATGTTGAGTAAGTGGAGAATGTAAGAGGAGTGGTTGACAGATGGCCTGCAACAGTGAATGCCAGGTGCAACAAGGGTAGCAGCACTGGACAGCAAAGATAAACATGGTCTACGTCAGCTGTAGACTCACAAAAGCGACATGCAGGTGAAGATAGAAGCGTCATCCAATGTTAGATGGTAGGCACAGGTAGTCTCTGATGAAGGAATTGCCAATGTATGTTTCGCTCGGCAGGAGCTGAAAGTGGAGAGGCTGTAGCATTCCATACCGAGCAAAGAGCAGAAGATGGAACTCCCAGGATCGGCATAAGATCGTTGGGTGAAGAGTCACGGAGGAAAAGATATAGAGATTGGATACGAAAGGAAGACAGAGGTTGAACAGTACCTCGAAAAGGAAGAAAGTATGGAAGAGGAAGAGAAGCAGAAGGTACCGAGGAGTCTTGAAAAAGTAGCAAGTGAAGGAAAACGAGTAATGATTGCAGATTGGATGGAAGCAAGTATGGAAATCAAAGCAGAGGTAGTGGGAAGATAAAAAGAGAGAGTGGCGAAAGGTTTCCAGGTGAGGTCAGGAAAAACAAAGCCGACTAAAGAAACTTGTTAGTCAGAAGCAGCCCAGCAATAAACCCCAATTAACAGAAGCAATAATTCAATCTTGGTTCCACGTTATAACAGCTGCAGAACTAAAAAACTTGTTTCACTCCATGGGAATGTGTTGTAAGGTCGTAATTAACGCTAAAGTTACCCAACTAAGTATTAACTGACATGGTGAGAATTTTTGTATATCTGATTTTTCCTATGTGTTTCACTTTTCTTCTTTATAACTGCTGTTCTAATACAAAATCCTTCATAAAAGTTATTGCATTACATGCTTGATGAAATTATCTTTCCATTAATATATAATTTTATGGTATTACTCCAAAAAAAGTGGTGTTATGAGCCACCAAACCTCAAAAATACACTATTTCCAAAAGGTTTCCACAATTTTGGCCATTACTGTATCTACCATATTTCTGGAAACTACTTATAAATAGGGAAAAAGAAGCAGAGAAAAACAAATAAAAAGAAGGAAGAAAAATCAATTAACAAATTTTTTGAAGATTTATCTCTAAATGGCAGCACAATAACCATGACCTTACTACCATACCCACCAAAAGACACAGTGTGACCGATGTCAAAATCCCGCACAGTGATGATATGATAGTCACCATCGGAGAAAGGGTGTTTCCTTTCCTTCAGGCTTTATTCTGAAAACTATCTCTTTGAAAATGTGGCTCCACCGAGCCAAGAAACTTAAGGATATCAAAACGTGCCTTTGGACTGGAGGAGTGTGAATCAATAAGAACTGTGGAATTAATATTGGCTTAAAACCTTATGGACAGATAAGTTTTTTTATGTTATGGAAGTATTTATCAAATCAGTTTTAGAGCACTTTAATTACATTTTAGCCACTGTAAATACTGTTTTTTAACACGGTAAGTAGGTTTTTATCACTGAGCAATAAAAATGAAACATTCTCTATTGATCAAAACTACCTGCTTTTCTATGTCCAAGAGAAAAAAATGCAATAAACGTTTAGTAGATTATGGGAGATAGGAATAATCTTACAAGATAATAGATCTAGCAAAGATACTAAGATTCATCATAGACCAAATTCATTTGAATAGGCCTGAATTTCCTTTGCAATGAGCCAGCTCTCAGCCAATCTTCATTGTGAACGGTGAATGATAAAGCTCACACTTTTTTGGACAGTTTGCCAAAAGAGCTGTGACTGATCATTCTCTGCCATTACTGTGACACTCAATAAGTGGCAGCACATTAAATTTTCTTCCATCTGCATGACTTCAGAATCCAATTATCAATAAGAAAAGTAATGTCAAGAATTAATAAGTACCAACCATTATGTCAGGGAGCAATAAGCAGTAAGCTAGGAATGGTGAAACTCAAGAATGCAATTCATTTTAATGGTGTACTTGAAGTGTTCACCATGAGCAAATCACTCATTGTGAATGGTGAAGAGCTCACACTCTTTTGGACAGTTTGCCAAAAAGAGCTGCGGCCTTGAAAGTGCAACATGTAATCTCTGCAGCAAATGATTTACTCAGTGAGCACAGTGACAACCTGGAAATTAGATCATTCCTGAATGACTTTTGTGTGAATGATCTCCTAAGAAGGAATTATTTATGCCATTACTATTGTGCAGAGTTTTCGGGTCAGACGCCATTACCGTACTTGCAGTGCACTTATAAGTTCACGAAATTCAGAGACAGGAATTTTGACCTGGAAGACGTGTTCTTAGTGATGGAGCAACTTTTCTTATGTTGGGAAAGGTAAGATGGCATAGTGCACACCTAAAGGAGTCTGAGAATCTTCAGGCTCTATTATGTAAGCATGTTCACAATAGTCCAAAATGAATGTGGGGTGTGGTTTGCTCCATGACAATGTCATTCAGAATTTTATTGGAACAGAACATCACTGGAACTCTGTATGAGGGTCATAACAAAAGTTCTGCACAGATTAATCTAAAATGGAAGTGGATGATGCAATCGGGAAAATGATTACGTCCTGTCAAGGTCAGACTTAGCAACACAGTGGTGTCAGAACAATGCGCTATCATTTGCTGTGTGGACGTGGAAGGGTTTGGAAATGGAAGCGTGCAGCTCCCTAGGTTGAGTCACAGCATTAGACCAGCGCTCGTACTTGAAAATTGAAACTCGCGGGGGGGGGACTCCAACACATGTCCACACTGCCTTACAAGAAGTTTGTGGAGAAGGAACTCTTGATCAAAGCACAATTTCTTGCTGGGCATCGCGCTTTCGGGAGGGCCGAAGCAGCATCGAAGATGATCACAGCTCAGGCTAACCTCAAACGGCGATAGACAAAACATCTGTCACAGCTGTTGCAACACTTCTCGAAGAGAATCCCCATTTGACAGTCTCATCAGGCAAATTGGCCCACTATGTCTGTTCACTGGATTCAGACCGACTCACATGGAAAAAGAAAAATTGCAGCGCGCTGGGTGCCGCATCAACTCATCCCCGAGCAGAAGGCAGCCAGAGTGAGCATCGCACAGGATCACCTCCACAGGTTCGAAAGGGAGGGTTACACCTTCCTGAACAGAATTGTCACGATTGACGAGACTTGGACATGTGATTTTGAACCGGAACTGAAGTCACAAATAGTGGAATGTCACCCTCCATCCAAGTTCTCCACGCCCCTCAAAGTGTCGTCGGTAACAACCCAAAGTGAAGAAAATGATGATTTTTGTGTACAATGCCCAGGGTGTTGTGGTCTCTGATCGAGTGCCGATAGGGCAAAATGTCGATACACAATATTATCGTGACTTTCTGAGGACAAAGTTGAGACCGAAAATTCGTCAAAATCGCCCCAACTTGTTGGAAGCTGGGCGACCTTGCTGCACGACAACGCATCGAGTCGTGGTGGAGTCGATGCGGGAACTTTTGTTGAAATATGGCTGGGAAACTTTATCAAACCCACTATACAGCCCATATCTCAGTCCACCCGACTGATCTTTTCTCAACGTTAAAAAATTATATCCATGGCATACGCTACGAATCGCTGGACGAACTGTCATTGGACGTGACCGGAGTAATACGACAGCTGAGCAAAGATGGCGTACTACGGGGCATCCAAGGCCTACCTCACTGCTGGAAAGCTGTTATTAGCAGCAGAGGGGAGTACATTGAATGACAGTAAGGTTAATTTTTCTCGGTTACTTCACACTTTTTTTCAAAAATGGACAGTGTGCAGAACTTTTGTTAGGACACCCGTATAAAGATCTTATACAGTTGTTCATGAACTTTAACTGAATCACCTTCAATGTGAAACTGTGTTTTCAACTTGACAATATCCTGCCACACTGGAATCTTTCAGTTTGTTCTGTCTTGGATGAAACATTCCTGGGACAATAGATTGGGTATGATGGTCTGACAACCAACATCAAATGCAGCAGTCCTAAAAACCTGGATATCGGACATAATTGCTACAGTTATACCAGATATGCTTGTTGAGAGAAGTCGAATACTTACTTCATATCCACGTTGCAACCAAGGGAGCACATTCTGAAATGTACCAAATGACTGGAAAAAACTTTGAGAGCACATTTCACCGTCTCAAAAACTGCTAGTTAATACATTAGTTAGGTCCTATGCTATAGAATTTTGAAATGGTATAGATCTTTTTCAGACACCCTGTAGTATGTTTTCTAGAATTCTCATTTATCTGACAATTTTCTTCCACAAAAATGATTACTCTCACACGAGAAATATGAATGGCAATTACAACGGGGCCAGAAACTCCTGGAATTGGTTGATGTGTTAAGGAGAATAAAAATGTTTGTGTATGGTGAAATAGAATGATATGGGGAAAAAAAAAACAACTTCCATAACAAATTCTGCTTTTAAGAAGACAAAACAATTTAAATCTGTAATTATTTAAGACCTTAATATTGCTATTTTGCACCTTTAAGTGTACCAAAATAACATCAAAAAGCATTTCTAACACATACAAAATACTTCATCCACATTTCATAACCAATTGCTTACATAGCCTTAATTTTACTAAAAATGTTGACAGCAGTATTATCAGAAGGATTCTACACAGATGATGACCTTAAGAGTCCAATGCAACATGTTGCAATTCTCATTGTAAGCAAGAACAAGACTACTTAGGATTCAAAACAAAACTGAGATCAGGGAATGTTAAATTTCTGTGTGAAAAATAGCATAACCTTGATGCCCCCCCTTTACATCTCAAACTGCATACCACAAATTTAAAATTTAAAACACATATTGTTACAAGGTAAGTACGGTTCAAAAATTTCAAATGCTATTCAATATAATGACACAAGATGTTTGGTATACTAATACAGCATTGTACATCTATATATCCAGCCTGCTGTGTCTACTTTAACGTGCTTAATAGTAATAGACACTTTTGAAGGTCACTTACCTTTCCTAATAAGGCTCAGAAGTTTCACTTCTTGTAAAAACATTTCCAGCACTTTCCAATCCTTATTATGAAAGGTAAGCGACCTTCAAAAGTGTCCAAGATGTTTGGTGTTTACCATATGAAAAACTAAAACAGCAGCTAAAAATGAACAAAAATCAGATATATGCGAGTTACAAAAAATTGATATTAATGAGAAAATGATGCAGTTGCTTTAAACTGAGTTTAGTACAATTAGGTAACTTATAATGATGAGAAGACAAGAATTTAAAGGTTAAAACTTACCTCCAGAAACAACACGACTAGCACTTGTCAATTCAGGTCTTTCACTTTTGGATAACTCCTGCCCACACCACGTAGACAAGTCATTTGCAACATTACACTCGGGTGCTACACCAGGATAGTAATATTAAAAACAAGTGGTTCAAAATTTGCTACACTGCTAATTCAAACACGTCAACTTAGAAATTCTAAAAAAGTGAAAGTTTCTAAAACCACAGAAAACCACATTCAACATTTTTACAACACAAGCCTCTATGTCAAACAAAAAGTTCCCACAAATATTCGTACACAGCAAAATACACACACACACACATGTAAAGAAAAATTCCACCAAATCCGATCATCTGTACAGATAATTCCAGAATAATTCATTATTTTTTCAGTGCTTATATAAAAATCATAACACTACACCACTATTTACAACACAACATTGTTAATGTATTGGTAGATATTATACATGTAAACCTGCCTTGCCACGAGACATGTTATGGCTTTTACTGTTGCATTCGTAATTATGCTTGTGTTCTATTTTATTTGTACATTTGCTTTTCATTTGCATTAAACTAAATGCATTTTTGCACTTACAGTTTTTCACCAGATATATATACATACACTCACCAGTGCAAGACTACATATGCATGGGTGACAGCTAGAACACAATGCCAAAACTGAAAAAAAATTACCCTCTTTTTCAAACCAAAATGCACCAGGCACTCTGCTTTCATTTGTCTCCTTTATTTTCATTTTTGAAAGTAATAACACCTATTTTTATATAAGAGAGAGTCTTCAACCTGAGGCCCACAAGATGTTTCCTACAAAAGAAATCAGGGTTCCCACTCAAAAGTAGAAAAAAAATTCCCTGACTTTTCCAGGTTTTCCAGGTGGTTCTGAGAGTTTTTCCAGAGCGGCAAATCAAATAACATTGCGACAAATTGTTGCATTTCCTTACATTCTTGCGTTCCTTACGAAAGCATACATTTGTTAATTCTTTAAATAACTGTTCTTTATACAATTACCTGCTTTTTATGAATAACAATTAAATGCATGAGGCATATTATTTTTGGTATTATAATTCCATGATCTTTTCTGAACCTAAGTGGTATACTGCCCATGTACAATTTGTTAATACATTCCCGTAGAAACAGTTCATATGTAAGAAAAAATCTGTATGTTGAATAGTTTGTTTTCCTTTCTTCTATAGCACAGTGTAGATAAGCTTAATGACCGAATGGGCTCCTGCTCAGAGAAATGTCGAAAGAGAATCAACCAACAAAGGGCTTTGATCCATTGTTTAAGTGGTTCTCTTGTGATGTGTTTCTCCAAGCAAGAGTGTATAAGGCCACTGTGCCTAATTGTTCCATGTTACAAAATATGAAGCAAACTATCTGCAGAAATCGAATAAAACCGTAATGTCTACAGGCAATTTTTTAAATTCAGTTTTGATAATTTTTAGAGAACTAAGGAATAATGTAATGTATTGAAAGCAAGATTTATCAAATTCTAGACAGGCTGTAATTGCAAATAATTGCTTACCTGAAATTAATACTGATAATGTTATGTTCATCTCACACATGAGGGAGAATTAAAAAGACGCCACATAATGAACGTCCCGATTATACAGTCCATAAAGATAAACAGAAAATATGGAATATAAAGGATAAATAACTTTCATTTTCCCTAATTACTTTATAGTTACAAAAATTAGTGTATTTAACATAAATTTTACATAATATTTAACAAAATCATGTCTTATTTTTTTGTTTCAGGTTTAACGACCACCATAAGCAACTTGTTGGGCTATATCAGTCCATCCCTAATTTAGGACCTTTGGCTTCACGAAGAAGGAGAGCCAGTGCCGTAAGATAAACACACCACCCATACCTCATCTGGGACTTGAATCCAGGCTCACTTGGACGAATAGTCAGAAACCAGAGCTTAGACCACTGGACCACCGAGGTGGCAAGCCATGTATTTACATGTTTTAAAGAATATTTGAACTAAGACTTAATTTAAATTCTACATATAATGAAATATTTCAATCGATTAGGTGAAATTATGTAACTGATTTATCTGTATTTTAAGTGCACACAAGTATATAAATAATATTTTAAACGACTCACAACATTTAGAGTTCCAGTTAGGTTTAAAAATGCAAGCTGGGAGAATGAGACTGAATAGAATAAATTGCCGTTAAATGATACAATGCTGAAGCTTTAAATCCTTTAAGTGCTTATTTTACATAAGTATCAAAGAACACGGAAACTTTTGCTGAAATTGAAGTCTAATGGGAATGATAAAATGGAGAGTGTCTGACAGAGTCTCTTAACATTTTGTTAGAGCGGTTATATCAAATCGATCTAACAATTTGTATTTTCTATTGGAATTCACTTAGAATCTTTAAAGACAAAGCAAACTAAAACAGCTATTAAAAAATAAAAAAAAAAGAAGAGAGAGAGAACGGAAATCATGACAGCATTTCTGCGTCTGAGGAAAAACGTGTGCCAGTACCATCCCAACAATTCTAGCAATCAGGGAAAATACTGCTGACATTTAAAAATCAAAATTGTAATTATTTTAGCTAAAGTTAGTTCTTGCACTTGGCAATGAGAACATTGAATCTATGCTATTTCAAAGGTGCCAACCTCTAGCAGAACATATCAGTAATCAATAGGGGAATTTTCAGTAATGTTTCAATAATGTAACACAAACTTTCAGTAATGTAACACACCATTTTTTTTTTAAAGTTAAGGACAATATTATAGTATTACTGTGTAACCTGTAATACTTGTATGAGGTGCCTATCGGTAATCACCATACGTCGTTAACGCGTGGAATGGGTATTTCATGAGAAATTAATGCATGAAATATGTAATAACTTTGCATGTTTACACTATCCTCACAAAAAAAATATGAAATTAAATTATCAATATTGTACTTACCTCATGTCATTGCTGACATAAAAACTCCCTTGTTGCTTGTTTTGCAGTGGTATATTCTTTTTCAGAAAACTTTTTATAACACAGCTCACCTGAGGAAAATGCTTTACTTTTCTGTACAAGAAGGGCACTTAATGTTTTGGTGCTCATTGTTGGGCAAAAGTACGTGAGGTATTTCCTTACTATACTAAATATTCTATACGTAGAGGAACTGCTGTGAGGGATAGTCAATATTACCAACATTAGTTTAGGCAATGTGGAATACTTGGGAAGGCCAGATGAATCCTTTGTCTTAGATATTTCATTCCATGCCACATATGCTCAAGGATATCCAGCTTCATCAATATCAGTCTGGGAACATAGCATGAAAGAAGCGACCAGCATGATCACAGCTTGCTATAGGTAGGTTATGCTCCACAACGATTGTAGTAAACAGCAATTCAGCGTTTATCACGCTATTTTCATTCTTTTTTGCAAAAAAATTATCCAAAGGCTTTGATCGAGTCTTTAATTTTACACAATCCTGGTATTTGTTTTGACTGGATATGCCTTCGGCAATCATCTCGTCCTACATGGGCTACTGATTACTCTCATATTAGAAGGCACGCAAGGAAACCTTTATTTCAGCATTTGTAACATTTTCCATTTCCTTGCTCAAGATTTGGGAGAAAGATTTGGATGTTCCTGGAGAAACCTCTTTGCATATTTATTTGTTTCAGAAACGATAATTCCAAGGATGAAATTGGTAAAAAACAAGTAAAAAATATGCAATAGGTGCCACATCAGTTGCTGGAGCATGTTTGGGCCCCTGCATTTCATGTTAATAAAAAAAAGATGCTGAGGTTGTTCATCACTTCTCTCTATTAACATCCTCCCATTCACTTTCAGAACTTTCATGATCTGAAGATTCACTATGAAGATCTTCACCTTCTGAAGAAGATATGGTGTGCGTGGCACGGTGGCTAGTTTTTGGCTTGATGTTGCTAGGCCAATATCACTCTCAGATGATTCAAAATCATCACCATCACTTGGCAAACTTTCACTCTCACTACAAGCCACTTCAAATAACCTTAGAAAACAATTTCACGCAGTGGGAAAAAGCATGTCTCCTAGTCTGAGGAACAAGCTGTCAATAAAATCATCCTGTGCTAACACGAGTTTGGAAAAAGATGGGGATTCGTAATTCACGGAGTTTTGCGATTGTGTCTGTTTGTTTGGGAAAAAGAAATGAATAATGTGAAGAGCTTCTAGTAATAAAACACTGCACTTCGTTCTCCCGCGCGGCGAAAGTCCGCAAGAAATATAAACATCCGTCATCACGGGACCACGCGTTGCGACGAATTGATCGTTATTGCACTTCGAACGGGGCTCGAAAAAGTGATTTCCGACAGTACGACGTCTTATAATTCACCAACAATGCAAAGCGAACAGCACTGCCTCAACTGCAGCAGGAAAAGTTTTGGCTAAAGTAACCTTTCTCCTGTCACACGGAAAAGTGCGTGGGGAACCGATACGATAGCAAGCGCAAACTCTTTTACGATGACACTTACGGCATATTACCTGTAATTTTAGTCGTATTATCCGCAGACCACGAAATTCATAATGTTTGCAACGCAAGAAAAAGAATTTACGATTACAAGAAAATTTCTACCCCGTCTAACTTTTGTTCTCGCAAATTTTTTTTCCCTATGTATAAGCTGAAACCTTAGGAAAAATTACGAGAGAATGATGAATTTTATATTTCTTATTCTAAATAACGGAGATATTTGCGTTTTTACGGAAAACGGTTCCACTATGCACAAAAATTCAAAAAATAATATCTTCTAATCTATCAGAAACAAAAAAAGTTGAAACTTTTAGGGGTTTTTATAACTTGGAGGCAGCTACCCGTAAGAATCGGAGATGTGTTGGTGGAAAATTATTTCAATATCAGACGATTTTGCGTGGAATGACCCAGATATGAAAATCTATGGTTCCGGGCGTCGGACTACCCTATTTTTCGCAACCAGCCAGCTCTTGCAGTAATCGGAATATCGCCAAAATAGCTATAAATTAATTTCTTCATGCATTATGAAATAGAAATAAGACAGAATCAAGAAAAATCTCTTTCCGGCCGTAAAACAACGAATCTAGAAAACGGCCGTGAAATCTGGGAAATTTGGTAGGTATGCAATAGTACCGGCTTCATTGCATGGTATTTTTCATACAAAATACTCGTAAGTACTATGAAAAAATTAATCTTTCCCCCTCTTTGAAGAATCTTCCTATTTCATATCTTCCCTGTTCAAACATTTGAAGGTACATACTTTTCCAACTATACCAACTCTGCTACAGAATTACGAAAGTGAAGCTTTAGTTCGTAAGTGATACGAACTTTTTTCAAAAAATAAATTGTGCCCTCAATTTGCAACATTCATCCACACTGCTCTTGAAGGGGGAAGGGGGACGAATTTATTAGGATAACCACCATCCGGCAAAATAAAATGTTTTTGTACGGTTTGATAAAAGACAAGTGAAACATGCAAAAAGAAAGGGGGGGGGAAAGCGCAACTTCTAAAGTTTCCGATGAATTTCGGCGAAATTTAAAATGGAACGTTATTTTCATATATCTTGCCCACTGTAAAAATTTCAGTCGGTTATTTAAAAAATTGAGGAAATAGCTTTTTCATAATTTTTTTCCCAGTCTACACAGAGAACCGGCGCCTACTTAGGAACAAGTGACTGCCTCTGCGCGAACGCAGCAGATAAGAGCCTGCGAAGTGGGGGTGTGATTAATGGCTTTCTCTCACGCTTTGACGTGTCCGTTTGTTCGGTTGAAGTTTAGAGCATCTGGAGATGGGGGAAACCGCGAAGAGACGCACTCCCCAGCACAGCTGCACTTTAATCGGTGGGTGGGTTGCCTTGAAGGATAAAACAACTCGGAATTATTTTAAAACTTAGCAATACAGAAATATATTCTACAAAAGTCTGAAAGAAAATATCTTTTTGGCAAAATAAAAAATTCCCTGACTTTTCAGTTCCCTGATAAGAAATTCCCTGATTTTTACGGAAAAACACGATTTTCCCTGAGTTTTCCCTGATTTTTTGAACAATTTTCAAATTCCCTGAGAATTCCCGGTTTTCCCGGTTTTCCAGGTGGCGTGGGAACCCTGGAAATTCTGAAATGGAAAAATATATGTATATATACCGATGAGCCATTACATTATGACCACCTACATAATAAGCTGTAGGACCCCCTTTAGTCCGCAAAACAGCAGCCACACAGCAAGGCATTGATTCCATGAGGTGGCGATATGTATCATGAGGTATCTGTTACCATAATGTCAACAACAGCAGGTCCTCTAGTTCCTGTTTCAGGGTGGTGGTGGTGATTTAGCGCAAACCCGCTTTTCCAAGTCGAACCACAAATGTTCGATTGGGTTCATGTCAGGTGAATTTAAAGGTAAGGGCATTGCATTAACAGAAAGACACCAGCATGTTCCTCAAACCACTTCTTGAAGATTCTGGCAGTGTGGCATGGTGCATTATCCTGTTGGTAATGGCCATCACCAGCAGGGAACACAGTTGCCATGAATGGGTGAACCTGGTTTGCAACAATGTTCAGATACCCGACAGCTATTAGGGATTATGCTATTGGGATAATGGGGCCTAAAGTGTCCCAAGAAAACATCGACCACGGCATAACACTGCCGCGACCAGCCTGTTTCTGCCCAACAGTGCATTCAGGTGCCATAGCCTCTGTGGGTAATCGGCGTATCCACGCTCGGCCGTCTACATGATGCACCAAGAATCTTGACACATCAAACCAGGCCACTTTCTTCCAATCATCCATGGTCCAATCTCGATCTTGGGTCCATTTTATGCGTTGCTGGCGATCTCGTGCAGTGAGCATGGGGACCCGGCTAAGTCTTCGACTACACAGGCCCATGCGCAGAAGGCTGCAATAAACTGTGTGCTGTGACACATTGCCCTGACCACCACTGTTGGCGATTTGTTGCACTGTGGCCCTGCGGTCACTGTGAACAAGGCGTGACGGTGTCTGCTCCCCTATGACATCAATGAGCTGAGGGCGACACACGGCTGGACAACGGTGCATCGTTTGGCCATCTGTGCACCACTTTTGATACGTAATCATTACAGCAGCACATGAACAACCTACAAGATGCACCATTTCCGAAATCGTAGTTCCAAGGCGCCGTGCCATCACAATTTGTCCTTTGTCAAATTCCGATGAATTGGCAGCTTTTCCCATTCTGACTCCAAACACTCTACTAACCGAAAACCAGTCCTCGGGTTTTATATATACTGCTCCATGAACTTCACCTGCATCACCGTTCGGTCTCCAGGCACGCTCATTTCTCTAGGCTGGGGTGGTCATGATGTAATGGCTCATCAGTGTATTCAACACATTTTCAAAATGGAAAAATTAGTGTACACTGAAATTCTAAGTAGTGTGTCAATAAGATAAACTTTTGGAAGACCTAACTTTTTATTAATATGCAGGGGAGAAATGGGGGAATATTATTCTAATGCTAGGATCTGTCTGTTAGTTTAACACCTGCTGTGTGAGGCACTGTTGAATCACTGGCTAGCAAGGTGCTGTTCAATCCCTGCAGAGCAAGTGATTTCAATGTCAGTTTTTTCAATTTCAGGGTTCGTACACTTTTGGGGGAAAAAAATTCAAGGACTTTCCAGGCCTTTTCCAGGACATATACAAAAAATTCAAGGACTTTCCAGGCCATATACAAAAAAATTCCAGGATGATTATTATGCTTTAAAAAATAATTTGAACATGATACTGTAAAGTAATTTCAGTTTTAAGTAATAAAAATGATGAAAGATGCAAATGGATGAATGTGCTTTATGCAAATTGATCAAGTTTATCAAGCACAAGACCATAAAGAATAAATTCTGTTCTTATGCCCTGACCTTTGAATTCAAGTTGGATCATTTTCTACAAGGGTAGGTTTCTCCTCCCTGATAACATACCAAAACTTTGTCGCAATCAAACAGATTTTATGTGAGTTAACATTCCTAAGCTTGGAGAACAAATACTGCTCTTATGTCTTGGCCTTTAAATTTAATTTTGACCTTTTTCAAGAGGGTAGGTTTCCAGGTTGTACCCAACAGCATACTAAAATTTCGCCAAAATTCAACCGCTTTCATGCGAATTATCCTACAGACAAACCCAAAGCATAAACGTTTCTGCAACCATAGTTCAAAAGTGTTAGGAATTTCGAAAATAAAAGCATAACGAACAGCGCGAAAACTAGCTCATAAATAGAATATTTGAAAATACAGTATGCACTCTCAATTATTAGGGATGGTAGAGAGGAAGGGAATAGAACTGTCCAAAATTAGCATGTTTTCGTTGCGCTAGGGCGCTTAAGCACGGCTGAATTCCTTCAGATACCCCCAATGTTCAAATGACTGAAATGTGCTGATGTTCATGGAATGAAATGGTTGATCAGCTATGATGACCAAATAAAAGTTCGGGGGGTGGGGGGCTTTTTTTTTTTTAGTTTATGCAACATTTTACATCACTCCAGTATTTATCTTGTCATCATCAACAATCGCAATGCAACTACCGCTTACGATCGCGGATATCAGCAACCGAAAATCTGCCATATCACTAAGTGATATAACTCATAGTATCCTGGATTCCCAGGGACAGGAAAAGACTCAAAAGAAGACCACATGGGAGATGGGTGGATGAAATTCGAAAGTATGCAGGGGTGACATGGAGGAGACTGGCACAAGACAAACCGTTGTGGAGGAAACTTGGGGAGACCTTCGTCCAGCAGTGGATTGATAATGGTTGACAATGATGATGATGACAGTATTGTAATTGAAAAAAAAGGATGTGGAAAAAAGAAACTTTCAGAAATTAAGATCATCAAGTCCTGCGTTTCAAAAATCCGTTTTCCTTTATAACGTTTAAAAACATGTTTTTGCTTTTTTACCTGTAGCGTAAATAAAAAAACTATGTTGATTTTTTTATGGAATCAGACGTCCGTATGTCTGATTGTCTTCATCTGAGTTCACACGTTAGCTACTGTGTACAAGTAGACCTATTTTTCAGCTCAAAAATATGCAGTTTTGTATATATTCACAGTATAAGTCATTCCTTATTCCCACAGAACTGAACTCAGCATATGCAAAATGAAGAACATCAAGACCCGCCCAACACTGTTTCAGATTGTCTGCTGTTTATATTCAAGAAATGCAAACACGGATCAATGGTGAATGCAGCAACTATGATTTTTATTTATTACCAAGAAAAAAAAAAAAGAGCCGTGAAAGCTGTAAAGCTGAAACGGATATTTCTCTCAACCCCCCCCCCTGCACAAAAACATTCCGATTAAGATCAAACAGCAGGAGGACGCGTCCACACACACAACCTTTGGAATGACCTGATGGAATGGCTTCTTTTCATTTGGCACATCGCCATAAATCACCACCTGCAGCTCACTGAACTGTCAAGTTGCACATTTCCTCCTTCACTTTAACTATAATAGAAATTGTAAAAAAAAAAATGTTCCCCAATTTTCGACAAAATTAAATTACCAAATTTACGTCATGATGTTGCAATTTACTGAAATACGTTTGTTTATCTGCTGAATATTGCTTAAATCCATTGAAAACTTTTTAATTATAGACGATTTTTTTATTAAAACAGTAACTCAAGACGTCTGAATAAAAACGTATGTTTGTAATTCAAATAGAGTCCATATCATCACAGAAAAAAATTTAAGGATCACTCTGTTTAAATAAACCATGGCATCTAAAAAAATAATTCACTTGCTTTTCCCGTAATTTATAATTACTGTTTCTTTTTTTCAATCCGATTATGCAACGGATTTTTTTTTTTTTTGCATCTGCTAAAGTTCCTAACGGAATTTGGCGAAATTTGCACTAGAACTTTATTGTGATGTATCTTAACTACTGTAAAAATTTTACTGTGTTATTTTCAAAATTCAGAAAAATGGATTTCTGAAAATATTCTCCTAGTCCTTTTGAGCTGTGGAAGTGATAAACAGGCGTTTGCTTTCTTCCCAACCCAAGGCTTCAGATCGGCGCTCCCAGCTGTCAATCAACCGTTGCTATGGTAACACCCTTTTGCTGGAGGCTCACTCTGTCCAAAGAGGCACACATAATAAAAATTACCAATGCTAACTTTTAAAGTTTTAAACCGATTCAATTGGAATTTTGGAAGTGAGCTTCTGTAATCCAATTACAGTGAATGTAAAAATTTCAGCTACTTTCGTGAAAAATTCGCAAAGATAGTTTTCTTATTTTTTATCATAAGTAGCGGAAGTCTCTTGAGAGGAGGGAGGGTATCATGCACATAAACAAGAAGAAGATGAATGTGTTGTTCAGGCATACTCCTCACTGGTGGATGCCAGCTGACTTGGTTCATACGCGACCCCCTGCAAATGCTAAATGCCTCTTCTTTCCCCTTCCGTTCTCAGTTGTCGGACGGACATCAAGCTCTCCTTCGACCTACTAGTAATCATCCAATTTTATTGCACTGGAAGTAGTGCCTTTTTTTTCTTTTTTTCCCCCAGCCAAATTAGGATTTGGTGCACGTCGGAAACCGCTGCCTGTGGTTTTTTTGAGAACAGAGAAAAGGAACTTTAAAAAATGAAGGGGTAACAGTAACACGATTTCCTAAAAGGGCATTTTTTTAAGTACTAATTTCAAATTTCAAGGCTTTTCAAGACAGCATTAAAAAAACACCGTTTTTCCAGGATATTCCAGGCCTTGAAAACGTAATCATGATTTTCCAGGACTTTCCAGGTTTTCAAGCACGCGTGCGCACCCTGCAATTTGTACCAGAGGAAGTCATTTAAGGACAGTGTGAAGAAATAGTTCACCATGGATATGAGTGCCAGTAAAAAAAGGAAAGCTTATGATGTATTCAGTGTGTTTAATGATAAATGAATTTCCATATCCTTTTTTGTGTAAGCACAAGAAAAAAAAACTGCTTAATTTGTCAAGAATCAGTCTCTGCAGTATAGGAGAATAATTTGAAACATTACTATTAGTCAGAGCACACAAACTGTTACACATTCAGCTGTCCAATTTGAAAAGGACAAAAGTAGAAAGTGAATGAAGCAGGCATGAAAGTGGGCAGTGATAGGAAAGGCTTAATTCCACACATGGGGGGAGGGGGGAGGGTAACAGTGTAGAATCTTGCATTTCACTCTCTAATGTATACAACCATGACATTTATGTATTGGACACATGTCTGCCAACTAAATAGATTTAATGTACATATTTTGTTTCCACAAAATGAAATATATAGTACAATACAAGAGAAAAAAAATTCTGATGAGGTCATATGCATAGAAAATCACTCACCTTGGTACAGAACAATGTCTTTAATCAAATGAGGTAATTAATCAAATGTCTTTATAAGATAACAATGTTGTATGGAAATGAAATCTTAAAAGTTTGAAAAACTTCAGACATGTTTGTTGATAAATAATAAAAGTTCGATAAAGAATAAATGTTCATTCTTGATTTGACACAAAATTATTAATGAAGAAATACGATAAATGCTTGAGAAAACGTTAGACACTTTGTAGATAAATAATAAAAGTCATTCACAACTAATGAAATTTCATTTTCTTAAGTTGTTTCTGTCTAACAACTTGTTCTAATCTTCTTTTCATTTCTTCTTGCTTATCTTATAATTCTTTCTTATATTATGAATATGATGATTTCATATTCTGGCATAAATCTATTTACAGGGCCATGCAAATAATTTTTCTTAAAAAAAAAAATCGAAGGCTGACTTATCCCGATTCAGTAGCTTATATTTCATGGTTTGAACAGATAGAAATGTTTCAACGTTCATGTTGCTAGATTCTTTATCAAGTACATCCCCCATCATACTAAAGGAACTTTCCACTTGAGAGCCATGAAAACAACTCAATACTGCCTTCACCATTTTTGAGAGGGCACTGAATTTGTTTAACTTAAAAAGTGCATGTTTTGGGATTCATTGAAATTTATTTATGTAAATATTAAACTGGAGCACATCACTGCATCCAAAATATAAAATTACTGACATTTAACAACAACACAGGGTAGAGGGAACGGCGCACGAGTGGGGATTACGATTGCCGGCGAAATCTTCGCTCCATCTGACTTCCGTTTTTGGACATTTTCCCTCCATTTTTCAAGCTAAAATACAAATATTTATGCATTAAAATGATATTTAATAACAATACAGAGCAGAAGAAACATCACGAGAGAAAGAAATTAGGATTAGGGGGGGGGGATATTCACTCCATTTAACTTCCATTTTTGAAAGTTTTGAAAGATGACATACCGTCCCCAGACGGAAAAGACCCCTCCCCCAAAAGGCTTCTTTTCAGCTTTACATCGATCTCGAGAACGACCCAAAATGACAGAAAAAGCGGAATTCCGCGAATCCACGAAATAATCTCGTGTATCAGTAAGAAGTGACTAAGAAAAGGAAAACCACTAATTTTATGGAAAATGAAAGTGAAAAATCGATACTGCGTTGCTCACTCTGCCGTGAAACAATTTTACGAGACACAGAAACAGCGTATTCCACCACAGACGAATTAAATACCGATTTAGAAATTGAATTTTGTTTAATAAAAGGTAAAGGGGCGAAAACGATTGCTCTCTATTGATTAGTTTCGAAGTATGTATTAGAAATAGGGTATACATGCATTTAATTAGAAATTTTTTAAAAATAATATGAAGTCACTTCTTTTCACTATCACCAAAGATATTAAAAATGAGGAACATGACAAGAAAACATCAAAAATAAAAATTTAATCAGGCAGAGAGTGAGAGAAAAAAAAATGGTCGAAAAAATGTAATATGAGGAAACTGAAAACGACGTGACATTCTCAACACCCAAGAAACATTCCCGAAAATGTTTAACAAGTGTTATAATCTTGAAAACATGAAAATAAACTTTACACAGATGTAAAATAACGTTCTTTTACTGAGATTTTTGATTTCCGTTGCATACTTGACGTTTTCCGTCATTCATAGCGGATCGCCGATTTCCATAGCTTACTCGACGTTTTCCGTTGACAATTTCCATAGTAACTGCGTAAAACCTGTAGTACTTGGAGTCGCTGAATCTTTCGTCCCACCGCATGGTCTTACTCAGCGTCAAGCGGAAGAGTGCGCACAGAGAATTTACTGCACCGAAGTCCCGACGATGACGACGGGGCAAAGTGGTTCTGACGCACAATGGCACAAAATCTGCCTTTTGTAGCAAGATGGCGCAAGATTTTTTGTTTTGGCACACTTTGGGGCAGAATTCCCATCCCTGGAAGAGGTGACGTCATTCCACACCGTAAAGATCCTGTCATTCGAAGTCATTGCAATTTTGCTTTTCGGAAGAGGGAGGCATACCCCTCCCCCTAAAAATTGCATTGCATTTTTGGAATAATATCGGTAACACCCAAAACAGAACAGAAAAAAGCGGATTTCTGCGTATTCGCGGAAGTCTTTCATTCCTGATGAAGTGTTAAGATGAGCAATGTTATCATTGAAAAATAGCAGAAGTCCAACCCATTTTGAGAAGGTGAACTTATTAAGGAATGCCTGGTATCAGCAACAGAAATATGTCCAAGCCAAAAGCTTTGGTTTAGTGTAGTAACTCTTGCCAGATGAATGGAAGAACTGGATGGAAATATTGAGTAAACTTTGAAGACACTGCACTTTAATTTTGCAGCAGACATGACTGATACTGCCCAAATATTGATTTTTGTTCATGGTGTTTTCACAATAATTTCAATATCAGTGAAGAACTGCCTGCCTAAATTTCAATGAAAGGAACGACCAATGGTTTTGACATACTTGAGGCTACTATGAAACTTAGGCTGCTCAGTTTTTCTCAATTTGAAAAATTCATTTGTAGTAGTAGGTGGCCAACTGTAGTGGAAAATGGGTTTGCCTCCAAGGGGTGCTCTGTTGGGCATCTAGGACACATATGACAGCAACAAGGGCCTCTGAATCTGAGAAGCTGGTGCTAAATTTAAGCATTGGTATAAATATTGTTGAGGTACCAGCTAGTTCTTTGAGGGCCGCGGGTGGCCTAGTGGTCAGCGTTCGTGACTGCCATGGAGATAACCTCAGGTTCGATCCTGGGCAGGTACGAACGTTCGAACCACTAAATACCCGCAGTGCGTTGGATAGGCATGTTAAGCCATCAGATCCCGGGTACTGGCCCCCGGTAATAAATAAGGGCGTCTTCCTCCTCCTTGCTACCTTGCTTCCATGTCACTTTCCTATCAGGCACTCTAGCCCAAATCTCCTAGCTTCCTATTTCTAAGGGTTGTTTAAGACCTGGGGTCAGACACTCCCTTCCTAAAATCCTCTACATATGATCTGATCTGATCTGCTAGTTCTTTGAGACATTGGCCAAATGATTCCAACTCAAGGGGTATTTTTTTGCAGAACCCTTAGGTGGAATGACCAACTGGATTCATTAACTGTGAGCTGATTCCTCACACTAATGTACTTTTATGATTTTCAAGACTAAAAGAAAGTATCTTAACAATTCTAGTGTGAGATATGGCAGACCTACCACACTTGAGAAGACTGGTCCACCAATGGAATCAACCTGGAACTAATAATGTCATATGAGAAAGAGATCTCAGCTGAATGAGTGTAAGATTGGTGTATGGAATACTAGACAGGGGTGATTGTGAGCTGACACAAGAAACCCTGAAACTCTCAGCTCAGTGCCAATATACACATAATGCATATTACGAATATTTATATATACATACATGAGATCGACGAAGGGGGGAAAAAAAAGCTGATTTTTTTTAAATACGGGTGAAAAATTGGAGCATGCTGTGATAAAGTGAATGCAATGCAGCATGAGCAAGATGGAATTGTTCACTGTAAATATATTTAACTGAAGCACACAACTACACAGTTGAGTCACATTATTGTGACCACCTCCTACTTTTGATGTCAACAGCGCGTAGCCAATGAAAGAAGACGTGTCGTGAGCTGGCTTGGAGGGTATGTATATAGGTGTGCTGTAGGCTTCCCAAACTATAACAGAAAACGCAGAATTCTTGGAATCCACAGAAGAATCCGATTCCTGAGATTACGGGGAAATCTTTGCGCCATCTTAACTTCCGTTTTTGGAAACTGTTGCATAAATTTTCATGCTTAAATACAAACATTTATGCAATAAGACTATTTAACAACAATACTGGATGGATAGTGGCAACATCGAGGAAAAAAAGAAATTTAGATTATGGGGGAAGTTTCACTCCGTTAAACTTCCAGTTTTCGAAAGTTTTGAAAGACAAATTGGAATGACCCCAATCTTACCCCTACTACCCCCCCCTTTTTTTTTAGTTTTGTATTGATATCGAGAATGACCCAAATGAAGACGATAAAAGCGGAATTCTGCGAATCCGCAGAAGAATCTCGTGTATGTATATATTACGCCCATATTAACTAGCTACACAACAAACAGGTCTTAGTGCTTGTGCAGTTAAACTTCGCATTTTTTCTTGTACCCAATTTTCTTTCACTGTGCGAAATCCTTCAGACATTGCATCTTTGAAAACAAATTTCGCACTTCATATTATATGTTATTTGAGCAGTCTATGTAGATCAGTTTTACTTGAAGTCTACAGTGGATTCCATTCAATTTCTAAAAGTAGCTCATTGGATTAACTGAATCTAATATAACCAAATTGTTTATATAGATGTAACTTTGAAAATAATGAAAAAAAGCCTTCCTTTCACAGCATGCTATTATCTTGAGAGCTTGTTTGATAACGAAAGAAACACTCAAGGTGTCACAAATAGTCTACATTCACCATCCACATGGACGACGTGCAGTGAAAAACCCGGAATTCCAGGCTACAATCGGATTACAAACAGGTCTGATTAAAGAAATAAAGGGAATGCAGTGAATGA
Organism: Macrothele yani; assembly: GCA_039090855.1. NCBI lineage: Eukaryota > Metazoa > Arthropoda > Arachnida > Araneae > Macrothelidae > Macrothele > Macrothele yani. Next base: position 97,160,435 of record CM076992.1, on the reverse strand, counting down.
AGAAATGAATAAGTACAGATTGAATGTGCTGGGTGTAACTAAAAAGAAAATAACTGAGATAAAAGTGTGTGGTCTGAAGTGTTGGATAATGTAAAAGGACAAGTTGGTGTAGGTGTGATTTTAAGTGAAAAAATGAACTTGATTCACTACAGTTGCATAAGTGAGAATTCATTGGATTCATCTGAAAGCAAAACTTCTGAGAATACTTATTGTTGTAATGTGAGCTCCTTATGACTTGAAACCTTCTGATATGAAGAATGATTTCTGGAAGTTGTTTTGAGCCAGTTTGGTGCTCAAGAGAAAGTTATTACAGCAGGGGATTTCGATGCTGGAGTAGGGGCTCAGAATGAGAATTTTGAAAACGTTCTGGATAAGTTAAATGATCCCAGTGTAAATGATAATGGTGAAAGATTAATTGAACTCTGCATTGAGAATAGGTTGTGCATACCTAATACATGTTTCAATCACAAGTATATCCACACAAATACTTGGTCTGAGAATCGTACTCTGGGGCAAAAGGGTATAATAAATTTTGTTGTTTATGATCAGTGTCTGAAACACTTAGTTTTTTGACACTCGTGTGATAAGAGGTGCAGATGTTGGATCTAATCATTACCTGTTAGTGTCACAAGTGAAATTGCATGTTTGTCAAAGAAAGAGGAATAGGAAGAGTCCTGTAATGAAAAGAATAAAGGTTCAAAGACTTCCTGAAGAACATCAGCATTACTCTGAAATACTCAATGAATGACTGAGTGAGTGAATGAGTTGAAGTTATGCGAGAGGAATGTGGAAAAGAAGTGGACATTTCTGTGAATTAAGCTCATGTTCAAAACTGGCTTCCTAGTTTATTAAACGATTAAACTTCTAATATGAGAATTTTTCTAGGAATTTTTTATTTTAAATTGTAAATTTTTGGAGAAAACTCTCCTCCTTCACATTAGGAGTCCCTTGTTATTACTCTTTCTCAGTCACTATTGTGGCTATGGTTATTTTTCACCAAATCTTGCCACATATTGTATAGGACATGTTAGAAATTATTATAAGAAATATGACTGTCGGAGTTCCTCGACATTTGAACCAGAAGCCTCAGCGCACATTTAACAAAATTGCAGGTGGCGCTGCTCGAAACAGTTTTTATTTGTTTGCTCTAGCGAGCGTTGCCTGAATCCCCTTCAGCTGCTCACGTCAGTTAGTAATCTAAGTGGTTCATCTTTGACTGAACAACAATGTCGGTGATATATAGAGGGTGTGCGTGTTGGAATAGTGAGTTATTACCTTTTTGTGGAGATGTACAATAAATATTAGTGTGTTGTAATTCAAGTGTTTAATCCATTTTTTCTGTGATTAATAAAGGATAGATCTTCCTGCAGCTGGTAAGTGGCTTACTGCGTTACATAAAAGGCTATCATCAATTATAGATTTTATTTATTTAGAAATAACTAACATAACAAACCTCTGCAGTCACTGATAATGGAATTCGGATTCTTCTCAATGTCTATTCCTTCTTTTAATTGTCTTTTTTAAAAATTGCTTCGAAAACAGATGACTTTAAGGGAGTAGTTGGTTGGTTGGTTGATAGATGTTAATGGCGCAAGCGCCATGGTTGGCCAAAGAGCGCCAAACAAAAGACATCAAAATAAAACATAATCAATAAAAAACGTACACAAGGTTAAAAACAGGCTGATGTGGTAAAAATGAAATATGATAGTGAACAAGTTAAAATATAGATCAGTTTAAAAAAGTCAATCTCTCGTAAAAACGAAAACACTGCATTCGTGTTGCAGGCTTCGCCAATAATAACTTGCAGCGTAGTTGCTCCTTCGTCCAACAGATGAGAGTGAAAATGACGAAAACGATGATCACAAAACCGAACGCAAGTACATAAAACATGAAGGACAGTGAGACGACAGTGGCACGCCTCACACATCGGGGCACTGTCGCCACACAGCAAAAAGCGGTGAGTAAAACGACAGTGCCCAATGCGGAGACGTGCAAGAACAACCTCCTCACGACGGTTCGTCCGCAAACTAGACTTCCATAGTCCGATCTGCGGTTAGATAGAATGCAGCTTATTGCTGCCCTGCTGAGACCACAGGGACTGCCACTCGTCCAGGAGAAATGTCCGGATAAAAGGTCTAAAATCGCGGAAAGACAGTGGCAGCCGAGCTAGCGACATGGAGGAAACAGACCTGGCAGAGAGATCTGCCAGCTCGTTACCCGGATCCCAACATGGCCAATAACCCAACAGAATCGGACCAGGAATCCAGCACCTTCCAAAGTTCCAAGAAGACGACGGACATCACGGATGACCGGTGAGTCCGTGTCCTCTGGAGAAGAAAGGACTTGGATGACGGACTGGGAATCGGAGCAAATCATAGCGCAACGATGAGATCTAGACTGTATGTGACACAAAGCGAGGTGTACCGCACGCATCTCTGCCGAAAAGACGGTGGATTCAGGCGGAAGCCTCTCACCATGGGAGGCATCGCCACACACGAATGCGGATCCAACAACCTCTCCGGATTTCGACCCGTCAGTAAATACAGGCACGAAATCCGGGAAGACAGACTGTTTCTCGGCAAAGAGCTGCTGGTACACCAGAACAGGAGTGGAAGACTTTGGCCACACACAAAGGGAAAGGTCAGCCGTTGCTTGAACCAGCTGACAAGGCGGTTCATTGTAGAACCGGGTCAAACCAATCCTTGACAAGTCTAGACCAGCATCGCGCACTAAGGTCGACAACCGAATCCCAAACGTCGGAACACAGGAAGGCCGGTGTGAGAATAGGCGGACACATTGCGGTTGGAAAATGGAACCATGCAGTGGATGATCAGGAAGAGACTTCAACTTGGTGAAGAATTTAAGAGACAGCTGCTTATGTCTGATGCACAACGGCGGCTCATGAGCCTCCGCATACAGGCTATGCACGGGAGAGGTGCGGAAAGCACCAGTACATAGCCGCAATGCCTGGTGATGGACGGGGTCCAAAGGTTTTAAAATCGATGGACGCGCTGAACCGTACGTAATGCATCCGAAGTCTAACTTTGACCGAATCAGAGAATGGTAAATGCGAAGCACTGAGCACCTGTCAGCCCCCCAAGATGTTCGAGAGAGAACCTTCAGGATACTCAATGACTTCGTGCACTTCACCTTCAAAGACTGGATGTGAGGTCGGAAGGTGAGTGCTCGGTCAAAAGTTAGCCCAAGGAACTTGACTTCTGACAATACAGGGATGGTAGAACACCCCAGACGGAGGCTGGGGTCTGGAGTGAAGACCCCGTTTGCAGCAAAAATGCACGCAAACGGTCTTCTGCGTCGAGAAGCCAAATCCATTTTGGGAAGCCCAGGGAGAGATCTTGGTAATGGCAGACTGGAGCTGTCTCTCGATGGTGCGCATGTTAACGGAGGCGCAAGAGATCTGGAGATCATCCACGTACATGGTTCCACGAACCGTCGGAGGAAGCAGTTGGAAAATATGGTTCACACGAAGGATGAACAATGTCACAGAAAGAATGGAGCCTTGTGGGTATAACGCAGAGAGGGTCGATCCAATGCGCACACGGAACATCCGGTTCTGGAGAAATCCGGCAATGAAGGTAGGCAAATTTCCCTGCAATCCGCAGTCACGCAGATCACGGAGAATGCCATATCTCCAGGTTCGATCGTAAGCTTTTTCCATGTCGAAAAACACGAAGCCCATGTGCTGACGCCGGACAAACGCCTCCCTGACAGATGTCTCCAGGCGAAGATGATGATCTGAGGTGGATCGGAATTTCCGAAAACCACTCTGATGAGGTGAAAGAAGGTGACGTGATTCCAAATAAAAAACCAAACTAAAATTGATGATGCGCTCTAGGACTTTACAAAGGCAGCTCGTCATAGCAATTGGTCGGTAGTTCAACAGGTTAGCGGGATCTTTACCAGGTTTGAGAACAGGAACGACAATGGCAGTGCGCCAAGATTCGGGAAAGTCACGCTCGTGCCAGATCCTGTTAAACAGGACCAGCAGACATTCAAGAGAGGACGGAGAAAGGTGCTTCAGCATTGCATAATAGATGTTATCCGGTCCGACAGATGTTCGGCTGGACCGATTCAGGGCAATCTTCAGTTCGACGGCAGTCAGCGGGCTGTTATAATCGGCAGCGGAAAACGGTCCAAAGGAAACCTCGGACCGTTCAAGCTGTGGCTGTACCTGCCGGAACAAAGCAGGGTAATTGCGGCTGCTGGACACCGAAGAAAATGCGGCGCCCAGAGAGTAAGCAATACCCTGAGCGTCAGCAACCGTTCCTCTACCATTCTCAAGAATGGAGATTTCCGCAGAAGGGTACTTACCCCGAATCTTGCGGATCCTGTCCCAAACGATCTTAGAGCTGGTAGTGGTGTTAATCCCGGATACGTAGCATATCCAAGATTCTTGTTGGCTACGACGACGTACCAAACGCGCGTAAGATTTGGCTTTCTTGAAAGCAAGTAGGTTCGCGTCGGTGGGGTACCGACGAAACCTACCCCAAGCCCGATGTTGGGCCTGACGAGCTGCCTTGCAAGTGGAATTCCACCAAGGTCGCGGGCAACGTGGAAGTTTAGTCGAAGTCTTAGGGATGGTAAAGTCTGCCGCTTGCACAATACAATCCGTTACCTCCGCAACAGCTTTATCGATCGTACCCGAGGTCACCATGTCTGGAGTAATGGTCGCTGAAGCCGTGAATGAGTCCCACTTGGCTCGATCGATAGCCCATCTAGCAGGGCGAGTAGGATGACGGTACCCGTCACCTGCTAGACGGAGAAAGATGGGAAAGTGATCACTGCCAAGGGGATCATCAGACACGCTCCAGGACCAGTCAGGATAGAAGGATGGCGAACTCAAGGACAGATCAATGGCTGAGTACGAGCGGGTGGGTTCATGAAAATAAGTGACTGCCCCGGTGTTGTGGAGACAGAGGGAAGTGTTGGAGAGAAGGGACTCAACAACACGGCCCCTGGAGTCACGAGTGGAAGAACCCCACAACGGATTGTGTGCACTGAAATATCCGAAGATGAAGAAAGGAGGCGGCAGCTGGTCGACTAAATCTTCCAGATCCGAAAGGCTCACAGCTTCATTTGGTGGCATGTAAATGGAACACACTGTGAACAGTGTGTCCACAGATAGTCTCACTGCCACTGCCTGCAAAGTCGTCCGAAGGGCAACTGCAGTGACAGGAATACCATGAGTAACAACAACGGCCACTCCTCCGCAGGCGATAACACCTTCCTCATGATCTTTGCGGAAAATTGAATATCCCCGCAGCGGAAAAGTGTCCGTTGTTCGAAGCTTTGTCTCCTGGAGGCAAACGCACACAGGTGTGTGCGAAGACAGTAAGCCTTTCAGATCATCAATTCGTGGTCGCAGACCTCGGCAATTCCACTGAATGAGCGTAGCCATAATGAAAAATAAAAGGAAAGGATGAAAAACAAAAATGACAGATGACTAGAATGTCTCCGAGTCGTCCATCAGCTCCTGACCATCAGCAATGTCCGGAGGCAACACAGGGCTGCGCTTACTCACACAGGGCTGCGCTACCGGGGGTTTTGGTGGTTTTACCCTGCTCTGTTTCGAGGGGAAGATCCTGATTTCACCTTTTCCGGCTTCTTCTTAGTTGCGCCCTGGGCCTGGGTCCCAGTGCTGGCAGAGGATGTTTTCTGCACAGAGGATGTTTTAGGCGTCGATGTTGATGGCGCCTTGGATTCAATGCGGCAAGACTTCAGTGCCTCCAATCCGGCAGCAACGATGTCCTCAAAATGATAAGGACACAGCGCCGGGATGGACACCTCAGTCTGCACCGGTAACAGTAGCCTTCTGGACCACAACCGATGCATAGGAGCGCCGGCCTGTTGGTAGAGGAGCTATCTGCCGTCTGGCTTCAGGATAAGACAGATGTTCGGTCGTCTTCAGGCGTTGGATAGCCTGCTCCTCGATCCACGTTGAACACTGCTTAGAAGAATCCGGGTGAGATCCCTCGCAGTTGACACAGCGATCCGAGTCAGCGGAACAGTCCGCCCAAGAGTGTTCAGGCGACCCACAGCACGAACACTTCGCGACATTACGGCAAGACTGCTGAGAGTGACCGTAATGCTGGCACTTGAAACATCTCAGGGGTTCGGGATGTATGGGCAAACATCGAGCCGCAAGTACCCCGCCTTGATGGAAGTTGGCAGGGTAGGGGAGTCAAATGTGAGCACGATGTTCCGGGAGGGAATAGACTTCCCATCCCGCCGGAAAAGAATACGCCGAACCCCAGTAACATGTTGTTCCCTAAGTTCTTCCAGCAATTCCTCATCGCTGCACTCCAGCAGGTCGCGAGAGTTAATAACACCGCGAGAGGAATTGAGGAAACCATGGGGAGAGATATGGACAGGAACGTCCAGCAGAACGGTCGTCGCCAGCAAGGTGGCGTGGATTTGATGTCTCCACAAGAAGATCCCCTGACGGGAGCTTCCTAACACTCTTTGGTGAGCCCGCAACGGCCTGAAGAGCCTTATTAATCCAAAAAGGACTCTTCGAACTGAGGGATTGTGCAGGATCAACAGAATGAATCAGAACAAACAGAGCATTACAGTTGGAACTGAGTAGTTTCTTAGTGGAGGAGGGCGACCCATCCTCCACACGGCACTTCAAAGGAACAGCATGGGAAACACTGTGGTTTGCCATGAGAAGAAAAGCCCAACGAGGGAGAGCCGGAGGTCCGCAAGCCCAAGAGGACGCAGGACACGGCTCTAGGGATAGTCAGCGGATATAGCAAGTTGGTAGGGCAGACACACGCTCGGCGTGCACCCAGACTTTCCCGTGCCCGGAGAACACCCCTTTGGCATGCCCACCCTACCCCCCAACTCACCCAGCCGAACAGAACGACAAGCCGCTAGAAGTCTGGACGCAACTCGCCCACAGACTTCCTGACAAGGAGTGGGTTAGCTCCCTGCCTCCCATTTAGGGTGAAGCAGAGGGCAAAGAGGAGTGTTGGCATCTGGAGACACTACAACCCGGCCCCCAAATACCTCAGCCTCCAGCATCCTCATTTCCACCTGGAAGGGTCACCGCACACGGCAAACATGCAGGTAGGTCTAAGCTAACCAGCTCCAGAAAAACAGAAAATGTAACATAAAAGAGAAAAGACAGGGAAGGGAACAAAACCCGGAACTGGCGCCTCATCACAACCTCAGCAGCCTACAACTGAGGCGGGTACATGTCAAGAAAGGAACTAAAGACGAAAAAGCAAAATGATAAGAGAAAATCGGCTCGGGCCGTGGGGACGCCATCCCCCATCAGCTGGATGAACAGCTGTCCCGTCGGTTATGTAATCGTTAAAGCCGCAGAGGCAAGAGAAACCGTCACAAGGTTAGCTCGGGCCGTGGGGGCGCCGCTCCCCAAATAACCGGAAAACCAGTTATTCCCGTGCGGGGTTAAGGGAGTAGTTCCAAGTTCTTGATGTGACCAGTTTTGCTAACATGCCTATGTAAACCTGTCTTATTGGAGCAATTTTTATAGCTGCTTTATGTTCTGCTATTCGAGTTTTTAGTCTGTGACCTGTCTCACCTACGTAAGATAGTCCACAACAACATTTTACTTCATACACTACCACTTGCATTTTTAAAATATCTTCTTCCCTTTGAACTATCTTTGGAATTATTTTTTTTAACTTTGTTACTCCAAACAACGCCATACCTTTGTATGATGTACTGAGCATACTTCCCATTACTGTTTAAAAGTTTTTCCATTAAAACCACTAGCTGCCCATGTTCAGCTCCCTATTAATGTAGGATATAACAGGGATAATGCTTATCAAAAGTTACTACTAGTACAATAACATTTTAGAATAAAAAAATAGTGTACTCCTGCAGCTTTGTGCAATCATGGCACTTCATAAAAATTATAATCTTTGGCATAACACTTTATTTGCTCAAATGTATGAAAATATACCAAAGCATATTTTTCTTTCAATCACTGAACACTTGATCCACTAACCTTGCTCTGATGCAGCTGCTCCATCAGTCAAAGAACATGCTTCAAAGTTTGTTCCTCTGACCGTAATAAGCTTGACCGGGTCTTTAGCCTTAATTGTCTGAATAGCATTTCCTATAATGCAAATGTATTATCAGTATTAAATATACAACAACCTGTAAGACTAGTTTTCAGAATGAGAAATAATATGATAGTATGAAGGAGCTAATAAAAAGGGGGAAGTACAAAGGAACTAAACAAATGCAAGTGTGGATGAGTGCACACAACCAGTAACACCAGGACACATAATGCTGCTGAAAGTTTTAGCTTGTTTTCAGAACCATCACTGTTTACATAAGTACTTTTGTTTTGAAAACGACTGCCACATCCCAATATAGATTTCAGTCTTTTATTTCATTATCTGATATTAGCTAATCTAACTGGGCTGATCAGTTGGCACTCCTCTGAATTTCTGGAAGCTGGTGTCCCCCATCGCCTGAGCCAACCTTGTGTTTACTGTTTATCACAGCTAGTTGTGGCCCTGCCATTGCTGAAATAAACATACACTAAGCAATCCACAGAAGAGAGCACTTACAAGCCTTGTGCATACATACAGCAAATGCTTCAGTACTAGCAACTTTCTTTCATCAGCCTTATTACAATACTAGTTTTTGAGCATGAAAGCAAAAATTTCACATATTTTTAATGTTACCTATTACATATCACTAAGCTGTCCTCTGAGATTCAGAGGTTAGCTACAAAAAGAAATACAAACTTCCAGATATTTTTACTTATTGCTGTCGTATCAAACTTCACCATTTACAGCGATCTTGACATACAACTCGTGCTTCACTGATATCCATTACACGCCGTACACAAGATCTTTTATACTTCATACTCATAATCTTTTTCTCATGCAGACACCCCTGAATCTGATCCACCCATGTCTTCCTTGGCCTTCCTCTGCCTTTCCTTCCTGCCACTTGGGCTGAAAAGATTTTCTTAGTAAGCATTTCATCACTCATTCTTTCAAGCATTTCATCACTCATTCTTTCAAGCATTTCATCACTCATTCTTTCAGGTGGAGACCAATATGCTTCGGGCCAAACCACCGAAGCATATTGGTCTCCACCTTGCTAACAACATTTTGCTTCACATCACACAACTGCAATACATCTTCATTCCTCACACAATCAGGTCATGTCTTGCCACAAACCCCACGTAAGTAACGCATTTCTCCAGCACACAAACGACTCCTATGCTTCTTCTGCAGTACCCAGGTTTCACTGCCATACATCAGAATAGGAACAATTACTGTTTCATACACAGCCATGCGGGACTCTCTAGAGAACCCATCATTCCTGTGAAAACCTCCCAGAGCAGCTGTGACTTTCAAAGAAGAATTCACTCGCCTACCGATTTCACCATCCAACTTATTCTCTCTGTCAAACATGCTTCCTAAATACACAAACTCACTCACCTGGTCAATCACAGTGCCATTTATACTTACATTACATTCAGTACTACCCATTCCTCTCTCAAACACCATAACTTTGGTTTTTCCTTTATTTATACTCAGTTTGAATTTCATGCCAACTTCCTGCATCCGAGTCAACATACTCTGCAACTCACTTTTGCTCTCTGCCAACAGGACAGTGTCATCAGCAATCTGCACACACGGATATCACCAAGACATAAACCACTATTATCTATTTTGGCCTCACGCATGCATGCGTCCATAAATATATTAAATAGCCATGGTGACATTAAACAACCTTGTCTAACTCCTGCACCAATGGAAAACCATTTTGATGAAACCCCATTCACTCGTACACAAGCTCTACTACCAGCATTCATGGCTTTTACACTATTAAGTAGCTTCCCAGTAACACCATACTCATTCAATACCTTCCACAAAAGTGTCCTATTCATTCGGTCATAAGCTTTCTCTAAATCTATAAAGGCAGTAAAAACTTTCTTCCCAACAGCCAGATACTTTTCAATCATCATGCGTAATGCAAAAATCTGGTTAGTGCAGCCTTTACCAGGCATAAAACCACTCTGAACATCCCACACTTTCTCTGATGCAAGACCCCATACTTTTTCAATAACAACCTTACCAAACACTTTCCCTGGCACACTCAGTAGGCTAATACCACGATAGTTCTTGCATTCAGTCTGATCACCTTTTCCCTTATACAAGGGAACCATAATAGCATCCTTCCAATCCCGAGGGACCATTCCTAACTCCCAGCACAACTGGCAAATTTGAGTTAACCAGTCAATTATAGAGTCACCACCATACTTCAACATCTCTGCAGTTATGTCATCAACTCCTGGAGCCTTACCATTCTGAAGAGATTTTAGAGCTTTACACACTTCTCTTGCGATCCCTCCTGTGCTTCCATCCCTCATTGTGACATCATCTGCATCTGTCTCAGAATCATTTTTGCTTTCCTGATCTAATAACTCACAGAAGTATTCACCCCATCTGTCACTTAACTCATTGGGCTCCCATATCATTTCCCCAATCTCATTCTTCGCACAACTTACAACTTTGTTTCCCCTATTTTTCCTGAGTCTCATGTACTTCCAGAAGGACTTTGTCTTTCCAAAAAGCCAGGTCATGCCTTTCCACTTTCTCCTTCCTATGTTTTGCCTTACTGTGGCGAACCAGCTTAGCAGCTTCACGCTTCTTACAGCGATATTTATCCACAGAGACTCTACCTTGCAACATCCCCAAATAGGCTTCCTTCTTTTTCTTTACTGCCTCATCAATCTCACTATTCCACCAAGCATCACCTCTATTGTTACCCACTATTGTGGTGCCACAGACTTCTTTAGCAGCAGTGACGACATAGTTCTTAAAACATTCCCACTTCTTTTCTACATCCCTCTCACAAGATTTCAGATCCTTCAGTCATTCTCTGAGTAAGTCAGAATACCGCTGATGATCTTCAAGGAGCCTATCAACCTTTATTCTTTCTATCCTGGGTCTCTTCCTATTCCTTTTCCTCCAACCAACATTAAGTTTCACTCGTGACACTACCAAGTAATGATCACATAGATGCCAACCTCTAAAAGTATTCTTTGAATAAAGCTCATGTTGAGAAATGGCTTCCTAGTTTAATTGAATTAATAATCTAAAGCAACTTATGGGATTTTACTAGGAAATTTTTTCATTAATAGCAAATTTTCGGAGAAAACTCTTCTCCTTCTTCAGGCTGTCTTGTTGTCACTTTTTACTTGTCACGGTTTACCTTGACGGTTTAGGTTATTTTTCAACAAATCCTGCCAGATGTTAGGCAGTGAAAATCCTTTGCAGTCATTGATGATGGAATTTTGATTTTTCTCAATCTCTATTCCTTCTTTCAGTTTTCTTTTTTGGAAATTGCTTTGGAAACTGATTACTTTAAGGGAATTCCAATCCATGCTGTGCCCAGTTTCTCTAACATGCCTATCTAATCCAGTCTTGTTGGAGCAATTTTTTATAGCTGCTTTATGCTCAGCTATACGAGTTTCTAGTCTGCGACCTGTTTCACCTATGTAAGATAGTCCACAACTACAATTTACTTCATAAACTACTCCTTGCATTTTTAAAATATCTTCTTCTCTTTGAACTATTTTAGGGAAAAATTTTTTAACTTTGTTCTCTAAACTTGGAGCTAGCCTAATATTGTATTTTTTACTAATTCTCTTTAAAGCCTCAAATAAACCTTTGTGATAAGAAATTTTTCTAGTGAATTTTACTTGTTGCTTTTGTGGTCTGAATTTTAATGGTGCGAAGAACCCACAAAAGCAACAAGTAAAATTCACTAGAAAAATTTCTTATCACAAAGGTTTATTTGAGGCTTTAAAGAGAATTAGTAAAAAATACAATATTAGGCTAGCTCCAAGTTTAGAGAACAAAGTTAAAAAATTTTTCCCTAAAATAGTTCAAAGAGAAGAAGATATTTTAAAAATGCAAGGAGTAGTTTATGAAGTAAATTGTAGTTGTGGACTATCTTACATAGGTGAAACAGGTCGCAGACTAGAAACTCGTATAGCTGAGCATAAAGCAGCTATAAAAAATTGCTCCAACAAGACTGGATTAGATAGGCATGTTAGAGAAACTGGGCACAGCATGGATTGGAATTCCCTTAAAGTAATCAGTTTCCAAAGCAATTTCCAAAAAAGAAAACTGAAAGAAGGAATAGAGATTGAGAAAAATCAAAATTCCATCATCAATGACTGCAAAGGATTTTCCCTGCCTAACATCTGGCAGGATTTGTTGAAAAATAACCTAAACCGTCAAGGTTAACTGTAACCGTCAAGGTAAACCGTAACCGTGATAGTGACAAGTAAAAAGTGACAACAAGACAGCCTGAAGAAGAAGAGTTTTCTCCGAAAATTTGCTATTAATGAAAAAATTTCCTAGTAAAATCCCATAAGTTGCTTTAGATTAACTCTAAAAGTAGTTTTCAGTAACCAACATGTTCATTTTTCAGTAATTTTCAGTAATTTTTTTTTCAGTAATTTTCAGTAATCCAAGTCTACAGCGGCAAATTTGGGTATTTAACACTAAAACAAATTTTAATCTGTCGGAACTATTAACAAAATAATAATAATAATAATAATAATAATAATAATAATAATAATAATACAATAAAAAATAATTTGCTGGTGGGAAAATTTAAAATACTGTCTACCAGAAAAATATAATAAATTACCTCTAGACATGAAGAAAAATTATTCCTTGGAATGTTGGCCAAATTATTATGATAAACTGGCTGTAGTTGCCATTTTGGCCTTCCTTAGTTCAATTTGCGAAAACTTCTTCTGATAGCATAGTTCACTGTGTGCAATGCAGTTTATTTTTTCTACTAATAAAGAAGACAGCACATGAGTACTTAAATTAGGTCTGAATTCATTCATGGTTTTTTTCACAATACTGAAAATTCTTTCTGTACTTGCATTGCTATGAAGGACTATTAAAATCATTTTCATAGTTTTGCTTAATGATTCATACTTCAACTGGCCACTTTCATTTTTCATTAAAGAAATTCTGTGCCACACTTCATCCATTCTCCCAGAAGTAACAGCACAGTTAAAATTTTCAAACTGGTAGTAAGCAAATTCAGATTCCACCTTGTCAGATTCTTCTGGTTTCAAAACTGGAAACAGGGAACACATATATTGGACTGATGCAAAAGAAACACTTTGCCTTAATGCTACATCTGCAATTTCAGCATTACTCAGAAATTCATCATTAAGAAACACTTTTTACTTGACCTATCATAGTGTTAGCATTGTCACAGGAAAATGACACACAGTTGCTCCATGAGATTTTTTTAACAAACTCATTGTTCATAACGTTGAATTTTTCCCTATTTTTTCGTCAAAATATGTTATTGTAATGGGATACAGTTTATTTGCTTGAGCATCATTACCTTCTTTCTGTCCATAGATAGAGAAAAGGAATTTTTTTTAACTTTGGATACGATGTTACTTGTAGAAACACTGGCCATGTGCTGAATTAGTGCAGTAGCCTTCGTTCTTCCACACGAATATTTTTTGCGATCACTGAATCGGGAAACATGGCTTGAAATAACGATTTTTCAAGCCTTCAGTTTTCGGAAATTTATCCAACATTTTGAAGCTGAAATACAAATATTTATGGAATAAAATGATACCTAACAATACTGGGTAGAGGAAACATCGCGAGAAAAAAAAAATTACGATTACCAGAGAAATCTTACCTCCGTCTACTTTCAGTTTTCGAAGGATGAAATTCCGTCCTTCGACGGAGAAAACGACCCCCCCCCCGCCGCCACCAATCCTCCCAAAACTTAAGTTCAGTTATGCATCGATTTCGTACATGTTCCAAATGATAACAAAAAAGACGGAATTCCTCGAATCAGCGTGAGAATCTCGTTGCCGAAGATTACGGGGAAATTTTCGGGCGGCCTAACTTCCGTTTTCGGAAATCGTTGCCTACAATTTCAAGCTGAAATTATGCAATGAAATTATATTTAACAATACTGAACACAAGCAACATCGCGAGAGAAATAAAATACGATTACGGGGGAAAATCTGCACTTCGTTTAACTTCCGTTTCCGAACGTTTAAAAAGACAAAACAACGTCCCCAGACGGAATACGACCCCCCCTCCCCCAACTAATATCCCGAAAATTTCTTCACTTTTGCATAGATCTCAAAAATGACAAAAAACAAAACAAAAAAAAAACAAAAAAAACGGAGGGGACTCCGCAAATTCGCGGAAGAATCTCGCATACAAATTAACCGCTGAATCGATTTCGAATGTCGTAAGATAACGCTAAAATATCAATGAGCGGTAAATTTTAACTTTTGGCGCAAAATTGGCGCAGATTTCGTCGAAATGGCGATTTTTTAGCAGAATGGCGCAAGAACAACGTTTTCGCGCGGGCTGGCGTAATTGGCGCAGGTCTGGCAGCCCTGAATGTAGCATTTAATTTTTTTCCCCAGAAAAACTTGAAGAACCAACAAAATTTTTTAAGTTGATGAAAATTTGCATTCTATCTCAGAAAATTAAATCAAATGGCGATTTTCCGTAATTTCAGCGGTGTTTCCGTACTTCCGTAACAGCAACCAAAAATCCGTACTAGTTGGCATCTATGTGATTAGAACCAACATCCGCACCTCTCACCACACAGGTGTCAACAACTAAGTGTTTCAAACGCTGATCGTAAACAACAAAATCTATCACACTCTTTTGACCAAGAGTACGATTTTCCCAAGTATATGTGTGTATATACTTGTGGTTGAAAAATGTATTAGATACACACATAAACTATTCTCAATGCAGAGTTCAATTAATCTTTCACCATTATCATTCACACAAAGATCATTCAACTTACCTAGAACATTGTCAGAAATTGCATTCTGCACACCTACTCTAGCATTGAAATCCCCTGCTATTATAACTTTTTCTTTAGCACCAAACTGGCTCAAAACAGCTTTTAGCTCATTCCAGAAATCTTCTTTCTTATCAGAAGGTTCCAAGTCACAAGGAGCATACACTACAACAATTACAATTCTCTGAAGTTTCACTTTCAAACGAATCCAGAGAATTCTTTCACTTATGCAACTATAGTGAATCAAGTTGTTCTTCATCTTTTTACTTAAAATCACACTTACACCAGCCTGTCTTCTCATATTATCCAATACTCCAGACCACACACTCACCGTGCCATTCACTTCTTCTACCCCAATTTCCTTCTTTTTGGTTTCACTTACACACAGCACATCCAGTCTATACTTACTCATCTCCTCAATCACCTCACTCATCTTGCCATTTATACCTCTAGTATTCCATACACCAATCTTACATTCACTCAGCCGAGATCTCTTTCTCATACGCTGTTTAGAAAGTCCAGGTCGATTCCGTGGTGGACCGTCCTTCTCAAGTGTGGTAGGTCCAACATATCCCACACTTGAGTCATTCTTAATATTTCTTTTTGTCTTTTTAATCAGGTAAGTACATCAGTGTGGGGGATTAGCCCACAGCTGAGGGTTCCTGTTGGTCATTCAACCTAAGGATTTTGGAACAAACCCAAAGAGTTGGGGTCTTTTTGCCAATGTCACACAGAACTAGCTTGCACCTCTCCAAGATTCACAGAGGCCTAGTTGCTGTTGTGTGTGCCATTGTTACCACGGGGCACCCAGACTCCTCTAAAAAAAATTTTAAACAGCAGCCTTTAATGTCATGTTCTAAGAATCATCCCCCCCCTCTTTGAGCCCCAAATGGCCTCATCTCATTTAGACAATTAGATTTAACTATTTCCCTTCAGTTCTTGAAAGTGAAAATTTGTGCATTAAACTTTTTGTTCTCACCCCCTCCCATCCTTTAAATTTTTCATTTCCATATATTTGGGGGGAGTGTTGGGATGTTGGTGTGGGAGGATTTCAGGAAATAACACTGCAGAGTTGACAGTTGCTCAACCAAACTGTAATGCCATTGAACTTGCCCCTGCGAATTCTTACAGATTTCCCATAAAAAAAAAAAAAAATACAAGCCCAAGTCAAAATAAAAGCTCAAGCTTCATACATGTTAAAGAGATAGGCATGGAATAATTAATCAGATGATCTAATGCCTTAATTTCCCCACAGAAAGGGCCGTACTTTCTCAGAGTGCCATGGTACTGGAAAAGGTGTGATCTTGGTTCTATCACATCTTTTGAATTCTCTCTCCTCACTCACTCACACTCACACACACTTCACAGCAGATTTTTAGAAAATCTAAAAATTCAGCAAAAAAGAGAATACACTTACACCCACTGGGGAAAAAAGCACATAATTTAAAATATGCAATGTGAGCGGGATTTATTCATAGTGATTGGAACCAATTACAAAAAATCAACTGGATACCTACATTCAATGAAACATCCACAAATAGAAAGAGCTTTTTGCTCCCACTAGTGGCTGAAAAGTGTGTTACAAAAATTAACAAACTGGGTACATAAAGGTTTTCATAGCAGAAGATATCAGAGGCTAAACAAAGTTTCAAATTAAACAATACAAAGAAGAAATGGAGGAAAATGTGAAATAACTTTACACCCCTAGTACAGCTGTGAATTACTTAAAGGAACAGTAAACTCATTTCGGGCATTTTTTTTTTCTCAGCGCGAAAATGTAATGTCGAAAGAGACATGAAAACTGACTCAATCAGAAATGCTTTATCGTAAGTAGTTCTCCCGCTAGAGCATTTTTTAAAAATCAGCAGTGACGTCACACTAGACAAGAGACCGGACGCTCAGCATGCGTAGGGCTCTAGTCGGTGCTCTTTACCCTTCTGTGCAGCGCAGTCGATCCCATCAATCTGCAAAATGGCTAGTGTAAATCCTTATTCATTTGAACCACGATATTCTGCCAGTACAGTACGAATGTTTAACAAGAAATGTGAAGACAAATTCGAGGGTAGAAAAGGTAATCTTGACTGGTGCCAATGTTATAACTGCGAGAGAATGTCAATAGACCCCGAGTGTTTGTGTTGAAACGAGAGTGATCAGATGCTGAAAATAAAAGGTACTGCCCAATGTATAAAAAAACCACGAATCATTCAACAGTGTTGTTTTAAACATCCCCACCTTACAGGCAAGTAATTATCAAATAATTTTTCGGTCTGGAAAAAACGAGAAAAAAATATGAACTTGTATGTAACAAACTATGGAGACACATTGCATACAAACAATTCATATATTGGGTGAATGCCTGGATACCCGTAGAGCGAAAAATCAGAAAAGTAATGCCTTCTTGTGTTGTTAGAATATTTTCCTGAATATCATTTAATGAACAACAGTATTCGGGTTTTGTTTGTTGCCCTGAAAATGACACAGAATATTTCGATTAACTCCCACTGTCACTAAAGATTTGTCAGCTACTGTCTATATACGAGTACATAAAGGTATTTTTCGTTGAACTAAGTGCATATATTTTTTTAAGTTTCTGCTATTGTCATGGGAGAAACAACTTCATGAGTATTTCTCTTAGCCCAAGTGCAAAGTCATTAATGACCCCCCCGCTCCACGAAAATAAAATTACCGCAATAGTTGAACCTGATGTGGAAAACAAGAAGAAAAATATGAACTAGAAATAACAGTTAGATAAAAAGGCAGTTTATCTAACTGTTATTTCTACTGTTATTACTGTATGGCAGGCTAGTCAGAGATAGAATTTTTTCTACCAGCAGTTCAGCATCTCCATTACATGTTTGAGCTAACCACCATAAATGGTTGGTTATACTGGACCGCCATGCTTCTAGACAAGGAGCTTTTTTTTTTTTTGGCAGCTTTTAGATTTTTAGTCAAACTTTTGGCCATGTGATGATCAATTTGGGATATTTTTCCTTCATGAGGGCACGAATGCTTCTATGTCTATCTGATTAAAAAAATGATATCTTTATTTCTTCATAGAGGCCTGAGAGTAATAAATCACACACATTATTTTCTAAGTCCCCGTCAACAACACCTTTTTGGACGACAATAAAATCTACAATTCCCTTGCGAATATTCATAATGGAATACGTACAGTATTTGGCGCAAAAACCTATGGAATTAAACTGTCCATCTCCGCTCACCCAAATTTCGGAATCGCATAATTTTAAATCATCAGTAATTTGTTTTTTCATACTGTGCCACGTAAATTTGATTACTGGCCCAACTAAAAATTTCACAACTTTGTAAAAAGTAGTTACTGAGTGCTTGTAAACCAAGGGTTTCAGTGAAATCCGTAAACTGTTTAAAATTCATTCCAGTTGCGCAAATTGCAGCAGAAAGTTTGATGACTAACAAACAGGATATGTGCAACACAAAGAAAGAAATTCCTGACCCTAATCACCTCATACTTTCCCTCACAACCCTTACCGCGCTGAGTACACAGATGCCGTACCGCTGGTGCGAGAAGTGGTCTGACTGACCGCTTCTCTAGTGTGACGTCATCACCAGAAACTTTGTCGGCTATTTACTCAGTTCCCAATGGCCGTAGGGAAGCAAATTTCGGCTCTATAAGCATCACCCTGTCACCCGCATAATATGACAAAAAAAAAAAAAAAAAAAAAAATTCGCGTTTCCAAGGAACTTTTTTTAAGTTTACTGTTTCTTTAGAGAAAATGAGTGCAAAATACTCTTTCATAATTAATAGTACCCTACCAAAAATGGATTTTTCTACTGGATTTTTAGAATCAAATAAATTCTTTTAAATAAAAATATAGACTAACACCCATTGGTGGAAGAATTTTGAAAAGTGGAAAAGTAGAAAATATGCAAAAAGTAATATTCAGAGCAAAAGCTATGTTAATGAATTTTTTTTCCTAATATGTCTTTTGGAAGCAGAGATGGCAAGAAAAAAAGTTTTGACATTTATGCCTCCTAGCAAAAAAACTGTGCATTATTTAAGGAGGATAATTTTTCCAATCTTTCCATATCAAATGGCATACATTAAAAAAGAAATTGAATTTTTAAAAGCAGTGATACCATTGCAAACAGAAATACACACTACCACCACCTAGCAAGCACTATGAACAAAAAAAAAAAAAAAGTTCATCCAAATTGTCTACAAGTTGAATGCTATCCTGTGTTAAAATATATTTTTTTAATCAGACTTTTAGAAGCAGAGATATTGAGAAAAACAGGTCAAACATTTGCACCCTCTAGTGGGAAAATTGTGTATTCTTTTGAGCAGGCAATGTGAATAAAATGTTTTTGTAGTTGGTAGTATCTGACCATAAAAAGGGCTTTTTTCTTTAATCAGTTTTTTAGATGTAAGATATTTCTGCAAAATATGCTGTAAACAAAAACGTGAACTTATGCCCTTTAACAGCAAATCTGTGCATTAAAAAAAATTTAAATTATGTGCAAAACATTCTGCACCAGAAGCGTTGCAACAAAGAATTTTTTAAATTGAACTATTACAAACAGATAGAGAAAAATAAGATAGGTTGTCAGATAAGTTCGTTTGGTTTTTCCAATGTTATTTGAAGGAACACGAACAATATTTTGATCATAGTGTTAAATGTTGTTTTGTAGCTCTATTCTACCTGTACAACTTTTGCTCATCGGTTTCAATATTATATTTGGTTTAACTCTTTTTAGCCATATGAAGATGGAGTGGCAAGTGGACAAAAATGAGCGTTTTCGACACCTGTTTCTCTCACTTTCAATCAAGGTTCCAAAGCTGCCAGAGCTGCTCGAGACATTTGAGACAGAGAAGGCACTATTACTGACAGAACTGCACAGAAATGTTATTTACACTTCAAGAAGGGAAAATTCGACCTCACAGACGCTCCGCATTACAGCAGACCTGTTCAGTTCAATGAGGATGGATTGAATGAGCTCATCCATGAGGATCCGCGTCAATCCATTAGAGAATTGGTCCAGCAGATGGGATGATCTCATGATACCGTCTCCCGTCACCCTCACTTGATGGGTAAGGTCCAAAAACTCGGTGCCTGGGCGCCACATTCTCTGAATGCAAGAGACAAACTCCAGCGCTCCATTATCGCCGCCAGTTTGCTAGTACGATACCTGTGTCCACTACTCGTTGACACAGACATTTCTTACTGCATCAACACCAGCAATGAAAAATGGTGTCTATGTCAATATGAAGCAGAGGAAAGAATGGCTGAGTCATCACAAGCAAGCAATACCTCGAGCCAAGGCCGAGCTGCATCCACGCAAAACTATGAGCTATGTTTGGTGGGATTGGGAAGGTGTAATCCACTATGAATTGCTTGAAAAGAACACCACGATCAACACGCAGCTTTATGTTCAGCAAATACACCGGCTGAATGAGGCAGATTCAGCTGAAACAACCCAACCGGGGGCACAGTGTTTCTTCAACACAACAACACTCACCCCCACGTCCCTAATCTGACCAAAACTGCTATTCAAGATCTCGGTTGGGAAGTTCTACTGCACCTACCGTATTCTCCTATTCTAGTGCCCTCAGATTGTCACCTTTTCTGGGCGCTCTCCAACAATCTGCAAGGCCCATTTGTTTAACAAATACATCAAGCTGAAATGGTGGCTCAATGACTTCAAGTCAAAACCCGGGAATTTCTACTGCCGAGGCATTTACAACCTAGTGGAACGTTGGTAAGAGGTCATGAACAATGAAGGAGAATATATTGACTGATTTGTGAAAACTTTTTCATGAAAAATAAGGATTCCAATTATTGGAAAAAAAACGAATAAACTTATCTGACAACCCAATATTTCTCCCTCTAGTGGAAAACTGTGCACTATTTTATGCAAAAAGTAAGTATGAAAGGTTTGTGTGCATTACCTTACAGCAAAGAGTTTTCAGAAGTGCAGATATTGCTGCAAACACATCAGAAGCAGAAATATAACTTTACTCCCCCTGGTGGCAATTATACCAAAAATTTTCAATTATATGTAAAACATTTCCCACACACAAAAATTCCCTTTCGTGTTATTCGACTTCATGAAAGGGATTTTTCAAATCGGACTTTTAGAAGCAGATATATCAGAAGATATATCAGATATATGGAATATATAGAGCTATGCAAGACAGTAAGAAAAAGTATCACTGAAGACGTAAGAAAATTCAACTGTGAACTAGTGAGGAAAGCAATTGAAAACAACCAAAGCCTAAAGATAGCAAAGGGACATCTCAGCAAGGGAAGAAAACAGATTATGGCACTGAGAAAAGAAGATGGTTCTGTAACAAGAAATAGAGGCGAAATTTTGACAAGAGTGAAAAATTTCTACTCCAAATTATATGAAAGGGATGATATATGCACTCCAGACATCCTGAAAGATACCAGTACCAGAGTTCCTCCAGTCCTTCCAGCAGAAGTTGCACATGCAATCAAGAACATGAAGCGAGGAAAAGCTCCAGGAGAAGATGGAATTACTGTAGACATCATACAAGAAGCAAGTGGAGAAATCGAAACAGTACTCGCCCAAATTTTCACTCGATGCCTTAATGAAGGAAAGATTCCTGAGGATTGGAACACCGCTACAATGATCCTGCTACATAAGAAAGGTGACATTGAGGATCTCGGAAACTACAGACCTATCAGCCTCTTATCAGTAGTTTATAAAATCTTCACTAAAGTTCTTTCACACCGCTTGAAGGTAACGCTGGACATGGCTCAACCGAGAGAACAAGCTGGATTCAGGAGTGGCTACAGCACAATAGATCATATCCACGTGCTGAGAGAACTAATTGAAAGAGCGAGGGAATATGAGCTTCCATTGTGCATGGCTTTTATCGATTATGAAAAAGCCTTTGATTCGGTGAAACCATCAGCAGTTACAATGGCTCTGAAAACCTGCGGTATTGAAGATGCATACATTAATATTATTAATAACATCTATGAAAATGCAAGTGCAAAGATTAGGCTGTTTGAAAATACAACACACGTAAAAATTGGAAAGGGAGTGAGACAAGGTGACACCATATCTCTGAAGCTCTTTAATGCCACATTGGAGGGTGTTTTTCAGTCGCTGAGCTGGGAAAACAAGGGGATAAAGATTAATGGAGATTATCTAACCCACCTTTGTTTTGCTGATGACGTAGTCATTTTTGCAACTACCCCATCAGAGCTGCAGAGTATGATCCAGGAAGTTGCTGACAAGAGTAAAGAAGTGGGATTAAAAATGAACTTTCAGAAGACAAAAGTGATGTTCAATGCTTTTACAAGAAATGAAGATTTATCGATTGATGGAGAAAAGCTGGAGATAACAGACACGTATGTTTATCTTGGACAGCAGATATCAAGTGAGGGTCACATTGATGAAGAAATTAATCAGCGTACAAAACTTGCCTGGAGAGCTTTTGGAAGAAACAGCATAATTTTCAAGAGCAATATGCCATTATGTCTTAAAAGAAAAGTGTTTGATCAATGCATCATTCCAGTGCTTACGTATGGTGCAGAGACGTGGACCTTAACTAAAAGAGACATACAAAGACTGCAGACAACTCAAAGAAGCATGGAGAGGGGCATACTTGGTGTAACTAGGAGAGATAAGAAGAGGAACTCGTGGATCCGAAAAATGACAAGAGTGGAAGACATCATGATCAGAGTTAAATCCCTGAAATGGCAATGGGCTGGACATACTGCCAGAAGGACAGATCATCGATGGACAGCCAAAATTTTAGATTGGATTCCAAGGGACAGGAAAAGACCCAGAAGAAGACCACATGGGAGATGGGTGGATGAAATTCGAAAGTATGCAGGGGTGACATGGAGGAGACTGGCACAAGACAGACCGTTGTGGAGAAAACTTGGGGAGACCTTCGTCCAGCAGTGGATTGATAATGGTTGACAATGATGATGATGATATCAGAAGAAATCACAATTTACCTTTATGCTCCTTTGCATAAAAACTATGCATTCCTTGAAGAAACTTGACCCAAAATAATCTTCATTATACACAGTATTGAAGGATTTTTTTCAATCAGATATTAAGAAGCAATGATATGGAATTTTTTTTTTAAATTTGTTAGCTTCTGGATTTACATTTTCTAGCTGTGAAAAGTTATGTGCCAGAAAATGACTGAAAAGCAAGGATCATTGACCTCACAGTTTCAGATGGGACTAATAGTTACAGCAGGGCTAGAAAAATACATTCCAGATCTAGGAGGCAGCTCCAAAATTTAGGAGTCGGGCAAAACAAATTCAAACCTTAAAGAATAACACATACATGTAATGTGTGATGATGCTGCTGGATTGAAAAGTGATGGTGTATTTGCTGCCATCTTTCTTTAACCCAAAACTCTTACTACTATAAATAATTTTCAATTTGGTCCATAAATTCCTTTTCCCAATCGCTGATCTCAAAAATTAAAAATTTTGATTTCATTAAAGTACAATTTGTTGAAGTTAAACTTTGCACATATAACTCTAAGTACCATGTCTTTCTGCATACAATCCGAAGACCATGAAATTCAGTTTGTTTTTTTTTTTTTTTTTTTGTATAACCCACGGCAGAATGTAATCCATAGATCGTGAAAGTCGGTTGTGATGTTGTATAATGCATACATTATGTTGACCCTGAGCTGTAATTTCAGACAGAAAATTTGTGATTCACCTATCTGACCTATACCCTTTAGTAACATTTTCCCAGTGCAACTTTTCTGACAAAACTGACTGTAGCTCAAGGTGCCAAGCTACCCTGAGAACCTAATTTACAATCTCTAGCAAACATCTGCTTTAGCTCACGAACAATGGAAACCACTGCAATGTATTTTCTCAGCTTACTTATATTCACTTAAAATTTTGAACTTGCTGACTAGTTTCACCAGTGTTTTTACACTTTATCGGTTAATGAATTAATTTCAAGAAAAAAAAACTAGTTCAAGAGAGAACTTCTTGTCAATATCAAGATGGAAACAGTGGTGTTACAGATAAGGACAGAGAAGCACAAAAAATGAACTAACTAATATCACTAAATAGCGTGATTCCACAAACATGCATCAATCTTTTTAAATATATTGGTAAATAATACTTGTGACACATTGTGTTACATTAACGAAAAAGTATATTTAATATGTTCAAATTGTGATAATGTTTTATTTTTGACAAAAAACAAGTCCTTTATGAAAAGATTCTCTGTTTGTGTTAAAACTTTTTGCATGTTGTCTCCAGGTCTCCGTGTTTGGCACAAGGAGGAAACTCATTGATAACTTTAAAAACTCTAAAATCCTTAAAATTACTGTAGTTCCTACTAAAATGAAATATGATACAGCAAATACGAATTGGGTGAACATACAACTGAACTGAAAAAAAAAATATATGAATTGGAACGAATTGGGATATAATAAAAAAAGAATAATACATCAAAAAACGAACTGGGAGAACATACCTTTCACTGAAGTGCCATTCGTTGAGTCATTACGTTGTTCCAATCTCGTCTTCGATATGACGGGATTCCCACTAGGCGCAAACAACACTGAAATTCTATTCTCAACCTAGTATGTCGCCAAACTTCACAAAAATAGGGAATATGAATAAACCCACACAAATATCAACTTAAAACACTAAAATTCCTGAGTACGAAAACGGTCGAACTCTTGTCGTGTACGACGTAAAAACACAGCTGAAATACCAAATACTGCTCTAGAACGAAGTGGAAAAAGATACTAAATAACACAAAAACCTCATGAAATGCCAAATCATGGTGACCCAAGCATAAGGAATGATGTCCTTCCGATAATCGCTTTCCAATGCATTTCGGTAATGTACGCATTACCATCTTCAGGAACAATGTCTGCTGTGTCCTTTGCGATCACACTCTCTCTGCCAGTTTCGACTAAACCGCTGCCTCATCTTCGTCAAGATCCATGAAATCATTATTTTGGGCTGTTGTCACTTCATGGTTTCAAAAAATCGAAGTTCTGTGCGCCGATCGCTCTTGCTGAATTTTATCTCCCGGCACTTCCGTCCACAACCTTCCCCTTTTATTTTTTGTACCCTCCTGTTCCTCTCTCATCAATATTTTCCAGGGGAGTGGTAGGTCGAAACCAGAACGTATGTTGCAGTTGTTCTTTTTGGTTTTTTCTATTACGACAGCTTCTGCGTACCGGATCATATTTTCTGTTGGTTGTTGACACACTATATTTATTTCTTCAAATAATGGTTTAGCTGCAGTTTTTAAGCAATATTGTGTTAGCGCTGTCTTTTCTTCTTTTTGTTCCAATTACTGATATGTTGATTGAGTCGTTTTTGCAATATATTTTTTGTACTTCCTATGTATGTTAATTTTTTTATTTGTTCCTGGGATGTCTATAGGAATGCTGTATACTCCAGCTTTATCCAATAGTTTAGTTTTATCTATGTTCTTTATTATCATGCTTTTGTAATTGGTTATTGTTATTCCAATATCTTGTTTTTGCTTATTACATTCCTTTTTCACTACTTTTGTAATTTGTCTTACATATGGTAACTTTCCATAGTATTTCTTCTTTGTGCTTCCTCTCTGTGTAGGATGTTTGCACTGATATATTAATTTCTTTCCTATATCCAAAGTTCTTAATTGTTTTTGTTATCCATCTGATTTCTGCTTCTATATATGCCTTAGTACTGGAATGTGTGAATGCTCTCTGCACCAATGCTTTTATTGCACACACTTTATAAGATCATGGATGATTTGAGTTGGCTGGTATAAACATTGACACATAGGAGGGTTTTCTATACACATAATATTTGTATTGTTGATTACTCTTTTCAACTGTAATGTCTAGAAAATAAAGTTTATTTTCAGATTCCAGTTCCATTGTGAACTTTATTCTAGACATTACAATTGAAAAGAGTAATCAACAATACAAATATTATGTGAAATACTATTAAAAAGCACCAATCACTTACCCTAAAGATCATGGTAATTTCTATCGACAACACACTTCCAGCACGTCAATTATCGTAATGTTGTTGGCCTTCAAAGGTTTACAGACATCTTGCTTACAATTCCTTCTTCCGGGGATCTACTGTCGTCATCAGGACGACAGTAGACTGTTGAAAGCGCTAGAGGAATGTGTGTGAGGGGCTGAATGAGTGTGACACTTGCATTGGGAGTGGCAGGGGTTTTGAAACAGATGGAGCATTTTGTTACTCACAGTTGACAAAGACTTAACCACCTAGGAATGTAAGGTTGTGTAAATATGTACATAGTTTTTTTAATTGAATTGTATGAATGAGTTGTATGCTTGTATGGTTTTTATGGAATTGACAAGCTTATAGTTACATCTCATATGGCTTAAAAAATAAAATAAAAAAAATACGATGTTTCATCCCCGGAAGAAGGAATCTTAAGCAAGATGTCTGTAAACCTTTGAAGGCCAACAACATTACGATAATTGACGTGCTGGAAGTGTGTTGTCCATAGCAATTACCATGATCTTTAGGGTAAGTGATTGGTGCTTTTTAATAGTATTTCATTTATGAATTGCACGTAAACTATGCGCACTTTGCAGGGTTTTAATACCTTAAAAGTGCAAATATAATAAATATTATGTGTATAGAAAACCTTCCTATGTGCCAACGTACTTGGGTTATCACTAAAGATATCTTAAAAGTTGTTCTGCGTATTCTAATAATGTTTCCCATTATTTTCAAATTTAGCAGCATAATTCATAAGAAAATAAATGAAATAAATCAATTAATGTTTCTTGTGTAATTCATGCTGAATTTCAGTATTAATATAATTCACCCAAGAAAATCAAGCCATTAAGATGACTCAATTTATTATATGGTTCTAAACAACATTCTGATTTTTTTTTCTTTTCGGAGGATAACAATTGGCTAAATACGTCATGAATCCCTGCAACAGAACTATTTTATGTCACAAAAATTCCATCATACATCGCATGAGTTGAAGTGTAAATATCATTCATTTAAATGGTATTCAATGTCCATTGCATAATTTATATATATATATATGTTGGATTTATCAGTAAACTATATGGACAAATAATTTCATATTCTTGTTTTTCTCATGTCAAATGGCCAAGCAAGTTGTGTGTGTGGGTGTGTGCATGTGCGAGAGAGAAACTGAATATTATATTTAGTGGTGTTGAACAATTTTATTATTTGAACTGCCACTAAGCATTACATTGATGTGCCTTCTGCTCACCAAACAGATCAAACGATTGTGTGCTGGCAAATCTGACTAACACATTATCTATTATCTTTATCTGCCACCTGTGTAAAACAGCTACATTGGCTCCAGCTGTCATGTACCTGCACAGCATGCTTCACCAAGCTTTCACAGATGCTATGTACAGACCATGCACCATATTTAAAAATTTCCTCAGCACACAGGCAAAAGCCCAGTTTTTTGTTCATTTGTTAGATTAAACTTTTGTTTAAAAATGATAACCGACTTTCTAAATGTTGTACTACATCACTTTTTTTATGTTCTGAAGAAGGCTCCCTCATCGCACGTAACTCAAAAATTAAAGAAGATAGGAACTCACACACTGCATCAATGGATTCCTTGAGAAAAATAATGAAAGAATGGTATTTTTTTGCATTTCTCTTATTATAAATAACAGAGATGTTCAAGTTTTTACACTAAACTCCCACCATGTACCGAAATTAAAAATTGATATCTGCTGATCAATCAAAAATAAAATTTTAGGTATTTTCATACATTAGGGGCATCTATTTGTAAAAAAAAAAAAAAAGATAAGATTTGGAAATGGTGCAGTGGATAGCATCTGACGATTTTTTGACTTGGAATGATCCTAGTGTAAAATCTTGTTTAAATCTTTAATTCCATTTCAAGTGAGAATTTTAATTTAGACAAATCATTGTATGTTTTTGTTTTTTAAATAAGAACAGAGAAGAAAAACAGTGAAAAAGAAGGAAGGGAAAATGTAAACTTTGTTAATCTTACAACATTTTGCTGAAAAAGTAGCCAAATTGCTACAAGAGAAAAATCCAAACTTAAACAGTGTCTCTAAGCATAATGTCCTTTTACTATAAAATGACTACATACCACAATACATAAGGGCAATACTAATGGGCAGCCATGTTGTGTAGATGAAATCCGGCAGCAATAAAGTTATTATTGCTGCCGGATTTCATCATTATTATAAAGTTATTGTTCATGAACTTGAAGATGAAAGAAGTAAAAAATGTCATGCAGAACGCACCTTTCTCGACACTATGCTAAACCAGTCATCTGTTAATAGATCAGTGTATAAATACTGCAGTGTAAACAAAGACACTGCAAGCACATTTAATCTAATGCCATACAAAAACCAATTCTCTTTCACATAGCTCAAAGTTGTAGTGCAGATACTTGTTTGACAGCATTTCTCTCATGCATGCACTCACACCAGGATATTACATAACATCAAACAAGACACAAACACAAAACCCATCTTTTTCTTTCTTGAAATAATGAACATATTCTTTTTACTCTACCCTCTCAAGTTTTTCAACTAGATTTTAATACAGTGATCTCCTGCTTCTCTTGCACTTAAAATTTAACATCCGGATATAGCTGACTGAATTTTTCTAAAATAAGCTCAGCAGAAAAAGCTTTAAATTCATGAACAATAAGGATACTATCCATATAAAGCCCAATTCTAAGTCCAACCACCACAAAAATTTGCCCTTTTACTAAGTTATGTAAAACTTTGCTACTACTGGTGAGACTTCTGAACTGAACTGAATGCCCTCTCTCTCTCTCTCTCTCTCTAATGATTACACCACTAATTTTAGAGAAGACAACTGTATCCAAGATTTTACACTGTACCTAAGCTGTAGAAAGAATGAATTTCTATTTTCCCAAAGAATTTTATTTCTTCAGCTTCCCCAGCAATATAGATGAAAACATGCTTCCACAGTATATCTGAACTTGTATAGATAGTATATAATCACAGACAGTAAATGTAATGGGCAATAATTATGTAAATTAAAACCAGGTGTTAAGGAACACAGAGAGAAAAGAGGAGAATAGTATAGCTCTGGAATATATGGAGATGTGAAAGTGCAAATCGCTTTGTAAAATCAACAAGTGTTAGATTTGTAAACCTATGTCAAAAACATAAAAGAAAGAGGGTTCTTTCATTTCACACATAAAACTTTAAATCTCTACCTTCTGTGGATTGATTGGTAGCTGCCATTTAAGCAAAAGACAGCATTTGGTCTGTGATGTGACATTTATTTGCATGAAAAGTTCAAATAAGAGACAAATAACAAGTGTAAAACACTATCTTTAAAGATATACTTTGACAGTGATTACCTTTGAGAATAAGAACTGCCTATCAACAAAGGGCTACAAAAATGCATACAGTTTGAAGAAAATCTTTCTGCCCTAAGAACAATAACATTGACAGTTTAATTTTTTTTGCAATAATAAGCTTTTGTTCCTTTCAAGAAGTGTCAGTACTATGTATCATAAAAAACTAATAAACATACACAGCATACTATACTATGTATTTAGGCAGACACAAATGAAAGATACATAGATATACAGTACATATAAGGGCAAAAAAAAAAAAAAAAACACTTCTGCAGAAAAACATGAAAAACCAAATTAAAAAGTGGGATGACAAATACCTGCATAAATTGTTCGCACAAAAGTATTAGCATCCTTAACACCAATGATTTCAGATATTGGTGAGACATCCAACTTTGCTGCAACTCTAGGTATTAAACTCTGAAATGGAAAATTCAATCAATACAATGCATTGAAGAAAAAAGAAAAAAAAACTCATTGAAAACACTACTTTACATGCAAAATTTATTCATTCAACTAGAAGACAATAAATGCTCTCAATTCAGTTTGCACTTCATTTCCCTCTGCCTTTTACAACAGACCCTTTTGTTTATATATACTTAATGGAATACTAATGCAATTTTCACTTAATTTCTTCATAATTTCTCATCCAAACTACTTATTTCCTACCTGTCAGCCTGCTATCTGGTTGGAAGTTGGTTGCTAAGAAAACAGAGTACTTTTAACACATTACCTTTTGAGAGTAGAAATATTTACTCAAAAAAGCATATCAAGGGCATTATTTACTAAATGTACACAATATTCTTCATCCAAAGTGATTTCAGATATTCCAGTTCATTTATCAGTTGAATGATGTATGACAGCTGCTAAAGGCAATGTCATGCCAAAGAAAATAACTATGTCAAACCATTAACATCACTTCAGTCAACCAAGCCACTTAAGTTGCCAGACCCATGGAAGTAGTAAGATGCAGGAACTCCTGATGATGATCTAGTGTATAGATTGAAAATTTGAGAGGTAATGTTCCTTAATAAATTTATTCCCTATAATTACCGTTAAGTATTTACGGTACTGAAACTATTATATTCAATTACACAAAAAATTGATGAATAACAATACATTATGTGATCACAACTCATCTTTTATAACAATGAATATGGCATGTCAATTTATCAATAAAAAATGTGACAAATTTAAAGCTGGGGAGAAAAAAATCGAAGTCACCAAAAAATTCTTTGCAGCAGCAGGTGATTTGAAAGGCTCCAAAATTTCTTTTTTAGTAGTGTTCAACACAAGACTATCAGGTTTTGAGAATAAAATAATAAAAGAAATCCCCAATATTAAACAATAAAGAAAGGACAACTGACTCAAACAAAATGTCATTTACAACAAAGAATACAGCTGTGAGTTTCATATAAGGAAGAGATTCGCTACCATCTGAAAACTTGTTGAACAGAATATAAATTAGAAATGTCTAACTGAATTGGACCAGACAAGGCATGCAAGAGAAACTGGTAACAAAACGAACTGGGACTCGCATAAAACTAGTCATCAGCAGGACATATGAAAGAAACGAAATGAAAGCAAAACTGAGGAGGAGGCTGCCACAGTTAACCATAACACAAAATGGTAACTACCAGAAGAGTGGTTAAGTGTAACTACTTTAGTGACAATGAACTGCAGTGATGTAGTTGATGAAGATAAGTGATCTTTAAAAATTACCCAAACAAAAAAAAAAAAGTAAAAAACTAGTACAATTGACTTTTGATGTGTCAAATCAAGTTATCAAGAACGCCATCTACTAATCAAAGTTGACTGTATAAAAAAAATAGATAAATTTATGAAATAAAAAAAATAATGGTTTGCAACAAAAATATGCCGTCTCAATAGTGTTGCATTTGAAGAACACATTACCACCAAAAATTCACATGCTATGGTCTCAAACTCAGACACATGCGTGGTCTCAAACTCAGACCCTTGGAAGAGCCACTTTCCAGTTTTGAAGGAACTTAGGAGGCAGCATGAATATTAATAAATGTCCTATGAATTAATATGAACTTTACAAAACTACACCAATGGCTTGGCACAAGAGTGGAATATTATTT
This sequence comes from Macrothele yani, assembly GCA_039090855.1. NCBI lineage: Eukaryota > Metazoa > Arthropoda > Arachnida > Araneae > Macrothelidae > Macrothele > Macrothele yani. The sequence continues at coordinate 97,129,125 of CM076992.1, read as the reverse complement.
CTAATTATTGGTAAATAGTAAAAACAAATGCTTCATCAATCACTGTATACAATCACCTTTATGTAACAATTATTTTCCCTTAAATCTTAAAACAATCACATTTTACCAACTGAACATGGCACACAGTACAGAAGATATTACATGTTCTGACCATAAACTTGGGCTTGCATTTCTGTCACTAACTTATTGATATTTGGAATAATGTTTATGCTACTTTTAAAAGTGAGCATAAGTGACTTTCACTTAACCTATTCCATTCAAGACATTTTACTTGGTTCATTCTTGAAAACAACTTTTCACATGAGTTATGTTGTTCCGAACATAGACATAACACATGCAGCTAGGTTATGGATGTTTACTTACTTGTCTTTTGAAACTAACTGATAAAACTCTGTTAGATTGCAGCTGTTGAATTTTTCTTTCAGGAAAGAATCACACTGAAAGTCTATTAATTCAAGCTCAAGTTCTTCAGGTGCGTTGTCAGCATTATAGGAAAATGGAGACTTGAACATATTGAAAATATGTATTTTGCTTAATACAGTATGTTCTTCATAAATAAACTTGTTACTTACAAAAGATGGCATTCCTAAGCATTACCATGTTTATATTATATTTAATATGTTATAATACACTTGAAAAAAGTGTGATTTATTTTTATTTTGTAATCATTCATGCGGGCCGCAAAACAGTTGGTGCAGGGCCCCGAGTTTGAGACCACTGCTATATAGCTAGTGTGGGACACTGACAGTCACTGGTGGGGTGCATTCCTTCAAAAAAAAAAAAAAAAAAATTATGTCTAAACATTTTACAAAACTCCTTTAGTTGAAAACAGACAACACTGTAATTTTACACCAATATTTTCCCTTCTTAATTAGTTTGTATGATGATAACTTGTCAAAACATAGAATGATTTAAATACTTTATGTTGGCCAGTTGTCACTAACAACTGCAGAGTTTGCTTACTCACCTTGTGGCGTAAATGTCGGATCCACCAGTAGTGGGGGGCATAGCTAGCATGACTGCCTTTACTCTCTGTTGTTGAAAAGCAACACATGAACCACTTTTTCTTTAACTTTTGAAACTAATTGTGAAATATATCATCATCATCATCATCATTGTCAACCATTATCAATCCACTGCTGGACGAAGGTCTCCCCAAGTTTCTTCCACAACGGTCTGTCTTGTGCCAGTCTCCTCCAGGTTACTCCCGCATACTTTCGAATTTCGTCCACCTATCTCCCACATGGTTTTCTTCTGGGTCTTTTCCTGTCCCTTGGAATCCAAACTAAAATTTTGGCTGTCCATCGATGGTCTGTCCTTCTGGCAGTATGTCCAGCCCATAGCCATTTCAGGGATTTTACTCTGATCATGATGTCTTCCACTCTTGTCATTTTTTGCATCCACAAGTTCCTCTTCTTAACTCTCCTGGTTACACCAAGCATGCACCTCTCCATGCTTTTTGAGTTGTCTGCAGCCTTGGTATGTCTCTTTTAGTTAAGGTCCACGTCTCTGCACCATACGTAAGCACTGGAAGGATGCATTGATCAAACTCTTTTCTTTTAAGACATACTGGCATATTGCTCTTGAAAATTATGCTGTTTCTTCCAAAAGCTCTCCAGGCAAGTTTTGTACGCCGATTAATTTATTTCTCAATGTGACCCTCACTTGATATTTGCTGTCCAAGATAAATGTATGTGCCTGTTATCTCTAGCTTTTCTCCATCAATCAATAAATCTTCATTTCTTGTAAAAGCATTGAACATCACTTTTGTCTTCTGAAAGTTCATTTTTAATCCCACTTCTTTACTCTTGTCAGCAAGTTCCTGGATCATACTCTGCAGCTATGATGGGGTAGTTGCAAAAATGAGGACGTCATCAGCAAAACGAAGGTGAGTTAGATAATCTCCATTAAACTTTATCCCATCGTTTTCCCAGTTCAGTGATTGAAAGACATTTTCCAATGTGGCATTAAAGAGCTTCGGAGATATGGTGTCACCTTGTCTCACTCCCTTTCCCATTTCTATGTGTGTTGTATTTTCAAACAGCCGAATCTTTGCACTTGCATTCTTATAAATGTCATTAATAATATTAATGTATGCATCTTCAATACCGCAGGATTTCAGAGCCATTGTAACTGCTGATGGTTTCAACGAATCAAAGGCTTTTTTATAATCGATAAAAGTCATGCACAATGGAAGTTCATATTCCCTTGCTCTTTCAATTAGTTCTCTCAATACGTGGATGTGATCTATTGTAGCCACTCCTGAATCCAGCTTTTCTCTCGGTTGACCCATGTCCAGTGTTACCTTCAAGCGGTGTGAAAGAACTTTAGTGAAGATTTTATAAACCACTGATAGGAGGCTGATAGGTCTGTAGTTCCTGAGATCCCCAATGTCACCTTTTTTATGTAGCAGGATCATTGTAGCGTTCTTCTAATCCTCAGGAATCTCCCCTTCATTAAGGCATCGAGTGAAAATTTGGGCGAGTACTGTTTCGATTTCTCCACTTGCTTCTTGTATGATGTCTACAGTAATTCCATCTTCTCCTGGAGCTTTTCCCTGCTTCATGTTCTTGATTGCATGTGCAACTTCTGCTGGGATGACTGGAAGAACTCTGGTACTGGTACCTTTCATGATGTCTGGAGTACATGTATCATCCCTTTCATATAATTTGCAGTAGAAATCTTTCACTCTTGTCAAAATTTTGCCTCTATTTCTTGTTACAGAACCATCTTCTTTTCTCAGTGCCATAATCTGTTTTCTTCCCTTACTGAGATGTCCCTTTGCTATCTTTAGGCTTTGGTTGTTTTCAATTGCTTTCCTCACTAGTTTCACAGTTAAATTTCCTTACGTCTTCAGTGATACTTTTTCGTACTGTCTTGCATAGCTCTATATATTCCACTTTAGAAGTCACATCTTCTTTAGTTATCCCCATCTCTCTTCTTTTTTGCATCAGCATTTTGGTTTTTCCTGATAATTTGTTCACATGCAACTTGTTCTTAGACCCAGCTAATTTTGTTGCTGTTTCCATAAGAGCTTTGGTAACTTTTCTGTTAACTTCAGAAATATCCATTTCTTCCAATGTTAGGCCTTCTAACACAGAGAATCTGTTCTTCAGTTCCAACTTGAAGGTATTATGGTGTTTTTTAAGGTTGGTTATGTCAATACATTTTGTTTGTCTTATGAGCTTGCCACGTTCGAGTTTAGTGTTGAGGTGCATCTTACATCTCACCAATCTATGGTCACTACCTGTGTTGAACTTGTTTAGCACACTGCAGTCTTCTATGACGAATTTATTGTTACACATAATAGAATCAATTTCATTTGTCGTCCCATTTGGATGTCTCCACGTCCATTTCCTGTGTGGCTTTTTCTTGAAAAAGGAGTTCAAGATGAAAAACCCTTCTGCCTCTGCAAACTCAACGAGAGTATTTCCACGCTGGTTTCTGTTGCTGCGACCGAATTTACCTACTGAAGTTTCATTCTGTTGCCGTTGTTCTAATTTTGCATTGAAATCTCCCATAATTATCTTCAAGTGCTGCTTACCTTTATTATTTAGATGACGAATTTCCTCATAAAATTCTTTAATTTCTTCTTCAGGATGACTTGTGGTGGGTGCATAAGTTTGAATAATCTGAGCCTTGTATCTTCTCGAGAGTTGGATAACGAGTCGTGCAGCTCTGTCAGAGGAACTTATAACTTCTACAACTTTATCCTTCAGTTACTTGTTTATTATAAATCCCACACCACTAGTTCTGCCAGTATCTGTCCGACGATAGTAGAAGAGATGTCCACTTTTCAGTTCAATGAGATCTTCTCCTTTTCTCCTTACCTCACTTAGCCAGACGATGTCCCACTTGATCCTTTGTAGTTCCTCTTCCAATTCAAGAAGCCTTGAATCAGAAGATAGGGAGCGTCCATTATACGTAGCCAAGGTCAGCATCAGATGACAGCTTAGTCCTGTCCTCCGGGGATTCTTAGCACCCTCTTCCTTTATGTCGCACTGGCCGCTGCCTTGGCCAGGTACATTCCAGCTGCCGGAGACTAAGGGCCAAGACTAGGCTGCCATTTAATGCTGAACTTGGCTACTTACAATGGACGCTCCCTATGTTCTTATACAAGGCTTCTTGAATTGGAAGAGGAACTACAAAGGATCAAGTGGGACATCGTCGGGCTAAGTGAGGTAAGGAGAAAATCTCATTGAATTGAAAAGTGAATATCTCTTCTACTATCGTGGGACAGATACTGGCAGAACTAGTGGTGTTGGATTTATAATAAACAAGAAACTGAAGGATAAAGTTGTAGAAGTTGACAGTTCCTCTGACAGAGCTGCACGACTCGTTATCCGACTCTCGAGAAGATACCAGGCTCAGATTATTCAAACTTACGCACCCACCACAAGTCATCCTGGAGAAGAAATTGAAGAATTTTATGAGGAAATGCATCATCTAAATAATAAAGGCAAGCAGCACTTGGAGATAATTATGGGAGATTTCAATGCAAAAATAGGGCAACGGCAACAGAATGAAACTTCAGTAGGTAAATTCGGTCACAGCAACAGAAACCAGCGTGGAAATACTCTCGTTGAGTTTGCAGAGGCAGAAGGGTTTTTCATCTTGAACTCCTTTTCAAGAAAAAGTTGAAAAGGAAATGGACATGGAGGCATCCCAATGGATGGACAAGTGAAATTTATTTTATTATGTGTAACAAGAAATTTGTCATGGAAGACTGCAGTGTGCTGAACAAGTTCAGCACAGGTAGTGACCATAGAATGGTAAGATGCACCTCAATGCTAAACTCGAGCGTGGCAAGCTCATAAAACAAACAAAGCGTATTGACGTGACCAACCTTAAAAGCATCATAATACCTTCAAATTAGAACTGAGGAACAGATTCTCTATTCTAGAATGTCTAACATCAGAAGAAGTGGACATCTCTGAAGTTAACAGATAAGTAACCAAACAGCAACAAAATTAAGCTGGGTCTAACAACAAGTTGCATGTCAACAAATTATCAGGAAAAACCAAAATGTTGATGCAAAAAAGAAGGGAGATGAGGACAACTAAAGAAGATGTGACTTCTAAAGTGGAATATACAGAGCTATGCAAGACAGTAAGAAAAAGTATCACTGAATATGTAAGGAAATTCAACTGTGAACTAGTGAGGAAAGCAACTGAAAACAACCAAAGCCTAAAGATAGCGAAGGGACATCTCAGTAGGGGAAGAAAACAGATTATGGCACTGAGAAAGAAGATGGTTCTGTAACAAGAAATAGAGGTGAAATTTTGACAAGAGTGAAAGATTTCTACTGCAAATTATATGAAAGGGAGGATACATGTACTCCAGACATCATGAAAGGTACCAGTACCAGAGTTCTTCCAGTCCTCCCAGCAGAAGTTGCACATGCAATCAAGAACATGAAAGCGAGGAAAAGCTCCAGGAGAAGATGGAATTACTATAGACATCATAGAAAAAGCAAGTGGAGAAATTGAAACAGTACTCGCCCAAGTTTTCACTCGATTCCTTAATGAAAGGAAGATTACTGAAAATTGGAACAACGCTACAATGATCCTGCTGCATAAAAAGGTGACATTGAGGATCTCAGGAACTACAGACCTATCAGCCTCCTATCAGTGGTTTATAAAACCTTCACTAAAGTTCTTTCACACCACTTGAAGGTAACACTGGACATGGCTCAACCGAGAGAACAAGCTGGATTCAGGAGTGGCTACAGCACTATAAGATCATATCCACGTACTGAGAGAACTAATTGAAAGAGCGAGGGAATATGAACTTCCATCGTGCATGGCTTTTATCGATTATTAAAAGGCCTTTGATTCAATGAAACTATCAGCAGTTACAATGGCTCTGAAATCCTGCGGTATTGAAGATGCATACATTAATATTATTAATAGCATCTATGAAAATGCAAGTGCAAAGATTCGGCTGTTTGAGAATATAGCACACATAAAAATTGGAAAGGGAGTGAGACAAGGTGACACCATATCTCCCAAGCTCTTTAATGCCACATTAGAAAATGTCTTTCAATCACTGAACTGGGAAAACAAAGGGATAAAGATTAATGGAGATTATCTAACTCACCTTGGTTTTGCTGATGACGTAGTCATTTTTGCAACTACCCCACAGAGCCCCGCAGAGTATGATCCAGGAACTTGCTGACAAGAGTAAAGAAGTGGGATTAAAAGTGAACTTTCAGAAGACAAAAGTGATGTACAATGCTTTTACAAGAAACAAAGATTTATCGATTGATGAAGAAAAGCTGGAGATAACAGATGCGTACGTTTATCTTGGACAGCAGATATCAAGTCAGGGCCACATTGATAAAGAAACTAATCGGCGTACGAAACTTGCCTGGAGAGCTTTTGGAAGAAACAGCACAATTTTCAAGAGCAATATGCCATTATGTCTTAAAAGAAAAGTGTTTGATCAATGCATCCTTCCAGTGCTTACGTATGGTGCAGAGACCTGGACCTTAACTAAAAGAGACATACAAAGGCTTCAGACAACTCAAAGAATCATGGAGAGGTGCAGGCTTGGTGTAACCAGGAGAGTTAAGAAGAGGAACTTTTGGATCCGAAAAATGACAAGAGTGGAAGACATCATGATCAGAGTTAAATCCCTGAAATGGCAATGGGTTGGACATACTGCCAGAAGGACAGACCATCGACGGACAGCCGAAATTTTAGATTGGATTCCAAGTGACAGGAAAAACCCAGAAGACCACATGGGAGATGGGTGGATGAAATTCGAAAGTATGTGGGAGTGACATGGAGGAGACTGGCACAAGACAGACCATTGTGGAAGAGGCTTGGAGGACCTTTGTCCAGCAGTGGATTGATAATGGTTGATGATGATGATATATATATCATCATTGTCACCCATTATCAATACACTGCTAAACCAAGGTCTCCCCAAGTTTCCTTCACAGGATACTGTCTTGTGTCAGTCTCCTCCATGTCACTCCCGCATACTTTCGAATTTCATCCACCCATCTCCCATGTGGTCTTCTTCTGGGTCTTTTCCCGTCACTTGGAATCCACTCTATAATTTCGGCTGTCCATCGATGGTCTGTCCTTCTGGCAGTATGGTCCAGCCCATTGCCATTTCAGGGATTTAACTCTGATCATGATGTCTTCCACTAGTCATTTTTCGGATCCACGAGTTCCTCTTGTTATCTCTCCTGGTTACACCAAGCATGCACCTCTCCATGCTTTTTGAGTTGTCTGCAGCCTTTATATGTCTCTTTTAGTTAAGGTCCACGTCTCTGCACCATACGTAAGCACTGGAAGAGTGCATTGATCAAACACTTTTTTTTTAAGACATAATGGCATATTGCTCTTGAAAATTATGCGATTTCTTCCAAAAGCTCTCCAGGCAAGTTTCATATGCCGATTAATTTCTTCATCAATGTGACCCTCACTTGATATCTGCTGTCCAAGATAAACGTACGTGTCTGTTATCTCCAGCTTTTCTCCATCAATTGATAAATCTTAGTTTAATGCTTTTTTTCTTGTAAAAGCATTGAACATCACTTTTGTCTTCTGAAAGTTCATTTTTAATCCCACTTCTTTACTCTTGTCAGCAACTTCCTGGATCATACTCTGCAGCTATGACGGGGTAGTTGCAAAAATGAGTACATGATCAGCAAAACGAAAGTGGGTTAGATAATCTCCATTAATCTTTATCCCTTTGTTTTCCCAGTTCAGTGATTGAAAGACATTTTCCAACGTGGCATTAAAGAGCTTCGGACATATGGTGTCACCTTGTCTCACTCCCTTTCCAATCATTATGTGTGTTGTATTTTCAAACAGCCCAATCTTTGCACTTGCATTTTCATAGATGTTATTAATAATATTAATGTATGCATCTTCAATACCGCAGGATTTCAGAGCCATTGTAACTGCTGATGGTTTCACCGAATCAAAGGCTTTTTCATAATCGATAAAAGCCATGCACAATGGAAGTTCATATTCCCTCGCTCTTTCAATTAGTTCTCTCAGTACGTGGATATGATCTATTGTGCTGTAGCCACTCCTGAATCCAGCTTGTTCTCTCGGTTGAGCCATGTCCAGTGTTACCTTCAAGAGGTGTGAAAGAACTTTAGTGAAAATTTCATAAACCACTGATAGGAGGCTGATAGGTCTGTAGTTTCTGAGATCCTCAATGTCACCTTTTTTATGTAGCAGGATCATTGTAGCGTTGTTCCAATCCTCAGGAATCTTCCCTTCATTAAGGCATCGAGTGAAAATTTGGGTGATTACTGTTTCAATTTCTCCACTTGCTTCTTGTATGATGTCTACAGTAATTCCATCTTCTCCTGGAGCTTTTCCTCGCTTCATGTTCTTGATTGCATGTGCAACTTCTGCTGGGATGACTGGAATAACTCTGGTACTGGTACCTTTCATGATGTCTGGAGTACATGTATCATCCCTTTCATATAATTTGGAGTAGAAATCTTTCACTCTTGTCAAAATTTTGCGCTCTATTTCTTGTTACAGAACCATCTTCTTTTCTCAGTGCCATAATCTGTTTTCTTCCCTTACTGAGATGTCCCTTTGCTATCTTTAGGCTTTGGTTGTTTTCAATTGCTTTCCTCACTAGTTCACAGTTGAATTTCCTTATGTCTCCAGTGATACTTTTTTGCACTGTCTTGCATAGCTCTATATATTCCACATTGGAAGTCACATCTTCTTTAGTTGTCCTCATTTCTCTTCTTTTTTTCATCAACATTTTGGTTTTTCCTGATAATTTGTTGACATGCAACTTGTTCTTAGGCCCAGCTAATTTTGTTGCTGTTTCCATAAGAGCTTTGGTTACTTTTCTGTTAACTTCAGAAATATCCACTTCTTCCAATGTTTGGCCTTCTAAAGCAGAGAATCTGTTCTTCAGTTCCAACTTGAAGACTGTATTATGGTGTTTTTTAAGGTTGGTTATGTCAATGCATTTTGTTTGTCTTATGAGCTTGCCACGTTCGAGTTTAGTGTTGAGGTGCATCTTACATCTCACCAATCTATGGTCACTACCTGTGTTGAACTTGTTTAGCACACTGCAGTCTTCCATGACAGATTTCTTGTTACACATAATAAAATCAATTTCACTTGTCGTCCCATTTGGATGTCTGCATGTCCATTTCCTGTGTGGCCTTTTGCTGAAAAAGGAGTTTAAGTGAAAAACCCTTCTGCCTCTGCAAAAGGGCAACGGCAACAGAATGAAACTTCAGTAGGTAAATTCGGTCATGGCAACAGAAACCAGCGTGGAAATATATATATATATAAACAATGCCCCGATATTTATTTTGCTTCTGTTTGTGCATTATAACCCAGTTTAGACAGAGAAACTAGTCAAAGAAGTGACACCTTCTGTATAACCTGATCACATAACCACATGAGACCTGCTACCAAAATCAGTTCTTAAGGTGATAAAGATGCATTTGGTGTGTCCTGCACAGATGTCTAGTATGAAAGTAAAGAGTTTTTTTGGACCCTTAAGACCAAAAACATGCATTATCAGGGGAAAATCACAAAATATGGATGGTCGAGAATTAACACTTCAAATATATGATAAGCAAAATGCATAACTACCCAAAGCCTTGTCAGTAGGATAAGCAGTTTGCTAAATCAAGACTGCATTCTTCTCTTTGCCAAATCAATAAATTCAGAGTGAGAACCAATAACATCTCTAGGGCACAGTGAGTGTAAATACCAGCTAGTGCTTCTTTTCCATGATTTTTTTTTTTTTTTTTTTTTTTGAAACATGTAAGAAACCAGAAGCATAAGAAATCCTTGATGTAACCTTCAGAACTTTTGAGAACAGTATTTGTTCTTTCACAGCTTCATCATTAACATGAGCAATGAAGAAAAGCAAAATTTGTCAGTAATTTCCATAAAAAGCAATTTTCATCGCAGTTATTAGAATATTAACTTTAATGTGTGTTGAGTTTAATTCTTTTTTAAATCTCTCATGAAATACAAAACAATAAACATCAAAATTCCATTAAGTGCAATCAAAACCTTTTTCCAGAAAATATTACTACAGCAGGATTCTAATTTTACTTCATAAATATTCTTAGAAAGGTACCTGACAATTAGCATTACCTTCAGAAAAATAACAAAAAAAAAAAAAACCTTCGTAAAATAATGTGAAACTAACTTTTCCAAATGCAGTGGCTGATGCAAGGATATGTGTAAACTTGAATTGGTTCTGAGTAGCCAGTACTAAAGCTGTCACACGTTCTGCAAAACATGAAAGTTCCTAAATTAAACATGAATACAGAAATATTTTGACTTAAAAGAATGAAACATACATACTGAGTTGATAGAAAAGGTTTGTGAGTTTTGACTGAATCTATTCAAGTTCAGTCCCACTTAGCAAAAACATGATAATCAGTTCCACAGAACATTTCACACCAAACATTATAAATTTTAATTAATAAATTATTTTTCTTCTGGCATTTTGTCAGACAGAGATCTGTTTAACCTACCAAAGGCAACAGATTTTTGTCAGACAGAGATCCCTTTTTACCCACCAAAGGCAACACAAGTCACTTCAAGCAGCTGATTTGATGTGCAGTGTCAATTTAACCATTGCCTGCATTTCCTTTGAACAGAATTTCTAACAAAACACTTATAAAACAGTGTTTCTCTTTCAGTGTGTGTTATTATTTTCTCTATCGTTTTCTGGAATGTTGTACCAAGTACAAAAGTGTGGCTGCTTGTTAGCAGTGTTACACTTAGAATTCAACCAAAAGCTAATGTTGGATGCTTATGTAGCAGGCTTATTTCTCTCTGAAATCTGTATTTGCAAATTCCCATCCTCATTTAAAAAAAAAAAAAAACTGCTTGACACTGAATGAAATCAATGAATGAAATACAGGATTACACCATTGTACAACGCAAATTTGGAAGATGTGAATCCGTTTATTGGTGTAAATAAATATGACATGAAGGGTAAGTCAGATAAAATCCCAAAACTTGGTTATATTCAAATAAATTGGAAACTTGAAACTTGGTCATTCTGGGTAGTGTAGTGGTTAGCATACTCAAGCGCTATCCGGGAAACGCAGGTTCAATTCCTGCTCCAGAACGATGAAATTTTCAAGTTTTCAGATCATATTATCTGACTTACCATTCATGTCATGCTTACCAATAAATGGATTCACATCTTCCAAACTGCTTGACATTTATTCATTTTAAATCCTGTTGACTTTTCCTGAAACCATATGAATTATTAAATATCACAAACAACCTTGGAAAACTCTTGTTGGTTGCAATCCTACATACATATATACAATCATTAAGCTGTATCGTATCATATCATATATCATATCATACATACATACCTACATCATCATTGTCAATCCACAGATGGATGAAGGTCTCCCCAAGATTCTTCCAGAACAATCTATCTTGTGTCAGTTTCCTCCATGTCACTCCCGCATGCTTTTGGATTTCATCCACCCATTTCCTGCGTCTCCGCATTGGGCATTGTCGTTTCACTCACCGCTTTTTGCTGTGTGGCGACACTGCGCCAATGTGTGAGACGTGCGGTTGCCGACTCACTGTCAATCATCTTTTGTGTAGTTGTGTTCGTTTTCGTGATGTACGTTTTCATTTCTTTCATTCTCATTTGTTGACCGAGGACGCCGCTACATTGCAGCGGCTCCTCAATGACCACTGCGATACTGTCGCTGTCTTCTCACTTTTTAAACAAATTGACTTTTTTAAACATATCTAGAGTTTAGCCCTATCATCATTCTCATTCCTCAGTTTTACTTAATCAGCTAGTTTTTAACCATTGTATCATGTTTTAATACTTTTTGTTTCATTGTCTTTTTAGCCCTTCCATCATTCTCATTCCTCAGTTTTATTTGATCAGCCAGATTTTACGTTTTATACCACTTTTTAACACTGTTTGTTTGTCTCGTGTCTGGCACTCTTTGGACAAACATGGCCCTTGCGCCATAAAAATCAATCAACCAACCAACCACCCATTTCCCATGTGGTCTTCTTCTGGATCTTTTCCTGTCACTTGGAATCCAGTCTAGAATTTCAGTTGTCCATCGGTGGTCAGTTCTTCTGGCAACATGTCCAGCCCATTGCCATTTCAGGGATTTTACTCTGATCACGATGTCTTCCACTCTTGTCATTTTCCTTATCCACAAGTTTCTCTTTTTTATCTTTCTTGGTTACACCAAGCATGCATCTCTCCATGGTTCTTTCAGTTGTCTGCAGTCTTTGTATGTCTTTTTTAGTTAAGGTCAACATATCTACTCTGTATGTAAGCACTGTAAGGATGCGTTCATTAAACACTTTTCTTTTAAGGCATATATATTGCTCTTAAAAATTGTACTGTTTCTCCCAAAAGCTCTCCAACCAGGTTTTATATGTCAATTAATTTCTTCATCAATGTGATCTTTGCTTTATATCTGCTGTACAAGGTAAATGTAGGTATTGGATATCTCTAGCTTTAACAATCAATAAATCTTTATTTCTTGTAAAAACATTGTACATCAGTTTTGCCTTCTGAAAGTTCATTTTTAATCTCACTTCTTTACTCTTGTCAGCAAGTTCCTGGATCATACTCTGCAGTTCTGAAGAGGCAATTGTAAATATGACTACGTCATCAGCAAAATGAGTTAAACAATTTCCATTAACATTTATCCCTTTGTTTTCCCAGTTCAATGACTGAAATACATACATATAGTAATAAATTAGCTGGGTCTAAGAACAAGTTGCATGTAAATAAATTATCAGGAAAAACGAAAATGTTGATGCAAAAAAGAAGAGAGATGAGGACAACTAAAGAAGATGTGACTTCCAAAGTGGAATATATAGAGCTATGCAAGACAGTAAGAAAAAGTATCACTGAAGACGTAAGAAAATTCAACTGTGAACTAGTGAGGAAAGCAATTGAAAACAACCAAAGCCTAAAGATAGCAAAGGGACATCTCAGTAAGGGAAGAAAACAGATTATGGCACTGAGAAAAGAAGATGGTTCTGTAACAAGAAATAGAGGCGAAATTTTGACAAGAGTGAAAGATTTCTACTCCAAATTATATGAAAGGGATGATACATGCACTCCAGACATCATGAAAGATACCAGTACCATGCACTCCAGACATCATGAAAGATACCAGTACCATGCACTCCAGACATCATGAAAGATACCAGTACCAGAGTTCCTCCAGTCCTTCCAGGAGAAGTTGCACATGCAATCAAGAACATGAAGCAGGGAAAAGCTCCAGGAGAAGATGGAATTACTGTAGACATCATACAAGAAGCAAGTGGAGAAATCGAAACAGTACTCGCCCAAATTTTCACTCGATGCCTTAATGAAGGAAAGATTCCTGAGGATTGGAACACCGCTACAATGATCCTGCTACATAAGAAAGGTGACATTGAGGATCTCGGAAACTACAGACCTATCAGCCTCCTATCCGTAGTTTATAAAATCTTCACTAAAGTTCTTTCACACTGCTTGAAGGTAACACTGGACATGGCTCAACCGAGAGAACAAGCTGGATTCAGGAGTGGCTACAGCACAATAGATCATATCCACGTGCTGAGAGAATTAATTGAAAGAGCGAGGGAATATGAACTTCCATTGTGCATGGCTTTTATCGATTATGAAAAAGCCTTTGATTCGGTGAAACCATCAGCAGTTACAATGGCTCTTAAAACCTGCGGTATTGAAGATGCATACATTAATATTATTAATAACATCTATGAAAATGCAAGTGCAAAGATTAGGCTGTTTGAAAATACAACACACGTAAAAATTGGAAAGGGAATGAGACAAGGTGACACCATATCTCCGAAGCTCTTTAATGCCACATTGGAGGGTGTTTTTCAGTCGCTGAGCTGGGAAAACAAGGGGATAAAGATTAATGGAGATTATCTAACCCACCTTCGTTTTGCTGATGACGTAGTCATTTTTGCAACTACCCCATCAGAGCTGCAGAGTATGATCCAGGAACTTGCTGACAAGAGTAAAGAAGTGGGATTAAAAATGAACTTTCAGAAGACAAAAGTGATGTTCAATGCTTTTACAAGAAATGAAGATTTATCGATTGATGGAGAAAAGCTGGAGATAACAGACACGTACGTTTATCTTGGACAGCAGATATCAAGTGAGGGTCACATTGATGAAGAAATTAATCGGCGTACAAAACTTGCCTGGAGAGCTTTTGGAAGAAACAGCATAATTTTCAAGAGCAATATGCCATTATGTCTTAAAAGAAAAGTGTTTGATCAATGCATCCTTCCAGTGCTTACGTATGGTGCAGAGACGTGGACCTTAACTAAAAAGAGACATACAAAGGCTGCAGACAACTCAAAGAAGCATCGAGAGGTGCATACTTGGTGTAACCAGGAGAGATAAGAAGAGGAACTCGTGGATCCGAAAAATGACAAGAGTGGAAGACATCATGATCAGAGTTAAATCCCTGAAATGGCAATGGGCTGGACATACTGCCAGAAGGACAGATCATCGAAGGACAGCCGAAATTTTAGATTGGATTCCAAGGGACAGGAAAAGACCCAGAAGAAGACCACATGGGAGATGGGTAGATGAAATTCGAAAGTATGCAGGGGTGACATGGAGGAGACTGGCACAAGACAGACCGTTGTGGAGGAAACTTGGGGAGACCTTCGTCCAGCAGTGGATTGATAATGGTTGACAATGATGATGATGTAATATATAGATTCACTATCTCTTTTAGAATTGCTATTACGTACGTTAAAATATGGACATGTGATTATCGTGGTGCAGTTAATTATGACATTTATTATTTCAAAAAAGTAAAGACTAAAAGAAGGTAACAGCAATTACTCACATACACTGCTGGCCACCCAAAATGCGATACCAAGAAGGAAGCATCCGATTGGCCTGAAATTCGCAGCACTTGTAGCCCGCGAGAGGACAGGCAAACGATTAGCATTGCAGGGCATATGCAAATCATGTGCGCCCGGCACGCCACCGAGAAGCACTATAAGAAGGGTGCACAGAAGGCGGGGTGCAAGTAGTGAAAGTGTGTTGTGGTGCCGGACCTGCGCGTGGGAAGCTTCCTGATGCCTCGTCGCAGAATACGGAAGTCATTCCAGCACGTTTCGGAGTTCGACAGAGGACAAATAGTGGCTTATCGCGACAGCGGTTTATCGTACCGAGACATCGCCGCCCGTGTGGGACGACATCCAGCCACAGTGAAGCGAGTATGGATTCGGTGGGTGCAGGAGGGACGGACGGACCGACGTGAGCGATTGCCGCAGCCACGGCACACCACCAAACGAGAGGACAGGCATGTTGTGCGGTGGGCATTGACGGCTTGCACCGCCACATCATGAACGTTAGCTCAGGAATTAGGGTGTGTTGCGCAACAACCTGTGTCAGCACATACCGTTCGACGTCGTCTGCAAGAGCAGGAACTTGTCGCACGGCACCCATTGCTCCGATTACCATTGACGTTACACGACCGGCGAGTTCGGTGGCAGTGGGACGTTGAACGCCGCACCTGGATTACGGAATGGCACGACATTGTCTTCTCAGACAAATCCCGCTTCTGCCTGCAACACCACGATGGTCGGATCCGCGTATGGGTGCACCACGGCGAGAGACTGTATGATGCCTGCATTATGCATCGCCATACCGGTCAGTCGCCTAGTGTTATGGTTTGGGGCGCAATTGGATATGACACCCGCACCCCTCTGGTACGCATCGCCGGTACACTCAACAGCCACTCTTACATTTGTGGCCTTTTTGGAGCCTGTAGTCCTCCCTTACCTGCAGGACCTGCCAGCGGCCACGTTTCAACAGGACAATGCACGCCCGCACGTGGCACGTATCGTGCAACAATTCTTCACGGCCCCCCCAGCTGTCACTGGTGCCATGGCCCGCCTGTTCTCCCGATATCTCACCCATCGAACACGTCTGGTCGCTGATCGGCAACCGAGTGGCCCGGCAAGCACCACCCGCGATTACGCCTGATGAACTGTGGCAACGTGTGGATGCAGCCTGGACAGACATACTCCAAGCCCACATCCAAAGCCTCTTTCATTCGATGCCGCGGCGTGTAGCGGCCATTATTGCCAGTCATGGGGGCCACACGAACTATTGATGTCTGCGTGTTCCGCAAGTCGCACGGGCCTGTAATCTCAATCGTTTCATCTTGGTATCTGTTATGTGTCCAGTAAATCTGGCTTTGCTATCTCTTGTACTTCTTGGTGTTGCATTTTGGGTGGCCAGCAGTGTATATTCATTCTGAGGTCGCCTTCATTCGCATACCCCCACAGTTCAGCAAGTTGTTTGGTCCCAGATGTTCAGGGGCTATGCATGGCAAAAAGTCCGATGGTGACTATAATAAAGTGATTAGCAATGCAAAGGTAGTAGTCGACTTAAAGAACCTTGCTAATTGTATCGTAAGCTCAAAGAATAATACAACTGAAGATAAAAACCATGTAATTACCTATGGCACAGGCAGGTTAAAAGGCTAAAAATGAACAAATCAAAGAAACTAAAACGAACGAGTCTAAAAGGCTGATAGCGAACGAATTTAAAAGAACAAAGTAAAATATGAATGGCCAGAAGAAACGATGCGTGAACTATTTACATAATGTGTGCACCACCTCCTCACGTCCACCAGCATCACCGGACACGTTTCGCCCTAGCCTCTTCCTAGGCGTTTTCAACAAGGAAATGAAACGTTTGTCGACAAGTGACAACGTTTCGTACCTCCAGAAGTCATGATGTACATTGCGCATGGGTCAGTTTTCCTCCTATATGGTGGTGCCATCTGGTGTCATAGTTTGATTTTCCTGTATTTGTCGTCTTCTAATTTTATTTTTATGCTCCTGTTTTAATCCTTTTTCGGTGTCCACTATAACTTGTGACTTTTTTATACGGAAGATATACATGAAGTATCTATACATATATGTATCATTAAGCTGTTCTTTGAGATTCAGATGTTTGCTCCTAAAAGAAAGCTGCTCTGCCAGAATAAAGTTTAAAACTGATGGAGCCAGATTTTACTTACTGTTGATGTATCAAATGTTTCCATTTACAGCAATCTCGGCACACAACTCGAGCTTCACACTGACATCCATCACATACCTCATGCAAATCCTTCTACTTCATACTCAATCTTTTTCTCATGTAGATACTCCTGAATCTGGTTCTCCCATGATTTCCTTGGCCTTTCTCAACCTTGCTTTCCTGCCCCCTTGGGCTGAAATAAATTCTCTTAGTGAGCATCTCACCACTCATTCTTTCAACATGGCCAAATCATTTAAGAATATTTGCAGGGATCATAGCATACTTATAGAAAATTTTAGGTAGGAATTTTTAGGAATGTATTTCAATAAAAACTAGATGTATATTTGTTACTTACCTTCTTTTTATTCAAGTATATATTGAATCAATACACATTACTAGTACACTATTACCCTCTCCTTTCTTTTTCAGTTTATTTAAAAAGTAAAACTATTACTTTTATACTTTAGGCGTTACAATAAAACAAATAAAAGGAAAAGCTTTTTTTTTTTTTTTTTTTTTTTTTTTTAACTTTTTATACATCATAATGCCTGTCTTAGGTTTAAGTATGATTTATTTTGTATGTTTGGTTCTTATCTTTTTAAATATTATGTTCAATCTATAAGTAAGAGATACCAACCATAAACTGAGATGAAAAAACAACATAAGAAACATCTAGTTCTAGAACATCACATCTTAACATTTTGTTTTCAGGATAAAACCTTGATTCAAAAATTCAAGTTGAAACATTACATATTCAAGTTCCGGTTTAAACATTGATATACAGGGCAAGATTTCATCTTTTTTGCTCACTAGCAAATTTTGCTAGTGACCAAATAGTTTGCTAGCAAAACATTTGCATGACTAGCAAGTAAAACTAAATCACATCGTAACTTATTTTCTAATAAAGTTACACAGAAATTTAAATATGTGTATAAATATTTTGACTTACCTTTTTGAATAATGAATAGAATCTTAGATAAGTTTAGTGACTATCTTTATTATTAATTTCTAACAAATTCTCATACCACATGAATATATTTCACTGACATTCTAATTCAGATTTCTTCCCATATGGTTTACGCTCAGGGTGTCTGACTTTGTCATCATACCACTTTATAACTGCTGACCGTGGATTAAAAACCTCTTCTTGTGGCCCTTCTACAGTATTTCAATTGTCATCAGAGCATTTAAAGTTTCAACAGACAAATTGTTCCTCCAATCCCCTTGTATTCTTTTTAAAAAACTGAATCCCACCTCACAACATGCAGTACTAAGTGGAAGTATCGTACAAATTTCTGCTAAACTTCTACACACTTCATATCTGCCAACTACCACACAATGCCTTAGTTTCTACGGAATTAGTTGTCTGACTACGGAACTCACTATCAAAACTACGGATTCTACAAATTTTCATTTTGTTTCAAATTTTTCTTTTGCTATTATTTTTATGATATGCACGAGATTCTTACAGGGATTCGCGGAATACCGCTTTATTTTTTTATTTTATTTTTTGTCATCAGTTAGATCATTCTGAAGATCGATATTTGGGAGAGGGGGGTCGTCTTCCATCTGGAGACTAAATTTCGTGCTTCAAAACTTTCGAACACAGTAGCGAAACGGAGTAAGAAAATTTTGCCGTAATCGCAAATTGTTCTCCCAATGTTGTCTTTGTGTCCGCTTTTCTTGTTAAATATCATTTTATTGCATAAATGTTTGCATTTTAGCTTGAAACTGTGGAGAACAATTTGCAAAAACGGAAGTTGGCTGCTGCAAATTTTTTCTGTAATCTTCAGGCGTGAGATTCTTCCGCGAATTCAAGGAATTCCGGCTTTTTCGTTATTATTGGAATTCCGTCTTTACGAAACTAGAAAACGAAAGGTCGACGGAATTTGGATTTTTTCCTTAATCATAATTTTTTTTTTACTCACGATGTTGCCTCTGTCAAGTATTATTGCTCATTAACATTTTACTGGATAAATATTTGTATTTCAGCTTGAAAATACAAGGAAAATTTCCAAAACCAGAAGTCAGACGAAGCAAAAGTTTCTTCCGTAATCGTTTACCCCCTCTACGAACACGTTACGTAAAAAAGCGTCTATCTATGCCACGCAATAAAGGCGATCGCTTGGCTTAGGGTACGACAGGTGTTGAGGACAAAGTTCGTGGGGCAAAAGAAGGGAGGGTGGCAGAGCAGGTGGTCAAACAACCGATCCATCCCAGAGCTATGGGTTGCTACAGCAACCATTGCCGACGTCACGTTCAGTTTCTGTAATAGACCAATGAGGGCACGATGGAGAGGAGTTTCAATGCGCTTCTACTAGGGGTGTTCAAATGAAAAGGTACGAAACGACACTGTGGGTATAAATGAAGACTTTATTCAAAGTATACACCATAGGCCGTAGCACAACGATCCCATTGATTAACGAGCCGAAGGATTCCTTGTTCCCAGAATTCCTGTGGCCGTGACGAGACCCAGTCCTGCACAGCGTCCTTGAGTTCGTCGTCTGAGTGGAAGCGCTTCCCTTTCAGATGTTTTTTCAGGGGACCAAACACATGGAAATCGCAGGGCGACATGTCCGGGCTGTAGAGCGGATGGTCAAGCTGCTCCCACTGGAACTTGGCCAGTTCCGCGTGTGTGACCCTGGAGACGTGTGGACGCGCGTTATCATGGAGCAGAACCACACCCTCCGTGAGCAGCCCCGGTCTTTTGTTCTTGATGGACCTGCGTAGGCTTCGGAGTGTCTCACAGTACACATCGGAGTTAATGGTTCGTCTGTGCTGGAGGAATTCAACAAGTAGTCAATTGGACGGCGCTCTTTATAAGAGCCTCTGCTCTCTCCTGCGCATGCGGGCGCCCGCGCATGCTCCGATCCACGCCGGCGACTCCAATTGCATCCCTAGATGTGTCGCTACGTTCTCCCATAGCGGCATATGTTAACGGTTACGTTCTTATGACGTTTCGTACCTTTTCATTTGAACACCCCTAGTACGACAGTTTGGAAGGGATGAAATGTCGAAAGGAAATTGGCGAAAGAGAATCGCTGATCGTCGCTGTTTTAACAAGTGATAATAGAAACTGTTATGTAAACTTCGTGGATTAATAATGATTTTTGGTTACTTTAAATAAAGAAATTACCTTACTAGCAATATTTGCTACTGCGATTTTTTTCACTAGCAAATTTGAATTTTCACTAGCTATTTGCTAAATGCTAATCGGTGAAATCGCGCCCTGTTGATATATTATTAAACCAGAAGCAATTCACAATTTTCGTAGTACAGTTTTCCACTGAAGTCGATCCCCAGCGCAACTCGATGATGCCATTTTACCTCGTTTCAGCAGAACAGCATTGGATAGACTGCTTTTCTATACAGAGCAGGCGGGCAACTATTGCAATCAAGCTTGCAGCTCTATAACACGTCTCTTTGCCTTATGGCTGCTGAACTGTGCTCGATACAGAAACAGTAAATTTATTGGTGTTAATAAATTTTGGAGTAATATCGGATGTATTTTTAAAATAAATTAGCTTTTTATGAAAATTTTAGGTATAATTTTAGGAATTTAAGGAAGGTCACAAAATATTAAGAATTTTAGAAATTATAGGAGGAATGCGATCCCTGTATTTGCCTCCACCTTATGAACATTTTTCAACACATTACACATCTGCACCACATCTTCCTTCCTCACATGATCAGAATGTGTCTTGCCACAAACTCTCCTGTAAGTAATGTATCTCACCAGAACACAAAAGACTGTTTCTTCTGCAGTACCCAGGTTACACTGCCATACATCAGAGTAGGAACAATTACACTTTCATAAACAGCCATTTGGGACTTTTTCGAGAACCCATCATTCCTGTGACCCCCCCCCACTCCTAAAGCAGCTATGACTTTCAAAGATGAATTCACTTACCTACTAATTTCACCACCTAATTTGTTTTCTCTGTCAAACATGCTTCCTAAATACACAAACTCATTCACCTGGTCAATAATTGTGCCATTTAGACTTATCTTGCATTCAGTACTAACAGTTCCTCGCTCAAAAACATAACTTTGGGTTTTTCCCGTATTTACACTCAATTTGAATTTCATACAAACTTTGTGCATCCAGGACAACATACTTTGCAACCCACTTTTGCCCTCTGCTTACAGGAGTGTCCCCTCAGCATACAGCAATCTGCACACAGGGATATTACTAAGACATAAAACAGTATTGTCCATTTTGGCATCACACATCTATAAATACATTAAACAGCCATAGTGACAATACACAAGCTTGCCTGAATCGTGCACCAACTAAAAACCATTCCAATAAAACACCATTCACTTGCACATATACTCTACTGCTAGCATACATAGTTTTTATACTATTAAGCAGATTCTCAGTTATACCACATTTTAGAGAAAGAGTTTACTTGGTCATAACTAAAGCCCGGAAGTTAAGGCAAAATGCCTTAAAATGCTTTTTTTGCCTTTTCCGGCTCATATTTGAAGAAAATGCCTTTTTATGTTTTTAATGCCTTTTTTTGCCTATACTCAACAAATGCACTATTAAAAAATGATTTCTTCTTAAGAATGCGATAAAATCAAAGTTTTGATAACAATCTAGCATGCAGTACGTAGTGTTTCCGGGTAAACACGTAATTTTTTTAAGTTATTCATTTCTTTTAAAAACTTTTTTAGGGTATAGGTGTACAAACCATAAGGTAGGTGGCATTTTCTCTAAAACGAAATTACAGTCGGTAGACATCTGAAACTAAACACGAGTACAATCGGTACATTCAAAACGAGGTGCTCCAATTTAAGCAGCGGTGGCAGACGCACGCGCAGAGTCTGCGATGGTCGGCATCTCATTTTATGTTTTGCTCTCCCTAAAATCCTAAATAATAGTTTCTGCGCATGGCGGAAGTAGCCGAATCCAGTCAGATAACATTGTAACCAATCAAGCTAGAGTGAAAGCCAAGAATGCACGTACACACATAAGACCTTGAACGTAAGTGCAAAACACAAGGGAGGAAGATTCTGTTAGTCCGCTACCCCTAATCGATCTCGCCTTGCGTCCAAATGAAACAATAATGCCGAAAACTGCTTCAAACAGTGCTAAATTAAGCCGGTATGTTCAAGGGTATGGAAGTGATATCTTGTCCACTGATGGAATGGTGTTGTTTTGTAAAATATGCTATACGAAACTGAATTACGAAAAGAAATTCTTCATTTCACAACATTTGGCAACAGCTAAACATAAAGCTGCTGTTATTCGGAAGATTGGTGAAAAAGAGACATGTTTGATTTCATCATTCGCTTCGACTTCGAGCAAGCAGTCACAGTTTGCAAGTGATTTGGGCCATGCTGTTATAGATGCTGGAATACCTTTGTGGAAGCTGGAAAATAATTCACTGAAGAATTTTTTGGAGAAATATACAAAGGAAAATATTCTGTGCGAAGCAACTTTGCGGAAAACATACTTAGATTTCTGCTACGTCGGTATAATGAAAAAATACGAGATGTCGGGGATAAAAATATTTGGATCAGTATCGATGAGACAACAGATGCCACGGGGAAAGTATGCTGCAAATGTTGTTATAAGTACAATGGAACCTGCTCAGCCTTCAACTATCTACTTACTTACATCAGAACAACTTCCAAAAACAAATAGGAGCACGATTTCTCAGCTTTTTGCCTCTTCATTAGCTCTGCTTTGGCCTGGCGTAATAAAGTATGAAAATGTACTATTGTTTTTAACAGACGCAGCTCCTGATATAAAAAAGGCTGCCCACAGCCTGAAAGTTCTCTTTCCTAAAATGCTTCATTTAACTTGTTTGGTTCATGCTCTCCACAGAGTAGCGGAGGAAGTATGTGGGTTATTTCCGGATATTAATGAGTTAGTGAGTAATGTGAAGAAAATTTTCCTTAAAGCTCCTCATCGAGTTCACTTATTCAACGATATGGAACCAAATCTTGCTTTACCGCCTAAACTGATTTTGACAAGATGGGGAACATGGATATCAGCCGCTGTATATTACGCAAATAATTTGAACAAGATTGCTGAAATTGTTAACAGTTTTCAAGAGGATGAATCCTGCGCAATACGCAATGCTCAACAGATACTAGCTAAAGATTCCATTCGTAACGATTTAACTTTTATTCACGCACGCTTTTCACAGTTGCCAGATATGATTACTTTGCGGGAAAAAAGGAACGAAACGTTAGTGAATGCCTTGAAAATTATAAATGATGTAGTTAGTACTATTAAATGTGTTCCCAGAAGAAAGGGTCAAATCGTGAGTGAAAAATGTCAACGAGTTCTTTCAGCAAATAATGACTTGGAGAAAATCAAAGTCATGGCTGAAATACTCCAAGGTGAAAGTTCAACTTCTATTGAAATGGATCCTACAACTGCCTCATGTTTCAAATACGCTCCCATTACGTCCGTAGAAGTTGAAATATCATTTTCGCTTCTAAAACATATCCTAAGTGACAGAAGGCAGAGTTTCACGTTCGAACATTTAAAAAAACACCTAGTACCTATGTGTAACCGCAAAAATAAGTAAGTGATAATCTGATAAATGATTTTGCCAATTCAGCTTAACACCTGGGTATGATTCAGAATTTTTCGACCACTTCTATAAATGCCTATTTTTGATGCCTATTTTGACGCTTTATTTCGCTTATTTGCTTGCCTATTTTTAGCATTTTTACTGCCTCAACTTCTGGGCTTTAGTCATAACTCTTTCTCTAAATCAACAAAGACAGCAAAAACTTTCTTACCAACAAACATACTTTTTTGATCATCATATGTAATGAATGCAGTATTATATGTACTGCGGCCTGCTACATTACATGCAATGTCTTGCGTGTAATACAGCAGGCCGCAATGTCAGCATATGTGATCACTGAAGATGACAGCAAAGGATATGCTGTTGAAACTAGTCTGGTAACATTTGAGGGCTGGATGCGATGTTTGCTTGTAACAACCTTTTTAGAAGTTTTTAAGATTTTTTTGGCTTTTAAAGGTTCCTTTGCTTTACGTTTCTGTTCCATGATTTAACGAGATTGACTTTGTTTTGTAAATTCAAATCATTGACTTTTAGTAAATTGTCTAATTTTCACTTTGAACTAACAACGAATCATTTGGGCCTTTGGTTGTGAAGAATTAGAATCAAATTCAACAAGTTTCAAAAATAGCTCATCAAGTTTATCAAAGGATACCGTGTACATACCAGATTGAATGGTACCAACAGTCAGCCATTTTGGGAAAATGACGAGAACAAATTCCAAATAAATGGACCAAGGGCGCGAATGCGAGTACTGTTCAGCGAATAAAAAATAGCAACCTAAGACAACATAGTGGTGAGTTTACTCAATTTTTAATGTTTTTATATTTGGATACTGTAATTGATTAAAATATTATATTCGACATTTATAGCAAGGCATCCAGCACCAAATGATATTATCGCATACAACGTGTAAAACAGTACTTTTGTGACAATAACCTATTATTGTTCTAATGAATAGATCAGTCTCATAATCAAATGATATGTCTCATAATGTATATTGTACTCATATTGTTTTCATAGCTGATGCCTTGATTCAAAAGAATAGAATAGCGCTAAAAAGAACAAAAAATACCTTTAAGGGTTAAAGATGGCTTCGTTTTAATAAACATAAAAAAATGCTTGAAGATACTAACTGCTAAAAGTGTGATGGATAATTGAAGATAAAAATATATATATAAGAGTTTACTTCGTGAAAGTTCACATTCCATAGACTGGTCTTAGTCATTTACTGATCACCAAAAACATAGTTCACTCTTGGAGAGAAAAGAAAAATAATGAAGAACCAGGCACATAATTATCAGTAAGTCCAAGTTCCATTGTTTTTAGAAAACAGAAGAAAAAAACTTCTAGGGTGATGCACAAACACACATTTCCAGGATGAGAACTTCACACACATCTGCACAGCTTTTCGTGGAGAGAGAATTGCTGTTTCTATCCAAGCGCGAGAGAGCTAGTTGCACCGGAGCACCCTCTCTTGACTTACACAGGAAATTATGTTTATATTTAAGTTTCTCTTTCCTTTTCAGAGCATAAGTAGTGGTTTTATGCTAACAACAATAACCTTCCCAAATGCTTTCCCTGGCACACTCAGGAGGCTGATACCATGATAGTTCTTGCATTCAATCTGAACACCCTTTTCCTTAAACAAATGAACAGTGATAGCATCTCTCCACTCATTAGAGACCATGCATAACTCCCTGCACAACTGGTAAATTTCAGTTAACTAGTCCACTGCAAATGCACCACCATATTTTAACATCTCAGTAGTTATGCCATTTACTCTTAAAGCCCCATCATTTTTAAGCAATTCTACAGCTTTAGAAACATCTTCCATTGAGATCGTAGTTTCTTCTTTCACTGTGGCATCATCTGCTTCTGCCTCAAAATCACATTTGCTTTCATGTTCTATATGTTATATACAGTAAAATCTCGAAAAACCGGCAACTTCAGAAATCCGGCACTTTTCTGATTTCGTTTTTTCGTGGGAACATTGTGAGAACATCCAAGATTTCACCAATAACCATGGAAATCTCCCGATGTACCGTCTCAAAAACACATCGCAAGATCATCCGATCTCAGCGTGCGAATTGCCGATAGCCGCCCTACATGTAACATTGGCAGGTTTCTCAAATTAGTCATCTCATTGACGAGGACAAATGAGGCGACGAATCGACGTGTACGTTTGAAATGCGTGTCGAACATGTGATGATGATCTGTGCTTGGTGGTGGCAGTATGTGGATTCGATTGTGCAATGACATTCTACATCGGCCTTCATGATGCGGTGCGGTAATCGCGTTCACGATGTATCGTAGTTTCGTCAGTCGAAAAACCGTAACATCAATGTAAAATTCACATCGCATTTTCGTGTTGTACAGATACATCGCCCAGCCCTAGCGGTTGTGTTCTGGCTTTTTTCAAGTTTTTGCCTAACTATTCGCCAAATTCAATTTTTTTCAACAGTTTTTTTCAATAAATAGTACAAAAAGGTAATCAATATTTCTGCCAAAACTGTTTTCCATCGCCAAAACTTTTTTTTTTTTGCAAATTGCGAAGAATGCGATTGGCAGCGCGACCTCTGCATTTTTATAAGGCTTAGACATGCAAATTTTCATTAAAGTGACCCGTTACATGTAAGTACATTCTTTACGTAACGCCCGTTATGCAATTTTTGGACAGCTTCAGAAATCCGGAATTTTCATAAATCCGGCACTCGTCTGGTCCAGTCGAAGCCGGATTTTCAAGGTTTTACTGTATATACAGTATTTTTTTTAATGCTGTTGCAAATTGTTATTCTTGATGTTATATTTCTTGAACTTTATTTTTTTCTACCCTTTTGTTGGGAGAGCCCCCCATGAGGAGCTTTTTAATGTCACTTCATCACTGCCTTTCATTGGATTTTTTTTTTTTTTTATATATACTCATTTGTCATTTTCACTTGTGTATATTCTCATACAAGTGTTGGTGCAACAATGTAATACACAGGGTGATTCATAATTAGTGTCGTGGTTTCAGTGGCATATAATCAGAAAACAGGAAACAACTAAAACCACAAACAGAATATGACAGATGACAACTAAAAGTTTTATTACATGTAGAATCGATACATCAGATGGCTAAACCACTTCGACATGTGCGCCTTTCGTGGCACGTAATAAATTTCCTGCCAATTGTTCGCCAACATTTTCAGCATTACTGTTGCTATCGCAGCACCAATTCTGGACTTCAGGTCGTCGAGGGAGGTAACAGGGGTCTGGTAAACAATGTTTTTCACGTATCCCCACAGGAAGGAATCCAGTGGCATAATATCGGGTAAACGCGGAGGCCAAGGAATGGGTCCACCACGCCTAGGAAAATGCAGGTCAAGAAATTCTCGGACAATAAAAGCCCAATACAGCAGTGCAACATCGTACTGGAACACCACATTGGGCTTCCAATCTTCCAACTCAGGCAGCAGATACAGCTGTAGCATGCCCAGATACGTCATCGCTGTCAGTGTTTTCTCCACAAAGAAAACGGGCCCCAACACTTTCGAACATGACAAAGTACACCAGATGTTCACCTTTTAACTATCTTGTTTGACTTGTCAAATAACGTGAGGGTTTTTGGAGCCCCATATTCTGCAGTTATGCCAATGTACCCTCCCCCGAAATGAAAAACATTGCTTCATCACTAAATATCCATGTCCACCGGTAATGTTCATCAGCTTCAACTTTGGACAAATTGGAAATGGCGGGGTTTATCGTCCCACTGTAAAGCCTAACCTGCAGTTTTTACGCACAGAGTTGTAGGCGGTTATGCAGAACCCTCCAAAAAGTCATTTGTGGCATACCTAACTGCGACGCAGCTTGTTTCGTTGATTTCTGAGGGCTTCGAGAAAAGGCCTCCTGAACGCGATCAACATCGTCCTGCGAAGTGCTCAGTCTTCCCGCTCCTTTTTGATGCCGCACACTACCAGTCTTTTGAAACAGCTTTAAACCAATATTGGATAGCATTATCGGAAGGTGGAGCTCTGCCACAGTGTGTTCTCTAACGACACTGCGTTGTGATAACTGATTTTGTTTCGAAAAACCAGAGTACACACACTGCTTTTTCTTGAACAGTCGCCACTTTGAAGTATGATGACAATTCAGCAGGTACTGTGTTGCCACATAAAACTTTCCGTGGTGAACTTGTTTATGCTGTAGGCAGTTTTATTTGGTAGGTTATGCTTTGACCATGCCAGGCCATGGAAACCCTGACAATAATTATGAATCACGCTGTAATGTGCGTTTGTTCTCAAAAAAGACCATTTGACCTGCATGTTGTAATAACTAACAGAAACATTCTCTCACCTTACCTTCCAGTTAACTCGTTAGGCTCCCATATCATTTCTCCGATCCTATTCGTCATTCAACTAAGAACTTTATTTCCCACATTTTTTCAACCTTTGTGTACTTCCAGAATGTTTTCCAATCTTTCCAAAAAGCCAGTTCATACGAACTTCGAGTACATCTTCCGTATATGGAAAAATATACTTTATACGTGGCTGAAATATTAAAATAAAAGTTGATATAACATCAAAATATTCTATTACTCACGTCAAATGTTATGGTCGTGAGCTCCGTGATGCACAGCTATGTAATGATATATACAATGCAATAACTCTGCTGCAAGGTGAAAGATTGTTACTTACTTAGCACTCGTTTCCATTGTTCACTGCCGTAAGTCAACAAAATGGCACAGAGAATTTTGTGTAATCTTCTTTGATATCTGCATGGTCCAAGTGTAGAACGGCTTCATTTCATGGCTTTGTGTAATCTTTTTATCTGTTGTGGTCCAAATTCAAAACGGCCCCATTCCATGGGTTTGTGAACATATGCTGATCATAATGCAGATTGTCATATATATCTGCATTGTGATCAGCATATGTTCAATGCAGACTGTCATGTATGCATTGTGATCAGGATATGTTCACAAACCCATGGAATGAGGCCGTTCTGAATTTGGACCACAACAGATAAAAAATATTACACAAAGCCATGAAATGAAGCCGTTCTACACTTGGACCATGCAGATATCAAAGAAGATTACACAAAATTCTTGGCGCCATTTTGTTGACTTACGGCAGTGAACAACGGAATGAGTGCTAAGTAAGTAACAATTTTTCACCTTGCAGCAGAGTTATTGCATTGTATATATCATTACATAGCTGTGCATCACGGAGCTCACGACCATAACATTTGACGTGAGTAATAGAATATTTTGATGTGGTATATCAACTTTTATTTTATGCCAATCCATATCTTTCCAAACATCCAATTCATATCTTTCCACCTTATCATTCCTATCTTTGTACAGTATTACCACAGATATCTGTAGCAACATCTTTCCACCTTATCATTCCACTGTTGTAGTACCACAGATATCTTTAGCAACATTGACAACACAGTACTTAAAACATGTCCTCTCACAGAACTTCAACTCCTTCAGTCATTCACTGAATATTTCAGAGTAATGCTGATGTTCTTCAGGAAGTCTTTCGAACCTTATTCTTTTCATCACTGGAATCTTCCTATTCCTCATTCTCCAACCAACATTGTATCACTCATTACACTAACAGGTAATGGTCAGAGCTAACATCTGCATCTCTCCTCACATGATTGTCATCAAGTGTTTCAGACATTGATCATAACCAACAAATTCTATTACTCTCTTTTGCCCCAGAGTAAGATTCTTTCATGTATACAACTGGATATACTTGTGATTGAAAAACTTATTAGTTTCGTGTAGTCCCTTTTCAATCTTTCACCATTATCATTCACACCAGAATCACTAAACTTACCCAGAATGTTATCAGATATCTCATTCTGAACCCCTACTCTAGCACCGAAATCCCTTGCCATAACTTTCCCTTCAGCACCAAACTGACTTAAAAACAGCATTCAGTATAAATCATCCTTCTTAAGTTTTCCAGTTACAAAGAGCATACATCACAGCAATAACTATTCTCTGAAGTTTCACTTTCAAACAAACCCAAAGAATTCTTTCACTTATGCAGCTATAGTGAATCAAATTGTTAATTTTTTCACTTAAAATCACACTTACACCAGCTTGTCCTTTCACATTATCCAACATTCTAGACCACACACTCCCCATTCCATTCACTTCTTCTATCCTAATTGTTTTCTTTTTAGTTTCACTTACACACAGCACATCCAATCTATACTTGTTCCTGTCTTCAATCACCTCATTCATTTTTCCATATGCTGATCCTACACTCACTCAGCCGAGAACTCTTTCTCATATGCCATTTATTATTTCCAGGTTGATTCCGTGGTGGACCAGCTTACTCAAGTGTAGTAAGTCCACCACATCCCACACCTGAGGTCTTTAATTTTCTTCTTTGTTTCTTGAAAATCATAAAAGTACTTCAGTGTTGGTATCAGCTCACTGCAGGTGGATGAAATTGATCATTCCGTCTAAGGGTTCTGGAACAAAACCTAGCGAGTTAAGAATCTTTTGGCCAAAATCACACAGAACTAGCAGGTATTTCAACAAAATTTATACCAAGGTTTAATTTTGTATCAGCTTCTCAGAGGCCCTAGTTGCTGTCGTGTGTGCCACTGTTGTCTAGCAGAGCACTCCATGGAGGCAAACCCACCTCTTCGCTAAGACGCCCAGTCGTGCAACCAAATTCTTTTTATTTGTCATGAACAATTTTTTTTTTTTTCTTCTGGGTGATTTCATATGGGGAATGACCCTATACATTTAGCAAAAAAATGTTCTCAAATGTTTTTGCACCACCAGCATGGTACAGTTGGCTAAAGTACGTGCATCGTGGCTGTGTGGGGGCTGAAAATCCCATTGCCGACCATCTAGTACATGGTTTTCCAGTGTTTCTGCAGATATGATATAGATTCATGGATGGATCCATAAAATTGGCTCTTGACACATTGAGTCATTTCTGGGAAGTGCATGCACCCGAGACGAAGCATGATAAGTCACCAAATTACAAAGAATTAAAACCAAACAAGCAGAAATGAAGCAAAATCTATAAAATATGAAAAACCATTGTAGACATATACAAGCTTCAATTAAAAACTAGAGAACCATAAACTCAACGTCAAGCACCCGTGTAATCTACCAGACTAGTTTCGTACAACGTGATAGTCGACATCTTCCATGGCACATACCCCGCACTCTGGCTCTCTTCTATGTAGAAGAGCCAGAGTGCAGGGTAAGTGCCACAGAAGATGCCGACTATCACTTTTTACGAAACTAGTTTGGCAGATTACACAGATGCTTGACGTTGAGTTTATGGTTCTCTAGTTTTTAATTGAAGCTTTTATATGTCTACAATGGTTTTTGGTTTTTCATCTTTTATAAATTTTGCTTCATTTCTGCTTGTTTGGTTTTAATTCTTTGTAATTTGGCGTCTTGTCATGCTTCGTCTCGGGCACATGTGCTTGATGTTGTTACAACATGATCTATCTCAGTGCACATGCACTTAATTATTGACCTGGAAGAACTACTGCTGGGTCTTAATGCTTCATTTTATTTCATGTTTGGTACATTGTGTTATAGATATCAACAGTTGTGTTCTATGATACTTTGATACAGGCGCCCGTGCGATCTCAAATAATGTGTGAAACAGTATTTTAACTATTAATTTAGTAACATATTTTCAACTAGCCACGCATATAACGTACAACAGTGTGGTATTAATGTATAGTTACTGTGCTTCTATTCTCATCAGATATGCTATTTTTAACTACAAATAATCATATGGAATTCTAGTGCTTAACTTCCAGTTCTTACAAGTAGTGTGCTTTAGATTAACAACTCACCAGATGTAAGTTCTTGATATATCCTCTCTCATACACAGAACATCAAATAAAACATCCTGTAGTTCTTAATTAAAAGTGAAAGGCTTACACAATAACTTCCCAGATTTCTTCTTTTACCAAAACATAATTCCAACTTGAACTCAGTGGCATAACTACCATCCCCGCAGCTGTGAGGGGACGCAGGTAACGAAGGGGCATACTGCAGCTGCCAGTTATAGTTTTATGAAAAAATTTAAACACACACAATAATTAACCCAAAGATTCATATTTTGCTTTAAGTTATATTTAGCTTTGCCTAAATAAATGCCTAGTTTCACTTTTAAAACACTGAATGTCCTACAGAAGTGTTCGGCTCTTTGACTTCGAATTGCAACACGATTGCTCTGCAATGGGTTGTAAATAATACAACCGCTCTCCAATCGCCCTCTCACTGTGCTGCCAAGGAAAAGCGCAAGGCCACAAGAGATTCCCCATGGAAAATGTGGAAAAACAGTCAGTTACCTAGGATTACATGCATGACAGGCGTCAACATTTATTCACGGCAGCCGCAGATCTGCCATGTGTAAGAGGGCGATTTCTTCAAGTGATTTATTTTATTTTCGAACAAAGCAATTACACAATTACGAAATCTATTACTTAAAAAGTTAAAACTACAGAGCTCTAGGTACCACCATTACTTTTGCAGACACCCTCCCTGACTTCCTAACCCCCCCCCCCCCCAACCACCACACACACTGCGAAAAATGCATCCTCCCTCGTGTTCAAAATCCTGGGGAAATTACTGTGCTTACGGATGCTGAAGTAAATCTTGCGGGACGGCCACGTTATGCTAGTTATGCCACTACTTGAAACATATGCAATGCACACAACTTTCATTTACATTTTTTCACCATTTAGTTTCAGTAGATCTTTGCACCACTTTCATCCTGAATATCATCTGGGCATTCAAATGTGAGACAATGATGATCAATCGCAATTAGCAGCAACAAAACTTACATTATCAGCTACACAAGAAAACAAATTATACATATGAAGTATAAAGCCTTCTCCCCTTAAAAACACTTTTATTTTTGATTTTTACATGCTACAATTAATATTTTTCATATGGAATTTGAAATGAAAGGTTCAGTAGTCTGCACAGTCCAAATGAGCTCTTCATAAAGTAAATACACAAGTTTTAACTTTGGCAATTCTGTTTCTGATTGGTATCAACAGGCTGTTTTCAAAAGGTATACTGAAAGCTTAACTGTAGCTTCTTCCCTTTTAGGATGAAAGTGGCATAAAAGGGGTCAGGGTGGGTTGACTGAAAATTTGGCAATTTGTTTGGTGTTACAACAAAATAGCACTGACAAAAACATTTTTAAGGTGTACCTGGTAATAATCCTTCAAATGCTTTATTTTCAGCTACAAGTATTTTTTTCACACCATCAGCTTTTGATAATTCAGATGCAACCTAACGTATATAAGAAAGAAAATAAGTTTCAAACACACCATAAAGGAACAACAATATTAAAAAAGTATGTCCAATATCAGTATCAGTTGTTCTTCACAAAAAATACCTTTAAAAAACAGTACACTTTTTACATGTGAAATTGTACCAGTGACATGTAACCACAATAATTTATCAGAAAAATTAATGAATGGACATACTATAATGGCAAGATCAAAATTCTGGTATTTTTTAGCACGTAGATTACTACAATGAACCCTGTCCAAGATGGAATCCAAGGAACGAACTATTTTCCATTTTATACAGGTACATCCTTGGAAGCCACTGAAATTTAAACAATTTGAATTTTTGTCATGCTAACTACATGGGTCATTCCATGTCAAATATCCAGAAAAATAAAATAAAAAAAGAACCATAGGTTCTCAGTTTTCTTTCAAAATTGGTACACAGTCACTACTTGTCAAGGTAAGAAAAAATCTGAATTTTTCGATAAATATATTGAATAATTTAGAAGTTATGCCATTTTGAAGTTTGGTGAGGGGTGTACATAAGGCAGTCTCAAGGATGGCACTATAATTGGTGTAGGTTTTATTCTTTTGCTGACAGAATGAAAACCGTTAAAGATATGGTTTTGAAACTTGGTACTCTGTTAGTTCTGAAGTCAGATCTCAAAAATGCCCGCACTTCATTTTTATGACTTCAACTTTTATACCTATGAAAAAATTTTGAACCACTTTTGTAACTTTCTGAAAGAATAAGTGATCCTCTTCACATTATTATTTTTTTTTTTTTTTTTTTTTTTTTTGATGTGGTAAAGGTGGTACAGCATTATTCTTCCACTTTTGTTAAAAGGTAATTGTGTAGGTGTCCATTTTATCCAAAAAAAAAATCATGGCTTAAAATTTTTAGTCCAACAAAAAAAAAAAAAAAGTTTTTTGAAGTTTTTTCACTTTTGTTACCAGGGAGGCACTTATGTTAGGGAGACCCTAGCTTTACAGAGCAAATTTGGTGCTTATAAGAAGAAAAATTATAATCATGTACATTTAGCAGTGTTTTATACTGGGAATAGCACAATCTTTTCAGTGCTGCTGTGTGCCAGCCAGCTCCCCTCCCTTCCCCCATCCCTCCAATACCACTACCACCAGTTTTAGCCACATATGTGCATAAGGTAAGTTTGTGACTTTGTGTGTATCACAAGACTAATAATTTTGCTTGATATTTCTGTTCCTCTTTCCCAAAATTAATGTTTGTTACTGAAGATATTGGAACCTGAAAAACTGATGTACATAGCATTGCCTTTGAAGAATTGAATGACTTTTTATTCAAATGTGTCTGCTATCCAAGAAATAAACTAAGTATTTCATGTTTTACAGGTGTATTCACCACTGGGTGTAAGTAAATATTTCATGCATTTTTGTTTTGTAAGTTCTTTGGAAATATAATGCAAATTTTCATTGGAAATATATATATATATTTTTTGGTTGGAGGTTTAACGACCACCGTGAGCAACTCAATGGGCTATAAGTAGTCGCCCGTTTCTAATTTAGGGTCACTGGTTCCAGGGAAGGGAGAGAGAGAGCCAGTGCTGTAAGACAAACACAACATCCATGCCTCACTGGGATTCATACCCGCACCCCTTTCGGACGAATGATCAGAGCCATTTCTTAGACCACTGCGCCACCGGGGCGGCCATTGGAAATATGTATAATACAAATAGACTTATGAACATTTAACTAATTATTTAAAAAGACAGCTTATTTAGGCCAACATTAAAAGAAAAAACATTTTTAAAGTTCTCTCATGAACTTTTGACCACAGCTGCGCTTAAAAACGTTAACAAGTTGTTGCTTTTTCAATATTTTTAAAAGTTCATTGGAAATATAATACAAATTGACATATGAACATTTAATTAATATTAAACTGTTTTCAAAATTTTACTAAAGAACAGGGCACATACCTAATTGCACACATAAATAATTTCACATTTAGAATACTGAGAAGTACAGGATGACAAAGTGTCATACCTAATGTTTGTAATCAGTTCATTTTCTATTTATGAACTCAATGGTTGCATCATCTAGCCTGTACTGGTGCCCTGTGGATGTGGTTGGTGCTGGTATGTTACATAAAATATGCTGAAGTGGAATCCAACAGTTTTCATCCCTTTCAGACCATTGAAAGGAAACTGCTGGTCCGGGGGGGGGGGGGGGGGTGCATAAAATGAATAAGTTTAGAGAACAATGTAAAAAAAAAAATTCCCTAAAATAGTTCAAAGAGAAGAGGATATTTTAAAAATGCAAGGTGTAGTCTATGAAGTAAAATGTAGTTGTGGACTATCTTACATAGGGGAAACAGGTCGCAGACTAGAAACTCATAGCAGAGCATAAAGCTGCTATAAAAAATTTCTCCAACAAGACTGGTTTAGATAGGCATGTTAGAGAAACTAGTCACAGCATGGAATGGAATTCCCTTAAAGTCATCAGTTTCCGAAGCAATTTTCAAAAAAGAAAGCTAAAAGAAGGAATAGAGATTGAGAAAAATCAAAATTCCATCATCAATGACTGCAAAGGATTTTCTCTGCCTAACATCTGGCAGAATTTGATGAAAAATAACCGTAACCTTCAAGGCTAACAGTAACTGTCAAAGTTAACCATAACCGCGATAGTGACAGGAATAAGTGACAACAAAAAGACAGCCTGAAAAAGGAGAAGAGTTTTCTCCGAAAATTTGCAATTTAAATAATAAAAAAAAATTTCCTAGTAAAATCCCCATAATAGTTGTTTTTGATTAGTAATTGAATTAAGAAACTAGGAAGCCAATTCTCAACATGAGCTTTATTCAATGAATAAGTGCTTCACCAGTTTCATGTTCAATGTTTGTAACAGTACCACCTGTTGTCATACACACAGCATACATATGCATTTAATTTACGTGCATACAATTAATAATTATAACAAGGTTGCTTACCTTTTTTCACATTTCCTTGCACGTTTTATTCTTTTTGTTGTCATGCCTGGTTCAAGCCTCTGGTGCGGTGTTCTATTTTTCGTCTTCAGGTTCTTTCAAATGTTCGACGAATGCCCAAGTCCATGAAGTGCATTGCTTTCTAGGTCCCAAAACTGTATCTTCTTCCCTCTACACGCTGATGGGAAAGGTGGGGAGGGAGGAAGATACAGTTTTGGGACCTAGAAAGCAATGCACTTCATGGACTTGGGCATTCGTCGAACATTTGAAAGAACCTGAAGACGAAAAATAGAACACCGCACCAGAGGCTTGAACCAGGCATGACAACAAAAAGAATAAAACGTGCAAGGAAATGTGAAAAAAGGTAAGTAACCTTGTTATAAGCATTTAATTTAGTTGTTTATGAAAGTGGTTCTTGTTTGCAAAAGTTAAACGCTAATGCAAAATCCTTATCTGTGCCGACTCGTTTGGTTGCTATTGTTGAATCATTCTGTGGAATAAAGCAGTGAAAACTTTGGGTTCCCGATATTGTTTTCACCAATAAAAAAATCTCTTGTTGCTGCTTTCGAATGCTAATCATTTCATCTTCCTTGAGAAATGCAAAATGTATTCCTAAAATTTCTTTCTTGCAAAAGTTGTACATTTGTAAAGGAGTATAAATCTGTTCATTATATGGACGCTGCAGACTAGAGCATGCAGTTATTCTTTTGACAGTACCACCTATGCCATCACAAGCAGACTTACCATGGCTGGTAGCAAAAAATGACCAGCAAGCTGTTATTCCACTGAAGTCACTTTTATGACTACATAAATTAAAGAAATTTTCACAATTCTTGTATTGCATAGCACATCCATCACTGAAATATTCAATCTTCTTAAGAAGTGGAATCTCTGATTTCAGAAGTGCTACTGTTTTCCTTTGAACCTCATGCACAAATGGAGCATCATGTTCCAAGTCATCTGACAACATAAAGAGACTGAGTGAGCACAACAGGGAATTCTTTTTGTAATATGCAATCACTGGGTGCAAGGTACACATTGATTTGTTCCAGTGATACCCCTGGATTTCATTTTGTACCACAAAACTGTAATTTTCTGAAAAGTGAAGAACTACCAGGGCCTCAGTCTCATTTACCAGTGTGTCTTTTCTTTTTCTAAAATAATGTGACTATGTTTTAGCAATGTATGCATGAGGTCTTATAGCTTGTATTTGTGATATTTTACTTTGTATTAATGCTGTTATCTCATCTAAATCCTTTGCTTTTTTTCTTATTTCAGACACACCTGGTTCACATGATTCACTTTCTGAAGAAACATTTTCTTGGGTGTGCGATGGTCCTTCTCCTAAATCAATTACTTGTGCCAACTTTTTCCTTACTGAATCTTTTATTTGTGACATTTTACGTTTCATGCGATGCTTTTTCTTTTCACATGACAATGAATGGAGTTTTACAGGTGAACATCCTAATTCATTAATGCTAGAATTCAAGCTATCTTTCTCTGCTAGCCTGCTTGATGTCTGCAATTCTCTGCATACCTGCCAACTTTCAGAAACTGAAATCTGTAAAAAAATTCATCAATATGTTCGATGAAAATTTAAATCAATATATTCAACGAAATTACTTGTTGCACATATTGATTAAATGTACTGAACATATCGATTAAAAAACGATGTTACCTAAACAAGTATCAACTTTTAATTGATATGACTACAGATGTTTGAATTTATCAGCACGTTTATTTCGATTAAAATAGAATCTATACATAATTTCTCATTACTATGCTATCATTATGATCTATAAAGAGATAAAAATTTATTTTTATGGAGGTTTGCATCTCAAGGGAAGGATGTTCCTTTGACCCCCAAATCCAATAGGATCACATATCACGCGTCACGGAACAAACTAAAATGTTTTCAAAAACGAACCATTTTCATGCTAGGATTATCTTACGGACAGATGGACGATGAGACAGTCAAATGAAATAAATGAGTGACTGAGGGACACTAATTGGTAAATTAGGCTCAACTAAAAACAATGTGAATAAACAGTTTGCATGAATCGCATCCAGTTCATTATAACTTTTAACAAAGGAAGTTAATTTCATATTTTTCCCCCCACACAGTCAACATTAGATTAATGCTTGGTGCCACATGGTTAGTAATATCATTCCTTTCAAAACGCGAAATGCTGAAATTACATCGACACGTAGAGCAAAATGCGTATTTTTCATTTTTTGAAGATTTTGCAATACACAGGAAACTCTGCAGAATAGGAAACTCCGCAGAATATGCATCACAAAAAGTTTTATAGTACCCCCCCCCCCCCCCGGTGTCCACAGAATTATCAAACCTGATTTCCCTGACCAAATGTATAAGAAATCCCTGACCTTACACAAATAGGTTTATTTGAGTTTTTCAATATATGTGCCATGATAATAAATAAAATTGAATTGGATAATTGAGAAACTTATATTATTTAAAAGTGTTTCCGTTTGACGTATAAAGTTTCCCAAATAACTGATTCATTTAATTATTATTATACATTTTTTTTAAATCAGCCTCCACCTTTCCCATAGCCGTCCAACTCGCACCTTTTTAGTTTTAAAAGTTTACTCTTTTTTTCATGGTTTTACATTTATTGAAGAAACA
The DNA here is from genome assembly GCA_039090855.1 of Macrothele yani. Classification (NCBI taxonomy): domain Eukaryota; kingdom Metazoa; phylum Arthropoda; class Arachnida; order Araneae; family Macrothelidae; genus Macrothele; species Macrothele yani. Next base: position 97,090,637 of record CM076992.1, on the reverse strand, counting down.
CTCAAACAAACCCATACACAATATTCAGAACAGTTACTATAAAAATATTACAGTAGGAACACAGTCACTGTTTTTATATTACACACCACTTTTCTTCTTTTCCCAATCTGAAATCTTCGCTGGCAATGCTGCCTGCTTCTTCCAACTCTAATTCCTTCCGTATTTTTTCCTTCAATTTCTTTATTTCATGATCAATTTATCTTTTTTCCTTCAGTTTTCTTTCTTCATTTTGAAGAACACTTTTTTTCTCAAGATAATCCTAATATCTTCGCCTGGAGGCTCTTACAAAAAGAAGAAGCCTTCTATTGATGGTAATGTGTTCTACTCCTCCTACAGTTTTAATGGCATCAAAAACTGTTCTCTGACAAATCAGGGATTCTTCCAGATTTTCCACAAGAAGACTTATTTGACAGAAAATCCACCTTCCACTGAAGCATTTCCACGAGACATAATGAGACAATTTTTATTACATCCCAAAGTTCATCGAATTGTTTTTAGTTGTCAAGTAGAGCACTGTAAAATTTGTCTAATCCAATGGAATCATCATGACTGTCTAAAAATTCATCAAACTGAGACTTTAAAGCAGATTGAGCTTCTACACACAATGAAGCGTACTGTTTATTAGCTGTTTCAGCACAGTCATCTGAAATCCTGTTTGCACTAAGTAAAACTTCGAGCACAATTTCCACTCTCTTCTTGCCTAGACTCGGCTGCTGCAATATAATATTTGGGTCCAAACAAGTTACCCCACGGACAAACTTAAATTTTAGTGGGCTTTTCTCACGAAGTTTTTCAATCTTACTGGTCACCAGTTTCCTAAATTCAAGCTTAAACTCTAATTTTATCCCTTTCTGAGCACTTCACTTCTTTTAATAGCTTTTTAGCACTAAATCCAATATCAACTTTCTCAATTGAGAGAAGATTTTCACTTTTTGATACATCTAAAGTTAACAGTTTTGAGACACTATCAGCTTCACTTAATTTGTCAGGCTTCAAGCTTTGTGCCCTCAAATTTTTCATCAGATCCAGCAAACCTGTGTGTAAGAAAGGAATTAAAGGCTTTGGGCTCTGGAACCTTCTCAAAAAAGATTCACACTCTGAAGCTATAGTCCTAAATACAGCCAATTTGCATTTCAACAGTGGACTTTCCATGAATTCTGCAAGAAACATGTGCTGTTAGCTGGAAACCGATGATTCTTGAACATATTTCTTGATATGATCATAGACAAGCAATGCCCTAGTCAAACAATTAAAGTTTTCCAACCACCTTACAGTGCAAAATTTCAAAGGGAAATCTTTACATCCAGTAATCATAGTATAATTCGCACGGCGAGCAGGATTATCTTTTAAAAGGTAGTATAAGTTACGCAGAAAGTGATGTATATCCCATTTCACTGCTACAAGTCCAGTTTTCATAGCTCCATTGACCACGTGAAGACCACATACTCCAATGTCAACTAATAATTTACTATCTGGATTTTCAATCTTTCAGCTTTTGAAGAAAGCTGAGATTAACGTTAGGTCCATCCATTGACACTTGGAGCATGTTATCCAAGGGAAGAGGTGCACCTTTAATGAATTTCTCTAAGAGGTCATTAGCTGTTACCCGTCGTAAAAACACACTACTTAAGTATCTAGTGGAAACTTTTTGCCAATTGACATCCCAATAACGAACAAACTGATCCATTTGCCCACGCTGAGCAATTTTGTTTAGCGATTCATCAAAACAAATTACAAAGTCAGTGCACTGCTTCAGATCGTCCATTAAACACTCTTTGAAATGTGGTGCCAATCCATGGTTTATCACATAAGATGCTTTGCCTAAAGTAAATTTTGAAGCTGTCGCACTGTCAGGAAACATTAACTGAAATGTTTTGTTAATCTGTGTACAAGAGTTCAGAGACATTCGCTTGGACAACACTTCCATGGCCCATATTATTTCCGACTTTGTTACATCATCTTTCACAACATAAGTATTTGAGTCATTAGACTTAATATTTTCTAGAAGTACTGATTCCACATTTCCTGAGCTTGTTGATGGCAAGAGTTCGTTATTACACAGAGAGTTCTTTTTCATAGAGGAAGTGAAAGAAGCAAGACTGGGCTGAGAAATTTTAGCACGGATGTTTTTAAAATGATTAAGGCCGTTTTTGTGGCTGGAGACTGCCTGACGCCCCATGTTGCTAAGCTTGAAAGTTTAAGAGCACACTTTACAAAATGCTGATTCATTGTCGCTGTTCACAGCAGCTATCCAACCAGAAAACTCAGGATTTAATTGTTCGTCCAACCATTGTTCATTAAACACACAACGCTTTGACATTGCTGCAGTCTTAATTGTCTTTCAACAAGGTATAACTTATATCACAAATTTTCTTTTACTCCTTTGACCTAAAACAAAAAGAGAAATGTTAACAAGTAATGTAACACAACTTACAATAATAGGTAGGAAATACAAGGTTACATTAGTAGGAAGGGGAAGTTAGTGACTGTCTGCAACACCAAGTGCAAGTGTGTTGGGCGATGAAGGAGTCACTCCCAGACGCCGGGTTAAAACTAGTTGTAGTCTAACTGTGATTGAAATTTCCTTGACTTTTTTTTTTAAATATCACTGATTTCCCCTGACTTTTACCAACATTTCAGGCATTTCCCTGACTTTCCCTAACCAATTTTCATTTCCCTGATTTTACCTGATTTCCCCTGACTTTTCAGAATGTGGACACCCTGCCCCCTTTATATTGCTGCTCATAGCAAACCACTAATACTAAATTTATTGACACTTGAAAAAAAATGCAAGTAAAACTGCATAGTAAAACAGCAACAGTTTAAAGAGATGCAATTTGCAGAGGAAAAAATAGTACTGCGACATATTAATTTGGTTGAATCAAGCAAAGATATTTTTATGCACGTTATCGAGAGACTAACACAGTACGGTTGGAAAGCGTACAAACTTACTAATGGACGAGCAAAATAAATCATTGCTGTAGAAGCACTGGCTCGAATGAACATTGGACTTTCTTTTTTTTTTCTTTTAACTTCCTCTTATGTACCATTCTTTTGTTAGATCGAATTTATTACCAGAGAATAAGTTACGAAACCATGCTCCAATGCATTTTTAATTTCCCAAAACTGACAGCTTTTACTTAATTTCGTCATGTTGGGTATCGATCTGGGCTTAAAAATTACACAGATTTAAAATCAGTTTGAATTTTTTCCTACGATAACTACGTTCTGAGATCGCATTTTGAACTGGGAGTAGTAAAGACACGTGCATGCTCCAATGCAAGTCGCACCCCACTTTGGCCTACTGAGAAGTTCCGACCCGGGGCATGAACAATGCATTACCTGAGGAGGGGGGCAAGCCCCAAGGTTAAACACACCCAGCTGGTTGTTATTTTTATCAGTTTATGCACGACGCAAGTTTTAGTGTTTGAAACAACGCAAAACCTACCATGTGGGGAAACTGTGGCAAATGTTCCCACATAAACACATTACGAATAAGGTTATTAAAATAACTGAAAAGTTATTCATAATTTACATCGGCACTTTATTTTGAATGGATTAAGTTAAATAAAAAAGTTTTGATAGCGGGCGCAAAATCATCAGAAATAGGAAAATAAATCTTGGGGAATCACCAAATCCATAAAATTAACATTTCCCCCGTAAAACAAGTCATGTTTCCGTAAATTTTATGGGTAAATTATAAAACCTGGCAGGTATGTCTGTGTCACACTTAGACCTCTGAGGACTACTTGAACTATCAGTTTCTGCAGTACAGCTTTTTACTTTTGTGTTACACAAGGAACAGCATTGTGGGCATAATTTCTTACTGGGTATAACACAAATTCTCACTGACTAATTCTTCAGTATGTTTAAAGTTTATAATTCATAGTGACTTTTTAATGATTTTCTTATGTCTAGAAAATGGATTGCAGCAAATGGTTTGTTGATTCACATATCTCAGTAAATATAGTTGTTCATGATGTCTGCACAATGTGAAGGTTGGAAAATCTATGGCTGCATCATTAATGAGTCCAGTTCTCCACAATAAGAGCTGTTTTTCTTCCTCTGAAAGCTCATCCAAAGTTTTTAGGCCACTTGCTGTTGTGTAAGTTGTCTTATGACATGTATCACTAAGATTATACCCAATACTGCATTCTATATATTTGGGCTGGTTCCTTCTTTCTCCATTGTAGTACTGCATTAACTTTAGTCACATCACAATAATTAAGTAATAAGCAGAAACAAGCAACATCTATTCACAGGGTCATGAGAGGCTCTTGGACAGCCTGCAGCAAATAGTGAAACTAAGCACAGTAAAAGTAAATTCCTCGTGATTGGCTGTAAAGCAAAGTACAAACCAAAACTCAACTGAACCCTAGTGAAATTCAGACTGAAACCAAAATCAAAACTTAAAAGTAGAGTAGTGGGGAAGCAAACCAAAACTAAATTCCCATTGGCTGTCAGTTGGAATCAAAGGTTAATTCTCTGCTAGATACTCCAGGAAAAAAAAAAAAAAAATCTTTGTTCTCCCCTTGAAGCCTGGTAAAAGTAGGTAGCTTTTGTCATGATTACTTGAGATGTGAAAATGCCATCTTTGAATTAATGCATGCAGCAGATACTACTGAGCATGTTTTTTCTCACTGATAGACAAATTAATTTGGGGGAATGTTGACCCAATTTGCAGTAATGTTTGTAAGGCTATTTAAGTTTTTGTATTTGTTTCATATTTTTCCATTATTTGTGAGTGAAAAAACATGTGCATGCACACCAGACAGTGTTCATTATCATTTGTGTTTCTTTGGGCATAAGTTACTAATATCAGTAAGTTAGGTGTAGTTTATGAAGGTTGAAGTAAAGTGCTAAGATAATAATGTAATATAGACTTGCTTAGTGATCAAACATTGCTACTGATATCTTGTAAGCAGAAAATAAATTTTTCTTCCAAGTGCTTAAAAATGTCTAAAACCACTTCGGTAATGATGTACTCAAGTTCCAATTTAGAAAACAGAAGACCGCTATCAATTTGGTCAATTACATTCAAAAATATTGCATGTTGTATTTTCACTCCAATGCACAATGTCAACACGAAAAAGCTAAGATGGTGGAGTGACATTATCATCCCTAATGAAGATATTTATTTCCATAATATCCAAGCTTCAAAAGGAATTAGAGGTATCTATCTGATTTTATTTCTAGATTTTATTTATCATTTTCTTGATTTCTTTTATTGGAGATTTGAGATTTTTGTGTTAATCTATTCTTTTCAGGTATTTGACGATGACGGATGATGTCACAGTGTGGGAGAGAGGAGTGGCTTTCTATTGTTGGGATTTGGAGGGAGTGTTTTTGTTTGTTTTTAAGAAGTTAACTTGCAATAAAAATCATTCAGATCTTTCAAAAATAGACATAGTCTATGGGTTTCAGATTTTAATACTTTCATTAATGGTTGAAAAAGTGAAAAAAAGTGAGAGGAGGGGTCTTAATACACATTTTGAGAGCATTCTTCCCTTATGCACCTACCTAACTCAACATCCGAGCACGGGAATAAAACATGGGGGTGGACAAGCAACACCACTAAGGTTTTACGTGGTTTCCAGTATAGAATATTAGATAAAAATGACTCCATATAATTTTTCTTATAAGCACTGAATTTTTTTTTCTGTAAGTTCTATCTAACTTGTAAACATTTAATTGTAGCTCTGGTCACAAGTTCATGAGAGAATTTTAAAAAACGTTTTTTCTTTTAAAGTGCGACTAAAAAAGCCATTAAAGTTTGTTTTTTGTTTTTTTGGTAATAATAACTAATTAAATGTTCATGTGTCAATTTGTATTATATTTCAAATGAACTTAAAAAAAAATGCATGAAATACTTACACCCAGTGGTGAATACACCTGTAAAATGTCAAATACTTTACTTCTTGGATACATTTGATTAAAAAGTCATTTAGTTCCTTTAAAGGCAATGCTATGTACATCAGCTTTTCAGGTTCCAATATCTTCAGTAACAAAAATTAATTTTGGGAAAGAGGAACAGAAATATCAAGCAAAATTTTTAGTCTTGTGATACACACAAAGTCACAAACTTACCTTATGCACCTACATGGCTCAAACAGGTGGTGGTGGTATGGGAGGGGGGGTGGCTGGCTGGCTGGCTAGCACACAGCAACACTGGAAAGATTGTATTATTTCCAGTATAAAACACTGTTAGATGTACATGATTGTAATTCTTCTTATAAGCACCAAATTTGCTCTGTAAGGCTGGGATCTCCCTAACGTAAGTGCCGCCCCCTGGTAACAAGGTGAGAAAACTTCAAAAAAAACTTTTTTTTTTTTAATGTTTGACAAAAGAAGCCATACATTTTTTGAATAAAATGGAAATCCACACAATTACCTTTTAAAAAAGTGTAAGAAATATGTTGTACTACCTCTGCCACAAAGAAAAAATAACTGTGAAGAGGACCCACTTATTCTTTCAAAAAGTTGCAAAAGTGGTTCAAAAAACTTTCATAAGTATAAAAGATGAAATCATAAAAACAAAATGTGGGCATTTTTGAAATCTCTGACTTCAGAACTAATAGAGTACCAAGTTTCAAACCCATACCTTTAACGCTTTGCATTTTATCAGCAAAAGAGTAAAACCTACTCCAATTATAGCGCCATCCTTGAAACCGGCTTCTGTACAATGACACCAAATTTCAAAATGGCATAACTTCTAAGTTATTCAATATATTTATCTAAAAATTGGGGTTTTTTCTTATCTTGACAAGTAGCGGCAGTGTACCAAATTTGAAGAAAAACTGAGAAGCTTTGGTTCCATGGCCTGGATGATCTGACATGGAATGACCCACACACTTTTCTTTTCATTCATTTCAATAACAAACTTCCATATCAAGCCTTCTACTTTCAGGGAAAATTTCCCTTTTTACGGAAATTTCATCAAAATCGGGACTCCTGGGGGTTAGCACATTTTTGTTCAAGAGACGTAAAAACTTGAACTGTAACTGAATTAAAAGTCGCCAAACCAAACTAACTTCAATGAAGATTTTGTGGTTTTTAAAGTAATGTTTTTTTTTCTGCCCAAATTAAATTTTTTTACAGCAAATGTTTTGCCTGATGGTGAGGATGCAGAGGTCGAGTGCTCTGAAGCTTGGTAAATAATACATATGGTTTTTGTAATGTGTTATTTGTGCTTGATGCCAGTCTAGAATTCAAGGATTGGCCAAAGGGAAGAATAGATGAGTGTGAGCCCATTTAGGGCTCACACTCATTACCTCTGAAACTGCAATAAGCAAATTGCAAGCACACAGTAGGCAATGTACAGCGTCAGTTCCATACATCTACATGGTTTAATAGAAAAGTGCTGTAATTTGGGGAACCCAGGAATTGAAAATAAATGTTAAGAGAACACCAGAAGCCTACAGATGTGAGAAAAGGAATTGTTGACAAAGTGGTAAGCAAGCCTCCTCCCCCTTTTTATTGTGTTAATTGTGTGCACCAATCTTTTCCTCAGTCTCTTACCAATTTTCTCTTATCTACCATTAATTTATACCTACCAAAATATACTACCAAGTATCTACCAAAATATTGTCTGCCTCTGCACTACAGATGATACTTTGATCTTTTAACTTTCAAAATTGATTTTCGATTTTAGGAGGCTGACATGCTTGTGTTTTTATTATGTTTATTTCCTGCATAATTTATTTGGAACTGTACATCAGAACTTATCATATTCAGGTATCTATGCAACATATTCAGTATTTCAGTTTGCAATTTGTAAGTAAACAAAAACAAAATTATTTCAATTTTCATAGAAGTAGCGCTGAATTCCGAGTAATTTCTCATTTCAGGTCTATGATTGCATGGCAAATATTTGGCGATGTACCATATTAGATACGACACGATTACACATACCATGGAAGGACAGTAATTCTTCATTTACAATAATGCAATAAAATATGCTTTTTAACAATATTCAAAATAAATCCCACTTTTGCTCTTTGAATTAAAAAAAGTTTTCTCATGCAAGAAAAAAAAAAAAAAAAAAAAGAGAATTAGAAATACACCTGTAACAACCCTCGTTCCTTTGCTCCTTTCTAGCTCTTACTCATCATGGTCCTGATCCAGTGAGAACCATCACAGAGTTTTGTTTTGGTTCGTTTCCCAAAGTAGAATCGCACACTCAAAGAAAAACTGAATTCAGGCCCTTTTTTAACACTAACAAAGATGAACAAGTTTATGCTGCTAAAACGATGCGGCTTGGAACTTCTCTAGGGCTGGTTAACAGTATGTTTCATTTTATTTCATTCCAGTCCATGCTATCAACGCTAGACCTGAGCTTCGTGTTTTCCATAAACCGACATCGCTGCTACCGCCAACGGCGAAACTTCTGACCTGACCTCTCTTTCTGAAACTCTGGTCCCATCTATCTTGCTTTCATTACCAAAATCAAAGCATGTCTGTTCTCTCTTAAAACTTCAGAAAAACTCCACTATAGGATTTCCGAGTCAATCTCCTCTTACGTGGGGCTACCTACCACACCCTTAAGTTTGTGTTTCACTCCGTAACGCACCCTTGAGATAATCCCATCACCACATAAGACAGGTAGAATACACTTCAAATATTTATGTACTTAAATTGTATTCTACCTGTCTTATGTGTAATTTAGGCTAATCGCATGTATCTGAAAGCAACAGACTTAAGCATGCTGATTTCGTCTGCTCTGCCCAAAAATGGCACAAAGAAATTCCACATGGGAATGTACATACACATACATATTTACAATTATTTTTCATGACCCGGGACTAGTGAATCTTACAATACCACATCTTTCTGCTTTTAGAGGATAAAAGGGAAATTTTTGCTCCTTAAAAGGGAAAAAGTGTAGATTGGAAGTGGAAGCCCTGTTTTGTATCCAAATCAAGAACACTCTTCTTTGGCGCCAGGGCAAGAGAAAGACAAACGAATGCATTTCACAACAAGCAAAGGCTGCAAATGATCATCTCAATGAATAAATGTCAGATAATTAAATCTGAGTGCCTCATTGAAATACGTATGAAACAGCTGGCTGCGAAGACTTAGGACTTTTCATCCAGCAAATAATGCGATTCTAATAAATAATGACTCTTATTAATTTCAGTATTATAAATAGTTAACGGGAATTATCGAGGATAAATTTTTTAAGGTACATTACCTCTCAAAGTTTCGATCTATACACTAGATCGTCAGGAGTTCTTGCGTCTTACTACTTACACAGGTCTGGCGATTAAGCCTGATGGATTTTCCATCCAGCATGGTCATTGATGTTGCCACCTTGTGTCTTGTAAATTTCCAGGGATTCCTCTAATTTCCGGATAATTGCGTGGGATTGAAAAAAAAAAAAATTTAAATTTAAAATTCTAATTCCGGATAATTGTGTGGGATTGAAAAAAATATATAAAAAATTTTAATTTTAATTCCGGATAATTGCGTGGGATTAAAAAAAATGTATTCCATTTTTATTTATTTTTCAATCCCAAGGCTGCTTCTATAAGCAAAGAAATGGGTTAGCAATGGGTTTTAAATAACAAAATTAAAAAATACTTACCATCCCTAAAACAAAAAGAAGAAAATACTTTACTCCAGGAAGGAGTCATTTATAAAATCGAATGTTCATGTGGATTACCATATATAGGAGAAACAGGACGAAGGTTTCCCACCAGAATTAAAGAACACAAAGCAGCAATAAGGAACATCTCAAATAAAACAGGATTAGACAGTCACATACAACAAACTGGGCACAAAATGGACTGGGACTCCTTAAAAGTGATCAAACATCAATCCCACACAATTATCCGGAAATTAGAGGAATCCCTGAAATTTATAAGACACAAGGTGGCAACATCAATGACCATGCTGGATGGAAAATCCATCAGGCTTGGTCGCCAGACCTGTGGGAAGTAGTAAGACGCAAGAACTCCTGACAATGATCTAGTGCAGTGGTTCTCAAAGTAGGCGATACCACCCCCTGTGGGGTGCTGGAACAATCCAAGGGGGCAGCAGTAGCCTCGGGTGCAATTGGGGGGCACCTAGTAGAAAAAAGGGGGCAGTGGAAGCATAAAGGAAGAAGAGAAGAGAAAAAAATTGTAAAACCGTTCGTACATGTGTCATGTATTCTATTCCTATTTTGTAACAGTAAAATAAGGTCGTAGCGATTACTTTATTTTCCAAATAAACACACAAAATGCAAGTTATAACCGATAACTTGCATTTTTGGAGCACGAGCGTCATTCATTGATTGCTTACTCTGATGCCCGAGCTGTTGCAAATGAAAAGGTCATATCCAATGAACGAGGGTCTCGCTTCCGGCTCTAGCCTTCCCACAAAGTTGGGGTTGCGACGTCATGCCAGAATCCGTGGCATCTGTCAGAACGCCAGCATCTCTGCGCATTACAAACGCTGGAACGGAAAGGAGCATATGGCGTCTTTTCACAGCTGGCATCTCTCCAGCTAGCTACCTTGGGATCTGTAAAAACCTGTTTTCAGCAACCAAATGAAAGCTGACAAATCTTTGTACTACCTACTTCTATCTGGATTAGATTATTCATTATTGGATACATATTTTGACGACGAAAAGGTTAGTGTTAAAGTTGTTTATCGTGGCTGAATCTAAGAAAAAATGTAGGCAGTATAGCATTGAATATTTGAAATATGGCTTCATCAAGTCGCCTATGAACATTACATTACCGATGTGCCTGATATGCCAAAAAGTTTTCTCAAATGAAGCTATGAAGCCTTCAAAGACTGCAAGAACATTTGCAAGTAGTTCATGCAGATAAGAAAAGTAAGGATTTATCTTATTTTCAAGCACTTAAACGAAAACTTTTTGAGGCAGCCGACATTGTCAAAGCTCTTTTCAACAGCTTCCAAACGAGACTACGATGGGTTGCGCGCTTCTTACAATATTGCGTTAATGATTGCTCAATCGGGGAAAACCGCATACTATTGGTGAAGAACTAATTCTACTGGCTCTAAGTGAGGTAATACGTACTATGCTACACATGCCAGCGTCTGATATTACCAAGAAAATTTCTTTGAGTAATAACACAGTGCAAAGAAGAATTGATGAAATGGCTCAAGATGTTGAAGACTCATTACATAAATATTTAAAAACATGCCACTTTTCTGTACAGCTTGATGAGTCAACTTTGTCAGGAAATGAAGCCTACTTTCAGCATATGTGCATTTTATAAAAGAAGAAAAAATTTGCCAAGAATTATTATTTGCTAAAAATTTGCAAACTGATACTAAGGAGAATCGATATTTCATGCATTGGAACAGTTTAAAAAAAAAAAAAGAAATCCCCCTGAGTAATGTCTCAAGTGTCAATAGCTACTGATGGTGCTCCAGCGATGATAGGGTGCTACAGGGGTTTTGTTGCATATTTAAAAAAGTGGTTCCGAATGCATTTGCTGTACACTGTGTCATTCATAGTCAACATTTAGTTGCCAAAAATTTGAGTGAACGCCTACATAAATCATTACATTATGCCATTACAGCAATCAACAAAATCAGAAGCAATTCATTGAATGACAGATTGTTTGGAAAACTTTGTATTGAAAACGACGAATTCTATTGCTTGCTGCTTCATACAGAAGTTCGCTGGCTGTCAAAAGGTGCCAGTTTGGATCGGTTTTATAAACTCCTTGACTCAGTGCTGGAGTTCCTAGAAAACAAAGATGATACTTTATGATCCAACTTGATTGATTCCAAAAATGACATAGCTTATTTAACAGACTTGTTTCATAAATTTAATGAAACAAATCTACAGCTCCAAGGCGATGAGCTGAATTTAATCAAAACCGAAGTTATTTCCGTGTTTATGGCCAAACTAATTCTGTACAAACAAAAGTTTGGATGAAGGGAATTCAGCCAGTTTCCAAATTTATCAACAGTAGAAAAACATGAAGACGTGCTTACCTATTGCCAATACTTGGAGGTTTTCCATTCTGACTTCAATCAACGATTTGAAGATATTCTTGAAATTAACATACCCGATTGGGTTTCGGACCCTTTTTCAAGTACAAACACAGAAGTATCTCTAAAACTACAAGAAGAATTGATACAGGTAACAACAAATGAGGAATTGAAATTCAAAGATGGCTACCAACAGTTTTGGCTGCAAAAGCAGATACCTACACTTTATCCTGGATTATGGGCTGTAGTACGAAAGTTCTTGATTGCATTTCCTTCATCATATTTAGTGGAACGAGGGTTCAGTGCAGTCACAAATCTGATAAATAAAAAAAGAAACCAACTGCAAATAGCTAATCGCGATGATTTAAGAATACTGCTGACAAAAATAGAGCCGGACATGAATAAATTGATAGCAGCGCACCAGGTTCATCCTTCTCATTAGGATCATTTTCAATGTCATTTGTAGTTTTTATTTTAATATTTTCTTTATCATCTTAATTTTCTGTGAATGCCAATGTTACTATGACTGATTTCAATAATTTTGTAAGTTCAAAGTGTTACTATGTTGTAAGTTAAAAGTGTTACTATGTTGTAAGATTAAGTAGAAATATAGATAAGATACATAAAATAACAGAAATTTGTCACTGCATTTTTCTGTTTGTTCGCTTAAAGATGGTAGATTTCCAGGGGAGCAGCGAGTGTTTTTTTTTTCTGCAAAAGGGGGGGGGGCAGTAGGCCTAATAAGTTTGGGAACCTCTGATCTAGTGTATGATCGAAAATTTGAGAGGTAATGTACCTTAAAAAATTTATGCTCGATAATTCCCGTTAACTATTTATAATACTGAAGAGTGTGATGTTGGTCTCATGCTCCAAACCGGAGTTGTGCTATGTGCTTAAGGAAAAGCCAAACAGTGGATGTAAATTTATGCAAACAGCTCAAAAGCAATCTCTCTATTTAATTATGCTATCTTCAGACTTGAGGAATTTTATTCCATGTGAATTCATCATTACGCTTTATGTAATGTTTTATATCCAGTGAAAATACCCGAGGGCGCAAGAACATCTGGGAACTTTCTGGTGTAACAAGGTTTTTTTACTCTCTTGTCACTTCCGTTTCCGCATTAGGCAGGTTCCACTTTAGGCTGGTTAAATAGCACATTTTTTTTTTTTTTTTCAGGACCAAAGAAATTTTTTGTTTTATGCAGGTTCTGTCTCAAACAGATTTTGTTTATATCAAATTTCTGGGATAAAAAAGGGAAACAACAGAACTATAGGCCAACACAACTAACTGCCAAACAAAATTAAAATAGAATTTTCTTTATAAAGAAAGCCTATGTATCTGCATAGAAGAAATGCTTTAAACCACATACATTTTAAATCTTACATTTAATAGGAATTTTTATTTCTTTAAAACCATGTAAGAAAACCAGAAAAAAATAGCTTTATGATAAAATCACAAAAATGTGTGCACTGATTACTTATAATACTAATAATCAGTTTTTTTGTCTACCTTCCTTGAAAAAGCCATCTGGTTGATGTGCAAAAGCTTAGAAATGTTTATTTCCATTTTTACACAAGAAAACTGGATTACTAATATAGTGTTACTATTTTATGTACTTTCTCAACCAAAATAAATAGTGGAAATTCCTCTTTCAGAAGTTGAAAACTTAAAACGACACAAAATTTTCAAGTTCTTAAAATTGGTTTATTTGCAAATTAAGGGGGCATATATAATTTACCTTTTGCTGACACAAATAAATAATGGAGTTATCAACCAAATTATAAAGTTCTCTAAAAAGTTAGTTCAAAACTTAGTCACAGGTCTATTAAGAAATTAAGGGCCGCATTTTATCTTTTGCTGACATCATTGTCAACCATTATCAATCCACTGCTGGACGAAGGTCTCCCCAAGTTTCCTCCACAACGGTCTGTCTTGTGCCAGTCTCCTCCATGTCACTCCCGCATACTTTCGAATTTCATCCACCCATCTCCCATGAGGTCTTCTTCTGGGTCTTTTCCTGTCCCTTGGAATCCAATCTAAAATTTCGGCTGTCCATCGATGGTCTGTCCTTCTGGCAGTATGCCCAGCCCATTGCCATTTCAGGGATTTAACTCTGATCCTGATATCTTCCACTCTTGTCATTTTTCGGATCCACGAGTTCCTCATACACAGCCTTATTTGGAAATGTCTTACACCATATCGAATTCAATAATTAACCAAAAATGTAAAACATTCAGCTTTTTAATTTGATGTCTATCAAGAATTTAACCAAAAATGCAAAACATTCAGCTTTTTAATTTGATGTCAGATTTAGCAAAATTGGTTCACAAAAAGTGATCTTAAACTATCATTCTTGGAATAGGAGCAATGCTTTTAAAAAGAAACTTGCCACTTTTAAACTGATGTCCATATTTTAATAAAAAAAAAACAATTTGAAAAAAAATAACTTACCTGTGTAACTCGTGTGCACTTCTAAACACAGGTAAAAGTTTGAAACCCCTTGGACATAACAGTACATAGTGTTAGGTAATTCAATATGGTGTAAGACATTTCCAATAAGGCTAGAAATAAATACTGGTTTAACAGAACTGGAATCTCAGGCTGTAATTCTCAAAAACAAGCTTTTACACAAAGGTTTATGTTGCTCACAAGATGTACTCTCTCAAATTAACATGCCTCTGAAATACTTAAAGTATAATATTGATAACATCCTTCCATTAAATGATCTTACGGTTACACTTGATGCACGCTGACACTTGGAATCCAGTGACGTTTTATGGGTCTTTATTAAGGTTTGGTAAAAATGTATGAAATATTTAACAGAAAATGTGGTAGAGACATAAAATATGATGTTTACAATTGCTATAAAAGAATTTCAGGTAAAAAAATTTTAACAATGTTGAAAAAAGCAATAACATCAAGTCACCACTGTATAAACATTAGTTCCTTCTGTTTAAACCTGATAAAGCAGCAGTCAAACACTTTTAAAGACTACTGAATTAGATGTTAAGCATCAGCATTTGTAGTTAGTGCTAAAGATGAAAGTCATTTGCTAAAAAGTAAAACCCAACAAGGAAATAAAAAACAATGAAAATTAAAGGGACCATGAATTCCAAAACCAGCAGTTGGACATGAAAAAGTGCCCTATACATTTTGGCATGGGCTGCCATACAGTCCTCAGGTACAAGATGAAGTAGATGTCAGGTAGCCGCCCCGGTGGCGCAGTGGTCTAAGGCGCTGGCCTCTGATCATTCGTCCGTAAGGGGTCCGGGTTCGAATCCCGGTCAGACATGGATGTTGTGTTTGTCTTACGGCACTGGCTCTCTCCCTTCCCTGGAACCAGTGACCCTAAATTAGGGACGGGCGACTGCTTATAGCCCATTGAGTTGCTCACGGTGGTCGTTAAACCTCCAAACAAAAAAAAAAAAAAAAGTAGATGGTAGTTCTTCATTGCGTGTCCACCATATGGGTTGTATCTAGGCTGTTGGACATCCAACAGTGCCAAACCCTCTGGTGCATCAAATCTCACGATTCTACGCAATTGCAGCAAAGCATATTATCATCTGTAAATGATATATTTAGATCCTCCGTAAAGCTGCCTTGTGGGTTTTTTTTTTTTTTTATTGAAGGTTTAATGGCCACTGTGAGCAACTCAATGGGCTATAAGCAGTTGCCCGTCCCTAATTTAGGGCCACTCGTTCCAAGGAAGGGACAGACCAGTGCTGTAAGACAAACACAACATCCTTGCCTCACCAAGATTCGAATCCGGACCCTTCTCGGACGAATGGTCAGAAACCAGCGCTTGGACCACTGAGCCACCAGGGCGGCGTGTTTGGTCATAAAGATGCCCATTTCAAGTGGTTTTAACCCATTCCACTCGAATAACATTTAACACATTCTCTGCTTTTTTTTTCCCCGCTGCAGTAGAATCTGCAACTTAGCTGTGAAAGTTAAACTTTGGAAAGCTTGATGCAAAAACAATGTCTCGCCAGCCCCGACATACGATCTGTAGAGACATCATCGGCAAGGCAGCTGACGCCCGACATGCGAGCTAATCGGCAATTCTGTAACGTCAGTGTCGCCCGACAGTCGAGCAGAAAGGGTTAAAGCTTTGTGTTTCAGAATCTCACATTCAGTTGGACAGAGAGAAATCAGTCCGTCTTTTGACATGAAACAGAATAGGCACGACACACAACTCTGCTACAATTTTTGCTGCTGTCTACAGCAGCCAAGCTAAAAGTTTACATCCCTACATGTAACAGGCTGGTATTTAAGTAAAAAAAATAAAACATGCCCCTAATAAACACTACTCAACATACACTTTGAAAAGTATCCTCCGTTATGATAATGGTTTTCTGTGTTCAGTAATACAAATGCCTCAGTGGGCAAAACAGCACCAAGTACCATGGTTCATTACAATAAATGGCACATGGGGGAGGGAATAAGCCTCCCCAAAACATTTAGCCCCACTCAAAGATTTAATATTAGTCAGAAAAAGCATTTCATCTGGTACTACAGCCCCCCAATATCTGTAACCATGCTCTGCCCTTGTTCATTAAAGAAACAAATTAAAAAAAAGGTAGCAACAAAACAAAACACAATATACAAGACAGGAAAGATCAAATGATATGGTGTAAAGGGCTGACAAACAGATGTAAGACATGAACTAAAAGACACCTACACAACATAAAAGATAGAACAAAAGACATCACATACTGATCCTTAAAAGGCTACCCAAAACTGTTTTAAGGAATCACAAACTATAACATCTGGACTGAAGACAAACAAGGGGTCAAAAAGTGACTAAATATAACAGTAACAAACAAGTACAACACAAATATAGAGTGTCAAGTTCTACTATGCAGACAACATATAGGTGAAGTACTAGCAGCTGAGAAACTCACAGGCTGAAACCATGAGTCGCTACATGTTTCTAACAGATATGACACTGTAGCAATTTTATGTCACTTTATGCTAATTTGCGTTTTGAGAATATCTTAAGCTTTTTCACAAAGAATTTCACACACTGTTTTTTACAGACACTTACGCTTGAAACCTTTGTTCCAGCAAGAAGACAAGTAACATCGCATCCTAACTTTTTAGCTGCAGTGATTGTGTTAAGGGTGACTGGAGCTAGCTTTCCATCTTGATGTTCAGCTATTACCAGGGTACTTTCACTCCTTGCCACAAAAACAGAATACTGTATGCAAAAGAAAAACAAAAAAGGCAAAATTACAGAAATGTTACTTACAAAAATTACAATTCATGAGGCAACCTTATGGGTTGTCTTGTGTTATAAACGTGCTTTTGATTAACATATACACAATACCTAAGGTATTTTACCTGATATTGTCGAAGTATTTCGCACGTTGTTTGCTCTGTGAGGCACGTGCTCCTGGCCCGAGGTCCCTTTGTTACGGACCTTTGGTTAGTTATAAAAATTTTTTTGCAGAAATAAAACAGTTAGGTTATATATTTTCAGTTCCACATTCATTCATTCGCACAATCAAACGTTTGAAATTTATTATTAATTAAAAGATTTTAGTAGAAAGAGTTATACAGTCATCGGGTCAGGAGACGTCTACGAGCCCCTTGTGAGACGTCTCCTGACCCGATGAGGATAACTCTTTCTACTAAAATGTTTTAATTAATAATAAATTTCAAACGTTTGATTGTGCGAATGAATGAATGTGGAACTGAAAATATATAACCTAACTGTTTTATTTCTGCAAAAATTTTTTTATAACTAACCAAAGGTCCGTAACGAAGGGACCTCTCGGGCCAGGAGCACGTGCCTCACAGAGCAAACAATGTGTGAAATACTTCGACAATATCAGGTAAAATACCTTAGATATTATGTATATGTGAAATGTTACTTATTAACAGAGTTCAAAAATCAGCAGGCAATAATATAAAGCACTCATAACTTATTCTTATATTGGGATGAAACAATGCAATGTAGGAATTAATGGGGGGAGGGGTTAATTTTATGCATGTTTTCTTTTTTAACATTCATTTTAAGCAGGCATGGCAGAATTTGCTGCCCCTTTAATTTATTCCACACATTTACACTTTAGTTTAACTATGTCAGTAAACAATCACTTAACTTTAAAATCAGTATATAAAAAAGGTCATACTTCCCAACTGGCTGCTTTAAAATTATTAGAGCCTTAAAAGCACTTTAAGCTTTTGAGTAAAGTATAAATTCAGGATTCCTCAACCCAAAAAAGTTGAGATCCACCAGCCTCATACACGGGCGAGTCACATTATTGTGACCACCAGCTAATATCCAGAGTAACCGCCGTGTGCAGCGCAGACAGCAGCTAGACAGGCTGGGGGTGACTCAACAAGGTGCTGGAAGGTGTTCACAGGTATGTGGAGCCATGCTGACTGCAGTGCATCTGACAGCTACTGCAGTGGCGGCTCGTGGTTGGAAAAATAGGTAAAGAGGTACAAGAGCAGTATGAAAAGATATATACTGTCTACAATGAAAATCCTTTAACGAGGACTTACTTATTTTTTGTATATTAAATCAATTTTTCTTCCTTTTAAAGCTGCAAATTTGTCGATTATGTCGTCATAAGATGGTTAGATGGTTGTTTCTTCGTGAGCATCAATAAAATGTCTTCTGAATAGAAATATTTGCCAGAGAAGCAAGTCTATCTTGGGAACTAGTGTTTCTTGAGCAAGTTTGTATTATTTTAAGAAAACTTCTTTCCACTGGCACACTTGTAGATAGAATTGTTAAACTGAGGAAAACCAATTTATAATCTTCTGTAAAAATGTCTTTGTCTCCGTGAAACACTCCGAGTTCTTGAGTCAATATATTCCTTAATTTTTCATTTGCATATACAAGACTCAGTTCATTTTTAAGGCGCTGGTATTTAGTAAATATGTTTCCGTAAAAATGTAGATTTTCAAGAGCGCGAGTGGGAAAGCATGCATTAAATTATTTGAATTTGGTTGTGTCAGCAAGTCAGACAAATTGAAGTTTCTAACAGTTTTAAAATCTTATATCCATTTCCATAAGAATGTGGTCCAAAATTTCAAAATACAATTGTTTATAATTTTGAAAAATTGTTTCCTGTGTAAAAGCAGCATATTCCCGTGCTTATTTCTGTGATTTTGCTAGCTTTTCCAAACTGTGTTTCAAATAACTCATCGTTCCTTTTATGGCTCAAAATTTCATGGTTTGTTTTTTTGTTTTTTTTTTAATTTGAGTTACACAGTAGTTTATGTTAAGTTATTTTTCTTCAAAAGTTTGAATAATAGATCGGTGGAGCCAAAAATGTAAATTCCAAAGAGTTCATATCATTCAAAAACCCCTTGGCAAGATGAATTGATTTTATGTCTGATTATTCGCTATTCGTCAGAAATCCGAACACTTCCTTCAATTTATCCCAATCTTTAACAACTACACACTTACTAATTTCGAAGTGGAGGACCATCGAGTTTCTGTTATGGTTGGTCTGCATCTTGCGGTTGTTGATATAAGTGTATAAGACCGCTTCGCAGAATGGTGAACAAATGAAGCAATTCCACCGAGGCTTGCAAAAAGTATTCAACACTTAGAAATTTTAGAAAAACTCTGGTGTAATACAAGATTCAAACGATTAACTAAGCATTGAACAAAAACAGCTTGAGAAGCTTTATCTTTGACTTTTTTTCTGTAGCCCATTTAAGTGTCCAGGCATTATACACTGACGGAAAAAAAGTCCCAACACCACGAAAAAATAGTTGTAGAGGAATGAAATGGCGGCAATACATTTGTATAGGTAACATATTTAATCGATCAAGGTTTCAAGATCACAGCTTCATGCAAGCGCGAGAAGAGCCATTTTAAATGTGAAATGCTGGTACATTAATAACCGGTGTAACCGCCAGAATGTCGAATGAAAGCACGCAAACGTTCATGCATTGTGTCGTACAGGTGCTGGATGTCAGTTTGTGGGATGGAGTTCCATGCCCGTTGCATTTGGTCGGTCAATACAGGGATGGTTAATGCTTGTTGGGGGTGCCGCTGGAGTTGTCCAATGATGTCCCATACGTGCTCGATTGGTGAAAGATCTGGTGATCTAGCAGGCCACGGCAACATGTCGACACTCTGTAGAGCAGGTTGGGTTACAACAGCGGTATGCGGGCGAGCGTTATCCTGTTGGAAAACACCTCCTGGAATGCTGTTCATGAATGGCAGCACAACAGGTTGAATCACCAGACCGACGTACAACTGTGCCGTCAGGGTGCGTGGGATAACCACGGAGTGCTCCTGCTGTCATAGGAAATTGCTCCCCAGACCATAACTCCAGGTGTAGGTCCAGTGTGTCTCGGCCGCAGGCAGGTTGGTTGCAGGCGCTCACCTGGCCTCCTTCTAACCAACACACGGCCATCACTGGCACCCAGGCAGAACCGGCTTTCATCAGAAAACACAACAGATCTCCACTCAGTCCTCCAATGAGCTCTAGTTTGACACCACTGACGTCGCAAACGGCAGTGGTTTGGAGTAAGTGGAATGCACGCTACAGGGCGTCTGGCTCGGAGCTGTCCTTCAAGTAACAGTTTGTTGTGTCACTGTGGTGGCAACTGCAGCTCGAACTGCTGCCGCAGATGCGGTAAGATGCGTCACGGCCATACGCCGTACACGGCGGTCTTCCCTCTCAGTAGTGCCACGTGGCAAGCCAGAACCCGGTCTTCTTGAGGCAGTACCTTCCCTTGACCACCGCTGCCAACAATCATGCACAGTGGCTACATTCCTGCCAAGTCATTCTGCAATATTGCGGAAAGAAAATCCACCTTCTCGTAACCCTATTACACGACCTCGTTCAAACTCTGTGAGCTGTTGATAATGGCTTCTTCGTCTTCTTAAAGGCATTCTTGACTAACATCAACACACTACGTCAAATCTCAACGATAACTAACGCTCACGAACATTACAGCGCGTATTTACAGCAAACCTGCTTTGCATGTTCCAAGGGGCGCTACTAGCGCCACACGTATACGCCGAGCGCAAAATTTGCATAGACGTCATCTTACAGATGTACTCTCACCGCCTACCAACTGTCGTTTATCTAACACAACCCCTTCTTGGTGTTGGGAATTTTTTTCCGTCAGTGTACTTGCCCCATCGTAACATTGTTTTATTTATTTGTGTTGGTAATCAGACTGTTCCAAAATCTTGTCTAGCATTTTGTATAAAGCTCCTAACGTTCTATCTTCATTAACATCATGGAAACCCAAAAATCCCTCAACCAATACACCTTCCAAATCAACAATAAAAAATTATTTAATTTTTGACGTGATCGTTTATATATTCAGAAATACATTCAATTAATTCATTTTGAATAGTTTATCCTTTTGTATTGATTTTCAATTTCTAAAGAACTTTTTCATATCAACAACGAAAGTAATTCAATGAAATTTCCACGATTATCGATCCCATGCTTTCGTCATGGCCATGGAATGCTAGTTCTTGTTTGCTTAAATACAGTATAGACTAATACTGCATCAATCACTGTCTGCAGGAAAAGTCTAAACGAACGTTTTCGTTAAAATGCGTTTTCAAAAGCCTAGCATTCTTCCTCAGGGCATCGGCAATGGTGTTTTGAATTTTTTCAAAATTCCTTAACATTAATCCGCATTTCAGGTGTTCGCTAGAATCACGATGTTTATGAAGTGACCATGTTATGCTTAATAAATCTGAGAATTCGTCTTTATTCCACGCCGAATGTTTATTACTAAAAAGTAAGCAGGGCCAAACGAAAAAATAATAACACAGAAGTGCTGCAAATCCATTTATATTCAGTAAACCAACAATTTTTAAAATTAATATTGTTATATTTACCGCTCTTCTTGATTTCGTTCTTGGCAACAATTGTCAGTGAATCCGTTGGTCGTCCTTGAAGCAAAATGTCTCTTATCTTTATCTTTCCAAAAGTATAATATTGATAACATCCTTCCAGAGTTTGCAATAAATTACAAACAATGTCGTCCACAGGATGCATACTAAAAACTATCACTATCAGTTAAATTGTACACAAACCTAAAATATCAGTTAAAGCTTTCAACAAATAATCACAAAGCACGAAAGAACAAATTCCTTTCGGAAAATAACATACCACAGCACCACAAGGAAAAAGCCCTAGCAGATTGCATGGTACCCTGGTAGTCCGCCCACTCCACCGTGATCTCTCACGACTTTACGCTCAAAAACTGAAAGACGCAGAGGTAAGGCGCGTGAAGCTGAAACACTTCACTTGAGCGAGCAGATTGGGGAGGGTAACGTCACGGTTACCATGGCAACTTGGCGGACTACAGACTTCCAAGCATTCTCATTTCGGCTCTTCACTTGCACTGTTTTGCGTATAAGGATTTGTTTTCCATATTGAGCGCGCCATGTGAATTAATATCTATACAAAATTTTGAGTAATTTGGAACTGAATAAAGGCAAAAAAGAATTATAAAAAAATACTGAATAAAACTTTATTTTGAGTAAAATAGATGAAGAGGCACTTCACCTGAAAAGCCGCCACTGAGCTACTGGAGGGTGCATGGTGGAAGATCCATAGAGCGAACAACATGATTGAGGTGGTCCCCAAGATGCTCAATTGGGTTTAAGTCAGGGGAATTAGGGGCCAGGGAAGTACTTTGAAGTTTTCATCGTGCTCTTCCAACCACTCTCGGACATTTCTAGCTGTGTGACACGTCGCATTGTTGTGCTGGAAGATCCCATCTACCCCAGGAAAAACAATCAGCATGTATGGGTGTACGTAGTATACAAGAATGGATTCATAATGAATTCGGTTCATACAGTGCCTTCCACAGGTATGAGTGGACCCAGAGAATGACACAAAAACATTCCCCAGACCATAACGCTGCCACCACCAACTTGTGTTCTTCCAGCAATGGTTGAAGAGTGATTTGTTCTATGTTTCTCGCCTTATGCGCCAACGTCCATACGTTCGATGAAGCAGAAAACGTGACCCATCCGAGAAAGCAATCCTTTGCTAATCAGCGGAGGTTCAATTCCGATACTGCCGTGCAAATGTAAGCCTTTTCTGCCGATGTACCTTCATTAGCATAGGTGCAGTGATCATCCGTCTGCATCGGAGCCCCATACGTAGCAGGGTTCACTGAACTGTCATTTTAGACACACTTCCGGTATCCCCCTGTAGCATGTCGATTGGCTTTCACACACCTTCGCAGCTGACGTCCACTTCTTACATCAATGGCACGTGGTGCTTGGCAGTTTCCACATCGCTTATTGGCAATTTCTCCAATCACGATACACTTTAACCACAGCAGCACACTAACAGTTCACAAACTGCGCTATTTCAGAAATACTGCCACCCTTGGCACGAAAGCCGATAATCATCACTTTTTGCAAATCTGATAAATCGCTCCTTTTATCCATGACAGCAACGAGTGATATGTTTTCAGAATGCCTATAGCACACCTTATATACCATCCAAGACAGCTCACGGCACATGCCTTCTTTCATTGGCTACGAGCTGTTGACGTCAAAAATAAGAGGTAATCACAATAATGTGGCTCGACTGTGTATAACATGATCCCGATAGAATTGGAAGCAGGGGTAGATTCGGGTTTTTAAATATGATACCCATTTTTGTGAAATTCTGTTAATGTTTGTGAAATTTTGCCTATTTTTGTGTTTCAAGTAATTTAGCCAAAAATGCTGTAAAAAAAAAAAAAAACCTTCAAAACTACATGAAGGTGCAAAGCGTGGATTCATACATTAGGGGTGCAGAAAATGTTCAGGGCCCAATATTTCCTCTGAACACATTTTTTTGGTCTGAAATTTCACCCAAAACTGTAGCGGATTTTCATACAAGTTTAAGTGATTATTAGAGTATATGTCGATGATCAAGAACTCCCTTAAAGCTTATTACTTAAAAATTTGAAAAAAAAAAAAAAAAAACTAATATTTACTCCAATGATTAACTAGCTTTTTTTTCACGAAACAAATTCTTTTTTTTTTTTTTTTTTTTTTTTTTTTTTTTTTTTTTTTTTTTTTTAGACCCACGAAAGATTTAGTGCTCCAGATGAACTTCTCTTCTCAAGCAGGTGAAAGTTTTAGGCGAGACAGGAATAGGCGAATCAAGAATTCTTTCCTCGCCTAAAATGGCGGAACCCATTAACTTTCAACATACGAGAAATAGGCGAAACAAGAGTAGGCGAATCAAGAAGTTTGCTCCAGGTGAATCCCTCCCCTCTAGCAGATGAAAGTTTTAGGCGAGATAGGAATAGGCGAATTAAGAATTCTTTCCTTGCCTAAAATGGCGGAACCCATTAACTTTCGACATACGAAGAATAGGCGAATCAAGAAATAATCCGGGCAGAGAGGCTGAAAAAAATAAGCAGCTAAAAAATTCTGTAATTAACTATAATTTATTTCATTCTAGCATTCCTGTCGTTTAATTGTGCTAGATAATTTTACAGAATGAAATTTAAATTCGACTTAAATCCTTTGAAAAATGCATGGGTCATTCACTTTAAAATGTCCAGAACCCCCAATAATTTTTCAAATCGGCGCCTATGACACATTCGCTGCCATTATTTTTTATTTTTTTCTATTGGAGGTTTAACGATCACACTGAGCAACTCAGTGGGCTAAAAGCAGTCACCCATCCGTAATTTAGGGCCACTGGTTCCAGGGAAGGGCGAGAGCCACGAGACAAACACAACATCCATGCCTCACCAGGATTCAAACCTGGACCCATCTCGGGCGAATGATCAGAAGACATCGCTTAGAACACTGTGCCGCTGGAGCGGCCCATTAGTTTCAGAAACATTTATTAGCTTTACTAGTGGTTGCATCGTACTTGTTACTCACACAACGCTGTCTCCGCCTTGACATCAGTAAAGTCGTTTAAGGCTCCGTGAATCGCTTGGTTGGTTGATCGATTTTAATGGCGCAAGGGCCATGGTTGGCCAAAGAGCGCCAAACAAAAGACATCAAAACAAAACATAACCAATAAAAAACGCACACAAGGTTAAAAACAGGCTGATGTGGTAAAAATGAAACATGAGAGTGAATAAGTTAAAATCTAAATGAGTTTAAAAAAGTCAATTTCTCGTAAAAACAAAAGCACTGCTTTCGTGTCACAGGCTTCGCCAATAATAAACTTGCAGCGTAGCTGCTCCTTCGTCCAACAGATGAGAGTGAAAATGACGAAAACGATGATCACAAAAACGAACACAAGTACACAAAACATGAAGGACAGTGAGACAACAGTTGCATGCCTCACACACCGGGACACTCTCGCCACACAGCAAAAAGCGGTGAGTAAAACGACAGTGCCCAATGCGGAGACGTGCAAGAACTACTTTCTCATGACAGTTCTTCCGCAAACTAGACTTCCATAGTCCGAGCTGTGGTTCGATAGTATGCAGCTTATTGCTGCCCTGCTGAGACCACAGGGACTGCCACTCGTCCATGAGAAATGTCCGGATCAAAGGTCTAAAATCGCGGCAAGACAGTGGCAGACGACAGGTGAGTCCGTGTCCTCTGGAGAAGATAAAACTTGGATGACTGACTGGGAATCAGAGCAAACCATAGCAGGACGATGTGATCGAGACTGTATGTGGCACAAAGGGAGGTGTACCGCAAGCATCCCTGCCGAAAAGACGGTGGATTCAGGCGGAAGCCTCGCAGCATGCGAGGCATCGCCACACACAAAAGCGGATCCAACGACATCCCCGGATTTCGAGCCATCGGTGAACACAGGCACGAAATACGGGTAGACAGACTGTAATTCAGCAAAGAGCTGCTGGTACACCAGAGCAGGAGTGGACGACTTTGGCCACACACAAAGAGAAAGGTCAGCCGTTGCTTCAACGGGCTGCCAAGGAGGTTGGTTGAAAAAGGTGGTCAAACCAATCCTAGACAAGTTTAGATCAGCATCGCGCACTATGGCAGACATTCGAATCCCGAAAAATGGAACACAGGAGGGGCGGTGGGAAAACAAGCGGACACAGTCCGGTTGGAAGATGGAACCATGCAGTGGATGATCAGGAAGATATTTCAGTTTTGTATAAAACTGAAGAGACAGCTGCTTACGACGGATGCATAACGGCGGCTCATGAGCCTCCGCATACAGGCTACGTACGGGAGAGGTACGGAAAGCACCAGTACATAGCCGCAATGCCTGGTGATGGACGGGGTCCAAAGGCTTTGAAACCAATGGACGTGCTGAACCGTATGTAATGCATTCGAAGTCTAACTTCGACCGAATAAGAGAGTGGTAAATGCGAAGCATTGAGCACCTGTCAGCCCCCCAAGATGTTCGAGAGAGGACCTTCAGGATACTCAATGACTTTGTGCACTTCACCTTCAAAGACTGAATGTGAGGCCGGAAGGTGAGCGCTCGGTCAAAAGTTAGTACAAGGAATTTGGCTTCTGACACCACAAGGGTGGTAGAACACCCCAGACGGAGGCTGGGGTCTGGGTGAAGACCCCCATTTGTGGCAAAAATGCACGCAAACGGTCTTTTGCGACGAGAAGCCAAATCCAATTTGGGAAGCCAGTGAGAGATCTTGGTAATGGCAGACTGGAGCTGTCTCTCGATGGTGCGCATGTTAACAGAGGCGCAAGAGATCTGCAGATCATCCATGCACATGGTTCCACGAACCGTCGGAGGAAGCAGTTGGACAATATGGTTGACACGAAGGATGAACAATGTAACGGAAAGAACGGAGCCCTGAGGTTCACCCTGTTCTTGTGGGTACATCGCAGAGAGGGTCGACCCGACGCGCACACGGAACCTCCGGTCCTGGAGAAATCCGGCGATGAAAGATGGTAAGTTTCCCCGCAATCCGCACTCGTGCAGATAACGGAGAATGCCGTATCTCCAGGTACGGTCATAGGCTTTCTCCATGTCGAAGAACACGGAGACCATGTGCTGACGCCGGACAAACGCCTCCCTGACAGATGTCTCAAGGCGAAGATGATGATCGGTGGTGGATCGATATTTGCAAAATCCGCTCTGATGAGGTGAAAAAATGTGATGAAACTCCAAATAAAAAATGAGACGAAGATTAATGATGCACTCTAGTACTTTGCAAAGGCAGCTTGTCATAGCAATTGGCCGGTAGTTCAACGGGTTGGTGGGATCTTTACCAGGTTTGGGAACAGGAACGACAATGGCAGTGCGCCAAGATTCGGGAAAGGCATGCTCTTGCCAAATCCTGTTAAACAGGATTAGCAGACATTCAAGACAGGACGGAGAAAGCTGCTTCAGCATTTCGTAATGGATGTTATCTGGTCCAACAAATGTCCGGCCGGACCGATTCAGAGCGGTCTTCAGCTCCACAGCAGTCAGCGGGCTGTTATAATCTGTGGAAGAAAACGGTCCAAAGGAAATCTTGGACCTTTCAAGCCGCGGCTGTAACTGCCGGAACGAAGCAGGGTAATTGCTGCTGCTGGACACCGAAGAAACTGCGGCGCCCAGACAGTCAGCAATACCCTGAGCGTCAGCAACCGTTCTTCCATCACTCTCAAGAATGGAGATTTCCCCAGATGGGTACTGTCCCCAAATCTTACGGATCCTGTCCCAAACGATCTTACGGCTAGTATTGGTGTTAATCCCGGATACATATTGTATCCAGGACTCCTGTTGACTACGCCTACAAACCAATCGCGCATAGGACTTGGCTTTCTTGAAAGCAAGTAGGTTCGCGTCGGTGGGGTACCGACGAAACCTACCCCAAGCCCGATGTTGGGCCTGACGAGCTGCCATGCAAGTGGAATTCCACCAAGGTCTCAGGCAACGTGGAAGATTAGTCGACGTCCTGGGGATGGTAAGCTCTGCTGCTTGCACAATACAAACCGTTACCGCCACAACAGCGTCATCAACCATTCCTGAGGTCACCAGAGCATGGGTAAGACTTGCCGAAGCCGTGAATGGATCTCACTTGGCTCGATCAATATTCCATCTAGCAGGGCGAGTAGGGTAACGGTACCCGCCACTCGCTAGACGGAGAAAGATGTTCGGAAAGTGATCGCTGCCAAGGGGATCACCAGACACGCTCCAGGACCAGGCAGGATATAATGATGGCGAACTCAGAGACAAATCAATGGCTGAGTACGAGCGGGTGGGTTCATGAAAATAAGTAGGAGCTCCCATGTTGTGGAGACAGAGGGACGTGTTGGAGAGAAGAGACTCAACAACACGGCCCCTGGAGTCTTGAGTGGTAGAACCCCACAACGGATTGTGTTCATTGAAATCTCCTAAGATGAAAAAAGGAGGCGGCAGCTGGTCAACTAAATCTTCCAGATCCAAAAGGCTTACAAGCTTCATCTGGTGGTATGTAGATGGAACACACTGTGAACAGAGTGTTCACAGATAATCGCACCGCCACTGCCTCCAAAGTCGTCCGAAGGGCAACTGCAGTGACAGGAACACCATGAGGAACAACGACGGCCACTCCTCCGCAGGCGATAACGCCGTCCTGGTGATCTTTGCGGAAAAAGGAATGTCTCCGCAGCGAAGGAGTGTCCGTCGTGCGAAGCTTTGTCTCCTGGAGACACACGCACAGAGGTGTGTGCGAAGACAGTAAGCCTTTCAAATCATCAATGCGTAATCGCAGACCTCGGCAATTCCACTGAATGAGTGTGGCCATAATGAAAAATGAAATGAAAGAATGAAAAAGACAGACGACTAGAAGGTCTCCATGTCGTCCATCACCTCCAATCCATTGTCAGTGTCTGGAGGTAACACAGGGCTGTGTTTACCCCTTGTGTTGAGTGGTGGTTTTTGCCTGCTCTGTTTCGGGGATGATGAGCCTGGTTTCACCTTGTCCTGCTTCTTCTTTGCAGTGCCCTGGACCTGGGTCCCTGTGCTGGCAGAAGATGTTTTCGGCATAGAGGATGGTTTAGGTGACTATGTCGACGTCGCCTTGGAGTCAATGCGGCGAGACTTCAGCGCCTAGAATCCAGCAGCAACGATGTCCTCAAAAACATAAGGACACCGCGCTGGGATGGTCACCTCAGTCTGCAACACAATTGAAGCATATGACCGCCGGCCTGGTTGTAAAGGGGCGATACGCCGTCTAGCCTCGGGATACGAGAGACGCTCAGTTGTCTTCAGGCGTTGGATTGCCGGTTCCTCTATCCACTTTGGACACTGCTTAGAAGATGCAGGATGAGACCCTTCGCAGTTGACACAATGATCAGACTCTGCAGAGCATTCTGCCAAAGAGTGTTCTGTGGAACCACAGCGACCACACTTTGCAACATTACGGCAAGACTGCTGGGAGTGACCGTAATGCTGACACCTGAAACATCTCAAAGGGGTCGGGATATACGGCCGAACATCAAGCCGTAAATAACCTGCCTTGAATTGATGGAAGAAGGCAGGGTTGGGGAGTCAAAAGTTAGGATGATGTTACGGGAGGGAATAGATTTCCCATCCCGCCTAAAAAGAATCCGCCGAACCCCAATGACATGCTGTTCACCAAGTTCCTCAAGCAATTCCTCATCGCTGCATTCAAGTAGGTCGCGGGAGTTGACTACACCGCGAGAGGAATTGAGGTAACCATGGGGAGAAACCTGAACAGGAATGCCAAGCAAAACTGTCATTTCCAGCAAGGTGGCACTGTGGCGTGGATTAGAAGTTTCCACGAGAAGATCCCCTGAAGGGAGCTTCTTGACACTCTTTGGAGAGCCAGCAACGGCCTGCAGAGCCTTGTTGATCCAGAAAGGACTCTTGCTACTGAGTGACTGTGAAGAGTCACCAGATTTTATTAAAAGAAACAGAGCATTGCAATTAGTTGAGACAAGTTTCTTTGTGGAGGAAGGTGTACCATCCTCCACAGGGCACTTTAAAGTGGTAGCATGGGAAACACTTTGTGTTGCCATGAAGAGAAAAGATTTGTCCGCCGACCTCCCCACCCACTACCGAGCCCAACGAGGGAGAGCCGGAGGTCCGCAAGCCCAAGAGGACGTAGGACACGGCTCTAGGGATAGTCAGCAGATATAGCAAGTTGGTAGGGCAGACATACGCTCGGCGTGCACCTAGACTTTCCCGTGCCTGGGGAACACCCCTTTGGCATGCCCACCCTACCCCCAAACTCACCCTGCCGAACAGAACGACAAGCCGCTAGAAGTCTGGACGCCACTAGGCCACAGACTTCCTCCTGACTAGGAGTGGGTTAGCTCCCAGCCTCTCGTTTAGGGTGAAGCAGAGGGCAAAGAGGAGTGTTGGCATCTGGAGACAACTACAACCCGGCCCCCAGATACCGCAGCCTCCAGCATACCTGTTTCCACCTGTACGGGTCACCGCACACGGCAAACGTGCAGGTAGGTCTAAGCTAACCAGCTCCTGAAAAACAGAAAATATAACAGAAAAGAGAAAAGACAGGGGAGGGAACGAGGAACAAAACCTGGAGCTGGCGCCTCATCACAACCTCAGCAGCCTACAACTGAGGCGGGTACATGGCAATATATGAACTAAAGACGAAAAAGCAAAATTATAAGAGAAAAACGGCTCGGGCCGTGGGGACGCCATCCCCCAACAGCTGGATGAACATCTGTCCCTTCGGTGATGTTATCGTTCAAGAGTTAACGAAATGTATACCGTCACAAGGTGAGCTCGGGCCGTGGGGGCGCCGCTCCCCAAATAACTGGAAAACCAGTTATCCCAGTGCGGGCGTGAATCGCTTGTGAGCGGCAGTTCGCAGTACGTCACAGCCCTCATAACCTCTTGTATTCATAACGACACATTGTTCAAAATGATTACCTGATTACCGTGAAGTAAATTACTCCTATTTTTCACGTTATACTCGTTGTTAATAAGTCAATTTTTCGTTTTATTATTACTATTATTTTACCCCCAGGCAAAAATTTCCCCAGAGCTGCTTTAATTTCCCCCGAACCTTGTTCGTGCGTCCGGACATATTCTGCACCCGTCATACCTAGATCATTCTCTGATCAAGACTTGCAAAATGATATTGTGCAGATGCAAGGATCATCAAAATTATCGGTCAAGACATGTAAATAAGTCTAGTTGCCTGGCCAGGTGTGTAAAAAAAAAACTTTCAATACCAACTTCCCCGTTTTACTTTCACAGAAAAACTGAATGCCCCCCCCCCACACACACACACACACACATACATTAAACACTACAATATTTTAACGATCACTGAGCAACTCGGTGGGCTATAAGCAGTTGCCCGTCCCTAATTTAGGGCCACTGGTTCCAGGGAAGGGAGACAGCCAGCACAGTAAGATAAACACGACATCCATGCCTCACCAGGATTCGAACCCATCTCGGACGAATTATCAGAAGCCATTGCTTAGACCACTGCACCACCAGGGCCTATATATCAAGATACTTCATAACTTTTTTTTACTAACTTCTTTTAACTACAGGCCACGATGAATGATAGTCAGGTGGTACATCTCCCCATAGAGATAACAGTTAGAAAAATGGATCGTTAATGTCATAGTTTGCCAGGGGGCATGCAGGAGTTGTGAGCAGATTGTTTATCTGTCATTACGAAGTAGTACAGAGATTGAAGGAGAAGAGCAAGTCTACATCCTTCTCTTTTGAAGATACCGATAACCTTGTGGGCAGAACATTTATGGAAAAGGAACCAGCAAGCATGGACAGGGAGTCTTTAAAATGAATTTGGTCTCTCAACTCTGTAAGTAAATCAAATTTAAACCTACAATAATGTACATGAAAAAAAAAGAAAGCCATTTTTCAATGTCTGATTCCCTGTAACTCAAAAACAATTAGTCATAGTACATTGCAATTTGAAAAACACTTTCTATAGCAGGGCTTAAAATTCATATTTGAAATGGGAGGGAGTCTCCCCACCTGTTTGTAAGCGGAGGGGATTGAAAATTTCGGGTGGGGAGTTTTGAATATGTGATTTAATAATATTAAAAGACTTGGGAAACAGTAGCAATTTTTCAAACAATATAAGCCATACTTGGTTTTTAAAATAAACACATTAATCCCATACAAATTGCCATGATTAATTTTATAAGGGCGAGTAAAAAGTTTTACAAGATTTCCATAAACGCATGTGCTACAGTGGGTATGTCACGTGTGTAAACTAGGTCAAGTCACGCACTGCAGTCAGTCGAAAGGGATATAAAATGGTAGTTGTTGCTCTGAACAGCATCGCATGTCGTTGTTCTGTATGGTTGGGATGCCTAAAAGATGAACAGCCACAACCAGCTAATTAGGGAACTTTTGCTTTACGAGTTTGAACTCTGCCATAACGCTGCTCAAGCAACACAAGACATTTCTCATGCGAAAGGGGGATGTTCCATGGACCACAGCACTGCAACCAGGTGGTTCAAGAAACATTGCTCAGGTAACAGAAACCTTGACGATCAGCCAAGGTCAGGTAGACCATCTGGTGAAATTTCAAGGGGATAATCCATTACGAATTTGTTCCGGATGGTCGGACCATCAACACCAATCTCCACTCTAAACAGCTAGAGAGGATGTATGCCGTTTTGGAGAAGTACCAGTCACTGGTGAACAGAAAGCACTCTCGCCTACAACAGGACAACGCTCGGCCTCATGACCCCGGAAAAATTCCAGGAACTTCAAACTGATGCCACAATATGCGGGGAGGGCTTTGCCTCGAAGGACAAGAACTGGTACCGCTGCGGAATCGAAGAACTGGCAGACAAATGGCTAAAGACGGTGCAACACGATGGCCTATACTTACAATGCTAGTCAGCTTTCATCATAAAGGTACGTATGAAGACAAAGTGATCCACACATTGCAAAACTTTCAACTCACCCTTATACAAAAACAGAATTGTTTGTTTTGTAGTACACTGATATAAAATTGTGGCTAAATTATTTGTCTTTTATTCCTTGCCACAGTTAGCAAGCTTTGATCAGCTGTTGTTTTTCTGAGGGTTTATCTGGCCAAATTTCAGAAATATGCATTTTGTTGCTCGATGAATCTCTAAATTTTGACATAATTCTGTTTTGTGTGCTAAAGCCACGTTCATATGGTACATCTGCTAAACGCAACAAAAGACCTACTTGCAGAAGAACCTTTGACACTAATGGAAATGTGTGCAGATGGTTGCTTATAAAACTCTTACAAAACTTTGTAAATTGGAACATATACTCTTCATTTACAGCTATGCTTGAACAGTGAATATTCCATAACTGGGTCATTCCGAAAAAAAGTGTAAACCATGTCCGAGAAAGTATGATTTTTTATTTAAATAATGGTCAGGTTTTCAAAGGTAACTGTGTTTGTCTCTTGTTCTTTATTTTATTTTGATTTTGTTCAGTCAGGTATTTTTTTTATAAAGTGCTAAATCAAATACAGTAATTTACAGCAATTATTGTTTATAGCTGGACAGAGAAAATCTGTTGTCCCAGGCTCAAATTTATGAGGTTCAAAGAAGTTTCCTATTGGATGGTTAAGAGTTATAATTGCTATTTGACTCGTATGTAAGAAATCTCCTAGTAATAAAAAATATTGACAAAAAACATTCAAATTTTTTTTCGTGTGTGCGATAACTGTTTTTTATGTGTGTGCCCCATACTTTATTCAGCTCTATTTATTATGTCCACTCTGTTACAGGATAAGAAATGTAACAGAGTGGACAATTTGCAACAAACATGTAATCCCTTTTACTATAAAAACCATTTAAACTGATATTTTTATTTTTAGTAATATTTTGTACATGTAATCTGATACTCAAAGATAAAAAAAAAAAAAAAAAATGTTTCAGATAATGCCGAAAGAGTGCAATGCAGAGCGACAATGCCGTCACTAGGAGAGGCGGAAACAAGATCTCCAGCAGGAACAAGAAAATAAGAAAAAGATCTTGAAAGGTATGTGAGGATAAATGCTGATTGATAACTTTAGTAAAGATGCAAAAGCAGTTTTAGGTTTAATATTTATAATTTTCCGTTTCTACATCATTTTACATAAACAACATTTTTTAAAACCCTGAAATGTTCCTTTCCCTTTAATGTTTTTCACTTATGAATGATTTCCTCTGAGCTCTTGAAAAGATTTATTAACATTCTGTTGTATTTCATTTTTTAACTGCCAGAATTATTTGAATTTTAAAATTTTCTTTCAGATATCATTCCAAGAGAAAAACAATGCATGCATTAAATGAAGTCACAGAGAGCACAACGAAAAAGTGGACAGAAGTTAAGAAGAGCTAGAGTTGCACCTGGCCGAAAAGTGAGGAGCAAGTAACAAGCATGCCCACAGCAACACTACCCTTTCCCGCATCTTTTAGTAACAATACAGTCAAACCCCTATTTAACGGACTGCGATTTAAGAAATTCCGCGATTTTACGTACATTTTCTATGGTCTGGACAGAACCACATTGAAATTAATGCTTGATGTTCCCCGATTTAACGAACACGTTTCCTCAATTTAGCGAACATTTTTTATTTATTTTAAACCACCAAACTATGTCAACCAGCATTATAGCAGAAGTAATTATAATGATGACATATATGGTGAGTGTACATCCTGGTATTAATTGCCCAGTTGAAGAAATTATAACACTTCACACGGTTCATTTATCAAAACAGTTGTAAAAGGCAACAGCTTTACTTGGCTTGTTGCGATATTGTTTCTCTTCGTTCACATCACGACTGCATACACACACGTTTTTACAAGGAGAGCAAAGCTCAGAAAAAGTCCGAGTCACATAAGTGGGTCACAGATATTTTCCCCTCTTAATGCTGATGCACGCGCATTCCTTCTCCGAGAGTGTTACTGTGGGAAAGTTTTTCTTACGAGTTTTGCGTTTTCGACGTTACATGCACGGCGTCCTCTAACAATACGTACCCATTCCTGATCATCCGGAATTATTTCCCAAATTGCTTTTCTTTTTTTCTTCTCAGGGTTAACTTTAGAGGTCACATTAAACAGCACATCTTGTTTACAGATAAAGTTTTGGTGAACATAGATAGCACTAGAAAAGTTCGAAGTGAAATTCTCTGATCATTGTAGTTTGCAAAGGTGCATTTTGTGAGAGCATTTTAAAAAATGAATGACTGCAGCAAAGAAAAGCAGAAAAGATTTTTAATCAGCCCTGAGTGAAAATCTTTTCATTCATGAAAAAATGGACATTTTGTCGCAGTTCAATGCGAACCCAGGATCACAGACTGTTGTAGCAGAGAAACTCTGGATTTCCAAAGCAATGTTGTGTACCATAGCAAAAACTAGAAAGGAAATTGAAAGCTGTGCATCAAAGTTTGGGCAATTTTCGAGTAAGAGGAAATCTATGAAATCATTGCCCCCAAGTGAGTTGGAAAACGCTCTTGTCCCTTAGTTCCAACAAAAATGGGCTAGTAATTGCCTATTAGTGGATCACTTCTGAAGGAAGAAGCAGTTCATCTTGTCCGGAGACTTCAAATAAAAGAATTCACAGCATCAAATGAATGGATTGATCGTTTTAAGCAAAGACATAATGTAGTGTATAGCTCTATCCGGCGAAAGCAAAAGTGTTGACCCCATGACGGCAAAAGCGTGGAAAAATGAACAGCTGCCCCAAATTATTGAAGGGTACATGCCATGCGACATTTTTAATCCTGATGAAACTGGACTGTTTTATAACCTGCAGCCAGATAAAACACTGTTTTCGAAATGATACCTGCCATGGAGAAAAGAAGTCAAAAGACAGAATCGCTGATTTTCTAGGTGCCAATGCTGACGGGTCAGAAAAATTACAGCCATTAGTTATAGGAAAATTTGCTACACCACGTTGCTTCAAAAGTGTGAAATCTTTGCCCCCCCCCCCCCCATATGAAGCAAATAAAATGTCGTGGATTACCACCGCTTTATTCAAAAATTATATAGAAGCCTTGGGTGCTCAGATGCAGGCCAAAAAGAGAAAAAGTCCTCTTATTCATTGATCAGTGTTCTGTGCATCCTCAGGTAAACAATCTGAAAAATGTTCAAGTCATTTTTTTGCCAACAAGTTGTACTAGTGAATTGCAACCGCTGGATCTAGGTGTCATTAGGCCTTTTAAAGCCCATTATCAAAAGTTTCTCATGCGAAAAGTACTTTCTGTTATCGATGCAAAGGATGATGCATCTAAAGTTAAAATTAACATTCTCGATGCAATGCATTTCGTGCGACAGTCATGGAATGCAGTTACGACAAATACCATTAAAAACTGCTTAAAGAAAACAGGCTTTTCAGGTTGTGAACAAGAGGAAAGTGGGTCCTACACCGAAAATGCTGCTGATAGTTTTGCGAATGACGATCTTGCAGAATGGAATGAAATTGCCTCATCAGGTATTGTTTTCCAATTATGTTGGTTGTGATGCAAATGTGCGTACCTACCAAATGCAATCCCTTGATGATGTTTTGGATGAACAGATCGGAATAAATGCATCAAATTCTAATGAAGAATATGCAGCAGAACTGAAAGTTACCTGCTTTAGTGATGCTGCTGCTAACGGTATAGAATGTGCTAAAAACTACTTGTTGCACTTCGATATTACTGATGACGTTTCTCATGTATTTCAGAAAGTTGAACCTGCAATTTATAACGCTAAAGGCTCTGAAAAAATAAGGAATCTTGTCAAAAGCATTTCTTTTCCTCAGTGTAAAAAGTTATGTGAAAACACAACTTTGTGTGCATCGAAGCCGTGTCCCCTCACTTCGGAGTAAGTCGTTTTTCCAACTGAGCTACGCGGACAGAACGTCTCGCTGCAGATTTGTCGTCTTGACACATGTTTTCACCTCTGTAGTACGTCACAGCATCTCCCTCTTTTTTTCTTTGTCTTTGAAGCAAAGTAGGAGTTTTTCATTCAATCCAAACAACGTGTGGAACAAACACACCTTTTTCGAAGAACCCAACGGCCAGTGGATCCATTTTCCCCAGTTGGGCGCTAATGTGAAAATACAAGTTTGTGTCGCCTCACTCCGGAATAAGTCGCTCTCCCAACTACTACGCAGACAGAATGTCTCGCTGCAGATTTGTAGTCTTGACACACGTTTTCACCTCTGTAGTACATCACAGGTAATCAACACATTCTATTTTTACAAGTTAATTAATACTAATTGATGTTCTGTTTCTTGCAGTTTATAATACTGAAACAGTCATAAGAAGCTAAATGCTAGGGAAAAGATCAACAATCGTATTTTTCTTCCGATTTTAAAGTACGCTTCAACTTTAATGCTACATATTGACGTCTGATACGTATCTATGAATTATGTACTTAATATGTAAAGTAAATGCATACGTATAACATGTTTGATCATCAATTTCATAATTAAAAGTACTACACATCATTTAAATTTCACTGAATGAAAGAGAACTTGGCTGCTTACGTATTCTATTACGAACACTAGCTAAATTTGAATGTTTCATTCGAAAGGCTTCCTCGATTTAGCGAATTCTGTGATTTTACGTACAAGACTGTTGGTCCCTTGAAGTTCGTTAAATCGAGGTTTGACTGTATTCAGAAGCAAAAATCAAAATACAACAAACACAGATGTAACCGTATAAAACTAGCAAGAGAAAATTTACAGCTGAAAAAAGAAATTGAATCTTTGAAAAGGTCAAATGAGAAGCATAGGAAAAAGAGTTTTTTGTTCTCAAAAAATCAGATTCACATGACTCCTAAAAAAATCAATCTTACACTGAGGTCCAAAACAAAAATATTGCTCAAACAATGTTTTAAAGGCAAGCAGAAAGATGTTTAAAAAATAAAGTTGCATGGAAATTGTTCATACGCTCAACATTATTACACTCTTTGAGAGATAATTATTTTTCACGCAGTTGTAAGACAAAAGCCATGCTATGTTCCATTTTAGTTTCAGGAATTGTAAAAAAGTATAAATGCATGCAAGAACTCAAATTTAAATGCTTGGGTTTAAAATGACAACTAATCAGTGCCAAAATAAAAAAAACTGCAGCACATATAAAAAAATCCACAATATAAAAAAATGCAATTTTTTTTTTACTGAGATGATAAAAGCAGAGCTACTGCTGGTAAAAAAGAAATGGTAACTAAAAACAAAGATAAAAAGTAGAAAAGGTATCATCTTGGTATAGTTTCTGATCTTCACAAAAAGTATATAAAAGAGAGAAAAATGTAGCTATCAGACATTTGCTCTTTATCACCCATTTAAGGTAGTAATTAGCCTCTTCAGAGAATGAAATGCCTAATGAAAAATGATTATGTCTAATGAAATGTCACTGGGTGAAAGCTGTAAAGAAAGAATTGAGGAAGGGACTACAAAGGAAGTTGCACCAAATAATATCAAAGCAGGGAAACCACATGCTGGCAGGATTTAAAGCAGATGGTACTGTGCATAAATTAATGTACAGGTATGTTGTAGTAGCGCAGGGAGAAATGGATGACGATGGAGAAGTAAAAGTGATGAATTTGAAGACTGCTAATGATAGTGGGAAGTTAATCCAAGCTGACGACGAGGACATTTCCTACATCTATTATAACCAAATAATTCAAATTTTACCTGAACCCAAATTTAAGTTGCAGGGTGGTCGTCTGTACTGTAAAATAGGAACTTCCACGCACAAAAGTGCGGAATGATACATTGACAATGACTTGAGCATGTGGTGAGTGATGTGAGCGGAGTAGCGCGAGAGATATTGAAGGAGTAGGAAATACCGAGCTTGGCCAAGACAACAAGTTTAGTTTGTACCGTGGAGTGTATTCCAGTTTATGTTTTTGTGTGAAACAGTAAAGTAATAAATGCTCTGTGTTGTTACCGGTGGTCTGTGATGTTACAGACAAAGAAAAGAATTGGAGGCACCAACGGGATCGGAACTTCGGCGGCGTTTTAGGACCATGAGAATCGACGAGTTGAAAAACCTTGCACAGCGTGAGAACAGACCGACGTGACAGGGATATATATTTTTTTCTCTTTGTTATGGGAAGAACAAAGGATGGAGACTTGTTTTTCAAAATTAGTTCGTGAAAAAAACAACAAATTCCGTATCGAATTTACACCTACATTAGATGTATATGTAAGTACTGTTTTTGTTGTTGTTCTTAGAGAATTATCCAAAGGAATGAGATATCAAAGCAAGTTTTTTAGAAGTTTCCGGGCACAGAATTAAATAGAAGGAAATAATTTCTGTCAAGAAATAGTACATTCAGATCAACTGTTTGAGCCTAGAGTATAGGTAAATGTAGAATATTGTTGTAAACAATTTCTGTAAATGTATACACATATACAATAATAGAAGGAAATAATTTCTGTCAAGAAATAGTACATTCAGATAAACTGTTTGAGCCTAGAGTATAGGTAAATATAGAATATTGTTGTAAACAATTTCTGTAAACGTATACACATATACGATAATAAATAAACATTGGGTACACGTAGAACTTGTCTAAATTCGGCATTGTTGAAATGGCTTTCTTAGGAAGAGCTCGTAAAGAAGAACTTCTGCAGTTGGCGGAAGAATTGGGTATAGAAGTTACGCCAAATATCAAAATTCTGGATTTAAAAAATAAAATTGTCAACTTTGAAGATTATGAAGAGGATTTCGTGGAAGAACTTTTGGCAGGTATAAAAGAGCGTAGAGAAACAGAAAGACAAAGGGAATTTGAGCTTGAAAAACTCAGAATAGAAGCTGGACGTCAGCCGCTGGGAAGCAGTTTGGAGCAAAATGGAAATTCTCGTAAACCGAGATTAGAACTTCGTCATTTGATGAAAACATTTGACCCAAAAGACAGTGATATAAGTATTTACTTAGTTTTATTTGAAAAGCAAGCACAACAAGCAGAAATAAAAAGGGAAGATTGGGTCGCAAATTTGATAGGACTTTTGCCCTACGAAATATCACAATTGATTGCCAGAGAAAATGTGGAAGATGCTAAAAACTATGAATATGTTAAAAGGTTACTTCTTAAAAGATATAAGTCCAGAGAAATTTAGATTGAAATTTGTACAGCACATGCGTACATCAGAGAAGACCTGGAGAGATTTCGCCTTCGAGTTAGAAAATTATTTTAATGAATGGATTTCAGGACTTAAAATAAGCGATTTTGAAGGGCTACAAAAATTAATGATCACAGATCAATTGAAGCGGAGAGTGCCTATAGAAATAAGGGAGCATTTTATTGATAAATGGTCAAATATTGTCTCACCTTCAGTATTGGCTGATATGGTGGACAATTATGAAAGTGTAAGAGGAGGAACAAAGAAAAATTTGTCGAATGAATTTTGTGCTTCAAAGAAAATGCAAGGCAGTGAGAAAAAAACTAGAAATAACTATGATCGGGGAAATTTTAGGAAAAATGGATTTTATAACAAAAATTATGTTAAGTCAGATGTAGGACAAGGGTGGTCAAATCGGAATGTATCTCAGAATGAAGTAAAGTATGATCGCAGGCGGAGGATTCAATGTTACGAGTGTGGATCTTATGATCACATTCGACCTCAGTGTCCTAAGCTAAAATCACAGAACTCAGGAAGCATAAATAGAATCAGAGAGGAAACTGAAGGGGATCTCTTGGCACCCTATACCTTTGAAGGAAAAATAAATGGAGTTACCATGCCTATTCTCTGGGATACAGGTTCTTCAGTTGATATCATTTGTCAACAGTATGTGTCGCCAGGTGAGTTTACTGGAGAACATGTGTGGGTACAGCACTTCTGGATGAACAAAAGGTTTGTTTACCATTAGAAGAAGTTGAACTAGAATGCAAATTAGGTCATATTGTAACTAAAGCTGCAGTGATTAGGAAGTCGCTAGATCAAGGTAGATATTTACTTGGAAATAAGACTGTCGCTTTGTTAAAAAAAATTGATATGGAGGGGCCACTTAATTCAGAACAGGTAAATGTTGTGGTTACTCGGTATCAAGAAAAACAGAAACGAAACAACGAAGAGAGAAATTCAGTAAAGAATGATTCAGGGAAGAAAGAAAAACAAGCCCTTGAAAGGAGAGGCTGTGGGTTCCAAAGTATCAGATTAATTAGAAGAAGAAATTCTGCCACTGAGGCATGATGAAGATAAAGCCATGTTAGAGTTGGTAAAAATGGATTCAAAAAGTTTATGGAAGATCTATGGCAAAGTTTGGAATTGAGAAAAATTCTCAAAGAAATAGAGAAAACAGATTTTAAAAAGGCTTGTGACCTTGTGATTCATGCCAACGTGGTTATGCTGTACTAAGCAATGGGATGTTGGTGAAGAAGATCAACAAGATCGGCGTAGAGGGTGATCTTAGTTGTTCCAGAAC
This sequence comes from Macrothele yani, assembly GCA_039090855.1. Classification (NCBI taxonomy): domain Eukaryota; kingdom Metazoa; phylum Arthropoda; class Arachnida; order Araneae; family Macrothelidae; genus Macrothele; species Macrothele yani. The sequence goes on along the minus strand of CM076992.1, from coordinate 97,049,482 downwards.
AATATAGAGAACAAATAAAAAACGTGTCATGAGGGAACTTCGGGGCATTTAGGAGTGACAAAAACCAAAGACAGACTAGCGAAGTACTTTTATTGGCCTAACTGTTATAAAGACATTGAAGAATTTGTAAAATCTTGTGATTCATGCCAACGTGCTGGAAAAGCTAGGGACAAAAAGAAAGCACCTTTGAAAATAGTTCTAATTATTCCTGAAATTTTTACAAAGATCAACATTGATGACTGTGGGCCTTTGCCCGAGACTTCAAGCGGAAATAGATACATAATCACAGCTATGTGTTTGTTCCAAATATCCAGATGCGGTACCAGTCCCAGACATAGGATCCAAGTCGTTAGTTGACGCTTTGTTACACATTTTTAGCCGCATGGGATTTTCGAAAGAAATTCAAACTGATCAAGGAGCCAGTTTTGTAAGCATTTTGACACTAGAATTTCTGGAGCGGTTTGCAATAAAAGTTACTCATAGTTCTGTATATCATCCCCAAAGTAATCTGGTAGAAGGATTCCATCGAACTATTAAAAGGATGTTGAGAGTTTTATGTCTTGAGTCTGCTCCGGATTGGGAGAAACAGTTACCAGCGGCGCTGTTTGCTTTGAGAACTGCGACACATGAAAGCACAGGGTTTACGCCTGCTGAATTGGTGCATGGGAAAAATTTGAGGACGCCAATGACACTATTGTATGAAAAATGGATGGGTCATCCTGAAGAAGAAAACTATGTCACTGAATATGTATTTGAGTTAATAAATAGGATGAAAAGATGTCAAGAACTTGCCATTAAAAACATGGAAGTGGCTCAATTGAAAAGAAAATATTGGTATGACAGAAATGCGGTAAAACGTGAATTTCAAGAAGGAGATTTGGTATTGGTTTTCGTTACCTGCAGGCCTAATAAGTTAGCAGAACAGTGGAAAGGACCAGGAAAAATTGAGAAAAAAATTTCTGAGACTAATTATGTAGTAAGCTTTGAAGGCAAAAATGTAAAACATCAAGTATATCACATTAACATGCTGAAACCATACCATAAACGACCAGAATTTGTGAACTTATTGCCCGTTTGTGAAAATGGTGAATTGGATTTAGAGATTAAATTTCTGCAAGTTGAAAAAATCCAAATATATTTAACTTCTCTGATATTGAGGAGAACAGTAAACTTCGAGAGCGCCTAAATGGCCAACAAATTCAGGATCTGAAAAAACTTATGTCATTACTTGAAAATGTTTTCTAATATTCCAGGAAAGACTCATTTGGTCGAACATGATATCGAGCTAGTTAGTAATGCTATTGTAAGAGTTAAGCCTTACAGAATGTTGCCCAGGCAGATAAATATTCTTAAAGCAGAGATAGATAAAATGCTGCAGTACAAGATTATAGAAGTTGGTGAATCAGACTATACATCACCCATGATTTTGGTAAAAGTACGTGGAAGAGATCCACGCCCATGTATTGATTACAGGCGATTGAATGAAGTGACAAGGACCCAGTTCTATCCATTGCCCAACATAGAAGAAAGAGTCGAAAAGGTTTCTGGAGCGAAGTATATTACAGTATTAGATTTAACAAAAAGGTACTGGCAAATTCCATTAAGTGCTAGAGCTCAACGATTGGCAGTGTTTGTGACTACTTCTGGAACGTATCGGCCCTTAAAGATGCCATTTGGCGTTAAGAACGCACCTTATTTCTTTAGCAAAATGATGTCGAAACTTTTGAGAGGCTGCGAAGAGTTTGCCGTACCATATCTAGGTGATGTTGCCATTTTTTCAGAAAACTGGGGGATCATTTGATACATCTTGAAGAAGTGCTACAGTTCCTTGACCATAAAACCTTCCAAATGTAAGTTTGCTCAAGATCACGTCTCGTATTTGGGTCATATTGTTGGACAAGGATATCGGAAACCAGCAGAACGAAAGGTTCAGGCCATACAAAATTTTCCTACGCCAAAGAACAAGACGCCAGTAAAATCTTTCTTAGGCCTGGCGGGATATTACAGCAGATATATTCCAATGTTTTCTTCGATAGCAGCTCCCTTGACAGACATCTTGAAGGGTAAAAATCGTAAAGAAAAAATTATATGGTCAGAACAATGTGAAAAAGCTTTTGTGGAACTAAGAAAATCTTTATCTAGTTTTCCTGTTCTGTGTGCCCCTGACTATGAACGTAGATTTATTCTACAAACTGATGCTTCAGATCAAGGAATGGGAGTCGTCCTCTCGCAAGAACAAGAAGATGGCGCTGAACATCCTGTACTCTAAGCAGAAAATTTTCGACAGCAGAGAAGATATACAGTACATTGAAAAAGAATGTGCCGCCATTATCTTTGCGGTACAGAAACTGAAATGCTACTTGGATGGTCAAAATTTCCTCATACAAACTGATCATAACCCTCTCGTTTGGTTACGCACCAATGCAAGTTCAAATGCTCGTCTGATGAGATGGGCCCTTACTTTACAAGCATATGATTTTGTTATAATTCATCGAGCGGGAACTATGCACAAAAATGCAGATGGACTGAGCAGGATTCCAAATTTAGATGATCCACCTTGATCATGCTATGTGTCTGTTATTTAAAACATTTTTTTTTTTTTTTTTTTGTTGTAGTATATAATACATAGAAATTGCTGGGAAACACGTAAAGATAATTGTTAAATTAACTCATATATTTCTCTTTGTAAATGGATTATGACTCATTATGTGAACTATGACTATTGTATTGTAAAATGACAAGAACTTTTTACCACTGGAAAAAGTTCCTCTGGAGTGAGGAAGGGTTGAAAATACGAACTTCCACGCACAAAAGTGCGGAATGATACATTGACAATTAATGACTTGAGCGTGTGGTGAGTGATGTAAGCGGAGTAGCATGAGATATTGAAGGAGTAGAAAATGCCGAGATTGGCTAAGACAACAAGTTTAGTTTGTACCATGGAGTGTATTCCAGTTTATGTTTTTGTGTGAAATTGTAAAGTAATAAATGTTCTGTGTTGTTACCAGTGGTCTGTAATGTTACAGTACTACGAGTTTCCATACAATGTGGATGTATAGCAGAAAGCTCAAGATTATTTTACGTAAAATATTTATTAATTGACTAATAAACAACAAACTAAAGATTAAGAGTGTTTTGTTTATTTAAAATACCTAATCCAGTGGTGTATTTCTAAGGGGACAAAGTCATCCACTCTGTTACAGGAGGTTGTTTTGGCAGTCCAGGGTAAAACAGCTGAAATACTGTAAATTAAAAGTGTTCACCTGTTTTAAGATCCATATCCCAGGAGCATAAAATACTTAAAACTGCGACGTACATCGCAGAACAAAGCCCCCCCCCCCCCTTGCAGAACATTTTCTTTTAATCTTAGATTTCAATGTCTTGCAGAATATATTTTTTTTAAATCTTAGATTTCGGTTTTCTTGTAGGATGTTTTTATTTGTAGAACATATTTTGTTAAATCTTAAATTTTAATCCCTTGCAGAATGTTTTTTATCTTAAATTTGCACTCGCTTGCAGTCCAATCTGCCGGTAACTGCTTATGTCTACACTCCCCGCCCTTCTCCCGGAGCACAAAACAATCCCCCCCCACCACATCCATTCTCCCACCCCTACCATTTGGAATGGTAGCTAATTGTTTCTCCCTGCACTTTTTGAAGGACCCTTTCCCCCCTCTCTGCTAGTATGTTGTGAAAGTGGGAGGCACCAAGCCATGTTAAACCACATATTGCAGGGGAGTGTTAAGTGACCATCTTGGAAAAACTCACTTCAAGTCAACAACAGCAGAACACGCTGGATTGCAGGATTCCCGCCCAAAGTTTTAAGTCCAGCCGAAGTAAATTTGTTAGGAAGAAGTCTTCCTTCTTAGAAAATTTTAAGGAAAAAAAAAGAATATTTATACATGGTTCATATGCTTTTTCAATCACAAAATTCCAGGACTTTTCCAGGACCTTTGGATTTTTTTCCAGGACATACGATCCAAACGCTCTAATTTAAAATATAATGAAACCATAGGTCTGTTCAACTTGTAACCTACAACAAACAAATTCTTACATGCTTGGGCAAACTTATTACAGAATGCAGAATGTTAAAAATGTTGTCCACTGCAGCTAATCAGAAACTAAAAATCACGGATAAACACTGAAATACCAAAACTGTCACTGAAAATGTGACCAGATTTAATATCTACTAAACTTTTGTATACTATATACTACACTGATTTTAAGAAACTTATTTTTCTACTTTGGCTTCAGTTGAATTATTGAACCACATTACAGAATAAAAAAACGACATAAAACTCAAAAATACATAGGCATGTGGCATTACTCTTAAAATGCTTCCATATACCACACAATCAATACATAAAAAATACTATTTATATTTAATTATTTTGAAATAATGCTTACATTGGAAATTTAAGGGTAAGGAAAGGTGAAATATTTGGAACTCTTTCAAAGGACCAAAGGGATTGTTCTTTCTTCAACACATAATCACGGGTGCAAGTACTTGTGTTACATTTTATTTAGGGAAGGAATTTTCAACATAATATTGATGCTGTAGCTATGTTTTAAATTTGTACTCACCAGCAAACAAAGTATGCAAAAACTTTCTAACATGAAATGAAAGAGAATAATTGGAAAACCTGAAATACCAAGGCTGTGTACAACTGCATTTATTAGTGATCAAGGCAATTTAACTGGGCATGATTAGAAAACTAATTACAGAAGATGCAAAGTGATTAGTTTGCTCAGAAAATACTAAGAAACAACTAAACAACTAGATTTAAGTTTCTGATGTTAGAAAGCAATCTAATTTTATGGCAAATTTTTATATGAAGCATTAATTAGCAAATTTCAGCAAAGGTCAAATAACCAAAAAAATCAGCTACTTACTTCTTTCTACCAGTGGCTTTTAAAAAGTACGCTACGAAAATTAACAAATGGTGCAAAAACGTTTCGCATAGCAGAAGGAAGCTATTAGAGACAAATATTTTCAAATCAAACAATTAAAAGAAGAGATAGAGAAGGAAACATGATATAACTGTATGCCTTTTAGCGAAAGAATTTTTCACAATGGAAAAGTTGAAAATCTTTATTATATAGAGAATGGCATACAGTAAAAAAATAAATTTCGCAATAGAGTTTTTAGAGGCAGAGATAGGCTGCAAACGAAAGTGCATAACACGACCCAGCGCCAGAATTGTGAACCACAAACCTAAAGTGTTCCATAAGGTAAATGGTATCTGTAGTTAAAAGAATTTTTTAAATTGGACATTTAAAAGTACAGATACTAAGAAAAAATAGATTAAATATTTGTGCCTCCTAGCGGCGAAATTGTGCATTATTTTGGGAAGAAAATACACACAAGGAGTTTTCACAGTTAGTAGTATCTGGTCGAAAGAGAATATTTTTCAATCGGGTTATTAGTCCCGTAGATATTGCTGCAAACGGAAATGTGAGCTTACTTCCTCTAGCCGTGCACTTGCGCATTTAGAAATATTTGAAATTATATGAGAAACATTTTGCACCGAAAATGTTTTCCAACAAAGAAAGAATTTTTCAAATCATACTCCTAGAAACAGAAATATAGACAAAAATAAGATATACATGTACCCCCTGGTGGGAAAATTATGCACTATTTAAGCAGGAGGTATTCTCAAAGTTTTTGGAGGTGAGCAGCATGGAGGAATTTTTTCCATCAAGTTTCGAGCTCAGATTTTATCGCAAATACATCAGTAGCAAAAATAAACACTTATACTCCCTGGCAGCCAAACCATTCTTTACCAAAAACGAGAAATTATATGCAAAACATTTCCTCTCAAGAACTGTATCCAACGCAATAAGAATTTTTCAAATCAGACTTTTAGAAGCGGAGATATTGGGAAAATCGTGAATTACTGTTACGCCCCCTAGCGGAAAATTATTAGCCCTGTAGATATTGCTGCAAACGGAAACGTGAACTTACGCCCTCTAGTGGCACACTTGTGCATTAAGAAATATTTGAAATTATATGAGAAGCATTTCGTGCCGAAAATGTTCTCCAACAAAGAGAATTTTTCAAATAGTACTCCTACAGGGTGTCCACACTTGTCTTGTTACCCCCCCTGTAATAAGAAATGTAAGTGAGCTATGTATCTGTTGTATGATGTGTATGTTGAGGCATCCTTAAACATCCAGTGGATCCGTTTAGGGTCATTCTCGTGACAGAGAATAATTTTACGCCATGTTCTGTTGGACATTTTCCGAAGCAGTTGCGGGGTGATACAACAGAAAGCACGTCTCACTGCTTGAAGTTCATCAGTGGTTTGGTAGCGCTGCTGTGCAACAACCTCCTTTATGAAGCCCCAAAGGGCATTATCACACATTGAGAGCTCTGGGCTTCGAGGTGGCCATTCAAGTGGAGCGGGCAGCACTGCCGAACCTCGGCCGATACAACGATCCCGAAAGACCTCACCAAGGTATTCCCGAATACAGCGATTGCGTAATGGGCGGGCGCCCCATCCTGTTGGAACCATATGTCATTCATAATGCCAAGATTTCCAAGTTGTGGCAAAAACCAGGTTTGCAGCATGTCCAGATAACTTGTCTGATTCACTGGACCATCAAAGAAATACGGTCCAAACAGATGTCGACTATTCATTGCAGCCCATATCATGGCATGCAGAGGATGATATTCCAATTATTCGACATAATGTGGGTTTTCCTTGGACCAGAACACAACGTTCCGTGATCGACGGCTGCGGTATATCGCACATTCATCACTGAAAATGACCTTTCCATGTTTTGGGATCGTGGCAAATGTCTGAAGCATCATTGCACATGCATCACGTCTGCAGTTTAAATCGATGTCTGATAACTCCTGAACGAACATCGGACAATATGCGTGCAAATTCAGGTCATTCTTCATGTGCTTATGCAGTGTCGATCGCGGTATTCCAAGCTCCGCTGACGTTTGCAGAGCGACTTCGTCGGTGACCTGATAACCGATTCCTCGACCGCTTGCCACTGTTGCACTCTGGTTGATAGTCTTCCCGTTCGTGATTTATCCTTGATGTTGCCTGCTTCGAAGAGTTTATGTTCCCAACGCAGAAGGGTTGTTTTGGAGGGGCCTCTTTGTCGAATCGTTGTTGGAAATAGTCACGCATTGTCTTCCCTGTGTGTGGACGTTCGTGGACACTGACAACAATCCACTGTTCCAGGGTGTATTTGCTGGTATTACACATGGTTTCGGTACCTAATCTGTAAATAAACACAATACAGACCATAACTCAACGTATACATCATACAACAGATACATAGCTCACTTACATTTCTTATTACAGGGGGTAACAAGACATTGTGGACACCCTGTAGAAACAGAGATATCGACAAAAAATAAAATATACGTGTACGCCCTCTGGTGGAAAAATTATGCACTATTTAAGCAGGAGGTATTCTCAAAATGTTTTGGGAGGTGAACGGTATCGGTCCACGGAAAAAATCTCAATAGAGTTTCGAGCTCAGATTTTATGGCAAATATATCAGAAGCAAAACTAAACACTTACGCCCCTGGCGGCCAAACCATTCTTTACCAAAAATGAGAAATTATATACAAAACATTTCCCCTCAAGAGCTGTATCCAACACGTGTCACAGGAAGAATTTTTGAAATCAGACTTTTAGAAGCAGAGATACTGGGAAAATAGTGATTTACCGTTATGCCCCTAGCGGAAAATTTATGCATTATTTGAAAAAGAGACTAACTAAAATAGTCTTCGATATAAATGTTGTCGAAAGGAAGAATTTAATTGGATATTTAGAAGCAAATGCACGAAATAAAATGCATTTTAAATTCGATACGATCTTTATGTTCGCCCTCTAGTGGCGAGTGAATCGGAAAAAATGGAACAAATGAATTATCATTTTCACATTTTATTTAAGCTTCCCAATACAAAAAGAATTTTACAAATCGGACTAATAATTGCAGAGATATGGTCTTCCCGGTCAGACAGACAAAGTGAAAACATAAACAAGACGTCAAAAGATGCTAATAACGCAGCTTCAGTCTTCTTAACAGACAAAAAAAAAAAACACCAACACCCCTCCCCCCACGCATTTTGCATGGGGGGGTTGTCAGACATAAGTTATGTTAGTAGAAAAATAGTCTACTACAAACATCGCGCAGGGACAAAAAGACCAGAATGGATAAAATTCCAGGACATGTAGCAGAATTTTAGGACATTTCCAGGACTTTTCCAGGATGCATACGAACCATGTTTATATATATATAATCTGCGTCTGTATTTTGATCATTCACAAAATTAGAGCTTTAAAACGTATCCTTCAAAAAATTATGTGCGTTAAAAACAAATCCTTCTCTAAGTTACGAATATTACTGTCTGATACATCATGAATAATTTGTTTTCCCCGTCAAATACATCGGGGATAATTAATTTTATGGACACGTTAATCGGCTTCCATACGTAGCGGCCTGAACAATTCATTTTGCATGTCGCCAACTGTTACAAATAAGATTCTTTCACAGAATTCTGCGTTTCTCATTATTTGGGATCGATACAAAACTTAAGAGAATTGGGGGGGGTTAATTAATGCGTGTGTGTGTATGCGGGGGTCGTTTCCCCATCGGGGAACAGTATTCAGTTCTTCAAAACTTTAAAATGTTCCCGTAATTGTTATTTCTTCTTCTTGTGAAGTTGCCTCTGCCCAGTATTGTTGCTAAACATCAGTCTATTGCATAAATGTTTGTTATTTCAGCTTGAAACTGTAGGCAACAATTTTCTGAAAACGTAAATTCGACAAAGAGAAAATTTCCCTGTAATCTTTAGACATGAGTTTTTCCCACAGATTCGGGAAATTTTGCCTTTGTTGTCATCATTTGAGCCATTCTCGAGAGTGCAGAGAATTGCAAGGTGGGGTGAGGGACGACGTTTTCCGGCTGTCAACGGAATTCAGTCTTTCAAAACATTCGAAAACGGAAGCTAGACGGAGTGACGATTTCTCATCTAATCGTAATTTTTTTTTCACGCGATTCTCTCTGTTCAGTATTAATCTAAAATATGATTTTTTTTTCAATAAATGATTATGTTTCAGCTTTGAAATGGAGGAAAAATTTCCGAAAATGGAAATCTCATTGAGCGAAGAGTTCGAAAAACTGCGCTCCTCTCAGAATAACTCTGACGTAGCACCCTTATGTTGTGATATTCACAAGATAACAGGCTACATAGCTGATCTATTAGAATAATACAGTATATATTTTAAAAATGAGGAAATTGTTGACATAATTATAAGAACAGCAGGTATTTTATTGAATTTTGAATAATTAATACAAATTGTATTTGAATATTTCCAAGAACTCGTGTCAGTTCTAAGAAGAAAGAATTGGAAGATCTTTCCAATTTCATTGAATTTTTGAAGGTTTTTCCATATGTTTCACACTCTGAAGGAAAAAAAAAAAAAAAGGTTTATTCTTTGAGTATACTGTTTTTGTCACTTGGACCTATAGAAAAATATGTAAGAAAGTAAGGACAAGTGGAACATTTTTTTCAGATTAAAGCTCTCTTAAAACAAGCTCTAAATGAAATGAAAGCAGAGATTTTTTTTTTTTTTTTTTTTTGATTGGAGGTTTAACGACCGCCGTGAGCAACTCAATGGGCTATAAGCAGTCGCCCGTCCCTAATTTAGGGTCACTGGTTCCAGGGAAGGGAGGGAGCCAGTGCCGTAAGACAAACACAACATCCATGCCTGACCGGGATTCGAACCCGGACCCCTTACGGACGAATGATCAGAGGCCAACGCCTTAGACCACTGCGCCACCGGGGCGGCGAAAGCAGAGATTCCAAAATGTATTAAGTTTGCTGTTTTTATTCTTTCTCTGCCTGTCTTGAAGTTCAACAATTGACATATTGAATAAGTAAAAGACTCTATACTAATTTAATGACTGAGATGATGTTATATAGTTGGAACAAGTGATAAATGAATGTTTATAATGTCAAACACAGCACAATTTGGACATAAATATACAATTTGGACATAATCAATGTATGGACAAAATTACCACAAACACTTTGTAAATAATTCATCTGCATCAGTGGCACACTATTTAACTTTAAGTTATTGACAAAATATCAAATTCTAAATACCCTGGTTCTAAATAAATTTATTTGATTTAAATAACATGTTTTTATGTATTGTTTTATTTAACAAGGGGTTTCAACTGATAGTAAGTAATTTTTTAATGTTTGTTTTACTGTGATTTATTCACTTAATTTTTTTTTATTTTTTTTATGAAATTTGGTCAAAGTATTTTGTGCTTTGCCCGAAGAACATCAAAAAATTTTGGAAGTCATGTTGCAGAACACTGAACTAATTCTGCTCCTGGGATCCATATTACTTGTTTAAAACATAAGAAACATAGTTATGTAAATTGAACACAACAGTAAAATTAACTTTTTCCTTGTATTATACCAAAATCTACAACAAAGTGGACTATAAAATCATACAAAAGTATAATCTATACGGCAAACTTTATTAATATGTATGATAAATATATATATGTATTTGCATACATTTACAGCAAAAAAATTTAATTGAAATAAATAATTACCACAGAATAATCAAAAGTTATTTGTGCAACAGAGTGGACAAAATCTTCCACTTCTCATCAGAAAACAAAGAAAATCATTTACTAATAATTGATTAACAAAACTAAATTTTATACTATGATAAAGTACACACTCTTGGTTCTCATTGAAGCATCAAGTTATTATGTAAATATAATTTTCAAAAAAAGATTCCTGAAATCTCAAATTTACACTTTTTTTCGAATGACCCAACCGCATCTTTATTAATTTTTGAAAAAAGTTGGTCTGTAAGGCTCTTGAAAGACTGTACTGAAACTTGTGTTGTCTGTATTGTTTTATACATTCAGGTTCCACACACTCAAACTTCAAAAAGAGTAACATTATGGAGGGAAAAAATCTGCAGTCAATCATTCACAAAAGATGAAATAACTTGATATTGCCATGCACAAGTTTTGGCATTACAAGTGTCAACTAATTTATTTTTGAGAACATGTTTCTCTTCACTCTTCAGCTCTGAAAAAAACATCTCTTCTTGAATCCTACAAGATGTTAGCAGTTCACATAATTGAGACTTGGTTGCTTCAACAATTCTTCTGATATGAGGAATGTCGTTTTTCACTTTGCAACTATTTATGGGAAGGGGGGGGTAATATTTAGCAATAATACAGACAGTGGGAACATCACAAAAGAAAATTATGATTATTGAAAAATCTTTGCTTAGTCCAACCTCCGTTTTTGGACATTTTTCTTACATTTTTAAGTTGAAACACAATCAGTTAAAGAACAAAATTATACATGCATACATATCACTAACCTGTTCTCTGAAATTCAGAGGTTAGCTCCACAAAGAAATACAAACTACCAGATAATTTTTACTTCCTGTTGCCGTATCAAACTTCTCCATTTACAGTGATCTTGACATACAACTCGGACTTCACTGACATCCATCACACGTCATACACAAAATCTTCTATACTTCATACTCAATCTTTTTCTCATGCAGACACTCCTAAATCTGATCCGTCCATGACTTATTTGGCCTTCCTCTGCCTTTCCTAAAAGATTTTCTTAGTAAGACTCATTCTTTCAACATGGCCAAACCACCAAAGCATATTAGTCTCCACCTTGCTAACAGCATTTTGCTTCACATTACACAACTGCAACATATCTTCATTCCTCACAATCAGAACGTGTCTTGCCACAACCCCTCCCGTAAGTAACGCATTTCTCCAGCACACAAACAACTCCTATGTTACTTCTGTAGTACCCAGGTTTCACTGCCATACATCAGAGTAGGAACAATTACACTTTTGTACACAGCCATGTGGGACTCTCTTGAGAACCCATCATTCTTATGAAAACCTCCCTAAGCAGCCATGACTTTCAATGAAGAATTCACTCACAGACTAATTTCACTATCAAATTTGTTCTCTCTGCCAAACATGCTTCCTAAATACACATCATTCACCTGGTCAATCACTGTGCCATTTAGACTAATAATACATTCAGTACTACCAGTTCCTCTCTCAAAAACCATAACTTTGGTTTTTTCCTTATTTATATACTCAGTTTGAATTTCATGCAAACTTTGTACATCCGGGACAACATATTCTGCAACTCACTTTTGCTCTCTGCCAACATGACAGTGACATCAGCATACAGCAATCTGCACACACGGATATCACCAAGACATAAACCAGTATTATCTATTTTGGTATCATGCATGCACACATCCATAAATACACTGGCGGAAAGTGAAAAAAGAACACCAAGAAGGAGACGTCTGATACCAACGAAATTTATACAGCATAATAACGGAATACAGAGGATAACATAATCAAAACATTATGGCAAAATACAGCTGTGTTAGCTGGTAAACTGAAAAATAACATTTCCATGTAACATGGTTAGTACGAGGTTGAACCGCCATGAACTGCGTCACACTGTGCAATTCTGGCATGGAGTCTGTCGTACAGATGTTGGATTAAGTTTGGGGTATTGAGTTCCAAGCATCCTCAACCTGGACACGTAAATCAAGGATGGTCGTGGCTGGTCATGGAGACCGGATAAGTCGTCGTCCCATAAAATACCACACGTACTCAATGGTGGACAAATCCGGTGAACGTGCAAGCCATGGAAGTTGTCTCACACCCTGAAGTGCATGTTGCGTTGCACGTGCCGTGTGTGGGCGTGCGTTATCTTGCTGGAAAACACCACGATGGACCGACCTTACAAATGGCACAACGGGCTAAATGATGTTGTTGATGTAGGAGGTGCTGCTTAACGTACCCGGTACAAACACTAGTTATGTACGGGAGTGATAGCCAATCGCTCCCCACACCAGGAGACCAGGTGTAGACCCTGTGTGTCACTGGCAGATGCAAGAAGGGTGGAGACACTCCACTGTGCGTCTGCGAACACGCATACGGCCATCGGAGGTTCCCAAGCAGAATCTGCTTTCATCGCTGAACATGACAGATCGCCATTGCATTCTCCAGTGCAGACATTGGCGACACCACTGCAGCCGTTCCTGACGGTGGGCTGGCGTCAGAGGTACACATGCCAGAGGCACACGTGCACGTAGTCCTGCATCCAGTAGACTGTTGCGGATTGTTCGCACAGTCATCTCAGGTGCAACGGCAGCTCGGATTTGCGTTGCAGTGGATGTTCTGCTTGACAACACCGCTCTTCTTATGCGTCGATCGGTCCACTCATCAGTCCGTCTGTGAATCCCGGCTTCACGTCTTCTCGTGTGGGAATATTCCTCGGACCATCTACGCCACCACCGATACTTCCTGTCGAATTCACTCCGCAATACGACCACTTGGCCTCGCGGAGTCCGACTAGACAACCTCGCTCAAAGCCCTATAACTGCTGAAATCGTACACGTCTTTCATGTCCAGGCATTGCAGCTTCTTCAGGGTCTTCGCACGTGTCCGTACGCCGACGACTGATTACATTCACTTCGCCGTACTCCTTAAATACCACCAAGAATAATTTGCATATCATGCCGTGCTGTGGAGTAAGCGCTCACCGGGTTGGTCCCGAAATTAACATCACACCTACGTAAACTTGACCCATTAACATATGTAAATTTCACGATCGTCCGCCAATTCCTTCTAGGTGTTCTCTTTTCACTTTCCGCCAGTGTATATTAAACAGCCATGGTGACATTACACAATCTTGTCTGACTCCTGCACCAATACAAAACCATTTTCATAAAACACCATTCACTCGTACACATGCTCTACTGCCAGCATACATGGCTTTTAGACTATTAAGTAGATTCCCAGTAACACCATATTCATTCAACACTTTCCACAAAAGTGTCCTATTTACTCGGTCGTAAGCTTTCTTTAAATCTATGAAGGCAGCAAAAACTTTCTTACTAACAGCCAGACATTTTTCAATCATCATGCGTAATGCAAAAATTTGGTTAATGCAGCCTTTACAAGGCATAAAACCACCTGAACATCCCACACTTTCAATGATGTAAGACCCCGTACTTTTTCAATAACAACCTTACCAAACACTTTCCCTAGCACACTCAGTAGGCTAATACCATGATAGTTCTTGCAGTCAGTTTGATTACCTTTTCCCTTATACAAGGGAACAATGATAGCATCCTTCCAATCACAAGGGACCATTCCTAACTCCCAGCACAACTGGCAAATTTCAGTTAACCAGTCAGAGTCACTACCATATTACAACATCTCTGCAGTTATGCCATCAACTCCCAAAGCCTTACCATTCTGAAGAGATTTTAGAGCTTTACACACCTCTTTTCTTGAGATCCCTCCTATGCTTCCATCTTTCACTGTGACATCACCTGTTTCTGCCTCAGAATCACCTTTGTTTTCTAGATATAATAACTCACAGAAGTATTCACCCCATCAGGCTCCCATATCATTTCCAAGATCCTATTCTTCACACAACTTACAATTTTGTTTCCCCTATTTTTCCTGAGTCTCATGTACTTCCAGAAGGACTTCCTATCTTTCCAAAAAGCCAATTCATGCCTTTCCACCTTCTTGTTCCTATCTTTTGCTTTACTCTGGCAAACCAGCTTAAGCTGCTTCACACTTCTTACATTTATATTCATCCACAGAAACTCTACCTTGCAACATCCCAAAATAGGTTTCTTTCTTTTTACTGCCTCTTCTATCTCACTATTCCATATCACCTCTATCGTTACCTACTATTGAGGTGCCACAGACCTCTTCAGCAGCAGTGACTACACAGTTCTTAAAACATTCCCACTTTTTTCTACATCCCTCTCACAAGACTTCAGCTCCTTCAGTCGTTCTCTGAGTAAGTCAGAATAACGCTGATGATCTTCAGGGAGCCTTTCAACCTTTATTCTTTCTATCCTAGGCCTCTTCCTATTCCTCCAAACAACATTCAGTTTCACTCGTGACGCTACCAAACAGCATTCAGTTTCACTCGTGACGCTACCAAACAACATTCAGTTTCACTCGTGACGCTACCAAACAACATTCAGTTTCACTCGTGACGCTACCAAGTAATAATGATCAGAGCCAACATCCGCACCTCTCATCACACGAGTGTCAACAACTAAGTGTTTCAGACACTGATCATAAACAACAAAATCTATTACTCTTTTGACCAAGAGTACGATTTTCTTAAGTATATGTGTGGATATTCTTGTGGTTGAAAAATGTATTAGATACACACATACCATTCTTAATGCAAAGTTCAATTAATCTTTCACCATTATCATTCACACAAGGATCATTAAACTTACCCAGAACATTGTCAGAAATTACATTTTGCACACCTACTCTCTAGCATTGAAATCCCTTGCTGTTATAACTTTCTCTTTAGCACCCAACTGGCTCAAAACAGCTTTTAGCTCATTCCAGAAATCTTCCTTCCTATCAGAAGATTCTGAGGCACAAGGAGCACACACTACAACAATTACTATTCTCTGTAGTTTCATTTTCAAACAAATCCAAAGAATTCTCTCACTTATGTAGCTATAGTGAATCAAGTTGTTCTTCATTTTTTCACTTAAAATCACACCTACACCAGCCTGTCCTCTCACATCCAATACTCCAGACCACACACTCACCGTTCCGTTCACTTCTATCCCAATTTCCTTTTTTGTTTTACTTATACACAGCACATCCAACCTATACTTATTCATCTCTTCAATTACCTCGTTCATCTTGCCATTTATACCTCTAGTATTCCATACACCAATCTTACACTTACTTAGCCGCGATCTTTCTGTTTCGCCTTTTTCCAGTTCGATTTCGTGGTGGACCATCCTTCTTAAGTGTGGTAGGTCCACCACATCCCACACTAGAGTTTGGATATTGATTTCTTTGGGTCTTTTTAATCAGGTAAGTACACCAGTGAGGGGGATTAGTCTACACCTGACTTCCATTTTGAGCAGAAGGCATATCACGAGAAAAAAGAATTACGATTACGGATTAAACTGCAGTTCGCCTAAATTCTGTTTTCTTAAGTTTTGAAAGACGAAATTTGGTATCCAGCCAACCCTCCCCCCCCCCTCCTGCTACACACACACACATAATCCCCTCCAAAAATTTTCTTTAGTTTTGCATCGTTCTTGAGAATGATGCAAATGATGACAACAAAGGCAGAGTTCCTCGAATCCACAGAAGAAACTCATGCCTAAAGTTTACAAGGAAATTTTTGCTCCATTGAACTTCCATTATTGGAAATAGTTGTCTACACTTTCAAGCTGAAATACAAACATTTATGCAATAAATTGATATTTAGTAACAATACTGGGCAGACAACTTTGAGAGGAAAAGAAATTACGATTGCTGGAAAATTTTTCACTCAGTTCAACTTTTGTTTTTGGAAGTTCTGAAAAACGGAATACCGTTCCCAGATGGAAGACACCCTCCCTTCTCACACACCAATCTTCCAAAAATAACATTATCTTCAGCTTTGCGTCGACCTCTATATAACCGAAATGACAAAAAAAAAAAAAAAAAAAAAAGCGGAATTTCACGAATGCGAGGAAGAATCCGATTCCTAATTCGTAACAGTCCACGATATATAAAATAAACTGCTCATATGCTACATATAGAAGCCGATTCACATGTCCATAAACTGATTACATTACGACATGAACCATGTATCCAATTTAAATTTTTGGAACTCTGAAGGGTCCGTTTCTAACACACAATTTTGTGAAGGATACATTTTTAACGCTCAAATTTTGAGAGTGGTCCAAAAACGGACCCAAGATTTTATATTTATATATATTTTTTAATAAAATTCATCAGGCAGGAGACTCCCTCCTAACAACTTTGTTTCGGTGGGAGTTTAAAATTTTGGCGGGAATCCCGCCCTGAATAGGTCTTTACAAATTCAACAAATTTCATGAAAATCAGATATGTTGAAAAACACTGATACGGCACAAAATGTCATCTTTTTTTTCACTTTACTTACAAACTTTCTCCATTTGTTAAAATAAACTTCAAATAGGAGTATCTTATAATTTTTAATGCAAGTTAACCTAAAACATAGGAACTTCAGTCCGCAGAACTCATCTCAATATTCACCAAAAATTTACTCCATTGAAATAAGCACACCACACAAAAGTTAGTCACCCCCATCAGAACTTACCTAATAATGGGTGACGGTGCCTCTTGCCTTGATAACAGCATCAATCCGGTGTGGTAGAGACTCTACGAAGTTGTGGATGTATTGAACATCGACTTGCAGCCACTCGTGCATCAATTGGTCCTGAAGTTCTGCCAGAGTATGTGGTTGTCTGTTCCCACAGATTTTCAATAGGATTTAAATCTAGGAATTTGGTGTATCAGTCAAGGTGAGACAGTGTTGCTGATTGTTCGTCGTGCCACTCAGACAGTTATAGCCCTGTGCACACTGCAAATGTCTTAGAAGACAGGAGTGACAATGTGATGCTGCTCTTGGAGATGTAGGGCAAAGGGCAACACTTCGTCATTCAGAATGCAAAGGTACACATGCTGGCTCAAATTCATCGTCACTGCAACAAGGGCCCATTTTGTGGTACGAAAAACATCCCCAAAACATTGCAGAACCCCCTTCAGCTTGAACACCTATGACACAATCAGGATTAAAGACCTAATTGGGCCTGCAATGCACTCGCCACCTCCCATCATTGAAGTACAAACAAAAACTAGACTCATCAGGCCAAATTACTCGAAAAAAAAAATATATATATATATATATATATATTAACCAAATTACTCGTTTCGAATCCCCTACAGTAAAGTTTTGATGCCTCTGAACCCATTGATAACGTGCAACTTTGTGACTTGCTGTTAAAAGTGACCTATTCCGTGGTACTCTGCTCCCAGATGTCCATAGCATGCAGTTCTCGTCGCAATGTCCTTTCAAAAATTAGTTAGAGTGGACTTTGACTGTTTGGAGCAACTGTCGCCTGGTTTGAAATTGATTTGCAGTTACTAGGAATAAAACATGGTGGTGGTTCCTGGTGGTGAGAATCGTTTTCCAACCACATTATGTCGCCGATTTTCAGTTGACTATGAACTACACCACTGTTTGTAAGACCCACTGGACAGTACGCTTTGACACATCAACAAATTGGGCGACTTCATTCATTTTGTGTCCGTGAGCACAGCCAAACACTATGGCTCCTTTTGCCACTCAGTCACGTCTGTCTTACGACCCATATTGCAGCCTAAATTCAACACACACGTTGTTCTTCACCACTGCACGAGACAGAAATGATCCTGTAGACGTCAGTGCTATTTATCTCCCAACAATGCTATCACAGCACCCTCCGTGCAACCGGTAACTTTCTACTGTCGTTTCTGTTAGGGGCGACTTAATTTTTTGTCCTTTGTGCTTATTTTATATGAAAACACTGTTTTTGTGAGTTGGTTATGAATAAATAAGGAATTACTTTTACATCCAGGATACAATTTGAAGCAGGAAACTATTTAGTCCCAACCTGCGAAAGAAGGGTGCAGTAAATTCTAGATGTTTTGGATTTGAGTGACTCATGGGAAACTCACCAGACTGGTCTTTTATAACATACATACATATCACTAAGCTCTCTTCTGAGATTCAGAGGTTGGCTCTTCAAAGAAAGCTCATCTCTGCCAGATTCAAGTTTAAAACTGATGTGTGTTGCTAGATTTTACTTACTTCAAAATGTCGTCATTTACAGCGATTTTGGCACACAACTCAAGCTTCACTGACATCCACCACACGTCTCACACAAGAGCTGTTGTACTTCATATTTATCTTTTTCTTATGCAGACATTCTTAAATCTGGTATTTATATGATTTCCTTGGCCTTCTACCTTCCTTTCCTGCCACATCAGCTAAATAAATTCTCTTGGTAAGCATCTCACCCCTATTTCTTTCAACATGGCCAAACAACCATAGAATATGTCTCCAGCTTACTAATATTTTGCTTCACATTACACATCTGCAACACAACTTCATTCCTTACATGATTAGAACATGTCCTGTACAAACCTACTGTAGGTACCGCATTTCTCCAACACACAAACTACTCGTATGTCAAAAAGAATTCTTGAAATAGTGATCACATGCGTAAGTTACGTTGAAAAATTAAGAGCGGGACGTTTCGGTAGCAACTTCTACCTTTATCAGCCATGGAATGAGACACGTGGTAAAAGAGTCAGTTGTCAGATTTCAAAATCGCTTTCCAAATAATAGGAATGTTAAAAGGTGCGTCAGTATTGCAGGTGTTAGGGGTAAGGTAGATTTCAATGCTTTCGCGGTATCTGAGGGCATGCCGATTGCTGAATGGGGCGATTCGCTTAACATTGTGCCAATCGGGAGCCGCGGACGTATCGCTGATGGTTAAAATTGAAAGGGAAGTGGAAGGGCTACCTTTCTTAACATCAGCGATATGCTCCATCAAATGCCGGTTTGTGCTGCGATAAGCACTACCAATATAGTGAGTAACGCTTGTAGAAGTGTTGATAGGGCTACAGGATTGCAGTCAAACCACTTCCACGTCTTCTCAAACTCATCCTTATGGACAGAGATCTCAATAAACCCCTAGATTTACAAGGTATCCCAATCAACACTTCCACAGGCGTTACTCACTAAATTGGAAGTACTTACCGCAGCATAAACCGGCGTTTGATGGAGCATATCGCTGATGTTAAGAAAGGTAGCCCTTCCACTTCCCTTTCAATTTTAAACAGCGATACGTCCGCGGCTCCCGATTGCCACAATGTTAAGCGAATCGCCCTGTTCAGCAATCGGCATGCCCTCAGCTACTGCAAAAGCATTGAAATCTACCTTACTCCTAAACACCTGCAATACTGACGCATTTTTAACATCCCTATTATTTGGAAAGCGATTTTGAAATCTGGCAACAACTGACGCTTTTACGTCTCATTCCATGGCTGATGAAGGTAGAAGTCGCTACCGAAACGTCCCGCTCTTAATTTTTCAACGTAACTTACACGTGTCATCACTATTTCAAGAATTCTTTTAATGTTTTGTGTGTTACGTGTTTTCCTGCCAATTCTTCTCACTATGACTTGTATGTCACTTCTGCAGTATTGAGGTTTCACAGCTTATTGCGTAAAAGCCATTTGCTGGTGCCAATAATCGAACCCGAATCTTTCTACTCCGGAGCCGAATGCTTTCTCAATTAACCTACACCAACGAAGCTTGTCACCACAACTTTGCCATCTTAACATGTGTGTAACCTCTGAGGTAGATACGTCACAACCTATACATCAGATTAGAAACACAATTACACTTTTATACACACTAATTCAGGACCTTTCTGAGAACCCATCAGCCCTGTGAAATCCTCCAAAAGCAACTGCGACTTTCAATGAAGAAATCACTCGCTCACTAATTTCACCATCAAATTTGTTCTCTGTCAAACATTCTTCATAAATATACAAACTAATTCACCTGGTCAATATCTGTGTCCCATTTAGACTTATCTTGCATTCAGTACTAATAGTTTCTTACTCCCATAACTTTGGTTTTTCCCTTAATTATACTGAGCTTGAATTTCATACAAACTTCATACACTTGGGACAACATACTCTGCAACTCACTTTTGCTCTCTGTCAACAAGACTGTCATCAGCCCACAGCAATCTGCACCCACAGATATTACCAAGACATAAACCAGTATATTGTCTATTTTGACATCATTCACACATGCATCTGTAGACATATTATGCAGCTAGTGATATTACACAAACTTGTCAGACTCCTTCAACAGAAAACCTTTTCAATATAACACCATTCACTCATACTAACATATATAGCTTTCAAATTTTTAAGCAGATCAGATATACCATAATTGACCTTATTTGCTTGGTAATAACTTTTACAAACAACTTTCATGCAATGCAGTAACCCGAAGAAGGCTGGTACCAATCTCCAAGAAAGGTGAAAGAAGAGGACAGTTTCAAGAAAAAGTTGTATGCCATGATGACTATACTTATATTGACAAAACTTGAAGTATACTTCCCTAACCTATTAAGAAATCAGTCAAAGCAGGTTTGCAAAACCAGAACTGTATAATTTTATTTCAATGAATGTCATTTTCCAAACTCCAGAAAAGGTCCTAATATTTTAGAAGTATAGATGTTCAATGAGGTAAGGCCAGTTTACACACACACAGGCTCATACATGTACATGAAATATTTTAGTCTCACCTGCATAGTTATCTACAATATCACTCCACTGTGTTCAACAACTTTCAGATTTCCAGTTTACCTCTCAGCATGAACATACCAGAACTGCTCAGTAAAACTCTTTTTATACCTCAGAAAACAACCACAGCTGTTAGTTTGTTAGACCTAACTGCTTAAACTATATTAGCATCAGAAAGGGAAGGGGGGAGAGATTTTAAGAATGACAACTTTGCAGGAATATTCCAAACTGGGAAAAAACTACTTTGAAATCAATATTTCTAAAGGTAGATTTTTTGCTTTGTTTTGTTTTAACCTCCATGAGAAACACTAAGGGCTATATGTAATCGCCTATCCCTATTTAGGGCCACTAGTTCCAAGAAAGATGGGAGAGCCAGTGCCATAGGACAAACTTATCCATGACTTACCTGGCACTCAAAGCCAATTCAGGTAGAAATAAAATAAAATCATATTTACTACTATTCAAAGCTGTTTTCCATAAAAAATAATATTCTAGGAATCCAGTAGGCCTACCTAAAAATAACTATAAGTACAACATATTACTGCATTGCAACTTTTAAAACTGCGCTAAATCAGCTGATTTTCCAGTTGTCTGTAGGTTTGCATCCTCTAGATTCAAGTCGACCTTTGCATATAACATGTGTTATATAACTCTTCTGCCCTGCCAGAAATTTCAACAAACACATTTACGTATTTCTTACTATAATTTCTACCCACGTTTTTTCTGTTATTAATCCAAATGGATTAATAAATGTTACAACAATCATTTAAAGGTATGAGCGGTTGACTTTCAAGGTTTTCAATCATAAAAATTAACAGCTAAAACATTTAGTGATTGAAATACATTTAATCAGCTGGATAAACTGGTCTAGGAGGCCAGTAATTTGTCTGGAAGCACAGTTATTCAACTGTCTCACCCTTGTAGAGAACCAACGAAAAGTGTATACGTTTAACAAAGAAAAAAATTTTTTGGTGTTCCTTCATCAATTTAGTTACATATATTCTTTTCACAAAATGTTTTTTTAAGAATGCAATTTCACATGGAAAGTTATAAACATTTCATGGTATACGTTCCGATTCTCCCATTGTGAAATAACGACTTCCAATAACTTCAGAATTTTGCCTCATGCTGTCTGTCATTTTACTTTTCATTTCGTGAATAAATATATTTCATATTATACGCAGCACATATTAAATTCGTCATTTTTTTTTAATACGCCTGAAATGTTTAATTGAATTTTCAGTTTGAGAATCACATAACAAATAAACTACGTAAATCATAAGGTCGCTCTACCTGTGCAATTTTTTTAATGGAGTTACCCTAGTTATAGAAAACATGGTATAATTATGCTGAACTTCAACCGTTAACAAATCTACTACAAATAATTAAAAGAACATAAACTAAACCACTTCCAATAACACCCAACACGATAAAGGCAACACTAAGTTTCACACGGTTTCACAGATCGATGAATGGCGATTGGAGACTAGCATACGATCAGGTTTACGATTAAGTGTCGATGTGTTTGTCTCCAATCCAAAAGCAGTGCTGCTGGCCAACAATTCCACACATGACGCATGCAAGAGGGGACTCTACTAACCGGGGAAGCTGATGTAAAATTTTTTATTTTTTTTTTTTGGTTGGAGGTTTAACGACCACCGTGAGCAACTCAATGGGCTATAAGCAATCGCCCGTCCCTAATTTAGGGTCACTGGTTCCAGGGAAGGGAGAGAGCCAGTGCCGTAAGACAAACACAACATCCATGCCTGACCGGGATTCGAACCCGGACCCCTTACGGACGAATGATCAGAGGCCAGCGCCTTAGACCACTGCGCCACCGGGGCGGCCTGATGTAAAATTAAACTTCAGTGCAGGTATTGTTTAGGTACAGCTAGTTCTGTGTGAGACTTTTTTCTTTTTTTTTAGCAACTCAAAAGGCTACAATCGCTCGTTCCTAATTTAGGCTCATTGGTTCCAGGGGTGAGAGATAGTCAATGCAACAACAAAAACGCGTCACCCATGCCCCATCGGGACTCGAACACGGTTTCTCTCTGACTAACGGTCAGAGGGATAGCTTAGACCAGTGGATCACAACCTTTGTGAGACCGAAGCCCGGTAAATTCTTTTTTTTATAAGACGAAGCCCGGTTACCTATCCAATTTTTTTAAAGTTCATACATTAAACTAGCATAACTATTAATAATTAATTATGGCATAATCATAAAGAATATTAGTACACTTATGTACACTGTGTAGCATGTGGAAAATTATAAAATTACATTTAAATTAGTTAGCAGTCACTGGACTAGTGAAATCTTTTAGCATATTGGCAATCTCAGCGGTCCGCTCTCTCTCTCTAGCGGTGAAAGGAAGAATTACTATAGTACGGTGGTAAGGACCAAGGATGTTAGAAGTAAGAGGTGTTGGCCATCACCCTGTGCTTCTGGCGTGACGCCTTTTTTTTCAGCTGACTACGCCAATGCGCCCAACTCTCCTGTATATCTCTATGGGGAAATCGCGATTTTGAACGGGTTTTTCGGAACCTTACTCTACCCATACAAGCATGAAAAAAATTGAGGCTGAAATATTCATTCTCACAATAAAAAATTTCCAGAAAAAATAGGAAACTATGTGTTGGTATTTCTTTAAAAAATTGAATAAAATAATGATTTTTTGAGCGGAAGTGCATAGTGCGCACGGTTACTTACTGCCCATGTGCAAGTAACCATGTATAAAATACACTGGCGGAAAGTGAAAAAAGAACACCAAGAAGGAGACGTCTGATACCAACGAAATTTATACAGCATAATAACGGAATACAGAGGATAACGTGATCAAAACATTATGGCAAAATACAGCTGTGTTTGCTGGTAAACTGAAAAATAACATTTCCATGTAACATGGTTAGTATGAGGTTGAACCGCCATGAACTGCGTCACACTGTGCAATTCTGGCATGGAGTCTGTCGTACAGATGTTGGATGTAAGTTTGGGGTATTGAGTTCCAAGCATCCTCAGCCTGGACGCGTAAATCAAGGATGGTCGTGGCTGGCCGGGGAGACCGGATAAGTCGTTGTCCCATAAAATCCCACACGTGCTCAATGGGGGACAAATCCGGTGAACGTGCACGCCATGGAAGTTGTCTCACACACTGAAGTACATGTTGCGTTGCACGTGCCGTGTGAGGGCGTGTGTTATCTTGCTGGAAAACACCACGATGGACCGACTTTACAAATGGCACAACAACGGGCTGAATGATGTTGTTGATGTAGGAGGTGCTGTTTAACGTACCCGGTACAAACACTAGTTGTGTACGGGAGTGATAGCTGATCGCTCCCCACACCAGGAGACCAGATGTAGACTCTGTGTGTCGCTGGCGGATGCAAGAAGGGTGGAGACGCTCACCTGTGCGTCTGCGAACACGCATACGGCCATCGGAGGCTCCCAAGCAGAATCTGCTTTCATCGCTGAACACGACAGATCGCCATTGCGTTCTCCAGTGCAGACGTTGGCGAGACCACTGCAGACGTTCCTGACGGTGGGCTGTAGTCAGAGGTACACATGCCAGAGGCACACGTGCACGTAGTCCTGCATCCAGTAGACTGTTGCGGATTGTTCGCACAGTCACCTCAGGTGCAACGGCAGCTCGGATTTGCGTCGCAGTGGATGTTCTGCTTGACAACGCCGCTCTTCTTACGCGTCGATCGGTCCGCTCATCAGTCCGTCTGTGATTCCCGGCTTCACGTCTTCTCGTGTGGGAATGTTCCTCGGACCATCTACGCCAACACCGATACTTCCCGTCGAATTCGCTCCGCAATACGACCACCCGGCCTCGCCGAGTCCGACAAGACGACCTCGCTCAAAGTCCTATAACTGCTGAAATCGTACACGTTTTCCATGTCCAGGCATTGCAGCTTCTTCAGGGTCTTCGCACATGTCCGTACGCCGACGACTGATTACATTCACTTCGCCGAACTCCTTAAATATCACCGACGATAGTTTGCATATTATGCCGTGCTGTGGCGTAAGCGCTCACCGGTTGGTCCCGAAATTAACATCACACCTACGTAAACTTGACCATTAACATATGTAAATTTCATGATCGTCCGCCAATTCCTTCTTGGTGTTCTCTTTTCACTTTTCGCCAGTGTATAACCAAAAGCCTAATGTTAAGAAATAGGAAGTCCGAAATATTCTTTCTTTCCATCCTTGGTTTGCATCACGGAGATTATATTACTGGAGACACCACTCTTATTCACGCCGCATTGGCCCCCATAAGTCACCGTCCGTGCTCAAATGACGTCATGAGCAGGCACGACGCAGCCGCAGAAAAGAAGCTGCTTCGAAATAAATGGAACAAAAGCTTCTAAGCGTGTAAACAGATAAAATGAGTAATTCAATAATCTTTATCAATGATACACAATCTTACTGTTTTATCAACGGTATAATTTAGTTCCTTTTGCCTGCTTGTGACGTCACACCACAGATTTTTTTGATTGGATGTTTAACGACCACCGTGAGCAACTCAATGGGCTATAAGCAATCGCCCGTCCCTAATTTAGGGTCACTGGTTCCAGGGAAGGGAGAGAGCCAGTGCCGTAAGACAAACACAACATCCATGCCTGACCGGGATTCGAACCCGGACCCCTTACGGACAAATGATCAGAGACCAGTGCCTTAGGCCACTGCGCCACCGGGGCGGCACACCACAGATTAGCTGTGACCTATGGCGACAGAGCCAGTGGTGTCTCCAGTAATATCACTTCCTTGGTTTGCATGCGCTAAGCAAAACTGCTTTAGTCACAGGAAGTGACGTCACGTTCCCGAACTCTCGCAGCGCAGACTCTCACCACCTCAGAGCAGGGCCCGATTTACTACATGCGAGGCCCAGGGCACAAAACATTTTCGGGGGCCCCCTCCTTATTCTCTATCGACCAAATAATAGTCATTGTGTGCAGCGTAGCAGAATGTAGACGTACATGCGTACGCTGATAGTTCCCAAATCATTAGCAGGTTTGCAAATCGTTTTTTCATGTAGATTAAAAAAATAAAAATGCTAGGCCTATATACAGCGATTAAAACACTTACTCAACGCTTAACTCAGATTAATATACTTAATTCTAGTTTAACTGAAGAAAATTATTTTTCACATCTTCTGAGTTCTTTTGTTTTTACAGACATTTCTGGCCTCTAGATTTTATCAAGGCCTGTTTGTTCTCAATGTATACGCACTGTATTAAAAGTTTTGTTTACACAGAATTTAAATTTTATTGCCAGGTTCCTCTTTCAGTTGCCAATTAATTTTTTTATTGCAGGTTTAACGACCACCGGGAGCAACTCAATGGGCTATAAGCAGTCGCCCGTCCCTAATTTAGGGTCACTGGTTCCAGGGAAGGGAGAGAGCCAGTGCCGTAAGACAAACACAACATCCATGCCTGACCGGGATTCGAACCCGGACCCCTTACGGACGAATGATCAGAGGCCAGCGCCTTAGACCACTGCGCCACCGGGGCGGAGCCAATTAAATACAAATATTTCCTTTTGCATTTTGTAAGTCCAGTATGTTTGAATTAACTTGTTGAAAATCATATTTATAATTTTTG
The DNA here is from genome assembly GCA_039090855.1 of Macrothele yani. Taxonomy (NCBI): domain Eukaryota; kingdom Metazoa; phylum Arthropoda; class Arachnida; order Araneae; family Macrothelidae; genus Macrothele; species Macrothele yani. The sequence continues at coordinate 97,022,624 of CM076992.1, read as the reverse complement.
AAGGTTCATTGATAGAACTGTTTTTCTGGATATAAAAACTTTCTTTAATTAATCTCTTGTTTTTATGAGGTTCGTAGTCCTATATTTTAATATTTTGCCATAAAAGTCTATTTTACACACATTGCTGCACATTCAATTAGAACGTACTATTTTGTCCTCATTGGAATCTGTAATGTTCTAATAATTATTTGTTTTATTAATTTTCCTTTAAATTATCTTATTCTATTTTCATGGTTTGCAGGTTGGCAGCGAGTCTTCTGTTTCAATAGCTGTGTACGCAGATACATTTTATTTTTATACAACTCTGGCTGTGCGGGTACAACTGGTTGATCAGTAGTTTGTGGTGTTAATGACCCACATAGACTCTAACTATAACAATATATCTATGACAAAATGGATGGACATCTTAATTTTAGTGAATATTGTGGTCTTGCAATGTACTGATTCTTGCGTCTAGAACATGAGAACAATGCATCCAACAAAAAATGTGAACTAAAACAAGAAAAAAAAAATCCATGGTGACCTCCACTGTACTTCCTCATAAATAGGGATGTGAAACTGCATAAAAAATTGAAAGAGTGCTATGGGAACTCCTACTTCCAGCTTCACGGTTTCTACCAAGATCAAATCAGCGCATCATGATCAATATATCAGGAAACTGCAAAAAATAAAATTTTGTGTTGATGAGGAAGAGTCTGAGTTACACACACACACACAAAAAGTAATAACAAAACAAAAAACATAATAATCTGAAAAGCTGAGGGAACACCTAGTCCGTTTCAATTTTTGGTAAATGTGTTGTACTTCGGCGTCCTAAATTATTTGGTCAGAAAAGTTGTAAAATTAAAAAAAAAGCATATTAAAGATGTTTACCGAAACACTTACCTCCAAGTAGTCCAAGTAGGATGAGTAAACACACGCTGCGGCGACAACCTGAAGCTTTGCTCCGTTGAAAGGAAGGTTTGCTGCAGCTGGGAATTCATGGGCAGAAGTGTACAACAGGAATCAGGTACGCTCTTGTCAGGAAAGAGTAACAGAATATACTGCTACGCTAAAGAATGTAGTTTGTAATTTCTGTCTCACTTTTTAAAAAAACATGCAGAGACTGTCTTCGTTCTTTGGCATGTTTCGTGATACGAAATAGTAAGTATGCACATGCCTTTCTTGTTTCTAGAAAAGCGTTAGAGTAGGTATCGCATTCTATCTAACGGAAGTTAGATGGCAAGTATCAAAGTGAAAGTTTGATTACTAAATAAAATAAAAAAGCTTCCACGGAGAAATGAGTTCATACAATCAGCATCAAAGAATCCCATGTGAAAAAAACAAGAAACTGTCCGATTGCGATGTCATGAACTGACACCGAAATTAACTATTTTCTGTAGCGTAGCACTACACTCTTTCCTGACAACGGCGTACCCGGTTCCTGTTGTACTATTCCGCCCATGAATGTCCTGGCTGCAGCGATCCTTCCTTTCAACGGAGCACAGCTTCATGTCAACGCCTCAACGTTGTTTAAGGCCTCCCGCACTGTCTGCTGACTCGTCATACTTGGAGTTCAAGTTTTTCGGTAAACATCTTTAATATCCATTCTAACGATGAAATTTTTTCACCATTTCCCCTTAAATTGCATATTTTAGAATCTGTGCGTCACACTTTTTAGAAATTTTACAACTTTTCCGACCAAATAATTTACCACGCTAAACTACACATTTACCCAATTTTTACCAAAATCTAATGAGCACATAATGACATGAATGTATAAATTGTCCAATGTCAAACAAAACTGACAATACGATGACAAAGTGCTGTGTTTGGGCACCAGATCTTTTTATTTGTAATAACTCGTTTACTATTCTTTATTTTTAGGAATGAATAAAAACAATTGAAAATTTACCTCCTATATCAGGACGAAACAGTTGGGTTGAATATTTTTCTTTTACATTTCCTAGATGCAAAGTCATGTATCAGAGAATCATAATTTAAAGACTGTGTCACATCACTCTCCAAAGACAGCAGATCTAATGATGACAGTTTCGTTTGTCGCATGGTTGATAGTAAGGGATTTTTCAGTCTTTTCAGCAAAGAAAATGATCTCTCACTTGTGTAATTTGAAATCGGTAATGTCATGAACATTCTAAGTGCAGTCTCAGTGTTCGGAAATGTGGCTTCTAAATTGTTTACCTTCAAAGTTTGCAGCATCTGGGGAATGGTTGCATGCTCCCCCATCATTGAGGAGAATTGCAAAAACTCATCTGCAAACTGGTCGTCAAGGTCATTGTTATAGTATTCCTGCAATGCTTTTGCACCTTCAAAAATTTCAGATCTTGATTTTTTTGTAAAAAATTCAAATTTTCTCATTATATTTTCATAAGCACTTTTTCTGCTTGAAAGCTGAGTGACTAAAGTATCACAAAGCACATAATAAACTTGAGTTCTAAATATATCCCTTGCACTGAATTCTATATGTTCAATGTTACATTCATCTAGGTGTTTATTCTGGGGCACCTTCTTTCTTCGGGAATCATGACCATGGTATTGCACATTTTCAGACACTAATGTTTTAGCTTCTATAATGAATTAGCTTTAATACTCCTTTTTGCTAAGCTAATTATTATGAATGAATAATGCTCTAAGCTTCAAACTAATGAATTCCCAAAAGGGTGTTGTTACTCGTTAATTATGAACTTAAACAAAGTCTCAACGCTGGTTATTTATATTAAGTAATCAAAGTCATAAACCTAACAGCCAGACAGAGGTCTGACAAAACTAAGAATTGAGAAAGACTGAACTTACTGAACAACTATTTATTTCCCAGACTCGTGGTCAACTAAGGCACTCATATATCTTGTACATAATAATGAATAAACTTTCCTCTTATAGTACGCACACCTCCAACACAACTCCAACGCAACAACACAACACAACACCTACTCGTCTCGATGAACGCGCCTATATACGAGCTACCACCACGTCATGACTTACACTCATTGCCAGATCTCATTCAGCGGGTGAAATAATATTCCGTTCAGTAGGAAGATAATTTACATAGTAAAATAAAATAACTAGAGATAGTAAAATCAAAAGGAAAGTGAATATAGAGTATACGTTACACTTCCTCTTCATAGACTTCAAAATTTTCCCTCACGAATTGAATGAATTCAATTAACGACTGGAAAATGTTAGGTACTTCAGAAATATTTTCTTTTGGATTCTGGCAAGTTTGATTTGCACAGTTTAATCTCTGAAGTATTGTGTCCCAAACTACTGTGCTGATCGATATTTCCATTGTTCTCATTTTCTTCAGCAGTGATTTTGCTTCATCTCTTGTCTTAGGAGAATCATCAACATTTTCTGACAGAAATACTAAAACTTTCTCTATTTCACGATAATTTTTCCTCACTGATCGTGTAGCTGCAGCATCTGCACACCATCTGGTAACTGACCGACTCTTCAGTGTGAGTGATGAATTTCCATGTGCTTCCTGGACTTTCTCCTGAAGTATATTTTAACGGTGAGTTGATGCAGAAAAGAAAAGTAGAGTTTTTGCAAAAATGTGAAAAAAGAGATAACTTTACCACAACTATCTATGCTATTCACACCAACTAAAGTTAAAGTGTGAGCAGAACATGGCACACATTCCGCTAGTGGATTGATTTCCTTAATGCGTGTTTGAACACCAGAATACTTCCCAGACATGTTGCTGGCATTGTCATAGCTTTGGCCTCTGACATTCATAATATCCAAGCTAGCCTCCTGTAGAAAAGATATCATGGTATTTGTAATGTTTTCTGCAGTATGTCCATGGAATGGAATAAATGCCAAAAACCGTTCTTTTGCTTCACAATCTTTGTTGACATACCTTATGATAAAAGCCAGTTGATCTATGTGTGTAATGTCTGGAGTAGAGTCAACTATGACAGAAAAAGATTTTGACGTTTTTATTTCATCAGTGATGGCATTAAAAACACGTACAGCCATTAATTCAACAAATTCATCCACACATGTTGAAGATAAGTAACTGGTATTACCACTTCCTGGATTCCCACATTTTTCCAAGTGTTGAGCTAAGAATGGATCAAATTCTGCAATTAATTCTAAGCAGCCCAGGAAATTTCCATTCCGAACTGATCCAATTGTTTCATCATCACCATACATTGGCAACCCACGAACTGAGAGATACTTAACTGTTGCAACAACTCTATGCAAAACATCTTGCCAGTACTTGGATTCATTCCGATACTGCATAACTATCTGACAGTCAATGCGTGCAGAAGCATTCATGCGTGATGAATAGTCACATACTGCTTGCCTGTGTATGTGTGAATTTTCATGCTCTGTAAGACGTTCACTTGCATGCTTCCAGTCAGAAAAACCTGTGGATCCTAATGCTGTAGTGCTCCTAGCATGCAATTTGCATATCCAGCAGAATAGTAAACAAGTTGATGGGGATAAAAGAAGCCAATCGCGTTTTACCTTCTCATTATTTTTTTTTTATTCTGAAAAAATTACCTTCTGTTAGAAAACGTTTTTTACCACATATATCCTTCCCTGTGAATGCCAGCAACTTCAAATCTTGGACTGGTGGATCGCTCAAAAAGCATTCGCGCATTTCTTCTGTAATTTCTCCCCATAAGGCAGGATCCACTGCATTCATTGTGGAACTTGTGCTCTCTTCATTAGATGAATTCAAAAGATTTCCCAAATTAGGAGCATCTGTGATGTTAGATGATTCTGAAGTCAGATTACTGGCTTCCAAAGACAAATCACGCTCAAGAGACTCACCAGTAGTAAAATTAGATGAATTTGTAGAACGTTTGGGACCAAGTGAAATATCCAATTTTTTAATGGCAAAACGTTCAATGCTACCATGCTGCATGTCATCATACTTCAGTTTCAATTGTTTGGTTTTCCGTTTAGCGCTGCCTGATAAGTATGTACGTTTTGACATAATTTAACTGTTAAATAATTCAACTTAAATATATTGTTACAACTAACTAAATTTGATTATATATAAATTTAACAAATATTCAACATTCCATCAGACTACAAGAAACGCAACGCAAAATACAACCAAGCCTTCGTGGTTACAGTTACGACAACGACAAGCCGTGTGCAGGAAGTTGAATGAGCCGCCCCGGTGGCGCAGTGGTCTAAGCGATGGCCTCTGATCATTTGTCCGTAAGGGGTCCGGGTTCGAATCCCGTGAGGCATGGGTGTTGTGTTTGTCTTACGGCACTGGATCTTTCCCTTCCCTGGAACCAGTGACACTAAATTAGGGACGGGCGACTGCTTATAGCCCATTGAGTTGCTCACGGTGGTCGTTAAACCTCCAATCTGCCGCCCCGGTGGCGCAGTGGTCTAAGGCGTTGGCCTCTGATCATTCGTCCGAAGGGGTCCGGGTTCGAATCCCGGTGAGGCATGGATGTTGTGTTTGTCTTACGGCACTGGCTCTCTCCCTTCCCTGGAACCAGTGACCCTAAATTAGTGACGGGCGACCGCTTATAGCCCATTGAGTTGCTCACGGTGGTCGTTAAACCTCCAATCAAAAAAAAAAAAAAAAAAAACCTCCAATCAAAAAAAAAAAAAAAAAAAAGTTGAATGATCAGTTGAGTTTAGGTGCGTTCGGAAACGCAAGAAAAGGCACGTGACTCAATGGAAGCGATCCTTTTTCTCAATGGCCACCTGAAGGCTATTAAACCACTGAAACTCATTAATGGCCACGTGTTTACGTGAAATTCGAAACTCAAACTCACTGTGTGTAAGTACCACATCTATAAACACATGGCTCATGAGCATGCAAAAGTAAAAATAATAAATTTTGAATATACACACACAAAATTCCCATTAACTAAGTACACATTTAATTCAAATTTGGGGGCCCCCAAAATCGGGGGCCCTGTGCACGTGCCCCGTGTGCCCTCCCGTAAATCAGGGCCTGCCTCAGAGGACAGAAATAGCTGATCTGTTCCGATCCTCTCTCTGTCATGGTGGAAGTCTGAGGGAGTTCGGAGACGTGACGTCATCTCCTGTGCCAAAAGCAGTTTCGCTTATCGCATGCAAACAAAGAATATTACGGACTTCGTATTTCTCAACATTAGGGTTTTGGTTATATTTTAAACATGGTTCATTGCACATGCGCAGTATGCAAGTAACCATGTGCAGTATGCACTTCCGCTCAAAAAATCATTATTATTTTTTATTTTTTAAAGGAATACCAACACATATTTTCCTACTTTTTCTGGAACGTTTTAATTATGGGAACGATTATTTAATCTCATTTTTTTTCATGACTGTATGAGTAGAGCAAGGTCCGAAAAACCCATAGAGATATACAGGAGATTATCGAGGTAGGTAAGTAGATTTTAATGGCGCAAGGGCCAGGGTTGGCCAAAGAGCGCCAAACATAAGACATCAAAAGAGAACAAAATCAATAAAACACGTACACAAGGTTAAAAACAGGATGAAGCGGTAAAAATGAAAGATGGAAATGAATAAGGTAAAAACTAGATTAGGTTAAAAAAGTCAATTTCCTTAAAAAAAGGAGAACACTGCGGACAGATCGCAGTCCTCACAAATAATAGTTTGCAGCGTAGCTGCTCCTTCGTCCAACAGATGAGAGTGAAAATGATGAAAACGATGATCACAAAACCGAACACAAGTACACAAAACATGAAGGACAGTGAGACGACTGTTGCACGCCTCACACACCAGGACACACTCGCCACACAGCAAAAAGCGGTGAGTAAAACGACAGTGCCCAATGCGGAGACGCGCAAGAACAACTTCCTCACGACGGTTCTTCCGCAAACTAGACTTCCATAGTCCGATCTGTGGTTTGATGGCATAGAGTTTATTGCTGCCTTGCTGAGACCACAGGGACTGCCACTCATCCATAACAAATTTCCGGATCAACGGCCGATAATCTCGGAAAGACAGTGGCAGCCGAGCTGGCGACATCGAGGAAACAGACCTGGCAGAGAGATCTGCAAGCTCGTTACCCCGGATCCCAACATGACCAGGAACCCAACAGAATCGGACCAGGAAGCCATCACCCTCCAAAGTTCCAAGAAGACGACGGACATCACGGGTGACAGGTGAGTCCGTGTCCTCTGGAGAAGATAAAACTTGGATGACGGACTGGGAATCAGAGCAAACCATAGCGCGACGATGTGATCGAGACCGTATGTGGCACAACGCAAGGTGTACCGCACGCATCTCTGCCGAAAAGATGGTGGATTCAGGCGGAAGCCTCTCAGCATGTGAGGCATCGCCACACACAAAAGCGGATCCAATGACATCCCCGGATTTCGAGCCATCGGAGAACACAGGCACTAAATCCGGGAAGAGAGACTGTATTTCAGCAAAGAGCTGCTGGTACACCAGAGCAGGAGTGGAAGACTTTGGCCAAACACAAAGAGAAAGGTCAGCCGTTGCTTGAACGGGATGCCAAGGAGGTTGGTTAAAAAGGGTGGTCAAACCAATCCTGGACAAGTTGAGACCAGCATCGCGCACTATGGCAGACATCCGAATCCCGAACGTCGGAACACAGGAGGGGCGGTTGGAAAATAAGCGGACACAGCCCGGTTGGAAGATGGAACCATGCAGCGGATGATCAGGAAGAGATTTCAGTTTTGTGTAAAACTGAAGAGACAGCTGCTTACGACGGATGCATAACGGCGGCTCATGAGCCTCCGCATACAGGCTATGCACGGGAGAGGTACGGAAAGCACCAGTACATAGCCGCAATGCCTGGTGATGGACGGGGTCCAAAGGCTTTAAAACTGATGGACGTGCTGAACCGTACGTAATGCATCCGAAGTCTAACTTTGACCGAATCAGAGAATGGTAAATGCGAAGCATTGAGCACTTGTCAGCCCCCCAAGATGTTCGAGAGAGGACCTTCAGGATACTCAATGACTTCGTGCACTTCACCTTTAAAGACTGGATGTGAGGTCGGAAGGTGAGTGCCCGGTCAAATGTTAGCCCAAGGAACTTGACTTCTGACACCACAGGGATGGTAGAACACCCCAGACGGAGGCTGGGGTCTGGGTGAAGGCCCCGTTTGCGGCAAAAATGCACGCAAACGGTCTTCTGGGTCGAGAAGCCAAATCCATTGTGGGAGGCCCAGGTAGAGATCTTATTAATGGCAGACTGCAGCTGCCGCTCAATAGTGCGCATGTTGACAGATGCGCGAGAGATCTGCAGATCATCCACGTACATGGAGCCACGAACCGACGGAGGAAGTAGAGTGAAAATATGATTTACACGAAGGATGAACAATGTCACAGAAAGAATGGAGCCTTGAGGGACACCCTGCTCTTTTGGGTATAACGCAGAGAGGGTCGATCCGACGCGCACATGGAACATCCGGTTCTGGAGAAATCCGGCAATGAAGGTTGGCAAATTTCTCCGCAATCCGCAGTCACGCAGATCACGGAGAATGCCGTATCTCCAGGTTCGATCGTAAGCTTTTTCCATGTTGAAGAACACGGAGACCATGTGCTGACGCCGGACAAACGCCTCCCGGACAGACGTCTCAAGGCGAAGATGATGATCGGAGGTGGAACGGAATTTCCGAAATCCACTCTGATGAGGTGAAAGAAGGTGACGTGATTCCAAATAAAAAACCAAACGAAAATTGATGATGCGCTCTAGTACTTTGCAAAGGCAGCTCGTCATAGCAATTGGTCGGTAGTTCAACGGGTTAGCGGGATTTTTACCAGGTTTGAGAACAGGAACGACAATGGCAGTGCGCCAAGATTCGGGAAAGTCACGCTCGTGCCAGATCCTGTTAAACAGGACCAGCAGACATTCAAGAGAGGACGGAGAAAGGTGCTTCAGCATTTCATAATGGATGTTATCCGGTCCGACAGATGTTCGGCCGGACCGATTCAGGGCAATCTTCAGTTCGACGGCAGTCAGCGGGCTGTTATAATCGGCAGCGGAAAACGGTCCAAAGGAAACCTTGGACCGTTCAAGCCGCGGCTGTACCTGCCGGAACGAAGCAGCGTAATTTCGGCTGCTAGACACCGGAAGAAAATGCGGCGCCCAGACAATCAGCAATACCCTGAGCGTCAGCAACCGTTCCTCCACCACTCTCAAGAATGGAGATTTCCCCAGAAGGGTACTTACCCCGAATCTTACGGATCCTGTCCCAAACGCTCTTAGAGCTGGTAGTGGTGTTAATCCCGGATACGTAACGTATCCAAGATTCCCGTTGGCTACGACGACGTACCAAACGCGCGTAAGATTTTGCTGTCTTGAAAGCAAGTAGGTTCGCGTCGGTGGGGTACCGACGAAACCTACCCCAAGCCCGATGTTGGGCCTGACGAGCCGCCTTGCAAGTGGAATTCCACCAAGGTCGCGGGCAACGTGGAAGTTTAGTCAACGTCCTGGGGATGGTAGGTTCTGTCGCTTGCAAAATACAATCCGTAACCGCCGCAACAGCTTCATCGATCGTACCCGAGGTCACCATGTCTGGAGTAATGGTCGCTGAAGCCGTGAAAGAGTCCCACTTGGCTCGATCGATAGCCCATCTAGCAGGGCGAGTAGGATGACGGTACCCGTCACCTGCTAGACGGAGAAAGATGGGAAAGTGATCACTGCCAAGGGGATCATCAGACACGCTCCAGGACCAGTCAGGATATAACGATGGTGAACTCAAGGACAGATCAATGGCTGAGTACGAGCGGGTGGGTTCATGAAAATAAGTGACTGCCCCGGTGTTGTGGAGACAGAGGGACGTGTTGGAGAGAAGAGACTCAACAACACGGCCCCTGGAGTCACGAGTGGAAGAACCCCACAACGGATTGTGTGCATTGAAATCTCCGAAGATGAAGAAAGGAGGCGGCAGCTGGTCGACTAAATCTTCCAGATCCGAAAGGCTCACAGCTTCATTTGGTGGCATGTAAATGGAACACACTGTGAACAGTATGTCCACAGATAGTCTCACTGCCACTGCCTGCAAAGTCGTCCGAAGGGCAACTGCAGTGACAGGAATACCATGAGTAACAACAACGGCCACTCCTCCGCAGGCGATAACACCTTCCTCATGATCTTTGCGGAAAATTGAATATCTCCGCAGCGGAAAAGTGTCCGTTGTTCGAAGCTTTGTCTCCTGGAGGCAAACGCACACAGGTGTGTGCGAAGACAGTAAGCCTTTCAGATCATCAATTCGTGGTCGCAGACCTCGGCAATTCCACTGAATGAGCGTAGCCATAATGAAAAATAAAAGGAAAGGATGAAAAACAAAAATGACAGACGACTAGAATGTCTCCGAGTCGTCCATCAGCTCCTGACCATCTGCAATGTCCGGAGGCAACAAAGGGCTGTGCTTACTCACACAGGGCTGCGCTACCGGGGGTTTTGGTGGTTTTACCCTGCTCTGTTTCGAGGGGGAGGATCCTGATTTCACCTTTTCCGGCTTCTTCTTAGTTGCGCCCTGGGCCTGGGTCCCAGTGCTGGCAGAGGATGTTTTCTGCACATAGGATGTTTTAGGCGTCGATGTTGATGGCGCCTTGAATTCAATGCGGCGAGACTTCAGTGCCTCCAATCCGGCAGCAACGATGTCCTCAAAATCATAAGGACACCGCGCTGGGATGGTCACTTCAGTCTGCACCGCAACAGTAGCCTTCTGGACCACAACCGATGCATAGGAGCGCCGGCCTGTTGGTAGAGGAGCTATCCGCCGTCTGGCTTCAGGATAAGACAGATTAATCCAGAAAGGACTCTTCGAACTGAGGGATTGTGCTGGATCAACAGAATGAATCAGAAGAAACAGATCATTGCAGTTGGAACTGAGCAGTTTCTTAGTGGAGGAGGGCGACCCATCCTCCACACGGCGTTTCAAAGGTACAGCATTTGAAACACTTTTGTTTGCCATGAAGAATAGAAAAGATTCGTCCGCCGACCTCCCCACCCACTACCGAGCCCAACGAGGGAGAGTCGGAGGTCCGCAAGCCCAAGAGGACGCAGGACACGGCTCTAGGGATAGTCAGCGGATATAGCAAGTTGGTAGGGCAGACACACGCTCAGCGTGCACCCAGACTTTCCCGTGCCAGGAGAACACCCCTTTGGCATGCCCACCCTACCCCCAAACTCACCCAGCCGAACAGAACGACAAGCCGCTAGAAGTCTGGACGCAACTCGGCCACAGACTTCCTGACCAGGAGTGGGTTAGCTCCCAGCCTCCCGTTTAGGGTGAAGCAGAGGGCAAAGAGGAGTATTGGCATCTGGAGACAACTACAACCCGGCCCCCAGATACCTCAGCCTCCAGCATCCCCTTTTCCACCTGTACGGGTCACCGCACACGGCAAACATGCAGGTAGGTCTAAGCTAACCAGCTCCGGAAAAACAGAAAAGTAACATAAAAGAGAAAAAACAGGGAAGAGAACGAGGAACAAAACCCGGAACTGGCGCCTCATCACAACCTCAGCAGCCTACAACTGAGGCGGGTACATGTCACTATATGAACGAAAGACGAAAAAAGCAAAACAATAAGAGAAAATCGGCTCGGGCCGTGGGGACGCCATCCCCCATCAGCTGGATGAACAGCTGTCCCTTCGGTGATGTAATTGTCAAAGCCGCAGAGGCAATAGAAACCGTCACAAGGTTAGCTCGGGCCGTGGGGGCGCCGCTCCCCAAATAACTGGAAAACCAGTTATCCCCGTGCGGGGAGGCTGTTGTTGCAAACTCCTCCTTCTTCTAACCTCCTTGATACGGACATGGCTTTCTGCGATTAATCGTATAATACATACAATTAATCGCAGAAAGCCATGGTACGGATAACATTCTTAGCTGTTGTTAGATCGTTGCCTAGGTTCGGGGTATTTTTGCATTGATTCTGGAATTAGAGAATAGTATAATGGAGAATTCGGTGAAAAATAGCAATTCATATTGTTGCGTAACGCAGTGTCGTTCCCATGGTTCCAGCTATGTTTTTCACAAGTTAGTACAAACGCTTGTGCCGTGTACTTGAAATCCTTCAAGTGAAATACTACTAACTTAGTAACTGTTTGAATGAATAATGAACAAGACATGATTTTATTTTATAGTAATAATTTAAAATTCCGTATTTCTACATGCTCTTGAAAACAAGTAATTACTGTTATCGATATAAATTTAAACTTCATTAAGGAACAAGATTTGCAATGTTCTGTCAACAGTCAGTAGTTCAAAAACACTGAGAACAGAATGATGATCAACAATTACCAATCCAAAAACACTGTTTTAGGAATGTTCAAAAATTACAAATTTGTTATTGTTGACAGAGTATTGAAAATGAATCCTGAAAATCGTCAAGTGAAACAAAATGTCGATAAATGTGTAAATTAGCGTTCTAAGTTATTTCGTCAGAAAAATTTTAGTACCTGGAAAAAGTGCGACTTACAGATTTTAGAGTATGGAAAATAATGGCAAAGGGTACAGAAATTTCATATTTTAAATGTGTTTTAAAGATTTTTTTTTCGTTATATTTACCTGTAAGTGCTATGGTGTTACGAAACGCCGCGGTAAGCCTAACGTATCGCTACCGCACGATGTCATGCGTTGCTCCGTTTAAAAGAAGGTTCTTTGCTGCACCGAAACGACGGGCGGAAGAGTACAAGAGAAAGCGGTTATGTTGTTGGCAGGAGAGCGATAAATGTTGTAGTGATACGCTACAGAAAATAGGACCAGACTATCCACCCTTTATTTTGTTGTATCTGTACGTTGTTGGCACCGGAAAAAACGTCTTTGATTTTCAAAAGATACGTATTAGTGAGATAGAAACTGACCTGCGAAGAAAGTATTGACAGGAGAACCAAAAGTACAGTGGCACAGCAAACGCTTGACATTGTCGTGGTAGCGATGCTTTAGGCCTAACGCACCATCTCTTCACAGCATCGCACTTACAGATAAATAATTCAGTGGCGGCTTTTCAGGTGAAGTGCCTCTTCACCTATTTCATTTGAAATAAGGTTTTTTATTTAATAATTTCGTATAATATATTCTTTTTTTTTTTTGCCTTTATTGAGTGCCAAAATTTTGATTAGATATCAATTCACAACGCGTGTTCAATACGGAAAAAAAAGTCCTTATACGCAAAACAGTTCAAGTGAAGAGCTGAAATGAGAATGCTTGGAAGTCTGCAGTTTTCTTTTTTTTTTTTTTTTTTTTTTTGATTGGAGGTTTAACGACCACCGTGAGCAACTCAATGGGCTATAAGCAATCGCCCGTCCCTAATTTAGGGTCACTGGTTCCAGGGAAGGGAGAGAGCCAGTGCCGTAAGACAAAAACAAAACATGCCTCACCGGGATTCGAACCCGGACCCTGTTCGAACGAATGGTCAGAGGCCATCGCTTAGACCACTGCGCTACCGGGGCGGCCTGCAGTTTTCGTCCGAGTTGTCATGGTAACTGTGACCAGGCCCTGATTTACGGGAGGGCACACGGGGCACGTGCCCAGGGCCCCGATTTTGTGGGGGCCTCAAATTTGCATTAAATCTGTACTTAGTTAATGGGAATTTTTTTTTTTTTTGATTGGAGGTTTAACGACCACCGTGAGCAACTCAATGGGCTATAAGCAGTCGCCCGTCCCTAATTTAGGGTCACTGGTTCCAGGGCAGGGAGAGAGCCAGTGCCGTAAGACAAACACAACATCCATGCCTCACCGGGATTCGAACCCGGACCCCTCACGGACGAATGATCATAGGCCAGTGCCTTAGACCACTGCGCCACCGGGGCGGCGGGAATTTTGTGTGTGTATATTCAAAATTTATTTTTTTTTTTTTACTTTTGCATGTTCATGAGTCATGTGTTTATAGATGTGGTACTTACACGCAGTGAGTTTGAGTTTTCGAATTTTGCGTAAACACGTGGCCATTAATGAGTTTCAGTGGTTTAATAACCTTCAGGTGGCCATTAAGAAGGAGGATCGCTTCCATTGATCCACGTGCCTTTTCTTGCTTTTCCGAACGCACCTAAACTCAACTGATCCTTTTTTTTTTTTTTTTTTTTTGATTGGAGGTTTAACGACCACCGTGAGCAACTCAATGGGCTATACAGTCGCCCGTCCCTAATTTAGGGTCACTGGTTCCAGGGGAAGAGAGCCAGTGCCGTAAGACAAACACAACATCCATGCCTCACCGGGATTGAACCCGGACCCCTTACGGACAGAATGATCATAGGCCAGTGCCTTGAACCACTGCGCCACCGGGGCAGCCAACTGATCCTTTAACTTCTTTTTTTTTTTTTTTTTTTTTTTATTGGAGGTTTAACGACCACCGTGAGCAACTCAATGGGCTATAAGCAGTCGCCCGTCCCTAATTTAGGGTCACTGGTTCCAGGGAAGGGAGAGAGCCAGTGCCGTAAGACAAACACAAACAACATCCATGCCTCACCGGGATTCGAACCCGGACCCCTTACGGACGAATGATCAGAGGCCAACGCCTTAGACCACTGTAACCACGAAGGCTTGGTTGTATTTTGCGTTGCGTTTCTTGTAGTCTGATGGAATGTTGAATATTTGTTAAATTTATATATAATCAAATTTAGTTAGTTGTAACAATATATTTAAGTTGAATTATTTAACAGTTAAATTATGTCAAAACGTACATACGTATCAGGCAGCGCTAAACGGAAAGCCAAACAATTGAAACTGAAGGATGATGACCTGCAGCATGGTAGCATTGAACGTTTTGCCATTAAAAAATTGGATATTTCACTTGGTCCCAAACGTTCTACAAATTCATCTAATTTTACTACTGGTGAGTCTCTTGAGCGTAATTTGTCTTTGGAAGCCAGTAATCTGACTTCAGAATCATCTAACATCACAGATGCTCCTAATTTGGGAAATCTTTTGAATTCATCTAATGAAGAGAGCACAAGTTCCACAATGAATGCAGTGGATCCTGCCTTATGGGGAGAAATTACAGAAGAAATGCGCGAGTGCTTTTTGAGCGATCCACCAGTCCAAGATTTGAAGTTGCTGGCATTCACAGGGAAGGATATATGTAGCAAAAAACGTTTTATAACAGAAGGTAAATTTTTCAGAATAAAAAAAATGAGAAGGTAAAACGCGACTGGCTTCTTTTATCCCCATCAACTTGTTTACTATTCTGCTGGAAATTTTTTTTTATTGGAGGTTTAACGACCACCGTGAGCAACTCAATGGGCTATAAGAAGTCGCCCGTCCCTAATTTAGGGTCACTGGTTCCAGGGAAGGGAGAAAGCCAGTGCCGTAAGACAAACACAACATCCATGCCTCACGGGGGCCGCCCCGGTGGCGCAGTGGTCTAAGGCGCTGGCCTCTGATCATTCGTCCGTAAGGGGTCCGGGTTCGAATCCCGGTCAGGCATGGATGTTGTGTTTGTCTTACGGCACTGGCTCTCTCCCTTCCCTGGAACCAGTGACCCTAAATTAGGGACGGGCGACTGCTTATAGCCCATTGAGTTGCTCACGGTGGTCGTTAAACCTCCAATCAAAAAAAAAATGCCTCACCGGGATTCGAACCCGGACCCCTTACGGACAAATGATCAGAGGCCAGCGCCTTAGACTGCTGGATATGCAAATTGTATGCCAGGAGCACTACAGCATTAGGATCCACAGGTTTTCATGACTGGAAGCATGCAAGTGAACGTCTTATAGAGCATGAAAATTCACACATACCCAGGCAAGCAGTATGTGACTATTCATCACGCATGAATGCTTCTGCACGCATTGACTGTCAGATAGTTATGCAGTATCGGAATGAATCCAAGTACTGGCAAGGAGTTTTGCATAGAGTTGTTGCAACAGTTAAGTATCTCTCAGTTCGTGGGTTGCCAATGTATGGTGATGATGAAACAATTGGATCAGTTCAGAATGGAAATTTCCTGGGCTGCTTAGAATTAATTGCAGAATTTGATCCATTCTTAGCTCAACACTTGGAAAAATGTGGGAATCCAGGAAGTGGTAACACCAGTTACTTATCTTCAACATGTGTGGATGAATTTGTTGAATTAATGGCTGTACGTGTTTTTAATGCCATCACTGATGAAATAAAAACGTCAAAATCTTTTTCTGTCATAGTTGACTCTACTCCAGACATTACACACATAGATCAACTGGCTTTTATCATAAGGTATGTCAACAAAGATTGTGAAGCAAAAGAACGGTTTTTGGCATTTATTCCATTCCATGGACATACTGCAGAAAACATTACAAATACCATGATATCTTTTCTACAGGAGGCTAGCTTGCATATTATGAATGTCACAGGCCAAAGCTATGACAATGCCAGCAACATTCCTGGGAAGTATTCTGGTGTTCAAACACGCATTAGGGAAATCAATCCACTAGCGGAATATGTGCCATGTTCTGCTCACACTTTAAATTTAGTTGGTGTGAATAGCATAGATAATTGTGGTAAAGTTCTTTCTTTTTTCACGTTTTTGCAAAACCTTTACTTTTCTTTCCTGCATCAACTCACCGTTGGAAGATGCTTCAGGAGAAAGTCCAAGAAGCACATGGAAATTAATCACTCACACTGAAGAGTCGGTCA
The DNA here is from genome assembly GCA_039090855.1 of Macrothele yani. NCBI lineage: Eukaryota > Metazoa > Arthropoda > Arachnida > Araneae > Macrothelidae > Macrothele > Macrothele yani. The sequence goes on along the minus strand of CM076992.1, from coordinate 97,006,106 downwards.
GGTACCAGATGGTGTGCAGATGCTGCAGCTACACGATCAGCGAGGAAAATTATCGTGAATTAGAGAAAGTTTTAGTATTTCTGTCAGAAAATGTAGTTGATTCTCCACAGACAAGAGATGAAGCAAAATCACTGCTGAGGAAAATGCGAACAATGGAAATATCGATCAGCACAGTAGTTTGGGACACAATACTTCAGAGATTAAACTGTGCAAATCAAACTTGTCAGAATCCAAAAGGAAATATTTCTGAAGTACCTAAAATTTTCCAGTCGTTGAACTACCTAAAATTTTCCAGTCGTTGAACTACCTAAAATTTTCCAGTCGTTAATTAAATTCATTCAATTCGTGAGGGAAAATTTTGAAGTCTATGAAGAGGAAGCTAAAACATTAGTGTCTGAAAATGTGCAATACCATGGTCATGATTCCCGAAGAAAGAAAGTGCCCAAGAATAAACACCTAGATGAATGTAACAGTGAACATATAGAACTCAGTGCAAGGGATATATTTAGAACTCAGGTTCATTACGTGTTTTTCTGCTTAAAAGCTGAGTGACTAAAGAGTCACTCAGCTTTCAAGCAGAAAAAGTGCTTATGAAAATATGAGAAAATTTGAATTTTTTACAAAAACATCAAGATCTGAAATTTTTGAAGGGGCAAAAGCATTGCAGGAATACTTTAACAATGACCTTGACGACCAGTTTGCAGATGAGTTTTTGCAATTCTACTCAATGATGGAAGAGCATGCAACCATTCCCCAGATGCTGTAAACTTTGAAGGTAAACAATTTAGAAGCCACATTTCCGAACACTGAGACTGCACTTAGAATGTTCATGACATTACCGATTTCAAATTGTACAAGTGAGAGATCATTTTCTTTGCTGAAAAGACTTAAAAATCCTTTATGATCAACCATGCGACAAACGAAACTGGCATCATTAGCTCTGCTGTCTTTGGAGAGTGATGTGACACAGTCTTTAAATTATGATTCTCTGATACATGACTTTGCATCTAGGAAATGTAGAAGAAAAATATTCAACCCAACTGTTTCGTCCTGATATAGGAGGTAAATTTTCAATTGTTTTTATTCATTCCTAAAAATAAAGAATAGTAACCGAGTTATTACAAATAAAAAGATCTGGTGCCCAAACACAGCACTTTGTCATCGTATTGTCAGTTTTGTTTGACATTGGACAATTTATACATTCATGTCATTATGTGCTCATTAGATTTTGGTAAAAATTGGGTAAATGTGTAGTTTAGCGTGGTAAATTATTTGGTCGGAAAAGTTGTAAAATTTCTAAAAAGTGTGACGCACAGATTCTAAAATATGCAATTTAAGGGGAAATGGTGAAAAAATTTCATCGTTAGAATGGATATTAAAGATGTTTACCGAAACTTGAACTCCAAGTATGACGAGTCAGCAGACGCTGCGGGAGGCCTTAAACAACGCTGAGGCGTTGACATGAAGCTGTGCTCCGTTGAAAGGAAGGATCGCTGCAGCCAGGATATTCACGGGCAGAATAGTACAACAGGAACCGGGTACGCTGTTGTCAGGAAAGAGTGTAGTGCTACGCTACAGAAAATAGTTAATTTCGGTGTCAGTTCATGACATCGCAATCGGACAGTTTCTTGTTTTTTTCACATGGGATTCTTTGATGCTGATTGTATGAACTCATTTCTCCGTGGAAGCTTTTTTATTTTATTTAGTAATCAAACTTTCACTTTGAGACTTGCCATCTAACTTCCGTTAGAGAGAATGCGACACCTACTCTAACGCTTTTCTAGAAACAAGAAAGGCATGTGCATACTTACTATTTCGTATCACGAAACATGCCAAAGAACGAAGACACTCTCTGCATGTTTCTTTAAAAAGTGAGACAGAAATTACAAACTACATTCTTTAGCGTAGCAGTATATTCTGTTACTCTTTCCTGACAAGAGCGTACCTGATTCCTGTTGTACACTTCTGCCCATGAATTCCCAGCCGCAGCAAACCTTCCTTTCAACGGAGCAAAGCTTCAGGTAGTCGCCGCAGCGTGTGTTTACTCATCTTACTTGGACTACTTGGAGGTACATTTTTCGGAAAACATCTTTAATATGATTTTATTTTATTTTTAATTTTACAACTTTTCTGACCAAATAATTTAGGACGCCGAAGTACAACACATTTACCAAAAATTGAACCGGACTAGGTGTTCCCCTCAGCTTTTCAGATTATTATTATTATGCTTTTTGTTTTGTTATTATTATTTTTTTTTGTGTAACTCAAACTCTTCCTCATCAACACAAAATTTTATGTTTTGCAGTTTTCTGATATATTGATCATGATGCGCTGATTTGATCTTGGTAGAAACCGGGAAGCTGGAAGTAGGAGTTCCCATAGCACTTTTTCAATTTTTTATGCAGCTTCACATCTCTATTTATGAGGAAGTCCAGTGGAGGTCACCATGGATTTTTTTTTCTTGTTTTAGTTCACATTTTTTGTCGGATGCATTGTTCTCATGTTCTAGACGCAAGAATCAGTGCATTGCAAGACCACAATATTCACTAAAATTAAGATGTCCATCCATTTTGTCATAGATATATTGTTATAGTTAGAGTCTATGGGGATCATTAACACCACAAACTACTGATCAACCAGTTGTCCCTGTACAGCCAGAGTTGCATAAAAATAAAATGTATCTGCGTACACAGACAGCTATTGAAACAGAAAACTCGCTGCCAACCCACAAACCATGATAACAATAGAATAAGATAATTTAAAGAAAAATTAATAAAACAAATAATTATTAGAACATTACAGATATCAATGAGGACAAAATAGTACATTCTAATTGAATGTGCAGCAATGTGTGTAAAATGGACTTTTATGGCAAAATATTAAAATATTGGACTACGAACCTCATAAAAACAAGAGATTAATTAAAGAAAGTTTTTATATCCAGAAAAACAGTTCTATCAATGAATTTTCAAAAATTATAAATATGGTTTTCAACAAGTTAATTAAAAAATACTGGACTTACAAAATGCATAAGGAAATATTTTTATTTAATTGGCAACTGAAAGAGGAACCTGGCAATAAAATTTAAATTCTGTGTAAACAAAACTTTTAATACAGTTCGTATACAGTCCGTATACATTGAGATGGGAAAAATAATTAAGTTTTTCAGTTAAAATAGAATTAAGTATATTAATCTGAGTAAAGCGTTGAGTAAGTGTTTTAATTGCTGTATATAGGCCTAACATTTTTATTTTTTAAATCTACTTGCAAAAACTATCTGCAAACCTGCTAATGATTTGGAAACTATCAGCGTACGCATGTACGTCTACATTCTGCTACTCTGCACACAGTGAATATTATTTGGTCGATAGAGAATAAGGAGGGGGGCCCCGGAAATGTTTTGTGCCCTGGGCCTCGCATGTGGTAAATCGGGCCCTGACTGTGACGTCACCCTCCCCTATCTGCCGGGCAAGTGAAGTGTTCTAGCTTGAGACGCCATGGCTCTGCACCTGCAGTCGTGACCTTCCGAAGAGATAAATGTAAATATACAATTTTTCAGTCGCTATGCGTTGTTTAAAAAATAACGTGGAAAGAGTGATGACATCGTCCATTTACATTATCTCCTCGTATTTGATATATATTAAATATTCCGAAGAGATCGCAGTGGAACGGGACGGATTGCCAAGGGTCTTTGCAATTCACTAGGGCTTTTTCCTTGCGTTGATTTTGGTGCATACTTTCCGAAAGAGATTTGTTTTTTCGTGTTTTGTGATTGTTTTTTAAAAACTTATTAGTTACTTTAGTATCGTGTACAGTTTAACTGATAGTGATAGTTTTCAGTATGTATCCTGTGAACGACATTGTCTGTAATTTATTGCAAACTCCGTTCAATCAGTGGACAGATGAAAATAAAAGAGACATTTTACTTCAAGGACGACCGACGGATTCACTGACAATTGTCACCAAGAAAGAAATCAAGAAGAGCGGTAAATCTTACAATATTAATTTTAAAAATTGTGGGTTTACTGAATATAAATGGCTTTGTAGCACTTCTGTGTTACAAAGAGTATTTTGTTGGCCCTGCTTATATTTTAGTAATAAAATTCGGCGTGGAATAAAGACAATTTTCAGATTTCTTAAATATAAAACGGTCACTTCACAAACGTGGTGATTCTAGCGAACACCTGAAATGCGAATTCATGCTAAATAATTTTGAAAAGAATCAGAATACCATTTCCGATGCCCTGAGGGAGAATGCTAGGCTTTTAAAAATGCATTTAAACAAAAGCGTCTGTTTAAATAGACTTTTCCTGCAGACAATGATTGATGCAGTACTGTATTTGAGTAAACAAGAACTAGCATTCCGTGACCATGACGAAGGCACTGACTCGATAAATCGTACAAATTCAAGGAATTGCTTTCACTGTTGATATCAAGAAGTCCTTTAAAAATTCAAAATCAATACGAAACGATAAAAAATGTCTTCACAGATGACTCAAAAACTATTCAAAACGAATTAATTGAATGTATTTCTGAATATATAAACGATCACGTCAAATATGAAATAAATGAAGTTCAATGCTTTTCTATTCAAGTAGATGCGAAGACATAACCAGAGTTCCGAGTGCTCTTTAATAATAAGATCTGTTGATTCGGAAGGTGTATTGGTTGAGCGATTTTTTGGTTTCCATGATGTGAGTGAAGATAGAACGTCCGAAGCTTTATACAAAATGCTAGACAAAATTTTGGAGCAGTTTGATTATCAACACAAGTCAATTAGGACAATGTTACGATGGGGCAAGCGTAATGTCTGGACATTTGACTGGGCTCCAGAAAAAATGAAGCATAAAGCTGCTCAAGCTGTTTTTGTTATTGCTTCTCAAGCTGTTTTTGTTATTGCTCAGCGAAGCGATCGCTTCGCTGAGTGGTAAAAAAACAATACATTCCCATCAACAACCGCAAGATGCATGCCAACCATAACAGAATCTTGATGGTCCTCCACTTCGAAGTTAGTAAGTGTAATAGTTGAAGATTGAGGTAAATTGAAGGAAGTATTCGAATTTCTCACAAATAGTAACCAATCAGACAAAAAATCAACTCAACTTGCCCAAGGGATTTTAAATGATATGAAAACTTCTGAATTTACATTTTTAGCAATAGTATTTAATGAAATATTAAATATTATTCACCGATCTACTATTCGAAATTTTGCAGAAAAAATCACTACACAAACTACTGTGTTACTCAAATTAAAAAAAGCTTATGAAATTTTGGGCCATAAAAGGAACGATGAGGTATTTGAAACACTGTTTGGAAAAGCTAGCAAAATCACAGAAATAAGCAGATCTAAACGGGAATATGCTGCTCTTACACAAGAAACAATTTTTCAAAATTATAAACGATTGTATTTGGAAATTTTGTACCACATTCTTATGGAAATGGATATAAGATTTCAAGATTGTGAGAAACTTAAACTTCAATTTGCCTGTCTTGCTGACACAACCAAATTCGACCAACTTAATTCATGCCTCACGCTTTTGAAAATCTACATTTTTACGGAAAATATTTTACTAAACACCAGCGCCTTAAAAATGAACTGAGTCTTGTATATGCTGATGAAAAATTAAGGAATATATCGACTCATGAACTTCTTCGAGTGCTTCATGGAGATAAAGACATTTTTACAGAAGCTTATATATTGGTTTCCCCGATTTTAACAAGTGCATCTGCAAGTGTTTCAGTGGAAAGAAGTTTTTCTTGCCTTAAAATACAAACTTACTCGAGAAACACTATTTCTCTAGATAAACTTGCTTCCTTGGCAAAGATTTCTATTCAGAAAGACATTTTCTTGATATCACAAAGAAACAGCCATTTTATGACGACATAATCGACAAATTTCCAGCTTTAAAGGGAAGAAGAATTGATCTAATATATAAAAAAATAGGTAAGTTCTCATTAACTGATTTTCATTAAAGACAGTAGATATCTTTTCATATTGCTCTTGTAGCTCTTCACCTACACTGACGGAAAAAAAAATCCCGACACCAAGAAGGGGTTGTGTTAGATAAACGACAGTTGGTAGGCGGTGAGAGTACATCAGTAAGATGACGTCTATGCAAATTTCAGGCTCGGCGCATACGTGTGGCGCTAATAGCGCCCCTCGGAACATGCAAAGTAGGTTTGCTGTAAATACGCGCTGTAATGTTCGTGAGCGTTAGTTATCGCTGAGATTCGACGTAGTGTGTTGATGTTAGTTAATAATGCCCTTAAGAAGACGAAGAAGCCATTATCAACAGCTCACGGAGTTTGAACGAGGTCGTGTAATAAGGCTACGAGAAGGTTGATTTTCTTTCCGCAATATTGCAGAACGACTTGGCAGGAATGTAGCCACTGTGCACGATTGTTGGCAGCGGTGGTCAAGGGAAGGTACTGCCTCAAGAAGACCGGGTTCCGGCCGGCCACGTGGCACTACTGAGAGGGAAGACCACCGTGTACGGCGTATGGCCGTGACGCATCGTACCGCGTCTGCGGCAGCAATTCGAGCTGCAGTTGCCACCACAGTGACACAACGAACTGTTACAAATCGGTTACTTGAAGGACAGCTCCGAGCCAGATGCCTTGAAGCGTGCATTTCACTTACTCCAAACCACTGCCGTTTGCGACGTCAGTGGTGTCAAGCTAGAGCTCATTGGAGGACGGAGTGGAGATCTGTTGTGTTTTCTGATGAAAGCCGGTTCTGCCTGGGCGCCAGTGATGGCTGTGTGTTGGTTAGGAGGCCAGGGGAGCGCCTGCAACCAACCTGTCTGCGGCCGAGACACACTGGACCTACACCTGGAGTTATAGTCTGGGGAGCAATTTCCTATGACAGCAGGAGCACTCCCGTGGTTATCCCACGCACCCTGACGGCACAGTTGTACGTCGGTCTGGTGATTCAACCTGTTGTGCTGCCATTCATGAACAGCATTCCAGGGGGTGTTTTCCAACAGAATAACGCTCGCCCGCATACCGCTGTTGTAACCCAGCCTGCTCTACAGAGTGTCGACATGTTGTCGTGGCCTGCTAGATCACCAGATCTTTCACCAATCGAGCACGTATGGGACATCATTGGACGACAACTCCAGCGTCACCCCCAACCAGCATTGACCGACCAAGTGCAACAGGCATGGAACTCCATCCCACAAACTGACATCAAGCGCCTGTACGACACAATGCATGAACGTTTGCGTGCTTGCATTCAACATTCTGGCGGTTACACCGGTTATTAATGTACTAGCATTTCACACTTAAAATGGCTCTTCTCGCGCTTACATTAAGCTGTGATCTTGAAAACTTAATCGATTAAATATGTTACCTATACAAATGTATTGCCGCCATTTCATTCCTCTACAACTATTTTTTCGTGGTGTTGGGATTTTTTTCCCGTCAGTGTATTTTTCTTACCACGAGCCGCCACTGGTAAATATTACGATAAAAATCTTTAAAAGACATTTAAAACATGAAATTTCTGCACTATTTGCCTTTAATTTCCATAATCTCAAATCTGTACGTCGCACTTTATTCAGGTACTAACATTTTTCCGACGAAATAAATTAGGACGCTAATCTACACATTTACTGAAATGTCACCCCTGCCGGTATTACTATATCACTTGTCTGAAAATAAAAATTACCTGTTACAAGCAGGTTATAAGCAGTCGCCCGTCCCTAATTTAGAGTCACTGGTTCCAGGGAAGGGAGAGGCCAGTGCCGTAAGACAAACACAAAATCCATGCCTCACCGGGATTCGAACCCGGACCCCTTTCGGACGAATGATCAAAGGCCATCGCTTAGACCACTGCGCCACTGGGGCGGCCCAGTTTTTGGACCAAAGACACATAGTGAATCCTGTGTTTCAAGACAATAACTCTAGTGTCCATTGAATTAGAATTGTGCTGGACTGGTTTGAAGAACATGAAAGATTTTCCACATCTCAGTTGGCCTGCAAATTCACCTGATCTAAATGTTATTGAAAAAAATCTGGGACATGTTAGAAAAGGCTGTGAAGAGAAAAAAAAAAAAAACCCTGCAAATTTATGGGATTTTTCAGCATGGAATTGAATAAATTTGATACACACACGTGATACTCAGTCATGTTGATAGATTTCCAAACAAAATGAAAACTAATTAAAGCAGGTGGTGATATAACTCCATATTAAGGAATAAAGTTAACATTCCGTAATTTTTTGTCTGGTGTGTTTACATATTCACACAAACACACTCCGGCAGCTGGAATGTACCTGGCCAAGGCAGCGGCCAGTGCGACATGAAGGCAGAGGGTGCTAAGAATCCCCGGAGGACCGGACTAGGATGCCATCTGATGCTGACCTTGGCTACGTATAATGGACGCTCCCTATCTTCTGATTCAAGGCTTCTTGAATTGGAAGAGGAACTACAAAGGATCAAGTGCAACATCGTCGGGCTAAGTGAGGTAAGGAGAAAAGGAGAAGATCTCATTGAACTGAAAAGTGGACATCTCTTCTACTATCGTGGGACAGATACTGGCGGAACTAGTGGTGTTGGATTTATAATAAACAAGAAACTGAAGGATAAAGTGGTAGAAGTTGAAAGTTCCTCTGACAGAGCTGCACAACTTGTTATCCAACTCTCGAGAAGATACCAGGCTCAGATTATTCAAACTTATGCACCCACCACAAGTCATCCTGAAGAAGAAATTGAAGAATTTTATGAGGAAATTTGTGATCTAAATAATAAAGGTAAGCAGCACTTGAAGATAATTATGGGAGATTTCAATGCAAAAATAGGGCAACGGCAACAGAATGAAACTTCAGTAGGTAAATTTGGTCACGGCAACAGAAACCAGTGTGGAAATACTCTCGTTGAGTTTGCAGAGACAGAAGGATTTTTCATTTTGAACTCCTTTTTCAAGAAAAAGCCACACAGGAAATGGACATGGAGACATCCAATTGGGACGACAAGTGAAATTGATTTTATTATGTGTAACAAAAAATTCGTCATCCAAGACTGCAGTGTGCTGAACAAGTTCAACACAGGGAGTGACCATAGATTGGTGAGATGTAAGATGCACCTCAACACTAAACTCGAACGTAGCAAGCTCATAAGATAAACAAAATGTATTGACATAACCAACCTTAAAAAACACCATAATACTTTCAAGTTGGAACTGAAGAACAGATTCTCTGCTTTAGAAGGCCTAACATCGGAAGAAGTGGATATTTCTGAAGTTAACAGAAAAGTAACCAAAGCTCTTATGGAAACAGCAACAAAATTAGCTGGGTCTAAGAACAAGTTGCATGTGAACAAATTATCAGGAAAAACCAAAATGTTGATGCAAAGAAGAAGAGTGATGAGGACAACTAAAGAAGATGTGAGTTCCAAAGTGGAATATATAGAGCTATGCAAGACAGTACGAAAAAGTATCACTGAAGATGTAAGGAAATTCAACTGTGAGCTAGTGAGGAAAGCAATTGAAAACAACCAAAGCCTAAAGATAGCAAAGGGACATCTCAGTAAGGGAAGAAAACAGATTATGGCACTGAGAAAAGAAGATGGTTCTGTAACAAGAAATAGAGGCGAAATTTTGACAAGAGTGAAATATTTCTACTCCAAATTATATGAAAGGGATGATACATGTACTCCAGACATCATGAAAGGTACCAGAGTTCTTCCAGTCCTCCCAGCAGAAGTTGCACATGCAATCAAGAACATGAAGCGGGGAAAGCTCCAGGAGAAGATGGAATTACTGTAGACATCATACAAGAAGCAAGTGGAGAAATCGAAACAGTACTCGCCCAAATTTTCACTCGATGCCTTAATGAAGGGAAGATTCCTGAAGATTGGAACAATGCTACAATGATCCTGCTACATAAAAAAGGTGACATTGAGGATCTCAGGAACTACAGACCTATCAGCCTCCTATCAGTGGTTTATAAAATCTTCACTAAAGTTCTTTCACACCGCTTGAAGGTAACACTGGACATGGTTCAACCGAGAGAACAAGCTGGATTCAGGAGTGGCTACAGCACAATAGATCATATCCACGTACTAAGAGAACTAATTGAAAGAGCGAGGGAATATGAACTTCCATTGTGCATGGCTTTTATCGATTATGAAAAAGCCTTTGATTCGGTGAAACCATCAGCAGTTACAATGGCTCTGAAATCCTGCGGTATTGAAGATGCATACATTAATATTATTAATAACATTTATAAGAATGCAAGTGCAAAGATTCGGCTGTTTGAAAATACAACACACATAAAAATTGGAAAGGGAGTGAGACAAGATGACGCCATATCTCCGAAGCTCTTTAATGCCACATTGGAAAATGTCTTTCAATCACTGAATTGGGAAAACAAAGGGATAAAGATTAATGGAGATTATCTAACCCACTTTCGTTTTGCTGATGACGTAGTCATTTTTGCGAGTACCCCACCAGAGCTGCAGAGTATGATCCAGGAACTTGCTGACAAGAGTAAAGAAGTGGGATTAAAAATGAACTTTCAGAAGACAAAAGTGATGTTCAATGCTTTTACAAGAAATGAAGATTTATCGATTGATGGAGAAAAACTGGAGATAACAGACATGTACGTTTATCTTGGACAGCAGATATCAAGTGAGGGTCACATTGATGAAGAAATTAATCGGCATACAAAACTTGCCTGGAGAGCTTTTGGAAGAAACAGCATAATTTTCAAGAGCAATATGCCATTATGTCTTAAAAGAAAAGTGTTTGATCAATGCATCCTTCCAGTGCTTACGTATGGTGCAGAGACCTGGACCTTAACTAAAAGAGACATACAAAGGCTGCAGACAAATCAAAGAGGCATGGAGAGGTGCATGCTTGGTATAACCAGGAGAGATAAGAAGAGGAACTCGTGGATCCGAAAAATGACGTAAGTGGAAGACATCATGATCAGAGTTAAATCCCTGAAATGGCAATGGGCTGGACATACTGCCAGAAGGACAGACCATCGATGGACAGCCGGAATTTTAGATTGGAATCCAAGGGACAGGAAAAGACCCAGAAGAAGACCACATGGGAGATGGGTGGATGAAATTCGAAAATATGCGGGAGTGACATGGAAGTGGCTGGCACAAGACAGACCGTTGTGGAGGAAACTTGGGGAGATCTTCATCCAGCAGTGGATTGACAATGGTTGACAATGATGATGATGATGATAATCTCTAGCACCTTTATTTATCTACTTATTTTTTGCACCTCTTGTTCTTTAAGTAACCCAGCTAATTTCTCACTTATTTTTAAAAACATTTCAAAAATCTTTAGATATTTTTATAAAATCACAAACTGAATTTTATTTTTAAAAATATCAATAATCTGCATAAGAATATTTCTGTTTCCTTGTTCATTTGCTGATCAGCAATTATAATTAAGTTTTAAAATATATGTTGAATCTTGTAGTTTATTTTTTTTGTCCTTTTTTTAAATTTTTCCTCCTGACAATGAGAGAGACGTACCCCTCCCACGTCTGATCTCTTCACGCCTGCTCCCCTCCAATAATTTGGTGAAGTTGGCACCCCTAATCTATACAAAAAGTAGACAAGGTCTTACAATTCATTTTTGCTGCTTCCTGCAATACTACGTACATGTGATGAAATTTGGTGGTGGTGGTGGTGTTGGGGTGGTTCACACACTACACAGAATCATATTTCATTGTTTAGTTGCACTCAGACCAATAGTGCTACGGACAGTGCCATTTCCTAGCATATTTCAAAGTAATGGCATATATCTTAAATACAAAGTCACTATCTGAGCTCACTTAAAACATGGGTAAAAGCAGGATACACGATACTTTTATAAAGAAAGATAGTTTCACCCAATGAATGAAGACACTGCATATAGTGGAACCTAACCTCTAAATGACTGACATTACAGTCAGTCAGTCTGTCTGTCTGTGTGTGTGTGTGTATCTGTACAAATACATTCAGCAGACAAAACATTAGAGATGGGGGTGATGGGCAGTTGACATGGGCATTCCAACAGAGTATCGCAACTGACGAACATAGTGATCTGAGAGACTTTGATTGTAGACACCTTGTTGGTGCAAGACTATCGCACAAGTGATAAGAATTCTAGGGTCCCAGAGGGCAACTGTATTAAGGGTACCACATGCCACTGATAATAGAGGTTGACACACACGATCCAGGCTCATACAGACCGACTGCTTGACAACGGCAATGCAAATCACATCCAGGTTAAATGTTGGAGGCCCAAGCAGCATCAGCAAACAAATGGTATGGTGCACACTGCATACCTTGGGGTAAGGGAGGCAACACCCTATTCGTGTGCCACTGCTGACTGCTCATCATCTGACATTACGCCTTGCCTGGTGCCAGGAACATCAAAACTGAACTTCTGCGTAGTGGTGCCACACCATGTAATCAGAGAATCCTGTTTTCAGCTGTTACCAAGCTGACAGGAGGGTTTGGGTATGGTGGTGGTGGCACTGCGATGGTTTGGGGAGCCTTCTCATAAGACACATTAGGTCCCTTAGTGTGTCTCGAGAGGTCCTTAACTGCTGTGCGTTACAAGCATGAGCTGGCTGATCACCTACACGCTTTCATAGCCTTTGTGAATTACCTCTGGAAAACCACTGGCACCTGGTGGAGTCAATGCTACGGCATGAACACAGAGCCTGATCATGACAATCTTGGGCCCAGGGCAACAAAAAAATGTGGGCTCCAATCCCAGATCTTTCTATGAAGCGTGGGAAGCACAACAATATTAAACATTAATATTTATTTTGAATATATAGAATAACTGTACAAACATGATGCATGTGGCTTTACTATACTACATATATATATATATATATATATGGGATGTAAGGTCAGGTGATGCGTAACATCACAGCCTCTCCTTGACAAATGTCAACCCCGCCTTCTCGTGGTACATCCTGTTCCCACTAAAGGGGCTCTGACGACCGCCAATAGCGGTATAACTATACCATCGGGATTAGAGGAAATGCTATCCCACACTCACCAACCCGCTTGGCCAGCGTGGTGAGTTATGGCCAAACCCCTCCAAAATGACTCCACAACTTAAATGTTGGCCCTCAGTCTGCGGCAGCTGGAATGTACCTGGCCAAGGCAGCGGCCAGTGCGACATGAAGGCAGGTGCTAAGAATCCCCGGAGGACCGGACTAGGCTGCCATCTGATGCTGACCTTGGCTACGTATAACGGACGCTCCCTATCTTCTGTTTCAAGGCTTCTTGAATTGGAAGAGGAACTACAAAGGATCAAGTGGGACATCGTCGGGCTAAGTGAGGTAAGGAGAAAAGGAGAAGATCTCATTGAACTGAAAAGTGGACATCTCTTCTACTATCGTGGGACAGATACTGGCAGAACTAGTGGTGTTGGATTTATAATAAACAAGAAACTGAAGGATAAAGTTGTAGAAGTTGAAAGTTCCTCTGACAGAGCTGCACGACTCGTTATCCAACTCTCGAGAAGATACCAGGCTCAGATTATTCAAACTTATGCACCCACCACAAGTCATGCTGAAGAAGAAATTGAAGAATTTTATGAGGAAATTCGTGATCTAAATAATAAAGGTAAGCAGCACTTGAAGATAATTATGGGAGATTTCAATGCAAAAATAGGGCAACGGCAACAGAATGAAACTTCAGTAGGTAAATTCGGTCACGGCAACAGAAACCAGCGTGGAAATACTCTCGTAGAGTTTGCAGAGGCACAAGGGTTTTTCATCTTGAACTCCTTTTTCCAAGAAAAAGCCACACAGGAAATGGACATGGAGACATCCAAATGGGATGACAAGTGAAATTGATTTTATTATGTGTAACAAAAAATTCGTCATAGAAGACTGCAGTGTGCTAAACAAGTTCAACACAGGCAGTGACCATAGATTGGTGAGATGTAAGATGCACCTCAACACTAAACTCGAACGTAGCAAGCTCATAAGACAAACAAAATGTATTGACATAACCAACCTTAAAAAACACCATAATACCTTCAAATTGGAACTGAAGAACAGGTTCTCTGCTTTAGAAGGCCTAACATCGGAAGAAGTGGATATTTCGGAAGTTAACAGAAAAGTAACCAAAGCTCTTATGGAAACAGCAACAAAATTAGCTGGGTCTAAGAACAAATTGCATGTGAACAAATTATCAGGGAAAACCAAAATGTTGATGCAAAAAAGAAGAGTGATGAGGACAACTAAAGAAGATGTGACTTCCAAAGTGGAATATATAGAGCTATGCAAGACAGTACGAAAAAGCATCACTGAAGACGTAAGGAAATTCAACTGTGAACTAGTAAGGAAAGCAATTGAAAACAACCAAAGCCTAAAGATAGCAAAGGGACATCTCAGTAAGGGAAAAAAACAGATTATGGCACTGAGAAAAGAAGATGGTTCTGTAACAAGAAATAGAGGCGAAATTTTGACAAGAGTGAAAGATTTCTACTCCAAATTATATGAAAGGGATGATACATGTACTCCAGACATCATGAAAGGTACCAGTACCAGAGTTCTTCCAGTCCTTCCAGCAGAAGTTGCACATGCAATCAAGAACATGAAGCGGGGAAAAGCTCCAGGAGAAGATGGAATTACTGTAGACATCATACAAGAAGCAAGTGGAGAAATCGAAACAGTACTCGCCCTAATTTTCACTCGATGCCTTAATGAAGGGAAAATTCCTGAGGATTGGAACAATGCTACAATGATCTTGCTACATAAAAAAGGTGACATTGAGGATCTCAGGAACTACAGACCTATCAGCCTCCTATCAGTGGTTTATAAAATCTTCACTGAAGTTCTTTCACACCGCTTGAAGGTGACACTGGACATGGCTCAACCGAGAGAACAAGCTGGATTCAGGAGTGGCTACAGCACAATAGATCATATCCACGTACTGAGAGAACTAATTGAAAGAGCGAGGGAATATGAACTTCCATTGTGCATGGCTTTTATCGATTATGAAAAAGCCTTTGATTCGGTGAAACCATCAGCAGTTGCAATGGCTCTGAAATCCTGCGGTACTGAAGATGCATACATTAATATTATTAATAACATCTATGAAAATGCAAGTGCAAAGATTCGGCTGTTTGAAAATACAACACACATAAAAATTGGAAAAGGAGTGAGACAAGGTGACACCATATCTCCGAAGCTCTTTAATGCCACATTGGAAAATGTCTTTCAATCACTGAACTGGGAAAACAAAGGGATAAAGATTAATGGAGATTATCTAACCCACCTTCGTTTTGCTGATGACATAGTCATTTTTGCAACTACCCCATCAGAGCTACAGAGTATAATCCAGGAACTTGCTGACAAGAGTAAAGAAGTGGGATTAAAAATGAACTTTCAGAAGACAAAAGTGATGTACAATACTTTTACAAGAAATGAAGATTTATCGATTGAAGGAGAAAAGCTGGAGATAACAGACACGTACGTTTATCTTGGACAGCAGATATCAAGTGAGGGTCACATTGATAAAGAAACTAATCGGCGTACGAAACTTGCCTGGAGAGCTTTTGGAAGAAACAGCATAATTTTCAAGAGCAATATGCCATTATGTCTTAAAAGAAAAGTGTTTGATCAATGCATCCTTCCAGTGCTTACGTATGGTGCAGAGACGTGGACCTTAGCTAAAAGAGACATACAAAGGCTGCAGACAACTCAAAGTAGCATGGAGAGGTGCATGCTTGGTGTAACCAGGAGAGATAAGAAGAGGAACACGTGGATCCGAAAAATGACAAGAGTGGAAGACATCATGATCAGAGTTAAATCCCTGAAATGGCAATGGGCTGGACATACTGCCAGAAGGACAGACCATCGATGGACAGCCGAAATTTTAGATTGGATTCTAAGGGACAGGAAAAGACCCAGAAGAAGACCACATGGAAGACGGGTGGATGAAATTCGAAAGTATGCGGGAGTGACATGGAGGAGACTGGCACAAGACAGACCATTGTGGAGGAAACTTGGGGAGACCTTCGTCCAGCAGTGGATTGATAATGGTTGACAATGATGATGATGATATATATATGTGTGTGTGTGTGTGTGTGTGTGTGTGTGTATACACTGCAATACATGAAACTGATGGATTTTTGTATGCATGTGTAACCATAATATCTAGATAGGTAGATAGCAAAAATAATTCTGTGCACAGCTAGCTGTTGAAATGCAATTTACTTCATTAAGGCTCTGAGAATATAAAAGAAAACAAGTATGAAATTTACACTTTGTATTTTAAAACTGTGACCAATGAAAGTACTTTGGATTTTCTTAATTAAAAAAATATGTATAGAAATTTTCTTTTAGATTTAGTTGAGTTTATAAATAGCATTCAAACATTTCTCAAGTGCAGAAATAAAAATTATCAACAATCTGGCTGAAACTCACCTAGTCAAGGCTGTTTGAAATAAAATTTAATATGGTTAAGGTTAGTTCTAAAAATATGCAGTACATATAACAGTTCGATCTATTTTTCTTCAAGGTGAATTCAAAATGAAATTGGTAACTTAGTCAAAATATGAATTCATACCCACCCTTGAACTTCATGTAACATAAATTTGATGAAATATAAATACTAGGGATATGTATAACATCTTACTATAAAAAACCTCTAAAAAGTATGTATCCAGCCAGCACCCTCAAAATACCCTAAAACCATTCAAACATCTGTGGCAACGGAATTTTTTTTTTTTGTTGGCCTATCGCCAGTGTTATCTTTAAAATGACTTCTTTCTTATCTTTTGAAGGGCAAATTCAAAAATTAAATCATTATAATTTAAATTAGAAGTTATGATATTTTCAAAAGAAAGTATTGCCGATGAAGAACGTTTTCTTGACCTAGTGTTGTTCTTAAAGAAGATTTTAGCCTTTTCAAAAGAAAAAAAACTTTGTTCACTTGTACAGTTGCTAATAAGTAAAGTTAGAAATATTTACAAAGCTGCCTCAACATTTGGAAATGTTGCTCTCATATTTAGTTTATGTAAATTTTTCTTGCCAATATTTGCACTCTGTTTGGTACTGGAGAACTAACTGGGAATCAATTCTGTCAGAAACACATCCGCAATGCCAGAGTGCTCACAGCTTTTCTATGAGAAATTGAGTTCTCATGCTTAGCTAAGTGCTCTGATGCATGTTTCCAGTCACAAAAGCCTGGTGTTGCAAGAGCAGAATTGCAAGTTGAAAATAATTTACACATATAACAGTGCACTGAATAATTTGATGGTGATAAAATAAGCCATCCTATTTTAAGTTTTTCACCATTTTTCATTGTACGGTAAAGATGTTTTTTTGTGAGAAATTTTTTAACATTCCCAATTATTCTTTTAGACAAATGTGGCTTTTCTTCATTTTGGCTAGGTGGACGAGTTACGAAATATTCTCTTAGTTCATCAAAAATATCATTCCAAAGTGCTGAATCTTCAACAAACTCAAAAGTGGTATATTCAGTCTTCAATACAGAAAAATAACTAGGATCAAGTTCTGATTTACCAAATGAAGAGTTATTACTACTTCAGATGTAGTTTCCTCCATTTCATGGTTACTCTTCAATGAAGTTGAAGTGCTAGCTACATCAGATTCACATGTGTTACTTTCCAATCCAGTATTTTAAATGTTAGATGACTGCAAATTTTCTGATTGTTCGCTTTCTACAATAAAACAGAACTTTTTATACGCTTCCTTGTTGCATTTTTTCTTGCTTCTCTTTTGGAGTTTTTTTTCAGTCATTTGGTGTGTCCAGAAGGATATCGATAAAAATGTTTCATTTCTTATAGATTGAAATTATCATATGAAACACAAAATATATGTATATTTTAAGGCTGTCGGGTTTCATCGATTAATCGATCAATTTTTAAATTGCCGATTATTTGCTTCTTCCGATTTAATCGGTTACTTAAAAAATTAGCATAAAAATAAAATTCATTAGGAACTGTTGCAAAAACCTGCATGCAGTTTTGAATTTGTTGAATACACCAATTTGTTCTCATGTTTTCACTTCTTGGAAACTAGCATTTTTATGGCAATGGGAGTTTAAATCTAGCAGTCACCACTAACAGCAGGGATTCTATCGTTCATTGTGTGTCAGTATGCTAGTCTTCAAAGTCCATCGTAAATTCCGAACTTCTGCCTTTAACACCGTACTTGTCTCGCCAGCATTTCATTAAGGGTTTCTTCAACCTCGTGGTTCCCCCATTCTTTTATTGCTGTGCTCTGTACTCACTTCTCATATGGTGGTCTGTGCTTTCCCTCCCTGCTATCCCCTTGTTGACTGTAGCTTCAGGAAAAATGCAGCTGTCAGTCATTAAGGGGTGCAGCACTTCTTCTACTCCTGTCTCAGCTAAATCATCTGGGCAGAGTCAGTTGTTTCAATATGTAAGGTCGGTATAACAGATGACTGGCATCTTCCAAGCTTGGGTAGTGGTCCCCCGAGGCTTTATTACATCGATGCAGATGAAAATACACTGCTGGTCCTCACAACAAGATTCAGCGTTTAATAGGAAAGATGGGGGATTAATACACATGTTTCTTGGAATCAATGGGGGTAGACTAATTACTCAGGAACCAAGTTGAGTACCATTGCAGAAGTACAGTATCTGTCAACAGGGAGAATTTCCAGTGCAAGAGCAAAAGTCTGGGGCAAATTTTTACCCCCAATTTCCTCATTGAAAAAGCAAATAGTGTTCCTTTATTGATGGTGGAGCCTACTGGGATGAGAGTGTCTGTCAATGAAAGAAAGTTTGAACGCTGATTCATCTCTTGTTGTCACGTTTATTTGAGCTCCAAAAATGAAGTTTCAGGGATTAAGAGGGAAATTGTCCTCTAGTTTTGGATATAAATTAGAAGACAGTGGGGAATTTACTGATTGTGGACATGTTTATTGTTTCGAATGTAAGGAAAACTTTAAGTACAGTGGAAGTGTAACTAGCTTACATTATCATTTACAATCGCAACATCCACTCTTAGAAATTGTATCAGATATGCCACAGGAGCAGCCTAGTCCAAATGCCACTGCTATGAAGCAAATGGGTATAAATTCCTTCCTCGAAAAGCCTGTTTCTGCATTAAAAGAACAGGAATTAGCATTGTGGATTGCATCTAGTTTGAGACCTGTCAGTATTGTTGAAGATCCTGATCTGAAAGTGTTGTTGCAAACAGCTCTGAATTCTAAATGTTACAGTTTACCAGCCAAAAGTACCATTATGAACAAAATTGTCCAAATTTACAACATTCAGAAGTCAAGAGTGTTTAATGAATTAAAGAGAGCTTCCTATGCAAGTTTAACTAAAGATTTTTGGATTTCGCTCGCCAACGACAGCTACTTAGCAATAACAGTACACTGGATTGACAATGAGTGGCATTATTGTGATGCAACTCTTCAAGTGAAACAGGTGATTGAGAAGCATACTGCAAATCAGCGTACAATTGAATCTGAGAAATCCCTTGAAAAATGGGAACAAACGGACAAGCTTGTTGCCATCTGCACTGATAATGCCAGAAATATTGCACTTGGCGTTAACAGATCAAAGTTTGACAGTGTAAGCTGTTTGGCACATACCTGACAGTTAAGCATAAAGCTCTTACAGTCACATTGATGGAAAAGGTTCTAGCTAAATGCCAAACAATTGCAGGACATTTTAAATACAGCTCACATTTAGAGACTACACTCAGGTCAAAGCAAAAGGAACTTGTTCTTCCTGACACTAAGCTCCAACAGCACATAGTAACATGCTGGACTTGTACCTACATCATGGTGGAAAGTCTTGTGAAAGCTAAAAATGCAGTAGACAACATTCTGGTAGTCAATGCATTGAATACCCCTGTTCTGACAACAGTTGAAAGGGAAGTTCTTGAGAAGCTAATCAGCATATTGAAACCTCGCTTGGAAATCACTGAAATACTCGGAGTTCACAAGTATGTAACTGCCAGTGTTGTAATTCCTGCTTTTACACACTTCAAAAGCGCAATGAGATTGTCCGATACCAACCCAGCATATATTTGCAGATTTAAAGCTATGTTACTCGATGATCTGATGGAAAGACTCAGTCAATGGCCTTTATACGACAAGTATGAAGAAGCTGCTGCCCTTGACCCTCGATTCAAGAAACTTTGCTGTATACCAGAAAAAACCGAGAGCTAGTGTGGAACAGAATTTCATCCAGTAGCACAAATCAACAGCTGCCCTTACACCAAGAACAAAGCAAATTGCAACAGAAATGAAGAAAACTATGTTTTGACAATTCGTCTATTCCAGAAACAGAAATAAAGGAATACACAAATGTCAGCACACCGATAGAATTAGAGCTTCAAGTTTATCAGAGCTTGCATGAACTTGACGATTTTACAGATTCTTTTCAGTGGTGGAAAACTCATTCATTACAGTTGCCGTTGCTTGCTACTTTAGCAAAATGGTTGCTGTGCATTCCAGCAACGTCTGTACCAAGTGAAAGAGTGTTTAGTGCCTCTGGTATTGCTGTTAACAAACTTCGTACTTCGCTTAAACCATCCAATGTTGACAAGCTCTTGTGCCTAAAATCTTGGCTAAAGCAGAGACTGCAAACCAGGTTTAAGGTAATTAATTATTACTTGGTATTTCTGATTTTTTAATAAAGTGAAGCAATGAATACTGCTAGTTTAGCAGGCTACGATACATTTAACACCCTAACATTTTAGACAATGGATTTGGTATCCACATAACAATAGAATAATGCATAATATAATTTATAGTCTTATATTTTTTGTGACAGTATTTTTTTTATCACTCGATCAAATTACCGATTAATCGATCAATGGTGAAATATTAACCGATTAAAAATATTGATCGGTCGACAGCTTTAATAAACACTATCTACCAACAAGTAATTGGACACTCCTGCAATCGACGATATCTGCGGTCCTGATACACGTCACGGCCGCCGCCGTTAAATATTGTGAGGGAAACAACAACGCAACCAGCCACATGCAAGATGCCACATAGTTCGGAGCTCTCTGATTTCGAAAAGGTGTAATCGTCGGGTATCACAGAAATGGCTGATCCATACGTGACATATCCAGCGGGTTGAAGTACCAAAAATCGACAGTGGCCTACGTGATTGGCAAGTGGAAGATGAGAGGTGACTGTCGGAATGTGCCCAGACCAGGCAGACCCACAAAACTGGGAGTTAGAGACCGACGGGTGCTGGCCAGAGAAATTTGGAAGAACCGCACCAAATCGATGGGCCACATTCGCGAGGAGTTTCAACAGGCGTCCGGGAAAGTTCTTTCGATGAATATCATCCGTAAGGAAGCCCATCTCCTCGGTTATCATGGACTTGCTGCCGCCCACAAGCCTTTGATCACCAAGTCCAATAGCGCTGCTAGGCTAACCTGGTGCAAAGAACGTCGACAGTGGACCGTTGAACAGTGGAAACAGGTTCTCTGGAGCGACGAATCAAGGTTCACCCTCTAGCGTTCGGATGGCAGGGTCTGGGTTTGGCGTCTGCCTGGAGAACGCCTACTGTCAGAATGTATTGTGCCAACTGTGAAGTTCGGAGGCGGTGGAATTATGCTATGGGGGTGTTTCTCCTGGTATGGCACGGGACCCTTGATCGCAATTCCTGGTAGATTCAACACCGAGACCTACTGCACCATTTTGGATGACCATGCGCTTCCTACGTTGTGGCAGTTTTACGGGGTGGACCCATGTTACTTTCAGGATGACAATGCCACCCGTCATGTTGCGAGATACACCATGGCTTGGTATGGTGGCAATGGGGTTAATCGAATAGACTAGCCTGCGCAGAGCCCGGACCTTAACCCTATCAAGCACCTCTGGGACGAGTTGGAGCGTAGACTTAAGGGGTGCCCCCACCGTCCGAAATCGGTGAAGTAACTGACCTGTCTTCTCCAAGCCAAGTGGAAGAAAATACCGCTAGCCGTCATACAACGCCTGGTTGAGAGTATGCCCCGGAGGGTCGCAGCTCTAATCGCTGTTCGTTGAGGCTCCACCAACTATTGAAGGTGAATAAACTTCGTTTTCCTTTTCAATCACAGGTGTTCAATTACTTATTGGCAAATAGTGTATATATATATTATTCACATAACTCTCACTATACACATCACTATACACAAGTTGAGAAACAATGGTAGAAATGATCGAAACAGATAAAATAATTCAATGTTGCTTGATCAAAGCAAAACTCCTCGCAAAAAGCAGCATGAACTGATAAGTAAATAAAGTATTAATTCAATGATAACCTGCGGTTTGCAGTTAACAGAGATGTAAACAACCAGAATTATGGTGTTGTCATTTACATAAATAAAACTATTGAAAAAAATAATTAAAGTTTACCAACATTGGTGAATATATTGTGGGGATTTAATATTGCATTTAATAGAAGAGAGAATTTTGAGGCTTTCTAAAAAGTATAATTCTTTTCTATTAGAGAATGGTGGACATCTTAAACGGATGGTTTGGTTCCACATTGGAGTGACAGTAGGATGTTTTTTTCAAATAGTGTGTTAATGATGACTGTGGTGGTGTTCCATTGTTATACAGTGTTTGGTTAACTGCTTTTCGATGTTCGAGGATTTGTTTAGAGATGGATCGGGAAGTGCTGCCAATGTAGCATGTGTGTGACACAAGAATAGAAAATTTTTGGATCCCTGAAATTCGTGGGCCTTGGGCAAGTGCCCCGTCTGCCCTGCCGATAATTGGGCCCTGCATGTACAGGCTGTTATTTGGGCTAAAGGAAGACCAACATGCTATTAGGTAGGTATCTTTAATGTTTTGTCCATTGAGTATATACACTATATTGACAAAAGCCACCGGGCACCCCTTCAAAAGCAAATGAACGAATCCGTTGCGTTGTTAAGATGCGCGGTACAGCTGCAATCGGTATAAAAACAAGCCTGCAGCTGACCGCGATCATATTGCACTGTGAGGTTGAGTGAAAATGTCGCAGCGGGAGAGAACTGACTTTGAGAAAAGAAAGATTGTGGGGTGTTATATTAGTGGGTTGTCCATAAGAGAAACCAAAAGGCGTTTAAACATACCCAACTCAACTGTTTCGGATGTACTGAATAAGTGGAAGACACATGGCGTGTCTGAAGCAGCAAAACGTACTGGCAGACCAAAGAAAATCTGTGATAGAGGATGTTGAAGCCTCAGGAGAGTCATTACAGCTAATCCATGGAGTACTACTGCACAAGACCTAAGTGTACAGGTGAGTAAAAATGCTGGAATCTCAGTATGTACACCTACCATTTGCAGAGAACTTCATTCCATGGGTTACGATGGTCGTGCGGCTGCTCATAAGTCTTTCATCTCCACTCAGAATGCTACTCGTCGTTTAGCATGGTGTAAAGAACCGTAGATTAATGGAAATGGGTCCTATGGACTGATGAATCCTGATACATGATCCATGAGTCTGATGTCTGTGTGTGGGTATGGCGGTAGCCGGGGGAATGCTATTTACCACAGTGTATCGTTCCTACGGTCAAGTTTGGAGCTGGCAGTGTACTCATGTAAGGTTTTTTTTTGTGGTATGGTCCCGGCCCATTGGTTATCGTGGACAAACCTGTTAGCCAACAAGTCTACCTCAATATTCTGGACAATTATGCCCTACCAACTCTGTGGCAATACTATGGAACCGAGCCTTGTTGGTACCAGCAGGATAATGCACCGAGCCATAAAGCAAGGACTGTTACGGTGTGGTTTGACGATAATTCCCTATCGTGTGTGGACTGGCTAGCACAGAGCCCTGATCTTAATCCCACAGAGCACCTATGGGATGAATTAGAGCACCACATAAGAAGTTTGGACGCAAGGCCTACTACTAAGCAACAGTTAGCGGCAGCATTATGTACTGAATGGAAGCGCATACCTATCTCTGTGTTCCAAAACCTTGTCAAAAGCATGTCTCGAAGGTTCAGTGTATGCATTAAGGCCAAAGGTGGACCGACACCTTACTAATGTATGTCAATAAATGCTATGCTGTGTTTCTTTTCTAGGTGTCTGCTGACTTTTGTCAATATAGTATATATAAATATGCTTAAAAATTTAAATAAAAGTAGAAAAACTCAAAATAACAGAAGCAATGAGGATCATTAGAACAGCACAACATGGTGTTAAAGTAAGCAGTCAGTACTGGATGTGAAAGGAAAACAGTAGTACTATTTCATGATACGCCATTTTAATGCAGGAAACCAGTTGAGCAAATTACAGAATCTATAAACCAATACCATAATAAAAATATGCTATAAATATACAAAGTATTCAAAGGTTGTACAAAAAGCAGGTGTACATCTCTCAGCATGCAGTATCAAATTCTAGAGGAAGCACAGCAGTTTCCACTCAGGTGGCTCACAGGCTCTTCTTTCTCCCCAAGCCAACACAGTGGCTCACAGGCTCTTCTTTCTCCCCAAGCCAACACAGTGGCTCACAGGCTCTTCTTTCTCCCCAAGCCAACACAGTGGCTTCTTCAACCCCTCTAGTCTGCAGACATGAAGCATGTTTATCACATTCACACAGAGGCTGGCATGCAGACTCATACATGTACACATATTTCTTTCTATCCATTCAGACAAATGAATGTGAAAAAAACACGAACCCCCCAAACGGGGAGAAAAAATGAAGCAAAGTGGCATGAGAAATCACACAACCTCTTCCAACATCATTCCTCAGATCACATTAAAAAAATAAAAATACGGTTGTTGAATGTACATCCCAAATGCTGGCGTTAAATCACATTACACAGATAACTGATACTTGAGGACATTATACTGTTTGTATAAAGTTACAGCAATGATATGGTGCATGTAAAGTAAAAATCTTATACAACCTACATATCCAGAACACTGAGTTACGAGATCACAGAAGCACAGCAGTTCCCGAACTTTGAATGGTGTGCTTAAGGTCTGATGAATATGTTAAGACCTGTTACAAGGATAAAACTAAAATTTACATTTTGGCATAAGCTTTTAAAAATATTTTGAATCAAAAGGAAGTCATACTGACAAAACTTTTGGGGGAGATTTGGAAATGGGTGGGAAAAATGGAAATGTAATGGATAGTCACTACCATTTCCAAGTTGCTTATTGGTAGGCATTAATGAAAAAGATGCAATAACTACTGACCACTTACAAAACAATAGGGAATCCTTACTTTAACCTTCCCCAAACATATGCCAACAAAAATTGTAAAAAATAACTCACACATAGTAGTAGCAATTTAAGTTAACACAATGCCCTGAAAATTTTTTTCTCGTGCGACTGTGTCTACTAAGATTAAATTACACATTTTTTACTGTGGCAAATAAAACACATTTAGTCCATAAATATTTTTTTTTTTGCTCAAACAAATTCCTGTGAAAGAATTTATGATTCGTATATGTTAACAGTACTTGAGGTCACTTCTGAGCGACGATTCTAAATTTACCCATTTGTGTATCAATATGGATATGCAATGGCTAAACTTCTGTTCAAAATCAGACTGGATGTTTTAAGTTACTGATATAAAGAGAATGTTGATTGTTCTTTTTTGGAAGTGAGCTTTCTTCCTTTAATCCTGTTAATGCTGCGATTTGCATTTTCCTTTCAGCAGACGGAGGCCAGTAACATAAAGAAAGGATAACTGCAGCACAGATACCAGCTGGCTTAGCTACCTCAGTGAAATATTCACTGTATACAACAATAACCATTGTACATAACAATGCACACAATTCCTGCTGCTATTAAAACCTTTCATTAATGAAGCACAAAAGCAATGTGATCAGGTAATATATAACAAATATCTGCAAGTCCAACAAAACCTTGCACTCCTTACTACTTGCTCTCCCCTATGATTAACCCAAAGTGTGCAGTATCCTTACAATGAAGCAAAATGTAATAAAATCATTAAATCTGATGTCACGCATGCAAACTCAATGGGTGACACATGACAGTGGTTACATTACAAAGGGGTAGATCATAAAAGCAATCTCACTAATAAACAGTAATGTATCAGAAATACTTTTTGAAGGAGTATGGAAAGACAAACATCTTTTACACAAAACAGTGAAGTTGGTGTTTAAATTCCATCTCCTCAAATTTATGAGTGAGAGTGTTAATTTTAATTTGTCTTGCATTTTAAAGAAAATGCAATAATTTGTACTATTTTTGCCATTTTCTCAGTACCAGTTTGAAAAAAAAAAAAAAAAAAAACAGTTCTGGAAACATTTTTCACAGTTTATTCACATAGATTTTTTTGTTTTTGTTTTGTTACACAGTTTAATTGAACTAGTAAAATGACACTTTAAAGTTCTGAAATATGATCAACAGTAAGTAAACTGCATGATGTTCAGAAATGAAAAATTGTGATTACTTCATATCCAAAACATTATACGCCACTTGAAAGATGGATAACTTGCGTCATGGCATTTCAAGAGTCTGGCCACACAGTACCTACAATAAATATTTTACCACAAGTACAAGCAGCAGACTGTTGTTAGAACACTGAAATGTGCTTTACAGCACTGACATGGTGCTGTTCCTTCCTGGCCATATGAATAAAAACTGACTTTGATACATGACACTCTGGGAAATATGATGTACCCTTGCCACATCAATTTCATTGGCTGAAATACATGGGAACCTACATTCACTACACTCTCAGAACAATGCAATGTATGTTTACTTCATTTTCCTTTTAGAGAAAGTGAGTTGTTACCATAAGAAATCATTTGTGAAGAATAAGAAAACACTTAAATTTAATTCACTGTCATTAATATTGATTTTTTATGAAGAAAGTGTCCAAAATATGCCACATTAAAATACTGTACATCGAACTGTTTGTGCAATGACATGTATGATCGTCAGACAGGAATCAAATTAAGGTTCACAATACAGGTGTATAAGCACATATATGAAACAATAAACTGAATTAAATTTTCTTTTACTATCTGAATTTTGACTTAAGTGTTTGTTGCTGACATATTTGAACTACTGGTCAAAAATATGTAAGAAACTTTTTCCAGCACAAAAAATAGTGATGTATTGATTTTTAAAAGAGATTGCTGTACATGTATTTCAGAAATCTGTGCCTCAACTTCCAATAAGAATTACAAGCAAAATATTATGACAAAGCAGTTTTTTAAAGCTTATTCCAAACTTATGAAGTTATTACTAGAAACAACCATGAGCTTTATTATCAAAATATTACTAGTTGTAAATGCATTTATGGCACCTCTATTCATAGTGATTGTGGAATAACTTTTTTACGGGTCTTTTAGAGGTTATTTTTAATGAAAGTTGGTTGTCAAATTTTCGAACTAAAGCCTAGTTCGTCATCAGGACTATGTCACTGGAGTAGTTGCTGCCACTCAATTGGAAGAGACCATCCGCAATTATCGTTAATTGTGGTACTTCTTCTTCTTGCTATTTCGATCCCTTCTTCTAGTTTTCTCTTTACTAAGTTTGACTGGTGGGCGATTATTTTCACTGAGTCCCAATTTATGGAGTGTCCACTTGCTTGTACATGTCTGTCTAGCCCTGTTTTGTTCCCAATGTTCCTAATAGCTGCTTGGTGTTCTTTCATTCGGACCTTAATACTTCTCCCTGTTTCTCCTATATAGCTGAGTCCGCAGTTACAGTCGATGCAGTAAATTACTCCTTCTTGCAATTGGATGTCCAATTCTTTCTGCTTTAAAGCTGGCAGGAATTTCTTTATTTTGTTATTAAGATCTGGAGCTAGCCTGATATTATATTTTGCTCCGATCCTTTTCAGTTTCTCGAAAAGTCCCTTGTGGTACGTAATTTTGCTGGTGAATTTGAAGTTGGTTTTTCCTGCTTCTTTTTTGGCACTTGTTTAAATATTTTCTCAACATATGGGGAGGGGTAATTGTTTTCTGCCAACATTTCCTTTAATTCTTCTTTGTGAAGATCTTTTGAGAAGCTGAAGAGACCAGGATTTCAATTTTTTCCAAAAATTGTCTCGCTGTATTCGATTTAATATAATCAGGGTGGAATGAGCAGAAGTCTAACATCTTCCCTGTGTTGGTGGGTTTTCTAAAAAGCTGAGTGAATATTTTCCCTTCTCTTGAGGTCAAGGTTAAATCCAGGTAATTGATGCTATGGTCTTTTTCCTGTTCCAGGGTGTACTTCAAGGTATTCTCTAGTAAGTTAAATTCTTCCAGAATCTGAGAGGGTAGAGATTGGTCCACAGTATCTACTATAATTAGGACATCATCCATGTACCTTACATAGAGAGCAAACAAGGAGGGTTGTATAAGGATTTTTGCCTCTAGTTTACTTATATAATAATTTGCTAGCAGAGGTGCTAGTGGAGAACCCATTGCAAGTCCTGAAGTTTGCCTGTAATATTTCTTTCCAAACTGGAAGAAATTATTCTTGAAGGAAAATAGGAGCAGTTCATATATGCCAAGTAGTATTTCTCTATTGTGATTATGGAATACTATTTTTTCTGCCAGGTCATCTGCAATGAATTCCAGTAGGAGGTCCAGGTTAATGTTGGTATACATAGAGACTATATCCAGGCTTGCCATTACTGGATGAATTAATTCTGGCAAGTTGTCCAGTTTTCTTTTTAGCTGCATGGAATTTTTAGTAGGTAGGGAGGAGAAGGGAAAATATCTCTGAGGTGACCAAGCAAATAATAATTAATGTTGGAGAGTGGCGAATTTCTAGTGTCTATTATAGGTCTTATTGGATGGCCTTCTTTGTGAACTTTTATCGTACCATAGATCTGTGGAATTCTTGACTGAATTTTGGAGAAGTTTTTGAAGAGCTCATTAAGCTGTTTTTTATTTCTTAAAGAGCTGATTAATTTCTTAAGATTTTTTACAGTTTGATCTATAGGATTACCATTGAGTTCTTCATAATAAGGCTTGCTCAATTAGCTTCCATTTTATTGTAATACTTCTCTTTTTCTACCAATACCAAAACTTTGCTCTTATCTGCTCTCAGTGCTACTACTTTATCATTGGCTTTGAATTTTTTAAGGTCAGTAATGGCACTTCTATTAAAATTGTAATCAACTTTTACTGGCTTTTTACAAATTTTGAGACGCAGTCTGAGAATTCTTTCCTTAAAGTAACTGCTGTATTTTCATCTTCTCTTTCTACCTTACTACAGATGCTTTCTAAATCAATCAGTATACGTTTTTTATCAACACTTGATAAAAAAACGTATACTGATTGATTTAGAAAGCATCTGTAGTAAGGTAGAAAGAGAAGATGAAAATACAGCAGTTACTTTAAGGAAAGAATTCTCAGACTGCGTCTCAAAATTTGTAAAAAAAGCCAGTAAAAGTTGATTACAATTTTAATAGAAGTGCCATTACTGACCTTAAAAAATTCAAAGCCAATGATAAAGTAGTAGCACTGAGAGCAGATAAGAGCAAAGTTTTGGTATTGGTAGAAAAAGAGAAGTATTACAATAAAATGGAAGCTGAATTGAGCAAGCCTTATTATGAAGAACTCAATGGTAATCCTATAGATCAAACTGTAAAAAATCTTAAGAAATTAATCAGCTCTTTAAGAAATAAAAAACAGCTTAATGAGCTCTTCAAAAACTTCTCCAAAATTCAGTCAAGAATTCCACAGATCTATGGTACGATAAAAGTTCACAAAGAAGGCCATCCAATAAGACCTATAATAGACACTAGAAATTCGCCACTCTCCAACATTAATTATTATTTGCTTGGTCACCTCAGAGATATTTTCCCTTCTCCTCCCTACCTACTAAAAAATTCCATGCAGCTAAAAAGAAAACTGGACAACTTGCCAGAATTAATTCATCCAGTAATGGCAAGCCTGGATATAGTCTCTATGTATACCAACATTAACCTGGACCTCCTACTGGAATTCATTGCAGATGACCTGGCAGAAAAAATAGTATTCCATAATCACAATAGAGAAATACTACTTGGCATATATGAACTGCTCCTATTTTCCTTCAAGAATAATTTCTTCCAGTTTGGAAAGAAATATTACAGGCAAACTTCAGGACTTGCAATGGGTTCTCCACTAGCACCTCTGCTAGCAAATTATTATATAAGTAAACTAGAGGCAAAAATCCTTATACAACCCTCCTTGTTTGCTCTCTATGTAAGGTACATGGATGATGTCCTAATTATAGTAGATACTGTGGACCAATCTCTACCCTCTCAGATTCTGGAAGAATTTAACTTACTAGAGAATACCTTGAAGTACACCCTGGAACAGGAAAAAGACCATAGCATCAATTACCTGGATTTAACCTTGACCTCAAGAGAAGGGAAAATATTCACTCAGCTTTTAGAAAACCCACCAACACAGGGAAGATGTTAGACGTCTGCTCATTCCACCCTGATTATATTAAATCGAATACAGCGAGACAATTTTTGGAAAAAATGAAATCCTGGTCTCTTCAGCTTCTCAAAAGATCTTCACAAAGAAGAATTAAAGGAAATGTTGGCAGAAAACAATTACCCCTCCCCATATGTTGAGAAAATATTTAAACAAGTGCCAAAAAAGAAGCAGGAAAAAACCAACTTTAAATTCACCAGCAAAATTACGTACCACAAGGGACTTTTCGAGAAACTGAAAAGGATCGGAGCAAAATATAATATCAGGCTAGCTCCAGATCTTAATAACAAAATAAAGAAATTCCTGCCAGCTTTAAAGCAGAAAGAATTGGACATCCAATTGCAAGAAGGAGTAATTTACTGCATCGACTGTAACTGCGGACTCAGCTATATAGGAGAAACAGGGAGAAGTATTAAGGTCCGAATGAAAGAACACCAAGCAGCTATTAGGAACATTGGGAACAAAACAGGGCTAGACAGACATGTACAAGCAAGTGGACACTCCATAAATTGGGACTCAGTGAAAATAATCGCCCACCAGTCAAACTTAGTAAAGAGAAAACTAGAAGAAGGGATCGAAATAGCAAGAAGAAGAAGTACCACAATTAACGATAATTGCGGATGGTCTCTTCCAATTGAGTGGCAGCAACTACTCCAGTGACATAGTCCTGATGACGAACTAGGCTTTAGTTCGAAAATTTGACAACCAACTTTCATTAAAAATAACCTCTAAAAGACCCGTAAAAAAGTTATTCCACAAAAATATTACTGTAACATATTACCACAAGCTTGCCAAATTGTAACAGGAAAACTGGCACTGACCATAATATTGTTTTTTTAAATCTCCCCACTCACCTTACAGAAGAGGTTCTTCTAGCGGCACTGCCTAGACAAAATACAGTTGCACATATGGATGGTGTGATGTGAATAGGAATCACCTGAAATCAGTTTATGTTGATGTCAGAAAGTGATTTCTGGCAGTGGATAATAATATTACAGTTCTTATACTATTTTAATAAATTTATTATTAAATGATATAAGAACATGGTCATCTATGAATACATGGGTATAAGATGGGGAAATGCTTTATTTGGCACATTTTGATATTTTGTACAGATTTATGTTAAGTATGAATAAGTTTAAAGAACTTTTTGTTTGTCAGGTTTTGAAGACTACTTAGCCTCTTATGATAACATATTATGATGCAAAATTAGCAGTCATATTGATTAAAAAATGCATGGCAGCCACATCACCGACTTTGTAAATGAAGCTTGTTACAATGATAGTTGAATTTTCTCAAAATCTTATAAGAGTTTGTATATAGTTTCTGCTAGAGGAATCACTCTGAATTTAAATGACAATACAAAAATCCAATATAAAAATACAATAATATATAGACTGAAAGAAAAAAACTGACATTGTGGGCAGACAACTTCATATTAGAGTTTTTTATACAAAGTGCTTGTAGTTTTTTTTACTGTCTGAAAGAAAGCCTTTTTTTTTTTTTTTTTTTTTTAAGGGGTTGGAGTTTTCAAGCAATCTTCATTCTAAATGTAACTTTATTTGACATCCATATGCCATATGATATCATTTGGATAAACAAAGCATATAAAACCTTGTAGCTTCTTGTTGTTCTTCCCTGAAGCAAGTACTACTACTTTAATTTTTTTTGACAGTGACTCATTACTGAATAAAATTTATAAAAAAAAAAAAAAAAAAAAGAGTTTGCACAAAACAGAACTTCATTTTCCCTCTTCCCCATACATACATAACTTCAGTGTTCTGGCAATTTAAAAGCACCTATTTTAATTTTAAATCACCTATTTCACTAGTACCTGCCGCTCAGTGGTAATTTTGGACATACATAGCATT
Source organism: Macrothele yani (assembly GCA_039090855.1). NCBI lineage: Eukaryota > Metazoa > Arthropoda > Arachnida > Araneae > Macrothelidae > Macrothele > Macrothele yani. The sequence goes on along the minus strand of CM076992.1, from coordinate 96,973,902 downwards.
TTCAAAATACAGTGCCACCTACACTAGACTAACCTTGCTTGCAATCAATCATGCTAGGCTTGCAAATGTAATGGCACATGCAAAAACTGTAAATGCAAATTACAATCAAAAGGTTATTTTGCCTTTTTATATAATGTTGTGCTTTGATCATATTTATTTTTTTAGCTCTTCTCTTAGCCAATATTTCCTGTTATTTAAAAAAAAACTGGCATGAATCATGAACTAAAGTGAGAAAAAATGCTATTTTCCCTTCTAGTAGTACTCACCTTGTTTTGTAAGTGCACACTCCATATATTTGAAAATAACATGCACATATATGCCTTTCATAATATCAGAAACATAACAAGAACAAAACTTTACTTGCCTAGTTCCTGATGCAAAAGGAAATCTAGTTTTAAACTCTACAGAGCAACTGTGTTTTGTTATTTGGCAATATTTCTTTTTCTTCTCTTTTAAAACCTAAGAGTATGTATGTAGCCCAAGTTGGGTTACTTGAAGTTTGCTATTTTACTTCCTGGGAAATAAGAAGCAAGCAACCTATTCCTTAACTAGAGTTTTTGACACTGGAGAAAACACAAGTACCTGAACCTTGAAACATATATGTCACCCATTTACCACCTGGGATTCAAAGCTAGTCCCAATGACATGCATGACTTCAGTGTTCTGGCAACATGGGTTCTTATGATTTAAGACACCAAAATGGTCATATTTGGAAAGTACAGATGAAATTTGTTACACAGTTAAGGAAGTCTTGTAATCAATACACCAGCACATGGTTTTGGACTGAAGTGTTCTTAATATGTCATAACATATTGAATAGTTCTAGCACAGGTATGGTGCTGAATTAATTATTGCCCATGACATCCTGAAAATTTAATATAAAAATGGCCACTTTTCTTGAAACTAATGCTTTTGAGTCCTGAAGGCATTCAGTTGCATTGGGCCTACAACTATATGGGTTTGTATGGTAGACCACTGCTCTTACTTGATGGGTCTACCTATACACTGAAGCAATTGAATTAGAGACAGCTGGCGTTATGCAAATATGGCGCTGTGGGCGGCCCTGTAAACGGAAACGACATGACGTATGCAGCGATCCGACAATATAAGGAGTGATGCGACAGGAATCAGTAAGAGTCGGACGCAGCATGGGTAAGACAAAGGATCTAAGCACATTTGATCGTGGGCAAATTGTCGGGGCCCGACGAATGGGTCACTCCATCTCAGAAGTCGTGCAGGCACTGGGATTTTCATGAGCCAATGTGTCACGGGTGCACCCTGAGTACATCCAATCCGGTAAAACCATCTCTGCTAGGGCCAACTGCCGTGGACAACAGCGTGTGGATGAGCGGGGTCATCGTCGGCTAGCTCGCATTGTACCAGCGGATAGACGGGCCACAGTGCAAGAAATCACTCAGCAATTTAACGCTGGTGCACAGATACCATGCCATCCAGAACCATCTCCTCGCTATGGGGTACAGAAGCCATTGTCCCACGATGGTATCGCTGCTGACCGCACATCACAGGGTGCAAAGATTATCATGGGCGCTGAAACATCACCACTGGACCATAGACATGTGGAAAAATGTTGCCTGCACTGATGAGTCAAGATTCACGTTGGTACATGCGGATGGCAGGATACGAGTATGGCGCAAACCACATGAAACGATGGATCCTTCTTGCCAGCAGGGTACTCTTCAAGCTGGTGGGGGTGGCATTCTCATGTGTTGACTGTTTACGTGGACTGAAATGGGACCCCTGGTGCGTGTGACATCGTAAATCACAGGTCAACGTTACCGGGATATCCTAGACGACCATTTGCTCCCATTTGTGAGTCTTCAACATCCCACTGGGGACCTCATCCTGCAACAAGACAATGCACCGTGTCATCGCTCCCGAATTGTATCCGAATGGTTGGATAAACACTCCACCGACGTGACCTCGCTTCTTTGGCCAGCTAGGTCACCTGACCTCAATCCCATCAAGCACATCTGGGATGCCATCAAGAGAGATGTTCGAGGCTCTGACCCCCTCCATCAAATCTTCCTGAACTGTGGGAGGTTGTTCAGAGGTCGTGGATCCGTATGGCTTCCCAACGCTTCCGGTGTCTTGTCAAGTTCATGCCGAGACGAATCGCCGCCGTCATCAGGGCGAAAGGTGGTGCTACACGTTACTAGACAGGTATCTCTAATTCAATTGCTATTCAGTGTATAATGGTATGATGCTGTTATACATGTGTACTTATATGATGTTGTTCATTCAGGTGTTAAGTTGTGGCACGTGACAGCTCTTATGCAATTCCTCTTGTTTACCTTCACACACACCATATAGACAAAAGTCACAGGAGCCCCTCTCCCCAGAATCATAATCTGCAAGTTGCCTGCACATTTATGCAAATTATTGTGGGATGGAAGCTACTGCTCTCCCAGAGATGTGTACTCAATGGCAGAATGTCATGGTGTGAACGTTTGGAGTTTGAGAGAGCTATGATTGTGTAGGGTGCCACATCAGTGGCCTGTCGATAACAGACACAAAACTAGTAAAGCATTCTTAAGTCAACTGTGTTAGATGTAGCACAATGCTAGTAAAATGCATTTGCACCCAGACATTGAAATGTATCTGCTGATCCAAAAAATTGACTGACAGAGACTAAACATACAGGTTAAAACTCTTCAAACAGTTCATGGCAGAAGATCTACATTTAGATGTGACATATGGGCTTCTGGTATCCCTGTTTGTACAAGAACCATTTGCTGGCAGCTCCAAACAATGGGTTTTCATGGTATTGCTGTTGCCCACAAGCTCTAAATTACTTCAGAGAATGCTGCTGTTTGTTTGCCAAGGTGCATTAGGTGTTGGCCGTAGGATCTAGAACAATGGAAAAAGGTCCTATGGACATTTTCCCATTATAATCATAGCACATGATGTACCAGTCAGATAGATGGCCATGTATGGATATGGAGAATGTCAGAAAAACAGTTCTTACTGAAGTGCACTGTTCCCATGCAAGTTTGAGGGTGGCAGCATACTTGCGTGGAAACGTTTCTTGTGGAATGCACTTGGTCCATTGGTGGTGCTAGAAAAAATTCTTAATGTAGAAGTTTACTTAGACCAATTGGCACTTCCAACACTATGGCAGTATTATGGAGATAATAAGTCCTGCTGGTATCAGGAAGACTAAACACCATGTCATACAACATGGGTTGTTTGCTAACTGGTTTATGGAAAATCAGTTTTCATTACAACAATTTCAAAATTATGGGTGTTTTCTAAGGCATAAAGGAGATTTTAAAGTCAAATTTTCAGGTAGTACTCCTACTCTTCCTCAGGACTGCCTGTCCTTAGGAAGGGTAGGGGCACAAAAAGGGTATGGGGACTGCCTGTCCTGAGAAAGGGTAGGGGTACAAAATTATGTCAGCCATGAGGAAGGGTAGGGGTGCTACCCAAAAATGTGACTTAAAAATCACCTTTATTCCTTAGTAAAAAACCCATAATTTTGAAATAGTTATAATGCATTAAGTCTAGGAATAGCTATGTCATCACTTATTACCAAGTAATTAGTTTTCATGTTTGTACTGGCCTTCACAAAGCCCTGATTTGGACTCTGCTGAACACCTGTGCAATGAATTGGAGAACCATATCAGGACTTCGGAAAACTGTCCTGCTTCACCTCATGAGCAGGTGAAAGCATTATAAGGAGAACTGAAACACATTCCTGAAGATGCTTTACAATATTTAGTAAAAAGCATGCTTAGGAGGTTTAATGCATGTATTCAGGCCAAAGATGACTAAGGAAATTTGGCCTGAATACATGAATTAAATGCTATTTCTAAATGCTATTCCCCATAGTTTTTCTAAACCCACAGCTGACTATAATATCATTTACCCCTAAGTTCAGTTTCAGAATAATGCACTTGCTATATAAATATCTTTATCACACAGCCAATATAATCTACACTGAGTGCCCACAGCTCACTGAACTACGACCACCCCTACGCAAATTGAGTTACATCTGACACTTGCATAATGAGGAGGTTAGCGTGGCCTGCAGACTAAAGGGGTGTATATATGGGGATGGTGGTTAAGTTGAGAAGAAAGTGATGGGCAAAACCAAGGATTTATTGAAGTTTATGAAAGATCAAATTAGAGGCAAGAAGGGTTGGTGTGTCCATTTTTGAAATGGTGACATTTGTGGGTTGTCTGAGGGCTTCCATGGTTAACATACCAGGAGTGGTGTGACAATGGAGGGACAACCAACCAGTGACACAATTGTAAAGGGTAGAGAAAGGTGGAATCCAGAGTGAAAAACGAATGAGTTGCCTTCTACACAGCAGCCCATTTTTGCAGTTGCTGGCCTGATACAATATAGGTCAACCAGAAACAATACAGAACATGACTCTTCATTGCATGCTGGCACAGATAGGCTACAAGAAAATATGCTTTATATGCAACCCTATCCAAACAACAGTCCATCAACATATGCAACTCTCCTGGTGACCACAGCATGTGGCTTAGGAGATAAAAAAAAATTGGAAGCAGGTCGGCTTGTCAGATGAATCACAATATGTACTCCATTCTGCTGATGGTAGAGTACATATTTGGCATCATCAGAATATTGATCTCTTATGCATGGCATCGACTATCAAGGCTGGTTGTATGATATGGGGAATGTTTAGCTGGCATGAACTGAGAACCCTGATGTGTGTGGACCTTGATTACTACCAGGGACTGCTTACATACTATGTACAACTCACAATGTTGTTTATACTTTCACCCAGAGGGGGATGGGCTCTTCCATGATTATAATGCCCTATGTCATCAGGCCTGCCTTGTGCACAAATGGTTCAACAAACACAGTTCTGATAAGAGACATCTCAAACGGACCCTTAAACTTCTGTAGGAAGTTGCGGAATGCTAGGTGAGCCAGTTAGACACACCGGCCTGTTCCATACTGAAACTGTGGATCATGATATAAACAGCTTGACTGCAGATCCCCTCACAACTGTACAAATTTCTAGTGGAGTCAATGCAATGCAAGGTGTCAGATGTTCTCTAAGTGAAAGGAGGGCACATGGAAGTATTAAATAGGTGGTCGAAATTCAGTAAGCACAGCGTATAAGTAATTTTGGAATTCTTAAAAAAAATTCCCCCTCCCTCTCTCTCTCTCACTTCTCTCTGCGCTTTTCATGTGCAAATGTAGCAAGGGTATACTACCGTGAACGGTGTGACATGCAAAAAATTTTCAGCTCTCGTCAATCTTCTGGATGAAAACAGCTGGTGTCTCAGACAAGTCAAATAAGATTGGAAAGGATCATGCAAGTAAACAGAAAGGCCACAACTCAGCAAATCATTGCAGAATTCAACTTTGGTGTGCTGAGAGTTATCTTTGAACTCACAGTGTATCTGACTGTGTTATGAATAGGATACAAAAGCCAGTGACCATGTCAAGTGCCAATGTTTTCAGCGCAGAACAAGAAAGCACGTTCCAATGGGTGCAGGAGCATTGAATCTGGATCACTGAAACTGGAAATAGGTCACCTGGATGGATGGATCAAGGTTCCTTCTGCATCATACAGACCACAGGATCTGATTTTTGGTGCAAGTAACATGAGCCCATGGCACCATCCTGTCAGGTATCAAAAGTACAGGCTGGTGGTTGAGGTGTACTGATGTGAAGGGTGTTTTCCTGGTACACATTAGGCCCTTTAATACCAATCAGAGGACACTTGAATACTGTAGCATATCTGAACGTGGTTGCTGACCAAATTCCTCCCTTCATTGTTACAGTTTATCCTCAAGCAGATGGACACTTCTACTAGGATAACATACCTGTTCAGAAGGCTCATATTGTCACTGAATGGTTCCAAGAACATTCAGATGAGTTTTCCTTGCTTCAGTGGCTTGAACAGTCACTGGATTTAAACTGAATCAAGCATCTAGGGATGGGGTGAAATGGGCTGTTCACTGCAATACTGTCCAATTTGTAACAACGTTGCAACTCATCCATTCCTGCATGGTACGACATTTCAGCATCTGGTATGTTCCATGCCCTCATGAATTCAGGTTGTTCTGCAGGCGAAGGGTGGTGCAACATTCTACTAGGTAGTTGTACCTAATAAACTAGCAACTTAGTGTGTGTGTGTACGAAAAATTCTTTAGAATTAAACTTTGCTGGAATTCTTGATTCAGACATAATTTCATCATCACATACAGCTGGTTCACAGAGGTCTTCAAATGAAGTATGATGATATTTACTGTTTAAAGCAATTATAATATGAACTGTGGCACTATGATTTAACTTGCACTTGCCAGTTTGGAAAGAGTAATTAGGAATATGTATGGTATTTATTCTTTTTGGGTTTTGCAGTCTCACAAGCTTCTGTGCAGGCATTACAACAAACAACCTACTTAGTATGCTAGTATGCTCCAGCTAAATACAATTAGCATGAAGGAACAAGTAATGCATAAAAATTGATAGGGCAAACCTCTAATCAGCAAAATAAAATTGATGAATAATTTATTAATGATTATTATAAAAAACTGATTATAAAACTGAACAGTTTATGAGCTCTAAAAAATGTTAAAAACATTTAATAGTTAATTGAGAGTGAAATATTGTAATAGTCATATTTTAAACAAGTTTTCCATGTGTTTACCATAAAACTATAATTTTTCTTAGAGTTTATGAAGAACAATGGCAAAATTTTAATTGTGGGCACATAACAGACAATTGTACCATCCAACATCAGTAACAACTAGTGAGCCTTGGATGGTTGGAAGTTGCTGATAAATATATATGCAAGAAAGGAAAATTTGTTTTATACATCTTTAAGAAATCAGAGAAAAAAAAAGGGAGTAAGAATGAAGAACAATGTGGAGAAATGTTTAAGGCATGAAGAACTAACATTTAAGTAACATGTTATAAGGATATGAAATGATAAAAACCTACACAAAATAAGAATTTACTATGGAAGATATCTAAAAGCAAACTTAATCTTTAAAAAATGATTTCCATTAAAAAACACTTCAAAAGTAAGTCTTTTTTTTTTTTTTCCAAAAGCTCATTCCCCTTGTTCTTGAAAACCAATTACTTAAGAATGAAAACATAGGTTTCCTTTGAGTTAAGTCATATGCATGCTCAGAAAACCATTAATACCCTGAAGAAAGAGCATCTTTCAGCAGGAATATTTTCATATAATCATATGCGATGATGAATAGTGAATTTTTACCTATTAAGTTTTAACTAAATCTTCATAATGCTATATAGTTGATATATTTCTTATACAATAACTTAAAAGTATACACAACAATTCCAGTTAAACAATTGATGAAATATGACATTTAAAGTACAAACATAAGGAAAAATGTACTCACCTCTATATTTAAAGAAGGTGAATAATTTTTATGTTAATAATAACAAGGTTGCTTACCTTTTTTCACATTTCACTGCACGTTTTATTCTTTTTGTTATCATGCTTGGTTTAGGCCTCCAGCGCGGTGTTCTATTTTTGTCTTCAGGTTCTTTCAAATGCTTGACGAATGCCCAAGACTTGGGCATTCGTCGAGCATTTGAAAGAACCTGAAGACAAAAAAAAAAAAAAAAAAAATAGAACACCGCACCGGAGGCTTGAACCAAGCATGACAACAATAAGAATAAAATGTGCAGTGAAATGTGAAAAAAGGTAAGCAACCTTGTTATTATTATAATTGTATTCACATAAATTTAAGAACTGTGGCTTCTGCTATAGATGTTTTAACCTGAATTTAAATTTGTATGTTATCTGAAGAATGTCCAAATGCAACTTCTGGGATTTAATTTGATCAGAAATCTCCATATAGCAGTGGTGTGAGTTCTTTAAGGATCTCCCTGCTAACTAGCATTCTGCGTTCCTCTTCAGATCCATATCAGAGAGTTGACCCTGTGCATATTCAGTTTGAGCTGAGACTTGTGGCAATAGTTTTCTTATGATAAAAAAAGGGTTTTGATGACTCCTCTTTGCCTTCTTCATATATCTTTTCTGCATCCAATTCCATTAATTCTGAGTCAGAATATCTAATAATTCTTCAATATCCTTCTTCATTGCACCAGTAATTTGAATTGAAGATGTTTGAATAGTTGAAACAGTGTCTTCTTAGGTGCTAAAACTATGAGAACAAAGGTTACTTCTAATTGTGTTCATTATGGTACTCTTCACCAGCTGCCAAGATTCAATGATAATTTCAATGACTGGCAATATGTTAAACTGAACTGCTTTCATAACTGACTTACATTTATTTGATTTTTACCATTCCTAGCCTTTACTGATTTTGATAGGTGAGATATAGATAAGCATGGCATTAAGTACCTTGTAACCATAAAATTTATTTGCCACAAACGTGAGAAAAGACTATACTTACACTTAATTTTCATTCCAAATATTAGTGAAAAAATGCATCACAAACAAACATATCTCAAAGGATACCTGTAATGCATTACGACTGAAAAAGTATGCTTCTAAAATCAACCTAATAAAAGACTGTAAAAATTAATAATCACTCCATTAATGATTCTAAAAAAACAAAACAAAACCCATAGCATTTAATCATATAATGGTACAACCTCTTATTACATACATTTTTAGTGATACTTGTTTCATACACACAAAACATGTGGCAAAATGCAATTTAATAAACTATGATAAGAAGCTTTGAAGTCATATACATTTCACAACAGGTTAACATTAAATTTCCATTGCCTTTTTCTCTTTTCATGTATTAATATGGTAAATTCAACTGAAATATGTACTTATACACAAATGTAAAACTGTTTTATATGAATTGCAGTAATAAATAAAAAAATACTAAAATTTGTAAATTCTAGAAATGGGCTACTATTTGAATATTTGCAGTTGAAAATAATTTCCTGTAATTCATTACATAATTCAATTCAAAAACTCATTTTTTCAGTAACTTTAGGGTAAAAAGAGCAATTATGAATTAAAAATAGTTTTATGTAACGCACCTTTGTGGTGCTCTTTGATCTTCACTTTTAAGACTGAAATATACTTATTAATGTTGCACCTTTGGCTATGTGTATTTTATGCAATAATGCAAAACAGCAGATTTTACCTATCCATACATGTTCTGAGTTGATATTTCCAATGGCTTTTGTTCTGCAGATCTCATAAAAAAATATCAGTGACCCACCTCCTGTGCTGCTACACATTTGATAATGGCAAGGGTTTAGACGTTTTTTTTTCTCCAGTTAATATATATATATATATGCTACACAGGAATTCATATAATTTGTTTTTCATAAATGCCTACTACATGTCTTAATTGAATTTATATACAAAGGGCAAAAGTATTTAATTAATTTCACAATCAGGTGAACACAACAGGTAGTTTACACTTTGTTCTTTACATACATAAGACAAGTTTGATTTTAAGTACACATGTTTTTTCTTTTTTTCTTCTAACACAATTACAGCACAAGACTTCATTACTAAACAAGTACATCTAAGTTCCTTTCTGAGTTAGAATTTATCAGTGCCAAAAATGGACAAAGAAATGAAGGAGCAGTAGGTGAGAAGATAACTTGTTAATATGCAAATACATTTGCAATACGAGCAATATTCAAATCACTGTAAATATATATATATCATTATACACATCTTTGAGTGTAATATTTTCAACTTTAAAAATAAGATCGTTTTTAAAATCTTATAAATTAATTCAACCACTCATCACAACATGAAAATTACAATGCATTTTTACAATAAGATAAATCTTGCTTAGTTGAACACAACAGAAAAAAGTACACATATACTTATAGGTTTCTACATCCGAACAAACATGAATTCATAGAGATTGGCATGAGATGTGGGAAGAAATTTCCTTATTTTAAAGTATTAAATATTCATGTAAAGTTAAAAACAAACAAACAGGAATGGGAAAAAATATTGCCATTGTGGAGAAGAAAAGCTTAAAGTTCAGCAGTCTCTTCTACCTTTAATAGGAAATTTTAATGACATTCGGTATTTGGACCTGTAAATGAAGATGAACGTTTACATTCTAATTTTGCTTTAAAAAATGTTGCAAAATATATAAAGAGGTACGTAAGAATGAGACTTCAACATGCCACAAGATTTCTGAACTCATATTTTGAGACATATATATATACTGATGGTGCTTGAACTCAGTTAATATTACATTTTATATAGAAACATTTTAAATCCAGAAATAAAAGAAGAAAACCTTGAGATTCTTGTACTTGCACTTTCAGTTACTTGGAACAGAATTATACAATTGTCACATAAAATCACTTCAATTTCTTCACAATTTCCCCACCCTTAAAAAAACATGAAACATAAAAAGTGTTAGTAAGAAAATACAGCTTGAGAAATAATTCGAATTGTAGACTTGGAAAAGGGATTGCTAAGTTTTGAGTTGCCAAAGAACCTAAGTTCAAAATGTTTTTTTTAACAATGATCTAACTACACTTGAACGTTTTTCTTAAAAAATCACCTTTCGTAAGATTACTTTTGTTGGTATGGGTTGGTTATAAACAACTCACACAAGCAAAAGAATCTTTTGAGAAATATTTTTGCTCATCCACCTTTTTTAATAATTGCCACTGAATAAAACAGAACAAATACATCAGTAAAGAACATTAAGTCCAAAATGTTGCTAATATAACATAAGCTAAAAATTTCATATATTTCTGTGATACAACAACAGAGTGATGCAATCTAATTTAATTAAAATGATTTTTCTTACTTTTGTGTTGCAGTTTTGTTCCATCAAAAGGATACATGTTTCCTAGGACATTTAATTGCAAACATTCCTCAGGAGAATCAAACTACAGCCATGTAAAAACAACTCAAGGGCCAGTATACACTAAAATAAGTATAAAAACAATGCTTTCCTTTTCTTTAAGTGAACTTAATTATGGCAAGGGAAAGAAAATAAACATAAACATTGTGGTTATGGCATTGGCTCTATGTATATTTGCAAAGCCAGCCAGTGAAGTTTCTTCAAAAAACAACTTGGCCATCTACATGAAAATTACCAAAGCACGGTTACTTTGGTATGTAGATCAAAAACGTCAAAAATTTTGGATGGCTCTCTAATGAGGCAATGCCATTGAAATGTTGATTTGGTTCTCTATCTTGCTATATTTTGCAAACCTATATATTACATTGTGTGAATATCAATTTAAGAGTAAGTACAGGTAGGTGAATTGTAATGAAGCCTAGGTACATACTTTTGCTTTAACAAGCATGTGAAAAGGTATGGCTGCATGAAAAAGCTTCAGTTTTTCTGTTTTAAATTAAAGAGGGTAATCCCTCCTTTTGTGTTAAGACTACTTTTTCTTTTATGTTGGTTAAATTTGTTCTGTCCATAGCAGATGTTCTATGCAAACACTTAAGCTTTTACCCATGCTGCCTGAGTAGCAAAGATGAAAGCTTTCCATAGTTAGTATTGCTTTTTTACCATAGCACTTCAATGAATAACACAGCTTTTGGTAGATACAGAGAACCTGTCAATGTATATTTTAGATACAACAAACTTTGATGGGAATAAATGTAAAGGATTCATGAAAGCAAACACATATGTAAAATGCACTAAAAAGAACACAGATCTTCACAGTAAAATTTATTTTTGGCACTGTACAAAAATCATCACAAAGGATGTCTCACAATTATCAATAATAATTTCTAGAATAGCTTAAATAAATAATATGAACTACTATTACGACCTGAGTTACAGTCTGATTCTTAGCATTTACTACACCTAGATAGATTTTTTTAAGTGATTGGGACTAAAAATTGCTAGGAACACTAAATTTATATTATTCCGGTAAATGCGCAGATACAACACAGTTCAACAATTAAACACAGAAGTGACATAGAAAATAAAAATACAATGGGAAAAAGTACTATTTCTGCCACAGGTGAATCACTTTTGATTTGCGTTTTGAACCCTATTATAACAGATAATGAATGTTCCTTATCTCACATAAATGCAAGGCATGTGAAAGCAAGAGTTGGGCTTTTTTTTTTTTTTTTTTTTTATTCTGGGGTTTTTACAACCACCATGAGCAACTAATTTAGGACCACTGGTTCCATGGAAGGGAGAAAGCCAGTGCTGTGTAAGACAAAAACATCCATGCTTCACCAGTATTTGAACCTGGACCCACCTTAGATGAATGGTCAGAAGCCAGTGCTTAGACCACTGCACCACCACATGGCTGAGTTGGGTTCAGATTTGCACCTGAAAGAGCATTTAAACTACAGATTAAACTAATTTATGCCACCCAAGCCTACAACAGTGTGGCCAAAGTTGGCATGTCATGGCCAATTTTATGATAAAGGAAGTGAGAAAAAAATTCAGTAGCATCTACCACTAAGGAAGAGACAGAGAGAACAAAATGTATGTGATAATTCCAATGTGATTTAGCAGTTGAAAATGCTAGGCTTTTGAGTTTGTACGTCAAATCCCTGAACATTATTAATAGTGTAGTAGAAAGGAAGATACCAGGACAGGTAACAGGTTTTAACTATTCATGTGTGATTATTGATGAGACAAGACAGATTGATAAAGAACAAAATTGGCAAAGCAAGGAAAATATGTCAGCTGTATACAAATATTTGCACATGTAAAAAGATCAGCCAGAAAACAAACCTGGTTGTATACTGTACAGTATTTATACATACTTTCTTTTATGTGAGCAACAACTGGGTATGAAGAAGAGAGTTCTTCAGAAGATTACTAGCAACTGACATGAAAGTAACAAGAGGAATGTTGGGGGAAAATAAATGAATTCAATGACAAAACAAACAGTAACACACAGACTAGGACTCAAGAGTGTTTCTTTGGTTGATGAAAAAGCTAAGCAGAACATGTGGAGTTTTTTTTTTTTTTTTAATGTATGGTACTTTGCCAAAAATGTGCCAAACACCTTAATGGTATAAAGTGGTGTGGCAATGAAAACAAACTTTCTTGCTTCTAGGTGGGCTGAAGGGAGAAGACATCTTTATTACCAACTCCTTAGGAAAGTGTCTCTGAAATTTCTGAAAAGTCAGGGTTTATCTTCAGGATGAAGGAATAAGCAAAAAGAGAGAAATTAAATATTCTGCACTAGTGCACAATACTCAGTTGAAAACTGCACCACTTCAATTATTAATAATGCTTTCTTTCAAGAAATATGGGAAAGAAAGTTTGAATCTTTTATTATAATAATTTAACCTCAATTTACTCAATTAGCAGCTAATTGAAATTTTTTTTAAAGGAAAACAAACAAAACTGCTAAGTAATAACAACAGAGTAAAAAAAAACATGCATCAGTGTCCTCATACACTTCTATTTAAAACCTTTGACTCAGAAACCAACAGTGTCTGAGCAAATATTTGTATTTGCAGTTTAAAAGATCATGGTCTTCATTTTCAGTCAGCCCATCACTGCTGATACTTATTTAGGTTCCATAAGTCTCAGAAATTTCCATTTTTTATTGCACTTATTAGAAGACATTTGTAATTGCTGGAGTGCTTGCATTATTTCAAGCTTCCTTCACCCAACATATCACCCTGGAAAGTACTGCCTGGTACATTTTGCTACTTTTTGTGTACAGATGAAGCCTGTCAGATACCCATTTTCCCCAGCTCTTCTCAATTTGCCTTGAAGGATTTGTTATTCCAATGTCTAATGACTGCAACTTTCTGTAATATATAAAAAGCACAGTTCATAAATTTCCACTCAATAGTGTAATTATTGGCATTTCTAGTTTTGTTCCTTCTTTACAACAAGGTGGAAACACATTTTTGTTTTTCATGACTTGTTTTAATAACAACCATGTGGCTTGGAGAAGAATCAAAACCAAATGGTGCTAATTTGACTAAATCTGCAATTAGATTTGTTGACAGCATCTTTTGTAATTTTCATGTCTCTGCCTTCTTTCTCCAGTTATCATGAAGATTTTGACGGACAGTTTTTTCTCTTTAACCTTCTGAAGTGTATGAAAATATAAAACTGTGTAGAGAAAATCACAGCATCATTTCTAAAAACATTATGTAAATTTTGGCCTAAATCCTCAAAAAGGTGATTTTAGGGAACAAGCTTCACAATCATTCATCTAAAGCATATTTATTTTAAGTCTATGGCAGTGCAGCTGATGTCTCTTTTCTACTTTTACAAGCTTTTGTTTTTCACCCAAAGGAGAAAATTTCTTTAATCCACTTTTAAAAACTTACACTCTACATGATTACTAACATTTTAAGTTTCTTCTCTGACATTCCATTTAAGAGAGAGGTGATAAGAAATTATGTATCCTAACAAAAACACAGATGATATTCACAAAAAATAAAGATTATTTTGCAACAAAAGGCAACAAGCTCTTCCTGCTGTGCTCTTTGCACATGTATGAGGTGAATTTACTTCTCTTGTCTGGTTGGCATTTTTTTGTTTACTAGGATGAAGGTTGAACTTGTAGGTGGAGGAACTAAGCACATAATCCACAGCAGCAGACAATATGCAACATCCAATTCACACATTTTTAACAACAAAACTTGCAGATTATATGCCAGAAATTATGGTACTGATTTATCTCAATTATGCTCCAGAATGAGATGTTTTTTCCTTTTGCATGGGGGGGGGGGGGTAGATTAATGACCATTATCAGTGACTAATTGCTGCAAGTAGTTGAATATCCATATTTTGGAGCTACTTGTTCCCAGGAAGCTCCACCATCAGACAAATACACCACCTACGCCTCTGACCACTTGGCCACCAGAACAAGTGCATGATGGAAGTGTGACTGTATTTCCAGTACAGTTCTTCTTCTCATAACTCAGCAACCACACTGATTTGAATTAGAGTTCACCACCATCCATTTTAAGCATTGTAACATTATTCTACAATCAGTCTGCACTTCAAAATATAATTATTCCAATACATTTCTGAAAGCATTTGAGAAAATGAAAGTCTTTTTTCTTAAAATAAAAATTTTCATTGTATTTGTATGGTTTATGAGTTAGCCCCCCCCCCCCCAGTGGCGGTTCTAGGCCACGGCCGCCACCCAAAATATTACCAGATTTTTTTGATTTTTTTTTGGAATTACATATTAATTTTAATTAATTGCTGGTACATGCAGAAACTTGTGCCCCCCCAATTTCTTTGTCTAGAACTGCCACTGCCTCTAACCCCCCCCCCCCCCAAAAAAAAAACAACAACAACTGAGCTGTGAGGAATTTTAATTTTGCAGTTATTAAATCGTGGAAAATAGAAAAACATATAATGACAATGCCTAACCCCAGAACTCAAAGTGAGAAGTGAGCTTCTCTATCATTTAGCTGCATTGTAACTGGATAGAGAACTTGTTGCCTTCTTTAAAACCCAAATGCAAGGGCGGAATAAGGTATTAATGATTGATTGTATCAATTATTTTTGTTGTATTTTAGCATCTTGTACATTTACTAAAATGTTTGACAGCCTTGAAGGAGGTAAGGATTTTTTAGCCCCCCCCTAAAAGTACTCATATGGGTGCCACTGCCCAAATGTATATGCCATCATTGTGATTTTCTCTTGCCTGCTTTACCTAAAACTTGAAATGTTCCTGGAAAACAGATGCCTAATTATACATTTCAAACTCATTGATGCTTTTGTAAAATGTAATGAAATACAAAGGGAACATCTAAAAACTGACTACCTTGCAGACATGTATTTTACCTCCAAAAGTTGACTGTATGTACACTCATGGACCAGATCATTATGACAACACATCTCCATAAGTAGACATACCCAATAGAACATAACAATCATGTCACTGACTGCTGCAAAATATACATAAATGGTATGAAAGTTTACTAGTATAATGCCCAAGCAATGTATAAAGGGAAGGACTTTTAAGGGTTTGAATACAAAATGACATGAGAAATGTGGGGGAGAGCATCTCTCAGCAACTACAGGCATTGTTGGCCGTTTGAGGGCAGCAGTAGGGAAGATGCAGTGGAACAGGTATGAAGAAGGACACACATCTACCCAACATGGCATAAAGGAGAGATATCACTTTAAATAGTGCAACTATACTAGTAATCCGAATTTCTTGGCGTAGAATATAAATCAAAATTTCTAAGCTTTTGCACATTAACCAGATGGCTTTTTGAAGGAAGGTAGACAGCAAACTGGTTGATGTGTGAAAGCTTGGAAACTTTGATTTATATTCTATGCCAAGAAATTCGGATTACTAGTATAGTTATACTGTTTTAAGTATAACTGGTGTACAGTTCCTTGTTATTGATTAGAGATGATCACTGGTTGACAGCTGAGATGAACGCTGGATGACAAGTGCTACCTGGTGTTCACCTTAAACAATTAATGACAAACCATAGCCAGGGCACACTGGGAAATGCTATCCAGCTAACATAAACCAGCAGACGCTCTCACAGATGGGTCTAAGAAGTCGAGAGCAGGGTAACATTCCCATGTCAACTGACTGCTACAGACAGCTCTGCTTGCAGGCGGTGTGGCAGCACTATGACTGGACATTGGACAACTGGAAAAGTCACCTGATCCTATGAATCCTGGTTCTAGCACAAACATGCCGATGAATGAATCTGTATTTGACACCATGCGGTTGAACAATTGCAAGCAGACTGCATGGTTGGATGGAAACATGCCAGCTTCAGTGCTATTATGTATGGGGATTGTTCTCACGGACATCACTGGGTCTCCCTCATTCCTGTTGACCATACCCTCACTGCCAGATAATACCTATGCATTGTTTTGAACCAAATGATGCCTTAAATGGTGACCATGCATACAGATGCCAATCAACTCTTTCAGGAAGACAATGCCCCATGACACAAGGCCCACATTGTAAAGGAATGGTTCATGGATCATGTCAAAAAATTTCCTGTGTTACTCTGGTCCCAAAATTCCACTGACCTGTATTCAATTGAACATTTGAGGGATGGAGTGGAATGCAGCATTTGCTGGTCCACAACAGAGCCCCACTCTATTGCTCAACTCTGGGATTTCATTCCTTCTAGCTGGTAGAGGATACTTGAGTACACCTTTCATGGCCTTGTGGAGCTCATGCCACTCTGGATGTTAAAAGGTTACCACAGTGCAAGACAGCTCAACTATGCTTTTGGGTAGGAGGTAATGTTATGGCCAGGACCATAGCAAGCTTTTCTTATCTGGGAGGGCGAGACTTGAAATTACTCTCCTTCGAGTTGTGATCTTTCAAAAATCGCACTTCAGGTTTTTGATATAATTTTATTAAAAACTAGGTAAATACCCAAGAACCACAGGTTGTAAATAGTAAGTAAAGCATAAACATTATGGGAACGACAACAACAAAGCACTCTACTGAAATGCAGAACGAAAAACAAACCAGTGCAGAACGAATGACTATTGGATAGTGAAAGTAACAATAAGAAAACCCTTAGGGGTAGGGCTTGAAAAAGTTTCGTTCAAGGGTCAACGCTCAGAGAACTTTCTGCGCAGAGCAGAAAATTAGCTCTTCATCCCAATGATATGTTTAGAAAGGCCATAGAGGTGAGATATATAACCATATTGTTTTCTATGCCTGCTTTCACTGTTTTGGAAAATGCCCTTCATGAATATGAGATGTTCACATCTCATAGTGTATGTTACACTGTACTCTGGTTCACTGCATGACATATTGTATGAGATTAACTAAATACTGAACAGCATAACTTTCTTTTTTAGTTACAATTCCTATTTTTTACACCCCCCACAGCATAAATTTATGCCCCTCGAATGACCATTCTGGTAGGGCAACCGCCCTCCCTGCCCCCTAGTAGCTACCGCCCTGGTTATGGCTCACGAGTGTATAAATAACATCTGTTGCAGAAGTTCTAATCTGAAAAGTGAGTTAAATCTTTAGGTTTGCACAAGTTTCTCAACATAATATGACATATAAAAAGGTAGCTACACAAGGTTAAAGTATAAGGTATCCAATTAAATAATCAAAGATCCCATTCATGTTTTCTGCTCAAAGAAGAAAAGAAGTTTTAAGTACTGATGAAAATGAGACTTCCACATCTTCCCAATCCCATCACCCCCTGGGGGAGTGGTAGGATATGCTAAACAAGTGGGAGGTATATAACCATTCAACCAGCTTTTATCTCTTTCATTTGAATGCCTGCTGTCACACCACTTTCTTCAACAATATTGTGCTTGAGGCAAACTCCTATTTCCTCACAAAAAGCATCTTCTGAAATGGGAAGTGCAGACACAAAAGAATTCCTAAATAACTCTCCGATTTTTCTCAACATTAAAAACTCTTCCAGGTGAAAGTTAATGCTGTCAGTAGAATGAACCACTTTCTACACACACATAAAAAATAACTATCACACTCTAAACCAAATCCAAAATCACTAAGCAGAAGTATCTCTCTCCCCACAGAAGGTTGAGAGGACACAGAGGTCTTACTGCTCACTGGACTCTACTTTCTCAGCAAAAAATATGGGTTAAGATCTGTAGTTCTTCTTTAGCTGGAAGGAATGCAATTGTTATATATTGCATGAAAGATAGTGAATCTACATGCCACTTTTTTCAGTTTTATGAGCAAATGAACCAGAGAAAATTCATCACTTACTAATTTCATGCACTATATTTTATTGCAATTTAACTAGAATACACTCTTACATTTTTGTTGAAAACATATAGATACTGTATTCAATGTAATTTATTAACCAACATTAAGCCTACTTAGTTTTTGATAAAAATGGCTGTACATGTAAAAGATGATTTAAAAGAAAAAAGGCAGCTACACTGGGAACGGTGAAAATACAGCAGCTTTGTGCCAATAATGACATTTAAAAAAAGTTTTGATAATGGTCAATCATAAGACTGCATCAAAGCACGGTAAATAAGAATGTGGCATCCTGAGACTACACTTCAAAAAGAAAACATCAATGATATACTGATTACTTAACTATTGAGAGCTGGAAGGTGAGTTTCACGTGTTTCAACACTGCATGCTATATTTGCTCACCCATTTGAAGTACTGATGACACACATATAATATTAGTAGTATCATAAAACTGGTTAACTTAAAGAAAAACAGATTTTGAAATTTTACTTTTTTCATTGAAAACAAACCCTTCTTTTTCATGAAAATATATTTCCCTAATATACAACTAAATGCCCAAATATTAAGCTGAAGTGAATATAACGGTAAGATTTGCTAGCAACCTGGTCATAATAAATAATTGCAAATATGTATATATTCATTCCCACATGGAATTTCTTTGTTCGCACCATTTTTGGGCAGAGTAGACAAAATCAGCATGTTTAAGGCTGTTGCTGTCAGATACACGCGTAGCAACATTACCATAAGCCGCATCACCATCAGTTTATTACATACGTATTTGAAGTGTATTGTACCTGTTTTGTGTGGCAATGGGATTATCTCAAGGATGCGTTAATGAGAGAAATGCAAGCTTAACAGTGTTTGCAGGTAGCCAAAAGGAGGTGAGGATTAAATCCAATTAAGTGGGGAGTGGAAATTTTCTGAAGTTTAAAGAGAGACAGGACCTGTGTGTGTGTGTGTGTGTGTGTGTGTGTGAGAGAGAGAGAGAGAGAGAGAGAGAGAGAGAGAGAGAGAGAGAGAGAGAGGGGGGGGAAGGTCAGGTCTTGAAATTGGTGTCAGAGACAATTTCTTTCTGGAGAGGGATTGGTGTTAATTTCATCATGCAGCTGCAGTTTACGGGAAACACACAGTTTAGGTCTAGTGTTGATAGCACAGATGGAGACCAAGTCAAATGAAACATTCCATTAACTCACCCTTTGAGAGGTCCCAAGCCACATAGTTTTAGTAAAATAAACTGTTTGTCCTTGTTATGGTTAAAAGAGGGCCTGAATTCTATTTTTTTTTTTTTTTTGAGTGTGTGATTCTATGGAATGAACCAAAATAAAATTATGTGACAGCTATCGCTGGATCACGGTTATGTTGAGAACAAGCTAGAAAGGAGCAAGGGTCATTACAATAACACTTTATCTTTAATGTGTAGGTAGATTTATAAAATCATAAAATAATAAACATTATATTTAAAGTGGATTATAACATAAAGCAATTCATGTAATGCAACCATAATAAATAAAGCTATTTAATACCTAATGAAAAAAGGCTTACGGAACATCATGAGTCATTTGCAGAAATTAATGTAGTGTAATAACACAGAAACAGACTTTCTTGCAGCTAACCAATACTTAATTGCACATGTGCCCACCAATGTAATGTAAAGGAAATATGTAGCAGCAAAGCTAATTTTAGCTGTACAAAGTTGTTAAATGAAAAACTTCTCACATGAATGGAAGTTCATCAAAACTTGCATGCTTGAAGTAAAAAAAGTCAGAGTATAAAGAGAACTTGAAAATGTTATCTATAGAGGAGTGAATCAAAATCATATTGAATGGTAGTTATGACACGAGAAATATACAATTACCATTTGTTGAATCACTTTTGTAATTTTAAAGTAAACACAGAAACAGACTTCTTTGCAGCTAACCAATACTTAATTGCACATGTGCCCAACACAAATTCATTATAATGTGGTTCATTTAAAAAATAAATAAAAAAGCAAAATTTATGTGCAGATAAATTGAATATTCAATGACAGCAAGTCAAAACTGTGCCAATGGAGACACTTCCAAAGTGATATCATGCAAGACTGGCAAAACAGCTAGATACTATAATAACAGCAAATATTTCCACCAGGCCACTCTTTTCAGTTCATAAACTGTTAGCAATTACTGCCCCTCAGTTGCTATCAGGTTTGAATGTAGGGAAGCTATCTTTTGTCTTCATGAAAATTTTATTTTGTTTTAACCTGTTACCATTTCTTTACAATGTCAATAAGGTTATAAGCCCAGTGTTTATTTTTAAAAATTCCAAGGATAACTAGAGAAACTTTTGGGGTTTTTTTTTGGAAAAGTTGGTGAAATGGGGCGATGCCCCCCCCAAACAGTTTTCCTGCATTGGACCAAGTTCTAGGCTGCTCAGTTAGTGAAATTAGGGTGACCTAAACACTGGATGAAGAGAAAACCACAAGACTTGGACAACTCTAGATATGTTCATTACATCGCATGACCATGATTTCCCCCAGCAATAAGAAAACATTATGAAGATATAGCTGTTGAACCCAGGGTTTTACTAAGTTGTATATGCCTGACCATCCTCTATGCTTGTAGTCTTTCATGCTCAGATTTCAAAGCTATAGTTGAATTTCTTATGCCAAGGACTGCTTCAGTTCCACAGCACGTTGGTAAGTTGTAAAAGCAATACTCAAGGTCTGTTACCTAAGACTTTTATTTTAGTCAATTAATCAAAGAGTAAGATGGTCAGGATAGACAAAAGATGGGGACTCTGCTGGAAACATTTTCCTATAATGAAATCATTCAAGGCAGCCAAAAGTTATATAGAACTCTTCAGTTTTCGAAGATGAGCCACTTAATGTTACTGAAGATATTGGCCCATGGCAACTTAGCAAGGATCAAGGGCATTAATGGGAAATTAATCCCCTTGAAGAAATAATTCTTCACAAGTACAGGAAAGGCAATACAAATGTTGTTCTCAGCACAAAAGTGCTATATTTTCACTGTTTCCCATGTAGCCACCTCTTCAGAAAAAATTTGAATATTACATTGCCCTAGAGCTAAGGATAGGTCATGTTGACACTATGTATGAGGAAGCATCAGAGTGATGTGAGTAGTGCAAATCTGATTGAAATTTGGATTTCTATGTTACATCTGGTGAGTTTCAGTTGCTTGGAAGTTTTTGTTCTTGGTGGTGTCTGGTATGCTCAAACAGAAATCAGGAGACTCAGGCTTGATTCCCACTCCATGGCAATGTAATTTTCAAGTTTTTTTTAACAGAAGATTTGCTTACTTTCCAAAAGTGAGCCTGTTACCAACAGTAAACTGCAAGAGCTAATTTTTTTTTTTTTTTTTTTTTGAGGAAACAACAGTCTGAGCCTAATCTTATGTGGATATCATCAAAATCATTCCTGAAACACCTTCACTGCAGAATGAGCACATGAACTTGTTGATGGAGAACAACAACAACTTTACATGAGTGAGGGTCATGAAGTACACCTGTGGACATTTAGGGACTACATACAAATTCTTCATAACAAGTGCAAAAAACAACAACAAAAAAAAAAAAAACCCAAGAGATATTCCACCTTAGCTTAATTTTTTCATAGAGAGGCTTATGGAAACGTTTAAAATTTAAGGCAAATATGTTATACAAATAAACTTATTATTGTACAGAGTTTTTGACATCTTTTTATACAAACACACATAACCAATATTTTTTTCAAAAAAATGCCATTTTTCATTAAAAAAAATACTTTAAGCAAATGTATATCCTTGTTTAATTTAAGGGTTTCAAACAATGCATTCTCCACATTTTTTGTAAGTTGACTGCATTGAGATTGTTGGTACGGAAATGAATTCTCAGCTAACAGATTATGCTTAATACATGAAAACAACTGATTGTGTGGAAACAGTTGCCAAACTTCCTAAATGAAAAAAATCAAGTGTCTGTTCAATGAATTTCATTCTCTATAACCATTTGGCTGAATTTACAAAGGAACTAACCTTGAAAATACACTAACACAAATTTAATTTCAGGGTCCCACATTTCACATTGTAATTCACTTGCTTTAATACAAAATATTCAGATATAACTGCACATTTTATTGCAACACTGTATTCTTTGAGGAATTATCTTTTTAAATTTCATAGACAATGAATGACCAGACAATTCAGAAATTTTGTTACATTAGGGTGGAAGAGGGCAGCTATTTGTAGAACTCATGACACGACTGAATTTATAACCATGTAAATATTCACATAAAACTGTAGAAATGAAATCCATTAACAGGATGCAAATATCCGACTTCTCACTCTACCAACAGGGAGCTATTTCAAACCACCCTATCCTGTCTCGGTGGTCATACATGGCTGTGAGGCTGCTGAATATTTTGTGAAAATGGAAAAATTCCCTAATATTAAGACACAACCCTGTTTATTTCCTTCCCACGAATTTAACAAACAAAACAGTCACTCATTTCCCAAATGCTACAACAGGGAATAAAGCTCCAGTTTCATACCTTCTAGAACATTATCTCCAAGTTTTCACAGTCATACAACCTAATGTTTTTCCTATGGCCAAGGTGACTACCACCTGTGCATAACTGAAATGGGCAGACTTGTAGTATAAAACTGTTTTTGAAACATTTTATGATAATGCTGCTGTTTGATTTCTATCTGCACACATGAGAACACATTTCAAGAAGTACTGGATCTTTCAATGCACAAGACAATACTTTTTCTTCAGAAGTCCAGACCTTGACTTACATTCCACATCAACTTATCTATTGACTAATCAGTGAGATTTCCCAATCAGGAAAAAATATTATGCCTTAAATTTGGTCGGGATCTGAAAAATCGCTTTTAAAGTGTAGAAGTGGAATATTCCATTTACCAAGAACTTTTTAAAAGTGGCTGAAATGTATATTTCTGTTCAATGGAAAAATCTTTGAAATTGCTATGAGCACAAAATTTCTTTCTTTTAGGGAACATGCCTCTCTCATAAATGAACTACATAACTGGTTTGGAGTGGGAGCTGTCATATATTGATTGACTGACATCCCCTTCTCAGTTCCTCCAAGACCATAAAGGTGATATTCACCCATGGTTTTGCAAAGTCACCAACAGAAATAAAATGGCTGCATCTCATTTACCTTATGATTAAACCTATGAAACACATCACTGGCTTTCAACTGATTGGCTGGTGATAATTGTGTCAACAGCAGGCAGTGTATGCGTTTTAAAAACAGCAATGACCAGCAGCAAGCGAAGATAAGTTTTTTTTTCTGTTTTGTCAAACTCTCACTTGTATCTTTCAAATGTGCTCTCTTTAAAATGCCTCCTGTTAAGTGCTGTAAGTTGTACACTGCAGCATACAAGTTTGAGGTAGTGAAGTTCAGCAAGTACAATAGCGGGAACATGACAGCTCAGTAAAAGAATGGAGTTAATAAGAAATGTGTCTGGGATGGCACAAAGCAGAGGATACTCTCCAGATGGGGAAAAAAAAAAGCAAAAAATGCTTATCAGGGATGTAAAGTTAGATTGCCACAAATGAAAGATAAATCATATGGGTTCACATTATCACAATGAGCTGCACGTACATGTCTCAGCACTATTGAACTATGACTAAAGGTGGAACAATTTCCCAGTGAGTTTGTAGAGAACAAGTGGACCATTGTGGTGTTTCTGTTTGATGCACAGGAAAGGTCAGGGTACGAGACAGCTCACTACCATACCTAAGAAACTACCTAAAATTTAGCTGAAAAGTTATATGAATGTCAGGATTTTGTTAGGACAAAAATACAGGAGGATAATATACAGACATCCAACATCATCAACATGGATGAAGTACCATTAACTTTTGATATTCAAATGAATAGGACAGCAGAAAGCAAAGGAAGCAATATGGCTACTATCAGAACAACTGAGCATGAGAAGTCAATATGGAAGTTTAAGGAAGAAATATTCCTCACAAACACATGGAAAATTCACAAGATTATTCTCAGTAACCGGATTGTGATATTGAATTGCTTGTAATTTATTGTTCACCATGTAGCATCTCATCAGAAAACTTGCAAATTACACCACCCTGGATGCAGGTTCAATTCCAGCTCCAGAATGTTGTATGTTACATGGAGAGCAGTAAGCTTCAAACAATATGATTGCTGTGAATAATCTTATGAGAAGTCAAGTTTTAGCAGTGGTGTTGCCATGTGCAGCAGATGGCAATAAGTTGCCCTTCACGATATTAAAAAAAATAGGCAATGCCAAAGGAGAAATTTGCAAATGGTGTTTTCATTATGCATGCACATATCAATGGAGCAGTAAACAAAAAAAAAAGTGGAGGAACAGAAGACTCTCTTAAGCATCATCCCTGCAGGCACGACAAAATTGTTACAGTCATTAGACATTTCAGTCAATTGTTACTTCAAGGTTGAGCTAAGGAACACATAAGAATCATGGATGTTGACAAGTGAACACAGATTCAACAACACAGGAACATGTTTAAATCTTGCTTTCTATGCTGAAGTCATATAATGGGTTAAGGATGCATGGGATGGTGTGACCCAGGCTGTGATTGTTAATGGCTGAGATTATCATCAAACCACAGGCTCCAAAGGAATATGATGACATCAATGATGAAGAGATCACAGCACCTGGTCTTTCCCCACTGAGCTAGCAGCTGTCTTCCACTCTCACACTAAAGATGAGGAATTTGATAGTTTTAGTGATGCTGAATGATATTATTTTACTCAACATACTTTAATAAAAGTATTGTACCAACTTATCATGCTTATCTTAATTTATTTCATGTTTCTGATTGCAATAAAAATGTTCTTGGTTTCTGATTTCAATCACACTCTGTGAGAAAGTAGCAAAAGGTAACTCAAGCTGCAAGCATCACTCTCAGTACTAGCAGACTTGTGTACCTTTGCATGATGGCTTCTCTGATTGGTCAGTCAGAAGGAAGGAATATGGATACTTTGGTTCATAAGAAAAAATAAGCTCACAAAATTCAACTTTCTGAAGAAAAGAACGATGTGGCAAGTTACCTATTTTTCTTTTACTTTTATAATTTACTGGAATATTAAAAATATAGTTACACAATTTTGGAACACGAACTGTATTTGTTCTAGCTTCATCTTATACACAGGAGTGTCTTATTTATGAATGACAATATAATTTCAGAAATTTAATCCTTTCAACAGGTACTCCATATTGACATTATAAGCTGAAAAATACGGTACACCAAAGAACATTTAGCAATGTTGGCTTAACCTAAATTTCAGAATTTCTACAAAAATGAAAGTGCTGATTAAAAAATAATGAATGCCTCCTTTTGTGCTGACATATTTGAATCAAAGCCTGATTAACTATTCCCATGAGTGAATAGGTGAGTCAACAGGATTTACTGGCATACAATCCAAAGTAGAGTACTCAGTTTCATAAATTAAATAACACAGAAGTTAAATTTGTTTCCAATTAGCTCAAGCTTTGGGAGAAAAATCAAACGATCATTCAAATCAAAACAGCACTCTTAACAGATAAACATTTGTGATATTTCTTACTAGGTGTGTATACATATCCACCAAAAAGATTTAATGTTTATTTTATACATTTAGTTTAGCCCTCTTCCTTTATTGCTGATAATCTGTTTATTCATTTTTCTGGAACTCTTTGGTGATTTCCTGATCATTAACAGTGTTTTTTTTTATGCTGTTATGATTTTATTATTTGTACATTGTACTGCACCAGCAATATTTCAAACACCATGTATATTTCTAACCCTTCTCCTATTAATGGAGCTCTCTGGTATGTAGTCTCTCTCAGAAATCATTGCGCATGCATCTACATAAAACTAATTACTCACCAATAAAAACAGCATGCATTAGAAACCCTCCATGATACGCAACAGCATCTCATTTATCTAGTTCACATTCCCATATCCAAGAATAAGTCTCCTATATTCTGGGGCATACATTTTTTAGTTTTCATCTTTCACAGTGCGTATGAATATTATTATCATGCAAGGTTTTGTGAGTACTGGAATTTCATACATTTCAAATGCACTAGCTTGCTCTGTTTCTTTAGAAACTGACCACAATAAAAATATTTTAGTATATGTCACTAATGTTTGCTTACTGATTTTATTTTTGTGTTAACTTGACATTAATTTTTAATGCCTGCGAAGTGAGTTACAACTGCAGCCTTGAATGTAAAAGTGAAACAAAGTGTCACAAAAATAGCTCCCATGTTTGAGTAAAACAATACAATTCAGCTCAAATACATTAGAAACTGGTGGAATATGTTGACATGCATGTATGATTTTGCAATGTTTTAAATTTTATTTCATTTCAGGTCTATGCCTTTGCTGGATTCCTTCTCCCTTTCCATGGTTTAGAACTTGGCTGATGTGGATGGACACCCATAACAGTGCAGGTAAGAGTTTAAGTAGTTCATAACATCCATTCTGAATGGGTAACAGTATACTAATACCTCTAAGATTTCATTAATTTTTCTTTTTGCTATCCTACCACGACACAATGATGTGATGGTTCTATGTTTTGCCCACACAAAAGGCTCTGAACAGTGGGTTATTTGAAAGACTGAACCTAAGTTACGGTCTTCGTCATCATTGTTTGTAGCTTTGAATGAAAATGACAGACCTTGAAGTTAGCAGCCATGTCAATCAATTTCAGAGTACATCCTTACAACACTCTTTGGCACTTGTATTTTGCTTGTTTGTTTGTTTCGTTCTGCAGTTTAACAACCACCGTAAGCAATTCTGAGGGCTATAAGCAGTTGCTTGACCCCAATTTAGGGTCATTTTTTCGAGGGAAGGGAAAGCCAGCACAATATGACAAACACACCATCTATGCCTCATTTGGAACTTGAACCTGCTTACACCTTGGATGAATGATCAAAAGAAGTGCCTCTGGCTATCCGCCACAGGACTATGAGCTCAGTGTATTTCACTAAAGTTTAAAAATTAGGCTTTACTGAAAATCTGGCAGCTCCCTCTCCTCTTTATATACATATATCTACAAAATTATTAATGCAAAAAATTTTAATTTCACTCACTTCATGGATTTAGTAGTAGTCACAGGAGGAAAAAAATTGACTTTTAAGTTGTTAAACCCTTTTCCAATACAACTTAGGGAACAGCCCTATCTATACCTGCTAAGTGCACCAATTCTTGGAAGCCAAAATACTGCAGTAAGATCATTATTCCATTCCCCAGTAACTAAGAATATTATGCAGCAGTTATTGCTTTTCTTTCTCCCATCTTTTGTACAATGTCTTTTAACAAGAAACTGTGATTATTTTATCTGAATTGTTACATATTTTTTTTACAGTTAATGTTTTTAAATGCTATTTTACTTGAATGTATGCACATATTGATTACAAAACCAAATGGCAAAAACCACAAGTTTACATTTGTTTTTGAGTTCAAAGGCATGGATAGTTTTTAACTGTATACCAATAAATGTTATTGATGTTTATAATATTTTTGTAGCAGAATTAAAATTTACCAAAAATAAGTTTGCTTTAATCCATAAATTATTCAATCACAGCATTTACGAGCATTTTGGTATAAAGTTTACAATGAGATGCTATTACCCCGTTGCACCACTGAATCTGTTGCCTTCAGGCATGTCTTATGTTAAAATGTTATGCACTACTGGGACTAAATTGTTAGTCTTTGTCATGGCTAACACAGGGTAGTTCATGTTAATTTCAATCCATCAAGTGCTTCTGTTGTTTGCTAAGTGTCAGCAAAACATATTTCAAATGTCTGTGTTACAGAAACTTTTCTTTATATAGTGATTTTCAACAAAATAAAAATTTCTTGCCATACAGAAATAAAAAATATTTCACACAAAAAAAAGTGTTGTTGTAATGTTTTTTTGTTTGCTTTCCAGGCCTTTAAACTTTTTATTTTTGATATTGCTGTAACTCATGAAATTGATAGAAAATAGTTGCATTCTTCTTGTTCTTGAGGACCATCATGCCATGCACTTTCAATTCCTCAAACAACTTAGTTTGTATTAAAAGTTGCTGGAAAAACACATTTTTTTCCTGTTTTATTTATTTCACTATCAGTGTAGTCTTGCACAAGTAGGATCAGATGTAAATAAGAAGAAAAATGATTTACATTACCCACTGCTGATACTTCAAATTATGATAGTAGGTAGAATTTTACTTTACAGTTCCAGAATGTTGTTTAATGAAGCTAATTTTGAATAAGAGTCCCACTCTAGGTCTGCACATATTTTGCTAATGCCACAAGTAATCACACATCTAAAAGTTTTCTCACATTTTTCATTAAATCTAAGGGAAAGAACTAATCAAGTATGCAGCATTATGAAATATTTTGCAGGAAAATGATAATCAAGTGTTCATGATTTTCCCTATAAAGTACTCAAAGATTTAAGAATTAATTTGATACCATGATTTTTGAAAATCTGAGCACATTTAATAGAAAATTTACCATTAAAACACAAGCATCAAGCAAATCAGAAGTGAATTTTTTTTAAAGAACACAAATGTAGTCTTTTTGTATTAGTAGATGTGCCTTGAATCAATGCAACAAGAGAATTCACAGTTTTTGGCTATTGGCTTGACTGTTCTGCTTTCCAACTTTAGGAGACTATGGATTTTACATGTGGTACAGTTCTTATGAACGATTTCAGCAGAAGTATAAAATAAAACAGCCTAAAACAAATTCCCAACTCACACCATTCTGAATTTGATCTGCAAATAAAGTAAAATAATTCACCCAATTAGCTATAGTTAGACATGTCTTCGGTACAGGGTGGACACAATTTTAAATGTAGTTCAGTTCAATAATATTAAGAGTATCTACTAACTGATATAACCTTCAAGAACTCTGAGCTCTTTATGTTTATAATCTTATGGTTGAAGTTCTGGCATAACTTGTCAGTTGATAAGCTAGGATACGAGGTTATCCCAGCTTGATGGAAGTGTTACAGCATTTAATATTAACTTGCATAACACTCAGCTTGGAAAATAAACAGTTGATTTTCAGTGTTTTGTAAATTTCACAACACAATTTTTACTCTTTTGTAGAGAAAGAGTAAAATAGAATCTTTTGTTCATTAGCAAAATCTTCCAATGGTACATTTTCTTTGAACACTATGTTTTAAACTGATGAATGTTATGCAAAATGACTCCTTAAAATGACTTCAGAAATATGGTTAATATGCATTATTCACCACTACTACAGATAGAACACTCGTGGCTCAAGTATATGGAAACAACTTAAAATCCCACAACTTACAATTCTGCCTGCAGCCTACTCCAACATTTATGAGAACTGTGTATCAGTTTTCTAAACCCAAAGATTACCTTCACTGGAAAAGAAATGGTCTGGATGAATTCATTCAGTGCTGATGTACTGGCATGCATGCATGCATACACATACATACATACATACATACATACATGCATAAAAACTTTTTAGATATCAATCTGATGCATAAAAAATCTATTTCTTAACAACCCAGATAACGCTTTCACTTCCAGTAGTCGGAATGCTACATTTTGGCGCTTTACAGTAAATTCTTATAAAGATATGCAGTATCATTTCAAACATTTTGAATGAGGATCTTAATAAGGAATTATATTATTTTAAATGTAAGTGGATTTTTCATCAGTAATGAAAGAATACCAGTTAACTAGTACATATCAGCTTTACATATAGTTTCTCTCTCTCTGCTTCAAATTTGCATTGAAATATCACCTAATAAGTTTTCAGGAAAAAAACTTATTGTAGAACATTTTTTTTTTCGGGGCTTAATTACGTGTGTGCATCTTCCATCCCCTAGTACTGGGCCACTGGTTCAAGGGAAGGAACAGATAACAACAATGCAACACAAACACATTGCCCATGCATCAAGGTACAGCTTTGATTAGTCAAAAGATTTGGCAATAAGAGAATGCCATTCTTCAGAAAAAAATTGTTATACAAATTTCCGTAAGGAATTTTAAGGGGGGGAAGGGTCCTAATCTGATAGCAAAAATTAAAAAACAAAACTAACTCTTACAGTATATATGTGCATAGGTGAAGATGGAGTTATCGTAATATAAATAATTCACAGCGACACTCTTAATTATTTACTTTAACATTCAGTACTCATATAGGCACAAAAACATGCTACTTACATACAAATGCCTCTACAAGTACTGAGTGACATTTAATTATGATGGGTACAACATATTTTAAGGAAGTACCGCTTTTTTTTTTGAATTATTAAAGTATACAATAAGCTTCTTTTTTATGTAAAAAAACTATGTGTTAGTGCTGACTAATTAAATAGGTGATCATTAACATCCATACTGCAATGATTCATGAACATCTAATAATTCACAGAGGTATAAAATTTAGCAAATTTTCCCTTTTCACTCAGAGCAAAAAGGATGCCTGATTACACAATCTGAATACTCAGTTATTTTTTAGAGTAATTTCTTCAGAGTATACTTTTAGCTTCCTAAACCTAGACTACTTTTTTAGATCTTGAACAATCAAAGATTTTTTTGAAAAACTAAATAATTGAAAAACAGTATTTAATGTTTCTTTTAATATCCAGCTTTAAGATAATTAATTTCAAAAACTGAATGTACACATTCATATTTTTGAAAAAAAGCAGTGAAATTCTATGAGTGATGACTTTTTTGAAATAACAGAATTACTGCTTTTCATGACAGTTTAAAAAAATACTATGTGATGGTACCTATAAATTGTTCATACATCATACCCCACTATAGTTGTTCATACATCATATCTGCACAATCAAATCTGATGTAAATATGCAGACTTAATATACAGGCGAAAAGAATTGCAGTTTTAAGGCCCTTTTGATTGGACAAAATTTAGAATACTGCCTGATGACATCAGAAATTATTTTTCAGTTAACAGCATTCACATTTTATTTATTGAAAAATAAAGTCAATGCATGCTAATAAAAGAGAAAAACAATTGTTTACTGAACCAAGTTTCAGAACCAAACAATTAAAAAAAATCATCCTGTACATTCTGGTGTGCCATAATATTTGAAGTCACCCACTAATGCTTGTTGTACCTTTGATACCAACCCAGAAGGTGTTCAACATTTTTTTATACTTACAACTAAAATCAGAAATCTGAAAAAAGATCACAGATCTCAATCTTTAGACTTAACTTTTGAAGTGGTACCTTTTAGAAATATGGACACCTTTTTTTGGCACATTCTGTTCACACAGAATGGATCCATGATCATGTTATTGAAAGTTTTGTTTTTGTTTTGTTTTGCCTGTGGCCTTTTAAAAAGCTACACACAATTTATTGTGCAAAACCAACACAAGTTCTACACAGCCAACAGTAACCCATTCAGTTTTGAGGGAAGAAGTAATGACCCCCAAACCATCAAAAATGTTTTACATAGGTGAATAAAATAGTCTTGCTGTTATGTACAGTAATCAACTGCATGAAAAAAAAATCCAAGTGATGGAATTTAATTCTCTATATATGGGATCATCATACATGCAGTTCTTGAAATAAATTTTCATATTAATATCTTTGTTTGTGTTTTCCCCTTTGTAAAGTAACTAGTAACTTGAAAATGTTGATCTTCACAATAAAAAAAAAAACGTTTTTCCAATGAAAATAATTTAATTTCTTACAAGTCATGTGACAAAGTAAAAAAAAAAAAAACTATTTTTATAAGCATAGAAGAACCTCTTGATTTTTTAAATAAATTATTAAACTGGAATTTAAAAACAACACTATTCTAAAATTACACAGAAAAAAAAAAAGATGCTTTCATTCAATGAAATCAAACTGTGGTTTAGAACTTTTGTATGAATTCACATTCAAATAATTACAAAAAATTTTAATACATTTTTTTACAAATTACATAAAGAAAAAGCACATTTAAAAACAAGTGCACATCTCAAGACTAAAAATGTCACCAAATATTAAAAATGAATTTGAGTAAAAATTCAGAGATACAGAATAACAAATAACACTAAGTATTATCAGATTATTAATAAATGCTGTGTACAAGAAACGCAAGGAAATAGTTTAGTTCACACTTTTTTTCCCCTTAATTACAACTGTTAAGGCTAGAAGTACTTTTTCTCCATTAAAAAAAAAACTATATCAAATACCACTATATTCCACTTGCACATATCAAACTCCACATTTTTACAGAATGAATTTATAATGAAAAACAGAACATTTTGAAGCCACAACAAGATGGCTAAATTCTTAAACATGCACAAGCTCTTTGAAAGAATATAGGAGCCAAATAAGCTCTATTAGGAATTTCATAATTAACTTGGACAGAATTTTTCCATGAAACATATTACAGCATTACATACAACAATGTGGATGAGTTTGATTATCTATAAAATATGGGTCAAGGGCTGATGAGTATATCGTAACATCCACACACAAGCAAATATAGACATCTACTAGCTCAAGAGGTAGCTGCACACAGCACCAGGTCAGCATTATTTTTCTTCTGTTGACATTTTGTACATTACATATTGTATCACAGTGCAGATTTCGAACGACATCATCACCGACAACTGACATTCTGTGGAACAACTTTGTGGCATCCACATAACATAGTACCTTTCACTTTCTCGGAGTGAACCAGAGTGTAGATGATTGTAGTGCCAATAACAAACATATACTCACACTTAAGTTTCCACAGAAAAAAGTTGCATTTTTTTTTTTTTTTTTTTTTTTTTGTATCATCATCTTCCTCCAAAATAACTCCAAGCTCAACCAGGCAATGCTCCATGACAAACGGTGCCTCTGGCCTAATTTTGATGGCTGCCTCATCTCTAGTGTTCTGATTATCTTCAGGATCATAAACAATTATGCTAACATGGCAAAATAAAAGATGCACACAAAAATCACAGTCCAAACTCAAGAGAAAGAGGAACTACAATAACTAAATGGAGAAAATTTAGCTGGAAGACGATAAAGAAGATGATGGCATCAGATGCTGCTGAGATAGATGGCGCAGGTAGGACTGGTTTCCAACAGGGGACGCTTAGATCACAAAATAAACTTGTTTGAAATAGCATTCAAGAAGAATGCCCACGGTTAAGAGAGTGGGACGAAGCAATGCAAGGCACTGAGTACGGCTGATATATATATATATATATATAGATATATATTATATATATGTATACATGTCACTGACTCCCACCTTTTCCTAGGAGCGACACAGTTTCTTTCTCCCGGGAAGGTCAGAGTCATCAAACAGCAACATAATGCAGAAAAAACACCAAGTGCCACAACTAAACTACTGATTCATGTTGGGAATATTTCTGCCTTCAAAGAGCACCAGGCTGCTGCTGTAAAGACACTAAATAATTAAAAACAATTCCAGTCTTGAAATAAATTGCACACATAAGTCTGATGATGATAATTAGCAAATTTCTTATATAAATTTCAAGGATTTTTCCCACAGGGTAGAAACTTGTCCATAATAAAAGTACTGTGCGATAAAATTTCTGACATCTTGAACTTGTTACACAAACATCTGTTCTCCACAGGCAGGCAAAGCTGTATATTCAGAATGACAGTCCAAATTCAAAGTCTGAAGGGCAAAACTACCACCGTATCTTTCAAAGTAAACAGTCCCACCTAACTCTTCTCAGATTCTGTGCACACTCATTTGCAGTAGCTCCTGGAGTAATAACACAGCCTGAATGAAGATTATGTCATTCCAACACATCTGTATACACCAGATGCACAGTTAGTTTACACAAACCAAGAGCACCTTCGGAAAATGAGTGGAATGTTAGATGATTAAATATTTTGGTACTTGTAGTCATGCTTCAGACTCTCCTGTCATTATTTCATGAACTTGGTCTAGCTTCCATGGTAGTTTGTTCTTCTTAGAAAATTCATCTTCCTCCAGCGTCTGCAACAGCTGAAACAGAAACCAGATAATTCACATATTTCTTTAATAAATTGGATGCATTTAATAATACAATTGTTCTTTTGACTATACTCAGATAAAAAAATATAGTGAAAACAGAAGGTTGGCGATTGTTTAAATTGCTTAAACATAACTGATTACTTATAACCCTTAAAACAATATACTTGCTGCCCAAGGATCGTTCAGTTAAATATGTACTACCCCACCATAAGTATTTTGAACATTTTACTAAAAATGGGAAAGTCTGTAAGAAAATAACAGGTGCAAATATATTTTGATAATAAAGAGTATAGTCACAATCACTGAAACTAGTTATAACTGACAACTCTCTCTCTTATGGTAAAAATATTACAAACTTTCAGTATCATATACCATTTGTACATATAGTCACTATGTTGTTTTGCAGTTTGCACACATTTTATAAAGCCAGCAGTAATAGATGTGAAAATATGGAAGAATAAAGGTGTACTACAGTTTTAAAAATACCCAGGAAAGGTGACTGAAAGAACACTGAAGTTTGAAGAGGGAGCTACACAAGTAATGTGAGAGTAATCTTTAAATAATACTGAACAGAAGCTGAGAAGCAATTCAACAAACATCTTTCTGTTTAATCTACATTTTGAGGTCACTCACCTTTATTACAAAAATCTTTTAGGAGGTTTTCATCTCTACACATTTCCAACATGTATTTTTCTTAGTTACATCATGGTTCAAGGCCTCAAAGAAATCCATGTCTTTTTCAACTCACGCACACTTCGTTTTTTTCTTCTTTCCCAATGACCAAATGCTGATTCAAAAAATCAACCACAAGTATACATAATTTAACTCCCTAAAACACTAATATCTAATTAAAACTTCAATAAAAAACTTAAGTTTTAATTAGATATTAGTGTTTTAGGGAGCTGAATTATGTATACTCGTGATTGATTATTTTGAATCGGCATTTGGTCATTGGGGAAAAACAACACCACCAAAAAAAAAAAAAACCCAAAAAAACTGAAGTTTGCGTGAGTTGAAAAATACGTGTTTTTTTTTGGGGGGGGGGGGGCTTGAACCACGATATAACTAAGAAAAAATACGTGTTGGAAATGTGTAGAGATAAAAACCTCCTAAAAGATTTTTGGAATAAAGGTGAGTAACCTCAAAATGTAGATTATGTCTAAATAGCATGTAAATTATTAAGCAGCTAAGTGACATTTGCAATGCTGTATGAATATATGATTTTTCTGTTTGTTTTCGTGGTTAAGGTGCAGAATAAATGCCATTTGGAGTGGTGTAGTTCCTACTGTTCTTGCACACTCAATCAGCAGAAGCCATGGTGTGGAGCAAAGAATTGTGTTACATGATATTTAGGGCACACATTCATATGTGGTTATGGAGAATGCTAAATGAATATTGTCTACTTGAATACACAGTACCAAGTGTGAGGCTAGGAGAATGAAGTGTTACAGTTTTGTCTAGAGCAGCCTTTTGCATTTTCACTTGTTCTGTGAGTCATAGTGCCAGTAAAGCTACACGCAAACATCTCAGACAAACTTCATTCTGCCAGCACCCTTATACTGGCCACAACATCTTTAAGCACAGTAATTCCCTGGCTTATACTTCATTGAATGTAACTACATAGTTTGGGGAAAATGGCATTTGTACACTGTTTTGGCCTGCTGAATGTCTTGCCCTAGTGAACACCTCCTGGATGAGCTGTATCAACAAGAGTTGAAAGCACAACACATCCCCAAAGAAGGAATGCAAATAAATATCACCTGTTTTTCATTGTTATTTGAAAGTGTTCAAAGAGGGATTGCTTTTGCTATTCTAGCCAAATAATAGGTCAACAAAATTAATTTTGAAGTAACATTTCTCCATTGATAATACTAGTGTCTGAATATTTTTGGAAGATATTATATGTCAGTATGTTAATTACTACGTGGGGATAATAAACGATTTGCAACTATCATCTGATATCAACATAACTTGCAAAACTCATTCAGTGACGAGCTACACAAAGTGAAAAAAATACAGATACAGCAGAATGCTTATAAAATGCTTTAAAGTGAAAAAATACAGATATAATAGAATCAAGAACTTTAGAAGCTCTAAGATCATTTTAAAACAGAAATCTTGTAATACACTTCCCAGTGTATTTGCACCGATCAACTGCATAAACCAAACTCACTGCTAATTTTTTTCTATATTTTTTTTTATTGAGATAAAATTTAACACATTTTTAATAAAGTCTCTCATGTCCATAACTGTATGAAAGTCTCAAAACCCATTTGAAAATAAGTATTGACAGATTTCCCATGCTGGCTCCAGTTTTGTCCAACTCATCCAGTGGCTCCAGTTTTGTTTAACATGAATAATTTCAACATTCCTTAAATCTCCTTACGAAATGTACTGCACATAATGCGAATTCTCCCCTGGCCCATTCACACGAGCAAAGTGATCCCCTTAACCCTCAGCCCTTCAATAAGGGCCTTTCACTTTCTCCTACTTCATTCTCATTTCTGTTTGTCTGTTGCTTCTTTTTTTTTTTCAGGTACTTCTAAGAAACAACCATTCACCAGGCTTACTATTGAAAACTGTCAGGCATTCATACTGTAGAAGCAAAATGGAAAATTTATTCAACATTTACCATGAAATTTAACAAAAGGTGATAGTGTTGTGGGTACTAATTTCTGCTGACATTTGACTAACAAGACTATTTATTACTGCTGATATTTGACTAACAAGACTATTTATTACTGCTGATATTTGACTAACCAGACTATTTATTACTGCTACATATTCCTTTGTTTCAGCATTTTTTTTTCTTTTGGTTGGTATAACTGTGTCATATGTCCAACAAGTTTATTATAACGTAGAACACTTGCTTGTTACGTCTCTGCAGCTTACTTAGACACTCCAACTCCAATGGCTTATAGTTGTTTCAAATTCCTTCTTTCTCACTTCACCACTCCTGCTTTTTATGCTGCCTATTTCCTCAATCAATGGTGGTGAAAATTTATCACAGTCTTCTTCCCCCAACCCACTCAATCTTGAGTATAAACACAATTTTATAATCTTGTATTGTTTGGATTCATTAGTGACTTTTGACACATATTCACTTTACTTTATTAAACATCTCCTTCCCTTAAAATTGGGCATAATTTGAGTTATACATTCATTAGTGATGTGTGGCAGTTTTTTTTTAAACAGTTTTTCAGTGTTTCTAAAAATGTGAAGGCTTCACTTACGGTGACAGAGAAACCTACACACACATACTACT
Organism: Macrothele yani; assembly: GCA_039090855.1. Lineage (NCBI taxonomy): Eukaryota > Metazoa > Arthropoda > Arachnida > Araneae > Macrothelidae > Macrothele > Macrothele yani. The sequence goes on along the minus strand of CM076992.1, from coordinate 96,936,069 downwards.
TAACATGGCACATGTGAAGAAGTTCTTGTAATTACCTACATGCTTTTACACAACGATCTATTTATCTGAATTCCGATTAAAAACATCTACAGCGGAAGCCACAGTTGTTCTTAGATTTATGTGCATACTAATATAATATTTACAAAGGTAGCTTACTTCTTTTCACACTTCCCGCACGTTACATTCTTTCAGCCATCATGCTTGGCCCAGGCCCGCGGCGTGGTATTCCATTATTTGGTTCACAGGTTTTCTTGAATGCTTTACCAACTCTTATGTGACATGAAGTGTCCCGTCGTCTTGTAAAAACCTAACCTTCGTTGCTATAAAACCACTTAATGAACTCAAAGACTTATGATATCATAGACAACTACGAAAAACTTATGTACAAACATGCAAATTCCGAACCAAAAAAATTAAAAAAATTTAAAAACATTTATACAAATATTTACACACAACTCATTCGCTGGACTTCTCGAAAACCAACAACCAACCACACCCTAGACCACTCCCAAGCAGATTGCCTCGAGTACTTTCGGTCCTCTACTGGACTATCTTCAGGAGGTGTTGTCCCTTTTGCCACTGCAGCAAGAGTGAGTGATACGCCCATCTTCTTCACCCCGCCCCATCGTCAACCATGAAACGCTTCCACCATGGCTCCATCTGTCATTGACCTTAGTGAACTCTTTATTTTTCTCTTTCCCTTTGTTTTTGGTTCTTTTGGTCAATTTTTATTAATTCCTTCCATTTCTCATTAAGTATATTAGGATCGTTATTATTACATACTCTGTATCTATTTTTTTCAATTCTTACTGATTCTGCAATACGTAGGTGTCTTTCATTATGACATGTTTTTATTATTTTAATTTCATCAAAATTTGGATATGTCTTGTTATCTAGGCAATATTGTATCAGTGCTGTTTTCGCTTCTTTTTTTTGCCAGTTTTTAACATGCTGTTGTAATCGATGTTTTAACTGATTTTTAGTACTACCTATATATGACATTGGTGGGATTCCATTTATTGGTATTTCGTACACACCAGCTTTTTCCAAGATACTGCATTTTCCAGTGTTATTAATTATCATATCTCCAATAGTCATTACTTAGGTTCCCATCTGAATACCATATTTATTGCATAATTTATTGATTCCCCTAGAGATTCCTGGAAGGTAAGGTGTTGCTCCGACATATTGTAATGGTTTTTTTCTGTTAGGTGAATAAGTATCTTGCATCTTTACCTGTACTTCATAAATCCATTTATTTATCTTCTGTGGAGGGTATCCATAGTTGTATGTGATTTCTTTAATATAATTTATTTCTTCATTACGAAATACTTCTGTAGAGGAATGTGTGGTAGCTCTTTTAATTAATGTTTTTATGCTATTACATTTCTGTGCATAAGGGTGTGTTGAGTTATATGGTATCAAAACTGGGACATATGTTTGTTTTCTATGTACCTTGTACTGCAGTTTATTTCTTTGCTTAATAATCTTGACATTCAAGTAAGGTAAGATATTTTCTTCTTCATGTTCTATTGTTAATTTTATTGTGGGATAGACATTACTAAGTTGTTGAGTTAAAGATTCCAGCTCTTCAATTTTCATTCTGGTCATGATGAAGACATCATCTACATATCTACAGTAAACCAATGGTGGTTCATCCAATGTACTGATAATTTGCTCTTCTATGTTGTTCATAATTACTTCTGCAAAAAGGTTTGATAAGGGAGAGCCCATAGGGCCACCATAATTTTGTTTGTGTATTTTTTCATCATATTTGAAGATATTATTTTCATAGATGTATAATGAAATTGTTTTTAACTCTTGTAGTTGTGTGTTATTAAGTAATTGATCCTGTTGTAATTTTTTATTTATAATCTCAATAGCTTCAGGTACAGGGGTGCTTGGGAACAGTGCCTTGACATCCATGCTAGCCATTCTGTAATCTTTTAAATCCTAGTTTACATTCCTCACAATTTCAATAAATTCATATGTATTCTTTACATTGTATTGTGTTTTCATAAATATTGGTGCCAAGAAACTGTAAATATTCTTTTCAAGATTAATCAATGGGGAGTTCTTTTTGGATACTATAAGTCTCATGGGGTTACCATCCTTGTGTGTTTTAATTTTTGCAAACATTCTTGGGACCTTCGTACCCATTGGTGATTTTGCATTTTGATCTCATCAGGTAAGGTGCTGTGGTTCCTGATGCTAGCCAAATATCTTATCTGATTATCAGTTGGGTCCCTTTTCACCTCAGAACATTTCAATTCATCTATTGCCAATTTCATTTTTTGGTTATATTCTTCTGTATTCAAAATCACTATTTGGCCTGTTTTATCAGCTTCACAAAATTTATTTCATATTTTTGTCTTCTTTTAATTTCAACAGTTGATTTTTTCATATTTTAACTTCATTAAATAATAATTTTTGTTTTTTTCAATATATTCCTTTAATGTAATTCTGAAGAGTTTACCACTAATCTCTTCCTTATCATCATTAGGGATATTTCTGATGATATCTTCAAAGTTTGGTATTAAATCTTCGGTTTTTGTTATCTTCTGTGGGAAAGCATATCCCCCCGCTGTAATATTGCTCTCTGTGAATAGGTTAGCTCTTGTGATGACATGTTCTGATAAACTTCAGTTCTTTTCTTTTTGCTCATGTCCTGTATATTGGTCGTAGTATCTAGGATTTCATTCTTCCATGATCCATTGAAATTCTTGTATGTTGTATTACCTATATTTTCCCATAATTTCAAACATGTAGTTTGTAAACCAAAAAATTATTATTCTTTTATTTACTATCTCTGCATTTAGTCTTTTTTTCTGGCAAGTCTGTAATATTTTCTCATCTTTCCTATTCATTGAGGAGTTCTTTATTCTTATATATTTTGGGGTTAAGTCAAAGTCTCTACATGCTATCAAAAATTCAACTTGGGTTTCAAACTTAGTTAATTTGATTTTCTATTTTTTTTGTATTCTTCTTTTTTTTTGTATTCTCTTTTTTCAAAAAAACGAATTGAATATTATGAGAGAATACAAAAAAAAAAAAAAAAAAAAAAAAAGAAAATCAAATTAACTAAGTTTGAAACCCAAGTTGAATTTTTGATAGCATGTAGAGACTTTGACTTAACCCCAAAATATATAAGAATAAAGAACTCCTCAATGAATAGGAAAGATGAGAAAATATTACAGACTTGCCAGAAAAAGACTAAATGCAGAGATAGTAAATAAAAGAATAATAAATTTTTGGTTTACTAACTACATGTTCGAAATTATGGGAAAATATAGGTAATACAACATACAAGAATTTCAATGGATCATGGAAGAATGAAATCCTAGATACTACGTTAAGAGAGATTAATGAAATAGTAGAAAAAGAAAGAAAGACAGCCAAAAAAAACGTTACGGCAAAATTACATTAACTGTTGGACCAATATACAGGACATGAACAAAAAGAAAATAACTATGAAGTTTATCAGAACATGTCATCACAAGAGCTAACCTATTCACAGAGAGCAATATTACAGCGGCGGGGGATATGCTTTCCCACAGAAGATAACAAAAACCGAAGATTTAATACCAAACTTTGAAGATATCATCAGAAATATCCCTAATGATGATAAGGAAGAGATTAGTGGTAAACTCTTCAGAATTATATTAAAGGAATATAAAGAGATTAGTGGCAAACTCTTCAGAATTATATTAAAGGAATATATTGAAAAAAAAAACAAAAATTATTATTTAATGAAGCTAAAATATGAAAAAAATCAACTGTTGAAATTAAAAGAAGACAAAAATATAAAATTTTGTGAAGCTGATAAAACAGGCCAAATAGTGATTTTGAATACAGAAGAATATAACCAAAAAATGAAATTGGCAATAGATGAATTGAAATGTTCTGAGGTGAAAAGGAACCCAACTGATAATCAGATAAGATATTTGGCTAGCATCAGGAACCACAGCACCTTACCTGATGAGATCAAAAATGCAAACCACCAATGGGTACGAAGGTCCCAAGAATGTTTGCAAAAATTAAAACACACAAGGATGGTAACCCCATGAGACTTATAGTATCCAAAAAGAACTTCCCATTGATTAATCTTGAAAAGAATATTTACAGTTTCTTGGCACCAATATTTATGAAAACACAATACAATGTAAAGAATACATATGAATTTATTGAAATTGTGAGGAATGTAAACCAGGATTTAAAAGATTACAGAACGGCTAGCATGGATGTCAAGGCACTGTTCCCAAGCACCCCTGTACCTGAAGCTATTGAGATTATAAATAAAAAATTACAACAGGATCAATTACTTAATAACACACAACTACAAGAGTTAAAAACAATTTCATTATACATCTATGAAAATAATATCTTCAAATATGATGAAAAAATACACAAACAAAATTATGGTGGCCCTATGGGCTCTCCCTTATCAAACCTTTTTGCAGAAGTAATTATGAACAACATAAAAGAGCAAATTATCAGTACATTGGATGAACCACCATTGGTTTACTGTAGATATGTAGATGATGTCTTCATCATGACCAGAATGAAAATTGAAGAGCTGGAATCTTTAACTCAACAACTTAGTAATGTCTATCCCACAATAAAATTAACAATAGAACATGAAGAAGAAAATATCTTACCTTACTTGGATGTCAAGATTATTAAGCAAAGAAATAAACTGCAGTACAAAGTACATAGAAAACAAACATATGTCCCAGTTCTGATACCATAAAACTCAACACACCCTTATGCACAGAAATGTAATAGCATAAAAACATTAATTAAAAGAGCTACCACACATTCCTCTACAGAAGTATTTCGTAATGAAGAAATAAATTATATTAAAGAAATCACATACAACTATGGATACCCTCCACAGAAGACAAATAAATGGATTTATGAAGTACAGGTAAAGATGCAAGATACTTATTCACCCTAACAGAAAAAAACCATTACAATATGTCGGAGCAACACCTTACCTTCCAGGAATCTCTAGGGGAATCAATAAATTATGCAATAAATATGGTATTCAGATGGGAACCAAAGTAATGACTATTGGAGATATGATAATTAATAACACTGGAAAATGCAGTATCTTGGAAAAAGCTGGTGTGTACGAAATACCAATAAATGGAATCCCACCAATGTCATATATAGGTAGTACTAAAAATCAGTTAAAACATCGATTACAACAGCATGTTAAAAACTGGCAAAAAAAGAAGCGAAAACAGCACTGATACAATATTGCCTAGATAACAAGACATATCCAAATTTTGATGAAATTAAAATAGTAAAAACATGTCATAATGAAAGACACCTACGTATTGCAGAATCAGTAAGAATTGAAAAAAATAGATACAGAGTATGTAATAATAACGATCCTAATATACTTAATGAGAAATGGAAGGAATTAATAAAAATTGACCAAAAGAACCAAAAACACAAAGGGAAAGAGAAAATGAAGAGTTCACTAAGGTCAATGACAGATGGAGCCATGGTGGAAGCGTTTCATGGTTGACGATGGGGCGGGGTGAAGAAGATGGGCGTATCACTCACTCTTGCTGCAGTGGCAGAAGGGACAACACCTCCTGAAGATAGTCCAGTAGAGGACCGAAAGTACTCGAGGCAATCTGCTTGGGAGTGGTCTAGGGTGTGGTTGGTTGTTGGTTTTCGAGAAGTCCAGCGAATGAGTTGTGTGTAAATATTTGTATAAATGTTTTTTAATTTTTAAAAATTTTTTTGGTTCGGAATTTGCATGTTTGTACATAAGTTTTTCGTAGTTGTCTATGATATCATAAGTCTTGAGTTCAATAAGTGGTTTTATAGCAATGAAGGTTAGGTTTTTACAAGACGACAGGACACTTCATGTCACATAAGAGTTGGTAAAGCATTCAAGAAAACCTGTGAACCAAATAATGGAATACCACGCCGCGGGCTTGGGCCAAGCATGATGGCTGAAAGAATGTAATGTGCGGGAAGTAAGAAAAGAGGTAAGATACCTTTGTAAATATCTATTTATATTATGAGTAACATAAATTTGTAATGTGACAATTGCTTGATAAAAAAGTCTATCAAACAAAAAAAAATCTGGATTAATTAATTTGAAATTCATTTTTTACATAATCAGGCAATATAGAAGTTTCAATTTTTTTGATTGAAGGTTTAGCGACTGTTGTGAGCAACTTGATAGGCTATAAACAGTCACCTATCCCTAATTTAGGGCCACTGGTTTCAAGGAAAAGAGAGAACCATGGCTGTAAGAAAAAACATGACATCCACGACTCACTGGGATTTGAACCCGGATCCTTCTCGGACGAACAGTCATAAGACAGCACTTAGACCCCTGCCCCACCAGAGCAGTATTTCAAAAATTCAAATCGCAGTATAACCTTAATGTGCCAAGTATGATTTGCATTAAAATTTGGGATGAAGACACATATCACAAAGTCTAAATCAGTGGCTGTAAGACAAATTCATTAAATTATTAATTATGCATTACAGAGAAAATACAACTGGCAAAATATTTTGATAATTTGGGTGTTGTTATTGATAAGACAGAAAAGCTCGATAAATTAGATAACAGAATCATCTAAGAAGGGAAAATATCACCATCTGTATAAAACTATTTTCACTAAAAAAGGTTTGCCCAAGAACTAAACTGGTTGTATATGATGCAACAATTAAATCAATCCTCTTTTGTAATAACAGAATTAGGTTAAGTGTAAAGGATTCTTTAGGAAGATAGAAGCTGCTGACATGAGTGTTAAAATAAATATCAGGGAAAAATAGGCAGACTTAGTGACACAACAGAAATAATATTGTTGACATTAGAATTGAGCCCAGTACTTTCAGGTAGATGAAAAAAAAATAATGAAATCATACTGAAGTGGTTTGGAAATATATGCCTCATGGAAGCAGATATTATCTAGAAAGATGTGACAATCTGTATCAGGCCACAAACCAAGTGGTAGACCTAGAATGTGGTGAACTGCAGGCAAAAAATCTTGCTATGGACATACATACATTGATTACTAACCACATTACTTTTCCACAAGTCCTTTGTGCTAGCAGCATGCCTGAGCACACATGTGCAAGATCATGATGCTACTCAACATTTCAATACCTGTCATTTATATAAAACCTCATAATTACTGTATTTTTTGGAATACAAATGCACTTTTTCCCAAAAAATTTGGTGTCAAAATCCCCACATCTTATATACTGAAAGTCATTATTATTATCCTGAATGTACATGCATGTATGCTGCTAAAAGAGTTTAAAATGCTACTCCTCTTATCTAAGGTACAGTAACTGATTTTCTTTCACATTTTTTCTGCAATGTCATTGTATTGTGAATGCTTGCATATACTATACGTTTATGTTTATCCATTGTTAACAATGCATTTGTGTTTTTATGATGAGCCAGGCCTGCTATCGGGCTAAGCATGTACACTGGTGTGCAAAAATTAAGGACGAAGAGGAGAAATTAGCATAACAGCGGAACGAGCAGGCAGAACGGACCAAAAGACCACTCAGGAGATAGACTAGGGTCCGGCACGGTAGGGCATGCACATTTATGCAGCATGACGGGGGGGGGGAGTGTCGGAAGAGTATAAAACACACGGGCGGTATACGCTCAGCAATTCGGTGAAAGCTATTGCAAGGTGTACATCGGTTTGAACGACATCGAGTTGCTGCCACCATGTGATATGGCCAACAGGCAATCCAGTAGACAACATCGGGATGACTTTCTCGAGGTCGCGTCATTGGGAAGTTGGAAGAAGGTCGAAGTGTGACTAGTGTGGAAGAAGAGTTCGGGATCGCTCACAGCACCATTTCACGAGCTTGGAGAGCATTTCAAACGACAGGGACAGCTGTCCAAGAGTTTAGCAGTGGTCGTCCACGAGCAACCACGGCAGCGGACAACTGGTATATTGTCCTACATGCGAGAAGAGACAGACGGCAGACAGCGGGAGAAATCGCAAGGCACAGGCAACTGGACGTCTGTTATTGCGTTTTACTGTGGCCAGGAGGCTGCACAAAGGTGGTCTATTTGCACGACAACCAGTACGGTGTGTGCCATTAACGCCTGCTCATTGGAGACTGCGGTTTCTGTGGTGCCAGGAACACAAGAACTGGACACATCAGCAATGGGGTCAAGTTCTCTTTACGGATGAGAGCCGATTTAGTCTGACGAGCGATTCTGGACGTATACACATCTGGAGAGAACAGGGAACACGCAATCACACCTCCAACATTATAAAAAGGGACCGGTTTGGAGGTGGCGGAGTTCTCGTTTGGGGCGGTATCATGCTCGGTAGCCGTACTGACCTACACATCTTCCAAGGAGGTTCAGTCACTTGTGTCTGCTATTGTACCAAGATTCTCCTGCCTCACGTGCATCTGTTTAGAGGTGCTGTGGGTCCTGAGTTCCTCTTCATGGACAACAACGCTACACCTCATCGTATAGTGGCTGTCGCAGAGCTGTTGGAGAGTGAAGATATTCAACGCACTGATTGGCCCGCAAGGTCCCCGGACCTAAATCCAATCGAAGACGTGTGGGACCTTCTCGGGAGACGCGTGGCAGCACGTCACCAGCCGCCAGCAACGATTCCGCAGCTGCGATTGGCACTACAAGAGGAAAGGGAAGCGATGCCTCAACAGCTCCTCGACAACCTCGTCTTTAGCATGGACAGACATTGTAAATCCTGAAAATGCAGGATTTACAACCCTACTAAAGACTGGATTTTTCTTGGCAGCCGCCTGTCACATGGACATTTCTGTCTTCTGTCCAGTTGTGCTCGAAGTTACCTTTTCAATAAAGTGCCTTTGTATTCTTTGGATTCCTTGTTTAGACGGTTTTGCTCACTTATGCCATGTTCTTACATCTTGGGGATCTTATGGTATGATTTGAGTCGTTGTGGAGCACTTCAGCACGACGTTACATTCGAAAAACAGTCTTGTCCTTAATTTTTGCACGCCAGTGTATATTTGTGCCAGTTTGCATAGCAGTGTGTTTGTGAGTTAATGATATAAAATACATAGCAATTTGGAACAGACATAAAAGGATCATCATAAAAAAAGCAAAGTGATAGAAAAAGAAAGGAAAGAATTGCATTTCAGGATGAAACACAACAACAGATGCTTAAGACATCTACCAGCAAACTTGGGGTGCAAATGCATTAGACCCAATTGCATTATTGCTCTCCTCCAAATCCTTTGGTTTATGCAGAACTTTGTAGACAAAACGCAAACATGTTATTTATTAACACTAACATAAATACTGTGGAGCTATAATTTTGAAGTAATTTTTGGAAAAATCCATGGGCAAAAAAAAAAAACTTACAAATTTTCCTAAAACTTTAAATGGGGGAACATATCTTTATTTGCTATTTGTGATGGAAGATGCCATTACATCCGAGTCTCACTTCCTTGCTGTTCGCCAACAATGTGCAGAGAGTAGCTCATTCACTTTTTGACAATATTTTTTATTTCTAATAGTTCTTGGCAAGCTTTAGATTAAAAAGAAAAAAAAATCCCTTTCCAGGAATTGTTTGTATGGCACAGAATGCCAATAGACTTCAACCAAGGCCATCTTACTTTGACACATCAGCCATGTGGAGAGGATGACCATCCAAATCAATAATGAAGGCCACTGACTGTATTGATGGTGTGACATCGTGAGCAGATCCTGGACTCTGTGGCATTCCTCTATGTTGTTTTCACCTGAGGTATAACACATTACTAATTTCACAAATCACAAGGATTCAATTATTCATAAGCTGATGTTTTTACTCCTAAAAGAATTTTTTTCCTAATAAAAATCTTAAAAATGCCATTTTATTTTTTTCCCCTTAAATTTCTCTCAAAAAACTAAGGATGTATCTTATATTCCAAAGAATACAGTAATTTACTCATTCTTAATATCTTTTTTCTGCATCACTAAAAGTAAAAGCCACTCACAATTCAAGATTTACCATGAGTTGGACAAGTAATTTCAATTTTAATAATCGACATGCACATATATATATATATTTCTTCATTCCTAGTGGCTTAGGGAACACGATGGTGGGTTTTTTGGCGATTCGCGACCTTTTGCCATCTACGAAAAGCCACTGCTTACGTGACGGTGTTCCCCCTGATGAGTAAGACACGCTGGTTTTTGATTCCTGTTCTGAGTGTACGTACCGTTTGATGTAGTCTGCAGGAGCGGGGACTTGTCACACAACGGCCATTAATCCGATTACCATTGACGTTACACCACTGGCGAGTGCGGCGGCAGTGGGCCATTGAACGCTGCACCTGGACTACGGAATGGCACGACATTGTCTTCTCTGATGAATCCTGCTTCTGCTTGCAACACCACGATGGTCGGATCCGCGTGTGGCGGCACTGCCACGAGAGACTGTATGATGCCTGCATTATGCATCGCCATACCGAACCATCGCCTGGCGTTATGGTTTGGGGCGCAATTGGATACGACACCCGCACCCCTCTGGTACGCATCGCCGGTACACTCAACAGCCACCACTACATCTCCGACGTTTTGGAGCCTGTAGTCCTCCCTTACCTGCAGGACCTGCCAGCGGCCACGTTTCAACAGGACAATGCACGCCCACACGTGGCACGCATTGTGCAACAATTCTTCACGGCTCACCAGGTGTCACTGCTGCCGTGGCCCGCCTGTTTTCCTGATGTGTCGCCCATCGAACACGTCTGGTCGCTGATCGGCAACCGAGTGGCCCGGCAAGCACCACCCGCGGCTACGCCTGATGAACTGTGGCAACGTGTGGAAACAGCCTGGACCGACATACCCAAGCCCACATCCAAAGCCTCTTTCATCCGATGCCGCGGCGTGTAGCGACCGTCATTGCCAGCCATGGGGGCCACGCAAACTATTGATGTCTGCGTGTTCCGCAAGTCGCACAGGCCTGTAAGCTCAATCGTTTCATCTTGGTATCTGTTGTTATGTATCCAGTAAATCTGGCTTTGCTATCTTGTGTCCTTCTTCGTGTTGCATTTTGGTTGGCGAACAGTGTGTGTGTGTGTGTGTGTGTGTGTGTGTGTGCGTGTGTATATATATAGTATTCATGACTCAATTTTTGTTTTTTTATTGGAGGTTTAACGACCACCATGAGCAACTCAATGGGCAATAGGCAGTCGCTTGTCCCTAATTTAGGGTCACTGGTTCAAGGGAAGGGAGAGAGCCAGTGCCGTAAGACAACACACAACATCCATGCCTCACCGGGATTCGAACCCGGACCCCTTTCGGACGAATGAACAGAAGCCATCACTTAGACCACTGCGCCACCGGGGCAGTGGTCTAAGCGATTGAAGAAATAAAAAAAAACAACTTTGATAAACCAAACATACAAATAACAAATCAACACCTCTTATTAACTTCACAAACGGAAAGACCAAACTTACCTCAAAGGTCTTTGCTTCTTTCCTTCAATACACTTCATGCACATTATCAAGAAACATTTGTTATGCAGCTGGCCTTTTTGGGCTGAGGCTTTCTACACATCCGCTCGCAGGTTGTTGTTGTTGTTATTATTTCCTCAGGACATGACCATTCTTATTTTCATTCATAGGACACTACCACATGTTAATTCAGACTGTTGTTTGAATTTAATGACCCAAACAACTTAAATGATTACTGGCAAGCCTTAATTAAATTAGAACAACAATCAATGATGAAAAAAAAGGGAACAGAACTGACAATAGATAGCGCCAAAGAAACAACTATGCGGAGCTCGCGACTGAAGACGGGACCTCAATGAATTCACTCACTTGATCTGCGGTTAGCAGAGCAGAGGGATACATCAACCTCTTGATGATGACAGTGCTACTGTTGAAAACGCTTGAGGCATGTTGTGACTGGCTGAATGGGGTTGGCGTTTGCTGCAGCGTATTTGAGAAGTATGGGGCAGATGGCATGCTACATAAATCACAGTTGACAGAGGTTTGAATGGCGTGAAATGTAAATAGGGTTATATAATGAATGTAGACAGTGGATTTAAATTAAGTGTTTGAATGAATTGTGTAAATAGTACGTAAGTGTTTGTATGTGGTGTGTAAATAACACGGAATGAGTTTATATTGAATATGGGTGTGATATAAGAGTACTTATTTGGTGTGCAGGTATGTGTTTGTAGAATGGGGTACCATTTTTAGAAAGGTCGACAACACTCACACATATGTGAGTATGCATTTAATATCGACGACATATCACACATGTCAAACAGTCTGAATTTAACATGTGGTAGTGTCCTATGAATGAAAATAAGAATGGTCATGTCCTGAGGAATAATAACAACAACCTGCGAGCGGATGTGTAGAAAGCCTCAGCCCAAAAAGGCCAGCTGCATAACAAATGTTTCTCGATAACGTGCATGAAATGTATTAAAGGAAAGAAGCCAAGACCTTCGAGGTAAATTTGGTCTTTCCGTTTGTGAAGTCATTACTGACTTGCACGTAAAATAGTGCACTTAATTAGTAATTATTGCCAAAGAAGTTGCAAATAATATGACCTTATTAATTGATAGGCCTCCATCCACTAGTAGCACTACAAAGTGTATATACGAAGGGTATTATGTAATCCAACATAAGTTACACATTTTTATTTACATATGATTGAGGGAATGCAAATCTAAACAGTATTACTGCAGCTGAAGTTTCACCTACGGCTACTTTTCCAGATGGCTAATAAGACTCAAGTTTTAGGAACAAAACAAATGATCACATTATGCTCATTAATGTTCATCTTATGTACCTCTTTACAAAGATGTTGACCAACAACACATGCCAACTCATATCTAATTCTATTTACTCATTTTAAGAGACAATATAACAAACATGTTCTCTTAAATCTCAGAATTCAGTTACCACTATAGTTGGAGTAGCATTTTCTGAGGATACATGAAATCACATATATTCCCCCGGTCTAAACTTCTGTTTCAAATGGTTTTAGTTACAATGATGTACAGCAGCAGTTCTACTTATTTGAACTGTTGCAGTACGCCTATTTAATGCTGATATCACACAAAGAAACTGCATTGGGAGGCAGTCAAGGAACTTGTAGTTACCTTCTAACTACAAGCTTTTTTTTATATACTAGGGGCTGCGCCTCTAGGCTCGCTACGCTCGTTTCCAGAGTAGCACTCGGGCCCTGCAGCCCGATCTCCAAGTATATCACATGAAATAAAAACTGGAAAATTCATATAAATTTAAATTTTTATTGCATGTCTAAGCAATAAGGCTTGTTATTCTGAAGTTTCAGAGTTTTTTTTACTGTCGTTAATTTTTGAAAGGTCGGACTTTTGTCGTTTGAACTTATGGCACTTACTAAATTTACCAAGAAAAACAAAAGCGGTCCAAAAAGCATTTCTGTAAACCATTATGCTAAACCATTAAGGTGGACGTCAAGTAATTTTGCTTCCTATACTTCCAATGGAAAAACTTTTGTACACATTTCCTTCACAATTATTGTGTTCCCAAGGATGAAAATTTGAACATCAATTAAAATAACTTCATATTATAACTTGGAATACTTAATATTTTCTAAAACATAACCATAATTATATAAAAAATCAACAACTTTTCCTTTGGTGGTGTTGGAACCAGAAAAAAGATGGCACGACCTGTACTTTGATGACGTCAGTAGACAAACAAATGCTAGATTACATAAATATGGTTATGCTTTAGAAAATATCAAGTATTCCAAGTTATAAAATGAAGCTATTTTAATCGACGTTCAAATTTTCATCCTTGAGAACGCATTAATTGTGAAGAAAATATGTACAGAAATTTTTCCATTGAAAGTATAGGAAGCAAAATTACTTGACATCCACCTTAAACAACTGAGATAGCTTTACCAACAAAACATATGCATAACAAATTCTCTGCGTCACCATGGCAGTAGGTCATGAGACCAGAGCGTTCTTCTGTGGTTATCATGAAGACAGACAAGCCGTTCGTTTCTTTCCTTTGCGTCTTTAAAAAATGCTAAAAAATCAGAAAGTGACTTTTTCTGAAATTTTTTTTTTTTTTGGAAAAAAGGGACGACAGTTGTAAGTTTATGCTGTAAAAATTGCAATGCGTTATAATTTATAGTTTGCTATATATCCGTTTTTTATGCTTTCCAACCGTAGGTTGAAGAAGCGTATATGCTCCAGCTTTGTCTGTCCGCACGATAACTCACATGAAAATGGTTTGATTTTGACGAAATTTTAGTATGTGGTAGGGGACCACCTGGAGACGAACCCTATTGAAAATGGGCGAAACAGGGTCAAAGGTCAGGACATAGGAGCGGGATCCATTCCATTGCTCTTATGCGTCATAACTTGCATAAAAATGGTTCGATTTCGATGGAATTTTAGTATGTGGTAGGGAACCACCTGGGGACGATCCCTATTGAAAATAAGTGAAATGAGGTCAAAGGTCAGAACATAGGAGCGGGATCCATTCCATTGCCTTTATGCATCATAACTTGCGTAAAAATGGTTCGATTTCAATAAAATTTTAGTATGTGGTAAGGAACCACCAGGGAACGAACCGTGTTGAAAATGGGCGGAATAGGGTCAAAGGTCAGGACATAAAAGCGGGATCCATTTCATTGCCTTAATGCGTCATAACATGCGTAAATATGGTTCGATTTCGATGAAATTTTAGTATGTGGTAGGGTACCACTGGGCACGAATCCTATTGAAAATTGGCGAAATGGGGTCAAAGGTCAGGCAGAGCATAAGAGTGGGATTTATTCCATTGCCCTTATGCGTCATAACTTGCGTAAAAATGGTTCGATTTTGATGAAATTTTGGTATGTGGTAAAGAACAACCTGGGAACGAAACCTATTGAAAATGGGGTCAAAGGTCAGGACATAAAAGCGGGATCCATTTCATTGCCTTTATGCGTCATAACATGCGTAAATATGGTTCGATTTCGATGAAATTTTAGTATGTGGTAGGGAACCACCTGGGCACGAACCCTATTGAAAATGGGCGAAATGGGGTCAAAGGTCAGGCAGAACATAAGAGCGGAATTTGTTCCGTTGCCCTTATGCGTCATAACTTGCGTAAAAATGGTTCGATTTTGATGAAATTTTAGTATTTGGTAAGGAACCACCTGGGGACGAACCCTATTGAAAATGGGCAAAATGGGGTCAAAGGTTAGGGCATAAAAGTTGGATCCATTCCATTGCCTTTATGCGTCATAACATGCGTAAATATGGTTTGATTTCGATGAAATTTTAGTATGTGGTAGGGAACCACGTGGTCACGAACCCTATTGAAAATGGGCGAAATGGGGTCAAAGGTCAGGACACTGGAGTGGTATCCATAACATTGCCCTTGTGCATCATAACTTACCTAAAAATGTTTCGATTGCGACAAAACATTATCATGTTGTTCCGGAGGTATAGTGAACCGGTTCTGTTGAATATCAACAAAATGGGGTCAATATCAACGAAATGCACAAAAGCAAGATTTATTCCACAGCCATTATTCTCATAACTTCCGTAAAACTGCTTCTATTGTGACAAAACTGTAGTATGTTATTCTTGAGGTATACTGAACCGGTTCTGTTGAATATCATCGAAATGGCATCAAAGTTCAGAAGCAAGATTTATTCCACAGCCATTCTCCTCATAACTTGAGTAATAATTTCTGGTATGTTGGAAAGCGTATCATAATCAATGCATTGCATGATTTTACTAACTTGTTTTAAGTGGATCCCATCGCAAAATAGAGAATTTTGTGAAATTTAGAAATTTAATTTCTCATAAACTAAATCAAAATTTAAAAAAAGGGCGACGAGGTGCAAAAACTCGGTCATGGCACTACGTGCCTACAAAGTTTGGTGGTTCTGTTGCTGTTAGTGTGTCCGGAACGCGACCTGATAACACTTTTTTGCTTACCTTAACTTTGAAATACAATAGCTCTTGGAGTTTCGCTAGAATCGAGAAACAGCTTATTTCAGCGTATTCTCCAAGCAATTCTCTACAAACGATGTAAATTTCATATTTTTGTGTTCAATATGTTTTGCGTTGCGAGCTAGGAAAGCAAGAGTGTTGCGAAATTTCTAAATAAGCGGCAGTTACTTTTTTTAGAATAGAGAGAAAAATAAAATTTGTCTTACCTGGTCATTGTACTTGACAGCATAAGCATACAGATCGTATAATGCTACATTAGTATTGAATTCATGAGCATGGAGCTAAAAAAAAAAAGTTTTCAATGTAATACTACTGAAAGACTGAAAAAAAAAGTGAGAAAACTTACATGAAGATTTATCTATATATAAATTTTTTACATATAAGGTGACAAAATAAAAGCTATAAAATTTACTTTGAAACATAGTTTAAGTTCACTGATCATTTATACATATCATAGCATCAAAATAAAGTTTTTTTTTTTTTTAATGGGATACATCTTTCACTAAAACAACAATCTCCATTATTGAATGGTCATGCAACTTCTCATGAATCTTAATATTGATTTAACACAATTAAAATGCCCTG
The DNA here is from genome assembly GCA_039090855.1 of Macrothele yani. Lineage (NCBI taxonomy): Eukaryota > Metazoa > Arthropoda > Arachnida > Araneae > Macrothelidae > Macrothele > Macrothele yani. Next base: position 96,919,534 of record CM076992.1, on the reverse strand, counting down.
CATTCCATTAGTAATGTGCGATACCAAAATGCTTTAGCAGGAAATCATTCCAGTTGTTAAATACTGGTATGAAATCTGTTGAAAGCACATTTTTGTGAAGTTTTTAAAGAGCTTGTCGTAATAAAAAACATGTTATGATCGGGGGTATCATGCACTTTAACTCATAAAGTAAAATCTCACACACTGACAGTACAAACAATCCCATATCCTTCCCACTACTGGAAGTCATGTTCAAATAACACCCTATTTTTGTGCTATCAGAAATTGCATTAACTTGCATTAACATAGTGTCATAATGTTGAAGCTACAAAGCATGTTCAAATAATGCTGGCATCTTTTTGCTACTTGGAAATCACCTTTTGAGGTCACCTTATGATATCAAGGAAATCACCTTATTATATCAAGTCATTTGAAATAACGTAATTTGCTTTAATCACCGCAGGTTATTTTCCTAAAACATAAGATTTGCTTCCATAGTACATATGATGGAAGGGGAGGGGGCAGAAGGTGCAATTCTTTCAGTTTTCATGCTTTATAGAGCATCCATTGAAAAATTTGCCATTTTTTTTAAATTAACGACATAGCTTAGAAAACTATTTTTTGCAAACAATTTTCAGATTGAAAAGAATTTTTGAAACAGGATACAAATTATGGGAATAAATTGAGAAACCAGGCAGTGTTATTGAAAATTGTTACTTGGATATAATATGAAACACTCATCGCCTTTAGCTCCCCCTCCCTTTCGGCAAGCACAATGTGAAGATATTTTACCCATTTACACAAAGAGTTTAACAATTACAGCAAGGAAACACTGATGATGATTCCTGTTTAGTGCATCACTTCCTGCATGTCTACAGCACTTTTTATTTCCAATCTTACCAGGTGTGAGTCACACAAGCAAGTCAAAGAGTATTAGAAATAGATAATTTTCTAATGCACCCCCTACCACTGCTCCATTGCCTCATTTACCTCCAATGAAAGTTATGCAATGTACCTTTCATTCAGATTTAATTTCAGTGAACTGAAAATTATGGCCTCCTAAAGTTCTTTATAATAAAAGCTAACTGTATCTATAACTATTGGTAGGGGTGCAGATGGTCCTTAAATGGAAATTCCTTGTGCTATGTTTACCTGTAGCTTTCAACTCGGAGCAGCGTCATTTCCAACAACAACAACAACAAAAAGGGAACAGCGGCATTGTACTTGGTGCTGTGTTATTCTTGGAAAATACGGTACTTATTCTTCAGTCTAGTAAAATGATTTCAGTTTTCAAAAATTCTATTTACTTAAAGTATTTTAAAAAATGGAGAAAAAGCACAAACCCATCCATTCATTCTTCTCATGCTGCTAGATTGTATATGACATCATGCTTTTGTTTTCAAAAGTTTGTATGGAAGACAGAAGCACTTATTCTGTGTTTAAGTCAATTTGAGTGGCTTTGTATATGAACCCATGCTGTCTGAGCACGATTTAAAAACTTAAAAGTGTAGCTAAATAAAAGCTGACATTTATTTACATGCTAAAACACAGGTAAGTTAAAAACAAATGAGGGCGAGATCTTTTTTTTTAGTGGCTTTCATTAAAACAAACATGTCACATTTCCACCTTCAAAGTTTAAATACATTTTGGACTCTGGACATATACCTACCATCATTCAGTACTTTAGTAAAAACTTACCCACTTGTTTCCAGTTTTTCAGTCAACAGGAATTCAAACAGTGATTATTCCACTTATCTAAAAGTATCCTTCAGTGAAATCAGAGAAAGCAAGTGGTTTATTGGATTTTATGATGCAAGGGCTGAATGCAGGCACAGGATGCTGAACCCAAGATGAGAAGCAAGAGGACAATAAACATACGGTAGAACAATGAAAAAGTGGGTTTCTGTATGCCAAATTAATGTGAGAAACAAAGAGATGCTAGCTTTTGCTACCTCCGGGTAGCTTCATCAGGCATTTAGTAGTTAAGATCGCAGAAACAACGAGAAAAACACTTCTAAGAATATAAGTAAATTCAAAATAAGCAAGACACTTGCACGATGTCACTTATATTCTTAGAAGTGACATTGTTCAAGTGTCTTGCTTATTTTGAATGTACTTATATTCTTAGAAGTGTTTTTCCTGTTGTTTCTGCAATCTTAACTACTAAATGCCTGATGAAGCTACCCAGAGGTAGTGAAAGCTAGCATCTTTTTGTTTCTCATTGTTTATATACCTAATAAACGGAGTTCACTTTTTTATCATAATCTCATACGGTAGAAGTTAGCATTTACACTAGGAATCGTAGAGGATCCAATCAAGCTACAGACTTTCCAAACCCTTACACATTTTGTAGGACTGAAAAATTTCTGTCCATTTTGATCAGAACCTATTTTATAAATTTTTCTGCAAAATAAGTTGCTTATTCACATACAGTACACATCTTTTCTCCAAACATGATAGATTATCTCATACACCTAAAACAAAGAATCATACTCTACAAGGAACAATAGCTACTAAAAACCTGCTTTAAGATAATTATAAAGGCATCAGTTCTTTCAATATTGTTCTACATTTTGATTCTGAATGATAAAAAAATCAGTAAATTAAAAACATTTTTTACAACACATTTCATATAATACAAAATGTGGAAGAGAATAATAAATTAAATGAGGAGAAGAAACCAATTCAAAAATTGTATGTCATAAAACAAACTTACCCTTGATTCTTCAGCTAACATAGCATTCATATCTTGATCACTAATGGCAGCCATATTTTTAATATCTCTGTAATATCTGGAAAGTAGATGCACAGATGTTTGACATGGATCAAAAAATGTTGTGTATGTGCATATGAAATTGCAGATACACTTTGAAACTGAAATAGGTGCTACGGAACACATGTATGTTAACAGATTATAGGGATGAATTACATGGCCCTTACAAATCTTCCAGAAAATGGATGAACACCATTGTGGTCTCATCTCATCACAAGTACAAAAAATTGCACTGCATAACTGAATAAAAATATATCATGTGCTTTAAGGAACTTTTACTTCAGATTCAAAGGAAATAAATACATGAAACACAAAGGAATCACTGAACACTTTTAAAGTAATATTTATGGTTTACAAGAATGAATTTGGATTGAAAGATTCTTTATTATCTGCATTAATATACATGACAAAAAAGACAGCATGACTGCTACTTCAGGAAACAAAATAAGACCACTACATGGGGATAGCTAATGAAAGAGTTTTACCACACTCTCAAGGGTCTTTTAGTAGAAATGGCTGCACACTGTGATCATAATTGTCAATAAAATATTTTTCAATTGTTTAATACGAAACAAAACTCAGTATTTTCTGTTTTCTCCTTATTTCTCAAAAAGTTTAATTTAATATAAAGATTGAACAGCAGTTTTTCAAAAGTCAAAATTCATGTTAAGAATAAGATAGAACAAATTTAGCTAAGTAAATTTTGTTAGCTGGAAATAGCCATTATTATATACCTGCAACTACCTTAAATACATAATATAAAAAAATATCCCCACATCAAAATGAATTATTAAAACAATTTTTCAGCATCCACAACTAGCATATTTTCAGGGTTTGTACTGATTTTTGGAAGCCCATTTAAGGAGTTTTCCAGGAGTATGAAACCTGTTTTCCAGGAATAGACATCAGATTTTTTAAAGTTGAATTTCTCTGAAAATGCATGATTTTCCCACTGCTTCAAACACAGTATTTTATGTAGGCAAACTGGAATTTGCTGTCACTCCACCTCAACTTTGGCCATTGTGATTTTGAGGTATATTTCAAAAATAAAAATGCACACTTTATAAACAGGAAAGTATGTTGCCTATTTTATATCTCTAACAGTACAAGGAGTTTAGAAACGAGTCTCTTTAAGCCACAGATTATTTTACCGCATCAGTTGTAGAGCTACTTTTCCATATAAGCTGATACACTGCAGTGCTGCAAGTGTTACATAGTGAAAGTCAGAATTAATGTTATTGGTATTGTTGAGCATCTTTTACACCCCTACATTTGATTGATCTTCTGAGGACTGGAGCTAGGCAAAAACTGCAGATATTGGACATGAGCTGTTTCATAGGCATAGTGTGACCAAAAAATTTGTGTGTGTGTGTGTGGGGGGGGGGGGCATATATAAGTGTAAAGTGATTTTTTCCTTGGGGCACAAAAATGTAAACTGATGTTTTCCTTTGGAGTGGGAGGCAATTCTTTAAAACAGTTTCTCCATAAATGTCACAAAATTTGATCTTTTAAGTGCAGAACAAACTTTTTTTATTATGCATTACTCTTCAACCACTGCTGATAATGAACAATGACTAACACACTAGTGTATTTTTGACAAGATGCTTCTGAAAATAAAGTCCTCTCATTTATTTCAAATTCTTTTAAATATCACAATTTTTTTTGCTGATACATGTATAATGTTATATAATGAGTCCTCTACATTGACAGCAATTTGCCTTGGTTTTACTTCCTTACAAAAATGAATCACAGTCAAATCTAAAAGGTGAGCATAACAGTGTGTGCCCATTTACAAAGCTTTTGTTTTTTTCTCTTTGAACCTCGTAGCAACTCCATTAAGCCTTACACTAATATTTGCAGCCCTATTGTAGGCTTGCCCTAACAAGGGGCGGGGCACATGCCCTCCATTCTATGACTATGAGCTGTTCACTAAGTTCTTGTGTTCTGTCACAAAAAAGGGGGGGGGGGCTATTCTAATAACAACAGTCATCTGAGTGAATAGATCTCCATAGAACTGGGAAACTGTTCCATCTAGTAGTAGGAATCAAGCCAACATCTTGATTACCATTAGAATATGACATCCATTACATCACCAAGGACAGTGCATTTCCAAATAACTCATGCATCAAACTGAATAAATAGTAGGCAATACAGCTGCTATTAGAATTTCTTAGTGCATGAGCAGGCGATAGATTTTAACTGTTTGGGTGTACAAATGATGAATCAGAAAACCTTGCTTAGGAAAGAGACAACAAAACTACCATAGCAGGGAAGGTCTTGTATCAACTGTATTAGTCAAAGAATAAAGTTTGTTGCAAGCAATGTTGTCAGACCTATCTTTTTTTATGGCAGTGAAAGCTGGGTGTGAGTGAAGCAAGTGTATCAAGCAGTTAGAATTGGTCAATACGAATGCACCAAGAGGAATACTAGCAAAAAAATGCTCTGTGAGGCACGTGCTCCTGGCCCGAGAGGTCCCTTCTTACGGACCTTTGGTTAGAAACAGTGGCCAGAAGATGGCGATTGTGCACCGCTGAAAGCGCTTGCCGTAACAACGAACCCCTTGTGAGACGTCTCCTGACCCGATGAGTATAACTCTTTCTACTAAAATCTTTTAATTAATAGTAAATTTCAAACGTTTGATTGTGCGAATGAATGAATGAACGTGGAACTGAAAATATATAACCTCACTGTTTTATTTCTGCAAAAAAATTTTTTTAACTGACCAAAGGTCTGTAAGATGGGACTTCTTGGGCCAGGAGCACGTGCCTCACAGAGCAAACAACGTGTGAAATACTTTGACAATATCAGGTAAAATACCTTAGATATTATGTATATTTTAAACAAAAGCACGTTTGTAACATAAGACAACCCATCATGTATGTATTACGAAAATTGCAATTCATTGCCTCATGAATTGCAATTTTCGTAATACATACATGATGTTTTTAGTTATCTAGGAAAAACAAATGACAACAGACTGTTGGCTCAGTTCAGTTTCTCTACATACTATGCAAGTTCATCAGCTAGCCTGCTGTGTCAAAGTGATCAACAGCACGCTGTTCTTTAAAATTGCAGTGACTGAAGTTTTACCAGGTGGAGGCTGCAATTTGAGCACACACCACTGCAGGTTACTAAGTCAGCAGGATTGAAATGCCAGCACAGGTGACAGTTATGTAATATGGTGAATTAAGCAGTTAAAATATAGAAACATTGGCATAGTCGATAACTGTAGCAACTGTAAGCCATGAATGATAATGGCTGATGATAAAAATGATAAAAAGGTTGATGTCACTGTGAAAGAATGAACAGCAAGAGTTCAGTATAGGGATATTTAAACATTGGGAGAGCATAGAAGTAAAAAAAGAAAAGTAGCACACTGCAATACACAGGTACTTAAGGAGATCATGAAAATGCATTTTCCAATAGCTTTCACATTTTTGCTTAGCATATATGATACAGAAGGTAAAGAAAATTCATTCACAAATACTTGCTACAGTAATAGCTCATAACTGGTGAATCACTGAATACATAAAGCACATTTTTCACTACCTCAAACTTCCTGTCACCCCCACTTGCACATCTATTATTATAAATAACAAGCACACACATACACGATTCCAAAAATATACCATTATTCAATTGACTGACTTGGCATTTGAATATAAATATGCACTGAAAAGTTTACTTTGATCATAAAACTGCAAATTTTGAGTAGTAATACTGATAACATGAACGTTTTTTCTTCCTTTCATAAAAATTGTGCAATTTAGTACAAACTGCAAGATAAATTAAATTTATCAAAATAATTTACTTCAACATTTGGCCCAAATTAAAAAAAAAATCATGCTTATAGGTATGAATGAAAAGAAAAAGTTATTATGGTTCACATGAAACAAGACAGGCAGAAAACTGATTAGCATGGCTGAGTGAGCAAAATTAATTAAAATGAAAACAAGTTATGTTTACAGACCAAATAAGGAACCATTTCTTAAGTAATACTTATTTGATACCACAATGGCACATTTTTGGCCAATTTAACAGACCAAGAAGGGATGGGAGAGGGAAGGACAGAAAATTCCAAGACTTACCTTTCCAACCAGTTTTCATAAACTGGAATATCCTTAGCATACAGAATTAAATTTATCACATTGTTTGTACTAAATTGCACAATTTTTCTTTTTGTTGCTGGCTTCTGATTTCAAAAATAGGGCCTATATTTTTAAAATCAGAATCCATGAAAAACCCACACATACTCTATGTAAGAGTATGGGAAAATACTGCTTATTCTTCCCCACCATTTAACTAGGGATAAGTCTTCTCAAAAGTTTTAAGAAAATGACAAAGAATAATAGAAAAGTGATTTCCTCCTCTATCAATCTAATCTGTGGAGTAAAATTTGGATAAAATGTTTTTCATGAAAAATTTATGGTTTTTGTTTGCATTTAGTTTTTAATTGGGGTATTGTTGTTGCTGCTGCATTGGAATGTGTTTAAATTTATATGGATAGGTTAAGTTCAGTAGAAATAGCCTTGAATTAGTATTACATAATTTATTTGAAAGTAATCTAACTGCTTAATACCTCAGAAGCTAAGTATTCTGTGGTCCTCCCCATGAAAATCTCTCTCTACATAAGCTTCAATTAGAAATTAATAAAAATAATGTCCAATTTACAGTTAATATCGCACATTATGTGGAATTGTTTCTTACAAGTTCATTTTTGTGCGTACAGTGCAATTTTACTATTACCTAGAAAGAACAGCAACTTAGAATTGTTCAACTAGCTCCATGTTACTTGCAATTAATGTCTGCAGTAGTGGTGCATTTTTGAATTTATGACAATTATAGTTATTAAATGTATTTCCTGCAAGAAGTACTGTTCTCATAAAAGGGTGAAATGTCAGTTTCTTAATGTGTTTTTCAGCCATTGATTTACATTACAGGCAGTAGAGGGGAAGGGGGCACATGAGTTGGATCTGTGAGCCAATAAGTGAGCGAGTACATTCTGCTCTGAGCAAAAATTCAGGAAAAAGCTATTAATTTGCGACTGAAGAACAGGTACAGGTAAATATTTATAAACATGTTTTAATAGTGAAGTTGAAAAGTAACCAATGAATCTGTTACATTTGATGAAAGAAAAACAAAGGCTACCATAAAAAAAAAAATAATCTGAAAACAGTAAAAAGTTCTAAGAGTATATGTATCTTAAATTTCAAAACCTTGGGAACAAAAGCTTGTAGATTTTAAATCTCAATGTTTATTAATATGAAATTAAATTCCACCCATTAATTAATTCATCAAACTGACTATCCATACTACTCAGAGAATGTGATCTATGTAGAAATAATCTTTTGAAGCCACTCACTACTGTACATGGATAAAACATTAGGAACAAACATTCTTCCCAGAGAGAGTTTTTAAGTTTTAAGTATTCTCATTGAGATAGTATTAGTGCAAATGAAGATTTTCTGCTATGACTCAACCTTAAGAAAAAATATAAATTAAATGATTCTAGTTTTTAATTTTTCATTTGTGTTTTGAACTACTGTCTACTGTACGATGAAGTTGTGGCACAACCATACCCTATACATGGATGGAGTATATGTGTGGCACAACTATACTCTCCCCTCCTGTGTTATTGCTTTTTTTTTTGTCCACCCCGTGGATGATGTACTGTTGTGTGATCAAAGAAAGAAAACAAAAAACTGGCAGTAAATTTTTGGTATTTTTCTAATCACATTTTGTACTCTCATGCTGAGGTAACCAGCACAAGAATACAACTATACCCATCTGTATTCAGTTGCTTTACATTCCATTTAACTAAAACTTATTACCTAATCTTGGTGAGGGAGTGTACAATTCTGAAAAGGTTAAGACACATTGTAGTATAGTGCCCTAGGTTAATGGGGGGGGGGATTTGTCATATCGTCATAGATCTCAGTAATACAGTCTCTACGAAAACAAGGATATTATTTGGTTTTTCCTGGGGATCTATCTGTGGCTCAAATCTTGTGTGCATCTAAACTTAAAAACACATCTATCTGTGGCTCAAATCTTGTGTGCATCTAAACTTACTAGCATGCTGGGTTTAATGAACAACTCACTTCCTCTTTTAATGGAAAATGTTACAACCTTTCAAGCTACTCTCTAACATATGGTGTTCAAGGCATATACAAGGTAGTATTTGTAAACCAAAATGAGATACATTTTTAAGTGCTCGTGAATCAGAATACAAATTTTGTAATATTATACATTAAATTTGCAGTGTGAAGTTCAGAAAGTTTTCCTAGTAGAGGTAGTGCCAGGAAAATCTCAAATTTCTATCACACACATGCACATATATATCTATGACTTGTAGTTTTATTAGGTTGACAAAAGGTGTCACAACTATAAAATGTCAGTATCCCTGTATGCCAGAAAGGAAAAAAAAATGTTTTATCAGATTAATTACATGTGCAGTGTTTAAATAAAAAGTGTAGATAATTATCATTAAGTACAACAGAAAAATATAGTGTTTAATCAAGAAATAACATGTCAAGTATTGTAGTAGTTGCACGTCTGTAACAACACAGAACATACACTCATATATACATGCATGCGTATGTATGTATGTATGTATGTCACTCATATATGTATCGTTGGTTATGAAAGTTTTTATTTTGTTACTTTGGGAAACAACTGACCTAAATTATTTATGAAGAAACCTGTTCCATAGCCTTAATCATGTTCCATAGCCTTAATCATAAATATGAAAAATATGTAAGAAATTAAAGAAACACAAAGGTGCACTTAAATGTTTCAGCATTAATAGATATATGAAATGTTGCAGCAGCCAGACAGTTTGCATCAGATTCTGTCTTTAAGAATCCCTTCTCCATTTGTGCAATAACAAAGACAGTATTAATTCAGACTGCTCCTTGAATTCATACTCCAAATAGTTCAATGATGAACAAGTAAATGCATGGGAATTTACTTGGTCATCATTAACTGCCCTCCTCAATTCAGGTTTTATGCATTTCTGTGGGTTGCTATGAAATAAATGATCACTTTGCAGCCTATGGATTTTTGAATTATTTGGTGGAAATAAGATTTTTATCATCCATGGTTTGAGTGATATAGAGTGAGCTTCTGACTCCTTGTACTATTGGTTTTTGTGTTAAATTCTCCCTCTCTCTGCTAAGACAAAGACGATATGTTGGTCCTTCCCAAGAATAAGGAACTGTTACCTTCCAGATGTACATACTCTAATGAACTTAAACGATTTATCAAAGGGTGAGTGAGGTGGAAATATTTCAGTGGTAAAAAAGGATAATAAAAAATAGAGGGGAGATAGTGTGTTTATCACCAAGCAGGAAATGAATAACAAAAATAGTTTCACTGTCTATATTTTGAGGTTACTCACCTTTATTCCCTAAATCTTTTAGGAGGTTTTCGTCTCTACACATTTCCAACACGTATTTTTCTTATTTACATCGTGGTTCGAGGCCGCAACAAAAAAATAAAAATATAAAAATAAATAAATTAAATTAAAAAAAAATCATTTTCAACTCACGCAAACCTCACTTCCCTCCCTTCCTTTCCCTATGACCAAATTCAGATTCAATATAATCCACCACAAATATACACAATTGAACTCCCTAAAACACATTAATCTAATTAAAACATCAATCAATAAAAACCTATTTACACATTTCCTAAAACGTCAAAGTTAAAAAGCTGTAACCCAAAATTATTTACAATTGCACATAAGTGCCCAATTAAAATAAATCCAAATACCTGACACAACCACTATATTCAACAATCACAGACCTCTCTCCTCTCAGAAACAAGCATAACAACCAAGCACTTTCAGCCACTGCCCTGGCTATTTTCAAGGAGCGGACGCAACAGATATACCACCCGTCACCATCCACGAAACGTAGCGAATGTTCCAGTGCTCGTGCGGCATCATCTCATTTTTACGTTCTCCGTCGTTCAGGCGCAGATTTTTACGTTTTATTTTTACGAAAAAGAAGGCTATTGGGTCATCTGATAGATGGCGCCACTGCGGCTGAATGATGGAGAACGTAAAAATGAGATGCCGCGCGAGCACTGGAACATTCGCTACGTTTCGTGGATGGTGACGGGTGGTACATCTGTTGTGTCCGCTCCTTGAAAATGGCCAGGGTAGTGGCTGAAAGTGCTTGGTCGTTATGCTTGTTTCTGAGGGGAGAGAGGTCCGTGATTGTTGAATATAGTGGTTGTGTCAGGTATTTGGGTTCATTTTAATTGGGCACTTATGTGCAATTGTAAATAATTTTGGGTTACAGCTTTTTAACTTTGACGTTTTAGGAAATGTGTAAATAGGTTTTTATTGATTGATGTTTTAATTAGATTATTGTGTTTTAGGGAGTTCAATTGTGTATATTTATGGTGGATTTTTTAATCTGAATTTGGTCATAGGGAAAGGAAGGGAGGGAAGTGAGGTTTGCGTGAGTTTAAAATGATTTTTTTTTTTTTTTGTTGCGGCCTCGAACCACGATGTAAATAAGAAAAATATGTGATGGAAATGTGTAGAGACGAAAACCTCCTAAAAGATTTAGGGAATAAAGATGAGTAACCTCAAAATATAGATTGTCTAAATGGCACGTGAATAATTAAGCAGCTAGATGACATTTGCAATGCTGTATGAATATATAATAGTTTCACTGGTTAAATTAGTGTATGAAATAGTTAAGTTCATGTTAAAATATAAAGTTTCCTCTCATTGTAGTGTCACATAATGGTAACTGTTATATATTAGTTGCCACATAACTTGTTCATGTAGAATTTTCTGCAGTTGTGGTGTCCAAACTTTGTTTTCCTCAGTCATTCTGCAGATGGTATTGTTGCACATTTTGCAAGAAAAGGAAAAGTACACTGTGAACACATATTCAGAAAGGATATGCACGAGTGGGTTGGGAAATTGTTTAGGCACATCTCAAGAATTGTGTACACTGGAGAAAAAAGAAAGTGACGCAGCTCTCCCACATTTTATGTGCATTATTGTTAAGCTTATGTGTCATGACTTTTGGTTCACAAAGTATTAGGTCTGAGTAAAAAGGTAATGGTACAGATAGTGCCTGAGTAACATTCTTGTTTTGATGAGCTGATGCTCTAATTTTCAAGGGAGTTAATAAAAGAATTAAGTTTTCTAATCTGTAAAGTAAGAACCATAAAACAGAAGCTGCTAGTTGTAAAGTGATTTTGCAAAAATGAAGCACAGAAGTTCATCAAGGACTTTATGGCTAGGATAAAATAAAAATAAAAATGAAATGCTAGTTCTATAATTCTTTTAAAAGAAATATGGAACAGGTTTCTTCACGAATAATTTAGGTTCATGGACAAAGATTGCCATCTTCACACCTCTTTGCAGCCAGTATGAACAAATTCACCTCTTACATCTTATAAACACATGTGATAAGTCGATCAATTCTGTACCCATGCAGGTGAAGGTCAACCATGGGAAAAAAACAACAACTCAGTTTTCATCTGGGCTGATCTCCCAGTCAAAAAGCTAGTATCACCTCACAATACTCAGTTATTTGAAGCAAGATGAAGAAAAGCCATACTGGATGACATTAATAAGGTGTGTATGGTAAACTATTCCTGAACTGTAAGTTTCATGAAAGCAGGCCCAGAAATGAAAGATTTAGAGATATCATCTCCTGGTAAGGCTGCTTAAGTAGCAAAGGAAAGTAAAGCTGCTATCTAGACTTATGGAGGTGAGTTCAGGTCATGTATGTAAATCTCCAGTTCAGTACTAAAAGCATGAACTGTGGCACTTAGCCTGCCTGGGTCAAATAGGTTTAGGAGGGGTAACTGCTCCACAGTCAACTGTGTGTGTTTTCTCTGTTTCATAAATTGACATAACACAAATAAATGCAGAAAAAATAGTTATCACTTTCAGCAGTATTAAAGTATATCCCCATAAAAAGAAACACTACATATTATAGTAGCAGCAGAGATGCCATTTCTGGAAGTAACTATTAGCAATTTTCATTTAACCAACACACAGTATCAGACTTCATCTAGCACTGGCATATTTCATCTAATTAATTACAATAATATTTGTAAGCAAAATAAAAAATTATCCTTGGCACTTGAAAATTATTCAATGCAGTGTGGGTCAAATTAATGACACAAATTTAACTAGAGTGGGGTTTGGTCTTTTGTAGTTCCATTGGTGAGTGTGCTTGATACAAGAATTAATTATTTACACTGACACTTCTTTTATTTTAAATATTAGATTATCTGGTTCCTTGCTTTAGTGATTTTGGAGAGTATGAAACTGTTAGGGTAAGGAGAATTTTAGGAATAACATGGAGCCTATGTATACATGACCCTTGTTTAGTAAGGCCAACCAAATTGTAGTTTCCAGTAATCCCCTCCTCCTATTATGAATTCTAATGGTGTAGATTTCCAATACACACAATACAAAAACCATCTGCCCAGTTCAAGAAAAACATTCGCACATACTAAAATAAAAATACACCATTAATTGGAATAAGTAATCTGATGATCTAACATCTTAACTTCACATAAGACGTAACTGTTCTTTTACAGAGTGCTGTGGGGCATGAAAATGACTTACATTGAAAGAGGGTAAGATTTCACTTTCACACTACAAAACTGAAAGAAAATGTTAAATCTGATTGTGATTAAACAATTTGAGAAAAAAGTTGCTTCCTTGAACTCCCAGGAAATGCCATGGTATGAAAAATGATGAGGGGGGAGGGGCTTCATTCCTGTGCTCCAAAACTGGAAGAAAATATTGAATCCAATAAAGATGAAGCTACTTGAGAAACAAAGATATTAAAAAAAGTGCTCATGACCCCCAAAGTGCCATGGCACAGAAATGGAAAGAACAAAAAACCTTAAACTGCATGAAACTTGCATTTCCAAACTCCAAAAATTGTGGGAAGAGGGAAGCAAATTAGTGCAAGATATGAAGGGGGGGGCATGCTCATGAGCTCTGACAAATGCCACGGTAGATAACATTGAAATTGCATCATAAATGTAAGGTCAGGTGATGCGTAACATCACAGCCTCTCCTTGACAAATGTCAACCCCGCCTTCTCGCGGTGCATCCTGTTCCCACTAAAGGGGCTCTGACGACCGCCCATAGCGGTATAACTATACCATCGGGATCAGAGGAAATGCTATCCCACACTCACCAACCCGCTTGGCCAGCGTGGTGAGTTATGGCCAAACACCTCCAAAATGACTCTACAACTTAAATCTTGGCCCTCAGTCTCCGGCAGCCGGAATGTACCTGGCCAAGGCAGCGGCCAGTGCGACATGAAGGCAGAGGGTGCTAAGAATCCCCGGAGGACCGGACTAGGCTGCCATTTGATGCTGACCTTGGCTACCTATAACGGACGCTCCCTATCTTCTGATTCAAGGCTTCTTGAATTGGAAGAGGAACTACAAAGGATCAAGTGGGACATCGTCGGGCTAAGTGAGGTAAGGAGAAAAGGAGAAGATCTCATTGAACTGAAAAGTGGACATCTCTTCTATTATCGTGGGACAGATACTGGCAGAACTAGTGGTGTTGGATTTATAATAAACAAGAAACTGAAGGATAAAGTGGTAGAAGTTGAAAGTTCCTCTGACAGAGCTGCACGACTCGTTATCCAACTATCGAGAAGATACCAGGCTCAGATTATTCAAACTTATGCACCCACCACAAGTCATCCTGAAGAAGAAATTGAAGAATTTTATGAGGAAATTCGTCATCTAAATAATAAAGGTAAGCAGCACTTGAAGATAATTATGGGAGATTTCAATGCAAAAATAGGGCAACAGCAACAGAATGAAACTTCAGTAGGTAAATTCGGTCACGGCAACAGAAACCAGCGTGGAAATACTCTCGTTGAGTTTGCAGAGGCAGAAGGATTTTTCATCTTGAACTCCTTTTTCAAGAAAAAGCCACACAGGAAATGGACATGGAGACATCCAATTGGGACGACAAGTGAAATTGATTTTATTATGTGTAACAAAAAATTCGTCATCAAAGACTGCAGTGTGCTGAACAAGTTCAACACAGGTAGTGACCATAGATTGGTGAGATGTAAGATGCACCTCAACACTAAACTGGAACGTGGCAAGCTCATAAGACAAACAAAATGTATTGACATAACCAACCTTAAAAAACACCATAATACTTTCAAGTTGGAACTGAAGAACAGATTCTCTGCTTTAGAAGGCCTAACATCGGAAGAAGTGGATATTTCGGAAGTTAACAGAAAAGTAACCAAAGCTCTTATGGAAACAGCAACAAAATTAGCTGGGTCTAAGAACAAGTTGCATGTGAACAAATTATCAGGAAAAACCAAAATGTTGATGCAAAAAAGAAGAGAAATGAGGACAACTAAAGAAGATGTGACTTCCAAAGTGGAATATATAGAGCTATGCAAGACAGCACGAAAAAGTATCACTGAAGACGTAAGGAAATTCAACTGTGAGCTAGTGAGGAAAGCAATTGAAAACAACCAAAGCCTTAAGATAGCAAAGGGACATCTCAGTAAGGGAAGAAAACAGATTATGGCTCTGAGAAAAGAAGATGGTTCTATAACAAGAAATAGAGGCGAAATTTTGACAAGAGTGAAAGATTTCTACTCCAAATTATATGAAAGGGATGATACATGTACTCCAGACATCATGAAAGGTACCAGAGTTCTTCCAGTCTTCCCAGCAGAAGTTGCTCATGCAATCAAGAACATGAAGCGGGGGAAAGCTCCAGGAGAAGATGGAATTACTATAGACATCATACAAGAAGCAAGTGGAGAAATTGAAACAGTACTCGCCCAAATTTTCACTCGATGCCTTAATGAAGGGAAGATTCCTGAGGATTGGAACAATGCTACAATGATCCTGCTACATAAAAAAGGTGACATTGAGGATCTCAGGAACTACAGACCTATCAGCCTCCTATCAGTGGTTTATAAAATCTTCACTAAAGTTCTTTCACACCGCTTGAAGGTAACACTGGACATGGCTCAACCGAGAGAACAAGCTGGATTCAGGAGTGGCTACAGCACAATAGATCATATCCACGTACTGAGAGAACTAATTGAAAGAGCGAGGGAATATGAACTTCCATTGTGCATGGCTTTTATCGATTATGAAAAAGCCTTTGATTCGGTGAAACCATCAGCAGTTACCACGGCTCTGAAATCCTGCGGTATTGAAGATGCATACATTAATATTATTAATAACATCTATGAAAATGCAAGTGCAAAGATTCGGCTGTTTGAAAATACAACATACATAAAAATTGGAAAGGGAGTGAGACAAGGTGACACCATATCTCCGAAGCTCTTTAATGCCACATTGGAAAATGTCTTTCAATCACTGAACTGGGAAAACAAAGGGATAAAGATTAATGGAGATTATCTAACCCACCTTCGTTTTGCTGATGACATAGTCATTTTTGCAACTACCCCATCAGAGCTGCAGAGTATGATCCAGGAACTTGCTGACAAGAGTAAAGAAGTGGGATTAAAAATGAACTTTCAGAAGACAAAAGTGATGTTCAATGCTTTTACAAGAAATGAAGATTTATCGATTGATGGAGAAAAACTGGAGATAACAGATACGTATGTTTATCTTGGACAGCAGATATCAAGTGAGGGTCACATTGATGAAGAAATGAATTGGCGTACAAAACTTGCCTGGAGAGCTTTTGGAAGAAACAGCATAATTTTCAAGAGCAATATGCCATTATGTCTTAAAAGAAAAGTGTTTGATCAATGCATCCTTCCAGTGCTTACGTATGGTGCAGAGACGTGGACCTTAACTAAAAGAGACATACAAAGGCTGCAGACAACTCAAAGTAACATGGAGAGGTGCATGCTTGGTATAACCAGGAGAGATAAGAAGAGGAACTCGTGGATCCGAAAAATGACGAGAGTGGAAGACATCATGATCAGAGTTAAATCCCTGAAATGGCAATGGGCTGGACATACTGCCAGAAGGACAGACCATAGATGGACAGCCGAAATTTTAGATTGGATTCCAAGGGACAGGAAAAGACCCAGGAAAAGACCACATGGGAGATGGGTGGATGAAATTCGTAAATATGCGGGAGTGACATGGAGGAGACTGGCACAAGACAGACCATTGTGGAGGAAACTTGGGGAGACCTTCGTCCAGCAGTGGATTGATAATGGTTGACAATGATGATGATGATTTCTTTTGTTGGATGGACTGGGAAACGAATTTCCCTAAATAACATGGTAGTGATAAAAACTTGAAGCAAAATAAGCAATGTAAATTGCTTTATTGCAAAACATAAAAAAGGAAATAAAAAAAAAGGTCAAAAGTTTCTATCTTTATATGAAAGATAAAGCTTTTTTAAAGGTAAAAAGAAATTTCTAATTGTTCTACGGTTACACAGGATGCTCCTGATGTATCTATGCATAATATATCCTGAATTGGGTTAGCATTTGACTTTCTGGTGAGAAATTCATTTATGACTTCTGCATTGTGAACTGCTCAGTTGTTTTTGACTTAAGGCATCAAAAAGCAGGGTCTACCTACTCAGAAGTTCATAAATTTGTCTTTGATGCCACAACCAATAGTAAAAGAAACATGAAGTTATTTCCAAAGTTGATAATAGTGAAATAGATCAAATCCTTATCCAGTAACAAAGATTTTCTGACAAGGAAAGGTGTTAATGCAAGGGTAGGGAAGAAAGGAACCATCACATTTTTAAACATACATACTGTGATTCTTAAAAATTCCTGTTTATCAGTAATTTCTGTAAATGAAGGAAGTAAGTTTGCTTCTGGAAAGCCCTGACACAGAAGTGACTGCTATTTCCAGATATAAATGAACTCCCAGGAGGAAAACAAAATTAATCAATTCTTAGAAAATTAGATACAACATCCCCTAGGGAAATGCAGATTAACTTACCCCTTTGGTTTCATCACAAATTCCGAAATTTATTAGGGAATTTCCTTTTGTTTACAACCATGGTATGCAGTTTTGCTTCAGGAAGGTTAGCTCCCTGCTTAAGAACATGTGGTATAAAGATTATAAAAATAATAATAATTATGAAACTAAAAAACTTAATTCTGCTGGGGAAAGCCATGCAAAAGGAAAGGTTACTCCAAAATTGGAGAAAATAATGTCAGTTCACGTTCCAAACCTGAAATTATAGTCTTATAAGCCAGCTGCACGTTTCATGTTAATTATTTATCTGGGCATTCAGTGAACGAAACCAAAGAGGAAGTAGAACTTATTAATGTCATCAATACATTTGATCATACCATTTACATCCATAAGCAAACCAAATGGGTCACTGATAAACCTACTGATATCTCTGTTGGCCTATTTTCTACTGTTACCTGTGTAGCTATCATTCAGAAAACTTGAAAATTAAAATGCCATAGAACAGGTATCAAACCAGCATCTCCCAATTTACATTCAAGTACATACCCCAGGACAACGAAGTTCCAAGCAACTAGCTTAGGAATCCGAATAATGTTCCAGATGTGCGCTAGCACGGGAATAAGTGACAACAAAAAGACAGCCTGAAGAAGGAGAAGAGTTTTCTCCGAAAATTTGCAATTTAAATAAAAAATTTCCTAGTAAAATTTCCATAATAGTTCTTTTTGATTAGTGATTGAATTAAGAAACTAGGAAGCCATTTCTCAACATGAGCTTTATTCAAAGAACTTGAGATATGTTGACCTATATCCGTACATGGATGAGAAAAGGCTATCGATGCTAAGATAAGTGAGGACTGCTTTAACTAGTGCACTTCTGGAACAACGTTCAGATTCACAAGCTACATCTGCTTAGCTTCACTTGCTTGGAATTTTATTGTTCAGAGTGGTGTAACAGTAGCATGCTCGAAACATAAATTGGGAGATGTGGGTGATGTAATTTTCAAGCTTTCTGAAGAATGGTTACATGGAAAACAGTACAAAACATGGCATCTGTGTGCCAACAATGACCTTTCTATATGTCTTTCCTGTAACTGTGAAGAATTAATTCTTCTGGGGATTCAATTCTACTGGTTTCTATGATGAACCTACTAATATTAGTACTGTTGTCCCAGTAGAAAGCCAGCAAGATGGCTGCTCCTCCAGGATTGAGTTGGTTCACTTACCTCCTGAACATGAGAAAAATTATTGGCATCTTTGCTTGCATAAATACCATCAAACCTTTACTAGGGGGGGTTAGAATTGGAAAAAAGCAAAACTTTATTACATCAAGTCCACTGACTGATGATATTCCAGAGATGAGATTTCACATAGTACTACTTTATGCTTTAATGCCTGAGCTGGATAGGAAAGCTAACAAAATTACTATATGCAAGAACTACTAGGCTAAGTAACAATCCTTACTCAGATCAGGTACTACATTGCTCACAAGGCTCATGGAAGTTTTAGAATGTGCACTGACTTAAACGAATACAGTTTTTACATTGAAATGTATTATCTTTCCATTGAAAATATGAGTCAAACCAATTCTATAAATTATTTGGCAGGAATCACTATTCACCTTTATGGATCTTAGCTTTGGGTTTTTCCAAATAGTTGTACATCCACATATGATGGTTACAAGCTGCCTTTTTAACAGAAAGGAGATTTCATAAATGATTGTGGGGACTCTACTTAATAAAAAGAATTCACCAAATAACTAACACCTAATAAAAATGGGTTTGTCTTGCTTTTAGCCTAACCAAATTGGAATACATGCTGATAATGCTGTTAGCCAAATCTTTGAAAACCATCTTGAAAAACTCATGGACTGTTTTTTTCCCCAGTCACTTCATAAATCATACATTCAGATTTGACAGGTGCCATTATCTTCAGCCCACTATTCTCCATTTTGGGTTCACTGTAAAGAACAGGTACATATTTCTACGAATTTCAGGTGTTTTTATTTCCAGCAGTCATCTACCATTTTTATGCAAATATTTTCAAACCTTCAGTTACCAAGAAAAGGACACATTCAAAGCTAGTTAATTTGCGACAAAGGACTTCTGGGTGAAAACTGACGTTGACAAATGTGGTAGAACGTATATAAATCTATAAGAAATTTTTTTATGCTTTCCAATTTTTAAATCAAATCACTCTGTCAGCTAAAGCATTTGCCACTACTTAGTCTAAGCTGATTGTTTATCATTTAGGATAAAGGTATTAGGAAATTGGGGACACAAACAGCATGCCAGGTGGTATTAAAATGTGAACTAATGAGGAGATAGATGTATGGCTCCAAATGGTCCGTTTTCAAAACCTTTTGATCCACATTCACAGAAAATTTAGGATGTTTCCCCCTCTTAACTTTAATCATGTTGCTATAGAAAAGATAAAAAAAAACAACCCTTTTGCAACATTTGTGAGAACCAGTAGGAAAGACATAAGCAATGTCAGAAAACAGCACAAAGCTGCTGAGCTTCAATTAACAAACACAAAAGATCTACAACTAAGTCTGACTAATAAATGGCAGAGCAAGGGATACAAACTCCAATGATTATGTACTTGCTTCCTCTTTTGATTTTTGAATTCAATAATTTGTCATATTATGTGAAAGATATGAAGTATTTCAGTACTACTTTCATGCATATAGAAATGAAAACAAAAATTTGGATGGAACTCTTATCACCAGTCAATCTACTATACTTGGCCAATGAGTGAAAGTATGGCACATATGAAACTAGACCCTAGAAATGCAGAAGCATAAAGATCTTGGAAGTAATCAGTCTTTAAAACACGAGAAAACTTTTATTAGGATATACTCAATTTTACAAGTTTATTGAAAGATGAAAAAAAAAAAAAAAAAAAAAAAAATTAGCACTACTACCCATAAATCTGACTGGTAATCCTAAGAGACTTTTGGCAGGCACCTGAAGTGCATCAAGCTTTCAGAGGAACTTTTTCAGAAGTTTAAACTGAAATTGCTATTCCTGGAAAACCAGTTTTACTTGTGAAGCAAAATAGCACTCCCGGTACATCACAAAAGAAGCAAAAACATTATCCATCAAAAACAGAAGAATAATCACATTATTTAGTTTTATCAGAAGAAAATCACAGAGAGCTGAACTGAACTACATAGCAGTAGGGAATAAAATGCTAAGTGTAGTTTCACTACAAAGCATTACAAGTAACACCTGCATGATTGGAATTTCTTTTCCTCTACTGATCATGCACACTTATCTTATACCTTCAAGTCGCTTATATGCTAAGTTGAGAGAAATATTAATTTTCAATACAATCTTATCACTTTTTGGTAGTACTTCATGCTTCATATCAGAGCCACTGCAGTTTCCATTCCACAGTTTTAAAACTCTCTGCAAGAGATGGATGCAATGATGTTGCTGGCTTTTGATTAAAAAAAAAAAAAAAAAAACAGCCCTCCCCAAGTAAAATCAGAACTGATCAAATAAATAATAGTTATGTGTCCCTAGCCTTTCATAAGGTGGAAGTCTTAAAAAAAGTTTCATGAAGAAGACAGGGAATACATATTTTGTTTTGTTTTAATTTCCACTTTACCTGTAGTGTAAAATATCTCAGCATGAACATTCATTGCTTATGTTATCCCCCTCCTTAAATGCTGTATTTTCGCTGAACAGTGAGCATGTTTAAGTGCTTTTGTTAAATGTAAACAAGTTAATCAGCCACTCCAGTTTAAATAAAGTCTAATGAGTGATAATCCCCTTTAGTTATATAAATGTATTCGAAGGTAATGTATCTAGAGACTCAGAAGTTCATTATGAAAGAGTATGTACTCTGCGTTTTACCTTTGTAGTTCTATGTGGCAAAGCAATCTGTATTTTAATGCAAAGTTTATGCAGAAATTATTGTTAATTGTATAATTTATGATAAGTTCTAGGCATATGTGGAACTGAACCTTTTCTTCTTAGTTGTTTTAGACATCAGTCCAGTTTTAGATATTGCTGAACTGAAAAAACAATGGCTTTTAACCATGCAATTAGTTTCACATTTCTATGTTATTAATGGGCATACTTTATACTTCATAATGATCACAGGGATTAAACACAATTTCTGCAGCAAGCATTATTTTAAATCCCAGTAAGAAACTGGTAGTAATTTATAATATTATATATAGTATGGTATCATCAATTATAACTGAAAGTGATTCATCATGGTTGCCTGATTAGAGAGACAGCTATCATCCAATTTGATATAACAATCACAGTTCAGACTAATTGTTGTTGGCCATTATTCCGAATTACCATATATTTTTGCTCACATTTTGAGACAGTATTCAGTCTATGTAAGTGAATGTTATACTAAACATTTACTTTCATGCTTATGTCACAGCTTGTATTTTTAGCAAGGCAGAATGCTTGCTGTTTGCTTATCAGTACAAATTTCATCTTTTATTAAAGATCTATGGCTCATTCTTTGTATATGTTAAAATGAAAATGGCAATTTATTGATGTCCAAGTTACTGTAACTTGTGTATTTTTTAGCAAGGTTGAAGATATTCCTTTACATGCAAAAAGTTTTTCTTTTGCAGGAGCTCTGGGACTCATTTGCTCCCTCTTCTGAATGCAAAAGGGAGTTTGCTGATTTCCATAAAAAGTGAACACCAAAATGTTTTGCGTGAAAATTTGTTTGTGGCCTCTACATTGTGTAGCTGCAATGACCTTTGGAACCACCTACTCTTGTATTCCTAAGTTTCGTATCATCAGAGTCATGGTTCTTATCTACAGACCCCCCCCCCCAAATTAATACTTTTACTCTTGATTTTAATATTAGCCTTCTATATCCAGTTCTTGTTACTAAGCAGAATAATTCAAGATCTGTCACAATCTACATTTGTGAAGGTTGAGAAAAGTTTCTGCTTTAAAGTTGAATTGCACAAGAGGTCAAATTTTGTTGAAACTCTAGAATACTATTGGGAGTTAATAGGCGAGTAAGATTTCTGTGAGAAGTATATCACAAAGAATCTGGGGATGTGAAGGTTATCTGAAAATTTTCTCCTCCTCTGAAGCAGCCCTGAAATTGTTTTCAGGTAAACTTATTTTTTTCAGAATTACTTTTCGCTTTGAGGTTTAATGACATCTATGAGCATCTAAGGCTATAAGAAGTTGCCCTTAACAAATTTGGGGTTCTAGGGAACAGGACAGAGCCAACACTGTATGACAAACGCACCTATGCAGGACGATCGACCAAAGGACCCATGTCTCCGACCACGCTGCCACCAGGATGGCTTGTACAGAAATGCACAGTAGCTTCTGGTTGGCAACGTTCATTGCAGGAATGAGTAGGTAGACATGCTCATACTGATGAAGGATATACACGTATAATACACGTGTGTGTGACTGAGGTGTTCAAAATTCCTGATTTTTTAAAATTATACTTTGGCAAAATTTTTCTTTTCTTTTTGACTTGCAATACTGTACTGTGGTTTGAAGAACCAAAGTACAAACAAAAGTAATGAGAGAGAGAAAAAAGGAAGGAAGCAAGTTTTCTATATATTTATGGAAAGTGAGGTGTTCACCAAGTGGATCTCCCCATTCTCAAAATTGTCACATTAATAGTGCCAGTCTTAACTTTTTTTATATCTATGCTTAACAAGACAATAAACATGCATGGTATTTTTAAGGCTGGGAATCATTCTCTTTTGCACTGCTATTAGAATCAGAATACACATCTTTTTCACTGAATCCTTAAAGAATCACGATATTACAACATGAAGCTAGGTAGTGCAAAGTTTGTTTAGAAACTAAGATTTTAAAATAATTTTCTTTAGCCTTCTGTAATAGGTCAGAATCTAGTAAAACACGTTTACAGTTTCTGAGAAAGAATATATTCGACAAATGTCAGGTTGGTTACACACAATTGTAAGTTAACAACAGCATTTTCATTAGCCTTGCTCTTATAATGGAGGGAAAGGAAACTGTTACAGATACTAACATCAGTTCAAATGGTTATGATCTAACAACCTGAACGTCACTACATGGCTTATGAGTTGTGACGAGAAATCATAAAATCTCGCCATTCTTTTGTTCCTCACGTTTTTTTTTTTGTTTTTTTTTATCAAGGCCGTTAAAAATCACGATGTCTGGACCCCACAGCAATATAATAATTCTTCGGGCGTCCAACTGAGAGCAAGTAATACAAACACTAAAATATGGACCAAATATAAAGTAACACTTAAAAGTGAAGATAAAATAGCTAGTTACCTTTTGTCGGTCAGTAGAAGGTTCTTTATTGGCTAGTCACATTTGGCAAAATTTCGCCATTATAATTCTCCTTCGACTGATGCACGTTCATAAGGAGCAACTTGAGTAATTATGAGAGTTCATGAAGTGAACATTTGGGCAGTATGTAGCCAAAGGAAGGGGGGCACTTCGCCACGAATCACAACTGACGACGTTATTAAAATACTTATGATACCTAAAATCCGTAATAACTAAAAGCTAAAGTCCTACCTTCCGACAGAGACTTGAACATCCAATCCAATAAAATAAAATCCATCTGTCCAATACTGTATCATCAAAGGTCTGTAACAGCAGCTTGGTGATTAACGTTAATCCAGGTCTCACCATGAGCTGCTGGCACATTCCGAACCAAGATTATATGCAAATGATACCATTAGCAGACTACTGAACGGTTTACAACATCTTGCGTCTGCTAAGGGTATCATTTACATATAATCTTGGTTCGGAATGTGCCAGCAGCTTGTGGTGAGACCTGGATTAACACTAATCACCAAGTTGCTGTTACAGACCTTTGATGATACGGTATTGGACAGACGAATTTTATTTTAATTTATTGGATTGGATGTTCAAGTCTCTGTCGGAAGGTAGGACTTTCGCTTTTAGTTATTACGGATTTTAGCTATCATAAGTATTTTAATGTCGTCAGTTGAGATTCATGGCAAATTATCCCCCCCCCTGGCTACACACTGCCGAATGTTCAGTTCATGACCTTTCATAATTACTCAGGTTGCTCCTTATGAAAGTGCGTCAGTCGAAGTTGAATTATAATGGTGAAATTTTGCCAAATGTGACTAGCCAATAAAGAACTTCTACTGACCGACAAAAGGTAACTAGCTATTTTATCTTCACTTTTAAGTGTTACTTTATATTTGGCCCATATTTTAGTGTTTGTATTACTTGCTCTCAGTTGGACGCCTGAAGAATTATTATATTGCTGTGGGGTCCAGACATCGTGATTTTTAACGGACTTGATAAAAAAAAAAAAACAACTGTGAGGAACAGAAGAATGGTGAGATTTTATGATTTCTCGTCACAATTCAACTGTTACAGAAGTTTGTATTTATTCTCATCTTGGCTTCAAGGTGGTTAATGGTAATTTAAGGCTTAACAGGATAATAATATTTTCTTTAACACTGAGGGTGTAAAAGCTGGTACCCTTAAATTCAGGTAAAAAAAAAAAAAATCATTGACTTAGTGTTCTAACAGAAAGATGGAAAAACATGCTATTAAATTAAGTACACCAGAAACGTTATAACCTCTTACAGTTTTACAGTACCATAATATTACAAATAATTCAGAGAATGCATGTATATTGATATACTGCCAAAACAAGAACTGCAGTACTGTCACAAAACAGATTTTTTTAATTTTTTCACCTGAAGTTTTGAACTGTTTGTAAAGAAACTTGTTATGTAACCTTAACCAGAAATGTGAAAACACAGAAAAGAAGTTTACTTTCTTTTGATTCCACATTAATATGAATGTGAAATGTCATACCACATTAGACAGCTGAACAGGATTTTGTCTTCAACATAAAAAACCTTATTGTCTTATTTTTCTGACAAGCAAATACACCAAAATGCAAAGAATTCATTGTATTCAAATATCTGACTTAAAAATTCAACAAATAAAATGAATAGGATTTCACTTTTCTTTGCATCTTAATTCATATTTTGAAGTATTTCTGTGTGTTGCTTGTTGCTGCTCATACATTAAAGTTCACTTTGCAGTGCAGGATCTGAGCATACTTTGGATGGAAATTAAAACAATGTCTATAAGTGTATTTGGAAGTGCATCCTTTCCCTTTTTTAAAATGACATGCATTGTCTACATTATGTATTTATTTGGAAGTGCATTCTTTTCTTGTTTTAAAATGTTATGCATTGTCTACATTGTTTTTTACTATGTTACCAATTTTCTTTAACTACAACAACAAAACTTTATCCTTGCAAATCCCTGTTTAGTACATTGTTTTCCAGATTAGATCAATTCCTTTCTCATTTTGGAGAGAAAATATCTGCTTCCAAACTATCCCCAGCAGATTTCATTCACATGTCTCACATGTGTAGACAGTATGGCCTGGCTGTACACCAATTCAATTTTTATGAAGCTCTTTCCCTTTTCTTCATAAAAATTGTGCAATTTAGTAGAAACTGATAGATAAAGTTAATTCATGAAATGGACTGACTTTTATAGTGGGCCCAAATAAGAAAACATTTCATGCTTACTGTGTGTGATTGATAAATACGGTCAGCTTTACTGTTCATATGAAACACAGAGAGAGGACTGACTAATATGGCTGAGTGAGCAAATGTTAATTAAAATGAAAACAAGCTGAGTTACAGACCAACAAAGGAGCCACTTCTTAAGCAATACTTATTTGATATCACACTGCATATTTTTGGCCAATTTAAGAGATTAAGAGGGGACGGGGAGGGACAGAGAAAATTCCAAGACTTACCTTTCTACCCAGTCTTTATAAACTGGAATATCCTTAGCATACAGAAGTTTACTACTGGGGAGTCCTTACCAAGACGATGATCAGATGTTGAGCACGCATCCATGAATGTTTGGGCAACTACTGATAGACATGAGTCAACAATATTGGACTTGTGGATGTCAAACACAAAATTTGGATTCTTGATCAAGTTCACCCAGAACCTCAAAGGAAGACTGAAACACAAATAACAAAATCAAGACACTTAATATTTTAAGTGCACAGAATGATGCATTTTTCACATACAAAACCGTTTCTGCAATTTTCTTAACATACATATTTACAATTTTAAGAAATAAAAATTCCCATATATTACTTCTTGAACTCAGCAAGCCCTTTACATACTGTATTAGGGTTTACTTCATTTTTACAGCAGTGGGTGTTAAGAAAAAAAGTTGGATGGAGACACTTTCCATGAATTACTCAACTTTAAAATAATACACAGGTTTGTCCTCATGCAAGTCTATTATATGTACTTTCCTACAAAAATTCACATATCCTGTAACTGAGTACTTCTGTAAACATTCCATCATTTTTTAGAGTACTTACTACAATTTCCACTGAACAGAAGTACTTGCGCAGAAAGACCAAACAGTTATCCAGAAGTGTAATCCCTATTGCTTCCAATACTCTTGAGTTTATTAAACTTTCTTGCAGAATGTTTTCTCTCCTCTAGGTAACTGTCAGATCTGTTGTCAATGGCACACCATCCACTCCTAACACAGTGACCTACATAACTCTCCAGAGGTTGGAAACATTCATGAAAGAAAGTTAAACCAACTCAGAGTACAACAAACAATACAATTTTTTTCTTACATAACTGCCTGATCATAGCAAGGATGCCAGTCATAACCAGTACTGGAAAACCACACGTGTTCATGAAATAAAATTTGCAGACTTGCCAACCTTAAGAGAAAAATCCTGCAATTTTCTATGAAAATCCTGCAAGCATACTTTCGTACATTTGAAATATCAATGGACATAATTTGAAGCACTAATGTTACATTAATGCGTATAAAAAATGTTGATTGGATTATATTTACCCATGTTTATTTTATTGCTCCATCACAATCAGCACATCCTCTTTGAAGACCATCATTATTAAAAGTCTACACTTTCAGAACAATCACTAAATATACAATATTATATACAAACTATTTACATTATACCAATAGGATTCTAATTTTCATTCAATGCATTTGATGTGCAAGACTTGCACCTCCTAAAAAAAAACCGGTATCAAATTTCTGTTCAAAGCATGGTTTTTGTTGATTAGATTTTATGATCAACAGATTTTCTAATGTTTCCTTTGACATTGCTGATCTGAACTAAGTACTGGTCTTTGTCACATAACTGAAAATCCTCTCACACTTGGCATTGCTGTGAGGGATTGTTAGTATGAAAAGCATTAAACTTGACAGCCTCTTGAATTTGAATTCATTAGTACTTTTAAGTTTACCTAATAACTGCCACTGAATATCAGGTCCCTCTCTTCAAGAATTTCGCCTGGAATATCTTCATGCTGAAGACAGCAAAACTCAAGACTAGAAGATATCAAATGCTTTATCCTCATATGAAACTTCTATTGCTCTTAGGACAATAGAAGAGTACTTTTCCACAAAAAAACACACTTTAGAAAATGAAGATTTCTCTATTAAGTGAATGTCAGCTACTTCTGCATTAATAAATACTTTATCATCAATAGGGAATTTATGGACCATGTAATCACATGTAGCAACATAAAAGTTTCTCACACAAGAATAAAACATTAATGTTTTTGAAGCTTTTAACTCTGAAAAGTTTTTCAGTGGCCCTACCAATATCTAAATCTGCATCAGATTTTTGGTTTTCAACCGAATAATAGTTAATAGCTTTAATTGAAGTTGCACTTTTCACAACAGGTGGCAAAACAAATTTTGACAGTGTATCTTTAAATGGGCTTCTGATATTGTCGACAGATAAGGAATCTGAATTCAATAGGACTGATCTGGCCATGTGGATGATGGGCTCACTTGTCTGAAATTGCAAATTTGTTTTTTCAAACTTTGGCAAAATAAATATAAAAAATGAACAAATTGCTTTATACAAATCGTCAGACAAATACATACATTTTTTTCTTTATGTGTTAGCACCGGTGGATACTTTAGGTTGGTTTTGTCGCTCTATGGCTACTTTGGGTTCAGTTCCTTTGACAGAAAAATTCTTTTGGTGGGCAAGTTTCTTACTAATATTTTCTAAAAGGTCTTCCCTTTGCCTCTTTTTTTAGAGCAATTTGCCACATTTCCATTTTTTAGAGCAATTTGCCACCTTAAGGATGGTAAAATGTTTAAGGCTATCTGTCACAGATTTACCCTGTTTTACTTCCTCCTTGAAAAAAGTTTGTAATAGATCCCACTGCTCCAACAATCTGGCTAAACATTTATTTAGAGAGAGCCATCTCGTTGGTACATGTTTTAGTACTTTTCTTCTTTCAACATCACATATATTTTGAAACTTTTCTTTTCTTTTAGAGCTTCTCTGAAAATAATAAATATATCAATCAAATATTCTTCAATATTACCTGGAAGGCATGCTGCTCCCTTTTTCTGCAGCCAAATGAAGTAGATGGCATGGTCACCCTGTAACAGCTAAATGGCTCACATTCTTTCCTTAAAAAAGCTGCAACACCATTATATTTACCCACCATAACAGCTGCAATTTCCACACTGAAGGCAATCAATTTTCCAATGGATTATTCTCCTCTTCCAAAGAATTGACTATCAATTTGGAAATATTTCCCCCACTGCTATCCCCAACTAAAACGGGCACTTGAAATAAATTTTCAATTTGATTGTTTTTTGGCACTAAATAGTGTTACAACAAGTGGGTAGTATTTTTTCAGACTTATTGCTGTCGTCTGTTGCAATGGAAAATGGGCCATTCTGCATAGAATGAATCAAATCCATTTTTGAAGATTTCCCCATTTCGGCAACGATGCATGATGTTTTTGTCCTGGCACATGCATATTTTTTTGCAACGTTACTATCTGGGAACATTTTCTTAAAAAGCACATGTGCATGGTCAGCACAGCTTAAAGGTAAGTTATGTTCCACGAGGAATGAAGTAAACAAGCACTCAGCGCAGATAACAGCATTGGAAGAGGAACTATCTCGAGCAAAATGTAATGTTTTGTTATTTTCTACACACTTATAATTGTCCATGTGTTTTTGCGTACGAATGTGATTAATGATATCTTCTTTGCCCTTGTAGACAACAGAAAAATCCCACCTACAAATAGAGCAAAAGGCAAATTTTTGGCCCTTCCTTAACCCGATTATACACGGATAATCTGTTGTATAATATTTCTTAAAAACAGACTGATATTTTCTACCAGCCATTGGGAGATTAAACATGTGCACGAAAAGTTCTCAGAAATTCCTGCAAAGAGAAACGAAGAACATCAAACAAAGCAACACACTACCACATGCTTCTGATATCGTCGACAGATGAAGAATCTGCGTCAGAACGTAAGGTGCCCAACCAACGCCAAGCCTGCAGCGCCAGAGATCATTAGTGGACAGAAGAGTAAATATCACTGACTGGGGGGGGGGGCTTCTCCGATAACGAACCGATGCCTCAGAGAACTTC
This sequence comes from Macrothele yani, assembly GCA_039090855.1. NCBI lineage: Eukaryota > Metazoa > Arthropoda > Arachnida > Araneae > Macrothelidae > Macrothele > Macrothele yani. The sequence continues at coordinate 96,889,432 of CM076992.1, read as the reverse complement.
GAACTTTTCTTCTCGTTACTTTTTAATTTACGCTACGGAAATCTTGATGGAATCCGGCAATATTAATTTATAATCCAGATTGCTGGCCAAACCCGAAGGGTTGGCAGGCCTGAATGTTATGATGAAATTGCACTTGGAACTTGGCAAGCGAAGTGGGATGTTCTGTACTTTGGTTACACAGTATAAATTGAGATGGCACAGAAAACTGACTGTGTTCCGCCGGACAGGCAGAAGTCAGCCAGTTGTGGCAATAAAAAGAAAGGAAACAGGAGGGATTGAAGTAATTCTAGTAATTAGTGTTTCTTGTAAACTATACACATGTTTTTTGAGTAACAGAGCTTCACAAGGTGGTGGAAAATCAGCTGAGTGAAGGACAGCATGACTTGAGGTGGGGGAGGGTATGTCAGAATAAATACTTTACATCAAATGTCTTGCAATAGTCAGGATGGTGAGAAGTACTGGTAAGTCACTTCAAATTAATGCTCAGGTGAAACAGGGATGTCAGCTGTCCTGGTTCTTGTTTTTTTATTTTTATCTACGCAGATAAACTAGTATAACAAAGAAACCTAGTACGACATGTTGAAATAGATGGTTCTGGTATCGGCAACTGGTGATATGCTGCTACTTTTGTGCTAATTTCTAAAAATATAAACACAATATGCAATATTACCTCAATCACCTAAGCAGGAGTTGCAAAAAAAAAAAAAAAAAAAAAAAAAAAAAAGCATATTGCCAGAAAAATTGAGGATGAAAAACAATGTTGGGAATTCCAAAACAATGGTTTCAAGCTGAACCTCAAAAGTCATTAACTGTGCTGAATGGAGTAAGAGGCTACAACAGGAAACAGATTTTAATTACTTGGAAGGGATTACTGATGAGGAAAGAAAGCTTGATAAGGAATTAAAACAACACAATCAACACATAATGTTAGAAGGAAAAAATCTTATCCACTGGCAAGGACACATTAAGAACATACTGCATTGCTGGGAAAGAAAGATAAGGAAAAGTACAGGTGCATCTGCTGTGTGTTGTTTGCATTTTATGCAAATTTATGCTTAGAATTTAAGTACATTAATGTTTGTCCAATTACGTAACGTTTACTGTATATTATAAAAGAAGTGAAGGGCATTTATACTACTTGGTTAAAGATCCATACAGTTCATTTTCACTCCAATCATACAGCTAAACATTAGATGAATAAGTCTGAAATTTTCAATGAATACATAGATTCAAAAAGAAGAACATAAATGTTAGCAATAGGGCAAGGCTCAAAAGGATTAAAAATGGAAAATATCCTAGTCCCGATGACAGAATTTTGGAGTTGAATAATGCAGATTCTTTCAGTCTTTGTGCTATACTGCCATTTTTAAAACATGGTTGAAAATGCTGCTGCTTCTGCATCAACTCAATGACAACAGATATTTGTATCAGGTTTAAAAACTTCAAATGCCAATAAAAGAACAGCAGATATAAGTGGCAAACACATAAGGCTGCAATAGAAGTAAAAAAAAAAAAAAAAAAAAAAAAAAAAAAAAAGTAGTGGTATCAAGCCATATACCCCTTTTCGTAAGGAAAAGGACCACTGAAACTAGGTTTAACTGGTAAGTTCTGCCAAAATCAAATTATTTTATTTAATATATATATATATATATATGACCGCCAATAGCGGCATAACGTACATCGGGATTAGAGGAAATGCTATCCCACACTCACCAACCCGCTTGGCCAGCGTGGTGAGTTATGGCCAAACCCCTCCAAAATGACTCCACAACTTAAATCTTGGCCCTCAGTCTCCGGCAGCTGGAATGTACCTGGCCAAGGCAGCGGCCAGTGCGACATGAAGGCAGAGGGTGCTAAGAATCCCCGAAGGACCGGACTAGGCTGCCATCTGATGCTGACCTTCGCTACGTATAACGGACGCTCCCTATCTTCTGATTCAAGGCTTCTTGAATTGGAAGAGGAACTACAAAGGATCAAGTGGGACATCGTTGGGTTAAGTGAGGTGAGGAGAAAAGGAGAAGATCTCATTGAACTGAAAAGTGGACATCTCTTCTACTATCGTGGGACAGATACTGGCAGAACTAGTGGTGTTGGATTTATAATAAACAAGAAACTGAAGGATAAAGTGGTAGAAGTTGAAAGTTCCTCTGACAGAGCTGCACGACTCGTTATCCAACTATCGAGAAGATACCAGGCTCAGATTATTCAAACTTATGCACCCACCACAAGTCATGCTGAAGAAGAAATTGAAGAATTTTATGAGGAAATTCGTCATCTAAATAATAAAGGTAAGCAGCACTTGAAGATAATTATGGGAGATTTCAATGCAAAAATAGGCCAACGGCAACAGAATGAAACTTCAGTAGGTAAATTCGGTCACGGCAACAGAAACCAGCGTGGAAATACTCTCGTAGAGTTTGCAGAGGCAGAAGGGTTTTTCATCTTGAACTCCTTTTTCAAGAAAAAGCCACACAGGAAATGGACATGGAGACATCCAAATGGGACGACAAGTGAAATTGATTTTATGTGTAACAAAAAATTCGTCATAGAAGACTGCAGTGTGCTAAACAAGTTCAACACAGGCAGTGACCATAGATTGGTGAGATGTAAGATGCACCTCAACACTAAACTCGAACGTAGCAAGCTCATAAGACAAACAAAATGTATTGACATAACCAACCTTAAAAAAACACCATAATACCTTCAAATTGGAACTGAAGAACAGGTTCTCTGCTTTAGAAGGCCTAACATCGGAAGAAGTGGATATTTCTGAAAAGTTAACAGAAAAGTAACCAAAGCTCTTATGGAAACAGCAACAAAATTAGCTGGGTCTAAGAACAAATTGCATGTGAACAAATTATCAGGAAAAACCAAAATGTTGATGCAAAAAAGAAGAGTGATGAGGACAACTAAAGAAGATGTGACTTCCAAAGTGGAATATATAGAGCTATGCAAGACAGTACGAAAAAGTATCACTGAAGACGTAAGGAAATTCAACTGTGAACTAGTAAGGAAAGCAATTGAAAACAACCAAAGCCTAAAGATAGCAAAGGGACATCTCAGTAATGGAAAAAAAAAACCAGATTATGGCACTAAGAAAAGAAGATGGTTCTGTAACAAGAAATAGAGGCAGAAATTTTGACAAGAGTGAAAGATTTCTACTCCAAATTATATGAAAGGGATGATACATGTACTCCAGACATCATGAAAGGTACCAGTACCAGAGTTCTTCCAGTACTTCCAGCAGAAGTTGCACATGCAATCAAGAACATGAAGCGGGGAAAAGCTCCAGGAGAAGATGGAATTATTGTAGACATCACACAAGAAGCAAGTGGAGAAATCGAAACAGTACTCGCCCAAATTTTCCCTCGATGCCTTAATGAAGGGAAAATTCCTGAGGATTGGAACAACGCTACAATGATCTTGCTACATAAAAAAGGTGACATTGAGGATCTCAGGAACTACAGACCTATCAGCCTCCTATCAGTGGTTTATAAAATCTTCACTAAAGTTCTTTCACACCGCTTGAAGGTGACACTGGACATGGCTCAACCGAGAGAACAAGCTGGATTCAGGAGTGGCTACAGCACAATAGATCATATCCACGTACTGAGAGAACTAATTGAAAGAGCGAGGGAATATGAACTTCCATTGTGCATGGCTTTTATCGATTATGAAAAAGCCTTTGATTCGGTGAAACCATCAGCAGTTGCAATGGCTCTGAAATCCTGCGGTATTGAAGATGCATACATTAATATTATTAATAACATCTATGAAAATGCAAGTGCAAAGATTCGGCTGTTTGAAAATACAACACACATAAAAATTGGAAAAGGGGTGAGACAAGGTGACACCATATCTCCGAAGCTCTTTAATGCCACATTGGAAAATGTCTTTCAATCACTGAACTGGGAAAACAAAGGCATAAAGATTAATGGAGATTATCTAACCCACCTTCGTTTTGCTGATGACATAGTCATTTTTGCAACTACCCCATCAGAGCTACAGAGTATGATCCAGGAACTTGCTGACAAGAGTAAAGAAGTGGGATTAAAAATGAACTTTCAGAAGACAAAAGTGATGTACAATGCTTTTACAAGAAATGAAGATTTATCGATTGATGGAGAAAAGCTGGAGATAACAGACAGGTACGTTTATCTTGGACAGCAGATATCAAGTGAGGGTCACATTGATGAAGAAATTAATCGGCGTACAAAACTTGCCTGGAGAGCTTTTGGAAGAAACAGCATAATTTTCAAGAGCAATATGCCATTATGTCTTAAAAGAAAAGTGTTTGATCAATGCATCCTTCCAGTGCTTACGTATGGTGCAGAGACGTGGACCTTAACTAAAAGAGACATACAAAGGCTGCAGACAACTCAAAGTAACATGGAGAGGTGCATGCTTGGTGTAACCAGGAGAGATAAGAAGAGGAACACGTGGATCCGAAAAATGACAAGAGGGGAAGACATCATGATCAGAGTTAAATCCCTGAAATGGCAATGATCTGGACATACTGCCAGAAGGACAGACCATCGATGGACAGCCAAAATTTTAGATTGGATTCCAAGGGACAGGAAAAGACCCAGAAGAAGACCACATGGAAGATGGGTGGATGAAATTCGAAAGTATGCGGGAGTGACATGGAGGAGACTGGCACAAGACAGACCGTTGTGGAGGAAACTTGGGGAGACCTTCGTCCAGCAGTGGATTGATAATGGTTGACAATGATGATGATGATATATATATATATTTTTTATATTTCTCTTTAATTGTATTTCACCAATACCTGCAGTACCATACTTTAAGGAGACATTTTCTTCAGTAAAAAATTATTTATTGAAGACAAGAGAGAAAAAAATGTGTGTGCAGAGAGCTTGCTAGAGATTTAACATTCCTTAAAATGATTTCAAGAACATGAGAAAGCTCAAGCAATAAAAAGCCAAAATGTCAGATTTCTCAAGTCAGAAAAAAATAAAAATAAAAATTATGCATCAGGGACAAAACACTTGTGGATAAAACTATACTTTGCAGTAATTGACGAACTTGTGAATAAAATTAATAAAAAATGTGAGTATTACAAAATTTTTATTACATATTTTGTTTCTTTAGAACTTTCTGGGTCAAAAGCTAAGAGGAAACAAAACTTTCATTTAGAAGAATACTATTACTATTTGTTCAGTATTATACTTATGACACCACAGTGGCCTAAGCACTGGCTTATGACTGTTCATCTAAGCGGGTCATGGATGTGGTGTTTGTCTTATGGCATCGGAGCTCTGTCCCTTCCCTGGAACCAGTGGGCCCTAAATGAGGGACGGGTGACTGCTGAGTTGCTCACAGTGGTTGTTAAACTCTCAACCCCCCTCCCCCAAAGGAAAAAAATATATTTACGAAGTTTTTTAAATCTGTTTTATGGTCTTGGATATTAATTCTGCAGAAAATGGCCTGAAAATCTGAATACAAAAATTACCCATGATGCTATGTTGTGGACATGACCAAATAAGAAAAAAGTTTTGGATGGAGATATCTATCACTGAAAAGCATCAATAATACTGGAGAATGTTTTTCAGATGGAAAAGAATTGCCTAAAATTACAAAATATGACTTAAAATTACAAAATATGACATGACAAAACTGCCTGTATTGCTCATCTTTAATGAACATGAAATATGAATGACTGAAAAAGCTGGTTTATTCTGAATTAACTTATGAGCTCCATTTTTGAAAAGCACAGAAGAAAATGATAACCTGACACCACTCAGCAAATTTTTTTATAGCCCCCCTTCAGGTAATAATTCCAATTAAGATTACAACTCCTTAATTTTTGAATTGTTTTCCCCTAAACATGCTTAAAATACTCTGTTTGGTATTGTACATTGAAGTAAAGATAAGAAATTGTTGTGAATTTACTTTGCCCTTTTTCTTTCTTTAGCATCATAATTAATTTATATATATTTTTCTATCAGTAAAATTTTTTCATACCTTATCTAGTCACTACTTTAAAGTAGTGTCATTATTATAAATATTTAACGGGAATTATCGAGGATAAATTTATTAGGTACATTACCTCTCAAATTTTCGATCTAAACACTAGATCTTCGTCAGGAGTTCTTGCTTCCTTCTACTTCCACAGGTCTGGTGACCAAGCCTTGGTCACCAGGCTTGGTCACCAGACCTGTGGAAGTAGAAGGAAGCAAGAGATCGAAAATTTGAGAGGTAATGTACCTAATAAATTTATCCTCGATAATTCCTGTTAAATATTTATAATACTGAAAGTAATAAGAGGAAGCCATGAAGTCATTAATTACTAGAGTAGTGTCATGTTGGTGACAATGTTTCATGATTTTCTAAAAAAAAGTCAGTTATGTAAGGTAGTAAAAACTGCATCCTTCTACAATAAATACAAAAATTGATAAATTATACAAGTTCTCCAGTCTGGAGAGGGGAGGCGGGATTCAGACAGTCCAAGATTGTGGGATTAAAATGCCTACATGCAGCCCTGCATATCACCAAAGAAAAACAGCTAAAACAGTTGACTAAGATCACACAAAAACTCGAAAGTGAGTGTCTGCTATGGAACAATTTTTCAATACCAATTATTAAGATAATTAAAATTAGCTGCTCTCAATTGCATTGGTAACATTTAAATAAACAAATAAATAAAAACAAAGATACACAAATGAAAATACCTGTTGGACTTCCATGTATGCACAACTTCTGGATCTGTAATTCCATGATTTAGAGCTTGATCATCTAAAAAGTCAAACATGTACTTAATAGCTAATGGCAAGGCACTACCACGGTGGGCTGTAGAGAATATTGTTTCAAACAGATCATCCACAAATTTTTGTAAGGTGCCCTGCAAAATAAAAAAATAAGCTGCAATACAACTTCAGCATTTTAGCAAAATGTAAATGATAAAATGATTAAAAAAATATACATTTCATAAAGTTCATCTTGAAATGTGTTTTGAGTAACTAACTCCCTTTGATGTTTCCAACAAGTTTCCAGCAAAAGAAATATTTGAATCTAATGCTGTTAATAAAAAAAGCAGCAGTGGTGCATGCAGCCACTTCCCAAGAAAGGAAACTGTTCTACATATAGTCAACAAGATGAACTAAGTGCACACACTGTCAATGGAGTGGTTCACTGAGCTTTTCTAAATAACATAGGGAAACTATGCTAATTAGTTATATTTAAAGTAGAAATCTGTAAATCAGTGGTTCCCAACCATTTTTTGGCCATGCCCCACCTACCTAAGCATCTCAAAAATTGTGATGCCCCCCCCCTGTGACATATAATTCTTATTATTCAAAAAATGAACTCCTATCCTCCATGCATAATGACATATTAGTATAATTCTGTGACATATCATTCTTATCATTCAAAAAATAAACTCCTATTCATGTGGAGGATAGGAGTTACATATAATTCTTATTATTCAAAAAATAATTATATGTAGCTCCTATCCTCCACGTATAATGACATATACGTATAATTCTGTGACATGTAATTCTTATTATTCAAAAAATGAACTCCTATTCACATGTTCTTTGGAAGCTTGTTAATGGCTTAAATGGCCATTAACAAGCTTCCAAAGAATATGGCATCCGTGAAAGAGGAAAATAAAAGAACGAAATTACAGTTGAAGTACTGAGGAAGAAATCACTAAGAAATTGTTAACAAAAATAATAATAATATGAAGTGATATGAAAAAACAGCAAATAAAGTTTCAAAACTTATAATAGAAAACTGAAATGCATAAATTAAAATAATTTTAATGGAAGCTTTTTCTGTAATACTTTGATCATTTTAATTAAAAATACAATTTGAGCTTGCCTCAATATAAGTAGACTAAAGTTAGTGAGATCCTTGTGCTGCATGCCTGCTGCAGAGAGATTTTATATTAGGCACCAATTTAGTCAGCTTCAATCTCAAGTCTCCTCGTTTAGTGATATCCAGTCGATTTCTTTTCTTCAGTAGCAAATTATTTACAGCACTAAAGCCACATTCAGCTAAACATGAAGATGGAAACGGTAACAACAGTTTTCTTGCAAAGTTGGTTGGATTTGGGTATTTAGTTTCTGTCTCATCACAAAGCCATGCTATCGCTCCTTTTATATTGAATAAAGTTTTAACTGACTCATCATTTTGCATTTCCGAGAGTTCTTCTTGGTACTTCATTGAAACATCAGATAGATCCACTATCACTGGATGCATCACCTATGTTGGAAAATCAATTTGTTTTAAACCAGAAAATCTTTCTTTCAAATCAGAGGCCACTATTTTCAGATGATCCAGAATGATAAGTACAGCAGCATCAGTCACCTCACATTTCTTTAGCCAATGAAACAGGTCCAAATTTTTGTCAGAAATATGTTTTTGACATAACTCTATAAATGTAATGAAGCCAAATATTTTCACCTTTGCATCAACAAGAGTATTATTTGTTCCTTGAAGTTGTTTATTCAACATATTAAGTTTTTCAAAGATATCTGCTAAATAACTCAGAAACGCTTTATCATCAATGGTTAGCAGGTGCTTCATTTTCGGCTTGTCACTTAAAAAGTCATTAAGAATATCAAATAGTTCCATGAATCTTTTCAAGCAATTTCCCTTTGAGAGCCACCTTACCTCAGTGTGAAGTAAAAGTCTCATGGTCTGCATTTTTATCTTCACAAAATTGCTTGAAGAGACGCTCACATTTGGCATTAGCTTTGATAGCATTGATACATTTTATAACAGATTTTAGTACCTCATTAAGAACAGGAGAAATATTTTTGGACACTAAGTTCTCTCTATGAATAACTCAGTGCACAAGAAGCATATCTGGATTCTCACCTTTCATCAATTTTAAGCAGCCATTGTTCTTGCCCATCATAACAGGAGCACCATCTGCAGCACAAGATGTTATGTTTTCCATTTGTATATTATTGACATCTAAGTAATTTTTTAGCTTATTATACTATATATCAGTGGCGGTAGTGGTGCTCTGTAATGATTTGCAGAATAACATTTCTTCAGCAAATTCACCTTTCTCAACATATCTTAAATAGGTTAGCAATACGGCCTCACTGCCTCTCAGAGTTGATTCATCCATTTGTACTGACCATTTTCTTGATTTCAGCTTTTCAACAAGTTGTGTTTCAATATCTTCACTCATTTCATCTATTCTTCTGCTAACAGTATTGTTACTGAGTGGCATGGCTTTCACATCTTTGTCATCTTTTTCCAGAACTGTTTTAAGAAATGCTGATATTGATGGTTTAATTAAATCCTCCCCTATAGTAGGATTTTTTTCCAGATTTAGCAATGAGTAAAGAAATTTCGTAACTAGCCTCAAGAGTACGACTTACAGTAACAGTTTGTGCAGTGAACAGAGACTTTACTATTGATCTTTTTTCAAACTTCTCTTTTTAAGTCTTGAAGTAATTTAAATCTGAATTTACATACACACTATGTTTCGCCTTCAAATGTGCCTCAAGACCACCTCGTTTCATTGATTTGTTGGTCAAGCATTGTTGGCATAAGAGGCAGAAAGGTGACCGTTCATCGTGGATAGTGGGTATGAAACCAAATTTTAAATATTCCTCTGAATACTGACGAACTTTTTCTTGCTTGCACTACTCATTTTGTGCATAGGGTTTGTGACTGAAAGAAATAAATGTGAGAAAAACTTATGAAATGAAATGCACTTTGATGGTTGTGACAATGTGAAAGCAGAGGGAGTGGGATAGTTACTTTTTATGTTTCGGAAAGAGCAGATAAGACAAGTGTTTTTGGTTTCGAATCAAACGGAAGTACTTGGCATGAGCATTCTGTTATTTTGTTGCGTGGAGGCGAAAAGAATAGGATTGCGTTGGCGTGAGATTCATGGGAATATCGCTGGGGTTCAAAGGTCAGTGGAAGCCTTGGAAATGGAGTTTGAAGGAGGGTTTTTCTCTTAGTGGAGCAGAAGTGAGCATGCGCTAGGAGATTGCAAGAGGGGAGAAATTTTAGAGGTTTCGGGGAATTCTTCTTGCTCTGGTTTTCAGAAAACCAAATTCACAGGTTTGCCTGTGAATTTTTTACTTTCTTCTGGCGATCTTAGAAAAAAGTAAAAAAGTATTTAGTGTGCTCATTCTCGAATTGCCCCCTCCCTTAAAAATCAAATTGCCCCCCTGTGGGGCGTGCACCCCACGTTGGGAACCACTGCTGTAAATGGAACATTTCACTAGTTGCTACTACCTTTGTTTTGATTATGAATTCCTATTTTAAATGTAATTAATTAGTGTCAAGTTATTTCCGATGCTGTTTAGAAAACCTCAATGAACCTCTCCATTGTCATCTTGGTATGTACATTTCTGTCATTGTTTGTCATTGTACAGATACTGCAAATACCATTGCTTTCTTTTTGAGAAACCCAAGAAGTAAGAAGTATAAATCTACACAGAAAGCATCCTACAGTACATTTTGTGATACTGAAATTGCAGCACACTGAAGAAGGAACAGGAACATAGATAGGATACTTAGAAGTAATGACAGCCAAGGAGGTAAAGAATACATGATAAAATTTGCAGATGCTAATAAACACATTTATTGACACAAAATGATGCTTTTGCAGACATTATTAAGCTAGGCATCTTGGTGGGGAGTCTCAGCTGTTGAATAGCCTCCTGAAGTATTTTCCACCAATCTTAACACACAAATGCTTAACTACGGAGAAAAGTAGGAACTTGGCTGGCATGAAAGCATTATGCTGAAAAATGATGTCAGGCATCCCAATCCCAGTAAGAACAGGGAATGTGACATGTTCCAGAATCTGAGTGATATAGTTGTGAGCAGTCAGATGGCTATTGATGAACACCAATGATGAATGATCACTCCCCAGACCATAACAGTGTGCAGTATGGTGTTTCATAATGGCTCTAGGTTCATTGCATTTACCATGCTGTCGCTTCATGTGTATGTGCTGATTGTCAGGCTCCAAGCAAAAGAAAGATTTGTACCTGACAACTATTTGATGCCATTTTGTACCCCAAATCACCCATGCACAGCATTATTCCAAACTTTGTTGACAATGGTCAGTGGGAATCAATTTAACAGCCAGTATGCATGGAAGTTCCCTTCTTTTTTTTTTTTTTTTTTTGATTGGAGGTTTAACGACTACCGTGAGCAACTCAATGGGCTATAAGCAGTCGCCCGTCCCTAATTTAGGGTCACTGGTTCCAGGGAAGGGAGAGAGCCAGTGCCGTAAGACAAACACAACATCCATGCCTGACCGGGATTCGAACCCGGACCCCTTACGGACGAATGATCAGAGGCCAACGCCTTAGACCACTGCGCCACCGGGGCGGCGAAGTTCCCTTCTACCACTCAGCATGCAATGGTTCAATGGGATAACAGTAAGAAAGATGGGGTAACAGCCAGCAGAAGTCACAGTTTGTTGGATGGTTGCTAGTGTGGCTGTAGGTGTGGTATGAACCCATTGACAGATTAGACAATCCTCTTACTCTGAAGTTGTCCATTGTGCTCCATTGCCAACTTGACAAGTAATTTGATGTTCCTGCAGTCACTCTTTCCAACATCAGGGTACTGTACTATTTCACAGCTCATACCTTTTGCTACACAACAAAGCAACTATACCACCTCTCAAAAGCCAATAATCTGTGTTCTCTCTTTAAAGTCACTAAGTTACTGATATTGGTTTTGAATGTGACATCTTGGAATTTTCAATACTCTCCTTGCTGTCTGAAGTCTGTTAAATGCCTCACACATGCATTACTTTGACTCCACACTCTCTACATCAGTGTTTGCACCATCCAAAGCTTCCACTCCATTAGTTCTGCAGTTTAATTATTTGCACATATCTAGTCACAACTTAACCACTAGCTGATTTGCATGAACTTCTGACCACTCCTTCCGGGGTGCTCCAATTTCGATGTCATAGAATACATATAAAAAAAGGTGTGTCTTATGAAAAATATTATTTTCAGAACATGATGAATTGCTTTTAAAAAAGATGAAGAGGTTGAAATGATGTGAGTATAAAACAAAATGAAGGGGGAAATGTACAAATAAGTTACCTGTCTATGTAAATACTTGTTGAAACAAAATATTGTGCATGCAAGATCACATGCTTGCTACTGGATAAAAAGATAAGCCACAAAGCAGAATTTTTAATGCATGGAAGTTTAAATATATACATTTACATATTTTGCACACAAGAACTACACAACAAAAAGTTATGATATTAACCACTAAATCTACAGGCTCTGAAATAAAATTTCACAAAAGAGTTATGGTCACTATACAAATTCTATTTCTTCATTAAATTTTTAAAGCTAATTTTAGGAATTTAATTAGCTAATATGAAATTAAAGCTGGTAATGGTATTAAAAATCCAATAATTATTTTACAAGAAGCAGTGGTTGACAGGGTATAACCTCTTACTTGCCCTAATTTGTTAACATTTGAGATTTTCATAAGAATAAAAGGTAACACTTTTAGGATAAGAAAATATTTTTTTTACTGTTGAAAGTATATGGGAAAATAATGTGAGAAATATTCAACAGCTATTTAATTCCTATAAAAGATATCTTATGAAAAGAAATTAAACATATGAACAGTGTAGAATGCACATGCTGGTAAGTAAAACAAAAAACAGCACACATGCAGTTTTTTTAACAGCCTATCCTGAAAAGTATGCACATGAGATTTTTATTATTTTTGGTGCTGTTTGGTATTACAACAGTAACATGGTACTTAACCACTGTAAATCTGGCAGTAAGCCAAAACACTGCAATCTGTTCAATGTGAATGTGTGGGTGCCTTGGAAACCTAGCTGAATCAATATCACAACTTTCAGTCATTTTTATCATTCCTTCCCAACACACTGGAAGATTAACTCTTCAAATGTGTTGCAAAATTAGGGTATATTTCATAAGGGAGTACCGAAGTTCAGGTTATTACAGCTTTAAGAATGTAACAGGATTGTTAAAAAATTGGCGGAGGTGGTAGGAAGGGGTCACCAATGTACATAGGTTTCATTGGAATCTGACACTCATTTAACCCTATTAACCATCCGTAACCTTTCCCTGCAGTGTACAATGATTAAGTGCTTCTCTTTTATTGTGATTTGCCACTGCAGTTTTGACTTAACAAAAGTGGAGACAGTCATATGACCCCATACAACACATGTTCCAGAAAAGATGGGGGGGGGGGGTGATTTTTTGAAAGCATGACATATTTGAGCTGACAAGAAGAAAAGCAGGTTTTACTAAAACACACCTGCACAGAGGCTTACAAGCTATGAAATGCAAAAGGTGCTTTTCGACAACAATAAAATGTTATTTCCGAAAAAAAGGTTCCATTAGAGTGCATTCAAAGTGATGAAATGTACATGAAGAGCAAAAGTCAATTTCACCTGTATCACTCAAATGGTTCTGGAATGAAAATCCAATTAACATTCCAAACACTACATTAAAATGGTGGAACATTGTTCAATTCAAAAACCATATTATTTAGTAAAACATTACAATAATATCATATTTACAACTTTATGAATCTGACAACCAGTTTTAAGTCCATTCCTGCTCAGGTTGAAGAAAGAATTAGAAGCTTTCATGCTTTTCCATTAATATGTTATAAAGTAACTTAAGCATGTCTTTTATTCTTTATAATATCTGATACTAACAAAGAAAATTGAGTAACAGATGAAAAAATAGCATACACATAATAGAACAATGAAAAACAACTTTGCATGAATAGCTAACAAAGAGAATGGGAGTTATAAAAATGTTGCAACTAATAATATTTTGTGGATGTACTGAGCTCAGGTGGGCTATTCTCAATACCAGGTAAGCCACATTAATTCTAAATATTTTTGTTCAAACACCCAAACACTTTTGGGAGCAATGACAGCTTTTAGTGCAGTATTTTTTGAAAATTCAGGGAAAAAAGACCACATTGTAAAACTATTCACTAAACTATCAGACATAGAAAACTAATTGAGCTCCACTACTCAACACCTAACACTAAACATTTAATTTTAGTAGTTTTATATATTAAGTATATTTGATACATTAAAAAAAAATCCTCGTAAACAGTAATTTTGTTCAAATAAGAAGAAATATAAATAGAAACATCATTCAAACCTTTGTGGCAAGAAGGCGGGTCAGGTAAATTTCTGAGACCATTTTATTTCCTCTTTCGCCTTCTTTCTGTTCTGCATCATGATGACGAACCTGAATAAAAAATTATGTGTAATGTCATTTGCATAGTGCTAAAGCAAAGGAATTCTTAATATAAACATGTTTTATGGGATACATATGAGAGATAAAATGAACACACCTATGACTTTTTTAAATTAAAAATTTTCTTATGATAATAAAATATTCATAAATCTTCCATAAATGTAACAATAGTTTGCCATATTCACCACTGAGTTCAATATGATGTTGCTAAATTCTAACAGTGTGCTTCAAATTCCTTTCTTCAGAATTATTAAGAACACCTTTTTGAATTTTACCTTAATCTGAAAAATGGTGGTGTCCCTGTTGATCTCTTAGAAGGCAGAACAAGTGGTAATGTGACAGCGCCAGATCTAGGCCGAGAGTGCAATGAAGGAGAGTATTCCAAATTATTGTTCATGTTAGCCTCTTTTGTATGCAGACAGGTGAAGGGCCATGCACTGTTATGAAGGAGGATGTCATTCACTTTCTTGTCATGTCAGGCTTTTTGGATACACTGTTTCAGCTTCTGTAGTGCTTCTAAACACTGTTCTGAGTTGAATGTCTTACACTTTTCTAAAAGGTCTATGAGGAGAATCCCATCTTGGTCTTTGAAAAACATATGCTAAAACTTTGCCTGTGGAAGGCTGCTATTTGAATTCCCTTCTTTTGTGGAGATGCACTTCATGAGTGCCACTCCAAGGACTGTTTTCATTTCAGTACTGTCATAATGAACACATGTTCCATCATCTGTAACAGTTAAGTAAGACAGGAAATTACAATTGCCATAGCAGTTCATCAGTTAGGTTTTTGTGCTACTATGTCATCATTATTGACAGGCTTAGAGCACAAATCTTGGGGAATTCCAAGTTTTGAACAATGTATATACATACAGAGGATGTCACATTTTTAGAAAATTTATGATAAGAAATAACAGAAAATAAAAGATGTTCAAAGAATTGTAACTGGCAACAGCGTGTTAGATGAACATGAAAGAAACATCTACTGCAGTTTAATATAGTCTGCTAAAAAAAATGGTGCACATAAACAAGCAGTGGATAGAGGGTTATGTTTTTGCTCTTTACGAAGAGAAATATTCACATTCTTTAATTACAAAATGTTTTGAAAACCATGAAATTAGCATTTCTAAATGTAAAATAAGCAATATTATTAACGATAGAGAGGGAAATCATGAAGCATTGCTAATAACAGGAAAAAGTACACCTAACGAATATCCAAAGAAGGTAGGTACTTTTACAACTATTTCAAAATTAAGGTCTCTGGTCTTAAAAACAAAGAATTGACGACCCCAAGAGCAATCGCTAAGTCATTAAACATCTCAGTATCAACTGTAAAGAAGGTAATAAACAAAGATTTGAATATCAAAAACAACACACACGCACACAATGTTCACTGCCTCTTTTGTCTAGGCACATGGCTGAGCCAGAACATGGTGTAGACTTCTTTATGAAAATCACTTAGCTGAAGACAGAAGGGAATTTTTTGTGACTACAGATGAAACATGGACCTACCTAAATGACTGTAACAAACAAAGGTCGATTTACTATCGCAAAACAGTAGAAAAAGATTTACAAACTTGGTTCCAAGAATCCAAAGAAAGTTTCAGTAAAGGATTCATGATTATTGCTGGTTTCTTGTACAATGGAAAATTAAAGTTAAGAAAAGTTGAAAAGAACATTAAAATCAATTCTACATATTACCAAAATAATGTTTTAACTCTTATATTTAAAATAGAAATACCATTCCTTTATCCACAGAGCCTTCAAAGAGTATAGAACTCCATCAAGATAAGGCTACCAGCAATACATCCAAATCTACCACTCTATTTCTTGAAAAAATGAAAAGAGAGATAGGTATCAAGTCTATACCTTTTGCTCATATTCTTTCAAAGTCCTGTGATGTGTCACCAATGGACTATTGTGTCTTCGGACTGCTAAAAAGAGCACTTCCTAAATACACACCTAAAACA
Organism: Macrothele yani; assembly: GCA_039090855.1. Lineage (NCBI taxonomy): Eukaryota > Metazoa > Arthropoda > Arachnida > Araneae > Macrothelidae > Macrothele > Macrothele yani. The sequence goes on along the minus strand of CM076992.1, from coordinate 96,873,229 downwards.
ATGATTGGACTATGGAAAGCAGAAGAAGAGGAGAGGAATAAAATATCACTACCAATTTTAAGTAATACCCTGTTATCCTGAAAATCTACATGTAGGTTCATAGTCCAGAGAAAGTGCTATCAGATAGAACATTTAAGAAAGAAATAATTTTATATTAAACATTTATTATATTGCTGGAAAATCATTCTAAAAATGTGTGAACATCCTCTGTAACTGAGGAGGAGTCAACCATAAATGCTTTTCTTGGCCTTTTTGCACTCTCACATAAGCATGTTAAGAACCCACTGAGCACAAATCTTAGAGTACCCAAGTTATGAACAATATTTGTAACTGCATGTTTTCCAATCCCAACTGCATACTATAAAGTCTGTGATGTAGTGGTTCTGTTTAATCAGATCTTAAATCCACTATTTTTTTCTGTCACTGCTATTTTAAGCCTTTGCTTCTTGGTTCTTTTTCAATCTCTGTTTCATCACTCTTGAAGTAGTAAAATAGAGAGATTTAAGTTTTGCCTCTGTTTGTTTAAGGATGTCACTGCAACAACACATTTGAAATAATGACAGTGAACACTAAGGCATTTATCATTATTAACCATGAGTAAATATGTTTGTCATATCTGATTGAGAAAATGAAACACCTTACACCTTTCATCAATAAGAAATACCTCCGGTATTGCGAAAGTATCAAGATTTACCCTTCCCATAACAGTTGTAACACACACTCACCATATCATATTCCTATCATTTGGAAATCCATTCTCAAATCTTGTGACATTCGAATCAAAACAAGTTACCAACTCAAATTGTTCTCATACATTCCACAGCTGAAGAAGGTAACAGTCACTACCAAAATGCCCCATAAAACAATTTTCTTTACTAACTTAAAAGAGTACAGGTTGTTTCCAAAGTCATGTCAGGAATACTTCTTCATGAATCTCTTTAGTACTAAGACATCTGCCCATCTGGAAAACACACAAAAATAAATAAACACATCGCTCTTTCCACATTCCAGAAACACATAGCAACCGAAAAATTGTTTTCAGCCGCCGCTGTGGAATTGAACCACGGAACTCTCGATATCTAGCCGAGCGTGTTAACTTTACACCACAGTGGCCAACAATCCACGGTGCTATGTGTATTTTTAAGTCAGCTTCTGACATCATAAATCCGTAAGATGGGCTCAGCTACTGAGACGTCTCCATCTGGTGGGCATTAACGGCACTGGCTATATACATTATAGCAGTTAAATCCAAAGGGCGAGATCCCAGGTGAAAACCCTCCAAATACATGGAGTCAGTAAATAAATAAATGCATGTACTCTTTTAAGTATACATATATGTATTTATTTATTTATTTACTGACGGCATTTGGAGGATTTTCACCTTGGAAAACACACTTTTCTTTCAACTTCTGAAAACACAAGCTATAGTAATTCTTTCTGGATGCACAGGGAATTTTGTCTATGCTGCTCCTTAATTCTTATACTGAACACATTCTTTTCCTGCTTAATTTTCTATTTTCCTTGAGACACGTTTTACTACAGTATTGAAATTAAGAGCATCCTTAAATGTAACTGAGATGAAGTGGTACAGTACCTGAGCAATGCAATCAAAATAGCTTGTTATAAAACTTGCCCCCCCCCCCCAAAAAAAAAAGAAAAGAAAAAGAATTTAGTACCAATTTTAAGTATGATTACACTGAAGACCAGAACATCTAAAACACATTACCAACAGATGGCAGCACATTTGTTATCCTAGAAAGTAGGCTTAATTAGTAAGGGCTATAAATTTTTGTTGCTTATTTTAAGACATAATTACATGTACATGCCAATAATAAAAATAAGCTTCTTATAACCTAAAGCCACTGGGAGGGGAATCATAGGTGTGTGTGTGTGTGAATAATGCATTTTTTTAAAAATAATTTCTACAATGCAGGGTACAGCAGGGAAAAGGCTGACATCTGGGTTAAAAAAAATCACTAATGAAGCTATGCATGGAACCTCTGATGTAGGGCAAATGTTATGGAAAAAGCCTTTTAATTTAATCTTTTTTCTATATTGGAGGACATTACAGGGAAGTGTTCAGGTAAAATGAAAAGCCTATTGTTAACTTTAAAAAAAAATCTGGGAAAAAACCAGCTCATAAGCCAAATCATGTATTTTTAGTTTTTAGTTAAACCTGTGCAACACGAGGCAGTGTGCTTTACTGCCACGTGTTTTGTTATGTGAACAATGTTTTTAATTACTTTTTTTTCTATGGAGTGCCAGCCAGGGTAAAGGCTGACCCCTGGGTTGAAAAAAATACAACCTTTACTAATGAAGCAGCATATTAAACCCCTGGTGCCAGGCAAATGTGTTGGAAAAAGCCTATAGTGCACTTTTTCTTCTGCACATTGGAAAACATTACAATTAGATCAGGTAGAACATGGCCTTTTGATAATTTTTGAAAAATCAATACAACTTCAGCCCATAAGTGAAACTTAGGCAACACAAAGCCCTGTGCTGGTGTTGACTAAAAGACAAACTAACCAGATGTCAGAAGTTCTGTAACTGATCTGACAACAAAAAGATTGCCAAGAAATTTCAGACAGGCTGTAATCACGACTTTTTTTTTATATCTTCTCTAAACATGTAAACTTGAGCAAGGTTAGGTCAAAAGTTCTGATAAAATTTCAGTTACACATATTTGAAAGATTTTCTTTTCACATCAAGAACGACCAATAAACTCATAACTGACATCTTTATTTTTCCTTTAAGCCAAAATGATGCAGATGGTAGTCATATGACACTAAACTGAACCCTTATATATGTACATATTATCTAAGGTATTTTACCTGATATTGTCAAAGTATTTCACACATTGTTTGCTCTGTGAGGCATGTGCTCCTGGCTCGAGAGGTCCCTTACATTATGGACCTTTGGTTAGTTATGAAAAATTTTTTTTTTGCAGAAATAAAGCAGTTAGGTTATATATTTTCAGTTCCACATTCATTCATTCGCACAATCAAATGCTTAAAATTTACTATTAATTAAAAGATTTTAGTAGAAAGAGTTATACTCATCGAATTAGGAGACGTCTCACAAGGGGTAGTAGAAAGAGTTATACTCATCGTCTCCTGAACCGATGAGTATAACTCTTTCTACTAAAATCTTTTAATTAATAGTAAATTTTAAACGTTTGATTGCACGAATGAATGAATGTGGAACTGAAAATATATAACCTAACTGCTTTATTTCTGCAAATTTTTTTTCATAACTAACCAAAGGTCCGTAACGTAAGGGACCTCTCGGGCCAGGAGCACGGTGCCTCACAGAGCAAACAATGTGCGAAATATTTTGAAATATCAGGTAAAATACCTTAGATATTATGTATAGTTTAATCAAAAGCACGTTTATAACATAAGACAACCCATAAGGTTGCCTCATGAATTGCATTTTTCGTAATCCTTATATATGTGTTCCACATAATACTTATAATTCTGATTAACAATGACAAACTGCAATAGTTACAATAAAAATGGGGAAACAATTACTAAAAAGATTTGTCTTAAATATTTAACTGTAGCTAAAAGAGTTAACTAAACTCAAATTAAAGGTCTTTAGAAGATACAAAACAAAACACTATATTACAGTGAAGTCAAAATCAGGGTAACTACTGAAATGATAGTTCATAGCATACAACAAACACAAAACAAAAATTAAGTTCTCATTTAACTACAATATTTTAATAATTCAAAACCATGTACAAATTTGATTTCATAGAAACAAGGAAAGTCCGGATTCAATATTTTCTTGACGTGATTTCCTATTCAAAAACATGAAAAATATTTTAGAGAAAGCAACTGCATATTATAGAGGTGATGAAACACCTCCAAAATACTGGCCAAAAATGCCACAAATCTCCCAGAAAATGAATGGGATGCTCTAATCATACATACAAGAACATCAGTGTGTGATGTAGTACACAAATTGTATAAATAAAAAAATAAATAAAAAAAAAGCACAACCTTGGGAAATTACAGTGAAAAACTTGTTTAAGCCAGCTGATCTCAAGAGAAGTTTCAACAACCTGTAACTTTTCCTTGAAAACAGTCTATATACAGTTAGTACTTTAATAATTTGAAGAGCATGCATATTCACAACCTTTTTACTTATTTATTTTTTGTTCTGGGGTTTAACAACCACCATGAGCAACTTTTATAGTTTTAAGTAGTTGCCCATCCCTAATTTAGGGCCACTGGTTCCAGGCAAGGGACAGAGTCAGCACTCTCAGACAGACACATCACACATGCCTTATTCAGAACTTGAACCTAGGCACATCTTGGACAAATGGTCAGAAGCTATTATCTCGGGCAATTTGCCCACTGGGGTGGCTTTTCAGAAACCTCACCACTTTATGTGTAAATCAGCAGTAATTTATACTCATACATTTTTTTTTCACTTTTCCCTGTTTTTATTCAATTCCTCAATTTTAACAATGGCAGCAGCTAACATAATTCAATTTCACAAAATTTAACCACAAGTAATTTCTGTTAAAATTTAAGATATTTACCAAAATCAAATGTAAATGTTACATTCACCTAATGATGTCAACACACATCCTTTCATTATAGTCAAAATTCTATGGAAAATATCCATGGTTTGCTTTGAAAATTCTATGTAAGGTAGTGCTAACTGAAATAGTCACCCAAGCACACTGCTTCCATATACAAGCATGAAGGAAAAAAAATATGGGAAAAATATAATCAGTTTATTCTTTCAGATGCCCATGGCATGCAACATGGCTGCTTATCTAAAAAAACTACTTCTCACTATAGAATGAAATAAGAACTGATTCAAGGCAGAATGGGAGCCTAAAATTTACTGATGTACCCGAAAAATAGAACTGACTATACAATACATTTGGTTACCAACATACCTACGAAAATATGAATATTTCAAACACAAATAACATAGTTTCTTATGCTATTAAACTTCTAAAATTGAAACACATGTATGATTATGTTCCAAATTTTTGTCAGTGCTTACCAGATGCCAATATTTATATCCACCTTCTGGGTCATGGTTCATAGGTGATGTAGCTCGACTAAGAGGTGGACTTGTTTTAAGAGGAAAATTTAAAGTTTCTGAAATGAAAATTATTTTTTAAGTTGAACAATAAAAGTATGGAATGACATTTGTTATCATAAAAATTTGCTTACTATAAAGAAAGTTATCTTACTAGTTTCCTTTGATTTGAACACTAAAATTGTGTTCCTTCCTTAATCTATTTTTCAAAACATTATATTCTATTACTATATTAACGTATAAACGTTTACTGTTCATCACGTTGTTCTTGGTGTAAATATAGTCCTCCAACATGACGTCCAACATCTAATGCACAGTAAAAGTTATTCATATCGACATACACTGAACATTGTATGAACCGTAAAAGTTATTCATATGTACCCGTGGAATAGATGAATGTGTAGATATGAATAACTTTTACGGTTCATACAATGTTCAGTGTATGTCGATATGAATAACTTTTACAGCACATTATACACTGGCGGAAAGTGAAAAAGAACACCAAGAAGGAATTGGCGGACGATCATGAAATTTACATATGTTAATGAGGTCGAGTTTACGTAGGTGTGATGTTAATTTCGGGACCAACCGGTGAGCGCTTACGCCACAGCACAGCATAATATGCAAATTATCGTCGGTGGTATTTAAGGAGTACGGCGAAGTGAATGCAATCAGTCGTCGGCGTACGGACACGTGCGAAGACCCTGAAGAAGCTGCAATGCCTGGACATGGAAGATGTGTACGATTTCAGCAGTTATCGGACTTTGAGCGAGGTCATCTAGTCGGACTATGCGAGGCCGGGTGGTCGTATCGTCGTATTGCGGAGCGAATTGAACGGGAAGTATCTATGGTAGTGCGATGGTGGCATAGATGGTCCGAGGAAAATTCCCACACGAGAAGACGTGGAACCGGGAGTCACAGACGGACTAATGAGCGGACCGATCGACGCATAAGAAGAGCGGTGTTGTCAAGCAGAACATCCACTGCGATGCAAATCCGAGCTGCCGTTGCACCTGAGGTGACTGTGCGAAAAATCCGCAACCGTCTACTGGATGCAGGACTACGTGCACGCGTGCCTCTAGCATGCGTACCTCTGACTCCAGCCCACCGTCAAGAACGGCTGCAGTGGTGTCGCCAACGTCTGCACTGGAGAATGCAATGGCGATCTGTCGTGTTCAGCGATGAAAGCAGATTCGGCTTGGGAGCCTCTGATGGCCGCATGCGTGTTCGCAGACGCACAGGGGAGCGTCTCCATCCTTCTTGCATCCGCCAGCGACACACAGGGTCTACACCTGGTCTCCTGGTGTGGGGAGCGATCAGCTATCACTCCCGTACACAACTAGTGTTTGTACCGGGTACGTTAAACAGCACCTGCTACATCAACAACATCATTCAGCCCGTTGTTGTGCCATTTGTAAGGTCGGTCCATCGTGGTGTTTTCCAGCAAGATAACACATGCCCTCACACGGCACGTGCAACGCAACATGCGCTTCAGGGTGTGAGACAACTTCCATGGCCTGCACGCTCACCGGATTTGTCCCCCATTGAGCACGTGTGGGATTTTATGGGACAAGGACTTATCTGGTCACCACGGCCAGCCACGACCATCCCCGATTTACGCGTCCAGGTTGAGGATGCTTGGAACTCAATACCCCAAAATTACATCCAACATCTGTACAACAGACTCCATGCCAGAATTGCACAGTGTGATGCAGTTCATGGTGGTTCAACCTTGTACTAACCATGTTACATGGAAATGTTATTTTTCAGTTTACCAGCAAATACAGCTGTATTTTGCCATAATGTTTTGATCACGTTATCCTCTGTATTCCGTTATTATGCTGTATAAATTTCGTTGGTATCAGACGTCTCCTTCTTGGTGTTCATTTTTCACTTTCCGCCAGTGTATGTTGGACGTCAAGTCGGAGGGCTATATTTACATCAAGAACAATGTGATGAACAGTAAACGTTTAACGTTTATATGTTAATATAGTAATACTTTGAGCCACGTAAAATTATGCTTGATTCAGCATAGAGCTTTGTGCTGATTTGAGTAGATAATGTAACATTATATTCTAAATTGCTGAATGCTTCAATTATCAACATTTGGTAGTTAAATCGATGTACAAAATATGCTGTGCATTCCCTTTAAAATAGTCACATGAGCAGAAAGTTTTATCCCTTGTAAGTAAAAGCAATTGTTTCTCAGTGAAATTCATTAACAATAAGATAAATCTTTGCTTTCACAGAATTTATTCCTGTATGCAGAAAGAAATTATTGACATTCACATAGTGACTTCAAACATTTTTTTCGAGAAAGATAGATTAGAATATATCTGAGCTGTGTTCACATTCAATGTAGTCTTAGGTCTTCTGAGACTACAAAGAACAAAGGGGTTGGATTAAGAAAACAGTTTCTTCATGATTTCTCTTAAGACTACATGAACAGAGCAATTAGTTTCACCATAAAGTCTGCAATGGACACTACCTATTTCATTTATAAACTGGTTTGACTTGAGCTTAGGAAGATTACTTTAGCCTGTCTAAAGAATTTTGACTGATTAGTTAGCTACTACATCGTCCACCAAAAATACCAAAAATAGAATTCACCATTCTAACAGTGAATGAATCTGAAGTGATTTAAATGTCAAATGAAATGACAGATAACAAACATGTCAGTAACAACCATGTTGTTTTCAAAATACCTACAAGGAAGCAACAGGGTATCCTCATTGTTCATTCAACGTACTTATAAAGGTTTTAATATTTGAAGGTAATTGAACAACACTCGTACCTTCTTTGCACACTTTAGTACGTTATCTGGTCGAGTCAACCCAACCCCTCACGGTAAAAATTAACATCGCTATCAACAGTCAAGAACCATGGGAGTCCTCATAACACCTTATAAAACGAACTCAAATTAAAAGAACACCAATCAAAATCGCAAACAACACACAACAACAACAGAAATTCTCATACCTTAATAAGAGAACACCAAATTAAAAGAATACCTACCGAGATCATACTAAAAAACTGAATAAAATAGTTGTATTAAAAAATTCACCATGAGTGGGAATGATCGAACTCAAAATCAGCAACAGTAATCCTCTTCAAGTACTTTCGGAAATCAAATATTACCATCATCAGGCAGCCAACACACTATGTTGATGAGTCTAAGAGAAGTAAACTTTTTGCAAGCATTCACTTCCCATGAGGTCAGTGTTAGTGCGTGGTCAGTCAGGTCTACGTGTTAATGTGGCAACGCCATCCCACAGCAGTGGCACCATCTGTTGATCATCAGCAGAGCCCACCTATCTATTCATAAGTCCAAAGCATGTTTTCTTTTAATTTTTATTTTTGCTCTTTTTTACACTTTCCAACCATAGGTTGAAGAAGCATATATGCTCCAGCTTTGTCAGTCTGTCTGTCCGCACGATAACTCGTGTAAAAATGGTTCGATCTTGATGAAATTTTAGTATGTGGTAGGGGGGCAGCCTGGGGACCAACCCTATTGGAAATGGGCGAAATGGGGTCAAATGTCAGGACATAGGAGTGGGATCCATTCTATCACCCTATTGTGTCATAACTTAAGTAAAAATGCTTTGATTGCTACAAAGCTTTATCATGTTGTTCTGGAGGTATACTGAACTGGTTCTGTTGAATATCATCGAAATGGGGTCAAAGGTCAGGGCACAGGAGCGAGATTTATTCCACAGCCATTATCCTTATAACTTGAGTAAAAATACTGCTATTGCGACAAAACTAGAAAAAAATAATGCATTAGCCTTTTTGGATGTACAGGTTATCAAATCCACAGATAAGTTATTATACAGGGTTTATCGGAAAAGTTCATTCGTTCCGGTCCTAATCCCGTACAATTCAGCACATTCATATCCTCAAAAATGCAATAGTATAAAAACCTTAATTAAAAGAGCATATACGCATTCTGAAAATAGTCAGTTCATCAATGAAAAAATCAAATTCATAAAAAAAATTGCAGGCAGCTTTGGTTATCCTAACCATTTAATAAAAAAATGGGACACTGAAGTAATAAAGAAAATAAAAAATAATGCCGTAGTAAATAAAAAAGATGTCAAATATTTAAATGGTTTTCCTTACGTAAAAGGTACTACCAATGAAATTAATAACATTTGTAAAAAACATAACATTCAAATTGGAGGAAAAGTAAATACCATCAAAAATATAGTAATAAAAAATGAAAAAATCAAAATGTTAGAAAAAGCAGGTATTTACTCAATTCCTATTACTGAAAATCCTCCAATGGCTTATATAGGAAGTACCAAAAATAAGCTTAAACACAGATTAAAACAACACGTAAAAAACTGGCAGAAAAAAGAAGAAAAAACAGCACTTATCCAATACTGTCTGGATAACCAAAAATATCCTAAATTCGAAAATATAAAAATCATCAAAAGCTGTAAATCCGAAAAACACCTCAGAATAGCAGAGTCGGTAATGATTGAAAAAAATAGGACAAAAGTTTGCAACCACAATGACCCTAATAATTTGAGAAACAGCTGGAAAAATTTAATTAAAATTGAGCAAAAAAATGAAAAAGTTCGAAAAGTGAGATCACTGACCAACAAGAGATGGCGCCACAACGCCCAAGAAGAAGCGATAGCCGATGACAGAAGCAGCCCGCGAGAACCACCGAAATGCCCAGCTGACACGGTCCGTGCTAGTCGGAGCAAAACGTCCCCTCGAAGACGGTAAAGGAATTTTACTGAAAGTACTCGGGTATGAATAAATATTGAAGTAAATGAGGATGCAGCAAAGGAAAAACTCATTTGGTGACGAGACAAAATAAATTCCAACGGAGAAAAAAAAAAAAAAGAAGAAGAAGCGGACCCGTGGCCAAATGAAAAACCCCCGTGCCGCATCCAAAAAACGGAAATATGAATTGAAAGCCAAGCCCCACGTGCGGTAAGTGTTCATCGAACTTTACCGACTAAAAGTGAAGTTCAAAAATGCAAACTTTAGTATGTTATTCTGGAGGTATACCGAACAAATCAATAGTCAGGGTAGGAAGTAGGGTTTGTCTGCAAGCAATTTCTGGTATGTTGGAAAGCGTAACATAATCAATGCATTGCATGATTTTACTAACTTGTTTTTCTTCTGCAACCACAAAATGAAAATGCAGCAGATGTATTGTAATTAATCTAGAGTGGTTATTAATTTTTTAATTCTTTAGGGTTCAGTCCCCCCCCCCTATCTGAACTGCTATTAACATTTTCCACGTGTCATCTATGTTGGTTGGATCCTGAACATTGCATACATTAATTATCTTTGTATTTATCAATCGATATACTCTCAGAAATACTAAGTTCTTTTTCATTACTACGAGTGGTTACAAATTTTATGTTTTCCAAATCTGGAAATTTCTGATTTTTAACACAATACTGTATTAACGCAGTTTTTAATGTGTTGCAGTAATCGTTTTTTTAGATGATTTTTAGCACTGCCTATATATGATATGTTTGGAGGTGTAGGAGCTATTGGAATTTGATACACATCTGCAGATTCCAACATTCTAGGATGGGATTTTTGGTTTTTCTTTAGTAAGTCTCCAATAATATTGACAGAGTGTCCAAATTTGAAATTGTATTCTCCCCAAATTCATTAGCTGTCTTGATATTATTTTGATGTATGGAAAGGAGCTTTTAGACTTTGGTTTTTCTTCTTGCTTATTGGATTGTCTTCCTTTTAATTTTATATTTTGTTTCAACAATCAACTTATTAATTATTTTATTAATATACCCAAATTGATTGGCAGTTTCCTTTTCCTTTATCCATTTTATCTCATCTTTAAATTTTTGATTTGAAGAATGACTGAAAGCTCTGTTGACACAAGCTCTTAAAGTTGATTGTTAAAATGAAAAATAAAATTAAAAGAAAAACATCCAATAAGCAAGAAGGAAAACCAAAGTATAAAGGCTCCTTTCCATACATCAAAAGAACATCAAGACAGCTAATGAATTTGGGGAGAAAATACAATTTCAAATTTGGACACTGTCAATAATATTGGATACTTATTAAAGAATAACAAAAAAATCCCATCCTAGAATGTTGGAATCTGCGGGTGTATATCAAGTTCCAATAGCTCCTACACCTCCAAATGTATCATATATAGGCAGTACTAAAAATCGTCTAAAAAAAACAAAAAAACAACAACAACAAAAAAAACGATTACTACAACACATTAAAAACTGGAATCATAGAGGAAAAAAAAACTGTGTTAATACAGTATTGTGTTAAAATTCAGAAATTTCCAGATTTTGAAAACATAAAATTGGCAACCACTCACAGTAATGAAAAAGAACTTAGAATTTCTGAGAGTATATTGATTGAAAAATACAAAGATAATGTATGCAATGTTCAGCATCCAAACAGCATAGATGACACATGGAAAATGTTAATAGAAGTTGAGAGAGAAGGGTGAAAAAAGGACCCAAAAGAATTAATAACCACTCTAGATTAATTACAACACATCTGCTGCATTTGTATTTCAGGGCTACAGAAGAAAAAAAAAAGAACAAAAATAAAAATTAAAAGAAAACATGCTTTGGACTTATGAATAGATAGATGGACTCTGCTGATAATCAACAGATGGTGGCACTGTGCTGTGGGATGGCGTTGCCACATTAACATGTAAACCTGACTGACCACGCTCTAACACTACCCTCATGGGAAGTGAATGCTTGCAAAAAGTTTACTTCTCATAGAGTCATCAACGTAGCATGTTGGCTGCCTGATGATGGTAATATTTGATTACCAAAAGTACTTGCAGAGGATTACTGTTGCTGGGTTTGAGTTTGACCATTCCCACTCACGGTGAATTCGTTTTAATTCAACTATTTTATTCGTTTTTTTTAGTATGATCTCGATAGGTATTCTTTTAATTTGGTGTTCATTTTTTAAGGTATTATGAGAATTTCTGTTGTTGTGTGTTGTTTGCGATGCTGAATGGTGTTCTTTTAATTTGAGTTCGTTTTTTAAGGTGTTATGAGAACTCCAGTGGTTTTTGACTGTTGATAGCGATGTTAATTTTCGCCATGAGGGGTTGGGTCGACTCGACCAGATAACGTACTAAAGTGTGCAAAGAAGGTATGAGTGTTGTTGAATTACCTTCAAATATTAAAAGCATGTTATGAAGTTGACTTTTCACACTGCTCCCGACAGTTCCCTGACAGACCGCAACTGTAAATCTATTTTTGTAATTCTTTTCCCTATTCTAGTTCAGTCACTGCTACTAATAATCCGTAGTAGCTGCATTACATGATAGTGCAAGCAACATGATTTACAGCAGCACAATTCAAACTGCATGCAGTCGAATATTGGTACAAAGCTTCAAATGGCTACATTAGTGTGAATTTATATTTGCCAAATGAAAACATTTTTTTTAAGTCTGAACATAAAACTGAACAAACTGCATCCACATATACACCAATGAGCCATTACATTGTGACCACCTACCTAATAAGCTGTAGGACCCCCTTTAGCCTGCAAAACAGCGGCCACTCGCTGAGACATTGATTCGACGAGGTGGCAATAATTATCCTGGGGTATCTGGTACCATAATGTCAATAGCAGGTCCTCCAATTCCCATACATTTTGGGGTGTTGGTGATTTAGCATGAACCTGCTTTTCCAAGTCGAACTACAAATTTTCAATTGGGTTCGTATGTCAGGTGAATTTGGAGACCAGGGCATTAACAGAAAGTCACCAGCATGTTCCTTGAATCACTCCTTGACAATTCTGGCAGTGTGGCATGGTGCATTATCCTGTTGGTAATGGCCATCACCAGCAGGGAACACAGTTGCCATCAATGGGTGAACTTGGTCCGCAACGATGTTCAGATACCTGATAGCTGTCAGGGATTGTGCTATTGGGATAAATGGGGACTAAAGTGTCCCAAGAAAACATCGCCCACAGCATAACACCACCGCCGACCTGTTTCCGCCCAACAGTGCATCCAGGTGCCATAGCCTCCATTGGTAATCAGCGCATTCGCACTCGGCCATCTACATAATGCACTAGGAATCTTGATTCATCAGACCAAGCCACTTTCTTTCAATCATCCATGGTCCAATCTCGATGATCTTGGGCCCACTTCATGTGTTATTGGCGATGATGTGCAGTGAGCATGGGAACCGGCTGGGTCTTCGGCTACGCAGGCCCATGCGCAGAAGGCTGCGATGAACTGTGTCTTGTGACACATTGCCTGATCACCACTGTTGTAGCTGCGGGTGATTTGTTGCACTGTGGCCCTGTGGTCGCTGTGAACAATGCGTGACAGTCTCCGCTTCCCCCTGGCATCAATGAGCTGGGGACGACACAAAGTTGGATGACAGTTCGTCATTTGATCATCTGTGCACCACTTTTGATACGTGCTCACTACAGCAGCACGTGAACAACCCACAAGCCGTGCGGTTTCGTTTCTGAGATCGTAGTTTCAAGGTGCCATGCCATCACAATTTGTTCTTTATCAAACTCCGATAAATGGGCAGCTTTTCCTGTTCTGACTCCGAACACTACCAACCGAAAGCCAGTCCTCGGGTTGTACATATACTGCTCTGTGAACTTCACCTGCACCACCGTTCGGTCTCGACACTCGCTCTTTTCTCTAGGCAAGGGGTGGTCATAATGTAATGGCTCATTGGTGTATAAGACAAATATGCATTCAATATGTGAGAGGTATGATACTCATAATGAACAATCAGCTCATGATCATTCTAAAAGTAATTGGGAAAGCCTGAAAGATTAGTCATTATTTTCTTTACTAAGGATGTAACTTTTTTTTTAAATGCTGTTTTGCAAATCCCTCCCATCCTTAGGGTTATCGCTTTTCAAATGAACAAATTCTGAACTGATTTAGGTGCCAAATCAACAGAGATTTTTCCACATGCAACCAATCTTTTTCAAAAACCTTGTGATAGAATACACAATGCTAAACTTTGTAACATAAAAGGATTTCTTGCTTGCCTGTCTTTAATAGTGGGAATCAAGATATAACAACTGTAGTATCATGTTGCCTTACAAACTCCTCATATGATTTGCAATGGTTTTTGACAACATTTTAAAGAGATTATTTCCCCTGAAGGGCATGTGAACAACCCACATGTATATATTTGCTATGGTTTTAAACAACATTTTAAAGAGATCATTTCCCTCTCAAGGGCACGTGAACAACCATGTATGTATATATTTTAATGTATTAAATAATTTAAAGGAGGGTTCAACTTTGACCCCATATCTCTTGGATTGTGCAAAGACAGCTTAATTTACTTGAATTTCCTCTGAATTTTGAGGTACCACAAACACCGCTTCAAAAGTTAAAACTAAATAGCACTAAACTATGTACAGTGACTTTGTTAAAACATTATATAACTCAGTAAAACCTGTTACAGGAAGCATGTAGAGAACACAAAATTCTTAAATCCTCTAAATTCATAATAAATTTGCTATTGGTGAAACTAAAGCATTTTTAATGAGAGTAATAAGAACCTTACCTTTGCTAGAAGGTCTGTTCTCATTTGAAAAATACACATTTCTCTGCACGTTCCCCCCCCCCACCTTTTTTTTTGAATTCTACAGTTGGTTTGGGCTTCTGGTGTGGCAGTTTTATGTTGTCTTCAGCTCCTTCTTTATTTGACAGAATGAGTAATTCTTTTATCCACACTGCGACAATGATATGTGGTCTAAGAATCTCTATTTGACTTAAAAACCTATTATCTCACCGACTTTTATACAACCCTAACCTGTAGTTTAATTGACTTATAAAACTTACTATTCCGTAAAACCTCATGCGTCAACATTCACTAACATAAACTTACTTCTTATTTACAAACACCAAAAACATCTAACTAAAAAATTAAAAACTAATACACAATTATTTACACAAACTCGTCTCATTGCCCTCTATACCATTCTTTCATTCCTCAGAACAAATTTCCACCTCATTCATACACCACACCTCTGCCATTCCCAACGTAGATTGCCTCTAGCAGCTTTCTACCCGGCCAGGGTTGTCCTCAGGAGGCTCTTAGGTGCTATCAGACCTGCTATCACAGTGCGAAAAGCGATTATCAATCAGCGTCAGCCCATCTCCCAAGTCATATTGAAAACTTTGCCACCATGGCTCCATCTGTTAGGAACTTTAGTTAATATTTTATTTTCTTCTGCAGTATTTTTTTTGTTCTATTTTTATTAGTTCTTTCCATTTTTCGTTAAGTATATTTGGGTCATTATGATTACATACTCGATCCCTATTTTTTCTATCAGCACAGATTCTGTAATGTGCAAATGTCTTTCATTGTTACATGATTTAATTATGTTGATGTCTTGAAATTTTGGGTATCTTTGATTGTCTAAGCAATACTGCATCAATGCCATTTTTGCTTCTTTATTTTTGCCAATTTTTTATGTGTTGCTGCAGGCGATGTTTCAATTGGTTTTTAGTACTCCCTATGTATGATATTGGAGGGATGCCTGTTATTGGTATTTCATAAACGCCCGCTTTTTCCAAGATACTGCAATTTTCTGTATTATTAATCATCATGTCTCTGACTGTCAGTACTTTGTTTCCCATCTGAATTCCATATTTATGGCATAACTTATTTTTTTGTTTAGATATTCCTGGAAGATAAGGTAAAGCTCCTACATATTGTAATTCTTTTTTTCTTTTAGAGGTCGAGGTATCTTGCATCTTAATATGTACTTCATATATCTATTTATTTATTTTTTGTTGTGGATATCCATAATTAAATGAAATTTCTTTAATGTAGTTAATTTCATCATTTAGGAATTCTTCTTTAGAGGAGTGTTGATTGCTTTTTTGATTAATGTTTTAATGCTATTGCATTTTTGCGTATAAGGGTGTATTGAGGAATATGGAATCAGAACAGGAACATATGTTTGTTTTCTATGTACTTTATATTGCAGATAGCCATTTTGTTTGATAACGTTAACATCCAAGTAAGCTAAGGTATTCTCTTCTTCATGTTCAATTGTTAATTGTATTGATGGATAAATATTGCTAAGTTGTTGTGTTAATGCTTCCAGCTCATCTGTATCCATTCTGGTCAAGATGAAGATGTCATCTACATATCTACAGTAGATCAGAGCAGGATCTTGAATTATGCTAATTATTTGTTCTTCTATGTCACTCATGATTACTTCAGCAAACAGATTTGATAGGGGGACCCATTGGGCCACCAATGGGTCCCCCCCTTATCATTTTGTTTGTATATTTTCTCATTATATTTGAAGATATTATTTTCATATATATACCCACCACAAGTCATGCTGAAGAAGAAATTGAAGAATTTTATGAGGAAATTCGTGATCTAAATAATACAGGTAAGCAGCACTTGAAGATAATTATGGGAGATTTCAATGCAAAAATAGGGCAACGACAACAGAATGAAACTTCAGTAGGTAAATTCGGTCACGGCAACAGAAACCAGCGTGGAAATACTCTCGTTGAGTTTGCAGAGGCAGAAGGATTTTTCATCTTGAACTCCTTTTTCAAGAAAAAGCCACACAGGAAATGGACATGGAGACATCCAAATGGGACGACAAGTGAAATTGATTTTATTATGTGTAACAAAAACTTCGTCATAGAAGACTGCAGTGTGCTAAACAAGTTCAACACAGGCAGTGACCATAGATTGGTGAGATGTAAGATGCACCTCAACACTAAACTCGAACGTAGCAAGCTCATAAGACAAACAAAATGTATTGACATAACCAACCTTAAAAAAACACCATAATACCTTCAAATTGGAACTGAAGAACAGATTCTCTGCTTTAGAAGGCCTAACATCGGAAGAAGTGGATATTTCTGAAGTTAACAGAAAAGTAACCAAAGCTCTTATGGAAACAGCAACAAAATTAGCTGGGTCTAAGAACAAATTGCATGTGAACAAATTATCAGGAAAAACCAAAATGTTGATGCAAAAAAGAAGAGAGATGAGGACAACTAAAGAAGATGTGACTTCCAAAGTGGAATATATAGAGCTATGCAAGACAGTAAGAAAAAGTATCACTGAAGACGTAAGGAAATTCAACTGTGAACTAGTAAGGAAAGCAATTGAAAACAACCAAAGCCTAAAGATAGCAAAGGGACATCTCAGTAAGGGAAAAAAAACAGATTATGGCACTGAGAAAAGAAGATGGTTCTGTAACAAGAAATAGAGGCGAAATTTTGACAAGAGTGAAAGATTTCTACTCCAAATTATATGAAAGGGATGATACATGTACTCCAGGCATCATGAAAGGTACCAGAGTTCTGCCAGTCCTTCCAGCAGAAGTTGCACATGCAATCAAGAACATGAAGCGGGGAAAAGCTCCAGGAGAAGATGGAATTACTGTAGACATCATACAAGAAGCAAGTGGAGAAATCGAAACAGTACTCGCCCAAATTTTTACTCGATGCCTTAATGAAGGGAAAGTTCCTGAGGATTGGAACAACGCTACAATGATCCTGCTACATAAAAAAGGTGACATTGAGGATCTCAGGAACTACAGACCTATCAGCTTCCTATCAGTGGTTTATAAAATCTTCAATAAAGTTCTTTTATACCGTTTGAAGGTAACACTGGACATAGCTCAACTGAGATAACAAGCTGGATTCAGGAGTGGCTACATCACAATAGATCATATCCATGTACTGAGAGAACTAATTGAAAGAGTGAGGGAATATGAACTTCCATTGTGCATGGCTTTGATAGATTATGAAAAAGCCTTTGATTCGGTGAAACCATCAGCAGTTACAATGGCTCTGAAATCCTGCGGTATTGAAGATGCATACATTAATATTATTAATAACATCTATGAAAATGCAAGTGCAAAGATTCTGCTATTTGAAAATACAACACACATAAAAATTGGAAAAGGAGTGAGACAAGGTGACACCATATCTCCGAAGCTCTTTAATGCCACATTGGAAAATGTCTTTCAATCACTGAACTGGGAAAACAAAGGCATAAAGATTAATGGAGATTATCTAACCCACCTTCGTTTTGCTGATGACATAGTCATTTTTGCAACTACCCCATCAGAGCTACAGAGTATGATGCAGGAACTTGCTGACAAGAGTAAAGAAGTGGGATTAAAAATGAACTTTCAGAAGACAAAAGTGATGTTCAATGCTTTTACAAGAAATGAGGATTTATCGATTGATGGAGAAAAGCTGGAGATAACAGACACGTACGTTTATCTTGGACAGCAGATATCAAGTGAGGGTCACATTGGTGAAGAAATTAATCGGCGTACAAAACTTGCCTGGAGAGCTTTTGGAAGAAACAGCATAATTTTCAAGAGCAATATGCCATTATGTCTTAAAAGAAAAGTGTTCGATCAATGCATCCTTCCAGTGTTTACGTATGGTGCAGAGACGTGGACCTTAGCTAAAAGAGACATACAAAGGCTGCAGACAACTTAAAGTAACATGGAGAGGTGCATGCTTGGTGTAACCAGGAGAGATAAGAGGAACACGTGGATCCGAAAAATGACAAGAGTGGAAGACATCATGATCAGAGTTAAATCCCTGAAATGGCAATGGGCTGGACATACTGCCAGAAGAACAGACCATTGATGGACAGCCGAAATTTTAGATTGGATTCCAAGGGACAGGAAAAGACTCAGAAGAAGACCACATGGAAGATGGGTGGATGAAATTCGAAAGTATGCGGGAGTGACATGGAGGAGACTGGCACAAGACAGACCGTTGTGGAGGAAACTTGGGAAGACCTTCGTCCAGCAGTGGATTGATAATGGTTGACAATGATGATGATACAATAAAGTTGTTTTTAACTCATGTAGTTAGTTGTATGTCATTCATAGTTTGGTCCTGTTTCAATTTTTCAATAATGATATCAACCGCTTCAAGTACAGGTGTACTTGGGAACAACGACTTGACATCCATACTCGCCATTCTGCAACCTCTTAT
This sequence comes from Macrothele yani, assembly GCA_039090855.1. Lineage (NCBI taxonomy): Eukaryota > Metazoa > Arthropoda > Arachnida > Araneae > Macrothelidae > Macrothele > Macrothele yani. The sequence continues at coordinate 96,854,193 of CM076992.1, read as the reverse complement.
ATCCTGTTTTACATTTTTCAAGATTTCAATAAATTCATACGTGTTCTTTACAGTGTACTGAATTTTCATAAATTTTGGTGCTAAGAACCTGTAAATATTATTTTCAAGTTCAATCAATGGAGAGTTCTTTTTGGACACTATGAGTCTCATGGGTTTACCTTCTTTGTGTGTTCTAATTTTAGCAAACAATTGTGGGACTTTTGTACCTACTGGAGGTTTTGCATTTTTAAAGAGCAATCACATACTCCTCTAAAGAAGAATTCCTGAATGATTAAATTAACTACATTAAAGAAATTTCATTTAATTATGGATATCCACCACAAAAAATAAATAAATGGATATATGAAGTACAAGTTAAGATTCAAGATACCTCAACCTCTAAAAAAAAAAAAAAAGAATTACAACATGTAGGAGCTTTACCTTATCTTCCAGGAATATCTAAAGAAATAAATAAGTTATGTCATAAATATGGAATTCAGATGGGAAACAAAGTACTGACAGTCAGAGACATGATGATTAATAATACAGAAAATAGCAGTATCTTGGAAAAAGCAGGCGTTTATGAAATACCAATAACAGGCATCCTTCCAATATCATACATAGGGAGTACTAAAAACCAATTGAAACATTGCCTGCAGCAACACATAAAAAATTGGCAAAAATAAAGAAGCAAAAATGGCATTGATACAGTTTTGCTTAGACAATCAAAGATACCCGAAATTTGAAGACATCAACATAATTAAATCATGTAACAATGAAAGACATTTGCACATTACAGAATCTGTGCTGATAGAAAAAATAGGGATCGAGTATGTAATCATAATGACCCAAATATACTTAACGAAAAATGGAAAGAACTAATAAAAATAGAACAAAAAAAAATACTGCAGAAGAAAATAAAATATTAACTAAAGTTCCTAACAGATGGAGCCATGGTGGCAAAGTTTTCAATATGACTTGGGAGATGGGCTGACGCTGATTGATAATCGCTTCTCGCACTCATTTGCACTGTGATAGCAGGTCTGATATCACCTAAGAGCTTCCTGAGGATGACCCTGGCCGGGTAGAAAGCTGCTAGAGGCAATCTACATTGGGAATGGCAAAGGTGTGGTGTATGAATGAGGTGGAAATTTATTCTGAGGAATGAAAGAATGGTATAGAGGGCAATGAGATGAGTTTGTGTAAATAATTGTATATTAGTTTTTTAATTTTTTAGTTAGATGTTTTTGGTGTTTGTAAATAAGAAGTTAGTTTATGTTAGTGAATGTTCACTCATGAGGTTTTACGGAATAGTAAGTTTTATAAGTCAATTAAACTACAGGTTAGGGTTATATAAACGTCAGTGAGATAATAGGTTTTTAAGTCAAATAGAGGTTCTTAGACTACGTATCACTGCCGCAGTATGGATAAAAGAATTACTCATTCTGTCAAATAAAGAAGGAGCAGAAGACAACATAAAACCGCTGCACCAGAAGCCCAAACCAACTGTAGAACTCAAAAAAGGGGGACAAACGTGCAGAGAAATGTATATTTTTCAAATACGAACAGACCTTCTAGCAAAGGTAAGGTTCTTATTACTCTCATTAAAGTAATTGTAAGCACGTAAACTGTTGAATCGTTATAGTAACACTGACTTTTTAAACAACGAATTAAAGCATTTCTGTTTGGGCCCTATTCTTGCTGCTGCCAACAAGGGAAGAAAACAATAAGTCACCTGCACTATCAATATACTGCATAACTGGGAACAGTGACTACACATATATCTGTCAAAGGAAGGAACCCAGTGAAAACAATGGGGTTGAGTGGGACAGGCATAAAAGGCAGGTTATTGGATATTCAAGGAAAGCACATTTATGTATTAGTATGTGAGAAATGGAAAGTATGGACTCCTTGGTGGATAGGTACAGTGAGTAAAGCTATGAAGGTAAAGAAAAAATATTGCTGGAAATATTTAAGCTGTTACAAGCTAACAAGGATCATTATTAAATGGCTTGTTGAAAAGCACAGCAATATGTTAGGAATGCAAAAAAGGAAGGTATGTCTAGATTTCAGGAATTAAGTGAAAACGAGATTTGAAAATAATTAATTCTGTAGTACCAAAAGTCACTTGCTATTCCATTTTGCTGAAACAGTTCTGGATTAATTTCATCATAACCTGCAGCTTTCCTGCAATTCAGGGACAACATAGCATCACTTTCTTCATGGGCACCTGCTGACCCTCAGTTTTCCTGATCATCATCACTAACATTCTTGCGATCAGTTGATGCCTATTCTCTAGTCCTTGAATTTTAATTTGACAAGTCTCCAAAATACTGACTCCACTTATTTAATGTGCTCTTAACCAATATGGGACCACAAGTATATTCACACATACACTTGGGAAAATTGCACTCAGGGATTAAAGAGAGTAATAGATTTTGTTGTTTATGATCAGCATCTGAAACACTTAGTTGTTGACACCAGTGTAATGAGAGGTGCAGTTGTAGGCTCTGATCATCACCTGTTAGTGTCATGGGTGAAACTGAATGTTGGTTGGAGAAGGAAGTAAAGGAAGATGCCTGTGGCAAAAAGAATAAAGGTTGAAAGGCTGTCTGAAGAACATCAGTGTTACTCTGATTTACTCAGTGAACATCTGAAGGCATGTGAGAGGGATGTAGAAAAGAAGTGGACAGGTTTTAAGAAATGTGTTGTCACTGCTGCTAAAGAAGTCTGTGGTACTGCAACAGTGGGTAACTTTAAAGGTGATGCTTGGTGGAACAGTGAGGTTAAAGAAGTAGTAAATAGAAAGAAGGAAGCTTAATTGGGGATGTTGCAAGGTAGAGTTTCTGAGGATGAATATCACTGTAAGAAGCATGATGCAGCAAAGCTGGTTTGCCAGAGTAAGGCAAAACATAGGAAGGAAAAGGAGGAAAGGCAGGATTTGACTTTTTGGAAAGATAGAAAAACATTCTGGAAGTACATAAGACATAGTAAAAACAGGGAAAATAAAATTCTAAGTTGTGTACAGAATAGGGTCGGATAAATGATATACAGTAGGAGCCCAATGAGCTAAGTGAAAGATAGGGTGAGTATTTCTGTTATTTCTTAGATCATGAAAGCAAATGTGATTCTGAGGCAGAAGCAGATGATGTCATAGTGAGAGATGGAAGCACTGGTGGGATCTCAAGAGACGAGGTGTGTAAAGCTCTAAAATCTCTTCAGAATGGTAAGGCTGCACTAATCAAATTTTTGCATTATGCATGATGATTGAAAAGTATTTGTTTGTTGGTAAAAAAGTGTTTGCAGCATTCATAGATTTAGAGACAGCTTATGACAAAATAAATAGGACTCTTCTGTCGAAGGTACTGAATAAATATGATATTAATGGGAATCTACTCAATAGTGTGAAAGCCATGTATGCTGGCAGCTTGCATGTGTACGAGTGAATGGTGTTTTATTGAAATGGTTTTCTATTGGTGCAGGAGTCGGACAAGGTTGTGTAATGTCACCCTGGCTGTTTAATATATTTATGGATGCATGCATGTGTGATGCCAAAATGGATAATACTGGTTTATGTCTTGGTAATATGCATGTGTGCTGATTGCTCTATGCTGATGACACAGTCCTGTTGGCAGAGAGCAAAAGTGAGTTGCAGAGAATGGTGTCCCAGATGTACAAAGTTTGTATGAAATTCAAACTGAGTATAAATAAGGGAAAAACCAAAGTTATGGTTTTTGAGTGAGGAACAGTTCGTACTGAATGCAAGATAAGTCTTAACGGCACAGAGATTGACCAGGTGAATGAGTTTGTATATTTAAAAAGTATGTTTGACAGAGAGAACAAATCCGATGGCAAAATTAGTAGGAGAGTGAATTCTTCATTGAAAGTCATAGTCTTGTCTTAGGAGGATTTCACAGGAATGATGGGTTTGCAAGGAAGTCCCAAATGACTGTATATGAAAGTGTAATTGTTTCTACTCTGATGTACAGCAGTGAAACCTGGGTGCTGCAGAAAAGACATAGGAGTTGTTTGCGTGCTGGGGAGATGCATAACTTAGGGGAGGGGAGGGTAGTAAGACGTGCTGATCATGTGAGGAATGAAGATGTGATGTGCAATTGTGTAATTGTGAGACAAAATGTTGTTAGTAAGGTGGAGGCTAATATTCTTCAGTGGTTTAGCCATGTTGAAAGAATGAGTGATGATGTGCTGACTAAGAGAATTTTTTCAGCCCAAGTGGCAGGAAAGAAAGGTAGAGGAAGGCCAAGGAAATCATGGGAGGACCAGATACAGGAAGGTCTGCTTGAGAAAAAGATTATGAGTATGAAGTACAAAAGGTCTTGTGTGCGCCATGTGGTGGATGTTAATGAAGCTCGAGCTGTGTGCCGAGATTATTGTACATGGAGACATTTGAGACACCAACAGTAAGTAAATTCTAGTTCTATCAGCTAAATGTGTACTTGGTACATGGTCTTTCTTTGGGCATCTAACTTCTGAATCTCAGAGAACAGCTTAATTATATATATATATATATATATATATATATATATATCATCATCATTGTCAACCATTATCAATCCACTGCTGGACGAAGGTCTCCCCAAGTTTCCTCCACAACGGTCTGTCTCGTGCCAGTCTCCTCCATGTCACCCCTGCATACTTTCGAATTTCATTCACCCATCTCCCATGTGGTCTTCTTCTGGGTCTTTTCCTGTCCCTTGGAATCCAATCTAAAATTTCGGCTGTCCATCGATGATCTGTCTTTCTGGCAGTATGTCCAGCCCATTGCCATTTCAGGGATTTAACTCTGATCATGATGTCTTCCACTCTTGTCATTTTTCGGATCCACGTGTTCCTCTTATCTCTCCTGGTTACACCAAGCATGCACCTCTCCATGTTACTTTGAGTTGTCTGCAGCCTTTGTATGTCTCTTTTAGTTAAGGTCCACGTCTCTGCACCATACGTAAGCACTGGAAGGATGCATTGATCAAACACTTTTCTTTTAAGACATAATGGCATATTGCTCTTGAAAATTATGCTGTTTCTTCCAAAAGCTCTCCAGGCAAGTTTTGTACGCCGATTAATTTCTTCATCAATGTGACCCTCACTTGATATCTGCTGTCCAAGATAAACGTACCTGTCTGTTATCTCCAGCTTTTCTCCATCAATCGATAAATCTTCATTTCTTGTAAAAGCATTGAACATCACTTTTGTCTTCTGAAAGTTCATTTTTAATCCCACTTCTTTACTCTTGTCAGCAAGTTCCTGGATCATACTCTGCAGCTCTGATGGGGTAGTTGCAAAAATGACTACGTCATCAGCAAAACGTAGGTGGGTTAGATAATCTCCATTAATCTTTATCCCCTTGTTTGCCCAGCTTAGCGACTGAAAAACACCCTCCAATGTGGCATTAAAGAGCTTCGGAGATATGGTGTCACCTTGTATATATATGCATGCATGCATGCATGTATGTATGTATGTATGTATGTATGTATGTATGTATGTATGTATGTAACCAATATGTGAATCTGTCTTTGTCAAATAATTGTAGCTTTTCCACTGTTTCTCATATGTTTAACAAGAATCTCGAACAATTAAAGATTATTTTCAAATGTCTTTTTCACTTAATTCCTGAAATCTAGACACCTTCCTTTCATGTATTCCTTAATTATAGCTATTCGTCGTTAGTTAATATCCATTTAATATAATGGTTTAACTGCTGCAACTTTTTACATGTTACAAACGCATTTCTCGATTGGAAATTATTATAATTACTGCAAGAAATTAGATAGGCAAAGTTCGTTACGTACCTTTTTGGTTGTAATAGTTGTTGGTCTAGTCGTCGTCGTGTTATTCTTCACTCGATTCTTGAGTTTAAACATTCTCACAACGACGACTAGATTCTTGAGTTTAAACAGAATTGAGTGAAGAGTAACTCAACGATGACTACATCAACAACTATTACAACCATAATAAACATATAAAATGAGCGAAACACACAGAGTCACGTACGGTTAAAGGTTCGTTTAGTGGTAGCTTTCGGTCATCCGACAACCTTGATCAGCCGCCCCGGTGGCGCAGTGGTCTAAGCGATGGCCTCTGATCATTCGTCCGAACGGGGTCAGGGTTCGAATCCCAGTGAGGCATGGATGTTGTGTTTGTCTTACGGCACTGGTTCTCTCCCTTCCCTGGAACCAGTGACCCTAAATTAGGGACGGGCAACTGCTTATAGCCCATTGAGTTGCTTGCGGTGGTCGTTAAACCTCCAATAAAAAAAAAAAAAAAACCTTGATCACCCGCGATCGACTGGATGCGCTGGTTGCTAGAACTACAATTTGAAGTTGGGGTGTTGGAAATGTTGCCAGATTTTAGAAGAGAGATCCAAATAAATGAGATTTGGTGAGGGGTCTCTGAATTGCAGTTTTTGGTGAACAAAATTTCAATGCTCTGTTGAAAACACAGATGCCTTGTTGATGAAAGGGGCAACTTTTTTGGTTTCTTTCCAAATGGACAGTTCCGTGACTATAACACAAACATATGAAATGAGCGAAACACACGACTGTGTTTCGCTTGTTTTATATGTTTATGTGTTATTGTCGCATGAAGCCTGAGTTTTAAACCATATTACAACCAAAAAGGTAAGTAACCAACTTCAAATATCTAATTTTTTGCGTAATTATAATAATTTCCAATTGAGAAATGCATTTGACACAAAAGAAAGGTAACATGTAAAAAGTTGCAGCAGTTAAACCAGTACATTAAATGGATATTAACTAAAGACGAATATGTTTTAAACATGAAAAAACCATTAGAAAGAACCACTCACTCACCATAAAGATCATGGTAACCTCCAATGACAACACACTTCCAACACGTCATTCATCGTGATGTAACTGGGCTTCCAAGGTTTACAGACTTCTTGCTTACGCTTCTTATTTTCGGGTGTGAAACATCGTATTTTTTTTTCTTTTCCTTAGCCTTATAAGATGTTACTATAATGCTTGTCAATTCGATAAAAAATCACACATACAACTCATTCATACAATTCAAGTAAAAACTATGTACATAACCTTACATTCACAGGTGATTAAACCTTGGTCAACTCTAATTATCAAACTCCTCCTTCTGTTTCATAACCTCTGCTACTCCCACTGCAAGTGTCACACCCATTCAGCCCCTCACATCCAATCCTCTAGTACTTTCAACAGGCCCCTGTCATCTTCAGGAGGCAGGTGTGTCTCACCCGCCCACCACAGCTCAAGTGAGCAGAGCCATCGAGGCCTGGGCTCCAGTCGCTATCTCTGAATCGTTGTGTCTCTGGCGCCATCTATTGTCCCTGCTGCTCTTTTTTCCCCTCTTTCTTTTTACGCTGCTGTTCAATTTTTATTAGGGCTTTCCATTGTTCGTTTAGGTTACTTGGCTCATTAATGTTGCATAATCTTGATCTGTTTTTTTCAATTAACACTGATTCTGCAATTCTTAACTGCTTTTCGTTTTTACAGCTCTTAATAATTTTAATATCTTCAAACCTTGGACATTTTTGATTTTCCATACAGTATTGGGTCAATGCTGTCTTAGCTTCTTTTTATTCCAATTATTAATATGCTGGTTCAATCTATACTTTAATTTATTCTTGGTGCTGCCTATATATGACACAGGTGGTTGCTGGTTTATTGGGATTTCATAAATTCCTGCTCTATCTAATTGGCTAATTTTTTCATTTTTAATCACTAAATTTTTTACAGTAAGTACCTGATTTCCTACCTGTATGCCATACTTGTCACAAACTTTATTAATTTCTGCTGAAACATTTTTTTTTTGTAAAATATGTAGGAGCAATACCATATATAGAAAATGTTTCAGCAGAAATTAATAAAGTTTGTGGCAAGTATGGCATACAGGTAGGAAATCAGGTACTTACTGTAAAAAATTTAGTGATTAAAAATGAAAAAATTAGCCAATTAGATAGAGCAGGAATTTATGAAATCCCAATAAACCAGCAACCACCTGTGTCATATATAGGCAGCACCAAGAATAAATTAAAGTATAGATTGAACCAGCGTATTAATAATTGGAATAAAAAAGAAGCTAAGACAGCATTGACCCAATACTGTATGGAAAATCAAAAATGTCCAAGGTTTGAAGATATTAAAATTATTAAGAGCTGTAAAAACGAAAAGCAGTTAAGAATTGCAGAATCAGTGTTAATTGAAAAAAACAGATCAAGATTATGCAACATTAATGAGCCAAGTAACCTAAATGAACAATGGAAAGCCCTAATAAAAATTGAACAGCAGCGTAAAAAGAAAGAGGGGAAAAAAGAGCAGCAGGGACAATAGATGGCGCCAGAGACACAACGATTCAGAGATAGCGACTGGAGCCCAGGCCTCGATGGCTCTGCTCACTTGAGCTGTGGTGGGCGGGTGAGACACACCTGCCTCCTGAAGATGACAGGGGCCTGTTGAAAGTACTAGAGGATTGGATGTGAGGGGCTGAATGGGTGTGACACTTGCAGTGGGAGTAGCAGAGGTTATGAAACAGAAGGAGGAGTTTGATAATTAGAGTTGACCAAGGTTTAATCACCTGTGAATGTAAGGTTATGTACATAGTTTTTACTTGAATTGTATGAATGAGTTGTATGTGTGATTTTTTATCGAATTGACAAGCATTATAGTAACATCTTATAAGGCTAAGGAAAAGAAAAAAAAATATGATGTTTCACACCCGAAAATAAGAAGCGTAAGCAAGAAGTCTGTAAACCTTGGAAGCCCAGTTACATCACGATGAATGACGTGTTGGAAGTGTGTTGTCATTGGAGGTTACCATGATCTTTATGGTGAGTGAGTGGTTCTTTCTAATGGTTTTTTCATTTATGAATTGCACATAAACTATGCGCACTTTGCAAGAGGTTAATACCTTAAAAGTGCAAATATAATAATTGTTTTAAACATGTTTTTTCATCTCGATATATCGAGAAATACGTATAATTAATTAATTATAGCTATGCTTTTCAATAAGCCATTTAATAATAATCTTTGTTTGTAACAACTTAAACATTTCCAGCTATCTTTTTTTTTTTTTACTTTACCTTCATAGCTTTACTTACTGTACCTGTTCACCAAGGAGTCCATACTTTCCAATAATTTCATCGTAACTAGCAAAGCTGTAAGTTATGATGAAATTAATCCCAAACTGCTTCTTAAAAAGGACATAGCAAGTGCCTTTTGGTAGCACAGAATTTATGAAAACTGGTGTGGTACCTGAGGATTAGCAGAAATCAATCACTGTGAAAGTTTAGAAGAAATAGGGAAGGAAGGATTTGTGTAACAACTAGGGTAGCTCCTAAATTCACATACCTTACAAGTTTTACTCAAGTAATTTGAGTAAAAGGCTTACAAAGGTGGTGGAAAATCAGCTGAGTGAAGAGTGTGGCTTCAGGAAGGCTTGGGGATGTCAGGATAATGATATATTTGCATTCAACCGGCTTTCTGAAAAGTTTCATGAGATGACTGTGGATTTATGTGTACCATTATAGACTTGAAAATGTTTTTGTTCAGGTACTTAAGAACCAAATACACATGTTTTAAAATGGGTAAGAAAGGCAAGCTCTTAAAATTGGTCACAAGCCTGCTCAACAATGACGACAGAAAGAAGTAGTGCTAAATGGTTTGAAATTAACTCTATATTATAACAGATGTAGGCTCTCCCCATTTTTTTGTTTGTGATTTATATGAATCTGCTGCTTTAGAGAAAGCAACTCACTATTCGATGATGAAGTCAATTATTCTGATGTCAGCAGTTTGATGCACGCCGATGCCTTATTGCCAACTTTTAAGACTGCAAATATGTTACAGCATAACTTCATTATGCTGAGTGGGATATGTGAAAAAATATGGGATGATCAATGGTTCTAAGCTAAACACAAAATATTAGTTATGTAGTACAGGAAACAGGATGCAAGAGGTCACAGACTTTAATCATATGGATGTGATTATTAATCAACAGGAAATCTCAATAGGGATCAGACAACAAAAGGAACAAAGCCACAAAGTCACTTATCTGTATAAATATATTTCCACTGTAAAAGGAGGTTTGACAGGAAGCTAAACTGGTTGCATACAATGCATTATATACACCTACCCCTCTTTATGACAGTGAAACTTGGGTAATAAGTAAGGGATCTCTTCTCAAAGGTCAGAAACAGTGGGCATGCGAGTGCTAAGAGAAGTACCACAAAAATAGGCGAACTGAATGGCATAACAGACTTTGGTAATGCTAAAATCTGAAAAACCCCATGCTTTTCTATGGTAGAAGTTCATGGGAGCATACTGAAGTTGTCTGGACATGTGTGTTCAATGAGAGATGAAAGATGACTTTGACAGGAAACATTATGGTACCAGGTTGATGACCAAGAAGGAGACCTAGGAACAAGGTGAATTGAGGATATAAAATCAGCATTAAAGATTAAGGATCATTCAGAAGTTCTACTTAACATGTGTAGGCAAGTTCAGGAGAGTTGGGAATTCTAATAAGCACACACATGCACGCACATTCCCCTGCATGACATTACTTTAACATGAGTTAAACAAATTTTTCCAAATATTTTTCAAAATGGAAAACATGTCTGTTAAAATTTAAACATTTAGAAAAGAACATACATTAAAAGCTATTTCTGATAGCTCAAACTGCAAAAGAACCTTACTTTTAAATTGGAAACAAAATATTTTTTATAGAATATGCAAAAAGAACTATTACCTACTAATCTAAGTTCTAGACTACTATGCAAAATAGTACGACAGAAATAGCAAACCACAACTTACTATTATATCTTATAAAACCTTATTTGAAAGGAATACTGGCCTAAAACCAATATTACCTTTCCATCCTAATTTTTTTTTTTTTTGAGAAAAAAAAGTGTGAAAGCAAATTTAGGAAAAAGAACCAGAACATCATAAATTTTGACATATTCTACATACATTTTAGTGATTTTTCAACAATAGGTGATCTACATTTATGGAAAATTGAATGCTGTTGTATGTAAAGTGAAAATTATGACACAGATGCATCACTTTAAAATCACTTCAGTGAACTGTCTCATTGTATTTAAGGCATTTTAGATATAAGAAGATAACCAAACTTACCATATTTATGAGACTTTTCTAATTTGTCTGTCATTATAGTTAGATTGTACATTGAAGACTGCTTTGGCACTAGGGTAAGTAATGCACCATCAGGGACCTATTCGGAAAAATTTCATCAAAACATAGTATTTCTAGAGATTTATAAATCAAACACACAGTTATTCATTACTAAAAATCTCAGCAAAGGAAGTTACAGTCTTGATACCCAAAGAATGAGATTATTGCTTCACTTATAACTTGGTCATTAACTTTTCCAGCTTGAGAATGAACTGCTATTCATGGTTAAATAGGCACTGCAAAAAAGCAGTGCAATTCTTTGTGTGCCGGAGATATGTGCAATTCACATGGAGTTTACAGAAAAACTTGTCCTGTTCTCGTATGGAATGAACATGTTTGCAGATTTGTAACATGAAACAATTTAAAACTTGTCCTGTTCTCGTATGGAACGAGCATGTTTGCAGATTTGTAACATGAAACAATTTTGTTAGTACAGTGCAAGCAAATAAAATTTTTTTTGACCATATCTGGACAGAACAAATGATGAGATACTAAACGAATTCACTCAAGCTAAGTGACACAAAAGAAAGTTATAGGAGTCCAAAGAAATAATCAGATTCAGAAATGCCTGAAAAGTATAAGGACTATGAATAGTAAGTGACCATGTATGAGATGTGTAACAGATGTGTGTGAAGTGAGAGTTGCGTGTCAAGACTAAGTATAAGGACTATGAATAGTAAGTGACCATGTATGAGATGTGTAACAGATGTGTGTGAAGTGAGAGTTGCAGGTCAAGACTAAGTATAAGGACTATGAATAGTAAGTGACCATGTATGAGATGTGTAACAGATGTGTGTGAAGTTAGAGTTGCGGGTCAAGACTGCCATACATGGAGAGGTTTGATACATTTTCAACTCTAAGTACAATTCAACAACATAAATAATTATATTTTATGATACTGTTTTTCTTTGAGAACAACAACCCCCTGGGATTCATTCATTTATTTATTAAGAAAAATTGGGCAAAAGAGTGCCAAAACAGAGCACATATATGAAAAGGTAAGCTCGGGTTATGAGAATACCAACCATTAATCAACTGGAAAGCCAGCTGACCCCTGAAGTCAAAATGTTTGTTCCATCACTTTATTAGAGTAATGCCTACATAGACAACACTTATTGTATTAAAGCAGTCCATACAGGAATGCACATTTGTCAAGTAGAGACACCCCAGAGTTACTTTACACTGAGCAAACAAATATGGGCAGAGAACCTGAGTTCACTTTTAAGAATCAAGGTGAACTTTCAAACACAAAGGATATCTCCACTTGATAACATAATACAGGGTGATATCTTTTATTCAGAACCCTTGGAACATGGGGTTTTCTGGATAAATAGTTTTTCCATGATTTGGAGCACCATGCCTAAAATCTGCTAAAATACATTAAAACAAGATTGCTTAAACTTAGGTACTAAAAAACACTTAAGTTTTAGAAGTCCTTATTGTGCTGTCCCACAAGCAGAACCCTTTTCAGAAGTCTGCATTACAGAAAGGAAAATCTAAAAATCTTCTGCAAGAAAAAGAGATAACTAAATGTTAAATTGTCATAAAATTTATTACACCACCAGTGGTGAAGCAGAATATTTTTTAGTGAGCCAGTTTACAATTTTGATAACAATATACATTAGCATTTAGTTGCAATAGTCAAAAACTGGCTTTACTGTGAAAAGAAATGCAGAAGCAAAAATAAAAATCTTATTTTATTCAGAATCTAAACTTCAGCATTCCTTAGATAATTTTTGACTTTCAAATATCATATCCAGAAAGTTCAAGAAAAAATGACCCCCCTTTTTTTTATCTTTGCACATTTAATTAACAGATAAAGCTTTTCATCTCCCTCCAGCCAAAAGATATTCTGCCTGATAGACATTCTGTTCTTGTGATTTCCTACAGTAATAGTAGGGGCCACATAGGGTGATGACTTAGATGATCGTGCTGCAGTAGTGACCATGTCAACTTCAGACACAACACTGATTTGGCATTTCACATTTTAAGGTCATACTTGGCCATTTTGTTTCATTAAAAAAATCTATTGATACGAAAATTGGGTCTAAATTAATTACTATTAAAAAGAGGGACGGACTTAATGGGCGTGGTTAAGTTATGGTGATAATGAAATTAAATATTTGGCCTATTGCAAATTAAATTGGAAAATTAACTTATTTTAATTGGGAAAGTCGTGTAATTCTCTTTGTCTGGGTGGGCACAGAGGAATTAAAGATATCGCTTCTGGGCGTCCGCTTAGCAACAAAGGGACCACCCAGTCGGCAACTGAGAGGCACACAGACTCTCATAAATACGGGTTCAAGTGTGCCATTAGTGCCAAAAATCTGTAGGGAACGCGGAAAATTATGATTATGAGGGAGCGAGGGTCAGAAACGATCCCGGCGGGAACGACGGCGCTCCGTGAGAAATCTCAAGTGTTGACTGAGAAAAAGCAGATGAGGCCCACGTGACAGAGAATAGCTGAAAAGTAGGAAAGGAAGAAAACAGTTAGTTATCTCGGTACGCTGATGCAGGACAGACAGAGAGAAAGCTCGCAAGAAGGGTCGACGTAGCTGTAAATCGTACGATCCCGCTAGGAGCGAAACCTGACACCCGACGCTTACGTAAGATAGCACAGTACTTTAGGCGCAGGGTAAGCTGCTTAGTACGATGGTAAAGAGAGGGCTTAACAATAATTAGGCGGCCGCGTAAGAACCCCCAAAGATGCTAAAGTGAGAATGCCAACCAACAAGCATTAGTAAAACATGATTAGCGAACCAGCCTTCCTAAAATGCCGTCTCTATTCCAACTGTGGAGTTCGCTGACCTTTCCGAAGCAGTATGTGAACATTTCTTCCTGGCTGCGCCGACGGACTTTCTTCACGGAGTTCGCAAGAGATACCCCTGTCCTTTCTGCAGCCCCTCCCCCTGCCTGATGGGCGAAAAGAAGTCAGCTGTGGATGTTACTTTCCCCCCATCCCACGAACAGATGGGGAAGAGTGGAGAAATTCTCAGCGACTTCCAAAGAAAGAGAAAAAAAGCAAGAAATCAGTGGACCCTCTGCGACACCCAGGTGAAAAATAAACCATCATCCACTACTATTACAGAGGTGTATGTGTGTGTGTGTGTAAGTGATACCGAAAGAGTTATTTCTGTAACCTGGATTATAAAAACCAGAAATCAACAGTATGTGAGTGCCTTTTGTTTTTGTCCATTGTTATCCTGTTACTGAGCGGAGGAACTGAGAACATTAAATGAACCCTGACTCTAAATTTGAACTTTGATATGCCCTTTAGAGGCGGAAATCTGATCTTGTAATCCTTAGGTAGATGATATTAGCTCCGATAGGGAGCGAAACCTGTGTTTGTATCACCGTGGGCAATGCCCCGGGATAGAGTTTCCTCAATAATGCCCCGGGATAGAGTTTTCACAATAAAGCTGTTTAATTGTTAATATTGCTCTATTCGTTCCATAGGCTCTGGTGTTGTGGATAATTCCTTGTATCAAATCTCTGTGTTTTCAGCGAGTATCATGTTCTCGCCCATTTATACCAGCTCCCGAACTAAAAGAACCTACAAGTCTCGTTCTTATCGATTGGTGACAAGTGGCGATAAATTATACCGCTCGACACGTTCAGATCAAATGGTGGCAAGCGGTGAATACATAATCCGGCTTGGTCTGGAGTTCGTATCACTATGTTTCCTAACATGTTGCTTTTTCAACCTCACCAGCCTACTCCCTTGATTATACAAAAGTTTCATGGAAATAAAATTTCCCCGCAATCAAAACAGCAAATACACACACAGCTAGTGTCACATTTAACTTGATTTGTAAAATAGGGATCGGTGTAAGGCTTTCTGTTTGAAACAAATTCTGTGAATTTACCAAACAATTTTGCGAAGTTAGCCAATAGTTTTGAGAAATATTACGTGAACTTGTGAAAATGACGTTGTGGTGCGTGGGGAGAATGGGGACATTTGTTAATATCATTAAACCCTATACATTGTATAATAGTAAAATTAAAAAAAAAAAAAAGCTTTACCTTACCAATCTAACTAAAATAAAGCTACCTAAGAGAAAAAAAAAATATGTCATATTGGCTTCTGGAATGCCACATAACACAGCTGTGAAAGCAAGAAGGACTTAAAAACACATACTAGCTTTAAAGTTGAAAGAAAACAATACATATAATCAAGTCACTTTGGTTAAAACAAACAACTAAATGCAATGAAATAGAAGAATTACATATAAAATCTATTAACTATTAAGTGCAGCATTACATCATGGAGGAAAGGGGGGGGGATGTTAAAAATGAATGAAAATTTCCTTTCCTTGCTTTAAAACTGAAAGAAATCTGTAAATACCCACCAAAATGTTAATGTCAGCTTCAAAACTGAAAGAAAACTGAAGAATATCTAATCTAGATAAGGCCATTTCACTGAAAAGAGAAAAATATAAACAAACAAACAAACAAACAAACACACACACACACACACACACACACACACACACACACACACACACACACACACACACACACACACACACACACACACACACTGCAGACAAAAGTATTTGGACATATCCACATAAATGTGCATTTGCAAGATCAGATGTGAACACACTATATATACAGAAAAACGTTGCCACACCTGTCAGACCGCATTGGAAGTGACTATGCTGTGCGGAGCTGAACTGATGGACTTTGAAAGAGGCATGGTGGTCGGAAACCACCTGAATATGCAATTGGTATGTAGCACTGCTGCTCTTCTGGGATTCCAAAAATCCATTGTTGCTGATGCTCTTCATTGATGAAAAGCAGATGATGCCACTACAACAAAGTTGTACTCTGGGAGGCCACAAAAACTCAGTGATTGTGCTAAACAAAGCATATTGCAGGATGTAATGAAGGCACATGCATGTCCATTGCCACAGCCTGACCGGTGAAGTCCCACAAGCCACTGGATAATCTATTTGCACCAGAAGTCTGTTGAAAGCTGCATGCCCACTGTTACCATGCCATGTCAGCTGTGCAGAAGTCCTACATAACATAAGGCAATGCTACACAATGAATATAGTGGCCTCTCTCACTATTCACAGGCAACTGAAGAGGGGAAGATGGTCGTGTGGAGTGATGAAACACGCTACTCACTCTTTCATTGGGATGAATGTATGGAACACTATCAAGTGGACAGCATTGTCCCTTCAGCAAAGTTTGGAGGGGGATCTGTGATGGTGTGGATATATTTCAGCTGGGAAGGACTGTCATTTGGTTGTGGTGCCCCTTCTAGCCTAATGACCACCAGGTATGAAGATTTTCTAAACTATTTTGCACTACCTACACTGCGGCAATACTTTGGCATAGATCCAAACCTGTTCGAGCACAATTGAGCACCTTGCCACACTGTGAGGTCTGTCCAGACCTGGTTTGAGAAGCAGAACATCCAAATGTTGGATTGGCCAACTCCAAATCCCAATTACAGCTGTAAGAACTTCCTCTGTGGCAACTCTGCAGGAGGAATGGAAGAAAATTGCGGTACAGACCTATTGTCCTCTCGTGGAAAGCATGCCTAGAAGGATCACTGCAGTCCTAATGGGCAAAGGTGGGTCAACTATGCACTGATTTTGGCTAATAAAAATGCTCTTGTTTTCATATGACATACACTGGCATGCAAAAATTAAGGACGAGACAGTTTTTCGAATGTAACGTTGTGCAGAAGAGCTCCACATCAACTCAAATCATACCATAAGATCCCCAAGATGTAAGAATATGGGACAAGTGAGCAAAACCGTCCAAACAAGGAATCCAAAGGATACAAAGGCACTTTATTGAAAAGGTAGTTTTGAGCACAACTGGACAGAAACATCCATGTGACAGGCGGCTGCCAAGAAAAATCCAGTCTTTAGTAGGGGATATGATCACCTCTGACTGCGTTGCAGGATTTACAATGTCTGTCCATGCTGAGGATGAGGTTGTCAAGGAGCTGTTGAGGCATTGCGACCCACTCCTTTTGTAGCGCCAATCGCAGCTGCGGTGACGTGCTGCCAAGTGTCTCCCGAGAAGATCCCACACGTGTTCGATTGGATTTAGGTCCGGGGACCTTGCGGGCCAATCCATGCGTTGAATATCTTCACTCTCCAACAGCTCTGTGACAGCCACTGCATGATGAGGTGTAGCGTTGTCGTCCATGAAGAGGAACTCGGGACCCACAGCACCTCTAAACAGACGCACGTGAGGCAGGAGAACCTCGGTACAACAGCGGACACCAGTGACTGAACCTCCTTGGAAGATGTGTAGGTCAGTACGGCTACCGAGCATGATACCGCCCCAAACGAGAACTCCGCCACCTCCAAACCGGTCCCTTTCGATGATGTTGGAGATGTGATTGTGTGTTCCCTGCTCTCTCCAGATGTGTATACGTCCAGAATCGCTCGTCAGACTAAATCGGCTCTCATCCGTAAAGAGAACTCGACCCCATTGCTGATGTGTCCAGTTTTTGTGTTCCTGGCACAACAGAAACTGCCATCTCCGATGAGCAGGCGTTAATGGCACACACAGTACTGGTAGTCGTGCAAATAGACCACCTTTGTGCAGCCTCCTGGCCACGGTAAAACGCGATAACGGACGTCCAGCTGTCTGTTGCATGTGTCTTGTGATTTCTCCCACTGTCTGCCATCTGTCTCTTCTCACCTGTAGGACAATATACCGGTCGTCTGCCCCCGTGGTTACTCGTGGACGACCACTGCTAAACTCTCAGACAGCTGTTCCTGTAGTTTGAAATGCTCTCCAAGCTCGTGAAACGATGCTGTGAGCGATTCCGAACTCCTCGGCCACACTAGTCACACTTCGACCTTCTTCCAACTTCCCAATGACGCAACCTCGGGTAAAGTCATCCAGATGTCGTCTACTGGATTGCCTTTTGGCCATATCACACGGTGGCAGCAACTCGACGTCGTTCAAACCGATGTACACCGTGCAATAGCTTTCACCGAATTGCTGAGCGTACACCGCCCGTGTGCTTTATATACTTCGACCCCCCCCCCCGCACATCATGCTGCATATATGTGCATGCCCTACCGTACCGGACCCTAGTCTATCTCCTGAGTGGTCTTTCGGTCCGTTCTGCCTGCTCGTTCCGCTGTTATGTTAATTTCTCCTCTTCGCCCTTAATTTTTGCACACCAGTGTAGGTGTCCAAATACTTTTGTCTACATAATGTAAATATAACATTAAAAAAATTCCACTTCTGAGTTCCTGTTGCATCATGTAATGGCCCTGGAAATGGGTGAGGAGTAATGTTGAAATTTCACTTCCTATCTTCAAAAGAAAAAAGTAAATCTATCTGAGATGAAGTCATTTGTGGACAAAACAATAATAATAACAAACAAAACAACAACAAAAACCCATGCAGCTGCCAGCTACCCAAAGGCTGTTTTTTGCAGAATTATTTTGTGAGGGGCAATGACATGGCTTTGTGAAAGTGCCAAAATATCAGATTCACCTGCACATTCTTCACAAAAACAACACATTAACCAATACATTGATGCGACATTTATGTTGATTCTACTAAGGGATGGATTATTGTATGGTGGTTCATTAACATCAATTTTTTTTTTTGCAGCACAACAATACTTCACACAATCATGATGCCCCTCATACTATTATCTCGTTTTCAATTTAGAACCACCAAATTTGGTATACTATCTCATGGTGTTCTAACTTAAACGGTAGACGGTTTTTTGTAAAGGGTCGGAGCCCGGGGTTCAGAGCCTCCCCCCATAAATTTTTTTCGTGAATTCCACAGTTTTCAATTTAGAACCACCAAATTTGGTATACTATATTATGGTACTCTAACTTAGACGGTAGACGGTTTTCAGAACGGGTCAGGCAAAGGGGGTTAACCCCCCTACACACAAAACTTTTGTAAAATCTATAGTTTTCAATTTAGAACCACCAAATTTTGTATACTATCTCATGGTACTCTAACTTAGACGGTAGAAGGTTTTTGGAAGGGGTCAAGGCCCGGGGGTAAGACCTCCCCCACATAAAATTTTTTCTTAAAATCTATATTTTTCAATTCAGAACCACCAAATTTTGTGTCATGAAACTCTAACTTAGCGGGAGACGGTTTTTGGAACGGGTCGGGGGTCGGAGCAACCCCCCCCCATCGTACAAAATTTTAAATTTTCGTAAAATCTACAGTTTTCAATTTCATCATCATCATCATTGTCAACCATTATCAATCCACTGCTGGACGAAGGTCTCCCCAAGTTTCCTCCACAACGGTCTGTCTTGTGCCAGTCTCCTCCATGTCACTCCCGCATATTTACGAATTTCATCCACCCATCTCCCATGTGGTCTTTTTCTGGGTCTTTTCCTGTCCCTTGGAATCCAATCTAAAATTTCGGCTGTCCATCTATGGTCTGTCCTTCTGGCAGTATGTCCAGCCCATTGCCATTTCAGGGATTTAACTCTGATCATGATGTCTTCCACTCTCGTCATTTTTCGGATCCACAAGTTCCTCTTCTTATCTCTCCTGGTTATACCAAGCATGCACCTCTCCATGCTGCTTTGAGTTGTCTGCAGCCTTTGTATGTCTCTTTTAGTTAAGGTCCACGTCTCTGCACCATACGTAAGCACTGGAAGGATGCATTGATCAAACACTTTTCTTTTAAGACATAATGGCATATTGCTCTTGAAAATTATGCTGTTTGTTCCAAAAGCTCTCCAGGCAAGTTTTGTACGCCGATTAATTTCTTCATCAATGTGACCCTCACTTGATATCTGCTGTCCAAGATAAACATACGTATCTGTTATCTCCAGTTTTTCTCCATCAATCGATAAATCTTCATTTCTTGTAAAAGCATTGAACATCACTTTTGTCTTCTGAAAGTTCATTTTTAATCCCACTTCTTTACTCTTGTCAGCAAGTTCCTGGATCATACTCTGCAGCTCTGATGGGGTAGTTGCAAAAATGACTACGTCATCAGCAAAACGAAGGTGGGTTAGATAATCTCCATTAATCTTTATCCCTTTGTTTTCCCAGTTCAGTGATTGAAAGACATTTTCCAATGTGGCATTAAAGAGCTTCGGAGATATGGTGTCACCTTGTCTCACTCCTTTTCCAATTTTTATGTGTGTTGTATTTTCAAACAGCCGAATCTTTGCACTTGCATTTTCATAGATGTTATTAATAATATTAATGTATGCATCTTCAATACCGCAGGATTTCAGAGCCGTGGTAACTGCTGATGGTTTCACCGAATCAAAGGCTTTTTCATAATCGATAAAAGCCATGCACAATGGAAGTTCATATTCCCTCGCTCTTTCAATTACTTCTCTCAGTACATGGATATGATCTATTGTGCTGTAGCCACTCCTGAATCCAGCTTGCTCTCTCGGTTGAGCCATGTCCAGTGTTACCTTCAAGCGGTGTGAAAGAACTTTAGTGAAGATTTTATAAACCACTGATAGGAGGCTGATAGGTCTGTAGTTCCTGAGATCCTCAATGTCACCTTTTTTATGTAGCAGGATCATTGTAGCAATTTACAACCACCAAATTTGGAATACTATGTCATGGTATTCTAACTTAGACTGTAGATGGTTTTTGGAAAGGGTCGGAGCCCTGGGTTCAGAGCCCCCTACGAAATTTCGTAAAATCTAGTTTTCAATTTAGAACCACCAAATTCGGTATACTATATCATGGCACTCTAACTTTAGACGGTAGACGGTTTTTGGAACAGGTTGGGGCCCGGGGGTTAGGGCCCCCCCCCCCGTACAAAATTTTCGTAAAATACACCGTTTTCAATTTAGAACCACCAAATATGGTATACTATCTCATGCTGTTCTAACTTAGACTGTAGACGGTTTTTTGTAAAGGGTTGGAGCCCGGGGTTCAGACATAAAAAAATTATAATAATAAAAAATAAAATCTACAGTTTTCAATTTAGAACCACCAAATTTGGTATACTATAACATGGTACTCTAACTTAGACGGTACAGTTTTCAGAACACGTCGGGGCACGGGGGTTAGAATCCCCTCTCCGACAAAATTTTCGTAAAATCAACAGTTTTCAATTTAGAACCACCAAATTTGGTATACTATCTCATGGTACTCTAACTTAGATGGTGGATGGCTTTTGGAATAGGTCAAGGCGGAGGGGGGGGGGGAAAGAGCCCCACACATACAACATTTTCGTAAAATCTATAGTTTTCAATTTAGAACCAACAAATTTGGTATCATGAAACTCTTAGACGGGAGACTGTTTTTTGAACAGGTCATGGCACGGTGGCTCAGAGCCCCCCCCCCGTACAAAATTTTCGCAAAATATACCGTTTTCAATTTACAACCACCTAATTTGGTATACTATCTCATGGTGTTCTAACTTAGACGGTAGACGGTTTTTTGTAAAGGGGTCAGAGCCTGGGGTTCAGAGCCCCCCCCCCCAATTTTTTTTTCTTGAAATCCACAGTTTTCAATTTAGAACCACCAAATTTGGTATACTATATCATAGTACTCTAACTTAGACGGTAAACGGTTTTCAGAACGCGTCGGGGCTCTGGGGGTTAGACCCCCCCCCCCCGTCAAAATTTTCGTAAAATCTACATTTTTCAATTCAGAACCACCAAATCTGGTATTCTAACTTACACCTCGTGGTATTCTAACTTAAACTGTAGACGGGTTTTGGAAGCGGTTGGGGCCCGGGGGTCAGAGCCCCCCTACAAAATTGCTGTAAAATCTAGTTTTCAATTTAAAACCACCAAATTTGGTATATTATCTCATGGTACTCTAACTTAGACGGTAGACAGTTTTTGGAACGGGTCGGGGCCTTAGGGGTTTAGAGCCCCCATACAAAATTTTCATAAAATCTACATTTCAAAATTGCCTTTATTCTTCAGTAAAATAACATTTCTATGTACATGACAATGGAATTCTGCCAATAAATACAGCGGTATATACATCAGCTGGAAAGTTCCAGTGAAACGTAAAACAAAATATTGTTAAAATCATAAAAAAATTATTTCGCCACGTAGGGCGAAGGAGAGGCAGACAATAAAGCACGAGCGATACAAACGAAAATGTTTACCTACAGTATTGCAGACAGGGCAAGACATGATTCTATACTATGCACAAATTCCAATTAAGCATTACTACCATACTAAAGATTAAACATTAGGTACTAATTCACAGAAATGCAACAGTGATGCTACATTCAAAATTTACAACATATGTACAGAAGTATTCAGTGACAAGGGGAAATAACGCTAAATGTACTCAGAAGGGCATCTTGTTACATTATATTATACACACAGTGACTAATATTTTAAAAAATATTCAACATAATGAAGGGGACATTGCGTGGGCAGTAAACTGTGCAGAAGGAAGAATTATATACAACAACATAAAACCCAACATTATCGAAGAGAACATGGGAAACATGGTGAGCTATCTTCAATGGCACATTAAAACAGAAAAATCACAAATAGCGAAGCACCAAAATTAATACGTAAAAACATGATTTGTTACAGTGAACGTGGGCGACAACAAAAATCCCACTTATAGGTTGAGATGTAACTGCAAATTGTGGATATGAAACCACCCAGCCGATTGGGCCCAAGTGGATTGAAAAACACTATCGGTGTTTGTTCAGGCAGCACGAGAGTGCTCCATTTGGAGGCGAGTGGTTAACCGTGCTAGGAAGCGTCTCCGAATGATAGCACTTGCCTCCTGAGGAGGTGGAATAAGAGCGGAGAAGCGTTGTTGAAGATGGAAAGCATAGACAGTGAACTTCACAAGAATAAAAATATAACGGCACACAGGAGGCAAGTGAGTAGGTGGATGCTTAGTTTGGAGTAGCCAAGCATATGCAAGAAATGGTAACGATCGAGCACAAATTCGATCAGCAAGACGAAATGCTGTGTTTAGGACTGGCAGGAGAACGGGGCAGAATAGGTATTGATGTTGGACGTCGCTGACTTCAGGGCAAAAGGAGCACTGCGGAGAGGTGAGAAGGGTCATGCGAAACAGTACTGATGGGGCGGGGAGACGAAGGTGAAGAAATTGCCAATGGACATTGAGTTCAAGAGGGGAGGAAAGGGGGAGGTAGATGCTGTCCAGATGGCGGGGAGAAGAGAAGGAGGAGCAGAATGAACAGAAAGTGGAAGTGCGGGAGGGGAAAGAAGAAGCCAATAAAGAGAAGAGGAGGAGAGAGAAGTAACTAGAACCGGGGAGCTACGAATGAGGAGAAAGAACGGTAGGGAAAGAGGAGCAGAGGGGACCGAGAAGAGACCATCAGGTGAAGCGAGGAGTGGAAAGAGGCTCCAAAGCGCTGTGCGAAGAAGAAGATATTCGTTAGCAAGAGTAATGGTTGGAGATAGAAACAGGGAAGAAAGAGGTCTCCAGGTTAGATCAGAAGTTACGAGAGAACGGACAGTTATCACACCAGAGCGGATCCAATGAGGAAAGTAAAAGTAAGGGAGGTTAGGAGGGTGAATAAGAGAAGAGAAGAAGAGAGGTTCATCTAGGAGATCAAGAGTTGAAGAAGGAAATGAACGGAGAAGAGGAAGCGAACGAAAGAGAGAAAGGCCCTCTCGCAGGACAGGAGGGAGGTGGGACGGGAGAAGAGAGTATGCATCCATCTTCAGAAACAGTAGGAAGGTGAAAGATGGGTCACGGAAAGAAGCTAGAACATTCAAGGTAGTGGTAAGGGACGGAACAGTTGAAGTGGCAAGGCGAATGAAATGAATAATGCGATGTGTTTTATAAAGGAAAGCTGGATCAGGAAGCTGGATGCCACCCAAAGAGGCTGGCAGATGAAGCGTGGCAGGTTTAACCCAGTGATGTGAAGACCAGATGACGGAAGTTGAGAGGCGAGTGATGGTCATCATTTGTGACACGGGCACAACCGTCGACATCCAAGAGTATTCGCATAGAGAGATAAATCTACAGTTTTCAATATAGAACCACCAAATTTGGTATACTCTCTCATGGTACTCTAACTTAGACGGTTTTCAGAACAGGTCGGGGCACGGGGGGTTAGAATCCCCTCCCCTACAAAATTTTCGTAAAATCTACAGTTTTCAATTTAGAACCACCAAATTTGGTATACTATCTCATGGTACTCTAACTTAGACAGTAGATGGCTTTTGTAATAGGTCAAGGCGCGGGGGAGGGGGGTAAGAGCCCCACACATACAAAATTTTCGTAAAATCTACAGTTTTCAATTCAGAACCACCAAATCTGGTATACTATCTCGTGATATTCTAACTTAGACTGTAGACTGTTTTAGGAAGCGGTTGGAGACGGGAGGGGGGATCAGAGCCCCCCCCCCTACAGAATTGCCGTAAAATCTAGTTTTCAATTTACAACTACCAAATTTGGTATATTATCTCATGGTACTCTAACTTAGACGGTTTTGGGAACGGGTCAGAGGCCCGGTTGGTCAGAGCCTCCCCACATATAAAATTTTTTCGTAAAAACTAGAGTTTTCAATTTAGAACCACCAAATTTGGTATACTATCTCACGAAATTCTAACTTAGACTGTAGATGGTTTTTGGAAGTGGTTAAAGCCAGGGGGGGGGTCAGAGCCCCCTCTCACATACATACAAAATTTTCGTAAATTCTACAGTTTTCAATTTAAAACCACCAAATTTGGTATATATCTCATGGTATTCTAACGGTAGATGGTTTTTGGAATAGGTAAAGGCGCGGGGGGTAAGAGCCCCCCACAAACAAAATTTTCGTAAAATCTATAAGTTTTCAATTTAGAACCAACAAATTTGGTATCATGAAACTCTAACTTAGACGGGAGACGGTTTTTGGAACAGGTCATGGCGCGGTGGGTCAGAGCCCCCACCTGTACAAAATTTTCGTAAAATATACAGTTTTCAATTTAGAACCACCAAATTTGGTATACTATCTCATGGTGTTCTAACTTAAACGGTAGACGGTTTTTTGTAAAGGGTCGGAGCCCGGGGTTCAGAGCCTCCCCCATAAATTTTTTTCGTGAATTCCACAGTTTTCAATTTAGAACCACCAAATTTGGTATACTATATTATGGTACTCTAACTTAGACGGTAGACGGTTTTCAGAACGGGTCAGGCAAAGGGGGTTAACCCCCCTACACACAAAACTTTTGTAAAATCTATAGTTTTCAATTTAGAACCACCAAATTTTGTATACTATCTCATGGTACTCTAACTTAGACGGTAGAAGGTTTTTGGAACGGGTCAAGGCCCGGGGGTAAGACCTCCCCCACATAAAATTTTTTCTTAAAATCTATATTTTTCAATTCAGAACCACCAAATTTTGTGTCATGAAACTCTAACTTAGCGGGAGACGGTTTTTGGAACGGGTCGGGGGTCGGAGCAACCCCCCCCCCGTACAAAATTTTAAATTTTCGTAAAATCTACAGTTTTCAATTTCATCATCATCATCATTGTCAACCATTATCAATCCACTGCTGGACGAAGGTCTCCCCAAGTTTCCTCCACAACGGTCTGTCTTGTGCCAGTCTCCTCCATGTCACTCCCGCATATTTACGAATTTCATCCACCCATCTCCCATGTGGTCTTTTTCTGGGTCTTTTCCTGTCCCTTGGAATCCAATCTAAAATTTCGGCTGTCCATCTATGGTCTGTCCTTCTGGCAGTATGTCCAGCCCATTGCCATTTCAGGGATTTAACTCTGATCATGATGTCTTCCACTCTCGTCATTTTTCGGATCCACGAGTTCCTCTTCTTATCTCTCCTGGTTATACCAAGCATGCACCTCTCCATGCTGCTTTGAGTTGTCTGCAGCCTTTGTATGTCTCTTTTAGCTAAGGTCCACGTCTCTGCACCATACGTAAGCACTGGAAGGATGCATTGATCAAACACTTTTCTTTTAAGACATAATGGCATATTGCTCTTGAAAATTATGCTGTTTGTTCCAAAAGCTCTCCAGGCAAGTTTTGTACGCCGATTAATTTCTTCATCAATGTGACCCTCACTTGATATCTGCTGTCCAAGATAAACATACGTATCTGTTATCTCCAGTTTTTCTCCATCAATCGATAAATCTTCATTTCTTGTAAAAGCATTGAACATCACTTTTGTCTTCTGAAAGTTCATTTTTAATCCCACTTCTTTACTCTTGTCAGCAAGTTCCTGGATCATACTCTGCAGCTCTGATGGGGTAGTTGCAAAAATGACTACGTCATCAGCAAAACGAAGGTGGGTTAGATAATCTCCATTAATCTTTATCCCTTTGTTTTCCCAGTTCAGTGATTGAAAGACATTTTCCAATGTGGCATTAAAGAGCTTCGGAGATATGGTGTCACCTTGTCTCACTCCCTTTCCAATTTTTATGTGTGTTGTATTTTCAAACAGCCGAATCTTTGCACTTGCATTTTCATAGATGTTATTAATAATATTAATGTATGCATCTTCAATACCGCAGGATTTCAGAGCCGTGGTAACTGCTGATGGTTTCACCGAATCAAAGGCTTTTTCATAATCGATAAAAGCCATGCACAATGGAAGTTCATATTCCCTCGCTCTTTCAATTAGTTCTCTCAGTACATGGATATGATCTATTGTGCTGTAGCCACTCCTGAATCCAGCTTGTTCTCTCGGTTGAGCCATGTCCAGTGTTACCTTCAAGCGGTGTGAAAGAACTTTAGTGAAGATTTTATAAACCACTGATAGGAGGCTGATAGGTCTGTAGTTCCTGAGATCCTCAATGTCACCTTTTTTATGTAGCAGGATCATTGTAGCAATTTACAACCACCAAATTTGGAATACTATGTCATGGTATTCTAACTTAGACTGTAGATGGTTTTTGGAAAGGGTCGGAGCCCTGGGTTCAGAGCCCCCCCCCTACGAAATTTCGTAAAATCTAGTTTTCAATTTAGAACCACCAAATTCGGTATACTATATCATGGCACTCTAACTTTAGACGGTAGACGGTTTTTGGAACAGGTTGGGGCCCGGGGGTTAGGGCCCCCCCCGTACAAAATTTTCGTAAAATACACCGTTTTCAATTTAGAACCACCAAATATGGTATACTATCTCATGCTGTTCTAACTTAGACTGTAGACGGTTTTTTGTAAAGGGTCGGAGCCCGGGGTTCAGACATAAAAAATTATAATAATAAAAAATTCGTGAAATCTACAGTTTTCAATTTAGAACCACCAAATTTGGTATACTATAACATGGTACTCTAACTTAGACGGTACAGTTTTCAGAACACGTCGGGGCACGGGGGTTAGACCCCCCCCGTCAAAATTTTCGTAAAATCTACATTTTTCAATTCAGAACCACCAAATCTGGTATTCTAACTTACACCTCGTGGTATTCTAACTTAAACTGTAGACTGGTTTTGGAAGCGGTTGGGGCCCAGGGGTCAGAGCCCCCCTACAAAATTGCTGTAAAATCTAGTTTTCAATTTAAAACCACCAAATTTGGTATATTATCTCATGGTACTCTAACTTAGACGGTAGGCAGTTTTTGGAACGGGTCGGGGCCTTAGGGGTTTAGAGCCCCCCATACAAAATTTTCATAAAATCTACAGTTTTCAATATAGAACCACCAAATTTGGTATACTCTCTCATGGTACTCTAACTTAGACGGTTTTCAGAACAGGTCGGGGCACGGGGGTTAGAATCCCCTCCCCTACAAAATTTTCGTAAAATCTACAGTTTTCAATTTAGAACCACCAAATTTGGTATACTATCTCATGGTACTCTAACTTAGACAGTAGATGGCTTTTGTAATAGGTCAAGGCGCGGGGGGGGGTAAGAGCCCCACACATACAAAATTTTCGTAAAATCTATAGTTTTCAATTTAGAACCAACAAATTTGGTATACTATCTCATGGTACTCTAACTTAGACTTTACATGGTGTTTTGGAACGGGTCGGGCACGGGGTAAGAGCCCCCCCCCCGCCCATAATTTTTTTTCGTAAAGATAGTTTTCAATTTAGAACCACCAAATTTGGTATACTATCTCATGGTATTCTAACTTAGACTGTAGATGGTTTTTTGGAAAGGGTCGGAGCCCGGGTTTCAGAACCTCCCCCCCCCCCATAAAAATTTCTTGAAATCTACAGTTTTCAATTTAGAACCACTAAATTTGGTATACTATCTCATGGTACTCTAACTTAGACAGTAGATGGTTTTTTGGAAAGGGTCGGAGCCCGGGGTTCATAGCCCCCCCCCCCCCCCCCCATAAAGAATTTCTTGAAATCCACAGTTTTCAATTTAGAACCACCAAATTTGGTATACTATATCATGGTACTCTAACTTAGACGGTAGATGATTTTCGGAATGGGTCGGGGCCCGGGGGTTAGAGCCCTACCCCCCTACAAAATTTTCGTAAAATCTACAGTTTTCAATTTGGAACCACCAAATTTGGTATACTATCTCATGGTACTCTAACTTAGAGGGTAGACGGTTTTGGGAACGGGTCAGAGCCCCTCCCCATAAATTTTTTTCGTAAAATCTACAGTTTTCAATTTAAAACCACCAAATTTGGTATACTATGTCATGGTACTTTAACTGAGAATGCAGACGGTTTTTGGAAACAGTTGGAGCCAGGGGTCAGAGCCCCCCCCCATGCCAATTTTTGTAAAACCTACAGTTTCGAATTTAGAACGACCAAATTTGGTACACTATCTCATTGTATTGTAACTTAGACCGCAGACGGAAAGGCCTAGTGTGAAGGGGGCCCATTCAAAATTTTCGTAAAAATTACAATTTTTACCCTTAAGAACTGCATCCCAATACAGCACTCCATTACCCCACCTACGGTCTAGGTTAGAGGCCGTAGATAACAATAAAGTGAAAAAATATTCGGTTCATGGTGTATTAAAAACACAAATTAATAAACGTTAGCTTTCACCACCAATGGTTGCCTTATCAGGCAGAAATACAATGTAATGTAAATAATGTAAATTCTTTTTTGCTTCGTATAATTAAATTAACTAAATCAAAAAATTTAAAATAAGTTTCCTGGAAATTTACGGAAATAGCTTTTTCATTCATTAACTTTCACCCGCTGAACTTGGTGATTTTAGAAATAGTAATATTTACCTGGGAAATACCGGGTACCCCTGCTAGTAAGAACTAAAGATAATGTTACACTTTTAGTCAGGTACAAAACAATAATTAGAAAGCCCTAGGACTGGGCCTGTTTAGCAATTTTCAGTCTGCCGTGCTAATTTTCATAAGGTTTTCGTAGATGTCCAAGATTTTAGCAATGCGCTTTTCTGAGGTTGGAACTATTAAGCAGACCCTAGGCCTAGGGCTTTTAGATAGTTTTCAGTCCTCCGGGCTGATATTTATGTAGTTTTCATAGAAAATAAAATGAATTCTGTCTAAATGTTACTCGAGCACAAAGCATTAATAGATACGCCCGAGACCTAGGCATATGCATTTATAGTAATTTTTATAATGCTGTGATCATATGAGGTTTGCATGACAAATCAATTTAAGAGTGTTACGCTTATCAAAAATTATTTAAAAGGCCTAGGCCTAGCGGCCAATAATTAGTTTTTGGTGCCTAAGTGAAAGCGCAACATTATTAACTTGATTTGTTATGCAAACCTTACAAGTACGACCACAGCGATTAAAAGTTACTAAAGAGTCCTTGTAAGTAATATTTTTTGACCGAGTGCAAGTACAATTTACGAAATGTCAACACGTCAAAATATCTAAAGTAACAATGAAATTTGGAATATTTCTTTTTTTTTTCTTTTTATTTCAGTTTTGACACTTGTACTAAGTTTTAAAAACATATATTTCTCCTATCGTTTACCTTCATTGTGCTTTCAACAAAATTTCTTACCATGTTTTGGGTATTTTGTTTTGTGTGGTTGCAGTTTTTTTAATGTTTTGGGCATTTCATTTTGTGTGGTTACTTGTTTTTATGTTTTGGGCATTTTACTTTGTATGGGTGTTTTTGTTATGTTTTTGTTATTTTCTTTTCTGTGGTGGTTGTAATGCCGACAGGATGAAAAGGGGAAACTGTGGACAGTCACGATGCCTACTTGCTTATAATTTTTTTTTCAAATACAGCACATGATTTTGTATTGATTTATACCACTTACTCATTAAGCGACTACAGGTTTCTTTAAATATGAACTTTTTCTTAGAGCCTTTTGTTTCCTCTACCTAGCTTTTTCGGCTCCGCAATTTCTTTTTTTGGTTTTAGAATATTTTCCTTATTATTAATCTATTTTCTCATGCAAACTCTTTATGTAAGGTATGTTTATTCTATCGAAGTATTTTGCAATTATACGTGAAGCTCTGTTGCTGAAGTAAAAAAATATTTCCAACTGAAACAACGCAGTTCAGATATTTTCCCACTGTTAACTCAAAGAATGAAAACAAAAACAACAAATCTGTGCAATGGTTGAGGCATGAGACAGTACTTACTGGTAACCAGGCAAAGTTTCAAGGAAGAATGAGCTTAGGAATTTCTAACTGCAACAAAAAAGATCATCCGCACTGTATCCCTCCCCACCCCCTAGTGCCGGCCTTTGGACGTCTTGAAAGAGAAGTCTTAAGGACACATCTGTATCGTAATTGCCTGAGCATTCGCAACAATCTTCTGGTGTCGTAGTAGAAAAACACACTTCCTACTTCGCCTAAATTGCTTGGATGTAATGCCAACGAACAAAGTTTTGCTCTCGCATTGGATTTCTGTTGCTTTTGATGGAATACTTTTCCCCTGGGGTTCACTGCTTTCAGTATAGTCTTCAGGACACACGGCAATACACCCCAACGTAAAACACCAGTTTCACGGCAATTAACTGCAATTAGCGAAAGAGAGGGGCGGTACAGGAAATAAGTCGAACGAGACAGATATGAACTTAGAAAGTCGGGGGAAGGTGTTGCATGAAAAACTGTGTTTGGCTTACAGATAATTTGGCACGTAGGGACGTAGGTTTCGTTTAATACGTTACGGGGTAAACAAATTGTCTTTTCAGTATAACAATTTTCTTTCATACGCATGGTGCAGCACAGAAAAAATTTGAATTTATTTTTGAGAATTAGCATGATGCCTACCGGCCCAGAGTACAGCTGCCCAGTCCGCGCCTGCTGCCGCCTCCGGAACCTGGCTCCCGGGTTCTTCGCATCTGTTGATCTCCCGCCTGGAGCGTCCCAGCTGTAAAATACATGTACCTCTGCATTTTGGAAAAACAAAAGATAAGATGCCGATCCTTAAAATTAACCACTTCTTGTGACCGCAGGTACGAAAATCTTGAACTTCGCTTAAACCCTAACTGGACGAACCAGCTTCACGTGATTGTCTGTATTCTGAGTGTTTTATTGAATGGTTGCTTATCAATTCGTAGTTGACTGGAGAACAGAGAACGTGCTTGTTGAAACCTTTGTTGTGCGTTGTCAAATGATAATAGTGGAAATATATCATTCTAAATATTTTGGAAAGAGAAAGTGCATTGTTTTCCGAAGGCACTATGCAGATGAAGAATGCAACATAAA
Source organism: Macrothele yani (assembly GCA_039090855.1). Classification (NCBI taxonomy): domain Eukaryota; kingdom Metazoa; phylum Arthropoda; class Arachnida; order Araneae; family Macrothelidae; genus Macrothele; species Macrothele yani. The sequence continues at coordinate 96,822,552 of CM076992.1, read as the reverse complement.
TAGTTAACTCACAAAAAGAAAATGATTTGCTGAAATGGAAAGGGTATTTATTTTGCCATAACAGAGTGCGAGGTGATTTACGGTATTGTCACTGTATTGAAAGAAATTATGGAAATTGTACTGGCTTTGTTAGTACTATTCTTATTGGAGATGAACACAGGATGCGCAATGAGAAACCACATAATCATGCTCCAAGACCGGAGAAAAGTCATGTTGCTGTTGCAAGAGCGCAAATAAAAGAACGAGCGAGAAATACGGCCGAAGCCCCTGCACAAATTATTCAAACAGTGACAACGTCAATGGCTACAGTAAATGCAGCTTACATGCCTAATATGGATGCACTAAGGCAAGTTGTAAAAAAGAGAAGACATGCCAAGACATGCCTGCGGAGCCTACGACTTCAGAACGGATCGATGCCCCAATAAATTTACAGGAGGAGATGGTGCAAAATTTCTTGGCACAGATATAGCGCATTTGGACATCAAAGAATTATTTTATTTTTAACAGAGAATAATTTACGAAAGCTTAAAGAAGCACCCCTCTGGATTATGGATGGGACATTTGAAACTTGTCCAACCCTTTTTAGGCAATTATGTACCATTCATGCTATGGTTGAAACGAATCCAGAGATGCACAGACTTGTCCCACTAGTTTATGGGTTACTTTCCAGCAAGTATAAAGAATATAATACTATTATAAAGTATTTTTGTAGGATTTACAAGACATCAGACTATGATATTCAGCTTGCACCACAATATACGCATAATAATAGATTTTGAAATAGCTACCGTTATAATGCTGCTAAAAAGGAATTTGGAAGCAGCACACACAAATGTTGTTGGTTTCATCTCGGAAAAAAATGTGCTGAGGAATATCCATCCTCTGGCATAGCCTTGGAATATAGGGAAAACAGTGACTTTGCTCTCAAAGTCAGACATTTGCAAGCACTCGCATTTTTTTCATCTGATGAAATTCCAGCTGCTTTTGAAGAAGTGAAATCAATTTCACTAGAATATGCAGATTCTGTAGTTCAGTGGTTTGAGGAAAATTATGTTCTTGGAAAATTTCGCGGAAGCAGAAGAAACAATCCGAGCAGAAGCCCTCCGCTGTTCCCGCCAACAATTTGGTCAGCAAGTGAAAACAATTTATTTGGCTTTCCCAAAACACAAAACGAACTTGAAAGATTAGACAGACGCTGGAATACAATTCTGGGAGAGAAAAACTGTGACTGTACGAAATAATCAGTGAAATTGCGAAAGAGCAGAGAACAACTATGGCTAAAATCGAAAGAGTGATAGCACAGATTCCAACAAATCCACCCAGAACAGAAACGCTGGCAAGATAAAAAGGAATTCGAACTTCTTTGGCGCACAGAGACAATGTTAACATGCTGGACTTTTTAAGAGGAATTTCATATAATTCTACCCTTTACTAAAATGTGCTGGTATTTCTCACTAATATTCGAATTATACCTTTTACTAACTTGTACTTGAATTTTTCAAGAATGTAATTCCGCCCAAGATGCAAGAATGTAAAACACAACACAAAATTAAAAAAGACAAAATTTTCAAAATAGCATGTCAAAAAGTAATCCAAAATGTGAAACAAATAAAAATTCAAAATGCAATCACAAGTCACAAGCATTACAAAAATGTGAAACGCTATGTAACAAGTACAACACAAAATAAAACAAATGCCAAAAAAAAAAAAAAATGCATACGCTTTGTAAAATGTACAAAATAAAATGAATGCCATATTCATAAGGATTTCATGACAAGTCAAGTTAAAAATGAGCTTTTACTTAGACTTCAAATAATAATTACTAGCCTCTACACCTTTTTAAGTCTTTAATAAGTGCAACATCATTAACCTGACTTGTCATCAAACATTATCAATATGACCATAGCATACAATCACTTAAAAGACTTCTTAATGGATGAATTGAGGAATCACCAAGTTCAGCGGGTGAAAGTTAATGGCTGTTTATAGTTTTGTACTCGAGTAAATGCGCAACACAATAAACTTGACTTTCTCTGAAAATTTTATGTATATGAGCACAGTTGATTGAAAACTGATAAAAAGGCTTAAGGCCAGTTTATTAATTTTTGTGCCTCAGTCAAAACGCAGTACTATAACCTTGGCATGTTATCGAAACCTTATGAATACGTCGGACTAAAAATTCCTAAAAAAAGTTAATTTTTGTGCCTCAGTCAAAACGCAGTACCATAACCTTGGCATGTTATCGAAACCTTATGAATACGTCGGACTAAAAATTCCTAAAAAAGTTTACGCCTAAGGTCTTGTAACTAAAGTTTTGTGACAGGGTAAAACTGCAACATTAATAACTTGACATGTTATGTTAACGTTGTGAATATGAGCACGGCGGATTAAAGATTTCAACAAATAGCCTTTGGGACTAATGTGTTGTAGCTGAGTAAAAATGTAACATTAAACATTATCTTTATTTTCTATATAAACCAAACTACGTGCTGAAATGGCCCAACTATATATACGTATACTTCAACCATATACCGACGCGCTGACAAGGTGAAAACAAAAGTGCAATTTTGTACGGTCCCTTAACATTTTATTGCCAGCCTACATGGAAGTGGCCACGTTGATATCAAAAACATACTTTTTGTACGGTCCATAACAAATAGCAATGGACACGTCACAATGTTGGGGGGGGGGGGGGTTTACCGACCACCGTGATCAATTCAGTGGGCTATAAGCAGTCGGACGTTCCGAATTTTGGGCCACTGGTTCCTGGGAAGGGGGAACAGCCAGTGCCAGAAGTCAAGCACAACGTCCATGATTCACCGGGATTTGAACCAGGATCCTTCTCGACAAGTGGTCAAAAGCCAGCGCCTAGATCACTCCGCCGCCGTAGCGGCACACGTTGAAATGTATTTTTCATACGGCCCTAAACGCTCTTATGGACATACTAAATTGAACTGGACGCAAATAAATCATTAATATAATTTGTACTAGCAGGGATACCAGTTATTTGCCAGGTACATATTACTATTTGTGGAATCACCAAGTTCAGCGGGTGAAAGTTAATGAATGAAAAAGATATTCCTGCAATTTTCCAGTAAACTTATTTTAAATTTTTTGATTTAGTTAATTTAATTTTGCGAAACAAAAAAGAAAGAAAAAGGAATGGGAATACTTATCTTATAGGAGACATCTATAGAACTGCCGTACATCTGGCGTGTGCTTCTGTGAATCCCGCGACACAGAAATGCAATGTACCTATGTGATGTCGCATGCATACGACTTCACATTGGCATTGATCATCTTTTTCTTACCGTTTTGAATTTTGAATATCTGGAACTCTCTATTTACATTACATTATATTTCTTTCTGATAAGCCGCTCGTTGGTAGTGAAAGCTAAACTATATTGATTTGTGTTTTTAATACACCATTAAATGCATATTTTTGCACTTTATTGTTATCTACAGTCCCTAACTTAGACCGTAGGTTGGTTAGTTGGTTGGTTGATGGTTTATGGTGCAAGGCCCTCAAAGGGCCAAAGAGCGCCTTAGAACATAGACAGGGTATTCTTAAGAGTAAAAAACGGAACTTTTTACGAAAATTTTGCATGGGGCTCCCTTGACCCGGGCCCCGACCCCTTCCAAAAACCGTCTACCATCTAAGTTATATAAACATGAGTAGTATACCAAATCTGGTTGTTCTAAATTGAAAACTGTAGATTTTACGGAATTTTTATGAGGAGGGGGGGGCTCTCACCCCCGGGTTTTAACCCCTTCCAAAAACCGTCTAAGTTAGAGTTCCATGATACCAAATTTGGTGGTTCTGAATTGAAAACTGCAGTTTTTAAGAAAACGTATGTCTGTGTGTGTGCGGAGGGGGCTCTGACCCCCGGGCCTTGACCCGTCCCAAAAACCGTTGACCGTTTAAGTTAAAGTACCAAGAGATAGTATACCAAATTTGGTGGTTCTAAATTGAAAACTAGATTTTGCGATTTTTTTATGAAAGGGGTCCTTACCCCTTCACAAAAAAATCTGCAACCCCTTCCAAAATCGCCTAGTGTCTAAGTTAGAGTACCATGAGATAGTATACCAGATCTGGTGGTTCTGAATTGAAAACTGTAGTTTTTCAGAAAAATTTTGTATGTGGGGGACTCTGACACCCCGGGCCTTGACCTGTTCCAAAAACGGTCTACCGTCTAAGTTAGAGTACCATGAGATAGTATACCAAATTTGGTGGTTCTAAATTGAAAACTATAGATTTTACGTGGCAATTTTAAGAAGGGGGGGGGGCTCTTACCCCCCGGGCTCCAACCCCTTCCAAAAACGGTCTGTCGTCTAAGTTAGAGTACCACGAGATAGTATACCAAATTTGGTGGTTCTAAATTGAAAACTGTAGATTTTACGAAAAAGTTTTTATTCGGGGGAGGGTCTGACTCCCCCCGGCTCCAACCCCTTCCCAAAACAGTCTAGCGTCTAAGTTAGAGTACCATGAGATAGTATACCAGATTAGGTGGTTCTGAATTGAAAACTGTAGTTTTTAAGAAAATTTTGTATGTGGGGGGCTCTGACCCCCGGGCCTTTACCCATTCCAAAAACGGTCTGCCGTCTAAGTTAGAGTACCATATGATAGTATACCAAATTTGGTGGTTCTAAGATGAAAACTGATGCGGGGGGGGGGGGGGGTGCTGTGACCCCGAGGGCTCCAACCCCTTCCAAAAATCGTCTAGTGTCTAAGTTAGAGTTTCACGATACAAAATTTGATGGTTCTGAAATGAAAACTAGATTTTACGAAAATTTTGTATGTATGTGTGTGTGTGTGGGGGGGGGGCTCTGACCCCCCGTCTCCAACCGCTTCCAAAACCCGTCTACAGTCTAAGTTAGAATACCACAAGATAGTATACCAGATTTGGTGGTTCTGAATTGAAAACTGTAGATTTTACGAAAATTTTGTATATGGGGGGCTCTGACCAACCAGGCCCTGCCCCGTTCCCAAAAACCGTCTAACATCTAATATTTTTAGTGCCAAAGAAAAACGTAATATTCCTATCCTGTCTGCATATCCAAACTTTATAAATTTGATCAGGGAGCAAGACGTTCGAAATCATACGTTTTCCTGCATTCGTTTTGTATTTAACCAAAATCTGTAAACGCGACGAATTGACGTAGTCGACGAATTTGTCCGCGACGAATTGACGTAGTCGACGAATTGACGCACGCGAAGAGTTGGCGTAGAACCATTTCCCCCAACAAACACAGGAATCTGTTCCATCACCTTATGTACAAGCTGTCCTTCACGGAAGTGAGACATGTACCCACACTCGGAGCCTCCACATTGCACACTGTTTTGCATAGCCATCAGATTGTCCTCCACCTTGACATGGAACTAAAGAACGAGCTGCAGCCTTGTGTTCTGATTTTTACACTTTGAGTAGACTTCTACAATTCTGGTGCACTAATTCCTCATTTAATAACCTCCCATACACACGAAATTGGACACTTTCCTCTTCACACAGAGCTGTACAACACTAGTCACAGACTTCAACAATGAGAATTTCAAGACAGTGATATTCTCCTGCACTATCAACATTACATCTCGATAGAGCACTAAACCACTTTAAATCACCATTTCCATAGGCACAGCTTTAACTCAAAAGTTCTTGTCTCTTGGGAGGTAACATTTTCCTATTAGACTCATGGAAATTTTCGTAGTGAATGGGGTATATTTCTTTCTCTCTCTCTCTCTCTCACGCACACAGCCAAACCACTGCAAAAAACTGAGCATCCAATTTTGTTATTGGCTTGGCTAATTTCATATCCATTTTTTTTATGTACGTTACTTGAATTGTTCTACTCTAGTGTTTGATACAGTGATCATAATTACTTGAAAGAAAAATAATATGAACAGCAGTATCAAGTTTTTTTTTACCTGGGGTATGAGAAGCCTGCATAAGTTTTGTCAAATCACAACAGGGATGAGACATTTATTCAAGTCAGATTTAAAGAAAATTCATTTCCAAGTTGATGTTGGTTTAGTACAGTTAAAGTCTAAAGAATGAGCTTATACTTCATTTCTTACTTACTTGCAAAGTGTTGATGATTCTCATGTGATACAAGAAGAACAAGCTGATCGAAAAATAGTTACAACTTACCTTGAGACAAAGAATAATCAACTTTTAGTCTTCAATACTGAAGGGATATCTACTTCTAGATAAATGACTCTTTAGCCTTTCATCTGAATTCCCACAACTTACTTACCTTTATATGAAAAAGTTTTCAGTACTATTTGTCTTGAAAACAAAGTCTCAGAATAAATGGGTTGGATACAGAAGAACACATGTGCAACCATATCACAAACAGCCTCTGTTTTATGTTCAGTTGGCATGAAACTCTGCTCTTTAAGAATGATTAATACACAGCATAGGTTGTAGTATTAACAACACAAATCAATGAGGCATAGGGGTTGTGATATCAACATCACCGCTAAGTGATTAATGCAGAATGCAGAATTATGGCATAAATAAGCAGTGCAGTTAGGTGGGCAAAAAGTGAATATTTTTTAATCTCATGAATGTGATCTTGACATGAATTTCTGTTGCAAGAACTTGTATTCTTTATCATATATTCTACATCCTAATGGACAGCCCCAACAGCAGATTTGAAGCAGCAGAAATAATAATCTTATTACTACTTTCAGTGATCTTTTTATGAGTCCCTTTCATGTGAAACTGATTTCCTTCTCTTTTGGTAATCTAAAAAAAATTAATAATAATATCAATAATAATCTTTTCCTTACATCAGTGGAACCCCACGATGGAAAAAATATATGAAGGAGATGCTCGTTCTATGGGAAACACTCAAGGTTTCATAAACTTAGAGTAAAATTACCTGAAATAATTCGTGCCACAACCACGAGTATATATATATATATATTTTTTTTTTTACACTAACTCTCAAAATTCAAAAGCTGATGATTACCTTATTGATGCTATTAACCAATGTTCTCAAAATTAAAATATCCCTACTTTCAGGCTATTAAAGACTGACCATGTTTAGAAAACCTTTCATGTGATACCGTCTCAGAAGTTTTTAATTCTAACACATCCTGCATTGTTATTCCTTCATAAATGAAATAAAAACAAGCTCCCTGGGTGACTAAAAACATTCATACTCTACGATTATAAACTGTTGAACAGATTTTGTAGTTAAAAATGATTGTAATGGCAAGAAAAAAAAACAAAGAAAGGAAGGAAGCTCCAATTACAACCAAAATGAACAAAATTTCAAACAAGGTGAAATTTTTTGTTAAGCCATGGCATGGAAAAAAGCTGGTGTGCTTTACTTTTCCACACAATGACAGTCTAGTACTGTTCGAAATTTCTTGAACATGAACAGAAAATAGTGTAAAACAGTTGCCCTTCACATGATGACAAGTTTCCTAATGCTCTTTTTAATATCTTTTATATTTTTCAATTTCAATTACTTTTTAGGTAGCCAATAAATTCCTAAGTTGGGGTTTGGGATTTTATGGCACAAAGAACATGTGGCCATAGAAAGCCAAGGACATGACAAATTAAGAAAACTGACAGCTCAGTAAGTGAATATTAAAACAACAAAGCTTTCAGGAGAATAAAAAAAAAAGTTTATCTGATGCTGTGTTAAATAATTTCTTTCACTACAAACAAATGGTCTAAAATGCTCCCATAACAATGGGAAGTCACTCAGTCAGAGAAGCAAATCCCCCCCCCCCCAAATCAGTATTCATCAAGTTTGTATGCACAATTCTCACATATGAAACAAATCAAGCATTAGCACTTCCAAAAATAATTTCTTGTAACTTTCTAAACTTTCAAGGAAAAAATCTCCATTCCCTATCATGGGCACCTGAAAATGCACTGGCTAATAATCCCAAGGAAACAAAACAACTCAAGCTGACCACTTTCAATTATTACATATGGATAACTAATATATTGAAAATAGTCTTCATAGGAATCTTGTCACTTGAAATTCCATGCTCGGTTAATAAACTGATTTCCTCAAAAGACCCCAAATCCTTCAAGCCATTCAGTTAATTCTTAAAAGCATTAACACAGCCTGCAACAATATCTTGTTTCTTCACTCTATAAACAGGCTGCATTATTTAGCCCTATACCCCAATTTGAGAATGAACATGTCTCCAGTTGTCTCAGTAACACCAAGAATGAACTATGTAACAGTCACTGGGACAGACCTGTCATTGGGTTTCAAAACCACTTTTGCCAATGTGTGAACAGCACATATAAAACACCAGTCTGCTTTGTTAAGCCATATCTCTTACAAGGTTTATGACAAACTTCAATTCTATGGTCAGACAAACCCCAACTTCATCAACACAACTATTCAGACTATAAATTAAGAAGAAGGTAGTGTAGAACACGTTAGGTTACGGAACTCAAGACTTCAGGAACACAAATCTGATGTGAAATTTGGAAAACCTTCATCTTCCTTGTCTCTTCTTACCATGGCTGACACTTCTGCTATTCCACTTTGGTCCGATACTAAAAAGTTGGCTCCCTTCCAAAATCGGTATGCTCTGAGGTTTAGAGAAAGTTTGGAAATTTTATTTTCCAAAAATTGCAACTCTGAGCTCCCCATTTTCGTTCCTTACACCTGGAAATCCCTCATTGCATCACGGCACCCGGAGTTACCATTACAAAACTTACCTTTCCAATCTGGCAACATAAACCAATCGTAGTCGCACTGATGAAGGCCATAGTAATGGCTGAAATATATTTGCCTTAAACTTTTTATACGTAACTTAGCGTGTTCTACACTACCTTCTTCTTAATTTGTTTGTTAGTTATGTGCACTGCCTACCACTCATTTATGATTCAGATCATAACTGGTTGGAATACATTTTCAACAAAGCTTCTGAACAAAATAATGCATCCAAACTTAGTAACGTAAGGCTAATGCGCGCTCGGCTAGATATTGAGAGATTCTGGGTTCGTTTCCCTGACGGCGGCCGAATAACAATTTTTCGGTTGCTGTGCATTGCTTAACATGGAAAGAGCGATGGATTTACTTATTCAACTGATGCCACATATTTAGATGATTTTCACCTTAATAACACAAAGTTAGGAACAGGTTTCTTTGCAACATCAGAAGATATGAGTATCTGAATAAAAAAAATAAATCAAGATGGGCTAACTTTTCTGTGAACTATTAGTAGAACAAGTCCACCATACTACTGTAAAAACCTTCTTCAGTTTCTTCTTCTGATATTCTAATAGGTAACAATTTCTCTTAAATTACCAGAATTTCATGGTTGACTGGATAAAACTACTACTCTGCAGCATAAATTTCAGGAAGAATTGAAATGCCCAACTTCACTGTTGCAGCTTCATCTTGAAAATAAATAAAATAATTTGAATTTTATCAAGCTAAAATCAAATACACTAGCTTTTACCAAAGACAGTGACCAATTTCCTCAAACCTTCAATATATGACAACTTTTCATTCTGCCAACACTGCACAGGTTTTCTCCCAGTAGTGATTAACAGGGAAAAAGTCACAAACAGAAACCACACACAACTTGCGCAAGTGCAGAACATAATTAGCCATTTGCAGCTGTCAAGAACAGATCACAGTGATTTTTACATCCAGTAGTGGCCAGCCTTCCATGGAGAATACAGAATAACCCCACTTTTTCTTACGTTTCCCTTTGTTTCACGTTACATTATGTCTTTATTGTTAATTAAAATTATTCATACATTTACGATAAAAATTCATACATTTATAAAAATATGATAAAAACATTTTTTTACAGAGGAATATATAAAGCATACAAAAAATTAAAAATAAAAATTATGCAGTTTACTTTTATTTGATGTACATCCACTTTTTCATGTAATTATGAAAAGTTTGGATTCAAATTATACACTGAAACAGGAGAGCATCCAGCAGCTCTCAGAAAAGGAAAAAATAAAAATCAATATATCAAAAATAATTTACGGTCTACTATAATGTGTGTACACTGTTTTCCCAGCACTGCCATATACCTTATAATGTGCAAGTGTGTTAAGTCTACGCCATTCCCCTTCGGTCTTTGTGGTAGAATCTTCATCCGACAGTGTTAAACGGCCAGAATTCCCAGCTCTCCATTCTGCAAGATGAAACAAACAAATAAATAAATAAATTAATACAATATTTATACGAGATAACATTTTTTCTGTACTGCATGATGCAATACAGTACAGTAAAATTCATTTACATTTAAGCCCTAGTCCAGAATTTCTTATGTATATAAATATAAATACAATAGCCAGTTAAATTTTGGATGTTACTGCTACCCCACATCTATAAAGTCATCACACATCAGCAGACAACTATGCTTTATACAGCAGAATGTACATACAGATAAGTAAAATTTTAGAGCCACTGAAATTATGGGTTTGTTATATTGATGTACCAAATAATAATACATATCTGTTTAAACAGTTTTAACTGTACACACTTCACACATTCACAATTCTTACAAAATGCAAATTTCATTACTTTTTTTTTCTTTTATCAACAACTTTCCTGAATTTTAAAATAACATGGTATCATGGTGTACAAATTTTGTTTTTGATATTGAATTCAATTTTGCCTAATTATTTTGATTTAGTACATTTACATATTCATCTCGAGTACTCTGGTAATAAAGTTAACGGCCAATAAAATTACAAATCTCTTAACGTCAAGCATGAAGTACAATTTTAAAACAAACTCACCTCAGCTTGTGACTTCATATGACTACATAGAGGTGGGTTTGTTTTAAAATTGTACTTCATGCTTGACTCTTGACTTGAAATTTGTAATGCTAGGTTTACACTTTATACTGCTTTGAAAACTAGTTGAGAAAATATTTCTACATTTCTCAAGTGGTTTTGTTCAATAAAATGTTATTATTATTTTTTAAGTATGGAGACCTATCAATTTTTTATGCATATTTTGTAGTATAAGATTAGTACTATAATAGGAGACAAAACCCAAAGACTGTGTGGTCAAGCTACAATCAAAATTGCAGATATATGGCTAACATGAGTGTACAGAAAACAACATTAATTAAAGAGTAACAGCTATACACCATATCCCATTACATAAACACCTTTTAGTAATGTGCATACTCACTATTGATCCTAAATGCTGAGAACAAAGTTATAAATTTTAATTCTTGCTTAAGGAAAAAAATCCAACTAAGAAGAACTTCTGCACCAAAAATTTGTCATCAAGTCACCACACCATTATCATTTTCTACAGGGGTGATATCTGGAATACTATAAAATCCACATGGAAAACAATTGCATTTATAATTTATCCACAAGTTGAGGAGCTCTACAGGGTAAATATTATTTCCATTAAAAGACAATATGGACCAATGCTAACATACGAAATCAGCTGTTAGAACTCATAACTAAATACACCCTTACATCAGAGAGATTGGCTTCTGCACTTAAAAGATATAAACCAGTGAGGTTCACTGAGTACCATAACAGAAAACCACAATCCACCACACCACTATATGTAACCTCATTGATCATGTCAGTGGGGTGAAATCTAATTCTTAATTCTCTCCAGATGAGTATTAATTCTGTTTGACAACTAATTCACAATTCAACTGCAAGAAACCTATTGCTCTTGGTTTAAAACTCAGGCTTCACGCGACAATAACACGTAAACATAGAAAACTGGCGAAAACGCACAGAGTCACGTATGGTAAAAGGTTCGCTTAGCGGTAGCTTTTGCTCATTCTACGACCTTGATCACTCGCAATCAGCTGGATGGGCTTGGTTGCCAGATTTTAGAAGAGAGATCCAATAAACAAAAAAAGTTGCCCCATTCATCAACAAAGCATCTCTGCATTTGCAAGAAAGCATTGAAATTTTGTTCACCAAAAACTGCAATTCAGAGACCCCTCACCAAATCCCATTTATTTGGATCTCTATTCTAAAATCTGGCAACATTTTCAATACCCCAACTTCAAATTGTAGTTCTGGCAACAAGCCCTTCCAGTCGATCGCGGATGATCAAGGTCGTAGGATGACCGAAAGCTACCGCTAAAAGAACCTCTTACCATACGTGACTGTGTGTTTTCACTCGTTTTGTATGTTTATCTATTGCTCTTCAGTACAATTGTTACATTGACACCAATTGAAGTGGGAATTTTATTATATGTATAATTTGTTATATTTTTCTCACAATACTGACTCATATTGAGCCATATGAACAGCTTAGTTTGACCTGCTCCTATTCATACTAGCATTGCATACCCCTGATGAAAATAATCCAGATTGTCTGTTTGTAACATTTTAAGAATAACAATTCTCTCAGATTACAGTTAGAGCAGTACTTTCGTTTATCTGATCTGCATAAGTGACATAGGGCTAGGCAGTTTTTTTAGAGCATCGCCACAGTGTGGGAGTTCTTTCATCAGTAATACAATATTTTGGTTAATGATATAACTTAGTTCAGATGTTATTCATATTTTGGAGCTTTGACTTTAACTTGAACAATGCAAACTGATAATAGGGATCACCATGACAGTGCCACAATGCTTATAGAAGCAGTAAATGCTCATGGCATGGGCACTAAAAATAACTGCAGCTTCATTTTCTTGACATATAACTACTTAAAAATTTATGCTAAAACACAAGAAAGCTGATATGAAACAAAATTGCAGCCTCTTCTTGATGGGTCAGTCAGAACAAACACATTTTCTACTGCTCTACCTAACATAAAAAAACATTTCACTATATTTTCAATAATTTAAATGTGCAGATTTGAGTAATGTATATCTCTTCCAAACAACCTAAAATGATTTGTGTGTACAAAGGAGGTCGGAATAAGACTTCTGGAGATGTGCTTGGTTTACTAACCATGAAGTTAGGATCACCATTGAAGTATATGAACATTGAACATGTTTGTGTTTTCCAAAGGCAGACCTTCCAACCTCTCAGAACCAAAAAACGCAACACTCGGATAGAAAAATCATAACACGACGCATGCTGATAATTTTTGAAGCCTATTTCAACTATATAAATTATTGATCATGAGAATGTAGGGATTTTTTCCCTACACCAAAATTTTATTGAGAAACTAATTAAATCTAATCAGCAAACACTTTCATGTTAATTATTAGAAAAAAAATTAAGATTACGGGAGAAATGCTCACTCCGCCTAACTTCCATTTTCGGAAATTTTGAGAGGCGGAAAACTTGCATCTTAAGATATCTGCAAGATGGTTTAATAGGGTTCTGGAAACATCGTTTTTGTCTGAAGAACCAAAATAAATTTGCAATGTGCATCGGCCGTCGCCACGATTTTGCTATGAGGATTAGTAGAAAATGAATCTGCGATGTACCTCGGCCATCGGCGCGATTCTTCTACGGGGGTGGGTACAAAATAAATCTGCGATGTATGTCGGCCATCGCAGCGATTCTGCTACGAGGATGAATACAAAATAAACCTGCGATGTACGCTGCTGCGATTCTTCTACGGGGACGAGTACAAAATAAATCTGCGATGAACGTCAGCTGTCACCGCTATTCTGCTACAGGGATGAGTAAAAAATAAACTTATGGTGTACGTCGGCCGTCGCTGCGATTTTTCTACGGGGAGGAGTACAAAATAAACCTGCGATATACGTTGCCCTGATTCTTCTACGGGGATGAGAACAAAAGAAATCTGCGATGTACGTCGGCCACTGATGCGATTCTGCTACAGGGACGAGTACAAAATAATTCTGCGACATACATCGTCCTTCGCGAGAAAAAAAAAATTAGGATTACAGAGCAAATCCTCACTACGCCTCACTTCCATTTTCGGAAATTTTGAAAGGCGGAAAACTTACATTTATGATAAGGAGTCTGCAAGATGGTTTAATAGGGTTCTGGGGATGTCGTTTTTGTCTGCAGGACCAAAAAAAAATCTGCTACGTACATCGTCCGTCGCCACGATTCTGCTACAAGGCTTCTGTCTGAAAAGGGAAAAAATAGGGGAAAACATGACTATATAAAAAAAATAATTTTTGGCCGCAAAATCGTATTAGCGTACCGCAGCATGATTTATCGTACTAAATACGATAAACTCGTAACAGTTGGCAGGTCTGCAAAGACAGTTTTCAGATTTTTGATTGTGAAATTTTTATAAAATTTGTGATGCTAAATTGTGTGGCTTTTGGTTGCAAAAATTGTGTTAATGCCAAACTAGGAAGAGTTACATTCCACAGATGAGTGAAGTTTTTAATTTTTTCTTTTAAAGACTTCCAGTAATTTTCAGTACTGTAAATACTTAACAGGAATTATAGAGGATAGATTTATTAAAGTACGTTACCTCTCAAATTTCCGATCTATACACTAGATCATCATCAGGATGCAAGAACTCCTGATGATGATCTAGTACATAGATCAAAAATTTGAGAGGTAATGTACCTTAATAAATTTATCCTCTATAATTCCTGTTAAGTATTTAAGGTACTGAAAGCAATTAGAGGAAGCCATGAAGCCATTATTTATTAGAATAATTTTCATTTATGCAGCTTGATGCAAATTGGGATGTAAGTGTAGTAGACATTTAATTAGCTGAATGGTGAACAGGTATTATTAGGTAATTCAGTGAGTAACTTTACAAAATTTAGGTGATACATTTATTATCAACACATATATTAAGCTGCAGAATTTCCCTCTCAGTGAGGGCAAGCGTGCGCCCACACACACACAAACCTCAATCACTAAAGTGAACAGGTTTCCCAAAATATAACATGAAAACTCTTTTCTCGTTCATGCTACATCAATTTTCTTCTGCTCAACCAGAAAAATTCATAATGCAAATATTGGGGATATAGTGACCCAGAGGTGCAAAGCTTTTAACATTCTACATAACGGCTATATTCCACATGGGTATCATGCTTCAAATATTCTAACAACTTAATTCTAAAATATATTTCTCAGCAAAACTATAAATAGATCAGTAAATTATGTAGGCAAAAAAGGTTTAGTCTGAAATGCCAGTTTTCAGTCATTAAGCACACACATGAACACTGTAAAATTGTAAGCAGAAGTATATGAAGAACTGGGAATAAATAGAAGCACAATGAAAAGTATATTAACTAAAAAACAGTATACCTACCCAAATCTAAACCATCTTTACTTGGTCTTTGGGAAAACTGAGTGTTTCGATAAATGGCATCTAGTGCCTTTTCTTTTATTTGTGATATAGTGTCACAATCTAAAACTTTGACAGGGGTTTCAATATTTTCACCATGAGGCTCCAGGCCCTGAACATATACTGTCTGTGGAGACATTGAAACATAAACAGTCTGAAATGAAATGAAAAATGCATTTTGAATTTTCTATGGTCACCTATTTTAAATCTTCACAAAGTAAATTTTAGAATCACAAAGTTTAAATAAGCACACTGTTCATAAATATTTAACCATTAACTTTGAAAGTAAACTTCACAAGTAATAACACACACACACACACACACACACACACACACACACACACACACACACACACACACACACATCAATACATATGTATACATATCCACACACACACACACATACTGGTGTGCAAAATTAAAGGATAACCTACAAAACCCTACATTACTTGTGATGGATGAAAGGAAATACAAAGTAATTTGACAGGAACTTTGAGACATATTACAATATTTACATATTGCAGAACTTCACAATTAAATCATAAGCAGGAAATATGCACATGGGAACAGGAAGAGCAAAATAGGAGATTGTCGTTGTCTGGAACAGTCAGTAAGGCATACGATTGCCTCTAAAAGACATACGCCACTCGCAACAACTCCCCATACTGTCAATTAAGGCTTGTGGAGTTAATCGCCAATTCTCTAAAAGGGCTACTCGAAATTCTAGGAGGGTCTCAGTTGTGGGCTGATGTTCTGCAACTTGCCTTCCCCAAGCCTTCCCAGACTTGCTTAATAGGATTCATGTCCGGCAAATATACGAACCAATCCATTATAGGGATATCTTCTGTTTCCAGATACCCATTCACCAGATGAGCTTGATGCAATCTAATGTTATTGTCTATCATAAGGAAATCTGGGCCAACAACACTCCTGAACAGCCTAACATATAGGTCCATAATCTCATCTCTATATCTCTGGCCAGTGACTGAGCCACTCTGAAAGATATGCAGGTTGGTGTGTCCATTTGTAATGATGTCCCCCTCAGACAAGAAAACAACCACTGTCATGAAATCTGGACCTTTCACAGATATTTGAGGGGCTGTCATGAACCCCTGGTTCTCGCCAGATCAGAATACATTGGGAATCAGTATTTAAATTACATTGTGACTCATTCGTGAAAAGCACACATGCCCAGTTGTCCAGGCTCCATAAGCAATGTTGGAGACTACATGTAAAATGTGACGCTCTGAAGGAAGGAGTTAGGGGGACACAAATCACAAGTCTCCTCACCTAGAGACCTTTCTCATGCAACCTATGGTAAACTATAATTTCAGTTATTCTTGTGCCAGTAGCTGCTGTGAGCTCCACTAAGCTGCCTACCTGTTGTCTGCCGATGTCTTCTTGCTGTTAGAGCCATACAGCAGTCTTTGGCAGCAGTGGTAGCCATGGGACAGCCTTCTCCTTGTCAACAATGAACCTCTCCTGTACTAAGGAACCACCTCCATAGTCTCAAGATGACATTTTGTGATATTTTTAACACTCTGGATACCTCTGACTGGGATTGACCTGCTTCCATTTCATGGCTCACCTTATCATTTTTCAAGGAGAAGTGTAGAACCCTTTCTATTCTTTTGGAAATCTCTTGCAGTTTTCTTAGGAGGAACACTACTTCCTCAAATTTTGGTGGTTTTTGGAAGGAATTTTACTGACAACATCAAAACAAACTTCCTTTCATAATGTCTAAAACTTCCTTACAAGTCGTTTTTGGGATGATTAAGCAACTACTGTAGTGGCGTAGAAACACGCAGGTCTGCCGAGTCTGTACCTCCCCCTACCCAAAACAAAAAGCCCTTGTTCTTCATTCATCTGATGAAGGAGACAAACAAGGTTCTTTTAAAATGATTTATCCCGACTACTGCTAAATTTGAAATTAAAAAAAAAAAAAGACAGGAAAGAAAAAAATCGTTTTGCAGGTGATTATTTATCTTTCCGTGCATCTTACAGTCTTATAATTATTATCAAATCAGGCCTATAGTATGGGCACTTGATTTAAGTTTTTTTTTTTTTTTTGCCTAGCATCAATCATTAGCAGTCCCTCCCAACTTCTGTCTGGATACTAGCCTGTACCAAATTTGCCTATTCAAAAGAGTAATTTTCAAATCAATCTAACACCACAATACTATCCACACTACTTCGAGAAGAAATATGAGGTGCAATGAAAAGTGATCTGATTTACCACTTTTATAACGTGGTCCTGATTTGCATATTCCACACTAACGAGAAGCATGTGTACATGGTTTCTTCTTTGGTATCCCTGTATTTGCATACTGATCTGCTTTCATTGCATTTCTGTCCATGCACCATATGTTTAGTGTGGTTTTCTATATTATCCTTTAAATTCACACACTAGTGTGTGTGTGTGTGTGTGTGTGTGTGTGTGTGTGTGTGTGTGTGTGAAATACATGCACATCTCTATTCATAGCCTTGGAACACAGCTGAAAAAGAAAATTTTAATAACAAAATGACACACATTAAAAGAAACTTACCATACTTTTATACTCAATGGATTGTCGAATGAGCTTCTCCTCTGAAAGGGAGTAGCGAGCTTCACTGGTTACTGCATCTACTGGACCTTTATCTACCTGCTGTTTGATAGCTCTATAAAGCATGAACAGTGGCTCACCTGCACACTCCTAATAATAAAACAAGATAGCACAAATTTAGCTTTTGCACTGAAAGAGACAATATCAGGAATTCATATTAATATTATAAACTACTGATGCTGTATCTCACCTTTGGTCTGCAAATACTACTATAATTTAGAATGCATTTTAGGTAATACACTGTGCATTTGTATTCAAGAAAATCATTTTTCTGATGGAAAGGGGAAGGAACACAGTTGGTTGAGACCTTGTGTATTTTGGAAAACAAACAATAATAAAATGGTTCAACTCAGCATTTTACCAACTTTTCTTCATTTGACAATGCTGATTTTCAAATCTGCAATATATCTTTCAAGAATGTTTTAATACAAGTGTTAATAGAATTTCACCTAGTAGCTACTGAGGTCAACTTAATTGTTTTTTTTATATAGAAACAGATCATGAAATTTGTCATTAATGTTACATGAAATAAAGTACTGATAATCCAAACTAGCCAGTAATCTTTTTTTCTAACTGAAAAACATGCATCAGAAAGTGATGAGTGCAGCCAGTAAGAGTTGTGAAGATGTGACATATACATCTCCTTGAAGGTGAGAGTTATAACGGGGAGGGGAATGTCTATTTTTAACTCTCATGTGCATCCAGTCAGTTTGCTTACAAGACTAGACTTCAACTGTTGTGCCAGCATTACTGTTTAGTGTTGACAGAGTTTTACTTAATTGTAGTTACAGTATCTTCTTTGTCTTCTGAACGGAAGCAGAATTTTTAACAGCTGAATCAAAGATTGAGATTTTAAACATACTTTTTACAAGAGAAAGTGGGTCTTGATCAGCCAAATTTTAGGACACTGAAAAGTCAACCATAACAGATATTGTAAATAACAAGGTAACAAACTTTAAAGTTTGCACTGAAACTAGATTCAGATGATAGTGAAACAACAACAACATGAGGACAGCTAATGACATATTCCTCAAAGATGCCATTTATTTATGACTCAAAAAGAGAGTAAGTTTAGGAGTATCCATTTCAGAACCTTTGCTGGGTCAAAGGTGCTGGATTTTAGCAAAAAGACATGTAGTCATTCAGATTTTAAAGCCAGTACGGGCTGGCTAAAAAACTTTTAAATCACAGCATGGCATTCAAGAACTTCACATCAAAAAGAAATTTTGTTTGGTGATTTTGCTGCAGGACAATAGTTAAAAAACAAAAAACAGTTTATGGTCCTTATATGACACATACAATGCTGATGAAATTGGAAATAATTGAAAATCTGTTGCATCCCAAGTTTGAAGTGAGAAAAGAACAAGTTACAGCTATAGTTATGCTCTAATGACAACGGGACTCATGCTTTGCCATTGTTGTCGAGAGAAAAATGAAACTCTGTTGCTTCAAAAACGTTGCTGGTCTTCCTGCGAGTTATAAGGCACAAAAAAATGTGCGGATGAAGTCAGAAGTATTTACTAGTTGGTTTACCAATAATTTTATTCCAAATGCAAAAAAAATATTGGGAATGAGAGGGCAAAATGGTCAAGGTCTTGCTAATCCTAGGTGATGTGTCACAACATTCTTCAGGAAAAACATTGAACACAATAGACCACAGATTCAAAGTAATGTTTCTTCCACTAAATTTACAGGGATGCCAACCTCTTACAGCAATCATGTGTAGTCCAAGCCATAAAAATGTGTAGTTTTGAGCTTTCAGGTGTAGACACAAGAAATATTACGAAAAAGTATTTTAAGATGTTTTAAATTTACGACAGACTAGACAGTTATAAAAATAACCAGAAAAAAAAATCAATATTGAGAACTGTATGTGCAGATTTGAGATTTTGATTTAAACAATTAGCGACTTATGAAACATTGACAATGGAGAAAATTAAAAAGGGTGTTTTACTTACCCCTATTCCTTGTAGAATAAATGACAGAATCCACACAAATAGAAAACACAAAGGTTGGGCATGAACACACAGTTGAATGTATCTCACGGTTGTACACAAATTATTTTGTGCTTTCGCGACTTGTGAGCACACTTAGCGATTGCATGTTTTAATATGGCTGAACAAGCAAGAAAGAAGTAAAAAATTGCAGATCAGAAATTCAAGTCATCGTATTCGGAAAAATGGCCATGTTTGCGTGCATCAGATGTGCAATCGAATGATGCATTTTGCACTGTGTGTAACAGCAATTTTTCTGTTAAACATGGTGAATCAATCTCAATGATATTTCTTTGTCATCATCATATTGAATGAAGCAAACTCAATCTCAATGGTATTTCTTTCTTTACATTACATATCACTAAGCTGTTCTCTGAGATTCATAGGTTAGCTCCAAAAAGAAATACAAACTTCCAGATATTTTTACTTATTGTTGTCGTATCAAACTTCGCCATTTACAGCGATCTTGACATATAACTCGTGCTTCACTGATATCCATTATACGCCGTACACAAGATCTTTTATACTTCATACTCATAATCTTTTTCTCATGCAGACACTCCTGAATCTGATCCACCCATGTCTTCCTTGTCCTTCCTCTGCCTTTCCTTCCTGCCACTTGGGCTGAAAAGATTTTCTTAGTAAGCATTTCATCACTCATTCTTTCAACATGGCCAAACCACCGAAGCATATTGGTCTCCACCTTGCTAACAACATTTTGCTTCACATCACACAACTGCAATACATTGTCATTCCTCATACAATCATATCGTGTCTTGCCACAAACCATACGTAAGTAACGCATTTCTCCAGCACACAAACGACTCCTATGTTTCTTCTGCAGTACCCAGGTTTCACTGCCATACATCAGAGTAGGAACAATTACTGTTTCATACACAGCCATGCGGGACTCTCTAGAAACCCCATCATTCTTGTGAAAACCTCTCAGAGCAGCTATGACTTTCAAAGAAGAATTCACTCGCCTACTGATTTCACCATCCAACTTGTTCTCTCCGTCAAACATGCTTCCTAAATACACAAACTCACTCACCTGGTCAATCACAGTGTCATTTATACTTACATTACATTCAGTGCTACCCATTCCTCTCTCAAACACCATAACTTTGGTTTTTCCCTTATTTATACTCAGTTTGAATTTCATGCAAACTTCGTGCATCCGAGTCAACATACTCTGCCACTCACTTTTGCTCTCTGCCAACAGAACAGTGTCATCAGCATACAGCAATCTGCACACACTGATATCACCAAGACATAAACCACTATTATCTATTTTGGCATCAAGCATGCATGCGCCCATAAATATATTAAACAGCCATGGTGACATTACACAACCTTGTCTAACTCCTGCACCAATGGAAAACCATTTTGATAAAACACCATTCACTCGTACACAAGCTCTACTACCAGCATACATGGCTTTTACACTATTAAGTAGATTCCCAGTAACACCATATTCATTCAATACCTTCCACAAAAGTGTCCTATTGACTCGGTCGTAAGCTTTCTCTAAATCTATGAAGGCAGTAAAAACTTTCTTCCCAACAGCCAGATACTTTTCAATCATCATGCGTAATGCAAAAATCTGGTTAGTGCAGCCTTTACCAGGCATAAAACCACTCTGAACATCCCACACTTTCTCTGATGTAAGACCCCGTACTTTTTCAATAACAACCTTACCAAACACTTTCCCTGGCACACTCAGTAGGCTAATACCACGGTAGTTCTTGCATTCAGTCTGATTCCCTTTTCCCTTATACAAGGGAACAATGATAGCATCCTTCCAATCCCGAGGGACCATTCCTAACTCCCAGCACAACTGGCAAATTTCAGTTAACCAGTCAATTATAGAGTCACCACCATACTTCAACATCTCTGCAGTTATGCCATCAACTCCTGGAGCCTTACCATTCTGAAGAGATTTTAGAGCTTTGCTCCAGAAAAAAATTCACAGACTTAAATTTACTCTGAAATCTGAGATTGACATCAGCATGCTGCAAAACTTTATCTTCCAAAGGGAAGTTCTTTAGCATTTAATGGCATGCTTCTGTATAGTATGCATGCATGTACGGATTTGTAAAAACAATTTTTTTCTGCTTCTGTTAAAGAGTCTCCCATTAAATACTGGCATGTTTTTGAACCTATAACCAGATCATCCTTAAATTTTTGAAGCTTATACTCAGTAAATTTTATTGAAAAAACCTTTTCAGCTTCACTCACAGCTTATGGCTTCATAAACCTTGACACTATTTCTGTAAATAATGATAGAAGCTTTCTTTGTAGTTTATGGATCTGTGGGTTTTCTTGTTGCATAAAAACATTTGTCTTGCAAAACAATGGCAGCACATGCTGGAGGAAAAGCAGATACAGTTTTGTAACAGGAGACTCAAAAGTTCCTTTAATTTGTATAAATTTCTTTGAGTCTTTTTATCCTCATATTCATAGCAGAAGAACTTTTGCAAGGGCTCCCACTGATCAAGGAAATGATTTACCATATTCATCAGTGACAGCCACCTTGCTGACACATGTTTTATTATTTTCTGTGTTTCTTCCCCACATAAAGTCTGACACAATTTAAAAGCATCACTTCTCTTCATTACTTCTTTTTAAATAAAATTATACATCCACAAAAAAATCTTCAATGGATGCATTTAGCTTCTTAGCAGCACTATGTGCTGTATTATGAATCCAATAACATGTACAGCCAATAAAAACAATAGAAGGGTTTTTATCTTTTATAAATTTTGTAACTCCATGGTGCTTTCCTACCATAACTGGTGCGTTGTCTGAGCAAAAAGCCATACAATTTTGCCATGGAATCTATCGTTTCGTGAGTTCTTGATCCAGCAAGTGAAATATATTTTCCCCAGTTGCATTACCACATAGATTTGGTAATGATAGCAATAATGTGATTACCGTATATACTCGCGTATAAGTCGACCCCCCACTTTCAGAGGAAAAAATCATAAGAAATCGGAAACTAGCGTATAAGTCGATCCCCCCACTTTCAGAGGAAAAAATCGTAAGAAATCGGAAACTCGCGTATCAGTCGATCCCGGAATGAGAAAAAAAATTTCAATGAATTTATTCAAAAACATTTGAAAACGAAAAAAATTATATATATAATACTAAATTTAATTTGCATACCCAAAAACTTCATCGGAACCCTTCAAAATCCGATTCCGAGTCAGACTCGCCAAACAGTTCAAAAAAGTCTTTCTCCGTCATCGGCGCGTCATCATAAACATCAGTATTCCCATCTATGCCTGTGGCATCAGAATCACTGTCATCATCACTCATAAAAATCTCATCATCCTCTGTGCCATCAAGTTTGTTACTAATGCAACATTTCTTGAATGATTTCACGACCATTTCCGCAGGTATCGCATCCCAAGCATCCTTGACCCATCGCGCAATCAAAACGATATCCGGCTTCTTTAGTTTTGCGCCCTTGGTTTCAGTCGGCAAATCGGAACTTATCCAATCTGCCCAATACCTCCGCACATTGTCCTTGAAGGGCTTATTAAGGCAGACATCTAGTGGTTGAAGAACAGATGTCAACCCACCTGGGATGACAGCAAGAGTTGTTTTTGAATTTTCTGCAGTTTTTTTCACTTCTGCACAACGGTGTGCAACAAACATATCCCACACTAAAAGAGAAGGTTTCCTCAAAAGTGCACCTGGCCTTTTGTTCCACACATTCTTTAACCAGTCAATTGTTCCAGATTCGTTCATCCATCCTTTTTCCATGGACACGAACGAGCACACCAGATGGAAAGACAACGCTTTTCGGCAGAGTTTTGCGTTTGAAAATAATTACCGGAGGTAGCTTACTGCCGTCGGCCAAACAGGAAAGAACAACTGTGAAACTGGATTTTTCGTGGCCAGTCGTTTTGATCAAGATATAAATTTTTCTCCCTTTTGGTTCACCGTCTTATTTCCAGGAAGGTCGAAACACATGGCGGTTTCATCCATGTTCCCTATTTGGGAAAGTTCAAAAACAGTCACTTTTCTCTTTTGAATTACCGTAATTTTCGGCATAAGGGCCGCAGGTGAGAATTTTTGCAATCTTGGAAGCAAAAGTTGCAGTAAGGGCCGCACCTGTGAAGTCGCGGTGCTGCTCAGAAAGCTAAATTATCTTCCTTATTTTCATGAATTAACTCACGCCCAACGTGATTATATGTATACTTCAAAGGCTAATTCTGCAACTCAGTATCGATCTGTTTTATACACTTATTTTTTCATACTGGCAAACATTTTTATTTATACATTTTTTATTAATCATGCTAATGATGTTATTTGTTTGCCTTTATTAAATGCTCAGAACCATTTATATAATCAATATAAATTACAGTTAATCTTAAGACTCCCGTTAGAATATCGCATTGCTCATAAAACCGCACAATTGTCTAAATTCCATTCAATGTGGATGTCTGCTACAGGATGGTTCTCTGTTCACCGCAATAGAATCCGACATAGAAGTAATTAACTTATAAATTATCGCTTGTTATGCTTTCGATTAATGTTTTCTTTAATAATATGTTCCTTCTATGTTATGCTTTTTTTCTCATGTAAAGACGTTTCCTTTTACCAGCTGCTTCGCACGTGTTCGCTGATCTGCCGTCAACACTTCGAAACGGCGGTGCGCTTTATCTCTTTCAAGTGGTTTGACCTACTTTCATTTACTGCGCACTGAGCTGTTACAGGCGCGCTATCCACAGAAGCCTCGGACGTCACGCTACTCGTCTGTGTGCTTAAATCCCCATTCCATCCCCCATGCAAAAGGCATTTGAGTCAGGCATTCCTGTTCTCCCCCACTTTCCCTCCTAAACACCAACATCAGGACAGCAGAGTTATTGTCTAACGTATGAGTAGAAAGGGGGGGGGGACATGATCACAGTCTAGTTCGTGAACAAAAAAAGACGTGGTTTGAAAAACTTTACTAAGCATCTGCATGAAAAAAAAAAAAAAAAGAGAGGGAAGAAAGTCTTATCGAAAACAAATTCGGCATAAGGGCCGCACACCCGAAAAATTTCACTTTTAGTAACGTAAGAGCCGCGGCTCTTAGCCCAAAAATTACGGTACATACATTTGAAATTCCATTATCTCCGCTTCGAGGTCACGAGGTAACTTTTGTGTAATTTTGGTGCGCTGGCGTAGACACAACCCATAGCGGTTCATGAACCTTGTGCACCAACCTGGTGAGGCACGAAAAGTGTTATTTGCGGCTGCAAACTTTTCATCTTTTGCGAGCTTCATTGCTCGCAAACATATACCACTTTGCGTTACAGTGTAACCATTTTGTCTGCAGCCCACAATCCAATCATTCAGGACACTTTCCAGCTCTGGGAAAGATGTCGTTCCACGGCGCAGCGCCTTTTGCGGTTTTCACCAAGTCCGTTTTTTTTTTACGCCAATCTTGAATCAGTTTTTCGTTAATGCCAAATTGACGTGAAGCAGCATAGTTGTTAGTATTTTCTGCAAAAGAAACCACTTTCAACTTGAATCTTGCGTTATAGGACATACGTTTCTTTACACAATCCGTGTCACCCATAATTGGAGAAGCGAGACACGTGCGATTAAGAACAAGAAAAACACGTGCGATTAATAACAAGCAACACCTAACACTGGCTCCGTTAAGTCAAAGGTCAGCGCAATCAACTGGTAGTCGGAAGGGCGGAGCTTTCTATGCGCGGCTGTGACTGCGCTGTGGATACGCAAAGCCAGGAGAGAGGAGACTTTTCAAAGTGCGGAGAAATTCGGTGGGTCGCGATTTTGTAATTCTACCACATCAGTGTTCGTTCTTTCTTTCTTTCTTTCTTTCGGAGGATTGCGATTTCGTAATTAATACCACATCGGAATTTTTATTTCTTTTGGGATGGATTGCCTTTTGCCTCACGGGAAGAACTTTTAGACTTACGATTTTTTTAGACCGACCCCATTACTTTGAAGCTCTCATTTTGTCCCAAATTTCTCGACTTATACGCAAGTATATACGGTACTTTACTTAAGGTTTGGTCAAAATAACTGACTAAAATAGGAAATATTTTTTGATCTGAATGGGAATTACTACCATCTGTAGCCAAGCAAAACTTGGATATCTTCAAAACTTCCGTCAGTTGCTGCACTGAAGTGTCAGTAAAACTCCTTATAAATGCAGAGGTTTTTGTGTGGGCACTTCCATACTTTGCGGCAATTGCTGAATCTGGAAACATTTTTTTAAATAATGCACTTGCATGGTCAGAAATGGCAATTGGGCAGTTGTGCTCTATTAAAAAATTTGCAAATAATGCTTCTGCTCTAATGGAGAGGACATCAGATTGCGCAAACATTTTTGTTAATGTTTGGTTTGGTGCTCTTCTTTTGCATTCTCAATATGACGGCAACATTCCACATGACGTCTATAGTCTTTTCCACCATGTGCAACAGAGAAGGAAATATCACAACAGGGACAATAGGCATCATTTACTGATTCTTTCGATCTTTTTAAAACAGGCCACGTTTTTTCATAAGCATCTTTAAAAACTTGGTTATGTTTTCTTTCCCTTAGAGAGAAACATGATAAATAAAAAAAGCCAGCAGACTAATTTTTTTGAGGAAAAAAAAAACAGCAACCAAAATACGGAAATAAACAACACACAAATGAAAAACATCAACTTTTTTATTTTCACGAAAGAGAAGAGCAGCGTAAAAAGGACCAACAGGCATGTGCTATTTGTCACTCACATCCGAGACCCACGGGGGCATTGCGTGGGCGAGACTCGCGTAATCTTTTATGTGGGTCTCAGTAGCGTCTCCCCTTTCATTCACAATCCCGTTGGCAACTTGCTGAGTTACTCCTACTTCCCTAAGGATATAAACACACACACACACACAAAAAAAATCCGAATTTTCATTTAATAGAGCTGAATTTTTGACAGATGCCATAACTTGGTCTTATTAAGATTACCCTGCAAATTTTGCTTGAATCCCATGGAAACTTTTAAAATTATGCACTTTTCTTTTTTATTATTAAGACGTTCAGAGAAAGAAATATCAACTTCAGGGAAAGCGCAGATGACCAAGAACTACGGGCTTGCAACATTCATTTCCCTTCCCCCTTTTGCTCTGAGCCCCATTTGCCACCTGCTGTTGTGTCTTTGCTTAACTGAGGATTAAAATGTGAAAAATTAATTTTCCGAATTTTCATTTAAAAAAGCTGATTTTTTTAAAAATGTCCTAACTTGGTCAAACAAATTTACCCTGCAAAGTTTGCCTAAATCCAGTGAAAACTTTTTAAATTACACACACAAAATGATTGGACACTTAGAGAAAGAGGTATTAATAAAAGAAATTACATTTCTAACTCAAAAAGTTTTTAAGTTATCAAGGTGAAATTTTCAGTGCCACTTTGTTTTAATAAATGATGGCATCTGTAAAGAGTTCTGTACATTTAACTGAAAATTTGGGAAAAAGATAATCTGCAATTTTGTTTCTTAGTATGTAAAAACATCACGCTGCCTGCACTGGGCGGGGATTCCTCACTTCAGTACTTCTTATCTTGAGGTCATTCATCTACTACAGACATTGCAACGTGCTTCCAACAGCTGTAAGCCAGCCGAGTGACGCAACTTAAACAAACACATTAGGAAGAACGCCCGCATGTAAAGCGCGATTTCCTTCTTTCCTTTTGGCCTTTTTTTTTTTTTTAAGCCGGATTTTAATGGTTTCGGAGAAAAATGATTGTGCCAACCCTTGACTTTTTTAACAATACGCAGCTTTATGAAATAAAATGCAATAAACAAAATTTTTTTATTTTATCATATCGACACCAAGATTGGTCATTTTCTCCGGAGTTTTCAAAAAACTACCGGGATGACCGGAGCTCTTGTAACCTGCTGACAGAAAGAGATACGGACACACAGGCCAGGGAGTGGGGTTGTGACGTAGCTGAGGATCAGCATGAAACCTCCAGTCTTTATCGCGCAGTCCATGACGAACGAAGCAGCGGAAGCGTCCCCCAACGGCAGTTGCTTCGTTGTAGCAGACGACGCAGGACAGATACCGAAGTACAGCTGGCAAAACATTGATGGAGATTCTGTATTGCGCTTTTTGACTATTCTTATATGCAACCTGTTATTGAGTTGTCTGAATACATTAAAGCACTTGGGTCCATGACAAACGCTAAGGGGGTCCGCAAATAACACAAAAATTATGCTAAATTAAGTTAGTGGGGGAAAAAATGCAGCGTCATAGCAACATTTTCCCCCACTAACATAGTATTAGGCATATCATGCGTAGTAAAGCTAAAGAAATGCGTAGAGGTTGGCATCCGTGAATTTACTGTACTCCAACCAATGAACCAGGGGCGATTGAAAAGTTGAAAAAAATCAACAAAAAACAAGTCTTGCAACATTTACTTTTAGAATAAAGCACCACACTTTTTTTTTTTTGTAAAAAGCTCAATTTCAAGGACAGCCGCTACATGTTAGCTGAGATGTGGGAATCACTGCACAGAATTAAAAAAAATGTTTGAGAAAAAAACCCCAACAATAGTGCCTGTCGGAAGAACAACAACTCCCGAAGAGAAAAAATCAAAAAAATCCGAGCAGCTGTGGAGACGATTTTGATAGAGGGCGCTGTCACTCCGTGGGAAGCGAGAGGAGAAAAAATCATGTGATTTGAACTCGGAAAAGGAGAGGTTGTGTGTTTTGAACAAGATGGAACTGAAGATGAAAAAATAACGCCAGTGTTTTATGTTATGTGTCTTTAGTATGTGTGCGGTCGGTCATCTGTTTGTGTTAATTATATGTTAGATGTTATTTTGAGTCTTGTGTGAATTCATTGTGTCAACTGCTGTGGACTTACTTATTTCCTTTGGATTAATGTGCTATTGTCAACTGATATATAACGACCTCAAAACCCGCGATTCCAGAGCCATCGTCCAAAAATGAATGGCAGGTAAGAAGTCTCTTTTCTTCAATACTGTGCATTCTGGATTGATTTGAACGGTGACATATTACATATGGCATCCCTGCCGGGACTTTGAGTTGAGGTATTTTGAACATATAGCACAGAATTCGTAACCGAGAGAATTCTTCCGTTTGTTCACATTCTGATATATTGTTTCGAACGAAAAGATAGCCGAAGAAATTAGAGCTAAATTGAGACAGAAATGCGGCATGATGAGAACTTCCGTTACCAAAATTGTTAAGCGATTGGAAGCGGAACTTTAACTGATGTGGATATAAATAATCTTGAAGAACTTTTAGAACATCTTAATGAAAAATCAACAGAACTAAAATTAATTGATTCCGAGCTAGAAAAGGTTTTAGACCCAGGGGAATTGGAGTCTTGAGTTAGAAAGTGCTGAAGAATATCATGAAAAAATAGCTACATGGAGATATAGAGCGTCCAAACGAGTTCATATATTAAGGCAACATGTTGTGAATAATGGCGTGTCTCTTGGTCAGAGCCCCGAGCTACATGAATCGAAAATAGAACGAGTGAGGGACTCTGTGACTATAAAATTGCCGAAGCCATCTATTTCCAAGTTTTACGGGGATGTGAGTCAATGGCTTACATTTTGGAATTCTTTTGAATCGGCAATTCATAAGAATGATTCTTTGAACAAAGTAGATAAATTTAATTATCTTAAAGCTCACTTAAGAGGTACGGCTATAAATGATGCACAAGGATTTGCGATCATGCTGGAAAATTACGACATTGCTGTAAACATGTTAAAAGAGCGATTTGGGAGAAAGGATTTGTTAATAAATGCACATATGAGTAACTTGCTTGATCTTTAACCTCTCAAGAATTCCAGTGATATCAGAACATTTCGAAAGTTGTTTGATAATGTTCAAATGCAAATAAAAAGTTTAGAGTCACTGGGAGTTTTGTCAGACACATATGGAAATCTTATGACACATATGGAAATCTTATGTGTCCAATGCTGTTGAAAGTGCTCCCCTCTATCTGTTCTTAGAATTCAACAAACAAAGCACAAATGCCAGTTATGACATCAAAGATTTGATTGAATTTTTGAGGAAGGAACTGACCTCTAGGGAGCGTACTAGTGCTATTGTTTTGGTCACCAGAGACTGGCACCACAGTTTTCCAGCCACCCTTGCTCCTCGGACAGGTGACTGTGACCGGAAGCTCTCGCGAGAAAAGGGAAAGTCACTGACAGCAGCTGAGCTATTCAACAATGAACTGAAAGAAAAGAAAAACTAGTTTGTGATTTTTGTGACAAGCCGCACGCAAACTCTGAGTGCAAAGAAGCTCGAAATCTGTTTCTGGAGGAAAGAAAACCAGGACACGTTTCACGTTCTTGTAAGGTAAAAGTTACCTGCTCACACTGTGGTAATAGACATCTATTATGTGTTTTCATAAACACAAAAAGAAAGATAATAAACCAGAAAATAATAAAGAAAATGATAAAGCTCTGGAAGCCAGTGTTTTGACTAACAATTCCTGTTCCAAGGAGGTGTATTTACAGAATTTAATTGTTTGTATTAAGGAGAATGATATCAGTTGTTATGTACGAGGGATTATTGATACAGGTAGCTCGAAATTATATGTAAGTGAATTTGTCGCTAAAGCACTGAAGTTGAAATGTAAAGGGGAAGAAAAAGTCATTCATGGACTTTTTGGAAGAATAGAAAAAAGTGAAAAGCAGAAAAAATATTCGATTCAATTAAGCAATATTGACGGCGATTATATTTGCGAATTAGAGGTGATGGATCAAAAAAGAATCTGTGCTTTCATTCCGAAGTTAGAGGACTCTAAATGCATAAAAGAACTGACAAATCGTGGAGTTTTCATTAGCGATATTTCCATAAATGAACATGACTGTCTGTATGAGAAAAATCCGAAGGAAATTCATATTCTGATAGGAGCTAACTTCGCACGGAAGTTATTTACAGGTGAAATTGAGCACTTTTCCAATGGATTGGTGGCAGTAAACACCCGTCTGGGATGGACGTTTATGGGAAAAACAGAAGAAAAGGAAGCCAGTAAACCTAATGTCCCTATCTCTCTCCACGTTGGCAAATTAAACCTTTCTGATTTGTTGAGACTTGATACTTTGGAGATTCTCGATCCAGGTGAAAAGTTCGCAAGAAAGGAGCTCGAAGACGCTGCAAAAGATAATTTTATTCGTAATGTTTCAAGAGACGAGGAAGGAAGATATATGGTTTGTTTGCCATGGATTCAAGATCACCCTCCTCTGTCGGACTGCAGGGAGATAGCAGTTAAAAGATTGAAGGGCTGTGTTAAATCCTTAGAACGGACTGAGAAGTTAGATGCTTATGAAGATGTTTTCCGGGAGTGGCTGAAGGAGGGCATTATAGAAGAAGTTAAATTTCCTGAGGAGAATGTGAAAACTGAGCATTTTTTACCTCATCATTCTGTTTTCAAGGAGAACTCAACGACCAAAGTGAGACCTGTCTTTGATGGCTCGGCGAGAGGGAAGAATTCTTCCTCCATTAACGATTGTCTGGAAAAAGGGACCGAATGTTGTAGAACTTATACCCTCGATTATAAACAGATTGAAGATGGGAAAAATTGGGGTAACTGCCGACATAAAAAAAGCTTTCTTATAGACTGGACTCCAGGAGCATGATAGACCATTTTTGAGGTTCCTGTGGTGGGAGAATGGTAAGGAAGAAAATCTTAAAACTTTCGAGCACCGAAGAGTTGTTTTCGGAATTTCTTCGAGCCCTTTCCTGCTGGGAGCAACAATAGAATTTCACGTGAAGAACGCGTCGGATCATCTGCAGGAAACGGCGAAAAAGCTCCTGAGCTGGTTTTATGTTGACAATTGTGTTTCTAGTGTGAATAGCCGAGAGGAGTCTGAAAAGCTCATTTTTGAGTCACGAAGTATCCTCAGTGCAGCCAAGTTCGATTTGCGAGGGTGGGAGCATGCTCCTGCGTCGTCAGAAGTGGAGGATGAAAATGAAGATGCAAGGAAGTTCCCAGTGCTGGGACTGAGTTGGACACTGAGTTCAGATGAGCTGTCTATTGACGTGAAGGGGCTCTCTAGTGATGAAAAGTCCCCATTGACAAAACGAGAGATTCTTTCAGTCGTCCATCGAGTATTCGACCCCATTGGATTCACGTGCCCAGTCACACTGGGGCCAAAGGTTTTGCTGCAAGAATGTTGGAAGAACGGAATCACTTGGGACTCTAAGCTGCCTCCGACTATATCTAGAAAATTTGAACGTTGGAAGACGCACCTGGAAGACTTGAGCGGTGTGTTGATTCCACGATGCATACTAAAGGATGCTTCAGCCAATTCGGAGGTATCCCTTCACGTGTTCTGTGATGAAAGCAAGATAGCGTTTGCTACTCGTATTTTTGTTCGATGTCAAAATGATCGGTCCACGACGTGTCAGCTAATACAAGCACGTTGTAGAGTCGCCCCTTTGAAATTACCTTCCATACCCAGGATGGAACTCTTAGCCTGCACTATTGGAGCTAGGTTAGCAGAAACAACAAAATCAGACTTGGGGCTGGAGAACGTGCCTACGTACTATTGGTCTGATTATGTAAATGTGTTATACTGGATAAAAAGAAATGAAAATTGGGCAACCTTCATTTACAATCGTGTTCAGGAAATTCGGCGGCTAACAGACCCAGAAGACTGGAGGCACATTGCCGGGTCTATGAATTCTGCGGATCTCCCTTCCAGAGGATGTACAGTGCAAGAGTTGAAAAATTCTTGTTGGTGGGAAGGTCCGGAGTGGCTAAGATCACCGTGTGATAAATGGCCAGCCTCAGAAGCGCTTCCAAATTTGGAGGTTGTGAATTCAGAAAGACGAAAAACTATTGTGTCTGCTACTAACACAGAAATTGAGAAAGTTTTCGAATATTCTACAAAGATCTCGTATAGCAGAATAATCAGAGTCATGGCGTGGATTTTTCATTTTTACAGGAATGCAAAGGCCAAACGAACTGAAGATGTTTCGGTGAGTTAAGTGTAGAGCAAGTCAAATAGGCCGAAATGGTAATGCTGAAAGAAGTCCAAAGACAGAGTTTTGGCGAAAATAGAGAAACTTCTTTGAAAACCTTTATCGACGTAGAAGGGCTGCTTCGAGTCAATACAAG
Source organism: Macrothele yani (assembly GCA_039090855.1). Lineage (NCBI taxonomy): Eukaryota > Metazoa > Arthropoda > Arachnida > Araneae > Macrothelidae > Macrothele > Macrothele yani. Next base: position 96,789,668 of record CM076992.1, on the reverse strand, counting down.
AATCACCTTGAGAAAGGACTCTGAGGCATTTCGTCATCCAGTAGTACGGCCTTCTAAACATCACATAGTGAAAAAATTAATTTGGGGAAAACATGTTGAACTAGGCCATGATGGTCTGCAGGTCCTAATCTCGACTCTGCGAGAACAATATTGGATAATAAAGTGTAGAAAGACGATACGGCAAGTTATTAAAGAATGTGTCAGAAAAGCAAGAAGAAGCGACGGGTGGTGGAGATGTGCAATCCCGTTATGGACGAATCTCAAAGCCAATGCGGCGAATTGACTTATGGCATTTTACGTGTTTGAGTTTCGTGACTTGATCCCGAAGCTCAAAGGTGAGAGGATGTCGGAAAAACAACAACTCGCGAAGAGAAAAAATAAATAAAATCCGAGCAGCTGTGGAGACAATTTTGATAGAAAGTGCTGTCACTTCATGGGAAGCGAGAGGAGAAAAAATCGTGTGATTTGAACTCGGAAAGGGAGAGGTCGTGTGTTTTGAACAAGATGGAACTCAAGATGAAAAATAATGACTGTGTTTTATGTTACGTGTCTTTAGCATGTGTGCGGTCGGTCATCTGTTTGTGTTAATTATATGTTAGATGTTATTTTGAGTCTCGTGTGAATTCATTGTGTCAACTGCTGTGGACTTACTTATTTCCTTTGGATTAATGTGCTATTGTCAACTGATATATAACGACCTCAACACCTGCGATTCCAGAGCCGTTGTCCAAAAATGAATGGCAGATAAGAAGTCTTTTTTCTTCAATACTGTGCATTCCTAATTGATTTGAACGGCGACACATTACAGTGCCCTATTGCAGAAGACACCAAAGGAGATCAGCTAAATCAAAGTGAAGGAGATGGGGGACAAATACTGAATGAGATGACTAACCTTTTTCAGTCAGTCAGTCAGTCCTTGGGTTTGAAGATTATGATGAAGGTGATGCATGAGTACCGCTGGAAAATGATACTGATGTTACAAGGTATCCTTCTTTAAATGAAGACACAATTATGGACATTGTAAAAGAAACTGGGACTCCTGAAAGTGACATGGATGAAAACTACGATGAAGTCAACACTGGGTCTTCACATGCTGAGGCACTCAGCATGCTAGAGACAGCAATGGCTTGGTATGCGTAACAATCTGAATGCTGACTTAACTAATATTGCTGAAGAGAGTGTGAGATCAAAAAGCAATGAAAAGAAGTTTGAAAATTGTGCAGCAAATATTAAATGATCATTTTCATCAAAGGCCTATATTATTAAACCATTTTTTTGTCAATATGTACAATTGTATATACAGTAATTTATTCTTTTCATATTTTAAGTTTCTTCTAAGTTCTTTTTTTAATCTCCAGAACAGTATTTTTGATAAGTTTCAAAATCCACAAACTGCACCCAGTCCCAAGTAGTTCAAATGATCAATGCTCTATGGTACATAACTTTGCTTTTTGTGCCATATTTTGTCTACTAGACATTACTATTTTTATTTTACAGGCATAACTTAATGCAACTTTTACTTTCTTGTTATATCAAGCTTATTAACCTTAAAAGCAGTTTTGGTACAGCCTTTTGATAAAGTCACACATTGTGCTGTTGTGTTGGGTTAAAAAAAAATCATACACAGTTAGAAATACTGTGAAATCTCTGAATAATAGTTATCGCCGGGACCATGGAAAAAGATTGCTGTTTAGAGGTGAACGTTGTTCGGAGGTTAGGCCTAAATTAATAGTTTGTCAGTTTCGTTTATTTAAGAGAGAAATGGATATGTGAAACTTATACGTGCAAGAAAACTATTCTAGTGCCTTTTTTCCAATACCGAGTAAAATTGAGTTGAAATAATGGGAAATGTGTACATATTACAGCAATTTGTAACAGATTGCACTGTAACCAGTAAATTTACACAGCACAAAATCACCGATCGTTTATCTTTAAACTGCCTCTTTTATTGGCATCAACTATTACAGCTAATCTTTTGTTGGATAAAATGTGAAACAACATACCAGTTTTATCCCCATTAAAAATATTCTGATTTTCATTTTTCAGGAACAATTCATTTCAGTTTTCTCCCATTATTTTTCTCTCACTTTCAAAGGAGTGAAAAAACAGCACAAATTTAAACCAGAGAAGAAAATAGTTTTTCTGCAATTGCTGAAAAGTGCCTGGAGATTGTCAGAGGTTTCCCCCTTAAATGAGCACAAATCAAGCTTCCAGTGAAATGAGGGTGAAAAGGGACACAGCCCACAACAAAATAGAGATTCTGTTGTACACAAAACAATTTATCTTGTAGAAATTAGTGGAGTTGAGAAAATTCTGGAAGTCAAGGATGAAACAGAGGCAGAACCCACTGGTGGTGCAGTGATCACAATGCAGACTGTATAATATATGTGTGTGTGTGTGTGTGTGTGTGTGTGTGTGTGTGTGTGTGTGTGTGTGTGTGTGTGTGTGTGTGTGTGTGTGTGTGTGTGTTTTAACCTATAAAAACTGAACTTATTTCAAGATAAAAAAAATTTGGTTGTGTGTGTTAACCTATGAAATACTGAACTTATTTAAATATAAAAAAATTGAGATTTAAAACAGCACATAAGTAGGAATTAAAGTTTTTGCTGCTGAATTTCTGAGAGTAAAGTCAGTAACAAGTAAGATCATAGGAACTTAAGAGCTGAAGCTTTCTTGCTATTGTAGCTTAATGCTCATTTGATCTACAGCTATGCAGTAATGCCTTTCTTATCACCTAAGGGTGCCACTGAATTCCACTTGCACGCTAACCCAACCTACTTAAAAAGCAGCATTCCTTTAGCAAAATTGTTTGTCCCCCAGTTCTCCCTCCTACTGAAGTACCATAGCAGGCAATGTTGTTCTATAACTGGATGAACTACACAAAATGTTAAGCTTGCATAAAAGGTGAGCATTGGATGTCCATTGGGACAGTCTGGCATGTCTGCTTTTCTGTTGTTCGGAGTTTATCATTAACGTTAATCCTTCTGCAGCTATTTTGTACAAGCCAACACTTGCCACTACCATTGTTAGAAGGTGTCTGTTAATTTATGTTTCACTATATACACTGTGCACATTAAAAATACCTGACAAATAATTGCTTTTAATACAATGGAGGAAAACAAAATTCTGTGAGCACTATGTTGGGGACTCAGTTCAAAGAACTAAAAGGTTTACAAAACTTTCTCTCACTAAAACAACTCAAAATTGAAAAATTGAGAGCAAAGATTAAATAACATATTTCTGCTACTGAAAAAAACAGTGCAGTTATAGATAACTAGATAACTAGCAATCATTGTTGTGGCTAACTAGCAATCATTGTTTTGACCAGAGAAAGACTATTAGAATTTGAAAAAATATATATACAGTACAATTCCAAAAATCTGCGCTCCTAAAATCCGCAGTTGCCTAAAATCCGCGTGGATTTGAACACCGGTCACAGTTACAGTTAACAGACGGGTAAAAAAAAAAAAAAAGGTTTCAGAAATCAAATTTTTTTATTTTTCAGCTGACAAATTTTTTTTTAAGATCTTTTTAAAGGTTTTTAAAATATTTTGTGTTTTTTCTACTTGAAAAATATTACTAATGATATATGTAATCCCTAGAGACTGTTTGGTGGGCGCCTGCCCAGCTGACAGTGTTTAAAGCTGCCTATCACTTTTTCGCCAAATCGCGACAAGCAAAATACGCCAAAAAAAGTTCACCTGAATCGTCAAAAAACGAATGCTAAAAATTGTGTTGTTTGTTTGTTTTTTAATCCTCGTTACTATTAAGAAATTTGCTCATTTTAATTTTTATGTGGATAAAAATCAAACGTTTAATCTTGCATCTCCCGCGCAGTCTCCGTACTGAGAATCCATGACTTAGTTCTGTTAACTGCTAGGAGTTTGACATAAGGGGAGGGTGTGTGTGTATGTATGTATGTTGGCGACTTTCAAGTGTTTTAGTGAACTGGGGGAGATGGATGGCAGAAAAAGGGAGGGTGATATTGGGTGGGGCCAGCAGAATGCAACAAGAGCAAGAGAGAAAAACTTCCTCTTCAGCTCACATGATTGCTGACCTTAAATGAAAAACGCAAAAATGCATTTTCGCAAATTTTTCAGACAGCTGTCTGAAATTTCTATAAGCTTCATAAATCCTTGTTACGAATGGATCTGCAAAATTTTGCCTAAATTGTTTAATAACTTTTTAAACTAGCCATGAAAATTTTAATTAAACATTTTTGTGTGCCTGTCCCTCATAAATCTCTTAATAAAAATGTTCATGGCTAATTAAAAAAGTTTTTAACCAATTAAAGCAAAATTTTGAGAGTTGACTACTTTTAGCTGATTATGGAGAGTGTAAAAATTTCAGCCAGTTTCATAAAGAATTGACAATGAGTTTTCTTATTTTTTTATCCAATCTACTGGCAAAACCTTTGCAGCAAACATGGAACCCTGCTCTTACAATGCAGTTACGGGAGATGAGGAACCCTCCTGCTTTCCCCACCATCCCACTTGTTGAATTTAGCGGACAACAACAAGTTTTGTTTCAAAGATAAGCTGCTCTTTCCTTTGTATGCTACAGTATAGATATTTGTTGAATACTGTATAAATAAAAATACGCTTTTTTAATGTGAAACATTTGAGTATGATACAGTATTTTGTCATTTACAGAAGTACAGGAATTGCAATAGTTCAAAATCAAAATGTACGGCGTGTGAACGATGGACAGAATGTCACGCAGGGACAGGGTGCTGGTTGATGAATGTCAAATAATTCCTGCACTTCAAACCCCAGTGCCGCATGCTGGTGAAATTAAAACGGGGGAGTTCATATACATATGTATGATGCTTACCGCGATGCAATTACTTTACTGTAATGTCAAAACAATGATAAAATTAATTCAACTACAGAGAAATGTGCTGTCTGCTAGATTTAACAAGCGATCAGCACTTTCATTGTGCACTTGTGTTCATCACTTCAAGCTTACTTACCATTATTGGGGGGGTCAAAAACGATGGTACAGTATTGAGAGATTGAAGTTCAAATGCAGCACATATCAAGCGGGGAAATCTGGCAACTTAGCATTGCGTGTTTACATTTTTTCTGGTACATATGCTGTGAGAATCCGTTTTTTTATGTTTTGTTTCACGTTTTAAGGTGAAATTTTTTGAATAATTGTTTGAAAATTTGAGAAAATGGCAGGAGTGAAGAGAAAGCACAGCTCTTTAACGATGCAGCAGAAAGTGGACTTGTTGCAAAAACTTGATAATGGCAGTGCACCAAAGCATGTTGCGGAGATTTTTGGTATTGCTGTTCGGACTGTGTATGATATCAAGATAAACCGAGACAAGATATTGCAATTCTATGCAATGAGTGATAGAATTGCTGATTGCAAAACGATGCATGAAGCCAGAAACTCCACCCTCGATGCTGTTGTTTACGAGTGGTTTCGGCAAAGGCGTAACGATGGTATGCCAATTACAGGTCCACTCTTATGCAAAAAACCAAGCTATTTCATCAGCAACTGAAGATTGATGAGCCTTGTAATTTTTCAGTTGGATGGCTATCCCGCTTCAAACAAAGACATGGAATTCGCTACTTGAAATCCTGCGGGGAGCAAGAATCGGCAGATAAGGTAGCTGCAGAAGAGTTTCTGGATGTGTTTGCCAAATTTGTCCTGGAGGAAGCACTTTCTCCTGATCAAATTTATAACATTAATGAAACTGGACTTGTCTGGCATTGTCTACCAAGACACACTCTAGTGTGTGCTGATGAAGTAGGACCCTCTGGTGTTAAGGAAGGCAAAGAAAGAGTAACAGTTGCTCTTTGTTCCAATGCCTCTGGGAATCATAAATGTATGCCATTTGTGATTGGAAAAAGTGCTTGCCCTAGGGCTTTGAAGGGCATAAAGGTCTTACCTGTGATCTACTGCAGTAATAAAAAATCATGGATAACCAAAGAACTCGCTACAGACTGGTTCAATAATCACTTTGTTAAAGACGCCAGAAGGCACTGTGTGGAGGTCGGACTTGCTCCAGACTGTAAAATTTTGCTGGTACGGGACAACTGCACAGCACATTATGAAGATTTAACTTCAAATAATGTTACAGTTATGTTCTTACCCCCAAACACAACTTCACTAATTCAGCCCATGGATCAGGGTATAGTTAACAGTTGGAAGTGCAACTACAAAGGAGAATTCTTAAGGAAACTGTTGAACTCTGATAAATCGTTTCAAACAATCAAAACATTCATTAAAGATTTCACAATGAAGGACTGCCTGTACTCAATAGCAGGCTCATGGAACAATGTGAAATGTTCTACTCTGATAAATGCATGGCATAAGTCATGACCAGCATCAATATTTGTTGACTCTGAACCCGAGGATTACGAGTTCAAAGGTTTCACAGCTTTGAAGGCCAAATCGAAGGCTACGGAGCTTCTAGCATATGCCAAACAAGCAAATGTGTCAATGATGAATGTGTTTAGAGAAGAAGATATACACTATCTACCAACAAGTAATTGGACACCTGTGATAGCAAAGGAAAACAAAGTTTATTCACCTTCAATAGTTGGTGGAGCCTCCACAAGCGGCGATTACAGCTGCAACCCTCCGGGGCATACTCTCAACCAGGCGTTATACGACGGATAGCGGTACTTTCTTCCACTCGGCTTGGAGAAGACAGGTCAGTTCCTTCACCGATTTCAGACGGTGGGTCGACGCTCCAACTCGTCCCACAGGTGCTCGATAGGGTTAAAGTCCAGGCTCTGTGTAGGTCAGTCCATTCGATTAACCCCATTGTCACCATACCAAGCCATGGTGGACCTCGCAACATGACAGGTGGCACTGTCATCCTGAAAGTAACATGGGTCCACCCCGTAAAACTGCCACAACGTAGGAAGCGCATGGTCATCCAAATTGGTGCAGTAGGTCTCGGCGTTGAGTCTACCAGGAATTGTGACCAAGGGTCCCGTGCCATACCAGGAGAAACACCCCCATAGCATAATTCCACCGCCGCCGAACTTCACAGTTGGCACAATACATTCCGGCAGGAGGCGTTCTCCAGGCAGATGACAAACCCAGACCTTGCCATCCGAACGGTAGAGGGTGAACCTTTATTCGTCGTTCCAGAGAACCAGTTTCCACTGTTCAACGGTCCACTGTCAACGTTCTTTGCACCACGTTAGCCGAGCAGCGCTATTGGACTTGGTGATCAAAGGCTTGTGGGCGGCAGCACGTCCATGATAACCGAGCAGATGGGCTTCCTTATGGGTGGTATTCATCGAAAAAACACCCTCGGATGCCTGTTGAAACTCCTCACGGATGTGCCCCATCGATTTGGTGTGGTTCTTCCGAATTTCTCTGGCCAGCACCCGCCGGTCTCCAACTCCCAGTTTTGTGGGTCTGCCAGGTTGGGGCACATTCCGACAGTCACTTCTCATCTTCCACTTGCCAATCATGCAGGCCACTGTTGATTTTGGGTACTTCAACTCGCTGGATATGTCACGTATGGATCGGCCATTTCTGTGATACCCGAAGATTACACCTTTCTCGAAATCAGAGAGCTCCGAACTGCGTGGCATCTTGCATGCGACTGGTTGCATTGTTGTTTCCCACACGATATTTAACGGCGGCGGCCGTGACGTGTATCAGGACCGCAGATATCGTCGATTGCAGGGGTGTCCAATTACTGGTTGGTAGATAGTGTAGTTGAATGGATGGAATCTTCAGACAAGAGTGAAGTCAAAACGATGACTGATGATGAAATCATAGCTAGTGTGATTAATCCTGATGCAGGCGATTCAGACACTGCAGATACTGACAGAGAGGATTCTACTACCAAAAAAATATCCTTAGGCGATGGAATTTTGTTGGGAGAACAATACATTAATTTTTTAGAACAGCAGAAATGTGTTTCAGCACAGGAAATAATGATGATTTTTAGACCAGGAAAAACTTCAACGAGAGAAACCAAATTTAAAACAATTGACCACTGATGGAATGTTTGCCAGCCAGAATGTTTGATTGACATATACAGTATTTCGTAAATAAAAATTCAATTAATCAATATAGTACTGAATTATGAATTTGTTCCCTGTATTTTACTTACATATTAAATACTGTACATATATCTACATAAATTCCAAATATTACTAATTACAGTATTAAATACATATTATTAATTAATTTTACTAATTATTAAACAAATGAAAGCCTATAATATGTATATACATACCATCCTATTTGAATTAGTACTATACAGTTTAGAGAACCTGTGTGTGTTTACAGTACATATGTACTAGTAAACACACACAGGTTCTTTAAAATCCGCATAATTCTAAAATCTGCACAACCTCTGGAACCAAGTTGTGCAGATTTTCGGAATTGTACTGTATATCTATTGTATATTTTATGATCTGGAAATGCTATTATACAAACATTTCCAACTGGAATTCCATTTTTAAAGTGAATATGTTTTCTTTGACAACAGGTGAGAAACTAAGTACAACTTGTGCACAGAAAATTTTATAATCACTATCTTTGGCACAGCAATTCCTTTGACAAATGTCAATTCATATGAATATAGTCTAAGAATACCCCAAAACATGCCTTGCGCTCTAGCAGAAACTGAGACCTGATTTCCATCTAAGTATACTATCCATTATATTTTGCACACATTTTCCTACTGACTGGCAACTGAAGTACTTAAGCTGATTCACTATACTGGAATGCTCCAGTAATGAGCTTACCCATCTATGCAGGAGCTCATATCTATCCTGATAATAGGTTGGTAGGTCTTCAAATAACAAATCATAGTGGATGAAAAATATTGGGTTGTCGGAAAAGTCACAACGCATTTTGGCACCCGATGGTGGTTGGGCGGTTTTGGAAGTACTAGAGGCATGTGCAGCTCTGTTATCGCTATGGCATTCGACAGGTGCCAGTTCTAGCTGCAGTCTAAAAGGAACAGTGAATGATTTGGTTGATTTGCAGAGTTTTGACATCAAGTGGAAGATGGAAGACCAAGCTGTGCATTTTCACCATATTTTACTGTTTTACTTCCATAAAGGAAAGAACGCGCATCAAGCTTGTGAAAAGTTACGTAAAGTGTACGGTGATAATGCTCTACAAAAACGTCAGTGCCAGCAGTGGTTCGCAAAAATTCCGTGCTGGTGATTTTGACCTCAACAATGCTCCTCGGTCGGGGAGGCCTACCGAGGTTGACGACGACCAAATCAAGGTATTGATTGAGTCAAACCCACGTTACATGACACGAGAGATTGCAGACACATTGCGCATCCGTCATTCAAGCATTCAGGACCACCTGAAGAAGCTGGGATACGTAAGCAAGCTCGATGTGTGGGTTCCTCGCGAACTCAAAGAAGCTCAATTGACGGCGCATATAAACACCTGCGATATGCTCATTAAACATGAGGAAAATGATCCTTCTTTGAAGCGACTGATAACTCGTGACGAAAAGTGGATTGTGTACAACAATGTGCTGCGCAAACAGTCTTGGTCCTGATGTTCTGCTTCACCTCAAACGACATCCAAAGCATACATTCGTCAGCGGAAGGTTCTGGTCTCAGTGTGGTGGGATTTTAAATGTGTCTTGTTTTTCGAGCTCCTACCACGGAACCAAATAATCAATTCGAATGTGTACTGTCGGCAATTAGACAGTTTGAACGAATCCATCATCCAGAAACGTACAGAGCTCGTTCATCGTAAAGGTGTTGTGTTCCATCACGACAACACGAGACCACACACAAGTTTGATCACCCGTCAAAAATTATTGGAGCTTGGGTGGGATGTGTTGCCACACCCAGCATACTCGCCTGAACTTGCGCCGTCAGACTTCCACTTGCTTCACTCTCTTCAACACTCCTTGCATGGTATAACATTCAATTCAGATGAGGCTGTAAATCAGCATCTTGTAGTTTTTCACCACGAAAGACAGGTCCTTCTATGAACGAGGCATTCTGCAGCTCACTGAAAGATGGCAAAAGGTTATCAAACAAAATGGGCATTATATCATTGATTGATCTTTGTTCTTTCTATCAATAAATGACCTTTGCAAAACATGGCTAAAATATGTCATGACTTTTCTGACAACCCAATATAATGAAAATGTTTTTCCACATGCATCATAGTTCTTACAGAACTGTATTCAGCACTGCAGCATATTCAAGAAATATAATCCATATGAGGAACCTCAGAAAACTTGAATACCTAACAATACTACCATTTTGCTTGCTAGGATCAACTTTAAAAATATTTCAATTGCCAAAAAATTTCCCGACTCAGGTAGCCAGCATTCATAGAGTATCAGTCTGGTTTCATTTTAAAATAATGCGGGGTAATGTTTTTCAGGAATTCTCCAAATCGATTTACAGTTGTTGAAGATATTGTTAGGCCAAATATGGCATTTAACTGTTTGGACTTATGGTCCAAGAAATAGCCTTCTTCACAATTATTATTAAATTAAGTTAGTCACAGGTAACACATTAAACTACAGAGTGCAACACAAAAGATAAGTTTGAAGAAATAAAAATGAAACACAGAAGTGTTTCACTTCTGTGTTTCATTCTGAATGATACAGATAAATCTACTCTCTACATATCTATATAACTCCATCATTGTGCCCCTGGTTATTTTCGATGAACAAATGGAACATAAAAAGCCACTGACTCTGAAAAAGCCTCCGGTCCAGACTGCACACCACCTACATATCTGAAATCCTGTGTAAAGGAACTGACAGCTATTTTTATGTTGTGTATTCCATGAAGCAGCAGCAAAGATTTCTTTATGACGAAGCAGCAGCTTCATCATTAAGAAATCTTTCCAACAGGTTGGAGACTTTACCATGGCTTTGTTTGTTTTTTTTTTAAGGGAGGGGGTTCTCATTTTGCCAGTTTAATCACTATATCACAGCTTTGACATTTATATTTATTCTGCCCAAAGTTATGGACACAGCAATTAATGAGTGCCTTCATCTTATCTACAGCTTTCTATTCAGCCTGTTAACTATTATCTGTAAGACTTTCAAACAGGTGAGATTTTATTCAAATCTGTTACCAGGTGAAACATTGTTAGAATATGGAAGTTATTATCTAACCATGTCCAGAATAAATATGAGGAAAGATCTGGTAAAACTCAGTCTGTATTACTTGGCATTGCCATGTGTCACCTCAAGGAATTTACCTCCTGCAAAAAATCAGTTCTCTTGTAGCAAATGAGAGATTTTAAAACTTTTCTCATTTCCATATCAGGTAAACTACTAAAAAAAGAAATTTTTTTTATATGTCTATCTGAATGTTCCCTCCAAATGATCTTGGCATAGCCACATTTATTGCACAGCTAAATCTGCTTCAGAGCTAGAATAGCTGTTTTGATTTTGACGATACATTCCTTTGGAACAACTTCTGATACTACATAATTCGCAAGCTTGTCCAGAACTGGAGTACAACTGACACATTCAGCAATGATACTCCAAGTAAACCCTGAAGCTGCTTGATGCTATGCAGAAAAGAGCAGTACATCTGATTTACAACATGTCACTCAGTGGTACTGTTGTTTAATCTCTTTATTATGCAGTATATAGGCTGGCTTGAAAGTACCTCTCATGGATGTTACTTTCAAGAGCTGTCATTCCCTGTTTTACCACTACCTGATGGTGTTATGTCATGCCACAAGAAGCACGGTTACCCAATATAAAAATTTTATTCGGATGATTAAGCACTGCATTAATCACCTTGTCAACTTACTTATTTCTGGCACAGTGAAAATTTAGATTTCCTGGCCAAGTCAACACTTTCCTGAAACTGCAACCTTCAGCAATTTAAATCAAGGGCAAACAAATTAGTTTCAAGCAGTTTCACAGTCTGAAATCACAAAATAAATATTTGCATGCACTGTAAGTTTTCTCTTTTAAGCCTCCATGTAAACATACAAACAAAAAAAATCCTGGGCCATAGGTATAAGGTCTCATAATGAAACAGAATGCAGGCAAACACTACATGAGTCTGGATCAGTGAACAGTATTTCATCTTACGTATGTCAGCCTTTTAATGAGCAATACACAGCCTGAAATGTTGGATTGCAGTGAGTCAAACAGAACCTAAGCTGTTGGCATTTTGTAAGATGTTACTACCCATTTATAACAAGAAAATTTAGTTTTAGTGGGAGAAAAAAAAAAAAAAAAGATAAAAGTTCAAATGAGATGCACAACAACACTTGAGAGACTAATCTAATGTAGGAGGAACTTACTCTGAGGAACTTATATAAGAGGAATGTAAACCAAGCAGAGAGCATCTTTTCAGCTACAGATTCAGTCCTAAATAACAAATGGGATGATATTTAAATGATACACACACATATTATAAAATGAACATTACAAATCTAATAAAATAAAACAATGTGATAGCTAATTAATTTTAACACAGAACTTTAATAACTAAATTGTCCAATATGTAAATTTATAAAAAAAAAAAAAAACCATTAGTACACCAAAACACAGTATTCATCTAACCACAAAGAGCTCTTGCACTAAGAGAAAATGGGAAGAAGTTAACTATTATGGGATTTACTATATAATATCACAACAAAGCAAACAGGTGTAAGAGTTTACCTTTATCGCATAAGACAAAAACTCTTTTGCATACATTTCTTCCAAATATTAGAATTTGAAAATACTGAAAGCTGCTTTGGGAGGTTTTCACAGGAATGATGGGTTCTCAAGAGAGTCCCGCATGGCTGTGTATGAAAGTGTAATTGTTCCTACTCAGATTTATGGTAGTGAAAGCTAGTACTACAGAAGAAACATAGAAGTCGTTTGTGTGCTGGAGAAATGCGTTACTTGCGGGGGAGTTTGTGGCAAGACACGTTCTGATTGTGTGAGGAATGAAGATGTGTTGCAGTTGTGTGACATGAAGAAAAATGTTGTTAGCAAGGTGGAGACTAATATGCTTCAGTGGTTTGGCCATGTTGAAAGAATGAGTAATGAGATGCTTACTACGAAAGTCTTTTTAGCCCAAGTGGCAGGAAGGAAAGGCAGATGAAGGCCATGGAAGTCATTGGAGGATCAGATTCAGGAGTGTCTCATTAGAAAAAGATTATGAGTATGAAGTATAGAAGATCTTGTGCATGGCATGTGATGGATTTCAATGAAGCCCGAGTTGTATGCCAAGATTGCTGTAAATGAAGAAGTTTGATACGGCAACAGTAAGTAAAAATTATCTGGTAGTTTGCATTTCTTTTTGGAGCCAACCTCTGAATCTCAGAGAACAGCTTAGTGATATGTATGTATGTATGTATGTATGTATGTATGGAAAATGACTATAGAAAAGGAGTCAAAACCCCCCACCCTTCCCCAAGAAAAAAATATATATCCAAATAGGAGGGTTTTCCAAGTAAACACATCCTAGATTAACCTAAAAATAATTTATCAATAAGCAACTAATTTAAGCTACCATTATGGACAATCAAACACACTTTTGCTGCAATGAGAAACTCTTTATTTTTGATATATCTCAAAATTTACCACAAACTTACAACTCAGATTATTCTATACTTGCTCTTTTCCAGCATTTTCTTTTACTTTAAAACACTGTAGGTCTAATAATGAATTTCAAAAAATTTTACCAGCTATAAAAAATGAAAAAATTCTGTGTCCTACAGCTCTCTGATTTTACACTTAAGGTGGTTTCACCTAAAATCTCTGCCTTATGTTTCCAATGGTAAAACTTCTTTACATATTTTTTTCATAATTAATGTATTCCCAAGGATGAAAATTTGCACATCGATAAAACAAATAAGTTATAGCATGGGATACTTAATAGTTGCTAAAACATAACCACAATTAAGCAATCCAACATTTGTTTGTCTACTGACATCATCAATGTACGGGTCGCACCATCTATTGTCAGAACATTACTCAAAGAAAAATGATTGATTTTTAATATAATTATGGTTATGTTTTAGCAAGTATTAAGTATCCCATGCTATAACTTAAAGTTAGTTTTATCGATGTGCAAATTTTCATTCTTGGGAATACATTAATTACGAAGAAATATGTAAAGTTTTACCATTGGAAACATAAGACAGAGATTTTAGGTGGAACTACCTTAACTTTCAGAAAGCAATAAAAATTTACAACATTTTTCAGATTTTAAGATGTATCCTTATTTTTTTTGAGAAAAATAAATAAAAATAAAATGGTATTTAAAGATTTTTATCAAGAAAAAAGATTAATGTGTAAAAACAGCAGTTTACATATCATTGAATATACTTGCAATTTGCAAAATTAGCAATGAACAATACTTCTGATGAAAACAATGTAGAGAAAGGCCATTCAGTCCATCAGCCAATGGCTCACATGCGCTGCACAATTTGCCCATGATGTTACACCTTCATACAGCCAATGCTCTTTGTTATTGGTTCAGATGGTCACCCTCACTGTATGGCTGTGTCAAAGTAAGATGGCATTAGTCAAAGTCTAGCAGCATTCTGTGGCATACAAACAATTCCTGGAAATGGAGAATTTTTCAATCTAAATCTTTGCCAAGAATTGTTCGAAATAAAAAATACTGTCAAAGAAGTGAATGGGCTAAACTCTGCACAATGTTGGCAAATAGCAAGGAAGCATGACTGTCAGAAGCGGTGGCATCTTCCATCAAAAACTGCAATTAAAAGTACATTCCCCCAGTTAAAGTTCAAGCATACTTTGCATTCTTCACAAATATATTTCTCAAAAATTACTTCAAAATAACAACTCCACAGTATTTATGTTACTGTGAATAAATTAGATTTTCGTGTTTTGTCTACGAAAGTTCTGCATAAACCGAAAAATTTGCAGCAGCAATAATGCTGACGGCACTAATGCGTTCCCCTAGTTTGATGATGGATGTCTTAAACGTCTGTTGTGATGTTTCATACTGAAATGCAGTTCTTTCCCTTCTTTTTCTATAAACAATTATGGTAGCCTTTTTATGTCCGCTTCATATTGCTATGTACAACATATGAGGAACACACTTAAACTGTATTTTGCATCATTAACTACCAAACACACAGGTATACACATGGGAACAAACACAAGTCTAGCATGATAGCAGGCCCAGCTCCAACACACACACACACACACACACCTGTAGTTACCAATGGATAAATATAAACATATATAGTACATACAAGCTTTCATGGTACAATGACATTGTAAAAAAAGTGCAGAAGAAATATCAATTACTGTACCAAAGATAAAGCAATAAAATTTTAAACTCGTCTAATGGCCTTTAAAGTAGCATACATGCATATACATTCATAGTGATAATGACCTTCAGTATATAAGATACAGGGGGATTTTGAAACAAATACTTTTTGAAAAAATAAATGCATCTTATATTCCAGAAAATATGGTATACACACTATATTGACAAAAGTCACTGGACACCCCTTCAAAAGCAAATGAACGGATCCGCTGCGTTGTTAAGATGTGCGATACAGCTGCAAACGGTCTAAAAACAAGCCTGCAGCTGACCGCGATCATATTGCACTGCGAGGTTGAGTGAAAATGTCACGGCGGGAGAGAACTGACTTTGAGAAAGGAAAGATTGTTGGGTGTTATATTAGTGGGTTGTCCATAAGAGAAATTGAGAGGTATTTAAACATACCCAAGTCAACTGTTTTGGATGTACTGAATAAGTGGAAGACACATGGCGTGCCTGAAGCAGCAAAACGTGCAGGCAGACCAAAGAAAATCTGTGATAGAGGACGTCGAAGCCTCAGGAGAGCTGTTACAGCTAATCAATGGAGTACTGCATAAGACCTCAGTGTACAGGTGAGTAAAAATGCTGGAACCTCGGTATGTACACGTACCATTCGCAGAGAACTTCATTCAATGGGTTATCGTGGTCGTGCCGCTGCTCATAAGCTTTTCAGCTCCACTCGGAATGCTACCTGTCGTTTAGCATGGTGTAAAGAATATTTATCGTGGACTGTAGATCTATGGAAATGGGTCCTATGGACTGATGAATCCAGATACACGATCCATCAGTCTGATGGCTGTGTGTGGGTATGGCGGCAGCCAGGGGAATGCTACTTACCACAGTGTACTGTTCCTACAGTCAAGTTTAGAGCTGGCAGTGCACTCATGTGGGGGTGTTTTTTGTGGTATGGTCCTGTCTCATTGGTTATCATGGACAAACCTGTTAAACAGCACATCTACCTCTATATTCTGGACAATTATGCCCTACCAACTCTGTGGCAATACTATAGAACCGAGCCTTGTTGGTACCAGCAGGATAATGCACCGAGCCATAAAGCAAAGATGGTTATGGTGTGGTTTGGCGATAATTCCGTATCGAGTGTGGACTGGCCAGCACAGAGCCCTGATCTTAATCCCATAGAGCATCTATGGGATGAATAAAAGCGCCGCATAAAAAGTTTGGAACCAAGGCCTACTACTACTAAGCAACAGTTAGCAGCAGCAATATGTACTGAATGGAAGCGCATACCTATCACTGTGTTCCAAAACCTTGTCGAAAGCATGTCTCGAAGGGTCAGTGCATGCATTAAGGCCAAAGGTGGACCGACACCGTACTAATGTATGTCAATAAATGCTATGTTGTGTTTCTCTTCTAGGTGTCCGGTTACTTTTTGTCAATATAGTGTACGATTGTTAATTGTAAGAACATTGAGTATGTTTTCTTGGGTACTGAATTTTGAAGAGTTTTCACTTTTATCATACGCAGGAGTCTTTTAAACTATTCAAAATCTTTGATTTTTATAATTGCACATTTTTGTATGCAACAAAAAATTTAGTGGAAGCTTCAAGTTAATATTTGGATCTGTTAAATCTCTAACTCTGTGGCCAAATACTGTTTCACGAATTTTATAACTAAAATGCATTAACAGCTGATGCAAGTGCCTCATGATGGGTTCCATTTCAACTCAGGCAGGGTCGTACCATCATGACCTCAGATTTCTCTAAAAAAATTAAGGGGTGTTCCTTGACTAAAATAAGAAGACCTATATTTTTCTTTTGGCAAGAAAAATTTTCCCTTTGAGATTGAGGGTTCCAAATCTGGCACCGTCAAACAAGCTCTCAAGAAAACGGTTATTTTTCTTAATTCCAGTGAGTCATTGCAGCAGAATTAAAAAAGATATCTTATTCTGGTATTTTTTATTACGTTGTGTGTATAACATATAATAATATATGATAAGATTTTTTTACACATCGTACGATTAAAATTTTTAAAAATCGCAAACTTCATGATTTTTAGAGATTTTTTTAACAGGTTCGGATGGAGTTTTTTCTGCACTGGTTTTTTTTTGTTGAAGACATACCAATGTGCAGTTTCTTTGCAATTTTTTATATGCCTGTGAAACTGCTAGTTTCCGCATTTCGGCAGCGTTAAAAACAGCCGATTTTGAAAAATCTGCAACTTTGCCAACAATTTTCTCAAAAACCCCATATTTTAAAATTCTGAAAATTAAATCACTCTTATATTGTCAACAGGAGAATATCTGTGTAAATTTTCATGAACCTAAAAATGCCCGTTTCCAGAGTTAGGTACATTTGAATTTGGTTTGAAAGCCTACGATTTTCTGCATTCTAAAGGCACCATTCTTGAAAAATCCCAGGCGCAAAAATATTCCCTTCCCCGAATGAGAGCATTGGATAATAGTATATCAATTTGGTGGTTCTAAATTGAAAACTAGATTTTACAGAAATGTGTGTGGGTGTGTGTGTGTGGGGCTTGACCCCAGGCTCCGACCCTTTCGAAAAACCGTCTACGGTCTATGTTAGGGTACCATGAGATAGTAAACCAAATTTGGGGGTTCTAAATTCAATGCTGTAGATTTTATGGAAATTTTGTGTGGGGGCTCTGACCCCTTTCCAAAACCGTCTACGGTCTAAGTTAGGTTACCATGAGATAGTATACCAAATTTGGTGGTTCTAAATTGAAAACTGTAGATTTTACAAAAATTTTGTATGGGGCCCCTTGACCCTGACCTCTTCTAAAAACTATCTAAGATCTATATTAGAGTACCACGTGATAGTATACCAAATTTGGTAGTTCTAAATTGAAAACTGTAGATTTGTATAGCGGACATACAAACAAACAAACATTCAATTTTATATATATAGATTATTTTTTTTCTAAGACCGTTTTTTAGGCATATTATCGCTCAGGAAAGGGCGAGGTGGACGAAACCAACCGGGGCCAGCTGATCCAACACTCTCATTCGGGGAAGGGAATACTTTGCGTTTGAGATTTTTCAAAAATTGCGCCTTTAGAAAACACAGGAAATCGTAGGCTTTCAAACTTATCTAACTAGGAAACGAGCGTTTTTAGGTTCATGAAAATTTACACAGATATTCTCCTATTGACAATATAACAGTGATTTAATTTTCAGAATTTAAAAAAATAGGAGTTTTTGAGAAAATCGTTGGCAAAGTTGGAGATTTTTCAAAATCGGCTGATTTTAACGCTGCCGAAATGCGGAAACTAGCAGTTTCACAGGCATATAAAAAAATTGCAAATAAACTGCACATTTCTATGTATTTAACAAAAAAAAAAAAACGAGTACAGAAAAAACTCCATCCGAACCTGTTAAAAAACATTCTTTAAAAATCACGAAGTTTGCGATTTTTTAAAATTTTAATCACACGATGTGTAAAAAATCTTATCATATATTATTATATGTTATACACACAACGTAATAAAAAAAATACCAGAACAAGATATCTTTTTTAATTCTGCTGCAATGACTCGCTGGAATAAAAAAAAAAAAAAACCCCGTTTTCTAGAGAGCTTGTTTGATGGTGCAAGATTTGAAACCCTCAATCTCGAAGGGAAAATTTTTTTCTTGCCGAAAGAAAAAATATAGGTCTTCTTATTTTAGTCAAGGAACACCCCTTAATTTTTTTTTTGAGAAATCTGAGACCATGATGGTACAACCCTGCCTGAGCTGAAATGGAACCTATCTCATTATAGATTTCAGGACAACTATCATAAATTTAGCTGCTTCCAATTTACCATGAAACACTACTAATCTTGTGAGTTCAGTTTAAAAGAAAAATTCAAAAAGGATAAAAAAAAATATTTAATCCATGACATACACATCCCTCTTGCTTATGCATAAAAAATACATACTGAACTCACGTAAGTAGTAGTTATCACAAACAATATAATACAAATTTTAACATACAGTGTATATACATTTAATATTACTTATATAACAGTATTCATATTCAATAAAATGTGAACTATTTTAATACTTAAAATGTGAAAACATTTTAATATTCAATAAAATGTGAAATTTTTTTTTAATGAAAACTACAAAATGTTTTTGGTTAGTAACAAAGTAAAACAAACAAAAGTTTTATTTTATTTTTTATTCAGTTCAAACATTGTGGTTTTGGACTTCTGTATCTATTTTCATACACAATATGCAAATATTTGTGAGGCAATGCCATGATGCATAATTATTAACCTGAAAAATAAAGCACATTACAAACTTGAAAAAGAAAAAAAAAATTCTGACTAATTAACTAGTGAATAATGAGTTGATTCATTCCCTCCTCTCTCCTTCTTAACTGTGTGTTAAATTTTGGAAGCAAATAAGATGGTGTAGTTTAGGAATATCATTTGTTGTCTACAACCAGCAATAAGTGCACAATCAAAAACAATATCCTAAAAGCACAGATGCAGTACTAACAGATCTATATACTGTAATTTCGGAGATGAGGAAAGAGAAGCTAAAATAAAAAAATAACTTCTCCAAAGTGGAATCTATATAACTATGTACAACAGCATGAAAAAGTATCCCTGAAAGACATAAGGAAATTCAATTGTGCACTAGTGGAAAAAGTGACTGAAAACAACCAAAGCCAGAAGAAAACAAAAGGTCATCTTACTAAAGAAAGAAATAGATTATGGCATTCAAAAAAAAAGATGGTACTGCAACAAAAAAGAGAGGCAAAATTTTGAGGAGAGTTAAAGAGTTTTACACAAAACTATATGAAATGGATGATACATCTATTACAGACAAAGAAATATAAAAACCCTCAAGTGATTCTAGTTCTCCCAGCAAAAGCTGCTCATCCAAATAAGAACTTGAAACAAGGAAGAACTCTAGGGGAAGATAGAATTACCATTGACATTGCACAGAAAGCTAGTGAAGAAACAGAAACTACTACACTTGCCCAAGTTTTCAATAGATGCCTCATTGAAGGAAGATTCCTGACAGTTCGAACAATGCTACAATGTTCTTGCTGCATAAAGGAGGGGACCTGGAGGATCTCGGGAACTACAGACGCAGCAGCCTCCTATCAGTTGTATACAAAATCATTAAAGTATGGTCACACTACTACTATACTGTGCAAATTAATTGGGACAAAGTAAAAAATCACTCTTTTTTCCCAAAACTATGCCTTTATATCATTCTATGCCTTCACATACACTGATAAATACCTGTATTAGTATGAAATATGTTCTCCTTTAGCAGAAATGACCTCTTGAATGCCTTTCGGCATTGACTCCACTAATTGAGTGCACATATTTTTGACTTTATAATCGTGGAACCACACTTTTATAGCATTCGTTATCATGCGTTCTTTGGTTGTGCAGTGCATTTTACCTAAAGGTCTCTTCAAAATATTCCACAAGTTTTCTATGGGATTTAAGTCTGGTGAATTTCCAGGCCAATCAAGCAAATGAATTTGATTTTCCAGCATGAAATTCTTGACCAATTTCGAATTGTGACATTGGGCCAAGTCATGTTGAAATATCCAGTCAAAAGTTTGCAAGAATGGAACAATCCTGTGTTGTAATATTTCTATGTACATGGCTGAATTCATCATACCTTAAACAGGAACTAAGCTTCCAGTGCCATTTGATGTGAAAAAAACCCAAAACATCTGTTTCAGTGTGTGTTTTACAGTTTGTTTGACATGCTCAGGTCTTAAGGGTTCACAGTTGCTTCATCTAACGACATTTGCTTGGTAACCCTGCACAAATAAATGAGTTTCATCACTGAAAATTACCTTTTTCCAGTCGTCAGCAGTAGGGTGGAGTGAAAAACACTTTTTTTTTTTTTTAATTTGAAACGTCACCATGTGCAATAGTTGCGATTTTATTACTGAAATGACCCCCCTCCCCGAAATATGGATGACATTATTTCATATCTTAGGCTGCCTCAAGAACCTCGAAGTTTGAAAGTTATAGGGAAAAACGGTTTAAAAACACCCGCTTTCTCCATTTTGTAAATATAAAAAAATACTGTGTCACCATGTTATTTAATATCACCTTTGAGTGTATATACACGGGTAAAAATTCAGCAGATGTGAGTTAATTTCTTATGCTTCCCCAAAGAGCTCAAGATTTGTCATACTTCTCCAAAAATGGCATAAGTTATGTAAATATGATAGACACCAGCCTTACCTAGTAGCATAACTTGAGGAGCGAGTTTATTTCACTTGGAAATTCGACTTTTTTTTTAAAACTTGGCATCAGCTTCCTATCCAAAATTTTTGCTCTGATGAATCCATCTCTTGCAAGAAGGCCGCACACATGAGAAGAAGAATCTGTTACAATCTTAACCATCCTCTCTACTGTCTGAGAATGGCAGGGTATTTTTGTAAATTCGTGGCAAGAACTTGGATATTTATCCGACTGTAGTAATTCCAGAAGCTCATCGTCTTTCCATTTCCGTGTGATGGGAGGCTCAGTCACATTACACTCTTGCCAGTCGATTAGGTCGATGTAATCATTGCTATAGAAATTCAGCTTAGGAATCCGAAACTTCCTACTGGTAGTTGTTTGTTCGTAAGATTTCCTGGCCTTCATGATACGTGGAACAGCAAACTCACGGACATAACTTCTGTCGTCAAACAACATTGCAGCGAGCAAGTTTTCTGCATGGGCAAAATACGCGTTGTCTTGGACGACTCTTTACAATATCCTTTAAATTATCTGGAAGATACTGAAACCTAGATATAAAAAGCTGCAAATTTCTTGGACCATCTTTACAGGTACCGTTACATTTGATCTTGAACCACGATGGTGCATATACTTTCATTATGAAGGTGGCTAATGAGACAAGTTGTGGTGTTGGATTCCTAGTTCCAACATGCAAACGCAGAATGCGATTTGCGAGGGTCAGCCAACGGGAATGTGCAAGTGCTCCAGGATCCCGATTTTCCAGATCTTGTGGGCAATCACCTGCAGAGACTGCCTTACAAATTTCCCACAAATAAAGTTGATCCGAGCTAAGATTTCCATAGTTAATGTCGGACTGAAGCAAAAATTCAATTTTCTGGAAATTAACGATAGGAAGGTTTGTGCACGTCTTCAGGCGCTTTCCAATCAGTCCACTAAATCCTCTTGGACCTGATGTTTTCCCATCAAGTACCTCAGTGAGGTGGCGTAAAGGCAGTTCATTAAAATGAAGTTGACATATAATCCAGTGTGCGGGAGAATTGAGCTTCTCTTCAAGGCGCCTAATTACACCTGCATTTGTGCCGGTATTAGTCACTTCCAATAAAGACTAACTCCGACAAGTCAAATGCCTTCTGGTTCAATAAGCTGAAGATACCGTCGAAAATGTCCCTTGCACTCTTGCTCTTCGGTGCAAAATGTCCCAAATGGACTGAACCCGGTTCTTCAACAAGTGTAATATGCTCCTCCCATTCTTTTCACTTGTGCTACTTGCCATCATCTGTCTGTGTATTCGTAAGAGTTTCATACCTTCTTCCGTCCAAAAATAAAGCTACAATCTTGTGACCAGTCAAGTTTACCTCATCTTGAATTGTTTGACGGGTCTTTTTCCTTTCTCGTCGTACTTTATGCCGGTCAATAACAGATACATTACATTCTTTCGAATGAACCGGTTCACGTACATCATGAAGCAATGCCGACGCAAGATCAGCTGCCGCTCAGTCGCTGATGCCTCGCCTATCACACTTTCTAGAAAATGCAGACAGTGTCATCTGACGCCTAGGTTTCGAAAAACGACGTGGAGTGGAATCGTAATCTTTCTCCGAGGCTAACAAATGACTAGGACCCGGCTCGTCTGGTTTTCCTGCAGAATTAGTATTTGTATCTTCTTCTGAAGGATCATCCTCGACTCGCAGGGCCGATTTCAGTGATGCAGTTTTCTGTAATTTCCTACCGACATGCTCTTCCCTATCACTCTTTCGAGCTGATCTTTTCTTCAGTACACTGGTGGTTTTTGCGCCAAACCCACCTACTATCATTCTTCTGTTTGTTCTCTCGTCCATCAGAAAGTCTCGCTCTTTCACGGGTACCTTTTTGCAGAGCTGCATTTGCAGGTTCTAAAACATTTGCACTTGCATGAGCATATGTCAAAGATACGTTGCGAATCTGCACGAAATTGTTCAATCTTCTTTCGGTAGGTTTCATCCGTTCTTGCAGCGTGTTTTTCAGCTTTCGGATTTCAGTGTTGTATGCGGTAATACGCTTTGCAACAGATTTGTGGAGAGATGTCGTAAGAGATGCTTTCTTCCATATACTTAGCACTTTGTCCGCGACAATACTTGCTATTTCTGCTGCAGCAGGCTCATAATATGAACCTTCCTGCCTAAGAGTATATTCCTCACAAGGTAGTTATGGCATTATATCTTCGTACGAAGGCAACATATTTTCATGCATCTCCTTATAACTCCCGAGGATAGGGCAATCAGCTTTATTTCTTGTTTCAGCCATCTTAAGTAGTTGGACGACAAAACAAAAATGCCGGTACGATTCAATCAACGTCACTAGGAGTGAAAGAAACTGTTGCATCATTATGACGCAAACCCGCCAAAACTCTCTCCCAAACGGACCTGTGCGACTGTGATGAGATGACTCAACGAGTTCGCAAACAGAGCCCCGCTGTGAGAGAGGGGTGGGCTGAGATGAAAAAGGTAACAAAAACAAAGCAGAGCGCAAAACAGCAAGCTATGTTTCTGAAAATCAACAAGAAGTTTCCAGAATGTATGAGAGGGGGGATTGTTAATGTTAAGCCCAAATTGGTAACAATAAGGCTGCTGTCGAACTTAATGCTTACGCAACTTATCATGCCATTTTTTGCAAAAATTACGTACTTTAAGGTATCTGGGGAAGCCTAAGAAATAAACTCAGGTCTGCTGAACTTTTACCCGTGTTTATACACTCAAAGGTGATATTAAATAACATGGTGACACAGTTTTTTTTATATTTACAAAATGGAAAAAGCAGGTGTTTTTAAACAATTTTTCCCAATAACTTTCAAACTTCGAGGTTCTTGGGGCAGCCTAAGATATCAAATAATGTCATCCATATTTCGGGGGGGGGGGGGGGTCATTTCAGTAATAAAATCTCAACTATTGCACATGGTGATGCTTCAAATTAAAAAAAAAAGTGTTCTTCGCTCCACCCTAGTCAACAGTCCATGATTTATATTTTTTTGGCCCATGCTAAACGTTTTATCTTCATTTTCGCATTCAGATATTGTTTTTTCGTTGGTCTTCTTGCCTTCCGGCCAACTTCCAGAAGCCTACGGCGTACAGTCGAATCACTAACATCACAACCACTAGCCAATAAATCTCTTTGAAGGTCGGTGCTTGTTTTTTTGGATTCATTTTACTATTTCTGATTAGATATTTATTGGTTCATGGAGTTGTTTTTCATTTTCTTCCACATTTACCTCTCCTTTTCGGAGACGACGATCCAGACGCATTGTATCACGTAAGCAGTCTTGATACACTTGATTTGCCTACACCAACTGCAGAAGCGACATCTCTGACTGTCATAGAAGTGTGATCCTTCAGAGCAATTATTTTTGCACGCTTCCTTGGGGAAATATCCATTTTTCAATACACGAAAGCAACACGTACTCACAGAGAGCAAAAACTAACATCCACCTGTCACACACGAAAGTTCACAACTGAAGCTGAAGTGCCTACTTCCTGTTTAAAACTGGTCAAACCACATTCTTACTATCAAGTTCTAACAGTCACACCACCTCACAGCTGATAAAACCGGTTTACGTGAGTTTCCGACATCAACTGACGATCACATTACAATTCTGAGAATAAAATAGCTTGTCCCAATCAATTTGCATTGTATAGTAGAAAGAAACACAAGACATGGCTCAACCAATAGAAAAAAAGCTGTATTCCGGTGTGGCTACAGCACTATAGATCATAACCATCTACTGAGAGAACAAATTGAAAGAGCAAATGAGTATGAACTCCCACTACCTATGGCTTCTACTGATTATGAAAATGCTTTTGATTGTGTGAAACCATCAGCAGTTATGTCTTTGAAATACTACAGTATTGAAGATACATACAATAATATTAAAACCTATGAAAATGCAAGTACAAATATTCAATTAACTGTTTAAGGATACATCACATATAAAAATTGAAAACAGAATGACAAGGTGGCATTATGTCTCCGAAGCTCTTCAATGACACTTTGCAGAATGTCTTTCAGTCATCGAACTGGGAGATAAAGATTATTGGAGATAATTTAACCCATCTTTGTTTTGCTGATGACAGTACACAATCAGAGCTGCAGAGTATGATCCAAGAACTTGTTGACAAAAGTACAAAAATGGGATTAAAAATAAACTTACAGAAAACAAAACTGACAAACAACACTTTTACAAGAACTGAAGATTTAAAAGTTGCGGGAAATTTAGAAGTAACATCTTTCTTAGACAACAGATTATCAAGCAAGGACCACATTGAAGAAGAAATTAATAGGCATATAAAACTTGGTTGGAGTACATTTGGGAAAAACAGTACACTTTTCAAGGACAATTCACCATATTATATCTTAAAAGAAAAAGGTTTAATCAATGTATCCTTCCAGTTCTTACTTATAAATCAGAGACATGGACCTTAACTAAGAAAGACATACAGAGGCTGCAGACAACTGAAAGAGGCATGGAAAGTTGCATGCTTGGTGTAACCAAGAAAAACAGAAAAAGGAACTTGTGGATTCGGAAACTGACAAGAGTTGGTGACATCATGATCAAAGTAATGACTCTCCAGTGGAAATGGGCTGGACATATTGCTAGAAGAACTGACCACTGTTGAAAACTAGCATGGGTATAGAAAAGATCATGGCATAGACTAGCATGGGTATAGAAAAGATCATGGTATAGACTAGCATGGGTACAGGAAAATATCCAGAAGACCACATGGGAGAGGTGGGAGAATGAAATTCTAAAGCACACCGCAATCACATGGAAGAGAATTGCTCAAGACAGAGTTGTGGAAGAGACCTCCATCCAGCAGTGGATTGAGAATGGATGACGGATATTAATTTGATCTAAAACACAGCCTCTCCTCTTAATCACTTTTTCATTCTGTCCAGTAATTTGGGTAATGCTGATCAAGCAGCATGCAACAAAACCACACTACTGTTTTACCATCAAAGTAAGCAATATTTTTAGTTTGCCCACCCTTTCCATAAAACACTGATTTTGATAAACAACAAATGCTATAATATGATTTGATTAGTGAAATTTAACCATTGGTTTATGTGGATATATATAGTATAAATCAATATTTGTTTATGTGGATATATTATAAATCAATATCTGAACAACTATTACTATTTCACACATTATAAAGTACTTCAAGCCGAGTGTGCTATGCTTCGTTAATTCTGCTATTTTATAAGTTTGTGAGGAGTTAGTAACTATTGAATTGTTTATATTTTAACTCCTCGCAAACTTATAAATTAGCAGAATTAATGAAGCATAGCGCACTCGGCTTGAAGATACTTTATAATGTGTGAAACAGTAATAGTTGTTCAGCTATTGATTTACAATAAATGCTAGATAATTACAGGAAATTGATCAATGACCTTAGATAACCAAATCTGACATTCTACCAAAGATAGGGAGAAATTGCTTATTACTAATAAATATTAAAAAGGGTAAGCCATTTAAGCTCTTAATATTCCACTTTCTGCCTTTATTTTATTTGTTGTAGATTTTATAATGGAATTTATTAACATACAGTTTCCTTCCCAGGTGCATGGCTGTTTAAGTCTGTAAATCACAAAATGATTTTTCCTGATGCAGCATTAGATACACTGATATGTACTTTCAAATACTCACAGGAAATAACAAGTATATCAACATATTGTAGATCAGTGGACAGTTTTGTTGAATGTACAGCATTTTGCAAAAGTTTAGCAGAGTTTCTTCATTCAAATTTTAGTAGTTTCTTCAGGACAAACTCTACTAAAATTTGATGAATTTTAATTTACTTTTTACAATTATAAAAATGCACATAAAGTAAGTGATTGAACAATAATAAGGTAAAGATAATATACAGATTATGTTTGTAAAATAACATACCTCCTAAGTAATAACTTTGGATGGCTTTTACCTTCCATGCACTTTTCTATAAGCTCAGCTAGTAAGGTCTTCAGAATACTGTAAAAGAATGCAATGTAACAATAATTATATTAACAGTTCATTTTACTAAAAGGAAAAAGAAAGCTATAATGGAAAAGAGAAGATCAGTTTCACTAATTTCATATAAAAAAAAAGCTGTAGTAACTCTGATGGAATACTTTAATGAAATTAAAATATGAAAGCTGAATTAATCACTTATGGCACAGAAATACAGCAATTAACTGTTTTCAATTAATCAGCTCCTCTGCAAACTGAAAAACGAGCTTGCAAGCATGCCCACTATGAATTTGTGGATTATTTAATTGATTACTACAATATTTAACTGAATTAATCGGTTTGAAATTGTGTATTATATCAAGCAAGCATATCATATACTAAGAATAGAGTAAAACCATTATACTGTGCATTTGGGTTGCTCAAATTTAAGTGACCTACGTTTGCTTCTCTAGCTATCAGAAATTGCTTCAAATTTAGTTACTACTTTCTATACTGACATGGTTTTAGTAGACAAATTAAAATTACACATGAGAAAGTAGAGTGATGGACAACATTATAATAGATTGTGTTCACAGTATAATTAACCCATAGTCAAATACACTGACAACAGTATATTTGACTATGGATAAATTATACTAAATAATTAACCTTCATTCATTTAAATGCTAGCACTACATTCTTTGGGAAAAACACAAACGGCTGAAAAAAAAAAAAAAAAAAGAGGAGAGGACACACACAGGAGCAAAATGCCACACTTCTCACTTGAATACAAACAGACAGCTTTACTTTATTATTTATGTAAAGCTGGTAACAACCACTGATGGAAACAAAATTAATGAATGAATGAAATTCAACATAAGCTTGACCACAGAGCATATACAAAATGGACAAGTCTGTCCAAAAATTAACAGCTAGTCAATTGTTGATCTCATCTTCTAACTGAAGATGGGATCCACAGTTGCAGGAATCAAGATTTAATTGGTTGAAATTAAATCTTGATTCTGCCAGTGGTAGCAAAGTAAACACAAGGTGGCAGAAGGTTAAATTCCATGACTGGGCCTGAAATTTTGAATCGTAACATAAGATGTAGTAACAATGCAGTTTGCTATTATGAAGTTGGTTATTCCAAAAATATTTATAGTCATGTTCTTTTTTCAATCTCAAAATTTTTGTTACTAGGTTACTTCTCTTCCAGTACAAATGATGAAAAGATGTGGTGCAGTGTCAGTCTAAAATATTTTTTGCAAAATTTGCTCTTGATAAAAATTAAATTTGGTTTCTCCAAATCACCTAGTCATGTATGAAGATTAAGGTTTTGAGACTTCACTTCATTTGCCAGGCCGTAAAGCTCCCAGATTAATAATCAACAGTCACACAGGCAGCACTTCACCTTCTTTATAGCTTGTCTGTCAAAAATTACTTATGAAGCATTTCATCATCATAATCATCATTGTCAACCATTATCAATCCACTGCTGGAAGAATAATATATATATATATTGAAGAAATTTGCAGTCTTGGTGTTTTCCATATTTAATTTTATTTTTCTTTAATGCAGCCTTTTGGCGCTTTAGAACTTCAAAAACATTTTTAACATATCATCATCATCATTGTCAACCATTATCAATCCACTGCTGGACGAAGGTCTCCCCAAGTTTCCTCCACAACGGTCTGTCTTGTGCCAGTCTCCTCCATGTCACCCCTGCATACTTTCGAATTTCATCCACCCATCTCCCATGTGGTCTTCTTCTGGGTCTTTTCCTGTCCCTTGGAATCCAATCTAAAATTTCGGCTGTCCATCGATGGTCTGTCCTTCTGGCAGTATGTCCAGCCCATTGCCATTTCAGGGATTTAACTCTGATCATGATGTCTTCCACTCTTGTCATTTTTTCTGATCCACGAGTTTCGCTTCTTATCTCTCCTGGTTACACCAAGCATGCACCTCTCCATGCTACATTGAGTTGTCTGCAGCCTTTGTATGTCTCTTTTAGTTAAGGTCCACGTCTCCGCACCATATGTAAGTACTGGAAGGATGCATTGATCAAACACTTTTCTTTTAAGACATAATGGCATATTGCTCTTGAAAATTATGCTGTTTCTTCCTAAAGCTCTCCAGGCAAGTTTTGTACGCCGATTAATTTCTTCATCAATGTGACCCTCACTTGATATCTACTGTCCAAGATAAACGTACGTGTCTGTTATCTCCAGCTTTTTTCCATCAATCGATAAATCTTCATTTCTTGTAAAAGCATTGAACATCACTTTTGTCTTCTGAAATTTCATTTTTTAATCCCACTTTTTTATTCTTGTCAGCAAGTTCCTGGATCATACTCTGCAGCTCTGATGGGGTAGTTGCAAAAATGACTACATCATCAGCAAAACCAAGGTGGGTTAGATAATCTCCATTAATCTTTATCCCTTTGTTTTCCCAGTTCAGTGATTGAAAGACATTTTCCAATGTGGCATTAAAGAGCTTCATAGATAAGGTGTCACCTTGTCTTACTCCCTTTCCAATTTTTATGTGTGTTGTATTTTCAAACAGCCGAATCTTTGCACTTGCATTTTCATAGATGTTATTAATAATATTAATGTATGCATCTTCAATACTGCATGATTCCAGAGCCATTGTAACTGCTGATGGTTTCACCGAATCAAAGGCTTTTTCATAATCGATAAAAGCCATGCACAATGGAAGTTCATATTCTCTCGCTCTTTGAATTAGTTCCTCAGTACGTTGATATGATCTATTGTGCTGTAGCCACTCCTGAATCCAGCTTGTTCTCTCGGTTGAGCCATGTCTAGTGTTACCTTCAAGCGGTGTCAAAGAACTTTAGTGAAGATTTTATAAACCACTGATAGGAGGCTGATAGGTCTGTAGTTCACGAGATCCTCAATGTCACCTTTTTTATGTAGCAGGATCATTGTAGCGGTGTTCCAATCCTCAGGAATCTTCCCTTCATTAAGGCATCGAGTGAAAATTTGGGCGAGTACTGTTTCGATTTCTCCACTTGCTTCTTGTAGGATGTCTACAGTAATTCCATCTTCTCCTGGAGCATTCCCCCACTTCATGTTCTTGATTGCATGTGCAACTTCTGCTGGAAGGACTGGAGGAACTCTGGTATTGGTATCTTTCATGATGTCTGGAGTGCATGTATCATCCCTTTCATATAATTTGGAGTAGAAATTTTTCACTTTTGTCAAAATTTTGCCTCTATTTCTTGTTACAGAACCATCTTTTTTTCTCAGTGCCATAATCTGTTTTCTTCCCTTACTGAGATGTCCCTTTGCTATCTTTAGGCTTTGGTTGTTTTCAATTGCTTTCCTCACTAGTTCACAGTTGAATTACCTTACGTCTTCAGTGATACTTTTTCGTACTGTCTTGCATAGATAGCTCTATATATTCCACTTTGGAAGTCACATCTTCTTTAGTTGTCCTCATCTCTCTTCTTTTTTGCATCAACATCTTGTTTTTTCCTGATAATTTGTTCACATGCAACTTGTTCTTAGACCCAGCTAATTTTGTTGCTGTTTCCATAAGAGCTTTGGTTACTTTTCTGTTACCTTCAGAAATATCCACTTCTTCTGATGTTAGGCCTTCTAAAACGGAGAATCTGTTCTTCACTTCCAACTTGAAGGTATTATGGTGTTTTTTAAGGTTGGTTATGTCAATACATTTTGTTTGTCTTATGAGCTTGCCACGTTCAAGATTAGTGTTGAGATGCATCTTACATCTCACCAATCTATGGTCACTAACTGTGCTGAACTTGTTTAGCACACTGCAGTCTTCTATGACGAATTTTTTGTTACACATAATAAAATTTCACTTGCTGTTCCATTTGGATGTCTCCATGTCCATTTCCTGTGTGGCTTTTTCTTGAAAAAGGAGTTCAAGATGAAAAACCCTTCTGCCTCAGCAAACTCAACGAGAGTATTTCCACGCTGGTTTCTGTTGCTGTGACCGAATTTACCAACTGAAGTTTCATTCTGTTGCCGTTGCCTTATTTTTGCATTGAAATCTCCCATAATTATCTTCAAATGCTGCTTACCTTTATTATTTAAATGACGAATTTCCTCATAAAATTCTTCAATTTCTTCTTTAGGATGACTTGTGGTGGGTGCATAAGTTTGAATTATTTGAGCCTGGTATCTTCTTGAGAGTTGGATAACGAGTCGTGCAACTCTGTCAGAGGAACTGTCAACTTCTACAACTTTATCCTTCAGTTTCTTGTTTATTATAAATCCAACACCACTAGTTCTGCCAGTATCTGTCCCACGATAGTAGAAGAGATGTCGACTTTTCAGTTCAAAGAGATATTCTCCTTTTCTCTTTACCTCACTTAACCCGAAGATGTTCCACTTGATCCTTTGTAGTTCCTCTTCCAATTCAAGAAGCCTTGAATCAGAAGATAGGGAGCGTCCATTATATGTAGCCAAGGTCAGCATCAGATGGCAGCCTAGTCCGGTCCTCCGGGGATTCTTAGCACCCTCTGCCTTCATCCACAATGCAGCAAAACTGCATTTCTATCAAAGAACAGCCCAGCTGGGATGGACAGAATAAGTGCATGGCTAAACTTTTCTCATAAGAGAGAGTGTTCTGTGAAATTTCTGAAATCCTAATGACAACGGGTTAACTGTTTGTTGGTGTTAAGTTTTCAAGTGAATGTTTATCATCTGGTAAATGATTAAAAACAAATAATTTAAAGATAATCTCCATATAATATCATAGTGTTTATTCTAACTGTGCTTCTGCAATAAACATACCTCCATGACATGCAGTTAAGAACATGTGATTGTGGAAATGTGGTTATAGGAAGCATGTGACTGTGAAAACATGGTAATGGCTCAGTTAGAAATATGGTAATAGAAAACGCAAATTAACATAGTTGTAAATGAATTTATGGCACCTCTATTCATAGTGTACTGTGGAATTAACTTTTTTATGGGTCTTATAGAGGTTATTATTCAAAAAAGTTGGTGGTCAAATTTTCAACCTAAAGCCTAGTTCGTCATCAGTAGTCCTGATGACAAACTAGTCTATAGTTCGAAAATTTGACCACCAACTTTTTTGAATAATAACCTCTATAAGACTCATAAAAAAGCTAATTCCACAAATTAACATGTAAAACTAGTTCATATACTGTAAGTCAATGATCTTCCATTATTGGTTCTTCACTGGCTTGATGTTTTCAGCAAAAGTTACAACAACTGGCTACCTGGATCAAAGTTGACCTACGCTTCAGTCTCTACTGTCTTTTCATTCACTTGTGAACTGTGCAGTCAACAAAGGTAAATCTCTATAAATATTCTGCATGAGCTTATGAATACTGCCCACCTTTCCATCATTCCATCATGCATTTACAAAAATTTGGCATCAAACCACTGCTTTTAAATTCATAGAAAAAAAAAAACACACACACCTTTGGATCTGCAATAAAAATGCATATAACACATGAGTATGCATTTACAATGAAATGGTTCACATCATGTAAGAACATTTTCACAGCTCAAAAGGCCAATGCTTAAAAGTGCTTTTAGTTTCACTTAGTTTTTAGAAAGAAGTTCATCAACTAGGGAAAAATTGCATGGAGTTTTGGCAGGAGAATCTCAGTTATAGAAAACCTTAAAAGCAGACAAACATGGAACAGCTATGATGACAATCAAGGTAAACACATTTGCCACACACTGCATTTCAAATTTATTGCTCAGTGATTATCTGATAAAATGTGTTTAGTTACTTACTCTGTACAATATTCCATCTTTCCTTGCAGGGTAACCATGATTAGAGATGCTACGTTGACCCTACAGAGATGATTGCAAATAAAATTAGTAACATTACATAATATATGGAGTGCACAAAGACTAATACAATAGACTGCTCACTTAAAGTGTTCAAACATGTTCAGTTGTGCTGAGAATTTTGTAGTCACAAAAATAAATCAAATTAGTATAAAAGTATTAAAAAAGCATTTATATATATTTAAATAATTGCAACAGATGGAATGAAGCCCTAACATTATATATGCATCAAAGATTGCCACTAATGGGTTTTTGCAATGCTTCAGAAATGGACAAATACTACCCGTGAGCTTCATTCATTGGTAGAATACGCTCTTTTAAAAAAATACAGGGAAGTGATGAAGCTTACTCCTACTTCTTAGGCAACTGAGATGTTACCCCCAAAGATAATTACCACACATCCAGCACACATGGAAGATTTTTTTTTCTTTTTGTCTCAAATTTACATTGTTTCCCAACATGGGGAAAACAGGAAATTGTCTGTTATGTATAAACATTAAGCCATCTGTTGCAGACTGAAATTCGATCTTTAGAAACCTATGGAACAGGGTGTAAATATGACAATGTAGTATTAGCATGCTCATTCTATAATCTTAAATTATGTCTTAACAGAAAGAAAAGGTGACAAGTGAATTTAAGGAATAGCTATTAGATGAGTGAAGAAACTATTTAAAACTCCCTGAGCTGCTTTTAAAATTATCAAATTTCTCTTTTATACTTCAACAAATGTAAAGAAAGGGATTTGTCACCAATAAACGCCTGTGTAGCCTATAGAAAGAACTTTTTTTAAAGGGTTAACGACCACTGTAACTCAATGGGCTATAAGCAGTAGCCCATACATTTAATTTGGGGCCAGTGGTTCTAGAGAAGGAAGTGAGCCAGTGCCGTAAGAAAAACACACCATCCATGCCTCACCTCGGATTCAAACCTGGACCAAACTTAGACAAATTATTAAAAGCCAGCACTTCGTACCATTCAGCCACCTGGGTGGCCTATTGAAAGAAACTGACTGACAAAACTGAGTGCAAGAAGTATATAATATTCACTCAACATGAATAAAAATGTAGACTTGATATCAATGAAAATACATGACATGTACAGATTTTCATTCATACTTCATATACAGGATGAAGATTCATTAAACAATATCTTTCCAATAATTACAATAACAACCTATGCAAAAGACTACTCACATTTTTATACTACAGATGTTTATGCTGCATGATTCTTCCTTTCCAGAGCATAATTATTTTCTTCAAGGTTTATGTAGTAATAATGTATCCTTAGGGCAATGTAGCTACCGCACTGAACAAGTAGGTTCAGAACAAAAAGATCCTGTAACACATTATGGTTGCACTAGGGACAGTGTTTGAATTTTTAGGGAAAGATGGTTTTTAATGAATATGCATGAGAGCTACATTGTTTTCACATGAATTATTTCTACGTAATGCAAATATCTCCTTTCTATACATGGTTTCAGTTTATGTGCACATCAAGATGTAAATAAAAAGTTCTTTACATAGCTAAAAATAAAAATAAAAAAAACCTAACCTCCAGGAAGTTGTGACAAGCATATGGACTTTATTAGCTGATCTTATTTGTTGTGAGGATGCTACAATGCAATATCACATTTTCATCCTGAGAATAATTATCATGTTGAATAAATGCAAATTTTTTGTCCATCTTACGCTTTTTTTCCTTTAAAATGTTGTTGCATGGTAACCCTACTAGCATATTTCTGGGAATAGATGATTGTAAACCAAACCTAAGGCAAAAGATTAAAAAAAATAAGATGCAGACATCAATCTCCAGTGTAATAGTATCAACACTCATTTCTGCAACTGAAGAGCAATCTGTAGCTAACTGGTTCTTTTAGCACAAATATGTAAGTCATTTTCATATTCCTTCCTTTAGCTGGAGTACACCTGAAAGCAAACTTGTTCCTTGAGGGAAACTGTAAATGTCATACGAGTTCAAGAATTGTCAAAACAACGAAAATGGTGTAGGAGAACACATAGAAGTTACCATGAGTATCTTTCTCATTCAGCAACTTATTCCTGAGCACATCACAACATATAATTACCTGAAGTTTGGATAACTACACCACACAATTCTGTGAACAGTTATCTTGCCAAGCAACATATTTTAATGGAACAAAGTACATATTATTAATGTCTTCAGAGAGTGCCCATGCTGATGCTTTTACAACCCATTTATCATTATAAAATAAACAAATATCACTTCTATATAAATATAAAAAAAACGCATTTTAATATACATGCAGATTTTTAAATTGATCTTATTAGCATTATGAAAACAAAGTATTAAAAAAAATGTTATCACATACCTATCTCTCATTGAAAAATAACGATGGGATTCCAGTGTGCGTATGAATAGTAAAAGGAATGTTTTATTCATCACTAGCTGCCCAAACAATCTTAATCCCTTTTCAATATATGGTTTTTTCAAAGGATCGATCTGGAAAAAATATATATATATATATTTTCTTAAAAGGTGATCTGCACATATAAGCAACTTATATTATGGAATAAAAAATATGAAACGGAATAATACTGACTGGGGAAAAATAACTGCCATAGATGAACTAGCAGTAACATATACTACACTCTGAAAAGCACTAGACACGTCCTGGTTTCACACTGATGTCACTATCATTCACTGCAGTAGTGTCTTGGCCCTTCCAATTTGACTGCTGCAATACACTGAAGCCTCCTGGGTATGCTTTCTGGCTGAGAGATTAGATTTGAGTCAATATTTCTAGATTGTGACCAGTTCCACTAATGGTGTGGAGTATAATGATCTGGCCCTCGCTTGAAGCTTGAGTTAATCTAGATGTCTATAGGGCTCAAGATGGGACTCAAAGCTGGCCAGTTCAATTTTTGCTTGTTCATGCCCATAAGCTGATTTGTAACAGTTTCTGCAGACTGGCATGAAACATTATCTTGTTGAAACAAAGAAGGGTCATGGCTTATTCTGAGCACATAAACTGTTTCTGACCACATATTTGCTTTTTCTTTTACTTTCTGGTGCAAGCATTCTGCACTGTTCATGTATTGCTTTTTACCATAATAAAAATTTATGTGTAAGAATTACACCATTTTCACACAAAAATTTTCGATATGGAAGAAAAATTGCTTTTGCTTTTTATAATCAACATTAAAACAAATGATCATAAAAATAAAAAGCAATTTTTCTTCTAAAAATGGAACTTTTTGTTTTTACAAATAAAGTTATGTCCAGAAGTAAAAACTGATGGAAATGTCACACTCCACAAACAATTATTTCCTATAAAATACAGAACAGCAGTTTTGCCAGATCTCTTTATCATCATCATTTGTTTTAATTTTATGTTAGTTAATCAAATTGAAGAAAGAAATATCTCAGAAGATATGGTGAAATAAAGTTTGAACAATGATTGAAAACATGCTTTTACATAAAGCTAACTGCCAAAGCACAAATATTGATGTCTAAATGATCACAAATTTTTGGGGTGAAGCCCTTATGTTGGTGGAGTATGATATACATTGAGTACTGTACAGAAAGAACTCACGTTTGAGGATGTAAACATTCACCTTTTTGCATAACAATGCATACTATTACATGGCTAGCATCATTAAGGACCCCCCAGGCATGGTATTACGGTGATGTTAAAAAATAAAACAAAAAAAACTTTGGAATGTTTAACATACTATCCATGCACGAGACCCTGTAATTTTAATTTATACGAGGTCCAATCAAAAAGTTCCTAGACTAGGCCGATATACAACAAAGTACTTATGTTACTTAAGTCTGGCTATGATCTCCCTCAAAGTAGTCTCCTTGGGCAGCGATACACCGCTGCCAGCGTTTTTGCCACTGTTGGAACGCTCCCTGGAAGTCTTGTTCGCGAATCATGTCAAGCATCGTCTGCGATTTGCACTAGATCTCATCCACAGTTTCAAAACAGCAACCCTTGAGCTTCATTTTTGGGAACAGAAAGAAGTCACAGGGGGCCAAATCCGGTGAGTAAGGCAGGTGAAGAAGGGTAGTTATGCTGGTGCGGCTGCAAAACTGGAATCTTGCTAATGCGCTGTGAGCTGCTGCATTGTCGTGATGGAGCAGGAAATCGCCCCTGCGTCACATTTCAGGTCGTTTGTGGCAAATGTCCTCCCTAAGATTCTGCAGAACATCAAAGTAAAAAGGGAGGCGACGGTCTGGCCCTGGGGGATGAATTCACGGAGCACAACCCCACGAATGTCGAAGAACACGATGAGCATGCTTTTGTGGTTGCGCTCCGGATTGTCGGGCCTTCTTCGGTCGTTGAGATACCGGGCTCTTCCACTGCGATGACTGTTGTTTGGTCTTCGGGTCGTATCTGTAGACCCAAGTCTCGTCCCCAGTGATGACCCGCGACAGGAACGCTGGTTCATTCACCACCTGCTGACGAAGATCTTAACAGAGTTCAACACGGAGCGCCTTCTGTTCGGGGTTCAGAATCTTTGCCACAAACTTTGCAGCAATGCCGTGCATGTTAAAAACCGACGTCAGAATTTCTTGCACTGTTCTGTATGACAAATTGACGATGGTAGCAATGTCTTGAATGGTTCTCTGACGATTCTCATGCAACAGTTCCCTAATTTTGTCCACATTTTCGGGGGTTTTGCTCATGGACAGTCGCCCTGACCTCTTGTCATCTTCCAGTGCTGTTCTGCCACTTTTGAAGCGCGAGTGCCACTCAAAACACCTTGCTCGACTCATTTGCTGCATTGCCATAAGCCTGCAGCAACATTTCATACGCCACCGTTCCCGATTTGCCAAGTTTCACGCAGAATGATGTTTGCTCGCTGCTCTAGTTTGCAGTCCATACTGAAATCACAGCTGTGTTCTGCACGTGGTCATCAAATATTGTGCAACACAGCTCCTGATGTTCACAGAACGACGCCACTCAGCTCAATGACTCATGAAGGTCACTGCCCTCGACCCGCTGCTCGCGCATCCATATACTGCAGTCTGTTGGCGTGCTACGTACCTAGTCTCAGAAATTTTTGATCGCACTACATAACTAGTGACAAAGTACTTTTTTGTGTCAGATGATATCTTACATGTACTAAGTGATCCTTTGGGGGACACGAAGAAAAACTGTTATGATGATCTTCATTCAGCAGCATTGGTAGTTAGTAGAATCCCAGTGAGGCATGGATGTTGAGTTTGTCTTACGGCTGTTGTTCTCTCCCTTCCCTGGAATAAGTGGCCCCAAATTAGGGATGAGCGACTGGTTATGTCTCACTGCATTGCTCAAGGTGGTCATTAAACCTACAACAAAATTGGTAGTTAGTGCTTGCTGGCAATGATGCTTCTAACCTCCTTACCCACATGTGGGAATACATTCAACACATGACTGAGGACTATATTGCAAGTAACATTAGAGTTCACGACACAGTGAAATCTTACACTATGAACCACTGTAGATCACTGTTTTGTTTTGGTGTTCACGTAAAAATTTTTTTTTTGTTTCGTTAAAAAAGGTGGAAAACGTGCACATACACGCAGCAAGCTAGTTTCAGGTAGCTAAAAGGGCAGGATGGAGAGATTTGCATTACAGCTCCTACCACATGCTTTTTGCAATCTATGAAAATTTGAATCTATGATGTCACTGATCTCACATGTCTTTAAACTTCTCATGCTCACTTTGCTATGCACAAAAGTAGGCTAAGCTTGGTTTACAATTTGACTGTTCACATGCTTAAGCCCATGTGTATGAACTCACGCTGTCTGAGCATGATTTAAAAACTTAAAAGTGTTGCTAAATAAAAGCCGACATTTATTTACACGCTAAAATACAAATAAGTTAAAAAACAAAATGAGGGCGAGATCTTTCAAGGTTCACTATGACCCCATCATCAGGCCGAATGTACAAATGAACACAAGCACAATGACATATACATTCACAGATCACTCATAATGCAACACAACACCTGATGTTAAGGGTTGCCATTGACAAAATGAAAACTCACCAAATGAAATAAATTAATAAATTACAAACATTACATAGTTGGTATGTCATCATCCTCTCTGGTCCCTCATACGTATATGCCACGGTATCGGAATAAACGACGGATAGTCCTCATTACAACAAATCGAAGACTGTCTGTAAATACACAAGTTCTCCGCAAAGAGCAAAATGACTTTATTTGGTGCAGACATCAAGACTGTGGACTGTTCCCAATTGGGTGTATGTTCTCCTAGTGTCACAGTTCTAGCCAACGAAGTTGAAGATATTCCTGAATGTACAACATACTTGTGCTCCAACAGCCTCACCCAGAAAGTGTGCATAGTTGAACCAATATAGATTTTATCACAAACCTCCAGAGTAGTAGAACTGAGAGGCACACAATAAACACCATGTCTGTTAACAGTATCCACAAGGTCCCAATCCTTATGAACCAAAGAATAAACATTAGCAGTCCTGATACCAAAAACTAATTTATGTTTTCTACAAAAGCTCTTTAACACATTCACAATTGGCAGAATAAAATCAATTGAACCTACAAATCGGGAAGTCTGTACATTTCGTTGCAAAGACGTAAACACAAGACGATTGATATCATGTACAAGCCCATAGACAGTCTTCTTAGAACAACCAAACATTATTGCAATTTCAATAATTCTTGCTAACTCTAAACGTTGCAGACGAACAGTTGACGAGTGAGTGAGTTTAGTACAGCTTTTGCTAAACTTATGATGCATGTACTACCAGTGGTATGCAAAGCTTTTGTCAGTGGTTCCACTGACATAATAAAGATACACTGTAGCTGTGCAGAATTGTTTTTCATGCAGTGTGAACCTACACAGATAACAGCAGGATGAAAATGTTGCACTTCCGCTTGTAACCAATAAAGGTTGCAGTCTGAAATTAAACATTTGAGTTTAACACCTTTTACAAAAAAAAAAAAAAAAAAAAAACGAACTCTTAGTTTTACTCTCCAACATTTTCTTGGCATGAGGGTAGCTTCTCATTAATGTCTACAACATAAGACAGAAACAAAACTGAGTGAAATCATTACTTTAAGTTACCTTGGACGAAGAAAAAAAAAAAAACCCTTCGTAAAATGTTAAATTTCATTAACCATATAAACTCAATCACATTTTGGGAGAAAACGCTTCTTATAATTTTTTTTTCGTAATAATTTGGGTAATATAGTTGCTATTGACAATGATTTTCTTCTGTTTAATTTTGTTTTTTCAGAGGTTTATAAATCTGCTTTTTAATACAATTTGAAAGAGAACAACATAAGCTTCAATTAAATATGTATGAAGTGATTATTTTAATTTTTTCTACCACAGGTATTGATTTTATCCATGAGTAAGTTGTGCTTATCATATTAATCACCATAGGAATATCATAGAAACTAAAACAGAATTAGTCTCCTGAAATCAGGGTTCGTACACTTTTGGGGGAAAAAAATTCAAGGACTTTCCAGGCCTTTTCCAGGACATATACAAAAAAATTCTAGGATGATTATTACGCTTTACAGTATCATGTTCAAATTATTTTTTTAAAGTAATTTCAGTTTTAAGTAATAAAAATGATGAAAGATGCAAATGGATGAATGTGCTTTATGCAAATTAATCAAGTTTATCAAGCACAAGACCATAAAGAATAAATTCTGCTCTTATGCCCTGACCTTTGAATTCAAGTTGGATCATTTTCTACAAGGGTAGGTTTCTCCTCCCTGATAACATACCAAAACTTTGTTGCAATCAAACAGATTTTATGTGAGTTAACATTCCTAAGCTTGGAGAACAAAATACTGCTCTTATGTCTTGGCCTTTAAATTTAATTTCGACTTTTTTCAAGAGGGTAGGTTTCCAGGTTGTACCCAACAGCATACTAAAATTTTGCCGAAATTCAACCGCTTTCATGCGAATTATCCTACAGACAAACCCAAAGCATAAACGTTTCTGCAACCATAGTTCAAAAGAGTTAGGAATTTCGAAAATAAAAGCATAACGAACAGCGCGAAAACTAGCTCATAAATAGAATATTTGAAACTACAGTATGCACTCTCAATTATTAGGGATGGTAGAGGGGAAGGGAATAGAACTGTCCAAAATTAGCATATTTTCGTTGTGCTAGGGCGCTTAAGCACGGCTGAATTCCTTCAGATACCCCCAATGTTCAAATGATTGAAATGTGCTGATGTTCATGGAATGAAATGGTTGATCAGCTATAATGACCGCATAAAAGTTCGGGGGTGGGGTGGGGGCTTTTTTTTTTTTTTTTTTTTTTTTAAGTTTATGCAACATTTTACATCACTCCAGTATTTATCTTGTCATCATCAACAATCGCAATGCAACTACCGCTTACGATCGCGGATATCAGCAACCGAAAATCTGCCATATCACTAAGTGATATAACTCACAGTATCCTGTTACAGTGTATTGTAATTGAAAAAAAAAAGGATGTGGAAAAAAGAAACTTTCAGAAATTAAGATCATCAAGTCATGCGTTACAAAAATCCGTTTTCCTTTATAACGTTTAAAAACATGTTTTTGCTTTTTTACCTGTAGTGTAAATAAAAAAACTATGTTGATTTTTTTTTTATGGAATCAGACGTCCGTATGTCTGATTGTCTTCATCTGAGTTCACACGTTAGCTACTGTGTACAAGTAGACCTATTTTTTCAGCTCAAAAATATGTAGTTTTGTATATATTCACAGTATAAGTCATTCCTTATTCCCACAGAACTGAATTCAGAATATGCAAAATGAAGAACATCAAGACCCGCCCAACACTATGTTTCTGATTGTCTGCTGTTTATATTCAAGAAATGCAAACATGGATCAATGGTGAATGCAGCAACTATGATTTTTATTTATTACCAAGAAAAAAAAAAAAAAAAAGAGCCGTGAAAGCTGTAAAGCTGAAACGGATATTTCTCTCACCCCCCTGCACAAAAACATTCCGATTAAGATCAAACAGCAGGAGGACGCGTCCACACACACACAACCTTTGGAATGACCTGATGGAATGGCTTCTTTTCATTTGGCACATCGCCATAAATCACCACCTGCAGCTCACTGAACTGTCAAGTTGCACCCTTCCTCCTTCACTTTAACTATAATAGAAAATGTAAAAAAAAAAAATGCTCCCCAATTTTCGACAAAATTAAATTACCAAATTTATGTCATGATGTTGCAATTTACTAAAATACGTTTGTTTATCTGCTGAATATTGCTTAAATCCATTGAAAACTTTTTAATTATAGATGATTTTTTTATTAAAACAGTAACTCAGACGTCTGAATAAAAACGTATGTTTGTAATTCAAATAGAGTCCATATCATCACAGAAAAAAAAATTAAGGATCACTCTGTTTAAATAAACCATGGCATCTAAAAAAAATAATTCACTTGCTTTTCCCGTAATTTATAATTACTGTTTCTTTTTTTTCAATCCGATTATGCAACAGATTTTTTTTTTTTTTTTTGCATCTGCTAAAGTTCCTAACGAAATTTGGCGAAATTTGCACTAGAACTTTATTGTGATGTATCTTTAACTACTGTAAAAATTTTACTGTGTTATTTTCAAAATTTGGAAAAATGGATTTCTGAAAATATTCTCCTAGTCCTTTTGAGCTGGGAAGTGATAAACAGGTGTTTGCTTTCTTCCCAACCAAGGGCTTCAGATCAGCGCTCCCAGCTGTCAATCAACCGTTGCTATGGTAACACCCTTTCTGCTGGAGGCTCACTCTGTCCAAAGAGGCACACATACTTGTCCATAATAAAAATTACCAATGCTAACTTTTAAAGTTTTAAACCGATTCAATTGGAATTTTGGAAGTGAGCTTCTGTAATCCAATTAGAGTGAATGCAAAAATTTCAGCCACTTTCGTAAAAAATTCGCAAAGATAGTTTTCTTATTTTTTATTATAAGTAGCCAAAGTCTCTTGAGGGGAGGGCTGGATTGCACATAAACAAGAGCAGATGAATGTGTTGTTCAGGCATACTCCTCACTGGTGGATGCTAGCTGACTTGGTACATACGCGACCCCCTGCAAATGCTAAATGCCTCTTCTTTCCCCTTCCGTTCTCAGTTGTCGGACGGACATCAAGCTCCCCTTCGACCTACTAGTAATCATCCAATTTTATTGCACTGGAAGTAGTGCCTTTTTTTTTCTTTTTTTTCCCCAGCCAAATTAGGATTTGGTGCACGTCGGAAACCGCTGCCGGTGGTTTCTTTGAGAACAGAGAAATGGAACTTTAAAAAATGAAGGGGTAACAGTAACACGATTTCCTAAAAGGGCATTTTTTTAACCACTAATTTCAAATTTCAAGGCTTTTCAAGACATCATTAAAAAAACACCGTTTTTCCAGGATATTCCAGGCCTTGAAAACGTAATCATGATTTTCCAGGACTTTCCAGGTTTTCAAGCACGCGTGCGCACCCTGTGAAATACATATCTGACACATAGACATGTTTCAGGACAGCACAGAAATGCTACAGTAGTTAACTGCCATCCATGTTGCCAGTTTCTCAGAAACATAAAAAGGTGTCCACCTGTGGAGTAGAAATTGAACCAACATCTTCCAATTTCTGTACACTGCTACAAGGTAGAAGCCGATGCATCAACTAGTGCAGTTTTGATGTTTGCTCCCATTCCTACAACTTCAGCTGTTTTGAAACATTATACTGTGTGGTGGAATAGTAGCATAATCAGAAAATGGCTTAATCAAACAATGAAACTTAACTATGCATACATTCAATTTACTAGCATGATTTCAAGAATTTCGGGGTAAGCCAACATTTTCAAAAAGGTAAAAATAGAACTCAAAAAATACTAACCTGCATATCTCTAAGAACAGAATGATCATCAGAATTGGGTAACAAAACTTTCATGGCATAAGTTCTATAATCCAAGAAGGGGATTCCTCCAGTAGTAAGGTCACTTGTGAGATCAGTCATTTCAGTTTGAAGTTCAGCAAATGCTAGATCAAATAATACAACATATGTATATAAATCATAATACAATATGATATTCT
Source organism: Macrothele yani (assembly GCA_039090855.1). NCBI lineage: Eukaryota > Metazoa > Arthropoda > Arachnida > Araneae > Macrothelidae > Macrothele > Macrothele yani. The sequence goes on along the minus strand of CM076992.1, from coordinate 96,745,430 downwards.
AAGCTGCTTTCAATAAAAACAAAAAAAATTATATAATCAATTCACGAAAAACAAAAAAAAATTCATATATATTTCGTACATTTAATCTACATTCCATAGAGAAATAAAAATTTAACACAAATCACAATAATGAAAAAACTGAAGATTTCAATCCAGTTCATGCCTCTCTTTGGCCAAATATTCATTTAACAAATATTACCAGTTATCATCACTATCAATATACTTCAGAGATTCTCTGGTTCCTCCTTATGCTAATATTCAACTAACAAAGTTCACTGTTTAACAGAGAGATATACAACCCCTATTCCTCCTAAATATATGATACTGACATAATGTCTGCTTCCTCCCATATCAGGTGCAATTTCAGTCAATGAGAATCCTGCACTGATGGCTGACTTGCCTAAGCTTAAGTAATACCGTAATTTTCGGACTAAGAGCCGCATCGGCGTAAGGGCCGCAGGTTAAAAATTTTGCGATCTTGGAAGCAAAAGTTGCTGTAAGGGCCGCACCGGCATAAGGGCCGCACCGGCATAAGGGCCGCACCTGTGAAGTCGTGGTGCTGCTCAGAAATCTAAATTATCTTCCTTATTTTCATGAATTAACTCACACCCAGCGTGATTATATGTATACTTCAAAGGCTAATCTGCAATTCAGTGTCGATCTGCTTTATGCACTTATTTTTTCATACTGGCAAAAATTTTTATTTATACATTTTTTTATTAATCATGTTAATGATGTTATTTGTTTGCCTTTATTAAATGCTCAAAACCATTTATGTAATCAATATAAATCATGGTTAATCTTAAGACTGCCGTTAGAATATTGCATTGCTCGTAAAACCGCACAATTGTCTAAATTCCATTCAATGTGGATGTCTGCTACAGGATGGTTCTCTGTTCACCGCAATAGAATCCGTCTTAGAAGTAATTAACTTATAAATTATCGCTTGTAATGCTTTCGATTAATGTTTTCTTTAATAATATGTTCCTTCTATGTTATGCTTTTTTCTTTACCAGCTGCCTCGCACGTGTTCGCGGATCTGGCCGCCAACACTTCCATAACAGCGGTGCCGCTCTCTTTCAAGTGGTTTGACCTACTTTCATTTACTGCGCACTGAGCCTTCGCGTTGAGCTCCGCTTTTATATGAATCCCTTCTTTTCCAGCCGAAGCCTTCAACTTCCACTATCGTCAGTCAATAAAAAAAAAAAAAAAAAAAAAAAAAAAAAAATTAAAATCGAAGCAAAACTCAGGAGCACGAGCCAAGAAACACCTGTATCGCATGCCAGATTAACCAAGAAGAGGTGAACAGAATTTGTCCTTCCGTCCCGCCAGTATTGTTTGGAATAGGTCTCTGCTAATGTAATCGTCCTGGGGCAGGCTTTTGCATTGTTCATGTTCTTAAGCTTTTGTTCAGGAAAGTGCCCATCAAACCGGTCTCCCCACCCCGCTGAAAATCATCGCACCTTCCTGCATGATGTATGCTGCAGCCAACGAAAGAGATACGCTAGGCGCGATATCCACAGAAGCCTCGGACGTCACGCTGCTCGTCTGTGTGCTTATGTCCCCTTCCATCCCCCATTCCGCCATGCAAAGGGCATTTGAGTCAGGCATTCCTGTCCTCCCCCACTTTCCCTCCTAAACCAACATCAGGACAGCGGAGTTATCGTGTCTAACGTATGAGTAGAAAGGGAGGGAAACTTGATCACAGTCGAGTTTGTGAAAAAAAAAAAAAGACGTGGTTTGAAAAAATTTACTAAGCATCTGCATGAAAAAAAAAAAAAAAAAAAAAGGGAGGGAAGAAACAGTCTTATCGAAAACAAATTCGGCATAAGGGCCGCACACCCGAAAAATTTCACTTTTAGTAACGTAAGAGCCGCGGCTCTTAGCCCAAAAATTACGGTAATAAAAATTAATTTCCACAACTACACATTTGCATGTGCACAAAGCTAGACTGAAAAGTGAACACAATGTTTCATTAAATCGAGAAAGGTAATATGCAATGTTTTTCAACATCCACCGCTGCTTCTGTTCTCCAATTCCTTTTCAAGTTTTTCAGACAAATGACATTAGTATATCCAGGTATTTAGTAGTTCCCTTGCTTTTCCAAAGACTTGGTAAATATGTCCACAGGCTTCGTAATGCAGTCTCATGAGGACATTGTTTTACTTTTTCCTCGCAGTCAAGTAAGCACTGCTTCTTTGGCTTTGTTATCATACAATCAATAGCTTAGAATTTCTTTGGGGGGGGGGATAAAAAGTTATTAATAAATGGTGATAATCACATGGGTTGAAATCCAGCCTAAATGCTGGGTAACAAATGACTTTGAATTCAAATACCTGAATAGTTTTTACAGCTGCAGTGGCAAAGCGATGACACACCCGTCCAAACCATCTCAGCAGGCTTTCATCATTAACTTTGTCTTCTACCAGAGAGATAGCCAAGGGGGATTGGTTCCACGGGTCCAGACCCCCTCCCCCTTGAGGAAGGATTGAGTACGGATTTAAAGCAATATACATGCATATACTCCATGGACCTCCCCCACTAAGAAATTTTTGGCTATGCCACTGCTTTCTACACCAGACACGTATACAGCTAAGATCTCATACTGCATTACAAATCCTGTCCTACTACTTAATCCATCTGTTTCCCTGCTTCTAAAATCCCAATGAAATTTTTATTTTGCACCCACTCCTACTACCACAGAACATGTTGTAAAACTCACTCCCACTGTAGTATAACATGCTACACTGTATATGGCAAACTTCTCTTTTTTTCTGTCCCATCTCTTTGTTAGTGAAAATAGTCTTGTGCAGCTGATATGAGACTTTCCCTTCTTTGGTACTTCTGTTCTCCAAATCCTTTTCAAGCTTCCCTGAGAAATGTTATTACTACACCCAAGTAATTAAATTCTGTTATCTGTTCTAAGACTCTCAACTAAACAGACAGTCAACATTTTTTGGGATTTGACCCAGAATGAATTATTTAAACTTCTCAACATTTATATACATTTAAAGTTCATCACAGGCCCCACTCACTTGATTAAGATTACAATAAGCCAACAAAATTTGTTCATACTACAAATCATCAACACACAGCAAACTACAGACACTAGAGCCTTCTACTTCAACATTCATCATTCACTTAATTTTTTCAATCATTTTATTTACTACACATGTGAGCCTGAAGTATGGCGGTTAGATGTTTACTTTGAAGCGGTGCTTTTTTTTTTTTTAGAGAGAAAGGAGCAGGACCTCTTAAACATAAGTTGCTGAAAAAGGGAGTTGACCAAATATAAAGCAATTAAATTTCTTGAACATTGTTCTTCAAACCTTATTACTGTTGCATGGTACAAAATACAAAAATGTAATTCACATGTTCATGTTACATTAAATTATCGTACTAAAAAACTAGCATTCTGTAACAGTTTTGTAAAACACAGCAAATGCGGAGACTAAATGCACGTGAAATTGCCTACCCAAAAATGAGAGTTAAATTTACACTGAGGAACAGAAAAGAACTGCATTTTGATCCTAAAATACAGTCTAAATTTTGTTTAACTCTTAAGGTATTTCTACCATTCTTGTCTACTCCTTGCTTTTCATATCCACTACTATTGGGTTGTCGGAAAAGTCATGATGTATTTCAGCCATGTTTTGCAAAGGTCATTTATTGATAGAAAGAACAAAGATCAATCAATAATATAATGCACGTTTTGTTCAATAACCTTTTGCCATCTTTCAGTGAGCTGCAGAATGCTTCGTTCATAGAAGGACCTGTCTTTCGTGGTGAAAAACTGTACAAGGTGCTGATTTACAGCCTCATCTGGATTGAACGTTATACCATGCAAGGACTGTTGAAGAGAGCGAAACAAGTGGAAGTCTGATGGCGCAAGGTCAGGCGAGTATGCTGGGTGTGGCAACACATCCCACCCAAGCTCCAATAACTTTTGGCGGGTGATCAAACTTGTGTGTGGTCTCACGTTGTCGTGATGGAACAAAACACCTTTATGATGAACAAGCTCTGGACGTTTCTGGATCATGGATTCGTTCAAACTGTCCAATTGCCGACAGTACACATTTGAATTGATTATTTGGTTCTGTGGTAGGAGCTCGAAAAACATGACACCTTTAAAATCCCACCACACTGAGACCAGAACCTTCCGCTGATGAATGTCTGCTTTGGATGTCGCTTGAGGTGAAGCAGCATGTCAGGACCAAGACTGTTTGCGCAGCACATTGTTGTACACAATCCACTTTTCGTCACCAGTTATCAGTCGCTTCAAAAAAGGATCGTTTTCCTCATGTTTAATGAGCATATCGCAGATGTTTATACGCGCCGTCACTTGAGCTCCTTTGAGTTCACGAGGAACCCACACATCGAGCTTGCTTACGTATCCCAGCTTTTTCACGTGGCCATGAACGCTTGAATGTTGGATGTGCAATGTGTCTGCAATCTTTCGTGTCGTGTAACGTGGGTTTGACTCGATTAATACCTTGATTTGGTAGTCATCAACCTTGGTGGGCTTCCCGACTGAGGAGCATTGTTGAGGTAAAAATCACCAGCACGGAATTTTGCGAGTCACCGCTAGCACTGACGTTCTTGTAGAGCATTATCACCGTACACTTTACTCAACTTTTCACAAGCTTGACGCGCATTCTTCTCTGTACGGAAGTAAAACAGTAAAATATGGCGAAAATGCACAGTTTGGTCTTCCATCTTCCACTTGATGTCAAATCTCTGCAAATCAACCAAATCGCTCACTATTCCTTTTAGACTGCAGCTAGAACGGGCAACTGTCGAATGCCATAGCGATAACAGAGCTACGCATGCCTCTGGTACTTTCAAAACCGCTCAACCGTCATCGGGTGCCAAAATACGTCATGACTTTTCCGACAACCCAATAAATGGTGTTCTCAAAGGAGCCACAATAAGATTTATTTTGTAGGATTAAACTGGGTTGGCAGAAGCCCAACAGTTTTTATGAATAGCAATGAGGTTATAACTGTGATTGAGAGAGAAGACCTAACTGTATGTGTAACATACAGCGAAAAAAAAAAAAAAAAAAAAAGAATGCAGGTGAAGTTGGCAGTCACTGTGGGTATTTGCTCCAGCTCCGTGAATCACATGGCATTACATTGTCATTAAGAATTTAGAAACCTTCCTTGTGCCAACAACAGTTACAGCTCAGATAAATGCCTATAAAATGGAAACACATTTCAGCAACGAACTCAAAAACTGACCTACCGGCATTATTATTATTTTTTTCTTTTTTTTTTATTTGCTACGACCATGGTTTTTACATACAAAAGAGGGCTTACATTCTCTAAACAATTTAAATATGCTACCATACATAATATAAGCACAAATAACTCTTATCCAGAAAATACTTCCAAAAAGATTATGTACCATACAAAAGTACATAATTCTCTATATCTCTATCACTAAGCTGTTCTCTGAGATTCAGAGGTTAGCTCCACAAAGAAATACAAACTACCAGATAAATTTTCAAAAGTGTATATTACAAGACAAATAAAGCACATAACACCAAACTCTGGAATTAATCATTCACCTGCTGTTTTATGTGGGAAGCTTCCTTTTACCCATAATAATTAACCACCAAGAGAACTCCTGTTCTGCCAAAAAAAAAAAAAAATAAAAAATAAAAATAAAATAAAAATAAAAAATGTAGAGCTTGTGACTGAAAAAACAAGAAAGCCTAATGATGATACTCCCACCTCCCCCTAAAGACCAAGAAAAGAAATTAAGCTACACAAGGTTGCATTTTCATCAGTTACACTTTTGCTTTCATGCACTTATTTGGTAATCATAAAAGAATAAAACAAATTTATTTTACAAAAACACACACTTACCTTCTTTACATTCACTGGCTACTCTTAATTCCAAAACATCCATTTGTTCTTGCATGCTTTTTAGAACACGACTGCTTTCTGTAGACTTTCGCCGATAAGCTATAAGGATTATAATGACAATGATGACTAATATACAGGCACCAACTATTACACCAATTATAACTGGTTTTGTGAGGGTACTGTCATGGTTGGAAAGACTTTCATAACTTAATTTTCCAATAGTATAATTCAGATTGCTACCAATCCTGACCTACAAAGAAAAAAAAAATATAAAAGGTTTTAATGATTCATAGAACCACCTTACAAGAATTTCATAAAAACATGTATATATTATAAAACAACATGCAACATGAATGCTGTGACACTCAATTAAACTGAAACACTCATCAGATTTCAACACATGAAATTACTGTCTGGAATTATCGACAAGTGTACCCTATCCTTTTGATACAGTCTAAAATTTGATGCACAACTGCCATTACTTTTTGAATTTTAATGAGGCTAAAGCAGCAGAAAAACACCTGAAAAATCAGCACATATTAGAACGCTGTCAAACACACTATAGCCCCAAGGCCAAATACAGTCTGTGATAGAGTTTCATCTGGCTGTATTGCAAATCCAGTTTAAAAATATGAAAATTAAACTCATCAGAAAAGAATGACAGCACAACAAAACTTTTATGTATATTTTATCATTCCTTTAAACATAATTTATTATTGTTGGCCTCATGTGACTATCATTACTGTTGAGATTTTTAGATTGTGAATTTAAAATTAAAATACAAAAAAGATGCACATAATTAACGATAAAGAAAAAAAGTAGTTACAAGTTCTGAGTTTGTAGAGCTTTGTCAACTGCTATGAAAAACTAGTGTTTGCTATAATGAAGCAGTAAGACACTTTAGATTTCCCACTGCAGCATGAAGACACTTTGTAGTATGAAGCAGTTAAAAAAAAAAGAATTATTGATAAGACAGAAAGCTCACTTACATGGTGACAAGTCAAATCACCATCGGCATATTAGGGGGCCTTGTCCCCCAAAAAGTTCTTAATTTTTGTTAAAATGTGACTTACATTAAAAAAATGCTTTAATTTAATAAAAACGCATCAACTTACAATAGAAAATAATGCTTTATTCTTTTCTTCTGTTTTTCCTTAAATTTTCGTTTGTCCGAAAGGATTTCAAAAAACTGTCACCCCCCCCCCATAAAAATTCTATATACGCCCCTGCAAACCACAATACAAAGAGAATAAATACTACACAGCAACTATAATGCACTGCAGTCTATGATACTAACAAAATAAACAAAATGCTTTCCATTGGTAGCTTTGCGAAGTATGAGTGTGATTAATATGCGATTTTATATATTCCCCTTTGGCAGAAAGAATTAGAATGTACAGGTTGCCTTGAGGAAGAAAAAAACACCAGTACACTTAGAGAAGAAACTACAAACCTCAGCAATAAAGGATGACATGGCTATTCCTAAAAGATATTAATCTTATAACTATTAAAATTGTAACGGGGTTTATTCAGGAATCAATTGTTTTACACACTAGTCAAATTTTCAGGCAGTACCCTTAACCCTTCTTCAGGACTCTGGTGTTGCCACTCATATGAAACGAATTCCAACCTTTTAAAAAATTTCTAGTTTTCCATGTTTTGGTTTAGTTGCTGTTTTAAATACACTTGTGTCCAAAATTAAAGTCTGGAAGACAATAGCTGGCAAATAATCCAAAGCGCTCAATGAAATGTTCCAATGTTCACAGGACATGCAAACAACACTAAACCAAATGCCCACATTGAAAATGTTATATCAGTGAGTAAAATGCTATAGCTGCATAAGTGAGAGAATTCTTTGGATTTGTTTGAAAGTGAAGCTTCAGAAAATAATAATTGTTTTAGTGTATGCTCCTTGTGACTCGGAACCTTCCGATAGGAAATAAGATTCTGGAACAAGCTAAAAGCTGTTTTGAGCCAGTTTGGTGCTAAAGAGAAGGTTATTATAGCAGAGGATTTTTCAATGCTAGAGTAGGTGTTCAGAATGGGTTTTTTTGATAATATTCTGATTAAGTTTAATGTCCTTGATATGAATGATAATGGTGAAAGACTAATTGAACTCTGCACTGAGAATGGATTGTAGGTATCTAATACATTTTTCAACCACAAGTATACACACACACACACACACTTGGACGAAAGAGTAATAGATTTTGTTGTTTATGATCAACTTCTTAAACATTTAGTTGTCGACACTCACATAATGAGAAGTGCAGATGTTGGCTTTGATCTTCAGCTGTTAATGTCTCAAGTGAAACTGAATGTTAGCTGGAGGAAGAATAGGAAGATGCCTGTGATGAAAAGAATAAAGGTTGAAATGCTCTCTGAAGAACATCATCATTACCCTGATTTACTCAGTGAATGACTGAATGAGTTGAAGTCATGTGAGAGGGATGTAAAAAAGAAGTGGACATGTTTTAGGAACTGCGCTGTCACTGCCGCTGAAGAGGTATGTGGTACTGCAATGGCAGATAAATTTAAAGGTGATGCTTGGTGGAACAATGAGATAAAAGAAGCAATAAAGAGAAAGAAGGAAGAATATTTGGGGATGCTGCAAGGTACAGTTTCAGAGTATGAATATCGCTGTAAGAAGTGTGAGGCAGCAAAGTAGTTTGCCAGAGTAAAACAAAAGACAGGAAGGAAAGGTCTGAATTGGCTTTCTGGGAAGATAGAAAAATATTCTGGAAGTACATAAGGCATAGGAAAAATAGGGGAAATAAAATTCTAAGTTGTGTAAAGATACGGTCAAAGAAATCATATGGGAGCCCCAATGGGCTAAGTGAAAGGTGGGGTAAATACTTCTGTGCATAATTAGATCATGAAAGCAAAAGCAATTCTGAAGCAGAAGCAGATGATGTCATAGTAAGAGATGGAAGCACAGGTGAGATCTCAGGAGAAGAGGTGTGTAAAGCTTTAAAATCTCTTCAGAATGGAAGGGATTTGGGTGTTAATAGCATAACTGCTGAGATGTTAAAATATGGTGGTGACTGTGATTGACTGGTTAGCTGAAATTTGTCAGTTGTGCTGGGAGTTAGGAATCGTCCCTCAGCCTCGGGATTGGAGGGGTGTGTGGGGTGTGGCTATCATTGTTACCTTGTATAAGGAAAAAAGTGATCAGAGTGAATGAAAGAACTATAATGGTATCAGCTTGCTGAGTGTGCCAGGAAAAGTATTTGGAAAGGTCATTATTGATAAGGTAAGAGGTCTTATATCAGAGAAAGTGTGGGATGTACAGAGTGGTTTTTATGCCTGGTAAGGGCTGCATTCATCAAATTTTTGCATTACGTATGATGATCAAAAAGTATCTGTCGGTGAAAAAGTTTTTGCTGCCTTCATAGCTTACCTGATTAAAAAGACAAAAAGAAATATTAAGAATGGCTCAAGTGTGGGATATGGTGGACCTACCACACTTGAGAAGGATGGTCCACCACGGAATCGACCTGGACTTTCTAAACGGCGTATGAGAAAGAGATCTCTGCTGAGTGAATGTAAGATTGGTGTATGGAATACTAGAGGTATAAATGGCAAGATGAGTGAGGTGATTGAGGAGATAAATAAGTATAGACTGGATGGATGTGCTGCGTGTAAGTGAAACCAAAAAGAAGGAAATTGGGGTAGAAGAAGTGAATGACACAGTGAGTGTGTGGTCTGGAGTATTGGATAATTTGCTCAAGTGAGAAAATTCTCTGTATTCGTTTGAAAGTGAAACTTCAGAGAATTGTAATTGTTGTAGTGTATGCTCCTTGTGACTCGGAACCTTCTGTTAAGAAGGAAGATTTCTGGAATGAGCTAAACGCTGTTTTGAGCCAGTTTGGTGCTAAAAAAAAAGTTATAATAGCAGGGGATTTTAATGCTAGAGTAGGTGTGCAAAATGCAATTTCTGACAATGTTCTGGGTAAGTTTAATAACCTTTGTGTGAATGATAATGGTGAAAGATTAATTGAACTCTGCATTGAGAATGGTTTGTGTGTATCTAATACATTTTTCAACCACAAGTATATCCACACATATACTTGGGAAAATCGTACTCTTGGTCAAAAGAGTGCGATAGATTTTGTTGTTTATGATCAGCGTCTGAAACGCTTAGTTGTTGACACTCGTGTGATGAGAGGTGCGGATGTTGGTCCTGATCATTACTTGGTAGTGTCACGAGTGAAACTCAATGTTGGTTGGAGGAAAAGGAATAGGGAGAAACCCAGGATAGAAAGAATAAAGGTTGATAGTCTCCTTAAAGATAATCAGCGTTATTCTGACTTACTCAGAGAACGACTGAAGGAGCTGAAGTCTGGTGAGAGGGATGTAGAAAAGAAGTGGGAATGTTTTAAGAACTGTGTTGCTACTGCTGCTAAAGAGGTCTGTGGCACCACAATAGTGGGTAACAATAGAGGTGATGCTTGGTGGAATAGTGAGATTGAAGAGGCAGTAAAGAGAAAGAAGGAAGCCTATTTGGGGATGTTGCAAGGTAGAGTTTCTGTGGATGAATATCGCTGTAAGAAGTGTGAAGCTGCTTCGCCAGAGTAAGGCAAAAGATAGGAAAGAGAAAGTGGAAAGGCATGAACTGGCTTTTTGGAAAGATAGGAAGTCCTTCTGGAAGTACATGAGACTCAGGAAAAATAGGGGAAACAAAGTTGTAAGTTGTGTGAAGAATGAGATCGGGGAAATGATATGGGAGCCCAATGAGTTAAGCGAAATATGGGGTGAATACTTCTGTGAGTTATAAGATCAGGAAAGCAAAAATGATTCTGAGACAGACGCAGATGATGTCATAATGAGGGATGGAAGCACAGGAGGGATCTCAAGAGAAGAAGTGTGCAAAGCTCTAAAATCTCTTCAGAATGGTAAGGCTCCAGGAGTTGATGGCATAACTGCAGAGATGTTGAAGTATGGTGGTGACTCTATAATTGACTGGATAACTGAAATTTGCCAGTTGTGCTGGGAGTTAGGAATGGTCCCTCGGGATTGGAAGGATGCTATCATGGTCCCCTTGTATAAGGGAAAAGGTGATCCGACTGAATGCAAGAACTATCGTGGTATTAGCCTACTGAGTGTGCCAGGGAAAGTGTTTGGTAAGGTTGTTATTGAAAAAGTACGGGGTCTTACATCATTGAAAGTGTGGGATGCTTAGAGTGGTTTTATGCCTAAGAAAGGCTGCACTAACCAGATTTTTGCATTACACATGATGATTAAAAAGTATCTGGCTGTTGGGAAGAAAGTTTTTACTACCTTCATAGATTTAGAGAAAGCTTATGACCGAGTGAATAGGAGACTTTTGTGAAAGGTATTGAATGAATATGGTGTTACTCGGAATCTACTTAATAGTGTAAAAGCTATGTACGTGGGTAGTATAGCTTGTGTACGAGTGAATGGTGTTTTATCAAAATGGTTTTCTATTGGTGCAGGAGTTAGACAAGGTTGTGTAATCACCATGGCTGTTTAATTTATTTATGGACGCATGCAAGTGTGAGGCCAAAACAGATAATAGTGGTTTATGTCTTGGTGATATCCGTGTGTGCAGATTGCTGTATGCTGATGACACTGTCCTGTTGGCAGAAAGCAAAAGTGAGTTGCAGAGTATGTTGACTCGGATGCACTAAGTTTGCATGAAATTCAAACTGAGTATAAATAAGGGAAAAACCAAAGCTATGGTGTTTGAGAGAGGAACGGGTAGCACTGAATGTAATGTAAGTATAAATGACACTGTGATTGACCAGGTGAGTGAGTTTGTGTATTTAGGAAGCATGTTTGACAGAGAGAACAAATTGGATGGTGAAATCAGTAGGAGAGTGAATTCTTTTTTGAAAGTCATAGCTGCTCTGTGAGGTTTTCAGAGGAATGATGGGTTCTCTAGAGAGTCCCGCATGGCTGTGTATGAAACTGTAATTGTTCCTACTCTGATGTATGGCAGTGAAACCTGGGTACTGCAGAAGAAACATAGGAGTCATTTGTGTGCTGGAGAAATGCATTACTTACGTGGGATTTGTGGCAAGACACGGTCTGATTGTGTGAGGAATGATGTGTTGCAGTTGTGTGATGTGAAGCAAAATGTTGTTAGCAATGTGGAGAACAATATGCTTCGGTGGTTTGGCCATGTTGAAAGAATGAGTGATGAGATGCTTACTAAGAAAATCTTTTTAGCCCAAGTGGCAGGAAGGAAAGGCAGAGGAAGGCTAAGGAAGACACGGGTGGATCAGATTCAGGAGTGTCTGCATGAGAAAAAGATTATGAGTATGAAGTATAAAAGAACTTGTGTACGGCGTGTAATGGATATCAGTGAAGCATGAGTTGTATGTCAAAATCGCTGTAAATGGAGAAGTTTGATACGACAACAGTAAGTAAAAATATCTGGTAGTTTGTATTTCTTTTTGGAGCTAACCTTTGAATCTCAGAGAACAGCTTAGTGATATGTATGTATAGATTTTAGACTTTTACTGACTAAATATGGTATTACTCAGAATCTACTTAACAGTCTGAAAGCTATGAATGCTGGTAGTAGAGCAGTGAATGGTGTTGTATTGAAACGGTTTTCTATTGGTGCAGGAGTCAGACAAAGTTGTGTAAAGCCACCATGGCTGTTTAATATATTTATGGATATGTGCATCCATGATGCCAAAATGGATAATACTGGTTTATGTCTTGGTAATATCCATGTGTGTGCAGATTGCTGTATGATGATAACACAGTCCTGCTGGCAGAGAGCAAAAAAGTGAGTTGCAGAGTATTTTGACCCACATGTACAAAGTTTGTATGAAATTCATACTGAGTATAAATAAGGGAAAAACCAAAGTTATAGTTTTTGAGTGGGAAAGTGTTAGTACTGAATGCAAGATAAGTCTAAATGGGCACAGTTATTGACCAGGTGAATGAGTTTGTATATTCAGAAAGCATGTTTGACAGTGAGAACAAATTAGATGGCGAAATTAGTAGGCGAGTATATTCTTCTTCTTTGAAAGTCATAGCTGCTTCATGAGGATTTCACAGGAATGATGTGTTCTCAACAAAGTCCCGAATGGCTGAATATGAAAGTGTAATTGTTCCTACTTTGATGTAAGGCAGTAAAACCTGGGTACTTCAGAAAAAAACATAGGAGTTGTTTATGAGCTGGAGAGATGCATTTCTTACGGGAAGGGTGGGGGGGGGGGGGCAAGGCTTGTTTTGATCATGTGAGGAACGAACGAAGATGTCTTGCAGATGTGTAATGTGAGGCAAAATGGTGTTAGTACAGTGGAAATTAATATTCTTAGGTGGTTTGGCCATGTTGAACGAATGAGTAATGAGATGCTTACTAAGAGAATTTTTTTCAGTCCAAGTGGCAGGAAAGAAAGGTAGAAAACCAAGGAAATCATGGGAGGACCAGATTCAGAAATGTCTGTTTGAGAAAAAGGTAAGGAGTATGAAGTACAAAAGGTCTTGTTGGGTGATGCGTGATGGATGTTGGCCATGGGTGAAAGCTGGGAGGCATTGTCAGGACTAAAAATGTTTTCTCAAACTCCCCCAACCTTTAAACTGTAACAAATGAGAGCTGTGCCCACATTTGCCGCCTTTATGTAGGTATGTATGTATGTGTGTATATATACACTATCTACCAACAAGTAATTGGACACCTGTGATAGCAAAGGAAGACAAAGTTTATTTACCTTCAATAGTTGGTGGAGCCTCCACGAGCGGCGATTACAGCTGCGACCCTCCGGGGCATACTCTCAACCAGGCGTTGTACGACGGCTAGCGGTATTTTCTTCCACTCAGCTTGGAGAAGACAGGTCAGTTCCTTCACCGATTTCGGATGGTGGGGGCACCCCTCAAGTCGACGCTCCAACTCGTCCCACAGGTGCTCGATAGGGTTAAGGTCCGGGCTCTGTGCACGGCCAGTCCATTTGATTAACCCCATTGTCACCATACCAAGCCATGGTGGACCTCGTAACATGACAGGTGGCACTGTCATCCTGAAAGTAACATGGGACCACCCCATAAAACTGCCACAACGTAGGAAGCGCATGGTCATCCAAAATGGTGCAGTAGGTCTCGGCATTGAGTCTGCCAGGAATTGCGACCAAGGGTCCAGTGCCATACCAGGAGAAACACCCCCATAGCATAATTCCACTGGCGCTGAACTTCACAGTTGGCAAAATACATTCTGGCAGGAGGCGTTCTCCAGGCAGACGCCAAACCCAGACCCTGCCATCCGAACAGTAGAGGGTGAACCTTGATTCGTCGCACTAGAGAACCTGTTTCCACTGTTCAACAGTCCACTGTCGACGTTCTTTGCACCACGTTAGCCGAGCAGCGCTATTGGACTTGCTGATCAAAGGCTTGTGGGCGGCAGCATGTCTATGATAGCCGAGCAGATGGGATTCCTTACATGACGAGGATTCGTCATGTAAGGAATCCCATCTGCTTACGGATGGTATTCATCGAAAGAACACTCCCGGATGCCTGTTAAAACTCCTCACGGATGAGGCCCATCGATTTGGTGTGGTTCCTTCGAATTTCTCTGGCCAGCACCAGTCGATCTCTAACTCCCAGTTTTGTGGGTCTGCCGGGTCGGGGCACATTCCGACAGTCACTTCTCATCTTCCACTTGCCAATCATGTATGCCACTGTTGATTTTGGGTACTTCAACTCGCTGGATGTCATGTGTGGATCGGCGATTTCTGTGATAACCGACGATTACACCTTTCTCGAAATCAGAGAGCTCCGATCTGTGTGGCATCTTGCATGCGACTAGTTGCGTTGTTTCCCACACAAAATTTAACGATGGCGGCGGCCGTGGCGTGTATCAGGGCTGCAGATATCGTCGATTGCAGGGGTGTCCAATTACTTGTTGGTAGATAGTGTATATACAACCGAACCTCGATATGTTGAAATATTTTCATTTCCCTTCACGCGTAATAGAAAACTAATGTAAAACAACCTCGTTAACTCAAAAATTTTCTAATCTCACTCTCGAGATCTCAAATCTTTCCCTTTGTCATCATTGAATAAAAAAATAAAAAAAGAACTCCCAGACTACCCAAGAGTGTTTGACTGTCACACAGGAAAAACTTGAAGCTGGTAGGAAACCTGATAGGAGCTCAAGCCCTCAGAGTTACCCTTCCAGCAACCCCCCCCCCATGAAACATGGGGGAAGCATCAAGAAAAATTGCAGTTGTTTAAATGTTGTTTAAATCACCCGGAATAGCGACAGTCAGTCGGGAAGGCGTGGGAATGCGAAGTGCTTCCTTTCAGCATCAACAGATTACCTACACACACCCCCCCCCGGCCATCGCAACCAGGCCACCAAAGTGGGCGACTCACTGGGCTGACAAAGCTTTCCTTCCATTCTTTCGACAGACGCCTATCTGAATGTCGCTAAAATGATGTCTACTAAATGTAAGTTGAGTATTTTCTCGATAGTTGATAAAATGTGAGTTATAGAAGCTGTAGAGAAAGGTAGTAAAAAACAAAAAAACGAGATCGCGAAAGATTTTGAAATTCCTAGCAGTACTTCATCAACAATTCTGAAAAATAAAGAAAAGATTGTAGAGAGTTTTGATGACAACCATGGGAAAAGGAAAAAATTAGAAGCTCTGAATTCCCGGATGTTGAAAGCCTGATAAAACTATGGCAATTAAAGGTGAAGCATGTCATGGCGGGAAAAGAAGCAAAGAAAGATTGACTTTGCTGTTTTGTGTTAATATGGATGGTTCTGAAAAGCTCAAACCTATTCTGATAGGTAAATCTGCTAAACCCCGATGTTTTTTGGGAATCAAATATTTTCCAATGAATTATTTAGCAAACAAAAAGGCTTGGATGACTGAAGAAATTTTCACTAATTGGTTAAAGGAATTAGACAGAAAAATGTCTGGTGAACAGCACAATATTGTTATTTTCTTGGACAACTGTACAGCACATAATAGAGTGCCTAAATTAAAATCTGTAAAAGTTGAGTTCATGCCACCAAACACAACTTCTGAACTACAGCCTCTAGACCTAGGTAATATTCAGAGTTTTAAGGTAAAATATCATCACAAAGTTGTACAAAAATGCATTGCTGACATTGATGAAGGAAAATCAACTAACGTGGACATTTTGCAGGCGATGCATATCTCTGACAAAGCTTGGAGAAACGTCACTGAAGAAACCCTAGTTAATTGTTTCAAAAAGGCAGGATTCGTTCAAAATGCTGAAAATGGAAAGCATCCAGATGATCCTTTCAGCAAAAATGAAGATAATCAACAGCTAAATGAAGGCTGGAAACGTCTTGCTAAGGCATTACATATTGAAGAAAATGGGATTTTTTCAAGATTTTGTTGAAGTTGATGGAAATGTTGCAGTGACTGGGGAATTAAGTGACAAAGATATCATTGCTGAAGTAAAAGTTGTATCGGAGGAAGATGAAATTGAGGAATCACCTCTACCAAAAGTGACTTGCCAAGAAGCTAAGTCATTAATAGAAAAACTTCGAAATTTCGTCGAGTCAATGCCGAATATTACGCCGGAGACTTTCCATGCCCTTGCCCAATTGGAAAATGTGATTGAACGATCCAGTATCTGTAACCAAACTGTTATAGATGACTATTTTGAAAAGCGAAGAAATGTAAGATTACATTTTTGTACGTACGATACATGTACATACTAAATGTACGTATAACACAGTACTGTACTACAGTACATACTACTGCATAATAAAATGTGTATCCAGTCATTTCAAGCTTCGCTTTACTGGTTATCAGCATTTTCGTGGATAATAATGTACATACCCAATTCTCTATCTGCAAATTAAAGTAAGTAATTTTTTAAAAATTTGTAAAAAATACAGTACATATTCTTTTATGAAATTTTGAAAATTTTTGATATCTCGAATCTTTTCTGTACTCCCCTCAAGTTCGACATATCAAGGTTTGACTGTATATATATATATACACTATCTACCAACAAGTAATTGGACATCTGTGATAGCAAAGGAAAACAAAGTTTATTCACCTTCAATAGTTGGTGGAGCCTCCACGAGCGGCGATTACAGCTGCGACCCTCCGGGGCATACTCTCAACCAGGCGTTGTACGACGGCTAGTGGTATTTTCTTCCACTCGGCTTGGAGAAGACAGGTCAGTTCCTTCACCGATTTCGGACGGTGGGGGGCATCCCTTAAGTCGACGCTCCAACTCGTCCCACAGGTGCTCGATAGGGTTAAGGTCCGGGCTCTGCGCAGGCCAGTCCATTTGATTAACCCCATTGTCACCATACCAAGCCATGGTGGACCTCACAACATGACAGGTGGAATTGTCATCCTGAAAGTAACATGGGTCCACCCCGTAAAACTGCCACAACGAAGAAAGTGCATGGTCATCCAAAATGGTGCAGTAGGTCTCGGCGTTGAGTCTACTAGGAATTGCGACCAAGGGTCCCGTGCCATACCAGGAGAAACACCCCCATAGCATAATTCCACCACCGCCGAACTTCACAGTTGGCAAAATACATTCCGGCAGGAGGCGTTCTCCAGGCAGAAGCCAAACCCAGACCCTGCCATCCGAACGGTAGAGGGTGAACCTTGATTCGTCGCTCCAGAGAACCTGTTTCCACTGTTCAACGATCCACTGTCGACGTTCTTTGCACCACGTTAGCCGAGCAGCGCTATAGGACTTGGTGATCAAAGGCTTGTGGGCGGCAGCACATCCATGATAACCAAGCAGATGGGATTCCTTACGAATGGTATTCATCGAAAGAACACTCCCGGATGCCTGTTGAAACTCCTCGCTGATGTGGTCTATCGATTTGGTGCGCTTCTTCCGAATTTCTCTAACCAGCACCCGCCGGTCTCTAACTCCCAGTTTTGTGGGTCTGCCGGGTCGGGGCACATTCCGACAGTCACCTCTCATCTTCCACTTGCCAATCACGTAGGCCAATGTCGATTTTGGGTACTTCAACTCGCTGGATATGTCACGTATGGATCGGCCATTTCTGCGATACCCAACGAGCACACCTTTCTCGAAATCAAAGAGCTCCGAACTGCGTGGCATCTTGCATGCGACTGATTGCATTGTTGTTTTCCACACAATATTTAACGGCGGCGGCCGTGACTTGTATCAGGACCGCAGATATCGTCGATTGCAGGGGTGTCCAACTACTTGTTGGTAAATAGTGTGTATGTATGTATGTATGTATGTATGTATATATATATATATATGTTATATTTTTTTAGTTATATATATATATATATATATATATATATATATGCAAAATGCTGTCTAATATGTAAATTGAGTTACATACTTAAAAAGCCAATGGACAACAACAGTGGCATTTCTCACTGACAGCGTGGGTAAGAAGTGTTCCAGTGGCTGCAAATGCTTTCCTTATGTCCCATGCATGTGCATCTGACACAGTATGACGGCAAGTGATAGGACGCCCAGAAGCAGCCCAGTCTGTAAGGGACTTGAATATCCATCCCAGAGTGGTTTTACAGTTACGGGTGCAATTCAATAATACCAGTGGTGTGTCACGAAGGTCTGGCCAAGTTAGTCCAAGGTGTACGACACCTCGTGAGGACCATTATGCTGCTTTAACTGCACAATGTCATAGGTCCTATACAGCCCGGCAATTGTCTTCAGAGCTCTCCACTGCCACTGGGACAATGATATCAAAGCAAAATATATACTGAAGGCATAATGCAATTGGCCGTTATGCCAGGAGACCATGGTTTGTGTCTCGTTAACCACATTTCACAGGATAACTCATCTGAACTGGTGCAGGCAACATTATTCCTGGAGCTCAAATGAGTGATACAATGTTCTTTTTACACATGAGTTGAGATTCAGTCTGGAAACATGTTACAGTCAGCATTTTATCCAGAGGGAACCCGTAAGATCCTGCAAATGTCCATGAACAAGACTCCTTCGGAGGAGGTGGTCTGCTTGTGTGGGACTGCACAAAAAGCCACACATTACTCTATGTATTCATGCGAGGCAATCTGAATGCTTGCTGAGCGCTATAGGGATGAGATCTTAGAGCCCAAAATCAGACTTTCTCAGGGAGCTGATGGCCCTCAGTTCCTTTTAATGGATCATAACGCTCACATACACAGGGCTTGGCTTGTCGACGATTTCCGGCAGAGCAAGGATATTCTGCATACAGACAGAGACCAGTCATGTTTCTGGACTTCAACCCTATACAGCATGCCTAAGATGCTTTGGGACGACATGTAGCAGCTTGTCAGCAGCTTGTCAGCATCTTCCTAGAAACCTTCCTGAGCTACAAACCACCCTTATTGAGGAACATAATTCTTTGGCTCCAGAGTTTAGCAACAACCTGGTGATGAGTATGTATCGTCGTTGTGAGAATTGTCTGTTCATATGAAGTGATCCCAATCCTTATTAAGACATTTTAGGTTACATTCTTACATCTCGCCTTGGTGACATTTGTGGATATGACCCTGTACAGACAAAATGCATACTTATTTGTATTTTGTTTATAAAATGTTTATTACCCACATGATTGTGTCTCTTTATAAACCAAATGTCTCTAATTGCTATTGTGTTTTCCCTTTTCATCCCTGCAAACACCTCCTGGACTTATAAATTTTGGACACCAATGTAGTTTTTTGTACTTCCAATGTATACTGAGGTCCTGTTATGGGCTTAGTCATTTGTGGGGATGCTGTATACTAAATATTTGTTCAGCAAGTTAGTACAGTCTTTATTTTTAATACTTTGTTGCTTTTGAGAGGCTAATTTTAATCCAATATCTATTTTTATTACATGTTCTTTTAGAGCTTTGCTTATTGCTGAGCTACTGAAAGCCACACCTATTGGTGTTTTAATTGAAGGAATAAACTGTTCATATTTCACAAAGTTACATACTTCACTTTTTTGTTGAATATGGAAGGTTAAGAAATTATAGAAAATTATGCTAACACAGACACACACAAAAGCTTCATACAAGCTTTACAAAGCATAAACATGTAATCCATAAACACAGCTATTAAATAATTAGGAGCAACACATACAAAAAAAATTATTCAGAAAATACTTCAAATTAGTTGATTCATTTTTTGATGCACGAATTTGCAATAAAGTAATGTGATAAAAATGCTTTCTTTTTTAAGAGAAAAAACAAAAGCTACAAATACGAGCCTGATAGAAATCACTGAAAAAGCTTACACAAAATGATTTAAATATTAAAAGGCAATGCATGGCCTATAAAGGTCTGTCCTTCATAAACAATACCCAATTGAAGAATAGCATTAAACATTACTTACAACAACATCAGGAAATTGTCGTCTATCTGGTTTTCCGTTCATATCTCTTGCAGGTGGCTGTTTTGTTGGTGGTCTACAAGTCAACTGAGAGCGTGACAATGATGTGACATTGCAATAACTTGTTCCAATTTGAACCGTTACATCACTTTCTTGACATGCACGATCCAGGTTTACACCCTGCAAAACATATAAAATTGAATGGAAAACTGCTGAAGAAACCTTGTTTATGGTATCAATAATAAAAACAGGCCAGTCATTAAAATTAATTTTTCAAATTCACCACACACAAATTTTTTTAACAGAAATACACTCTTTGCAAAAAGAAAAAGAAGACCCTGAGAAAGCGTTCAGTCCTGATGAAACTCCGCATGCAAGTACCTCAGGACCGAATATGCAAATGAATAAAAAATAAAGACCAATGGCGAATTAGTGGCCAGCCACAGCACATGGGAACTACACATCCAGGATGGTATATCAAGAGCAAAGCTCGCACAAAGGGACAATTGGGATAGCAGATTGCGGTTGCATTAACCTCCATGGACTGTGAGGATGCCTCGATGTCGGATCCATGCAAAATACGAGCAGTTGAGCGAGCTTGAGAGAGGAAGTCTAATTGGGCTGAGAGAGGCCGACTGGTCAAGTCGCCCAATCACCAGGCATTTGGGTCAGTATGACGCGACAATCAATGTTGGAGCCAATGGGTCGAGGAGGGCACAGGCAGCAGTGGATGACCGAGGGGAATGACAGAATGGGAGGATCAAGTGATTGCAACAGCCGCATGACCAGAATCGAATTTATTGCTCTCAACCATCTGTGGCCATGTTGCATAGTCTACAGGTATGGAAGTGGACATCCGGACCTTTGCCAGATGACTTGCGGCACATTGACAACATCCACGGAGGGCACTCCGCCACCTACCACTGACCAGAGTGCATCGCTGACACTCGCTGCAGTGGTATCAGGTCCGATCAACATGGGATAGTGTCCAGTGGCATTGTGTTATCTTTGGGGATGAGTTATGGGATAAGCTAACCAGTGCATAGATTCTGCCTTTACCGTGGAACGACAGAAGGCTCGCACACCAGGAGCAACTTCTGGGAAGCCATTTCCTATGACAGCTGGACACCCCTGGTAGTCCCCCGTACCACCCTCACGGCTCAACAGCACACCGATTACATTCTATGACCTGTTGTGATACCATTCCTGTCGCATCATCACCGAGAAATTTTTCAACAGGTGTAGTCATGTTGAAAATTTTGCAGGTGTAGTCATGTTGAAAAAAAGGGGTGGTTTGTGGAAAGGTTTGAAAGCCAGGGACCAAACAAGAACACCACCCCTTACTTAGAGAAGAAATTGGAGACAACTGGAAGCATTGTAAATATTCATGCTGGTGGGCAGCCACTAATGTCTGCCAAAATAGTGGAAAATGTAAAACAGTATTTGCTGGCATACCCTTCAAAACCCTGATGGAAGCGTTCACAGGAAATTGGACGAACATACAGTACATGTCAGAGAGTAGTGGAAAAAGGGAAGGTGAAGCTAAATCGCATTAGTCTTCTAGGAGTTGAGGGAATCTGATAACCAAAAATGAGTGGCATACTGTCACTGGTTCCAACAATTGCTTGGTGATAATCCCTTACTGTTGGATATAACATAGTAAACAGGTGAAGTCTGGTGATATCTGTCTGGGTACATGAATTTCCAGGATACATGGATATGGGCAATTGACAATCCCATGTTTTCTATGAATAGCAGCTTTATCTTCAGAAAATTGGCATGTGGTGTGCAATATCCCAACTTCAAATCATTGGACTAATTTTTTATTTCGTGGAGACTGTAGATACAGAACAGTATTTGCTAACATTTTTGTACTATTAATAAGAAATCTGTTCCAAATGCAGACTGTAATATGCCATGTACTCCAACTGTTTTACAAAACTTGATGCAAATTCCTTGCTCTTTCAAATCCCTCCTTTAAATATTGCAGAAGGGAAGCGACTGATGCAACTTAAAACTTCAGATGAAACAGCAACTTACAAAAATACACTAACACTAATCAGAGGAAGAACACATACTCTGACATGCTGTTATGTGAGCATTCCTGAAATTTCTGGGTTGCATTGTTCTCACATACATACCCTTTTATTTCTTGGGTTCATTAATCAAAAGAATCACCACTTAGGAAGATTTTCTCTTGCAGGGAAGAAGAAAATTGTATGCATCAAAGGAGCGTGAAAGAAATTTGAATTTTTTTCCCCTTCCTAAACCAAGTTGTGGCAAAAGGTACTCAAAACCAGGTTTTCTTTCTCAATTCTATACCAGTACAGGCTAATTGATTTCATTATGACACATTTTCTGTTGTTTCAGTCCATTTTGAATATTTGTAAAAATAAATTTAAAAGCTTACACGCCTGTCCTTTTCAAATGCCAAATTCCACAGGTATCTTTTACTTATTGGCACACTAAAAATGTTGGCATTAACCACCAGCCATTTGGCTAACCTCTCAGAAAATTCAAAAAGAAGGGGACAGGGAAGAAAAAACAATGTTGTATTATTTATCTTTCTGGAGTGGGAATTTGGACATTCATTCTCAGATTCATGTACTTTGGCAGCTTGGAAATGAATTGCCTTGTGTGTTCTTGCAGTAACATGCATATACAGTTTTCACAAGAGTCAGATTTCATTTCCACTCTGGGACAATTCATTTTTTCAAGTTCTGGTAAAAACTGCTGATACTAATGAGTAGCCACTAGGTTCAGAAATTTTCTGTAGAAATAAGGCTGATGTGAAGGGGAGGGGGTGGGAGAGAAATAGATGCTGTGCATCTGGGACACACAAACTTAAAAATGCAAATTCTTTGACTATTAAACAAAAGTTATGAAGTTATTAAAACCAGAATTTGAAATTATAAATAGAGCAAATCTGAAGACTTATGTGATACAGTATTAATATTATATGCTACAAGATCCATCATATATATGCACACAGTTTACATTTACACCATAATACCTGTTTAAGTAGCAAGTTATTTTATTGTATAAAGATATACATTGCAAAAAAATCTATGTCCATAAGTAATATTCTATACACTAGTAAGCATACATTTAAGGATAGTATCTACAAAAAAGAAATATATTTATAGGCACTGAATTTCTCTGTTAAAGCATGGTAAAACCGTCATTTACTGATAAAGCTTAATTAAAATAATTACTTGTTTTATAAAACAGAGATATGGTAACTGTGTATACTTATTGAAATATTACATCTTGGCTGCTCATATTTATTCTTTGTGATTATGCACACTAAATTAAAATTACTTTTAATAACACATTATGAAAACTAAACTAAAAAAAGAAAAAGAAAAAAGAAGTGAAAATGAACTAGCAACAACCTGTTTTATAGCATAAATGCACAAATCAATGCTACAGATAGTTCTGTTGAAGAAAAAGGATTTTATAATGAATCTACATGTGATGCGCATGAAAACCATTTCAGAACATGTACGAAACAATGATGTAAGTACACATTATTCACACATGTTCCCTTAAATAGAAAAAACAAACAAACAAACAAACAAAAAAAAATAGTTTCACTGCAATGAGCAATAAATTTGAAACTGACAATTTTAATGAACAGGGAACATTTCTACTTACATTTATTGTAAGATAATCACTCTTATAATATTTTATTCCACTCTTTTCACTGAAAGGAAAATATATAGGGTCTGGGAACATTTGAAACTTTGGAAAACGTAGATCTTCACTCAAATTCTGCACCTGTTCCACATGGTCCATTTTAAAGCCATAGTCTAAAATAATAGGATCATCTGATGAAAAATTCAATTTATGGGCTGATACAGCAGGACTTTTGCATTTCATTTCTATTGCTGATTCAACCACACATGTCTGAAAGAAAGTTTGACACAATATTACAAAGGATAATGTGATGGGAAAAATATTGGTGACACAATAATAAAAAAAAATCTCAGTAATTATTTATTAATAAAAAAATTCTCATAAAAATACATGAAAACTAAATTCTTAATCTTTCCTTACATGGAACTAATAATGGCTCAAATACAACAACAACAACATTCACATATTTTTGCAGGATTTGCATCGTCCATTCTTATCCTCGCTCTAATTTTGCTACACATATATTTCTTCCTAGTGTGCAGACACTTTATTTTCTTTGTCTCAACAATTGTTTGCATTGCATTTTTTTATTAGTCAAGAAAACAGAGACAGGTGATGGTGCTGAGTCAAGCTCTTAGTCCTTTGTAGTCAGAAAGGAAATGCAGTGAGAGCCAGTGTGTAACAAAAGTTACATTTCCCAAGTTGCTTGTGAATAGGGCAACCCATTGCTGTACATATCTAGTATTTTAGGATCATCACTGGCAAAGCAAAGGATTACAACCTACAAGAATCAGCAGACATCGACTGATATGTTGGGAGACTTTAGAAAAAGTATGGACTTAATGAGTGCCAACTGCAGAACATTGGATTTAATCTGTGGAAGCTAGAAGGGGTGAAATATTTACAACAAAAATGATATCCATAAATGAAATCCTGACACTTCACTGGCTACCCTAACTTTGGAGGACACCTGCTGAACCTTTTACAGATTGATGCCGAATGAATTGCCTTTTCATCGATCATTTTTTCACTTCTTTATCGAGAAAGTTTAGAAATCTCTCCCCCCCCCCCCCAAAAAAAATATAGTTATGATTCTCCTCTTATCATTCCACTACTATGGAAATTAATTTTAAAAGAAAAATAACAAATACAATATTACAGATCTGGCAACCACTTACCACCATCCACCTTTTCTTAGGCTGAAAGAGACTGAAGTTATCACTTGAAGCTCCCTTATTTAAAAGCATTTTTTATGTAACTTAAGCATGTTTTTAAAGTTTTAATATGTGTTTATATACAATAATCCATGTGAAGACAAAAGAGGAGGCTGTTTTTCCCTTTGGAGGAAAACTTGTCATTCGGACAGGCTAGGAGGGCCACTGAATTCAGTGGCACAGCCATGCGAGTGCCACAAGCATTTAAAGAAGATAGCAGAACAGGATCTTTATCGAATGAGTGTGGAAGTGGGAATGAACTCAGTTGAGGAGGATGATAATTCCAGATCACTAGTCGAAACATTCTACGGGGCCAAGTAACATACAAATAATTTGCCACAGTTTGAATTCTGTTTGTTGCAACATTTTCGGAGAATAACTGGCTGTTGAATAATCCCTTTCCTTTCTGAGAGCCAGATGAAATACTAAAGACAGAGAGTGTGGTGTCAAGACCATTAAGTTCATATAATGTTATGATAGCAGCAGTAAACAGAAAAATAACCCTACCAACATTATTCTTTCAGTGAACTTCATGGCAATAGATGACACTGAAATAAAATTTTTCTTCAACAGGCTCAGAATTTACAAATAACTGAATGAAAATACATGAAGTTTATAACTGAAAACTGCATCTGCCTAAAAATTTACTCTGATGACTGATAAAGCACTTTAGCTACTTCAGAGGGAACCAACAACTCATCTCACCTTGGAAATGGATGAAGCAAAAACTAGATGATATAGCTGCTTTGCATGTACAATGCATGTGATATGGAGATTCTTTTGACAGGCAGCTAGCCACAGAAGGAAGAAAAGGAGGTGATGCACTTGCTGCCTCAAGTAAATGATACAAATGTTAAGTACCTTTAGTGAAGCTTTCTAAATAAAAGAAATCCTGTGCACTTTAGAAAACAATAGCTTAAAGGCTTAAAGAGAAGTTCACAGATACTATTTACACTACAAAGATTTAGTAATTTGTCATCAAATAATGTGCATCAAAAAATGGAACCAAGGCACAACTTTTTTTTTGTATTTGTACAGTTTAACACTGTTACATAGCAGTATTAACTTCATATTTCTTAACTATCATTTGAAACTCTGGTGGAAGAAATTTACATTCGTGAAGAAGGCTGAACTGTAGTTACTATGGACTTGCATTACATCATTTTTTTTTCAGCTTATTTCATTTTAGTATGCAGCTAAATAAACACTGCATTATTATGATTATTATTTAAATATTTCTTTTACACAAAACTTATGTAATTCAAGTAATGATATTCCACATAAGAATATTCTTTTCAATAGGAATGTCTGCCACAGCTGTCTGAAGAACTTAAATAGATAAACCTACATGATGCTAAGTACATGTAAACAAGTGGCATATATTCGAGGCTAGATAGGCTAGCTGCGAAGCTCGGAGAATGCACAAATAAAAGACAATCAGATATACACAAATAAAAGTCTATTATCAACAGTATTAAGATATGTGAAAAAAAAAAAACATATGCACATTCGCTTCTTTTGACTAAGAGAATCAGTCTGGCGAGCGAAGACCAATGGGACTCCTAGTGGAGGGATGGGGTCATTGTAATGCAACCAGCTCTACCAGTCTTTGCTGTGAGATTCGAAGACTTTTGATACAATTGCCAACTAGCGTTTCCACGACAACATGAAAGAGTGGGTGAATGGGCCATTGCTTTGGGCAACGGTCCACTCAGAAAAGAGAAGGCTTAGACTTAGGACTACATTAGTTACTTGCATGCTCCCGCCCATAACAGCATGTGTTTCGCGAGAATTGTTTCAGTTGTGTAAAGTGTCAATGAATTAAAATCAGTGATATTATATTTTAAATCTGTGGCTCTGTTGGATTCCAACAGTTTTGATAAATTTTGTGAAAGCTTTCCTGAACATCTACTGTCAGAACTTAAAGAACCTATGCTCCAAATTTTGACACAGTTTGACTCCAAAATGAACTGAAGGTGTTTTATTCCCTTGATGAATACAAAAAGAAATCAGTATGAGACATTATTGTTACATGAAATTGAATACATTGGACATTGTGTTTAGTGAGGTGTACAAATTAACAGACTTAATATTAAAGTTTCCATCAACAACTGCAACTGCTGAAAGAAGTTTTTCTGCATTAAAAAGAATAAAGACATATCTTAGACCCACACAATGACATGTACACTTGAGAAACTTGGCTGTTTTGTCAATAAAGAAAAACATTTTATTTAAATATGAAAAAGTACTTGGAAGAAACAACTTTTTATGAAAACGTAACACTCAAGTTCACACAAAAGGAAAGAAGAATGGAGTTCATGTAGAAATAAAGTATTCAAAAGATAAAGTGTTAGAATCCTAATCCTCATAATTATTAGGTGTTATGTTAGCAAAAGCATGTACCTAAAAATTTAGAAAAATTACTATTACTTAATTGAAAAATAAACTTTGTATTTTAAAAAAACAAAAAAAACAAAATAGTACTGGGGGTGCGGTGGAGGGTACGAGTGAGATAGCCCAGGTCTCGGACCCATGATATGCCACTGATGGAAACAATTCTTCTAGTTTTACTGACACTCACACATCATGGAAAGGACATTCAAAACTGTTCACACAGCAAACACAAACAAAACCTTTTGTATTTTATTAGGTTAGTTATTCACAGTGTTCACCGTTTCTTGACAAATATACTGTCATCGTGCTAAAAATTCTTGAAAACTCTATTCTTAAGCTCTCAATGAGAATGTTGAATAAGAACCACTCCCTATACTTTCATTATGAAACATAAATGGATGCACTATTTCTGGTATTTAAGTCCTAAAATATTCATCACAAATGAAGTTTGCAATTCTGGTTGATGCTGGAGTTACTTTTTACCCTATTTTGATGTTAGTGCACCTGCATTTAGATGAGCATAAGAATTACTTAAATGCTGTTGAGGGCATCTTTCTTTCACTGGTTTGATGCTAGTGCATCTGCACTTAGATGCTCATTATTAGTTGTGTATTACAACATGGTTTAATATTTTTTGACATACAAAAACCTGGGTTTTTAAGTTAAAACTAAGATAAAACACCGAATGAGCAAGAGTAACATAACCTTTGAACATCAGAATCGAAACAGTGATGAAATAGTAAAATTCTTTAAGATCATATCTGAGAGCCTTCATAGTAAAAATGATTCCATTTTTACTATGAAGTTTGATGCCACATTCCTAAAAAATATCTATTGTGCATAGTATATTTGGTGTACATGAAATCTCTTTCATAAGTTAAGACATCTGTGCAAAAGGACTGATTTACATAACAGATTCAAAGATCAGTTAGATAACAAACAACAGACATAGCATGAATACATCCATCGAAGTTATTTGATTTTTTAGCCATTACATTTAATAATTATCCTTTGGCAATTATGATAATGGTATTTATGCTGAATTTAGAACTTTTACATGAAAAAATGCCACATTTCTTACCGATCTAAAATATAACATCAAAAGAATTTATCATATTTTAAAAAACAAAACTTACACTATTGTACTCCACTCCTTCAACGATGACATACATGTATGGAGTTTGCACAGCATTCAAGTTAGAACCTCTGACACTTATCGTTATTCCACCCTAAAATTATGAATGAATGATCAGATATGACAACATTAAAATTATTACAGAAAAAGGTTTTCCATTAGCTTGAAATTTCAAAACAGGAACAAAAGCACAACAGAGCATAATATCAAAATAAATAATTAAGTTACTGGCAGGAATAAATGGAACAAATGATTTAAATTATTTTACCACATTTACATAAAGAATGTTCAAAATCTACATATGAAGGTTTATATAAAAAAAATGGCAGATACAAGTGACTGACTACATTATAGATACAAAAAGATAGGACATAAAAATACACTGCCGGACAATTGCTAAGGACGGATGACAATAGCAACGATAGCAACCATAATATGGAAGGCAGGAAAATGTGGAAATTAGCATAAGTGCGGGATACAGTAAGACGTGTTGTGCGTATGCAAATTTTGGATTGCCGAACTTGTTCGTGACGTCATAGCGCTGATAAGAGATATAAAGGATTTGACGCGTATTGACCGTTGTTGTTCAAACGCAAAGTTGAAAGGGAAAGAATCAATTGACGAACTTGCAATTTTCAGTATGTCTTCCCGACATCACCTAGATGATTTTACGCGTGGCCGTATTATTGGCAAGATTGAAGAAGGGCGAAAAATAACAGATGTTGCCAGGGTGTTCGACGTCAGCCACAGTGTTGCTTCAAGGCTTTGGAAATCATTTCAAACAAATGAAGAGTGTAGCAAACGTCACGGGGGAGGTCGTGTTCGCAGTACGACACCTGCTAAAGATCGGTACACAGTGCTATCAACAAAAAGACACCGGCGCAGCACAGCTAGTGAGGTAGCAAATCAGTTTATGGCTGCTACTGGCAAGCGGATCTCCCGAAAAACTGTCGCCAGACGTTTGCATGAAGGAGGACTATACGCCCGCCGTCCTGTTGTGTGCATCCCATTGTCCAGACGTCACCGTACCGCCCGTTTGCAATGGTGCCATCAACATCGCAATTGGACTGATAACGACTGGTCTGCTGTCCTCTTCTCAGATGAGAGTAGATACAGTCTATCGTCTGATTGTCGACGACAACTGATCTGGCGTGATAGTGGTACTGCATATTGTCCAGCAAACATACAGGAAAGGGACCGATATCCGACATGTAGTGTCATGGTATGGGCTGGCATCATGATCAATGGCCGTACGTCCCTCTATGTGCTTCCAACTGGGACTATGACTGGCCAACGATACATTAATGATGTTCTGCTACCTCATGTTCGCATGTTCCGTGGTGCTGTCGGTGATAGATTCATTTTCATGGACGACAACGCAACATGTCATCGAACAGTCGCTGTCCAGGAGTGTCTTGAGAGCGAGGATATTCAACGCCTCGTATGGCCAGCACGTTCTCCAGATCTGAATCCTATTGAAAATGTGTGGGATGCTTTGGGGAGGAGTCTTGCTGGTCGCCAATGCCCTCCAATAAACAAGGACACCCTCATCCGTGCACTGACAGAGGAATGGGATAAATTACCCCAACAGCTGCTTGATAATGTTGTGCAAAGTATGACACGACGTGTGGAATCTTGCATCGCCCTCCATGGTGGTCATATCCCGTATTTACATCTTACGCCGGAACGCCTGCGTACGGTAATTGCATTTTTTTCACGTTTACGTATTCTGCACAAAATGGCCTGTTTGACCCTTGAACACGTTCCAAAGCCTTCTGGATTTCAGAGCACAAAAAATTGTCTTTCTTGTAATGTCCTGGCATTCTGACATTATTTTATTTCACTTGGCATCCAACCACACTTACTTTTTTATGCGCTATATAGCCGTTTATGATCCGTCCTTAGCAATTGTCCAGCAGTGTATAAGTTAATCACTTTATTTTTGGCATAGAAATGTCATAACTGAGGGTTCTTTGTACAAACAACTCAGAAAATTCTTAAACTTCCTAAGAGAATGAACAGTCAATTGCAGTACTTCTATGCCACAAAAGAAAAAGCTTCTTTGACTGCCACAAAATTGTGAAGATAAATTCCTCACTTTCAACAAAAAATATTCATTGCTCTAAACTGGTTAGATATGCATAACAGAGTAATTGGTGCAATTCAGGAGGAAGGGGAGAAATCAACGTGCTTCAGATACAGCACACAATCTCTATACCCAGTATACATTTTTGGATCCAACAGACAATTCCTTAGATTAACTTCACATCTATAAAACTTAGTCACAATTTTGCACATTATGAGCAACATATTACTGTGATCAGTTCTACTTAATTTTATAAAAATAATAATGCTAATATAATTATAATAAATGCCAGATGAAGATATGAAACTGAAGTACACATTAAATGATGGTGATTTTGTATGGGAGGAGGAGGGGGATTTAAAGAATCCATAACAATAAGAATTACTTAAGCCTGAACTATACTATGGACTGATAGAACACCGAGATTTCTATTTGAACAGATAAAACATTGGAACGACCTCTATGTATTGTGTAAAAACTTTCAGGTATAAATAAGGAGGGGGTATATAAATTCCTTGAATTACCAAAATAAAGAATATTCAAATCAGTTTTTTTACTTAGTTTATCAATCATTAAGATAAAACAAGCCCATATGATTAAAATGTTAAAGACATACATACATTTTATGCTAAAAATATATAATAAAAAAATTTGAAAAAAAAATGTACAAACAGTAGATAATCAGCATGATTGTTACTGTGCTTTTCTGTCACTAACTTTTTATCCTTAGAATTTAAAGTAGACTACAAGACACAGAACATGGACAGGCACCAACAGATTTCTTTAATTTTTTATTTAAAAAACTTTTTTTTTCCATAGCCAGAAATGCAGCTTCATATAAGTATGAATAAATGCAAAATGACCTTTTGATTATCTTTCTGTGAGGATCTGGATATCCAGACTTTTATTCAAACCCAAAACTGAGATACATTTATCAAAAACCACTCTGTCTATAATCCTAAATCTTTATATTTTTTTCTTCATTTTCCTTTAAACTGTTGCCTAGCTCGATTCACCCAGACTATCAGTAATCCACATTTTAGGATAGAAGCTATCTTCTGGTAAATAGTAAGCATTCCCTGAAAATTAGAAAAACTGCTTTCACGTTTTTATAAACAGTGACAAGTATGACGAGTTTCTCAAGTCAGTTAAAGAAAAGGATGGGAACTACTGGTATTTGCAATTATTCCCTTGACCATGTTCAAAGTAAATTTTTGATTAATTTTTTAAAGAGCAAATTTTGTTACAAAAATTTGAAACAGTAGTCAGTCTTGGAGATTCAACTTTAATTAATTTCTCAGTAAAAACACAGGTCACAAACAAGTGGTCTTTGCAACCTGCTCTTTGTTATGTAAACATTTAGCTGACTTTTAATCTCATAATTTAAGAAAGAAAAGACCTTTGGCAATAGAAGTTTCCCAGACTAACAAAAACTTTTTCTATGAGCTGGTGGCTGAGAAATACTGATTTACATTGCACACACAAATGTGACCGCTCCCTGCCAAACAGATAAAATTTGTGGCTATCAAAACACAAGAACGAATACACTGGAATCCATTGCTGAAAAATCTTGTCCATTCATACCTCTTGGTACAAACTATGCAGACAGGACTTTACTATCTGGTTATTAGGGTTACATGTTACAATTATTTCAGATGCACTTATAGAAAACAGTGTGTGGCAGGTTTTCATGGCTCAAGAGTAAGATTTGGCTAGAGACATGTCAATGTTCACATAACGTGCACCTGTCACTGACACGGTTTCAAAGGAGGTGCCGCGGACCTCTTAATTAAAAAAAAAAAAAAAAGGACCGATAATGAAGGAAGCCGTGTCACTTTTGGCTGATGAAGTGGCGCTTCAACGACTGTTCGGGGATGTTCCATGGCCCAGATGCGGCAGTTGTGTGTGTTTACTGCTCCGTTTAAGGAAAAGTGTGCCTCATCAGTCCATAAAACGTTCATCAGCCAGTTCTCGTCGACATCCATTTGTCGAAAAAACCATGCTGCGAACTCCTGACGCTGCACGTAATCGCCAGCTTGCAGTTTGTACGGGTATCTGCGCAGAATCCGTCATACTGTTTGCCATACAGTCCCATATGGAATGCCTGTTTGCTGAGAAACATGGTGAGCACTGGAGTCGCCACGTGCGGATGACATTGCAATCACATCCATTTCAGGCATAATCGTCTCTGCTGCAGCAGCACATGTTCGTGGTCTACCGCTTCATGGGCGTGCTGCCAAAGATCCCGTTTCCTCGAATTTTTTCACCATTCACCGCAGCGCAGCACTTTCCATCGGTCCTTTCCCACTGAGATCACCTTTCAGTGACTGGTAGGCTCTCAACGCAGCACTCGCACATTCAGCATTGCAATAGAACAATTTCACCAAGAGCGCTTTGTCCGGTAATGACAGCATACTGACCCGAACCGCTGTGACTTGTGGTTGCTTCCCAGCTGCTGCTTTTATACCTACTATCCCAGACCTGTTCGCCTATGGCGCCATCTGGCGATGAAAAATGTAAGTAAAATGAGTAAAAATGTATGTGATTTCATAAAAAACCCGATGTCATTCTGATCATTTCTACACAAACCGCGTTGCCCTACTCTCAAAACTCCGCGAGTTATTAAGTTTTCAAAATGTGCAAGACTTTTGGATCAACACAGTCAAGTCACATTATTGTGACCACCTCCTACTTTTGACATCAACAGCGCGTAGCCAATGAATGAAGGCACGCATCGTGAGCTGGCTTGCAGGGTATATAAGGTGTGCTGTAGGCATACTGAAAACATATCACTCGTTGCTGTCATGGATAAAAGGAGCGATTTATCAGTTTTTCGAAAATGGACGATTATCGGATTTTGGGCTAAGGGTGGCAGTATTTTTAAAACAGCGCAGTTTGTACTTTTCGCATGCTACTGTGGTTAAAGTGTATTGGAGAAATAGCACCATTGTGAATAAGCGATGTGGAAACTGCGGGGTACCATGTGCCATTGATGTGAGAGGAAAAGCACCATAAATTTCCCCCACATATTTGAGCACGTTGTGCGGCTGCATCTTGTTTTAAACAGCCTGAAAATGGAAATGATGACCCAGGAAATCACCCCCATGTTTGATATTTTTTGTCAAATGCAATTTGTGCATAGTCCCTGACTGAAAAAGGTGGGAGAAATTTTGTGTGGGGGGCTCTTCTGATTACCTGGTGCAATATCTGGGGTGTGCCCCAGACACACGCGAAAATGCCTAGTTAAGCCTTTGGCAATGATCAAATTGCTCATACAATGTAACTTGATTGACATTAAATGTCCGTCATTACTGTTTCACACGTTATGCAAGTTCTGCAATCGGGAGATTATTAAATGATTTTAGATACGTATGGGCCATAGTATCGGCGATTAAAATCAAGAAACAATGAACTATATATGTACTAACAATATTCGTAGTGGCTGTCTGGGCTTCATATGTATGCCTGTAATGTGTTTATTCACAAGACATTGCCGTAAGTATCAGACTCATTCAAAGAATGTGAACTTTTTCAATTGTGAAGTTTAGAAAAATAAAATTTATGATATTGTAAAATCTGCACCAGATAAAATTGAACAAGATGAATTTTTACAATGAAGGTAAATAATTCCTTTAACAACAACGAAATATGAAACTGAATTAAAACCTTGCTGAATTTTTTAAAAAACGAACTATAATCTTGAAGAGGAAACCATCTTGACTGCGAAGCACCACAACAACAACGAAACATGAAAACAAATTACAACTTTGCCGAAATTTTAAAAAACGAATAGTCTTGACAAAGAAATAATAATTTTGATTGTGAAGCATAAAGAAATAAATCTCCCGACTGCGAAGCACCAAACTAGTTTCTGCTAATATTCATAGCTATCATCAGTGGTAGGTGCACGGACGTTGTAATTACCGCACTCACTCGCTCAGGTATGCTGCTCAACCCGAATGCATGTTCAGCCCTGTCATGCAGATATTTTGACATAATGGTTTGGGTTTTAATGCGTACATCTATGGTGTCGCCATTTGTAGTTAAACAAAATAAACAAGTAGCATTTATGGAGTAGAAATATGCACTTGTATTTTTAAGTAATATTTGATGTAAGCTGTTTTATGTTATTGTTTTTCTTCTTGAAATGTTTTTTCTCCTGTTCAATAAGGTACCTTCATGGAAACTGAAGCTCTACTGGACTATTAATGTTACGGTTGTATCTTTTGGTTTTCTCAATGACTATAGCCTTGGAGGTCAGAATCTGGGCATGTGATCTATGCGATGTTATAATTTTCGTGTAAGTCCAATCAGGAGTTACATGATTTCTGATACAATGTTGTATTAATGAAGTTTTCTCATCTCTTCTTGTCCAATTCGTAATATGTTCATTTAATCTAGTCAAAAATCTTCTACGCGTACTTCCGATATATACTTTGTCTTTTTGGTTATCATCTTTAACTGTTGGAATGACATAAATGCCATATTTATTTAGAACTGATCTATTATTATTAGTAGTAATTATACCTCCATTATCAACGACTGTTTCTGCAATGTTAATATTGTGGTTGTAACATTCTTTTTTTAAAATAGTACTAATAGGAGGTAAGTATGGAAATTTTCCATAATATTGCTTTTTTTCCTTTTTCAATATCATTTTCGGAATGATGTATACTGGCTGTAATGTTGTTATATAAAGATTTGACTAATTCTTTATTATATCCAAACTCTTCTGCAGTCTTTTCATTCCATTTTAGCTCTTTGATCTCCGATATTTTATTGGATGAGTGTGTAATGGCTCTTTTAATATAAAAACGGAACGCTGCAGTCTTGTATTTCCAAGGGTGTGTAGAATCCTTTGAGATAATTGCCTGTACATATGACACCTTCCGGTAAACTGAATATTCTATAATTCTGTTATCCTTGTGTATAGAGATATCCAAGAAGTTTAGCTGGCCATTAACTTCAATTTCTTTACTAACCTGTATTGATGGATAACAACTGTTAAATTTATTAATGAAGTTATCCAGTTCAAGATTGGAGTGCTGCCAAAATAGTAAAATATCATCAACGTATCGGAGATATACATATGGTAAGTATATCTTAGAATGATCCAATATACTGTTTTCAATGTCTTGCAGAACAACTTCGGCCAGTAGCCCTGAAATTGGGGACCCCATTGGGGCGCCATATTGCTGTTTATAAATTGTCCCATTAAATGTGAAAAAATATTATTTGTAACAAACAATAATGCAGATATAATACTGTTTCTGACATTATCTGTAAGATTTTCATCTTCTAATCTAGAGTTAAGTTGATAGCGATATCGGTTGGGGTATTGGGATATAGAGAGATGACACCTAAACTGGCCATTGTGAAATTGGAGGTTTTAATTGTTTTTAACTTGATAACTTTAGTAGCATTAGTAATACTGGCTTCATGGCCATTGTAGAATGATTTGAGATAGTTAAATAGGGCTCTCTCCAAGTTAATGGTTTGAGATAAATTCTTATTAACAATAGGCCTGTCTGTCTTATGCGTTTTTATTTTACCAAAAATATTTAGTGTACAGACTCCTACAGGTGGAACACATTTGCTTTTAATAATTGAAGGCAAGTCACTGTGATTTTTTATATTAGCCAAGTTCCTTATTATACTGTCAACGGGGTCTTTATTGACGATATGGCATCCAACTTATTGATTGCATCTGTCATCTTGTTATTATATTCATCTGTATTTAAGATGACTATCTGCTTAGATTTGTCCACCATAATACACTTAACTGTAGGGTTGTTTCTCAACTTCATTAGGGCTTTGCGCTCATATGTGATTCTTGGATTTTCATTGGTGTTGTACATGTTGTTGATGGCACGCACCATTTTAAATCTTGTAGGATCTTTATTTGCATTAGGCAATCTTTGGATGACGTTTTTAATTTGCGGAATGAGGTATTTCGTTTTTTGACACTTTTTGTCGATACGCAAACCTTATACTTCTTTCAAGTGCCTTCTTTTGCAGACTTGACAGTTTCAAATAGGATTCATTAATATAAAGATTTCTGTTATTAATCTATACTCCATGTTTTTTATTGTGCTTGTCATTTATT
This sequence comes from Macrothele yani, assembly GCA_039090855.1. Classification (NCBI taxonomy): domain Eukaryota; kingdom Metazoa; phylum Arthropoda; class Arachnida; order Araneae; family Macrothelidae; genus Macrothele; species Macrothele yani. The sequence continues at coordinate 96,708,701 of CM076992.1, read as the reverse complement.
AGATTTTCGATTTTACGAAAGTGTTTTAGTTTACACTTTTCTTGCTGTCTGTCCAAAATTGCATAAAGTTTTATAAACTCAATCTTGATCTTGTTGTCCTTATCTTCATACTGTATACATTGATTGTACAGTTCGTAGTTTTTCACACTATTTTTCCCAAATACAAGTAATTATGGTAAGAAAAGAAGTAAATTGCTTTTAATTTGGTCACAAGATAAGCAATCCTTGCAGCCACACTCATGTTGTTCGTAATGCCACTTGCACATGTACTTAGCTGTTCTCTCAGCTCAGTAACAGTTTACAGCAAAATGTGCCTGCGTGTGCGCGAGCACACACACACACACACACACACACACACACACACACACACACACACACACACACACACACACAGAGTGAGAGAGAATAATCTAAGGTCCTTATAAAAATCTGGAATATCAAAATAAAAATCATTAAAAAGAGACCTGGGGATTCCTTTTGGTATTCCTCTTTGTCCTGTTGGTCCAGATTCCACAAACAAAATAGATGGATCTTCAACATAAAGGAATTTGTAATCCTCAAACACCCTTAGTCCATTATCAAATTTAATGCGCACTGTTTCTGAAGTTGTATTCTTTGATGCAGAAGTTACACACACAGCACGATTCATTGCACGACTGAAAAGAGAAGAAAAAAATGTGCATATATATGTATATTATTAGATTTTAAATAACTAAATTGAATTCAAGTATATTAAAAAAGTAACAAGGTGCTCATCAAAGCCTTATAAGTTTCTCTTATGAAAATTCTTTGATATTTAAGCTGCACTGCTTTACTTAACACTTTATGAGGGGTATTTGAACGCTTACTGAGACTACTCACACTACTCAATCTGATGATTCCTGAGTCTTGGGTTTCTCTTCAAAGTAATGTCTCTCACCTCCCATCCATTTTTAACAGTGTTTCACTCATCATAAAAATCAAGGAAGAACTATTCTTCACAAATAACATGGAAAATTCACAAATACATTATCTTCAGAAATCAGATTGCAGTACTGAATTGCTTTTAGTTCACTGTTCCCCATGTAACATCTTAGAAAACTTGATAACTGCACTGCTCTGGAGCAGAAATTGAACCTGTATCCCCTGATTTCCATTTCAGCATGCTATTGTTACATCACCCAGGACAATGAAGTTCCAAGTAATTGAAGTTAAGCAATAGTAGCTTGGGAATCTTATTAAAATAACATACTCAAATGGAAATTGGGAGATGCAAATTCAATTCCCGCTCCAGAGTGATGCAATTTTCAAGTTTTCTGAGATGTCACATGGGGAACAGTGAGCTATAAGCAATCCAGAACCACAATCTGACTGCTGAAGATAATGTACTACTGTTTCACTCACTTCTCATTCATGTACAACATGTTATTTCCACTTCAGGAAGACGCTTTAACGTCTGTAAATTCTGTTTTACACGTTCTGTAAAGTGGATACATTCTGTGGCGGTGCATTAACTTATTCAATTAAAATATAAATCGGTTAGAAGTCCTAAAGGTTAAAGGTGTTACTTACAGAAGTGCGTGTTCAGTCCAACGTCAGTAGTTATCGAGTTTCTTTGTCCAAAGTTGTATCTTGCTTCAATATGGTCAGTTGTTAGGGTTAGTTCGAAAGCCATTTCGTTATAAGTTGTACCCTACTTCGGATATGTCCAGATGTTAGGGTTAGCTCCGTCCTGGCTGTGTCGACATCATATTGAATGGGTAAAGGTTTCCAGATAACAATTAAAGATTCTTGAGTTAAGAGTTACTATTTACATACAACTTGAAGTTCCATGTCATACTTGGCCTTTAGAGCTATCTCGTCAATGCTGCACTCTCTTGGAAATGCTGAGGAAGTCTTCAAAGTTTGGTCAGGTTCATAAACAATTTAAAAGCTTTAAAAGGTTCCAGTTAAAATCATTATATACACCACCTCATACCATCCACAGTCTCAATCACCGGACGCGCGTTTCACCTAGGCTCTACCCTGGCGTTTTCAATGGAGACTTCACACCCTCTGTCAAAGTCTGCTATCTGAAAGTCTCGTGTCCACAGTGCGCATGTTCCCCATTTAATCTATTGCCAATGCCATCTAGTGTCAGGTCACATCAACTTTATCTTCATCTACGTCATTCTCACTCTTCCTTTTTCTCTTCCTCTCTCTCCTCTCCCTATTCCATTTCTTCTCAGTTTTGATCAGGTTCCTCCAAGCGTACGAAAGGTCGTATGGACTGTTATTATTGCAGTTAAATGGTTTGGTCTCATTTATTATTACTGCTTCTGCTATTTGTATTGTTCTCATATTATTCTGCTGGTTTAATATTGTAATTCCTTCCCAATGGGGTATACATTGACTATCCAAACAGAAGTCAATAAGTGCTGTTTTATTCTTTCTTCTGCTCCAGTTCTTCATGTGTCCGGTCAATCTGATTTTAATATTTCTTTTTGTACTGCCTATATATTGGTTGACAATTAGAGTGCAGCATTGATGAGATGCTGCACTCTCATCGTCAACCAAGAGAGTGCAGCATTGACGAGATAGCCCTAAAGGCCAAGTATGACGTGGAACTTAAAGTTGTATGTAAATAGTAACTCTTAACTCAAGAATCTTTAATTGTTATCTGGAAACCTTTACCCATTCAATATGATGTCGACACAGCCAGAACGGAGCTAACCCTAACATCTGGACATATCCGAAGTAGGGTACAACTTATAACGAAATGGCTCTCGAACTAACCCTAACAACTGACCATATTGAAGCAAGATACAACTTTGGACAAAGAAACTCAATAACTACTGACGCTGGACTGAACACGCACTTCCGTAAGTAACATCTTTAGGACTTCTAACCGATTTATATTTTAATTGAATAAGTTAATGCACCGCCACAGACTGTATCCACTTTACAGAACGTGTAAAACAGAATTTACAGACGTTAAAGCGTCTTCCTGAAGAACCTTGTGGTCACGTAATTGTATGTGAACTTTATGACAGAATCACATGAGATATAATGATGTTATTTCCATACTACTTGCATTGAGTGTTTTAGTCAGGACCATAACCTACCCAAGACTCAACATCAACAGTTATGGTTAACAACAACAAAACATGAATTACGAAATATGTAATTCACGAGACAAACCTTAAGGGTTATCTTATAAACGTGCTTTAGACTAAATATAAATAATATCTAAGGTATTATTACCTGATATTGGCAACGTATTTCGCATGTTGTTGCTCCGTGAGGCATGTGCTCCCAAGAGAGGTCTACGGTTGTGGGTTTTTTCGGTTAGTTAAAAAAAAATTCTCAAATGGAAATTGAAATGTTTTTTTAAATAACCGAAAAAACCCATAACAATAGACCTCTGTCGGGCTAGGAGCACATGCCTCACAGAGCAACAACGTGTGAAATACTTTGCCAATATCAGGTAATAATACCTTAGATATTATGTATATTTAACAAAATATGAGATTTAATTCAGTGGATCATATTTCACTGGCAGACTTCCACAAGCTGTTCTGCTCATTATTGAAGCCATGAAGAAATACTGTTTTTCCCTGTTGCTGAAAAGGCAGATTTATGTTTTCAAGAGCTATGCAAACACACGTCTGGAAAACAATAACTCTGTGTAATAGCTGAACAAATTCAAAGAATAGCTAAAACAAATCCTTGGTGCATGTGCCATTTAATCTCAGTTAATGAAGATCAGTAGCATGTCCCTAAGATATTCTGATGTGTATTGTATTATAGTGTGGAAAACTGTAAATAAAATATCACACTATAATACAATACACATCAATCAATACTGATGAGAAAGCAGAACGTTTGTAATGAGGAGATAAAGAACTTTCAAAAGAATATCACAAACTCTGCTGACAAATTATACACATTAATACTCTGTACAGTCCACCAAAAATTGCAAAAATTGCAACAAATATATTACAGAAATATAACAAAATAACTACTTTTCAAAATGTTGTCACATAAATGGGAAGGACCACATGACAATTTTATTTGCATTAATATTTATAGCTATTAATTTCAATGGTATACAAAATAAGTTTTACAAGAAAATGACATTTAAGAGAAATACAGTATGTTGCTTTTGCAGCTATTTTGATCTTTTTTTTTTAAAACATTAAATGCATACCGAAACAAAATGAGCTGTAATTTAGGAAAATCAAGCAATTTTAATGCACCTAAATTATTAAAAACTATTCCACACTTACAACACTTCATTACTTTCACTTAATGCATATATTTGCTCTTCAGCATTTAAAATTTCCCATTAAACACGTTGTCTAATCAACTGAGTTAGAATTTCAATAAGAAAGTATATTTTGAAAAGCATGTTTTCAAACACTTTTGCCTTGCTTTTTTAAAATGCTGCATTAAAACAAGCTTCATCAGAACATTCTTGGATAGTTTCGTGCATACCATTTTCAAAGAATCAAATTAAACCATATGTAATTATGAGAAAATTAATCAAAAGCTATAAAACCACAACATAATTTTGTATTTAACACTTTTGTTAGTAACTACTCTCTTCACAACAATGTGATTGCAATTTTTTTTTTTAATTTAAGGATTCATTTTACTTGTACATGAAATCTTGACAATAATCCTGCTGACTGCAACATAGAAGTTAATATTCAACAAATAGCAAAAGCTTTCACTATAAAAATGCAATTATGTTTGTGCATAGTTGCATTAGAATTTTATACAAGTCACAAGATTTCTGCTCACCACTATAATCTTATCTTCTGGTACAACTCATATTGTTGAATATTATAAGTCAGAGATATACAGATATTCTGAAATATGCTTGGATGTAAGTTCCACACCTTGAATCTTGGATAAGAAAGACATGGATAGCAGCCTATTTTGTTTTGTCCCCCTCTCCACAGCCTAAGCTTGGGCAACCCAGGTGGATGTATCCCATTTTCCTAGCTAATAACCCACCCTAGAACTTGGACTATTCACTGAAGAAAAAGTGTGGTGGGCACATGATGAAAACAAAAGCGTCTAAAAACTATCTGGAAATGGGGAAGGGGACGAAGAGAAAGAGAGAGAAGGAATATCTGCATTTAACACTTTAAAAACTTTCCTCATGGAGTATACTATTCTTTAACAACCCATTGAAGGGTAGGAATACTGCAGTTAAGATTTCATACCAAATATAGGTTTTAAAATTATTATTTTCTCCCACCTTTTCCAATCTATTTTATAGTAAAACAGAATAATATGTACCACATGTACTTACAAAAGACAGTCACATGACATGGAATAGCTGCTTGTTTACATTTTTTTTTAAAACTAGACCAACTTATACCTGAATTTTCTAAACAGAATCTGTCTCTAGCTCTCAGAGTTAGCCACAAATTATTTGAATTCACTCCTGATGAGTGTATCATTTCTTATGGCCACTTGTGACTGCTGCTTTGTTTTTAATATCCGTATTCCTTTCCAATTTCTATTTAAAATTGTGGCTAATGACTGACGATTCTAAAGAATTCCCACTCGGTAAAACTTCATTTTGCCCTAAACAGACAAAGTCATCGATCTTTCCACGTTTTTCTTTAACACACAGCAACAGAAAAATTGTATTTCGACACCACTGGGAGCGAACCCCAGATCCCCCGATAACTAGCTGAGTGTGTTCGCCTTACGCTACGGTGCCAACAATCCACGGCGCTATGTGTGTTTATCTGTCAGCATCTGACTTCACAAATCTGTAGGGATGGGTTCAGCAACTTTGTGAAGTCAGATGCTGCATCTAACTTCACAAAATTGCTGAGATGGGCTCAGCAACTTTGTGTAGTCAGATGCTGACAGATAAACATACATAGCGCAGGGGATTGTTGGCACCGTAGCGTAAGGTGAACACACTCTGCTAGTTATAGAGAGATCTGGGGTTCGATGCCAGTGGTGTCGAAATACAAATTTTCAGTTGTGTGTTAATTAAAGAAAAACGTGGAAAGAGCTATGACTTTGTGCTGTTTACATTGTCTCCATGTATTTGGAAGATTTTCATCATTTAGCCCTATCAAAATCTTAGAATCACAGATTTATGTTATGCCACATCAGCTTTCAAGGGTCTTCATATAGCTCTGACATAGAGGACCACACAAACACATTTAATGCTTTATTTATTATTATTTTTTTTTTTGATTGGAGGTTTAACGACCATCGTGAGCAACTCAATGGGCTATAAGCAGTCGCCCGTCCATAATTTAGGGTCACTGGTTCCAGGGAAGGGAGAGAGCCAGTGCCGTAAGACAAACACAACATCCATGCCTCACCGGGATTCGAACCTGGACCCCGTTCGGACGAATGATCAGAGGCCATCGCTTAGACCACTGCGCCACCGGGGCGGCCATTTAATGCTTTAAATCACCACTCTTTGCAGAAAGACATTTTTACAGTTTTCAAGATTTGGAAAAAAATATTTTTCTTTTACTATTTAAATGTGGAGCTCATTTTACTTTAAATTCATTAATATCCTTGGTGTTTTCAAACAACCTTTTATAAGGAAAACTTTTATGTTAACTTTATTTCTCTATAAGGCAGGCTTTTTCAACTTTTTCTTTTCTTTATAAGTAATTTGCTAATTACTGAAAGTGGGACATTTATGGTCTGCCATAGTTACTTCATAATTCATCTTTACGTTAGCATTTTACGTCTTCTGTAGAACACAATTTATTTATTTTTTATATACACCACCCTCTATTTCCTTTTATAGGAACTGCAAATCAAAAGTGCATCAGTATTTATGATATTTCCAGTTATGAGAATTACAATTTTTACTCCATAATTAGCAGTAAGACTAAATAATTTTTTTTCGTTCACTTTTAAATTTAACTTTAGGTAAACTTTAGAGACAGTAAGCACAGAAAAACCATTCACTAGTAAATTTTTACCTTTACTATATACTAGAAGAACAATTTCATCTGTATATTTTGCATACATCCAAAAGGAAGAATGCTTTTGATTTAACTTTACTTTTTGCTTGCTTATGAAGTAACCTGACAAACCGCCTAACGAAACTACATGATCAAATCAAAGCTTTGCCTGAAAAATTCCTCCACAAATTGAAGGAAAAATAATTTCTTAAATAAAGAGTAATAAATTTTAATTAAGTTCTTTTTACATTGATCTTGAAATATCATTTTACATGTTACAGTCTCAGCCAAAAATATTATTGGGAGTTGCATGTTTGTGTTTTATTAACATTAATTAGAACCATAAGTAGACTTGCCATGAAGGGATAAGCCCAGTTCTGAGAGTAGCTGGTAGTAATTTTTAGTTCTTATAAATTTTTTGCTGTGTGAGGAGGAAGATCTTTGAAATATTTGAAAAATGAGGGGAAAAAAATAAAAGCATAAGTTGGAAAGCAGTGAATTTGTGTGGCAATAATGGAAATTATATAAGATGGATTCTGTTAGTTTAAAGCAAACAAATTGCAACAACTTACAAGGTATCTGTGAATTTTTTGTACTTTTTGGCAGAACTGATTTTTATTTTTGAAGGAGGTAAAAGGATTTTCCATTAGTTCCTTACATATCAAAGTTTTCAGAAGTATTTTTTTTTCTAAAAAATACGTATAAACCAAATTTTTGAGAGTTCTTGCAAATTGTTTTTAGTTATTCAAGCATCCTTTTTGAATCCAAATCTCATAAGACAAATGCTGCAGTACCTTTATAATGATTGTGAAGCTTGTGATTTATCTTATCTCAGTCTACAGAATGTTTTTTTACAATTCCACTGTCTTTTTTCTATAATTAACAAAACTTGAGAAAAGGTATTCTGAAAAGATAACGAGCACAAGAAAACACACAAGAAAAAAGTTAAACCAAAATATTACAAAATTAGTTTTAAGAACATGCATACATTATCAAATAGAAAATACTGCTGAACAAAACTTAAAATGATTTTTCCAGCTCTTTGCTTACTCTTGATTCTATAAGATCAACAATGAGCTTAAACATGGGACTAGTGTATTGGTAACCTGAACTCTGAAATACAATTTTTAGCAATCTTAACTTACACAGAAAGTACATTTCTATCTGTAATGTACCACAGCAATTTATAAGACACATATATTAGACTATACAGGAAATTAAAAAAAAAACTCATGTCTACATGGAATGTCTGAAGGTTGATACAGATCAGTGTCTTTAAAATCTGTTGAAGTTCAAAAAAGGTTAACAGTTCTCTTAAATCAAAAGACAAATTCTTAAAATTTTTCACTGTATTTCACATTTTGGACTTTAAATACTTTTATTAGGTTTAACATTGTAAGCATATTTTTAATTTACTTTTCAAAATGCTCATTCATTACTAAAAACATTCCTTATAACTTGACTCGCTTGTGTTCTCATTTTGTGCTGTTGTTACTCCTTGGCCAAACAACAGCATGGAAGACAAACACATTGGACAAAAAAAGAAAAAAACCCTTTTAATTGTGATTTACATTTTTAAAAACAAATGCTTTTTAAAATGCACCTTACAACCTTAAACTTAAAAAATGCTTTGAGAAAGCTCTACATATGAAATTTTTAAGAAATTCTTTAGTTTGAGTTAATTTGCTTCAACTCACATAAAGCAGAATCAAAATTTCTTCTTGCAAAATAAAATTACCTGATTTCATGAACACATAAATGGGAGAAAGCTGTGAAAAACCCTTTAACAGGGAAATAATATATACTAGAAGGGCCAACAAGGAAGGATTGTTTGAATGACTCAAGATAACTAGTTGCAAGTTTAAATTAAGTATGCATGCGATAGTAAAAATAGCTAAAAAGCATGAAAAGGAGTTAAAAAACTTACCTTATTACACGACATGGGAGACCACCAACAAAAGATTCAGCTCTGCTACCAGCATCCATATGAAGACCCCAAATATCTAATGTTGTTCCACCAGATTTTGGTCCTTTGCTGGGCGTAATTGATGTTATTCTAGGATTCTAAAACAAAAAATGAATAAATAAATGTGAGTATAAAATGCTATATAGCAAACAACAAAGACAGATATGCCATGATTTTAAGGCAAGTGGCCTCATCAGTTTAGGAATCATAGTAGGTTTCATGAATATTACACTGGTATTCAGGATTAAAAGTTACATATACATATATCATCCTTATCCATTATCAATATGTTGCTGGATGAAGATCTCTCTAAATTGCTTATGCAACTTTGTGTTTTGAGCCAGTCTTCTCTGTCACTTTGACAAGCTTTTGAATTTCATCCACCCATTTTCTGCATAGTCTTTTCTTAGGGGTCTTTTTCTGTCCCTTGAAATGCAGTCTAGTATTTCAGTTGTTCAATGCTGGTCAGTTCTTCTAGCAATATGTCTAGCCTATTGTCATTCAGGGATTTTACCTAGATCATGATGTCATCAACTTGTCATTTTCCTGATCCATGAGTTGTTCTTCTATTCCTTCCTGGTTATACCATGTATGTAACTTCCCATGCTTTTTTCAATAGTTTGCAGCATCTGGATATCTTTTTTAGTTAAGGTCCATGTCTCTGATCTATAAGTAAGAACTGCATGGATGCATTGATTAAACACTTTTAAGACATACCAGCAAAATACCCTTGAAATTTGTACTCTTTCTTTCAAATGTTCTCCACTTAAGTTTTACATGCCTATTAATTTCTTCTTTGATGTGGTCCCCCGCTTGATATCTGTCATCCAAGGTAAATGTAGGCATCATTTACTTCTAGAATTGCCACATCAAGGGCTAAATCTTTAGTCCTTGAAAAAGTATTGTATAATCTATGGTTCAAGTTTCAAGTTGGAATTTATGGTGGTCTGTTCTTTTTGACATCAGGTCAGGCCTGAATATCACATCTGCATTTAAGTTTGAAAAAATTTGGGGGTAGCAAATTGGAAATATGTAAATTAAAAAAAGTTAAGCACCATATATTTTTTTTATCTGATAACTGCACCTGAGAAAAATCACTATTTTAGAAACATTCATTGTAACAGACACACTGGCATAAGCGCTGCACCACAAAATTTTGTAATCTCTTAGCCATGATGTCAGAGCTTCAACAAACAATATCATAGCATGTTTTGATTACTACCTGTGTGTGTTAACTACCTGCATATTTTTGAAATCATTTTCCGATAACATCTTTTAAGTTATTTTCAGTATTTTAATGAGCTAATACAGAAATGAAACTGATGATGGCATTGAAAATCCCAAATGGTCTTTCCTTTATTATCTTATATTTGTACTTAACAGTCATCCTCAGATCATTATGCTGATTATGAATTCCAGCTTGTAAATAAAGTTCTCACCACATGAATTACAAGTGTTACATTTAGTTGAAACAACTTATTTGTGCTATCAAAAAACATCTGAACAAAAATAAAGTGAGAAATATTACATAGCCATTTCTTACATAACAATGCTCATGAAAAAAAGTATAAATAGATGAATGAAGCAGAAACTTGCTGCAAAGCAGAAATAAATTAATTCTGTTTTTAAATTCATGTACTTTTACTTTTGACAATAGTTTTAACACTGTTTTGTGTAACATCACTAAATTCATATAAGTGCCATAGGATATGACATGAAAGAAACATGGGATCACTGCTACAACTTCCTGTTATATGAACTGGCTTTTAAGTTACAGCTGACCATGCCTGAGAGAAGTGTCCCCAAACTCCATGAATCGCAGTCACTGTCCTTGGCTTTATTATTCCAGCTAGGGACAGGACAAAAGAGATAATCACCCAGGAGTCAGCAATTTTGCTGTGTTTTAAAACTTTTGCTCAGCATAGTTTTGTAAGCAAAGTGCAAAACACAAGTCACTGGTGGCAGTGGATCTCCCTCTCATTCTCAATAACTTTACAGAGATAAACATATGATTTAAAAAGCACAGGGAATTCATGGCAATTTACTATGAGAGTGATATCACACACAAACTTACAACTGCTGTTTGCTGAGCAGTTGTTTTAGAAAAAAAAATCAATGTAAGCATGGGATTGGCATAAGATCCACATAATTGGGGCAAACCAAACTTTTTTTACCATAAGAGCTGCAGCTCTTAGCCAGAAAATTACAGTAGTTTAAGTTAGGTGGGATTTGGTAAAGTTCCATTTCCAGGCCATTTTGAACTGGAAGCCTAAGTCACATCTTTTTAAAGGAGTGCTTTGTTGTAATTAATTAAAATTAATTTTGGTGGGTTTTTTTTTCTGGCAGTCTTTATACAAATGTGATATAGCAGAAACCCACATTCCCTAGGTCTATGTGAAAATGACGGAGGGTGTCAGTTGGGCTGGTCCTTGATAAAGCCATAAATGACTGCTCTCAATGTTTTTTGTGTTTCTTCCAGTTTATACCAATCTAAATTTATTCTAATATTTTGGCATGGACTTTTTTTTATGCTTAACCTTTTTCAAAAGGCAAATATGGCACAGTTTTATTTTTTGAAATTGCCCTCTGCTGTTTACACATTTAATTTTAAATTGATTTCTCTTGAAAATTATTGCTTGTAGCATTCAAACACTTTGATTTTCAATGCATTTGGTGTTCTTGTGGTCTATTGCAGGCAGGGGGAGGGGGAAGTTTACCATTATTGTATATATATACTGTATCTTCATCAGCATTTTTACATTACCGTCTACACAGGGAATCAATCATAGAGATGAATGAGAAATCATTCTTTACAAATGCATGGAAGGCAAATACAAATTGTAATTATTGGCACACAGGTGCCATATTTTTAGTTTCCCATGCATCCATCTCTTTAGAAAACTTGCATCGCCTAGGAGCAGGAATCCAACCAGCATCTCCAATTTCTGTTCGAGCCCATGCTACTGTTAACACCACCCATGATAATGAAGTTTCAAGCAACTGAAGCTAAGCAGATGTAGTAATCCAAATGCCATTCAGATTTGTTCTAGTCAAAGCAATCTGACGTTCCCAAATAATTTGTTTAGCATTACCAAACAATTTTTCATCCATGTATGGACATATATCACTTAAACAGAAATAGTGAGATGCAGGTTCAATCCTGCTCAAGGGCAATGAATTTTTAAAGTTTTCTGAAGAGATGGCTACATGGGAAACAGTGAAAATACAGCACATGGGTGCTGATAATTAAATCTGTATTTGCCTCCCATGTATTTGTGAAGAATTATTTCTTCAGGGGGATTTGTTTTCCATTGATATCTACAATGTTCTCTGAAGCACTTTAATACCTGGATTAGAAACGGGTCGTTTATGCTACAAGAAAGCATCAGATCATGACAACTTGCACAAATATGAATGATATTCAGATTCCAAAGTTACATCTGCTTAGCTTCAGTCACTTGGAAGTTTATCATCTTGGGTGGTGCAACGGTACCATGCTTGAATGGAAATTGGAGATGTGGGTTGGATTTTTGCTCCTGGGCTATGCAAGTTTCAAATTTTCTAAACAGATGGCTACATGGGGAAACAGTAGAAATAGGGTGCATTTGTGCCAGTACATTACATCAGTAAATCAATGAATAATGCAATTAAAAAAAACTGTTTCATGTGATTTTTTAAAAGTGAACTAACAAGGATGTCTCCCAGAGAACCGGCTTTTCACCTATGTACCGTGCTAATTTTATAAACTTATTAACACACAGAAAATGTGTTTTTCTCTAATTTGTTTCTTCCAATATCATTTAGCAATGCAACTTAGCTTGGATGGGGTTGGCACAATGCCAGAGAGACAAGGCCACCAACATGACTAATGGGATAGGGGACCAGCAAACAAACAAACAAAAAAGCTAGCAACTGAGCATTCAACCTGAACTTGCTCGATCACAATATCAGAATATGACTTTGCAACAAGTCAAGTGTGGTTGCAACAAGTCAAGTTGGCACAAAGACTTAATACAGCACTGACAAAAAATTTTGTTTTGAGTACTTGATAGTCATATACATACGGATCAAAATGAAAATAATTATAAAGCTCTCAGTGGAATAATGGAAAACTATAGAAGTCTTGACATACCATTTTCCTCAAATGCTTCATTACACAATGTTTTTCTTTATGAGAAATAAGTGGTCAAGACAGCTTTTTCAAGGAAGATAAAAAGCCACCTGGTTGATGTGCGAAAGCTTAGAAAACTGATTTTTATTCTACACCAATAAATTCGGATTCCTAGTACAGTTATACTATTTTCTTGTTGTCAGTTCAGTTTGTCTAAACAAAAGGAAAAAGTTATATTTACAGTGGTACTTATGTTTATTTCAACAGACAGTGGATTCTCTCCCTAGTCATGTTCTAGATTGTGCACTTTGAGTTCAAAATGTGGAAAACAAAACATTCTGAATTTGGATTTCTCATCCAAAACATTGAATCTGTCACTGAATCAGTTGCTGGAAAATTTCATTTGACCTAAGACTATTTTAAATACAATCAAACTAATCAATCATTATCATAGCTGTGAAGTAGTGGTTATTAGTGCTCACTCTGAAGTTATTTGCCAATTGTTTGCATGCAAAAACTTCACTCTTACAGTAAATAACTTCAGAAACATACTAAACAAACTGACCTCTCAAGGGAAAAAAAAAAAAAGGCATGTGTTGTGCAGGTATGTGTGTGCATTTAGTTCAACATTTCTGCATAAAATAAATATGCTTTGACAAATATACAATGTAATTCTTATGGGTCAGTAGCACATTTGCTGTTAAATCAAGAAAGAAGTCAGCAGAGTACTAAAACTCCGCAAATCAACTAGTTCCCTGAAAAAGTTTTGCAAATGACAAAAAAAAAAAAAAAATTAAACCAATCCAAATTAATTATCTCATGTATTAACTAAGAAGTGTAAGAAAGAAATTGATAAATTTAGCACATTCAACAAAACATGATTAAAAGTTATTTTCTTTCAAATCAGATAGTGAGATGGTAATATGGCATAGAGGAATACGTGCATGCACGATGCCAGAATAGATAATACTGGTTTATGTCTTGGTGATATCCGTGTGTGCAGATTGCAGTGTGCTGACGACACTGTCCTGTTGGCACAGAGCAAAAGTGAGTTGCGGAGTTGTCCCGGTTGCACGAAGTTTGCATGAGATTCAAACTGAGTATAAGTAAGGGAAAAAAAAAGTTATGATTTTTGAGAGAGGAACTGGTAGCACTGAATGTAATGTAAGTCTAAATGGCACAGTAATCGACCAGGTGAGCGAGTTTGTGTATTTAGGAAGTATGTTTGACAGAGAGAACAAACTGGATGGTGTAATTAGTAGGCGAGTGAATTCTTCATTGAAAGTCATGGCTGCTCTGGGAGGTTTTCACAGGAATGGCGGGTTCTCAAGAGAGTTTCGCATGGCTGTGTATGAAACAGTAATTGTTCCTACTCTGATGTATGGCTGTGAAACCTGGGTACTACAGAAGAAACATAGAAGTCGTTTGTGTGCTGGAAAAATGCGTTACTTGTTACTTACTGGGGGTGGGGGTGTGTGTGGAAAGACATGTTCTGATTGTGTGAGGAATTAAGATGTGTTGCAGTTGTGTGATGTGAAGCAAACTGTTGTTAGCAAGGTGGAGACTAATATGCTTCGGTGGTTTGGCCAAGTTGAAAGAATGAGTGATGAGATGCTTACTAAGAAAATCTTTTTAGCCCAAGTGGCAGGAAGGAAAAGCAGAGGAAGGCCAAGGAAGTCATGGGAGGATCAGATTCAGGAGTGTCTGCATGAGAAAAAGATTATGAGTATGAAGTATAGAAGATCTTGTGTACTGCATGTGATGGATGTCAGTGAAGCCAGAGTTGTATGCCAAGATCGCTGTAAATGGAGAAGTTTGATATGGCAACAGTAAGTAAAAATTATCTGGTAGTTTGTATTTCTAAATGGAGCTAACCTCTGAATCTCAGAGAACAGCTTAGTGATATGTATGTATGTATGTATGGAATAAAGATGAGATGGTCTTCCACCACACTGCATTTTTGACCATGCAACAATTCTGAAGCACCAATACAATGCTACTTAACCATTAAAAATACATAAAAATTGGTAATACCAGTTACATCAAAGTAGAAATATGTTAAAATCACATTTTACATTAAATACAAAACTTACCACAAATGAAAAATGTTCTTTGGACTGATTAGTATAATGATTTAATACTGTTACTTCCATAACACCTACAATAGGCCCACTTGGAAGACCAGTAGTCAAATTTTTTGGACCCTCTACTCTACAGACAATCCTACAATGAATTTAAAATGAAAATGTTATCGTATCATATTACACTGAAACAATAATTTTAACTGACAGTTTAAATAGGTATAGATCAGTATTTAAATAAAATGCATGATAAACAGATACAACTGAGTTGGGGCATAAAAAACAAAACAAAAGTGGAATGACCAAAATTTTACAATATCTTCTTCCCTACAAATCTGGCAAGTCTGAATGCCATCAAACTTAATAGTGTCATGATACAATAACTTCCCAGCAAAAACACAAGTGCTGGGAAACTGCTGGCCACCAGCTGGCAATGATGGGTCACTGCTGGCTGAAATCTGCCGCTCACGGCCCGGTAGTGGTCCGTTGGTGGCAGCGCTATCAGTTGGCGAGCCATTGATGGCCCTGCAGCATCGCCGTGAATTGTGGGCCTCCAAGCAAGTGCCACTAGTGGCCCGTTGCTGGCAACCAATGCAACCCCCAACAGCAGGTGGAAGCATCGGGACTGCGCATGCGCAGAAGCAACACTTGCTGTGTCTCTCATGGTACCAGTTAGTTGAAGACGACACTATCGCCATCGTGTTATTTTAGTGGATGTTAAGAAAAAAATCCATACTTGGAGAGGCGAATTAATTTCCTAATGAAATTTTACGTCGACGAAGATATCAGATTAAGCCGTGAAATACTAGATTACAGCCATGAAATACACCCACTCCATTCCCATGAATAACAATTCATGGAATGGAGTGGATGAATAACAAGAAAAAATTTGAAACTGCTTGAAACACATATCCTGGAAAACCATTAAAATAGCGTTTGTTGGGGAAAAAAAAAAAAAAAAAGAATTATATGTGTACAAAATTTATTAATTATTTGAAAGAAAAAAAAAAGCAACGCCATGTGGTGTACTCATCCATGGGTTGAATACACAAGACTGGGAGGAATTCGCTTCTAAAAATAACGAGAAGTAAAATAAAATATATTTTACTCTTTAAAACAAATGTAGCTTCGGACAATGGAAAGGAAAGACACAACGTTAAAAATGTAACAGAATGTGACATGAACCCGGGTAAATATATATTTATTCAACAATCTCTTTTCAAGATGGCAAGGACAGTACAAAACTTTGGAAAGCGACTAAGTATGTACACGCCTTGAAAATGAGTGAAGTTCCCTTAAGGTAAAAAAAAAAAACTATCTTTACGTTGAAAAAATCAATTTATCAATTATATGAAACTGACTTTTATGAAAAATACCTCTCAATATTGCAAAATGAAAGAGGGAAGCATTCGATTACAAATTTCATACCAAACAGATAGCTTCCAGCACATGTTCGAGCGTAGTGAATTAGTCCGGTCGGTAGCGAGCGCGGCTTCCACGTGAACGGCCCAGGATCGAATCTAGTCAGATGCAAACGGACGTTTTTCCGGTCTGTCGAGAAAATTTCCCTAACGCAGTGCGTTAATTCACAAGCTTTGTAAGGGTAGAAAAAAAAATTGTAACTTTAGGAAACTGTGGTTATCCTTGTTTTTTTTTTTTTTTTATTATTATGGCTACTACTGGGAAATTGGCGGACAAGATTCGGCAAGCCACCAGTTACGTCACGTGGCTGCTGGCTGCCACTAACGGCCCACTAGCAGACCACATTAGGCTAGCCATCATTTCTGGCACATGCTTGCAGGGCCACTGAAGGGCCACTTGTGGCAGCTACTGCCTGTGATGGACCACTGATGGCCCTGTTGTGGCATATGACAACTGATGGGGTGCCAACTGTTGGCCAGCTGTTGGCCTGAACTGCTGGCCCTTCTGTTGGCCGCCCGAACATTTTATTGACGGTTCAGCAGCGGCAACATAGTGCTGGGCCATTGCTGGCCCAGCAAGACTGTTTTTGCTGGGTTTGACTACAACCAGTGCTAGTGAGACTACAAATTACAGCTAATTCTCATAAGTAATTCAAGATTATAGAAACGCCTGATAAATAAGGTCTAACTCAATTTTAATGTATTGTACAAACAATGGAAACTATTATTTTGATACTTAAACCAAAATTGTTATCAGTTAAACTGGTACTGTACCAACTGCAAGTACAGTGTAAATATGGAGGAAAAAGTGGTTTTAACTTGCATAAAAATTGCCTAGTTAAGAATATGTGAAGGAACTGAATAATAATAATAATAATAATAATAATAATAAAACAAGAAAGATGGCATCAAATTTTCGGGTGTAATAAGCACATCTTTTGAATCCGTTTTGACGCAAATTGAATTTATCAAAGCTATTCAAAGTGAAACGAACCGGTACGAAAAGCAATAGTATCTGACGGAAGAAAGAAGTTTTTAAATTGGGTTCTTGATCCCACATATATTGCTGTAAAGAGAATCGTGAGCTTACGCCCTTTGGTTGCAGACTTGTGCATTAAGAAAAATTTGAATTTATAAGAGAAACATTTCGCAGGGGAAACACTCTCCAACAAAGAAAGAATCTTTCAAATCAGACTCTACGAAGCAGAGATATGGACAAATATAAGATATACATCTATGCCCCCTGACAGAAAACCATGCATTATTTTAGGAATAAAGCCTTCTCAGAAGGTTTTCCAATGTGAGCAGTATCGTTCCAAGAAAAAAAAAATGTTTAGTCAAGTTTTCAGGAACTCAGATTTTGCTGCAAATACATCAGAAGCAGAAATTAACACTTATGCCCCTGGAGGCCAAACCATTCTTTACCCAATATTAGAAATTATATGAAACATTTTCCATTAGGAGCTGTATGCGATAGAAGAAGAATTTTTCAAATCTGAGTTTTAGAAGTTAAATAATGCAGAAAACGCAATTTACCTTTGCGCCCCCCCCCCCAGCGGAAAGTCTATGATTTACTTGAAAATTTTGAATTTACAAGTATGTGAAAAACATTTTGCATCAGAAACACTCTCCAACAGAGGAATTTTCTCAAATCGGATTCCTAGAAGTAGAGATATTGACAAAAATAAGATATACATCAATGCCCCTGGCATAGAAGCCATGCATTATTTTAAGAAGAAAATATTCCTAAAAAGTTTGTCGACATAAGTAGTATCGGTCCACAAACAAATTTTTTTCAATCAAGATTTTAGAAGCTCAGATTTTGCTGCAAATACACTGGTGTGCAAAAATTAAGGATGAAGAGGAGAAATTAGCATAACAGCGGAACGAGCAGGCAGAACGGACTAAAAAACCACTCAGGAGATAGACTAGGGTCCGGTATGGTAGGGCATGCACGGGTCTGGTACGATTCGTCCAACGACGATTGGTCCAATGCCGATTCGTCCAATGGACAATTGGTCCAAAGGTACGATTCGTTCAATGGTACGATTGGTCCAATGCCGATTCGTCCAATGGGACGATTGGTCCAATTCCGTCCTATCTGTCCGAAGTGCTACTCGTGCTATAAAAGTCTCATCTGTTCTGATTCTATCTCCGATGTTATACGAAAGTACCGGTAGTCCAAAGAATGTAAAATAATGTTACATTTCATACGTAATATTGTGGTTACAGATTTTTTTTTTTTTTTTTGGAATCGTGTTTTCTTTTTGTACTGTCTTTGCTGCCGTATGAAGTTACTGATGTACGAGCCGTTCTATCAACTTCAACGTTTCTCTTTTGCATGAAATAATAAAAAATACTAGTTTTCCGTTTCTGTTTGTAGAATGCAGTAGGGTTCCGCCAACTGCCCAATGGAAACAACTGGTCGGGGTTTGGACAGAGGCCTTTTCAACAGTTTTTATTCCAGCGATGTCATATTCATAACGTTTACATATCAAATCAAGTTAATAATATTGCGCTCTTACTTAAACACGAAGTATTAATTCATAGACCCTAGGCCTTTTCATACATACATACATACATATCACTAAGCTGTTCTCTGAGATTCAGAGGTTAGCTCCAAAAAGAAATACAAACTTCCAGATATTCTTACTTATTGTTGTTGTATCAAACTTCGCCATTTACAGCGATCTTCACATACAACTCGTGCTTCACTGATATCCATTACACGCCATACACAAGATCTTTTATACTTCATACTCATAATCTTTTTCTCATGCAGACACCCCTGAATCTGATCCACCCATGTCTTCCTTGTCCTTCCTCTGCCTTTCCTTTCTGCCACTTGGGCTGAAAAGATTTTCTTTGTAAGCATTTCATCACTCATTCTTTCAACATGGCCAAACCACCAAAGCATATTGGTCTCCACCTTGCTAACAACATTTTGCTTTACATCACACAACTGCAATACATCTTCATTCCTCACACAATCAGATCGTGTCTTGCCACAAACCCCACGTAAGTAACACATTTCTCCAGCACACAAACGACTCCTATGTTTCTTCTGCAGTACCCAGGTTTCACTGCCATACATCAGAGTAGGAACAATTACTGTTTCATACACAGCCATGTGGGACTCTCTAGAGAACCCATCATTCCTCTGAAAACCTCCCAGAGCAGCTATGACTTTCAAAGAAGAATTCTCTCGCCTACTGATTTCACCATCCAACTTGTTCTCTCTGTCAAACATGCTTCCTAAATACACAAACTCACTCACCTGGTCAACCACAGTGCCATTTATACTTAGATTACATTCAGTGCTACCCATTCCTCTCTCAAACACCATAACTTTGGTTTTTCCCTTATTTATACTCAGTTTGAATTTCATGCAAACTTCGTGCATTCGAGTCAACATACTCTGCAACTCACTTTTGCTCTCTGCCAACAGGACAGTGTCATCAGCATACAGCAATCTGCACACACGGATATCACCAAGACATAAACCACTATTATCTATTTTGGCCTCACGCATGTATGCGCCCATAAATATATTAAACAGCCATGGTGACATTACACAACCTTGTCTAACTCCTGCACCAATGGAAAACCATTTTGATAAAACACCATTCACTCGTACACAAGCTCTACTACCAGCATACATGGCTTTTACACTATTCTGTAGATTCCCAGTAACACCATATTCATTCAATACCTTCCACAAAAGTGTCCTATTGACTCGGTCGAAAGCTTTCTCTAAATCTATGAAGGCAGTAAAAACTTTCTTCCCAACAGCCAGATACTTTTCAATCATCATGCGTAGTGCAAAAATCTGGTTAGTGCAGCCTTTACCAGGCATAAAACCACTCTGAACATCCCACACTTTCTCTGATGTAAGACCCCGTACTTTTTCAAAAACAACCTTACCAAACACTTTCCCTGGAACACTCAGTAGGCTAATACCACGATAGTTCTTGCATTCAGTCTGATCACCTTTTCCCTTATACAAGGGAACAATGATATAGCATCCTTCCAATCCCGAGGGACCATTCCTAACTCCCAGCACAACTGGCAAATTTCAGTTAACCAGTCAATTATAGAGTCACCACCATACTTCAACATCTCTACAGTTATGCCATCAACTCCTGGAGCCTTACCATTCTGAAGAGATTTTAGAGCTTTACACACTTCTTCTCTTGAGATCCCTCCTGTGCTTTCATCCCTCATTGTGACATCATCTCCGTCTGTCTCAGAATCATCTTTGCTTTCCTGATCTAATAACTCACAGAAGTATTCACCTCATCTGTCACTTAACTCATTGGGCTCCCATATCATTTCCCCGATCTCATTCTTCACACAACTTACAACTTTGTTTCCCCTATTTTTCCTGAGTCTCATGTACTTCCAGAAGGACTTTCTATCTTTCCAAAAAGCCAGTTCATGCCTTTCCACTTTCTCTTTCTTATCTTTTGCCTTACTGTGGCGAACCAGCTTAGCAGCTTCACACTTCTTACAGCGATATTCATCCACAGAGACTCTACCTTGCAACATCCCCAAATAGGCTTCCTTCTTTTTCTTTACTGCCTCATCAATCTCACTATTCCACCAAGCATCACCTCTATTGTTACCCACTATTGTGGTGCCACAGACCTCTTTAGCAGCAGTAACAACACAGTTCTTAAAACATTCCCACTTCTTTTCTACATCCCTCTCACAAGATTTCAGATCCTTCAGTCGTTCTCTGAGTAAGCCAGAATACCGCTGATGATCTTCAAGGAGCCTATCAACCTTTATTCTTTCTATCCTGGGTCTCTTCCTATTCCTTTTCCTCCAATCAACATTAAGTTTCACTCGTGACACTAACAAATAATGATCAGAACCAACATCCGCACCTCTCATCACACGAGTGTCAACAACTAAGTGTTTCAAACGCTGATCGTAAACAACAAAATCTATCACACTCTTTTGACCAAGAGTACGATTTTTCAAGTATATGTGTGTATATATATGTGGTTGAAAAATGTATTAGATACACACAAACCATTCTCAATGCAGAGTTCAATTAATCTTTCACCATTATCATTCACACAAGGATCATTAAACTTACCCAGAACATTGTCAGAAATTGCATTCTGCACACCTACTCTAGCATTGAAATCCCCTGCTATTATAACTTTTTCTTTAGCACCAAACTGGCTCAAAACAGCTTTTAGCTCATTCCAGAAATCTTTCTTATCAGAAGGTTCCGAGTCACAAGGAGCATACACTACAACAATTACTATTCTCTGAAGTTTCACTTTCAAACGAATCCAGAGAATTTTCTCACTTATGCAACTATAGTGAATCAAGTTGTTCTTCATCTTTTCACTTAAAATCACACCTACACCAGCCTGTCCTCTCATATTATCCAATACTCCAGACCACACACTCACCGTGCCACTCACTTCTTCTACCCCAATTTCTGTCTTTTTGGTTTCACTTACACACAGCACATCCAGTCTATAGTTATTCATCTCCTTAATCACCTCACTCATCTTGCCATTTATAATACCTCTAGTATTCCATACACCAATCTTACATTCACTCAGTCGAGATTGCTTTCTCATACACCGTTTAGAAAGTCCAGGTCGATTCCGTGGTGGACCGTCCTTCTCAAGTGTGGTAGGTCCACCATATCCCACACTTGAGTCATTCTTAATATTTCTTTTTGTCTTTTTAATTAGGTAAGTACATCAGTGTGGGGGATTAGCCCACAGCTGAGGGTTCCAGTTGGTCATTCAACCTAAGGATTCTGGAACAAAACCCAGCGAGTTGGGGTCTTTTCGCCAATGTCACACAGAACTAGCTGGCACCTCTCCAAAATTCACAGAGGCCCTAGTTGCTGTTGTGTATGCCATTGTTCCCACGGAGCGCGCCTAGGAGGCAAACCCATCGCTCACTACGACCGCTCGTTTTTATTCCAGCGATGTCATATTTATAACGTTTACATATCAAATCAAGATAATAATATTGAGCTTTTACTTAGGCACAAAATATTAATTCAAAGGCTCTAGGCCTAGGCCTTTCTAGGACTTTTTATTCTACCGATGTCATATTCATAACGTTTACATATTAAATCAAGTTAATAATATTGCGCTTTCACTTAAGCACAAAATATTAATTCATAGGCCTGCGGCCTAGGTGCCTTGCAAAGACCTCAGAAACGATACGATGAGTGCCTTTTATAAAGTTTTATAAAATGTTTACAAATACCAAATATCTAGGTTGTAACTTAAAATCTTTTAAAAAGGCCCGCGACCTAGGTGCCTGTTAGATAGCTGAGAAATGATACGATGAGTGCCTATTATTAGGTTTTATAAAATGTTTACAAATACCAAATATCTAGGTTGTAACTTAAAATCTTCTAGAAAGGTCCGCGGCCTAGATGCCTTGTAAAGACCTGGGAAATGATACGATGAGTGCCTTTTATAAGGTTTTATAGAATGTTTACAAATACCAAATATCTAAGTTGTAACTCAAAATCTTCTAGAAAGGCCCGCGACCTAGGTGCTTTGCAAACAGCTGAGAAATGATCCATTGAATGCCTTTTACCAGGTTTATGTAAAATGTTTACAATTACCAAATATACGGAAATTATCTTTCAAAAGGATATAAAGAGGAGAATAATTTAAATTATTATTCCTTTCTGGAAAATAAAAAAGTTTACTGTTGGTAAGATGATACCATTGGACGAATCGGCATTGGACCAATCGTACCATTGGACGAATCGTACCTTTGGACCAATTGTCCATTGGACGAATCGGCATCGGACCAATCGTACCATTGGACGAATCGTACCTTTGGACCAATTGTCCATTGGACGAATCGTACCTTTGGACCAATTGTCCATTGGACGAATCGGCATTGGACCAATCATCTGGGACCGGGCATGCACATATATGCAGCATGACATAGGGAGGGGAGTGTCGGAAGGGTATAAAGCACACGGGCGGTGTAGGCTCAGCAATTCGGTGAAAGCTATTGCACGGTGTACATCGTTTTTTTTTTGTTTTATTGAAGGTTTAATGACCACCGTGAGCAACTCAATGGGCTATAAGCAGTCGCCCGTCCCTAATTTAGGGTCACTGGTTCCAGGGAAGGGAGAGAGCCAGTGCCGTAAGACAAACACAACATCCATGCCTCACCGGGATTCGAACCCGGACCCTTTCGGACGAATGACCAGAGGCCAACGCCTTAGACCACTGCGCCACCGGGGCGGCACATCGGTTTGAACGACGTCGAGTTGCTGCCACCATGTGATATGGCCAACAGGCAATCCAGCAGACGACATCTGGACGAGTTCACCCGAGGTTGCGTCATTGGGAAGTTGGAAGAAGGTCGAAGTGTGACCGAGGAGTTCGGGATCGCTCACAGCATCGTTTCACGAGCTTGGAGAGCATTTCAAATGACAGGAACAGCTGTCCGAGAGTTTAGCAGTGGTTGTCCACGAGCAACCACCGCAGCGGACGACCGGTATATTGTCCTACAGGCGAGAAGAGACAGACGGCAGACAGCGGGAGAAATCGTAAGGCACATTCAACAGACAACTGGACGCCTGTTATCATGTTTTACCGTGGCCAGGAGGCTGCACAAAGGTGGTCTACTTGCACGACGACCAGTATGGTGTGCGCCATTAACGCCTGTTCCTCGGAGACGGCGGTTTCTGTGGTGCCAGGAACACAAGAACTGGACACATCAGCAATGCTGTCGAGTTCTCTTTACGGATGAGAGCCGATTTAGTCTGACGAGCAATTCTGGACGTATACACATCTGGAGAGAGCAGGGAACAAGCAATCACACCTCCAACATCATCGAAAGGGGCTGGTTTGGAGGTGGCAGAGTTCTCGTTCGGGGCAGTATCATGCTTGGTAGCCGTACTGACCTCACATCTTCCAAGGAGGTTCAGTCACTGGTGTCCGCTATTGTACCGAGGTTCTCCTGCCTCACGTGCGTCTGTTTAGAGGTGCTGTGGGTCCCGAGTTCCTCTTCATGGACGACAACGCTACACCTCATCGTACAGTGGCTGTCGCAGAGCTGTTGGAGAGCGAAGATATTCAACGCATGGATTGGCCCGCAAGGTCCCCGGACCTAAATCCCATCAAACACGTGTGGGACCTTCTCGGGAGACGCTTGGCAGCACGTCAGAAGCCGCCAGCAACGATTCTGCAGCTGCAATTGGCACTACAAGAGGAATGGGCCGTGATGCCTCAACAGCTCCTTGACAACCTCGTCCTCAGCATGGACAGATGTTGTAAATCCTGCAACGCAGTCAGGGGTGATCATATCCCCTACTAAAGACTGGATTTTTCTTGGCAGCCGCCTGTCACATGGACGTTTCTGTCTTCTTACTAGTTGTGCTCGAAGCTGCCTTTTCAATAAAGTGCCTTTGTATCCTTTGGATTCCTTGTTTGGACGGTTTTGCTCACTTGTCTCATATTCTTACATCTTGGGGATCTTATGGTATGATTTGAGTCGATGTGGAGCACTTTTGCACGACGTTACATTCGAAAAACCACCTCATCTTTAATTTCTGCACGCCAGTGTACACCAGAAGCGGAAATTAAGACTTACGCCCCATGGTGGCCAAACCATTTTTTTGCCAAAATTAGAAATTATATACAAAGGATTTCCCATTGGGAGCTGTAACCGGTGTAGAAAGAATTCTTTAAATCGGAGTTTTAGAAGCAAATATATCAAGGAAAACGTAATTTACCTTTGCACCCCCTAGCGGAATGTCCATGAATTACTTGACAATTTTGGAATTATATGAAAAACATGTCACACCGGAAACTATCCAATAAAGAAAGATTTTTTTCAAAGAAGCAGAGATATTGACAAAAATAAGACATACATGTATGGCCCCTGGCGGAGAAACCATGCTAGATTTTAAGAAGAAAATATTCCGAAAAGGTTTATCGACCTGAGTGGCATCGATCCAAGAGATAATTTTTTCAATTGAGATTTTTGAAGCTCAGATTTTATGGCAAATACATCAGAAGCAGAAATTAACACTTATGCCCCATGGTGGCCAAAGTATTCTTTACCAAAAATTAGAAATTACATGCACAAGATTTTCTAGCTTGGAGCTTTATCTGCTGCAGAAAAAAAATTTCAAATCAGAGTTTTAGAAGAAGAGATATCAGGGAAAACGTAATGTACTTTTACACCCCATAGCGGAAAATCTATGCGTAACTTGAAAAAGTAACTATACCTAAAATACTCTTCGACATAAATGGAATCGAAAGATAAAATAATTTTTACAATCAGATGTTCAGAAGCAAATATATGGAATAAAATGTATTTTGAATTCAACATCATCTGCATTTATGCCCTTTTGCGGCGAAATTGTACATCATAAAAACGCAATAAAGGATCGTCATTCGCACATTCCAAGCTTCCCAAATGCAGAAATAATTTTCTAATTGGACTAATAGTTGCAGAGATATGGTGTCTACAGACGGCCCGACAAACCGATTATAACATAAGCACAATCTTTTTTTTTTACAAAAGACGTGCTTATGTATTTCAGTTTACCTGAGCCCATATTGTAAGTGAAAACAAAATTTAAATATTCAGCAGGAAAAAAAAAAAAAGGTGATGTGAGCAAGTCACAGGACTTTTATGGCACACTTCATACATGCAGCCACAGAATCCTTAACACAAGCTTGGTAAAGTTGGCAGTCAGACGAGTCCACCCCCACTCAACTAAATGGCATAACAGTTTATCCCAAACAGTTCACAAAGCTGAGACTCTGCAAGGAGAATTACAGTGTACATGCAATGTTAATAAGGAGCTGATTACATTTAAACAAAATGTATAAACCGAAGGCTATTATACACATAACAACAACAACAAAAAAAAAACAAAAACAGAGGACTCACCGTGTTGTTTTCACATATAATTCTGGGATTGGAACACATTCCGAGATAACTTTTCCATCTTCATGAGTAACTCTGACACCACTGCTGATATCTTTAAATACACGTCCCAAGTTGATTCCTTCAATTGTGATGTTGGTGCCACCTTCCCAAGGTCCAGATCTCGGAAAAACCTAGAACATTAAAAAAACCATACTTTGCAATTCTTAATATACAAAACAGAAAAAGATATTTAGAATTTTCATAACAGCAGTACCTAATGTTTTAGCATTAATTGGAAATTTTCTAGTACAGTGAAACCTCCAAATAACAGTCAATGCTCGGACCAGGAAAAAATGCCCATTGTTGGGAGATGGCTGTTGTTTGGAGGTTAAGCCAAAGTTTACATTGCTACTCCACTGCGTTTCTTCAAAAGCAGAATAACTGAATGAACCTTATGCACAAAGAAAACAGTTGCAGTGCTTTCTCTCCAAATGCTGAATAAAACTCAACATAATAAGTGAAGAATAAATCCTGGTGTAGAAGATTTTAGGAAAGCAGTGTCTTGCATCTATTCTTAAATAGTCCTTATGAACAGCAAACTAGGAGATTAGGGTTAAGGTATGCAGTAATAAAGAAAAATTTTAGATAGTGAAGTGTAACTGCACAGTTAGGTGGAAGAGAACCTACATGGACAAAACCAAGATATACCACCACCAACAGGCAACATTCTAGGCCCCAGGGATCACCCCAGCAACCATGGGATGGGGGTTGAAATGTACATGTGAGCTGGAGCTTGCCTCACCTAAAACTAAACTTTTAACTCTTTTCTTTTTACTTAAGCACACCATTGTACCTACTACAAACCAACCCATCCAGGGTTCCCACTCAAAAGTAGAAAAAAAATTCCTTGACTTTTCCAGGTTTTCCAGGTGGTTCTGAGAGTTTTTCCAGAGCGGCAAATCAAATCACATTGCGACAAATTGTTGCATTTTATTACATTCTTATGTTCCTTACGAAAGCATACATTTGTTAATTCTTTAAATAACTGTTCTTTATACAATTACCTGCTTTTTATTAATAACAATTAAATGCATGAGGCATATTATTTTTGGTACCATAATTCCATGATCTTTTCTGAACCTAAGTGGTATACTGCCCATGTAGAATTTGTTAATACATTACCATACAATCAGTTCATATGTAAGAAAAAATCTGTATGTTGAATAGTTTGTTTTCCTTTCTTCTATAGCACAGTGTAGATAAGCTTAATGACCAAATGGGCCTACTCAGAGAAATGTCAAAAGAGAATCAACCAAAAAAGGGCTTTGATCCATTGTTTAAATGGTTCTCTTGTGATTTGTTTCTCCATGCAAAAGTGTACCAGGCCACTGTGCCTAATTGTTCCATGTTACAAAATATGAAGCAACTATCTGCAGAAACCAAATAAAAAAACCGTAATGTCAACAGGCAATTTTTTAAATTCAGTTTTGATAATTTTTAGAGAATTAAGGAATAATGTAATGTATTGAAAGCAAGATTTATCAAATTCTAGACAGGCTGTAATTGCAAATACCTAATTGCTTACCTGAAATTAATACTGATAATGTTATGTTCATCTCACATATGAGGGAGAATTAAAAAGACACCACATAATGAATGTCCCAATTATACAGTCCATAAAGATAAACAGAAAATATGGAATATAAAGGATAAATAACTTTCAATTTCCCAAATTACTTTATAGTTACAAAAATTAATGTATTTAACATGAATTTTACATAATATTTAACAAAATCATGTCTTATTTTTTTGTTTCAGGTTTAACGACCACCATGAGCAACTTGTTGGGCTATAAGCAGTCATCCGTCCATCCCTAATTTAGGACCATTGGCTTCACGAAGAAGGAGAGCCAGTGCCGTAAAAGAAACACACCACCCATTCCTCATCTGGGACTTGAATCCAGGCTCACTTGGATGAATAGTCAGAAGCCAGAGCTTAGACCACTGCACCACCGAGGTGGCAAACCCTGTATTTACATGTTTTAAAGAATATTTGAACAAAGACTTATTTTAAATTCTACATATAATAAAATATTTCAATCGATTAGGTTAAATTATATAACTGATTTATCTGTATTTTAAGTGCACACAAGTATATAAATAACATTTTAAACGACTCAAAACATTTAGAGTTCCAGTTAGTTTTAAAAATGCAAGCTGGGAGAATTGTGACTGAAGAGAATAAATTGCCCTTAAATGATACAATGCTGAAGCTTTAAATCCTTTAAGTGCTTATTTTACATAAATATTAAAGAACACAGAAACTTTTGCTGAAATTGAAGTCTAATGGGAATGTCAATGATAAAATGGTGAGTGTCTGACAGAATCTCTTAACATTTTGATAGAGCGGTTCTATCAAATCGATCTAACAATTTGTATTTTCTATTGGAATTTACTTAGAATCTTTAAAGACAAAGCAAACTAAAATAGCTATTTAAAAAAAAAAAAAAAAGGAGAGAGAGAGAGAGAGAGAACGGAAATCGTGACAGCATTTCTGCATCTGAGGAAAAACCTGTGCCAGTACCATCCCAACAATTTCTAGCAATCAGGGAAAATACTGCTGACATTTAAAAATCAAAATTATAATTATTTTAGCTAAAGTTAGTTCTTGCACTTGGCAATGAGAACATCGAATCTATGCTATTTGCTTCTAAATAACGCAGCATAGGATATTTAGACATTGTGCTGTTAAATTTCATAACCAATAAGCTGGCACAAACCAAAAAAGAAAATAAATGTGCAAAATAAAGTTTAAAATCATACCTTTGATGGTTGCAGCAACTATGTGAAATGTTGCACTCCCTGCAAACTTTATGATTGAATGTAAGTTTTTGCTCCATATATGATGCAGCATGATTGTTTAGTAAAACTACAGTTAATATGGCACAAACATTAGTTGATTTTAAATTTTTTCTGTAGCAAAAAGATAGCATAGGCACAAATGTTTTTGCAACATTAAGCTGGCACAGAATATAATTTCTGTTTACCAAGTCTAGGAGATACATGATATCTTCACTGCTGTTGTAATTTGATCAGTTAAATTTTTCTGTCAGTCCTTTACACTTTCCTTTTTATTTTTTTGCCATGCATACACTAAAAAAATGTAAGAACTATTCTAACATAATCTATGGAGAAAAAAATGCAGGAAAGCCAGGAAGTTCCATAAATGATGATCTTGAGCAGAGAAGGCAATTTGGATATCTAAAAGATATCTTCCAGAAGTATCAAGAAAAAAAAATATTCTTCAAAATTTTTTAGTAGCACCACAGTTTTATATTTCATTCATTTTGACTGAAAAATTCTGTCACAATATGTTCACAATTGGTATATGACTGCCAACATAAAGCTATAAATGTGTTTCAAAGCTTAATTACACCTCAAAATGAAAAAGAAAAATAATCTTTACATGAAGCAGCTGTAGCACAATATAATATGAAAAATCATTCAGGGAAATAATAAACTGATGCAATTTGCTGAAGCAAATTAATTCACATTATCATGGTTTTGTCAGTTATTCAAGTCACATACTGTAAGTTAAAGCAATAAGCACCAAGAAAATTTTTCAAAGAAGATTCAAAACTACTGTGCATAATTTCTACACTAATCAAAATAGCAAAAGTTTGAAGGAGCGGTACATTATAAATGCTTTGATATACTACTTGCTTCCAAATTCATGTCATGGCATAACTTTCCTTTCCTTTAGAAATTTTATCTGATTTAAAGCTTTCCTCTTTTTATTTTCTTTTATTTTTTCTTCATAGTCAGCTTTTTTTTTTTATCTAGATATTGGTGGTAATCACAGCCCGATGTTAGCGCAGTAGTAACAATTTTTTTTTTCATTATTTTGGTAAATTTAAAAATAATGGGGGGACATTAGCAGACCTTGGACCTGTGAATGAGTTTCAGTTAATGTAGTACACAATGTATCACAATTACTGTCAACCAATATATGAAAAGCAAGTGTGGAATGTTACTACATATTTAGGGATCGTAATTTGTTCCCTCTGTTTCACGTGTTTCTCTGTCCTTATCCGTATCATCGCAGTTTTCATCCTCATATTGACAAGTTACTTAAAGGAGTTAATCTTTCAGTTGTCAGTAGTTCTCTCTTAAACCAGATTTTTTTTTTTTTTTTTTTTTAAACGCATTAATGCACAAAGATGCTGAAAAACTAAGTAGCAACTTTCAAATTCTCAAGAGAATTAAAAAGGAGCTAAGAAAATACACTGCAGTGTTTTCCACTTGCGGTGAGCTAGCTAGTCGTAGTTTGCCAGAGATTGTAAATTAGGATCTGGGAGCAGCTCGACGTCTGAAGCTGTAGTTGGTTGTCTGAAGTTATGGAAAGTTATAGATCAGACAGGTGTCACCGAATATATTCGCTGTTGTTGTTGGGTTGCTTGGCCTACCCCCTCCCCACTGGGATGTTAAACCCTAAACCCCCAACTACCGTTGGTGAAGGAGATTGGGGCAAATTCTCTATTGCAGTCATTTATTTGTTTTCTCTTACTTTAATGGATTGTTGAGTACTCTGTCTGAAAAAAAGTACTAAAAGGAAGCATGTCAGAGATAAGAGTAGCAAGGATGAAAGAGTATATCATCTCTAAGAAAAGCAGAAGGTTCTGAAAGTGTTGTCAACAGAGATCCTAATGCCATAACGGCAAAAAAAAAAAAAAAAAAAAAAAAAAACATTAAATCCAGGGATAAAGAAAAATAATGGAAGCAACAAGTGGAGAAAACTAACAGTTAATACGGAATACCATTTTGCCTGAGAGGCTACAATTCATATAAGTACTTCCAAAATCCGGAAGTCTTAAAATTGATTGGCTACGTTTGTGACACAAGCATTAGTACTGAACTTTTCTCGCAGGTCACAGTTCATTTCCACGCTACGTCAAATTAGTTGTACGGGAAAAAATTGGAGGAAGTTTTGTGTTCATGTGTGCTCACAAAATCCTCCTAACGCTTTTTTGTCAACATAATTTTTTAATCCTGCGGCGAGTGGCACGTTTATACTAACAATATATTTACGAAGGGCAATACATTTGTGCGATGTTGATCAGGCAAAGTGCGAGAAAGGTCTGGAGCCCACTCAGGTCATTTGCAGTAACTCCCCACAAATAACATCATCCAAAACGGAGACAGAGGCTTTAGTGCCTGCACTGACAAACCTGAAACCAATAGAGCATGCACGGCAACGATTACTGTAAAGATGCAAAAAGAATAACTTATGCAAATCTTGTGAGGTGAAGCAACGCAAAAAAAAAAAAAAAAGAAAAAAAAAAAAGAATTTACGATTACAAGAAAATTTCAACCCTGTCTAACTTTTGTTTTCGCAAATTTTTGTTTCTTATGTATAAGCTGAAACCTTGGAGGAAATTACGAGAGAATGATGAATTTTATATTTCTTCTTATTCTAAATAATGGAGATATTTGCGTTTTTACGGGAAACGGTTCCACTATGCACAAAAATTCAAAAAATAATATCTTCTAATCAATCAGAAATAAAAAGTTGAAACTTTCAGGTTGTTTTTTTCATAACTTGGAGGCAGCTACCCATAAAAGAAAAAAATCGTAAGAATCGGAGATGTGTTGGTGGAAAATTATTTCAATATCTGGCGATTTCGCGTGGAATGACCCAGATGTGAAAATCTATGGTCCCGGGCGTCGGACTACCCTATTTTTAGCAACCAGCCAGTAAAGATCCAGACTCCCGGTTGCTAGGTCGCCACTGGCGATAAACTTCATCGTCGTGGCGACTAAAAATGTTTGATTAAATCGCCAATTCTGGCGACCTGTACGGGAAAAACATTTATTTTATTTAACTTGTATTGTACGGATTTTTTTTTTTAACTTGTACGGAACTCGCACGTTTTTGAAAATTTTTACTCCAAATGTACGGAAATCGCACGAAATTTGAGTTGTACGTAAGTCGGCCATCACCTTTTTCATTCTGTTTGAACAGCAGAAAAGAAAAAAAGTTTATAAAAAAGGCGAGGGCGTCGGTTTTTGATCACAAAGAATGTGCCAAGGCTGGGTCATCGCAGTTCGCAAGGTTACGGTGGGGATGAAAGCCGGTGGTGGACAGCTCAACTGTCTGCGTTGGAAAAGTCCAACTGGGAGAAATGTTTATTAAAAAAAAAAAATCTCCAATTTTTTAAATAACTGAGTGCAAATTTTACAGTAACCAAGACACGTCAAAATAAACTCCCATGTGAAATTTCGTCAAAATCCGATGAAAACTTTAGAAGTTAGGCATTTTTTAAAAATTATTTTTAATGAATGTTCGCTGAAAGCCTGCAGAGTCCATAGGAAAATTCTAAAATGCGGAATCGGCATAGTCCGGATCTCCTGCTGATTCCGGATTTTCGAGGTTGTACTGTAATATTTCCATATCTGCGAACTACTACGGAATGTCCGTAGTTTCTACGGATTTAGTTGGCTGATTACGGACCTCGCTGTCGAAACTACGGATTCTACGAATTTTCATTTTTTTTTTTTTTGATTGGAGGTTTAACGACCACCGTGAGCAACTCAATGGGCTATAAGCAGTCGCTTCATTTTTTAAAAATTTTATTGTTTTATGATATGCACGAGATTCTTAAGCGGACTCGCGGAATTCCACTTTTTTTTTTTTTTTTGGTCATCATTTAGATTATTCTCAGGATCAGTGTAAAACTGAAGACAGTTTGTGGGTGGGTGGGGAGAGTTCCGTCTGGAGACAGTATTTCGTGTCTCAAAAACTTTCGGAAACGGTAGTTGAATGGAGTGAAAAAGTTACAGTAAAATATAATTTTTTTACTAATTTTTTTCTCTCCCGATATTGCCTTAGTGTAAAGTTTTATTGTTAAATATGATTTTATTGCATAAAAGTATTTCAGCTTGAAACTGTACGCAAAAATGTGCGAAAACGGAGGTTAGACGCCGCAAAAATTTCCCCGTAATCTCAGGCATCAGATTCTTTCACAAAATCAAGGAATTCCGCAGTTTTCGTTATTATTTTGGTCATTCATTCGCGAGATTAATGAACCAGTGAACACAATGGGGGGGGGGATTCGTCGGAGGACAGAATTCCATCTTTACGAAAATTTCAAAAACGGAAGGTCGACGGAGTTCAGATTTTTTCCGCAATCGTAATTCCTTTTTTCTCGCGATGTTGCCTCTGTCCAGTATTATTTTTAAGTAATATTTAACGGCATAAATATTTGTATTTCAGCTTGAAATTAGCGGGAAAAATTTCCAAAACAGGAAGTCGGGCGGTGCATAGAGTTCTCCGGTAAGCTCACTCCCCCCCCATGTTCCCACTCTCCTGCATTGTTTTATTACTTCAGTTTCAACTTTTCTGAAATATGCAAAATAAAACATAGTGATATTATACTAAGCAATTTTATAAAAATAATTTACTATGAAATATACAATTTGATATTTTTTTTCAAAGTTTGGCCACTGAGTTTTTTTTTATGGCCACTAACAATTTTGGTCTTGGTGGCTAATGTCTACTAGCAAAATTTGTAAGTCTGGATCTTTACCAGCCAGTTCTTGCAGTAATCGGAATATTGTCTTAAAATAGCTATAAATAAAGTTCTTCATGCATTATGAAATAAAAATATGACAGAATCAAGAAAAATAAAATCTCTATCCAGCCGTAAAACCGGAAGACAACGAATCTAGAAAACGGCCGTGAAAACTGGGAAATTTAGTACGCATGCAATAGTACCGGCTTCATTGCATGGCATTTTTTGGTCAAAATACTTGTAAGTACTATGAAAAAAAATTATATTTCCCCCTCTTTGAAGAATCTTCCTATTTCAAAATATTTTCCCTGTTCAAACATTTAAAGGTCATTACTTTTCCAACTATACCAACTCTGCTGCAGAATTACGAAAGCGAAGCTTCAGTTCGTAAGAAGTGATATGGACCTTTTTCAAAATAAATTAGGTGCCCTCAATTTGCAACATTTATCCACATGCTCTTGAAGGGGGGCGAATTTATTAGGATCACCAACATTCGGCAAAATAAAATGTTTTTGTACATTTTGATAAAAGACAAGTGGAACATGCAAACAACAACAACAAAAAAAAGCTCAATTTCTAAAGTTTCCAATGAATTTCGGCGAAATTAAAAATGGAACGTTATTTTCATATATCTTGCCCACAGTAAAAATTTCAGTCGGTTATTTAAAAAATTGAGGAAATAGCTTTTTCATAATTTTTTTTCCCAGTCTACACAGAAAACCGGGGCACGTACTCAGGAACAAATGACTGCCTCTGCGCGAACGCCAGCAGCATATGCTAAATGGGTGTGTGATTAACGGCTTTCTCTCACGCTTTGACGTGTCCGCTTGTTCGGTTGTAGTTTAGAGCATCTGGAGATGAGGAAACCGCAAAGAGACGCACTCCCCAGCACAGCTGCACTTTAATTGGTGGGTGGGTTGCGGAGCTGCCTTGAAGGATAAAACAACTCGGAATTATTTTAAAACTTAGCAATACAGAAATATATTCTACAAAAGTCTGAAACAAAATATTTTTTGGCAAAAGAAAAAATTCCCTGACTTTTCAGTTCCCTGATAAAAAAATTCTCTGA
Organism: Macrothele yani; assembly: GCA_039090855.1. Taxonomy (NCBI): domain Eukaryota; kingdom Metazoa; phylum Arthropoda; class Arachnida; order Araneae; family Macrothelidae; genus Macrothele; species Macrothele yani. Next base: position 96,673,666 of record CM076992.1, on the reverse strand, counting down.
TTTTTACGGAAAAACACGATTTTCCCTGAGTTTTCCCTGATTTTTGGAACAATTTTCAAATTCCCTGAGAATTCCCGGTTTTCCAGGTTGTGTGGGAACCCTGCCATCCTACCAGGGGCACAGTTCCTTCATACCAATATTCATTGTCCCTATCTTATCCCTCTCAGCCAAAAGTCAATGCAACTACACAAAATCTTAACGAACAAGATGTTCATTAGATTTCCTTTGGGACTGACTGGGGTGTCCGTTGACTGCTGTTCTGTACCAACCAAAACTTGCTGTTGCCCAGGTGTCTGTTAATGGAGGCTTCACTGTACTTTTAATGAGTACTTATACCATCAGCGAGCAACTATTTGAGGATATCATAATAAAGTCACTTCCCAGAAATAAATCTGAATCCCACAGAATATGCACAAGATTTAATATCATTCAACACAGCACTTTTTACATCTGAAGAGTGTGAGCTGATCAAAATTTTACATATGGACATAGTAATGTAGCCCTAGAAATGCCTCTACTGTTTTTCATGGCATGCTGTGATGGGTTATTGTACAATGTCATACAGTCCTTCAAAGTAATATTGCCTACTCAGTTTATCTGACTCCATAATGAGCTTTAATCTTTGTATATCCACAAAACTGTGCCTGGCATTCAACATGTATGCTCATCTTGTACACAATGCAATCAATGCAAAAAATCAGGCTGGGGTTTAACACTATTTTTAGAAGAATGATCACACCAATGAATCACCACTTGTTCTGTTCAGTAGACACAGCATGCTTATCAGCCATTTCTGGAACATAGTGCAATTGTGTGAGGTCATAGTGCATGCCAATAATGGGGGGCGTAGAAAGAGGGTGGAAGAAGTTTATGTATACCAAAAGAATACTAAAATGTTCTGCTATGTCTGATTACACACATATGCATGCACAACTACAAAGTTTCTAAGAAAATATAAAAAAGGATGGGGGGGGGGGGATAAGAGATGCAAACACTATCATAATTTAACAATTTAAGCCATAGTTAAATTACCCCTGATTATATAAAATAATGTTTTTTTAATTTTGAGTATGCAGATTTTCTTTTTCATCTTAGAACTGCAGGTGAGATGATTAGATAGTTTCTGAGCAATTTTCAAATGGTATCCTCTAAAACAAATCAGATGCCACTGAAGGGTAATTCGAGGCTGAAAAAGGATTAATGTTTATAGTCTGCATATCTTATTACTAGGAAAACAATCTCACAAGCACATGCATTCTTGAACACATATGCTAACCCCACTTTCCAAAAGCCTTTAGGTTTGACCATATTCAATATCTAGTAGTTGCCTACTACAATATACGTAGTTATAATAGTCACAATGAATAAACCTATCAAGTAGCCTATTTTCTGTTCATGTTAATGTTTAGCATTAGGTTCGACCATTGAGTTCATGTTTGAGGGGTAACTACAAAGTAACTATTGCAAAGAATGCTGATATAATAACAATGGAAGGAGCCAAAGTCTATATCATACCTTTCTTGAGTTCCATTGTGTAGCTTGACATAATCCAACAAGTCAGTTGTAGCATTATAATAGTTGTCAAAAATAATGCTACAACAATGCCACAACTGACTTGTTGAATTATGTCAAGCTACACAATTGAACTCAAGAAAGGTATGGTATAGACTTTGACTCCTTCCATTGTTATATTAACATTCTTTGAAATAGTTACTTTGTAGTTACCCCTCAAACATGAACTCAATGGTCGAACCTAATGCTAAACATTAACATGATGAACAGAAAATAGGCAACTTGATAGTTTTATTTATTGTGGCCTTTAGGTTTTTTTTTTTTTTTTTTTTTATGCATGGTAAAAATATGTCTAACAGCCACTTCATTCATCGAAATTGCAGCATTATGACTGAAGAGATTAACTTCTGTAATAATACTGTTCTGTAATGATTCCATGGGGTACTTAAGAGTTTACAGAGAAGTTTATAAAAACACTCGCAGCATGCAAACGTCTTCCAAGTGCATCATGAACTAAGTCACAATTTCCTTCGAAATCTATAGAAAATACCAAGAAACCTAAGTCAGCATTTTTAGATATGAAGATTTTTCCTGGCAACCCTTGTTACAGGGAGAATGTGCTAAGCTTGTTTTACCCCAAAACTTAATTTAAAAAAGATGCAGATTATGCAGAAAGTGATTTACATACAGCTGTCAGTTTATTTCTTTTCTGACAATTCAGAATAAAAGTTAATGTTAAGGAAGAATTCTGCAGTGATGCAGAAAAAACAAAATCCTCAGGGCTTTTTAAATTCATTTTTTATTATTTTTTTAAGTAGGACATTACACTTTTCCACAGGAAAATATTTCTTATAATATTTTCCAGCACTCAGCAAGTGAACTTTAGAGCATGAACAAGTAAAAGTTTCTCTCAGAAATGTCAGTCAGAGTGAAAGACTAAGATTTCTTATGAATCAGACTTTTTTTTTTTAGTGAGGCAATGTCCACATGATTCTGGGATTTGCAGTTTAGTTTATTATTGCTAGATGATACAGTATGCAATGTACAACTTTTTTCACGTTTTTCTAGATAAAAAATACCCTCAATATTTTTACTAATGGTTTTTATCAGACATTAGCAATGCAGAAAATTTGTTCAAGTTACTGCGGTTCACAGATAACTGCAGCATATACACAGCCACAAATATGCCACAGCACTTATAATACTTTCCAATAGCACAAAACTTAACTCTTTCAAAAATACATCAATATTGGATATAATAGTGCAAGCAAACATAAGCACAATGATAGAGGCAGTGACATCTAACCCTCCATCTGTGAAGAATACCTTAACACTACACATCTGTTTAAAGTACAACCCTATTCATCTCATTTACTTTTCACACTTTTCAAAGCCCTGTTTCCTGGTGCAACTTCTTATTAGTTTTACGAAAACCACCACTGTGTAAGTACCAAACATATCACTAGGTTAGAATTGCTACAGATATGAATGAAAACACAACCCTTCTCTATTTGTGTAAACATAGAACCTCATTTGAAAGCTTAAAAAGTTTAATAAAAGATTATATATAAATAACGGTCTGTCTAGAAAATAATACTTACTGATAGTATCTCAGGATTTGGGCAGGTTTGCCTTCTGTCTAACCATGACGTAGAAATACGATTACAGTGTTCCAAAACTTGACATGAACCACGTTCATCTTGACACCAACCACAGTTGTATTTTTCTGGCAACTCCAAACAGATACCACAACTGTGGGCCATGCCTGAACATCTGTATATTAAGACTACAAAAAAATAGTTCATTATTTTTATTTCATTGTGACAGCTCATTTGTTAACAACACAGGTGACTAAAATGAATCGTGATAAACAAAACAACATTCAATGACAATCAGTATATACTGGTCGTCTCACAGGTCAGTAAAATACATGTAAAAGCCTGGTCTTTTGGACATTTACTAAAATTAGTGCAGTCGGTAATGTTGTAAGTATCACACTGAAAGTAGAACTCCAAATTTAGTTCCCTTTTCTAGAAAATCAAGATTCCACTAGTGCTAATGCTGGTAGATGCCACAACACTATAGATAACAGGAGTCACACTAATGATACATTTTGTTCATGTTTAAAAAATAAGAAATAAAAATTATACCTATATATGAGGGGTGCTGATAAGTCCTTGGCTTTTCATAGAAAGAATGCAGTCAGGAATGGTTTCAATGCATTATTCTATTCTACATATTTGTTTCTGAGGTCAATGTCCTGTCGAGAATTTTCATGTTCGTAAATCTCAGGAAAACTGATCACTTCGCTGAGATTTACGGGGGAAAAAATATTAGTAAATAAATAAATAAATAAATAAATAAATAGAAAGAAAATTCTCTCTAGTCCACGCTTGAAAATTTCTGTTTGGAGGAGGCAGTGAAGTGAGGGAATAATGGCCATGTTCTTTCATTTCTCAGCCCTGACCAGACAAACAAAATTTCATGAAAAAAAAAAAAAAAAAAAAAAAAAAGGAAGGGGGAATAATAAGAATGAAACTTTTTTTTTTTTAGATTAATTTACTTTTTACTCTTGTAAGATAGATAGATAAAGGCGAGCAAGAAGTCACCATCAACCCTTTTCGAAAACAAAATTATTTGCTATTTATCACGGAATGAAGGGGAAGGCGTTTTGGAAAAATTTGTGCAAAGCCCAAAATCTTCCATTTCAGAGTTCACCATTTTATGCAGTTTTAGAAACCTCTGAGAAGTGTCACTAAAGTTCTCTTAAGCAAACGTCAGGCTATTTTTAGATCAGCATGTAGACAGGAGGGTACAGCGTCCCCTGCGTGGAGGTCACAGGTCACCCTGGCTGGCGTGGGGAGGTTCGTGTAGTATGCGGGACTGCTGTTGCTATGGAAAAATTAGCCAATGAGGGGTCAGCGGTTTTCAAGCACCCAGCTTTTTTGGAGAAAGCACCTCTTCTCATTGTTGCTGGCCAAGATGTAACATCTAAAAGAAAATACTCCAGTGACGGGCCAACCAGCCCGCCCGCCAGGATTTGTGCCTGGCCGGCAGTAAGAATGGCGGTGCAGCTTCTTGAAAATGCGTAATCCTGGCGTGGGCATGTGCCGTTATTCAAACCTCCAATTACACCGATAGAATGATTTCATTCAGCAATCTGAATACCTGAGCTGCAAGGTTTCTTCCTATGCTTCATTCTAATCCAAGAGGAAATCATCATCTAAAGAGGGAATTCGCCATTACCCTTGGGACCAGAAGTCCAGTGATGACAAGCCAGTCGCTGTGATGACCTGTACAAGAAGAGACCACCTCAGCGACACATAAGGAGAATAAACCTACGCCATCCCTAGCACTAAAATCTGAACTTGGTCAGCCTGTGAAAATTTTTGTTTCTCTCCAGGATGCCACGTCTAGGCTATGAGATCCAAGGAGAACCTCTGCGACCATGGAACTCGGTGAGAAAGTACCCTCGCGAACTGTTTGCTGAAGTCACTCGTTCGTCGGGTATGTGGTATGAAGATCAACACAAGGATGTGAAGACCTAGTGAGGCAGTGTACTAGTTTATACACATATATATATATCATCATCATCATCATCATTGTCAACCATTATCAATCCACTGCTGGACGAAGGTCTCCCCAAGTTTCCTCCGCAACGGTCTGTCTTGTGCCAGTCTCCTCCATGTCACTCCCGCATACTTTCGAATTTCATCCACCCATCTTCCATGTGGTCTTCTTCTGGGTCTTTTCCTGTCCCTTGGAATCCAATCTAAAATTTTGGCTGTCCATCGATGGTCTGTTCTTCTGGCAGTATGTCCAGCCCATTGCCATTTCAGGGATTTAACTCTGATCATGATGTCTTCCACTCTTGTCATTTTTCGGATCCACGTGTTCCTCTTCTTATCTCTCCTGGTTACACCAAGCATACACCTCTCCATGCTTCTTTGAGTTGTCTGCAGCCTTTGTATGTCTCTTTTAGCTAAGGTCCACGTCTCTGCACCATACGTAAGCACTGGAAGGATGCATTGATCGAACACTTTTCTTTTAAGACATAATGGCATATTGCTCTTGAAAATTATGCTGTTTCTTCCAAAAGCTCTCCAGGCAAGTTTCGTACGCCGATTAGTTTCTTTATCAATGTGGACCTCACTTGATATCTGCTGTCCAAGATAAACGTACGTGTCTGTTATCTCCAGCTTTTCTCCATCAATCGATAAATCTTCATTTCTTGTAAAAGCAGTGAACATCACTTTTGTCTTCTGAAAGTTCATTTTTAATCCCACTTCTTTACTCTTGTCAGCAAGTTCCTGCATCATACTCTGTAGCTCTGATGGGGTAGTTGCAAAAATGACTATGCCATCAGCAAAACGAAGGTGGGTTAGATAATCTCCATTAATCTTTATGCCTTTGTTTTCCCAGTTCAGTGATTGAAAGACATTTTCCAATGTGGCATTAAAGAGCTTCGGAGATATGGTGTCACCTTGTCTCACTCCTTTTCCAATTTTTATATATCCTGTTAAGTACTAAGACGATAGGAGCTCTTGCTTTGAGCTGCGCATAGGAAAAATTATTTGTCACTGGGTGTGGCTGTGTAGAATGAGTTTACAAAAGTAAATTTTAATGAGAGTAATGAGAAACTTACCTTTACTAGAAGGTCTGTTCTCTTTGAAAAAGATACATTTCATTGCATGTTTTTTCCCATTTTAATTTCTACGGTTGGTTTGGGCTTCTGGTGCGGCGGTTTTATGTTGTCTTCAACTTGTTCATTTATTTGACTGAGTGAGTAATTTATTAATCCTTACTGCTGCAATGATACTTGATCCAAGAAACCTCTTTTTTACTTAAAAACCTATAATTTCACTGATGTTAAATAACCCTAACCAGTAGTTTAATTAGCTTATAAAAATTACTATCCATACAACCTACTTGCATGACACATTCATAAACCATAAACTAACTTCTTATTTACAAACACCAAAACCATCTAACAAAAAAATTTTAAAACCTAAAATACAATTATTTACAACAAACTTATCTCATTGCCCTCTATTTAGAAACTCATCTCACTCTCTCATTCATGCACCACACCTCTGCCGTTCCCAACGTAGATTGCCTCTAGCAGCTTTCTACCCGACCAGGGTTGTCTTCAGGAGGCTAGGTGGTATCAGCCCTGCTATCACAGTACGAGTGAGTGATAGAAGCGATTTCCTGCGTCAGCCCATCTCCCACGTCATATTGAAAACTTTGCCACCGTGGCTCCATCTGTTAGGCACTGTAGTTAATAGTTTATTTTATTCTGCAGTATTTTTTTTTGTTCTATTTTTATTAGTTCTTTCCATTTTTCGTTAAGTATATTTGGGTCATTATGATTACATACTCGATCCCTATTTTTTTTTTCAATCAGCACAGATTCTGTAATACGCAAATGTCTTTCATTGTTACATGATTTAATTATTTTGATGTCTTCAAATTTCGAGTATCTTTGATTATCTAAGCAATACTGTATCAGTGCTGTTTTTGCTTCTTTTTTTTGCCAATTTTTTATGTGTTGTTGCAGGCGATGTTTTAATTGGTTTTTGGTACTCCCTATGTACGATATTAGTGGGATGCCTGTTATAGGTATTTCATAAACATCAGCTTTTTTCTGTATTATTAATCATCATACCTTTGACTGTCAGTACTTTGTTTCCCATCTGAATTCCATATTTGTGGCATAACTTATTTATCTCTGTGTATATTCCTGGAAGGTAAGGTAAAGCACCAACATATTGTAATTCTTTTTTCTTTTAGAGGATGAGGTATCTTGAATCTTAACTTGTACTTCATATATCCATTTATTTATTTTTTGTGGTGGATATCCATAATTAAATGAAATTTCTTTAATGTAGCTGATCTCTTCATTCCGGAATTCTTCTTTAGAGGAGTGTGTAATTGCTCTTTTAATTAATGTTTTAATGCTATTGCATTTTTGTGTATAAGGGTGTGTTGATGAATATGGAATCAGAACAGGAACATATGTTAGTTTTCTATGTACTTTATATTGCATATGGTCATTTTATTTTGTTTGATAACCTTAACATCCAGGTAAGGCAAGGAATTCTCTTCTTCATGTTCAATTGTTAATTGTATTGATGGATAAATATTGCTAAGTTATTGTGTCAATGTTTCCAGCTCATCTGTATCCATTTTGGTCAAGATGAAGATATCATCTACATATCTACAGTATATCAGAGGGGGATTTTGAATTTTGCTAATTATTTTTTGTTCTATGTTATTCATGATTACTTCAGCAAACAGATTTGATAGGGGGAAGCCCATTGGTCCACCGTAATTTTGCTTGTATATTTTCTCATTATATTTGAAGATATTATTTTCATATATATACAATGAAGTTGTTTTTAACTCCTGTAGTTGTATGTCATTCATTGATTGGTCCTGTTTCAATTTTTCAATAATGATATCAACCGCTTCAAGTACAGGTGTACTTGGAAACAACAACTTGACATCCATACTCACCATTCTGTAACTTCTCTTATATCTTGGTTTATATTCTTCAAGATTTCCATAAATTCATACGTGTTCTTTACAGTGTATTTTGTTTTCATAAATTTTGGTGATAAGAACCTGTAAATATTCTTCTCAAGTTCAATCAATGGTGAGTTCTTTTTGGACAATGAGTCTTATGGGTTTACCTTCTTTGTGTGTTTTAATTTTAGCAAACAATTGTGGGACTTTTGTACCTATTGGTGGTTTTGCATTTTTAATCTCATTAGGTAGGGTGCTATAGTTCCTGATGTTTGCCAAGTATCTTACGTGGCTATCTGTTGGGTCTTTTTTCAACTCAGAACACTGTAATTCTTCTATTGCTAATTCTACTTTTTGGTTATATTCCCCTGTATTCAGAATCACTATTTATGACTTGTCTTATCAGCCTCACAGAATTTGATGTTCCTATCTTCCCTTAATTTCAACAGCTGTTTTTTTTCATATTTTAGTTTATTTAAATAATAATTTCTATTATTTTTTTCATTATATTCTTTTAATATTATTCTGAATAGTTTACCACTGAACTCGTCCTTGTCTTCATTAGGGATGTTTCTGACGATATCCTCAAAATTTGGTATTAATTCTTTTGTTTTTGTTATCTTCTGTGGGAAAGCATATTTTTTTCCTCTCTGCAGTACTGCCCTCTGTGAATAATTTAGTTCGTGCGTAGACATATTCTGAAAAACTTCATAGTTATTTTCTTTCTGCTCATGACCTGTATGTTGGTCCAATAATTTATGCAATTTTGAAGTAATGTTGTTTTTTGCAGACTTTCTTTCATTTTCAACAATCTCGGAAAACTCTCTCAAAGTAGTGTCCAAAATTTCATTTTTCCATGATCCACAGAAATTTCTGTACGGGGTATTACTGATATCTTTCCATAATCTTAAACAGGTGGACTGAAGACCGAAGATTGTCCTTCTTTTATTCACAATTTCTGCACTTAATCTTCTTTTCTGGCACGTTTTTAATATTATCTCGTCTTTCTTATTCATTGAGGAGTTCGTTATTCTCATATATTTCGGGGTTAGATCAAAGTCTCTACATGCAATCAAAAATTCTACTTGTGTTTCAAATTTTGTTAATTTGATTTTTTGTTTTTTATATTCTTTCAAGCTATGCAATTCATGATGAGAGAAGCGATTTCCTGCGTCAGCCCATTACGGTTTGTGAATGTTCACGCAAGTAGGTTCAATGAATAGTAAGTTTTATAAGCCAATTAAACTACCGGTTAGGGTTATTTAACATCAGTGAAATTATAGATTTTTAAGTAAAAAAGAGGTTTCTTGGATCAAGTATCATTGCAGCAGTAAGAATTAATAAATTACTCACTCAGTCAAATAAATGAACAAGTTAAAGACAACATAAAACCGCCGCACCAGAAGCCCAAACCAACCGTAAAAATTAAAATGGGAAAAAACGTGTAATGAAATGTATCTTTTTCAAAGAGAACAGACCTTCTAGTAAAGGTAAGTTTCTCATTACTCTCATTAAAGTAATTGTAGGCACGTAAACTTTTGAATGGTTATAGTAATACTGTGACTTTTCAAACAAGGAATTAAAAATTAGTAAATTGTTTTTTCTCTCGGGAATTCAACTCAGGAAGGGCCCTATTTTTGGTTGTAACAGTAGTATTTTGTGAAAGCTCAACTTTGTACATTCTGTGCTAAAGTAAATAGTTTTTTTTTTTTAATATTGTTGAGGTTAAGTTAAAATTATTTTTGCAGTGGTTGGTTGGTTAGTTGGTTAATTAATTTTAATGGCGCAAGGGCCATGGTTGGCCAAAGAGCGCCAAACAAAGGACATCAAAACAAAACAAAATCAATAAAAAACGTACACAAGGTTAAAAACAGGCTGATGTGGTAAAAATGAAACATGAGAGTGAACAAGTTAAAATCAAGATGAGTTTAAAAAAGTCAATTTCTTGTAAAAACGAAAACACTGCTTTCATGTCGCAGGCTTCGCCAATAATAACTTGCAGCGTAGCTGCTCCTTTGTCCAACAGATGAGAGTGAAAATGACGAAAACGATGATCACAAAAACAAGTACACAAAACATGAAGGACAGTGAGACGACAGTTGCACGCCTCACACACCGGGACACTCTTGCCACACAGCAAAAAGCGGTGAGTAAAACGACAGTGCCCAATGCGGAGACGTGCAAGAACAACTTCCTCACGACGGTTCTTCCGCAAACTAGACTTCCATAGTCCGAGCTGTGATTTGATAGAATGCAGCTTATTGCTGCCCTGCTGAGACCACAGGGACTGCCACTCGTCCAGGAGAAATGTCCGGATCAAAGGTCTAAAATCGCGGAAAGACAGTGGCAGCCGAGCTGGCGACATGGAGGAAACAGACCTGGCAGATCTGCCAGCTCGTTACCCCGGATCCAAACATGGCCAGGAACCCAACAGAATCGGACCAGGAGCCATCACCCTCCAAAGTTCCAAGAAGACGACGGACATCATTAATGGCAGGTGAGTCCATGTCCTCCGGAGAAGATAAAACCTGGATGACGGACTGGGAATCAAAGCAAACCATAGCAGGACGATGTGATCGAGACTGTATGTGGCACAAAGTGAGGTGTACCGCACGCATCCCTGCCGAAAAGACGGTGGATTCAGGCGGAAGCCTCTCAGCATGTGAGGCATCGCCACACACAAAAGCGGATCTAACGACATCCCCGGACTTCGAGCCATCGGTGAACACAGGCACGAAATCCAGGTAGACAGACTGTAATTCAGCAAAGAGCTGCAGGTACACCAGAGCAGGAGTGGACGACTTTGGCCACACACAAAGAGAAAGGTCAGCCGTTGCTTGAATGGGCTGCCAAGGAGGTTGGTTGAAAAAGGTGGTCAAACCAATCCTGGACAAGCTTAGACCAGCATTGCGCACTATGGCAGACATCCGAATCCTGAACGTCGGAACACAGGAGGGGCGGTGGGAAAACAAGCGGACACAGTCCGGTTGGAAGATGGAACCATGCAGTGGATGATCAGGAAGAGATTTCAGTTTTGTATAAAACTGAAGAGACAGCTGCTTACGACGGATGCATAACGGCGGCTCATGAGCCTCCGAATACAGGCTATGCACGGGAGAGGTACGGAAAGCACCAGTACATAGCCGCAATGCCTGGTGATGGACGGGGTCCAAAGGCTTTAAAAACCGATGGACGCGCTGAACCGTACGTAATGCATCCGAAGTCTAACTTTGACCGAATGAGAGAGTGGTAAATGCGAAGCATTGAGCACCTGTCAGCCCCCCAAGATGTTCGAGAGAGGACCTTCAGGATACTCAATGACTTCGTGCACTTCACCTTCAAAGACTGAATGTGAGGCCGGAAGGTGAGCGCTCGGTCAAGAGTTAGCCCAAGGAACTTGGCTTCTGACACCACAGGGATGGTAGAACACCCCAGACGGAGGCTGGGGTCTGGGTGAAGACCCCGTTTGCGGCAAAAATGCACGCAAATGGTCTTCTGCGTCGAGAAGCCAAATCCATTTTGGGAAGCCCAGTGAGAGATCTTGGTAATGGCAGACTGGAGCTGTCTCTCGATGGTGCGCATGTTTACAGAGGCGCAAGAGATTTGCAGATCATCCACGCACATGGTTCCACGAACCGTCGGAGGAAGTAGTTGGAAAACATGGTTGAAACGAAGGATGAACAACGTAACGGAAAGAATGGAGCCTTGAGGTACACCCTGTTCTTGCGGGTACATCGCAGAGAGGGTCGACCCGATGCGCACACGGAAACTCCGGTTCTGGAGAAATCCGGCGATGAAAGATGGTAAGTTTCCCCGCAATCTGCACTCGTGCAGATCACGGAGAATGCCGTATCTCCAGGTACGGTCATAGGCTTTCTCCATGTCGAAGAATACGGAGACCATGTGCTGACGCCAGACAAACGCCTCCCTGACAGATGTCTCAAGGCGAAGATGATGATCGGTGGTGGATCGAGATTTGCGAAATCCACTCTGATGAGGTGAAAAAATGTGTTGAAATTCCAAATAAAAAATGAGATGAAAATTAATGATAAGCTCAAGTGCTTTGCAAAGGCAGCTCGTCATAGCAATGGGCCGGTAGTTCAACGGGTTGGTGGGATCTTTACCAGGTTTGGGAACAGGAACGACAATGGCAGTGTGCCAAGATTCGGGAAAGACATGCTCTTGCCAAATCCTGTTAAACAGGATTAGCAGACATTCAAGAGAGGACGGAAAAAGGTGCTTCAGCATCTCGTAATGGATGTTATCTGGTCCGACAGATGTCCGGCCGGACCTATTTAGAGCGGTCTTCAGCTCCACGGCAGTCAGCGGGCTGTTATAATCTGCGGAAGAAAACGGTCCAAAAGAAATCTTGGACCGTTCAAGCAGCAGCTGTAACTGCCGGAACGAAGCAGGGTAATTGCTGCTGCTGGACACCGAAGAAAAAGCGGTGCCCAGACAGTCAGCAATACCCTGAGCATCAGCAACCGTTCCTCCATCACTCTCAAGAATGGAGATTTCCCCAGATAGGTACTGTCTCCGAATCTTACGGATCCTGTCCCAAACGATCTTAGGGCTAGTATTGGTGTTAATCCCGGATACATATTGTATCCAGGACTCCCGTTGACTACGCCTACGAACCAAACGCGTGTAGGACTTGGCTTTCTTGAAAGCAAGTAGGTTCGCGTCGGTGGGGTATCGACAAAACCTACCCCAAGCCCGATGTTGTGCCTGACGAGTTGCCATGCAAGTGGAATTCCACCAAGGTCTCTGGCAACGTGGAAGTTTAGTCGACGTCCTGGGGATGGTAAGTTCTGCTGCTTGCACAATACAATCCTTTACCGCCGCAACAGCGTCATTGACCGTTCCTAAGGTCACCATAGCTAGAGTAATAAATGCTGAAGCCGTGAATGTGTCCCACTTGGCTCGATCAATATTCCATCTAGCAGGGCGAGTAGGGTAACGGTACCCGCCACTCGCTAGACGGAGAAAGATGGGAAAGTGATCGCTGCCAAGGGGATCACCAGACATGCTCCAGGACCAGGCAGGATATAATGATGATGAACTCAGAGACAAATCAATGGCTGAGTACGAGCGGGTGGGTTCATGAAAATAAGTGACTGCCCCGGTGTTGTGGAGACCTCTAGAGGGACGGTGTTGGAGAGAAGGGACTCAACAACACGGCCCCTGGAGTCTCGAGTGGTAGAACCCCACAACGGATTGTGTGCATTGAAATCTCTTAAAATGAAGAAAGGAGGCGGCAGCTGGTCAGCTAAATCTTCCAGATCCGAAAGGCTTACAGCTTTATCTGGTGGTATGTAGATGGAACACACCATGAACAGAGTGTTCACAGATAGTCTCACTGCCACTGCCTGCAAAGTCGTCCGAAGGGCAACTGCAGTGACAGGAGCACCATGAGGAACAACGACAGACACTCCTCCACAGGCCATAACGCCGTCCTGGTGATTCTTGCGGAAAAGGGAATGTCTCCACAGCGAAGGAGTGTCCGTCGTGCGAAGCTTTGTCTCCTGGAGACAAACGCACACAGGTGTGTGCGAAGACAGTAAGCCTTTCAAATCATCAATGCGTGATCGCAGACCTCGGCAATTCCACTGAATGAGTGTGGCCATAATGAAAGAATGAAAAAGACAGACGACTAGAAAGTCTCCATGTCGTCAGTCACCTCCAATCCATCAGCAGTGTCTGGAGGTAACACAGGGCTGTGTTTACCCCCTGTGTTGAGAGGTGGTTTTTGCCTGCTCTGTTTCGGGGAGGATGAGCCTGGTTTCAACTTTTCCGGCTTTTTCTTTGCAGTGCCCTGGGTCCCTGTGTTGGCAGAAGATGTTTTCGGCATAGAGGAAGGTTTAGGCGACGATGTTGATGTCGCCTTGGATGCAATGCGGCGAGACTTCAGCGCTTCCAATCCAGCAGCAACGATGTCCTCAAAATCATAAGGACACCGCGCTGGGACGGTCACCTCAGTCTGGACCGCCACTGAAGCCTTCTGCACCACAACTGAAGCATATGACCGCCGGCCAGGTTGTAAAGGGGCAATCCGCCGTCTAGCCTCGGGATACGAGAGACGCTCAGTTGTCTTCAGGCGTTGGATTGCCTGTTCCTCTATCCACTTTATCCACTTTGGACACTGCTTAGAAGATGCAGGATGAGTCCCTTCGCAGTTGACACAATGATCAGACTCTGCAGAGCATTCCGCCAAAGAGTGTTCTGTGGAACCACAGCGACCACACTTTGCAACATTACGGCAAGACTGCTGGGAGTGACCATAATATGCTGGCACCTGAAACATCGCAAGGGGTTCGGGATATAAGGTCGAACATCAAGCGGTAAATAACCTGCCTTGACGGAAGTAGGCAGGGTTGGAGACTCAAAAGTTAGGATGATGTTACGGGAGGGAATAGATTTCCCATCCCGCCTAAAAAGAATTCGTCAAACCCCAATGACATGCTGTTCACCAAGTTCCTCCAGCAATTCCTCATCGCTGCACTCAAGCAGGTCGGGAGTTGACAACACCGCGAGAGGAATTGAGGTAACCATGGGGAGAAACCTGAACAGAAATGCCAAGCAAAACGGTCGTTTCCAGCAAGGTGGCACTGTGGCGTGGATTAGAGGTTTCCACGAGAAGATCCCCTGAAGGGAGCTTCTTGACACTCTTTGGAGAGCCAGCAACGGCCTGCAGAGCATTGTTGATCCAGAAAGGACTCTTGCTACTGAGTGACTGTGAAGAGTCACCAGATTTTATTAAAAGAAACAGAGCATTGCATTGAGTTGAGACAAGTTTCTTTGTGGAGGAAGGTGTATCATCCTCCACAGGGCGCTTTAAAGTGGTAGCATGGGAAACACTTTGTGTTGCCATGAAGAAGAGAAAAGATTTGTCCGCCGACCTCCCCACCCACTACCGAGCCCAACGAGGGAGAGCCGGAGGTCCGCAAGCCCAAGAGGACGCAGGACACGGCTCTAGGGATAGTCAGCGGATATAGCAAGTTGGTAGGGCAGACATACGCTCGGCGTGCACCCAGACTTTCCCGTGCCCGGGGAACACCTCTTTGGCATGCCCACCCTACCCCCAAACTCACCCTGCCGAACAGAACGACAAGCCGCTAGAAGTCTGGACGCCACTCGGCCACAGACTTCCTGACTAGGAGTGGGTTAGCTCCCAGCCTCCCGTTTAGGGTGAAGCAGAGGGCAAAGAGGAGTGTTGGCATCTGGAGACAACTACAACCCGGCCCCCAGATACCGCAGCCTCCAGCATCCCCGTTTCCACCTGTACGGGTCACCGCACACAGCAAACGTGCAGGTAGGTCTAAGCTAACCAGCTCCGGAAAAACAGAAAATATAACAGAAAAGACAGGGGAGGGAACGAGGAACAAAACCTGGAGCTGGCGCCTCATCACAACCTCAGCAGCCTACAACTGAGGCGGGTACATGGCAATATATGAACTAAAGACGAAAAAGCAAAATTATAAGAGAAAAACGGCTCGGGCCGTGGGGACGCCATCCCCCAACAGCTGGATGAACATCTGTCCCTTCGGTGATGTTATCGTTCAAGGGTTAACGAAATGTATACCGTCACAAGGTGAGCTCGGGCGGTGGGGGCGCCGCTCCCCAAATAACTGGAAAACCAGTTATCCTCGTGCTGGGTTTTTGCAGTGGAGCAGTACATGTTAAATGTGTAATATAATGAAATAAAAAAAACTGTCATTATTAGGACAACTATTCAGACCCCACGATTCCTTTACTCTGCCTCTGTTTACCCCCTTGACTCACAATAATGCCCAAATCAGGCAGGTATGTGTCAACTATTGTATTGCACACGAAAAAAATGTCCTCAGAATAAAATGCATAATTATTAACAGAAAAATGTTAAAACTCCTTAAATAAAATTTTTACCTTAAAACATATGAGCATTAATTTATGTTAGTTGTGCTTTGTGTTTCTTCAGATTTCTCAACTGAGGAATAATCACAGGATTCACAGGATAAAAAAATGTAGTGAAAAAATAATAGCTCCAAATATATGCAGGGAGGGAATGTTTCATGAATTTCGTCCCATATAGAATGAGTACAATACTACCATTTGCATTATTTGAAAGGTTTAACCTTTTTTTTTTAAAGAACTTGTGAAACCTAAAAACATATATGTACTCATGTGCAGATTATACTTACAGGTTTTCTCATTTATTTATTTATTTATTTTTAACATAGAAAATCCTCTCAGTTAAAACTGAAATTAGTTCTGCAAAGCGCTTGTAAACTTCATACTCTTGGAAACTCAAATTCTTGGGCTGATAAGCACCGAGTTTTTTTAAGTGAAGCTTTTCGACTCAAATTCTTGGGTTGATGAGCACTGTGTTTTTTTAAGTGAAGCTCAAACTAAAAATTTTTGGGGTGATAAGCACTGAGTTTTTTTAAGTGAAGCTTTTCTTCCAGATTTAAAGCAAAGAATGGAGATTTTAACAAAATATCCACTCCATTCATTGTAATCAACAAGCAAAAAGGTCACGACACAAAGGAACAACACATCACTGAGAGAGACACACACAGAAAAAACAACTAACTGAACTTTGAGCTTGGTCTGGGTAAGCTCCTCTGTCAACCCACGGCGTTAAGGAAATGGATACTCTCCTGGCCAATCAAATTAGCGCGGGGCTAGATACACAGCTTTTTTTGCACACGCGTTAAGGCAATGTTGTATGTAGGTCATCATACAGAATGAGACTGGGAGGAAATTGTCTCCTCTTCGCTTGCGTAGTGATGTTACTGGGGCCTGTTGGAGCTGGCCTCAATAACCTCACACTCTGAATGTGATCTCTTTCCTCTGGGAATAGTTTTTCGTTTTTGAAGGAAACTTTTCCCTTAGGTAATGGTTTTTGAAGAGAAAGGTTTATCACCATGTAGTTAAGAGAGAGAATAAGAATCAGGGAAAAAAAAATATATATATATATATATATATATTTCTAAAAATAGAAATTTTTAGGTGGGGCCCGGCTCCTCTGGCCCCTAATGACAAACCAACCGATATATATATAGCTAGCTGGGTGTGGAAAAGTTGTCAATATCATTTTGTCAGGTCTTGTATGTGTGGTCAAGTAATAGCTAGCATGGGAAACTCCTATCCTGTTCTTTTTATTTCTTGAGATAAGCTAAAAAAATGATGTAATGTTTTTTCTTTTGGTAACGAGAGTATATAGTATCAAAATTGTGTTATAATCTATCAGGAAAAAGCAACTCCTCAAACCAGTAATTAGTAGTATTATTGAAATTTAACTCTGTGTGTTTAGCAATTTTTAATATTGTATAAATTGCATTTGGTAGTAGTAAGCATAAAGTAATGGACATGCAACATTTTTTGTCCTACGAGGAAATAGTGATTTTGGAGTTGGGTTAATAATGGGATTAAAATATTTCTGTAATATTTGATAGAAGTGTGGGGGCTGGTGCATTAGGAGCCAGTGGATTTGAAAATTTGAGTTTGCATAAGGGGGAGGATATCAAAGAAGGTATGCAAACAGACTAGGACTGTCTGAAAGTGAGGCCTGTTCATTACCTGCGTACAGGGGATTTCTTCGCAAAGGGTGTGATTTCTGGAAATGGAGAGTGCTTCGAGAGGTGATAGTGATTTCTGAAAATAGAGTGTTTTCTGGAAAGTGAGATTTATGTGGATTTTTTTCCTAGAGATAATGTGAGTTTCCAGATGGTTTTTCTCTGGGAGCTGTGTGCCTGGAGTGAGAATAGTTTTTTTTTTGGGGGGGGGGCAAGAGATCTCTTGCAGGAGAGTTTTTCCTTATGTGGACATACTTCAGGTACTGAAAGGGTGCTTATGAGGATGAATTGGGGGATTCGTCTTCGGCCCCGAGTAAAACTGTCGGCCAGTAACGAGCAGCTCCTGTCAAGTTGCGTTTGAGTGTTGTCCCAAAGACAGTGAGCGAGGAAAGAAATTACAGAGTAATGGGTCACGCATATTGACTTTCCATTTCGTTGCATAGGCTTGTTGGCTTTCAACCCAATTTCTCGCCTTTAGCCTGATTGATATTTTCTCCGAGATGTCAATTTTTATTTTCGGATTTGCAAATTTTCCTGTTTGTGGAAGATTGTTTACTAAAGTAACTTTTGGTTATTTACAAATTTTTGCTCAGTTACTGAAATTTTAAAATTCATGTTGGTTAAGGAAACTGGTTTGAGGGGTCTGTTCGAAAGGTTAAATGAAATCTGTATTATATGTACAATAAGCTATAAATTCATGGATGGATGGATGGATGGATGGAGAGAGAGAGAGAGAGAGAGAGAGAGAGAGAGAGAGAGAGAGAGAGAGAGAGAGAGAGAGAGAGAGAGAGAGAGATATTACACTTCAGCTGTCAAAACTTATCTGCAGTGTTTATGTTATGTTCCCTAAGTCAAAAGTATTTGTGTGTTTTTGCAAATCTTGATTTTCTGGGTGAAATATGTTCTCAGACCACCCAAAAGGGATAAATTTGATTCTTACGTCATAGAAGTGTTGTGCAAAAATCTAAATAGTGACGTAATAGCTAGATTTGAGTTTAAGTGAGATTACTGCCTGTAAAAGTGGCCAATGTGAAATTCAGGGTAGCAAATTAGTATTTGCTGGCAGAAATGTGTGTTCTTCCTTTCTGAATTATAGAAATACATCAAGTGTGTGTCATCTGATTTTTTTTTTTCTCATTTTATAAGGCCGAGTTGCCAAAGGTTAGAAATTTCAAAAATGTGAAAAGCTGATTGTGTTCGAACAGAAACCAAGTGTTGACTTGGGTATTCTTTGATTGATGGAAACACCTTGTTGTTGTTTTTTAAGTTTTTGGTTAAGTTTGTGCAATTTTAAATGCAGGCCAATTGGCCTTTCAAAAACCCAAACCTTGTGCAGTGAAAAATTAGTTGACTCAGTTGAAATTCATCGCAGGGTCACATGCTCATCCACCTTAGCTTGCCTAAGGCTGGAAACGTCCTTGGAAGTTTGTTTATTTAATTAATGCATTTTGTCCTATCCACTAAAATTGATCATCGCAGCCTCAAAAGTTATTACATGTGTACATTGTATACCATCTAATTTTTAGTGTTTACAAATTTGGTACACATGTAAACCAATAATTACGTATTTTACACTTGCAGGTGTCTCAACTCATCGAACATTCAAACAACGCAAACCTTCAATAATAACTTTTGGAATTTTCAAACATCAGTGTTGCATTTTATTTATATTTCAATTTATCATGGCCTTAAGTTACTTGAATTTACTTTTTGTTTCGAAATGCATCCACCCATCTCCCAAATTTTAATTTTCACCCTAAATACAACATTTACTTTAATTTTGTCATTTGCATAAATGTAAATAGTAATTACACACACTTAGCAATTTTCACCATAACATCAATACGACTGACACCAGCTACTAAGCATTTCAAACAAAATCTGATGGTATACCTGGTATGGCATTGGAAATGGACTGGAATTTTACACCCTTCATATATTTCTTCAATTTAGGGAACAAATAATCAAAAGATGCCAAATCCAGTGAGTAAGAAGGATGTTTCAACAGTTCAAAGTGAATTTCATTAAACTTCGCCTACACGATACCAGCTGTGTGGGCAAAAGCAATGTCCTCCCCTGCAAAAATACTTCTTTTGAAAATTTCTCCCTGTGTTTTTATTTCAGTACTAGCTTCAGTTTGTCGAGAAGGAATGTGTAGGGGCGAAGAATTAATCGCTCACATAAACTATGTAATGGACGCTAATTTACATAATTTATAGAGACTGAAATATTACGGAATTATGTGATGTAAATATTCCAGTATTTCATGTAAATGTAAATATTCCAGTATTTCATGTAAATGTAAATATTCCAGTATTTCATATAAATGTAAATATTCCAGTCAAGCTCATGTGTTTGAAGATCACCTGTGAGAAACTATTAATGATCGCCATTTTGGGCGAAGACACGCACGAAAACAATGTTGAAATAACAAGACGCCAGACGTCTGAGGAATGCAGTATTTCGACAACATTCTAATGTATACCGTTCTTATTCTATGTATTCACAGAGGCCACAGCTATTGTTCCTAGCCAAGGCGATCTCAGGTTTGCAGGGGACGCAGAAGCAGGAAAGGTTCAAGGACGCTTTGGGGTCACGCAAGAAAAGGTCAAAGGTCAGGTTAGAAATCGGAAGGGTGTAGGGGGCTACAGAGAGGGGTGAGACAGCTAATCTTTGAGCACGCTCCACACCAGGGAAGCACGTGACCACCGAAAAGAGGGAGGAAAGCAGGAGCCAATGGGGAGCGAGGAAGTTGTATATTCGGAAATTTTACGTCGGAGAAGAAGGAATTGGCATTGAGTGCTCGTAGGAGCAGGAAGTTTTTTCGTGAGGTGTAGAGTCCGGGAGATGGACTCTGTGAAGTCCACGCATGCTGAGATGAAGCATTAAGCCTTTTATTTTTCGTTGGAGAGAAGAGTGCGGCGTGTACGAAATGAAGCAGGCCGGGGAAGGCTCTTGTTTACATGATAGGATAAGCATTTAGGGAACAAACTGACTTTTGAGTAAAGCTCATGAGATGGAAGACGAATTTTTCAAAGTACTGAGTCGGTAGCAACTGAAGTAGCCCATGCTAGAGAACAATAGTGGCCGAAACCTGAAACAATAAAATTGTTAAGTTTAGTACTTGGGCCTAATGAATATTTTATGCCTCAATGTTTGTCTACTATTCAACCCTCCCCTCTCTTGAATAAAAGATATATTTATAAAAAGCTGAGAGAGAAAGAACAATGGGCTATCATCAGCATTTGCTGACAAATAGTTTTATTTGTAAAAAGAACCTTATTTTATTTCGCATGCTGTGGGACAATCTTCTCAACACGTGGGAGCAAGGTTGGCATAAGCATATGCTAATTAACATACGAGCTCCGTTCCTACAGAATGTATGATATGCTGTTGTCATAGTGGCACCCTTTTCCAGGTAGTCCACTAGCATTGCCCAGTCCTTGTTCCAGAACACAGATGCTATCTCCTTTGCTGCAGACTTCTGTGCTTAGAAACTTTTTTGGATGAGCAGAACAACTCTGTCTTCATTCTTTAGATTATTCCTTGGACTCCAGATCATACACATGCACCCATGTTTCATCCATGGTTACCGACTGAGAAAAGAAATTGTCAGAAGTTTGCTGAAAACACTGCAACATTTCCTTAGCTGCTCCAATCTGATGACTCTTCTGATTCACAGTGAGAAATTCAGGCACCCATTTGGCCACAAGCTTCTTCCTGCCAAGCATCAAATGGATGATGAATCCAACACATTCACAGGACATCCTCATAATATCTGCTACCTTCCCTCCCCCCAGATATTCTTTGGTTTTCCAAAATGATGCTAGCAGAGAATATCCACATTTTGTGGAATGGTGACTGCAACATGCCTTCCTGGACAATCATCATTCCTACTGCTGAAATGTCCTGTCTTAAATTTGGTAATCCAGTTTTTAACTTGGGAATAGGAAGGACACTGATCACACACTTAATGTATTTGATCTACAGCAGTGTCTGGAGAATGGAAGACTAAAAAAAAAAAGTCATGGGGTCTGAGGAGTCACGGTACATCTTGTCCTGTACCGACAGCAAGCAGAGTTCGGCAAGAGCTGCATGAAGCAATGGACTCAGCTTGCCTTGTAAAAATAGCTCAAGGTTCTGGAAGTGGTGTCATGGTGTGGGGCTTGTTCTGTTGGTATGGTATGGGTCCCCTGATATTGCTGGAAGGTCAGGTTCCTCCAAGAATTATCTGAACATTATCGCCACTCCAGTCCATTGTGCAATGTTGACTTTTTATCCAGCAGGTTACAGCTGTTTCATGGATGACAATGTAGCTGTTTATTGTGCAAGATTTGTTCAGCAGTGGTTCAGCGAGCATGACAGAGACTTCCACAATCTTTCCTGGCCATCAAAAAGCCTGGATGTGAACTCCATTGAAAATGTATGCAACATGTTAGGAAAACAAATCCAGGAGCAAAGTCCTCTTCCATCAAATCTGAGCCAGTTCAAAGACTGTCCTTCTGGTGAACATATGGTGTGCTGTAGATGTACTCCAGCACTTTTGTGGAATCTATGCCAAACTTCATACATGCTGTAATTCAGGCTAAAGGAGGTCCTATATTGAACAAAAGTTCCTAATTCAGTGGCCGGTATGTGTATGTTAAATTTTGAATTTCAGATTAGCACAAATATATGGCTCTTTGATTCTTTTATACACAATCTGGTGTATAACTTTGAGAGAATTGAGACACTGTTTTCTTGAGACCATGAAATACATGATGCAACTGAAAATTTACAAAATGATGTTAACAGTTCTCTTTTTCTTTGAATTCAAGAAATTTGAAAAAAAAAAAAAAGAGTAATGATAATTTTACTCGACACTAATGCTATATCAACTAGTGAACAAACTGTTTTGAAAAGAGCAATGCCTATAAGTAAAGAATGTTAACAGGGATATTGAGTACAAAACAAAATCTTACTCGGATTTATTACCTAGTATTTAAAGGTAAGGATTTTTTTTTTTTTTCATATACTGAAAATATGAAATCATACACAATTTCGTAACCTAGTCTTCACAATGAAATCAGAATTAAAAAGTAATAATACAAAAGTCAAAATAGACACTGGCTTAAGGCAGCAAACAAAATATTCATGTATGCATTAAGTCTTACATTAAAAATCAGCACAATCTAAAATTAAAAGTTTTTTTTTTCTTCTTGGAGGCATTCAGAATTTTAAAATAGTATTTAACATTTTGAAATTACTTTTGACATTTTTTAAGGTCTTCCCCTAGAAAAACAGAACTACTTCCACTATATATATTATCTTCTGACCCATGTTTCATTTGTCAAAAAAAAAAAAGGGGGGGGACATGTCAAAGCCAAAGACTTATCAGCAATTCCTTGTATCATCATCATCATCATCAGATAGTTTAGTTTAAAGTGAACAGTGGATTTTCATACATCTTGAAATTGCAATATTGTAAATTTGGTATAGCATAGACAAATCAACTTTCACTTTCTGATACCCATCTTGAGCACAAAAGACATTAAAAAACAAAACAAAAAAATAAATGCTTCATTTCAAATGCAAATACAACACACTATGCATGCGGGCAATCTTAGTAAGAGATGGGTTTGCCTCCTCGGGGTGCTCCGTGGGAACAATGGCACACTGAACAGCAACAAGGGCCTCTGAATTTTGGACAGGTGCCAGCTAGTTCTGTGTGACATTGGCAAAAAGACCCCAACTCACTGGGTTTTGTTCCAGAATCCTTAGGTTGAATGACCAACTGGAACCATCAGCTGTGGGCTAATCCTCCACACTGATGTACTTACCTGATTACAAAAAATGCAAAAACTGACTCAAGTGTGGGATATGGTGGACCTACCGCACTTGAGAAGGATGGTCCACCACGGTATCAACCTGGAACTGGAAAAAGGCGAATGAGAAAGAGATCTTGGCTCAGTGAGTGTAAGATTGGTGTATGGAATAGTAGAGGTATAAATGGCAAGATGAACGAGGCGATTGAGGAAATAAATAAGTAAAGGTTGGATGTGCTGTGTGTAAGTGAAACCAAAAAAGAAGGAAATTGAGATAGAAGAAGTGAACGGAATGGAACGGTGAGTGTGTGGTCTGGAGTATTGGATAATGTGAGAGAACAGGCTGGTGTAGGTGTGATTTTAAGTGAAAATATGAAGAACAACTTGACTCACTATAGTTGCATAAATGAGAGAATTCTTTGGATTCGTTAGAAAGTGAAACTTCAGAGAATAATAATTGTTCTAGTGTATGCTCCTTGTGACTCTGAATCTTCCGATAGGAAGGAAGATTTCTGGAATGAGCTAAAAGCTGTTTTGAGCCAGTTTGGTGTTAAAGAGAAAGTTATAATAGCAGGGGATTTCAATGTTAGAGTAGGTGTGCAAAATCCAATTTCTGACAATGTTCTGGGTAAGTTTAATGATCCTTGTGTGAATAATAATGGTGAAAGATTAATTGAACTCTGCATTGAGAATGGTTTGTGTGTATCTAATACATTTTTCAACCACAAGTACTGTAAATCCACACATATACTTGGGAAAATCTTACTATCAGTCAAAAGAGTGTTATAGATTTTGTTGTTTACAATCAGCGTCTGAAACACTTAGTTGTTGACACTCGTGTGATGAGAGGTGCGGATGTTGGTTCTGATCATTACATGGTAGTGTCACGAGTGAAACTGAATGAAGGTTGAAAGGCTCCCTGAAAATCATCAGCGTTATTCTGATGTACTCAGAGAATGACTGAGGGAGCTGAAGTCTTGTGAGAGAGATGTAGAAGAGAAGTGGGAATGTTTTAAGAACTGTGTTGCCACTGCTGCTGCTGAGATCTGTGGCACCACAATAGTGGGTAACAATAGAGGTGATGCTTGGCGGAATAGTGAGATTGAAGAGGCAGTAAAGAGAAAGAAGGAAGCCTATTTGGGAAGGTTGCAAGGTAGAGTTTCTGTGGATGAATATCGCTGTAAGAAGTGTGAAGCCGCTAAGCTGGTTCGCCAGACTAAGGCAAAAGATAGGAAGGCGAAGGTGGAAAGGCATGAATTGGCTTTTGGAAAGATAGGAAGACTTTCTGGAAGTACACGAGACTCATGAAAAATAGGGGAAACAAAGTTGTAAGTCGTGTGAAGAATAGGATCGGGAAAATGATATTGGAGCCCAATGAGTTAAGTGAAAGATGGGGTGAATACTTCTGTGAGTTATTAGAACAGGAAAGCAAAGGTGATTCTGAGGCAGAAGCAGATGATGTCACAGTGAAGGATGGAAGCACAGGAGGATCTCAAGAGAAGAGGAGTGTAAAACTCTAAAATCTCTTCAGAATGGTAAGGCTACGGGAGTTGATGGCATAACTGCAGAGATGTTGAAATAGGGTGGTGACTCTGTAATTGACCGGTTAACTGAAATCTGCCAGTTGTGCTGGGAGTTAGGAATGGTATCTTGGGATTGGAAGGATGCTATCATTGTTCTTTTGTATAAGGGAAAAGGTGATCAGACTGACTGCTAGAACTATTGTGGTATTAGCCTAATGAGTGTGCCAGGGAAAGTGTTTGGTAAGGTCATTATTGAAAAAGTACAGGGTCTTACATCAGAGAAAAAGTGGGATGTTCAGAGTGGTTTTATGCCTGGTAAAGGCTGCACTAACCAAATTTTTACATTACCGACGATTAAAAAGTATCTGGCAGTTGGTAAGGAAGTATTTGCTGCCTTCATAGATTTAGAGAAAGCTTACGACCGAGTAAATAGAACACTTTTGCGGAAAGTATTGGATGAATATGGTGTTATTGGGAATCTACTTAATAGTGTAAATAAAAGCCATGTATGCTGGCAGTAGAGCTTGTGTACGAGTGAATGGTGTTTTATCAAAATGGTTTTCTATTGGTGCAGGAGTCAGACAAGGTTGTGTAATGTTACCATGGCTGTTTAATTTATTTATGGATGTGTGCATGCATGCATGATGCCAAAAGAGATAATACTGGTTTATGTCTTAGTGATATCCGTGTGTGCAGATTGCTGTATGTTGACGACACTGTCCTGTTGGCAGAGAGCAAAAGTGAGTGGCAGAGTATGTTGTCCCAGATGTATGAAGTTTTCATGAAATTCAAACTGAGTATACAGTAGTGGTCAAAATTGTGGAAACCTTTTGGAAAAAGTGTATTTTTGAGGTTTGATGGCTCATAACACCACTTTTTTGGAGTAATACCATGAAATTGTATATCAATGGAAAGATAATTTTATCAAAAATGTAATGCAACATCATTTGTTCCATTATCTGTACTCTATGAAAAGTTATACACAAATAACCAGCAAAAGGAAGCACAACTTGATTAAGCTGATATGAAGTAGCTTTCCTTCATTTGAATGTAGCCAATGAGCATGAGTGTTTAGAGAGCCAATCAGGTGTCATCTTATTTTGGCAATGAGCAGATCAGGTCACAGTAGGATTAAGCTATTCATTTCATCTATTGGAGCTGACAGGGGGACATTTGTCAGTGTGTTATGTGACTGCTATCAAGTTGGTTGGGGTTTTTTGTGTTCTTTCATTTAATAAGCTTGTAAAACGTAATAAAATGAAAGAAATGGCACAAAGAGTTGACTGATCACCCAGAAAGCGATTTAAAATAGTACTATTAAGTGAACAAGGCTTCAGTTATGAAGAAATTAGAAGAAAAATTGGTGGAAACTTAACCAAAGGTGGCATTTCAAAATTTTTGAAGAGGTACAAGGAGACTCCGTCACTACCAAACCAGACTGGTAAAGGCCGGATGCACAACAGCAAGTGATGTTAGAAGAATTAAGAGACTGTGCCTAAGTGACAGAAGAAAATCATCTGGGTGTATACAAGATGAAATGGCACAATGCAATGTGAAGTTGAGTGCAAGGACTGTTCGGCGCAGACTGCAGGAATTTGGTCTAAAAGCTAGAATTCCACGAAAAAAGCCATTTTTATCTCTCAAAGGTTGAAAAGATTAAACTGGGCTAAAACCCATGTTATCTGGACGGCTGAACAATGCGGTAGTGTTATTTGGAGTGATGAGACCAAAATCTCCCTGTTTGGTAGTGATGGCATAAAGTACGCAAGGAGAAGAATCGGAGAAGATTTGCATCCTGATTGCATTACATGTACCGTGAAACACCCAGTTATTGTTATGATCTGGGGTTGTATGACATCAAAAGGTGTGGGTAGAATTTGCGTGATTATTGGGATTATAAATGGCCAAAAATACATTTAATGAAATACTTGAGCCCAAACTGAAGCCTTCTGCACATGATCTTTTCCAAAATAATGAAGCATTTATATTTCAATAGGATTCAGCTCCATGTCATGTTGCTGCTGTGTGCAAAAAGTGGTTTCAAGATAATCATATTCCACTACTCGAATGGCCTGAAAATAGCCCAGACCTCAACCCCATCCAAAATATATGGAGTCTACTAAAGAAAAGTTTTAGTCAGAAGCAACTCAGCGATAAAACCCAAATAACAGAAGCAATAATTCAATCTTGGTTTCACATTATAACAGCTGCAGAACTAAAAACTTGGTTCACTCCATGGGAAGACGTTGCAAGGCCGTAATTAATGCTAAAGGTTACCCAGTTAAATATTAACTGACATGGTGAGAATTCTTGTATATATCATTTTTTTTGTGTGTTTCATTTTTCTTCTTTATAACTGCTGTTCTAATATAAAATCCTTCATAAATGTTATTGCATTACATTCTTGATGAAATTATATTTCCATTGATATATAATTTTATAGTATTACTCCAAAAAAAGTGGTGTTATGAGCCATCAAACCTCAAAAATACACTATTTCCAAAAGGTTTCCACAATTTTGGCCACTACTGTAAATAAGGGAAAAGCCAAAGTTATGGTTTTTGAGAGAAGAACTGGCAGTACTGAATGCAATATGTCTAAATGGCACAGTGATTGATCTCGACCAGGAAGCATGTTTGACAGAGAGAACAAATTGGATGGTGAAATTAGTAGGAGAGTGAATTCTTCATTGAAAGTCATGGCTGCTTTGGCAGGTTTTCACAGGAATGATGGGTTCTCTGAGAGTCCCACATGGCTGTGTATGAAAGTGTAACTGTTCCTACTTTGATGTATTGCAGTGAAACCTGGGTACCACAGAAGAAACATTCGAGTCATTTGTGTGCTGGAGAAATGCATTACTTACGAAGGGTTTGTGGCAAAACACGCTCTGATTGTGTGAGGAATGAAGATGTATTGCAGTTGTGTGATGTGAAGCAAAATGTTGTTAGCAAGGTAGAGACTAATATGCTTTGGTGGTTTGGCCATGTTGAAAGAATGAGTGATGAGATGCTTACTAAGAAAATCTTTTTAGCCCAAGTGGCAGGAAGGAAAAGCAGAGGAAGGCCAAGGAAGCCATGGGAGGATCAGATTCAGGAGTGTCTGCATGAGAAAAAGATTATGAGTATGAAGTATAGAAGATCTTGTGTACGATGTGTGATGGATGTCAGCGAAGCCCGAGTTGGGTGTCAAGATCGCTGTAAATGGAGAAGTTTGATACAGCAACAGTAAGTAAAAATTATCTGGTAGTTTTGTGTTTCTTTGTGGAGCTAACCTCTGAATCTCAGAAAACAGCTTAGTGATATGTATGCATGCAAAGCATTTACTTATACACGATGTAGACAAAAGTATTTGGACACCTAGGTCAAACAGAAACACGAGCATTTATTCGCCAAAATCAGAACATAGTTGGCTTACCTTTGGCTATTATGACAGCAGCGACTCTTCTAGGCATGCTTTCCATGATATGCTGGAGGTCTGTATCAGAATTTCCCACCATTCCTGCAGCAAAGCTTTTGTCAGAGCTGTCATAAAAGGTCTTATTGGCAGGAGATCAGATTCGGTGTTCCAGCATTTCCCACAGATTTTCTATTGGATTTAGATCAGAACTTTGGGTTGATCAGTCTAATAATTTGGATGTTCTGCTCTTCAGACAAGTCCTGGACAGACCTAGCAGTGTGGTAAGGCACTTGAGCTTGCTGAAACAGGCAGGAATCTGTGCTGAAGTACTGCCACAGCGAAAGTGGTGCAGAATTGTTCAGATTACTTCGCGGCTGGAGGACACCTACCAAAGAACCGAGTCCTTACCAGCAGAAACAGCCCCCACAACATCCCACATCCCCCCTCCAAACTTGACTGTATGGACAATGCAGTCTGCCTGACAGTATTCTTTGGGCACACA
Source organism: Macrothele yani (assembly GCA_039090855.1). Taxonomy (NCBI): domain Eukaryota; kingdom Metazoa; phylum Arthropoda; class Arachnida; order Araneae; family Macrothelidae; genus Macrothele; species Macrothele yani. The sequence continues at coordinate 96,644,844 of CM076992.1, read as the reverse complement.
CTATACGCAACATGTCCATCCAAATGAAAATCACAGTGAGTAGTGTCATTCGTAACTCCACACAACCCTCTTCCAACCTTCTGTTGTCCATGAATGACGAGCAAGGCACAGATGCAGTTGTCACCTGGCACTGTTTGGAGTGATGTAGGGATTTAGCGCAGCTGATCTCGCATGGTAATTGTGGGCATGCAGCTGGTGTAAATAGCTGTTCTAGTGGCTTGTGTGATGTCACTGGCAAGGTCTGTGGTAGAGGACATGATACATTCTTCACATTGTGCAGTAAGCTTTATTTAGCATGTTCACTCAGCCTGATGCCAAAATAGATAATACTGGTTTATGTCGTTGTGATACGTGTGTGTGCAGATTGCTGCATGCTGATGACACTGTCCTGTTGGCAGAGAGCAAAAGTGAGTCGCAGAGTATGTTGTCCCAAATGTATGAAGTTTGCATGAAATTCAAACTGAGTATAAATAAGGAAAAAAACCAAAGTTATGGTGTTTGAGAGAGGAACTGGTAGAACTGAATGTATTATTAGTCTAAATGGCACAATGACTGACCAGGTGAATAATGTGTATTTAGGAAAAATTTTTGGCAGAGAGAACAAATTGGATGGTGAAATTAGTAGGAGACTGAGTTCTTCATTGAAAGTCATAGCTGCCTTGGGAGGTTTTCACAGGAATGATGGGTTCTCAAGGGAGTTTTGCATGACTGTGTATGAAAGTGTAATTGTTCCTACTCTGATGTATGGCAGTGAAAGCTGGGTACTACAGAAGAAACATTCGAGTCATTTGTGTGCTGGAAAAATGTGTTACTTACGGGGGATTGTGGCAAGACACGCTCTGATTGTGTGAGGAATGAAGATGTGTTGCAATTGTGTAATCTGAAGCAAAATGTTGTTAGCAAGGTGGAGACTAATATGCTTTGGTGGTTTGGGCATGTTGAAAGAATGAGTGATGAGATGCTTACTAAGAAAATTTTTTTCAGCCCAAGTGGCAGGAAGGAAAAGCAGAGGAAGGCCAAGGAAGTCATGGGAGGATCAGATTCAGGAGTGTCTGCATGAGAAAAAGATCATGAGTATGAAGTATAGAAGATCTTGTGTGTGTCGTGTGATGGATGTCAGTGAAGCTCAAATTGTGTGCCAAGATTGCTGTAAGTGGAGGAGTTTGAAATGGCAACAGTAAGTAAATAATCAGATAAAAATTATCAGGTAGTTTGTCTTTTTTTTTTGTGTGGAGCTAACCTCTGAATTTCAGAGAACAGCTTAGTGATATGTAGGTACTCAATTTGTGCTGCTTTCCAGAGCACAGCTTCATCGTAGTGGCACCGTGTGCTTTCTATCGATAAAGAACATCAGCAACAGTGGATTCTGGGAATCTCAGAAAAGCAGGAGTACATTGTATTTGCACCATATACTGATATTTTCTTTTGGTTGGAGGTTTAACGACCACCTTGAGCAACTCAATGGGCTATATGCAGTCGCCCATGCCTAATTTAGGGTCACTGGTTCCAGGGAAGGCAGAAAGCCAGTGCCATAAGACAAACACAACATCCATGCCTCACTGGGATTCGAACCCAGACCCTTCTCTGACAAATGGTCATAAGCCAGCGCTTAGACCACTGCACTACTGGGGTGGCTCATATACTGACTGTTTACTCAGGTGGCACCCAACCACCATGTCCCTTTCAAAGTCTGTCAGTTCAGCTTGACATAGCATAATTGTTTCCACTGTAGTCTAACAGGTGTGCCAACACTCCCTTTTACTTACAGCACCCAACACACCCTGCATGTGCACGTCTGGGGTTCTGCCAATGCAAGTTTGTTTGCATATGTGGAGGTGTCCGAGTACTTTTGTCTACATATGGTATGCATAAAATACATACTCATTCATCAAAATCAGGGAAATTATTACAGAGAATGAGTTGAAAGTTTTGCAATATTTGCATAAACGTATGTGCTGCGGAGGGTATGTCACGTGTTTAAACTAGTTCAAGTCGCGCACTGCAGTCAGTCAAAAGGGATATAAAGTGGTAGTCATTTCTGTGAACAGCATTGCATGTCATCGTCCAGTCTGTGATTGAGACACCTAGAAGATGAACAGGCACAAACAACTAATTTGAGAACTTTTGCTTTATGACTTTGAACTCGGCCATAATGCTGCTGAAGCAACACGAAACATTTGTCATCCGAAAGGGGATGATTCCGTGAACCACAGCACTGCAACCAGATGGTTTAAGAAATTCCACTCAAGTGACAGAAACCTTGACAACCAGCCAAGGTCAGATAAGCTGCGAACCGTGGATTTGAAGGCCATGCGCCAGGCCATAGAGGCAAATCCGACAATTAGCAGTCTGAAATTATCAGGCGAGCTGGGCATATTACAGCCCACCGTGGATCGTTACCTTCAGAACCTTGGCAAGGTCTACAGGAGCTGCTGCATTGTCCCTCATGAACTGATGCCAACTGAAGCACATCGCCAAGTGGAAATGTGCATGAAACTCTTAGAAAACTTGCGCAACATACATTTCATCAAGAGAATTGTTACGTGAGATGAAAAGTGGGTCTAATTCTGTAATCCTAACACACAACGGCAGTGGTTGAGCCCGGGACAGCTTCCTGAACCTGTTGCCAAACGTGGGCGCTTCGAGCACAAGGTCATGTTCTGCATCTGGTGGAATTTCGAGGGGATAATCCATTATGAATTTGTTTCAGGTTGGACCATCAACGCCAACCTCTACTCTGAACAGCTGGAGCAGATGTATGCCATTTTGGAGGAACAGTACCAAGCACTGGTGAACAGAAAGCGTGCTCTTCTACAGCAGGACAACGCTTGGCCTCATACCATGCGAATGACCCGAGGAAAACTCCAGGAACTTGAGGGCATCGAAATGATGCCACACCTAGCATATAGTCCGGACCTTGCCCCGTCGGATTATTACTTGTTCTGGTCTGTGGCCCACTTCCTCCGCGGATGGCACTTCAACAACCAGGAGGAGGTGGCAGCTGGGGTGAAGGAGTTCTTCGCCTTGAAAGACAAGAACTGGTAGCACAACGGAATCGAAGAACTGGCAGACAGATGGCTAAGACGGTGCAACACTATGGCTTATACTTTGAATGCTAGTCAGCTTTCATCGTAAAGGTACGTATGAAGACAAAGTGATCCAAATATTGCAAAAATTTCGACTCGCCCTCTGTATATGTTCTTTCAGAAGCTTATGAATAAGCTACCAACTTCTATGAGGTACTCAAAAAAGTGGGTGCCAATTCTGGGGTTACAAGGGAAATAAATGTGGTGCATCATGTTTAACATTTTCATTGATTTCTACTAGTTCTCACTTTCTTTTAGATCATGATAGCCCATGAATAGGGGCATATCTTAATTTCAGTACATATTTCTCACTTCAAAACATAAGCTTTAATAAACAACTGGAAATTTTATGAACTCTTATTTTCAAAATTTGTTTCCATCATTATAAAGATTTTCATATATAAATGAAAATATTTTCCCATCATTATGAAAAGATGTTCATCTATTAATGCATTTTGTATCATCTAAAAAATTTAATAGGCTGGTTTTAAAATTACATTGATTTAAGATCAATATTGGAAGTCAAGTTAACACACAAATTGTATCATCATCAGTGTTCTGTCTCTTGACAGGTCCAACAGTAACTCAACAAGTTCTCTTCCTCCAGTTTTCTCCATCCACAAATTGTATATGAAACTGAATTATTACCATACTCACCATGAATGCTTTCTGGATTATCAAATGGCCTATTAACATCCCAAATTACTGCAAATGCAGCTGTTATATTTGGAGCTTGTGTAGTATAAGAAAACTGAAACAAAGAAAAGAAAAACTGGAGATTAACTATTCTTCAGAAACAGTGATGCATGCATATTTTTTTTTCATATTAACATTAATTAATGATCTTGTTAACATTAAATAAAATTTAAAATATGTGCATCTCAAAAGCTTTTACACCTTAACATATATTTCATCTACTTCAAATAGAGATAGCATGATATAGTTACAGTGGGTAAGACACGACCGTCAAAAAATTCCTCTTAAATAAACTAAATCAAATCCATATTGACAATCAAGGTTAGGCTCAAACAAAGTGATTTAGCTGCCACAAAATTTACACAATACCCCATACCGCCCTCTAAATCATCTAACAAAATCATTACTTAGATTTCAAACTCTTCTATCACTTTACACATGTAAGCTTTAAATCCATCTTTGTCAAATACTATTTCACTGGTAATCTTTTCAGCTAGACGGAAATGTGCTTATATTTAAGCTAACCCCCCCTAAGTGATACATATCCTTCTCTCAAACTGTTGTCCTACAATTTTGACATCAGCTTTGTCTACAGTAACAGAAAGCAAATAATGAGCAAGTTCTGTCTTATTTGTAGTCTATTTAACTCATCAATGACCACTAGTGTGGCTTTTTTTTTTTTTTTTTCCATTCAGCTTATCTCAACCATGTTCAGTAATACAACAATGAAAACAAGTAATGGTGACACTTAATAATATTAGGTGCTTGAATTAATTCCCGCTGTTTTTTGCCACACAAACACCTGTATGTTGCTACAGAGCGGTACATGATAGTCTATTCAAAGTAGTGTCTGTTGGCAGCTACGATCCTTTCCCACTGTTGGAGTAACAAATGGATTCCGCGGTAGAAAAATGCAGGTTCTTTCGTGGCGAACCATTCATCGAGCCATTTTTGGATATCCGCGACAGAAAGGAAGTGCTGCTCTGACAGGCCATGTTGTAGCGACCGGAACAAATGGAAGTCCGAGGGAGCAATGTCCGGGGAATAAGGTGGGTGGGGTAAGAAGTCCCAGCCAAGTGCCTCCAAGAGTTCCTTCACGATTTGGCAACATAAGATCTAGCGTTGTCTTGGAGAAGATAACCTTGTCATGTGGGATCCAGTTTCCAAGCTTCTGGATCATTCCCATTGCCTTTAAACGTTTGCTAACCATTGACTCATCGACCCGTAGTGTTTCAGACAACTAGTGGAGCGTCTGACATGAATCCTCATTCAATAAGGCCTCCAATGCGCCATCTTCGAACTTTTTGGCTGCCCAGGGCGCTCTTTGTCCTTCATGTCATATTTGTTGGCTTTGAAGCATTGGAACCACTCTGTGCACATTGTTTCCGATAGGGCACGTTCCCCATAGGCCTGCACTAGCAAACGATGACTTTCCGCTGCAGATTTCTTGAGATGAAAGCAAAAGAGTAATGCTTCCCGCAAATTGCTCCTTTTTTGGTACGAAACTCGACATTGTAAATGCAATACAAACTCGTGTTCTGTGCCCTCCGATCGCGTGTCACACACTGCTTCGTATATACTACGGACGGTATGTGCGTGCGCAAGGAAGGTCACGTGTGGCGCGGGTCACAGCGCACCACTGCTGTGCTCTATTGGGCAACAGCAGGAATTAATTCAAGCACCTAATAGTATTAAAGCTTTTGATAAAGTCAGAAAGTGAAACCTAAAAAAAAAAAAAAAAAAAAAAAAACTGATCACACAATTTCCATTGTGCCACTTACTATCTTGCTTCCATTTTGGCTATAGCGTGTGTGTGCGTGTGTGTGTGTGTGTGTGTGTGTGTGTGTGTGTGTGTGTGTGTGTGTGTGTGTGTGTGTTGCTAGTAGGTATTCTGACACATTTTTACTTAACACAAGCATACCTCAGAGACTGGCTCTATCACCTGCCCTCTTGCTTTTCTATTAACCACCTTTCCATTGCAGCTGATACAATTTAAAGTTTCCATGGCTAACCCTTTGAGTACACCTCTGTCCTTTCCAGGTATGAAATGTCTTGGCATAGGCGCATTTCTTTCACCACAGAATCTGCTTCAAAAAGTTAGGACTTTAATTTTAAGCTAGATAACACATTTCCTTTAAACTTTTAACTCCATATAAATTAAAGGTGTGCCAAACATAGACAACCCAAGAAATTTCAGTATGGAAAAGAATAGTTAATTTGATAAACCACCTGGCACTCAAACAATACCTTTTACATGACCTATGATGAGAACTGCTTTTGCTCCACCTCTTGTATCATGCTACTAGAATCATAAAGAACCACTAACACCCATTATAAGTCTACATGATTAAGTGCCAAACTAACTAATCACTTTGATAATTCTTCCATTCCTGCTACACTGAAGATCTGGGTTCTTCACCAGGTTATATTTTCCCACACATAATTAAAACCTTCATCTGTTGAAATTAAGAGCATATAAATTACTTTTGAGCAATTCAACATTTAAAAATAGAAAAACAGCTCATGCTGAAAACAAAATTATGCTGCATCTGTCAGGTGTCGAACACGTGCATTTCACGTGTTCTTGGCTAGAAGCAGCCAATGGGATGGAGGCGTCTTCATGGCCTGATGCAATTGGTCGCTTGAAGTATTGAAGGGGAGAAGAGGTCTGCGCGTCCATTTTGATTTTAGAGAGAAGTTGCAAAAATGAACTGCTAGAGAGAGGACTAAAAAAAAAAATATATTGATTGCGGACTGGTAGGTGTAAAGAAAATGAGGCAGATTGTCTTTGAGAAGCCCAGAGTGAGGTTAGGAGGTTATCCTCCTCCTGGGAAGCTCAACATTTTTTTTTAACATAGGCTACCTACTTGAACCTGCAGCCCCAGTGAGAAAAGAAAAAAAAAAAAAAAAAACACGCATTATGATGCCTCTCCGAGAACAACAGCGCTAAGTCCGTTTTTTTTTTTTTTTAAACAGCTATCCCTAGCTGTGAGGAGAGCCCTGGGCGACTAGTGGCAGCCGACCCACCTATGTGGCCGAGGTGAAAAAAAAATGAATGGAGACCAGGTTATCCACTTCGCTACGAGGAGTGATCAAATAGCCTCATAACAGTCTCCCCTCCGTACTCTGTGCCATCATCGATAAGGAAAAGAAAAAAACAACACAAGATTGAGGAGTAAGAAGATAGTGTGGACAACCCAAGGTACCATTCCGAGAATAAGGACCCAAAAGAGAAGTACAGTAATTCAACTAAGAGCGGCGGGACAGTAGGAAAAAAAAAAAAGAAAAAAAAAGAAACAGGTGAAACGTGAGCCCACCAACAACAGGTCCTCGAGCTTAATTATGTAAGTTGTCTTTTATTGCTTATCTTTCTCATAATATGGTTAAAGGTGTTTTTTTTGTTTTTTTTTTGGATAAGGGGAGGTATAAATGAGCTGAAAAATTTACTAATCAAAGCACTATTGAAGGGGGAAGGCTGTAGCTGACCGTTACTAATGTTATTGTTCAAAAAGAAAAGAATTCTTATTAAAAATCACTCGTGATGTTTTGTAATGGCCTCAAAAAAATCCATGAAAATGGTAGAGGCATGTGAAGCCAAAGCTACAAAAACAGGCAAAAATGTATCAACAGGAATTGTTATGACATAAGAAAAAGGTTGTGATCTCGCAACACTATCAGTACAGTTTGTTCTTCAAATATTCTTTTGATACCATGTTGTTATTGCTTTACAAATAAATATAGGCATTAGCCTTTCAAAAACCAAATTTTAATAGGAATTGGCAATTCAGTTTTCTTGCTGTCTCTTAAATTTCTGAGCAATGGCACTCATCACCCAACGCTCTGACGTTGGCTAGGAAGTCCCTTGGTTGTTGTTTACATAATGATAATGTCCTAATAAGTAAAATAATTACGGTCTGATATTTTCTTTTTTGTTCATGCTTACAAACACAAGTTCCTAAACACGGTCTCTTTGAGTTTACACATATGTTACACATGTTCCAAAAACACAGTGCTTTAGTTATTCCTCGGCTGAAACAAAATTCACAGAAACACTGACACAGGTGAAAACTCAGTTGTGCTATAACAAATATGACATCTCAAAGTTTCTTCTTATAAGTTTAATTTTTGGTTGTTTCAAAATGCATCTACCCATCTCCCAAAGTTAAATTTTAGTTGAAATTCAAAATTTCCCTTCAGATTTAATTTTGGCTACCTATTTAATAAATATATAACGTGGCTGAGATTTTCGCCACAACACATCCTTGATTATGCATGCAGTTTCCCTGCTGCATTTAGAGTTACTTGTCAATAACTACATAAAAAACAAAACAAAAAATGATTTGATATGTACTATATTTGTAAAATTTATTGTGATTTCTACCAGCAAAAAACAGAAAGAAAAAAAAATGAGAGAAATTTTGAACTTTTTGGGAGAGAGTCAATTTATTGTTAAGATATGTACTTCTATTAGTTAAATGTTATAAATAACTATGCATATGGAAATGGAAGTTTTAGTAAGAATATGGAAATTGGAAGTTTCAAAACACCATGTGTGAAGTGTTTCCTCAGAGCAACAAACTGATCTACGAACAGTATTGCATGTGTGCTAAACAAGTTTTTGAAAAAACACTTCACACACAGAGTTTTAAAACTTCAAATTTTTACATTAGAGATTTTATGGACATGAACTTGAATCAGCTAATTTACAAGCTTTTCCCCTCTGTCAGATTGATACATAGTATTTTAAGTGTGATATTGAATTATTTTTCATTTTTTTTTAAATATAGAACTTTCTAATTACTACTTGTGTTGAGTATTTCTTAGGGGAGGCAGCCCCTCCCCCCACGTCATGTCCCTAGACAGGCCTCACTGCATTAACAGCAATTACTGCTACCACCAGCAAACTGTTTTTATAGCTTTGCAACACCCTCGTAACATTGAATGCCATTTCCCAGTGACTTGCAGGAGCACGATTACATATGTGCCATTTACTGTGTTGTATTCCATTGTCTGCCAGGCAACAACAGCAGTATCTGGAATCAGGTGCTGACTTTGAACAACTTGAGAAGTGGATCAGTGTTAAGTGATTGAGAGGAGGGTAATCTCAGTTTTGCCTGAGTTCCTAAAATCACCACATACACACATGGAGACCATGCAGTCAATATCATTGGACAATGTACTAAGCAGCAGACATTATATCATAGATTGCAATGATTTATGATAGTTGGTTTATTTCTAGTGTATATATGCCAGACACTTCGACTGCACAGCACTACAATGATGACATCTTGCTGCATATGTGACTCCCCTTCACTATATGGGTGCTGCTTGTTGCCCTGTTTCATCAAGATAATATCATGCCATATACTGCTCTAACATCACCAATAAAAATATATTACTTGTCAAAATTCTTGCATGACTACTCATGTTCCTGAATTTATTGCACACTGAACATGAATGGGATCTGCAGCATCTCCGAGAGATCAGCTTCAACAAGCATAATGTATCATGAATCAGGACTCTACGCAATGCCTTTATGACTTCATGCTGTGACCTGTAGCTGCATATGTCCTTATACACAAGAGACTTACAACAGATATTCACTACTGCCGTGTAATACATATGTTAAATAAATTCATCACTTGTTCTGTAACTGTATTCATGTCTTACTCATTTGCCAACCTGTCTTGTCTGCGACTTTCACATAATTCCAAAAACTTTTAGGTTCTACAATTTCAATATCCTGAAGTGCACATTTACATTTGGAACATCAGTATTCTTTTGTGAAAACCCGATATTAAAGAATTTCAAGAAGAAAACAGATTGACTCATTGCTTCTGTTATGCATTATTATTCTCGCACATACATGAAAAGTTACTACAACACACATGTAACATGAACAGCATAACACATGAACTTGAAAGCCTTCAATATTCAACTATGTTGTACTGACAGACAAAATGGCAGTCTAGTGAATTTGATGAAAATTCTGCCACACAACACAGTACATCAAATTTAACAAAACAAAAACATCAAAATTGTCATATGTACTAAACTAAAATTAAACATTAACACGATGTTAGCACAATGGAATGAAAACATGGAATCACAGTAATATCACAAAGTTCAATATAAATTAATAACATTTAGCACCAACTATTTACTCCAAGAGTAAACAAGAGCTCAAACCACCTCAGATATATCTAGTATAATAATCATAAACATACGAGCACTAAAACTCGTTTACAACTGACCAAAAAATCAATACAAAGTAATTCATAAAAAAAAAAAAAAAAAAAAGATAGCGTAATGCACTATGGAACTGTAGCATGGAGCCAGGGAAAAAGGCTTAAATTTAAGCCTAATGAGCCCCTGATCCCCAAAAGCAGATGTGTCAGGTCAAAACGATAAAAATAGCAACATTAGAAATACGACCGATGTTGAGCATTTCGTGAAAGAAAGAATACTGGAACTCAATCAAACAACAAAAACTCTCGTAGCAGTTTTTTAAATAACCCAGAGTCCACTATTTCCCTGATGTATAATGGTAGTCTGTTCCACTCACGGGGTCCAGCTGTAATAATACTGTTATGCAGCAATCTGCTGCGCGCCCTAGGAACCACAAAACTTGCATGACCTCGAGTATCATGTGAATGGGAGAAACGCTGTAATTGCAATAGTTCAAGATACCTATTCGTGTAGACTCTGTCATGTATAAGTAATAATAGCCTGAAAATGAATATTTTATTGAAGGGAAGTATGCTATAAAGACAATAAATACTACCAGTATTTAAAGATGAATTTAGAAGTCGAATATATTTTCTCTGAAGAACAAGAATTCTGTTAACGTTACCGTCCGTTGTCTGACGCCTTGAGGCCAAAATACAATAAAACAACATGGGATAGATAAAGAAATTATATAGTATTAATCTGAGTCTGATTGTCAAAAAACCAGAAATCCTAGAAATAGCACTAATACGAGACTTAAGAATATTTGCTAAATAACTTATATGGGCATCCCAACACAAAGTCTCATGTAGTATAACACCCAGAAATTTCACCGAAGACCTGAATGCAACAGGATCTCCATTCAAGAAAATACCAGTAGGTGATGACAGCCGAAGACCACTGCCCGAAAAAAGACACAGGTTGTTTTATTAGTATTAACTGTAAGAGCGTTACAAACAAACAAGCGAGATATGAAGGTCACGATTTGCACGGGGCAATATCTCGGATAAGGAATCCACAGGGGAAAAAAAGCTGGTGTCATCAGCATATAAGGACTCGGTGAGAAGTAGAAACAACATTAAATATATCTTGTGGAATAACTTTTTTACGGGTCTTATAGAGGTTATTTTTCATGAAAGTTGGTTGTCAAATTTTCGAACTAAAGCCTAGTTCGTCATCAGGACTATGTCACTGGAGTAGTTGCTGCCACTCAATTGGAAGAGTCCATCCGCAATTATCGTTAATTGTAGTACTTCTTCTTCTTGCTATTTCGATCCCTTCTTCTAGTTTCCTCTTTACTAAGTTTGACTGGTGGGCGATTATTTTCACTGAGTCCCAATTTATGGAGTGTCCACTTGCTTGTATATGTCTGTCTAGCCCTGTTTTGTTCCCAATGTTCCTAATAGCTGCTTGGTGTTCTTTCATTCGGACCTTAATACTTCTCCCTGTTTCTCCTATATAGCTGAGTCCGCAGTTACAGTCGATGCAGTAAATTACTCCTTCCTGCAATTGGATGTCCAATTCTTTCTGCTTTAAAGCTGAAAGAATTTAAATATATCGTTAACATAAATTAAAAAAAGCATAGTGCCTAAGACGGAGCCCTGAGTTACTCCAAAAGGAACTCTTTGAACTGAAGAGCGAATACCCTGTATTTTTACATATTGTGTCCTGCTAGACAAATAATTCTCGAAAAATGAAAGTGCGACTCCCCTAATCCCAATATGTTGTAATTTAGACAAGAGAATATCATGGCGAACACAGTCGAATGCTCTGGACAAGTCGCAAAATATACCCAAAACACACTTTCCACAATCTACATTTGACTGTAAAAAAATCATAGCATCCAATAACGCTGTCTCCGTTGAGTGACCCTTCCAAAAACCGTGTTGATTCCAATGAAAATTTTTATTCAAATCCAAAAATCCTGATAAGCTATTCAAAACCAGCCTATCCAATATTTTAGCAAATATAGAGATATTTGAAACTGGACGGTAATTAGCGACATCAGTTCTATCACCCCTTTTATGGATAATCAAAACCCTACTTATTGTAAAGAAAGAAGGAATTTTCCCAGTTAAAAAGATACAATTGAAAATATGACTCACGGGATATATTATTAAAATAACCAATCACTTACCTGAAAGATCATGGTCACTTTTTTCCTTTAACACTTCAAAAGCACGTCAATTATCATCATGTAATGGTGTTGGCCTTCAAAGGTTGAAAGACTCCTTGCCAATGAGATTCATTCTTCCGGGCATGAAACATCGTAACATTGCATGATGATAATTGACGTGCTTGAAAAGTTAAAGGAAAAAAGTGATCATGATCTTTCGGGTAAGTGATTGGTTATTTTAATAATATATCATTAATGAATTGCACGTAAATATGCACACTTTGCTGGTGTTTAATTCCTTAAAAGTGCAAATATTATGATGACTCAAGGGTATCACCAAATTTTGAGAAGCATACTTAATTTACTCTCGGATGAACGTCATCTGGACCCGCTCCCTTTGATGAATTCAGATTAGTCAAAACCGACATAAGATCATCTGAAACAGGATGAAAATAAAAAGGAAGATAATCTCTGGTGCAACAGGAATTCAGAATAATGGCCATTTGAATGTGGGATATCAGCCAATAACTTTGCAGGTAATTCAATAAAATACGTATTAAACAAATTTACAATTCGATCCAAGTCAGTAACTCTAGTGCCCATGTGATCAACCTGTATGGGTTCCCCCTGGACCCGAGACCTGGATAACAACTCATTAATTGATTGTCAAACTTTACTGCTGTCGCCAGTATTTGAAAACTGACTTAAAAAATAAATTTTCTTTGCACGTTTCAACTTAGAGTTAAACCAGTTTCTATATCTACGGAAATTTAATAAATCAGAAGCATTTCTTGAGCGCAAGAATATTTTAAATAATTTATTTTTCCAATGTAAACATTTCAATAAATTCTGAGTAAACCAAGGCTTTCTGCAACAAGGCGAACGCCTTATGGTCCTGAGAGGAAATATTGAATCATAAAAGCTCCAGAAAATTCCCCAAAAAACATAAAAAGCACGAATCGGATCAGTAAGTCGTAGAACAGGGGACCAATCAACGCCAGATAAGGCAAGATCAAAAGACCTCAAACTCTCCTGTCCTTAGAAACACAATCTAATAGCCGGACAATTCGAGGAATTTAATCTCCCATTACGTCCAGACAAACAAAATATAGGCAAATGATCACTTATATGGTATGACAGTACACCAGAACAATAATCATAATCGTTTGTAATACATAAATCCAATATAGAGGAGGTGGTACTTGTAATTCTTGTAGGAATAGTTATTGCATTAACAAACCCAGATGAGGTAATAATATCGCAAAATGATTGCAAAGTATCATTTGAAACAGTCACATCAATGTTGAAATTACAGAAACAATACAGTGTCTTTCCTGTAAGATTTATCTCGTCCAAATAACCAGAGAAAAAGCCAACAAAAGCACCTTGGTTACCATTAGGAGGACGATATACCATACTTATAATACAATGTAGCGTTTCAATAGTAATCATTTCAAAGTTGTTATTTACAGTGGTATATTTATCACATGATGAAACAATAATCGAACATTTAACAAAAATTGCGACCCCCTACCCCACCCCGAGCCCCAGGACGTGAAGCAGCGAAACCCTGAAAACCCAGCACATCACATAAACGTAGAACATCTGCATCAAACCAAGTCTCAGATACACAAACAAAATCAATATAATAATCAAGGGTACATAGTAACTCAATCAGTAAATCTAATTTACCAAATAGGCTACGAGCATTAATGTGCAGAAATCTCAAGTGACGATCATACGATGCAAGTAAACCGTGGAAATCGCCCACGGAAACCATATGCAGAATACAATTCATAGTCACAATACATAAAGTATAGTTAAAAAAGTTAAAGTAGTTACAGAACAAATAAACACTATATACGACCAGGGTCTAAGTCGACCTTACTTTTAATAACTACCACATTCTTGCCCTCAGCTCTGCGACAAAATATTCGTCCGTTTCTATACCAACAGAACCTAATACCATGTTCCTTGGAAAAGCTGTGGGCATGCCAAAAGAGATTTCTGTTAAAAGATGTGAGGTTTTCATTTATACAAATCCTAGTGTTGTCCGAACATTCAGGAATAACATCAGTTAATTTTAAAGTTTTCCTGCTCTTTCCAAAAAGAGTGTTCCTGACTGTCCTAGTTTTAAGTTTTAAATTGTACAAGCAATGGCATGGTTGGACGTGATCCTCCAAAACGCAATCTATGTACAACCTCAATGCCACTTTTTGAAAATTCACTAAAACCCAACTTACCCGCAATATTCTGTACCATATCTCTTAGACCATCTTCAGTTTAGTCATTATTCTCCGGTATACCACAAATCTCTAAGTTTTTATGGCGCGTATACTGTTCCAAGTCATTCAGGCCCCGAGACAGTCTTAAAATTTCGGATTCCTGAGCTGTTGTTCTCTTCTCAAGCACCACAACCTCTCTACAAGATTCCTCTAGCATTGAATTTGATTTATGCAATCTATCGAGTATATCATAATATTTTAAGGAGAACTCCACCGACTTCTTTAAATTGAAAATTTCTGACCTTAAATCAGTAACCGTGTCCAACTTCATGTTAATGGACTCCATAAACTTCTCAGTAACACAATCGCCTCCACTCGGAATATCAAAATTGGCTCCAGATCGCTGAACTCCACGTCTACAGCAATCGCACTGCCACTGCATACGCTTCTTTCTCTCTTGACATTCGTCAATATGTACTTTCAGTAAGTGCGCAGCATGTGAAGTGAAAAAGACCAACACACTTTCCATAACACTGTACACCATCATCCACCATAAGTGTGATTGAACAACATCCACAGGGCCTTTGTGACATGATTGATATACAATTGAAATTGATGACCAACGTCGGTAAAATTGCCACTAACTAATCAATGCAGAAGCAACGAGAAGCCGAAGCAGACGACCACATGACGGAGACACAAGTGGGAGGAGTTAAGGTAATCATTACATTACGTCAAACGACAAAGCTGAGCAAACCACCGAGTGATGAAATTTTTAAACAGGTGATATATCAGGAATTATTGTAATGTAGGA
The DNA here is from genome assembly GCA_039090855.1 of Macrothele yani. NCBI lineage: Eukaryota > Metazoa > Arthropoda > Arachnida > Araneae > Macrothelidae > Macrothele > Macrothele yani. The sequence continues at coordinate 96,629,679 of CM076992.1, read as the reverse complement.
ACTCTTACCTCACAAGTGGACAGAGGGAACACTTATAAACTCACAATATTAAAAAGAATAAACACTACACAGGAAAATAGCATGTAGTCACCAATTATTTTCACCACACCACCACCTCGTAAATGTTACTATTGTGACTTGACCTGACCTATGATGCATACATAAATATGAGCATTCCATCTAGCAAATTTCAATTTAGCACAATTTTGTCAGTAATATAAGTATAATGCCATCTTACCACCATTTCTTCACAATACATGATTCCTTCAATAAACTGTGCATTGACTTGTTTAACTCTGCCCTCAATATTGAACTGACACAGGAATCTCATTCTTGCAATATGTTGCTTAAAAAAGGAAGAAGCATACTATATGAATAATTACACAAGATTTTAACATGAATAAAATGACAAAAGCTAAAATGGGTTATGAACTACTATGACAATGAAGGAAAACTGAATATGTATGAAAACTTATTCAAACAGATTCCAAATACTTATTGGATTAAACAGCTAGATGACATTTGACATTTGCAATGCTGTATGAATATATGACTTATTGGATTATTATTCAGCATTAATCCTGAAATTTATACTCCCTGTACCTATCGAATTGACAGTTTTGATCTCATTTTTATAAACCTGTAAAATGATTTCCTCTGTTTTTCCAAAAGAGAGAAAAAAAAAAACTTGCTACAGAGGATTTCATGTAAAACATACCATGATACTATGGGCGTAATTACTGGGCGGGGGGGGGGGGGGTTAGGACCCCCAGATTTTAAGAGTTGGGGATCCCCAATGTAAAGGACTCCCCCTCCCCCTCAATTTTTTGGGAATATAATGTTATAATGCACACTTTTTCATGTAAACCAACTAAATTTAATAATATAAGATTGTAATTTTTCTTAGAATGCAACCATGTGTATAATGTGTACTTAATAAAACAGCGATATCGATTAAGCATGGTTACCAACATCGTTGGCGTATAGCAGAACTGTGAAGAGCAGCAAAAGCAAAGAAAGGGCTGTGTGTTATTTATTGCGTTGAGTCACTTAGGGTCAGAGGAAAGGTTATCACTGACTGAATCTTTAGTCCTATGCTTCCAATTAACAGGTCTTTCTCTACCCAAAGCCACTGGCTCACCTTTGAAATGAGACCGGAGCAGATGGTGTCACATTTCACATGTGACGCCGAACGGCCAGAATCCAAACAGATAGATAAAAAAAAGCACTCACTGCCCATTTGTTTCGACGGGGGAGCACTTGCATCTGAGTGAATGTTTGGTGGGCTTACATTTTACACTACACAGAGAGAGTCAGAGAGACCTCAGATGACTTTAGAATTAGATGTGTGTGTGTGTGTTTATTGTACAGGATTACTGATATTTTGGAGAAGTTCGAGTCGTGGATTGTGAAGAACGAGTGCACAGTTAACAGATGTTTCATTCTTCGTGGGACTTTAAGATACTGTAGCGTACATTTTTATTTTCTCCTTCCTGACGATTGTTGGCCGCGTGACTGTGAGAGTTACAGAATACCAATCAATGACAATAAGGGACAACAAGTTTGTAGAACTTAATGATGTACGTTGGAAAACTTACGGAATTTGCTGAAGGCTTCTGCAATACAACAAAATAGCAAGTTGATTTTTTTCGCATTGCACTGTTATTCTTTTCTGTTTAATATTTATTGTGAGTTTCTGACATTAATTCAATTCTTCATTTGCGCAAAGTGTTACACATGTCTTTATAAATTAAAAGATAATGGATCAAACCAATGCTGAATTGTTTGAAAAGTATGCGTAAATCTACAAGTCAATAGCCTGCCTGGTTGGGGAAAATTTTGAAACAAAATATCGATATTATTTTACAGGGTGTCCACAGAATTATCAAACCTGATTTCCCTGACCAAATATATAAGAAATCCCTGACATTACACAAATAGGTTTATTTGAGTTGTTCAATATATGTGCCATGATAATATATAAAATTGAATTGGATAATTGAGAAACTTATAATTTAAAAGTGTTTCCGTTTGACATATAGTTTCCCAAATAACTGATTCATTTCATTATTATTATTTTTTTTTGTCGGCCTCCACCTTCCCCATAGCCATCCAACTCGCACCTTTTTAGCACATCTTTTGTAAAACAAGTTAGTAAAATCATGCAATGCATTGATTATGATATGCTTTCCAATATACTAGAAATCATTACTCAAGCTATTACTCAAGTTATGAGGAAAATGGCTGTGGAATAAATCTCACCCCTGTGCCCTGACCTTTGATCCATTTGGATGATATTCAACAGAACTGGTTCAGTATATCTCCGAAATAAAATGATAAAGTTTTGTCACAATCGAAGCAATTTTACGGAAGTTATGATGCATAAGCGCTATGGAATACATCCCGCTCTTGTGTCCTAAACTTTCACCCCATTTCGCCCATTTTCAATAGGATTCGTCCCCAGGAAGGTCCCTACAACATACCAACATTTCATCCAAATCAAAACATTTTTACGTAAGTTATGACTCATAATGGCGATGGAAGTGATTCCGCTCCTATGTCCTGACCTTTGACCCCCATTTCGCCAATTTTCAATAGGGTTTGTCCCCAGGTGGTCTCCTACCACATACTAAAATTTAATCGAAATCAAACCTTTTTTTACGTTAGTTATGACGCATAAGAGCAGTGGAATGGATCCTGCTCTTATGTCCTGACCTTTGACCCCATTTCGTTCACTTTCAATAGGGTTCCTTCCCAGGTGTTCCCCTACCACATACTAAAAGTTCATCAAAATCGAACGATTTTTACGTAAGTTATCGTGCGGACGAACATACGCACACAATGCATGACGTAATGAGGCAGATGGGAATCGCGGCCATCTGCTAGCAAAAGTGTGATGTCATAACACTTTAATAGGATCCGCACATTTGTTTGACTGCTGACGTCATGAAAATACAGGTCGCGCCATCTTTTTTCTGGACAATTAATGCGTTCACAAGGATGAAAATTTGAACATCGAATAAAATAGCTTCATTTCATAACTTGCAATACTTAATATTTTCTAAAACATAACCATAATTATGCAATCCAACATTTTTTTGTCTGCTGAAGTCATGAAAATACAGGTCGCGCCATCTTTTTTCTGGACAATTTATGCATTCACAAGGATGAAAATTTGAACATCAATTAAAATAGCTTCATTTTATAACTTGGAATACTTAATATTTTCTAAAACATAACCATAATTATGCAATCCAACATTTGTTTGTCTACTGATGTCATCAAAGTACAGGTCGCGCCATACTTTTTCTGGTTTCAACACCACGAAAGGAAAAGTTATTGATTTTTAATGTAATTATGGTTATGTTTTAGAAAATATTAAGTATTCCAAGTTGTAATAAAGTTATTTTAATCGATGTTCAAATTTTCATCCTTGGGAACACATTAATTGTGAAGGAAATGTGCACAAAAGTTTTTCCATTGGAAGTATAGTAAGCTAAATTACCTGACGTCCACCTTAATAATATGAGATAAGAGCGATGGAATGGATCGCATTCCTATGTCCTGACCTTTGACCCCATTTCGTCCACATTCAATAGGGTTCGTCCGCAGGTGGTCCCCTACCACATACTGAAATTTCATCGAAATCGAACCATTTTTACGCCCGTTATGACGCATAAGGGCAATGGAATGCATCCCGCTCTTATGTCCTAACCTTTGACCCCACTTCACCGATTTTGAATAAGATTCGTCCCCAGGCGGTCCCCTACCACATACTAAAATTTAAGTGAAATCGAACCATATTTAGGCAAGTTATGACGCACAAGGGCAAAGGAATGATCCAGCTCCTACGTCGTGACCTTTGACCCCATCTGTCCCATTTTCAACAGGGTTCATCCCCAGGTGGTCCCCTACCACATAGTAAACTTTCATTGAAATCGAACCATATTTACGCAAGTTATGACGCATAAGGGCAATGGAAGGATCCCGCTCCTACGTCATGACCTTTGACCTCATTTGTCCCATTTTCAATAGGGTTCGTCCCATGGCGGTCCCCTACCACATACTAAAATTTCATCGAAATCGAACCATTTTTACGCTAGTTATCGTGCGGACGGACAGACGGACAAAGCTGGAGCATATACACTTCTTCAACCTATGGTTGGAAAGCGTAAAAAAGATTGTGCTTCTGTTATCGGTTTGTCCGTCTGTCCGTCCGTCCATACCCACGATATCTCTGCAACTATTAGTCCGATTTGAAAAATTCCTTTTGCATTGGGAAGCTTGAAATATGCAAATGATGATCCTTTATTTTATTTTATTTTTTTTACGATGTACAATTTCGCCGGTAGAGGGCTTAAATGCAGATGATGTCGAATTCAAAAATATGTTTTATTCCACATATTTGCTTCTAAAAAACCGATTGAAAAAAAATTATTTTTAGATTCCATTTATATCGAAGAGTATTTTAGATATAGTTACTTTTCAAATTACGCATAGATTTTCTGCTAGGAGGCGTAAAAGTAAATTACCTTTTCCCCCGATAACTCTTCTTCTAAAACTCCGATTTGAAAGTTTTTTTCTTCAGCGGATACAGCTCCTGATGGAAAATCTTTTGTATATAATTTCAAATTTTTGGTAAAGAATATTTTGGCCACCAGGGGTCATAAGTGTTAATTTTTGCTTCTGATGTATTTGCCATAAAATCGGAGCTTCTAAAATATCGATTGAAAAATTCTTTCGTGGACCGATGCCACTCACACGATAAACCTTTTCGGAATATTTTCTTCTTTAAATATTACACAGTTTCTCCACCAGGGGGCGTAGATGTACATCTTATTTTTGTCAATATCTCTACTTCTAGGAGTCTGATTTGAAAAATTCCTTCTTTGTTGGATAGTGTTTTCCGTGTGACATGTTTCTCATGTAATTTAAAAAATTTCAAGTAATTCATAGACTTTCCACTAGGGGCGTCGCAGTAAATTGAGTTTCCCTTTATATCTCTGCTTCTAAACCTCCGATTTGAAAAATTCTTTCTGACCAGGTACAGCTCCTGATGGGAAATCGTTTGCACATATTTTCTATTTTTGTAAAAAAAAAAAATAGCTTGGCCACCAGGGGCGTAAATCTTAATTTCCCCTTCTGTTGTATTTGCAGCAAAATATGATGTTCTAAATTCTTGATTGAAATAAACGTCGTTTGTTGACCAATACTACTCATGTCGACAAACCTTTTAGAAACATTTTCTTCTTAAAATAGTGCATGGTTTCTACACCAGGGGCGTAGATGTATATCTTATTTTTGTCAATATCTCTACTTCTAGGAGTCCGATTTGAAAAATTCCTTCTTTGTTGGATAGTGTTCCTAGTGTGACATGTGGTTCATATAATTTCAAAATTTTCAAGTAATTCATAGACTTTCCGCTAGAGGGGCATAAATGTAAATTGCGTTTTCCAATATATATCTGCTTTTAAATCTTCGATTTGAAAAATTCTTTCTGCACCGCATATAGCTCCTGATGGGAAATCGTTTGCACATATTTTCAAATTTTTGTCAGAAATGGTTTGGCCACCAGGTGGCGTAAGTCTTAGTTTTTGCTTCTGTTGTATTTGCAGCAAAATATGAGCTTCTCAAATCTCGATTTAAAAAAAAGTCGTTTGTTGACCGATACTACTCCTCATGTCGACCCTCTTAGGAAAAATTTCTTCTTGAAAAAATGTATGCTTTCTACGCCAGGGGGCGTAGATGTATATCTTATTTTTGTCAATATCTCTACTTCCAAGAGTACGATTTGAAAAATTCCTTCTTTGTTGGACAGTGTTTCCAATGCAAAATGTTTTTCCTATAAATTCAAAATTTTCAAGTAAATCATAGACTTGCCGCTAGGGGGCACAAAGGTAAATTGTGTTTTCTGCGTTATTTCTGCTCCTAAAGATCTGATTTAAAAAATTCTTCTTGTATAGCATACAAGACCTGATGGAAAATATTTTTCACATAATTTCTAATGTTTGGTAAAGAATGGTTTAGCCACCAGGGAGAATCATAAGTGTTAATTTCTACTTCTGAAGTATTTGTTGCAAAATCTGGGCTCCTGAAAACTAGACTAATTTTTTTTTCTTCGACCAATACCGCTTATATGGATACACCTTTTGAGAATACTTTCTTCCTAAAATAATGCATGGTTTTCCCACCAGGGGACGTAAAGTCATCTTATTTTTGTCGATATCTCTGTTTCTAAGAGTTCGTAAGCTCACGATTCCGTTTACAGCAATATCTGAGGGATTAAACACCAGATTGAAAATCTTCTTTCTTTCGTCAGATCTATTGTTTTCCATACCGGTTCCATTGACTTTGAATAGCTTTGATAAATTTAATTTGCGTCAGAACGGATTCAAAAGACGTGCTTATTACACCCGAAAATTCGGTGTCATCTTTCTTGTTAATTTTAAGTTTACTCTTTTTTTCATGGTTTTACATTTATTGAAGTAACACACAAACAAACCTATGCACAATATTCAGAACAGTTACTATAAAAATATTACAGTATGAACACAGTCACTGTTTTCATATTACACACCACTTTTCTTCTTTTCCCAATCTAAAATCGTCGCCACCTGCAATGCTGCTTCTTCGAACTGTAGTTCCTTCCATACTCTTTGTATTTTTTCCTTCAATTCCTTTATTTCATGATCAATTTTTCTTATTTCCTTCAGTTTTCTTTCTTTTTCGTTTTGAAGAACACTTTTTTCTCAAGATAATCCTGATATCTTCGTCTGGAGGCTCTTACAGAAAGAAGAAGCCTTCTATTGCTGGCAATGTGTTCTACTCCTCCCATATTTTTAATGGCATCAAGAACTGTTCTCTGACAAATCAGGGATTCTTCCAGGAGATTTACCACAAGAAGAGACTTATTGACAGAAAATCCACCTTCCACTGAAGCATTTCAATGAGACAAATTTTTATTACATCCCAAAGTTCATCGAATTGTTTTTGGTTGTCAAGTAGAGCACTGTAAAATTTGTCTAATCCAATGGAATCATCACGACTGTATAAAAATTCACCAAACTGGGACTTTAAAGCAGATTGAGCTTCTACACACAATGAAGCGTACTGTTTATTAGCTTTTTCAGCAGTAATCTGAAATCCTGTTTGCACTAAGTAAAACTTTGAGCACAATTTCCACTCTCTTCTTGCCTAGACTCGGCTGCTGCACTATAATACTTGGGTCCAAACAAGTTACCCCACGGACAAACTTAAATTTTAGTGGGCTTTTCTCACGAAGTTTTTCAATCGTACTGGTCACAAGTTTCCTAAATTCAAGTGTAAACTCTAATTTATCCCTTTCTGAGCACTTCACTTCTTTTAATAGCTTTTTAGCAGATAAATCCAATATGAACTTTCTCAACTGAGAAGATTTTCACTTTTTGATACATCTAAAGTTAACAGTTTTGAGACACTTTTTTTTTTTTTTTTTTTTTGAGGTTTAACGACCACCGTGAGCAACTCAATGGGCTATAAGCAGTCGCTCGTCCCTAATTTAGGGTCACTGGTTCCAGGGAAGGGAGAGAGCCAGTGCCGTAAGACAAACACAACATCCATGCCTCACCGGGATTCGAACCCGGACCCCGTTCGGACGAATGATCAGAGGCCATCGCTTAGACCACTGCGCCACCGGGGCGGCTTTTGAGACACTATCAGCTTCACTTAATTTGTCAGGCTTCATGCTTCGTGCCCTCAAATTTTTCATCAGATCCAGCAAACCTGTGTGTAAGAAAGGAATTAAAGGCTTTGGGCTCTGGAACCTTCTCAAAAAGATTCACTCTGAAGCTATAGTCCTAAATGCTGCCAATTTGTATTTCAACAGCGGACTTTCCGTGAATTCTGCAAGAAACATGTGCTGTTTGCTGGAAACCGATGATTCTTGAACCTATTTCTTGATATGATCCTAGACAAGCAATGCCCTAGTCAAACAATTAACGTTTTCCAACCACCTTACAGTGCAAAATTTCAAAGGGAAATCTTTACATCCAGTAATCATAGTATAATTTGCACGGCGAGCAGGACTATCTTTTAAAAGGTAGTACAAGTTGCGCAGAAAGTGATGTATATCCCATTTCACTGTTTCAAGTCCAGTTTTCATAGCTCCATTGACCACGTGAAGAGCACATATTCCAATGTCAACTAATAATTTACCATCTGGATTTTCAGTTCTAAGTTTATCTTTCAGCTTTTGAAGAAAGCTGAGATTAACGTTAGGTCCATCCATTGACACTTGTAGCATGTTATCCAAAGGAAGAGGTGCACCTTTAATGAATTTCTCTAAAAGGTCATTAGCTGTTGCCCGTCCTAAAAACACACTACTTAAGTATTTAGTGGAAACTTTTTGCAGATTGACGTTCCAATAACGAACAAACTGATCCATTTCCCCACGCTGAGCAATTTTGTTTAGTGATTCATCAAAAACAAATTACAAAGTCAGTGCCCTGCTTCAGATCGTCCATTAAACACTCTTTGAAATGTGGTGCCAATCCATTGTTTATCACATAAGATGCTTTGCTTTTGCCTAAAGTAAATTTTGAAGCTATCACACTGTCAGGAAACATTAACTGAAATGTTTTGTTAATCTGTGTACAAGAGTTCAGAGACATTCGCTTGGACAACACTTCCATGGCCCATATTATTTCTGACTTTGTTACATCATCTTTCACTACATAAGCATTAAGGCCACTGGGCTTCACATCATCTTTCACATCATAAGTATTTGAGTCATTAGACTTAACATTTTCTAGAAGTACTGATTCCACATTTCCTGAGCTTGTTGATGGCAAGAGTTCGTTATTACAAAGAGAGTTTTTTTTCACAGAGGAAGTGAATGTTTTTCAAATGATTAGGGCCATTTCCGTGGCTGGAGACTGCCCGACACCCCATGTTGCTAAGCTTAAAAGTTTTAGAGCACACTTTACAAAATGCTGATTCATTGTCGCCATTCACAGCAGCTATCCAACCAGAAAACTCAGGATTTAATTGTTTGTTCAACCATTGTTCATTAAACACACAACGCTTTGACATTGCTGCAGTCTTAATTGCCTTTTAACAAGGTATAACTTTTACCACAAATTTTCTTCTACTCCTTTGACCTAAAACAAAAAGAGAAATGTTAACAAGTAATGTGACACAACTTACAATAATAGGTAGGAAATACAAGGTTACATTAGTAGGAAGGGGAAGTTAGTGACTGTCTGCAACACCAAGTGCAAGTGTGTTGGGCGATGAGGGTGTCGCTCCCCGACGCCGGGTTAAAACTAGTTTTATCTACTGTGATTGAAATTTCCCTGACTTTTTTTTTAAATATCACTGATTTTCCCAGACCAATTTTTATTTCCCTGACTTTCCCTGATTTCCCCCGACTTTCCAGAATGTGGACACCCTGTTTTATTATGCACTGCACAAAAGAAACATAGTGCAACTGCAATTCCTCTTGGGAAATATGTCAAAAAAGTTCTGTCATTTTTCGATTTTGGCCTTAGTTTTCTGGGTAATGTTCTTAAATTTCTGTGATGTCATATCAGTATTACAGATTCTCCTCTATCTATTGCGGAATTTTATCAATGGTAGTCTTGTTTGTGAATTCTAGATGTAAATTAAAGTCCGGTAACCCCAGCCACACAGACAAATGGAGTGACTTTATGACTGCGATGTTGTTTTTTTTTTTAATTTGTACAATGATGATTTTCTTTGTCCAAAACTCATTCCACAATCTGAAAATTGACCATCTTGGTTTTCAGATTCGCAACAATATTCCTTCGCTGGTCATCGGTTTCCCAGACCTACTAACACACACATGGTGTTTCTACACTGCTCGTCAGTGCACCGCGTATATTCTCCCATTGATCCCTTCTTTTTTATGACGGAGTTGGTCAGCCGGATTTCTAATAAGCAAAGTCAGTTCTACAACTTTCTAATTTACGTTTTTGCCCTATCTATCATAGTTTTACAGTTGTGTTCCCTAAGTTCCACAATTCGCCAACAGAGGCATCTATGTCGTGCCCATTAGGTCGCACCACAGCAACTGCTTTGCTCCTGCGCATGTGTGTGTGTGGAAGGGGGGGGGGTCCCAAACTCTATCTTATACAATATGCATATAATATTGCATATTCCAGTACGTTCAAAAAGTTCTGGAACTTTTTATATTAAAAAAGAATGAGTACAGATAATATCTGTTTATGCGGAGTTTCCTTCGAAGTAGTTACCCCGTGAAACTATGCATTTTTGGCAGCGCTTATACAAAGATTTAAATGTAGATTGCAAGACTTCTTTTGCCACATCCTCCATTGCCTCCGTTGCAGTTCTTCGGAACTTGAGAAGTGTCGTCCCTTAAGCAAATTCTTCATAAGAATGGGAACAAGATGTTTGGACAGGTAATCGGACACCAGGAGGGATCTGTGAGCCGGCGCATTATCGTGATGGAGCATCCACGAGTTGGTCTTCCAAAGATCGGGCTGCTTGCGTTTCACTAATTCTCAGAGACATTTCAGGACGTTGACGTACTCTTCTTTAGTGACTGTACGACCACGTTGAAGGAATTCCTTTTGTACGACCCCCTTGCAATCAAAGAAAACTGTTAACAAGACCTTTCCTTTGGAGCGGTCAGCCTTGAACTTTTTTGGTCGTGGTGACGACGGTGATTTCCACAAAATTTGACTGTTGGTTGGATTGGTGGTCGTACAGAAAGCACCAAGTCTCATCACCAGTGATCAATCGATTATAGATTCAAGAGATCGGGATCTGAATCCACTGCATCGATGTTATCCTCGCAAACTTGCATGCGCTCATCCATTTTTTTCTTGTGTCAGGTTTTTGGGAACAATTTGTTGGCACATGTGATGCATGCCCAGTTTCTCTGTTAAAATGGCATGGCAACTTCTAACTGAGATGCCGGCAACTTCTGCAATCGCTGCAACAGTTTTTCGACGGTCATTTTTCACAATTTCTTTGACAATGGCGATTTGTTCATCCATTGTGGATGTTGAAGGTTGTCCTGACCTCACATCATCCTCAATACTCTGTCGCCCATTTTCAAATCGTCGATGGCACTCATAAACTGTAGTTCGACTCATTGCACTATCACTGTACGCTGACTTAATCATTTGAAAAGTCTCAGAGAAAGATTTTCCAAGAACACCACAAAATTTTACACTTTAACGCAGTTTATTGTAGTCCCCAAAATCAGCAAGCCCAAGTCCTTCACTATTCCAAAAAGTAGACAACATGACCTTCCCAGCTGAGGCTTGTGTTTGAATTTTTTGGTTGAAGTTATTCTTTATGACGATATTCAATGGACTGTCTCTTTTGTTCTTTGAGTGGTAATGGTGGACCCATGTTTTATCTCCTGCCACAATCTGGTCCAGAAAAGTATCACCTTCATTTTTGAAATGTTTGAAGAGTTCATGTGAAATTCACACTCATTCAGCCATCATCTCATCTGACAACATGCACGATACCCACCTGGCATAAAATATTCGAAACCCAAAAAAGACTATTAACACATCCTACCCTTTCTTTAAAAATGCCTAGTTCAGAGGCAATTTTTTTTTATTCATGCAACAGTTTCTTCCATTCATGTTTTTAACATGCTGTCCAAGAAACTGGTACATTGCAGTCACAGGTCTCCCCAACCACCATTTGTCACTCAAAATTTCTCCTCTTTATCTTTACATTGCCTTACCCATCATCTCACAGTACTCACATAAACACAGTGATTCGCATAAACTGCTTTCAATCTTAGACGAACATTGATGGGAGCAACTTTTTCTGCAGTGAGGAATTCAATGATGGCTCACTGTTTGAACAGCACGTCTGAACAGTCCTTGATTGTAACTTCCATTGAGAGAGCAGAGACAATGGAAAGCTGAAGGAACCCTCGCCAATATAATGGAGGGGGAACTTGTGTGACTGCCCCAAACTGGTTTTATCTGGATTTCTCCACTCTTTCACTGAATGTTGCAGTGGGGCAAAATTTTTCAGCCTATCCTCATATATTCTTAACAAGCCTTGCAGCATAAACAAGCTGAAAACATACATTTTTCAGGAAATTGCATCCACTGCATAGTTATGCTTAAAAATATCATATATTAGGTGTGCCTTGGTACTGATACCATTTCATGCATCCTTTTTGTAAAACACTTGATTAAAGATTAATGACTTCAAGTAAGTTGCTAGCAATTTTTCAAGTCTGAATTCTGACAAATTTTTCCTGAAGAAACAGATGGTCATTTACAGCAGCAATATAAAATGAAGCACACACAAAATAACTTTCTTCTGATGTAAGCTTACCAAAATGAAGAAAGTGAAAAAGCACATAATAAAGTATACATAATATCTAAGGTATTATTTACCTGATATTGGCAAAGTATTTCGCACATTGTTGCTCTGTGAGGCACGTGTTCCCAGCCTGAGAGAGGTCAATTTGTTACGGGTTTTTTTGGTTAGTTAATTTTTTTTTATAAATGAAACAATTAGGTTATATTTTTATCAGTTCACTTTCATTCATTCGCACAATCAAACGTTTAAAATTTACTATTGATTAAAAGATTGTATTAGAAAACGTTATACTCATCGGGTCGGGAGACGTCTCTGAAGAGGCTCTTCGTCACGTTGTTACGGCGAGCGCTTTCGGCACATCCGGAGTGCCATCGTTGGGCCTTCTACGCCTACATGAGGGTTTTGTCGCGTGCGTGTAGCCGCTGGAATTGCATGTTGGGGAAACGAAGGGAAAGTTTTGTGGCCTGTATGTGTTAGGTGATTGCTTCTCATGTGTCGCCATCTATTGGACGAGTTGGTAGGTATATCAGTCGTAAGTACAATTTTTTTCCCTTTTTGTGTAGATATTTTTGAGCTATTGTTATTTATTTGTATGTTGCCTCATGAATTACATATTTTGTAAAGCACATAATTTCACAAACATGGTGATCATAATCACAATAGCAAGCTAGAGAACCAATGAGACATAGTTTATAACAGACAAATTGAATATGACTGAATTTTGTTTAAAGCACAGTACAACATCAAATTCTTACCATGGAATTTTATAGAGACAACCATTTCAAATGATTTAAAAAAAAAAAAAAAAGGAGAAAAATGGGTACTAGTCCACAGGTTTCATCATTGCCACAAACAGAAAATCATAATAAAAGAAATTTTGTACCAAAAGTAAAACTATAAATTAAATATACCTGAATGTTTTCTACTTTCACAGATATCCTTTTGCTGACTCCAGAGGGCACAAGAATTTCAGTTGAACCATCAGCAGTTTTGTTGATACGTGGACAGAAAGCCGGCCCGGAACGTATGCTTGGACCAATACTCTAAATAATAACATATTTTTATGTTAAACCTTTCACAGTGCAGTCATTAAGCCACACATCCATACACAAAAAAAGGAAATACTGTAAATTGTACAAAATTAAAGTTTTATGCCAATGTTCAGACAAATGATTAAAATTTACCAAGGAACAGCACAGGCAAAATAAATACAGTTTTCATTGAATAACAACCCTTCATTAGCAATGAAAAAACAAACAAAAACTGTCAGTGGAATGGTACTAATGATAACATTACACCAGAAACCGATGCTTTAAACACCCATACATCTAAAGTAAAATTAAATCTAGGCTGACTTCATTTTATTTTTTATCATTTTATTACTGTAGAGCTGAGGTTCTGGATCTAAATCATTTCTCTCATGAAGCAGGTGGTCATTAAAAAAATAAACATCTCTCCAAATTGTAAATTGGCTACATTCAGCTACAGGCACTGAAATACAATATGTTCAATAACTACATAAAATGCAAAACTAAACTTCTTATTAAAAAAAATACTTCTTACAGAAATAAAAAAATAAAATAAATAAAAATTCAAAGTGAGACCACTGTACTGATATTGTACTAAACAAGCTTGCTACCTGACTTAGACTTATGATAAAAGCAAATTTTTGACCCTAGTTCTACAAATTTACATGAACACTAGGCTCCACACATTCATTTCTTTCCTTACTTTTGTATTGCTTTAACATTCACAATTTGGTTTGCCAGTGATAAACCACCTGGCACTTGAGTTCTTAAACATTTTTCATAAGCTATTTTCATTTTTAATAATTTTGGATAGTTATTTACTAAATGATACTTTACACTGACATGAAAAAATGATTTAAGAGAAAATTAATTTACAACAACCTGTACAAAATGTGATGAAAGAATGAGAAACATGCACTAAATTCATATTTTAGGACACAAAGTGTGTGTGTGTGTGGGGGGGGGGCTTTTTATTTTAGCTGAAGTAGGAGTGCGACCCTTACAGGAAAATGATTCCTGATGCACAAATCATGGATACAGACAAAGTTGTACATGAGGGATAAAAAACCCCGCAGAATATGGATGTTCCCATTAAAGGAACTGAATGCTCTGCTAATTCAGTTATTTAAATTTGTTTTATGCTCCCCTATCCCATCAATCACACAACTTTAGTAATGAAAATCCACAACCTGTTCCTTTGTGAACCATGCAGCAAATACTCTTTGGAACTCCACAAAAAACTGAACCAATAAGAATCACAGTATCCACAGGACATCTAGAAACAGGTTAGTTAAATTATCTTAATTTTTTGTTTTTAGCAACACCCCACTCCTGCAGACATGGTTCATATGTTTTTCAATCACAAAATTCCAGGACTTTTCCATGACATTTTCAGGACTTTTGGATTTTTTTTCAGGACATATGATCCAATCCAAACGCTCTCACTTAAAATATAGTGAAACCATAGGTCTGTTCAGCCTGTAACCTACAACTAAACAAATTCCTACATGCTTGGGCAAACTTAATACAGAATGCAAAATGTTAAAAATGATGTCTACTGCAGCTAATCAGAAACTTAGAATCACAGACAAATACTGTAATACCAAAATTGTCACTGAAAATGTGACCAGGTGTAATATCTACTACAATTTTATATACAGTAAACTATGCTGATTTTAAGGAAAAATTTTATTTTTCTACTTTGGCTTTAGTTCAATTATTGAAGTAAATTACAGACCCCACCCCCGAAAAACTCAAAAATACATAGGTATGTGACATTACTGTTGAAATGCTTTTATATACCACACAATCAGTACATAAAATACTATTTGTATTTAATTATTTTGAAATAATGCTTACATTGGAAATTTAAAGATAAGGAAAAGTAAAATATTTGGAACTTTTTCAAAGGACCAAAGGGATTGTTATTTCCTAAACACAAAATCATGGAAGCAAGTATTTGTGTTACATTTTATTTAAGAAAGGGATTTTTTACATAATATTGTTGTGTCATTATCTCATTAATTAGTGTGTAAAACCAAATACATTCATATATATATATATATATATCTATAGCATATTGTAAATGTGATTTTGTTTGTGTACATATATATCACAACAATTTGGGTGTTCAAACATTTGGAGAAAGTAATTTTTTTGTTTCACATATACACTTTGAGTGCTTTTTGTTACATGTGTAGCAATGTGTACCACAAAAAGAAAAGTAGTTATTGTGCTTGTGTAGCTATATGTATTACAGGTAACACAAATCAAGGACTTGCTGTTGTTGGCTGCAAATAAACACCACGATTGCTTCCTTTAAGCCACAGTCAAGCTGTGGTGGATGTGACTGGACACAGAATTCAAGAACACTGATTAAAAATTGCCAATGGTTTTTGAAAGGCTAGTGCTTGTATTTAATATAACACATAAGGACACAACAGAAACAATTTAACTTTCAGCATTTGCTCAAAGAATCTAAACAGCACTCACAATTTCCACTGGTACAACACAGGACATTACTGATTTAACAGGCTGATTTGTTTGTTTATATATATATTTTTTTTTTCACACAGCTACTTGAGTTAGAGACAAAACAATTTTTGTTTGGCTGGGTTTGCACAAATTCTGTTTAACCCACTCTTACCTTGGAGTAAGGTGATTCCAGCATAGCACCTATTACAGGAATAACTCACAGCCTTAAGGGGTGATATATATATATATCTAAACTAATTCACTGCCTACAAAAAAAAAAAAAAAAACTTAGCTACAGACGAAACAAATATATCTTTAATTTAGGATTAGGCATATCAAATTCTCTCAGAATGCAAGTTTTTAAATTAACCAGCGGTTTAACTAGCTACCTCAAACTATCTAAACTTTGAATGATTTAAAATTGTGCGACAGGCAGGAATCACCTACCCCAGCAATTATTTAAATATCACTGTTACATACAAAAAGACATTCTCAGGTTTGTTTGTTGTAGTTTTCTTTCTTTGAACTGGCCAGCCCTTTACACTAGTAAATTATATGCCTACATGGAAAATGAATGCTTTTTCAAGGTTTTTGGAACCCTGGTACCTTAAGGCACATTAACTCCTACCCATCTTTACAATGACAATGTACAAAAATTTGTTTCATAAGGAAGGATTTCTGATTACTACAGCAAGACTTTTTTTTAAGCAAGAGATGGCAAAAAAAACAAAAAAAAACAACAACCGAATTATATATATATATATATATATATATATATATATATATATAACAAAATTTAATAATAAAAAAAAAAGTCATTTCACTGGCCTTCTCTCCCTCTCTGCTTCAAAACTGGCTCATGAACTGGCCACGGTAAAATATTCCTATTCCAGGGGTAAACAAAATGAGCTCATTACCTTGTTGCTGACCTTCCCGATTCCAAGGATGTTAAGAGTACTCCCAAAAGGTTATTTAGTTTCTCCCATGGGACGGGGAGACGCTGATCTTCAACAGGTACCGCACACAGATGGGCGTTGATCTTTCCAGGAGTTAAAGTAAGCCTCGCTCGCTACGTTGTTGAGTCAAACGATTACAGCTTCGAGTTGCCCATGGGAAGCTGCGTCAATTTGGGCTCAAAGCGCTGGTAAATTTTTCAGCTTTTTCTGCTGAGAATCAAGGTTCTTGGAACCCTTAAGGGCTGGTAACAGCTAGCAAACTTAATATCACTCCGGCCAGCTTCGCATAATTCGTTTTGGCCATTTCGCTGAAGTGGAGCCTCTTTTAGGAGCGGTGAATGGACCCAGTGTCCTTCCAGAGCAAAAATAATGAATTGCCGATCAGCAAATTGCGTGGTGGAGGGTATCCACCCAAGGAAAGTTTTTTCACCTTCTGACCCATCATCGCCAGGGAAAAGAGAGAAATCTCTCAGCAAAAACAGCCCAACAAAACCCCTTTCGAAATCCCCCTCTCTCTGTAGCACTAGCAAAGACTGCAGCTTGCCAGGATCCGCCATGATGTGGAACTTCTCAGCCAATGACAAGGGTCCAGGAACAGAGGGTCGCTCTGATTGGTCAGAGCCTGCTCAGCGCTTAGTTGCCAGGAGGAAAAAAACGCGTACATATCGTGGGTACACAACAACAACTTTCGCTCTCGTTCGTGAGAGGGGGGGGGGGGCGAAGCCTGAATACCTATAAATTCTGTGCAGAGAGAGATGGCTGAGGGGAACGCCTCTTCCTGTGGTGATTTTGAAATTGGAAGAAGATAATTTTTGTGGGACTGACAGCCCTTCTAAACTACCTAGAACTTGGGTGCTTGACTGGGGACTAAATCTTCCAGCTACCCCGCCTTCCTTCTAGAGGCACACACTATTTTGACCATCTTCTGACCGTTGGACAGAGTCAGATTTCAGGGCTGAAACACTAAGGATGCAGATAAGACCACATGCCCTTTCTTACACAGCTGCACTTTACTTGAGAAAGAGGAAGGAGAAAAAAAAATGGCGCAAAGAATATCTCTCTGCAGCTGGAGCCAGCGAGGAGCAGAAAGAAAGAAGGGGAATTTACACCTTCTAAGATACACATAGCATTCACAAAGAAGCATAATTACACAATTCAATTACTAACACACTTAATGAACACACACCAGATACATAATTAAATAAAAAGATAAACAAACTGTCGAAATAAAACTAGCGTACACCCCGGAAGGACGAAATGAGATTTCATTCACAATTATGATACTTGCTGACTGCCGAAGCTTGCATAAAACAAAACAAAAATTACTAGTCATGCTTGTTACATAATGTTCACTTTACTTTCAACTACAATTCCAAATTAATTTATATTACTCTGATTCTAAATATTCCAATACACTACTCAAGGGACACAAAAAAAAAAAAAAAAAAAAACACACACACCCCTTCATTGTTTCAATAATTACATTAACTTGTGTTGGTCCATTGTATTCTACTGAGGACCAAATGCCTTTCCTTTTGAAACCTGCACACACTAAGGGAGAAGGAAAATTTATATATATATATCATCATCATCATCATCATTGTCAACCATTATCAATCCACTGCTGGACGAAGGTCTCCCCAAGTTTCCTCCACAACGGTCTGTCTTGTGCCAGTCTCCTCCATGTCACTCCCGCATACTTTCGAATTTCATCCACCCATCTTCCATGTGGTCTTCTTCTGGGTCTTTTCCTGTCCCTTGGAATCCAATCTAAAATTTCGGCTGTCCATCGATGGTCTGTCCTTCTGGCAGTATGTCCAGCCCATTGCCATTTCAGGGATTTTACTCTGATCATGATGTCTTCCACTCTTGTCATTTTTCGGATCCACGTGTTCCTCTTCTTATCTCTCCTGGTTACACCAAGCATGCACCTCTCCATGCATCTTTGAGTTGTCTGCAGCCTTTGTATGTCTCTTTTAGCTAAGGTCCACGTCTCTGCACCATATGTAAGCACTGGAAGGATGCATTGATCAAACACTTTTCTTTTAAGACATAATGGCATATTGCTCTTGAAAATTATGCTGTTTCTTCCAAAAGCTCTCCAGGCAAGTTTTGTATGCTGATTAATTTCTTCATCAATATATATATATATATATAGTTGTGGAGGAAACTTGGGGAGACCTTCGTCCAGCAGTGGATTGATAATGGTTGACAATGATGATGATGATGATGATATATATATATATATATATATATATATATATATACGAGTAGCAAGAGAGGAAAACGAAGATTTTGAATAGACAAAAAAAAAAAAAATTCTTATATAATTTGCACGAATTTTTCGCTGACTTGCCCACTCTCGCGTTTTGCAGAGGTGGCTATGGGAAGTGAAATGGCAAGAATAATTTTAACTCTGGGATTCTTTTTTTTTTTTTTTTCCCCTTGAGGTGGTGTAGGACTGTAACCTGCCCTGGGGCAGCTAGACTGGCCAGGTCTATCACTCCGGAACAGTACAGCACTAAACACCTTCCTCTCTCCGACATCTTAAATCCGAATCAGAAAAGATAATTTAGTGTGGATCGGCCGATTCATTTTGTGGCAGTGATTAGGTGCCACAAAATTCACTGCCAGATCAATATTGATGCTGTAGCTATATTTTAAATTTGTAATCTCCAACAAACATAGTACGCACAAAAATTTCCAACGTGAAATGAGAGAATAATAGAAAAACCTCAAGCCCAAGGGCTCTGTATAACTGCATTAATTAAAGATCAAGGCAATTTAACTGGGCATGATTAGAAAACTAATTATAGAAGATGCAAAGTGATTACTTAGCTCAGAAAACACCAAGAAACAACTAGATTTAATATTAAAAAAAAACATCAAAATAAGCGTATTAACTACACTATATTGCATGTATTCATTATGTGGCCCAAAGTACGATCAAATTAATGTATATACCACTACTGTCATCATCATCATCATTGTCAACCATTATCAATCCACTGCTGGACGAAGGTCTCCCCAAGTTTCCTCCACAACGGTCTGTCTTGTGCCAGTCTCCTCCATGTTTTTTAGGTTTAATATATAGTGCTTTCTGGCTTGACCCTTCGTATAATGAAAATTGCATTAAAAAAACGTATCATACGATTCGTTAAGAATGAAATAATAGGGCTACTCACCATGTTTCAAACATGTTATGTATACAGGAAAGGCTTCTTAACTCCTGTGCTACTACTATAAAATTATTTGCAAAAACTTTTGCGTCGTCACATTCAACACGTAAAAGTACGACTCCTTGTAATCCCACAAATCGACAAATGTCAAACGTACAGAACATCACAAACGACAAAACAGATAACACGAACCATGATAGTATATAGATGAAATGAAGTAAAATGCAAAGAATAAGGTCAACGCCTTCAAGCTATACAACCACACCGGTTTCGGCATATACCAAATGCCATCCTCAGTGGTACCAGCTACTGCCAGTCATGTTCGCACAAATGAACCTACAACCACACTGAATTCACGTAAGACGCACAGGCCACACCCTTCGGCAGCGACATACAAAGCATCATGGTATTAAACATCAAAGGCGCCATCTATCGCTAGAGAACGATGTCTTTATTCTTTTGGGCAATCAACTTTATAATTTTTTTCTTTCCTTTTTTTAAATGTAAATTGCTTCTTCTTCCATTTTTGTTCAACCTCTACCACGAATTTCCATGCATAAGGAAGATCTATTGGCACATTATTATTACAGTTCTTTCCTCTTGTCTCTTCAATAACTATAGCCTCAGAGATAAACTGTTGCTCATACTTTTTGTGTGATGTTATTAGTTTGGTGTTGGACCAATTTGGTGTTAAATTATTCTCTAGGCAGCATTGCATTAGCAATGTTCTCATCTCCTTGTGCCAGTTTGATAAGTGCTCTTTCAGCCTACACTGTAGACCTCTCCTTGTGCTACCTATATAACATTTCATTTGATCACCTTCATTATTAATGGTAGGTATTGAGTATACCCCTGACCTTTCAAGGATAGACATCTCACCATTATTAGTCAATATTTTCCCATTGCTATGTACTGAATACATAGCAATACCTCGAACAGATGAGAAGAATCGTATGGGATGATTGCCGGAATGTATGTTGATTTTCTACATACTGATATTTCTATACAATGTTTACTTGTGTTCCTAAATAAAGTGATGTCCAAAAGTTGAGCTTGTTGTCCATTTCTTTTTCAGCAGAAACGGTTATCGTAGAGTAATAACTATTGTACCTGCATATGAATTCTTCAAGTTTACTTTCAGAATGGTCCCAGAAGATAATGATGTCGCTGATGTATCTCAAAAACAACACAGGTATGAATGTGCCATCCGGGGACAATAGATCTTTTTCTATCTCCTGCAGAACAACCTCTGCTAGTAGTCCTGACAGTGGTGAACCCATTGGGGCACCCAATTGTTGTTTGAAGATGCTTGTATCGTACTTAAAAGTAATTGTTTTGAGTTATAAAATCCAATGCTGAAATACTATTTCTTTCCGCCATTGCTACGTTTATCTATCTTAATCTTTTATCGATAGGCTCTATAGCTATGTCCGTGGGAGTATCTGGAAAGAGGGACACAACGTCTAAACTTAACATAATAAAGTCAGATGTTTGCAGTAGTTCTTAATTGCCTAATCACTTCGGTGGAATTTTTAACCATATATTTGCGTTCGACGAACAATGGCCACAGGTATTTGAACAAGGCACGTTCCGAATGAATGGTAGGTGCAGTGCTTCTGTTAACAATCTGGAGTATAGGACTATCTTCCTTATGCATTTTTAACTTACCAAATATGTATGGAGTAGTAGCCCCTTCTGGAGGGATCAATCTAATTTTAATCTCATAAGGTAAGTTACTATGGTTTTTAAACTTTGCTAACTGCCATAGTATGGAATCTGTTGGGTCTTTTTTTAACTTTAGCTGCTTTTAAATTATCGATAGCATTAATCATTTTGTCATAAAATACCTCTGAATCCATAATAGCAATTTGTTTGGCTTTATCGGCTTCAATACACTTAATCATAGGACCATTTCTTAACTCCATCAATGCATCACGTTCGTACTTAATACGTGGATCGCCAGGTTTATCGTACATTTTCCTATTAGATTTTAAATTGTGAGACTATTGGGAAAATGTACGATAAACCTGGCGATCCACGTATTAAGTACGAACGTGATGCATTGATGGAGTTAAGAAATGATCCTATGATTAAGTGTATTGAAGCCGATAAAGCCAAAAAAATTGTTATTATGTATTCAGAGGTATTTCATGACAAACTGATTATCGCTATTGATAATTTAAAAGCAGCTAAAGTTAAAAAAGACCCAACAGATTCCATACTACGGCAGTTAGTGAAGTTTAAAAACCATAATAACTTACCTAATGAGATTAAAATTAGATCGATCCCACCAGAAGGGGCTACTACTCCATACATATTTGGTAAGTAAAAAATGCATAAGGAAGATAGTCCTATACGCCAGATTGTTAACAGAAGCACTGCACCTACCATTCATTCGGAACGTGCCTTGTTCAAATACCTGTGGCCATTGTTCGTCGAACACAAATATATGGTTAAAAATTCCACTGAAGTGATTAGGCAATTAAGAACGCTGAAAACATCTGACTTATTATGTTAAGTTTAGACGTTGCGTCCCTCTTTCCAAATACTCCCATGGACATAGCTATAGAGCTTATCGATAAAAGATTAAGACAGATAAATGTAATGATGGCGGAAAGAAATAGTATTATTTCAGCATTGGATTTTATAACTCAAAACAATTACTTTTAAGTACGATACAAACATCTTCAAACAACAATTGGTTGCCCCAATGGGTTCACCACTGTCAGGACTACTAGCAGAGGTGGTTCTGCAGGAGATAGGAAAAGATCTATTGTCCCCAGACGGCACATTCTTACCTGTGTTGTTTTTGAGATACATCGACGACATCATTATCTTCTGGTACCATTCTGAAAGTAAACTTGAAGAATTCATATGCAGGTACAATAGTTATTACTCTATGATAACCGTTACTGCTGAAAAAGAAATGGACAACAAGCTCAACTTTTGGACATCACTTTATTTAGGAACACAAGTAAAAATTGTATAGAAACATCAGTACGTAGAAAATCAACATACATTCCGGCAATCATCCCATACGATTCTTCTCATCCGTGGCATTACAAAACTGCTGCCTTTTCATTCTTCATAAGAAGAGCTATTCATTTATCTTCCACGAAAAAAAGCTGAGGAGAAGGAGATCAAATAGGTGAAATCTGTGGCCCATGAGTTTGGTTACAATGAACGGTTAATACAGTCCATGTATGTAAATATAAAAAAACAAACTAAAAAATAAAGAACAAGAAGTTACTGAAAGTGAGAATAAGCATTTCGTGAAATTCCTGTATTTGCCGCCATTGAGCGATGTTATTAAAAAAGAATGTGCTAATCACAACATTAAACTTGCAGAAACAGTACATAGCAATGGGAAAATATTGACTAATAATGGTAAGATGTCTATCTTTGAAAGGTCGGGAGTATACTCAATATCTACCGTTAATAATGAAGGTGATCAAATGAAATGTTATATAGGTAGCACAAGGAGAGGTCTACAGTGTAGGCTGAAAGAGCACTTATTAAACTGGCACAAGGAGATGAGAACATTGCTAATGCAATACTGCCTAGAGAATAATTTAACAACAAATTGGTCTAACACCAAACTAATAACATCACACAAAAAGTATGAGCAACAGTTTATCTCTGAGGCTATAGTTATTGAAAAGACAAGAGGGAAGAACTGTAATAATAATGTACCGATAGATCTTCCGTATGCATGGAAATTCATGATAGAGGTTGAACAAAAATGGAAGAAACAATTTACATTTAAAAAAAGGAAAGATAAAAAATGATAAAGTTGATTGCCCAAAAGAATAAAGACATGATGCTTTGTATGTTGCTGCCGAAGGGTGTGGCCCGTGCGTCTTATGTGAATTCAGTGTGGTTGTAGGTGCATTCGTGCGAACATGGCTAGCAGTAGCTGGTACCACTGATGATGGCATTTGGTATGTGCTGAAACCGGTATGGTTGTATAGCTTGAAGGCGTTGACCTTATTCTTTGCATTTTACTTCATTTCATCTATATACTATCATGGTTCATTTTGTTATCTGTTCTTTTGTCGTTCGTGAAGTTTGTACATTTGACTTTGTTTTTTTTGGCTGTTTCATCCTTCATGATGTTCTGTACGTTTGACATCCGTCGATTTGTGGGATTACGAGTCTTACTTTTACGCATTGAATGAGACGACGCACAAGTTTTTGCAAATAATTTTATAGTATTACGACGACGGGCGGAGTAGTAGCACAGGAGTTAAGAAGCCATTCCTGTATACATAACACGTTTGAAACATGGTGAGTAGCCCTACTATTTCATTCTTCACGAATCGTACGATACGTTTTTATAATGGAAATTTCATTATACGAAGGGTCAAGCCAGAAAGCACTATATATTAAACCTAAAATAACGTGAAGTACAGTAGTGGTAACGTTTTTCATTAATTTAATCATACAACTAAATTTAAGTTTCTGATATTAGAAAGCAATCTGATTTTATGGCAAATTTTTATATATTCATTAGAAAATTTCAGCAAAGTTCCATAAGGTAAATGGTACCTGGTGTTAAAAGATTTTTTTAAATCGTACATATAGAAGTACAGATATTGAGAAAAAAATTAAATATTTGCGCCCCCTAGCGGCAAAACTGTGCATTATTTTGGGAACAAAATACACACAAGTTTTTATAGTTAGTAGTACCTGATAGAAAGAGAATATTTTTCAATCGGGTTTTTAGTCCATCAGATATTGCAGTAAACAGAAACGTGAGCTTACGCCCTCTAGTGGCGCAGCTGTTCATTAAGAAATATTTGAAATTACATGAGAAACATTTCGCACCGAAAATATTCTCCAACAAAGAAAGAAATTTTCAAATCAGACTCCTAGAAACAGAGATATGGACAGAAATGAGATATGAGGTATGCATTATTTTAAGCAGGAGGTATCCTCAAAAAGTTTTTCGAGGTGAGCGGTATTGGTTCACAAAAGAATTTTTTCAATTGAGTTTCCAGCTCAGAATTTGCTGCAAATACATCAGAAGCAAAAATAAACACCAACGCATCCTGGTTCAAATCAGACGTTTAGATTGGTTGGTTGGTTGGTAGATTTTAATGGCGCAAGGGCCATGGTTGGCCAAAGAGCGCCAAACAAAAGACATCAAAACAAAACATAATCAATAAAAAACGGACACAAGGTTAAAAACAGGCTGATGTGGTAAAAATGAAATATGATAGTGAACAAGTTAAAAGCTAGATAAGTTTAAAAAAGTCAATTTCTTGTAAAAACGAAAACACTGCTTTCATGTCGCAGGCTTCCCCAATAATAGTTTGCAGCGTAGCTGCTCCTTCGTCCAACAGATGAGAGTGAAAATGACGAAAACGATTATTACAAAACCGAACACAAGTACACAAAACATGAAGGACAATGAGACGACAGTGGCACGCCTCACACATCGGGACACTCTCGCCACACAGCAAAAAGTGGTGAGTAAAACGACAGTGCCCAATGCGGAGACGTGCAAGAACAACTTCCTCACGACGGTTCTTCCGCAAACTAGACTTCCAGAGTCCGATCTGTGGTTTGATAGAATGCAGCTTATTGCTGCCCTGCTGAGACCACAGGGACTGCCACTCGTCCAGGAGAAATGTCCGGATCAAAGGTCTAAAATTCACGGAAAGACAGTGGCACCCGAGCTGGTGACATGGAGGAAACAGACCTGGCAGAGAGATCTGCCAGCTCGTTACCCCGGATCCCAACATGGCCAGGAACCCAACAGAATAGGACCAGGAAGCCATCACCCTCCAAAGTTCCAAGAAGACGATGGACATCACGGATGACAGATGAGTCCGCGTCCTCCGGAGAAGATAAAACCTGGATGACGGACTGGGAATCAGAACAAACCATAGCGCAACGATGTGATCGAGACTGTATGTGGCACAAAGCGAGGTGTACTGCACGCATCTCTGCCAAAAAGACGGTGGATTCAGGCGGAAGCCTCTCAGCATGGGAGGCATCGCCACACACAAAAGCGGATCCAACGACATTCCCGGATTTCGAGCCATCGGTGAACACAGGCACAAAATCCAGGTAGGCAGACAGTTTTTCAGCAAAGAGCTGCTGGTACACCAGAGCAGGAGTAGACGATTTTGGCCACACACAAAGAGATAGGTCAGCCGTTGCTTGAACGGGCTGCCAAGGAGGATGGTTAAAAAGGTGGTCAAACCAATCCTGGACAAGTTGAGACCAGCATCGCGCACTATGGCAGACATCCGAATCCCGAACGTCGGAACACAGGAGGGGCGGTTGGAAAACAAGCGGACACAGTCCGGTTGGAAATGGAACCATACAGTGGATGATCAGGAAGAGACTTCAGTTTGGTATAAAACTGAATCGGACGTTTAGAAGTGGAGATATTAGGAAAATTGCAATTTAACTTTACGCTCCCTAGCGGAAAATTTATGCATTATTTAGAAAAGGGACTGCAACTAAAATAGTCTTCAACATAAATGTCATCAAAAGGAAAAATAATTTTTCAATTGGATATTTAGAAGCAAATATATGAAATAAAATGCATTTTAATTCAATACGATTTCCATTTGCGCCCTCTAGAGGTGAAGTTGTGCATCGGAAAAAAACCAGAATGAATGGATCATCATTCTCATATTTTAAGCTTTCCAATACAAAAAGAATTTTACAAATGGAACTAATAATTGCAGAGATAAGGTCTCCCCGGCCGGACAGTCAAAGTGATAACATAAGCACGATGCAAAAGATGCTAATAATGCAGCTTTAGTCCTCCTAACAGACAAGAAAACCAAAAATTCCACCCTCCCCCCGCATTTTGCAGGGGGTGGGGAGGGAAGTTTGTCAGACATAAGTTATGTCAGTAAAAAAAAATCCTCAACTACAAAACATCGTGCAGGGACAAAAAGGCCGGAATGGATAAAATTCCAGGACATGTAACAGGATTTTAGGACAATTCCAGGACAAAATGGAATTCCAGTAATTTTCCAGGATGCGTACGAACCATGTGCAGAGATGCACATACATTTTATATAAAAAAAGTAACACATGCAGTTGATCAACTGAAAAAATACAAACAACTAAGTAACTCTGCTACTGACAGCTTGCTGAGATATATCTATATATCCTAATATTTGCACAACAAAGAAATTTCATTGAAACAGGACATTATTTACCTAGACAAGAAATAAATGAAATGGATCAAGAACTAAACTACACTGACAACAATAACTATCTCCATTTATTATTGACAGAGTTACTTAAATAAAATATAGGTTAGAATAGGTAACTTTAGAATACCTATTTCAGTTTCCATCATCTGTCCTGATGAGAAGACCCAGTTTCTAAGATTATACAATCACTTTCTTGTGTTCACATATCAATTTTTACAACTACAGATTTTTTGGAAATCCATTCAGTCTTTTTGCATCTACTTCATCCTATTATAAATAATGTGACTAATAGATCAATTTGACCTGAGAGTATAAGATTGATCATACTCTACTGATAATCTACCTAATCAGTTTTAACATTCTGGTTTATCTCACCATCTTAGCTGTAAATTAAATTTGAAACATGCATGTGTCTAGGAAGAATATGCCGAGTTTTCTGATGCACACCAAAGAGCCAAAATACTATAACCATCTGCCTAATATGATGTTGGTCCTCCATATACCATCATAACAGTTCTCACCCAGTGAGGCATGAATGCTACAAGATTTCCAGAGGCATCTTGTGGAATCTGGTGTCAACACGTTACTAGCAGATCCTTTAATTCTTGTAGTTACATGGTTGCCACAGGTCGGATTTGCTGTTCCAACACAAACCGCAGATGCTAGATTGGATTGATGTCAGGGGAATTTGGAGACAAGAGCAATATCTGCAAGCCTTCCTCATGTCCTGCAAAATATTCTCGAACAATCCGGGCAGTGTGGCAAGGTATATTATCCTGTTAAAAGAACGCACTACTAGAGGGGAATACCACTGCAATGAAAGGAAGTACCTGGTTTGCAATGACGTTTAGGTAGGTGGTAGATGTCATAGCTTTCTGTGCATGAATGACTGGACTTAAGGTTTCCCAGCAGAACATTACCCAAAGCATTACACTTCCTCCACTGGCTTGCTTTTGTATCATGGTGCATCCTAGTGCCAACACCCCCAAGTAAACAATACACATGTCTCCAGCTGTCCATGTGCAGCAACAGGAAATAAGATTCATGAAATCAGACGACCTTCTTCCAATCATTCAAGGTTCAGTTTTGATGCTCACTTGCACATAGTAGATGCGTTCAATGGTGAACCGAAGTTAGCATGGGCACTTGGAGCGGTCTGCAACTATGCAGCCCCATTTTCAACAAGGTTCAATGTACCGTGTGTTGTGACACATTATTCCTGTCACCAGCATTCAGATATACTGGTGAGTTACGCCATAGTATCCCTTTTGTTGGCTCATACAATACAGCATAGCCTTCTCTTACCTCTAGCATCAATGAGCAATAGTCAGTCCACACCTTGCTGGCAGTTTGTGGCTTTTTCTTCCATGGACCACTTTTTGAAGGTACTAATAATGGTTGACCATGAGCACTCCAGAAGCCCTGCCATCTTGGAAATGCTCTGACCCATAATTTGGCCATTGTCAAACTCGTCAAGTCCGCCAACTTTCCACTGAAGAACAATAATAATACTGATTAACAGGGCTCAATATCAAATGTTATTTATAGCATTTCATGACCTTCACACATGCAGTGGCTTAACTGCAGTTGTTTCGATTTACACGAAGATATGCTGGTCAAAATGCTTTGGCTCGTCGGTGTATCCAACAGATTACCTTACTAAGTAATGGCCATAAGAGAAACTTCAATTAAATGTTGATTGGACAATATATTCACAACATTATTATACTCAAATAAGAGTATGGATTTTTGCAGCTAAAAACTTATAAGTAAACATCAGTAAATTGTTAATTTTAGTTAAGAGAAAAGAAAAATACTAACAGAAACTCCAGTCACCAAAACATCATTACGGCAGTTTTCTCCTGTGTCATGTGTACATCTATGCCCTGCTACACACCAGTCACATGGAAAATCACTGGACACACACTGGGTACATCTAAAGAGATATAAACAAATTAACAAAGAAGTAATAAGAACACAATAATTCTTATAATATCAGTTCCTTTATTATACTCAGCAAAATAAAAAGATTTGTAGAATCACAAGCTTGACAAACTTCACAACAATACACACAATATAAACTAATGAAACAAAGATATTAACAGTTATTTATTTACTGCAGCTATTAGCTTCTGATTGAAATACATACATAAAATGTGTGTGTGCATGTGCCAGCATGCACAATACTACAGACACACAAATAGAACACTGGAAAGTCATGAACGGCCAGAAAAAATAGTGGATGACAAAATTCAAAAGGGGCTGTAGGAATTTGGATGCTTAGTTATTTAATTTAGTGGCAGCAATTAATTTTGGCAGAGAAAAATAAGATTATTTAGGTAAAAGATTCTGGAACAGCTAGTTCTTGAATTTCTCCTTACTTTTATTTATTCATTCAGATTTCCAGATACAAGGGCTATACTTGGTGAAAGAGCATGCAAATATGATACAAATATATACAAAAGGACAGTTAGGGCCATGTGGGATGTCACACCTCAATCAAATGGAAATCCACCATGCTGTTATGTGCACTTCCACTTCACCACTTTGTTGTCACACACAAGAAACACTATTCTACAGAGTTAAATCCACAGTCAAATGCTTTTCTTTTTTTCAAAGGCAGATAGTCCACAGACACTTTACACTGTTTGTACAAGCATGAGTACATAGCATCAAGTTCTTGAAGAACATCATATCAGGACTTGAGAGAAAAAAACAACAACAAATCAAATTGCATCACTTGCAGTACATCCACTTCCATAAGCATGCCCCCCCCCACACACACAGTCGAGTCACATTTTTATGACGACCTACTTTTGACGTCAACAGCGCACAGCCAATGAAAGAAGGCAAGTGTTGTGAGCTGGCTAGGAGGGTATATAAGGTGTGCAGCAGGCATTCTGAAAACATATCACTTGTTGCCGTCGTGGATAAAAGGAGTGATTTCGGGCTAAGGGTGGCAGTATTTCTGAAACAGCGCAGTTTGTGAAGTGTTCGTGTGCTGCTGTGGTTAAAGTGTATCATGATTGGAGAAATGGCAACACTGCGAATAAGCAATGTGGAAACTGCGGAGCACCACGTGCCATTGATGTGAGAGGTGAACGTCGGCTTTGAAGGTGCATGAGAGCCAATCGACATGCTACAGTGGAGCAACTCACTGGCCGAATGAACCAGAGAGCTACCTGAAGTGTGTTTAAAATGACAGTTCAGCGAACCATGCTGCATATGGGGCTCCGATGCAGACAGATGGTCACTGCACCTATCCTAACGAAGGTGCACTGGCAGAAAAGGCAGACATTTGCATGGCAGTATCGGAATTGGACCTCCGCTGATTGCCTTCTCCGATGAGTCACATTTTCTGCTTCATCGAACGAATGGACGTTGGTGTATAAGGCGACAAACATCGGAGAACAAACACTCTTCAACCATTGCTGGAAGAACATGAGCTGGTGGGAGCAGCGTTATGGTCTGCTGGATGTTTTCGTGGCATCCTCTGGGTCCACTCATACCTGTGGAAGGCACTATGGACTGAATTCGTTATGAATCCATCCTTGCAGACCATGTACACCCATACATGCTGATTGTTTTCCCAGGGGCGGATGGGATCTTCCAGCATGACAATGCGATGTGTCACACAGCTAGAAATGTCAGAGAGTGGTTGAAAGAGCACGATGAAAACTTCAAATTACTTCCCTGGCTCCCTAATTCCCTGACTTAAATCCAATTAAGCATATGTGGGACCACTTCGATTGTGTTGTTTGCTCTATGGATCCTCCACCATACACTCTCCAGTAGCTGTCAGATGCACTGCAGTCAGCATGGCTCCACATACCTGTGCACACCTTCCAGCACCTTATTGGAGTCACACTCAGCCATCTCGCTGTCGTCCGTGCTGAACACGGTATATATATATACACACACACACACTATGGGATGTAAGGTCAGGTGAAGCGTAACATCACAGCCTCTCCTTGACAAATGTCAACCCCGCCTTCTCGTGGTGCATCCTGTTCCCACTAAAGGGGCTTTGACGACCGCCAATAGCAGTATAACTATACCATCAGGATTAGAGGAAATGCTATCCCACACTCACCAACCCGCTTGGCCAGCATGGTGAGTTATGGCCAAACCCCTCCAAAATGACTTCACAACTTAAATCTTGGCCTTCAGTCTCCAGCAGCTGGAATGTACCTGGCCAAGGCAGCGGCCAGTGCGACATGAAGGCAGAGGGTGTTAAGAATCCTCGGAGGACCGGACTAGACTGCCATCTGATGCTGACATTGGCTACGTATAATGGACGCTCCCCATCTTCTGATTCAAGGCTTCTTGAATTGGAAGAGGAACTACAAAGGATCAAGTGGGACATCGTCGGGCTAAGTGAGGCAAGGAGAAAAGGAGAAGATCTCATTGAACTGAAAAGTGGACATCTCTTCTACTATCGTGGGACAGATACTGGCAGAACTAGTGGTGTTGGATGTATAATAAACAAGAAACTGAAGGATAAAGTTATAGAAGTTGAAAGTTCCTCAGACAGAGTTGCACGACTCGTTATCCAACTCTCGAGAAGATACAAGGCTCAGATTATTTAAATTTATGCACCCACCACAAGTCATCCTGAAGAAGAAATTGAAGAATTTTATGAGGAAATTCTTCATCTAAATTATAAAGGTAAGCAGCACTTGAAGATAATTATGGGAGATTTCAATGCAAAAATAGGGCAACAACAACAGAATAAAACTTCAGTAGGTAAATTCAGTCACAGCAACAGAAACCAGCATGGAAATACTCTCGTTGAGCTTGCAGAGGCAGAAGGGTTTTTTTATCTTGAACTTCTTTTTCAAGAAAAAGCCACACACGAAATGTACATGGAGACATCCAAATGGGACGACAAGTGAAATTGATTTTATTATGTGTAACAAAAAAATTCGTCATAGAAGACTGCAGTGTGCTAAACAAGTTCAACACAGGTAGTGACCATAGATTGGTGAGATGTAAGATGCACCTAAACACTAATCTTGAACGTGGCAAGCTCATAAGACAAACAAAATGCATTGACATAACCAACCTTAAAAAGCACCATAATACCTTCAAGTTGGAACTGAAGAACAGATTCTCTGCATTAGAAGGCCTAACATCGGAAGAAGTGGATATTTCTGAGGTTAACAGAAAAGTAAGCAAAGCTCTTATGGAAACAGCAACAAAATTAGCTGAGTCTAAGAACAAGTTGCATGTGAACAAATTATCAGGAAAAACCAAAATGTTGATGCAAAAAAGAAGAGAGATGAGGACAACTAAAGAAGATGTGACTTCCAAAGTGGAATATATAGAGCTATGCAAGACAGTACGAAAAAGTATCACTGAAGACGTAAGGAAATTCAACTGTGAACTAGTGAGGAAAGCAATTGAAAAAAAAAGACTCAAGATAGCAAAGAGACATCTCAGTATAGGAAGAAAACAGATTATGGCACTGAGAAAAGAAGATGGTTTTATAACAAGAAATAGAGGCGAAATTTTGACAAGAGTGAAAGATTTCTACTCCAAATTATATGAAAGGGATGATACATGTACTTCAGACATCATGAAAGGTACCAGAGTTTTTCCAGTCCTCCCAGCAAAAGTTGCACATGCAATCAAGAACATGAAGTGGGGAAAAGCTCCAGGAGAAGATGGAATTACTGTAGACATCATACAAGAAGCAAGTGGAGAAATCCAAACAGTATTCACCCAAATTTTCACTCGATGCCTTAATGAAGGGAAGATTCCTGAGGATTGGAGCAATGCTACAATGATCCTGCTACATAAAAAAGGTGACATTGAGGATCTCAGTAACTACAGACTTATCAGCCCCCTATCAGTGGTTTATAAAATCTTCACTAAAGTTCTTTCACACCGCTTGAAGGTAACACTGGACATGGCTCAACCGAGAGAACAAGCTGGATTCAGGAGTGGCTACAGCACAATAGATCATATCCACATACTGAGAGAACTAATTGAAAGAGCGAGGGAATATGAACTTCCATTGTGCATGGCTTTTATCGATTATGAAAAAGCCTTTGATTCGGTGAAACCATCAGCAGTTACAATGGCCCTGAAAACCTGCGGTATTGAAGATGCATACATTAATATTATTAATAACATCTATGAAAATGCAAGTGCAAAGATTTGGCTGTTTGAAATACAACACACATAAAAATTGGAAAGGGAGTGAGACAAGGTGACACCATATCTCCGAAGCTCTTTAATGCCACATTGGAAAATGTCTTTCAATCACTGAACTGGGAAAACAAAGGGATAAAGATTAATGGAGATTATCTAACTCACCTTCATTTTGCTGAT
Organism: Macrothele yani; assembly: GCA_039090855.1. Taxonomy (NCBI): domain Eukaryota; kingdom Metazoa; phylum Arthropoda; class Arachnida; order Araneae; family Macrothelidae; genus Macrothele; species Macrothele yani. The sequence continues at coordinate 96,596,200 of CM076992.1, read as the reverse complement.
GACGTAGTCATTTTTGCAACTACCCCATCAGAGCTGCAGAGTATGATCCAGTAACTTGCTGACAAGAGTAAAGAAGTGGGATTAAAAATGAACTTTCAGAAGACAAAAGTGATGTTCAATGCTTTTACAAGAAATGAAGATTTATCGATTGATGGAGAAAAGCTGGAGATAACAGACATGTACATTTATTTTGGACAGCAGATATCAAGTGAGGGTCACATTGACGAAGAAATTAATTGGCGTACAAAACTTGCCTGGAGAGCTTTTGGAAGAAACAGCATAATTTTCAAGAGCAATATGCCATTATGTCTTAAAAGAAAAGTGTTTGATCAATGCATCCTTCCAGTGCTTACATATGGAGCAGAGACTAGGACCTTAACTAAAAGAGACATACAAAGGCTGCAGACAACTCAAAGAAGCATGGAGAGGTGCATACTTGGTGTAACCAGGAGAGATAAGAAGAGGAACTTGTGAATCAGAACAGTGACAAGAGTGGAAGACATCATGATCAGAGTTAAATCGCTGAAATGGCAATGGGCTGGACATACTGCCAGAAGGACAGACCATCGATGGACAGCCCAAATTTTAGATTGGATTCCAAGGGACAGGAAAAGACCCAGAAGAAGACCACATGGGAGATGGGTGGATGAAATTCGAAAGTATGCGGGAGTGACATGGAGGAGACTGGCACAAGACAGACCGTTGTGGAGGAAACTTGGGGAGACCTTTGTCCAGCAGTGGATTGATAATGGTTGACGACGACGATGATGATGATACACACTATATTGACATACAGTACATTAGTAAGGTGGCGGCCTACCTTTGAACTTAATGCATGCACTGACCCTTCGAGACATGCTTTCGACAAGGTTTTGGAACACAGTGATAGGTATGCGCTTCCATTCAGTACATAATGCTGCTGCTAACTGTTGCTTAGTAGTAGTCCTTGGTTCCAAAATTCTTATGTGGTGCTCTAATTCACTCCATAGGTGCTCTATGGGATTAATATCAGAGCTCTGTGCTGGCCAGTCCACACACGATACAGAATTATCGTCAAACCACGCCGTAACAGTCCTTGCTTTATGGCTCGGTGCATTATCCTGCTGGTACCAACAAGGCTCGGTTCCATAGTATTGCCACAGAGTTGGGAAGGCATAATTGTCCAGAATATCGAGGTAGACATGCTGGTTAACAGGTTTGTCCACGATAACCAATGGATAGGGACCATACCATGAAAAAAAACCCACACGAGTAAACGGCCAACTCCAAACTTGACCGTAGGAACAGTAAGTACACTGTGGTAAATAGTGTTCCCCCGGCTGCTGCCATACCCACACATGGCCATCAGACTGATGCATGGTGCATCTGAATTCATCAGTCCATAGGACCCATTTCCATTGATCTACGGTCCAAGATAAATATTCTTTATACCATGCTAAATGACGAGTAGCATCCGAATGGGGATGAAAGGCTTATGAGCAGCCACACGACCACGATAACCCATTGAATGAAGTTCTCTGTGAATGGTACACATACATACCGAGGTTTGAGCATTTTTACTCACCTGTACACCGAGGTCTTTTGCAGTACTCCGTCGGTAAGCTGTAACGTCTCTTCTGAGGCTTCGATGTCCTCTATCACCGATTTTCTTTAGTCTGCCGGTACGTTTTGCTGCTTCAGGCATGCCTTGTGTCTTCCACTTATTCAGTACATCCAAAACAGTTGACTTGGGTACGCTTAAATGCCTCTCGGTTTCTCTTATAGACAACCCACTAATATAACACCCAACAATCTTTCCTTTCTCAAAGTCAGTTAGTGACTAGGTCTGAGACAGTTTGTTGAACTAATTGTTGTTTGTGGTAACCAATATAATGCTTCAATCATGCTTTGTTGAGAAGAGGGTGCAACTTAGTCATGCATTTGGCTGTGAAAAACTTTCAGTTTCTTTTTTTAATTTTCTTTTAAAAAAATTGCTGAAATACTTAGTAGGTAAACATTTGATTCTTTTAAATCAATATTGATTTTGAGAGTTTCCTATAATTAATGGAGTTACCTTTTCTGATTATTTGACACTCACAGAGTAACAGTGTCAATAGTTATTTATTTTTATCCTACCATGGAACTAAGCTTTCTCACTATCAGAGCTTTCTACGGGGAGTATTGCAAAAGTTATGGATAGGAGTAAATTAAAAATAATGTGCTTTCCTCTGCATTTATACACATGGCTCAAAATTAGCAATTAACCTTGGTAGCAGATCACATGGCCAATCTTCTACAGTTCCAGAATGAACACCTGCAGTTTTGCAATTCAATTCTTTGCATGTGTGCCTATATTCTGTTCTTTTTTTTTTCTTTTTTTAATATTCCATGTCTTTCACATTTCTCACAATGTATTTTCATATATTTTTTTGACTGAAAGATCAGCTGTGTGCCATTGGTCAAAATGACACACAGCTTATCATTTATCTTCCAGCATGACTTCAGAAAATTTATCTTCCTGCATAAGCACTTTGATGCTGATGGTCAACAAGTGTGTGCATTTTTTTTTTTAATATCTATTCATTGGAAAATGACTGAAAATCATGGCATGACTGCCAATCCAATTTTTTGGCCATTTTGACTGTACTCAACTGAAAATTATAGTACATTTTCTTTAGAACTGATAACTTGTCTTTTAAAGAAAGGGCTTTCTTTGTTTATGACATACAGCCATACCTATAATAACATGCAGTGACAAATCATAAGAAATTGAGTCAAACTTTAAGAGCTACCCAAACACAACCAATTCCAGCAATAAACATGAGTTAACAAAACAAGCAGGTGGTGGAGAGAGGTTAAGATTTGAGAAAAATGTATAAATGAAGTTGAGATTTCCATAAGTTTTGCATAATTTGTGCTGGGGGTCCCCCAGAATTTTTTTTACCCCCGTTATAAAAAAGTAGTATAATTGATAAAATTGCCAAACAGAACAATGTCTTTTTAGCAAAAGCAGAAAAGGGAATAAAGGGATTTTTCAGCCTTTATAGAGATGTGCACTGCAAGAACAATAACATTATCATCAGTAGCATAACCTTGAATGAGACAAGTGGCTTAGTTGCAATTTGGAAATCTGCATGAACACAGCATCGGTAAGCCACACAAAGTAACCACCATTTCTTTAATTTCTTTCAAATACTCAAAAATAGTAAAATTATTTGAGCAAAATTTACATTCTGCCCAGTTTTCAGTGCTGCACACCATATCATTGAAAATACGGTCAAATTGTCTCTAAACATCACCTGGCAGTTTGACACCAGTCCCAATAATGAACTGAGTGTAGCCTGAAAAAGAAATATCAGTAATGCACAAATACTAACCAAATCATTTCTATACAAGTATAATTACTGGCTTGAAATGAGAGCACCACACATTCTTGTATCACAAAAATTTCTTCCAACACATCAGATGCACGACCATCTTTGACCGCATTTGGACAGCGACACATTCAAATCTGACCTGTGGCAAAATTCATCTCCTGGAAGTGCAAAATTAAACCCAAAAATTCATCTAGTGGAAGTGCAAAATTAAACCCAAAAATTCATTAACTGCATGCACTTCAACTTCCAACACCCTAATTGACACTTCATCATTCTTTTTGCACAAATAATGGCAGCAGTTATTCAATAATTTAGTAGGGCAAAGTTTCATATACTATGAAATACAAAAATTAACATGTGCTTATGTGCTTTGTGTTACCTAACTCTTGACCACAAGCTATGATATAAAAAATCTTTCACTGTATATTTAGTTTTTTTTTTTTTTTTTTTTTTTCAGTTTTTCTTAATTTTTGTTTTCTTTTTAAGAATGAAAACTTTGGCTGAGGTGTGTTTATTTTATTTATTTTTGAAATGCCACATGGGCTAATCAATACATTTAAGACATTTCAAAATTTTTAACACCTGATAGCATGCAAATTAAAATTTCTTACGATTGGTGGCAACAAAGTAATTCATGAACACACAAAGACAAAAACTAAAAAAACACAATTATAGCTTTATGAGAAAATACTAAAGGAAAAGAACTTACGATGTGTATGTACTGCAATCATAGAAGGTAAAATTGGTTGCTACAAAATCAGGTCCTACCATCATTCGAACAGAAAGTTTGGCAGTGAAATGATCTGTAAAAGAACATCCTTATTAATAGTAATAGAAGCAAACTCAGTTAATACATTTATGATTACTTAATTAGCCCTGACTTTTTAAATGCAGATGTAAATCAACATGCAAAACATCATTTTCACACCTGTGTGCAAATAGGGTGCGCTTAAGTATACTATTCACACACACACAAACTTAAATTCATTAATGGAAACTCACCTAAAAGGTTGTTGTTCCTTTTGCAACATTTACTGCACGTATATTTCCGGCTGACTTGTCATAATGCATGGTGGACTTTCCGTGGTTGTCGATCTCTTCCATGTGTCTTCACATATACTCTTGCCAGTTGTTTTTGAGCCAACATATCACTATTACATTCACATTTTCCTCACATACGCACAACTTTCATTCTATTCACCAAAGACATTTAACCCTAATTCTCTTTGTCGTTAGTTGCCGCCCATGTCCTAATATTTACAACATTTTTACATACATTCATATTAAAAACACTATCTATATGTATTATTTACAGAAGCCTTATTCTTTCAACTCAATTCATTTACACAATGGCCCAACCTTCCTCCTGCAATCTTACTTAGTTTTTTGATGGGAAACACGATACCCTTAACCGCAGATATTGGAAGCCTCACCCATGACTTCGTCCGCATCTAGCACTTTCTGCCAGACCCTGGATGTCTTCAGGAGGCCTGTCGAAAAACAACTGTTCCTCTCTGCAGCCACAGAGCAAGTAATGCACTTGTCTCCGGTCCTCTGCTCTGTCACTGTATCTCACGATGTTTGCCTGTGATGCCATCTGTTCTTTAATTTGGCCAAAATCTAGTAATGGATTTTTTTTCCCCTTTTCTGTTCTAATTTTGTCAGGGCCTTCCAATTATCATTTAGTATATTTGGGCATAATTACGTACCCTATTCCGATTTTTTTCAACAAGTACTGACTCAGCTATTCTCAAATGTCTTTCTGTTTCACATTTTTTAATTAAAAAATGATTAAAAAATGTAAAACAGAAAGACATTTGAGAATAGCTGAGTCAGTACTTATTGAAAAAAAAATAGGAATAGATTATGTAATTATAACGACCCGAATATACTAAATGATAATTGGAAGGCAATGATAAAAATAGAAAAATTCCAATACTAGATTAAAGAACAGATGGTGCCACAGGCAAACAAACATCGTGAGATACAGTGACAGAGCAGAGGACTAGAAATGAGTGCATTACTTGCTCTGCGCCTGCAGAGAGGAATGGTTGTTTTTTGACAGGCCTCCTGAAGACAGCCAGGGTCTGGCAGAAAGTGCTAGAGGCAGACGAAGTCATGGGGGTGAGGCTTACAATATAGGTGGTTAAGCGTATCGTGTTTACCATTGAAAAACTAAGTAGGATTGCAGGAGGAAGGTTGAGCCATTGTGTAAATGAATTGAGTTGAAAGCATAAGGCTTCTGTAAATAATGTATATAGATAGTGATTTTAATATGAATGTATGCATAAATGTTGTGAATATTAGGAAGTGGGCGGCAACTAATGACCAAGAGAATTAGGGTTAAATGTCTTCGGTGAATAGAATGGAAGTTATGTATAGTGCTTTAGTTTTTCTAAATGTATGTTGAAGATAATGAAAGTTGCACGTATGTGAGGAAAATGTGAATGTAATAGTGATATGTTGGCTCAAAAACAACTGGCAAGAGTATATGTGAAGACACAGGGAAGAGATATGATGACCACGGAAAGTTCACCACGCATTATGACAAACCAGCCAGAAATATATGTGCGGTAAATGTTGCAAAAGGAACAACAACCTTTTAGGTGAGTTACCATTAATGAATTTAAATACAATTTGCACGTAAAATAAGAACAAATTTTGGAAATATCTATGTATTTTCGAGTTGTGTTCTTTCTTTATTATTAACACACAAACTTGTTTGCAATAAACATTCTCATCTCTTTTTAGACTCCATTGCATGGTTTTCTGCCTTCACTCCATTTTTTACTTGATGACACTTCTAATTCCTTTTGGTCTTAGTCTACTAATAAGTCTGTGGCATACAAACTATTCATTGTACCTGTGCACAAAATTTAATATCTATCTATGCAGTCCTTCATGTATCATTCAACATGTGTCTAAACCACCGCAATATCTGATGTTGGTGCAGTTTCCTATACTTCAAATGTTGGAAATACGTTGTCCTCCATGACTTGGTACTTTAATATCTAATAATTTAAACAAGCTACAGTACAACCTCAGTCAGGTGAGTATAATATATGAAAAATTTGGGGTAAAGGTAATTTAAATGTTGACAAGTCTAAATCCATTATTGTACATTGAATTACAAAATTTATTAATAATGTAGCATAGAGAAGAAGATAGAACAGGTATGGGATTTTATTTATTTCTGTGTGATGATTGATGAAAAGCTACACAAAAGAGGAATATGTAACTGAATAGTAAAGCATGGAAAGATCGATCCATCCATCCATCCATCCATATACGACCTACATACTTTTATAACAAAATTGGATACAAAATCAAAGGCTCACTATGAGCTTCAAAGCTACTCACATGATAGTGGATAGCAGGAATAACAGGAAAAGTAGGTGCAATCTGGGGTGAAATAGAATTAGTAATGCAAACATAACTACTGAATATTGAATTACAATGGATTCTTTGCTGAGAGAAAAACAAAAAGTTCATAAAATATATTTTCCTTGTTTGGACATGGGATGAAAAATTACATAGGGAGATGTTGAATTCTACAAGGCAGAAGATCCAGAGGTAGACCTACAACAAGGTCGTACACAGAAGGTGTAAAATCAGCTATTAGTGAAAAAAAAAAAAAAAGTACAGCAGAGGCAAAAAATCTTTGAAATGGACAGAAAAAGATGGAGAAAATTTACTGTAAACAATAATTAAAACAAAAAAGCCTATACCAAAACCATTACTGAATGCCATACTGTTCACACATGCATTAGTTGTTGATGGTGAGATACTGCTTTAATTTATGAAATTTTGTTTACATTTTCATGGATCCAGAAATTTGTGCATATCAATTTGAACAAAAACACCTCTGCTGAGTTCCACTAAATTGTATGCAGAAATTTTAAATTTTTGTTTAATTACACAGTAATAAAATGGATGAATCCAAATACATAATTACCTCACATATTTTATATCACACACACTATAATATGAAAGCACTTAAATACAGAGATGCCAAAGATTTCCTTATGGTGGAACTCAGCCAGAAAAACTGTGTAGAAGAGTCCCGAGAAAAATTGTCAGTGGTTGTATGAAGGGAGCTTGTAAGGTTGCCAAGAACATCAGACACTGAATGAATCAGTAAAATGGTAGATCAGTTACCTTAGTTCATCTACACTGCTGCTCAAAATTAAAGGATAGTTTATAAATTCGTACATAACACTGAGTATTTATGAGAAAACTTAACAAAATTTGTTAAAGAGGTTTATTATTACATTACTTATGTAACTCAAGCAGAATGAATTCCCATTACTTTTTTGTGTTGATATTATAATCTTGTAATTTACATGAAACAGCATTTTGTGGAACAATATATTTAAAATTTTCTGCTAATTAAGACATGAGGCATATTAATATAGAGTACCATCATTTCTGACAGCCATGCTGCTCAAGCAACAACTCATACTGTTTATGTGGGTATTGTGCAGTCTTGAGGGATCAATGATCACTCCTTAAGAGCTGTCCCTGAGTTCTTGAAGAGTTTTGGAAGGAGGCTGGTAAGCTACAATGAATCTTGCTAGAGCATCCCATACATGCTCAATGGGATTGAGATCAGCGACTCCATTCAATGAATATCTTACTCTTCAAGAAAACCGTCAATCAAATGAGCTCAATAAGGTAGGCATTGTCCAAAAGAATAAAATCTGGACCGATGTCTCCCCTGAATGGCCTGATACATGGGTTCAAGATCTTGGCTCTGTACCTCAGGGCAATAACAGAGTGATTCTGAAAGATGAGCAGGCAGGGGCATACTGATAGCCCCTGCAACCCCCACAGTGTGTGTGTAGAAGGGGGGGGGGCTCATGGTTAAAAGGGCCTCTAGCCCAAGGCCCTGCTCTAGCCTGAGCAAAAAGATTTTACAAACTTTTTGCCGAAACTTTGTATCAAACCGGTTAAAGAAATCACCAAGAATTACGGCAGCTTTGAATGAAGTATTAAGAAGAAAAACATTTTTTTTCTTAGTAATTACGAGAAATCTTTAAAAATAATTTTAGTTGCTTTAGTTTATAAAAACTGGATAATGGGAAAGCAGCTATTGAAAAGAACTCTAGGCCCTTTGTAATAGCCTTTGCTGTTACAAGGGGCCTCAAAGTTCACAGCCCTTGCCCTTGCAATAGTTCTATGCAAGTATGTTAACAAGAGAATGTGAAAATCAGTTCAATGAGTGAAATTTTTATACCAATGAGGATAAGGTGTTATGTATTACAGTTGTTTGCACATAACTACACATCCTTCCGAATATAATGAATTAAAAGGTGTTCTTTGTGGAAGAAAAAATGAGAGACCTGTCATTTTTTTTACAATGTACAAAACATTGTGGTATTATGTTAAGTGTATTTTTTTTTAATTCCAGAGCAAGTAATTTAAGTAGGTTTACATTTTTTTATGCTACAGTTTTTAATCGTTACTTAGTTATTTGCTTATTTATGTTGTTGCATTTTGTATAAATCAGAAAAATCATTAGACACAGTCATACGGCAGTTGCATGTTTTGTGTGTGCAACGGCGAGGCATTTCAAAAAGCAGGCCTTAGTTCTTTAAAATAACAAATTTTGCATATGATTAACTTTGACGTAAGTATTTTGTATAGTAATTTGCATCGGTAACCAGGGCTATGATTTTACCAGTAATTATACCGTACACATTTGTGTTTCACGTAATAAAGTGAAATAATTTTGATTTTACGCAAAAATACTCGTAGGTTCCAAAGAATTTGACATATTAAAACACCTGAAAAGCCTATTTAATAATACGCAAGTTAAAATTTTGTGTAATTGAAAGCTATTGGATTTTTGTTTTTGCAAAAGGGCCTCGGAACATGTTTTGCGGGGGGAGGGGGGGCGCCATTGTGAGCAGGTCTGTACATCTATTTGTCATGATTCCTGCACAGACCATCATCACACATGAAATTAAAGTGGTACCTTGCTTTTTCTGAACACATAAACCACTCTAGATGTCAAACAAGAGCGAAACAACACTTAACTCCACCAGCGTCGCTGCAAAATACTTATGTTCTACTGCAAAACACTTATGTTCTTTTACGTTCTGCCCTCTAGTAAACAGAGGGCCCATTCAGGTTGTTTTTTTTACACGAGTCATGTGAAAACTTCTGTGCTTGGGACCAGGCAGGCCTGTGCTGGAAGGTTTAGCATTTTGCTCTTGAATTAAAGAAAAACGTTTTGATTTACAAAATAAAGAGTGACTTATGAAACGAAATAACCAGACTGTGAAGATCACTAACAAAGGACATCGAACTACATTCTTACATTCTTCACCAGATGCGTTGATTATCTTATTACCTTTACATATTACAAATGAAATCAACTAGCTGGCCTCCAAGATGAAGAGTCTGAAACAGGCCAGTTCATTTCTTTAAAGGTTGAAATCAAATTCTGTTTTCACTTCATTGTCTTTAGCAACTAAAGCACAGGGATTATTATTTTTTTCTTTCCAGAGAAATGTTTACATAAACAGACTTTCTAGCTTCATGAAGCCAGATGGTTAGCTTCAGGCATGATTTGTTACTACAACGGAGATGGTCGTGGATGGTCCGAGATGAAGTTCAAGTTCGAAGTATTTGTTTCCCTATTTGGGGATTGAAGCTACCTTGATTGAAGCTACCTTGTTCATCGTGGAAGAGGAAATGCAATTACATTTGTAATAGAAGTTGGTAGGTAGTCGGGTCTAAACTTCATCTGTGGAAGGATTTGTTACAAGAAATGGCATGTCTTTCTGTGTTAATTCTGTTTACTACTGAGGTAGTTCATCTCAGTAAAGCAGATTTTTTTATTCCATTATTATTATTTTTTTTTGAAGCCTTGTGTTATTTACGATTAGTAGAGGAGAAGGCGTGATGCAAGCCTGAAATGGGCTTGGCCTTAAATAAACTGGCAAGTCGGAAACGCCCTCTAAAGTTTGGGTCTCCCTCTAAAGTTTGGGTCGGGTGGGGGTTCCCAAATTAAGGACTGTGCAGACCTCTAGTGTCCATAAATAGCAGATCTTTTTCCTATTAGGAGGAAGAGTTACACAAGTACAGCAATGAAAATAACATAACATGAAAGTTATGCCATTTAGTGCATAACTTTCCATGTTATTTTCAATGGTATGTATGCAGGTGATTGACTGTTAGTTGCATAGGTGATTCAAATTTATATTAAAAATAACACAGTTTTCCTAAAATTTCCCTTCATTGCATCATTTTTCTCTGATGAAAGTCATACAACATACCCTGGCACAATATTATGGGGGGGGGGGAGTCAGAGTGGTTGTCCAAAATTTCTTCTTGGTATGTTTACACAGCTTTAAATTGGGTGTGAAATCATTCCTAATAACAAATGAACAAGATAAATGGAACTGCGGCATTATTCTCAGAAACTATGGTACATAATGAAACAGTACTTTAGCTGAATCATGATTCATCTGTGAAAAGAACATTCGCACAGGGTCTGGATTCCAAGTGTGATGTTGGTGACTCCATGTTAAATGAGCTTGCTGGGAGGCGGAAGTTAGAGCAGTGGTTCTCAAACTTTTGTTCTTCAAGTACCCCTTTGGAATATTTATCTAAACTACATACCCCTTGTATATTAGATATCAGGGATACACTCTACTAATAAATAGAAACTTTACTCTAGTACGCTTATGTTTGTGTGTGTATATGTACTATGTGGGTATAAGATAAAAAATACATATACATACAAATACACACATTTATTTACAAAAATTACCTAATATTATTTTGGAGTTAACTTCATGACTCTCTCACCCTACCAACACTAGCCATAAATTTGGATTGCTAATTTTGTTGACATCCCACGCAATTATTCGAAAATTAGAGGAATCCCTGGAAATTTACAAGACACAAGGTGGCAACATCAATGACCATGCTGGATGGAAAATCCATCAAGCTTGGTCGCAAGACCGGTGGAAGTAGTAAGACACAAGAACTCCTGACGAAGATCTAGTGTTTAGATCGAAAATTTGAGAGGTAATGTACCTTAATAAATTTATCCTCGATAATTCCTGTTAAATAAATTTATAATACTGAAAGTAATAAGAGGAAGCCATGAAGTCATTAATTATTAGAATAAAAATCAGTTCACAATGAGATGCAGCTAACTAATCATACAACCCCCAAGGGGTACACGTAACCCATTTTGAGAACCACTGAGATAGAGGGACACAAATAACTGGTTTCCTTGAATAAAGACATTGTTCATGAAGTCTGCAAATAACATGCCTTGAAACCCTTGCTGCTGTAGCTGCTGCAACCTCCAAAGAGAGTTGCCTAGTGGACATTTCTCTGTTCTTTTTGGCAATCAAACTCTTATAGCAATTGTCTTCAGCAGTTGTGACTCTTAGGCGGACTTGTCCTGGTCAACGACAAACATGGGTTGTCTGTTGAAACTATCTTCAAAGTCTTGACAGGCCATTTTGTGGAACCTTCAATACTCTCTATACTTCCCCCTAGGACTGGCCTGCTTCCATCCTACCAATTGCTCTCCACTCCTAAAAGTCATCCACATGATGTCTTTGTGACATAATTAGCTAAGCATGCAACTGAAATGAAAGGGAGAGTTGCCTAGAACAGCTACAAGCTGAAAGTAGACCCTCGTGTTTTTTAAATGCAATCATAATTAACATATTCCAGCTTACCTGCAACAAAAGTAAATGAGGGACAGTCTTTTGCATAGCGAAATTTGCATGTTTGCCAATTTTCAGTGGAACATTCAATACTCTCGATACTTCCACCTAGGACTGGCCTGCTTCCATCCTACCAATTGCTCTCCACTCCTAAAAATCATCCACATGATGTCTTTGTGATATAATTAGCTAAGCATGCAACTGAAATGAAAGGGAGAGTTGCCTAGAACAGCTACTAGCTGAAAGTAGACCCTCATGTTTTCTAAATGCAATCATAATTAACATATTCCAGCTTACCTGCAACAAAAGTAAATGAGGGACAGTCTTTTGCATAGCGAAATTTGCATGTTTGCCAATTTTCAGTGTAATATTTTACATATATTGACAACTGCATATGTTTTTGGAGATTACCCTTCAATTGTGATCCAAAGTGTAGATGCTATAATCAAATTAATCACAGAGTTACTCTCCATAAGGAAAAAAATCTAACACAATGTACTGCTTACTTCAAAATTACAGGGGTGTTCATTGTCAGATTTCTAATATTTTTTATCATCATACACTTGGGATTCTCTGCTGGTAAAGTTTTCCTCTAACATTACCATGTCTGACTGTTGACACCACACACACAAAAAAAAAACTAACAGCATTTGATCAGTTCCACACTTCAAAAGAAATTTGTTCTGATGACATAGAACAACATTCCCTTTTGCAATAAATTCTATACCAAAAATATAAAAATCACTGGAAAAATGGCTGTTTATGTTTGGTGCTAAAAAAAGGCTGATTTTAGATGGACATTCTTTTTCTAGTGAAGAAACAAGTTCATGTAATGATTACTTTTGAGATAACAGTTTATGTAATAATTTTTTTTAATAGCTTCAACACTGAATATTACCTAAACAATCCTGCATAAAAGATGGTGACAAAGCAGTTACACCTTACCCTGTCTGTACATCAAAGACATGTAATTTTGAAAACCACAGTTAACATATATACTGATTAACCATCACAAACAGCTTGTTTCATATTAATTGTACTCACGTTCTCCAGGAGGTATTGGAGGGAGAGAATCAGTATGAGGAGTAGCACAACTCACACCACTTGCAAAACGGGTGGCATTGGTAACAAGTGTTTTTCCAAAAGCTGTGAAGGCACAGAAGAACTGACCTTCCAAGACTGGTAGATTGTCAATTACAAGACTCAACTAAAAAAAGGGAAACATTGTCAAAAATTAACTAAAGCATTTAAAAGGTGTGCAACTTTCAGTAGTATCACAACACACTAATGAAACTGCTATATAGCATATTCAGAACCTGATTATTACCTACTTAGGTAAACTAACCTATACAACATATATAAGAACAAAAGTAAATCTTTCTTTCCTTTCTCTCTATATATTTTGTTTGTGTTTGTGTGTGTTCCTTATTTTTGAACTTCTAGATTTCTTTTTGAGCACAGTCCCCTCCCCCATTTTATCTCTTTATATGAGAAACTAAAGCGGTCAAAGTTTGAAATCAAAATTTTATTATATTAACACATGCTTCATTAAACCTGAAGTTTTGAAATATGCACTTCTACATTACTATCTGTTAATCACAGTACAGAAATGTCAAAAAAAAAAAAAAAAAAAAAGTGTCCAAAAGGTGGTAAGAAGGTATCACAGGGTTTTTGAGTCATGGGATTTTTCTTCTCTAAGGTTACTACAATAGATGAAGAAATGTGCTGGCAGGTGAATTAGCAAGCAAGAAGTTATCCCTTCCACAAAATATGATTCATTTTCTCCATAACAGTTTATCTTTGGCCAAAACTGCTTGGGAATAAAAACTGGCTTATTCCTAAGAGAGTTAGAGCTTAAAGGAGCGAATTCTTCCACCTTATCTAAACGTTCAAAATGGGTTAGTTCCATGTGATTCATGGCAATCGCAATAGCTAGCTTCTTAAAATGGCTTGCCTGATAGTACCTAGCTAAGCTGTTTTATACAGTCTTTATATTATAGTTCATCATGAATTTTCCTATTAGCCTTTGTAGCCTATCATTACAAACAAATTAGACCGTTTACGTTTCTGTACATTTCTGACATATTGTGTGTGAAGAAATAAAATGATCCGACAAAAAATGTTTCATGTCAGTCCACTGAGGAACAAAATTACAGTCAGTTAATTTCCTTCAAAAAGATATTTTTAAGAGTACTGTTTTATAACATGCAAATGGGGAAAATTAGATCTACAAACAGCATTTTGCTTTTTGATGAACGAATCATTTTTTTGAAAAAAGGCATGAATACTTGGCACAGATCTTTGTATTGTAATTGTTTGAAACAGCTGAAAAAATTATACGAAGAGTTGCAAGACCTTGAGAAATGTAAGACAAAAGAGAGTGAAATATGTAGAAACATGAATGTGAATTTGAAGAAGTTTGGATAATTTGATATTTCACACACAAATACTTTTAATATGATCAAAATCAATGAAGATAATGAATTTCCATTGTTACGAAGTAAAAAAGGTCATTTTGGATGTATACTTGGTAAAGATACAAAGTTATCTGTTGCTGAAAATAAAGAATACACTCAGAAAGAGAAAGAAGTTCAAAGAAAAGTAAAGCACTGCTAAAAAAAAAACACCTGGAAGAGGTTTCTCGCCTTCTGACATATCTACACGATTATTCTTCAAGCAGTTTTCACGAAAGTGTAGTCTTCATCTTAATCTATGCCAAACATACTGTCGTTCAAGAGCAAGTGGGTAAACATGGACAAAATGAAGTTTTCATCATGGATAACATTTAGATATCCATGAAATATTAAAAGGAGCAACAGTGGAAATATTAACATTTGCAGAAAGAAAGCTGAAAGCTAATTTCCCTAGTGATGACAACAAAGAACTTTTAGACCATACCGTAATATTTTAAGGAGGAATTCCTACCAGTGGGATAACATTTTGGCATTCTGAAACAAATCGTTTGGCCAAATGGAAGGCAAAAATAATTTATTGCTTTAACATGTGGCTATTTAGGAAGCATTTAAAATGACCTGTGAAAGAGGAATTGGCACTGTGGACTATTTACTGTTTCATTATAAAGTGTTATGTACAAGCATGGCTTTCCACCACAAATACTCCATTAAATCAAAATTGAAAAATATCAATTCTGAGTTAAAATATATCTAAAAATATATTTTAAAAAATGTGCAAACATACAATTACACACACTAGATATGAACAGTAGCTTGCCTTGGGTGAGCCACAAGCATACCTTGAAACACATTTAAAAGGCACACAGTTTTAGACTGACATCATTCCAGGTTGCATCTCCATTAACCTTATTTACCATATTTTCCAAATTCAAAGCATTAAAAAGCCTTAAAATTTTTTTTTCAATTTTCATTTATGCTATTAAGGTGTGTGCATAAGTTCTACCTGTTTTTGTAGGCTACTAAGAAAGGAGGAGAACACAACAAATAACGTACCTAGGATTTCACATAATTGCCATCATTCCGTATGACCTCTTGCCATCTGTCTATGAGTAGCTGAGTCCCACGCTAGAAAAACAAACTACTGTGTTTTAGAGTAAAAGAAAAGTTATGTAATGCCGTTTTCTTATCATTCACATCATTGAATGTTTGGAGAGCGAAGGCGTTCTGTAATGATCGAAAAAAGTGGTAGTCCGTAGGTGCCAGGTCAGGGGAATACGTCGGGTGAGGTAACACTTCCCAACCTAAGTCCAGTAATTTTTGCCAAGTGATTAAAGCAGTAAGAGGTCTGGCGTTATCATGATGAAGGATCCCGCCCTTGCGACTGATGAGTGCTGACTGCTTCAATGTCAGTTGTTCTTGCAATCAGTCCAACTGTTAGCAGTAGAGGTCAGCATTTATCATTCGAATAGGTGCAACACCTCCCAGTGGATTATTCCCAGGACATCCCACCAAACACTCAACAAAACCTTTTAGGGAAGCAGTCCTCCTTTTGAAGTCGAAGGAGCAGGCTCTGCACCTTGGCACACAGTCTGTAGACACTTTACGTTATGGTACAGCACCCATTTCCATGGTTCTACTCTTTTTCAATCACAAAATTACAGGACTTTTCCAGGACATTTGGATATTTTTTCCAGGACACACGATCCAAATGCTCTTACTTAAAATATAGTGAAACCATAGGTCTGTTCAACCTGTAACTTACAACAAACAACTTCCTACACGCTTGGGCAAACTTAATACAAAATACGGAATGTTAAAAATGTCCGCTGCAGCTAATCAGAAACTTAGAATCATAAATAAATACTGAAATAGCAAAACTGTCACTGAAAATGTGACCAGGTTTAATATCTACTAAACTTTTATATACAGTATACTACACTGATTTTGAGAAAAACTTATTTTTCTACTTTGGCTGTAGTTCAATTATTGAAGCAAATTACAGAATAATAATAAAAAAAAAGACAACCTAAAACTCAAAATACATAGGTATGTGGCATTACTCTTGAAATGCTTTCATATACCAAACAATCAATACATAAGATACTATTTATATTTAATTATTTTGAAATAATGCTTAACATTAGAAATTTAAGGGCAAGGAAAGGTGAAATATTTGTAACTTTTTCAAAGGACCAAACGGATTGTTATTTCTTAAACATATAAACATGGGAGCAAGTATTTGTGTTACATTTTATTTAGGGAAGGAATTTTCAACCCAATATTGATGCTGTAGCTATGTTTTAAATTTGTACTCTCCAGCAAACAAAGTATGCACAAAAATTTCCAATGTGAAATGAAAGAGAATAATGGAAAAACCTTATGTCCAAGAGCTATGTGCAATTGCATTAATTAGAGATCAAGGCAATTTAACTGGGCATGATTAGACCACTAATTATAGAAGATTCAAAGTGATTACTTAGCTCAGAAAATACTAAGAAATAACTAGATTTATGTTTCTGATATTAGAAAGCAATCTGATTTTATGGCAAATTTTTATATAAAGTATTCATTAGAAAATCTCAGTAAAGGTCAAAATACTCCCCCCCCCCCAAAAAAAAAAAAAAGAATCAGCTATTTACTTCCAGCAGTGGCTAAAAAAAAAAAAAGTATGTTACAAAAATTTACAAATGACGCAAAAAATGTTTCCCATAGCAGAAGGAAGGTATTAGAGACAAAAAGATTTTCGAATCAAACAGTTAAAAGAAGAGATACAGAAGGAAACATGATATAACTCTATGCCTTTTAGTGGAAGCATTTTGCATAATGGAAAAGTTGAAAACAGGCAAAAAGCATTCTTCATAGCAAAAGCTATGCTAAGGAAAAATAACTTTTCAAATACATCTCCCTGAAGCAGATACAGCAAGAAAAACGTTTTGACCTTTACAACCCCTAGGGAGAACATTGTACATTATTTGAAGAGGATCTTTTTTATTGTAGCAAAAATCTTATTCACTCTCTATCTTTGTTATGGCAAATGGCATACAGTAAAAAAAGAAATTTCTCCATAGGGTTTTTAGAGCCAGAGATAGGCTGCAAACGGAAGTACAAAAACACCACCTAGCAGCAGAATTGTGAACTACAAACCTAAAGTGTTCCATAAGTAAATGGTATCTGGTGTTAAAAGAATTTTTTAAATCGTACATATAGAAGAACAGATATTGAGAAAAATTATTAAATATTTGTGCCCCCTAGCGGCAAAACTGCATTATTTTTGGAATAAAATATGCATAAGTTTTTATAGTTAGTAGTACCTGATAGAAAGAGAATATTTTTCAATCGGGTTTTTCGTCCATCAGATATTGCAGTAAACAGAAACGTGAACTTACGCCCTCTAGTGGTGCACTTGTGCGCTAAATATTTGAAATTATATGAGAAACATTCGCACTGAAAATGTTCTCCAACAAAGAAAGGATTTTTCAAATTGGGCTACTAGAAACAGAGATATGGACAAAAATGAGATATACTGTACGTGTACGCTCCCTCCCTGGAGGAAAAAAATTGCATTATTTTAAACAGGAGGTATTCTCAAAACATTTTCCCAGGTGAGCGGTATCGGTCCACAGAGGAATTTTTTTCAATCGAGTTTTCAGCCCAGATATTGTTGCAAATACACCAGAAGTAAAAATAAACTCTTACGCCCCCTGGTAGACAAACCATTCCTTACCAAAAATGATAAATTATATGCAAAACATTTCCCCCCAAGAGCTGTATCCGATGCAGGAAGAATTTTTCAAATCGGACTTTTAGAAGCGGAGATATTGGAAAAAATTGCAATTTACCTTTACGCCCCGAGCGGAAAATTTATGCATTATTTGAAAAAGGGACTGTAACTAAAATAGTTTTCAATATAAATGTCATCGAAAGCAAAAATAATTTTTTCAATTGGATATTTAGAAGCAAATATATGCAATAAAATGCATTTTAAATCCAATACGATCTCCATTAGAACCCTCTAGTGGCGAAGTTGTGCGTCAGGAAATAATTCGGAACATATAGATCATCATTCTTACATTTTAAGCTGCTCCATACAAAAAGAATTTTACAAATCGAACTAATAATTGCAGAGATAATATGGTCTCCCAGGTCGGACAGACAAAGTCGTAACATAAGCACGACGCAGAAGATGATAATAACGCAGCTCCAGTCCTCCTAACAGACAAGAAAACCAACAGCTTCCCCCCCCATTTTGCAGGGGGTGGGGAGGAAATTTGTCAGACATAAGTTATGTCAGTACAAAAATCCTCACTTACAAAACATCGCACAGGGACAAAAAGGCAGGAATGGATAAAATTCCAGGACATGTAACTGAATTTTAGGACATTTCCAGGAAGCATATGAACCATGCATTTCTCATTCCGTTACAATTCGTCCCAAAAACAGTTCATTTCTGTGATGAGAAAGCAAAGAAACACAGGTATGGATTCTCTCCTCTCGTTCCTTTGCAGAAAGCTGGTGCAAAATCCAATTATCGAACTTGGTGATGAACCCAAGTGCATGCATCTGTCTTTCGACTGTTGTTCTGTGTACCAACAATGTTTCTGCTAATTCCTCAATGGTTGGATGTGGGCCATTTGTTATGCTTGGTCCACATCCTCGTCAGAAACCACGGATGGACATCCAGGAAGTGGTTGATCTTTACAGCTTCTATCTCCTTCCTGGAATTTCCAAAACCAACGGCGACATGTGCTATCATCAACTGCATCCTTCCCATGTACTTCACAGATGTTGCTGCAAGCCACGGCTGCAGTACTGCCTTTATCGAACTCTTACAGTAAACAATGTCTAATGTGCTTCTGCCATGTTACAAATGACTTACTCAGACAAACCTAGTGCAGCTATATGCTCTACTGCTCCACGCTTTATTGGCCGAAAATTCGGCATCACAGCGTCATCTGTGATGTAACTACACCGATCGCAATTTGCATCTATTACAAAAACGGGTAGAACTTTGCATACACCCAATAAAAATTGTATGTACCCAGCACAAAACAGTATCCTAACATTTACACTACATCTATGTTAAGGCCTATGTGGTCATCACATGCGCTTCATATATTTAACACAAGAAATTTACAATTAAAATATGAATGAATTCAAACTATTTAAAAACATTAAAATAATTAATAAGAATTTGGGTATGGCCTGGCTCTGGTCAACTCCTAAGACTTAAACATTAAGACCTTTCATCCATAAGCATGAACAACCTCAACAAAAGACCAGTGCCTGCAATTGTCAGACAGATAACTGAAGTGAATGAGTCCTACGTGTTCTCGCAGTAGTGATGCACAATGTATGGGTCTTTACATCAGGGAAGGTGTGGAATGTGCTGAATGGTTTTATGCCTGGTAAGGGCTACACTAACCAAATTTTTGAATTACGTATGCTGATGGAAAAGTATCTGCCTGTTCGTAAGGCCTGTCTTTGTGTATTTGAATAAAGCTGACAACATATTGAACATGGTGCTCCTGTGAATGGTTCTGAAAAATTATGGTACAACTGGGAATCTGCCTGAATCTATACATGCAGTAGAAGGTGTGCACATAGAAATGATGTTTTATCGAAATGGTTTCCTATTGGTGCTAGAGTCAGAAAAAATTGTGTGATGTCACCATGGATGTTCAATAATTCAGCTATGAAAGTCACAGCTGCCTTAGGCAGATTTCATAGGACTGTTGGGTTCTTGAAAAGGTTCCAAATGGCTGTGTATTAAAGTATAATTGTTCCTACTCTTATGAATAATAGTGAGACTTTGGTACTATAACAGAGAGACAGGAGTTATTTGTGTGCTAGGCAGGGCCAGATTAAGGCCTTAGTGGGGCCCCTAGGCTAAGACATTTGAGTGGGCCTCCAAAAAAACTTATGACAGTTCGTTAAAAGCCGAAACTGTAACTACTAAATTATCTGCAGAGTTTTCACAATAAGTCATATTTTTCATTGTTCTTGCAAGAACACGAGTTAAAAGCTTAAGATTCCTAGATTTTTGTCATGGATTTTCTAATGATTTAGCATTGTATACTTTTCTAAGTGCATCTTTTTTGTTATACGAAGTGAAGCCACAGGGGACTTTGACCGTTAATGGTTCCAAGTGTAAATTGAGTAGTGTGGGTGGATGGTAGCAAAAATGATGAAACTGTCTCTCCAACTCCACTGTACACAGCAACATGAAACCTTCCCCCTTGGCGAGTCCACTGCCTTGAAATCTGTTCATTTTCCAGCCGCTTTTTCTGACTAAGTGGAAATCATACGAGACAAAAGTAAAACTATTTTATAAACCCCTCCCTCCCTCCCTCTCTCTCTCTCTCTCTCTCTCTGTCTTTCTTTCTCTCTCTACCTATCTATTACTTGCCCAGGCAAGCCTCCTGGGCCCTTGGTCATGGTGGGCCCCAAGGCTATATATAGTCCCTACAGATCCCCCCTTAATCTAGCCCTGGTACTAGGGAGATGCATCATTTATAAGGGGGTTGTGGCAAGGTGTGTTTTGATCATGTGAGGAATGAAGATGTGTTGCAAATGTGTAATGTGAAACAAAATATTGTTATTATTAGTAGGGGAGACAAATATTTAGAGGTGGTTTTGCCACGCTTGAAAGAACATTTTCTGAATAAGTGGAAATCATACGAGACATAAGTAAAACTATTTTATAAATCTCTCTCTCTCTCTCTCTCTCTCTCTCTCTCTCTCTCTCTCTCTCTCTCTCTCTCTCTCTCTCTCCCTCCCTCCCTCCCTCCCTCTCTGTCTTTCTCTACCTATCTATTACTTGCCCAGGCATGCCTCCTGGGCCCTTTTGTCATGGTGGGCCCCAAGGCTATATATAGTCCCTACAGATCCCCCCTTAATCCAGCCCTGGTACTAGGGAGATGCATCATTTATAAGGGGGTTGTGGCAAGGTGTGTTTTGATCATGTGAGGAATGAAGATGTGTTGCAAATGTGTAATGTGAAACAAAATATTGTTATTATTAGTAGGGGAGACAAATATTTAGAGGTGGTTTTGCCATGCTTGAAAGAACAGGTGACAAGGTGTTAACTAAGAGAATTTATTGAGCCCAAGTAGCAGGAAAGAAAAACAGAGGAAGGCTGAGGAAATCATTGGAAACCCAGAATCAAAAATACCTACAAGAGAAAAAGGGTATGAAGTACAAAAAGTCTTGTGTAAGATGTGTGATGGATGCAAGTGAAGCTTTGAAGATGAACTTTTTGACAATTTGAAACATGCAATATAATCATGAGACTAGAATCACTTGAATGAGACAGTTTCAGAAAACACTGAAAAAAGTGCTGAGACAGAATGAAAATTTGGATTTGCCATCTCAAAATGGACCTTTTGTGAGTTTTCAATCATACTGATTTCAATTTTTATTGGGTTTAACTGTTTTCAATTTCCCAAAATAGTAATAATTGGCTGAAGATGATTAAAAAGTAACATAGAAGCAAATATAAACAAATAATAAGCAAGCCATTTTAAATATTTTACTGCCTTTTAATTTGGCAAATATTTCATATGAAAATTTCCACAGTAACTGGCAATTTAGTGAAATTGAAAAAAGTGAGGACATGAAGTCTGCAAAAGTTTTCAAATGTGGTAGAAATGGTTTAAACTTAAGGTTATTTGCATTCATTTAGTTCGATGAAATTAAACTTGTTGTAAAAATTACATTTTTTTGATTTCATAAAAAACAAATTACAAAATATAAGAGTGGGACATTTTTGTCAATTAGTAAATGAATTTCGAACTCAATACTTTTTGGTATTAAAATCCTTAAAACATTTTTAAATTTTTTTCTACAAACATCATATGGTATTTTTTGTTTTGTTTTGGGGTTTAATGACAATAATGAGCAACTCAAAAAGCTATAAACAGTCACACATCCTTAATTTGGGAGCACTAATTACAGAGAAGAGGAAAAAAAAAAAAAAAACACCAATGCAGCAAGACAAACACACATGCCTCACCCGGGACTTGAACCTGGGCCTAGCTCGGACAACTGGTCAGAAGCCTACACCTCTGACCACCAGGCCACTGGGGCAGCTCACATGGTCTTCCGCCGCCCCGGTGGCGCAGTGGTCTAAGGCGCTGGCCTCTGATCATTCGTTTGTAAGGGGTCCGGGTCCGAATCCCGGTCAGGCATGGATGTTGTGTTTGTTTTACAGCACTGGCTCTCTCCCTTCCCTGGAACCAGTGACCCTAAATTAGGGACGGGCGACTGCTTATAGCCCATTGAGTTGCTCACGGTGGTCGTTAAACCTCCAATCAAAAAACAACAACATGGTCTTCCAGTTCACTGTGCTTGCTACCTTTACTTAAGAACTCAATATTTTACTGCATCCAGCTAAACAGCAAATGCTGGTTATTTTTATGTGAGACTAACTACAGGGGTCACACTTTGTGACTTCGAATTATTTCAATCTGAAACATTATGATATGAAAAATATTAATGAAGTTCCACTTTACACCCAAAATTTGAAATAACGCATGTCATAATTATTTTTAAAATTCATTAAGAATGGTAAAATTTCAAAGCTGGTGGGCTGACGGAATTGTAAACTGCACTTACAATATTGCATCACTTAAATGTAGGTAGTAAACGGAAATGCCCACCATCCTTTGTCAGTACATACTGTGTGAACCATGGTGTGATGTATGAGGATCGGAACAGAAAGTGTGATTTTGGTGACCGTTTTTCTGTTACTTTAACATTCACTGAGCTATTACAATTTAATTTTTTATATGCTGTAACATCATCATGCAAGCACTCATTAGATGTTGTTATGATACCAACTAACCTCCCATTCACTTAAAATTAATTTTCAAGTTTCAATTTTGGAGGGAGGGAAGTGTAGGAAACTTTAATTCCTGTGATGAGAAAATAAAAGACAAACGAGAACAAGATCCCATTTCTTTGCAAAGAAATATAAATAGAAACATATGCAGTTCTTACAACTTTTGACAGTCATCCTGATTAATGGGCTTGTCTGAAAATCTTTGGCAGTATGTACATAGTAACTCTCCTGAAGCTTTCAAGAAAAATTGATTGTTAAAATACATTTTACAAAGAACTCTTTACAAAGTAAGAAATTTATAACTTACTGTGCGAGCAGTTGTTCGCTGTATCTGGGGTGGCTGGACTTCAGTTATTGTTGTGCATCTCCCACTTTTATATGATAACCAGTACAAAGGATCTTGAGCAGCTTCTGCACAGGCTCCTCTTAAACTGCACCTAGAAACATAAATATATGCTTTCACAATGTGCCACTTCAAAACAGTAAATATGTACAGTGTCTCAAAAATGCACCATGACAGCTTTGAGTTTGGGCAACAAAGTTGGTAAGGATATGCATACTTAAAAGGCTTTTTTCACCTTGCTAAAAAGTTTTAGACTGGATTCACATTCAGCAAACTTGGGCAGAAACAGGGAAGTTCTGGATGTCTGCCTCACATTCTCCAAATCAATTAAACACAATCCATGAATTGTACTATGTTCCCATGGAACATTCAAACTTCATTAGAATAAAAGTGAAACATAAAACACCTGTTTTTCACAGAAGCATATGCATTATCATCAGGAAGGGAGGTGACCCTGCACAGACACCACAGTTCCCAGCTATGTAAACAAACCCCAGACTAGCACACACTGCCTTCAGCTTCGTGAAAAGGTTGAACCACATACAACTGTTTCACAGCATTGCGTGTAGTCACTGCTACTCTTAGCACCACTATCCATGGCATATAATGTATAACAGGATTTAACAAACCACAAGGATTTTCAGAGTTTTACATTATATGGTTTCACATTTCTTTGGTTGCACTATCACAACTGATCCAGTTATGTTGGGAGATGCAAAACAAAGTCCTCCCATGGCTTCCCAAACCACATACAGTTCAACTCCTTCTGAAAGTTTCTTTTTCACATGGAAGCACTGAACTATACAGTATTCATACCTACCACAAGCTCTTTCATTTTCAGTGACGTTTTACCTTACATTTTGATCATTTACTTCTTGCAATAACTCAGAATGAAAATGGAAATCCTGATTGCTCAGTTTTAAATAATTAACTAAAATATTATTAGTTTTCAATTACAACAGGGCTTTTTGTTTCATAACAGTGAAGCTACTAAAATACAAATTTCAATTTTGACCTGCTTTATAATACATTTGTAAATTTGTTGATTGGCAAGGTGTATGGTGCAGTGGCATGCCAAGAGTGGTGCAAAAGAAACAACAGAGAAAGTATGTCAACTAATGTGAGAAGAAAAATCAAATGTTAAAACCACTCAACCCATCTCAGTGTTAAAACTAACACAAAAATATAAACATCAGATTCACTAACAGCACAATAATATGCATATAATGAAAAAGATGCAAATAATATAAGACTGTAAATAAAGCCAGCTACCATAACAAGAAGAAAGAGCAAACACTGAAAAACAAGACAACAGAAGGATCAACAATGAGACCAGAACACAATCACAAGGTAAAAAAAATCAAGAGGAAGAAGGAAAACAGAACAAAATACTAATAAAAACAACATACTGTATGTTCAGTGAAAAACTGATGTCATATCAACAGATACAGAGGATTGGAAAATTCTAGAAACTTATTGCTTACCTATGCATTCCGCTTCTAGAGATGACTTACATTTCATACACATTGTTAGGTCCTCATCGATGTCTTTGTCCTTTAGTCCATTTATGCTTTATCTACAATGGACTAAAGGACAAAGACATTGACGAGGACCTAACAATGTGTATGAAATGTAAGTCATCTCTAGAAGCGGAATGCATAGGTCAGCAATAAGTTTCTAGAATTTTCCAATTTTTATTTAACTTTCGCACGTAAAATGGAATAGTAGCAATATCAGGACTATTTCTAGATCTCGATATGAACTGCTAATGTGAATAGATACAGAGGAGTACCACACAAGATGAAAAACTGTCAACTGAAACATGAACAAAAAGCTGAATTCATATCAAGAGCCCCACATGTTAACAGATGCAAAACACTGATGTCTAATTGCTTGCTGACTGCAAATACACTGATGGAAAAAAATCCCAACACCACGAAAAAATAGTTGTAGAGGAATGAAATGGCGGCAATACATTTGTATAGGTAACATATTTAATAGATTAAGGTTTCAAGATCACAGCTTATTGTAAGCGCGAGAAGAGCCATTTTAAATGTGAAATGCTAGTACATTAATAACCGGTGAAACCGCCAGAATGTTGAATGCAAGCACGCAAACGTTCATGCATTGTGTCGTACATGTGCTGGATGTCAGTATGTGGGATTGAGTTCCATGCCTGTTGCACTTGGTCGGTCAATACAGGGACGGTTAATGCTGGTTGGGGGTGACGCTGGAGTTGTCGTCCAATGATGTCTCATACGTGCTCAATTGGTGAAAGATCTGGTGATCTAGCAGGCCACGGCAACACTCTGAAGAGCATGTTGGGTTACAACAGCGGTATGCGGGCGAGCGTTATCCTGTTGGAAAACACCCCCTGGAATGCTCTTCATGAATGGCAGCACAACAGGTTGAATCACCAGACCGACGTACAACTGTGCAGTCAGGGTGCGTGGGATAACCACGAGAGTGCTCCTGCTGTCATAGGAAATAGCTCCCCAGACCATAACTCCAGGTGTAGGTCCAGTGTCTCTCGGCCGCAGACAGGTTGGTTGCAGTCGCTCACCTGGCCTCCTTCTAACCAACACATGGCCATCACTGGCACCTAGGCAGAACCGGCTTTTATCAAAAAACACAACAGATCTCCACTCCGTCCTCCAATGAGCTCTAGCTTGACACCACTGACGTCGCAAACGGCAGTGGTTTGGAGTAAGTGGAATGCACGCTACAGGGCGTCTGGCTCGGAGCTGTCCTTCAAGTAACCGATTTGTAACAGTTCGTTGTGTCACTGTGGTGGCAACTACAGCTCGAATTGCTGTTGCAGACGCGGTACGATGTGCCACGGCCATACGCCGTGCACAGCGGTCTTCCCTCTCAGTAGTGCGACCGCAACCCGGTCTTCTTGAGGCAGTACCTTCCCTTGACCACCGCTGCCAACAATCATGCACAGTGGCTACATTCCTGCCAAGTCGTTCTGCAATATTGCGGAAAGAAAATCCACCTTCTCATAGCCCTATTACACGACCTCGTTCAAACTCTGTGAGCTGTTGATAATGGCTTCTTCGTCTTCTTAAAGGCATTCTTGACTAACATCAACACCCTACGTCGAATCTCAATGATAACTAACGCTCACGAACGTTACAGCGCGTATTTACAGCAAACCTGCTTTGCATGTTCCGAGGGGCGCTACTAGCGCCACATGTATGCGCCGAGCGCAAAATTTGCATAAACGTCATCTTACAGATGTACTCTCACCGCCTACCAACTGTCGTTTATCTAACACAACCCCTTCTTGGTGTTGGGATTTTTTTTCCGTCAGTGTAGATGTTCAGGAGAATAACAATACTAATAAAGAAGGTTTTACCCCACTAAACCTAAATACTGCTCAGCTCCTGACTCAATCAGAAAACAATTCAGACCCACTGAAGAGTTAGATAAGCAAAATTCTGCATGGAAAACATCCAAACTTCTTACTGGAAAACATTGAGAACTCCTCCTCACTACAAAAGCTAAAAAAAGAAAAAAAAAAAATCAACTCTGTTCAGAAACCCAAGGATTTTTCATTGGGACTCAAGACTGCATTGTTGCAACCTAGATCTACAGGTAACGAATACGGAAAGTTGCAGTTGAAACACCTTTAGAATGTGTAGAAATGCCAATGAAACCAAAGAACACATTTTAACTGGCTGCTCTCTCCTCGCATTAAAACAATACCTTAACATACCTGACAAGGTAGCTAAGAACCTACATCAAGAGCTTGGCATTAAATGGGGCCTAATCCAAGGCTACACTCCACCTATTACAAATACCAACCAGAACCTTCTTGAAAATAAAAATTACATCATGTAGTACGTCAAACCTAGCATTACAGATGAGACCACAATTGACCTGACACTGCAATTCATAAAAATCAGAAACAGATACAACTAATAAGAACAGTGCCTGAGAAAATCTGGAAACATGAGAATCTGTGAATGGAAATTCAAAGGATTTGGAAATAGCATAACACAGATCATACTAGTTCTCATTTCATTAACCACAGTGGTACTTAATTAATAACTTCTAAAAAAATTGAGAAACCAGAAATAGCATAGAAATTGCTTCAGCCAATCTAAAAGGCAGTCATTCTACAGACCTGCCACATCACCAGAAAATTCCTAAATTTCCAGGCTTGCAATAGATCTCTGCCTTTTATCACTGGCCCTGACAGAGAAAGTTGTTAATAATAATAATGATAATAATAATAATAATAAACTGATAAAAGTCTCTGCCAGAACAAATTGAGAAAAACAACTCCTGGAGCAGTTTAATGAATTCAGACTCACCAAATGGAACAGTAGTATATAATGAGATTTAAGCCACGAGATCAAATCTCCTACATACTGCATCCTGAAGATCTGTCGACTCCAGATTTAAAAAAAAAAAAAAAAAGAGCAGCATCTTCTAGAAAACATGATTACAAGATGAAATTGGTATATTACAAATAGAACACTAACAAACCAGTATACAAAGTCAGACAAGGAAAGAAGCCATATTGATTTTGTAATAAAAAAATAATTCATTACATATATTCATAGTGGTGGTATTCACATTTAAAGTACGCTTCTCTTTTTCTGACTTTCCATATGCCTCCATTATTTTTTCTGGAAATATCACTATGATATTCTGTCTTTTCAGCAAGTTGCTTTCTATGCCTTCAAATGATTAAAATTAAATCTTTTCAAAGAGTTTTCCAAAATACATATCCAAATCAGAACATCCCTCATACTGGCCTGATATTCTACGATGTGGCTTTTCTTTTCGTGCTCCCAAAATCAACATATTGACATAGTCTCTTTTTCAATCAACTGAAAGCATCCAAAGCAATGCAACTCACTCAGGCAGTAGTGAAAAGAACTTCAGAAAATAATTTCCAGTCAGGCTGCCTGCCCACAGGACAGAGAATTTTGAAGATGATTAGTTCCATTATATACACATAAATAGAATGAATATATACATATTCTTACACAAAGGAGGGCTGCTTACTTTATTATTCATCTTGCATTTCACAAACTACACATATGGATGTAGGTTTCATGTAAGAGTATAAACACTGAACTGAGATAGGGAACTTTTCAATCTTGTCACTAATAAATAAACACATCAAAATAAATGCAAAGGCAAACAGAACATCAACCAGAAATGATATGGTACTCCAACTTGCAATAAAAATAAGACTTCATAACTTGGTTGTCCCCATTATTTTTTCTCAACATAATTCTCCACATTATGCAGCCACTGATCTAGGAAGGAGACACTTTAATAATAAATTGAAGTTACTACCTATTTTTCTATTAGAGAAATGCACTTATCAGCCAATTTTTTTTAATGTTATTCACTGTATTTCTATCACATGTCTTCATTTTCATCATATTAAAGCACCAAGTCAAGAATTTCATTATACAAGATACCTTAATCCATAAGTTACATTAATGATGCACTAGAGGGCATATTAACCTTTTCTGTATAAAAAAAAAAAAAAAAAACTATTTTTTGAGGGCTTAAAAAAAAATAAAAAGCTAACACTATCTTACATAACATTTCAGCTTTTGAGTGAAATGCATAAATTATAAAAAGCAAATTAAGTTTTAATCATGTGCAAACACATAACCCAAAATTTACTGCTTATTCTATAACAAAGGCAGAATTTTTAGAACTGCAAAACACTGGATGCTTTCTACTTTTACATAGTACAGCAACAATCAAACAATCATGTTATGTGCTACATTGCCAAAACAACTTCACATGATAAAACTGATATTTATTAAATAAATTTGTTCTAAGGGTTAAACCAGTAAAGGATAATAATAAAATTTGCAATTTGTAATACACTGACGTAAAAAAAAAAATCCCAACACCAAGAAGGGGTTGTGTTAGATAAACGACAGTTGGTAGGCGGTGAGAGTACATCTGTAAGATGACGTCTATGCAAATTTCGCGCTCAGCGCATACGTGTGGCGCTAGTAGCGCCTCGGAACATGCAAAGCAGGTTTGCTGTAAATACGTGCTGTAACGTTCGTGAGCGTTAGTTATCGTTGAGATTCGACGTAGTGTGTTGATGTTAGTCAAGAATGCTTTTAAGAAGACGAAGAAGCCATTATCAACAGCTCACAGAGTTTGAACAAGGTCGTGTAATAGGGCTACGAGAAGGGGGATTTTCTTTCTGCAATATTGCAGAACGACTTGGCAGGAATGTAGCCACTGTGCATGATTGTTGGCAGCGGTGGTCAAGGGAAGGTACTGCCTCAAGAAGACCGGGTTTTGGCCGACCACGTGGCACTACTGAGAGGGAAAACCACCGTGTACGGCGTATGGCCGTGGCGCATCGTACTGCGTCTGCGGCAGCAATTCGAGCTGCAGTTGCCACCACAGTGACACAACGAACTGTTACAAATCGGTTACTTGAAGGACAGCTCCGAGCCAGATGCCCTGTAGTGTGCATTCCACTTATTCCAAACCACTGCCGTTTGCTACGTCAGTGGTGTCAAGCTAGAGCTCATTGGAGGACGGAGTGGAGATCTGTTGTGTTTTCTGATGAAAGCCGGTTCTGCCAGGGTGCCAGTGATGGCCGCGTGTTGGTTAGAAGGAGGTCAGGTGAGCGCCTGCAACCAACCTGTCTGCGGCCGAGACACACTGGACCTACACCTGAAGTTATGGTCTGGGGAGCAATTTCCTATGACAGCAGGAGCACTCTCGTGGTTATCCCACGCACCCTGACGGCACAGTTGTACATCGGTCTGGTGATTCAACCTGTTGTGCTGCCATTCATGAACAGCATTCCAGGGGGTGTTTTCCAACAGAATAACGCTCGCCCGCATACCGCTGTTGTAACCCAACATGCCCTACAGAGTGTCGACATGTTGCCGTGGCCTATTAGATCACCAGATCTTTCACCAATCGAGCACGTATGGAACATCATTGGACGACAACTCCAGCGTCACCACCAACCAGCATTAACCGCCCCTGTATTGACCAACCAAGTGCAACAGGCATGGAACTCTATCACACAAACTGACATCCAGCACATGTACGACACAATGCATGAACGTTTGCGTGCTTGCATTCAACATTCTGGCGGTTACACCGGTTATTAATGTACCAGCATTTCACATTTAAAATGGCTCTTCTCGCGCTTACATTAAGCTGTGATCTTGAAACCTTAATCTATTAAATATATTACCTATACAAATGTATTGCCGCCATTTCATTCCTCTACAACTATTTTTTCGTGGTGTTGGGATTTTTTTTCCGTCAGTGTACATCAACATACAGCTTCTTAGATAAATAACATTGCAAAATGTGCTTGGAGACCAGCAGTGAAACTTCCTATTATTCAACATAACTACTAAACTATTTTTAATTATTTATAAAGTAACTGGTGGTTCATTAACAGTAGCAAAATTTTTCTTCAGAGGGAATTACAGCTGTTTTTATGATGGGGTGAACAATTTTGCAACAGAAAAATACCTATGCAAAAAACTATGGTGAAAAATGATAAATACCTATTTGCATATGAAGGACCTCATGGAAAAAAAATCATTTCATTAATGTTTGATAGCCATTTCTTATAGAAGAATACCAATCTTGTTCAACATGAAGGTTTTCACATTAAACTTTTCCTTGTTCTTTTTGAGTTTCCAAACACAAGCAGGAATGTGAGCATAACTTAAACCTTTTTAGTCACTTATTTTCTTCAACCAAAGTTAGCTAATCAGAGTAACACATGACGGTTACTTGCTCTTTTTTTCACACCCAGCCGTTAAAACTGTGGGACACTATACCTGAAAGCTCACAGGAAACCACTGGAACTATCCTACATATTGAGCTGACCGGCAAAACAAAGCAAGTAAGTAACAGCCTAAGTTACAGATATAAGCCTTTAAATACAATCAATATTTGGTTGCCTCTTCTTAGCCCAATATTTAAATCAGTACAATACTATAAGTACCATAACCAATACATACGAAAAACAAATTATAATTCTAGAAAAAATCGGAGCCACAAAACAACCGAAAGATTAAAAAAAAGTTATTGAATTTCATATTTCTGTTAACAATAGTTTGTTTTGTAGGGACTGGTCTAACGCATGTTTGTCCAAAGGGGACAATTTGTCCAATTCTGATTGGTCCAATGGTATGATTAGTCCAACAGTAATTTGTCTGAAGGGCTATTTGTGCAAAACAAAACTCATCCATTCTGATGTGGTCTTCACTGTCATGTGAAAGAATCAGTAGCCCAAAGAATGTAAAATAATGTTACATTCCTCATGCAATATCACAATTATAGATTTTTTTAAAGAAAGAAACAAACCATTCAATTGACACTAACAATTTTTTATTTGCATTAAATAATCGAAAGGACAATTTCTTATTTTCATTTGCTTGTGCATGTAGTATCTTTGAAACTAAAAACATTTCTTTTGCAACTTTTGCACAGAATGGAAGAAAGAGGCTCGGTTTTTGCATGTTCATATCTTAAAATTCCTGCGCTCTGACAAAAAAAAAAAACAAAAAACAAGAGGGGGGGGGGTGCTCCACAAGAAAAGAACTGTTGTATTTTTTTCAGGTAGGATAATTTAGAGTAAAATACTTAAAAAAAAAAAAAAAAAAGGACGTTTTCATTTGCCCTGGAAAGCGGAAATGATTTCTCTCTTCCTGCCCTACCCCCATTGCTTTTGCAAAAACTTTGTTTTCCACTTCCTCATAATTTAGTTTATAGCAATGGGAATATTTCATTGTAATGCATATAAACTTTTGAATATCCCCATTGCAGTATTAATATGATAAATCAATTAACTAAAGAATGCACATGGCAGTACAGAAACAAACAACAACAACAAAAATTTAGGTAGCATAGACTTGTATACTATAAGATATTACCATTTACTGTGTCGACAGGGGAACAGAGAGTTTGCTGCGATTAATATGGTTTCTCGATTGTTTTTATGGTAATTTAAGTTTCTTTGCAATTTTTTCTCTTGAGTTATAAGAGATGCAAAATCCCATTTACAGTTCACTAGAAAAAAGTACACATTACATCAGTGTAGTTTTATTGGGAGCAGTAGCAACAGTTCTACTGCAAAATAATCTTAGCTATGTGTTTGTGTTTTCATGAACTTTTTTCATTAATTATACAAAATAGGTACCATATTTTTTAATTTATTGAAACAATTCCATTTTATATCAGATACAATTAGCTACAATGAAACATTTGCATACATTTTGCACTGTAGTGGACGTATTGTTTTATGACAAAATTTTTGAGAGATATCAAGCCTTTACTATAAGGTTTCAGAAGACAAATGTTTTATTACACCACATTTTACGTTATCAGGATTCCTTTGGTTTAAAAGAAGTAAGAAGTGCTTATTTTACTCAAAAATGACATTCTATCATTTTTGTTTATATGCACTTTTGCTGTTCGTCCTGAAAGATCTGTTTGATAAATAGATCAAACATTTCCAAACTAGGCTAGTGAGATGAAAAAGAAAAAAATTAAGAAGGTATATGAACAACAGTAATTAATCTTTGTTCAAAGTGTATAAATTACTATTTAGCTTTTATTCCAACTTCTCTTCCCCATATGTATGAGATACAATCTTCAGAATATTACTAGAAAATATGGCAACTGAGCTGCAGAAATACTTCAGGCTACAGTTATTTAATCCCAGTTGTCATCACGTCTCCATATTTATTTTGTACATTTGATGTCAAAATAAAATAAATAATAAGGCTACCTACAAAAAGGATCACTGACAGAAGCAAATGAAAAATAGACAGATATAACAGTAGACACGAGTAGTGACTGTTAGCAAGAACAGGAAAATCTAATACCAGTGAAAAAAAATTTTTCTCATTATAAAACCTTAATATCATAGGAAAAACTAACAGTATCTCACATGGAAAAATTCTTGCTGTTTTTATATACTTTTGCAAATAACTTTTTAATATTTTACAAAATTTATATTTTGAAGTATTGATAATTTCAACTGTATTATTAAATTGATCATAAGGTGCTGGATTTCAAGCCTTGAACATTAACAAAATTATGTGTAGTTAGTTATCTGTAAAATCTGAAGGAAACAAAATTTATGGGAATGGAAATTAACTTATATTTATTTATCAAAAACAGAAAAAATGGCCATTGGGTGGACGAAGCCATTGGACAAATCAGCATAGTACCAAATGGCATAGACTAATCATCCCCTTTGGATGAATCAGCACTAGACCAATCATCAGAGACCAGTTTTGCAAGTTTTCTACAGTATATACAAGCAGGCTAGCTACCCACTTGGTCATTACAAGCTCAATTCCTTTCTATAACACATCTGTCAGCAACTAAACTGAACAAAATTTGTTTGTTTACTGAGTTTATCATTTATAAGTTTGAAGCAACTAAAAAATACATTGTACCAAAAGAATAGGACAATCCTCTGACTGGAAGAAACTTTGCTAACTAAATAATGCTATCCTATTAAGGCAGCAGTGCATTGCTCATAATCAGCTGTGAGACATGGTTGAACAATCAAGAGAAATGATAGCTAGGGGCCATACAGTGAAAATGCTCACGGATGAGACTGCTGCTGCATTGCACACTCTGAAGTCCATAGTTGATAGCATACTACAGAAATGGAAGTCTAGTAATGGTGCTGCATCAACCAATGAAACATCCATTTTAGATTACAACACTGACTGATAGGAAACGGTGTGTCCTGAGAAGATACATGATTTTAAGTTCTTTAGTGTAGTCCACAAAACCTCAATATGGAAATGCATGTATCCACACACATAAATAATGCCACATCCCTACATGTAGTGGAGCATGTTGTGAGCTACACAACATGAATAACCACAGAAGAGCAGTGATTCACAAGCTTCTGAACAAGAACTATATTTGTGAATCATATTTATGCACCCATAGGCTATAATATTTAGCTATGCACTGTACTGTACAAATACATAGAACAAGGGTCCCAAGAACCAATGCTGCTAGATGATTAATATCACCTAAATATCATAAACATTGTTTTGAATTTACCTCTGAGGGCAGAAATCACCCAGAACATTCATGATAAAACAGAAGCTTTCTGCCCCCAAATTTTGATTTTGCAAATTGCCGATTGTCCAACTAAGCTAAGTTCCTGTTAAATGAACAATATTGAAATGTGTGTGTGCCCAAAATTTACATCTTGCGATGGAAATCATAGTAAGATGTTACATTCTGCTAAAAAAAATCCTGTACAAAACAAAAGATTGGGGGGGGGGGGGGTTGTAGAATGTGCAAGGGTCAGTTGTTGGAACAAAAAAACAAAACAAAATACAATGCCTTAACAAATGCAATCAGTGTAATGGCCATGATAGCTTAAGGGCTATAGGTCAGTATATCAGAACTTTTACTACTGTTTTAATACCACAACAGATACAACTTAAAGCTAAGAAATTACACCAGTTTTCATTTACATCATACAGTTGCAA
The DNA here is from genome assembly GCA_039090855.1 of Macrothele yani. Lineage (NCBI taxonomy): Eukaryota > Metazoa > Arthropoda > Arachnida > Araneae > Macrothelidae > Macrothele > Macrothele yani. The sequence continues at coordinate 96,561,042 of CM076992.1, read as the reverse complement.
TAAGTATACAAAAGTACAGTTTGCCCCTCAATTCTTACTGCTTATTGGTAAATTCCATTTGCTACCTCACACAGCTCCTATGAAATGTATTGCTAGAATGCCTGCACCCTGTGTGTTCATGAGACAATTCATCAATGTGACGATTTTGGTAAACTGTTTTATTAACTAAGCTATTTCTCTTTATTTTCTGTTATTTTTGATTAATAAACTTGTATTAAACCATAATTAATGCTGAAAAATATGACATTAGCCTGCCAATGTAAAACCAGGTATATTACTGAGAGCAGGGATACTCCTACAGCAAATTAAACATATTGGCCAAAGGAATACTTGCAGGCAGTCTTCCCACACACTTCATGATGTATTTTCCCATGCACCATTTGGCAGAATAGTCTAAAGAAAAAAATTCACTGCTGTGTAGTCTGATCCTCCACTACATTAGGAGATATTCATGTTTGTATGACTACAATAGTACACTAACAAAAAAAAAAAAAAAAAGAAAATACAGCAACATTTTTAAAAATAATTTTATAATCAAAGTATTAAGCAGCAAAGTTGACTTACTTATTTTCTAGAGAGCACCAACCACAGTAAGGATCGTAAGCACCTAAACAATCCATACATGTGCGAAAAATATGACATTCCTGAACTTTCACCATTGTCACCTAAATTTAAGAGAGCAAAAAAATTTACCACACTTTAGTTAAAATTACAAAATGGCTTCAAATTGCATCATTTTATGGCATATTAATTTAAATTAAATGATTCTTCATAACAAACATGGAATTCCAACATTTTCATTTAAATGTGTGATGTAGTTTGGTTATTAAGTATATGTTAAAGCTCAAATACTTAAATAAATTGCTGCCATATGTTGCTTAATGGTCAAAGGTGCATCCTTTCCTGGAGCCACTGTCCCTGAATTATGGGTAGATACCAAGGCCAGGTGATGAGCAACATCACAGCCTCTCCTTGACAAATGTGAACCTCGCCTTCTTGTCGTACATCCTGTTCCCACTAAAGCGGCTCTGGCGACCGCCAGTAGCGGTATAACTATACCATCGGGATCAGAGGAAATGCTATCCCACATTCACCAACCCACTTGGCCAGCGTGGTGAGTTATGGCCAAACCCCTCCAAAATGACTCCACAACTTAAACCTTGGCCCTCAGTCTCCCGACAGCTGGAATGTGCCTGGCCAAGGCAGCGTTCAGTGCGACATGAAAACAGAGGGTGCAAAGAGTCACTGGAAGTCCGGACTAGGCTGCCATTTGATGCTGACTTTGGCTACTTACAATGGATGCTCCCTATCTTCTGATTCAAGGCTTCTTGAATTGGAAGAGAAACTACAAAGGATCAAGTGGGACATCGTCGGGATAAGTGAGGTAAGGAGAAGATCTCATTGAACTGAAAAGTGGACATCTCTTCTACTATCGTGGGACAGATACTGGCAGAACTAGTGGTGTTGGATTTATAACAAACAAGAAACTGAAGGATAAAGTTGTAGAAGTTGAAAGTTCCTCTGACAGAGCTGCACGACTCGTTATCCAACTCTCGAGAAGATACCAGCTCAGATTATTCAAACTTATGCACCCACCACAAGTCATCCTGAAGAAGAAATTGAAGAATTTTATGAGGAAATTCGTCATCTAAATAATAAAGGTAAGCAGCACTTAAATATAATTATGGGAGATTTCAATGCAAAAATAGGGCAACAGAATGAAACTTCAGTAGGTAAATTCAGTCACGGCAACAGAAACCAGCGTGGAAATACTCTCGTTGAGTTTGCAGAGGCAGAAGGGTTTTTCATCATGAACTCCTTTTTCAAGAAAAAGCTACACAGGAAATGGACATGGAGACATCTAAATGGGACGACAAGTGAAATTGATTTTATTATGTGTAACAAAAAATTCGTCATAGAAGACTGCAGTGTGCTAAACAAGTTCAACACAGGTAGTGACCATAGATTGGCGAGATGTAAGATGCACCTCAACACTAAACGTGAATGTGGCAAGCTCATAAGACAAACAAAATGTATTAACATAACCAACCTTAAAAACACCACAATACCTTCAAGTTGGAACTGAAGAACAGATTCTCTGCATTTGAAGGCCTAACATCGGAAGAAGTGGATATTTCTGAGGTTAACAGAAAAGTAACCAAAGCTCTTATGGAAACAGCAACAAAATTAGCTGAGTCTAAGAACAAGTTGCGTGTGAACAAATTATCAGGAAAAACCAAAATGTTGATGCAAAAAAGAAGAGAGATGAGGACAACTAAAGTAGATGTGACTTCCAAAGTGGAATATATAGAGCTATGCAAGACAGTACGAAAAAGTATCACTGAAGACGTAAGGAAATTCAACTGTGAACTAGTGAGGAAAGCAACTGAAAACAACCAAAGCCTAAAGATAGCAAAGGGACATCTCAGTAAGGGAAGAAAACAGATTATGGCACTGAGAAAAAAAGATGGTTCTGTAACAAGAAATGGAGGCGAAATTTTGACAAGATTGAAAGATTTCTACTCCAAATTATATGAAAGGGATGATACATGTACTCAAGTTTTATTAGAAAAAAAAAGAAAAAGTTTATTTCTAGTAAAACTCGCCGAAGTTTGTCCTAGGGCCTTGCGTGTGGCTAAACTTAATTCCATTGTGCAATATTTTCGTGAAAAGGAGGTTTGTTGCTTCATGCAGTAAACAAACACAAAGCAAGTAATATTTACAGCTGCAGGAGTGCTATTTTGCCTGCGGACACCCCAAGTTGTTAAAGCAACTATAACCCAAAGCTCTCCAGATGGTGCTATAGGTCATGTTTTTATCAATTCAACGTTCTGCTACGAGTTATTGTTTTTCTGTCTTTTCGTCGCTGTGTGAATTGGTGTGTTTAGAAGTACAGATTTAAATATACAATTTGAATTTTGACATACGTTTAGGTTGACGTTGCACTAAGTGTCCTATTTTCTGCCAGAGCTTTTGCAGATTGTGTAAAGCGGGTTAAAGAAGGTAAGCCTCGTACTGTATTTAAAACACACAACAAAATACAGAAAATTCGTTCATCACTCTAGTATTTGCACAGAAAATTCAGCTTCTTCTTACAATGGAGTGTATGTAAAGATATTTACTATAAGTAACAAATAAAGGTAACTTGATCACGCTAGTTACGTTAAACGAAAACTTTTACAAAAAAGTTCGTAAGTTGGAAGCTTTCGACCTTATCTTAGGTCTTCATCACGCCAATGGAGGACTAAGATTGTTGCCAGATTCTACATTTGAATTTTTCTTATTTTTGTTGCTAAAACTTAGAATTGATTTTCAGATCATTGCTGACAAATTAGCTAAGAAAGAAACTCTTCAATCCTTCCTTGGTGATATATCACCCCCTCCTTACTTTAGAACTCCCAGGCTTTTCCTGCAAGTGAAACTGCATAAAGCTGGTAACCCCATCAGACCTTTAGTTGAATATTCTTTTTCTCTAGCAGTAAACCTTGAAACGAGATTGGTCCTCAAATGCAATTCCCTGGCAGCCAACCATCCTCATACTGTTGGCTCTACTTCAAACTTCATCCACAAACTTCCTAATTCCTTTTCTCCTAGTGTTAATCTATATACTCTTGATGTAGAATCTTTGTTTCCCTCTGTACCATATTTTGAGTCCTACATGCTCCTCATGAAAAAATTGATTCTTCATTTTGAACCACCCGGTACTCTTATCAAAGATCTTTATGATTGTTTCCACACTATTCATCAACACAGCTGTTTTGTTTTCAACAAAATTGTGTATAGACAACAATCTGGTCTCCCCATGGGCTCACCTCTTTCCCCTCTGCTTGCAGAAATCTACATGCAACATATTGAAGTTTCAATCATTCCTCAACACCCTTTTCAACCTTCCCTATGATTAAGATATGTAGACAACATTTTCATTAGCTGGCCACATACCGAGTCTGAACTACAGACACTGATCAACTCCATTACGGAAAAATTTCCTTCCATTAATCTCACTATATCTAAGGAAGTAAACCACAAAATTGATTTCCTGGATGTATCTATCTGCAGAAACGCTGATATCTCCATTACTCGTTCCGTCTATCGTAAACCTTCTGCGGCCACTAACATCATTCCCTACAAATCTTTCACTCTGCATCTCTACAAGCTTGCAGCATTGAAGTCCTAAATCCACAGGGCTCATATCATTTGCAACAACCAACTTTATCTTCAAGAAGAATTCTCCAAAATTTCTACAATAGCCCTCTCTCATGGTTTCCCTGCTCTTACAGTCATCTCCCTCATAAAGAAATTTGAAAACCATTCGAAAATTGAATGCCTCCTTCCTCAAAAGAAAGAAAACCTGAAATTCTGTGGTTCTGTTCCTTACCATCCTTCCTATGCTTATAAGTTACAGATTCTTTTTAGAAGTTTTGGTTACCATCTTGCCATTAAATCTACCCCAAACATCTTGAAACTTCTACAAAGGGATAGGGACAAAGTTGAAAGCCTGAACCTCCCAGGAGTTTACTGCATTACTATCTCTTCTTCTACTGGGGATAACTTATACATTGGAAGCACATACAGGAGCATTAGCCATAGAATTTTAGAACATAAAAAAGATGTTTCGAAAGCCAATCCTAATACTGTCTTGTCTATTTTGACAATGGAAGACACTTCTGCAGTTCCCCACTGGAACGAAGCAAAACGAATTGCTTCTTTTGACAATCGTTTTGTCCTCCGTTACCGCGAAAGCCTGGAAATTATTTTCAACTCAATGACTTGCAATTCCGAATCTCCTCTCTACATTCCGATGATCTGGAGATCAATTCTAAGTTTTGGCAACAAAAATAAGAAAAATTCAAATGTAGAATCTGGCAACAATCTTAGTCCTCCATTGGCGTGATGAAGACCTAAGATAAGGTCGAAAGCTTCCAACTTACAAACTTTTTTGTAAAAGTTTTCATTTAATGTAACTAGCGTGATCAAGTTACCTTTATTTGTTAATATTGTTACAAATAAAGGTAACTTGATCACAAATAAAGGTAACTCGTCATGTTTACTAAAAGTTTTTAGTAAGTTTTTAGACGACAGCTAAATAAAAGAAATGCTTTCGTATGTTCAAAATCAATGCCGAATTTTGCAGCTCGGTATACAAAATACAAATTCTGTTTGGTTTTTTTCCCATAGCAGTGCACACTCAACCTAAATGGGCACGTGATGCCACTGATATATTAAATAGTTTGATAGAGAAAAATTTGAATAGTGTCATTACTGTGACCTGTACTGTTGTCAGAAGCGACAATATCACGTTTTAAATTTTAATTAGGAAATGCGACATATAAATCACAGATAATCAGTGTGACTGATTCGTATTATTCACATTGAATATCTGGAATCGTTAACAATGGCAGAGCAGTATTTAAGGTATTTAAAGTGATTCCACCTAAATTCTTTGCCTTATGTTTTCAATGGTAAAACTTTACATATTTTCTTCACAATTAATGTATTCCCAAGGATGAAAATTTGCACATCGATAAAACTAACTTTAAGTTATGGCATGGAATATTTAATACTTGCTAAAATATAACCATAATTATATTAAAAATCAATCATTTTTCTTTGAGTAACGTTCAGACCTGTTAATAGATGGCGCGACCTGTACATTAATGACGTCAGTAGACAAACATGTTGGATTGCTTAGTTATGGTTATGTTTTAGCAAGTATTAAGTATCCTATGACATAACTTAAAGTTAGTTTTATCGATGTGCAAATTTTCGTCCTTGGGAATACATTAATTGCGAAGAAAATATGTAAAGAAGTGTTACCATTGGAAACATTAGGCAGAGATTTCAGGTGGAACCACCTTAAAAAAACTTTATTAGTACCGGACTGATACGTAACATTCTTTTATTTAAAATTGCCCACCTGGAAGTGTACTCTCTTAATTGTATTTTGGTTTTCTGGAACAGAATATTAAATATTGCGCGCTGATGAACGGTGGAACAAAAAAAAAAAAAAAAAACGAAACTGGTGAATGTCTGCTACGACGCTTTTTCATTCTAGCTTCGTATTCGACAAATGGCTCCACCTAATCGTCGTAACTTCAAGAAACGGTTCGCCCAAACATAAATGATTCCGTGTACTTTTTTGACATCACTTAAACATATTCCTGAGTGTTAACTGACAAACATGTCTTATAAATACACTCTTTATGAAGTAACAAAAACAATTGTTATTTTCAAAAACGAGCTCGAGGCTTAGAACCTCCATTAGCGAGCGATACGTGGAACACATAGCACACAATCAAACAGCGCACGAAAGAAAATGTGAGCGGGATCTCAACGGTAGGAGAAAAAATTTCGGAGCCGCGACTACCAAAGAAAGAGAGCGAATAGCAGCAGCTAATGTGGTGGGTGTCTGCCTCAATAGTCATTCCCTGGCTTGTTACATTAAAACTACTCGCGACAAGCTTTACGACTCCCAACACTGGTGGCTGTTTTTCTTCCTTGATACTGAACACCCAATACTCTTCAGCGCAAGAAAGAACATTTTTACAACCGCTATACCACTAACAATTTTGCTTTCCTTTTCCATGGCACTTGACTACTTAAATACAGCGCGGCGGAAGTTGCGGAAGAACGGGATTAAATCAACGGAGTAGAAAGCTGTATTAATCTTGCAATACTTGGGAGGAAAAAGAAGACGGGGGGGGGTTCTAAGATTTCAAAGGAAAAATATGCTACGACAGTTAATCCGCCGTTCCTTTTTTTTTTTTTTTTTAAACAGTTTCTTAAATGTCATTACAGAACGGGACACTATGATTTACAGCTGGGTTCGAGGTGTACCCAGAAATTATTTCCGGAAGGTGAATCTTTTTAATTACTAATTAAAATCGATTTTTGATCGCTGAAATATTCGATTAATAATATTTTTAGTTATCAATCATGGTATAAGTATAGTATAAGGCTTTCAAAATTTAGATGTTTTATTCTACTTTGTGCGGATTCCGGGATCGAGGCATAATCGGCTTTAACGTCCTCTTCTCCCAGTAGAGTCCCTCCCGTGCCCCTTTCTCTCTGCGGCGAAAAACGATGTTCTCTCTCATCCTCCAAACAACCACACCACTTCCTCCAAATAAACTTTCTCCCTGCGGTTTGCGTCGCCTTCAACTCACAAATACACCTCTCCCGGGCTAGCCCTTTCCTACAACAGGAGACTGACCATCTCATCTTGTACGAAGAAAAATTAGAAAGCTTTGCCGTGCAAAATATCATTAGCCCTAGTACAACTCAGTTCGTTTCCCGCACTTTTGTTGCCCAGAGCAATAAAATGCACCCAATAACTGACAAAACCACTCAATGCGACGAAAAGGCGCCCGTTATGGCAAGATTTCCAACAAACAGCTTACGACCATTTCAAGTACCTTCGATTATATTACATCCAAGCACTATGAAAGAACTTCGATATAAGATTCTTCTATCGTTTTATGGTTATTTAAAATCTGGGAAAACGGAAAGTTGGATGATGCATATGCAATTAAACATCAGGACAGGAAAATCTGAGGTGCCCTCCCTCCCCAGGGTACGTCAATGAGCTGGGTAAAAGTGACTGGAAGCAGCGGCAAAAATCAGTGACAAAAAATATTGCGACAGTACTAACATGCTATGCTTGCGACTTAACACGACGTACTGTAGGCATGGTACACTCCAAGAATCCTGTCACCTCCGATGGATGAAAAAATCACTGATGATGATGAACAAGAGCTACTGCTGCGACCTTATGAAGATATGTCTCACCAGCGAAGAACGAATGGAAGTGGAGTAAGAGAATTCTGTTTCTTGAACCTAATGCCGACCCTACCTACAGTCTGTAACTTTAATATGGCCAAAAGGTAGGATGTAGCTTTGGGCAATACGCCTGAAATGATAAAAATTTTGCGCATCTGTTGAAAAAAACTTTGGGCTTCGAAATCAGCATTCGATGCATTCTCCTCTCAAGACGTCACTATTTCTTTGGAGCATCAAAAGAGCTATGTCCAAGCAAAGCTTTCGGACTAATTCTAGTGCTGAAATAAATGGTAACAAAACGTAAACAGACAATTTTTAAACTTCAAAAATGCGTGAGACAATAATTCTCCCTCATAGAAATACCATATTCAACTACTGACGTACAGCAGATTACTTTAACTTTGGAAACTTGAAAATTACATTACCCTGCTGCGGGCATTGAACCCACCTCTCTATTACCACCCGATATTTTGATCACTATACTTCCCAGGACAATTCTTTTATAAATAAATCCAGCGCCCCTCGTAGCGATGACCGTTCCAATCAGGCAACAGGGATTCCTGGTCGCGATCTGTTGTCGGATTGGAATGGGCGTCTCAACGAGGAGGTTCTGGATGAGTTGAATACCACATTGTACAGTACTTCAGTTACAGGAAAATGGATTCTCTTCGGTGGGGCAGTAGTCAGAGCACTCAGACAGAAATCGAGAGATGCGGGTTTGATTTCCGCTACTCGACAATACACCGTTGAAGTTTGAAGAATCTGCTACGTCGTGACATCTGAATACAGCATTTCTATGACCACCAAAAAGTCTGCATGCCTATCATGTACTCGCGGCTATTTATGCTCCAACATCTATAATATGTATGACAGTATGTCCCTAACATCTGTCACGGGTTCGAATAAACGATGTATGACGATATCAGTACATTTTTATAGCAATTTAGAATTGTATATGATCTATATCAGTGGCCACTGTGTTTTATTATTTGAAAAGTTTTGGCACTTTAAATATGAGGAGAAAACCATATCATCAGGCAAGAAAGCAGGAATAACCAGAAGATATATTTCATAACCGAACCTTTGCTTATTTCGAAACACAGTGTCGCATGTATACGTTCAGCAAAAACACATGCAACATTGTGTACCAGATCCTCTTTCTTTCAAGACACACTGTACGTATGTGTGTGTGTGCACAAGATTCTTTTTAAAATCGTCGTATCGATAATCTTTAAAAAATACTATTTCACTGCTTTCACATTGAAACTAGTGTTTGATTTTATCGGATATAAACCGTCGCGAACAGCGGGCTTACTTTACTCGACGGACAGCAACATCAGACGATTAAAAATCTTTCCAAATGCGTCTGGTCGATACGAGATGCAGCAAAGCTACAGCCTCACGGCGCCATTTATCAGATGCCAAAATTAAAGAGAAAATACCGTTTAAATTCTAGTTGCACTGTTATCACAATTATCAAACACAATGCAGAAGAACTCAGAAAAACTGCCTTTTTCTTCGGCTGTTGGTATTGTACTATTACCAGTGCCGATTTCTCCATTTTGAAATAAACGTTTTTAACGTGTTTTTATTTAACCCGGGAAAATACGTAACCAGTATCACTATACAACAGCATAGGCGCAATTATATTAAATCCTTTTATCATGCCTTTTTCCTTTGTAGCAGAATGTTGGAGGAAGAGAAAAACATTTTTTAGGATGCTATTACTTCTTGCTTTGTCACATTACACACGTACGCAATGTCGTGGCCCTTGATGAATACGACGAGGTCAATAAGACATGCGCTAGAAGCTGGAGTATCATACAGTTTATTAAACACATGATTTTGAGGTTATGAAATATTCCTAGAGAGAACATGTTCGGTAAATAAAAAGAGATTAAACATAAAAAGGTAAAAAAAAAATTGGAAATAAGTGATATCTCACTTCATTATTTTGGCAGTTTCTCATTTAATAAAATGCCGGTAGGTACTACTACTAGCATTGCACAGTAATTATAAAAAAGAACACGTTGTTGTTCTATAAGAAAAGATAAAAGTGCCACACTCATTTCTTTTGCCTATAAATAACAAAATTCGTATTCCAATTTTTCAAAGAAAATTTAGTGACAAAGATAAAACAATGAAAACTCATAAGTTTGAGATCAGTTAAACGTTCAGCAACCAATGAATTCCCGAGCGAGGTTTTATTTACCGCGTCTTTAAGATGAAAAGACTCCCCTTGAAGTTGCTGCAAAACAGGGAAAGGTAACAAGAATTTTAAGTCTTTTTATCACATCCTTCTAAAAAAAAAAAAAAAAAAAAAAAAGATGTAAATGTCATCACTATGTCCGTCTGTCAGTGGACACGATATCTCTGCAGCTATTAGTTCGATTTGAAAACTTTTTGCTTTGGGGAGTCTGAAATATGAGAACGATGATCCTTGCTTTTCGGTCGTTTCCCGATGCATGACTTGGGGGCGCTACAGTGCGCAAATAAAATTATTTTGTTTTCCACTATCTGAATGAACTTTTCTCTATTTCTCTTTATCTGACGTTTTCTTGCTGAATCTATCAGGTACACTACATTGGCTTGCATCAACATGACATTGGGTTTCCCAGTGTTTTCCAAAATATTCTTTTACATTATTCCAATTTACAAAAACTATTATCAGCGAATCTAGTTCCTGACCTCCTCTGCCACCAATTTGATGACCAAATAATATACACAGATTTTAAACTGTGCTCCACACGATTATTTTGAATAATCATAAAATAAGGTTGCCGTCTTATGCACGATTAGAATAACTAAAAGTTAAAAGAACTGATGCTCCTGTACACACCAAATGTGGTGAAGGTGATATGAATGACAGGTTAAAACAAACATGAGATCTTTCAATCCCTCTTGGGGTCATCCTCAGATGTGCTCTCAAATTAGTGATTCCGACCCTTAAATAACAGAAGGTGGAAGCGTCATTAATCAAACTGTGCGTTCACTGCGCATGTCTGGGATTGTTCACGGGAAATTCCGAATCGCTGAATGGGTAATTGTGTCATCTGGTGTAAAGGCATTCAAGGTGTTGTCACTTTGAACATTATTTGAGTCCCTTGGCAAGAAATTTTTCCAAGAATTGGGGATGTACATAGGTATATAGTCGTTACAACATTGATTGCCCTTGATGAAAATTAACAAGCTCTCTGCAAAAAGTAACGAGGTTTTGTTCCGTGGTGTTGTAACGAAGGAAGCCTCCTGCCAAGCTTGGAAATATAAACCCTTGTTGGTAAGGCGTGATAACGCAGTTTTTTGGTTTCGAGTCTTAATGCCATAAAGGTGCTCCTTCATTCTGATGTCAAACGTCCTCTGAGTAGATCCTAGGTAAGTGAGAGGTGGGTCATCTGGCTCAGTACTGTAAAGAGGTATGTTATATACTCCATGACGAGATCCCTGTTTGATTTGATCGCGGTCGTTGCGAATGATGGAGTAAGTATTTGATGTTCTGAGGTCAAAATCGATTTTGTGACGATGACACAAGTTTTACATAATGCGAGTGACGTGTGGGTCATAGCACATAGACCCAACAAATTTCTTATCTCTTGTTTCCCTCACAAGTGCGGACCTGGTTGAATTTCCGAGTCTCTTGTAAATCGAATCCACCAAATGATTTCCATAGCCATGGTTTCGGGCGATTTCTTTAATTTTTACAATTTCTTGTTTCTTCAGCCGGTTGCTGGAGGAGTGTGTAATGGCTCGTTGTATCATAAAACGAATGGCTGCAAGTTTATGACATAGAGGATGCATAGAGTTGTAAGTGATGATACTAGGGGCAGACATAGGCTTCCTGAAAACTGAGGTTTGAATAGGGTGATTTGTAATATTTCTGGTTAGCAAGATATCGAAAGTGACAACACCTTGAATGCCTTAACACCAGATGACACAATCACCCATTCAGCGATTCGGAATTTCCCGGGAACAATCACAGACATGCGAAGTGAACGCACAGTTTGATTCATGACGCTTCCCCCTTCTGTTATTTACGGGTCGGAATCACCAATTTGAGAGCACATCTGAGGATGATCCTAAGAGGGATTGAAAGATCTCATGTTTGTTTTAACCTGTCATTCATATCACCTTCACCACATTTGGTGTGTACAGGAGCATCAGTTCTTTTAACTTTTAGTTATTCTAATCGTGCATAAGACGGCAACCTTATTTTCTGACTAACTGAGCACGAACTTTTTATCTATTTTAATCTTCAAGCAGCTGTTTGGTAATGTGAGTATTCTTGTTTTTTCTCACACATTGTGTTCACTTTCGACCATATCAAAATGGACAGAGTTTTCAAGATCTTTACGGGGTTTCGTCATAAACTGTGTACGCAAGAGACACATCTTCAATATTTGTTGAACTGTCGGTGTCTGGGAGTTGCTCCTATATTTTTAACATTGCGGATCAACCCCCGCTCGAGATTTGATTATAATATTCTACAAACAGCCGAAAAAAGCGTCTCTCTTCCGAGATCAGATTAAAGAGGGGCCACCTCGACTTCCTAAATAGACGCTCATACCTTGCTTTCCTTGCGTTGGCCAAGACTACATCCAGTTGTTTGCTTGATCATTACCTTGCTGTGATTCATGCCAATCTTCTGAAGGAAGCCGCGAAACTGCAGAGCACTCACATTCACAAACTTCGGAATTTGGTGGCGGACAAGACAAATCAAGCCTATATCCAAATCCGCCCAAAACAACATCCAGTCACTATCCAGTCATCTTTCATCAACCTGAGCAGCGTTCAGCTTAGCCAAATTCAACAGACCGCATTGAACAGAGGGCTGAAGTATTCATATCCGCCTAACTCCCCCACCCCCACCCCACTGACTTTTATCCCGCAGGCCGAGGATATAATTCGCCACCTCCCTGCAAATGATCAAGAATTGGCTAGATTTGAGATCACCAAGGCATTGCGAAGACGAAGACAACGTGATGACCCATCGGTTAAAGTCGAACGTGCTCAGTTGAATAAATTACGCAGGGATTCGAACCTGGCCATAATTTCAACCGACAAAACTGGTCAGGCAGTCATTCTAGACAGAGCTACATACACCCAAAAAATGGAGACTGCTATTCCGGAGATCCCACATGAGATTGTCACCCGTGACCAAACAAATGCCACAGTATCAGCACTCAGCAGACTTAGAAATTCTGGAACTCTCCCGTCCACCATTTCCTCTCACATGCACCCACCAAATGGATACCGAGTTCCTGAGTTATTTGGAACCTTAAAGACTCATAAAGAACACCAACCTATGCGACCATTGGTATCGGGACACTCCAACCCAACCAGCCAACTTGAAGCAACCTTGGTTTCATTCCTTAAACCCATATCCCTAACTCAGGACTACTCTGTTTCCAGTTTGAAGGAAGCCTTGTCGAGGATTCAAACTTTTAGTAGTCAAGGATATCCCTTCATTATACCCTCACTGGACGTTACGGCCTTATACCCTAATGGGTCTGTGCCTCTGGTTCACTCTTTAATTGCAGAAAAATTGAAAGAATCAGACATGCCTGTCTCTGAGATGACCGCAACTCTTAGTGCCCTAAGACTTATTCAAAATCGTTCATACTTTTGCTTCAACAACATCATTTACAGGCAAAAAGAGGGTGTCCCAATGGGTTCCCCTCTATCACCCCTTTTGGCCGAGATATTTATGCAACACCTAGAGCACCTGGTATTGAACCCTTTACCTGAAGAACTGGGTTTATATTTGAGATATGTTGATGATATTTTGGTTTTCTGGTTGGGCACCGAAGAAAAACAATTGAATTTTAGGGATTTCATGTCTTCACTACATCAGTCAGTGAATTTTACGTTGGAACTGGAAACTGAAGGAATCTTACCGTTTTTGGATATCTTGCTAACCAGAAATATTACAAAACACACTATTCAAACCTCAGTTTTCAGGAAGCCTATGTCTGTCCCTAGTATCATCCCTTACAACTCTATGCACCCTCTATGTCATACACTTGCAGCCATTCGTTTTATGATACAACGAGCCATTACACACTCCTCCAGCAACCGGCTGAAAAAACAAGAAATTGTAAAAATTAAAGAAATCGCCCGAAACCACGGCTATGGAAATCATTAGGTGGATTCGATTTACAAGAGACTCGGAAACTTAACCAGGTCCACACTTGTGAGGGAAACAAGAGATAAGAAATTTGTTGGGTCTATGTGATATGACCCACACGTCACTCGCATTATGTAAAACTTGTGTCATCGTCACAAAATCGATTTTGGCCTCAGAACATCAAATACTTACTCCATCATTCGCAACGACCGCGATCAAATCAAACAGGGATCCCGTCATGGAGTATATAACATACCTCTTTACAGTACTGAGCCAGATGACCCACCTCTCACTTACATAGGATCTACTCAGAGGACGTTTGACATCAGAATGAAGGAGCACCTTTATGACATTAAGACTCGAAACCAAAAAACTGCGTTATCACGCCTTACCAACAAGGGTTCATATTTCCAAGCTTGGCAGGAGGCTTCCATCGTTACAACACCACGGAACAAAACCTCGTTACTTTTTGCAGAGAGCTTGTTAATTTTCATCAAGGGCAATCAATGTTGTAACGACTATATACCTATGTACATCCCCAATTCTTGGAAAAATTTCTTGCCAAGGGACTCAAATAATGTTCAAAGTGACAACACCTTGAATGCCTTAACACCAGATGACACAATCACCCATTCAGCGATTCGGAATTTCCCGGGAACAATCACAGACATGCGCAGTGAACGCACAGTTTGATTCATGACGCTTCCCCCTTCTGTTATTTAAGGGTCGGAATCACTAATTTGAGAGCACATCTGAGGATGATCCCAAGAGGGATTGAAAGATCTCATGTTTGTTTTAACCTGTCATTCATATCACCTTCACCACATTTGGTGTGTACAGGAGCATCAGTTCTTTTAACTTTTAGTTATTCTAATCGTGCATAAGACGGTAACCTTATTTTATGACTAACTGAGCACGAAGTTTTCATGAATTTTAATATTTTGAATAAACTAACCAAGAACACAATTTGAGTCACTTTAATTGAAAAGTTAGTTTTCTCTTAACAGACACCGCGAAAACGAATTCCTCAGAAGGTGTTCGTGAGTTTTAAAAAAGTGCCTGATCCTTTGTGAAATGATCCAAAATAACTCCTGTTTAGGAGTTGCCTAAGTGTAACTTTAATGGCATGTTTCATTGTCATTAACATATTTTCCACCCCAGAAATTGTGTAGGTTGTGTGCATTCCTTTCCCCCCCCCCTCAACATTTCACACCACTTGCAATTATTACCAAGCTTGATGGATCGCACTTATGTAGTTTGAAATTAATTTCCCTCTTTATTTACGTTTCAGTTACCAAGGTAGCTCGTTTTTGCTTCTTTTATTGGTCATAAAAGCCATTAATGATGTTTGTTTAACTCCTCATTACTGAGATTTGGCGATTTTGATTTTTCAATAAAATGTCAAACACTTAAATTGGCATACATATTAACATATGCTGCTATATACTGTTCAATTGGCATATATATGTATAAACATATGCTGCTATACACTGTTCAATTGGAATATACCGTATATAAACATATACTGCTATAAATTGTACCAAATACGAACAAATACTAGCTTGAATCTGTAGCCACTTTCTACATCGACCGACGGTCACTCGGTGTTGGTGTGCGAGGCGTGGAATATTACGCTTACGAGTACGCGACAATAAGTTCACCTCAACCGGCGAGGTATATGTGAAATGTTACTATCTGCAATATTCGTAAATAAGATAGCTGGACAGATGTACACGTTTTTTCATACAATACCGGGGGTATTGTATATTATTTGTAATAATATAAACCCTTGCCTTACATACGGCCCTGCACGTGCGCATGCGTTGTTTTCACCGGAAGTTGCGATGAAGAAATGCACAGGCAAGGTTTGATTATTACGAACATGCTGTCTTCATTTCTTTGTATTGGGCTATTTCAGCCGTAAAAATTTCTTTGCCTTGGCAATAATATTAAATCTTGGTATCTCAGAGAATTAAAATCCGTTAGCTACTTTGCGATTCCCATGATGCAAAATAAAATTTAATTTAAAAAGTGCCAATACTTGAGGAACGTGGATGCACCATGGATGGGAGGTGCTCTTAAAAAAAACAGATGGAGAGGGTCATTTAGATGTCCTTTTTAATTTTTTTTTTTTTTAAGGATAAGAGGGCAAAGAGGAAAGTTTTTCAGTTATTTGTTTTGTTGGTAATGCCTTTCTTGCCATTAAAAGAAGATGTTTTGGGTGTGGCATAATTTTCTTTCGTTCCGGGAAAATATCGAAAGATAGATGCGCATATTCCAGTTATTTAAGGGACGGGGAGGATGTGATAGGGTCCCATTTTTTTTTTCGTCGTTTGATCGAGGGCTGCCCCTCTTCTGTCAACTCGATAAAAGGCGTTGCGCCTTAGGGTGGAGTTTCCATGCAATGGTTGTGACGATGCAGTGAAAGCTTCTCCCTTGGCGAGTTGCTGTATGTTCATTCAAGTAGGAAATAATTTTTATTTATACTTTCCCGCTGACCAGGAGGGCAACTTCATTCTTCGCCATTCTTTTTTTAGTACATAGTTTGTTTTCCCTTCAACGCTGTTTCAGTGTTCACTTCTGAGGGGCCAAGAAGAGTCACTGCATGGAAATTTTTTCCATGCGAATAGATACCAAAAAGTGTGGGCAGCTGACCCATAAATAAAGTTTCACGAAACCACAGATTCGGTAGAAGCGTTTATCATCAAGTGGTATTGTTTGAGAACTTTGACTGGATCCCCGTGAGATTGCGTGCATAATCGAAACGCAGAACTTAAATGCGTAGAACATCATCTGTCACCACAATCACAAAAAAGGATTAACAAAGAACTTAGAAAAAACTTTTTGGTTATCTCCTAAATGGGTATAATACAGCATACAGCAGTTCAGCGGCTGTAAATTGACTACAGTGATTTCACATGTGATATTCAGCAGTACTAATGAGGCGGTGCATTGTATGCTTGAGAAGATCGTCGCACACGTGGGCATCCAAAACAGAGAGGATGTCTTTTCCTGAGTATGCCACTAGAATTCATGAGGAGAATGACGAAGATTTTCCCGCTAACAGTCGTACTAATTAATAAATTACATATCAGCGAAGGCAGAGGGAAAAACATTCGACGATAAGAAGATATATTTCTGCATCACATTTAGATTTAAAATTTCCGTTTGCCACCCTCTTGGAAACAAAGCCAGGGGCAAATTTAGCGTTTCTGCTGATACCTA
Source organism: Macrothele yani (assembly GCA_039090855.1). Taxonomy (NCBI): domain Eukaryota; kingdom Metazoa; phylum Arthropoda; class Arachnida; order Araneae; family Macrothelidae; genus Macrothele; species Macrothele yani. The sequence goes on along the minus strand of CM076992.1, from coordinate 96,543,920 downwards.
TCAATAAATGGCAAAGCGTGTCTTTTTCAAACTTTTTAAATGCATGATGAAAATTATCACATACATTTAGAAAATGACATACATTACTTACACGCTATCACATTTTCGGAGGCCATAAATATTTTACAGCCTATAAAATCGTTTCAAAAGGCTCATCCTCAGCATTCTTTTATTTTCTGTCGCTACGTAAATTACGGATCTAAATTATATAATCTAAAAGTTACGAAACTAAATAACGGCCAGCTGTTCCACGTTGCTTTATTCGTACCACACCTCTCGATCTCTTGGGAATTAGCTCCAGAACTCCGATCAAACAAAATAGCATTCGTGAATTACCCCGAAATGTTGAAATCCCGATTCCTGCAGCTCAACAGATTTATACGCACTTCACCTGTCAGAATAAGTAGTCAATCCAGAATCACTATGATTTTTAATGGCGAAGGCACAATATAAAAATTTAAAAACCCAAGGGTTTGCCAAAGAACATTTTTTGCTACATGCTTTGATGCATGGATTTATTTATTTTCCTGAAATTGTGAATTCAGCCGTCCTACGCAAATAATGCCTAGTGTTCCTGTACACCAACACACCTCTGGGTGCTATATATTTTTTATAATTCTGGAAACTAGAAGCTGGGATTAAAATAATCGATGACAGATGACCACATAACGTTTTCAAATGACACCTAGAGCTGTCGGTAGAAGAGTTTAAAATTTTTGACAGTTCCGAAAACTCAGATAGCCTAACATTTTGTACAATGGCTATAAAAGGTACATAACTATCTATCATAAAAGCTTATTTTAAAAGATCCTTTCCCCCACCCTCAAGCATACGAAAATCTGATAGCCGCTTGAAGTACAAACTGCCACAAACAAGTACGTACACTAGAGACAATACCTACTATTGGAAAGCAAGTGTTAAGATGGAGAGAGGGAAAACTTACCTTTGCCTTTTTAAGGTCTAATACACAAGTGATTCGCTACCCGAACCACAAGGGAGAGCAATTAATTGCCCTTTTGCATCTCTTGTGGACGACTCGTGATTTTCGCGATAACAATCATGCTAAGTTTTTTGAACTTCTGTGCACATCTTTGTGTATTACAAAGACTGAATAATAGAGAGTTTGAGGTGAAATTTACTACACGAAATAATAGTGAAATTTCCGACGTTCCTCTGTGCATGTCAATATCAAAAGCACATATTCCTGTCGAATTTACCACCAGAAAAAAATTCCTTGTTCTTCCTGAAATCTTGACAGCAATGATTCTGAGATTCTCCGCTTCACTAAAAACTGTAGGAGTGAAAAAGAAAATATTGTTGTGATCGTTTACGGGTGGATATCTAATTCTGCAACTCTCTACTGCACAGGTTATCAGCATAAATTTTCAGGTTATACAAGTTGATATTCTCTGGTATTTTAAATGGTAGTTATTCTTCGGTATTTGAAAGTTCTATCAATTACCACAGTTCTGAAATTCACATTTGCCTTGCTGCACGCATCAGGGATCAGGTGACAAGATTCTGTGCTAGTACAGTGCTGGTAGTGTGCATAGACAAAAGATGGCTTTAGGTTCACGGGTCTATGGCTTTGGGCTGTGAGCTCCTGTAGTTAAAAACCGGTTGAAATGACAACTTTCGCTTTGTACACTGTGTTCTATTAACGAGAAAGCCATGAGATGGGAAGTATAACTGTTAAATCATAAGGTTACTATAAGATATAACTAACTACTTTGTTGTTCAGTTATGCGCTTTGCGTGGACTTGGAGTGGATGTAATAAGCGTGGTGGAAGCCAACGGAAAACGTTCTTACTTAGCCCAACTGGGGCAGTACACAAATCGGGGGGGGGCAACACAGGAGCAGTCAATATGGTTACAAAGAATAGCATTTAAAACACTACTGATTTTTTTAAAATTGCGAATGTCAGTCATAAAGTTTAATTAAATAAAGCGATCAGTCACGTAATAATCTAGAAAAATACAAAACCTTCATTCTCTCTCCAACGCTGTTTGCATGCATTTTCTCTCAACTGAGAGCTAACCGTTTCCGAAACATTCCTATTTAAAATGCAAAGCATTCCTATTTCTGAAAAATGAGTTACAAAATAAACGCATTGTATTAGCGAAAAGAAAAACGAAGCGGCTTCCAAATAAAATGAAGCAAAATACAGTTTGTCATCATAAGGAAGTGCAAAGCATTTAGTAAGCCCTGCTTTATGTCCCCACAGAAGGATTTCCACAATACTAAAACCGCCCGCATTTCAGCGACTCGTGACGTGAGCTTTATTTAACAGAGCACGTGGTTACGCGGCTGTCTGTCGATTCTCTTGTTTGTCAGTTTCTTTCGACTGGAGGACCCATGAACCAGGGGATGGGAGGAAGAAACTTCTGCCATTACTGTGTGTCCGGGTGCTAATGCGTCTGTCCGCATATAGCTCTTCAGTTGACCATATCGTGATGCGCTTCCTTCTTTTCCCCGTCCGTCCTATTATTAATGGTGCACTTGACATCTTTGCCAGAATGACGGATTTAAGTCCTTCGGGAATTTCATCGTCGGTCAGTCGGCCTCATTGGCCTGAGAGCAAAATCATGTTATGTCTGTCTTCCTATTTGTTTACCATCAAAGCAAGTTCCCTGTTTTTCCAGCGATGACAGAGGAAAGAGTGAAGGATGAGGAACGACTCACTGCATGACTCGGAAGAACGCTGTTTCCCCACCAGTTTGGCGCTGGTTGATCATGTCACTTGCCCTGCGCTTTTTGTCAATAATAATATTCTCCGCAGAAAATGAGATTTCAAGTGATCTCTTCTGCAGTTGGTAAGCCTTATCTTCTCTTCAGATAGATAAGACTTGTCAACTGTTGCTAGTGTACATTTTCTTGGCAAGGTGAAATGGGGAGAGAGGGAATTCCTGCATCTCTTATTTTTCAAATCTGTCTGATCCTCGATACAGCGCATTCGAACATATGTCGATAAAATGTTGGGCTTTTTGTGAACGTAACTTTTTAATTTTCTTGTGATCCTTTCCAAGTTGAAGAAAGGGTTTTGCTGTTCAGAGGTAGTTGTGTTAAACATTCAGTAAATTCGCTTGGAGAATATGGAATTTATCTCAAAACCTTCATTCTTCCATTTTTATGTTATTTGATAAATTTATCTCGAAATTAAATGCCTCCCACAAATTTTTGTCATAACACTGTCTCGAACGCAGTTTGTTGTGAAACTACAATTTAAAAAGTTACCGGTAGGGAATTCTATGCAGCAGTGTGCTTACCGAACTTCACTATAGCTCCAAAGGTTTTTGATGAGCATCGAACTATGCGAGATACTGAGAACAAGGTGTATTCTCTCTCGCAGATGTGTTGGACTACGGTGTATGATAGTCAGGTGGTAACGACTCTGGAAACAAAAATCGCCCTTTAATGTCACTTGTCACCAGATGGAGCGACCAACGTGTGGACCGATGACTGGACACAACCTATGTTTTCTTATGGAAGGAAGGGACAGAAGTATTCGTGTTTTAAGAAATGCTGTTTTGCCTGGTTTGAAAAAACAAAATTAGAAATGCTTCGCAAACATGCACTTTTGTGCCTGCCAGGTGGGATGTTGTTAATTATAGCGACATAATATGCATATTTATGTTTCCACACCTTTATGTAGGATAATTTCATTTTTCATATGCAGAAGAGCAAGTTTAATACGGCTGACAATATTTTTTTCCATCGTAAAAGTTTTTTTTTTAATTAAAAAAAAAAAAAAAAAAAACGAAATTTATATCTATGCGCGATTGCTATGATTTTTTTCATGCGGGCCTCCATTTATGCATTTAAAAATGGTGGCGCGCATGTATAATGTAAACAACTTACACTGCCAGAGTCCTGTTGATATCAAAGGACAAATCAGTGATCGTCTTTTATCTCCTGGGGCTTTAAAAGTAGCTACACGCACTTTACATTTCATACGCTTTCGTTTCATTTCAAAAACGTAAGAATTGAACTGATCCTAGTCCGAAACACAGCTGCACTATAAATTTTATTCTCCTAAATTAAAAAGAGTTGACGAGCTTTGACTTCTGTAGAGAACAACGTTTCTGGAATTTCAATACCACACAATGTACTTAATAAAAAATAATACTTGTGATAAACACAGCTTTAGCACAGATGAAATCATAAACGCTATGTATTACTATGATGATTAGGGTAAGCAATCGGCCCACAACTCCATCACGCCACCTGGCGAACTATGACATTAACGATCCATTTTTCTAACTGTTAACTCTATGGGGAGTTGTATCACCTGACTATCATACACCGTGTGTTGAGACTGAATCACTTTTTAGTTTTTGTTAGTGCAACACAGTGGCATGTTCGGCAAGCACAACTATGAAGATAAGTAAATATCATAGTTAGTTCTGATGTAAATATGCATTTGATTTTACGCACCACGAAATTGCGAATATAAGGAACGAACAAAGGCACGGGCAGGTACATGACTAGCGTTTGTGCTACACGAGGGGTATGTAAATAATAAACGAAATAGCCTATGTCCACCGGAAAGAAGTAAGCTTCCCAACGGTGAAAGAACTATCCAAATCGGTTCAGTAGTTTTCGAGATTACCTCAAACACGCAAACGAAGTTTCTTTCTTTATACATTATCTACCAACAAATAATTGGACACCTGTGATAGCAAAGGAAAACGAAGTTTATTCACCTTCAATAGTTCGTGGAGCCTCCACGAGCGGCGATTACAGCTGCGACCCTCCGGGGCATACTCTCAACCAGGCGTTGTACGACGGCTAACGGTATTTTCTTCCACTCGGATTGGAGAAGACAGGTCAGTTCCTTCACAGATTTCGGACGGTGGGGGCACCCCTTAAGTCGACGCTCCAACTCGTCCCAGAGGTGCTCGATAGGGTTAAGGTCCGGGCTCTGCGCAGGCCAGTCCATTCGATTAACCCCATTGTCACCATACCAAGTCATGGTGGACCTCGCAATATGACAGGTGGCATTGTCATCCTGAAAGTAACATGGGTCCACCCCGTAAAACACTGCCACAACGTAGGAAGCGCATGGTCATCCAAAATGGTGCAGTAGGTCTCGGCATTGAGTTTACCAGGAATTGTGACCAAGGGTCCCGTGCCATACCAGGAGAAACCCCCCATAGCATAATTCCACCGCCGCCGAACTTCACAGTTGGCACAATACATTCCGGCAGGAGGCGTTCTCCGGGCAGACGACAAACCCAGACCCTGCCATCCGAACGGTAGAGGGTGAACTTTGATTCGTCGCTCCAGAGAACCTGTTTCCACCGTTCAACGGTCCACTGTCGACGTTCTTTGCACCACGTTAGCCGAGCAGCGCTGTTGGACTTTGTGATCAAAGGCTTGTGGGCAGCAGCACGTCCACGATAACCGAAAAGATGGGCTTCCTTACGGATGGTATTCATCGAAAGAACACTCCCGGATGCCTGTTGAAACTCCTCGCGGATGTGGCCCATCGATGTGGTGCGGTTCTTTCGAATTTCTCTGGCCAGCACCCGTCGGTCCACATTCCGACAGTCACCTCTCATCTTCCACTTGCCAATCACGTAGGCCAATGAATGTCGATTTTGGGTACTTCAACTCGCTGGATATGTCACGTATGGATCGGCCATTTCTGTGATACCCGACGATTACACCTTTCTCGAAATCAGAGAGCTCCGAACTGCGTGGCATCTTGCATGCGACTGGTTGCGTTGTTGTTTCCCACACGATATTTAACGGCGGCGGCCGTGACGTGTATCAGGACCGCAGATATCGTCGATTGCAGGGGTGTCCAATTACTTGTTGGTAGATAGTGTATATTAGAATAAATTATATAATGACCCCCCCCCAATTTTAAAACCAAACTGGCCAAATAAAACACATTTTTAACCCCATTGTGTAGTTATCTAGACACGATATCATTTCGGGTCAATGAAAAAATGTCTGAATACTCCAATGCAAGCCCGTCAACAACGGGTCAGCACATGTTTATACAATAATGAGGAACGTCATCGTTAAATTCGTATACGAGTAGTTGGAAAAATTAAAAATTAATGGGAATATTACGAAAATTTTGTTGTTGGTGACCCACCTTACATTCACTGCTTATTAATAATTCAACCGTTTATTATGGTTATGCATTTTATAATGATTCGTGTTATATGACAAGAAAAAAATTCAGTCACAGCTTTTTCAACCGTGCATGGCACGGGTTACGGACTAGTATTTATGAAATGCAAAGTTTGGGCACCGTATGATGTAATAAATGCATCTTTAAATACATTTTTCCATTGTAGGTATTTGTATGTGGGAGGGGGAGACTGCTGGGAATAAAAATGAAAGCGATGCTAAACTAGATCATTAAAATGCGTTTTTGTGGTTGAAATTATTTTTCTTTTTTCTTGTTCGTTAATAGCATAGGATTACAAATTCCCCGATTTTCCCCTGGTTTTTAGCAAAAACATTCGTTTCTCCCCTGAGGTCTCACTGAATTTTTTGGCACTGTCTCCCCACCCCCATGTATCTCACTGTTTTCAAGGGGTGGCATACAAATAATGTTATCCCTTATAAACCAAAAACACCTTGGATATGACCAATAGCAAGTTTAGTTTTCAGTTTGCTTTTGACTTTCATTACCTAATCACAGCTTTGTTAACTTTCATTAGTCAAATACACAACAGTGAGTTGCAGCCATCTCACACTTCTGGTTTCATTCTGTTAGTTGTTACACAAAGTCTTTTTAATGCCCTGCCCTAAGCTGTTATGCTTTTTTCATTTTGTTTACTCTTCCGGTCTCGAAAGGTATTACACCAAAAATATATTTCATTAAAGCAGTAGTTTCTTTTAAAAAGAAATAATGCTGTTTTTTTTTTTCCCTGGAAAAACTATTGCTGAAATTATTCTCCCTCTTTAAGTGTTAAAAGGTCACAGATTTAAGACATTTGTTATAACAAAGATTTGAGAGAGACCTTTTGTTATAATTCTTTTTAAGAAAAGGGACACTATAACGTGTAAAAGAATATCGTCCTGTTCCTCAGAGTGGGGTTAAATTCCTATTCGTAAAAAAATTTGAAATGTTACAAAAATCTTTTAAACAGTAAATACGCCTGTGAACTTTGAACTGATGACTGCCTCATCAGTTCAAAGTTCACAGGTGACGAAGCTGATAATTAACGTACCATAAGCCAAAGTCGTAGTGAAGGTGAAATAGCCGCCCCTGTGGCGCAGTGGTCTAAGCGCTGGCTTATGACCATTCGTCTGAGATAGGTCTGGGTTCGAATTCCGATGAAGTATGGATGTTGTGTTTGTCTTATGGCACTGGCTCTCTCCCTTCCCTGGAACCAGTGACACTAAATTAGGGACGGGAGACTGCTTATAGTCCCTCGAGTTGCTCACGGTGGTCGTTAAACCCACAATAATTAAAAAAAAATAAAAAGGTAAAATATATATATTTATAGAAGGAAACCTCTGAAAGTGCAATATAAATTTTGAATGTACCTTTGCTGTTAATTGGCTAAACTCTTGAAGAAAAGAAAAGACTGCATGAACAAAAACATCCTTATGCAAATTTGAAAAAAATTACATGGTTTTTACTAAAGCAAGTTATTGTAATCTTTTCCTGATGCTGAACTTCCAACATCTGACCGTAAAATAGAAATAATTACTCAGCTTAAAGAAATTTTAAACGATACAAAGTGAAGAGTTTAAAAGCTGCAAATTCGTATTGTACAACGAAAATGTTGGGAGTTTTTGAAACTTGAAGAATGAATTCAGTATTTCAAATTACATGGCAAGAAAGGTAAAACTATTTCCAAAACCTAAAGCTAAGAAAGATATTAAAACAGGAGACAGCTGATCTGGGGCACGATTTTTATTGCCATGATTGTATTGGCAGGTCAATGCCTGGGAAATAAGATTGTTGCAGTAACAACAGTACTAGCTGAAAAAACAACAACAACAGATTAACAAAAAAAAAAAAAAAAAAAAAAAGAGGGGGGGTGTCTGGTTAAACAATCTGAAATATATTCACAGACAATTTTAGACTGTATACCCAGAGATAAAAATTGGCTTCTCAAAGTTTACAGAACTGCATTAAAAAAAATATTGTTGGAGTAAGTGGTACATGTAGTGTACATATATATGTGCATCACAATGTATCAAAACTTTAAAGTCATGTTTTTAGGGTGCCATATGACAAAATTAACTACTGAACATAAACTCCCCATTAACAGATATAAAGACTGCATTGGAAGAGTAATATGTAATCCTTTACTTCCTGCACGCTACTTCAGTAAATGCCAATTTTGCCCGAGGATCAGATTTACTGAAAAGTTTCATTATTGATCTTGTGGAAAAGATTAATATTGATTCTGTGACATTTAAGCAGTGGGTATCCATTAACCAAACATCTCCTGAAACTGACAAAATCAGCAGAAGAGTTTGTTGATTTTTTTTTTAATCTTTTAAAACTATAAAGGGCATTGCCCATTTTAGTTCAAAAAATTATAGTTATTAAAGGTGTACTACTTAGCATATCATGGAGATACCTTCTGACTGATGAATCCTCCCAATTTAAATCAGCTAGTTAACCTTTAAACACTTTCACCTGCCATTACATCATTTTTGGCGACGGTGCATTTCATTTTAATATTTTATAAATAATGATCCCATTGCGGTCCCAACTTGAAAGTTGGCATACTAGTAAACAAAAGTCTAACAATGCCATATTTTTTTTTTTCAGAATTTCAAAATTAGTTTTCATAATATTCAAGGTCAAAGGTTATTTCTGTGATCTTGAAAAGGTCAACCTATTTTTTTCAGCACATGATTTAAAAGCTCATATAAAATGTTATAAAAAGACATTAATTTCAACCTTCTAGCCTAATTAGGTAATGACATACAACTACTCAAAATTTTCTAATTTTCAAGGTCATGTAATTTGAAACCCAGTGGGTGGACAGGGCTAAAATTTGTGATTTATGTATAAGAGTCTACATGCCTAACAATCACACCAAATTTCAAGGAAATCAAAAAGGGTCGGTTGATTTGACACGGAATGACACTTTCTGGTTTTCCATACACTTCATAAAACAAGTAACTTCGTTACCATTTTGTGCAGCTCACATGGATTTATTATGCGAGAGATAGGAAGTATTGTCGAAGATGTTGAAACTCCGGCCATCAGATGAAAGAATGCTGTGCTTCAAATAATCAAAATTGTGGAAAATTAGAACACAATGCAGACCAATGCTAATAACTGTAGAGACTTGTGTAAATTATAGCAGGAACTTTAGTGGAAGTAGTTGTCGTTGCTCATTATTAGGCTCTGAGATTAACAATGATGTTAGCTCTTAATAAGGCTATAAAAACTGACAAGCACGAGGAAGACTAGTCAGAAACTGATCTTAATGTAGGGCTGCAATGCAAATGCTTAGTAAAGTTATTTTCCGAATAACGGCGAATTCCAGCCTGGTGAATGACTCACAGCAGGAAGTGCGCAAGAGTTGAAGCTCTACCGCGGGACTGGTCAGTGACTTGAACATTAAATCTTTTTTCGTTAGTGTAACTACCCCTCATCAGCATAGGTGGTCTCGCCCGTCAGGGATTTAGGCACGATTCGTGCTGATTTTTAAAGTGCATTTAAGGAATTTTCCAGGAATCGACGATATTATAAACTTCTTAAAGCTTAATTTCTCTGAAAATGCATGGTTTCTTATTTCTTAGTCACTTCATGCTATTTATCAACAGACAATATGAGCAAGCATTTTTCCTTTTTGTTTGCTAAAAAATTAAAGTTAAAAAAAAAGGAACTTTAACTATCCATCGTAGTCTTTCCTACAATGTAGTTTCCTATGCAGTGTGAGCACGCAGTAGCGTTTTTGAACATTAATTTCGCTTTAAACGGGCAAAATGCTTGCTTTACCCCTTAATATAGCAAATAGGAAGTAAGAAATCGGAAAAAACACACACGTATTAAGCGAAATTAAATTTCAAAAATCAATACTGCGTTGTTCACTCTGCCGTGAAAACAATTTTACAGGTCGAAAACGGCATGAAACTTCACCACAGACAAATTAAATACATATTTGGAAATTTAATTTCGCTTTATAAAGAGGAGGAGGGAGGAGAGTGCTTGCTCTACTATTTGGTTTTGAAGAAGAGACTGTTAGAAAGGCGAAACCATGCATTTTATTAGTTTAAAAAAAAATACGAAGTCGTTCTTTTTCACTGTTACCAAAGATATTAAAAACGAGAAACATGATCAGAAATAATATAATCTGAAGGGGAGAAAAAACGCAGCTTGGCCATGAAAATTTGAAATAAAAACAATCCCAGAACATTCTAATCCTTGCTAGAACAATAATTTCCGGCGGTTCCAAACATTTCTAGCCACCGGACGGCATGAAAATTTCCAAGAAATATTTAAAAAACACTAAAGAGACGTCCCACGATATCAAAAACAGCCGCCTCGGTGGCGCAGTGGTCAAACCGCTGGCTTCTGACCATTCGTCTGAGATGGGTCCGGGTTCAGAATCCCGATGAGGCAGGGATGTACTGTTTTTTCTTACGGCAGTGGCTCTCTCCCTTCCCTGGAACTAGTGGCCCTAAACTAGAGAAGGGCGCCTGCTTATATAAGCCCATCCAGTTGTTCATGGTGGTCCCTTCCCTCCCTCACTCCCAAGAAAGAATGAAAAACATCCAATAAACAATCCCAAAAATGTTAAAATAAACGTTCGAAACGTGAAAATAAATTTTACACAGATGTTGAATAATTCAACATCACCACATTGGGAGAGACCCGAGTGCAAGTCAGCTGGGAAAGATGAATTCAAAACAGCCTTCAGACGAACGGAAATCGCGAATTTCGAAAAAAAAAAATTCACCTCTTACTCACTAAATGATCAAAGGAAGACATCGAAAAAGTCCGAGGTATAATAATTTCCAGAAGCTCAAAATAAATTTTAAGACCTATTCCAGCACTCTGGCGGGAAACCAAGATAAAAAAAAAAGGCCCATTTAAAGAGTTCTCCATAAATTCAAGGCGGCAGACGAATCTTGAATTTTAGGTCACGATACCACGGAAAGGAAACAACTAGTGAAATAAATCCGGATACAACATAAAGGTTTCACCAACACAAGGCGAAACGTCTTATATCAGGGTATAATGACAAACCGTTATTAAACATCTTATGAAATTTCGTTGTTTCAGTGTTTTTGACTACTCATTACAGTTCCGTGTTGTTTGATTATGCGCTTATCAACAGTTTCAAAATAGTGTTGTAAAAGACGAAAAATTAAATTAGAAAATAAATTTCCAGCTGTCCGTCAAAATCCCTTGCTGGTTTTGAATAGAAGAAGAATTTGCGACTGCTACCATTTTACAGTGCGTATCACGCACTAGAGGTTAGGGAATTTTTTATAATTCGAAGAATAATCAATGCATTTTAATAAAATTTAAACAAAACATACTTTAATTTATGTGAAGCATAACCATGCCACAATGCGTGCTGAAAGTGGCCGCATGTTGTTGAAGGTTAGAACTAGCATATCTACAGTTATTGCCCGAATTTTTTCCATTGGATGTTCTCTTGTAGAGCCTGGATTATCCGTGGTTTGCTATTTTACACATTACCTTTCAGAAAGCCCCATAAGGAAAAATCAGGCGGTGTTAAAATCTGGCGACCATGGTGGCCAAAGTATCTTAGAAACGACTATCGACAAAGAATGATTCAATTTCGGTCACGCTGGCGTCGGGTGTGCGGCGTCCTGTGGAAGTATCCCTCGTCGTCAGATTGATTGACGAAAATGCGGAAGATTTCCAAGTATACTGTGGTTGTCACTGTTTCGTGGAAGAAGTTTGTACCAATTACATGACGCTGTGACACCGCACACCAACGTTTCGGCATAAAGCCGCACCTCGTGTGGTGTGTAAGGATTCTCACTTGCCCAAACACGGGTATTTTGTGAATTTACGTACCCAGAAAAACATAACCACGCATAGTCTGTGTACTACGTGTAGTAGCCCACTATTCCTACATTAATTCGTGAGCAACAGTGAAACCGTAGGCATGAAGATTGGCGCAGTGGTCTAAGCACTGGTTTCGAACAATTTGTACAACATGGGTCCAGCTTCGAATCCCGGTGCGGCATGGATGTTGTGCTTGTATTACGGCGCTGGCTCTCTCCCTTCTCTGGAATCAGTGGCCCTAAATTAGGGACGGGCAACTGCTTATAGCTCACTGGGTTGCTCACGGTGGTCTTGAATCCTCCAATTTAAAACAAAAAGAAGAAAAAGAAAATATTGGCTTAGTTTGCAGCTCTCTGACATGAGCTTCTGGAACTTCCCGTCTCCTACGCAAGAACTTTAGTGGAGAGAAGTCAGAAGTTTTGCTTTCACGTTTCTGGACCGTTTATGTTCTTATACAGCCCCCTCCCCCTTCCAATTTTGAATGCAGCTCTTTCAAGACAGTTTTCGGTCTCCATATACTTTATTGGAAATTCTCTCTGACTCGTGGGGTACGCTTTCACAGGCATCACTCACCGCCAGGTGTCAAACAGGTGCCACTGTTGTCGTCGCCTAGACTGTTAGTCTTCACGTGCTTGGACGCAAACAGCAGCCACTTCCAGCACATGCTGTGACGTCGTCATGCTCCATATAAACTAAGCTATGTCCCGTTCAAATTTTATTAAAAAATACGATATTATTCTTCAAGCTATAAAGAAAATTTCCGAGCCTCTGGCTAGTGGACATCTTGTATCCTGTGATGAAAAATATAAATCGAAATGCCAATTGGACAAATAAAATCAGCACGCCATACAGTGGAGATCAAGAAACAATCCTCTCTCTGTTTTGGTCGGTGATAGCATTCACAAAACCAATATCCGAGACCAGCACAACACTGATTCACTTTCAGCCAAGTAAAAACTTTGAGTATTAGTCCTACTCGTAGTTGATGGGGAAAATGGAACGAATATATTTATCTTAATTTCGCTGGTCTTTAGAAGTTTTTACGATTCCACGACAAGCATTAGTGAAGTAGTGAACGAAAAGGAATAAAAAAAAAAAATGTCAGGAAGAAACAAGCTTCTAGATTGTAATGTGTTTGTTGTTAAAAACGGCAAAACTAAAAGCAAAGTGATACAAAATATAGTTATTTGGTCGAAAAATTACGAACGTAAGTCGTTTTGTAAATCTTAAAAAATGGTGGGTATTTTCATGTTTATGGGTAATAATTATAAAAAGCATACAGTTCGGAAACTTGGTAATTGTGTTCTACATGTGAAGTGGTGACTAATATTATTTATTGCAGAATTCTTTCAAATATCTATTGAACGTTATTCGAAATTCTGAACTGAATATTCACTTGTACGAGTTCGATTTTGTTCTTCGAAACTGATCCTTAACCTTATTCATGTCTTGAAGCATTCAGTCATTCAACGGGCCCTTTTAGACAGAAGGAGAATATCATGTTTACCTTTTGTAGCAGTACCTACCCTATCTCCGAGAAAGTATTTCTTCTCGTCTTGATCAGTAAATCAATCTAGAACAGGAGACTTGCTTTCCTTCACATTGTTTTCCTTGAGGCAAGCAAGCGCCTCCTGATTCTGCTATCGCCGATCGCAGGGACAAAGACGTCTTCCAAGTTTGTAACTTGTTGAGCAGCTATTATCAGTTGCCATGACAACAGCACAGGCAACCCCAACTGCTTCCAGGTTTCTAGAGGAAAACAGTTGGATGCGTAGAATCCTGTTCTCTTCGTAACAAAAATTTAATTTACGATAGCTTACACTATCTAAGCCGCCCTTGGTACAAAATTAAGAGTTCAGCCTCCGTTAACTTATCTTTTCCTGTATTCTGCTAGCACAAATAAATGGTTCAACTTGCTTTTGAAAGTAGAAAGTTTCTGAAAGATCGGTTATATAAATTAAACAAGATCTGTGAAGCAAACAGCGTATTAGCAAATTCTGTACAACAAACACAACATACTACGCTGTAATGCTGGATTATTCCTTCCAGCTGGGATAATTAGGGCGCGGGTCTACTGCACTGATACGTTATTTGGAGTATCACGTGACAGTGAGTGTGCACGTGTTCAGGAGGAGCTACACATTTGCGAGAGGAAAAGCCATATCACGGTAAAACACACTTAGTAGATAAAACCTTACAGATAGGGGTGATGGGCAGTTGACATGGGCATATCCCGCGCAGAGTGGAACAGACCCAAACCGAACGCAGGCGATAAATAGGGGGACAGCACGGTGTCCCAACAATGTATCGCAATCGATTAACATGGGTAAACGTTATGATATGAGCGACTTTGATCGTGGACGCACTGTCGGCGCAAGACAGATGGGTCATTCTATTGCCCAAGTGGTAAGAACCCTAGGGTTGCCGACGGCAACCGTATCAAGGGTGTATTGCGAATATACCATCAATAGACGTGCCAGCGCTCAGAGAGCAAGCGGTGGCCGACTACATGCAAGGCCATCTTTATAGCTCACCAGGCCTGCCACAAGGATTTGTGACATCACAATCGTGGTGCTATTTATTGATTTGCTTTGCTGTCCGTGGTAACAGGAAATTTTCGTATATTATCTGGTACCACGTATTTTCACATTATCGTTCCTTATTTAAAGGGATATGTTATGGTTCTCAGGTACTTCTGGGAACCATTTTAGAATGCAATTTTTTCAGCAAGGTAAGTAGCACTCTTAATACTTTTGTGTGTATAGTATTTGTTCAAGTATTCAAAATCGGATTTTTTTTTTGTGAGTGTCAGCCTATCATGGCACGTAAAGTCATTTTCTCCATATAAAGAGGAAGGAATGGCATTTTTTGAACAGTAACTTTGTTAAGAAAATGCCTGCTGTGTTACTTCATATAGAAAAGGGGGTAAGCGTAAGGAGTAGCAAAACATGCATTTTAAGTGAAAATATCAAAAATTGATACTGTCGTAGCTCGCTCTGCCGTAAAAACAATTTGACGGATCACGAAAATGCAGCTCGCTCTGCCGTGAAGATGATTTTATGGGTTACGATTCTATCATGAACAGATGAAGCACATAGTTTGAAATTTAATTTCGTTAGCACAAGTTGGAGAAGGCGGAGGGAGGGAGGAATGCTACTTCCAATGATTGATTTTGAAGGAAAGACTACTGAACTAGGAAAACACACATTTCTTTAAGCAACAGAACTTTGTCAGACAAATTTTAAATGTGGAAAAACCCGGAATATTTCCATAGCGCTAGAACGGGCATTACCACCGATTCCATAAGAAAGTCTCATGAACTTCCAGAAATGTAACAAATTCCGGTAAAAAACTTTTTCCTACCCGCAGACAACACGATCCACAATACTTAGCAGGTATGCAATTACGGCGAATTTCTTAAATTTTTTTGAACACTTTTTAAAACATTTAGTGCAACTTCACAATTTTCAGTGATCATATATAAATACGCTTTCGCAGTTCTCGGAGGGAAAAGAAATATAAATGAGGAGGAAATTAGTTTTTGAATAACTTGACAATCATAACAAGTCTCCAAGATTTTCAAAAGACGAAAATCCATCCACATAAGCCCCAGAACGCAAGTATGAAATCTATGTGTGTAGGGTTAAATACAGAATTACTGGTGGCATACAATAGAAAATATGTTTTGAAATTCCAAGTTATGAGTTTTAAATTCATTGAACAACCATTAAGACATGGTACTTAAAACGAAAATTTCGTAATTTCTTGTAATTCTACCGTTATTCATAACGAATAAAGAAATGATTTTTCATGACTTCAGAATCATGCACCCATTTCTAAGATCACTTCAACAACGAATTACTGTAACTTGTACCGTTTCCAGCATGCACATAATACATATAACAAAATGTATAAATTATATCGCAGCAATAAGAACATTTATGAAACGTAAAACCCTCACTTCGTGAAGAATTAAATGACGTTCGGTCAACAGCTCGAATTAATAAAATTTTACTACTGAATACTAATAGAAAAAAAGGAACATACCATTCATTGGAACAGCAGAACTAGCCAACAAGAACGAATATATCAACAACCTACGAAACGAGTCAAATCCGTAGGTCCACGATTGTGACGTCACGGGCAAGTCATGTGACCTTGTTGCAGGCCTGGTGAGGTATAAAGATGGCCTTGATCGACCAGGTTAAATGTCGGAGGCCCAAGCAGCATCAGCGAGCGAACGGTACGTGCGTCACTGTTCGACTCGCCTGCTGCCGGAAACTAAGCCATGTGTTCAGTTGAACCAAACGGACGGTGTGGCGTCGACAGCATGAGGCCATGGACCCGTCGTGCCAGATCAACTCTGTTCAAGGCGGTCGTTGCTCTGTGATGATTCGGGGAGTCTTCTCATGGGACACACATTAGTGTGTCTGGAGAGGTCCTCAATTGCTGCGCGCCACTAGCATGTGCTGGCTTGTTATCTACACGCTTTCATAGCCTACGCGCATCCTACGGCCGATGGCCTGTTCCAATAGTAAAATGCGCCGCTTCAGACATGGCTCGAGGAAAACTCATCCGAGTTTGGAACCATCCAGGTGCCCCAAGGTCGCGGATTTAAACCCAGTGGAAGCTCTCTGTGATGTCGTGGAGCAGAACATCAGATCCATGGGTTCTAAACCGACGTCTCGGGCGGAGTTGCGGACAATGCTGCAACAGGCATGGCTGGTATTACCTCCGAAAACCCTCCGGCATCTGGTGGATTCGATGTCTCGATACATACAAGCTGTTATTCGCGCTGGAGGAGGGACAACACGCGACTAGGTTGGTAATGTTTCGTCCATTGAGTGTATATCGCTTGGTAGCGTGCATTAAAAGTGCTACTTTATTTAGTATGCTTACGTAACAGCTGTGTGAAAGCAATCACTGAGCTCTTCGGTATCCACGACAAGCCTTTTTAAGGAAGAACGACCCAAGTTTGATACCACGCATCTATTGCAGCACGCAGTCTTACAATTAGAGGCACCAGATCTAAAAAAATTGGGTGCTTGGTTGTGAAGGCGGCACAACCGGAGGAAACTACTTTTTTTTTTCTTTATAGGAGAATAGAGAAACAAGTCTCTTTCCGGAAATTTCAAAGGGCAAAAAGTTTCAAGCTCCCCAGTTCTGGCGCACCTGCATACAATTAATGGGTTCGCGGTAACTCCATTTTCATAAGTGAACCACAACTGTTCACTTACAACTCGATCTTTTTTTAGTTTATGTAAATATATTGTACGTTGCAGCATCATTGAAAAAAAATCCAGGGAGCACCCTGGTATTGATAGCATCAAAAACTTCTGTACTTCGGAAAAACTGGAAAATCTAAGTTTCACCTAACTGCTAATCGGTTTAAAAACAAGTTTTCCCAATTTCCTAGAAATCTATACACCGTGACAAGCACAATTATACATTTGTGCCGCCTAGTGAGAAAACCCAGCACTATTCTATTAATTCTTCCAATACAGATTATTAAAGGGAGACGCATGCAAGCCTACATATAGCACACAGCTATCTATACAAAAATGAATTGCACGTTGAAGATACACCTCATAAATTCGATATTATATTAAGATAACTGAAATTATAGTTTTTCTCGTCAACTTACTACTGAAAAACAAGTTTTAGTTTTATCAGTTCGATTAAGTTATAACGGATTAATATCATGTTTTAATACGAGTATTGTTACTTCATCATCATCATCATCATTGTCAACCATTATCAATCCACTGCTGGACGAAGGTCTCCAAAAGTTTCCTCCACAACGGTCTGTCTTGTGCCAGTCTCCTCCATGTCACCCCTGCATACTTTCGAATTTCATCCACCCATCTCCCATGTGGTCTTCTTCTGGGTCTTTTCCTGTCCCTTCGAATCCAATCTAAAATTTCTGCTGTCCATCGATGATCTGTCCTTCTGGCAGTATGTCCAGCCCATTGCCATTTCAGGGATTTAACTCTGATCATGATGTCTTCCACTCTTGTCATTTTTCGGATCCACGAGTTCCTCTTCTTATCTCTCCTGGTTACACCAAGCATGCACCTCTCCATGCTTCTTTGAGTTGTCTGCAGCCTTTGTATGTCTCTTTTAGTTAAGGTCCACGTCTCTGCACCATACGTAAGCACTGGAAGGATGCATTGATCAAACACTTTTCTTTTAAGACATAATGGCATATTGCTCTTGAAAATTATGCTGTTTCTTCCAAAAGCTCTCCAGGCAAGTTTTGTACGCCGATTAATTTCTTCATCAATGTGACCCTCACTTGATATCTGCTGTCCAAGATAAACGTACGTGTCCGTTATCTCCAGCTTTTCTCCATCAATCGATAAATCTTCATTTCTTGTAAAAGCATTGAACATCACTTTTGTCTTCTGAAAGTTCATTTTTAATCCCACTTCTTTACTCTTGTCAGCAAGTTCCTGGATCATACTCTGCAGCTCTGATGGGGTAGTTGCAAAAATGACTACGTCATCAGCAAAACGAAGGTGGGTTAGATAATCTCCATTAATCTTTATCCCCTTGTTTTCCCAGCTCAGCGACTGAAAAACACCCTCCAATGTGGCATTAAAGAGCTTCGGAGATATGGTGTCACCTTGTCTCACTCCCTTTCCAATTTTTACGTGTGTTGTATTTTCAAACAGCCGAATCTTTGCACTTGCATTTTCATAGATGTTATTAATAATATTAATGTATGCATCTTCAATACCGCAGGTTTTCAGAGCCATTGTAACTGCTGATGGTTTCACCGAATCAAAGGCTTTTTCATAATCGATAAAAGCCATGCACAATGGAAGTTCATATTCCCTCGCTCTTTCAATTAGTTCTCTCAGCACGTGGATATGATCTATTGTGCTGTAGCCACTCCTGAATCCAGCTTGTTCTCTCGGTTGAGCCATGTCCAGTGTTACCTTCAAGCGGTGTGAAAGAACTTTAGTGAAGATTTTATAAACTACTGATAGGTGGCTGATAGGTCTGTAGTTTCCGAGATCCTCAATGTCACCTTTCTTATGTAGCAGGATCATTGTAGCGGTGTTCCAATCCTCAGGAATCTTTCCTTCATTAAGGCATTTGGTGAAAATTTGGGCGAGTACTGTTTCGATTTCTCCACTTGCTTCTTGTATGATGTCTACAGTAATTCCATCTTCTCCTGGAGCTTTTCCTCGCTTCATGTTCTTGATTGCATGTGCAACTTCTGCTGGAAGGACTGGAGGAACTCTGGTACTGGTATCTTTCATGATGTCTGGAGTGCATATATCATCCCTTTCATATAATTTGGAGTAGAAATCTTTCACTCTTGTCAAAATTTCGCCTCTATTTCTTGTTACAGAACCATCTTCTTTTCTCAGTGCCATAATCTGTTTCCTTCCCTTACTGAGATGTCCCTTTGCTATCTTTAGGCTTTGGTTGTTTTCAATTGCTTTCCTCACTAGTTCACAGTTGAATTTCCTTACGTCTTCAGTGATACTTTTTCTTACTGTCTTGCATAGCTCTATATATTCCACTTTGGAAGTCACATCTTCTTTAGTTGTCCTCATCTCTCTTCTTTTTTGCATCAACATTTTGGTTTTTCTTGATAATTTGTTCACATGCAACTTGTTCTTAGACCCAGCTAATTTTGTTGCTGTTTCCATAATAGCTTTGGTTACTTTTCTGTTAACTTCAGAGATGTCCACTTCTTCCGATGTTAGGCCTTCTAAAGCAGAGAACCTGTTCTTCAGTTCTAACTTGAAGGTATTATGGTGTTTTTTAAGGTTGGTTATGTCAATAGATTTTGTTTGTCTTATGAGCTTGCCACGTTCAAGTTTAGTGCTGAGGTGCATCTTACATCTCACCAATCTATGGTCACTACCTGTGTTGAACTTGTTTAGCACACTGCAGTCTTCTATGACGAATTTTTTGTTACACATAATAAAATCAATTTCACTTGTCGTCCCATTTGGATGTCTCCATGTCCATTTCCTGTGTGGCTTTTTCTTGAAGAAGGAGTTCAAGATGAAAAACCCTTCTGTCTCTGCAAACTCAACGAGAGTATTTCCACGCTGGTTTCTGTTGCCATGACCGAATTTACCTACTGAAGTTTCATTCTGTTGCCGTTGCCCTATTTTTGCATTGAAATCTCCCATAATTATTTTCAAGTGCTGCTTATCTTTATTATTTAGATGACAAATTTCCTCATAAAATTCTTCAATTTCTTCTTCAGGATGACTTGTGGTGGGTGCATAAGTTTGAATAATCTGAGCCTGGTATCTTTTCGAGAGTTGGATAACAAGTCGTGCAGCTCTGTCAGAGGAACTTTCAACTTCTACAACTTTATCCTTCAGTTTCTTGTTTATTATAAATCCAACACCACTAGTTCTGCCAGTATCTGTCCCACGATAGTAGAAGAGATGTCCACTTTTCAGTTCAATGAGATCTTCTCCTTTTCTCCTTACCTCACTTAGTCCCACGATGTCCCACTTGATCCTTTGTAGTTCCTCTTCCAATTCAAGAAGCCTTGAATCAGAAGATAAGGAGCGTCCATTGTAAGGAGCGTCCATTGTTACTTATATAGTATTTTTATGAGAGTTCAGTATTAAAATTTCGTTTGGATAAAAACCAGTGCTTCCAAGTGACAGAATCTGCCTAGCTAAATAAAGTTAGGCAATACTGCTGCCCAGGGGCGGATTGGGAAGACCAAACCAGGCCGGGAATTTCAGTCTTACGGTCCCATTACAAAAACACACATACCTACAGGGGAATACCTCATAAATTCCCTCACGTAAAAAAATTCAATTAGATCATGGATGAAAGAGAACTGTCAAAAAATGCATTTTAAAACGAATTCGGTCGTGAACGAATTTCACGCCAAAAGAATTTTCTAAATCCGTTTATGATTGAATGGAGCATCATACCACGCTCAAAATAGGGTGTTGTACCAGACAATTTTTTTCTTCGAAAAATTTGGTTTAAACAAAATCACGAGTTTCTCGAAAACCCAGTTCCGACTTAATCATCATGAAGGCTATTCTGAAAGGTGAAATGTTTGCACATGCCTCATAACAATTTTCCTACGCAATTAAGTTTTTGTGAGAATCTTCCAAATACGTGGAGATAATGTAAATAGACAAAGTCATTGCTGTTTCCACGTTTATTTTTAATTAACACACAGCAACCGAAAAATTGTTATCCAGACACCGCTGGGAACGAATCCCAGATATCTCGATAACTAGCCGAGTGCGTTCGTCTTACGCTACGGTGGCCAACAACCCACGGCGCTATGTGTGTTTATCTGTCAGCATATGACTTCACAAATCCGTAGGAATGTGCTCAGCAACTGAGAAGCCTCCATCTGGTGGGGCTTAACGGCACAAGCTATTTAATTACACACTATCTACCAACAAGTAATTGGACACCTGTGATACCAAAGGAAAACGAAGTTAATTCACCTTCAATAGTTGGTGGAGCCTCCACGCGCGGCGATTACAGCTGCGACCCTCCGGGGCATACTCTCAACCAGGCGTTGTACGACGGCTAGCGGTATTTTCTTCCACTGGGCTTGGAGAAGACAGGTCAGTTCCTTCACCGATTTCGGACCCTTAAGTCGACGCCCCAACTCGTCCCAGAGGTGCTCGATAGGGTTAAGGTCCGGGCTCTGCGCAGGCCAGTCCATTCGATTAACCCCATTGTCACCATACCAAGCCGTGGTGGACCTCGCAACATGACAGGTGGCATTGTCATCCTGAAAGTAACATGGGTCCACCCCGTAAAACTGCCACAACGTAGGAAGCGCATGGTCATCCAAAATGGTGCAGTAGGTCTCGGCGTTGAGTCTACCAGGAATTGCGACTAAGGGTCCCGTGCCATACCAGGAGAAACACCCCCACAGCATAATTCCACCGCCGCCGAACTTCACAGTTGGTACAATACATTCCGGCAGGAGGCGTTCTCCAGGCAGACGCTAAACCCAGACCCTGCCATCCCAACGGTAGAGGATGAACCTTGATTCGTCGCTCCAGAGAACCTGTTTCCACTGTTCAACGGTCCACTGTCGACGTTCTTTGCACCACGTTAGCCGAGCAGCGCTATTGGACTTGGTGATCAAAGGATTGTGGGCGGCAGCACGTCCATGATAACCGAGCAGATGGGCTTCCTTACGGATGGTATTCATCGAAAGAACACTCCCGGATGCCTGTTGAAACTCCTCGCGGATGTGGCCCATTGATTTGGTGCGGTTCTTCCGAATTTCTCTGGCCAGCAGCTGTCGGTCTCTAACTCCCAGTTTTGTGGGTCTGCCGGCTCGGGGCATTCAAAGCAAGTCCCAAACATTTATGAACGACCCTTATATGTTAAGAAATAAAACACACAGCCAAATTCCGGTGTATGGTTCAGCCGGAACCTTATAGTCGAACTATTCACCTCGTCAGGCTTTCTTTTTTCTTTCTGACTGCACAGCATGGCCTGTCCTTTCTCAGCGTTATTTCCCTTGGACGACAAAACTAGGCTTTCGCCTTTCAAAACTTCTGTTTACACTTTAAACACTGAATGTGCGCCATTCTGAGACTCTGCTTATGTTTGTTCTAACAGTTACTGTTTCTCTTGAACGTGTATGACTCCTGGGCGTAGCATGGTATGATAATACACTCGTTGTCAAAAATAAATAGTTGTACGCAGAAGGAAGCAACCAACAGGAATGAAACTTGGTGGGTAGGTTTGACATCGTGAGACATGCAAATAATTCAAGTATTGCGCTCGGCTGCGCATGTGACGCAAACAAGGAGAGGTCGTAGAGCTGTGCCTGACCGGCTATATAAGGTCGTCCCGTTGTGCGTGCTTGCTATTCTGACCCGTGTTGTTGTGTTGGTTGCATCCTTTGCAAGTGAAGTATGCACCGAAGAAAAGTTTATAAGCAATTCAAGCAGTTCGAGGAGTTCAAGAGGGGCCGCGTCATCGGGCTCCGGGAAGCGGGATGGTCTTATCGCCGTATTGCACGCCATACCGGTCATGCGGATATCACCATAGCACGCTGTTGGCAGCAGTAGATACAAGGCACGCAGCAGCGACAGGAAGAGTCTGGGAGACCTAGATGACCCATGGAGGAGAGGACCCACGGGTTGTCCGACATGCGCGGAGTGACCCAACAGCCACGATCGCGGATATTGAGCGAGCAGTGGTGCCCTCCATGCATCGTCCGATTAGTGCTAGCACCATTGGCAGACGGATGCACGACCGTAGAACTACACGCACGCAGACCTGTACGACGACTGCCCTTAACAACAGTGCATCGTCGCCAAAGACTGCAATGGTGTCGTGCCAGACTGTCAGGGAGCCATGCAGAATGGCAGCGGGTGATCTTTAGTGACGAGCCCCGCTTTTGTCTTGAAGGAGACTACCACCGAATCCGTTTTTATAGGCACCGTGGTCAGCGCAAAGAGGAACAGTTTGTTGTCGAGCGTTATACGTCCAGAAGGCCTGGTGTCATGGTGTGGGGTGAAACTGCCTACGATGCCAGACCACCTTTGGTGTTCATTACAGGCACTTTGACAGCCCAACGTTACGTTAATGAGGTCCTGCAACCAGTGGCCACACCTTTTCTGAACGCTAACTCCGGTGCGATTTTCCAACAGGACAACGCTCGTCCGCATACTGCTGCTGTCTCGACAGCTTGCCTTCAAGGCACTGACACTCTGGCCATGGCCAGCCGCATCGCCAGACCTATCGCCGATTGAAAATGTGTGGGATGCTATTGGACACGCTATCCACACTCCACCCTTACCGCACAATCTGCAGGAACTGCGTAAGAAGATTCAAGCTGTATGAGATGGCTTATCGCAGGACACCATAAGGGACCTATACAACTACATGCCGAGACGTCTGGCATGCTGTGTGAGCAAATATGGCGGCGCGACGCCATACTGAGAGAGACTACTTTTTGGCGTGTAGCTCAATAAATATTGCCCATATCAGTCTCAATGTTTAATCATTTATTGTTCCTGGTAACCTTTACCTTCCACCCGAATAGCATTGCAATCAGTCACGTCCTTCTGGGGGCAACTATTTTTTTGACGATGAGTGTAAATGTACGAGTAGGGCTCGAGGGCTATTTCTGTTTCGATAGAATATGGCTCGACATGAAGACATTTTGTTGAAATAAATGTTGCCAAATCATGACCTTGGTCTAGGGTGCAGGCAACTGATTTATCATGCTGTTGAGCCCGGGCTGAAATCCAGGGCTGTTTTAAATTAAGGACGGGCGACTCCTTATAGCCTTCTTCCCTGGCTACCACAAAGCCCAGATCCCAACCAAATGGATAATGTATGGGACATGATAAAAAAACTGATCGAGGAGCAAAGTAATCTTCCGTCAAATAAGCCAGTTGAAGGACTGTCTGGTGATTGCCTGGAATGTTGTAGAAGTAGATGCACATCAATACCTAGTGGAATCAATGCCAAATCGCATGTGTGTTATTATTCGGGCTAAAGGAGGTCCAACCCGGAATTTTACACATTCACGTAATATCCGAATACATCTTTGTACAAAAACATTTCTAGTCTACTTTACCAACATGCGTGTGTGTTTGTTCTTGTTTTCTCTCCTATCTGTGGAGCCAAAACTAAAATAAAAAATCTGCAGTGTGTTACGGTAATACAAAAGGTACGTAAAAAATAAATTATTATGAGTTATTTTAAATCATGCTTATTCTCAAGCTGTTTAAGTTACAGCGTTTGCTTGTGTAGCCTTGTCTGTTGAATGTTAACCGATGAGTTACAAATAGTAGAGAGTCCTGATAGTTTTCCGTAAAACTACAAAACACGGCTGCTCACACAATCAGGAATATCTTATGCACAGTATCATCAGTAAATAAAAATTACAATCTGTAACTTATTCCGATTTTAAAACCACAAGAAAATGCCCCCCCCCTACTGTAATGATGGAACAGCTACTTGGGGTTGGAGGCATCAGTTGTTGTTGTTTTTTTCTCTCCCCTTGAACACATGTTATCCTCGGGTGCTTCGAATAACTCGCAGACAAGTGACTTAAAGAAGAGTAAGAGAATCTGCTGTTATTAACGTAATGGCTGTCTTCCCACTTATTCCAAGTCGCCGTTGTTTCCCGAAGAACCGGTCTCTTTGCTTGCATCAATCAGAACAGAACGTAGCACGGGAGAGAGTTAACAACCTTGTTGTTCGCCCACTATTAATGAGTTGGATAGAATGCTCTTCGTTTGCAGTGTGTGGTTACACGTTTGACGAACTTCGGCTGTTCAATCATGTGTTACGCGACTAGCGCTGTGAGATTGCTAAAGATGATTCCTTTGCACTGAAGGAATGGGAGTCAAGTTCTAATGCTTCACTTCATCATGACAACCTACTGCTCTTTTTTTCTTTTCTTTCGGTGGTCCGTCAACACACTTTTTCATTTCACAAGCAGGCAGTACTGTCTTAAATTTCATTTACAAAGCGATAAGCTATCAGCTGTATTAGATATTTTTGTGTGACGAAATGAAATTGCTACTTGCGCGAACAGTGATGTCCAAAAACCCACATTGTTTGGAAATAGCTCAGATGATAAGATGCATCACCTGCTGCATCTACGCCAAAGGCACTGAATGTACTCCTTGTGAATCGATACTTTGCTATGAACAGGGATTATTTTTTTTATTAGGAATTAAGTTGAGCACAGAACTTTCTCCAGATAAAATGGATGTTCGTTGTGGAAAAAATACGTCGAAAATCTTCCGCGACGTGATCAGTCAACCACCTACATCTATCCATCCGCAAAATTCGCCATGCACATCCTGAGTCCGTCGTTTTGTAAACAGAAGGAAGGTTTTTCGTTAGATGGCAATTTTCCAAAAAAGAATAACCGATCTTCTGATACAAACAACTTGAATTTTTTCGAAACACGAAAAAAAAAAAAAATCTTGTGGTGTATTTCAACATGTTAGTAGTTTAACCTTTACCTCTGTTGTGCCCATCAAAATATCGGAGGCTGAGTTAAAGAAAAATCTGTGGTTGATAAAGACGAAGATGGATAACTAAACAATGACAATGAAAATAAAATTGAAAGGGCAAAGGACTAGAAGATGTTCACTTTAACACCTGGTGGCCAACCACGCAAAAATAGTGGACCTGAGTTTAAAACGAATTACAATGTTTTAATGCTATTTTTGTTGTTCTCAAACAGTTCCTAGAAACTTAACACTATTACTCGAGCAAGGGAAACGCCACAGAACTGCAAAACATTTTGCACAAATTATTTGTCAAGACTATCTCGTACGGGAATACTTACACATAGAATTTTAAAAGTCTTGAATGAGACAACTAAAATACAAATTCGCATCATGCTTTTAACAGTGAAACAGTGTGTAAGAAAGAAGGATGGCAGCATTGCCTAAAACGTATTTTTCGATGAAGATGGTTTTTGAAGACTGGCATGTCATTCTCCAAAGAACACTTAAACAACAGCTGTAAAACCAACGAAATTAAACTACGGCAAAACTGAGCAATAGATTGAAAGATTGGAATAATATAATAGCATCTCTGTACAAGTGTCGCAGCATTTTGATTTTCGTTCTGTATTATAACTACGCTGCTCGGCATAGAAATGCTATACCATGAAGAAATGCATGAAATGAGACGAAACTTATCACACATAACAGACAAGGAGGTGGAAAAGAAGTGATTTAATTTCTGAGAGATTACATGAATGCGATGGGCGAAGAGACAGTATAATGTGGCCCGACTCAGTAAGTCGTAACATGCTGAGCTATATATTAGGCAACAAGGCATCGCATCGAACGGAAAAGTCCCGGGACGATGTCCTGCGATATCGCTGACCATGCGTCTTTGACCTGTCACCATAATTCATCGACATTGCGTGGGAGTCGTGCAGAAGCGTTAAGTCGTCTGTCAATGACGTCCCACACGTTCTGTATTGGGGAGGTGTCTGGGATCGCGCTGGCCAGGGCAGCACCAGAACACCTTGGGAGGCACTCTCTGCTGATGCCGGCAGTGTGCGGGCATGCGTTATCTTGTTGTAACTGGCATCAGGGATACCACGGAGATACGACAACAAAACGGGACATCAACTCATCGACGTGCTCCCATTATACCACCTATGCGTACGAGCTGTGAACGGCTCTTGAAACTAATAGTGCCCCAAATCATAACACCAGGCTGAGGAGCCTCATGACGCTCACGGAAGGCAGCAAGATCAGCTCTGTTACTATTGTCGTTTCCAGAATCTTAATCAGCAATTGTCACAGCTGAGACAGAAACGAGACCCGTCGGTCAACAAGAAACTTTTCCATTCGTCCCTTAACGCATGTCTAGTACGACACCACTGCAACCTTGCGCGACGATATGCCGTGGTGAGTGGCAGTTGTCTCAATGGCTGATGAGTGCACAAAACTGTCTCAGTCAAACTACAATTCACAGTCCGTGTCGATAAGGAAATGTTCATAGTTGCCTCTACACCTCGTCGAATATCGTCCTCTGTGGAATGTGAGGCTGCTATGGCTTGCCGTCGAATACGACGATCGAGGCGTTCTGACGTCCGCCAACGTGCACCAGCTCCAATACGGCGATGCACGTTACCTTCCTTCAAACCAATATCGCCACATTCGGCCGATAGCTGTTGCATCCCGATGTGTTTCCACCGCAGAAACCAACTAGCCGTACGCAGTCCTATGATGAAGCCTGTAGCAAAGCTCTCCGTGTGATGGTAGGATTCCCGATGACATCGCCCACGCATTCTTTCTCCTTTCAGTTGCTTTCGCCACCGAGATCGCATCGATGCAATGGTCCAGACACCTAGATGAAGACGACCAAACTTGGCTAAGCGGAGCCGTTTTCCCCTTTAATCTGTCTAACCGATCACGTGGTTGGTTCTCAACTGCAATTATTCACATAACCCAACTGTCGATACAAACCCACAAATTTGAATGGCATTCCGACAAATGCTTCCTGGTGTGGCATTTTTTATGTCGAGCAGTGTACCTCAAAAGAAACTGCTGTACAGGTGGAAAATACGTGAAATGTAGGTGACAATATAGCTAGCATTTATATTCAGTTAATTTAGTTTTGGGAATTATATTAAGAACACTGGTATGCATGCCGGTTATACACTATCAACCAACAAGTAATTGGACACCCCTGCAATCGACGATATCTGCGGTCCTGATACACGTCACGGCCGCCGCCGTTAAATATCGTGTGGGAAACAACAACGCAACCAGTCGCATGCAAGATGCCACGCAGTTCTGTTGGTTGGTTGGTTAGTAGATTTTAATGGCGCAAGGGCCATGGGTGGCCAAAGAGCGCCAAACAAAAGACATCAAAATAGAACAAAATCAGTAAAACACGAACACAAGGGTAAAAACAGGATGAAACGGTAAAAGTGAAAGATGGAAATGAAAGCGGTAAAACTAGATAAGATTAAAAAAGTCAATTTCTGTAAAAAATGTGAACACTGCCGTCAGATCGCAGTTCTCACCAAGGAGAGTCTGCAGCGTAGCTGCTCCTTCGTCTAACAAATGGGAATGAAAATAACGAAAACGATGATCACAAAAACAAACACAAGTACACAGAACATGAAGGACGGTGAGACGACATTGGCACGCCTCACACATCGGGGCACTGTCGCCACACAGCAAAAAGCGGTGAGTAAAACGACAGTGCCCAATGCGGAGACGTGCAAGAACAACTTCCTCACTACGGTTCTTCCGCAAACTAGACTTCCATAGTCCGATCTGTGGTTTGATAGAATGCAGCTTATTGCTGCTCTGCTGAGACCACAGGGACTGCCACTCGTCCAGGAGAAATGTCCGGATCAAAGGTCTAAAATCACGGAAAGACAGTGGCAGCCGAGCTGGCAACATGGAGGAAACAGACCTGGCAGAGAGATCTGCCAGCTCGTTACCCCGGATCCCAACATGGCCAGGAACCCAACAGAATCGGACCAGGAATCCAGCACCTTCCAAAGTTCCAAGAAGACGACGGACATCACGGATGACAGGAGAGCCAGTGTCCTCCGGAGAAGATAAAACTTGGATGACGGACTGGGAATCGGAGCAAATCAAAGCGCGACGATGAGATCTAGACTGTATGTGACACAAAGCGAGGTGTACTGCACGCATCTCTGCCGAAAAGACGGTGGATTCAGGCGGAAGCCTCTCAGCATGGGAGGCATCGCCACACACGAATGCGGATCCAACAACCTCACCGGATTTCGACCCGTCAGTAAATACAGGCACAAAATCCGGGAAGAGAGACAGTATCTCGGCAAAGAGCTGCTGGTACACCAGAGCAGGAGTGGAAGACTTTGGCCACACACAAAGGGAAAGGTCAGCCGTTGCTTGAACCGGCTGCCAAGGCGGTTCATTGTAGAACCGGGTCAAACCAATCCTTGACAAGTCTAGACCAGCATCGCGCACCAAGGTCGACAACCGAATCCCAAACGTCGGAACACAGGAAGGCCGGTGTGAGAATAGGCGGACACATTGTGGTTGGAAAATGGAGCCATGCAGTGGATGATCAGGAAGAGACTTCAACTTGGTGAAGAATTGAAGAGACAGCTGCTTACGTCGGATGCACAACGGCGGTTCATAGGCCTCGACATACAGGCTATGCACGGGAGAGGTACGGAAAGCACCAGTGCATAGCCGCAGAGCCTGGTGATGGACAGGATCCAGAGGCCGCAACACGGAAGGACGTGCCGAACCGTACGTTATGCAACCGAAGTCTAACTTTGACCGAATCAGAGAATGGTAAATGCGAAGCATTGAGCACCTGTCGGCCCCCCAAGATGTTCGAGAGAGGACCTTCAGGATACTCAAGGACTTCGTGCACTTCACCTTTAAAGACTGGATGTGAGGTCGGAAGGTGAGTGCTCGGTCAAATGTTAGCCCAAGGAACATGACTTCTGACACCACAGGGATGGTTGAACACCCCAGACGGAGGTTAGGGTCTGGGTGAAGACCCCGTTTGCGGCAAAAATGCACGCAAACGGTCTTCTGGGTCGAGAAGCCAAATCCATTGTGGGAGGCCCAGGTAGAGATCTTATTAATGGCCGACTGCAGCTGCCGCTCAATGGTGCGCATGTTGACAGATGCGCAAGAGATCTGCAGATCATCCACGTACATGGAGCCACGAACCGACGGAGGAAGTAGAGTGAAAATATGATTTACACGAAGGATGAACAATGTCACAGAAAGAATGGAGCCTTGAGGGACACCCTGCTCTTGTGGGTATAACGCAGAGAGGGTCGATCCGACGCGCACACGGAACATCCGGTTCTGGAGAAATCCGGCAATGAAGGTTGGCAAATTTCCCCGCAATCCGCAGTCACGCAGATCACGGAGAATGCCGTATCTCCAGGTTCGATCGTAAGCTTTTTCCATGTCGAAGAACACGGAGACCATGTGCTGACGCCGGACAAACGCCTCCCGGACAGATGTCTCAAGGCGAAGATGATGATCGGAGGTGGAACGGAATTTCCGAAAACCACTCTGATGAGGCGAAAGAAGGTGACGTGATTCCAAATAAAAAACGAAACGAAAATTGATGATGCGCTCTAGAACTTTGCAGAGGCAGCTCGTCATAGCAATTGGTCGGTAGTTCAACGGGTTAGCGGGATCTTTACCAGGTTTGAGAACAGGAACGACAATGGCAGTGCGCCAAGATCCGGGAAAGTCACGCTCGTGCCAGATCCTGTTAAACAGGACCAGCAGACATTCAAGAGAGGACGGAGAAAGGTGCTTCAGCATGTCATAATGGATGTTGTCCGGTCCGACAGATGTTCGGCCGGACCGATTCAGGGCAATCTTCAGTTCGACGGCAGTCAGCGGGCTGTTATAATCGGTAGCGGGAAACGGGCCAAAGGAAACCTTGGACCGTTCAAGCCGCGGCTGTACCTGCCGGAACGAAGCAGCGTAATTGCGGCTGCTGGACACCAAAGAAAATGCGGCGCCCAGACAGTCAGCAATACCCTGAGCGTCAGCAACCGTTCCTCCACCACTCTCAAGAATGGAGATTTCCCCAGAAGGGTACTTACCCCGAATCTTGCGGATCCTGTCCCAAACGATCTTAGAGCTGGTAGTGGTGTTAATCCCGGATACGTATCGTATCCAAGATTCCCGTTGGCTACGACGACGTACCAAACGCGCGTAAGATTTGGCCCTCTTGAAAGCAAGTAGGTTTGCGTCGGTGGGGTACCGACGAAACCTACCCCAAGCCCGATGTTGGGCCTGACGAGCTGCTTTGCAAGTGGAATTCCACCAAGGTCGCGGACAACGGGGAAGTGTAGTCGAAGACTGAGGGATGGTAAAGGCTGCCGCGTGCACAATACAATCCGTTACCGCCGCAACAGCTGCATCGATCGTACCCGAGGTCACCATGACTGGAGTAATGATCGCTGAAGCCGTGAATGAGTCCCACTTGGCTCGATCGAAAACCCATCTAGCAGGGCGAGTAGGATGACGGTACCCGTCACCTGCTAGACGGAGAAAGATGGGAAAATGATCACTGCCAAGGGGATCATCAGACACGCTCCAGGACCAGTCAGGATATAACGATGGCGAACTCAAGGACAGATCAATGGCTGAGTACGAGCGGGTGGGTTCATGAAAATAAGTGACTGCCCCGGTGTTGTGGAGACAGAGGGACGTGTTGGAGAGAAGAGACTCAACAACACGGCCCCTGGAGTCACGAGTGGTAGAGCCCCACAACGGATTGTGTGCATTGAAATCTCCTAAGATGAAGAAAGGAGGCGGCAGCTGGTCGACTAAATCTTCCAGATCCGAAAGGCGCACTGCTGTATTTGGTGGCATGTAAATGGAACACACTGTGAACAGTGTGTTCACAGACAGTCTCACTGCCACTGCCTGCAAAGATGTCCGAAGGACAACTGCAGTGACAGGAATACCATGAGGAACAACAACGGCCACTCCTCCGCAGGCGATGACACCTTCCTCATGATCTTTGCGGAAAATGGAATATCTGCGCAGCGGAAAAGTGTCCGTTGTTCGAAGCTTAGTTTCCTGGAGGCAAACGCACACAGGTGTGTGCGAAGACAGTAAGCCTTTCAGATCATCAATTCTTGGTCGCAGAACTCGGCAATTCCACTGAACGAGCGTAGCCATAATGAAAAATAAAAGGAAAGGATGAAAAACGAAAATGACAGACGACTAGAATGTCTCCGAGTCGTCCATCAGCTCCTGACCATCTGCAATGTCCGGAGGCAACACAGGGCTGTGCTTACTCACACAGGGCCGCGCTACCGGGGATCTTTGTGGTGTTACCCCGCTCTGTTTCGAGGGGGACGATCCTGGTTTTACCTTTGCCGGCTTCTTCCTAGATGCGCCCTGGGACTGGGTCCCAGTGCTGGCAGAGGATGTTGTCTGCACAGAGGATGTTTTAGGCGTCGATGTTGATGGCGCCTTGGATTCAATGCGGCGAGACTTCAGAGCCTCCATTCCGGCAGCAACGATGTCCCCAAAATCATAAGGACACCGCGCTGGGAGGGACACATCAGTCTGCACCGCAACAGTAGCCTTCTGGACCACAACCGATGCAGAGGAGCGCCGGCCTGTTGGTAGAGGAGCTATCCGCCGTCTGGCTTCAGGATAAGACAGATGTTCTGTCGTCTTCAGGCGTTGGATAGCCTGCTCCTCGATCCACTTTGGGCACTGCTTAGAAGAAGCCGGGTGAGAACCCTCGCAATTGACACAATGATCCGCCTCAGCGGAGCAGTCCGCCAAAGAGTGTTCAGGCGACCCACAGCGTCCACACTTCGCTACATTACGGCAAGACTGCTGGGAGTGACCGTAATGCTGGCACTTGAAACATCTCAAGGGGTTCGGAATGTATGGGCGAACATCGAGCCGCAAATACCCCGCCTTGATGGAAGTCGGCAGGGTAGGGGAGTCAAAAGTGAGCACGATGTTCCGGGAGGGAATAGACTTTCCATCCCGCCGGAAAAGAATGCGGCGAACCCCAGTGACATGTTGTTCCCCAAGTTCTTCCAGCAATTCCTCATCGCTGCATTCCAGCAGGTCGCGGGAGTTGATAACACCGCGAGAGGAATTCAGGTAACCATGGGGAGATATTTGGACTGGAACGTCCAGCAGAACGGTCGCCTCCAGCAAGGTGGCACTGTGACGAGGATTGGAAGTCTCCACAAGAAGATCCCCTGACGGGAGCTTCTTGACACTCTTAGGTGAGCCCGCAACGGCCTGAAGAGCCTTATTAATCCAGAAAGGACTCTTCGAACCGAGGGATTGTGCTGGATCAACAGAATGAATAAGAAGAAACAGAGCGTTGCAGTTGGAACTGAGTAGTTTCTTAGTGGAGGAGGGCGACCCATCCTCCACACGGCGCTTCAAAGGAACAGCATGGGAAACACTTTTGTTTGCCATTAAGAAGAGAAAAGATTCATCCGCCGACCTCCCCACCCACTACCGAGCCCAACGAGGGAGAGCCGGAGGTCCGCAAGCCCAAGAGGACGCAGGACACGGCTCTAGGGATAGTCAGCGGATATAGCAAGTTGGTAGGGCAGACACACGCTCAGCGTGCACCCAGACTTTCCCGTGCCCGGAGAACACCCCTTTGGCATGCCCACCCTACCCCCAACTCACCCAGCCGAACAGAACGACAAGCCGCTAGAAGTCTGGACGCAACCCGGCCACAGACTTCCTGACCAGGAGTGGGTTAGCTCCCAGCCTCCCGTTTAGGGTGAAGCAGAGGGCAAAGAGGAGTGTTGGCCTCTGGAGACACTACAACCCGGCCCCCAAACACCTCAGCCTCCAGCATCCTCATTTCCACCTGTACGGGTCACCGCACACGGCAAACATGCAGGTAGGTCTAAGCTAACCAGCTCCGGAAAAACAGAAAATATAACAGAAAAGAGAAAAGACAGGGAAGTGAACGAGGAACAAAAACCCGGAGCTGGCGCCTCATCACAACCTCAGCAGCCTACAACTGAGGCGGGTACATGTCATTATATGAACTTAAGACGAAAAAAGCAAAACAATAAGAGAAAATCGGCTCGGGCCGTGGGGACGCCATCCCCATCAGCTGGATGAACAGCTGTCCCTTCGGTGATGGTAGCGTTCAAGAGTAAACGAAAAGTACTCCGTCACAAGGTGAGCTCGGGCCGTGGGGGCGCCGCTCCCCAAATAACTGGAAAACCAGTTATCCCCGTGCGGGGCACGCAGTTCGGAGCTCTCTGATTTCGAGAAAGGTGTAATCGTCGGGTATCACAAAAATGGCCGATCCATACGTGACATATCCAGCGAGTTGAAGTACCCAAAATCGACATTGGCCTTCGTGATTGGCTAGTAGAAGATGAGAGGTGACTGTCGGAATGTGCCCCGACTCGGCAGACCCACAAAACTGGGAGTTAGAGAACGACGGGTGCTGGCCCGAGAAATTCGGAAGAACCGCACCAAATCGATGGGCCACATCCGCGAAAAGTTTCAACAGGCATCCGGGGGTGTTCTTTCGATGAGTACTATCCGTACGGAAGCCCATCTGCTCGGCTATCATGGACGTGCTGCCGCCCACAAGCCTTTGATCACCAAGTCCAACAGCGCTGCTCGGCTAACGTGGTGCAAAGAACGTCGACAGTGGACCGTTGAACAATGGAAACAGGTTCTCTGGAGCGACGAATCAAGGTTCGCCCTCTACCGTTCGGATGGCAGGGTCTGGGTTTGGCGTCTGCCAGGAGAACGCCTCCTGCCGGAATGTATTGTGCCAACTGTGAAGTTCGGCGGCGGTGGAATTATGCTATGGGGTGTTTCTCCTGCTATGGCACGGGACCCTTAGTCGCAATTCCTGGTAGACTCAACGCCGAGACTAACTGCACCATTTTGGATGACCATGCGCTTCCTACGTTGCGGCAGTTTTACGGGGTGGACCCATGTTACTTTCAGGATGACAATGCCACCTGTCATGTTGCGAGGTTCACTATGGCTTGGTATGATGACAATAGGGTTAATCGAATGGACTGGCCTGCGCGGAGCCCGGACCTTAACCCTATCGAGCATCTCTGGGTCGAGTTGGAGCGTCGACTTAAGGGGTGCTCCCACCGTCCGAAATTGGTGAAGGAACTGACCGGTCTTCTCCAAGCCGAGTGGAAGAAAATACCGCTAGCCGTCGTACAACGCCTGGTTGAGAGTATGCCCCGGAGGGTCGCAGCTGTAATCGCCGCTCGTGGAGGCTCCACCAACTATTGAAGGTGAATAAACTTCGTTTTCCTTTGCTATCACAGGTGGCCATTTACTTGTTGGTTGATAATGTATATGGTGAGTTTCTTGACTGTTCTTTCAAAAAGGTAAAGCTCAAGGATGCCCTCGTGAAGTGAACTACTAACGGGAAAATTATAATTACAGGTTGTGGAACAAATTAATTGTTTGGATTTCCTCAAGGAATCACTTCTGAGCAATGGATTACAAACAAGCAAGATTTTTACATCAAAATGCAATAGTTAAATGGATATAATAATTTGATTAACCATAAGTGACCTTCATATGCAATAAATGGAGGAAAAGAACTTCGTATTTACACGCCGGGCCATTCGATCTGTCCGTTATTACGTGTCTCGGAAATTGTTACAAGGGTCGAACTGTCGATCGCCAAATTTTCCAGTTTTGATAACAAATCATGAGCTGGACAGTTTTTTTTTGTTATTATTCAATTGGCGAATGACAATGGCGATACGAAAATGGCTCCCACCTTTTAGAAGTTGGACGCACTCTATTTTGAAGAAATTTATCGATTAATTTTGTGATTTTAGATATCTCCTAAGTCGGTGACTGTATGAAATTAATGTTGTAGCCACTGGAAAAGGGTTCTAACTTTTCACTGATACTCACTCCCCAAATGGTGATGATGTGAGGCTTCCGTAAAGCCGCGCAATACTGTTTTATTATTCGTGCGCTCGTTTTGTGGCAAATCTCGTTAGATTTTGCGGTCTCGGTTAGCGGAAATTCTACAATTTTATGTCGAGGAGTGACACCGATCATTGTTCTATATAAATAGCTCCGTTTAAATTCTTGATGCGGAGTGACGACGACAGACAGAGCAGCCGGAGAAATCTGTAGCGTACAACGGCGATACGGGGCTCTGCGAAAGCGTCACATAATGCCGATATTGGGAATAACTGCGCAAAACAAAACACTTTTCCAACAGCTAGGAAAATAATTTTTCAGAGCCACAACTACAGGAAGTGTCTGCATTAGAGCTTCTTAAATACAAACAAAAAATTATCGGTAAATTTCTTCAAAATAGAGTGCGTTCAACTTCTAAAAGGTTTTGTATACATAACATACACTGAGTTAGCTTTGCATTAGGAACATTCCCCGTTTTACATATTCGAAGCGATGACTAAGTACTACGTAATATCAATGTCACGTGCGGCTACTATAAATTGTGCTCACCTATCCCCTGTACGTAATCAGTAAACGTTTGCCACTAATGGGGTCAACGTGGCGACTTAGGCCAATTTGACCGCTGCTAGATAGTTGCGGCCCAGAGGACAGGTGCCAGTATTTCGTACACAGCCGCACTTGTTGGCTGACTCCGTACTACTGTATCAAGGGTGTACCAGAACTAGATTAACCCTGCACAGACATCCAGCAGAAGGGCTCATACTCGTTAGCCACGTGCAGTTCATCAGAGAGGTGAGTATCGGGTGTCACGACTGGTATCTCAGCAACGAAGTGCAATACTCACCCACCAGTACAACAGCGGTGCAGTTCGACCTATTTCCACATGCACCATGTGCCCTTGCTTCGCCTGCAGTTCTACAGCCGGAGACCAATGATGGTACCCTTGATGACGCTCAGTCATCGTAAACAACGCCTCATATGGGTCAAGGAAAGTCGGCAATGGACCCTCGACAGATGGAAGAAGGTCGTCTGCCGCGATGAGTGCCGTTTCCTGCTGCACCATGCTGATGGATAGACAGGTTCGCACATGGGGTAAACAGCATGAATCCCTATCCCCTGGTTTCACAGTTGGGTTTCAACACACCGGTGGAGGTGGTGTTCCAGTCCGGGGAACTTTTTACTGGCAAGACCTAGGTCCGTTGGTTATTATCCCACAAATACTGAATGATGGACGCTACAGGACCTAAGCCGACCATCTCCATTCATATCTGCATGAGGTTTACCCAGACCACAGTGCCATCTTTCAACAACAAGTCAACGCACCATGTCATCTGGCTCGTACAACCATTGAGTGATTGGAAAAACACGACAACGAATTTGCTACATGGCGTTGGCCCTCAAACCTCTCCTGACGGTAATCCAATTGAACACTTGTGGGATATGCTAGAACGGGGTGTGAGAACTGCTGATCCTCCACTATGGAATGAGTGTGAACTGACTGAGCTGCTGCGTTGGTCAAGTTAAGCTTGGAGAATGTTCGACACCTTGTTGAATCTGTTCCTAGGCGTCTGCGCGCCGTGATTGCACAGAAAGGCGGACCAACGCGTTATTAGGTAGATGTTCCCAATGAAAAGCTAAGTCAGTGTGTATGCTCTACAGCATTCCTGCTGATGCAGAAATCTTTTTTTTCAGCACGTAAAACTTAAATGTGACACCGTTGATCCTCCTCAACTAGTTACTTGGATTCGCTAACGCAAACAATCCTAGAACCTTGAGCGTGACACTTTATTTTTATGAATTCATATTTCAAAAGATGCAAAAAGAATTTAAATGCATTGCCACATCATTTTGAAGTATCATGGTTCAGTTGTAGGTAAGCAGCAGTATTGTTCATTAATTTATTTCACTTTTGATAAGTACATTCGCGACTCCTACAGCTTAATTGTTTTTAATAAATATCAAACGACAAAGTTGTAAAACGAATTCCAATTCGTTTTCTGAATTTTTAAATCGCTACAGCTTGAGATAAATTCTTCATGCAATTAATTCGTGGCTTCACAAGATTAAAAGTGGCGATAGAAAACTGAAAACAGCTAAAGCTGTTAGGCTACATTGAACTTAGCAAACGGTTTCATTTCTGATTACTTTACAACCACTACCCATAAATTTGGTCTGTGACCATGTACTCTGTTAAGAGGATTTATGTATTATCCCTGCTCAGGTTAGAAGTCTCGCATTCGGGTGGCGCACATCATTACCAAGTTTTGTTTTTGTATATAGGGACCATTAAGCCATGTAGATTATTATTTTTCATTTATATGACTTTGTTTCTTTTGTGAGTTAAAACTTGTCTTGATTTCGGGGAGTAGCTTTACCCAAGAATGTAACTTTTACAATAATTTAATTAGTGTTATACTTGGACTCCATAACTTCAGAAAAAGTGTTTTTATACTAAATCACTACTATTTTACCTGGCGAATAGAATAGCTTGACCTATGCGTCGCGTAACAAGGGA
The DNA here is from genome assembly GCA_039090855.1 of Macrothele yani. Classification (NCBI taxonomy): domain Eukaryota; kingdom Metazoa; phylum Arthropoda; class Arachnida; order Araneae; family Macrothelidae; genus Macrothele; species Macrothele yani. The sequence goes on along the minus strand of CM076992.1, from coordinate 96,505,521 downwards.
AACCCTAATTTCAATAGGTATAGTATTGTGCCATCTCACGAACTTGTGGCTAATCTTGAGACAATGTAAAAAAAGAAATGCTTGCGGCTAGCAGGGGTGTTTACTTCGTTTTCTTCGGCGAGGCATTGTGAATTGGATTCTTGTGTTCGATACACGCCTTAAGAAGTAGAGAAAAAAGGATAACAAGAAATGCTATTTGAATGTATAAAAGCAGAGCACGGTGGGCTTCCGCCCAAGCACATCCCAGATAGCACATCTTGCAATTTAACGTAGGCACACACTGAGCCACCATCTTTAGAAACAGAAGGCGGTGGTTCAAGTGTTTGGGCCTACGTTAAATTACAAGGCTGTGCTACCTGGAATTTTCTATAAGTGATGTTCACTTATTTATTGGTATTCTAATCACCTAAGGGCCATATACAGCCATAGGGCGCCAGGTACAGACAAAAAAAAAAAAAAATTAGACAAGTGGCTTTGAGCTGTTGGGACAATAACACTAGTCAACTGGAAAACAACTGATCCCGTGAGTTGACACCACTTAACTTCGTTAAGGCAAAATCTACATTCGCAACATTTGTACTTCATTGCTACAAAGTTTAGATGTAACCTGTCTTCAGTACACTAGTAAATCTTCGTTCTCTCTACACACTCAGCTATTAAATCCGGGAAAGCAAACTCGACCTCACGTTAATATTGTTCCCAAACCGGGGACAACTTTTCTACTGGACAGTGTAAACATTCTGCCACCGTCGTCATTCAGGTGGTCGCTTATTCCCTCAGCGCCGTACCAGTGGCTGATTGGTCAAAGGCGCGCATTGCTGGCTATTCGTTTGGGGAGCTGGACCCTGGTCGGAGTCGCGCATATGGCACAGGCGTCTCTCCTTTCTACGGTCCTACTTCTGTACCTTTCATGGAAGCAGTGGTCCTGAAATAGGATTGGGGAGTTATTGAAGCCACAGATGCTCATACGGGTGGAAAAACAGTGAAACAAACAACAACAAAATGGAAGTCACAGTTCCATAGAAGATGAATCTATTTCCAAGCCAACAGGTCTACGTATTTTGGTATATACTGCGCAAGTGTCCCCTTGGGATACAGAGCGCCAGTTTATCGTAGAGAAACAAAGGCAACGCGACACTAAACGCTAACAGAATGACAATTACAGAACGGATCCTCGAAACGCGACGAACGTTACATGTAGCACAGTAAAGGGTCAATACCAGGGTGAATATTCGGGGTGTGCTAGGTGTGTGGCGCACACCCACACAGAGTCCCAATTCAACCTATATTATAGATATTATTTTTTCGGATTTATTTCTAATAAAACTCGCCAGAGTTCGTCCTAAGGCGGTGGTTAAAATTAATTTCCCCACATAATGTTTTTATTAATAAGAGAAGGTTCGTTCAGTAAGCATATCGAATTCGCGCTAGAATCCTGGGGTGTGCTGTTTTGCGTGCGCACATACGACGACCTTAAAAGCAGCTGTGGTACAAACGCTCCCTAGACGGCGCTGCAGGTCACGTTCTTATTTCCCTGTGGTCTCAAACGTACCAGCGGAACTCTCAAGTTGTGCTACCCCAAATCAGCACCTCTTGAGTCTTACGGAGCAGCCAGTTGCTGTTATATATATATATTTTTTTCTTTATATGTATTTCCAGTAAGACTCGCTGAAGTTTGTCCGCTAAACTTATACCCTTGTGGATATTTTCGTGAAGAGGAGAAGGTTCGTTGCTTCGTGCAGTAAATAAAACGTAGTAAATAATATTTGCAGCTGCAGGAGTACTATTTTAACAGCGGACACCCTAAGTAGTTAAAGCAACTGTAATTCGAAGCTTTCCTGGAGTTGCTACAGGTCATGTTTTTATTTCTTCGTGGAGATCCAACTCGGAGGCTTAAATTCCCAGCGTGTGCGCGCTAAAAAAAACCCAACCACTGGTCATACCTGTTTGCGTTTGGAATAGCATGGAGTCGTAAACACACTTCGTCGTTCTGCTACGAGTTTTCTATCTTTTCGTCGCTGTGTGATTGAATCGGTGTGTTTATGAGCACAGATAAAATTGAATTTTGACATCCATATAAAATTTGAATTCTGACATCATAGGTGGACGATGTACTAAGTGTCCCATTTCTGCCAGAGATTTTGCAGATTGTATAAAGCCGGTTAAAGAAAGTAAGCCTCGTGCTGTATTTAAAACTGACGACCGCCAATAGCGGTATGACTATACCATCGGGATTAGAGGAAATGCTATCCCACACTCACCAACCCGCTTGGCCAGCGTGGTGAGTTATGGCCAAACCCCTCCAAAATGACTCCACAACTTAAATCTTGGCCCTCAGTCTCCGGCAGCTGGAATGTACCTGGCCAAGGCAGCGGCCAGTGAGACATGAAGGCAGAGGGTGCTAAGAATCCCCGGAGGACCGGACTAGGCTGCCATCTGATGCTGACCTTGGCTACGTATAACGGACGCTCCCTATCTTCTTATTCAAGGCTTCTTGAATTGGAAGAAGAACTACAAAGGATCAAGTGGGGCATCGTCGGGCTAAGTGAAGTAAGGAGAAAAAGAGAAGATCTCACTGAACTGAAAAGTGAACATCTCTTCTACTATCCTGGGGCAGATACTGGCAGAACTAGTGGTGTTGGATTTATAATAAACAAGAAACTGAAGGATAAAGTTGTAGAAGTTGAAAGTTCCTCTGACAGAGCTGCACGACTCGTTATCCAACTCTCGAGAAGATACCAGGCTCAGATTATTCAAACTTATGCACCCACCACAAGTCATCCTGAAGAAGAAATTGAAGAATTTTATGAGGAAATTCGTCATCTAAATAATAAAGGTAAGCAGCACTTGAAGATAATTATGGTAGATTTCAATGCAAAAATAGGGCAACAACAACAGAATAAAACTTCAGTAGGTAAATTCAGTCACAGCAACAGAAACCAGCATGGAAATACTCTCGTTGAGCTTGCAGAGGCAGAAGGGTTTTTTATCTTGAACTCCTTTTTCAAGAAAAAAGCCACACAGGAAATGCACATGGAGACATCCAAATGGGACGACAAGTGAAATTGATTTTATTATGTGTAACAAAAAATTCGTCATAGAAGACTGCAGTGTGCTAAACAAGTTCAACACAGGTAGTGACCATAGATTGGTGAGATGTAAGATGCACCTCAACACTAAACTTGAACGTGGCAAGCTCATAAGACAAACAAAATGTATTGACATAACCAACCTTAAAAAACACCATAATACCTTCAAGTTGGAACTGAAGAACAGATTCTCTGCTTTAGAAGGCCTAACATCGGAAGAAGTGGATATTTCTGAAGTTAACAGAAAAGTAACCAAAGCTCTTATGGAAACAGCAACAAAATTAGCTGGGTCTAAGAACAAGTTGCATGTGAACAAGTTATCAGGAAAAACCAAAATGTTGATGCAAAAAAGAAGAGAGATGAGGACAACTAAAGAAGGTGTGACTTCCAAAGTGGAATATATAGAGCTATGCAAGACAGTAAGAAAAAGTATCACTGAAGACGTAAGGAAATTCAACTGTGAACTAGTAAGGAAAGCAATTGAAAACAACCAAAGCCTAAAGATAACAAAGGGACATCTCAGTAAGGGAAGAAAACAGATTATGGCCCTGAGAAAAGAAGATGGTTCTGTAACAAGAAATAGAGGCGAAATTTTGACAAGAGTGAAAGATTTCTACTCCAAATTATATGAAAGGGATGATACATGTACTCCAGACATTATGAAAGGTACCAGTACCAGAGCACCTCCAGTCCTTTCCAGCAGAAGTTGGACATGCAATCAAGAACATGAAGCGGGGAAGAGCTCCAGGAGAAGATGGAATTACTGTAGACATCATACAAGAAGCAAGTGGATAAATCGAAAAAGTACTCGCCCAAATTTTCACTCGATGCCTTAATGAAGGGAAGATTCCTGAGGATTGGAACAACGCTACAATGATCCTGCTACATAAGAAAGGTGACATTGAGGATCTCGAGAACTACAGACCTATCAGCCACCTATCAGTGGTTTATAAAATCTTCACTAAAGTTCGTTCACACCGCTTGAAGGTGACACTGGACATGGCTCAACCGAGAGAACAAGCTGGATTCAGGAGTGGCTACAGCACAATAGATCATATCCACGTACTGAGAGAACTAATTGAAAGAGCGAGGGAATATGAACTACCATTGTGCATGGCTTCTATCGATTATGAAAAAGCCTTTGATTCGGTGAAACCAGCAGCAGTTACAATGGCTCTGAAATCCTGCGGCATTGAAGATGCGTACATTAATATTATTAATAACATCTATGAAAATGCAGGTGCAAACATTCGGCTGTTTGAAAATACAACACACATACAAATTGGAAAAGGAGTGAGACAAGGTGACACCATATCTCCGAAGCTCTTTAATGCCACATTGGAAAATGTCTTTCAATCACTGAACTGGGAAAACAAAGGGATAAAGATTAATGGAGATTATCTAACCCACCTTCATTTTGCTGATGACAGTCATTTTTGCAACTACCCCATCAGAGCTGCAGAGTATGATCCAGGAACTTGCTGACAAGAGTAAAGAAGTGGGATTAAAAGTGAACTTTCAGAAGACAAAAGTGATGTTCAATGCTTTTACCAGAAATCAAGATTTATCGATTGATGGAGAAAAGCTGGAGATAACAGACACGTACGTTTATCTTGGACAGCAGATATCAAGTGAGGGTCACATTGATGAAGAAATGAATCGGCGTACAAAACTTGCCTGGAGAGCTTTTGGAAGAAACAGCAAAATTTTCAAGAGCAGTATGCCATTATGTCTTAAAAGAAAAGTGTTTGATCAATGCATCCTTCCAGTGCTTACGTATGATGCAGAGACATGGACCTGAACTAAAAGAGACATACAAAGGCTGCAGACAACTCAAAAAAGCATGGAGAGGTGCATGCTTGGTGTAACCAGGAGAGATAAGAAGAGGAGCACGTGGATCCGAAAAATGACAAGAGTGGAAGACATCATGATCAGAGTTAAATCCCTGAAATGGCAATGGGCTGGACATACTGCCAGAAGGACAGCCCATCGATGGACAGCCGAAATTTTAGATTGGATTCCAAGGGACAGGAAAAGACCCAGAAGAAGACTACATGGGCGATGGGTGGATGAAATTCGAAAGTATGCGGGAGTGACATGAAGGAGATTGGCACAAGACAGACCGTTGTCAAGGAAACTTGGGGAGACCTTCGTCCAGCAGTGGATTGATAATGATGATGATGTTGATATAAAGAAAAATATACCGAAAATTCGTTCATCACTCTAGTATTTGCACAGGAAATTCAGATGTTTCTTACAATTTAGAGTACATAAAGATCTTTATTACGGTAAGTTATTAGACGACAAGCTAAATAAAAGAAATGCTTTTCGTATGTTCAAAATCAATGCGCGAATTTTGCAGCTCGGGATACATAATAACATTTTTGGGTGTTTTTTCCCCATCAACAGCGCACACCAAACCTAAATGGGCACGCGACGTCGCTGGTCAATACACACACAAAAAGCAGACTACACAAATTGAGAGACCATAACACTGAATTTGGGCACTTTCCCTTTCATTCTTAGCTTCACAACACGAGCTGAAAAGTTTAATAATGACTCCAGCGCAGAGACACCACCCTCACAACCAGCTCCCCAAAAATCTCCAACGGCCACCGTAGCACTTTAAATAAAAGTCACCTACTTCCATAGGTAAAGTTCCAGCACAACGACGCACTCCCTCACAATCGGTTCCACAATATATACACTCACGGTCAATGAAATTTGCGCACCAAGAAGGAAGCATCGGATTAAACTGAAATTTTATGGAAGTAATGATACAGATGAATTATACACATGATGGCAAAAACAGAGCTGCAGGTCAATTACAGAGAGATCTGTGGCACGCAGTCCGGTCATCTTCAATAGCGCGTCGCACACCGCCTCGTGCGGCGATACATGCTGTAATACGGTCCGGCATAGAGGCGAACAGACGCTTGATGTTGTCCTGCGGCAGACTGGCCCACACGTGTTAAACGGTGTGCTCCAAATCCTGGATAGTGCGACACGGATAGTTGATATGTGTGGGACGCACTATCCAGGCACACACATGCTCGATACGGGACATGTCCGGGGAGCGAGCAGGCCATGAAAGTGTCTGGACATGACATAGGCAGTCCTAGGCAACCCGAGCCGTCTGCGGGCGGGCATTATCCTGCTGGTATAGCGCACCAGGAATCCCGGCCAGGAATGGGAGCACATGGGGCCGTAGGATCTCATCCACATACCGCTGGCCCGTCAGTGATCTACGTACCACTACTACAGCTGATCTGCTATCGTAGGCAATGGCTCCCCAGACCATAATGCCTGCAGTGGGGGAGGTGTGGCGCTCGATAGCGAGGTTGGGTTTGTGCCGTTGAACCGGGGACCTCCACACCCGGACACGATGATCATCTGTCCCCAAAACGAAGCGGCACCCATCACTAAACACCACACGTCGCCGGTGATGTTCCGGTGTTAATGGCAGAACACGTAAGGGACGCTGGGATCGCAGATTCGCTTCTGTGAGGCGTCGGGAAATCATTCGTGGGCACACAGGAGCCGCTACATTTGCCTGTATTGTGGACCGGGTCTCCGTGGGATCCGTTTGTGCCCGGTGCACGATCCGTCAATCCTCTCTACCGGTGGTCCTCCTCGTCCTTCCGGAGCCTCTCCGCAGTGAGGCAGTGCTGTCCCGTGTCCACTGCTCCGAACACAGTCGGACGGTATGGTCAGAACACGGTCCACGTGACGGGCTATACGGCACGCCAACCACACTGCGGTTTTCAGCCCGATGATCCGGCCTCTTTCAAAGTCCGTAAGTTGCATAAATCGACGTCTGTGGCATCTACCAGTCATTCTTGTGACTCTGTACTCTTGCTTGCGTCGGCCGGGGCTTTTTGCTTTCATGGGGCATCGACTACACACCGGGTTATAAGGCTGCCGCTTCGTGCTTGCAGCGCCACCACAGGGCGTGAGCTACTGCGCAATCGCACCAAACGTGGATCATTTGCATACCAGCACGCACTCTAGCTATTTGCAAAGTTCCGCGGTTGTAGCATGTTTTCTTCTAGGTGCGCAAATTTCTATGTCCGTGAGGGTACTTCCATAGGCCACACGATCACTCCAAACAGCAGGCATCTGCTTCCACTTTGTTCATTACGACAAGAACCAACGCAAAATCCGAAAAATCAGTTTGCAGAAGCTGGTGAACAAACCTCCATGAAAGGTCAGAGTTATTCGCCTTTTTTATACTGCGCTACATGCATAGCATTACATCCATCCACCACTTCAATACATCCTTACTAGCTAAATTATCGGAACGCCAGTGGAAACAATGATTCATGAATTGGGACATCGGAAAGCGAGTGCAAAGTGAATTCCAAACAAATTAACTCAGGTTCACTACGAATAAAGAGTTGAAGTGTGCAGAGATCTATTGGGGATGTTTGAGGCGAAGAAGGGCATTTCTTTACTTGGAGATGAAACCTAGGCGTTCTTTTATGACCTAGAGACAGAAGCGCAATTTATGGAAGGGAGAACAAGACCTACCCTAATATTAAGTTCAAAACACAGCGTTCAACAAAAAAAGTGATTGTGACAATTTTCTAGGATGTCAGCCGCATCGTTCTTATTTTCTTGGAACACGGTGGCTCTGTCAACAGTTCTCACTGTATCGTGACACTGAAGAAGCTCAGGGAAGCTCTTTGCAAGAAGAGACCAGACAGGACTCTTTTGATTCTGTTCTCCACACTACGACGAAGCCCGACCTCACACCTCCCTTGAAAAATTCTCGGGTCAATGTCAAAATGGGCTGGACAGTAATCTCACATCTGCCATACAACCCTAATTTAGCACCTTCTAACTTCCGCCTGTTCTGTCCCGTGAACAGTCTCCGTGGTCAACGTTTTGAGGATACAGATGAAGTTAAACAGGCTGTGAGATTCTGGGGCAAACAAGCCTGCGCACTTTTTCCATACTAGTTGCGTATGTTGGCTTGAACGATGGCGTAAACGCTAGATTTCAGCGGAAACTATCCGAGTAGCACCATTACATCCAGCATATTTCAGTGTATTTTTATACAAACTTTCATTAAAGTATATTAACTGACAGGGTTTTTTTTTTCTTTTGGAAAGAGGCATTATTTTTAGGGAGACTCCCGGGGAAATATCTCATACATGCTGTTATTTCTGCTATTTTTATATCAATTTAAACAGCTCTCGTAAAAGCGTCTTGAAGCTTCTGACTTATGGTATATTGTTCCCAAAGTTTAAACACATGTAGTTTATTACTGAATTTCTAAAAATCGGTGTTTTGAACAGAAAATGGCTACCTTTTCTTCGATTACAGCCGACGTTTTAATAAGGCAAACATTAAAAACTGCGTTCCGGCAGTTCTGACATTGTCAGAATGCTGTGCTATACAAAATTGTTAAGATAAATTCGCACAACATAACTTTTATTTTTGAAGAAGTGCTTTTTTTTTTTTTTTTTTTTGCAAGGTGTTTTGTCCCACGGTCGGAACCCTTTTGATCTTGCATATCCTTCAGTAGCCTCGGCGATACCATTAGGAAAATGTAGAGTGACAGGAAATTTGTCTTTATGACGCATAGTTCGGACCACCAATGCTACGACATTGTGGCGCCGGCTAGTTCCGCTCATTAAGGCAAAAACCGCTAATTCCTTAACGTATCTTTTTGAAGTGGAAAGAATTGTATCTCTTTGAGGCAGTAGGGTAACGTCGTTGATACACCGTCTTTACAGTGTAGCCAGAGGAGACTGAGGGTCTGTAATGAGCATATAGAGAGAATGCGGGCTGACTTTCGTCGAAGGGTTAGGTCCAATGATGGAAATGGATGGAAGCCGTAAAGAGCTGATAGGCTAAGAAGAATTCGCGCTACTTCTACTATACGCGGGAGTTTCAAGAAAGAAAGATATTGCACTATTTACTGAGGAGCAACTGGAATTATGGAATTACATGGAACCAAATTCCGCGAGATGTTGGAATCCCCACGTCCTAAAGAAGCAGCTAAGTTATATTCATATTCTTCCTTTTCCAAGACTTGAGTGCTATGATCGATCCGTATTCCGTCATTTGTCGCTAGCAGGGTTGGCACGTCAGTGGCACACTCAGTAGGGGTGGCACTGGGGCCTGGGCCCTACCCATGAGGTATCACTTGGTACTTCATTCTTTGTTATTGGCTGCTTATTTTTAAATATACGAGGGAGAATTGAAAAGTAAAGGCAACATACCCTTTAATACCGGTAACTGTGAGCAAATGAACATAACGGTTACCTAATTTCTCCACATAGTCTCCCTCAAGTTGATGAACTTCTTGTATCGTTCCAGTAGCTTCTTCATTCCTTGTGAGAAGAAACTTTTCGGCTGTTCCCGAATCCAGGTCTGCACCGCTTCCTTAACCTCATCAACAGAGGTGAATATGCAAACGCGTAGAGCCTTTTTAGGAGGGGGAGGGAAGACATGATAATCGCATAGCGCCAAATCAGAGCTGTAAGGGAGATGTGGAAGACGTTCAAACCGCAGTTGTCTCAATGCCTCTACCGTTGAGGCCGCTACATGGGGATGTGCATTGTCATGATGCAGCAAGACTGTTTTTGACAGCATTTCTCTTGCTGCGAATTGCAGAATTCAGTTTCTCTCTAAGCATAGTATAGTACGTTGCACTGGTCACTGTTTGTCCGTGTTCCTGAAAATGCACCAGAATACGACCCTTCATGTTCCAAATGAAGGTGAGCATGATTTTCTTGGCGGAGGAATGTCATTTGAATTTCTTCTTTACTGGAGAAGACGGATGTTTCCACTGTATGCTTTGTCTCCTGCTTTCCGGTTCACAGTGATGAACCATGTCTCGTCGCTGGTGACAATCCGCTACAACACACTCGGATCTTCATCAAAACGTTTCAGGGATTGTGTCGCAACCTCCACGCCCTGTTGCTTGTGCAGATGCGTAAGCTGTTTGGATACCCATGTTGCGCAAACTTTAGGGTACCACAAGTCACCATACACTATGGCATGCTTGGATCCATAGCTGATATCTAAATGTGCGGCAACAGTGGACAACGCAATTCGTCGTTCTTTTCTGATCAAGCCATTCGCCCTGTCGATTTGGGCTAGTGTGCGCGATGCTGATGGCCGACCACATCGAACTTCGCGTCGGTTAAACTTGTTCTTCCCGCTTTAAAGCTTTCTACCCATTCATAAACTTTTCGTTGGGTCATGCTGTTTTCACTTTCGTACTGAGCAACAACACCCTTTGGTGAATTTCAGCAGGTTTCACTCTCTCAGCTCAAAGAAATCTCACTACGGCGCGTTGTTCAACAATGGTGCAATCACGCAACAGAGCGTCCATGTTAATTTGACCATGGCTTCAATTAGACTAACGGCAGAGCGCTGCGCTGCGAGTGTTCGAACTAGCCATAGGCCATTGCAAACGTGCTGTATTGCGTCAGCTTCTACCCGTTGTTGTTAAAATTGCCTTTACTTTTTAATTTTCCTACGTATTTGCATATGTTTTCATATATATATTTTACGAATCATTGGGAACACACACTTTAATAGAGCAGATCATTTTATCGCTGCCCAATATTTTGGGAGATGTTTGTTTCGGGGTGTTTTTATTTGTATCTTCAATATTTTGGGCCATCCCCATAGAGAAATCTTGGGTGCGTCAATGTGACACGTACTCTTCGGGTCATTTTTTCTTTGCCGATCACGCGCGCAAAGCTATGAGTGCATGTGTGTGTGTTTCTTTGTTTTTCAGAAGTACGACGTATCAGTTGCTCCGTAGCCATGCATCACATACCCACTCTTCGGTAATTTTGGTAACCAGTTACGTTCCCCATTGAGGTACTCCCCCACCACATCATAATTACCATTTTGTCAATTTATGCATAACACTGGTGTCGTAACTTTTGGTTTCAACATACTTTGATAATAACATTGATACGGTGACTTCATTTATTTTTTCATTATAAGAAAGCTCTTTGACCTTAACCATCAAAATACTGATGTTTCGGTAGTAAATACATAAACGACATAGTTGTGCAATATTTGAAGTTTACCCATAAAAGAGAAATGGATAAAAAGTTTGGGCTTGTAACCTCCCCCCCCCCCCCAAAAAAAAAAAAACCCACACACACAGCGAAAGTGAGTTTTACTGGCGATGATTGATGAATAAGGTTCCTTTACAAAGAAATGACTAAAACTTCATAAATTGATTTCATGTACGTCCCCTGCTGAAGAATCTGCGAAATTGACAGTTTTACGTCGCCATAATCTGATGAGAAGACCAGAGATTAAAAAAAAAAAAAAGTAAATGCAGATTCTCGTCCCCAAAAAAACCAAACCAAACAGTACTGAAAGTGATCGTTTAACGTCGAGAGAACTAAAAAATCAAATCAAGTGTTACTAGACGAGACGGGTTAAAAATACGTTGGCGAACAGTGGCATTGTTATCCACCCCCTTTTCAAGATATAACTGCAGGAAATGTAACTTCAGGTTGCGATAGTTGATGAATCAATCAAGCTCATTGACAGGAAATGGTCGACAGGCCAGTACATAATCAAAGGAAAATAAGCGGATTCATATTTTTTCTCTTCCTCTAAAATAAAACGGACTTTAAAAGCGAAAACACCGCCTCAGTGACCGCGCGGTCAGAAGAGTGGTCTTCAAACTGTCTTAGCTGGGCCGGGGTTAGAGTTCCGATGAGGAATGGAGTGCTGTGTTTGCTCTTCGGCAATAACTCTGTACTTCCCCTGGAACCTATGACCCTAAATTAGAGATGGACGATTATTCACAGCCACCGCGGTCGTTAAACTTCAAATCCCTCACACAAAAAGTTAAAATTTTACATCAAGGTAACTAATACACTGCCAGACAATTGCTAAGGAAGGATGACAGTAGCAACCATAAAATGGAAGGCAGGAAAATGTGGAAATTAGCATAAGTGCGGGATACAGTAAGACGTGTTGTGCGTATGCAAATTTTGGATTGCCGAACTTGTTCGTGACGTCATAGCGCTGATAAGAGATATAAAGGATTTGACGCGTATTGACCGTTGTTGTTCAAACGCAAAGTTGAAAGGGAAAGAATCAACTGACGAACTTGCAATTTTCAGTATGTCTTCCCGACATCACCTAGATGATTTTACGCGTGGCCGTATTATTGGCAAGATTGAAGAAGGGCGAAAAATAACAGATGTTGCCAGGGAGTTCGACGTCAGCCACAGTGTTGTTTCAAGGCTTTGGAAATTATTTCAAACAAATGGAGAGTGTAGCAAACGTCACGGGGGAGGTCGTGTTCGCAGTACGACACCTGCAGAAGATCGGTACATAGTGCTATCAACAAAAAGACACCGGCGCAGCACAGCTAGTGAGGTAGCAAATCAGTTTATGGCTGCTACTGGCAAGCGGATCTCCCGACAAACTGTCGCCAGACGTTTGCGTGAAGGAGGACTATACGCCCGCCGTCCTGTTGTGTGCATCCCATTGTCCAGACGTCACCGTACCGCCCGTTTGCAATGCTGCCATCAACATCGCAATTGGATTGATAACAACTGGTCTGCTGTCCTCTTCTCAGATGAGAGTAGATACAGTCTATCTTCTGATTGTCGACGACAAGTGATCTGGCGTGATAGTGGTACTGCATATTGTCCAGCAAACATACAGGAAAGGGACCGATATCCGACATGTAGTGTCATGGTATGGGCTGGCATCATGATCAATGGCCGTACGTCCCTCTATGTGCTTCCAACTGGGACTATGACTGGCCAACGATACATTAATGATGTTCTGCTACCTCATGTTCGCATGTTCCGTGGTGCTGTCGGTGATAGATTCATTTTCATGGACGACAACGCAACATGTCATCGAACAGTCGCTGTCCAGGAGTGTCTTGAGAGCGAGGATATTCAACGCCTCGTATGGCCAGCACGTTCTCCAGATCTGAATCCCATTGAAAATGTGTGGGATGCTTAGGAGAGGAGTCTTGCTGGTCGCCAATGCCCTCCAATAAACAAGGACACCCTCATCCGTGCACTGACAGAGGAATGGGATAAATTACCCCAACAGCTGCTTGATAATGTTGTGCAAAGCATGACACGACGTGTGGAATCTTGCATCGCCCTCCATGGTGGCCATATCCCGTATTGACATCTTACGCCGGAACGCCTGCGGACGGTAATTGCATTTTTTTCACGTTTACGTATTCTGCACAAAATGGCCTGTTTGTCCCTTGAACACGTTCTAAAGCCTTCTGGATTTCAGAGCACAATAAATTGTCTTTCTTGTAATGTCCTGGCATTCTGACATTTTATTTCACTTGGTATCCAACCACACTTACTTTTTTATGCGCTATATAGCCGTTTATGATCCGTCCTTAGCAATTGTCCAGCAGTGTAATAAATTAAGGACTGACACAAATGAGTAACAAATACATGAAAAAACACTTTTTCCTCCCCTCGGCCAAAGCAAGCAAGCTTTTTTCTTTCTTTTGCTGTTGTTACGTTGTAATAATTGATATAAACACCCAAGCACAGTAAGAAGTACACGTTACTAATTATAATACACTAGTTTTATGGCATTACAGCAGTAGTACTAAATGTAATACCAGTTTCAACATTACAGACTAAGTTAAATCAGACCAAGATGGATGAGATCTCATCCTGATCATGGGCGAAACAAAGACGTGTTGCAATCATGTAATGTTAAACAAGATACTGTTAGAAGGGTGGTGACAAATATTTTGAGGTGGTTTGACCATGCACGATGAAAAGTTTGTTAAGAGAATTCATTCATTCAGTCCAAGTGGTAGGAAAGAATCTTTTTTTTTTTTTTTTTGATTGATTGGAGGTTTAACGACCACCGTGAGCAACTCAATGGGCTCTAAGCAGTCGGCCGTCCCTAATTTAGAGCGAGTGCCGTAAGACAAACACAACATCTATGCCTGACCCATCTTTGACGAATGGTCAGCCACTGCGCCACCGGAGCGGCAAAGGATGTTAAAAGGAAAAAATGGCTGAAACAGGTAATCAGAAAGAAGTACAAATGCGTGAGAAGCTCAAGTCATGGTTCAGGATCGTTGTAAATGGACTTGTTTTTGTCACGGTGGGTCTTGACTATCATTTTGGTTAATATTTCATGTTAGCAGTAGAGGATTATTGCGAGAAACTTCCAATTCGAGGGCGCCACTGTGCCGGCTTATGTCTTTGTGGTTTATGAGAATTCTTTGATGTCGGCGTCTAAAAGAAGCTGGGCGCCGATTTTTACGGCTAACTCATTTGATTGGAGAGCAATCTGCGTTTCGGAAGCGGGGTTCTCTGGCATGGCCAACTGTCATTGCGCTGCGCGTCAGCCTTTGTATTGGACTATTTTTGCAGGTTTGGTTTAACTGCAGGTTTAATACTCTAAAGCATAACAGCATCCCATACGGGTTACTGAAGCTCCAATACCGGGCAAAACGTATCTGTTTGTTTACTGGTCTTTTTTCTGGAGTCATTTACCTTAAACTTCGAATGAACGCCATCGAACTTTCAAAGCTTATTAAAAAACGAAAAATAAGGTTTATACAAACGCTATTAAAAGTACACAAACTTAGCATTACATATGTAAAATAATTTTCTCCAGTCGTAAGATTTGCCTTTTGCGAATTCCAGAATAACCGCAAAATGCGATGTGTTCGTGTGCAAGCTTGTACAGTTTACACCAACCTTGTTCCACGACCAGGAGGCATGTTTTTCTTTTCTTTACTTTTTTTGGCACGGCGCATATCCATTACTCGAAGCACTCTTACATATAATTTGCCATCAGTTTTGTTTTCTACTCAAATTACCATTAACCGCTGAGTGCTGAATGCGCCCTATGTGCAAGTGACATTTATTTGTAAAATGTAATACTTCTCTGCACCGATCCCTAAAAATCAACAAACAGTTACTAAAAATCAAGGCTTAACAAAAGTAAATGTTCTGGGAAAGAAAAACGTATCTGGAAAAGGTGAAAAAAAAATGACATGTTCACTTACAGCTTTTAAACAGCCTAGGTTTTTGCAGCAAATTAAAAATTTTAATGCACCTAATAAATGTGCTAAGAAAACCTTGAAATTTTTAGCACGTAGGATTAGTAGTAACGAAAGCAGAGTGCAGCTAATGCATGGGCTACAAACAGAACGCTCTCCGCAGTCAAATGGTTGGTGGGTGTTCACGTATGAAGGCGTGTTCTTCAACGGTATCTGTTCGCGGTCATAAGGTCAGGCTTATTGTTGGAGAACTACAATCCCCTCGATATTTATTGATTTTGCGAAGAGAAGAGATCTCTCTCTCCTTCCGTTGACATTTATATTCCCGCGTGCAGAATTAGTACTTCCTCCTTGCCCGCCATGGAGACTATCATCACTGTGCAAGCCGTCACTGAGTACAATATGTACTTGTGGCTGTTCCTGCTTGAAATCACCAGACAACATCAGCGATTTCACGATCGGAGAAGAAATTTGTTCTCCCCTTAGCAGGAAAAACAAGAGGGAGGGAATACACGGGGGAGGGAAACGAGTGCA
The DNA here is from genome assembly GCA_039090855.1 of Macrothele yani. Lineage (NCBI taxonomy): Eukaryota > Metazoa > Arthropoda > Arachnida > Araneae > Macrothelidae > Macrothele > Macrothele yani. The sequence goes on along the minus strand of CM076992.1, from coordinate 96,489,888 downwards.
TTATTAACGTGGGCGACGTACGTGGAAAGGAAGGAGGCCCTTAACTAACGGTTATTTAGAGCAAGTGCCTTATTTATATCGGCATCAGCAGCATCAGGGAGGGAGTGAGGGAAGAAGGGAGGGACAGCCTTGCCTTAAACTAAGAAGGAAACGACCCAGGTATCGATTGAGACGGGCTGGCCTCGTCACGTTCCCGGCCAACTACGGCTGAATATTTCATGGGTGTTTAGGTCGCGTTTTTCTTGGAAGCGGTCCTCACGGTTTCGAACTCGAAACTTTACTTACGAAAGGAGAAAGCGATAGAGGAACTGATGACTACTACCAACTTGTCCAGTACGGCACGTTCTTGACGTAAGAACTTTAGAGGCGTTTATCTCAAGCGATTGAGAAGTATTTGAGAAAATGAACCATCTTCCTCAAGACCATATTGTCGTTCCATGCAGTTCGTATGATGATCAGTTACATCGCTAACACAAAAATACACATATGCGTAATCGCTCCCCCTCCCCCGGTTGTGGGCAAAACAAATGACGTGACTGTCATGACATTAAAACGCTAAAAATAAAAAATAAACGATACAATCAGTTTCCTGCTATACAGATAAGGGCTATACTGAAAGCTAACGGTTGGGATTCCGTACCGAATATACGGTCAAGTATTAAAGGTGATCAGCATAGGCGTCTGCCGCGAGCGCTGCTCAAGGGGAAGGGCGCCAAATTAACTGTTTGTAATCTGATTGGAAATGGAAGTGAAACTTTTGAAAAGCTTTTGGCACAGTCAAAATCAGAATTTCCTACTCAAAATGTTCATGGGTTGTCAGTTGCCCACATTCAGTAACGAAGGCGTGGTTGTATAGTCGATCCAACTGAAAAACCACGGCCCTCTTCGACACCAATGGGGGCACGTAGTACTTCTTTAGTTGGATGGACTATATGTATGTTGCAAGCTAAGGATGTTCACATTTCTGAAAATTCAATCTTTGTTGCGGCTGCATGCCACGACTGTCAGATACATTTGGTCAGTTTGATGGGGTGCCGAAGGCCCGAACTAGTTGCGAAAAGCTCTAAAAACAGTCACTCTGTAACTGTGCATTTTTATACCTAGTTTCGTTAGAAAGTATTTGTGGCACTGTTATCTTTTTGAAATTGTATCTGCTTTTTTGCCGTCTTTAATTTAAAGCTATTTTTCTTCAAAATTCTTCTCCACAGCATGTACTTGCTTAGATTTTCAGGGCTATTGTGCTTTTGGATGAAATATATATATCGTCGGCATTGTCAACCATTATCAATCCAGGGCTGGATGAAGGTCTCCCCAAGTTTCCTCCACAACTGTCTGTCTTCAGCCACTCTCCTCCATGTTACTCTGGCATGTTTTTGAATTTCATCTATCCATCCGTCTCCCAATGTGGTCTTCTTCTGGGTCTTTTTGTGTCCTTTGGTATGCAGTCTAAAATTTCAGTTGTCCATCGGTGGTCTATTCTTCTGGTAACATGTCCAGCCCATTGCCATTTCAGGGATTTTACTATGATCATGATGTCTTCTACACTTGTCATTTTCCTTATCCACGAGTTCCTCCTCTTATCTTTCCTGGTTACACCAGGCATGCACCTGTCCATGCTTCTCTCTCTCTCTCTCTCTCTCTCTCTCTCTCTCTCTCTCTCACTCACACACACACACACACACACACACACACACACACACACACACACACACACACACACACACACACACACACACATCATATATAAAACACAAAACGTCTGTTTGTCTGAAGCAGCAAAAACTCTCGAACGCCGAACTGTGGCATCGTGAAATTCGCATAGCTTATTTACTGGAATTTCTAGGTCAACGCAACTATTTTAAGATGTCTACGTTGTTCCGTTCACGAGTTATGAATTAATTAATAAGCTAATCAATAAAGTCAGCGTGTTCCAAATCTGAAAGCACGTGACTGCATTCGTCGCCTAGGCATCTTTGAGAACTGTGCATAAAAAAATGCAAGAACGAACTTTGCGAAATCTTAACGAAGCGGGCTGACATTTTTATCAACACCATGAATTGGTAATAAGGAGTCCCTCAAAATTTCACCGGAATCCGGTCAAAACTTTTTAGAATAGGCATGGCCTTTTTAATTCGTCGGTAAACAGAAATATATACGCAGAACCGGTTAATAAAATTTTGACGGCCAATTAAAAAAGTTATTTACCGATTATGGCGAAATTTGGAGGTCATGTTCCTATTAACGATTTATGGTGTTCATTAAAATTTCAGCCAGTTTCATAAAATATTCGCAAATATAAGTTTTTAACTTTTTTATTCCAGAGATTCGCCCCTCAAAGACGTCTGAAACGGAAAGCACGTGATGCATTTGATCGTCGATAACAAATTGTTAACGAATTCTGTTCAGTCAGTGTTCTAATGCTGTCTCCTGGACACGTGTTAAATAATTCGCAACGCTTTTGGTCCGTTTGATTCTACAGATTCCATACATTCTGTACCGGGCAATATATATATATATATATATATATATATATATATAAGGGTGCTAAGAATCCCCGGAGGACCGGACTAGGCTGCCATGCTGACCTTGGCTACGTATAACGGACGCTCCCTATCTTCTGATTCAAGGCTTCTTGAATTGGAAGAGGAACTACAAAGGATCAAGTGGGATATCATCGGGCTAAGTGAGGTAAGGAGAAAAGGAGAAGATCTCATTGAACTGAAAAGTGGACATCTCTTCTACTATCGTGGGACAGATACTGGCAGAACTAGTGGTGTTGGATTTATAATAAACAAGAAACTGAAGGATAAAGTTGTAGAAGTTGAAAGTTCCTCTGACAGAGCTGCACGACTCGTTATCCAACTCTCGAGAAGATACCAGGCTCAGATTATTCAAACTTATGCACCCACCACAAGTCATGCTGAAGAAGAAATTGAAGAATTTTATGAGGAAATTTGTCATCTAAATAATAAAGGTAAGCAGCACTTGAAGATAATTATGGGAGATTTCAATGCAAAAATAGGGCAACGGCAACAGAATGAAACTTCAGTAGGTAAATTCGGTCACGGCAACAGAAACCAGCGTGGAAATACTCTCGTAGAGTTTGCAGAGGCAGAAGGGTTTTTCATCTTGAACTCCTTTTTCAAGAAAAAGCCACACAGGAAATGGACATGGAGACATCCAAATGGGATGACAAGTGAAATTGATTTTATTATGTGTAACAAAAAATTCGTCATAGAAGACTGCAGTGTGCTAAACAAGTTCAACACAGGCAGTGACCATAGATTGGTGAGATGCAAGATGCACCTCAACACTAAACTCGAACGTAGCAAGCTCATAAGACAAACAAAATGTATTGACATAACCAACCTTAAAAAACACCATAATACCTACAAATTGGAACTGAAGAACAGGTTCTCTGCTTTAGAAGGCCTAACATCGGAAGAAGTGGATATTTCTGAAGCTAACAGAAAAGTAACCAAAGCTCTTATGGAAACAGCAACAAAATTAGCTGGGTCTAAGAACAAATTGCATGTGAACAAATTATCAGGAAAAACCAAAATGTTGATGCAAAAAAGAAGAGTGATGAGGACAACTAAAGAAGATGTGACTTCCAAAGTGGAATATATAGAGCTATGCAAGACAGTACGAAAAAGTATCACTGAAGACGTAAGGAAATTCAACTGTGAACTAGTAAGGAAAGCAATTGAAAACAACCAAAGCCTAAAGATAGCAAAGGGACATCTCAGTAAGGGAAGAAAACAGATTATGGCACTGAGAAAAGAAGATGGTTCTGTAACAAGAAATAGAGGCGAAATTTTGACAAGAGTGAAAGATTTCTACTCCAAATTATATGAAAGGGATGATACATGTACTCCAGACATCATGAAAGGTACCAGTACCAGAGTTCTTCCAGTTCTTTCAGCAGAAGTTGCACATGCAATCAAGAACATGAAGCGGGGAAAAGCTCCAGGAGAAGATGGAATTACTGTAGACATTATACAAGCTGCAACTGGAGAAATCGAAACAGTACTCGCCCAAATTTTCACTCGATGCCTTAATGAAGGGAAAATTCCTGAGGATTGGAACAACGCTACAATGATCTTGCTACATAAAAAAAGTGACATTGAGGATCTCAGGAACTACAGACCTATCAGCCTCCTATCAGTAGTTTATAAAATCTTCACTAAAGTTCTTTCACACCGCTTGAAGGTGACACTGGACATGGCTCAACCGAGAGAACAAGCTGGATTCAGGAGTGGCCACAGCACAATAGATCATATCTACGTACTGAGAGAACTAATTGAAAGAGCGAGGGAATATGAACTTCCATTGTGCATGGCTTTTATCGATTATGAAAAAGCCTTTGATTCGGTGAAACCATCAGCAGTTGCAATGGCTCTGAAATCCTGCGGTATTGAAGATGCATACATTAATATTATTAATAACATCTATGAAAATGCAAGTGCAAAGATTCGGCTGTTTGAAAATACAACACACATAAAAATTGGAAAAGGAGTGAGACAAGGTGACACCATATCTCCGAAGCTCTTTAATGCCACATTGGAAAATGTCTTTCAATCACTGAACTGGGAAAACAAAGGGATAAAGATTAATGGAGATTATCTAACCCACCTTCGTTTTGCTGATGACATAGTCATTTTTGCAACTACCCCATCAGAGCTACAGAGTATGATCCAGGAACTTGCTGACAAGAGTAAAGAAGTGGGATTAAAAATGAACTTTCAGAAGACAAAAGTGATGTACAATGCTTTTACAAGAAATGAAGATTTATCGATTGATGGAGAAAAGCTGGAGATAACAGACACGTACGTTTATCTTGGACAGCAGATATCAAGTGAGGGTCACATTGATAAAGAAATTAATCGGCGTACAAAACTTGCCTGGAGAGCTTTTGGAAGAAACAGCATAATTTTCAAAAGCAATATGCCATTATGTCTTAAAAGAAAAGTGTTTGATTAATGCATCCTTCTAGTGCTTACGTATGGTGCAGAGACGTGGACCTTAGCTAAAAGAGACATACAAAGGCTGCAGACAACTCAATGTAGCATGGAGAGGTGCATGCTTGGTGTAACCAGGAGAGATAAGAAGAGGAACTCGTGGATCAGAAAAATGACAAGTGTGGAAGACATCATGATCAGAGTTAAATCCCTGAAATGGCAATGGGCTGGACATACTGCCAGAAGGACAGACCATCGATGGACAGCCGAAATTTTAGATTGGATTCCAAGGGACAGGAAAAGACCCAGAAGAAGACCACATGGAAGATGGGTGGATGAAATTCGAAAGTATGCGGGAGTGACATGGAGGAGACTGGCACAAGACAGACCGTTGTGGAGGAAACTTGGGGAGACCTTCGTCCAGCAGTAGATTGATAATGGTTGACAATGATGATAATAACGTCAACATTGAATATATATATAAAATAACGTCAACATCTGCGTTGAATGTTCCGCCACGGAACTTCTCCATCATTATTGGAAACAACCAGAAATCACACGTGGCGAAGTCAGGACGGTAGGCAGTGATTAATTTACTATGATTTCAATACTGTATTTCGTAAGAAACTGTTGAACGCAAACAGCCACATGTCGGCAGGCGTTATCATGGTGTCCATTTGCCCACCAGTTCCGGTCGCTTAATCGATATGTGTCGTCGCAGACGCATCAAGACTGAAATATACACTGGCGGAAAGTGAAAAAAGAACACCAAGAAGGAATTGGCGGACGATCATGAAATTTACATATGTTAATGGGGTCGAGTTTACGTAGGTGTGATGTTAATTTCGGGACCAACCGGTGAGCGCTTAAGCCACAGCACGGCATAATATGCAAATTATCGTTGGTGGTATTTAAGGAGTACGGTGAAGTGAATGTAATCAGTCGTCGGCGTACGGACACGTGCGAAGACCCTGAAGAAGCTGCAATGCCTGGACACGGAAGACGTGTACGATTTCAGCAGTTATCGGACTTTGAGCAAGGTCGTCTAGTCGGACTCCGCGAGGCCGGGTGTTCGTATCGTCGTATTGCGGAGCGAATTGGACGGGAAGTATCGGTGGTGGTACGATGGTGGCGTAGATGGTCCGAGGAACATTCCAACACGAGAACACGTGGAACCGGGAGTCACAGACGGACTGATGAGCGGACCGATCGACGCATAAGAAGAGCGGCGTTGTCAAGCAGAACATCCACTGCGACGCAAGTCTGAGCTGCCGTTGTACCTGAGGTGACTGTGCGAACAATCCGCAACCGTCTACTGGATGCAGGACTACGTGCACGTGTGCCTCTGACTCCAGCTCACCGTCAGAAACGGCTGCAGTGGTGTCGCCAACGTCTGCACTGGAGAACGTAATGGCGATCTGTCGTGTTCAGCGATGAAAGCAGATACTGCTTGGGAGCCTAAGATGGCCGTATGCGTGTTCCCAGACGCACAGGGGAGCGTCTCCACTCTTCTTGCATCAGCCAGCGACACACAGGGCCTACACTTGGTCTCCTGGTGTGGGGAGCGACCAGCTATCACTCCCGTACACAACTAGTGTTTGTACCGGGTACGTTAAACAGCACCTCCTACATCAACAATATCATTCAGCCCGTTGTTGTGCCATTTGTAAGGTCGGTCCATCGTGGTGTTTTCCAGCAAGATAACGCACGCCCACACACGGCACGTGCAACGCAACATGCACTTCAGGGTGTGAGACAACTTCCATGGTCTGCACGTTCACCGGATTTTTCCCCCATTGAGCACGTGTGGGATTTTATGGGACGACTTATCCGGTCTCCACGGCCAGCCACGACCATCCTTGATTTACGCGTCCAGGTTGAGGATGCTTGGAACTCAATACCCCAAACTTACATCCAACATCTGTACGATAGACTCCATGCCAGAATTGCACAGTGTGATGCAGTTCATGGCGGTTCAACCTCGTACTAACCATGTTACATGGAAATGTTATTTTTCAGTTTACCAGCAAATACAGCCGTATTTTGCCATAATGTTTTGATCACGTTATCCTCTGTATTCCGTTATTATGCTGTATAAATTTCGTTGGTATCAGACGTCTCCTTCTTGGTGTTCTTTTTTCACTTTCCGCCAGTGTAATACTCAGCATTAACAGTAATTTGTGGAGGAACGGCATGCTGGTAGACTACACCTTTATGATGAAAGAAAATTATCATCATCACTTTTCCAGCTGATTTGGTTTGGCGGACTTTTTTCGGAGGAGGCGAGTCTGTGTTTCCAGACACTCGTCGCACGCTTCGTGAGGGGGTCCAAATACTGGACCCATGTTTCATCAGCAGTTATTATTGTGTTTAGAAAGTTTGCATCCTTTGCAATCATTTGTTTCCACACATGACACACCTGAATTCTGGCTAACAATTTTCTTTTTTTTTTTTTTTTTGATTGGAGGTTTAACGACCACCGTGAGCAACTCAATGGGCTATAAGCAGTCGCCCGTCCCTAATTTAGGGTCACTGGTTCCAGGGAAGGGAGAGAGCCAGTGCCGTAAGACAGACACAACACCCATGCCTCACCGGGATTCGAACCCGGACCCCGTTCGGAAGAATGATCAGAGGCCATCGCTTAGACCACTGCGCCACCGGGGCGGCAACAACAATTGTTCTCTCGTCAGGTGATGAGGTACCCATTTGGAACACACATGATGCAACAGTAATTTGACGCGTAGAATGCGGAATGCCGACGTTTTTGAAATATTAGTTGACGCCGCTATGTCTTCACACGTCATTCGTCGATCTTCTTGCAGGATTGCCCAAACAGTGTTAACAATACGCTCTGTAACAACACTTTCAGGTCGACCAGGCCTAGGATCGAGTTGTGCCGACAAATGCCCTTTTTTGGAATCATGGTGCCATCTAAAAATCGTTGACTCACCCAAATATTTATCTTTGTAAGCTTTTTTCATTAAATCAACTGTTTCTGGAGCCGTTTTACCCAAACGATAGCAAAATTTCATCGTACAACGCATTTCACTTTTTAACTCTGGATCACTCACCTTTTTTTTTTTTTGTTTGGAGGTTTAACGACCACCGTGAGCAACTCAATGGGCTATAAGTAGTCGCCCGTCCCTAATTTAGGGTCACTGGTTCCAGGGAAGGGAGAGAGCCAGTGCCATAAGACAAACACAACATCCATGCCTCACCGGGATTCGAACCCGGACCCCGTTCGGAAGAATGATCAGAGGCCATCGCTTAGACCACTGCGCCACCGGGGCGGCCCACTCACCTTCATAGCTGTATGGCGAAATTCTGACGTACCTTAAACACCTGCGCAATAACAAAACCAGAATCGCCTGCCACGGTTAATAACTGTCGCCACAGATACTTCCTTAATTCAGTTAGTCGCCCGCGTGGTTATTTTTCCCCTTCGCCCTGTTGCCAACTCAAAAAAAAAATACTCTCAGTTTTTATGGAACGGCCTTTGTATATAAACTCATTGCCATAAAAATCCGCGCACCAAGGAGGAGGATTGAAATAAGATTTTAGTAGTGAGATGGTACATACATTTGACAGAAGTGATTACAATATCACAGCAGCAGGACGATTTCCCGCGGACACACGGTACAAATTCCGGTCAGCGTTAGTACCGCGTCGGACAACCTCGTGCTCGGATACATGTGGTGATACGGTCCGGCATGGTGTCAAAGAGACGCCGTATGTTATCATGGGGCAAATTGGCCCACACTTCTTGCAACTGACGCCCTAAATCACGAATACTGGGACATGGAGAAAGCTGGCGTCCCATCTGGTCCCACACGTGCTTGATAGGCGAGAGAACAGGCGATCTGGCAAACCACGGAAGATTCGACGCATGACGTAGACAGTCCTGGAAAACCCGAGCTGTGTGCGGACGGGCGTTATCTAGATGGAAAATGGCTCAGGGCCGTCCCGCCTGGAAAGGCAGCACATGGGGCCGCAGGATCTCCTGTACGTAGCGCTGGGCTGTCAACGTCCCTCGGATCCAGTGGCGAAGCGTGACTTCGTAAGTAAGGGAAGCAATGCAGTTAATATGCGATAAATAGATGGCAAAAGTGATATGAATGAAAATTTATAATAATTAAAATCAGCAAGTGACCCGTAGTTTATATGCTACGTTGACAATACACGACTCAAACTACAGTTCCAGCAGCGTTTTTCGGATCTTGATGCAAGTGCAGAAGGCATTTCCATTTTCAAAATCCATTCAACTGTACAGTTGAGAAGCTTCCACCCAACTTTCAATAGGAAATGATCAATCTGCAAAGTGATGACATGCTAAAAGGCAAATTTCAAGAGAAGAATCTAACAGAATTCTATAAATGTCTTCAAAGCGATGAATATGGACAGTTAAGATCATATGCTCGAGGATTTATATCAGTATTTGGCAGCACCTACCTGTGTGAAAAGACATTTTCAAAGATGAAATACGTAAAATCTCAATACAGGTCAGTATTAACAGATGAACATTTGCAATCAATTTTGATGATAAAGTGTACTAATTTTGAGCCCCAATTTGATGAAATGATACCCCCCCCCAAAGCAATTCTATTCTTTTCATTAGTAGAGCTGTATTTCAAACACTAGTAGTCTTTCTCTTGAGTCTACTTATTATTACGTTATTTTTTAGTCTACTTATTATTAGTTTTTATTTAAGTAGGCCTAGCTTCTTAAATATACAAGAAAAAAAAAAAAAAACTACATAAATATCATCGAGTTTGCCTCTTGGCCCGCAGAGCCTAAAATATTTACTATTTGGCCCCTTACAAAAAATGTTTGCCGACCGTTGGCGTAGAGAGCTAAAGTGCTAAGGACAAAAAAAAACAAAAAAAAAAAAAACACGCCGAAACAACTTGCCGCTATAAAACACACCGGCAGTACTAACGCAGCAAAACTCAACGGAGCAAACAGGTTGGTTAGTTAATAGATTTTTATGGCGCAAGGGCCATGTTTGGGCAAAGAGCGCCACATACAGGACCATCAAATAACAAAAAAGATGACACCGAATTTTCGGGTGTAAATAAGCACGTCTTTTGAATCCGTTCTGACGCAAATTAAATTTATCAAAGCTATTCAAAGTCAATGGAACCGGTATGGAAAACAATAATATCTGACGGAAGAAAAGTTTTTCAATAGGGTTTTTTTAATCCCTCAGATATTGCTGTAAACGGAATCGTGAGCTTACGCCCTCTGGTTGCAGACTTGTGCGTTAAGAAAAACATGAATTTATTAAGAGAACATTTCTCACCGGAAACGCTCTCCAACACAGAAATAATTTTTCAAACCGGACTCTTAGAAACGGAGATATCGACAAAAAATAAGATGTGACTTTACGTCCCCCGGTGGGAAAACCATGCATTACTTTAGGAAGAAAGTATTCTCAAAAGGTTTTTCCATATGAGCGGTATCGGTCCAAGAAAAAAAAATAGTCGAGTTTTCAGGAGCCCAGATTTTGCTACAAATACATCAGAAGAAGAAATTAACACTTATGCCCCCTGGTGGCCAAACCATTCTTTACCAAACATTAGAAATTTTGTGAAAAATAGTTTCTTTTTTTTTTTTGATTGGAGGTTTAACGACCACCGTAAGCAACTCAATGGTCTATAAGCAGTCGCCCGTCCCTAATTTAGGGTCACTGGTTCCAGGGAAGGGAGAGAGCCAGTGCCGTAAGACAAACACAACATCCATGCATCACCGGGATTCGAACCCGGACCCCGTTCGGACGAATGATCAGAGGCCATCGCTTAGACCACTGCGCCACCGGGGCGGCGAAAAATAGTTTCCATCAGGTCTTGTATGCGACACAGGAATAATTTTTCAAATCAGAGTTTTAGAAGCAGAAATAACGCAAAAAAAGCAATTTACCTGTGTGCCCCCTAGCGGAAAGTCTATGATTTACTTGAAAATTTTGAATTCACAGGAAAAATATTTCGCATCGGAAACACTATTCAACAAAGAAGGAATTTTTCAAATCGGACTTCTAGAAGTAGAGATATTGGCAAAAATAAGATATACATCTACGCCCCCTGGTGTAGAAACCATGCATTATTTCAAGAAGAAAATGCTCCTAAAAGGTTTGTCGACATGAGTAGTATCGGTCAACAAATGCCTTTTTTTGCAATCGAGATTTTAGAAGCTCATATTTTGCTGCAAATACATCAGAAGCGGAAATTAAAGACTTACGCCAACTGCTGGCCAAACCATTTTTTACAAAAATTAGAAATTACGTACAAAGGATTTCTCATCAGGAGCTGTATGCGGTGCAGAAAGAATTTTTCAAATCGGAGATTTAGAAGCAGAGATATAGGGAAAAAAGCAATTTACCTTTACGCCCCCTAGCGGAAAGTCTAAGAATTACTTGAAAATTTTGAAATTATATTAAAAACATGTCACACTGGAAACACTATCCAACAAAGAAGGAATTTTTCAAATCGGACTCCTAAAAGTAGAGATATTGACAATAATAAGATATACATCTACGCCTCCTGGCGGAGAAACTGAAATATTTTAAGAAGAAAATATTTCGAAAAGGTTTATCGATGTGAGTGGCATCAGTCCACGAAATATTTTTTTCAATCGATATTTTAGAAGCTCAGATTTTATGTCAAATACATCAGAAGCAAAAATTAACACTTACGCCCCCTGGTGGCCAAAGTATTCTCTTCCAAATATTTGAAATTGTATGCAAAAGAATTTCCATCAGGAGGTGTATCTGCTGAAGAAAAAAAAATCAAATCGGAGTTTTAGAAGCAGTTATCGGGAAAAATGTAATTTACTTTTACGCCCCCTAGCGGAAAATATATGCGTAATTTGAAAAAAAGTATTGCATCATCTGCATTTACGCCCTCTAGCGGCGAAATTGTACATCGTAAAAAAAAAAAGAAACGAAATGAAGGGTCATCATTCGCATATTTCAAGCTTCCCAATGCAAAAAGAATTTTTCAAATCGGACTAATAGTTGCAGAGATATCGTGGGTACAGACGGACTGACGGAGAAACCGGTAACATAAGCACGATCTTTTTTTACAAAAGACGTGCTAAAAAATATACTTTAAAAGCGTGGTACAATAGTTAAAAAGCAGGCTAGCCGCGGATGGCTTAGTGGTTAGCGAGTCAGACTATCAATGCAAGGTCTTCAGGTTCGAACCTGACTGATCTTTCAGAGATGGTGTGATTTACTAACAATCGCTGAATATCCGCCGTGCATCGGACGAGCACGTTAAGTGACGGCCCCCAGGCTGGACCCACTGGTTAAATGGGTATCCTTTCGTATGCCCCCCCCCCCCTGAAATTCTCTCACCACTCTGTGTGTAACATCGTACTTGTACGGTGGCGCCATCTACTGTACTCTAATCTCACTACAAACTGTTCTGTCAAAGTCGCTAGACTTGCTCTCATTCCTTCCGCTTCTGTGTCCTGCCCAAAATGCGATCTCGCTGTAGGTGGCTGGGACCTAAACTCTACTCACTGTGGACGGAAGTCCTACAAGAAAATGACAAATTAAGTAAAAAGCAGGCTTATTTGGTAAAAGTTAAAACCAAGAATTATGAAAACTTTGAAAGCTAGACGAGTTTAAGAAAGTCAATGTGTTTTAAAAGCGAAAAGACAGAATGTATCGCATCGGTTTCCCAAATTCTTCCGCAGCGTAGCTGTGCTGTCGTCCAACAAATGAATGCGAAAATGTTGAAAACTGCCTCTTAACGAATGCCTTCCGAATAGAGGTCTCAGCGAAGCAAATGATTCACCGGTACGGCGATGACGTCGAAAACAGCTTTGAGATGGAGATAAAATCTTGTTGCTCTCTAAAAAGAAAAGGAAGCGTGCATTTACTATACACTCTAGGACTTTGCACATACAGCTGGTCAGCGCAATAGGACTAGCTAGATGGGATTCTGAGGTAATTTCCCGGCTTTGGGATGGGAATGACAATTGACGATCGCCAAGAATTAGGAAAACGCTCCTCACACCAGATTCTATTAAAGAGAGTTAACAGATTTTAGAGCGGTGACGGCTGCAGTACCATCTTTTAATGGATCTCATCATGTCCAATGGAAGAGTTTCCAAACCGATTGAGGGCACTTCTCAGTTGCGTGATACTGAAAGGTCTGTTATAATCAGACTGCTCGTTACATGCGAAATTTACTTTTTGCTTTTCGAACGTTCTTTCACACAACGGAACGAAGCTGCGCACGCGAGATTGCTAGAAACTGAAGGAAAGACTTCCCTCGCAAACAGTCCGGGATGCCGGCAACGAACTCTACCTCACGGTCAAGCTCTGCTATCTGGCTATTAGCTGTAACTTCCCCTAATCTTACATATACGGCCCCAGAGAACCTTGGTACTAATACTTGTATGTATAGTATAAATTCCACCAAGAATCTCTCTTACGGCACCGCCGAACCAAATGGGCATAGGCCTTTGTTCGCTTGAAAGCCAAAAGATTTGTCTGGGTAGGGTAACGTCGAAATTTACCCCACGCCTTATGTTGCGCTTTCCTAGAGTCTCGACATTCATCGTTTCATCAGGGTTTCGGTATCTTTGGAAGGTTACCAGAGGTTTCAGGAATGGAGAGTTCAGCTGCATGTACAATAATACACTCCCTAACCGCTGTTACTGCAGCTTCGATCGATTCCTGGGTTACCATGTCCTCAAATAAAATGGCTGAAGAGGTGAAAACCTTCCACTTGCAACGACCAATCCTCCATCTGGTCGGACGAGAAAGGTGACTGTACTTATCTCGGCACAGGGAAGGAAAGATGGGAAAATGACCACTGCCAAGGGGGTCCTGCGACACTGTCCAGTTCCAATCAGCAGACACCGATGGAGAACCCAGGGCAAAATCGATGGCAGAGAATGTTCTACTAAGTTCGTGAAAGTACGTACAGTCTCCCATATTTAGCAGGCACAGAGAACTGGAGGATAATAAATTCTCCACCCTGCGACCTCTACTATCAGTACGGTCACTGTCCCACAATGGACTGCGGGCACTAAAATCTCCCACAAAGAGAACGGGAGAGGGCAGCTGGTCAACAAGACTCTTAAGATCTGCAACACTAAACTCATTGTTTGGTGGTAAGTACCGGTATACGCAGCAAACGGTGATTCAGCAATCACAGAAAGACGAACCGTCAAAGCCTGCAGGGCGTATTGATGTTTAATTGCCAGGCTAGAACAGTACATGGGACGAGAATCGCGACTCCCCCACACGCAATAACGTCACTCGTATTATCTTTCCGGTAAGCTGCTGTAGTGCTTGACCGACAGTGAATCCCTGGGACGAAGCTTCGTTTCCTGTAAGCACATACACACCAGCGAATGAGATGAGAGTAGATATTCTAAATATCATCGAAATTTGAGCGGAAACCCCGACAGTTCCATTGACTTATACACGCAACCATAAAAATGAAATAAAATAAAATAAAGGAAATTGACCCCTCACACGAGATCAGCATCCATCTGCTCTTGTGACTGTTCCACCAGATGTGGAAGTGTTCTATCTGGTGACAATATGGGAGGGTATTTTGTCCCATGGATCTTCAAGGAATTTCCCCGACCTTGGGTTCTAGGCTGAAATTTTGGCGAAGTACTCTTCTCTTTGTCTTTCGTTATCTTTCTAGAAGCAGCTGCCTGAGTCCAGGCGGTGGTGGTAGTAATACGCTTCGGCGAAGTGGTGGGCATCCCGCTTTCAGACCCCTAGCACGTGTCTGGAGTGCTTCCAGACGAGCAGCAATAATATCATCCAGCTGGTATGGACATTTCACTGGGATCTGAAAATCTGTTTGAACAGATACGTAGTCTTGGAGACCACTACTCATGCGTATGATCTGGATAGAAGATGCACTCAATGGCCTTAAGGCGTTGAATTTCCTTCACTTGTACCTACTGCTGACAGCCCTTGGCAGATGCTGCATGTGCTTCTTTGAAGTTCACACAGTGCTCGGCGGCGGCATTACAATCCTACAAAGTATGGTCAGTTGTCACACAGCACTCACACCGAGCAGTGCTCCTGCAGGACTGCTGAGAGTGACCATCGTTCTGACACACAAAAACATCTCAGAGGATTTGGGATGTACGGTCGTGCCTCAAGGTGAACGTAACCTGTCTTGACGCACGTAGGCAGAGACGGGGTGTCAAATGTCAAAATGATGTTGCGAGATGGGACAGACTGCCCATTCCACCTACAGATAATACACCGTACATGCGTAACACGTGTTGACTCTTTAGTGCTTCCAGAAGTTCATCCTCGCTACACTCAATTAAGTCTTGAGATGAGAACACCTCGAGATGAATTAAGATATCCATGGGGTGTTACTTTTACAGGAGTCTCCAGCAGCAATGTCGTGTTTAGAATTTCGGTACTGTGCCGTTCTTGACATCTCTACAAGAAGATCTCCGGATTGGAGATTTTTGCCGCACTTAGGAGAGCTTGCAACGGACTGTAAGGCTTTGCTAATCCAAAATGAAACTTTTTGCACTCAAAGGCTCTGGAAGTGTATAAGGAGTGAATAAAGAAAAACCGAGCATTTGAAGAATCAGGTACATGTTTCTTTGTGGAAGGGGCTGGCCCTTTCTCAACACGCCGCTTAGTTTCTGCTTATTGGGAAACACTAGTAGTATCCCTACAAAAACAAAAACAAAAATCGTCCGCAGACTTCCCTGCCCACCACAGAGCACAACAGTGGAGAGCCGGAGGTCCGCAAACACAAATGGACGCAGGACACGGCTCTAGGGTTGAGCTACGGACATAGTCAGTTGATAGGGCAAACATGCGCTCGGCGAGTACCTTGACTTCTGTGTCTCGGTAATACCCCTTTGGTATGGCTACACTATTCCCAGGCTCACCCTGTCGTACGAAACAACAGCCGTTAGAAGTCTGGACCCCGCTCGGCCACATACTTCATTGATTAGGAGTGGGTTAGTTCGTAGCCGCTCGTTTAGGGTGAAGCAGGGGGAAAGAGGAGTGTTGGTAGTTGGGGACAACTACACCCCGGCTCAGAGAAACCTCAGCCTCCAGCATCACCTTTTGCACCTTACGGGTCACGCCACACGGCAAACGGGCATGGTACGTCGAGCTAACCAGCGCAGGAAAAACAAAGGATAAACAGAGGCGGGTGCATTTCAAGATAATAACAAAAGCTAAAACTGGGAAAACATAAGTCGGTCTGGCCGTGGAGTCGTCACTCCCCATCAGCTGGATGAACAGCTGTCCCTACGGTGATGCTATCGTACGAAGGCGAAAAGACGAGATGTTCCGCCTCAAGGTCAGCTCGGGCAGTGGGGGCGTTACTCTCCAGATAACTGGAAAACCAGTTATCCCCGTGAGGAGGGGGGGGGGGAAGCTACGGGTACCGCGCAATACGAAATGAGAGGAGTGGAGTGGGCGCTGACGTGCTGCCATCTTTCGGCACCGTGAGACCTATTTCTCAGCCGATTTTGGAGCAATACGGTAGCGTCAATTCGAAAGGAAAAAAAATAATAAAGTTTACGAAATTCAGCTTTCTGCCGGAAAGAAAAATTCCGAAATTACCTCCCTTTCAATATTTACCGGAACATTAGAAATACAGTTACAGAATTTCGGAACGCTAACTGCATTTGCTTTAGCCTTGAGAAGACCAGATCACATCATATGTAGAGGATTTTAGGAAGGGAGTGTCTGACCCCAGGTCTTAAACAACCCTTATAGAAATAGGAAGCCAGGAGATTGGGGCTAGAGTGCCCGATAGGAAAGTCACACGGAAGCGAGGTAGAAGACGCCCTTATTTACTACCGGCGGAGGGGGGGGGGCAGTACCCGGGGTCCGACGGCTTAACGTGCCCATCTGACGCACGGCGGATATTTAGTCGTTCGAGCGTTCGTACCTGCCTGGAATCAAACCTGAGGTTTCTCCGTGGCAGTCACGAACGTTGACCACTAGGCCGTCCGCGGCCCGAAATTGAGAAATTTAACCAATTAGACTTATATACTCCATATAGACTTATAAGCCGAAAAATACGGTTAAATGAATTACATTTAAGGCCCTGAATAAAACCGGGAACACTTTAAAAAGACAAACTGAAAAATTATATCTCCGTTAGGGAGCACGCCAAAATAACAACATATACAAATTACATTGAAAGGACAATTTTTTACACACATCCACCTAATAACGTGTGGCAACCTGTCGCCTTCACAACAGCAGCAACACGTCAAGGCATGGATTCTACTAGGTGTTGGAAACGTTTGGAAGTATTGCAGCCCACGATTCTAGAAAGCTATCCGTGAAGAGCAGAGGGTTGCAGGTAGTGGGTTTCGGAGTCGAATGCGTCGTTCCAGTTTGCCCCACAGATGCTCAACTGGGTTCAAATCAAAAGAGTGAGAGGGCCATTCGAGGGTTGCGAAGTTACTGGAATGCTGCTCTAACCAATCTTTCGCCAATTAAGTATTGAATAAATGCGCACATATAAGGTCGTAGTATTTTTTAATACATGGAATTTTTTTTTTAGCTTTACTGGGACACAGCTGGGTATGGCATTTATTTTATTTATTATTTGGTAAAACGGTCAAATGTACTCTTACTCACAAATATAATAACCTGCATTAGCAGATTATTAAATTTGAATGTTTTCGGCTAGTAGAAGTCGCAAAATTGCACGGAACTTAGTGATGCAATGGTTTGCTTTACGCTGGCTGCTCTAAATACATAAATTTTATAGAATTACAAGTGCAGGACTGAATGATTCACAATGCAATTTACAGTTGTTTGTACTATGTATATATAATTCTGGATATCCTTGTTTCTTCGATGTCAGATAAATATATATAGTTAGTTAGTTGTTACTTAAAACACTCACAGACGTTTTTGAGTTGCGAAATACACGAAATAAGCAATAACTAAGAATTTTAGGCAAAGGAAAAAAACGAGAGGCTACAGCCTAACCATTTAGTTGTGAGTTTCCCATTGCGTTAGTTAATTCGGTTAGCAGGGTCAAATAAAATTAATTAAAAAAGTGAAAGGGAACATTTTCTTGAGCCCGGGCCCGATTCAAGATAATTTTCCGATTAAAGATTTGATATAAAAGATTTTTTTTAAAGATTTGATATAAGAGCCACACAGAATCTATTTCCGGGATTTTTGACATATACCGAGCCCATGCTCATCTCTACTCTGTAGTACTTACCATTTCATTATTTTATAGCGATTTTTAAAAAATGTATTTAAAAGTCCCTTTACAATACTACACAGCAATGTTACAAACTTAAGTGGAGAAAATCTGTAATTTGCTGTAACATAGATTTTTAATGTCCTAGAACCAATTAGAAAGCACTTTCATTAATTCTGTATGAGAATAAATGCATTAGTTACTTCGGTTTACAACGCAGTCTTCAGCAAAGAATGAAGTCTTGTTAACTGAGGGGTGTGACTAGCTGAAAATAACTGAAGAATGACATTAAACGAAATAACTTCCGTTGGAAACCTCGAAATAATCCGGTTTTCGGCAGAACGGTCACAGTTCCTGAGAAACAAACTCTTCACCAAAGCTGCTGCTATACATTCAACGAAGGGCTGACAATAAGCTTCAGTTAAGAGAGGGCTGAGGTCCATTGCGGAAAGGAGGCAACAGAGCCAAATGATGGGCGAGCGCGGAAACAACGTGTTGATTTCAGCAGGAACAAACAGCTTAATGAGTTGACAACAGTGTCACTCAGAACAAAACAACGACGCGATTAAAACTTGCAGCGCTTTGTAGCTGGCAGCGTAGTGTAAAGGAAATCAGTCTCCCTCCGCTTCTCTCCTTCTCCCTCCCTTGGCGATGTCGCGCGATCCTCACCTCCAACTAGCACCCATTGTCCATGCTAACTGAACCGATGGCGGCTTGTGAATCTTCTAAAGTATGCCCACTTGTAATACTTTGCGGCACTATGCTAATTTGTATTCATTGTGCTACCTTGTCTTCCCTCGCTCGCAATACAATCCAGAAATCAGATAACATAACCCTTCGAACTTACGCATCATCCATTTATTCTTAAAAGAAATGCTGCATTCCCAATTACGTACACTCCTCGCCTTATGTAACAGCTACGTTCCTGGAGCCTTCGTGGAAGGCGAATTTTACTAAGCAAATATAGATACGCCTGCACACTAAAACCTGACACAATACTCAACCTATAAATAACAATTTTTAATATAGCAACTTTAAATACAAAAAAAAAAAAAAAAAAAAAGATCTGACGGAATAATTATTAATCAAGCATATAAGGTCAGGTGATGCGTAACATCACAGCCTCTCCTTGACAAATGTCAACCCCGCCTTCTCGTGGTACATCCTGTTCCCACTAAAGGGGCTCTGACGACCGCCAATAGCGGTATAACTATACCATCGGGATTAGAGGAAATGCTATCCCACACTCACCAACCCGCTTGGCCAGCGTGGTGAGTTATGGCCAAACCCCTCCAAAATGACTCCACAACTTAAATCTTGGCCCTCAGTCTCCGGCAGCTGGAATGTACCTGGCCAAGGCAGCGGCCAGTGCGACATGAAGGCAGAGGGTGCTAAGAATCCCCGGAGGACCGGACTAGGCTGCCATCTGATGCTGACCTTGGCAACGTATAACGGACGCTCCCTATCTTCTGATTCAAGGCTTCTTGAATTGGAAGAGGAACTACAAAGGATCAAGTGGGACATCGTCGGGCTAAGTGAGGTAAGGAGAAAAGGAGAAGATCTCATCGAACTGAAAAGTGGACATCTCTTCTACTATCGTGGGACAGATACTGGCAGAACTAGTGGTGTTGGATTTATAATAAACAAGAAACTGAAGGATAAAGTTGTAGAAGTTGAAAGTTCCTCTGACAGAGCTGCACGACTCGTTATCCAACTCTCGAGAAGATACCAGGCTCAGATTATTCAAACTTATGCACCCACCACAAGTCATGCTGAAGAAGAAATTGAAGAATTTTATGAGGAAATTCGTAATCTAAATAATAAAGGTAAGCAGCACTTGAAGATAATTATGGGAGATTTCAATGCAAAAATAGGGCAACGGCAACAGAATGAAACTTCAGTAGGTAAATTCGGTCACGGCAACAGAAACCAGCGTGGAAATACTCTCGTAGAGTTTGCAGAGGCAGAAGGGTTTTTCATCTTGAACTCCTTTTTCAAGAAAAAGCCACACAGGAAATGGACATGGAGACATCCAAATGGGACGACAAGTGAAATTGATTTTATTATGTGTAACAAAAAATTCGTCATAGAAGACTGCAGTGTGCTAAACAAGTTCAACACAGGCAGTGACCATAGATTGGTGAGATGTAAGATGCACCTCAAAACTAAACTCGAACGTAGCAAGCTCATAAGACAAACAAAATGTATTGACATAACCAACCTTAAAAAACACCATAATACCTTCAAATTGGAACTGAAGAACAGATTCTCTGCTTTAGAAGGCCTAACATCGGAAGAAGTGGATATTTCTGAAGTTAACAGAAAAGTAACCAAAGCTCTTATGGAAACAGCAACAAAATTAGCTGGGTCTAAGAACAAATTGCATGTGAACAAATTATCAGGAAAAACCAAAATGTTGATGCAAAAAAGAAGAGTGATGAGGACAACTAAAGAAGATGTGACTTCCAAAGTGGAATATATAGAGCTATGCAAGACAGTACGAAAAAGTATCACTGAAGACGTAAGGAAATTCAACTGTGAACTGGTAAGGAAAGCAATTGAAAACAACCAAAGCCTAAAGATAGCAAAGGGACATCTCAGTAAGGGGAAAAAACAGATTATGGCACTGAGAAAAGAAGATGGTTCTGTAACAAGAAGTAGAGGCAAAATTACGACAAGAGTGAAAGATTTCTACTCCAAATTATATGAAAGGGATGATACATGTACTCCAGACATCATGAAAGGTACCAGTACCAGAGTTCTTCCAGTCCTTCCAGCAGAAGTTGCACATGCAATCAAAAACATGAAGCGGGGAAAAGCTCCAGGAGAAGATGGAATTACTGTAGACATCATACAAGAAGCAAGTGGAGAAATCGAAACAGTACTCGCCCAAATTTTCACTCGATGCCTTAATGAAGGGAAAATTCCTGAGGATTGGAACAACGCTACAATGATCTTGCTACATAAAAAAGGTGACATTGAGGATCTCGGGAACTACAGACCTATCAGCCTCCTATCAGTGGTTTATAAAATCTTCACTAAAGTTCTTTCACACCGCTTGAAGGTGACACTGGACATGGCTCAACCGAGAGAACAAGCTGGATTCAGGAGTGGCTACAGCACAATAGATCATATCCACGTACTGAGAGAACTAATTGAAAGAGCGAGGGAATATGAACTTCCATTGTGCATGGCTTTTATCGATTATGAAAAAGCCTTTGATTCGGTGAAACCATCAGCAGTTGCAATGGCTCTGAAATCCTGCGGTATTGAAGATGCATACATTAATATTATTAATAACATCTATGAAAATGCAAGTGCAAAGATTCGGCTGTTTGAAAATACAACACACATAAAAATTGGAAAAGGAGTGAGACAAGGTGACACCATATCTCCGAAGCTCTTTAATGCCACATTGGAAAATGTCTTTCAATCACTGAACTGGGAAAACAAAGGGATAAAGATTAATGGAGATTATCTAACCCACCTTCGTTTTGCTGATGACATAGTCATTTTTGCAACTACCCCATCAGAGCTACAGAGTATGATCCAGGAACTTGCTGACAAGAGTAAAGAAGTGGGATTAAAAATGAACTTTCAGAAGACAAAAGTGATGTACAATGCTTTTACAAGAAATGAAGATTTATCAATTGATGGAGAAAAGCTGGAGATAACAGACACGTATGTTGATCTTGGACAGCAGATATCAAGTGAGGGTCACATTGGTGAAGAAATTAATCGGCGTACAAAACTTGCCTGGAGAGCTTTTGGAAGAAACAGCATAATTTTCAAAAGCAATATGCCATTATGTCTTAAAAGAAAAGTGTTTGATTAATGCATCCTTCTAGTGCTTACGTATGGTGCAGAGACGTGGACCTTAGCTAAAAGAGACATACAAAGGCTGCAGACAAAACTCAATGTAGCATGGAGAGGTGCATGCTTGGTGTAACCAGGAGAGATAAGAAGAGGAACACGTGGATCCGAAAAATGACAAGAGTGGAAGACATCATGATCAGAGTTAAATCCCTGAAATGGCAATGGGCTGGACATACTGCCAGAAGGACAGATCATCGATGGACAGCCGAAATTTTAGATTGGATTCCAAGGGACAGGAAAAGACCCAGAAGAAGACCACATGGGAGATGGGTGGATGAAATTCGAAAGTATGCGGGAGTGACATGGAGGAGACTGGCACAAGACAGACCGTTGTGGAGGAAACTTGGGGAGACCTTCGTCCAGCAGTGGATTGATAATGGTTGATGATGATGATGATAGCACACACAACTTAATCAGTGTGTTGATCGGCTCACATTTAACAGTGCCTCCAACAATTTGCAATGATTTTAAAAAATAAGGAAAAGTATGAGAAGGCAGGAAAGGTGGAATCTATTTCGTAGTGTCGTCAACATCTTCCATCTTATCTTCCCTGAGTAACCTGTCGGCGGCGAACTCTTAATTCTTCACTAAAAAGTTCAGGAAAACACCACACCGCCTTACGCAATCGACAAAATCATTAGTTGAATTACAGAATGGTTTCATCTCTATCATGCCGATGGTGTTCACCAGAGCACATTTAAGGAAACAGGTGGTTTAGGGGCTGGACAATATTTTGGGGCCCCAATATCAGTGGAACATCTAGGATTTCACAATGGGTGGATGAATAAAAATACACTGGAGAAAACATTCCCAAAATATGACGAGGAAGCCATAAAAATATCCTCTCTGTATTGAAGTGTGTATCACATGATTCATGGACGAATCAGTGGTAGCAAGAAAATGTACAAATGCATGGTTGAAAAATGGATACCCGTTCAGTTCTGCTTTACCCTCCCCCCCCCCAGAGGTTGGGTTCAGCTTGTTGAAATTACATGGAAACAGTGTGCAAAATAATATTCAAATGTCATGATTCAAACAAATTCTTAATATATGGGAATTTCCCCTAATTACAGGTGCAAAAAAAAAAAAGTCTTCGAAAGATTTGAGGATGGACTGGGTGGGGGTCGATTATATTTTTTGCGGACTCTTCCGATAATTGCGGAAAGAAATGGAAATTTTTTTTCACAACGCAGTTTCTCATAGTTTTTGCTGTGCTACATGTAAAAAAAAAAAAAAAAAACTGCAGAACTCTCAATTCTTCAAGCATCCTGCATAATTTGGGGGCTCCTTGACAATGCGGGGCCCGGACTACAGCCCCCTAACCCCTCTTAAATAGGCTCTGGTGTTCATGCTATTTGACTGCTCGAGCATTTCTTCTAAATACATATATTCATTTGGCACATCCACACTTCACAGCTATGATATGAAATATATTTCCTTCAACTAAAAAAAATCAAGCAGAAAAGAGGCAAATAACTACCCGCCTAATATTTTATACACACGTCAACATTCCTTACTTAGAGAGTAATCTTATTTCTTTGTGAAAACTATTTACATATCTGAAAGAAGTTTTAGTATTAGGGCATGATTTCACAGAATTAAACAGCTTGGTTTAACAGATTCTCGTTCTTTTACCCAGAGGGTTTCCTAAGCAGAAAATAATGGTGATTTGTATTCTGCTGATTTGGGGTAAGACGAAGAATTTGCGGGATTCCATTATCGAAGCAACACCATTGGTACAAATTCTTACACACGATTTCTATGACTATATTTCAAAAATTCTCATATTGTGAATAAGGTTCGAAAAATCTATACTTCTTTTATCTTCTGGTATTTCTGTGAAGCACTAAAGCTACGAACGCGACAATAACGCAACAGCTGTGCTTTGCCGCTAATCTTTATGAACTTCTCAAATTTTAAGTCCATGTCTGATGTGCATATTATAAACAATATCCTCTAATTACGATAGCTGACGTACCTGATGTCCTTCCTTAAAACATGACGTAGGAAACATATCTGGAATTTGTTTCTCATCACCGACCACTATCCTAATTGGACATTATAAAGCTAAAGTAGTAAATGACTCAGCTTTATTTATTGAACTACACTTTTGCTACTTGATGAGAAGCAATTTAAACTCCATCCTTTATTATTATATATTTTTTTCGAAATATCCGTGCAGATGTGGAGCTTCATGCCAATCAAGTTGTAGTATGCAAACAGTTTTTTCATTCAAATATGAGAAAACTGAGCGAGAAAATCCGGCATCTGTATAGTAATGGTTCAGAAATGTGTATTTTTTATAATATGTAAATAATATTGCGACTATTTAAAATTTTTAGTTTTGGATTGCACAGACGAAAAAAACAAACAAGAATAGGCGTTTGTCATGGCGAAAATTTTAACCTCTGGTGAATTTCGGAAAGACCTGATCAATCTTTCTGTTGGTTTATCGGAGATTAATTAATGCAAAATTTTCTCCCATGACATACGTTAGAAGAAAATTCCTGGTTGAAAGGCAGGGGAATTCGCGCGTGCAAAATTCGCTTGTCTTAATCACAACCAGGAAAACGAAATTTCATGTTAAGAAAATAAAAAAGAGAAAAAGAGAATAATATTTGATTTAACTGACTTTGGGGTGTTGAAAATAATTATTTTATCTGTTCTTTTATCGCGATAGGAAAAGGCGAGTAGGTGTGCAGCTCAGAAAATCAAAATTAATTTTACTTTCATATCACGGAATGAGGAAAAAAGCATTTCTGAAAAGAAAAAAAAGAGAGAGTTGTGAGAAAAGGGAATCTTCTTTCAGATCGGCCATTTTAAGGGTTCGGTCTTAGTTGTCGATCAGAAAATGTTGCAGAAAATGCTCTTAGGGGGTTGGCGCTGTTCTATTTTTAGAAACTAGTCGCAGCTGCACATGGGAAATCACTTGGTCCCTACGTGTTGAAGGTCAAGTTCATCTTCCCCTGGCCGACCAGAGGATGCACGTGCCTAGTAACATTTTTTTTTTCGTGGAGAGTGTTGGACTCTGCAACGATGCCTGAGTGAAGGTCGGGGGTCACTCGAGGCGTGGGAGAGAAATTCCGCTGTTGCCATGCAGAGGTCAGCCAATCAGGGGTCAGCATTTTTTTTTCTAGCATCCCAGAGTTTCTTTGACACTTTGAGACGCTTGTCTCGGTCACTTTTGTTCTTGTCCTCTTGCTGGCCGGCAGAGAAAGAGAGGACGGCGGAGTTTTTCGCCTCGCCTTTTGGTGGGAGAGGACCCACAGAAAATCTTTCCTGACTGACTTTTTGCTCTTTGCTGACCACCATGATGTGACACCCTGGTTCGGATCCAGCTTATGGAAGGTTTGACGAAGCAGAACGCAGTTAATGCGACCTTCCGCCGGTCGGGAACTTTCCCTGGAAAAGAAAAATCTCGGGAGGCTAAGACGATGTCGCTCGTGGAGAGAGAACTTAGCCGAGAATGGCAAGACATGCCTTCTCCCTTATTTGATATCCCACGACAACATATATACAGCCTCTCCATTCTGTTGCTACTCCGAAAAGGAGGCCTGCTTCAAAGGCCGGAGGAAAGAAGCCAAAAAAAAAAAAAAATTAAATAAATAAATAAAGGTTCCATCTCATCCCGAAGTTTCGAAAATGGTTAACTCGGCTATTAACCGTTTAAGGAAGGGAACAGGGAGGAAGAAAAGAAAGAAATACTAACGAGACTGTGGTTGTGCCAGGACTGTAACAAGAAAAAAAAAAGAGACGCCAGCTCAAAGGTAATGCTTTAGTCCATATCTTTTATTGTTGATACATAAAATCCCACGCAGGGTACCTAAACTTCGAGCTAAGCATAAGAAACAAAAAGAAAAAGAGCAAGTTTTTTTTGCCTCTGATTATAGCTGTGTTGTCATTCAGTTTTCAAAATTAAAATTTATTAGTTCCTCAGGTATGAGTTCAGAAAAAAGAAAGAAAGAAAGGGGAGTTGAAAATGCTTTCATTTATGTTTTTTTTTTTGTGTTGTCATGTCTGGTATTTTAGCAACTCCCCAGGCCAGTAAATTTTAATGTATCGGAAAAATTTGGTTTATTGTTTGAGCACAGTGAATTCTGGTGCAATCGTTTGTAGTTTAGTTGGGCATGTGATAATTGAAAAGCAGTGTTATTGTGATGCCGTGGGTGATGAAATAATTGTAAACATTTTTCTCTAGCCTTTTACAGCGTTGAGTTATTTTTATGAGTGAAGATAAATTATGGGATGATTTATATTGGGATTTTGGGAACATATTATAGTGTGATGAAATTGGAAACCTAAAGTGCTGTTTACATTCTTGGAGTGTTGAGTGTCGAAATTAAGATGGTAGGTGTGTTATTTGAGGACCAGTATTTTACATGCTCCAGATGAGTGTTAATCTCCCATTGGAAAGGGGTGATCTTAGGGCAAGCCGGGAACTTGTCCTAGGGCAGAGGGCTCTGAGTAGGGAATTTTCACCAGGATGCGATATGTGCAAAATAAAAGTTGAGGTATTTGGGTTCTCAAGTTTAGTATTTTCACAAAAAGAATGAACATCATGGGTTGAGAAGACACACTTTTGCTCACCAGTTCCAGTATTAATTGTTCTTTTCTTTGGCCTAAATTTTCTTGTTTTTACTATAAGGTTAAAAGTCTAAATGTAATTTTAAGTTTCAATAAGGTGAAAATATTTAGTGGGTTATGTAAATGGTTAGTGTTATTGTCTGCAGTGGACCTGCGCATTGCCATGGTGCAGAAGAATTTCCTTGCTAGTGATTTTTCCTGGGATATATGTGGATAGATAAGTGATTATTCCTGGGATATATGTGGATAGAGATAAGTGATTTTTCCTGGGATATATGTGGATAGAGATAAGTGATTTTTCTTGGGATATATGTGGATAGAGATAAGTGATTTTTCCTGGGATATATGTGGATAGAGATAAGTGAATTTTCCTGGGATACATGTGGATATTGTGATTTAGGATTTCTTGGGATATATAGAGGTAAGTGAATTTTTCCTGGGATATAGTTGTGTTGGTTCTGGGCCGGATGTGCCTGGAGTATTTAGGGGTGAAGTGCAACAGGCTTTTGCAGGCGTGGTTGATCAAGGTGGGATCATGCATTGGTTCAAAAAGGGAGATCCTTGAGGACGTGGTTTTTGGGGGAAAACTTGTCTTTAAAACCCCCAGTAGTTTCGCTGCTCACGGAGATATGTACTGCCAGCGAGGGTCGGTCGGGCGTTGCTTCAAGAAATGTGGCGAGATCATGTTAGAGGAAATTCTGTGCCTGATGATGATGTGTCGCACTTGAGGATTTTTTCCTTTCCTTTTGCATAGGCTGAAATTGGATTCACGACCCAATTTCACGCCTTCAGCCTGACTTGGTATTTTCTTAATGTGTTGGTTCTCAAAACCCAGGGTAGTGTCTGAACTGAGAGTATTTGCCTCACCGCTACCTCAGAAATTCACTCCAGGTGTTAAATTTAATTTTTTTTTTTAATTGGAGGTTTAACGACCACCGTGAGCAACTCAATGGGCTATAAGCAGTCGCCCGTCCCTAATTTAGGGTCACTGGTTCCAGGGAAGGGAGAGAGCCAGTGCCGTAAGACAAACACAACATCCATGCCTCACCGGGATTCGAACATGGACCCCTTCCGGACGAATGATCAGAAGCCATCGCTTAGACCACTGCGCCACCGGGGCGGCAATTTAATTTTTGTTTTATGATTTAAAGTATCTAAATTAATTTGTTTATGATATGCTGTAGTGCTAGGGATGTAAATTCTAAATTCTGGTTGTTAGTGTTAGTGAACTTGATATTTGGTTTGGAAATTTAGTTAATTGATATTTTGAGCTTTTGTTTACAGTATAGAGTTATTAAGTATCTTGAGCTATTATGTGAAGTGCAGAGTGAGGTGATTTTTATGAGCAAGCTAGTGCAAGAAGATTGTTTGAATTTCTGAATTATGTTGATGTTATGAGTAGTGATAATTTTTAAGTTAGTGAGGTTTCTTTATAGGTGAAGTAGGTTCATTCAGGATAGTTCTATAGGTTATGTAATGTTAATTAATGCTTGTGCTCAGTGTAAATTCTGTGTTAAGGATAATTTACTTGGTTTATTTGTTTACTTTCAGATCGTAGATTTGGTTAATGTATAATTTGGGGCTCTTATTATAACTGTAAATTTAATTGAAGTTTTTGAAGCTGGTCTGGGAGATTGCGGAGTTTGCTAGGATTGTTTAGTTGCTGTAAATTTAAATCAATAAGTGTAAAATTGTAAATTTGTCATTGAGCTAACTAGGTGAGAGAGAAGAGAGTACGTTTCAAAAGAACAAAACTTGTCCACCTAGTGGAATTAAAAAGAATACAATAATTTTGTTTTGTGTGTAAGCTATGTGAATCGTAGTGGAATTTTGGATGCATACAGTGTGTAAACCATGTGAATCATAGTATGATTTTGGAGGCATAAAGTCAATGCCTAGTGTTCAAACCAACTGTGTTGAAATATGTCAAGTTGTGCTGTTCATAAGGCCAATGGCCAAATAGAAATAGAAAGAAAATTGAGATTGTTTTTATACTGCTGTGTTTAAGCAAACAAGAAAAAAGGAAATGCCACCTGTTTGTCCACTAAATTAACGTGTTAAGTTTTTTAAAGAAAAATAATAAATACAGGCAGTAGCCTTTCAAAAAAGTTCAAAATTAGTGCATTGTGAAAAATTTTGTGTGCTGTTGTCTTCCATGACTTGGTCCCATGTACCCCACCTTAGCTTGACTAAGGCTATCGATCCGAATCCTGGTATTATAAGGTATTTCATAACTGCAATTTTTGTCCTATCCTTTTAAATTGACTTTCACCGCCTCCACAAGTTGTTATTGAACGAGTACATTTTATCGTATGACTTATAGTGACACATTTTCATACACATGCAACAATATCCACTTATTTTTGCACTTTCAGATGACTCAACTCTGCGTGAACACAAACAACGCAAACTTTCCAATAACTTCTTGTGGAATGTAAATTTTAGATGCTTTTTGTGTTTAGGATGTTCATGGCCTTTTCTAATACTTAGAAAATATTTTTGTTTCGAAATGCATCTACAGATCTCCCAAATTTAAATTTCCATATAAATTTCAATATCAGCATAAATATAGTAACTTTTAATAAATAACAATCAATTCAATATAAAAAAAAAAATTTTTCACCAAAACACGTTTATTTTACCAAAATATGCAAATATTTCATTTACGAGTCTTTTGGTTGATATCCAGCAAGTTAACATTTCTTCAACAAGTACATTCACATCAGTGTTTAATAAATATATTTGTTGAGTTACTCCTATCCTTTTTATTCATTTATTGTTGTTTGCTAACTACATGCGAATAAGCATTGTTACTCTGAAGTTCCTTAGGGGAGCAATAGGGGTTGGAGATTACATCATGAAGAGGATTACAGTAATTTCAAGAGCCTGAATTCCTTTTGGCGTATGACTCCAAATTCGATTAACGAACCGTTCTGAGAGATCCATACTTCATTACGCTTGTTACGAAGAAACCTGAGTTAATGCCAGTCGAAAGCTCGTCCAATGGAGATTTAAACACGTTACCACTGAATTTGCGCGATGTGCTATGTATAAGGAAGACAAGAGATAAATAAACACGTGAAGAGCATCTATCTATCTGTCTTGAGGAAGGAAACTGGTGCTCATGAGGGTTCTCAGAAGGACGGACAACAACAGCGCATTAATAGATTCTTCGAAGAATGTACTCTCACTTTTCTCTTCTCGTGTTAACCTCCTCCCATCCCACACACACACCCTCAACCAAACACTACAGAAGCTTGCTCGACTCACTTCAATTTGGTTAACAGAGGAAAGACTTTCGGAACGTCGGCGGGAGGGAGTGACCGAAAGTTGAACTGAGCCACTGTATATAAGTAGAAGAGGAGGAGGAGAGTGAGTGTGGGATAAATCAAGTAAACAGGGTAGCAAGGAAGCGAGAATCTGTGTCAGAGGGTTATTGCATTTAGCTAAAGGACTCCTGATTTTCTGAGCGCCCCAGTAACACTATTAGGAAGTCTGGGGATTTGTTCTTCACGGAGGCAGGTATAAACGTAAAAGGAACAGGCCGAAAAGGAAGATGGAGATTCATTAGTACAAGCTCCTCCCATAGCTTGGCACACACTGACTCACCTACGAGTGAAACATCAGTGAAATGTCAATAAAACCGTCCACATTCCACAAACACAACCTACAGTCGAATTATAAAGTTTTCAAATAATGTTATACAAAACACAGCTTGTCTGTATTTCTCGAACAAAATGAGTAGCGCTCTAAGTCAACTAATTCAATGTTACGAGTAATACAATTACTATATAACTCCTATAGTTTGCTTGGCAGGTTTCACGACTCGGTTAGATTCTCTAAGACAGTTACGTGCAATTGCTTTCGAATATAGGTGTGCTTCTGAGAACTACAGAAAGAAGGTCGTTCAGGATCTATGGTAACGATTCGGATGGGAAAGAGCGTCGCGAACAGCATGCAAATCAAACTACAGGCCCGCACTCACGTCAAGGTCGCTCTTACGGGCGGCATGCCGTAAACCATTATAGTCTGACACAGATGACAAGAAATACGTATAGTTGTTCGCAAATAATGAAAGCGTGCAAGGCTCGTGGATTCAACATTTCCAAGAAAGGAAACCGTGCTGTGTTACACAGGAAAAGGATCGAGGCAGTGGAACCTCCCGGTTGGTACAGAACAGCTAAATCCAAGTCCAGTATGAGTGGTTCTGCGGTTGTCATCCGGAAAGTGAAGACGTTGTTGTCAGGACCAGACACAACAACATCACTGCAGCCAAGACAGGAGTGTTCGTAAGAACCGTTAACACCGTAATCCACCGAGGTTCAAACCTACAGAAACCTTACAAGGACCGAATACACATGCTACTTCTAAGGAAGATTTCAAAGAGAAGGACCACCTGCAGAAAACGGTAAGAAAAACACCTAGCTGGTGAAAGTATGTGATTATCGTCGACGAAACCTACGTTACCTATCAAATTTCAACAAACCCGTGTAATTTACTATGGGTAGGACTGCCCCAAGAGCTGACCAAATGGTATCGAAAATGCAACGCAACTTTTCGGCAAAGGTTTTATATGACTGTCGCTGGATTCTGGTACCGGAGCAAGTTGCAGATTCGTAGGGTGGTGAAAAATGCCGAAGTTAATTAATCATATTATCAGAGAGCGATTTTGACACCAATTTACGCGCCGGAATTGACGGCGCTGTATAACGACAAAATTCCAGTACGCATCCACCAAGATAAAGTGTCAAGCAACGACATCCCTGTCAAATCTCCTGACGCATCACCGATGAATTTGTGCGCCGTTGGGTTATTGAAATGTTCTGTTCGGCAGAGATGACCACGTACAACAGACGGCCTTTGGAAAGCGTGCAAGGATGAGTGGGACACTATGAGCATGACTAAACCTCAAAACAGCCTTCTACAGTGGAAATTGTATTGTAGAGCGTTAGCGTCAATGAAGGGTCATCAGAACGAACAGCATCGGTGGTGGAGAAAAGGTTTTTCAACTCCACCTGTCGTCTGAAAATCGTTACTATTCATCTTGATCGACCTTCTCTATCAGTATTAAACTATTTTTTTGCTCCACAGTCTTAATCTTCAACCTACAATGTTGCGCTGAAAACTTTCTACAGGAAAGCTATGTGGATGGAAACAACTTCGTGGTACAATATTTTTACCGGAGAAGTATCTAGGATGCAGTAGCAGGGCTTTGAAATTGATGTGGCAGCGAAATGCAAGAAAAAGGAAACTACATTGAAAGTGGAGGATCCAAGCCTGTACTTATCTGTCTTCATAGAGGGTTCCAAACGTCGGGTTCTGCTAGGAAAGACAACGCGAATTTCTCCATAACACGGATATTAACAGCAAATTTTAACCGCAAATTGAGTTTGTGCAACATTCCAGAATTAGTGTTATTTTTTGTTTCGGAAATACAGGTGTACAAGGCAGTATATCTAACAGGAAAATCGTAAGACACTATTACCAAGTGGTATAATATGTGCGAAGAAATATAGGAACCCATTGTTTCATATCACAGAGGAAAACCCGTCCAAATTGACGAAACTCGAAAATACTAATGAAAATATCCTGGGAGATTGCTAATTAGCAGCCAAGCTCCCCACTCCGAGAAGTCATGATGCTATAATTGATGTCTCCCCCCTTTTTATTTAAATGTAATTTAAATTTTTTTTTAATTTAATATTTCATTGAGATTTCGATGAAAGACGATGCTCACTTTTGTGACGTATATCTCAAACTCAACCTTCCTATCGAGTTCCTGTGTTCTTACGTAAATTTGATTTCCCGTTAAATATTTTCTTAATTTTACGTCACAGTTTCTCCCGATAAATTTGATGTTGGCAATCCTGATAGT
This sequence comes from Macrothele yani, assembly GCA_039090855.1. NCBI lineage: Eukaryota > Metazoa > Arthropoda > Arachnida > Araneae > Macrothelidae > Macrothele > Macrothele yani. Next base: position 96,457,402 of record CM076992.1, on the reverse strand, counting down.
AGGTCAAAGTGCAATCTAAGGTACATACAGAATTCTGAGACAAGAGCTCAAAGAGTAGTACGATATTCACTCTTACGGGCGATTCAAGAAAAAGCGATTTTTTTGTTTGGAGGTTTGAGCAACTCAATGGGCTATAAGCAGTCGCTCGTTCCTAATTTTGGGCCACTGGTTCCAGTGAAGAAAGAGAGCCAGTGCATTAAGACATATACAACATCCATGGCTCACCGAGAATCGAAGCCGGACCCAACTCGGACGAATGGTCAGCGCTTGGACCACTGCGCAACCGGGACGGGAGCTAAATGTTAAACGAGCTGTATTCACGCTGAGAGAGTAAGAAAGATATTCACGAATGTGCTGATGTTGAATGATATTTTTAATGTTCCAGTAAACACTGAAAGGAAGAGAAAGGGAGGTAACTTCCGCATTTTTCTTTTCGGCAAAAAGTTGAGTCGATAAGATTCTTGTATTGAGTGAGCATTGATGCATATTGGGAAATATCATTGGTAAGTTCTACTCAACGTATCTTGCGTTACGAACGACTTGTTGCTGACCAACCTGACGTGCTCGAATTTCTAATGAAGAAGAAAGTGGTTTGGAAAACTATTCTAAGTAGACTTCATCACTGAATAATCCAGGCTAAACATATATATAGTCATTAAGTTAAGGTTAAGTAAAATTACGCCTACGTAAAAGTAAATTCTCTAATCGTAGAAAAATAACTTTTATGTTATAATTCCTACAAGTTTGAACGACATTTAGCTTTAAATACAGGAGAGGGAATGGTAGGAAATCTTAACTGAAACGCAAGATATTATCACCAGACGAAGAGAATTTCTGAGGGGGAGAAAAAAAAAAAAGGATGCTCTACCAGTTCCAAAAATGCAACATGAAACTGGGATATTAACATCGAAGTTTCCCGAAAAGGTTAGCAAGCTATGATAAGAAGCAATGCAACGGTGCTGAAAGCACTACCCTCGAATGAAAATGGTTTTATTGTTTGCCATGCTGGTACAAAAGGCGGATTTTTTCCTGGAGAATTTCCGTAGTTTCGTTCCGAGACGCCTGAAGGGATTATTACAACAATATGAATTCCACAATCTTTTTGAAATGGTTCGAAACGCATTTAATGCCAAACTTACCGGAGCAGTCAGTAATTGTTATGGATTCCATACTAGTAAAAAATGCTGTATAACAAATTGATAAAAAAAAAAAAAATTCAGGACTGGCTTACTCGTACCAATATCAGTTTTGGTGCTGGCATGCTAAATTACTGCAACTGGTCCGCTTTCTAAAATCTAAAAAATGGTTTGCAATTGATGAATTTGCAGCATCTCATAGCCACAAAGTGCTGCATCAACCGCAGTATCATTGGATTATAATCTTATGAAGCTAATTTGGGGTGAAGCAAAAGGCTATATTGCTCATCACAGCGCAAAGTGCACTAAATATTCTATCAAAGCTCTATAAGAAAGGGATTTGAACTAAATAACAGCTGAATTCTGGAAAGCATGTGATGCCCATGTAGATGACTTGTCAGAATGATACTGGGCGAAAATAGACATGATGGATGAACTGACGGATACAAGGATGGAGCATTTCATTATTACATTATGCGAGAGCAGCAATGAAGAACTATCTAGGTATTTAGTCGAATGGTATAAAGCCACTCTCTGATCCCAAATAGTATTTTCCAAAAACGTAATTCATTATAATGTAATAAATGTAACATGATTTCTTATATGTAATGTGTATAAAAATGTAATGCGTTGCAATGTAATATGTGAAGCCATTGTAAGAAAAAATAAATTAAAATGTATCTAGGAAAAGGAGTTGAAAATACAAAAACAGATCAGATCGGCACATGTTTTAGAAGGTAAACTCCTACCATACGGTGATTCTTCTGACAATCCGACGCAGTTTTTCGCAAAAAAAAAAAAAAAAAAAAAAGCTCCAGAAATGTGAATACATACTAAGAAGTGATATGTTGAAATTAATTTATTTTACCAAAGATGGTAGAGTTCTGGGGCACTCAATTGGCTCACTTAGTACAGAAAGCAAAGACATCTCCAGTCCCACAACATTTCGAGGAAAAAAGGAATTTAATTTGAGATGTTCGACAAACATTCTTACTCAAATAAGTGCAATGATGAAAACCCTGAAAGACATTTGCGAACAGAAAAAGAAAATACAGTCAAGAGAGAAAAAAAAATCCCATGCATAAAACACTACATAAGATTGAGGAGCTTAATCGGGGGGAGGGGGGGGTTATTGATTATCTCTGACTTTTTAAGTGCGATCGAAAGATTATTATATGCAGTGGGGTTTCTTTTTTCTCTCGAAAAGGCCAGGGCGAGAGGCTGGCGCTCGTTTACTCTCAAGAAAGTTATGGTCCATAACATAATTTATGTTCTAGGATAGGAAATGCAAGAATATGTATATTTTATGTGGTACGATGACTGCATATTTTGTTAGGAAACCCTTATACCTGTTGGTCAAATAGAAGGTCACACTCCACCAGCAACAAGTTACAAATATAGTTTCGCTCAAAAACTCACTCACTCATTTCACTTATCCCTAAAAAAAAAAAAAAAAAAAAAAAAAACATTCGCCAATTTGATATTTCTTTTTCATGCTAGACTCTAAGAAAATGGATGTTTCAGCGGTTGGAATTCTTTTCCTCAGGTGCTGAATTTGCCATCGGAATTTGTTTGCGACCCACAACCAGTATCCATATATACTAGAGGTGGGACGAATACTAAATTTTCTCGAATCCTTCATATACGAATTATTATAAGAAAAAAAAAAGGAGGGGGGGGGACTTCTACTTAAAATTAAAAGTTTTTAATTGAAGCAAAATTTGAAATCTGTGTTTAATGAAAAACAAATTAAAGAATACAGCATTCAAAAAAATACCCATACTTATTAAGAAGATACAAATGAAATTTAATTAATTTATAATTTACATTTACTAAATTAAGTACACAGCTCTTGAGGTTCATTTCCATTTTCTGAACATAATTTGATAAAAAAATATTTGAGAAACAATTCACATTTTTTATTTACAGGCACAAGATAAATCGCTCCTAAGTATGCGCAAATGCTGTGGTTAGCGATAGAAACTACGTAGGAATAACATAATAAAGCGTGAGAAGCGCTGAGATTGAGAGAAAAATACAGACCGGATAACGCCGAGCGTATACTGATAGCGTGTGCAAGTGAGACGCTGCAGAGAGTTGAGAACTAGAAACGCTGAGCTGTACACAGAATAACTTGAGTCATGTGAACGACGCGGCTCAAGGTCACACCCCCCTCCGTTCTCACGCTTGTTACCATAGTAACAGCTACTGGGAAAGCGATAAAATATGGTAAGTTACTTTTCCCACTATACTTGAGGTATGGTGGCAAAGGCACTGTCCGATGGGTGACGCCAGTCGCTTCGACGGTTGCTCTCTGTGTTTGGCTGAATAATTACTTCACCGTTGCATACGGTTTGGACGTAACGAGCTATTTCAAATAGCTGTGTACACACTGTAGACGATCTTCTTCGATTGTTTTCTAATGTCAGAACTCGTCATGCTGACAAAAATTCGAACAAACATCGCTCTATAACAAGCACCAAACGGCAAGTTTTTTAGGTTAAGATTCGAATGACGAAAAAAGCAAGAAGAATCGAGTTTTCGAATCTCGAATCTTTTTCAAGATTCGCGGGATTCGAATGTCCCATCCCTAATGTATACTTAAGCATCAAACAAATTCACCCCGAATATGATATTCATTCTTTCTTTCTGGTTTTGTCCGAAATGAGAAAAATTATATTTAGGTTCATTTCAACGGTTAGAACATCGTAATTTTAAAAGTGTCTTATCTTAAATAATAAAATTTCTGTCAAATCGAAGAAATGTTAAATATCCTTTGTTACAAGAATATTTAATATTGGTGTTAAAGATGAAAAACACCTAGGTAAATCAAAAGGCTTTCTTTTCTGATACACGATACGCATGAAGAATTCTTTGTCCTTCACCATCACACGACCTCCCACGACCGACTGCAGTAATCTTAAGACAATTTTACACATTGAATCACCAATGCACATTCACGCCAGCTAGACAAATACGAGGTGGGAAAAGGTTGAACTCCCCCTGTGTCGTCTGAAAGTCGTTATCATAGACCTTGACCGACCTTTTGTATTACAGAAATTAGTTTCGTCGAACTTATTGAATACGAAAGTTACGCTTCCACTAATTGCAATTTACATAAAAATGCTTTCAAAATAATCTTCAACAGGGTGACCCTGGAGCGAGAATCGGAACAGGGTCACCCCATTGAAGAATAGGATGATTGGCTAATGCATCACAAAGGAAACTGGCAGATGCCATTTTCAAGTTCTCTGACATATTTCTAAACAAGCATTACTGCTGCTTAACGTACAGCTTTGTCAAATATTGTGCTTTTCCCTCACCTCAAACAACAACATTAACCAGGAGACGATTGACGTCATGATACGAGAAGACCGCCGTATAAAGAGTCCGTTCAGCAAATGCGGTTTGGAGTGGAACGTTCCCAAGAGATTATTCACAACACTCGTGTTTATACAAAAAATTGCTGCCGAATGGGTGCAGCGATGGCTGTCGGAAAACCAACAAAGACATCGATGCCATGGACTGTCAGCAGCGGAAAAGCAAGTCAAGAAGTGATTCTGCTTTTCTGGATATGTTAATCACGTGCGATGAAACGTGGTTTTACCATTACTACCCAGTGACAAAGTGCGAATCATCGCAATAGAGGCACCCAGGAAGCCCTCGATCCAAGGACAAAGCGTAGCCCAGTCGGGGAAAGGTGATGCATCCTTTTTTGTTTGTTTGTTTGTTTGTTTGTATATATATATATATATATATATATATATATATATGCCGGAAAATGAAAAAAAACCCATTAAAAATGGCAGCTGTATCTATGAGATTTATGTCGTAACAACAACTTGTTAAGAAAGGAAAGTGATCACACGTGTTAAGTGATTCAATGCTTATTTTACCTTTTAATGCGTATTACAGTGTACAGAAGATACATTCTAATAAGGTGTTGCACCTCCTCCAGCAGCAATACAAGCTTCCAATCTGGCATGCAATCGGTCGTACAAATGCTGGACATCACGCTGGGGGGTAGCATTCCATGCGCTTTCAAATTGGACTCGTAATTCAGAGATGGTTACTGCCTGCCAGGGTCCGATTAAGTCCCAAACAGGCTCGATTGAAGACAAGTCCGGAGAGCGTGCTGGCCAAGGGAGTTGATGCACAGCCTGAAAAGCATGTTGAGTTGCCCGGGCGAAGTGTGGGCGGGCGTTATCCTGCTGGAATATCGCATTTGGGATCGCACTCAAAAATGGCACGACGACCGGCTGCACGATGTCGCTGACGCACGTACTGCTATTAAGTGTACCCCATACAAACAACAGACTCATACGAGAATGATAGCTAATCGCTCTTCACACCATGATGCTCGGGGTGGGGTCTGTGCGTCGTTGGCGGATGCACGATGATAGAAGCCGCTCACCTTGTCTTCGGACGCGTAAACAACCGTCAGAATCACTAAAGACCACAGATCGCCATTCTTCCCTCCAATAAACTCGGACGCGTAAACAATCGACACTTGTCTTCAGACGCGTAAACAATCGACAGTGACCTGGGGTCAGGGGTAACCGTGCCAGCGGCACGCGTGCCCGTAGTTCTGCTTCCAACAAACGATTCCGTATCGTTCTGGTTGACACCCTTGGTATGACAGAGGATCGAATTTGTGACGCCGTAGCAGTCTGGTCTGCCAACGCTGCCTTCCTGATACACCGATCCTCTCGTGCGCCCGTAACTCTGTGTTGCGCGGAACCACGTCTGCGAGTGTACGAATGTTCCTCTGACCACTGACGCCACCATCTCACTACGGCTCTCGTCCCACTCTGTCCGCAGTTTGACGGCAGGACCAACCTCCTTACCGCAGACAAACTATACGGCTTGGCTCGAACTCCGATAACTGAACAAATGTTGCGCGCCTGCGTCTTCCACGCAGGGTAGCTTCTTCAACGAGCACTGAACAACACACCAGACGAATGACTTCGTTCTGCATGTCCTAGTCCTTAAATACGTGCTGCGTACATTTGCATGTTGTCGTCCGCAGTGACATTATTTAATCCAATGAGATTCCAACTTGGATCATAGTTTCTGCTGCCCTTAAAAATTTACATATTATAATATGACGTTCCTCCCAGCATTCCTTCTGGGTGTTCTTTTTTCACTTTCCGGCAGTGTATATATATAAAACAAGTGTGATATACGGCCCCTGCATTCCACAAGGACAATATCTCACTGGTTCCTACTATGCACGCTTGCTCAAGGATAACCTGAAACCAAAAATGTACGGAAAAGTGGCCTGATTTCGTGCGCACGGTATGGGTACTGTATCAAGACAAGCTCCAGCTGATCGCTTTAACTAAAACTGCCCCCAAATCAATTGCCGATCTGGGTGTGAAAGTGATATTCCATTCACCATAGTTTCCGGATTTCGCTCCCTGCGACCCCATCCCCCCACACTCAAGTCAAGTCAAGAAAGTGTCTGAGAGCCCGACATTTCCAGTCCGATGCTGAGCTAAATAATTCTGTGATGGGGATACTTAACATTATGTCGAAAAAGGACTTCACCATGTCTTGTACTGAAAAGGAAAAATCACACTCTGAAAGGGAATAGCATCAGATAAGCTGTAATAAGCGTGGTTTAGTCACAGCAACTCCAGCCTCAAAACTTTCGGAACAACTCTCGAACGTTATTTGGTATAGTGCGTCGCATAAATATAGAGACAGAACAAATTCTCGAATAAAAAAGAAACAACAACGAGCTGAAATGTACACCTCATATTTATAGCAAAAACAGCATAGAACACGCAGGTGCACAATAGTTTGACGGAAACATAACAATTCCAAAGTACAAAAAAAAAAAAAAACAGAAATACGCTGTCTCAAAAATATAAAGATTTACTAGTTATGCGCACCTCCGGTACGAATAGTGGAGCCGTTGTTCCGAATAACACTGAAAACCCGATTGGGCATGCTGTCCACCAAGTGATGTAAGTGTTCTGGACGGAGTGCGTACCAGCTTCGTTCAATCTGCTCTTTCAATGCCACCACACTTGAGAACACTGCCGTCCATTCGCATACACATCACGGATACCCCAGAGGTTCTCAATAGGGTTCAGATCTGGACTCAGTGCTGGCCAATCCATTACGGTCACATGATGAGGGTTAAACCAGCTTTTCGTTGATGCAGACCGATGGATAGAGGCATTGTCTTGCTGGAACAGATACTCAACACCCGCTGAAGTTTCGGCAAACAATCGGTAGAAGGTGGCTGCTGAGTATGTCCTGATACGTTTCGGAGTTTTGCCTACCTTGCCGAAAAGCGATATCCGTAGTCCCATTGAACGCAAAAGCTCCCCTGACACCATCACAGATCCCCCTCCTTTCTGTCTGTTGAAGAAAGTGCGTGGCTCGCGTCGTAAATCATGCCAATAGCAGTTCCAACCGTCAGGGCCGTCCAGGTTGAACTTTTTCTCATCGGAGAAAATAGTTGTGATCCACTCGTCCGTCCATGCATGTGGCTGCTTGCCCATAACAATCTAGCTTCCTTGTGACGCCGCGTGAGGTATGGCAGACGGCGCATTTTACGGAGCACAATGTTGCGACTTTCCTTGATTCGTCGATGACACCAACAGTCCGAGAAACTTGACGTAGTGATAACCTTTGGGATGAAACTAAACGCATGATGGCAGGATCATCTCGTTTGGTTGTTATTCGAGACCTTCCAGGCCGTTTTCTGGCAGTTAACGCACCGCGTTTCGATAAAGTCTTATAAATGACTGCCCTACTCCTCCCCATGGCTTTACAAATTTTTGCTAGAAGCAATCCATTTGATCTCAGTCTCCAAATCTTCTGCACCTCCTCACCAAAAAGTTGACTGTTACGTGGCATTTCGGCAAATGAATGTCTGACAGCAGGTCCGCTGTCTTTTGTAGGCTGGACCGAATTACGGCCCATGCGCGTGCGTACAACATGCTAATTTGTACATCTCATTTGCATGTGGCTACTTCACAAAGTTGTCTTTATACACTGCTGGCCACCCAAAATGCAACACAAAGAAGGAAGCATCCGGTTGGCCTGAAATTCGCAGCATGCGTCGCCCGCGAGAGGGCATGCAAACGATTAGCCTTGCAGGGCATATGCAAATCATGTGAGACCGGCACTCCACCGAGAAGCACTATAAGAAGGGTGCACAGAAGGCGGGGTGTAAGTAGTGGAAGTGTGTTGTGCTGCCGGACCTGTGTCTGCGAAGCTTCCTGATGCCTCGTCGCAGAATACGGCAGTCATTCCAGCACGTTTCAGAGTTCGACCGAGGACGAATAGTGGCTTATCGCGACAGCGGTTTATCGTACCGGGACATCGGCGCCCGTGTGGGACGACATCCAGCCACAGTGAGGCGAGTATGGATTGGGTGGGTGCAGGAGGAACGGACGGACCGACGTGAGCGATTGCCGCGGCCGCGGCACACTACCGAACGAGAGGACCGGCATGTTGTGCGGCGGGCATTGACAGCTCGCACCGCCACATCACGAACGTTAGCGCTGGAATTAGGGTGTGTTGCGCAACAACCTGTGTCAGCACGTACCGTTCGACGTCGTCTGCAGGAGCGGGGACTTGCCGCACGGCGCCCACTGCTCCGATTACCATTTTCGTTACACCACCGGCGCGTGCGGCGGCAGTGGGCGGTTTAACGCCGCACCTGGACGACGGAATGGCACGACATTGTCTTCTCCGACGAATCCCGCTTCTGCCTGCAACACCATGATGGTCGGGTCCGCGTGTGGCCGCACCGCGGCGAGAGAACGTATGACGCCTGTATTATGCATCGCCATACCGGTCCCTCGCCTGGCGTTATGGTTTGGGGCGCAATTGGATATGACACCCGCACCCCTCGGGTACGCATTGCCGGTACACTCAACAGCCACCGCTACATCTCCGACGTTTTGGAGCCTGTAGTCCTGCCTTACCTGCAGGACCTGCCAGCGGTCACATTTCAACAGGACAATGCGCGCCCGCACGTGGCACGCATTGTGCAACAATTCTTCACGGCTCACCAGGTGTCACTGCTGCCGTGGCCCGCCTGTTTTCCTGATGTGTCGCCCATCGAACACGTCTGGTCGCTGATCGGCAATCGAGTGGCTCGGCAAGCACCACCCGCGGCACGCCTGATGAACTGTGGCAACGGATGGAAGCAGCCTGGACCGACATACCCCAAGCCCACATCCAAAGCCTCTTTCGTTCAATGCCGCGGCGCGTAGCTGCCGTTATTGGCAGCCATGGGGGGCCACACGAACTATTGATGTCTGCGTGTTCCGTAAGTAGCACGGGCCTGTAACCTCAATCGTTTCATCTTTGTATCTGTTGTTATGTGTCCAGTAAATCTGGCTTTGCTATCTCGTGTCCTTCTTGGTGTTGCATTTTGAATGGCCAGCAGTATATTTATGAGACACCTAAAATTACACCTGTGGTGTTCTTTTCACACAATCCGGTCATCTCGACGGATCAAAACGTTTGTTGTAGGGTTATGTGTAATTAGGTACCACTTCAGCTTCCTACCTATATTCGCATTGCGTTCACGGCGCAAAGTCGGCTGTCTATATTTATGCGACGCACCTTATTTGAACATAAACAAACGCATCACTAACGGCGGCCACATTTTGCTCTGAATACACAGACAATACGTACTATGCAACCTGTAACAGTATAACATCGGATTGTGTCTGCATGAAGACTGGGGTGTATTTTTTCAACTTAGCGGAGTTACAGGATATCAGTTATTCTGAATTTCAAGCTCTTAGAATGGAAAGAAAGAAATCTGAGGACAGAGCATGAACACCATAATCAGTTTTAGCTAGGACGTTAACGCTTTCACCACATGACCGCTGGAACTATAATTATAGGGAAAGGACACAAAGAATTTAGAATCGGATGGAGGATAAAAAATAGTCAAATGGCAACAGCATATTTTTGCTCTTGTTATATGAGATGCTTATGGAAACCAGCAAATAATTTACGACTACATAATTATGAACTACACATTGTTGTCCAAGATTACTTAGACTTAAAATTTCCTCTCATTTAAAAAAGCCAAAGCTACTAGAGCATACGGTGAGATACTTTTCGAAGCTCAAAAATAAAAACGCAATGCTATTACAGCAACTGCCACTCACTGGTACCGAAGAAGTACTATTACTGTTTCTCAATGTGAAAAATTTCCTCCCTGTGTTCTAAATTACTTTATGTGGATAACTATGGTGAGAAAAAACAACTGTTTTCTAGATGTTCAGCTGGCACATACGACAACACCTATTCCCTTTCGCTTAAATCTGTAAAGAGCGAACTAATAGAAAAGAGTACAACGAATATTAGGGAACTTTGTCTCGCAGTTTCATTCCATCGTTGAAATCGGCCACCACCCTTGGTTTACACAAAGTGCGGCTAGTTTTGTGCCATAAGGAAGATAATGTATGGAACATAATGTATCGTTCATAATTCTGTGGTCGCAAATTATATGCAGGTTTTGCGGTTTTCATAAGCATCTGATAAAAGAAGAGCGGAAAATGCTGTTGCCATTTGATTGTTTCTTATCCTCTTTCTGATCAATACTAGCCGCATCAATATTAACTGCTTGCTAGTTTCTTCTCTGCTCGACGCATCCGCTAGTTTTGCACAAAAGCGTTGAAGCAGGTACAGATTATTACAGATCAAATCGGAATTTAATGCTTTCTTTGGCTGCTCTCAATAAGCACTTTTAAAGTTTCACGGATTTCGTATGAAATGGTAGTACACAAGTTTCCGGGCGTTCATGAACATTTTTTTTTTGTTTCGGGTTTTTTGCGACAGAAGTGAACAACTCTATGGGCTGTAAGCAGTCACCCGTTCCTAATTTGGGGCCACTGGCTCCAGGAAAGGGATAGAACCAGTACCGTAAGACAAACACAACACCCATGACTCATTCGGGACAAGCACCCGGTTCCGCTCGGAGGAACAGTCAGAACTTCAAAAGAGCATTTATTTACAAAAAAAGACAACATACAAACACAAATTTTCACCGGGAAAAAAAATTGCACAATAACTCACCGGCAACGACAATAACAACACACAATCAATATCGCAATAAACAGAGTACTCTACAGGAAGAAGCAGACGACATCAGAGCAAGTTGAAGAATAACACACGGCAAGATAAAAAGAAAACAGTTGCACAACAAACAATACATACAGGACAGACCACTAATGAAGCAAGGCGGTAAAGAAAAGTCAGCCGAGTTTGTCAAAACTGTCAAGGGAAAAAAAAACACACACACACGGTCCGACAACAAGCTGCAGCCGAAAAAAAAACAAAACCTGGTAGTTCGGAGAAATGCGTTGACAAATGGCTGTAAGCCGACGAACAACAAAAATTTACATTTAAAGCGTATCTCGGTCAGTAAGACCGACAGCAACACAGAGAAAAAAACAACCACTAGAAACTAACACCCCGTACCATTAACACAACACACAAAGCACAATATTCAAATAACACCAAGAAATTAACACACAATGCACAATATACAAATAGCACCATGAACACAATAAAGAATGCACAATACACAAATAACACCATGAAAACTTTGTGAAAAAGAACACAGGAGTTAAACTTGCAGACAAGCATCACCACCAAATAAATTCGGGTCGAAACAGTGAATTCGCACTGTATGCACAGCACTAACCACAAAAATAAACACCGATTACACAAACAAAATCAAGAAACACGTCGGTAAGGTTCAGAACCAACACAAAAAAAAAAAAAACCCTCGGTACCACGCGCCAGCAGTACCCGTTCAGCAAGAAAAAAATTAAAACAAAAAAATAAAAACAACCACAACATTAAACACAAAACCGTGCGACAGTAAACTGTGTGAAACCGACGAGTAATAAATATAAAATAGGTGAACGACACCAAAAGCAAACTAGAAAAAAAGCCGACACTTGAGCAACAAAAAACAAAACAAAAACACATCAGACAATGTGCATGCCACAGCAAAAATGCAATCAACATCAACAAAACAACATAAAACACCTTGGTAACAGTAAACAATAAACAGAAAATACCAAAACGCTTAGCCGGCACACAAAAAAGTTTGTCGACCAACGGCTTGAGGCCGACGGAAAATAAAATAAAAGAAAAGAAAAAGTCAGTAAACGCTACCGACAACAAATTAACGGGAATGTGTGTGCACGGAAAGCAACAAGAAGATAAACTAAAGGAGACACTAACCCACTGACACAGATCTACGGTATGTACAAAAATTATGCACTAAACAAAAAAACACCAATCAAAAAAAAAAATAAATATAAATATAATAAACTCTGGCTATGGGAGGAGAGCAATAATGCCTGCAGAAACATGAAACCATGACAAATATGGAGACCAGAGAGAGAAAAAGGCAGGCACATCCTGCCGAACCCGCGCCATGTCATACTCAAGTTGGAGGACCGATCTGATGGATGATCGGTACCTCCTGCACAAAAACACCCGGGCCGGATGATAACGCCGGAGAGAAGCTCGATCCACGCTTGAGTGGTAAAACAAATAAATCGTCAACTTCGCTTGGAGAATGATGAATGCACAAACAGAACTGTGGACATCTACAGGGGAGAATGGCGTCGGAGGAAATAAAAATGGAACATTGTATGAGGACAAGGGCAAACTTTGGAAAGAAGGGAAAACATAATCGAAAACAAGGGCTGCAACACCAGACAAGAATCATAGGAATGTGACACATCACCAAGTGTAGAACAAAAGAAGCAAAGCGGGGAAGCCAAATGACGAAAACGATGAAGGGTACGCGGAGTGAGCAACCGACGGTGTAGGTGCAGCCAATGAATGTCTCGGGCTTTCGGGGAAGCCAGGGAAGTCGATGGATCACTCCATGTACCTGGAAGATCTGTAGCTGAAACAGAAGGAATTGCTAATGGAGCTGTGAAATTGGTAAGAAAATGCGAATAAAGAAGCTTGGCTGTAACTTGATGGGGTAAAAATGGAGAATCGTTTAAGTAGAGAAGAAAGGGAAGACTGAGCGACGGGGCGGAAGACTGAATGAGGCCAATAGAATTGACAAGTAAAGGATAAAGACGAATAAGACAGGATTGAATAAGACAGAACTGTGCACGATGCTGAGGGGTATCAAGTAACAGAGGGGAAAGGCGATCAAAAGATTTCCAGTGAAGAGAAGAATCAAAAAGTTGAGAAACCTGAACGACGCCACTTGCAAACCAAGTGGAGAAGTTCGGGTACTGAGAATTTGGAGAACGAAGGGCAGAGGAGAAGAAAAGTGGTTCCGCAAGGAGATCGTTAGTCGAAGCTGGGGGAGGCGGACTGGACATAAGGAGTGCCAGAGGGAGAAAACGGTACGGTAAGTAGCGGGAAAGTGATTGGGAATAAGTGGAAAGAGGTCCATGCGGATAAAAGTAGCCAGAGAAAGAAAAGGACTTCGTGGAAAGAGCAAAGTGTCAATTATAGTAATCGAAGAACCGCAAGGAAGGGAAAAAATCCTCAAAAAATGTTGGAGATGGAAAGCGTTCGATTTAAGGGACAAATCCGGAAGGGCAAGACCACCAAAAGAAACCGGAAGGACAAGCGTGGATCGATGAACCCAATGTACGACATCCCAAATAAAATTTGTAAAAAGACATTGAACGTGACGAAGAAAGAGGGGAGGAGGGAAATGAGCAAACCAAGTATGAGAAAGGGCCGGAAGAAGAAAAGCGGAAAGAAGATGCGACCTGCTAAAAAAGAAAGAAACGGTTTCAAACGGCGAAAAGGGGCAAGGCGTCGATTCATGTCCTGCACCAAAGGGGACCAAGTGGCGGCAGCAACCGCCACCGGGTTCCCGATGAATACTCCAAGAAGTTTGATGACCGTGGTCGACCACCGGGCACCCCAAGGGCGGTCGCCGCGGGACGACCACGAGCCAGCCCACAAGCCAACAGAATTAGAGGTATTAAGGGCCGCACCTGAAATTGAAGCATACTCAGTATAGGTAGATAAAACAACACCAAAAGCCTGTTGGGAACGTAAAAAAAGAGTAAGGTCGTCCGCATAGGCCGACAAAACCACGCGATGGTGCCGTGTGGAGGCCACACCACGCGGAATGCCTGCCAGCAAACGAGATCGAAGGGAAATAAGAAGTGGTTCAAACGTGAGGGCAAACAGTTGACCCGACAGGGGACAACCCTGCCGGATACCGCTTGCAAAAGGAATAGCAGCCGTCATAAAAGAAGAGGTCCGAACACGAAAGGAAGAATGGGAATATAGATTGGAAAGTGCCTGACAGAAAAGGGAAGGAAAGCCAAAGTGACGAAGAACAGAGAAAAGATAAGAATGATGGACAGAATCGAATGCTTGTTTCTGATCTAGGTTAAAAATAGCGAGAGGTTCAGAAAGACGGGAAGCAAGAGAGTGTAAATCACGGATGGTAGTGATGTTAGTTGCAATCGAACGGGAAGGGATCGTATAAGTTTGGTCAGGATGAATAATAAATTGTAGAACAGGGTTAAGGCGAAGAGCCAGAATTTTTGCAAAGATCTTGTAGTCGGTGTTAAGAATCGAGATGGGGCGCCAGTTAGATAGAAGACCAAGATTACCAGTTTTAGGAATTAGGCGGAGAAGAGCAAAAGCAAAGTCAGAAGAAACGAAAGTCGAAGAAGAAAAGATCGAGTTGAAACAAGCAACGAGAAGAGGAAGCAGAGCAGGAAGAAAGGTTTTATAAAAGAAAGTGGAAGACCGTCAGCCCCAGGGGCGGAGCGGTCATTCAGACTAGAAACGGCAAAACGAACCTCCGAGGGAGAGATCGGTGAAACCAAGGAGGGGGAAAAAAAGACGGGACCTGAGGAAGATGTGATAATAATGGAGAATTCTCTGCAGGCGGCAGGACCCGCAATCGAAACCGATCAGTGAAGTACTGAAAAGTTCGATCACAGATCTGCACTGGATCAGAAACAGTTGAGCCATCTGGAAGCGAGAGAAAAGAAATGTTGGAACTCAGAGCACGGTGGGATTCAAGATGTCGAAGGTGTTGAAACGGGTCATCATGAAAATGTAACTTGGAAAACTTTAACCGGGTAAGAGACGAAGAAGCAAAGGAAGATAGAATGCTATGAAGTTGTGATTGAAGAGCTGCAAACGATGGATCTGAAGGAGAAAGAAAACTGTAGTTTACGGTGAAGAATAGTTAAATCATGAAAGCGGTGAAAACGGGACGAAAAAGAGAACTGACGTGCAAACGATAGGATAGAAAGTTTGGTGGAAAGCCACAGAGCTGCTGGGTCAACCGTGAGAGGAAGTTCAGAAATGGATGAAGAAATAATCGAACGAACTTCGGCCTGAAACGTGGGATCGGAAAGGAGAAAATCATCGAGAGACCAAACCGGGGAGGGGGGACAGAGAAAGAGGACAAAAATATTTCCAGAAGAACAGGACGATGGTCGGAGGAAACAGAAGGATGATAGGTTACTTCAACAAGGAAGGAGTGGAGGAAACTAGAAACGTAAAACCGGTCGAGACGAGCCGCAGCATGCGCTAAGGCGGCCGGAGGAAACCATGTGAATTCACGGGACAGAGGGTGGATGGTACGAAATGCGTCAATGAGACAAAAATTACTAACTAGTTGAGACAGTTGGGAGGAAAGGTTAAGGCGACTCTCCCCGGAACCATCACGGTCAAGACCCGGTTGGAGAGTGCAGTTGAAGTCACCACCAATAAGAACGATTTCAGAAGGAGGAATTTGGGAAAGAAGGGAAATCAAATGCGAAAGAAGAGCATCAGCATCAACCGATGATTGTTGCATATGCAAATTGAAAACATGAAAACGACGGGAAAGATAACTAAAGGAGATACCTTGAAAGGAGCCCAGCAGACTCTGTGACTCAACGATATCTGAAAGAAGAGAATGAAACCGAGTACGGAATGCAATCGCTGTACCGGACCCAATGTGCGTCCGGTAGTTGTGATAAAAGCGTAGGGCCAGCGTCTCCAGCAGGAATACCCGGTCGCCAAGGAACAGTTCGTCTCCTGGAAGAGGAGGATATCTGTCCTCAGGAAACGAACGTCTTCGAAGACCAAAGCATTCGCAGCTGAAGACGCAAGGCCTCTACAGTTAAAGCAGAGCACATTTAGGGAAGGCATCACTGGGGCGGCTGCATCCAACCTTCCAGTTCTGCCTTCAAAACTTTAAGTAAATACGCCAACCGGCGAGCGTACTGCTCTGTCCCGGATGGCAGATCAACATTTAATAAGAACTCATGCAGGAACGTCAGTTGGGTTAGCATCTCCGGAAGGTGAGAGAGTTTACTTGCTATACAAGGGAGAGTAATCAATTTCGCCCGTCTGGGGCGAGTAATCAAGGCATACAGATCTGTGAATGAGAGGGGAGTTAAGGGCACCTCAATGTCAGCAAACATAGAGGTGATGTCAACCAGAGAGGGGGCAGGAGAGTCGTCATCAGATTCAACAAATAAAGTTTCTTCAGAATCGGGATCGGTAACGTCCATGGAATCATCGTTCGGCAAACAGGTAAAACGGTTGTAGATGGAAACTGAAGAAGTAACAGGAGCCGGTCCAGGTGAAGGTGACGAGGATGTAGCCGTCTTCCTGGATTTCTGGCGGTCCGAGGAACTCGCACGACGGTTCGCTGAGCCAGGGGAGTTTTGCCTCTTGGTCCGCTGAACCTTGGGGGTGGAGGCCCCTTCAGACGCTGGCAACGGTGGAAATTCCTGCAGGTCAGTGGATGCCGAAGCAACACGGACCACTGGAGGTGATACGACAGAGGTGGAACCAGGATCGGCAGCTGGAACAGATTGAGTGGGGAGGGTGGGGCAGAGTCCCAGCTGGAACAGCAGCATCAAGTGATTGAGTTGGAACAGTAGCAGCTGTGGAATGTGGGCATGCCGATGCAAGGTGACCTTCACCCTTGCATCGGAAGCACTGAACGCCAGCAAACAGATTGAAAATGTAGGTCCGGGTTTCAGTTATGAGTTCCAGGGTGGTTGGCCGGTTAACTATTGCTTGTGGGGTTGGAAAGATGACTCTGTATTGACGACGACCGCCCTGAACATGTTTCAGGGGGAGTCGCGAGCAGCAGCTGGGAGGTACTTTGTGGTACCAACCACTCGCCCCATGGTGTTAAGGGCATCAATTAATACCGAGTCAGGCACAGCTGTGGGTACTGGAGACAAGGTGACAGTCACTGGTCTTTGAGCTGCTGCAACTGGTTGGAGATGTACGGAACCAATGTCCAAGCCAAAAGCAAGGATTTTGTCCACTGCCTGTTGATGAGTGAAGTGCACGACAACACCCCCTCCCAAGCGGATAATAGACACAATGCTTTCTCCGGGTACAACTTTAGAAATAGCATTTAAATATTGGGGGAGGGGGGTGTCGCGCAGAGCAGGAACAAATACACTTAAAAGTAAGGCAGACGAAAGTTCCTTACCTTGAGGAGAGTCGAGTGGTAATGTTATCCTTAAAGCGGAAGCAACACGTGTAAACTCTGGTCGCGAAGACACAGAAGCACTATGTAAAGTAGAAGTCGCACTCACAGCCGCGGCGAACGAACGAGACACAGGAATAGAAGAGCTGGGTACCTCTGACCCAGCCTCCGGCACATTTGTAACCAGCGGTACAGTTGGCGACGAAACCACAACACTATTTGACTGAACACCATTCATGGTGGTCACGGAAGATACAGACGACGAAGAAAGCGCAGAGGAAGGAGATATAGACGGGTATATGGCACTCATGCTGGTGGAGGTAGTAGCCAGCCCGGCTACTAACCCTCGCGGCTCGAGCGTTGCAGCTTGCAACACTCAAGAACAGGCAAAAAACGAAAAAATAAGCACGTACAGCTTGTACGCCTCACTACTTGCGAGGAAGGAACTCAGGTAATAACAACACACGAACTGTCAAAGAACAAACGCAAAAAACCCACAAACTTCACACGAAACTTCTAATACTGGCAGGAGCTCGAAAAAATGCGACTGATCAGTCAGAAGCCATCGCTTAGACCATTGCTCCAAATTAGCGGTGAACCGTTATTGATCGATGTTAACACTTATTTTCCTGGTTGACACACAACACATTCTTTAGGTGCTCTGTTATGTATCCATTACCGACACTACCGACGCAATTTGATTCTCCCGCACTACTTACTACGTGGCTTTTCAGGCCGTGTAGTGGCGCTTTCTATGATTGAGCGAGTGCACCGCCCTACAGAATCTATTCAACATGATGTCAACATTTTTGTTCAGAGTTGAAGAAATATTCTTCTCATAATATGTGGTAAATATATCATGATAATTAACACAGCAATCGGACATCGCCGAATTGACTGTAATTACTGTTTCACACGTGAATTAAATCACATCAGAAAACTTGAAAACTTCATCGTTCCCGCTCCACGGCGATGAAATTTTCAAGTTTTCTGATGTGATTTAATTCACGTGTGAAACAGTAATTACAGTCAATTCGGCGATGTCCAATTGCTGTGTTAATTATCATAACATTTTTGTTCTTTTATTTTGTCATTGATGTACTCAGCTTTTCCCCTACTGAGCATACCATATCCAAGATTTCCTGGAATATCGTATCCGAGGGTGTACAGATCCAGCACGTACACCTTGCGTACCCAGTTGGAATTAAAATGGTGGAACATGTCACAGGATACTATTTAGGGCGTGTACTGTGTCGACACTAGAACGCTGAGTGTACACAAGAGTTGAGCCCTTAACTGGACGGGGTTAGGAAGCATAACAGCATCCATGCCACGGATTATTATTATTATTATACGGTAATCGTCAGATACTAGACTCTTATTGTGCCACGTTTTAAATGATTTCCATAGACCGACTGCATCATAGCATTGCAAGTTCTGTACCCATGAGTGTAATTCACCTAACAAGTCACCCCCCCCCCCCCAATTTTTTTATGGCTTTTCCACACTACATGTGAAATTCCGTAAACTATAGCTTCCATCTTTAAAAAAAAAATTCCATATTTTCCAAATAGCACGGATTTCTTTTTCACACATTTTACATTTTAATACAACAAAAACCCCGCTCTTAAGTGCAACTCTAAAGAACTAAGAAAAAAACAAAACAAAACATACCAACGAACAGTTCGTTTCGAAAAAAAAAAAAAAAAAAAAAAAAACCGAAGGAGTAGTTTCTCGTGGCAAATATTTTATGATCCAGCGCCAGTCATTTTCACCCCGTATCCGCAAGTTATTCTATAAGATGAATCGACCAGCCTACTCCCTAATATGACTCCCATCTTGGAGCAACAGTAAGCAGTGGATGCCGTAGAGGGACCTGTGACAACCATTTCCCTAACCTCACAGAGCTTCTTCCCCCAGCATCTTTTTTTTAATTTCGTGCTTTAACGACCACCATGCGCAACAAGCAGTCCCAAATTTAGGGTCACTAGTTCCAAACAGCTCAGCAGATCTATGTTCTTCAAGGCCAATTATACAAGACCCCAAAACAAAGTTTCATTTTAGAATGGGAATAATTGTAACTACACTAACAGCTAATTAAATTATTGCACATTGATGCAATAATTTAATTAGCTGTCAGTGTGGTTATAACACTTTCACTAACGTTCAGTAAAAAGGCATAGCATCCCTTTAGCAACGAATAACGGCAAATTGTTTTAAAGAGGAAATGATTCTATTGGTAAATTTTGGCCTGATTGATTGCAGCTTGTTGAAAGGCCTTTTTTTTTTTTTTTTTTAAATTAACGCGTGCTTAAGACACTTAACCATAATAGGAAAGTGTACAACGATATAATTTAATTAGTCAAACGTTCGCAAAGCGTTTTCAGATTATGCCGCTATCACCGCTGCAATCGAATACTGAGTCATCAGATAAAAATGATTTAATAAAAAGCAACATAGTGCAAATCATTCTTTTTCACGTTTACAGTTTCAATTACAAAATTTGTTTTAAAAACAAAATATGGAAAAGTAATTTTGTGGGTGCTCAAACCAATTTTTTTAAGCAAAAAATATCCAAAGGAAAAAGTTCACTTTTTTTACAAGAATTTCTGAAAAAAAATTAAATATTAAGATAGTAAATCAAAAAATATGAATGCGGGAACGAAAATTCGACAGCTGGCTGCTATGCTTTTTAAACCGGTGTTTTGGAACTACTATGTAGTTTTACACACCAACTCCGAAAATCCATGCCTTTTTTGAAATTTACGGTAAGATTAATCGCTTCATCAGCAAACTCCCTCTGCCGCGTAATATTTTCTCCAAAATTTTCGCAGAGAAAATATTGTACATCTTGCTTCATAATGTATGAATTCTCCTGAACTGTGATACTTAACTAATATTTTACGACATCACTCGAAGTTTTCTACTCATTCTTCAGCAGTTCTCTAATTCAGTAAACATATCGAAAAAAAAAAAAAAAACCTCCCAAAAAACGTTCTCTGCTCACTCCTCAGCAGTTCTTTAATTCAGCCAATATATCAAGGGGGGGGGGGGTTCAACTCCAAAGGGAACACTTTTTTTTCACCACCATCAGATAATAGTATTTATTTCTTTTAAAACGCACGCAAGACAAAAGGTTTATAAAGCAAATGGGGAAATTCAAGGTTGGAAGAACTTTTCGAAACTGATTACAAAGCAACCGATACAATTACCAATCTAACACAGAAACAGTTTGCGAACATAAACCGGAATATACTTTTTCTGTTATCAAGAAGTCGGCACCACAAAATTAGAGTGCTGTAAACGTTAATAATATGGGAGGAAGGAGTAAAGGGGGACTGTGAGAAAGCAAATTAGGGATTTCCAGTCAGCTTATTTTCCATCTTAATTATGTGCAGCATGAGAAAGAGGGGGAGACTGAAAAGGGAGTGCTTGGAGCAAAGATGAGAAGAAGAAAAAAAAAAAAAAACTGCATCATTTAAATACACGCTGCAGAGGGAAAAAGAAGCCCGTGATGCTGGTGCGGTTGAAGTTTCGTATTTCGTAACAGGGTAAAAACTCCCGCATAGGACTAGCATTTTCATTATGAGAGTTTTTTCTCAACCACATGAAAAAATTGTTTTGTGTGATAAAAACATCATACCATCGACCTTAAACCAACACATATAGAACTCGTAAATCTGAAAATAATAATAATAAACTTTGGTGAAGGAATAAGTACACTCGAGTTTCACTCACCATAAAATTAATCTTACATGCGTGCACTTACGAAAAATCATAAACAAAGCCAAATTCCAGAGTAAAATATGAACACAGAATGTGCTAGAAAAGCTGCCATGACTGCGAAAAAATAAGCAATAAATGATCCACATTTCGTGAAGAACAGCTGTTCTTACACTCAGTACGGAATCTTCCAACTACATATTCATGGTGACATCCCAAAAGCTCAGTAACGTATTACGCTGTATCAAGGCAAGAAAACCACAAACACACACAACTGCTATTACAGAACAGGCAACAACTGATTAGAGGTGCACACGTTTAATGCCACTAATAAAGTTCATTATTTACAAGAAATTTTCGGAATAGCCTTACCTTTCTTTCAGTCATCGCATAAATATAATTCTTCGCCTTGTCGAACACGATATCTGCGTTCACAGGGCTTCCTTCCTCAATTACAATGTCATTGTACTCAGATGCCTTGGTTACAGTTTCAACGACAGCCTAAAAAAACAAGTACGTAATGAATTAAAAAATGATGAAAATTAGCATTAAAAACAGCTTATAGACACAAATTATTGCTCCCAAACACATTTAATTTTTTCTACTTATCCGTTCCTTCCTTGGACTTTTTTAATGCACGATCTACATATGGCAATAATAGTTAGGAATTCAGTTTATTGGCGTTTCTCCAAAAAAGCACCCTGATATACACAGAATACATACGCGTGGGCATAGCTCCTTTCAGCGTGTACTTATCGTTCATGGCTATCAGAATGTTCTTCACCCTGATGCAGGATCGAAGAACAATCCGTAACCTCTTGTTCTGGTTTGGCACACTAATAACAAACCTTCACAATTGCTCTGATTGGAATCTTAGCTTCATAGCATCCAATCCACAAGAAGTTACACAGTTCTTTCTTAATACGGATTTTTACAAAATGAGTCTCAAACTTCAGAAATAAGTCTCCTCACTATCTGCCCTATAAACTTCTCCATAGGGTATCAGGGCACTATAAATCGCAGAGTCATCACCTCCACAAGCACAATTTTAACGTAAACAGTCTTAAGAACTGTACCGCGTTAGATGTCAGTTCAAAGCCCGAATAATCAGTTAGTACCAGCTACCTTATCAACCAAGCTCTCATACGCAAAGATAATGTTAATGCTTGGACATTATCTTCGAACCATTCCTGCACAATACGGATTTTGCGACACAGGCCATTGTTTTTTGTTTTTTTTTATTGGAGGTTTAACAACCACCATGAGCAACTCAATGGGCTGTAAGCAGTCGCCCGTCCCTAATTTAGGGCCACTAGTTCCAGGGAAGGGAGAGAGCCAGTGCCGTCAGACGTAAGACAAACACAACATTCATGCTTCACGGGATTCGAAACCGGACCCATCTCGGACGAATGATCATTTTTTTTATTGGAGGCTTAACGACCACCGTGAGCAACTCAATGGGCTATAAGCAGTCGCCCGTCCCTAATTTAGGGTCACTGGTTCCAGGGAAGGGAGAGAGTCAGTGCCGTAAGACAAACACAACATCCATGCCTCACGGGATTCGAACCCGGACCCCGTTCGGACGAAAGATCAGAGGCCGTCGCTTAGACCACTGGGCCACCGGGGCGGCCACGAATGATCATAAGCCAGCGCTTAGACCACTGCGCCACCGGGGCGGCCATTGTCTTTTTGAAGAGTCCAGAGCCATAGGGATACACTGTTACTATGAAGGGTAACACTATGTCCGAAACAATGTCTAAGTTGGATTACCTGGTGAGAGTGTGTACAGCGGGGATAAGGAATAACAATTCTCATATTTTGATACTGTCACAGCCGGCCTGTTACTGTCCAACCATGCAGTCTGGTTGCAGCACCGAATATGGACATGTCCAGTGGCATGTTCGTGATGGAACATGGAGCGGCCTCGTTCATTTCGTCGACAACTCATTTCGTCGCCACTAATATGCAAACAGTTGATTCCTAAAAAACCGAAAAACGGTTCATAACCACCAAATTTGGTATACTATCTCATGGTACTCTCTTACACCGTACACGATTTTTGGAAGGGGTCGGGGCCCGGGGTCAAGGGGCCCCATACAACATTTTCGTAAAATCTACAGTTTTCAATTTAGAACCACCAAATTTGGTATACTATCTCATTGTACTTTTACACCAACTCAGAACATAGACGAAAGTGGTCGGGGCCCGGGGTAAAGGGAGCCCTTTACAAAATTTTCTCAAAAATTTTTATTTTTTACTTAAGAACTGCAACACAATTCTGCACTCCAATACCCTATCTGCGGTCTAAGTTAGAGTACCATGATATAGTATACCAAATTTGGTGTTCTAAATTGAAAACTGCAGATTTTACGAAAATTTTGTATGGGGCCCACTTGACCCCGACCCCTTCCGTCTATGGTCTAAGTTGGTGTAAGAGTACAATGAGATAGTATACCAAATTTGGTGGCTCTGAACTTTTTTTTCGTTTTTTTTTAGGAATCGACTGTTTGCATATATAGTGTCGACGAAGTGGCGTCGACGAAATGAATTGTTGACGAAGTGAACCAGACCCACATGGAGTGATCGGACTCGATGACTCTCTGCCAGCAGTCTAACATCCAGTCACGGTGTTACAGTGCCAACCAACCACTGTTCACCTGTACTGTCGAAAAGTGATGATCTCCCTACCCTTTCCTGGCACTTGGGTGGATGAATGCCCCTTTTCGGCCATTCCCGCCACACTTCTAGGGCGGCGATCGAACAGTAAACAATCATTGCGGTTGCTGAGTCTGGACCCCGCGCTCATCGAACCGATAACAATTCGGCGTTAAAACCCCCAGTCCTTCCTTTTCCCAATTGCAAGGGCGTCGTCATGGCGAACTGACATGCCCTGCCCATGTTGTTTATATAAAAATATTCCGCGTCTGTCGGTGATCTGGCCTCCCTAACTATTATAGGGTATATATATGCCACTTACGAACTTTCAACAGACTTGTATTTTGTTTCTAAGAGAAAAGCCTGTATCGATAAAATACTCCCCCCCCCTAAAGCAAAGCTAGGATTATGGCAGTGAATTTTGCTCACTGCTATTCTACAAGAGGCAGCAAAATCTTGCAGGGGCAGTTGGGGGAAAGATGCAACTCGATGAAGGAACTGGTGCCACTGGAGAATTTTACAGATGAAAAGACTGAAGAGATCATTACTTCTGATATCTTCCTCTATTTGGGTTCACTCCCTGGTGGCTTCAATCCCTGCATGCCATCAACTTCAACAGACGACACACACATGTTTGCTTTAGGGAGTTCAAATACGGATTAGGCGACCGCTCTAAGATTCTTTTCATTTCCGTTTTGTGTATTTTGTAGCCATTTATTTCTTGACGTTCTCGGGGTCGGAAGGAGGGGGTCGGATTCGTGGAGCAATCGTATAAATCGACCCCTGAATGACAAAATTCGTGCCGTTCAGTAAATGGAATGGGAAATGTTAGCGCGAGCCTTCTACAACGACACAATCCTGGTGTTCTTCGAGTTTTGAGCATCAAATTCTGGGCTGGCTTTCATGGCAGACTATACTTCGTCTCGAAAAATTGTTAAATTGATATAAGATGAAATCTCTGTCAGTCTATCCTTCGCTCACATACACAACCATCTAGATGGCGCAGTAGTCCGAGGCACTGGCTTGTGGACATTCGTCCGAGATGGGGACCGGGTTCAAGTCGCGAATGAAACATCGGTGGCGTATTTGTCTTACTGAACTCTCCCCTACCTGGAACCAGTGACCCTTAATTAAGAACGGGCTACCTGCTTATAGCCCTTAGAGTTGTTCATATATATGGCGATCGCTGAAACACACACACATAAATGCTTTACGCAAAGGGTCATTTTGAACTGGCAAATTTTTCTCAAGCACAGTAAGTAATGCTTCCTTTCGATACAGTTCATAACAATTTTTTTGTTTTTTTTTACTTTTTAAAGTCTTAGTCAAGTCATATCCCATCAGATGATGAAGGCCGGTGGTATTCTTACAACCTAGAACATATGCCTAAGGAGACTTCGAAACTTTCGAAAATAACCGAGGATGTTCCGGAATATCGTTGTTCAATTTCTTAGCACACAAAACGTCCGAAGAGCTTTGTATTGTAATATTTTTTTATTTGGACGCTTAACGTCCGCCATTAGTCCCTAAAACAAGACGACGGGTCGCATACCATTTCAGTTTGTGAGTAAGGGCCGTCATAAGATATATTAAGTGGGTAATTAATTCAACAACAATAGGTAAACAGTCTACAGTGTTGCCACTTTTCGCGGGAAGTTGCAGTAACTGTAAAAGTCACCAAAATTGCTAAATAAAGTAATAACCGAAAGCCTATCCCATTTTGTATTGGCCAGATTTCCGAGCGGCCTGCAGGACTTCAAAATACTTAGCACTAGTGCTCAAGGGCAGAGATGTTGGCTAAACCTGACATAAGACTATCCTACAAATATTCGGCCGTTCCCGAATTCAGGAACGCTGTTTTCAGTCAGAATCAGCGCGGTAAGACAAAAACAACGCCTATGTTTTACCTGAAACTTGATCGCCCCGTCCCGATTCGGACGATTTTCCCAAAGACTGCACACCTCTGATCATTAGGCTACAAAGGCGGAGAAATACAGTTTAAATATTAACGGTACCATATTTTCCAGCATGAGGAGTGATATCCTTGTCATTTGTTCCTGGATCTTTTTCGTAACATCAAAAGAAAAAGTTATACATCAAGGTGTCGTTAAAAGCTTCAAAGCATCTATGTATCAGTCTTTTACTATTTAAATTCGCGCTAAGACTGCAAATAAGGAAAAGGTATGATTATGCAAAAAGAAAAAAAAAATAGCAAAAGTATGTTTCTTATCTACACGGGATGCATACTAGCAGATACGACAATATTTATAATCCAATAGATACAAAGTTATACGACGTACATGAAAAATTTATTGCATTAAGTGATTTAGGATCACCGCTGTGGCACAGTTGGCTATCCACCAGCCTCGTGTCTATGTGGTAAGCGAGTGCTGTGGGTCCTAATCCCGCTGCCGACAGTTCGCGGTTTTATAAGGTTCCCGCGAATGTAACGTGAATGAGTTGATATATCCCTAAAATCAGCTCTGGGCGTGTCGTGTCATTTCTGGTTGTGTGCAAATCATGGCGATGATTTGCCTACGTCCTTGTCTGGACATGGCACCTGAAGAAGTGATTTAGGCAACGTCACATGGCTGCAATCCAATGGTTTTGAAAGGGTTCAACTTGCTCCGTAGCGGGCCCACGAACTGTGGACTAGATTACGGTCCTGGCGTGTGGCACTAATCTAACAAGTTATTATCGTTGGGCTATGGCGAGAGGCAACAATCGAATAAACTTTGGTCAAGCTAGTATTCCAATATGAGAAACTAATACCATGAGTTTGATGTTACTACGTGGTGCTCGCTCACTTGAGTACACAGGTTTGACAGCGAGGACAGTAGTCGGATATCTCAAAGCATGGCTAGGTTCCACCCACTCGCGCTGAAGCACATGAATTCATGCCATTTGCGATAGCGTTGTTTTTACGGGTTCTTCCACAGATCCACACGTTACTGATCATCACCAAATGTGAAAAGAGAAAAACATAATTGCCCGATATATTTAATGGTTCAGGGAACGATTTGATAACCATAATGAAAATCCATTCGGTATTCACATAATATTGGGAAAAGAAATCTAGTATTAAATAAATTTTTTGAATTTCTATATAAAAACCCACTTTTTATTTCCATTCTCTATTTAAGGAAACGTACCGCACTGGAACTAAATAAGAGAAGAATGTTCACGATCGTAGTAACAATAAAAATCATGGGTCAGTAATGATGTTAAGCAAAATACTTTCATGGAAATAGCTAAAATAACAAAAATTATGTAATATTACATAATAACACTCCTTTTTCTTACACGTACATAAACTGTCAGGTGTACACGCAAAGCAGAATTAGGACTACACTGTGGGTTTTCGTTTTATCTATCATTATGTCAAGTCAGAATTTGTCCTTGGGTGCCGTCAACAAAAGGTAAAAGCAAAGCAAAGCGGGATCATGAAATCCAGGCAACAAACGCTTCTGCAACTCACTGGCAGTTGGTGGCCTAAAATCTGGAACACGGAAATGGGCGAGGAACTGTGCCGAAATGAGAAAAAAGACCAGCCAACGACAGAAAGAAAAGCAACGAACAAAAACTAAAGTGAATCCAAGGTCTTAACCCTAACGGACAATTTCGCACCTGACCCGATCCCGAAGGATCAACGGCTGCCAAACAATCAAAAGCTAAGAACCGATTTCTAATTTCTAAAAAGAATCCTCTAAACCAACACAAAGAGAGATGGGGAAAGACGAAAGAGGAGAGCACATGGCGACCTCCCGTTGGGACACAAAATAAAAAATAAATAAAATCACATGATAAAAAACGAACGAAGCTTTTCGATCTCGATGGCAACTGTCCAAACAAGATTTAGGCGTGACAGGCCGAGGCCCGTCCCTTTTGTTAAAGCCGTCGCTCGTTGCACGTGGCTCTTTGGGTACGAGATTAGAGGCTTGTTCCTCCCCATACAAAAGCACCGCTAAAAGTGAGGGGGCTCAAGAACGTTCTTCAGGCTGCTCTCGTGAACAATACCACGCAGATGATAGTATTAGGAGGTACACCAATTCTACAGAGATGCTCTGCCTCAGACACCTAGCCTCCCACCCTGACCCCCACTTCATATTCAATCCTGGTGATACCAATCGGTTACAGCATCGAGTGACGCAATCAATCAGATGTTTCCCCATCGTAAAAGGGTCTCATTTTGCGTCGCCAGGGGGACGCCACGGGAAATGAAAAGGTTTCGTTACTGCCCAGCATGAATGAATTGTTCTTCCGTTTATAATGAAAGAAATCCTTTTTCTTGGAGGCCAGAAAGACGAGCAGGGAAATGTTCTTCACTCAACAGATAATAAAAAGATCGAACAACATTCCATTTGTTAAAGAAAAAAAGCATGCGTTAGTTTAATACATGGTCCGCAGTGTACTACGGCAATGAACTACGAGCAACTAACCTCAGAGCTACAACGTTGACTGGTGGCCGCAATGTTCCTACAAACTATTTCAACTGTCTTTCCTAGTACAGTCGCAAGTTATCAGGCGGATTTTCATTCATTGCCCTTGTTAAACTACGAACCATCATATTTTTCTCACGTTAACCTTCTTTCACTCCTTTGTTAGCTTAAGCATAAAAGAGTTTGAAACACCGTAAGAGTTACTAGCTCCAGCTATGGAAAAGAGCTAAAATCGAAATATAAACAACAAGCCTTTTAACAAGATTTCGTATATGCATCATCGGCGTTAGACTCTTCACCGTTACTATAAACCCTTTAAAATCCATTTCAAATGATCACAGGAAAAACACACCCTATCACATGCACCAATCCGAAAGATGTACTTCTTCCGGTCCAAAACTAAAGAAACCTTCTGAAACAGTAAGGTAAAATCCTCCCGTGAAACGTCTGATGGTTTTATCTAAATGAAGTTGCTCTTCGACAAAGGAGTGGGTTCGATTACAAAAGAACAACAATTTACAAAATGCCCACACTGTAAAAAATAAGTGGTGTGAATACACGGAAAATTTCTGAAAATAACGTGCCGCAAAGTTGCCGGTAGGTGTCAGTCTTTTAACGAAATTCCAGTTTTAAAAGTTTGCGTTTTTTCTAACTTCTATATTTTGACGAATTTCCGTAGTCAGCAATTCCGTTTATTTCAGAAAAATCTATTTTGGGTTTTCCCCTTTTTCTACTGAAATTACGCAAAATCTTCAATTCAGACTTTCACGGTCAGCTTCTGCCTCTATCCCGGCGTACTTCTATATTCGTCCCTGGATGGATTGAACCCACAATCTCCTGAACGGGAAACGAGCATCTAACCGATGAGCCAAATTTCTCGTTAAGACCTCGCTCGTGTAAGGTACACTCTAATTGCTCGATGATAAATTTTTTTTTTTTTCAGTTGTTAATGTGGGTGAATTAGTCAGTTTATTTTCTGTTGGAGCTTATTATTTTTCTGAATACATTTGTAATAATTTTATTTTTTCTGTAGGATGACTTATTACAAATTACCTCTTTTTGTCATCGTGATTTTTTGAAGTAACAGAATGCTTTGGAACTCGAGATCTTTTTAAACTGACAATGAATTTCCATTATCTTTAAGAGAAGGTCAACTGTACTGCTTAGCAGTATTATTTAACAAAACTCCTACATATAAAATTTACTCTTGATAACTATAATAAGCTTTTAAAAGTCTTAAGGATTCCAAAGACTGATACAAAGACAACACACAATCAATTAAATAGTTAATCAAACTTTAAGCATTCCCGCGAACTGTTCCATCATATGGATACGGAAAAAGTGTTAACAGAATTTTCCGTTTATATATATATATGAAAGGTATTGCGAAAAAGTAACTGAAAATTCAGAATTTTCCTGGCGTACGAAAAATCCGTGAAATTCAGAGGGTTTGTTTTCCATTTCACGGAAAATGTTGTATCAGGAATATGCTTCGTTAATTTACGAAAGGAATAACGAAAAATGGCTCGAGAATTTAAAAAAATTTACAGTTAGGGGGGGGGGGGGGTGAGAGTTGCTGGCTTCAGAGACAATCTTCTAATTCTGAAGTTTTTAAGTTTTTAATAAATGTTCACCGGACAGTAGGTTGCTTACTGAAGGACACATTTAGACTAAATGAACTCAAATCTTTAAGAAAAGCTCACCTACATATCTGTCCTGAATGACAAACAAGCACTGCTACTTAAAGAACCCACCAGAATTCTATAAATCCAAATGCAGATATTTAATACAATTACCTGACATTTGATAACGAGTCAGTTCAACGATGTATCGATAACATATCGGTGTAGTTATCAAAATCGGTTGAAGGACAACATAATTTCTTTTTTTTTTTTTTTTTTTGATTGGAGGTTTAACGACCACCGTGAGCAACTCAATGGGCTATAAGCAGTCGCCCGTCCCTAATTTAGGGTCACTGGTTCCAGGAAAGGGGGAGAGCCAGTGCCGTAAGACAAACACAACATCCATGCCTCACCGGGATTCGAACCCGGACCCCTTACTGACGAATGATCAGAGGCAAGCGCCTTAGACCACTGCGCCACCGGGGCGGCCAACATAATTTCATCCGGTGTGTTCTGCCATTTCATTGCGATTTTCTTTAATAATAATGCCAAGCTTATAAACATTAAAACTGTTAAAAATGACTATTCATTCTCAAAGTTTTCATTTAAAACCTCATCAAACAATCCTAAACCTCTAACTGCTCATAACACCCACGCGATATGACCTAGTAACTTCAACCTGCCGGATGATATCAAACAAATAAAACTAGTTTCAATTTATCTCACGAAACAAAATTTCGGTTTACACACTGCTTGTTAATAATAAATAAATGAAAAAATTGAGTGAAATTCAATGAATTCTCAAAACAAATACCTAGCTATTACAAACGTTAAAATGTCGTCGCAAACACTTAAAAATGCTATACCAGATTTTATAATTTTCAAGTTTATGCTAAGGAAAAGTTTTATAAGTGCAGGTTTTTATCGAATGATTTTTAGTTTTTTGCTGACGCAAATTTGATAGAGACTTGAAAAATGAAGGTATTTAAATCTAAAATTTTACCAGTTTTCATGCTGTTATTTAGAATTTACGTCAAAGGTATAGCTATATCCTTATCGCAGTGACAAAAAGGTACGCCTCCTAGCCGTTCTCCCTATGCGCTCTTCTGATGCAACTGGATCCTTGCAGAAAGTACTGAGATGTGCTCAAAACCCCTCCGAAATGACCTCATAACTTCTGTGGCGCATCTATTTCCGGATTTCAGATCTGGGATCAAAACTGACAGGAGGAAGAGTTTGTTTCTATCCAAGTTAGTGTGCGTGTATTTTCGATGTCCGGGAATGTTTGTGAAATTTGAAGTTTGCAAGTTTTCCTGATTTTTTTTTTCTTTTTCTCTTACCAAGTGCAAGTTTTTGACGAAAAGATCTTTACTCTGTGTTACGTACCGATAACAGAGATTTGGCTTTTCTGTTTTCAAATATTTTTTCGATCTCACAAAATTTTTTTTTCAGAAACTGATGAACAAACACAGATTCTTTTTCAAAAAAGATGAAAGACCAAATTAACGTCATTTTCAGTTATTTTTAAGGATTTAAACTCATTCTCATATACCGAAAAAAGAAAAAAAAGTGAAACATGCCATTATAGAAAAAAAATCATACATTTTCAAACAAGCAATGGGTAGTGGCTAATCGGTACAATCGACGAATATCAAGAAATACTTGGCAGTGTTTCCCCAGCAAAACACGCAAAGACTTATAAGGATTTGTTCTTACCGCTCAAGCCGTCACGATATATTTCGATGCTGCTAACCTGTTGATTGTTGGTTCCACTACAACACGGTGCACACCACATTCTTTTACACGAAGTACTCGATTTTAAACACGGCATGAGGAGATTTAAAAAGTAGCTACGTCTGGTAAACTCGTCGCGTCGGTTTTTTCGCCTTTTCATGGTCGTACAAGAAGGGAGCTTCTCTGCTACCAGAGGGAATTTGTAAAGTATTGGGAAAACTTCAAGGCGTACAGTGTCTTCAAAAAGAAGAAATCACAGGAACACTTATTTTTAGGACAAAACAAATATGAACATCGCGCTCCGCTGCCATTAATTACCGAAAGCTATTTACATTACTTTCGTCATTCAGTAAATACGTGATTATTTCCAAGAACAGTAGAACCCGCATATAACGAGGAGCTCGAGACCTACGGCAATCATCGTTAAATCCAGGAGCTCACTAAATCAGTTTTTGGGTGAAAATTAATTTCCACCATGTTTTTTCTTGCGCCAGTCACTTCCGCATGCTTTCGAATTTCATCCACCCATCTCCCATGTGGTCTTCTCCTGTCCCTTAGAATCCATTCTAGAATTTCCGGTTGTCCAACGATGGTCCGGTCTTCTGGTAGTATATCCAGCCCATTGCCATTTCAGCGATTTTACTCTGATCATGATGTCTTCCAATCTTATCATTTTTCTTATCCACGAGTTCCTCTTTTTATCTTTCCTGGTTACACCAAGCACGCATCTCTCCAGGCTTATTTCAGTTGTCTGCAGTCTTTGTATGTCTTTTATAGTTAAGGTCTACGTCTCTGCTCCATACATAAGTACTGGAAGGATGCATTGATTAAACACTTTTCTTTTACGACATAATGACATATTGCTCTCAAAACTTGTACTGCTTCTTTCAAAACCTCTCCAACCAAGTTTCATACGTCGATTGATTTCTTCATCAACGTGACCTTTGATATCTGCTGTCCAAGGTAAATGCAGGTATCTGTTATCTCCAGCTTTCCCCCATCAATCGATAAGTCTTGATTTCTTGTAAAAGCATTGCACATCAGTTTTATCTTCTGAAAGTTCATTTTTAACTCCACTTCTTTACTCTTGCCAGCAAGTTCCCGGATCATACTCTGCAGCCCTGAAGGGGCAGTTGCAAAAACCCACTAGGTCATCAGCAAAACGAAGGTGAGTTAAATAATCTCCATTAACCTTTATCCCTTTGTTTTCCCAGTTTAATGATTGAAAAACATTCTGCAATGTGGCAAAAGAGTTTGGAATATATGGTACCCCCCTTGTGTTACTCCCTTTCCAATTTTTATTGGTGCTGTATCCTTAAAAAACAAAAAAATTGCACTTTCATTTTCATAGATGATACTAATATTACTAATGTATGCATCTTCAATACCACAGGATTTCAAAGCCATTGTAACTGCTGACAGTTTCACTGAATCAAAGGCCTTGTAACGTATACTCTAGATTCACTTTCCTTTTGATTTTACTATTTCTGGTTATTTTATTTTCCTATGTAAATTATCTTCTTACTGAACGAGATGTTATTTCACCCGCTGAATGAGATCTGGCAATGAGTGTAAGTCATGACGTGGTGGTAGCCAGTATAAATAGGCGCGTTCAACGATACCTAAGAGAGCTGTTGTTGTATGGTGAGAGCTTTTTGTTGATTTGCGTAGGGAGAGCTTCGTTTATGTGAGTAGAGCTACGTTATTTTGTGCCAAGAGCTTCGTTCTATGTGATTAGGTTTTTTCTTCATTATTGTGATACGATTAATGTGACTAGTGTGTATGTATTGGAGGATACCAGGACTTTCTCTGAATAAAGCTTGTGTTGTAAGTACGTTTTTCTCAGTTCATAGTTTTGTCAGATCTCTGTCTGGCTGTTAGGTTTATTTCATTAGTTGTTATTATTAACAACCAGCATAAGACTTTATTCATCTTAATTACTACTACAACATTACTAGCAGTTAAAAGCTTGTTCATTATTATTACTACACTACTAGCAGGAAAGTTTATTCATGATATAATTAACACAACAAGCATTAGAAGAAGCTTATTAGTAGAAGCTGAATTCATTATAGCCTTTTCATAATCGATAAAAGCCATGCACAATGGAAGTTCATATTCCCTCGCTCTTTCAATTAGTTCTCTCAGTACGTGGATATGATCTATAGTGCTGTAGCCACTCCTGAATACAGCTTGTTCTCTCGGTTGAGCATGTCCAGTGTTACCTTCAAGCGATGTAAAATAACCTTAGTGAAATTTTTATAAACCACTGATAGGGAGGCTTATGGTCCAGCAGATCCTGAGATCCTCAATGCCACCTTTTTTATGTAGCAGGATCATTGTAGCATTGTTCCAATCCTTAGGAAACGTCCCTTCACTGAGACATCTAGTGAAAACTTGGGCGAGTCTACAGTCAATTTCTCCACTTGCTTCTCGTATAATATCCACGTAATTCCATCTTCTTCAGAGTATCATCATCATCATCGTCAACCATTTATCTCAAGTTTCCTCCACAACTGTCTATCTTGAACCACTCTCTTCCATATAACTCCGGCATGATTTTCGAATTTTATCCATCCATGTGGTCTTCTTCGGGGTCTTTTTCTGTCCCTTGGAATCCAGTCTAAAATTTCGGTTGTCCATCGGTGGTCCGTTCTTCTGGCAACAAAGTATATACATAAGCAAAAGCAACATCAATTCTCCCGATGCAACGCTCACTCGGAGGATAAAAAAGGGCGATGAACACAATTCCAGGAATTGTTATCTCCTGGTTTCCCTCCGCCGACAGCACCATTACATTAGTCTCCAACCTCTCAATGCAATTGTCCCCAGAAATCCACTTGAATGTGCGTGAGCCACATCCATCCTCTCTTTCGCATACTCCGACTCAACTTAAGAGTGTAACACTATGTGAGGCACGGAACCGATTCCTCCGCTACGAAAAATAATTCCTAGCGTTTAGAGCGAAAAGTAGAAGAAGTCCGAGCGTTTTTACAAATACATTTGATATTAAAATGTTTTCAACCAAGAGCCTTGCACTTTCGGTTGCTCCTGTCCAGCTAGGAAATAACTTGGAAAGCGGGGGGGGGGACTTCTCTCCCAATATTCGCAAAAGAAAGAATTAACTGACAATCGGGGAAACTCGAGGGGAGCAGTTATTTAAGCAGGCAGTGAGGGTAGAAGTAAGGACTCTGCCACACCCCCATTCACAATCGCAACTGCCTGAGGTGTGTGTGAGTAGGGGGTCAGTGCAAGAGTAATTGCTTGACAAAAAGCAAACAGCAGGAGTGCACTGTAACGCGGATTGATAGAGTTTTTGCGTTCCACGAACAGGTCGTAACGAGGCTCCCCGCCTTTAACAACAGTGAACTCTAAGGGGGTGACATGGAGTTCAGGAGTGGGTAGTCTGTTTTCAACTGTGATGACGTCATACACTGGCGTGCAAAAATTAAGGACGAAAAGGAGAAA
This sequence comes from Macrothele yani, assembly GCA_039090855.1. NCBI lineage: Eukaryota > Metazoa > Arthropoda > Arachnida > Araneae > Macrothelidae > Macrothele > Macrothele yani. Next base: position 96,422,172 of record CM076992.1, on the reverse strand, counting down.
TTAGCTTAACAGTGGAACAAGCAAGCAGAACGGACCGAAAGACCACTCAGGAGATGGACTAGGGTCCGGTACGGTAGGGCATGCGCATATATGCAGCATGACGTAGGGGAGTGTCGGAAGGGTATAAAGCACACGGGCGGTGTACGCTCAGCAATTTGGTTAAAGCTATTGCACGGTGTACATCAGTTTGAACGACGTTGAGTTGCTGCCACCGTGTGATATGTCCAACAGGCAATCCAGTAGACGACATCTGGATGACTTTATCCGAGGTCGCGTCATTGGAAAGTTGGAAGAAGGTCGAAGTGTGACTAGTGTGGCCGAGGAGTTCGGGATCGCTCACAGCATTGTTATATGAGTTTGGAGAGCATTTCAAACGACAGGTACAGCTGTCCGAGAGTTTAGCAGTGGTCGTCCACGAGCAACCACGGCGGCGGACGACCGGTATATTGTCCTACAGGCGAGAAGAGACAGACGACAGACAGCGGGAGAAATCGCAAGGCACATGCAACAGACAACTCGACATCCGTTATCGCGTTTTACCGTGGCCAGGAGGCTGCACAAAGGTGGTCTATTTGCACGACGACCAGGATGGTGTGTGCCATCGGAGACTGCGGTTTCTGTGGTGCCAGGAACACAAGAACTGGACACATCAGCAATGGGGTCGAATTCTCTTTACGGATGAGAGCCGATTTAGTCTTACGAGCGATTCTGGAAGTATACACATCTGGAGAGAGCAGGGAACACGCAATCACACCTCCAACATCATCGAAAGGGACCGGTTTGAAGGTGGCGGAGTTCTCGTTTGGGGCAGTATCATGCTTGGTAGCCGTACTGACCTCCACATCTTCCAAGGACGTTCAGTCACTGGTGTCCGCTATTGTACCTAGGTTCTCCTGCCTCACGTGCGTCTGTTTAGAGGTGCTGTGGGTCCTGAGTTCCTCTTCGTGGACGACAACGCTACACCGCATCGCACAGTGGCTGTCGCAGAGCTGTTGGAGAGTGAAGATATTCAACGCATGGATTGGCCCGCAAGGTCCCCGGACCTAAATCCAATGGAACACGTGTGAGACCTTTTTTTTTTTTTTTTTTTTTTGGATTGGAGGTTTAACGACCACCATGAGCAACTCAATGGGCTATAAGCAGTCGCCCGTCCCTAATTTAGGGTCACTGGTTCCAGGGAAGGGAGAGAGCCAGTGCCGTAAGACAAACACAACATCCATGCCTGACCGGGATTCGAACCCGACCCCTTACGGACGAGTGATTAGAAACCAGCGCCTTAGACCACTGCGCCACCGGGGCGGCTGTGAGACCTTCTCGGGAGACGCCGTTTGGCAGCACGTCACCAGCCGCCAGCAACGATTCCGCAGCTGCGATTGGCGTTACATGAGGAATAGGCCGCGATGCCTCAACAGCTCCTTGACAACCTCGTCCTCAGCATGGACAGACGTTGTAAATCCTGCAACGCAGTCAGGGGTGATCATATCCCCTACTAAAGACTGGATTTTTCTTGGCAGCCGCCTGTCACATGGACGTTTCTGTCTTCTGTCCAGTTGTGCTCGAAGCTACCTTTTCAATAAAGTGCCTTTGTATCCTTTGGATTCCTTGTTTGGACGGTTTTGCTCACTTGTCCCATTTTCTTATATCTTGGGGATCTTATGGTATGATTTGAGTCTATGTGGAGCACACTTCTGCACGACGTTACATTCGAAAAACCGTCTCGTCTTTAATTTTTGCACGCCAGTGTACTTCCAAGGCATAGCCGTTTGGAATGGGTGGCGAAGAGTCTCTTGAACAACTCGCTTGTTGAGCATTTGGCGCACTTCCTTCCCATTGCTTTTTTATCAGGATTTTTCCATTAGCACACAAAGATTCTCCTGCGCTGTTGCAGTTTCGTCCGGTGTGCCACCGTTTTTTACCTCCATTCCAGGACAGGGCAGGGCGCAGCAGATTGTCTCTGCTTCGTTAAATACGGAATTCCATTAAATTTTGTTTCTTTGCTTGTAAAACGTGATCATCTTAGCGTTTTTTTCCTCGTTACATCCGGGGACTTCATAAAAAAATTTATACCACACAGAAGTTTTTTTTTTTTTTTGCTCGTTAAATCTGAGATCTCGGTGAACACGGGATCTTTATAAGCGGGTTCCACTGTACACTTCCCAAAGTTCGTGCCTTCTGATTCGTGCACTATTTTAATTTGCACGGTGGACTCTGGTTTATACACACGCTACACAAAAAACAACGAACCTTGAACCAGTAACGATTACCTTTCCCTAGAATAACAGCTCTAACCGCAGGGTGGCATTCATTCTACCAAATGTCGGGGCACGAGGAGCCAGAGCTAACCATTCCTCAAGCAGTTCAACACACCTGGTGTTCTGAGACAAGCACTTTTATTTGTGAAAATATTCTCACCGCCACATGCAATAAATGACCTTGCCCTAAACACTGCTGGAGGTCAAAATTACTCTTCCAATGGAATTGTGTATTCATATAGGTGAAAAAATGTCCTTCCGCTCTCTCCAAGGCGTCCTTGTTACAGAACCATCTCGACGACATATGCGCACGAAACAGGCAGTAGACCTTTGGTGAAACATCGGCGTAATATGGCGGGATCTTTCACCAGAGTTCAGCAATTGTGTTACTCGTCACAACAGATGTGTACGGCTTCGTTACTCTGTAACAGTAATGGCATTACAATTCACCACAGAAAGGTGAAATTTCTTGAGTTTAATATCCGCACGCCGTCGCATCTTCAAGTTCATGAGAACAATGATAGTTTCCTCCTGTTCCAACAGCTCACAATGCATATATCATAAGGCGATGTCCAAAACACAGTAAATAGTACCTCACGGGAATGTAAGTTGGGCTATGGAGTGCTTTTCCGTGGTTCCTGCGGCGATAACCACTGACACGACTGCTAGCGTATAGGACCCATTTTTCATCAGACGTCAGGTCTCTGTGGAGTACAGGCTCACCCTTGAGGCGGGATAGGAGAGAGTGGCAAATGATCAGTCGTTGCACTTAGTTCTGTTAAATCACAGCACAAAGAACTGATTTGTTCAACTTTCTTACCTTTCTCGACTGGCGCACACACAGCCTTGGTACAGGTATGAAAATTTGGCGGCTAGGGGCCATTTCCTCACACGTTTCACGGAGATCGGCCTCAGCACTGCCTATAGGACGTCGATGGGCAGAACAACAAGTCGGCCAGATCTTGGGGCATCTGTCATCGTTTCATCTCCTCCACGAAACCGTTTAAATCATGTCTGTGTATTATCGCTACATTCCCGGGGGCAGCGTTATTCTCAAGTTTAAACTTATTCAGTAGTGCGCCACGAACTTTGATCTACAAACTCACCATGATTCCATCAACACGTGAGGAGGAGTTCACACTGTCCGATACCGAATTACACCTGATCTCTTTTTTTAAGATCAGCACCTAGCGGACCAGTTGCACGGCACATCGGACTACATTCTGATTGGATTGTGCAAAGCTCTGGAACTTTTAACATAACCTGATACACTCAACGTCCCAAAAAAAAAAAAAAAAAAAAAAAAAAAAAAGTTGCACCTAGAAGGAAGCAACCGACGGGCATGAAACTTGGTGGGTAGGTTTGACATCGTGTGAGATGACAATGATTCAAGTATCACGCTCGGCCGCGCATGTGACGCCAGCAAGGAGGGGTCGTAGCGCTATGCCTGACTGGCTATATAAGGTTGTCCCGTTGCGCGTGCTTGCCATTCTGACTCGTGCTGTTGTGTTGGTTGTATCCTTTGCAAGTGAAGTATACCTTGGAGAAAAGTTCGGAAGCAATTCAAGCAGTTCGAGAGGGGCCGCACCGTCGGGCACCGGGAAGCGGGGTGGTCTTATCGCCGTATTACGAGTCAAACCGGTCGTGCGGATATCACAATACCACGCTGTTAGCGGTAGTGAATAGAACAAAGCAGGCAGCAGCAAGGGTCGGGGAGACTTAGGCGAACCACGGAGAGAGAAGACCGACGGATTGTACGACATGCGCGGAGTGACCCAACAACAACGATTGCGGATATTCAGCGAGCAGTGATGCCCTCCATGCATCGTCCGATTAGTGCTAGCACCATTGGCAGACGGCTGCACGACGTAATACTACACGCACGCAGGCCGTTACGACTGCTTTTAACACCATTGCCAAAGACTGTCAAGGAGCCACTCAGAATGGCACCGGGTGATCTTCAGTGACGAGTCCCGCTCTTGTCTTGGAGGAGAAGACCTCGTCGAATCCGTGTGTGGAGGCACCGTGGGCGTAGCACCAAGATCAACGGTTTGTTGTCGAGCGTTACACGTCCAGAAGGCCTGCTGGTGTCATGGTGTGGGGTGCAATTGCCTACGATGCCAGATCACCTTTTGTGTTCATTACAGGCACTTTGACAGCCCAACGTTACGTTAGTGAGGTCCTGCAACCAGTGGCCCTACCTTTTCTGAACGCTCACTCAGGTGCGATTTTAGTACAGGTCAACGCTGGTCCGCATACTGCTGTTGTCTCGAGAGTTTGCCTTCACGCACTGACACTCTGGCTATGGCCAGTCGCATCGCCGATTGAAAATGTGTGGGATGCTATTGGACACGCTATCCACACTCCACCCCTACCGCACCATCTGCAGGAGCTGCGTGAGAAGATTCAAGCTGTATGGGATGGCTTATCGCAGGACATCATTAGGAACCCGTACAACTACATGCCGAGACGTCTGGCATGCTGTGTGAGCAAACATGGCGGCCCGACGCCATACTGAGAGACACTACTTTTTATCGTGTAGCTCAATAAATATTGCCCATATCAGTCTCAATGTTTAATCATTTATTGTTCCTGGTAACCTTTACCTTCCTCCCGAATAGCATTGCAATCCGACACGTCCTTCTGGGTGCAACTATTTTTTTGACGATGAGTGTACATCTAAAAAAAGCCCATATTAATCGGTCATTATCAAATAACCCTTTGGAATATTTCGGAATTACTTCTGCCGTAAAGGCAAAAGACTGTCTTTTTCTGAGACTTAATATTTTTTTTAATAATAAACGCTTAATATTTTCTTGTTTTGAGAGAACCTGTCCAACACATTTTTTTTTTTTTTTTGCTCTCTTAAAGTTCCATTTCAACAGGTTTCACTGTATATTTGTGCAGGTATTCTAAAGCGGACCATAGATAAAAATAAGGGCATGCAATTTCCGCCGGCAATATTGTTCCCGACCCGAAAAATCTAAGGAATCAAAATAGTACTTGTCAGAAGTAAAAATATTTTCTTTCTCATTTTGATTAAATAATCAATCTCCATGGTGATATTATTAAAAATAGTTTTTTTTTTTTAATTAGAAAATATTTTGATAGAGAATATTTTGCCATATACTATATAGCACAGTAAAGTAACTCGTTTGTAGATGTGTCAAGAATCACAAAAACATGGACATTTTTTTTTTTTTGTGATTCTTGACACATCTACAAACGAGTTACCTGTGAGAAATGTTATGTAAAAATGAACTTTGATTCAATGGATTGCAAGCCCGCAGTAATTAATTACTTGGATTAAGTAAAGCGCAAAATTTCCGTTAATAAAGGCAGAAACAATCAGAAAGTTCTAGAGCTAAAAGAAATGTCAGCAGCAATAGGAAAAAGGTAATACTAGCTGATGACTTTACCTGCACCGTCAAAGTACTGACTTCGCAGGGAAATGCGGAACTCTCTCGAATAGTTTGGGATTGACAGGATAGAAAAACTTGGAAAATATCAAAATACTGTCACAGATAAATGAAAAAAAAAAAAAGAGGGGGGCTTCAAGTATTTTTTTCCGCAATGCCGGATAGTTCCAAATGAAACAAAAGCTTACAAGCCGCACTGCCGAAAAACAAATCTCCAGCATACCATCGCGAGCAAACTAGTCCCTTATTTCACATTAGGGTTATCTCTGTAAAGCCGAAACAAAGACTCTGGGTCTGTCACAGACCAATCAATAGAATAGTCGGTGTCCACGCGGATAAACCGCCCAGTGCCACAGCTGTCCTCGTTCGTTTACCGACGAAGGATTGAAGTCCTTTCAACAGTGATGCAATTCCTTCCCGGGTGATGAAAGAAAAGGATTTGCAGAAAAAACGGAAGAGATGCAGCCAAAGAAATTACGAGAATCAGATTCCTGAATGGCTGTATCTTTAGTAAGAACAAAACTGAAAACCTATGAATATAATGATAATAAACGCTGTGAAATGCACATAATGCCCGGATCCCCAATATAAGCTCACCAACATTTCGCGAAAATGTTTATGTTTTATCGTATATACGTTCTGAACGCGTTTCTCGACGAAGTCAACATTTACGTATACTAATAACTCTTCTTCGAAATATTTTTTCTACTTGCTGAATGAAATGAAAATGTGAGTCTGAAGGTGAAGTATGTCCTAGCATCGGATATATAATAGCGAATTTTGAGAACCTGTAATGGAAATAGTTACATATTTATAATAACGAAAACATATATTTATGATAGAGAAGTTTTTTCAACTTTGTAAAATTTTCTCTCTTCAATAGACATCACCGTGTTGTATCATTTCTTTAAAAAATCTGAATAGTTATTCCAAATCCACACAAATAAACTGACAATAGACAGTTAGAGCCGATTTGATTCTTCGCCATAACAGTGTGTGCGTACGCCATACCCACGCTATTAAAACATTTTTAAAATAATACCTTCTAAATGTATATTTTGCACTTAGATGTGATCTCTTGGCTCCATGGAAAGTTACAAGTGATAGTTTTATCACTATAACAAATACAGTTTTATGTCCAAGTGATTCAACACTGCTTGGAAATTCGGTTCACTTCGCAGAAATAAAATTTATTTTTATGGGTAATTGCTTTTCTTTGCTGTGTTACGTCTGTAAGTGTGCGTCAAAACTCCAAAATTCCTCATGCACTATTCACCACGAGAATCATTTTACAAGCAAGAAATCACATCCTTTCTCCCTGAAAAAAATTGTTTAACACAACCACACTGTTCTTTTTTTTTTTTTTTGAGGATTTAAATGACCACCGTGAGCAACTCTGTGGGATATAATCAATCGCCCGTCCCTAATTTAGGGCCACTGGTTCCACGAAGGAAGACAGCCAGTGCCCTAAGACAAACCCAATATTCATGCCCCACCGGGATTCGAATCCGGATCCACTTAAACGAACGGTTAGAAGCCACCCGGCCGGCACATGTTTTAAGTTAAAAACAATGCTAACGCTAAAAAAATTTAACATGGCAATTCTGGATAAGGGATTACTGTTTTCTTTCACAAATAAGGATGAATCCTTACAGAATACATTCAATCAGAGTACGTAAGCGTCTTTATCAGTTTCGACACAAGATGGCTGTATGGCACATTTTAATTAATATTGATGCAGCACACAGCTTCTTCGGCAATCTTTGTACTCAATTTCAGTTTCAGGCATTTTTGTTTTGTACTGCATACATTCGATACCTCCTTTTTCTGACACTCTTGAATTTGTTCTTCCCACGATTTATTAGCCCCCAGTTACTCTTTCAGAGATATTGGCAATAAAGCTCTTTTAATTAACACCTCGCCATTTATTCTTTCAGCATGTCCAAATACTACCACAAAACATCAGTTTCCGAACAAACTGCTAAGAACATTTGGGGGAACTCCTTAAACATCTGAGTCTTTTTAAGATACGATCGACACATTTTTTCCCCTTTTGTACTATGTTTCATAACAAAACATCGGAGCAGAAACCACTGTTCTTCCATGTAACAGATATTCCAGGCGATTTTTTTATGCTTAACGACCACCGTAATAAACTCGATGCGCTATAAGCAGTCGCCCGTTCCTAATTTAGGGTCACGGTTCCAAGGAAGGGAGAGAGCCAGTGCCGTAAGACAAACCCAACATCGATGCCTCACGGGATTCGAACCCGGACCCTTCATAAACGAATAGTCACACCCCACCGGGGTGGCAATTTTAATGATGATTTATAAATCTATTTCAACAAGCGAATATCTTACGAGCAACAATTCTACGTAACAATGGTCTTAGTGTTATTGAAAAGTTGTACTGAATTGCCATACATAATTAATAAAAGAAAAAGGGTTATGATAAATTCATGATGAACGACAAAAACAAATTCTGTTTTGTAAAATGAATAGCAAGTAACAGTGGACGACTGTGTTGTTCTTCATACTACCTCTAGCGTTAAAATTTTTACCTATTATGGATGGGTCAACAATAACAAAAAAGGAGGAGGGGGGCTGAAATTATAAGTCATGCTTTTCAATTACGCAGTACAGTGTTCATGTTAAATGTGCTACAGATCGAAAAACCGCTTAATAAATTTCAGAAAGCTTTACACACAAGTTGCGCTTAATTTCACGAGGTGTGATAAAAAAGTATCCAGACTGGTTGCATAAGTTCGGAATCGTGCGACACAGCAGAAGCAGAAAACGGTTTGGCACAAGTTGACCATAGAACCACTACGCATGTGCCGTGAGTCACGTCTTCTCTGCTTGTCCGGTTTTTCTTTTTTTACAGTAGTGCTTTGTTCTTATGTGTGTGAAGCTGTTCGTCGTATTTGTCATGTCGGAAAAAATTGATCAGCAAATTTGCATCAGATTTTGTCAAAAACTTGCAAAGACACATACTCAAAAAGTTACAGAAAGATTATGGGGAGAATTGTTTGAGTCGGACACAAGTTTGTGAGTGGTATAAACATTTTAAAGGTGGCCGTGAATGAGTTGAGAGTGATGTAAGACCTGGGAGGCCAGCAACCAGCAAAAATGAAAACAATGTCGAACTTGTGCGCACAGCTGCACGGGGAAATCGCCGAATCACTCACTCCTCGCGTTTTTTTTTTTTTGATTGAAGGTTTAACGACCGCCGTGAGCAACTCGATGGGCTATAAGCAGTCGCCCGTCCCTAATTTAGGGCCACTGGTTCCAGGGAAGGGAAAGAGCCAGTGCGCTGTAAGACAAACACAATATCCATGCCAGACCGGGATTCGAACGCGGACCCGTCTTGGACGAATGGTCAGAAGCCAACGCTTAGAACCACTGCGCCACCGGGGTGGCTCCAGACGATTTCAATGACCCATTCGCCTTGTGGGTTGTTGAAGTGGTCACGAACCTGCGATGACCCACAAAGTTGAATTTACTGACCTACTAATCTCATTACATAGTCTCTGTCTTTCAAAAACCACAAACACATTAGGTAGTCCCACTTCGAATCTTACATTCTACACTAGAATGTGCACTTGCAGAAGACCACTATCCGCCTACCACATTTATACACACTTCATTCAGTACGACTTCGGAATTTATCTTTACCCTCAGACAGTACAACTGCATCGTCAGTGCACAACCAAGATCAGAATCGAAGTTCTTTAAGCTAAGGAGAAACTTTAACGAACAATAATAGATGGTGGTCACTTACACTGGAGGACTCAGTGTTTCAGAGGTCACGCATACTGTGAAATTTCTTAAATGTTTTATGCTCTATGCCAGTGCAGCCCAGCTGCTATAGAGACAAGGGCCAAGGCTTTTAAAAGAATTTGATGGCTAGCCAACTGTTTTTTGAAATTTATATAAGATGACCTAAATATAAAGAGATGTTCTGCATAATTTATTACATCCTTCGGCACCTTTAATTTTAAAGCAGTTGAAATTAAATATATGAAAAAAGAACCTTGCATTTAATGAGAGCACTGTGGACAATTAAAATCCACTAAAAGCTGCAGCAAGTCCACTTCGATGCTTGTCGTTGGGAGCCGCAAACACTGTTCAATAGAAGAGTCATTCATACTATCCCCGTGTTTTAACTTTATGTACACTGTTGGCCACCCAAAATGCAACACAAAGAAGGAAGCATCCGTTGGCCTGAAATTCGCACCATGCGTCGACCGCGAGAGCACATGCAAACGATTAGCATTGCAGGGCATATGCAAATCATGTGCGCCCGGCACGCCACCGAGAAGCACTATAAGAAGGGTGCACAGAAGGCGGGGTGTAAGCAGTGGAAGTGTGTTGTGCTGCCGGACTTGTGCGTGGGAAGCTTCCTGATGCCTCGTCGCAGAATACGGCAGTCATCCCAGCACGTTTCGGAGTTCAACAGAGGACGAATAGTGGCTTACCCCATGAAGCCATGGATCCCGCCTGTCAACAGAGACCTGTAGCGGCTGGTAGGGGTGGGGGTGGGGGGTCCGTAATAGAACGGGGTGTGTTTAGCTGGACTTCACTGGGACCCCTGGTAGTTTGGGGTGTTGTCATTCCCACCCAAGTCCCCAGATCTGAACGTGAAAGAACACATTTGGGATGCCATGCAACGCGCTATCGAACACAGGAATCCGAGACCTCGGAATACACCCGAATTGTGGAACGCTCTGCAGGAAGTATGGTGTGCATTGCCTACAGCATATTTCCAGAAGCTCGTGGAGTCCACGCCCTGTCGTATTTCTGCAGTCCTGCGCAGAAATACCAAGTATTACACACACACACACACACACACACACACACACACACACACACACACACACACACACACACACACATTTAAAAAATGTGGTTTATAGTGGTATGTTTTTATCGATAGTATTGGGTGATTCGTTCCGGATTGCTGCTTTAACGCTTCTGTGCGAATACTACGTTTGTACATTGCTTCATAACTGATTCAGCTTGCATCAATTTTATTAGTATATATATGATTCTGCTCTTGGGTATATATATATGTAAGGTCAGGTGATGCATAACATCACAGCCTCTCCTTGACAAATGTCAACCCCGCCTTCTCGTGGTGCATCCTGTTCCCACTAAAGGGGCTCTGACGACCGCCAATAGCGGTATAACTATACCATCGGGATTAGAGGAAATGCTATCCCACACTCACCAACCCGCTTGGCCAGCGTGGTGAGTTATGGCCAAACATTTCCAAAATGATTCCACAACTTAAATCTTGGCCCTCATTCTCCGGCAGCTGGAATGCACCTGGCCAAGGCAGCGGCCAGTGCGACATGAAGGCAGAGGGTGCTAAGAATCCCCGGAGGACCGGACTAGGCTGCCATCTAATGCTGACCTTGGCAACGTATAACGGACGCTCCCTATCTTCTGATTCAAGGCTTCTTGAATTGGAAGAAGAACTACAAAGGATCAAGTGAGACATCGTCCGGCTAAGTGAGGTAAGGAGAAAAGGAGAAGATTTCATTGAACTGAAAAGGGGACATCTCTTCTACTATCGTGGGACAGATACTGGCAGAACTAGTGGTGTTGGATTTATAATAAACAAGAAACTGAAGGATAAAGTTGTAGAAGTTGAAAGTTCCTCTGACAGAGCTGCACGACTCGTTATCCAACTCTCCAAAAGATACCAGGCTCAGATTATTCAAACTTATGCACCCACCACAAGGCATACTGAAGAAGAAATTGAAGAATTTTATGAGGAAATTCGTCATCTACATAATAAAGGTAAGCAGCACTTGAAAATAATTATGGGAGATTTCAATGCAAAAATAGGGCAACGGCAACAGAATGAAACTTCAGTAGGTAAATTCGGTCACGGCAACAGAAACCAGCGTGGAAATACTCTCGTTGAGTTTGCAGAGGCAGAAGGGTTTTTCATCTTGAACTCCTTTTTCAAGAAAAAGCCACACAGGAAATGGACATGGAGACATCCAAATGGGACGACAAGTGAAATTGATTTTATTATGTGTAACAAAAAATTTGTCATAGAAGGCTGCAGTGTGCTAAACAAGTTCAACACAGGTAGTGACCATAGATTGGTGAGATGTAAGATGCACCTCAACACTAAACTTGAACGTGGCAAGCTCATAAGACAAACAAAATCTATTGACATAACAAACCTTAAAAAAAACCATACTACCTTCAAGTTGGAACTGAAGAACAGATTCTCTGCTTTAAAAGGCATAACATCGGAAGAAGTGGATATTTCTGAAGTTAACAGAAAAGTAACCAAAGCTCTAATGGAAACAGCAACAAAATTAGCTGGGTCTAAGAACAAGTTGCATGTGAACAAATTATCAGGAAAAACCAAAATGTTGATGCAAAAAAGAAGAGAGATGAGGACAACTAAAGAAGATGTGACTTCCAAAGTGGAATATATAGAGCTATGCAAGACAGTAAGAAAAAGTATCACTGAAGACGTAAGAAAATTCAACTGTGAACTAGTGAGGAAAGCAATTGAAAACAACCAAAGCCTAAAGATAGCAAAGGGATTTCTCAGTATAGGAAGAAAACAGATTATGGCACTGAGAAAAGAAGATGGTTCTGTAACAAGAAATAGAGGCGAAATTTTGACAAGAGTGAAATATTTCTACTCCAAATTATATGAAAGGGATGATACATGTACTCCAGACATTATGAAAGGTACCAGTACTAGAGTTCCTCCAGTCCTCCCAGCAGAAGTTGCACATGCAATCAAGAACATGAAGCGGGGAAGAGCTCCAGGAAAAGATGGAATTACTGTAGACATCATACAAGAAGCAAGTGGAGAAATCGAAAACGTACTCGCCCAAATTTTCACTCTATGCCTTAATGAAGGGAAGATTCCTGAGGATTGGAACAACGCTACAATGATTCTGCTACATAAAAAAGGTGACATGGAGGATCTCGGGAACTACAGACCTATCAGCCTCCTATCAGTGGTTTATAAAATCTTCACTAAAGTTCTTTCACACCGCTTGAAGGTAACACTGGACATGGATCAACCGAGAGAACAAGCTGAATTCAGGAGTGGCTACAGCACAATAGATCATATCCACGTACTGAGAGAACTAATTGAAAGAGCGAGGGAATATGAACCTCCATTATGCATGGCTTTTATCGATTATGAAAAAGCCTTTGATTCCGTGAAACCATCAGCAGTTACAATGGCTCTGAAATCCTGCGGTTTTGAAGATGCATACATTAATATTATTAATAACATCTATGAAAATGCAAGTGCAAAGATTCGACTGTTTGAAAATACAACACACATAAAAATTGGAAAGGGAGTGAGACAAGGTGACACCATATCTCCGAAGCTCTTTAATGCCACATTGGAAGGTGTCTTACAATCGCTGAGCTGGGAAAACAAGGGGATAAAGATTAATGAAGATTATCTAACCCACCTCCGTTTTGCTGATGACGTAGTCATTTTTGCAACTACCCCATCAGAGCTGCAGAGTATGATCCAGGAACTTGCTGACAAGAGTAAAGAAGTGGGATTAAAAATGAACTTTCAGAAGACAAAAGTGATGTTCAGTGCTTTTACAAGAAATGAAGATTTATCGATTGATGGAGAAAAGCTGGAGATAACAGGCACGTACGTTTATCTTGGACAGCAGATATCAAGTGAGGGTCACATTGATGAAGAAATTAATCGGCGTACAAAACTTGCCTGGAGAGCTTTTGGAAGAAACAGCATAATTTTCAAGAGCAATATGCAATTATGTCTTAAAAGAAAAGTGTTTAATCAATGCATCCTTCTAGTGCTTACGTATGGTGCAGAGACGTGGACCTTAACTAAAAGAGACGTACGAAGGCTGCAGACAACTCAAAGTAACATGGAGAGGTGCATGCTTGGTGTAACCAGGAGAGATAAGAAGAGGAACTCGTGGATCCGAAAAATGACAAGAGTGGAAGACATCATGATCAGAGTTAAATCCCTGAAATGGCAATGGGCTGGACATACTGCCAGAAGGACAGATCATCGATGGACAGCCGAAATTTTAGATTGGATTCCAAGGGACAGGAAAAGACCCAGAAGAAGACCACATGGGAGATCGGTGGATGAAATTCGAAAGTATGCAGGAGTGACATGGAGGAGACTGGCACAAGACAGACCGTTGTGGAGGAAACTTGGGGAGACCTTCGTCCAGCAGTGGATTGATAATGGTTGATGATGATATGTATGTGTGTATATATATATATATATATATATATATATATATATATATATATATATATATATATATATATATATATATATATAGGTATTTCTCAGGAGAAAAAAACATTCTGCTCCCGTCTCTCTGACAGAGGTCTAATAAATTAATTTGTCTGAAGTTCACTTAATTCGATTTGAAAAATGGAGTTTCTGCTTTCAATGCCAACATTCAATGGACTGCTGAACAGAAGAACGTTTCGCTTAATTTCATCAAATTACTTATACCTGTCATCAAAATTCTTAATAAGAGCGTCTAGCGGAGAAACAATACTTTAAAATCGAAAACAGAATCTTGCAAGGAGCTTTTCGTTATTTCACATCAAAGAGCCCCTTGCAGGATTCGAAGTGAATCACATTGTTTCTTTCTAGATTTGATTTTAACAGTGGCAGCTTTCTACGAAAACTAGGTATATTGTTCTTTTCCTTTAAGAGGAATATTTAACGCTTTCAGATGTTGCGCGACATCAGTAAGAAAAGCTAATGACCTCAGGAAAGAGACGTCGCTGAGACTTTTGGTTAGCTCAGTATCGCATTTTATTAGATAAAATAATTCCCAAAGTTGCAAAAATCTCACTAAACAATTTTTTCAGCATTCAACCAACGGATTCGATTGTGCAGCAGAAAATGCCCACATTCGGCATAAAGTTCACCTAAAAATGTTTTGAATTTTCTATGTGTAAGAGCACTGTTTCCGCCACTGATTAAAGTTGTTACTACTTTCACTTCCTTGTCCATTGTATTTGATAGTCCCAGGGAAGACTCACATAATGTTAGTTGGTGTACATTGCAATGTAGCATTTCGCATCTGATTCAATCACTTTTTTGTCAGAAATGAATTATTCTTCATTTACGGGCCGTCGGTTGGACATCACTGCTCTATGCGATATGGTTAAAAGAATGGCAGAGGTTACCATGAGTGTTATTTTTTCCCCACATTAAATGAGAACCAGCTGCAATCGGCGTAAAATACGCCGATGTACCTGAGCTCAAACTTCAACTACATATTCGATTTTTAGAAATGGGATAAACGATTTCTATGAATACGTAGCTATCAACATGATTTTTTCACCGAACATCACCGAAAGTGAATGAAATGGCCTTGCATTTGATACAGAAACCTATGCAGCAGGTCATGACTAAAAAACAGAATTGGAAGCCTGAAGTCACATGATGATTCGCTGAATCCAATGTCCCCAATTTTTTAGCTCACAAAATGCATATTCAATAGTTGAATCGCCACTATTATGTTGACTGATTTCTAGGCATATCTACGGACTACTGACATTAGGCGCTTCAATATTTTACCATTTCCTTTGCTTGTATTCTCACTCCATTTGTGTTCATTTATTACTTCACTTACTTTTTCTTGTGCGTATTGTTGTGTGCGATCAACGTTTAATCATAGTTTCTTTACTGCGGAGTACCATACTTTCCCCGTTACGAGTATACGTATATGAAAAGATTGACCCTTTGCATCCTGTTATTTCATGACGGTCTATGAAGAACAGGCATGTTGTAAAACAGCAAACATTCCACAACAGTTTGAAATACGACTTTGGAGACGCGATCTTCGCGGACAGAACGTAAACAATGATGTCTCATAACTGAGTAGTTGCCAATTTCATGAAATACGTGATTGAAAGTATTGCAGAAAGTGACCGAATTGTCGGCAGCAGTACATTCTGTGACCGCATACACAACTCAGATGTTGTTACAGTGAACCGTGATTGAAAGTGTTGCAGAAATACCGAAGTGCGACTCCGGCGTGGTATCACATAATGTCACACGCAACTGAGCTATTGCATCCGCCGTGAAATTTGCTATTGAAACTATTGTAAATATCCTTAGAGTATTTAAAATATTTATAATGTCACTGCTTGCTTTATCCAAACTAATATAATAACTGCACATCATAAGTCTAACGTGGAGACTAAAAATAAAGTGAAAAATTTGTCGTACTGGTTTACAGTGTCGTAGTTTATTAAAACGTATTTTCAGAAATTTCCTTTTAAACTACCCAATCCATTCCCTGCAGAACATGATTAGCAGTATCTGAAACGCAGTGGCAGCATCCATTGCATATTCACACTCTTGCTGAAGATTCCAGAGAGGACTGTGGGTCCTCGATAATAAATTTCTTTCCGCGGGCCACCATAAACTTTTACGATACCCTGTCCTCCTCTCTTTCTGCACAAGAACGACACAAATGAAAACTAAGAGCAAATTGAAAGGAAGATAAGGAATCAGGGAAGTGAGATAGGGATACAAGAAATAGGATAATAAGAAACCGCTTCCAAATATCTGATCTCAAACGGGGATTGGCAGAATGGCTTGCACACAGATAAGGAACAACGGAGAATGACGTCGCCGCCGCCGCAAGTTGCCATTCCAAAATGTCACAAACACCTATCGTTAAGGGGGGAAAAGATAACATAAAATGATAGATTAAAAAAAAAAAAACCCGAACCTTCTGAATAAACAATTAACTTTCACAGTTACAATAGAAAATAAACGATTTCCGAGAAAGAATTTGTTAAAACAGGAATGTGATAGATATCACAAAGATTTCAGATTTGAGGAACGAATGACAAATACGTACGTAAACGGGGAATACTCCTACTGAATCAAGCCATTATATTAATAATAATAAAAAAAACTGCAGGCGAAATGGAAATATGCGGAATGTTTTTCCCAATACTGGGATTACCAGGATTTTTCGGCATTCAGTTACGAAGTTCATCTGCATATTACAAGGAGATTCGAAATGCTAATGATAAACAAATAAATACAAATTCATTTTAAAAATGTTTCAACAGAACTTCGTGCCAAAGTCTTTACAAAAAATAAAGTAAAATAGATAAACCGACTTTTTTTTAAAAGTAATTTATTTACATTTTGCAGATAATAAAGATCCGTCGAGGCTTACACATGTGCTATGGGAATAGGTGCAAAAGCTGAGTTTCTTGAGCATATAACTTCTTTGGGTCCATGAGATGCTCCAATGGATTGAGGGCATTATGGTGGCACTCTAAAATCTATTATAGATGACATAAAAGTGATTGAGATAGCAAAAACAAAAAGAAAATCTGAAACATGTACAGGTGAGTTTTGGACTTTTTTGAAGCGACTGTTCTCCGCAATTTATTAGTGCTGACAGCAGTCAACATGTAAGCAACTGATGACTATTCTAAACGATAAAGTAAGCAGGTGAATTAACTGTTGGACGATGGAATTTGTCCAAAGCAATCAAGAAGGACGTACTTGGTGTGCTCATCTTGTAGCGAAGAAGTTCCTAAATCTGCGTTTTACATCAATTGAGCAGCGTCTCATCAAGAGTTGCATAATTATTTATGATAGAATACTTTCGTTTTTCTGCGTTTAGGGCCTTTCGGCAGCGAATTGTCCTTCACTGCATACTATGTTAAGTAGCAGCAGCAGCAACAACAAAAGAAAAAGCCAAAGAATATTAACATAAGCACTCACTTTTTAAAAGGTGTTTAGTTTCTTTGCGTTTAGCAATCTCCTTAACGAGCTTAGTGTGGAAACTCGAACACTAAGATTTAAAACTTAGGCTTATATGAGGTAAAAAAGATAACGAACGTGAGATGAATGCATTTTTATATCATTACAATATATCAAACACTATTATTCAAATTTAATAATCCAGGATACAATCACGGATAAAAAATGGATTTCGCAGTAGAAATATTTCAGAAACATTTAGCGGTTTTCTTCCTAATGAACGTACACAACAAATACACACCCTTCTTCAATGGTCAGAAACATCGAGTGGCCTGTTATCTTTCCACTGCTTCACTCGCTTGGGGATTAAAGGTAACTTCAATCTCTCTTAACAGTGTGTTTCGTGGTCTTGAATTGTATTCTTTTCTTCCCTTCGGCGTATTACCCCAATATATGTCAACATCTCGTTATACTGTTTTGCACAAATGTAATTCTTGAGTTTTTTGCAGTCTCCTTCTGAAGCAGGTTTTAAACTAACAGTGGGCATTCGTGGGATGAGTGATGGCAAATTTATTGCATGAAACTTAAGATGTTCAATGCAGCTCATGTAGCGCACTAAATATTTATTTTTACGGTGAACCGACGGAATATGTGGACGACCTTAATTCCTTGAAAACATGAAAGACTATTTCAGCTGGGTCGATCAAGAAGATGAAAGTTCCAAGCTATTCAAGATTAACTGGAATCTGCCGAGACTAGATGCTAAAGTTGCATATTATTAACCTGATCTGTTGGTTATCCACTGGACCAGGAGGCGAAACAACTGTTGCAATTGAGAGAGAATATCTGACTGCATATTTTTTGGCTAGAGGCATATCGAATCTATCTGATCATATGATTAACGAAACTACGTTGAAGTAGCAAATTATACGGAAATAACCAACAGAAATCAGAGACGTGTCATCCATCCTCACTTACATACAAAAGATTACGGAATATAAAATGTTATCTGAGAAACAAAAATGCAGAAAAGGGGGTGCATCAGCCCCACACGGAAAAAAAACATGCTGCTGTAGTAATAGTGATGCATCGGGTGCCCCAGCACTCACACAATCATTAAAAAAAAAAAAAAAAAAAAAAAAACTCTCCTCCAGTAAATGAAAGAGAAAATATCACTCAACTTAGAAGACTAAGTGAATGCTTGGCCCTTAAAATTGCTGTTAGTGAAACTGCAAAATTAAAACTTCCTGTAAACAAGCCAGAATTTTTGGATAAAAAAATTAAAGAAAAAATCTTTTAGGTAACGGCTCACCCAGAAAAAGATTACCGGAACCAGTAAAAAATAAATACCCGAGAAATTTGTGCTCAGCTTGCAATTAAAATTACTGGTAATAAAATGTCGCTTGGGTGTAATAACTCAGAGGAGCAGCTTACAATGAATTTGCGTGAATCGGTGAATACCACTGTAGAAGTTGGAGGAATAAAAAAAAAAAAAAAAAAAACGACACCTTTAACAGCCCAGTGCAAAATTATAACACCAAAATTCTACTAATCAGACTAATAGGGAAACCAAAATTCTACTAATCAGCTAATAGGGAAATACTTGTAGCGGGAAGAAGAAAAAAAAAAAAAAAAAAAAAAAAAAAGGACTCAATATTCTTATTTGGAATGCACAGAGTATTTCTAGTGTATCTCAACTATAAAAAAATTGACATTGCACTAATCAACGAAACTTAGCAGTCAAATTCAAAATTCCCAATCATACGGTGTATAGGAAAGATATATTTAGAAGATAGAACGTCGTGTGTTAAACTGAATGGAAAAACAATCCATTATAAAAAATAGCCTCAGGAGTGCCAAAAATAGAATGCAGTGTGCTGGCACACACACTGCATTCTATTTTTACGTCAGGCTTTCCTACTTTTAATAACAGAAATCTGACTGTAGCCTTGTATGCTGTGAGACGGCAATAGCGTACAGGTCAAAATATAAAAACCAAGCAGCGTATGCTGCAATACTGTCTAAAAGCTTGAAAAATACTTCCTAGGTTGTAAAATTAAAAATAGCACAGACAAAACACAGGCTATTCTTTTCTCACCCCCCCCCCCCAAAAAAAAAAAAAAAAACACCAAGAAACTATTTGAAATTGAATTTTTGAAAAAAAAATCTCCTGCGTGAAAGAAGTTAAATATCTGGGCTTAATTATAGACCACAACTTGAACTATAATAAGCATATTTCAGAAACTATATTAAAGCTATAAGACTTAGAGGTTGCTTTGCACCTGTTCTACAAAGTAAAAATCTGAGTCTAAAAAATAAAGCACTGTTGAGGAAAGTTCCTGTAATTACTTATGGAAGTCCAATTTCGGGTATAGGTACTAAAAATTTAAAAAAAGAAAAAAGAAAATCACCTCTTTCCAGAATAAAACGCTTAGAATGATGACAGGACATGATAGGTGTACCTCTAATCATGAAATCAGAAATATAATAAATATAAACTCAATTCACTACACAATATACAAATTAGTAAAGAGGTACTATGACAAAGCTAAGGATCACCCGGATTCATCAGTCAGAGAGGCCCCCAACCTATGATACCAAGGAAAAGGCCAAAATACATTCTGAAAAACATTCCAGAAAAGAATGCCCTGAAAACAAATAATTTAAACCCGGCTCTAAATTGGGACTAATTAAATTTATTAGCTAGTTCAAAAGTTCACAAGAGAATCTCAGACTTCTTTTGAGTTCGCGATTTGCGAAATAGCGCAAAAGAGTCTAACAGCAAATAAGAAAAAAGATTGTGTCATTGGTCAAACAACAACTATAAAAATAAATAGCAGCTGAAATTCACTACTAGTTTTCATAATGTCGGGTGATCAGCAGATGCGAATGGAGACCCCTGAGATGGAAAAGGAAGTTAAGAAGAATACTACAGAGCAGGATACATTATTCTTGCTAGATGAACGAGCACTCTTTGCAGTAAAAAAAGCCCTTTCTGATGATAAGTTCAAGAAGATGGACGACGTTCCGCAAAATTGCAAAAGTAGAATTTGAAGCACTCTTTGCAAAAAAAAAAAAAAAAAAAGAAGAATATGCGCAGCCCCAAAAGAAAAAAGCAAGGATGGAACGCAAATATATCTTAAAAGAAGTTTCCATCAAGTTTTGCCGGAAGGGAATCTACGAGGCACTTAAGGAAAAGGGAATCAAGGGAAGGAACATCAGCAGGCAGCAGCATGCTGGTGGTCAACCTTGGGAAAAGGTTTCCTTTTCTGAAGAGCTCATCCAGAATCAACAGATAGTTCTTTTTAACTAATAAGTGGGGCTGGATAAGTTCCGACAGTCTGCACAAGCAAAGGAACGAAAATCCGGTGAGTAAAGGCCACAGAACTGAGGCTCTAGGACGAACAGTGGCCGAGAAAGAAGGGAAAACTCGCAGCCAGGTGTGAATGAAGTCAAGAATCAGCCCACGTATGCACAGGTGGTTGCGGTTACACCTGCACCAATGGTCTACGAAGTTACTTCAGCTACAAACACCAGCACTTCAAACAAAGGCAAGAGCCTGGAACGTACAGAAATGTTGCTACGGATGTATGTAATACGAAAGAAGTTGGAGAAAAAAAAAGGGCCTTTTTAAGGGCCAACACAAATGTCTCATAAAGGTTACCATATTCGTACAATTCAAAGCATTTGTACATGAGCTAATTAGTCAAAATCCCTCTGCCTACAAAGGCTAAAGCATTGGGGGATAACTTAAATGCAAAAGTGTTGGAAACACACTTTTGCAAGGTGAAAACAACAACTTGGTTTCAAAAAAAAAAAAAAAAGCGCAATTTTTGTAAGTTTTTTCAAATCCAGAAACTTGAAAACAACCGGTGCCCATTACATTCGCAACAATAATTTCGTGCGCAGAAGCAAAGGTGGAAGAAAAAACAACACTGAGGGCCCTTTTCAGCGCACTTTGTGAAAAACCGGGTGTTTTCTTGCTGTATCTTCTAGGTGCTTTTTTTTTTTTTACTTTGGCTCTTTCCTGTTTCTTGAATTCCGAGTTCTTGCCGTTCGTCGGATGGACACGTAAGCCTGTAGGGCAGTTTACAATTTATTTTCTTAACGGAAAACCTTATACTCCTCCGACTCATTTTCGCCACACTTTTTTTCTAGGGGATCTTTCCAATCAGGGCACCCTGTTTCCACCCCAAATTTTTTTCTATTTCTTCTGTCTTTCCAACAGGCGCAGCAAGCTGCAGGTTGAATGGGCACTAAACCTTGTTTAGGAACTTAGCAGTTTCGTTTCACTTTTTGAAAAAAAACCCAACAAAAAACGAAGGCAGCGGATGGGGTACCGGTTAGCGTTTCTGCGTACTGATGAAGAGGTCCCAGGTAGATTAAAGACGTCTGAACCACTAAATATCCGCTATGCGTCGGATGGGCACGTTAAGCAGTCTGCCCTAGAGTACTGGTCTCCCAGTTAAAAATACGGACGTCCGTTCCTCCCCACCCTATTCTCTTTCTCTCCTCCACAAATACCGTGCACTTTGACGTCGTGTGATGTTAGTCGCTCATACGACAAACACTAATAGTTGTATCTACTGACTTCTCTGTCTACCTGCTTTCCTATAGTGAGCTTCTAGTCTAGGTTCCACCTAATCTCCTTCTGTTTCCCTACTCGGCTCAAAAAGCCTAGCTAGTCGAGCCTAAACATCCTCTGTGGGTGTAAACACACAAGCTGATTGTTGAGTCAGAGCTGGAATAAAAACAGCTCCTTAAGAGCTGTGAGTGGAAAACCATGTTTTTTGAGTAGTTATTTTTGTGATGTTTTCCTTTATTTTTTCTTTAGGTTCCTCCCTTTCCTTGCCACGCCCCCCTTTCCCCTACCTGATTGGCTTGGGGTGGGGATCATCAACAAACACTGCCACCGGGCGCAAAAGCCATCTCTGGCTGCCATTCTCGACCTCATTCAGTCTTGAAACATAGTGTAACCTATTAATGAAAGTCAAATGCGCATTTGCAATTCGGCGATAAGTTTATAGCTACAGTCATATGCAAAAGTTTAAGACCATCTATCAATTTATTGAAAATTAAGATTTTCAAGGAAACAACTAATTACTAGTCAGAGATATCTGAAAAAATGACACCACAGATGAATACTTACATTCTTTAGAACACAAACAGACCGAAATAAGTACTTTGTGTGGCCACCTCTGTTTCTTATAACGGAGAGAATACGATGTGGCATACTCTTAATGAGAGATTTATAGTAGTCACTTGAAATGTCTTTGCACTACACGTACTTTACCGGGTCAATCAAAGCTTGGGAATTCGATTGCTGTTTTTCTGCTACTTTGTCTTTTAAATGGTCCACGAATTTTCGATGGGGTTAAGGTCTGGAGTATTACCGGGCAAGCACAGTTATGTTTTTCCTCTGCAGGTAGTCTTTTGCGGTCTTTTATCTGTGGCTTGGAGCACCATTATACATAAAAATTGTGCATCTGTGCGCTTGCATATGAGTTAACAGCTTCTCACGTAACATTTCCACATAATAAGGACGAGTCATGGTAGTGCGTGTCAGTAAAAAGGATAATGAAACAGTACCGGATGCTGACATAGCACCCCATATCATCTGACTAGGCGGATGTCTCACGGTGCTAGCGGTATGTTTTTCATCAAACCTTTTGGTCATCGAATATGTGCTTCACGTGATTCAAATGGACGCACAGTTGATTCATCGGAAAAAAGAACTTGGCTGCAATTTTCAGCAGTCAGTCCATGATTCATGACGCTTTGCAAATTGGAGACTTCTTTTTCATGACAGAGGTTAGTCTAGGTTTATGTGCACATTTATAAAACTTTAATCCAAAATCTTTGCTAAGACGCAAGGAAACAGTGCTGATACTAATATCAGACCCTTCTGAATGTAGTAAGGCCTTGATTTTCTTGCACGAACAAAAGAGAAGTGGACGTCCACTTCTCTTTTGGCTGCTAAATTCACCCGTATCTCGATATTTCATGATTGTATTATGAACCAGCAGTCTTGCTCACAATCACCTTTCCGCTTGTCACGTTCAAAGTATCCTTCACGATATAAAGTAACACTTAATGACGCTTTTTTGCCCATTTTTCGCTACAGAAAATACGTACAAAACATTTCAGCATGAAAACCAGAAGCAAATTGACTCTCGCATGCTTCCTTCCCCCAACTCTATCAACAGCTGCGGCTGTAGGATGATGCAACACCGACAAGAAGTTGATTAATACAGACAGTAGTTGACGCAATCGGCAGAAATCTCCTAATTCCAACAGGTGATCTTAAACTTTTGCAAATTACTGTAATTCATAATTATGCGGCTGTTTGAGAACTTGGCAGATGTTCCTCGAGTTGATTTTTGTCTACGTGAAAAATCATGATGGCTGTATACAGATGCAGGAATATATCGTGGTCTCATTGGTCTTAATGGATGAAGCATTTAAAGGTTTATGAAATATTACACACCTCGAACTTAAGAAATGGAAATTCGAGAAGTCCTAAAATGCAGCTGTGATTTAAGTCTTCGAAACATCTGCAGGGTTAACTTTGAAACAGCAGAATTCTTTTACCTGACCGTTCTTAGAAAAATGGTTTTCTCACAACGACTATGAAAATAATCATAAATACAACAAGAAAAACGATATTTGCATCGGGTGGGAGTTAGACAACCAATAACAATGGTCCTGGAACGCGATTATTTTCCGTTCTTTTTCAGACAGTGAATTAAGCCAGACTACTATCTTTCGGATGACCTGCATACTCTTCGATCGGGTACACACCGCGTTCTTTCTTGTCCGCTTGAAACTGGCAAGGACAAGTCTCCATGGTTTATCGATAACTGTGTCTTTTTTTTTTTTTTTTTTTTTTGACAAATTGAAAAGGCGTATCATATCGAGGAATTTGCGCAAGAAGTTATGGACCTTCGAATTCCCAAAGAAGGTTTTCACGATAAATAGCAGCAGATCGTATGTTCTTAGGCCTTTGTTGGTTTAACTATACAAACCAAGGTGAACTAACTGCCTCAATAAACCGCGCTGCTGGCTGAGATTCAGTTCCTACAACTTACAATTAAATGCGTAGTTAAAGAATCATCCCAAACATGCTTTCAAGCACATTCTGAAAACCTTATCCATCTTTTTTAAAGATTCAGAATTTTCTGCCAAGTGGATATCACATGAGCTGTAGTAGATATCGGGACGGTAGGAAGTATCTTAAATTCTGTGTTAAAGCAGAGATAGATAAATCTGCTTTATATTAATACCACTGCCTGACTTTGTATGCATACAATGAATAATTTGCTGTAAAGTGAGTGAAATGGAATCGCGAGCATCCATTTTTCAGAACTGAGGAGTATTTCGTTTAATCACAAGTTTTCCGTGATTCTTTCAAGAGATGCTGCTATACAGTTCCTAAAAATTTTGGCGTTAATGCAAAACACTTGTTCCAACATCATGAACATCGATCAGCAGCACATTATTCAGGGAAACGCATCGGTTCCTTTAAGGATTAAAAAAATGACAAATGGTAACGCGGTCAAAACGTAATTGTTTCAGATCTCAAACGGAGAGCAAGATAAGCAACGAAAAATTTCCCTAGTGTGATTAAAACTAACGGAGGATCTTGCGGATCATATGAGATTCAACAACAATCTAATTTGAGAAACGCTGGATCCGGAGAGTCGGCGAAAACGTAACTCATGGAGAGAAAAAAAGTCATTTATTAAAGAAAAGGATTCCTTAATAATAATCTTTCTCCTTCTTTCTTTTCAATGCTGATTATGGTTAATCCGCGGACATAAATAGCATTCACAAAGATAATGGGGGGTGGAGCACCAAATTCTACCTTCATCCATCGGGTAATGGCCTCCGAGTAACGACTTCCCTCCCACAACTCATTTTCGCAGTAAGGAGAAACAGCATTTGCTTGAATTGTAGAAAAGGAAATGTGTGCCATTTCGATTCACACAGACACTTCGGCCCAGAAAAAAAACAAAACAAAAAAAAAAACGTAATTTAATATTCACCTAATTTCATAAAGAGAAAAAGTTGTCTATTTACCATTTAGATTACGCAACGACAAAAAAGGATAGAGAACAATACAATGAAACTCTAGTATAACATGATTACATCTGCTGTTCAGGAAAATACCACGAATGTGCGAACAGAGCCATGGCCGTCGTATACAGTTCACTGCACTTAACTGCAAAATAACTCATTTTTGCAGTACGGTGAAAAAGAATTCCGGGAAAAATTTTAATTCTCGAAAATAATTCCGATGAAGATTTAAAAAATTTTTTTATTCGAATTTTAATTAATTTTGTTGTTGATGTTTCGCGGTTTGAAGACTCCAAGGCTAGAAGGAGTCATTACTACTGGTTCCGGTGAAGGGAGAAAACAAGCGCTGGAACGAACAAAACATTTACACAGACATGACATGAGTATCAAATAGACCCTGATTTGTTAATATTTATTTTCTGTCCGCATGAAATGGAAGGAGCTGTAGCTGCGTTTAATATTTCTTTGCAGTACGTGGGGCTTTCACCCTGTCGGGCATTGTGGAAATGAGATCAGCAATGGTGCTCTGTGGAATCTGCGCTTACGATTCACACATTGCCAGCAGGTGTTCCTTGTTTGCTGGTTTCGGTGGCATCCATCGTAACTTTCCATCCAATATGGCCCCCACAGGTGTTCAACTGGGTTCACATCACAGGGATGTTAGTGCCCCTACCATGCTTCGGAGCAATTCTTGGAGCGGGAAAATATGCAATTTGGAGCAGAAACACGTTGGGTTTTGGAGCGAGAAAATTTGCATTTTGCAGCAGAACTCAGGTTTTGGAGCAGTTAATGATAGTATTTTTAATTGTTTTAAGTTCATTCTGTGCTTTAAGTTATGTTTATATACTGAATTACCATTATTTTATGAACTATGAAAAAATGTTATATTTCAGGTTTGTTGACATTTTACTGTTTCTCTTAGGACTGTTAATTAGCATTTCTGTCGTTCCTACAGTGAGATAAATGGGAAAACTATTATACTAGCCACGATTTATTGAAAACTACATGACCTGCAATATTTTAAACGTAACATTAATATCAGGGATTTTCTTCTGAATGCAATTTGTTTCGCTGTAACATGAATAGAATGCTGCCGCGTTCTAGAACTGTTGCTATTGTTACTGAATGCTTGCGAATATACACTTAAGAAGAATAAATATGTAGTTACTGTTTGTTTGGTTTTTAGCAGCATATTTTTCGAGATTCATGGCATTCATTCTGAAACCAACCAACTGGCAAGGCACGCATACGTGGTTTGCGTGTGCATCACAAACTCCTAAGGTTTTCTGAAGAAAAATGTACCTTCGATATAAAAGGAAAACTAAGGTAACATTTAATAATCAAATTGTAAAATCACCTTTCAGCAGCTGCGTCATGATACTCTTCATACAATGTTTTTCATCCAGTAATTAATTATTAATGCCAAACTTTCGTCATTGCTATGAACAATTACAACTGGAACCAAAACTATAAGATAACAGTGAGATTTAGTAAAGTTGGTTAGACAAAAGCTGCTTCCGTCGCTTAACGCTTGCGCAGCGACGCCTAGGCGCGGGATCCCCTTCTTCAGTAGTAGTAGTAGAATCAGTTTATGACTTTTTTGTTGTTGCTGTCTGAAAGAGCCACTGCTCTTGCATACGTGGGGTCCTTCCTGCATGTATATGGACATGGACATTGAGCAGATGATTGCGAGTTAGTAAGTGGTTCAAACGCATCTTCCATTTGGAAAAAGAAAAGTGTGAGGGTTAAGATGTTCCCCAAGGTAGGTCAAAATGAGAAAAAGAAAACCTCCTAAAAATTCTGCTCCCTGAACGTATGGGGCAAAATTCAGACTTTAAGTAAGAACCAAAAAGATCAGTATTCCTGATAATTGATTACAAGTTATGCGATATAAACAATCCTTTCATGTATCCATAGCGCTCGTGAGCGATTTTAATTAACATACGAGACTGACTAAGAAAAAACAAAGCTGTACTTTTTAATTTGGTGAAAAATCAGACTGCACGGTGAGAAAGTGTGAATATTACGCAGCATGAACAAAACTGAATCGTTCACTGTAATTTATTTATGAAAATATTTAACTAGATCATACCACTGTATTCACAATTATAAAATTACTGAATTCCAAACAAAATAGGGTGGTTTTGAAAGACAGCTTCAAACAGTTTTTTTTTCCTGGTTTTGTTCTTGTATTTGCTAGAACATTAGCTCCGGTTTCCCCCTGCGAGCAAACCCTACTTTCTTCTCATCAAGTTCCACAGCCATATTTGTCTTTTGTTGACTCTGCCACTGCACAGCATCCACTGTTTACTTTTTTTCTGCTGATAGTTTTCCCTTACCATTTTTCTTTGTTACTTTTCTTTCTTTTTAATTCCCTCACATGACAATTTTATCCATCATGCTTAAAGAACTTTCAGCCTGAGAACCATGAATTCTGATATCAGAGCTTTCACTATTTTAGGTAAATAGTGTAATTTTCAGAGAATGAAAACTTTTTTTTTTTTTGAACACCATGTATCTATTCTTACAAATTTCCAAACTTCGTTACTTTTGTTTTTGGAAATTTCTCCCACGGTTATCGAGCTAAAATGCACACACATTTGTGAGGGTGATGACATTTAACAACTACATAGGAGTGGGAACATCGCGGGGATACAATTACGGAAGAAATCTTCGTTCCGTCCGATTTCCGTTTTCACAAATTTATCCAACATTTTCAAGCTGAAATACAAATATTTATGGAATAAAATGATATCTAACAATTCTGGGTAGAGGAAACACCGGGAGAAAAAAATACGATTACGAGAGATGAGAGGTTATCGAACCTCCGTCTACTTTCCGTTTTCGAAGAATGAAATTCCGTCCTCCGACGAAGAAAACGACCCCCCCCCCACACACACACTACCGCCACCAATCCTCCCAAAATTTCAGTTCAGTTGTGCATCGATTTCGTCGATGGTCCAAATGATAACAAAAAAAGACGGAATTCCTCGAATCAGCGTAAGAATCTCGTGGCCGAAGATTACGGGGAAATTTTCGAGCGGCCTAACTTCCGTTTTCGGAAATCGTTGCCTACAATTTCAAGCTAAAATTATGCAATGAAATTATGTTTAACAACATTACTGAACAGAAGCAACATCGCGAGAGGAAAAAAAAATACGATTACGGGAAAATCTGCACTCCGTTTAACTTCCGTTTCCGAACGTTTAAAAAGACAAAACAACGACCCCCCCTAATTACTATACCCCGAACATTTCTTCACTTTTGCATCGATCTCGAAAATGACAAAAAAAAGGGGGGGGGAGACTCCGCGAATCCGCGGAAGAATCTCACGTACGAATTAACCGCTGAATCGACTTCGAATGCCGTAAGATCACGCTAAAATATCGATGATCGTCAAATTTTAACTTTTGGCGCAAAATTGCCGCAGATTTCGTCAAAATCGCAATTTTTTTAGCAGAATGGCGCAAGAACAACGTTTTGGCGCCGGCTGGCGCAATTGGCGCAGATCTGGCAGCCATGATCAAGGCTCTGACTTGGCAACGACAGTTTCAGGATAGCGTTTTATTCGTGCCATGTTTTGGCACGATTTGCCTCATGACATGAAGCGCCATCCTCCATGAACAAGGACGTAGCCTTTGGCATCTGACCACTGTAGAATACTGGGAGCAGGCCCATCTCAACGATGGTTATGTATTTTTGTGCATTGATGTTGCCTTCACATACTATAAGGACTGAACGATCAGTCATCCATATGGCTCCCCATATCATGAATGAAAAACCGCCACGTTTCACAGTTGGCTGTAGGTGCTTCAAACTGAATTCCTGGCTGGGTAATCGTCACATCCAGGCCCTGCCACTGTCTGAAAATTGTGCAAATCTGAACTCATCAGATAATATGACAGTGTGACAAAATGCTAAGGGTCTCACAATCATGTCTATCGCCCATGCCAATTTGCACCAAATATTTGCTTCTCGCAAAAGAGGTTTAAGTCGAGCCGCTCTTCCATGATAGCCAAGTCGGTGAAGTTACCCCTGAGCAGTTCGGGAACTCATTTGGAGCTGTTCTGCAATCTCAGCGGCCTTGCTACGAGGATTGGTTTCCACAGAACGCTTGACAGCTTGAAGACACCTCTGTGATGGCCCAGGGCGACCCCCTACGTAATGCTGGTGCTTCCTTGCCTGACTTCTTGAATTCCATTAGCACTCGATTAACTGTGGCAAGAGGAATTTTCTGCAATCGGACCCTGGCTGACTCAGACATCCGATTGCCCCACGATTCGTCCTCATTGAAAGTTTTTTAGTTCCTTGGCTCCCATGGGTCGAGGAATGTGCGTTTGGTGTCACCTACACACTGACGTTGTCCTGTAAAATATATCAAAGGGAATTCGAGCATGCAAGGAACTGCATAGCATACATGACATTACGACAGGTGTCTATTTACTTATGTCATGTCTAAGTATGATTTATCCAGGGATTCAAACCCAGACACAGCAGTACGAGAAACCAGAAGCACAACTTGACTTGTTGATGACAACTTAATCACACAGTTATAAATTAGTCATTTTGGAAATCGAAGTACCTACACAATTTTACATTGTTGTAGAGCTGTTCGAATTCCAAAATGAAGTTTTCTGCAAGACAGGAACCAGTCAAACCTCTCATCGTAAAAGCTGTACTAAAAGACAGAAATGCAATGAAAAAAGGAGGAGGGGGTGATTTAGTAAAGAAATATGTAAAAAAGAAATATTTATACACTGAGAGGCCGAATTATTCTGACCACCTGTTTAGTTCGTTGTTGGGCCACCTTTTGCTCGTTCCAGTATGGAATCAAGCTCTTGAAAATTTGATGGTCGAGGACGCATCTGCCTGATGCCCCCTTTCGACTTCACCCCAAAAATGTTCCACTTGATTGAGATCCGGTGATTGAGGAGGCCAATGTAGCAAAGAAAAGTCTCTGTGATGCTCCTCAAACCATTCACGTACAACGTGAGCACTATGACATAGTGCATTGTCCTGCTGGAAGTATCTATCTCCACATTGAGATAAACGATCAACATATCTGCGTGGAACTAGTCGGCAACAATATTTAAATACTTTTGGGCGGGCAGACGTTGCTCCACACGAATCAAAGAGCCCTAACATTCCCACGAAAACAAAACATGCCCCAGACCATAACGTTGCCGCCTCCAGCTTGAAGAGTAGTGACGAAGCAAGATGAGGTCCATGCTTTCGTGCTGCTGTCTCCATACATATCCTCACTCTTCCATCTGCATGGTGTATTTGAAAACGTGATTAGTCGAACCACATTAGCCTTTTGCACTCATTTACTGTCCAATTCTTGTTTTCCTGAGCGAACTGGGAGTGATTCTTTTAGTTCGCTGCAGATAGCAATGGCTTACAGACAGGCCGCCTGCTTCTGTAGCCCATACGATGTAATGTGCGGTGAATTGTACGTTGAGAGGCCATCGGCTTGGTCCCTGATTCAGATTATCTGTAATCGACGAAGTTTTGCCCGTCTGTCGGACTGAACAAATCTGCCTGCTCTCCTCTCAGCAAGAACATCCGGCAGCCGTTGACAACAACACGCTTTGCGCTTAGACCCAATTTTTTGACTGGTGGTCCGCTCTCTGTAAACTTTTACAACTGCTGCCCTCGAAAATTTCCCAAGTGCAGCCGTTATTGCTAATGCTCGCACGAATGTTTCGAGAACCCACAGTCAAAGTCAGTCAGATCGCGTATTTTACCCATTATTTCTTGCGCAATGCACTTCATTATTCTCTGCATGCCTTCAGCGTTCCCCTTTTACACAAATACAGCCATCTTGCGTCAGCAGCATCTACGGGATAGCTACTTTGCATAAAATGGTCCGGTGTTTATAATAATTCTGCCACAGTCAAAAACCAGCTGCAAGTAAGTGTTCTTACGGTATTATAAAATCCATGTGCACAAAAATATTCATGTACTCCCTGCTTTGCAAAAGTGTTAGTCAAGTAAAATGGCGCGATGCCCAAGTCACAATATTCCAGCCAGGCCGGGCGAGTACTACATCGAGTGTATGACTTTGTAGCTTTTCGACAGTGTAATCAAACAACTAGCTACATGGCGGATATAAAAACTATAATAATAATAATTTTACTATTTGAAGGCACCAACAAAACAGGCACAGAGAACAGCTGATGCACAGAATTTATGAACCCAGCGTAAATGATACAGGCAAGACGGATCTTCCATTAAAAATTCAAGGAATTTACCCGCTAAATACATCATAAAATACAGAAATCGCAAAAAGAAAACTTTTACCGGTGATAGGAGTTAAAAACAACTTCCAACATGTTCATGATTATAAAAAGTTCTTATTCAGCACACAGAAAAGTGTTGCTTATTAGCGCGGGCAATATCTTTAACATTTTAAACCAACTGCAAGTAAGACCACTCAGGAGATAGACTAGGGTCAGGTACGGTACGGCATACGCATATATGCAGCATGACGGGGGGGAGGGTATAAGACACACGGGCGGTGTACGCTCATCAATTCGGGGTGGCCGAGTGGGCAACGTTCGTGACTGGCACGGGAAGGACCTCTGGTTCGATCTTAGGTAGGTACGAACGCTCGATCCACTAAATATCCGCCGTGCGTCGGATGGGCACGTTAAGCCGTCGGACCCCGGGTACTGGAACCCCGGTAATAAATAAGGGCGTCTTTCTCTCCCTTTCTACTTCACTTCCGTGTCACTTTCCTATCGGGCACTCTGGCCCAAATCTGCTAGCTCCTATTTCTAAGGGTTGTTTAAGACCTGGGGTCAGACACTCCCTTCCTAAAATCCTCTACATACGATCATGATCAGCAATTCGGTGAAAGCTATTGCACAATGTCGCCCCGGTGGCGCAGTGGTCTAAGGCGCTGGCCTCTGATCATTCGTCCGAACGGTGTCCGGGTTCGAATCCCGGTGAGGCATGGATGTTGTGTTTGTCTTACGGCACTGGCTCTCTCCCTTCCCTGGAGCCAGTGACCCTAAATAAGGGACGGGCGACTGCTTATAGCCCATTGAGTTGCTCACGGTGGTCGTTAAACCTCCAATCAAAAAAAAAAAGCTATTGCACGGTGTACATCGGTTTGAACGACGTCGAGTTGCTGCCACCGTGTGATATGGCCAACAGGCAATCCAGTAGACGACATCTGGATGACTTTACCCGAGGTCGCGTCATTGGGAATTTGGAAGATGGTCGAAGTGTGACTAGTGTGGCCGAGGAGTTCGGGATCGCTCACAGCATCGTTTCACAAGCTTGGAGAGCATTTCAAACGACAGGAACAGCTGTCCGAGAGTTTAGCAGTGGTCGTCCACGAGCAACCACGGCGGCGGATGACCGGTATATTGTCCTACAGGCGAGAAGAGACAGACAGCAGACACGGGAGAAATCGCAAGGCAAATGCAACAGACAACTGGACGTCAGTAATCGCGTTTTACCGTGGCCAGGAGGCTGCACAAAGGTGGTCTATTTGCACGACGACCAGTACGGTGTGTGCAATTAACGCCTGCTCATCGGGGACGGCGGTTTCTGTGGTGCCAGGAACACAAGAACTGGACACACCAGCAATGGGGTCGAGTTCTCTTTACGGATGAGAGCCGATTTAGTCTGACGAGCGATTCTGGACGTATACACATCTGGAGAGAGCAGGGAACACGCAATCACACCTCCAACATCATCGAAAGGGACCGGTTTGGAGGTGGCGGAGTTCTCGTTTGGGGCGGTATCATGCTTGGTAGCCGAACTGACCTCCACATCTTCCAAGGAGGTTCAGTCACTGGTGTTCGCTATTGTGCCGAGGTTCTCCTGCCTCACGTGCGTCTGTTTAGAGGTGCTGTGGGTCCTGAGTTCCTCTTCATGGACGACAACGCTACACCTCATCGTACAGTGGCTGTCGTAGACCTGTTGGAGAGTGAAGATATTCAACGCATGGATTGGCCCGCAAGGTCCCCGGACCTAAATCCAATCGAACACGTGTGGGACCTTCTCGAGAGACGCTTGGCAGCACGTCACCAGCCGCCAGCAACGATTCCGCAGCTGCGATTGGCGCTACAAGAGGAATAGGCCGCGATGCCTGAACAGCTCCTTGACAACCTCGTCCTCAGCATGGACAGACGTTGTAAATCCTGCAACGCAGTCAGGGGTGATCATATCCCCTACTAAAGACTGAATTTTTCTTGGCAGCCGCCTGTCACATGGACGTTTCTGTCTTCTGTCCAGTTGTGCTTGAAGCTAACTTTTCAATAAAGTGCCCTTTATCCTTTGGATTCCTTTTTTGCGCAGTTTTGCTCACTTGTCCCACATTCTTACATCTTGGAGATCTTATGGTATGATTTGAGTCGATGTGGAGCACTTCTGCACGACGTTACATTCGAAAAACCGTCTCGTCCTTAATTTTTGCACGCCAGTGTAGAATGTATTGTGCAGATTTTTTCGGGGAGGGGTGGGGGGTAATTCTTCCATTTTATATGCGCCCTACGAAAACGAATTACCTCAAATCGGGATGTGACTTACATTCTGCTGAGAATAAAAGTTTGCGACAAAAGAAACAGTTTTAGCTGCACAAGATGCATCAGAAACATCGAAATTACATCACGCATAAATCAGTTAGGATTTGGTAACATATCTACTCGCGAAAAGGTGGCTCACTTATCGAGTAGCCTACTGATATAATGCTTGTTCTTATACGGTAATGATTATATCGCTTCCCTGGATCCAGTGTCTCAAAATCAGGGACCCGCAATTCCGTCTAATCTTTGATGCTCATGAAAGTTACAAAAAAAAAAAAAAAAAGTACGTCACACTATAAACGTCGGTACCACAGAAACTAAAGCTATAGTTCTTCCTCTATCACAGAGTTACTACATTTCATACTTTACTTCAGTTGATTCATGCGCCTATACATTAATTAATTTAAAAATAGGGAAGGGGTTTTGAATGAGTTTGCCTGCTTTCTCTGAGTGAAATTGTTTCAAATATCCGTAAAAGCATTTTTCGAACTTTTGCATTTTAGTCATCCCTGAGAACAGCGTGGCAAACAAATCTATATCTTAAACACTGAGTTGACTTTGCATTAAGAACACTTATCTACACTGCTGGACACCCAAAATGCAACACCAAGAAGGACACGAGATAGCAAAGCCAGATTTGCTGGACACATAACAACAGATACAAAGATGAAACGATTGAGCTTACAGGCCCGTGCGACTTGCGGAACACGCAGGCATCAATAGTTCGTGTGGCTCCCATGGCTGGCAATAACGGCCGCTACCCGCCGCGGCATCGAACTAAAGAGGCTTTGGATGTGGGCTTGGGGTATGTCGGTCCAGGCTGCTTCCACACGTTGCCACAGTTCATCAGGCGTAGCCGCGGGTGGTGCTTGTCGGGCCACTCGGGTGCCGATCAGCGACCAGACGTGTTCGATGGGCGACATATCGGGAGAACAGGCGTGTCACGGCAGCAATGACACCATAAAGAATTGTTGCACGATGCGTGCCACGTGCGGGCGCGCATTGTCCTGTTGAAACGTGGCCGCTGGCAGGTCCTGCAGGTAAGGGAGGACTACAGGCT
Organism: Macrothele yani; assembly: GCA_039090855.1. Classification (NCBI taxonomy): domain Eukaryota; kingdom Metazoa; phylum Arthropoda; class Arachnida; order Araneae; family Macrothelidae; genus Macrothele; species Macrothele yani. Next base: position 96,387,080 of record CM076992.1, on the reverse strand, counting down.
CCAAAACGTCGGAGATGTAGCGGTGGCTGTTGAGTGTACCGGCGATGCGTACCAGAGGGGTGCGGGTGTCATATTCAATTGCGCCCCAAACCATAACGCCAGGCGACGGACCGGTATGGCGATGCATAATGCAGGGGGTCATACAGTCTCTCGCCTCGGTGCCGCCACACGCGGATCCAACCATCGTGGTGGTACAGGCAGAAGCGGGATTCGTCGGAGAAGACCAGGTCGTGCCATTCCGTAGTCCAGGTGCGGCGTTCAACGGCCCACTGCCGCCGCACTCGCCGGTGGTGCAACGTCAATGGTAATCGAAGCAATGGGCGCAGTGCGACAAATCCCCACTGCTGCAGACGACGTCGAATGGTACGTGCTGACACAGGTTGTTGCGCAACACACCCTAATTCCTGCGCCAACGTTCGTGTTGTGGCAGTGCGAGCCGTCAATGCCCGCCGCACAACATGCCGGTCCTTTCGTTCGGTGGTGTGCTGCGGCAATCGCTCACGTCGATCAGTCCGTCTTTCCTGCACCAACCGAATCCATACTCGCCTCACTGTGGCTGGATGTCGTCCCACACGGGCGCCGATGTCTCGGTACGATAAACCGCTGTCGCGATAAGCCACTATTCGTCCTCTGTCTAACTCCGAAACGTGCTGGAATGACTGCCGTATTCTGCGACGAGGCATCAAAAGCCCACGCATAGGTCCGGCAGCACAACACACTTCCACTACTTACACCCCGCCTTCTGTGCACCCTTCTTATAGTGCTTCTCGGTGGCGTGCCGGGCGCTCATGATTTGCGTATGCCTTGCAATGCTAATCGTTTGCATGCCCTCTCGCGGGCGACGCATGCTGTGAATTTCAAGCCAATCGGATGCTTCTTTCTTGGTGTTGCGTTTTGGGTGGCCAGCGGTGTAATAACGCGTAGGTTCACCGTTCTGTGCAATCATGGTCCGCAGACGCCCAGGAACAGATTCTACCAGATATCGAACATCCTTCATGAGTAACTTGACCCATGTCTGCTGCAACAGATCAGTCAGTTCACGCTCATTCCGTGGAGGAGAATCAGCAGTTCTCACACCCCGTTCTAGCATATACCACAAATGTTCAACTGGATTTTACAGTCAGGAGAGTTTGGGGGCCAAGGAAATGTTGCGAATTCGTTGATCCTGTTCCTCCAACTACTCAGTAGTTATACGAGCCCGATGACACGGTGCGCTGTACCGTTGAAATATGACCCTTTGTCCGGGTTAACCTCCTGAAGATATGGATGGAGATGGTCGGCTAACAGGTTCCTGTAGCGTCCACCACTCACTGTGTAACGACAATGGCTCCTTTCTAGCTCTTTCTCAACATAGCCATGATCTCGCGAGAGCCGTCACATAATTTTGTTGGTTCGTTCCTCAAAAGAATTACTGCTTGAAAAAATTATAGAATACGGAACCTTTGTAACAATAACCAAAGCAGACAGTTTATTCTGCTAAAACGATACGGCTTGGGACTTCTCTAGGGCTGGTTAATGAAATGCTCTATTTGACTTGGTCTCTGTCCGTGCTATCGACACTAGACCCAAACTTCGTGTTTCCCGTAAACAGTTGCTGCAGCTACGCGACTCAATATCAATCATCCTCCGGAAAAACTCCGACAGTTTGGTGAGAGAGGACCTCGACCTCTCTCACAAAACTCAAGATCCCGTCTCCCTCGCTTCCACTTCAAAAGTGACCCTTCTCTTCAAACTTCAGAAAATTTCCACTCCTCCATTAAACGGATTTCCGAGTTAATCTCAGCTACGTGGGAGTACCTGGACACACCAGTAAGCTTGTGTTTCACTCATTAATGCGCTCTTGAGATAATCCCATCGGCACACAAGACAAGTACAATACACTTCAAATACTTATGTACTAAGCCGATTGTAATGCGGCTATTCCCGTGTATCAGACAGTAACATCCTTAAACATTCTGATTTCGTTCTATGCCCGAAAATGGTGTGAACAAAGAAATTCCACGTGGGGAATGAATATATACATACATATTTACAATTATTTTTTGGGACCTGGGGGGGCTAGCGAAACTTACACAGTGTTTGTGAGATGATAACTAACGGACCTAGGGCTTGCCAGGAAAAAGCTCGCCAAACCAGACCCCCTCCCCTCCCCCTCACCTGTGTGTCCAGAGAATAGGGCGTCATGTTGTTTACGCCATATGCGAACCCATCATTAGCATGGTGCAGAAGGAAACGAGACTCATCACTCCAGACGACCTTCTATTTGTCGAGGGTCCACGACTCATGCGAGGCGTTGTTTGCGATGATTGGGCGTCATCATGGGTACCCTCGTTAGTCTTCGGCTGTGGAACCTCAGGCGAAACAAGGAACAGAGCATGGTGCATGTCGAAATAGGTCGAACTGCGCTACTGTTGTACTGGTGGGTGAGCTGGGCGACTGTTGCATGTCGTTGCCAAGATACCAGTCGTAACACCCGAACCTCTAGGATCAACCGTGCGTGGCTGATCAATGTGAGCCCTTTTGCTGGATGTCTGTGCGTGGTTAATATAGCCCTGGTACACTCTTGATACAGTAGTATGAGAGCCAGCCAACGAGTGCGACTGTTTCCGAAATACTAGAACCTGACCTCCGGGCCCCAACTATCAGGCCGCGGTCAAATTGCTGAAGTCGCCACATTTCTCCATTACCGGCAAACGTTTACTGATTACGTATAGTGCACTTGCACTTGTTTGAATTAGTTTTAGGAAGGGAGTGTCTGACCCCAGGTCAAAAACTGCCATTAGAAATTGGAAGCTAGGAGATTTAAGTAAGTGAACTCAATAGGAAAGAGAAACAGAAGAATTAGAGACAGGGAACGAGAGTTGATCTTTTGAGCAAACCGCGACATTACTCCGGGAGGAAGGGGAGAGGGCATGGGAGGGACAACCACCACAGGTAGACCACCACCACAGGACACCACACCACCCAACCGCCGAAGCCTCACAGGAGGAGTGAAACTCGCGAAAACCACATCCGAACGACGGAGCAGCAATCAGTACTCATCGTCTCACACCAATCTGAAAAAGAAATGGGGTTGGTGGTTTGTCTGTAATACCCACCTAATGTTCGCACACTTACTTTCCACCCGATCCTGTCCTCCATCTGAGCCAAGGCCTCCAGCCCAGGAAACAGTGCTCAACGATGCTGCCCTCCCGCATGTCCTGGTCGGAAAGGGGGGGGGGACAACGAACGCCGCCTTAGTTCTAGGATACCTAAGGAATTTTCTGGGATCGTAGTCAACCGCACCTCTAACAACTAGTTCATTAGGGTGGGCTTGCACTTTCTTGAAGAACTTCTTGACGAGTCTGGTGGAGAACTCATGTACCTTCTCAGCTGCAAGTCTGTTCCTCAAGTTCCGAAGAGGAGTCCAGACGGGAGACCCAGTGGTCATACGAGTGCTCGGCTCTGCACCCTCTCGCGGACTCCTACTGACACATATCCAGATGGGAGTGGTATAAGTGGAACTAGCCTGACGACCGCCTTATACAGCAGTACTTTGTGCCGTGTTGTAAAAAAATTTCTCCGGTGATTACGTATAGAGGACAGGTGTGTAGAATTTATAGTAGCCGCACGTGACGTTGATTTCACGTGGTACTTCGCTATCGCTCCGAATATGTAAAATGGGGGGTGTTCCTAATGCGAAGCTAACTCAAAGCGTGTATGAAAACTTCGTGCTTTTCACTCCGGCGGAAAACATTGTTCTGTTGCACAATGACTGCTTTCCGCAATAATAACTGCATAAAGTTTCAGTGTCCACCACAAAATATTTGATTCGTAAAAGAAAACTTCTGCTGGCATATTTAAGAATTAAATGGAAAATCAATGGTAGCTGTAATTAGTAGCCTCAAAGCCTCTATAACGCGATTTTTCAAACTCCATGGAAATTTATCACCTCGTCAGCGGTTGCTCTAGCGTTTTTAAAGTTTTCGCCGACCCATTCGCCAAATTCCAATTTTTTTACTTAAGTGTCATAATAGTACAAAAAGGTAATCGCCAATATTTTCGCCAAAACTTTTTCCATCGCCAAAACGATTTTGTTTTCGCAAATTGCAAAGAATGCGATCTGCAGCGCGACCCCTGCTTCGTAATCTTTCAAGTACAAGAAAGTTCTACAAGGCTAAAAACACACGAAGTAATTTCTGTTACATGTGAGGTGCTTTTAAGAACATATCAACTTACTACAGCATATAATATTAATAAACCGCGAAATGCAAACAATCCAAAACGTTTTAGAACCTACCCGCCAAGCATAAAAATACGTTAAAGAGAAAAAAAAAAAAAAGAAGTCAGAAACTTTTGTCATTTCAGTAACGTTGAAATTCAAACCTTTAATGGCTACTCGCACAATATTTATCTCAGATAAAAACAAGAAGCCAAATGCACACGGGCACGTAATGTGTTAACTCTTCCTATCCGTTTTCCTGCGAGAGCTTACGCGCGTGAGAGGACAAATATTTCTCTCCATTTGTAAGATTTATTGGTAAGTTTTACCACTGTCTGAACTTCCGAAAAACCTAAAAAGAACACGGTTTGTGAAACAGGCACAAAAATTAATTCTGCTGGTATGGGTTTCCGTGAAGTTATTCAACCTCTGTTTCTGATCAGTCAGCAACTAAAACCTAGTTCTTAAAAGGACGAAACTTTTGCAGCGGTACATAACGCATTTAAAAGATGAGTCATATAACAGGAATGCCCAGTTAGTTCAGTTCATGTTTCCCCGTTGCCCCGTAAAAGTGTTGTGCGACGAGAGAGAAAAATAAATAAAACAAGTTCAACGATACGCCATAAAACATACTACCGTAGCGATTTAACTTGCATTTTTAAATGATAATCACTATACAACATTAATTTAACACTCAGGATTCCAACAATGGGGTAATGTTTTCACTGCATCCCTAGTTTTAACATATGTACCGTCATACGCCTGCTCATATGAAACGTTTAAATAACGGTATGACTTTAAATCTAAGAACGGATTCCTCTTCATTGTATAGAAAAACACCGAGAACTTTCCTTTCCACAAAACTAATATAAACTAGACATGCCAAGCGTAAACCAACAACAAAACGTTTTAGAAAAATTTAAAACTACATTTCAGTTACACAGTAGTTATGTACAAGCTTGCTTGTCTCTACACTGGCGTTTCTCCAATTTTTCTTTTGAGATATGGTTCTCTGCGACACAATGTAAAGGAACAGAAACAAAGATTGAAGTATGTTGAAAAGCAAAAGTACTTAAAAAAACAGAAAAGCATAAGCGTGTTCATCACCATTTACTTTCTGTTCGAAGGCCGGCCGAAGCACGCACACGCGTAAATAATCACGCTTATATCTCTACAAACGCCGATGAGCTTCTTGAGAAGCATTTTCGACAAGCAACTTTAAACAGCGCAGTGTTTGCCACGTTTCCGACGCGATGTATGATCCAAACCGTACTTGAATGCTGTTGCGTCACAACAGTTAATGCTTCCTTTAAAATGGCTGTCGAATAAGTAATTCCTTTGGTTTTTAAAAGTTACTTTGTTAATAACGTTCATGTCACTTACAAAAACTCAAGTGTTCTCTCCACACCAATTTACAGCAAAATGCACAGCAGTAATTAGGCGAGCTAAATTAGTCAAGCCGCAGAATCTCAATCCAACCAATGATTCGACTTTCATTAAAACAGCTCTACTTAATTGAAAAGGGAATTTTTTTTAGTCTTAGAGCTGGGTATTTCCAGCCCTTTTTGTTAACCTTGGAAGAAAGGGAAATACTGTCTATTACACTAAAAACAGAAACATTACGCGCACCAGCAATGCAATGGTGAAAACAAGGAATTTGTGGCACATCAAGACAACACAACACGCCTTGTTGAATCAAACTCGTAGTGCTCCACATACCATACTAATCCACCTTTTTGTCTACACAAACCAATCCCATTTTAAGGAATGCGTATATTTGTCACGTGGAACTGTCAAAAACAAATTTGATACTGACTTAAACATATACAACGGTCACAAAATACAAGAAATTCTCACAATACACAAATGCATAACAGAATTGCGCTGTGGAGAAAATTCAATCTACACACTAAAATTATTTTTTTTATTGGCGAAAAGAAATCATTAGAAAAATGGGAATCATTCTCGTGAATGCTATGGCTGTCGGTTAGTGATCCAAATTAACACCTGCAAACTGAAAAAAAATAAAAAGCTATTTTATATATAAGGCTTGTCTAACAATTAGTAATTTAGACAGAAAACAAATTTTTTGAAGGAGCGTTTCAAATCTTTTAAAGTAACTCATTCACCATTGTTTTCAATTTTTCCATGTAATCACTGTCTTTTTTATTGCACTGTGATGCTGTCTAGGTTGCCGAGTGATCAGAGTCGCTGGCTTCTGGGTTTTCGGCCCAGCTGTATCTAGGCTTAAGTCCTGGATGAAGCAAGGGGGAAATGTTTGTTCTACAACATTGGCTCTGTCTCTTCCTGGAACTAGTAGACCTAAATTTGGGTCGGGAGACTTTTCATAGCCCTAGTTGCTCATGGAGGTTCTTAATACCCAGAAGGAAAAAAAAAAACTGACTAGCGATGAATAGGTGTTATATGTGTTAGCTTGCGGTAGACGCGAGAGATCTGGCGTTCTATGCAATCACTTCTTTACAGCTGTGTCTCTATGGAGTCATCACATAAAAGCGCTGCCTACAAAAGGGTGCTCTTTAATTGGCCAAACAGTATAAAGCCTGAACGTGCAACTGCGGCCTACAAGAAAAAGATGTGGCAGTATTCCTCATCTTAAATTGTGAGTCCTTCATTTCATTGGCGACCTGTCTAATTACGTACGGGAGTGAACTACCTTCGATAACTAAATGTTCTGACAATTTTGAGTGTAAGCAAGTTTAAACCACATCGTTTGCACACAGAGTACTCAATTCAGGAAGGGTGATCTTCCGTTTATTTTGGATCATATTAAACCCATTTTTAGCACGTTGTCGTGATATATGTTTACCGCAGGCAGCCCTTGCATAAAATTTGCAGCTCAGATTCCTTAATGAGCTCTTTTCAAACGTTAACCGAGCTCATGTCGACACATGAGACGTAAAGTTACGAAAAAGTAATTTGTTGAACTCCTGGTATACATGCACGCGGGCACACAACTGATGAAGAGAAATGCTTTTGTTTTTAACATCAGACCTCTTCTCCTCCAGCAGAATATGCTTGGCGCTCAACATTCATAGTAACCTACTGTGTGATCACTAACCCATAGGGAAATAACGGCCATATAAAATTCAACTTAAAAAATACATAAAGGCGTGAAAAAATGGCTGAAGATACATTTATTGCTCGGTAAGCAAAACTTGCAAGAAGAAACGGCGAAACAAACTCTATTTCGTGAATCCTCCGACTACATTAGTAACATTGAAAGGAAATCGCCTCACCAAGGTGCTCTGCTGTGTACGTGTTATTGTCTCTACCAAGGCTCTTCCGAATCGCACCCTTTACGGTGATGAAATATTCATCTTTGCCCAAGGGGTTTTCTTGAGAGCCTCGCAGTCATCTGCCCACCTATCTACCTACGCAAGCAAGTAAAAGCAAGAGAGAAAGATGTAACGGATGATCACGAATGAAGTTCTAGGCGTACTGTATTGTAGTGCTAGTTGGATAAACGCCAACGCGGCGAACGTGTCACTCGCAACAATGTAACATCCGATTTTTAGGCCGAGGATCCTTTTCTCTCCTCTTGAAATGCTACATGGCACATATTCTTTTGCTTTTAAGGCCGAAAAGTGGCACTACGTGAAAAAACTGAACGGGCTTCTTTGTTTTCATTCATGAAATGCATGTGTGTGTGTGGGGGGGGGGGGTACGCCATCAATGGAACAAGCACAACACTCGATCTGGGAAGCTCTAACCCAAGTGGGACATGCCGAACGTCATAAAGACGGCACGCAAATTTGATGGTCTTGTCACAAGACAAGAAAAGAAATAGAAGCATTTTTCACAAGATGCTGGTAGACCTCCAAACAATTTCAATATTTATTGTTTTTGAGATATTTCGTATGAAAGAAATTTTGTTACACTGGCGACGGTGAGACACTGAAAGCAAGCAAGTACTTAGATTCATTTCAGTAAAAAGCAACCTTATACGACACTTGTCGCCCACGATGGCGAAAATACCCTTTTTGCAAAACGCAATACTTCTACATGTCTACATCATAAACTCCGCTTCTCCCTGACAGCGTGATCATATCTGTTTGAAAAGCAATGCAGAGTAACAATAGCAAATTGTTTTTTCTCCTTCCCTATGTCAGCACTACATGTACCGGAAACAGTTTAAAGTTTTCCCGAGTGAATTCACTGTTATAAACCGGATCATACCGAAATCGAGTGAATATAATCTTTCTTGGAACTCGTCCCAAGCAAAGGACGAACATAAGACCCTTGAATGGTAGTACAATTTCACTGCGATACGGCAAAAGTATGGTCAGATATTCTCACATTCATACTGAGATCACTTAACTGAAATAATCAGACAGTGCAGGATGCCTACTAGATCCTTCTGTGAAATGGCATTCGGAAGTCAAGCTTCCAGTACCATCACTGCTAGTAATACACGCTTGAGTGGAGAACTGTGTTCAATCCCATACGCCCAGTAAGTCCACAGAAACTACATACAATGTAATTTCGCTCAAAAGCCTTGAAGCCGGGTGTATTTCCGTACGCAGCTCGGCTGCTTACATAACGTAAAAATTAGGGAGTTTTCTTTTTTAATTGGGAGGGGCTTTATTAATAAATTCCATCATTCCTTTAGATTTTTTTTTTTTATAATGCTACATTCAGCTTTAGTGATATACAACATACGCTTAAATGCGTGATTTCAATAAGAGACAAGTTAGTTGTGTATCTAGGTACAACTAAATATCCATTTGAAAGTTTAGCTGAAAAAGTAGCCTTAGCGGCGGCAGAGAGATTTATTTAGGCTTTTAAGCAGATTTGTTACTGTGGATAAAGATCGAACCTATGAGTCATACTTACCCGCAAGCGAAGCATATATATATATATATATATATATATATATATATACATATTATGCACTCGCCACTATAGTTAATTTTAAGTGCAGTTTCTCTTTAAGTGAAAAATTATATTGATAACTGTAAGCATTCATTTCACGCTCTTGCTTCCTGATCACTGATTAGTATATACAGTCGACTCTAGATAGGGCGAAATTCTTGGTAACTCGAAAAAAGTTAAATTCCCTGCACAGGTCCTATGTGTATTATGTTTTCTCGATAACTTGAATTTTTTTTCGCACTCCCTGTGTATTATGTTTTCTCGATAACTTGAATTTTTTTTTCGCACTCCCTTCGGATTCGACCTATCGAGAGACGGATGTATAACTCTCTCATTTTTTTTCAAATTCAGGAACAACTTCCAACACTTTTAGAAATAAAGTAAAAAGCTGTTCTACCGAAAACCGAGACATCAGCCACAAGAGCAAAGCATATAGTTTTCTCTCCTGGTCCTAGTCTTGATCAGCGGCAAATTGGGTGCAGGGGGGGGGGGGACGAAAGCACCGTCCAGCCAACGTTCCTCACCACCTTGGTGGCTACATGAATTTTTCTGGAACACTACATGTTACGTTGAGGCTTGCAAGTGGCGTCATACACAGAAAGCTAGAATGGGAACTTTGTACTACGAGAAATAACTAAACCCATCCTATGAGCACAAAAATTCAGCATTGAACAATATACACTGAAGAGCAATTGAATTAGAGACAGCTGGCGTTATGCAAATGTGGCGCTGTGGGCGGCCCTGTAAACGGAAACGACATGACGTTTGCAGCGATCCGACAATATAAGGAGTGATGCGACGGGAATCAGTAAGAGTCGGACGCAGTATGGGTAAGACGAAGTATATAAGCGCATTTGATGGTGGGCAAATTGTTGGGGCCCGACGAATGGGTCACTCCATCTCGGAAGTCGTGCAGGCACTGGGATTTTTACGAGCCATTGTGTCACGGGCGCACCGTGAGTACATCGAATCCGGTAAAACCATCCCTGCAAGGGCCAACTGCCGTGGACAACAGCGTGTGGATGAGAGGGGTCATCGTCGGCTAGAATTTAACGCTGGTGCACAAAAACGTGTAAGCAGCCACACCACCCAGAACCATCTCCTCGCTATGGGGTACAGAAGCCATCGTCCCACGAGGGTACCGCTGCTAACCGCACATCACAGGGTGCAAAGATTAGCATGGGCGCGGGAACATCGCCACTGGACCCTAGACATGTGGAAAAATGTTGCCTGGACTGATCAGTCGAGATTCGCGTTGGTACATGCGGATGGCAGGATACGAGTACGGCGCAAACCACATGAAGCGATGGATCCTTCTTGCCAGCAGGGTACTCTTCAAGCTGGTGGGGGTGGCATTATCGTCTGGGGACTGTTTACGTGGACTGAAATGGGACCCATGGTACGTGTGACATCGTCCCTCGCAGGTCAACGTTACCGGGATATCCTGGACAACCATTTGCTCCCGTTTGCGCGTCTTCAACATCCCACTGGGGACCTCATTCTGCAACATGACAATGCACCGTGCCATCGCTCCCGAATTGTATCCGAATGGTTGGATGAACACTCCACCGACGTGACCTCGCTTCCTTGGCCAGTTAGGTCACCTAACCTCAATCCCATCGAGCACATCTGAGATGCCATCGAGAGAGATGTTCGAGGCTCTGACCCCCATTCATCAACTCTTCGTGAACTGTGGGAGCTTGTTCAGGGGTCGTGGATCCGTATATCTTCCCAACGCTTCCGGTGTCTTGTCGAGTTCATGCCGAGACGAATCGCCGCCGTCATCAGGGCGAAAGGTGGTGCTACACGTTACTAGACAGGTATCTCTAATTCAGTTGATCTTCAGTGTATAGCCTGATACATTAACATTTGGCGAAAGGCAAAACGTACAGTACGTTATGGCTCTGTTCTATAGCCTCGAAGATGTCTCTTATCATTCCGCAAATGTGCTTTCAGTCCTCTGATGGCAACGATTTTTAAAAACACACATTTTTATGTGTATATTCTCAGTAAAAATATGTACTAAATATGCGATGAGGGAAGACTGGAGCACCGATTCTGACGCAGCCTTTTGAACAAAGCTCGCACGGCATTTGTGCTAACTGGGCGGATAGCACTCTAGTTTCTCTGTTTGACAAATGACATACTATTGTATACATAGGAACCAATTGAGTAAGACAAACTATAAAAAAGTTGGGGGAAAATAAAAATAAATCATCACGAAACCGAAGTACAGTGCTGCGAAAACTATCGAACCAACGCCGATTTTCGGAGGTTGGTTTTGGCACCCTAATCATGCATGAAACTGAAACAGATTTATTAAAAAAAAAAAAAAAGCTGAACTTTTTAACGGGGTGATAAATTAGAACTCGCGGCATAAAAGTGTGAATATAAACGCAGCATGAGCAAAACAGAATTGTTCACTGTAATCCATTTATGTAAATATTGAACTGGAGAACAACACTATATTCACAATATAAAAATTCAATTCAAAACAAAATAAAATAATTTTAAAAGACGCTGCTTCTAACACAGCTTTCTTGTTTTGTTTTACAGCTCCGATAAAGCGCTACGAATTAGCTTTCTATTAATATGACCGCAAGTTATATTGTCAAGTTCAAAATGTAGTGCAGAAAACGGGGCACGCTGGAAGAATGGAAACAAAAATAAAAATACAACTATGTATTTCGCTCAAAATTTTTGTGCCGCCATTTTATATGCAAATTCCCTATGACGAAAGACTTCTGTTTTTTTGAGGTGGCCAGAATCTGATATCGGAAATTATTGTCAAATAATTTCCGATATCAGATTCTCAAGCACAATATTTAAGTTGTGCTTTTGCTATGGTGTCCAGAATCAGGTTCAGTCATACCTTGCTCGATGACAAACTTAACACGAGTGAGCCATATTCTAGTGTTTATTTTTTGTTGTTATATCCATGTCTGACACAGAACATATCCTTTACTTTGGAATCAATTTTGGATCCTTGTGCATAGCTAATCGAAGAGCTACAATGGAAGCACCATCTCAACATACGCGATAACAAATGTTTAGATGGTAAACTGCATGTTAAAGACTCAAATTTCATATAAAATATACCAAATAATATAAATATACATTCCACGACTGTGCAAACTACACTGCTACCGAGCTGGAGTGTTTAAGGAATTCTAGCAAAAGGAGGACATCATACGGAGCCAAAAATTTCTGAGAATTAATAGCAAACTACATTTTATGCAGCAGCACAAAGATGGGGTATCATTAATAGGAACGTCGTATTCCGGACAGTACCTACACATGAAACTGAAAGAATAACATTCCTCGCAAATATGAAGGATGCGAGGTGCGACTTTCATGTAATTTCACTTCAACAGTTTTTGAAAAAATATATATATATATATATATATATATATATATATATATTTTGCACCCTTCGTTTTAAATTCTAAAATTTTTTCCTTAGTCTTCAGTTTTGCTCTTAAGTATATGCACTTAAAGCACTGCTGAAATACTTTGTACATATTGCAACTAACTGTTTAAGGTATATAACTTTCACAAAGTTTTCTTTAGTTAATTATTATCTTTAACTTATTCTCGTTTTCGTGCTGTCATAAGTTGTAGAGTAGGGGGTTTTAGACTCAAGTTTTCTTTCAAAAATCTGTTCGTTATAAATTAACATTTCCTTTTTTAATTGCAATGTAAAATTTGGATTTCTTTTGCAATGTTTTTCAGGTTTAAATTCTCTCTCAAACGAACTTGGAATTTCGTTATAGCTGAAAATAATTTCTATTTATTATGTCACTCTCACAGCTTGAGTTCTCTTTAATCTTCTTCTCTCTGTTTAATAGTAACAGATGAAGAGCATGGGTCGGGCCATGAAGGTTAATGGATGCAAGCGAAATTGTTAACTAGTGCTAGGTCATGCTACTCTACGGAGGACATGACTTATATATATATTTTTTAAACTATTTTAGGTGGGAATGTTACTTGCATCTATGGCCTTGCAGAAACCCATTTCCAACTAGGTCTTTGTGGAAGTGAGAAAATGCAGAGTTTTTGCTGGTCCTTGATAAAGCCAAGGCTCAGTATTCTCGACACCTTCTACATTCAGTTGTTTTATTTTATTTTTTTATCTTTTCTCCTTTTACTCACACAGGTAGATACATAACCTTTTCTATGTTGTATTAGGTGTGAGTCAAAATTATATATGTATTTTTTTGCTTAGGTATCTTCTTTATAGAATGTGAATTCTGAATTTTCAAAACTGCTGCGTTGCGCGTTTTGATTTTCAGGTTATTTTGCACCCTTCGTTTTAAATTCTAAAATTTTTTCCTTAGTCTTCAGTTTTGCTCTTAAGTAAATGTATATATATATATATATATATATATATATATACTGAAGAGCAAAGCTGAAAACTAAGCAAAAACTTTTTAATTTAAAACGAAAGTTGCAAAATAACCTGAAGATCAAAACGCGCAACGCAGCAGTTATGAAAATTCAGAATTCACATTCTATTAAGAAGAGACCTAAGCAAAAAGAATTATATATTTTTGACTCATACCAAGTACAACATAGAAAAGGTTATGTATCTACCGGTGTGAGTAAAAAGAGAAAAGATAAAAAATAAAATAAAACAACTGAATGTAGAAAGTGTCGAGAATACTGAGCCTTGGCTTTATCAAGGACCAGCAAAAACTCTGCATTTTCTCACTTCCACAAAGACCTAGTTGGAAATGGGTTTCTGCAAAGCCATAGATGCAAGTAATAAGCCCACCGAAAATTGCTTTAAAAAAAAAAATATATATATATATATATATATATATATATATATATATAATGGGATGTAAGGTCAGGTGATGCGTAACATCACAGCCTCTCCTTGACAAATGTCAACCCCGCCTTCTCGTGGTGCATCCTGTTCCCACTAAAGGGGCTCTGACGACCGCCCATAGCGGTATAACTATAATATCGGGATCAGAGGAAATTCTATCCCACACTCACCAACCCGCTTGGCCAGCGTGGTGAGTTATGGCCAAACCCCTCCAAAATGATTCCACAACTTAAATCTTGGCCCTCAGTCTCCGGCAGCTGGAATGTACCTGGCCAAGGCAGCGGCCAGTGCGACATGAAGGCAGAGGGTGCTAAGAATCCCCGGAGGACCGGACTAGGCTGCCATCTGATGCTGACCTTGGCTACTTACAATGGACGCTCCCTATCTTCTGATTCAAGGCTTCTTGAATTGGAAGAGGAACTACAAAGGATCAAGTGGGACATCGTGGGGCTAAGTGAGGTAAGGAGAAAAGGAGAAGATCTCATCGAACTGAAAAGTGGACATCTCTTCTACTATCGTGGGACAGATACTGGCAGAACTAGTGGTGTTGGATTTATAATAAACAAGAAACTGAAGGATAAAGTTGTAGAAGTTGAAAGTTCCTCTGACAGAGCTGCACGACTTGTTATCCAACTCTCGAAAAGATACCAGGCTCAGATTATTCAAACTTATGCACCCACCACAAGTCATCCTGAAGAAGAAATTGAAGAATTTTATGAGGAAATTTGTCATCTAAATAATAAAGGTAAGCAGCACTTGAAAATAATTATGGGAGATTTCAATGCAAAAATAGGGCAACGGCAACAGAATGAAACTTCAGTAGGTAAATTCGGTCATGGCAACAGAAACCAGCGTGGAAATACTCTCGTTGAGTTTGCAGAGGCAGAAGGGTTTTTCATCTTGAACTCCTTCTTCAAGAAAAAGCCACACAGGAATTGGACATGGAGACATCCAAATGGGACGACAAGTGAAATTGATTTTATTATGTGTAACAAAAAATTCGTCATAGAAGACTGCAGTGTGCTAAACAAGTTCAACACAGGTAGTGACCATAGATTGGTGAGATGTAAGATGCACCTCAACACTAAACTTGAACGTGGCAAGCTCATAAGACAAACAAAATCTATTGACATAACCAACCTTAGAAAACACCATAATACCTTCAAGTTAGAACTGAAGAACAGGTTCTCTGCTTTAGAAGGCCTAACATCGGAAGAAGTGGACATCTCTGAAGTTAACAGAAAAGTAACCAAAGCTCTTATTGAAACAGCAACAAAATTAGCTGGGTCTAAGAACAAGTTGCATGTGAACAAATTATCAGGAAAAACCAAAATGTTGATGCAAAAAGAAGAGAGATGAGGACAACTAAAGAAGATGTGACTTCCAAAGTGGAATATATAGAGCTATGCAAGACAGTAAGAAAAAGTATCACTGAAGACGTAAGGAAATTCAACTGTGAACTAGTGAGGAAAGCAATTGAAAACAACCAAAGCCTAAAGATAGCAAAGGGACATCTCAGTAAGGGAAGAAAACAGATTATGGCACTGAGAAAAGAAGATGGTTCTGTAACAAGAAATAGAGGCGAAATTTTGACAAGAGTGAAAGATTTCTACTCCAAATTATATGAAAGGGATGATATATGCACTCCAGACATCATGAAAGATACCAGTACCAGAGTTCCTCCAGTCCTTCCAGCAGAAGTTGCACATGCAATCAAGAACATGAAGCGAGGAAAAGCTCCAGGAGAAGATGGAATTACTGTAGACATCATACAAGAAGCAAGTGGAGAAATCGAAACAGTACTCGCCCAAATTTTCACTCGATGCCTTAATGAAGGAAAGATTCCTGAGGATTGGAACACCGCTACAATGATCCTGCTACATAAGAAAGGTGACATTGAGAATCTCTGAAACTACAGACCTATCAGCCTCCTATCAGTAGTTTATAAAATCTTCACTAAAGTTCTTTCACACCGCTTGAAGGTAGCACTAGACATGGCTCAACCGAGAGAACAAGCTGGATTCAGGAGTGGCTACAGCACAATAGATCATATCCACGTGCTGAGAGAACTAATTGAAAGAGCGAGGGAATATGAACTTCCATTGTGCATGGCTTTTATCGATTATGAAAAAGCCTTTGATTCAGTGAAACCATCAGCAGTTACAATGGCTCTGAAAACCTGCGGTATTGAAGATGCATACATTAATATTATTAATAACATCTATGAAAATGCAAGTGCAAAGATTAGGCTGTTTGAAAATACAACACACGTAAAAATTGGAAAGGGAGTGAGACAAGGTGACACCATATCTCCGAAGCTCTTTAATGCCACATTGGAGGGTGTTTTTCAGTCGCTGAGCTGGGAAAACAAGGGGATAAAGATTAATGGAGATTATCTAACCCACCTTCGTTTTGCTGATGACGTAGTCATTTTTGCAACTACCCCATCAGAGCTGCAGAGTATGATCCAGGAACTTGCTGACAAGAGTAAAGAAGTGGGATTAAAAATGAACTTTCAGAAGACAAAAGTGATGTTCAATGCTTTTACAAGAAATGAAGATTTATCGATTGATGGAGAAAAGCTGGAGATAACAGACACGTACGTTTATCTTAGACAGCAGATATCAAGTGAGGGTCACATTGATGAAGAAATTAATCGGCGTACAAAACTTGCCTGGAGAGCTTTTGGAAGAAACAGCATAATTTTCAAGAGCAATATGCCATTATGTCTTAAAAGAAAAGTGTTTGATCAATGCATCCTTCCAGTGCTTACGTATGGTGCAGAGACGTGGACCTTAACTAAAAGAGACATACAAAGGCTGCAGACAACTCAAAGCAGCATGGAGAGGTGCATGCTTGGTGTAACCAGGAGAGATAAGAAGAGGAACTCGTGGATCCGAAAAATGACAGGAGTGGAAGACATCATGATCAGAGTTAAATCCCTGAAATGGCAATGGGCTGGACATACTGCCAGAAGGACAGATCATCGATGGACAGCCGAAATTTTAGATTGGATTCCAAGGGACAGGAAAAGACCCAGAAGAAGACCACATAGGAGATGGGTGGATGAAATTCGAAAGTATGCAGGGGTGACATGGAGGAGACTGGCACAAGACAGACCGTTGTGGAGGAAACTTGGGGAGACCTTCGTCCAGCAGTGGATTGATAATGGTTGACAATGATGATGATGATGATGATATATAAAATATATATATTAGCTTGCATCCATAACTTTCATGGCCCGACCCATGCTCTTCATCTGTTACTATTAAACAGAGAGAAGAAGATTAAAGAAAACTCAAGTTGTGAGAGTGACTTAATAATTAGAAATAATGTTCAGCTATAACGAAATGCCAAGTTCGCCTGTGAGAGAATTTAAACCTGAGTAGCAATGTAAAAGTATTCCAAATTTTTACATTGCAATTAAAAAGGAAATATTAATAATTTAAAACTCAGATTCTTGAAAGAAAACTTGATGCTAAAACGCCCTACTCCACAACTTCTGACAACACAAAAACGAGAATAAATTAAAGACAATAATTAACTAAAGAAATGCTTTGTGAAAGTTATATGACATAAACAATTAGTTGCAATATGTACAAAGTATTTCAGCAGTTTTTGCTGGTCCTTGATAAAGCCAGTGCTTTAAGCACTGCTGAAATACTTTGTACATATTGCAACTAATTGTTTATGTCATATAACTTTCACAAAGCATTTCTTTAGTTAATTATTGTCTTTAATTTATTCTCGTTTTTGTGTTGTCAGAAGTTGTGGAGTAGGGCGTTTTAGAATCAAGTTTTCTTTCAAGAATCTGAGTTTTAAATTATTAATATTTCCTTTTTAATTGCAATGTAAGAATTTGGAATACTTTTACATTGCTATTCAGGTTTAAATTCTCTCTCAGGCGAACTTGGCATTTCGTTATAGCTGAACATTATTTCTAATTATTAAGTCACTCTCACAACTTGAGTTTTCTTTAATCTTCTTCTTTCTGTTTAATAGTAACAGATGAAGAGCATGGGTCGGGCCATGAAAAATATGGATGCAAGCTAAATTGTTAACTAAAGCTAGGTCATACAACTCTGCGGAGGTCATGACATATATATATTTTTTAAACCAATTTTTGGTGGGCTTATTACTTGCATCTATGGCTTTGCAGAAACCCATTTCCAACTAGGTCTTTGTGGAAATGAGAAAATGCAGAGTTTTTGCTGGTCCTTGATAAAGCCAAGGCTCAGTATTCTCGACACTTTCTACATTCAGTTGTTTTATTTTATTTTTTATCTTTTCTCTTTTTACTCACACCGGTAGATACATAACCTTTTCTATGTTGTACTTGGTATGAGTCAAAAATATATAATTTTTTTTGCTTAGGTCTCTTCTTAATAGAATATATATATATATATATATATATATATATAAAGAAAGGATTCTTGAGAGCTTCACTCAAGATGTAAATAGGTACATCGTAAAAGCCAGTTTAACGTACAATCAGCCTATTGAGGCCTTCGCAGAATGGAAATATAATATAATCAATAGCTTCACCGGTGAGTTGGCAGGTCTGGACTTTTGTTTCGACAGAAATCTCTTTTTCTCTGGAGAAGCTAAAAGGTCACTCTCCAAACTACAAGACCAATTTATTTTTACCACTACGGATAAAGCTAGCAATAATTTTGCAATTATCTGTAAGAAGTTCTATTTTGAATTGTTAACTATGGAACTCAATAATAGAGTAACATACGAGCCCGTAAGTTATTCTACCAAGCAGTTAGAAAATCGGTTTAAGGCATTCTTCAAGAAACTTAAAATTCCACAAACTAGAAGATATGAGCCTGAATTTCCATTTCTTTTTGCAACGGTTAAGTTTCATAAGGATCCTGTGAAGTTCAGGTTCATAGCTAGTGGAGTAAGGAGTCATAAAAAGAAAATAGATCTTGCTTTTGAAGATGTCTTAAAGAAGGTTTTGAAACACATTAGAAACTGTTCTAACTTGATGAACAGAGATTTTTGGATAATTAATAATAATGCAGAAGTAATTTCTACTATACTCAAAGTTTGTCCCCTAGATATAAATAGTTATGATTTTGAAAACCTATATACTAATCTGCCTCTATCAGATATAATCACAACCTTCAAAGAGCTGTATGCAGAATTTAAACTTAACCAATTTGTTGATGTAGGAACTTGGAACTCTTATCTCAATTGCTGCATAAACAATAACCATATCTTATATAATAATACTCTCTATAAGCAAGTGAACGGTATTCCAATGGGAACATCAACGTCCACGAATATCGCTAATCTATTCCTGTTCTTTAAGGAATATAAATTCATTAAAAATCACCCCACCTGCTCAGATAACTACCTTTACACTTTTAGATATATTGATGATCTGCTGTGTATCAATAATTCAGAAGTTATAGAGAGTGATTTTGATAATATCTATCCTAGCTCTCTTAACTTATGTAAAACCAACCACAGTAATCAGGAACTTGAGTTCCTAGACTTAAGCATTAAGCTCAACAGAGGTAACCCATCTATTAGCCTCTTTGATAAAAGAGTTAATTTTCCTTTCAAAGTAATTAAATATCTACACTGGAATAATAACATTTCAACCAAAGTAATTGAGAATGTACTAATTTCTCAGGTCCTAAGAATTTCAAGAATTTGCAGCAACAATTTGTACTTCAATTACCACATTAATATACTATTAGAAAGTTTTCTAGAGAACGAAATTCCTTCTTCTTTCATCAAAAGAACTTTAAGAAAAATTATTCTGAATAATAGAGTAAGGTTGGCAGATCTGCTTTAATTTTCTACACAGTTAATAATATGATTCTGACCAATCAAAGCCGTAAGGAAGTTGGCTAGAGGATGCCTATTAACTACCTAAAGAAACCTTAGTGCTATGGATATGACGGTCCTATTAAAACAAAAAATTAAATAATATAAACAAAATCACAAAAAAAGCTTAAAAATCTGTTTATAAAAGAAAATAAAAACAAATAAAAAAGAAAACTAGTTATTCATCACTAGGATAGCTATACTAAAAATAGTAAAACCAACATTAAAATTAATAAGATTCTGATTAATCTATAGAAGCTCACTAAGGTGATTTAATACATGCAAAGATTATTAAATAAACTGCTCGTGTATTTTATAATATTTCTCATGTATTCTGGAGAGTTAATTCTGCTCTTTCTGATCATACAGATCCACAGTCTTAAGTTTATATATTTTTTTATCTGGTTAAAATCTCCGCGCGTTGGTTTCTTGCTGTATGAGGAGGCCATCAGCCCCACCCTCACTGCCCCCAGCGTCTAGGGAGTGGCGGAAGAGGTCAGCCATGTTCTTCTCTTGTGAGGAGAAAAGTTTTTGTCACACAAGAGGTAAGCTCTCTTCCTTGTTTTTGGGTTCTAGGTTTTATAAGTTCAATGTTTGTACTTCATGTACTTTTTCTCTGTCGTTTTTTAGCTTTTCAGCTTTTAGGCATTGGTTTGTCTGTTAACATTTTTGCGGGTTTTAACTCTTTCTTTTCTTTGTAACTTCGAGCGTCTTTTGGGGTACCTAGGAACAGAAGATGGCTAAGCTTGTTCCTTTTCTATGCGCTGTCTCTGCGCTGTTTTTTCAAAGTAGTTAAGTTCTTAATAACTAATTAATTATGCACTTAAAGCACTGCTGAAATACTTTGTACATATTGCAACTAACTGTTTAAGGTATATAACTTTCACAAAGTTTTCTTTAGTTAATTATTATCTTTAACTTATTCTCGTTTTCGTGCTGTCATAAGTTGTAGAGCAGGGGGTTTTAGACTCAAGTTTTCTTTCAAAAATCTGTTCGTTAAAAATTAACATTTCCTTTTTTAATTGCAATGTAAAATTTGGATTTCTTTTGCATTGATTTTCAGGTTTAAATTCTCTCTCAAACGAACTTGGAATTTCGTTATGGCTGAAAATCATTTCTAATTATTATGTCACTCTCACAGCTTGAGTTCTCTTTAATCTTCTTCTCTCTGTTTAATAGTAACAGATGAAGAGCATGGGTCGGGCCAGGAAGGTTAATGGATGCAAGCGAAATTGTTAACTAGTGCTAGGTCATGCAACTCTACGGAGGACATGACTTATATATATATATTTTAAACTATTTTAGGTGGGAATGTTACTTGCATCTATGGCCTTGCAGAAACCCATTTCCAACTAGGTCTTTGTGGAAGTGAGAAAATGCAGAGTTTTTGCTGGTCCTTGATAAAGCCAAGGCTCAGTATTCTCGACACCTTCTACATTCAGTTGTTTTATTTGATTTTTTTGTCTTTTCTCCTTTTACTCACACAGGTAGATACATAACCTTTTCTATGTTGTACTAGGTGTGAGTCAAAATTATATATGCATTTTTTTGCTTAGGTATCTTCTTTATAGAATGTGAATTCTAAATTTTCAAAACTGCTGCGTTGCGCGTTTTGATTTTCAGGTTATTTTGCAACCTTCGTTTTAAATTCTAAAGTTTTTCCTTAGTCTTCAGTTTTGCTCTTAAGTATATACATATATATATATTCTATAAAGAAGATACCTAAGCAAAAAAATACATATAAAATTTTGACTCACACCTAGTACAACATAGAAAAGGTTATGTATCTACCTGTGTGAGTAAAAGGAGAAAAGATAAAAAAATAAAATAAAACTACTGAATGTAGAAGGTGTCGAGAATACTGAGCCTTGGCTTTATCAAGGACCAGCAAAAACTCTGCATTTTCTCACTTCCACAAAGACCTAGTTGGAAATGGGTTTCTGCAAGGCCATAGATGCAAGTAACATTCCCACCTAAAATAGTTTAAAATATATATATATGTCATGTCCTCCGTAGAGTTGCATGACCTAGCACTAGTTAACAATTTCGCTTGCATCCATTAACCTTCCTGGCCCGACCCATGCTCTTCATCTGTTACTATTAAACAGAGAGAAGAAGATTAAAGAGAACTCAAGCTGTGAGAGTGACATAATAATTAGAAATGATTTTCAGCCATAACGAAATGCCAAGTTCGTTTGAGAGAGAATTTAAACCTGAAAATCAATGCAAAAGAAATCCAAATTTTTTACATTGCAATTAAAAAAGGAAATATTAATTTTTAACGAACAGATTTTTGTATATATATATATATATAACAGTGTGCTAAACAAGTTCAACACAGGTAGTGACCATAGATTGGTGAGATGTAAGATGCACCTCAACACCAAACTTGAACGTGGCAAGCTCATAAAACAAACAAAATCTATTGACATAACCAACCTTAAAAAACACCATAATACCTTCAAGTTGGAACTGAAGAACAGGTTCTCTGCTTTAGAAGGCCTAACATCGGAAGAAGTGGACATCTCTGAAGTTAACAGAAAAGTAACCAAATCTCTTATGGAAACAGCAACAAAATTAGCTGGGTCTAAGAAAAAGTTGCATGTAAACAAATTATCAGGAAAAACGAAAATGTTGATGCAAAAAAGAAGAGAGATGAGGACAACTAAAGAAGATGTGACTTCCAAAGTGGAATATATAGAGCTATGCAAGACAGTAAGAAAAAGTATCACTGAAAACGTAAGAAAATTCAACTGTGAACTAGTGAGGAAAGCAATTGAAAACAACCAAAGCCTAAAGATAGCAAAGGGACATCTCAGTAAGGGAAGAAAACAGATTATGGCACTGAGAAAAGAAGATGGTTCTGTAACAAGGAATAGAGGCGAAATTTTGACAAGAGTGAAAGATTTCTACTCCAAATTATATGAAAGGGATGATACATGCACTCCAGACATCATGAAAGATACCAGTACCAGAGTTCCTCCAGTCCTTCCAGCAGAAGTTGCACAAGCAATCAAGAACATGAAGCGGGGAAAAGCTCCAGGAGAAGATGGAATTACTGTAGACATCATACAAGAAGCAAGTGGAGAAATTGAAACAGTACTCGCCCAAATTTTCACTCGATGCCTTAATGAAGGAAAGATTCCTGAGGATTGGAACACCGCTACAATGATCCTGCTACATAAGAAAGGTGAAATTGAGGATCTCGGAAACTACAGACCTATCAGCCTCCTATCAGTAGTTTATAAAATCTTCACTAAAGTTCTTTCACACCGCTTGAAGGTAACACTGGACATGGCTCAACCGAGAGAACAAGCTGGATTCAGGAGTGGCTACAGCACAATAGATCATATCCACGTACTGAGAGAACTAATTGAAAGAGCGAGGGAATATGAACTTCCATTGTGCATGGCTTTTATCGATTATGAAAAAGCCTTTGATTCGGTGAAACCATCATCAGTTACAATGGCTCTGAAAACCTGCGGTATTGAAGATGCATACATTAATATTATTAATAACATCTATGAAAATGCAAGTGCAAAGATTCGGCTGTTTGAAAATACAACACACATAAAAATTGGAAAGGGAGTCAGACAAGGTGACACCATATCTCCGAAGCTCTTTAATGCCACATTGGAGGGTGTTTTTCAGTCGCTGAGCTGGGAAAACAAGGGGATAAAGATTAATGGAGATTATCTAACCCACCTTCGTTTTGCTGATGACGTAGTCATTTTTGCAACTACGCCATCAGAGCTGCAGAGTATGATCCAGGAACTTGCTGACAAGAGTAAAGAAGTGGGATTAAAAATGAACTTTCAGAAGACAAAAGTGATGTTCAATGCTTTTACAAGAAATGAAGATTTATTGATTGATGGAGAAAAGCTGGAGATAACAGACACGTACGTTTATCTTGGACAGCAGATATCAAGTGAGGGTCACATTGATGAAGAAATTAATCGGCGTACAAAACTTGCCTGGAGAGCTTTTGGAAGAAACAGCATAATTTTCAAGAGCAATATGCCATTATGTCTTAAAAGAAAAGTGTTTGATCAATGCATCCTTCCAGTGCTTACGTATGGTGCAGAGACGTGGACCTTAACTAAAAGAGATATACAAAGACTGCAGACAACTCAAAGAAGCATGGAGAGGTGCATGCTTCGTGTAACCAGGAGAGATAAGAAGAGGAACTCGTGGATCCGAAAAATGACAAGAGTGGAAGACATTATGATCAGAGTTAAATCCCTGAAATGGCAATGGGCTGGACATACTGCCAGAAGGACAGATCATCGATGGACAGCCGAAATTTTAGATTGGATTCCAAGGGACAGGAAAAGACCCAGAAGAAGACCACATGGGAGATGGGTGGATGAAATTCGAAAGTATGCAGGGGTGACATGGAGGAGACTGGCACAAGACAGACCGTTGTGGAGGAAACTTGGGGAGACCTTCGTCCAGCAGTGGATTGATAATGGTTGACAATGATGATGATGATGATATATATATATATATATATATATATATATATATATATATATATCGGGATGTAAGGTCAGGTGATGCGTAACATCACAGCCTCTCCTTGACAAATATCAACATCGCCAATAGCGGTATAACTACACCATCGGGATTAGAGGAAATGCTATCCCACACTCACCAACCCGCTTGGCCAGCGTGGTGAGTTATGGCCAAACCCCTCCAAAATGACTCTACAACTTAAATCTTGGCCCTCAGTCTCCGGCAGCTGGAATGTACCAGGCCAAGGCAGCGGCCAGTGCGACATGAAGGCAGAGGGTGCTAAGAATCTCCGGAGTACCGGACTAGGCTGCCATCTGATGCTGACCTTGGCTACGTATAACGGACGCTCCCTATCTTCTGATTCAAGGCTTCTTGAATTGGAAGAGGAACTACAAAGGATCAAGTGGGACATCGTCGGGCTAAGTGAGGTAAGGAGAAAAGGAGAAGATCTCATTGAAATGAAAAGTGGACATCTCTTCTACTATCGTGGGACAGATACTGGCAGAACTAGTGGTGTTGGATTTATAATAAACAAGAAACTGAAGGATAAAGTTGTAGAAGTTGAAAGTTCCTCTGACAGAGCTGCACGACTCGTTATCCAACTCTCGAGAAGATACCAGGCTCAGATTATTCAAACTTATGCACCCACTACAAGTCATGCTGAAGAAGAAATTGAAGAATTTTATGAGGAAATTCGTCATCTAAATAATAAAGGTAAGCAGCACTTGAAGATAATTATGGGAGATTTCAATGCAAAAATAGGGCAACGGCAACAGAATGAAACTTCAGTAGGTAAATTCGGTCACGGCAACAGAAACCAGCGTGGAAATACTCTCGTAGAGTTTGCAGAGGCAGAAGGGTTTTTCATCTTGAACTCTTTTTTCAAGAAAAAGCCACACAGGAAATGGACATGGAGACATCCAAATAGGACAAGTGAAATTGATTTTATTATGTGTAACAAAAAATTCGTCATAGAAGACTGCAGTGTGCTAAACAAGTTCAACACAGGCAGTGACCATAGTATGGTGAGATGTAAGATGCACCTCAACACTAAACTCGAACGTAGCAAGCTCATAAGACAAACAAAATGTATTGACATAACCAACCTTAAAAACCACCATAATACCTTCAAATTGGAACTGAAGAACAGATTCTCTGCTTTAGAAGGCCTAACATCGGAAGAAGTGGATATTTCTGAAGTTAACAGAAAAGTAACCAAAGCTCTTATGGAAACAGTAACAAAATTAGCTGGGTCTAAGAACAAATCGCATGTGAACAAATTATCAGGAAAAACCAAAATGTTGATGCAAAAAAGAAGAGTGATGAGGACAACTAAAGAAGATGTGACTTCCAAAGTGGAATACATAGAGCTATGCAAGACAGTACGAAAAAGTATCACTGAAGACGTAAGGAAATTCAACTGTGAACTAGTGAGGAAAGCAATTGAAAACAACCAAAGCCTAAAGATAGCAAAGGGACATCTCAGTAAGGGGAAAAAACAGATTATGGCACTGAGAAAAGAAGATGGTTCTGTAACAAGAAATAGAGGCGAAATTTTGACAAGAGTGAAAGATTTCTACTCAAAATTATATGAAAGGGATGTTAATATCATCATCATCATCATCATTGTCAACCATTATCAATCCACTGCTGGACGAAGGTCTCCCCAAGTTTCCTCCACAACGGTCTGTCTTGTGCCAGTCTCCTACATGTCACCCCCGCATACTTTTGAATTTCATCCACCCATCTTCCATGTGGTCTTCTTCTGGGTCTTTTCCTGTCCCTTGGAATCCAATCTAAAATTTCGGCTGTCCATCGATGGTCTGTTCTTCTGGCAGTATGTCCAGCCCATTGCCATTTCAGGGATTTAACTCTGATCATGATGTCTTCCACTCTTGTCATTTTTCGGATCCACGAGTTCCTCTTCTTATCTCTCCTGGTTACACCAAGCATGCACCTCTCCATGTTACTTTGAGTTGTCTGCAGCCTTTGTATGTCTCTTTTAGCTAAGGTCCACGTCTCTGCACCATACGTAAGCACTGGAAGGATGCATTGATCAAACACTTTTCTTTTAAGACATAATGGCATATTGCTCTTGAAAATTATGCTGTTTCTTCCAAAAGCTCTCCAGGCAAGTTTTGTACGCCAATTAATTTCTTCACCAATGTGACCCCCACTTGATATCTGCTGTCCAAGATAAACGTACGTGTCTGTTATCTCCAGCTTTTCTCCATCAATCGATAAATCTTCATTTCTTGTAAAAGCATTGAACATCACTTTTGTCTTCTGAAAGTTCATTTTTAATCCCACTTCTTTACTCTTGTCAGCAAGTTCCTGCATCATACTCTGTAGCTCTGATGGGGTAGTTGCAAAAATGACTATGTCATCAGCAAAACGAAGGGTTAGATAATCTCCATTAATCTTTATCCCTTTGTTTTCCCAGTTCAGTGATTGAAAGACATTTTCCAATGTGGCAATAAGGAGCTTCGGAGATATGGTGTCACCTTGTCTCACTCAGTTTCCAATTTTTATGTGTGTTGTATTTTCAAATAGCAGAATCTTTGCACTTGCATTTTCATAGATGTTATTAATAATATTAATGTATGCATCTTCAATACCGCAGGATTTCAGAGCCATTGCAACTGCTGATGGTTTCACCAAATCAAAGGCTTTTTCATAATCGATAAAAGCCATGCACAATGGAAGTTCATATTCCCTCGCTCTTTCAATTAGTTCTCTCAGTACGTGGATATGATCTATTGTGCTGTAGCCATTCCTGAATCCAGCTTGTTCTCTCGGTTGAGCCATGTCCAGTGTTACCTTCAAGCTGTGTGAAAGAACTTTAGTGAAGATTTTATAAACCACTGATAGAAGGCTGATAGGTCTGTAGTTCCTGAGATTCTCAATGTCACCTTTTTTATGTAGCAAGATCATTGTAGCGTTGTTCCAATCCTCAGGAATTTTCCCTTCATTAAGGCATCGAGTGAAAATATGGGCGAGTACTGTTTCGATTTCTCCACTTGCTTCTTGTATGATGTCTACAGTAATTCCATCTTCTCCTGGAGCTTTTCCTCGCTTCATGTTCTTGATTGCATGTGCAACTTCTGCTGGAAGGACTGGAAGAACTCTGGTACCTTTCAAGATGCCTGGAGTACATGTATCATCCCTTTCATATAATTTTGAGTAGAAATCTTTCACTCTTGTCAAAATTTCGCCTCTATTTCTTGTTACAGAACCATCTTCTTTTCTCAGTGCCATAATCTGTTTTTTTCCCTTACTGTGATGTCCCTTTGCTATCTTTTTAGGCTTTGGTTGTTTTCAATTGCTTTCCTTACTAGTTCACAGTTGAATTTCCTTACGTCTTCAGTGATACTTTTTCGTACTGTCTTGCATAGCTCTATATATTCCACTTTGGAAGTCACATCTTCTTTAGTTGTCCTCATCTCTCTTCTTTTTTGCATCAACATTTTGGTTTTTCCTGATAATTTGTTCACATGCAATTTGTTCTTAGACCCAGCTAATTTTGTTGCTGTTTCCATAAGAGCTTTGGTTACTTTTCTGTTAACTTCAGAAATATCCACTTCTTCCGATGTTAGGCCTTCTAAAGCAGAGAATCTGTTCTTCAGTTCCAATTTGAAGGTATTATGGTGTTTTTAAGGTTGGTTATGTCAATACATTTTGTTTGTCTTGTGAGCTTGCTACGTTCGAGTTTAGTGTTGAGGTGCATCTTACATCTCACCAATCTATGGTCACTGCCTGTGTTGAACTTGTTTAGCACACTGCAGTCTTCTATGACGAATTTTTTGTTACACATAATAAAATCAATTTCACTTGTCGTCCCATTTGGATGTCTCCATGTCCATTTCCTGTGTGGCTTTTTCTTGAAAAAGGAGTTCAAGATGAAAAACCCTTCTGCCTCTGCAAACTCTACGAGAGTATTTCCACGCTGGTTTCTGTTGCCGTGACCGAATTTACCTACTGAAGTTTCATTCTGTTGTCGTTGCCCTATTTTTGCATTGAAATCTCCCATAATTATCTTCAAGTGCTGCTTACCTTTATTATTTAGATCACGAATTTCCTCATAAAATTCTTCAATTTCTTCTTCAGCATGACTTGTGGTGGGTGCATAAGTTTGAATAATCTGAGCCTGGTATCTTCTCGAGAGTTGGATAACGAGTCGTGCAGCTCTGTCAGAGGAACTTTCAACTTCTACAACTTTATCCTTCAGTTTCTTGTTTATTATAAATCCAACACCACTAGTTCTGCCAGTATCTGTCCCACGATAGTAGAAGAGATGTCCACTTTTCAGTTCAATGAGATCTTCTCCTTTTCTCCTTACCTCACTAAGCCCGACGATGTCCCACTTGATCCTTTGTAGTTCCTCTTCCAATTCAAGAAGCCTTGAATCAGAAGATAGGGAGCGTCCGTTATACGTAGCCAAGGTCAGCATCAGATGGCAGCCTAGTCCGGTCCTCCGGGGATTCTTAGCACCCTCTGCCTTTATGTCGCACTGGCCGCTGCCTTGGCCAGGTACATTCCAGCTGCCGGAGACTGAGGGCCAAGATTTAAGTTGTGGAGTCATTTTGGAGGGGTTTGGCCATAACTCACCACGCTGGCCAAGCGGGTTGGTGAGTGTGGGATAGCATTTCCTCTAATCCCGATGGTGTAGTTATACCGCTATTGGCTGTCGTCAGAGCCCCTTTAGTGGGAACAGGATGTACCACGAGAAGGCGGGGTTGACATTTGTCAAGGAGAGGCTGTGATGTTACGCATCACCTGACCTTACATCCCATATATATATATACTGAAGAGCAAAGCTGAAAACAAAGGAAAAACTTTTGAATTTAAAACGAAAGTTGCAAAATAACCTGAAGATCAAAACGCGCAACGCAGCAGTTATGAAAATTCAGAATTCACATTCTATTAAGAAGAGACCGAAGCAAAAAAAAAAAAAAAAAAATTTTTGACTCATACCAAGTACAACTAAGAAAAGTTATGTATCTACCGGTGTGAGTAAAAAGAGAAAAATAAAAAATAAAATAAAACAACTGAATGTAGAAAGTGTCGAGAATACTGAGCCTTGGCTTTATCAATATATATATATATATTTTCTTTTAAATCATACAAATGAATTATAGTTTTATATAAGAAAATAAATCAAAACACAATTATGCCAGAACAGATCTTGAGTTTTAGGTTTATCCATTACGAATTTGTCACTTTATCTCCTCACAAGTCTTTTTCGTCGAAAGTTCATACATTTTTTTTTCACAGTGCAATCAGAATTCTCTTATAAACAAGCATTGATGGGTACGACCGGTGCTTGTCTTTTTTAATTTGGTAAAACATCATGTAAACGAGCGGAATGAATAGCGCACTAGATTACACAAGCCACAGAGGAATAAAACAAAACGGACAGAATAAAAACATGGTTCGCAAAATGAAAACAAGCCATGATAAAAGTCCTCTGGATCAACAAATGTAAATTTTAATGTAAAATCACAAAGCTGTCCCAGAGCTCACATGCTGAGTTTGTTTTGTGATCACTGTTCGTTCGGTGCTCTGAATTGTTATCTTTCCCCCGCCATGGCTCCTGCCATCACCCTTGTTGCACTCATTACGTATAATGGAAAATGTCCACCAAATGGCAGACAGAGAAAGAGATGAGGAGCAGGGCACTGCTTGGAGAAAATATACGATGGTAAACAGCTCGAGGAGTTACGACGACCTTTTTCTTATGCATCGGATGCCCTGCATTGCGTGAAGAAACTGCACATAAGATGGAAGGTTTTCTTCGATGTTTGCAGGATGGAACTAGAAACTTTAGTTGACCGTGAGAGCGTTGCTTCAGGCATCATGCTAATAATATGCGCCTCGGCCTGCCATTTCCATTTGCACAGAACACTGCAGCTACAAAACAGAATAAATCTCTCTCACACACACCGAAAGGGAAGTAATTCCGGTTATATGTGAACACAGTTCTTTTCCACGAGATGTTACGTCTTCCATTTCAGTTGTGATAACTGACAAAGAGCAAGAAAAGAATGCTATCCCCTCCCCCTACCACGACTTTTAACAGACATATGTAAATCAAAATATAATACGTGTTCAAGCTATAGTTTAGAATACTTGCCCGCTCGTCTGTGGAAACGATATCGCCAGCTTTAGGAGTCCTACTGGTAAAGTTCTTTTGGTATCGTGCAAATACGTGTGAGACCAAGGCTCTCAAATTTTCCACTGAACTTTTTATTATGTTCAATTTTCCCACTACGTGCCGTAAAAGTGCGTTTAAATTTGTCACGGGCACCGTTTTGAAAACTCGGATTGAAAAAAAAAAAAACTTTTTTGAATCGCAAATAGGTTGGCTGGGAGCAAACGCCCCAGTGGAATTAAGAGAGCAATCACAAACAGGCACGCATGACCAAGATTTTCCAGTTTTCTTCATCAAAAAATATTTCCTCAGCAAGGTAACAAAGTCAGGTTTAGTTAGTCGAAGGAATCATACGATTTTGTGGGCCAGTAAACACATCTACTTAGATTAGAATGTACCTGAAAGATGTAAGTTATTCTAAAGTATTTTGGAATTTTTTAATTCTTTAAAGCTCCAAGAGATTTAGAGGTACATCCCATTTCGCTTTTCTCAGCTTCGAAGCCTTATTTACACTGAAGAATTTTGTTTTCACGGTTGAAGAAAAACTGCTGTAATTTTAAACACGTGATTAATGCTACCGAATTTTCGGGCATTATCAGTCTGTCTTTTGACAATAGTCAAATTTAACAAGCTGAAATAATTTCGAGGTATTTTAGTGTGCCCTCAATAGTTTTCTAACGAAAAGAAGAATCTAATTTTACGCCACCTAATAGGAAAACTTTGCATTGAAATAGCAAGAAAATGCACGGAGAATTGTGGTAATAAGCATTTTAAAAGTCCCATTTGAAAAGAATTTTTCAAATGGGACTTTTTGAAGCTCAGATAAAGTTCCAGATGTAACAGCACAATCTATGCCCAGGAAAATGATATATTTACAAAATCCTTTAGAATGAGATTTATATTGATCATGGTAGCAGCAATCTAATGTTAAAAGATTTTTTTCCTAATCTGACATCTAGAAGTTGAAATACTGTCAGTCCAAATACCAAAATTTCACAGCACCTAAAAAGGTACACTGTCAATTTTAAAACTCCAGTATATGAACAAAAATTATTTTTAGTTGTAATTAGAGCTGTGATCTTTTTATTTTTTAAACTGGACTCTTAGGCGACATATCATGCCAAATGCTAAAATGTATCAGGCTGTAAAGAAAGTATCCGGAAAATAGAGAAGCGCGTATTTCAAGCTTAAAAAATCGTACAAAACACTTAAACTAATCGTCCAGGTGTTCCTATTGGAACTGATGACCTTGTTTCACCGATCTACG
Organism: Macrothele yani; assembly: GCA_039090855.1. NCBI lineage: Eukaryota > Metazoa > Arthropoda > Arachnida > Araneae > Macrothelidae > Macrothele > Macrothele yani. The sequence goes on along the minus strand of CM076992.1, from coordinate 96,355,378 downwards.
AATTGAAATATCCCATTGCAATAGAAGACAGGCGAGCGGAAGTTGAAGAACTCATCCATGCAACGTTTCACACATCATCTTCATTAGCAAAGCTTATCTCAACGAGAAAATTCGATAAAAACTCGGAAGTGATGAAAGTCGGAGTGTTACATGGCCAGCTCTCCACAAGGTATTACACCTTTTCATCACTTGTTGATACATTTTGGAAAGATCGGTATTACGGTCTTCTAGAACTTTAAGAGTATCTGTAGTTGCACATAAACTGAGTGTATACGACGCATATCTGAAATGCAAGGGTAACCATTCCCCAGGATGTATACGGGTAGCCGACAAATGCTCTTCATCATCATCACTAGTTGAGGCCGAGGCAGCGTCCGTATCAAAATCGGAACTACCTGAACTGTTTTCCAAGTCAAAATCCACATAATCCTTAACAATGCTTGCCGCTTGAATCCCAAATATTTGAAATGCATTAACGAAATTGCTTCCATTGTCAGTAATTGCAGCCACTACTTTAGAAAAATCCAATCCAAACGTTTGGTATATTTGCAGACGCATTGCATATATTCTATCATTACTATGCGTTCATTTAAATCTTTGACAAGCTAAAGCTCTGGAAACTCCTTGTAATATGTCTGTGACTCAGTTCAGTGTACCGTCACACACAAGAAACTTTTGTGTCGTCCTGACCAGATACCTACTGTTGTGCAAACGAATTCGGTGTTTTCTAACTCTTTTGTTTTATGTTTGCGGCCAAGTGATCTGCGACTCATTATTTTTAGATGTTTGGAATCACTATTCAGCTTTACGATTATTTTGTGGAAATAGACGTTGTCAATGCATCTAAGGAGTATCATGGAATCCACAAAATATGTGAGTACATCCCTGTCGAACTCTTCTTGCGAATAATAGTTTCTTTCGAATACTTTATGACGTGATTCCCCTGATGTGCTAGTGGTTCTTCGTGGTTTCTTCACTTCTTTCAAATCCTCATGGTACTCTTCTACATAACCGGCTCCGTGCTTCCTCTTCAAATGCGTTGTAAAATTGGAAGTACACCTTCTTGATCCTTTTACTTCGATGCTACATTTGGTACACTTTGCTACAACTTTGTCTCCACTACATTTATTCTCCATTATTTAAAAAAAAACGACCATCTAATATGCAACTAGGATACTTACTCACGGCTTCTGTGATATCAGCTATTACTCCAGAGTGCTCCCACTCTGGTTGACAGATTGCTACAATCCGTTGCCCAAATACTCATTTCGTCTATCTGCAGTACAGTATTCTCGTCCATTACATACATTTCACTGTCCAAAATAATTACCCCACTATAGCCACAAGCACATATTAGCACTACACTCACAGTTCAGCAACTCAGTGTGCACTGCCGAATATTACAGAAATTTGCGAACTCTTGACATTTTTGCCGTACTTCTCAAGTGTTGTTGTCCATTACTTGTCCGATACGAACACCGGACTAGCGAGCGACCGACTTTTATATATATACCTCACAACAAAATCTGAACCTTCTGGAATATTCTTGATTTACATAAAGCTCTCCAACTTCCCACTGCGCGATCATTCTGGAACATTCTACAAACGTCAAACCCATTCTTGCCGCTTCTAGAACATTCTACACGACACTTCAGTCTCTGTCTGCTATGTTACATGACCGACTTTTCTAGACATAGCTTTTGGCACACGTACATTGCCACTAATGTTTATTTTCAAGATTATGTGGACATAATGGAACACATTTAAAGCAAGAAATATGATAAAAAAAATCAAACAGACTTGCTACTGAAATTTTAGAAAATCTTATAGTTTATTTCGCATCTAGAAATATCTCAACCGATGCGTTTGAGGAAGTTGGAAAAAATTAACAGCTGCTAAAATAACCAGTAAAAACTGACTTATACTTCCGACATTATGCGTAAACAACAAAACAAATGTAATAAATGAACTTCACATTTTTGTACTTTAATTTTTACATTAAATGTTTTGCTTATATAGATTTCATATTTTCATTGCTATCTCTAGCTTTTAATTAGCAAGTATTATTTATCTTCGATGAAATGATAAACAGTTCATTATTAATGAATTTTAACCTAACATAAGGTGATATTCCAAAAAGCCCTTTCTTCGATCTGCTTGATTATAACGAAGTTAGCGTATATCGCGAATTTTCTCGACTTTCCCTTCAGCTTCGCTATATACGGGCTCGACTGTATATAAGTAAATAGATATTTTTACTTAAAAAAGATTTGAATATGAAAGGGACAGCAGTGCATTTTGTTTTGGGGAGAGCAGTTTTCTAGCATCAGAATGAACTTGCTTTAGCATTATAGTCCACAGACTGAATAAGTTTCGTGAAAGATGTGGTCTTCTCACTCCTAAGCTTAGCTCAGACTACAGGGTTCCTACTTCCTAGCAATCGCCATCTGAAGTTTCTAAGGCTCGAACGAAACGACTTCAAGAAGAATTATATACGTATCAGGGTTATACGTATTGGATACATCAACCCAGTTTTAAAAAAAATAAAAAAATGGTGGTAATGTGTTCTAGTCAATCCTAATGATTCTCGACGCTGTTGAGAAAAGCACACATCTGACTTAACAACTCTGAGCTTACTGCGTACCTTCAGTCACTTCCACATAGATAGATGGTCAGTGGAGTATTTTACAAGTTCTACAACGACACTGCGCTCGAGTGAATTTCCCCAGCCCTTGTTCTACCACCTACAACAAGTCTATCGCACTCTATGCAATACGATGATTTAGCACTAACTCAAATCAATCGTACACAGCTAATTCCTTCAACTCCTTTACTCGCGCTAAAATAAAATTTTAGGATTCCTATATCAGTGTATTTTCCTGAATCGGAACTTTTACTTACAGTAAAATTACCTCTAATTCCGATCTTGTATTAAAGTAGAGAACTGTTACTTTACTCAAACGTGAAATTTTAATACCTTTAAACCTGAATCGTCAAATCTTAGCTTCAACAGTGGCAGTATGCTACTTGAAACAATGTGACCAAATATCTTATCAATATTTAACAAACAAAATAAAAACAACCACCTTTTAAAGATGAAATAACTTCATTATTTAGCCAGAATTTTTTTGCAGATATACACTGCTGGCCACCCAAAATGCAACACCAAGGACACGAGAGTAGTATAAGACCACGCTTGATAACCCTTTTCGGTGGCAACACTTCAGGTCACGTGACGGGTGGGCGGGTCCGTCCGGCGCCTCTCGGCGCGAGGGAGGAAGGCGATGGCCGCGCCCTCTGGTGGTTCGCGAAAATGTGCAGCGCCATCTGTCTGCACTTTTTGAAATTAATTTCAACGTGGTGATTTTTTTTATCGTCGATGTTGACGAAGCCACTTTTAATTCTGGGAAATTTCTCCGCCATTTTTATTTTGTAACTGTTTTTAGGGTGGTGGTGGGAATTTTTTTGAAACCACGGATTTATGTTCGGAAAAAAGCGAATACGGGGTTTGGAACTGGATGGGTTCGAACTTGGGCCGTTTATACTGCAGTCAGAAGCTCTACCGACGTGACTACCGAGACTTTGCTTGGGTTGGTCAAAGAGATTAAGACATATGATTCGCGTTATGGAGAAAGACTGCCTGAGGGATTTCCCATTGGCCCTCTTTAGATTGAATGCAGGGAGGAGAGCGTATGAGCTTATTAAATAATTTTTCATGACGTATTGTTCTTCATAATCCTAAACATACTCTTTTTATTCACGAATTTTCAAATGTAAGGCGTTCTTTAAACTCCCCCCCACGTGATTCATACGCGTTTAATCTGGTTCATACATTTTCTTATGAAATGAAGGACTTTTTTTTTTCACGTTTAGAATTATTTTTCTGTAGGGGTTTCTTGTAATTAAATTTAATCAGTCAGACGACCTGTGAAATCTTTTTTTTCATAACTTTTTCTACGCAACATGTTGTTTTTAGTAATTGAGATTTTTTAACCGTATTTTTGTTCATGTTTTTATTCTTGCAAAATGAAGAACTTGATTTATTTTTTCTCTTCATGGGTTTATTATATTTTATTCTTTCTAAAAGAGGACATATTAAATATTTTCGTTATTTATTCTGAGCAACGTATTTTCAAAAATTCAGATTTTTTTGTATTGCAACAATTTTTCGTAGGGTTATTATATTTTAATTTTTTGTAGAGGGACAAAATTTAGTTTTTCGTGCGTAATTTTTCTAAACGTTACGTTATGCTTTGAGAACTTAAATTTTTTTGAGCTGTTACGATCGTGTTTAAGTTCAATCATGCTTGTGACCACGTGTCCGTCATTTTATAAAACGAGAGCTCATTGAGAAACAACGTACCCCCTCCCCTCCGGCTGCCGGGTTGAGGGGGGCAGTCGTAAGGTTGTGGTGAAACGGCTGACGAAGATAGTATATTGACCGGTGGCAACGATGAGCGTGTGACCACGTGTTTGCTTTTTTTTATTTTTTTTTTATGACATGTTGGCTTTTGTGTGACTCATATTCCGACTTGTTGGCTTTGTGTGATTTATATTCCGACACGTTGACGTTATTCTCCTAAAGGTTGAATACAAGTGGCAACTGGTGTTGTGCGTGTTCGTGCTTGTACAGACTTGTTGGCTTTGTGTGATTTATATTCCGACATGTTGGCTTTGTGTGACAAAAGTATTACCAAGGTAGTAGGGATAATAATGGACGTGGTCGGAGCACGTGATACATGTATTTCTGCATTGACGTCATTCTCCTTAAGGCTGAATACAAGTGGCAACTGGTGTTGTGCGTGTTCGTGCTTGTACCGACTTTCGTCTCATGCTTTGTTTCCATCCGTTGCTAGCGGCCACAGGGTAGTGCCCGAGGGTAGTCACCTGATCCATTTCTTTCATTTGATTGGCTGTTTTGTTTTCGAACAGGAGTACTACAGGGAATCACTTCATTTCAGTATTTGTCTTCGATCGATGCAGAGCTTTCTAGCCTTCCTGGAATTCCTGTTTTGTTCAATATTTTGTTATCATGGCAGCTGTAAAATCTATTGGAAGTTCTTCGATGATGCTGTATATGGATAATTTGCCAGAAAATTGTTTCCATCTAGGAGATAATATCTTCGTTTACGTATCTTCATGTGCTCATCAAGTCGGCGTGCACATCAGAGAATTTCAATGCTATGGCAAGCAATGCTATCCAAGCAAATCTGGTATTTGTATGTCTTTAGATCAATGGCGTGAAATGATGGATGAGAAGGAAACGTTGTTTCTCAATGAGCTCTCGTTTTATAAAATGACGGACACGTGGTCACAAGCATGATCGAACTTAAACACGATCGTAACAGATCAAAAAAATTTTAAGTTCTCAAAGCATAACGTAACGTTTAGAAAAATTACGCACGAAATACTAAATTTTGTCCCTCTACAGAAAATCAAATATAATAACCCTACGAAAAATTGTTGCAATACAAAAAAAACTGAATTTTTGAAAATACGTTGCTCAGAATAAATAACGAAAATATTTAATATGTCCTCTTTTAGAAAGAATAAAATATAATAAACCCATGAAGAGAAAAAATAAATCAAGTTCTCCATTTTGCATGATAAAAACATGAACAAAAATACGGTTAAAAAATCTCAATTACTAAAAACAACATGTTGCGTAGAAAAAGTTATGAAAAAAGATTTTACAGGTCGTCTGACTGATTAAATTTAATTACAAGAAACCCCTACAGAAAAATAATTCTAAACGTGAAAAAAAAAAAAAGTCCTTCATTTCATAAGAAAATGTATGAACCAGATTAAACGCGTATGAATCACGTCGGGGGGGGGAGTTTAAAGAACGCCTTACATTTGAAAATTCGTGAATAAAAAGAGTATGTTTAGGATTATGAAGAACAATACGTCATGAAAAATTATTTAATAAGCTCATACGCTCTCCTCCCTGCATTTAATCTAAAGAGGGCCAATGGGAAATCCCTCAGGCAGTCTTCCTCCATAACGCGAATCATATGTCTTAATCTCTTTGACCAACCCAAGCAAGAGCTTCAGAGTGCAGTCTAAACGGCCCAAGTTCGAACCCATCCAGTTTCAAACCCCGTCTACGCTTTTTTCTGAACATAAATCCGTGGTTTCAAAAAATTTTCCTAGTCCATTTACAATAAAATTTCCCACCACCACCCTAAAAACAGTTACAAAAAAAAAATGGCGGAGAAATTTCCCAGAATTAAAAGTGGCTTCGTCAACATCTACGATAAAGAAAATCACCATATTGAAATTAATTTCAAAAAGTGACGACAGATGGCGCTGCACATTTTCGCGAACCACCAGAGGGCGCGGCCATCGTCTTCCTCCCTCGCTCCGAGAGGCAACCGGACGGACCCGCCCACCCGTACGTGACCTGAAGTGTTGCCACCGAAAAGGGGTTATTAAGCGTGGTCTTATACTACTCACGAGATAGCAAAGCCAGATTTACTGGACACATAACAACAGATACAAAGATGAAACGATTGAGCTTACAGGCCCGTGCAACTTGCGGAACACGCAGACATCAATAGTTCGTGTGGCCCCCATGGGTGGCAATAACGGCCGCTACACGCCGTGGCATCGAACGAAAGAGGCTTTGGATGTGAGCTTGGGGTATGTCGGTCCAGGCTGTTTCCACACGTTGCCACAGTTCATCAGGCGTAGCCACGGGTGGTGCTTGCCGGGCCACTCGGGTGCCGATCAGCGACCAGACGTGTTCGATGGGCGACATATCGGGAGAACAGACGGGTCACGGCAGTAGTGAGACCTGGTGGGTCGTGAAGAATTGTTTCTCTATGCGTGCCACGTGCGGGCGCGCATTCTCCTGTTGAAACGTGGCCGCTGGTAGGTGCTGCAGGTAAGGCAGGACTACAAGCTCCAAAACGTCGGAGATGGTGCGGTGGCTGTTGAGTGTACCGGCGATGCGTACCAGAGGGGTGCGGGTGTCATATCCAATTGCGCCCCAAACCATAACGCCAGGCGACGGACCGGTATGGCGATATATAATGCAGGCGTCATACAGTCTCTCGCCGCGGTGCCGCCACACGCGGATCCGACCATCGTGGTGTTGCAGGCAGAAGCGGGATTCGTCGGAGAAGACAATATCCTGCCATTCTGTAGTCCAGGTGCGGCGTTCAACGGCCCACTGCCGCCGCACTCGCCGGTGGTGTAACGTCAATGGTAATCGGAGCAATGGGCGCAGTGCGACAAGTCCCCGCTCCCGCAGACGACGTCGAACGGTACGTGCTGATACAGGTTGTTGCGCAACACACCCTAATTCCTGCGCTACCGTTCGTGATGTGGCGGTGCGAGCTGTCAATGCCCACCGCATAACACACCGGTCCTCATGTTAGGTGGTGTGCCGCGGCTGCGGCAATCGCTCACGTCGGTCCCTTCGTCCCTCCTGCACCCATCGAATCCATACTCGCCTCACTGTGGCTGGATGTCGTCTCACACGGGCGCCGATGTCTCGGTAGGATGAACCGCTGTCGCGATAAGCCACTATTCGTCGTCTGTCGAACTCCGAAACGTGCTGGAATGACTGCCGTATTCTGCGACGAGGCATCAGGAAGCTTCCCCACGAACAGGTCCGGCAGCACAGCACACTTCCACTACTTACACCCCGCCTTCTGTGCACCCTTCTTATAGTGCTTCTCTGTGGCGTGCCGTGCGCACATGATTTGCATATGCCCTGCAATGCTAATCGTTTGCATGTCCTCTCGCGCGCGACACATACCGCGAATTTCAGGCCAATCGGATGCTTCCTTCTTGGTGTTGCATTTTGGGCCCACCAGGTGTCACTGCTGCCGTGGCCCGCCTGTTCTCCCGATATGTCGCCCATCGAACACGTCTGATCGCTGATCGGCAACCGAGTGGCTCGGCAAGCACCACCCGCGGCTACGCCTGATGAACTTTGGCAACGTGTGGAAGCAGCCTGGACCGACATACCCTAAGACCACATCCAAAGCCTCTTTCGTTCGATGCCGCGGCGTGTAACGGCCGTTATTGCCAGCCATGGGGGCCACACGAACTATTGATGTCTGCGTGTTCCGCAAGTCGCACGGGCCTGTAAGTTCAATCGTTTCATCTTTGTATCTGTTGTTATGTGTTTAGTAAATCTGGCTTTGCTATCTCGTGTCCTTCTTGGTGTTGCATTTTAGGTGGCCAGCAGTGTAGTTTGTATTTCCTGGGATTCTTCTCTAGAGATTCGCACTACTAGTTGCTGGTCACACGGTCGAGTGATGAATGTTACAATGTTTCAGAAAACAAAGCACACAGACTTTAAAATATACGATGGTCATAATGAAAGGAATGAGCAAAGCTGCATTACACAGGCAGATTGCGCATTGGGAGAATGATAGTTCGTGGACAGGTAGTGCCGTCTCTTGTTCTGGCCATGAATGCCAAATGACGTCACCAACATCAGTCATGTGACCAAATAGACGCCAGAAAAAAATGGCCGACAGTGATACATCGTTCCATCAGCGTGCTGTGATTCAATTCCTTGTGAAAGAGGAAATTCTGGCTGCCAATACTCTCCGTAGGCTTCAGCGTGCATACGGAGATGCGTGTGTGAGTGTCAGTAGTGTGAGAGCGTGGATGAAGCATTTTAAAGAGGGTTTTCACACACATTTAGGATCAGTCTCGTAGCGGTCGCCGTCGAACAGCCTCTACTGAACACAACGTATCGATGTCTTAATAGTGATGACAAACACGTGACGGTAAAGGGAAATTACGGCGAACTTGGGCAAAGGACACAGTGAAGTTCAGGAAACGGTTAACAGCCTGGGATATCGGAAAATTTGTGCCCTCTAGGTCCCACGTTTTAACAACTGCTGAAGCGGTATCGAAACGAAAAGGAAGATTTTTTTTTTTTTTTTTTTTTTTTTTTTTGCACAGCATTGTGACAGGTGACGAAAGTTGGTTCCACCATTTCGAATCTGAAACAAAACGCCAGAACATGGAATGGCATCATCTTCATTCACCAAGCAGGAAAAAACCTAAGACAGTTCCGTCAGATGCAAAGGTCATGGGAGCCTAGACAAATTGCAAATGCAGTTCGTTATGACTAAACATTACAAAAGCTCCGCCGTGTATTGTGTGATAAACGGCTGGAAAGAAAGTCATCCTCCAGCCCGACAACGCTAGGCCCCAATCTGCTCGCTTGACTTCGGAAAAATCCAGAAATTCGAATGGAAACTTTTGAGAATTAAAAAAAAAAAAAAGTTTCTTCTTCCTTTCATAAGTTCAACGACGACCATGAACATCTGCGGTACAAGGAGTGGCCAGCCCCTAATTCAGGCCACAGCTTCCAGGCAGGGATAAACACAACATCCTGTCTCATCCAAGATTCAAACCGAGGCCCAGCAGTGCAAGAGATCAGAAGCCAGCATCTCCTTGCAAGCATCACAAACAACGCAAACACAATCAGGGTCAGTTCGGCGCGAGGTCCCTTTGCCATGAGGGAAAATCAGAATGAGCTCAATTCACTACCGAACAAGTACTAAACCTCAAATCTGCAAAGTAAACCGCTAATCTCGCAAAACAATGAACTACGAGGTTGGTAACGAATAACAAGCAGCTTTAAAAAGCTCATTAGTGTGACAACTCCAAACTGCCTCTGCCCTCCCCCTCCTTGAGGCAATACAGAAGTAGCGTACTGAAAATTTCCTTTTACAATAAAAATAAATTCAGTGTAACACGCGGCAAACGTTACCATAATTAAATGAATTCTTCATAAAATGAATTTATCACGAACATACAAAACTAATTTATCAAAAAGCAATGAATAAAAAAAATCCACTGCACCTGTAATCGAAAAACGGAATAAAGCCAGTGATTGATATTTTACGCTTGCCGGTTAGTTTTAACCAAAGAAATAAAATGAGGCATCACGAACATGTCAGCGTGGCAAGATTAAACGCACGCACGTACAAGAAGCCAAGAAAACATATAAGAATAAATAACGAAAGAAACACAAAACACTGAATGACAAATAAACTTGTGAATCTCCAAAATTTTTTTTTTTTTTTTTTTTTTTGCAAGCTACGCTAAGATCTAGAGATATATTATCCTAGAAATAAGTAAAATGCAAAACTATCGTACCTACGGGGAAGAATTTTCTATAAAGACAAAAAAAAAAAAAAAAAAAAAAATTAAACCCGATACTTAATTGAAAAGTCGAAGTCAGTTATAAATACCCCCCCCCCCCTTTTTTTTTTCGTTTGCCAATTAGTTTTGGCTTAAACACTAAAATAAGGAGTCAGGAATGTGCACAAAAAGGGAGAGGGGATCAAGAAGGCACACGTGAATAAACAAATAAATTAAATGAGAAAAACGTACAGTACAGGATGACAAATAAACCTGTTATTCAGTGTAATATTCTCTGCAGCCAGATGTGGACTAAAGGAACGGGAACACGCAAAATCACAGAGATATATTTTCCTGAAGATAAAGAATAAGAAAATGCTTACAAAACCAATCCTGAGGAACTGCCTAAGAAGCATCTTTTACTTGTAGAAGACAAAATCAATGCCGGATGGCGGGCGCGCTGGGGGTAACCAATGGATGGCTTAAGAATCCCCATGCTCCCTCCCTGTGCTTGCTACCTGAATCAAAACAATATCCAGGCGTCCTTGAAAAGATAGGGATGCGTACCCATGGCAACGGACGATAAAAGTAACTCACTCCGTCCATCTATCAGCTCTGCATGATGTCGCAACAGCAAGGGAGGGACGGGGAGGACACAATCGTGTGTCGTCATAGTAACAGGAGGTGCACGATGTATTATAGTTGGGTCATAGCTTCTCTGCGTTTAGCAAAAACACGGAAAAACAGACAAACATACAAAATAGTACGTCAGAGCCAACACAACAGATGCCCAAAGGATCTGCGTTATTGACGACGAAAGATGCAGCAGCATACGAGTATTTGTCACCTGTGGTTGTGTCGTTCTTCGGCAGAAGTTCTTAATAGGAAAAACGGAACAGAATACGTAGGAAACTCTGTATGGTATCGAGCTACATGATTGTATACCTAGTTCGACACCATACAGAGCGAAGTCTTAGGTAATGGAGAAAATGAGTAGTTCAGGCGCGTGTGAAAACACTCGTTTTATATACAGGGTGATTCAGGACTCATGGGACAAACTTTAAGGGGTGGTAGAGCATACTGCAGCAAACATTTTTTGTATAGGAATGTATGGGCGCAAGTGACGCGTTGAGGCACAAACACAAGAAATAGACATGAAAGGAAACATAAATTGTGTACTTACAGCATCGTTGACAAGTGCTTCTTTACAGCAATGTTTACAATAATTGCTCAAAATTGCGTCCACCAACAGTAGTAATACATGAGTGGCAGCGTCGATGTACCAAGAACGATTCTCTGTGAATGTGTGGACGGGTATTGTGAACGACTTCCTGCTTGGCACATATCTACTACCAACCAGACTCGATGGCAGATGTTATCGTATTTTTCTGGAAGAGGTTTTACCAGAATTGCTTCAAGATGTACCACAGGCCGTCCGACAAGGATTGTGGTTTCAGCATGATGGGGCGCCAGCCCATTTCAGCATTAATGTGCGCAATTACCTGGATGCCACTTTTGGGGCGCGATGGATTGGCCGTGTTGGACTTGTCCGTTGGCCACCCCGATCGCCCGATTTATCGAGCCTCGATTACTTCTTATGGGGACATCTGAAGGCCCTCGTTTACGAGACTCCAGTTGACTCTGTTGAGGACCTCGTCGCTCGAATATCCGTTGCGGCTGCACGTGTGCGAGAAATTCCTGGCATCTTTGAAACTGTACGCCAATCACTCCGCCGACGCCGCCACGCATGTATTACTGTTGGTGGACGCAATTTTGAGCAATTATTGTAAACATTGCTGTAAAGGAGCACTTGTCAACGATGCTGTAAGTAAACAATTTATGTTTCCTTTCATGTCTATTTCTTGTGTTTTGCTTCAATGCGTCACTTGCGCCCATACATTCCCATACAAAAAATGTTTGTTGCAGTGTGCTCTACCACCCCTTAAAGTTTGTCCCATGAGTTCTTAATCACCCTGTATAATTACCTGAAATACAGACACCGTGAAGTCCCCAACATTCATTATCAAGAGTAATCCTATCAAGTGTTATTTTATTTGCCAATCTCTCTCACTCGTTTGTTTGTGTACGTTATTTCTCAGTTCTCTATCCTTTCCAGGTTTAAAAAGTAAGAAGGTTGCATTGCTAAGCTCTCTGGTACAGAGAAATGCATCAGTTGATAAAACTACGCAGAGAGTAGATACTGAGCAAACAACGCTTCTTCCTCTTCGATGAAACACTACAGGCAATCGGAGACCGCTGCTTGAAAAAATCTGTGAATGCCCGAGTATCTGTCGAACAACACTGCTGCACAGAATTACGATGGCTTAGGCAATAACGTACCAGTGGAGATCCGGGTGTCGGGATTTGGCGCAGCGCCAATTCATTTTACTGTGATCAAATATGAATCCTCATCACACAAATGCTTAAAAACTACTCTTTCACAAATTCGCTGTCTCACACTCCCGTATAATTTTTTTGTTTTCTCGGGCGTTGTAAAAGGAATGAACTAGTTCTTCATTCCCATGCTTCACACATCTTAAAATCTTGAAAGTTAAAACCGATTTCCTGGACAAGAGCATGTCTTACATGGGGCAGTGGTTTAAGGGGACAAAATGGTCAACAAAAATATAAGTCCACAACACGACGTTACTGCTCTTTCAATATTTGGGAGCGTACGCCACCAGCCCTACGTGCAGGGTTTCTCACACTGGCTTGTGCAGCGACATGGAGCCCGATATTAATTCCGCTGGTAGGGAGTTCTCATACGAAATCACGTACAATGCAAACTTTATACTGTACAACAGTCTGTAAACCTGAAAAGCGCGAACACCAATGAAGTGTGGCACGAAAACACACTGCAAAAATGGGTTTAATACGCATCCACTACCAGAACGTCCTGCCCACATAACATATCCTTTAAGTTTCCCTGCGTATAAGCGAATATTGGCATCCGCAAAGCTCATAAAGATTACAAAACATTCCTAGGTATGGCAAGCACTCACTGATGCAATTTGAATGGGATGCCAGCACTATGAGACAAACATATCACCCACGCTTCTTCCAGGAATCGAACCCAACCAAAACTCGGGCTACTAACCAGAAAGATACGCCTGTGACCATGCGGTAACATGGACGGCACTTCTGTCATCGGAAAATTCTGTGATAGCATGAGGTCGTGGGCTCACTTACGTAGGATCAACTCGCAGGAAGCATATCGTACAGATAGGTCTACGGTGCTAACGCCGACACATGTGTGAGATGGGTACGATTTCATTCACAGTTTCCAATACATCGCATTTCTCGTGTACAATATTCACGATGATATCTTACATGGGGAAATCAGGTGCGTGTAGCTTCGGATAACGCTAGATACGCCGGCGCGCTGCTGTCGCATCATTTCCCAAACATTCTTCCAACACAAGGCACATTATCAGCGCATTCAACACACACACACACACACTTCTTTTTTGAGGTTTAACGACCACCGTGACCAACTCGATGGGCTATAAGCAGTCGCCAGTCACCCCTAATTTAGGGTTAGTGGTTCCAGGGATGGGGCAGAGCTAGTGCCGTAAGTCAAACACACCATCCATGCCTCACGGGATTCGAATCCGGACCCAACTTGGATGAATAGTCAGAAGCCAGCGAGTAGAGCACTGAGCCACTGGGGAGGCTCCGAATTTTCCACGGTATCACAGATGGCGAAATATGCGACGACGGGAAACCTGCAAGCTTCTGTCAGGCCGTTACAGCATATTATGCAGCAGTATTCAAGTCGTAGTATGCACTGATTGACCTGACATGTGCTTATTGGTGCAAGGACCTCAACAAGGCAAAGAGAACCAAGTGGCATGTGCTGCCCACTGGGTGATTGACTGCTGATGATTCCACGAGAAATCAGATGATTTTTCATCTACCGTCATAACTATAGAATGACATTGGACGAAGTCAACATTAGTACTACACACTTTGAGAGGCCTAACATTTTTACATTTGTACAAATCCAGCATTTTCCAGGGATAATCTTTCTGATCTCCTCGTCCAATCGCTACATAGTACTAATAAATATTTTTACAATACGTCATGAAATCAACATACAGTATTAAAAGCACAACTGATAACGTAAGATGCCAGGTTTTAAAGAACTGGTAATTAGTTCCCATACATGTCATGGAATCAAACACTGGAGGTAAGGAGACAGTCCTTACGTAACTAGACATTGCGCATGCTTCACGGAATAATCCGCACAACAGTTCAGAGGGAAATTACTGGTATTTTATAAAAAGGCCACAAAACCAGAAGTTCAATAAAAATAATCATTAACTCACGAAGGTTTCAGAGAGTCCTTGGGATCCTTACAAATTTCGAAAATATTGCAGACGCTATATACACCAAGAGTCAGCAATGATCAAAGAGGAGGGGAAAAGTTATTGGGTGTCTTCTGATGGACGCACTCTGGCCTAAACATGTTTTACCAACACGCCATCCAGTCAATTTCAGTAATAATTGCGTTTAGCAAACTGTTGCAATCGTCAGGAGTAAAGAGGTGGACACAGACCGGTTTAATCTGTAGGATAATTAATTATCTTTTAGTATCCATCGACGCATACGCTTCATACGTGCAGTCAGAGATGACCTGAAATGTCATAAACCAAGAATCCACCATTCGCAAGAATCGACATCGGCGATGTACGATGGACTTCACTGTACTAATGAATCTCCATCATACACTGACGGGGAAAAAAATCCCAACACCACGAAAAAATAGTTTTAGAGGAATGAAATGGCGGCAATACATTTGTATAGGTAACATTTTTAATCGATTAAGGTTTCAAGATCACAGCTTAATGTAAGCGCGAGAAGAGCCATTTTAAATGTGAAATGCTGGTACATTAATAACCGGTGTAACCGCCAGAATGTTGAATGCAAGCACGCAAACGTTCATGCATTGTGTCGTACAGGTGCTGGATGTCAGTTTGTGGGATGGAGTTCCATGCCTGTTGCACTTGGTCGGTCAATACAGGGACGGTTAATGCTGGTTGCGGGTGACGCTGAAGTTGTCGTCCAATGATGTCCCATACGTGCTCGATTGGTGAAAGATCTGGTGATCTAGCAGGCCACGGCAACATGTCGACACTCTGTAGAGCATGTTGGGTTACAACAGCGGTATGCGGGCAAGCGTTATCCTGTTGGAAAACACCCCCTGGAATGCTGTTCATGAATGGCAGCACAACAGGTTGAATCACCAGACCGACGTACAACTGTGCCGTCAGGGTGCGTGGGATAACCACGAGAGTGCTCCTGCTGTCATAGGAAATTGCTCCCCAGACCATAACTCCAGGTGTAGGTCCAGTGTTTCTCGGCCGCAGACAGGTTGGTTGCAGGCGCTCACCTGGCCTCCTTCTAACCAACACACGGCCATCACTGGCACCCAGGCAGAACCGGCTTTCATTAGAAAACACAACAGATCTCCACTCCGTCCTCCAATGAGCTCTAGCTTGACACCACTGACGTCGCAAACGGCAGTGGTTTGGAGTAAGTGGAATGAACGCTACAGGGCGTCAGGCTCAGAGCTGTCCTTCAAGTAACCGATTTGTAACAGTTCGTTGTGTCACTGTGGTGGCAACTGCAGCTCGAATTGCTGCCGCAGACACGGTACGAAGCGCCACGGCCATACGCCGTACACGGCGGTCTTCCTTCTCAGTAGTGCCTCGTGGCCGGCCGGAACCCGGTCTTCTTGAGGCAGTACCTTCCCTTGACCACCGCTGCCAACAATCATGCACAGTGGCTACATTCCTGCCAAGTCGTTCTGCAATATTGCGGAACGAAAATCCACCTTTTCGTAGCCCTATTACACGACCTCGTTCAAACTCCGTGAGCTGTTGATAATGGCTTCTTCGTCTTCTTAAAGGCATTCTTGACTAACATCAACATACTAAACCGAATCTCAACGATAACTAACGCTCACGAACGTTACAGCGCGTATTTACAGCAAACCTGCTTTGCATGTTCCGAGGGGCGCTACTAGCGCCACACGTATGCGCCGAGCGCGAAATTTGCATAGACGTCATCTTATAGATGTACTCTCACCGCCTACCAACTGTCGCTTATTTAACACAACCCCTTCTTGGTGTTGGGATTTTTTTTTCCGTCAGTGTATAAACCTTAGAACCAGGCCACATGTTTATGAAAGTCACGTATCGGAACAAAAATTCTGCTATACCCCTATACTAAGCAACGGCGATAAAGACATTGCTAACTTCAAAGTAAACACAGTGGCTTTGATTGAGTGCAGAAGAACTTTATTTCATTTCGTTGTTCCAGCTGCGAGCAGTTAGGATTACCTCTCGCGTATGGAACTCTTGGAAGTTTCGCCGGTTGCATAAGTATTAAAAATAACTGTGGCATGCAAAACGCAGCCATTTAGCACTCCAACGATAAAATTGATGATCACTATTTGAGCAACCGTGTCGCCACAATCACAGAGCAGACAACACTATTTGTACCGACTGAGATTCATTTCTTTCTTTTACTCGCCCGCATTCACAGCGAGAAAGATGGTCATTACTTGCCCACAAAACATTAACGGAAACTTCAGAATTGTTGAACACAGAAATAAATTCTTTAATGGACCTAGAGCGTATTCTTCTGTGGACGAGATGCATTTTTACCTTAATTGCACTGTAACTACTGAGCCCTTCTGAAACCCTTGATAATGTTCACCCTAGGGTCGATTTAAGCAACGGACCCAGTAAGCCAGATTTAAGGATGGGCGCCAAGCTGAAAGTTTTTTTTTTTTTTTTTTTTTTTTATGAATATTTGAGTGCCACGACTCAAGAAAATTTTTACTTAAACAATTTTACACAATTTATTAATTTTTAAAACTTATATCTTTTGTAGTCGGTAACTCTATATGCGTGAACGGAGAGTTATTAACTGAGCAAGAGCGTCGATTGCCAGCTGTATTGGGGCTAGCCAAAGTGCTATAATAATTATTTGTTGTATGGGGCAGTAAGACATTGAAACTTGTTATGTGCTGGTTTGAGGGGGGGGGCCTCGAGGGGGTCCCTCTTGCCTTGACGTCTAATTGCGTAGGGTGCGCGTTCTTCCTCTCCAAAACCTACTTAGCGGACCTGAGCCTTACGTATTGTTTTTATTTCTAAAATTAATGAAGCTGTTGAACCTGTTTTACACAAACTCGACCATACACAAACATAATGAATGCTATATAAAAATATTTCACCAAAGGGCGTGTAAAATAAATTTTATAATAATATCTAGAAAATTACATACATGAGACTGAAGAAGAAAAAAAAAAAAAAAGCTGAACTTTTTAACCGGGTAGAAAATCAGAGCGCACGGTAAAACAGTGAATAAAATGCAGCAGAACCACACAACCAAAATAGTTTTCACATTAATTTATTTATGTAATTACTGAACTGGAGCACATCACTCTATTCAAAATATAAAATTACTAACATTTAACAACAACATAGGAGAGGGGAGAGAGAACATTGTGGGAAGAAAAATAACGATTGCGGGCAAAATCTTCGCTGCGTCTGACTTCCGTTTTCGGAAATTTTCCCTCCATTTTCAAGCTGAAATACAAATATTTGTGGAATAAAATGATAATTAACAACAAAATTGGGTAGAAGGAACATTGCAAGAAAAGGAAATTACGGTTACAGGAAAAACCTTTACTCCGTTTAACTTCCACTTTCGAAAGGTTTGAAAGATGAAATACCGTTCCCCGACGGGAAACGAACCCCTCCTCCTACTAATCAATCAAAATTTCTCCTCTGTTTTGCATCGATCTCGAGAATGTTCCAAATGATGAAAAAAAAAAAAAAAGCAGAATTCCGCGAATTCGCGAAAGAATCTCGTGTATGAAATTAACATTTATAATTTAATACTGCATTAGGGGTACAAATAAGTTTTAAGGCGTTTTAAGACAACGCAACATGTAATTTGAGAAAAAACAACAATACCTTTACGAATCAAAATATGCGCCGTCATTATCTATTACCTTTCACCATCGGTCGGACAGCTGACGGATTCCAGCCATGAAGAATACTTCGTCGTGTGACGCGATTAAGTCGTCAACCCATATTTGCACTTAGTCACATGTCCGGAACCGTACCGCAGACAAACCATGTTGCATCGATCGGAACAAATGATAGTCTGAAGGGGCTATGTCGGGACTATACGCTGGGTGCTCCAAAACTTCCCAGCCAAGCGTCAATAACGTTTCCTTGACCGATTTCGCGACATGCGGCCTAGCGTTGTCATGCAGTAATTTCACGAAACGAAATCCTTTGCCTGTGAATGGAACTCTCTGACATATTAACTGGTTCAATCGCAGCAATTGTTGCTTATAGCGATCAGCAGTAACAGTTTGACCCTGTTTCAATACTTCATAATAGAGCACACCCTTCATATCCCACCAAATGCACAGCACAACTTTCTTGGAGTGAATAATGCGTTTCGGTGTCGAATTCGTTGCTTCACCGGGGTCTACTCAATGTTTTTTGCGTTTGGGATTGCCGTACCATATCCACTTTTCATCACCCGTAACGTTTTTACACAGGAAAGACTTTCTGTGTTGTTTATTCAGCAGATTCAAACACTTCATGACACGCTCATCAATGTTCCTCTGGCTCAGGTCATGTGGCACCCATTTTCCTTCCTTCTGAATCTTTCCCACTGAGCGTAAACGATTAACAATGAGTTGTTGAGTTACCCCCAGTTGTTCAACTAGTCCTTTTTGCGTTTGAGACGAATCTTCATCCAGCAATGCTTGCAGTTCCTAATGTGCAACCTTCTGCGGGGCACCGCTACGTTCTCGATACCTAACATCAAAATCACTTGATTCAAACCGTCTAAACCAAAACTCACACGTGCTTTTCGACACAATATTCTCCCCCAGAACAGAACAAATCGATGCACATGCTTTTGCAGCACTTTTCCTTGATGAAATTCCTAACGAATGCAGTGTCGAATAAATGCAGTATCGCTTGTCATCTTGCACCTACCGATGTATAAGTGCGTTTTGACTGCTGGGCAAACTTCTGTGTCACATTTTATACTCTGGGCCAGTTACATGAATACAACGCGGGGAAATGTCGGATATGTAAATTAGCGGTATACGTCACACAAAAAAGCTTTAAAACTTATTTGTACACCTATTACAATAAAGTAATTCTTTATATAAAAAAAACCCCGGGTACAATTAGGGAATAGAAAGAGAATAGCAAGGTATTTTAAAATAAAGGTAGAACTATATCATTAATTCGTAACTGCAGTAACATGAAAAAATAAACAATGGAATGAGTAGCCACCCGAATGTGTATTATACGTGGAACGTGGCCTTGAAAACTTTCTCAGCAACGAATGTCTACATTTCCAGTCATATATGAATGACGAAGACTTAAACACATCACGGGATATGTACATGTTCATTATTTATAACAATCTTCAGAGTACATTTCCAAACTTAGAAATAGCATTGAGAATGTTTTTAACCTTACCAGTCACGAATTGTTCTGCTGAAAGATCATTTTCAGCAGTCTCAAGAACAAAAAATGAAAAAAGGAATTTATTGGGACAAAAGAAGTTTAACTCACTTTCGTGATAATGTGTGTAGAAAAAGAACATAACCCTGGGCATAGACTACTCTTCAGTAATTGACAATTTTGCCCATGCAAAGGCTCGTAAAAAACCGATGATCATGCCATAATTATGATACACTCAGACATTGGGTTGAAAAGTGGGAAATTCCATAAGTGTTAATCAAATTTTCATTTGCATCGTAAGTGTTCATTAAGATTGTTTTAATATTTGCTTCTTTTCCCATATTATTGTGTCTTTTCTAGTGCATTATAATGTTTTATAATAAGAAATGTTATCATAACGTGTTTATTTCTCACAAAATCCTGAAGGTCAATAATTTGAAACGTACACTGGTACACTATGAAATAGACCTACTATATTTTTCATTAATAATAAATATCATTGCAAAATTGCTTAACATAAGGCAATAAAAACACACTCCAGACAAACGTCATGAGCCCGCACCGTTTAGCAAAACAACAAATTTGGTGGTGGTGGGAGGGCGGCGCCATCTTGTCTTGTGCCTATGTCGTCAGAGACGGGGTTCGGACATTTGGGCACCCGGTCATTTTGGCACATTCCCTTTTAGAGCAATGAAATTGCGCTGCGTAAAAAATTATAGTGTTCCTATATTTCTCCCTACTTGTGCACAATTTTTTTTTCACTCATATCTCATAATCATTAAGAAATTGAGACATATTTACGATTTTCTGTCTGAAAGACGGGGGGGGGGGGGCTGACATTTGGGCACCCGGACTTTTGGGCACAAATGTTTAAGGAGCCGTATAACAATTGCCGTTTCTTGGCCCAATAATAAGAGTTTGACCGAGAAATTGTTGACCGTAAAGCAAGTGACAATTACACTTGAATTTGGGGAAACAAAAGTACATTCGTGAATTAAAAAAATTACATTGCACATTTCTTAAACCTTCAACGAAACAAAGCAATTACAGCGGAATTCATACTATGTTTGGAAAAGGACGACAAGGAGGGATTTTTTAATAATGCTGCACTTTTACTTAGGCACTAAATATTTACATAATATGTCAAGTTATTAATATTTTTCTTTTACTTAATTAGGCACTAAATTACTATGCCTATTCGTAGGCCCTTTTGACAGTCTTTTTTCTACAGATGTCATATTCATAACGTTTACGTATCAAATCAAGTTGATAGCATTGCGCTTTTACTTAAGCACTAAATATTAATCAGTGATGGAAAGTTGCAAAACCATTTTTGGAGCAGGTAAAATACATTTTTGGAGCAACAAAACGCGTTTTTGGAGCAACAAAATGCATTTTTGGAGCAACAAAATGCATTTTTGGAGCAGATAAAATACATTTTTGGTGTAAGAAAACATTTTTTAGAGCAGGTAAAATATTAGTAGATAGAACAAACTCTTAAGCAAAAAAATGTTTTGGAAATAGATGCACCCTGCTCAAATTTAAAATATCTTGCATTGAAATACACACACACACACACACACACACACACACACACACACACACACACACACACACACACACACACACACGCAAACATTTTAGTTTTCAAATAGATCAAAAAATTTGTAACCATAGCAGGATTCTATTATTAATCATTTATTTTACAAAAAATGTTTAATTTTTTGCTGCTTTTCTCAATATTTAACTGCTCACTTCTATTCTTTTCAAATTTTTTAAGATAGTTAGCAATGTTTTGTTTTGCTTCTTTTAATAGAATCTGTCCACTTTCTATTGCACTCATGTCTTTTTTTTTTTATGCCACATTCAATGTTCATCTCATCATTGTTTAACATTTTATGAGGGAATCCAACTGCTGCAAATGTTCAGCTTCTTCCCATTTCAAATCACCTTGAAAACATTCAATTTCTTCTCTTTTTTTGTTTGTTTTGATGCATTTTTCCAGCACTAATCTGCTCTTGATATTTTTTTTCTGGATTCTTTATAAGCTGTCAGAAGTTTTTTTGGTTACATTAATATTACTCACATCTCCATTTAATCTTTTGACATGATCTTTGTGCTTCTTGCTCTCCGCATGACGCCTACAATCATCGCGACAGGCTAAAATCGCAGCCACATGGCTTATAAAATGTGATTCAGCAAAACTTTAGATGCTTTATAAAAAGGCCATTCTTTACTATACATACCGCGATACACTTATTGATAAGTTTTATCTGACTTCGTTCTTTTTGTTGTCATAGCTGTTTCACTGTTACGTTTTGTTTTGTTTTAATCTAAATTAACCCTTTCCACTCAAATAACTTTTCACCCATACTCACACAGAACTCGCATTTTTTTTTTCTACAGTAGAAGCCACAACTTAGCAGTGAAAGCTCAGCTTTAGCTCGCCAGACCCGACATACGAGCTATAGAGGCGTCATCAGCGTGGCGGCTGTGCGAGCTATAGAGGCGTCATCGCCATGGAGGGTGCCACCCGACACGCAAGTTATTCGGCGAAAAAGAAATGTCTCGCGAGCGCCAACATGCGAGATATAGAGGCATCATTGGCATGAGATATTCGGCGAAAAAGAAATGTCTCGCAAGCCTCGACATACGAGTTACAGAGGAGTCACAGACGTGGCAGATGACACCCGACCTATTCGGCGAAAAAGAAATTCCTCGCGAGCGCCGACATCCGAGCTATAGAGGCGTCGCGGTAAACACCCGACACGCGAGCTATTCGGTGAAAACGATATTCCTCGCGAGAGCCGACATGCGAGCCATAGAGGCGTCATCGGCATGGCGGGTGACACCAGACACGCAGACGACGTTTCTTTTTCTTTATCCGGGGAAAAAGAAACGTCTCGTGAGCCCCGACATGCAAGCTATAGGGGCGTCATCGGCGTGGCGAGTGACACCCGACCTATTCGACGAAAAAGAAATGTCTCGCGAGCACTGACATGCGAGCTATAGAGGCGTCATCGACATGGAGGGTGCCATCCGACACGTGCGATATTCGGCGAAAAAGTCTCGCAAGCCTCGACCCACGACCTATAGAGGCGTAATGAGCGCGGCGGATGACACCCGACACGCAAGCTATTCGGAGAAAAAGGAATGTCTCACGAGCGCCAACATGCGAGATATAGAGGCATCATTGGCATGGAGGGTGACACCCGACATATTCGGCGAAAAAAATTCTTCGCGAGCGCCGACATCCGAGCTACAGAGGCGTCATGGGCGTCGCGGATAACACCCGACACGCGAGCTACTCGGTGAAAACGAAATTCCTCGCGAGCGCCGATAGGCGTCATCGGCATGGCGGGTGACACCCGACACGCAGATGAAGTTTCTTTATTCTGTGAAAAAGAAACGTCTCGCGAGCCCCGACATGCGAGCTATAGCGGCGTAATCGGCGTAGCGAGTGACACCCGACCTATTCGACGAAAAAGAAATGTCTTGCAACCACCGACATGCGAGCTATAGAGGCGTCATCGGAGTGGCGGGTGAGCTATTCGGCAATTTCGTAATGTCGGGTGTCACCCAACAGTCGCGTGGAAAGGGTTAAAACGTTTGCACTGATATTTTCACAAGCACAAAGCCACATACAATCAATGTAAAGAGTTGGTAAAAGGCGCTAAGCAGAGTTCCCTCTCGACTTTTGCGCACAGTACTCTCAAATGGCTGTATGGGGAACCACGTGACAAGCTTCACCTTCGTTGGGGGGAAGTCAGAACATCGAAGGCGCATAAGGGACTATCTGTATTTTTTCGACCAAAAGTCGGTAAAAAAATAGAAATTGCGTGCAGGGATTTTGCGAGGGCTTTTCCGTAGTTTTTTTTAGGGTGACTTCCGTAAAACCGTAAGATGGAGTGAAAATCCGTAAAAGTTTTCATCTCTGAATGTACCTATGAATCCTTTAGAAACAGAACCATTGTATCATGCCACGGGAGAGCCATTTTCAGTCGTCCTCCGCGTCAACGAAATAGCTAAATGACTGACCTTACGCTGCATTTATGTAATCACGCACCTCGCCCGGAATGAAATAACTGCGCTATCCCAAAGAGCAGGGAACGACATATAAACAATCTCAATTGCACAGCACTCCGAAGGACCGCCAAACTATCAGTAAACAATCTTCATCAGGATTTCACAACGTACAGCATCGTTTCTCCTACATACCACGTGATTACCATAAGCAAAACCAATTTAATTTCCTACATCGCGAAAATCGTTGTTTTTTCGTCACTTTTGCCGAAAAAATAACGAATTAGAAGGTAGGTGAAAAACATTCCGAAATTTTGGGATTGGCGGTATGGTGTTTGATTAAGCATCGTTTACACCAAATTACACGTAGAACTTAAAAAAGCGTCATTCGATTCGACGTTTAAAACGGCATTTTTTGCCTTGAAAATTTTTTTTTCGCTCGGCAATTTTTGCTGTGGATTGCCGTTTTGGCGCAGTTGGGCGCAAATAGTAAATTTTTTCGTAATTTGTAGCAGTTTGGCGCAAAATAATGAAATTGGCGCAGTTCGGCGCAAACTTTCATCACTGTATTAATTCATAGGCCCTAGGCCTAGGCCTTTTTAACAGTTTTTGTTCTACCGATGTCACATAACAATTACGTATCAAGTCAAGGTAATAATATTGCACTTTTACTTAAGCACTAAATATTATTTCACAGGTCCTAGGCCTTTTTAACAGTTTTTGTTCTATCGATGTCACATTCATAACGTTTACGTATCAAATCAAGTCAATAACATTGCGCTTTTACTTAGGCACTAAATATTAAAGCCATAGGCCCCAGGCATAGGCCTTTTTAACAGTTTTCATTCTACCAATGTCATATTCACAACGTTTACACATCAAGTCAAGTTAATACGTAATATTGCGCTTTCATTTAGGCACGAAATATTAATTCACAGGCCATGGCTTAGGCCTTTTTACAAGTTTTTATTCTATCAATGTCATATTCACAACGTTTACTGAGCAAATCAAATTAATAATAATATTTCACTTTTATTTGGGTACAAAATATTAATTCATAGGCCCTAGGCCTTTTTGACGGTTTTTAATTTGTAGACTATATTCATAACGTCTACTTATCAACTCAAGTCATTACGCTTTTACTAAGGCATGAAATAATAACTGATAGGTCCTAGGCCTAGTCCTTTTAGACGGTTTTTAATCCGTCGACTTCATATTCATAACGTTTACATATTAACTCAAGTTAATAGCATTGCACTTTTATTTAGGCTTAGGGCCAATGAATTAATAATTAGTGTATGATTAAAAGCACAATATGATTAACTTCAGTTCATGCATAAACGTTATGAATATAACATCGTCAGAATAAAAACTGTTAAAAAGGCCAAGGCCTAGGGCCTATGACTTAATATTTACTGCCTAAGTAAAAGCGTAATGCTATTAACTTGAGTTGATAAGTAAACGTTATGAATATCGAGTCGACGGATTAAAAAACGTCAAAGAGGCCTAGTCCTAGGGCCTGTAAAGTAATATTTTGTGCCTAAGTAAAAGCGCATTATGCCGCCCCGGTGGCGCAGTGGTCTAAGGCGCTGGCCTCTGATCATTCGTCCGTAAGGGGTCCGGGTTCGAATACCGGTCAGGCATGGATGTTGTGTTTGTCTTACGGCACTGGCTCTCTCCCTTCCCTGGATCCAGTGACCCTAAATTAGGGACGGGAGACTGCTTATAGCCCATTGAGTTGCTCACGGTGGCCATTAAACTTCCAATCAAAAAAAAAAAAAAAAAAAGCGCATTATTATAAACTTAATTTGATGTGTAAACGTTGTGAATATGACATCGGTGGAGTAAAAACAAATAGAAGGGCCTAGGGTCTATAAATAAATATTTTGTGCCTAAGTAACTGATTTGATGTGTAAACGTTGTGAATATGGCATTGATAGAATAAAAACTGTTAAAAAAAGGCCTAGGGCCTGTGAAATAATATTTTGTGCCTAAGTAAAGGCGCAATATTATTAACTTTATTTGATACGTAACTTTTATGAATGTGACATCGATAGAACAAAAACTGTTAAAAAGGCCTAGCCTAGGGTCTGTGAAATAATATCTGGTGCTTAAGTAGAAGCACAGTATTATTAACTTCACTTGATACGTAATAGTTGTGAATATGACATTAGTTCATTAAAAACTATTAAAAAGGCCCTGTGAGAAAATTTTTAGTGAAAAATTAAAGGCGGGATATTAACTTCAATTGATACGTATTTGTTATGAATGTGACATCGATAGAACAAAAACTGCTAAAAAGGCCTAGGCCTAGGGCCTGTGAAATAATATTTCATGCTTAAGTAAAGGCAGAATATTATTACCTTGACTTGATACGTAAAGGTTATGAACCTAACATCGGTAGAACAAAAACTGTTAAAAAGGCCTAGGGCCTCTGAATTAATATTTACTGCTTAAGTAAAAGCGCAATATTATTACCTTGAGTTGATACGTAAACGTTATGAATATGGCATCGGTGAGAAATAAAGGCTGTCAAAAGGGCCTACGAATGAGGCATAGTAAATTTAGTGCCTAATTAAATAAAAGAGAAATATTAATAAATTGACATGTTATGTTAATATTTAGTGCCTAAGTAAAAGTGAGGCGTTATAAAAAAAACCCCTTCTTGTCCTTTTCCGAACATAGTATGGGTTCTGGTGTAATTGCTTTGTTTCGTTGAAACCTAAGAAATGTGTTATGTAATCATGAATATGGTGTAATCCATATTCATTATTATGTGCTATATAATCCCGATCCAAGACGACGAAATTTTCAAGTTTTCGGATATTATCCTTGTCATATTTACACCAAAAAACGGATTGTCATCTTCAAAATTTTTGCTGTGTAATTTTTTTTAAATTCAATTGTAATTGTAGTTTGTCTTACTGGGAACGTTTTCTCCATTAAATTCCCCGCAGAGCGCCAAGAAAAGGCAATTTTTGTACGGCCCCTAAAGATTTGTGCCCAAATGTCCTAAACTCGTAGAGACACTTACTTTTCCCTGGTTCAACCAAGCCATTCACATATTTTTATCTTTGAGGAGTTTACATATTAATAGTTATTCAAAACGTGTCAAATACAGTGATTTAAGTGAAAATTCCCTATGCTTTGTACACAATGTTTCCACTAACAGATCATACGAAATTAAGCTTCACGAAAAACTTCGGAAGGTCTGCCGCTGCGGGAAACGTTTTACTGCAATACAGTGTAGCACTTTAACTAGTTGATATTTTGCAACCGCTGATTGGACGAAAATTTCGGCATTGAAGACGTATCGAAAATTTTCAATTCTGTTTCAGATGCACAATACTTACATGGAGTGAGACCTAACGCACGTGGACCGACCCCCCCTCCCCCGACTGGGGTGGGAGTGGATTAAAAACTAGAGCTAAAACTTGGGACCTGGAGTTGATTTCACAACATCAGCAGTTCCCAATTCAATTCAGGCGGCTTCGTGTCCATGCTAGTCACACACACTGAAGATTCAACACAGTAACAACTTAGCTCTGGCTGTCAAAGCATAGCTTCCAAGCTATGTGGAAGCGATGCCTAGTGTGCTAAACACCAAACGCAACGAAGAAGTTCCGGAAGTCAAAAGATACAGCTCCATCCTTAGAGAAGCTATTCCTCCAAAGCTAAGTTCACTACAGTTCCGTCGGCAGCCCAACAGTGACCGCGTGACAGTCTCAAGATTAGCTAGGCCTGTGGGGAACCAACTCCCCACAAAGAGCTACGCTTGCTATGCCCAATACCAGAACAACATGCGCGATTAAATGATTAAATGATAATAGAACGATAACGTAGGACTCACGAATGTGCTACACTTCAAATAAATGGTGAACTGCTCTTTCTTGCGCGCTGTGGCATGTAAGATAGCAAATAACTTGACGTACCTTCAAAAAATGCACGTAAGACGCTTCATACTCTGCACTTACTACCAAATCACACGATTTGGTTTAAAACTTATCTCCAAGTGTTTCGTACTCTGAGAGAGATAGAAATGAAAAAAGCTGTCACGAAAGCAATAAAATTCACCTATGCACGAGGACAAAATTCACGAAATGCATTACACTAAGAACGCAAGTAACAATGAAATTTTGAAAGTATGCGTCCCTTTCCAGTGCTAGTACAACAGATAAACTTTAGGGCCAGCACACAAATGAAAGCTGAACGAAGCTACTACACTACATGAAGAGCCAGAAAAATAAATTGGATTACACTAGCAGGAAAAAAAGAAAAAAAGAAATAGTTTGCACGAAAAACTGTTGTTACGAAATAAGGTATCATGGCATATAGTTCTGTATTAATGATTCTAAAAACAAACTAACCCAGTTATAAACCCACCATGTACTTTCTCTTTTCCTTATTAAACAACCATTTTGTGTTTATTGAAACTACATTTATTTCATGACCTCCAAAAGGGAAAAGAAAAGCAAAATTTGTAAACTTTCATAGAGAAACCCATCGTCAAGTTCTTTTCAAGTTCTTTAGATTTGCAAATATGACATCAAACGAATGCGGACAACGGAACGAGAATCCCATGTTTGACACAAGCACTTGTTTGACCACACACCTCGTGTAGACGCTAATTTTGCAACACAGAACAACAGGAAAAACAAACTAATAATTGTTGCTACAGAATGCAATTTGTTGAAGAAAAAGCTTTCTGTTCGTTCAAGCCCGTTCCCGCCTGTTTAGATAACTGAAGCGGACTTTTCAATTCTGCTGAAATTTACATCATAACACAGTTTCGTTTTTCTTCAAGATTTTTCCTGCTGCACTGCTTGACTTCCAACTTACTACTCGCGTTGTTCAGGAGGAAGAAACATGATATACATGACAAAGCTGTCATTCCCAGCAGTACCTTATTCGTGTTCCTGGCCAGACTAAGGAAAAATTGTACATATTCATATATAAACAGCAGATGCGTTCTACACTGAAACGTTTGAAGAATAAAAAAAGCGGTGAAATTCTAAGTTACGAGAAAATGCATACCTGAATAAGAGCGAACGTAAAAGGTGACTAAGTTCAGAACATCCGCAGTGTGGTGCCGGCGTTACGCATCTTCCACCTTCCGAGGAATGATGGCACATTTTATTTTTTATTTTTTAAGAGACGAGAGCAAGTGAAATGAATATTATATACATGTTAAGCTGTCCATCAATTTAACCGAACTGTTGCTGCCCCCCCCCCCCTCTTTTTAACAATTAGATCTTTGCAAGCACGCAGGGAAGTAAGCTCACGATAAATCACATTGTGAAGCGCACTAAAAAATGGACTACAAATTACCAACACTCACGAAATCATAAATCACATTATTCATAAGCAACCCCCCCCCCCCCATCCCTCAGTTTCTGTAGATGCGTTTCGTGACACAGTAAGCTTAAACACCGTCTGGTCTCAGTCTTGCGCTTTTCAGTAAATGTGGGATTACGAAGCATCCTTTACATACCGCATACTGAGGAGCAGCAGGAATAGGCAAAAGCAAAATATGACGTTCGTATAAAAAAAAAAAGTCCGGGGAAAAAATGCGTTAATAGCGTAAATTAAAATACTAAAATACCCCAACACCAACACATTAATGATATTACTGACTCCCATGCTAAAAGGCTAGTTTGCTGTTAAAGTTTAGCGCTAGCAGTACTCCCCACCCCACCCCACAAAAAATCCCTGGTGTAAAAGCTGTATCACCTTTGCATTGTCTTTTTTTGCAGTTAAAATATTCTGGAGCTTAAAAAATAAATTCCAACCAGTGTCAAACCTAAATTCTATTCTGTGACTGTCATATTAATAGCAGGAAAAAGGCGATAATGTTCATTTCTGGAAATTCGTCGTCTTGTATTCAGACTCGATCAAGACTTCCACTTTCGTTTTACCGTTCGTGGTATTTACGGAAAACACACAGTTCGATGAAGTCACGAATGAACAAGACAGGCTCAACCACGCGAGACAAAGACCTGGGTCCGAATGCAAAGTTGAGCAGGACACGAGTACTGGGGTTATATGGTATGGGTACTGGGGTTATATAGTATGGACCTGTGTTTTCTCTGCATCACCAGAGATCTCAAAAGTATTAATTTACAGATTCCTTTCTTCCAGGTGTCATACAAATTGGGAAACTAAAAAGAGTGACATCACACACACTGGGCAACAGCTCTCTCCCCAAGTGCCTTCATCACCGTGAAAAACTCCCATTCTTCAGTTTGTGTGGTTGACGCATACATTTGTAACCCGAGTTACGTCTAAAATTTGCTGTTAAATTTTAAACACGCAATTCACTGATTTTTCATCTGTTTATCACCAAAACTGGCTGTTTTTTTTTCTTTGTCGAATTTATTACGATTTTGCGCACTATTTTGAAAAGCTTGTAAATATCTCGTTTTACATCCGCCCACTTTTCAGAGCAACATTCCGCATAAATTGTTTCATGTGGTCAGAAAAGCGTTTTATCAAATGCCCTCTCTGGAAGGACACTATTATTATTTGTCGGCATTTTACTGGCACAGATGCTACCCCCCCCCCCCCATATTTAAACGGTAAATTTTAATTGGGACGTTTTTTTTTTAAATCTCACTTTTTCGCTAAAAAAAACTCTGAGTGAAAGATAAAATTCACATCCAACATCAAGAGTCAAATCAAGGTCAATCAGTTTGCATCCGGTTCAGATGCATGTTTTAGTTTTCATAATATTTACTTAGCTTTCGAAAGAGGTGCGAACATATAAACACCAACTTTTGTTTCATTGAAACCGGTTTGCTTTGATGTCTCTCATCAAATAACATATATGTGTCCAAAAGTTAAGCATAATCAACAAAAAGTGTTAAATTACAAAAACGAAAAGGCACAAAAAATAGGCTGTTTACTGTACATAGATGCCACAGTTAAAAACTAAATGCGCAGTACAAATCACATGAAATAATGATGAACCAGGAAAACGTACCAATAGTCCAAAATGGTGAAAACAGCATGCATTTTACAGAGGCGTTTCTGATTTTGTACAACGGTTTAGTAAGGTGTATGGTGACCTCTTACAGCAATAAAAGTGTCATACCGATGTCTCATGCTGTTGACAAGGGAAACAAGACGACTCTTTGGCAGCAAATTCCACTCCACGGGCAGATAGGAGTTCCACGAGAGTTCTGGCGGAGGCTGACCTACCTGCAATGCGTCTTTCCAATGTAACCCACACATACTCCATTGGGGAGATCATAGGAATGTGCTGGTCACAGCATACAGAGGATATCTTCATTTTCCAGATAACCATCGACAGTAGCAGCTTTATATAAGCTTTCGCGTGATCGTCTATGAGCAGGAAATCTGGGTTAACAACACCCCGAAAAAGCCTCACGTAGGGATCAAGGATTTCGTCTCTGTACCTCCGATCTGGGATGTAAGGTCAGGTGATGCGTAACATCACAGCCTCTCCTTGACAAATGTCAACCCCGCCTTCTCGTGGTGCATCCTGTTCCTACTAAAGGGGCTCTGACGACCGCCAATAGCGGTATAACTATACCATCGGGATTAGAGGAAATTCTATCCCACACTCACCCACCCGCTTGGCCAGCGTGGTGAGTTATGGCCAAACCCCTCCAAAATGACTCCACAACTTAAATCTTGGCCCTCAGTCTCCGGCAGCTGGAATGTACCTGGCCAAGGCAGCGGCCAGTGCGACATGAAGGCAGAGGGTGCTAAGAATCCCCGGAGGACCGGACTAGGCTGCCATCTGATGCTGACCTTGGCAACATACAATGGACGCTCCCTATCTTCTGATTCAAGGCTTCTTGAATTGGAAGAGGAACTACAAAGGATCAAGTGGGACATCGTGGGGCTAAGTGAGGTAAGGAGAAAAGGAGAAGATCTCATCGAACTGAAAAGTGGACATCTCTTCTACTATCGTGGGACAGATACTGGCAGAACTAGTGGTGTTGGATTTATAATAAACAAGAAACTGAAGGATAAAGTTGTAGAAGTTGAAAGTTCCTCTGACAGAGCTGCACGACTCGTTATCCAACTCTCGAAAAGATACCAGGCTCAGATTATTCAAACTTATGCACCCACCACAAGTCATGCTGAAGAAGAAATTGAAGAATTTTATGAGGAAATTCGTGATCTAAATAATAAAGGTAAGCAGCACTTGAAAATAATTATGCGAGATTTCAATGCAAAAATAGGGCAACGGCAACAGAATGAAACTTCAGTAGGTAAATTCGGTCACGGCAACAGAAACCAGCGTGGAAATACTCTCGTAGAGTTTGCAGAGGCAGAAGGGTTTTTCATCTTGAACTCTTTTTTCAAGAAAAAGCCACACAGGAAATGGACATGGAGACATCCAAATGGGACGACAAGTGAAATTGATTTTATTATGTGTAACAAAAAATTCGTCATAGAAGACTGCAGTGTGCTAAACAAGTTCAACACAGGTAGTGACCATAGACTGGTGAGATGTAAGATGCACCTCAACACTAAACTTGAACTTGGCAAGCTCATAAGACAAACAAAATCTATTGACATAACCAACCTTAAAAAACACCATAATACCTTCAAGTTGGAACTGAAGAACAGGTTCTCTGCTTTAGAAGGCCTAA
Organism: Macrothele yani; assembly: GCA_039090855.1. NCBI lineage: Eukaryota > Metazoa > Arthropoda > Arachnida > Araneae > Macrothelidae > Macrothele > Macrothele yani. The sequence continues at coordinate 96,323,100 of CM076992.1, read as the reverse complement.
CATCGGAAGAAGTGGACATCTCTGAAGTTAACAGAAAAGTAACCAAAGCTCTTATGGAAACAGCAACAAAATTAGCTGGTTCTAAGAACAAGTTACATGTAAATAAATTATCAGGAAAAACGAAAATGTTGATGCAAAAAAGAAGAGAGATGAGGACAACTAAAGAAGATGTGACTTCCAAAGTGGAATATATAGAGCTATGCAAGACAGTACGAAAAAGTATCACTGAAGACGTAAGAAAATTCAACTGTGAACTAGTGAGGAAAGCAATTGAAAACAACCAAAGCCTAAAGATAGCAAAGGGACATCTCAGTAAGGGAAGAAAACAGATTATGGCACTGAGAAAAGAAGATGGTTCTGTAACAAGAAATAGAGGCGAAATTTTGACAAGAGTGAAAGATTTCTACTCCAAATTATATGAAAGGGATGATACATGCACTCCAGACATCATGAAAGATACCAGTACCAGAGTTCCTCCAGTCCTTCCAGCAGAAGTTGCACATGCAATCAAGAACATGAAGCGGGGAAAAGCTCCAGGAGAAGATGGAATTACTGTAGACATCATACAAGAAGCAAGTGGAGAAATCGAAACAGTACTCGCCCAAATTTTCACTCGATGCCTTAATGAAGGAAAGATTCCTGAGGATTGGAACACCGCTACAATGATCCTGCTACATAAGAAAGGTGACATTGAGGATCTCGGAAACTATAGACCTATCAGCCTCCTATCAGTAGTTTATAAAATCTTCACTAAAGTTCTTTCACACCGCTTGAAGGTAACACTGGACATGGCTCAACCGAGAGAACAAGCTGGATTCAGGAGTGGCTACAGCACAATAGATCATATCCATGTGCTGAGAGAACTAATTGAAAGAGCGAGGGAATATGAACTTCCATTGTGCATGGCTTTTATCGATTATGAAAAAGCCTTTGATTCGGTGAAACCATCAGCAGTTACAATGGCTCTGAAAACCTGCGGTATTGAAGATGCATACATTAATATTATTAATAACATCTATGAAAATGCAAGTGCAAAGATTAGACTGTTTGAAAATACAACACACATAAAAATTGGAAAGGGAGTGAGACAAGGTGACACCATATCTCCGAAGCTCTTTAATACCACATTGGAGGGTGTTTTTCAGTCGCTGAGCTGGGAAAACAAGGGGATAAAGATTAATGGAGATTATCTAACCCACCTTCGTTTTGCTGATGACGTAGTCATTTTTGCAACTACCCCATCAGAGCTGCAGAGTATGATCCAGGAACTTGCTGACAAGAGTAAAGAAGTGGGATTAAAAATGAACTTTCAGAAGACAAAAGTGATGTTCAATGCTTTTACAAAAAATGAAGATTTATCGATTGATGGAGAAAAGCTGGAGATAACAGACACGTACGTTTATCTTGGACAGCAGATATCAAGTGAGGGTCACATTGATGAAGAAATTAATTGGCGTACAAAACTTGCCTGGAGAGCTTTTGGAAGAAACAGCACAATTTTCAAGAGCAATATGCCATTATGTCTTAAAAGAAAAGTGTTTGATCAATGCATCCTTCCAGTGCTTACGTATGGTGCAGAGACGTGGACCTTAACTAAAAGAGACATACAAAGGCTGCAGACAACTCAAAGTAGCATGGAGAGGTGCATACTTGGTGTAACCAGGAGAGATAAGAAGAGGAACTCGTGGATCCGAAAAATGACAAGAGTGGAAGACATCATGATCAGAGTTAAATCCCTGAAATGGCAATGTGCTGGACATACTGCCAGAAGGACAGATCATCGATGGACAGCCGAAATTTTAGATTGGATTCCAAGGGACAGGAAAAGACCCAGAAGAAGACCACATGGGAGATGGGTGGATGAAATTCGAAAATATGCAGGGGTGACATGGAGGAGACTGGCACAAGACAGGCCGTTGTGGAGGAAACTTGGGGAGACCTTCGTCCAGCAGTGGATTGATAATGGTTGACAATGATGAATGATGACCTCCGATCTGTTCAAGTTCTACGAGAATAGACATATAGCTGAGTGCACTCGCTGGACATAATGTTACCCCAGACAAGTACACCACCTCTGTAATTGAGCCTTTCTTGGATGTTTGTGGGAAATACCGGGTTTCGGGTTCCCTCCAGATGAAAACACCACGGTTGTCACTTTGTCGACTGAACCTGGACTCATAGGAGGACACTAGGCCATTGATTTTCGTCCCAGTCTCGATATCTGCAACACCTTGCTGACGAAGTGAGTGGGATGCAAACTGCAGGTCTTTCCGCGTATAAGCCTTGTTCGTTGAACAGTCTATGTGCTTGCTTTCAAACAGCTGGTCCACCAGCCGAAGACAGCTCTAAAGTAAGCGCTCTTGCTGTCGACATGTTACGTCTCACTGTTAGTGCCACATACCTATTCTCCTGAGCCGTTGTATTACGTGGACGACATGCCACAGGCTGACGCCTCCAGTGTCCTGGTACCTTCTCTAAAGGCTGGATACAACGGATAGATTCACGTCAGTCGCTTTGGCAACATCACTGTGTTTGGCCGGATTCCGATAAACCGACCAGGTGTAAACATACCACTTTGTCTTTCTGACACATACTGTTTTAATAAAAAATAAATTCTACTACTAACAGAAAGCGACGACGACGAGAAACATCACTTTTCGCACCTCCAGAAATGTGCTGCTTCGCTTTTTGCGCCAATTATCGTTCGTCACATCGCATCAATTTCTACATCTGCACATTCCCACGTCCCCTGTAATTTACCTTATTATACGCCCCCCCTTTCGTTTGTTCTAAAGTGTCTTTTTTCAAATACGCTTAGTTACTGGACACAAGTGTACACACACACACATTCACTCGTTGCCATAAAAAAATGAAGCTCCCAGAAGGAATCATCCAATCGAAATGAAAATTGGTACGTGCAATGAACATGTACAGGAAAGGAAATCATTGCAATTCCAGAGCACTTGGGCCATTTATTCGGGTAAAACAGCGACACGAGTGGAACAAGACAGTACATTGTAGCGCCTCCTCTGGCTCTGATACAAGCAATTATCCGGCGTGGCAAAGACGCATACGGTTCACGGATACTGTCCTGAGCTACAGCATTACCAAATGGTGTCCAAATTGCGGGCCATTTCGCCGACATTCCGGAATGGGCGTAGGTGGCGTTCCATCATGTTCGATCGGTGTGAGGTGGAGCTGGCCATGGAAGGGTGTCGACATAACTGAGACAGGCCTAAGAGAGTCGTGCCATGTGCGACCGGGCATTATGTTGTTGAAAAAATTGATCGGTGATGCTGCGATGGGAATGGCAACACAACACGTCATAGAATATCGTTGACGTACAGTTGAGCCGTGAGGGTGGTACGGAGTACTACCAAAGGGTCTCCGGCTATTGCAGAAAATGGCTCCCTAGACAGTCACTCCCGGAGTGCGAGCCGTGTGCCGTTCCAGGGTAAAGTCAAGATCCGTGCGCCGGCAGGCTTCTCTGTAGACACGTTATACGCTGGTCATCGGCGCCTCGTGCAAACCGTGACTCATCAGTGAACACAACACGGCGCCAGTGGACACTATCTCACGTTGATCGGGCATGCCACCACTGCAACCGGTGCCAACGATGTGGCCTCCTCGAATGTAGTCTCCGTGCCCTAAGTTGTCTGGCAATGGTCCACATGGCCACTTCTGTACCTGTAGACGACGCAACATGGCCACGGAATGTTGAGAGTGACGAACTCTGTTCTGTTCCAGCGGCTCTCACAATAGCTCAACCCTTGCGTTCTGTCGTTGCTATTGGCTGTCCACCGCCAGCGTGCCCTCCTCGACCTATTGACGCTAACATCGTCTGTTCGCCTCGTCGTTCCGACCTAAATGCCTGTCGATAAGGCGACTTGACCAACCGGCATCTCTCAGCCCAATTATACTTCCTCTTTCAAACTCGCTCAACTGCTGGTATTGTGCGCTGATCCGACGTCAAGGATCCTCACAGTCCCTGGAGGTTAATGCAACCACAATCCGCTGTCACAATTATCCCAGCGTGCGAGCTTCGCTCTTGATATAACCTCCTCAATGCGCGGTTCCCATGTGCTGTGGCGGGCCAGTATATCGTCATTAGTCGTTATTTTTTAATCATTTGCATATTCGTCACTGAGGAACTTGCATGCAGAGTTTTATCAGGATCAAACGACTTTCTCTCGGTGCTTAGTTTTTTTTTTTTTTTTGCAAAGAGTGTATATAATTTACAGGAAACGAGCTCGTGCTACACCAAGTGCGTACATGAATCTTAAATTGAAGGTGAAAATACTAAAAAAAATTTCTAATGATGATGGAAACTATATTTTATGAAGAAAGTGTGAAGAGTTTTACGTTTCTTTCAAGAAAAAATGTTTACAAAATAAATTCGCGAATAAAAAAATACACGGAAGGTTACTGAAATTTACCTTTTAAGTACAGAAGCTGAAAAAAGGTTTGTAAAACCCAGATCATCACACAACCTCATTGCTCTTGTGCTCAAACGCAAAATATTTCTATAAACCAAACATTAATAATTCACTAAATTTCACGGTTTACGAGGTTTGCTCAAATCTTACCAGATGTCTCAAAATAAATAACACCGCTGCAAAAACTAACTCTTACATAGCTTCTTTACACATGGGCACAACATTGGAGCACTCGCAAAATTAATACTACTTGCTTTTTTAACAAAAGGAGCTGGTTCATTACCTGAGATCGTAGCAACTAGCTTGTTAGAGGTGCTCTCGTCCTGATGTTCGCGATTTCTAATTAACACTCCTTCCACAGTTTACATTGAGAGAGAGAGAGAGAGAGAGAGAGAGAGAGAGAGAGAGAGAGAGAGAGAGAGAGAGAGAGAGAAAAATTCTCATTGCACATATGCTCATCAAGGAAATAAATCTCGGCTAAAAAATAAAAAATCCATGAATATTTCGAACACGCATTTGGGGTTCCAAAGGTATACCAACGGGCACGACTTATCATTATCCATCTCGGCTGCCTCCACCTGGGAACCCTTTCGAAACCACAACATGATGGTGTACCGGCGGCAGCACAGGGGCTCCACGAAACCAACCAAAACCGCGGTGCTTAAACGGACGCTGGAGCAACAGTGCGAGGACCCAAATGGCTTCCGACAATCAGTCTCTCTTTTTATTTTGCTACTTCGCAAGTTTGGACACTGGAATGTTGGCTACAGCGGTGATAATTTTATAGCTCTGGAAAACCATGGTAACAGTTACAATAAGAACTTACACGAATTTTCTAGTAAAATCAGCTATGATAAAAAAATAACGAATCCATGTGAATGTGAACCTGAAATCAACTGAGTCAATAAAAGGGCTAGAATTATTTATACTCTGAAAATCGGAACATGATCCGAAAAAAAAATGCCTTTGACATAAGGACATACCCCGTTAGCCCGTTGGATAACGGGGAATTCTCTTCTGCGTACCACCCACATAATCAATCGCTGTTGCTTTAATCACTGCCAAAAGATGAATCTATTATTGTAACACTCTCTCTCTCTCTCTCTCTCTCTCTCTCTCTATGAAAAGGCATTTGATTCGGTGAAACCATCAGCAGTTACAATGGCTTTGAAATCGTGCGGTATTGAAGATGCATACATTAATATTATTAATAAGGTCTATGAAAATGCAAGTGCAAAGAATAGGCTATTTGAGATTACAGCACCCATAAAAATTGGAAAGGGAGTAACACAAGGTGACACTATATCTCCCAAACTCTTTAATGCCACATTGCAAAATGTCTTTCAATCACTGAACTAGGAAAACAAAGGGATAAAGATTAATGGAGATTATCTAACTTACCTTCGTTTTCCTGATGACGTAGTCATTTTTGCAACTACCCCATCAGAGCTGCAGAGTATGATCACGGAACTTACTGACAAGAGTAAAGAAGTGGGATTAAAAATGAACTTTCAGAAGACAAAAGTGATGTACAATGCTTTTACAAGAAATGAAGATTTATCGATTGATGGAGAAAAGCTGGAGATAACAGATACGGACGTTTATCTTGGACAGCAAATATCAAGTGAGGGTCACATTGATGAAGAAATTAATCGGCGTATAAAACTTGCCTGGAGAGCTTTTGGAAGAAACAGCATAATTTTCAAGAGCAATATGCCATTATGTCTTAAAAGAAAAGTGTTTAATCACTGCATTCTTCCAGTGCTTACGTACGGTGCAGAGACGTGGACCTTAACTAAAAGAGACATACAATGGCTGCAGACAAATCAAAGAAGCATAGAGAGGTGCATGCTTGGTGTAACCAGGAGAGATAAGAAGAGGAACTCGTGGATCCGAAAAATGACAAGAGTGGAAGACATCATGATTAGAGTTAAATCCCTGAAATGGCAATGGGCTGGACATACTGCCAGACGGACAGACCATCGATGGACAGCCAAAATTTTAGATTGGATTCCAAAAGACAGGAAAAGACCCAGAAGAAGATCACATGGGAGATGGGTGGATGAAATTCGAAAGTATGCGGCAGTGACACGGAGGAGACTGGCACAAGACAGACCGTTGTGGAAGAGGCTTGGAGAGACCTTCGTCCAGCAGTGGATTGATAATGGTTGACAATGATGATATATATATACACTGAGTGGCCACTTTATTATGACCACTCCCTCAGTACTTCGTTGGTCCACCTTTTGCCTTTAATTCTGCATCGATTCTTCGTGGCATGAACTCCACGAGATGTTGATAGGTGGTTTGTGGAATCTGAGACCATGCTTGATGAATAGCACTTTCCAGGAGTGTAAAATCGCAGGGTTGTGGATCTAGCTGTCTGATGGCTCGTTCGACTTCATCCCACAAATTCTCAATGGGGTTGAGATCTGGAGATTGTGGGGGCCACCTAAGCAAAGTAAACTCACCGGCATGTTCCTGAAACCAATCCTGTACAATACGAGCACTATGGCAGGACGCATTATCTGGTTGAAAGTAGCCATCGCCATTGGGATAAACCATCCACATGACAGGATGCACTTGATCCGCAACGATGTTTAGATATGATGTGCCAGTCTGACGTTGATCAACATGAATTAAAGGGCCCAAAGCATGTCAGGGAAACGTTCCCCAAACTATAACGTTGCCTCCACTAGCTTGAAGGGTTGTAGCAATGCATTTGGGCTGTTTCTGCCAAATTCTCACTCTGCCATCGGCATGGTGCAACTAAAAACGTGATTCATCGGACCACATAATCTGTTTCCAATTATCGACTGTCCAATCTTTGTGCTCCTGTGCGAACACTGGAGACGTTTTCTCTTGTTAACTGCAGACAGCAAAGGTGTTCGAACAGGCCATCGGCTGCCATATCCCATCCGATGCAGTGTACGGCGAACAGTGCGTGCAGAGATCATTTGAGGGGATCCTTGATTAATATGGTCTGTAATTTGCTGCACTGTTGCCCTTCTGGTGTATGTTACCAGTCTGGACACTCTCCGTTCCGCCCGAGCAGTCACTAGTCGATGACGACCACACGTTGCACGTAGAGACCCAGTTTTTTGGCTGACAGTCCAGTCTTTAAACACTTTAACAACAGATGCTCTGGAACATTTCACAAATACGGCGTTTTCGGTGATACTCGCTCCAAGACTCCAAGCTCCTATAATGATCCCACGTTGAAAGTCCGTCAAATCGCAGTTTTTAACCATCTCGTTTCCCAAAAATCACTTCTACTACTGTCGCAAGCACTAAGCTTTCCCTTTTTATACTAGCCTCGCCCTCTGGCGGCAACAGCGTGCAGCCATAGCTCATTTGCTTAAAACTGTCAGGTGGTCATCATTAAGTGGCCACTCAGTGTATATCGAACTTGCGGCGACTTCGCCAACCAAACAATGTTTAGCAAAGCACTCTCCACACACGCAGTTTACAGCATAGTCGAACAAAGCGGTAGGAGTAACTATATTACGCTCAGCACAAAATAGAGAAGATGTTTTAACTATCAGTGCTATAAACTACTTCAGAAATCACGTTGTCCGCTAACTTAAATGTGCTGGAATTCTAAACTGAAGTAACAATAATTGCTGTAAGAAAAAGTTAAAGAGCTTTTTTTTTTTTTGGCTTTCTTTTTCAGTCGAACAATCACGCAGACTAGAAAAAACAAAACAAAAACAGGCAATGATTCTTATCCCTGTTACACGATAGACTATTATTAATGAATCAAAGCACCGTAATTTTGCAATGATGTCAAATCTTTAGTGAATTTATCCCTAGAAGTAAACGCAGGAGAAGCTTGGGATCCCACTGAACTTGGCGCTTCTATCGAAATCATGTCTCTTATATGTGACTGACTGACTGCCGTGACATCGAGATCCAGAATCATTTTCACAATCGCCATCATCATTTCGGCCTAGGAGTCATAAAAATAAGAAAGAAAAAGAAAGGGAGGTCTTGAGAACTGATAGATGGTGACAGAAAGGGCAGAAACGATAGCAAAGAAAGACCAGGAGGGAAAGAAAGAGAAACCAATGACTTAGCCCCGTCTCCGCACCAAGACGTATAGCATCATTTTTGGAATCTGTTACTTGGCAATAGCCGACACAGAGATTTATGTTCGATATTTCGAGCCCGTTTTTTACAGCTCCAAATCTTTTCGCCTGGCGGGAAAGAGTGTGATTCTTGAGAGGTGTTCTTTTAACACCAGTTCGCAGAAAATACGGAAAATCTTCGGTTTGCAAGCTAAAATGGATATGCTACAGCTGACCATTAAAAAGAGTGACTATTACATGTTAGTAATAATAACAACAGTCAAGGGTTAGAGCAGAATCTCTAAAATAACCTTCAGGAAAAATCCTGATGGGTGCAATTTAGATTTTCTATAGCAGACTTCGAAGTTCTGCAGTTTTTATCTTTTAATATGAATCTTCTGGTATTGAGTATGAAACATTCTGTTGAAAACTTAAAAATTCCAAATTTTACGTAAACTAGGCAGCTACCCCAAGAAAGCTGTCCCAAGATATTAGAATAGGCATATATTAGGTTTCTACGATGTGCACTGGCTTTTCCTTCGGGGTCTGGTGAAGGGGATGCGTGACAAATGGTGAATCTCATTACTTCAATGGCCACTGGCGGTTGGGATTGGGTCAGAACCTTTTCGCGGAACACAAAAATAAATAAGAAATAGCAAAAGGGTTTGATTCACAGGGGCACGACTCGCTACACTGCAGTCATGTCGAACCCCTTCCCAACGTGTTTCTTACATTAGCCGCTTCTGCGAACGCTACCATATTACTTTAATTCCGGAGAGCGATTTTAGAAAGCGTACACCAGTACTTCTATGAATCTCTCGCCCACACACATAATTGATTTCCCCAATGTAACGCAGTGGGGTAAGAACTTCTTGGTTTTTGTTACCAATATAAATACTATCAAAAATTATTTTATTAATTATCATATCACGAGGAAGAAATGTAAAGAATAATATTAAAGATAAGTTTTTAATTTACCGAAATGTAAAAACAGGCAACGAGTGAAAGAAACAAAAAATGCAGGTTATACTCCACAAGTAAATGAGAACTAATATGCATAACGCGTGACATGTAAAAAAACATTTGCTACTTTCCGCCCTGTGATTGTGCGATGTTTAAAAACAACAGGATTGCAATTATAATCCGAGACACTGCATTTGCCGGATAATGGCTAGTAACTGAGGAGATCCATTAGAAATTGACAGTAAAAGCATTCATAGATAATGTAGTAATCGGAGAGTACAGCCTCCTTTCTCCATAAAACAAGAAATCCCAAACAAACCGAAAGAACTGAACTTTTTTTTTTTTTTTTTTGATTGGAGGTTTAACGACCACTGTGAGCAACTCAATGGGCTATAAGCAGTCGCCCGTCCCTAATTTAGGGTCACTGGATCCAGGGAAGGGAGAGAGCCAGTGCCGTAAGACAAACACAACATCCATGCCTCACCGGGATTCGAACCCGGACCCCTTACGGACGAATGATCAGAGGCCGAACTGAACTTTAGAGTAGTACGAACAAACGAGAGAGAGAGAGAGAGAGAGAGAGAGAGAGAGAGAGAGAGAGAGAGAGAGAGAGAGAGAGAGAGAGAGAGAGAGAGAGAGAGAACGTGCAATCAAACTACATATAAAACTGGTTACAGAGACCGATGCTGGAAAGGTTCAAAAGATACGGTCCTCGATGTATTTGGATACCAATGTCACGTCCGCACATAAATTCCGGGCGAATTTATGATACGATATGGGACAGAAAGAAAATATTAAAATTTGCAGAAATTAAGTAGCTGAAGACAAAAACAGATAAACCATAACTCATGACTAAAAATTAAAAAAGAAACAAACAAAACGTAATTGTGTTCAAAAACGTGCCAGCTTTCATTTAATTCTAAATGCTTTGAAGACAATGAAATATAGTCATCAAAATTTGCTAATACATAATGAAACAAGAAAATTCCGAAAACAAAACAAATGCAATCCCCGTTATTTTACACTGATTTTAATACTTCCAGTTACAGTGCTCTCATTACTGTTCAGGTATGCGTCAGCACCGCAAACCGTATATGACCGTAAACATTCAGACAGCATGTTTTCACTACTCGATTCTACCAAAATAAAAATAAAAAAATTAAAGAATTCAGCTTCGGCAACTTCTAAAACAGACAATTTCGACACAAATCTAAAATCAGTAGCAGACTGCTTTGACCAATGACAAAGCAATGAAGACATCATGGATACACTGGACCTCTAAACACAAATTTAGGGTGTTCAGTGTAATTTCATACGTTAACATTGACATCAGATGTGGAACAATGACAAGAGAAACTTTTATCATTACAATAAAATGGATTAAATTTAACGCCTAATTTTCATTTCTCTAAAACTAATGAAAACATGCGTCATACTTAATTTCTGAGTTAACTACACAAAACTGCGTCATTTCCAGCAACGCAACACATGTACTATTTATAATTAACAGAGAAATTATACCTTACTTTTTTGCAAAACTCCTAATTTTCAAAAATCAAAACAGTGGAGCTTACCTGAAAAACAACAAAAAATAATTTAAGATTTCAAAGATTACAAATGTATGAGTAAGACATGTTACGCAAACTTAAAACTGCAAATAAAATTCAATAATAGAAACACACTATTTTCACAATAGAAACACATTTATGCATTTATTGCGTACCTTGCTCTCAAAACGCGCTAACTTTTATTGTACATTACCAATCAGAGAACCACTTCATCGACCATCTAAAAGTTCTTATCTCCGATTACAGCATAATATTTAAGGTAAATATTATACAAGCACAGAGACTCAGATGTTGAGTGTTGAAGTCCTTCTCCAAAGCAATAACAAGGGAACAGGTGATTCCATGCATGTAGAAGCAACGGAGGTGTATAGGAAACTGGAGAAGATTGGAATTTAAGGCTCTACGAGACCCGCCATCTTGTATTGCTGCCTTCTCTTATTAATCAACGGGCAAGCGTATTTCACAAATTGCTCGGGCAATTTTGCACATTGTGGAACACCGTTTGTTGCTAACGCAAGATATATGATAAATAAGGAGTTCCCTGGTTTCAGATTTTCATTTTGGACCCTTTAAGTATTTTTTATTAATTAATAAAACTATGGAAGACGCTTTGGTCCGACTTTCGCTGCAGATAAAAAATGAAGGGAAAGGTCAATAAAAATTCTGAAACCAGGGAAATCTTTATTTATCATATATCTTGCGTTAGCCACAAACGGTGTTCCAAAATGTGCAAAATCGCCCGAGCAATTTGTGAGATACGCTTGCCCGTTGGTTAATAACAGAAGGCAGCAATACAAAATTGCAGATAACGCCAACTTCTACTAGAGAATGAACCTTTTACAAATTTGTCGTCGCGATCAACGAAAATTGAATTAATGATGACTGACAAATGCCTCCGTAAACTAACAGACTGGTTGTGGCACGAAATGTCCTACGTCAGTTCTACCAGAAAAGGGCATTTCATACATGGAGAAAACTTATTACACGTTTTATAGAACGCACTGAAATGCAGAGTATTAATCATCCTGACGAAATGTAATAGCAAATAGTCTAATCGCACAGTTTGATGCGTCGTGGTGTCCATAAAACAACTGACCATTTCCAATTGTAGAGGGAAACAATGACTAAACTGAAGACAACCATAAAAAGGCAAGCGAGCTGTTGAAGCATTATCTAAAGGGGAAGAAGGGGTGGAGAGAGAGAAAGAGATCTGTAGGTAGTTCTGGATATAAGCACTTCGATGCTCAATTCCGCTAAAAACAAGTTTTTTTTTGTTTTTTTTAAGATGCGATAACCAACCGGCTAATGCTAAAGACGTTCCGAAGAAATATATACGCTCTGCGACATTGAAATTGTACCACCCTGAAGTAAAACATCGTTCTTCGCTAATTGGAAAAAAAAAAAAAGAGCAGCATGGAGAAGCACGCAATTAATAACATTTTGAGGCAAATTAGGCGGAGAGGATTGGCATCATTACGCCGGAAATACTGTCACTTGGACTAACACACGCATGTTTTCTGCCAGAACCTAGAGCAGTAATGCAGAACGAAACCAGTAGAAACAGCATGTAGTGAATGTCGAGAAAATGTGTGTATGTCAGCACTATCGCCAGCTTACAGCGTTTCTAGATGGATGGGTCATCGATGATATGTCTCACAGTTCTACAGCAATGGCTGCGTTCAAATATTAGCCAAAGGCAAAAATTATGTCTGCTAAAGGGAGAAGTGTTTGACTAAATTACAAAAATGAAATTACACCTTTTTCTTTTTTAATCTTTTCCTTCCTCCGCAAACTGCAGTAATGATATGAAAATGATCGAATTCAGGTGAACAGACAGGTAATCAACAACAGAAAATTTTATTCACTGTGCTCAAAAAGAAAAGTTCTTCAATCAAAAGGTTTATCAAGTGTACCTTGTACAGAAAACCTTGCATTCAGCCACGATTTATAGCTCAAATATCTTAGATGTCTCTGGCTTGATAGCTTAAGTTTCCGAAACCAGCATGCAGACATCTCATGGGCTAAGGTTACAGTAGACAGAGTTCGAATTCTTTGACGGTCCGCTTGTCCGAGACCACTAACGATCAAGTTGAACGACCAAAATCAAAATGACGGGGGTCCGATGGACCACACACTTTTTCAGTCAACGTCATTTATTTCACAAAAAAACCTAAGATGGTTTTCTTTGCCGCACGCGAGTAAAGATAATTTTTTAAATATTTTCTATTAATGGCAGACAAGTGTTATATAGAAATATTCAAACTTTATTTAAATTGTAACTTTTGTCATTTTGTGGGCCAACGATAGTGAGAAATTTCCTCTCCAGCCAAAAAGGCGCTCAGCACAGATTCATTTCGGAGAAAGGTCATTCTCTCGTCGATCGTGAGACCTCCTCCCACGGACAAGGGGACACCCCCTTTTTCCTCCAGCCGTCGCCAGAATCTCTCTCAGAGTCGTCTCAGAGTCGACGGGTACAATGGACCAAGCAATTAAGAATCTCTTCTTACGTCAAGAACAGATCGTGCAAGGGAATGAGACAGAGAGGGAGTCTTCATGGAGATCTCGAGGAAAAAGTAGGAAGGATTTTGCTCAGAGGCAAGGCACGCCAAACGCTTTAGCACGGGACGAGCCACATAAGATAGGAATAGATTTGGCAGGAAAAGCGTAGAGAAGCCCGTCCATAACATCCAACCGCTGGAAGTATTTACTATTCAATCAGACCAATTATTATTCCAATATTTCCCCTTTTCCCCGATTTGACGAATAAAGATATGTGCAAAAGGAAACATCTGTCATAACGTTCATTTTTTAACTACTTGTTTAGTTGCTTCCCGGCTCCAACGACAGGAACCTGCAAACGATTGCTCTGATAAGTTGGCGTCCCCCACAATACATGAAAATAAACCAAGCCAACACAAGCGAAAATAACTTATTAGTTCTTACTATCCTCTCTGAAGAACACAGGATGAAAACTGATGAGGAAAATCGCAAGTAAAGTATGTTAAAAGCGAGCAGCCACAGGCAAGCACAAAAAGCTACAGATTTAGCAGCTAGCCAAACACATTGTTGATAAGAATATCTATTACACCGTGGGAATATTTCAAGGAGCGTACGGTAACTCTCACTTCAGTGCGAAGAATCTTGGGAAGGAAAGCGGTTGTGTGTGTTGCAGTGGCAGACTGAGACGCGTCAGTTTGAAAACGCGGCAACTCAGATTACTTTTGCGTTTGTGAATGGCAATTAGTTAGATTCTATTAACATGTGGCGTTACGGCATCCGTTTCAAGCGGCTGAAAAAAAAAAAAACAAGAACAGGAAAACGTGTGGATCGAAAAGTATTCGTGATAAAAACTATGATAACGATCAGCGATTAGATGCTTTCCAGCAGCAGTGGCTAAAGAGGCTTCAAAAGTACGGTTCTGAAGCAGAAGAAATATTTTGTTTATTTTGTAAACATTCTGAACTTGCTCATAAAGTGTAAGCATTTATTAGTGAAAGTGATAACTTCAAAATTAATGCCATCAAGGCGCAAGCATCGGGTATACCGCATAATCGCGTGATACATTCCAACGGGGTTCGGACATTTGGGCACCCGGACATTTGGGCACATTCCCTTTTAAAGCAATGAAATTGCGCTGTGTTAAAAATTATAGTGTTCCTATATTTCTCCCTACTTGAGCAAGTGGTGTGCACAAAAAAATTCACTTATATCTCATAATCATTAAGAAATTAAGACATATTTACGAATTTCTGTCTGAAAGACTGGGCGGACATTTGGGCACCCGACATTTGGGCACAAATGTTTAAGGGGCCGTATAACAATTGCCGTTTCTTGGCCCAATAGTAAGAGATTGACCGAGAAAATGTTCGCCGTAAGTTACTTAGCACTAAATATTTACGGGCACGAGCCTACTCAGCAAACCTGTCGGAAGGGGGGGGGGATATATCAAAAGTGTAAAATATGAACAATTTCTCGTCCGATCGGGAGATTTTCAGCATTTGCAAACTACAACTGGAGACATTATCTCAGGGCATAAACCTACTGGAGCACACCTGTCGGGAGGGGGGTAATACTAAAAGTGTGAAATATAAAAAAAATTCTCGTCCGATCGGGAGATTTTCAGCATTTACAAGCTACAACTCGTAACATTGTCTGAGCGCACGTGCCTGCTCTGAAAACTTGTGTGTGTGTGGGGGGGGGGGGATATACCAAAAGTGTAAGTGTAAAATATGACGAGATTTTCAGCATTTATAAGGTACAACTCGGCAGATTATTTGAGGGCACATGCCTACCCAACAAACCTGTCGGGGGGGGGGGTTATATGATAATTGTGAAATATAAAGAATTTCTTGTCCGATCGGGAGATTTTCAGCATTTACAAACTACAACTGGAGACATTATCTCAGGGCATGAACCTACTGAGCAAACCTCCTGGGGGGGGGGGGGGTATACCAATAGTGTAAAAATACGAAGAATTTCTCGTCCGATCCGAAGATTTTCAGCATTTACAAGCTACAACCCCCCCCTCGCCCGATAGGTTTCCTGAGTAGGCACATGCCCTCAAATAATGTGTCCAGTTGTAAATGCCGAAAATCTGCCGATCGGATGAGAAATTCTTCATATTTTACACTTTTGAAATTACCCCCCCCCGCCCCCCGGACGGGTTTGCTGTGTAGGCACATACGCTCAGAACAGAAAATTTGTCGAGCTGCAGCTTGTAAATACTGAAAACCTCCCGATCGGACGAGAAAGTCTTCATATTTTACACTTTTGGTACCCCCCCCCCTCAAATACACAGGATTGCTGAGTAGGCACATGCCTTCAAATAATGTGTCGAGTTGTAGCTTGTAAATGCCAAAAATCTCCCGATGGGAGGAGGAATTTTTCATATTTTACACTTTTGGTATTAACCCCCCCCCCCCAATCGCAGACAGGTTTCCAGAGAGTGCACATGCGCTGAGAAAATTTATCGAGTTGCAGCTTGTAAATGCTGAAGATCTCCCGATCGGAAGAGTAATGAGAAATCTTGATATTTTACGCTTTTGGTATCCCCCCCCAGTTTCCCGAGGCAGCAGATGCCCTCAGACAATTCGATGACTTGTAGCTTGTAATGGCTGAAAATCTCCCGATCGGACCAGAATTTTTTTATATTTCATACTTTAGGTTTTAAGCCCCCCCCCTCCACACACACACTCGACAAGAGTCCTGGGTTTCCTCATACTCGCACAGAATTTGTTTAGTTATAGTTTATAGAAAAATATCGTAAATAAGAAAATACGAAATTACGGACATTTTATGTGTGCTGGGGGGGGGGGGGGGGCTAAGAAAATCCTTACCTTCTTCAAGGCTGTCAAACATTTAAAAAAAGGTTTCGTCTATTTTAGTGTTTTAAATTTATCAAAAATTTGGCTATATTAACGGCGGGGGGCCTCTTCCCCCTTGGACACCCAATTGTCGTTTGTCTTACTGGAAACGTATTCTCCATTCAATTGCCCTCACAGCGAAAAAAAACGGCAATTTTTGTACGGCCCCTCAAGATTTGTGCCGAAATGTCCGGGTGCCCAAATGTCCTAAACTCATTCCAACACAGCCAAGTGTTTAATGGGGGTTTCGAAATCGGACAGATTGGTGAAATAGTGCTTCAGGCTTATACACAATTTGATTCACTTAAGAGTATCACTATGGATCCAGTCAGGTGAAAAGACGAAAAAGTTTTTGTTAAAAACCTCACACTCTTCAAAATACTAAAGTAAAACGTAACTTACATGTTCATTAGCTAGAATGCAAACTGTAATCAGTGTGAAAACATTTTCTAATATTTGTACTATACTATTTAATTAATCAAATTAAATTTTGTGCTTCATTGAACCAGACTTTGAAGAAAAATAAAACTAACACAGTGTGAATATTAAATGTATTAATATTTGTGTCATTTGCGGACTAGTAAAAATGGGTGCGGACCACCCAACTTCTAGCATACGCTGGTCTGCAGAACCAGTGAAGTGTTTTTCAAAGTTTTACCACTGCAGTAGGTAATGCAGATATATCAGATTGCGCCTCTGAAAAGCTGCGAAATATTCAGAATTTTTTAAAAAGGGTTTGAAGTCACTGGGATCGAGAATATTTTATTCCCTTTCCCTGCACGCACGACTGTAAAAAAAAAAAAAAAAAAACGAACATTCAGTTTACAGAGAAGTGACTCTTAGTATCATTCACGAGCATCACCCCAGTTTCTAACTAGGAAGTACGTATACTTATTTATAGAAAAATCTGGAAGAAAAAAGAAAGTGATAAACACGCCATAGCAGTTTATTACTAAAAGTGTCTTGAGGCAGTTCTATCCCATTTCCCGTAAGACTTTAAAAAGTTCCCCCACCTCCCCTTTTAACTTCCCTGTTTTCTGTGCATTATTAAAACGCACGTCGGCGTGACGACTAAATTAAAAATACACGAAATGCGACTGCGAAAACGACACACGCAGCTGCGCATGTGACGAGAGGGGTCTTTTCGCACGGTTTCTTCCCCCGGGACCTAAACTGCTGCACGGAGAGCCAACAGCATCCCTGCATCTTTTCCCGCCAAAGCCACCTGATGCTCTTAGCTGCAGAGGAGACTCATCAAAAAATTCCCCATCCATCACCATCAGCAGAAATTTGTTCGCATCCCCTTCAAGTCACGTGCCGAGGAAACGACTTCTACCGGAACATAAAAGAAGTCCTCCTCTTCTTCCTAGCCACAGTATCAGCCGCGAATGCGAAAAAGAGGACGGGTTTCTATGGAAACTCCTTATGTAAATTATGTCCTCCGCCATCAGTCAGGAGATCCGCAGGGAGTTCATGGGGTCAGGCGACAAGCCACACATTTCGCTTCCTACCAATACATCGTCCCCAAATCCCTAACTCCACGAAGCCCCTTCAAAGAAATGGCACCGCGCGCGCTCACACACACGGATAGCAAATGTTAGTTCGTTTTCGGTTACTTCTGCACGCAAAGCTTAACGAAAAGAATTCGGTGCTTCCTCAAGAGACAACCCAGGCTGGATTTGACATTCTGTGAAACGCGATACGCCACCACGCACTCGCTCAACCACATGATTTATTAATACAGGCAGAATTCAGTACCTTCATCAAAAAGACGGCAGGCAGAAAATCGAGCCATTTTATTTAGTTTCCCACATACTGTCCAGCTAAGCTTCTTTTAGGGATTTAGAGAAAAAAAAGTAATAAATCACAAAAATAATAACTCACTAAAATATGGTAACACACGAGTAAACAATAAAAACATTCTTTTGACAAAATGCGATGTTAGTTCTCTTTACAATAAAGCTATCTGCTACCCATATTACTGAAAATATGCCGTTTTTTAACACGATACCAAAGCAACCACCAAGTTATCACCAATTCTGATTTCATATACATTTCTCCAAAGTCGTTGACATATACAAAGTCAGATATTATCTTTTCATAGTGCTAGAGCATGTGCCGTTACACACCTTCAAATGATAAAAAATGAGATACTTCAGAGATAAGCTTTCAGTTTTAGAAACATTAAAAATTGCCGTTTCCAAGATGTGTTAACGGAAAATTCTGAATTTCGGAAACCTTTCCGTAACTCCTTTCGTATATTAACGGAAGAATTCCGTTCTAATTTTTTTCCGCATCCATATGACGAAAACTTTCCAGTAATAGGCGAGATTCGCGAAAATACCTCAGGTTTGATTAATTGTTATATTTCAATCGTCTGTCGAAGATTTTGATTTTGAAGTTCTGTAACTAGATGGGATATTGCGGATAGCATATCGCTTGAATTTTGGTTATTGTGACACAATATATATTTCTTCTCTTCTTCCCCATTTTGTGCACCAGCTATTGTACGTTGTGTTACCGTAAGAAACCGGGAGCTTAGATTAATGTACAGGTGATTTATACGATATCTATGTATCAGTCCGTGGAGTCTTAAGACAAAAGCTATTATAACTGTCAAGAGTAAATTTTATATTTAGAAGGTTCGTGAAATAATACTATAAAACAGTACATCTCACACCTTTTCTTAAAAGAAAATTGAAAGTTATTGTCAGTTAAAAAAGAGATATCAAGTTCCAAATCACTCTGTTGCTTCGAAAAATCACAAGAGAAGAAAAGTACTTAATTTGTTATAAGTCCTCCTACAGAAAAAATAAAATTGTTACAAACGTATTCAAAAAATAATAAGCTCCAACAGAAAATAAAATGACTGAATCACTCGCATTAATGGGGGGGGGGGGGTTAATTCATCGCCGCGCAATTAGTTTTACCTTGAACGTGAGTGAGACTCAGAGGACATTCTGGCTCAGTGGTTAAGATGCGCGGTTTCTAACACAAATGACCTCAGTTCGATCTCCACCAACGGCGAGAAAGGATTCTCTGGTGTAGGGCTGAAAAATTCAGGGTCTTCGATTTTGTGAATTTTCTGTATAAATACGGAAAAACCTAAAATGGACTTTTCTGAACTAAACGGAATTACTGACTACGGAAAATCTGTGAAAATACGGAAGTTAAAAAAAACGGCCACTTTTAAAAACTGAAATTTCGTTAAAAGACGGACACCTACCGGCAGCCTTGCTACACGTTATTTTCAGAAATTTTCCGTGAATTCACACCACTTATTTTTTTACAGAGTGGGTAATCTCGTTTATCTGCAATAAACCAGCTACAGAGACACTGAACATCAATCTCTAGCTAATAAGAAATTGCAGTTTTTTAAGCCAATTATCTAAAAAGCCACTATGAATTTTTCAGGAGCACATTCATTATTGTTTGGTGTTCGATATTTTCATGTATGCTTCCCATAACACTATCTAAAAAAATGCAACACCATAAAGTAGTTATGCTATTTGCATGTAAATTGGTAAGCAAGATTGTAACGGATTGATACAAGTAAATTATTCACGTCGAACCCATCCAGTGAAAGCTAAAAGCAATTGTTGTTAAGAGTGTGAATGCGGTGATCTATGGGTAAGAGATCGACGTGTCTTACCGAGGCACGTTCCCACAAATTGTTGAAAAGTGACTCGTGGAGGAAAACCATCACAGGAAGAATACCGAGAACCCGTCAGCGCCGTGATTATAATCCGCTAACAGACTTCGAAACAGTACGCATTACTGGCCTGTGTGAAGCTGGCTGTTCGACTCGGCGTC
This sequence comes from Macrothele yani, assembly GCA_039090855.1. Taxonomy (NCBI): domain Eukaryota; kingdom Metazoa; phylum Arthropoda; class Arachnida; order Araneae; family Macrothelidae; genus Macrothele; species Macrothele yani. The sequence goes on along the minus strand of CM076992.1, from coordinate 96,302,890 downwards.
ATCATAATGTTCAGCATTTCATCGCTCCTGTACAAAGTGGATGAAAGAAGACATGCAATAAAACAGTTGGACCTGTCGACAGGCACAGAGCCGACAGCACAGCTCTCAGCCATGAGAACAGCGGTGATGCCAGGCATCAGTCACCCAATCACACGGCAAACCATTTTAAACTATCTGCAGGAAGCAAGCACTCTTACATGCATGGCATGGCATCCATCGCGGCGACGCCTACCTCCCTATCCATCGTCGTCCGCACTTGGAGTGGTGCCAATCCCAAGCAATCTGGATTAAGGATAGCGTCGTGTAGGGTGTACTGTGATGAATCTCGTTTTTGTCTTCAACCAAATAGTCGTCGGATACATGTATCGAGCCGATGAGGTCAACGCAATAATCCAGCGTAATGTCACTGAACGATACACTGCCCAAACAATGCGCATCACGATTTCGGGAGCTATCTCCTATGATTCGCGCTCCAGTTCAATGTTTATTATACGAACTTTGACGACTCGTCCTGTATGTTGAAGAAATCATCAAGCTCGTTGCGGTACCGTTCGTGGCAGGGTTACACAACCAATTGATTCAGCACGACAATGCCTGCCCTCATACTGCAAATGCATTAAGGAAATGTTAACAAGATGTCGACAAGCTATACATTGGCCAACCCGATTCCCAGATTTGTAGCCGATAGGGCATATCTGGGACATATTGGAACGACACTTTCGGTCGGTATGAGGAAAGAATGCCCACGGAAAAAACGCCCACGGAAAAATCGCCCACGGAAAAAACGCCCACGGAAAAAACGCCCACGGAAAAAACGCCCACTTTGCGAAAGTAGGAAAAAAACGCCCACGGAAAAATCGCCCACAGGCAAAATGCTCACGGGAAAAATATGTGATCGACTGATAAGTTTATATGTCTGTTATAAACGGTGTTCGGACAACTGGTCACACATTGCTGGCCAAAAAACCGTTAGGGGTCATATAAAAATTGCGGTTTCTTGGCCACCTCACCTACATAACGAAAATGGGTGTAGGAGAATTGGCCACAAAAGTTCAAGGGGGGGGGGGGGTGTAAGTATTATTGATTTTTGGCCTACATTGAGAATTGAATTAGGAACTCCAAACAAATTTCGAGAAAACGTTCTATGTAAGCCAAGCGAGAATTACAGCATAATTCATGTATGTTCGGAAAAGGACCCTAAGGTGGGATTTTTTAATAACGCTGCACTTTTACGTAGGTACTAAATATTTACATAACATGTCAAGTTTGCAATATTTTTCTTTTACTTAATTAATTCACAGGCGAAGAAAAAAGTGTTGAATAGGCTTAGGCCTACGGCCTATTAATTAATGTATGGATTGAATGTATGGTGCATAAGTAGAAGCGCAATATTACTGACAATTAATTCAGACATTTGACGTGGAATAGGAATAGCTGTGGTGCAGTGGAAGCATATCCGGCGCGTAACTGGAAGACCCTGAGTTCGATTCCTGGTGGCGGCCACTGAGAATTTTTCCGTGACTCACTTATAAACGTGGAAAGAGCGATGACTTCTGTTTGATTATTGACAATACTTGTTATGTAAATTTACGAATATGGGAATGGCGGAACGAAAACTTTTAGAAGGGCCTAAACGTTAGTCCTAATATTATTTTTTGCCTGAGTAACACCGCAATATTAATAATTTGATGTGTTACGTAAACGTTATGAATATAACATCGTTAGAATAAAAACTGTTAAATAGGCCAAGGCCTAGGACTTATGACTTAAGGGCCGCGGGTGGCCTAGTGAAGAACCAAATAAGATTGTTAACTTTCAACTTCCTACTGTAGAGTGGGATGTAAGGTCAGGTGATGCGTAACATCACAGATTCTCCTTGACAAATGTCAACCCCGCCTTCTCGTGGTGCATCCTGTTCCTACTAAAGGGGCTCTGACGACCGCCAATAGCGGTATAACTATACCATCGGGATTAGAGGAAATTCTATCCCACACTCACCAACCCGCTTGGCCAGCGTGGTGAGTTATGGCCAAACCCCTCCAAAATGACTCCACAACTTAAATCTTGGCCCTCAGTCTCCGGCAGCTGGAATGTACCTGGCCAAGGCAGCGGCCAGTGCGACATGAAGGCAGAGGGTGCTAAGAATCCCCGGAGGACCGGACTAGGCTGCCATCTGATGCTGACCTTGGCAACGTACAATGGACGCTCCCTATCTTCTGATTCAAGGCTTCTTGAATTGGAAGAGGAACTACAAAGGATCAAGTGGGACATCGTGGGGCTAAGTGAGGTAAGGAGAAAAGGAGAAGATCTCATCGAACTGAAAAGTGGACATCTCTTCTACTATCGTGGGACAGATACTGGCAGAACTAGTGGTGTTGGATTTATAATAAACAAGAAACTGAAGGATAAAGTTGTAGAAGTTGAAAGTTCCTCTAACAGAGCTGCAAGGCTTGTTATCCAACTCTCGAAAAGATACCAGGCTCAGATTATTCAAACTTATGCACCCACCACAAGTCATCCTGAAGAAGAAATTGAAGAATTTTATGAGGAAATTTGTTATCTAAATAATAAAGGTAAGCAGCACTTGAAAATAATTATGGGAGATTTCAATGCAAAAATAGGGCAACGGCAACAGAATGAAACTTCAGTAGGTAAATTCGGTCACGGCAACAGAAACCAGCGTGGAAATACTCTCGTTGAGTTTGCAGAGGCAGAAGGGTTTTTCATCTTGAACTCCTTCTTCAAGAAAAAGCCACACAGGAAATGGACATGGAGACATCCAAATGGGACGACAAGTGAAATTGATTTTATTATGTGTAACAAAAAATTCGTCATAGAAGACTGCAGTGTGCTAAACAAGTTCAACACAGGTAGTGACCATAGATTGGTGAGATGTAAGATGCACCTCAACACTAAACTTGAACGTGGCAAGCTCATAAGACAAACAAAATCTATTGACATAACCAACCTTATAAAACACCATAATACCTTCAAGTTGGAACTGAAGAACAGGTTCTCTGCTTTAGAAGGCCTAACATCGGAAGAAGTGGACATCTCTGAAGTTAACAGAAAAGTAACCAAAGCTCTTATGGAAACAGCAACAAAATTAGCTGGGTCTAAGAACAAGTTGCATGTAAATAAATTATCAGGAAAAACGAAAATGTTGATGCAAAAAAGAAGAGAGATGAGGACAACTAAAGAAGATGTGACTTCCAAAGTGGAATATATAGAGCTATGCAAGACAGTACGAAAAAGTATCACTGAAGACGTAAGAAAATTCAACTGTGAACTAGTGAGGAAAGCAATTGAAAACAACCAAAGCCTAAAGATAGCAGAGGGACATCTCAGTAAGGGAAGAAAACAGATTATGGCACTGAGAAAAGAAGATGGTTCTGTAACAAGAAATAGAGGCAAAATTTTGACAAGAGTGAAAGATTTCTACTCCAAATTATATGAAAGGGATGATACATGCACTCCAGACATCATGAAAGATACCAGTACCAGAGTTCCTCCAGTCCTTCCAGCAGAAGTTGCACATGCAATCAAGAACATGAAGCGGGGAAAAGCTCCAGGAGAAGATGGAATTACTGTAGACATCATACAAGAAGCAAGTGGAGAAATCGAAACAGTACTCGCCCAAATTTTCACTCGATGCCTAAATGAAGGAAAGATTCCTGAGGATTGGAACACCGCTACAATGATCCTGCTACATAAGAAAGGTGACATTGAGGATCTCGGAAACTACAGACCTATCAGCCTCCTATCAGTAGTTTATAAAATCTTCACTAAAGTTCTTTCACACCGCTTGAAGATAACACTGGACATGGCTCAACCGAGAGAACAAGCTGGATTCAGGAGTGGCTACAGCACAATAGATCATATCCATGTGCTGAGAGAACTAATTGAAAGAGCGAGGGAATATGAACTTCCATTGTGCATGGCTTTTATCGATTATGAAAAAGCCTTTGATTCGGTGAAACCATCAGCAGTTACAATGTCTCTGAAAACCTGCGGTATTGAAGATGCATACATTAATATTATTAATAACATCTATGAAAATGCAAGTGCAAAGATTAGGCTGTTTGAAAATACAACACGCATAAAAATTGGAAAGGGAGTGAGACAAGGTGACACCATATCTCCGAAGCTCTTTAATGCGACATTGGAGGGTGTTTTTCAGTCGCTGAGCTGGGAAAACAAGGGGATAAAGATTAATGGAGATTATCTAACCCACCTTCGTTTTGCTGATGACGTAGTCATTTTTGCAACTAGCCCATCAGAGCTGCAGAGTATGATCCAGGAACTTGCTGACAAGAGTAAAGAAGTGGGATTAAAAATGAACTTTCAGAAGACAAAAGTGATGTTCAATGCTTTTACAAGAAATGAAGATTTATCGATTGATGGAGAAAAGCTGGAGATAACAGACACGTACGTTTATCTTGGACAGCAGATATCAAGTGAGGGTCACATTGATGAAGAAATTAATCGGCGTACAAAACTTGCCTGGAGAGCTTTTGGAAGAAACAGCATAATTTTCAAGAGCAATATGCCATTATGTCTTAAAAGAAAAGTGTTTGATCAATGCATCCTTCCAGTGCTTACGTATGGTGCAGAGACGTGGACCTTAACTAAAAGAGACATACAAAGGCTGCAGACAACTCAATGACGCATGGAGAGGTGCATACTTGGTGTAACCAGGAGAGATAAGAAGAGGAACTCGTGGATCCGAAAAATGACAAGAGTGGAAGACATCATGATCAGAGTTAAATCCCTGAAATGGCAATGGGCTGGACATACTGCCAGAAGGACAGATCATAGATGGACAGCCGAAATTTTAGATTGGATTCCAAGGGACAGGAAAAGACCCAGAAGAAGACCACATGGGAGATGGGTGGATGAAATTCGAAAGTATGCAGGGGTGACATGGAGGAGACTGGCACAAGACAGACCGTTGTGGAGGAAACTTGGGGAGACCTTCGTCCAGCAGTGGATTGATAATGGTTGATGATGATGATGATGATGACTGTAGAGTAGCTACTTTCTTAAAAAAATCCAGTTCGGCTTTACTGTAAAAAATTTGTGACTATTCTTATTTTTTAAAGTAAGGTCTTAATTTTTATAAAACTATGCATGTTTGTTATTTAACTATATCAATTAAAAGGGAAATCATTAAAAGTCAGATTATTTTATTTATAAAAACTTGTAAAGTATAGCATTTAATTGTAAAAGCGATTTTCGTAAAAGGCGCAATGTACAGATATAACTTTGTGTAATGTGCTTTCTTTGCACTCTTGTCTCTTTTGGAAATCCTCTTTTGTGTACGGCGAGCCGAAGGGGAGGGGGAGCATCTGTCTTTCGTCAAAGTGGTGCTTTGCAGCTGCAGCTGGAACGTTTGCTAGCGACCGCACCCCAAATAACAAGGGATATATTTCATTTAAATTTATCGGTTGGCCACCGGTCAGGGTGTGTCTTCCCCGTGAGTAGTATAATCTCAAGTTACAGGCATACTTCTTTTCTTCCCAGTGTAAAGAAAAAAATACGCACTCATAGCTTCCTGGGAGTTTTCCAAAGGACAACTAAAACAGTTAATTTCTACATGACGGGTGTAGGAGAACTGGCCACAAAAATTTTAAGGGGCCTCATAAAAATAACGTTTTCGACCGCTTCGTGCCCACGAACCCTAGAGGTTGGTAATCAGAGTCATATAAAGTTTCCGTAATTTCGTCTTTTCTTAATTGCGATAATTAATGTAATTCTTTATAAGAAATGTTTATGATCTACATCTCAGCAAAAGATTTAAGGGTTTTCAAACTACAAGTCTGCAAAATATCTGAGCGCATGTGCTGACACAGGAAACCTGTCCGGGGGGGGGGATATCAAAACTCTAAGATTTGAAAAATGTATCGTCCCATCGGGAGATTTTCAGCATTTACAAGCTACAGTTGGACAGATTATTTGAGGGTACGTGCCTACTCAGCAAACCTGGGGGTGGGGTGGGGGGTTATATGATAATTGTGAATTATATAGAATTTCTTGTCCGATCGGGCGATTTTCAGCATTTACAAACTACAACTGGAGACATTATCTCCGGGCATGAACCTACTGAGCAAACCTGTCGGGGGGTAGGGGGGGGGGGGTAATACCAAAAGTGTAGAATATGAAGAATTTCTCTTCCGACCCGGAGATTTTAATCATTCACATGCCTTCAGATAATGTGTCGAGTTGTAGCTGCTAATTGCCGAGAATCTCCCGATCGGACGAGAAATTGTTCATATCTTACACTTTTGGTATTACCCCTCCCCTCCCTCTTCGCCGACAGGTTTCCAGAGAGTGACATGCGCTAAGAAAATTTGTCGAGTTGCAGTTTCTAAATACTGAAGATCTCCAGATCGGAAGAGATATTCTTGATATTTTACGATTTTGGTATTACCCCCCCCCCGACTATTTTCCTGAGGCAGCAGATACCCTCAGATAATTCGACGTGTTGTAGCTTGTAAACACTGGAAATCTCCCGATCGGACCAGAAATTCTTTATATTACATATTTTAGATTTTAAGCACCCCCTCCCCCTCCTCCCCAGACAAATTCCCTGGGTTTGCACATACTCGCAGAGAATTTTTTATTTGTAGTTTCTAGAAAAATATCGTATAGCAGTTGGCTTGAAGACAACGGTGAATCATTAGTATGTTTTAAAATAAATGTTGCATAAGACTACCACGGCTTTCAGGCCAACACCATACAACCTCTACAGTCAATCAGTGCAATCCGAACTTTCCTCTCATATTTGTAAGGTTTGCAGAAAATATTTTACACATCAAATTATTAATATTGCGGTATTACTTAGGCAGAAAATAATATTAGTACTAACGTTTAGGCCCTTCTAAAAGTTTTCATTCCGTCATTCCCATATTCGCGTTATGTAGGTGAGGTGGCCAAGAAACCGCAATTTTTATATGACCCCTAACGATTTTTTGGCCAGCAGTCTGTGACTAGTTGTCCGAACACCGTTTATAACAGACATAAAAACTTATCAGTCGATCACATATTTTTCCCGTGAGCATTTTGTCTGTGGGCGATTTTTCCGTGGGCGTTTTTTCCTACTTTCGAAAAATGGGCGTTTTTTCCGTGGGCGTTTTTTCCGTGGGCGTTTTTTCCGTGGGCGATTTTTCCGTGGGCGTTTTTTCCGTGGGCATTCTTTCATACAATCTTTCGGTCTGCGACAACCACCTCTGACAATAGGTCCCCTGCGAAACCATCTCGACGAACAGTGATGTTCAGTTCCTGAGGACTAAGACGTCTGTACAAGCATTCCGCGGAGAGTGACCGAATGCATTGCTTATCAGGGAGGATTTACTTCACAGCAGTAAGCCTTCTTTTCCAGCATTAGTTTCATTTCCCTTTATCTGAAAATGCAGTCATTTCTAATGTATCTATTTATTATCTTGCATATCCAGTACGCATTTGTGACACCAGTTTTTTTTTTTTTTTTAACAAGAGCACTTTTCCGACATACCATGACTTTTAATACGCATGTCACTTCATACATGCTACCACGGTAAGTAGAATGACCAGCTCCGTAGCATTCAAAGTTTGAAATAGGTGTTATCACCAACTTGCATTTGGTGTGAAAGAGAAATTGGAGGAGGGGGGGGAGGAGGGGGGTCATGAGAAAAAGAGATTAAAATAATTCATTCAGGAATATTATTCACATGCAATCACTACGAAATGGTACACAGGTCCGTTCTCAAAACAAGACGCCTACCGTTTGCAACAAGGTTCTTTTCAGGGGTGTTGGTCAGTTGCACTCAAGAAACTCCGAAAAAGGCCAGTTTCACTAACAGCTTTTCCCGGTTAGTGGGCTAATACACTCACGAGACACCCCATTCCATAATGATTGTATGAAAGAATCCCCACGGAAAAAACGCCCACGGAAAAAACGCCCACAGACAAAATGCTCACGGGAAAAATATGTGATCGACTGATAAGTTTATATGTCTGTTATAAACGGTGTTCGGACAACTGGTCACAGACTGCTGGCCAAAAAACCGTTAGGGGTCATATAAAAATTGCGGTTTCTTGGCCACCTCACCTACATAACGCGAATATGGGAATGACGGAATGGAAACTTTTAGAAGGGCCTAAACGTTAGTACTAATATTATTTTCTGCCTGAGTAATACCGCAATATTAATAATTTGATGTGTAAAATATTTTCTGCAAACCTTACAAATACGAGAGGAAAGTTCGGATTGAACTGATGGACTGTACAGGTTGTATGGTGTTGGCCTGAAAGCAGTGGTAGTCTTATGCAACATTTATTTTAAAACAAACTAATGATTCACCGTTGTCTTCAAGCCAACTGCTATACGATATTTTTCTAGAAACTACAAATAAAAAAAATCTCTGCGAGTATGTGCAAACCCAGGGAATTTGTCTGGGGAGGGAGGTGCTTAAAATCTAAAATATGAAATATAAAGAATTTCTGGTCCGATCGGGAGATTTCGAGCGTTTACAAGCTACAACACGTCGAATTATCTGAGGGTATCTGCTGCCTCAGGAAACTAGTCGGGGTGGGGGGGGGGGGAGGTAATACCAAAATCGTAAAATATCAAGAATTTCTTTTCCGATCTGGAGATCTTCAGCATTTAGAAACTGCAACTCGACAAATTTTCTTAGCGCATGTCACTCTCTGGAAACCTGTCGGCGAAGAGGGGGGGGGGTAATACCAAAAGTGTAAAATATGAATAATTTCTCGTCCGATCGGGAGATTCTCGGCAATTAGCAGCTACAACTCGACACATTATCTGAAGGCATGTGAATGATGAAAATCTCCGGGTCGGAAGAGAAATTCTTCATATTCTACACTTTTGGTATAAACCCCCCCCCTCCCCGACAGGTTTGCTCAGTAGGTTCATGCCCGGAGATAATGTCTCCAGTTGTAGTTTATAAATGCTGAAAATCGCCCGATCGGACAAGAAATTCTATATAATTCACAATTATCATATAACCCCCATCCCCCAGGTTTGCTGAGTAGGCACGTGCCCTCAAATAACCAAATAACCTGTCCAGCTGTAGCTTGTAAATGCTGAAAAACTCCCGATGGGAAGATACATTTTTCAAATCTTACAGTTTTGATATCCCCCCCCCGACAGGTTTCCTGAGTCAGCACATGCGCTCAGATAATTTGCAGACTTGTAGTTTAAAAACCCTTAAATCTTTTGCTGAGATGTAGATCATAAACATTTCTTATAAAGAATTACATTAATTATCGCAATTAAGAAAAGACGAAATTATGGAAACTTTATATGACTCTGATTACCAACCTCTGGGAGTCGTGGGCACGAAGAGGTCAAAAACGTTATTTTTATACGGCCCCTTAAAATTTTTGTGGCCAGTTCTCCGGTGGCCAGTTCTCCTACACCCGTCATGTAGAAATTAACTGTTTTAGTTGTCCTTTGGAAAACTCCCAGGAAGCTATGAGTGCGCATTTTTTTCTTTACACTGGGAAGAAAAGAAGTATGCCTGTAACTTGAGATTATACTACTCACGGGGAAGACACACCCTGACCGGTGGCCAACCGATAAATTTAAATGAAATATATCGCTTGTTATTTGGGGTGCGGTCGCTAGCAAACGTTCCAGCTGCAGCTGCAAAGCACCACTTTGACGAAAGACAGATGCCTCCCCCCCCCCCCTTCCGCTCGCCGTACACAAAAGAGGATTTCCAAAAGAGACAAGAGTGGAAAGAAAGCACATTACACAAAGTTATATCTGTACATTGCGCCTTTTACGAAAATCGCTTTTACAATTAAATGCATTATACTTTACAAGTATTTATAAATAAAATAATCTGACTTTTAATGATTTCCCTTTTAATTGATATAGTTAAATAACAAACATGCATAGTTTTATAAAAATTAATACCTTACTTTAAAAAATAAGAACAGTCACAAATTTATTACAGTAAAGCCGAACTGGAATTTTTTAAGAAAGTAGCTACTCTACAGTAGGAAGTTGAAAGTTAACAATCTTATTTGGTTCTTCACTAGGCCACCCGCGGCCCTTAAGTCATAAGTCCTAGGCCTTGGCCTATTTAACAGTTTTTATTCTAACGATGTTATATTCATAACGTTTACGTAGCACATCAAATTATTAATATTGCGGTATTACTCAGGCAGAAAATAATATTAGGACTAACGTTTAGGCCCTTCTAAAAGTTTTCGTTCCGTCATTCCCATATTCGTAAAATTTACATAACAAGTATTGTCAATAATCAAACAGAAGTCATCGCTGTTTCCACGTTTATAAGTGAGTCACGGAAAAATTATCAGTGGCCGCCACCAGGAATCGAACTCAGGGTCTTCCAGTTACGCGCCGGATATGCTTCCACTGCACCACAGCTATTCCTATTCCACGTCAAATGTCTGTATTAATTGTCAATAATATTGCGCTTCTACTTATGCACCATACATTCAATCCATACATTAATTAATAGGCCGTAGGCCTAAGCCTATTCAACACTTTTTTCTTCGCCTGTGAATTAATTAAGTAAAAGAAAAATATTGCAAACTTGACATGTTATGTAAATATTTAGTACCTATGTAAAAGTGCAGCGTTATTAAAAAATCCCACCTTAGGGTCCTTTTCCGAACATACATGAATTATGCTGTAATTCTCGCTTGACTTACATAGAACGTTTTCTCGAAATTTGTTTGGAGTTCCTAATTCAATTCTCAATGTAGGCCAAAAATCGATAATACTTACACCCCCCCCCCCCCCCTCAACACCCTTGAACTTTTGTGGCCAATTCTCCTACACCCATTTTCGTTATGTAGGTGAGGTGGCCAAGAAACCGCAATTTTTATATGACCCCTAACGGTTTTTTGGCCAACAGTCTGTGACCAGTTGTCCGAACACCGTTTATAACAGACATATACACTTATCAGTCGATCACATATTTTTCCCGTGAGCATTTTGTCTGTGGGCGATTTTTCCTATTTTCGAGAAGTGGGCGTTTTTTCCGTGGGCGATTTTTCCGTGGGCGTTTTTCCCTCATACCTTCCATAATTTCCCCTGGTACGAAATTACTGGACTTTCTCAGTCTTTTTCCGCCGTTAGAAAATTGCGCTTAAAGAACCGTAAGTACGTGTGGGTATGTATGCAAACGTATACATTGTATAAATGACAATTTCTCCTGTATATATAATATGTGAGCTTGTATTTCTACCTGGTCGAAAGAGTCTTATTAGCGTTACTCAAGGAATGCCACGTACACGTAGGTTGGCTCTTTATCCCCCACCAGTTTTTTTTTTTTTTTTTTTTTTTTTTTTACTTTCTCATTTTTAACTTTTTTTCTCAATTTATTTATTTTTTCTAATCAGTTTTAACGGCCGTTCCGAACTATCTGTTGCTTTTTGCTTAACACTATTTAATACGATTTGACAGGACAGCAGTTTTGGCGGGTCGTTGTTGTGGCACAAATCAGACTTTAAAAATAACCGAAGCATATTGGCTACGTATAGTTTTGCCAAGCAATAAAATATTCGTGCTGTAAATTCAAACGAAGTACAAGAATTCTGCCTTAGGTGCACGATTAAAAAGGTTCTAACTTCCAGGAGAAAACAAAGTGTTTATTAAAAATTAAAAAGTTATCTCATGGTGTTTTAACTTTTTAACTTTTAAAAAACACTTTATTTTCTCCTGAAAGTTTGAACCTTTTTAGTCGTGCACCTAAGGCAGAATTCTTGTACTTCGTTTGCCAAGCATCTGCGTACTGTACAACGCCACTTCTAAATCCCTGTTTCTCGATCTTTATAGAATGTGAATTTGTATCCTAAATGTATCTTTTTTTTTCTTTTTTCGCGGTACATAAACTCCATGTTACTTGTAAAATCGCTGTTTCATGCAATAATACCACTGTTTTTCTGTGAGTCGGTGGCGTACTGTCCAGCAGAGGGCGAGTACTTATGCCGGAGGCTCCCTGCTCCACTTACGGGTTTTTCACATTTCCCCTGTAGTACACAAGGGCTTTGGTGTAGTCGAACGCTTTGTTGTCTTCCTTTGAGTGCTGCAACCTACCTAGTAGATAAGGATCACAGACTGGGGGTGAGTGCAACTGACCCATGCCCCTTTTCAGCAGACACGAATTATACATTTCTTAGGTGGCGTAGCCAGAAATTTTTTAACGGGTGGGGTGCACTTGGATTTGGTTCATCGGTGAAAGCCTCCCGGGGAAAAAAAAATGCTCTAAGTCCCAAATCTTTAAAAGTAAAAAAAATGGAAAAAACAAAACCATTACTGAGAAAAAAAAAACTTATTATTTTTAAATATACACTGACGGAAAAAAAAATCCCAACACCACGAAAAAATAGTTGTAGAGGAATAAAATGGCGGCAATACATTTGTATAGGTAGCATATTTAATCGATTAAGGTTTCAAGATCACAGCTTAATGTAAGTGCGAGAAGAGCCATTTCAAATGTGAAATGCTGGTACATTAATAACCGGTGTAACCGCCAGAATGTTAAATGCAAGGATGCAAACGTTCATGCATTGTGTCGTACAGGTGCTGGATGTCAGTTTGTGGGATGGAGTTCCATGCCTGTTGCACTTGGTCGGTCAATACAGGTTATATATATCATCATCATCATCATCAATCCACTGCTGGACGAAGGCCTCCCCAAGTTTCCTCCACAACGGTCTGTCTTGTGCCAGTCTCCTCCATGTCACTCCCGCATACTTTCGAATTTCATCCACCCATCTTCCATGTGGTCTTCTTCTGGGTCTTTTCCTGTCCCTTGGAATCCAATCTAAAATTTCGGCTGTCCATCGATGGTCTGTTCTTCTGGCAGTATGTCCAGCCCATTGCCATTTCAGGGATTTAACTTTGATCATGATGTCTTCCACTCTTGTCATTTTTCGGATCCACGTGTTCCTCTTCTTATCTCTCTTGGTTACACCAAGCATGCACCTCTCTATGCTTCTTTGAGTTGTCTGCAGCCTTTGTATGTCTCTTTTAGCTAAGGTTCACGTCTCTGCACCATACGTAAGCACTGGAAGGATGCATTGATCAAACACTTTTCTTTTAAGACATAATGGCATATTGCTCTTGAAAATTATGCTGTTTCTTCCAAAAGCTCTCCAGGCAAGTTTTGTGCGCCGATTAATTTCTTCACCAATGTGACCCTCACTTGATATCTGCTGTCCAAGATAAACGTACGTGTCTGTTATCTCCAGCTTTTCTGCATCAATCGATAAATCTTCATTTCTTGTAAAAGCATTGTACATCACTTTTGTCTTCTAAAAGTTCATTTTTAATCCCACTTCTTTACTCTTGTCAGCAAGTTCCTGGATCATACTCTGTAGCTCTGATGGGGTAGTTGCAAAAATGACTATGTCATCAGCGAAACGAAGGTGGGTTAGATAATCTCCATTAATCTTTATGCCTTTGTTTTCCCAGTTCAGTGATTGAAAGACATTTTCCAATGTGGCATTAAAGAGCTTCGGAGATATGGTGTCACCTTGTCTCACTCCTTTTCCAATTTTTATGTGTGTTGTATTTTCAAACAGCCGAATCTTTGCACTTGCATTTTCATAGATGTTATTAATAATATTAATGTATGCATCTCCAATACCGCAGGATTTCAGAGCCATTGCAACTGCTGATGGTTTCACCGAATCAAAGGCTTTTTCATAATCGATAAAAGCCATGCACAATGGAAGTTCATATTCCCTCGCTCTTTCAATTAGTTCTCTCAGTACGTGGATATGATCTATTGTGCTGTAGCCACTCCTGAATCCAGCTTGTTCTCTCGGTTGAGCCATGTCCAGTGTCAATTTCAAGCGGTGTGAAAGAACTTTAGTGAAGATTTTATAAACCACTGATAGGAGGCTGATAGGTCTGTAGTTCCTGAGATCCTCAATGTCACCTTTTTTATGTAGCAAGATCATTGTAGCGTTGTTCCAATCCTCAGGAATTTTCCCTTCATTAAGGCATCGAGTGAAAATTTGGGCGAGTACTGTTTCGATTTCTCCACTTGCTTCTTGTATGATGTCTACAGTAATTCCATCTTCACCTTCAATAGTTGGTGGAGCCTCCACGAGCGGCGATTACAGCTGCGACCCTCCGGGGCATACTCTTAACCAGGCGTTGTACGACGGCGAGAGGTATTTTCTTCCACTCGGCTTAGAGAAGACAGGTCAGTTCCTTCACCGATTTCGGACGGTGGGGACACCCCTTAACTCGACGCTCCAACTCGTCCCAGAGGTGCTCGATAGGGTTAAGGTCCGGCCGGGCTCTGCAAGGCCAGTCCCTTCGATTAACCCCATTGTCACCATACCAAGCCATGGTGGACCTCGCAACATGACAGGTAGCATTGTCATCCTGAAAGTAACATGGGTCCACCCCGTAAAACTGCCACAACGTAGGAAGCGCATGGTCATCCAAAATGGTGCAGTAGGTCTCGGCGTTGAGTCTACCAGGAATTGCGACCAAGGGTCCCGTGCCATACCAGGAGAAACACCCCCATAGCATAATTCCACCGCCGCCGAACTTCACAGTTGGCACAATACATTCCGGCAGGAGGCGTTCTCCAGGTAGACGCCAAACCCAGACCCTGCCATCCGAACGGTAGAAGGTGAACCTTGATTCGTCGCTCCAGAGAACCTGTTTCCACTGTTCAACGGTCCACTGTCGACGTTCTTTGCACCACGTTAGCCGAGCAGCGCTATTGGACTTGCTGATCAAAGGCTTGTGGGCGGCAGCACGTCCATGATAACCGAGCAGATGGGCTTCCTTATGGGTGGTATTCATCGAAAAAACACTCCCGGATGCCTGTTGAAACTCCTCGCGGATGTGGTCCATCGATTTGGTGCGCTTCTTCCGAATTTCTCTGGCCAGCACCCGTCGGTCTCTAGCTCCCAGTTTTTTTGGTCTGCCGAGTCGGGGCACATTCCGACAGTCACCTCTCATCTTCCACTTGCCAATCACGTAGGCCAATGTCGATTTTGGGTACTTCAACTCGCTGGATATGTCACGTATGGATCGACCATTTTTGTGATACCCGACGATTACACCTTTCTCGAAATCAGGGAGCTCCGAAATTGCGTGGCATCTTGCATGCGACTGGTTGCGTTGTTGTTTCCCACACGATATTTAACGGCGGCGGCCGTGACGTGTATCAGGACCGCAGATATCGTCGATTGCAGGGGTGTCCAATTACTTGTTGGTAGATAGTGTACAAATATAACATTCAATTCGTACTCGACCTCCCTCGGGGGTGTCCAGACACCCCCCCCCCACACACACACTCCGGCTACACCTACGCACGTATCTTTTTATTCTAAGGATTCCTAACGAAGCCCCATGTTTATTGCATACGGAATTACTATGTGACATTGAAACGTGTCGAGAAACACTGTTCGTTTTAAAATCGCAGCTTCCAGATGTTTCAGGACAAAAATTTTGCGACCAAACAACACAATTTAAAGAAAGCAACTGAACAGTGGCGGATTTAGAGTAACCGAGGCCCTGCGCACAACATCGGTTTGGTTCACTTTGCCGCCATCCTTCAAAAATTGCATTATAGTTTTTTTTTGTTGCCGCATACCCCGCCCCTACTTCCATTTTCATTTTGTATCTCAAATAAATTCAAGATTTCAACAGGAGTATACATTTTAGATTCCCCAGAAAGGATTTGACAATTCTCATGGTGGTGTCTGTGTGTCGGTCTGTCTGCGTGGTTTGTTGCCGCCCACGACTCAAAAATTATAGCTATCAAGACGAAATTTAATATTTAGGAGGTTTTGTGATACCCTGACGGGGAAGAAATAGCGAAAGTTACATGTGGGAGGGCCTTTGCTAAGAAAGAAAAGTCAGAACTTTTATAAGGATGGTGTCTGAAACAGAGTACTCGTGTTTAACATGTTACTTAAGGTTAGTTTATGGCACTGCTCTAAGGGCCAATTATGTCACATGCGATGTAGCATCTGCTGTCGCATATCGGCTGTGTCCGTCGAATCCGTTTCCCCTCACTCCGGAGTAGGTAGCCCTCCAACTAAGCTACGCGGACAGCATGTCTCGTTGCAGATTTGTCGTCTTGACACATGTTTTCACCTCTGTATTACGTCACACGGCAGATTCCACCGGCCCGAGCCCGAACATGGACAAAATCGATTAGTGTATTTTGTAATACTAGCTTTTTTAATGGCATTTTACCCGTATGGTAACAGTCTTGGGATTGCCACTTAAACTGGACTGAATGAGGAAAAAGAAATTTTAGGAGAAATATGGGCGGCCATGTCAAATACCGAACTAAAGAACAAAATATTCATTACATCCTAAGCAAATGCCAGAAATAATATGCTCAGTCTTTTAGCTCAGTTGTAATGCAGTATTAATTAAATATTACTACCCTGAAAATGATTTTTCACTTAGCTTGCATTGCAGCTAGCAAATTATGCTTGTAGATGATGTAGATGCCATAATTCGAGTACGGGCGGAACCATGCTCTCAAAACCCAGAACAGCGAATTTCTCTCTTGCTCTACGCATTTTTTTTTTTTCATTTACTTTTTTGAAAAGAAAATTGAAAAAAAAATATCTTGGGGGGGGGGGGGGGCGCCAGAACTGTGGGGCCCAGCGCCGGGGTTTCGTGAGCTTCCGTGTAAATCCGTCACTGCAACTGAACCTGCTTCTCAAACTATGGCACTGCCATGTTCTAGAATGGGTTGAACCGTTTGAACGCAGTATCGATTGAGACCTGCACGGAAACATCACGTGTTCAGTGAAACACACGTTAAAGAATGCCGACTTAATGCCGCAGGGCACTGCCGTGTTTCCTTAGTCGGAAGTTCTAACAAATAACAGACTGACACGAATCACGTATTTTCTGAAAATCACCCACCTTTTCAGAACTAGAATTAATTTCCTTGGGATATCTGATAAGTTTCCTTATGCTTTCTTTTTTATAATGCATCTAAATAATCCCAAGTGTGTCTCCCGTGGTTGCATGAAACACTTCTGCAGGCTGCTTATAAACAGGACAATTAACAGAAAATTTAGCTTAAAAGACAGCGGTACGCCACGGGTTATGAAGTGTCACATCAGTGCAGACATGAACAAAACACGTTTTCAGCAGAGGAACTCAATTTTGAGACAAACGCACGATATCACCAAGACATTTTCGAGATATCTGATTCCATTTTCAAAATAAATAGTAATTAATTCAAACCACGCATTACATTTACTCTGTTGAAAGAACAGGGTTCAATTTGTCGTTTTGAAACAAGTTGTTACATAAAATTTGTTCCAACAGCAGTCTATTGTCAAGTTGCTGAAAATATTTCAATCCATGGGTTGGTTATTCGTATTTTAAATCGGTAACTGCCAAACCTTAAGCGATATTCCTGTTTTTACCTATGTCAAGATTTATCACGCCCCTGAACCTATGAAATGAGTTTCTTAAAAAATAAATTTATAGTCAAAGCGCCTAAACCTGTTTGCAACTCAATGGGAAACATAAGCAATCCCCGTTCTAAATTTTGGGCAGCTGGTTCCACCAGGGAAAGGAGAGAAACAGTGCCAGAAGACAAACACACCGTCCATGCCTCAATCGGGATTCTAATCCGGACCCATCTCGGAAGAATGATTAGAGGCGGCTGTTTCCTGATTTTTATTTATTTATTTATTTCTGGCATAGTGACCATTTAAAAAGCAGATGAATGCGCTTAGTAAGGTGGTCTGCGCGAATCATACCACCTTCCTAAGCTTAACAAGTACCTCTAATCTATGTAACTACTAGTATTTATTGCTAAAAACTGCTTTCTTGGCAAACAAACCTACCTAATTTTTCAAGGAAGTAGTCTCCAAGCCACTGCACTTAAATTATGCAAGGGGAGGGAGTAGAGATGACATTCCAAATAATACTTTCACTACACAGATTCTTATGAGCCTTTTTGGATTGCCTCAGCGAATGTGACATTTTGCCAGTAAGTTGTTATTTATTCATTCTAATTTCCTGGCACAAAGGCCATGGCTGAGAAAAGGGCAAGAAATAAAGGTCAGCTAGGGCCCCCGACCCCTCTTTCCAGCTGGAAACCAGCTGAATCCTGTGGTTACACATACTTCATCACACCAAAGACCGCAGTCGAACTTCATTTTCCCAAAGGCGACAGTCTTGAGACGCTTTACACTTACTGTTCGAATAAGACTCAAGTTGTTCTTGAAAACATCATGTCAGATCCTAAGAACAAAAGGACCTTTCCACTTGATAGCGTAATTATATCAACGACGGATCTGATCAGACCGCGAATTTTCTCAAAGACAGTAGGCGAAAGAGGAGTCCAGTATTGAATGAAACAGCACGAGGTGACGTATCCATACGAGAGTCCACAGCGCCTCGAGTTACATTTTTGTTTGAACCTTTAGATGCTTTACATTTCTTAAGCCTAATTTTTCTAATAGACACTGGAACACCAGAACGTGCTTCAAAATCTCAGTTACACACTGTCGTCACTTAGTCAGATACTCAGATACAGGTATTCGCACTGTATTTTTGTTGCACACGGTACTTCATTCTGGTCAGATACAAGAGCTGACTCCTTTCGTTTTGGTTCGCACAATCCTGCATGGAGACCAGAATGTCCGCCAACCTGACGAAGGCTGAAGAATAAGCCTTAGCTTCATGTCTCGGTTTGGCGCACCTTTGAACTCCACTGTGTGTAATTCTGGGTTCATTTACCTCCCTTCCACAAGAAGTTGGGCACCAATGCAAAAGCCCAAAAGTCAGCTTGAAGCAATCAGTCCATTAATTTCTCACGCACGAAGACTAAGTTATGCCCATCCCTACGCTGTGCTACATATATAGCAGCACTACGTCAATTCATCAACACACGCTAGTATACCAGGGGAATTCTATACTTGAACAGTATGCGGTCACTTGTGCGCAGCCATCTCGCAACGAAACTCCGCGGCAGATTTTTTATTTTTATTTTGCGAGTAAAATTCTCTTTGTTGTTTTGTTTCCTCAACCTTTTTTCTCAAAATCCAGATTTTTGGAAGGGTGCACTACAGTTTCATTGCGTGAATTATTCAGTTAACAAACCGCAAACCAGAGATAGTTTCTTTTGCTTGCCAGAGCTTTCCTTTCTCCTAATATCACATTAGGTCAGTTTCCACTGGGTTGGAATGAGAGGGAGCCATATCAAATTAAGGGAATTGCAACGGAGAACATCACTCGTGCGCCGGTTTCCACGTGAATACATGTAATTACACGTTGAGGATGGGAAAAGCGATCGCTTTCCAAGCATCGTGTGCTTCTACCATTGTGCGGGAGACACCCACATACAGAGAAGGGGGGGGGGACAAGGCGTATAATTACCTGTTATACATTTTCATTCCTTAAGGTTTAATAGCTTCGAACATAATCGTTTGTCATATCTACGGTAAACGATGCTGCAAGCCGAGATTTCATAATGGGCGAATCCAAAAGCATCCCAGCTCCGAAGGTGCTACACGCGGTAATCGGATATTATGATATCATAGCTTTCGATTAATATTCCTTTTAACTACCATGAACGGCATTACCAGGAGAGGTAGAAAAAAAAAAAGTCACTCAACGCAGCACGATTTTAAGAAGCACTGCACATAATATAAACTGAAATATTTATATGGACCAAATAACAGAGGGAAGTGAGACGTCGAAGACAGCAGGAGTAAGAGAACGATTCGTGTTTCATGCAGTGCTTTTAATCTCAGCATGTTATATAGCGACTACTGAATAAATCACCAACACAAATGCATTTTTCTTATTAATGAGAAGCGTCAGAAACTTCCATCACTATCCAAGGACAGGAAGATGGCGAGCGAACCTTTATTGCTAGCTACAATGCAAACAAGAACCACACAAAAATTCACTGCTCAACATTTCTTTTCTCAGAGCTAAACGACTACCATCAGTCGCCCGTCTCTAATTTTGGACCTAATGATTCCAGGGCAGTAAAGCACCGCTTTGTGATACGTGAGGATAAAAAGGCACAACGGCTGATTGTTGCCAAAGCAAAGAGACAAATTCAAAACTCCCGTTCTTTTACTAACGCTTCAGCGGTCGGACATGAAACTGCGTAAACATCTGTAACGTGATACGATACCGGTACGTATATAAGCAGCATCGCGGGAAGAGCTGTAACACTTAAAAAAAGGAAAAAGGTAGACTTTCCTCTCTTACGACACATTAGTTCCACGTCCAACCACTGTCCAGCTGTTCTATTGAGAACTTCGGGGCCAACCTTCGATCAAACTGTTTTCATTAGCCTCTAAGGGAGATTTACCTCTCGGTTTCCTCCTCTGTGGAGTAGCTAAGTTTGATAGTCCTCACCTGGGCTGTGTGGACTACTGCATCGGAGTAATCTCGGTGGCGAAAGCACGTGTAAAAAGTGGGAATGTTTGGGCGACGTCTTCAGGAATCCTACCATCACACTGACACCATTACCACAGGCATTTGGTGCCTGTGTCGCATCGCGGTGGAAACCCAGCAGGATAAAACAATTTTCTGCTGATTGTGGCGACAGTGGTTGAACGAAGGTAACACGTGCGTCACCGTAGTCGGGTTGGTGCACGTTGGCTGACATCCGAACGTCTTGAACGTCGCATTAGACGGCAAGCCATAACAATCTGTCAATCCACAGAGGACGACGTTCGACGAAGTGCACAGGCAGCCACGGACATCCGTTTCACCGGGATGACCTTGCTGCCATCCCTGACGAATGGAATCATGTTGTATTCAGCGACGAGTCTCGCTTCTGTCTTAGCGCCGACCGCTTATTGAGAGTTTGGAGACGACGTGGTCACCGGGATGATCTTGCTGCCATCCGTGACGAATGGAACCATGTCGTATTCATGGAAGAGTCACTTCTGTCTCAGCGCCGACGACCGCTTATTGAGAGTCTGAAGACGACGTGGTCACCGGGATGATCTTGCTGCCATCCGCGACGAATGGAACCATGTCGTATTCAGTGACGAATCTCGGTTCTATCTCATCACCGACGATTGCCAATTGAGAGTCTAGAAACGACGTGTTCACCGGTATAATCCTGCTGCCATCCATGAGCGTCATATGGCTCATCAGCCTGGTGTCATGGTTTGGGGAGCTATTAGCTTTAACAGCCGTTCACCCCTCGCAGACATAAGAGGGTACAATCACAGCACGACGATATAATCAAGAACTGCTGCAGCCAGTTTCCTTGCCGTATCCCCGTGGTATTCCTGATGCCCAGTTTCAACGAGATAACGAAAGCCCGCACATCGCCAACATTGGGAGACGACTTAACGCCTCGCAATGTGTACAAATTGTGGACACAACACACGGTCAGCGATACCTCAAAACACCCTCCGGGGACTTTTCCGCTCGATGCCACGCCGCGTTGCCGAATGTACAGCCCAGCATGGCGGTAATACGACCTACCGACTTAGGCCACATTAATTATTATCTCCTCGCCCATCGCATTAATTTAAGTCCTGAGAAATTAAATAACTTCTATGCCGAGCAGTGTTCACATTAATTCAATTAACTCGTTGCAGCTCTAATGCTGCATGACAAAACATACGTGTTGCCGACACTAACTTAAAGTCAAACATTGCTTTGAGAAGATATTATGCCCCAAAACCCGCCGTTCACAGGTTGCCATCATCGATTTTTCATTTTTGTTTCAGGGTATAACGACAACCATGAGCAACTCTGAGAGCTATAAAGCAATGGTCTGTCAATAATTTGGGGCCACTGGCTTCAGGGAAGAGAGACAGCTAGCCCAATAAAATAAACATACAAACCATGTCTCATCCACGACAAGACTCTGGTACAGTTCGAACGAATAGTCTGAAACCTACGACTGTGACCATACGGCCACCTGGGAGGCACACCATTGATTTACGTTTGTCAAGACTTACGGTAATAAACAAGCCCCAAATTGTTTCAGTTGGTCCTGAAACGTTTGCTTATTCCAAAGTGTGTACTAAAAAAGTTACTACCAGAAAAACTTATCCTACCTATACAATGACGAAAAACTTTCCAACTGCACAACTGTTGCTTTGAAAACACTTGTGTGAAAATAAAAAAAATAAAATAAAATCATAAACTTGAATGAGAAAGTCAGTGTGGTTATCAGTGACCACCACTGTTTGAGCAATGACGGTTCTGAAAATCTACACTGGTAAGTCGAACATCACGGAATGGAGCCCTAAAAACCTGGTGAAACCAGAAAAGACTAAGTACAGCTCAATGGAGGTAAGCAAAGCTTTTACTCGTCGCCATTTGTTACTGGCGCCGCTTTCGCAAGGGCTGAATCTTGTACAAATGAATACTTGGAACACACGGCAGTCATGCAAAAAATCACCCCCCACCCCCACCCCACCCCAGGTGTCTCTTAATAAAAGAGTCCAGTCATCCGAAGAAATCTCTCATGCTGAGCTTTCTGATTTGAACATATCTCAGTAAGGGAAGAAAACAGATTATGGCACTGAGAAAAGATGGTTATGTAACAAGAAATATAGGTGAAATTTTGACAAGAGTGAATGGTTTCTACACAAAACTATGTGCAGGAGATGATACACCTATTCCAGTCATTAAGAAAGGTACCAGTACCAAAGTTCCTCCTGTCCTTTCGGCAGAAGTTGTGCATGCAATTAAGAACAAGAAACGGGGAAGAGCTGCAGGAGAAGATGGAATTACCGTGAACATTGTACAAGAAGCAAGCGTAGAAACTACACTCGCCAAAGTTTTCACTACATGTCTCAATGAAGGAAAGATTCCTGAGTATTGGAACAATGCTACAACGATCCTGCTACATAAAAAAAGATGACATTGAGGATCTCAGGAACTACAGGCCATTCAGCCTCATTTCAGTAGTTTATAAAATCGTCACTGAGGTTCTTTCATATCGCTTGAAGGTAACACTGGACATGACACTCAACCGAGAAAACAAGCTGGATTCAAAAGTGGCTACAGCACCATAGATCATATTCATGTACTGAGAGAACCAATTGAAAGAACGAGGGAATATGAGCTTCCATTATGCATGGCTTTTATTGATTATGAAAAGGCCTTTGATTCCGTGGAATTTCGTCCATTCCCTAAACAATTAATACACAGATAAAGAAGCACATGGAGGAAGCTATTGGATTAGCATTTTTTAAATCACGTTCAAGAATATTGGTCCACAATGAGTCAGTTGTACTTTCAAACACACAATCCTAAATACGCGAGTGTAAGTTAATTCTGCGTATTTATTCACCCAACCCACGACAACTGAAATACCTCGTTAGATTATTTATAAATCCATTCATTTATTTTTCCAAAAGTTTGTTTATTGCGAACGAAAACACACGAACTTAAAAGGCAAGACTGTCCGTGTTTCTAAGGTGCTAAAAGAACGCACTTATGCGTACCAGAATCAGATTGCTTTGAGATGCGCCTTAAACATAGGCCTACTGCTTACAGTTACACAAACCGCTTTGTTGCTACGGAAACACTGCGTTTTCGTGCGCGATTGCGACTGTATTACTGGGTTAGAATGATTTCCGATTATGAAAAATTTGCTGTAGCCCTTCTGCTTTGATAACCAAAAACCATGTGGACATTACGGAGTTCTTTTATTATATATCAATCTGGAAGGCAATATATATCAATCTTATTGCAATCTCGAAGGCAATGCAAAGCAAAATAATGTAATGTGGATGAGGAAGGCAGGACATCTAGTAAACACTTCAGGTTGTACATCAGTCCAACTTTCAGATCATAAGCAGGCGAATATGGAAGCCTGCTTATATTGATTTTGCCCACACAGCTACAACGTCAGGCTAAATTTAAATTTTACTTAATTTTTTTACTTTCGGAGTTTTACGACTATCGGTGAGCAACTCCAAGGGCTCTAAAGCAGCAGCCCGTCCCTAATTTGGAGAGCTTTTTTATGCCTTTGGTCTCAGGGAAGGGGTAGAGTCAATTTTTTTTTTTACAGTGTCTCCAGGTTCAAGAACTTGGAACTTGTGGCATCAAAGATCCTTAAAACTTGAACAAGATTTTTCTACTGAACTTCCAAAGACGTCCGTACATTCTGGCGCTACCTCTCTGTGTTTGCCACCAGTTCCACTATTCATGCCTTGCGTCCCCCCCCAAGTGACAAAACGAATTCTATCTCAAAAATCACTACAGCATCCTGAATGAAATTTCGCATGCTTATGGAAGTCTACTGGGACATCACCTCGTTTACAAAATTTGAAGTTGGTACATCCTCCCGTTACAAACTTATTAATGGCGAAAGTTCTGTGTTTGATATACTGCTTAGTAGTCTCTTCTTGTCACGCTATCTAGTTGATTAATTGCACGCGACAAACGTCATTTTCATTACCACAATCTTCACCAATACTGCAGTCATCTCCGAAAAAACTCCCAGTTCACAATTACAGGCTTAATAAAAAGGGTGATTCATAAGTTCAGTGCAAAAATAAAATGCGATTAAAAAAGATCTATTGGTCGGAGAGACATGCGGTTTGCAGATTAATATTCACCGAGGTACGGGATTTTGTATGTCATCAAGAAAAAAGTTCAAAATCCCGACAATAGAGGGCGCTGCTGCAGAGAATGCCCATAAGTGACGTTTGAACATTACTTGCACGAAGCAAAGTTAGGGTGAGACATAAAAATCATTACGGACAAATGCCGTCACATTTTCAATGTGCGAAAATGATAAAGGTTCGTGCTGTCACTCTGACTGCAAAAACACGGTTTTATTAAGCTAATAATTTGCATATAACCAGTGGCGGACTTACAGATTTGGCGCCCACAGGCACAAATTTTCCAAGCGCCCCCTGCGGAGGAGCTCATCACTCGTACACCCGTTCTCGTTCTGATATCGGGACCGGCAGAGTAGAACTCATGGGGGCGGGGGGGTCCAGCTCCAGGTGGCCAGAACATCCTCCCCCTCCTAAATGTTCGACTTCATGGTCAAACATATATATTCATATATTGGCTGAGAGCACACATGTTTTTGTGCTTACCCCCGTGGAGCTTGGACCCTCCTCGAAATTAAATTCTGCGTACATGCCTGAGGCCCGGTTCTTAGCAGGACATGGCTGCGCTGCGCCCACCCCCGCCCCGCAACTTTCTAGGCAAAAGTTTTTACAGTTTCGTGCTCCCAACAGGTCCCTATTCCTAAAAAGTCCCGTTTTTTCAGCTTAGTTCATAAAAGTTCATAGTTTTAAAAATGTCCCTTCTTTTCCATGAAATGAAGGTCCTCAAAATTTTTATCGGAATGATCAATTTTTAAATTTTTACGTAAAAAAGTTCAGTTATGTTTCAATATCTCAATCAACAGAAATATCTACATGCATGTAGCTATAATATTGTACTATTAGAAATTGGGGATTTGTAAAGAAACACCGCAAGGAAATATAATTTTTATTAAGAAAAGGAATAAAAATATCCGTTTATTAACGTAAAAATATGATTATTAAAGCGTAAGTTTTCAACACCAACGGGTGCCTTCTTCAAACTTATGCGTTTATAGGCAAGACAAGAGAACTAAACAACAGAAACAATTTTAAAAGCCAAACATGAACAGAATATGAGAACATTCCATCTTGCGTCGCGTGCGTGCGACTGCCATATATTGTTGTCATATTCTCCGGTATTCTTATATAGCTAATTTGTAGATGAATAAACGTGATTGGCAACACCCATCATCTCGGTGGTTGTTGTGATCTGTAATGGCTGTTTGTCTTACTGAGTGATAACTAAGATGTTATTACAGCGACAACGAGAAGTCCACAGAAACGTGCTAAGAGCGAAGAAATGTGCGCTATATTTGGGGAAGCTCAAGTGAGATGTCATCATTGCAGACCACAGGGTAAGTCAATATCTCGATGGCTTCCCTGAGGTCAGTGCTCCTGGCGGTAGTATAAGGAGCCACTCGCTCGATCTGGTTCCACTTCGGGATGGTGGAATTGGTAACCACTTCCCTGGATAGTGCGGTTGTCACTTTTCTGTGTAGCGGGACGTTCCGCTTGTGTTCGACTAGTCGAAGAGCGAAAGAGCGTTTTGTCATTCCGATGTAATGTTTGGTGGTACCATCCGGGTGTTCCAATGGTATGGAATACACTCCCGCATCAGTCAGAGAGGTATGGGTGTTCCTGGATGACAGCAGGTAGCGTGATTTTAATCTTGGTGAGCGTATCCAAAAGCTAAGCCCAAGTTTCTTTAAGGTGTTCTTCAAGAAGTACGCTTTTCAGCAGCTTAGTTTCCCATTTTTTTTTTTTTTTTTTTTTTGCAATCGCGATTTTTCGATTCTGAGCCCACTGAGTTTTTCCTTTTTTTTTCACTCATCACTTACGGAGATTTCAGCACAGCATCCCACACACACTAAAACAAGCTTGTTCAAACTTCCTAGTAAAAATCTAAAAAAGTACAACTCACCGCAGAAACTGCCGCAAACGCTGGGCTAATTACGAGTATGACACTTTGATACACTTATAGCTCTGAGCCTCTGGCGAATTCCAGTTCCTTGAGATTTGTCTTTGTGAAGCGCATTTTCATCTGGTTGGGGGTACACGCATTTTCATCTGGTTGGGGGTACACGCATTTTCATCTGGTTGGGGGTACACGCATTTTCATCTGGTTGTCTTCCACCACATATGGTATGTTTGGGTATGGTAAACGGGTCTCACACGGTCATACCCATGCCTCTCCCATGGGACTTCCTGGGAATGAATTATGTCTTGTCCAAGAATGTGAACTGGGACTCATTCAGAAAAAAAAAAACTTTCTCCCCCTTCCCAAACAGGAGGTTGTGGTGTCCCAACGGCGCTTGGTTGTGTTGTTGTCTGACACACACACACACACACACACCAATAATAAATTTTAGGGAACCCTGCTATGTCCGAACATGACTCTGCTTAGCATAGTTCCCAGTCCCACCACAATTTTACACCCTCACAGAACTTTTTGCGCCCCTCAAGTGGCTGCGCCCATAGGCACGTGCCTACCGTGCTTAATTGGAAATCCGCCACTACATATAACGTGAAATCAGGCGTGCACGTTTAGCGCCGATCGTCTATTGAGCAGGCATAGTGCACACGAATGGCCTGCTAGATCTCACACCCGCTGATTTCTGGTTGTGAGGCTACTTGCAATTCCCAGACCTTAATATCGTTGAAAGACGCCATACGGCAGGAGGTATCAGCCATTCCCGTGGACATGTTCTTCAATGCTGTATCAATCGTAATATCATGACTGCACGCAGTACTGGAATGTGGTGGTGGACACATTGAGCACTTGCATCTGTAGATCATGCTGAAATAAAGTAAGTTTCACTAATTTAACGTAGATCTCATTTCACAATTCTCACCTCTCGTTGTTTTCTCTGCAGCAGTGCCTTCTATTGTCGAGATTTTGAACTATTTGTTTTTTCTTGATGCCATACAAAACCTTGTACCTCGGTGAATATTAATCTGGAAATCGCATGTCTCTCAGACCCATAGATCTTTTCTAATCACATTTCACTTTTGCACCAAACTTTTGCATCACCCTGTAATTTACATGCTCAGGCGGAACACGACTGTAGTTAGTTCACAGCTCAAGCTATTAGAACCAGTATAATCTAACACACAATGGATACCATTTGAGCTACTTGTGGTCTTTCGAATTCTTCCGTACTGGAAAAAGCAGTCCACAAATTTTTCAAGGTTCGGTATGAGAGAGATGTACGTTCCTTATTACTGTTCCACAAATTTTTATATAAAAGAACTCAGAAATTAAAAGAAGAAAGCACTTATTGACTTCAAAAGCCACTCCACATCGCTGATAAAATTACAAGAACGGTATGAGGAGCAATGGTACAGCGACCAGTGATATTAACTAAACAAGAGAGCCGCAAGTTGTTGTGGACATGGTCACAACGAAAGAAATCTTAACCGCACGGATCCTACTTTTATTCGTTGTAACTTTTTTGAACTTACAAGCATATTACAAGCAAACGTTGCATCAGACTAAAGGGGAAGTTGCATTTTCTTTTCCTTAAGATTTGGTATGATAGTAGAGAATGCGAAATAAATTTAGGCTCAACAATTGAGATCAGTTCTAAATCTTATTAATTCCTCAAGAAAAAAAAAATCTTAGAACCCTCACTTCACTCTAAGTCAGCACAACAAAGGAAGGAAGAGTTTTAGGGGATCATCGTGAGAAGGTTGCAGACAATTTTTATTGTTCACCAGTTGACTATCGGTCACAATCGATGAGAACCATCGTTCATGCCACTGCTAATGATTGATGTGACAACCGATTTTCCGTCATCCCTCTCTTCACCTCAACGCTCTTTTCCCACCGCAAGCATTCAGACGATAATAACACATTACATGCGACTTCCAGACGGCAAAGTGTCATTGTCATCCATTACCACCTACCTTTATTTTGCTGGGACACCGTTGGTATTCTTTTCTGAGAAGGTTCTATGAAGAAATGAAAGTAAATGTACACAAATTTATACCATCTCCCTCCCTACAGCACATTATAAAGAAAATGAAAAAAAAAAAAAAAAAAAAAACACTAAACGCGCTTTAGGTGGCAGTATCACCACTCTAATTAAACCGGCACTTAAATTTGTAACGATTAATCAATTTCAGGATTAGAAAAGCCCAAACGTTAAAGAAAATAAAAATAAAAACTTATTTTTGTTATGAACCTTACTTCACAACTTTGTTAAGTATCATTATTTCAATGTGAATCTGAAGGAGTTCGATAAAGCTCAACAGTGTTGCAGCACTTGATCTTTTGAAGAGTTTTATCGAATAAACTTGAGTCATATAGCAATGATTCTATTCAGTACTCTTATTACTCCATCGCACTTACTGGTCAAAAACAACGTATTGTTGTTGAAGTGGTATGTTCCCTTGATTTCTCCATTAATAGATTGAATTCCCCTAGACGCCACGAGCTCTACAAGAAAAAGTGGGTACCTTTCCAGGATTTGATTACAAGGAGAAACGAAAAGTTCTAAGTCAGTCATGTTGTTCTGTGTCGCCCTGACACGTACGGATTTGTTTCTATTTTTTGAGAGACATTCTGGTTCGACAGTGTTGCTCAGTGTCACCCTGGCACGCGTGAATTCGTTCCTGTTTTCCGAGGAGTCACCCAGGCTCGACGTTTATGGCGAGCGTTATGCTCAAGTGCAAATATAATATTTCAGTGGGGTAGTTTTGGTGGGGCAATCTTGCACGGAACGCTAGTGTTGTGCGTGGATACTTTCGATCTTCGTTCAAGATCGTAAGTATTTTTGTTTTGTTTTGTTTTGTTTTGTTTTTATTAACAATGGTGAAAATAACTTTCGATTTCTTTGTTTTTTATTGAAATTTTCTTGTGGATACGTTTAATTGGACTATGAAGGAGATTTCAAGTTAGTCGAAGGTGCAAATTAATTAGTGAATTTTGACTTTAACGAATGACAAAGTGTTTAATAATTTGTTCGCGCTGAAATATCTGGTTATGAAAATTAATTAGTGGATTTTGACTTTAACGAATGACAAAGTGTTTAATTATTTGTTCTCGCTGAATTATGTTTCGCAATGTTGGTGTAAGAATTCATGTGTGCAAGTGCCCAATTCACTGAATGTGCCCAATTCACTGAATACGCCCTACATTGTACTTTTGTATATGGTAAATTCGAATATGTGCATTTTCCAGTCCGGTGATTTGTAGACTTAGTAACATAACTAAGGATGGCGTATTTAGCAAAAGGTCTTAAAGAGGACTTAAAAATACTGGCTTATGAGTTGGGGTTAGAAACACCACCAGACTGCAGAATTATAGATTTTAAGAGAGCCATTCTTGAAAGTGAAAATTATAATGAGTTGTGCAGGGAGATGTTGAACACAATCATAAATACAAGGAAAGATGCCATTGAAGAAAAGCGCAGGAGAGACGAATTGGAATTTGAACTCGAGAAAATAAGAGTCGAAGCTGAATCTAGACAAAATGGGAGGGTTCAGGTTGAAAATACTAGAACTCCAAGAGTTTAAAAACTTAATTCAGAAGTTTGATATGGGAGACGATATAAGCCTGTACCTAGTGCTTTTTGAGCGGCAAGCCCGTCGTGTGTCGTTACCGCAGGAGGAATGGGTCACTCATCTTTTGGGACTCCTCCCCACGAAATAAATCAGCTGATTGCTTGTGAGCCCGAGTGAAAAGTCGAGAGTTATGACCACGTGAAAGAGTTGTTGCTAAAGAGGTTCAAGTTAACTCCTGAAAGGCTTCGTCAGTTATTTGCTTCACATGAAAAGAGACAGACCAGTACTTGGCGGCACTTCTATCATGAATGATTTACGTATTTTGATGGCTGGACTTGGGCCTTAAAAATAATTTTTGAACAATTGAGGATTTGATCATCACTGATCAAATTAAAAAACGAACTCCAGAAGATGTTAGAGAATATTATTTGGACGAATGGAGCAACATTGTCTCACCCGTAGAATTATCCGAACAGCTCGATGATTATGAAAGTGTTAGAAGGCCCGCGAAAACAGCATTTGGTGACGAGCATAAACAACCAAAGTTCCCAAGGCCGCCTTTTCATGGTTTTCCAGAGATGTTCAACAAAAACAAAGATATAGGTCCAATAAGATGTTATGAGTGTGGGAACACAGGGCATTTGAGGCCCCAATGCCCTGAACTTACCAGAAACGACAGTGGTCCGTCAGTAAACAGAGGCAGTGAGAAGGAAAAGGCATTGGACGCCCACATTACAAGAGTGCATTACGAGATTGTGAATGAGAAGGCACGAACCAAAGAGATGACATTGAATAATTTGATTGTTGTTGCACTTGTCGACACAGGTAGTTCAGTATCTCTTCTACGTGAAGATGTACGCTGCTGGCCACCCAAAATGCAACACCAAGGACACGAGATAGCAAAGCCAGATTTACTGGACACATAACAACATGCACAAAGATGAAACGATTGAGCTTACAGGCCCGTGCGACTTGCGGAACACGCAGACATCAGTAGTTCGTGTGGCCCCCATGGCTGGCAATAACGGCCGCTACACACCGCGGCATCGAACGAAAGAGGCTTTCGATGTGGTCTTAGGGTATGGCGGTCCAGGCTGCTTCCACAAGTTGCCACAGTTCATGAGGCGTAGCCGCAAGTGGTGCTTGCGGGCCACTCGGTTGCCGATCAGCGACCAGACGTGTTCGATGGGCGACATATCGGGAGAACAGGCGGGCTACGGCAGCAGTGACACCTGGTGGGTCGTTAAGAATTGTTGCACGATGCGTGCCTCGTGAGGACGCGCATTGTCTTGTTGAAACGTGGCCGCTGGCAGGTCCTGCAGGTAAGGCAGGACTACAGGCTCCAAAACGTCGGAGATGTAGCGGTGGCTGTTGAGTGTACCGGCGATGCATACCAGAAAGGTGCGGGTGTCATATCCAATTGCGCCTCAAACCATAACGCCAGGCGACGGACCGGTATTGCGATGCATAATGTAGGCGTCATACAGCTCTCGCCGCGGTGCACCCACACGCGGATCCTACCATAGTGGTGTTGCAGGCAGAAGCGGGATTCGTCGGAGAAGACAATGTCGTGCCATTCCGTAGTCCAGGTGCGGCGTTCAACGGCCCACTGCAGCCGCACTCGCTGGAGGTGTAACGTCAATGGTAATCGGAGCAATGGGCGCCGTGTGACAAGTCCCCGCTCCTGCAGACGACGTCGAACGGTACGTGCTGGCACAGATTGTTGCGCAACACACCCTAATTCCTGCGCTAACGTTCGTGATGTGGCGGTGCGAGCCGTCAATGCCCGCCGCACAACCTGCCGGTCCTCTTGTTCGGTGGTGTGCCGCGGCTGCAGCAATCGCTCACGTCGGTCCGTCCAGCTCCCACCGAATCCATACTCGCCTTACTGTGGCTGGATGTCGTCCCTCACGGGCGCCGATGTCTCGGTACGATAAACCGCTGTCGCGATAAGCCACTATTCGTCCTCTGTCGAACTCCGAAACGTGCTGAGATGACTGCCGTATTCTGCGACGAGACATCAGGAAGCTTCCCACGCACAGGTCCGGCAGCACAACACACTTCGACTACTTACACCCCGCCTTCTGTGCACCCTTCTTATAGTGCTTCTCGGTGGCGTGCCGGACGCACATGATTTGCATATGCCCTGTAATGCTAATTGCTTGCATGTCCTCTCGCGGGCGACGCATGCTGCGAATTTCAGGGCAATCGGATGCTTCCTTCTTGGTGTTGCATTTTGGGTGGCCAGCAGTGTATATAAACAAGTTGCTGGCGAACGAACACTTTCTTTTTATCCGGAATTGGAGCGTTGCGGGTTTGAACTAAGGGATCTTTTGAGCGGGATGTTGCCATTGATGTACATCATTTTTCACTTACGTCGCATGTTGTGCCCCCCGTAGCTAAGTTTTCAGGCGGTAATTGGTGCAGACATTCTGGACAAAGCTTTGATAAATTTCAGCAAGAGTGACACTGAATTTTGTAAGTACGAGGCGAAGACGTAGCTCATGCAGATATTCGAACTGACTCAAGAGGATGAAATCGAACGGAGTAACATTCGTGACACACAGGTGAAGCAAAAACGACCAGATATGCCAATTTATGTCTCTCGAGCTAGAAAGCTATAGGAGGAGACACCTGAAACTCAATGTACAAACAAACACACATCTCCAAGAAAGCAGAAGGTGAGAAGGTTGAATAAACGAGAATTGGAAGCTGAAGATAAAGGACTACGTGAAGTTTCTTTGGAAGTCATTCACAAAGCAAATCTTGAAAACGAGTCAAAGGATTGTTCAAGGGAGTTTTCTGTGTTCAAGAAAACTGTGGTAAAAGATAATTTACTTTTGCCTTTGGGAAATCCATGACGATACACCATTTGAAATTCAAAGTAGTTCTGTCAGTAGTGGAGAGAACATGCATAGCAAAATTCATATGACACCCCATACAGCATCAGATACTTCATTAGAGAAACGTTTCACTTCAGTTGATAGTAATGTTATACTACCCACCCAAAATTTAGTAGAGTTTGGTGATACGTCAAATAGTTCACACGTAGAACAAAATTCTAAAATCCATGACGATATACCATTGGAAAGTATGACAAATTCCACAATTAACAACTCAGTTTTAGGTAATTTTAATATAGAAGTAGGTGATTTAAATTCCATAAATAAAAGAAATCATGGTGTAAGTAACTTAAGTGTGGAATCAACAGTGCCTTCAGCCAATGAAGTCATAAGTGAAGAACATACTTCAAACATGAAAATTTCATGTTTGAAGATTCGTAATTCGTCGCTGTCTGCCGTTCCCTGTAAAGCGGGTTTCTGTGCACAGGTAGCACGCAGTAGCGTTTTTGAAAATTAATTTCCCTTTAAACAAAAGATAAAACGCTTGCTCTGCACCTTGATACAGCAAGAACTGAATAAGGAATGGAAAAACAAGCGTTTTAAGCGGAACTAAATATCAAAAATCGCTACTGCATTGTTCACTCTGCCGTGAAAACAACTTTACTGGTCACGGAAACGGATCAGATTCCATCGCGAAAATATAAGTACCGAATTTTAAATTTAATTTCGGTTTGAAAAGAGAAAAGGGGAGGAGTGCTTGCTCCTCTGATTAATTTCCAAGTGACCCAAAAATACGAAAACGTGCACTTGATTAGAAAAAAGTCCTAATAAATACTACAGCCTTTCATTGTTACTCAATATATTGGAGGAACATAATTGGGGGAACATAGAAAATTAAGAACACAATCAGAATGAGAAATTTGGAAAGGGGGATGAAATGCAGCTGTGTCAGAAAAATTCGAAATGGGAAATCACGGAACTGGTAGAACAATTATTTCCGGCTGTTCGGAAGATTTATCCGCCAGCTGACGGCACACACGTTTGCCTAAAAATGGCAAAAATCATCGAAGAAAAGTCGCGGTATTAAAAAAATACCACAAACAATCCGAAAAATGTTTAATAAATGTTAGAATCTTGAAATCAAAAAATAAACGTTACACAAATATTGAATAACATTATTTCAGAGATTTTAAATTTCCGTGGTATATTCGATGTTTTACGTACTTCGTAGTGGACCAACGTTTCCTGCCGTGACTACGGAGAATCCGTAGGAGCGTCTGTAATGGTGGTATAGAGGAGATGTATTACAGTAGAAAACAAAAATTACATATTATTAAAAGTCTACCAAAACCGGATATTTTCTCAAAAACAACCGGATTCCAGACACTGGGTTCCCGACATAATGCACTTAAATTGGGACAATTGGCAACTATGATATATATTTTCCAATTAATGGTAGAAATAAGATATCTGCATACCACTTCAAAATTCGCTAACAGTAAAAAACCGGAAAATCAGGACCACAATCAGGCCTGTGATTACGACCTACCTAAACATCATTGCAGACCAGGTATGTTTTCTCTAGTAATGCCTTCTTTCAGTAGCATAACGCGCAATGCCACACCGCCCAGATTGTTCGAGAATGGTTCGCGGAACATGAAGAACACTTCCAATTATTCCAAATTTCTCAGACATCAATCCAGTCGAGCATCTGTGGTTTGCGTTGGAACAGAAAATCCGATCTCCCCGGATTGTTCGAGAATGGTTAGCGGAACATAAGGAAGACTTCCAGGTATTCCAAATTCCACAGACATCAATCCAATCGAGCATCTGTGGTTTGTGTTGGAACAGCAGATCCGATCTGCCCAAATTGTTGAAGAATGGTTCGCGGAACATGAGGAAGACTTCCAGGTATTCCAAATTCCACAGACATCAATCGAATCGAACGAGCATCTGTGGTTTGTGTTGGAACAGCAAATCCGATCTGCCCAAATTGTTGAAGAATGGTTCGCGGAACATGAGGAACACTTCCAGGTATTCAGAATTCCCCAGACATTAATCCAATCGAGCATCTGTGTTTTGTGTTGGAACAGCAAATCCGATCTGCCCGGATTGTTCGAGAATGGTTAGCGGAACATGAGGAAGACTTCCAGGTATTCCAAATACCCCAGACATCAATCCAATCGAGCATCTGTGGTTTGTGTTGGAACAGAAAATCCGATCTGCCCAAATTGTTGAAGAATGGTTCGCGGAACATGAGGAAGACTTCCAGGTATTCCAAATTCCCCAGATATTAACCGAATCGAGCATCTGTGGTTTGTGTTGGAACAACAAATCCGATCTGCCGAATTGTTCGAGAATTGTTCGCGGAACATGAGGAATACTTCCAGGTATACCAAACTCCCCAGACATCAATCCAATCGAGCATCTGTGGCTTGTGTTGGAACAGCAAGTCCGATCTGCCCGGATTGTTCGAGAATGGTTCGCGGAACATGAGGAAGACTTCCAGGTATTCCAAATTCCCCAGACATCAATCCAATCGAGCATCTGTGGTTTGTGTTGGAACAGCAAATCCGATCTGCCCGAATTGTTCGAGAATTGTTCGCGGAACATGAGGAAGACTTCCAGGTATTCCAAATTCCCCAGACATCAACCAAATCGAGCATCTGTGGTTTGTGTTGGAGCAGCAAGTCCGATCTTCCCGGATTGTTGGAGAATGGTTCGCGGAACATGAAGAAGACTTTCAGGTATTCCAAATTCCCCAGACATCAATTTAATCGAGCATCTGTGGTTTGTGTTAGAAAAGAAAGTCCGATCTGCGGCGGCTCAACCACATAACTAACAAGAGTTAAAGGATCTGCTGGTAACGTGTTGGTACCTGATATCAAAAGACACCTGCAGAATTCTTGTAGCGTCAATGCCTCCCCGGGTAAGAGCTATTTTGGAAGCACGTGGAGGTCCAACATCATATGAGGCAGGTGGTCAAAATGTTTTGGCTCTTCGGTGTATATGGCAGGAGGTGCCTATACACCGAAAAGCCAAGACATTATAACAACCTGCCTAAATAAATGGTAATGAATGGTATATAGAATTTTGTCTTGCTACGAGCGAAAAGACTACAGAACCCAATATTTTCAGGTACGGAGAGAACATCTGTTATCGTGTTTCTTAATGCTGACGTTGGGTCGGATTGCCATCAAGCACGTCATCCAGTATCCATAAAAACGAAATTTAATGAAAAACTGATTTTATTAAACGTCAAAATAGATTCTGATAAAATTTTGTGATCGAGTTACTTCACGATTATTTTAGTGAGCTTTTTCAAATTCTTTCCCAGATGAACGGGTATGGTCTCTCATTAGTTGCTGGAAACAACAAAAATCGTGTTCCGCAACAGTGTACTGTAACAAACACATTTCTAGTTGCTGTACTCAGGTGGAAGCCGCGATTCCTACACCGAGTTTGAGGTTAAATACAGTAAGTTAAACATCTGCATTACAAAAGTCTAGCTCAGACCATTATTATATGTTACGCGAGGTCATGCGAGAGTGAATAACTGAATGGTGCCCTAGGTCTACACAAAACATTTGAAGCTGTAAATCCTTGCTACTCAGTCACATCAGAGAGCATGCAGAACCGGCCACTTTGTTTAGTAATCCTCTCCAGCGAAAAAAATGCTTGTACAATACGAGTTAGGTTATTTTAGAAGAAACTACTTAGGAATACCGCCACATTTAAATGAAAAAAAAAAAATACCAAACACGTGAATGCCTCATGCCTGGGAACTATGAGAAAACAAGCGCACGATAGCTGTGATTACTTCATTTTTTAATTGTAAACACATCAAGTTACGAATTTTTAATCGGACGCACAAAACAAAAAAAAAAATCTCTGGAGTACAGCAATATAGCAACATTCATTCTGCACAATTCCTATATTTTTGCCGGAAACACCTAACTCATACCTTTACAGATTTGCCGCCAATAGTCTGGAGTAGACAGAGTACTACTTCAATTAACAGATAACACATCTGAAAACATTCTTGCTACCTTAGAAACGATAATACCTTGGTAAGCTACACTCTTGATAAAAAAGTTCCCCTCCTGAAACAAACTGAAGCAAACGCTAGATACTAACTGATTGAGTCACCCGACTTCTACGCCCAGCTGTCATTTACTAGCTGTGTGCAGTACCAGTGAACCAAGAAAAAATCCATTTACAGAAGCTGATGGTTGAAATCTTTAAGAAAGACAATAATGGGAAAACAGTAATGCACAAAATTGTGCGTTATAAAAGTGCTACCTGACATCACCGGAGCGCGAGAGAAAGAAAGAGGATGGTAGGCAATTAGACTGAAAACGACATTTCGTTCAAAAACAGTCCTTGCTCAATAAAAATACACGACACTAGAATACGTGGGCATTTGGAAAGCAGCTACATACAATCTGCATTTGGCTTTTCGGTTTTCTTTATGTCCATTATATTTGAGCCTCCAGAAGACAAGCACATACTACCACTGATTACATTATGAAATAAAGAAAAAACGCAAGCAGCATTTTGACAATGATGGTAACCGTCTCAGGAAAAACATCTCGTTGTGATCTCCACAAAGAATCGCAAATGACTTGCGCGATAGCATATATTTTTAGTGTGTCGCATTGTTGTTTAAGTCACACAAGAAGATACGCGGGACTGAATTCTCAAATATCAATGTATATCACACAGCAGAATCTGAAACTGGATCGCTTAGTGTCTTACGCTGAAGCACTTACGAATCGTGAATATTTTATAAATCAAAATAATGTTTAGTATTTATGTAGGAAAGGACAATTAGTGGCGGGGGAAGGGAGAATAGTTTTGGAGAGGATAAAAATGAGAAATGACAGGAAATAAAAAATTACCAGCAAGAAATGACGATCGAGTGCAGTGATTAAGTCGCAGTTTACGAACATAACTTTTTTCTCAACCGGATAAAATGTTCTGTAACACTGTTCTTTAAATTAACCCTTTAATTTCCTTTATTTTATATATAGCCTCACGTGCTCAGACAAGATCAACATAGACAAACTGCATGCGCTAACAAATACAAAACCAGACATTCATAGCAATGAAACTTTACATCTCACTCAACCCATGCACATTAATATAAGGATCCACATTAAAATAGCATCTGTCTCGTAATTCAATTAAATGCTGAGTTTAAGAACTGAGCCTAAGGAAGACCGTATGCGCGCGAGTTTTTGCGTGGCATAAGGGGTTCAGTGAAGCGGGGGGGGGGGGGGGTATTAAAGACGACAGTCCGGGACGCGACACCCAAGCACGCTACAAACAGAAAGCAATGAACACAATCTACGCAAGAGTACGACGACTGAATATTAGAATGATTGCAGAAGTGGTAAACATTGATGAAGAGACTATTACGCATATTTTATATGAAAATCCGAACATTACGAAGGTTTGTTGTGCCCAGATGGTTCCGAGGCTTCTCACGCCTGAACAAAAAGAAAACCGGAAGCGAATTTGTGCTCAAAATGAGGGGTAAATTAAGACAAACCCTAACATTTTAGAAAGAGTTATCACTTGCGACGAAACCTCAATTTTATAATACGACCCTGATATGAAAAAATAGCCGTTGCATTGGAAAACACCAACGTCACCACGAATGAAGAAAGCACGGTAAAAGCAAACCCAAGTTCAAGGCCATGTAAATTATTTTCTTTGACATTAAGGGTGTAATTTTGGCAGAGTGGGTTCCCCATGGAACTGTAAACCAGCGTTACTACAAACAGGTTCTGTCGAATTTGAGAGAGCGAGTCAGAATAATGTTATAGGGTTGCAGCCTGAGCCTTGTTGCACGCGATACCTCAAGTGGTGCCGCGGCCATATTAGCCTGTGAAAGGTAAGATCCAACAATAAAGAGACCAGGATTGTAGAAAAATGCTTTCATCCTCCAAAAGGACAACGCGCCAGCTCATTCAGCGCTCTCAGTGAAGTAGCTTTTGGCCGAGAAACGAATCTCAGTGCTTCAACATCCTGCCTACTCGCCACTTTTCCCTAAAACCTGATCTGTACTCAAGGGGACCCATTTTGAGTCAGTTACTAAGGAGAAGTACAGAACGACCTAACTTCTCAAAGGGATCACAACCAGATTAGTTACAGCACTGCTTTGGCCAGTGGAAGATCAGAATCAAGCAGTATGTTGATGAGGAATGGGAGTACAATGAAGGTGTTAAGAGTTTAAAATGTGAGTTTCTTATTTAACTACAGCGTCAGTCTAGTTAATTAAAAGCCACACCTCGAACTTTTCGTTCAGCTCAGCCAATCAAACAAAACATACAATAAGCCGCGATTTCTACATCAGGAAAAATTACTCGCGAAAGCTGGGATTTGTCTTGCGAAGTCAAAACTAAATGCCGCCGAGAAAACAAAGTGTTATTGCAGACACAAGAAGAACATCACAGCGATTTGTCAAGAAAGAAAAGTGCCTTTATTGTTGCAGTCTCTATAGAAGGCCAAGTAGGACGGGGCTCCCTTCTAATGGCCATTACTATACAATGTCTCCAGGTATACGGATCGATCCATCACCTACGTGTGTGACACTGTTTCTCATTTCCTGGAGGAAACAAAACAGCGAACGAATCGTCTTCACTCTGCAAGTGGAACACGACACTCACTACAAGAGAAAGCAAGAGAAGATATTCTACTCAAATTTCTTTGATTCTTCTATTAGCCCGTGATTAAAAGACGCAAATGAACAAGCTACAAGAAGCAATACTAGTAAAAGCAGGGAAAGGGCAATTTCCTGAACTATAGTAACTGTTTTGCTGTAGATACATCTCTCCCGCACACGAATTATTATTATTATTATTTTTTTTTTTTTAGTAAAAGTAAGACATTTTCTCTCCTCTATTTCTCTATCTTGCAACGATTCCATTCGCATCGGAGGTCCTAAAAGTCGCATTCCTAATTCAGGGTTATCAACTGTAAATTTGAAATCACTGCTAAATGGCTTTTTTTATCATGCTTTGTAATCTTAATAATTGCAAACCCGGATTACAATGTTTCCACTCAGTGATGTGCCAATTTGCATTTGTATGTATTTCAATTATTCATAGCATATTTAGGTCTTGTTCACGTTTTAACTACAAAATTAGCATGTATAAACTAATTTTCTGTTCTGTTAAGAGAAATAATTAGAAAGGTATTTTGTTGAGGATAACTGATTACAACGTAAAATGTAGACTTATTTTCACAAGATAACTGATCACGAAAGGCGCATAGCACCATGATGAATTTTGTTTTTTAATTTTAAACTATATAGAATTCAGCAAAGCATCGCATTTGCCCCTGGACTTATTATATAACTGAATGTTGCAATTTTCTGTGAAAATGTAATCAGATAAATTTTTTTAACGCTGTGATGCAGCACGGAAGAATGCGTAGGCAAAGCTGCAAGTCATGCGTTTTACAACTGCCACCATTGAACGTTACGTGGTACAGTCGCGGTACGTCAGGCGCTTAACAACTAGCCACAAAATGTATGAGTCAACGTGTGCTGCTTGTTGCGCAAATCTGAAGGATGTGGAACCAAGGATGACAATTCATGATGGCACTAGTACACACGTCTGCCGCAGAATAATGCCTGTGCGTCAGGAATGAAAGAGAACCAGATTTAATCGGGCAATCATATGAAGACGACACTTTACGACCAATACAAAAGCTCCAGTATCCATTAGGCAAGAATAATGTTATGATTACGTAATGCGGTCTTTTGCCATTTTTATAACTGACTGAAGCTATAAATGAACGCTAAGTGGTATAGTCGGCAGTGCTTAAACGTAGATTCTGAGCTCCAGATAATTTTATGCAATTAAGTGAAGTTGCACTAGATACCTTTGGTAAGTAAGTAAGTACTATTATTACTGCCTAATTCTTAAACATAGATGTGGGATAAATATAAAACAGGAAATTTATTGCGATTTCCTTTTATAGTAACGGGGAACTACTTCGCTTTTAGGTTACAACAGTATATGATGCTTTACATGCTAATTACTAATACCGTGAAACCCCGATTTTACGCTTTTCAGGGGACGGCCCAGCATAAAATTCG
Organism: Macrothele yani; assembly: GCA_039090855.1. NCBI lineage: Eukaryota > Metazoa > Arthropoda > Arachnida > Araneae > Macrothelidae > Macrothele > Macrothele yani. The sequence continues at coordinate 96,261,895 of CM076992.1, read as the reverse complement.
TACGATGCGAGAAAACGTAAAACCGAGATCGAGGTAAAATAAACTTTTCAGGCATACAAGAATGTGTACAAAAAATAGAAACTAATGTACACTAGTAGTACAGTACAATACTAGTACATAGTAAGTATTGTAGACACATTTATGTAAGAATAAAAAAATACAATATAACTACGTACGTACTTACATTACGGGATCTGGTTTGGAAAACACCGGTAATTTCCTTTTGCTTTCTATTTTTAGTGTTTAGCTCAAGCAAAGCTTCCTGAATAATTGAAAGGCTTTGCAAATGTTTTTCTTGAGAATCGTTACCAAAGAAAAAGTTTTTCACAAGTTGCAATCCATTTGATGCCGCTTTGAAAGAACGCACTGGTTCCGAAATTTCGCCTACACTGTCGTCGTCATTATCTTCTTCCGACGAACAATCCATTACGTCAGAGATTGTTTGAACCTCAAAAGGCAGCACATTTTCATCACATGCAGCATACTCTTCGAAACTGTTACAAGTTCCTTGATGTAATCATCCTTTGCTCAATCGGAACGTCAAGTCTGTTTGAATCATCGTCTGCTTCACTGGGAACTCCATGTGTTGTTGGAAATCTGCCCTCCCCAAAAGAATGAGAAATGCAAATACTTGTCCATGAAGAAGATATGATATACGTTGTTTTCTGCTTCCTGGCATTTCTTCAAGGTTTCCGGAATCAAGTTCAGCCAGTGCTTTGTTTACATTTTGAAGGAGCGGATAATCCCCAAATCGCACAGCTGAAGTTAGCTCGTGCAGTTTGGAGAGAAAAATTGTATGCGCACATTTCGAAGTTTCAAATCACTGATCAATAAATAAGATAATGTTTCGCTTTAGCAATTTAATTTTCTTACCTAGATAGCGCAAAAAATCTTGAAATGTAGTTTGCGTCATAACTAATAGATCGTAGGAAAACTTTTCCCATTTTTGAAACAGCGTGATTTCTTAGAACTGCCGATCACCAGAGGTGTTAATATTTCGCTCTCGTCAGCATTGCAGCATAAGACAGTCAATTGCATTTTTGACATTTTTCCACCGTAGCACGATTCTTTCTCCACAAGTACGTTTTTATCAGGCAGAAGATATAACAAGAAAGATGACATCGAATTTTCGGGTGTAATGAGCATGTCTTTTGAATTCGTTCTGACGCAAATTAAATTTATCAAAGTCAATGGAACCGGTATAGAAAATAATAGTATCTGACCGAAGAAAGAAGGTTTTCAATCCCGCAGATACTGCTGTAAACGGAATCATAAACTTACGCCCTTTGGTTGCAGACTCTTGCGTTAATAAACATTTGAATTTATATGAGAACCATTTCGCAGCGAAAACGCTCTCCAACAAGGAAATCTTTTTTTCAAATCGGACTCTTCGAAGTAGATATATGGATAAGATATGCATCTACGCCCCCTGGCAGGAAAACCACGCATTATTTTAAGAAGAAAGTATTCTTAAAAGGTTTTTTGATGTGAGCAGAGCAGTATCGGCCCAAGAAAAAACATTTTAGTCTAGTTTCAGGAGCTCAGATTTTGCCGCAAATACATTAGAAGCAGAAATTAACACTTATGTCGCTGGTGGCCAAACCATTCTTTACCAAACATTTGAAATTATATGAAAAACATTTTCCATCAGGAGATGTATGCGATACAGGAAGAATTTTTCAAATCGGAGTTTTAGAAGCTGAAATATCGGGGAAAACGCAATTTACCTTTGCGCCCCCTAGCGGATTTTTCAAAATTTTGAATTTATATGAAAAACATTTCGCATCAGAAACACTATCCGACAAAGAAGGAATTTTTCAAATCAGACTCCTAGAAGTAGAAATATTGACAAAAATAAGATATACATCTACGCCCCCCTTGCGTAGAAACCATGCATTATTTTAAGAAGAAAATATTCCTAAAAGTTTTATCGACGCGAGTAGTATTGGTCCACAAATGAATTTTTTTCAATCGAGATTTCAGAAGCTCAGATTTTGCTGCAAATACATCAGAAGCGAAAATTAAGACTTACGCCCCATGATGGCCTAACCATTTCTTTTACCAGAAATTAAAAATTATATGCAAAGGATTTCCTGTCAGGAGCTGCATCCGGAGTAGAAAGAATTATTTAAATCAGAGTTTTAGAAGCAGAGATATCGGGGAAATGCAATTCACCTTTACGCCCCATAGCGCAAAGTCTATGAATAACTAAAAAATCTTGGAATTATATGAAAAACATGTCACACCTGAAACTCTATCCAATAAAGAAAGAATTTTTCAAATAGGACCATTAGAAGCACAGATATTGACAAAAATAAGATATATATCTAAGCCCCCTGGTGCAGAAACCAGGCAATATTTTAAGAAGAAAATATTCGGAAAAGGTTTATCGACGTAAGTGGCATCGGTCCACGAACGAATTTTTTCAATCGACATTTTAGAAGCTCAGATTTTATGGAAAATACATCAGAAGCAAAAATTAACACTTACGCCTCCTGATGGCCAAAATATTCTTTAATAAAAATTATGAAATTATATGCAAAAGATTTTTCATCAGGAGCTGCATCCTGCTGACGAAATATTTTTTTCAAATCGGAGTTTTAGAAGAGCTATGGGGGAAAACGAAATGTACTTTTACGGCCCCTAGCAGAAAATCTATGCGTAACTCAAAAATGTAACTATACCAAAACTACTGTTGGACATAAATGGAATCTAAAGATAAAAGAATATTTTTAATCGGATGTTTAGAAGCAAATATATGGAATAAAATGTATTTTGAATTCGATATTATCGGCATTAACGCCCTCTAGCGGCGCAACTGTTTGTTTTTTGTTTTTTTTATTGAAGGCTTAGCGACCACCATGAGCAACTCAATGGGCTATAAGCAGTCCCCGTCCCTAATTTAGGGTCACTGGCTCCAGGGAAAAGAGAGAGCTAGTGCCGTAAGACAAACACAACATCCATGCCTCACCGGGATTCGAACCCGGACCCCTTTCGGATGAATGATCAGAGGCCATCGCTTAGACCACTGCGCCACCGGAGCAGCCCGGCGAAACTGTACATCGTAAAAAAAAAAAAAAACCGAAATGAAGGATCATCATTCGCATATTTTGCATATTTCAAGCTTCCCAATGCAAAAAGAATTTTTCAAATCGGACTAATAGTTACAGAGATATGGTGTCTACAGACGGACGGACAAGCCGATAACATAAGCACGATCTTTTTTTACAAAAGACGTGCTAAAAAAAGACTAGTCTCATCCGCGTTAAAAATGTCCTTCGGAGCATAATTTGCACCTAAAGCAGGTAAGGTCTTCGTTTTCCATTCATCAATTGTAACCGGATCAACACTAGCAGATTCACCACAAAGTGATCGTTACATAAGATTGTGGCGTTTCTTTGGTCGATCCATCTATCCACTTGAAGCTGTGAAGTCGTTAAAACCAAGCCGCGCGGGAATTTCTAACTGTCTTTTTCTTCAAACACTGATTCATTTAGTGGTACGTTTGCGGATCGAGCTTGCCTGAACCACGTCGTTAAAATTGTTTCCAGTTCACCGTAAGGCGAACTTTCCAAAGTCCTTCTCTTATTAGCACAATGATTTAACCTTTCCGAAGTACTTTTGATCGACTTTCTGTTTTAAAATTGTTTTCAGCGTTGAAACTGATAATCCAAGAGACTTGGCTAATTCAACTTTAGTTCCACGGGATTCGCTATCTTTTTGTATAATGGAGACTTTTTCAGCTAAGGAAATACATCTGCGTTTCTTACTCGCCATCTTCACTCTTATATGTGTAAAGCAAAATTTAAACAGACAGCAAACTGACTGAATTGCTCGCAGAACCTCACGCCCTTCTTGCCAAGCTAATACGCAGGCCCGTTCAACACCGGGATTTATGCCACTATACGAGGCGCTCCAGCAAAACTTGCTAAGATAAGACACGTACAGTCTCAGGAACGCTGCACTGCCCCAACAGTTCGTCATGTGCTTTCGACAAATTCTGGGCAGGAACAACCGGTTTAAGGCAACCTGGTCGTCAGATTCTGTTGAGGAATGCACCAGGATGGGGAAGAACCGGTTTAAAGCAATCTTGCATGTACGGAAACCAAGAAAGATACGAAATTAGAGGAAAATCAGATTTGGCACCAAATATTTTAAACGACGTTCGATACGGGAAATCGTGTGATTGGAAAAACGTATAACACAGGCAAAATGTAGGAGAATTATCGGGACTTCAGAAAAACGTCGCTCGAAACGTAAAATGCAGGGACGTAAGATCGGGGTTTCACTATAAAACTACTCTACATTTGTACATACAGCATTAGCATATTAACAAAATAATAATTTAATGAGTTTAAAACATTCTGCTTCATTTGTGCGATACGGAAACGTGTTACAGCCAAGATTTCACACATACGAGTTTCTATTTTTAGGAATCACGTGGGAAGCCTTCTTCTGTGATGACTGAAAGCTTGGCTGTCACATTTTCCTTTATCAGTCCAATAAAATTGGAATCATTTCAAATGTCTGCGTATTCCATGCGCTGATACTATAGTAATTTAATATCCACATTTCATATTATTCATGGTCAGACATACGGTAGTTTAAAGTTGCCTGTTCTGCAGAAGTATTCGATGTTCACCTACCAACTTCCTTACCTACTGCAAAAAGAAATTCATAAATTTCGGCGTAACCTTCAAAATATTTTGGAATAAGATTCAGCGATGATTTATTACGGATGGAATAGGGAATGCCTGAACAAATCAAAGACTTAACTTTCATTGCCAGAATCAGCTTTTCCTCCGCAACCTGGTATTTTCTCGTCATCGGTGGGTTCTCCCTTCTCAGATAAAGCCTGAACACATTCCGTGAATCGGAAAACTACTGAGAAGTAAATTTAGTAGCATTCTTCCAAATCAAAAATCACTGTTTCGTCATCTTAAAGCGACTGTCTGTGTCTTCATCGGTAGCATTACCTTCAGCAGAAAATCCGAAACTGATCCTAATCACCGACAGGCTTGTAGTGTTTGCACGGAGCCTTGCGATCTGGGTTTCAGCCTTTACTTCCCGGCATAGAAAGTTTTATTTGCTAGACATTAAAGTTCTCTTTTAATTATAAAAAAAAAGTTGAAAGCAAGAAAAAGACCGATACAGAATGTGTTGGAAAAGATTATATGCTATACACACAAATAATTTATGCGATTATGCAGGGATGTCAATGCGATATATTGGGATGGTGCGAATGAAATGTCCGGCAAAAGACCCGCACACGTGGTCGGCTAGAACAGAAACGTAGGGCAACTTACCTAGGTAAAATAATCGCCCTCGGCATCGACACATAGTTGCCATCTGTCCGGCAAGGGACAAAATAAAGTCTTGTGGTTGGGACTCGAAAGAGTCCTAACTGCACGTTGAACCTCGTTGTCTGTCGTGAATTGTTTCCCGAACAGGAAGTGAACCAGGAGACGAAACAGGCCCGAGAAATAGGCAGGATGAGGCCAAGGCACTGTTCGTTGTGCGACATGAGGGCGTGTGTTGTCTTGGAGCAGAAGAACACCATGTCTGTTGACCAAAGCTGGTTGTTTCTGCAACAATTTCCGGTGCATCTGCTGTAATTCATCACAATAACATTCTACAGTGATGGTTTGGCCTCTTGCCAAGAAACGCTGATCAATTATCTCGGCTGTGGGCCACCAGACAAGGAGCATCAACTTCTTGGTGTGTAGGGGGTGGCTTAGGATGTCATCCAGCAGGCTGTTCCTTGCTTAACAATTGTGCAGATCGTTTCCGATTATAATAAAGGACCCATTTCTCGTTGCAGGTGATGATTCGGTGCAGTACAGGTTCCTGTTTATTCCTGGCAAACAGCGACGAGCAGACTTCTAAACGCCTAGTCTTGTTAGCAGTTGTCAACTCATGCGGCAGCCACATGTCCAGCTTTTTGACCTTATCCAGCGCAGTCAGACGCCGAACAACTGTCGTGTGGTGGACACCTACCTCTGCCGCGATCTCACGACACGTTTTTCGGGGGTCCGCTTTAACCACACGTAACAGAACATCGTCAGAAACAGAGCAAGTCTGTGACCACGTGCTTCGTTTTACAGGTCCATATCTCCGCTTCGAAACTTTACAAACCATCGTCGAATGGTTCGTTCGTTGGCTGTATTCACCCCAAACGCTTTGTCAACGTTTTGAGCGGCAATTCCTGCAGAATGGCACAGTTTAAATTCATACAGGAAGATGACTCTCAAATACGGCGTCTGCACGTTTCCTTTGCAAGCCACGTAAAGTCCAAACAAACCACGCCTAAAACTAGCTATTTACATACGTGCTAGCTATTTATACTGTAGTAACTTTGTGACGTAATACTCGCAATACCTGTGGGTGATTCCATTCCGCTGTGGTGGGGGCCTGTTTCCACTAACAAGAACTTTCAGAGATAGCATAACATTAGAGATTTTATGCTTTTTCTTTTTTATTGAAGGTTTAACGACCACCGTGAGCAACTCAGTGGGCTATAAGCAGTCGTCCGCCCCTAATTTAAGGCCACTGGTACCAGGGAAGGGAGAGAGCCAGCGCCGTAAGACAAACACAACATCCATATGCCTCACGGGATTCGAACCCGGACCCATCTCAGACGAATGATCAGAAGCCATCGCTTAGACCACTGCGTCACCGGGGTGGCGATTTTATGCTTCAGAATTTTATACATTAAACCGTAATGTACGATTATGTGTTACCGATTAAGGGGAGAGGGGGGATTGAAATTCGCACTCAAGTGGCAAAAAGAGGAACAGCATCCATTTTCTCAGTGAAATGCAAACAAACAATGGAAACCAATTTCTGATAATTATACTGCGCTTCCCTGCTCAATGAAATAATTTTAACCGCTGTGAACATTATATTTTAGCGAGACTCTACGTCGTGCTATGCAGAAATCACCTTAACTACGACTTCAAATCATTTTTAAATGCAAACATTTGGTAACAATTTCCATCCAGTTGTAAGCGCCAATGGTATCTTGACATGAAACTTTATACAAAACAAATTTAGGAAACGGATTTTCAAAGAAAAGGATTTTTTATTTTAAGTTTTTCTGGGGAGGTCAAATTATTAGTCTGCTTCATTGCTATTCGAGAAGGAATAATGCGCTCGGAAAAAGTGCGGAGGTGAAACGAAACCGCTGACAAGTAGAGAAACCAGGGCATCACCGGACTGTGATCTAGTTAGGCGAATGCTATTCTTGGCATCCGGTGAGACATGGTGGCGTGTGTGTGGCGGGAGGGGTTGTTAACGGGCAGTTGGGAGTCTGAAATACTCACCCGACGCAAGGGCAAGAACTATGACTAATGTTGAAGTGGTCGGAGGATAGATGCGCCTTAGAACAATACTCAAGGTACGCAATTTGCGATTTCTAAAATTCAGCAAAAGAAAAAATAACAGCTGCTGCATGGTAACACGAGCTTGAACCCGGAAAGAACTCTTGGGGAATGACAAAAACAGTTAGCCCGTAACCGCAATTTTCTTGACCAAATATTACCACGTGAACGGCCATAAATGGGCGCCCATAGTTCTGTTTGCAGGAGGGAAGATTGAAATAATAAATTTATGTACAAATAACATACACAAACACTTATATGGAAATTTATGCGCTGCCCTCTGCTATGTTTTGAACTACATACGCAACAGAAAAATTTCGGTGAATATCGTAGAACCCAGAATTCCATAAAAGATATGGGCTGAAGAAATTAGATCGCATGTCAGAACAACAAGGAACTTTCATTGCTGTACTTTTTACTTTGCCTTTTGATCACTTCTATCTCTCGTGCCACGAAAAGACTAAAATACCTTAAAGACAGCTATGGATACAAGTTTCTTCCAAAAACTATGAGAGATCTTTCTCGAGCAGTGAATGCAACAAGAATGGCCGTTGTACATTATGGTACATTTTACAGTTCTTCACCTCTAGCGTGCGAAAGTACCAACATATACACGGTCGGGTCACATTATTGTGACCACCAGCTAATATCAAGAGTAACCGCCGAGTGCAGCGCGGACAGCAGATAGACGAGCTGGAAGTGACTCAATAAGGTGCTGGAAGATATTCACAGGCATGTGGAGCCATGCTAACTGCAGTGCATCTGACAGCTGCTGGAGTGTGCGTGGTGGAGGATCCATAAAGCGAACAACACGGTCCAGGTGGTCCCACAGATGCTCAATTGAGTTTAAGTCTGGGGAATTAGCGGGCCAGGGAATTACTCTGAAGTCTTCATCGTGCTCTTCCAACCACTCTAGGACATTTCTAGCTGTGTGACACGTCGCATGTACAGCATGTGAGGGTGTTCGAGGTCCACAAAGATGGATTCATAACGAATTCGATCCATAGTGCCTTCCACAGGTATGAGTGGACCCAGGGAATGCCACGAAAACATTCCCCAGACAATAACGCTGCCCCCACCAGCTTGTGTTCTTCCAACAATGGTTGAAGAGTGTTTGTTCTCAGATGTTTGTCGCCTTATACGCCAACGTCCATCCGTTCGATGAAGCAGAAAACGTGACTCATCGGAGTAGAAAATCCTTTACCAATCAGCGGATGTCCAACTCCGATACTGCCGTGCAAATGTAAGCCTTTTCTCCCGATGTACCTTCCTTAGCATAGGTGCAGTGTTCATCTGCCTGCATCGGAGCCCTATACGCAGCAAGGTTCGTTGGTCTGTCGTTTTAGACACACTTCCGGTAGCCCCCTGGTTCATTCGGCCAGTGAGTTGCTCCACTGTAGCGCGTCGATCGGCCCTCACGCACCTTCGAAGCCGGCGTTCACCTCTAACATCAATGGCACGAGGTGCTCTGCAGTATCCACGTCGCTCAATCGCAATGATGTTTCTCCAATCACGATGCACTTTAACCACAGCAGCACGCGAACAGTTCACAAACTGCGCTGTTTCAGAAATACTTCCACCCTTGGCTCGAAAGCCGATAAACATCCCTTTTTGCATATCTGCTAAATCGCTCCTTTTATCCATAACAGCAACGAGTGATATGTTTTCAGAATGCCTCCAGCACACCTTATATACCCTTCAAGATAGCTTATGACACGTGCCTTCTTTCATTGGTTAAGCGCTGTTGACGTCAAAAGTAGGAGGTGGTCACAATAATGTGACTAGACTGTGTACAACAAAAATTTGATATTTTTTTCCTACCATAAATTTTCACTGTGCCCAGTCTGTTTTTATGTTGTTGTTTTTTTTATTGCTTCCGCGTCTAACGACTTTGGTGAGCATCTATGGCATTTTGGCTTTTTATTAAATTAAAGCATTTTTTAAAATGTAAGTCGCGTTTTAACAAAAAAAAAAAAAAAAAGAAACCACTTTAGGGGGAGAGTCAAGTGAAGGCCCTTTGCCCCCCAATACGCTCCTGATAGATACATAGATACAACAGTTTTTGTGTTATGGTGGCAACAAAACGAACACACAGACACCACCGTGAAAATCGTCAAATCATGTTTGGGGGAACCCAAAATGTGCATTATTTCTGTTGAAACCTCGAAATCGAATTTATTTTTTTGCGATTACAAAACTTTCTCATACATTACTGTGAGAAAGTAAAACAAATTATAGGTTATCGACAAACAGAAAGTTATTTTTCAAGGATGGCTGGCAAAGGGATTTGGAACCAAGGCCTACTACTAAGCAACAGTTAGTGGTAACATTATGTAGAGGTCTGCACGGGCCGTGCCCGTCGGGCCTTTTTTTAGTTTACAGAACAAAGCAACGGGACAGGCCGGGCTTTTCCCCCAGAAATTTACGACCGGGCGGGCCAAGTCGACCCATTCCTTTTATCGCAATGGTAAAGAAAGAAAAAAAGTCGTGTTCCCCGATTTCCTGGTGTGTTTAACCGTTCCTATTCACCCTTTTCATTTGGCTTTACTTTCTTCCATGACATAGCCCAGGGCGTAATCAGAAAGGCAAGGAAAGACACTCACAGTGTTTTTACCAATCTGTAGGTATTAAGATGGTAAAACCATTTTGGGGTTTGTAGACAAAAAAAAATAAAAATAAAATTGACCCTGAGCGAGAGAGTGTGTTGTGTAGAGTGAGGGAAAATATCATCTCAAATGATGTATGACAAAAAATAATATTTACAGATGCTTGTAGCTTACGCTACTGCTTATTTACACGGTTCTGTACATTGATGATAGTAAAAACAGTTAGTTACACTAGAGTGTCTGGTGAGGCAAAAAAGTCTGACAAAGCAGAGAATAGTAACAATTCAGCTTGAAGAGCGTTATAGAATATTATTTTGCACAGTATTGATGCAAGGAATAATACAGAATTCGAGCTTGCAGACAAAGATTCAAAAGACAGGTGATAAGAAATTAACAGATGTATGCAGCTTGCGCTACGTTAATTACAGGATTCTGTGCAACAGTTCAGTACAGTAGAAATCTGGCGAGGCAATATGAATCTCTGGAAATACAGAGAGTAGAATCAATCCAGCATGATGAGCACTATAGAGCATAAATTTTACACATTATTGATGAAAAAAAAGTTCCGACCGTAAGGTGAATCGTTGTGGGCGACCTGGCAAACCAGGAGGTTGCAGGTGACTAAGGAGACATACATGAAATAAAAAGTTCGAAAGACAGATATTGGAACATTTACAGATGAATGTGGCTCGCGGTGCTATATGTTACATACAACGGTGATATGAAAAATAGTTATGTACAATAATTTTCCTGAGAATGCAAAAGAAAAAATAATCTCTGAAAATACAAAGAGAAGACAACTCATCACAGTGAGTATTGGAGAACACAAATTTACACAGTTGATAAGCAAAATTACACAGTTGAAACAAGAATTGAAGATAAGAATATACTGTAAAAACGACATAGAAGAGAAAGTTTACAGATGTCTGTGGTTCGTGTTACGACCTATTTACACGATTCTGTACAATGAAAAGTTACAATTTATATATATATATTGGTTTGTCAGAGGTGATAAAAAGAAATAGTCTCTGACAACGCAGAGAGAATACACAATTCAGCATGGTGAGCATTGAAAAACAAAAAAATTTACACATGAGTTATACACGAAATAAAACATGTGAAGAGGATGAGAACTGAGTCTTAAAGAAAGCGTGAATAGAAATTGACAAATACAAGTAGCTCATGCTTCGAACAATTCATAGGATTCTATACAATGATTGATCTACTAAAAGTTATGTACAATAAGTAAGACAAACAAAAAATTCTGTTAATATAGAGAGTAGAAATAATATAGCACAGTGAATGTTGAGGAACATGATTACACTCAGTTGCGAAGCAAGAAAAAAACAGGAAATGTGTATAGGAAAATCGTCTTAAATGACATATGAAAAGAAGATTTACAGGTGCTTGTAGGTGACGCAACGACCTATTCACAAAGCTCAATACAGTGATGAGAGAATACAATTTATGTATGATAATTTGTCGGGTAAGACAAAAAATAGTCTCTGGCGATGCAGAGATTGAAAACAAATCAGCATGGCAAATATTGTATCTATCAGGAGGTAGGTGAAACAAAAGTTCCGACTGTAAGGTGAAGCGTTGTGGGCGACCCTGCAAACCAAGAGGTTGCTGGTGACCAAGTTGATAGGAACTGTGGTTCACTGCAGCGTGCTACTGCAGTGGTAAGTTCTAGTCGAAGGCGGGAGAGCAGGCGATTACGAAAATGACAAAGTAACGCAGTACTGACTTTATTTATGTCAGTAGAAGCTTCGGGGGGGGGGGACGCTGAAGATGATACACGTGAATTATATGTTTTACAAGCACAAAGATGTAGGAGAAGACTGCCAGAAGGTGAATAGGGCGAGAAGAGTTCAGAAGTAGTGTTCGGTAGGCGCTGAAGGTGAGGACGGTCTCACAGGATCGTTGCGCTAGCGTCACAGCGAGATGGAGTATTGGCAATAATACTGTGCAATACATGAACACATGCTGGACGTCAGCCTCCTCGCCACAATACGGACAGGAGGGTGAAGCTAAAATGGTCATGCGATGTAAAATGAACGGCACAGGAAGGCGGTTGTGTAAGAAATGCCAATGTGAATTGACTTCAAGGGGTGCTGAAAGAGGGGAAAGAACAGCGGACCACACTGCGGAGGTAGGAGCAAGTGGAATGTCAGAAATGGGAAGAGGTGCAGAAGAGCGAGAGAGAAAACGGCAGAGATCAGCTGTTGAGAAAGAGACAAGAGGAAGAGGTGGGCCATTAGACGACAGAAAAAATGGGAGAGGGAGAGAGGCAGAGTGGACAGAAATGAGACCTGAGGGAGTAGCAAGCTCAGGGAACAGGGAGATTATAGTAGAAACAAGAGAGTTGTGAACAAAGTGAGCATTGGCATTGAAACGGAGAGCAGAGGGTAGTGCAGAGAAAGGGAACCATGAAAGATCGGTGTTAACAAGATCGCTGACTGTAACGACTCCAGCTCGGAGCCATGAAGGAAAAGCAAAACATGGGAGATGGGGAGGGTGTAGCAGAGAAGAAAAAAAAAAAACGAGGTTCGGAAAGTAGGTCATTTGTGGAGGCAGGGAGAGAGCGAGAAAGAGGGAGGGAACGAAGAAAGGAGATAGCCTCCTTGTAGACAGGAGGGAAAAGTGTGAGAAGGGAACAGTGGTCCATGAGTAAGAACGAAAGGAGAGTAAAGCGTGGGTTATGCGGAGAGACTATGACATTACGAGCAGCAACTGCAGAGGGAGCAGGTGCCGCAAGTGATCGTAAAAAAGTAGACACACGATAAGCCTTGTAATAGGATCTGACGTCGGGTAGACCGCGTAGCCTCACTTCCCCTAATCCATTTCCCTTAATTCCCGTTTGCCCTAATCACGTTTCCCCGAAATCGCTTTTACCCGAATTCCCATTTCCCCTAATTTCGTTTGCCCTACTCTCGTTTCCCCTAAACCTCGTTTCCCCTAATTCCCGTTTGCCCCGAAATCGCTTTTACCCGAATTTCGTTTCCCCTAATCTCGGTTCCCCTAATTCGCATTTGCCCAAAACACGTTTACCCCAATGGAGTTTCCCCGAAATCGTTTTTACCCGAATTCCCATTTCCCCTAATTTCGTTTCCCCTAAATCTCATTTTCCCTAATTCACGTTTGCCTTAAACACGTTTACCCCAATGGCGTTTCCCCGAAATCGCTTTCACCCGAATTCCCATTTCCCCTAATTTCGTTTCCCCTAATTCACGTTTACCCTAATGGCGTTTCCCCGAAATCGCTTTTACCCGAATTCCCATTTCCCCTAATTTCGTTTGCCCTAATCTCGTTTCCCCTATTTCACCTTTGCCCGTATCAAGTTTTTCCTAATTCGCGTTTTCCTTATTTCGCGTTTGCCCTAATTCATGTTTGGTTTTTATTAACCGAAATAAAACGGTGGGTCTTGATATCTTAAGAGAATTACTCTTTCCTTTCTTGTTGATGATGTCGATAACCATGCCAACAAAAGTGTAAAGAAGTGCACATGGTGAGGACCATTATACGGTTAGTCCTTAACGCAGCCATTGTATCTGTCACGACCCCCCCTCCGCTACCCTTCCTCACAGATAAAGTACTACATCGCATTAAACTTTTATTAAAGTAAGAGATACTATTGAAAAGCATTCGCTAGAATTGTGAACGCAGAAGGCCCACTTTTTAAGAGTTCTTAGCGTACTAGACCCCTTCCTCCTCCCCACCGTACGAGACTCTAAGCATGAGCCGTGGAAATGCCTTTTACTAATTGAGTTCCCCCTTAACAGTAGACGTCAGTTTGTCCTGTTTGAATGTTTTCTCAGTTAGCACCATCACTGATTGGGTGTAGGAGAACTGGCCATCGGTGAGCTGGCCACAAAAATTTTAACAGGCCGTATAAAAATTGCGTTTTCGACCGCTTCGTGGTCACGTTCTTGGAAGTTGGTTATCTGAATCACATAAAGTTTCCGTAATTTCGTCTTTTCTTAATTGCGATTATTAATGCAATTCTTTAAAAAAAATGTTTATGATCTACAACTGAACAAAAGATTTCAGGATTTACAAACTGCAAGTCTGCAATTAATTATCTGAGGGCATGTGCTGCCTCACGAAACCTTTCGGGGGGGGGGGGACACCAAAAGTATAAAAAATAAAGAATTTCTGGTCTGATCGGGAGGATTTGCAGCATTTACAACCTGCAAGTCAACAAATTATCGAAGGGCATGTGCTGCTTCAAGAAAACTGTTGGGGGGGGGGGGCACATGTACAATGTTAAGTTAAACGAAATTTGTTTTGGATTTTATGGATTTTTACACTGCCTGAAAATAAACATCTTTCCTTTTCTTTCTGTTGAACTTGAAATCCAAAAAGGATAAAGAAAAATTTTTGTAATTTAAAAAAAAAATTACAATGCCCCCTTTTTCGTTCCTGAGAATTGATAGCGGCAATAAGGTGCACAAAATCCTCTTTTCAAATTTTTACTGTCTGTAGCAATGGCTTACGTCGATAGATCGTTTTCCAAACTTAGAAATATGAAAAGTTACTTCTGATTAAATGTGAAACAGCAACGACTTTTTTTTTTCGTTAGTAATTAAAACAAAATTGCTACAGACTTAGACAATTTGGACATTGTTATAAACTTTGTAACAAAAAGAAAAACAAAAGCTACAAAAGTTAATTTTACCTGAAACTACGTTTGTTTGTGTGCTTTCTTAAAGCTTTAGTTTTTAATTTACATGAAAAATAATTTCATTAATAATTTCATTGAATACGAAAACCAATGCTGCATAAAAAATAACCATATCTTATATAATAATACTCTCTATAAGCAAGTGAACGGTATTCCAATGGGAACATCAACGTCCACGAATATCGCTAATCTATTCCTGTTCTTTAAGGAATATAAATTCATTAAAAATCACCCCACCTGCTCAGATAACTACCTTTACACTTTTAGATATATTGATGATCGTCTGTGTATCAATAATTCAGAAGTTATAGAGAGTGATTTTGATAATATCTATCCTAGCTCTCTTAACTTATGTAAAACCAACCACAGTAATCAGGAACTTGAGTTCCTAGACTTAAGCATTAAGCTCAACAGAGGTAACCCATCTATTAGCCTCTTTGATAAAAGAGTTAATTTTCCTTTCAAAGTAATTAAATATCTACACTGGAATAATAACATTTCAACCAAAGTAATTGAGAATGTACTAATTTCTCAGGTCCTAAGAATTTCAAGAATTTGCAGCAACAATTTGGACTTCAATTACCACATTAATATACTATTAGAAAGTTTTCTAGAGAACGAAATTCCTTCTTCTTTCATCAAAAGAACTTTAAGAAAAATTATTCTGAATAATAGAGTAAGGTTGGCAGATCTGCTTTAATTTTCTACACAGTTAATAATATGATTCTGACCAATCAAAGCCGTAAGGAAGTTGGCTAGAGGATGCCTATTAACTACCTAAAGGAACCTTAGTGCTATGGATATGACGGTCCTATTAAAACAAAAAAATTAAATAATATAAACAAAATCACAAAAAAAGCTTAAAAATCTGTTTATAAAAGAAAATAAAAACAAATAAAAAAGAAAACTAGTTATTCATCACTAGGATAGCTATACTAAAAATAGTAAAACCAACATTAAAATTAATAAGATTCTGATTAATCTATAGAAGCTCACTAAGGTGATTTAATACATGCAAAGATTATTAAATAAACTGCTCGTGTATTTTATAATATTTCTCATGTATTCTGGAGAGTTAATTCTGCTCATTCTGATCATACAGATCCACAGTCTTAAGTTTATATATTTTTTTCTCTGGTTAAAATCTCCGCGCGTTGGTTTCTTGCTGTATGAGGAGGCCATCAGCCCCACCCTCACTGCCCCCCAGCGTCTAGGGAGTGGCGGAAGAGGTCAGCCATGTTCTCCTCTTGTGAGGAGAAAAGTTTTTGTAACACAAGAGGTAAGCTCTCTTCCTTGTTTTTGGGTTCTAGGTTTTATAAGTTCAATGTTTGTACTTCATGTACCT
Source organism: Macrothele yani (assembly GCA_039090855.1). NCBI lineage: Eukaryota > Metazoa > Arthropoda > Arachnida > Araneae > Macrothelidae > Macrothele > Macrothele yani. The sequence goes on along the minus strand of CM076992.1, from coordinate 96,245,881 downwards.
TTTCTCTGTCGTTTTTTAGCTTTTCAGCTTTTAAGCATTGGTTTGTCTGTTAACATTTATGCGGGTTTTAACTCTTACTTTTCTTTGTAACTTTGAGCGTCTTTTGTGGTACCTAGGAACAGAAGATGGCTAAGCTTGTTCCTTTTCTATGCGCTGTCTATGCGCTGTTTTTTCAAAGTAGTTAAGTTCTTAATAACTAATTAATTATGCACTTAAAGCACTGCTGAAATACTTTGTACATATTGCAACTAACTGTTTAAGGTATATAACTTTCACAAAGTTTTCTTTAGTTAATTATTATCTTTAACTTATTCTCGTTTTCGTGCTGTCATAAGTTGTAGAGTAGGGGGTTTTAGACTCAAGTTTTCTTTCAAAAATCTGTTCGCTATAAATTAACATTTCCTTTTTTAATTGCAATGTAAAATTTGTTTTTCAGGTTTAAATTCTCTCTCAAACGAACTTGGAATTTCGTTATAGCTGAAAATCATTTCTATTTATTATGTCACTCTCACAGCTTGAGTTCTCTTTAATCTTCTTCTCTCTGTTTAATAGTAACAGATGAAGAGCATGGGTCGGGCCATGAAGGTTAATGGATGCAAGCGAAATTGTTAACTAGTGCTAGGTCATGCTACTCTACGGAGGACATGACTTATATATATATTTTTTAAACTATTTTAGGTGGGAATGTTACTTGCATCTATGGCCTTGCAGAAACCCATTTCCAACTAGGTCTTTGTGGAAGTGAGAAAATGCAGAGTTTTTGCTGGTCCTTGATAAAGCCAAGGCTCAGTATTCTCGACACCTTCTACATTCAGTTGTTTTTTTTATTTTATTTTTTTTTCTTTTCTCCTTTTACTCACACAGGTAGATACATAACCTTTTCTATGTTGTACTAGGTGTGAGTCAAAATTATATATGTATTTTTTTGCTTAGGTATCTTTATAGAATGTGAATTCTGAATTTTCAAAACTGCTGCGTTGCGCGTTTTGATTTTCAGGTTATTTTGCACCCTTCGTTTTAAATTCTAAAATTTTTTCCTTAGTCTTCAGTTTTGCTCTTAAGTATATATATATATATATTATATACCCTGGGTCATACTCTGCAGCTATATATATATATATATGTGTGTATATATAGCTGCAGAGTATGACCCAGGAACTTGCTGACAAGGGTAAAGAAGTGAGTTTAAAAATGAACTTTCAGAAGACAAACGTGATGTACAATGCTTTTACAAAAAATGAAAATTTATCGATTGATGGGGAAAAGCTGGAGATAACCAATACCTACATTTATCTTGGACAGCAGATATCAAGTGAGGGTCACATTGATGAAGAAATTAATTGGCGTACAAAACTTGCCTGGAGATCTTTTGGAAGAAGTAGTATAATTTTCAAGAGCAATATGCCATTATGTCTTAAAAGAAAAGTGTTTGATCAATGCATCCTTCCAGTGCTTACGTATGGTGCAGAGACGTGGACCTTAACTAAAAGAGACATACAAAGGCTGCAGACAACTCAAAGTAGCATGGAGAGGTGCATGCTTGGTGTAACCAGGAGAGATAAGAAGAGGAACTCGTGGATCAGAAAAATGACAAGAGTGGAAGACATCATGAGCAGAGTAAAATCCCTGAAACGGCAATCGGCTGGACAAGTTGCCAGAAGAACGGACCATCGATGGACAGCCGAAATTTTAGATTGGACTCCAAGGGACAGGAAAAAGACCCAGAAGAAGACCAAATTGGAGATGAGTGGATGAAATTCGAAAGCATGCGGGAGTGAGATGGGTGGATGAAATTCAAAAGCATGAGGGAGTGAGATGGGTGGATGAAATTCGAAAGCATGCGGGAGTGAGATGGTGGAGACTGTGGCAAAACAGACCGTAGTGGAAGAAACTTGGTGAGATCTTTATTCATCTTGCAGTAGATTGAAAATGGTTGATGATGATGATGATTAAATATACATATATTTTCCTGAATTTGACGATAAAAAATTACATACAACGATTTTTTTCCTGAATTTCACGATAAATCCGATTTTTTTCCTGAATTTTGGCGATAAAAGAAACGTTTTATTTCACTCAACGAAAATCAGGATAAACATGAATTGGGAAAAACGGGAATCAAGGCAAAGGAGAATTAGAACAAACTTGATACAGTAAACGTTTTTAGGGGAAACTTTGATACGGACAAACGTGTTCAGGGCAAACGTGAATTAGGGGAAATGAGATTTAGGGGAAACGAGATTAGGGGAAACGAAATTAGGGGAAATGGGAATTCGGGTAAAAGCGATTTCGGGGAAACGCCATTGGGGTAAACGTGTTTAGGGCAAATGCGAATGAGGGGAAACGAGATTTAGGGGAACCGAGATTAGGGGAAACGAAATTAGGGGAAATGGGAATTCGGGTAAAAGCGATTTCGGGGAAACGCCATTAGGGTAAACGTGTTTAGGACAAATGCGAATTAGGGGAAACGAGATTTAGGGGAAACGAGATTAGGGGAAACGAAATCAGGGGAAATGAGAATTCGGGTAAAAGCGATTTCGGGGAAACGCCATTGGGGGAAACGAGATTTAGGGGAAACGAAATTAGGGAAACGAAATCAGGGGAAGCGAAATCAGGGGAAACGAAATCAGGGGAAATGGGAATTCGGGTAAAAGCGATTTCGGGGAAACGCCATTGGGGTAAACGTGATTAGGGGAAACGGGAATTAGGGGAAACGGATTAGGGGAAACGGATTAGGGAAACGGGTGTTCACCGGGTAGACTAATGCCTCCGTTGGAAGGAGACAAGCTGAGTTGAGGTGCTCCGACCCAATGATGGGAGGGCCAGATAACCTGAGTTTGACAGCGGGTGAATTCAAGAAGACGTAGTGCTGGTTGCTTCGAAGTCAACCAGGAGATACGTGCACATTGAAAGCAGGTAAGTATCGTTAGACGTGCTCTTTGAAAAACAGAGGTGCAGAATTGTGCGCGCCGCCAGATTGTGACCGAGCGATGTAGGCGTGGCCGGAGAGTCGTCCAGGTGACAAGTGAAGCAGTTGCTGGTTTTCCAAGGTGGACTCCTAGGAATCGTTGAGAGGTGTTGGACCACTCTGCTCCCAAGGAGAGTCAGTGCGGTTAGACCACGATCCGGTCCATAAGCCTGCGCTTTTCGTTGTGTTTAGCGCTGATCCGGAACATGAGCGTAGGTATTGTAGAGATTGCGGAGATCGTGAAATTGTGAGTCTTGCTGAATGCAGAATGTAATATCGTCGGCGTAGGCAACATAGTTAGCAACATGATGACGTGTGCTGGCTACCACCGGTGGTAGTGAAGCGAAGAAGGATCGATGGACTGCGCGTAAAAAGGTTCTATTGCGAGGGCGAAGAGCTGCCCGGATAAGGGGCAGCCCTGACGCACGCCACGACGAAAGGGTATGGGAGATGTGAGAAGGTTGAGCAGCTTGACGTGAAAAACTGCGTCCCGGTAGAGGGAGATGAGAAGAGAAGCAAAGGAAGGAGGAAAGCCGAAATTTAGTAATGTTGCAAGAAGGTAATCATGGGAAATATTATCGAATGCTGAGCGTTGATCGAGGGAAAGAAGAAGAGCAAGGGGTTCCGAGCGAGAGCGGGCGAGGTGAATTAGATCATTAAGAAGCTGAATATAATGGGAGATGGAGCGGCCGGGTACAGTATAGGTCTGATTAGTGGAGAGAATATGAGGAAGCATGAGGTTAAATCGGCGGGACAGAAATTTAGTACAGAGTTTATAATCAGTATTTAATAGTGAGATGGGACGCCAATTCCCCAAGTCAAGCGGATCAACCTTCTTGGGGAAATGTACAACATGTGCAAGCGTGAAACTCCTCGGATGAGATGTAAGATGCATGGCAGTAGAAAAAGCACAGAGAGAAACGGAAGGAGAGCAGGAAGAAAAGCCTTATAGCAAGAAACAGGGAGACCGTCCGGGCCAGGTGAAGCTCGGGGGTTGAGGGACGAGAAAGTGTCAGGGAGTTCAGTTAGAGTGGGAGGAAGGAGGAGGCTGGCTGAAAGATGAGAAGGGACCTGAGGCAAAGAAGAGAACAGAAGAGCAGAAGCCGTAGGGGAGGGAGGAGGAGTTTCACAAAATTTTGAAATGTAGTAGTTCCGTATAATAGAACAAATTGGAATTGGTTCGGATGAAACTACTCCAGTTGGAAGACGAAGGTGCTGTAGAACAGAAGAGTCTCGGCGAATTGACTCAAGTGACGTAAGGAATTCGTACGAACAAGCATCAGGTTTCAGGTGTTGTAGTTTAAGGCGTTGAAGGGCTTGTTTTGCAAGCGGCACCAAAAGTGAATGCAATTCTGCCTGGTAGACTTGAAAGAAAGGATCAGCAAGATTGAGCAAAGAAAGCATTTGCCTAGTATGATCAAGTCGCATCCTCCGTTGTGTCATGATCGAGTATGACAGGTTTCGTACCAGTATGAGGTGGCGTTTTACTTCCAACCAAAAGTTGAGGGGGCACGGTGCAGAATGAAGCCTTGGACGCCAATCCGCGAGAAAATCTCGCACCGATGAGCGGGGTCATCTAAATGAGTGTCGTCAAAAGTCCAGGGCCGGGATGGAAGTGGCTGTGTGGAAGTAGCAAAAACCGTTATGGCAATGGCGCAATGATCCGAGGAAGCTGTGTGTGTACAGCATGAATCTGATATTGCTGGTAGAAGAAGAGAAGTCGCATAAAAGCGATCCAATCTTGCTGTAGGAGGATCAATGGCTCTTGGTGCATGCCATGTATGTGTAGTCTGGGTTGGTGACAAATGGCATTGAACATCTGCGAGTGAGAAGTCTGAAGTGATAGACTGTAAAAGATGTACTACTTCCGTACGGTGTTCTCTGGAAGCAGAAGAGCGATCAGTTAGGGGATGTAGAGTGCAATTGTAGTCACCTCCGATAAGTATCCGGTCGGTGATGGAAATACGGGACAGAGCCCGTCGAAATTTTGCAAACAGATCTGGCACGTGAGTAAGAGTGCAAGGAACATAAATGTTGAATATATGAAAATTTTCAGCTGCGACGGTGAAAGAGACCCGTTGCAATAAGTCTCGACATAAGTTTTTCACTGAGAAGGAGGAAAGAGTTGAACGAAAACGTGAATGAACTCCAACTGCCATGCCGCCACGCGACAGTTGGCTGTAGGCGTGATGGAAAGTATGATCCCACTGACGCCACGGATGAAATTGAGTGGTGGAAGTACAGTTTGTTTTCTGCAGGAGTAATATATCAGCATTCAGCGGAGTAAGATCCTCTCGTACCAGCGCATTCGCAAGAGGTGTCACAAAACCGCGACAATTAAGTGACACCACCCTGAATGTCTAGGTTAGTTGTGGGATGCAATAGGAATTGACTGGCTGTAGTGATGGAGTGGAGACGACGGAAGAAACATGCACTCCACGGGACCTCGTCCGCAGTGCGCCGAAGAGTGTTTTCAAGTGAGTGTAATTGAACCAGCACTTGTGGTAGAGCTACTTCATACTGCTGAATGGAAGTGTGTGCTGAGGAAGCACTAGAGGACCCTAAAAGGCAATCCAGCACGTCCTCGTATGGCAGAGGCTCAGCAGGGAAAGCATTTTCAGCAAGAAAAGTTGTGAATTCATCTAGTGAGGGAAAGGCACCCTCACATGCTGTCTCAGAGGAAGTGTGTAGAGGCGACCTGGAGAACGGCCGTCGAGAGCTGACGGAGCGAGTGGATGAGCGGGTAGAAGAGCGAGATGATCTTCGGGACGCCAGAGTCTTTGACTTCTTCGTCTTGGGGCGAGAAGCACCACTGCGTTTTCCAGCAACCACTAAAGCTCCATGATCGTCTGGAGAGTCTGAACCCGAAGCATCACCTGTGACTCGCGTCATGGAGCCAACGGTAAAAGCTGAGAAGTAGTCAACATGCACATCAGCAGTAGTTGTAAAAGTACTAGGGGGAGTCGATTTTGGAAGCCTGGGAAAATTCTTAGGATCAGCAGGAGGTGGAGGCATCAAAGTCGTTTGTTGACCAATGGCAGTAAGCTGACTTTTGGAAGATCTTGATTCTGCGACTTTCCTCGAAAAGGAAAAAGTCTGTGAAGTGTTGGTGGACAAAGTAGAAGCAGATGTAGTGTGTGGAGCTGTTTGCAGGGAGGCACGTGGGCACTGAGCCCTCATGTGACTTTCGCTCTGGCAGATAGTGCAATACTATGAAGTGATTATCTCAACTCTTTGGCGTTGCTGTCCACAGCGGATGTGCAAAATGTTCGGAACCGCTTTCAGCTGAGCATCACATGAAAAGAGGACTCGAGCAGTGCGGCGGAAGCCCCGAATTGATTTGTCTTCAGGGTCCCTGGGAGCCGCAGAGAGAGTTGTTATGGAGCCAACAACTCTGCCGTACCTGCTGAGCAAGGTGCAGAGTCGGAAACCTCTGGTGGCACGGGGTAGAAGGTCACCTGCACCAGGCGGTGCGCAACCGGTTGTGCTAACAGATTTTTTTTTATTGGAGGTTTAACGACCACCGTGAGCAACTCAATGGGCTATAAGCAGTAGCCCGTCCCTAATTTAGGGCCACTGGTTCCAGGGAAGGGAGAGAGCCAGTGCCGTAAGACAAACACAACATCCATGCCTCACCGGGATTCGAACCCGGACCCCTTTCGGACGAATGATCAGAGGCTATCGCTTAGACCACTGCGCTACCGGGGCGGCGTGCTAACAGATGCACGTCATTGTTGGTTAGACCTTCCGTAAGGACCTGGTCAGCATGCGCTTTATCCTTAAAATAGACCAAGACAGATCTGGGTTTTCGAGCTACAAAGTCTACAGCATCCTTTGGTAAGATAGTTTTGAGGGCTCGGCTATACTGCCACAGCTTAGTGTCGGGAAGCGCATCAAAATAGACGCCCCGTTCCATAGTGGAGGAAAATAGGTGACCAGCTCGGGAATCCTCTGGTATGTCAATTGTAGCAGTGGAACCGACGACAGTGACATAGGATTCAGCAAAAGGCATAGCAGATGAAACTGGGTGTGTGAGGACCCCAGAAGTTGCAGAACCATAGGATGCTTGGGCAGACATGGGTCAAGAAGTCGATGGAGCGGCCCCTAGCACTAGGGGCGGATCAGGAAGTTGATGAGAAGTGGAAGCTATGAGCTCAGTATCGCTGATCACGGAGACGTCATCATCTGCTGAGATGTAGATAGGAGACTTGGCACCACCGCACTTGGTGGGAAGGGTGGGAGTTATTGCTGGAGAAGAAGAGGTGTCCATGACGTCGCTGGAGAAGAAGAGGTGTCCATGACGCTTGGGAGCCACCTCATTAAGCTGAGCAGGAGCTGCCGCGGTAGAAGAAGAGGAGGGAGCTGGCTGATCTGCCAAGATAAGGATGTGGGCGTCACCCTTGTCTGCCTCCGCCATCGAAGCAATGGCGAGACTTTAACGAAAAAGACCAGCTCGGTTGAAAAATAAAACCGTGAAAAATGAAAAAATATGGCACTCACCAACCTGGGAGATACACGAACGTAAAGTGTAGACCTTCAACTTGAAGATACACGCAACCATAGAAACTAAAGCACTCAATAAACACCTTATAGCAACGAAACTCACGGAGCTCAAAACCCAACCACTGAGCTTCGAAGAGTCAATGCATGCATTAATGCCAAAGGCGAACCGACACCGTACTAATGTATGTCAATAAATGCTATGTTGAGTTTCTTTTCTAGGTGTCCGCTGACTTTTTCCAATATAGTATATATATATATATACATACAGTGTGAGGGGTCGTGCTGTCGATTGTCAATTTCGCTAATGGCGAAAATAAAAAAAATTGCGAGAAAACTGCAGCCGAATAAATGCTCATAAAAATTGAAAATATCACTTCCAGAAAAATTCTCCAAAGAATCGAAAATTGACGGTTGTCGAACCTAAAAACATATTTTCGCCCAGGTGTGCTGGACTCCACTGGTACTTGCGGATGAAGTAGGACTTAGCGAATTTGTTTGCACAAATCGTCTGGAAGTCCGCACGTCACCTAAAATCAGAACTCCTCCTACGACCTTCACGAGCTTGGAGAACAGGAGCAGCAAACATGCTTCCGATTGGAAGCTGAAGCACTTAAGTGCTTGAATCAACTTGTGTCTATGTTCCAACACGAAGCTGATACATCGGAATGGCATCGCCGACATTACGTGATTGGTGAGTTAAACACCATCGTAATTCGAGAAGTTGTGTTTGCACAAGCTCCCAACATTTATTATTTCGGTGTTTCTTTTAACACAGAAAAATTTAAATATGAGCCAATTATAAGAAGTTCGAAGGGAAAGATTCCGGAGAAAGCAAAACAATCACTTCTTTAAGTGCCTTGCTTCAACTTTAAGTTCAAGAGCAATAGAAGATTGCCAAACAGAAACGGAAGACTGCTAATTTGCAGCCCGAAACAAATGGTGGTTGCTTTTGCACAAACTGCTGCATCTGCCACTTCTGTGGAAGACATTCAAAACTGTGTCTGGCGCCCATAAACCTCAGAATCGTGTACAGTTGGAAGAGACTGTGTGCGGCAAGCTAAATGCATACATTGCACTAAATGCCAAGAATCAGAATTACAAAAGCATTAAAATGCAAAAAGGCTTAAATTCACATCAGAAGGCAGAGTAGTTATTAAAAGAAAAGGCACATTTGAAAGAAATAATTGCCAAACCTTTTTGAATACAAGGGAGTACAAATACCAAGAGTATGGAAAATTTGCCATTTTTTGGCACAGCATAAGTTACCTAGTTCATTGTTGCCCCCATTCAGCTGCGCACTGATAGAAGTGTGTGATATTCAGAACCTTTGCGGTGACATGCATACATTATACACACACACACTGTAACAGGATAAGAGAAATGCATCGTGCACTGAGCCAAGTAATACAGGAAGAAATGAAAGCCGAGGCTAATGAGGCTCATTACTTTTCTATTGAAATTAAAGAATTCATGAATTGTAGTACTTCACAAAAATTTGGTTGTCGAAACTACATTTGCTTTAAATGGAACTTCTGAAACACTTCATTCAACTTGTGCAACTCTCAAATACTAATGCTGCCAGTATTTATGATACTGTATTGAATATTCTTCAGAAAAATATGCCACTATCAATATTGTAGGCATCAAAACAGAATGCAGCAGAGATAACAGGACATGCAAGTGGTGCAATTAAAAGGCTTATAGGGAATATGCCTCACATAATAGCAGTGCATTTCCAAATACATAAATTAGCTTTAACTGCCGATAATCATTCCCCGTTCAAACTGTGGCAAGTTCTTCGGTATGACCATACCAGGGGCTACGCACTGACAGGAAAGAGAAACACACACATTGCACACTGCAGTTTCTATATGGGATTATTCTTAAGGTTAGGTTTAGCCGCAACTACCTGCGCCTGAACAGGTCTGTATGAGAAAAAGAAGTGACGTAGGGGCGTTCGCGTATCAAAAGATCTTGGCAGAATGTTTGGAAGACAAGAGAAGAACAGCGTGTGAAGGGAAGGAGTGATGCGATGCCCTTAGATATAACGGGGGCCCTTATCCCAGGGCCGACGGCTTAACAATGTGTTCCCCAAGACACGGAGTACCGAGAAGCCTAACGCACATACCCGTCTATCAAAGTCCTGCCCGTCTATATATACTTTGTGCCAGTAGATAACGTTAATTACCTGCTGAGTGGGACGTCTCCACTCGTGGAAACAGGGGTGGTCACAGCGGTCGGACCCATGAGTATATGCTTGTGGCAACACTACGCTTTTATTTCCGAACTGAGAGAAACAGTTTAAAACTGCAATTGAAGGCGTACACAAACAAAGAAAATCTAAATAAAAAATGCTACCTCTGGTTACTTTTTCCTACATAGCGATAACATTTTCCTGCTCAAAATAATTTTTTTGAGGTGACCAAATAAATAGGGCCCGCACCCTGAGGCCACTTTCTTCTTTGCATCGGCGTATGCATACTGTTTCTCCTTTCACCACGAAAACAGGAGCTTACGGGCACGCAGTCATCCAGGAAAATTAAATGCCTTGGAACTCATACAGTACTGGCACATTGAACCCGGAGTGATACACAACAGAATGCAACAAGTCACAGACTGCGATTCCAGTGGTACACTGATAGACGAACAACAAAAGCGCTGATCAAAATATTAGCACCAAAATTTGATTCCTATTCGTGAAAGACAGAACTGCACGGATTTGATTAATGCGTGCAAACACATGTCGCAGGAGCACATTAAAGTTCACTCTAATACTACAGTCCTTCGTTATCTCCTTTTAGCCTGTTTTTCGTTAAGCATCAAAGTTTAACCAATCATGCTCGAGAATACGAAACGACAAGCGAGACATTCTTCAAGAACCGTCAAGTCGGAGAACAAAATTCAGGAGCGAATCAAATATATTAAGACGCCCTAAAAGAATTTTCCGATGTTCCATCAAGGAAGAATATGAAAAGTTACGAGCACTTTGAACACCCTCCACTCAGCGAAAACGCTATTTAGCACAATATGACAGACTGACTCTTCTTAAAATGATTGAAAAGATGGCAATTTCTTATTGAAACATTTAAAAGGGCATTTCGATTCTGAAAGCGATCCGCTACTGTTGGCTCAGGAATAGACAAAACTTTTTGGCTACTGAATTTCGACTGGAGAGAATACAGAGAAACTCATGAAAACATTTATATAACAGGTAATGAATGCTTTTCCTAGTATTTACCCACTTCATGAAATTAACAAAAAATAATCATAAAAGACGGAACACGGCACGATTTAAAAACAAATAAAAAATAAGCGGCACGCCAACAATCTAATTTAAATGACTCTTTCACTGAGCAACGCTAGAACAAGTGCTTGTAGATCTTAAGACACTTTTAAGTTTGAAGGAGGTTAATTTCCCATTCCTGCAAGCAAAAGCTTCTGCTTTCACAGATTCTGTTTATGCGCTTTCTGGTCAGCCCTCCTATGATGTAGATAGTTTCGTTCCAACGGAGAACGATGCCGCACTGCAACGTTCTACAATTTTCTAATGAATTTTTCAACGACGCAAATAACCTTTTTGCCTCTTGCGTGGAAGTGAAGCACTTAATTAAAACAGCTTCACTCAAACACATCAAAAATATTGAATGTCCCATGAGGCACTACATACACAGCAGGCGCTCACCAACGATAAACGACAAATATTTATGAGTATCACGGAAAGCAGCTATTTTCCTGCAGAGCTACATCTGTTTTGTACGCTCTTTTCGAAGATGCCATACATAAACCAAATAAGAGACAGCTATGAACAATGCGAAAATTTAATTGCAAAGTGCGGCATAGTTGAAAGTTTAATCCTAAAAGAGATATTTGTGAGGCACTTAACGATACCACGGTTATACATTTGAAGTTGCATATTTGAAAAAAGGAGGGGGTGTTGGAACAACACACAAGAATTCAACAGCTTCTGCCAATAAAAAACTTACGCCAATTCACTACCCACAGTATGCTGAAAGATGAATATCAAATCGTTCTCCATAAGGAAAATTAAAAAATGTTCAGTGATTAACATTCAAATTCCATATCAATTCTAAGACACAGACTGGTGAAGAGCACAAAATTTTAGACAGATAATTTTTGAACAATTAAAATCTCGCACGAGGCATTTCCTCATATTGTGAAATAATTTGGCGCGACAAAGCGCTTTTGGGCATACAGTTCCATTTAACGAGACGTTTAAACTTCTACGCACCACTATCACAAGGAGGCCAACAGGATTATGATGAGACATTTACTGATTAACTGCATCGATCGCGGAGGATAAACTACTACAAAACTGAGAATCACGCCTGCCACTGTAATCTGCAGAGCGGCACACCTCCACAGGTAATATACTGGTTAATTACAAAACTTAATCATGATTGATGCCAGACAAGGGCATTTCGCCGATATTCCTTCTCCCCTCCCTCTTTCTTTTTATCTGTCTGAACAGCAGGCGCTCAGTATCAAACAATGGATTAGCAAACGACGCGAAGGCACACACAAACACGACTTCAGACAATGCCCTGCGCGCTGCCAAACGAACCCTAGGTCAACAAAATCACGGGAGAACACTGACACTACAGCGTCGAAAGTCAAAGAGAACGAAGGACTCTGCCAATATGGCGAATGCTATAGCCACACATGCTTCGAGCAATGCACAAATACAGACATGTTTATGTACTTGTACTGATGCGTTTCCTAGTTAAAGCAGAGAATAAAAATTTACATCACTCGGGGCTGCAAAAGTGTACGAAATAGAAAGCTAAGCACTAATTATTCAGGTTCATGACTTAGCTGAGAGATTTATCACAAACCGAGAGACTGCTGAGAAACCCTAAGCAAACAGGCCCTCTGTCAAGTTGATTCATTAAATTGATTCAACTTTTCTTTCAATTTAGTATTTTCCATATCTACGAAAACTTACATTGCCTTCTAAATCATTAGAAAATAGCAACTTTTCTGGAATTCAGTTATTCGAAAACGCTTGCAAAAGAAGGAAATACAGTAAGGTTGACTCCACCAAAGACGATGATCACATTTAAGATGCTCCAGTAAATTCTACAATCATCACAGATCCTTGTAAATGGAGATATTGCGTTCACATACAAATTACTACATCTAGTGATGCTTGTTATACGTTACTACTGCCTAACAGTAAAATTTTATACCAGGAAAATCTTTGCCAGGTGTAACTATGCGATGAAAAGCGTATTTTCGCAGTTCGTCTAATAAGAACGACAATATCATGACACAAATATACACATGCGCATCCTAGCCGGTACATTTGAAAACGTAAATATTGGATGCAAATATTCCCAAGAATGTATCGAAAGTTCCTCAGTACATTGAGGTAAAGTTGCTTGAAACTTAATGCCAAATCAGTTTGGTGGAAATATTACCATCTGCACGCATAGAGAGTTAGTTGGTAGGTTGCTTGAGTTCTGTGGGTGGCCACGGCACTGTCGAAGTCCAGCTGTCTCGGTGGCTATGGAATCAGGGAGTTTTCAGTGTGTGTCGCAACAACGCTCTAGGATCCAGGTTAACTTACCCGCAATAATTCCCCACTCCTGGACAAAAACCCAATACGAACTGCTGTTAAAAGATGTCTCGAGTCAGCAGTGCTTTACTGATAACCAAATTCGTAAGATTGAAGCTGTCTGAAGATCTCTTCATAGTTCGGGATGTCATCGGATATCAGACCACTATAAGCTAAACTACACTGTTAAAAATTTTGTAGTAGGTTGAACGAAAAAGTGGTGCTACACCACTTTTGGCGCAAAGGCAAATCATTGTGTGATGCATGAAATGCACAGAAATGTGATGCTATTATGCATTACGGTATGGTATCCAACTTGAATGGTGTGAAGTTGCATGCATTGTACCATGTTTACGTATGTTTCATGCATCACACAATCGTTTACCTTTGCCCCAAAAGTGGTGCAACTTACTACAAAATTTTTTAACAGTGAACAATCTCTCTAAGTTTACTGTCAGACGAAAGAATAATGCGGCCTTTGGCGGCTTCACCAATGAATATTGCTTCTCTTTGAAATGAAAGTACATGATGGTATTTCCTGCGTATGTTTCGTTCAGATCGCAGCAGTGTTAATTTTTTGTCTTGCACGTGACCCCCCCTCGTCTAAGGTGTCACGTCAATTCGTCGCGTGCGCCAATTCGTCGTCTGCGTCAATTCGTCCACCACGGCGATTCGTCGCGGACAAATTCGTCGACTACGTCAATTCGTCGCGTTTACAGATTTTGGTTACATACAAAACGAATGCAGGAAAACGTACGATTTCGAACGTCTTGCTCCCTGATCAAATTTATAAAGTTTGGACACGCAGACAGGATAGGAATATTACGTTTTTTTTTGGCACTAAAAATATTAGATGGTAAACGGTTTTTGGAACGGGGCAGGGCCCGGTTGGTCAGAGCCCCCATACACAAAATTTTCGAAAAATCTACAGTTTTCAATTCAGAACCACCAAATCTGGTATACTATCTCGTGGTATTCTAACTTAGACTGTAGACGGTTTTGGGAAGCGGTTGGAGAGGGGGGGGGGTAGAGCCCCCCCCCCACAGAATTGCCGTAAAATATAGTTTTCAATTTAGAACTACCAAATTTGGTACAATATCACATGGTACTCTAACTTAGACGGTAGACGGTCTTTGGAACGGGTCAGGGGCCCGGTTGGTCAGAGCCTCCCATACACAAAATATTCGTAAGATCAACAGTTTTCAATTCAGAACCACCAAATCAGGTATCCTATCTCATAGTACTCTAACTTAGACGGTTGTCGGTTTTTGGAACGGGTCAAGGCCCGGGGAGTCAGAGCCCCCCCCCATAAATTTTTTTCGTAAAATCTAGTTTTCATTTCAGAACCATCAAATTTGGTATCATGAAACTCTAACTTAGACGCTAGACGGTTTTTGGTAGGGGTTGGAGCCCGCGGGGTCGGAGCCCCCCCCCCCCTCATAAAAAATTTCGTAAAATATACAGTTTTCATCTTAGAACCACCAAATTTGGTATACTATCTTATGGTACTCTAACTTAGGCAGCAGACCGTTATTGGAACTGGTCAAGGCCCGGGGGTCAGAGCCCCCCCCCCTACAAAATTTTCTTAAAAACTACAGTTTTCAATTCAGAACCACCTAATCTGGTATACTATCTCATGGTACTCTAACTTAGACGCTAGACGGTTTTGGGAAGGGGTTGGAGCCCGGGGGTCAGATCCCCCCGAATAAAAACTTTTTCGTAAAATCTACAGTTTTCAATTTGGAACCACCAAATTTGGTATACTATCTCATGGTACTCTAACTTAGACAGTAGACCGTTTTTGGAACGGATCAAGGCCGGGGGGGGGTCAGAGCCCCCACATACAAAGTTTTCTTAAAAACTACAGTTTTCAATTCAGAACCACCAAATCTGGTATACTATCGCATAGTACTCTAACTTAGACGCTAGACGATTTTTTGAAGGGGTTGCAGCCCGGGGGTAAGGGCCCCCCTCATATAAAAATTCGCAAAATCTACAGTTTTCAATTTAGAACCACCAAATTTGGTATACTATCTCATGGTACTCTAACTTAGACGCTAGACGAGTTTTGGAAGGGGTTGGAGCCCGGGGGATCAGACCACCCCCGAATAAATACTTTTTCGTAAAATCTACAGTTTTCAATTTAGAACCACCAAATTTGGTATACCATCTGATGGTACTCTAACTTAAACAGTAGACCGTTTTTCGAAGGGGTTGCAGCCCGGGGTAAGGGCCCCCATAAAAATGCCGCGTAAAATCTACAGTTTTCAATTTAGAACCACCAAATTTGGCATACTCTCTCATGGTACTCTAACTTAGACGGTAGACGGTTTTGGGAACGGGTCGGGCACGGGGTCAGAGTCCGCCCATAAATTTTTTTCGTAAAAACTAAAGTTTTCAATTTAGAGCTACCAAATTTGGTATACTATATAATGGTGTTCTAAATTAAACGGTATACGGTTTTCAGAACGGGTCGGGGCAAGGGTGGTTACCCCCCCCCCCCCTACACACAAACTTTCATAAAATCTATAGTTTTCTATTTAGAAGCACCAAATTTTGTATACTATCTCATGGTACTCTAACTTAGACGGTAGAAGGTTTTTGGAACGGATCAAGGCCCGGGGGTAAGACCCCCCCCACACACACACACATACAAAATTTATTTAAAATCTTTATTTTTCAATTCAGAACCACCAAATTTTGTGTCATGAAACTCTAACTTAGCGGGAGATGGTTTTTGGAACGGGTCGGGGCTCGGGGGTCGGAGCAACCCTACCCCCCCGTACAAAATTTTAAATCTTCGTGAAATCTACAGTTTTCAATTTAGAACCACCAAATTTGGAATACTATCTCATGGTATTCTAACTTAGACTGTAGACGGTTTTTGGAAAGGGTCGGAGCCCGGGGTTCAGAGCCCCCCCTCCCTATAAAAAAATTCGTGAAATCTACAGTTTTTAATTTAGAACCACCAAATTTGGTATACTATAACATGGTACTCTAACTTAGACGGTTTTCAGAACACGTCGGGGCACGGGGAGGTTAGAATGCCCTCCCCGACAAAATTTTCGTAAAATCTACAGTTTTCAATTTAGAACCACCAAATTTGGTATACCATATCATGGTACTCTAACTTAGACCGTAGACGATTTTCGGAACGGGTCGGGGCCCGGGGTTAGATCCTTCCCCCCATACAAAATTTTCGTAAAATCTACAGTTTTCAATTTGGAACAACCAAATTTGGTATATTATCTCATGGTACTCTAACTTAGATGGTAGACGGTTTTGGGAACGGGTCAGAGCCCTCCCCATAAAATGTTTTCGTAAAATCTACAGTTTTCAATTTAAAACCACCAAATTTGGTATACTATGTCATGGTACTCTAACTGAGAATGCAGGCGGTTTTTGGAAACGGTTGGATCCAGGGGTTCAGAGCCCCCCCCCCATGCCAATTTTTGTGAAACCTACAGTTTCGAATTTAGAACGACCAAATTTAGTACACTACCTCATTGTATTGTAACTTAGACCGCAGACGGAAATGGTCGGTGCCCGGTGTGAAGGGGGCCCATTCAAAATTTTCGTAAAAATTACAATTTTTACTCTTAAGAACTGCATCCCAATACAGCACTCCATTACCCCACCTACGGTCTAGGTTAGAGGCCGTAGATAACAATAAAGTGAAAAAATATCCGGTTCATGGTGTATTAAAAACACAAATTAATAAACGTTAGCTTTCACCACCAACGGTTGCCTTATCAGGCAGAAATACAATGTAATGTAAATTATGTAAATTCTTTTTTGCTTCGTATAATTAAATTAACTAAATCAAAAGATTTAAAATTAGTTTCCTGGAAATTTACGGAAATAGCTTTTTCATTCATTAACTTTCACCCGCTGAACTTGGTGATTTTAGAAATAGTAATATTTACCTGGGAAATACCGGGTACCCCTGCTAGTAAGAACTAAAGATAATGTTACACTTTTAGTCAGGTACAACACAATAATTAGTAAGCCCTAGGACTGGGCCTGTTTAGCAATTTTCAGTGTGCCGTGCTAATTTTCATAATGTTTTCATAGAAGTCCAAGATTTTAGCAATGCGCTTTTCTGAGGTTGGAACTATTAAGCAGACCCTAGGCCTAGAGTTTTTTGATAGTTTTCAGTCCTCCGAGCTGATATTTATGTACTTTTCATAGAAAATAAAATGAATTCTGTTTAAATGTTACTCGAGCACAAAGCATTAATAGATACGCCCGAGACCTAGGCATATGAATTTATAGTAATTTTTATAATGCTGTGATTATATGAGGTTTACATGACAAACCAATTTAAGAGTGTTACGCTTATCAAAAATTATTTAAAAGGCCTAGGCCTAGCTGCCAATAATTAGCATTTGGTGCCTAAGTGAAAGCGCAACATTATTAACTTGATTTGTTATGCAAACCTTATAAATACGACCACAGCGATTAAAAGTTACTAAAGAGTCCTTGTAAGTAATATTTTTTGACCGAGTGCAAGTACAATTTACGAAATGTCAACAGGTCAAAATATCTAAAGTAACAATGAAATTTGGAATATTTCTTTTTTCTTTCTTTTTATTTCAGTTTTGACACTTGTATTAAGTTTTAAAAACATATATTTCTCCTATCGTATACCTTCATTGTGCTTTCAACAGAATTTCTTACCATGTTTTGGGTATTTTGTTTTGTGTGGTTGCAGTTTTTTTAATGTTTTGGGCATTTCATTTTGTGTGGTTACTTCTTTTTATGTTTTGGGCATTTTACTTTGTATGGGTGTTTTTGTTATGTTTTTGTTATTTTCTTTTCTGTGGTGGTTGTAATGTCGACAGGATGACAAGGGGAAACTGTGGACAGTCACGATGCCTACTTGCTTAAAATTTTTTTTTTCAAATACAGCACATGATTTTGTATTGAGTTATACCACTAACTCATTGGGCGACTACAGGTTTCTTTAAATATGAACTTTTTTTTAGAGCCTTTTGTTTCCTCTACCTAGCTTTTTCGGCTCCGCAATTTCTTTTTTTGGTTTTAGAATATTTTCCTTATTATTAATCTATTTTCTCATGCAAACTCTTTATGTAAGGTATGTTTATTCTATCGAAGTATTTTGCAATTATACGTGAAGCCCTGTTGCTGAAGTAAAAAAAAATATTTCCAACTGAAACAACGCAGTTCAGATATTTTCCCGCTGTTAACTCAAAGAATGAAAACAAAAACAACAAATCTGTGCAATGGTTGAGGCATGAGACACTACTTACTGGTAACCAGGCAAAGTTTTAAGGAAGAATGAGCTTAAGAATTTCTAACTGCAACAAAAAAGAGCATCCGCACTGTATCCCTCCCCATCCCCTAGTGCCGGCCTTTGGACGTCTTAAAAGAGAAGTCTTAAGGACACATCTGTATCGTAATTGCCTGAGCATTCGCGACAATCTTCTGGTGTCGTAGTAGAAAAACACACTTCCTACTTCGCCTAAATTGCTTGGATGTAATGCCAACGAACAAAGTTTTGCTCTCGCATTGGATTTCTGTTGCTTTTGATGGAATACTTTTCCCCTGGGGTTCACCGCTTTCACTATAGTCTTCAGAACAGACGGCAATACACCCCCACGTAAAACACCAATTTCACGGCAATTAACTGCAATTAGCGAAAGAGAGGGGCGGTACAGGAAATAAGTCGAACGAGACAGATATGAACTTAGAAAGTCGGGGGAAGGTGTTGCATGAAAAACTGTGTTTGGCTTACAGATCATTTGGCACGTAGGGACGTAGGTTTCGTTTAATATGTTATGGGGTAAACAAATTGTCTTTTCAGTATAACAATTTTCTTTCATACGCATGGTGCAACACAAAAAATTTGAATTTATTTTTGAGAATTAGCATGACGCCTACCGGCCCAGAGTACAGCTGCCCAGTTCGCGCCTGCTGCCGCCTCCGGAACCTGGCTCCCGGGTTCTTCGCATCTGTTGATCCCCGCCTGGAGCGTCCCAGCTGTAAAATACATGTACCTCTGCGTTTTGGAAAAACAAAAGATGAGATGCCGATCCTTAAAATTAACCACTTCTTGTGACCGCAGGTACGAAAATCTTGAACTTCGCTTAAACACTAACTGGAGGAACAAGCTTCACGTGATTGTCTGCATTCTGAGTGTTTTATTGAATGGTTGCTCATTAGTTCGTAGTTGACTGGAGAACAGAGAACGTGAAACCTTTGTTGTGCGTTGTCAAGTGATAATAGTGGAAATATATCATTCTAAATATTTTGCAAAGAGAAAGTGCATTGTTTTCCGAAGGCACTATGCAGATGAAGAATGCAACATAAATAGTTAACTCACAAAAAGAAAATGATTTGCTGAAATGGAAAGGGTATTTATTTTGCCATAACAGAGTGCGAGGTGATTTACGGTATTGTCACTGTATTGAAAGAAATTATGGAAATTGTACTGGCTTTGCTAGTACTATTCTTATTGGAGATGAACACAGGATGCGCAATGAGAAACCACATAATCATGCTCCAAGACCGGAGAAAAGTCATGTTGCTGTTGCAAGAGCGCAAATAAAAGAACGAGCGAGAAATACGGACGAAGCCCCTGCACAAATTATTCAAACAGTGACAACGTCAATGGCTACAGTAAATGCAGCTTACATGCCTAATATGGATGCACTAAGGCAAGTTGTAAAAAAGAGAAGACATGCCTGCGGAGCCTACGACTTCAGAACGGATCGATGCCCCAATAAATTTACAGGAGAAGATGGTGCAAAATTTCTTGGCGGAGATAGCGCATTTGGACATCAAAGAATTATTTTATTTTTAACAGAGAATAATTTACGAAAGCTTAAAGAAGCATCCCTCTGGATTATGGATGGGACATTTCAAACTTGTCCAACCCTTTTTAAGCAAATATGTTCCATTCATGCTATGGTTGAAACGAATCCAGAGATGCACAGACTTGTCCCACTAGTTTATGGGTTACTTTCCAGCAAGTATAAAGAATATAATACTATTATGCAGTACTTTTGTAGGATTTACAAGACTATGCATCAGACTATGATATTCAGCTTGCACCACAATATACGCATAATAATAGATTTTGAAATAGCTACCGTTATAATGATGCTAAAAAGGAATTTGGAAGCAGCACACACAAATGTTGTTGGTTTCATCTCGGAAAAAAATGTGCTGAGGAATATCCGTCCTCTGGCATTGCCTTGGAATATAGGGAAAACAGTGAGTTTGCTCTCAAAGTCAGACATTTGCAAGCACTCGCATTTTTTTCATCTGATGAAATTCCAGCTGCTTTTGAAGAAGTGAAATCAATTTTACTAGAATATGCAGATTCTGTAGTTCAGTGGTTTGAGGAAAATTATGTTCTTGGAAAATTTCGTGGAAGCAGAAGAAACAATCCGAGCAGAAGCCCTCCGCTGTTCCCGCCAACAATTTGGTCAGTAAGTGAAAACAATTTATTTGGCTTTCCCAGAACACAAAACGAACTTGAAAGATTAGACACGCTGGAATACAATTCTGTGAGAGAAAAAACTGTGACTGTACGAAATAATCAGTGAAATTGCGAAAGAGCAGAGAACAACTATGGCTAAAATCGAAAGAGGAATAGCACAGATTCCAACAAATCCACCCAGAAGAGAAACGCTGGCAAGATAAAAAGGAATTCGAACTTCTTTGGTGCACAGAGACAATATGTTAACATGCTGGACTTTTTAAGAGGAATTTCATATAATTCTACCCTTTACTAAAATGTGCTGGTATTTCTCACTAATTGAATTATACCTTTTACTAACTTGTATTTGAATTTTTCAAGAATGTAAAACACAACGCAAAATTAAAAAAGACAAAATTTTCAAAATAGCATGTCAAAAACATAAAATGTCAAAAAGTAATCCAAAATGTGAAACAAATAAAAATTCAAAATGCAATCCAAAATGTGAAACAAATAAAAATTCAAAATGCAATCACAAGTCACAAGCATTACAAAAATGCGAAACTCTATGTAACAAGTACAACACAAAATAAAACAAATGCCAAAAAAAATGCATACGCTTTGTAAAATGTACAAAACAAAATAAAAGCCATATTCATAAGGATTTCATGACAAGTCAAGTTAAAAATGAGCTTTTGCTCAGACTTCAAATAATAATTACTAGCCTCTACACCTTTTTAAGTCTTTAATAAGTGCAACATCATTAACCTGACTTGTCATCAAACATTATCAATATGACCATAGCATACAATCACTTAAAAGACTTCTTAATGGATGAATTGAGGAATCACCAAGTTCAGCGGGTGAAAGTTAATGGCTGTTTTAGTTTTGTACTCGAGTAAATGCGCAACACAGTAAACTTGACTTTCTCTGAAAATTTTATGTATATGAGCACGGTTGATTGAAAACTGATAAAAAGGCTTAAGGCCTGTTTATTAATTTTTGTGCCTCAGTCAAAACGCAGTACCATAACCTTGGCATGTTATCGAAACCTTATGAATATGTCGGACTAAAAATTCCTAAAACGCCCAAGGTCTTGTAACTAAAGTTTTGTGACAGGGTAAAACTGCAACATTAATAACTTGACATGTTATGTTAACGTTGTGAATATGAGCACGGCGGATTAAAGAATTCAACAAATAGCCTTTGGGATTAATGTGTTGTAGCTGAGTAAAAATGTAACATTATCTTGATTTTCTATATAAACCAAACTACGTGCTGAAATGGCCCAACTATATATACGTATACTTCAACCATATACCGACGCGCTGACAAGGTGAAAACAAAAGTGCAATTTTGTACGGTCCCCTAACATTTTATGGCCAGCCTACATGGAAGTGGACACGTTGATATCAAAAACATACTTTTTGTACGGTCCACAACAAACAGCAATGGACACGTCGCAATCTTTTTTTTTTTTTTGGGGGGGGGGGGGGTGTTAACGACCACCGTGATCAATTCAGTGGGCTATAAGCAGTCGGACGTTCCCAATTTTGGGCCACTGGTTCCTGGGAAGGGGAACAGCCAGTGCCAGAAGTCAAGCACAACGTCCATGATTCACCGGGATTTGAACCAGGATCCTTCTCGACAAGTGGTCAGAAGCCAGCGCCTAGATCACTCCGCCGTCGTAGCGGCACACGTTGAAATGTATTTTTCATACGGCCCCAAACAAACGCTCTTATGAACATACTAGATTGAGCTGGATGCAAATAAATCATTAATATAATTTGTACTAGCAGGGATACCAGTTATTTGCCAGGTACATATTACTATTTGTGGAATCACCAAGTTCAGCGGGTGAAAGTTAATGAATGAAAAAGATATTCCTGCAATTTTCCAGTAAACTTATTTTAAATTTTTTGATTTAGTTAATTTAATTTTGCGAAACAAAAAAAGAAAGAAAAAGGAATGGGAATACTTATCTTATAGGAGACATCTATAGAACTGCCGTACATCTGGCGTGTGCTTCTGTGAATCCCGCGACACAGAAATGCAATGTACCTATGTGATGTCGCATGCATACGACTTCACATTGGCATTGATCATCTTTTTCTTACCGTTTTGAATTTTGAATATCTGGAACTCTCTGTTTACATTACATTATATTTCTTTCTGATAAGCCTCTCGTTGGTAGTGAAAGCTAAACTATATAGATTTGTGTTTTTAACACACCATTAAACGCATATTTTTGCACTTTATTGTTATCTACAGTCCCTAACTTAGACCGTAGGTTGGTTAGTTGGTTGGTTGGTTGATGGTTTATGGTGCAAGGCCCTCAAAGGGCCAAAGAGCGCCTTAGAACGTAGATAGGGTATTCTTAAGAGTAAAAAACGGAACTTTTTACGAAAATTTTGCATGGGGCTACCTTGACCCGGGCCCCGACCCCTTCCACAAACCGTCTACCGTTCAAGTTAGATAACCATAAGTAGTATACCAAATCTGGTTGTCCTAAATTGAAAACTGTAGATTTTACGAAATTTTTATGAGGAGGGGCTCTCACCCCGGGGTTCCAACCCCTTCCAAAAACCGTCTAGCGTCTAAATTAGAGTTTCATGATAGCAAATTTGGTGGTTCTGAATTGAAAACTGTAGTTTTTAAGAAAATGTTGTATGTCTGTGTGTGTGTGTGGGGGGGGGCTCCGACCCCCAGGGCCTTGACCCGTCCCAAAAACCGTCGACCGTCTAAGTTAAAGTACCATGAGATAGTATATAAAATTTGGTGGTTCTAAATTGAAAACTAGATTTTGCAATTTTTTTATGAAAGGGGTCCTTATCCCCTTCACAAAAAAATCTGCAACCCCTTCCAAAATCGTCTAGCGTCTAAGTTAGAGTACCATGAGATAGTATACCAGATCTGGTGGTTCTGAATTGAAAACAACTTTAGTTTTTCAGAAAATTTTGTATGTAGGGGGCTCTGACTCCCCGGCCCTTGACACGTTCCAAAAGCGGTCTACCGTTGAAGTTAGAATACCATGAGATAGTATACCAAATCTGGTAGTTCTAAATTGAAAACTGTAGATTTTACGCGGCATTTTTATGGGGGGGGGGCTCTTACCCCTGGGCTCCAACCCCTTCCAAAAACCGCCTAGCGTCTAAGTTAGAGTACCATGAGATAGTATACCAGATTTGGTGGTTCTGAATTGAAAACTGTAGTTTTTAAGAGAATTTTCTATGTGGGGGGCTCTGACCCCACGGGCCTTTACCCGTTCCAGAAACGGTCTGTCGTCTAAGTTAGAGTACCATGAGATAGTATACCAAATTTGGTGGTTCTAAATTGAAAACTGTAGATCTTCAACAACGCTTCCCCGCTCTTATTCCACCTCCTCAGGAGGCAAGTGCTATCATTCGGAGACGCTTCCTAGCACGGTTAACCACTCGCCTCCAAATGGAGCACTCTCGTGCTGCCTCAACAAACACCGATAGCGTTTTTCAATCCACTTGGGCCCAATCGGCTGGGTGGTTCCATATCCACAATTTGCAGTTACATCTCAACCTATAAGTGGGATTTTTGTTGTCGCCCACGTTCACTGTAACAAATCATGTTTTTACGTATTAATTTTGGTGCTTCGCTATTTGTGATTTTTCTGTTTTAATGTGCCATTGAAGATAGCTCAATATGTTTCCCATGTTCTCTTCGATAATGTTGGGTTTTATGTTGTTGTATATAATTCTTCCTTCTGCACAGTTTACTGCCCACGCAATGTCCCCTTCATTATGTTGAATATTTTTTTAAAATATTAGTCACTGTGTGTATAATTTAATGCAACAAGATGCCCTTCTGAGTACATTTAGCGTTATTTCCCCTTGTCACTGAATACTTCTGTACATATGTTGTAAATTTTGAATGTAGCATCACTGTTGCATTTCTGTGAATTAGTACCTAATGTTTAATCTTTAGTATGGTAGTAATGCTTAATTGGAATTTGTGCATAGTATAGAATCATGTCTTGCCCTGTCTACAATACTGTAGGTAAACATTTTCGTTTGTATCGCTCGTGCTTTATTGTCTGCCTCTCCTTCGCCCTACGTGGCGAAATATTTTTTTATGATTTTAACAATATTTTGTTTTACGTTTCACTGGAACTTTCCAGCTGATGTATATACCGCTGTATTTATTGGCAGAATTCCATTGTCATGTACATAGAAATGTTATTTTACTGAAGAATAAAGGCAATTTTGAAATGTAGATTTTACGAAAAAGTTTTTATTCAGGGGGTGGTCTGACCCCCGGGCTCTAACCCCTTCCAAAACCCGTCTAGCGTCTAAGTTAGAGTACCATGAGATAGTATACCAGATTTGGTGGTTCTGAATTGAAAACTGTAGTTTTTAAGAAAATTTTGTATGTGGGGGTGCTCTGACCCACCGGGCCTTGACCCGTTCCAAAAACGGTCTGCCGTCTAAGTTAGAGTACCATAAGATAGTATACCAAATTTGGTGGTCTCAGACCCTGCGGGCTCCAACCCCTTCTAAAAACCGTCTAGCGTCTAAGTTAGAGTACCATGAGATAGTATACCAAATTTGGTGGTTCTAAATAGGAATGGTTTTTTTTTTTGTAAAGTTACCCTCCTGGGTCCGTTTAGCGTATTTCTCTCTTGTCACTGCATAATTCTGTGCATATAATAAGTATTTGTGCATAATTGTTTCTACCATTTCTGTCATATTTCTAAATACTGTTGCACCTGTTAGTTCCCTCTCACCCATGGTCTTTTATGTGAATTAGTACCTTGTGCATATTTAATCTTGAGTATGGTGTAATACTTAATTGGAATTTGTGAATAGTATAGCATCATGTCTTTTCTTGTCTACAATACTGTAGTATACATTTTCATTTGCATCGCTCGTGCTTTATTGTCTGCCTCTCCATCGCCCTTCGGGGCGAATTAATTTTATGATTTTAACAATATTTTGTTTTACGTTTCACTGGAACTTTCCAGTTGTTGTATATACCACTGTATTTATTGGCAGAATTCTTCTGTCATGTACATAGAAATGCTATTTTTATTTGAAGAATAAAGACAATTTTGAAATGTAGATTTTACGAAAAAGTGTTTATTCGGGGGGGTCTGACCCCGGGCTCCAACCCCTTCCAAAAACCGTCTAGCGTCTAAGTTAGAGTACCATGAGATAGTATACCAGATTAGGTGGTTCTGAATTGAAAACTGTAGTTTTTAAGAAAATTTTGTATGTGGGGGGCTCCGACCCTCCGGGCCTTGACCCGATCCAAAAACGGTCTGCCGTCTAAGTTAGAGTACCATGAGATAGTATACCAGATTTGGTGGTTCTGAATTGAAAACTGTAGTTTTTAAGAAAATTTTGTATGTGGGGGTGCTCTGACCCCCGGGCCTTGACCCGTTCCAAAAACGGTCTGCCGTCTAAGTTAGAGTACCATAAGATAGTATACCAAATTTGGTGGTCTCAGACCCTGCGGGCTCCAACCCCTTCTAAAAACCGTCTAGCGTCTAAGTTAGAGTACCATGAGATAGTATACCAAATTTGGTGGTTCTAAATAGAAAACTGCAGATTTTACGAAAAAGTGTTTATTCAGGGGGGTCTGACCCCCGGGCTCCAACCCCTTCCAAAAACCGTCTAGCGTCTAAGTTAGAGTACCATGAGATAGTATACCAGATTAGGTGGTTCTGAATTGAAAACTGTAGTTTTTAAGAACATTTTGTATGTGGGGGCTCTGACCCCCGGGCCTTGACCCGTTCCAAAAACGGTCTGCCGTCTAAGTTAGAGTACCATAAGATAGTATACCAAATATGGTGGTTCTAAGATGAAAACTGTAGATTTTACGAAATTTTTTATGAGGGGGGGGGCTCCGACCCCGCGGGCTCCAACCCCTTCCAAAAACCGTCTAGCGTCTAAGTTAGAGTACCATAAGATAGTATAAAAAATTTGGTGGTTCTAAGATGAAAACTGTAGATTTTACGAAATTTTTTATGAGGAGGGGGGCTCCGACCCTGCGGGCTCCAACCCCTTCCAAAAACCGTCTAGCGTCTAAGTTAGAGTACCATAAGATAGTATAAAAAATTTGGTGGTTCTAAGATGAAAACTATAGATTTTACGAAATTTTTTATGAGGGGGGGGGGTGCTCCGACCCCGCGGGCTCCAACCCCTACCAAAAACCGTCTAGCGTCTAAGTTAGAGTTTCATGATACCAAATTTGATGGTTCTGAAATGAAAACTAGATTTTACGAAAAAAAATTATGTATGGGGGGGGGGGGCTCTGACTCCCCGGGCCTTGACCCGTTCCAAAAACCGACAACCGTCTAAGTTAGAGTACTATGAGATAGGATACCTGATTTGGTGGTTCTGAATTGAAAACTGACCAACCGGGCCCCTGACCCGTTCCAAAAACCGTCTACCGTCTAAGTTAGAGTACCATGAGATAATATACCAAATTTGGTAGTTCTAAATTGAAAACTATATTTTACGGCAATTCTGTAGGGGGGCTCTAACCCCCCTCTCCAACCGCTACCCAAAACCGTCTACAATCTAAGTTAGAATACCACGAGATAGTATACCAGATTTGGTGGTTCTGAATAGAAAACTGTAGATTTTTCGAAAATTTTGTGTATAGGAGGCTCTGACCAACCGGGCCCTGCCCCGTTCCAAAAACCGTTTACCGTCTAATATTTTTAGTGCCAAAGAAAAACGTAATATTCCTATCCTGTCTGCGTGTCCAAACTTCATAAATTTGATCAGGGAGCAAGACGTTCGAAATCGTACGTTTTCCTGCATTCGTTTTGTATGTAACCAAAATCTGTAAACGCGACGAATTGACGTAGTCGACGAATTGACGCGCGACGAATCGTCGTGGTCGACGAATTGACGCGCGACGAATTGACGTAGGCGACGAATTGACGTAGAACCCTCGTCTAATGACGCTGATTGCATCGCTTGTCATCATCTTCAAATTTTTGTCGGGTACAATAATGCTCAAAGATACCGAACCATCAACTCAAAGCCTCGTATGCTTCTTTTGAACTTTTGTCTCATTCTTGTACGCGCACTTCGTTGAAACATTTAAGACACACACCACTACAGTCAGTTGAACGCCTTTTTGTCGGCCTTTAATGATCAAAATGGTTCACTAGAACAGGAAACCAGTGTCAGAAAGAGAAGCTACGACGACGTACATAACAGACCATGACGAGCTTCAATCAAACTGAGAAAAGACTGAATCGTTCGGGTGGATCGACCTTCACTAACAAAGGAAATCGAAGAGTAAAGGATTGCACAACATTGTGGCGGCTAATACCTCTTACCGTGGGAAAAAGATCGTGAAGGAAACTGTCAGACCTAGATGGGGAGGGGGAAGGAGAATTATTGAAGCAAAACGCAAAGATGATGTGAAAACGGTCCTTTTGTGTCTCTCCTTCAGTTCTGGTAGGTAACAAAATGCACTAGTGACACATATGGATAAACTGTGTTTATTCGTTTTCTTTACGCAATATATAAAGATCTCAATAACGGATATGCTTGAGCGCACTGATACGCACAGATATTACACATATAACTTAACGTTACCCAGAGGAGTGTTTTAATTTCCTGCTGTAAACTATCAGAAGTTAAATTCATTGGCAGATTTTTATGTGTTAATAAGTTTCCCTGACACAGATCAACAGCTGAAAGAATAACATACGGTAGCTCTTGTTAGCTGAGAAAGTACTACGAAAGTGTTCATTTAACAGGATGCGTAGCTACCACAGTGGGAATGGGGAAAAGGGGGATGCGCTGCGATGGAATTTCGACGTTTATGATAAATATCATGTCGTAAAGATTTTAAAAACAAACACAGCTGCAACGAGTCAGCGCTATACAAAGCGTTCGTGTGTACTATTGTAATGTTTTTCGTTTAAAATGTCACTACTTAAAACATTATTATCGTATTATCTGTTAGTTGAACTCATAGCACTGTGACTTCGACGTCTTAGCTAGCACACAAAAATCAATTATACACTGAGCTAAATTAGACGACCTAACGGCCAGAAAAGCGTCGATTTCAACTTACAAAAATTACTGTCCTTTATTATCCAAATACCTAAGGTCAAATAGGCATCTACGAAAATCATCAACCGCACAATAACGACAATCTCTACTTTTCAATGAAAACCACAACTTCTTTATATATATCAGAAAGTCGTGAAAGTACAACGTAACACAACATTACACAACATCGCCACAATTTTTCGCTACTTGCTTCAACATTGTATCTCTCGTTCTCATCTTTCAACACGCACACGTCACACATCCTGACCTCAAGATTATTGCCAACATTATTCCGTGAGCGAGAAAATATTACGTTAAGGCTGAAAACACGCTTAAAGAGAATGAACACAAATTTAGAGAAAAAAAAAACAACAACTAAAAATGAAGGTTAAATTAGAGTATATGTCACACTGTGACGTTACTGTAATTTAACTTTCCTTTTTGGTTCCTGCTATTTTATGTAAATTTTAGTTCATTCTCTTCAAGCAGTGTCAAATTTAAAGCTACATTTTCTCTCTCGCTGAATTTTGGTTTGGCAACCTGACACTAGGTCAAAGGATAAATGACGTATATTAACGAGACTGATAAGGGTGACATTTACAATTTTGTGAGGGTTCTCGATAGAAGACGGCTAGAGCGTGAGATCTTTGTAACTGCTTTGGAGAGAGACGTTAAGAGAGGCTATCTTGGATATTATGAGTTTAGAGATTGATCTTATCGTATAGGTTGATTAATTCTTTCACGGTGAATGTTACGCTTCGTTGATATTGAAGTCTTAATGTGCAACTGAGTTAATGTGACTTGGATATTATTTGGATAATTCGAGTACTGGATTACTCAGCTATTGAAACAACCATTGAGTAAGTACTCGTACGATCAAAGTGATTTCGGCAACTGATGTTGTGCTAACGTATGTGTCCGAGTTGGATCTAATAAACAGTTAATACCCATAAGTAAAAGACTTGTTGCTTTAGAGCACTAAGTGCATAATTAAGCTCTCTGGAGCACGACTTAACATTACGGAACGTTTCAGTACGAAGGGTATTTACTTTGAAGTAATGCTAATGCTTTGGTGCAACAGACTATTAACAGATATCTGCAACCCATTACACAAAAAAACATTACAATAACCTTAAAAGATGATGCTGAAACGTTACAATATGAAGGAAATAAACACTGCTAACACGTTGATGGATAAGTAACTAATAAGGCTACTGCATGGGTTTGCAGTTCTTTTTCCATTCCCAAGATGAAAAAAAAAAAAAAAAAAACCCCAAAAAAGCCAGGTAGGCTCAGTTTTGATTGAGCAGTCAGTTCGGAACGTAGGACTACCACTTGCAGATCGGAGAGTTGAAATGAGCTAGTAGAGTATGGTTTCAAAGCGTTTATTTAATTTGTTATTGCCAACACAGGTCTATGATATGAAAAGTAGCTTACATGATTTTTACAAATAATGCTGGATAACATTGCGAACACAAAGCAGCTCGATACACGAATTACCCAACGTGGTGCTGTCTTCTTGGGCTTCTTACATTCCTCATCACTTGCTCTTTCTTGCTCTCGTTTTGATTTTCTCCACTTTTGCTAGCGTTCATTCTGCAAATTCCACGGCATTGTCGAAAATGTTAACCCCTTCACAGGAAAACACTTTTTAAAAATTTTAGTTTAAACTACTATGATATGTTTTTTTATATATTTGAATAGATCTCGTCGAGAGCTTTAAAACGATGCCACGCACAGGGAGCGAGGGGAGCGTTGAGTGCACGATGCATTGTGCAGTACGCAAATTGGACTCCATGTTGTTCACGAATATGCTAATACGATTAGTGTGCTATACGTATTTTTAACGCTATAATGATTTAAATTGGGACCTATTTTTGTCACAGGCGGTCGGCCGTATTTCGCCTCATACTATCCGCGGAGTTAGAAAAACAGTTTCCTAAATTCGTTGGATGACCACGCCCTTTATTGAAGACTTAACTTTCACTGGTACTTCCATAGGATTTAAGTATACTTGATGTAAACAGAATGTTCACCACCCACTTGAATCGCAGAACCACAGCTTTTCTAAGATTACAACGTTGCTTATCAACAGTAATAATTCTCTTCACAAGATTCGCCACTACTGGTGCCAGTGAAACGAAATCTGCGTTTTTCATTTCCACTACGATGAATGGTTTCTTTTGTCTGCTTTGTCGTATCAGTTCCGCCCATTTTGAAAGAGTGTACACTGCTTGTGTCCTTCTTTTGCGTTTTTTTTTTTTTTTTTTAGTTTCTCTACGAGTCTAAAATCTCGGTCGCAAGGCATGAATGTATATCCAGGTACAAAAAATCGATGTTCAATGGTAGCAAGGTATTTCTTGTCCAAGAGGTACAACCAAAGCCCCAGGATGATGTAATTTTTGTT
This sequence comes from Macrothele yani, assembly GCA_039090855.1. Taxonomy (NCBI): domain Eukaryota; kingdom Metazoa; phylum Arthropoda; class Arachnida; order Araneae; family Macrothelidae; genus Macrothele; species Macrothele yani. Next base: position 96,214,930 of record CM076992.1, on the reverse strand, counting down.
CTGTTCAACACACAAATCAGAGTATACGATTAAGGAACGGTGATGATCTTGTTTGAGATGCTTCAGTGCCTTTAAAACACAACTTCATCAGCTGTTCTTGGTTGGTTGGTTGGTTGTTTGATTTTTATGGCGCAAGGGCCATGGTTAGCCAAAGAGCGCCAGAAACAAGACAAACAAATAGTATTAAAAGTGTGGTAAAAAGCTTAAAATCTGACTGATCATGTAAAACTGAAAAATGAGAACGATGGAAGGGCTAAAAAAGATAATGGAACAAACAGTATTAAAAACATGATACAATGATTAAAATCTAGCTGATTCAGTAAAACTGAGAAATGAGGATGATGATAAGGCTAAAATCTAGATACGTTTAAAATAGTCAATTTCTTTAAAAAATGAAAACACGGCAACAGAGTCACAGTGGTCATTGAGAAGCCGCTGCAGTGTAGCGGCGTCCTCGGTCAACAAATGAAAATGAAAGAAATGAAAACGTACATCACGAAAACGAACACAGGTACACAGAAGATGAGTGACAGTGAGTCGGCAGTTGCACGTCTCACACATCGGCGCAGTGTCGCCACACAGCAAAAAGCGGTGAGTGAAACGACAATGCCCAATGCGGAGACGCGCAAGCACCACTTCCTCCCTACGGTTCCGACGATATGAGGATTTCCAGACTTCAAGATTAGGTTTAATACGATGCAGTTTATTTTCCACCTGTTGGTCCCACAGACCTTGCCACGTTCGCTTAATATGGTCGCGTACCAGAAAGCGGAAATCCCGGTGAAACAGTGGCAAGGGTGTGACGACCAAAGAGGAAGCAGATCTAGCAGCCGCATCAGCACACTCGTTACCCGAGATTCCAACATGCCCAGGAATCCAGCAAAACTAAACTTGAAAACCGGCCCCGAGCAAACGACGAAGTAACTGTCTCACATTCACGAGAAAAGGATGGTCAAGGCAATCTGCAGATGACAAAGACTGCAAGACACTCAAGGAATCCGTATAGACCATAGCACGATTATGAGAACTCGACTGAACATGGAGAAGAGCGAGATACACAGCATGCATCTCCGCTGAAAACACCGTGGCCTCAGCTGGGATCCGCGCTACTGAAACGTCATCTACACAGACAGCCGCGGATCCAACGACTCCATGCATTTTGGAGCCATCAGTAAAAATAGGAGTGTAATCAAAATTTAGGTCACGGTGCTCAGCGAAGAGCTGCTGGTACACTGACGCAGTGATTGAGGATTTATCGAAAGATGTAAAGGTGGTATCAACCATGACACCAAGTGGGTGCCATGGCGGATCCCCAAAGCCCCTGGTCTCTCCAACAAGTGACAAGTCGAGCCCTACATCACGGGCTACGGCCGCCATACGAAGACCGAAGGTTGAAATGCACGAGGGCCGGTTCCCGAATAAACGAGCATGCTGGGGATGAAAAACTGCATCGTATAAAGGATGGCCTGGAAGAGATCTAAGTTTCAGGTAGAATTGAATAGACAGCTGCAGACGGCGTAATTCAAGCGATGGTTCGTTCGCGTCAGCGTAAAGGCTGGGAATCGGAGATGTTCGAAATGCTCCCGAACAAAGACGCAGTGCTTGATGGTGAATAGTGTCCAAAGGCCGGAGAACGGAACGACGAGCAGAGCCATACACGATACAACCATAATCCAGTTTCGACCGGATTAAGGAATGGTAAATACGAATCAAGGACGTCCTGTCTGCGCCCCACGAGACTCTCGAAAGGATCTTAAGAATGGATAGAGCCCGCAGACAGGAAATCTTGAGCCGCCGAACGGGCGCACGGAACGTAAGCGCACGGTCGACGGTCAGACCAAGGAAATGATCGATGGTCTCCGGCAAAACTGGTATAGCTGCACGGTCTAAAAACAGCTCTGGGTCAGGATGGAGGCCACGCCTCCGGCAGAAATGGACACACGCTGTCTTGTCGGGAGAAAGAACGAAACCATTGCTATTCGCCGTTTTAAAGATCTGATTAATTGCAGACTGCAACTGCCTTTCAATAAAATGCATGCTTGATGACGAGCAGAAAATGTGCAAGTCATCAACATAGACAGTAGCCGAAACCGCAGGAGGAAGATTTGTAAGGAGACAATTAATGCGAAGGATGAACAATGTGACAGATAAAATGCAACCTGGAGGAACACCTTGTTCTTGATGGAATGTTGCCGATAGCGTCGTACCCAGGCGCACCTGGAACACCCGATTGCGAAGAAAATTTAAAATAAATGTCGGAAGATTTCCTCGCAATCCGCATGCGTGGAGGTCACGGATAATACCATGCCGCCACGCTCGATCATAAGCTTTTTCAATATCAAAAAATACAGAAACCAGGTGCTGCCTACGCAAGAACGCCTCGCGCACAGATGTCTCAAGGTGCAGGAGGTGATCGTGAGGTGAACGATGACGGCGAAAGCCGCTTTGTGATGGTGAAAGTACTTGATGAAATTCTAAAAAATGAACTAACTGGGAATTAACCATGCGTTCAAGGACTTTACACAGACAGCTAGTGAGAGCAATTGGACGATAACTAGAGGGAGACTTGGGATCCTTGCCAGGTTTGGGAAAAGGCAGAACAACTGCTTTTCGCCAAGACTCCGGGAAACTGTGCTCCGACCAAATACGATTGTAAAGGATTAAGATATTCTCGAGAGACGACTGCGAGAGATGACGGAGCATGTCATAATGGATGCCATCGGGACCGACCGATGTAGCGCCGGACCGATGCAGAGCCACATTGAGTTCAACCATGCTGAAGGGGGAGTTATATCCCGTGTCGAGAAAAGGCGCAAAGGAGATTCTCTGGCGTTCCGCAGTGGATTTCATTCTTTGAAAAGAAGTAGGATACGCCAGGTCACTCGACACGGAGGCAAACGCCTCCCCTAAACAATCAGCAATCTCCCCGACTCCAGCATATGTGCAGCCGTTGCTCTCGAGAATGGAGATCTGGTGAGAGCTGTAGTTACCCCGGATCTTTCGAATCTTTTCCCACACACTTTTCGAACTGGCACGTGAAGTGAGAGATGACACATACTGGATCCAAGACTCCCTCTTGCTACGTCGACGCACCAACCGAGCATAGGATTTTGCTCGTTTGAATTTAACGAGATTAGCATCGGTCGGATAACGCCGAAACGTAGACCAGGCCTTATGTTGAGCTCTCCTAGCCGCTGCGCATTCAGGGGTCCACCAAGGCTTCGGACTTCTGGAGAGTGTCGTCGATGTTTTTGGGATAGAAAGATCAGCTGCCTGAAGAATACAATTTGTGACTTCAAGAACCGCTGCGTCGATTGACTCTTGGGTCACCATTGCAGAAGAGATCAAAGCTGACGGCGTGAAGACTTCCCATCTCGCACGCTCCATCCTCCAACGAGGAGGGCGGGAGGCAAAGTTGGCATGTTGGCATGTTGGCATGATGCGAGAGCAAAATCGGATAATGGTCGCTCCCGTGGAGGTCGTTACACACCGTCCACGACCAGTCAGCAATAATTGATGGTGATCCCAAGGTCAAATCGATCGCACTGAAGGATCGTGTCGGTTCATGGAAGTACGTGTCAGCACCGGTGTTAAAAAGGCACAAAGAGGCCGAGGACAGAAGAGACTCTATGCGACGACCTCTCGTGCTGATGCTGACACTACCCCACAAATGATGATGGGCATTGAAGTCACCTAGTATTAGAAAGGGTGAAGGCAGCTGATCAACCAATCTCTCCAGTACCGAGACGCTCACGTTCTCGTCCGGCGGCAGATAGACACTGCAGACAGTAAGAGGTACAGGCATAGAAATACGAACCGCCACGGCCTGCACAGTTGTGGAAACCGCGACGGAAGATACCGGAACCCTGTGAGGGACGAGAATAGCGACTCCCCCACAGGCTATATTTCCAGACGAGTTATCTGTCCGAAATGCACTGTAGCCTCGAACTGAAAGCAGGTCCGATGGTTTAAGCTTCGTCTCCTGTAGACAAAGGCACACCGGAGAGTAAAATGAAAGCAGATGTTTCACTTCATCAAAGTTCGTCCGAAAACCTCGACAGTTCCACTGAATGATTGAAGCCATGGTTATAAGTGAAATGAAAATGATCAAACGAAGTCCGGCTCCATCGCCTCTGCTGGGGGTTCCCCCAGATCTGGAGGCGTGTGACCAGGGGCTAAGATGGGAGCATGTTTTGTCCCAAGTGTCTTACCGGGAGACGCACGACGTTGAGTCGTTTCCTGAGATTTTGTAGGAGAAGGAATGCTTTTCTTATCCTGGGCTGTGGTCTTTTTGTTAGAAGAAGTGGCCTGAGTTCCCTTGTTGGTGGTGGGATGAGTCTGCTTCGGCGAAGTGGTGGGTGGCGCTTTCAGACCCCTAGCTCGAGACTGGAGTGCCTCCAGTCCGGCAGCGATGATGTCGTTAACATTGAATGGACATTTAAGGGGGATCTGAATGTCGGTCTGAATGGCAACCGTAGATTTGGCAACCACCACTGAAGCGTATGATCGCCGATCAGATGTAACAGGAACCACTTTTCTTCTGGCCTCAGGATAGGAAATATTTTCCACCGTTTTGATCCTTTGGATTTCCTTCTCCTCCTTCCACTTGGGACAATCTTTGGCTGATGCCGCGTGTGAACCCTTACAGTTCACACAAAACTCGGCCTCGGCCACACATTCCTGCAAAAGATGTTCTGTGGTACCACAGCGTGCACACCTAGGATTGCTCCTGCACGACTGCTGAGAATGGCCATAAGACTGGCACCTAAAACATCTCAAAGGGTTAGGGATGTACGGGCGTACCTCTAGGTGAAGATACCCTGCCTTGATAGACGTAGGCAGCGAAGGGCTATCAAACGTTAAAATGATGTTGCGGGATGGGACGGACTGCCCATTCCGCCTAAAGAGTATACGCCGCACACCCGTAACTTGTTGACTCCTCAGTTCTTCTAATAGTTCTTCCTCAGTACACTCAACGAGGTCCTGAGAGGAGACAACGCCTCGAGATGAATTTAGGTATCCATGGGGTGTTATTTTGACCGGAGTCTCCAGCAGCGTGGTGGTGTTAATAAGTGTGGTACTGTAGGCCACAGTGGACATCTCTACAAGAAGATCTCCAGATTGGAGCTTCTTTACGCTCTTGGGAGAACTTGCTATGGATTGCAGTGCTTTGTTGATCCAAAATGGACTTTTGGCACTCAAAGGCTTTGAAGGGTCCAATGAGTGCACAAAAAAATCTGGCATTCGAGCAATCGGGCACATGCTTTTTAGCGGAAGGAGCTAAGCCTTCCTCAATACCTCTTTTGGTTTTAGGTTCGTGGGAAATTTCATTTAGAGCCATAAAAAGTGTTTAGAATTCATCCGCTGACTTCCCCACCCACAATCGAGCCCAACGAGGGAGAGCCGGAGGTCCGCAAGCCCAAGTGGACGCAGGACACGACTCTAGGGATAGCAAGCGGATATAGCAAGTTGATAGGGCAGACATGCGCTCGGCGAGCACTCAGACTTTCCCATGCCTGGGGAACACCCCTTTGGCATGCCCACCCTATCCCCAGACTCACCCTGTCGTACGAGACGACAAGCCGTTAGAGGTCTAGGCTCCGCCACAGACCTCATTGACTAGGAGTGGGTTAGTTCCCAGCCGCTCGTTTAGGGTGAAGCAGGGGGCAAAGAGGAGTGTTGGCAACTGGCGACAACAACACCCAGGCCTCCAGAAACCTCAGCCTCCAGCATCCCCTTTTCCACCTTACGGGTCACCGCACACCGCAAACGTGCAGGCAGGTCTAGCTAACCAGCTCGGAAAAACAAAGAAAGAAACATGAAATGGAGAAGACAGGAAAGAAAACGAGAAACTAAAATCCTGAGCTGGCGCATAATCACAACCTCAGCAACCTACAACTGAGGCGGGAGCGTGTCAAGTGAAAAAACAAAAAACATAAAAAATGTGAAAATTCACATCTAGTTCATGTCGGCTCGGGCCGTGGGGACGCCATCCCCCAGCGACTGGATGAACAGCTGTCCCTTCGGTGATGTAATCGTACAATACGAAAAAGAAAGATGTTCCGTCACAAGGTCAGCTCGGGCCGTGGGGGCGCCACTCCCCAAATAACCAGAAAACCGGTTATCCCCGTGCGGGGTCAGCTGTTCAGCTGTTCTTGAAGCCACGTCTTCTGACCATACACACATTACTGCCCTCTCATCATTGCAACAGTGAACACTGAAGTTATATGTCCAGAGTTGTCTCTTATAAAATACGTTTTAAGTAGAAATATACGGAGTCTGAAGAGCTTGCTGCAAATCGATATACAAATCCAGTGTGTCACTACTATCCTGTTTTGCATCGTTTGTCGTTTCCTTCAGGCTGTGGTATGCAAGTTCAGCTTTACTCAAATGCAGTTGAAAATCTGCTGATTGAAGATTATTCGCTGCTTTTGCGGAATCACAAGTATTGCATGTGTCACTTGATGGCAGTTTAAAGCCAATATTAACTTCGCTGTTAAACATATTTTGATGAACATGTTGTTTCACAGAGACTTCGCTAGTAATCAGAGTATCAATGTACAAACGATACATTTCTGCAAGTGAATGTACCGGAGTAATGTATGTCCTTTCCGGGTTATACCTTCGACTACAGTGTGAAGTGTATCTTGGAAACATTCGAATAGGCTTTCGTACTTCATCCTTCCTTTCAGAAGTGATTCCGTGGGTTCTGTTGAAATGGATACTTCTTTTTGTCCTGCGGTGGCGTATTAACTGGATCATGTGGAGACATGCGTTCAGACTGAAGAGAACAGGAAGGATGTCGTCTGTCTTCTGCTTCAGAATCTTCACCGTGTTTATTAGCATCTCTCCAAACCGTTCGTAAACGTTTTACAATAACACCATGAAGTAATAAAAAGGCCTTTCTGCACACTTCGATTTCACGATTTTTACTGCCACGAATAAAATACTTGAACGAAATTTTCCTATGGCTTTCTGTTGTAACTTCCCTTTTATTAATGTAAACACGCACGCACTTGTGCGGCCTTAATAGTCCAAAATAAATAAGCATTTTGCTTATTGTAATCTCCAAGGCTGTAAAATTCCATAAATATGTCTTCTCTGTGTTGTACTGAAAGTGTCGAACATTCACAACAACTTCGTTTACAGCACTGATTTGCGTTTTCGAACACTTCAGCAGGTGCAATAGTCTTATTTCGTCGAATATATTCTTGTTCACAGTTTCGTAACCTCTTTCTTTTGTTGTCCTTCCATTTATCAGGATTCCTAGAACTTTTACTGCCCGAAACTTTTACAGTTTCTTCACCACTCACATTTACGTCATATCCCTGTATCTCCATCTTGAAAACACTGACATAACACAACTTCGTCTCACACAACAGCTGTGATTGTTTGCTTGCGCACGTCACAAAAACTCAGAGACACCGTACTATACTCCTAGTGAGCTGCGTGGCATGCGCCCTTCTTCCACTAGAGATTTCACACGTTACTGAAAACACGACATATGAATCTGTTGTGGATGTGCGTGCGCATAGGTCGCATGACTAATTTTTAGTGAAATAGACTCTAGATGTCAGCAGCTATCAGATACATACCTTAACTCAAATTTGACACACATGTGGCATGTGCCCATTTTCCACTGAACCATTCAATTTAGAACCACCAAATTTGGTTTACCATCTCATGGTACCCTAACTTAGACCGTAGACTGTTTTCGAATGGGGTCGGAGCCCGGATAAAGGGGCCCACACACAAAATTTTCGTAAAAAGTTCCATTTTTTAGTTTTAAGAACTGCAACACAATTCAGCACTTCAATACCCGATCTACGGTCTAAGTTAGGGACGGATAACAATGAAGTGTAAAAATATCCGTTTAATGGTGTATTAAAAGCACAAATGAATAAACGTTGGCTTTCACCGCCAACGGGTGGCTTCATCAGGAAGAAATACAATCTACCAACAAGTAATTGGACACCCCTGCAATCGACGATATCTGCGGTCCTGACACACGTCACGGCCGCCGCCGTTAAATATCGTGTGGGAAACAACAACGCAGCCAGTAGCATGCAAGATGCCACGCAGTTCGGAGCTCTCTGATTTCGAGAAAGGTGTAATCGGTATCACAGAAATGTCCGATTCATACGTGACATATCCAGCGAGTTGAAGTACCCAAAATCGACAGTGGCCTACGTGATTGGCAAGTGGAAGATGAAAGGTGACTGTCGGAATGTGCCCCGACCCAGCAGACCCACAAAACTGGGAGTTAGAGACCGACGGGTGCTGGCCAGAGAAATTCGGAAGAACCGCACCAAATCGATGGGCCACATCCGCAAGGAGTTTCAACAGGCATCCGGGATTGTTATTTCGATGAATACCATCCGTAAGGAAGCCTATCTTTTCGGTTATCGTGGACGTGCTGCTGCCCACAAGCCTTTGATCACCAAGTCCAATAGCGCTGCTCAGCTAACGTGGTGCAAAGAACGTCGACAGTGGACCGTTGAACAGTGGAAACAGGTTCTCTGGAGCGACAAATCAAGGTTCACCCTCTACCGTTCGGATGGGAGGGTCTGGGTTTGGCGTCTGCCTGGAGAACGCCTCCTGCCGTAATGTATTGTACCAACTGTGAAGTTCGGCGGCAGTGGAATTATGCTATGGGGGTGTTTATTCTGGTATGGCACGGGACCCTTGGTCGCAATTCTTGGTAGACTCAACGCCGAGACCTACTGCACCATTTTGGATGACCATGCGCTTCCTACGTTGTGGCAGTTTTACGGGGTGGACAATGTCACCTGTCATGTTGCGAGGTCTACCATGGCTTGGTATGGTGACAATGGGGTTAATCGAATGGACTGGCCTGCGCAGAGCCCGGACCTTAACCCTATCGAGCACCTCTGGAACGAGTTGGAGCGTCGACTAAAGGGGTGACCCCACCGTCCAAAATCGGTGAAGGAACTGACCTGTCTTCTCCAAGCCCAGTGGAAGAAAATACCGCTAGCCGTCGTACAACGCCTGGTTGAGAGTACGCCCCGGAGGGTCGCAGCTGTAATCGCCGCTCGTGGAGGCTCCACCAACCATTGAAGGTGAATAAACTTCGTTTTCCTTTGCACTCACAGGTGTCCAATTACTTGTTGGTAGATAGTGTACAATATAATGTAAATAGAGAGTTCCATATATACAAGATTCAAAACGGTAAACAAAAGGATGATTAATGCCAATGTCAAGTCGCATGCACTAGACATGACATAGATACATTGCATTTCAGTGTAGCGGGATTCTCAGAAGCGCACGCCAGATGTACGGCAGTTCCATAGATTTCTCCTAGAAAGTAAGTATTTCCATTCTTCTTCCTTTCTTTTTGTTTCGTAAAAGTAAAAACTACGTCTTTTTTTTTTTTTTCACATTTGCAAGGCATCCCGGCTTCTTTTTTTTTTTGACAGAAATATTACTGCATCAGCCAGTCATTGGCAGTGGCTGGCATTAATTTGGAGGAACCCTGCTTTTCACACGGACAACTCTACTTCGCCTGCTCAAGGGTTAGAAATTCTAAAAATCTACATTTTTGCTCCCAATGGAAAAACCAAAAATACTGTTTACCAAAAAGCAATAACCTAAATGAATTAAAATAAATTTACTGGAAAATTACAGGAATATCTTTTTCATTCATTAACTTTCACACGCTGAACTTGGTGATTCCACGAATAGTAATATTTACGCGGGAAATACCGGGAACCCCTGCTAGTCTTTTAAAAAGCTGGAAGGTTATTTATTATTAACTGTTCATGAACCTCGTGAGCAATGTCCACTGTTCATCATCACCCGAATGGTCCCTTATAAAACCCGCCGGGATTCGGTAAAAGTAAACATGGCATTGTTGCCACTAACAGAAAAAACACCTAACAAAAAAAAAAAAAAAGAAACGTTCACGCCTATTGCTCTGTGTCTGTTGGTTACCCCTCTGCTGCCTGCTGCACTAAATACAAATTGTGTTTTTCCTTATTCCATGGCTTTCGTAAGAGGCCTAGCGGTAAAATCCTTCAAAACGCAGGTCAAAATTCATTAATGGATCACATACCTTAACCATAATATTCACTGTTCTTCCTTTTCTACAACACACTATCACAAAAATTGCAGGCGAAGTTATATTTCCGGTTTTGACGAAAATAAACTATAGTAGTACTCTCGCCACTTGCATAAGAGAAATAAAATTAGGAGCAGCGAGATTTTTTTTTTGGGGGGGGGGGGGGCAGCAATTTTACATAGTTATTTTCCTTAGAGTGCTTTTCCTTTATGTTTCGAACCGCAGAACATAAATTAAATATGTTTCGATTTTTTTATTAGGATGAAGCTTTCTTCCCACTGGCGAAAATCAAAAGAAAATGGCATAATCATTTACCCAAATAATCAGCTTTCTGTGCGAAAATATGACACGAAGAAAATTCATAAGCCAATTTGAAACAAAGACGCTCATTTTATGCATCAGAGAGCGCCCTTAATATGAATTGGATATTTCAGCAACCGCAGTTCGCTTGGTTTGGGTTAAGATTATTCGAGCGCAATTCATTTCGCGCTTCTCGTAGATGGGGTGGGGGGTGTAAAAGTAGTACCGTGCACTGAATGAAAACGTAGTTCCATGAAGGAGAACAAAATTTGAGGTCCATATGTAGCCAAGTTCTCCGCAATGTGCAAACATGACTGGAGGCAGACTTTAGTAACAGGCAGGTTTAATGGTTATGATTTGTACAAAAGGACAAACAACATTTCACATTTCAACACGCAGTTGTAACTAGTACGAAGAACGCGAGTGTATTCGTGGTATTTCTTTGCTATCATACATATTAAGTGTAACAATGATATTTATTTAGCCCCACTAGCCACAACCCGTCAAAAACGATGGGCATATACACTGTCGAGTCACATTATTGGGACCACCTCCTACTTCTGACATCAACAGCGCGTAGCCAATGACAGAATGCGCGTGTCGTGAGCTGGCTTGGAGGGTCTAAGGTGTGCTGGAGTCATTCTGAAAATATATCACTCGTTGCTGTCATGGATAAAAAGGAGCGATTTAACAGATTTGCAAAATGAGATGATTATCGGCTTTCGGGCCAAGGGTGGAATTATTTCTGAAACAGCGCAGTTTGTGAACTGTTCGCGTCCTGAGCGGTTCAAGTGTATCGTGATTGGAGAAATGGCACCATTGCGAATAAGCGATGTTGAAACTGCGGAGCGCCACGTGCCATTGATGTGAGAGGTGAACGTCGGCTGCGAAGGTGCGTGAGGGCCGATTGACACGCTACAGTGGAGCAACTCACTGGCCGAATGAAGGGGGCTACTGGAAGTGTGTCTAAAACGACAGTTCAGCGAACCCTACTGCCTATACGGATGGTCACTTCACCTATGCTGACGAAGGTGCATCCGGCAGAAAAGGCTTACATTTGGACGGCAGTATCGGAATTGAACCTCCGCTGATTGGTAAAGGATTACCTTCTCCGATGAGTCATGTTTTCTGCTTCAAACGGATGGACGTTGGCGTATACGGCAAGAAACATCGGAGAACAAACACTCTTCAACCATTTCTGGAAGAACACAAGCTGGTGGGGGCAGCGTTATGGTCTGGGTAATGTTTTCGTGACATTCTCTGGGTCCACTTATACATGTGGAAGGCACTATGGACCGAATTCGTTACGAATCCATCCTTGCAGACCACGTACACCCATACATGCTGATTGTCTTCCCTGGGGAGGATGGGATCTTCCAGAACGACAATGCGACGTGTCACACAGCTAGAAATGTCAGAGTGGTTGGAAGAGCACGATGAAGACTTCAAAGTACTTCACTGGCCCCCTAATTCCCCAGACTTAAAAACCCAATCAAACATCTGTGGGACCACCTCGATCGTGCTGTTCGCATTATGGATCCTCCACCACACACCCTCCAGCACCTTATTGAGTCAGTCCCAGCCCGTGTAGCTGCTGTGCGCGATGCACACGGCGGTCACTCTAGATATTAGCTGCTGGTCACCATAATGTGACTCGACCGTGTATGAAATTAAGTCAACGACTACTTAATTATCTTTCTGGCAAATCTGCACTGTTTATGTTTAATACACGTCATCACCATTAACGACAACAAATATAAATATTTGTCACGTCACGCTTAGCTTTTCGTGTATTCGGACAGGTGTCAGTGACTGGAAACTGCATCCGGAATAAAAATATGTCAACGTGTGACGCAACAGCTGTATGATGCAGGTTAGCTAAAACGTTTCGTGTTCTTATTATTAGTGGTTTATAATTAAATTAAATGAGTCTTATATACTATCAAATCAATGTATCTAGAAACACAGATAAATAAACAAATACAGGAAAACATGGGTTTGCGTCGAAACAGTTTAAAATATTCAGTTCCACAGTAAGTGAATCGTAGTTCCAAATTAAAGTTACTAAAACGCGTAGATTTTAATTCTGCGTATTTATTGATCCTAACTCTCCAATATGTGCAACAACAAAACAAGTAAAAGGAAATACGTCATTTAATTATTTATAAATCCATACATTTGCTCCTCAAATGCAGTTTATGAGCGGCAAAATAGAACGAATATTCGTGACGAAATTTTTTCCCATTCGTAAGTTGTTGAAACGACTTTAAACGTGTGACGTACCGCAACTCTGACATCATGTCAGAATGGTTTGGATTAGATGAGGTCACAGCATCAGCTATGAAGAACCGGTTTTTGCTGCTATGGCAACAAAGCGCAACATTTACATACGAAATTACAAAAGTAATTATACACGAGAATTACCCAAAGTAACTTTCTGATTGGTGTTTGCATTGTGTATTTGCACTCAAATCATGAGCGTTGTATCTTGAGTGACGGGCATCTATGAGAATCAAGCACTGTGAATTCTACTTGGAGAATCAAAATAATGCATACAAGTTTTATTATGAAATTTTGAATGAACTATTTTATCAGAACAACTGCAACCCACACGACTGCTTTGAAGACACATCATGCACACTTGATTTTTATTTTGTGTATTAATATATGTCATCATCATCATTGTCAACCATTATCAATCCACTGCTGGACGAATGTCTCCCTTCTTAAACAACGATCTGTCTTGTGCCAGTCTCCCCCATGTTACTCCCGCATACTTTTGAATTTCACCCGCACATCTCCCATGTGGTCTTCTTCTGGGACGTTTCCTGCCCCTTGGAATCCAGTCTAAAATTTCAGCTGTCCATCGATGGTCTGTCCTTTTGGCAATATGTCCAGCCCATTGCCATTTCAGGGATTTTACTCTGGTCATGATGTCGTCCACTCTTGTCATTTTTCGGATCCACGAGTTCCTCTTCTTATCTCTCCTGGTTACACCAAGCATGCACCTCTCCATGATTCTTTGAGTTGTCTGCAGTCTTTGTATGTCTCTTTTAGTTAAGGTCCACGTCTCTGCACCATACGTAAGCACTGGAAGGATGCATTGATCAAACACTTTTTTTTCTAAGGCATAATGGCATATTGCTCTTGAAAATTATACTGTTTCTTCCAAACGCTTGCCAGGCAAGTTTTATACGCCGATTAATTTCTTCATCTATATGACCTTCACTCGATATCTGCTGTCTAAGATAAATGTAGGTATTGCAGATATCAAGTGAGGGTCACATTGATGAAGAAATTAATGTATATATTTTTAATCGTTTCGGTGTTTAGAGACACCGTAAGCATTTAAGTCTATAAGGGGTCAACCATCGTAAATTTAGGGCCACTGGTTCCAGGGAAGGTGACAGAGCCAACACCATAGGACAAACACACCGCTCGTACCTCATCTGGTATTCGCACCCGGGCACCAACTCGAACGATCGGCTAAAAGCCCATGCTTCTGACTATTCGGCCTTCAGCCAAAGTTGTGAAGTTTCAAACAGAAAAAATATATTCTTCGGTAAAACGTAATAGGAAATTAATTAGTTATAGGCTCGACGACTTTCCAGGGTATGGAATTTTTATCTTTTGCTCATGGAGCTTCAAGATTTCTAAGTTCTGCATGCAAGCGAAATAATTTTTTCACAATATCATACAATTTTTTGATTCCCTAGCTTTCGAAGGAATCATTGTAGGAGATTCGAAAACAGAATGAAAAATTTATATCGTAATTTTATTTTTATGTGATTTAACGACTAACTCCCTCAGAAACATTGTTAAAAACGTAATAAAATTAGCATATGAAATTTTTTCAGTTCGATTTCAAAACATTTGTCATGAAGGTAAACTGAAAGAAAAATATAATTAGCTACCTTACTCTAATTTCACTGCATGAAAAAAATATGCGCCAGAGAAACGCATTTCTGGGCTGAATGTCACCACACACGAAGCGACAATACCGAGGCTGAACTGAACGGAGAGCCTCAAATAGGTGAAGTCCCTATGAACTGCAAAACAATGTTTTTTGAAAGAGGAAAAAATGTGCGGATTAGAAGCAGGAACAGTATGCCCTAATAGGAAGATCCCAAAAGTACACTGGTGTGCAAAACTTAAGGACGAAGTGGTCAAAGTAAAATAACGCCGTAAATAGCAGCAGCATCCAAACACATATTAACTCAGGAAAGTGTCTGGGAACAGGAGAAACAACACATGCGTCATAATGGAGCATGACGTGAAAACAAAATACGCTCACGCAGTCCAATAGCATCAGTTGAACGGAAGTCACCGGACGGTGTGTATAAGTGTTACAGACGTTCAGTTGTGTTTGTTGTGTGATGAGACGACGAAATGGGCCGTCGAGAACATCTTGGTGATTTTACCAGTGGTTCGATAATTGGGAGACTCGAGGAGGGACGAACAATGCTGAGCGTGGAACAAGAATTCGGTATCTATTTCCAAAACTTGCCTCCCCATCAGGACTGATATATCTACCATCTTCAGCTCAACCTCTTCTGTTTTATTTACACATCAATCAATCACACGTGCACCACGCTTTACCACCAAACTTTTCTACCAGTTTTTGCTGACGTCAGAAATACAACCCGTTCCTATATTTGATCGACCTGATTTATCACTTCAGCGTACTTGGAAAGCTCTCTCCTACTCCCTTTCATCACTTGAAGGCAGTGATCGCCAATGGCTTTTTCTTCATAATCGTTTTCTTTCTCACTACCGACTTCATCAGTTCCAAGTTCTTCCGTCTGATATATGCTCACACTGCAATACAACTGGCTCCGTTCTTCAGGTCGACTCACAGTGTTCTCTTCTCACGCCGCTCTTCTAATTCATGTTCCGAATCACTTCATCTGTTTGCACTACTGTTCACTCTCTCCGAGACTATACGTTCACACAAGCTCATGACCCTACAACTATCGGTCTCTGTGCTTTCATCTTTATCCTCGTCAAATTTGCAATTTACAGCTTCTTTCTTGATCTTGAGTCAAACGCCACTTCTCTTCCAATACATACTGCTCGCCACCGGCTGCTTCTTCATTTCCGTATCCGGATCATCTCCCGACTTCAACTCTAATTTTACAGCTGCTCGTCATACTGGTCTACTCTAAAATGTTCATGCAACCTGGAAGACGAGCACTGGGTGGTTATCTGTGCACCATAACAGTGTTGGTCTCCGGATACATTAACTTCAAGCCTCCAACTACTCTCTGTTTTTGTTTACCTCTTCAAACTTTCTTATATGTGTTACAACAAGGACATTCATGGACTACGTCATGAAAAAATACTGAATACAACATTTTGAACTTCATCTTAGACTGTTGCTACATTAACTGACATCGTATCTTTTTTCATATTGTGTGTATTTATTATCGTATCTTTCTGTGGACTTCGTTTTTCAGCTTCTGTTTTTGTTTTTCATCGCCTGCTTTTATTTTATTTTATTTTATTTTACAAGTGCATTTTATTTACACACGCAGTGTTTCTTGACTATTTTCTCTTGTTTCACAAAACGCCGACAATATCTCTTCAGCTTCCAAGGCACCTTTTGAACTAGGAATTTCTTCTTCCCCATTTCATCTCCGCTAGCAATGTTTTTGTCACAATTTTTGACTTCTAGGACGATCTCAAAATCATTTTCTTTCTCTTTAGTTAACAAACGCGCGTTTATACCCAGCAAAAACAAGTGCTGGGAAACTGCTGGCCACCAGCTGGCAGTGATGGGTCACTGCTGGCTGAAATCTGCCGCTCACGGCCCAGTAGCGGTCCGTTGATGGCAGCGCTATCAGTTGGCGAGCCATTGATGGCACTGCAGCATCGCCGTGAATTGTGGGCCTCCAAGCAAGTGCTACTAGTGGCCCGTTGCTGGCAACCAATGCAACCCCAACAGCAGGTGGAAGCAACGGGACTACGCAGAAGCAATACTTGCTGTGTCTCTCATGGTGCCAGTTAGTTGAAGACGACGCTATCACCATCGTGTTATTTTAGTGGATGTTAAGAAAAAAATCCATATGTAGAGAGGCGAATTAATAACCTAATGAAATTCCACGTCGACGAAGATATCAGATTAAGCCATGAAATACACCCACTCCATTACCATGAATAACAATTCATGGAATGCAGTGGGTGAATAACAAGAAGAAAAAAATTGAAACCGCTTGAAACAAATGTCCTGGAAAACCATTAAAAAAAACGTTTGTTTAAAAAAAAAAAAGAATTATACGCGTACAAATTTTATTAATTATTTGAAAGAAAGAGAGAAGAAAAAAAGCAACGCTATGTGGATATAATGTACTCATCTATGGGTTGAATACACAAGACTGGGAGGAATTAGCTTCTAAAAATAACGAGAAGTAAAATAAAATATCTTTACTCTTTAAAATAAATGTAGCTTCGGACGGCGGAAAGGAAAAAAAAAGGAAAGATACAACATTAAAAATGTAACAGAATGTGACATGAACCAGGGTAAATATATATTAATTCAACAATCTCCTTTCAAGATGACAAGGACAGTACACAACTTCGAAAAGTGACTAAGTATGTACACTCCTTGAAAATGAAAGAAGTTCCCTTAAGGTAAAAAAAAAAAAAACCTATCGTTACGTTGAAAAAATAAATTTATGAGTTATATGAAACTGACTTTTATGAAAAATACCTCGCTATATTGTAAAATGAAAGAGGGAACCATTCGATTACACATTCCGCACGAAGCAGACAGCTTCAAGCACATGCTCGGGCGTGGCAAATTAGTCCAGTCGGTAGAGAGCTTAGCTCCCACTCCGATGGCCCTGGTTCGTATCTACCCAGATCCAAACGGGCGTTTGTCCGGTCTGTTGAGGAAATTTCCCCAGCGCAGTGCTATATTAATTCAGAAGTTTCGTAAGGGTAGGACAAAAAAAAAAAAGTTGTAGCTTTGAGGAACTGCGGTTATCGTTGATTTTTTTTTTTTATGGCTACTACTGGGAAATTGGTGGACAAAATTCGGCAAGCCACCAGTTACCACCACCGGCAAACTAGCGGACCACATTAGGCTAGCCATCATTTCTGGCATGTGCTTGCAGGGCCGCTGAAGGGCCACTTGTGGCACCTACTGCCTGTGATGGACAACTGATGGCCTTGTTGTAGCATATGACAACTGATGGGGTTCCAACTGTTGGCCTGAGCTGCTGGTCCTTCTGTTGGCCGCCCGGACATTTTATTGACGGTTCGGCAGCGGCAACACAGTGCTGGGTCACTGCTGGCAGCCAGCAATGGCCCAGCAAGACTGTTTTTGCTGGTTAGTCATGAATTCGTTTTAATGCTGCAGAACTGAACTGTGAGGTAATCCTTTAATACATTTGCTAAGTGGAAGGTGGTGGTAGTCGTCGTCAGTTTTGTCTGTTGAATCTTGCTTCACAGAAACAAATTTCCTGACACTTGTTCCCATGTTTCACTGGAAAATAAAAGGGGACACAGCATCGAGGAAAGCTCCAACGCAAGCTTCAGTTCTTGCGATGAATTCTACACATAATTTTCATCAATACTAGTTCGAGGTATCAGATGATCCCTTGATCAAGGGACTGTAACTTTTATACCTGGTAGCCGAAAAATGTATATACAACGAACTCTCGATTATCCGTGCCCTGCTTTTTTTTTTTTTTTTTTTTTTTTTTTCGCCGTAGTATTTTTAATACGTGTGAACCGAGCGTTGAGTTTGACTGCATGCGTTGCGCTGCATCATCAATTATTATCAAAAAGGAGCGTGGATGAACAGAGAAATTTTCGAAGATTGGTTTAAGACGAAATTTGTCCCTGAAGTTACTGATCATCTATAACATAAAAAGTTGCCAGTCAAAGCAGTCCTACTTTTAGACAACGCTCCTTCACATCCTTCTGAAGACGAGCATATTTCCGATGATGGGCAAATACGAGTGACGTTTTTGCCACCCAACGTGACATCCATTCTCTAACCCATGGATCAGGGTGTAATTGCACCAATGAAGCAAATCTACCGCTCACAGCTGGTAATAAATTTAGCTGAGGAACATGAAAACATTTTATCATTCTGGAAGAGGCTTTCATTGCTGGATGCTGTACATTTAATATCAAAGGCATGGGCTGCTCTAAAGTCTAACAATATCACGCTCATAGCGTAAACTACTACCAGATATAGAAGATGACTTCCAAGGATTTAACACACAAGAAGAAATGAATCATCTGACATCGTCCCTTTGATTTCCCGCATAGAAGGTTTCGATAGTGTGGACAGAGAAAATGTTGAAGACTGGCTGAAAATAGCAGCATGTGAACCGGGCTTTCAGCTTATGAAAAACGAAGAAATTATCAACATAGTGACCGGCAGGCAGAGTGCAAGTTCGGGGGGGGGGGGGACTAGCGGAAAGAGAAAACACACGTGTGAGTCATGGTGCAGCTTTGGAATGTATAGATATGCTCATAGATTAGGTCGAACAAAGGTATTTTAATTACAGTGATATTGTGGCACTTCGTAATATTCGTATTGGGTAAGAAAACAATTAAATGCATCAAAGAAACAAACTAACATTACGGATTATTTTTCTCCAAAAGACATATGACTTGTGCGTTGTGTCTAGTAAACATACTATATGTACAATATACACTGAAGAGCAACTGAATTAGAGATACCTGTCTAGTAACGTGTAGCACCGCCTTTCGCCATGATGACGACGGCGATTCGTCTCGGCATGGACTCGACAAGACACCGGAAGCGTTGGGAAGCCATACGGATCCACGACCCCTGAACACGCTCCCACAGTTCACGAAGATTTGATGGAGGGGTTCAGAGCCTCGAACATCTCTCTCGATGGCATCCCAGATGTGCTCGATGGGATTGAGGTCAGGTGACCTAACTGGCCAAGGAAGCGAGGTCACGTCGGTGGAGTCTTCATCCAACCATTCGGATACAATTCGGGAGCGATGGCACGGTGCATTGTCTTGTTGCAGGATGAGGTCCCCAGTGGGATGTTGAAGACGCACAAACGGAAGCAAATGGTCGTCCAGGATATCCCGGTAACGTTGACCTGTGAGGGACAATGTCACACGTACCAGGAGTCCCATTTCAGTTCAAGTAAACAGTCCCTAGACGAGAACGCCCCCCCCCCCAGCTTGAAGAGTACCCTGCTGGCAAGAAGGATCCATCGCTTCATGAAGTTTGCGCTGTACTCGTATCCTGCCATCTGCAAGTACCAACGTGAATCTCGACTCATCAGTCCAGGCAACATTTTCCCCACATGTCTAGGGTCTAGTGCCGATGCTCCTGCGCCCATGCTAATCTTTGCACCCTGTGATGTACGGTTAGCAGCGGTACCCTCGTGGGACGTTGGCTTCTGTACCCCATAGCGAGGAGATGATTCTGGATGGTGTGGCTGCTTACACGTTTTTATGCACCAGCGTTAAACTGCCGAGTGATTTCTTGCACTGTGGCCCGTATATCCGCTGTTACAATGCGAGCCAGCCGACGATGACCCCGCTCATCCACACGCTGTTGTCCACGACAGTTAATCCTTGCAGGGATGGTTTTACCGGATTCGATGTACTCACGGAGCACCCTTGACACAGTGGCTCGTGAAAATCCCAGTGCCTGCACAACTTCCGAGATGGAGTGACCCATTTGTCGGGCCCCGACAACTTGCCCACCATCAAATGCACTTAGATCCTTCGTCTTACCCATACTACGTCCGACTCTTACTGATTCCCGTCGCATCACTCCTAATATTGTCGGATTTGATGGTCATGGATCGCTGCATACGTCATGTCGTTTCCGTTTACAGGGCCGCCCACAGCGCCACATTTGCATAACGCCAGCTGTCTCTAATTCAATTGCTCTTCAGTGTATAGGCCTATCGAATTTTACTTTCGTCGACAACAGAAATTGTAAACACAGTACCAATATTTTATAATTTTATATACACTCGATTGTCAACAGTTCAATGCGTCAAATGTATTTTTATATGCTGTATAGTACATACTACATACGAAGGTAATTTTATCAGTAAAAAGCAGAAATCGTATTATCCGTGTTTTTCAGTTATCCATGCACATTTATCCTGTGATTAGCACGGATAATCGAGAGTTTGCTGTATAATATTTTATCTTTCAAGGATTTTTTTATTATTCAGTCATGGTGAAATGGCAGTCAGCGGGCTACATGTGGCCCTCGATGCCAATTTGTGAGGCCCACCAAAAGGTACCCCAAGGGAACAACACGTTATCAATGTTAACGCTTTTTGCAGGAAGTCGTCCAAATTGCTATTTGAAGCAACAAGAAACTATTCACCTGGAGCAATGCTATCTGCAAAATGACCCCTTCTACCAGTCATGGCATAAAACAGGAACGGAGTTTTGGAAACTAATTCCAAGTGAAAATAAATTTCCATGGAACATCTAAAATAGTAGTTTCCATGTTCGTAAGTACGTACACGTGTGAATACACATTCTTCTCAGCGAAGACCATATTCTCGCACAGAAATCGACTTAATAACTGTCACATTCAAGACCTACTTGCAACTATCTTCAACATCATTAAGAGCTAAAAACGACACGCTCAATGTCCAACTTTAATAGAATGAAGAATGCGCACTTAAAAAAAAATACCGATCTTCATAAGTAGCGTGGGGTTTGCACGAAATTTATTCATACAATTTTTACTGCTTCATAAAACTAAAATTATCAAGTTCTGATACCTTAATTATCATCAACATGTAAAATCAGAAAAATAAACCCACAAGTTAAAGAAACTAACACCACGGATGAAGTCATAATGACTTTGAAAACCTCCTACCCAGATAAGAACACAATATTGCTGTATTCAGGATTTTAGTATAAAATCTTGACTACAAGCTTTTAGCCATTTTCATTATAGAAATATAATTCCAATCCCCTTTCGCATTGGTGTCCTCGGGTAATGTAGCTTTGTGTAAGCTAAACCGTTAGGAAGCTTCAAGGTTACAACCTTCATCGTTAGCGGAATTTTGTCAGGATATGTTACTTCAATTCCAATATGGACGCTTTCCTGTAAGGACGCTGTAAAAGGGATTAAGCATAGGAAGTCTATGAACTGATTCGTGATGGTTCATGTTTTGAGTTTCTTGGAAAGCTTTACATGAAGGATTAAGTGTTTTTCCTAAATTCGCGCAGGAAAGGTCCCTTTTACGTAAGTAAAAGTATCCTTTGTTAAATATTTAGGGCCAATAACATGTAGCTTGAAATATCATATTATTGGATGGTTTTTCTCGGGTCATCGTCTGATCTGCGGAGGAGCGTAGATGAAGACACGAAGAAACAATAGTGAGAAATTTCGGAAGAGTGAGGAGTTGTAAAAAGTTGTTCATCTAGAAAAGTATGTTCTCAGAGTGTCGTTGTTACCTGCAAAGCGTACCCAAACTGGATGATGATCAAGTTCCAGCGATAAGAGCGTGCCCAAAGCATGAAGACCCGAAAAAACGAGGCAGATAAATTCCCCTTCATATTTATTTCCAAATTTATTGTGTCGCAATATAATTGAGTCATGATAGATAGGAATTTAGTCATGTCTAAGGTTAGGAAAGTTAAATGTGAAGCACGCATTTTACAGCAACTCAATAGTAACCTCGTATGTTTGATGCGGAGTTTACATTCTCATAACGAAAAATAATAAGTGTTTGACCAGAGAATCTGAAAACGATAACTGCATAGGTTCAATATTAATAGCATCAGGTCTCACTATCGTATTAATTTGTATTTGTCATTTTCATCATCATAAAAATTGTTCTCATATGTTACACTCCAATTGCTCTCCCATTTATCCAATATTAGTATTATTTGTGTTGATTTTTAAGAGTAAGATGTTTAAGCTCATTAACAGCGTTTTATATGATGAACAAATTTAACGAATTAACCGACGTATTTTAAATTTAATACTTTGCGGCATCCGACGTTCTTCTCTACGGGCAAGGAAGTCGGATGAAACCCAACGCCATTTCTTTATTTATTCACAATTTTAAAGACTATTACTTATTCCAGGAATACGAACATACGTATGCTTCTATGTACATTTCCCCACCTTCTAGGTTGGTTATCGCATTACACAATTCGTTTTTGATCCCAATCGTTAAGTTGAAAAATACAAATTCAAATTAATGATGCAGTTCTCCTAATATAGCATCTTAAATCCAAGAACTATGATGTCGAAATTCTGCATTACAACAGTTATCTTATTTGATTCGATTCACCCTTATACAGTACGTCGGTACGGTAATATTTGATTTGATTCATATAACGTCATTTAGTTTTCTTTCATTATTATATCCTTAGAGAGTACCGTTCATTATATCTCCATTATAAACCGTACCACAGTTCACATCTTAAACAAAACCAGGCAATGACTTCAGAATGGAAAGTGCTATATAAGTCATAAAAAATCAAAAGCTTACA
Source organism: Macrothele yani (assembly GCA_039090855.1). Lineage (NCBI taxonomy): Eukaryota > Metazoa > Arthropoda > Arachnida > Araneae > Macrothelidae > Macrothele > Macrothele yani. The sequence goes on along the minus strand of CM076992.1, from coordinate 96,192,069 downwards.
TATATTTCCGGTCAGTTGTGTTTCGAAATGGCTACCAACAGCAAATATTTGTTTGCAATCAAACATAACTCAGGACACTACTATTAAAAGGAAATTACAGTACAGGGATACAGCACATGAAGAACACACTTTTAAACAATGTCCTTAAACAGGAATACTACTCCGCTGAAAGGAAACTTATTTCCTGCGTAAAACAAAACGTTTTTAACTTTCGAACTTTAACCGTTTACTCACACTCTTCTGACTTGTGGGCATATAAACCTAGCCAACCGAGAAACTGAAAAGAGGTGACGTGACCTGCTTTTAACGAAAGCACAATATTCTTCTAGCTTTTACAGCAGTAGTTAACGAATTCAAGGGAAGCACGTTCAACCACAGTGACCACACCTCTTTCGGTCCCTATGCTGCACCGGTGCGCTAGCCCGAGACGTCCAAGCTTTCTTTAATGAGCACCATCAGGAAGTTGTTCGAAAAGAGGCTACGAACACGAAGGAATTAAACACTCCTTGAAGCAAAAGCCTAGCCGAGATTAAGGGGATTCAAAACTTCCGTGCTGCGTAAGTGCTTTGCTTCTACGACTTACCACCCCCATCCCCCAACTTAGAAGACAAGACCAAGATCTCAAATGGATTGTTTCCTATGCACTCCCTGCAAATCGATTTGGGTGACACGGGAATACGTAATTTGCTCAGGTAGACGTGTAATGACCCTTACGTTCTGGTTTACACTCTTTATAAGAGCACAACTTTTGTTAAGTCCTACATCAAGCAGAAATTATTACGATGGCTACAGAAAAAACTGCAGAATGGCTTTCAGAGGCACTGATGATAATAATAATAGTCATACTGCTGTTTCCTCACCTGCGCGCACACTATTAATTTGGTGGTTGGCAGCATTACGTTTACTGATATCGAAATGTTTCACCAGACCACAACTAAATGTTAACGTCGCTGTTCGTTTAATATTGACTCGTTTTATTTACAAGCATGCCTTGTTCCAATTAAAGAGTTTTCAATTACACAAAACAAATCCCCATATCGTTCCTCCATAATTTTGAACCATCGGTCTCTGGGAATCAAGATACTTCGAGTCCTAATAAAGAACACAACAGCCATACCTCACTGGCAATTTTAACGAATGCCCAAACGTACGAGGAGCCAGCCACAATCGTTCGAAACCACCCGATCACTGAGAGAAGTGGGCTGTATTTGACGAGTAATCTCTCATTAAGAACAAAACCCCGGCCTTAAACAAATCCACAGGAACTACTTACCATACAATTCAGTTACAGGGGTCACGATAGATAATCGGTTCAATCAGCGCAAATATAATGTGTGAGACTGTCCAAGTTATTCCTTCGTGTTTCTGTTGTTGTAGGACACCATCCACGTTAAATAAAATGCTTAACGTGGATATCACTCCAAAACAGCAAGGTGTGTTTTCATTAGCCTGTGAGGCTTCTAAACAGAATGAATCCCAGAAAAAGTTCGGCGATTAAGGTCTGACGGATACATGTATGCAGTTTCTTGGATTTGTTTCTTTGAAAATAGTTCATAAAATGGCACAATCAAAAAATCTTACAGTAAAAGTGAGAAATGAATTTTCCGTCAACATACGAAAGCACTTGCGGAAAGGTTTATGAAAATTCTGAATTTTACGTTAACACCTCTTAAAAACAGCAATTTACCGTCAATAAGCGAAAGGAATTGTGGAAAGGTTTCCGAAAATTGAGAATTTTCCTGGCAAATCAAAAACCCGTAAAATTTATGATTTTTTCACCGTCATTTCACAGAAGAGGTTGTATCAGGAATATGTTTCGTTAATTAACAAAAGGAATAACGGAAAATGGCTCGTGAATTTCGGATTTTTTTTTTAGTGTACGCACGCTACGTGAATTCCAGATGCCATTTCAACTTACCATATATATGGTAAGTTGAAATACTGCGAATCAACAGTGCAATTATTTCATTTAACTTTATTTTTCACTGCTTTCATTCTAAAAAATCGGGGCTAAAATATAAGTTCGTGCTTTCCTCGGCGGCTGAAAAGGAACAGTAACTTTGGTGATATTAATCCTTTTACAAACACAGCGGACACTATTGAGAACACATCCACACTGAATTTTCAAAAAAAAAAAAAAAAAAATAGCACTTTACTTTTCTTAACCTAAATTCCGTACATTTCGGCTAACATTAAGGAGGAGACCATCCATAACTATCCTGTATGAAATGTATTACAAGTCAAACACATATTAGTTTAGAAAAAGCACATTCTGTTATGGCGAATGTTACACGTACTGTCAAGTCTAACTACTTCAGTACGAATAAGTCTCGCAAACTACTGACTACACTATTTTGAACAAGGAACGTATCAACCAAATCAGGCTTTTACAATATCATGCGTCATGATTGCTTTTAAGCTAATTATTTGTTGGATGTGGTTATGGCCAAACCCTCCAAGAATGACTCCACAACTTAAATCTTGGCCCTCAGTCTCCGGCAGCTGGAATGTACCTGGCCAAGGCAGCGGCCAGTGCGACATGAAGGCAGAGGATGCTAAGAATCCCCGGAGGACCGGACTGGGCTGCCATCTGATGCTGACCTTGGCTACGTATAACGGACGCTCCCTATCTTCTGATTCAAGGCTTCTTGAATTGGAAGAGGAACTACAAAGGATCAAGTGGGACATCGTCGGGCTAAGTGAAGTACGGTGAAAAGAAGATCTCACTGAACTGAAATGTGGACATCTCTTCTACTATCGTGGGACAGATATTAGCAGAACTAGTGGTGTTGGATTTATAATAAACAAGAAACTAAAAGATAAAGTTGTAGAAGTTGAAAGTTCCTCTGACAGAGCTGCACGACTCGTTATCCAACTCTCGAGAAGATACCAGGCTCGGATTATTCAAACTTATGCACCCACCACAAGTCAAGAAATTGAAGAATTTTATGAGGAAATTCGTCATCTAAATAATAAAGGTAAGCAGCACTTGAAAATAATTATGCGAGATTTCAATGCAAAAATAGGGCAACGGCAACAGAATGAAACTTCAGTAGGTAAATTCGGTCACGGCAACAGAAACCAGCGTGGAAATACTCTCGTAGAGTTTGCAGAGGCAGAAGGGTTTTTCATCTTGAACTCCTTTTTCAAGAAAAAGCCACACAGGAAATGGATATGGAGACATCCAAATGGGATGACAAATGAAACTGATTTTATTATGTGTAACAAAAAATTCGTCATAGAAGACTGCAGTGTGCTAAACAAGTTCAACACAGGTAGTGACCATAGATTGGTGAGATGTAAGATGCACCTCAACACTAAACTCGAACGTGGCAAGCTCATAAGACAAACAAAATGTACTGACATAACCAACCTTAAAAAACACCATACTACCTTCAAGTTGGAACTGAAGAACTGATTCTCTGCTTTAGAAAGCCTAACATCGGAAGAAGTGGATATTTCTGAAGGTAACAGAAAAGTAACCAAAGTTCTTATGGAAACAGCAACAAAATTAGCTGGGTCTAAGAACAAGTTGTATGTGAACAAATTATCAGGAAAAACCAAAATGCTGATGCGAAAAAGAAGAGAGATGAGGACAACTAACGAAGATGCGACTTCCAAAGTGGAATATATAGAGCTATGCAAGACAGTACGAAAAAGTATCACTGAAGACGTAAGGAAATTCAACTGTGAACTAGTGAGGAAAGCAATTGAAAACAACCAAAGCCTAAAGATAGCAAGGGGACATCTCAGTAAGGGAAGGGAAGAAAACAGATTATGGCACTGAGAATAGAAGATGGTTCTGTAACATTATATGAAAGGGATGATACATGTACTCCAGACATCATGAAAGGTACCAATACAAGAGTTCTTTCCAGTCCTCCTAGCAGAAGTTGCACATGCAATCAAGAAGATGAAGCGGGGAAAAGCTCCAGGAGTAGATCGAATTACTATAGACATCATACAAGAAGCAAGTGGAGAAATCGAAACAGTACTCGCCCAAATATGAAGGGAAGATTCCTGAGGATTGGAACAACGCTACAATGATCCTGCTACATAAAAAAGGTTGACATTGAGGATCTCAGGAACTACAGACCTATCAGCCTCCTATCAGTGGTTTATAAAATCTTCACTAAAGTTCCTTCACACCGCTTGAAGGTAACACTGGGCATGGCTCAACCGAGAGAACAAGCTGGATTCAGGAGTGGCTACAGCACAATAGATCATACCCACGTACTGAGAGAACTAATTGAAAGAGCGAGGGAATATGAACTTCCATTGTGCATGGCTTTTATTGATTATGAAAAAGCCTTTGATTCGGTGAAACACCATCAGCAGTTACAATGGCACCGAAATCCTGCGGTATTGAAGATGCATACATTAATATTATTAATAACATCTATGAAAATGCAAGTGCAAAGATTCGGCTGTTTGAAAATACAACACACATAAAAATTGGAAAGGGAGTGAGACAAGGTGACACCATATCTCCGAAGCTCTTTAATGCCACATTGGAAAATGTCTTTCAATCACTGAACTGGGAAAACAAAGGGATAAAGATTAATGGAGATTATCTAAACCACCTTCGTTTTGCCGATGACGTAGTCATTTTTGCAACTACCCCATCAGAGCTGCAGAGTATGATCCAGGAACTTGCTGACAAGAGTAAAGAAGTGGGATTAAAAATGAACTTTCAGAAGACAAAAGTGGTGTTCAATGCTTTTACAAGAAATGAAGATTTATCGATTGATGGAGAAAAGCTGGAGATAACAGACACGTACGTTTATCTTGGACAGCAGATATCAAGTGAGGGTCACATTGATGAAGAAATTTATCGGCGTACAAAACTTGCCTGGAGAGCTTTTGGAAGAAACAGCATACTTTTCAAGAGCAATATGCCATTATGTCTTAAAAGAAAAGTGTTTGATCAATGCATCCTTTCAGTGCTTACGTATGGTGCAGAGCCGTGGACCTTAACTAAAAGAGACATACAAAGGCTGCAGACAACTCAAAGATGCATGGAGAGGTGCATGCTTGGTGTAACCAGGAGAGATAAGAAGAACTCGTGGATCCGAAAAATGACAAGAGTGGAAGACATCATGATCAGAGTTAAATCCCTGAAATGGCAATGGGCTGGACATACTGCCAGAAGGACAGACCATCGATGGACAGCCGAAATTTTAGATTGGATTCCACGGGACAGAAAAAGACCCAGAAGAAGACCACATGGGAGATGGGTGGATGAAATTCTAAAGTATGCGGGAGTGACATGGAGGAGACTGGCACAAGACAGACTGTTGTGGAGGAAACTTGGGGAGACCTTCGTCCAGCAGTGGATTGATAATGGTTAATGATGATACATTGTATTTATCATATTAGCTTTCGCCATTGTTTTTATCCGTCATTAATTTGACATGCGAGCGAGGCGGTGATAAGAAAATTCTGTTCATAAGGGGTAATACACTTCGAGCAGAAATCCCAACAGTTCTTACCAAGATGTCGATATGTCGACTGCCCTGATGATCACACTCTTGCAGAATGGTTTAATAGTTACTCATTGACCTGCTGTTATTTAATTGTACAGTTACTTTCTTTTCCTGGGCCTTTTCTCTTTTTGACAAATATTATTTTCCTCGGTTCAGTAAAATTTTCCGATTCCTTCAGTATTTCGTAAAAATTATTGCCAAGACGGTTGAGATTACTCTCTGCTCTGATCAGCATATTTATTGCTAATCCTAAACTATTAGTGGATTCTGAACTTTTCAGATGGAACTAACTATTTCTAAAAGTCTGTTCTAGAACATCACCATTAAGACAAAGTCGAAGAAGAAAAAAAAAAAAAAAAATTTCTATATACGCGTTGTTGCGTCTTCTCTATTTGCGGTTTCTGGTACTAAGGAAAACATTACTGTTTAAACATATCATGACCTCAGAAAAAAAAAAAAAAAAAAACTTTGAACGGGAAAGATCACACAAAGTTGGGAATTAAAACTTTCGAAGTTAGTTTCGCCATTTCAGCACTCCCAAATTCTTAAATCAAATTTTGCCACTGAGGAAAGTTTTTGTTGAAGGTAATTTTTAATAGCTCCAATTCACACAATCTGCTAATTTCTGCATTACATTTCTTACAGTCATTCAATGCAACAACCAAATTATGGGTTAACTTGATAAACGTATTTAGCGATTAGTACATTCATCCTGTACTTTAAGTTATAATTCGCGATATTTTGCACTCCTATCTCTACAATGCTTTTTTATTTAAATAATTCTCTTTCAGATTTTCAAAAGTTGGGGAACGCAACTTTACCAGTTTTGTCGTTCACTTCGATATAACAGAGAAAAGATCTGTTAATATGAATAAATTCCACAGATTTTTAACACTAACGTACAAAACTAACTCGCTCGCGCATCAATTTTTTTTTTATTTGCCTCGCACTGAAAAAATATAATGAACTGTATAAACTCGTTTAAATATATAAATAAGCATAATTAACCTGTCTGAAAGTATAATAAATAATAATAAAAAAAAAACAGGGAGAAGGCAGGGCATTTTATGTGCAACTGATTTCAGTCCCGATGTGGCAGGTAACGTAACGAGTTCATTTGGAATTCCGGGGCGTAAAAACTCTTCACAAATTTTCGCATTTTACTAAAGAGCTTAAAGCAAGAGTTCATTCTTGTGAAGCAAACGTATTAAATTTTGAACTTTTACGGTACCTAGAAACTGCTACATTACACCATACTTAAATAAGCGAAACAAATGCTTCCTATTTTTCATTTTCTAGATTTAAGTTTGATTTTCTTGCTTCGGAGATCGTAAGAAAACTAGCTGATGGCCATTAACCTGTACCGTCCAATTGCGGAAGCAAAACACGAACTGAAACAGTCCGTACTCTATTACCATGAAGAGACTTTTCTCCCCTTTTTCAAATCATTGGTAGCTGCAAAGCAAAAAGTTCTGAATTTTTAATATTGGCATGATTTCTGCTCACAAACAGCCAACAAGTTTCGTAGCATACGGCTTCAGTTTTTCTCCAGTCAACGTTTCTATGTTATTATAATACACGCATTTTACACTGGAAGACCTTTTCAAATTTGGCAAAGTTGACTTACACATATTATGCATTAACACAGAAAATGTCCAGCACTCCCGAGTCTGAACGATTTCACATCTGAATATTACTGAAATTATTTCTATTGCACTAAAACGATTAACGAAATAATTATGGTTTTTAATTGTCCGAATATTATATTATATTATATTATACAGTTGAAATAAAAAACAATAAAAAAACGCTGTATTACATACTTTTGGCGAATGCAAATTGTAATTCTTTGAAAGAGAAATTTTCGAGGTTCGAGTAAACTATTCCTAAGCCACTGATTCTTGCAGGAATTGTAATTCTTTGAAAGAGAAATTTTCGAGGTTCGAGTAAACTATTCCTAAGCCACTGATTCTTGCAGGAAAAACGCTGTATTACATACTTTTGGCGAATGCAAATTGTAATTCTTTGAAAGAGAAATTTTCGAGGTTCGAGTAAACTATTCCTAAGCCACTGATTCTTGCAGGAATTTGTGCTTCACTTTACGGTGACATAGATTTGCGACGCAATCTTTGTGAAAGAATGAATTATTTTGAGTCTGAAATTGGGATGAGTTTTACCCGTCATACAAGTACAAATGAAGGATTTACACCAGAAATACTAAGTTTATTCAAATACACACAATTGTGGACTAATAGATACTCTACCTACAATAAAAACAATAGGGTAAAGTTCTTCAAAATGATTGTTGATTCTGTACTCGAAACACGATGGGTGAGGATTTTTTTCCCCCTAGCGTGGGAGGCAAAGGAATGGAGTGAGTTAGAGCACCAAATCTAATACCCAAGGACCCAACGACCAAGTGTACGAAAGTAACGAAGTTTTACTTATTCTTATCAAGAAGGAATAGTGTTGTCTTGTCCTCCTAAACCGAACGAACATTTAATTTAATAAACGCCATAACTGAAATGCAAGCGAGTTCCATTCGAAGGGACCTGCCAGCAGTCTGCTTAGCTGCTCTCGGCTGCCATCCATACGTCGCGGAAACCGGTGAAATAAAAGTACCGCTGTCTGCCTGGGGCATAAACAGCCCCCCCCCCCTGCTTCCCCGTAGTTCTATCAAGCAGCGATACCGCTTCTGCCTTCAGCCTAATAACGGCATTAAGGAACCCGTATTCTCTGCATCACCCCCTTAACTTATATATATATATACTTCTTCCCCTCATACCCTCAATTGCAGTCCACATATTATTAAGGCTTTGGTGAAAGGCTGGAGACGCGAGATTTAATATTTAAGAAAGCTGTCTCTACCCTAAGACAACGATGCGATGACGATTCGAAAATGGCAGCATTCGCACACATGTTTTAATAGGACGATTCTCTCGTGCGATTAAAGGATCTTTTACGAGCTGTACTCTGAGCTTTCAAACGTCCTAATATTTTCGAAGCGTCGTAAACGAGGAATTTTCACTGGAATTTAAGGCGACACACACACCTAAGAGAGCTACGCTTTATCTGCGAACGTTGAGGGTGTAAAATTATCATGATGAAATGTTTCAAAACCATGTTACGTGACTGTTTCAAAAGTAAGAGATGTCATTATCGCACAAGCAGAAATCATGCACGCTAAATAGAGTTCATTGAATACAGGATTACGTAAGCAATTCAACAATTCCTACTCTACTGTGGAGCCAAGTTCTTCAGTACGACTTGAGCCGAAGTGCCAAAATACATTTAACTACAATTTTTGCACGATATAAGTGTGCGATTTGGGTACACCTGAATTATTTGCGTAGTACAAACTGCCCCAAACGTTTCCAGAACGACAATGTGGTTTTTCCAGATAAGTCTCTTGTTCTGCACTGTTCTAGTATCCTTTATTGGGTCAGATCAGATGAAGCACGCAAGAACAGTAGTACGAATAATGTTCACAATGTGAACAAACGCAAATAATAATTAAAAAAGAACAGCACGCATTACACTAGATCTGCAATTTCATGTAGGGTTTACACCCACAGAAGGTTTAGGCTCGACTAGCTAAGCCTGTTACAGGTTTTTGAGCACAGTACGAAAAACTAAGTGACATTAGGTGTAACCTACAGGCTCACGAAAAGAAAGTGGGTAGACAGAGAACAGTCGATATACCTACTAGGGTGCGTCGCAGCAGCGACTGACGTCACACAAAGTCAAAGTACACATCAGTAGTGGGGGAGAGAGAATATAGTGGAGGAAGAAGACGCCCTTATTTTTAAATCGCAAGAAGAAGGGAATACCCGGGGTCCGATGGCTTAACGTGCCCATCTGGCGCATGGAGGGCATTTTGAGGTTCGAACGTCTCTAGACTACCTGGGATCTTTCCATCAGTAGATAGAGACGTTGAGCACTAGGCCATTGGCGGCCCACGAATGCTCTTAACATAGCAGCGATGGCCTAAATTAATTTAACAAACTCGTCCAGATCCAAAGGACAGCCCTTTTGAGCAATACCAGATGTTTTTAGAACCTACTCGTCTTCAGCCCTGCAAGTCCATACAGGATGCAAGCCACTTGACCTAGTGGCTGAAAGGGAAGCTGTTATCCTCCGGCTTAACAATGATCAAGATGCAAACTCTCTGCCGAAAATCTCCCATATGGATATTCAGACAGAACAACAGTACTAGTATATCCACCCTGCAGATGAACTTTGCTTTAGTTGGAATAAAGACCATCCTTCTGGCTTGGAGTATAAGATCATTACAGATGGATCGAAACTAGAGGGCACAATGGAAGGAGGCTTCTTCGCCTATTCAAACAATAACGAATCTTACGTAAAGAGAGTGAGGTTTACGAACAATCCCTTCGATTATCAGGCAGAATTGACAGCCTCAGGAGCGGCTATTAACTGGGGTCTAGCCCGCCGGAACAGCCGCGCTTTAAACCCACTCGGACAGGCAGGAAGCCCTCGGCAAAATTTAGAAACCGGAACTCCACGGTGAGAGAAATTAAAAATTCTCTAAAAATCTTGCCCCACTGGGAAGTGAGCTTCCACTGGGTGTGCAGCCATATCGGCACGACTGAAAATGAACGTGCAGATATGCTGGCAAAGGAAGCCTCACTAAACTAGACGAAAATACAGTAATATCACAGTAAAAACTCCAATAAAAAGCATTAAGACGGAAATAAGTAAAAAAAAAAAATAAAAAAAAAAATGAGATGAAGCAGAAACTGAAATATGGACAAGGAGAACTATTCGAAAAGTCTCGCTGAGATGTAGTAAATTTTTTAACCAGGCCCTTATGAGCATGGAAGTTTCTCCATAGACTGTACTGCAGAAGATTCAACCTAAAAATGTCTGCGCCAGTGGTTCTGAACAGGGAAGATGTACAGCACATTATTTTCCACCGTCCCTCAATTGTGGAACAGAAGAAACACCTTCAGATCGCCGGAAGCGTAGACTCTCTGGAGCTACTTCTGAGAAGCCAGGCCTGCAGGCAGGACCTCAATAGCTTAGTAAGAGAAATCGATGAAAAACAGAGAGAACTATGCACCTCTAGCAGTAAACAACCATGGATACCCAGGCAGAATCGGACAACTCGGATTCAAGTCTGGAAGGAAATAAATCTCTAACAAAGAAGAATAGGACTGAAGATGGGTCAACTCTACACTGTAAAAAATAAGTGGTGTGAATTCACGGAAAATTTCTGAAAATAACTAGCAGCAAAGTTGCCGGTAGGTATCCGTGTTTTTCAGAAATTTCCGTTTGTAAAAGTGCCCGTTCACTTTAACTTTCGTATTTTCACAGATATTTCCGTAGACAGAAATTCCGTTTATTTCAGAAAAATCCATTTCTGATTTTTCCGTACTTAGTTTGAAACTCCGCAAAATCAACAAACCTGCCCATCACTTTAACCCCAGCGGTCAGGATCGAACACCCGCCGCAATAGCTCGCCGGACAGGCAACTGAGCCACAAACGGTCGGAAACCAGACTCACGTATGTCATAAAACGTATCGCACGACAAAGAAATTTAGTTTTTTTGTCATTAATGTGAGTGATTTAGTCATTTTATTTTCTGTTGGAGCTTATTATTTTTCTGAATAGGTTTGTAATTATTTTTTTTTCCTATAGGAATACTTTTCAAATATTAAGCATTTTTCATCGTGTTTTTTCGAAGCAACAAATTGCTTTGAAACATGATTTTTTTAAACTGACAATGACTCATATCTTTAAAAAAAGGTGAAATGTACTTTTTACTTTTTATAGTATTATTTCACACACACAAAAAAAAAACTAAATATGAAATTTACTCTCGATAGCTATAATAGCTTTTGTCTTAAGTTGATTTTTTTTTTTTTGATTGGAGGTTTTAACGACCACCGTGAGCAACTCAATGGGCTATAAGCAGTCGCCCGTCCCTAATTTAGGGTCACTGGTTCCAGGGAAGGGAGAGAGCCAGTGCCGTAAGACAAACAATACATCCATGCCTCACCGGGATTCGAACCCGGACCCCTTACGGACGAATGATCAAAAGGCCAGCGCCTTAGACCACTGCGCCACCGGGGCGGCTGTCTTAAGTTGTCCAAAGACTGATACACAGACATCGTATAATCATCTGTACAATAAGTACCCGGTTTCTTACAGTAACACAATATATAATAATTAGCTGGTGCACCAAATAGGGGAAAGGAGAAATATCCTGGGCCACAAAAAACAAACAAAATCTATGTGATATGCTATCCACAATATCCGATCTCGCTACGGAACTTCAAAATTCGACAGACGATTGAAATTTGAAAGTTAATCAAACCTCAAGTATTTCCACGAATCACTACTATTCGAGGAAATTTCTCGTCATGCGGATATGGAAAAAGTGAGAACGGAGATTTTCCGTTAATATACGCAAGGAATTGCGGAAAGGTTTCTGAAAATTCAGAATTTTCCCGTGGCACGAAAAGTCCGTTAAATTCAGGTTTTTTTTCCCGTCATTTAACGGAAAAGTAGTATCAGAAAGAAACATGCTTCGTTAATTCACGAAAGAAATGACTGACAGTTGTCCGTGAATTTCAGAATTCTTTTTAGTGTAGTCAAGGCATCAGTGTAAAAACCCATCTCTTCATTGTAAATCTCCATTATCACCGTAAAAAAGCTCATACGTATATTTCAATGTAATTATGAAGTGTCTGTTTTTGGAAAATGTGAAATTTCATCAATGTACATTTCACTGACACTGCGCTATTATTGTTTTAATTAATGTAAAAAGGAAACGTTCATCCAAGAAAATATGAATGCCGCTAATTTTACCCAATTTGATACTTTGTAGTTTTAAACAAATGAATCCCATTGTATCCTTGAAAAAAGGCTACTAAACTCTGTATTTTCTAATGATGTAAAGGTCATGTTCGTCCCAGGAGAAGTGTTTGCGTGACGGGCTTTCCCAACCTTCTCTCACTGCGTTTTCTATTACCCGCAAGTCTCAGGGTACTGTATAAGAGTCATTGTTCTCGCAGGTGGCAGCTTTGCCCCGCTCCTTTGCTCTAGACAGAACCTGTGGTTGCTCCCTGTGCCGGGATACTGTAGCTGCATCTCCACAGAGAAACTTAATTATAACAGGAGGCTCTTAAAATCCCAGTGATGCCCATTTGGGCGGGAAAGGTTGAAAATCATCAATCTTATGGAGGACATGTATGAAAACTATGAATCTGAAAAGAACAAAATTAAATCAAAGATCAGAAGGAAACGTTTACTAATGAAATATCAAAACAAGGTAAGCGGATGGAGAGGGTAGGGGGTGGGAAAGGAAAATATAGCGATGAGACAAGCTACTGGGAGGAGGGTGGGCGTTCAGAATTCACAGTCAAAATCCATTTTACTACAGACAACGCTCACGAGCGACGAATCGTAAATAGGAGGCTGAAGTAAACGTACTAATTTCTGGTAAGAAATAGCTAGTTTCTCAGAATGTGAACATGTAGAAAGGAGGGTGAAATATCCAAATCATTCAAGTATGCAGCCAATCTCATAAGCTCTGCGAGAGACCAAAGGGCAAACATGGGCCGCCGAAACCATGTCGTGTCCCCGTGCTTCAGGACTTATGCAACACAACAACGGAGTGTTGACGGCTGCAACAATATATCCAAAAACCGAAGATACTTTGTAGACTTTGTAGTCAACCTTATTACCAGCTGGATACGTTTGAGAGGATGGATCTTGAGCCTATGTGAAACTGGTTGGTCGATTCGCGGCCCATGTGCATCGGGATGCCAGAACCATTGGTCGTTGTCTGCAACAGTGGATGCAAGAAGACACCGCCAGTCGCCGCAGCGGTACAGTCAGGCGGACGCCAGCACGCGTCGATCGGCGAATTGGTCGCCAGGCAATTACGGAGCTACGAGCTACCGCAGAGAGCATTCGACGGGCTGTAGTGACATCCCCGTCACGACTCGCACGGTGAACTAAAGATTGGGTGAGGCAGGTCTGCACTTTCAGCAGCAGTTGGTACAACTGCCACTGACCGTAGGCATCGCCGAGCTCAGCTGCAAGCTTGTCGTACCAGAGCTGCGTGGCGATAGGAACGGCACTATGTCGTGTGCAGCGACGAATCCCGATTCCGCATGGGTGCCGATGGTACTACAGCCTGCGTCTCGCGACGCGTGGCCACATAGAGAAAAGATACAGCTGTTGTCCGCGAGTAGCACACTTATTCGCCAACCAGATATCCTCGGATGGAGAGCTATTACTTACGACAGCTGATCACCTCTGATACATAAAAAGGGGCAAGGGTACGAAGATTACATTTTACAGGTCGTGGTGTTGCCATTTCCGAGTGTTATCCTGAAGGCCTTTTCCCAACAAGACAGCACTCGGCCACACACAGCTAGCATCTGAATCTGAGCGTGTCTACAAGGGGAATATATGATTTCATAGACAGCGAGGTCTACGAAACAATCACCCATCGAGCATGTATGGGACCTAACTGGACAGCGCTTGGAAGTCATTCCTCGGTCTCCCTAGACTGCCGATGAATCATGGGACCAGGTTAACGCTGCGTTGTCCCAAATACCCAGGACATTATTTTAGGGCTGTACCGAACCATGCCGCGCCGTGTTTCTGATTGCATTGCACAACATGGTGGTCACACAAGGTATTGACTGCTGCATTGTAGCCTGTCAAACTGACATACTGCCTTGGAAATTAAATAATGTATTATCTACGTCATATTCGAGTCTCTAATCACTTGGCAACCGGGGCAGCGCAGTTTGTTTCTTCCATCACTTAAATGACAGTGAGCCTTTTGCAAAATCACTAATGGGCCGAATTGTATGTTACATTACTAACGTGATACTTTACAAGCTACAAAATAAAAAGGTAATAAATTTGACCGTCACAACATCTGGAACAAATGCTCATATAAAATGCACCCACACTATTATTAAGGATACACAGATAAAAAGTATGCCGTTCTGGTACACGAGACGAAAATCAAAATCAAAATAAATACTGAACTCTACTGATTGAGTTTGTAACACGAAAGGAAAACTGTTTCATTAACAAAAACCACTTTTAAAGGGAGGTTTAAAAACATCTGTTGTAGGTAGCCGTTATGGATTGAGAGGGAGAAAAAGGAGAAAGAGAAAAACTAGTAATGACGAGCAGCCGAACTGATGCGTTGGTGGGGTTGTCGTGGACAGCTTAATTGAACGAAGGAAGCTTTACGGAAATGTCAAGATATTGATTTAATGATCCCCAATAGTCCAGTATGAAGAGAACTGCGTTATTCCCTTTACGTACATGATGATAATTATGGTCCTACGTGTGTGCACAAGTATGCGCGCTTACATATGGGCGTATTAAATGTTGACAATGCGTCCCAGCTTGAGGAGAAGATTCAGAAAGGTGAGGGAGCATCCAAACAGGACATTAAGGCCATTAACAACGGACAGATAGGCAGACAATCTATTGAGGCATGGCTGTTGAAGGAGGTAGATTTCGATCACATTCATTTCCTCTCGACAAATACTAAAATAGCCCACCTACCCACACGACTGATACAGAAATCTGTAAAGCGTAGCCAAGAAAATAAGAGAAATTAATAATTGAATCTCGCTTAAATAGTGCAAAGCGGCAAAATGTTAGCTTATACACATACAATCGAAATAAGTCCGTTTTATTGGTGTAGGGATATATATTGAAAATGCCAAGCTCCCCATCGGGATGCTTTTTCATGCAAAAATTAAAAGCTCGAAGAGTAAGAAATACTAGAAAAAATAGCGTTGGCCACATGTAAACAAGATACCGTTGGAGCGCACTTAGCGAACAATCATGTGATGTAAAGAAACAGGCTAATTAAGCTAATTAACATGCTAATTCGCACTCTCTGAACTTTTCCTTGTTTATGATTTTTTTAGAGCATCCGAATTTTCACATTGAAAAACCCTTAAATATCAAATTTTGTCACAAACCGATTGTAAATAGCGAATATATTTGCACATAAATGTAGAGAGAGAATCCATATACAGTAAATTCGCTTAATAGGACACATTGGGGCGTGTACACTTTGACCCAATTAAGCGGCTGCTCCAATATAGCTTTATCCAAAAGAGCTAATTTGGGATGTACTTCAAGAATTGTCCCAGATAAACGGCTACCCCGATTAACCGATGGCCCAGTAAACCGGAATCTGCTGTACCTATATCTGGGAAATATACCTGGAATATTATTTCCCTGCACAAATAGGGATGGTACTGGAAATCTTGCGTCTTGCCGGAACTTCGAATAAAATGTAACTTTTGAAAAATTCACTGATACGGAAATTTATTCCACACCATTGCTTCTAAGAATCAAACAAACAATTACTTTCTTCTCCGATATCATGTAGCGCGAAGACCATTTTCTGTACAGTTTTTTTTCCGAATAATTCCTTTTTTTTTTTTTTTTTTTTTCTATGGGCGCAAATGCAAATATGTTGCATTTCCCCCGATATCTCTGGTTCTAACATCCGATTCGGTAATTTCTTTTTGCATCGAATGGAGTTACTGATGTAAAATGTTTTGCATTAAATTTCAAATTTTTCGGTACCCAAACTTTTGCCACTAGGAAGAGAACATTCGCATTTCTATTTCCGATCCATTTGCCACAGTATTTGGGCTCTTAAAAATAAACTGAGAAAATATTTTCGGTCAGATAAATCTTACATTAAATCCTGTAATTCCAGATAACAGAGAATCCGGTATATTCCAGCAGTTCGGTAGCAGTCAGTGGAAACTTCCATTAAAGAACATGAATAATTTCAATTTGAAACGACTGAGTGAAATTTTGTTCTCATGAGATCTATGTCAGAAAGTGATATACTTCACACAAAATTTAAAACTTTCCGAACTTATCTTTTGAAATATATACACTGAAGAAACAAAAGTCATAGGATATGTACCTAGTATCTGTGTAGGACCTTATCTAGCCCGGCGAAGTGCAGCAACTCGACGTGGCATCGATTCCACAAGTGGCAGGAAGACTTCTGGAGAGATGTTGAGCCATGCGGTCTGAATAGCCCTGCCCACAGTTCTTTATTTGTATTGCAGGATCTTGGGTGCGAATGGACCTTCCTCCACGTCCCATAAGTGCTCTATTGGGTTCATGTCGGGCGAACGTGGTGGCTACACCATCCGTCGGAACTGTCCAGAATGCTCCTGAATCCAATTTTGGACAACTTGGGCCCCATGACGGTGCATTATCCGCCTGGAAAAACTAATCGTTGTTGGGGTATATGAATCTATAAAGGGCTGCAGATTAGTCACTCAGCAGAGTAACAAGGCGATTACATGTTAATGACGTGTTTACGAGGACCTTAACCGTTCCATGTAAAAACACCCCACACATGTACGGAACTACCACCAGCTTGCACAGTTGCCTTGTTGACAGCTTCAGTCTATAGCCTCATGGGGTCTGCGCCACACCCGGATCCTACCATCAGCTCGTAACAGCTGGTAGCGTGACTCATCGGACACGCCACATATTGCCAGTCTTCCATGGTCCAATTACTGTGCTGACGAGCCCAGGTGAGGCGCTGTGTCCGTTGTCGTGGTGTTAACAAAGGCACTCTGGTGGGTTTTCTGCTCCCATACCCAATGGACGCTAAATTACGCTGCACTGACCTGATGGATATGTCTCCAGTACCTCCTGCACTGAATGTTATTTGAGCCAGTGTCGCTTGTCTGCTGTTAGCATGGACAATCCTGGTCAGACGCCGCTGGTCACGGTCATTCAGCACCCGTGGTCGGCTACTGCCTGTCCACAGTGGGTGGTAATTCCTTCCATGAGGTATTCTCGGCACACACGTGACACCGTGGATCGAGGAATGTTCGCACAACTTCGGAAATTGAGTGCCGCATCCGTCTGGTTCCCACTACCATGCCTTGTTCAAACTCCGATAGTTCCCGTTAGCTTGCCATAATCCTACTGGCAGTTGTTCGTTCAACCTGACTCACGAGATTACACCTCGCAACTGATAATAATCGTGGCGTCGTCGAAGCCTTTATATGACGGCAGCGCCAGTTAAAAATTTGCACAATGCTATCCCATGACTAATCCACGAAACAAGCTGTCTAAGCACGATACTTATGAAATAACTCAAAGTGTTACTAAATAAAAGATGGCATTTATTTACAGATTAAAAACACACTAAAGAGTTAAAATTACGACGACAAGATCTTTCAAGGCTTCCAAAGCCCCATTTTCAGGTCGAGTGCACAAAATGATCACGAACACGGACACTTATACAGTCAAAGGTAACCCCAATACTTTGCGGCCTCGGAGACTACCTGTTGCCACTAGAGACCATGTACGAAATAAAAATTAAAAAACACACAAGAACATCTCACACAGGCGGTATGTTATCATCCCTGTGAAAAAGTCATTCATTAGCGTTAACCAAGGTTGCGGGATGAATGCAGGAAATTCGTCGATGTAGCATGTTGGGAATTGTCAATTAATGCATAAACTTTCCGCAAATAACAATGCGTATTTATGCGGTTCGGAGGTAATGATTGAAGCTTGATCCCAATTAGGATTGTGTTCATCCTTAGCAATAGTTCGACTCAGGGCAGTAGAGTTCAATCCTTTGCGTATTGCATATTTGTGCTGCGATAATAATGCGCAAAGTAGAACCAATGTAACCACATATCAGCGACACCTGGAACACTGAGGAAAGAGGCACTCGCTATTGCTAAAAGTGAACACAAATCCAATTGGGAACAAGCTTAAATCATTTCCTCTGCACACAATAAATACGCATTGTTATTTGCGGAAAGTTTATTCATTAATCGATACTTCCAAACATGCTGGAACGACAAATTTCCTGCATTCATCCCGCAACCTTGCTTGGTTAACGCTAATGAATGACTTTTTTCACAGGGATGATGACATACCACCTATGTGAGATGTTCTTGTGTTTTTTAATTTTTATTTCGTACACGGTCTCTAGCGACAACAGGTATTCTCAGAGGCCGCAAAGTATTGTGATTACCTTTGACTGTATACACTGAAGAGCAATTGAATTAGAGATACCTGTCTAGTAACATGTAGCACCACGCACCACCTTTCGACCTGATGACGGCGGCGATTCGTCTCGGCATGGACTCGACAAGACACCGGAAGCGTTGGGAAGCCATACGGATCCACGACCCCTGAACAAGCTCCCACAGTTCACGAAGATTGGATGAAGGGATGTCAGAGCCTCGAACATCTCTCTCGATGGCATCCCAGATGTGCTGGATGGGATTGAGGTCAGGTGACCTAGCTGGCCAAGGAAGCGAGGTCACGTCGGTGGAATGTTCATCCAACCATTCGGATACAATTCGGGAGCGATGGCACGGTGCATTGTCATGTTGCAGGATGAGGTCCCCAGTGGGATGTTGAAGACGCAAAAACGGGAGCAAATGGTGGTCCAGGATATCCCGGTAACGTTGACATGTGAGGGACGATGTAACACGTACCAGGGGTCCCATTTCAGTCCACATAAACAGTCCCCAGACGAGAATGCCACCCCTACCAGCTTGAAGAGTACCCTGCTGGCAAGAAGGATCCATCGCTTCATGTGGTTTGCGACGTACTCGTATCCTGCCATCCGCATGTACCAACGTGAATCTCGACTCATCAGTCCAGGCAACATTTTTCCACATGTCTAGGGTCCAATGGCGCACCCTGTGATGTGCAATCAGCAACGGTACCCTCGTGAGATGATGGCTTCTGTACCCCATAGCGAGGAGATGGTTCTGGATGGTGTGGCTGCTTACACGTTTTTGTGCACCAGCGTTAAATTGCCGAGTGATTTCTTGCACCGTGGCCCGTTTATCCGCTGTTACAATGCGAGCTGGCCGACGATGACCCCGCTCATCCACACGCTGTTGTCCACGGCAGTTGGCCCGTGCAGGGATGGTTTTATCGGATTCGATGCACTCACGGTGCACCAGTGACATAGTGGCTCGTGAAAATCCCAGTGCCTGCACGACTTCCGAGATGGGCCGCCCCGGTGGCGCAGTGGTCTAAGCGATGGCCTCTGATCATTCGTCCCAAGGGGGTCCGGGTTCGAATCCCGGTGAGGCATGGATGTTGTGTTTGTCTTTCGGCACTGGCTCTCTCCCTTCCCTGGAACCAGTGGCCCTAAATTAGGGACGGGCGACTGCTTATAGCCCATTGAGTTGCTCACGGTGGTCGTTAAACCTCCAATCAAAAAAAAAATAAAATAAAAAAACTTCCGAGATGGAGTGACCCATTCGTCGGGCGGCGACAATTTGCTCACGATCAAATGCGCTCAGATCCTTCGTCTTACCCATACTGCGTCCGATTCTTACTGATTCCCGTCGCATCACTCCTTATATTGTCGGATCGTTGCATACGTCATGTCGTTTCCGTTTACAGGGCCGCCCACAGCGCCACATTTGCATAACGTCAGCTGTCTCTAATTCAATTGCTCTTCAGTGTAAGTACCCATGTTCGTGATCATTTTGTGCACTCGACCTGAAGATGGGGCTTTGGAAGCTTTGAAAGATCTTGTCGTCGTAATTTTAACTCTTCTGTGTGTTTTTAATCTGTAAATGAATGCCATCTTTTATTTAGTAATAATACTTTGAGTTTTTTTCGTAAGTATCGTGCTTAGACAGCGTGTTTCATGGATTGGTACTATTCAACACGAATTTCTTTATAGTCGTATCACATGACTTTTGGCACTTCAGAGTATATACACTGCTGGCCACCCAAAATGCAACACCAAGAAGGACACGAGATAGCAAAGCCAGATTTACTGGACACATAACAACAGATACCAAGATGAAACGATTGAGCTTACAGGCCCATGCGACTTGCGGAACACGCAGACATCAATACTTCGTGTGGCCCCCATGGCTGGCAATAACGGCCACTACACGCCGCGGCATCGAACGAAAGGGGCTTTGGATGTGGGCTTAGGGTATGTCGGTCCAGGCAGCTTCCACACGTTGCCACAGTTCATCAGGCGTAGCCGCGGGTGGTGCTTGCCGGGACACTCGGTTGCCGATCAGCGACGAGACGTGTTCGATGGGCGACATATCGGGAGAACAGGCGTCCCACGGCAGCAGTGACACCTGGTGGGCCGTGAAGAATTGTTGCACGATGCGTGCCACGTGCGGGTGCGCATTGTCCTGTTGAAACGTGGCCGCTGGCAGGTCCTGCTGGTAAGGAAGGACTACAGACTCCAAAACGTCGGAGATGTAGCGGTGGCTGTTGAGTGTAATGGCGATGCGTACCAGAGGGGTGCGATTGTCATATCCAATTGCGCCGCAAACCATAACGCCAGGCGACGGATCGGTATGGCAATGCGTAATGCAGGCGTCATACACTCTCTCGTCGCGGTGCCGCCACACGCGGTTCCGTCCATTGTGGTGTTGCAGGCAGAAGCAGGATTTGTCGTAGAAGACAATGTCGTGCCATTCCGTAGTCCAGGTGCGGCGTTCAACTGCCCACTGCCGCCGCACTCGCCGGTGGTGCAACGTCAATAGTAATCGAAGCAATGGGCGCCGTGCGACAAGTCCCCGCTTCTGCAGACGACGTCGAACGGCACGTGCTGACACGGGTTGTTGCGCAACACACCCTAATTCCTGCGCTACCGTTTGTGGTGTGGCAGTGCGAGCCGTTAATGCCCGCCGCACAACATACCGGTCCTCTCGTTCGGTGGTGTGCCGCGGCCGCGACAATCACTCACGTCGGTCGGTCCGTCCGTCCCTCCTGCACCCACCGAATTCATACTCGCCTCACTGTGGCTGGATGTCTCGGTACGACAAACCGCTGTCGCGATAAGCCACTATTCGTCCTCTGTCGAACTCCGAAACGTGCTGGAATGACTGCCGTATTCTGCGACGAGGCAGCAGGAAGCTTGCTACGCACAGGTCCGGCAGCACAACAAACTTCCACTACTTACACCCCGCCTTCTGTGCACCCTTCTTATAGTGCTTCTCGGTGGCGTGCCGGACGCACATGATTTGCATATGTCCTGCAATACTAATCGTTTGCATGTCCTTTCGCGAGTGACGCATGCTGCGAATTTCAGGCCAATCGGATGCTTACTTCTTGGTATTGCATTTTGGGTGGCCAGCAGTGTATATGTATTTTCATTTTCCTTTTTAATAAAGGTTTGATTTTTGTGTGACTTATCACTTCAAAAAATATTAACTTTGGAAATCACTGCTAAACTAAAACCTCCGTTTTGTGGCATTTTCGTTTACCTTGACATGTAAGATGAGGGTGTTTTTATCTTTGCGCAGTGAGTAATAACAATTTATTTTTCTAAAAATTAACAGCACGAAATTTGAGCTTCAGCTTCAAAAACTTTGAGCTGATTAAAAATCTCTAATTTGCTTTACTTTACTTATATTTGTGAGTTAAGGTTAATTGATTGTAGTAGTAATAAAAATGGTTAATTCTAAGCGTGTTTGTAACTAAAACAAGAATGATAACATCCGATTACTGGAGAAGAATGTGTTATAATATGAAATGTAAATCATTGAACACTTATCGGCATATGAAATCTTATGACTGACGGTTTACGACAGCTAACGAAGTGTTCGCCAAAGAGACGGTAGTCCGCTGAAAAAAAAAAGGGAGGGGGGGGTTAAAATCGGTCTTTTGGAAACAAAGATACGGCTGTGCCCCCTATCGGAAAACTGAATTACGAGTAGCAGAAAATTTATGCAAAACGTTGTTCACAAAGAAAGCAATCCAAAGGAGAGACTATTCATTCTCCCTGTAGGACTTTCAGAAGCGGAGATAAGGTCGCAAACAGCATTAAATACTTGTATCTCTTAGTAAAAAAATCAAACTCTGCATTATTAGAAGCAGTAAATGTCATATCCTATGAAAACATTATCTCAATCGACATTTCAGAAGAAAAGCTACATGACTTCAGAGGCAAACAAAACTTACATTTCCACTTCCTAGAGGTACAACGCAACATTTCCCATAATAGAAAATTTTCAACACTTAAAATAATTTTTAAAAAAGGACTAATACGTGCAGATATATGGTGACTACATAGAGAGACGGACGGAGATACATAGTGACTACATAGAGAGACGGACGGAGATACATAGTGATAACTATAAGCATTAAAAAAATACGTGCTAAAAGTGGTTATTTTTATGCAAACATGTTTGGACATTTAATTGAAATTCTGAAATAGGTACTTCACTTTATAAATAACACATCATTAGATAGCATAGTTCACTGCTGGCAAACTACACCCCTTCTAATTTTTATCTGGCGCACGTACACAAAAGACGCAGGATTTATCACTGAGTGAAAGTTATATAAGCAACTGGAAAAATAGGTTCTGTTCAAAACAATTTTAGAAATAAAAAACTGAGCGGTGGAACTGAAATTAACTTCTAGGTTGAAGTTCGAAAATAACATTCATGCGATAGATTCATATGTTTTCCTCTTTAATAACGCGATCTGCTAACGTAGGTGGTGCAAACTGACAGAATTCAGAAATTTTGCTTCCATGTGAAATTAACGCAAATCTGAAGACGTTAAAAAATCTGAATCATACATAATTGGTACATGTGACATCCGCAGTGTATGTTGCAATGTCAGATGCTATACGCATTAATTAAACATTTTTGCTAATTGCGTATACAGCGAGAAAATCCGTGTTTACGTATACAGTACCTTTTAAAAATAAAGCATATTGAATTTCGAAGAAAAAACACAATAACCTGAATAGAACTCATGTTACGCCCCAAAACACGCAGAAACAAACATATGCTGAACTAAAAATCGAAAATGTGCTAATACCACGCAAGAGTATGAACGAGGTCGCATTAGAATAGTAACAATGGAAAATATGCCGGGTTTGTCCCCATGAATAAATTATAACGCTATAACGAGATTAACACAAAGGATGTCGTACATGAAACTTACATTCTTGAACTAACAGAAATTAACCTTCCACTTGGTTCCGAAACATAGCTAACCATTCTTACAACATAGCTAACCATTCTTACAACATAGCTAACCATTCTTTTTCACGGTTGAATTGAAAGACTGCCTAGAATATCAGTCTTTCAATTCAACCGTGAATTATACTTTATAAAATTTCCTAAAAATATTCTGCAATTTTACATCACTTCCTCCCTCTTAAAGGAGAATCCTAATTCTTGATTTCGTTGCTTTCAGGTCACCGAAACGTGGCTTCCTTATAATAAACAGGAAATCAATAGTGAAATTCTTAATTCTGAAGATAATTACACTGTGCCCTGTATCTCACTATGTCTCTTCTTTGGATGAGTTTTTGCATCAGACATTCTCTGAAATTCTTCCGTGTTTCTTTTAAAGACTGTTCCTTCGCATTTCGGGGGAGGGGGCGAGAGGGTAGGGCCTGTCCCATGCAATAGTCTAACTACGCACTCAGCAATTACAAGCATACATGCTCAGTGACAGTTTCATTGTCCTTTTTTTGTTTTAGTAATGTGAACTTGAATGAATTTTCTGCTAATAAAACTGACTCTTAGCGCTACTAGCAACGTTCAGCCCTAAGAGCAGCAAGTTTTTCTCCCCAAAATAACAGTTACTTTTCAGGAGCTCAAACATTAAAACTAAAAAAAATAAATATTTTCCATTGTTTTGTATAACGAGAAGAATAAAAAGGCAGCTGTCTAAGCATGTAGAAAACCACCCAAAACGTACAACTAGAATTTTACTACTAAAAGGCATATTAGGTAAAAACAAGATTTTTCGCAACAGGCGCCCTGTGCGTCATCAGGTTAAAAGAACTGGCGCTAGGAGAACACACACACTTAATATATAGATAGTCCCAAAGACAACAGCGATCCCGGTGAGGGACATGATATCCGCGTCACAACTCGGTTACAGCGAGAAACAAAGCAAAGAAAGAAAACACCAAATAGATTACAAATGCATATTCACCGAAGTGAAAAATAAGCACAGGGTCCGTTATCAACCCCGCAGTAGGGTACTTCGCACGACATAAAAAATTAAATAAGCGAATCCACGGTGCATGTACATGTGCAGGTAAGTCATCGTTACAGCATACGTCCTTAAAAACGGCAATATACAAACTTTCGGCGAAGAGAGTCATATACCTACCTCTGGTCTTAAGTAATAAATAAGTCTCAGACTAAGAGGGCAGATGAGTTCCAGACTTAACCAGGCGTGCAAGGGCAGTAGTAGTAGATCCAGTCTTTACAGTGTACTGATGTTCAGTCACTAACTCCTAAATTACGAAGAGTGGATCCTATGTACCATGAATTAGGAGCAGCAGCAACGTCGGTCTTCAAGGGCACACAGAACACGCCCCACTGTTCTTGAATAGGTTTGGGCTCACGATCCTTCCTAAGCATGCTCCGAAGGTTAGAGGCCACATCACCAAAATCTTTTTTGTGTTTTTTACACACTCTCCGTAATGCATTTGTAACCGGTGGAAAGAAAGACATTGATTCCACATAAGTAATCTGCTCGCGCTCAACACACAACGAAGACGAATTACCTCTCCTATGCTGAGCACACAACTTTTTCACAATACCAACACCATACCCATGTTCCATCACAATGGTTTTAATAAAAAGAAGTTCTTTATTCCGAGCAGCAATGCACGAGCCGGGTGGAAAGAGGCGTGTGGAATGATATCAAAAGAACCAACGGCCTTCCGATACACTTCAAAAGTCAAAAAATCCTTATTAACATGTCTGGTGATTAGAAGGTCCAAGAAAGGGATCTTAAAATTTTCCTCCCATTCTATCGTCAGGTAAATAGTAAGATTTTTAGACGACAAAAGGCTTCTAAAAGAAAGCAAAGCATCACCAGAATGTGGCCAAATGACAAAAACGACATCGATGTAACGCAAGTACAGTGCTGGAACTTTTTCTGCCCTGGCTAGCTAAAATATCGTACTCCAAATCTTGCATGATCACCTCTGCCAAAACAGCAGAGAGAGGCGAGCCCATAGGAGTGCCACCTCCCTGACGGTAAATGGTCCCATTAAAGCGAAAAAAGGATCTTTTGCAATAATATTTAAAGCATCGGAGATTGCCTGAACTTCCATTAGGGGAATAGTTCCCAAGTCGGACAACTTAGAAATAGTCAAATCGTGAGCTACGTTCAATGGAACACTCGGATATAACGATTCCACATCCAATGAAGCCAAAATGAAAGAGGAGCCCAAGCCTCTGAATTCTCGAATACGGGTAATGGCCTGGAGGGAACTGGTGATGGAATAAGGTGAGGATTGGACAAAAGGCCGAAGGTAACGTGCCAAGGCTCTCTCTAATGGTCTTAAAGGACTGTTACAACTAGAAACGAGCAGGCGAAGAGGCAAACCAGGCTTGTGAGTCTTAACGGTGCCAAATATATTGGGAATGGCAGGGCCAACAACACTCCCTAACATAGAATGAATCTCACTAGGCAACAAACCCTCTCTTTTAAGGGCTGAAATTTGTCTAATAGTAGCCGAAGTTGGGTCAGAAAGGACAATTGAGTGAGGAATAGTATTAATCACATTGTTCATCTTCTGAATATAATCCTCCCGATTTAAAATAACGATGTCGTGAGCCTTGTCTGCAACGGTGATAACAATGTTAGGGTTATTTCTCAATTCACACAACTGTTTCTTCTCTTCACTGTAATACACTGTCATCGCCGAGGGCACCTGAGGCCCAATTTGACTGCAAATCTTCGCAATCTTTTGCCTAGCAGAATCCTGGCCCTCCAAAGGCAAAGCATGAATAATGTTCTCGGTCTCTGTAATAACACGGAAAGCATTAACACCATCGGTGGGGTAGTTGAATTTCGACCCTCTATTTAATGCCCGGACCAGAACTGGATTCAACGAAACATCACTAAAATTGTGAAATTTTAATCGAGATGCTGAAGACAAATTCTGGGGGAGGGAGGCACCACCCCGTGTGGTACCATCAGTGGCTCGAGATACAAGTATTCTTAGCTTATGAATATGTCTACTTTGAATTATTTGCAGCTCAGTGTTCAACATAGAGTTGTGGACAATCATAAGTCTCTCAAACATTGAAGTTTTTAAGGACGTATGCTGTAACGATGACTTACCTGCACATGTACATGCACCGTGGATTTGCTTATTTAATTTTTTATGTCGTGCGAAGTACCCTACTGCGGGGGTTGATAACGGACCCTGTGCTTATTTTTCACTTCGGTGAATATGTATTTGTAATCTATTTGGTGTTTTCTTTCTTTGCTTTTTTTTTTTTTTTTTTGATTGGAGGTTTAACGACCACCGTGAGCAACTCAATGGGCTATAAGCAGTCGCCCGTCCCTAATTTAGGGTCACTGGTTCCAGGGAAGGGAGAGAGCCAGTGCCATAAGACAAACACAACATCCATGCCTGACCGGGATTCGAACCCGGACCCCTTCGGACGAATGATCAGAGGCCAACGCCTTAGACCACTGCGCCACCGGGGCGGCTTTCTTTGCTTTGTTTCTCGCTGTAACCAAGTTGTGACGCGGATATCATGTCACTTACCGGGATCGCTGTTGTCTTTGGGTCTATCTATATATTAAGTGTGTGTGTTCTCCTAGCGCCAGTTCTTTTAACCTGATGACGCACAGGGCGCCTGTTGCGAAAGATCTTGTTTTTACCTTATATGCCTTTTAGTAGTAAAATTCTAATTGTACGTTTTGGGTGGTTTTCTACATGCTTAGACAGCTGCCTTTTTATTCGTCTTGATATTTTTAGCATGCAACTTTTATGATTGAAGTTTTGTATAACTGTATGTTTTAATATTAGACACTTGTTTTACGCCTGAAGAAGCCATCCAGGATGGTGAAAGCTGGCGAGTTTAGCATATATCTATGTACTATACATGGAGTAGTTCTTTATTGTTTAAAACTTTTATTAATATGCTGTTTCATTACTCCAACTCAACAGCGCACCTTCTCCTTTCCTTTTTTTTTTTCACTGAAATTTTATCCTTTAATTTCTGCAGGATGTTGCGATAATCCAAAGCGCTATAAATGACAAACATTTCTTGTTAACGTTCACTGAACTTTTCATAAAAAGGCATCGGAGATTACTACAGCTACTTGAGATTAAAATTTTTTCTCAATCTTGATATTTACGAAATTTAAATTCTTCATAAATCCTTATGGTATTAATTTTTGAAATCATTACATAACGCATGTTAAGGAGAAACAATTTTACTACACAACAACGAAGCTCCATCGTCTGCTTCCATTTTTGTGGGTGAACAGAGGCTGCAGTATCTGTGTGTACGAAATTTCTTTCACGGGGTAAGGCATGCTTATTTTCTTTCTTGTCATAGCAAAATAGCAATTATCCTTCGTGTGTCGCGGCGGGAAAGGGAGGGATAGCAGTGGAGTAATATTTTCTGCGTCTAATAGAAAGAAACAATGGGCTGAGAGATTTGTCTTTCCTTCGCCATCTATACGCCCAGGGATAACCAAGTTGATCGCTGGCAGCCGCCTGTTCTTATTACTGAGCGTGTCCGGAGCTGGGATTACCTCGGAGACGCTCGGTGACACACAGCCTCCCTTGGGACCCGGATAGCCTGAGATCACAGTAGGTCCCTCACAAACAGCGGTAACTCTCTGTTATATGGCCACAATCTTTCGTCCTCTCAAAAGAAAGCTGCCTACAAAAACAACGCATCACCCAACTAAGTAACTGAGCCATTTGAAAGACTTAGGGGGAAAAACTGTTCAGTCTCTCTCTCTCTCTCTCTCTCTCTCTTGTTTCTCTTTCCTTTCCACATTCTCAATATTACGCAAGGGAAAACACGCGTGGAGAGCAAAATGCACTGAACCTTTTATAGAGCGAATTTAGCATTGCTGGCTTTGTACACCATCGTCACACACAATAGTTTTCTTTCAACTAATTTTTCCCTTTTCGCGAGATCATTCGTTTTAACTACATACATCAATATGAATTAGATTTTAGAAACTTTACGTTTTCACTTCATTTTCTTAAAACGTCCTTTCCGCATCAAATGCTCGTAAGTTCGAAACTTACACGTATAAAACAATTCTTCAAGAACTGATCATGATGGCAATTGATTGTGAATAATACCCATTTTTTAAAATTAGCAACTGTTCAGAAGTAATTTGTGTGCAGTAAATAACTGAAATATTGAAGGTAAACCTCAACTCGTTGGGAATTCGTAAAAATTAATGAACCAGCTGAAAGGGCGATTTACCTAAGATTTACCAAGCTGGAATTATTGAGGACTCTGAGTTGCGTGAAAGGACACAGTCCTGGAAGTGGTGAGATAAGTGTGTGTGTGTACAAACACACACACTGATGACTCTCTTTTATGACAATAAACGGAAGTACATAGAACTTCTCTACTAGTACTATAAACTCCGTGAAGCGGACTCAAACTAGTACGTGCTTTTTAATTCTCTGATAAATCAAACAAAAAGTCACTCATAACATCATGAGGTGATGTAGTTGCTTTCAAGTGCCAATATACTGATGTGCTGGCTACGGCCAACAGCTGCTTAGTTTGAAGATAAGAATGATCATGAGTTCAGTTAAGTCTTTATTAGGCAATTAAAATGAGAAATTATTTACACTGAATACCACATTAAGAAAACTAACAGATTTAAAAAAAAATGTTTGGATCTCTAGAGATGTGACCAGAAGAATAAGTTTTTCAATGAAAAGGATACAAAATACAAACACACACGAAAAAACAGCAGCAGACTTTCAACCTAACTGACCAGCAGCTCTTGCAAAAACTAAGGGTTAGAGAAATAAGTGAAAATTGCAAGATACGTATTAAAGAGGCCAAACTCTGTTCAAGAAAAGAATTACTTCAACAAGAAACACACAGAAGCTGAATACACCATTATGTGATTAGGTCCCACTGCCCAAAATTAGTTTAAGGAATCCAAGGATAACATTCTAACGGAGGGTAACATCATTAAAGAAAGGCAAAGAACATCTCAAATATTTTTCTAGTAGTAACTGGATTTCGATAGATTTCACATCTGAGTTTCGACAGTGTGCTTTTAAATTTCTTGTACTGAATGTAGAGCTGCAAAACCAACAAATGAATAACAGCGTGAAAAATCTGAGATACTGATACGTAAAATTTAATAAAATATCGACTAAGATGAATATTGAAACTGGGACGGAGATACTTCAAAAACTGTTTATAATGATACATACTAAGGACTGGGGATTCACATTTGACTGAGGAAGAGAACTTCTGTTTCCTTTCAAGAAACGGTCCGGCATTTCTAATGAATATACAAGAGCACTTTAGAGACCGAAAATAGAGAAGGAAAAAAACAACAACTTTATTTTAAAAAGCCCGGTTAAAAACACGGTAGTAATAGTAGCTTAAGTACCTCACACCTAATATAAAAATCTGAGGCTAAATTGCAGGTCTGAAACAAGCAGAAGGTTTCCTGAAATATATCAATGTACATGCGTGATATATTTTGAGAAACTGAAGACAAAATCCATTACTCAATATTTTCCGTTGTCACTGACAAATCGAAGCACAAACCGGAAAAGAAAACTTGGTAAGCGTTAACAAAAATTGCAAGAAAAAAAGAAAATCTTTGTAAACATTCAAGAGACATCGTTCATTTCTTACATACTTATTTAACAGAAGTTTTGGGCTTTGATCCCTGAAAATGGTTCATTCATCCGACATTGTATGCCATCATGGGCAGAACATAATAAACCGTGGCAGGAATCGCACGAGCTGAAATTTTTCGAAATATTCATCTCACACCTCACTGATAAATGAGGATCTCTAACAGAAGAAATCCGTTCTGAAACTTTTCATTTCACCGAAGGTTTTATTTCCTATCATCTGAGCCCCACACACACCTGGTTTTCCCTTCTCAACACACCGAAGTCAGATACTTCTGCTCTTTCCGTGCGTGTTGTGTTGGCAGTTCCGTGACACGCACTTTACTGTCTCGAGTAAATTTCCACCTGTCAACCATCAGGAGTGCAGTCGGAATGACAACCACAGCCTTTACAATTGTTACCAGCTCGCTCCACCTATCTACTGAGTGCACCGAGATCCCATACCACTGAGGAGATAGAATTCGGCACATATTTCCGCTATTATCAGACCGCGGTGTAAACGATATTAGGCTGTTTTATCACATCTCCCCTCATCCTCTTTCTTTACCGAAGCTCTACGAGTACTTATTGAGTGTATTTATTCCTATGGTGCTATTCTCCGCCACAGGAATCTTCAGCCTAGCCACAGAGTTTTAAGATTCCCAGGATGTATTAGAGAAATGACCTACACTATATTCCAACACACGTTCTCTCCTGCAGCATCGTATCTGTTGTATAAACACTCTACTGTCATGGGCCCCCCTCCCTCAGGCTAGCTATTAAAGTTGTCAAAGAGAGGTGGCGGAGGTTTATGTACAATCATTCTCAGCACGCATTTCAACACTCCAGATTAAATCTTGCCCTTCAATGGTACGCATTCTGTTTCCTATCATCGATTTTTCTTTCAATTCCTTTGTAAAACTGCTTTCTTGTGCTTCAAAAACGCCTCTTTGCTTGAATGGATACGTGGTTTCACAGGAGTAAACGAAACTGTCATTATGCAGCTTGTTTTTTGTTTTGTATTTTTAGTTCAAACCTGAAACATTTTCTCTGAAGGCTTAACTGACAGTATTTAGTACAGCCAGTATGCAGTACTGGCTACGGACTATTTATGTGAGTTATACAGTATTGGCCAATTTGGCTTTCACAATCACAAAAGCATCGGTAAAAGAAAAATTTGCGAGAATTTTAAATGTCGAGCTTGTGATCAAAAACGAAAAACATGAACAGCAAACGGAAATATATTATATTCACTAGCCTTAACGACATTATGGGTCTGCCGTTCAAGCAGCATACTTAATACAATCATACCCAGGTAAACAACGCTCTATAAATAAACTGGCGTCGTTAACACATCGATTTTACCATGCCTTTGCTTTAGAAGATTCTTTCCTTGTAAGTGTGATACAGTAGGTTAATCCGAGTGTTCCTCTGCCGGCATCGCTTAGAACTACAACTCCGCACTACGAACTTCCTCTTGGTTGTTTTTTAACGCTGTGTTCAGGCTGCTGAGCACTCGCGGGCGTGGATATTCGCATCTATAATTACCTTTTGATTAGCTGCTCATTATGAGTTTCAAATTGGTGTCTTTTCTTTGCCTGAGCGCACGAGAATGAGTATTTCCATAAAAGTGACATAAGCCGTTTAAATAAAGAACTGAAGAAGAAAAAACACCGCACGTATCTCGACCTAGATCTCCTCCTATTGAGTGAAATGAAAACTTTTTCAGTAGAGGGGATTAATTAACCTACCACTGCACAGAAATATAAAAAATGTTTCATACATTGAAATCTTGCTAAAATACTGTCACACAGAATTATACGTTATTGTTCAATACTTTTACGGCAATAAACGAGCATAAAGCTTAAAATTATAGTGAAATATTTCAGAACAGTGTCGCTGAGTTACGCTAAGCAAATCAATTGATATTAATGTGGTTCCACCTAAAATCTCTGCCTTATGTTTCCAATGGTAAAACTTTACGTATTTTCTTCGCAATGAATGTATTCCCAAGGATGAAAATTTGCACATCGATAAAACTATAAGTTATAGCATGGGATACTTAATACTTGCTAAAACATAACCATAATTAAGCAATTCAACATTTGTTTTGTCTACTGACGTCAATGTTGAAACATTTGTTTGTCTATTGCGCCGTCTATTAACAGGTCTGAACATCACTCAAAGAAAAATGACTGATTTTTAATATAATTATGGTTATGTTTTAGCAAGTATTAAGTATCCCATGCCATAACTTAAAGTTAGTTTTATCGATGTGCAAATTTTTATCCTTGGGAATACATTGAATTGCGAAAGAAATATGTAAAGAAGTTTTACCATTGGAAAAGTAAGTTTTACCATTGAAGAGATATAAAAAAAAGTTTACCATTGGAAGGCAGAGATTTTAGGTGGAAACACCTTAACTCGGCCGGAATAAAAGTGTTCACAGTTATTTGTAATCGGTATTGTTCAAATTCTTTGCAAACTCTGATTACGGTACACGCTTCACGATCGAATGAATTTTCGATATGGAACGGGGAACGGCCAGCAACGAACTATTAAGTAACATTCTTATGAAGAGGGCATTCCAAGTTAATAGCTCGCTGCCACGGAAAAAAACATTTCGAACGAAATATGTGCATTAAAAAGATCCTTAGAGATCTATTAACCACTTGGCTAAAGTTTCACAATCTTCTTCACCCTTGACAGTTATTTAGATGAATATAAATAGCTTCGTCTGGCTGTTTGTTCACCTTTTTTGGTAATGTATTTGTTTTGAATTTCACTGTTTTATTTTTTTTTTATGCTCGGGAAAACTTTCCCGTTGAAGCAATGGCATACTTTTGTATTCATCGCTCTCCAGTTTCAGCTCATTTATAACCATCTCGCACGTCACAATTCTTTTAGCTCATGCTGTCGCAAATAAAAAAAATTCACATTTTATACTGTTATTTCCGCCAATTCAGTTCATTCGTCGGGAGTTACCGTGCAGACGGTTAATGGTGTTATTATAACTCAATTTGAAATATACTAAAATGACAAGGTACCAAGACCTATCAGCTCTTGTGTAAATAGAGAACGGGAATAAAACAATTTTATAATTGGATGAAGCAATTTAATTGCTAGTTAGGAAGTGCTCTGAAAAACTGAATTCCGAGCAAAGAACTGGCCTAAAAAGAAAGGGGTGGAACCAGTGGTATCACATGTTATAAATGTTAACGTCAAAGGGTAGACTCAAAAGAAGGCAGCCAAAAATAGTTTCCCCATACGTTTGACATAGTGGCAGACAATTTTATTTCGTTTCATGCACTTCACTTTAACCACGGACTAGTCAAATCAAAGTTTCACAGCAGGAAGTGAAAAACAATAATTCCTGGTATCTTTATCAAATGCTGCAACGACGTATTTTCCCCTTCATTTCATGTCGTACTGCTTTCATGATGTACGTACGTTGTGCCAAAAAAGTCTTCTGCTGTGGGGCGGGTCGCACCGCTTTCATTTGGAGTGTCTCCCAAAGAAAAGAATTGTTGACACGCGGACGCCATTTACCGCGACTCTTCTGGTGATGATGGCCTGTGATCTATATTTTCAGCATTACGACCAATCAGCTGACAGATCGACCGTAACTGCGGGCTCAGCAACTCTGATGACAAACGTAATTACGTGCCATCGCTCTACCGCTCACGATAGATCACAGGGGTCCAGCTCAAGATTTCCTTTCAACTTCGAAGAGAGGAAGGTGATACTTTCTTTTTCGCATCTTCTCTTTCTCAACAGTTTATGTCATTACTATTATTTCTGTGGCACTTCCGCGTCATTCTATGTACGGCCATCACAAAAATCTTAGGATGCTGCCCTCGAAAATTAGCTAACTTCAACTAAACGCTTCATTCGGCTATATAAAACTCTTTTGTTGACTCTCACCTGAAACAGCCATCCGTCCAAAAACCTACCAAGGTGTACCTGGCTATTTACATATTTATTCATCCACCATTCCAACTCACTCACAGAAAGTTTCAACGATTTGCAAGTGAACCGAACAAGATACCAATAATTTCCTACACAGAACTCTTAAGGCGAAATCAAACTTTGTAAGTTATGAATCGAATAAGATAAAAAAAACAAACAAACTGCAAATCCTACTTTTGGCAACTTTAATCTACAACAAATACATGCACAAAACGTAAAGTATCAAATTTTGTAGGCTATACAATACTAACAAATGGCTCTTTTTACTTTCTGCATAAGGAGAACGCTCTTACTTTCTTTCCTTTTTATTATAACTTAAAAATGGCTGGATTAACCTTTCCAAAAGATAAAATAATCGACATTGGAGACTACTGTTAAGTGCTGGAAGTTTTAACGGCTCATTTGACACATACCCTTTCACAAATTGAATTTTCAGAACACTATTTCAAAGTCCTGATATTAGATGAAATATACTGATACTAGAAAGTTATAGATTTATCAGTCATCTAATTTCATTTTTTTAGATTTCATTTATTGATCTTGCTGTTACATATTACAATTAATAATTCTGAATAGTTAAGCATAAACATAAAAATAACAGCAGGGAAGATCAAGGAAAAGGCCTCGAAGAGATTTGACCAGCCTTGATTTCCCTAGGTTTAAATTTATAATTAATGTAAACACTTCACTAGCATGGAGGCTGGGGTGTGCCATTTAAAGGTACATGAAATGTTGATGTATAATATTATGAAGAAAATAAAAACCATTAGTAAGAAGTGTCATGAATAATGGTAAAACAATATACAGGGCGAGTCAAAAGTCACATGACACCCATGTATTTCAGAAACGGGAGGGAAAATGAAATATCTAAATACCCCAGCAAAGAATCGGTGAGGGGGGCCTATCTTTTAGGTTATTTCCGTAACATGGCCGCCATCTTGAAATCCGCCATATTGGATCAAGGTCAAATTTTTCAAATAGTAAGGGGGTCAATGTTGCATATCAAACACATCAATTTTCTCAGAAATTGATAGCCATAATCAGATTTGACATAAGTGTTGTGGTTCACAAGTTATTGACACAGAAATTTGAAATAATCATTGTTTGTTGCAGGTAACTGAAGATGACACTGACGAAAGAGGAGAGGATTGAGGTGATCCTAATGTCTGGGGAATGCAGCTCCATATCATAGCCGCACACTTCAACAACCGACACCTAGTAAGACCACCAATTTCACACAGCACTGTCGCATACCCGATATCCAAATTCTGAGAAACTGGGACAGTGGGCGACAAGCCGCGTAGTGGTCGGCTGAAAACTGCTACTGACGAGTAAACTTCAACAATGGTCTTGGCATCCTTTGCAAAGAGTTCACAACATAGCACATAATGTCTTGCAGCAGAATGTGGTATCAGCCAGTTAGCCATTGTACGGATTCTTCACACCACTCACTGGCATCCGTTCAAGATCCTGATGCAGCAGCAACTATCAGAGGATGATCCCGATAGATGCGACAAGTTCTGCACAGGTCTGGGCTTTACGCCAACATCAACAGGATCATTTGCATAGGGTATTTTGTTCAGTGACTAGGCCAATTTTTTTATGTCAGTGGTGAGGTTAACCATCAGAACCACAAGTACTGGTGTGACAGGAACTCTCACTGAACAGAACCATCGAACATCGTTGGTAATGTAAAAGTTATGGTGTGATGTGGAATATGGGGCACCCGTGTGATCGGGCCCCTTCAACAACACATCCTGGAAGCCTGTAACCGCATTTCTCCCAATATTCGTGTGCGGGGGTATAATAACGACTGGATCAAGCACCTTCACCTCAGTGTCCAGCAACAGGGACAACACATTGAACACATCAAATAGCAGTGCATCACAGGGTACTTTAGAGGTTATGTATTTCAACTTTCTGTGTTGATAATTTGTGAACCACAAGACATATGTCAAATCTGATTACGGCAATTGATTTTTTGAGAAAATTCAGGTCTTGTTTAATATGCAACATGACAGCCTTACCATTTAAAAAATTTGACCTTGATCCAACATGGCGGATTTCAAGATGGCGACCATGTTCCAGAAATACCCTAAAAGATAGGCCCTCCTCACCGATTCTTTGCTGGGGTATTCAGATATTTAATTTTCTCTTCCGTTTCTGAAATACGAGGGTGTCATGCGCCTTTTGACTCGCCCTGTATAATAGTCACCAAATGAAACACCTCAAGATTGCAATAATAGATTAACAAATTCTACAGCCCTTATTGCAAATTGGGAGCAATTCAATTTTAGCACTTTTCTTACGAAATTCTTCTACTGTATATTTACTGTGATTATTTACACCATACTGTACGGCACAACATTCACAGCCTCTCCTATGTTCCAGAGGCAGATACAAAACAACTTCTACTGGTGGATTAGCAATATCGGATGTAGAAGTTGATGACAATATATCACGCTTCGCTTTCTCTTTATGATCTTTCCATTTACTGCTTGGTACAATAATTTTTGAAGGCCAAAGTTCAAGGATGTACAAATGAATAAACCAGAAATGTTTCTTATTGGTTAATTGATATAAACAAAGGCTACCAAATCCAATGGGTGACTACTCTCAAATTACATGGTGCATAGTGTATACAGTTGATTTCAGCACACAGTGCCAATAGTGGCTGCTTGTGAACTAGGACATGACTATGGGTGGCACAAATAATCTCACTGCACAAGGGGAACTATGTGTAGTGACTACTTGCAAACATGCCAGCACATTGAGGTGTTTGGGAATGAAGGCAATATTAACAGCTCTAATAATGTAAAAAATTATTTAAAAAAAAAAAAAAAGCAGCTGTGCAGCACCTTTATTTGAACCAAATTGTCTACTTCAAAGATTTAACTGAAAGAATAATCAAAATACATATCACCTTAAAATCCACAAAAGAACCTGCTGGTGAGGATCATAAATGGACAAGTGCTGCACATACACTTCAAATGGAAAACTTAGATCAAATGTGAGTTACTTTATTTCACCTCAGGGAGTTTTAGAAAACCAAGTATTTAGAAAGTCTCGTGAGGACTGCCATACCCAAGCAGGCAGTGCATAGGCACATAAATGGCTAGGTCCAGCAAGTCACCTGCATGGTGAAATGAGTTTTGAAAAGTAAACTAAAAATTAAAATTTTTTTTGTTACCTAGGACAGTGGCTGGCAATAGCAGTTCATTGCACAATCAATCATTTTTGACATATTGCTAGACCAACACTAAGTCTATTTAACAATTTTTTGTTATGAACTAGAGAAACAGACTCTTCTATATAACTCATCCTGCACATGATGCAGTTTGTTCTCATAAAAGAGACTGATGCATAAATATTTGAAGCATAACCATAAAATCACAATAAGAGGAAAATCTATTCCACACCTTCAAGTGCCACATGATCAGCATTCTGCTTCACAGCTGCACCACCAAAAGTGAATTCACACCTAAAAAACATGGCATTATTCTTGGGGTTTTACATGATTCACAACTAAAAGAGTGGTCACTGACAGTGAAGACTGAGGATGCTGAGATTCTCTGGATGTACAGAGTAGGATGTGGGCCAGAGGATATTTAGGATAAATTAAAGAAAAGTTTTGCTAAACAATTTTCATTAAACCAAAGAAAATTTTCACTTGTCCAAAATTCATTAAAAAAAAAATGTTTTGCCAAACATTTTTATTATGGCAAAAAGCATTTGTAAAATAAACATACATTAGGAAAAACTGGAATATGTAAAAACAAAACTGTCTAAATGTTTCATGTAATTCCTCTTTTACAGTCGAACATCAAGAACTTATGTTAAGTTTTTGATGGTGGAAACACATAGCCATGAACTCTTCTACATTTAGTAACACAATGGCAGAACTTCCTCATAAGGTTTCAGAAATTTTACAATTTTAATTTTATATCAAAATCTATGATTCTGTTGACACTAGAGAAATCGACATGTTTACACAAACTGCATCAATAATGCAAACATTTACTTTTAATGAATCAGATGTGAAAAAACCTATGTTCTTATTCTTAAATTATGTTCAAGGTGCTAAATTCACTTTAGCCAATGCGTTGTGCATGTAATTCCATACACAAAAGTAGAAAAAAATTTTGCCAAAAATTTTCCTAATCCATATAGCACTGCGCTAACAAAACTACCAAATTTCTTTAAGAAAAAAATCCCAGCTTAAACATTTACAACTATAATAAACAAGGCTATCTTGTATGATCAATGACCGGTAAGTTGAGTCTCTACAGAGGCTTGGTGGTGAAGTGGTCCAGAGTGTTGGCTTCAGTGTTATCATAACTGGTTCAAATTCTATACATGACATGGATGGTGCATTTGTCCTTACTTCAGTGGTTCTCTCTTCCCCTGACATAATAAATTAGGTATGGGGAATTCCCTGTAGCCTTTTTCAGATGCTCATGAAGGCTGCCAACCCAGATAACAGCATTAAAAAGTGCATAATCATACAGAATTTATATACCTCACAGCAAACGTTCATACTTCAATGTTTTATTCTAGGGCTATGAACTCAGATAACAATATCACTTACATATTTAATACATGGAATTTGTACAAGAGCAATAAATATAATTTCACATATCAAGAAGATTACATGATGCAATGAAATGTCCCAAGCTACTTTCAATAACACAGCAAGTTGTGAATTCAGCACCCTTTGAGAATGGAAAAGACTTTTGCACTGAAGTCTGACTGACATACAAATGCACTAGCATTTAATTAAGTCTTTGCATAACACCAATAGCATGTACTACAATAATAACCATATTGACTGTGCTAGGCTGAATTAACTGACTATAACACATTTAAAGTTGCCATTACAAAAAAAGTGAAATGCCAAAAAACAAAAACAGGGAGAATGCTGACATGCTTAGGGTAGGTACATTAGCACTGTTTATCTGAAAAAGTGTTATGATAGTACTTAGCTAAATGTGTAAATATACTAATGTAAGACATTTAAATAAAAACCTTTTTCTTTTTTTCTGGGATGTAACTCCTATCAATTATTACTAGTCATATAACTGTTCCAGAAACACAAGATGTTCATACTTCAATGTTTTATCTCTGTAGAGCTACAGAAAATATTCACCGATGTGACAAGTGCTCAAGGTAATAAAAAATGTCTGTGAATTTAGTTCTCAAGTGTGACTCTGTACTGATCCTATAATCTGGGGGACAGACATCTTATTCAACTCCCATGAAGACAAAGCATCAGAGTCAGTTATTATCACCACAGATATTGCCAAAGCAGCATTCACTAACAACCCTTGAAATATAGTGTTGCTCTAGTGCACTTGAGTCCTTCAAACACATACATGCATACATATAAATAACTAAGCTGCCCTCTCAAATTTAGCAAATACCTCCCACAAAAAAACTATTTTGCTAGGCTATAGTTCAAAACTGATGGGGTTGGATTTTACTCACCGTTGAAATGTCAAACATCTGCAATTACAGTGACCTCAGAACTGAACTTCACTGATATCCATCACACAATACCTTTTGTACTTCATACACAATAATTTTCTCTCATGCACACATTCCTGAATCTGGCTCTCCAATGATTAATTTGGCCTTCTAGTTTTCTTTCCTGCCACTTGGGCTGAATAAATTCTCTTAGTGAGCATCTCACCACTCATTCTTCCAACATGGCCAAACCACCTCAGAATATTTATCTCCACCTTAATAACTACATTTTGTTTTACATTAAACACATCTCCAACACATCTTCATTTCTAATATAATAAGAATGTGTCTTGCTACAAATCTTCCATAAGTAAAGCATCTCTCCAGCACACAAACGGCTCCTATGCCTCTTTTGCAGTACCCGGATCTCACTGCTGTACACCACAGTTGGAACAATAACACATTCATACACAGCTATTCAAGACCTCTTTGAGAACCCATCAATCCTGTGAAATCCTCATAAGGATTCTCACAAAGCAGCTATGACTTTCAAAGACAAATTCACTCACTTTCTGATTTCACCATTTGATCTTTCTTTCTCTGTCAAATATGCTTCTTAAACTACATTTTGAGGTAACTCACCTTTATTCCAAATATCATTTAGGAAAATTATGTGTTGGAAATATGTGCAAGAGATGAAAACCTCCTAAATGATATTTGGGATTAAGGTGAGTAACCTCAAAATGTAGATTATGTCTAAATAGCACATTAATAATTAAGCAGCTAAGTGACATTTTTGACATTTGCAATGCGGTAAGAATACATGATGCTTCTTAAATATACACATTCATTCACTTGATCTATCTCTGTGGTATTTAGATTGATCTTGCAATAAGTACTAACAAGTTTTTCACTCAAAAATCATAACTTTGGTTTTTCCTTATTTATACTTAGTTTCAATTTCACACCAACTTCATATATCTGGGACAACATGGTATGCAACTCTGCCAGCAAGACTGTGCCATCAGCATACAGCAATACACACACACACACACACACACACACACACACACACACACACACACACACACACACACACACACACACACACAGATATTACAAAGATATAAACCAGTATTGTCTGTTTTGTCATCATGCATGCATGCATCAATGTATCAAACAGTCACAGTGATATTACACAGCCTTGCTTGATTGACTGCTGCATCAACAGAAAACCATTTCCATAAAACACCATTTACTTGTACACATGCCCCTGAGCCAGCATAGATAGCTTTCACACTTTTAAGCAGAATCTCAGTTATACAGTACAAGACTTTACATAGAAGTATCCTGTGTACTTGGTCATAAGATTTCTCTAAATCAATAAAGGATGCAAAATCTTTCTTACCGACCAATACACAAATACTTTTGATCATTATACGTAATGTGAAAAATTTGATTAGTGCAGCCCTTACCAGGCATAAACCCCACCCTGTACATCCCATACCTACTCTGATGTAAGACCTTGTACGTTATCAATAATGATCTTTACAAACACTTTCCCAGGAACACTCTGCTGACTGATACCATGATAGTTCTTGCATTCAGTCTGATCACCTTTTCCTTTATACAAAGGAACAATATTAGCATCCCTAAAATCCTGAGAGACCATTCCTAACTCCCTGCACAACTGGCATATTTTAGTTAAACAATCAATTGCAGTCACTACCATATTTTTAAATCTTAGCAGTTATGCCATCTACTCCCAAAGACGTACCATTTTGAAGAGGTTTTAGAGTTTTACAAACCCTTTTCCTTGATATCCCTGCTGTGCTTCCTTCTCTCACTGTGGTAACATCTGCTTCTACCTCAAAATCACCTTTACTTTCATGATCTAATAACTCAGAAATATTCAACCCATATCCAACTTAACTCATTAGGCTCCCATATCATTTCTCTGATCCTATTTTTCACACAACTTAGAATTTCATTTCCCCTATTTTTCCTACGTCTTGTGTATTCCAGAATGTTTTTTATGTCTTCCCAAAAAGCTAATTCATGGCCTTCCACATTATCCTTCCTATCTTTCACATTACTTTGACAAACTAGCTTTGCTGCTTCACACTTCTTTCAGAAATAATTCATCATCAGAAACTACCTTGCAACATTCCCAAATATGCTTCCTTTCTTTTTATAGCTTCTTTAACCTCACTGTTTCACTAAGCATCACATTTAATGCTATGCACAGTTGCAGTACCATAAATCACTTTAGTGAGAGTGACAACATAGTTCTTAAAACATGTCAACTTCTTTTCCACATCCCTCTCACATTACTTTAACTCATTCACTCTAATGCTGATGTTCTTCAGGAAGCTTTTTAACCCTGGTTCTTTTTATCACAGACATCTTCCTATGCCTCTTTCTCCAACCAAACACATTCAGTTTCACTCAAAACACTAATTGGTAATGATTAGAGCCAACACCTAAATCTCTCATCACATGAGTGTCAACAACTAAGTGTTTCAGCTACTGATCATTAATAAGATCTATTACAATTTTCTGCCCCAGAGTACGATTGCCCTATGCATTATGTATCAATATACTTGTAGTTGAAACACTTACTAGGTATGAGCAACCCAATTAACCTTTCACTATTACCATTCATCAAGATCATTAACATTAATCCTACACTCACTCAGCTGAGATCTTTTCTGATATGCTGTTTATTAGTTCCAGGTCAATTCTGTGGCAGACTAGCCTTCTCAAGTGTGGTAGGTTCACCATATCCCACACTTGAGTCCTTCAAACACTTTCTTTGAGTCTTGAAAATTATAAAATTACATTAATGTGGGGGATCTGCCCACAGTCGTCAGATCCAGTTGGTCATTCCGCCTAAGGGTTAGGAAAACAAAACCCA
The DNA here is from genome assembly GCA_039090855.1 of Macrothele yani. Classification (NCBI taxonomy): domain Eukaryota; kingdom Metazoa; phylum Arthropoda; class Arachnida; order Araneae; family Macrothelidae; genus Macrothele; species Macrothele yani. The sequence continues at coordinate 96,149,587 of CM076992.1, read as the reverse complement.
GTGAGTTGAGGTTTTTTGCCCAATGTCACACAGAACCAGCTGGTACCTCAACAGTATTTATTCTGAAGCTTAATTTTACGTCAGCTTCTCAGATTCACAGAGGCCCTTGTTGCTGACGTGTGTGCCATTATTTCCCAGCTGAGCACCCCTAGGAGGAATACCAATTTCTCACAACCATTGCCTTGTGCATAATTTATGACTGAAAAATGAGCACAGAAATGAAATAATAAAAGAAGATTATGAAACAGCAACCAGGAATGTAAAAAATTATGAAACAGCAACCACACAAGGGTCAAAAATTTGATACTACTGGAAGATGTTTTGCATTATTTTTGGCAATATGATTAAACAGCTCCACATCTAGCATTACTAAATACAGTACAGCCCGCTTATAAAGAAGAGCTCAGGGCTAACAGAAATCCCAGTTAAATCCAGATGCTCACTAAATCCATTTTGGGGTTAAATCCCAGCATTTAAAAATATGCATACATGATAATCAAGACTGTAGCCAGGGGAAGCGCTCAGCCTACGTTTCCTTTTGACAGCCCAAACGACTCACTACAGTCCAATTGCCTAATCTCTTTTATATTCTTTGCCCTACCTTAATCATCAGCCACCCCTCCCAACATCTGTCTGCCTACAGCTTGGTGATAATATGTTTATATTACACACCCATAACAGTTGGATATACTAGAAACATTTAACAACAAAAGTAGTAATCAAAATGAAATAAGTACTTACATGAACATACAGTAGCAGTGAATCCTGTAGCAGACATATGGAAACATTTCTAAACTAAGAATCTAATGTTGTTTGTTTTGCTTTATGAGGTGTGATCAAATAGTATCCTGACTGGCTGCATAAGTTCGGAATCGTGCAATACAGCAGAAAGCGGTTTGGCACAGGTTGATCATGGAACCTACTACGCATGTACTGTGAGTCATGTCTCCCCTGCTAGTCTTTTTTTTTTTTTCATTCATTTTTTGTTCTAACGTGTGTGAAGCTGTTTGTCACATTTGTCATGCCAGAAAAAATTATCAACAAGTTTGCATCAGAATTTGTCAAAAACTTGGTGAAACTTAAAAAGACACATACTTAAAAAGTTACAGAAAGTCTATGGGGAGGGCTGCATGAGTCATGCACAAGTTTATGAGGGGCACAAATGTTTTAAAGATGGGGCCCTGAAAGTGATGAATGGTCTGGGAGACCAGCAAAAGTAAAAACGATGTAAAAGTAGATAACTCCCTAATAGTGATTCGGCAATTTTCCTGCAGACACAGCTGTGCAGGAAAATTGCCGAATCACTATTAGTGAGTTATCTGAAGACTTCAACATTGGTTTCTGTTCAGTTCAGTTGACTCTATGGATGATTTGGGCATGATATGTGTCTCACCCAAATCTGTGCCAAAATTGCTCTCAGATGAGCACAAATTGGCCCGTGTTTCAGCTGCTAGAGACCTATTTGAGCGTGTCGAAAATGACAAATACTTTTAAAAAACTATCATAATTGGTGATGAATCATGGGTTTATAGGTATGACCCAAAAGTCCCAGTATTCACAGTGAAGAACTTAAACTATCCCAAACAACAACAAAAAAGCACAAAAGATTAAAAGCAATGTCACAACAATGCAGACTATTTTTTTTTTCAATCACGAGAAAATTATGCATCATGAATACACTCCATCAGGCCAGACAATCAACAAGGAGTAGTCTACTGTCCAGTTTTGCAGCGTTTGAGGGATGCAGTTCATCGCAAAAGGCTGGCATTGCATGAGAGTGGCAACTGCACCATGACAATGCACCTGCTGATGCACTGCAACTTTTGCAGCAGTTTCTTGCTATGCACCACATTACACACGTCCGACAGCCAACCTATTGGCCAGACCTCACTCCTTACCACATTTTTCTTCTCCCAAAAATCAAATACCACTTGAAAGGAAAGAGATTTCAAGATATTGAGGAGATACAACAGAATGCAATGAAGCAGCTGTTCGGTATTTCAGAAGATGAATTTAAAAAAAAAATCTTCGAGCAGCAGATACAGCACTGGGCTAAGTGTATGGTTTCAGACGGGTACTACTTTGAGGGTGAATAAATTTCAAATCTAAGTCTTGTACATTTTTTAAAAATTAATCCAGTCTGGATACCTTTTAAATCACACCTGGTATATTTATGTTCCCCTAATTTTCACAGAATAACACTTCAAGCATTACATACCTTTTCACTGCCATAGTCTGTTGCTAAAAAAAGTTGGGAGATTTTCCACACAGTCAGTAGCTGTTGCATATGACAGTGGCCAAGTGTTCCCCCAGTTGATGATGAGAGTCCATATTTTTTTGCACAGAGCAATATTATTTTTTTTTTCACCATCTTCTAAAGCTTTCTAATTATGGCTACATTGTCTTAACGGATAACATTTTTTTTTTTTTGACATTTTGCCACTTATAAAAGTTTAGGATTTCTTGAGGGCTACACGAGACTGATAGCTGTTTAATTACACACAAAAAGCAAAAGCAGCACTGATCCTCTAGCTCAATGCTCACTTGGAGGGCGAAAGGGGCAATGGACATAATTATCTTCTGTTTCCCCTGAGACAACATTCCGATTCCATTACTCCCTATCACTCTCTGAAATCACTGCACAGAAATCCATTTAATGCATGAGCATGAAACCCACTTATCTTTTTGCACATAAATAGGTAGCCCATTTTCAACTCTGCCAACGTGATACTCGCAAGGCATACATACCCCTTGGAGTCTTGGAGTGGGTGGTGGAGAGAGTCTCTTGCACAAGTCACTTGCCAAGTATTTGATCTACTCACTCCCCATTGCTTTTCTATCAACAGGCATACCAAGATTCCCCTACACTGTTGCAATTTTATCCTGTATGACAACACTTCTATTCCTCCATTTCAGAACAGTGCACAGCAGAATTTCTTTGCCTCATTAAACATGGAATTTCCTAAAATTTTGTTACTTTGCTCGGTAAAAGTGATTACTTTAGCTTTTTTTCTCCCTTGTGCAGTTTGAGTATTTCATTAAATTTTGTTAATTAAAAATTATCAAATTTACTTTGAATTAACATTGCATCAAACAAAAGTTCCTATTTTCCCCATTAAATCTGGGATCTTGCTAAATGAGGGCTTGTTATAAACATGTTCTATTGTATCTGGGAATGTTTATTACTCATTCCTATGTTTGGGGAACTTGTGACCTACATTTATAAATGCACCTTGGTTTTACATGCATCCAAGTCATGCATGGCCTACATAATAGAACAAGGCACTATGTATCAATTTTTTCATCAACAAAATATGAAAGCCTGCAACATAGCAACTTGCAAACTGAACTAGGAAATGAAACATCTCTGTATTTTCAAACAGTAAAGAGGGTCGATCAAAAGTAATGAGAGTTGTGGATGCTGGTCAAATAACAGGAAAAATCAGTCAGAATGTTAAGTGTGTAATCTGAATGAAAATTACAATATACTTCATGAGACTAAGATTTCTTCTGATTCATGTCAGACTATTTAAACTGGGAATTTGAGGACAACTTGTGTTGAAGGCTAAGTTCATTTTGCTGCTGATGACATGACAGCAGAAACAAAAGTCATGTCTCAAGGGTCAAAACTTGCTTGTGTGAAAACAAATTAAAATTTTTAAAAAATATCTTTACAAATAATGAATGAATCCCTGGATACTACTTTCCTGTGTGTAGATTAAAACTGAAAAATCTCTGATAAAGAAAAAAATGTGTAACTGAGCTTAAAGTTGCTTCCAGTGATTCCATTTGCTTATTGTGTAATGAAATACTAAAAAAAGGTTACTGCTTTATATAACAAATTGGACATGCACACGAAATACAGGTAATTTTCATTTCACACTAAGCCCTCAGAACAAGAAATATAACTGACCTTTTTGAGATGTCCAGTTGAAGTTCCTAGGAAAGTGACTGTGTAGTCATGTGTAGAAGTAGCAGCTACAGCAGTCAGCAGTATTCCAGAGAAACGAAGAACTGGAGCTGCCTCAACAGGCATGCTACCACCAAGTGGTGTATTCACGTCCATGCCACAGAATTCATCATTGATTTGGAGTTGCTGAAATGAAAGTATGTACAATTGTTTAAATAAATTACAAAAAATATTGTTTTATTATTATTATAAGAGTAAAAAAAGTTATAAAATTCATAGCAAAGCAGAAGAAGATAACCACCTATGAACACTCAGCTAAATAGTGTGGAAGACCTATGAAGTTTTAAATGTGCAAGCTTTTCAGTGGTTCATATGCATAGTGCTAATAACTCCACTATATCTCCCATGTTAGTCAATTAAGGGGGGAGGGGGAGACACTTCTACTCTTCTTTAGTTCCTGTGGAAGAACAACTTTTTGATGAGCACATAAGAGATACAGATATAGCAGCATGTATGCAGAGGCCTATGAGCTGAAAACAGAAAAATTTAAGACGAGCACTTCACATAAAATGTATGTTACAATAAAATCGTTCATCATGATGGTTCCTATATTCAGTAACACATACACAGCTTTCCTAAGAACCATCTACTTGCTTTAGACAAAATATGGTAAGAACATGTGATGCTGTTGCTGAAGGAATAGCATATTTAGTATAAGAGGAAGTAGCACATAATGAAGTGGCCACTCAGTGTATGGCACAGCAGTCATACCAAGGTAGGCACCTAATCAAATGATCAGGAGTTCTAAAGTATGTCTGGAAGTTTCATATAAAAAATACACACCAATACGAGCAACATATTTTTTTGCTATTATGTATCTGTCTGGTATATTCTTTAAATGGCATAATTTTTGTTTGCACCACCATACAAGTTATCACATCATATCCTGCTCCCTGCTTTGAACACTGCACATTTGATCAAATTTGTCACTGAAGTGATTAACCCAAACAAACACACCAACCAAACAAACCTTTTTTCTTGAAGTATTTTCAGCATGATATGAGTCCCATAAAGAGTGAAATTCGTTTACCTCTAAAGATGGTTCTCACTAAACAAGTCACATATTCAGACAATGAAATGGCACCCATCAAACTCTGCTCCTTTTTTCGAGACATGTCACTGTGGTGCTGCAAAGCCAGTGTCCTCCATGTTCAAATTTCAAAGCCTAAATTCTGTTTTTTAGCAGTTTAACAGAATACCATGAATGCATTGCACTTCGAAAAAGGCACAGCATAGCTTTTAGTCGTTTTTTTTTTTTTTTACAAATAGCTTTTTGTTTGGAAGTTTTTAGATACATGTGTCAGAAACCAGAGTATAAATACATTCTGAAAAAGAAAAGTTAAATACAGTCAAACTCCTATTTAACGGACTGCAATTTAACGAATTCCGTGATTTTACGTACATTTTTTATGGTCCGGACAGAACCACATTGAAATTAATGCTTGGCGTTTCCCGATTTAACGAACACATTTCCTCAATTTTAATAGCCCTTCCATCATTCTCATTTTTCAGTCTTATTTGATCAGCCATATTTTAAGTTTTATACCACGTTTTTAATACTGTTTGTCTTGTGTCTGGCGCTCTTTGGCCAAACATGGCCCTTGCGCCATAAAAATAAATCAACCAACCAACCTCAATTTTAAACCACAAAACTATGTTAACCAGCATTTTCACGTTAGCCTTTTAAACGTATTTTTAGATTTGATAGGGTTTGGACTCTGGGCCGTAGCCAGGGAGGAGTTTTGAAGGTTTAAACCCTCCCTGAAATGTTTAAGATATCTCAAAAAATAAAATGATTGTTTTATAAATTTTTGCTAGCGAATTGATAGAGCTCTTTATTTTACATGCACACGTCCAATCACCAGCGTCCCTGGATAATGATTTTTGTGGATAATGATTCTATCACATCAAAGATGAATTTTTTGGGAAAAACGAAACATCATACTGAGAAATGAACGTCATAGTACAGCCATTGAAGTATTGTCTCACTGAAACAAAAATCTTTTCCCGAATGCTCATTTCCTGTGAAAGGTGCTCAGTACTCTTCCTGTTTCAACTAGTACTCCAGAATGAACCTTCTAATCCCTTAGGCATTTGAAAACATACTTACAAAACTCTACAGGGCAAGAGAGGTTAACTGGCTTGGCTCTTATGAGCATTCATGGGGATATATACATCAGTCCCAAAGATGTCACCAGTAGATTTGTTGAAAAAAAGAAGGATGGCTATAGCCTTTGTCCTATGGGCAGACAGACTTGTCTTACTTTGAACTTTGTGCTACTGCACTTCATGACAAGCAGCTGTACTGTATGTAAGTAAACAAAACAAAAACAATTTGATATATATTGTATATATTTCTCATCTTTTAATCATTAAATCGTGCTAAAGACTGATTGCTTCATTGATATACATGATCATATAATTCTTTACTTAGTCTATAAATATTAAATTTAATACAAAGACATTGCGGTATATGCTGCACTTAAATAAGGAAAGGGTAGATAGATCCATATACTTGTGTAAGTAGTACAAGCATATAAGTCAGTACTTGAAAAACAAAGAGTATTAAATTGAAAGATTTAGTGTCCAAAAAAAAAAAAAATGTGACAGAGAAAAAAACTTAACACATCTATAACATAGGTGGAAAATTAATTTGCAAATTCAGAAACTCTCCCTGAAAGATCGTTCTGGCTACAGCCCTGTTTGTACTGGTTATACTTCCCAGCAATTAAGAACTGGAAGCTTGAGGAACAATTCCTAATGGAGTTCGTAACAGTTAAAAAAAATTTTTTTTTAGGCAGGGCCCTCTAGACAAATATGATATAGCAGAAACCACAGTTCTCTAGGTCTATGTGGAAATGAGGAAGGGGTCATTTGTGTTGGTTCTTGAAAATGCTACAAATTACTACTCTCAACATTTTCTGCATTTCTTCCAGTATTTTCCCCCTAAATTTGCTCTAATTTTGTAGGCCTACATTTGTATGCCTCTCAGTTTTCAGGAGGTATGTGTCACATTGTTAAGTATTTAGATATTGTCTGTGTTTTTTGCTAATTTCATTTTGTAGCTATTACTCTTGAAAATTCTCCACAGCTTTAGCACACTTAGATTTTCAATGCATTTGGGGACTCTTAAGGGTTAACATGATAAATTTGGACATAAGCACGTAACTGTAAATAACAAATATTAAAAACTTTAAAACATGCTTAAGTTATGTAAAATGTTTAAGATAAGGAAGCTTTCAACTGATAGCTTCAGCCTTGTGATAGATGGATGATGACAATGGTAAGTGGTTGCCAGATTCGTAAAATAATATGCCTTATTTCTTTTTTAAAAACTGATTTCAATATTAATGGAATGATAAAAGGAAAATCAGAATTAATTTTTCTCAGCCCCAAAAACTGTAATTCTGATTTTCCTTTTAACATTCCATTAATATTGAAATCAGTTTTTAAAAAAGAAAATGAAATACAACTTTATGGATCTGGCAACCACTTATCCAAATCTTTTCAAGGATGCAATGAAAAATTATTAATGAATGGGACAATTTGTTTAGCGTCAGTCCAAAGAGGTTCAGCACAAAGTTTCCTTTACGGACATCATTCATGTGCTCCAGTAAAAAAAATGCATGTTGATGCTGTTTTACGAACTTCCAATGTAGTAATTTTCACCAGAAGATGTTGTATTTGGGATGAGGTAAACTACAGGAAGTTCGAGGGGAATTACTTTATCTCTATCGTCTACAACTAAATTGATGATAGAAGGGTTGGAACTGATGGCCAAATGATATCGAAACTTCTTGAAAATTTGTTTGGGCTTGTAGTAAGGTAAGGATGGTAAGGAATAGGTCCACAGAAATGCGAAATTTTGGTGAGGTTTTATTACAACTCAAAGAAGCATGGAGAGGTGCATGCTTGGTGTAACCAGGAGAGATCAGAACAGGAACTCGTGGATCCGAAAAATGACAAGAGTGGAAGACATCATGATCAGAGTTAAATCCCTGAAATGGCAATGGGCTGTACATACTGCCAGAAGGACAGACCATCGAAGGACAGCTGAAATTTTAGATTGGGTTCCAAGGGACAGGAAAAGACCCAGAAGAAGACCACATGGGAGATAGGTGGATGAAATTCGAAAGTATGCGGGAGTGACATGGAAGAGATGGGCACAAGACAGACCGTTGTGGAGGAAACTTGGGGAGACCTTCGTCCAGCAGTGGATTGATAATGGTTGACAATGATGATGAATGAAGTATACATGTATATATATTTGATCTCTTTTCAAAATCAGTGATAAGGTCTTTTTATTATGGAAGGAAGGTACCTATGCAAAGTGGCAGTTTCCAAAATTTTGACATATTCCTTTTCAAGAAATAAAGGATTATTGCATACGATATTAGCTATATGAATAAAATATGTGATGGCAACAAACTTGCAATTTTCAAAGGTGGATGAGGTAAAAGGACTATCAGGTGGCTGTAGTTTGAAAGGAATGATGCTGGTGGTTGCAGTAGGTTTATGAAAGACAGATCTTGAAATGGTACGGTTACTGTTCCTTTGGAGGGAAAGATCCAAAAACTGGATGCACATGTTCTCTTCACTGTTTATAGTAAATTTAATGGTTGGAAACTTACTATGATAAAGTTGGTTAAGTTTAGCAACTGCTCTTTGGGATGAGGCCAAATCACAAAATTATCAACACATCTAAGCCAAGTAGTTGGTTGGGCAGTTGTCTTTAAAAAAAAAAGGTTTATAAAATTTGTTACAAATATATTTCAGCAAGAAGGGGAGATAAAGGTGATCCCATTGGAAGCTCACTTTTTTTGTGTTAACACGTTTTATTATTAATAAAACAGTTTTGCTCTTGAAGTGTATGAAAGTAGTCATACAAATCTTTGATTAAGTTACCTGGAAGTTTTAATTTTTTATTAACTTAACTTTTTCACTAGGCTCATCTAAGAACCAAAAAAATGGGGCAGATTTTCCCCCAAAAAGAAGTTCAATATCAAGAGTAAAAAGCTGTTCAGTAGATGTGGTGGATGACAGCTTGCTGATTAATTCTTTAAAGGAATTTACAGTATAAGGATGATTTGAAATAAGAGTTTTGCACTTCTGAACAATTTTCTTTTCCAGGTTTGAATCTGGTGAAAAAGTATTTGACTAGTGGTCTAATTGGGTGGTCCTTCTTGTGAAGCTTTATGCAGAAAAAGTCATGAAGTCCTGAAGTATGAGGGAGGAGAGAGATCCACAAGAAAGTATTGCAAGGTTGTTTTCTTCGACAGCCTTTAAACAGAATTCTTGAGAGTGGTGGTTGAGTCTTTAAACTGGGACACAGTTATTACTGCGAGGAGGAAAGAATGAACTTTGTGGTTGAGATGGGCGTTCTGAATAATAACAGGATGCCCTACTTGATCTGCTTTGTAAATAGCAAGATTGCTGGCTAAATATTTTAGAGGAGCTGATTTGTTTCTTGGTTTGTTTTCAGAAATTACCAAAGCTACTTTTGGTCTAATGTTGATGATCAAAGAAAGTTTCATGAATGACTGATTCAAGGAGAGTTATGAAGGGGGCAGGGGGGCTTTACGGGAACAGAGAAAAAAAACTTGGGGCCTAAAGAAAAGAATTAATCAACTGCTGAAGGAATATTGACTTTGGATGGATTAATATACACTGGTGTTCAAAATAAAGAAGAATTTGCACATTTTGTCGATTTTCACAAAAAGTACGAACCAAAGGTACAAATTATGCCGCCGAATAAGAATGCAAATTTGCAGTGCCGAATACGTAAGCGTACACGTGCGTCTGGGCGGAGCTGTGACAGCAGAGGGCATGAAAAGCACACGTGGCTTTTTCCGCAATTAGTTCGCTCGTACGTCTCGGCGACATTCGTTGTGTTTCTTGCAGGAGTTGGTTCAATTTCATAAGCAATCAAGTAAAATGAGTTGCCATGAACGTATTGATGACGGAATGAGGTGGAGAATCGTCGGTAGATTGGAGGCAGAGCAATCGCAAGTGCAGGTTGCTACAGAGCTCAATGTAACGCCCAGTGTAGTCTGCAATTTGTGAAAACAGTTTAAGGACACCGGATCCATATCGAGAAGGCCTGGGCGAGGTCGTCCAAGAGCCACGACGGCCAATGAAGATCGTTATTTGGCACTTTCGGCGAGGCGTCACAGGACTGCTACAGCTGCACGCCGCCACTGGAACACGAGTTTCAAGGGTTACTGGTTTCCCGAAGGCTTCATATGAGAGAGGGCATTTTGCCAGAAGACCCGCTGTTTGCGTCCTCACTTCAGCACACAAGACAGCGCGTTTAGAATGGTGCAGACAACATCAGCCTTGGACCAGACTTCAGTGGGGTAACGTTCTCTTCACAGACGTGTCGCGATTCAGCCTGGCCACTGATTCTCGACGTACCTTCATCTGGAGATAACCTGGGACCCGATACCTTTCCTCCAACATCAGAGAAAGGGACCGCTATGGCAGCGGAGGTGTCATGGTCTGGGTAGGCATCCTGTTGGACGGGCGCACACCTCTTCATGTGTTTGACAGATGCTCCCTGACTGCTGAGAGGTATAGGGATAAGATCTGACAGCCCTATGTTCGACTTTTCAGGGGCGCAGTTGGCACTCGGTTCCTTTTTATAGACGACGCTCGTCCACATATGGCTCACCTGGTCGACGATTATCTTGAAAGTGAGGATATTCGCTGGATGGATTGGCCAGCCAGATCGCCAGACCTAAACCCTATCGAACATGTCTGGGACGCTCTTGGAAAGGCAACTGCAGCTCGCCATCCCCCTCCGAGAACCACCCAGGAGCTGAAAACTACGTTGCTTCTGGAGTGGAACCGACTGCCACAGGGACTCATCAACTGCCTAGTTTCCAGTATGACGTCGTGCTGTGAGAGCTGTATGACTGAGAGGGGACCATACCCCATATTAGAGTAATTTTATGTTCGATCTTGCAACGTGGATTTTGGACATTCCTGCGCTGATGAGCCTTACTGACTGTCATGAGTGCGTATCATGGCTGTTGTATGGTATAATTTTTTCTCTTATATAACTGTGTATCCATACCAAATTTCATTAAAATGTGTCAATTAGTTTTTCAGAAATTCGACAAAATGTGCAAATTCTCTTAATTTTGAACATTAGTGTACTTTGGCTGGGAAGGCTTAACAGAGATATAGATACAGTGAGTTTTTTTCCAAATGGGCAGTTTCTTTAGATGCCACAGTTTCTAAAGTTTGGTAGATTTTTACCATGAAAATATTGACCAAAGAACTAAGAGCAGTAGCTACAAGAGGCTGGTAGATTATGAAGCAAGACAGTTAGTTCTCTTTGAGCAATTACAGCACAGAGATCACGTATCGCCACGGAGAGGTCTGAACCCGTACGCTGCAGGAGAGTTCAACTCCGTCCTTTAAACATTTAGTTGCAGATTTGAAAAAATTGGGGAATTATGCCAGATACTTTGCAATTCGTCAGAAAACGCAGCTTACAAGGAAACTTGAATACGATGTTTACGGAAGGAAATCCAGTTGTTCCATTTCAAATTGAAATGCCCAAGAGTCGCGTAACTTTGAAACAACATGATAAATTTGAACATAGGCACGTAACCCTAAATAATGAGTATTAAAACTTTGAAACACGCTTAAATTACATAAAAAGTTTAAGGTAAGAAATCTTTCAATTGATAACTTCAGTCTTCATCAACCTTGTGAGGAATGGACTATGATAAGTGGTTGCCAGATCCGTTAAAAAAATAACGAATACGATTTAATTGATTTTTCTCAGCTCCCAAAAAACTGCAATTGGTATTCTCCTTTTATCATTCCATTAATATGAAAGTCAATTTTAACGAAGGAATAATGAATACCACATTACGGGTCAGGCAAACCACTTACCATCGTACATCAGTCACAAAGCTGATGAAGACTGCAGTCATCAATTGAAAGCTGCCTTGCCTTAAACTTTTTACGTAACATAAGCATGTTTTAAAGTTTTAATACTCATTGTTCGTTGGTTTTTTATATACGGGTCAAATTCCATGTCGAATCAACAACAACAAAAAATAAATAAATAAATAAATAAAGACGCACCATCTTGGATTTTAGTAAAAATATTGGTTAACTAGAGGGCTGTGTAAAAAATGAAAGCGTGCACTTATAATCCCATTTCACATCATGGTTCAACGGTAGTGTATTCAAAAATTGACCAAAATATAATTTTTTTTGCATTTTTGACTACACAAAAAAAATTGCAGAATCTGCTTTCCAAGTGGCTTAGAAAGTTAATTGTCATGGCGTTTTGAAAGCTTTTAAAATAGCACTTCATACAATACGTAAGTAACATCAATGGGTCTCCTTAAAAAAAAAATGTTTTAAAGTCAAAGTCTAGTATCTGACACAGAACTTTGTTTTCGGACAAAACCTATTCATGTTACATACCAAATACAATGTCATTTCAGAAGATTTCGAACAAAACCAAAATTACCTTCGTAGAACTGTCATTACAGCAATTTAATTTTGCCAGAGAAAAAGAAATTTGTACTTTTTCATTGCCCCTCTCCCCCACAATCTCTGATCGCCACACCTCACAACAGGTTTGCTCCAGAAATCCAGTTTTTGAAGCACTTCATTTCCTCCTCAATAGACCCAACAAACACACCGAGTTTTTAGAAATCGGTGACGATCAGGCAAATTCATTGCTAGAGTTATCATGAAAAAACTCGTGCATACCCAGTGGTTCAGAGCTCAATGAAGCGAGATTTTGATTTCTCTACTTTCTGGGTTTTGGTTTGAATTTCGGAATAAGGCATAAATGTTTGTTTGTCGTACCATCGCTGGTTCTCTCCCTCCATGGAAACAGTGATTCTAAAGGACGACTCCTTACAGCCGCATATCGCCATGGGGGTCGTTAAACCCAGGAAGCGATAATACTAAAACTGTCTAGTCTAGTTGACCGTGGGCTGAAACAGAATAGCTGCGTCCCAGTTATGATGGAATAACAAAGATATCTACAAAATTGGCTGTTGTTACGTACGGTTACTATTAGCAGTTCCTTAGAATAACAAGAAAGATGACACCGAATATTCGGTTGTAATGAGGACGTGAATTAAATTTATCAAAGTTATTCAGAGTCAATGGAACCGGTTAGGAAAACAATCAACCGGTTCAACAATCGATGAAATGTCCAGAAATAGTCCTGAACATTTGCTTAGTTCCAACAGCGGCTAAAAAGCATTTTACGAAGATTAACAAATGGCGCACAAAAAGTTTCTCATAGCACAAGGAATGTATCAGACACAAAGATTTTCAAATCGAACACTTAAAAGAAGAAATATACAATAGAATATACATTATATAATTCTGTGCCTTCTAGCGGAATAATTTTACATAATGGAAAAGCTGAAAATAGGTGAAAAATATTCTGAAATGGAAAAAGCTATGCTAAGGAAAAAGAGCTGTTCAAATACGTCTCCCGGAAGCAGAAATAAAGAGTAAAAGGTTTCGACCTTAACATCCCCTAGTGGGAAATCTGTACATTATTTAAATACACTGCTGGCCACCCAAAATGCAACACCAAAAAGGACACGAGATAGCAAAGCCAGATTTACTGGACGCATAACAACAGATACAAAGATGAAACGATTGAGCTTACAGGCCCGTGCGACTTGCGGAACACGCAGACATCAATAGTTCGTGTGGCCCCAATGGCCGCTACAAGCCGCGGCATCAACCGAAAGAGGCTTTGGATGTGGGCTTGGGGTATGTCGGTCCAGGCTGCTTCCACGCGTTGCCACAGTTCATCAGGCGTAGCCGCGGGTGGTGCTTGCCGGACCACTCGGTTGCCGATCAGCGACCAGACGTGTTCGATGGGCGACATATCGGGAGAACAGGCGGGCCACGGCAGCAGTGACACCTGGTGGGCCATGAAGAATTGTTGCACGATGCGTGCCACGTGCGGGCGCGCATTGTCCTGTTTAAAGGTGGCCGCTGGCAGGTCCTGCAGATAAGGGAGGACTACAGGCTCCAAAACGTCGGAGATGTAGCAGTGGCTGTTGAGTGTACCGGCGATGCGTACCAGAGGGGTGCGGGAGTCATATCTAATTGCGCCCCAAACCATAACGCCAGGCGACGGACCAGTATGGCGATGCATAATGCAGGCGTCATACAATCTCTCGCCGCGGTGCCGCCACCCGCGGATCCGACCATCGTGGTGTTGCAGGCAGAAGCGGGATTCGTCGGAGAAGACAATGTCGTGCCATTCCGTAGTCCGGGTGCGGCGTTAAACCGCCCACTGCCTCCGTACTCGCCGGTGGTGAAACGTCAATGGTAATCGGAGCAATGGGCGCCGTGCGACAAGTCCCCGCTCCTGCAGAAGACGTCGAACGGTACGTGCTGACACAGGTTGTCGCGCAACACACCTTAATTCCTGCGCTACGTTCGTGATGTGGCGGTGCGAGCCGTCAATGCCCGCCGCACAACATGCCGGTCCTCTCGATCGGTGGTGTGTCGCGGCTGCGGCAATCGCTCACGTCGTTCCGTCCGTCCCTCCTGCACCCACCGAATCCATACTTGCCTCAACTGTCGCTGGATGTCTCGGTACGACAAACCGCTGTCGCGATAAGCCACTATTCGTCCTCTGTCGAACTCCGAAACGTGCTGGAATGACTGCCGTATTCTGCGACGAGGCATCAGGAAGCTTCCCACGCACAGGTCCGGCAGCACAACACACTTCCACCACTTACACCCCGCCTACTGTGCACCCTTCTTATAGTGCTTCTCGGTGGCGTGCCGGGCACACATGATTTGCATATGTCCTGCAATGCTAATCGTTTGCATGTCCTCTCGCGGGCGAAGCATGCTGCGAATTTCAGGCCAATCGGATGCTTCCTTCTTGGTGTTGCATTTTGGGTGGCCAGCAGTGTATGATAATGCCGAACATCTCTAGTATAGTAAATTGCATACAGTAAAGAAGAAATTTCTCAATATATTTTTAGAAGCGGCGATACAGCTGCGAACTGAAGTACAAAAACACCACCTATACTAACAGAACTGTGAACTACAAATTTTTCCTCATATATCAGCCTAAAGTGTTCAACAAGGTAAAGGGCATTGGTGTTAATAGAATTTTTTTAAATCGCACATGCAGAAGCAGAGATATTGAGAAAAACAGATTAAGCATTTGCGTACCCTAGCGGGGAAACTGCGCATTATCTTGGTAAGCGCATACGCATTACCCTGCACCCCTTAGCAGCGAAATCGCGTATTATCTAGAGTTTGCATAGTTAGTAGTATCTGAACGAAGAAAGAAGTTTTCCAATTGGGTTTTTAGTTAACCGCAGATATTGCTGCAAACGGAAATGTGAACTCACGTCCTTTGGTGGCAGACTTGTGCGTTAAGAAAAACTTGAAATGATATGAGAAACATTTCGCAGCGGAAACGCTCTTCAACAAAAAAAGAATTTTTCAAATCGGACTCTTAGAAGCAGAGATATCGACAAAGATAACACACACATCTACGCCCCCGGCGGAAAAACTGTTATTTTAAGAAGAAAGTATTCGCAAAGGGTTTTTGGATGTGAGTGGTAACGGTCCACGGAAGAATTTTTTCAATCGAGT
This sequence comes from Macrothele yani, assembly GCA_039090855.1. Lineage (NCBI taxonomy): Eukaryota > Metazoa > Arthropoda > Arachnida > Araneae > Macrothelidae > Macrothele > Macrothele yani. The sequence continues at coordinate 96,133,992 of CM076992.1, read as the reverse complement.
TTTCAGGAGTTCAGATTTTGTTGCAAATACATGAGAAGCAGACAAAGACTTACGCCCACCGGTGGCCAAAAAATTCTTTATCAAATATTAGAAATTATATGCAAAGAATTTTCCATCAGAAGCTGTATCCGGCGTAGAAAGAATTTTTTAAACTGGAGTTAGCAGAGATATCGTGGAAAACGCAATTTACCTTAATGCCCCCTAGCGGAAAGCCTATGAATGAAAATTAAATGGTAAACATTTTACACTGGAAACTATCCAGCAAAGAAGGAATTTTTCAAATCGATCTCTTAGAAGCAAATATATCGAAAAGAATGAGATACATATCTACGCCCTTAGGCGGAGAAACCATGCAATATTTTAAGAAAATATTCCGAAACGGTTTATCGACGCGAGTGGTATCAGTCCACGAACGAATTTTTTCATTCGAGATTTTAGAAGCTCAGATTTTACTGCAAATGCAACAGAAGCAGAAATTAACACTTATGCCCCCTGGTGGCCAAACCGTTTTTTACAAAAAATTAGAAATTACATGCAGAAAATTTTCTATTAGGAGCTGTATCCGCTACAGAAAGAATTTTTCAAATCGGAGTTTTACAAGCAGAGATAACGGGGTAAAAACTCAGTTTATTTTACACCCCTAGCGGAAAATCTATGCGTAACATGAAAAAGTGACTACACCTAAAAGTCTTCGACATAAATGAAATCGAAAGGTAAAAGATTTTTTTCAATCGGACGTTATGAAGCAAATATATGGAATAAAATGTATTTTGCGGCAAAATTGTGCATCGTGGAAAAAAAAAAAAAAAAAAAACGAGATAAAGGATCATCATTCGCACATTTCAAGCTTCCCAATGTAGAAATAATTTTTCAAATCGGATTATTAGTTGCAGAGATATGGTGTCCACAGACGGACGTACGGACAAACCGATAACATAAGCACTATCTTTTTTTACAAAAGACGTGCTAAAAAGTTTTCGTCAAATCAGGGATCAGATAACCTGTCTTTTGCGATAGAAAATACAGTTTCAAAATAAAATTGGCATTATGATCAAAGAGGTTAGAACAAGATATCCGGAGATGCCCTCGTCACAGGATCAGTACCACTTTGCGTGAAGTCTATAACCGCGAGCGGAGGCAATTAAAGGGTGAGAAAGCTAGTGGTTTCAAAGTCTATTGCAAAGCATTTTGTGTTGGCCGAATCGGATTCTTTCGTCGCAAATGTTCATAATTTTGCACGAGTGCCGATGTGTGAGAAAATGCCGAATTTATAAAACTTAACTATTTTAAGGAATCTTCCAATTTCTGTTTTAAATTGAAATTCATGAAACGTTCGTGCAAGCCCAGAACAAACAAAATTAAAATTGAAAATTTCACTTGATTATGGAGTATATTTCATTCCGGTTCGATATTAACAGGATTTCTGCAACCTAAAACACGCAGTTCAAAAACACACAGCTGAAACTGCGTGCGTATCATGCAAACAAATCAAAATTATCACACCTTGTGGCTTCAGGTTAAGAGACCGAGTGCTTTTCAGAAGTCTTTTTGTAATCTCTCCTTGGCTACGACCAATCATAGTTCTTTTTTACGCTTTCCAACCGTAGGTTGAAGAAGCGTATATGCCCCAGCTTTTTCCATCCGTCTGTCCGTCCGTCCATCTGTCGGCACGATAACTCACGTAAAAATGGTTCGATTTCGATGAAATTTTAGTATGTGGTAGGGGACGAACCCTATTGAAAATGGTGAAGTGGGGTCAAAAGTCACGCCATAAGAGCGGGATCCATTTCATTGCCTTTATGCGTCATAACATGCGTAAATATGGTTCGATTTCAATGAAATTTCAGTATGTGGTAGGGAACCACTGGGCACGAACCCTATTGAAAATGGGCGAATGGGGTCAAAGGTCAGGCAGAGCATAAAAGCGGTATTTATTCCATTGCCCTTATGCGTCATAACTTGCGTAAAAATGGTTCGATTTCGATGAAATTTTAGTATTTGGTAAGGAACCACTGGGGACGAACCCTATTGAAAATAGGCGAAATGGGGTCAAAGGTCAGGGCATAAAAGTGGAATCCATTCCATTGCCTTTATGCGTCATAACATGCGTAAATATGGTTCGATTTCGATGAAATTTTAGTATGTAGTAAAGCACCACTGGGCACGAACCCTATTGAAAATGGGCGAAATGGGGTCAAAGGTCAGGCAGGATATAAGAGCAAGATTTGTTCCATTGTCCTTATGCGTCATAACTTGCGTAAAAATGGTTCGATTTCGATGAAATTTTAGTATGTGGTAGGGAGCCACTAAGGACGAACCCTATTGAAAATGGGCGAAATGGGGTCAAAGGTCAGGACACTGGAGTGGGATCCATTCCATTGCCCTTGTGCATCATAACTTACCCAAAAATGTTTCGGGTGCGACAAAACGTTATGTTGTTCCGGGGGTATAGTGAACCGGTTCTGTTGAATATCAACGAAATGGGGTCAAAGGTCATTGCACAAAAGCAAGATTTATTCCACAGCCATTATTCTCATAACTTGCGTAAAACTGCTTCTATTGCGACAAAACTTTAGTACGTTATTCTTGAGGTGTACTGAACCGGTTCTGTTGAATATCATCGAAATGGGGTCAAAGGTCAGGACACAGGAGCGAGATTTATTCCACAGCCATTATCCTCATAACTTGAGTAATCATTTCTGGTATGTTGGAAAGCGTATCATAATCAATGCATTGCATGATTTTACTAACTTGTTTGAAGCAAAATAACGCTTTCAAACATTTTAACATAAAATGCAGTTTCCGTTCTTTCTTTTTTTTTTTGTTACCTCAAAAACGAAAAATGAAATAAAAAAAATCGTAATGTTACTTGTTCCCGATTTCCTTCGAAATGAATGGTAAAAAAATATACTACAGGTCACAGGTTAAGCGGACACCATCCACGAACTGCAAAATGACAAGAGCAGAGGAAAACAAGCGCTACACGCTAAACAGAGCCTGTTATCACCTAGTAGACAGGAAAAACATCTTTCTGAAAATAAGTTTCTATCGAAAAGCTAAATAATGCCGTTACGGTGTATCGGAAGGCTAAATGACGTCGTCATATTTCAACGCAAATGTTTTTGCAACACCATAGATAGAAGCACTCCCACCGCACACCCGGCAAACACCCCGTAATTCACTTCGCTGTATTTTTAAATAGTTGCCTGGTGGCCAAGAAATATATCACATTTTGTATTCCGCAATTTTCAACCGTCACAAACTTGGCTACAGTTCAAATTCATGAAAAGGAAATGCATCCATTCTAACTATTCATTTGACTAGCAAGGAAAGTGACACTAATCTTAAACATGCTATAAATTATGTTCCTTTGTTTCTTCATACACTCTTTTCTCATTAAGGAGAGGAAGATCATTTAGGTTCGCCCTTGATAAATAACAACGTAATAGAAGTCGCCCCCCCCCCCCCAAGTTGTTAATTTAATATTCTTCCGAAGCAAAAACAATGAATTTTTCGCGCAACTAGTATGGTGACTGAAGAGGCTACGCTTCCAACGACTTTGTTTAACAGTCTTCTTAAACACGCACGATAATAATATTCATGAAGAACGTTGTTCACCTTAATTATTCATCACCGCAGTTAACATACACCAAAATCTTATGCAGTAATAACTGGTGAACACATAAGTAAATAAGAAATCCGTCCAAGTGACAGAAACACTACATGCGGCAAAAACGAAGGAAAAAGTTGTCAGCTGAATTTTTTTAAACCTGAGAAATCAGATCAACAGACAATAGAAACAGAGAAAATTTATATATTTTTCGACGCGAAAACACTTCTTTCATGCTTTCTTCGCCTCAGAAATAAAATTCACCCCTTTTCGCATCGTCGCTTTGACAAAAGTTGCAGATTTATTGTAGTACAACAGCCAGACTAAGACACTCTGGGCTCCAGGGCCAGGAAAATGGGGAGGCCCCCGTCCGAACAAAATCTTTCTCCAATGTATAGAGCTGGATATGTCATGTGATACACATGACATGACACGACACGAAATTATATATTTCATCCTATACAGCAAATTTGATTGTTTAATAGTTGAAAAGTCGTACAATGCGATTAATAATCTACGAATTTGTAATAACAGTTTTAATAATCTTAGTGAATTCTAAAGTAAAATTGAATGTGATCTTGAAGTGAATCAGCAATTTCAGAGAAGAGCAACAAAGAAAAATTGAACTACTCCTTTAATGAAAGTATTGCAAATTGAGTGGATGCCCTTAACAATTTTGAAGAGAGTTAAAAAAATTACATAACTAGTATTTCAAAAAAATAAAAGCCACTTTGTCATGGATTTATGGGGTTACTAAAAACCCCATCAAGGTTTCTTTGGAGGGTGGGAAGCAAAATGGACAAACCTCCAGCCCTAATTTGTGTGGTGATTACTCGACTGACTTGCATACAATTCGAAAGTGATGATCAGCACAGTTGTCCTGCTGAAAAATGCAATCTCCGCTAAAATGATGAATCACTGGTGGTACCTCAAGGAGTACGTACTCCAGGGCATGCGAGGTGTACGTACACAATTTTATTTTCTCTCGGAGTTTAACGACCACTATGAGAAACGCTGAAAATTGTAAAGCGGTTGATTATCCCAGAATTGAAGCTACTGGTTCCGGGGTGAGGAGAAAGCCAGCGACGTGGGACAAACACACAAGTCATGCCTCATCCGGGACCAGCTCAGACAATACAGAAAAGCAGCTCCTTAGACCACTCTCTCACCGAGGAGAGATACGTGAATGATCACCAGAGAAGCATACTACCTCCAACTGTTCACTGCGCCTTGAGAGTAGACGCTACACACGAACCATAAATTCGGAGGTTTACAGTCGTGATAAAAAATTTGTCCACAAACCTGACGTAGGAAATTTTGGTCCAAAAATATTAAAAACCTGAGAATTCGTACTGATCATTGCTTGAGCACTTACTTCTGCCACCAAATTTCGCGTTCATTTTGGCATATTTCTCCCATTATAGCAACTTCAAGAATCGGGGTCAAGGAAGAATGATTTCAAAAGCTCCGAAAGATGTACACAACAGATTGATTTTGTTTGTGCTTCAATGTACTACTACATATAAGTTTCCGTTTGTGCAATTCCCATTTGATCGCAAGAAATAAAATTTTTAATCCAATACTTTTTAGGCAAAGCTTCCAATGTCTGTTCCATTTTGCCCAAAACTAGCAAAAGTTTATTTACCCTGTCCTAGAAAGTACCCTCGGTACTTCACTTTGTGCTTCCCGCAATTTAGTAAAATACAATTTCGTCCACGATTTGTACATAGAATCTCCTTGGACTGCATTCCAAAGGGCCCTGCAAGCAATTGAATTAACAAATCACTGAGAAACCCCCGAAACAATGATAGAGTTTGAGTAAATATGGTTGTCACGAGCATAGTCAAGAACTGTGGATTACCATAAAGTAATATGTGGCTCTGTGGTGAACTGGGATGGCGGCCGCTACACGCCGCGGCATCGAACGAAGGAGGCTTTGGATGTGGTCTTGGGGTATGTCGGTCCAGGCTGCTTCCACACGTTGCCACAGTTCATCAGGCGTAGCCGCGGGTGGTGCTTGCCGATCAGCGACCAGACGCGTTCGATGGGCGAGATATCGGGAGAACAGGCGGGCCACGGCAGCAGTGACGCCTGGTGGGCCGAGAAGAATTGTTGCAAGAAGCGTGCCACGTGCGGGCGCGCACTGTCCTGTTGAAACATGGCCGCTAGCAGGTCCTGTAGGTAAGAGGGGACCTACAGGCTCCAAAACGTCGGAGATGTAGCGGTGGCTGTTGAGTGTACCGGCGATGCGTACCAGAGGGGTGCGGGTGTCATATCCAATTGCGCCCCAAACCATAACGCCAGGCGACGGACCGGTATGGCGATGCATAATGCAGCGTCGTACACTGTCTCGCCGCGGTGCCGCCACACGCGTATCCTACCGTCGTGGTGTTGCAGGCAGAAGCGGGATTCGTCGGAGAATACAATGTCGTGTCATTCCGTAGTCCAGGTGCGGCGTTCAACGGCCCACTGCTGTCACACTCGCTGGTGGTGTAAAGTCAATGGTAATCGGAGCAATGGGCGCCTTGCGACAAGTCCCCGCTCCTGTAGACGACGTCGAACGGTACGTGTGCTGACACAGGTTGTTGCGCAACACACCCTAATTCCTGCTCTAACGTTCGTGATGTGGCGGTGCGAGCCGTCAATGCCCGCCGCACAGCATGCCGGTCCTCTCGTTCGGCGGTGTGCCACGGCAATCGCTCACGTCGGTCCGTCCGTCCCTCCTGCACCCACCGAATCCATACTCACCTCACTGTGGCTGGATGTCGTTCCACATGGGCGCCGATGTCTTGGTACGACAAACCGCTGTCACGATAAGCCACTATTCGTCCTCTGTCGAACTCCGAAACGTGCTGGAATGATTGCCGTATTCTGCGACGAGGCATCAGGAAGCTTCCCACGCACAGGTCCGGCAGCACAACACACTTCCACCACTTACACCCCGCCTACTGTGCACCCTTCTTATAGTGCTTCTCGGTGGCGTGCCGGGCGCTCATAATTTGCATATGCCCTGCAATGCTAATCGTTCGCATGTCCTCTGGCGGGGGACGCATGCTGCGAATTTCAGGCCAATCGGATGCTTCCTTCTTGGTGTTTCATTTTGGGTGGCCAGCAGTGTATTTAGGAGTTTTGTAAAATAATACTATGAAACAGTACTTTTCACTTTTTCTTAAAAATAACTGAAAGTCATGGTCAGTTTAAAAAGATATCAAGTTCCAAAGCATACTGTTGCTTCGAAAAATCAGGATGAAAACAAAATACTTAATTTGTGATAAGTCTTTCTACAAAAAAAATATTATTACAAACCTATTCAAAAAATAAACTCCAACAGAAAATAAAATGACTAAATCACTCGCATTAATGACAAAAAAAAAAAAATCATCACAGCGCAATTATTTTTACCATGAACGTGATTCAGAATTCCGAGTCTTTCTGGCTCAGTGGCTAAGACGCGCGTTATCTGTTGAGCCAACCCAGACGACGTCGGTCCGATTCCCACTGCTGCGAAAGGATTAACTGGGGTAAGCTGACAAATTCAGCGCCTTCGATTTGGCGAAATTTCTGCAAAAATACGGAAAAACCTGAAATTGAATTTCTGACTACGGAAAATCTTTGAAAATACGGATGCTAAAAAATAAATAAATCGGGCACTTTTAAAAACGGAAATTTCGTTAATAGACCGACACCAACCGGCAACTTTGCTACACGTTATTTTCAGAAATTTTCCGTGAATTCACACCACTTATTTTTACAATGTCTATACGACTAACTACTCTCTACATCTATAAATAAATAAAAATATACAAATCAAGTCTTCCACAAGCAGAATACGTTCATTTTAACCAAGAAATAAGTGGTGGGCAGTTGCGTAACAAGGCTGCCGCAGTACTCGCAGCGCGGGAACCACCAAAGATTTAGAACATTCCGTTTCTCGCAGAGAAGAATCAGATAAGAGTGACAGACGAATTGCTAATTGAGGGACTCCCACTGAGAACGCACAAGCTACGAAATTTTCGGGAAAATACGAGTCACACGTGTCAGCTGCAATTGTGAGCCAACCGAGGAAATAATAAAAAAATATTGTGAAAGAGTTAGCAAAACCTTTAATTAGCGATAATAGTTGTACCGCAAGTAGTCTACCCGATTTTTGCACATCATTTCTATTATATCTAATTCTTACTGAGACGACGGCTTCAGCTGAAATATCAGCTCAGTTTTGGAAACGATCAAGAACTATTTATTAAATATGATAAGTGAATCACGGCTTCGTGCATCGTAATATTTTACATACTGTAATATGTAAAATATTCAAAATAGTATAACTATACTAATGATCCGAATTTCTTGGCGTAGAATAGAAATAAAACCTTCCAAGCTTTCGCACATCAACCAGATGGTTTTTTCAAGGAAGGTAGACAGCTAACGGCAAACTGGATAATAGAACATTTCAACAATTTGAACGCGGTGACTAGACTAGACAATAAATGAATAGGCGCAAATGTTATCATTCGAAGAAGCGAGGTCACGTTGGTTGGGCACCGGTACCATGGTAGAAAACGCAGCATTATTTGAATAATTGATTCCAAATACGTGGCAACTCCAGAGAGATGCTATCATTGCAAGCCTCGCTGCTGGTCAAGATTTCCAAGGTTTCGCGAATGGCAGTAGATTTGGGTGTGGAGTATGAAGTAAAATTTCTTTATAACACTTCACATAGGGTCAGGGATTTGAACTTGACTTCTCTTGATAGGGCAGTGGTTATTTTTCAGTCTTTTGTATCCCTTTTACGTTAGCTGATTTTAATTCCAAACGAACGTTTGGTCATTCCGATGTAGTATCGCCTGGAGCCGTCCTGATATTGTAGTGCAATGAATGGCATAAACACCTGCCTCATTAGAGAGAGGGGCTTGTCAATATTTATCTTAATCATCGTATATAAAGATGCCAGAGACCTTATGCCGACACCGAAGTTCATCCTCCTAAACGCGTTTTTGAGTCGAGAGGAAACATTTGGTATGTAGGGAATAGAGCCCAGGTAGCGAAGTAGCGGCATAAAATATTGTAAAAAAATGTAAAATACTGGCATAAAATGTAAAATATTGCTTGAACATGAAGAAACTCAGAAAACCACAGACATTAAATAATTATGTAGTAAATAAATTCTTCCTCATGAAGATACGTCGCGCAACTCAAAATTCCACACACCTGGTTTTCTGCAGACAGTTTGCACATTCCGGATTCCTTCAAATAATTTCTATGCAGACCGTTTGTACGTATATGTGCTCTCCGGATTTCTTCTAATAATTTTTAGGCAGACTGTATTAAGCTAGTTGAATTTACATCGCAGATTAACAAGTTCGAGGTTTCAAAGGACTTTTTTGAAACTATAGGTATTTGTAACAAGTAGTTTACGTGCTGTTTTTTTTTTTTTTTTTTTTTTTTTCCCTCAATATTTTCTGTCACTATCACAACAGTATGAATTCCGGCAATTAAAAACCACTAAAATTTGGGACATCATATTTATCAGCTTCATCAAAATTGTAAGGATGTAATGTAATTACAACTGTAAAACATTACTTTTCGTTGATTATTTCATGATGTAATGTTTATCGAAACCCCTGTTTTAAGACTTTCTTCGCTTCACTACTAATTTACAGTGGCCGCCCGGTTATCCAGTCGCGGGTGGACATCAATATGTGTTATTTACATTAATATGTTTAAAGAAAACTGTGTAGTCGCTTTTGCAGCCAGTGTTGAAACCCGTAGCTCGTGCGGCCACTGGTACTTTGACTCCTCCTTTTAAGATAGAACATGAGCTGCCCCTTTAGGTTCTATCACTAGTTAAAGAAAAAGATCCAAGGGCCAATGCCTTCTGTGTAGTTCCTCAACCACCAGTTGCCGGAGGGAGGCAAGACATTATATGGTTTGCAAATCGCCCATTCTGGTGGGACACTTGGACTGACATTTCATTACAATTCGTTTTGAGTGATGGTCTCACGGGCTCGTTATCCGCTTATATCCCGCGCGCCGTTTGTGCTACTGGCCTACAAATGCAATCATTTGCATAACTAGTACGTGTGCACCCATCCCGCAAATTTGCATGCGGTGCTGCGTTCACGTCTTCGTGGTGTGGCATTTTCTCTGTCAGGCAGTGCAACATGAAACAAATCTTTTAAACACGCCAGTGGTTTTTTTTTTGTTTTTTTTTATGAGTGTAAACGCTGCCAGCCCTAAGCCTGGGTAAGGAATGAAGGAAAGTTTACAATTTTGAAGCTTCTGCTTTTCAGCTAAAAGCAAAATGCTTGTCTGTCCCCACTATATGTACAAATATTCTCATATTGCAAAAGTATGTGGCAGCAAAAGCTACATTTTTGGCACCGAAGCTACTTTTTGCCACAAGGGATCGTGTTTTTTAAGTCGAAACCACCTCATCCGAAGCTATTCAAGTAATAAAGTAACTACTTCGCGGCAAGCAGCTGCAATGTATCGGAACCGCGTTAAAAAAAAAAAAAGAAAAAAAAAGGAGCGGGTTAAACGGTATAAGTTATCAAACGAGAATTAAAATGCATCTCCTCTCTTCCCTGGAAATACCCGTACGCGTAGTCTTGCGGCCATTCATGTGACTTTTTTCTGAAGTGCTTGCGGCCATTCATGTGACTTTTTTCTGAAGTGATCTGATTCTAACCAATTCCCATGGAAATAGTGTAATAATACGACTCTAATCATTATATCGCTTCAACTTTTCCCCCTGTAACTCCCGCGACTTGAATGTAAATATTCGAATCGTTCTCCTTCCTGGATTTTGGTTTTCTTATTAACTTACATCATAATGGAAGATTCCATGCGATCCACACGCAAACAACGTATAGCACTGTTTAGAATGCTTCTTCCATTTCTTTCGCTGAAAATTTTTGGCGCGGGGGGAGGGGTTAACTCATGAGCCAGTTTTCACCAGCTGCTGAACATCTTCATTATCAATATAGACTCCAATTTTCCAGCCACCTAAACTGTCCTGTTACCAATCTACCTATTATTTGAATACGTTCACATTCGTTTACAGGAGCTTCTATATTCCATTTGTGCACTGAGATGTCACCTCATTCCATGCTGCAGATATGCGCTTTCGTATGTAATGCTGTACTCCTTTTAGAAAGCCCTCAGGGGATGGTATGGGCCACATTGCGTTGGATGGAGATCGATAAACGTGCTGTTCGGGTGCTCCTACGCTGCGCTGGAAGGGCAAGACGCGGCAGCAGCTGCGAAAGTAATTGTGTGCAGTTAAAGAAGAGGAAACAGAGGGCAGTAGCACTACACAAAAATGGTTTCGGCGTTTCATTGCTGGGGACACCAGACTCAAAAACAAGCCGAGGTCAACACGTAAAAACGACCACCAACACTGGCACCCTGGTTGAGGATGTGACAGCGAACCCCAGTACACAAAAATTGGTAGCTGAGGTGGGGTCTTCCAATCCACCATCGTTCGTCATCTTCACCAGCTTGGTTTCTCATCCAGGCGCCATCGAATGGTTTCCCACGAATTGATACCTCCGCAGGCTGAACGAGTCGCTCTCTAGAGCAGATTTCTGTCAAATCCACAAGACGAATGGTTTTGGCGTCGTATAACCAGAAATGATGAAAAGTGGATATTCCTACGTTATCCTACCACTGGAACCAGTGGCACAGGCCATGCCAGAACACAGCCAGTGGTTCAAAGAGGACGGGGTTCAAGAAGAAAGTCATACTGTGCATTTAGTGGAGTTGTGGAACCTCTATGGCTAAACACCTGCAAAGGGTACACGATGCTTTGCGCCAACACTACCCACCCAGCGCTCATCAATACGAAGCGGGCGTTACTGCAACAGATAATGCCCCATGTCACACCTACAGAGTGGTCCGCCGAAAATTACATGAATCTGGAAGCGGTTGAGACCCTACTCAATCCTCCATATCGAGTCCGGCTCTTACCCCATCCACCAATACAGTCCGGTTCTTACCATCTGATTACCACCTGTTTCGCTTTATGGCCTATTTCCTACAAGGACGGTACCTTGCTTCAGCGGTGGATGTGGAATCTGGCATCAGAGTTTCTGTCCCCGAAAGCTGCCAAGAGGTACCGCCATAGGATCGTGGAATGTTGACACAGGACTACAGAAAAAAACGGCCTGTACTGTTTAGAATGAGGTGAGCGTGCACAGGTTTCTTGCATCATTAAACCTTTTAGCTGCAAACGGGACGAACTTCTGACTCACCCTGGTATACTGTTACGTGCGTAGCGGGAAAACCGTGAACCTAGGAAATGAAAAAGTGCGTGGATGTAACTTGCTCATGATGACAGATGGGTATTTAATCAAAAATGATTTTCCATTGTGACTTGTACAAGTGGAGATATAGTGCTACATCTAAATATACATTTCTGTTCCAATGGCGAGAATATTTTGTATCAGAAAGGTTGAAAAACACATTGAGTTTCGGTGGCATTTCCAGTTATTCAAAGAATAAAAAGGCAATCTGTTTTTAGAGGCGTGGATACAGTGCCAAGATAAATATGCTTTTACACAACCAACGGGATGAACTATACGCACTGTGTAAAGTACGAAACGCATGGAAAATTTAGATCATGGTTATAGCAGTCTACTGAAAACAACAACAACAACAAAAAACAATGTTTATCAGTTCGACGTTTAGAAATGAAGATATCGTGTCTGAGATTAAAAAAAAAATAAAATCCGCAGACACTGCTCGTAATGTTTGTAGATTCGTTACGTGAGTTCAGTAGTTAGTGCAAGGGTCTCATTTCAGTGGGCCAAAAAAACGCTTAGCCCCATGGTTAGTTATGAAAACAAAGGAAACAAGGATCGTTATCTTGGCCTCAGCTATCGAACGCAAACAGAATTTTGCGAATCTGAACTCCTAGATAGGCAGATAATTGAAACAAGCATTCATTCTCGTTAGGAATAACGGAAATCTGTTTTTGTTGGTTCCCCCTAAGTGTTACAATTCAAAAGCTATCGAGTAACACTGCTATGAAGTTCGTTTGGGCAACGATTCTTAGGGTTTTCTTCAACAAAATACGGCTGATGCACTTCAGTAAAAAATAATGCATAGGAAAGTATTAAAAAAAAAAGAAAAAGAGGCACGATTGCAAAGATGAACAAGAGTTACAAATCTTACATACTTTGTGAGCGAAAGAACATTTTTAAACGTCCGAAAGGGGCCCTTTCCCATTATTCTTTAAACACACCAGAAATAAACATCAGTTGATTTTCCTTTGTCCGTTAGCGAACTTCGATGGAAATGAGAGCACAACTGACGCAACACTGGAGAGGTAGGTAGTACATGAGTTCAGTAACTCTCGAAATTCAACGTTATTCAGCCATATTATGAAACACGGCAGTAGCTAGTAGGGAGCAGAGCTGAGATGAGTTGAGCTCGAAAAGACCGAAGCAGAGCCCCGGCCCGAACCGGGATCGGGCTGTAGAATACATACTGCGGTTCGGGCTGTGTGTGTGTGTGTGTGTGTGTGTGTGTGTGAGAGAGAGAGAGAGATTTTTTTTTTATATATATATATATCATCATCATCATCATCGTCAACCATTATCAATCCACTGCTGGACGAAGGTCTCCCCAAGTTTCCTCCACAACGGTCTGTCTTGTGCCAGTCTCCTCCACGTCACCCCTGCATACTTTCGAATTTCATCAACCCACCTCCCATGTGGTCTTCTTCTGGGTCTTTTCCTGTCCCTTGGAATCCAATCTAAAATTTCGGCTGTCCATCGATGATCTGTCCTTCTGGCAGTATGTCCAGCCCATTGCCATTTCAGGGATTTAACTCTGATCATGATGTCTTCCACTCTTGTCATTTTTCGGATCCACGAGTTCCTCTTCTTATCTCTCCTGGTTACACCAAGCATGCACCTCTCCATGCTTCTTTGAGTTGTCTGCAGCCTTTGTATGTCTCTTTTAGTTAAGGTCCACGTCTCTGCACCATACGTAAGCACTGGAAGGATGCATTGATCAAACACTTTTCTTTTAAGACATAATGGCATATTGCTCTTGAAAATTATGCTGTTTCTTCCAAAAGCTCTCCAGGCAAGTTTTGTACGCCGATTAATTTCTTCATCAATGTGACCCTCACTTGATATCTGCTGTCCAAGATAAACGTACGTGTCTGTTATCTCCAGCTTTTCTCCATCAATCGATAAATCTTCATTTCTTGTAAAAGCATTGAACATCACTTTTGTCTTCTGAAAGTTCATTTTTAATCCCACTTCTTTACTCTTGTCAGAAAGTTCCTGGATCATACTCTGCAGCTCTGATGGGGTAGTTGCAAAAATGACTACGTCATCAGCAAAACGAAGGTGGGTTAGATAATCTCCATTAATCTTTATCCCCTTGTTTTCCCAGCTCAGCGACTGAAAAACACCCTCCAATGTGGCATTAAAGAGCTTCGGAGATATGGTGTCACCTTGTCTCACTCCCTTTCCAATTTTTACGTGTGTTGTATTTTCAAACAGCCTAATCTTTGCACTTGCATTTTCATAGATGTTATTAATAATATTAATGTATGCATCTTCAATACCGCAGGTTTTCAGAGCCATTGTAACTGCTGATGGTTTCACCGAATCAAAGGCTTTTTCATAATTGATAAAAGCCATGCACAATGGAAGTTCATATTCCCTCGCTCTTTCAATTAGTTCTCTCAGCACGTGGATATGATCTATTGTGCTGTAGCCACTCCTGAATCCAGCTTGTTCTCTCGGTTGAGCCATGTCCAGTGTTACCTTCAAGCGGTGTGAAAGAACTTTAGTGAAGATTTTATAAACTACTGATAGGAGGCTGATAGGTCTGTAGTTTCCGAGATCCTCGATGTCACCTTTCTTATGTAGCAGGATCATTGTAGCGGTGTTCCAATCCTCAGGAATCTTTCCTTCATTAAGGCATCGAGTGAAAATTTGGGCGAGTACTGTTTCGATTTCTCCACTTGCTTCTTGTATGATGTCTATAGTAATTCCATCTTCTCCTGGAGCTTTTCCTCGCTTCATGTTCTTGATTGCATGTGCAACTTCTGCTGGAAGGACTGGAGGAACTCTGGTACTGGTATCTTTCATGATGTCTGGAGTGCATATATCATCCCTTTCATATAATTTGGAGTAGAAATCTTTCACTCTTGTCAAAATTTCGCCTCTATTTCTTGTTACAGAACCATCTTCTTTTCTCAGTGCCATAATCTGTTTTCTTCCCTTACTGAGATGTCCCTTTGCTATCTTTAGGCTTTGGTTGTTTTCAATTGCTTTCCTCACTAGTTCACAGTTGAATTTCCTTACGTCTTCAGTGATACTTTTTCTTACTGTCTTGCATAGCTCTATATATTCCACTTTGGAAGTCACATCTTCTTTAGTTGTCCTCATCTCTCTTCTTTTTTGCATCAACATTTTGGTTTTTCCTGATAATTTGTTCACATGCAACTTGTTCTTAGACCCAGCTAATTTTGTTGCTGTTTCCATAAGAGCTTTGGTTATTTTTCTGTTAACTTCAGAGATGTCCACTTCTTCCGATGTTAGGCCTTCTAAAGCAGAGAACCTGTTCTTCAGTTCTAACTTGAAGGTATTATGGTGTTTTTTAAGGTTGGTTATGTCAATAGATTTTGTTTGTCTTATGAGCTTGCCACGTTCAAGTTTAGTGTTGAGGTGCATCTTACATCTCACCAATCTATGGTCACTACCTGTGTTGAACTTGTTTAGCACACTGCAGTCTTCTATGACGAATTTTTTGTTACACATAATAAAATCAATTTCACTTGTCGTCCCATTTGGATGTCTCCATGTCCATTTCCTGTGTGGCTTTTTCTTGAAGAAGGAGTTCAAGATGAAAAACCCTTCTGCCTCTGCAAACTCAACGAGAGTATTTCCACGCTGGTTTCTGTTGCCGTGACCGAATTTACCTACTGAAGTTTCATTCTGTTGCCGTTGCCCTATTTTTGCATTGAAATCTCCCATAATTATTTTCAAGTGTTGCTTACCTTTATTATTTAGATGACAAATTTCCTCATAAAATTCTTCAATTTCTAAAGAGGACCCTCTTTACTAACTACAGAGTCTCATATGTTAAATCATATAAAATCAAATTTATATATATATATATATATATAAATTTGATTTTATATGATTTAACATATGAGACTCTGTAGTTAGTAAAGAGGGTCCTCTTTTTTTTTTATTTAAGGTTTAACGACGACCGTGAGCAACTCAATGGGCTATAAGCAGTCGCCTGTCCCTAATTTAGGAACACTGGTTCCAGGGAAGGGAGAGAGCCAGTGCCGTAAGACAAACACAACATCAATGCCTCACCGGGATTCGAACCCGGATCCTTCTCGGACGAATGGTCATGAGCCAGCGTTTAGACCACTGCGCCACCTGGGCGGCAAAGAGTGTCCATTGGCAACTGGTTCTGGTTGGGGAGCGAGCACTCAAGGCGGCTATTTATTCTGGGTTTGGGTAGAAATGCCATAGCCCGCGCATTATTGTGTTTCTGTAGAGAAGAAAAAGTTTTTTCAAGAACTATAGATATTGGTTATTTGATAGCACGCAGGCGATAATTTATGCCCTATCTTCACGCAGTTGCTCCCTCCTAATTCTATTTGAGCTACATATTGCAGCGCATTATGGCGCGATAATATTAGCATTAACTGAGCAACATACAATTGCAGCTCCCTCCCCCCTCCCGATCCTTTTGGATGCCCGACTGCATTGAAGCACTTCAGATGGAAACGAATGCTAAAAGAAAGTCGCACTTGCAGTTACACTACAGAAATAGAGGTCTCTTCCCCATTCCCCCTATGAGACATTGGCAAATTGCAGGAGGAGGAGAGAGTGGAAATGTGGAAAAGAAGGTGCTTTTTATTAATGGTTAAACAGGTTAACTAGTTTACGGGCTCTTTCGGGCCCGGGGCTCCGAAAATTGAGCCCGAACTCAGAACTGGAAGGGAGCTAGAAAGGCGACGCCTTCATCCCTACAAAGCAAGCAAGTTCCTCTGAAAAGTGGATGTTGTAAATGCTCTGAACTTCTATTTTCGATGATTCAGGAAAATTTATTTTGCATTTCATTATAAGCATCCACCGATGAGCCATTCCATTATGACCACCTCCAGCATTGAGAAATGAGCGTGCCTGGAGACCGAACGTTGGCGCAGGTGAAGTTCACAGAGCAGTATATACACAACCCGAAGACCGGCTTTCGGTTAGTACAGTGTTCGAAGTCAGAATGGAAAAAGCTGCCGATTTATATCGGAGTTTGATAAAAAGACAAATTGTGATGACACGGCGCAGCTTGTTCATGTGCCGCTGTAGTGAGTACGTATTAAAAGTGGTGCAAAAATGCCCAAACGACGAACCGTCGCCAGCCGTTTGTCGTTCGCAGCTCATTGATGCCAGAGGGGAGCGGAGACTGTCGCGCATTGTTCACAGTGACCGCAGGGCCACAGTGCGACAAATCACCCACAGCTACAACAGTGGTGATGAGGGGAACGTGTCACAGCACACAGTTCATCGCAGCCTTCTGCGCATGGGCCTGCGTAACAGAAGATCCATCCGGGTCCCCATGTTCACTGCAGTCACCGCCAAAAACGCATGAAATGGGCCCAAGATTATCGAGGTTGGACCGTGGATGATTGGAAGAAAGTTGCCTGGTCTAACGAATCAAGATTCCTGGTGCATCACGCAGACGGCCGAGCGCGGATACGCCGATTGCCAACGGTGGCTATGGCACCTGGATGCACTATTTTGGCTGAAACAGGCCGGCAGCGGCGGTGGTGGTGGTGTTATGCTGTGGGAGATGCTTTCTTGTGACACTTTAGGCCCCATTATTGAAATAGCATAATCCCTGACAGCTGTCAGGTATCTGAACATCGTTGCGGACCAAGTTCACCCATTCATGACAACTGTGTTTACTGCTGGTGATGGCCATTACCAACAGAATAATGCGCCATGTCACACTGCCAGAATCGTCAAAGAGTGATTCGAGGAACATGCTGGTGACTTTCTGTTAATGCCCTGGCCTCCAAATTCACCTAATATGAACCCAATCGAACATTTATTATTCGACTAGGAAAGCGCGTTCGCGCTGAATCACCACCACCCTGAAATGTACGGGAACTGGACGACCTGCTGTTGACATTATGGTACCAGACACCCCAGGATACCCATTAGAGCTGAGTTCGGGCTCAATTTTCGGAGCCCGAGCCCGAATTTTATATTGCAAGACAGAGTCCGGTAACTGGCTAACCTGTTCAACCATTAATAAAAAAAATCTCCTTTTCCACACTTCAACTCTCTCCTCCTCCTCCTCCTACAATTAACCAATGTATTTCTCAAATGGGGAGTGGGGAAGGGACCTCTATCTATTCTTACAGTGTAACTGTACGATTTTCTTTGACCGTTTGTTTCCTCCTGAAGTGCTTCGGGCGGCCGGGCATCCAAAATGATCGGGAGGTGATGCAATTGTATGTTGCTCAAATAATAATAATACTATCGTGCCATAATGCGCTGCAATATGTACGTTGCTAAATAGAATTAGCAGGAAGCTACTGTGTGGAGATAGGGGTAAATTATCGCCAGCATGCTATCAACTATCCAATATCTGTAGTTCTTGATAAAGCTTTTTCTTCTCTGCAGAAACACACAAATGCGCGTCCTATGAATTTTCTACCCAAGCCCGGAATAAATAGTCATTTCAAATGCCCGTTCCCTAACCAGAACCACTTGCCGAAAAATTTCTTTTACTAACTATAAAATGTCTCATTTGCTAAAATCATATAAAATCACATTTATATTAAAAAAAAAAAAATGTCTCGCTCTTCCTCTTTTTAAGAGCCCGAGCTAGCCCGAACCGCAGTAAATATTCTACAGCCCGAGCCCGGGCTCTGCTTCAGGCTCGGGTTCAACCCGTCTCAGCTCTGATACCCATCGCCCCTTTATCAAATCGTTGCCTCGCCGAGTGGCCGCTGTTTTGGGGGTCCTACAGCTTATTAGGTAGGTGGTCATAATGTAATGGCTCATCGGTGTAAGTCCTTTACCTTATTTATTAATGTGCCGTACTTTTCCGTAAAAGCTAGATTGAAATGATACAGCACGAACAATAAATAGATAATGGATAAATCAAAAGAAATCACTTCTTGAGGCGAATCAGTAGGAACAGTTCTACTTGTGATTTTCAGCAGGAAGGGGACAGGACTTGTTGTTAAGGCGAGTCAAGGAAGAGAAAAATGGTTTCTCTTTTTTTTTTTTTTTTTTTTTTTTTGGCTAATATTTGGAGAAACGTAAAATTTGGAAGGACGTTAACCCCCACCCCCTAAAAAAAAAGAGACAAAAATGCGAGGTGGAGGCACATTTGCAAAGTAGCCTAAATCTATTCATCATTTGGTAAGTGAATATGAAATGCTAAGCTGCTGTTAAAAAACTTCAAGGTAGTTAAATCCTTACAGAGAAGCGCTGTAGAAATGTTTTAAATAAATGTATTCGTCTAGCCATTGAGAAATAGCGCTTGGTGCTAGAGAGATAGGCACTGAGAGAAACAGTTTTTCAATTTTTTTGTTCATTGTTCTGCGGTCATTAGGAGCGGTTTTAAGATGCTTGTGTTTGAGAAAAGGGGTTTGTCGGCGGAATATGAGGACTCTGTTTTTGAGAAGAAAAGCGAGGGGTTGGATGTTTACCTTGGTAAGATGAAGCTACCTCCGAGCATCAGCTAAGGTGAATACACGATTAAAGGTGGAGAAAATAGTGAAACCGAAGAAGAGCAGTAGAAAGATACAAATTACGACATCGACAACTCCTCGATGACACTGCATGGATCCACGGAAAAAGACCAAAATAGTAAACTAAGAAAAATATAGTTCTTTCCCTGCTGAATGAAAAAGATGGTGATTCGTGCAATATGTTTCAGGATAACATGTCCAAAGGACATATATAAGAATGCTGTCTATCTACGAGTTATTTGAGGTGGTAGTTATTTTGCCTCCTGCGATAAAGAACCTGCAACTCAACCATCATTAAGCAAATTCAGAGAATGTGATTTATATTTTACATTTAAAGAGATTTCAGTTTTCTTTCTTGCTCTTCGTTTTCATATTTTGTATTTAATTTTACTCACTTTTTTCTTTTTGGCACAAAAAACTTATTTGCTAGGGAAGTAAATCAATAAGAGGAGCGAAAAAATAACGCAAAACTTGCATCTGTATCCGTGTAAGAATTAGTTTGCAGTCAAGCTCGCCTCCTGGTTCTGGGACCTAGCTACGGCCCTGATAGGAAGCGCCGTTCATACATTTACATGGACATTAAAGAGTGCTCTACCGCGTGGTAAGTTCATGGAAATTACAAAAAAAAAAAAAAAAAAAAAAAAGGTCTTGTGTTACAAAGCTTTCGTTTTTAATGACACCATATTATTCCTACAGCGTAGTAAAATGAGAGGAGGTATTACAAATCGGCGCCGCATACCAAATATGTGACAGAATATCATTTGAATTTCAATTCGAACTGCTTGCCGGACGACTCTGAAGAATACGAAGCCCACCATTTAACAGTAAATTTGTGTAGAAGACCTCAACATACGAATCCCGGCATCCATGCATTGTTTCACGGCATCTTGGCTCTGACGGCAAACAATCCGCGTCAAATTCACAAAGGAGTGGGTGGGGAAGCGTGCGACAGAGGCAGCAGTGAGAAAGATTGGCGGTTACGCTCACACGAGGCACTGGCTTTCCTGAAGCGGGAATAATGGTTGGTCAGAACAACCTCTGCTGGCTGGCTCGCGTGTGGTCAATGTTTTTAATGAATCCTTGTCAGCTACAACGAAGGTCACCGAGCCGTGGAAAAGATCGCAATAATGTGCCCACATGGCTAGGAGCTAGATGGGCAACACTTGCTGCACGACAGCCTCCATAAGTCACGCTGAATGAGTTTGCTCGACACAACTGCACCAACCTACTGAACACACCAGTCTACCGCACAGAACTTGATACTCCGTGGAACACTGCGATTTGAAAAAAAAAAAAAAGCTAAGCTTGAGGTAGAACAGCCATTAGGCCTTCAAGTGCTACTTCTAAGAAATGTTTCGGGGGGTGGAGAAACTGTGGGCACACATACACACTCCAATATAGTAGAAAAATACAACTAAGGAAACTGCTTCTAAGCGTTTTTGTGATGCGTATTTTTGGAAAATATTAAGAATCGTCTTGGGGAGGAACACGACAACTTTTAGGAGTAAAACTAAGGGGTGCGACGGTGGGGCAGCTAAATTATTTTTTTATTATTATTTTTTTTAATTTAAAGGGGTCAAAGTGGCACACCACTGATAAGAGGATCTAATTTGAAATAACTTCTTCGGAAAAGGTAATAAATAGTAAATTGTTAAAGCCCCAAATTGTTATCAGACTGTCCTTCAGTAACGAAGTAAAAAAAAAAGGAGTTTGCTGCTTCATGACAACCAGCTGCTCTCCGTATTATGGTGTGCAATCATATATATTAATAGTATGATCTCGTGTTTTCGTCTCGAACCGCAGCCGAAAATGTCTGCATATTACAATGTTTATTAATACATGTCCTTGCAGTGTTACTGAAAGAGAAATTTCCATTCGTCCGAGATAGACGAGTCCAGATTCGAATCCTGGTCAGGCATGGACGTCGTTTGTCCTACGCCACCGGTTCGCTCTCTTCCCTGGAAGCAGTGGCCCTAAATTAGGGACGGGAGACTGCTTATAACATATCGACTTGCTCACGATGGTCGTTAAATCCCCAAACAAACGGAAAAAAAATGCATTAAATTTATTGATCAGAAGCTTACACAACTAGGCCACAGGGGCGGCTGTCTTTCTTGACCAGTCATCTCTCATGTTATAAAGTTACTTCGGATTGTTTGCGAACTTTGGCTATCATATATTACTGGAGAAATTTTGATCTTTTTGCTCTTTAAAGTTTTTAACCAGTTGAAAGAAACAAATCAGTTTTCAATTGAGGCTGCTCTTCGAACTAAAGAAATCCTTCCGATTGATGCGCCACTTGATATCCATTCCACCTGAAATTTTCGAGCAGCTCCGCCTCTGCGCGCTAGTAGCACCCACTCAATTTTTGCACGCACAGGGTGTCAAGCTCTCTACAAAGCAAGACTGCTTATCTTGGCGTTTCCACATGCGCAGTGGATGCTAATTTTTCGATGATAAAATTCCTGTCAATGTTAACAAGGCGGTCTTATCTGACTTGTCCATTACCTACAAATATTTTTTTCCCGGGGCCAACAGAGGCTGGTGTATTTTTTGGTCAATGTTTACAAAGCAATATTTCTTCCATCGGCAACGGTACATGATACCTTCTCATCAATATTTACGAATGAATTACGTCTCCCTTGGTAACATGAGTTGAACAGCTCGCTTTCCAACATAATATTTAACAAAACGCACGTATCGATTATGTACAACGCTTCCGTTATTGCATCACTAAAAAATCGGGTGTAAAAAGGTGTGGGTACTTTTTCTTCAGATTCATTTTTTAACAAATTGGGCACGCCAATTTTAATATAATCTAAAAAATACACTGAAGTATGAAATTATTAGGAACTCCCAACAGCAATCAGACACGTGCCATCCTCACTTACAACAGACAACTATTACGTTGAGATGGCCTTATAAACAACAACAGCTCACTGCGAAGGATTCCAACGTGTACGAAGCGTAGATATATAGTGGTAATAATATGGGAAAGACTCGTTCGTGATTTAAGCGACTTTGAAAGAGGCAGGACAGTGGGCGGTAGGTGGGCAAATGCAAGCACCTCGAAAACGGCAAATCTTATCGGCTATGCAATAACAACTGTATCGAAGGAAGGCGTACAATGAGTGGCGAACAAACAACAAAATAACCAGTCGGCAGTCTTCACTGTCGGCGGAAACGATTGGTTGACATATTCAAGCGTAATGCCAACGGGAGAGGATTGTACAAGGTAACAGACAAGCTCCACTGCGTCCGTAATTGCGCAGCATAAGACCGTTGCTGATACGCATTCGCAACTACGCAGTCAATTCACAAAAAGGCGACGCGATCTTGCTTAACTCTGCAGGACTGATGATG
Source organism: Macrothele yani (assembly GCA_039090855.1). NCBI lineage: Eukaryota > Metazoa > Arthropoda > Arachnida > Araneae > Macrothelidae > Macrothele > Macrothele yani. The sequence continues at coordinate 96,111,271 of CM076992.1, read as the reverse complement.
ACCACTGGGGTAAGAAATGGCTTGCTCAACACGAATTAAACAAAATCATATTTAAGTACTGCTATAATGTTTGGGAGCATGCATACTGTACATACAGACTGAGAAAACGTTTCTATTTTTAAAATAGGAGAATGAGTAATGCTGTACTTACCCGTAAATTATGTCAACTTGCTATCTTGACATTTTCGAATCAGCTGAACGATCAGGAGTGATTTATCGCTGTTATTTTATCATCATTACTGGGGGTTTAACGACCACCGCGAGCAACTCGATGGGCTATAAGCAGTCGCCCGTCTCAAATTTGGGCGCACTGGTTCCAGGAAAAGGAGAGAGCCAGTGGCGTAAGACAAACACAACATCCATCCATGCCGCACCGGGATTCGAACCCGGACCCATATCCGACGAATGGTCAGAAGCCAGAGTTTAGACCACTGCGCCAGTTATTTTAAACATGTCTGGTCGACGTGTTACACGTTTAAGGTTTGTTAAAAATTTAAAATTTTGGTGGGGTTTTTGTCGAGGGGGGGGGGTGTTGCCTGGATAGGACCGACGACCGGTGTCTTCTGATATATTCTTGGGTGGCCTGGTGAAACAGTTGCGCGATTTCAGACAGATCTCGGACTAAAGAGCTGACCTCCTAAAGCTAAAATAAAATGACTAAATTATTAAGCAAAAATGAAATGCCGTTTCCCAAAATACGTGAAGAGGTTTTTTCCAGACGAAGGAAAGACCACTTCAGCGCATTTTGTAACCCATTCGTCTCAACGCCTATCACGGTATGTGCATATGTACTAGCCAAATTTAGGCTTAGTCGGAAAATTAATGCTTGATATATTTAGTAAATCGGGCTTTCACTGAATCAGCTTGTAATTTATGACTGCCCCCACACCTCCTCCACAGAAGAGCAGTTCTGACATGTATATAAAATCAAAGGAGCTGAAATTCCATTCCCAGACACAAGAAATAATAAAAAAAGATTGACTGCGCGCACAGTTAAATTTTAGTTTAAAATTTCATAATTCAGCCCCCTTAACATAACAACCCTTATGTTAATTATATGAAACCCCACAGCAACACTAACCATTAACAAATCAGTTCTCGCAGACAGCACAGAGCAGTGTTTTTTTAATTTGTTCAGCCGGTTAACCTTTGTTTGACCAACACTGCGATCTAACGGCCCCCTTCAAATCTGTTTTACCCCAATAATTTTAAATTTAGAAAAGATAAATTAAATTTTCACACCCCAATTTATCCATGTAAGCACTGAGACCACTTGCTTGTCACGAACGGTTTTGGCCCCTAGGCAGTGCATGACGGGGCAAAACACGCGTGATTTTCAATGCTATTTTGCGCTGATTTGCTTTTACAGCCATTGCGCAGAAAAATTAGTAGTTGCTACAGATCATTTTATGATAATGTCATAAGCAATATAATTTTACCGTAAGAAAAAGAAAAAGCAACCGGGGTAATATTTTTGACTTCCCAAATAATAATAAAATCTCGAATACAGTTTTCAACCAACACTAAAAAAATAAGTGGTGTGAATTCACGGAAAATTTCTGAAAATAACGTGCAGCAAAGTTGCCGGTTGGTGTCAATCTTTTAACGAAATTTCCTGTTTTAAAAGTGCCCGTTTATTCTAACTTCCGTATTTTCACGGATTTTCCGTGGTCAGAAATTCCGTTTATTTCAGAAAAGTCCGTTTCAGGTTTTAAAATTTCACAAAAATCGAAGACCCTGCACTTTTCAGCCCTTACACTAGATAAATCCTTTCGCAGCAGTCAGGATCGAACCCCGTCGTTTGGGTTGGTTCTGTTGGATCTTACCTTTACAGGCTGATGTGGCTGCGGCACCAGGTGAAGTATCGCCTGCAGTGAAGCACCCGATATCTCCACCGAAAAAAAATAAACATCTAACTAAAAATAAAAAAAAACTAAAGAAAATTTTGTCAAAAATTTTGCTCTCCTCCTCTGCTGCTAGGGGCTAGCAAGGAGTTTTCCTACTTGCGTTGACAACCGAAAATTCTGCAACAACAAATTAATTATCTGATTCCAATAATTAATAATGACCTCCCATAATTAATTATAACAAATTAATTATTAACTTCCCGCAAAACCCGTACCGCGATTGGGCGTGGATGCCTGGATTTAACTCCAGCACGTCCCAATCTACCGAAAATCACAGCAACGCACACACACACTCGAAAAGATACCCAACGCTCATTTCACGTACGCTTGACATTTAATATCCAACGTTATATTATATACACTGCCACCTTTATCCATGAAGTGGCACAAAAATCTGCTGAGATGAATGTATGGTGGGCTGCTCTAACGGCAGCTTAATTATGCACAATGATTTAAACACTTTATCACTGATTAAACGATAACACTGATTTAACTAACTCTGATTTAACAATTAACACTTATTCAAACACTGTTCACTGATGAAATTCTAGTATGCGCAATAAACAAATAGAGCGAAGGAAACATATGTGAGAGATTTCTCAAAACATTTAAATACACACTTTAGAAAACTATAATTGAGTACGAGCGTGGGTACCAGCAATTAAAATGATACCGTAATTATCATGACTGCCGCAGTTTAATTATAAGCTATATATAATTATACCATTACACACCCCTGCATAGGCTTGATGCCAAATTAGCAGGGAAGAGCTCTTAAAACTTATGGCCATAACACAAATAAAAATCACGAATAAAATGTGTTGAAGGCCTCCGCTGTCGTGCGTACTCCCTTTCACAGGGGACAGAGTTCTACACGCTGTTCACTGTCCGACGGCACTTGTAAGTCGTGAGCAAATGTTCGTATAAAGACCACATACCTTGGCAACCGTTGTCTGAGGTCCTCAGCGCAGAGAAGTGGCAAGAAATATCCTGCCTTTTTGGTATATAGACAGCCTAGGCAAAAGTGCACTAATGTCGACCTAGTATCGGTCGAGAAGTCCAAAGGACTGAGATGTCCTCGTTTAAGAGGGGATCATTCATAGCAATCCTTACTTGCTTCCCTGCTTCTTTTCCCGAGCTCTCCCAGCGGTCAGCTCTCAGGCCTAGGTTCCATGCAGCTCGCTGGTGCTGTTCTCGTGCGTGTGTCTCGCTTTGCCACCGTCCTGAGAATGCCACGCCGCTTGTTTTTCTCTTCTCCTCGTTTCTCTCCTCTTTGTCCTGTCACAGCGCTTCTCTTAGCCACTTGAAAAGGGATTTATCACCTTCTTTTCAACTGTGGGTGGTAGTCGGTTTTCCCTTATCCCGTTCAGTTCGGAGAAAAACTGCAACCACCGAATGTCTCTTGGCTTGCAGAGGGACTTTTGGGGGTGAGTTTTGCAGTCTTTCGTTAGTTGAAAATGCACACGACTGTTGCTATGAGTCCGAAATAGAGATGGTCTGTCGCCATGTGGCCTTTCACAATTCTCGTTTGCCAGAAGGCTACGAATTATGCACTTATCAAATACTGAACAAATTTTAACAATGGCAGTGATGAACAAATTAGAGGATCAATTACCGTAATTAATTATAACTATGAGTGTCGCCTTGCAGTTACATCGAAACACAAATTTACCGCATAAATGAAATATAAAAATTTTCCACAAGTTAGGCTGCACCCTATAACAGTTCAACAGACGATTCGCGCCTTTAACCACTGAGCCAGAAACACTAGGAAACCTAACACACGTTCATCGTAAAACAAATTGCGCGACGATGTAAAAAAAAAAAAAAAAAAAAAAAAATTGTTGTTAATGCGAGTGATTTAGTCATTTTATATTCTGTTGGAGCTTATTATTTTTCTGGATAGGTTTGTAATAATTTTTTTCTGTAGAAGGACTTTTCAAAAATTCAGCATTTTTCATCGTGATTTTTCGAAGCAACAAAATGCTTTGCAACTTGATCTTTTTAAACTGACAATGACTTTCAATTATCTCAAAAAAAAAAAAAAAAGGTGAAATGTCCTTTTTTATAGTATTATTTCACAAAATAGCTATAATAGCTGTTGTTTTAACCCTTTAAGAGGCTGGAACGAATTAACTCGGGGTCAGCAAAATGGAATGAAATCAGATCGAACGAATTAACTCGGGGTCAGCAAAATGGAATGAAATCAGATCGAACGAATATATTTGTTGTCTAAGGGGGCAGAACGCGGCGGGAACGACGGGTTGCACATAAGAAAGCGTTATTATTTTTATTATTATTCAAAGTAGCTATTAAGGGGATGATTCTTTCTGACTTCTGCTAAAAGGGCTATCTGGTGCTAATCCTTTCAAATTGACGTTAATCCTTTGTCTTTTTTACCTGCTAAAAAGGCTATGGCGACGAACTTAACAATGGAGAGAGATGTTTGATTAACTTGTTTCTGCTCAGTAGCATGATATCAGAGTCTGGGGGACTAGCACTTTTCCATCATGCCTTGGGTCATGGAGTAGAGGATAAAGGACTACAAGGAAGCTCTAATTGCCGGTGCCAAGTTTATGATAGATCTTTGCAGAGATGAGAGGGAGAAAAATTGTTTTTCCGTAAAACTTAGCCACTATGTGAATATTTTTGTTTGGAGAAAGCAGAAAATTTTGGGCACAGTTTGGTTCATCGGCCGCTTAAAGGGTTAAGGGGTCCAAAGACTGATACATAGGCGTATAATCTGTGCAACAAGTACCCGGTTTTTTACAGCAACACAATATATAATAAATAGCTGGTGCACAAAACGGGGGAGAGAAGAAGAAATGTTCTGCATGTGCCACAATGAACAAAATTCATGCGATATGCTATACACAATATCGCTCCAGAACTTCAAAATCAAATACTTCCGACAGCCTATTGAAATTTAACAGTTAATCAAAGTTCCAAGTATTCCTGTGAATCTCTCCTATTACCGGAAACGTTTCGTCATGTGAACACGGAAAAAGCGAGAACCGAGTTTTCCCGTTAATACAAGAAAGGAATTGCGGAAAGGTTTCTGAAAATTCAGAATTATCCGTTAACACATCTTGAAAGGGGTAATTTACAGTCAATATCAGAAAAGTATTGCAGAAAGGCTTCTGAAAATTCTGAATTTTCCTGCGGTACGAAAAATCCGTGAAATTCAGGTTTCTTTCCGTTATTTCACGGAAAAGGTTGTATCAGAAATATGCTTCGTTAATTCACGAAATGAATGACGGAAAGTGGCTCGTCAATTTCAGAATTTTTTTTACAGTATATACAAGTTCCAACTGTGATCCTAACACAGACCTGTACCTTCGTTCAGAATCACAGCTACGAAGGACGCTTGACTTCCAAACGTGGGAATCAGTACTTCCTCTACATGGGTCAAACTACATTCTTTATTATTGACGGGGTTTCCGTGGCCTGGCATGATCAAACCGTAACAGAACAAATAAAATTGCCTACAGCATAAACAAGTTCACCGCGGAAAGTTTTATGCGGCAACACGGTACACGCTGAATTGACGTCATACTTCAAAATGACGACTGTGTCAAGAAAAAGCAATGTGCGCCGTTCTTCGAAACAGTCAGTTATCACAACGCAAAGTCGCAACAGAACGCAGTATGGCAGAGCTCCACCTTCCGATAATGATATCCGACGTTAGTTAAAGCAGTTTCAAAAGACTGGTAGTGTGCAGCTTCTAAAAGGAGCGGGGAGACCGAGCACGTTGCAGGACGATGTTGATCGCGTCCCGGAAGCCTTATCTCGAAGACCTCAGAAGTCAACGAGACGAGCTGCGTCGCAGTTAAGTGTGCCACAAACGACTGTTGGAGTGTTCTGCATAACTGCCTACAACTCCGTGCGTACAAACTGCAGATTGTAGAGGCTTTACAGCGGGACGATAAACCCCGCCGTTTCCAATTTGCCCAAGAGACTTTGTCCAAAGTCGAAGCTGATGAACATTATCTGCGGACATGGATATTTAGTGATGAAGCAACGTGATTCGTCTCAGGGAGGGTACATCGGCATAACTGCAGAATATGGGGCGCAGAAAATCGTCACGCCATTCGAGAAGTCGAACGAGATAGTCAAAAGGTGAACGCTTGGTGCCTTTGTCATGTTCGGAAGTGTTGCGGTCCCTTTTTCTTTGTGGAGAAAACAGTGACAGCGGTGACCTATCTGGACATGCTACAGCTGCATCTGTTGCCTGAGTTTAAAGATCGGCAGCCCAATGTGGTTTTCCAGCACGATGGCGCAACGCCGCATTGGGCTGCTATTGTCCGAGAATTACTTGACCTGCATTTTCTTGAGTGTTGGGTTGGGTGTGGTGGACCCATTCCATGGCCTCCGTGCTCATATGGTATTATGCCACTGAATTTTTTTCCTGTGGGGATACGTGAAAAACATCGCTTACCAGACCCCTGTGACCTCCCTCGATGACCTGAAGACCAGAATTGGTGCTGCGATAGCAACAGTAACGCCGCAAAAGCTGTCGAATACTTGGCGGGAAATTGATTATCGCTTGGATATCTTACGTGCCACGAAAGGCGCGCATGTCGAAGTGGTTTAGCAATCTGATGTATCGTTTCTACAGGTAATAAAACTTTTAGTTGCCATCTGTCATATTCTGTTTGCGGTTGTAGTTTGTTGTTTCCCGTTTTCCGATTATATGCCACTGAAACCACGACACTAATTATGAATCACCCTGTATTTTTGCGACACAACATACGACCACCCATATACAAAAACAAATGTTATTTAAAGCTTTGTAAACTGAAACGTATGATTCAACCTGCTTGTTCAGACTCTACTCTTATCATGGTGAATTCACTTTGTACTGTACTTGGGAAATAAAGTCCCCATTCCAAGACGGCTGATCGTTTGTAGGCATAATATGTTGAGCTATTACTCTAATACAGTCGTGAAAAAGAAATCAATGAGCTGAAACTGGATAAATAACAACATTCGAAATATCTCTTGATTCTGTTTGACAGAGCTTTGGTTCTGGTAGTGATTCAGTGACACAATGGAAAATTACGGGTAGAATGGGAATTTGTTACATAGTGTTAAACAACTTCAAGTCTCTCTCTCTCTCTCTCTCTCTGCTGTTATTATTACCCTACTCTCGTCTTAAGCATATCAATTTCCTAAAACCGAAACGCAACTACGTCATAAATGAACGTCCAAAATAAATGACATAGTCCACATCGTGGGGAGTGGGAGTTAGTTGCCTCAGTTTTACTTTGATGAAGTAAGTAGCCTCCAACCATTTATCAGCCTCGTAGGAACAGTTCTTGACAACCTACAAGAAAGTGAACAAAAATTAAATTGAAAGCTAAGCAGCGAAAAAGACTCAACGCCCAGAAAGAACATTTACGATGGAAAACCCTATTTACAATCAAAATTTCTTTTGTTTAGCATCATCTAAACAGTTATCAATCTTAGGCTTCCAAAGATGTTCAAAGGAAGATTTATCTCTGCCAATTAAAATGGCTGATACAAGCTAAGAAGGAAATAAATGAGCATAATTTTATGCTAAGAAGACGTCATTCTTTGGGAAATAGCGCTACAAAGAGTGCGGAATTTTCACTTGAATTATGACCGTTGATTGTTCATAAACGCGGTGGCTAATAAAACAGGTTACATAAAATGAAGTTTTAAAAGTTCTAACTCACCGTTTTATCAATTATACAAACTGTCAGACTTTCGATACAGGAAACAATCGTGTACCTTCAACAACAACCCTAGTGGCATCAAATGTTAGCACTTTACGTAACTTCAGACAAATAAAATAACTAACCTCCCGCACTTCAAAATCAATGCAAAAAAAAAAATGTTTTAATCTTTTTCTAAATGTACACATTTGCATGAACTCTTAACACTTTGTGAGAATCTGGTACTTGGAGCAGCCGCGCATATTCGAGCAAATAATAGTCGTTTAGATTTATTTTGCTTTGTTACAAACATGATTTACTGAAACAGTATTTTTACTGCTTTATAAAAAATGGCTGATGAATTGTTTAGAACCGAAAATATATATTTAAATTTCGGTGCAACTGGTTGAAAACGAATTCTACATAAAAAAAATCTGCATTACTTATATGGAGATACGCTACATAATCAATTATGTGAATTATGAGATACCAATGAATAAAAAGCCATGGCATACCTGCACATATTCATGAACTGATTAAGATGTTAAAAGAGATACTCAAATTGCCAAAATCGTTGCTAACAGGAGTTTCTAAGCGGACAGAACTTAATATCAACAGAGAAAGTGCTAGTGGTGGAATAATTTTACCACAGACACGATGCTGCAGGAAGTTTGACCCATGACAGTGCAGAAATTTCTACATTTTACCATTACTGGGCAAAAGAAATCAACAGCATGGGTCTAAAAACATGAATTTTTCGATTCGTTAGTTTTAGACCACAAAATAGGCACCAGTGTTGGAAAACTAGAGTACGTACCAGCTTGCCGTTTCTGCACACACGTGAAGTTTTTCAGTTTTAAGAACTGAAAACCTCTCCTAGATTTCATTTGTTATCAGTTAAAAACATGTGTAGTGTGGTAGTAATGCAAAAGGAATCTCCGTGAAATCAACTTCCAGCAACGTTTAGATTCATCAAAGACATGTTGCAATGAGTGGACAAATAAGATCGGAAGAGCAATACTTTGTAAGCGACTATATGCTCTATACAAATGTTCTTACAAAATCAGTGTCTGTCCGATTTTCGCATAACGCGACAGTACAGATACGAAATGATTCAAGAATCTCCTGTTTGCAACACCGTGTAAACGCATTTTCTGTAAGCATTGCAACTTTTTAAAAAAAGTTCACGATTTAATGTGATCTTTTGTTTCAAACTGCATTACAACTGCTAAGATACCGTTAATAAAAGTGCTAAATTAAATAGGTCCACGGTTTAAATTCCACAGTCCTATTGAGGCAGTTCAAAGCAGTCAGTTGAAAAAAAAAAACAAAAAAAAAACTACGGCGTGCAATCTTGAAATCAAAGAACAGCTCAATAACTGCTATTTTCAACTTAAAATATAACTATGAGTAAGGGATTTTACATTGGGTTAAGTACACTGTTCGACATAAAACAATGCCACAGCAGAAAGGAATGCACAAAATGAGACGAAACATACAACATACACATGTAGACAAGTAGGTGGAAAAAAAGTTATTTAATTTCTGAGGGATTACATAAATGCGATGGGCAAGGAAGGAGATGACAATATAATGTACCCCCCACCCCCATCAGAAAGTTCCTGATCAGTCTGCGACAGATATCATGGTGCCAGAAAACAATCTGCGGGTGGCCACTAAATGCAAAAGAAAAAAAAATTGCCCTGGTAGGAGGGGAAAAATAAAAAAAGAAAAGAAAAGAAAAAAGCCTAACTTAAATACTAGAACAATTGCAATGATGACTAGAATCAAGAACACTGCCCTCTGTATCTAGAATTTTACTTCCACTTTCAAGTTGAAATACACATTTATGGAATAAAGTTATATTCAACAACAATACATGACAAGGGGAACACCGCTAGAAAATAATATCTTCACTTAGACCTACTTCTTTTTTCGGATTTTTTTTTTTACGTTTGCAATCTTATAAATACAAACATTTATGGAATTAAATGACGTTTAAACAATAATACAATGCATGGAAAAAACCGGGTGGGAGACGAATTCGGGACAAATTTTTTCTGCGTTTAGCTTCCTTTGTCGATTTTTTTTTTTTTTTTTTTTTTTTTGCCTCCAATTTACTATTATGAGGAAAAATTTCGCTCCGTCCAACTTTCGCTTTCGAGAAATTTTCCTCCATTTTTAATCTTAAATACAAACATTTATGCAATAAAATCGCACTTAACCATACGGGGCAAAGGGAACATCGCGAGAAAAATAATTTAAGTTTACGGGGCAGCGTCTAATTTCAGTTTTCGGAAACTGTGTCCTCCGTTTTCAAAATGAAACACAAACGAATAAAACGATATTTAACAATACCGGAAAAAGGAAATATAGCGGCAAGGGGGATACGGGAGAAATCTTCACTCCATCTCACTTCCGTTTTCGGAAAGTTTTGAACGACAATTACGTCTGAAGAAGAAAAACCTGCATCCATGATCGGGAGTCCGCAAGAGAAGATTAGGTTCCGCGGATATCGTTTTTGTCTGCACAACCAAACTAAAATCTGCGACGTACGTCGCTCCAATTCTGCTATGCGGATGTTGCCTGAAACAGTATATCGTATGACCGCTATCCTGGCCTATGCATTCGGAAACACGGCGTAGCATCGAATACAAAAAGTCCCAGGATGGTTTCCTAAGGTATCGCTGAACATGTATCGTTGATCTTTGTCCACAATTATTTGATCCCACACGTTCTCTATTGGGAAGGAGTCTGGGGATCACACTGGCCAGGGCATAACAGGTCACCTTATAGGAACTATCTACTGAAGTAAGCAGAGTGTGGGCAGGCGTTATCTTGTGGAAACAAGGCATCGTAGATACCACGGAGATACAACAAAACTGGCTGCAGAACCTCATCGACTTGTCGTCATGCTGTCATTGTACCCACTATGCTACGAACGCTGAACGGCTTTTGAAACTGATTAAACCCCAAACAATGACACCAGGCTGAGGAGTCTTATGACGGTCACGGATGGCAGCAAGATCAACCCGAAAACCGCGTATTCTCCAGAATCTCAATCAGCGATAGTCGGTGCTGAGACAGAAGTAAGACTCGTCGTTGAATACGACATGGTGTCATTAGTCTCGCCATACATGTCTGATACGGCACAACTACAACTTTGCGATGTGCTGCGGTGAATGGAAAGTCGTCACAATGGCTGGCGACAGAGCAAACCTGCCTCAGTCAACCTGCGATTCACAGCCTAAATCTAACTGTAAACACATATAGACCAATTTGCAGGACGCTTCGACAAATATTTAATGGTGTGGCATTTTCTATGTCGAGCAGTGCATATGAATTTTCCAAAAAAAATAAAAAAATCGCGTTTTTTATTTGGGGTAGAAGGGAACTTTTGGAAATCTGCAAGACTCATTTAGGGTAGAAGGCCGTCTTTAGTGAAAACATTATGCTCGTCTCCAAAGAAAGACATTTATGAAATGACGGCATTATGTAAAAGTGAAATTGAAAATTCGCAACAGAACAAGGTTTACACAGGACGAAATTATCATTTGCAGTTACAGGACAAAGGCACAAATTTAGAGAGGGTAAGTCGAAAGTTTCGCAATATTTGCATAAACGCATGTGCTGCGGCGGGTATGTCATGTGTTTAAACTAGTTGAAGTCGCGCACTGCAGTCAGTCGAAAGGGATATAAAGTGGTAGTCGTTGCTGTGAACAGAATTGCATGTCGTCGTTCTGTCTGTGGTTGGGACGCCTAAAAGATTAACAGCCACAACCGGCTAATTAGGGAACTTTTTGCTTTACGAGTTTGAACTCGGCCATAACGCTACTCAAGCAACACGAAACATTTGTCATGCGAAAGCTGAAGGTTCCGTGGATCACAGCACCGCAACCAGATGGTTCAAGAAATTTCGCTCAAGTGACAGAAACCTTGACGATCAGCCAAGGTCAGATAAGCTGCGGACCGTGGATTCGGAGGCCGTTCGCCAGGCCGTAGGGGCAAATCCGCCAACCAGCACTCGGAGATTATCAGGCAAGCTGGGCATATCACAGACCACCGTGGTTCGTCACCTTCAGGACCTCGACGAAGTCTACAGGAGCTGCCGCATTGTCCCTCACGAACTGACGCCAGCTGAAGCAAACCGCCGAGTGGAAGTGTGCACGAAACTCCTAGAAAACCCACGCGATGTACGTTTCATCAAGAGAATTATTACGTGCGATAAAAAAGAGGCCTTATTTCCGTAATCCTAACACACAACCGTAGTGGTTGAGCTCGAGCTAGCTTCCTTAACCTGTTGCCAAACGTGGCGCTTCGAGCACTAGGTGATGCTCTGCGTTTGGTGGAATTTCGAGGGAATGATCCATTACAAATTTGTTCCAGACGGTCGGACCATCAACGCCAACCTCTTCTCTGAACAGCTAGAATGAATGCATGCCGTTTTCGAGAAGTACACGGCACTGGTGAACAGAAAGCGCGCCCTCCTACAGCAGGACAACGCTCGGCCTCATACCGCGAGAACGACCAGGGGAAAACTCCAGAAACTTGAGGGCATCGCACTGATGTCACACCCAACATATAGTCCGGAACTTGCCCCGGCGGATTATTACTTGTTCTTGTCCATGGCCCACTTCTTTCGTGGGCGGCACTTCAACAACCAGGAGGATGTGGCAGCTGGGGTGAAGGAGTTCTTCGCCTCGAAGGACACGAACTGGTACCGCCGCGGAATCGAAGAACTGGCAGACAGATGGCTAAAGACGGTGCAACACGATGGCCTGTACTTTGAATGCTAGTGAGCTTTCGTCGTAAAGGTACGTATGAAGACAAAGTGATCCAAATATTGCAAAACTTTCGACTCACTCTCTGTATTTCGCACGAAGAAGGGCGACATGGCTTTCGTTAGTCATAATTATAATAATCTCCCTTAATTCGCGACGCATGTGACCACACGTGGCAGCATGGGGGTCTTGAAGACAGCAGCGTCCAGTGGCACCGCATTGCTGTCTTAGGTCACGTTATACAGTATCCTCGGTCATTGCTTTTATGTAATCTCTCAGAAATTAAATCACACTTCTTTCCCACCTACTTGTCTATAGGTGTGTGGTATGCTTCGACTCATATTGGGCATTCCTTCATGACGAGGCATTTTCTATGTTGAGTAGTGTAAAACGAAGCCTTTTTTACATTTGTGTTCGGATATTATCCATTAATGAAGGAGACAGATTTCTGTTTTTGACATTAGGGGAAGTAAAATTTTATTTGGTAAATTCACAAGAATGAAACGGAAGGATTCATTTTAATTAGGTCAGACACCAACGCCTCAGTCGGCAATCATTCAATTTTCTTCTTCAAATTTCTCCAAAATTACCATCTTGTCCGGATGGTTACCTGCGAAGGCAAAACAAACAAGCACGCCTAGATTCACGTAGGGGACAGATACTCTCATTGCCAGCACTTACTAAAAATCAATTTGTGATTTACTACAAAAAAGTATTTTATGGTCGTGGTAACCAGCCATTAACTTGAAGTAGTCACAACGTCAAGGCAGTTTTATAATTCAGTAATCCAGTAAAAATATAAATAAATAAAAACACGGTTGTCAGAAATCGTCAATTAACGACACCTCGTTAATTCGATAGTTTGTCCTTTACATTAATTTTAAATAACGATCGGATGCTTATCAGGAGTCACAGCAAATACAATTTAAAAAGCATTCGCTATGACTATCATTCTGATTAACATCATTGATCTTTTAAAACACACCAAAAGTGCCAACGAGACTTTTTTCTTTTAACAAATACGAACAGAATTTACTTTTTACAGCAACTTGATAAATCAACAGGCACTAAAATTCTGCAAAACTCTTACAGTAAAACAAAGGTTTTGATGAGTTTTCGAAAAAGCAGCCCACAGTTTCAAACTTAACACCTTGGGGGGCAAAAAATTATCAGGAGGTGCAACAAAGGATAAGTTACGAATTGTTGGAGAGAAAAAAAAGCGGTTGAAAATCTCTTGTTAGGTAAAAAAAAAAAAAAAGCTTTCCGAGAATACTGGCATTGCACAAACCACTGCAGGGAGTTACCTCAAAACAAATGAATGCAAAAATCTGTAGTTTTTTGATGCTGTTAGTGTTCTTAAAATTGGAAGTTCAGTTAGGCGAATAAGATTGAAGCATCAACTTTTCACAATGTTGAATTTAATTCAATTAATTATTGTTTTTCATATTCTTCTGGAAAGTAAATGTAGTAATTAACAATACCTCGTCAAATACAGTATATCGTGCATTATTTTAATTGAAAAAATGCAGTAACCAAGTAATAAAAATCAGTTAAATTCAACATTATGAGGAAAAAATACAGATGTCCCGTGAATGCTGAATAGACATTAAATTAATGCGTTTATTTTAAGTAAGATGGGCATACGAATCGCGTTTATCTGATACCTTAAACTTCCAGTACTTTAAGCCAATAATTATAGGCTGCGCACATGTTGCTACAATGACAGATGAATGGTATCAGTTTACTTAGAGAATTATTTGAATTGACTCTTCCAAGATCTAATGGAGAACTGACTTTACCATAACAGGGCGAATCCAGTTTTGAAAAGCTCTACTAGGCGTTTAATTTTATCGATTGAACAATACATAAGTTGAGAACAAAAGGAAGGAATTACCATCCGCAGTTATATTCCATTCGACGACTCCAAAAATCTGAGCGTTATGAAATTTTAAAGTTAGGTGTGTGAAATCTTTCTTTTTTACTTCGAATGCCCTCACACGTTTGAGAGACGACATGTTCTGTGTGTGTGTGTGTGTGTGTGTGATACACACTACGCAAGGTTGCCATTGTTTAAAAACAGTGACAGAAAATGCTCAATCTGGAGCGATATCCTAGTACGAAGAAATTTATTTGTATGATATCAAATGAAAAAAAAAAAAATTAAGTAACTTTGTTTTTTTATTTTTATATGTTATGTGCTTAAGTTTGCTCTATTAATTTAATCAACTTTTCAGATTCTGCTGTACTTTTTTTTTTCTGGCATATTTTTATGTGTGCGCTTGCTTCCAAGCATGACTTGTGTTCATCGCTGAGTCATGAAAACCGCTGCACACCGTTTACACTTTCACGTTAGTGCACCAGGCGGCCGCCATTTTCGAATCTCCCTCAGCAAATTGTCAAAACCTTCTAAAAGCAGATCTGAGGCTTCAACCCGTGAAAGGAATACGAATTTGGACGAATTCATTCGGTAGCCGGAAATCGTTTCAAAACCCATAAAATTGTTCCCCAAAGAAAAAAGAGGAAACTGCATATATCTTTCTTCTTTTTTGATTGAAGTAAAACGCTCAACAGAGATCTAACGAAACGTGAGAAAGAAACTCTCTAAGTCCCAATACTTTTTTTGATGGCAGCTTTTTTTTTTTAAACGAACTAGGAAAATTGTTAATTTGCTTACCATCCTCATCATTTAAAAAACGACTAGGGAATTCTTTAGCCATCCTCCGGTTTTGGAAGGTGTTTTGATACCGCGTCCAAGAAACTCAACCATATAGGGAAAAAACCGAAAGCAGTGGTTATAGACTTCTTTTTTTCTTTTTTTGTCACTTTCATTGGTGATACGTAAGGAATCTAAGGATGTACAAGCTGCAACGAGGAAGATTTATTAATAGATATTTCTCATTATATTCTGAGGATTAAAGCAGCAACTGGTGTGTGTGCGCGTCAACAATTTTTGTTTGAAGTAGAAGCCTGCGATAACTGCATTCCTAGAAGGCCCGTCGGAAGATAAATCGCATAACTACGATAGCTGATTCCACTGGAATTATTATATCTTTAAGGCGTAGCTAGATTCCAGACAACAACGGTGATTGGCAATGTTTCTATAAAATGTAGTGGTTCTTTCGTGCCATTTGCAGTTTTGTAACAACGGTAACTGACTAAAGCCAATGGACGATGTGTGTCAGTCTTCGTCAATGAGTGGAAAACATCAGCAGACAAGTCTTCGCAGAAGATTGGGAAAGAGTTATTATTTAAAATAAAATAAAAAAAACACTTCATTTTAACAACTTAAAATCAAATCTTCTAGTTAAAAAAAAATCATGTTCAAGCAAAATAAACGGCCCAACTACCTGGCCGCCTAGATCTCCGGATCTGACTCCATTGGACTTTTTCATGGGGCTTTATTAAACACTGTATGTACCAGAGAAAAGTTCGAGATTTGGACGACGTTTCAAACGGCGTATCGTTGAAGCCGTTGTTCTAATAACGCTTCAGATGCTGGAAAAACACTTGGCAAGAGCTCGAGTATCGTTTTGACATCTGTCGAACTACAAAAAGGTCCCCACACTGACATTTATTAACCTCATAAAAACTTGGTAAGTTACT
Organism: Macrothele yani; assembly: GCA_039090855.1. Classification (NCBI taxonomy): domain Eukaryota; kingdom Metazoa; phylum Arthropoda; class Arachnida; order Araneae; family Macrothelidae; genus Macrothele; species Macrothele yani. The sequence continues at coordinate 96,095,302 of CM076992.1, read as the reverse complement.
CGGTATAATAACAAAAAAAAATTACTAAATCTTATAAATGCTGAGATTATGTGCGTATTTTTGAATAATTCTCTAGCCCGGACATGTACTTTCCTAGAAGTCTGAGGGAAAATGAGGAGAAAAAGGCTCGTTTAAGGAGTTCTTAAATTCCAGCAGTACGAATTCTCGGCAATTAATATAAGTATTTACGCTTTTTTTAATAAATGACATAGGCATAATTATTCTCATTATAAAGTCTGTGAAGAAGGACAACGATGAAAAAGTAACTATTGAAGATGGTAATAGTCATTTCTCACACAAGCTCGGAGAGACTTATCTTCACCCGCATTACGCTGCTTAAATAAACATGTCTTATCTGTAGGAAACATTTTATTACCTGCAGCATCAGATATAAACCAGATTACCGAAAATTCTATGGCGACGAAAAAACTCCTCAAAAATAATTTCTGTCAGAAGCTGTTTCCACTATCATCACAGAGTTTAAAGGATTTCAAAATCTATTCCAAATGCAGCATTTGATCCTTTCGCTAAAAACTTAAATATTCACGAAGTTACGCTACACGAACAGTTTTCATAGTGCTGAGGCGCAGGGAAACCCACGTGAAGACCGCTGAGTTCACAACTTAAATCGACGCATGCAAAAAATGACAGCTAGTGCCGGTTTAGAGAAACACACCATTGCACATCTACGGTGGAGGGGCGGGGATGACACTAGTGACAGAACAAAAGCGTCCCAACACGATCGTAAAACATCTACATTCGCCTTTGCGCAATATCTCGAGCGGTATTAACTTCAACATGAATGATGCCATCAAAGTTTCAGATGCAATAAACGCATCTTTTGTATGGGCTGGGAGAGGAGGATAAAGAGAGAGAGAATCTCTATTTCAGGACCCTAAAGATATTTCACGGGGATTGGGGTGATCAATAGTTGTATAAAAAATTATTTCCAACAATGCCAATGGGAACTGCGCAATAGAAAATTTGGAAAATGCACAGAAAAATTTGTCACCATTATCGCAATCCGATGGAGATTGGGACACACACCGAATTATCTGGTATAAGGAGTGAGCAGCACGTCTTTTGACAAATGCCTTAAAACTGGTGCGCAAAAAGAATTTATTTTAAACTGAGTAACAGTAGGAGCGCAACCAAACTAAAAATAAAAAAAAAATTACACCATCGAGGGGAAAATTTTGCATAGGCTGGTAAATGAAATAAAAATTTCTACCTGTGTTCACAGCAGACAGACAACAAAAGGTCGAAACCAGAACTTAAAGATGCGCAAATATACAAATACACTGTTAACAACCCCTAGTACGGAAATATGTCAAAAGGAAAATCCGAAGGAATGTGGATAATTTGGATCAATATTAGAACCAGCCACGGTGTAAAAAAATCTGACCGATACAGGCTAAATCTTCATTGTAGGAAAATTCGCCCCGCTCTCCCGTCCAGGGGCGGAAAATTTTGCTTCAGAAGTCCTCGATAAATACATGAGAATACGTCCATGGATACAGCAGTTAGATACAGTATGAATTTTTCAAACCGGGCTTTCAGAAGCGCAGATGTACTGAAGTTTCAAATGCAAATACACTGTGATACCCCCCAGGCCGAGAACATCTCACTTCGGGAAATCTGATAGCGACAGCGCTGAAGCAGTTGCTCGCATTTTTTGCCGAATTGCAATAAAAATGATAATTCTGCGACAAAAAGTCACCCTTCAACAGCCAAAAACCAACGCAGAAAAGCGATGGAACTTACAGCTAATTAATAAAAAAAATATCATCAGCACTGCAATACTTCAAAGAGAGCATCATATTTCTTACCAAATGTTTTTAATCAAGTGCGTGGTTTCCCTATGCCTCTCTCTGACAGTCTCTACTTGCATACAAAACAAACTGAGCAAAAATACTCCCCCTTTTTAAAGCGAAATTAAAGTTTTACTCTGTCCGCCGCGGCCTTTCGTAGATCGTGAAGTTATTTTCGTGGCAAGCAACCAGAGACAGTACGGATTTTGATCTTTTAATTTCGATTAAAATAATAATAATAAAAGAAAAACAAACAAACGGCAAATGCTTGTAGCGGATCGATATAGAAAGAATAAAGTAAAAAATGGAAAAACATGCATTTTAATGCAAAATTATTTAAAAATTGGAACTTTTACGCTCAACACGCCACGAAAAGACTTTGTGGGCCACAAATGTGAAACCGGTTCGACCTCGATAGGCATCGATTTTGATTTTCCTAAATATTTAATCGAAATTAAAAGAAAAGCTTGCTCCAATGATTGATATAGAAGAGATTGCAAGAAATGGGAAAACATGCACTTCGACACGTAAATTCCTTACAAAATACGACGTGGTGCTTCTACATTATCAATATCACCTCAAATGAAGTCTTAGCAGTGGACATGGAATTTTGCGTGGCTAAAGTGGGTTATCACAATGGTTTATACGTTGTCACACGCATGTAGCTCCGAGGCAAATTAAAGACGGAAAAATTAAAAAAAGAAGAAAAAAGTAATTTTACTCTAAGAAACGTCTCACTCACTACTGAGCAACAACAAAATCTACAACAACTCTTCTGTAGCTGGCAATGAATATGAAGTTACACAAATTGCAACGAACAGAAATGTAAACTATTTAATGATACCAGAAGTGTAACAACCTATCTACTTTTTTATTCTCGAAACCTACTTAAAGTGCAAAATTCATTTTGGACAATTCATTGTACTTGCAATTCCATACATAAAAGTAGAAAAAAATGTAGCCATAAATTTTGCTAATCCACATGGCATTTTGCTACATTTACTAAAAAAATCGGCAAATTTAAGTGAAAAAATCCTAGCTTAAACACTAAATTGTGGATTCATTATATATTCATCATGGCTAAAAGTGGGCGATGTTAACTGTCATTTTCTAATACGCTAGAAACGGCAAAACTTTTGAATTAAAAATCCAAATTTAAGCCATTTTGCGGGAAGAACTAAACATGAGAAAAGAATGAAAAAATTGTTCGTGATTACAGCTATTGAAGGCGAAAAGAAGGGTAAATTGGTTTTTAAGAGCGGCGGAAGGGCGATAGATAGAACTGACGAATGACTTTGCACACAGGCACACAGATTTGCGCTACACAAAAGTACAAAAGTGTGTGCAACCGGAAGAAAAAAATCGACTCTGACTTGTCCGCAGCGTGTCAATAAAATAGAATACCAAATATGCATGCCGTGCCAATAAACAACGTGCCAAATATGCAAATACGTTTACGCCACGGAGCGGGAAAACAGTGCATCACAGAAATTCGGAAGTTACAATCTCGATAGTTTGAGGTGAACGGGAGCGAGGTTGCTTCGAATTACCGAAAAAAGAGCTCAGACTACACGGGTTACATTTTAGAACATAGTATTGCGTGTCTTGGAGGGAAATACTCTTGCATACACTTTTTTTTTTTTTTTTTTTTTTGGATTGAAGGTTTAACGACCACCGTGAGCAACTCAATGGGCTATAAGCAGTCGCCCGTCCCTAATTTAGGGTCACTGGTTCCAGGGAAGGGAGAGAGCCAGTGCCGCAAGACAAACACAACATCCATGCTTCACCGGGATTCGAACCCGGACCCCTTTCGGACGAATGATCAGAGGCCATCGCTTAGACCACTGCGCCACCGGGGCGCGGCCTTGCATACACTTCACTCATTTTGGATCGGAACGCAATGCTATTCTTCTCCATTTGGATGAGAAGATAGTATCAACAGAACTTTGCTACGAAGACTTTTCTTATTTAGAAATTGCTTTTATGAACTCTTCCAAACAATGCTGTTTGAATAATTCACGGTCCGTTCAAAAACCTTTCTGAGCTTTATACGAAATTTGCACGACAGATTTGCCATCCAGTCATTACAAAGAGCAATTTATCTGTCCAGATTATTGCGTTAAACCCATTTTCTCAGGTGGCGTATTTCAAACTCGCATCTCCCTACTCCGGAGCGAGATGTTCACCCGATTGAACTACGCCGGCAAGGCTGTAAATTTGCCTATTTGACAAATACGTCTCGACAGTAGGATGGCATGTGTACGTAGCACGTTACATTACTCCCCTTCTAAGAATGAGATGTCAGTAGGATGCCATGTGTACGTAGCACGTTACATTACTCCCCTCCTAGGAGTAAGATGTCAGTAGGATGTCATGTGTAAGTAGCACGTTACATTACTCCCCTCCCCACCGAGAACGGCAGGAGGCACGAGATCGCACGCAGGTTTCGGGTCAGCAGATGCTTGAAGGAACAGCTCATTGTAGAAGGAAGTTTTTAATTCCTTACGGTGTGTGGAAGACACATCACACATATTTTTAAGTTCTCACGACCAGAAGATTTATTTATGTTCGGGAGCCAATATTGCGTAGAATCTTTTTTTTTTTTTAAACCAGTGGTGGAATTCGAATACAACTCTTCCTACTCCGGAGGCGGCTGTTCTCCCAGCTGAACTACGCCGGCGTGGTTTATCGCTGCTGCACCTTACCTAAGATTGTGATTCAAACGTCACCGCAGTAGTGCGTCACCTACATCATGTTACATAAACGTTACGTCGTACATTTCAGCAAGCAAGTATAGATCAACCTTTCTTTGCTTTACTTCTTCCACTTTTTTAAGGCCTACAACAATTTTGTGGAGGAATGGTGCTTTCGATTGAAGAATTTTGCAATCTAATCTTGTTTCGTCACAGTTACATATATAAGTTGGGCATTTGTAAGATTACCATTTCATTTACGATCTTTCGTAATTTATTTCATAATGTTTCAGCTGCTTTTTAAGTTTAATGTAGGTTTCCTCTTACAAATATTTCGTTTACGCACCGTATTTTTTCTGCCATCTATCTGTCTAGCCAAGCTTACGCTAGCACTAAAATCACACTCACTATCTTGACGTTAGTTGCTTTTGAAAATTAAGTGCTTTTTGTTGTCACGTTGGTCCTATAATTGGGCTTCCTTTCAGACATTTCTGTGAAATCATCAACAAGAAAGATGACACCGAATTTTCGGGTGTAATAAGCACGTCTTTTGAATCCGTTCTGACGCAAATTAAATTTATCAAAGCTATTCAAAGGCAATGGAACCGGTATGGAAAACAATAGTATCTGACGGAAGAAAAGTTTTTCAATCGGGTCTTAATCCCTCAGATATTGGTGTAAACGGAATCTGGAGCTTACGAACTCTTAGAAACAGAGTTATAGACAAAAATAAGATGTGACTTTACGTCCCCTGGTGGGAAAACCATGCATTATGTTAGGAAGAAAGTATTCTCAAAAGGTTTATCCACATGAGCGGTATCGGTCGAAGAAAAAAAAATTAGTCGAGTTTGCAGGAGCCCAGATTTTGCTACAAATACATCAGAAGCAGAAATTAACACTTATGACCCCTGGTGGTCAAACCATTCTTTACAAAACATTAGAAATTATGAGAAAAATATTTTCCATCAGGTCTTATATGCGATACAGAAAGAATTTTTCAAATCGGAGTTTTAGGAGCAGAAAACGCAATTTACCTTTATGCGCCCTAGCGAGAAGTCTTAAATGATTTACGTGAAAATTTTGAATTTATAGGAAAAACATTTCGCATCGGAAACACTATCCAACAACGAAGGAATTTTTCAAATTGGACTTTTAGAATTAGAGATATTGACAAAAATAAGTTATACATCTACACCACCTGACGTAGAAACCATGCATTATTTCAAGAAGAAAGTGTTTCTAAAAGGTTTGTCGACATGAGTAGCATCGGTCAACAAAAAACTTTTTTTTCAATCGAGAATTTAGAAGCTCATATTTTGCTGCAAATACATCAGAAGTGGAAATTAAGACTTACGCCACCTGGTGGTCATATCATTTTTTTTTCAAAAATTAGAAATTATGTGCAAAGGATTTCCCACCAGGAGCTGTATCCGGTGCAGAAGGAATTTTTCAAATCGGAGGTTTAGAAGCAGAGAAATAGTGGGAAACGTAATTTACCTTTACGCCTTCTAGCGGAAAGTTTATGAATTACTAGAAAATTTTGAATTATTTGGAAAAACATGTCACACTAGAAACACTATCCAACAAAGAAGGAATTTTTTAAATCGGACTCCTAAACGTCGAGATATTGACAAAAATAAGATATACGTCTACGCCCCTGGCGCAGAAACCATGCACTATTTTAAGAAGAAAATGTTTCTAAAAGGTTTGACGACACGAGTAGTTTTGGTCTACCAACGACGTTTTTTTTCAATCGAGAATTTAGAAGCTCATATTTTGCTGCAAATACATCAGAAGCGGAAATTAAGGTTTACGCCCCCTGGTGGCCAAAGCATTTTTTTTTTTTTTTTTTTACAAAAATTAGAAATTATGTGCAAACGATTTCCCCATCAGTTGTATCCGGTGCAGAAATAATTTTTCAAATCGGAGATTTAGAAGCAGAGATATGGGGAGAAACGCAATTTAGCTTTACGCCCCCTAGCGGAAAGTCTATGAATTACTTGAAAATTTTGAAATTATATGAAGCACATGTCATACAAGATACACTATCCAACAAAAAAGGAATTTTCAAATCGAACCCCTAGAAGCAGAGATATTGACAAAAATAAGGTATACATCTACGCCCCCTGGCGTAGAACCATGCACTATTTTAAGAAGAAAATGTTCCTAAAATGTTTGTTGACATGAGTAGTATCGGTCTACAAAAGACGTATTTTTTAATCGAGAATTTAGAAGCTCATATTTTGCTGCAAGTACATCAGAAGCGGAAATTAAGATTTACGCCCCCTGGTGGCCAAACTATTTTTTCACAAAAATTAGAAATTATGTACAAACGATTTCCCATCAGAAGCTGTATCCGGTGCAGAAAGAATTTTTCAAATCCGAGATTTAGAAGCAGAGATATAGAGCGAAACGCAATTTACCTTTACGCCCCCTAGCGGAAAGTTTATGAATTACTTGAAAATTTTAAATTTATATGAAAAACATGTCACACGGAAAACACTATCCAACAAAGAAGGAATTTTTCAAATAGGACTCCTAGAAGTAGAGATATTGACAAAAATAAGATGTACATCTACGCCCCTTGGCGGAGAAACTGTGGGATATTTTAGGAAGAAAATATTCCGGAAAGGTTTATCGATGTGAATGACATCAGTCCACGAAAGAATTTTTTCAATCGATATTTTAGAAGCTCAGAGTTTATGGCAAATACATCAGAAGCAAAAATTAACACTTACTCCCCCTGGTGGCCAAAGTATTCTTTACCAAAAATTCGAAATTATATGCAAAATATTTTTCATTAGGAGATGTATCCGCTGCAAAAAAGATTTTTCAAATCGGAGTTTTAGGAGAAGAGTTATCGGAAAAATATGTAATTTACTTTTACGCCCCCTAGCGGAAAATCTATGCGTAATTTGAAAATGAAACTATATCTTAAACACTCTTCGATATAAATGGAATCTAAAGAAAAAAATAATTTTTTCAATCGTATGTTTAGAAGCAAATATGTGGATTAAAACGTAATTTTGAATTCGACATCACCTGCATTTACGCCCCCTAGCGGCAAAATTGTGCATCGTAAAAAAAAACCGAAATGAAGGATCATCATTCGCATATTTCAAGCTTCCAAATGCAAAAAGAATTTTTCAAATCGGACTAATAGTTTCAGAGATACCGTGGGTACAGACGTACGGACGGACGGACAAACCGATAACAGAAGCACGATCTTTTTTTACAAAAGACGTGCTAAAAATGCTTTGCGGATTTTTATATTATACCTTCATAGTTTTTGAAGATCGACGCATCTTTAAAACATTTTCCAATGCACCATTTTTCGTTTGTTTTTTTTCGGTCTCAGCACCAGTTCTCAACTGTTATTTCCTGCTACACTTAGTCCCGAAGCAGCTTTTTTTGTTGTTGTGTTGTTTCCCCTTTATCCAACCACTTTATAGCTTCAAGCTTGGTTTCAATGGAAACATATTTTTTCCTGTTTTCAGTGTCCATTGTTAGATGCGTTAAAAATCTTAAATCACATAGCAATACACAATACAAAAAAAAAAAAAAAAACTAAAAGAAAGTAATGCCTGAAAGATACGTGTGCACAGATACGCACTATACCTGAATTCTGTACGAAACATACACAGTCGAATCACATTATTGTGACCACCTCCTCCTACTTTTTTTGACGTCAACAGCGCGTAGCCAATGAAAGAAGGCACGTGTCGTGAGCTGGCTTGGAAGGTATATAAGGTGTGCTGTAGGCATTCTGAAAATATATCACTCGTTGCTGTCATGGATAAAAGGAGCGATTTATCAGATTTGCAAAAAGGGATGATTATCGGCTTTCGGGCCAAGGGTGGCAGTATTTCTGAAACAGCGCAGTTTGTGAACTGTTCGCGTGCTGCTGTGGTTAAAGTGTATCGCGATTGGAGAAATGGCACCATTGCGAAAAAGCGACGTGTATACTGCGGAGCACCACATGCCATTGATGTAAGAGGTGAACGTCGGCTGCAAAGGCTGCAAAGGTGCGTGAAGGCCGAACGACACGCTACAGTGGAGCAACTCACTGGCCGAATGAACCAGGAAGCTACCGGAAGTGTCTAGAATTACAGTTCAGCGAACCCTGCTGAGTATGGGGCTCCGATGCAGACGGATGGTCACTGAACCTATGCTAACGAAGGTGTATCGGCAGAAAAGGCTTACGTTCGCACGGTAGTATCGGAAATGGACCTCCGCTGATTAGCAAAGGATTGCCTTCTCCGATGAGTCACGTTTTCTGCTTCATCGAACAGATGGACGTTCACGTATAAGGCGAGAAACATCGGAGGACAAACACTGTTTTTTTTTTGTTTTTTTTTTTATGATTGGAGGTTTAACGACCACCGTGAGCAACTCAATGGGCTATAAGCAGTCGCCCGTCCCTAATTTAGGGTCACTGGTTCCAGGGAAGGGAGAGAGCCAGTGCCGTAAGACAAACATAACATCCATGCCTCACCAGGATTCGAACTCGGACCCCTTTCGGACGAATGATCAGAGGCCATCGCCTTAGACCACTGAGCCACCGGGGCGGCTACAAACAAACACTCTTCAACCATTGCTGGAAGAACACAAGCTGGTGGGGGCAGCGTTATGGTCTGGGGAATGTTTTCGTGGCATTTCCTGGGTTCAACTCATACCTGCGGAAGGCACTATGCACCGAATTCGTTATGAATCCATCCTTGCAAACCACGTATACCCATAAATGCTGATTGTCTTCCCTCGGGCAGATGGGATCTTCCAGAACGACAATGCGACGTGCCACACAGCTAGAAATGTCCGAGAGTGGTTGGAAGAGCACGATGAAGACTTCAAAGTACTTCCCTGGCCCCCTAATTCCCCAGACTTAAACCCAATTGAGCATCTGTGGGACCACCTCGATCGTGTTGTTTGTTCTATGGATCCTCCACCATGCACTCTCCAGCAGCTGTCAGGTGCACTACAGTCAGCATGGCTCCACATACCTGTGAACACCTTCCAGCACCTTACTGAATCACTCCCAGCCCGTCTAGCTGCTGTCGTATTGCACACGACGGTTACTCTGGATATTATCTGGTGGTCACAATAGTGTGACTCGACCGTGTAGAAACTACTTCAACTACAGCCCATCCGCTTGGACGAAACACATCCTTCACCAATACCCCGACGCGGAAAATAAAGATGCACTGTATATAAATCATTATCCTCAGTTACCTTTACCCGCTGAAAAATCAGTTTCTCAAATATGATTTAAAAGGCTTGGAGAAAAAGTTTCAACAAAATTACTGGAAGAACGCAGTTTTGTTTTGCAAATAATGTACTCGAAAACTCGAAAGGTGGAGGGGGGGGTTGTGAATGTTTTCCGAATTCCGCTTCTAGAAAAGGAAGATAACGTGACGAATGCAAATATACATTTACGTCATCTAACGGAAAATGTGTGTATCAAGAACAGCTGGGAAGACTTTATGATTATGGCTATCCGACAGAAAATAATTTCTCTATCCAACTTCAGGAGGTCGCGATCCTGCGACAAACAAATGGCTGTAGATTAACGCTTAACGAGAAAATTTCTGATAAGAAAATCTATAAGATTATGCCACTTCTACGTAACAACAGAGGATGTTCACACATTTTTAGAACGTTTTTGATAAGAAATTACAGAGGATAAAAGAAGTTCAAAAAATTGAAACTGGCAACAGCGTGTTAGATGAACACGAAAGAAACATCAGCTGCCGACGTCAAGTAACTTTGCTTCCTATACTTCCAATTGGAAAACTTCTGTACACATTTTATTCACAATTAATGCGTTCCCAAGGATGAAAATTTTGAACATCGATTAAAGTAGCTTCATTTTATAACTTGGAATACTTAATATTTTCTAAACAATAACCATAATTATGCAATCCAACATTTGTTTGTCTATTGACGTCATCAAAGTACAGGTCGCGCCATCTTTTTTTTGGTTTCAACACCACCAAAAGAAAAGTTATTGATTTTTAATATAGTTATGGTTATGTTTTAGAAAATATTAAGTATTCCAAGTTATAATATGAAGCTATTTTAATCGATGTTCAAATTTTCATCCTTGGGAATACACTAATTGTGAAGGAAATGTGTACAAAAGTTTTTCCATTGGAAATATAGGAAGCAAAATTTCTTGACGTCCACCTTAAATACAGTCTGTTAAGAAAATGGTGCACGTAAATAAGCTGTGGATAGAAGGTTATGCTTTTGCTCTTTACGAAGAGAAATATTCGTATTCTGTAATTAAAAAACGCTGTGAAAATAATGGAACTAGCATTTCTAAATATAAAATAAGCAATATTAGTAATACACTGCTGGACAATTGCTAAGGACGGATCATAAACGGCTATATAGCGCATAAAAAAGTAAGTGTGGTTGGATGCCAAGTGAAATAAAATAATGTCAGAATGCCAGGACATTACAAGAAAGAAAATTTATTGTGCTCTGAAATCCCGAAGGCTTTGGAACGTGTTCAAGGGACAAACAGGCCATTTTGTGCAGAATACGTAAACGTGAAAAAAATGCAATTACCGTCCGCAGGCGTTCCGGCGTAAGATGTCAATACGGGATATGGCCACCATGGAGGACGATGCAAGATTCCACACGTCGTGTCATGCTTTGCACAACATTATCAAGCAGCTGTTGGGGTAATTTATCCCATTCCTCTGTCAGTGCACGGATGAGGGTGTCCTTGTTTATTGGAGGGCATTGGCGACCAGCAAGACTCCTCTCCAAAGCATCCCACACATTTTCAATGGGATTCAGATCTGGAGCACGTGCTGGCCATACGAGGCGTTGAATATCCTCGCTCTCAAAACACTCCTGGACAGCGACTGTTCGATGACATGTTGTGTTGTCGTCCATGAAAACGAATCTATCACCGACAGCACCACGGAACATGCGAACATCATTAATGTATCGTTGGCCAGTCATAGTCCCAGTTGGAAGCACATAGAGGGACGTACGGCCATTGATCATGATGCCAGCCCATACCATGACACTACATGTCGGATATCGGTCCCTTTCCTGTATGTTTGCTGGACAATATGCAGTATCAGTTGTCGTCGACAATCAGACGATAGACTGTATCTACTCTCATCTGAGAAGAGGACAGCAGACCAGTCGTTATCAGTCCAATTGCGATGTTGATGGCACCATTGCAAACGTGCGGTACGGTGACGCCTGGACAATGGGATGCACACAACGGGACGGCGGGCGTGTAGTCCTCCTTCATGCAAACGTCTGGCGACAGTTTTTCGGGAGATCAGCTTGCCAGTAGCAGCCATAAACTGATTTGCTACCTCACTAGCTGTGCTGCGCCGGTGTCTTTTTGTTGATAGCACTATGTACCGATCTTCTGCAGGTGTCGTACTGCGAACACGACCTCCCCCGTGACGTTTGCTACACTCTCCATTTGTTTGAAATGATTTCCAAAGCCTTGAAACAACACTGTGGCTGACGTCGAACTCCCTTGGCAACATCTGTTATTTTTCGCCCTTCTTCAATCTTGCCAATAATACGGCCACGCGTAAAATCATCTAGGTGATGTCGGGAAGACATACTGAAAATTGCAAGTTCGTCAATTGATTCTTTCCCTTTCAACTTTGCGTTTGAACAACAACGTTCAATACGCGCCAAATCCTTTATATCTCTTATCAGCGCTATGACATCACGAACAAGTTCGGCAATCCAAAATTTGCATACGCACAACACGTCTTACTGTATCCCGCACTTACGCTAATTTCCACATTTTCCTGCCTTCCATTTTATGGTTGCTATTGTCATCCGTCCTTAACAATTGTCCGGCAGTGTAATAGAGACAAAAATCGTCAAACATTGCATTTAACAGGAAAAAGAACACCAAACGAATATCCAAAGAAGTTACGCACTTTTACAACTATTTCAAAGGTAAGGTCTATGGTCTTAAAAGAAAATCCACCGACCCAAAATAAGTCGGTAAGTCGTTAAAAATCTCTGTATAAACAAGGTAATAAACTAATAATAATAAGATCTGAATCTGAAAAATAAACAAAAAACATTATGTTCATCGTCTTTTGCCTAGGCACGAGCCTGAGTGCAGAACACGGAGTAGACTTTTTTTTTTTATGAAAATCAATTAGCCAGAAACAGATTCGATTGAAGGTTAAACGACCACCGTGAGCAACTCAATGGGCTATAAGCAGTCGCCCGTCCCTAATTTAGGGTCACTGGCTCCAGAGAAGGGAGAGAGCCAGTGCCGTAAGACAAACACAACATTCATGCCTCACGGGATTTGAAGCCGGACCCTTCTCGGGCGAATAGTCATAAGCCATCGCTTAGACCACTGCGCCACCAGGGCGGCCCGGAGACAGATGAAAATTTATTGTGACTACTGATGAAGCATGATCTAACTAAACGACTATAACAACAACAAAAAAGGTCGATTTGCTATCGCAAATGAGGAGAGAAAAAGACTTACAAACCTGGTTACAAGGAAAGTTCCAGTAAAGGATTCATGATTATTGCTGGTTTCTCGTACAATAGGAAATTACATTTAAGAAAAGTTTAAAAGAATGTTAAACTCCTTTCTACATATTACCAAAATAATGTTTTAACTCTTATATTTAAAGAGGAAATACCATTCATTTATCCACAGAGCCTTCAAAGAGTAGAACTCCGTGAGGACAAGGCTATAATTATACCACTGTTTCTTGAAAAAAATAATAAAAAAAGACAAGAGTATTAAATCTATATTTTTTTGTTCATATTCCTTCAAAGTGCCCTGATGTGTCACCAATGGGCTATTGTGCCTTCGGACTGCTAAGAAGAGCGTTTTCTAAACGCAGACCTGAAACAATGATTGGATTATGGAAAGCAGTGCAAGAGGAGTGGAATAAAATACCACTACCAATTTTAAGAAATGTCCTGTTATCTTGGAAATCTCGATGTAGGTTTGTAGTTCAGAGAAAGACCTATCAGAACATTTAAGAAATAATTTTATTTTAAAAGATGATATTGCTGGAAAATCGTTCTAAAATGTGAACATCCTATGAAGGACTTCCTCTGTCCGATTTTTGGCAACTGCGATATCCCGTTACAATTACGATGGTAAGCCAAACATGCATTTATGCTATGTAACCGAAAAACAGGGAACCATGAGCACCGGAAAATGCACTGTACATTTTGGTCCTCTACACTTTTTTCCACATACATCTCTAAAAGCCGAGCTAGAAATGTCAGATTTATTCTTGTGCACATTTTTATCAGAAATAACTCGTTCTTCAGACAAAGACCCTAAATTGAAGACAAGTGATAAGGGGGGGGGGGGGGTAACAGAGTGCTACGTAGCAAGGCAAGATGTGGCCATAGATCATCTACAAAAACGCCATTTCTCATTCATTGATGATAACTCAATCACAAAAAGATAAAATATATATATATATATATTACTTCCATTGAGCTTCCTTGTGAATCGTGTATGAACAGTACGTGTTCTGCAGGTAATGCTAAGCCTCCTTCTCCATGCCAATACATGTAAACGACTAATTCAATGAGACACACAAAACACCATGACACTTGCTTTTCGGACAGCTCTTGTACAATGGTCTGTACGTACAATTTGTTAGAATTACACAGCTTACCTTTTTATTGCATTTGGCTCGCAATCTAAGTGCATTTGAAATCAGACCTACAGGCTGGTAAATACTCCAAAAGATAGAATAAGCACTCTACACAGCATTTTTAAGTTCAGGAGTGATGGAGATTCAAACGGGTAGCGGGGGGGGGTGGATTCTGTAACCAAATACCTTCCATTTTGACATCATTTTAGATTTTTCACCACCAGTTCCAAGACAGGCTGACACACTTACCTTGTCTACAGTCACGAAGGTATTCAGTACCTGGATATTCATAGAACTGCAGTGTCTATTCTCGTACGCTGACTGAAAGGAGTAATCATCCAGCACGTTCTTTCAGGTCATTTACTTACAAGAAACAAAAACATTTTTTTTTTTACCGACTGGTTCAAGGGATGAAACAGAACTAGTCCTATAGGGGCAAACACAACATCCATGTCTTGCCAGGGTACCGAATAAAATGCCAGCTGTATGAGGAGCCAGAAGCCCACACGACCAAACCTCGTTTACAAGAGATGTTTTTTTCTTCAAACTTTTAATGAATTTCGTGTTTTTTGACCCAGTGTAAGCAAAGCCTTAACACGCGGCAAAAGATGGATAAATTACTTTTAAAATCGCCATGAAATACCACAGTCAGAAAGACGTTCAGCAGCACCCAAGTTCTCATTGAAAAATATTACAAAATTTCGGTAAAAGCTCTAAGACTTACCTGTAAAAAACAATACCAAAAAAGGCGATGCAAGCTGCACGAAAAGGGGGTAATAGCTTCACTAAAAGACTCAAATTACAGAATACTGGGTTGCTGTCTACGATCTGGAACCAAGTCGTTGACTTGATGTAACAGATGCTTAGTTAGCTTAAAGTAAACAGATCTGACGTACCCGCAGATAGACCAATTTGCAATTCCATATAAAAAATATCTTAGAACATTGCAGGAAGAATTTCATAGGACTAAAACCAAAAGTAAACATTTTTTTATAAGCCGTATCTAAATTTGACCAAGAGGCAAGATGGCAAGCAAAAAAAAAAAAAAAAAAAAAAAAAAAGGCAAAAGGAACCTGGTAAAAATACCAAACTTGAGCAAGCCAAGTAATATCAACATTCGGTACAATAGCAAAAACTCGCATCAAAGATTTAATGACGATCTTAAATGAATTACTGTGCGTTGGTACCATCTCAAACATAATTGACACAAGTGAAATTCGTTGTATTAAATTTTAAAGTTCAGAGCACACTAAAATGTTTGTTACAACGAATGAACGGGATAAGACGTACTTATTAACGTTCGAAAATACTGTTAACACACAATCAGCACAATTCAACAGTTTGAAGTCTTTAACCTGAAAAATGAGTTCAAGTGAAAAGAAAAAACTGTAGTCCGGTTTCTATAACGCGACGTGATAACAAAGAATACTTATCTCCTGTTCCAATTTACTTTTTCTGGGTTTAACGACCACCATGAGCAACTTAGGAGGTAACATGCAGTAGCCCGTGCCTAATTTGGGCCCGCTGCTTCCAGAGAAGGCACAGAGCCAGACAGTCACATCACCCATGACTCATTCCGGATTCGATCCCAGGGCCGGCTCGGAGGCATGGCCAGAAGTCAGTGCCTCAGACCACTTGACCATCGGGGGCGGCATGTTTGGAACTAAGAAAATGTTTAACAGCGAACATTGGAGTCTATGCTTGAGGCGACTATTTTGGAGCAGCAACTCTAAAATTATCTGCGCCAGAAATCCCAAATCCGGCAATTCAGTCATACACGCCCCAGGAAAAGTTTGTCCAGTCTATCTTAAAATTACGCAGTCGTCATAAACACATTATTTCGGCAAGATCTGTGGGGAAATCCATTCTCCTCTGAAGCTGAGGAAAGAGGTAAAATAACACTAGAGAAACATTTTACTTAATTTTCTTCCACCCGCATGCCCGACCAATCGAGTTACGACACCTAACTGGGTAGTTTACGGAGTTTTTTTTTTTTTTTTTATGGTGCAACAGCCACGATACGCTAAACAAAGTATCCATTTATCAAAGTAATTGCACCACATGATTCTCCAAAGGGACACCGTACAAAATACAGCGAATTTACGTGAACGCAAGATCTATAGTGAACGTAGGTTTCTGGTGCTCAAAATCTATGTGTCTGGGTTTACTTTCACATCAGGACAGATGAAACAAGATTTCAATCGTGTGGAAAGTTCGATCTAAGACACCCAAACCACATCCGATGCACTTGCAATAAGCAGCTTTATCTGGTGGTGTTAACTGCTGGAAACCTTTACAAGCGGTAGTAGAGATGAGGTTCCAAAACATGCGCTACCCATTGACAAGCTATATGCGTCAGACGACCCTAGAAGGAGAGGAGCCGTAGCGATTTCCTGAGACTGCGCAATAATGGAGTTCCAACGTCTGCCAAACCCTTCGGTAATTATAAAACACGAAGCTTGATACTACGACGCTTATCTACTGCAGTACAGTTGTACAAATTCCGTTCATGATCTTCCATACAGCAGGTTTCGCTGGCACATCACTTCTGTTGAATTTTGCACGATAAATTGTTCTTACTGTGCGACACATGATTTCAACGAAAACAAACTTTTAAAGAGAAAGCAACATACGGTACTCAGATGCTCATTGAATCTGCGAAAAATTAGTGTCTTGCTTTATACACGGTTTTACCTACGTTGGGCTTACCTTTACCTACCGTAACCTCTGTAGAATGCATACCGTAGAATGCAAATATAGCAAACAGAAGTTTAGGTTTACAAACTTTCGGATCACCCTGTGTAAAAGAAAAAACCTAAAAATTAGGGTCTTCTGCATACAACTTAATGATTTTTTGCTTTGATTTGTGTCCAGATGGAGAAAGCCTGCAACGGCGGCACACCATCTCACGGTCAAGATGAGCACATCTGTTGTGTTCTGGTAACCCGACTTATTGAATCACTAAAAGGTAGAGTATTAAAACTTCTATGTAAAGCTATACCTTCAGAAATTCTTAAGACACAAATTAATCGCAACCACTGAACGTTAAGGATAGATTGAATGGCAAACTCTAAAGCACTAGCTGCTCCGGTAATTTAGTTTTATACACTAAATCAAATCAAATACTTCGGTTTCGTATAATATTTGGCTTTGCAGCCCGTTCCATGTTTTCCCTCTACATGAGTAAGTTTCCACAATAGCATACAGAACCTTGGATTTTATAAAGTTGCTCCAAAATAAAGAGCCGCTCGTTGTACGAGTCATTTCGAGGTATATTTTTGAAATCCGTAGTTATTACATAACCCATATTAAAAAAAAAGCCTTTATAGCTTTGTAATATTACTATATATATTTTTTCACTATGCAATGTTAATAAAGCTCACAAACCTTAACTAGGTAAGCATGTTGGCCTTCATCTTAAAACACAAATAAAACGAATCGTCGCACGATTTTACCGCATCAGTTCAAGCTCGGTTCCAAGATGACTAGTGTAATTACAGTAAAAATATTAATCTAAAACGAGAGTAACGAACATTGCCACTTAACGCTGAGCACGCGACAGTGGTTTTTAGGATTTCGTTCGAGAGACATTCACCTTGAAAATGGAGAAGAGATGCTGTCTTGGGTGGTTGAGTGGTCAGAGGGTGTGTTTGTCCTACGGCGCCTGGCTCTCTCCCTTCATAACTTCACAGGTGTGTTTGTCCTACGGCGCTGGCTCTCTCCATTCATAACTTCACAACTAACTGTTGCAGCCACATAATTTTTTTCTTAAATGATCTACATGAACCATACATTAGAAAACAACTTGTTTCTGCACATTTTCAGAATTAAAAGAACACTTTTTTTTTTTTAAATTTAATGACAAAAGACATGGAAAAACAATTTTTATTAAACAAAACAATTTTTTTCAAAATGAGCCCCCACTTAAATTTGCTAAAAATATTTTCATGTCTGTATTATAAAGTAACCTTTCATAAAGAGATAAAAATACTTTGGGCAATTCGCAATTTTGCAGAGGAAAAATCCAAAATGGCGTGCTTTATATATGGAACATTCCGACATATTACTCAATTTTTTTAATTAAATGGTGATTTGACAATTTCATACACCCCCCCCCCATAGTTCAACCCTATCACAGTGAGTGGCTCAAAACAATTATTTTATTTTATTTTTATGTGCCATCATCCTGGATATAGGTTCATTTTTTTCTGTGGGAGGCCAAAATAGGGCCTCACTATGGTTTTGAAAAAAGGCCATTGCTTTCCTCTTACTGTAGATCGAAAGTTTTGGTTTTCACTACCTTAAAGAAGACATTTTCGACTTACAGAAAATGTGTAAAAATGATAGAAAATATTTTTTTAACCTTGATTAAAAATGGCGTTGAGATCTGCAATACTCTCAAGCATAAATCACCATTTTTGATGAGCTGTTAAGGTGACTGGGAGTTGGAACCCCAAGTTCGGAATTTTTGTGTAATAACTATGGCTAGTAGAGTTTCCAGCTTTTCTGGTCCCCCTTCCCACTTTATCTTCCCTCCTCAAAGTGGCAAAATTTTCAACTTTTGCAGATTTCAAGGTTACATATCTCAAAAGACGGACCAGATAATCTTTTTTCCCACCAAGAATACCCCTACTGGTACTCAGTAAAACCCGTGAGTTTCATTTTGTGGTTCAAACTGGTTTAGAAGTTACAGGCTCTGAAATATTTGTGAATAAATGGTAACATTTCAGCACTCCGAAATGCATAGAAACTTATGAATATTTATGCTTATTTCTGTTTTCAAAATATTTTTTAAGTCTTATGGAATTATATTTTAAACACCTTTAACTACCAAATACTATATGTACAATTTATACATAAGGCAAAAAAAAAAAAAAAAAAAAAAACCTAATCAGAGCATATTGTACAGTTTGCGATTCACAAACTTTAGCAGCAACACTCGTCTAGCTGCACAGATTTACTTCTGTGAGTGTGCGGCAACTCACTATATTTGTTACTGTTGAATTTATTATTTTGACCAATTTCAATTTATAGCTGATCAAAACGCTAGCATGCAAGGGCGTGCTCACAATCGCCAGTCAAATCACCAAAGTTTTCTTATAGTTGCTGTGTTTAAAAATAATCGCCAATTACGAAAAAAGCGACTGACAGGGCCACCTGTGCTATACCATCCCAAGCTGTTTCTTTTCTTTGTTTTTAAGAATACAAGCAACTGCAAAGATCAGCTGTCTCTAAATTTCTTACCAATTTTAATAAAAATATAAACCAATGGAACAAACCATTTTATGAATTATTTTGACATTGAATGATACGTTTATGTATGAATTATAAATGAATTTTTCCTTGGTTACATAAGAGATAAATGAATTATTTTCTCTGTCAGTTTGAATTAAAACTAAACACAATTACTAATTTTCATATGAAAAAAAGACTTTGAGCCAGGTCTTCAGCCTGTTTGGATAGGCTGCATGTTTTTCCTGTTGCAGTGATTACCTCAACCAAACATAACATGTGTCAGAGGTACTTCATAATCATTATTAGGCCAATAAAAAAGATGGAGAAGGCCCATGTGGGTGCATGAATCGAACAGTCACACCACCTTCATCATACACGGCTGGCCACCCAAAATGCAACACCAAGAAGGAAGCATCCGATTGGCCTGAAATTCGCAGCATGCGTCGCCCGCGAGAGGATATGCAAACACGATTAGAATTGCAGGACATATGCAAATCATGTGCGCCCGGCACGCCACCGAGAAGCACTATAAGAAGGGTGCACAGAAGACGGGGTGTAAGTAGTGGAAGTGTGTTGTGCTGCCGGACTTGTGCGTGGGAAGCTTCCTGATGCCTCGTCGCAGAATACGGCAATCATTCCAGCACGTTTCGGAGTTCGACAGAGGGCGACTAGTGGCTTATCGCGACAGCGGTTTATCGTACCGAGACATCGGCGCCCGTGTGGGATGACATCCAGCCACAGTGAGGCGAGTATGGATTCGGTGGGTGCAGGAGGGACGGACGGACGGACCGACGTGAGCGATTGCCGCAGCCCACCACCGAACGAGAGGACCGGCATGTGGTGCGGCGGGCATTGACGGCTCGCACCGTTACATCACGAACGTTAGCGCAGGAATTAGGGTGTGTTGCGCAACAACCTGTGTCAGCACGTACCGTTCGACGTCGTCTGCAGGTGCGGGGACTTATCGCACGGCGCCCATTGCTCCGAATACCATTGACGTTACACCACCGGCTAGTGCGGCTGCGGTGGGCCGTTAAACGCCGCACCTGGACTACGGAATGGCACGACATTGTCTTTTCCGACAAATCCCGCTTCTGCCTGCAACATCACGATGGCCGGATCCGCGTGTGGCGGCACCGCGGCGAGAGACTGTGTGACGCCTGCATTATGCATCGCCGGTACACTCAACAGCCACCGCTACATCTCCGACGTTTTGGAGCCTGTAGTCCTTCCTTACCTGCAGGACCTGCCAGCGGCCACGTTTCAGCAGGACAATGCGCGCCCGCACGTGGCACGCATCGTGCAACAATTCTTCACGGCCCACCAGGTGTCACTGCTGCCGTGGCCCGCCTGTTCTCCCGATATGTCGCCCATCGAACACGTCTGGTCGCTGATCGGCAACCGAGTGGTCCGGCAAGCACCACCCGCGGCTACGCCTGATGAACTGTGACAACGTGTGGAAGCAGCCTGGACCGACATACCCCAAGCCCACATCCAAAGCCTCTTTCGTTCGATGCCGCGGCGTGTAGCGGCCGTTATTGCCAGCCATGAGGGCCACACGAACTATTGATGTATGCGTGTTCCGCAAGTCGCACGGGCCTATAAGCTAAATCGTTTCATCTTTGTATCTGTTGTTATGTGTCCAGTAAATCTGGCTTTACTATCTCGTGTCCTTCTTGGCGTTGCATTTTAGGTGGCCAGCAGTATAGTTAATTTTTTCAACAAATCCCACATACCGACACTAATCATATGCACATGCTACACAGCGGTTAGCATGTAACTAACTCATCTTGAAAATGAGTTACACTGATTTCGGAAATAATACTGTAATATTTATCAGAACTTAACCTCTTAGCACCAATTCTGAAATTGGGAAGCGGTGTAAAGGGATGCATTGTGTGTGCACTAAGAAGAGCTTTTGCTTTCTCAAAACGGGGACTAAGCTGATAACATACTTAGCTCATCTCTTCTACACACACAAAGGAAAATGTAATTTCTTTTATATTATCTTTGCAGAAGTTACACATTGTTGCAGCAGATGTTATTTGTTGAGCTAAAGGTCGCTGCAAACTGGCTTTTGTTGTTAGAATTTTTACAATCTCCACCAATACCATCACATGGTGACTTGGCATGGCTTGCTGCGAAAAATGGCCACTTCCTTACCAATCTAAAAAAATCCTGTTCATGATACTACAAGTTCAGAAAATTCTTGCACTTTTTATATTGTGCAGAACATCCATCAGTGAAATACTCAATATTTCTCACCAGTCTGTGGTAATGCAGAACCTTTTTCTTAAACTGAAGGAAGTAGAAACATCAACAATGACTAGAAATTTTAGCAGGAGGCAAAAACAAAGATAGCAAGTAAGGATATAACTTTTATTTTTAAGTCCTGTAAGGAGGAATGATTTGAGAGGGGGGGGCTCAACATTCATTAGTATTTATGGTGGGTATTTCATTATTGATACAAAAAAATTTAGGAAGTTTTTCTTTTTTCTTCTTCTTTAAAGTATTTACATGCACTGAATGAAAAACTAACTAAAGAAAATTCCTGTACCTTATTACAACTTTACATTCAGCAGCTTAAATTTCTTTTATTTGATTGCACATTTTAAATATGAAAGTAGAATATTTCTCCTTGTTGAGTTTATGCACTACGTACTTATGGAAAAAACCTCAAGATCCAAAATAAATTATTTTATTTGCTGATAATCTGAAACGTGCATGTGTGTGTGTGTGTGTGTGTGTGTGTGTGTGTGTGTGTGTGTGTGTGTGTGTGTGTGTGTGTGTGTGTTCTCCATAACTGAAAACTACTAGCCATAGTTATTACACAAAAATTCCCAACTTGGGGATCCAACTCCCTGTCACCTTAACAGTCCATCTAAAATGGCGATTTATACTTGCAAGTATTGCAGATTTCAATGCCATTTTAAGCAAAGTTTAAAAAATATTTTCTATCATTTTTACACATTTTTTGTATGCTGACGATGTCCTTTTTAAGGCAGTGAAAACCAAAACTTTTGATCTACAATAAGAGGAAAGCAATTGCCCTTTTCAAAACCATTGTGAGGCCTTATTTTGGCCTGCCGCAGAAAAGAAAAAAAAAAAAAATGAACCTATATCCAAGATGGTAGCACATAAAAATAAAATAAAAATTGCTTTGAGCTACTCACTGATACGATTAAACTATGGAGGGGGAGGTGTATAAAATGGTCAAGCAACCACTTAATTAAAAAATTGGGTAATATGTCGGAATGTTCCACAAATAAAACACGCCATTTTGGATTTTTTTTTTTGTCGCCAAAATTGTGAATTGCCCAAAGTATTTTTTTCATCTAATGAAAGGTTACATTATGATACGCACATGAAAATATTTTTAGCAAATTTGAAGTGGAGGCTCATTTTGAAAAAAATGTTTTGTTTAATAAAAATGTGGCCTCATTTTTCCATGTCTTTTATCATTAAATTTAAAAAAGGTGTTATTTTAATTCTTAAAATGTGCAGAAACAAGTTGTTTTCAAATGTATGGATCATGTAGATCATTTAAGAAAAAAATTATGTGGCTGCAACAGTTAGTTGTGAAGTTATGAAATTTTTGGCCTACAGTGTAGTTGTGAAAGCTCATAGCACAAAAACTTCAAAGGCAGAGCTACTCAATTTTTAAAGTGGCATTACTCAAGATCTACTGGACCGACTGACCTAAAAATTTAACAGGTTTCATATCTCACCAGTACAATACTTTGCACCAATTTTCACAAAAATCTGAAATGGGTGGGTGACATCCATGACACAAAACCATTTTCCTAAGTATATGACCAACAGCCTTTCGTCACTCACCTAAGACTAAAAGAATGCACAAATGTTGGTCTCTCAAAACGGCACATTTTTTCAGACAAAATAATAACGGAAAAAAAAAAAAACCCGGCAAAAGAACTATGACGCAAAGTGCGCATTACTCATTAAGAAAGAAATCCAAAAACGAAACTCATATATTTAAACATCGAAAATGAGCAATACTGCTTCACGACAATATTCGATTTAAATGATTATATTAAAAAAATTAACAGGTTAGTATTAAGTACACTGCTCGACATCGAAAATGCCACACCATGAAGCAATGTACGAAATGCGACGAAACTTACCACACATAGACAAGTGGGAAAGGAGCGATTCAATTTTTGACGGATTACATGAATGCGATGGGCGAGGAGACGGTAGGAGCCAGAATCATTAGGCTGTTTGACCGCCATGCTACTACTCAGCGTATTCATTTAGCAACACGACGTGGCATTGAGTGCAAAAAGTCCCCGGATGGCGGCCTGAGGTGTCGATGAATTGTGGCCACAATTCATCGACATTGCGAGGAGGCTGTGCAGTGGCGTTAAGACGTCTGTTAATGACGTTCCACACATTCTCTATTAGGGAGAAATCTGGATACCCCGCTGCCCACTCGATACCCTGAAAGCACCATCTGCTGATGTTGGCAGTGTGCGGGCGGACATTACCTTTCTAAAACATCAGGGATACCCCGGAGATACGGCGGCAACAAAATAGGCTGCAGCATTACATTGACGCGCCGTCGTGCTGTCATTGTAACCACTGTGCGTACGAGCCGTGAACGGCTGTTGAAACTGATATCGCCCCAAACCATGACACCAGTCTGGGGAGTCTTATGATGCTCACGGATGGCAGCAAGATCAGCCCGGTAACCACATTTCTACTCTCAATCAGCGATGAGATAGAAGTAAGACTCGTCGCTGAATACGGCACGGTTCCATTCGTTCCGCCACGCATGCCTGGTATGTCACAACAGCAACCTTGCGGGACGTGTACTGCAGTGAGTGGCAGTCGTCGCAATGGTTGATGCGCGTGCAAACCTGCCTCAGCCAATCTGCGATTCACAGTCAGAGTCGATAAGGGGATATTCCATAGCTGCCTGTACATCTAGTCGAATGTCCTTCGCTGTGGATTGCGGGGATTCTATGGCTTGCCGTGGAATGCGGTGATTAAGGTGTTTGGACGTCCGCCTACGTGCACCAGTCCCACTACGGCCACACACGTTACCTTCCTTCAACCATTACCGCCACATTCGGAAGACAGTTCTTGCATCCCTACGCGTTTCCACCGCGATGTGACGCAGGGATAAACTTGCCATACATAGGCCTGTGATGAAGCCTTTGGTAAAGATTGCTGTGTGGTGGTAGGATTCCCGATGGCCATTCCTTGCACGAGCTTTTGCCACCGAGATCACTCCGATGCAGAGGTCCACGCGACGATGTAAGGACGACCAACCTTAGTTACGACGAGCCGATGCGCCTTTTCATGATTCTCACCTATCACGCGATTGGTTCGGAACTGCAATCATTTACATAACCCAACTGTCGACACATATCGACCAATCTGCATGGCACTCTGACAAATACATTCTGGTGACGCATTTTCAGTATCGAGCATTGACTAACAGGGATAGCAGCAATTAGTTGTTTAAGTGAATTATACTTTCCATAAATTCCAAAATATCCACATATATTCGTACAAACTATATACCAAGTAATTCTTTGACAAGAAAATCAATATTTTTTTTTATAAATACACACTTTAAAATGCGATACGAAATCAAAAAGTTGCCGTTACACATCACTCACTTTACAGCCAAATACCTCACTTCTTCGAACAAAATATTTATAAATTAATTCAGCACACAAAATAAGTATTACAACTTACCGTTGGATAGCATGGCTGACTTGGATTTATGAAGTCTAGTCCTCTTTCGCCATTGCCATTGAAGCAGTGCTGAATATTCTGCGTAAATTTCCGGTGGACAGCTGATAAAGCATACACACAGAGGGCAGAATTTGGACTAGGCTTGTTGTAAATATCTCCTTCGTCCTTGGATTTTGCAAAAACAGCGAACAGTACACTATCCTGTGCAGATATTCCTAGAGATTTCGCAAGTTCAGATCCCGGCCTCCCAACGTAAGCTGCCTGTGCCAAGTTGTAATCCGTTCCGTCGGGGGCTTTGCAGACGAGGGGTACTTCGGTGTATGAGTAATACTGCACATCTTTCTGACATACACGCACTAGCTTAGAGATGAAGGGTTTCGGAGGATCAGTGGACTGCTTCTGAACAGTAACAAAATATGAGAAGCCTTTGGAACTAAAACCGTAAACGTAAGTTATGGGATATATTTCCCTGGACATACTGTTCAACATAACTTTGGTGCCAGTGGTGACTCCTGTGTGAGCTATGACAAACATGGTACTGGGATCTAAGCTACGGCTGCTAACGGCAGGAACGTCCGAGCGATAAGGGCCATTGCCAGTGTATGATACCCCTACATACAGAACATGAGTCCGGGGTAAGTTCTTAGGACCAGGGGCTATGAAGGCCACTGTGGAAGCGGTGGCGTTGTTAGCAACCACCGACTCGTTGGCCGGCGTCTCATAACTGGAAACATCGTTGAGATCATGAACTGTGCACACTCCCTGAAACAAACTTCCACATGCAATGAGCTTGCTTTGAGAATAATCAATGACTAGGGCCTTGTTGAAATAGTCGGTGGGCCTTTTTGATTCGTTAGGGCACACTCTAGTGACAGGGCATTTGGGACTGTCATCTAGAGAGCCCATCATAGCAGTTGCTTCTAAGTTCAGGTCCCGAGTTAATTGGTAAATGCGATTTACAGCCCCTATATAAACTCTCTCTGTGTAATCATGCACAGCCATATGGTTGAACTTTTCACTGGTAGCATCTTTTTCCTCCCAACTTGGATATCTTGCTGAAACGTAGCTGGCAGAAGAAAGCAGAACCAACAGCGACAGAACTGGGCTGATGAGAACTGGTGGAGTGGACCACCGCTTCTGCCGCTTCTTCATGGCGGCCGCCAAGGTGATTGGGACGACAGGGCCTCAAGATGTTACTACCTGTACGAAACGAAATTTTAATTAATGTCCACTTAATAAGAAAACAACAACAACAGTGGAATAGCAGTGCGACAAAAATAAATGCACTGAATGCTATAACAAAATAAATAAAACTAGATCTGCAATACATTTCACTCTGATGTAAATATAATACACCAATTTAGGGTTTCCGCTCAACAACGATTTTATTTTCCCGAGAATAACTTCAATGACAACACAAAACAGTTAAATATCTACCATTGTTAACAATCAGACAAATATCAAAAATCGTTCATTCAGCTAACGTGATTTTAATGTTTTATGGAAGTTCGTGTTAAAAGCACGAACTTCCATAAAAAAATACTTTCCTTCTTTGGTATAAAAGTCCTTTCCTTCTTTATATAAAGTCCTTTCCTTCTTTATATAAAGTCCTTTCCTTCTTTCGTATAAAGCATTACCTGCTTTTCCTTTATACAGTCAAACCTTGATTTAACGAACTTCGGGGGATCAACCGTCTTGTACGTAAAATCGCGGAATTCGTTAAATCGAGAAAGCCTTTCGAATGAAACGTTCAATTTAAGCTAGTATTCATAACAGGAGACGTAAGCAGCTAAGTTCTCTTTCTTTCAGTGAAATTTAAGTTAGCATAGTACTTTTAATTACGAAATTTATTATCAAAAATGTTATAATACGTACACATTTACTTTGCATATTAAATACATAATTCGTAGATATTAGACTTCAACGTGTAGCATCAAAATTTAAGTGTACCTTAAAATTGTGACAGAACTACGATAGTTGAATTTTTTTCCGAGCATTTAGCTTCTTCAATAACGATGTCAGTATTAAAAACTCCATGAAACAGAACATCAATTAGTACTAAATAACTTGTAAAAAACAGAATATGCGTTGATTACCTTTTTACACTGTAGGAAATAAGTGCTTTAGAGATGATTGCTTATTTTTTTCTGAACGTTTAGCTTTATAAATTGCAGTTTCAATTTTATGAAGTTCATGAAAAACGTGATCCTTAATATCGAACCGCATTAAGTAGTTTTTAACACATTCTATACCGTTAGCAGCATCACTAAAGCAGCTAACTTTCAGTTCTGCTTCATCTTCTTCATCAGAATCTGATGCATTTAGTCCGATCTGTTCATCCAAAACATCATCAAAGAATGCATTTGGCAGGTATGCACATGTGCGTCACAATCAACATAATTGGAAAACACAATACCTGATGAGGCAATTTCATTCCATTCTGCAAGTTCGTCATCTGCAAAATTATCAGCAGGATTTTTTTTTTGATTGAAGGTTTAACGACCACCGTGAGCAACTCAATGGGCTATAAGCAGTCGCCCGTCCCTAATTTAGGGTCACTGGTTCCAGGGAAGGGAGAGAACCAGTGCCGTAAGACAAACACAACATCCATGCCTCACGGGATTCGAACCCGGACACCTTTCGGACGAATGATCAGAGGCCATCGCTTAGACCACTGATCCACCGGGGCGGCGCAGGATTTTCGGTACGCATTGCATCGAAAATGTTAATTAACGACAAAATGCCTATTTTTGCACTGATTGAAAATATTGTCCACTTTTTTTTGCTGCAGTCATTCAAATTTTTAAAAATGCTCTCACAAAATGCACTTATGCAAACTACAGTGCTCAGTCAATTTCACTTCTAACTTTTCTATTGCTGTCTACAATATGTTCATCAAAACTTTATTCATAAACGAGCTGTGTTGTTTAATTTGACCTGCAGCATTAACACTGCGAAGAAAAGGAGAACGCCAATTTGGGGAAGAATTCCAGAGGTTCAGGAATGGGTACGTACAATGTGTGTGCCCTGATCTCACAGAAAGCTATTGTTTTGTCTGTAGCTGGAAATAAGAATCCACAGGGTACTATAAATTTCCTCCTCAACAACGACTTTCTTTTTCCTGCTTCTCACCAATGCAAGAAAACGTTGCGCTTCTTTGGAACTTGTTGGTCATTTGTTTCCTCCTGTAAGAAGCTTACGCTTGATAGTCGGAGGAAAGACGGACTGATTAATGACTCCGTCAAGCTGTGTCGCACATGATGTTCTTTGAAACTAGTTAACTGCATGCGTAAAACATTCCTGTTACGCGAGTATTTCTTCCTAGCTAACGTTTAAGGTAAATATGCTGGTTAACATAATTTGGTGGTTCAGAAAAAATGAAAAATGTTCGCTTAATTGAGGAAATGTGTTCATTAAATCGGGAAACGCCAAGCATTAATTTTAATGTGGTTCCGCCCGGACCATAAAAAATGTACGTAAAATTGCGCAATTCGTTAAATCGCAGTCTGTTAAATAGGGGTTCGACTGTATTTCATTATAGACTCTTGTAGTGTGCTTTCCCCCTAACACTAATCCAAATACTGCGCGTGGTACGTTTACGTTCTATACACATGTATGTTCATGTTCTAGACCTGAATTCAACCTTCCACAGCTGGAAATGTATCTGAATGTTTCCGTGGATTTCGCCTAATGCATTCACATCAAATCCGTCAACAATTCCGATTTTTACTGTTCTCTATTTCTAGCTCATTTGTACATGGTACTTTTCGAAAGCACGCGTTAGAAGGTTACAGCATATATGTTTTCGGCGTGCGTGCTCCCTTTCGTACTAATGCCGGTTTCCTGCGAGTGTCTTCGTGACGGAGTCAAAAATCTATCTGTATTTTTTCGACAGCATGGCACTAGGAATCTTTGCGCATACAAAAGAAAGAACACCAATGTGATATCAAAGCTGGAAAACATTCCACTGCTTTTGCCTGTACTGCCATTAAAACGAAATCCGTGAAATAAAAAGATCGTCAATTTCTACATTATCAAGGATCAAAAGTATTAGCGAAACGGAACACACCAAGATCACAGTGCTCGTAATGATAACCTTTCTTGCAAACTCCCTGTTACATGGCGCCGAGTTATATAGCTCATACGTGACCCGAAAACAAAAACGTGCTATCGCTCAGCTCTTTGGAACGGTTATCAAATCGCGGCAGTCTTCGAGCCATATATTCAATATTTAACCGGACGGCAAGGAATGTGTAGTACATTAAACACCGTTGTGCTAGATGGCAGTAACCACCGAAGGAGTTCAACCGCATAGTAGAAAAGGCTGGAGTTTTAACAACACGAAAGGACTTACACGAACTTATGGAGAAAAAAAAAATGTAACAGCGAATTTATTACAAGCGTTCTTCAGATGTAGGAACACAGCGTATCCAAATGTTTTCCACTGATGTTCAAGCAAAGACGAAGATCTTAAAAGAAAATATGAATCATAACGTTCGCGATATGTATCGAAATCAAGCGTGAAAAATAAACAAGTATCGAGAACATGTACTAAAATCAATAAAGCGAGAGCACAAATCAATTTGCATTTCTCTTGTCATATATATACCATACATGAGACTGACGAAGAAAAAGAAAAAAGCTGAACTTTTTAACCAGGTGATAAATAAGAACGTGCTGCGAAACAGCGTGAATATAATGAGGCATGAGCAAGAAAAAATTTTCACTGAAATTTATTTATGTAAATATTAAAATGGAGTACATCACTGTATAAAAAATATTTTTTTTTCGCATTTAACAAAAAACACATGACAAATGGAACATCGCGAATAAATAAAATTACGATTACGGGCAAAATCTTCGCTTTATCCGACTTCCGTTTTAAGAAAGTTTCCCTCCATTTTCAAGCTGCAATACCAATAGCTACGGAATGAAATGATATTTAACAACACTGCTGGGTAGAAAAAACATTGCGAGAAAAAAGAATTACGAATACAGGAGAAACCCTTCACTTCGACTAACTTCCATATCCGTAAGTTTTGAAAGTCGGAATTCTGTCCTCTGGCGGAAAAGGACCCCCTCCCTCCCCGCCCCTCACTACCAATTCCTCCCAAATTTCTGTTCAGTTTTGCATCGATCTCGAGGACCATTGGAATGATGATGGAAAAGGCAGAATTCTTCGAATACACGGAAGGATCTGGTGCTTGAAGATTACAGGGAAATTTCCACGCCGTCTAACTTCCGTTTTCAGACATTTTTCTTACATTTTCAAGCTGAAATGCAAATATTTATGAAAAAAAAACTGTAATTAACAATAATACTACGCAGAAGAAACATCAGAAGAAAAAAATCTCGACAACGGGAAAAACAAAATCCCTCCGTTTAACTTCAGTTTTCAAAAGTTTTGAAAAACGAAATACCATCCTCAGATACAAAACCAACGCCCCCCCCGTCCCCCAACTAATCCTCCAAAATTTCTCTTCAGTTTTGCATCGATCTCGAGACAACCCTAATGATCACAAAAAAAAAAAACAAAAAAAAAACGGAATTCCGTGAATCCGCGGAAAAATCTTATGTATGATATATATACATACACTATATTGACAAAAGTCACCGGACACCTAGAAGAGAAACACAACATAACATTTACTGACATACATTAATACGGTGTCAGCCCACCTTTGGCCTTAATGCATGCACTGACCCTTCGAAGCTCGAAGTAGTTGGGTTTTGAGCTCCGTGATTTTCGTTGCTATAAGGTGTTTATTGAGTGCTTTAGTTTCTGTGGTTGCGTGTATCTTCAAGTTGAAGTTCTACACTTTACGTTCGTGTATCTCCCAGGTTGGTGAGTGCCATATTTTCTCATTACTCACTGTTTTATTTTTCAACCAAGCTGGTCTTTTTTCGTTAAAGTCTCGCCATTGCTTCGATGGCGGAGGCAGACAAGGGTGGCGCCCACATCCTTATCTTGGCAGATCAGCCAGCTTCCTCTTCTTCTTCTTCTACCGCGGTAGCTCCTGCTCAGCTCAATGAGGTGGCTCCCGAGCGTCATTGCGACGTCATGGACACCTCTTCTTCTCCAGCTATAACTCCCACCAAGTGCGGTAGTGCCAAGTCTCCTATCTACATCTCAGCAGATGATGACGTATCCGTTATTAGCAATACTGAGCTCACAGCTTCTACTTCTCATCAACTTTCTGATCCGCCCTCACTGCTAGAGGCCGCTTCATCGAATTCTCGACCCATGTCTGCCCAAGCGTCCTATGCTTCTGCAACTTCTGGGGTCCTCACACCCCCAGTTTCATCTGCTATGCCTTTTCCTGAATCCTATGCCACTGTCGTCGGTTCTACTGCTACAATTGACATACCAGAGGATTCCCGAGCTGGTCACCTTTTTTCCTCCACTATGGAACGGGGCGTCTATTTTGATGCGCTTCCCGACACTAAGCTCTGGCAATATAGCCGAGCCCTCAAAACTACCTTACCAAAGGATGCAATAGACTTTGTAGCTCGAAAACCCAGATCTGTCTTGGTCTATTTTAAGGATAAAGCGCATGCTGACCAGGTCCTTACGGAAGGTCTAACCATCAATGACGCGCATCTGTTAGCACAACCGGTTGCGCACCGCCCGGTGCAGGTGACTTTCTACCCCGTACCACCAGAAGTATCCGACGCTGCACCTTGCTCAGCAGGTACGGCAGAGTTGTTGGCTCCATAACAACTCTCTCTGCGGCTCCCAGAGACCCTGAAGACAAATCGATTCGGGGTTTCCGCCGCACTGCTCGAGTCCTCTTTTCATCTGTTGCTCAGCTGAAAGCGGTTCCGAATGTTTTGCACATCCGCTGTGGACAGCAACGCCGAAGAGTTGAGATAATCACTTCACAGTATTGCACTATCTGTCAGAGCGAAAGTCACATAAGGGCTCAGTGCCCACCTGCAAACAGCTCCACACACTACATCTTCTTCTACTTTGTCCACCAACGCTTCACAGACTTCTTCCTATTCGAGGAAAGTCGCGGAATCAAGATCTTCCAAAAGTCAGCTTACTGCCATTGGTCAACAAACGACTTTGATGCCTCCACCTCCTGCTGATCCTAAGAATTTTCCCAGGCTTCCAAAATCGACTCCCCTAGTACTTTTACAACCACTGCTGATGTACATGTTGACCACTCCTCAGCTTTTACCGTTGGCTCCATGACACGAGTCACACGTAACGCTTCGGGTTCAGACTCTCCAGACGATCATGAAGCTTTTGTGGTTGCTGGAAAACGCAGTGGTGCTACTCACCCCAAGACGAAGAAGTCAAAGACTGGCGTCCCGAAGATCATCTCGCTCTTCTACCCGCTCATTCACTCGCTCCGTCAGCTCTCGACGACCGTTCTCCAGGTCGCCTCTACGCACTTCCTCTGAGACAGCATGTGAGGGTGCCTTTCCCTCACTAGATGAATTCAAAACTTTTCTTGCTGAAAATGCTTTCCCTGCTGAGCCTCTGCCATACGAGGACGTGCTGGATTGCCTTTTAGGGTCCTCTAGCCCTTCCTCAGCACGCACTTCCATTCAGCAGTATGAAGCAGCTCTTCCACAAGTGCTGGTTCAATTACACTCACTTGAAAACACTCTTCGGCGCACTGCGGACAAGGTCCCGTGGAGTGCTTGTTTTCTGCGTCGACTCCACTTCATCACTACAGCCAGTCAATTCCTACTGCATCCCACAACTAACCTAGACATTTAAGGTGGCGTCACTTAATTGTCGTGGTTTTGCGACACCTCTTGCGAATGTGCTGGTACGAGAGGATCTTGCTCCGCTGAATGCTGATATATTACTTCTGCAGGAAACAAACTGTACTTCCACCACCTCTGAAACCAATATATATAAATTGTAACTTCTCATTGTACAGAATCATGTATATAGGTCGTTTCACGAACCACAGACATCTGTAAACTTTGTCGTTTTTACAGTATATTCTTATCTTCAATTCCTGATTCAAATGTGTAATTTTACTTTTCAACTGTGTAAATTTGTGTTCTCCAATACACTCACTGTGATGAGTTGTGTCTTCTCTCTGTATTTTCAGAGATTATTTTTTCTTTTGTATTCTCAGGAAAATTATTTTATATAACTATTTTTCATATCACCGTTGTATGTAACATGTAGTACTGCGAGCCACATTCATCTCTAAATTTTTCATCATCTGTCTTTCGAACTTTTGATTTCATGTTTGTCTCCTTGATCACCTGCAACCTCCTGGTTTTCCAGGTCACCCACACTGTATCACCTTTCGGTCAGAATTTTTTTTTCATCAATATTGTGTAAAATTTATACTCTATAGTGCTCATCATTCTGGATTGATTTTACTCTCTTTATTACCACAGATTCATGTTGCCTCGCCAGTTTTCTACTGCACTTAACTGTTGTCATGCAAACGTTGCACCGAATCCTGTAATTAACGTAGCGCAAGCTGCACATTCTGTTAATTTCTCATCACCTGTCTTTTGAATCTATGTCTGCAAGCTCGAATTCTGTATTATTCCTTGCTTCAATACTGCGCAAAATTAATATTGTATAACGCTCTTCAAGCTGAATTGGTCCTATTCTTTGCTTTGTCAGAGACTTTTGTTGCCTCACCAGACACTCGAGTGTAATTAACTGTTTTTTTACTATCATCAATGTACAAAACCGTGTAAATAGGCAGTAGCATAAGCTTCAAGCATCTGTAAATATTTCTTTTTTGTCATACATCATTTGAGATGATTTATTCAAAGCACATCTCCTATATCTTTCTTCTAATAAATACTGTGTGAAAACTGACCCTTCGAGACATGCTTTCGACAAGGTTTTGGGACACAGCGATAAGTATGCGCTTCCATTCAGTACATAATGCTGCCGCTAACTGTTGCTTAGTAGTAGGCCTTGGTTCCAAACTTCTTATGCGGCGCTCTAATTCATCACATAGGTGCTCTATGGGATTAAGATCAGTGCTCTATGCTGGCCAGTCCACACACGATACGGAATTATCGTCAAACCACGCCGTAAGGAACAGTACCCTGTGGTAAATAGCGCTCCCCCGGCTGCCGCCATATCTACACACGGCCATCAGACTGATGGATCGTGTATCTGGATTCATCAGTCCATATGACCCATTTCCACTGATCTACGGTCCACGATAAATGTTCTTTACACCATGCTAAACGACGAGTAGAGTTCCGAGTGGAAATGAAAGGCTTAAGAGCAGCCGCACGACCACGGTAACCCATGGAATGAAGTTCTCTGCGAATGGTACGTGCACATACCGAGGTTCCAGCATTTTTACTCACCTGTACACTGAGGTCCTGTGTAATACTCAGTCGATTAGAGATACCTGTCTAGTAACGTGTAGAACCACCTTTCGCCCTGATGACGGCGGCGATTCGTCTCGGCATAGAGACAAGACACAGGAAGCGTTGGATCCACGACCCCTGAACAAGCTCCCACAGTTCACGAAGATTTGATGGAGAGGGGTCAGACCCTCGAACATCTCACTCGATGGCATCCC
The DNA here is from genome assembly GCA_039090855.1 of Macrothele yani. NCBI lineage: Eukaryota > Metazoa > Arthropoda > Arachnida > Araneae > Macrothelidae > Macrothele > Macrothele yani. The sequence continues at coordinate 96,060,668 of CM076992.1, read as the reverse complement.
ACATGTGCTCGCTGGGATTGAAGTCAGGTGACCTAGGTGGCCAAGGAAGCGAGGTCACGTCGGTGCAGTGTTCATCCAACCATTCGGATACAATTCGGGAGCGATGGCATGGTGCATTGTCTTGTTGCAGGATGAGGTCCCCAATGGGATGTCGAAGACGCACAAACGGAAGCAAATGGTCGTGAAGGATATTCCGGTAACGTTGACATGTGAGGGACGATGTCACACGTACCAGGGGTGACATTTCAGTCCACGTAAACAGTCCACATACGAGAATGCCACCCCACCTTCAGCTTGAAGAGTACCCTGCTGGCAAGAACGATCCATTGCTTTATGTGGTTTGCGCCGTACTCGTATCCTGTTATCGGCATGTACCAACGTGAATCTCGACTTATCAGTCCAGGCAACATTTTTCCACATGTCTAGGGTAGAGTGGCGATGTTCCCGCGCCCATGCTAATCTTTGCACCATGTGATGTGCGGTCAGCAGTGGTACCCTCGTGGGACCATGGCTTCCCCCATAGCGAGGAGATGGTTCTGGATGGTGTGGCTGCTAACACGTTTTTGTGCACCAGCGTTAAATTGCCGAGTGATTTCTTGCACTGTGGGCCGTCTATCCGCTGTTACAATGTGAGCTAGCCGACGATGACCCCGCTCATACACACGCTGTTGTTCACGGCAGTTGGCCCTTGCAGGGATGGTTTTACCGGATTCGATGTACTCACGGTTCACCCGTGACACCGTGGCTCGGGAAAATCCCAGTGCCTACACGACTTCCGAGATGGAGTGACCCATTAGTCGGGCCCCGACAATTTGCCCACGATCAAATGCGCTTCGATTATTCGTCTTACCCATACTGCGTCAGACTCTTACTGATTCCCGTGGCATCACTCCTTATATTGTCGGATCGCTGCATACGTCATGTCGCTTCCGTTTACAGGGCCGCCCACGGCGCCACATTTGCATAACACCAGCTGTCTGTAATTCAATTGTTCTTCAGTGTATAACACCCAACAATCTTTCTTTTCTCAAAGTCAGATCCCTCCCGCGGCAACATTTTCACTCAACCTTACAGTGCGATATGATTGCGGTCAGCTGCAGGCTTGTTTTTATACTGTTTGCAGCTGTACCGCGCATCTTAACAACGCAACGGATCCGTTCATTTTCTTTTTAAGGGGTGTCCGGTGACTTTTGTCAATACAGTGCATGTATGTATGTCATCATCATCATTGTCAACCACTATCAATCCACTGCTGGACGAAAGTCTCCCCAAGTTTCTTCCACAACGGTCTGTCTTGTGCTAGTCTCCATGTTATTCCCACATACTTTCGAATTTCATCCACCCATCTTCCATGTGGTCTTCTACTGGGTCTTTTCCTGTCCCTTGGAATCCAATCTAAAATTTCGGCTGTCCACCGATGGTCTGTCCTTCTGGCAGTATGTCCAGTCCATTGCCATTTCATGGATTTTAATCTGATCATGATGTCTTCCACTCTTGTCATTTTTCGGATACGCGAGTTCCTCTTATCTCTCCTGGTTACACCAAGCATGCACCTCTCCATGCTTCTTGGAGTTGTCTGCAGCTTTTGTATGTCTCTTTTAGTTAATGTCCACGTCTCTGCACCATACGTAAGCACTGGAAGGATGCATTGATCAAACACTTTTCTTTTAAGACATAATGGCATATTGCTCTTGAAAAGTATGCTGTTTCTTCCAAAGGCTCTCCAGGCAATTTTTTTACGCCGATTAATTTCTTCATCAATGTGACCCTCACTTGATATCTGCTGTCCAAGATAAACGTACGTATCCGTTATCTCCAGCTTATCTCCATTAATCGATAAATCTTCATTTCTTGTAAAAGCATTGTACATCACTTTTGTCTTCTGAAAGTTCATTTTTAATCCCACTTCTTTACTCTTGTCAGCAAGTTCCTGGATCATACTTTGCAGCTCTGATGGGGTAGTTGCAAAAATGACTACGTTATCATCAAAACGAAGGTGAGTTAGATAATCTCCATTAATCTTTATCGCTTCGTTTTCCCAGTTCAGTGATTGAAAGACATTTTCTAATGTGGCATTAAAGAGCTTCGGAGATATGGTGTCACCTTGTCTCACTCCCTTTCCAATTTTTATGTGTGTTGTATTTTCAAACAGCCGAATCTTTGCACTTGCATTTTCATAGATGTTTTTAATAATATTAGTGTATGCATCTTCAATACCGCAGGATTTCAAAGCCATTGTAACTGCTAATGGTTTCACCGAATCAAAGGCCTTTTCATAATCGATAAAAGCCATGCACAATGGAAGTTCATATTCCCTCGCTCTTTCAATTAGTTCTCTCAGTACGTGGATATGATCTATTGTGCTGTAGCCACTCCTGAATCCAGCTTGTTCTCTCGGTTGAGCCATGTCCAGTGTTACCTTCAAGCGATGTAAAATAACCTTAGTGAATTTTTTATAAACCACTGATAGGGAGGCTTATGGGCCTGCAGATCCTCAGATCCTCAATGCCACCTTTTTTATGTAGCACGATCATTGTAGCGTTGTTCCAATCCTCAGGAATCTTCCCTTCATTAAGGCATCGAGTGAAAATTTGGGCGAGTACTGTTTCAATTTCTCCACTTGCTTCTTGTATGATGTCTACAGTAATTCCATCTTCTCCTGGAGCTTTCCCCCGCTTCATGTTCTTGATCGCATATGCAACTTCTGCTGGGAGGACTGGAAGAACTCTGGTACTGGTACCTTTCATGATGTCTGGAGTACATGTATAATCCCTTTCATATAATTTGGAGTAGAAATATTTCACTCCTGTCAAAATTTCACCTCGATTTCTTGTTAAAGAACCATCTTCTTTTCTCAGTGCCATAATCTGTTTTTTTCCCTTACTGAGATGTCCCTTTGCTATCTTTAGGCTTTGGTTGTTTTCAATTGCTTTCCTCACTAGTTCACAGTTGAATTTCTTTACGTCTTCAGTGATACTTGTTCGTACTGTCTTGCATAGCTCTATATATTCCACTTTGGAAGTCACATCTTCTTTAGTTGTCCTCATCTCTCTTCTTTTTTGCATCAACATTTTGGTTTTTCCTAATAATTTGTTTACCTGCAACTTGTTCTTAGACCCAGCTAATTTTGTTGCTGTTTCCATAAGAGCTTTGGTTACTTTTCTGTTAACTTCAGAAATATCCACTTCTTCCGATGTTAGGCCTTCTAAAGCAGAGAATCTGTTCTTCAGTTTCAACTTGAAGGTATTATGGTGTTTTTTTAAGGTTGGTTATGTCAATACATTTTGTTTGTCTTATGAGCTTGCCACGTTCGAGTTTAGTGTTGAGGTGCATCTTACATCTCACCTATCTATTGTCACTACCTGTGTTGAACTTGTTTAGCACACTGCAGTCTTCTATGACGAATTTTTTGTTACACATAATAAAATCAATTTTACTTGTTGTCCCATTTGGGTGTCTCCATGTCCATTTCCTGTGTGGCTTTTTCTTGAAAAAGGAGTTCATGATGAAAAACCCTTCTGCCTCTGCAAACTCTACGAGAGTATTTCCACCCTGGTTTCTGTTGCCGTGACCGAATTTACCTACTGAAGTTTCATTCTGTTGCCCTATTTTTGCACTGAAATCTCCCATAATTATCTTCAAGTGCTACTTACCTTTATTATCGACCGGTCAGTCTGATGTCGACCGGGTGAGAGTTTCTGTGTGTGTTTTGATTGAGCTGAACTGCGCTGTTAAGCAGAACTGTCGATTTCAACCGCGAGACGGGTTTCAATCCCGATCTCGCGATTTTTCCTTTAATCGATTTGGGTAGTATACGTTACCCACCAATTAGAGCAGTGACGGGACTTAGTGAAAACGCCCTTGTGAGGGCGAAGTTCCGTTCAGCTCGCATAGAGACTCTGGCATCAGTCATCGGGTACGTCGTCGTCGTATCGGTCCCGCGGACGAGGGGTCCCTCGCCCGCCCAAAGCCCGAGCGCCCGGCTTCTAAGGTTAGACTAGAGTGGGAGAACCTCTGGGTGCCCACTCAGTACTTAGAAGAAATTTTTGTGTTTTTTCATCTCTCTCACAGAGATGTCATCTACCCAGAAGGGTAGAGTGAAACCAAAGGGGTCTGTCCCCAAATCGTCCGGGACATCCCGGACGCAGAAGGTAGCGGCAGAAGCACTACCAATCCCTGTCGGCAGTGCTAAAGGGGTTAGCCCCTCTTCCGAGAACAGCCGGAAGGTAGAGCCCAACGCTAGGGGGAAACTGTCAAAGACGCTTCCCCCAGCGAAGGGCTCTAAAGCCGCTACACCCACGAAGGGAGCCTCGACTGAGCAGTCTCAGTCAGCTAGTGGTGTGAGCACCCCCTTGCCAGTTCCGCCCATGGCAAGGAAGGGGAAAACAACACCCCAGCCCGAACCCTCTCGGGCTCCTGAGGGGTCGTCCGCGGGGAGCCCAGAGGTACCTGCGGTGGGAGGTACGCATCCCAGGACACCCCCGGTGCTTACACCCGAGGCGTTTGTGAACCACATACTCGACCTCACAAAGGAAGTTGAGTCCGTTCTCTCGGACTCGCGGGTCACTTCCTCAGGGAGAGAGAAGGTGAAAGCTGCCCTGAGCAGCGTTAGAGACGCTTGTTACGAGCAAGCAGCACGGGTAGCCTATGTCGAAGGCAGGCTGTCCGTGCGGGATGAGTCGCGCTGCGAAGCCGATGTGAAAGCGGCTTCCTACGCCGAAGTGGCTAGGAAGGGGGCTAACAAGGCGAAAGGGCCTTCGCCCGCCCCGATTGAGATTAAAAGGTAAAGTCGGGAGACAGGAGACACGTGCTTTTAGTCTACCCGACAGTCGAGAGTGCGTCCTCAGAGGACACAAAGAAAACCCTAAAAACTGCAGTAAACCCAACAAAACTGCAGATAGGGGTCAAGAGCTTACGGAGTATAAGGAAAGGAGGGGTCGCGGTGGAGTGTTCCCATCCCGGGGAGCTCGACCGCCTTGCCCAGGAGTTGAGAAGCAATCCGCTGAGCAAGGATTGCACACTCCCCACGGCCCCACGGAAGAGAAATCCCCGGTTGATAGTGTATGGGGTCGACGGGGATCTCTCAGGGAAAGAGTTCGAGCAGATGGTTTGTGGGCAGAACCCAGAGCTCGAGAACGGGTTCAAAGCCTGTTTTCCCATTAAGTGCAAGGGAGGTAGGGTCCACTGGGTGGCAGACGTGGAGCCCAAGGCCTTCAAGCACTTGGTGAGGCGGAAGACACTGAACTTGGGTTGGTCAGTGCTCCGTCTAAAGGAATTTTTGAGTGAGGTCAGGTGCTTTCGGTGTAATGGGTTCGGCCATTTCCGAGGCAACTGCCCTGAGACAGATGCAAGGTGCGGCAATTGTGGTGATGTTGGGCACCAGCACCATCAGTGTGCCGCCGCACCGAACTGCAGCAACTGCACCGGTGCGAATGCCAAGTTCCGACTGAAGTTGGACGTCGCTCACTCCAGCTTCAGCAAGACATGTCCTAGTCTTGTTAGGGAACTTGAGCAAAGAAAGAGTCGGGTCAACTATGGTTGACAGATGGAAGTACCCTCGGAGGTACGTAACTCTCAATAATGAGTTTCTCGGTCTATTGACCAAGGTGTTTGATTTGACCCTGGCCCGGGGTCATCACCACAGCACTGGCCCTAGTGCTGTGAACAATGTAAATAATTCAATTTGTGTGATTTTTGTTTTAGTGTCTGATTATTCTGAGAGGGGTGCATGAGACCCTCATAGTGAACGTGTTTGTACTTTGCTGAGTTTTGAAATAAAGGACAGTAGTCCCAAAAAACTCGCGTTGGCGGGCGATCTCCCGGCCACGAGATGAGATATTTTGAAAAAGTTGCTTGCCCCAACTGCCCATAGCACGTCGCACACACGGGTTGTGACAGAAGGGTGTAACGTACCGGTCCCGTGGGGAGGCAGATCCCCACAGGTCTCTAGACCTAATCTGTCCGAGTAGAAGACTGTGGTTTCCGGTGACTGACAGGCTAGCTGTCGGAACGCCGTCAGGGATCCTATCTATCCCAAAACTATTCGAGAGAGTTCCGCATTTCCCTGCGAAGTCAGCACTTTGACGGTGCAGGTAAAGTCATCAGCTAGTGTTACCTTTATTATTTAGATGACGAATTTCCTCGTAAAATTCTTCAATTTCTTCTTCAGGATGACTTGTTTTTTTTTTTTTTTTTTTTTTTTTTTTTTTTTTTTTTGATTGGAGGTTTAACGACCACCGTGAGCAACTCAATGGGCTATAAGCAGTCGCCCGTCCCTAATTTAGGGTCACTGGTTCCAGGGAAGGGAGAGAGCCAGTGCCGTAAGACAAACACAACATCCATGCCTGACCGGGATTCGAACCCGGACCCCTTACGGACGAATGATCAGAGGCCAACGCCTTAGACCACTGCGCCACCGGGGCGGCCAGGATGACTTGTGGTGGGTGCATAAGTTTGAATAATCTGAGCCTGGTATCGTCTCGAGAGTTGGATAACGAGTCGCGCAACTCTGTCAGAGGAACTTTCAACTTCTACAACTTTATCCTTCAGTTTCTTGTTTATTATAAATCCAACACCACTAGTTCTGCCAGTATCTGTCCCACGATAGCAGAAGAGATGTCCACTTTTCAGTTCAATGAGATCTTCTCCTTTTCTCCTTACCTCACTTAGCCCGATGATGTCCCACTTGATCCTTTGTAGTTCCTCTTCCAATTCAAGAAGCCTTGAATCAGAAGATAGGGAGCGTCCATTATACGTAGCCAAGGTCAGCATCAGATGGCAGCCTAGTCCGGTCTTCCGGTGATTCTTAGCACCCTCTGCTTTCATGTCGCACTGGCCGCTGCCTTGGCCAGGTACATTCCAGCTGCCGGAGACTGAGGGCCAAGATTTAAGTTGTGGAGTCATTTCGGACGGGTTTGGCCATAACTCACTACGCTGGCCAAGCGGATTGGTGAGTGTGGGATAGCATTTCCTCTAATCCCGATGGTATAGTTATACCGCTATTGGCGGTCGTCAGAGCCCCTTTAGTGGGAACAGGATGCACCACGAGAAGGCGGGGTTGACATTTGTCAAGGAGAGGCTGTGATGTTGCGCATCACCTGACCTTATATATACTCTATCTACCAACAAGTAATTGGACACCTGTGATAGCAAAGGAAATCGAAGTTTATTTAACTTTAATAGTTGGTGGAGCCTCCACGAGCGGCGATTACAGCTGCGACCCTCCGGGGAATACTCTCAACCAGGCGTTGTACGACGGCTAGCGGTATTTTCTTACCACTCGGCTTGGTTAAGACAGGTCAGTTCCTTTACCGAATTCGGACGGTGGGGGCACCCCTTAAGTCGACGCTTCAACTCGTCCCAGAGGTGCTCGATAGGGTTAAGGTACAGGCTCTGCGCAGGCCAGTCCATTCGATTAACCCCATTGTCACCATACCAAGCCATGGTGGACCTCGCAACATGACAGGTGGCATTGTCATCCTGAAAGTAACATGCAACCGTAAAACTGCCACAACGTAGGAAGCGCATGGTCATCCAAAATGGTGCAGTAGGTCTCGGCGTTGAATCTACCAAGAATTGCGACCAAGGGTCTCGTGCCATACCAGGAGAAACACCCCCATAGCATAATTCCACCGCCGCCGAACTTCACAGTTGGCACGATACATTCCGGCAGGAGGCGTTCTCCAGGCAGACGCCAAACCTAGACCCTGCCATCCGAACGGTAGAGGTTAAACCTTGATTCGTCGCTCTAGAGAATCTGTTTCCACTGTTCAACGGTCCACTCTCGACGTTCTTTACACCACGTTAGCCGAGCAGCGCTATTGGACTTGGTGATCAAAGGCTTGTGGGCGGCAGCACGTCTACGATAACCGAGCAGATAGGCTTCTTTACGGATGGTATTCATCGAAATAACAATCCCGGATGCCTGTTGAAACTCCTCGCGGATGTGACCCATCGATTTGGCGCGGTTCCTCCGAATTTCTTTGGCCAGCACCCGTCGGTTTATAACTCCCAGTTTTGTGGGTCAGCCGGGTCGGAGCACATTCCGACAGTCACCTCTCATCTTCCACTAGCCAATCACGTAGCCCACTGTCGATTTTGGGTACTTCAACTCGCTGGATATGTCACGTATGGATCGGCCTTTTCTGTGATACCCGACGATTACACCTTTCTCGAAATCAGAGAGCTCCGAACTGCCTGGCATCTTTCATGCGACTGGTTGCGTTGTTGTTTCCCACACGATATTTAACAGCGGCGGCCGTGACGTGCATCAGGACCGCAGATATCGTCGATTGCACAGGGGTGTCCAATTATTTGTTGGTAGATATAGTGTGTGTGTGTGTGTGTGTCATCATCATCATTGTCAACCATTATCAATCCACTCCTGGATGAAGGTCTCCCCAAGTTTCCTCCACAACGGTCTGTCTTGTGCCAGTCTCCTCCATGTCACTCCTGCATACTTTCGAATTTCATCCACCCATCTCCCATGTGGTCTTCTTCTGGGTCTTTTCCTGTCCCTTGGAATCCAATCTAAAATTTCGGTTGTCCATCGATGGTCTGTCCTTCTGGCAGTATGTCCAGCCCATTGCCATTTCAGGGATTTAACTCTGATCATGATGTCTTCCACTCTTGTCATTTTTCGGATCCACGAGTTCCTCTTCTTATCTCTCCTGGTTACACCAAGCATGCACCTCTCCATGCATCTTTGAGTTGTCTGCAGCCTTTGTATGTCTCTTTTAGCTAAGGTCCACGTCTCTGCACCATACGTAAGCACTGGAAGGATGCATTGATCAAACACTTTTCTTTTAAGACATAATGGCATATTGCTCTTGAAAATTATGCTGTTTCTTCCAAAAGCTCTCCAGGCAAGTTTTGTACGCCGATTAATTTCTTCATCAATGTGACCCTCACTTGATATCTGCTGTCCAAGATAAACGTACGTGTCTGTTATCTTCAGCTTTTCTCCATCAATCGATAAATCTTCATTTCTTGTAAAAGCATTGAACATCACTTTTGTCTTCTGAAAGTTCATTTTTAATTCCACTTCTTTACTCTTGTCAGCAAGTTCCTGCATCATACTCTGCAGCTCTGATGGGGTAGTTGCAAAAATGACTATGTCATCAGCAAAACAAAGGTGGGTTAGATAATCTCCATTAATCTTTATGCCTTTGTTTTCCCAGTTCAGTGATTGAAAGACATTTTCCAATGTGGCATTAAAGAGCTTCGGAGATATGGTGTCACCTTGTCTCACTCCTTTTCCAATTTTTATGTGTGTTGTATTTTCAAATAGCAGAATCTTTGCACTTGCATTTTCATAGATGTTATTAATAATAATAATGTATGCATCTTCAATACCGCAGGATTTCAGAGCCATTGCAACTGCTGATGGTTTCACCGAATCAAAGGCTTTTTCATAATCGATAAAAGCCATGCACAATGGAAGTTCATATTCCCTTGCTCTTTCAATTAGTTCTCTCAGTACGTGGATATGATCTATTGTGCTGTAGCCACTCCTGAATCCAGCTTGTTCTCTCGGTTGAGCCATGTCCAGTGTTACCTTCAAGCGGTGTGAAAGAACTTTAGTGAAGATTTTATAAACCACTGATAGGAGGAAGATAGGTCTGTAGTTCCTGAGATCCTCAATGTCACCTTTTTTATGTAGCAAGATCATTGTAGCGTTGTTCCAATCCTCAGGAATTTTCCCTTCATTAAGGCATCGAGTGAAAATTTGGGCGAGTACTGTTTCGATTTCTCCACTTGCTTCTTGTATGATGTCTACAGTAATTCCATCTTCTCCTGTAGCTTTCCCCCGTCTCATGTTCTTGATTGCATGTGCAACTTCTGCTGGAAGGACTGGAAGAACTCTGGTACCTTTCATGATGCCTGGAGTACATGTATCATCCCTTTCATATAATTTGGAGTAGAAATCTTTCACTCTTGTCAAAATTTCGCCTCTATTTCTTGTTACAGAACCATTTTCTTTTCTCAGTGCCATAATCTGTTTTTTTCCCTTACTGAGATGTCCCTTTGCTATCTTTAGGCTTTGGTTGTTTTCAATTGCTTTCCTTACTAGTTCACAGTTGAATTTCCTTACGTCTTCAGTGATACTTTTTCGTACTGTCTTGCATAGCTCTATATATTCCACTTTGGAAGTCACATCTTCTTTAGTTGTCCTCATGCATGTGAACAAATTATCAGGAAAAACCAAAATGTTTAACTCTTTCTTTTCTTTGTAACTTTGAGCGTCTTTTGGGGTACCTAGGAACAGAAGATGGCTAAGCTTGTTCCTTTTCTATGCGCTGTTTTTTCAAAGTAGTTAAGTTCTTAATAACTAATTAATTATGCACTTAAAGCACTGCCGAAATACTTTGTACATATTGTAACTAACTGTTTAAGGTATATAACTTTCACAAAGTTTTCTTTAGTTAATTATTATCTTTAACTTATTCTCGTTTTCGTGCTGTCATAAGTTGTAGAGTAGGGGTTTTAGACTCAAGTTTTCTTTCAAAAATCTGTTCGTTAAAAATTAATATTTCCTTTTTTAATTGCAATGTAAAAAATTTGGATTTCTTTTGCATTGATTTTCAGGTTTAAATTCTCTCTCAAACGAACTTGGCATTTCGTTATGGCTGAAAATCATTTCTAATTATTATGTCACTCTCACAGCTTGAGTTCTCTTTAATCTTCTTCTCTCTGTTTAATAGTAACAGATGAAGAGCATGGGTCGGGCCAGGAAGGTTAATGGATGCAAGCGAAATTGTTAACTAGTGCTAGGTCATGCAACTCTACGGAGGACATGACATATATATATATTTTAAACTATTTTAGGTGGGAATGTTACTTGCATCTATGGCCTTGCAGAAACCCATTTCCAACTAGGTCTTTGTGGAAGTGAGAAAATGCAGAGTTTTTGCTGGTCCTTGATAAAGCCAAGGCTCAGTATTCTCGACACCTTCTACATTCAGTAGTTTTATTTTATTTTTTTATCTTTTCTCCTTTTACTCACACAGGTAGATACATAACCTTTTCTATGTTGTACTAGGTGTGAGTCAAAATTTTATATGTATTTTTTTGCTTAGGTATCTTCTTTATAGAAAATATATATATATATATATATATACTAAAGAGCAAAGCCGAAAACATATTTCTGTGTGTGGAGGCCTTCAGCCCCACCCACTCTGCCCCCAGCGACTAGGGAGTGGCAGGGGTGTTTGGAAGTTTGGGTTGAAAAGTCGGCCATGGTTCCTCAAGCATGAAAGAAGTTAAGTTGCATAAGAGGTAAGCTCTCTTTTTGGTCTTTGGGTTTTAGGTTTTCCAGGTTCAATTTTTGAACTTCTTGATCATTTTTTCTTTTCTTGCTTTAAGCTTTTAGGCACTAGCAAGTCTATTAACTTTTTTGCGTATTTTAACTCTGTCTTTCCTTGGTATTTTTGCGCGTTTTTTAGGGAACTAAGGCCAAGCAGCCGGCCGTTTCATTGGTCTTAATAACTACTTAATTTTGCACTTAAAGCACTTCTGATATACTTTGTACATATTGCAACTAATTGTTTATGTCAGATAACCTTCACAAAGCATTTGTTTAGTTTATTATTGTCTTTATTTTATTTTCGTTTTAGTGTTGTCAGAAGTAGTGGAGTAGGGGGTTTTTATAATCCAGTTTTCTTTTAAGAATCTGTGCTTTAGATAAAAATTAATATTTCATTTTTTATTGCAATGTTAAGAACTTGAAATACTTTTGTATTGCTATTCAGGTTTAAATTCTCTCTCAGGCGAACTTGGCAATTGGTTATTACTGAACATTTTTTCTGGTTCATTATGTCACTCTTACAACTTGAGTTTCTATAATCATCTTCTTTCTGTTTAATAGTAACAGATGAAGAGCATGGGTCGGGCCAGGAAGGTTATGGATACAAGCTAAATTGTTAACTAAAGCTTGGTCATACAACTCTGCGGAGGTCATGACATATATATTTAAATTTTTTTTTTTTTTGGCGGGCTTATTACTTGCATCCATGACTTTGCAGAAACCCATTTCCAAATAGGTCTTTGTGGAAGTGAGAAAATGCAGAGTTTTTGCTGGTCCTTGATAAAGCCAAGGCTCAGTATTCTCGACACTTTCTGCATTGAGTTGTTCTTTTTTTCTCTTTTTACTCACACCGGTCAATACGTAACTTCTTCTATGTTGTACTTGGTATGAGAAAAACATTTTTTTTTTTGCTTCAGTTTCTTCTTAATAGAGTATATATATATATATATATATATATATATATATATATATATAGAGAGAGAGAGAGAGAGAGAGAGAGAGAGAGAGAGAGAGAGAGAGAGAGAGAGAGAGAGAGAGAGAGAGAAAATCAAACAAGGTACCAGTTAAAAATATTTTTGAAGTTCTAAAGCGCCAGAAGGCTGCATTAAAGAAAAATCAAATTAAATACTGAAAACATAAATATAGCAAATTTCTTCAATAAATACTGAACAGCAAGACCAAACATTACTGACCACTGGGAAAAGAGAGGGATATAGAGCAATGGTAAGCCGTTCTCCATGGCTTTGTCAAGGGCCAGGCTCGGACAACACCTATCCAGGCTCTACAGACCTGAAAGTGTGGGTTTCGGCAAGAATCTAGTCTGCAAAGTAACGGCAACGAGCCAGCAGAACCGGTAACAGAAAAAAATTAAAATAAAAAAAACAAAAAATTCCACTAAAAATAATAAAAAAAATGAAAATAAGTTAAGAATAAAAATAAAAATTCAGAACAAACCCCCGGATAGAGGACCAAGCAACGTCCGAACCCCTGACGCCCCCAAAAAATAATAATTTCACTTAAAAAAGGAAAACCTAATAGTGAAAAATCAACTAAGCTCCACACAATAACTAGACAACACTACCCACAGCAGACTAAATTCCACGTGGCCCGACCTCACATCTGATTCAAAGAAAATTGAGCATGATCTCAAAATAAGCAAAGATAACGATTATAAAGGGAGAAAAATTACAACCTTCAAACATGAACCGTAATTATATACACTGAGTGGCCACTTTATTATGACCACCCGACAGTTTTAAGCAAATTAGCTATGGCTGCACGCTGTTGCCACCAGAGAGTGAGTCTAGTATAAAAAGTGAAAGCTTAGTGCTTGCGACAGTAGTAGAAGTAATTTTTGGGTAATGAGACTTTCAACGTGGGATGATTGTAGGAGCTCGGAGCCATGGAGCGAGTATCACCGAAACCGCCGCATTCGTTAAATGTTCCAGAGCAGCTGTTGTTAAAGTGTTTAAAGACTGGACTGTCAGCCGAAAAACTGGGTCTCTACGTGCAAAGCGTGGTCGTCATCGACTAGTGACTGCTCGGGCGGAACGGAGAGTGTCCAAACTGGTAACAGACAACAGAAGGGCAACAGTGCAGCAAATTACAGACCATCTTAATCAAGGATTCCCTCAAATGATCTCTGCACGCACTGTTCACCGTACACTGCATCGGATGGGATATGGCAGCCGAAGGCCTGTTCGAACATCTTTGCTGTCTGCAGTTAACAAGAGAAAACGTCTCCAGTTCACACAGGGATTGGACAGTCGATAATTGGAAACAAATTATGCGGCCCGATGAATCACGTTTTTAGTTGCACCATGCCGATGGCCGACTGAGGATTTGGCGGATACAGCACGAAAGCATGGACCCCAAATGCATTGCTACAACCCTTCAAGCTGGTGGAGGCAATGTTATGGTCTGGGTAATGTTTTACTGGCATGCTTTGGACCCTTTAACTCGTGTTGATCAACGTCTGACCGGCACATCATATCTAAACATTGTTGCGGACCAAGTGCATCCTGTTATGTGGATGGTTTATCCCAATGGCGATGGCTACTTTCAACAAGATAATGCGTCCTGCCATAGTGCTCGTATTGTACAGGATTGATTTCAGGAACATGCCGGTGAGTTTACTTTGCTTAGGTGGCCCCCCACAATCTCCAGATCTCAACCCCATTGAGAATTTGTGGGATGAAGTTGAACGAGCCATCAGACAGCTGGATCCACAACCCTGCAATCTCACACTCCTGGAAAGTGCTATTCATCAAGCATGGTCTCAGATTCCACAAACCACCTATCAACATCTCGTGGAGTCCATGCCACGAAGAATCGACGCAGTATTAAAAGTAAAAGGTGGCCCAACGTAGTACTGAGGGGGTGGTCATAATAAAGTGGCCACTCAGTGTATAATCAAAACACGAAACCTAATGGTGGAAAAGGACTAAACATAGTTACTTATTTACAAGAAAACTGCCTATTGAGAAAAATAATCGTATTATGGAAAGAACAAAAGCATGTTAACACTGTACGGTTACGCCTAAAACGATGCGAGAAACAAGGCAAGTACAAAACACCTCAAAAGCTAAAAAACTGCACTAAAATCCGAGGCAATATTCACCAACTGTTTTAGAAAAAACGACGCAGGCAAGAATTAGCACCTGAAACTAAAAATTAATTAGAAACCCGCACAAAGAAAATTATTAAACGAACCACTTACCATTACCACGCAATACTGAACCAAAATGGACGCCACTCGAAGAGTAAAGACCGCACTGCCATCTGCCGCGTAAAGGTTGCACAAGGTTCTCAGATAATTCTGAAGTTGCAGCCATGAAGTATAAATCCAACATTTTTTAGGTTAAAATTAACCAGCCAGAATACATCAAAAATTACAGTTGGGAACAACTGAAGCTGTTCCCAAATGTAGTTCAAAAGTATTAAAATACCCTAAGAACTAACATCCTTCCCCTTATTTTAATTGAATTTAATTTTACTATTTTTTCGTAATTTTAAATATTTATACATTTATATTTTTTTGTCATTTTTAACTTTTTTTGAATTAAAAAGAAGGGGTTGTGAGAGCCTATTGCGTTCCTAAAAGGGAGAATGTAACCACATCTTCACCTAAACTTCTATGTTATAGCTTTCATTTAGGTGATTCATTCGGTTACAAGATTGCTAAATTAGAGTAGGTCTGCAATCCTGACACTGTAATTAAGTACTATTTTCCTAAGTGTGGCTTTAATGAAAGCTTTCGGAACCTGGTTGTCAATAAACTGACTGATTAGTAAATTAACATTTTGAATAGTCTGTTTCCAAGCTGCAAATTCTAGACAACCTCAGGACCTGCGAGATGAAAACGTTCTCGACCACCCTGCAGAAGATATTACTAGACCAATTTATGAATTTTTAAATTTTTAAACTGAAGTTACTTCTCTTATCATACAAGCTAATGACAGGGTTTCCATTATTGATATTACTGGACAGGTCCAGAAAATCAAGTTCCTGGTTACTAGAATTGGTTTTAATTAACTTAAAGTAGCCTGGATAAATGGCAGGAAAATCAATCTGAAGCACTCCAGCACTATTCAAGCAGAGATATATCATCATCATTGTCAACCATTATCAATCCACTGCTGGACGAAGGTCTCCCCAAGTTTCCTCCACACCAGTATGTCTTGTGCCAGTCTCCTCCATGTCACTCCCGCATACTTTCGAATTTCATCCACCCATCTCCCATGTAGTCTTCTTCTGGGTCTTTTCCTGTCCCTTGAGTTAATATACATATAAAAATTATAGGAATATTTTTAAGAGGCACAGTTTCTTAATGTCTAAAGAAATGAACTAGTCACAAACATACTGTATTAGAGGAACTTTTTTATACCACGAGAAATGAACTAGTCATTCAGAGGAGTAGAATTGCTTATGAGCAGATAGTATATGACTGTGGCAAGATACTGGTGTGTTTCGGATGACAATGCAGCTCGACATCAAACATCAAAAAGATGATTGCACTTGAATATCTCATTACCAGGGCCTTGTAACCAGAAAGAATTTTCGGGGAGGGTTTCTGATTTGAAAATTAATTTTCACCGTACGTTATACATATGTTATTTTTTTCTCTGTCACATTTTAATTGCACATGAAATTCTTCTACGTAATATTCCCCATTTTTCAAATACTAAGTGACATGCTGTACTACTTACAAAGAATATGGATCTATCTACCCTATCTTTTTTGTAAGTACGGCATTTCGGGGAGGGTTTAAACCCCCAAAACCCCTCCCTGGATACGGCCCTGCTCATTGCCAGAAGTTTAAATTCACACGTGTAAAAGGTGAAGGCCAGGCGATGTCCAACAACTGCTTTTCACGCAGAAATGGGGAATCAGAATCGCCGCTCAACCCAAATCACGATGCCTTTTGCTCAAATGATGGTTAAGATAAGAAAACACCTGAAGTAGCTTCTAAATCTTAGACGTTACATGACATTTGAACACTGTCGAAACCATATTCCTTAGGTAACCGGAGCTACATTCTGGTTCTGTGCAGTTCATAACAATGACCTTTCCTCCAGTTTTCCAAAAGCTCCTTCATAGTCTGAAGCACAATGGCCTCGAGTTTCAATTTTTCCTATCATCGCACTCAGTGTCTTGGCCATGTAATATATCTGAAATGCATGCAATTTTCATAACCATTTCCAACTATACAAAGATCCAGATAATTGTCATGCACAGTTGACATTTGCAGCGACGCGAAGTTACTCTATAACACATACACTACAGCAACTCTCCATTTTAAGTAAGCTGCAACGGATGCGCCGGTCACAGAATTTGATACATTGCTGTACAACAATTTTATACAGATCTAAGCAAAACTTTTTCAAAAACAAAATCATCACAAGAAGCGTAACTGTGACAAAATCACATAACGAGATATTAACACTATATACAAACTTTTGCTACAACTACACGAGCAAATATGTGCTTCTAAGAGTTACTTAAAACCCCTTCAAAATTATAGCTGAAAATCATGAGGCACAGTACTCTAACTTCATTTAACTATGATCTGAATTTATTGCTAATGAAAAAGCTGAAAACTGGGTGCAGGACCAAGATGCAAAAAACCCAAAGCAATCGAAATAAATACGTTTTTTTTTTAATGTCGTTTGCAAGTGAAATTCTGCATACACCATAAATACGAAATCATCTATGGGGATTTTTAATTCTACGACAACATTCGCAGACGAAGAAAGTTACTAAATAAAATATAAATTAAAATTTCCGGAAAACTCGGAGAATGTTTTTAGCTGATGGATACGGGAAGATTCTGCACCGTAAAACATTTTTGCTGAATCTCACACTTTTAAAGTAACCTCTGCACTCAGGCAAAGAAAAAAAAAAAAATCATTTATTGTTTTATTTTGCCATTTTTTCCCTTCTCTCTCTCTCTCTCATTTGTAAGCGCTTTACCACAGTCCATTTTTCAATTCCATTTCCTATATCTTCTAAATCCACACAGACTAGATCCCTTAAGAGCCCGCATGGGTAAAAGCCTAAGCGCACTATACGAGCTTCACCCCGGATCTAATAGAAGATGCCTCAGAAAGTTATCCCATTTTACACCGAGGGCGTTCAGGCAGGATGAGGAAGAGGCGCCTGCTAATCTGGGAAACGGGAGCTATTCGTCCACCTGTTTCTGTCCCTTGGGGGATGGCTATTCGTATACATGGATTTTTTTATTTATTTTTTATTTCATATAGATCTAACGTTCCTTGCCTGAAGATTCTTTATTTAATCCTTTAAAATGAAAGGAATTTACACGTGAGAGAATCACAAACATGGGAAAACTTTCACGTGGGGCAGCAACACAGTAAATGGGCTCCAAAAAGTACGGATTCAATGGGGAAGCTGTCTACTTTGAGATACAACCTCCTCCCACCCTCTCCCTTCCCAGGGTGTAAGACGGATTTTTATGAAAACTATGACTTGTTATTACAACGGGAATTTAGTCTTTCACTTTGTCCAAGCGGTCGTAACGGAAATCAACAAAGTTCGTTTCTAGTTTTACTTTGTTCCAGAAACTTATCTGAACACACGACGCGAAACCGCTCTACAAAGATAAAACTTCAGTTAACTTGGCTATAACGACCTCGGTTATACCCCCCCCCCAATATTTGAGTCCCCAGAAATCTGCCATCAGAAATAAACACTTAGCAACCTTGGCTTATAACATTGGTAGCAAAACCGGGCTTCACCCCCCCCCCCCCACACACACACACACTTTTTTTCCGGTGGTTTAACAACTCCCGCAACATCTAAGGCATCGCCCGTCTCCAATTTAGAGCCGCTAATTCCACGGAAAAGAGAACCAGCTCCACACAGGACAAGCACACCACCCATGCCTCACAAGACTAGAACCAGCGCCAGACTAGGACGATTTATCAAAAGCCAGACCTTACCAGTTATATTGTACATCTTGAGAAACTCTTCCGTCAACTGTGTACCCTTAATTAATATCCTATATGAAAAGGCAATAATGACAATTAAATCCACTGGGTGACAGCAGTGGATCCAGCGGGCAAGACCATCCCACTCGCAACACTATTTTTTTGCCGTAAAGTAGCCCAGTTAAATAACAAAATACAGTGAAACCTCCGAATAACGGCCGCTGCTCGGACCGCGAAAAAGTGACCGTTGTTGGGAGGTGCGTTGTTCGGAGGTTAGGCATAGGTTAACATTGCTAGTCCGTTGCTTTGCTGCAAAAGAAGTATAACAGCACAAAGCTTATGCACAAAGAAAACGGTTTCAGAGCTTTCTCTAAAGGTAGAATGCTGAATGAAACCCAATATAGCAATTTAAAATAAAATCAATGCAGAGGATTTAAGAAAAGTGGTGTCTGCTAAGAAATTAAGTTTAGGGTAAAGTACGGTAAGGGAAAGAAAAAAGTAAAATGCTAGACAGTGAAGTGGAGCTGCACAGTTAGCTAGCCGCAAAATAGAAACAAAACCCACAGGGACCAATCAAAGATATGCCACCATCAACGGAAAACGTTTCACGCACCAGCCCCCCCCCGGTTGCGATTGAAACACACAGCCACACAGGAGCTGGAGTTCGCCCCACATAGAACTAAATTTTAACTCCTTTCTTTTCACTTAAGCCCACCATTCTATGAGTTGGATTACGGCAAGTATGCTACTGTGCCTCGAACTCGAGGTACAGTAGCATACTTGCCGTAATCCAACTCATCGAACTCGAGGCACAGTAGCATTCGTTATTTCTATCTTATCCCTTTCAACGAATTACCGAAGGAACTGCGTAAAATCCTTAAGGACGAGGTGTCCATTACATCTCTTTCGGGACTGACTGGGGTGTCCTTTGGCTGCTGTTAAGAGGTTTTGATGTTTGGAGGTTATCGTTAATGTTAATTCTACCTCAGGTGTTCGGTACCAATCAAAACTTGCCGTTGCTGGGAGGTTATCGTTGTTCGGAGGTGTCCGTTAGTGGAGGTTTAACTGTAGTTAGTTTTGCATGCATTTTAAGTGTTTCCAAGTATTCCTAAAATAATCTTCAAATTGCTAAACTTTACTGTGACTTCCGAAATAAAGTATTCCGTTGATATAGATCCAGAGGAAAAACAAATTAGGATACGCTTTCCTTATGCAAACTATAGTATGATTTCCCCCTAGTACTTATTCAAGTTATTCACTGTGTAAAATTACTGCGCGTGGTACGCAACAGATTTATGCTCAGCATGTTCTGGACCTAACTTTAACCTTCCATGGCTGGAAATGTTCCCGTCTAACATTTCCTTGGATTTCGCCAAACGCATTCACATCAGATCCGTCAAAAATTCCGATTTTTACTGTTTTCTGTTTCCAGCTCATTTGTACTTGCTACTTTTCGGAAGCACGCGTTATAAGTTTGCAAGATGTCATTCGTATTTTAAGAAAGCTGGGGACATGTGACACAGGAACAGTCTCAGTAACTGTTTGCATCAAGCAAGATTTGTTGCTTTGAAGGAGGCAACAGATGAAACGGACATCACAGACGACGTATCATTCGGCAAGTGACAGAATAAATTGTTTCAAGGTTCTGTTGCGTAGCATTTTGAGTAACAGACGGAAATTCAGGTCGTCCAAGATGTTAAAAATTGTGATGAATATACACTGCTAGCGAAATTACGACGAAGAAGAATGTAAACGAAAATTACAAATTTCTTAGCACCTTCTGAATAATAATAAATAAAGTAAACGGCATCACAGATATGGTCTCTCCTGTAAATTAATTTCACTACATTTGCCGTGTGTTTACATAAAATTACTAGCATTCCTTAGTGTAATATTCAAATTTCAAAAAAAAAAAAAAAAATACAGTTTCACTGACGCATAACTTTTACGACACAAGTTTTCGGTGACGGATCACTTTGTCCGTGTTCATGTCCACGTTCATTTGGTCCAGTTCATTTCGTCCGCTGTTCACTTCGTCCACTGTTCATTTCGTCCTCAGAATAAATGGAATACTGTGGGAATTTTCTGTTTTCATGGAACTTTTGTTCAAGGCAGAAAGAAGAAAAGGTCAGCGGACATTGCTTCCATGCGATTCTTTTTCCTGTCAAAGTGTCTCGATTAAAACGTAGCGATTATAAATGTTATTTAAAGTAAAACGAGAAACTGAACTTTGAAGAACTTTTTAACTCTTTTGTGTGGTACGATGTAATCACTAAAGCATGACTCACGCTATATTCGGAAAATGACTATAAGGGGGGATTTTTAATAACACTGCACTTTTACTTAGGCACTAAAATTTACATAATATGTCAAGCTATTAATATTTCTCTTTTACTTACGTAAATACTAAGTATTAATTACTATGCCTCATGCGTAGGCCGTTTTGACAGTTTTTATCCTGCCGATGTCATATTCATAATGTTTACGTATCAAGTCAACGTAATATTATTGTGTTTACTGAGGAACGAAATATTAATTCATAATCCCTAGTCTTAAGCCTTTTTTACAGTTTTCATTCTACCGATGTCATATTCATATCGTTTACATATCAAATCAAATTAATTATATTGCACTTTTTCTCAAGCACTAAATATTGTTTCATAGGCCTAGGCCTTTTTTACAGTTTTTTTCTATCGATGTCATATTCATACGTTTACATATCACGACAAGTTAATAATATTGTGCTTTTACTTAGGTACTCAAAATTAATTCATAGGCCCCAGGCCTAAGCCTTTTGAACAGTTTTTATTCTACCGATGTCATATTCCTAACGTTAATATTAAAGGTCAAGTCAATATTATTGCGCCTTTACTTTGGGACCAAATATTAATTAATAGTCCCTAGGCATAGGCGCAAAGCCTATGAATACATATCTAATGCGTAAGTGAAAACGCATTGTCAACCAAAACACTTATGTAAACGTCATGAATTATTATGTGTGGTGGATTTCAAACTGGTAAAAAGGCCTGGGTTTAGGCCTATTGTTTAATGCTTTGTGCCCAAGTAAAGCGCAATATATTTAATTTGATTTGATATGTAAACGATATGAATATGACATCGGCAGAATAAAAACTGTAAAAAAGGCTTAAGCCTAGGGATTGTGAATTCATATTTTGTGCCTCAGTAAACGCACAATAATATTACCTTGACTTGATACGTAAACATTATGAATATGACATCGGCAGAATAAAAACTGTCAAAAGGGCCTACGCATGAGGCATGGTAATTAATACTTAGTATCTAAGTAAGAGAAATATTAATAACTTGACATCTTATGTAAATATTTAGTGCCTAAGTAAAAGCGCATCGTTATTAAAAAATCCCCCTTATAGTCCTTTTCCGAACATAGCGTGAGTCATGCTGTAGTGATTGACATCGTACCACACAAAAGAGTTAAAAAGCTCTTCAAAGTTCAGTTTCTCTTTTTACTTTAAATAACATTTAAAATCGTTATGTTTTAATCGAGAAACTTCGACAGGAAGAAGAATCGCATGCAAGCAATGTCCGCTGACCTTTTACTCTGCCTATAACAAAAATTCCATGAAAACAGAAAATTCCCACGGTATTCTATTCATTCTGAGGAAGAAATGAATGTGGACAAAGTGAACGGTGGACGAAGTGAACAGCGGACTAAGTGAACAGTGGACAAAGTGAACGTTGGACGAAATGAAATGGACCAAGTGAACGTGGACGAAATGAACACGGACAAAGTGATAGGGAACCAAAGTTTTCGATCTCTATGAGCTTTATCATCTTCAATACACACAGCATAAGACTAAGTCTTTACTTCACAGCAAGAGCCTCGGACATGACCCCATAGAAGTAACAAGTTTATGTGATTAGGTTATGTTTTTGTGCAGTGGCGTAGCCCGAAATTTCTTAAAGGAGAGATAAGGGGAGAGGGGTTCTTCGGATTTGGTTTATCTGTGAAAGCCTCCCGAAAAAAATACTCCAAGTGGGAATAAGCCAAATACCTTTAAAAGTAAAAAAAAATCAATACTGAGAAAAAACTTTAACACACACACACACACACTGCTAGCCATTAAAAGTGCAACACCAGTAAGATACCATCCCAGGGACTCGTAAGTTGGCAGATGGGCAGAACACGGGCGCACGCGTAAATGATAAACCGGACAGCACACGTGGAAATTATGTGTCGCATACGAGGGGTGAACAAGGAGCCGGTGTTAAGCACTCGAAGTGTGTTCGCTCGCAGCTCCTGGCCACGAACAGCTGCAGAATGCCCCGTCGAAGACAACGGCAGCAACCCTACCAGCAGGTTTCAGACTTCGATCGCGGGAGAATTGTGGCATATAAGGATTGCAGCTTATCACTCCGAGACATCGGTGCTCGCTGCTCGTGTGGGACGGCATGCGGCCACGGTGGGGAAAATATGGCGTCAGTGGGTAGCGGAGGAACTAACACACCGAGGTGCGGGATCCCAAACGCCCAGTCACACTACCGAACGAGAGGCACGACATCTGGTGCGCATGACTCTGACGGATCGCACAGCCACATCGACCACCGTAGTTCAACAGTTCAGGTGTGTGGCACAACACGCAGTCTTCGCAAGGACGGTTCGACGTCGTCTGCAGCAGCGGAGCGTTTCTGCACGGTGCCCATTACTTCCGCTACCGTTGACTGTACAACACCGGCGTCTGCGACTGCGATGGTGCCAAGAACGTTGCGCATGGAAGAGCGAATGGCAAGGCATCGTGTTTTCTGACGAATCCCGCTTCAGTCTGCAGCACCATGTTGGACGAATCAGTGTACCGCGGCGACCGGCTGAGCGAGTCCTGCACTATGGTGCGCCATACCGGCACCTAGCGTTATGGTATGGGGTGTCATTGGATCCCGCTCGCGCCTCGTCCGCATTACCGGTGCGTTGAACAGCCATTGTTACATATCACTGAGGTGTTGAAGCCTGTTGTACCATATCTTCAGAGACTGTCTGGTGCTATTTACCAACAAGATAATGCGCTACCGCATGTGGCACGCAACGTCCAAGACTTTCTGGATTGCCACCATGTGCCACGTCTTCCTTGGCCCGCGCAATTCCCGGACATGTGGCCTATTGAACACGTGGTCCATGATCGCCGGACGGCCATCCCCGGCTACAACGGAGGGACTGTGGCATCGTATGGAAGCTGCGTGAACAGAAATTTCCCAAATACATATCCAACGTCGCTTCCTCTAGATGCCGGGCCGTGTAGCAGCTGTAATTGCCGCCCACGGTGGAGCCTACACCAGATACTAATTGTTATGTGTTCCCCTCGTCTCATGGTGCTGCATTTGTAATCGATTCATCCTTGTATCATCTGCTTTCTTACAATAAATATGGCTTTGTTATCTGTTTTTCGTGGTGCTTTAAATTCGTACTCATTCCCCCTCAAGAGGGTTCTGGACCAGAGGACACCCCCCCCCCCCCCCCCATCTCCCTTAGTTACGCTTCAGCTTTTGTGCCGACGAACTGGTAAAAATGGGTCTCGGTAAGAAAGAAAAGAAAAAAGAATGCCTCTAAACGTTTTAAACGTAACTGAAAAAGCCGCGATGGAGCATGTTTGTTAGACTGGAAATCGATCACTGTAAAAACAATTCACAAAAGCATTAAGAAGATTCCTAAGAGCGCTGAGTTTGTGGTTTCCCTCTTGTACCTCTGCTTTCCCATTCTTCTGCATATCTTTTCACTGAATAACAAAAGCTGTATAATTTTGCTGACAAAGAGTACGCGAAAAACTGATTACTTGTATCACTTGAATATTTTCACAGAACAATGATTTTCACAAAAAAAAAAAAAAAAAAACAGTTTAAGATTAGTCTAAACTACGTTAAAACGGTGTTACATGCTTTAAATATGGGAACTGTGTCAGAAGAAAAGTTCTCCGAATGTTCGTACCGATGAGAGAACAAGTCTACATTATCTCGTATAGGAATGAATGCTTCGATTTACAACTTATTTTATAGAGTCTCTTTGCGTGAGGGGGGAGGGCATCGTAAAACGACGATGAGTAATGTCATTGATAATAACTAGCGTGATTTCTTGCGAGCACTTTATTTTCTTGATAACCTTACCATGTTTCGACGTTAGGAACAGAAAATTTTACGAATCAATTACTTATAAATCTGAGTTGCTAAAACCGATAAAGAAACAGTGATCGTGAGTGCATTGAAAAAAACAATACATACAGCGGTGTAGCACTGTTTGTCATCTATAGTTGAAACTTCATTACTTTTTGCTTAAATTAAAAATGTCAAATAACATCTAAAAGCCCGATGGTCACTTGAAAGTTCATGAGAAAGTTTCTTGAATCTCATTTGAATGCGACAGCCAAATAGAGCTAGTGAATAACATGATAACTCAGCATTAGAGTCGTTGTTGTGGCTCACATTCTGCATAATCTTCTTAAAACAACGTAACAAGACGGAACCTTTTAGTCTAGCAACTAAACACGCAACACAGCTTTTCTTCAGTAGCCTAGATAAAAGGTGCACACGAGTCACTTTAGTTTATATACCTACCGGAGTAAAAAGTAGCCACCATAGTACGCGCGCGCCTTTGTACGAGCTTGAAAGAAACCTGCTTTTACAGGGAAGTAAATGACATTTCACGCATTAAACACACACACACACACACACACACACACACACACAAAACATGTGAATCAAAATTTTATGTGAAGCGTAGATTGTCTATTGGGATTTTAATGGCACAAGAAAGAGACATTTGGCAATGCAGCATAAAGTAAAAACGGAAAGATTACACAGGGAGGCTCGGAAAATAGGCTGACTAGGCAGCTTACACACTTTGTTAAATATAACGAAGTTTTCATTAAACCGTAACTGTGCATGGTACTTTTTCACAAAAGTTTCGTACTCGGCTACAAGTTCCTGGAATAATCCCAGATTTTCTAACGGCAGCGCTAAATGTCGCATAACTGAATTCATTCTGGAGTAAATCATTTTCGGATTAGGAAGTATGAAGATGTCACACAAAAACAAATACGGTAATGTGGAACTGGTAATTTTGAGGTGTGAAAATTCTCCCTGGACTTCCGAAGGAGGACGGGGGAAGGGGGGGGTTACAACGCACTCTACTGTCCACGGTGAAGTGCATGTCAAAAGTGCACGCCACTAACTGTCTACAAATGACTGTAAAAGTCTCGGGAAATGGGCCCAAGAATCAAAGATTCGTTTATTCGGAAATCCGCCTTCGAAAGTTGAAAGTAAATTCACCGCACTTTTTAATGTAGCGTGTACTAAACTAACAAAATAAAAATAATAATTAGAAAGCAAGTTCAGCAAGATCCATGCAAGCCACAAATATGACTAGCAGGCAGTTTGTGACACGGTCAGTCTCCTAGTCGCTCAGCGTTAGGCTTATTTACATAAACCATGATTCACTAAAAAAAAGCTTCATTAGTTAATAAAAACTCAATATGGAGAGATTCATGTGTTACGCCTGCGTTGCGCACACGAGATAGCTACTCATAGAACTTAGGATAAACAAATGAAGTCGTCGTATATATTACTGTAGCCCTCCTTATTGGCATCATTGTGCATCGTATGTCTTAACGTCTCAATTGCATAAAGTCATGTGAACTATATGCACCTGGTTTAGTAAAGACAGTGAAAGCCAAATAGTTTAAGCGCGAAGTAGTTACTACAGTATATAGTGATCCGAAGGAGACAGTATTGCCCCAATAATAATTACAAAGAATTCATTCCGCCCATAAGCCGTGTGGAATAATTTCAAAGAATCAGGTTCACACATCAAAACCTACTCCGGAACGACCGGTAACATCGTTTGATGGTTTCAAGTTAACTAACAAAATTACAGCATATCAAGATTAATTCGAGTACACGTTATTTCAGCTACAATAGAAAAAAAAAAAAAAAAAACACACACACACACACACCCTCCCTCCCCCAAAAAACAACAACATACGACCTATGAGAAAGAGTGGAATTAAGGTGGATCAGATGGCTACGCAAAAGCTACTCTTCCTCACTAAGGCAACAAGGCGGATAGTTCGGTTATGGTACAGGGTGGCATTCAATTCAATAGACCAACCTGGCACTGGCAAATAGAACATTTTTAGCATTCAGACTAAAAACTTCTCTAAAAAGCAATAAATTGCTCTATGGTGAACTTTTTGAAGGACCCGCCGTAAATTCCTCAACGGAGCCAATGCATCTGTCCACAGACTTTGACATTCACTAAAGCATAACAACTCTATGTTACATGGGCCTACATAAAATTTGTGAACCTGAATACAATTTTAAGCATTTGAGTGATTCCGAGTAATGAGTGCACTGTATGATGATGAAGGCAAGTTTCTAATAGTGAACATCTAAGGTCACGGAATGATAACTTCTGTTAAAAAGTAACGATGGAAACTCTAGGGATTGTATGCATTACATTTATCAGCTTTAAATATAACTTTCCACTCTGCAAGGGAAAGTTATATTTTAAAGCTGATATAAAATATTGTGCATAAAATTCATGTTGTTTCTTTTTATGACGAAATGTAATAATCACCTACAGTTGTTTACTGATAGCGTCCTGGTTGTCTTGTAGTGGAGTGCCTAAAGCTCAGAATCATCCGTATTGTTCTGGCAGGGGTTCAAACCCCGGGTTTCTTGGCTCTTTCGCGGTGCACGAGAACTGGCCACCCTGGCTACTGCTATACAAGTTCCCAACCTCATCAGAGGAAAGGTTCGTTCTGGTGCCTTCACACATCACCTTTACATACTGTGCCTTATATTGGGGTCAATAGATGCTTTGTTAAGCGGAGAAACGAAATTTCAGTCAGAATGGCAAATCCCATTCTGCCTTAAATTGCGGTGATAAACGGAGGAAAAGAGTACTGCGTTGTTAAGATGCGCGGTACAGCTGCAAACGGTATAAAAACAAGCCTGTAGCTCTCCTATAACATAGCTATGTATATCTGCTATCATAGATACTTTCAATGTTCCTACGGGGAATTCACCTGAATTCTTGAAAATTCCCGCCTACTTGCCTATTAATATTTAATGCTGTAAATAATTAATTTTTTTACGGACAAATTCATTAATTTGAATTTATTCAAAATCAATATCGGCTTGCGAGTGGTGAATTTAATGAACTCTATAGTCATACTTTGGATTTGTAATGGGAGTGACTCCTATTTGTTGGGAGTTGATTTATGTACACTTGTTTTTCCGTGTCCGAAAATACTTAGCTCTCCAATAACATCGCTATAAACAACTTTCAGTTGAATAAAAACATAATTTTGTTTTGCAAATTTTTAAATTTATTTGGTTTTCGTATATTTCTATGGCAATACGTTGGGAAATGTGCAGTTAAAAAATTCATTACTTAATAAAAGTGTTCTGCAAATAAATTAAGAATGTTAAAACCCCATTTTAGCTATAGTCGATAAGGTTGTCCCTTAGAACATAGTTAAGTTTCGCGGCCCCCAGACGGTCCCTAAGAAAATACTAAAATTTCTTCGGAACCGATGGCTTTTTTTTAAGTTCAGAATAACAAATCCAAAACCACGTGTAGATTTCCAGGAAAGAGCGTAATAATAATAATAATAATAATAATAAATAACATTTAAAAGTACTCCAAGCATTACTTTTTATTGGAAATCAAAATTGTTAAACATTTACAAAGTGTGCTGTTATGCAGTATTAGAATCTTCTGAGTCACTTGCTGCTAGGAATAAGGTTGCAGCATCTAACATTGTAAGGTTATATCTTGTGCATTGTCAGTATATACACTATATTGACAAAAGTCACTGGACACCTCTTCAAAAGCAAATGAACGGATCCGCTGCCCTGTTAAGATGCGCGGTACGGCTGCAAAAGGTATAAAAACAAGCGACCGCGATCATATCGCACTGTGAGGTTGAATGGAAATGTCGCGGCGGGAGAGAACTGACTTTGAGAAAGGAAAGGTAGTTGGGTGTTATACTGTATTAGTGGCTTTTCCACAGTTTGGCAGGAATGCATTACCAAGTAACGGAAGTACATATTACAATTAACGTGTAATGCATTACAAGATAACATAGTAACAGGTATTACATCCTCTTCGCAGTAACAGGCATTACAATGAAGAGGATGTAATTCAATTATTTAATAATGCCATTCCAACTCAATGGAATTATTTGGTAATGAAATTACACAATTTACAAATAATTACATACGAATAGTTTATTACTACTAATATTTTTGTGTGCTGCAGACTAAGACTAGAAGCAACGGCATTGATCTTTCTTTCATTTTTGTACTATATTACTCTAACCGAAATAAACGTCCCATTCATACTTTACTTCATATGTAATATTTCGTTCAAATCACTTTACTTGCGGCGAAGACGGGCTACTACTCGTGTCATACACGTACAATCTCCAATACCTACATACACGCATTTGAGGCCCGAGGGTGGAACAATTGTCTAATAATCTACAAAACGTGTAAGAGTGTTACTGGTTGCTGGTTTATTCACGTTGTATTGTTACCCATAAGTTATTGGTTAATTACGAACATATAGTTAACCATTACGATTATAATGGGTAACTGCTACATGTCATTACAATTACCATGTAATTCTAATGACCAGTTTACCATTACCATGTAATGGTAACCCTAAGTTCTTGTTCCCATTACTATTACGCTGTAATGCATTACCAATTAATTCAATTACGATTTTGCCCAACTCTGGTTGTCCATAAGAGAAACCGAGAGGCGTTTTAACATACCCCAGTCAACTGTTTCGGATGTACTGAATAAGTGGAAGACACATAGCGTGCCTGAAGCAGCAAAACGTACCGGCAGACCAAAGAAAATCAGTGACAGAGGACGTCGAAGCCTCAGGAGAGTCGTTACAGCTAAACGACGGAGTACTGCACAACACCTCAGTGTACAGGTGAGTAAATATGCTGGCACCTCGGTATGTGCACGTACCATTCGCAGAGAACTTCATTCCATGGGTTACCGCAGTCGTGCGGCTGCTCATAAGCCTTTCATTTCCACGCGGAATGCCACTCGTCGTTTAGCATGGTGTAAAGAACATTTATCGTGGACTGTAGATCAATGGAAACGGGTCCTACGGGCTGATGAATTCAGATGCACCATGCATCAGTCTCATGGCAGTGTGTGGGTATGGCGGCAGCCGGGGGAACGCTATGTACCGCAGTGTACTGTTCCTACGGTCAAGTTTTGAGCTGGCTGTGAACTCGTGTGTGTGGGGGGGGGGGGAGGGGGGTTCGTGGTATGGTCCCGGCCCATTGGTTACCGTGAACAAACCTGTTAATCAGCACGTCTACCTCGATATTCTGGACAAATATGCCCTACCAACTCTGTGGCAATACTATGGAAATGAGCCTTGTTGGCACCAGCAGAATAATGCACCGAGCCATAAAAAGCAAGGACTGTTACGGCGTGGTTTGACAATAATTCCGTATCGTGTGTGGACTGGCCAGCATAGAGCCCTGATCTTAATCCCATAGAGCACCTATGGGATGAATTAGAGCGCCGCATAAGTTTGGAACCAAGGCCTACTACTAAGCAACAGTTAGCGGCAGCAGTATGTAGTGAATGGAAGCGCATACCTATCGCTGTGTTCCAAAACCTTGTCGAAAGCATGTCTCAAAGGGTCAGTGCATGCATTAAAACCAAAGGTGGACCACACCGTACTAATGTATGTCAATAAATGCTACGTTCAGTTGCTCTTCTAGGTGTCCGGTGACTTTTGCCAATATAGTGTATTGTGTCCACAGTGATTTTCTGTCTCTCCGGCAGCCTTTGAAATTCTCCGCAGCATGTTGGCTACACTAACATAATGGAGTATGCAGAAAACAGCGATCCAAGTGAAATGAATCTTTATTCTGGCGTAACGTATACCATGTAATGCTGCAGTGTAGCTGATTTTATAAAATAAATTAACAAAGTTTTTGCAAACATCAAGAACAATTTTATGAGTGAAATGATGTAACGGTTCCGTATATGTCTTCTGGTTACACAAATCTTCCGCTGTCAACTTGGAGGTGATGCTATCGACACACTATTGAAGCTACTGAAAAATTTAATCTTGCATCTGATTAGAAAAGTTTTGATTAGGTTGCGACCGTGCTCAAATTTGCAGATATTTCTACAGATATCTGTTATGAACTCTGAAACTTATACTATTTCCACCAGCAATACAAGAACAAAAAAAAGGGGGGGGGCGGAAGATTGGAATCTGGAAGACTGTGATATGGAGAATTACACTGGCGGAAAATGAAAAAAGAACAAGAAGGAGACGTCTGATACCAACGAAATTTATAGAGCATAATAACGGAATACAGAGGATAACGTGATCAAAACATTATGGCAAAATACGGCTGTATTTGCTGGTAAACTGAAAAATAACATTTCCATGTAACATGGTTAGTACGAGGTTGAACCGCCATGAACTGCATCACACTGTGCAATTCTGGCATGGAGTCTGTCGTACAGATGTTGGATGTAAGTTTGGGGTATTGAGTTCCAAGCATCCTCAACCTGGACGCGTAAATCGGGGATGGTCGTGGCTGGCCGTGGAGACCGGATAAGTCGTTGTACCATAAAATCCCACACGTGCTCAATGGGGGACAAATCCGGTGAACGTGCAGGCCATGGAAGTTGTCTCACACCCTGAAGTGCATGTTGCGTTGCACGTGCCGTGTGTGGGCATGCGTTATCTTGCTGGAAAACACCATGATGGACCGACCTTACAAATGGCACAACAACGGCTGAATGATGTTGTTGATGTAGGAGGTGCTGTTTAACGTACCCGGTACAAACACTAGTTGCGTACGGGAGTGATTGCTGATCGCTGCCCACACCAGGAGACCAGGTGTAGGCCCTGTGTGTCGCTGGCGGATGCAAGAAGGGTGGAGACGCTCCCCTGTGCGTCTGCGAACACTCATACGGCCATCGGAGGCTCCCAAGCAGAATCTGCTTTCATCGCTGAACTCGACAGATCGCCATTGCGTTCTCCAGTGCAGACGTTGGCGACACCACTGCAGCCGTTCCTGACGGTGGGCTGGAGTCAGAGGTACACATGCCAGAGGCACACGTGCACGTAGTCTTGCATCCAGTAGACGGTTGCGGATTGTTCGCACAGTCACCTCAGGTGCAACGGCAGCTCGGATTTGCGTCGCAGTGGATGTTCTGCTTGACAACGCCGCTCTTCTTATGCGTCGATCGGTCCGCTCATCAGTCCGTCTGTGACTCCCGGTTCCACGTCTTCTCGTGTGGGAATGTTCCTCGGACCATCTACGCCACCATCGTACCACCACCGATACTTCCCGTCCAATTCGCTCCGCAATACGACGATACGAACACCCGGATTCGCGGAGTCCGACTAGACGACTTCGCTCAAAGTCCGATAACTGCTGAAATCGTACACGTCTTCCATGTCCAGGCATTGCAGCTTTTTCAGGGTCTTCGCACGTGTCCGTACGCCGACGACTGATTACATTCACTTCACCGTACTCCTTAAATACCACCGACGATAATTTGCATATTATGCCGTGCTGTGGCGTAAGCGCTCACCGGTTGGTCACGAAATTAACATCATACCTACGTAAACTCGACCCCATTAACATATGTAAATTTCATGATCGCCCGCCAATTCCTTCTTGGTGTTCTTTTTCACTTTCCGCCAGTGTAGTACGAAGACTAACCTGTCAGAATAAAGTCGCGTGGTCGAAGTCGATCATTTTGGTCTCGTAAGCAGGAGATGAATTCAAACGTTATTAAATTTCGTGAAGATCCGTTGAACAGTAGCCGCTCTATCGCACTGCCCCCAAAATTTCAACACCCGCCCTTCCCGATTAAGTTTCGTATCTCAAACGCACAATTTCAGGCAAAGAACAGCGGAAGGAACAATTATATTAAATTTCTTGGTTTCGGCTGTGATACTAGGTCACAGACTGACTGGTCGCAACTTTATCAGTTTGCCCCGATGAACTCCCCACTAATGCGGACTACCAAAAATATTCCTTGGGCAAGCGAATTTGACTTGCGGTGTCCCCTGACATCTCTAGAGAGAAATTTGCGATTGAAATTGAAACTTTTTGATGCCGTTCTTAACCAGATTTCGTCCCCTGTCTAGGATAAATCCCGTAAATATACTTCATTTAATGTTTAGGGATAGAAAATTTATTACGCATTTATTATAAATAAACAAGTTATTTACAAACACACACGACATGGGAAAAACCAAAAGGTTAATATAGAAATAAGAGTTTACCACAAATGTAACAGCTCAAAAGAAAGACTAAAATCCCAAGAGAGCAGGTGAATTACCCTTAGGAACAGGTAAAGTACTTTCAAGAGCAAGTATACTTTCCCCCGTTCACGACTGCAATATAAAGCAGAACGGGAATTACAGTTCTGGAAGAAATTCTGTCTCCTCGTTTTACAGCCACAAATGACCATAATATGAGGAACAGTGTGCAAAGATGACTTGAGAAAAGGTGATCTGGGTACTAACCGTTGGGCCAGTGATAAAGGAAATAACAAAATATTAAATGGAATGTGGGTAGTGATGTGCAGTAAGATTCACCTTTTAAACAACATTCAGTACATGGTCTGCATGTCTTTTATTTCATGATTTAGTTTCACTTTACATAATAATTTGAAGATGCAGTGGGAGAAGTGATTAACTGCCCACAGCAGGATAGAAGAACTGATATTTAATGATCAGAAATTAACTTGCATGCTGGTATGTTGCCTGTTACTCATACTTTCAAAAAAAGCAGTGCTTGAGTTGAGGGTCAATATGTAAATAAAACACATCGGCAAAAAAACAAAAAAACAAAAAAAAAACATTCAACCATGTGAATTTTCAATCAAGCACATTCTAACCTGGAAAATATGAAGTTTCAAAACCTACATGCACTTTTTAAAACTCCCAAACATAAAAGTACGGTCCAATCCGATTTAAAAAATCTTCGATGTATGAAGGAATGGGATGGGCTCCGTATTTTAAGTTTCTTTTTTCCTCTTTGCCTATCACTACGCACCCCACGCCACTACAAAATTCCCTGTCAAGTTCTTTCACGTTGAAAAGTAGCAGGATGAAAGTAGTGGAGTGCGCACGTGTGTGTGGGGGTGAGTGAGTGAGAGAGAGAGAGAGAGAGAGGAGGAGGAGGAGGAGGAGGAAAAGGTGAGGGAGCCGGGCCTGCTGATGTGGCGTTAACAGACCATCGTAAAACAAGCGGTCGGGCGTGCGGTTTAATCAACGGCCCAGTAAATCGACCATTCGGGACCTAATCACTGTTACGATTCAGTGGTTCTAACACTCGCACATGCTCCGCATGGCGAGCCAGCCAACCAGCCAAGGCGAGGAGAGCGCAAGGCACACAGAGTGAGAGACTCCAAGATAAAAATGCGCCTCTTCTTGGAACTGCAAGACCAGCATCTCCATGCAGTTTTCCAAACCACAGCTGAGGCTTCATTACCTCCAGACCTCGGAGACTGACGGTGAAGACCGACCGACAAACAAAGCACTCATCTTCCAATCAGCCGGTTAATTCCTTCCTAGCTCTCTCCTTCCAGTGAAATATGGTTGAGAGAGAAAGCTCTGCTCCGAAGGCCTCCTCCAATTTAATTGAAGATTTTGCCGTGTAAGCTACATAAAGAAAACTATCAGCTTGAGATCCATTAACGTACATCAACAGAAGGGAGGCGCCATGTCTTTAAAAGCTTCTGGGAAGAAATTTTCCGTCTTTCACCTGAAAATACGGTGCGGTCAGTTTTCTGGAAACAAATTTTACTGGCGCTTGGGGCATATTTTCCTGCACATACATTTCCTTTGATAGAAATCCCTCCCTTCCGGTATTTTCCAAAAACCAGATGTTCGTTCTTTCCCCCTACCTTCAGACATTTGGTATCCATATATTCATCTGGGTCAACATCAAACAAACCCTCCATATGAACTTTCAACGCTTCCTTCCAATTTTCTTTTTGGTGATGTCTTCATAAAGAACTTATCCATTATTAGGGAAACTTCCATATCTCATACATATAAACGAATATGATTAAAAAGCATTAAAATAAAAAAAAAACTCACTTATGTGGACTACACCGACGACTTACACGGAGTTATTAATACTACACACGACTTAAGACTTCTAAGAACACGCGCTAACTTTCAAATTTGAAAACTGGGTACTAGAAGCAACAACAGCAACTTGCAACTATCCTGACAGAAGTCAAAATATTTCAGTCGTTATTTGATGATGTCATGGAACTTCAGTTGGTACTCATTCGCACAGTATTGATGGAGTTTAAGGAGGATCCATCGAAAATCTTTGCCTTGTATTTCCAATGGGCAAACTTCTGTAGCCATTTTCTTCACTATTCATCCGCTCCCAAGGATGAAAATTTGAACATCGATAAAATTAAGTTCACATCATAGACTAGTATACTTAATATTTTCTAAAATTTAACCATAATTATATTAAAAATCAATCACTTTTCCTTTGGTGGTGTTGAGACCAGAAAACAGGTGGCGTGGCCTGTGCATTGATGACGTCAGTAGACAGACAAATGCTGAATTGCTTAATTATGGTTAAATTTTAGAAAATATCAAGTATACCAGGCTACAATATGAAGTTATTTTTATCGATGCTCAAATTTTCATCCTTGGGAACTTCGCATTAATTTGTGAAGAAAATGGCTACAGAAGTTTTGTCCATTGGAAATACAAGACAAAGATTTTAGGTGGATCCACCTAAATGTAAGAAGCATTTGAACACAAATGAGGAGATAGTCATTTCTGATCAAAGTGGGGGTGGGGAACGCTCACGCAGATCACACCGGCGACCTTTTTTTTTTTTTTGATTGGAGGTTTAACAACCACCGTGAGCAACTCAGTAGGCTATAAGCAGTGGCCCGTCCCTAATTTAGGGCCACTGGTTTCAGGGAAGGAGAGTCAGCGCCGTAAGACAACACAACATCCATGCCTCACCGGGATTCGGACCCAGATCCATCTCGAACGAATGATCAGAAGCCATCGCTTAGACCACTGCGCCACCGGGGTGGCCACCGACGACTTACACTGCTTTATTAATACTACATGACTTAGATTTTAAATGTAGCCGAAAAGTAGCAAGAAACTTAGGTAAAGCCATTAGAGAAGTAGTTGAAAAGTAGCAAGAAGTTTAGGAAAGGCCATACATTTTTGTTACCCTCAAATTTACTAGCTCACCAACAACGATTTTTGCAAAACAGAAATGGACGATTTTTTCGGTGCCTGGTCCGCATACGTTACGATAAAAACATTGTATACTCCTAAATCTTCGTTTTAAGTTTATGACCCATGAAAATAATAATAATAAACAAAATAACACTGCCTCCACTACCTCTGCAAGATCATTCTACTATAAAAAACAGATGAAAAAGTAAGGCATTTCATACATTTTTTGTTCTTTATTTTCACAATACATAACACCATATGCTTTTGCTTAAGCTTTAATGGACACCTTAAAGAACCTCTCCCATCAACACACACGGGAAAACGGAGATCCGTATATTCATAAACACAAATATATCGTACATTCCTTTAATAGTACACTAACACACACAAATTACCACATAATAATACGCATGCAACCACACATGGCGTAGAAAACGAAATAAAGATGCAAAATGACGGTCAAACTTTAATCAGTCGCATCAACATTGAGCGTTTTTACTTGGATTTATTTTGTGTTACGCTCTTAGGATTGCTCAACTGTGAATACAGGTCATAAACATCAGAATGGTTACATGAAATACCTCCTGAACTAATGTTATTCTGTAAATACAACTTACCAGTGCTCTCAGAGATTTCTGAAATCCGCTACCCGTTTAGGGTCACAAGCACACTTCAACAGTTTAGTTTTACTTTGGTCACTTCAAAAATTTATGTCCCCCCCCTAGCATCACGAGAACACACATCTTCACAACCTCCTAATCAGCACAGTTACAAGTAATCTTACCTAACGTTGCAAATTCACTAGTTCCTAGTGATCTTACAGCAACACAACTGGGCTCCTTACCGCGGCTGATGACAGGCATATTATCACTTTCGTATTTGGCGCATGCTAACAAACCAGACATGCTTTTCTTTTGCTTGTTCCATAAACATGTGTCTTTACAGCGCTAAGACTGACAGAAGTGTGCATCCCGGCACTGTGTCAACAAGCTGGCAAGTCTTACCACTGCTTTATTAAAAAGCAGGTCACTCAAAGGCGCCAAATGCAACATATTTCTGAAAACTGAAAGTTAACTGTTGTTGTCATTTTCTTTCTACTGGAGTACACAAACTAGTCCATTTAATGAAGCGCGAAGGTCGAATCACTATTCCAGAGCGAAGGAGATCTAAAAAGATTCGACCGTATGCGACGACATTCGTAGGAATAAATGAGACGTTTCTTAAGGGTTAGATTAATCGTCATCCAGCGCCGTGAATATCATCGGGAAAGAGTAAACCAGATAACTTTAAATAGAAACATAGGTCGTATAAACATTCCGTTGTGCAAGTTATTTCAATGGAAAATTTGCTGATAAAAGCACTTTTGAGTAACGTATGAAACTGCACCAATGTCACCGTTTTTGACTATCTGAACATGCGTTCACTGCCTTTTGAGTCTGCATGTATTATACATCAGATGGTAAAATTCGAACAACTTTTTTTACTGTTTATCTTGCTGACACAGGTAATCAATCTACATTATCCGTACTTTCAATCTTCTCCTGGGAGAGAATTTCCTCACATAAATGTACATCAGCATTTGTAACAATATCAAATTTCTAGAAACGGACTGAAAAAAAACTTAGTTTGGGCTGGGACAGGGCCACGATGACTAAAAAACGAATTCTTGGTTTCTCAGTACACGATTTCTTCCCTGCTAGGTGGATCACCGTACAGTACAGCTGAAAAATTAAATAAACTACTGTCAGACACAGTATTTCCGTTGCCTTGGAGTTTTCTAGAAGGTTCACGTCCTGCTACAGCAGAGCACTATTAACAAAAACAAAACAAAATTCCAAATTTGCATCGATTTGGATAAAAGGCTATCTCCTAACACTTCCGGCCTTTCCGTGAAGTCGCTAATTTTAGGCGCCTCTTGGGCATACAGGCGTATGACGTGCTTACAGCATCAATTTGCCTGGTCATGCGTTTGAGGGCAATATGCTCACATAAATCCGGTTTCGCAAATTATTATTTGTGTTATACCACTGATGCGATATGAATGATCCTTACATTTTCCCACCTTTACTTAAGAAGTTTAACTGTTAGGTAGCGCATAAACGTTTTCTACTTGACACAGTAGTTTCGCTTTTATAAAAGTCGGGCAGCAAGACCTATTCAGCAAATAACTACAGTCAACCCTCGACGTACAGCCCCTTGATTTACCGACACCCTTGTGTCTGAACAGATGTGCTCTACATAAAACATCCCTTGATATATAACCGCCAATATACAGTATATTACTACATCAACCTGCCTTTCCCAACACAAAACAGAATTCATGTACCGCCACTTGCAAGCTGTATGAGAATTTCCTTCCCCTTTTTCGGACTGTGATTAAATTGTGGCAAACCTTAATTTAATGTTCAAGACACCAATTCAATCAAAGATACGAATCAGTGTCTTAACATTAAGAAGATTCTTTGAAGCAAACTCGCAGGATGGTGAAATTTCAAACAGACTTGCTAAATTAGATTGTGCCTTGAAACAACTGGGTAGAAATCTAAAACACAAATAAAAACAGACGCGTTTTTTGAAAGGAAAGTAAGGTATGTAAAATGATTTTATGCAATGCCATTAATTTCCACAATTTTTTTATTAATTTTCCTATAACTAAAATGTTAACCTTGTCTTCCAACAACACAAAGTAAATTTCCGCATTTAATGCATATCAGAAGCTTCTGGACACTTCGAATTACAGCGCACAATAAGTACACAACATATAACTGCACTTGTTTCTAATTGACATATTATGTTAACGCTAATTGCATACTTGCCAACTTTGGAAAATGTGCATCAGTAAAACTTTTGCGCGAACGCCATTTACCACAAAACAAAACATAATTATATTAATAAATATGCAGTAAAACTCTCTGCATATGCCACAATAACTAAACTAGTATTATCTGTGTTTAAAATAATAATTTAAAAAACCATAAAGTAAATTCTTAATTTTGTTCTATGTCAGCCTCGCAAACCTGTGGTGTTTCAATACTAAATTAAAATTTCCATTTGCTGATATCTTTGTTTCCCTTCCCATTTCTTTATTATGGTTTTTTTTTTATTTTAATGCCGTTGGATGACAATTTTATCCATCATGAATGCATGACAGCTTTCACTATTTTAGATAAAAGATGAATAGTGTAACTTTGAAAATATAAATACTTTTGAACACCATACATTAATTTTTGTGAATGGTTGCAGGGGCTTGAAATATTTCGATTGAGCAATCGAAATATTAAAAAATCCGTAAAAAAAAAAAAAAAAAAAAAGACTTCTATCCGTAAATCAGTAAAATTAAGCAGAAATCCGTAAAAGTTGGCAACTATGTAATTGTGAATTTCGATTATTAACAAAATTGGGGTTATCTAAAAATAATTGGTAAATTTGATATAACGCCACCCTTGCTGCAATGTAATTTGGATTTTCTAAAGCAACGTATTCTGACAAGGAAAGACGCAAGAGTCTCCAGCTCATTGATTATTCGCATTCAGCAAAAAGTAAATTAGTAGCTTAAGTTCAAATACTTTTTCATACTTAATTAGAGCATAATTATGTCGCAGTGAGCTAAATGTTCAAAACACTAGTCTATTCCAAATGCAACAATTCAATATTCCGTGGTGAAGATGGCAAGAAACAGATAGGTTTCAACAAGGTCATATAATCCGTGAGAATGGTATATATAACAAATATTTAATCATGCCAAACTTTTGCATTCCAACGGGAGGCTTTATTAAGGCGAACTTACACTTATTGTCTCCTTAGTTATTATTGGTGTACTTAATATCTTTTGGAAGTTTCCTGGAGATCCCTATAATAGGTTTCAATTGACGGGTACAGTCGGTGGACCTAAGGAATATTTGCCCACACAGTATGGAATTTCCGCGACAGGGTGTTTCTTCAAAGCTGTCAATCCAATATTAGCTCCTGACGAGTTTAGCAAGGGAGGATCATGCAGCGCCATCGTGATCACCACAACGCCATCGAGATTTTTGCGATGGCGTTGCTTGAGGTCAATGACACAAACTACATATTTACACTTACTGGGGATAGGCTCATCCTGTCAAGTTTTGGAGAAATTGTTGTGTACAGGTTATACAGTAAAGCCGACGTACCATTGTACAATTTCAGTACAGAAATGCTGACTACGAATGCATCTCCGTAATACCTCACATTAGCGGATCGGGAGGATGGGGCGATGTACCGCCAGATGATGCAAGTTTCTTTCAGCTTCACTTGCATCACGTCATGCTAATATGCTGGCATCATTCCACCCGTAATACACTGCTGGCCACCCAAAATGCAACACAAAGAAGGAAGCATCCGATTGGCCTGAAATTCGCAGCCTGCGTCGCCCGCGAGAGGACATGCAAACGATTAGCATTGCAGGGCATATGCAAATCATGTGCGCCCGGCACGCCACCGAGAAGCACTATAAGAAGGGTGCACAGAAGGCGGGGTGTAAGTAGTGGAAGTGTGTTGTGCTGCCGGACCGCCGGACCTGTGCGTGGGAAGCTTCCTGATGCCTCGTCGCAGAATAAGGCAGTCATTCCAGCACGTTTCGGAGTTCGACAGAGGACGAATAGTGGCTTATCGCGACAGCGGTTTATCGTACCGAGACATCGGCGCCCGTGCGTTACGACATCCAGCCACAGTGAGGCGAGTATGGATTCGGTGGGTGCAGGAGGGGCGGACGGAACGACGTGAGCGATTGCCGCCGCATCGGCACACCACCGAACGAGAGGACCGGCATGTTGTGCGGCGGGCATTGACGGTTCGTACCGCCACATCACGAACGTTAGCGCAGGAATTAGGCTGTGTTGCGCAACAACCTGTGTCAGAACGTACCGTTCGACGTCGTCTGCAGGAGCGGGAACTTGTCGCTAAGCGCCCATTGCTCTGACTACCATTGACGTTACACCAACTGCGAGTGCGGCGGCAGTGGGCCGTTGAACGCCACACCTGGACTACGGAATGGTACGACCTTGTCATCTCCGACGAATCCCGCTTCTGCCTGCAACACCACGATGGTCGGATCCGCGTGAGGCGGTACCGCCGCGAGAGACTGTACGACGCTGCATTATGCATCGCCATACCGGTCCGTCGCCTGGCGTTATGGTTTGGGGCGCAATTGGATATGACACCCGCACCCCTCTGGTACACATCGCTGGTACACTCAACAGCCACCGCTACATCTCCGACGTTTTGGAGTCTGCAGTCCTCCCTTACCTGCAGGACCTGCAAGCGGCCACGTTTCAACAGGACAAATGCGCGCCCGCACGTGGCACGCATCGTGCAACAATTCTTCACGGCCCACCAGGTGTCACTGATGCCGTGGGCCGCCTGTTCTCCCGATATGTCGCCCATCGAACACGTCTGGTCGCTGATCGGCAACCGAGTGGCCCGGCAAGCACCACTCGCGGCTACGCCTGATGAACTGTGGCAACGTGTGGAAGCAGCCTGGACCGACATACCCCAAGCCCACATCCAAAGCCTTTTTCGTTCGATGCCGCGGCGTGTAGCGGCCGTTATTGCCAGCTATGGGGGCCACACGAACTATTGATGACTGCGTGTTCCGCAAGTCGCACGGGCCTGTAAGCTAAATCGTTTCATCCTTGTATCTGTTATGTGTCCAGTAAATCTGGCTTTGTTATCTCGTGTCCTTCTTGGTGTTGCATTTTGGGTGGCCAGCAGTGTAGAACACAGTCGTGGCCAAAAGTTCTGCACCAGGAGTAGTCTAGCTAGCTCATGTCCCGTATGCACTTCTATGTCCCATAAGTTTTATTGCTGTTTCTTATAACAAGCCTATAGGAGTATTTAAAAACGTTGGTCACATCGTCCAGATGATAGTCTTTTGGTCGCCATATTGGAAAATGGCCGCCATAACAATGAAAGTTCATTTGACTCCTTTTTAGAAGGCACACAAATTTGGTTATTACACATTTATTGATAAGACCAGTATTTTAGATGAAGCGTATTTCAATAATAAGAGACAAAAGTACGGTTTTCTGAGTAAAACTGATACAAAAATGAGGGAAGTAACAAAACTCGTGGTATATAAGCGATAACAAATGCTTATTTATTACTGAAAGAAGACACAGTGGAAGAGGTTTAACCTTTAACAGCGTGCATCAAGGCAAAAGACATTAGAAGAACGCGAACCCATGTTGAAACTCTTAAACGAGACATGCCAAAAGTTATAGAAGTGATAGAAAAATTTGCTGAAGAACAAAGTAATGAAGATGAGACTTTTCGTTATTCGCACCAGTTCCTAGAAAACACATTTCCTGTGCTGAAAGATCTCACACGAGCACAGAGGGAAGGGAATTGGGATCTGAATGTCAGTTCCCTAATGCGGGCAATTCCTCTCTTCTTTGCATTCGATAAGACAAACAACTGTAGATGGTCAAGTGTTTTCTTGGAGGACTGTTCGAATCTTTCGCAGAAAACTTTCCTGAGATTTATGCAGATTTCCAAGCTGGATACTTTGTTATGAAAAACACGCAGCGGAAATTCAGTTGCGTGGCTATGGATCAAGCACTGGAGCAAAATTACAAGCCAGAAAAATGCCATGGAGAAATCATTGAAGTAACAAGAACTAAGGAAGCAGTACTACCACATGATCTGTTCAAACACGAGAAAGTCCAGATAACACAGGTTTTACGTGATTTCTGTGGCCTTATTTATGAAGATGAATATTCTCTGCATCATGAATTTTCAAAAACCACTACTACTGATGAGCAGTGTGTTAGAATTGAAACTTTCATG
The DNA here is from genome assembly GCA_039090855.1 of Macrothele yani. NCBI lineage: Eukaryota > Metazoa > Arthropoda > Arachnida > Araneae > Macrothelidae > Macrothele > Macrothele yani. The sequence continues at coordinate 96,018,331 of CM076992.1, read as the reverse complement.
GAGAAACAAGGTAATCCTTTCGTCACTACAAGTTCTAACAGTTGCAAAGAGCTACAAAATATAATTACTAAACAGAAAATGAATCGTCAAACAAGAAATGATCTTTTAAACTGCACACAAAAAATTGAAGAAAAGGTTCACACTCAGTTCAGAAGTGAAAGATTTGAAGAAAAGTCCCTAGGTCTACTGCAAACCTACAAAGATACTTTAAAAACTGCAAAAGCATTGCATCCTGATGAAGTGAATGTGGAAAAAGAAAAAGCCCATGCTTTGCGGTTAATTAACATATCTAGGTTCCGAGGATATGATGTAAAGTATCTTTTGAGTTATGAACTAACATTTACATCTCTTTCTGACCAGAAACCGATTTTTGTCAAAACCTGACAAGTCACAGCTGGTTCATCAACTGGAATCGAAGTTACAAACTGCACCAGTTACTGAACTTCCTAAATCCCTTGCCAAAGCAACTGTAGTAGACTTCATGGCATTTGCAAGGAAGATAACAAATTAAATCTATAAAGCTGAAGACATGGAGAGTACGCCGACAAACTTCGGAACGTTATATGCCAAGCTTGTCACAACAGTGAACGTATAGATATTATTTTTGACATTTATAAGGGAAAAAGTGTGAAAGGGTTTAAAACATACAGGCGCTCAAGGAAACGAGCGATAGAATATGGAGCACCAAAAGATAGCACACCGCTTTCTGTGGATACTGATGTACTGGCTTCACCTAAAAATAAAGAATTGTTTCAGTCATACTTTATTGATTGTATATCCCCGAAAGAAGATTCTGATAAAAGCTCCTTTACCATTTATATGGGTGGGGTTCTGAAGGATAATCTGCCAACGTGCTTTAATTTCAGGAATGGAATAATTGAAGAAGTCCCGAGTTTGGAATGTGATCACGAAGAAGCTGAATACAGGATCTCTTGTACTATATTTCTCACATCACGATGACTTTAAAATTGAGCGAGGTGGTAATTTTTCTACTGATACTGATGTTTTTGTTAATGCACTCTTTCACTATCAACAAACGTGGAAAACTTTTGGGCTTGAACAACTTTGGGTTGCCTTCGGGGTGGGGAAAACATTTGGTGCATTCCACTTCTTTCCCTTGCTAATAAAAAAAACAGAGTACCACACAATATTTTGAAAACTTTACCAGCTATTCATTCTTTAACAGACTGTGACACTACCTGCAAAGTCGGTACAAAGTTGGCAGCTTTGAAAACGGCATAAGCTTGCGCTGAAAACCGATTTTGGAAAGGAGCCACTGAATGAGGCCATGGAAAAGAGAGCAGAAGAGTATTTAATACGTGCGTTTGGATCAAGCTTACATGCAATGGATGAATTGAGTTTTCATCAGTATCATCACAAAAAGTACGAAACCTGCATTCTGCAAACGATGTCGGACGATTTTTTGAATATGGCGAAACCCGCGACTTGTGGTTCTAAACCGTCCAAGTCCGTGATCACAGTGCTTTTTGGTGTTCTAACCCAGCAACACCAACTTCTGTTCTTTCCACAACCGGAAAGGCCCGCGAAACGTATGAACCATCAGTGGTGCCAAATGTGTTCATAGTTGTTCAATTGCACGAGTTGCGGATTTATCATGGCCTCTATTATGTCCACTGAGTCTTTTCTTAGAATTTAATTTATTGATACGAAAGACGTCGAGAAAGACAAAACTGTTTCATTATTCAGATGCTGCACACACGTGATATTGAGTATGTCACACATTACATACTGATAAAATTAAATTTAAATTCAAAAGCGAAAACATGTTTATAGGTCATATATAGCGAGCTTGAATTGCACTTTAATCCCATCTGGCCAGCCATGCAGGTTCGATTAATTCTAGTTATCCCTGCCAACTTTCTCTTTGTGCCTATTACAGCAGTCCTCCATACCACGAGACCGTTCGATACCGAGGTACACGCATTTTTAAATTTCAACAAGCATAATTCTTTGTGCACCCTGAAAAAGCTTTCTTTACCTCTTCTAACGAGTCTCAGATACTGATTTGCACTGTGGATATGCAATCAGCAAACGTCTGAAAAAACTTCGCATAAACATCTGATGCATGGATAAAACACGGTAATAGCTAATTTAGATAGATAAAGCTTCTGCGTATTTCTTCAGTTATACAAGCAAATAACGCACAAATGTTAAACTATCCAGGCAATGTACATAGTTTTTTTTTTTTAACTTGCGGTAAGAGGACTTTTTGAAAAAGGTCTACATTTGATAAAGTGTTGTTTATTTTCAATTTTGTTATTAAAATCCGCGCTTCCTTACACGCGTGTAGAAAAAAAATCAAGCGGGAGAGACTCAAAAGAAAATGCCAACGCACAAAAAAAAAAAAAAATCTATGCCCTTTAAATTCAATTCATTCTAAAACAGCAATCTGTGTACATACAAGTGCGAAACGAAAAAAAAAAAAAAAAAAAAAAACTTCCTCTTCGACCCGACCCGCGATGTATATATTCTGTTTAACTCTCTATCACATCTCCTCCTACGCTTCTGAATTCAAATTGCTGCATCCCTTGTTGATGCAGATCAGAACATAGCAAAAGCATCCAGAAACTTCACTCCAGAAACTATTTCACACGGGCTAATGCGCCAAACAGCACGTACATGTATGTGAGCATTCAGAACTGGAAGTGATTGTGTGATTCACCGCCTCGTCTTCCAGCCGTCAAGTTTAAATCACCCATCTGTTGCAGAGTGTATGCTACCCGACGTACTTCCACGGATGGAACTTTGCCGTGAAGCGACCCATTACGGAATCACGAACGTGGTTCCCCAAGCACGCAATCAGCCCGCTGATGATGACGACCATGAAAATGGAACGAGACTGTACATCGCAGAACGAACAAACGCTGCTCACTTAAGTTACAGAGCAAAGCAAGCAGGAACAGGTGGAGTAACATTACGAATACTTGTACCAGTTCCTAATTCTAGGTAATTATCAAAACATTTTCCTCGGCATTCAACAAGAGCTCTGAACCTTAGCGTGTCCGTGAAATTCTACAAAGTATGAACTACATTGAACTGAATACTTTAAGAACAGCGAATTATCACAGCAGCAAGATGCCAAACACTTTCCCGAATCAAAACTGATTTGGTCAGAAAAGTGATTTGCTCAACAGAAGAACAGATTTACACGGGTAAAGAAACAGGGAGTGAGAATAAGTACGAGAGAATAAAACAGCTGTGTTTTTTGGGATAACACCAAATAGCAATGGTTCAATTTTTAAAATCTCGTTTTGTACATCAACATATATAATTTACGAAGTTGCAAAACCATGAATATTATATTATGCAGACAAAAGTATGAGGACACCTCCACATATACAAATGAACGTTCATTTGCATGATTACACGTTCACATACTGGGTATATAAAGGGTAGCGTTGACGCACCTGTCTGACCATTTTAAAGAGTCTATGCTGCGCGAAGCTGAACTGACAGACTTTGAAAGGGGCATGATGTCTGGATGCCTCCTGAGCATACAATCAGTGCGTAGTATTACCGCTGTTCTGGGATTCCCACAGCTCATTGTCGCTAAAGTTTATCGGTGGAATGCATATGGTGCTCACTGAGCTCTGGTAGAGCGCACAAACCGAGTGATCGTACCTAATGAAGCATACTGCGAAATGTGTAGGCTTGTACGTCCTCTGTCACAGACCTGGCCGGCGACGTCGCCCAAGCCACTGAAACAGCCCATCGGGAACAGCACGTCCACGTTACCATGCTAGGTCAACTGGGCACAAGCCCTACATCACTTCAGACAATGCCACACGACGACTGCAGTGGTGCCTCGCTCGCCATTCGTGGAAAAACACGAACAGAAGGATAGATGCAGCATCTGAAAATTTAAGTTCAGTACAGACCTACCGGAATCTCGTTAAAGGGTCGCTGCAGTCATAACGGCCAAAGGTGTGCTGTGCTGACTATGTACTGATTTCAGCTAATAAATACCCCTGTTCCTGTTCGGCATAGGTGTTCGAATACTTTTGTCTACATAGTGTATTGTAATGATGCAGGAGAACCATTATTTTCATGAAGCAAACTACAATGGTGCTGAAAATTAAAGCAAGCACCACAGAAACCTAGTTAAGAGAGGATCCCTGACCCGAAATCACACGTAAATGTTACACAAAAAGCCGGTTATGCAAAGCATCAAATGCTGTGGCTAATGAACAACGACACTACAGGAAGCCATGGGACAGAAAAATTTGCATATGCCACACACATGGGCGGATTACGTATATAAGCGATTGGAGTCGATTACGTGGGTAGTTTTGGGGTTTGTACTGTCAGGTGCAATCATATGACGTAATACGTCTCGGAAAGTTTGTTTTGATAATTCATTGCGGAAGGAAGTTATAGAGGGGTCAGAAGCAGATAGTCTCAAGCTGAAGTGGCCAGAGAGTTACATTGTGGATAGATCCGTTGTCTCCCGCCTTTGGAGACAATTTCAGGACATGAGAAACGACGTCGGAGTGTCACTTCTGCTCGACAAGACAGACTATTGGTGTCAACCGCTAGGCGCAATCCAAGCAAAACGGCACGTCAATTCGCCACAGACCTCACAACGGTAACTGGATGGACAATATCCCGACATATGGTATGCAGAAGATCACATAACAGTGGCTCATATGCAAGATGGCCTGTTGTGTTTTCTCTTGAGCTAATCCCACGGAAGAGCTCGTTTCGAACGGTGTCAACGTGTTTATTTCTGTTTGCAACCAGATTTTCGGAGAACACTCTTATGGCGAGAAAGTGGGACACTACATCAGCCGATGAACATTCGGGAACAGGACCATTTCGGAGTTGGAGGAATAATAATTTGGGCCAGAATCTGTATCAACAATCGTTCGTCTCTCCAAGTAATAACCAGGAAAAGCCGTCGAGGTTTGCCTGATATCGCGACGCGATTATGGAATATCATTTTAGTCTTTTTAGAGGTGCAGTAGGTCCGGATTTCCTGTTAATGGACAACGCCCGACAGCGCAGGACTTTGCTGGTCAATGAACATCTCGAAAACGAAAATCCTGCACGCATGGATACGACGGTAAGGTCACGAACGAGATCTTAAATCCGGTTGAGCATGTTTGAGACGCTTTCGGTCAACGAATTGCTACTCTCTCCCCACGTCTTACAGACCTACAAGATTTACGGTGTGCTCTTCTGGAAAAATGGGACTTAGTCCCACAGTCTCTCGTGGACACCCTCATTCAATCCATGTTTCGGCACTATGAAACTTACACTACTATTCGTATGCAATATCGTTTCATGCTTTATTTCACTGATTTTTTCACAAGCCCATAACTTAGGCGCATTTGCATAAATCTTAAGTCTTTTGTGTTCACAAATGCGAAACACGGCATCACACAGCATACGTAAAGTTCCTTTCCATATGTTCATTATTTTGTCAGTTACAGTCTGTTAACTAGGTTTTTGTGATCGCTGCTTTAATTTTGGGCGTCAGGTTATTAGTACATGTACCTTTCGCAGACAAAGCAGAACCCCACGGAAAACTGAATATTTTAATAAAGAAAAAGGGAAGACACTGCTTTGATACTGAAGCAGAACTGAAGAGCTATTGAAAATTATACAGACGTATGAACCTTATTATGACGAAACAACAGACTCATGAACATTCATTTGAAGACGATGCAAAATCATGAATACTATTTTGATTGCGTAGCAGCAGATCCACCTATTCTAATGACGAGCTATGAACATTTTATTGATGACAAAACAGAACCGTGGTGGTGATCAATGTGGAACCGTGAAGGCCATGAACACTTCTTTGTTGGTAAAGCAGAACACTGGATACTGGATTCATTAAATCAGAACAAAACAGAACATCGCTTGCTTAGCTCGAGAACATGCCACGTGTGACATGACCTTCAGTATGTGAAATTCAGCGATAAACTTTCTGTGCATATTTTTAAAATATCATTGCTATATTTAACACGAAGATTCACTTCTTTGTAGCTTATAGTTCCCCGATACAAGGTCAGGAACGCCTCAGAAGTATGACATTGGTCTATCGAGAGGTGTTTTCAACAGTCTCGAGTTTTCAGTAAACCATCTGTTTTCTAATCAGATTGTGATCGGTTACATATCTAACAAAGATATCTGCAAATAACCAGTCACACAAACGGGCAATAATTTTACAAGGCAAGTTCTAATGAGATTTCAAAAATTATATATATATATATATATACTTAAGAGCAAAACTGAAGACTAAGGAAAAAATTTTAGAATTTAAAACGAAGGGTGCAAAATAACCTGAAAATCAAAACGCGCAACGCAGCAGTTTTGAAAGTTCAGAATTCACATTCTATAAAGAAGATACCCCTAAGCAAAAAAATACATATATAATTTTGACTCACACCTAGTACAACATAGAAAAGGTTATGTATCTACCTGTGTGAGTAAAAGGAGAAAAGAAAAAAAAATAAAATAAAACAACTGAATGTAGAAGGTGTCGAGAATACTGAGCCTTGGCTTTATCAAGGACCAGCAAAAACTCTGCATTTTCTCACTTCCACAAAGACCTAGTTGGAAATGGGTTTCTGCAAGGCCATAGATGCAAGTAACATTCCCACCTAAAATAGTTTAAAATATATATATATAAGTCATGTCCTCCGTAGAGTAGCATGACCTAGCACTAGTTAACAATTTCGCTTGCATCCATTAACCTTCATGGCCCGACCCATGCTCTTCATCTGTTACTATTAAACAGAGAGAAGAAGATTAAAGAGAACTCAAGCTGTGAGAGTGACATAATAAATAGAAATGATTTTCAGCTATAACGAAATTCCAAGTTCGTTTGAGAGAGAATTTAAACCTGAAAAACAAATTTTACATTGCAATTAAAAAAGGAAATGTTAATTTATAACGAACAGATTTTTGAAAGAAAACTTGAGTCTAAAACCCCTACTCTACAACTTATGACAGCACGAAAACGAGAATAAGTTAAAGATAATAATTAACTAAAGAAAACTTTGTGAAAGTTATATACCTTAAACAGTTAGTTGCAATATGTACAAAGTATTTCAGCAGTGCTTTAAGTGCATAATTAATTAGTTATTAAGAACTTAACTACTTTGAAAAAACAGCGCATAGACAGCGCATAGAAAAGGAACAAGCTTAGCCATCTTCTGTTCCTAGGTACCCCAAAAGACGCTCAAAGTTACAAAGAAAAGTAAGAGTTAAAACCCGCATAAATGTTAACAGACAAACCAATGCTTAAAAGCTGAAAAGCTAAAAAACGACAGAGAAAAGGTACATGAAGTACAAACATTGAACTTATAAAACCTAGAACCCAAAAACAAGGAAGAGAGCTTACCTCTTGTGTTACAAAAACTTTTCTCCTCACAAGAGGAGAACATGGCTGACCTCTTCTGCCACTCCCTAGACGCTGGGGGGCAGTGAGGGTGGGGCTGATGGCCTCCTCATACAGCAAGAAACCAACGCGCGGAGATTTTAACCAGAGAAAAAAATATATAAACTTAAGACTGTGGATCTGTATGATCAGAATGAGCAGAATTAACTCTCCAGAATACATGAGAAATATTATAAAATACACGAGCAGTTTATTTAATAATCTTTGCATGTATTAAATCACCTTAGTGAGCTTCTATAGATTAATCAGAATCTTATTAATTTTAATGTTGGTTTTACTATTTTTAGTATAGCTATCCTAGTGATGAATAACTAGTTTTCTTTTTTATTTGTTTTTATTTTCTTTTATAAACAGATTTTTAAGCTTTTTTTTGTGATTTTGTTTATATTATTTAATTTTTGTTTTAATAGGACCGTCATATCCATAGCACTAAGGTTCCTTTAGGTAGTTAATAGGCATCCTCTAGCCAACTTCCTTACGGCTTTGATTGGTCAGAATCATATTATTAACTGTGTAGAAAATTAAAGCAGATCTGCCAACCTTACTCTATTATTCAGAATAATTTTTTCTTAAAGTTCTTTTGATGAAAGAAGAAGGAATTTCGTTCTCTAGAAAACTTTCTAATAGTATATTAATGTGGTAATTGAAGTCCAAATTGTTGCTGCAAATTCTTGAAATTCTTAGGACCTGAGAAATTAGTACATTCTCAATTACTTTGGTTGAAATGTTATTATTCCAGTGTAGATATTTAATTACTTTGAAAGGAAAATTAACTCTTTTATCAAAGAGGCTAATAGATGGGTTATATATATATATATATATATATATATATATATATATATATATATATATATATCTGCACACGATAATATTTTAAGAGTAACTAGACAGCTGCCTTTACATCACGATTTGGTATCACATTTTTTACGCAACGAAAAATGGCAAATTGTTCTAAAGAAAATCCGGAAGACGAACGCTGCGGTTGCTTCCAATCCATTAATCAATTTGATAGATGATAAACAACATACGCTATATGATCAAAAGTATCCGGACACCACTATTTGAGCAGCGGATTTGCCCATATACGTCACAGACATGGCCCATACAGACAGGTATAACAAGACGCACGTGGTCTGGCAATCATCATTGACCAGCATGAACAGTACAATGGGCCGTACATCACAGCTCAGTGTCTTTCAACGTGGTACGGTCATATGCTGTCATCTCAACAAATCAGTTTGGGAAATTTCTTCGGGTTTCATTTTGAAATTTTCTGTCCTGCTGCAGCTGCCCTGATCAACTTTATGTGATATCATTGTGAAGTGGAAATTCCTAGGAGCAACAACAGCGCAGTTGCGACCTGGTAGGTCATGCTAACTGACAGAGCGGGGGTTATGCTACGGAAAGTAGTGTTATACAATGACATTTTTCCCGACAGTGTATTTAATCTCTACCGAAAACTGGAGGAAGTCACCCAATGGTCAAGAGAGCCGGCTTCTGAATTTTCGTATTTCTAGATTCGAGTTCGAATTTGAGGGTAAGACATGGTGGTGTGCTCGTCTTTTCTGCGCCGGCTCTTTTTCTTCCCTGGAATCAGTGTTGTCCCTACATTTTCCTTAGATGCTCACGGGTGTTGTTAAACCCTGAAAAAAAAACAAAAAACTGGGGGATTGTTTTGAAATCCGAACAGAATTATACTCCTAAAATGTACTCATCGTTGTGAACATGGGCACAATTTGAATCTTGTTCTGGGAACTTCATAGCCCAAACACAACTGAGCACTTCCGAGATGCCGAATTAAAATTCAAACTTAAAAGTTCAATTAAATTCCGGATAAAAGCTCAGTTACACGGCCAGCCTTAGAATCAATACACATTCAGATTTGCACGGGTTACAGCCTAAAATGATGGAAACGCACACAATGTAGTTATTCGCATCCAATATAATTCACTATACCTAAATTACGCCAATAATTCACATGAAGAATACCTTTTTTTATATATAAACTTTTTTATGCCTTATCTCTTTGTCTGGGGACATGTACAAAGTCACGTCATAATGCCAAAAGTAACCACTGTCCCACACAAAGGACGAGACCACTCGCAAGAGTTCAACATGCTGGTGGTATCATTCACTTCTTTTATTCAGTGCGATTTTTCATTGAAAGTCATTTTTCGCAGGGTGTTTGTAGATGGCAGTAGAGGAAATACAGCACAAAGTTTCTATGCTGTGGGTTCAAAATCGTTGACAGATCATGCAACTTAAATTCAACTGTTCCCATTCAGCTGCATTTGTGTTAAACGTCAGTCAGGTCCAACCCATTCTTTCAGGTCATATTTAATTGCCTCTACACTAGTGGCCAAAATTGTGGAAACCTTTTGGCAAATTTGTGTTTCTGAGGTTTGATGTCTCATAACATCAGTTTTTTTTAATAATACCATAAAATTATATATCACTAGAAAGATAATTTAATGCAGAATGGAATGCAGCACACTTTATTAAAAAAATTGCATTTTCAAAGAAGTTATACACAGATAACCATGATAAAGCGTACAAGTATTTCATAACTACTCACCATTTCTGTTAGTACTTAGTCGGGAAAACTTTTGCCGCAATTACAGCCTTACAACGGCACCCCATGGAGTGAACCAAGCGTTCTAGTTCATCAGGTGCTATAATGTGAAACCAAGATTGTTTGACTGCTTCATCAATTGTACTTTATTCCTTGGTTGCTTCTGACTAGCAAGTTTCTTTAACCGGGTCCACAAATTTTCTATTGGATTCAGGTCAGGGCTGTTACCTGGCCATTCTAGCAGAGTAATATGATTTTCCTGAAACCACTTTTTGCACACAGCATCAACATGACAAGGAGCTAAATCCTGTTGAAATATATAGGCTTTATTAACCTGGAAAAGATCACGTGCCGGAAGCTTAAGTTTCGGCTCAAGTATATCAGTGATGTATTTCTTGCCATTTAAAGTACTATTAATCAGACAAATTCTGCCCACACCTTTTGCTGTCATACAACCCCAGATCATAACGCTAACTAGACGCTTCATGGTAGCCGCAATTGATTCAGGCAGCATCTTCTCTATTTCTCTCTTCTTACATACTTTATGCCATCACAACCAAATATGGATACTCTGGTCTTATTACTCCACATGATTCTGTCCCATTGTTCCTCAGACTAATTAACATGGGTTTTAGTCCATTCTAATCTCTTTCTTCTTTGTTTGGGAGATAGAAATGGCTTTTTCCTTGGAATTCTATTAGAATTTTAACTTAAGTCTTTGAGACTGTGTTAACAGTCCCAGCACTCATTTTCAAACCACATTGAAACAATTCATTTTTAATAGACTCAGATGATTTTTTTTTCTGTCACTTAAACACAGTCTTTTAATTCATCAATGATCACATGCTGTTGTGCATCTTTTCTTGCCTTTACCAGTTTGGCTTTGAATTGACTGAGCCTGCTGATACTTTTAGAACAGTTTAGAAATATCTCATTTGGTTAGATTTCCACCTACCTTTTTTATGATTTCCTCATACGAGTAGCCTTCTTCACGTAAAGTTAGTATCTTACATCGCTTTCTTGGTGACCAGTCAACCTTTTTCACTGTCATCTTACTAAGTTATCATGGAACAAAAAAAAATACGTGAAAAAAACCAGTGGGCAACTTCATGACACTCACACAACTGAATATGAGTTCTATTATTCGCTCTGATACCAGGAAATGAGAGCTGACACACTAACACCTTATTGGTTCCATGCTGTGTCATAACACCTGATTGGCTATCAGAACAATCAGTCTTATTGGTCAGTTTTGAGTTGAGGAAATCCACTTCTTGTTACATAAGGCAGTTGTGTTTTCTTTTTTTCTTGTTTTTTTTTTTATTTGGCTATAACTTTTGATAGACTAAAGATAATTCAACACAGTTTTTTGCATTACATTCTGCACTGAAATATTTTTCTTATGATATAGAATTGTGTGGTATTATTCTAAAAAAGATTGATGTTATGAGTCACCAAACCTTAGAAATACAAATGTTCCTAAAGGTTACCAGTCTATATCTCCGTTTACCTTATTCAAGTTTGGTTGGCAATCTTTTAATAAATCCTGCAAGGTTCGGTCTAAATTTAAAACGCCAGATGGAATTTCATGTCACAAGGCCTGAAAAGAAGTTGTTTATTGAGTATGAAAAATAAACATTAAGAATTTGCATTTGTGTGAATTTTCATTTCTCTGCAACATCCACTGTGTGTATGTGCGTGCGTGTTAGATTCAAATTAATTCAAAAATATGGCTCAATTAAGGTCTTTGACTTACATCAGTTCTATCTATTCTGGAAAATCAAGTGGAAAGAAGGCACTAGTTATCTGCTTTGTATAGAAGGGATAATTTAAAAGTCCACATAAAACAAACCAGCCATGGCTTTTAATTGGCCAGAAGCAAATTTGTTGGCTGGCTACAAGTTGGGTACACTATGGAATTGCCTCTTTTTTTCCCTATCCCCATTCTAAGCCCTACCCCCGGAAAGTTCTTTTTGTAGGATATTCCTTTTTATCGAGCACTCGGGTGTTTGAAAAAGAAATTTACATTCTTTTCAAAAGAAAAAAGAAAAAAAAAAAAAAAGGAACTCCAGCATGTACTCATCCTACGCGACATCCACTTATAACGCTTTGTCGTCTTTTTCGACGAAAGTGGTGTTATTCAGTAGAATATAACTCACCCCCCCCTATTTGTTCTGAATAAAAACCTTTCTGCAAAGGAAATATATTTATTCAGTAGAATATATGAATCTTTATTTTGATTTAAACACCGGGAAACAAGAATTGGCCGGTATCCCCCTCCCCCGTTTCTTACCACACTAAAAGAAAATGTCCATACTTTCTTTGCAGCGCAATATCGATGCACGTGTGCGCGACGAGCTTCGTATTAAAATTCCTATAATTTGGCGTGCGAATTATTAAGTATTGAAGAATGCTTCATCTGTTACTGTTTTTCTCAGTGTTATACATTGATAATTCTATTATAGTACAATACTGAGAAAAAGTTTTTAAAGTTTAAGACTCTGGAAAAGTCAATTGACTTTAGCACAATTAAATTCTTTGTCTTTCGCAGTGTGTTAATATTTCTACCAGTCGATATAACATTACTGCCTTTCTAAAATGTGCCTCGACGCAGCAGATTTTTTTTTTTCATGAGGTTGAACGACCTCCGAGAGCATCTACAAATACTACAAGGAGACAACGGTCGCTGGTTATCAACCAACGACGGCGTACAGTTTAGTTCCGGTGCAAGCTTATGTTTCCGCAAGCGTCGGCGTATACTAGTGCCTGTTGAAGGGTGGCAATTTTGTTTGCTATTCTGCTAAGAGTTCTCTCTTCCCTAGCACTAGCACCCCTACATCATGGCTGTTAGCAATGACGAATAAGACGAATAAGTGAGTTACATCACTTGACAGTGTGCTGTATCATTAATATGATAACCGCAATGTTTGTTGTATTTTCCCAGCAAAGGTGTGTACACATGGGAATTAAGCACACGTTTCATACATTAATAAAAAGCAAGCCTGTGTTCTGCACAACAATTAACGTATTGCTAATTAAATGCACAAATGGCCACGATGCATGTAAGTGGCTTTGCTTACAAATACATCCCTGAGCACGTAACACCACTAATGGATTATTATCGCGTTACACCTACATTGTGCAGTACATATATGACTTATAAATTGATATTTCGTTTTTGTCACACAATTTTCCTTAAAAGGGAATCCCCCTCCTTCCCCCAATATATATAATTGCTGCCGAATGAGAAAAAGCGGGCTTACATATTAAACTGATGTTCGTTCCTGGTATGAAGCGCACGGCTTCTGCAGGTAACCAGGATTCAGGGTAATTTCTTTTGCAGGCAGGCACATTAAAATTCAGTTTTGACGGGCGTACCAAGGCAGTGCGTGTGTCTATATGTACACGCACCAAGAAGACAGTTGCTGTGGTAGCGGCGTCATCATTGGCAGAGCACCTCTTATTACATTTTATCAATTTTGAACAACGATGCTGCAAAAGGAAAGAAGACGACAGGGAGGGGAGCCAAAAGAGACAAACAACAGCGAACGAAGCCCGTATGGCCGCGGAATTAAACCTCGCTATGTCGCCATGGCAACAGTTGTTAACCCAGTCTCCTAGCAACTTCAGATAAATCCTCTTATCTTTACGCAGCAGGAATGTGCATTTTTTACGCTACAGAGCGAGAGGCCTTGCGTGGATGCCGGATGCAAGCGATGTGAGAGCATGAGATGCTGCTGCATGCTGCTTTTGTCTCTTTCTTTCATTTCTTCTTGTGAGATAACGCTCTGGGCTACAAAGAACGGGACGGGATGGAAGACAGACAGGCCGGAAAGGTGCCGCAACCCAGGAGCCTGAAAAATTACCGCATTAGGAAGTCGTTCACGGTAAAATATTTTATTTCTTGCCAACCGCCGCTGTTGCAGAGAAGAATCGCAAAAGCGTGTACGGCAAAGAGGCTCTTTTCCTTCAAGATGTACTAAAACACCCGGCCTCACCGCCGGCTCAGTACAAGAGTGAAAGGAGCGCTACTCCATGATTAATTATGCAGCCGTCGTTCTTTACGTTTCATTATTCAAATTTCGAAATGCGACGCAGTGAATTATTAAATACGTAAATGCGGGATTATTAAGCACGTAAATCCAACAACAGAGAGAGAGAGAGAGAGAGAGAGAGAAAGAGAGAGCTGAAGAGTTCTCGACAATAACAACAAGAGACGGAAAGTGGCTAATAAACGGAGATTGTTTCTTCGATTCATCTGGAATGGAATGCGTGCTCCTTTTGTTCGCAGTTTCTTTTTGAATCTTATTTGCATACTGAAACTTTTTCTGTTAAAATATTCAGAATTAAAGACTAAGTTCGCAAATGAATTGCAGTATTTCCTTTTCGTCAGTTTCACTCCTCAACATTCCCAACACAGAATATTCCGAGAAGTAATGATAATGCTTAAAGACATGCGTGCGTGTTTCACTGGGAACAACACCCAGGGGGAAACGCCGCCCCTATATCAAAACAAAAATTCAAATCAAAACCTTATTCTATTCCACTTAACTGGAACACACTACTGTTCTAATTCCTGCGCTTACAATATTTTCCCACATAAAGTTAATTCGTAATTCAGACAGCGACATCGTCAAATTCTTTTCACTCTAATAAATAAAGCCCATGTTAAATTAAAAAAAAAAAAAAGTACCCATCTCTACCTATCCATCCATCAGCTAATTTTTTTTTACACTAGCGGTTCTTGAACTAAAACAGAAATAATCAGACAGAAGCTGTTCAAGAAAAAAAAAGTACTGCTAATAAGCAGCGTAGTGTGAAGATTAGCGTCTCCCTCCCCCACCCCCAAATATTTTCAAGGCATCCTTGCATGAAAAACATTTGACCCCCCCCCCCCACACACACAATCAACGATAACGCCTTGTTCCTAGACGAAACGTGTCTATACCAGCATGGTCTTGTTTCTCGGGCCTTGTCTGAAACCTCTGCTCTTTTTAACTGTTATTCTTATAATCATACTTTTGATACTACCCTTATCCTCACATTCCTAATCCTATCCATTCTGGTGACGCAACACCATACATCCATCTCAGCATCTTCATTTCAACAAAACTTCGCTTATTCTTTGAAAACTTGGTCACTCATCTGATAGGTATGTTGCATGAGCTCTTGATCCCGCAAAGCACTGATGAAGAGCTTGATTCACAAGCAACGCGAAGATTAACGGCCAGTTAGGTGTGTGGGGGTTACATAGGAAAAATCCTGCAATTAGGTTAGGAAAAATTCAAGGCATATGACACTACCATTTACTGAGAGTCCACGATAGCTAGTCAATAATATCAGCGTTCCCAAAAATCAGTTCGCCATTAGCATAATTCAGTTACCCTTTTTAAATACGTGTTGCAAAAGATACGTAAGATTACAACAAAGAAAAATTCAGGACATCTAAAATGGAAATCGGTACAGTGGAAACCAGTTACAAATTCAACAACAAAAACTTACGGCATTAAAATGTACAGGCGCTTCGTTTCTAAACATACTACACTATCTACCAACAAGTAATTGGACACCTGTGATAGCAAAGGAAAACGAAGTTTATTCACTTTCAATAGTTGCTGGAGCCTCCACGAGCGGCGATTACAGCTGCCACCCTCCGGGGCATACTCTCAACCAGGCGTTGTACGACGGCTAGCGGTATTTTTTTCCACTGGGCTTGGAGAAGACAGGTCAGTTCCTTCACCGATTTCGGACGGTGGGGGCACCCCTTAAGTCGACGCTCCAACTCTTCCCAGAGGTGCTCGATAGGGTTAAGGTCCGGGCTCTGCGCAGGCCAGTCCATTCGATTAACCCCATTGTCACCATACCAAGCCATGGTGGACCTCGCAACATGACAGGTGGTACTGTCATCCTGAAAGTAACATGGGTCCACCCCGTAAAACTGCCACAACGTAGGAAGCGCATGGTCATCCAAAATGGTGCAGTAGGTCTCGGCGTTGAGTCTACCAGGAATTGCGACCAAGGGTCCCGTGCCATACCAGGAGAAACACCCCCATAGCATAATTCCACCGCCGCCGAACTTCACAGTTGGCACAATACATTCCGGCATGAGGCGTTCTCCAGGCAGACGCCAAACCCAGACCTTGCCATCCGAAACGGTAGAGGGTGAACCTTGATTCTTCGCTCCAGAGAACCTGTTTCCACTGTTCAACAGTCCACTGTCGACGTTCTTTGCACCACGTTAGCCGAGCAGCGCTGTTGGACTTTGTGATCAAAGGTTTGTGGGCGGCAGCACGTCCATTATAACCGAGCAGATGCGTTTCCTTACGGATGGTATTCATTGAAAGAACACTCCCGGATGCCTGTTGAAACTCCTCGCGGATGTGGCCTATCGATTTGGTGCGGTTCTTCCGAATTTCTCTGGCCAACAACCTCTTAACTCCCAGTATTGTGGGTCTGCCGGGTCGGGGCACATTCCGACAGTCACCTCTCATCTTCCACTTGCCAATCACGTAGGCCACTGTCGATTTTGGGTACTTCAACTCGCTGAATATGTCACGAATGGATCGGCCATTTCTGTGATACTCGACGATTACACCTTTCTCGAAATCAGAGAGCTCCGAACTGCGTGGCATCTTGCATGCGACTGGTTGCGTTGTTGCGTATCAGGACCGCAGATATCGTCGATTGCAGGGGTGTCCAATTACTTGTAGGTAGATAGTGTATCTACATACATGAGGCCGACGGAGGGGAAAAAAATGGCTGAACGTTTTAACTGGGTGAAAAATCAAAACGCGCTGCAAGAATGCGGACTACTTTCCGTTTGTCTTTTGTTGACTCTGCAAGCTTCATAGCATCCACTGCTTCATTTTTCTTTCTGCTGATATCTTTCTCTTCTTATTTCTTCATTGTCGCCTTTCCTTCCTTTATTTCTTTATGCCCTCTGATGACAATAATTTCATTCATCATGCTGAAAGAACTTTTAGCTTGAGGACTATGATGCAACTATTTCAGCTGAATGGTAACGTTGAGAATGTGAATGCTTTTGAACACCATGCATCAATTCTTACAAATTTTCTGACTTCGTCATTTCAGTTTTCGAAATTTTCCCCTTGCCTTACCAAGCTTAAATGCAAACACTTGTGGGGAGAAAGAAAACGCAGGAGAGTGGAAACTCCGCAAGGAGAAAATTACGATTACGAGAGAAATTATTGCTCCGTTCGACTTCTGTTTCTATTTTCAAGCTGAAATACAAATATTTGTGTGTGTGTGTGTGTGGTGGGGGGGGGGGTGATATTTAACAACAATACTGGGAAGACGGAACACCGCGAGAGAAACAATTACGATTATGGAAAAAAAAAATACTCCATGGATCCTTCCGTTTCCGAAAGTTCAATAAAGATGGAATTCCACCTTCCCATCCCAGCAACCCTTAATTTTTTTCTGTTCAGTTGTGCATCGATCTGGTGAATCACCAAAATGAAAACGAAAAAGGTGGAAATTGTCAAATTCGCGGAAGAATCTTATGCCTGAAGATTACACGGAAATTTTCGCGCCGTCTAATTTCCGTTTTCGCAGATTGCTGTTTACAGTTTCAAGCTGAAATATAAATATTTATAAAATAAAATTATATTTAACAAAAATGCTGGTTAGGGGCAACATCGCGAGGAAAAACAAAAACAAACAACAACAACAACAACAACAAAAACGATTGCGGGAAAAATGTTCACTCCGTTTCATTTCAGTTTTCGAAAGTTTTGAAAGACGAAATACAGTCCCCAGACCGAAAACGATCCCTCCCTACCATCACTAATATCCCCAAAATTTATCCTCAGCTTTGCATCGATCTCGAACTGACCCAAATGGTTGTACAGGACATGAAATGCGCTTTGTATTGATTAATTTTGTCTATAAATTTCTTTTAATAAAACACAGAAAATCTCACACTTCATGACGTTCACCCACTTGTAGTGCGAACGTTCTTTTTGGCTTCATGAAAGGAAAACTACATAAGTAATAAAGAAAAAAATATACATGACCCCCGCTAGACAACTGGCACAAGTTTGTCGTAGGTCACTACTCACCATGTGGTGAAGCAATGTATGTGTATTACATACAGTACATTCTTTCAATGTTGCAGGCATATTTCACGCCCAAAACTGCTTGACCTTAGGCTCGCAAAAGAAATGTTGCTAAAGAATAGGCTCGCAAAAGAAATGTTGCTCACACTGTCAGAGAAAACACAACGAAAATGCTATCTTTGAGACAAAACAGAAAGAAAGGAGAAAGTGCACGACGACAAACTACATACCGGTAGTCAAGTAACGTTATACACGTGACAAAACAATGATAAGATGGTTGACACTTCAAGCAAACGGAGGTCAACAGCAAAAATGGAAACTTCGTGTAGCACTGAACCGTGTACAGGATACATAAAGTCGCGCAAATGCCGCCGCATAGGCGAACGGAGGCTACAGACCTTGTGTGACCCCATGGGATCGGTATAAGTGACAATGGCAGATATGATCAGCTAGACGTCGAAGTCCTGGACAGCGTAAAAAAGAATTCAACGCCCAGAACTCCAAAACTTCGGCAGACTGCTTAAAAATGTCAGCTGCGAAGCCTGACAGCATCAATAGCATAATAAAAATTGAGGGTTAACAGGCGATTTTAGGCAGCTCACTAGAAAGGGCGAAATATCAAGGAGTATTTTATTTGTTGAAAGTGCATTGCCCTGGGATGCTATCTGAGGTGATAAGCACGAATGACGCTAACTGCATCAAACAGGATAATTGCGCCACAACAGGTTTCCTTGTATACGCAGCACTGGTGGGTTGTTTTAATCAGCTGCAACTGTACCTTTTTCGGTGTTATAATTACGCAAGTATACAGGGCGATCGAGTTTCATTGGGGCGAATGTAGCATCTGTGTGGGCATATTAAAAACAACTTCCCGATTAAAAAATAAATAAACTTGGCATTATTTCTTCTGTCCTAGTGGGATGACCAAGCGTTGCTCATGCGTTCATTATGCACCCCCCCCCACAAAAATTCCGTACAGATCGAATAGTAAAAATGTTATAGGTAAACAATGCAAAATATGTAACTACGAGGAAGAACAAAGCAACTTCCATGTACTCGTGGTATGTTAACGTAGCGATAACGTACTGTGCTCATACAATAAGGTTTCTCCCGCTGGCAGAAACAAGAGTAGTCTAACCCACTGACAACTGAAAGCACAGTTTTCCTAGGTGGCAACTATTTGGTAGGCCACGTGTATTCTTTTTTTTTTTTTTTTTTTTTTGATTGGAGGTTTTACGACCACCGTGAGCAACTCAATGGGCTATAAGCAGTCGCCCGTCCCTAATTTAGGGTCACTGGTTCCAGGGAAGGGAGAGAGCCAGTGCCGTAAGACAAACACAACATCCATGCCTGACCGGGATTCGAACCCGGACCCCTTACGGACGAATGATCAGTGGCCAACGCCTTAGACCACTGCGCCACCGGGGCGGCCACGTGTATTCTTGAATAAGGTGGTAGATAAAAACTTTGAACTTGAACATCCGCAGTGAAACGCACTAATGCTCTATTCACACAAATGAGAGAACCTCTGCGTGAATCCTAAGTCGACCACTGAAAATGCTGATCAGGAAACGGAAACGTTACGGCAGTACAAGCGTCGAACATAAAGATGCATATACTCACGTAACCGGGAGGTGAGGAGTAAGTCAGTACCTAATAAGTTTAATCGTGATAACTGGGTATGAGATCTGTACAGACACATTACGAACACAGCTCTAAAACATCATCAGTAACCACAGCGGAGCGGTGACGCACAATGCCAAGCAGAGTAATTTATACATAAAGTGGAAAAAAACGGTTCCGTGGAGTGACGAATCACATTGCACCTTACTCCGATGATATGCATAGGTGTGGACGATGGATGGAAAACGTCTGCCGCCGAAGAGCACTGTGGCAACAATTAAGTTCGGAAGGGGTGTTCCGATGGTGTGGAGCTGTATCTCATGTAAGGTCATCAAACACTTTGGTGGTTTGTACGGAACACTAAAACTGTCAAATGCTGCTCTTTCTACATACACTGAGTGGCCAAAATATTATGACCACCAGACCAGGTTATGCAAAGTCGCTATCCCGCAGTTGCTGCTGAACTGGTCTAACAAAGGAACGCTGGTCATGCAGAGACTAATGAAGTGCATTGCGCAAGAAATAATGGGTAAAAGACGCGATCTGATGAACTTTGAACGATCGTGGGTGCTCGAAGCATTGATGCGAGCATTAGCAAAACTTGTGAAATGTTCCAGAGCAGTAGTTGTTAAAGTTTACAGAGAGTGGACCACCAGTCAAAAAACCGGGTCTGAGCGCAAGGCGTGTGGTCGTCAACGGCTACCGGATGTCCGAGCTGAGCGGAGAGTAGGCAGACTTAGTCCTACAGACGCGCAACGCTTAGTCAGATTAGAGATAAATAATCTGAATCAGGGACAAAATCCAATGGCCTCTCAACGTACAGTTGGCCGCACATTACATCGTATGGGCAACAGAAGCAGACGGCCTGTCCGTAAAGACATTGCTATCAGCAGGGAACAAGAAGAAACGCCTCCAGCTCGCTCTGGAACACAAGAGTTGGACAGTAGATGAGTGGAAAAGGGTAATGTGGTCCGATGAATTACGTTTTCAAATACACCATGCAGGTCGAAGAGTGAGGATATGGAAACAGCAGCACGAAAACATGGAACCACCTTGCATTGTCACTACTCTTTAAGCTGGCGGAGGCAACGTTATGGTCTGTTTTCGTGGGAGTGTTTGGGGACATTGATTTGTGTGAAGCAACGTCTGACCGCCCAAAGGTATTTAAATACCGTTGGCGAGTAGTCCACCCAGTTATGTTGATGGTTTATCCCAATGTAAATAGATGCTTCCAACAGGACAATACACCATGTCGGAATGCTCACATTGTACGCGAATGATTTGAGGATCATCACGGAGACTTTTTCCTGTTGCATTGGCATCTTCAATCACCGGATCTCAGTTCAATTTGTGGGACGAAGTCGAAAAGGGCAACAGACAGCTGGATCCGCTACCATCTAATCTTCAAGAGCTAGAGGGTGCAATTCATCGCATTTGAGCTAATATACCCCAAGCCACTTACCGACATTTAATAGATTCCATACCAAGACTAATTCAAGTAGTATTAATGGCAGAAGGTGGCTGAACAATGTATTAACCAGATGATCATAATAATTTGGCCACTCAGTGTGTGTGTGTGTGTGTGTGTGTGTTTTGTTTGCCACTCTCTTCTAGACTATTTACGGTAAAATCAAAATAACGAAGACGCCAATATCATGATTCGGCACTATCGCCAGCAGTCATGCATTCTGCAGATGTTGGCATTAGTAATCCAGGATGAAGTTTCGCAGTGCATCACAAGTGGGAGAAACGCGCCAATACGAACTGATCACCGTTAAACAACTAAAATACTTGACTGGATTAGACGGGGTAAGAAAAGCCCAGAAGAAGACCATGGGGAAGATGGGCGGATAAAACTTGAAAGCATGTCGGAGTGACATCTAGGAGACTGGCTCGAGAGAAAGCTGTGGTAGAGACTTGATCCAACAGTAGATAGATGATTGCAGATGCGAAGTGAGCATGAGAGATATTCGTAGTCATGGCATTGCTTTCCTCTGAGGTGCTAATAAAGTGTATTTAATCATTACTGTTTTTATTTAATGTTATACACGTGAAGACAAAGCTGAACTTTCTACAATGGAAACCTATTTTAAAATGCAAATATTAATACAAGTGTACAACATGTTCCGTAATTTTAGTTGTGAATTTTGCAATGAATTGTGGAACAGTATCTAAGAAATACATTAATTTTGGGAGTCGAAGGTCACAATTATGTATGCTTAGTTTTTGTTTAGATTGATAGCGCTTTCTTTCTTTTTTTTTTCTCTCTCTCGTATCGTTTGAAACTAGATGTTTCAATGAAGGGAAGATATCTGATTATTGGAACAATGCTACAGTGATTCTGCTACATAAAAAAGGTGACGTTGAGGATCTCAAGGACTACACACCGACTCATCGGCCTCCTATCAGTGGTTTCTAAAATCGTCACTAAGGTTCTTTCACATCGCTTGATGGTAACACTGGACATGGCTCAACCAAGAGAACAAGCTGGATTCAGGAGTGCCTACAGCAGCTATAAATCATACCCATGCGCTGAGGATCACAAATTGAAAGGAGGGAATACGAATCCCACTATGTTTGGCTTTTATTGGTTATGAAAAGGCCTTTGATTCCGTAAAACATCAGCTGTTGAAATTAAGTCTTTGAAATCCTGCGGTATTGAAGATCCATAAATTAACATTATTAATACCATCTATGAAAATGCAAAGGTTCGGTTATTTCAAAATACAGCCCAAATAATATTGGAACGGGAGTTAGACAAGGTGACACCATATCTATCAAACACTTTCATGCCACATTGCAGAATGTCTTGCAGTCGCTGGATTGGGAAGACAAGGCGATAAAGATTAATGGAAATTAATTCACCGTCGTCTTGCTGATTAGTCATTTCTGCAACTATCCCTTTAGGACTGCAGAGTCTGATCCGGGAACTTCCTGAGGACTAATAAGCGGAATTAAAAATGAACTTTCAGAAAGCAAAACTGATGTACAATGTGTTTTTTTTTTTTTTTTTTTTGCAAGAAATAAATATTTAGCGATTGATGGGGAAAATCTAGGTGTAACTGATACCTACATTTACCTTAGGCAACAGATATCAAAGAGACTGCCATATTGATGAATGATGAAGAAATTAATCGGCGTATAAAACTTGATTGGAAAGCATTTAAAAGAAACAGTACAATTTTCAAATGCAATACACCATTACGTCTTAAAAGAAAAGTGTTTAATCAAGGCACATCCTTCCAGTTCTTACGCATGCGGCAGAGACATGGACATTATTAACTAAAAACGACATACAGAGGCTACAGCAACTGAAAGAAGAATGGAGAGGTGCATGCTTGGTGTAACCAGGAAAGATAAGACTCGTGGATCAAGAAAATGACAAGCGCGGAAGACATCAGGATCAACATAAAAGCCCTGAAATGGCAATGGGCTAGACATATTGCTAGAAGAATGGACAACCGATAGACAGCTGAAATATTAAGACTGGATACGTAAGGACAGAAAAGAACCATGTGGGAGAGGAGTGGATAAAATTCAAAAGCATGCCGGAGTGAAATGGGGAAGACTGGCTCAAGACAGACAGTTATGGAAGACACTTGGGTGACTTTCATTCAGCATTGGATTGCTTGACGATGATGATCTTTTGAAAAAATGTGCTGGTGCCTGAAAATTTGGAGTTTTGTCTGCCCCTACATACATACACACAGAGGGCTACAAGGAAAGTCCTTGATCAGGCTAATATCTCACGAACTATGGCAGTTAGCGATATACTTGTGCAGTTGTATAGGAAGCCCCCTATGGCGCACACAATAACACCACGAGGGATCCCCTTGACCTCCTTTTTGAGGGGCCTATCGCTGCCCTCCCCCTTGCAGCCAGGGCAAAAAAAGTCAATTACAAACTTGTTCAAAGAGGCAAAAATAGTACGCTTTTGTCCCATAATAAAAAATGCAAGGGGACCGGCAATGTGGCCCCAAGAAAATCGCAACATCCGGAAGCAACAATCGAGTATTTAGACAAAGCTACAAGATGTGAATGCATAGTACTGTAGAGATTTTATTAGTTTAGAAAATACAATTTACATGTTTGCATACTCAAAATGTTGCTCTTCAGCAACGATGTACGCCTACAAGCGTTCTACGAGCTGACCGTGCATGCGTTGCAGCATATCT
Organism: Macrothele yani; assembly: GCA_039090855.1. Taxonomy (NCBI): domain Eukaryota; kingdom Metazoa; phylum Arthropoda; class Arachnida; order Araneae; family Macrothelidae; genus Macrothele; species Macrothele yani. Next base: position 95,994,454 of record CM076992.1, on the reverse strand, counting down.
TCATCAATAGAGGCACAGGCGGATGCTATACGCTGTTGCAGATCTGCAACATTTAGCGATGGTGTTGCATACACCTGTGATTTAAGATGGCCCCAAAGGAAAATGTCCAGAGGGCTAAGGTCTGGTGAGCGTAGAAGCCATGCTACGGGACCTCCTGGTCCTATCAATCTCCGGTCAAACACATCGTTAGCCATCTTGATACGTGTGCACTCCTATGTAGAGGTGCCCTGTCGACCTGGTATTACATGTTCAATACAGGTTGTAATGGTACATTGTCCAAGAAATCCGTTACATCCGTTTTAAGGAGATGTAAATATCGTTCACCATTTAGAGTTACGTTGTACAAAAAGGTCTTACAAGCTGGTCCCCCCCGCCCAAATGCCACACCAAACGTTGGTGAACCACCTCACTTGATGGTGTGTGTCTCTCGCCCAATAGGGATTTTCTTCTGCCCAGTAGTGTACATTATGCGTATCCACAACGCCATCTCGTGAGAAGCGTGACTCATCTGTCCATAAAATGTTTGACAAACTCTTCTGGGTCTTCTTCTAAGGCATTCAACATGACATTACAAAAATCAAGTCTTTTCTCCGCATCTCCAGGCTACAGTGCCTGCTAAAAAACAAATATGGATGCATATGGTTCCTGTGCAAAATTTGTAGTATACGCTGTTGGCTTAATCCACTTTCCCGGGCAACTTCATCTGTGCTGCTGTGGGGATGTGCAAATACATACGCCAGAATATCCGTATCGTCCCACTTTGGCCTGCCTGTACGTGAGCGGTGGCTGACACTACCCGGACACAGCGACTCAGATAGCCTTCCGCTTTTTTCGCATTTGGAGAGTCCCCTTCCATCTTTTGTTATGGGAAAAAAATATTTATGTACTATTTTTGCCTCGCTGAACAAGTTTGTAATTGACTTTTTTTACCCTTTCTGCAAAGAGGGGAGCGATAGCCCCCCCCCCAAAAAAACAAGGGGGCGAGGGGATCTCTCGTGGTGTTATTGTGTGCGCCATAGGGGGTTTCCTATACAACCGCACAAGAAGTAAATAGCTAACTGCCATAGTTCGTGAGATATTGGCCTGATCACGAACTTCCGTTGTAACCCTGTATAGGACTGACACCCATTTCCAATCTATCATTCAATAGTGGAAAGCTTGCCCAGGAGGAGAGAGTCGACACCCTAATAAAGTGAAGGGTCAGTGACATCGGTATGGAACCTATCTGTGTCTGCATATTTTCTAGAGGGTAATGAAGCTGTAAAAAGTTGACTCCTATAAAATAGAACTATGGACATATTTTCATATTGCTTCTTGAATAAGTACAACCGCATTAACTACTACAATCAATGACGTCTTGGACAGCTTAGTAACGTAAATGACTGATAAACATGAATCCAGCATAAAGCTTGTAATTACTTTTCTATCGTGAGGTTTTATAAAAGATGTCGCACCTCAAAGTACCTACTTAAAAGCTAAAAGGGCAGTCTTATTGTGTTTGATAACGCAGAGTGGGCTTTGCTGTTTGTTAAGAGAAAGCGCCATTTTGCTAGTAAGCTGAAATAAGTTGTCTGTGGATGAAAGACTGACAAGAAAACAAGGGATTTTCATTTGCTGTTGGCAGAACCAGTGACAGCTCTTCAGAAACGAACAATGTAAGTTTGTTACAATTGTGGAAGGCGCTGAAATCCCTAAAGAAGCTGTTAGGGGAGGAAGTTTTTACTTTGAAGAATTGGTTAGACGCTTGGCATCCGATATGCAATAGCAAAACTTCCGGTGGCAGCATTATTAATGGTGTACTTGCAAGTGGACTCTGGGGAAGCACGATGACTCGTGTCAAACGCAGTGCCAGTGTGAGGTGGGGGCAAAATTATTTATGCCTGTGTGATGGCTGGCCTAATAAATCATGGCCGCCAGCATCCAACGACGCTGCGCGCAAACTGATACCGCGCCACGGACAATTATCTCGACGCTCTCTCAGCAAGTCCCTCCCATTCATAACGGCTCAATGGGAAGAAACAGACACCCGAAACGAATGAAAGTTCAATCAGTCGGAGATTAAAATTAATGAAAATTGATGACCCATTTGCTCACTCTCTCAAATACACGAATTAATCAGCTTTGGGACTTTTAATTTTTTTTTTTTTAATTTTTATTTTTTTCATTTGCCAACAACAAAATTGCCGTTATTCGCATTAAAAACCTGTAAGAACAGTTGCATGATGGCACCTTTAAAACCACACCACAATTTCCAAAATTAATTCGTTACACTGTGTGTGGTTGATTTCACTATCGTAAAAAATAAGAGAAATAGCTAATTGGTTATATAACTTTTAATAGAATTTTCAAGTTCATTACATTTGTTTATCCAAGGATTTCATATTACGAATACTATTTCGCAGAAACATTTTAAAGCGGTATTTACGGGAACTAAAGAACATCATCGTCTGTTTTGTGCGTTAGTGCTTTTCAAATTTTAAAAGAAATGAGCTTTCGCTTTTACTTCAACACAAATAAATACTTATGAAAACTGGAAAACCTGGGCACTTTAACACAGGTAAATATGGATTGGAAACAGCGGTGGGACGCCAGCGTTAAAAGCTAGGGGCGGGGCTAATCAAACGCTAAATGTCTCATAGAAGCGGGCAACCTATCTGAAGATTTGATATGCACGTCACAGAAATTATACAGTATATTACACACAAATTTAACCCGATCCGTACCCAAAACGCAGGGGAAAAATCTACAGAATACGTCACCCCTATTCTTATATACACTATCTACCAACAAGTAATTGGACACCCCTGCAATCGACGATATCTGCGGTCCTGATACAAGTCTCAGCCGCCGCCGTTAAATATCGTGTGGGAAACAACAACGCAACCAGTCGCATGCAAGATGCCAGGCAGTTCGGAGCTCTCTGATTTCGAGAAAGGTGTAATCGTCGGGTATCACAGAAATGGCCGATCCATACGTGACATATCCAGCGAGTTGAAGTACCCAATATCGACATTCATTGGTCTACGTGATTGGCAAGTGGAAGATGAGAGGTGACTGTTGGAATGCGCCCCGACCCGGCAGACCCACAATACTGGGAGTTAGAGACCGACGGGTGCTGGCCAGAGAAATTCGGAAGAACCGCACCAAATCGATGGGCTACATCCGCGAGGAGTTTCAACAGGCATCCGGGAGTGTTCTTTCAATGAATACCATCCGTAAGGAAGCCCATCTGCTCGGTTATCATGGACGTGCTGCCGCCCACAAGCCTTTGATCACCAAGTCCACAATAGAGCTGCTCGGCTAACGTGGTACAAAGAACGTCGACAGTGGAACGTTGAACAGTGGAAACAGGTTCTCTGGAGCGACGAATCAAGATTCACCGTCTACCGTTCGGGTGACAGGGTCTGGGTTTGGCGTCTGCCTGGAGAACGCCTCATGCCGGAATGTATTGTGCCAACTGTGAAGTTCGGCGGCGGTGGAATTATGCTATGGGGGTGTTTCTCCTGGTATGGCACGGGACCTTTGGTCGCAATTCTTGGTAGACTCAACACCGAGACCTACACCCCGTAAAGCTCCCTACGTTGTGGCAGCTTTACGGGGTGGACCAAGGTTACTTTCAGGATGACAGTGCCACCTGTCATGTTGCGAGGTCCACCATGGCTTGGTATGGTGACAATGGGGTTAATCGAATGGACTGGCCTGCGCAGAGCCTGTACCTTAACCCTATCGAGCACCTCTGGGACGAGTTGAAGCGTCGACTTAAGGGGTGCCCCCACCGTACGAAATCGGTGAAGGAACTGACCTGTCTTCTCCAAGCCGAGTGGAAGAAAATACCGTTAGCCGTCGTACAACGCCTGGTTGAGAGTATGCCCCAAAGGGTCGCAGCTGTAATCGCCGCTCGTGGAGGCTCCATCAACTATTGAAGGTGAATAAACTTCGTTTTCCTTTGCTATCACAGGTGTCCAATTACTTGTTGGTAGATAGTGTATATCTATCTATACACAGGCACACTCAGTAGACAAAACCCTAGAGATAGGGGTGATGTGCAATTGACATGGGCATCCCCAGCGCAAAGTGGAACAGACCCAAACCGAACGCAGGTGATAAATAAGTCGGCAGCAGGGCTTCCCAACAGCCTATCGCAATCGACCAACATGGGTAAATGTGGTGATCTGAACGACTTTGGTCGTAGACGCATTGTCGGTGCAAGACGGATGGGCATTCTATCGCTCAAGTGGTAAGAAACCTGGGGTTCCTGAGTGCAACCGTTCTAAGGGTATACCGCGAGTATATCATCGACGGATGTCCAGCGTCCAGAGAGCAAGCGGTGGCTGACCACAAACCACTGATTACGGGGGTCGGCGTACACTAACCAGGCTCATACAGACCGACTGCTTGGCAACGGCAGCGCACAGCACATCCAGGGTATATGTCGGAGGCCCAAGCAGCGTCAGCGAGTGAACGGTATGGCGCACAATGCATACCATGGGCTACGGGAGCCGACGCCCTACTCGTGTGTCACTGTTAACTGCTCGTCATCGGACATTGGGCCAAAATCACATCCAGGTTAAATGTCGGAGGCCCAAGCAGCGTCAGCGAGTGATCGGTATGGCGCACGATGCATACCATGGGCTACGGGAGCCAACGCCCTACTCGTGTGCCACTGCTGACTGCTCGTCATCGGACATTGTGCCGAAATCACATCCAGACATCCAGGTTAAATGTCGGAGGCCCGAGCAGCGTCAGCGAGTGAACGGTATGGCGCACAATGCATACCATGGGCTACGGGAGCCGACGCCCTACTCGTGTGTCACTGTTGACTTCTCGTTATCGGACATTGTGTCGAAATCCCATCCAGGTTAAATGTCGGAGGCCCAAGCAGCGTCAGCGAGTGAACGGTATGGCGCACAATGCATGCCATGGGTTACGGTAGCTCACGCCCTACTCTTGTGCCAATGTTGACTGCTCGTCATCGGTCATTACTGCCTCGCCAGGTGCTGGGAACATAAAAATTGGACTTCTCCAACGAGGCGCCACGTCGTGTGGTCAGTTGAATCCCGTTTTCAGATGCACCGAGCTAACGGCAGGATGCGGGTGTGGCGTCGACAGCATAAGGACATGGCACCGTCGTGCCAGGTCGGCTCTGTTCAAGGAAGTGGTGGCTCTGTGATGGTTTGATTAGAATTCTCATGGGACACATTAAGGTCGGGTCCCTTGTTGTGTCAAGAGAGTTGTGTAATTCTCTTGGTAGAAATTTCGCGGGCAACGTCTTTTTCTGAGAAGCCTTGGGAACCTCCCCCACCACCACCCTGCTTCTTAGGAAGCGGCGAGGAGGGTGGTCGGCCATTATTTGTGGCTCTTGCGGAGGAGGAGGGCAAAGTAGGTAAGCTCAATTCATTGTTCCTGTACTTTATTTCGAAGCGGAAATTTTCTATTTTTCTCATTAGACATTTGGTGCAAGCAGTTTTACTAACTTTATCAGTTTTCTCTTTCACTTAATTTGGAAATTCTGCGTGTTTTTGAGCACTTAGTTTGGGTAGTTAGCCGTTTTATTGAGCTAGTTGTCAACGATGCTTTTTCATTGTTGGTTGGAACTTTAAAACTACATTATAATACTCTTTTAAGCACCACTGGAATATTCTGTAAATATTGCAACTAATTGTTAATTACATATAATTTTTCCAAAGCATAATTTTAAAATTTTCATTTTTTTGTTCTTATGATGTCCGTATTTTGCGGGAGTTGTGTGTACAAAAATCCAGTTTACTCTCCTAACTCTAACTCTGTTGAAAATTTTTAATCTTTTGTTTTTTATTTTATGGCAGTTAGGTAAAACTTCTTTCACCATAAAGAATAAGGCTTAGTAGTACTTTTAGTACTATTCTTAAAGTTTAAATTCTTTCTCAGATGGCTTGGTTGCTCAGCAACGTGTTTTAACTGAATAATTCTGATGATTTGTTCATACCCTCTCACAACTTGTGATTTTTGTAATCGTTTTTCTGTTTTTTGTGGCAGATGAAGAGTATGGGTTGGGCCAGGAAAGTTATAGAAGCATGCAAAAACTTTGACTAAATTATTCTTCATGCAACTCTGAGGAGGTTGTGCCAATTTTAAAAAAACAATTTTGGTGGGCTTTAAACTTGCATCTATGGCTTTGCAGAAACCCATTTCCAACTAGGTCTTTGTAGAAGTGAGAAAATGCAGAGTTTTGCTGGTCCTTGATAAAACCAAGGCTCGGCATTCTCGACACTTTCTACATTCATGTTTACTATTACTTTATTTTATTGTTTACTCATGCCTGTTGAGCTTTGAAGTTCCTATATTGTTTTAGTTCTTGTTAAATATTTTTTTTACTGTCTCTACTTAGTAGTGTGTGAGTTCTGAATATTCATAACTGCTGCGTTGCGCGTCATGATCTTCAGGTTGTTTTTTAAGAAAATTTAGTATAAATTCTTTGAATCTGTTGTGTGTGTGTGTGAGAGAGAGTGAGAGAGAGAGAGAGAGAGAGAGAGAGAGAGAGAGAGAGAGAGAGAGAGAGAGAGAGAGAGAGAGAGAGAGAGAGAGAGAGAGAGAGAGAGATTCTCTGCTCTAGAAGGTCTAACGTCGGAAGAAGTGGACATCTCTGAAGTTAACAGAAAAGTAACCAAAGCTCTTATGGAAACAGTAACAAGATTAGCTGGGTCTAAGAACAAGTTGCATGTGAACAGATTATCAGAAAAAAACAAAACGTTGATGCAAAAAAGAAGAGAGATGAGGACAACTAAAGAAGATGTGACTTCCAAAGTGGAATATATAGAGCTATGCAAAACATTACGAAAAAGAATCACTGAAGACGCAAGGAAATTCAACTGTGAACTAGTGAGGAAAGCAATTTAAAACAACCAAAGCCTAAAGATAGCAAAGGGACATCTCAGTAAGGGAAGAAAACAGATTATGGCACTGAGAAAAAAAGATGGTTCTGTAACAAGAAATAGAGGCGAAATTTTGACAAGAGTGAAAGATTTCTACTCCAAATTATATGAAAGGGATGATACATGTACTCCAGACATCATGAAAGGCACCAGTACCAGAATTATTCCATCCTCCCAGCAGAAGTTGCACATACAATCAAGAACATGAAGCGGGGAAAAACTCCAGGAGAAGATGGAATTACTGTAGACATCATACAAGAAGCAAGTGGATAAATTGAAACAGTACTCGCCCAAATTTTCACTCGATGCCTTAATGAAGGGAAGATTCCTGAGGATTGGAACAACGCTACAATGATCCTGCTACATAAAAAGATCACATTGAAGATCTCAGGAACTACAGACCTATCAGCCTCCTATCAGTGGTTTATAAAATCTTCACTAAAGTTCTTTCACACCGCTTGAAGGTAACACTGGACATGGCTCAACCGAGAGAACAAGCTGGATTCAGGAGTGGCTACAGCACTATCGATCATATCCACGTACTGAGAGAACTAATTGAAAGAGCAAGGGAATATGAACTTCCATTGTGCATGGCTTTTATCGATTATAAAAAGGCCTTTGATTCAGTGAAACCATCAGCAGTTACAATGGCCTTGAAATCCTGCTGTGTTGAAGATGCATACATTAATATTATTAATAACATTATGAAAATGCAAGTGCAAATATTCGGCTGTTTGAGATTGCAGCACATATAAAAATTGGAAAGGGAGTGACACAAGGTGACACCATATCTCTCAAGCTCTTTAATGCAACATTGTTTTTCAATCACTGAACTGGGAAAACAAAGGGATAAAGATTAATGGAGATTATCTAACCCACCTTTGTTTTGCTGATGACGTAGTCATTTTTGCAACTACCCCATCAAAGCTGCAGAGTATGATCCAGAAACTTGCTGACAAGAGTAAAGAAGTGGGATTAAAAATGAACTTTCAGAAGACAAAAGTGATGTACAATGCTTTTACAAGAAATGAAGATTTATCGATTGATGGAGAAAAGCTGGAGATAACAGATGCATGCGTTTATGTTGGACAGCAGATATCAAGTGAGGGTCACATTGATGAAGAAATTAATCGGCGTATAAAACTTGCCTGGAGAGCTTTTGGAAGAAACAGCATAATTTTCAAGAGCAATATGCCATTATGTCTTAAAAGAATAGTGTTTGATCAATGCATCCTTCCAGTGCTTACGTATGGTGCAGAGACGTGGACCTTAACTAAAAGAGACATACAAAGGCTGCAGACAACCCAAAGACGAATGATCAGCGGCCATCGCTTAGACCACTGCGCCACCGGGGCGACAATAATAATAATAATAATAATAATAATTATAATTATTATTATTGCTGCTAGAATCGAAGGCATAGCTTCAGTTGATACATTAAAAGGAATACAAATGAAGCATCTTCTCGCACTTTGCTGCTGCTGTACACCAAAGACATGATAAACTAGATACGCGGTAGTAAGATGAACCACACAAATTTTCTGTTCCGGCAGTGGTGAAAGAGTAAGTACTAAAAAACTAATTGGAATCTGAACAACTTCGGTACGAGATATTGAAAATACAGCACAATGTGGCCAAATGCGGGGGAAAAATTCTGTCTTTCAAAATCACCTCTTGATACATGACCAGCTAATTAGTTGAGAGCCTGTGGCAAACAGCATGACCAATTAGTTGCGTGTCGTTTACAATCTGGCCATTTAGAATTAGAGAGAGGTTTCTATGGCAACAGAGATGGCACCGCCCTTATCAAGGCAGAGAAGAGGGTTGGTGGTATTCAGTTGTACTTAGCGGAACGCAAACAAGGCATTACACATGCAGCGCGAGCTGCACAGTCTGTAGCTGCGGAATTTTGATAGAGTGTTTGTTACATCCAAAACACCGAAAGATCACATGGGATGACTGCACTGGGTTGTATTGTTTGTCACCACACAAAAGTCTGTGTATTATCTTGATGTTCCTCCTTACATAATTTGCATTTTACCTTTACTGGAAAATTCAAAATCAGTTGTTTGTGTCTGCGTATCAGTGCCATCACACGCATTTTGAGATGTACTTAACAGGAGTTTAAAACTAATTACGCCGCCATAGAGTAGACAGTAAAATCCTGGGTAATCATATCGTATTCCTACTGGGCGCTGTCGCAAACAACTATTAAAATTATTTACGTAGCAATCAGAACATGACTCTGAATTACTCTAGTGTACTGTTCACCAAGTAACATCATATCAAAAAACTGGAAAATCACATGGTTCTGGAGCGGGAACTGAACCCATATCTCCCGATTACCGTTCGGACATGCGATCCGTTACACCACCCGGGACAACGAAGTTCCAGGTACAGGAAGCTAAACAATTACAGCTTAGGAATCTGAACAACTTCGGATTTTCGCTAGTCGAAGCAAGTCCTGCATCACCGTAGCATAATAAATCACAATTACTTCAGATATGGAAATCATGGAAGAAATATTCCTCCTAAACACAAGAAATATTCCTATAATTATTCACGCAGCAATCGGAAAATCTGAAGTTGTGCAGACTCTTAAGCGGTAATTGCTTAGCTTCGGGAACTACGTTGTCATGGGGATAACGGATAGAGATCAGGTTCGATTCCCGCTCCACGGCCATGTGATTTTCAAGTTTTCTGATACGATGTTACACGGTGAACAGTAAACTAGAGCAAGTTAGAGTCATATGTTCTGATTACTGCGTGAATAATTATACGAATACCCAATGTACTATTTATCAGCAATATTTCTTCCTTGATTGCAGTACAATCTATTATTTTGAGCAATACAACGAAACTCCGGATGCACGTCGGAGAGAAGAACGGTTAAAAATGAATTAACTCACAAAACCACCGAAGGAAAAAAACGCAGCGTTGTCGTCGACGTAGTTTACACATTGATAACATATCGGAAAGCCACATGATATGTGAACCCAGCCTGGCCAGACAAGGGTGTGTACACTTCCAATATATATATATATATATATATATATATATATATATTTTTTTTTTATTGTACTGGAAATGAATCACAACGGGCGAACCTAATTCAGGTCAGATAGAATATTCGAAACTACACACCACTGCTCAACCTGATGCTCGCAAAATGCTGTTACAACAGGACTCCGCGGCGGCGAGTAATATTAATTGGTGCTTCATCTTGCACCGTTTAGATTTTTACATATACTAATTTAATTAGTCTAATCCTGCGCAAACACTGTCGAATCCGGACAGCTCATACTGGAGAAAAGAATGACAACTTTCAACATGGCGACTACCCCTGGTTTGGAACGGCGCAGTATGATATGCAAGCTTTGAAATTAAAAAAATAATAATAAGGGGGGGACCCAATAAGTAAAGCATGGACACACCACCATTTGGTTACCTTCTGGGGGAAGACACAACGCTCGTCTATTGCAGGTGCCTTTTCGATGCTTAAACGTGGTTTTATGTGAGCGCTGACAATTAACCATACAGAAATATCTGACTTATAATAGATCCACGGTTACTAAACATCCACGTGTGTCAGGAGCGTCAGCGCAAAAGCCATTCTAGCTAAGAAATTCTGGGCTCGTGCTATCGTTTGATGTCAATTTTGCAGGTACAGCAGCAGCAGTTCCTCGGCCACCTACTTAAGGTTGTCCAGTGGTCAGAAAGTGGGTTTCGAGATGGGCCCTGACTCGAGTCAAGGCTGATGCGGGGGAGGTATGTTTGTTTCACGCCGGTGGCACTCTCTCCCTCCTGGAACCAGTGGCCCTTAATTAGGAACGGATGACTGCTTATACTGAGTTCCCACTTTTTCTCAGCAAATAAAGTCCTTTCTAAGGAATTTCAAGCACCGATTCAAAACATTTTAAGGACCTTACCAACTGAATAAGCAGCAATGACATATGCACAAATATACTTCAACACACGACTTAACTATGCAAATTTAAATATGCTGATAAAGTTCGCAATATTCCCACATAATTTATGGATATAATAAATTATAATTTATGCAATTTAAAACACAGTTCTGCTGGTCAAATCAGTTTTTCTTCTATCTAAAATAATAATTACATATGCAATAAAGAGTATGTAAAGCTGTAGTTAGAGAAGTTCAAGATTTGAATTTTGCACATAATCTCATGGTTTAAATTGCAAAATCAAAATTACAATTATACATTCAAGATTTCAATTTTGCTCTTAATTTTTTCTTATGGTATAACTGAATAACTGTTACTTGTATATACTTTTAAAACGGGGAAATACAGAAGTAAAATATCAGTACGAAAAGATGGAGATTTTGGGGTGTAATTTGCTGAGTGTGTTTAATTTAGCCCATGGTACTTCACTTTTTTTCAGCAATGTTACTCATTTCATTTATGTGGCTCTGCGCTCTACCATGGGCTTTGAGCTGAGAGTGGTTAATCTGGAACAGTATTTGCCATGACCATGCGTCGCACGCATGGGCTATAACAGCAGACGACCCCGACGACATCCTATCCTAACCACGGTTCATAAGTGCAAAATACCAGCATGGTGCAAAAATCATGCAAGTTGGACGCCGAATGACTAAAAAAGGGTGTGCTGGTTAGAAGAGTTGCATTTTATAATCCACTGCGTGAACGGTCGTGTACGTACTTAGCGCGTACAACATGAGGCACTCAATCCATCAATCATGGTCTCTACAGTGCAAGCCGGTTGTATGGTGTGGGGCACGTTTACCAGGCAGGAACTTGAGGCCCTGGTGCATGTGGAACAACACAACGTATTACTGGTGCTCACTATCGTGAATTGCTTGCTGACTTTGTACACCCAGCAATGTTGCACTTTTTCCCGAATGGCGACGGTGTCTTCCAAGATGACAATGTGCCAAGCCACAGGTCCAGCTATCTATCGTGAATGGCTTGCTGACTGTACACCCAGCAATGTTGCACTTTCCCGAATGGCGACGATGTCTTCCAAGATGACAATGCAACAAGCCACAGGTCCAATGTTGGGCAGGAATGGCTTCAGGAATACAGTTCAGATTTCTAGCATATCGATTGGCCTCCGAACCAATCCGATAGAGCACTTATGGGACATTGTGGAACGGCATACCAGGCGTCTGGATACACCAATCACCTCCATACCTGCAGTGAAGGCCGTATTACACACAGCTTGGTTGGCATTACACCTCTTAACTGCATCCGGCATCTTACTGAATTGATGCCATGTCAGATAGCTGCTGTACTGAGGGCGAAAGGAGGACCTACGAAGTATTAGGTAGGTGGTCATAATTCAGTGATTACTGATTGTATATACTAATGTGCCGCTGCTGACGTTCTTGTGCGAAGTCCACTGCTGCTGCAGCAAGTTCTTCCATCTGAGCTGGCTGGCCTGCTCCCTTTCGCTCAGGTCGTAAGCTGAGACTACACGTTTTCCAGCATATTCATCATATACAGCACAACAAAACACCATAACAGCCATGTACAGGTTCTCTCATCCTCTTACATGCACATCATTGTCCACTTTTTCTTTTCACGTCCCATTTTATTGATAATTTTAGCTAATCTGAATTTGATTTTTCCCCCACCTATTTGCATTTCTGTATTTCCATAAATTTTATTTTGTAACTGCTATGATTCCATTCTTTCCTGATGCGTTTGTTAGCGTGTGATACAAAATGTTTTCTATGGTAAGCGCAGTTTTTTAACTTCAAATACTTCTGGAGCCATTTTCGCAAATTCAAGTAGGTGCATTAATACAATCTAAGAAAATGTTATCTGTGGTTTCCACTAGTCCACAATGTGAACACAGAGGGTTAGAGGTCAATTTTATTTTACACAGCGTTTTCCTATTAGGTACAATTTCGTTTGCAATTTTGAAATTTAGGTCTCTTGAGAATGATCCAATTTCCAACAACTGCTTCCATACAAAATGAGTAAATGGGGATATAAATCCCCATTTTTTTAAATATAATTTGGTATGATTTCTGGTTTTAAAGCATTAAATATTTTGAAGAATTTATCCTCTGCAGAAATATTTTTAATCAAAGGTACAGAATATTTTTACTATTATTATTTCTGTATTAAGTCAGGAATACCTAAAGAATTTAAATGGAGGCAGTGGAGTTAAATCTGAGAAAACAAATTAATACCTACCTACCTACCTAAAATTTTAAAAGCTGAGTTTCTCTTTTTGGAAAAAAGTTTCTTTAAAGTAAGTAGTCTCAATATCTTATCAGTAAAGGTAAATTCCAAGTCTCCCATGTTCCGTAGTCAAACAATGAAAGATTTTAAACTTTTGGCAACTACATGATGATGATGTATTTATACCTACCATTCTCACGGTGCTTTACACTGCTGCTTCAACTGTACTCAAACTATTGCGTTCGCTTGCTCGTACGTAAGGCTTATCTTAACAAAGAACATGCGTAAGAACTAAAAAACGCATTGAACCTTTTAAAGAGTTCCTAGGAATGATCTAGTAGAAGAATAGACAAAACTTACAGGATACGGAAGTATCTCTTGCAAAAGCTTCACGCGTGCCCGGGGACTGCGCCGGACGAGGAGCAACAGCCCTCTGGGATTTCGCACTATTTCTCGGTAGCCCTATTTTTCAGCGAACCACAGTATGTGCCATTAACCTTGTAGTTACAAAGATTGAGAGAGTGGGGAGTAGGAGTTGTGTGACCTTGAAGGCACCGTAAGTCGAAAAACTTGACATTCAAAAGGCTTCTCTTCCGCCACAATAATACAGAACAGCGAGCTGATAATTCATTACCAAACGATGACTTACAGTTTCTACCTTATGTTGTTCAGAAGACACTTAAAGACACTTCAAATCATTTCAAAGATGCAAGACCTAAATACTGACTACATTTTCCATAATCAAGGCAATCCAAAGACTCGACGGAGACGCAACTAACTCCCTTCAAATTTCTCGTAATATCTAAACCTATATAGAGAGTGCTAGTTAACACACGGATGATACTACGAATTCGGCGTACAGAACGCTGCACACACAATACCATCGATACTGCATAGTAAATTTGCATAATTTTGTAATTTCGTAAATCACCGATGTTACATTTTTGCACTCATGAACAGTTTTTCGAAATGCGATGAACCCATCCTTATTAATGTATGCAAAGAAATTGAGAAGTGTCAAAGAGAATATTACATAAAACTTGCACGTACGATAATTCAACATATAACATTAATAATCCACAGAAAGTAAGCTACACCAATCAAAGTAATGGACCTTGCAGGGTACGAGAAGGAAAACGGTCATCCAATCTTGATTTTTGACACATTTTGCGCAATTCGGTATTTCTTCATTGTAATAATTTTTTGGGCATCAGAGGTGAGGTGTTACACTTTATACACAAGTAGCGCGATTCAGCTTAGTTTCCATACCACGCCAACACTAAGGATGAAATACTTTCAACTATTATCGTGCATTGGTTTTTCAGAAAACTAGCACAAATAAATGAACTTCGGGTAATCCTTTTCAATTAAAACTTTTTCTTCCTCCGGGAAAATGCGCATTAACGGAAACTAGGATGGGTCAAACAGCTTTAGTAAGTTAAGTTGTAACTGGTTTATTTCTGACGGCATCAAGTGAAATAAGTCTAGTGTAATTTATGGGACCATTTTATTTATATAGCACAGTTGAATACCCAGAAAGAGAGACATCGCGGTAATGCCATACAAAAGAAAAAGAGTGAGAGTCCTCGTTTAAAAATCGCTAAGCCCAGAGGAAGCAACTTTCATTATTTTTGACCCATGAGAACAGAGCTGACAAATTTTATTTCTCGCATTAAGATTTTTATCGCTTGTACGACCAGCAATGACATTAATTAGGCAGCAAAAGTTCAATGAAAACATACTAGCCGTAAATTAAGGAAAAACAACAAACAGCGTGAATGAAAAAGCTATCATTAATTACGAAAGCTTCAGTGCCATATCAGTTTCGACCAAATTAAATTTAGAGGCCACGGAAAAAGGAAGGAAAATAAAAAACTAAGCTACAACTGAAATAATAAAACAGAAAATGAGGCATGATAAAATGAATACTACGGACGCTCTCTATCTTTAGAAGCTAGAACTATGCTTCCCTAAATACATACATAATTATACCGACATGCATGGTCTGTATGTAATTAACTACAGCATGATATATGACCAAAAACAAACCGAAACACAGATTCGAGCCATCTGACCTATGCGCCAAGAGAAATTTTGTTATAGCCAAGTCTACATTAATACTTCACTTTAAACTCCTTAGAATACTTGTTAACAGGAAGTGGTTGAGAACTATAGGCAATTAAATTGTTCAAGTTCTTAAATGTCCTTAAGCCAGGGTAACTTTTGTTAGAGAAAATGCAT
The DNA here is from genome assembly GCA_039090855.1 of Macrothele yani. Taxonomy (NCBI): domain Eukaryota; kingdom Metazoa; phylum Arthropoda; class Arachnida; order Araneae; family Macrothelidae; genus Macrothele; species Macrothele yani. The sequence goes on along the minus strand of CM076992.1, from coordinate 95,979,126 downwards.
AAAATTTTTATGTTTCGCCAGGAGGCTGCAGTTGAAGTTTGCTGTTTCACGTAAGCTTGTTCTGAGCAAGGACATGGACAGGATCACCTGATTGTCAGTTGCTGCAAAGCATGACCGTTTTCGTTGTGTCTTGTTTTGGAGGCACATAGCTATCCACGTGATCATAGCAAGCCCCGGTTAGGTGTGATTTCATAAACTCTCTTCGTGTAATTTTTAGCAGAACAAAAGGAACAAAAAGATAATTATGTGCAGCAATGGAAGTGGAGAAGGAAGTGTGTATGTCTTCTCCGGAAAATAAACAATAAAACTGCGGTGTCCCACACATCTGAACTTGGCAAAATGACAACTGAGCAAATGATGTTCAAGCTACATTTGTTATTATTGGCCCCTTTTTGCGTGCGTATGCTGTATTATTCTGTCTGTTGCGCATAAAAAGATGAAACATTCATCATTTGGGAGACAGCAATGTTTTTAAAGGTGAGTGGAGTTTCATTCGATTTGGTTTATACGGCTGTGGGGGAGAGGAGGGAATAGAACAATTAAATTATCCCTCATTATAAGTACGTATGTATGTATATACCTGAGACTTTTACCAACGATAAAACGTATGCCACTCCAAATTTTCCACTTAAACCAATAGCAAGCTAAACCCATTCCTCATCCTCTCATCCATTCATCTCCTATTTCAGATTCGATCTTACCACTTAACGTCGCCTTAGGCTGAACACCTTGGGACTACTTTTTTCAATCCTCCTTGGTTGGCTTCAGGATTCTTAAATCCCCTTTATGATACTGATACAGGTACTTGCTTCATACCCTCAAGCGCACAATGGCCTTCATCCATCCCTACGGGGGCTGCAGAACAATTCGCAACTTCATGCCATGGTTTGGCACGCTTCAGCCGCATCTTCACAACTCTGGTGTATGTAAACCATGCTTGATAACTTCCCATCTACAACAAGTTGGGAACTCTCTTCATACGTGGCCCTACGAGTTACAAACTTCAACACTGAATACTCTGGCACAGACATACCCTTCCACGCTATCGGTACAATATTTCCCTAGGCCACACCAGCTCTGTTACTAATACAGTGTATAGGAAGAATTACACTATGTCAGGAGCTAAGGCGAAAAATCCGCCACGAGCATTTGGCAAACAAACCTCTCGTGCTCTAAGTCAAATCTTTTGTGATTAATATAAAATATTTTATCCACCCATTACTTCTGCAACAGCTTTCAGAACTACCTCGCTCGATATTCAACGTGTCTGTGCACCCAACACGAACCGACCACGGTCCCTTAAAAGCAATTATACAGCGCTGCGAATCCGATAGAGACCAAATTACCTTTAAAGCCGTTCAGGAGTAGCTTAACTTTGAAACTTATCTACATACATAATGCCCTGAAACATACGAACAGACCGAGCAACAAAACTTTCGTCAGAGTCCAGGAGTCGCCATACATGTTTTAATTCACCTGTAGAAAATCCACGTACAGGGTGTCCAAAATAAAAAGTATATAATATATATGCATTTCCGGTTTGCGCCATTATAAAGGAAAATGTCAAGGTTTCTTACTCACTATAATTGTCTCAACGAATTTCAATGTAGGACCCTCGATCGCCCGACAAACATCCAGACGATGGTTGGCCATATTTCAAGTTGCTTGAAACATGTTCGGTGTAACGGTAGCCACAACGTCCGTTATGGGGGCTTTCAGGTGCTGAAAGTCTGATCTTGATCTGGCATATACTGTTTTTGACATAACCCCCACAGGAAAAAAATACAGTGGGGTTAAATCTGGCGACCGAGAAGACAATGCAATTGGTCCGCTTCTGCCGATCCATCTCCCAAGCATTTCGCGACCCAGGTGACCCCTAACGACGAGGCTGAAATGTGACGGCGCCCCGTCGTGTTGAAAAACGGTTTGAGGTGGTAGCTGGGGTAGCGAAAACAGTTCTAGCATATCCAGGTACGACATCCCGGAGACAGTTTCTTCCAAAAAAAAAAAAAAGATAGGTTCGACCGGCTTATCGTGCATCAAGCCCACGCATACGTCAATTTGTCGCTGCCTCTCTCTAGATCACAAGTGGATTTTTATTACCCCAAATCCTGCAGCTGTGCCAATTCACAGACCCACTGACAAGAAAGGTCGCCTCATCCGAGAAGCACACTTGGTGGAAGAAATCGGGTGTAGTGTCAATTCTTTCCAGCATGTCTACAGCGAATTTGTGCGTGCGACACGGTAATTCGGTTTTAGTGCCTGAAGTATTTGAATCTTGTACGCCCTCAGAAGAAGCCGCGTGGAAGGTTTAGCTATGACCTAGCAGCCCGAATTGATTTGCGTGGACTTTCCAGGAATGCTTCTCTGATGCGTTCGACATTTCCCTCAGATGTCCGTAGCTTTCCAGGAGACTTCTCACGTAAGAGACTACCGGCAGTCTTCAGTTTGTTGTTCCAGAACCGGATACTTTTCAGTATTGGAGGTTTTCTTTCATATTGCGTTCTAAAACGACGCTGAACAACTGCAACAGACTTTAATTCGGCAAGCCACAACACGCATGCAACCTTCTCCTGCGGTGTCGACATTCTGACTGAGCTTGTCTGCGGTCAGTTGGGATGCCGACACTGACTGGCGCATGCGCCAGAGGGGGTACCAGTTGACTCACGCACGTGAGCGGCACATGGAAAAAAAAAAAAAAAACTTTGAAAAATTCCCTCAACGATGGCACGAACCAAAAGTGAATGTAATACATACTTTCCGAGATATATTTTTTTTTATTTTGGATACCTTCCATCCATCGACACCCTGTATTTTAAAACAACAACTGTTTATTCTTTCGCTCTTTTCTTCGCTGGAAAGACCTAATTTGTTGCAAATATGTAAATTAAATATACATTTCTTTCACACTTATGAGCAGCGAATCAGATATTTTCTACTCAGAGTGAGCAGTTCTCTTATTTATTTATACTTCGTTCTGTGGATGCACAGTAAGATGATAGCTTGATTATTATTCATCTGTACTATTCAAATGCTAGAATGTTTGGTTTGTTTTACCATTCCGGACAGCGTATGGAGACGAAAATTAAAACTACAAAATAAAAATACTACGAATCTTCACACATAAAAAACAAAAAAAATGCTTTACATTCATACAAGTTTTTCGACCGCTAGGCAAATGATACTAAAGATTATTATTTATTTTTTTTTTCGAAAAATTGTGCATGTGTTGAAAACCTAGCTCTTCAACAAGCAGGACTGAATGGAAATACAAGAAACTACGGTACATCACCTTCAGTAATTACTAAGCGCTTTTTTGTGTTCGTCTGTTTTTTTCCTCACGCAAACTTGTTTTAAAAGTCTCTTGCAAAGTAAGTACAGCCGAACATGGAAGTTGACAGTCAACACAGCTGGAAATTTAAATTAGAAAAATTATATACATATAAGACCCAGCCTTACCAACGCGTGGAACAGCGTAAAAGTATAGATATCTTCTTTATAGAATATATATATATATATATATATATATATATATATCCTTTAACTAGCTGGATGTTATAATATTCAAGTAACATGCAACTAAAAAAGAAATTCCTTAGTTTTGATACGATAGGAACGGCTGAGTTAGAAAAAGCGATTGGTGCGGCACTTAAAGGGACGAGAGGCGACACAAAATGGATGTTGGATGAAAATGCATCGTTGTAGTGCGACGGAAGGAACACGGAATGTCAACCCTTGAGAAGTCTCTACGGAAGCACAGGTAAAAGATACACCCAACTGTCACTACCCGCCTGTCAAAAAGGTAATCACGCGAAATACTCTTTCCTGCGCTGTATGAAGAAGTTTTAGCGCGCTAATTTGGGTGCACTTCCCCAAATGTCAGAACAATAATCCACAGTTGGGTGAACTTGAGACTTAAACGTAACGGTAGCGAAGAATCGTATAGCTGGAAAGTTTTTTGTGTGAGTGTGCGCGCGCGTGAAATAATTTTTATCGGCGGATGAAATGTGGCCTTACAAAGACAAGCTAGAATAAGCGGGCATAAACAGTCATAGCTTGGAACAACTACCGTTGAAGATTATATCCAAATTGTGTAATCACAAAATGTAATAATCGGTAAAAACAAAACTAGGTTAGTTGCTTCTTTTCGAAGTTCTTCACGGGAATAAAAGGAAGGCGGGAGAGCTGAAGCGCACGCGACTTATTCAATCTTCACATCAGTGCGCTAAGGTAATAAATCGTACTAATGATTCACTCTTACTGTTCTTTCGGCCTTTAACAGCAGTACAGTCCTGTACACGCACTTCGCATTTTCTGAATTCTTTACAAATATCTTCAAGGGAAACTAACAGAAATTTGAGTCATTTACTGAATGAGAAAATATGAGAAACTTTTCTTAATGAAGAAAGAATTTTCACTAACTCCATTTGAATCTTGCAGATTGGCAGTTAAAGTTACGCGTATTTTGCGTAACCTCGATGAAGCATCGTGCACTTCACAATCTGCCACATACTCTGAGATATATTTCTTCCATGTGTGATGATTCTGTGTCAGAAAAAAAAAATCGTCTGACAACTTTTTGTATAATGACAGAACTTCGATAATTACATTGGGTTTTTCTTACATCTGACTCCTTGCATTACAAAGAAGCAAAGTCGCCCAACACAGGTTTGAGTTGGTAGTAATCGGATTTCGAAGTCATTCATTTGTGTTACATTGGAATCAGAATATTTGCACAACCTTTTGTTTACATTGATCCAATTTGCACGAGGGTTTCAGATATATATATAATTTAAACTAAACTTTAAGAACGAACAAAAAAATGAAAAAAAATTTTTTTAATATTTTCTGAAACCCAAACACGCAAAAGCAGCAGAGAAGAATTCTCAGAAACACCTACTACAAGAAGAAGCGATTTCAACTGGAGCCAAAAAAAAAAAAAAAAAAAAAAAAAATACGAATGCAGACGAGCAGGGAAAAACATGCAGGAATGTAGAAAGTTTTCAAAATGCTGAGCTTTGGCTTTATCAAGGACCAGCAAAACACAGCATTAACTCATCTCTACAAAGACCTTGTTGAATATGGGTTTCTGCTATGTCATAAATGTATTATAGGTTAAAAGTCCCCATAAATCAAAAACACCTTCTAAGCCACGGAAACGTAAAAAATAAGAATACATTTAGCAATACATCTATGACATACATGGCCCAACCCATATATATATATATAAGACAAGCAACTCTATCGAAACAAATTTTTTGTTAAGTCTCGGCTGAATTCCATGTGATGCAGGAGTATGTCACGTACGTCTACTGGCGTTACTTACAACACATATAATAGTGGTCTACTGGAACATTCAGTATTTTGCTCCTATATTAACGAAAAAATTTCGGCTGTAGAAATCAGTGACTTGTGACAATAAAGGGTCTTTTATATTACCTTTCTTTACAAGTGATTAAAAAAAAAAAAATAGAAAAGAACACAACTATTTTACACCCAAAAGGAGTTTCCCTCCAAATACACTGGCGTGCAAAAATTAAGGACGAGACTGTTTTTCGAATGTAACGTAGTGCAGAAGTGCTCCACATCGACTCAGATCATACCATAAGATCCCCAAGATGTAAGAATATGGGACAAGTGAACAAAACCGTCCAAACAAGGAATCCAAAGGATACAAAGGCACTTTATTGAAAAGGTAGCTTCCAGCACAACTGGACAGAAAACAGAAACGTCCGTGTGACAGGCGGCTGCCAAGAAAAATCCAGTCTTTAGTAGGGGATATGATCACCCTTGACTGCGTTGCAGGATTTACAACGTCTGTCCATGCTGAGGACGGTGTTGTCAAGGAGTTGTTGAGGCATCGCGGCCCATTCTCTTGTAGCGCCAATCGCAGGTTCAGAATCGTTGCTGGCAGCTGGTGACGTACTGCCAAGGGTCTCCCGAGAAGGTCCCACACGTGTTCGATTGGATTTAGGTCCGGGGACCTTGCGGGCTAATCCATGCGTTGAATATCTTCACTCTCCAACAGCCACTGTACGATGAGGTGTAGCGTTGTCGTCCATGATGAGGAACTCAGGACCCACAGCACCTCTAAACAGACGCACGTGAGGCAAGAGAACATCGGTACAATAGCGGACACCAGTGACTGAACCTCCTTGGAAGATGTGGAGGTCAGTACGGCTACCAAGCATGATACCGCCCCAAACGAGAACTCCGCCACCTCCAAACCGGTCCCTTTCGATGATGTTGGAGGTGCGATTGCGTGTTCCCTGCTCTCTCAAGATGTGTATACGTCCAGAATCGCTCGTCAGACTAAATCGGCTCTCATCTGTAAAGAGAACTCGACCCCATTGCTGATGTGTCCAGTTCTGGTGTTCCTGGAACCACAGAAACCGCAGTCTCCGATGTGCAGGCCGTTCATGGCACACACCGTACTGGCCGTCGTGCAAACAGACCACCTTTGTGCAGCCTCCTGGCCACGGTAAAACGCGATAACGGACGTCCATTTGTCTATTGCATGTGACTTGCGATTTCTCCAGCTGTCTGCAGTCTGTCTCTTTTCGCCTGTAGGACAATATACCGTCGTCCGCCGCCGTGGTTGCTCGTGGACGACTACTGCTAAACTCTCGGACAGCTGTTCCTGTCATTTGAAATGCTCTCCAAGCTCGTGAAACGATGCTGTGAGCGATCCCGAACTCCTCCGCCACACTAGTCACACTTCGACCTTCTTCCAACTTCCCAATGACGCGACCTCGGGATAGGTGTTCACTGGAACACCTATTGCGACGAGTCCAGATTTGGCTTATATTCAGACAGTGGGCGACTTCGTGCCTGGGGAATCTTCAGAACAAGCGGCAGCCAGCATCAGTACCAACCTTTGAATCCGTTTCACGGCGGCTCAGTCATGGTGTGTGTGTGGAGGGGGGATTCGATGGCTGTACAAATCTGTGCGTTTGTCGAGGGTACATGGACGTTAAGTTTGTGCCGAGACTTCATCAGGAGAGCTGTGACACTTTTCCACAGTACAACAGGCCATAGTTTCCTGTTGTACCAGCTCAACGAGTTTACACCGTGGTTTTCGAGCTCGCAACATTTCACCTCAGACTCTAATCCCACTAATCACTTCTGGGATATTTTGCAGTGGAGCCTGAGCAGGCACCCGGCCCCTACGACAGTATTACACTTTGTGATCTTCTGCCTCGTCTGCGGGCGGTATTACCCCAAAGCTAGCTGAATCATATCATCTGCAGCCCGTTACGAGGGTGTCAAATAACTTAGGTATGAAAACATACTAATAGACCACGGTAAGCCTTATATATGCTTCTAATTCCTGCTGAGTGAATGACATGTTCTCTCGTTTGAACGCCGAAAGAACTATTCTGCATCTATGTTGATATTTTTTCTGCAATATTCCTAAACTTTTTTTTCTTTTTTTTTTAATGGTTTCTGTTACGTGACGTTTCATTTCGATTTCTTACTTGAAACATAATTATCTCCACTTTCTTACCACCACCCATACCCTTATTCCCATCCAACTGAAACAATCTACAACAATGAAATAAAAATTCCATTGGTACTCTGCGATCTTTTCTGTTGGCTCTAGACCACCTCCAGAGACGAAGATCACAGAACGACACGGAAGACGTGAAACAGCATCATAAACGGGAACATGCGCAGGCATGGAAAAATACCATGCCTAAGGCATGTAAAATTATTGGCCTGGGTAGGTAAATGAAAAATCTAGTGGCCCGGTCTGAGCAAGTAAATTTAAAAATTGAGTTTGGAATAGAATTTCCTATTACAAGAAAACAGACAGTCGTCGCATGTCGTGTTTCATTCCACTGCTAATCAACGGAAGTTGTATTATTGTGACGGAGGACTAAGGACAGAACAATATCACTTCTTTAATTATATTATGCTGTAGGTCCAGAAATTGGAACCATATGTAGTTTTTTTTTCTTTTTTGCTCCGGATGTTTATTATAATAAAACATGCATCCCGTCGCTGACTATAATATAGTCAGCGACGGGATGCCTACCTCTGATGGAACCAGATTCCGGTGTAGGGACGGATCCAGGGGGAGGCGCGCGCTCCTTCCTCAGGAACCAAGGAAAAGCTTCGATTTGTTAAGTTTTAATAACAAATTGAATATTTTTTCGTGAAAGAAAATATTACTGAAAAGTATATTACTTTCGTTGATTAATTGGAAGATATCAACGATCGATTTTATCATTTGGAACTAATGGCGATTTGTATTTTCTATTTCTATACGGTAATTTCACGCTGCGTACTCATTATTTTGGCAACACTACCACTGGCTAGAGGGACGCGCCGCCCCCCGCCCACGAAAATCCTGAATCCGCCCCTGCTCCTGTGCTTAGTAACAAAGGGCGAAAACTTCAACCAAAGGAACATGACAGAATCACTATATTTCTCAAATACCAATATCATCATCATACCATTTCATATCAATTTCAGCAGCATCTTAAAGCTTGAGGTACACGCTTTTGTGCATTGAACATTTTGAATACAGACCTTTAAAACGGGAATTCGAAACATGTAAAAAAAGTTCATCATATTTTTCAACTTAAAAAAATACACGAGGGTTCTGATTTGTTATCTAAAAAAAAAAATTTCCTGGGCATCCAGCTTTTACTACCTGGGCAGGTAAATAATTACTGCACATGCCCAGCTGGGCATGTGACTTTTCAGAATTTTTCAAGCCCTGGTATGTATTCTTTAATAATTTGCTGAAATCGAAGGGTAAAGTTGCTACATAAATAATCCTGAAAAGGGCCAGGTTCTGCTCTTCAAATTAAGGCTCGTGCAGATCTTTAACACACAAATGCAGTACCACGGTTTATCAGTAGGTAGGTGCTTTTGAAGCTCAGAAAGTCGTGCCTGTCTAAGGGTGTCGTCTCCTTGAAGTCCTCTTTAGTTCTGCATAAACCTGAACAAAAAAGTTCTTATATATTTGTGCGTATGTACTGTGAATGTTCCTTGGATCACTTTCTTAAATCAAGCTTACATATAAACAAGTTACTGGTCCTGATTATTATTTTTCTGCTTCAGTGTACAAAGGAAGAAGCGTAAGTCAGAAACAACAGTAGGTAGAATAGCAACTTCTTGATGGTAATTTACACACTAATGTTGCATAATCCAACATCGTGATAAATTATTATCTCAGAAATTGATTACTTCTTGATGTGCACGAACAGCTTTAGATCAGATTTAGGATCACAGATCTTCTCTTTCTTTCTCTTTACAAATTTTGTAAAAACAGTTTTTTTCCTTGGGGGGGGGGGGGTGCTAACTATCGCCATGAGCAACTCTATATAAGCAGTTCCCCGTCCTTAACTGTGGGCCACTGGTTCCAGGGAAGGGCAGGAGCCAGCGCAATCCAACAAGAACACCACCAATGCCTCATCCAGGACTCGAACTCGGGCCAATCTCAAGCGACTGATTCAAAGTTCGCGCCTCAGACCACTGCCACCGAGACGGCAAAGTAGTTTGTTCAAGGTATTCAATCAGAAGCTTCTTCATAATCAACGCGAATTTAGAAGATTGATCATAATTTTCGAATCTCGGTGGATCATAATTTTTGCTAAGAGCACACGCTGTGGTTGTACAATGAAATCACTGTTTCCAATGCCATTACGTGAAAACCAACGAAGTTTTCAACCAGAACTACTAATCTTGTTTAATGTTCCTTTCAGAGACAAATTATATACTGAATCACATTTATCATTTTATTTTATTATTACTTTTTTTTTAAATCACGCTCATGGTTCAACAAGAGGTTGCAACTGGGAACATATTAGCCCTTTTTGTTGGCAGTGCAATGACTGCATTATATCTGGTTTAAATGGGTGATTACGAGATTACCTCTTTTTTTTTTTTTTTTTTTTTTTTTTAGGATGTTGCTAACATGATGGAATGGTTGAGTTCCGAGTGTTCCGTCTGTCGAGTTTTAATAGGTCAATACAAGTTTTTTGTATATCCCACTGGGTAAAGAACAGGGTTCTCCAATAATTCTGTCGTTATTGTGTGCGTGGCAGTTATATCATCCAGTACTGATTTACACAACTCATGGCCTAAAGAACACAACACAAAAGAAGCGTTAATTGGCCATACAATGCAAAAATATGTTCTCGTTCTTCTTATCCCTCAGTTCTCTAGTTCGTAGGATTTCCATTATTGTTTTCATGGAAAGAGGTTGTTATTCTACCTTTCTTTTGGAAGTCGCTTTAAATTATTTTTGGGAAGAAATCATCACTTCCCATTCTCTTCAGACATCTTTCCAACAATCTTTCGACCAGCTTCCCGATCCACTTCAGTTTTGAATTTCCTTCAACACATCGACTACGCTCAGCTTTGAAATTCTGTCTCAGCACTTACGCCGCTCCACTACCTTGACAGTAACTCATTTGTTATCCAGTTTTACGGCCAAAACTTCACATTACATACATCTGCAAAAGTTTAAAAGAACGCTTTTAAATCTGGGATGTAGATGAACGGAATCCCCTTTAGCAATGCATATTTATATTTCCCTGTGGCTACAATCTGGAATAACGGCTAGAAGGAAATCGGCCATATTGAAGATTTATTAATGTAGAAAAACGAGAGAGAGAGAGAGTTTAATGTATTTATTGAGAAAGTGCCAAGAATAAGGGGAATAAGTGATACTCTCTAGCGCTCTCCCACATTATGTATCTGAGAGCAACGCAAAATGGACACGATTCCCATGGCACCCTGTTCCGCCTCAACGTCCTCTTCGCTTTCATTACGGAAGTCCCCGGAGATGCAGGAGTAGAGGGAGAGAAAGAAAGCGCCTTAGCAACGCATGGCTGTAGGGTGACTAGAAAGTGGGATGATTCCAGTGGGCAACTTGTTGACTGCATGCATGTCTGTCTCATATTCAACAGCAGTAGCGCACGACGAAGAGCAAAAAATCTCAATTATGGTCCATCCGCCCAAAGACACACACAGGGTTTCATCTCATGCACTTTCCGCTCGATTTATCAGGAATTCTATCTTCATATACTACTAACATACTTCAAAAATCGATCAGCCTGCGAAAACTCCCTCTCGGTGATACATACCTTTCTGGCTAAGAAATATTAATCGAGAATCCTAAGTATCGTTTCAGTACAATAAAATAAAACATTAATCCACAGATAAAAGGATTACACAAACAGTATTTCCAGCATGTACTACCCTTACATAAATTAGATGTTTGTAATCAAAAAGGGAGAAGGAAAACTGCCACACATCGAAGCACGCACGCTGGATGTAACATCAGAAATCTATACCAACAATTATTTTATCAGGTTCTGAATCAGTTGTTCCCCTACAATTTAAACTTTTCTTTTTCCTATAAAAGAAAAAAATTAGTCCAGTTATTAAAAGGGGAAGGGAGTTCAAAACGAAAAATTAAAGGGCAGTTTAACATAATTTTCTTAAACAGTGCACGGAACACGCTAAACTTACTGAACACAGGACATCATATTAATGGTATTTTAATCGTATAGTCTCTACTTCTATTGATTAGACGAACTTTGACTTTAGAATTAGTTGTTGTTGTTGTTGTTGTTGTTTCTTTTCAGTCTGAACTCTTTAACTTGGTCTACCTTTTCAGATAACAAATCAGAAAACACTTAAGAAAGTCAGGGAAACATAATTTACCCCTTGCTTTCTGGCTTTAGGGAGGAATTTAATCTTAAAATCATGAACGGACAAGACTAGAGAAGTACATGTCAGTTCTGACACAAGCCCACGGCGTCGGGGAGCATTCTTAGCTACTCATAAAGACTCCCCAATCCCCCCCCCCCCACACACACACTGGCTTGACAGAAAATCAGTGCTCCGTAGAACAAAGAAAATGCAATGTACCACAAGAATTTATTATACGTGCACACTATCCTCATGCCTTTTGTAAACGAAAGAATAAAGTTATGGATTTCAACAGGAAATGAGCAAATGGTTCCAGACTTTCAGACATTTGTTTCATTTAAAATTTTTACTCTTATATCAAAGAGGTACATTTATTTTTGAAAGGAAGGATACGACATAATGGGGAGAGAGGGTAATAACTGCTTCAAAAACAGACTGGAATCAAATGGGGGAGGGGGTGCAATTATACCGACTGGTACATAGGATACGAAACTCAATTTACGCCAACTCCAAAATACACGAAGAATTTGAGACGTAGGTACATGCATCCCCTCCCCCGGATCAGGATCTTAAAAGCGGAACGAAACTATCGCTATAAATGTGCACTACTTCGCCTAAATACACATTTTCGCCGACCTGGAGAAGAGGGGGGGGTGCACCGTGCGACGCGAAAAGAAAATCACGATTCCTGTAATCTAAAGCTAAAGCAATTCTGTAGCCAAAGTTTTAGTGGTGGAGATATCGTCCTCGGAACCAAAATACGTTTATGCCACGTAATGGAAAAACTGTAAATCAGAAAAAGTGAAAAAAATGTCACTAATGGTCCCTGTACAGAAAGTGAGAATATATTTTTTTTTTTTTTTTTTTTTCGGAACCGAACGATAGGTCCTTAAATCGTTCTTATATCGACGTCGAAACACTTGTTCCCCGGGCAATATAAAAATAGGAAGGGTCGCCCTTTGAATATTTCACAGAAAAATTATAGCTAATCAAATGGTGAAAATTCACACCTGTTGATCTCTAAATTATAAAGGAAAGAAAAAGTATGCTTCATAAGCAGAGTCCGATACAATTATGGTGTTAAAACCGAAGAGAGCAGCATTTCCAAAAAGAAAAGAACGATACAATATAATAATTTCGCCAGAGAACTCTCTCAGTCACGACTTGCCCTCACGACAAACACCAATCAGCATACACAGACACCAATCAGTCTAGCAGGATAGGAAGTGCTACTCTCTCGGCGTAAGGAAAAATCGGTTGAAGCCTCCAATTTCTCCTTGAAAAATGGCAAGATGAATCGCTGAACTATATTCTTCACCGAATCGCTAGAATTGGAGCTCCTCCATAAGCCTCCTAAAAAATCAATAAGTAACAAGTTTGTATTCATGTACTTTATTTACAAAGGTAACAACCATCGGTACTTTTCGTTGGTTTAAGTTAGAGCCCAACGGCAGTTTCCGATTGGACTCCCACAGGCAAATGTGACGATGCGCGTATTTCATCAATTTCGTGACTTACGCTGTAACCTTAAATAATTGAACAAGCAGTTTAGTAAAATTTACAGCATTATGTGTGATGCGCTTTCTGCTCGGCGGCGGGGGGGGGGGGGATCACTGTCGAATCCTGAGAAAATATTTTAATTTTTTCTAAATGGAAGGCATTTTTGTTTTCTCGTAACTTCGAATCTTCTTCAACCGTTTTCTCCCTCACCCCTAAATCTTTTGGATTAATGGGTTATCTAGATTTGTATTTCAGTTATGATTCCCTCTTCTTTCAGTCTGTTCATTAAGGTCAACAACCTGAACGGTTTCCCTTTTTCTTTTTTTTTTTTTTGTTCTTTGTAAATGCAGTTAACAAAGAAAGAGCGAAGTAATTAATCTGGTAATTTTTTTTACACTGAAAACTAACAGAACTCTTCTTCTAGTTCTAAAATTCATGAGTATATATCCCTTAAGGAAAATTTCCTATGGTAATACACGCTTACAGTCCACAGGGCTGATCTCAGAAAATATTGACTACGTGTTGTGCGAAGAAGACGTCTATAACCACCTTCAACTTAAGTTCTCGTGGTTATCTTTCTTGTAACCACCCTTCAATGTACCAACCGAGGTAGGTTTATAAATATGGCTTTTGCAAACATATTTCCTTTCTGGCATCTTTCTACGGATCGGGGCAACAACTTGGAAAAGCATTGTTGTACACGACATACAACGAATGGTGCATTTCGCTATCATTCCTGGTGGTTGACACTTGATGCGTCTGCGAAACCATCTTTACAACTTGCGTCGTTCTTAGTTTTTTCATCATTCACACAATGATCAAAAATAATAATTTTGCGAAGTCCCCAGGCTTTGGGACGTACTTCGCAAGAAAGAGTAGTCAAAGAGCCTCAAGAAAACTGGGACACATTACTTGGACAAAATATAATTCCATTCAGAAATTGGAGAAAAAAGACGATGTAACATTACACTTCACTTCTGTAGAAAATTATGAGTCTTGCTATGTGCATGCAATGTGCTGTCTTGTATTTTACGAAATCAGATGTTATATTGTTACTACTTATGTTATATTGTTACTACTTTTGTTAAATCTTGCATTTTGATTTCAAAAGACAGCAGTTGCTAATGGTATCTTTATGATGGAGTACTTTTATTCTAAATATACAATAAAATTCGAACAATCTTTTGTCTCCTACATTTGAAGAATTATGCTAGTCAATCCTGAGTTCCACTTACTTTCCCATCGTGAAATTAAATCCCGGAGGTATAGGTTTGTCCTTTTCAAACAAGAAGCAGACACACATCGTTTTATTAAATTCGATTTTCCGAAATATGTTTTGAGAAGTTATGCTGATCACTATAATCACAACAAGAACTCGCACTATTTCTTATGACTAACAGATTCGGCTTAAGAATTACATGAATGTATATTAAAAAAGGATGCCCAGATGTGCGATTGAGTACCAATGGAACAGATACCCTCCCCCAGCGGAGTCGAATCTCTCTCTTAAGAAAAGAAAAATACCTTTATGTCTAATAGTTTCTACATTTTGGTTTTCAAAGCTCCCTTCTGTTTTTCCTTTTGAAATTCCACCCGTGCCACGTAAAACAGCTCTGCATCCAAAAGGGTGTGAAGACTGCGTGAAATTCGATTGATAGTTTTTTTTTTTTTTTTTTTTGTCGCCGTTGTTTCCCTCTTGACACTTGGTTTCTAAGGGTCGAAAAGTATGCAAAAAGCTGAACAATCAGAAGAAAAACACCACCTCCGTTTCGAAGGGCACCGCTGCTTATTTTTTGAGTAGTACGGTGCGTTGACGATGAAGTAAGAAAAAAGTTAGCGGAATATGTTTCGCATTAAATTCGTGAAAATAATAAGAGCCACGGCCAACACAAATCCTTTCACACCTGAGAAAAATTTGTTACGGTAACACAAAACAGGGCACAAACGTCGTGCCAAACAATACCAATTACCTCGAGTTGGCACGCAGCATAATGAAAAGTGGTCACATATTAATTTCTGCGGCCTGTCAATCTATTGCGTAATAAACAATCTGTGGGCTCAGAATGAGACGTCCACTTACAACCATGCAGAGAACGCTGCTTGCAATTAATTAAGCTTTCCTATAGCGCAAAGCTGGCGTGAAGAACAACTGTACTGTTAAAAAAAGAGAAACAACGAAAGAAAAACGGGGTGGGGGAGGAAGAGGGATTCGTTTGTTGCCGAAGTCTTATTAAATTTCCGTAGTATTTCGTAGACCGTTGAATTAGCTGGAGGCATGAAAAGCATCCAGCGCATTAATGCGCCATTTTCTGGTTGGTCGGCTACATTCCCGTCCCCCTCCATTCTCTTCCACCCCCATGCGTCTTTTGGATCGCGAGAGGCAGTTTTAATGTGCTGCGTGAGTATTGGGTAGGGTATGCAGATGCTGAAGCCTGACATGCATGCATGCGACTGATGGGAGATGATTAGCAGGGACATCGCCGAGAATGCTGCTGATTGAATTGGGGGAAGAGGGGGCACCTCCTGGCTAGAACAGCAGGCAAGATGAAATGGTTAACTCTGATTTCAGAATTTTTCCTCAATCAAAGGTAACTTACAAAGCCGCACTTCACATTTTCAGTTCCATTTCTTTTGAAAAGCCTCTTCATTCTTACATTGCACGATAAATGCAGCATTCGGAAATAATTAAAAGAGCTGCATACAAGCACATACCCAACCAATAGTTGATAACAGCGCACGCAATGTGAGCCGGAGGGGGTCGTACAAAAGCACGCAAATCTCCCTAAGAGAGACAAAATTTGCGAATGATTATATTTAATCACTTCAACAACGCATCTACAAGTTGGGAATTGTAACCACGATATTTGGCAAAATCACAACAGCTATGAAATTTTTTATAACCGTAGTACTCACTGTGGAAGACAGAGGTCGCAGTATATCTACTTTAGACAACGCTCATTATGATTTGCTTTCGTCACCTAATGGAAGAACGAGAGAAAAAGTGATCGTTTCTTCACAAAGAAAAATTGAAAAAAAAAAAAACATTTCCCAGAGTTCAGGCCACACCAAAAGTGAGTGGCTCGAATTTGCTGCTTCAATACTTGAAATAACTCTGTTAAGTAGATGTTACATGCTTTAGTTACGGTAAAGAAATTAACCCAGTTTCTAAAAAAACCCTTCGAAACACAAAGCATCTTCAGCATGCAAAGTACTATCAATCTGATTGAAACTGGCCAAAACTGAGGAGGGATCTGAAAACTTTTCAGTGCAATTTTACTGACTCTTGAAATGCTAGAACTGCAGAATGCACGCATAGCAATCGCGAACAAAAGGTAAGGAGTCAATTACTGCATTTGGCAATGGACACGAAAGTGAGTTTTTTTTTATTTTTACATGGCGTCGCAGCAATTTCCCAATGCGTACGAAGCTTTAAGCTACGACTGAGTATTTGTTTTTGTTTAGAACAGAATCACAACTTCTCTCAGAAAAAATTTAACAGCTTTTAGGGACTTTTTCAAGATCAAGTCCAAAGTACCATTTCTGGTTTCCGAAAAGAGCATGGCAGAATTTTGTGAACGGGCAAGTGCTAATAAAAATCTCTTAAGATACCTTTTTGTGAGTAACAGGATAGTTCACGGCAGGTACCATAAAACCGTTTTATGGGCACGCAGGCATTGATAATTATCAATGCCTGTGTGCCCATAATCAGTAATAATGAAAAATAAATGCCGATTTTTTTTTCAACAAGAGAATATAAAACATTTAAACGATCCGGTATTTAAAAAAAGAGTTAAAAACTGATATCGCGTCAAAAGGCAGAATGGATACCGGAGAGAGATAAAAGGATAACATAAGCACATCTTATTTTGATACACATGTAACGCCAACTCGAAATGGCAGGTATGAGTTTCACGAATGATTCACGAACTACGGTGTGTGCGCAGATGACATACTTCTAGTACCGCTTGTGCAACTGCAAACGTGGGTCGTACCACTTCCCAGGAAAGACAATTACTGAAGTTCCCCGCATTTATCTGACCACGTGACTGGTGAAATCAGCTATCTACTTTACTGTGCTTTTGTAAATACAAGCTGCGCAAACGTGTGTGAGCGTAACATCAATTCTCTGGTATTTGCTTTTCACAAATCGGAACTTTTGTTATCAGCGAATCAAACAGAGTTTCAACGGAAAAAAAACTGAAAGGCATACTATCTTTTACGGCATTGCCAGTTTGGTAAAACAGCCTCCCTTATCCCAAGAACAACTAGATTACCTGTTTTCCCATATTTATTTTTTTTGCATAAAGTTTTTTGTTTTTCAGTCAAAGCAGTAACTTTCATTAAACATGCGCCTTCAAATTGACCATCCATCGGTTCCGTTTAGGTTGGATAATAATAAGCCTTACTGCATATTTTAAACTAATGTGCCAATTAATGCACTACAGTAGTTGAGAGAGAGAGAGACAAACAAAAATGTTTCGTATGCATAATTTCTACTAACTTCTGTTGGTTCGAAGGCACTGCTCATCAAATGCTGATTTTAATTCAGACATCTGTTTTGTTGGAAAAATAAAATGGGAATATGCCCTGAATTTTCACTACAGAACTATGTCAGTCCAACAGAACAGTGGTTCCGACATTTCAAAAACCTATTTACATCACGCTAAGCTCCTGAAACGTCTTGGATGAAGGATTTCGCACTTCACGCTGAATAAGATGAAAAACATTTTTCGCAGGAAACCCAACGAAAGCTGGCAAGAAATCCAAATGAGTTTCATTCTAGGAAATTTCTCTAGAATAATTCCAGTTCCTGTATGTTCAATCGTGTAGCATTCTTTGGCTACTGGCACACTATTGCTTGTCAATGACTCTCCTAAGTTATACTCGCAATCAACTTGAAGGCCTGGTTTTTCTGGGCCAACAGCTTTTCTCGTTTACGTTACGGATATTATTGGAGTACAGGGTTTAAAATCTAAGATTTTATCTAATTTCGGCTGTGGTCCTCAAAACTTTTCCACGTCATATTTTTGGAGAGCTTCGCTTGGGAGGCGGGTGCCGAGGATTTTCAAAAACCTCGCTCCCCTTCAATTTTATAACAATACTCAACTATTTTTCTCCAACTTTTGATTGCATAACTATTGAAAAGTCGCTTTTATAATTAAACAACATGGAGCCTGACCATTGAGGGCGAAGTATTCGGATGTGCTTTCCATCGATAGAACCTAGACAGTTAAGGGAGTCCCCATTTCTTGTAAAACATATGTGATTTCTTTGAATTCTTCTTTAGTTGGTGGCTTCATGTGCAGTGAAAATCCTCCAAATACGTGGCGTCAGTAAATAAATAAATACATCGCTCTTTAAACGTTCCAGAAACACATAGCAACCGAAAAATTGTTTTCAGCCGCCGCCGTGGAATTGAACCACGGAACTCTCGATATCTAGCCGAGCGCGTTAACTTTACGTGTAAAGTTAACATCTAGCCGAGACAAACTTTAGCGAGTCTTATTGGAAATACAAAAACCAAAAAAACAATGTAACAGCAAATGGTTGCACTGCTCCGTGGTACTCAAACGGTGCAAAATTTAGGTAGCACACATTGAAAGTTAACGCGCTCGGATAGATATCGAGAGTTCCGTGGTTCAATTCCACGGCTGCGGCTGAAAACAATTTTTCGGTTGCTATGTGTTTCTGGAACGTGGAAAGGGCTATGTATTTATTTATTTACTGACGCCACGTATTTGGAGGAGTTTCACCTTGGATCTCGCCCTTTGGATTTTACTGCTATAATATATATAGCCAGTGCCGTTAATGCCCACCAGATGGAGACGTCTCAGTGGCTGAGCCCATCTTAAAGATTTATGATGTCAGAAGCTGACTTAAAAATACACATAGCACAGTGGATTGTTGGCCACCGTTGTGTAAAGTTAACGCGCTCGGCTAGATATGGAGAGTTCCGTGGTTCAATTCTACGGCGGCGGTTGAAAACAATTTTTCGGTTGCTATGTGTTTCTGGAACGTGGAAAGAGCGATGTATTTATTTATTCATATGCAGTGGTTGTAAAACTTGCCATAACACTGGTAAATTATGTTTGAAAATAAGAAATACAGTCGTGATTCCTATAATAATAAAAGCCATGTGAACAGCTGCAGGGTAAATGGTCCATGGTGAGCATCGCAGATACATGCAGGCAGCAAGGTACCTGAGCGAGCATCTATGCGCCAGCAGCGAGGCTGCAGCATAAACGTACACTTAGTCAAATATTTTTCGGATCGTCAGTTTGTGTGTGTTTTTTGAAGCTTTTAACAACCGCCCTGACCATCTATTGCCATAAGAAGTTGCTCGTCCCAAAATTTGGGCCACTGGTTCCAAGGAAGGAACAAAAATCAGCGCCGTAGGGCAACCACACTAGCGATGCTCCATTTCGAACTCTAAACCAGCCATAACTAGGACGATTAGCCAGAAGCCCATGCCTCGACCACTCTGTTACAAAGGCGGCCGTCAGTTCTTTGAAATTGTTATAACAAGCAGAAATTGCCCACTTAATACCTGCAGAAACATCTTGACTTTGAGACTTAGGTTCTCAGAGCAAACATTTTCACTTAACAGGATACCATAAACAACGAAAAATTTCATGGTGAATTCTTTTGTTTTACAACAATTAGGAAGCATGAGAAAGCGAAATTAACTACCAGAATCACTACGGTTCGAACCTACGTTCCCAACCCCTGGCATGTTATTTTCCGTACATAAAAATTGTTTTCCTCGCATCACCTCACATATTTCTTGGTCAAAGCACTACATCGCGACGTGGCAGCTCAGATGCACTGTTTCGTGTAATTTTACATGTATGCATATTTCTACCCATTACGTTTACCTCGCATAACATCAACAATTTCGCAGGTTGTCAGGCGGTGGAGTTCCCATGCTGCTGATGGTTTCTTAAATCTTAGTTTACTTTTTCTCCCTAACTCGTCTTCTGCCAAGCACTCAAGGGTCACATCTGGTCTTCGCGCCAGAGAGAGAGAGAGAGAGAGAGAGAGAGAGAGAGAGAGAGAGAGAGAGAGAGAGAAAGGGGGGGGGCTGGCTACGTATTTAACAACCCTTACGTCTATAAATCCATGACAACACGATATCTTTTAAACTACTAACAGGAAAAAATATCCAGTTAATTATTACGAAATGGCTTATTACGTGAAAATACGCGGTTCCGCTTCACTAATAGCGAAATCTTTTCAACCTGTTATAATCACAGGCACACCACCATAAATCAGATTCTTCAACGACAGCTTCAAAGTACGTTTACAGCACTAAGGTATTCCATGTGTTGATTTCAATAGGACTCACTGAAACAGGTTAAAGATAAATCCATTTCGTATTGAGAGAGATTTCTATTTTTGTTTTTGTTTTTTAACGTAGGAATTATACGTGTAGCATATTATTTCATCAGGTTACACCGTGTAGAAATCGTTTCACTAGGACTGCAGCATTTTATGTGTATGTACACACACATGAATTTCGCACCTGAATTGTCCAGCAGGAAAATGTGAAACAAAGATGGGGGCAACAGATTGCTGACCCTCATTTGTGGCAATCATATAAAGGCGTATACACAAGATAATTAATAACGCAGGACTAAGCTGTTCACTAATTCCTTCCCCTACCTTTTCGCTATGGTCTCTTGCATATGAGATCAAGGTTTCCTTCTGCCCTCACAGACTCTCTCCTCATCCAGCCCCCTTTTGACCATTGCTCCTAGTCGCTGTCATCAACAAGTTGCTGCGTCATCCCTTAGCAACTGTTGCTATGGTTATTATGCCCACTGGCGGAGATGGGAAACATTGTTACCCAACAACAACCATGTTGTTTTAGACATTCCCTGGTAAATTTCGCTTACCTTAATGACTGACCGGCAATGACTTCCCCGCGCTCCCCTGAAACTAGAAATTTACACAGGGGAGGGGGCAGGAATTCGCCTCTTACGAGTTTCACTGAAATTGGATGCTTTTCAGAGTTTCACAAAATTATTCACACAATTATTACACCCCGCATTCCTAGCAGGGGAAGGAGACAAGTAACAGATGCACCTGCCCTCAACAAATGCATTTACTATACCAGAAAGTTTTTGTATCAGTTGTATCACTCTTTTCATTTGCATGGGGGGCACTTCCCTTCCTCGAATTTTGTGCGTCAGTATTAAATGTGTATTTGCACTTCCTTGGAAGGAATTCCGAAAATAAATATTGTGAGACGTTGCTGGCTACACCAAAAAGCATTTCTTCTGTCACCTGGAGCGAGTAGAATGAGAACATCTGTGTAGCTACTTCCCCAGAAGTTTTACAATTTAAATCTTTTCAGCTTTTTAATGCTGCAACTGAGTTTTCCTGTTTTCATGGAGTTACTTGATCACTCTTGTACAGAACAACGAATACATAAGGGATATATAGGCTTTTCCATTGCAAAAACAGAATCGAAAGTGCGCAAAACAACTTACAGAGTGTATACTACTCATATTAAAGTGAATGAGTAATATATTTGCAGAATGGAAAAGACGAGTCAACCACAAATTCTGGTAAGGAAATTAAGAACAGCAGTAGTCGCAAAGGCATCGTACATTGATTAATGGCACTAGGGCCGAGGGTGGTAACAGAATACCCAGCGTGTGACAGGTGCGAAAATGAACAATAATTCTGAAAGGCCTTGGGTCGACGTTTCCGACTGAAACGGTACAACTGAATTAAAAAACGAATCACGTAAAAGGCTA
The DNA here is from genome assembly GCA_039090855.1 of Macrothele yani. Classification (NCBI taxonomy): domain Eukaryota; kingdom Metazoa; phylum Arthropoda; class Arachnida; order Araneae; family Macrothelidae; genus Macrothele; species Macrothele yani. Next base: position 95,957,191 of record CM076992.1, on the reverse strand, counting down.
ATAATAATTAGATCGCGATAATGCGTTTCTTCTCCCTATTCTTTAAAAGTTGATTTTTCGTTAAAATAAACTTTATTTCGATACGTTGATTGAGCACATCTTAAACCACACTGTACTGCAAGCAATAAAAATACATTTAACGAGCAATATTTATATTTTATATTATACATTAGGGGCATATATTAAATAGTAAAAATACATTATTAGAGCTGAAAGGACGCAGGCACAAATCAGGTAAAATTAAATATTAGGATAAAAATACCTCATACGGTTACATGCTTACTCCCACTGTGAATTTATAAGCATCAACAGCAATGGGAAAATACGTATTTTTTTGCCAAGCTAGTACTCTATTATGCAGATTGTTTTTAACGAGGGTTTAATAATTTTGTCTTATGAAAAAAAAAAACGGCATGTAACTTTCAGCTGTGACATAACTGATCAGTGTCGTCGAAATACTAAAAATAGAGCAGTTATTTCGTGCCCTCGAACAATTAAAAATGGAAGCTAACGCTGTCAAAAAAAAAAATTCATTGGTTCTACGACGAGGTAGCTCTTGAAGAGAAGCGGTCGTGTAGGAATGAGTGCATCGCGCGGTAGCAGGCGCAACTCGAAGCATTTGAATATGTGCGAATAGCAACTTATTCGAAACAGTATGTCACTGCAACTTATATGGCCAGGTGTCACGCCGATATCTAAAGTCTGCAGCTGTCAAGTTCGGCTCTCCTTCCAAGATTCGCAATGCTATCCAATGGCTTTACAGTAAAGACATAATCCACTCCACTATGGGCGTCCCATCACTGCGACAGTATCCTTCCAATCTGGTATAAGTCAGAGCTGCCCTTCATCGGCACAGGTTTTTACTCTGGTCATAGAACCGTTCTTTCATCTCCACCAGATCCTTCGAGTTCCTTCTAAGGTAATGCCTCAACATCATCAGGTAAACACTTAATGATTTCGGCGAATGCTGATGACCCCAAAGTGACTGTTCGATCGGAAACACAATTTTCCATCATTGAGCATGCTTACCATCAATATGCTATTGTGTCCGGAGGTGCACTAAACAAACTAAGTGTTAAGCCTTTAGGGGGCGCTTAGAAATCTTGAACGGACACATCGGGGAACGCCACCTAGTCTTCCATTTGTCTAAGAGTTTTAGGTGCATAAAATGAGCGAATTGGATGTAAAAGGTCGGATTTGCATCCAATTCAATTGGAATACACTATTGCAGAGACTGGATGCCAAAATAAGAGCTTAGCCAAAAGTACGCTCGTCTCCTCCTTCCTTTCTGGGCGAACTGTCCTCGTAAACCAACTGTCTGTGCTTATGCTGTGGCACGTTTTCAAGGTGCTGCGACCACTGCAATCATTTGTACTAGCAGTATTATACAAAGAAAATTCACGGCATTTTTTTTTTTTTTTTTTGTTATCACACTTACTAGGTGTCTGCTTCTAACATGGATTTGCCTCTTGTACAGTGGACAATTTCTAGCTTCAATATACGTCAAAATACGTGCCTTTCGGTTTGCTGATTCATACAGACAGTTGTATAACACTTCTTAAGACGATTACATTTTGCTAAACACCTTTGTATCCATCAGAAATCTTTCCTTTAATGTGCCATTTACCGGAAGATGAATAACTACCCGTTTACTCATTATCATATCAGCGACTTCTATACAGACTGTTTCCTAATTTGGACGATATGTTACTTCCCGGAATCGGCCTTCGGATTCGGCTGAAATTCCTATAAAACCACGGTTTTTCTCAAAGCTTTTTTTTTTTTTTTTTCCCGTCTAACTCCGCGGATAGTATGGGGTGACTTACGGCCGACCGCCTGTCACAAAAATAGGTCCCAATTGATATCATTATAGCGTTAAAAATACGTGCCGTGCCGCAAACTAATCGTGTTAGCATATTCGTAAACAGCATGGAGTCCAATTCGCGTAGTGCGCAATACATCGTGCGCGCGACGCTCCCTATATCGTTTTAAAGCTCTTGACGAGATCTATTCAAATATACGAAGAACATTTTGCAGTGGTTTGAACTGAACATTTTAAAAATTGTTTTCTTGTGAACCCGGTGAACACTTTTGACAATATCGCGGTTTACCTGGACAACCGTGAGTGCAAAGCGACTGTGCGTGGTATCATTTTAAAGCTCTTGACGAGATCTACTGAAATATATAATGAACATATCGCAGTGGTTTAAACTAAAAATTTTAAAAATTGTTTTCGTGTGAACGGGTTAACATTTTCGACAATGCCGTGAAATTCGCAGAATGAACGCAAGCAAAAGTGGAGAAAATCAAAACGAGAGGCAAGAGCAAGTGATGAGGAATGTAAGAAGCCCAAGAAGACAGAGAACCAGGTTGGGTAATTCGTGTATCGATCTGCTTTCTGTTCGCAATGTATCCAGCATTATTTTTAAAAAATATGTAAGCTACTTTTCATATCATAGACCTGTGTTGGCTATAACAAATTAAATAAACGCTTTGAAACCATACTAGACTAGCTCATTTCAACTCTCCGATCTGCAAGTCGTAGTCCTACGTTCCAAACTGACGGGTTAATCAGAACTGAGCCTACCTGGGGTTTTTTTTTTTTTTTTGTTTTTCTTTTGTTTATTTTCAGAGATAAGTAACAGTAATTTCGAGAGGCATACACACCGATGAAAAGGCAATGCGTTTATTTTGTTAGCTGCGCCAGAATGGGTAAGTAATGTACACTTCGTATGTTACAGTAAACGCTTTTCTATGCCAATGAAAATTATTTGGTATGCGTGAATAAAAGGAATTCTTTTAAGAACATTGTAATAATTTCGTTATCCACTGAGCCAATGTATTTTGATAATGCTCCTTTTACGCTCTGATGATAACGATTTTAGCTTAAGCAAACAACACAGCGTGTTCCGTTCATCTTTTACCATTGACGATTTGATGAATTTTGATTGAAGTACAAAAACATCTCTCACACTGATGTTTTTTAACTCGGAATTTTTCAAATATATGTGAGCCCATTTTGACTTAATTCTTTAGCAATGATACAGCAATTGTTATAACACCGTTTAGACATACGAATTTGTGTGAAATAATAAGAGACGTAAAAATTAGTAAAAAATTACAACTACATGCTCAGTAACAAACACTGACGCATGCCTCTGCTGTGGTCTCCCCTATCTTTTGTTGATAGTAACACTACTGACATGCATACGTTTTCTAGAAAAACGAAGTGAAGGGAGCCAATCCCGGAGTCGCACACCATCCCCCATACTCTAAACTCCATTTCTATGAAAAGCAACCGACTCCTCGGGAATTTTTTACCTCAAACTGTAGTTGCTCAAAACATTCAGAGACCTCCGAAGTCGCTACAGATTTCGCCCATAAATGCGATTTCGTACTTTTTTTTTTTTTTTTTATTGGAGGTTTAAAGACCACCGGTCCCCCGGTGGTGCAGTGGTCTAAGCGATGGCCTCTGATCATTCGTCCGAACGGGGTCCGGGTTCGAATCCCTGTGAGGCATGGATGTTGTGTTTGTCTTACGGCACTGGCTCTCTCCCTTCCCTGGAACCAGTGACCCTAAATTAGGGACGGGCGACTGCTTATAGCCCATTGAGTTGCTCACGGCGGTCGTTAAACCTTCAATCAAAAAAAAAAAAACGACCACCGTGAGCAACTCAATGGGCTATAAGCAGTCGCCGTCCTTAATTTAGAGCAACTGGTTCCAGGGAAGGGAGAAAGACGACGCCGTAACAGGGGTCGCGCTGCCGATCGCCATCTTCGCAATTTGCGAAAAGGAAATCGTTTTGGCGATACAAAAAAGCCTTTGGCGATTACCTTTTCATAGTGTTATAACACTGGCGAAAAAAATTGGATTTGGCGACTAAATTGGCGAAAACTTTAGAAAAGCCAGCGCAACCCCTGCGTAAGACAAACACAGCATCCATGCCTCATTGGGATTCGAACCCGGACCCATCTCCGACGAATGATCAGAAGCCATCGCTTAGATCACTGCGCCACCGGGGGCGGCTTTCGTACAATTGTGGCAGGTACTAGTGGTAGATTACTGATTTGAATTATGGCAATCAGGCTTTAAAATGACCACCTTACAGTTCTGTGCTGTCCCGCTTGTTCATTTAATTGCATGAAACTATAAATTAAATATTTTTATTTATTTTACGGGGAAATTTGTTCATTTAAGACAGTGTGACTATTTATTGTATTTTCCAGCCATGAAAAAAAGATATGCTCACTAAAATACTGCTACAAAAAAAAACTATTTGTCATTGTCAGTTTAAAAAAGGAAGTTCCAAAGCATACGGTTGCTTCGAAATATCACGTTGGGAAAAAATACTTAATTTGTGATAAGTCTTCCTACAGAGAAAATGAAATTATTACAAACGTATTAAATAACAAGTTAGTAAAATCATGCAATGCACTGATTATGATACACTTTCCAACATGCCAGAAATCATTACTAAGTTATTATTACTCACGGTATGACGATAATGGCTGTGGAATAAATCTCGCTCCTGTGCCCTGACCTTTGACCCTATTTCAATTATATTCAACAGAAGAGGTTCAGTATACCTCCAGAACAACATGATAAAGTTTTGTCGCAATCGAATCATTTTTACGTAAGTCATGACGCATAAGGGCGATGGAATCCCGCTCCTATGTCCTGACCCCATTTCGACCATTTTCAACAGGGTTCATCCCCAGGTTGTCCTCTACCACATACTAAAATTTCATCGAAATCGAACCATTTTACGCGAGTTATCGTGCGGACAGACAGACGGACAAAGCTGGAGCATATACGCTTCTTCAACCTACTGTTGGAAAGCGTAAAAAAGCTGAAACAGAAAATGAAATAATTAAATCACTCGCATTAATGGAAAATTCATTATCGCGCGATTACTTTTACCTTAAACGTGAGTATAATTAATTACTAAGATTCGGTGGTTCATGTAAACCTAACGATTGACCTAAGTTCCATCCAGGCTCCGGCGCGAAAGGATTCTCTGGCGTAAGAACTGAATAATGCAGCATCTTCGATTTTGCGATATTTCTCTTTAAATACGGAAAAACTTGAAACAGACTTCTCTGAAATAAATGGAATTACTGACTACGAAAAATCTGAAAATACGGAAGTTAAAAAAAGAGCACTTTTAAAAACGGAAATTTCGTTAAAATTCGGACACTTACCAGCAACTCTGCTGCACGTTATTTTCAGAAATTTTCCGTGAATTCACACCACTTATTTTTTACAGTATAACAGCGAACCCCGCAGTCTGCTAGGGTGATTTTCACATTAAATAAAAAAAAAATTCGCAGGCTAAAACCACAATGATCTGTGATAAAATATTAAAACGAGAACATTTTGGAACTCACATCTTTCATTTCAATACGAGAACATTTTGGAACTCACATCTTTCATTTCAATACGAGAACATTTTGGAACTCACATCTTTCATTTCAATACGAGAACATTTTGGAACTCACATCTTTCATTTCAATACATTACTTTCCCCAAATCGAATGAGACTAACTACTACGGTAAAGTAATGTTATTAAAATGGTGTATAAAAAGTGGGTGTAACTACATAGCAAAATTTAATCTCTAAACAATAATTCTTGACAAAATCTCTCTCATTTAAAAAAATCAGCGAGTCAAGTTGTATTCTTCACAGAAAGCAATATCAACCGATTCAACGGAATGGAAAACAAAATATTACATCTATATGCTTTCTTTCTTACCAGGAATCCGACTCATCATCATTGCATTTGGAAACTAAATAAAGTAACCGTTCCGGATATACCAGAAAAACAGTTTATACATCTTACTGTTTTCTACTGCTTTACATAGTAACCAAAAAGGTTCACTAGACATTCTTTAGGATCGGAAATCACTGAACACGTCAATACATATTTTTGATATTATATTTCTTTACCCCATACAAGGTAACCTGGAGCGTACTCATTTATCGGTTTCATATTTCTATGACTTATAGCCCTGGAAAATGAAACTAATGATGAAGCGAATAAGTGGTAGCAATGAATCGCGACTCAGTTAATCACTAAAATGGACGCAATACAGTGTCATGTATGCTTGGGATGATGCAGGAGGGGCAGACAAAATTAAAGTTACGAAACGAGCACGAAGACTCCAACGCTGTTATCTCTTGCGGAAGAAGGATGGGGAAATGGCGTTGTGAAAAAGGGGAGGCCAATACTTATGCAGAAGATAGTTGACATATCCCATAGGGAGATATAAGACCATCATCATTTGAAGCGAGGAAAGAAAGAGTCCTTCTGGGAAAGCGTAGCCAGTGATCCAAACGACTTTCTCATCTAAGTACTTACATATTCCAGACACCCCAACTGACTAGCTGGCTCGGTTGGGAGCAAGGCACTGCCTAAAACGGATCATTAACCAAGCTCGCACACACACATACAGACAGGTAGGTGGATGATTAATGTTTCGGCAGCCACTCGACAACGCTGGAGATATATTGATGGCTTTAAGATGATCTTTTACATCTCCTTTCACGTCAAGTCAATGCTTCGCATATTTTTTTTTTCTCAAGCAAAAACCAAAGCTCTATGCGTTTGTGGAAAGGGTGGCCTTTAAGGGTCAAATAAAGACTTTCGAACTGGAGTTCCTGTCTGCAAATACCTGACACAAAAGAGTTTAACAAGCGAACTTCGGTAGGGCATGACAACAGCAACGTAAATCGCTGAGGAAGAGGAAAATGCGGCAGACAATGAGGGAGAAGGCTTCTAGAAAACTCGTTTGTTAGAGTGCGTGTACGCCTATGTTTAATGCTATTAATACGAAACAGGCATTTCTGCCATCAGTACTATTTAATGTACTAAACACACTGAAATTAAACTTTTGACAAAGCTTGTAGTAGAAACAATTTTTTAGCATACCAATAAACAACGCACGTATAAAATCAACACCTTTTAAGACATTTAAAAATTTCCCTACTGTCAATTGACAAGGAATGATGAAACGGTAATGGTTGTTACCTCGCACCAGAGAATCAACATGCCAAGACTGTCGGTGGATAAGCTACATTGACATTGCAATATACAATTGGGGGGGGGGGGGCAAATCCTGTCAAATTTAACATCACCAACAGGCTGCATTATGAACCTAAGAAAGAAGAATGGATGTTTTCCATGTGCTTTATTTTCAGTAAAATATTTATCAGTTAATTGAGAAAGCATTTAGAACTGATTGATAACTTTTGTAACACATCACTCCAAGAATGTTTATTTTTTTTATTTTTTTAGTGTACTACTGTTTTTGTTCTAGGATAGTTTGTTAGACACTTTCCTTAACACGGCAGACAAAGCAGTTCGTAAACTTTTACCATTTGTGACATGAAATCAAAAAAGACGCTTCATCAGATATTCACTGTCAATTGCAAGCTTTGACACCTTATTTCAGCAAAACCGCTTAAAATATATGCTGCCGAAGGATTCTCGTTGGAGTCACTGAATAAATCTATATTTCCATTTTTTTAATTTAAAGTCTTAATGGTACTTCCATTTTTTTTTTTTAGTTTAAAACTTTAAAAAGAGTGGCGATTATTTTTTGGGTTCCACTATAAATACAACACAGATGCAAAAATCCGAAAACACCACTTTCATAGCGTCTTATGTCAACCATTATTTTAGGAGGTACTTGGGTAACTGGCCGACGCTTCAGAAGGTACCATGACCAAATACGTTGAGAACCGTTGAGTTACAGCAAACAAGTATTTATTCCACACATTTGTAGAAAAAGTTTCAGATTCTATAGCAAGCTGCAGTCAAAAGATATGGGTTGAGGATGATATCCAAGAAGAAAATAACACATATAAAAGTGTCCAGCCTACTTTTAAAAGAAATCTGATTTTCATGAGCAAATTAACAACAGCATCTCTGACGAGGAAAGTACTTAATCAGTGAGCACTACAGGTCCTCACTTACGGATCAAACTTGGAAACCTAACTAAAATGAAATCGCAGATACGTAACAGCAGAATGGCAACAGTGAGAAATGCAAGAGTGGAGTTAGCATGAAAAGAACCGCGCGGTTCGGAGTTATAGACATTATACTAACTAGTACGAAGGCAGTCAAGGGTCAGTGAAAAAAAATTGGATATATTATTAGTCGAACGGGTGAATTTTTATCAACTCACTCCAAGCAACGGGGAAAGACACACAAAATGAGTAGATGCAACCGTATGATAGATAAGGTCAGAGTACGATGCACCCACATGCATAAAAACAAGCCAAGACATAATTATGAAGAACACTTAGCACGACCTTCATTCAACAATGGATTAAGAATGGTTGATACATGCATATCCCACAGCTGTTCTGTGAGATTCGGAAATTAGCACTTTAAAGAAAGCTCATCTGCCAGATAAAAGTTTAAACCTGATGATGCTAGATTTTACTTACTGTCGATATAGCAAAAGTCTCCATTTACAGCGATCACAGCGCACAATTCGAGCTTCACCGGCATTCATCACACACACGACCTTTTATACTCATTATCTTAATAACCTTTTATGCTCATAATCATTAATATTTATAAAGATGCACGCTTGGTGTAATAAGGAAAGATAGAAGAGGATCTCGTGAATGAGGAAAATGACAACAGTGGCAGACATCATGATCAAGGTAAAATCCTTGAAATGACAATGTGCTGGACATATTGCTAGAAGAACGGACCACCGATGGACAACTGAAATACTACACTGGATACCAAGAGATAAAAAAAGAATTAGAAGAAGGTTACGTGGGAGATGTATGGATGAAATTCGAAAGCATGCCGGAGTGAAATGGGGAAAGCTGGCTCAAGACAGACAGTCATGGAAGACAGTAGGGGAGACCTCATCCAGCAGTGGATTGATAATGGTTGAAATAATGATACTGTAGAAAACTTATTTGGTGAGTGTAGCGATTACGAGGAGGCGTTGTTGACCATGCCTGAGATTCAGTGTTACTGGCTTCAGACACCAAGCATAACCAGAACAGTATAAAGCCTACAACTATGTCCGAAAGTTACTAAATCATCCCCTTTGCCTCCGAGCGTCTTGTAAAAACAATTGAAGTTGCATCAACTGCAGGCTTATTCGAAGAAAAGTCCGTGTAGTATAAAAGATGAAACAGATCAGAGCAGCTTTGTGGTCTCTTGTTAAAACATCACGTGTCACCTCATGGGACTCCACGGCAGAAGACACATAACATCCCAAGACTTCGCTCCTTTACGTGGAACAAAATGAGCAACGGCAGCAGATCAGATAATTGACGTCGCCCGAGGCCAAGCTGTATTTACCCTGAGAGTTGTGAGACAAACATTTTCCTCCACCCCACCTCGAAGCCTGCAAGGACCTACACTTCGTGCCCACTGTCTATTTGGATGGACAGGCAAGCAACTTTTTATTTGCCACGCGTTCGAGCTGAAAAAACAACAATGTAGGTAGTCACAAGCAGCACTTACTCTTATCGTACGTACAGGCGGCGCTTTTTGGCTACTGACACCAATGCCATCACACATTACCGAAGGCCGAGGAGGAAATGGGGAGGGGGTATTTTGTCTGAGCACTACGGAGGCGGAAATTCCTTCACGTTAGGAGCTTCAATTCTGCGGCTTGGGAAACACGGAGGGAACGAAAGGTTTCGTTTGGCTTTACACAATGTTTACGAAGCGCGAATACATCTATATGTATTGCGCCGACCCGGTAGAGGAGGGTGCTAAATTCTTTTCATTGTTTTCCCATCAACTTTCCTTTATAAACTCAAATTTCTACATAAAACCGATTTATCGGTACGTGCACAGAAATTTAATTTAGACAACATATTTTTCGAAAACAAGTCGCTGTGTTTTGGTGAGTTTATTTTAAATGAATTCGAACAACACAATGTGCTGTTACCTGAGCCACCACCCACCCATCCCCAAAAGTCACTAATTAGGACGAGTTCAGAATGAGAAAATTCGCGTTAGTTAAACATCGAGCTTGAGCAGCGCAGACACCACCACACTTCCAATTAAAGACCGGAACATACATTTACCGTCTGACACTCTGGAAGGTACGTAAATACTTAATTTACTACTTTTCCAGGCGTTATTTTTTTAATATTTATTTTTTTACACATCATATGTAATACTGTACGCAACAAAAGCTTCTGGCTCTCCTTCCCACGAATTATTATTTTCTTTTCTTCTCGGGGATTCACGGCTCTTCTATAAGCATCTATGAACTATGAAGGAGTCTCCCATTTAAAACTTCGTACCAATGATTCCAGGTAAATGGGTCATTCCATGGAGATTCACAAACGTGTTGTGCTGCATGATTTAATAAAAATGTGAAACTTTGCTCATTTATTTGTGTGGTTGAATAATGGCCAAAAATAATTAAAAAAAAATGTTTTTCACTCCTTCCCACATCTATAGGTTGCTTCAAAGATGGCGGCCGTCACAATTTTTAACATATTGAAGCCTTTCCAATATTTTTGATATCTCCTGAACCAATGCAGATATTGGAATGATTCAAAAAAGCTTTTGTTAAGCATAAAATGAGGATTCTGTAACACTAAGAAAATGTTCAGAAATCAGTCACATTCTTTACTTAAAAAGCCCTTTAAACATTGATGATCGGATGTTGATTTTGTTTTACTTTGTGATTTTTTTGTGAAACACCGGAAACATACACAAATTTGCAATTCATACTGTAGAAACCTTGTCCCTTGAAAAACACAAAAAAGAATAATGAATCCTGAAATTAGGTACCCCTTCGTGCTCCCCACTCGAATTTTAGAAAAAACACTTTCCCAATTTTTGAGGTCTTATATCTCTGGTTGGGTGAGTGTACTGTATGTACATAACCACCTATACAATGGCTATTAACTCACAAAATTTGGTTATTGTGTTCAGCCTAGTTCTTGATATACAGGGCTTGGCTATATCAGGGGAAAATATTTTATTGGTACATTCGTAATACTTGTTTAAATGATATAAATATCATGTTACATTTTTTAAAGCATACAAATGAAAAAAATTAACAGCCATAAAACGCTCCAAGAAAAATCTGTTAAATAAATTTGGTTCTTGTTTTCAGCCTAGCTACTGAGATACAGTAGCTCAAATAAGGAAAAAACTCAAAAGATGAAGAAAACTGTAATACTACATTAAAAAACTTGTTTGTCTTATGTTTATTAACATTTCATCAAATTACTTGTGTTTAATGTTGCATTTCTTTATTTGCAAAAAGGTGAACATTTTTATTACCCAATATCTAAAGCTACATGTGATGGAGCAAAATTATTATAAACACTGGATATGTTTAGACAATGCAAACAGCAAGGTTCAGGCAGGCAAAACCTGCCTGAACCTGCCTGTTCCTGGCTTCATTGACAGCCAGCAGAAATCAGCATACTCAGACTTGTTGGAAAGTGTCTTAACCTATACATTCAGAGTTAGCCACAAATCAGCTGCAGTCTACTGCTTGTCTTTGTGGAGTGAACTGTAAGCTTCACAGCTTTCATGTTATTTTAAAGTGTGAGCGTAAACTTTCTTATTGTTTTATTTATATTATTGAATTCCTTTTAGACTCAGATCTTCCTGTTTAGGCTTTTAGACTGTGCTCTTAATGTTTCATTCTTAAACTGAATTCATTTAATAAATATGGAGTGTGCTGTTGAATTATGGTGCTAAGAAAGAGTCTTGTCATAAGTTAATTATGGTATGGTCAAGTACCTCAGCAGGTGCTACAACTTACAGAGCTTACTGAAGAGGACCAAAACCTTCTAAATTTCGGGACATGCTCACAGATCACCTCTTCGTTTCATTTTTGTTGAAAGTGCTGAGGTCCTTGCTCTGGAGAATACACTTGAAAAGCATTATGCTAACTTCAGAAAGTTGAAAGGAATACGTGAGATGCACTGTGTTATTCCTATCCCAACAGAAAGCAAAATACTAACAAAAACAACCTCAATATCCATGGACTTCAATGAACATCAAGTCAGTTGCTCATCAGTTGTGACTCCAAAACAAAGAGACGATGTTGCATGCATCTATGGCTCTAACTGGTAGGTTGGACGTGTACGCGACACAGTGGATTTAAAATCCTACATCGATTTTTATAGTCCTCCTAGACACCTGCCACGTCCTTCGTGCCTAACAATGATAGGACATCAACATGGATACCAAACAGCAAAATCCTGAAGATCTTGACACCATTTGAGTTCTATACTTCAGGTTTTCGCAATCTACAAAATTGATGAAAAACTGAAGAACGAAATATATTTTCTCTTCACTCTAAAATCCAGAGACATTGACTGTTGAGAGTTAAGGTATTATAACAGATCCTTCTTGGAGTATTTTATGGCTAACTGTTAACTTTTTCATTTGTGAGCATTTATTTAATAAAAATATAACGTGATATTGATATAATTTAAACAAGTATTACGAATGTACCAATAATTTTTTTCCTGATGTAGCAAACCCTGTATATCAAGAACTAGGCTGAACACAACCAATTTTTGTTAGTTAATAGCCATTATATAGGTGGTTATGTACACACACATTCAGATTTTTGTATCTCACCCCACTAGAGATATAAGACCTCAAAAATTGAGAAAGTGTTTTTTTTTCTCAAATTCGGGTAGGGGGAGCACGAAGGGGTACCTAATTTCAGGATTTATTATTCTTTTGTGTTTTTCAAGGGACAAGGTTTTTACAGTATGAATTGCAAATTTGTGTAGGTTTCCTGTGTTTCATAAAAAAATCACAAAGTAAGACAAAATCAGAATCCGATCAATGTTTAAAGGGCTTTTAAAGTAAAGAATGTGACCGATTTCTGAACATTTTCTTAGTGTTACATAATCCTCATTTTATGCGTAACCAAACCTTTTTTGAATCATTCCAATATTTGTGTTGGTTTAGGAGATATCAGAAATATCGGAAAGGCTTCAATATGCAAAAAATTGTGACAGCCGCCATCTTTGAAGCAACTTATAGATGTGGGGGTGAGTAAAATTTTATTTTTTTTTTTTTTGGCCATTATTCTTCGACCACACAAATAAATGAGCAAAGTTTCAAATTTTTTCAGAACTATGCAGCTACACACTTTTTCAAAATTAGGTCATTCCAAATGACAGAACTACCGCAGTACGGCAAGCACACCATTGTTACGGCGGTTTTAGAATTCATTCGTTTTTAAGAATAGAATGCCATATTCAGCAATAGTTTTTTTTTTTTTTTTTTTTTTTTTTTTTTGTCATCATCGCGGCGGTCAGCATGGCAAATTTCGACGATGCTTTCAAACAGGTGCTTATCGGCAACGGTCATTAGTAGAGTTGAAAAACATTTCCAAGGCAATGGAGCTTAGTACATTGGCTAAGGTTTTTTATTATTTTACTTCCCTCTGCAGTAATCTTTACTTTGTGATAGAATACCATACCAGACTACGAAATGAGTTTACTGCTTTTCACGGCGACAAAAAATAACGAGGGTCCTGAACACAGAGGAGAAACATGGATAGCAATCGCAGTCGTTGGACAAGGAGGCCAGAAGTTTTTGAGGGAGCAGGAGACACAGGAGTCGCCTGTCTTGTGGGAGGACGAAATAATAAAAAGGATGAAATCAAACGGTGAAGAAGCAAAGAAATCAGATGAAAAGAAAATAGAGTGATAGGAATCAATTGCAAATATGTACTAAGATAATTCCAGGAGAAACCAACAAGTGAGCAATAGATAGTAATTCTGTAAAGAACAGATTTAACACAGCAAGTGCTTCTAATACTGTTTTCGTGATATACTACACCTTCGTAACGAGCTGTAATTAAGCTTATATATCGAACCCGAACGGGAAGTGCATTTAATGCCCGTTCATTATATACAACTGCCCGCTTACATCATCGATGTCTCAGCAGGGACTAGAGCACAGGCTCAACTCGAAGAATTAACCAGACGTATGTGATTCTGACAATACGGCCACGGGGATCCCTTACCCCGGAGTTCACCGACTTCCACTGGCACCTACTGCCACAAGGATTTTGTAGACAAAGTTCGCTGATACAAGATAAAAACAAACAAACAGAAACCAAAATGTGTATAGCGCCCGAAGAATCATTTGAACCGATAAAAGCAGACATCCTCATTTCGTCTTCTACCTACCAGGTTACATATGAACTACTAAAAATGCTTTGTGATAAGTCTTTACATAAAAAACCGAAATTTTTCATGCAGTACAAGTATACCCAGACAAAGAAATTAAGAACAATCAAGCTTTCAACGACTTTGAAGTCCAAACAGACGTACAAGAGCTTAATGATTTTTCTAAGTAACGGATTGTCCATTAAACAAATGCCTGCTTAACAGAGTCAGCAATATCGCACTTGAAATTAAAAGCAATCGTTTGGAAAATTGACTGGCAGTATAAAACGTCTAAATGTTTTCCTTAATTCGTAAGAGTACAACGATCAGTCAAATCTGCTTGATTACCTTACACCGAGTGATCACTGAATACCCGATCAAAAGTAGATGCGGCCCTTTAAACACGTGATATCAGAGAGGACGCGATTAGTCGAAAGACGTAACATATATTAAGTGTAAGTAGGGCAGTAAGTATTAAAATTCGGAGCGTGATGGGTAAACGGAAGGATTTATTAAACTTTGAAAAAGGGCAGATTGAGCGTGATGGGTAAACGGAAGGATTTATTAAACTTTGAAAAAGGGCAGATTGTAGGAGCTCGGACCGCCGGTGCCTCGATTTTCCAAACGGCTGAACTAGTTAGTGGGTTGTTAGCGAGCTTCCGTAGTTAAAGTGTAACAGGACTGACGTGAAAATGGTCAAACAACGACCCGGAGGCAAAACTGCACAGGACAGCGAAAGGTTGATGTGAGAGGTGGGCGCAGAGTCTGACGACTCGTACAGGCCAACAGACGCAGCACTGTTCAGCAGTTGACTACCCAATACAACAGAGGTCAACCGGGAACAGTATGTCATGCCCATGCGTCACACGCATAGGCTATAACAGCAGACGACAACCTATCGTAACAATGGTTCGTTGGCGCAAAAGACTAGCCTGATGTAAAAATCATGCAAGTTGGACTCCGGACGAATGGAAAGCGTTTTTTACCCCACTGTATCGATGGTCGTGTACGTATTTGGCTCAAACAATATGAGGCACTCGACCCATCCTGCATGGTCTCCACAGTGCAAGCCGGTGGAGGCGCTTGTATGGTATGGGGCACGAGGAACAACGTATGATTGTTTTTTGTTTTTTTTATTGAATGTTTAAAGACCACCGTGAGCAACTCATTGGGCTATAAGCAGTCGCCCGTCCCTAATTTAGGGTCACTGGTTCCAGGGAAGGGAGAGAGCCAGCGCCGTAAGACAAACACAACGTCCATGCCTCACCCGGACCCCTTTCGGACGAACGATCAGAAGCCATCGCTTAGATCACTGGGCCACCGGGGCGGCACGTACGATTGTTGCCCACTATCGGGAATTGCTTGCCGACTCTGTATACTCAGGAATGTTGCACATTTTCCGGAATGGCGACGGTGTCTTCCAAGACGAAGACACCGTCGCCATTCTGGAAAATTTGCAAACTGTGATAATAACAACAATCCACTGTGCTATGTGTATTTTTAAGTCAGCTTCTGACATCATAAATCCGTAAGATGATCAATCCAAGAAGTTCCAAAAAAATAAAAGTTCAAATCACAGGAAAACTCCACAAATAAAACTTGCTTCTATAAAAACACAACACGGTTTTTAAAAATACGAGAGAGATGACTGCGTAGTTTCACACTCGGTTGTGAAAGTGGGTCAATGGACGAGAAAAGTGGCCTTGAAAGAACCAATCACAACGTAAGTTTGAGCATGACTTCCAAGCATATCAGACCGGCCTCCGAACTCCCCCGATATCAATCCCATAGAGAAAACTATGGAAAGGCATATCAGGCGTCTGAATAAATAAATCACCTCCATACCTGCATTGAAGGCCGCATTACACACAGCTTGGTTGGCCATACCTCTTAACTGCTTTCGGCATCTTATTGAATCGGTTCCACGTTGATGAGCTGCTGTATTGAGGGCGAAAGAAGGACCTACGAAGCATTAGGAAGGTGGTCATAATTCAGTGATCACTCAGTGTATCTATGTTAGCACTGTTTTGTCGTATACAGATCTCAAGCCCATAAATATTTTTTAGATCTAGAACCAGAAAATGTGTCTGCTTGAAGGCATATTTTAATGCTTGTTTCTCGTTTTACGGATGAATTCGTAAGTGAACATTTTATCCTTTCAGCGTGTGGTGGGGCAGCTGTTATGCTAGGCCAACAAAAAGGCTTTATTTCAAAAGACATTTCCGCCAATTTTGGTATGGCATTATGCGAACAACAGACAAACATGGGAGACATTGTGAAAAAAAACTGTATATCTCCAATCAGTCGTTTCAAATCGTTTAATGATAAGCTTAATTTACGTTTTCGTTCATCACTCTAAAAACATGCGAGAGTGTTAAGTTTGTGCGCCGAACAGCTTGAAATTTCAATTTAGATGTAAGGAACAGTTCTTGGACCAAGATGGGTAGTTTCAAGTTTCCGCCCTGTTAATGCAGTGTGGAAGACTACGATGCTCCAAACAAACATTTTACAGGAGCTAAAAAGAAAAAGCGACACCGCCACAGAGCAATCTACGGGTAAATAGAGGGGGGATAAAAGGACGACAGAATGCCACAATAAGACACCATTCGTCCACCAGAAACTTTATCAACTCTCGCATGTTCAAAAGATCTAGAAAACACTGCTTGAGACGTTGTTCCAGCAGTTCCCACTGATTTTCTATTGGGTTTAAAACTGGGGAATGCGAAAAAGTTCAGTCTCATGATCCTCAAACCACCTCATGACCACACGTACTCGGTGAATTGCAGTGTCATCTGAAACTCTCTTCTGGTCAGAAATGCTTTATCATGGGATGAAAATTATCACTCAGGACTATTAAATAGCGTTTGGCCTCAATCTTGCCCTCAAATGAAATGCCAGAAGGCATCCCAAATCATGACCGAACCACCAGAACCCTTTTCACACTGAAAACAGCACTCTGAGTAGTAAGTTTCCTTGGGTTGGCGCAACATGCAATTCGTCCATTTGTCGCAAACAAAGTGCTGGACGATTAGTCTGAAAATATTACCTTCCGCCACTGTTTGGGTGCACTGCACTAGACACGCCGACGTGTGTTGACAGGTGTGATGGGTGGCTTGCGCAGTGCAACTTGATCGTGATATCCAGCTCTACGGGGTTCTCGACGCACTTTTCGGTGGAAACTGGACTCGTGTTTCGCTGAAATCAGAGCGTATCTGCTCAGCAGTAGCTCACCTCTTCTGCTTGGTAAACCGCACTAATGTTAGAACGTCGCGGTTCTGGAGTATGCGTTGTCGCTTAGCAAATTACGTCTTCCCTGTAGATTCCCATGCCGACATGGCCTTGGACAATGTTCCTCGTGAAACATCATCGAGTTCAATTATCCTCGTGACCACACTCCTGCTAAATGCACTCCTACAACCTTGCCCCCTTTCGAAGTCGTTTTAACCCCTCTCTTAAAGACATGGTACCACTCATTTACTGCCTGCATGGCGACTGGGTTTATGTACAATAACATTGCGCTCGGTGTGCTGGGATGTCGTTTACATGTTTTCGAGTTCTGGCTTCCCACACAACCTTGACGTTTCCATTTTTTTTTTCACTATTAATCTGTATGAAAGTTTGCTAAAAAAAAAACAATTACTTCCATTTCTGAATCTCTGTTCACAGTGCGATGAATTATCAGAACTAAGTCTTGAACCTCAAAACCGTGGTCCAACGATTTTTGGTGTATATCAAAGAATTCAAGCTCCAATTCAGTGTTTTGTAAACAGGAAAACCAACCCTGGCTTATATTTTAGAAACCATGCGTGCCGCGGACAATTTAAAATTCAAAGATATCGCTATTCAAAATACGACTGGCAGAAAAGCTACACTCTATATCGATCAGGAAGAATGTTACGACAGTTTGAAGCACTTATGTTCCGAGAAAGATTTGGAATTGCCAGAATTGACCAAAATTTTAGATCTTGTTTTGGCTGGATGATATAAATTAAATTTTGACTTTGACATAAGCTGTATATACGACATCACCCAAAGATTCCGCATTTAAGAGAAACCGATCATGCGAGGGATTCGGCAGTTTTTAGTTGACAAGAAAAGTTCTGTGTCGCTCGCTCCTTCAATCAGCATGTTGAGCTGCATTCCAATCTCGACGAGTGGATGCAACGCGGTTCAAGTGAGATGAACTTAGCTGTTACTCGCACAACAGCATCTTTGTTGAACAGTACTGCAGCTGCCTTGATGTTCCAAAATATTGCCAGTCCGCCTTTGCGACAGATAAATCTTGAGAACTAGGTATATGTGAACTAGCGGTTTACAGATGGCAATCACTTTGCTACCGCCATCAATCGCAAAGAACGAAACAGGGGCATTACTCAAATTTGGAACTTTCTTTTGAAAGGTAAAATTTCTGTGTTTTTTGTATTTTACTTGGTTAATTATTTGCTATAATTAAATTCCTTTAATTATAAACCCGTTTTATTAAAACCAGTCTAATGACAGCTATCACTATCTTGGTATGAATCCGGGGCACATCGTCATGAGCGTAGGCACAACCATTTTTTTTTTAAGCCTTGTATTGATTTTGATACAGATATGTCTTATTGCGATGTCTTAAAATGCGACAGAGCAATAAAATCCAAACTTATTTTTGTGGACGAAATCATACCAATATGAACTTATTAACCAAACAGAATTGTTTTCTTTAAAAGAAAAAATTGGGTTACGTCCACCTTTTTTTTTTTTTTTTGATTGAAGGTTTAACGACCACCGTGAGCAACTCAATGGGCTATAAAGCAGTCGCCCGTCCCTAATTTAGGGTCACTGGTTCCAGGGAAGGGAGAGAGCCAGTGCCGTAAGACAAACACAACATCCATGCCTCACCGGGATTCAAACCCGGACCCCGTTCGGACGAATGATCAGAGGCCATCCATCGCTTAGACCACTGCGCCACCGGGGCGGCACATCCACCTTCACTTAGCTGCCGCCGGAACGAAACAGTGACACAGATCAACTGCATTTATACAGCTTCCATGCGTGGTACTTATTCTGTTAAGGAATAATCTATTTGAAGATCTTTATATTACATTTTGCAAAACGTACTGGCACTAAATATTTAGGGGATCTGATTTTTCATAGCATATGAACACTACACTGAACAGACATACGGTTTACTAAAAACACGCGCAAAAAAAAAAAAAAAATAATAAGTGGTTTAAAAATTACGATTACTCAATTCTTGCGGCGATGGGGTTTGTAAAACAAATTCAACGAGCTACCTGGTAATCCACAACAACAAAGGAAAACAACGCTTTAAATATCGACGAGCACAGCAGTGCAAGCCTTTGTCACCAACAACGTAGTTTATGGCCTTTGTTTCACGATGCGGCTGAAATGTTATTTCGCAAACATAAAAAAAAAAAAAAAAAACAAGTCACACATCCTTGAAAGTAAATGCACTCAAAACTGGGCAGGAGAAGGAAATGCCTCAATACAATCGGGTGGAACCACCGGATGCAGAACAGGTTCTGCCGATTCATTTTTTGATTGCGATTTTATGTTCGAATGGGAGCTGCGAACTCTGAATAAACTGGTTCCAGAAATTCTAACTTACTACACGAAAAGAAATGCGAATGAAATACAGTGCTTCAATCAATTTCAAGCAGCATTTTTTCCGCCATTCTCTAACTAACGCCCAGATTCATGCTACTCCAAAATACGTCATAATACCATGGTATACGTCGCTCCTATTTTTAACATGTTTGTTATTAGAATTTCTGTCAATAGTACTGGGCTACTTAAAATGCCTATTTCACACATCAGCTTTCAAAAATTCCTTCAACATGTGATGTGGCATCGATTTCCTAGAACAGTCTAAATATCTGAATATTCACACTATCACTGTTTCCATTACGTGTGCTCATGTATGGGTTAAAAATGTTTTGGCAAAAAATCTGACGCTTACTTACATTCATTATGCTGCGCGATGGTGAAGTTGCGATACACATAGAATTGTTCATAACTTTTGAATTAATTAAATCGGATACCTCAGTATGTGTGTGTTATGAATTTACTTGATTTTTTTCGCACGATGATTACAGCAATATTACCGCGACAATCCCCGTTTGGGACCTTGCGGGCATAAATTTTGTTAATTAATTCCGATCGTCTAAACTAGCAACAATGACATTGGGTTTTCTGGAATTGGCGACCCAGTCTTATCGTTGGGACCTGTACCATCACCCCCTACTAGGGGGTGATGCCTGTACGCGTTGTGTTTTATACGAGCTCGTGCGAGGTAAGCAATAATATTTCATTTTCAAATTTCAATTATTACTCAGCATGCAACGGATTGAAATATTTGGATGAGGTCTTACCCTGAATCTTCGGCTAGTCATCTCTTGTTCCTGGAGTTAATCATGAGGCTTCACATTCCGTTGCGTTCCTACTTGCGTCCGCGAAACACGGGGCTGGTATCTCCGTGGATAAAACGCAGCCCGGGAACCCTTGATACTTGTACAGCTTCTCCTAACACTCTATATTTCTCTACCATCAACTTGGCATCCTTTCCACTGCTACCTTCCAATGGCACCATATTACGAAAATTTGTGAGTCCGATTTTTATGGCTCACGCACGGACAAGCATTTTTGCCAACCAACAACCAATTCTGATTTCTCTTAGTTTTCGCTTTTTGCCGTGCTCCCAGGAATGTTCTCAGCTCTTGGAGGTGTCACCCTCGCCTTCATTGGTTCCTGGCGCCCCCCCCCCCCTCGTCCACTAGCGGTCCGCCGTCCGGTGGATGGCTGACCAGTGGCTATTTCGAGCAGGTGTTCTTCTGGCCAGCTGACCATCTGCCGAGCTAAGCCCTTTAAAAAAATTATTTGGACTTAACTGTCACCCTGTTTTGGGGTGACAGTTAAGTCCAAATAAATTTTTTAAAGGGCTTTGGTTCTATTATCAGGCTATCCGAGATTACCTTTCTTAAATCTTTAAGTATGCTCGAATGCACGTAAGCCCGTCTGAGTTATGTTTTCCCCGACACAGAGACTGGGTGACAGTTATTATATAAGTTTTACCTTCTTACCAGATTTAGGCAGGGCTTCTTTTTTGGACTTTCACTGCTGGCCTATTTGTTAGCTAAGGCTGTAGAATGCAATCCGCCGTGCTAGTTCTTTGAAAATGCCTGGAAATTAGAATACCTTTCACTTCGCTTGCGGAATTTTGCACCTGGCCTGGCGTTCGCGTTCAGACCTCCTTCCTACGCGAAGGTAAAAGCAGTAAAAAAAAAAAAAAAACCCCGCAAATCTTTATGCGACCTGGGGCGGGGTAATACCCCCTGTAAATCCAATCAGGAATTACTCTGATTAAAAATTATGTTAATTAACATAATATAATTACATTACTTAGGTAATTAAATTTCGAATTTGGGTATTTCTTTACCTGAAGCAATGTGCCCGAAATTAGAAGAATTTCCGCGGCAACAGCAAATTCGAAGTGGCCAATTCGATTTTGTAACATGCGAATAAGGGCGACAAATTCCCCGAAACGCACTGCAACAAGTCCTTAGAATTGCCATTTATTTTCACGGTAATGTTTTCCTGCAGTTCCACCACGATGTGGAAATTACTGGCACAGAGCTGATTTTTTTTTAATGATCCCACAGAGAGTAGTCAGAAGAAGTTATGTCTAGTGATTGGGGTGGCCAGTCCCTGGGAAATCAACCTGCCTTCGAACAGCAGTTACACACGTAACATGTAAGACCACAGTGGTGTGGACCCCCCCCCGGAGTTCAACGCCCATGAGCAACTCTTAGGGCTATAATAAGCAGCCAGTCACACGTCCCTAAATTGGGGCCACTAGTTCGACACTATGGAGAAAGCCCGCGCCGTAAGACAACCACGCCACATATGCCTCATTCAAGACTCGAACCCAAGCCCATCACGACCCACTGTTCAGAAGTCAGCACTGGGCGGTTGGTTGAGATTATAGCGCCGTTCTTACAGGAAATAACCTTGTTAGCATTCCTTGTCATCCAGCAATTTCCACCAACTTCTCGAAGGTACGGACAGTCCTGCTTAAACTCGTACGCATGGTTCCAGGCAATTAATTATGCTGCCTATGCAATTAAGCGAGAGTATCCTACGTGAATTGAGGTTAATATAAACTATCGTTACTGCCTAATTCTTAAACGTAACATTAGAAATACATTGTGTTTCCCTTTCAAATAGATCGGGGAAACACTCCATTTATTCTTAGATTACAACACATGCTCCTTAGACAGTTTTTATTGCTTTTATCATACGCACGGCACCTAAATGTGCATACAGTATTTTATTGTAATAGTAACAATTTTATGTATACAATTTCTGTTCTTCAGGCTTTCACGTACAAAAGCGGCATATGCAATTATCCGCTATTCGATTAAGCGGAGTGTTACAAGTAACGCTCTGTAGCCATGAAGCAGTAACCTTAGTAAGAAAAGAAAAAAAAAAAAAACGACGCTGCGCAAACACTGATTTTTCTGAATGTTGGAATGCAGCTGTCTCTAAGACAAAATCATGAATGCCTTTTGAGGTCTAAAAACTCTTCGCTCTGCTGCAAGGGTTGTAGAAATCATTCGCAGTAAACCAACTTACAGTTTTCCCCACAAGATCCATGCGAAACACCAGCTAGGGCAGATAGATGGACTAACTGCTCAACAATTTTAGTTTTTTTTTGGGGGGGGAGGGCATATATTTCGTTTAAAAATGTTTTGCACAATGGTTATAATTAATGATATCGAATCGCCTTTGTTATATAATGAGTTTCTAAGAAAAACTCAGTTTTCTTTTAAGAAAACCCTGGTCATAAATATGGTACGAAACTTTTATTGCATTACATCTATATTTCAGAAGAACATTTGCACTTCAACGTAAAAGGTTATCATAAAGTAACAGGCAAGAAGACTTCTTTTACAGTAAATGTGCTTCAACAAAACTGTCTTAACTTCAACACCGCAGTTTGAGTGATTTTGCAACACAACTGTTTCAAAACTGTAGCGAATTACATAAGTGTTTCATATTTAAACGAATTAACACCATTTAAAAGGTTCAGTTACCAGTTGAACCTTTCCGATTTTCTAGCACCTAAGAATTAAAAAAGAACAAAAATGTAATTTCTGATATTTTTTTTTTTTTTTTGCAAGCGCTTCGCTCCTGGCACAGATGAAATTTTTCTAAAGCGCTGTCCATCTGCACAATGGTTATAATTATCCCAGCTTCCCAGCTTCAAATGGACACTCTTCTGAGTTTTTTAGAACACATACCAGCTGTGTCATTCAGAAGTCCTAACAACATACTTGAAAAGCTTCAATTATTTTTGTGTGCTTGCAAAATACAAAGACTATGGCAGATGCAGTTTTCACAGCAATTCTTTTCTCACAGCATTTCAAGAAATGAGACTACAATGCGTTTTTTGCAGCAGAAAAGTGTTTATGTTATAGTGACATCCTTTTCACGCTTTCCAACCGTAGGTTGAAGAAGCGTATATGCTCCAGCTTTGTCCGTCCGTCTGTCCGCACGACAACTCGCGTAAAAATGGTTCGATTTCGATGAAATTTTAGTATGTGGTAGGGGACAACCTGGGGACGAATCCTGTCGAAAATGGGCGAAATGGGGTCAAAGGTCAGGACATAGGAGTGGGATCCATTCAATCGCCTTTATGCGTCATAACTTACGTAAAAATGCCTCAATTGCGACAAAACTTTATCATATACTGAACCGGCTCTGTTGAATATCATCGAAATAGGGTCAAAGGTCAGGGCACAGGAGCGAGATTTATTCCACAGCCATTATCCTCATAACTTGAATAATGATTTTTGGTATGTTGGAAAGCATATCGCAATCAATGCATTGCATGATTTTACTAACTTATTTAATATAGTCTAACAGTTGTCCAAATTTGTTAGATTATGATTTATTTACTGTGTACCATTATAATAACACAGAATTGCCACAGCACGGTACCTTAGATAAATGTGAACAATAACATTCCCTCCTTTTCTGCTCTCATTACGAGAGACGTTTTATTTACTAATTTGATCTAATTTTACCGCATTTTATCAAGCTAAATTATGATTCTGCTTACTCCCATAAAGTTCATAAAGTTGGGAAAAAATACTTAAATGGTGCACACATATGGATAATATATTAACGTCTATCACTATGGCAAATTAATGTATGTGGAACTATTAAATGTTGCAACTTCCGTTCAGAAGCAGAAATCAATGTCACCTATTGTATTGTTGATATCCTGTTAACATCTATTGCAACAGTAAATTAATGTAGTTGAAACTATTAAGGGCTGCAACTGCCGTTCGCAAGAGGAAATCACTCTTGTCACCTACTGAATCAGTCCTGCACCCACCCTGCCTTTTTTTTATTCTTTTGCAAACTCTTTCGTACTTATTTCTTCAATCATTACAACTCGCAAATTTTAAAACTCGGTTGCTCATTAATTTCAGTACAGCCCGCGTACACAACCATCGAGACAAAAAACTTCCTGTGACGCAAAAACTACACGATAAATAATATGATTTACAGAAAAATTAAAACAAATTATTAGAACATTGGAGATTTGAATGATGACAAAATATATATGTTATGATAGAATGTGCAGCAATGAAATGGCTAGGCTTATATTTTACCTACTAAAACAAATGAGGCAGTTATATGAAATTTAATTTCACTTAAACTGCATGTTTTTTACTTCCTCGGGCATTTCTTGCTATATCAAGAAATAAAAAGTGCAAGCATTTTCCCATTTTATTTGAATTTTTTTTTTATTAAAGTTCAAATCCGAAACTCTGTCGCAATCTTTCTTTACTCAAAAAGTCATTTTCTCTGCAAATTGACCGGCCCCTGTACCGTTTTTTGAACTTTAATTTCGCTTTAAACAAAAGGAAAAATGCTGGCTGGCTCTGTTCCTTGTTACAACAAGGAAGGGCTAAGAAATGGGGAAATATGTGTCTTAAGCAAAATTAAATTAAAAAATATATATATATTGCTGTTACTCACTCAGCCGTAAAAGATTCAACGGATCACAGAAATAGTGCCGATTCCATCAGGAACAGATTAAGCAGCTACCAATTTTGAAATTTAATTTCGCTTTAAAAGAGGGGGATGGGACAAAATAGCTTGCTCTGTTGATTCGTTTTGAAGAGATTTAAGAATAGGAAAACATACATTTCTCATTAGGAAAAATTATTTAAAAATATGAATCTGCTCTTTTGAACTATTAATGAAAACTAAAAAGTGAGGAACATGATCAGAAAAATATTAAAAACAAATATAATCAGGAAATGAAATAAAGTATAACTTTGACAGAAAATTTATAATGCGGAAAACTACGGAATGTTCTCATCCCCACTAGAACCGTGACCACTGTTACACATCCTGAAAATTTAAAGCAAAAAGAAAAATTTTCTAAAAAATAATTGCAAATTACTTTTAATTTTTTAAATCTTCAAACAAAACACAATCTGCTAATAATTAGGAAACTATCCAGGTACGGCGTACGCCTACATACTACAGCTCAGATGATTTCTGAACTGCACAGCTGGTAGTTCATACTTCGTTCATGAAATAGTCTTATTATTCCACTTTATAACTTGAAAAAAAAAAAAAATTGCTTTCACGTCGCCACCACGAAATGCACTTTTTTTCATGCGCATCCTGCTTTTAGTCCCTTCCCCTAATTCTATATGACCTAACAATCCTTTTAATGCAAACTCCACGGTGAATGAGTGAGTGAGTGTGAGTGTGTGTGTGTGTGTGTTTGCAGAAACTTACAAAACACATGCCTAGTGCTACACAAAGCATGGGATCTTCATAACATGCTGAACAAGCAGGTATAAATATTTTCAATGTAATATTATCACATTTTGCAAAAGACAAAAAGCAGGGTGGGTGAGTTGGAGGATATATAGAACTGCAATTACAGTTACACTGCCTCAACGATACTTCCACTGGTCTCAAACAAATAAAATAGATATTTCCAGTGTTAACTTATTCTTCTATTTATCCAGTAGGAGTACTGTTCCACTCTTACCCTATAGGTCAATAAAGAAATTTAAAAACTATGTCATGCTATAATACTTACTCAACTGAACATGACACATTCATCTATAATCCGAGGCATATGACTAATTTGTTGAAAGCTAAACTCCCCTAACATCCATTAAACAGCTATTGCTCTTAGATTCCATGAAGAAAAGATCAGCAATGCAAATTATACTGAAAGAGGATGACAAAGTACATCTACCTCACTGATTACATTTTTGTGCCACTTGACAATATTTTGATTTCTTCCCTCATATTTTGTTCTGGTTTCAATGCAAATAATCATGGATTATTTCGGCGTGATAAAAATCCGCTTTAGCAAAACTTTCACTATAGCACATACATTTTCATCTATAATTCTGAATTATTACAAAAACTGATGTATCAGTTTTTATATCTTACAAGTAGAGTTTTTGAACGTCATGAGAAAACATGAACTTTTGACAGATAACAGTTAAGAATTTACTTTTTAATATTTACCCCATTCCTAATACTACAACTGTTTGCAGCCCGAATGTGATTGCAGGAATTATGAATGTGGTGCGCCTTAATCTGTGATCAGCTTACAGACTTATATAAATGCAAATAATTATAGTCACATACGAGAAAGTAGTTTCTGTTGGCACAAAATGCTGTCGTTAACTGCCACCCACATGATAAACCCTTATAATAGAATGTAACAATGTTTCTCTTTGACACAATTTGATAGGAATAATTATACTGTTACAAGTAAATTCCCATTTGGTCTACAGAGTAATTTGTAAAAAAGCACAACAGTATGGAAACACTAATTTAAACACAACTCTTCTACAAGTAATGTACCTTGCTTTAGTTGCTTGGAACTTCGGTGTCCTGGGTGGTATAATGGCAGCACGCTCACACATAAATCGGGAGATGCAGGTTCAAGCATGGTACCATTACACCAGGGCAATGTAACTTGCAAGTTTTCTGAAGGATGATTACATGGAAAGCAGTAAAAATGTACTGCGTCTATCGATAGACAAATCATACATATATGCCTTCCATGTATTTACAAAGAATTAATTCTTTTGGGGATATAACATATAGTTTTTTTTTTTCTTTCAAAAATGGATAACTGCCTTGTAAGTCAATTAACTATGTTAAAAGCAGTCTGTCACCAATCTAATATCATTTAAAAAGAAGTACTTCTTCCCGATTTTGTTTAAATCACTGCAACCCACAGGTTACATTAGTTTTTCTTGTAATAAAATTTAACATCGGCACCATAAAGGTTCACCCATGATTCTGCAGTTCAGAAAAAAATTATTTCTGTTCAGCGGGAGTCCATCACATTAAAATTGTTTTACACCATGCATTACCAAATCAAATAACAAATTTTTTACAATTTTCCTTACACAAAAATATAGAAAATCATAAGCATGATTCATTTTTCATTTCTGATATACACTTTGTAGGCAAACTGTAAGAACATGAATACTATGAATTTTTTACGCTCTTTAAACTTACCTTGTACTAAAAATTCATCATCCTTAAGAAATTATGCTCAAACACTTATGCAAGAATAAAATCCATATTGTTATTCACACACTCAGTTTAATTTACTTTCAGAACCATCAAAGCTTCATGTTATTTAGAATGGTTAGACATCTAGACACCCAATACACAATGGTTTACTAGGTGTCAGAAATGTTTGTCACAAATAGTTATTCATCTTGTCAGCTTATTGAATTCAGATTACCTAATATATTACTTCAACACAAACTTGTACACAGGAAGTAGCATTTTACAAATTTTTTTTCAGCTATAATTTTTTTTTCTTTTTACCTGAACACTACAAAATACTAGGCAGTGGCTGAGTTCAGCATACCTTGTTTAGTGTTGCACATGTTTGTGAAAGAACTTTTTAATACTGAGATGTGCCATTTACTTTCAACATTTCAACCAAGGAAATATATTTACAAATTACTGCTATGCTTATAATATTGGAATCTATAGCCAAGGCTCTAGCAAAAATTAAAAATACCTTTGTTCATGGCTTAGTCCCATGATTTTCAGTCCAGAAGCAGATCTCTATGAATGCTCAGAGATGACACATGAGCTTTCATTAAATACTGTAAATCACATCTCTCACACAGAACACATGCTATTTTGGCAACTACTCTTAGTGGCACTTTTTAAAAATAATTTATGTGAGTCATTCACACAACTGTGATTGTCAATCTTATAGTTTTGATTATTATAACCTCAAATAATGTTGGAACAAAGATGTTACTAAATGAAGTTACATTTATAATGCTCTGAAACCAGTAATACTGCCAACTTAGATTTCAGAACACTTTTTAGAACTTAAGCATTAGTTTTAACATACTAGTATGTGAGTTTACAAATCATACTTAGCATTCTAGGATTAAGTACCAATTAAGAGTTGCCTAACAAAAGTGGTCCATTTTGCTTAATACCATGCTCATATTATACAAATTTGATTTCAATTTGTTTTACAACTTAGCACATTCTTACTGTAAAATTTAATTGCATAAGTGCATCACAAAAATGAATAAAGGTATCCCTCTAAAAGATGGATACACTCATTTCTATGAATTCTAAGCAACCCAGTGCATGCATTTTAGCATCTTACTTCACTTTTCTACAAAAATAGTTTTGATAGTGCAAATAACATGTCACATGTTTATGTTATTCATATATAACTTTTTTTTTTAAATAGATAGTGCATGCTCAGCAAGAAAGCCAACATTCAGATTGTTTACATTGTATAACTACTGCAGGAGACAGTTATCAATAGCTGTGATGTAAACTGGCTGAAGATCAGAGAACTATAACAAAATGAGCAAGGCAAAATCTAGGAACTGCCTGCTTCTTCAACAAAATGCATTATGACTCACTACACTCAACATGCCTACTGTTTGATAAAAACAGTTGCCTGTGAAAGCTGGCAGTTAAGATTGAATTACAAATGCAAACAAACTAGATGTTGGGTTTCTGGCTGATTATGCTACACTAATTTTTAATTAAGCCATATGGATAATACAAAAAATGGAAAATGTCTTCCATTATTGGAAATGTTTAAGTAGCAAATAAAGTAAAATGTTAAAATGGATGCATAATCATGTGGTGTAAGTGGGTGATGATAGTGATGATATTGGTGATAATCTGGGTGGTGTAGTGGTTAGCATACCCGGGCACTATCTGGGAGACGTGGGTTCAATTCCCGCTCCAGGACAACAAAATTTTAAAGTTTTCGGATATTATCTGACTTACCTCCTTGTCATATTTACACCAAAAAAAAAAAAAAAAAAAAAAAAAAACGAACTGTCATCTTCAAAATTTGTATTGTATGGTGTAATCTCGTATTCCATTCATGATTCATCTGCTCCTCCGGGCAATCACGGGATAGAATTCTTAACCTCCAGATTTGCTAAACGTGAATGCCGGTTGATTCGACTAGTGAATCCTGTGATGGTTATATTAAAATTAATCGTAAACTTGAGACTGGGTCGCTCTGGGCGGTGTAGTGGTTAGCATACCAGGGCACTATCTGGGAGGCAAGGGTTCGATTCCTGCTCCAGGACGATGAAATTTTTAAGTTTTCAGATATTATCTGACTTACCATCCTTGTCATATTTACACTAAGAAATGGACTGTCATCTTCAAAATTTTTATTGTATGGTGTTGTAATCCCATATTCCATTCATGACGGGTTTACTTATAATTTGTAAAAACTCAAGTGTGTCCATTTTCTAAAAGATTACCTAAATAAATATAGCTCCCGCACTAACAGTTCTGTTGCCTGTGAATATCTTCATTTCAGAAAATATCATACACTTCATTTCTGTCATATTCATATGCAACAACTTGATACCACAAGTGCATTTATAGTGTACCAAGAACTGAGATAGCATTTCCAATAGTAAGCATCTTACATTGTTAAAATAACTTCACCAAATTAAAATGCTTACTCTGGATGTATTCACAAAAATTGTGTTTAAACAGTCTTGTTGGAGTTCCTTTAGGTAGATAGTTTACAACTGGCAACAGATACTGAGAGACACTGAGGTAACAGATGGATGAAAGGAACTAATCCCACAGTATTTGGTGAATAAAATGAAGTTTCTAAAATGCCTGATGAGCAACTCTAAGGGCTATTAAGCAGTCGGTCATCCCTAACATAGAGTCACTGGTTTCAGAGACAGGACAGAGCCAGTGCTATAGGACAAACACATCACTCATGCTTCATCTGAGACTTGAATCCAAGCCCATCTTGGGCAAATGGTCACATGCCAGTGCCTCAAACCACTTGCCTACCTGGGTTGTCATTTCAGAAGTATTTAACCTCAAAACAGGTACTAACAGAGAGAAAACCTGCAGGTATGGGCTTATTCATCAATCAGCTTGTCAGAATCTTGAAACTCAATTTTGAAATCTGAACAAAAAAAACAAAAAAAAGGACCTTTATACCACTTATTTTTTACAGATGCCAAAATAATGCAGAAATACCTCTAAAACACAGACAAAAGTATTAATTAAACAACTGAAATTAAAAAATATATATATTGCAAGTGGGAAACCTAACAGAAATGAAATGAAATATCTCAACTGCATTTATATAAGTATTAATCACATGTACAGTTTTCTTACAGAAGAATCAGAATTTAGTGATATTTTGAGAAATATAAAGAAAATGACCAAGTCATGAATATTTCACGGGTGTCCATTTCAAGTTCAACTCTTACAAAATGCAACTCTGCATCAGAAGTGAATCAGCAATTAGGCTAAGGTGGTTGCAGAATTGTAAAACTGTGTAAATAATTCAAAAATGCACGAAAAAATTTTAATCAGATTTGAAATCATCACAGTTTTAAACAAAAATGGAAAATCATCTTCTGGGGGAAGTAATGGCAATTTTCAGGTCATTTAGAAGAGAAATAGTAAGTCCTCAATGATAATAAAAAGATGTATTGAATGAAATAGTTCTCAGCAGAGTTGTATAAAAATTAAATGTGTCTGCATACACAACCACTGAAACAGAAAACTTGCTGCAAACCCACAAAGCAAGAACCACAATAAAAATAGAATAAAACAATTAAAGAAAAATTAATAAAACAATAAATAATAATGAAGACAAAAGTACATTACAATTGAATATGCAGCAATGTGTATGAAATGAACCTTTATGGCAAAATATTAAATATTGGACAATAAACCTCATAAAAAAAACCAAGAGACTAAAAATTTTTATACCCAGAAAAACAGTTCCATTAATGAACTTTCAAAAATTATATATAGCTTTTTCAACAACTTAATTCAAAGATAGTAGACTTACAAAATACATAAGGAAAAGGTTTTAATTTAATAACTGGCAACTGGAAGAGGAACCTGGCAACACAATTTAAATTTTTTCTGTGTTAACAAAACTTTTGATACAGTCCCTATACATTGAGAACAGGCCTTGATAAAATCTGAAGGCCAGAAATGTCTGTAAAAAAACAAAAGAACTCGGAAGATGTGAAAAATAATTGAATGTTCTTTAAGTTAAAATAGTTATGTATATTAACCTGAGTAAAGCCTTGAGTGAGTGTTTTAATTGCTGTAAATAACATCATTTTTTTTTAATAAAGCTCATGTTGAGAAATGGCTTCCTAGTTTAATTGAATTAATAATCTAAAGTAACTTATGGGATTTTACTAGGAAATTTTTTTCTTTAATAGCAAATTTTCGGAGAAAACTCTTCTCCTTCTTCAGGCTGACTTGTTGTTGTCACTTTTTCCTTGTCACTATCACGGTTACGGTTTACCTTGACGGTTACGGTTAACCTTGACGGTTTAGGTTATTTTTCAACAAATCCTGCCAGATGTTAGGCAGGGAAAATCCTTTGCAGTCATTGATGATGGAATTTTGATTTTTCTCAATCTCTATTCCTTCTTTCAGTTTTCTTTTTGGAAATTGCTTTGGAAACTGATTACTTTAAGGGAATTCCAATCCATGCTGTGCCCAGTTTCTCTAACATGCCTATCTAATCCAGTCTTGTTGGAGCAATTTTTTATAGCTGCTTTATGCTCAGCTATACGAGTTTCTAATCTGCGACCTGTTTCCCCTATGTAAGATAGTCCACAACTACAATTTACTTCATAAACTACTCCTTGCATTTTTAAAATATCTTCTTCTCTTTGAACTATTTTAGGGAAAAATTTTTTAACTTTATTCTCTAAACTTGGAGCTAGCCTAATATTGTATTTTTTACTAATTCTCTTTAAATCCTCAAATAAACCTTTGTGATAAGAAATTTTTCTAGTGAATTTTACTTGTTGCTTTTGTGGGTTCTTCGTACCATTAAAATTCAGAAGCTTCTCAATTTCTTCTTTAGGATAGTTATTCTCTGCAAGTATGACTTTAAGCTCTTCTTTTTGGGCTTCTTTTTTATCTGCTGTAGAAACTATTTTATTAATTTTTTCTAAAAACTGACTTGCTACATTCTTCTTAATAGAAACTGGGTGATACGAATTGAAATCCAGTAGTCTTTTAGTATTCATTGGTTTTTTATACCAACTAGTGAGGAATTTTTCATCTTCATAATAGATAGTAATATCTAAGAAGTTTATTCTTCTTTCTTTTTGAAGTTCAATAGTGAACTTAAGGGAATCATCTAATTCATTGAATGAGTCTAGAATTCTTTCTGGTATAATTTCTGAGCTATCTATTATAAATAAGATGTCATCCATGTATCTGCTATATAAGCAGAAGTATGTGGGTTGTACTAGTATCTTTTCTTCTAGTTTTCCCACATAATAGTTAGCTAAGAGTGGGGAGAGTGGGGAGCCCATTGCTAGCCCCGATTTTTGAATGAAAAAGTTTTCCCAAATTGAAAGTAGTTGTTCTGCAAAGAGAAAGTAAGCATTTCAAAAATTCCGACTAATATGTTTTTTCCTTGTTGTGTTTTTTGTTTATTCTACAAGCAAAAATTTTCTGCAAAATCTGCAAATAATTTAGAAACTATCGGCATACAGTGTACGCACATGTCTACACTCTGCTATTCTGGTTCTGGGTACAGCTGAACAACACACAATAGGAAATCACAACACAGAAGCTCTGCACAGAAAAAACAGAACCAAAAACGATAAAAAGGCTACAAAGATTTTGATGAGGAATAGCTGATAACTTCCTTTTCCTGGGTTGTTTGGCTTTATGAAAACACGAACAGAATATACCCATTGGACCTATTATGGCTACTGAAAGTACACTGCACAAGTTGAAAATATTTTACCATCATCATTGTCAACCATTATCAATCCACTGCTGGACGAAGGTCTCCCTAAGTTTCCTCCACAACGGTCTGTCTTCTTGTGCCAGTCTCTTCCACGTCACTCTTGCATACTTTCGGATTTCATCCACCCATCTCCCATGTGGTCTTCTTCTGGGTCTTTTCCTGTCCCTTGGAATCTAATCTAACATTTCGGCTGTCCATCGATGGTCTGTCTTTCTGGCAGTATGCCCAGCCCATTACCATTTCAGGGATTTAACTCTGATCATATCTTCCACTCTTGTCATTTCTCGGATCCACGAGTTTTTCTTCTTATCTCTCCTGGTTACACCAAGTATGCACCTCTCCATGCTTCTTTGAGTTGCCTGTAGCCTTTGTATGTCTCTTTTAGTTAAGGTCCGTCTCTGCACCATAGGTAAGCACTGGAAGGATGTATTGATCAAACACTTTTCTTTTAAGACATAATGGCATATTGCTCTTGAAAATTATGCTGTTTCTTCCAAAAGCTCTCCAGGCAAGTTTTGTACGCCGATTAATTTCTTCATCAATGTGACCCTCACTTGATATCTGCTGTCCAAGATAAACGTACGTGTCTGTTATCTCCAGCTTTTCTCCATCAATTGATAAATCTTCATTTGTTGAAAAAGCATTGAACATCACTTTTGTCTTCTGAAAGTTCATTTTTAATCCCACTTCTTTACTCTTGTCAGCAAGTTCCTGGATCATACTTTGCAGCTCTGATGGGGTAGTTGCAAAAATGACTACGTCGTCAGCAAAACGAAGGTGGGTTAGATAATCTCCATTAATCTTCATCCCTTTGTTTTCCCAGTTCAGTGATTGAAAGACATTTTCCAATGTGGCATTAAAGAGCTTCGGAGATATCGTGTCACCTTGTCTCACTCCATTTCCAATTTTTATGTGTGTTGTATTTTCAAACAGCCGAATCTTTGCACTTGTATTTTCATAGATGTTATTAACAATATTAATGTATGCATCTTCAATACCGCAGGATTTCAGAGCCATTGTAACTGCTGATGGTTTCACTGAATCAAAGGCTTTTTCATAATCGATAAAAGCCATGCACAATGGAAGTTCATATTCCCTCGCTCTTTCAATTAGTTCTCTCAGTACGTGGATATGATCTATTGTGCTGTAGCCACTCCTGAATCCAGCTTGTTCTCTCGGTTGAGCCATGTCCAGTGTTACCTTCAAGTGGTGTGAAAGAACTTTAGTGAAGATTTTACAAACCACTGATAGGAGGCTGATAGGTCTGTAGTTCCTGAGATCCTCAATGTCACCTTTTTTATGTAGCAGGATCATTGTAGCATTGTTCCAATCCTCAGGAATCTTCCCCTCATTAAGGCATCGAGTGAAAATTTGGGCGAGTACTGTTTCGATTTCTCCACTTGCTTCTTGTATGTTGTCTACAGTAATTCCATCTTCTCCTGGAGCTTTTCCCTGCTTCATATTCTTGATTGCTTGTGCAACTTCTGCTGGGAAGACTGGAAGAACTCTCATACTGGTACCTTTCATGATGTCTGGAGTACATGTATCATCCCTTTCATATAATTTGGAGTAGAAGTCTTTCACTCTTGTCAAAATTTTGCCTCTATTTCTTGTTACAGAACCATTGTCTTTTCTCAGTGCCATAATCTGTTTTCTTCCCTTACTGAGATGTCCCTTTGCTATCTTTAGGCTTTGGTTGTTTTAAATTGCTTTCCTCGCTAGTTCACAGTTGAATTTCCTTATGTCTTCAGTGATACTTTTTCGTACTATCTTGCATAGCTCATATATTCCACTTTGGATGTCACATCTTCTTTAGTTGTCCTCATCTCTCTTGTTTTTTGCATCAACATTTTGGTTTTTCCTGATAATTTGTTCACATGCAACTTGTTCTTAAACCCAGCTAATTTTGTTGCTGTTTCCATAAAAGCTTTGGTTACTTTTCTGTTAACTTTGGAATTTTTGCCAGCTTATTCGCCAAATTTTTTTAATATACCATTGATTTAATGAACAGCTGCC
The DNA here is from genome assembly GCA_039090855.1 of Macrothele yani. NCBI lineage: Eukaryota > Metazoa > Arthropoda > Arachnida > Araneae > Macrothelidae > Macrothele > Macrothele yani. Next base: position 95,921,665 of record CM076992.1, on the reverse strand, counting down.
CAACATTTCACTCTCATTACAAAACTGTTTACACTTGATTCAAAATAAATCCCACCTTGATGGGGAGGGGATGTCCCATCGATCCAAGAAGATTCATTTTTGCCAAAACAAATATTTCCTTTACCAAAGAAAAAAAAAACAACACCCTGGCCGAATATGGAGTTCCAAAATGTTTCTTGTCTTCAAACTTTAATGGAGTGCAATTAACTTAACAAAAAAGGTCCTTGCATCTGCATTATTACCAAAGGTGGGAATAATTTCAAGTCTTTCACAGAAAAAAACAGAGAAAGAAACGGTAAAAGAATTGTGGAAGACTTGATTCTTATTAGATTTGTAGATTACATTCCAATACTTTTTGATTCACACAAATTTTGAAAATATTTTATTAATGATATGGATAGATCTGGCAACTGCTTTTTTTTAAGACCAAGAAGAGAAGAAACAATCACTTTTGGTTTTTGGATATCAAAGAAAGATTTTATTCAATATTTTCACCTATAAAAAAAAAGTTATATATATTGAATTCATATTTCACAACATTAATTCTGAAAGCAATTTAATAAAAACAGCTTGTCAGCAAATTTCAGATTAGTTTAAAGGGACTTGTAAAAACACTTATCTACTTTACAAGAAGAGTTATACTACCTTGACCAAATTTCATAGTACTAGATTTTTCTTTATATTTTATGGTTTCCAAGCCACTGAAGCACAGCACTTCCTATTCCATCATAACATTACATTTATTACACAATGTTTGACTTACAGATTTTTCCCCATCCAAGCACAAGTTCAATTATGAAAATTGCATTTCATGACTAAGCTTCAAACTCAAACATACCTCACTTTGTTTACAAGGGATGGTTAAAATAAATAATAAAAACAAGATATGTCACTGCTGCACACAAATGGTTATAAATGCATAACCAGGGACGGATTTAAAAAAATATTGCCAGCTTATTCGCCATATTCAAATATATTTTTTTTTACCAATGTATTATAACAGTAGAAAAAGGTAATTGCCAAAACGATTTCTTTTTTGCAAATTGCGATCGGCAGAGTGACCCCTGCATAACTGTTTCAGCAAAGAATACTATGGAAATTATTTTATAAATACTACAAGGTACATACATAGATTGCACACATAGCTTTTGAAGACTCATTAACAAGTCAGCAAACTTTTTTTTTAATAGAAAACAATAAATATGCGCAATGTCACTATATAACTATATATACTAAATTTATTGATCCACCCAACATTATTTGAGCTCCATATGAAATATTAAAACATAGATTCTTATTCAGGAACTTAATTGTTTCAGGGTTATCAAGGAATTAGCATTTTCACCAATAACACTGCTAAAAGGAAGAAACCAAAATATTTTTCTTTTCAAACAATCTGTGTATTTACAATATTTTTCTTCTAACCAGTAATTAGCCATCAGGGAATAAAGGATATAAACATTATTTACTAACAGACTGCATAAATATTTCAATTTTTAAAATTTACTCAAAATCATGAAATTTGTCAGCTTGACTCTTACATTCGTGTTTTTTAATGACATGAATGCATCTGCGTTATGAGCATCATAATTTTAAAATTTACTCACCATTATGAATTTGGTGGTCAATTAGACTCTTAACCTGGAAACTTTTGACTGCATAAACATAATTAGGTACGTACCTGGCAGTTGCCAAGACGAAATTCAGATTAACGAGTTTGACTCAAGTCCAATCATAAGCTCAATTAAATTCTAGGTGTAAGAAGGAACTTAAAAATGTTCTGAACTCAAGATGCAATAAAAGTATAGATACATAAACACAATTTATATATAATGCATAACCAAATTCCAACAATATTTATACAAGTAAATTTCGCATATTCAGGAAATATACTTTTACGTTTAAAGTAAAAGCTCTCCTCTTCACATTACAATGGAGTAGCAGTACAGTCACAGTACAAAAAATTTGCTGTACCAAGGGTAAAAATACAGAATTCTCTCTACACACTGTAGGGGCTATTAAACATCAAATAAAAGTACAAAAAAGTATTTTTAACCTGACCCCCTTCAATTTTCATGTTACTTTATACTTTAGTTGACATATTCAGGAAATGAATATGTCATGTTGTAGCATTATAGCTGTTAAATTTTCAAAGCTATGAGGTTCTTATGTAATTCAGAAAGTTTGTCAAATTTCACTGTTCCATAAATCATGAAAACATCAGTTAACTCATGTTCTTTTTATCAGCCAGTGACAAACCTTGGCTTTTCTTAAACATCATTGTACTGCTTAAAGTGATAGGTTAGTTATATTTTCATTTTTTGTTTGGAGGTTTAACAACCACCTTGAGCAACTCCATGGGCTATAAAGCAGTTGCTTGTCCCTAATTTAGGGCCCACTGGTTCCAGGGAAGGGAGACAGCCCATGCACTAAGACAAACACAACATCCATGCCTCACCGGGACTCGAACTTGGACCCATTTTGGACAAATGGTCAGAAGTCACAGCTTGGACCACTGCACCACTGGGGTGGTAATGCATAACTATAAAAATCAATATTCAAGGTCAAGCAATATTAGATCTGTCCTTGAATTTTTCAAAAAGTGACACTGATTTTCTAAAAAAATCACTGATTTTCTAAAAATCATACGACAAAAGTTACAAGGCATTGAAGAAATTACATGACAGGTCAACTTAATGTTAAATATCTTCCTCTGATATAAAGATATGCATTATGTAACAATATCTAGTCACCCAGCAGCATATAAAGAATATTTTAGCAGTTTGGCTTTAAATAATGGTAAGTAAGCATTATTAAGCGTACATAGTTGATACAATACATCTGAACTTTGGACTGATATCTAATTCAAAAATCCCACTAAAATGTATTGTCTACACCTGTGAAGATATTATAAACAAAGAAGAAAATTAGCTTTACATGAAATGAATATGCTTGACATTATTTAAAGATGAGACCACTCACTTCGTGTGAAATACTTGTAGTCCAGTAAAAATATTACAATTAGCACAAGTTTCCTATGTCTGTTATCCACTACTCATTTGTTCATTATAATTCCATTGAAACCAAACAAGTTAAAATAATGCCTGAATTTTCCAGTACCTGGGCGTTTTTAGTCACCTAAATCAGTGGTTCTCAAACCTTTTTTTTGCTCTTGGCACACTCCTCATAGTTATGGTTTGTTGGTAAAAGATGCTTTATCAACTGCATTGTTTACTTATTGTTATAATATAACAGAATCGTACGTAAATTTTAATGGCAACACGAAAAAACTTCAAGCACAAGAAATTACAAAATGTGCAACCTCCGTAAACCATTGTATTAATTGAGAATATGCTTTGTAATATGAGAAATTTAAAAAGATATCAGTTAATTTGTTCAATTTCATTGATACATTTTATTTAAAAAGGAAATCAGTTAATAAAAATGTAATAAATTATAATAACCGTAAAACCACCAAAATTACAATTAACAATTCGTTTGCATAACAATGCCCTAAAAGGGGAATCTGCAACAAATGAAAACATTTATATGCAATCTTGTGCCCTGAAGTAAAAATAAGTGACATTTTATCTGCTAGGAGAACATGAACTCTATAAACCTAACAAAAAATAATACTTTTAATATCTAAGTTAAAATGGTAAGAGTAAGCTATTTTTAAAGGTATAAAAATGGTGTGTACACGTGCAAAGAGTGTGGTTAGTAGCCCTACTTGAAAGCAAAAAAACAGGGTTTTTTTTTCTACATCACAGTATGACACAATGGAATATTATTATTGAGAGAGGTCGTGCCTAATAATTGTAGTAAAGTGTGGGCAAAAATGAAATGTTTTCACACATACATATTGCAGATAGTGACTGTAGGTAACAGGGATTGGGACCATGGGTAGCAGAACCCGATAATTTCGGGGGGGGGGCTACTACGAGAGTTAAAACAATAAAGGAGAGAGAGAAACTGTAGGTTATATATGCAAGTACTCTAACAAATCATCGTCAACTATTTCAACTATTACCAATCCACTGCTGGATGGAGGTCTCCTCCCATAACTTTTTGTCTTGAGCATACTTTCAAATTTCATCCCCTATCTCCCAGGTGGTGTGCTTCTAGGTCTTCTCCTTGCCCCTTGGTCAAATCCAATCTAATATCTTGGTTGTTTAGATAAGATCAGATCATACGTAGAGGATTTTAGGAAGGGAGTGTCTGACCCCAGGTCTTAACCCTTAGAAATAGGAAGCTAGAAGATTTGGGCTAGAGTACCCTATAAACAGGGGGCCAGTATGGCTTAACAAGCCCATCCGCACCACAGCGGATATTTAGTGGTTCGTACCTGCCTGGGATCGAACCTGAGATTTCTCCATGGCAGTCACGAATGCTGACCACTAGGCCATCCGTGGCCCATCTCTGTTGTTTAACGGTGGTCAGTCAGTTTATATAGCAATATATCTAGCCCATTGCCATTTGAGAATTCTTTAATGATCTTCTTTAAAGTGAAAAACACAACGGTGAGTTAACTTTTCTACACTTATTTATGCAAAATCAATTTTCTAAGTTGTACTTGAAGCATTTTCCAGAAAACTGCGAAACGTGGTGACAGTCTCCAGGAAATTTTCATTAAAAAAAAAGTTACATCACATGTGAACCAGAAATTTTTAAGATGTTTTGTAGGAAGACCACTCCAGTGAGAGGACCATTAAAATCCAGGGGGGCTGCAGAACACCCGTTTCCCCTACCTTCCGCAGTCCATGATTGGGACAAACAAGCCAGGCTGGGAATCTTAGGTTCTAGTGATCAATTACTAAAAACACATTTTTTCCGCCATGAAGAAAATGCTGTTAGATTCTAGACCAAGAACTATTGATACATGCATTGTGAAATGAATTTAGCCATGAAGAAATTTTAACAATAATTTAACAGTAAAAGGATTTGTAGCATCAAACTATGTTCAAATTAGAGTGTTGTATCACTTTCCCTACAAAAATTTGGTTTTGAAAAAAAAAAAAAAATCCCCGAGTCACTTGAAGACCTTATTTTCAACTAAATCACCATGCAAATCATTCTGATACTTGAAACGTTCACATACCTCATAAAAATTTGCCTACACAATCAATTTTCATCTTTATTTGTTCACTGATCACCTACTACACAATAGTATTGGTAACTTCTCTTTCAGCAGACACTTTTTTTTTTAAAGTCTGCCCATGATTTTTGACCTATGAACTAGTACTGGAAAACCCTCGTTTCTTTTAAGATAAATGTGGGTGGGGGCAAAGTTTTGTGTGTGTGAGCGCGGCCGTGCATGTGTGATTTTTTATATTTCGAAGTTTGGGGGTTAAAAATTAAGCAGTACATAAAGCAGAACAGTCAGGACATGTTAAAATGTATTAATTGAAAGAAAGAATTTATGAAGTAACTTCACTTCAAGCATTTCTAATTGTTGCAAGAAATCATGTCTTATACTATGTTAACACTCAAGTGCGCGTCACGATTGGGAAGTACTGCTGAAAAGAATCGTGGTCTTTCGTGGCCATAGTAAAATTTTTAGCAAGCATAGGTCTGGTTTTTAGGGACAAAAACCAAATATTAGGGTCTCAGCACAATGGCAATTATTTAGGCATTCTAAAACTACTAAGTGAGTTTGACCCTTTCCTGAAAGAACACATTTTTAACAGAGGGAGCAAGGGTAACGGAGTCCCTCCTCAGCAAACACCTGCAAAGAATTCATTGCAATTATGGGAAAGAAAGTGCTTGCCAGAATAGTAGAAGAAATTAGAAAGGTTTTTGGAATGTATTCCAATTTTCAGCCACATTCCATAGAGGATTGCCGAGGGCAGTCGTATGACAATGTGTCGAATATGGCAGGAAAGTGCGCTGGTGTACAAGCCAAATTGCTCAAAGTAAATGGAAATGCTGTTTTCATTTCTTGTGCAGGACATTCCCTTAACTTAACTGGAGTTCATGCTGCTGCTTCTTGTCCTGATATTTCCCATTTTTTTTTTTAGTTCGTTCAATAACTGTACTGCTTCTTTTCATCATTATCTCATAGGTGGAGCATTTTGATAATGCATAGAAAATAAACTGTTGTAAAAAGATTGTGCAATACCTGCTGTTCTGCTCGCTTCGATGCTGTTAAAGCTTTAAGAGATGGCCGAGAAAGCATAGAAAAAGCTCTCAATGATCTCGCTACTGATACAGAGCAGGCACCGGAAACAAAGTTGCAGGCATCTCATTTACACCAAAAAACTGGTTCATTAGAAGTTTTTCTCATGTACTTGTGGTATGATATATTACAGCAGTTCAATAATTGCAACAAAATGTTTTACAAGAAAACATTAATCTGCACGTAGTCGTCAATGTCTTGGGTTCCCTGAACATGTTCATTCAACAACTAAGAGAACAGTTTCATCATTAAGAAGAAAAAGCCAGACAGGAACTTCCGAACGCCGACTACAATCAAAATATAAAGTGTACTACACAGAGAAGTTCCAGGATTAAATTTTATGAGTCTGACGATTCGGAAATAATTCATCGTGGAAGAGACAGATTTAGAGGCAAAGTATTTCTCCCAATAACTGACGGAATCAGCTGCAAAATTAACAAAAGGGCAGAAGCCTATGAAAAAATAACCTTTATTTTTTTCATGGAACTTCATGAAGTAAATGATAAAGTCCTGAAGCAAAAGTGCTATGAATTTGCTGATGTTTACTCAAGTGATGTGGAATCCGAAGAGCTGGTTTTAGAGTGCCAGTAAATCAAGCATTATTCAAAAACTGCAAACATTAATTCTCATTCAATTTCAGAGATTTATTCGTCAATTAAAAAAGACGGTTTAAACTCAACTTTTCCAAATATTGAAATATTTTTAGCTATGTGTAGTTCCTTTCAATGATGATCATTAGCACTGTGTGAATGATCTTTCTCCAAACTCTAATTAATCAGCACTTCAAAACTCCATGAAAGAATCAAGACTAATTAAGATTGTCTATCGAAAATGAACTAAAGCAAGAATTAAGACTTTTCCAGTGTGATTAAAGAATCTGCAGCTCTCAAATCAAGAAAACAAAACACTTAAATGAGGAAGCAAGTGTAAGAAGCAAAAATTCCGGTATGTTTATATTCTTAATTTATATATTTTTATTGATACTTTGATGCGCTATCAATGATGCGTGAAAATGTTAATTTTAGTTTCAGTTGTCTTACAAAAGTTTAATTTTGTTTCTCATTTCTTTTCTGAGTTTGCTTTTATCAGCAGATTATTATTGCTTGTTAAAGCAACATAGTTTTTTTAATGCAAAAATTTTGAAATTTAGAAGTTAGTGTGAAAAAGGCATCCAAAAATGATCAGGCCCAGGGCACCCAATTGAGTTAAGATGCCCCTGCCTCTACCGGAGAATCGCTTTATGCTCTACTTCAGTCTATGGATAAAAAGATAATAGACCACTTAACAATGGGTACTAGTGTCTCCTTCAAGATTACAAATGGAGGGCAGGTTATATACTAGGCTCCCAGTCTAACAACTTATGTTTAGCTGTGATCAGTTTCAGTGTAATTAATTTATACCAGTGTGCTTAGTCTGACAAAACTTTTCTCACATAGAGTATTTTGCTATATGTCATTTCAGAGCCAATTCACACATGACAGGAGACATTCAATTTTTTTTTTAATTTTATTTTAAGTAAATGACTTATCCAACAGAAATAGAGCTCCTCAAATGAAATTGATTATTATTCAAAAGTATCAGAATAATTATTCATTTGTTCTAAAAAATTTAGACAAAAAGAAGTAAAGAAAGTGGGCTGTTTCTCAAGTAGTCCACAGGAAAATGTCCCAGTGTCAGCAATAAAGGAAATATTACTAACAAAAATGTACAATGAGAAAAAAAACAAGAAAGATGACATCAAATGTTCAGGTGTAATAAGCACGTCTTTTGAATCCGTTCTGGTGCAAATTAAATTTATCAAAGCAATTCAAAGTCAATGGAACCAGTATGGAAAACAATAGTATCTGACGGAAGAAAGAAGTTTTTCAATCGGGTTTTTAATCCCTCAGATATTGCTGTAAACGAAATCGTGAGCTTATGCCCTCTGGTTGCAGACTTGTACGTTAAGAAAAACATGAATTTATTGAGAAACATTTCGCACCGGAAACGCTCTCCAACACAGAAATAATTTTTCAAATCGGACTTTAAGAAACAGAGATATCTACAAAATTAAAATGTGACTGAATGCATGGTTTTTACTGGCGGGAAAACCATGCATTATTTTAGGAAGAAAGTATTCTTAAAAAGTATTTCCATATGAGCAGCATCGTTCCAAGAAAATAAAAAAAAAATTCAGGAGCCCAGATTTTGCTACAAATACATCAGAAGCAGAAATTAACACTTATGCCCCCTGGTGGCCAAACCATTCTTTACCAAACAGAAATTATGTGAAAAATATTTTCCATCAGGTCTTGTTGCGATACAGGAAGAATTTTTCAAATCGGAGTTTTAAAAGCAGAAATAACACAGAAAACACAATTTACCTTTGTGCCCCCTAGCGGAAAGTCTATGATTTACTTGAAAAATTTGAATTTATAGGGAAAACCTTTCACAACAAAAACACTATCCAACAAAGAAGGAATTTTTCAAATCTGACTACTAGAAGTAGAGATATTGACAAAAGTAAGATATAGATCTACGCCCCCTGGCGTAGAAACCATGCATTTTAAGAATAAAATGTTTCTAAAAGGTTTGTCGACATGAGTACTATTGGTCTACAAACGAGGTTTTTTCCAATCAAGAATTTAGAAGCTCATATTTTGCTGCAAATACATCAGAAGCGGAAATTAAGATTTACGTCCCCTGGTGGCCAAACCATTTTTTTTTACAAAAATTAGAAATTATGTGCAAACGATTTCCCATCAGGAGCTGTATCCGGTGCAGAAAGAATTTTTCAAATCGGAGATTTAGAAGCAGAGATATAGGGGGAAACACAATTTACCTCTACACCCCCTAGCGGAAAGTCTATGAATTACTTGAAAATTTTGAAATTATGTGAAAAATGTGTCGCACTTAAAACACTATTCAACAAAGAAGGAATTTTTCAAATCAGACTCTTATAAGTAGAGATACTGACATAAATAAGATACATGTGTACGCCCCCTGGCGGAGAAACTGTGGAATATTTTAAGAAGAAAATATTCCGAAAAGGTTTATCGATGCGAGTCCATGAAAGCATTTTTTCAATCGATATTTTAGAAGCTCAGATTTTACGGCAACTACATCAGAAGCAAAAATCAACACTTACGACCCCTGGTGGCTAAAGTATTCTTTACCAAAAATTTGAAATTATATGCAAAAGATTTTTCATCAGGAGGTGTATTCGCTGAAGAATTTTTTTTTCAAATCGGAATTTTAGAAGAAGAGTTATCAGGAGAAATGCAATTTACTTTTACGCCCCCTAGCGGAAAATCTATGCGTAATTTGAAAAAGTAAAGTATCTAAAATACTCTTTGACATAAATGGAATCGAAAGATAAAATAATTGTTTCAATCGGATGTTTAGAAGCAAATATGTGGAAAAAACGTATTTTTGAATTGGACATCATCTGCATTTACGCCCTCTAGCGGTAAAATTGTACATCGAAAAAAAATGGAGGATCATCATTCGCATATTTCAAGCTTCCCAATGCAAAAGAATTTTTCAAATCGGACTAATAGTTGCAGAGATATCGTGGGTACGGACAAACCGGTAACATAAGCACGATCTTTTTTTTACAAAAGACGTGCTAAAATAAAAACTACAGTAAAATATGAAACTCCAAATGAATTGGAATAATTTTGGTTTGTTATTACCTTTGAATTTCATATTTTTATTTCTTCATTTATATATTTTAGTAATTTATTTTAGTTGACTTTTCATGGCCCACCAGAAGATATCAGGACTTTCCATTTTTAACTCTTTTAGCAAGATTTCCACTGACACCTAGATCAGCTTGATAATGTAGTAAGATCCCATGATATTAAGGTTTAGTTACTACAAGTCTTTGAAAATGTGCACAGAAATTTAAAATTATCTCCCCCTCCCCCCCATTTTTGAAACAATCCAGAGGGTAATTTCAAAAAAACATTTTTATTTTTGCTTTCCACTTAAAGAATATGTTCTCAACAATTTCCATTAAAATCATAGATGTCAAAGATTAGTACTGTGCTGCATTGAGATGGAATGTTCTGTGGAAGGATGTGGAAGAACAGATTATATGGACAGAAAGTACAATTTATTATACACACGGATATCCGCACCCTATCCCACCACAATAATGAAACTAGTCGAAACCCTCTGTGGGCTACACCCAGGAAGGGCTGCGATGACATGTAAACATAACAATCTGAAAGAGTTCATCTGTGGGTACTTAGTCGGTGCAAGGAACATGGGGAGCTCCATCTCCACAACTCCAGAACATCTGGAGTTTTCTGCGTACAGCCATCATGTGTGTGCTATGGCTACATATAAGACTACCTGGGGCTTTTTTTATTCAGCAGGTATGCATACCTGTAAACTTTTCAAGGAAGGCACTAAAAATTCTGAAATTTTACAAGGCTAGTTCTAAGCAGCGAATTTATGTAAGCGACCCGAGCTTCCTGAAAGACAGATCTTAAGAAGTTACTGTGACTATTTAGTCAACAAGAAATTACCGCCTGCCCTGTTGCCTCTTATAAACATAATAAATAACATACTAATTCCTTCCAGCGAAAGTGAACATGGTTTCTCGCAAATGTATTTGATTGTAACACCAACAAGGGCAGCAAATAGCAATATACCTGAGGACTGTAAGTTCACTGATGTTCATTAAGCTAGTCGGTCCTCCTCTACGTGCGCTTCGATCTTTACCTCATAAATTCCTAGTTCCTGAAAATAGTTGTATATATATCGTTTGGAATCTGCTTTGATATATCGTACTCATATTTGTTGCTGTTATTATTAAATAACAAATGTACCATTATTAATTATTACATAATTTAAATTTATTATTAATTTTTTGTCTATTGTTTTCATTGTACCGGCAGAAACAATGGAGCTGTGTAAGGTGATGGGATGAGAGATTATCAGTAAACTTTATTTTAGAAAATACACACTGCATAAGACTGATGAAGAAAAACAAAAGCTGAACTTTTCAACCATATGAAAAATCAAAATGCAAGACAAAAAGTGTGAATATAATGCAGCGCGAGCAAGACGGAATTGTTCCCAGTGAATCATTTATGTAAATATTAAACTGGAGCATATCACTGTATTTACAAAATAAAATTACAATTTGAAATACAATAAAATGGCTTCAGAAAACTTTGCTTCAGTTTTTTTTCTTTGTTTCGTTTTGTTGTATTTGCTAGAACATCAGCTCAAGTTTTCTCATGCCAGCAAACTGCACAGCATCCAATGTTTTAATTTTTCTTTCTGTTGATATCTTTCCCTTCTCATGTCTTCACTGTTGCTTTTTTTTTTTTTTTTTTTTTTTTTTTTTTTTTTGGTCAGATGGCAATAATTTTATCCACTTTGTTTAAAGAACTTTCAGCCATGAATACTTGATATCACAGCTTTCAGCATTATAAAGTTGCGTAACTCGGAGAGGATGAATAAATACTTTCGAACAACCATGCATTAAGTCTTAAAATTTTTCCAACTTCACTTTCACTTTAGAAAAATTTTCTCTCCCTTATCAAGCGTTAATGCAAACATTTATGGAAGTAAATAACATTTAGCAACAACACAGGACAGTGGGAACATCACCAGTAAAAAAAAGTTATGATCACTGGAGAAATTTCTACTACATCCGACTTCCGTTTTCAGACAACAACAACCCCCCCCCCTCCCATTTTCGAACTGAAATTTACAAATATTCATGGGAATAAAAGGATATTTAACAATACTGGGCAGAAGAGCATCAAATTAAAAATATTACATTTACAAGAGAAATCTTCACTCTATATTTTTTTAATGAAAGTAATGAGAAACTTACCTTTACTAGAAGGTCTGTTCTCTTTGAAAAAGATACATTTCATTGCACATTTTTTCCCATTTTAATTTCTACGGTTGGTTTGGGCTTCTGATGCGGCGGTTTTATGTTGTCTTCAACTTGTTCATTTATTTGACTGAGTGAGTAATTTATTAATCCAATGCTGCTGCAATGATACTTGATCCAAGAAGCCTCTGACGTTAAATAACCCTAACCGGTAGTTTAATTGGCTTATAAAACTTACTATTCAGTGAACTTATTTTCATGAACATTCACAACATAAAACCGCAGCACCAGAAGCCCAAACCAACCGTAGAAATTAAAATGGGAAAAAACGTGCAATGAAATGTACCTTTTTCAAAGAGAACAGACCTTCTAGTAAAGGTAAGTTTCTCATTACTCACATTAAAGTAATTGTAGGCACGTAAACTTTTGAATGGTTATAGTAATACTGTGACTTTTCAAACAAGGAATTATATAATTTCAAGTTTTGAAAAACTACTAAATACTGTCCTCAGCTAGTAAACAACACCCCCTTCCCCCCACTCAACTAATCCACAAAAAAAACCTTGTCAAGTTTGGCATCAATCTTTAGAATGACCCAAATGATAACAAAAAAGTAGAATTCCACAAATCTGCAGAAGAATCTCGTGTACGATCAATGCCTGCAAAACTGCCAGCAAACAGGAAAAATTCCATAAATGAGTTATTGATGTTCAAGGTGAGGGCCACCTCCGCTGTGACATAATGGCAACAATGAAGCACCTACAATGGTTTGTGCAATAATTACATAACTGAATTATGAAAGCTAACACTCACATTGAGTAGCCTTGTTATGAACATGCCACTGGGCTACGAGTCTGCAGTGAGCGATGGAACATCACCAATAGACCATGAATGACTGGAAAAGGGCACCTCGGTTCAACAAATCAGTGTTCCAACTACAACACACAAATGGAATATTGCCATGCCGCACAAGCCTGACTGTCAAGTTGGGGTTGCAGGCCAGGGAATGTGATTTAATGTTCTGGTGCCACTTTGGGGCCCCATGTAACTGCAGTGACCACCATCACAGCATAAGGCTATGTTGATGTACTCGCCAACCACATACACCTACTCGTCGCTATTTATTTCCCACAGTAAGATGCTTTCTTTTAAGAAGGCAATGTCCCATGTAACTGCTCCTGTTTGGCAAAGGTCTAGTTGGAGAAGCATTCCAGCAAGTAAATAACACACAAATGCCCTCTCATTCATATATATATTAGTATGTTCAAAAAGTTCCAGAACTTTTAATATTAAAAAAGAATGAGTACAGATACCTGTTTATGCGGTGTTTCCTTTGAAATAGTTACCCTGTGCAACTATGCATTTTTGCCAGTGCTCATACAAAGCTTTAAATGCAGACTGCAAGCCTTTCTTTTGCCACATCCTCCAATGCCTCCGTCGCAGCTTGTTGCACTTCTTCGAAACTTGAGAAGTGTCGCCCCTTAAGCAAAAAGTCACCTGGGGCGAGATCAGGGGAATAAGCTGGTTGTGGAAAAATGGGAATGTGATGCTTGGACACCAGGAGGGATCTGTGAGCCGGCACATTATCGTGATGCAGCGCCCATGAGTTGGTCTTCCAAAGATAGGGTCGCTTGCGTCTCACCGATTCTCGGAGACATTTCAGGACGTTGACGTATTCTTCTTTAGTGACTGTATGGCCATTATGAAGGAATTCCTTGTGTACGACCCCCTTGCGATCGAAGAAAACTGTTAACAAGACCTTTCCTTTGGAGTGGTCAGCCTTGAACTTTTTTGGTCGTGGTGTTGACGGTGATTTCTACACTTTTGACTGTCGGTTGGATTGGGGTCGTACAGAAAGCAACAAGTCTAATTGCCAGTGATCAATCGATTCAAGAGATTGGGATCTGAATCCACTGCATCAGTGTTATCCCCGCAAACTTGCATGCGCTCATTAATTTTTTCTTGCGTCAGGTTTTTGGGAACAATTTGTTGGCACACATGATACATGCCGTTTTTCTGTTAAAATGGCATGGCAACTTCTGCAATCGCTGCAACAGTTTTTTGACAGTCATTTTTCACAATTTCTTTGACAATGCTGATTTGTTCATCCGTTGTGGATGTTGAAGGTTGTCCTGACCTCTCATCATCCTTGATACTCTGACTCTGTCACCCGCTATCAAATCGTCGATGCCACTCGAACTCTAGTTTGACTCATTGCACTCTCACCGTACACTGACTTAATCATTTGAAAAGTCTCGGCGAAAGATTTTCCGAGCAGAACATATAATTTTACACTTGAACACTGTTCAAAATTCGACATCGTTGTCCTCACGACGGAGAGCCTCGAATACCTGCAATCACGAACTACGCACATATGCTGTACGTGTTGGATTTGGACCAAACCGGTTCTGGCTGGTCAATCGCATGATGCTCTTCGCTTACTCTGCGGGGAACGATAAAATTCACTGACATTTGGCAAATATTTAAAAATTTCCGGAACTTTTTGAACGTACTAGTATATATTTTAAGAGCTTTACAAATGGCTGTCCTAGATAAAATCACAAGCCACAAAAGAATTTGAACATTTCCAATGCAATGACATGCTGCTGCTGTTGTTGTTGTTGTTGTTGTGAGGTAGGCCTACATTACTAGGTGGGTGTGCATAATAAGTTGTCTTTTCAGTGTACCTACAACTAAAGATCAACCATTCATATTCTTCTGTGTGTGTGCAAACATTTTTGATACTTAGATATTCCTTCAAGACATTTCTAATGGACACTATAGCTCCATACCTTTTAGATTACTTGAAGTTAAAATATTAGAGGTGGTGCTCAGATATTTAATACTACTGCTCAAAATCACTAAAAATATCAATAACTGAATCTCAGGTTTGAATTTGCCACAAGATTTGAAATAAATAATTTTTTCTAGAGTCCAAAAAAATATATTCAAAATTTTCATTACTTGTGTGAATTTTTTTCTTTTAAACTGCATGTACTGCTAGATTTGTTTTCATTAAAAAAGAAACCTGTCATTTAAAATATCAGCTTTGCTCTTATACCTTCTAGTTTTATCCCAGTTGCATCTATTCTAATTAGTCACCTGCTTGGAGTAGTTGGGTATGCTATCCATCTACACTGAACAGCAATTGAATTGAATTGGAGATACCCGTCTAGTAACGTGTAGCACCATGGACTCGACAAGACACCGGAAGCGTTGGGAAGCCATACGGATCCACGACCCCTGAACAAGCTCCCACAGTTCACGAAGATTTGATGGAGGGGGTCAGAGCCTCGAACATCTCTCTTGATGGTATCCCAGATGTGCTTGATGGGATTGAGGTCAGGTGACCTAGCTGGCCAAGGAAGCGAGGTCATGTCAGCGATTGTTCATCCAACCATTCGGATACAATTCGGGAGCGATGGCATGGTGCATTGTCTTGTTGCAGGATGAGGTCCCCAGTGGGATGTTGAAGACGCACAAACGGGAGCAAATGGTCGTCAAGTATATCCCGGTAACGTTGATCTGTGAGGGACCATGTCACACGTACCAGGGGTCCCATTTCAGTCTACGTAAACAGTCAGACGAGATGTCACCCTCACCAAGCTTGAAGAGTACCCTGCTGGCAAGAAGGATCCATCGCTTCATGTGGTTTGCGCCGTACTCGTATCCTGCCATCCGCATGTACCAACGTGAATCTCGACTCATCAGTCCAGGCAACATTTTTCCACATGTCTAGAGTCCAGTGGAGATGTTCCCGAGCCCATGCTAATCTTTGCACCCTGTGATGTGCGGTCAGCAGCAGTACCCTTGTGGGATGATGGCTTCTGTACCCCATAGCAAGGAGATGGTTCTAGATGATATAGCTGCTTACACGTTTTTGTGCACCAGCGTTAAATTGCCGAGTGATTTCTTGCACTGTGGCCCGTCTATCCGCTTGCTGTTACAATGCGAGCTAGCCGACGATGACCCCGCTCATCCACATGCTGTTGTTAGCCCTTGCAGGGATGGTTTTACTGGATTCGATGTACTCACGGTGCACCCGTGACACAGTGGCTCGTGAAAATCCCAGTGCCTGCAAGACTTCCGAGATGGAGCGACCCATTCGCCGGGTCCCGACAATTTGTCCACAATCAAATGCACTTAGTCTTACCCATACTGCGTCAGACTCTTACCACTTCCGGTCGCATCACTTCTTATATTGTCAGATCGCTGCATACGTCATGTTGTTTCCGCTTACAGGGCCGCCCACAGCACCACATTTGCATAACGCCAGCTGTCTCTAATTCAATTGATCTTCAGTGTATATCTAAAGCATCCTGCAGCAAATAAATGTCCACAATGAAACTAATCAGTATGGCTTTTAACGGACCACACGTTCTTTCAGTAATACTTCGCAAGTTGAGCACACTTCAAAATGACAATTTTTTTCTCACTGTACACAGTTATTTTGTTTCTTAAATACTTTCATTCTGGTTCCGTATTAAAAATATTATCTCCAAACCTCACAAATATGTGAGGATTTTTTATCGTGTCTAGACTGGTAAACAAACCATTTTTTCCATGAAAAGTTAATTTTATTCATTCAGTATGACTTTTTTTTTAAACTTACCATGTGGGAAAAAACAAATTGCCTATCCCTTTTTTAAGAGTTCAGTTTCCAGATCTGAGTGTTCAGAGTGTGGCACAATTTTGATTATTTTTCTCTACTGAAATTTGTTTTATTTAAATTAAAATACAAGTTTTTGGATTTCCTGTATTTCACATTTTTTGCTTTCACATGACTCACTGTTTTGCTGATGTTCATAAAACATGCTGCATTTGTTGTTCACAAAAGCCTTTCTACATGGAAAATGGATTTGTTTAGTAGTAGGATAAGCATTCTGAAATAAAAACCAATATTTCAGATTATACATATCATCATTGCCAACCATTTATCAATCCACTGCTGGATGAAGGTCTCCCCAAGTTTCTTCCACAACTGACTGTTTTGAGACAGTCTCCTCCATGTCACTCTGGCATGCTTTCAAATTTCATTCATCAATCTCCCATGTGGTCTTATGGTTCTTTTGTGTCCCTTGGTATCCAGTTTAATATTTCAGTTGTCCATTGGTGGTCCAGTCTTCTAGCAAAATGGGCTAATTTTTGAATTGTGAAAACACGGGGGGGGGGGGAGATAACTCACACTAGCCAAGCAGGCTAGTAAGTGTTGGACAGCATTTTCTCTAATCGTGGAGGAATAGCTACACTGCTATGTGACGGTTGTCAGAACCCCTTCAGTGGAAACCAGATGCACTGTAAGAAGGCAGGATACAGTATATTGGTAAGTACATGTATATACATAAGACAATTGCAATGAAAGTTATATATAAACATAAGCCAATCAAGTGTAGGTAGGTGACTTGTCTGAATATATGCACACTGTCAATGCACTGATGTCAGTACTCGTAATAGTTACAAAAAAGTACTGAAACAGAAAGTAACAAGTACCAACTTTGCCCATCACTACAACATGACCGAACTCTTCCCACAGAGGAGCAGCCATGCAATCTAGCATTTAATCTAACAGTAAAAGATTCCACCATTTACTATTGGCGTGTAAAGCCGATAGTAAACGTTAGAATCAATTAATGCTTTTGGCTGAATACTGGACGCATAGCAATTCACAATTCTTGCCAGAGTGTTTAGCTTGCCTACACGGCAAGTGCCCCTCAAAAATTGTGACCCTGAGGCATTTTTTTTACTCCATGACTTCTGCAGGGATGTAGCCTGGGGGTAAAAGGGTGCAGTGATCCCAGTAGTCAGGAGCCTGGGCTTTCACAAATTGAGTTGGGTAAAGGTCAGAGTCTTAGATAATTGAGTTGGGCCAAGGTCAGAGTCTCAGCACTGGCTATTTCCTTCCCTGGAGCCAGTGGCCCTAAATTAGTGACAGGCAACTGCTAGCCTTAATGTTTGCACAGTTGTTAAATCCTCCTCCTCAAAAAATGGATGTGTATATCTTTGAACTTTTGTGAAAATTTTCTTTGGCGTTTGATTACACACACAAATGTTTCAATATTCTATTTATGTATTGCACTTTTTACAAAGCAAAACTCAGATAAAGCAGCACAAATTTCAGCTAACTCTAAAACAACTTTAGCTTCTCATGGTGAATCATTGAGAGCAGTTGTGAAAGTAAATATTGGCTATAGGGCTTCTTGGTGCTATGAGTTAAGGAACAGAGAACCAGATTTTTTTTGTGCAGTTAAACATGAGATCTGATGGTATATACACTGCTAGGTAAAGGATGAAGATGAAACTGTGCTGAAGACTGAAACAAGGTTCATGTTTTGGTCTGTGCCTGTGAACTTAAAATTGACAGCAGGTTAAACAGGGTAAATGAGAGAATTTACTGATAATGAAGATTTTTGCATCTCTACTTTCTCACATGAACTAAACTGCATTTCAGCGCTGGCCACATATCTTAATTATTTTACACAGGTCTGTTGGAAAAATTAGCTAACAAATATATCACTATTAGTTCGTGGGACTTTTATAGTTAAGATACTGATTTCTAAAAATAGACTTTACTTTCAACCACCCAGCATTCCATAGAAAAAAGAATCCTGCAGATAAGTAAAAGAAATCACATCACAACAATCACAAATTTAACTGGAGCAAAAGTAGTGAAAACTATATATGACAATAAGGCACAATGGGCAGGTCATATCGCCAGACTCACCGACAACAGGTGGACCTACCATATCACAAACTGGTATCCAAGATCAACCAAGAGAAAACCTGGTAGACCAACTAGATGGAAAGACCCTTTAACCAGAGTGATAAGAAACAACTGGCTCAGGATCACCCTTACTAGAAACTTAGCAACCTGCATTCATGGAGAAATCCTAAATGAAAAAACAGGTCCATCTGGGTATCTAGGTGTGTAAACCAAAACCTTCTGCTATAGAGAGAGGGAGGAACACTTTTATTTTTTAGCTTTTCACTATTTGGTATGGAAGAACTGTGAAATAAAAAAAAAATTACTAGTTGCAACTGCACAAAAGTAGTTTACAATTCTACAAAATTCCCACAGCTCTACAATTGTACACTTATACTTTTGCAGCATGCCCATCTGGTCATTAAAGAGGTCCTTCCCTGTAAATTTCTAAAGTTTCATACAAGGTCATGGGGGAAATTTCTAAGTTCACAACAATAACTTAAAAATCCTCCTTGGTATCCTAAAGTTCCACACTCTTGGTGCTTCAACTCACATAGAACTAAAACTGTAGATTTATGCCACTATTTTGAGTTACGAAAATCTTTAAAATAGCATGAGATGTGGCATTTAATTAAGCAAGAGAAGAAATTAAGTCCGCGAAGGCAGCCCATGTCTGCGATCCGAAAAACGGGGCCTCGGAGAAAAAACGAAACATTATTTCCTTTACACATCGCGAACGAATTAACATGATATCAATTTTGTCTTTTGGAATAAAAAATACAAAAGGATCAATAGCGGAACATCTGCTCTGGCGGTCTTTGGCCAAACCTGGCCCTTGTGCCACTAAAATCAACTAACTCGCATCTGCTGCTGCCTGGAATAGTTTAAAACCAAATACCTCATTTTCATCACACACCTGTTGCTCTGAAGGGCATAATCCACAGCAGCTGTTTGTTTTCTGGATGGACTAGAAATGAGATGCCATAATTTTTTACCACATACACACCTGTTGCTTAGGATGGCAGCATCCACAACAGCTGTTGTCTGAAATGCCTCAAAAGCAAATATTAACTTTTCTTTTTAATCATACACCGTTTGCTTTAAAATAACACTACCTACATCAGCCATTACTTGAAATGGTTGAAAATCTGACACTCACTTGTTACTGTATGTATTCATAGCACATGTAAAAAGTATAAGGTTACAGCTTCTTTTTTTTTTCATCATAGAAATACTACAATTGCTGGTACTTCTACATCAGCAAATCCCCATTTGCAGATTAATTTTATGTGAGATAAATGTCAATGCTTGTGGATTGTAACTTTTATAGCTTACAATAACTGAGAAAAAAAAATCATTCCCGTTACCTTTTAAGTTTAATTTTTGTTTCCTCTTAAGTTTAATTTTTGTTACCTCTTAAGTTTAATTTTTGTTACCTCTTAAGGTTTAATTTTTGGAGAAAAGAGAAAAAGTACAAATAATTTTTATTTTCGCTATTTTGGCAAATCAATACAAAGTGTTTATTTCTGTGTACTGATACAAGTGTTTTTAAAATTAAAAAAAAAATAATTTCAATGGTGAAACTTACTTTTTGATAAAAACTTTTCGTGCAAGATAACCAGATAGTGTACACTCGCATAAAAAACAACAACATTTTAATGTTAATACTTTGAAATACTCGAACTTTTCCCGTTAATTCGAACCGAAAATTTATAATAGCGAAGATTTCTTAAAAAACTTTTAACCGAACGAGCCATTAACTGGAGCAGATGTCAGTTACGGTTTTACGAAAACCGTACCTAATATGGTCAAAGTTGGAATTCTCATTTTCTGTGAAGACGAAAATTTAAACTTAAAATTCGGAATACTTAACAGTGGAAGAGAGGGGAACGTATTTTTTCGTCTTAACATTAACAAATACATTCACATCTGCACTGTCACAACGTGCGTTCTAAGAATAAAAAAACAGAGGGAGGGGGAAGCTGCAGGAGACTTGAATGGGAAGAAAAATGTGTCAACTTGCTGACGGGGGATGAAAACCTGTGGTGGGTTGAACACGTACAAACATTGCGGAGAGAATGAATAAATATTTACCTGAAAAGATCAGAAGGTTATTCCAAAAGAAGTTCCAGTACGAACAGTGACATAGGAGTGCGTTCGTAGGACACACAGGAACGCAAGCAAGTAGTGGAGATTCAGGTCAACAGTAGGGAGTCGCCTGTTGTAAAGGAGGCAGCAGCAGACCAACAGGCGGCACTCACATTGAACTCAACAGCAGCAGGTCACTACGACCGTACTACCTTGTCTTCCCTGCCATCTTCAGTGTCACGGCGTTGCTATAGTGACATCAAAAACGTCGCCACCGCTGCTGCTGCGGCGTACACACACCACACTGCCACGACGTCAAGCCACCATGTTGCAGCAGCAGTCGCCATTGGAACGAAACAACATATACACACACATACAATCAACGTAGGCGCACCACAAGGATATTGCTGACCACACAAGCACTAAACTCGATTGCTGACGTATGGATGTCCTAGGATTCATCCGCCAATACAACCCACACAAGAAGACCCTGAAGAAGGTAGCAACAGGCAACCGCACCACATTCTTCGCCCAGTCTCGCAGAACTCCACAATGGGGCGCCCAGGGAGGAAATGAACGAACTGATGGTGCTCCGGCACCCACTGTGGCGCCATCTTACGGGTCACGAAACAGTTACAGTCATCCCCGCCATGGCGTGCAGGTATAATCAGTTCTTTTTATCAGTATTATTTTCAGTTAATTCACAAACCCAAGAAAACAAAAATCCTCATAAGTTCAACATCATCGAGATAGAGACAGTAAACTAATTCTCAGGCACATACACATAAGAAAAGTTAAATGCCCTGTTACAACCCATACCCGTTTGTAAATAAACTTAAAGTCAAGTTCAACACCGTGTACCATTACTTTCATATTATTTACATAGTCTTATTCTCTACATTACATTATATTCAAATTAAGTACACCAAAGGAAAGTGGAAATTTCTCGTGTCTCCACTTAGAGGGTTACTACGACCATCGTATCAGTTTAGAAGTATAAACGGGACAGGTGGGGTTTTTTTTTGTTTTTTTTTTTAGTTTCCAAATTAAGTTATAATGAGGCACAATTTTTCTAGTAAAATAAACAATTTTCTACTTTGATACTTTTGCTATTCAACAATCAGAAACCTTCCGGTTAGCACGCATGTTTTCACGTGCCACCAGTACTCCAAAATTCGGAGTCTTGGGTAGCTTGCGAACTGCCGTTTTTTTTTTTTATTATTGGAGATTTAACGGCCACCGTGAGCAACTCAATGGGCTATAAGCAGTCGCCCGTCCCTAATTTAGGACCACTGGTTCCAGGGAAGGGAGAGAGCCAGTGCCGTAAGACATACAATATCCATGCCTCACCGGGATTCGAACCCGGACCCCTTTCCGAGAACTGCAGTTAGGTCTCTGCCATAATGAAGCAGGAAAACCCACAGTTACCATAATGACCGGAATATTTGCAGTTTGTTTTTCTCTGACGTTACTGTCAATATTTCATACTAATCTTAATTCGGTACTTCGAAAAAAATATTGCATATCTTCGTGCGTAAAACATGTATGTAATAATAAAAAAAAACCTTATAAATAAAATAATACACAATCAAGAAATAGTTTCCAGCGCAACGATTTTTTTAAATATTACAATCATACGATTTTAACGGCAAATTAATCTTCATTGCGATCTGTTTCGTTTTTACAATTTTTCAGAAAATTGTATCAAAATTTTGAAGGCCCGTTACAATGAGCCAATTACGGGTTACTCGGTCTATCCCTAGATACGACAGGGAGTAGTTAAGTTACCGCACCCTACCCAAAAAATAAATAGCAGCTGAAGAATCACAGCACGGTGGGTAGATACGACGCATCATCAAGTGAATGAAGAAAAGGTAGGACTAACTATGGCTTTAAACATTAATTTCAAACTTAAACGAGCATCTTCAATTCTACGTTTCAGTAATGCAAGTTGAAACAAATTTGGAGTTTGCTGCGAAAAATTAAATTTCCCGTCGACATACTGAATGAGGTTTTTGCATGGAACATTTTGTGTCATCAACTTGAATGAAGTATTTTGGAATTCATGCATCAATATTTGCTTAAGATTAAGAAAATCACAAGCAATTTTGAATCCGAAAATACTTTATTTGAGGTTTATGACAAAATGCGGCCACATATGATTCATCGGAAAAATATCTGTATGTTTCTGTTTTTTTATTTATTTTCATTTTCGAATCAAAGTTCGTAACATTTTTATATGCAGTGTGTGTTAATCGTGATCCTATTAGAATCAGCAAAAGAGCCATTAAAATGTTTTTTTTTTAATATTATCTCATAAGTTAAAATCGTCTCCTATTTTCGTTAGAACAATGAAAGAAGCAACGGAGTTGGTCACTTTCGGTCGTTTCCAGCCAGTTGTTAATGAGGGAGGGGAGATGACCACTCCTGCTTCCGGAGGAAATACTATACAGGCCGTTCTGAAGTTCAGTTTGAAAATGGGTTTGTTGCTGTTTTACTGCCCTTAATCTAGCTAGGAATAGCTTCATACTCTTGGTTCACTTTTCTTAGACAGCTTTAATGATCGAATTCACTCAGGATCGTGAAAGTCGCGATGACAGGAAGATTCACGCGCGCATACTTACGCAAATTTAACAGGGGGACAGCGAAGTAACAGGTAGTTGATTTGTGAGCTCAGCAACTGACCGTAGGGCTAGGTGGAAAATACATCCCGCGTTTTTGGCTTGGAGGTGAGAAGGAACAGGAGAAATGTTTTGACGTTTGAGAAGAGCCGGGGAAGCGTAGTTCCCCTCCCTCTAACGGGGAATTTTGATGTCGGAGCCGAGATGGGAGATCGGACATTAAGTAAACGCGGAATGACAGAAATAGATAGGACGACAGCCGGATTATAGAGATAAAGAAATGAAAGAGCAACCCAGAAATCAGCGTGTGCATTAAGTTTTAATAAGCATTTCGTACTAGGTCAATAGAAGCTCTGTGACCTCCCTACCCATCTGCTAAAATAAATTAAAACTTCACTGAGAACTACTAAATGGACGCTATGAATGCTGAATAAAGCCTTGCACATAAATTGGCATGGTAAGCACTAAGTTTTGGACTGGATTGCCATAAAAGATAAATTCTAATTCCACCATTTTGAACCCCAGAAAAATGTCGCTTACTGTGCGGGAAAAATCTGTTTAGGTTCCACGCACAAAATTCAGCCTCTTCAATCAGTACGAAAGGTGATGTTTATATACTTTTGGGACAAAAAGTGAGTTATTTCTGGCAGACTTCCCGAAATACGAAGGAAACGTTTGAGTGCTGCAATCCGAAAGGGATGTTCATATCTTTTGCAGTCTCAAGAACTCCTGCTTCAAAAGAAAACACTCGTCCTTGCACTGTCAGTATCACTGAATAACTCCTGGCGATAAAAAATAAAAATCAGCACTTCACTGCAGTGCCAAACACCAGAGGCCTCGGGTCCGGACTCCCCTTGAGAAGGGTTGAGTACGAATTTAAAGCGATATATATATTTAACAAATGTCAACCCCGCCTTCTCGTGGTGCATCCTGTTCCCACTAAAGGGGCTCTGACGACCGCCCATAGCGGTATAACTATACCATCGGGATCAGAGGAAATGCTATCCCACACTCACCAACCCGCTTGGCCAGCGTGGTGAGTTATGGCCAAACCCCTCCAAAATGATTCCACAACTTAAATCTTGGCCCTCAGTCTCCGGCAGCTGGAATGTACCTGGCCAAGGCAGCGGCCAGTGCGACATGAAGGCAGAGGGTGCTAAGAATCCCCGGAGGACCGGACTAGGCTGCCATCTGATGCTGACCTTGGCTACTTACAATGGACGCTCCCTATCTTCTGATTCAAGGCTTCTTGAATTGGAAGAGGAACTACAAAGGATCAAGTGGGACATCGTGGGGCTAAGTGAGGTAAGGAGAAAAGGAGAAGATCTCATCGAACTGAAAAGTGGACATCTCTTCTACTATCGTGGGACAGATACTGGCAGAACTAGTGGTGTTGGATTTATAATAAACAAGAAACTGAAGGATAAAGTTGTAGAAGTTGAAAGTTCCTCTGACAGAGCTGCACGACTTGTTATCCAACTCTCGAAAAGATACCAGGCTCAGATTATTCAAACTTATGCACCCACCACAAGTCATCCTGAAGAAGAAATTGAAGAATTTTATGAGGAAATTTGTCATCTAAATAATAAAGGTAAGCAGCACTTGAAAATAATTATGGGAGATTTCAATGCAAAAATAGGGCAACGGCAACAGAATGAAACTTCGGTAGGTAAATTCGGTCACGGCAACAGAAACCAGCGTGGAAATACTCTCGTTGAGTTTGCAGAGGCAGAAGGGTTTTTCATCTTGAACTCCTTCTTCAAGAAAAAGCCACACAGGAAATGGACATGGAGACATCCAAATGGGACGACAAGTGAAATTGATTTTATTATGTGTAACAAAAAATTCGTCATAGAAGACTGCAGTGTGCTAAACAAGTTCAACACAGGTAGTGACCATAGATTGGTGAGATGTAAGATGCACCTCAACACTAAACTTGAACGTGGCAAGCTCATAGGACAAACAAAATCTATTGACATAACCAACCTTAAAAAACACCATAATACCTTCAAGTTAGAACTGAAGAACAGGTTCTCTGCTTTAGAAGGCCTAACATCAGAAGAAGTGGACATCTCTGAAGTTAACAGAAAAGTAACCAAAGCTCTTATGGAAACAGCAACAAAATTAGCTGGGTCTAAGAACAAGTTGCATGTGAACAAATTATCAGGAAAAACCAAAATGTTGATGCAAAAAAGAAGAGAGATGAGGACAACTAAAGAAGATGTGACTTCCAAAGTGGAATATATAGAGCTATGCAAGACAGTAAGAAAAAGTATCACTGAAGACGTAAGGAAATTCAACTGTGAACTAGTGAGGAAAGCAATTGAAAACAACCAAAGCCTAAAGATAGCAAAGGGACATCTCAGTAAGGGAAGAAAACAGATTATGGCACTGAGAAAAGAAGATGGTTCTGTAACAAGAAATAAAGGCGAAATTTTGACAAGAGTGAAAGATTTCTACTCCAAATTATATGAAAGGGATGATATATGCACTCCAGACATCATGAAAGATACCAGTACCAGAGTTCCTCCAGTCCTTCCAGCAGAAGTTGCACATGCAATCAAGAACATGAAGCGAGGAAAAGCTCCAGGAGAAGATGGAATTACTGTAGACATCATACAAGAAGCAAGTGGAGAAATCGAAACAGTACTCGCCCAAATTTTCACTCGATGCCTTAATGAAGGAAAGATTCCTGAGGATTGGAACACCGCTACAATGATCCTGCTACATAAGAAAGGTGACATTGAGGATCTCGGAAACTACAGACCTATCAGCCTCCTATCAGTAGTTTATAAAATCTTCACTAAAGTTCTTTCACACCGCTTGAAGGTAACACTGGACATGGCTCAACCGAGAGAACAAGCTGGATTCAGGAGTGGCTACAGCACAATAGATCATATCCACGTGCTGAGAGAACTAATTGAAAGAGCGAGGGAATATGAACTTCCATTGTGCATGGCTTTTATCGATTATGAAAAAGCCTTTGATTCGGTGAAACCATCAGCAGTTACAATGGCTCTGAAAACCTGCGGTATTGAAGATGCATACATTAATATTATTAATAACATCTATGAAAATGCAAGTGCAAAGATTAGGCTGTTTGAAAATACAACACACGTAAAAATTGGAAAGGGAGTGAGACAAGGTGACACCATATCTCCGAAGCTCTTTAATGCCACATTGGAGGGTGTTTTTCAGTCACTGAGCTGGGAAAACAAGGGGATAAAGATTAATGGAGATTATCTAACCCACCTTCGTTTTGCTGATGACGTAGTCATTTTTGCAACTACCCCATCAGAGCTGCAGAGTATGATCCAGGAACTTGCTGACAAGAGTAAAGAAGTGGGATTAAAAATGAACTTTCAGAAGACAAAAGTGATGTTCAATGCTTTTACAAGAAATGAAGATTTATCGATTGATGGAGAAAAGCTGGAGATAACAGACACGTACGTTTATCTTGGACAGCAGATATCAAGTGAGGGTCACATTGATGAAGAAATTAATCGGCGTACAAAACTTGCCTGGAGAGCTTTTGGAAGAAACAGCATAATTTTCAAGAGCAATATGCCATTATGTCTTAAAAGAAAAGTGTTTGATCAATGCATCCTTCCAGTGCTTACGTATGGTGCGGAGACGTGGACCTTAACTAAAAGAGACATACAAAGGCTGCAGACAACTCAAAGAAGCATGGAGAGGTGCATGCTTGGTGTAACCAGGAGAGATAAGAAGAGGAACTCGTGGATCCGAAAAATGACAAGAGTGGAAGACATCATGATCAGAGTTAAATCCCTGAAATGGCAATGGGCTGGACATACTGCCAGAAGGACAGATCATCGATGGACAGCTGAAATTTTAGATTGGATTCCAAGGGACAGGAAAAGACCCAGAAGAAGACCACATGGGAGATGGGTGGATGAAATTCGAAAGTATGCAGGGGTGACATGGAGGAGACTGGCACAAGACAGACCGTTGTGGAGGAAACTTGGGGAGACCTTCGTCCAGCAGTGGATTGATAATGGTTGACAATGATGATGATGATGATATATTTAAAAAAGTTTTTTTCGGTTGTGTTTTTTTCATTTTTAACTTTTAAAGATTTTGGGCTTATTATTTTTTCCGGGAGGCTTTCACCGATAAACCAAACCAATGGACCACCCCAAGAGTGGAAGCGTACCACAGCACATAGAAGTAATGTAACCAACCGGCACACACTACATATACAGTATACGCAGCACGGGCAGGGCGTGTCAGTTCGCTAATACAAAGCCCGTGCGATGGGGAAAGGGAAGAACTATCAAAGCGAAAAAGGCGGGGACTAGCCTCTCAGCAACCGCAGGCATTGTTGGCCACACCTTTATTACAGCAGGCATTGTTGGCTACCGTAATAAAGAAGGTGTGGAGCGAATGGTCCGAACGGCACCATACATCCACCCAAAGTGCCGGAAAGGGGAGACTATCATTGGTTGGCAGTCGAAGTGAATGAAGGTTGGAATGTGCTGTTCTGAACTACACACACACAGATGGTTCATTATTCCTCATTATCCAGGACACTATCTTGGTTTAGTGGAGCAAATGCCACGCCCGGTTCACCCGGTTAGCAGAGCGAAAGGCAGCCAGAAACGGGATTAAGTAGATGATCATAATGTCACAGCTCGTGAGCGTACTTCAAGATTCCATCTTCCGTTTGTGGATTTCGAAATGATCAAAACAATGCAATTTATCAAAAAGGTTATGTTGGCATAATTTTTTTCATTCTTCCTGTTATTCAACTTGGCAATTTGTATTGTTTTGTACGTACAACTAGGGAAATCGCTGGATAAAATAAAACTCATCTCCAATAGGAAAGCTAAGCATGAGGAACGGTACGGAATTCTTAAGGATAATGAGCACGTCTTTGAGAAAAATCTCCAACCTATCTTATGTATAACACCAATTTCACCTTTTTTTTTTTTTTTAGCTCTGCGACGGGTAAACACCCAATCAAACAAAACTTTGCAATCAAGAGAGGGTTTCAAAAGAAAAAAAAAAGGAAAAAAGAACGAAAGAAATAGTTTTCTACGTCACCTATAAGAAAAATTTCGAATAGCTGTAAAGTGCATGGACAATTCCAGTCGTGGATATAGCAAGACAACAAAAAAAAGGGGGGACTTTTAAAATGGGACTTATGAAATCCACAAATGAAAATACACTGCAACGACAATTTATTATGTACATCCGCCTACTAATGTGGGGACTCACCTTTTGGCCCAAAAAGCAAGTGGCATGGACTCTAAAATGTGTTCGACACGTTCGGGTAGAATTGGGACACATGATTCCAGGGCAGCCGTGTGTAAACGCCAAGAGATGCCAATGTTGGGTTTCAGACCCAACTCCATTTCGTCTCACAGATGCTGTTTGCGTTCAAATCGGGAGAGTAAGCGGACCGTTCAGCTCATAGGGATGTTTCTGCAACTGCCCTTCGCCAAACGGGAGCGTTCGTTCTCTTTTTGAAGAAAGGAATCTTGAATTGGGAAATGGATAGACATGAACGGGTGTAGATGGTCAGCAAGTACGTCAACATAGCCTTGTGTGGTGATAGTGATCACAATACAATAGGCACAAGGGGCTCTAAGGTGACCCACGTAAACACGCCCCAGAACATTGCACTGCCGTCATCTGTAATAGTCGGGATCCATGGCCTCATTTTGTCCACACGACACACGCACCCTGCCGACGGCCTGCTGTAGTTGGAACCTCGAACCCGGTTCCATTTTAGACGATTGGTGAGAAGCCAGCGACTTGTACCACTCGGCCAACCCGCGTCCACGTTTTTAATAGGTTCCAAGGTATAGATTTCGCAGACAGAATTTTACGTGCCGCCAGCGAAGATAAAAATGGTTACATACCTTTGTTTTTAAATCTGCAACGTCAAGTTCAGACAAGCTTTCAAACAAGTAGCTCGTTAACTTCGGAGGAACGAGTGCAAATCTACAGACACGTGTCAAGAACTTTTTGAACGTCCCTCGTATTACCATTTTTTTGGTCAAAAAGTAACGGCAGTGGTTAACTGTGCTCGTTTGATGTCCCAGAAGCTTGCATATTATTGCAACTTTATTATTGACGGAACCATTCGTTCGTTTCTTACCTTATTGGGTGTCATCCGCTGCCAGGGTTTCAAAAGCAAGCAGACGCCCGACTGCTTTTCCTTATACTGTGGAATAACTCCCCAATACCGCTCGCGCTTTGACCTCATGCCCTCGCGGACCTACATAGTAAGCACAAAGCTCACTGTAAAAAAATTCCTGAAATTCACGAGCCATTTTCTATGATTCTTTTCATGAATTAAAGAAGCATATTCCTAATTTAACCTTTTCCGTGAAAAGACAGAAAAACAAAACAAAAAACGAGTTTTACGGATGCTGCATACGTGAATTGACAGAAATACTCCTCCTGTTTATCTTCCTCCTGTTTACAACGGAAAACTGCCGTTTTTAACAGGTGTTAACGGATAATTCTTAATTTTCAGAAACCATTCCGCAATTCCTTTCGCATATATAACGGGAAAATTCTGTTCTCACTTTTTCTGTATCCATATGACAGAAAATTACCAGTAACATGAGCTGTTCGAGGGAATACTTGAGGTACGGTTAACTATTAAATTTCAACTGTCTGTTGGAGAACCTGATTTTGAAGTTCTGTAGCGAAGTCGGATATTGTGGATAGAATATCGCACGATATTTAGATTATTATAGGGGGTATATCCCCCCCCAAATGGTGCACCAGCTATTGTATATTGCGTTAACGTAGGAAACCGGGTACTTATATAAAAAATTTCGTTTGTATGATGTCTATGTATCAGGCTGTACACCCCTTAAGACAAAGCTATTATAGCTATTAAGAGTAAATTTTAAATTTAAACGTTTTGTGAAAAAATACTATGAAGCAGTGCATTTCATTTTTCCTTTAGCATAATTAAAAGTGGCTGTCAGTTTAAAAAATCTCGAGCTCCAAAACACCCAGTTGCTTTGAAAAATCATGATGAAAAAAAAAGCACGTAATTTGTAATAAGTCTTCCTATAGAAAAAATTATTATAAATCTATTCAGAAAAATTATCAGCTCCTACAGAAAATAAAGTAGCTAATCAATCCACACTGATTGCGAAAAACATTTCATCATCGAGCGATTCGAGTGCTCTTCATTTTTCTACCTTAAACGCCATCAAGTGATATCATTTAAGGCCGGTCGGTAGCGCACTTCACTGGGGTCCAAACGTACCGGGCTTCCTACGTCAGGAAAGAAACTCTGCAAAAAGTACTGAAAAATTCAAAATCGAAGTTTTGGGGAAATTTCTGTATAAAAACAGAAAAACTTTAAACTGACTTCTCCGAAGGAAAAAACACCAAACAAACCGGAATTACTGGAAACGGGAAATCTGTCAAAATACTGAAGTTAGGAACGGAAATTTCGTTAAAAAGTCAGAGACCAACCGGCAACTTTGCTGCACGTTATTTTTAGGAATTTTCCGTGAATTCATACCTCTTATTTTTTACAGTGAGGCGGCTGCACTTAAATACTTTTATTTCTCGATTAGTTTTTTCAGCTGAGAATGTAAGCAGTGCATTAATTACTGCGACTGAAGGATGTTTCTTCATGAGTATCGATTTAAAAAAAATGCATAAGGCACAATAACATTTTAGTTATGTGTGGAGACAATGGATTTTCTTTAGCGCTGTTTTGCAGCGTTTCTTAACTGAGGAAAGAAAAAGGTTATTCTCTAAGCGGAGTTTTCCTCTCCTCCTTACGGTTCGATTTATTTGAAACTCTTTGCCCGACAAAGGGATAAAATATGAAAAAGCAATCGAGATTGCATATCGTTTCTATTATGTTTATTTATCAGTTAAGGCTTATTAATATGTCGGCGACGGTTTGCCCAGAAGTTTTCTTAGTTATTTAACTACCCTTTTACTTATATACCTATCTTTCCCTACTTGTCGCTTTTTCCTCCAATTTCCCATACATCATCTTCGAACGGATTCAACTCTTTCGGAAGGTGAAAACCCCTATATAGCTTTCTCTCAACCCCTCATTCCTTCTCCTTCCTGTAATGTTCTGTTTCGACTCTTTGTTCGGAAGCTTTTTCTTGCGCTGCTCTTGCTCTGAACCGCTAGTGACCCCGCAATGACTGTAAAACTCTTGAGTACTACCGGCCCCTGGAGCACTCAGTGGGGGTGGCACAGAAGCCCGGGCCTTCCCAATGAGATATACCTTGGTCTTTCGTTCTTTGCTATTGGCTGCTTATTTTTAAATTCATTTGTATGTTTCAAAATATATTGTTTTTTAGATATATTTTTACATTTGTTCTTCGTTCTGCTCAATATTACACTCACGGACAATGAAATTTTCGCACCAAAAAGGAAACATCGGGTTGAACTGAAATTTTATGGACGTAATGATTCAGATGAATGAATGATACACATGATGGCAAAAACAGAGCTACAGGACAATTACAGAGAGATCTGTGGCACGCAGTCCGGTCATATTCAATTGCGCGTCGCACCGCCTCGTGCGGCGATACATGCTGCAATACTGTCCGGCATGGATGCGAACAGACGCTTGATGTTGTCCTGCAGCAGACTGGTCCACACGTGTTGGACTGTGTACTCCAAAGCCCGGATAGTGCGGCACAGCGGCAGACGGCGTTCCAACTGGACCCACACATGTTCGATAGGGGACATGTCCGGGGAGCGGGCAGGCCATGGAAGTGTTTGGACATGACGTAGGCAGTGCTAAGCAACCCGAGCCGTGTGCGGGCGGGCATTATCCTATAGCGCACCTGGAATCCTGGCCAGAAATAGGAGCACACGGGGCCGTAGGATCTCATCCACATACCGCTGGCCCGTCAATAATCCGCGTACCACTATTAGAGCTTATCGGCTATCGTAGGCAATGGCTCCCCAGACCATAATGCCTGCAGTGGGGTAGGTGTGACGCTCGATAGCGAGGTTGGGATTGTGCCATTAACCTCCAAACCCGGACACAATCATCTGCCCCCAAAACGAAGCGGCACTCATCGCTAAACACCACACGTCGCCAGTCTGTGGCGTTCCACGTTGCTCCGGCCTGGCACCACTGCACACGGAGTCGGCGATGGCAGCACACGTAAGGGGCGCTGGGATCGCAGATTCGCTTCCGCGAGGCGTCGGGAAATGGTTCGTGGCCGTACATGAGCCGCTACATCTACTTGTATGGTGGACTGGGTTCCCGTGGGATCCGTTCATGCCTGGCGCGGGATCCGTCGATCCTCTCTGCCAGTAGTCCTTCTGGTCCGTCCGGAGCGACTCCGCCGTGTGGCAGTTTCGTCACTTGTCCACTGCTCCCAACACAGTCGGACGGTATGGTATGGTCAGAACGATCCCTGTGACGGGCTATAGGGCGCGCTGACCTCACTGCGGTTTTCAGCCAGATGATCAGGCCTCTCTCAAAGTCCGTAAGTTGCGTAAATCGACGTCTCTGGCATCTACCCGGCATTCTTGTCCCTCTGTACTCTTGCTTGTGTGGGCCGGTGCTTTTCACTTTCATGGGGCATCGACTACACGCCCGTTTATAAGACTTCATATTCGTGCTTACAGCGACACCACAGGGTGTGCGGTCATACGCACTCGCACCAAACGTTGATCATTTGCCTACCAGCACGCACTCTAGCTATTTGCAAAGTTTCGCGGTTGTAGCATGTTTTCTTCTAGGTGCGCAAATTCATTGTCCGTGAGTGTAGTTTGTTGTCTGAAGCGGTGACATAGTTCGATCGTCTTCACTCTTTTGTTCATGATTTCGAAGCACAGGGGTCAAGAGGGCGGTCAAACTACAGTGGCAATGCCTACAGTAGATTAGGCGGCAAACAGCTCGGAGCGAAAATAGATTTTGTACGTCCCAAGTCCAAACTTGTTTTCTCCCTTCTCTTTTGAGGTCCACCGATCCGTACTGGGTGCCATGATGGTGTCTCTGCAAGGCCGAGTTACATGATAGATAAGTTTTGAAAAAGCTTAAAACTGTCATTGTAAAACTTTCTACTTCTAATACTACAACAAATGCTCCACACGTTGCCTACAGCAATTAGTGTGTGGAGAGTGGGAATGCTTGGCAAGCGCGGCTGGGTCAGTAGGTCCCTTGCTATTCAAAAAAAAAAAAAAGCTTTTTTTTTTTCTCTTGGAAATAGCAAGAGGCCTACTAGGCCAGAATACGACGAAGTAGGCCTACTTAACCTTGCTGATAAAATAAAATTAAGTTATGTTGAAAAGACAACTTTTTTACCACTTTGTCAGCTTTGGGGGGGGGGGGATAACAAAACCTAAGATCTAAGTACCAAATGGTCTGTTAAATAAAATACTGATTTTCATGCAACACTGACTTTCTATGTAAGTTCAACTCCATTCCTTTAGACTGATTTCCTCTATGGCATCGCACTTTCGCTAATTGCAGTTGAATAGCCCTGCAATAAAACGGGTGTTTTCCTGTGATGAATAATACTCTAGCATGTCATGCAGATGCACTTATTCTTAAAGCAGTCTTCAGACTTCAGAATATGTGTTCTGAAAGCGGTCTTCCGCTTTCAGAGCAAATGCATCTGCAGGATATTTTGGAATACATATGGCAATGTAGCGCAATTTTTATACGGCCTCCTGAAGTATTTATGTGTATATGGCCACTTTTCCTGTGGTAGTAGTCCGGTGACATATATATATGATCCAGGCGAATGAGGGAAGCTAGAAATAAGTAACTCACCTTGTAAATTTGTTATGTAATTCTTTCAATTAAAAAAAAATCAATTTATTAATGAGGTGCTTTTTGTAATCATTTTGTTTATGATAGATAAGTTTTGAAAAAGCTTAATTTGCCTCAGATGGACTTTTCTTCTCACTAGAAACGGAGGAATTTCTACAGTTTTGAATTTCGTTGTTGCAATAAATTTCATAAGAATGGAAAAAATAAAAAAATAAAAAAAATCGAAGATCTCTGTTTCTTCACCAACGGAAATTAAACTTTTCAATATTTCATTTTTCCTAGGGATACCTAATAAATACTGTATTCCGGGAAAATGGCAATATGTTATTCACCAATTACTGCGCCTCAACACTAATCCTACAGTAATTCGCAGACTTCTGTTGAAAAGACGTTTAAACACGAAATGGCGATCGTGATATACCGTTGATATTAGGATTCGGGTACTTTAATAATTCTTTCCCAACAGAGGGCCACAAAAAAAAAAAAAAAAGAAAGAAAAGAAAACACTTCCAGAGCCGTTTGTGAATCGCCAGTCTGCTAATGAATTGCTTGGTATTAAGAAAAAAAGGCAGGGCTTCATTTCTCCTTCCAGAAAAGTATGGTAGTGCTGGATTCGAGCAGAAATCTCTTCTTTTTTTTTTTTCGGAAAATGCTATTTGTTTTTATGCTTCTTTTCGTCTCAGTTTAGCTCATGTCAGTGTTTCATTTTTAAGCATAGTTAAATAAAATATAATCACGAGTGCTGCCAAGAGAGAACGCAAAGGGAAAAAATACAATTGACGACTTTTTTCAAGTCAAGAGATGAAAATCAGGATAATGCTACTTTCAGAAGCTTCCAAATTCAAATGAACAGAAGATACTCTTGGGGTGGGAGATTTTAGAGCAGAACTGGTATCTATTTCACAATCATACATTTTCTTATTAAAAAAGATTCGCCTATGAATCATTGGAGACGCACTTCAATATGGCGGAGATAGTTTTATCGTTTCCCAACAATTTGGGAGATATTTTCTCCGGGGTACTTTTATTTGAATTTTCAATATTTTGGGGCCACCCCCATAAAGAAATCCTGGATGTGCCACTGCTGGCTGGGATCCTTATGTTTTCTAGGCTGCCTTAGCTTGAGGCACATTGCTGATTGCTCGTGCAATAAACTTCTTACCTGTAAGAGCTCCCTCAGACGAAGGTTTATTCAATGTTCTGAGAATTGCTGCTGAACGATTCATTATTATACGTAGCTACTGATGTGTTCTTAGCGGCTTTTGTAAACTTCCCTTTTAGCTGACTGTACGATGGTGACACAGCAACCATTGTATTATATTTCTGGTAACAAATATTTCGTAGTAACAATGTAACAGTTCTGCACCTTTTGGTAACTTATGATATTTGCAAATTTGTATTAATGTGTTTCAGAAACTGTCTTCCATTGTGCTGTTTCACTCAGAAATTTTCAAATTTATGTAATCTTATTTTAGATTTAATTTTGAATCAATTTGTGGTGCACAACGACTGTTACAGGCAGCGTTTCGGCATAAGAGTTTCAACGAGAAAATTGATATTGTAAAAGCTTATGAAAAATTTGCATTTCACTCCTAGTGGTATAATCCACAGCACGTCGCGGGCACTAAGTGTTATTCAGCGGAAATAAAAGGAACATAACTATAAAGCAAAATGAATAACAGACTGCTTAAAAAATACTCCACATAATGCCTCAGCTTCATGATTCGCTGCTGATGTTCAGGCAAGCTTATCTATCTGCTGTGCAGTGCATGGATTTAAATTCAGTTTGTAAAAGCGTATTTAATTTAACCTTTCAAGTATACAAATCACTATGGGTAATACAAATTTATGAATATTGTTATTCCCTACATACGTATTTTATATATTAGTTTTTTTAAACCCCAGAACAGATTTAGCGAGAATTCCCGCCGGTTCCAAGCTCCATATCAAGTTCTACCACACTGCGCCTCCTTTTTTTTTTTTTTTTTTAGTGAAGGTTTAACGACCAACGTGAGCAACTCAATGGGCTATAAGCAGTCGCCTGTCCCTAATTTCGGACCACTGGCTCCGGGGAAGAGAGAGCCAGTGCCTTAAGACAAACACAACATCCATGCCTCACCGGGATTCGAACCCGGACCCTTTCACGGACGAATGGTCATAAGCCATCGCTTAGACCACTGCTCCACCGGGGCTGCCACTTGCGCTTCATGCAAAATAAATCGAAAGCACAATCAGGCAAGGAATACTACAGAGAATCGTGTTCCATACATACTAAGGTAGAAGCAGTGCTCAGAAAACAAAGAAACTGCAATCGTATTCTTGGAAGAAATGAACAAGTAATTTCACAGAAAGGTCTCAAATTTACTTAATATCGTAGAGATATTTAAAAGTGTGCAGTCACTGACTTCATGAAAACTGCTCCCTGACTTGCGGAACTACTTCACCGAGCAGTTTAATGCGGCGTTCTTGACAGAGTGGTAATAGGCGTAAGTTTCTGTCCAATCGACCGAGATGGGGTTCGAGCCCCAGATGAGCAATGGACAGGGCCGTAGCTAACGGGAGGGCGGTTGCCCTCCCGTTAGTTCATGCTCTGGGGTAAATTCATGCTCTGGGGGATGTAAAAAATAGAAATTGTAACTAATAAAAGCAAGTTTCACCATTATTTTCTTTTTGAAGACTTTATTTAGTCTCAGACAATATCTCATGCAGTTAACCAGGGTACAGAGTAACATACACAATGAGATGTGAACATCTCATATCCATGAAGGGAATTTTCCAAAACAGTGAAAGGAGGCATAGAAAATACACTGCTGTGCAAAAATTAAGGACGAAGAGGAGAAATTAGCATAACAGCGGAACGAGCAGGAAGAACGGACCGAAAGACCACTCAGGAGATAGACTAAGGTCCGGTACGGTAGGACATGCGCATATATGCAGCATGACGGGAGGGGGTCGGAAAGGTATAAAAGCACACG
This sequence comes from Macrothele yani, assembly GCA_039090855.1. NCBI lineage: Eukaryota > Metazoa > Arthropoda > Arachnida > Araneae > Macrothelidae > Macrothele > Macrothele yani. The sequence continues at coordinate 95,884,508 of CM076992.1, read as the reverse complement.
GGCGGTGTACGCTCAGCAATTCGGTGAAAGCTATTGCACGGTGTACATCGGTTTCAACGACGTCGAGTTGCTGCCACCGTGTGATATGGCCAACAGGCAATCCAGTAGAAGACATCTGGATGACTTTACCCGAGGTAGCGTCATTGGGAAGTTGGAAGAAGGTCGAAGTGAGGAGTTCGGGATCGCTCACAGCATCGTTTCACGAGCTTGAAGAGCATTTCAAACGACAGGAACAGCTGTCGAGAGTTTAGCAGTGGTCGTCTACGAGCAACCACGGCGGCGGACGACCGGTATATTGTCCTACAGGCGAGAAGAGACAGACGGCAGACAGCGGGAGAAATCGCAAGGCACATGCAACAGACAACCGGACGTCCGTTATCGCGTTTTACCGTGGCCAGGAGGCTGCACAAAGGTGGTCTATTTGCATGACGACCAGTACGGTGTGTGCCATTAACGCCTGCTCATCGAAGAGGGCGGTTTCTGTGGTGCCAGGAACACAAGAACTGGACACATCAGCAATGCGGTCGAGTTCTCTTTACGGATGAGAGCCGATTTAGTCTGACGAGCGATTCTGCACGTACACACATCTGGAGAGAGCAAGGAACACGCAATCACACCTCCAACATCATCGAAAGGGACCGGTTTGGAGGTGGCAAAGTTCTCGTTTGGGGCGGTATAATGCTTGGTAGCCGTACTGACCTCCACATCTTCCAAAGAGGTTCAGTCACTGGTGTCTGCTATTGTACCGAGGTTCTCCTGCCTCACGTGCGTCTGTTTAGAGGCGCTGTGGGTCCTGAGTTCCTCTTCATGGACGACAACGATACACTTCATCGTACAGTGGCTGTCGCAGAGCTGTTGGAGAGTGAAGATATTAAACGCATGGATTGGCCCGCAAGGTCCCCGGACCTAAATCCAATCGAACACGTGGGACCTTCTCGGGAGACGCTCGGCAGCACATCACCAGTCGCCAGCAACGATTCCGCAGCTGCGATTGGCGCTACAAGAGGAATGGGCCGCGATGCCTCAACAGCTCCTTGACAACCTCGTCTTCAGCATGGACAGGCGTTGTAAATCCTGGAACGCAGTCAGGGGTGATCGTATCCCCTACTAAAGACTGAATTTTTCTTGGTAGTCGCCTGTCACATGGACGTTTCTGTCTTCTGTCCAGTTGTGTTCGAAGCTACCTTTTCAATAAAGTGCCTTTGTATCCTTTGGATTCCTTGTTTGGACGGTTTTGCTCACTTGTCCCATATTCGTACATCTTGGGGATCTTATGGTATGATTTGAGTCGATGTGGAGCACTTCTGCACGACGGTACATTCGAAAAACCGTCTCGTGCTTAATTTTTGCACGCCAGTGTAATATGCTGATATGTCCAACCTCTATGGCTTTTCCGAACATGTCGTTGGGATAAAGATATAATTTTCTGCTCTGCACAGAAAGTTCTCCGAGCGTTTAACCTTGAATGGGATTTTTCCAAGCCCTACCCCTACAGCTTTGCCAATTGTTACGTTCACTATCCGACACTCATTATTCGTTCTGCGCTGGGTTTCTTTTTCATTCTGCATTTCCGTAGAATGTTGTGTTGTTGGCGTTCCCATAACGTTTACGCTTTACTTGCTATTTTCAACCTGTGATTCTTTGGTATTTACCTAGTTTTTACATTTTTAATAAAAATTACGTCAAAAACCATATCTGCGATTTTTGAACAATCATAATACTTTCCTATAACAGCGATGTGTGAGAAAATAAAAACTACGTATTACTAGAGTGGAACTCTAAGGGGCGTAATTTCATGTCTAACCCTTCCAGATAAGGAAAGCTTGCTACGGTCATGGATAGTGCATCTATCTTACGACTTTGGCTCTCTCCCTTCAGTGAAACTTGTGGCACCAAATCAGGGACAGGCGACCACTGACAGCTCTTAGATTTGTTTATAATGATAATTGCCCCCCCCCCTCCACAAAGTAAAAAAAAGTTTAATTCCAACTTCCTTTAGGTCGGAGAAATGGAAATACTGCGATACGGGACAGGGCAGCGGATGGCCTAGTGGTCAGTGCTTCTACCTACTGATGGAAAGAACCTCGATTCGATCCGTTGTAAGGTTTGAAACCACGAAATATCCACCTGTTCCTTCTCCATCCCTTTCTCTGTCGCCTACTATTGTTGTGTACTTTGACGTGTGACGTTAGTCGCTCTTGCGACGCACACTGGTGGCTGCTGTATCTACTGATTTGTCTCTGTTTACCTACTCTCCTATCGTGAGCCAAGGCTCCACAGAATGTCCGTCAATTTTACTACTTGGCGAAAAAGGCGTAGCTGGTCGAGCCCAAACTTTCTCTGCAGTGGATGTAAATCCTACAAGCTGATCGTCGAGTCAAAGCTGGTGGAGGGGCACCACACACACACACACACACACATATATAGTATCGAGTCACATTATTGTGACCACCAGCTGAAATCCAGAGTAACCGCCGTGTGCAGCGCGGGAAGCAGCTAGACGGGCTGGGAGTGACTCAGTAAGGTGCTGGAAGGTATTCACAGTTATGTGGAGCCATGCTGACTGCAGTGCATCTGACAGCTGCTGGAGTGTGCGTGGTGGAGGATCCCCATGCTCAATTGAGTTTAAATCTGGGGAATTAGGGGACCAGGGAAGTATTTTGAAGTCTTCACCGTGCTCTTCCAACCACACTCTGACATTTCCAGCTGTGTGACACGTCGCATTGTCGTGGTGGAAGATCCCATCCGCCCCAATTAAGAAAATCAGCATGTATGGGTGTACGCGGTCTGCAAGGATGGATTCATAACGAATTCAGTCCATAGTGCCTTCCACGTGTATGAGTGGACCCAGAGAATGCCACGAAAACATTCCCCGGACCATAACGCTGCCCTTACCAGCTTGTGTTCTTCCAGCAATGGTTGAAGAGTGTTTGTTCTCCGATGTTTCTAGCCTTATACACCTACGTCCATCCGTTCGATGAATCAGAAAACGTGACTCATTGGAGAAGGCCATCCTTTGCCAATCAGCGGAGGTCAAATTCCGATACTGCCGCGCAAATGTAAGCCTTTTCTGCCGATGCACTTTCGTTAGCATATAGGTGCAGTGACCATCCGTCTGCATCGGAGCCCCATACGCAGCAGGGTTCGCTGAACTGTCGTTTTAGACACACTTCCAATAATAGGCCCCTCGTTCCTTTGGCCAGTGAGTTGCTCCACTGTATCGTGCCGATCGGCCCGCACATGCACCTTCGAAGCCGACGTTCACCTTTCACATCAATGGGACGTGGTGCTCCGCATTTTTCACGTCGCTTATTCGCAATGGTGCCACTTCTCCAATCACGATGCACTTTAACTACAGCAGCACGCGAACAATTCACAAACTGCGCTGTTTCAGAAATATTGCCACCCTTGGCCAGAAAGCCGATAATCATCCCTTTTTGCAAATCTGATAAATCGCTCCTTTTATCCATGACAGCAACGAGTGATATGTTTTCAGAATGCCTACAACACACCTTATATACCCTCTAAGCCAGCTGTGACACGTGACTTCATTCATTGGCTACGCGCTGTTGACGTCAAAAGTAGGAGGTGGTCACAATAATGTGACTCGACTGTGCATATCATCATAATCAACCATTATCAGTTCACTGCTGGATGAAGGTCTCCCCAAGTTTCTTCCATAACTGTCTATCTTGCGCCAGTCTCCTCCATGTCCCGCCCGCAAGTTCTCGAATTTCATCCATCCATCCATCTACCATGTGGTAGATGGATGAAATTTCCTTGGAATTCAGTCTAGAATTTTGGTCGTCCATCGGTGGTCCGTTCTTCTGGCAACATAATATATATAAACCAGTTTTTTTATACTTTACGCCTAGTTTTTACCCATTTATTAAGGCTTTGATTATAAGTCTGCTTTAACAAAATAGTTATTGCGTAGGGGTAACATATTTATATTTTCATTCTCTTCCTTTTTAGCGACCACCACGAGCAACTCTAAGGGCTATAAAGTAGTCCCAATTCTTTATAAAGAATGTGAGGCCACTGGTTCCAGGAAAGGAAGCGCCATAAGATAAGAATACGACACTCGAATCCGGGCCTAACTCAGACGGCTAGCCAGAAACCTAAGCCTCTAACCACACGGCCACTGGAGAGTCATTTTTCACTCCTTCCTAAGGGTTTGGAGAGTGAAGCATGCTTGTTTTTATGATGTGTAACTTTAAACTTCCAATAAATAAGATATTGCTGAAGCAATAAGAATGAGGAAATGAGTGTAGGGAATCGTTGTTGGCCCACTATATACGTTTATACTGCTCATGTTGGAAGTCTCAAACATTCTTAATCGCATCCACGACAAATTCAATGTGGCCTTACATACGTAGAATTTTATTTCCACTGGAAAGGCAGCCAATACATGCTCGAAACTTCCTTTATACGCAGCAAAATTAATATTATTTTAAATCGTTGGCGATGGATGCAGGTTGGTGGGAAAAAGACCTTTCAAGGTCGCACTATATACAAAATCCTTAACGTCACCACGTGACATCACGGTAAACAGAATGAAAATCACAGGCCAGTTATGAGGAATATCATACTGGAGAATTCTCAACCCGCAATTATTGTGAGAGGGAGGGAGGGAGGGAGGGAGGGAGGAAGGGAGAGGGGAGAGAATAAAAACAAAATAAACGACTTCGAAGCCAGATTTAATATATTCTGAAAAGCACCAAGGTCTCTGTAAACTAAGTGATGCTGCTGATGGAGTTGGTAGAGGGTTACTCCTAGATCACCGACCACATCCTCCACCCCGTGGACACAGGCACCTTCGTCGAACACGGGCTGTGAACGAAGCTCTAACAGCAGATGGCACGTGTACTCGATGCATTGCAACTACATCACCAGATGGTATTTCAATCAAGTCGAAGCGCACGGAGCATGCTGCTGTTATTAGAACGCAGCACTCCTATACAAACGGAAGACTCACCCTTCAGATTATAAAACGTTTTGTTTTGTTTTCGTTTTTCTGTTTCTTTTACCTCTTGATGTGCTTCCCGCTCTATCATCAAACGTCTATCCTCCATGAAACTCTCCTTTTGATCCATGAGAACGAACGATGATTCAGTAAGAGGCAGATGCAATATTGCTGGCACGTGTCATAGCGGGGGACGTTGAAAAGAGTCCTTCACAGAAGCACGCGAAGTCTTAAAACTGCGCATACATATTTCACTTGTGATTTAAAAAGACAAACAAACACTAGGTGGTTACCCAGTACAGTCATAGACCGATTTATTACGTTACTGGGCTGAATCGTAAACCGAGATTAAATTCTCTAAAAAAATAATAGAAACATTTAACTGGTTCTACGAACTTTTCATTTAAAGTTTTACTGGATTCTCCCAGCATAGCTTACAGGAGGTATGCTAAAATAATTCTAAACAGTATTAAAAAAATTGCGGAATAAAATTACAATTTTTTTTTCTTTTTCAAATTTTTGAATTGCGATTTTTCAATTTCCTTGCTTCCCTACTCTTGTCAGTTTACACAGAGTTCGAACACAATTTAGCAAATAAAACTCAAATACTACTCAAGAGTTTTTCAGGTTCCATGCTTATTTTTAACGTCAATATATACACTGAAGAGCAATTGAATTAGAGACAGTTGGCGTTATGCAAATGTGGCGCTGTGGGCGGCCCTGTAAACGGAAACGACATGACGTATGCTGCGATCCGACAATATAAGGAGTGATGCGACGGGAACCAGTAAGAATCGGACGCAGTATGGGTAAGACGAATGATCTAAGCGCATTTGATCGTGGGCAAATTGTCGGGGCCCGATGAATGGGTCACTCCATCTCGGAAGTCGTGCAGGCACTGGGATTTTCACGAGCCACTGTGCCACGGGTGCACCGTGAGTACATCGAATCCGGTAAAACCATCCCTGCAAGGGCCAACTGCCGTGGACAACAGCGTGTGGATGAGCGGGGTCATCGTCGGCTAGCTTGCATTGTAACAGCGGATAGACGGGCCACAGTGCAAGAAATCACTCGGCAATTTAACGCTGGTGCACAAAAACGTGTAAGCAGCCACACCATCCAGAACCATCTCCTCGCTATGGGGTACAGAAGCCATCGTCCCACGAGGGTACCGCTGCTGACCGCACATCACAGGGCGCAAAGATTAGCATGGGCGCGGGAACATCGCCACTGGACCCTAGACATGTGGGGAAAATGTTGCCTGGACTGATGAGTCGAGATTCACGTTGGTACATGCGGATGACAGGATACGAGTACGGCGCAAACCACATAAAGCGATAGATCCTTCTTGCCAGCAGGGTACTCTTCAAGCTGATAGGGGTAGCATTCTCGTCTGGGGACTGTTTACGTGGACTGAAATGGGACCCCTGGTACGTGTGACATCGTCCCTCACAGGTCAACGTTACCGGGATATCCTGGACGACCATTTGCTCTCGTTTGTTCGTCTTCAACATCCCACTGGGGACCTCATCCTGCAACAAGACAATGCACCGTGCCATCGCTCCCGAATTGTATCCGAATGGTTGGATGAACACTCCACCGATGTGACCTCGCTTCCTTGGCCAGCTAGGTCACCTGACCTCAATCCCATCGAGCACATCTGGGATGCCATCGAGAGAGAGATGTTCGAGGCTCTGACCCCCTCCACCAAATCTTCGTGAACTGTGGGAACTTTTTCAGGGGTCGTGGATCCGTATGGCTTCCCAACGCTTCCGGTGTCTTGTCGAGTACATGCCGAGACGAATCGCCGCCGTCATCAGGGCGAAAGGTGGTGCTACACGTTACTAGACAGGTATCTCTAATCCAATTGCTCTTCAGCGTACACTACTAGGTGAAAGTCCGTCAGTAATGACAGGGAAAAATAAGGCATGTAATTTTTTAATAACGAGGTATTCTTTTTGTTTGGGATGTCCAAATGAAAGTACGTTTCATGAGCATTACAACAATAAAAAAAAGTACTACGTCATGCAGTTGTTACGTCACACGCTGACATAATTTGCAGTTACCATTCACGGAACACCTGCCCGAAAACACGAGAAGCTAAGCGGAACGTCACAAATATTTCTTTCTCAGATGGTGCTATGATGATGACGTCACATATTTATATCCAGTGGTCTATGATTACATCCAGAAAGCAGTTTCCACTCACTGAACACCTGAACAAAAACACGATAACTAAGCCCGTCGTCACAAATATTAATTCTTTCTCAGTCGCTAAGGTGATGACGTCTCATAATTTAATCCGGAAAGCAGTTTCTCACTGAACACCTGCACGAAAACACGAAAAGCTAAGCGTGACGCCACAAATATTTCTTTTTCCTTTTTCATTGGGTGTTTAACGACAACCGTGAGCTACTCAGTGGGCTATAAGCAGTCGCTCGTCCCTAATTTAGGGACACTGGTTCCAGGGAAGGGAGAGAGCCAGTGCCGCAGGACAAATAACATCCTTGCCTCACCGGGATTCGAACCTGGACCCATCTCGGACGAATGGTCATAAGCCATCGCTTAGACCACTGCGCCACAGGGGCATTTCTTTCTCGGTTCTTGCTATGGTGATGACTCTTCCCACTACGCCATCAAAGTGGGACAAACGTTCACACGAAGCAAATTATATTATTTGCGATGTTTTATGTGTAATATTACATTTCGTAAAGAATGATATTGTACCTACACAACAGTAGATTATACGTACTGACGGAACATTACACAAGTAACAACTGAGTTCTGCAATTTTCGTCAACGCATGCGTCGATGAAAGTTACATAACTCAATTGTCACTTGTTTACTATTATTAAGAGTTGGTCATCACTGTTAAATTACAGAACAATAACTGTCTTGATCTTAGCAGTGTTAAAAATTGCACATGAGAAAATATTAAGTTACTAACAGAAGTAAAACGAACTCCCCCACACAAAAAATTCCAAATATCTAAGCTTTGTTTCTATATTGCTGAAATTCAATAAAAATCAAATTTTGGAAGCTTTACAAGAATTTTCTTCTATTCCACAGTTCGAAACCAAAGCTCGTAACCCCTCATCAAAAATTTCCAGTGTAATGGTGTAGATAAACATTTTTGGAGTACACAACATTCGTACTTCAAAACTGCATGCCAGTGTTTGAAAAAAATCAAGCATTGTTCAAAAGGTTGTATTACCCCCCCCCCCCCCCCCCCACACACACACTCCCCGACACGCGCTCTCAAACCCTTGAAAAACAACAGTTCGATTTTGAAGCAGGATTCTCAAGGAGTACATATGAACCTTGATATTGCAACCTTTCAGTGAATTCGTATACATTTTTACTTCCATCGAGAATTTTTGACTGAGATGCTTTATTTCTGTGAGTGCGTTTTTGCATAAGCTAATGTTTTAAGATGGTTTCACCTAAAATCTCTGCCTTATTTTTCCAAAGGTAAAACACTTCTTTACATATTTTCTTCGCAATTAATGTATTCCCAAGGATGAAAATTTGCACATCGATAAAACTAACTTTAAGTTATAGCATGGAATACTTAATACTTGCTAAAACATAATCATAATTATATTACAAATCAATCATTTTTCTTTGAATAATTTTCAGATCTGTTAATAGATGGCGCGACCTGTACATTGATGACGTCAGTAGACAGACAAATGCTGGATTGCTTAGTTATGGTTATGTTTTAGCAAGTATTAGGTATCCCATGCTTTAACTGAAAGCTAGTTTTATCGATGTGCAAATTTTCATCCTTGGTAATACATTAATTGCGAAGAAAATATGTAAAAAAGTTTTACCATTGGAAACATAAGGCAGAGATTTTAGTGGAACCACCTTAAATCTTACGGATTACTATAATGATCATCAATTTTTGCTGGTTCTATCCACAGATATCCTACAAGTAGGTTCTTATATATATATATATACGGACGAATTGCCACAGGCCAGCCCTTCAGGGAACTCAGTCAACCATCCAGCAGGTAACAAGCTCAGGGCCGTTGCTAGGTCTCAAGACCACGGGTTGGCTGAAGACTCATCTGACGGGGGGGGGGGAGGGGTCTGTGTTAAACGCTAAAAAAATTCATCCACGAATACAATCCAAGTTTCGCTTTGTATTTTCGTTCCTTTTGTTAATTTACTTCACTAGCAAACATATTCTCCATGCCGAAAAGTAATAAAAAAGGAAATTCAAAATATGAGAGGAGGATGAGGGAGATAACTGAAACTGAACTGTCTGAAATATAAAAAAAGACAAGGCCACTTTTTGACGGTGGCTGAGTTTCAGGGCCATTACCGCTGGAGGAAAGATAACTCCCAACTAGCATGAAAAAACTATTTGTTTATTTTGCAGTTTACTATCAGGTTTCTTTTCCATGCGATCCACACAATGGCATCGAGGAGTTATTGGTGCCAAATTTCGTCTCACTATTATCCATCTTTAATTGGGCATTATCTTTCGTCGCTGGTGCCCGGAGGTAGTCTCTTCTTACCGTGGCCAAAAGCCAAACCTCTCTTCCCCATTCAAAAACCAAAAGCCCTGAGATTCCCGCTAATAGACCATTTTTCTTCACACATGTGTCACAAAACCACTCCTACTGATCGTAAAACATGAACAGGAAAAAGCTGAAAGCGGTTTCTCTCTCTCTCTCTCTCTCTCTCTCTCTCTGTCTGTCTGTCTGTCTGTCTGTCTGTCTCTCTTGCACAAAGATTTCTTTGTAGTACTGCTTTACATCTCCTAGAAGGATACATTTCCCATGGTAGGTAATTAACTATCTGGAAGTTCTTTAGCAGCAGATTAGCATCTCATAGACACCAAGTGACGAAAAGTTTTTCATCCATATGCCCAACTATGCGCTTCCACCTCAGTCTCCCTCTCTGTTTGGTGCCCATGTGGCAGAGAATCAATGACGCAGCTGTTCTTACAGATTCACTTCGAGAAGTAATTTCTTTTGAGTTATTCATTATTCGTGTTGTATCATTTCAATTTTGTTTCTTCTTTTTTAATGTGTAATAAACGAATAAGTAAGGTAAACTATTTATGTTTATCATGAAATACAAAAGACATTTCTATAAACCATCGAAAATAAAAGTTCAGAGAATTTACATCGTCCATTTTCCAGCGGGCGGGGCTGAGCCCCTGCTAGGCCCTGAACAAATTCATATGCTTGGTGCACCAGTTTTGTTTTCTGAAAGAAATATTTTTTCTTTTCTAATTGTTGTCTCTCTACAATTCAGTCCACTTCTTTTCATCTTACATTAGTCTATCGACTCTGCGTCTACTATCGCACTCCAGTTCCATGCTACCCTTACATTTTTTTCCACAAAAAATAGTAATAATTTTAAATTCTATTTAATTATGGAACAACAATGTTAAATTTCAAAAGCAAATGCACTTTAAGAATGAATAATCATGTTCAAATTCGTCTGTCGCTGAAGATATGCTCAGGAATTTTCCGGAACATGGGTCTTGTAAAATTCAGATATTTCAACACAAAAACGGAGAGGAGAGTTTCTCAAATACTCATTACAAGACTAACACCGAATGATTATAGTTCAGGACAGCGTTACGGTGTTTGCAATATATTCGAATAGGAAAGGTAGGAATATGATGACTACGTGACAATTCCCTTCCATTGTTCCGTGGATCACTCAGTGATTCCTCTGCCTCCACCCAAACATGGACAGCAGCAGCCCAGGTCAGCGAAGAAAGCCCTCTATGTTTTTTGCCATTTGCTGCCCAGTGGCCATCACAGGCAGCAAGCGAGCGAACGTGGATCGATTACAGGATAGCTTTAAAAGCGGATCTTGTGAGGGGAAAGAAGTATGCTGGGAGGAAAGCGTATTATAATGCGAGGCGGGAATCCGAAATGACCACACATCGCACAGATAAGACTGGCTCACGACTGAAGCTTCCTGTTGCGTGGCGTAGGGCATTCTCCTCCATATCCGCAAGCATCCATGCTCAATTTCGTTTTCAACAAGGAAGAACACTCGCCTTAAACAATAAATCTGCCAACTTGGAGTTCACTCGTGATGCATTCCTTACTCTCGCAAGACGCGTTTTTCGCTCCGGTTCACGCATCACAATAAACGATTCGCATGCTTAACTACACAAATTAACTTCCAACATCACCACACTTTTTAACATCGCCCCCGCACCCTTTTTTAAATTAAGAAGGACATTTCTCGGATGGGTAAATGAGTTGGTCGGGGTGTACTATTAATAACATACGTCACACACACAGTTCTTACATAACGAAAGCATTGCTTCCTAAAGGCTAGAAGGACTTTCACCTTATATAAAGAGGAATTAATGCCTCAGTGAGACACAATAATGTCAAGTTCTTGAAAGCCGAGAACTGATGTACATCGCATAACTGTGAGCATTAAAATAAATACAGTGGTGTTTAAATACACGATCAACGGAAAAGACCTGCATAATAAACCCTTGAAAGACCGCCACATAAAAAAAAAAAAAGAAAGAAAGAAAAAGCTAAATGAGAAGAAAATAGAAAAAGCCTCCAGAAAATTTACTGGTAGCAAACAATATCAATACGAATACCTTGGAACTAAGCACATAAGAATGGCTTTATAAGGCGTAGACCGTAGAAGAGTCGCACTTACAAAAGAGATACATGCGATTGTGAAAAGTCTGCTTACACGACCGTTCAATAAGATACGGCTTGCAGTAGTGTACGTAAAAAAAAATAAAGGTTAATTTTTTTTCAGAAGTGCTTTTGTTGGCAATTTCTTTCACGACTGTTTATGAAATATATCTCTTTCTCATAGCACCTATTTGCAAATACCCCTATGAACTTTTTCTTTCTCGCTACGACGCGCCAAAACAACAAGAAAAAAAAAATAGGGCTGATTTCGTATTCAGTGCACTTTTTCAAAAAGCGTCAGTCAAATTTGGTTGTCACAGAATGCACATTTATAGTTGATGTCATAAAATCTAAAAAGAAATGCATGAGTGGCAATCATTTTAGGCTGACCACAAGTTTTCCCCCAGGTAACCTAAGCAAATCTGAACTTGGAAATACATCCGAAAGAGACGTGCTAATATAACAGAACACAACACGCACTTCAGTGTTATTTCAGACTTTCTCCGAAGCGGAATGCAAACGGCAAAACGCTGACAGCAAATTTTATTTTTCATATTTCATTTTGAAAGGGGGTGGGGGAGCTGTTCATGTCATCTCATGAATTTTTGTGGCTGTGATGATCTCACAAGTTAGAAATAACATGCATTTTGATGCACGTTTTTAACACGTTTGATTTTCAAAGGGGATAATTAATCTAGCCTGGTGGTCGAAATGCTTATTTTGGGGTATTTTTCAATCCCTCTATTGTCTATTGACAGATTGGCGACCCTAACTAACCGGACAGCAATACGTGTGCTATGGTGGTATTTTCACGAAAGGAACCTGTAAACCTAAATCTAGGCCGGAAATACGCGTTTTGAAAATCAAAGATTGACACTACTTCTAATTTGCATCTTTCTTAACAAAGCTTCAGCTGCAACACGTACCGGGGACATGTTTTGGGACGGCTTGGGATGTTTTTTTTGGCATGTTTTACAAGAAAGCAGGATGATGTAATAATTTCAACATTGAAAACAGCTTTGAAAATTGTTGTACGATTTAATGTTACCGTATTTAGTGATGTTTTTACTGGGTCTGGCCAAAGTCATGTACACAAAGTAATAGTTTTCCGTATTTAGTGAATCTGGATTTAAGAAATAATCCGCATTTAGTGAAAAAGTAAATTGTCCTCCTAAAGCAGCAAGCCTCGATTTGATGCAAAATTTAGGGCAAATTAAGTGTATTTATTTAACCTCAGGTTGATGGTGTTATCAGCCTGCGGGTTTGTGATTGATTTATAAAGTCACCTAAGTAAAAACAGGGCGCTTGCTGTGCAAATACAGCTTTAAGACAAGGCCCCTAACCTCTTCCACCCCCTTCTAAAAAGATTGCTGTTCTTTGGTTGTAGACGCCACTGCCAAAAGGGTCGACCTTTGTACGTTCTGGGCACCAGAAAGGTGATGCCACAATACGATCTGATTGGCACTTCAAGGATGGGCTTTTCTAGGCGATGTTCCCTCAACGTGGTCATCTGGTGCTTGCTTTAAGTTTCTGCCTATTCTGCGATCTTTATATATGCGCCTAGTAAGTTTTGTCAAAGGCATTTTTCACCTTTGTTTATTCGTTTGTGTTTCCCGATTCTCTTTTACTGTGACTAGTAAAAGGAGGAAGCTGACAATAATGGAAAAAGTGGAAATAATCCTATAGAGATTGCTTGAAAATTTAAAAAACATTCTAGATGCAAAATTGGAATGTGGAGGTCAATCATATAAAAGGAGAAACAAGATGACATTTTTAATGCAGACGAAACTGTGATCTTCTCCATTAAAAAGCACTAGCTTAAACGTAGATGTGACCCATTGGAGAGAGAGAGAGAGAGAGAGAGAGAGAGAGAGAGAGAGAGAGAGAGAGAGAGATGTCGGTGAAACGTTGCCACTTATAGTGGTGGGGGAAAATGCGAAGCCCACGTGTTTTAAGAATGCGGGAACTTTGCCCTGCAAATACTCTAATTCACATTAAAAATGTCTGGATGAATACGAAAATATTCGCAACGTCCTTGAAATCGCTGGATACAACGATACATTATACCATCAAAAGTAACCGGACACCCCTTTGACCATTGGATTTGCTCGGATACGTCACATCCATGGCCCGTACAGCTATAAAAAGATGCACGTAACATGGCAATCACCACAGACAAGTATGAATAGTAGAATGGGCCGTACGGCACAGCTCAGGGACTTTCAACGTGGCACGATCATAGGATGCCGTCTTAGCAACAAGGCAGTTCGGAAAATTTTTGCGCTGCCCCAGTGGCGCAGTGGTCTAAGCGATGGCCTCTGATCATTCGTCCGAAAGGGGTTCGGGTTCGAATCCCGCGTGAGGCATGGATGTTGTGTCTGTCTTACGGCACTGGCTCTCTCCCTTCGCTGAAACGAGTTACACTAAATTAGAAACGGGAGACTGATTATAGCCCAGTGAGTTGCTCCCGGTTGTCGTTAAACCTCCAATATATAAAAAAAAAAAAAAAAATTCTGCTCCGCTGCAGCTGTCATGGACGACTTTATGTGATATTATTGTGAAGTGGAAACGCCTAGAAGCAACAACAGCGCAATCGCGACTTTGGTAGGCTAGGTAAAATGACAGAGCTCGACCAGCGAGTGCTTAAGTGGATGGTGCGACAAAATCGTCTGTCCTCGTTTGCAACTCTCACCACTGAGTTCCAAAATTCCTCTGGAAGCAAAGGCAACTTCATAACGGTTCGTCGAGAGCTGAAGATAATGGGTTTACATGGCCAAGCAGCCGTACACAAGCCTAACATCAACAAGATCAACGCCAAGGGTTGGAGTGGCATAAAGCTCAGCGCCTGAATCACACTTTACCATCTGGCAGTTCGACAGACGAGACGGTGTGGAGGATGCCAGGTGAACGCTACCTGGCAGACTGTGTTGTGTCAACTGTGAAGTTTAATGGAGGAGATATCCATGTTCTGTGGGGCTGTTTTTAATGGTTTGTGCTGGGCCATCTAGTTCCAGTGTCCGGGAATCTTAACGCTGATGGAGAGGGAGTAAGACAAGGTGACAGAATATCTCCCATTATCAGCTAATTACTTGGAGAAGGAGTACGACAAGATGACACCATATCTCCTAAACTCTTCACTGCCACATTGCAGAATGTCTTTCAATCACTGAACTGGGTAGACAAGAGGATAAAGATTAATGGAGATTATTTAACCCACCTTCGTTATGCTGATGACATTAATTTTTACAAGTGCCCCCTCAGAGCATCCAGGAACTTGCTGACAAGAACAAAGAAGTGGGTTTAAAAACAAACTTATAGAAGACAAAAGTAGTGAGCAATATTTTTACAGAAACTTATGAGTTGGAAGTTGATGGGGCAAATCTGGAAGTAGCCGATACCTACATTTTCCTTGGACAATTAATACCAAGTGAGGGCCACATGAAAGGAGAAGAAATAAATAGGCATTTAAAACTCGGTTGGAGGGCTTTTGGAAGAAACAGTACAATTTTCAAGAGAAATATACTATTACTTCTTAAAATAAAAGTGTTTAAATCAATGCATACTTCCAGTTTTACTTATGGATCAGAGACATGGACCATAACTAAAAAAAATATGTAGAGGTTGCAAACAACTGAAAGAAGCCTGGAGAGACATATGCTTGGTGTAACCAGGTAAGATAGAAAGGGGAACACATGGGTTAGGAAAATGACAAGAGTTGATGACATCATGATTAAAGTGAAGACCCTTAAGTGAAAATGAGCTGGACGTATTACTAGAACTGACCACCGTTGGACAACCGAAATACTAGATAGTATGCCAGAGGGCAGGAACAGACCCAGAAGAAGGCCATTTAGCAGATGGGTGGATGAGATTCGAAAACATGCTGGAGTGACTAGTAAAAGACTGGCTCAAGACAAAGTTGTGGAAGATACTTGTGAGACCTTCATTCAGCAGTCGATTGATAATGGAGGATGATGATATGTAGCCAATAGGTAGAAAGGCTTCTCTGAGGAGGGCAAAGCAACCTCAACTGCGTGAATGCTTTCCACAATCGCTGTGGGAAAACATGACTCAACACGATGAGCAAATGCTAAAGACATCGCATGGTGCAGCATCTATAATGCTCGCAAATCCCATTTCCCCCGTCTTTTGTTCAACAAAATATGATCAAAGTTAGTGTTAAGTACTGTAACAAGAAATAGAGGCGAAATTTTGACAAGAGTGAAAGATTTCTACTCCAAATTATATAAAAGGGATGATACATGTACTCCAGACACCATGAAAGGTACCAGAGTTCTTCCAGTCCTACCCGCAGAAGTTGCACATGCAATCAAGAACATGAAGCGGGGAAAAGCTCCAGGAGAAGATGGAATTACTGTAGACATCATACAAGAAGCAAGTGGAGAAATCGAAACAGTACTCGCCCAAATTTTCACTCGATGCCTTAATGAAGGGAAGATTCCTGATGATTGGAACAACGCTACAATGATCCTGCTACATAAAAAAAGGTGACATTGAGGATCTCAGGAACTACAGACCTATCAGCCTCCTATCAGCGGTTTACAAAATCTTCACTAAAGTTCTTTCACACCGTTTGAAGGTAACACTGGACATGGCTCAACCGAAAGAACAAGCTGGATTCAGGAGTGGCTACAGCACAATAGATCATATCCACGTATTGAGAGAACTAATTGAAAGAGCGAGGGAATATGAACTTCCATTGTGCATGGCTTTTATCGATTATGAAAAAGCCTTTGATTTGGTGAAACCATCAGCAGTTACAATGGCTCTGAAATCCTGCGGTATTGAAGATGCCTACATTAATATTATTAATAACATCTATGAAAATGCAAGTGCAAAGATTCGGCTGTTTGAAAATACAACACACATAAAAATTGGAAAGGGAGTGAGACAAGGTGACACCATATCTCCGAAGCTCTTTAATGCCACATTGGAAAATGTCTTTCAATCACTGAACTGGGAAAACAAAGGGATAAAGATTAATGGAGATTATCTAACCCACCTTCGTTTTGCTGATGACGTAGTCATTTTTGCAACTACCCCATCAGAGCTGCAGAGTATGATCCAGGAACTTGCTGACAAGAGTAAAGAAGTGGGATTAAAAATGAACTTTCAGAAGACAAAAGTTATGTTCAATGCTTTTTCAAGAAATGAAGATTTATCAATTGATGGAGAAAAGCTGGAGATAACAGACACGTACGTTTATCTTGGACAGCAGATATCAAGTGAGGGTCACATTAATGAAGAAATTAATCGGCGTACAAAACTTGCCTGGAGAGCTTATAGAAAAAACAGCATAATTTTCAAGAGCAACATGCCATTATGTCTTAAAAGAAAAGTGTTTGATCAATGCATCCTTCCAGTGCTTACGTATGGTGCAGAGACGTAGACCTTAACTAAAAGAGACATACAAAGGCTGCAGACAACTCAAAGAAGCATGGAGAGGCGCATGCTTTGTGTAACTAGGAGAGATAAGAAGAAGAACTCGTGGATCCGAAAAATGACAAGAGTGGAAGGCATCATGATCAGAGTTAAATCCCTGAAACGGCAATGGGCTGGACATACTGCCAGAAGGACAGACCATCGATGGACAGCCGAAATTTTAGATTGGATTCCAAGGGACAGGAAAAGACCCAGAAGAAGACCACATGGGAGATGGGTGGAAGAAATTCGAAAGTATGCAGGAGTGACATGGAGGAGACTGGCACAAGACAGGCCGTTGTGGAGGAAACTTGGGGAGACCTTCGTCCAGCAGTGGATTGATAATGGTTGGCAATGATGCTGATGATGATGATTTAAAAAAACTGAATTTCTTTATGTTTTGGTTAAAAGCCAATGTAGATGCAGGTTTGGCTTTTCTCAAGAAATTACCACCGTGTTTTTGTGAACATGTACCTTCCATATTTAATTCTACCATCAAAACAGCATTATCGCCTTTTAACGTTTAATTTCTCTTAGAATGCATGATTTTCCATTGCTTAATGAGTTGTTACTATACCCCCCCCCCCCAAAAAAAAAAAAAAACCAAAAAAAACATTTGTCCTTTCGTTACCAAAACATTTAAAGTTCAAAATCAGAATTTCAACTCACTTTTACTGCCCTCCGTTTCCTGTGATGTCGTTTTCTCTGCACATTTTCAAACAATAGCGTTTTTGAATATTAATTTCGCTTTAAACAAAATAAAAGATGGTTGCTCTGTCCTTTGATACAGAAAGAAGTGACTAAGGAGTGGAAAAACACACGTTTTAAGTGATGTCCGTAGTATACGTAGTCCAGTCGAAAAAATATGGCCACCTGTTTTGTATGAAGTATGGCCTCCTCCTGCCGCCAATACCGCAGATATACGGCGTGACATTAATTTAATGAGCCCTCTGAATATTTTTGTAGGGATGTTATACCATGCAGGCACCAGAGCATCACGCAGATCATCAAGAGCCATCGATGGTGGATCCAGACGTCTAACCTGTTGGTCAAGATAGTCCCACAGATATTCAATGGGATTTGATGCCTGGCGAGTACAGTGGCCAGGATAGTAAGCTTTAAGTCACTGGAATGTTCCTAAAACCATTCTCGCACACGCATAGCAACATGGAAAGGGGTATAATCTTGCTGGAAGCAACCCATGCCATCGGGGTAGACAGTCATCATGAATGGGAACACCTGATGCGCCATAATGGATAGGTAGCCTGAAGCGTTCACCTTGCGATCCAGGGGGATGGTTGCTCCCAATGATTCCCAGGAAAATATGCCTCACACAAGCACACTGCAACCTCCTGCCTGTTTCTTCTCGAGCATCGTGTCGGGATGATTTCTGTCAGCAGTGCATCGCCGTACTCTCTATCGACCATCCACAAGATAAAGCAGAAAACTTGATTAGTCTGAAAAAGCGGCTTTCTTCCACTGTTCGAAGATCAAATGCTTCACTTTGAGAAGCAAATTCACGCCGTAATCGTCGATGTCTGGCCGTCAGCATGGGCATCTTGAGTGGACAGCGGCTCCGGAGACCCATAGAGAGCACAGTTCATTGTACTGTGGTTAACGATACGCTCTCGATGTGCCTGCATTAAATGCTCTAGCCAGTTGTTCCACCGTGGCACGTCTATTGGATCGCACTAGTCCGGATAGCCGTCGCTGCTTACGATCATCAGAGCGCCGTGGGCGTCCACTATTACTCCGATTATTGCAGGTCTTGCCGGTGTCCTTCCATTTTTAGAACACTTTAACAACTGCACCACTTGAACAGCCCACAATATCGGCCGTTTCTGTAATGCTGCCACTATTCAGTTGATAGCCAACAATCCTTCCTTTTTCAAACTCTGTTAGGTCATGCCCTTTTCCCATTTTCATGCAAAACTGCATAATCGTCCGCGAGTTAGTGTCCTCTTAAATGCCTTACATGATTTGCATATGTTGCTACGCACGCCATGTGGCTGCTGGTTACGGTTCCTTCCTACATCAGGAGTGGTATTATTTTTTTTACTGGACTGTGTATTTTCGTTACCGGAGTACATATTTTCGGTTTCCCGTACTCCATAGCGGAACATCGATTTCCGTTGTGACTACGGAGAATATGTAACACTTGGAGCATGTGTAATGGTAGTAAACAGGAAACATAGTAAAGCAAAAAACGCAAAATGTTGCAAATTATTAAATTTCCACAAAAACCGGACGCTTTCACGGAAAACCAGATTACCAGACACTGGGTTTGAAAACCGAACATAAACCGATTAAATCGGGACATTTGGTAGCTAAAGTATATATATTTTTCGGTCAGTGGTAGAAATAAAAAATCTGCATATCACTTCGAAATTCGCAATGAGTAAAAAATCCGAAACGTCACCGTTTAAAAACTCGGAAAATATCGATAATCAGGATTACAATCAGGCATGGATATCGTTCGATTTTTTGACACGCATGACTTGGAAAAGCAGAAAAAAATCTGAAATGGAAAGATTCAGGGAAGGATTTTTATTCAGCAATGAGATGTAAATGATTGATAAAAAAGTATGGAAAGAAGTTTCTGCTTCATATGAATTATGTTACACATATGAATTATGTGTAACAGATATTTGTTGTCACACCTTGTAAATGATTTCATTGAATTACCAACGGCAATCAGAAAGCTAAAACTTCAGTGCGTTTTCTTGCCAGAAACGGCTGGTTTTATAAAAGTTTAAAAACTGGTGTTGGCAAATTACTGCGGAACATCGACACAGATGAAATGTTAACTGATGGGTTGAAGTAATTATGTAAAAAGCGCTTTACCTTTAGAAAAACCCACAAAGATGAAAAGATTACAACGATCAGGATGGAAATGAGTTCGTCAACTGAGATAATCGCTTTACAAAACCGTCAAGCAAATATTAAAGAACTGTAAGAGCTTAAAAAAAGAACGATTGCAATACAAAATTAAGTGAGAAGTGGTAAAAATATATATATATATATATTTAAGGCCACGGAATCACTAAGTGCCTCTTTTTTTTTTTTTTTTTTAATATTTCACCTTCGTGGCCATGAATGTAAAATGTACCACTGCTGATTCGTTTTGACCGGCAAGATCCTTTTCACTACTACCGCATTCATTAACTTTCTTCTATTCAGAGGCTGCAGTGATCCTTCAAGGCTTGGATCTTTACAATCGTCTTTCCCTAAAGCTCAACAAAACGCCCACCGTGTATCACCCACCCATTTACCTTCGAGAAATGATTTCTCTTTTTCTTTTTTTTTTTTTTTTTTATCGTCAAAAAAACCTTTTCTGTCAGATAATGTTGTTTTGCATTTGTTAATATACATATTATTAATAATTTTTAATGTTTGAAAGAGAATCATAAAGTGATGTTTATCGGGAAATTTGGGTACGATTTACGCGATTTCAATCTAGAGACCCATGTAGCACAGTAACGTTGTATGAACGCTGAAATTTGGTTTCAATAATTGACAATTGGTTTCTGGTTGGTATAAAACCTTTCTAAAACGTTGATTTGTGGTTAATAGGTGTACGCTGAAACAGTGAAACGTTCTAATAAAGTTCGCATATGTGTACTGAAATCGAACGTTGAAAAACATGCTCAGCTTTCAACGCCATCTATCAGCAAAAATTTAAAAATAATGATAAAACGCACCTACTAATAAAAGAAAGTGGTAACTTTTTTAAATAAGGTACTAAATTTTTAAAAGAACATAAATCATGTCTTGAAAGACGCAATTTTTCGGCAGACATCAAATTCTATTGAGCTTATTTTTAGTTCCTTTCATAAAGCATAATGAAGCGCCTTCTGTTGGTCTACACTAAAAGCTCTAAATGGAAACCACGTGGTAGAAACTCTAATTGGCACTTGTAATCTTGTTGAACTTGCAGTTTGACTGCTTTGCGCTGTGTGTGTTTTTGTCTTTACTTTTAGGATTTTCTTCCATTTTTTTGTGTTTGTTTAAAGGTACGCGAGTCTTACTAAACAAGCCTTGCAACTGAGCCGTGTAATTTTATGCGGAATTTTATAAATTATTCCTCTCTAGGACGAAAGGACAGTTCCAAACTGTTTTCCTGTTACTTGGAAACTTCGTCTTCTTGTGGAGACTAACACAGAAAGCTTGAAACTTCTCCAGAATAAGTGTTGCATATTTAAAGGATAGCAGATAGTATAGTAAGGGACTTTATTAGCGATCTGCCATGCTTACGTATACACTCATCGTCAAAAATATAGTTGCACCCAGAAGGAAGCAACCGACAGGAATGAAACTTGGTGGGTAGGTTTGACATCGTGAGGCATGCAAATGATTCAAGTATCACGCTCGGCCTCGCATGTGACGCAAGCAAGGAAGGGTCGTTAGAGCTGTGCCTGACCGGCTATATAAGGTCGTGTCTCTGCGCGTGCTTGCCACTCTGACTCGTGCTATTGTGTTGGTTGCATCCTTTGCAAGTGAAGTATGCCCGTCATATTTTTCGGGGCCCCTGGTCTTATATATATATATACAGAATATATACCACATATGGTATTATTACAATATCTGGTTACCTTTTTTATTCACATATGGCATTATTACATTATATACAACATATGGATATATATATACAAAGTATGAGGATTATTTTATACATCACCATGTTATCCCTATAAGAAGAAACATTCAATATCCAGAAACTTTTAAAATACCACTTGAACGAAACAGTAACTTTTTAAATACCACTTGAAAATGACAAAAATTGTAGATTTCCATGAAGTGTAGGAAATGCATTCACATTGTGTTGCTTAGTAAATTACAAGAAAATGGGTGCTGAAAGATATAACGTTTCTTCCCCATTCTACAAATTATTCAACGAAAATTAAATTAAAACAGAAGAAAAAAATAAACCAATCAGCGCCGTTTCCAGACAATATGACGCACCGAACAGAAATGTAGATATTGTTATTTGTTTAAACAGCGACGATTGAAAGAATGTATGTATAAGTAGCCCAGGTGGGCAAACCCCAATGATAAACATACGTGCACTTCTTGGTGTGGAAAACACAAACGACGGTTTAAAAGGAAAAAATGACTTGGAAAAAATGCGATTTGTGCGTGGCCCTCATGGCTCTTGTGCTCAAGCCTCACCCACACTCGGGATCGGGAAGGAGGTCGGCTTTCTTTGTTTCTTATTTTGTCACAAAAGATCCACCCTAACACCTAATTTTCCTCCTGCCTCCTCGGGAAATCGAAGCTACGAGCAAGGTTTAAAACAAAAAGGCAGAAAAACTTCCAACTTTTTGGATTGATGTTTCTTCTTTTCATTAAATAAATAAAAAAAAACTGGTGGGCGCTCACAAAGTTTGACTTTTTGTAAACCCATAAGACTCTTGGAGTGTTGGGGGGGGGGGGGCTCCGTTCAGGTGGGGGGCCCTGGGCACCGGCTCCGTGGGCCCATCCCTTAAGACGGCCATGAGGATGGTCTTACCACCGTAATGCGCGCCATACCGGTTGTGCGGATATCACCATAGCACGCTGTTGGCGGCAGTGGATAGAACAAGACACGCAGCAGCGACAAGAAGGGTCTGGGAGACCTAGACGAACCACGGAGAGAGAGAGGACCAACATGCGCGGATTGACCCAACAGCCACGATTGCGGATATTCAGCGAGCAGTGGTGCTTTTCATCAGACGGCTGCACGACGTAGAACTACACGCACGCAGACCGTTACAACGACTGCAGTCTTTGGCAACGATGCAATGGTGTCGGGCCAGACTGTCATGCAGCCACTCAGAATGGCAGCGGGTGATCTTCAGTAACGAGTGCCGCTTTTGTCTAGGAGGAGATGACCACCAAATCCGAGTGTGGAGGCACCGTGGCCCGCGCCAAGATAAACGGTTTGTTGTCAAGCGTCACACGTCGAGAAGGCCTGGTGTCATGGTGTGGGGTGCAATTGCCTACGATGCCAGATCACCTTTGGTGTTCATTACAGGCACTTTGACAGCCCAACGTTACGTTAGTGAGGTCCTGCAACCAGTGGCCCTACCTTTTCTGAACGCTCACTCCTGTGCGATTTTCCAAGAGGACAAAGCTCGTCCGCATACTGCTGCTGTCTAGAGAGCTTGCCTTCAAGGCACTGACACTCTGCCATGGCCAGCCGCATCGCTAGACCAATTGCTGATTGAAAATGTGTGGGATGCTATTGGACGCGCTATCCGCACTCCACCCCTACTGCATAATCTGCAGGAACTCCGTGAAAAGATTCAAGCTGCATGGGATGGCTTATCGCAGGACACCATTAGAAACCTGTACAACTCCATGCCGAGAGGTCGGCATGCTGTGTGAGCAATCATGGCGACCCGACACCATACTGAGAGACACTACTTATTGGCGTGTAGCTCAATAAATATTGTCAATATCAGTCTCAGTGTTTAATCATTCATTGTTCCTGATGATCTTTACCTTCCTCCCGAATAGCATTGCAATCCGACACGCCCTACTGGGTGCAGCTATTTTTTTGACGATGAGTGTACATACTTGCATGCAATGATAATTTAAATCGCAAGCATTTTGCTTTGTTAAATGCTATATGAATGGAGAAGCCGTAAGGTGCCATGAAAATGCTATATCAAATTTTTTTTTTAAACTAAAAATTCGAGGTCTCTTTAGATACGTTAGAAAACGATTTTTTAACGTTTCATAAAAATTACGAATGGTTAAAAATGGAGTTTTGAACCGTTGCTACAAAGATTTATCAACTAGACATTTTTAAACGTCTGTCTTTAACGTTTTTACAACCAACCCGTTAACCAGTTTTGAATGTTGAAACAACTAATTCGTGATAAGTGGGAGTAAATCAAAAAGTAAAGACAATATGTGAATTAAACTGATACCGCAAGTGACAGCAGCCGACCAACACTAACACGTCATAACGGCAGTTAGACAAGGTGGCACCTACATCACGCAACACTAAGGTACAGTCAGTCTGACTCCAACGATGCGTGTGTAAACATGGAAGCTCCTCTTTCGGAATCACCGCTGATGTTGAGCACCGTGCCGTAATAAGGTTTCTTTGTTCAAAAGGGGTCAAAAAGCCAAGGCTGTCTAGAAATCACAAGGCCATGACATTAGAGAAATGAGTTCCCTCCTTTAGTGACGTCACGCGGAAATCAAAGCTTCCGATTGGTTTCCAACGCTGTCGTGTGTGACGTCAAACACGACACCGACGTATCAGTCGTTATAACATGACAGTGACGTCACAAACGGAGGGAACTCATCTCTCTAATGTCATGGCCTTGTGTTTTCCAGACGGCCTTGGTCAAGCCCGCCGAACATCACCGAAGAAAGGTAGTAGGTACAGGATGGCAAATTAATGTATGAACCAGAGAAAAGTTTAAATTCGTCACAAAAAAAAAAAAAAAAAAAAAAATAAAGCCTGACTGACAAAGTTCGAAAAGTTACAAACTCAAGACAATGTTGATGAAGTGAACTCTCGCCTTCAAGAAAACCGACGGATTACCATATCTGCTGTGGCTAATATGTTGGATATAAGTTATCGTCTTGCCTATGAATTGGTGCATGGCCACTTAGTAAACCGGAAAGTGCGCCCAGGTGGGTTCTTACACAGCAGTTCGATTAACACAAGCAACAGAGTATGGAGTTTTTTACCCAGATTTTGCAGGGTTACGAAGAAGATTCAGGTTTAAAGAAAAGGATTGTCACTGAAGACGAGACCTGGGCGCACTGTTTTTACTCTGAAAGCAAGAGACAAAAGTACAGCGTAGAAACATCCCTCATCCCCAGCAAAAAAAAAAAAAAAAAAAACAGTTCGAAAGGGTCGCCTCTGTCAAAAACAAATAAATAAATAAATAAAAATGCAAATTTTGTTTTGGAATTTGTATGGCCATATAAAAAAAAAATATCAGGAATGCGGACAAACTGCGCAACAAACATGTTCGACAATGCTAGCTGAAACCTGAAGCTGAAATTCGTAATACAAGAACAGGATTACGGTCAAAAGCTGTTCTTTTACACCACGATAATATTATATTTACTTTTATACATCGGCTGCAAAGATGGTGACAATTCAAAACCTCAGGTCCTTTCACGTCTACCTTTCAGCCCGGCATTGGCACCACGGAGGGGGCTTTCGGGGCTTAAGCCCCCTCCAAGGAGATTAATGGCGACGTACATCACAAATTAAACATTTAAAAATATTGTTTTACATGTTCAAAAAATTACATAGTGTCTTCTATTGTATTACATAGTCTTCTTCCCAAAGTCCCAAAGAGATTAAGAGCAACGTACGTCACAACCGTATATAAACTATAGGCGTACACTATGCAGGGTGATTGTAAACTCCTTCAACAAAACAAGAGGGGTGATAGTAAACATCAAGACTAACAATATTTGTAATAGAACCTAGGGCCGCATTCCACTCCTAGTGTCAGAAAAAAGTAAAGTTACATATCCACGTAGAGCCTTCAACAGTGAAAACAAAAAGACATACCTAATTTATGAGTTGCACAATTCCAATCGCATCAGAAAAAGACTCAAAAGAACTACTCAAACTGGCGCCCAAAGGCGTCGTTGCACAGCCCACACCGGCGAATGAAGGACTGTCACACCCTCTCGTAGACTCCCGGTGTGGTGTTGATCTTGTCCGGAGCAACAGCGATTCGCGCGACGAGATCGTCTGTCAGGGAGTCCACAGGTGTCTCGTACACCAATGTTTTCATGTGCCCCAAAAAGAAAAAGTCCAGTGGATTAAGGTCCGGGGAGCGTGGAGACCAAGCCACATGTCCATCGCGTCCAATCCACCGCCCGGGATATGTTGCATTTAGGAAGTATCGGACTGCGGTGGCAAAGTGTGCTGGGGCTCCCCTCATGCATAAACCACATGTCCCTCCGTGAGAAGAGCGGAACATCCTGCAACAGACCAGGAAGCCTTGCTCCAGGAACACACTGTACGCTGCGCCGCTCAGACGTGTGTATATATATATAATCATCTTCTTTCTGTTTAATAGTAACAGATGAAGAGCATGGGTCGGGCCAGGAAGGTTATGGATACAAGCTAAATTGTTAACTAAAGCTTGGTCATACAACTCTGCGGAGGTCATGACATATATATTTATTTTTTTTTTTTTGGCGGGCTTATTACTTGCATCCATGACTTTGCAGAAACCCATTTCCAAATAGGTCTTTGTGGAAGTGAGAAAATGCAGAGTTTTTGCTGGTCCTTGATAAAGCCAAGGCTCAGTATTTTCGACACTTTCTGCATTCAGTAGGTCTTTTTTCTCTTTTTACTCACACCGGTCAATACGTAACTTTTTCTATGTTGTACTTGGTATGAGTCAAAAATTTTTTTTTGCTTCGGTCTCTTTTTAATTGAGTGTAAATTCTGAATTTTCATAACTGCTGCGTTGCGCGTTTTGATCTTCAGGTTAATTTGGCAACTTTCGTTTTAAATTAAAAAAATTTTCTTATGTTTTCGGCTTTGCTCTTTAGTATATATACAGTATATGTGTACATACATTGTGTACGTATACTATACATATATAGCCCCTTCCAACAGGGATTCCTGTGTGCGCCACTGCAGCTCGGAGCTCGCATCGAGCGAATTTCGTATCTTTGGTTCGCTTAAGGAAACGTGTGGTCCGTGGTTTGGCACTGTAAGAAGTGGTGCACACATAGCTTCAGGGACAACCGGAAACCTTTTTCTCAGATTGGATCAAGAAGCTTACGGGCAGTTACAAAATGTGTGGAAATGCAGGGAGCGTACACTGAAAAATAATGCTACAGTTATACAACCAAATTGCTTTTACAAAATGAAATGCCGTCTATGATTTTTTGTTGTACAACTACCGTAGAAATCGAAGAGTAATCAAAATTGTGTGGTTTCCGCCGATTTTCTAGCGCAGCAACTTTCAGTAAATAGGTTTTCAATAAATCGTGTCTGGTGATTGCAGAGATTTATAGTTAGAATGTGGTTGACAGAACTGAAAAAAAATTACCTATATTTGTGCAGGCTTGCTCATTGCTCGTTTTTTGAGCACTGTTAAACCCAGGATCCTTGTTCGCATCTATACAGCGAGATATGTCATTGCCTGTTCTGCTTCTTTTTTAATTAAATCTTATGGCGCGCAGCGTGCACTCATGAATGCTGCTCAAAGGTAACTCCGCTAATCTCCTCGGCTTAACATTCTTTTGGAATGTAACATGAAGTTATACTCCATCAAACAAACAACGATGGGTCGAACACAGGGAGGACTACTGCCTGAAGACTCAACACAACAAAACTGTTGCTCTCTGCAATGAGCTTGCTTGCTTGCTAAGAGATTAGGGGACGGCGCAGCGGCGCGGAAAGAATTAGTCCAAACAGGCGCACAATAGCGGACATCTGTTTGATTAGCCCTGGGGTGCTGACAAGCAAGCTATCTGGCACCACAACAAACAATGGACTTAGCGTCCAAAAATACTGCGGAGCAAGATCGACCTTATCTCTGTTGTTCGGCCTTCCTTCATGTCGACGGAAGTGATACTTGCTTCCGGTGACCGACGCCCGGCTTCGTTGCCACGGTAACCACTCTTGCTAGGTCTTGACGACTGACTACCGCCCGTACAAATCAGCCACTCCCATCTTTGACGCTCCGCGAAAATGAAGTAAGTTCTCTACCGGGATTTTTCAGGCTTCCTACACAGATCTTGTTCCACATGAAAAAGGTTTCCCTTTCTCCTCCTCTCTCCCCTTCTCGCATCTAAGAGGAGCGAGGAGGTGGGAGGCTGGAATTCACTATTTACCCAGTTTAGTAGTCAAAGAAAACACATTTCGTTGGTCCCCCTCAGATAGGGCTAATGGTCACGTTTGTATAATAAAATACGTAGCTGCTCGAATAGTACCTTACGCGTGGCTTAATTAATCGAAATCAACGCTGGTTTGTCAAGCCCTCAGTTAAACAGAAATGCAACCGAAAACAGTTTAATAGCAAATGATCGTAATCATATGTAGAGGATTTTAGGAAGGGAGTGTCTGACCCCAGGTCTTAAACAACCCTTTGAAATAGGAAGCTAGGAGATTTGGGCTAGAATGCCCGATAGGAAAGTGACACGGAAGCGTAGCAGAAAGGGAGAGGAAGACGCCCTTATTTATTACCGGGGGCCAGTACCCGGGGTCCGACGGCTTAACGTGCCCATCCGACGCACGGCGGATATTTAGTGGATTGAGCGTTCGTACCTGCCCGGGATCGAACATGAGGTCCTTTGCACGGCAGTCACGAACGCTGCCCACTAGGCCACCCGCTGCAGAACTTTAAAATCATCGAAGGATGATTTTGAAGTTCTGCAGCGAGATTTGATATTGCGGAGAGTATATCGCATAAATTTTGGCTATTGTGGCACAGGATATTTCTTCTCATCTCCCCCATTTTGTGCACCAGCTATTATGTATTGTATTACCGTAATAAAGTGGGTGTAACGTATACTCTATATTCACTTTCCTTTTGATTTTACTATCTCTGGTTATTTTATTTTACTATGTAAATTATCTTCTTACTGAACGAAATATTATTTCACCCGCTGAATGAGATCTGGCAATGAGTGTAAGTCATGACGTGGTGGTAGCTAGTATATAGGCGCGTTCATCGAGTGTGGAGTTGAGTTGTGTTGTTGAGGTTGATGTGTTGGCGTTGCGAGGTGTTGTTATGAGAGTGTGTGTACTATAAGAGGAAAGTTTATTCATTATTATGTACAAGATATCATCATCATCATCATTGTCAACCATTATCAAGCCACTGCTGGACGAAGGTCTCTCCAAGTTTCCTCCACAACGGTCTGTCTTGTGCCAGTCTCCTCCATGTCACCCCTGCATACTTTCGAATTTCATCCACCCATCTCCCATGTGGTCTTCTTCTGGGTCTTTTCCTGTCCCTTGGAATCCAATCTAAAATTTCAGCTGTCCATCGATGATCTGTCCTTCTGGCAGTATGTCCAGCCCATTGCCATTTCAGGGATTTAACTCTGATCATGATGTCTTCCACTCTTGTCATTTTTCGGATCCACGAGTTCCTCTTCTTATCTCTCCTGGTTACACCAAGCATGCACCTCTCCATGCTTCTTTGAGTTGTCTGCAGCCTTTGTATGTCTCTTTTAGCTAAGGTCCACGTCTCTGCACCATACGTAAGCACTGGAAGGATGCATTGATCAAACACTTTTCTTTTAAGACATAATGGCATATTGCTCTTGAAAATTATGCTGTTTCTTCCAAAAGCTCTCCAGGCAAGTTTTGTACGCCGATTAATTTCTTCATCAATGTGACCCTCACTTGATATCTGCTGTCCAAGATATATATGAGTGCCTTAGTTGACCAAGAGTCTCGGAAATAAACAAGTTTGTCAGTAAGTTCAGTCTTTCTCAATTCTTAGTTTTGTCAGACCTCTGTCTGGCTGTTAGGTTTATGACTTTGATTACTTAATATAAATAACCAGCGTTGAGACTTTGTTTAAGTTCATAATTAACGAGTAACAACACCCTTTTGGGAATTCATTATTTTGAAGCTTAGAGCATTATTCATTCATAATAATTAGCTTAGCAAAAAGATAAACAAAGCTAATTCATTATAATTGGCGCCCGAACTTTTCTCGAACACGAGATCCTGACTATTATCCATGGCTTCCTTACCTGAGACAACTGCAAATTTCCACCTTCCGGCAAGTCTCGAGGGTAATGGTGTTTTTGGACAATTTGCGCGAAGCCTGTGGCTCTGACTTTGATATGAATGATCTGCACATACCCAAGCGTTCTTCACCATTTCGTAATGCACCAGCTTCTTATCACTCTGAGTCGCGGGTCGTACCTGAGGGAGTTCAATCCTCTCAGCGAAGCAGAATGCTTGCCCATTTCGTGCCGCATGCTGGAACAATTCATTTCAATGGTTTGGAGGGGTCTTTAAAGTTCCTCGAAGATCTGGAAGATCATTTTGATCTCTATAATATTCCGGAAGACTGCAAGGTCCAAATTGCCGGCACTTGCTTGAGGGATACCGCCAAGACCTGGTATCGGCAGTGGCGAGGGTCGAACCCGGATTCTCATTATGAGAATTTCCGTGCAGAATTCTTGGAGGTCTTTCCTTTCGGCCTCAGTCGAGCTAGCCTTGCTCAACAGCTGTTTTCACGTCAACAAGGTCCCAATGATAGCCCTGTTGCATTTGCGTTGGAAACTACACGCCTATATAATCTATGGGATCCACATGCCAGTCATGTTGACATGTTGGATACCCTCGTACAGCAGCTCGACCCATTCTTACAAGATTTTCTTGAGGTTCGACACCCTACCACTATTCATGAATGCCTTCGCCTCATACGCACGTATGAAGAGCGACATGGCAAAAATGCTTCAACTCACCATGCTCGGGCACCCCGCGAGGCTTATTCCGAAAACCCTCAGCGGCATAATAGACAAAACTTTCAGCGCGAGCATACACAAGTGCCCACCCAAGCTTCATACGTTCCACCACACAGAAGAGTGGCGAACCATCAGCGAGTTTCTGAGCAAGCTTCGGGATATCGTCATAATGCACAGTATGCTCGACCCCGTTTCACTCAGCAGCATTCGGAACGTTCTCATGCCCAGGGCAATAATAATTTTTCTGCCCGTGCTGAGGGCAGACGTAACGAATATGAAAAGGTCAACAGACACGCGGAGTTCCCGACGCAGGGTTCACGCAATTTTCCTTATCGTGAAAATTTTCCCGATACCCGGCAGGGTCGAGGTTTCCGACCACATGATAACACCACCAGAATTCCTTTAAACTTCCACAGGAAGTAGACGAAGGGTTGGTCCTGCTTCCTGATACCAAACATTCTGACCCTAAAACAGTATTAGTGACTGTTCAAACTCCTCAGTTGCCTGATGTATTCTTGACACTTGAAGACGTTATTGTCGAGACAAAGTTCGACACTGGGTCTGAGATATCAGCCCTAAATACAAAGTTTTGCAATGACGTTTTTTCTGCAATACACGTTCAGCCTGCAACGCAGTATTTGCGAGGTGCAAATAATGAAATCTTCAGTATCGCAGGAACTGTCACATTATCTTTAGGGCTGGGAAAAGCTCGTTTTACACATTCTTTCCTGCTTATAGACGAGCTACCCGTGAAATGTCTCATGGGTATGGACTTTATTAACAAGTTTCAAATAACTTTGAATTTTGTGCAACATGTGATTTCCTTTCCGGAACCTGTCGAAATGATTCCGACGGTTCCTGTAGATATTACGAGTTTATTGTTGAGCGACCAATTGAATGAGGGGCAACGAGACCAGCTTTCTCTCCTTTTACAGGAAAGCCCTGGTTTATTTTCGGATCAACCTGGTTTCACTCAGGTGGTTTATCATGTTATTGACACTGATGGTTCGAAACCAATTGCGACGAAACCTTACCCTTGTGCTCCACATAAAAAGCAGGAAATGCAACGTCAAATTGCTGACATGATTAAGCAGGGCATAATAAGGGAATCAACAAGCGCCTGGGCTGCTCCTGCCTTCTTGGTTCCAAAGAAACAACCAAATGAATTTCGTTTCGTGACAGATTTTCGCAAACTCAACCAAGTCACAAAAACAATCAATTATCCCCTACCTGTCATGTCACATATTCTAAATGACTTGTCGTCAACCAAATGGATGTCAACTTTGGATTTGGCGAGTGGATATTGGCAGGTAGCAGTACATCCGGACTCTGTCGATAAAACAGGCTTTGTGACTCCTTTTGGGGCCTATGAATATTTACGTATGCCTTTTGGTTTAGCTTCTGCACCTGCTACTTTCCAAAAGCTTATGGACACGGTTCTCAGACCTGTCCTGGGTCCCCATGTGCATGTCTATTTGGATGATATTATTATAACATCAGAGACTTTTGACGAGCACCTTTCTCTGCTCAAACAGGTGTTCCAACTTATATACAATGCTGGCTTGACGTTAAAACCTAGTAAATGCCAGATAGCGAGGGACGAGATTGTATATCTGGGGTTGAAAATTACTCCCCACGGTTTATTCACTGATAATGAAAAAATTAGGCCTATTGTTGACTTTCCTCGGCCTAAAACAGCAAAAGAACTATCCCGCTTTCTGGGAATGACCGGTTGGTATCAGCAGTTCGTCCCCGCTTATGCTACAATATGTGAGCCCTTGTATGCTTTAAAGCGTAAATACAAGAAGTTTATTTGGACACCTGAAGCTAACGCTGCATTCGAAACACTGAAGTCTGCATTGACTCAGCCTCCGGTGTTGGCTTTCCCGGATCATACTAAAGAATTTGATATTTATACTGATGCATCCGGAGTTGGTCTTGGTTGCGTTTTGTCACAAGCTGGGCATCCAATAGCTTTTGCGTCTCGTACTTTAGCCAAAGCTGAACGCAATTATTCAGCTACGGAACGTGAATGTCTTGCTGTTGTGTATGCACTGAATAAATTTCAATGTTATCTTAACGAATTGACAGTTAACATAATTACGGATCATTCTGCCCTTCAGTATTTAAATTCTGCTAAGCACCTATCTCAAAGACTTATGAAGTGGGCTCTGAAGTTACAAGAGAGCAATATCAAAATTTCGTATCAGCCAGGTAATAAGAATCAATTACCGGACGCATTATCTCGCGTTCCGATTAGTGGGGTCCCCACCGAAACTACTCCTGGATGTCAGCCTTTACTTCTGATAGCTGATATCACATTTAGAGAGCAGATAATGGCAGAATTAATAAATGATCCAGATTTTGGGGATATTTACAATTTTTTGCTTGCGGGTTCGCCCCCACAAAGTGATCCTTCTCTGGCTGGAAGGTCACAACATTTTGAAGTAATAGAGGGTCTTCTTTATTATACAAAGTCTCGGACTACTAGGGCAGAGTTTCGCCCATGTATTCCGCGAACCCTTAGAATGGCTCTTTTAAATGAATTTCATGACAAACCTCTTGCAGGCCATTTAGGTATTCGCAAGACCCGTTGTAAATTGCGGGATGTTGCCTATTGGCCTGGCATGTACCAAAGTGTGCTCGCATACGTTCAATCATGTCACTTGTGTCAGATTAATAATTATCGTAATGTAAGACCGGCCGGTCACTTGAAATCTAGTTCAAGTTCTCATGTGTTTGATATTATTTCCATAGATTTATTGGGACCTTATCCATTATCTGTTAAAAATAAAGCTCGTTATGTTTTAGTACTAACTGATAATTTTTTTAAATGGGTTGAAGTTTTTCCCATTAAAGCCGCTACGGCTGAGATTATTTGTAATGTCTTAGTTAATGAAGTATTTTCTAGATACGGTGCACCTAATAAAGTAGTTTCGGATAATGGTCCTCAATTTATTTCTGACATTTTTGAAAGAATGTGTGCGAGATTACACATTAAACACAAATTCATTTCCCCATATCATCCCCAGAGTAATCCTGCAGAACGTGTTAACCGAACGTTAGTGAAAATGATTGCGACTTTTGTAATGGATCACCATGAAAGATGGGATGACCATTTAGAACTTTTTGCGTTCGCCCTTCGCTCGTCTGTCCACGAGTCTACTAAAATTACTCCTGCAGAACTTTTTCTGGGTCGCAAAATTAAAACCCCTTTTGAAAATTTAACGGGGATTATCGACGAACTAAATCAGCGACCAACTCCGCAATCAGTACACATTATGGCAGAAAAAGCTCGTGTTGCAATGCTAGGAGCACAAGCGGCTCAAGCACGATATTATATTTCTAGGCGTAGGGAACCAGATCTTGTCGTTGGAGATCTCACTCTCGTGGAAACGCACTTCCAGTCTTCTGTTTCGCATACTTTAGTGAAGAAATTTGCACCCAGCTACGAAGGTCCATATCGGGTGGCAAATGTCTTTGAAAATAATATTGTTCTGGAGAAACCGAACAACAATTTTCAATATGTACATGTTGATCAATGTCGCAAGTATCACGAACGGAATATCGATTTCATTATCAATCCTACTCAACCTTCTGTTCCACAGACTCAAGAATCTGTATCTCATGTTCAACCGCCAGAAATTGTGGACGAACCACCGAACATTTTTGACGAATCACCAGTGATTTTTCCTTCACCCTCCCCCTCCAGACGAGTTTCTACAACCGCAACCTGATTCTCCCGTGAGACCAAGGCTCGATTCGCGTTCGTCGAATACTAGTATCGTTCCTTTCCCTCCAACCATTGCCAAGACTATTGCTGCGCCGTTTCCGGCTAACTCTGCACCAACGCGGGATACTTCTTCTTTGAATACCTCATCGGAAAGTATTCCTATAGGCAAATCCAAACATCGCCCTGCACGACCGCTGAATTACAGCAGCGACTCAGAGGCGTCGGACATTTCGGATTTGTCAGTTATGAATCCAACATTTAATATTCCACACCGTCCAGCACCACCAAAAGCTGGGCGCAAACGTGACTTGTCTCCCCAATCTGCTTCGCCGCAACAGCGACGAAGGCAGAAATCTTTGCATCCACCCGGGTTTCGCCCCTGGAACCTCCGTTCAGGGCAAACAGGGCCGATGCCTGCTACTACTGTCATGCCCCGTGGGCGTAAACGAAAGCAAGCGATGTGGCCGGAGACACGTCCGTCCAAAAAGATACTGGAAGGACACAACGGGCCCCAGCACCAAGGGACTTCATATCCAAAGCCTGGGGGTAGCCCGTTCCTATCAGCCGCAGCAGGGATTTCCGGACCGCCAGACTTCTGACGTTCCTGACCGTTCTTCTCAGCCGCAGGGATTTCCAGACCGCCAGACTTCTGACGTTCCTGACCGTTCTTCTCAGCCGCAGGGATTTCCAGACCGCCAGACTCCTGACCGTTCTTCTTAGCCGCAAGGGATTCCGGACCACCAGTCTTCTGACCGTTCTTCTCAGCCGCAGGGATTTCCAGACCGCCAGATTCCTGACCGACAACAGACCGAAGTTCCATTACCGTCCCGGAAGAGATCCAAGCCACCTGATTTCACCAGTCCCATTAGGCCTGGAAAACGTTATCGCACTAGAATTTTTTATGCGTCCTCGAGATAAGTAAGTTCTCGTGGACAGGTTCTTTTCTCAGTTTGTTGTTTTTCCTGCACGACCAGTTGGCGTGTCAGAATTTCTTTTTTTCGTGTGGGCCTATGCATTCTTTTTTGTGTATATATGTGTGTTTTTTTTTTATATTTCTTCTATGTCCATCTACTAATCCACTTTTTTTGTATATATCTATGTGCTTAGGGGTAAAATAATAAAATTGTTACTGTTAGGCAGCTCCAGGTAAATTTCGCTGCTGATACAGTTGTTCTGTATTTCAACGACTAAGGCGAACGTAATTTGAAATGAAAATAATAAAATTGTTACTGTTAGGCAGCTTCAGGCAATCTTCGCTGCTGATACAGTTGTTCTGTATTTCAACGACTAAGGCGAACGTAATTGGAAATGAAAATAATAAAATTGTTACTGTTAGGCAGCTTCAGGCAATCTTCGCTGCTGATACAGTTGTTATGTATTTCAACGAATGAGGCGAACGTAATTTGAAATGAAAATAATAAAATTGTTACTGTTAGGCAGCTTCAGGCAATCTTCGCTGCTGATACAGTTGTTCTGTATTTCAACGAATGAGGCGAACGTAATTTGAAATGAAAATAATAAAATTGTTACTGTTAGGCAGCTTCAGGCAATCTTCGCTGCTGATACAGTTGTTATGTATTTCAACGAATGAGGCGCACGTCATTTGAAACTAAAAAAAGTGATTCCTGCTAGGCAGAATAAAAGGAAAGTATGCCGATGCAGGTTTGGTTTGTTCTACACTACAAATTTCACAGTCGAATACAGATTCGTAAATTGTCATGCCAAGTTGATAATGTAAATACGGCTACCACCAAACAACAAATAAAAAAAAAGATCGAGAAACGTCAATCATCGAAATGTAAGACTTACACTCCAAAATTGATAGGTTTTTCGGACATAAAAAAAAAGAAAAAAAAAAAAGAAAAAAATTAAGGGGGAGATGATGTAACGTATACTCTATATTCACTTTCCTTTTGATTTTACTATCTCTGGTTATTTTATTTTACTATGTAAATTATCTTCTTACTGAACGAAATATTATTTCACCCGCTGAATGAGATCTGGCAATGAGTGTAAGTCATGACGTGGTGGTAGCTAGTATATAGGCGCGTTCATCGAGTGTGGAGTTGAGTTGTGTTGTTGAGGTTGATGTGTTGGCGTTGCGAGGTGTTGTTATGAGAGTGTGTGTACTATAAGAGGAAAGTTTATTCATTATTATGTACAAGATATATGAGTGCCTTAGTTGACCAAGAGTCTCGGAAATAAACAAGTTTGTCAGTAAGTTCAGTCTTTCTCAATTCTTAGTTTTGTCAGACCTCTGTCTGGCTGTTAGGTTTATGACTTTGATTACTTAATATAAATAACCAGCGTTGAGACTTTGTTTAAGTTCATAATTAACGAGTAACAACACCCTTTTGGGAATTCATTATTTTGAAGCTTAGAGCATTATTCATTCATAATAATTAGCTTAGCAAAAAGATAAACAAAGCTAATTCATTATATGGGTACTTAAATTATTGTACAGGTGATTGTATGATGTCTGTTTATCAATCTTTGGACTCCTTAAGACAAAAGCTATTATAGCTATCAAGAGTCAATTTTACATTTAGGGGTTTTGTGAAATAATAATAAAACAGTACATTTCACTTTTTCTTAAAGATAATTGAAGTCATTGCCAGTTTAAAAATATATCAAGTTCCAAGACATTCTTTTGCTACGAAAAATCGCGATGAAAAACATACTTACTTTGTGATCTACAGTAAAAATAAAATTATTACTAACGTATTCAAAAAAATAATAAGCTCCAACAGAAAATAAAATGACGATATCACTGATCATTCCCACTAATGACAAAAAAAAAAAAAAATCATCATTGCGCAATTAGAGTTTAACTTTGAACGTGCCGCCCCGGTGGCGCAGTGGTCTAAGCGATGGCATCTGACTATTCGTCCGAAAGGGGTCCGGGTTCGAATCCCGGTGAGGCATGGATGTTGTGTTCGTCTTATGGCACTGGCTCTCTTCCTTCCCTGGAACCAGTGACCCTAAATTAAGGACGGGCGACTACTTATAGCCCATTGAATTGCTCACGGTGGTCGTTAAACCTCCAATGAGAAAAAAAAACAACCTTTGAACGTGTGTGTGATTTCAGTCTTTCTGGTTCAGTGGTTACGACGCGCTGTTTCTGTTGAGCCAGTCCAAACGACATCGGTTCGAGTTCTACTGGTGCAAAAGGATTCTCTGGCGTAAGGCTGAAAATTTTAGCGTCTTCGATTTCGCGAAATTTCTGTAAAAATACAGAAAAACAAACTTTTCTGAAATAAACCGAATTTATGACTACGGAAAATCTGTGAAAATACGGAAGTTAAAAAAAAAGCTGGCACTTTGGTAAACGGAAATTTTGTTAAAAGACGGACACCTACCGGCGACTTTGCTGCACCTTATTTTGAGGAATTTTTCGTGAATTCACACCACTTATTTTTTACAGTGCACTGGTGTCCGAAATTAAAGTCCGGAAGGCAATAGCGGGCAAATAATAATCCAAAGCGGTCAGCGAAATGTTACGATGTCCACAGGGCATTTGGAAACGAGAAACAAATGCCCGAAATGAAAGTTGCATATTGGTGAAAAAACTTCCGTCCAATATGTTTTTGTTTTTGATTGAGAGTTTAACGACCACCGTGAGTAAGTCGATGGGCTATCGGCAGTCGCCTGTCCCTAATTTAGGGCCACTGGTTCCAGGGAAGGGAGAGAGCCTGTGTTGTAAGACAAACACAACATCCATGCTTCACCGGGATACGAACCCTTCTCGGACGAACGGCCATAAGCCAGCGCGTTTAGACCACTGCACCACCGGGGCGGGGCGGCTGTCCAATATGTAAATTCAGTTACATATTTAAAGCCAACGGGGAACAGCAGTGGGATTTCTCGTTGACAGCCCGAGTAAAAAGCATTCCAGTGGCTGCAAATGCTTTCCTTATGCCTTATACACGTGCGTCCGACGCTCTACAGTAGGACGACTGGAAGCAGCCCAGTTTCAGGCCCAGGTCGCAAGGGACTTGAATATCCACCCCAAAGTGGTTTCACGGTTACGGCAGCAAAATCCATGAAACCATTCTGGGTTGGATATTCGTAACACCGGTGAAGTGTTACAAAGGCCTGGCCAAGGTCGTCCGACACCTTACGATGACAGTTACCTCGCTTTAAACGCATGGCTTCATAGGCACTATACAGCCCGACAATTGTCTTCGGAGCTCTCTGCTGCCACCGGGACTATATTATCAAAGCAAATGAAATTGGTCTTTATGCCAGCAGTCCCAGCATTCGATATACTGGATGTCCACATATATAACTTCAGTATGCTATTGAAAAAGAAAAAAAAAAAAACAATAAATAACAATTACTGTTAATGTCAAAACACATGGTAACTGTGAAAGTTTTTTTTTTTTTTAATGTGAGTAGGTCACGTGTGCTCCGTTGGTTGCTTGCAGCATGTGTAAACGATAGTCCACTTCCACCAACGTACGCCGCAGAATGTCAGGTGTAACAAGACATAAGCCCAGACATTAACCTTCGGACTGTCTCTCTCGTGTGCTACGACCACATGGGGATTTTCAGGCTGCAGTAATGCGTTCTTTGAGCTCAGTGATAGATGTAACCTTTTTCTTGTACATAATGTCCTTAATAAAGCCCCAAAGAAAAAAAATCACCGGGAGAACGGGGTGGACATACCGTCGGACCCCCACGTCCAACCAACGTCCTGGAAAATGGTGGTCTAAAGATCTGCGTACATCCAAAGACCAGTGCAGAAGCGCTCGGTCTTGATGGCAAATGATGTCTTAAATATTCTGGATTTGTGGAATTGTGCATTGTTTTAACATGCTCAGATACGTTACGCCAGTAACGGTTGGTTCAGCGAAGAAAAACAGCCCTATCACTCTGTCTGCCATTAGGCCAGCCCAGACATTAACCTTCGGACTGTCTCTCTCGTGTGCTACGACCACATGGGGATTTTCTGCGCTCCAGATTAGGCAATTATGTTTATTCACTCTGCCAGAAACATGGAATGTCGACTCATCGCTGAAACATATCCGTGAAAGAAGTATGGGGTCTTCGTCAATGCGATTAAGCATGTCTACCGCAAATGCTTTTCCACGTGGTTGATCATTTGGTCAAAGATTTTGCACTAACTGCACTTTATATGCATACAGGCGTAGACGTTTATGCAGAACCTTGTGAACCGTTGCTCGCGGTATTTCGAGTTCACGACTGGTGACGCGGACGGACTTCTTCGGGCTCCTAAGAAAAGTCTTACGCACGTCATCCACCTCTTCGTCCGAAATGGAAGGTCTCCCAGTTCTTTTGCCTTTCAAGACACTTCCTGTTGCTTTGAATTTATTTACCCACTTTTCAATGCTCCTTCGTGTCGGCGGCTGTCTCTTGTACTCCGTTCTGAACTGTTGTTAGAGATTTTGACTCCGCAAACCAAAACACGCACGCTGCTTTCTCCACTGAGGAAGTCATGTCTGTTGTATTCCGTGTTTGATGACATTTTTCATTGCATGAGACACCTGGCGCCATCTATCATCTGACTTAAACTTTAACACTTGCCATGTCTGCTGACGTTTAAAGGAAGTTTTTTTTTTCTATCGTATGTTTTTAATAGTATATTGAAGTTGTATACTTCATTTATAGACACTCAGGCTTAATATAATTGACCTTTATGCCAAGAGACCCATGGTTTGTGTCCCACTTACCGGATTTCACAGGAGAGGTCTCTTGAACTGGTGCAGGAAACATCGTTCCTGGAGACCATCCGAGTGGGCCGTTCAACGAACACACACTACACCACGTGTTCGCAGGAGGCAATGTGAATGCTGAGAGCTATAGGGACGAGATCCTAGAGACCTATGTCAGACATTTTCGGGGATTGTTGACCCTCAGTTCCTTTTAATGAATGATAACGCTCACCCACGCAGGGCTTAGCTTGCCGATGATTTCCTGCAGAACGAGGATATTCGGCGTATGGACTGGCCAGCCAGGTCTCCATAAGTGAACGCCATACAGCATGCCTAAGATGCTCTGAGAAGACTCCTAGTATCTCTTCAGTACTCTTACAGAACCTACGACCCGCGTACGTGAAAATATCTTACTGCACAAAT
The DNA here is from genome assembly GCA_039090855.1 of Macrothele yani. Classification (NCBI taxonomy): domain Eukaryota; kingdom Metazoa; phylum Arthropoda; class Arachnida; order Araneae; family Macrothelidae; genus Macrothele; species Macrothele yani. The sequence goes on along the minus strand of CM076992.1, from coordinate 95,844,209 downwards.
GGTTAGTGACGTAAGTCAGCAGGAATTAGTCTTCGTGCTTCTTTTCATATACAAAAGAGTACTTCTTGCACAAGTATGTGGTCTGCTGCATTAGAAAAAAATCAAGATTAGATTTTCAAGGATGGTGTGCTCTTGAAATCGGCTAACATTCACATAACGCATCCTCTAAAAATTCCAAGAGAAATTATAGACATAAAGAGAAATCATTTATTAGCCCTCCATTCGCGCGTTTGTAGTTGTACAACAACTACAACTGCGATCAGCCTGCCGATAACACCGGGAAAGAAATGACAATACGATGAAATTATATGAAGAGGGTTTTTTACGGGCCTGGAGACATATGCTGTAACACGGATAGAAGTTTTACAAATGCTCGTTCATTTTCTTTTTTATATGGACTTGTATTCCAGTGTTATCACAGAACAGTTATTCAATTTTTATATTCTGCGCAGTCACTCTGGGTGAAATGACATACATGTCTCATCTGTGAAAATGAAGAACAATTCAGGCACACAAAAATCCAAGGATCATAGCAATTACCGAGAGAAGATTCGCCCGGTAACTCCGCACACTTCTGTTCTACGCAAAGCTGCATGCTTGCGCCATATAACAAAAAAAAAAAAAAAAAGACAAGAACTTTAGGTTTCTTCTAAAGCTATACAATCAGACACACGCGCATTCAGGTATTAAGCAAAAAAGGCATTTTCGAGTTATCATATGAAAGGTTACAATAGTGTCAATGACCTGGTGTCTCTCCGAAAATATAATCGCTCTTTATATTGCACGGATTATGCACTACAAGAACTCGCGCGGAAAAGAAGTATAGGGTCTCTTGGCAGTAAACGAATGAATAGCAGAAATCCAGGCAAGCATGGGAAATGACATTTTTCATTCACCATCTTTTCTTTAGAGTGTATTTGCGGCGTTACGAAAAACTGGGCGCTCTTGAAGAGAGTAGAATAGAGAAGAAATATGTACCGAGAGGCATGAAACAGGCAGAACCTTTTGACCCACAGTATCCAAAGGAACTAATTTCGGCTTCGAGGGTAGGCTGCATCCATATAATGACATATATGATGGAAAAGTGGAGCGCATGAACTCATGAAACGGCAACATCTTTTAAGGCGGAACCGGTGACGCACTGATGATTGAAAACGGACGATGCTTTTACGAGATCTTCATGGTACTCTGTACACTGAGCTAGAGCGAGCAGGGATGAATGGGAAATAACCTGCATCATACAACGGTTTGAACTTAGCAATTATGACTGAATGGTTAAATTTAATTACATCCACTGATATTGTTATCTAATAAAAGCCAGATCCATGTTATCATACTGTAAAATACACTAAAATGACAGTTTATTACACACACTCACCTAAAAACGTGTTGGTCCAACTTTTGCCCTTACAACATCAGCAACACGTCGTAAAATGGACTCTACCAAATGTTGAAAACGTTCGTATTGTATGTCCACGATTCCAGAACAGCCGTTTGTACGCGCCAAGAGTTGCCGGTGATGGGTTTTGGGATGCTATACACCGCTCCATTTCGTCACACATGTGCTTACCTGTGTTGAAATCCGGAGAGTGAGAAATGCACTGGAATGCTCTTTCAACTAGTCCTTCGCCAAAGAAAAGCGATGAGATGGGGCGTTATATTGTTACAAGAAGGCACCCTGCTGTGGGAAAATGGGTAGCTATAGACAGGTGTAGGTGATCAGCAAGTACGTCAATACAGCTTTGTGCGGAAATGTTGGTCTCAATAGGTACGAGGGGTACAAAGGAGGCTTAAGTAAACACCCCACAGAACATAACACCGCCCTGTAACACCCCAACTTGACAGTTAGGCTTCGTGTGGTGTCACGCACCCTACAGACTGTGTGTTGTTGTTGGGACCTCTATTCAGTACTCATTTTCAGTGTTCCACGGTCCAATGGCAATGTTCCTTCGCTCACTGCAACCTTATAAGCCCGGTGATGTGCTGTTAAAAAGGGTAACCGATGTGGACGTCTACTGCCATAGTTGAGCTATCGTACGACGAATGGTCGTTGCACGAACCTTCGCTGTCGTTGAATGCAGACTCTCCACTGTGGCCCTCCGTTTCGATAAGGAAGCGTTCACCTAAATCAACAACGGCCTCTTTAAATTCCACGTTTTCTGCCGGAGTTGATGAAGTTCTGGTCCACACGTGTGACAGTCGCGCGCCGAAATCTTACACGCTCTTCAGTCGCGGAGTAGAAGATACGCTGTACAGCATTACATTACATTAAATTAGACTTAAAAAAATAAATTAGTAAAATGAGTAAAACAACAAATACAAACTACAACGCCCCACCCCCTTCCCCAAAAAAGAATACAATTTCAGTTAGCGGGTCAAGGATGAACTAGCAAAAAGCTCGCTGCCCAAGAAACAGAAAATTTAGTGGTGAGCCCAGGAAGCAGGGCCGAACTAAGGGGGATCTACAGGGGCTACAGCCTTGGGGCCCACCATGACCAAGGGCTCAGGAGGCATGCCTGGACAAATCATTAGAGAGAGAGAGAGAGAGAGAGAGAGAGAGAGAGAGAGAGAGGGGTTTATAAAATAGTTTTACTTTTGTTTCGTATGATTCCCACTTGGCCAGAAACAAAGGCTGGAAGGACAGATTCCAAGGCAGTGACTACCCAAGAGTAAAGGTTGCATGTTGCTATGTACAGCGGTGTCGGTGAGACAGTTTCAACTTTTTCACTACCACAGCTCCCAATTTGCACTGGAACCGTTAATAGTCAAAGTCCCCTGTGGCTTCACATTGCATTTAATAAAAGGGATCAACTAAGAAAGGTATACAAAGATAAATCATTAAAAAATCCATGAAAAAATCTAGGAACCTTAAGCTTTTAAGGTCTTAGCTTAGGGGCCCACTAAGGCCATAATCCGGCCCTACCAGGAAGTCTCAAATAATTAAAGCGGAAAAGCCTAAAAAACGTAAAAAGGCTGCCTAACCAATTTTGAACAGCGGACAAATTTAAAGCCAGGAGAGAAGGGGAAATTTTGACTAAAGGGGACGCTTCACCCCCGGAGGAGCAGAAGGCGGTGGGCGAGGTGGAAACTTAGAATTAAGAGAACTCACTGGTGAACACTTGAAAGAAAAAGAACGGTTTCTTTTTCTTGCATTGTTACAAGGTTCAGGTAGTTGAGAGGTACAGACAGCTGGGTCAAATGCACTGGGAATAAAAATTCCCTGAGTTCCCCAATTTGTGCAAGAGCGCTGAAAATAGACTGCGGATTCATACCCATTAGGGAATGTGATTGGGCCGCTAGTTGTAGGAACCAATGATAATTCCCCATTAGCGCGGGCCAGTGCCAGGAGCCAATGGAATTTTTTTCTTCAAGCTGATTCATTGTGCAGACTCAGAACTGATAGCTGACTCGGAAGCGAAGACAGAGCAGCTTGCGCCTGCTGAATTTGGTCGATGGACAGTAGGAAATGATCAATGTCCTGATTGGTTGTTCAGACTCGAAACGATTAGCAGACTCAAGAACGAAGATTGAGCATGTCCACGTTACTGTCATGCTCATAGAACACACCTGCTGTACAGCAGGTAGGTATCTGACATACTTATAAAACATGTAGGGATTTTGGATGGGCGAATTATTGCAACTGGGTAAAACATGTTTGTGAATGGCTACTGTGTGTGTAATAAATTGTACTTTCAGTATATAGGAACACTTTCAATAACATCTCGCAGTCGGTTATGATACCCGACTCATATATACAGTATGTTTGGTTTCATTTGAACATTTTCGTTATTATTCATTCCAAATGAAGAGTTTTGAACTCATTGGCTACATATATCAATCGTTCAGAATTGATCCTTTTTACGCGAATACCACTAGCTAAAATTTCAGAATTGTCACAACGGAAGAGTTTGATGCGGGTAAGAACTTCACACCGACCCAAAATTCAAGGATAAGCACAGAGACTTTAGTACGCATGCGCCTAACAGATACTTTGAAAGTACGCTTAACGCTTCCAAAGATTCTACGTACAACTCGGTTGCGCAGCACAAGGAATTGTAAGATCTCGGAAGCTTATATTTAATTCAGGGATAGGAGTGGGTTTGGAAGCTAAAAATAGATATTTCAGAGACGATAATTACAAAAAAAGAGACAAAAAGAGACTATGATTACCATAGCTTTGACTTGAAATTTTTTTTTTAAATGAAAACCCCTACTAAAGGCTGGTTAAGTCCAAAATGAAATGTCAATTTATTAGTTCTGGCAAGTAAACTGCAAAACGTTTTCAGTTCTAAGTAAATTGTTCATTTCATTCTGAACATGGATGGGGTATGGCCAAATTTTATTTGTCAACATTACATGAGATTTATAGATAAAAATAAAAACAGCACAAATAAACTTATCTGAAAAATCTATCAGCTTATTAATAAATCACAATAGTGGAAAGTCTTCATTTTAAAGTACTAAGATTATAATTAAACTTACCCTAATTATTAAAATTACAAAACTGTGTATTACAAAAAATTAAAATGCAACAAAAAAAACTGTTTTTTAGGTTTTTTGTCAAAAAAGTTGGTAATCATTGTGCTTTTTCTTTTTTCAACCACAGTTTGCAGCTGTTGAATTTCTTTAAATTCTTTGTTCTCCAAGTCTTTCAGTGACCAAAAACTCTTCTAATATACCTTGAGCCACTTGAATTTGCACAAGATCTCCTTTCTCCAAACCTTTTTACATCTTTTTTGTCGCATCTTCTAACAAAACATCTGCTGATTCTCTAGTGGTTTCAAGGTTCTCCTCCTTCGCTTTTTTTTTTCTGATGACATCTGTCAACAATCATCCAGAATAAACTTGGAGGTTGAAAATGTTCTCTCAATGTCATCATTTCCATGCGAGAGACACAATGCTGATTTCACTAGCTTGGGAACAATGGAATACTTGGGTAAACTATCAGAGGTTTAAAGAGAAAAGAAGTGATTCCAATACTTTTCAATTTCATTAGCATCTGATTCATCACTTTCCACCTGAAGAGATTTCCACTCATCTAGGAGGCAATCTTCACGAATATCCAAAGGGAGTGCTATGGCAACAGTAACAATCTGTCGACAGCTTCTCTGTTTTTTTCTGTTTTGTGTAGACATCCAAGGGCTTTTTTAAGCCTTAATGAAGGTGTGATGGCCTTCTTATAAGATGTGTACAACCAGCAATGTAGTGTGATTGGACATTTATCTGAAAAATCAGTTTACTTTTTTGGTCAAACAAAGAAACTTTTTTCTTTACTTCTTCCAACATAGTAATAGAAGACAGTTCTACCAAATTTTTCTGATCAAATATGTTCTTATTTACATAGTCATATAAGTACAAAGTGTTACAGGGCTTGTTGCTGAGTTCTATTACAGCACCCTGCGAGGAGGGTTCGTTTGATTTTGCTCAGGAATAAGTTCGGTATCGGTGGTATAATCCGTAATTCTCCCAACTGGAGCAGATGAATACAATACAAAGCATAGAAAAGTGAGTCGACTGAGGCTAAATTTTGCAGTGAGGAAAACTTTTATTCAGATGTTACGGGGAATGTCACCAAGCTTTTGTCCGTCATTTTCGTGCTTTCATTCTTTTAGTCGTACCCCAGTGTCCTCCTCGCCGCTATTCTTCTTGTCTCTTCTCGGCCATCCAAACTTCTCCTTCCGTTTCCTCTATATCGGCCTCAATTACGTCCTCCTTCCCTTTCGTCCCGAAGCATTCTGCACCCCCGCTAAAGCATTCTTGCTTCGTCGACCTTCTCTCAACGCGATCCCTCAGGCCACCCTCTAAGATCCCTCTTCCCCGAAAAACACAAGATTCCTTAATTGCCCTTTGCTGCTACGCGTGGGAAAAATATATTTTGCCCGTTGTTGCAATTATCATTCAAATGGCGGGAAATGAAAGAAAATGAATACGATTCGCTATTTCTAAAAATGGCTACAGAATTTCGCTTCTGATAAATATGGAAGGCCCGGTTACAAAAGATTTTAAAGTAGATGAATGGCAAATGCGACTGCCTAGCGTCTGTACTACTGACAGAAGTTCTTTAAACAAAATATGAACCAGCGGACGGCCAACCTAAAAAGTTCTAGTGAATGTCTGAAAAAGTTCAGCAGATGAAAGAGTGAAATGAAGCTCAGCCAACATCCCAGGTTTCTTTAACAATGCAACAACATTTTTGAAAGAATTTCTCTGAAGATTGTCATTACTTGTTTTAGAAGGTACAAATTTAAAAAAATACTGTAAAACAGCAGGCCACTGATCGATCAGTCTTTTGGCAGCATCAACAAAAGTTAACCATCTAGAAGTAGTATGTTTAATGAATTTACGTGCATGCAGTTTTAGTTCATCCTGGATAGCTTCAAAGTCTTCCTATCTTGATGGCCAGTCACTAAAATAAAAATGAATGCTTATCACCAAAGAGGAAGCATCTTCACCAAATTTTTCAAGAGCTTTGAGAAATGCATGTGAACAATGTGGATTGGGTAGGTTCCAATGTCCACCAATCCTTTACACCTTATTGTCAAGAGTTCTTCATTGAACAGCCTATGCACACTTTTGTTAACGTTGGGACCACCCGAGCCTATGATTTACAGGTTATTCAGAGGTAAATTAGCACGATCAATTGTTGAGAAATTTTCAGAGTAAAGTGTTTCTGCATCGGCTTTACCATGAAAAACTATTTCTAAATTACGCGAAACAACTTCAGTCCTGGCCTCTGACCAATAACGAACAGTGTCTGCAATTCCGTTTTGTTCTCAACATTAGTTGTTTCATCAAATGAAATAGTAAACACTATCAAACCTAAATCTGCCAGCATTTGATCACAAAAATAAATGCCTAGTGCATCATTTATAAGGTACCGCATCTTTTTTGGACTGAGGGAGAAGACCGATGGAATTACTCCTGGAAACATGGCATCCAAAATTTTCTTCCAGTCACTGGAAGAATTAGCTGAGAAATTGCTGCAAATGTGTTTGAGGGTAAGAATTATTTCACCAGTGGTTACTTTGTCTTTTGAACTCACTAGCCCTAATTGATCATTTTGATTAATACTATTGGTAAAGGAGCTACAAGATTGCTCTCCAACATTAAGTGCTGCAGCTGACGTGCACAAAGGCATTTGTTTTGGATTCAAAACCTCCAAAGAGATTTTCTTATGTTTGGAGCCACCAGCATGCTGTAACAATGAGTGAACACTCTTGTTGCCAATATTTATGACAGCAATACATAATTCACAAAAAGCCGTAGACTCACTTTGTTTAACACACCACAATGAAATTTCGTGACCGTTACTGTCTTCTTGTTTCAATCAAAAGTCTCAAAACTTGCATTTGCCCATAATGAAGTCTCAGATTTTTTCATTAAAATGTTTAATTAAAATGAACTATTAAAACACCAGAATACTGCACTAGTTCCTCTCTCTTACTATCGATACTAATACTGTAATAATAATACTGTCATAGCTTGCATAAAAATTCTTCACTCAAAGCGCCTAGAACAATAAAAATACATTTCATTAGACACGTACAAAATTAAGACTTTACAGATTTCAAAAGTGCTCACCTCTCAAATTAAAAAGAGAAGCACAAATAAAACAAAAAGACACCTCAGTTAACCTTCATTTGGGTTACTATACAATATTACCTAAGGTTAAAGACATTTGAGAAAATAAGACAAAGAATTCAAGAACAAATCATTTAAAAAAGGGATTTTAGGAGATTTGATTACAAAAAAAAGGAGATACTTTAAGAGACAAGTATAAGAGACTTTTAGCTAAAAAGGAGACTTACTCCCTGTTAATGAACAGTTTGAAAGGTGCAAAATATACATAAATTCGAACTTATCAGTTCATTGCTTTCTTTTCCAAAAGAGGTTTATGTAAGTACGAATGACAGGAAATTGTCTTACTATTACTATTATTGCGGGAGTCCTACTATTACTGCAAGAGTCGACTATCATTGTCTAAGTATTAATTTTCTTCCACATCTTTGACATTTCACATTTTTATTCTCATTTTTCTGTTGTTATTTTCACCATAATAATAGCCTAGTTATCTACACTACGCTTCCAATTTACACATGTCACATAACCTGGTGCTGTGCTATATGGTCGAGCCTAAAGATCCACGTTCTCGTAAGGAGAAATTACTTTGAACCTAATGATTTCATCTTTCGTACTATTCTCACGACTCCACAGTCGTCCGCAGATTGACGTTGTGATTTTTATAAACGGATTATTTTATTTTGTCTTACTGAATTTCTTGTCCATTTCGGACCGCAGGTTAATATATATGTGCAGTGCTATTCTTTTTATATCAGGATATTTACTAATTATGAGCATTTTTTACTTGAGGTACTAGACATCAGTACATACACGTGTCCCAGGGAAATTCGTCAATGATCTTTTACATGGCCCTTCATATAAAAAATATCAAAGACTGTTGTCAGTTCCTTTGTTTTACTTCTTGTGCACGGCGTTCAGGTCTTTATTCCAAGTCTTTAAAATAGTAGTGATAATTAATTGCACCACTGAACATTATCCTAACATCCCTGACTGGAGAGGGGTTTATTTCTCACAATATCGAAGACTGGAAAAGAACATATCAGACTGAGGGCTTCAACGTTAGTACAAGCATTCATCCAATGAAATAACTTTCTTCTAATAACACAGGAGTGCAAGAAGCAATGGGGGTAGAAGACGGGAGGGGAGTGGAAAAGAATGTAACTTTCTTAAAAACCTCAGAGGGTGGTCACACTCCGTGACCGAAAGGTTTACCTGTTTTCTACCACAAAACAAGAAAATCACCTCCATCCCTCCCTGCACTATTTACCCGGACACAGTTTTCTTTACAGCCAATGGTTCACTGGGCACGATGATGTTCTGCATTCTAAGCGGTTTTTTTTTCCCATAGCTGTGGCACTGTTGGCACAGTTGATGTCTGACGTGAAGAGGAAATGCTCAATGCTTTGAACAAAATCTATCTTAAACGCAGGTTATTTCGCACGGTAACTCTACGAACCGAATTGACAGAAGTTGAACATACGAATATAAAATAATTAATACATAACAACGAAGAAAAAAAAATCAAGTACCGAGAAGGGAATTCATATCTCAGAATTCTACAAAAATGAATTTTAGTAGCAGTGATCACTCTGTTCATTTGGCTCAATCATTCACTTTTGCCATGGTTCAGGTGCAGAGACAGAGAGGGGGTGGGGTGGGGGGTGGAGTGGGGGGGACAAGGGACAGTTTAATTTAGACGCGAAATCCAATTATTGAAGCCGCACTAAGATACACATTTCTAGTCTCCTCAGAAATTGATAAGTACAAAGGAGTCATATAAATTTCGCTGGCCAGGCGACAGTGTTCTTTTACTTAGATGTAAAGTGCATTTGTCCGATGGTTGAATAGCAGGCTAACACATATGTGCATTGCGTCTCACTTCTGTGAGTTCATCATTTGTTATATCTGTAGTTGTCGAGATGGTATCTTGCAAATGTAGCTGCGATCAATGATCCTTTGATAAGCGGTTCTCTTCATTTTAAGAACTAATTCTGTGAATTTACATTTGTACTTTTCTTTATTTCGCCAATCACGTTGAGCGTTTGTCTACATTAGATGTACCATTTTGGCCAATTTGCATTTACACTCCTACAAGTTCGCTGAATACCTAACATGTTCATGCAATTACGAATCTGTCAGTGAATATTCAGTATGTCTGCATTTTGTTCAACAGTTGTGCGAGTTCATATTTGCATTCCGGCAAATTCGCTGAATTGTCAACTTCCACGCTCTGTAAAAACTTTTCTGAAATTCACAAGCCACTTTCCGCGATACCTTTTGTAAATTAACGAAGCATATTTTTGATGCAACCTCTTCCGTGAAATGACGGAAAGAAACCTGAATCTCACGGATGCTTCGTACGACACGAAAATGCTGCCTGAACTTTCAGAAACCTTCCCGCATTTCTTTCTTTTATTGACGGTAAAATGCAGTTTTTTACGCTTTCCACCCGTAGGTTGAAGAAGCGTATATGCTCCAGCTTTGTCCGTCTGTCTGTCAGCACGATAACTCGCGTAAAAATGGTTCGATTTCGATGAAATTTTAGTTTGTGGTAGGGGACCACCTAGGAAGGAGCCCTATTCAAAATGGGTGAAGTGGGGTCAAAGGTCAGAACATAGGAGCGGAATGCATTCCAATGCTCTTATGCGTCATAACTTCCGTAAATATGGTTCGATTTCGATGAAATTGTAGTATGTCATAGGGGACCACTGGGAATGAACCCTATTGAAAATGGGTGAAGTGGGGTCAAAGGTCAGGACATAGGATCGGAATCCATTCCATCGCCCTTATCCCATACTATTAAAGGAGCAATTCTTGTTTGTATGTATGTAAATTTTATTTTGAAAACGGCTCTAAGGATTTTGATGAAAGTCGTTAACCTACCGTTTTCTGGTACTAGAAATCGATTTAGCTTGATCTCGACTTTAGGAAAATTCGTTTAGTGGGTTAAATAACCACCCCGGATTACCACGTTTTTAGTGTCATGGCGTCGTCCCATTAATGTTACCCATGCTTAGAAATCTTATGACGTCACAATCTCGCGATTGAGATGTTGGCGCGCAGTCACGCCATCTGTCTCATTACGTCACGCGCTGTGTGTGGATCCTATTAAAGTTTTATGACGTCACACTCTTGCGAGCAGATGGTCGCGATTCCCATCTGCTTCATTACGTCACGCGTTGTGTGCGTATGTCTGTCCGCAAGATAACTCGCGTAAAAATCGTTCGATTTCGATGAAATGTTAGTATGTGGTAGGGAACACCTGCGAAGGAACCCTAATGAAAGTGAACGAAATGGGGTCAAAGGTCAAGCCATAGGAGCGGGATCCATTCGACTGCTTTTATGTTTCATAACTAACGTAAAAATGGTTCGATTTCGATGAAATTTTAGTATGTGGTAGGGGACTACCTGGGAACAAACCCTACTGAAAATGGGCGAAATGGGGTCAAAGGTTAGGACACAGCAGCGGGATCTATTCCATAGCCCTTATGCATCATTACTTACGCAAAAATGCTTCGATTGCGACAAAACTTTATCATGTTATTTCGGAGGTATACTGAACCGGTTCTGTTGAATATAATCGAAATGGGATCAAAGGTCAGGGCACAGGACCGAGATTTATTTCACAGCCATTATCCTCATAACTTAAGTAATGATTTCTGGCATGTTGGAAAACGTATTATATAATCAATGCATTGCATGATTTCACTAACTTTTTAAGTGTGTTAATGGAAAATTCTGAATTTTCAGAAACCTCTCTGCAACTCGTTTCGTATATTAACGGAAAAACTCCGTGCTCACTTTTTCCGTATCCGTATGACGAGAGATTTCCAGTAAAAGGAGTGATTCGCGGGAATACTTGAGGTTGGATTAACTGTTAAATTTCAATCGTCTGTCGAAGGATCTAATTTTTAAGTTCTGTAGCGAGATCGGATATTGTGGATAGCATATCGCATGAATTTTGGTTATTGTGAGGCACAGGATATTTCTTCTCATCACCCCCACTTTGCGCACCAACTATTATATTTATATTGGATTACCGTAGAAACTGGGTACTTACATTGTTGTGCAGGTGATTGTACGATGTGTATGTATTACTCTGTGGAGTCCTTAAAACAAAACTGTTATAGCTATCAAGAGTAAATTTTATATTTAGAAGTTTTGTAAAATAATGGTACAGAACAGTACATTTCATCATTTCTTAAAAATAATTGAAAGTTACTGTCAGCTTTAAAAGATCTCAAGTTTTAAAGCATTCTGTTGCTTCGAAAAATCAGGATGGAAAAAAATAATTTGTGGTAAGTCCTCCTGCAGAAAAAAATAAAATTATTACAAACGTATACAAAAAAAATAACAAGCTTCAACAGAAAATAAAATGACTAAATCACTCGCATTAATGACAAAACAAAAATCATCGCGTAATTAGTTTTAATTTGAACATGGGTGTAATTCCTGAGTAATTTTGTCTCAGTGGCTAAGACGCGCAGTTTCTGCTGAGTTGTACAACCCAAACCTCGGTTCGAGTCCCACCACCAGCGCAAAAGGATTCTCTGGCGTAAGGGGTGAAAAATTCAGCGACTTCGATTTTGCGAAATTTCTGTATAAATACGGAAAAACCTGAAACGGACTTTTCTGAAATAGACGGAATTACCGACTACGGAAAATCTGTGAAAAAACGGAAGTTAAAAAAATAATAATAATAACTGGATCTTTTAAAAACGGAAATTTCGTTAAAAGACTGACATTTACCGGCAACTTTGCTGCACATTATTTTCAGAATTTTTCGCGAATTCACACCACTTGCAGTGCAGAATTTATTTAAAAGTTGAGGAAGGTACGAGTTACAGAATTTTGTGTTTAGCAAGTAGTGTTTTGTAATCATGGTTGAAATGATTGAATTCAGAAAAATGAAGAACTGGTTTCAATACTTCAACTTCACTTTAACTTTTTTTTTTTTAATACGTAGTTGCATAATAAATCACAAAGAAAAAAAAAGTTAATGTGATGATTAATTAATTCACGATCGATTGGGCTAAGTAGACTATTTTCTTGCTCCCAGACAGACAGTTTCTATGGGCACTCAGTTTTACATATCTTCATTGGTAAGGAAACTCCAGTAAATAAATCAGAAGTAATATCTCATCCTTACCGTAGTACTGGGTATAGAGGGGAACTTCGCGGAGATCACCAAATTCCAAAGTATCTCTTCCTTTAACTTTAAAATTATATCGTTTTACAAATCTACTGTTTGTATTAAGAGATCTTTCACTTCATCGTGAGATAATAATGAAGCCGACCCCCGGAGGCGAGGGTCAAATGAATGAACAGAGGAAAACGAATTAAAATAAATGGACTCTTGAGGTTCACTGAATTGGAGAGAGCTTTTGCTGTATTGGTTTTTAAGAATTTCTTGTTTGCGAGGGCCATTTTTGATTAGTTCCTCTGTAAACGGAAGACGGAAGGTTTTTTTATGAAGGATTTTGAATGGGTAGTTCCAGAACGGAATTCGACAACCGTCATATTAGTAGGTGCACAGGATTTCCTGTGTAGATAACGGTATATGGATCCGTTTGTTAATTACTGATGTTCTGCGTTGCACTAATGTGCTACTTTCTTTCATGATTAGGTCTTTAGTTATCACTGACATCAGCGTTTAAGTTGCAGAAAAACTCGGCAGTCGCAAAGAGATATGCCGAATAAAATAAGGGGGAGGGGAGAAAATAGGAAAAACGAATACAGGCAGAGACCGGTCACTAGAAAAGTGCCCTGAGTCCCGGTTTGGTATCACTCAGTTCCAAGGCTCGACCAATAATCAGTTTACCTCCTTTTTTTTTTTTATAAATAACAAGAAAGAAGACACCGGATTTTCGGGTGCAATGAACACGTCTTTTGAATCCGTTCTGACGCAAATTAAATTTATCAAAGCTATTCAAAGTCAATGGAACCGGAAAACATTAGTATCTGATGGAAGAAAGAAGTTTTTCAATCAGGTTTTTAATCCCGCAGATATTGTTGTATACGGTATCGTGAGCTTACGCCCTCTGGTTGTAGGCTTGTGCGTTAAGAAATATTTGAATTTATATGAGAAACATTTCGCAGCGGAAACGCTCTCCAACAAAGAAATAATTTTTCAAATCGGACTTTTTGAAGCAGAGATATGGACTAATATAAGATATGCATGTACGCCCCTTGGCGGGAAAACCATGCATTATTTTTAGAAGAAAGTATTCTCAAAATGTTTTTCGATGTGAGCGGTAACGGTCCAAGAAAAAAAAATTAGTCGAGTTTTCAGGAACTCAGATTTTGCTGCAAATACATCAGAAGCAGAAATTAACACTTATCCCCCCTGGTGCCCAAACCATTCTTTACCAAATATTAGAAATTATATGAAAAACATTTTCCATCAGGAGCTGTATGCGATACAGGAAGAATTTTTCAAATCGGGGTTTTAGAAGCAGAAATAACGCAGAAAACGCAATTTACCTTTGCGCCCCTTGCGGAAAGTCTATGATTTACATAAAAATTTTGAATTTATATGAAAAACATTTTGGATCGGAAACACTAGTCTATCCAACAAAGAGGGAATTTTTCAAATCGGACTCCTAGAAGTACAGATATTGACAAAAATAAGAAATACATCTATGCCCCCTGGCGTAGAAACCATACATTATTTTAAGAAGAAAATATTCCTACAAAGTTTGTCGACGTGAGTACTATCGGTCCACAAACGAATTTTTTTCAATAGAGATTTTAGAAGCTCAGATTTTGCTACAAATATATCAAAAGCGGAAATTAAGATTTACGCCCCCTGGTGGCCAAACCATTTTTTACCTAATATTAGAAATTATATGCAAAGGATTTTCCATCAGGAGCTGTATCCGCTGAAAAAAAAAATTTCAAATCGGAGTTTTAGAAGAAGAGACATCGGGGAAAACGTAATTTACTTTTACGCCCACTAGAGGTAAATCTATGCGTAACTTTAAAAAGTAACTATACCTAAAATACTCTTCGACATAAATGAAATCGAAAGATAACAGAATTTTTTAAATCGGATGTTTAGAAGCAAATATATGGAATAAAATGTATTTTGAATTCGACATCATCTGCATTTACGCCCTATAGCGGCGAAATCGTATATCGTAAAAAAAAAAAAAAACGAAATGAAGGATCATCATTCGCATATTTTCAAGCTTCCCAATGCAAAAATAATTTTTCAAATCGGACTAATAGTTGCAGAGATATGGTGTCTACAGACGGACGGACAAACCGCTAACATAAACATGATCTTTTTTTACAAAAGACGGGCTAAAAATTCCATTAATTTTTAGTGCAGGTAATTAAATTGCTCTCTCCGCATACAGAAGTGTGATTACGCGAGAGTGCAGCACATGTAAGCGTTTTAGAAAAATGAAAGGTGTTACCACAAATGCATGGGCAGCTCTAAAATGATCCGAAAACGTTTCGCCATTCCATTTTAACATCTGCATCAGGTGCACTTAGATATCGCCCTTTCTCATTGAAATAATAAGAATATATTATATGCGTCACAATCACAGTATTTGTTCATAGTTACATAAATCATACGTGACATACATCCCCAGTTATCCAACCACTGTGGTGATTATCGGCGCACATCTTGTACAAAAAACAACAACAAAAAACAAACAAAAAAACAACAACAAGAAAGACGACACCGAATTTTGGGAGTAATGAGCACATCTTTTGAATCCGTTCTGATGCGAATTAAATTTACCAAAGCTATTCAAAATCAATGGAACTGGTATGGAAAACAGTAGTATCTGACAAAATAAAAAATAAAAAAAATTCAATCGCGTTTTTAATCTCGGAGATATTGCTGTAAACTGAAACATCAACTTACGCCCTCTGGTGGCAGACTTGTGCGTTAAGAAAATTTGAATTTATATGAGAAACATTTCGCAGCGGAAACGCTCTCCAACAAAAAAAGATTTTTTTTTCAAATTGGGCTCTTAGAAGCAGAGATTTCGACAAATATAAGATATGCAGCTCCCCCCCCCCCCCCGGATGGATAAACATGCATTGTTTTAAAAAGAAAGAAGTTTTTCAATCCAATGTTCAGGAGCTCATATTTTACTGCAAATACATCACACGCAGAAATTAACTCTTACGCCCCCTGGTGGCTAAACCATTCTTTATCAAATATTAGAAATTATATGCTGAGAATTTCTTATGAGAAGCTGTATCCGGTGCAGAAAGAATTTTTCAAATCGGAGTTTTAGAAGCAGAGATATTGAGGAAAACGCAATTTACCTTTACGCCCCCTAGCGAAAAGTCTATGCATTACTTAAGAATTTTGAACTTACACGAGAAAAATTTTACATCGGATACGCTAAGAAAGAAGAAAATTTTAAATTCCAACTTTTAGAGGCAGAGATAAAATAAGATAGGCATCTACGCCCTCTGGTGGAGAAACCATGCATTATTTTAAGACGAAAATATTATCAAAAGTTTATCGACAGGTGCGGTATCGGTCCACGAAAGAATTTTCTCAATCGGGCTTTTAGAAGCTGAGAATTTGCTGCAAATACCTACGAAGCAGAAATTTAACGCTTACGCCCCCCTCCCCCCTTGTGGCCAAACCATATTTTATAAAAAATTAGAAATCAATAAAAAAAATTTCCAACAGGAGCTGTATCCGGTGCTGGAAGAATTTTTCAAAGCGGAGTTTTAGAAGCAGCGATATCGGGGGAAGCGCAATTTACCTTTACTCCCCCTAGCGGAAAGTCAATGAATAATCTTAAAATTTTGAAATTATAGTAGAAACATGTCGCACCGGAAACTCTGCTCAACAAAGAAGAAATATTTCAAATCGGATCATTAGAAGCAGAGATATTGACAAAAACAAGATAAACATCTTAGCCCCCTGGCGGCGAAACCATATATTATTTCAAGAAGAAAATATTCCGGAAAGGTTTGTCTACGTGAGTAGTATCAGCCTACGAAAGAATTTTTTCAATCGAGATTTTAGAAGCTCAGATTTTGCGGCAAATACATTAGAAGCAGAAATCAAAACTTACGCCCCCTGGAGGCCAAACCATTTTATACCAAAAATTAGAAATTATATGCAAAATATTTCCCATCACGAGCTGTATCCACAGAAGGAAACATTTTTCAATTCGGAGTTTTAGAAGCTGAGATTTCTGGGGAAAAGCAATTTACTTTTACGCCCCCTAGCGGAGAATATATGCGTAACTTGGAAAAGTGACTATGCCTAAAATAATCTTAGACTTGAATGGCATCAAAAAGTAAGCTATTTTCTTCAGTTGGATGTTTAGAAACAAATATATGGATTAGAATGTGTTTTGAACATATCATCTGCATTTACGACTTCTAGCGGCGAAATTTTGCATCGTAAAGAAAAAAAAAAAAAAAGAAATAAAGGATCATCATTCGCACATTTCAAGCTTTCTAATGCAAAAAGAATTTTTCAAATGGGACAATTAGTTGCAGAGATATGGTGTCTACAGACGGACAAACCGATAACATAAGCACGAGCTTTTTTTACAAATGACGTGCTAAAAAAACAAGTAAAATCATGCAATGCATTGATTATGATACGCTTTCCAACATACTAGAAATCATTACTCAAGTTATTACTCAAGTTATGAGGAAAATGGCTGTGGAATATATCTCACTCCTGTGCCCTGACCTTTGATTCCATTTCGATGATATTCAACAGAACTGGTTCAGTATACCTCCGAAATAACATGATACAGTTTTGTCGCAATCGAAGCAATTTTACGCAAGTTATGATGCATAAGGGCTATGGAATAGATCCCGCTCCTGTGTCCTAACCTTTGACTCCATTTCGCCCATTTTCAATGGGATTCGTCCCCAGGCAGGTCCCTACAATATACCAACATTTCATCCAAATCGAAACATTTTTACGTAAGTTATGATGCATAATGGCGATGGAAGTGATTCCGCTCCTATGTCCTGACCTTTGACCCCCATTTCTCCAATGTTCAATAGGGTTCCTTCCCAGGTGTTCCCCTACCACATACTAAATTTTCATCGAAATCGAACGATTTTTACGCGAGTTATCGTGCGGACGAACATACGCACACAACGCGTGACGTAATGAGGCAGATGGGAATTGCAACCGCCAGCAAGAGTATGACGTCATAAAACTTTAATAGGACCCGCACATTTGTTTGTCTACTGACGTCATGAAAATACAGGTCGCGCCATCTTTTTTCTGGACAATTAATGCGTTCCCAAGGATTAAAATTTGAACATGATTAAAATAGCTTCATTTCATAAATTGGAATACTTAATATTTTCTAAACCATAACCGTAATTATGCAATCCAACTTTTATTTGTCCACTGACGTCATCAAAGTACAGGTCGCGCCATCTTTTTCCTGGTTTCAACACCACCAAAGGAAAAGTTATTGATTTTTAATATAATTATGGTTATGTTTTAGAAAATATTAAGTTTTTCAAGTTATAATATGAAGTTATTTTAATCGATGTTCAAATTTTCATCCTTGGGAACACTAATTGTGAAGGAAATGTGTACAAAAATTTTTCCATTGGAAGTAAGGAAGCAAAATTACTTGACGTCCACCTTAATAATATGGGATAAGGGCGATGGAATGGATCGCAATCCTATGTCCTGACCTTTGACCACATTTCGTCCATTTTCAATTGGGTTCGACCTTAGGCGGTCTCCTACCACATAGTAAACTTTCATTGAAATCGAACCATATTTACGCAAGTTATGACGCATAAGGGCAATGGAATGATTTCGCTCCTACGTCGTGACCTTTGACCCCATTTGTCCCATTTTCAATACGGTTCGCCCCCAAGTGGTCCCCTACCACATACTAAAATTTCATCGAAATCGAACCATTTTCACGCCAGTTATCGTGCGGACGGACAAAGCTGGAGCATATACGCTTCTTCAACCTACGGTTGGAAAGCGTAAAAAAGAGGGCAATGAAATATTTTATACAATATTGCAATTTTGAGGTGTAAAGGTTCATGCAATTTGTAATGACAGAGATTTAAAAAAAAATTGACATAATCGCAATTACTCTTCAAGACTAGGTAACTTCCCTGAGAGTTTCGATACTGTTTCATTCACGGAAATTCAGTAAACCATGTGTGTTAAAGTATGAAGTAATGTAATTGTTTATTAGCACATTTATCACACACGTTATCTGTCAGTAAATAATTTGCTCATATGAGACTTAACATTTTCATGGTAAAAGAATAACAACTGCTTTTATTTTTCCTACAAACATTTTCAAAAATAAAACAGTGTTCATGTAGGTTTTATAAACAGTGTTCATGCAGGTTTTATGTTGAGAATACAGGTGATGTTGATTAACACGAGACAAAACAAAGTGATGCACTCGACATAGGGACTACATGTCCACAAAGGCCATAAGCATAAAAGGTTCTGAAAATGGCTCTGGTTATCGGCAGCGTTTTTGAGAGGACACACGGTAAGTTTGCCTCCCGCTCT
The DNA here is from genome assembly GCA_039090855.1 of Macrothele yani. NCBI lineage: Eukaryota > Metazoa > Arthropoda > Arachnida > Araneae > Macrothelidae > Macrothele > Macrothele yani. Next base: position 95,825,116 of record CM076992.1, on the reverse strand, counting down.
TAGCAGCACCATATCAGCGATTATTGGCTTTGATTGCAGCGCTCTTCAGCGCGACAGTAACACCATTAGCTGCTGATAGGGCGCAAAGAACGGTTTGGCCCAATTCAAATAAAAATATTTGTTGGGAAACATTTAAGAATGGCACTAGATTTAGTGTTTTAAATCGTGTAAACAAGATAATTTCGTTTTCATGATATCAAAATGTTTATAATCAACCCCGCATGATCGCGGGAAAATGAGCACCCACGTAGCGACAAGAAAATTAAAAATCTTTTCAGAAAAGCATCAGTCTTTCCTCGTCAACTTACCGTTTTGCTTACAGCACAGGAAGAACATCGAGCACAAAAGGTTTTCCCGGCGTTTCTAGTAAATTCAATATGAAATACCGAAATCCTAAATTACCATCTTACGGCTAGGCAAGTGTATTATCAATTTTAGTAAGGTCATTCCTCAATGTTTCTGGAAAGGGATATGAAATCCCACTACCCTATAATCAGGATAAGTAGAAAGGTATTTGTAGGCATGCGCTATCCGCTGCACCAAACATATCTGAACCATCATGAACCCTTTTTAAGAAGAAGACGATTCCGCACACGCTATATATTTCTTCGCAGCAGTCTCCGCCTTCCTCAGTTTGCATCGTGAGCAAATTGAGCTAGTTACAAACTTGCAATTTATCTCACCTATTTAACTTTCTATTTTTGTTCACTGTTCCTTATGCAAATTTTGGTTGCTTCTCGTTAAAATTCCGTATTTAACGGCATATCTGAATTCTCAAAAGTTTCTTCGACATGTGGCATCACTGGCAGCCAATCAGATCAAGACTCAGATTAGATAAATACGTCGTTTACGAGGTTCTTGGGCGTGTTCGGTATTAAGAATCTTCAACGCTAGACTTACTTTATTTCCTGCCTAAAATATACGACGTTACCTTGTTCTTCGTTAGTTATTCTGTGCGACGTTATACCTGGCTGTTAGTCAGAAACCTCTATAAGTGTTATTCTTTTCGTCTATTAGTTAATTTTTCATATTAGTTATGAATGGGTGCCTTCAAACTTCGTTGTGAAAATTCAGCGTTACTGTCTCAAGAGCCCAATAAAGACGTTAATATGAATACCTGATAGTGAGTGCTTTTTGGTTACATTCATCACTCTGAGTGTACTAAAATATTATACATACTTAGTCGTTTTTGGAGTAATAATGAGGTTTATGAGATCTTATGTACAGGGTGTCCATAATGTCTTGTTTGCCCCCCCTGTAATAAGAAATGTAAGTGAGCGATGTATCTGTTGTATGATGTATATGTTGAGTTATATGTTGAGGCATCCTTAAACATCCAGTGGATCCGTTTGGGCTCCGCCATTCTCGTGACAGAGAATAATTTTACGCCATGTTCTGTGAGCCATTTTCCGAAGCAGTTGCGGAGTGATACGAGAGAAAGCACGTCTCATTGCTTGTTTAAGTTCATCAGTGGTTTGGTAGCGCTGCTGTGCAACAACCTCCTTTATGAAACCCCAAAAGAGCATTTTCACACATTGAGAGATCTGGGCTTCGAGGTGGCCATTCAAGTGGAGCGGGCAGCACTGCCGAACCTCGGCCGATCCAACGATCCCGAAAGACCTCACTTAGGTCTTTAAAAAAAGCAGGTTAATTTCTTGAACATTTTTGTTACGCCTTATAATTGTTGTACAGTACAAACTGCAAAAACATAATTTACATGCTCATATTATATTAAATTTTTATATCAAAACAGTTAGTAATCCGCCACAGTGCAATAGTACTCAGCAAATATTATGTTCTTATAATTAAATAATAATTCCAGCTAATAATTATGACGTTATTAGCAATTATTACATCATTACAATTATTCAAATTAATAATTGCGTTACCATAGTTAAATAATTATTCCAATTAATAATAACGTTATTGTAATTAAATGATTATTCCAATTAATAATAACGTTATTGTAATTAAATGATTATTCCAATTAATAATAACGTTATTGTAATTAAATGATTATTCCAATTAATAATTATTACGTCACCACAATTAAGTAATTATTCCAAATAGTAATTATGTTGTCAATTAAATAATTATTCCAATTAATAAGCATTAAGTTATTATAATTAAATAATTATTCCAATTAATAAGTATTACGTTATTATAATTAAATAATTATTCCAATTAAGCATCAAGTTATTATAATTAAATAATTATTCCAATTAATAAGTATTAAGTTGTTATAATTAAATAATTCTACCCATTAAGTATCACGTTATTAGAATTAAATAATTACTCCAAGTAATAATTAATAAGTTATAATTAAATAATTATTCCAAGTAATAATTAATAAGTTATAATTAAATAATTATTCCAAGTAATAATTAACAAGTTATAATTAAATAATTATTTCCGTGTGTTAAACAAGGTGCCGGAACGCCGTTCCTAAAGAAAAAAAGAAAACCCCTGTGCACACACAAAATGCAAATGACTTCTTCGACGGGTATTTCTAATAGCACAATGAAAATACGCCTAGATTTGGCTAAAATTTCTTACATGTTTTTCCAACAGTCATTTTTTTTTTAACATCTTACATCATTCAGTGAATATTCAGTATGTCTGCATTTCGTTCAACAGTTGTGCGAGTTCATATTTGCATTCGGCAAATTCGCTGAATTGTCAACCTACCCACGCTCTGTAAAAATGAAATTCACGAGCAACTTTCCGCGACTCATTTTGTAAATTAACGAAGCATATTTTTGATGCAACCTCTTCCGTGTAATGACGGAAAGAAACCTGAATCTCACGGATGCTTCGTACGCCACGAAAAATGCTGCATGAACTTTCAGAAACCTTCCCGCAATTTCTTTCTTTTATTGACGGTAAAATGCCGTTTTTAAGATGTGTTAATGGAAAATTCTGAATTTTCAGAAACCTCTCTGCAACTCGTTTCGTATATTAACGGAAAAACTCCGTTCTCACTTTTTCCATATCCGTATGACGAGAGATTTCCAGTAAAAGGAGTGATTTGCGGGAATACTTGAGGTTGGATTAACTGTTAAATTTCAATCGTCTGTCGAAGGATCTGATTTTGAAGTTCTGTAGCGAGATCGGATATGCAAATTTTCAAGAAAAAAAAAAAAAAGTCACCTCGTTTTAAATTAAAGCAAAATGACGAAATTTAAAAACTCCGCTTTCTATGTACCGCAGTAAGAAAATAAAAATCCTTTTAAAATGTTCGAAATGCTTTCATCTCGTGGGTCAAATCATAATACATAATAAGTCAGTACATAAATTACTACGGATTCTCGTTTGGGAGTTTGAGAGCGCAGTAGCTCCTCCGCGTAACAGAAAATATAAAAAATATGCCAATGAAATGGCAATAACAAACCCTTTGGTGTACGTTTGCCTCTGCGTATTCAATAAATTATTTTGGTGGGCTCATTTTCTCATACTCAGACAGGCCCAATTGTTGTTTTAGTTTAATAAGTAGTACCTTTAAAACTGTTAATTTTGGAACTCTGATAATATAAACTGCGGCCTGTGAAGATAAAAACACCGTATGAATGACTTCTACTAGTATTACGAAAATGATGCTTAATTCTGGTACTTTCTAAGCTTGTGCCTACCGCCCATGTTAGTGAAAACTCTAGTTTTAGAAGATGTAAAATCAAGGAAGTTATGCGGATTATGGAATTTTGTTTTTAACAAGCAGTATTTTTTTAATCACAGTTGAAATGATTGAATTCAGAAAAGGGAAAAACTGATTTCAATACTTCGATTTCACTTTCATTATTTTTTAATACGTAGGTGCATTTATAATGTCAGAAGGTGAAATTCGTTGACCGGGCCCGAAATTTCGAATCGTAATGTAAGACGTAGTAGCGATGCTAATCTTATTAACCTGTTATTTTGATTTCATCGCAGTAATTGTTAGGAAGGGAGAGAGCCAGTGCCGTAAGACAAACACAACTTCTATACCTGACCGAGATTCTACCCGACTCGGACCAATGGTCAGAAGCCAGCGGACCACTGCGCCATCGGCGCAGGAAGTGCTAAGTCAACAGTTCAGCGAGTAAAAGGATTCAGGCATATCGAACGCCTGATAAAAGTGCTGAAGACGACGAAAGATTCGTGTTAGGTAGGACTGTCAAATCAAAATTTCAGCGATAGAAATTTTGATGGGAGATGTCCCCAAAGACCTTCAAAATGTTGAAATATCGTTGTACCATATGGAGCAAGACCTGGACGTTGGTCTTATACGGAGCAAGATCTGGACATTGGTCTTATACGGAGCAAGACCTGGGCATTTACGAGAACGACACGTATAATTAAAACGTTTGAACACATGGTGGCCGAAAAGAATGATGGAAATGAAATTGGTTGACAAAAACAAGGAATAGGTCTGGAAAAAGTAAGGGGTTGATTAAGTGAATTTTTACCAGCCCTGTTATTTCTATTATATATTAGAAAGATGAGGTTGGGGGAAAAAACTTAATATATAAACGCAAAATATTATAAAAATAAATCTTAATATATTATTATGCAAAAACATCATCATCATTGTCAACCATTATCAATCCACTGCTGAACGAAGGTCTCTCCAAGCCTCTTCCACAACGGTCTGTCTTGTGCCAGTTTCCTCCAGGTTACTCCCGCATACTTTCGAATTTCATCCACCCATCTTCCATGTGGACTTCTTCTGGGTCTTTTCCTGTCCCTTGGAATCCAATCTAAAATTTCGACTGTCCATCGATGGTCTGCCCTTCTGGCAGTATGTCCAGCCCATTGCCATTTCAGGGATTTAACTCTGATCATGATGTCTTCCATTCTTGTCATTTTTCTGATCCACGAGTTCCTCTTCTTATCTCTCCTGGTTACACCAAGCATGCACCTCTCCATGCTTCTTTGAGTTGTCGGCAGTCTTTGTATGTCTCTTTTAGTTAAGGTCCACGTCTCTGCACCATACGTAAGCCCTGGAAGGATGCATTGATTAAACACTTTTCTTTTAATACATAATGGCATATTGCGCTTGAAAACTATGATGTTTCTTCCAAAAGCTCTCCAGGCAAGTTTTATAAGCCAATTAATTTCTTCATTAATGTGACCCTCACTTGATATCTGCTGTCCAACATAAACGCACGCATCTGTTATCTCCAGCTTTTCTCCATCAATCGATAAATCTTCATTTCTTGTAAAAGCATTATACATAACTTTTGTGAAAGTTCATTTTTAATTCCACTTCCTTACTCTTGTCAGCAAGTTCCTGGATCATACTCTGCAGCTCTGATGGAGTAGTTGCAAAATGACTAAGTAATCAGCAAAACGAAGGTGAGTTAGATAATATCCATTAATCTTTTTCCTTTTGTTTTCCCAATTCAGTGATTGAAAGACCTTTTCCAATGTTACATTAAAGAGCTTGGGAGATATGGTGTCACCTTGTCTCACTACCTTTCCAACTTTTATGTGTGCTGTATTTTCAAACAGCCGAATCTTTGCACTTGCATTTTCATAAATGTTATTAATAATATTAATGCATGCATCTTCAACACCGCAGGATTTCAAAGCCATTGTAACTGCTGATGGTTTCACTGAATCAAAGGCCTTTTCATAATCGATAAAAGCCATGCAATATGGAAGTTCATATTACCTCGCTCTTTCAATTAGTTCTCTCAGTATGTGGATATGATCTATAGTGCTGTAGCCACTCTTGAATCCAGCTTGTTCTCTCATTTGAGCCATGTCCAGTGTTACCTTCAAGCGGTGTGAAAGAACTTTAGTGACGATTTTATAAACCACTGACAGGAGGCTGATAGGTCTGTAGTTCCTGAGATCCTCAATGTCACCTTTTTTATGTAGTAGGATCATTGTAGCGTTGTTCCAATCCTCAGTAATCTTCCCTTCATTAAGGCATAGAGTGAAAATTTGGGCGAGTACTGTTTCGATTTCTCCACTTGCTTCTTGTATGATGTCTACAGTAATTCCATCTTCTCCTGGAGCTTTTTCCTGCTTCATGTGTTTGACTGCATGTGCAACTTCTGCTGGGAGGACTGGAAGAACTCTGGTACTGGTACCTTTCATGATGTCTGGAGTACATGTATCATCCTTTTCATATAATTTGGAGTAGAAATCTTTCGCTCTTGTCAAAATTTCGCCTCTATTTCTTGTTACAGAAACATCTTCCTTTCTCAGTGCCATAATCTGTTTTCTTTCCTTACTGAGATGTCCCTTTGCTATCTTTAGGCTTTGGTTGTTTTCAATTGCTTTCCTCACTAGTTCACAGTTGAATTTCCTTACGTCTTCGGTGATACTTTTTCGTACTGTCTTGCATAGCTATGTAAAATATTTATAAAAAAATAAAACATCTAAAATATTTAAATTATGAAACACAAAAGAGTTTTCTTTGACTATGACTAAATATTTTGTTACAAAGCCCGAATTTAGAAAGTAAAATGGCTCAATCTGTTGTTAAAGTTAACTTTTCGACGCAGTTTGCACTTTGGTAAAAAGGAAAGAAGTCATTTTGGGGGCTGTTGGTAGATCGGCGTTGGTTGGGGTTCCGCGTGAGGCGAGGTGAAAGAGAGCAATAAGAGCATTTTGGCATTTTATGACCTCATGTCGTTAACGACGGTTGGAATTTATAATGTAGCAGAAAACGGTTTAAGTTGCCCCTAGTTAAAAGCCACGTTTTAGTGCTGCAGTTTGTAACACCAATTCAGCGTCGCGGCGTGAAAATTTGATAAAACGGTAATTAATTTTTATTTCATATTGTTTACTAATTTAAACAATATTTTCTAGTCCTAATAATACAGTATGTCAAATAAAGTTTCTCATAAAAATTTTCCTTTGAAAATTAGACACATCTTAGATTAACAAAGGTCATCATGTTGACATTGTGTTCATTTATGTTATAATAATATGCATTAAACCAGCTAATAATCTTGACAACGATATTTTTGTAGATTATAATATCTATCGGTTCTATTTGTAAGTTAAGACATGACTTTCATTTTACAAAGCCAACTTTTATGAGTAATTTTATTAGATATACCGTACAATACAATTGTTAACTTAGGATACGACAAAAAACACTCAATACGATTGTTAACTTATTTAAATAAATACTGCGGAATCGCCTTATAACTGGCCTAGGTCAGCTCTACCCGGTGATTGCACTGGACAGTTATAATATGGCCAGTCCGTCCTTCACGATGTCCCAGAAAAGGCAATGAATAAGAAGAAATGTCAGTAGACACATCCTGAGAGGATCTGTGGGAAGAGGAGGGGTAAAAAGAGCAGTCGGATGATCTCAAAACTGGTCTACCCTAAAGAAAAACAAGAAAACTCATAGCAGAACTTTTAATTTAAACAGGAAGCGTACATCAGAAATTTGGCAAACTAAGAAAGGAATTTCCGTCTCAGAAACAGTGATGATGGTTTTAGTCAGTAAATAGCATTAAGGTCATATGTACCAAAGCTAATATATTATTCATGTCATCTCTTACATAAAAGCAATTTAGTAACATGCGTGATCTGAAAATATCTTCATTATGCATCGCGCGTAATTCTTTTGAGGTCGATCTGTCATCAAATTTATTTTTCATACCTTCAGCTGCTCCACGCAAAAAGTAATCGAAGTTGGAGAATAAAAACTTTCGTTTATTAAGGGAAACTTTATCTTTGTTATGAGAATACAGAAATCTACCACGCACATGCCCTATTTTGTGTACGCGAGGTACTGATTTTACTATACCATGTGGTTCAATAGCATTAAAAAAATTTACACATTTTTGAAATTTAATATTGCACAAGTTTTAAGATATACACAGGAACTAAAAACCCGAAAATTTCGGTAAGGGCTTTTCTTATAACTAAGAGAGTTCCACACGCTCACACGGAGAGCCCTTATCCAGCTTTTACAATTCATAGCATGAGGAGAACTAGATTGCCACAAATGTATAAATGCCTGCGTGTTATCAGCACATCTTAGTTTCCGAGTATTTTCGAGGTAACTGCAAAACAAAATAGGTTTTCTCTGAGGACTGCCATTTCAAGAAATAAAAGTTGTTTTCCAGAGTGATACAGTTTCATATTAATATAAAGCAAGACTAGGAATACTCAGAAATCTCTTACTTGATGATGAATCCCGAACAGCTACTTCACTTAGCTACGGCAAAATTGTTCAATGTTATCTGGAATCCCTGGAAAGGAAATATTTTACAAAATTTTCAGAAAAAAAGATTTCCTCAATTAACTAAAACTAGAAAATATAATTCATTTTGTCAAAATTCAAATGCATCAATATCACGGTTTCAGTGAAACTCGAAAAATTTCTAATAATAGAAAAGAGTTCTTGCGGAAGCTTACTACATTTTTCTAAATAGATGCAAGAATCATATCTTATTTTCTAATTTCCTTTTACTATTTAGTGTCTAAATGAAGTCTCCACTCAATCACCCACAACAGAAAGAAAATCATATATAACCATTGAATGAACATGTAGACACATTACTGGAATAGCAAACTGTAGGTATAATTAATAGTCATACATAACTGAAAAAGCAAAATGTTTTTAAAAATACCGAAGCTCGTTTATTGGAAATTTCTGGTTCACAGGGATATACACTATACTGACAAAAGTCCCCGGACACCCCTTCAAAAGCAAATGAACGGGACGGCTGCGCTATTCAGATGCACGGTACAGCTGCAAACGGTATAGAAACAAGCCTGCAGCTGACTGAGATCATATCGCACTGTGAGGTTGAGTGAAAATGTCGCTGCGGGAGAGAACTAACTTTGAGAAAGGAAAAATTGTTGGGTGTTATATTAGTGGGTTGTCCAAAAGAGAAACCGAGAGGCGTTTAAACATACCCAAGTCAACTGTTTTGGATGTACTGAATAAGTGGAAGACATATGGCGTGCTTGAAACAGCAAAACGTACCGGCAGACCAAAGAAAATCAGTGATAGAGGACGTGGAAACCTCAGGAGAGTCGTTACACCTAATCGACGGAGTACTGCACAAGTCCTCAGTGTACAGGTGAGTAAAAATGCTGGAACCTCGGTATGTACACGTACCATTCGCAGAGAACTTCATTCCATGGGTTACCGTGGTCGTGCGGCTGCTCATAAGCCTTTCATCTCCACTCGGAATGCTACTAGTCGTTTAGCATGGAGTAAAGAACATTTATCGTAGACCGTAGATCAATGGAAACGGGTCCTATGGACTGATGAATCCAGATACACGATCCATTAGTCTGATGGCCGTGTGTGGGTATGGCGGTAGCCGGGGAACGCTATTTACCACAGTGTACTGTTCCTACGGTCAAGTTTGGAGCTGGCAGAGTTCTCGTGTGGGGGTGTTTTTCGTGGTATGGTCCTGGCCAATTGGTTTTCGTGGACAAACCTGTTAACCAGCACGTCTACCTCGATATTCTGGACAAATATGCCTTACCAACTCTGAGGCAATACTATGGAACCGAGCCTTGTTGGTACCAGCAGGATAATGCACCGAGCCATAAAGCAAGGACTGTTACGGCGTAGTTTGACTATAATTCCGTATCGTGTGTGGACTGGCTAGCATAGAGTCCTGATCTTAATCCCATAGAGCAGCCATGGGATGAATTAGAGCGCCGCATAAGAATTTTAGAACCAAGGCCTAATACTAAGCAACAGTTAGCGGCAGCATTATGTACTAAATGGAAGCGCATACCAATCGCTGTGTTCCAAAACCTTGTCGACAGCATGTCTCGAAGGGTTAGTGCATGCATTAAGGCTAAAGGTGGACCGACACCGTACTAATGTACGTCAATAAATGCTATGTAGTGTTTCTCTTCTAGGTGACCGTTGACTTATGTCAATATTGTGTATACTGCAGAACTAATTTATTAGGAATACCCAATAGCAATCTGATACGTGCCGTCCTTACTTACGTACGAACTATGACGTTGAGATGGCGTTATAAATAGCTCACTGCAAAGGATTCAGACATGTACGAAACGTAACTAGCGGCAATATGAGTGGACTGGTGATTAAAGCGACTTTGAAAGAGGCATGATAGTGTGCGCTAGGCGAGCAAGTGCGAGCATCTCGGAAACGGCAAACTTTCTCGGCTATACAAGAACAGCTGTACCCAGGTTTTACAACGACTGGTGCACAAGAGTAAAACACGCAATCAGCGGCCTTCCTATGGGTGGAAAAGACTAGTCGAAGTTCGAGGGCAACGGCGCCAGGAAAGGATTGTACGGTTAAACAGACGAGCACCACTGCGTCAAGTAACAGTGCAGTACAACAGCGGTATCAAGAGGAGAATTTTAGCATACATAATCCGCCGTACATTGGCAAGAATGGGCTATAACAGCAGACGCCTCCTTCGTGTACCACGTCTCAGCTAAAAATTGATAAATTCTTTAGCAGTCGGCACGGGAGTACCAAACCAGGACACTTGAGAACTAGAAAAAGGTCACCTGGTCCAATGAATGGCGTTTACAGTGAATATACTCCGACGAGCGGGCCACAATATGGTGTCAATAGCACGAATCGATGGATCGTAGCTGCCTAGGGTTAACTGTACAAGCTGGTGGAGGCGGATGCATTGTCTGGGGTCTAGTTTTATAACACGCATTGGGTTCCCTAACCATTCTGGAGAAACATTGGGATGACCATGAGATATTTTACAATCACTGCGGACTAAACACACCCGTACATGTGCATTGTGTTTCCTGATAGAGAGAGAGACTTCCAGAGAAGGATAATGCGGCATGTTACAAGGCTCGGATCGTCAAACTGTGGTTCCTGGAGAACAGTGACTTCAACAAGAGAACAACAGTGATTTCACAAGTGCTAAAATGGACCCCACAGTCCCCAGGTCTTAACCAAATTGAACACCTATGGGATGAAGTTGAGAGAGCCATTCCTAACAGAGATCCTCCTCCAACGAATATTCGGCAACTGACAGACCTCATAGCATCCGCTTGGCTGAACATAGAGCAATATCAGCACCTCGTTCAATCTATGCCACATTGAATTAAGGCTGTTTTGAAGGCCAATGGCTGTACAGCAAGTTACTAATAAGGTTTTCCTAATATTGTGTATCTCAGTGTTTTTGGCTAAAGTTCGCAGTAACACATTGCATGCATGTATAAGTAAGTTATGCTCGGGCCGTGGGGATGCCGACCTCCAATAAGTGGAAAGCCTGCTGAACCCTGCAGTTTTAACGATACCTTCGTAACTTCACCACAGCAACATTTAAATCCACAATACTTACTTCATTTCAGCAAAGTCGGTAGTTAATCCTTAATTTGTACGTAAATATTTGTTTACAACGACTTTATAGTGATTTAGCAAGTCCGAGCAGTAACCGAAATGTTCGACAATGCAGTAGTACCTAAGTGATCTTGGAAACTGGCGGGTCATTTCATTGGACACCGTAAGTTCTACTATCCTCGCCCAGGCCAGAATTTCTTTAACAGAAAAAGTCGCTGGTTCCACGGAAGAGATACCCTTATCCAATTTAACAACATGTGAGATACCCATAGGGCCGTCCACATAGCCTCGAACTAGTTTTCTTCAAATTCATCATAGCTTTAGGTGTTCTAAGTCTTTTCTTTCACCTGACACAGGAATTTTCTCGGTGATCAGATACAGGGACTTACACAGCACACTCCGGTACACACTGTAATTAATGGTGTCCAGCCACATGATTTAGCTCCTCGCCTTCCAGCTAGCACAGCTTTTCATACCCACCAGAATGTCTTCCACCTGTCACTACCACTGCAGAAAAAGCTGCAGCCCCGTGCCCCTTTTTTGAAAGACTTGCACAACTCCAGTATATGCAATTTTCTCTCGACAACCTTCTACCCACAAGTAGTTGAGCACTTCCTTCTTTATACGGAGCTTAACAACACGAATCTAAGGTTTCGAACATGAGAATTGTGGGGGACTTATATTTTTCTACACTTATCGCCCTATGTATCTCCGAAGAACGTTATAGCACTGAAAATCACAGTCATCAGTTTCCACTACCATTGCTTTAAGGAAAACAGTTTTCGGGGCTCCATCATATGGCCTCACTACGTCAAGCGTCAAACAAAGACCAAAAAATCAGCTTCACGCAGCTGCGCGAACAACCTTTCATACACTACGATAATATCAGTTATTTATATTTCTACGCTGTCCTGCATGCAGAGTATAATTCATCACCGACTGCTAACATTGCGCATCTAATTTGGGGGATGACAACAGTATGTTTATGCTGGTTTTTAAACTCAGTACTTCTCAAAAGGGACGTTACGATTCTCCGATCCCGTTCAGGGATAATTATTGTAAATATACCTTAATGTTCACATTTATTCGAAAAGTTTCTTTGTTTGAGCCATTTTCAAAAGTGTCCGTGAGGCAAGCAGGTTGGCGCTAAGCATCAACGGATAAAAAATTCGGGCAAGCAAGTAAAAAATGTTGAGTATTCAGATAATAATAGCGGTATAGGCTAATGTGTATTTCCTAATGTTTTGTGCCGCTGTTGACGGCAGATGCTTATTTATCATTTCTTGCGTGTGGGTGAATAGAAGAAACGTTGATAGACTTGATCCTCAAAGTAGGCCTAGCAAAAAAATTAACTGCTAAAGTTTGCTAGTCAAAGGGATTATCCATCTACCGGGGCTTTAGGGAGGTATAAAAAGTATTGTTTGGCGGTCGAATGTTTCTTACGTTTCGATCAGCGTTCGGAATCAAGCGTGTGCGCGTCGTCCCGAAGCCAAGATGGGGCAAACACACTCTCTCACTCATACGTTGATAGGGTAGATATAGACGAAAGGTATATATTTCCTGGCGCTTCGCAGCGGAGTTCGAGGGAGAACGATTGTGTTCGGGAACAGGAGTGGTCGAGGCCCGTGGTGTAAATATCGGGTGGGACTGCAGAGGATTATTAGCAGAAGTTTCTACATTCGCTGGCAGAACTGGAAGCACCGATGTCAAACTAATTGTGCATGAAGCGTCCATTAAACTGTATTTTTAAGTTTGCAAAAAGGAGTCTTGACTCGTACCGTGCAGGGGCGGCGACTTTGATTTTTACGGAGTGTTGCACATTATTTCGTAGAATAATTATTATCGATTATGTAAAATATGATATCATCATCGTCAACCATTATCAATCCACTGCTAAATGAAGGACTCCCCAAGTCTCTTCCACAACTCTCTGTCCTGAGCCACTCTTCAAAGTCACTCCTGCATCATACCTTCTAATTCCATCAATCTTCCCCGTGGCTTTCTAGGTCTTTTCCTGTATATACACTGCTGGCCACCCAAAATGCAACACCAAGAAGGACACGAGATAGGAAAGCCAGATTTACTAGACACATAACAACAGATACAAAGATGAAACGATTGAGCTTACAGGCCCGTGAGACTTGCGGAACACGCAGACATCAATAGTTCGTGTGGCCCCCATGGCTGGTAATGATAATGGCCGCTACACGCCGCGGCATCGAACGAAAGAGGCTTTGGATGTGGGCTTTGGGTATGTCGGTCCAGGCTGCTTCCAAACGTTGCCACGGTTCATCAGGCTTAGCTGTGGGTGGTGCCTGCCGGGACACTCGGTTGCCGATCAGCGACCAGACGTGTTCGATGGGCGACATACCAGGAGAACAGGTGGACCACGGTAGCAGTGACACCTGGTGGGCCCTGAAGAATTGTTGCACGATGCGGGCCACGTGCGGGTGCGCATAGTCCTGTCGAAATGTGGCCGCTGGCAGGTCCTGCAAGTAAGGGAGGACTACAGGCTCCAAAACGTCGGAGATGTAGCGGTGGCTGTTGAGTGTACCGGCGATGCGTACCAGAGGGGGCGGGTGTCATATCCAATTGCGCCATAAACCATAACGCCAGGCGACGGACCGGTATGGCGATGCCACAATGCAGGCGTCATACAGTCTCTCGCCGCGGTGCCGCCGCACGCGGATCGGATCATCGTGGTGTTGCAGGCAGAAGCGGGGTTCGTCGGAGAAGACAATGTCGTGCCATTTCGTAGTCCAGGTGCGGCGTTCAACGGCCCACTGCCACCGCACTCGCCGGTGGTGTAACGTCAATGGTAATCGGAGCAATGGGCGCCGTGCGACAAGTCCCCGCTCCTGCAGACGACGTTTTTTTTTGATTGGAGGTTTAACGACCACTGTGAGCAACTCAATGGGCTATAAGCAGTCGCCCGTCCCTAATTTAGGATCACTGGTTCCAGGGAAGGGAGAGAGCCAGTGCCGAAAGACAAACACAACACCCATGCCTCACCGGGATACGAACCCGGACCCCTTCGGACGAATGATCAGAGGCCATCGCTTAAACCACTGCGCCACCGGGGCGGCCTGCAGACGACGTCGAACGGTACGTGCTAACACAGGTTGTTACGCAACACACCCTAATTCCTGCGCTTACGTTCGTGATGTGGCGGTGAGAGCCGTCAATACAAGCCGCACAACATGCGGGTTCTCTCGTTCGGTGGTGTGCCGCGGCTGCGGCAATCGCTCACGTCGGTCCTTCCGTCCCTCCTGCGCCCACCAAATCTATACTCGCCTCACTGTGGATGGATGTCGTCACACACGGCCGGCGATGTCTCGGTACGATAAACCGCTGTCGCGATAAGACACTATTCGTCCTCTGTCCAAGTCCGAAACGTTCTGGAACGACCACCGTATTCTGCGACGAGGCATCAGGAAGCTACCCACACACAGGTCCGGCAGCACAACACACTTCTACTACTTACACTCCGCCTTCTGTGTACCCTTCTTACAGTGTTTCTCGGTGGCGTGCCTGGCGCACATGATTTGCATATGCCCTGCAATGCTAATCGTTTGCATGTCCTCTCAGGTGACGTATGCTGCGAATTTCAGGCTAATCGGATGCTTCCTTCTTGGTGTTGCATTTTGGGTGGCCAGCAGTGTATATACAGTAAGGGAAGAAATCAGATTATGGCACTGAGGAAAGAAGATGGTTCTGTAACAAGAAATAGAGGCGAAAGTCTGACAAGAGTGAAATATTTCTACTCCAAATTATATGAAAGAGATGATACATGTACTCCAGACATCATGAAAGGTACCAGTACCAGAGTGCCGCCCCGATGGCGCAGTGGTCTAAGCGTTGACCTCTGATCTGTCGTCCAAAAGGGGTCCCGGTTCGTTTCCCGGTGAGGCATGGATGTTGTGCTTGTGTTACGGCACCAGCTCTCTCCCTTCCTTGGAACCAGTGACCCTAAATTAGGAACGGACGATTGCTTATAGCCCATTGAGTTGCTCACGGTGGTCGTTAAACCTCCAATCCAGAAAATCCAAGTACCAGAGTTCTTCCAGTCCTCCCAGCAGAAGTTGCACATGCAATCAAGAACATGAAGCGGGGAAAAGCTCCAGGAGAAGATGGAATTACTGCAAACATCATACAAGAAGCAAGTGGAGAAATGGAAACAGTACTCGCCCAAAATTTCACACGATGCCTTAATGAAGGGAAGATTCTTGAGGATTGGAACAACGCTACAATGATCCTGCTACATACAAAAGGTAACATTGAGGATCTCAGGAACTACAGACCTATCAGCCTCCTGTCAGTGGTTTATAAAATCGTCACTAAAGTTCTTTCACACCGCTTGAAGGTAACACTGAACATGGCTCAACGGAAAGAACAAGCTGGATTCAGGAGTGGCTACAGCACTATAGATCATATCCACATACTGAGAGAACTAATTGAAAGAGCGAGGGAATATGCACCTCTATTATGCATGGCTTTTATCGATTATGAAAAGGCCTTTGATTCGGTGAAACCAACAGCAGTTACAATGGCTTTGAAATCCTGCGGTATTGAAGATGCATACATTAATATTATTAATAACATTTATGAAAATGCAAGTGCAAAGATTCGGATGTTTGAAAATACAACACACATAAAAATTGGTAAGGGAGTGAGATAAGGTGACAACACATCTCCCAGCTCTTTAATGCCACATTGGAAAATGTCTTTCAAACACTGAACTGGGAAAACAAAGGGATAAAGATTAGTGGAGATTATCTAACTCACCTTAGTTTTGCTGATGACGTAGTCATTTTTGCAACTACCCTATCAGAGCTGCAGAGTATAATCCAGGAACTTGCTGACAAGAGTAAAGAAGTGGGATTAAAAATGAACTTTAGAAGACAAAAGTGATGTACAATGGTTTTACAAGAAATGAAGATTTATCGATTGATGGAGAAAAGCTGGAGATAACAGATGCGTACGTTAATCGGCGCATAAAAGATGCCTGGAGAGCTTTTGGAAGAAACAGCTTAATTTTCAAGAGCAATATGCCATTATGTCTTAAAAGAAAAGCGTTTGATCAATGCAACCTTCCAGTTCTTACGTACGGTGCAGAGACGTGGACCTTACTTAAAAGAGACATACAAAGGCTGCAAACAACTCAAAGAAACATGGAGAAGTGCATGCTTGGTGTAACCACGAGAGATACGAAGAGGAACTCATGGATCAGAAAAACGAAAAGAGTGGAAGATATCATATTCAGAGTAAAATCCTTGAAATGGCAATGGGCTGAACATACTGCCAGAAGGACAGACCATCTATGGACAGCCACCTTCGTCCAGCAGTGGATTGATAATGGTTGACAATGATGATGATATATATATATATCATCATCATCATTGTCAACCATTATCAATCCACTGCTGGACGAAGGTCTCCCCAAGTTTCCACCACAACGGTCTGTCTTGTGCCAGTCTCCTACATGTCACTCCCGCATACTTTCGAATTTCATCCACCCATCTTCCATGTGGTCCTCTTCTGGGTCTTTTCCTGTCCCTTGGAATCCAATCTAAAATTTCGGCTGTCCATCGATGGTCTGTTCTTCTGGCAGTATGTCCAGCCCATTGCCATTTCAGGGATTTAACTCTGATCATGATGTCTTCCACTCTTGTCATTTTTCGGATCCACGTGTTACTCTTCTTATCTCTCCTGGTTACACCAAGCATGCACCTCTCCATGCTTTTTTGAGTTGTCTGCAGCCTTTGTATGTCTCTTTTAGCTAAGGTCCACGTCTCTGCACCATACGTAAGCACTGGAAGGATGCATTGATCAAACACTTTTCTTTTAAGACATAATGGCATATTGCTCTTGAAAATTATGCTGTTTCTTCCAAAAGCTCTCCAGGCAAGTTTTGTACGCCGATTAATTTCTTCACCAATGTGACCCTCACTTGATATCTGCTGTCCAAGATAAACGTACGTGTCTGTTATCTCCAGCTTTTCTCCATCAATCGATAAATCTTCATTTCTTGTAAAAGCATTGTACATCACTTTTGTCTTCTGAAAGTTCATTTTTATTCCCACTTCTTTACTCTTGTCAGCAAGTTCCTGGATCATACTCTGTAGCTCTGATGGGGTAGTTGCAAAAATGACTATGTCATCAGCAAAAGGAAGGTGGGTTAGATAATCTCCATTAATCTTTATCCCTTTGTTTTCCCAGTTCAGTGATTGAAAGACATTTTCCAATGTGGCATTAAAGAGCTTCGGAGATATGGTGTCACCTTGTCTCACTCCTTTTCCAATTTTTATGTGTGTTGTATTTTCAAACAGCCGAATCTTTGCACTTGCATTTTCATAGATGTTATGAATAATATTAATGTATGCATCTTCAATACCGCAGGATTTCAGAGCCATTGCAACTGCTGATGGTTTCACCGAATCAAAGGCTTTTTCATAATCGATAAAAGCCATGCACAATGGAAGCTCATATTCCCTCGCTCTTTCAATTAGTTCTCTCAGTACGTGGATATGATCTATTGTGCTGTAGCCACTCCTGAATCCAGCTTGTTCTCTCGGTTGAGCCATGTCCAGTGTCACCTTCAAGCGGTGTGAAAGAACTTTAGTGAAGATTTTATAAACTACTGATAGGAGGCTGATAGGTCTGTAGTTTCCGAGATCCTCAATGTCACCTTTCTTATGTAGCAGGATCATTGTAGCGGTGTTCCAATTCTCAGGAATCTTTCCTTCATTAAGGCATCGAGTGAAAATTTGGGCGAGTACTGTTTCGATTTCTCCACTTGCTTCTTGTATGATGTCTACAGTAATTCCATCTTCTCCTGGAGCTTTTCCCCGCTTCATGTTCTTGATTGCATGTGCAACTTCTGCTGGAAGGACTGGAGGAACTCTGGTACTGGTATCTTTCATGATGTCTGGAGTGCATGTATCATCCCTTTCATATAATTTGGAGTAGAAATCTTTCACTCTTGTCAAAATTTCGCCTCTATTTCTTGTTACAGAACCATCTTCTTTTCTCAGTGCCATAATCTGTTTTCTTCCCTTACTGAGATGTCCCTTTGCTATCTTTAGGCTTTGGTTGTTTTCAATTGCTTTCCTCACTAGTTCACAGTTGAATTTTCTTACGTCTTCAGTGATACTTTTTCGTACTGTCTTGCATAGCTCTATATATTCCACTTTGGAAGTCACATCTTCTTTAGTTGTCCTCATCTCTCTTCTTTTTTGCATCAACATTTTCGTTTTTCCTGATAATTTATTTACATGCAACTTGTTCTTAGACCCAGCTAATTTTGTTGCTGTTTCCATAAGAGCTTTGGTTACTTTTCTGTTAACTTCAGAGATGTCCACTTCTTCCGGTGTTAGGCCTTCTAAAGCAGAGAATCTGTTCTTCAGTTCCAATTTGAAGGTATTATGGTGTTTTTTAAGGTTGGTTATGTCAATAGATTTTGTTTGTCTTATGAGCTTGCCACGCTCAAGTTTAGTGTTGAGGTGCATCTTACATCTCACCAATCTATGGTCACTACCTGTGTTGAACTTGTTTAGCACACTGCAGTCTTCTATGACGAATTTTTTGTTACACATAATAAAATCAGTTTCATTTGTTATCCCATTTGGATGTCTCCATATCCATTTCCTGTGTGGCTTTTTCTTGAAAAAGGAGTTCAAGATGAAAAACCCTTCTGCCTCTGCAAACTCAACGAGAGTATTTCCACGCTGGTTTCTGTTGCCGTGACCGAATTTACCTACTGAAGTTTCATTCTGTTGCCGTTGCCCTATTTTTGCATTGAAATCTCCCATAATTATTTTCAAGTGCTGCTTACCTTTATTATTTAGATGACGAATTTCCTCATAAAATTCTTCAATTTCTTCTTCAGGATGACTTGTGATGGGTGCATAAGTTTGAATAATCTGAGCCTGGTATCTTTTCGAGAGTTGGATAACAAGTCGTGCAGCTCTGTCAGAGGAACTTTCAACTTCTACAACTTTATCCTTCAGTTTCTTGTTTATTATAAATCCAACACCACTAGTTCTGCCAGTATCTGTCCCACGATAGTAGAAGAGATGTCCATTTTTCAGTTCGATGAGATCTTCTCCTTTTCTCCTTACCTCACTTAGCCCCACTATGTCCCACTTGATCCTTTGTAGTTCCTCTTCCAATTCAAGAAGCCTTGAATCAGAAGATAGGGAGCGTCCATTGTACGTAGCCAAGGTCAGCATCAGATGGCAGCCTAGTGTAAAAAAGCAGGTAAAAATGTATCAGGAAAAAACACGTAAAAAATGTATTATGTTTTTCCGAGCTACGAAATACGCGCATTGATTTGAACATACGAAAGTATTTTTTATTTACGTGTCGTCTAATAACTTACGGTAAAGATCTTTGCATACACTCCGTTGTAAGAAAAATCTGAATTTCCTGTGGAAATACTAGAGTGATGAACGAATTTTCGGTATCTTTATATACACTGAAGAGCAATTGAATTAGAGATACCTGTCTAGAAACGTGGAGTACCACCATTCACCCTGATGTCGGCGGCGATTCGTCTCGGCATGGACTCGACAATACACCGGAAGCGTTGGGAAACCATACGGATCCACGACCCCTGAGCAAGCTCCAACAGTTCACGAAGATTTGATGGAGGGGGTCAGAGCCTCGAACATTCCTCTCGATGGCACCCCAGATGTGCTCGATGGGATTGAGGTCAGGTGACCTAGCTGGCCAAGGAAGCGAGGTCACGTCGGTGGACTGTTCATCCAACCATTCGGATACACTTCGGGAGCGATGGTACGGTGCATTGTCTTTGTTGCAGGATGAGGTCCCCTGTGGGATGTTGAAGGCGCACAAACGGGAGCAAATAGTCGTCCAGGATATCCCGGTAATGTTGACCTGTGAGGGACGATGTCACACGTATCAGGGGTCACATTTCAGTCCACGTAAACACTCCCCAGACGAGAATGCCACTCCCACCAGCTTGAACAGTATCCTGCTGGCAAGAAGGATCCATCGCTTCATGTGGTTTGCGCCGTACTCGTATCCTGCCACCCGCATGTACCAACGTGAATCTCGACTCATCAGTCAAGGCAACATTTTTCCACATGTCTAGGGTCCAGTGGCGATGTTCCCGCGCTCATGCTAATCTTTGCACCCTGTGATGTGCGGTCAGCAGCGGTACCCTCGTGGGACGACGGCTTCTGTACCCCATAGCGAGGAGATGGTTCTGGATGGTGTGGCTGCTTACACGTTTTTGTGCACCAGCGTTAAATTGCCGAGTGATTTCTTGCACTGTGGCCCGTCTATCAGCTGTTACAATGCGAGCTAGCCGACGATGACCACGCTCATCCACACGCTGTTGTCTACGGCAGTTGGCCCTTGCAGGGATGGTTTTACCGGATTCGATGTATTCACGGTGCACCCGTGACACAGTGGCTCGTGAAAATCCCAGTGCCTGCACGACTTCCGAGATGGAGTGACCCATTCGTCGGGCCCCGACAGTTTGCCCACGATCAAATGCGCTTAGATCCTTCGTCTTACCCATACTGCGTCCGACTCTTACTGATTCCCGTCGCAACACTCCTTATATTGTCGGATCGCTGCATACGTCATGTCGTTTCCGTTTACAGGGCCGCCCACAGCGCCACATTTCCATAACGCCAGGTGTCTCTAATTCAATTGCTCTTCAGTGTGTATATATATATAAATTAATTTGCAAAAGTAAAAGAAAAACAAATCACAAAAATAGAATAAAAACATAGCTAGTACAATGAGTAGCGCCAAAGGCAGCTATACTCATGTAGTAGCATATATAGAGTGAATTGTAGAAAAAAAGAATAGCAAGAAATAAATTCCATAAATAATACTAAATTAAACTCAATAATGGAAATTCAAAATTGAAAACCAAAAAAAATAAAAAAATAAAAAAAATGAAGAAACAGGTTGCCGTCATAGGAGAGCATCAACCTGCGGGAGTGGCCTTTCGAGTACCAACGGCCACTAGACCAAACGCCAAAACAGACACTGAAATTAAAAAAAACAAGAATATAAACACTGAAAAAATGATAAAAAAGGCTTACCGGCAGACCAAACCGGTCAACCCCATGAATGAAGATCAAACTGAACTGGACTAACGACCCACAAGAACCCAAATATATATGCTAATGTTAAAGTGGTCGCGGTCAGATAACATCCTAGCAAGCCAAAAGAATATGCAAAATGATGAAATGCAAAACTGTGTATGTAAATAGAAGTCTTCAACCACTAGGGACCCACTAAGTGGTACTTTATATATACATTTTTTTATGGTTGGAGGTTTAACGACCACCGTGAGCAACTCAAGGTGCTATAAGCAGTCGCTCGTCCTTAATTTAGGGTCACTGGTTCCAGGGAAGGGAGAGAGCCAGTGCCGTAAGACAAACACAATATCCATGCCTCACCGGGATTCGAATTCGGACCCCGTTCGGACGAATGATCAGAGGCCATCGCTTAGACCACTGCGCCAGCGAGGCGGCCTTTATATTGCCTACTTACTTAATATTGTAAGGTCCTAGATTAGTAAAGCGTGTCAATGTGCAATTTGAAAATCTTTGAATCCGAATTAAAATTCGAAATTAAGTTTTTTAAATAATGCTTTAAAAAATTACCAGGAAAGTTGTTAGAATGCAGTTTAGATAGAAGTGTTTTAAGATTTTTTACAAGCAAAAAGTGTGTGGAACATATGTTTGCTGTTCTATGAAACTGAGAAAGGAGTAGATTACGATGTACTTCTTTGGAAATACTGGAGGACCAATGAAGGTAGTAAATGATATCGAAATCAAAAGCATTTCTTTTATCATCAAGAGTTACTACGTTTCGTTTACTGCACGAAGCAACGAACCTTCTATCCGCCGCCCCGGTGGTGGAGTGGTCTAAGGCGCTGGCCTCTGATCATTCGTCCGTAAGGGGTCCAGGTTCGAATCCCGGTCTGGCATGGATGTTGTGTTTGTCTTACGGCACTGGCTCTCTCGCTTCCCTGGAACCAGTGACCCTAAATTAGGGACGGGCGACTGCTTATAGCCCATTCAGTTGCTCACGGTGGTCGTTAAACCTCCAATAATAAAAAAAGAACCTTCTATCCACGAAAATATTGCACAAGGGAATTAAGTTTCGCGGAAAAACTTCAGCGAGTCTTATTGAAAATACAAAAAACAATGTAACAGCAAATGGTTGCACTGCTCCGTGGGACTCAAACGGTGCTCAATTTTGGTAGCACACATTGAAAGTTAACGTGCTCGGCTAGTTATCGAGAGTTCCGTGATTCAATTCCACGGCGGCGGTTGAAAAAAACAATTTTTCGGTTGCTATGTGTTTCTGGAACGTGGAAAGAGCGATGTACACTGACGAAAAAAAAATCCCAACACCACGAAAAAATAGTTGTAGAGGAATGAAATGGCGGCAATACATTTGTATAGAAAACATATTTAATCGATTAAGGTTTCAAGATCACAGCTTATTGTAAGCGCGAGAAGAGCTATTTTAAATGTGAAATGCTGGTACATTAATAACCGGTGTAACCGCCAGAATGTTGAATGCAAGCACGCAAACGTTCATGCATTGTGTCGTACAGGTGCTGGATGTCAGTTTGTGGGATGGAGTTCCATGCCTGTTGTACTTGGTCGGTCAATACAGGGACGGTTAATGCTGGTTGGGAGTGACGCTGGAGTTGTCGTCCAATGATGTCCCAAACGTGTTCGATTGGTGAAAGATCTGGTGATCTAGCAGGCCACGGCAACATGTCGACACTCTGTAGAACATGTTGGGTTACAACAGCGGTATGCGCGCGAGCGTTATCCTGTTGCAAAACACCCCCTGGAATGCTGTTCATGAATGGCAGCACAACAGGTTGAATCACCAGACCGACGTACAACTGTGCCGTCAGGGTGCGTGGGATAACCACGAGAGTGCTCCTGCTGTCATAGGAAATTGCTCCCTAGACCATAACTCCAGGTGTAGGTCCAGTGTGTCTCGGCCGCAGACAGGTTGGTTGCAGGCGCTCACCTGGCCTCCTTCTAACCAACACGGCCATCACTGGCACCCAGGCAGAACCGGCTTTCATCAGAAAACACAACAGATCTCCACTCCGTCCTCCAATGAGCTCTAGCTTGACACCACTGACGTCGCAAACGGCAGTGGTTTGGAGTAAGTGGAACGCACGCTACAGGGCGTCTGGCTCGGCGCTGTCCTTCAAGTAACCGATTTGTAACAGTTCGTTGTGTCACTGTGGTAGCACTGCAGCTCGAATTGCTGCCGCAGACGCGGTACGATGCGCCACGGCCATACGCCGTACACGGCGGTCTTCCCTCTCAGTAGTGCCACGGTCTTCTTGAGGCAGTACCTTCCCTTGACCACCGCTGCCAACAATCATGCACAGTGGCTACATTCCTGCCAAGTCGTTTTGCAATATTGCGGAAAGAAAATCCACCTTCTCGTAGCCCTATTACACGACCTCGTTCAAACTCCGTGAGCTGTTGATAATGGCTTCTTCGTCTTCTTAAAGGCATTCTTGACTAACATCAACACACTACGTCGAATCTCAACGATAACTAACGCTCAGGAACGTCACAGCGCGTATTTACAGCAAACCTGCTTTGCATGTTCCGAGGGGCGCTACTTGCGCCACACGTATGCGCCGAGCGCGAAATTTGCATAGACGTCATCTTACAGATGTACTCTCACCGCCTACGAACTGTCGTTTATCTAACACAACTCCTTCTTGGTGTTGGGATTTTTTTCTGTCAGTGTATTTATTTATTTACTGACGCCACGTATTTGGAGGATTTTCACCTTGGATCTCGCCCTTTGGATTTAACTGCTATAATATATATATATAGCCACTGCCGTTAATGCCCACTAGATGGAGACGTCTCAGTGGCTGAGCCCATCTTACGGACTTATGATGTCAGAAGCTGACTTAAAAATACACATAGCACCGTGGATTGTTGGCCACCGTGGAGTAAAGTTAACGCGCTCGGCAAGTTATCGAGGGTTCCGTGGTTCAATTCCACGGCGGCGGCTGAAAAACAATTTTTCGGTTGCTATGTGTTTCTGGAACGTGGAAAGAGCGATGTATTTATTTATTTACTGACGCCACGTATTTGGAAGATTTTCACCTTGAAAGTTCCGCTGTTAACGTTTGAAACCACAGGGAAATTAGAACATGACCTGCAACGCCGTCGGGGAAGCGCGTTTACCACAGCTGCTTTAAGGTCGTCGAATGTGCCCACGAGAAACAGCACACCCGAGGATTCTAGCGCAAATGCGATATGCTTACTGAACGAACCTTCTCTTCTAACATTATGTGGGGAAATTAATTTGAACCACCACTCGAAGCCTTAGGACGAACTCTGGCGAGATTTATTAGAAATAAATCCGTAATTGCGACCGGGGAGATCTTGAACCACTGCTGCTTTAAGGTCGTCCTGATGTGCGCACGTGAAACAGCATACCCGAGAATTCTAGCGCGAATGCGATATGCTTATTGAACGAACTATCTCTTGTTAACGAAAACATTATGTGAGGAAATTAATTTCAACCACCACTCGAAGCCTTAGGACGAACTCTGGCAAATTTTATTAGAAATAAATCCGTAACTGCGACTCTGTGTGCGTGTGCGCCGCACACCTAGCACACCCCAAATATTCGCCCCTGATATATACACAGTCGAGTCACATTATTGTGACCACCTCCTACTTTTGACGTCAAAAGCGCGTAGCTAATGAAAGATGGCAGGTGCCATGAGCTGGCTTAGAGGCTATATAAGGTGTGCTGTCGGAAATCTGAAAACATATCATTTGTTGCTTTAATGGATAGAAGGAGCGATTGATCAGATTTGCAAAAAAAGGGTTGATTATCTGCTTTCGGGTCAAAGGAGGCAGTATTTCTGAAACAGCGCAGTTTGTGAACTGTTCGCGTGCCGCTGTGGTTAAAGTGTATCGTGATTGGAGAAACTGCACCACTGCGAATAAGCGACGTGGATACTGCGGTGCACCACGTGCCATTGATGTGAGAGGTGAACGTCGGCTTCGAAGGTGCGTGAGAGCCGATCGACACGCTACAGTTGACCAACTTACTGGCCGAATGAACTAGGTGGCTACCGGAAGTGTGTCTGCTGCCCCGGTGGCACAGTGGTCTAAGCGTTGGCTTATGATCATTCGTCCGTGAAGAGACCAGGATTCGGCATGAATGTTGTGTTTGTCTTACGGCACCGGCTCTTTCCCTTCCCTGGAACCAGTGGGCGTAAATAAGGGACGGGCGACTGCTTATAGCCCACTGAGATGCTCACGGTGGTCGTTAAACCTTCAATAAAAAAAAGTGTCTAATATGACAGTTGAGCGAACTCTGCTGCGTATGGGGCTCCGATGCAGATGGATGGTCACTGCACCTATGCTAACGAAGGTGCATCGGCAGAAAAGGCTTACATTTGGACGGCAGTATCGGAATTGGAGCACCGCTGATTGTCAAAGAATTGCCTTCTCCGATGAGTCACGCTTTCTGCTTCATCGAACGAATGGACATTGGGGTGTAAAGCGAGAAACATCGGAGAATAAACACTCTTCAACCATTGCTGGAAGAACACAAGCTGGTGGGGGCAGCGTTATGGTCTGGGGAATGTTTTCATGGCATTTCTGGGTTCACTCATACCTGTGGAAGGCATTATGGACCGAATTGGTTATGAATCCATCCTTGCAGACCACGTACACCCATACAGGCTGATTGTCTTCCCTGGGGCGGATGGGATCTTCCAGCACGAGAATGCAATGTGTCACACAGCTAGAAATGTCCGAGAGTGGTTGGAAGAGCACGATGAAGACTTCAAAGTACTTCCCTGGACCCCTAATTCCCCAGACTTAAACCCTATTGAGCATCTGTGGGACCACGTCGACCGAAGCAAAAAAAATTTTTTTGACTCATACCAAGTACAACATAGAAAAAGTTATGTATCTACCGGTGTGAGTAAAAAGAGAAAAAAATAAAAAATAAAATAAAACAACTGAATGTAGAAAGTGTCGAGAATACTGAGCCTTGGCTTTATCAAGGACCAGCAAAAACTCTGAGAAATAAGCAGTCCAAGAAAATACCAAAACTCAAGTATAAACTACATTCAGTTGTTTTATTTTACTTTTTATTTTTTTCTCTTTTTACTCACACCGGTAGATACATAACTTTTTCTATGTTGTACTTGGTATGAGTCAAAAAAATTTTTTTTGCTTCGGTCTCTTCTTAATAGAATGTGAATTCTGAATTTTCATAACTGCTGCGTTGCGCGTTTTGATCTTCAGGTTATTTTGCAACTTTCGTTTTAAATTCAAAAGTTTTTCCTTTGTTTTCAGCTTTGCTCTTCAGTATATATATATATATATATATATATATATATATATATATATATATATATATATGTATGCAGAGGACAAAAAGTATTTGCACACATATATTACTTTTCATACATAAACGTGGAAACCCATTGTGACGAAATATTTTTAACCATTGGATTACTTTTACAATAAACACACACACGTTTCTGTTTTTACTAATCAGAAGAAATATACGAGGGTCGCACCGGAAGTAATGCAAAAGTACGCATAACTTCTTCATTGACTAACAGAGGTCGTTCAAATGCCCCCCTCCCTCCCCTCTACAATTTTCCTGTGTTTGCAGCTCGCAGAGAATTTGTTGAGCTGTATTTTATAAACCTTAAAATCCTGTTGTTGAGTTGTAGATTGTAAACATTTTCTATAAGGAATTACATAAATATCCCAATTAAGAAAATACGTAATTACGGAAACATTCTGAGTCAGATCACCAATCTCTGGAGACGTGTCCGCGTAGCAGCCAAGAATGTAATTTTTATACGGCTCCTTAAAATTTTTATGGCCAGTTCTCCGCTTTGGTTTTGGCTGGCACGAAAATGATGGAAATGTCTACACTTATTGAAAATGAAATATTTTAAAAAATGTTTGGTGAACAATAGTTGCTCAAGTATTAGGAAATATAGCGACACGGTATTTGTTTATTCAGAACGACTTTATGGCACTGAAATTGCAATGCGGCCAGTTCTCCCTGGAAACTGATTTATCGCGGTGTTTTTTACGACTTTTTTCGTCGATAAATTCTGTAAACTTCAAATAAGCACATTTTCCGCTAATTGTTTTTCTATTCTAGAAAATAAATTGCATGTAAATACGAAATGGCAATAGAAATTGCTGCATACGATTAATTTAACTTTGCTTCATATTTAATAGATTTCCTGTTTATTCAATTACAACTGGAACTCGAACGTATAAAGTATTCTGCTTAACAAATAGGAAAATAATTTTTTTTTTCATGAAGCACAATGCACAAGTTAAAATAATTATAAAGGATCTCTAGTTTTCTCCTGTGAAAGAGCAAACGTGTGTCCGCGAACGGGAGCCTTTGTCATAAATTTGTCCATCAAGTAATCTAAATCCAGACAATCAGTGGCTTCGGAGTGTGCGTGAAGCAAAGTTAGAGAATTCAACCTCTGTTGCGATACAGTTGAGCGCAAATATGTTTTCAATTTCCTTAGAACTGAAAATGAGCGTTCGGCAGTGCATGATGAGATGGGAATAATAAACATTGTTTGCACTAATATCGAAAATTCCGGCACCATGGTTTTTATAGAAATATTGCTCTTCAAAAAAGCCACAACGTTTTTCAGTTTGGTTACAGCAGCGATTTTAATTTTTACAATCTCGAGTTCTGTGTAAAAGTAGCCTTTCGCCATCTCCTTCCAAATCGTATCCGTAATGAAATCCTGTATGCTACATATTTCTTTTCAGACTACGAAATTTTCAATCTTATTGAGAACACTCATGGTGCTAGAATCGAATCTTATTCTTAAGGAAGTAAGCACCTCGTCTAACACTAAAATAATATTGAGATCAATAATATTCACATGGGTCTTTGAATTGATGGGCTTTTGAGCATGTATCCCGCTTCTGGGGAATTTTCCTCTTGCGTGGAAGCGTTGGCTTGTATAAATTTAATTTGTGAGCTTCTTCCACCGAAGAATTCCACATTTTTTCAAATCCTGAGTTTCGAAAAGAAGACAAGCCATCTATCTACTGTTAAATCAACCTTTTCGTGGGAATCGATTATACACAAATTCGATTTCTGCAGTTCAGCATTCAAAATTTCCGCTCTTTTAAAAATAATGATTGTCACTTTAAGAAAATAAAAACAAAATCAGAAGTCTGAAGTTTTTTTAAGAAGCCTGATTCTAAAAGAAGCGATTTGACATGCATACACCATCTTGTCGGGCAAAAAGGCGATAAAGCAGAAGAATCATCAGCTTGAAGACTTTTAAAGAACACAACCCGTTTTGGCGAGCCTCTCACAAAAGATATGTCTTTTAACACACCAATAAAGTTACGGAGACACACAAAGTTGTTCATAGCATCTTGAACGCATAGGTTAAGACGATGAGCCGCACAATGAACAAACAAGGATCGAGGTTCAGCTTCTCTTACACGAGACTACAGTCCCATAAGTTGGCCACTTAGGTTGCTTGCCCCGTTGTAACATTGCCCACGCAGTTTGTTTACATCCAGGGCGAAACTGAGGAGAACATCTTTCACGATATTTTACAAAGTTTTGGATTTTGTTTTGCTGGTTTCGTAAAAACTTCAGTTTCTTCGGAAACAAACCGAATCGATATAGAGACTTGTTCGTGAATAGCCACATCGCACGCTTCGTCGAGTATGATGGCGAAGAACTCAGCAACTCTTATTTCATCAAGGTACTTTGGCACCACTGCTTCTGCAATTAAATTATCTCATTTACAGCGTCATGATGAAGCCATTTTCTTTTCAATCAGCTATCAAGTTCCGAGCTATCTTTAGCTCTCATCGGCAGTAATTGTTTTAAATTAGAATTACCATCATTTTCATGTCCTCTCGAAGTCAAGTCCTGCCGACTGAGAAATTTAATAGTGCTGAATTTTGTTTTCAGAGCAATGCGTGCTTCTTGCATTTAATTCTGCTTTGCGCTAGAAATAATACATACAACGTTGCACTTCTGTGATAGTCACCGTTTTCGTGTTTTCAAAAAGCATCCTTGACGCGCGCCCACGCTTGAAAGCCGTGATACACAAAAGCTTCGCGAGACCACTGTGAGTTGCTGACCTTAGGCGAAGATAAACTTTTTTCATGTGCTTCGGTGCAGATGTGGTAAATAGCTCTTCCATCAGCATTTAGTCTTAGCCAAGGGAATTGCATTTTCCAATTTTCCACTACACTCGAAATTTACGTCCTGAAGCGCTGGGAACTGTATCCGTTCTGCACCCAGCTTTATCTTGCGGGCATGGGTCAGTTTTATTTTGAGTTGATGGACAAGAGTGAATTTCACGCACTTCACTTTTTTCAACTGCTTTGATTTCGCACTCATTGCAATTTTCATCATTTTCGTTGTTTCCTCTCCACTTTTTCACAAAAGAAAATAATGTTGGTTGCCGCCTTTTAGAGCTCATCGCAAAATAAGTCTATTTTGTTTAACACTTTAGTAATAGTAGAACTCAAAACATATTATTACTTGGCGATATTTGAATGCCCCGCTTTTAAATCAGTGTCGATTTCATTGACTATTGAGTGTGAGTGATTGAAACAGTTCTTTTTCGTTTTCAGACACGCATTCACATTGTCCCTTGGGTCTTTTTTACTTTGGAGATCTAGCTCATCAGACAAGGTCTTATTCCACGAATCTGTTGTTTTTCAATAGCACATTTTCCATGTCGTAATGCCTGAAGTCGAGGGGACGGAAAGTAATAAGGGCTTTTGCCGTAACGCATGAAGCAAAAGACCCAGGAAAACTCTAAAGAACCTTTACCGCGATTGGCAATCTTTGCGGGTACGCTACGCGGGTGTGCGTGGGAGGAGGGGGAATCAATTTGACCTTTTTTGAAAAGTGGTTTTTAGTATATTTTCCCATGCTGACCAGCAGATGACGATCCCAAACAGAAGTCCATCTTCTTAGCCCCCAAGAAATTCTCTCCCAGGCGAAGTCTAGGTGTAAAGTAAAATAAGGAACCATAGAACCACACGTTGCAAACATGGCTGTAAACATCAGAGGAACACAAATTAGATGGAGTGCAATTAGGAAATTGATTTACTTACAGAAAGCGGGTTACTTTGGCGTTGAAAGATCCTAGAGGGCGGCATTTGGTTTTAATGTGACTTTCATTTGAGTTCAGAAATTTCTTGTTTTCTTTGCGCCAGAAAGAAGTCACCCCCCCTCCGTTTGGCCTGCATACCGAAAGAAGTCACCTCACTTGAGAGTTGTATTCTTGGATCAGGGGTATTTGAGTTAGCGAACGACGCATCACTTGGAAATTGAAATACCCTAGTTAACCCTCTAAAACAGAACACCTACTAGGCTTAATATATTTTATTTTTCATTTTCTGAAAGTAAAGATTGGGCAAAGCACACACACACATTTCTATCTTTTCTCGTGATAATAATATTTATTACACGATAAATGAATTTGGAGTGGTGCATTGCAACACACAAATTTTCTGGAGTGGTGCTAACACACACCACTCGCAATACAATAGTCGCCGCCCGTGTTACCGTGTATGGACTTCTTTGATGAGACAGGTTAAGTTCTTCAGATATATTAAAAAAAATAGGTAAACCAACGGCATCCTGTCACTAAAGGAACGAACCGAATAAAAATGATGACTCTCGCTGTATTCCAAGGCTAATTCAGACTCACGGAAAGTGACGGAAAGGAGTTAGGTGATGGAAAGGAGTTAGGGTCGTTACAAGACGAGTGATCTTAACTCAGTGAATAAAACGAAATTAAAAGGAATGCTTTCCGATTTGTGTTCTTCCCTTCCTTTTGTTTTCTTTTTTAAAAGTGTGTTTCTCTAAGGCGGTGGAGAAATTGCTGAAACCTCGATACTACAAATTAATATATGCAGACAACAAATCCAAATGTTGGATGGAGAATATTTACATAATTTGCACATAGTTGGGTATTGCCGGGCTTAATGTAGTATATCTCTAAACAGTCTTGATACGGTGTTTGTCCGTCTGTAGTAGTGTATATCAGGTTGCATATAGGATTACGTACCGCTTAAGTTCGAATTTTAAATTGTACGATATCGTTTTATATCTCTGATTTTACCATCCTGTACCACAGGCATTGTCCTCACACATTCTTTATTTTGAGTTATTGCAAATGCATTTCATCTAGGAAAAGTTTGAGAAAAGCCGAGAAACTAGGTTATTATTTATTAGTTTCATGCTAGTATCATGGAATTTTGTTATGCCAGAACAACGAAGTTTCTTGTACAATTTTCTACGATTACTAAATAATTGTTGGAATTCTTTCGGTGAAATTCTATATATCCGATTGAAAAAATTATTTTTTCCATTCGATGCCATTTATAACGAAGACTATTTTGGGCACAGTTCCTTTTTTAAGTAATGCATAGATTTTCCGATAGGGGTGTAAAGGTAAATTGCGTTTCCCCCGATATCTCTGCTTTTAAATGTCCGATTTGAAAAATTATTCCTGCATCGGAAACAGTTCCTCATGGGAAATGTTTTGCATATAATTTCTGATTTTTGATAAATAATGGTTTGGCCACCAGGGGACGTAAGTGCTTATTTCTGCTTCTGATGTATTTGTAGCAAAATCTAAGCTTCTGAAAACTCGATTGAAAAAATTATTTCGTGGACTGATACAGCTCACCTCAAAAAACCTTTTGAGAATACTTCCGGCTTAAAATAGCGCATAGTTTTGCCGCTACGGGGCGCAGATATATATCTTATTTTTGTCGATATCTCTGCTTCTAAAAGACCGATTTGAAAAATTATTTTCTTGTTGGAGAGAGTTTAAGCTGCGAAACGTTTCTCATATAATAATTTAATATTTTTTAGCGCACAATGTGCCACTAGAGGGCGTAAGTTCACATTTCCGTTTACTGCAATATCTGCGGGACTAAAAACCCGACTAAAAATCCTTTTTCAGTCAGGTACTACTAACTATGAAAATTCCTTAAGTATACTTTCTTCCCAAAATAATGCACAATTTCGCCGCTGGGGGGGGGGCTAATGTTTAATATGTTTTTCGCAATGTCTCTGCTTCTACATGTGTCATTTAAAACTTTCGACACCGGATGCCATTTACCTTGTAGAACACTTTAGGTTAGTATTTAAGGAGTTTTATAGTTCACAGTTTTGTTGCTAGGTGGTGTTTTCGTACTTCTGCTTGCAGCTGTATCTCCGCTTTTAAAAACTCTATTTATTTTTTTTTTATTGGAGGTTTAACGACCACCGTGAGCAACTGAATGGGCTATAAGCAGTCGCCCGTCCCTAATTTAGGGTCACTGGTTCCAGGGAAGGGAGAGAGCCAGTGCCGTAAGACAAACACAACATCCATGCCTCACCGGGATTCGAACCCGGACCCCGTTCGGACGAATGATCAGAGGCCATCGCTTGACCACTGCGCCACCAGGGCGGCAAAAACTCTATTGAGAAATTTCTTTTTTACTGTATGCCGTTCGCTACAATAGAGATATGGAGCATTATCCTCTTTAAATAATGCAGATTTCCTGCTAGGGGAAGTAAAGGTTAAAACTTTCTCGCTACCTCTGCTTCTGGGAGAAGTATGTGAAAAGTTTTCTTTCCTTAGCATATAGCTTTTCCAATGAAGGATATTTGTCGCGTATTTTCAACTTTCCCATAATGCAAAATTCCTCCGCTAGAAGGCGTAGAATTATATCATGTTTCTTTCTATATTGCTTCTTTAAACTATTCGATTTGGAAATCTCTTTGTCTCAGATATTCATTCCTTTACAATGAGAAATGTTTTGTGCGCCATTTGTTAATTTTCGTAACATACTTTTTAGACGCTGTTGTTACTTAGTAGCTGTTTCTATTTCTGGATGTTTTATCGATTGTAGAAATCCCGTTGATTTTTTTTTTCTAACCGGTTGTATTGACTTTGAATAACTTTCATAAATTTAATTCGAGTCAGAAAGTGTTTAAAAGACGTGCTCATTACAACTGAAAATTCGGTGTCATCTTTCTTGTTTTTTTTTTGCATCATCAAGAACGTTTTTTTTTTTTTTTGGTGTTGGAACTTGGACTTAGTCGCAAACCTAGCGATTGTTTGTTTATAGTGCGTGACGTCATAACCACAGAACGCTGGCAATTGTTTTTCTTGAAGTGACTTCAGCAGAAGCAGACAAACTTCAAGCATTAAACAGGTATTTTTCATTTGAAATTTATTCAATTTAATTTTTTAAAATGCCCCGTTAATATCGGCGGAAGACTCGTTCTAATTTCTTGCATTTGGTTAGCGGAAAATATAAAATCTTAATTTACTATCAGAGTGATAAGAAATCCCAAGACCCATAAAAATCAAGCCCTCACAGTTATATCTCCGTCAATATCCTTATTCCCAGGTTTTCTCAGCAACTGTGATATTTACTTTTCTATATTTTATCTCTATGAAGAAATGTTGAATTTAACTGTAGTATATCGCAAGCAGTATAACTTCGTTTTAGCAACATGAGGTCAACCATTCATTTAAAAAAACATATTTGGCAACGGAGGCAATTTAGCAGAAGGCAATGTTGTTCCAGTGTCCCCCAGGACTAATGTCCGGCGCTTTGCGTGACGTCACGGCAGTGGTAAACTTTGAACACCCAAGGTCCCGACCAAGAGACGAGGAAGGAACGATGGCCGCTCTCTTCTAGTTTCCATCAGACAAAGAAAACAAAAATCAAGGACAAAACAATACTAAAGGAAAACGATCGATTTGGATTAAATTTACAGAAAGTATCGCACTCTGAATAATAATGCCATCTCCGAAAAGCTGACAACTAATCAGTATGAAAACCATAAAGCCCCTCCCCTCCTAAAATAAAAAAAAAAGACAAAGAAAAAAACGGAGTTTATCAGGCCGTCCACAGTGTTGTGATGACCTCACGAAAGGATGGAGTCACAGGAAAGACTGATAAATTTGGTTGTAGGAAGAAGTCGGAGGAATAGAAGGAAGTTCTGACTTCCGTTATTAGCTCTGGGACGCAGATGTGTAACGAGGGAGGAGGACGATTGAATTTGGGGCAGCTGGCAAGGAATGGTACGTAGCTTGACTTCTCATGTGTACACATCTGATGCCGCCGCATTCACTCAATAAATGAATCGAAACCAACACGCTACTTATCAGAAGGTTCAGGCTTTGCTATATATGTAAGGGGGAAAAACAACTAGCAATCAAAGAAACGAGCTCGTTTAAGATGTATTACCACATTCTTTTCCAGTAAATACAGTTTGAAAACAGTTCAAATGACCACATGTACTATTTTCTGGGCTTTTCCTCATTATAATTACATCATTTTCATTTCATTCTGTTTGCTTCACATTCCTCTTAAGTTCAACATTACTGATTCTTTTTGCTCGATTTGAAAGTCGAATAGATTTTTCTCATTTATTTAGCACGTCAGACATAGCTAACTTGTTTTGATTTCATGAACGATTTATTTTTAAACCAGCACTATGTTTTATTTTTTATTTCAGTATCCACTAAGGAATTACCTGAACAGTGACTCAATGCTAGTCCAACGTAATGTAAGGCGAGATTCTTTGGCTGAATTTAAGCATTTTTAACTAATCTCCAACTAAGCATTTTAAACTAATCTCCAACTAAGCATTTTTAACTAATCTCCAACTAAGCATTTTTAACTAATCTCCAACTAAGCATTTTTAACTAATCTCCAACTAACGAGTTGTCAGCGAGGATTTATCTCATGTCAGATGACATTCATTATTGTCCGTATATTGTTGATAAAGGCGCTCAGGTGCTATCGAAGATAAATTTGGAAGATTTCTATCTTTTTAAAGTATTTACAAGCTATACACGAAACCTAGAGATTCTACAAGTGTCAAGACCATGGCCGTCGACACATCTTGCAGCTGGGCAGACGAAATTTTGCATACATTGGTCGAACGCACGTGTGCAAAGGTTTCCCTCAGGTAATTTTAATTTCTCAGCGCAAACGCCATATTTAGTCTAAAAGCGCCAGAACAAGAGATATAACTAAAAAAAAAAAAAAACCGATCGGTTGAGGCCCAAGAGACACCAAACCTCAATCAACTGGGAAGACAGCTCCCGCCGCGGTTACAACTTTACTTCGTCACAGTAATGGTACAACACTTATTGCATTACAGCAGTCTGTAGTCCAATGTAGTGATACTACTGTACAGGATGACAACTGAATAAAATTACATTCGACAGTCCATAGTTCATAGCTGGGCTGTCGAGTCGGAACAGAGTTCGCCTTTAAGTACTGACCGTCAGATCTCGAAACCAAAATTATCCTCTCCCCTTCCTAAAATCGAGCTTAAAAAAAAAAAAAAAAAAAAAGGAAGCGTGAGATTCGACAACGTGAGTCTCATGTTCCACGGAAGAGAGTAAGCTAGAATCCAATTCAACAGCACCACGTAATATATGCATAGAAATGACCACAGAGCCTCGAACTGCCTCAGGAGCCAGTATGTCATTCAACCAAACCGCGAGACGCACTTATATGAATATCGATAGGGTCTCGAACTGCCCTTCTCTTTGAACCCTTTACAAGCATTACGAATCTCACGCTTCTTTTTTTCAATAGAAAGGAGATTATGTTTCAAACTGTCAGAGTTTTTCTCAGCAGTAAGACACAGCTTTCCAATGCACACTGCCATTTATGCTGGTAAGACATACAAGCTTTATGGTACGCACAGTGCTGTATGGCCATGAGAATGTCCTCCATTTTGACGCAGGGATGGAGAACAAGAGGCCGCTTCTTGTCCCTGTTTGAACCGCCTTTCAACCAGATAGTCGGGGAATAAATTTCAGATAGGTTGAGTTGCTCCGAACTACTGAATACCCGCCGTGCGTCGGATGGCCCTGTTAAGCCGTCGGCTCCGGGATATTGGACACCCCGTGACAAACAAGGTCATCTGTTCCTTCTTCCGCTCTTATTCCCTTTTCCTGGAAGCGCTCGTTGTTACATCATTGTATGGTACTTCAAACTATGCCGAATCGCGCTTTCAAATCTGACACTCCTACTTCTTTGACCTGTCTACACCCTGTTGTATCTGAGCATCTAGGTTCAACCTAACGCACCTATGTCAACTCGCCCTTTCAATCTGGCACTCCTACTTCTCTGACCTCCCTACTACCTCTATAGTCTAGGTTCAATATCTAATGTGACTTCTTCTGCAGTTGAATATTCCTTTGAACATAGGTAGCTAAACCTTCAAAAACCTTCCTAAACCTTCCCTGTGGACGTAAACCCTATGAGCTTTGTGTGTGTATCCCAGTTTGGCACTTCCGTCAGAACTCTGGGGTATGTAGTCCTCGCTTGATAACCGAAAATTCACTAGAAGTTGGGCACTTCCTTTTTCATACGCAGCTTCACAACATAAGTCCCAGAGTTCGAAAATGGGAATTCCGGGAAAGGTATATTTTTTCCACCGCTGTAGCGATCCCACAATATCTACAATTAGGCACTTAAAGCACTGTATATCCAAGTCATCCAACTCCATTGCCACAGCTTTAGCATCAAAAGCCTGAAGGCGTAATCGTAAGAGAAGAACCTCATCATGTCAAGCGTCAACGCAAAGTCCAAAATATCAACTTGCAGCATTTGTCAAGGAACGGTCAAAGATATTCTCATCCAACGCTAGGCTGCACATAATTGTATTACGTCTACTTACGGCTTTATGCCTTTCGCGTCGCATCAAACTTGAGCCGTGAGTGCAAAAGGGCTTGCAACATCCACCAGATCACACGACCTTCTTCCTTTGGCCCACCGTCCAATCACTGCGATTACGGAGCAATACAAATAATATTTTTGATTAACACAGAACGAGCAGCTTAGGCAAGCGAGAAGAAATATCCAGATGTTTCAGCTCTCTTGTCTCGGTTGGTGTGGGAGTGGTTTACTAATTCCGAAATAAGTTGAATTCTGACATAAGCAGCTGGCGTGCCTGTTTCGATGCACTTTTCCCCCGGGGTTTAACGGCCACCAAGAGTTTAGGGCTATAGGAGGTAGTCGCCAGCCCCTAATTTGGGGGTACTGGCTCCACGGAAGACACAGCCAGCGCCGTAGGACTGAGAATATACACCATTCATGCCGCTTCCGGGAATCGAACTCAGGCCCAGCTCAGAAAACTAGCCACAAATCAGTGTCTCTACTCATTCGGCCACCGGGGCGGACACATGAATTTTCACCGAACCGTACATAGACAATGCTTTCGAAGTAAGACATTCCTGCTTCAGATCTGTTTTGGGGAAACGGGCTGGCCCTTTGCTATCCATCTACTTCATCACGATTTCTAAGACAGTTGCTTTGAAAAAGTCACCGATTCTCATGGCTGAAGCTGTCGTGGTTCGAGCCAGGTTGCACCGAAAATTAATAAGAATTCGTCGAAGTCGAAAACACCCTGTGCCTTTTACATGAACGCGTCTGACAGTGATTGTAGATCCGGCACCTGTAGACACGTCAGCAAATCGTCATTTCGCATACGTATAATGTACGATGTTTGCATACGTCCGAAGTTTATAATTTTTGTCCAGGGTATGTAAACATTACTTCAGCACGACGTTTTCAAGGAATATGCCCTTTCAGTAGGTGCTGGTATTTACCACTGAAGTCTAATGTAACTGAACGTTCTCCTTTTTTCTTTTTTTTTCTTTTTGGCGTTGAACAACCCCCATTGGCATCTACAGCAATGATCGGAAACAGTATGCTGCAGTTAGAGTAGCGTGGCGTGTAACATCGCTACATATAAAAAATGTAGTTGCAGCAGTAGCACATTACAAAGTAAAATATCCTGTAGCGGAAAATTGCGCTACAAACTGTACTTCTTTTAAAAAAAAAAAGCAAAAAGACAAATCTTTAAAATCATGTGATATTTCCAGATTTCCTTAACCAGATTCTTTTTTTAGTTTTAGGGTTTAACGACCACCGTGAGCAGCTCGATGGGCTATATAAGTAGTGGCTCGTCCCTAATTTAAGGATACAGGTTCCAGGGAAGGGAGAAAGTCAGTGCTGTAAGACAAACACAACATCCACGCTTCACCGGGATTCGAGCCGGACCCATACCAGACGAATGATCAAATGCCAGCGCTTAGACCACTGCGCCACCGGGGAGGCATTGGCTGGAACAACTGGGTCAGAGCCCATTTAAGAGGGGGGCTAGGGAGCTGCAGCCCTGGGACCAGCATTTTCCAGGGGCCCCAGAATTATGCAGGATGCTTGAAGAAATGACAGAGTTCTACAGTATTTTTTTTTCTTTTTTGCAGATAAAAGCAAAAACTATAACGAACTGTCTTGCGAAAAAAATTCCTATTTCTTTCTGCTTATTTAGGAGGATCCCGCAAAAAGTATATTCGCCCACAGTCCATTCTCAAATCTTTCAAAAGCATTACAAATGTGTTTTCTTTTACACATCTGTAATTGGGGAAAATTTTCATATATTAAGAGTTCGTTTAAATTTGGATCATATTATTTTGCCCACTACTTCGATATACACTCACGGACAATGAAATTTGCACACATAGAAGAAAACATGCTACAACCGCGAAACTTTGCAAATAGCTAGAGTGCGTGCTGGTATGCAAATGATCCACGTTTGGTGCGATTGCGCATGACCGCACACCCTGTGGTGGCGCTGCAAGCACGAACCGACAGCCTTATAAACCGGTATGTAGTCGATGCCCCATGAAAGCGAAAAGCACCTACCAACGCAAGCAAGAGTACGGAGCGAAAAGAATCCGGGTAGACGCCAGAGACGTCGATTTACGCAAACTTACGGACTTTGGGAGAGGCTTGATCATCGGGCTGAAAACCGCAGGGTGGTCAGCACGCCGTATAGCCCGTCACGTGGATCGTTCTGACCATACTGTCCGACTGTGTTGGAAGCAGTGGACACGTGACGGCACTGCCACACGGCGGAGC
Organism: Macrothele yani; assembly: GCA_039090855.1. Taxonomy (NCBI): domain Eukaryota; kingdom Metazoa; phylum Arthropoda; class Arachnida; order Araneae; family Macrothelidae; genus Macrothele; species Macrothele yani. Next base: position 95,785,834 of record CM076992.1, on the reverse strand, counting down.
GGCTCCGGACGGACCAGGAGGATCGCCGGATCGTGCGCCAGGTACGAACTGGTTCCACAGGAACTTGGTCCACTATACAGGCAGATGTAGCGGCTCCTGTGGGCCCACGAACCATTTCCCGACGCCTCGTGGAAGCGAATCTGCGAGCCCAGCGCCCATTATGTGAGCTTCCATTAACACCGGAATATCGCCGGCTCCGTTTGCAGTGGTGCCAGGCCAGAGCGACGTGGAAAGCCCAGACTGGCGACCTGTGGTGTTTAGCATGAGTGCCACTTCGTTCTAGGGACAGATAATCATCGTGTCCGGGTGTGGAGGTTCCCGGGTCAACGGCACAATCCCAAATTCGCTGTCGAGCGCCACACCTCCCCCACTGCAGGCATTATGGTCTGGGAAGCCATTGTCTACGATAGCCGATCAGCTCTAGTAGTGGTATGTGGATCATTGACAGGTCACGGGTATGTGGATGAGATCCTACGGCCCCATGTGCTCCGATTCCTGGCCGGGATTCCACGTGCGCTATATCAGCAGAATAATGCCCGCCCGCACACGGCTCGGGTTGCCCAGGACTGCCTGCGTCATGTCCAGATACTTCCATGGGCTGCCCGCTCCCTGAACATGTTCCCTATCGAGCATGTGTGGGACCAGTTGAAACGCCAGCTACAGCCGTGACGCACTACTCGGGATTTGGAGCACACCGTCCAACACGTGTGGGCCAGTCTGCGGCAGGACAACATCAGGCATCTGTTTGTCTCCATGACGGACCGTACTGCAGCATGTATCGCCGCACGAGGCGGTGCGACGCGCTATTGAAGATGACCGGACTGCGGTCGACAGATCCCTCTGTAACGTCCTGCAGCTCTGTTTTTGCCATCATGTGTATCATTCATCTGTATCATTACGTCCATAAAATTTCAGTTCAATCCGATGCTTCTTTCTTGGTGCGCAAATTTCATTGTTCGTGAGTGTAATTTGAACAAGTTGAACCCTGGAGGGGATTAAAGCAAAACTGAAATGGTATCCATTTTTGAACCGTGCATTTTTACATTTTCTTGTTACCACTGATTCGTCCATGAATCATGGGATACACACTTCAATACGGAGGGGATATTTTTATGGTTTCCTCATATTTTGGGAATGTTTTCCCCTGGGTATTTTTATTTATCCACCCATAGTGAAATCCGGGCCCCCTGTCTCCTTAAATGTGCTCTGAGGGGGTTAAAAGTGTGCCCTGCCTAGAGTAACGTACCTGACTTTACTAGCATCGTTAAAGTTGGTCAACCTGTTAATCATAAAGTATTGTCTTCCTTACGAAATGCTATTTACAGGGAAATCTTCCCAGTCAGCCTCAGAAGACAGCGCGCACGAGATGATCGAGCTGGTGATTTTGTTGACGACATTTCCTAGACAGATTCGATTCTCTTAGTAAAGAAAATGAATTCGTAGATACTTGTTGGTAGTGTTTTTATTTGAATTCCCAGGGCATACAGCTAGCCTAGAATATATGCCAATAAATGCTATTAAATATGTTGCACATGCTGATCAGAGCAGATGCACATGCAAAGATTTATTACTTGTGTAATACACTATTAAAACTTTTGTGATAGGTTGTACCAAAAAGTGATGCTACTCCAGCTGCACCACTTTCCAAGAAAAGATACACCATTGTGTGGTGCAAACAAAACCCAACAACATAGTGCAAACTTGCACCATAATGCAGTGCAGCCTTGTACTATAACATAGGGCAAAGCTGAACCATGTTGCTGGGTTTTGTTTTCACCACACAATGGTGTATCTTTTCTTGGAAAGTGGTGCAGCTGGAATAGCACCACTTTTTGGTGCAACCTACCACAAAACTTTTAACAGTGTATAACTTTTTTTTTTTTTTTGGCGGTTTAGCGACCACCGTTAGCAACTCAGTGGGCTATAAAGCAGTCGCCCGTCCCTAATTTAGGACCACTGACTCCAGGGAAGGGAGAAAACTAGTGCCGTAAAACAAACAACATCCATGCCTCACCGGGATTCGAACCCGGACCCATCTCGGAAGAAGAGGCATATAAGCCAGCGCTTAGACCACTACATAACCGGGGGTAATATACGTTGGCGTTTAGCTCTGAATGTCGTATGTAAGAATGCACATATAAAGATAATCTACAGAATTTCCATTTTAAACTCAATACTAAATGAAGAAAATGTAGCTCAAAAAGTAGCTACTTTTATACTTGTGTAATACATTTCAGAAAAAGTAGTAAAACTTATACTTGTGTAATACATTTCAGAAAAAGTAATAAAACTTATACTTGTGTAATACTTTTCAGAAAAAGTAGTAAAACTAGCTACTTTCTGGAAAAAGTAATTGTGGTTGTTGGAAGATACTTTTTCAAGAATGTAGTTGTAGCAGTACCTAGCCACACTTTTACTTTTAAAATGGCTTTTTCAACCTAAATTTAGGGCCACAGGTTCCTGGGAAGGGTGGGAACTAACACCGTAAGACAAACACAGCATTCACGTCTAACCACGGGATTCGAACGCAGATCCAACAGTACGAGAAGTCGCAAGCCCGCGCCCCAGACTATTTGGCTAGAGGCGAAAGAACAGCCTATTTCATCTCACATGATCAGAAAGGCCTGATATATATGTATACACCGGTGGTCATAATGTAATGGCTCATCAGTGTATATATGTTTTAGAAAGTGTGTTGCTAACAAACAGAAACGTGCTGCGTTCCCAGAAATGCGAGGTGTTTCTATTTCGCATACATTTTTAAATTTCGAAGTAATTAAAGAACGAGGGAAAAAGTAATTGAAATTTTAAGGTATTAATTACGATTTAAGGTCTTTCACTGAGGAAAGGAAGAAAAAAGCAGTTTATAATCACAGTACGCAAAAACAAGATATAGAGCACATGATAAATTCCGCTAACATTCCAGTTTAAGCAAGGGCACGCAGCAGTTACTACTACGCTATGATAAATTTTGCCTGTAAATATTTTGGCCGTTAAAATGGAATTGATACGGGTACTTGAGAAAGGACACTTCATAATTTTCTAATAAAGGGTCACGGCGTTCGTGTATTTTTACCAAACACAAATCATTTCCTTAGCAAGTTTTACCTCCAAGAACCGACATGCAAAATTAAATGAATGTCGTTAAATCTGTGTCTGAGAAATTGATATTACAGTGACAACGTGCGTTTACCTCAGAGTCAAACACACTTATAAAAAAAAACAATTGTTCAAAACCATACAAGACTGATAAATGCGATAAACACTTTTTTTTGTTATTGAATTTTGATATTAAAAGTTGTACCACCATAAACATATATATGCCAGCTTATCATTTCTTTCTCTTTTGTCTGTGTGCGTGAGCTTTTTCGCATTGTTAACCACTTAATCATCAAAAGGAAAAAATTATGACTCAATTCGATTTCCGGAAACCTCTGGTAGTATCGTAATGCTTCACTGATTGCCGAAAGATTGAAATAATTGATCGGCATACAAGTCCTTTAGTCACGACTTCCGTAATTGCTTCCAGTTAGCTGGAAGGCTCAGGAAGTCACACCTTTCATACACTGATTTCCACTGAAACTACTCTTTTTCTTCGGAATGCGTTCCTTTTTGTCTTTGTGAACGGCAGAATAGTTTTTTACTCTGTACAACACAACACTTAATTATACAAAAATTTCCACATGACAGGATAATTTAATGAACCCAATTTTTTGCTTAACAAGAACTCTGAAAGAAATCTTCACTTTCGAGTGGTATAAGATTTAATATTAAACCACAGATCTGATATCGCTGACGATTCCTTTAACATCAGTGAACACCCGTTGCAACTACGTGCCAATGGTTTTAAAATAAAAATTCACTTAACTGAAAGCATCTGAGTACCTCACGGTGTCCTGGCGTTCTTAACAAAGGGAAATTATTTTGCCTTCCGCAGGAAACCAAATGAAATTATCTGAGTTTTTTTCCTTACAATCAGTATTTCACTTGTTGGGAGGATATATTTTTTTTATCTTGTTTTACCGACTTTGCAGCTGACTGTGCCGTTTAGTTAAAGTCATTAAGAAAGGCAGCCTGCTGTGATGCAAGAATAGCTTTAACTAGGCTTGCCAGACGTCGTCCCGCTTTCAGAAGCATGTCCCAGTGTCCCGGCCGGTTTGTAATTTTGCCCCGGTCAGCATAAACTTAAATGAAATTTATGCAAAATTTGGAAACCAAGTGATGAGTGAACTTATTCCGCACTCATCGACGGTGATAATAGTATGAATAGAATTAGAAGTTTCTATGTCTGTCGCGCCAATGAGTCACACAACTTCAGCTCCAGTAGAAAGAGTTTCAAACAATAAATTAATTATTGTATTGGCATTGCAAGTGATGTTTAATATTTTTTTGCATTTAACATCTCTTTGTACATTTTTTATAATAAATGTGTATAAATGCTTGTACATAATCACAAATAATACTTTTGTTATACTATAATAGCCTCTGAAACAATATTCTTAACAGTTAGTATATAATTTATATTTACTGATTTTTATTACTTATTATAAGCACAAAACACACGCTGCGCGTATGCTGTAGTGTTTAATTTGTGTGTGTGTGTGGGGGGGGGGGGGTAAGGTTTTGGCCAGCTCAAAAATGTCCCGGTCTGGCTTTCTCAAAATCTGGCAAGCCTAGCTTTTACCATTCTTTTGGAGATACGATCCAGATTGCACTGTCAATGATCCAGATTGCGTGAGATTTCGCATCTTACCTTCAGCAACCGGAAGCGGAGAAAGCACAACCTCATTTGTTACAGTAAGCCTACTAAGCACTCTTTTTGAAGCAATACTTCTCAATGGCAAACTACATAAAAAGAAGTAACTTTGATGTTCCACGGAATTTAAAAGAACAAGGGTTTCCAAGTATCTATTGAAACAATTAAGCTCATAGAATATATCCTCCCAAACGCATTCCGGCTGTTTTACATTCACCATCCGTTCACGTCAAGTCATACTTCAATACTTAGAGGAGTTCAATATACAAAACTCCCCGAACTCCAATTACAATATATATTTCTCAGGCATTTTCCAAATGCATATGAAGTAAATCGTTTCGACAATTCCATGCGAGAGCTCTTCAAGGTAGCCTGAGTGCAGGGCTGTTTGACGTCATATCAAAACCGAAAGCGTAACTGAAAATAACTGAAACACAGATGCGATTTTGTGCAAGTTTGGGAACTGCATCGCTCCTTCCGTCGCTAAGTAGAAAGAGGATGAGACTCATGTGCAAGCAAAGAGTTTGAAGTTAATATCGCAGCGAAGTCTCATGAACAATACATTTACTCAAAGATTTCCGCAGCACCGTGCACCTAACAAATCGAAAGCAATTTCATCTGTCGATTCCGCGAAACTGAATGCTTATGACCGACCAAGAAGATTAACACGTGAAGTCTTTGATGATATTCAGCGGCATCTACAACACTTGCCAAAACAATCCCTTTGACGGCAGTCACAAAGGTTCCACTTTCTTATGGTTCCTTTTCATACAGCTACAAACATTTTGGGTCTTCAAGCACATCGAGAGAAAGTGGTTCACTAGCTGAAACCGCTTTATAAGGATAAAAGGGTGTGTTACGGTCGCTGGTTTCAGGGCAGTCTTGATACTCCTATTTTTACAAATGAAGCCTGGTTTCATTTGAGTGGATATGTCAACTCACGAAACATGTGATACTGGTAGACGGCGAATCCCCATATCTGATCTGGCATGAAGTTCCATTACATTCTCAGAAGATCAGTGTGCGGAGGGCGATATCCCGACGGTGAATAATGGAAACGCTCTTTTTCGACACCGCTGTCACTTCTAATGTTTACCAGGACCTGCTCTTTCAGTCTGCGGGTCTCTGGGAGAACAGGAACGTTTCTCATGGTTTCAGCAAGACGGAGCAATCTGCCACACTGCAAAAGCGTCAGTGAAACACCTGTAAAGTTTCTTCGACAACCGCATCATCTTAGAGGGATTCTGGCCTCTACGAGATTTACCGCCTCCATTTTTTTTTCTGAGGGGATACTTTAAAGAGTGTACGCAGGTACTCCATCTAACTTGAAACTCTGAAATTAAGCATTAGTCGTTGCATAATGGAAATTTCTCCTACAGGGATAATGCGCGAATTTCAGAATATGAACTGACGTGTGAACATATGACTCGAGCAGGGCGTGGATTAATTCCAGCACCTCCTAAGAGACAAAAATACATTATGAGGAGCCCATAGAAGACACACACCAGCTTTCCGTAAGTGGATGAAAATGTATAAAGCAGAAAAAAAAAAAAATCCGGAATCTAGAGTTCGGGAAGTTTTTGCTCACCCTGTACTTCCCGAAGCTTACGAGCAAATATAATCAGTGCTCTAGCGCATCGATGATCTATCACATACAGTATATTTGTAGTAGTAGATTTACTGGTGCCTGCATCAGAACATATGCCTGAACTTTCAGCTCTTTCTTCGAGTTTTCTTTGTTAGATGTAGGACATCATTCAGAACAGCGAATTTCGAAACTGGTTTATTTAATACGCGTTAGACTTCAAATTTTTTAAACATTTACCAACACAGAATTAGCACTCGCTGGGGCAGCTAAATGTTAAGACCCAGGGTAATCAGATTTTAATTTTCGTTTTTCTGCATTTCATTGTTTAGTAATCTGTACCGAGTAGTTACTTTGATTCCCCATAATAGGTATTTTAGCTCAAACTATACATATTTTTCAATTTTTTTGCTCCACAAATTAAGTTTTTCCAACTTCAAAAACCGTATCAAGGTTTATATCACTGTTATCCTTTCCAGCCACTAACTTCTGCGTGCAAAAACACCATAGGCACAACATATGTTGGCGCTCTGGGGCTCAGGCATCCACTGAAATTCACCATCAATGGGTGTGGAGCAATCATAAATCATTGGTAACAATATAAGCTTAAATAAACTATATAAGATCGCGATTTTTGGATTTGTCCATGATCATCATTAATTTTACAGTACATTTATCACAGTACGAGCAGGGGCGTACTGCGAGCGAGCTGCTCGCAACCACCGCATTGCAGGAAGGGGGGGGGGGGCTTACGGCTGAGAGGGCCTCAACCCTCAGCAAAATATTTGACAAAAAATGTCCAGAGAAACTTTATTTGAAACTAGTTAAAGATTAAATAGCCAGAAAAATTTTGATGGCAGCTTGGAATGAAATATTAAAAAAAAGTAATTTTTTTTCAGTAAACGAATAAAATATTTGGAAATCATTTTCGCCGTTTTAGTTTAAAACGACTAAATGACAGGAAGACAACTACACCCCCTCTTTTTTGGGGGTTTGAGGTTGAACGATCACCGAGAGCAACGCGATAGGCTACAAGAAATCGCCCGCGTCTGATTAGGGCCACTGGTTCCAAGAAAGGGGGAGAACTAGTGCCGAAAGACAAACACAACATCCATTCCTCACCAGGAATGGAACCCGGACTCCTCTCGGACGAATGATCAGAAGCTAGAGCTCAGACCACTGCGCCACCGGGGCGGCGGACCCCTTTTGCACCCATAAGCAATAGTTCCTATACATATATATATATATATACCATACAATGTGAAAGAAATATCAGTTCAGTGAGCAAAATGTTCATACCAACTAGGATAAGGTGTTATGTATTACAGCTGTTTGCACATAACTTATACATCTTCCAGAATATAATGAACTAGAAAGTGTTCTTTGCGAGGACGAAGAAACAGAAATGTGCCATTTTCTTTTTCATAACAGAGTCAAGATGAAATTTTTTTACGACGTGTAAAACATTTTGGCTTTATGGTAAGTGTACTTATATTCAAGAGTATAATTTAAGTAGTTTACTTTTTGGTTCCACAATTCTTAATTGTTACTTATTTATTTACTGTCGCATGTTCTTAATTTTCGTATAAATCGGAAAAGGTCATTTAACACGGTCACACGGCAGTTACGTGCTTTTGGGCGTGTGATCGTGAGGCGTTTCATGGAGGATGGCCTTAGTTCCCTAAATGAATAAAATTTGCATGATATGAATGATAAACTTTGGCGTAAGGGTTTTGTCAGGGCCGGATTAGGAAAGGAGGGGAGGGGGTCTATAAGGGCCCACGATTACCAAGGGCCCAGGAGGCATGCCTGGACAAATAATAGATAGATAGATTGCGAGAGGTTTCTAAAATAATTTTACTTTTCTCTCGTATGATTCCACTTGTTCTAAAACAAGCTGGAAGACGAACAAATTTCAAGGCAGTGACTCACCAAGGGTATAGGTTTCGTGTCGCTGTGTACAGCGGAGTCGGTGAGACAGTATACCAGCTTTATTATTACTACCCACTCACACATTCCAATTTGCACTTGGTACTACTAATGGTGGAAATCCTCTGTGACTTCACATTACATAGCAAAAATGGTGCACTAAGAAAAGTATACACCGATAAATCATTAGAAAATCCAAGACAACATTTAGGAATCTTAAGCTTTTAACTCATGTTCTCATGAGAACAATGGAAAATTCAGTGACGTATTATGAAAGCTCTGCAGATAATTTATTAGTTTGAAGAATGCACTACGTATTAATTATCACAAGCATATTGCTACAGTTTCGTGCTTTAACGGTCTTCATAATGGATTCCCCGTCATAAGTTCTTTGGGGGCCCACTCACACGTCATAGCCCAAGGGCCTACTCACATGTAATAGCCCAGGGGCCCACTCAAATGTCTTAGCCCAGGGCCCCACTGAGGCCTTAATCCGGCACTGGGTTTTGTAGTACTTTGTATTGGTAAAATTAAGAAAATTTTAATTACAACGTGCACATTTGTTTTACACGCGGTAAAGTGCAAAGTTCCAAAGAATTTGAATTTTTAAAAGGCTCATATAAAACCTAGTTAATAATGTGGAATTTAAAAACTTCAGCAATTGAACGCTAATAGATTTTCGTAAAAGGGCCTCGAAGATATTTTTTGCGGGGAGGCCCTGAGTTTTTCCGCTACGCCACTGAACACGAGTTTATGTTATGAACAAATCTGACAAACTTAAGCCAACTGGCAGATTAAGATCAATTCATCCAAGAGCAGTGCCAGAACTATTCTTCGATGACCAGCAGGGAGTAAGAGAGCTAACCATGTTCCAGCAGTTCATTTATTCCATATGTTACTAAGTACCTAGAGCTGCAAGTATAGATAGTAGGCTTTCATGAGTAGAGAACACCTTTTACCTCAAGAAAAGAGTCAGGGCAATATGCTTCGGGCAAATGCCTCCCTTACTCTCCATGAGGAGCTAGCTGCTTTACAATTCACCAATCCGTCTAGTTGGTGCTTATGCTGCTGCCGTGTGTGTGTGTGTGGGGGGGGGGGGGGGCGATAAGAAGTACCAGAAGACGAAGGTCGAGATGGTTGAGGGAAAAAAAGTGTTACCCTACGGATGTTTACCGGAACATCTAAAGGACCGGCTCCATATCGAAAGGTTAGTGAGAGTTCATCCATCGACTCACTAAAGAGTTCTTCACTGTAACTCGCGAAGCTGTTCACGACAATGAAGAACTTATGCTGCTCCCGTGTGGAGTGGCGCTACTAAAGTAGTTCATCCATTGACTCACTGAAGAGTTCTTCACTGTCGTGAACAACCACTCGAACGGACTGATCAGGAAGGCTGCAGACTACGACCCGAATGCTTCCTAGGCACACAAAGCATAGGGCGGCGGTCACTGTCTTCATATTCCCCAAGAAGAATTTTAGGGTTCCTTGCACTGTCGAGCAGCAATTCAATTACCTGAATTATCTGATAGAGGTGAGTTATGGATTATAGTGGAGGTTTGATCTCTTGGATAGCTAATTCCGGTGAGTGCTGCCAATCTTGGAGTTCCGATGTCCTGGATGCGTAACAGACTCCTTTTTGAATTGTCCTTGGGGTCCTGTACCTCTTTCTGGCCTTGAGGGGGTCTTTGCCTTCTTTGCGACGGATTGTGTTGCGTGCAGAGTTGGAAACGGGCCAAAAATTTTGGACCTGGACCTAACCCGAACAAATCTTCTTTGAAATAAACTCGAATATATATAATCATCATTGTCAACATAACCAATCCACTGCTGGATGAAGGTCTCCCCAAGTTTCTTCCACAACGGACTGTCTTAGGCCAGTCTCCTCCATCCACCCATCTTCCACGTGGTCTTCTTCTGTCCCTTGAAATCCAGTCTAATGTTTGGTTGTTTTGTCGGCGGTCCGTTCTCTTGGCAACATGTCCAGCCCATTGCAGTTTCAGATATTTTACTTTGATTGTGATGCCTTCCACTTTTGTTATTTTCCTTATCCACGAGCTCCTCTTTTTATCTTTCTTAATTACACCAAGCATGCATCTCTCCATACTTTTTTCAGTTGTCTGCAGTCGTTGTATGTCTATTTTAGTTAAGGTCCACGTCTCTGCTGCGTACGTAACCACTGGAAGGATGCACTGATTAAACACTTTGCTTTTAAGAGATAATGGCATATTGCTCTTAAAATTTGTACTGTTTCTTCCAAAAGCTCTCCAACCAAGTTTTATGCGCCAATTACTTTCTTCATCAATGTGATCCCCGCTTGATATCTGCAGCCCAAGGTAAACGTAGGAACTGGTTGTATCTAGCTTTCCCCATCAATTGATAAATGTTAATTCCTTGTAAAAGCATTGAACTTCAGTTTTGTCTTCTTCATTTTTATTCCCATTTCTTTACCCTTCTTAGAAAGTTCCTGGATTATAACTGCGTAGCTCTGAATGAAGTATTATTTCAAAGACCGCTGTAAAGGGTTCTTTGAAATATTATTTTTCTATTCAAAAATAAAACAGAAATAAAAGCGGGCTGAAATCGGGGCGGGAACACATTGACAAGACCCGTTTGACCCGCAAGAAATTGTCGATCCGGTGACCTGCTGACACATGACCCGTTTCCATCTCTGTTTGCGAGCCGCGAATTTTTCCCTTTCTCCAATTATTTCTGCGCGACTTTCCTATTGGGCCACCTAGTTCAAATCTCCTAACTTCTTCTTATTGGCTGTTTTAGACCTGCAGTCAGACACACTCATTTCCTAAAATCCTTTACAACATTCATTCATTCACAAAGCTAATAACAGAGTTCCTTTAGTTTTTGCTGTTAGTTTATACGAAAATTTTTGGCATCAAGGAAATGTTCGGCCAAACAGCGTCGTTACAAAATCCATGTATGCAAGATGTATGCTCAGACCGTGCTTCTGTTGTTTGGGAGAGGTGTAAAATTAGGTTTTTCACGAGCTTAGGAGGAATACAAACAATCGTGAAGGAGCTCGTGTTCATGAATTCTTTCCGAATCAAATTTAGAATCATATACATTGAGAGTGACGGAGAAACGGAAACAACCTGATCAAACAAAAGACAGAAAAAATAACAATGAACATAAACAATATAAGCTTTTGAAATACATATATACAAGTTATTACACAAATAAATAAACAAAACAGCGGGTTTTGCTACCAAATTTATTTTTACTACTTACTAACATACTTTCAGGCATTTCTGCGTGTTTGTTTGAATAGTCTACAAAAAAAAAAAAAAAAACCCAGAAGAACAAGAAAAAATACACCGAATTTTCGGTTGTAATGAGCACGTCTTTTGAATCTGCTCTGACGCGAATTAAATTTATCAAAGCCATTCGAAGTCAATGGAGCCGGTATGGAAAACAGTAGTATCTGACCGAAGAAAGAAGTTTTTCAATTGGGGTTTTAATCCCGCAGATATTTCTGTAAACGTGAACTTAAGCCCTTTGGTGCCAGGCTTGTTCGTTAAGAAAAATTTTAAATTATATGAAAAAACATCTAGCAGCGGAAACGCTATCCAACAAAGAATTTTTCAAATCGAACACTTGGAAGTAGAGACAGCGACAAATATAAGACATGCATCTACGCCCCCTGGCGGAAAAACCATACATTAATTTAACAAGAAACTATTCTCTAAAAGTCTTTCGATGTGAGCGGTCGGTCTACGAAAGAATTTTTTCAATCAAGTTTTCAGGAGCTCAGATTTTGTTGCAAATACATCAGAAGCAAAAAGTTAACACTTACGCCTCCTGGCGGCCAAACCACTCTTTACCAAACATAAGGTATTATATGTAAAAAGTTTTCCATCAGGAGCTGTATGCAAAACAGGAAGAAGTTTTCAAATGGACGTTTTAGAAGCTGAGATGCCGGGGAAAACGCAATTTACCTATACGCCCCTAGCGAAAAGTCTATGAGTTACTTGAAAATTTTGAAATTATATTAAAAAACATGTCGCACCGGAAACGCTATCCAACGAAGAAGGAATTTTTAAATCGGACCATCAGAAGCAGAGATATTGACAAAAAATGAGATATATATCTACGCGCCCTGTCGGAGAAATTATGCAATATTTTAAAAAGAAAATATTGCGAAAAGGTTTATCGACGTAAGTGGCATCGGTTCACGACATACTTTTTTCAATCGAGATTTTAGAAGTTCAGATTTTGCTGTAAATACATCAATAGCAAAAATTAACACTTATGTCCTCTGGTGACCAAACCATTTTTACCAAAAATCAGAAATTACATGCAAAAGATTTCCCATCAGGAGCTGTATCCGGTGCAGAAAGAATTTTTCAAATCAGAGTTTTAGAAGCAGAGATATCGGGGGAAACGCAATTAACTTTTACACCCCCTTGAGGAAAATCTATGTGTAACTTAAAAAAGTGGCTACACCTAAAGTAGTCTTCGACATAAATGGAATTGAAAGATGAAAAGGTTTTTATCAATCGGATGTGTAGAAGCAAATATATAGAATAAAATGTATTTTGAATTCGATATCATCTGCATTTATGCCCTCTAGCGGCGAAATTGTGCCCAGTAAAAAAAAAAAAACAACAACAACAACAAAAACGAAGTGAAGGATCATTCGCACATTTCAAGCTTCCCAATGCAAATCGGACTAATATAGTTACGGAGATATGGTGTCCACCAGAGTTGGAAACGGGTCAAAAATTTCGGTCCCGGACGTCCCATAACTGGATCCGACCAGACCCGATCCCGACAAATCTGCTTTGAACTACAAATTCGAAACTCAATTTATACACAGGGTGTCTACAAATGATTGGAGCGGTTTCGGGATTTTTTTTTTTTTTTTTTTGTGGCAGTAATATTAGCGATATGCTGCTCGAGTTGGATGTTACTAGACACGCATTGCTCAAAGCTTACTTTGGTCGCCGCTAGCGGCCGCGAGAGGGCAGTACTTGTCTTATAGTTGGTAGGATGGCTTCAAACAGCGAGAAAGCGTTTGCTGTCCTCGAATTTCATGCTAGTCAATCTGTGACAACAGTGCAGCGACATTTTCGAACGAAATTTAGGAAACCTCAACCCAGCGCCAACTTCATTCGGCGATGGTATGAACAGTTTAAAGCGACAGGATGCCTGTGTAAAGGGAAATTCAACGGATCGTCCATCAGTGCCTGAAGAAACCGTGGAACTCGTGCGGTCAAGTTTCGTGCGCAGTCCACAGAAGTCGACGCGCACAGCGAGTAGAGAACTGGATATTCCACGATCGACCGTTTGGAAGATCTTACGCAAACGATTGAAGCAGAAGCCGTACCGCTTGCAATTGCTATAAGCCCCGACGCCCGATGACAAAATGAGTCGCTTAGAGTTTTGTTCGCGAATTCAAAGTTTTATGAAAAAAGACGATGCGTTTTCTGCTTGTCTTTAGTGATGAAGCAACATTTTTTGTTAGTGGAAAAGTGAATAGGTACAATGTGCGAATCTGGGGCACAGAAAACCCTCACGCCTTTGCGGAGCACATTCGGGATTCTCAAAAAACAAAACAAAAAAACAATGTTTTTTTGTGCTGTTTCAAATTTAAACTTTACGGCCCCATTTTCTTCTGCGAAAAGACCATTACCGTACACGTGTATCTGGACATTTTGGAACATTGGCTCATGCCGCAGTTGGGGACCGACAGTGTGGACTTCATCTACCAACAAGATAGCGCTCCGCCCCATTTCCATCGCGATGTTCGTGAATTCTTGAACGCCAGATTGCGAAAGCGATGGATCGGTCGTGCTGATAATTATGATCACCAACTGTTGCTATGGCCTACACGCTCCCCCCGACTTAACCCCCTGAGATTTTTTCGTGTGGGGTTATGTGAAGGACTCAGTGTTTGTGTCGCTTTTACTAACCGATCTACCAGAACTGCGGGTTCGCATCATCAATGCCTTTGCTCACATTGATAGAGGCATTCTAACTCGCGTATGGGAGGAACTTGATTACAGAGTTGTTGTTTAAAAAATCTCTCAAGGGGCGCATATCGAGCACCTGTAATAAGCCCCAAAACCCCAAAAAACTTTGTGCATTGTTATATGTAATTGTAAAGTTTCGTGATCATATGTCAAATAATATCATCATCATCATCATCATCATTGTCAACCATTATCAATCCACTGCTGGACGAAGGTCTCCCCAAGTTTCCTCCACAACGGTCTGTCTTGTGCCAGTCTCCTCCATGTCACCCCTGCATACTTTCGAATAATATACCTACAATAAAATCGTGAAACCGCTCCAATCATTTGTAGACACCCTGTATATATATATATATATACATATAAACGTAATATTCTATAAAGAAGATACCTAAGCAAAAAAATACATATATAATTTTGACTCACACCTAGTACAACATAGAAAAGGTTATGTATCTACCAGTGTGAGTAAAAGGAGAAAAGATAAAAAAATAAAATAAAACAACTGAATGTAGAAGGTGTCGAGAATACTGAGCCTTGGCTTTATCAAGGACCAGCAAAAACTCTGCATTGTCTCACTTCCACAAAGACCTAGTTGGAAATGGGTTTCTGCAAGGCCATAGATGCAAGTAACATTCCCACCTAAAATAGTTTAAAAATTATATATAAGTCATGTCCTCCGTAGAGTTGCATGACCTAGCACTAGTTAACAATTTCGCTTGCATCCATTAACCTTCCTGGCCCGACCCATGCTCTTCATCTGTTACTATTAAACAGAGAGAAGAAGATTAAAGAGAACTCAAGCTGTGAGAGTGACATAATAATTAGAAATGATTTTCAGCCATAACGAAATTCCAAGTTCGTTTGAGAGAGAATTTAAACCTGAAAATCAATGCAAAAGAAATCCAAATTTTACATTGCAATTAAAAAAGGAAATGTTAATTTTTAACGAACAGATTTTTGAAAGAAAACTTGAGTCTAAAACCCCCTACTCTACAGCTTATTACAGCACGAAAACGAGAATAAGTTAAAGATAATAATTAACTAAAGAAAACTTTGTGAAAGTTATATACCTTAAACAGTTAGTTGCAATATGTACAAAGTATTTCAGCAGTGCTTTAAGTGCATAATTAATTAGTTATTAAGAACTTAACTACTTTGAAAAAACAGCGCATAGACAGCGCATAGACAGCGCATAGAAAAGGAACAAGCTTAGCCATCTTCTGTTCCTAGGTACCCCAAAAGACGCTCAAAGTTACAAAGAAAAGAAAGAGTTAAAACCCGCAAAAATGTTAACAGACAAACCAATGCCTGAAAGCTGAAAAGCTAAAAAACGACAGAGAAAAAGTACATGAAGTACAAACATTGAACTTATAAAACCTAGAACCCAAAAACAAGGAAGAGAGCTTACCTCTTGTGTGACAAAAACTTTTCTCCTCACAAGAGAAGAACATGGCTGACCTCTTCCGCCACTCCCTAGACGCTGGGGGGCAGTGAGGGTGGGGCTGATGGCCTCCTCATACAGCAAGAAACCAACGCGCGGAGATTTTAACCAGAGAAAAAAATATATAAACTTAAGACTGTGGATCTGTATGATCAGAAAGAGCAGAATTAACTCTCCAGAATACATGAGAAATATTATAAAATACATGAGCAGTTTATTCAATAATCTTTGCATGTATTAAAACACCTTAGTGAGCTTCTATAGATTAATCAGAATCTTATTAATTTTAATGTTGGTTTTACTATTTTTAGTATAGCTATCCTAGTGATGAATAACTAGTTTTCTTTTTTATTTGTTTTTATTTTCTTTTATAAACAGATTTTTAAGCTTTTTTTGTGATTTTGTTTATATTATTTAATTTTTTGTTTTAATAGGACCGTCATATCCATAGCACTAAGGTTCCTTTAGGTAGTTAATAGGCATCCTCTAGCCAACTTCCTTACGGCTTTGATTGGTCAGAATCATATTATTAACTGTGTAGAAAATTAAAGCAGATCTGCCAACCTTACTCTATTATTCAGAATAATTTTTCTTAAAGTTCTTTTGATGAAAGAAGAAGGAATTTCGTTCTCTAGAAAACTTTCTAATAGTATATTAATGTGGTAATTGAAGTCCAAATTGTTGCTGCAAATTCTTGAAATTCTTAGGACCTGAGAAATTAGTACATTCTCAATTACTTTGGTTGAAATGTTATTATTCCAGTGTAGATATTTAATTACTTTGAAAGGAAAATTAACTCTTTTATCAAAGAGGCTAATAGATGGGTTACCTCTGTTGAGCTTAATGCTTAAGTCTAGGAACTCAAGTTCCTGATTACTGTGGTTGGTTTTACATAAGTTAAGAGAGCTAGGATAGATATTATCAAAATCACTCTCTATAACTTCTGAATTATTGATACACAGCAGATCATCAATATATCTAAAAGTGTAAAGGTAGTTATCTGAGCAGGTGGGGTGATTTTTAATGAATTTATATTCCTTAAAGAACAGGAATAGATTAGCGATATTCGTGGACGTTGATGTTCCCATTGGAATACCTTCACTTGCTTATAGAGAGTATTATTATATAAGATATGGTTATTTTTTATGCAGCAATTGAGATAAGAGTTCCAAGTTCCTACATCAACAAATTGGTTAAGTTTAAATTCTGCATACAGCTCTTTAAAGGTAGTGATTATATCTGATAGAGGCAGATTAGTATATAGGTTTTCAAAATCATAACTATTAATATCTAGGGGACAAACTTTGAGTATAGTAGAAATTACTTCTGCATTATTATTAATTATCCAAAAATCTCTGTACATCAAGTTAGAACAGTTTCTAATGTGTTTCAAAACCTTCTTTAAGACATCTTCAAAAGCAAGATCTATTTTCTTTTTATGACTCCTTACTCCACTAGCTATGAACCTGAACTTCACAGGATCCTTATGAAACTTAACCGTTGCAAAAAGAAATGGAAATTCAGGCTCATATCTTCTAGTTTGTGGAATTTTAAGTTTCTTGAAGAATGCCTTAAACCGATTTTCTAACTGCTTGGTAGAATAACTTACGGGCTCGTATGTTACTCTATTAATGAGTTCCATAGTTAACAATTCAAAATAGAACTTCTTACAGATAATTGCAAAATTATTGCTAGCTTTATCCGTAGTGGTAAAAATAAATTATATATATATTCATCCCAATAACTGCTTGATATTTAATAACTGAAAGTTTGTTTTAATAATAAAAGTTGGTTACTTGCTAAATTTTAGTGCCACTATTTTGCGTAATCCAAAAGTAATGGCTGACTATGACGGTGACTATGCAGTATATTACAAATGGGAATCATTATTTACGATTACACAAATGTATTTTTTTAAATGTATTTAGATTGTTCACTCTTTCCACGCTTTGATGAAGGTGCCATACTTTCATATGGTCCGTTAGATTTTTGGTTCCATAATCTTTTATTACACCGTCGACATCTTTCTTTGTAATTAAACACTTTCCACATTTTGAACAACAAGCAAGACCAAACAACACAGAATTATTCCCCGGTTCCTTAATGAGACGAAACAATTTCCAGCATTCACTCTTCTTCTTGTGGTTTTCAACAAGTACGTACAGTATTTGTTGGCCTCGACGCCTTTCTCAACCTCCTTAATATTAAATCCATCCATATTAACAAATAAGGAGTTAATTTCGACATGATGTGTCATGGGAACGGGACGTTAGCACATCAATCGAAAACCTCTGAATGCTCAATGTAAAAGATGCAAGGTGAAAAGTAACTGTTAGTCATACAGTGAACTTCGCACGGCTAGAGAGTGAATCAGCTGAGAAGCAGGCGAATGGCGTTTGCCTCTACCTTGCCCTGGACAACCTCACTGTAAAAGAACGCAAAGGATGGATCTTTTTACGATATGGAGTCGGTGCGTTGTCTGACGTCGTTCGGTGGAAATCTTCGTGTGGAAATCTTCGTTGCTTTTAAGAAAAAGGCAATAGTTTTGCATGGCAAATCATTATTCATTCCGTGGGCACCAGTATCGACTACAGAATTCCACAGCGCGCATTTTTCTTTGGAATATATTTTTCTCTTTTCAAAAATAAAACGGGAATAAAACCGGGTCAAAATCGGGTCAGGAACACCTTGACCCGACCCGTTAGACCCGTAAAAATTATCGATCCGTTGACCCGTGACCCGTTTCCATTTCTGGTGTCCACAGGCGGACGGACAGGACAATAACATAAGTACGATCTGTTTTACGAAAGACGTGTTAAAAATTGGCTACCCTCCTCCTAAAATCTGTTGCAAGAGGCACGTGTCTAACATGCCGGTGCATGAATAACACACTCAGCACCCGGGAGGCCGAGCGGTCTGAGGTGCTGGCTTCTGATGATTCGTCAGCAATCGGCCAGAGTTCGAGTTCCGCATCAGGCATGGGCTGTTGCGTTTGTCTGATGGCGCTGGCTCTGTCCTTTCCCTGGAACAAAATACTCTAAATTAGGGACGGGTGTCTGTTTATAGCCCTTAAGAATTGCTCAGTGGTGGTTGTTAAACCCAGAAACGAAAAAATAAATAAGTACTTCCATCCCTGTACCGATATCGAGAGTTTTAGCACCAAGTAGATTTCTGGATTGATTTCAGTAGATTTCAGCATGTATTGGATTTCTGGAAAGCCTCAGCACAAAGAGAAAACAAATATATTTTCTTGCAATGCCCGACTACAATTAATTAAAGACCATTATAACGATAAATAAGAAAATCAGAAGAAATCTTTGTTATATACGAAGTAAAATTAAAACGTAGGCGATTCGCAACTTGGTCGGTTTCTTTGATGTTTGCTCAGCGGTTCATTTATCACAGGTATAAACTGCGCATTTGCCGCAGTTACGCATGTGTTTCGCATGAGTCACAAGATAAGTAGCAGTCCTCCAGTTGTCTGCAATCATCGTGTTTCGAAAACATGTATCAGCCCTCACAGATATTTACACAGAAAACACGAGAAAGACAAAATAAAATAGTTCGGGAAAAATACTCTCACAGCCATGAAGTCACACGACCAGAAAGCAGCAAACAGGCAAGTTTGATTCACATGAGATCAGAAATGTAAATTTTCATACGTATGGCTCTTAATTATGCGGCGATCAAGGCCTACATACGGAAACAGGTCCCCAAAAATCATCCAAGATCTTGGTAATGGTTAACTGGACTTTTATTTATCGCTTCTCAGTGCATATTTATATTACTTTATTTTTTGCTTTTATATGAACGTTAGACCAATATCTTCATTATCTATCGCACTTCCTATCTCGGGAGCCGTTCCTCATTTTTTTTTTTTTTGATTGGAGGTTTAACGACCACCGTGAGCAACTCAATGGGCTATAAGCAGTCGCCCGTCCCTAATTTAGGGTCACTGGTTCCAGGGAAGGGAGAGAGCCAGGACCGTAAGACAAACACAACATCCATGCCTCACCGGGATTCGAACACGGACCCCTTTCGGACGAATGATCAGAGGCCATCACTTAGACCACTGCGCCACCGGGGCGGCCCGTTTCTCATTCCTAGATCCTCCTAAAATCTTCTCTCGACCCCTGTCCGACTCTCCCTCTCTCTCTCTCTCTCTCACGCTCGTACTCTTGCCTTCAAGAGAAACAGAATGTGTCGCCAAGAAATGCAATAATCTAATTACAGTCCGGCTGCTTTTCTTCTCACCATATTCTGCTGATGCTGAAGGGAAAGTTCGAACGCTCTGGGAAACGCTGCTTTTAGCTTTTACTAATTTCTACTGCCGGGATGATTGCTATGATGGTGACGAAGAAAGACCCGCTAACATCTAACTTATACTCATATGTTATTAAATATTACCAATAATCACATACGGATGCGAATCATGGACGCTGTAAAATCATCTAAAAATAAAAATTTAAGAAAAGTTTTGGCTCCAAAAGGTAGATAGATAAAGCAATGAAAAATACAGCAAAATAAAGAATTTCACTAAAAGTATGGACGGGAAAACGTAGTTTTAAACGGAGACGACTAGGATGGGTTGAGCATGTGGCTACAGTACAGAAGAGCCAGATTTTGAGAGGAAGGCCACATGGAAGTATGGCTGTTACGAGTAAAATTTTAATACCCTGCTTCGACATCAAAAAAGCCACACCATGAAGGAATGCGCGACATGAGACGAAACTTACCACACATGTAGACAAGTAGGTAGGAAAGAAGTTATTTAATTTCTGAAGGGTTACATGAAGATGCGATGGGCGAAAAGACAGTATGATGTACCCTGAATCACTAGGTCGTAGATTGTCCAATATTTCGTTTATCGGTTACCTTACAAACGAGAATAAATGCTGTATCCGAGATGGGCTGCGTCACGCAAAACGCTGAAGCTTGTGTCTGTGTTGTGAAGTTGCACAGAGAATTGCTTTGTGGCAGGGAAACTTGCGCTGATACAGACCGTCCTGCACGACCCTCTACGTCCAACTTTGTGGAAAACATCGACCGCGTACATGACCTGGTGATGCAAGACAGACAAATGACTGTTCGATGTATAGCTGAGTCTGTAGGTATTTGAGTTGGCACTGTCAATTCAATCCTGAGGAATTCCTTTGAGATCAAAAAGGTCAGTGCGCAATGACTACCACGAATGTTGGCAAATGAGTAAAAAAACAAGCCTCAAACGAATGTGCTTCGCCAACCTGAGCGTGATTCGTACGGATCCAAGAAATTTCTAGTCCCAGATTGTTACAATGGATGAGACATGGGGTTCATCCCTTAGAACCAGAGAATAAAAAACAAAGTATGATGTGGATGCTGCATCTTCTTCGTCTTCCAAGAAGTTCCGTGTCGCTCCGTCAGCAGACAAGGTGATGGCACCAGCAGTTTTTTGAGATGCAGAACAAATCATTATTGATTAACTAGCAGGGAAAGTGCGCCACTGTTGTTGGTGCACTCTGCGCCAACTTCCTGCAGACATAAAGAAAAAGAGGTGTGGAAAACGTCGAAAAACTCTTTCTCCAATTCAATGAACCGGGTCACACCATCGTGATTGCAAAGACCGCTATACAGACAGCAGGATCTGAGTTCCCTCAGCACCCACCCTATTTTCCAGAACTTTCCTTCAGCTCCTCAACCTGAGGGGGAAAATATCCGCGGAAAGCGATATGCCTCAGACTTTCAGGTGGCCGCAGATGCGTGGCTGGAAAACAAAGGCACCCCCCCCCCCTCCCCTGAATCAAGACACTAGAGCATCGGAGGGAGAAATGCTTTGCAGTGGCCCGGGACTAAGTCTAACACTAAACCAGGAATCATAATGGTATAGCTTTCTTGTATGTGTTAGAATATTAAGTTTTGGAACACCCCTTATTAATGAGCAAAACCTACAGCAAGATATTTTCATTAACTCATTAAAAAAATTATAAAGTGGACTAAGAAACTCTAACGGCTTCGTCAGAGGGTAAAAGAAAGGAAGTTTATATCTTGATACAACGTGAGTTCTGCTCTGCACCGGCATAGCATTTAACTACAGAAAAAGTAGTAAAGAAGATGTGTGGACGGTTTTCAGAAACATGGCATTTCGGACACCCATCTTTTGAAAGTGCTGGTCAGATCTCAAACTTTAACAAATTCTTATCCACTATATGTTCCTGTGCAATAATCCTTACTGCTTCTCGTCTCACGGGGAAATTGTGGTGGATTCACACAGTGAACACAGCCAATACTTCTTCCGTGAGAAGCAACATATTGTGCCCTAGTTTCTTTTATGAGTAAACGTAGAGGTGGCGGCAGAACCAAAAGGGAAAGATCACTACGTGACTACTCCGACGTTCCATCCTCTAAAAGTAAGTCGGGATACGATCAAAATGAAGATAATCTAAAATTTAAAATTACAAAACTAGAGCTGACGATTCTTAAAAAAGTGCATGGACCCTTATTCTGAGGCATCCTCGATTTATCGAGGCACTTCATCAATAAAAGCTCAACAAAACACATAAAATATTCATTGTTATATAAAATTTATTTGCCCTGAAAAATAAATTGAAAACGGTACATTTGAATTGGGTTTCACTAGTTTTTAGTACATTCCTACATATATCGATGCCGACAATCTCGTCAAAAGTAAAGTCTGCGCTCCTACAGATTTTATGGTACTCGAAAGTTTCCAAGTATGTAGGAAAAACACACAGTACTACAGCACAAGGCAGTGATTTACGTAGTGAATGTATATCTAAAGTTAATGCTGAACCTCTACATCATAACACACATTAACTGAGGATGTCATTACAGATGCACATTAAGTTACACTTCAGCTTGCACCGGTTTGACGCGAAGGCGATCAGAGCTTCCTTACGAAAATATTAAAAGCACTGAACTATGGGGTAAAGCGATTCGTTGTGGGAACTGTGAAATAAGATACTGAATACGGGATTACTTTACGTATGAAACGGCAGCATATGTTCTGGGCCAGCTGCGAAGACCAGGGAATTCAAATAATGAAAAGACATCTTACGAAACATATACGAATACATTCAAGTTTATTAAAAAAATCTGATATTTCGAGATCAGCATCCTTCAACATGACTGCTAGCACAATCTATGTAACTTCGCGGGATGGTGTCCATCCCTATAAGCATAATTTCCGTGCCATTCCCATGGCAACGGGTTGAAGGGTTGGTTACCTGTGTACCCGTTGGCAAGGCTTCGCTGAACGAAGGAAGAGCTAGTTTATCGCGTACGAACTGCTGCATGGGAAAGCAGCAATTTCGTAAACCTTCCAATGCAGCAGGTTTAACGACCTGCTGCATTGGACGGTTTAACGACCACCGCGAGCAACTCAACGGGCTATAAGCAGTCGCCCGTTCCTAATTTAGGGTCACTGGCTCCAGGGAAGGGGAGAACCAGTGCCGTAAGACAAACACAACATCCATGCCTCACCGGGATTCAAACCCGGACCCTTCACGGACGAATGGTCATAAGCCTTGAAAAGCTTCTATACATTTTTTTAAAAGCTGAGCATAAGATAAAGGAACATTCATATACTAGCTGTACTGATGTCAGATTAATGTAAGCAATTAAAAAAAATAATAACACGATTAAGCGGCTCAAGTAAACTGTACTGTTTACCGTGTTTGCTTCTTTCCACCGAAAAACAGCAGCTACAATATCAACAGCAGCATGATTCTAAACTATTATTTTCATTACTTAACAGCTCACAAAAACTGCTACTGCAATAAAAAAAATACTAGCTCGGGGTGAACGGATGAAATAGCCGAGCTCTTGAACTAATATACGGACCAGAAGTGAAAACAGGTCACGGGTCAGCGGATCGACAATATCTTGCGGGTCAAACGGGTCAAATCAAGGCGTTTCTGACCCGATTTCGCCCCATTTTTTATTATTTTAGTTTTATTTTTGAAAAGGAGAAAAAAATATTTCAGAGAAAAATGCGCACTGTGGGATTGTGTGCTCGATACTGGTGCCGCCGGAGTGAAAAATGATTTGTCATACAAAAATATTGCAGTCTCTTTCTTAAAGCAAAGAAGATTTCCACCGACCGACGATACAACGCCAACGCTAGACTCACCGATAACATATCGTAAAACAATACTTCCTTTGCGTTTGTTTTCAGTGCAATTGTCCGGAGCTCCTCACATCCCGCTTGTCACATTGTAGGATTGAGAGTTACTTTTTACGTCGCATCTTTTGTATTGAGCATTCAGAGGTTTTCGTTTGACGTGCTAACATCCCGCTCCATTGCATGCCGTGTCGGAATTAATACTTTATTTATTAATGTGGATTAATTTAATATTAAGGAGATGAAAAAGGCGTCGAGGCCAACAAATACGTGCTTGTTGAAAACCACAAGAGTGAATGCTGGAAGTTTTTTTTGTCTAATTAAGGAACCAGAATATGTTTCACAGCAACACCACTTTTCACAAGCTTGTGATGAGTTGAAAGTTGCCAAAATGTGAATGTTGATTTCATGAATGTTCCTTCCCCCTGAAGGGCAATGATGAAATCAACATCCACATTTTAGAAACTTTCAACTCATCAGAAGCTGTTGAAAATTGGTGTTGCTGTGAAACATATTCTGAAGCTTGGTATGTTATCAAGAAAACAGCAAAAACTGAAATTAAACATACAGCAAGTTACTTAATTCAATAATTTTGATTGTAGCACTATCAAAATTAAGTGGAACAGCCTTAACATTACTGAAAAAGGACTTGTTGTCTCTCGCAGATGTGTTTGAAAACATGCGTAAAACAGTTAGGTTATATGAAGGAAGACAATTTCAACACTTTCTGTACGTAAGCGAGTAAATTATACGTTCCCATTATACATTTGTATGATTTCTATACAACCTACGATATCCACTGCGGAGAAACGTTTGAAACGCCCGGTGTGTGTATACATATACAGGGGTAGGATAACGTAATGTGAACACCACGCTCAGAGATGTTACTTTTAATGCAGCTGCGTACGTCGCAATACGCAAAGGTATCCACCACATTTTGGTTCTAATGTAACCGGGGCTTCCATATTTATCGGAAGTGAATTTCAGCAGCCGTTTTGCGGGGAAAATAATTGGAATCACTTTCCTTCAATTCCCGCCATTTGGAAGGGAAGGGCATCGACAGGCAAAGTATTTCCTTTCCCACGCGTCGCAGCAGAGGGGGCAGCGAAGCAATTAAGAACAGAGTTTTGAGAGTGAAGGCGTGGCCGCGCTTTCTTGGAATAAGTCAGACAAGGGGACAGTTTTTTAGGGGGGTTTCTCTCTCCGGGCAAGGGAAAGGACTCGGTGGCGAAAAGTCGAGAGGGGAACAGAATATGTTTAGGAGGCTCTGAAAACCTCGAGGGTTTTGTCGGAACGGATGAAGGAAGAGGTTTGAATGGCCGGGAAGAGATAAGCAGAATTCGGCGAGTAGGACACCGAGGGACAAATAAAATAATGAAAGCACGGAAATGACGGACAAAAGCTTGGTGACATTCCCCGCAATATCTGAATAAAAGTCTTCCTCACTGCACGAAAAGGTTTTAACTAGAGTCGCTTTTTGATACCTTGTGTTTTATTTATCTGCTCCAGTCGGGAGAATTACGGGTTAAACTCCCGATGCAGAACTTACTGCAGAGCAAACATCAAACGAACCTTCCACACAGGGCGCTGTAATAGAACTCAGCACCAAGCCCTGTAACACTAATAGCTTTGTTTAGAACCTCAAGGTCCTGTTTAAGTGCGTTTAAAGTGTGCTGTTGCAAAATTTCTTTCAGGGGGACGACGAAATGAGCGACCTAACGGACTTCGAAAGGGGGCTAATCGTTGGTGGCCGGCTACTTGGTTCCTCCGTGACAATAGTAGCCAGGGTAATGAGGGTATCGAGATCTACTGTGTCTAGTGTCGAGACAACATACCGTGTTCGTGGCAAAACCTCGTCGGCAAAACACTAGAGCGGCCAGAAAACGACCCTGACTGATAGAGACAGGAGAGCATTAAAGGTGATTGTTCCCGTAATAAGAAGACCACGACGCCGAAAATTAGTGCGAAGCTCAATCTGCATCACCGAATTCCAGTACCAAAGAAACCAGTGCGCAGGGAACAGCATAAACAAGATATTCATGGCAGAACTACTATTGCAAAACTTCTGGTGACCCGGGTGAATGCACAATGGCGACGGCAATTGTGCCAGGAGCATACAACGTGGACTACCGATGCATAGAAGAGTGTAATGTGATCGGATGAATCCACATTCACATTAATCCCCACCGCAGGACATGTAAAGAACACCGTCAGAAGCGTACGACCCAGACTGTCTGCTCCCAACAGTGCAGCATGGTGGTGGTTCTGTCATGTTGTAGGCAGTCACATCGTGGTTTTCAGCAGACCCCTTGATCCCCTTGAAAGGACAGATGCCTGGCTGGGCGTATGAAACTATTTTAGCCGACCAAGTCCATCCAATGGATCAGGCATTGTTTCCTGCAGGGGATGCCATCTATCATGATGATAACGCCCTAACTCACAGAGCTCGGAATGTCCAATCATGGTTTGAGGAACATGAGGACGAGCTTTCACACCTTTCTTGGCCTCCCCAATCACCAGACTTAAACATCATCAAGCCACTGTGGTTTGTGTTGGAAAACAGAGTAAGATTCCGTTGTCCTCCTCCTGCACCTCTCAAGGACATGGAGCAGTTTCTGCATGAAGAATGGCGTAACATTCCACTAACCGCAATCCAAGATTTGTATACGTCCAGTTCCAAGGAGGATTCAGGCGGTCCCCCACACCCTACTAGGTACGTAAAACCTTCTTTTCTTAGGTGTTAACATTATTCTGTCCAACCCCTGTATATGTTTTCAAGAAAACAGCAAAAAATATATATGATTATGTATAATTAGAAGTTGAGTTTCGAATTTATAGTTCAAAGCACATTCGTACGAGTCAGGCCCGGATCGGGTCCAATCATGTGACGTCCGGGTTGGGTATGGACCCAAAATGTTTGACCCATTTCCAACTCTGATACGTACTAGTACGCAAGTTTTCAGAGTTCAGACATTGTGTAAAACTACTGTAAAGCGGTCTGAGCTAAAATGGTGTGGCTATAATTACATCTTGACGTCAGTTTGATTTTTTGTTCTTACTGTGCGTCCAATGACCTTTGTTCCGAAATGCCATTAGCGATTCCCAGTAATGAATGTGCCCGTTCTGACTTGTACGCTTAACTCACGATTTACGGTGTATAGGTTCGGGCTTTGCACGAAACTGTTAGTCTACATTTCTTGCAGTCATAGTACAGTCGTTTAACACAGTATTTTTCTAAACCGAAGCTATTACAATGTATGTCACTCGGCTCAAGAAGCGACTAAAGCAGAAAAATATCTAGAGCGAGGCCTGTATACACACGTACGGTTGACTATGTCAGTTGTTAGCACGTCTTTTGTAAAAAAAATGTCATGCTTATGTTAACAGTTTGTCCGTCCGTTCGTCTGTCCGTGGACACCATATCTCGGCAACTATTAGTTATTAGTCCGATTTGAAAAATTCTTTTTGCATTGGGAGGCTTGTGATTTGCGAATGATGATACTTGCATTCCATTTTATTTCCGATGCACAATTTCGCCGCCAAGGAGCGTAAATGCAGATGATGTCGAATTCAAAATATATTTTATTCCATATTTTTACTCCTAAATATCAGGTTGAAAAAAAGTCTTTTACCTTTAGATTCCATTTACATAGAAAACCATTCTAGGTACAGGCACTTTTTCAAGTAACGCATAGATTTTCCGCTAGGGGACGTAAAAGTAAATTGCGTTTCCCCCGAGATCTCTGCTTCTAAAACTCCAATTGGAAAATCTCTTCCTGCACCGGATACAACCCCTGATGTGAAATGCTTTCCATATAATTTCTAATTTTTGGAAAAGAATGGTTTGGCCAACAGGGGGCATAAGTGTTAATTTCTGCTTCTGATGTATTTGCAGCAAAATATGAGATTCGAAAAGCTCGATTAAAAAAAAAAAAAAGTAGTACAGGTAGGCTCAATTCTGATTGAGCCGTCAGTTTGGAACGTAGGACTACGACTTGCAGATCGAAGAGTTGAAATGAGCTAGTCGAGTATGGTTTCAAAGCGTTTATTTCATTCGTTATAACCAAAACATTTCTATGATATGAAAAGTAGCTTACATATTTTTTACAAATAATGCTGGATACATTGGGAACATAAAGCAGATCGATACACGAATTACCCAACGTGGTGCTCTGTCTTCTTGGGCTTCTTACATTCCTCATCACTTGCTCTTGCTTCTCGTTTTGATTTTCTCCACTTTTGCTTGCGTTCATTCTGCGAATTCCGCGGCATCGTCGGAATTGCTAACCCATTGACACGAAAACAATTTTTTTTAATTTTAGTTTAAACCATTGCTATATGTTCTTTATACACTGAGAGGCCACTTTATTATGACCACCTGGCAGTTTTAAGCAAATGAGCTATGGCTGCACGCTGTTGACGCCAGAGGGCGAGGCTAATATAAAAAGGGAAAGCTTAGTGCTTGCGACAGTAGTAGAAGTGATTTTTGGGTGATGAGATGGGTAAAAAATGCGATTTGACGGACTTTCAACGTGGGATGATTGTAGCAGCTCGGAGACATGGAGCGAGTATCACCGAAACCGCTGCATTCGTGAAATGTTCCAGAGCAGCTGTTGTTAAAGTGTTTAAAGACTGGACTGTCAGCCAAAAAAACTGGGTCTCTACGTGCAACGTGTGGTCGTCATCGACTAGTGACTGCTCGGGCTGAACGGAGAGTGTCCAGACTGGTAACAAACAACAGAAGGGCAACAGTGCAGCAAATTACAGCCCATCTTAATCAAGGATCCCTTCAAATGATCTCTGCACGCACTGTTCGCCGTACACTGCATCGGATGGGATATGGCAGCCGAAGGCCTGTTCGAACACCTTTGCTGTCTGCAGTTAACAAGAGAAAACGTCTCCAGTTCGCACAAGAGCACAAGGACTGGACAGTCGATAATTGGAAACAAATTATGTGGTCCGATGAATCACGTTTTCAGTTGCATCATGCCGATGGCCGAGTGAGAATTTGGCAGAAACAGCACGAAAGCATGGTCCCCAAATGCATTGCTACAGCCCTTCAAGCTGGTGGAGGCAACGTTATGGTTTGAGGAATGTTTTCCTGGCATGCTTTGGGCACTTTAATTCATGTTGATCAACGTCTGACTGGCACATCATATCTAAACATCGTTGCGGACCAAGTGCATCCTGTCATGTGGATGGTTTATCCCAATGGCGATGGCTACTTTCAACAAGATAATGCGTCCTGCATAGTGCTCGTATTGTACAGGATTGATTTCAGGAACATGTCGGTGAGTTTACTTTGCTTAGGTGGTCCCCACAATCTCCAGATCTCAACCCTATTGAGAATTTGCGGGATGAAGTTGAACGAGCCATCAGACAGCTGGATCCACAACCTTGCAATCTCACACTCCTGGAAAGTGCTATTCATCAAGCATGGTCTTAGATCCCACAAACCACCTATGAACATCTCGTGGAGTCCATGCCACGAAGAATCGACGCAGTATTAAAGGCAAAAAGGTGGCCCAACGAAGTACTGAGGGGGTGGTCATAATAAAGTGGCCACTGAGTGTATATTTGAATAGATCTTGTCCAGAGCTTTAAAACGACACCACGCACAGTCCTGCTGCGCTCACGGTTACCGAGATAGACTGAGTCAAACGCGGCGGCACACCCAGAAATATTGCATCATCTCCCCAGCGCACAGAGCGCGAGGAGAGCGTAGTGCGCATAATGTATTGCGCAGTACGCGAATTGGACTCTATGCTGTTTACGAATATGCAAACACAATTAGTGTGCGGCACGTATTTTTAACGCTATAATGATTTCAATTGAGACCTATTTTTGTCACAGGCGCTTGGCCGTAGACCATACTATCCGCGGAGTTAGACGTAGTCCTACGTCAAAATTCTTTCATGGATCGATACAGCTCATGTCGATAAATCATTTCGGAGTATTTCTTCTTAAAACAATGCATGGTTAAACCGCCAGGAGACGTAGGTGTATATCTTATTTTTGTCAGTATCTCTGCTTCTAAGAGTTCGATTTGAAAAATTCTTTCTTTGTTAGAGAGCGTTTCCGGTGCGAAACGTTTCTCATATAATTTCAAATTTTTCTTAACGCACAAGTGTGCCACTAGAAAGCGTATGTGTTTTTTTTTTTTTTTATTGAGGGTTTAACGACAACCGTTAGCAACTGGATGGGCTATAAGCAGTCGCCCGTCCCTAATTTAGGGCCGCTGGTTCCAGGAAAGGGAGAAAGGCAGTGCCGTAAGACAAACACAACATCCATGCCTCACCGGACCCATCTAGGACGAATCATCATAAGCCACCGCTTAGACCACTGCGACACCGGAGCGGCGAAAGCTCACCTTTCCGTTTACAGCAATATCTGTGGACTAAAAACCCGGTACAAAAAAATTCTTTTCTGGACAGACACTACTAACTATGAAAACTCTGTATATTTTCATGCCAAAATGATGCACAATTTCGCCTTTATGGGGAGGGAGCGCCAATGTTTAATATGTTTTTTTTAATATCTGTTTCTAAATGTGCGATTTAAAAATTCTTTCAACACTGGATGGCATTAACTTTGTGGAACACTGTAGATTAGTGTTTGAGGAGTTTTATAGTTCACACTTCTGTCGCTGGTGGCGTTTGCGTACTTCTGTTTGCAGCTGTATCTCCGCTTCTAAAAACCCTATAGAGAAATTTCTTTTTTACTGTATTCCGTTCGCTACAGTAGAGAGGTGGAACATTATCCTCTTTAAATAATGCTCAGATTTCCCGCTATAGGGCGTAAAGGTCAAATACATTTTTTTCGCTATCTCTGCTTCCGAGAGACGTATTTGAAAAGTTTTTTCCTTAACATAGTTTTTTCCATGAAGAATATTTTTCGCCTATTTTCAACTTTCCCATTATGCAAAATTCTTCCGCTACAAGGCGTAGAGTTATATCGCGTTTCCTTCTGTATTTCCCTCTTTTAACTGTTTGATTTGAAAAAGTGTTTGTCTCCGATACTTCTTTCTGCTATGACGAACTTTTTGAGCGCCATTTGTTAATTTTCATAACATACGTTTTAGCCGCTGGTAGAAGTAAGTAGCTGTTTCTATTTCTGGATGTTTTATCGATTGTAGAAACCCGGTTGTTTATTTTCCTAACCGAGGTTCCATTGATTTTGAATATTTTTTTTTATTTTTATTTTTTTTTTTTTTGATTGGGGGTTTAACGACCACCGTGAGCAACTCAATGGGCTATAAGCAGTCGCCCGTCCCTAATTTAGGGTCACTGTAAGACAAACACACCATCCATGCCTCACCGGGATTCGAACCCGGACCCCTTTCGGACGAATGATCAGTGATCAGATGCCATCGCTTAGACCACTGCGTCAACGGGGGGGGGGGGGGCTTGAATAAATTTGATAAATTTAATTCGCGTCAGAAACGATTCAAAAGACGTGCTGATTACAACCGAAAATTCGTTGTCATATTTCTTGTTTTTATAGGTTACGAATAAGTTCTTTTTTTCCCCGACTGAAGCGACCCTGATTAGAGTGTAAAATAGTTTTCTGCATTCAGGTATCATATCATATCAAAAATTTACAAAATTACACGCATTTACTCTAAGTAAACATCTTTTTTTTAAATATATCACTCACTCCACTTTTTCAGCTGACCATCTAACAAGGTAAGTACGCTACTTTATACCACTTCAATGAAAAAACGTTGCAAATGGGGTGGAATGAATATTTGCAAAGTGCTACGTTCCTCAACTGTTCCGACCTCGAGATACGTACGTTAAATGTTTCTTGGATGGCAGGCTGGCAGTAATACAACTGCTGTTGTCATTATTTCGAACACAGTTACCACTACTAATAATAAAATGAATACACATAAACGAGATCAACGTACGAAAGTATCTAGAATACCCCAGGATGCGCGATGAATGGCCATAGCAGGATTAGAATGGCGGTTATTTATTGGCCACACAGTTAGAATGTGTACACTTAAGGTAATACAAACAGTATAACTTTGTAACCGTTAATACACCCTTACAAATGTTATTACCTAAATGCTGTGTAGATCACAAAGCTTAAGCGCAATGTCGATTACCTTAACCTGAAATTCGAGATATACAAGCATATCTCAAACAATTATTATACACTGCTGGCCATTAAAAGTATAACACCAGGGAGATCGCATCCCAGGGGCTCGAAAGTTGACAGAAGGGCAGAACACGGCCGCACATGTAAGAGATTAACCAGGCAGCACAGACGGAAATTATGTGGGATAGTAACGCCCTCTGGAAGTCGCAAAAGAGGGGTGAACAAGAAGCCGGTGTTAGGCGCTCGAAGTGCGTTTGCTCGCCGTTCCTGGCCACGGACAGTTGCAGCATGCCCCGTTGAAGACAACGACAGTACTACCTGGATATTTTTGATTTCGATCGCGAGAGAATTGTAGCGTATCGGGATTGCAGCTTATCGTTCCAAGATATCGGTGCTCGTGTGGGACGGCATCCACGGTGGAAAGAATATTGAGCCAGTGGGTAGCAGAAGAACGAGCACACCGACGTGCTGGATCCCAAAGACTCCGTCACACCACCGAACTAGAGCACCGACATCTGGTGCACATGGCTCTGACGGATTGCACAGCCAGAACTACCACCGTACCTCAACAGTTCGGGTGTGTGGTACAATACCCAGTCACCGCACGGATGGTTCAACGTCGTCTGCAGCAGCGGGGCATTTTTGCACGGCACCCATTGCTTCCGCTATCTTTGACTGTACAATACCGGCGTCTGCGACTGCAATGGTGCCAAGAACGTCGCGCATGGAGGAGTGAATGGCAAGGCATCGTGTTTTCTGACGAATCTAGCTTCAGTTTGTAGCACCATCATAGACGAATGCGTGTTTGGCGGTACGGCGACAACCGGCTGAGTGAGTCCTGTTTTATGCTGCGCCATACCAGCCCGGCAGCCGGCGTTATGGTATGGGGTGCCATTGGATTCCACTCCCGCGCACGCGCCTCGTCCGCGTTATCGGTACGTTGAACAGCCATCGTTGCATCACTGAGGCTTTAGAGCCTGTTGTTTTATCATATCTTCAGGGACTGTCTGGTGCCATTTACCAACAGGATAATGCGCGACCACATGTGGTACGCAACATACAATATTTCCAGGATCACCACCATGTGCCACGTCTTCTTTGGCCCGCGCGGTTCTCGGATATGTTGCCTATTGAACACGTGTGGTCCGTGATCGCCGGTCAACTGGCACGCCAACTACCACCCCCAGAATACAACGGAGGAACTGTGGCGTCGTATCGAAGCTGCGTGGACGGACATTCCCCAAACACACATCCAACGTCTCTTCCTGTCGATGCCGGACCATGTAGTAGCTGTAATTGCCGTACAAGGTGTCTACACCAGATACTGATTGTTATGTATTCCCCTCGTCTCACCGTGCTGTATTTTTAATCAATTCACCCTTGTATCATCTGCTTTCTGTACAATAAATATGGCTTTGATATCTCTTATCTTTTGTGGTGTTGCACTTTTAATGGCCAGAAGTGCAGCAGTCAGTGTATATCACGGTAATGTAATTGACGAACACAGTGTCTGATACAACATTGTGTTTCACATTAGGGACATGACATGAACTCATGTTCTTCACATCCAGATGTATTACATCCGCACACGCAGAAAAATAAACATACAGCACACTGTGAAAGTCAGTTTAAGAATTTTGAGGAAACTAACCAGCTGCTTGACAGGCAGTGTAGGTTAATATTTCGGCGAAGCTAGCTGATTTATAAACAAGCGAATACATCCGTACAATGAAAACTGTCGTCAAGGTTCCGGCCACTTTCTTTTTTCACATCTGATGCACTCCTCAAGGCGCCTGGCAAACAATTTAGGGTATACTGCCGAAAGAAGTAAATACCTAGTTGATGGATGTATCTTGTGGTTTTGGGTGGTATAATTTTAATTTAGAGGTGCACGTAGTTATCAGAAAAAGCTTCCGTTAAGAAATCAAGGTCTACCTGTACCGACTACGAATCAAGGTGAAAGCAGTCCCTGTAATTCCGGTTTCCAAATCTTTCGGCTCCAGCAAATCACGCAGGGAGTGATCATTTTGCCACTGGAACTGCATTCAACTTTTGCATTTTGCGGTGTATGTTTGCTTATTTCTTTAACAAAACGTTTTTCGAACTTGCCATTGGTTTCTTGAAAACAGATATGCACTTTATTTGAAAGTTCCGCGGGTAATGACAGAAGAACCTGCACAGTATAAGAATGGGTAGTGGACAATATAGAATGTATCATGCTTCCGTTGTCTTCTTAACAGAATCTGTTAACGTATCTGTTGACCCCTCATACGTCTGCAGACCGCTCTGACCGGTGGAGGTTACGTAACCATCCTTGGGGATCATTTTCACTCCTTCATGTCATGCAACCACTCCGACGGGTGATACCTCTTTCAACATGACAATGCGCCACCACGGAGTTTGGCATCCTGACTTGGCCACCTCGTTCACCGGATTTAAACGCCATCGAACACATTTGAGATGCTGTTCAAAGTACCGTCGATGCCAGGAATACACTACCGGCGAATATTATGGAATTCTGGGATACTCTTCAGGAAGCATGATGTGCACTGTCTCCACAGTACTACTGAGAGCTCATGGATTCCATGCCCCTAGCATGGACTGACATAGTGGGGTACGCAAGAGGGGGAGGGAGTTCGGGGTTTGACCCCCCTTGAGGGGAGACGGAGCACGAATTTAGAGCGATATATATATGTGTATATGAGGCTTTCACCAATGGACCAACCCCATGGACACCCCCCCTTAAGAGATTTCTGGCTACGCTACTGGACTCACACGTCGCGTCGCTGCCGTTATCTTATCACGAGGAGGACCAACGCGGTTAGAGAGTTATCCCAGTCTTTTTGGATTTTTTTGGCACTTCGTGTATATATTATACCACCTTCGCTAAAAATCCCCGAGCTATTTCTTAAATAGTTGCTGCGCCTGTGACTTTTCGTCTTCACACGAATTTCGCAATCTTTCATGATATTCTACAATGACATTCAACAGATTCTATAAATGTACGGTCCTCTCTGAAATGTTAAATGCAGACGTCGGTTGTAGCTTGCTGCACCCATTTTTTAAAATGCCAATAGTGCAACGATAATACCTTTCTGTCGTGCGTGAATAAATTTGGTAAACGTAAATGTTCGTAGTCTCTGTAATCTCACACACTTTCCCGTGAGATGTTTCACATTTCCTGGCTGTTGCAGCCATACTCTTTTTCTAGTCTTTGACAGTCCTGCAAATGTTTTTCATAGTTTCTACAGCAAACAGACTTTCAATGCTTCGGTGCAATGTTTTGGGCTGAGATGGCTGTTATAAATTCGAATCGTATCCGTCGTTTGTTTCCGGTGTCCTCTACCCCGACGCGTGTCATCTATAATATATTGCTCGATATAGAAATTGCCCCACCCAGAAGGAGGTGTGCTACAAACATGCAAATCGCAGGGTCGGTGTACTCACTCGAGATATGCAAATGATGTTAAACTGGAGCATATGACGTCACACGTTCGTGAGATAAAGGGGCCAGCAGCAACAAGGATGGTAATGTGCGGCCGCTGGTGGAAGTGTTGCGGACGTTTCAGATTTGTTGTTTGTGCTGGGAAACTGTTCAGCAAAGGCCGAAAATGCCGGGTACACACCGTCGGCAGGTTTATTGCCATTTCAATGCGTTTCAAAGAGGAAGAAGTGTAGGCCCATGTGAAGCGGACTGGTCTACACGTAGTACAGCTGCGCATGTGCAACGGGATGCACGAACTGTTCGACGCTGTTGGCACCAGTGGCTACAGGAAGGTTCGTACGTGCGTCAGAGCGGCAGTCCGACAGACGTCAGCACGCCTAGACCGGTGGATTGTTCGACACGCTCGTTCGTCACCAGAAAGCACTGCAGCCAATATTCGACGTGCTGTGTCATCGGCC
Organism: Macrothele yani; assembly: GCA_039090855.1. Classification (NCBI taxonomy): domain Eukaryota; kingdom Metazoa; phylum Arthropoda; class Arachnida; order Araneae; family Macrothelidae; genus Macrothele; species Macrothele yani. Next base: position 95,750,008 of record CM076992.1, on the reverse strand, counting down.
ATGGGCGTCGCGATAACGACCTGAACTGTAACCCGAAAGTTACATGTGGCAAACCTGCACAGTAGGCAACTGTTACGTCGACTGTCATTGACGGCCAGCCATCGTAGCGCTCGTCTGGTTGGTGCCGAAGTCATGCGAACTGGCGTCACGAGTGGACCACTGTGGTCTTTAGTAAACAACTCGTTTCTGTCTGGGTGTTGACGATCGACGAATCCGTGTCTGGCGACATCTTGGTGAGCGGACGGATCCCGGTTTTGTTCGCGACCGCCACACTGCCCGTCAGACAGGCAGGAATCATGGTATAGGGTGTTATTGCGCATGACAGCAGGTCACTTCTTGTCCGCACCATGGGCACACTGACAGTTGCATGATATGTGAGCGAGGTTCTGCAGCCCATTTTGATACTGTTCCTGAATGGCCTACAGCACCCCATTTTCCAGCAAGATAACACCCGTGCACACACCGCTTGGGTCTCCAGACAATGTTTGCAACATGTTCAACCACCGCCATGGCCAGCAAGATCGCCCGATTTACCCCCAATCGAAAATCTGTGGGACCACATTAGACGCCGACTGCAATCGATCTCGAATTATGGGAGCAAGTCAACCGTGCTTAATGTTCCATTCCTCAGGACGATATCCGTCGACTGTATGACTCATTGCTACGCCGTATTGCCGTTCGCGGCGGAGCAACCACTAACTGAGGCGTACTCATTGTGTTCATTATCTCATCTGTACGTACATGGCTGAAAATAACATCAAGGTAAACCCTTATGCATTCCTGTTCGCATGCTCAATTTCTCCATTCTATCCTCACTCCTTCTGGGTGGGGCAATTTCAATGTCGAGCAGTGTACATCTATATATATTTACTGTGGCGTACGAAATATAGATTTTCTATTCTACGCTAGCACATGTGCTCTGCTCTACGGCTAGTTGCTTATTAGCTTTTTCCTGTCGCGCACACGCCCTTAATTACAAAACGTCACGCAACGCCACGCCACGCCACGCCACGCCACGTAACTGGAATTCACGAAAAAGTGCACAAATGGACATTTCGGGGTTGCCGTTGTACAGTTGTTTACCGGTTTTCAAGGGGATACCGCAAAACTCTCACCCTAGATAATCTGCATTCGGAGCGACTGCGAAATATCACTCTTACATTCCACTCCATTTGCAATGTTTCACCAGTTTCCTCAAATTTTGAAGCTGTAAAATCGCGTGGTTTCCTTGTAAGAACAACGTACCATGGTTTTAAAACGCGCAAAATGATAGATCACATTTTTCACCTCCAGTCAGTTTGCAGTTTACAATGTCATTTTCTGACATAGCTTTTGGATGGGGCTTAACGACACCCATGAACATATAAGACTATACTGAGTCACTGGTTCCGTAGGATGGGGGTGGTTGTCAGAGCCGTGGAACAAGTGTATCGCCCAGTCGGGACTTGAGTCCAGGCCCAGCTCATCCACTTGGCAAAAGGACACCGTCTCTGACCGCACTTTCCTACAATGACTATGCAGTTCCGTTAAAAAGGCAATATGATACTCGTCGTGTGAACTGTAACATAAGACCACCTATCAAGAACGATTAGTTAAAACATATTATTGACGTAAGCTTCACTAATGAGGACCTCATTCGATTCTGTACATTTAGTACAGCTATTCAAATTGCAAATCAGTTCCCAATGGCAGTTAGATTCGTTGGCCCTAAATGAAGTGAATACGAGCGAAATAACTCGGGCGCTTTAAGTGTTAACAAATTTTAATGAAGTTTCATCCATGGGAGTTTGCTAAAATTTGGGCCACATATTATCATCTTATCATTTGACATCTCGATTACGCCAATATTCTTGAAAGCATCCTATGAAAAAATTTGACTCTATATGAGATAACATTTCGATCCGACAGACCTGTGGAAAACTAAGAAGTTTCACTACATAATTTTGTCAAAACGCGCATCGCTAACTTAGGTTGCTGCAAGGGAAGTAAAAAGAAACCTTTTAGTAAAACATGAATATATTTAATCCTGAAAAAAATCTTCAGTAGAATCTTTGGTGACTCCAGGAGGAGGCTCTATCCCTCAAGAAAAAAGTTATTTCTCATAGGGCTGATCACCGTAAAAAATCCTTTTCGGGTAAAATACAGAGAGAATTTAGCGTCACTGAACTGACATCAAATTACATGAAAAAAAAAAGTGCTTTATGACAAATTACAACCATTGTCATAAGTGAAGTAATTCCTCCTTTTTGTACTTTTTTTTTCGTGAGCCATGGACAATCCGTGAAGCACATTTTTAATCTTCCAGCTCATCCAGATGGGGAAAAAATTGCGTAATGACAGCGCAAGTCAATATTTTGATTTGAGAGACAAATGGATCTTCTTATCTGTCAAATTTAACATAACCTATAATTAGGTCTCCAATTTTTCACAACAGATTTACCATATACTTCACTCAAGCGAAATTATCAACTTTTAACGAGTTTTTGCTGTTCTTGGACGAAAACAACTTTCCATATGAAGCTTTCACATCAATCTGACGAGTACATCTTGACAAGAATCTTTCGATTTGACGATACGGTTAGCAAAACAAAAAATTCCCATTTCATGAATTTTAATTCTTCAGTAAAATAAATTTTTCGATCTGATATAGGCAATTTGTCCTATTATCTCATGAAATTGCTCTTACCGTTTGGTGAGTTTACCTTTTTCTTCGATAAAGTAATTCTTTCGATAAAGCTAAATTATCCTTTGATGAAACGAGAATTTCCCTAAGCTAACTGTTTGGTGAAGAGGACTTTTATATATAGGGTAAGTAACCATCGATGGGGTGAAGTTTTTCCTAAAATTTCTCTACGATGCAGTAAATCATTCGATGAACTGACATTACAAGGAAGCCAACGTTTCAACAAAAGAACTCTTTCTTTCTTCTTAGAGTATATAAGAACTGAAAACCATCAGAATGAGAACAACAGTGGATATGGCAGCATCTGTAGTAAATATACGCAACCCAAACTCAATGAGAGGAAGGTTTCGACGAAGCTCATAAAGAAAACCTATAAATATAAAGCCTTTCTATCTGCACAGCGTCATCTTAATTCAGTTTAAGACAAGGGAGACTAAAGGAATCATCTTGCCTATAGTGATAGCTCCGCGGCATCATAGTGTCTCTTACGTCACCATTCTCACCGACTAGTGACGTCACAGAATCGATTATCCATTACCCTCGAGGCTTCACCAATGGTCCAAGAGAGAGTCACAGAATCCTCCCCTCCTCTGCTGTCTCTCTGGACTGTGAATAAAATCCGTCTTGGCAAAGAGCCACGTGTGCGTAGTCGATTACCCCTAGTACGATGAGACTACGTTGCAACTAACATCTTTCCAGCGAAATGATGACGAGCATTGATCTTCCGTTATCCCCCCTCACCGCCCTTCATTTTTTATCTACATTTCAGAGAGTGATTCGAGAGGTTTTGAAATATAAATTTAGAGGCGATTTCCGAGAGAATGAAACTAATATATGCCAATGCAGAAACGTATGAGTAATGAATACCATCGTGAGAGCAATGCATTTCTTTCTTTTTCTTTATAACAGATTTCATTTTAACTGTTGCAGTCCTGGATTGAACAGCGACTGCCGATGTATGCTGCATTTCGTGCCTTTTAAATGAACGCACGCACGCACAAACAGGCAGGAACTTAGGTTTCTTTCATTCCAGTGCTCATTCTTTCAAAATCTTTTAATAGTCCATATTACTTTGCAACTCAGAGTTCATTTCCTTTTGTGTTCATTCCTCAGAATTTACAATTTTGAGCTTTAAAATTAAATTTTTCCGTATTTGCAAGTAACGTTGTTTTTTCTTGGTATATTTTATCAGGGCTTCCCAGACTGATAGCCACTTTCTTATTATTAATCATAAGATGAGAAAACGTATTTACACAAACGTACTTTTTCTCAATGCTGGAACAATTCGACTAGAACCTGGGCAGGTGTAGCGATGTTTTAATGTAAAAAATAAATGAAACAAGAAATGTAAGTGGACTATCTTTTCATTTCTACGTCGAACTATATCAGTCTTCATCACTGAAATGCCATGAAAAATGATATTTAAATCCGCAGTTTATCAGCTTCTAAATCGGGCAAAACCCCGTTTAAAAAAGATTCAAGATCTCGCGAGCCTCCCGGTATCAACAGAATATTACGGGCCACATTCTTCATCGAAATATTAATAACGAACAAAATACGCAATAAAGAAAAACACATATTTAAGTTCATTGAAATATTTCCCCTTGATAGAATTTTTTTTTCATTTATTCGCATGTTTTTAAAAACTTTGCTATTTTAGGAGAATAGGAAACGAACAAAATATACTGACACGAAAGGTACGGGAATACTGACCAAGGAAATTCGATGTGTCAAGTCAAACAAAGCTAGAGGAATGAAATTTAAGTTTCACTGTTGTCAATTTACGAACACGGAATTAATATTTTAATTAGTTTTTATGCGGGTTTAATTACTACCTACTGTATTTTACAGTAACCTATTGACTTCAATATAACGTAATGCTTTTTGTTTCTTTCTTTAATACTTAGCACGGCCCATGAAATAAGTGCGTGCCTAAAATATCACTTTGTCTATGGGCACCATATCTATGCACTTATTATTTCGATTTGAAGAACTCTGTTTCAGTTGGGCAGCTTGAACTGTGAGAAAGCAGGATCATAACTTTTGGGTCTTTTTCCGATGTATAATTTTGCGGGTAGGGGGAACACAGACAGATGCTAATTACCTCGAAAAACATATGTCATATAACTGTTTCTCAAAATCCGATTGAAAAATTCTTTTCTCCTTCGGATATCTTTACCACGAAGATCATTTAGCGCACATTCTCTACTTCAAATAATGCACAACTTTCCCACCAAGGGGAAGTAAATGTATGTTCTGTTTTTCTCGCTATCTTTGCTCTTAAATGTCCGATTTGAAAAGCTGCTTTTGTGACGAATAGCTTCCACCATGGGAAATGTTCTCCGCATGTTTTCTACTGTTTCGTAATGAACAGTTCTTTCGCTAGAGGGCGTATACGCACATTTCTAATTGTAAATAAGCATCAGCTTCTAACAATCCGGCGGAAGAATTTATGTGCCACGTATCTTCTACGATGCAGAACACTGCGCATATTGTTTACTTGAAGCAACATGCAGCTTTCTCGCAAGAGGCGTACGTGCTTATTTTTCCCTCTTACTATCTCTTGATCGAAATTATCTGTTTATTTGAAAAACCCTTTTCGTCGGAAAGAGTATATTTAGGAGAAGACGTTTCGTGCTCACTTTTTATTTTCCCAAAAAGCATAGTTCTGTAGCTAAGGGGGGAGGAGGAGGGGTTGTACAATTGCATGTGAAGTCACATAAATACGATTAAATGAACTTCTTCCGCATTGGGTAAGAGTCACTATGACAAAGATCTACGCATATTCTCTGCTTGTAACGATGAACAGTATTCATTTTCACTAGTAACAATAACTCCGTTTCTGAAAGATCGTCAAAAAAATGAAAAAAATAAAATACAAAATAAAACCAGCCTCGAACAGATTTCTTTGTGAATAACATTTAACGTGAATGTTCAACTACCATAATTCAGTGTTCTAGTAGGCGGGCAAATGGCTATATGTGCGACTGTAGCTTTTCTTCTGAAAAACCCATTTAAGTAATTCATTTTACTTCAGACTACAATCTTTACGACGCACACTTCAGTAGTTATCATACACCCTTTAGTTAAATACACCCTTTAGTTAAAAGGTTTCACATGCCAATAAATAATGGATTATTATTTATTACATTTTATATAGCATTCACTTCTTTGGGTCAAGACGTGCTTATTACATTCGATAATCCGGTGTGAATTCTTGTTTTGTCTGAAATGAGTGCCATTATATAATATTTGTGTGTCCGTATGTAATAACATATATGTGAACAGAAAGGGAATTATTAAAACTATTTAGCGAATGATGTCAAATTTCTAACATGCTGAACATAATTAAACTATCCCTATAGAGAGCGATCTGCAAGAGATAACCAATTTTGTGACTCTCATGGTACAGGGTGCCGTTGAAAAAGATCATATGAGTAGTTTCACATGTTGTTGGATTCTGTCCTTCAAGTCCGCCAGGAGAATAACGTTTCCATGACGAACCATGCTTTTCAGGTGACTCCACAGTCAAAGTCACAGGGGTTAATGTCTAGTGAACGAGGTGGCTATACTGTTGAGAATAGCGAATGCCATTTTATCCTCTTGTGAAACTTTGTCTAAGCAATTGCTGTACAGACCATCAGACGTGAGTAGTTGCACCAACCTCCTTGCAGCAGTCGCGGAATAATCAAATAGTGTAACATGTCCCGATAATGCTGTGCAGAGTGCAGCAAGTCATAGGTCCAGTTCGATGACTTTTTCGAAGAAAAACTGACGGTGTTTAGAGATGTAGCTTTAATTCATTCCATAAGGTAACCTTCGTTGAACGTAAGGGAATCTGCTAACACGCATACGGATTCTTTGCATCATCACACGTGTTCGCAGATTTCTTCTTCATGAGCCTACATGACGTTCCACGACTAAGTGTCGTCTACATCCATGTTTGCCAAGAACGCAAACGACAGTCGGATGTCTGCGTCAACAGTTTGAAAATGTTTGTTCAGAAATATGCATCCAATACATATTACACTTTGAAGTACAACATCTTTTTGTAAAATCCATTGAGAAAATGCAGCGTTTTTATTTGTTTCAGGGTTTGACAACCGCCATGAGCAAATAAATCTACGGGCTAAGTGCAGTCGCCTTTCTTTATTTAAAGTCACTTGCTCCAGGGAGTTGAGACAGCCAGTGCCATCAAACAAACACACCAGTCCGGGCCTTTCTCCGGCGACAGACCTGAAGCCCACGCCTCAGGCCGCTTGGCCACCGCGGCGGCGTTGTAGACAAGAATGCATGTGTATGTACAGAAAACTATAAAAGCCAGGTGATGGATAAGCTGCCGCAGTGATGAAGTGCTGATTTCTGACCATTCGCCCTAGACGTGCCCGGTTCGATCCCGCATAAGGCATGGGTCATTTGTTTGCTTTACAACACTGGTTCACTTCCCCCCCCCCCCTAGAGCCAGTTATCCCAAATGTGGAACGAGCGACTATTTATAGCCCTTGGAGTTGCTCATGCTTGTCGTTAACCCCCTTCCCCCTAAAACAAACGATGATGAATGACTTCATATGTAATGTCCAAAAGATACATCTTTCTACCGGTATGTTTACGTATTTTAACCCTCGGAAATCTGCAGTTTCTATATTAATATGTTAAAATGTGTTAGATAGGGTGGCTGCAGCTAATAGGCAAATACAAAGATAAATTGCTCGCATAATTTGCCTTGGTATTTTTATTTTACTCTCAGTGTCATATGTAAGAATGTACATATAAATATCACCCTTAGAATTTGTTCCTTTTATTTAAACCTGAAGATAAAAAAGTGGCTGAAAAGTAGCGAAAGTCGCTACTTTTCAAAAGAAAAATAGTGTACCTAGCTATTTTTTTAGAAAAAAGTAGTTGTAGCTGTAGCAAGCTATTATATATATACACTGAAATGCCAGAAAAACTGGTACACCAGTCTAATACTTGGTAGGTCCCCCACGGGAGCGCAGGACTGCAGAAATACAACGGGGCATGGACTCCACTAGCTTCTGGAAATATGTTGTAGGCAATGCACACCATACTTCCTGCAGAGCGTTCCACAATTCGGGTGTATTCCAAGGTCTCGGATTCCTGTGTTCGACAGCGCGTTGCATGGCATCCAAAATGTGTTCTATCACGTTCAGATCTGGGGACTTGGGTGGGAATGGCAATACCCCAGACTCAGATGAATGCTTCTCTATACATAATGTGGCGTCCCGACACTTGTGTGGAGGTGCATTGTCCTGTTGGAACAGGCCCAACCCATCAGCATGAATGCAGGACATGGACGGGTATACCTCGTCAGAAAGGATGCGCACATGGCGTTAGCCGGTCACACACGTTTGTAGGGGTACCAGGGGTCCCAGTGAAGTCCAGCTAAACACACCCCATACCATTACGGACCACCCACATGCCGGTACAGTTCCCTGTTGACAGGCGGGATCCATGGCTTCATGGGGTTTGCGCCACACACGAATCCTTCCATCTGCCCGATACAGTTGGAAACGCGACTCGTCAGACCAGGCTACTTGTTTCCAGTCATCTTCTTTGTCGTTAACAGTGGCGGTGTTGCCGTGCCCAAGAGAGGCGCATAGCTCTGTGTCGTGCACCCATAAAGGGGACTCGAGTTGGTCGTCGGCTCCCAAAGTCCATATCGTGCAGGGTACGTTGCACCGTCCGGACGCTGACGCTTGTTGAGGCTCCAGCACTGAATTCCGATGATACCTGCGAGAGTGTTGCACGCCTATCGTGTGAAACGATTCTTGACAGCCGACGATGGTCACGTTCACCCAATGTCTTTTTACGGCCCCACTAGTATCGTAGGTTGAAGGTTTTGCCGGAATTCTTGTAGTCACGGTACACCCTTGTAATGGTCGTCCGCGAAAATCCTAACTTCGTTTCTACCTCCGAAATACATGGCCCATCTCACGAGCGCCAACTATGACACCGCGTTGAAAATCGCTTAAATCATTATTACTTGTCATTCTCATGCCGAAAACAGCTCTGACAGCTGGCAAGGATGTCTATCGCTTTATATACGCACTGGCGGACGCAACCGAGTACGTGCATAGATGACGTTGCTATGCATTTTGCATATGCTCGTCTGTACCAGTTTTTCTGGCACTTCAGTGTGTGTGTGTGTATATATATATAATCATCATCATCATCATCATCATTGTCAACCATTATCAATCCACTGCTGGACGAAGGTCTCCCCAAGTTCCCTCCACAACGGTCTGTCTTGTGCCAGTCTCCTCCATGTCACTCCCGCATACTTTCGAATTTCATCCACCCATCTTCCATGTGGTCTTCTTCTGGGTCTTTTCCTGTCCCTTGGAATCCAATCTAAAATTTCGGCTGTCCATCGATAGTCTGTCCTTCTGGCAGTATGTCCAGCCCATTGCCATTTCAGGGATTTAACTCTGATCATGATGTCTTCCACTCTTGTCATTTTTCGGATCCACGTGTTCCTCTTCTTATCTCTCCTGGTTACACCAAGAATGCACCTCTCCATGCCTCTTTGAGTTGTCTGCAGCCTTTGTATGTCTCTTTTAGCTAAGGTCCACGTCTCTGCACCATACGTAAGCACTGGAAGGATGCATTGATCAAACACTTTTCTTTTAAGACATAATGGCATATTGCTCTTGAAAATTATGCTGTTTCTTCCAAAAGCTCTCCAGGCAAGTTTTGTACGCCGATTAATTTCTTCATCAATGTGACCCTCACTTGATATCTGCTGTCCAAGATAAACGTACGTGTCTGTTATCTCCAGCTTTTCTCCATCAATCGATAAATCTTCATTTCTTGTAAAAGCATTGTACATCACTTTTGTCTTCTGAAAGTTCATTTTTAATCCCACTTCTTTACTCTTGTCAGCAAGTTCCTGGATCATACTCTGTAGCTCTGATGGGGTAGTTGCAAAAATTACTATGTCATCAGCAAAACGAAGGTGGGTTAGATAATCTCCATTAATCTTTATCCCTTTGTTTTCCTAGTTCAGTGATTGAAAGACATTTTCCAATGTAGCATTAAAGAGCTTCGGAGATATGGTGTCACCTTGTCTCACTCCTTTTCCAATTTTTATGTGTGTTGTATTTTCAAACAGCCGAATCTTTGCACTTGCATTTTCATAGATGTTATTAATAATATTAATGCATGCATCTTCAATACCGCAGGATTTCAGAGCCATTGCAACTGCTGATGGTTTCACCGAATCAAAGGCTTTTTCATAATCGATAAAAGCCATGCACAATGGAAGTTCATATTCCCTCGCTCTTTCAATTAGTTCTCTCAGTACGTGGATATGATCAATTGTGCTGTAGCCACTCCTGAATCCAGCTTGTTCTCTCGGTTGAGCCATGTCCAGTGTCACCTTCAAGCGGTGTGAAAGAACTTTAGTGAAGATTTTATAAACCACTGATAGGAGGCTGATAGGTCTGTAGTTCCTGAGATCCTCAATGTCACCTTTTTTATGTAGCAAGATCATTGTAGCGTTGTTCCAATCCTAAGGAATTTTCCCTTCATTAAGGCATCGAGTGAAACTTTGGGCGAGTACTGTTTCGATTTCTCCACTTGCTTCTTGTATGATGTCTACAGTAATTCCATCTTCTCCTGGAGCTTTTCCCCACTTCATGTTCTTGATTGCATGTGCAACTTCTGCTGGAATGACTGGAAGAAATCTGGTACTGGTACCTTTCATGATGTCTGGAGTACATGTATCATCCCTTTCATATAATTTGGAGTAGAAATCTTTCACTCTTGTCAAAATTTCGCCTCTATTTCTTGTTACAGAACCATCTTCTTTTCTCAGTGCCATAATCTGTTTTTTTTTCCCTTACTGAGATGTCCCTTTGCTATCTTTAGGCTTTGGTTGTTTTCAATTGCTTTCCTTACTAGTTCACAGTTGAATTTCCTTACGTCTTCAGTGATACTTTTTCGTACTGTCTTGCATAGCTCTATATATTCCACTTTGGAAGTCACATCTTCTTTAGTTGTCCTCATCACTCTTCTTTTTTGCATCAACATTTTGGTTTTTCCTGATAATTTGTTCACATGCAATTTGTTCTTAGACCCAGCTAATTTTGTTTCTGTTTCCATAAGAGCTTTGGTTACTTTTCTGTTAACTTCAGAAATATCCACTTCTTCCGATGTTAGGCCTTCTAAAGCAGAGAACCTGTTCTTCAGTTCCAATTTGAAGGCATTATGGTGTTTTTTAAGGTTGGTTATGTCAATACATTTTGTTTGTCTTATGAGCTTGCTGCGTTCGAGTTTAGTGTTGAGGTGCATCTTACATCTCACCAATCTATGGTCACTGCCTGTGTTGAACTTGTTTAGCACACTGCAGTCTTCTATGACGAATTTTATATATATATATATATATATATATATATGTTGTACTAGGTGTGAGTCAAAATTATATATGTATTTTTTTGCTTAGGTATCTTTATAGAATATATATATATATATATATATATATATATATGGAAACACGACTATTTTGTCTTGAGTCCATGCATAATAATGGCAATTTTATAAAAAAATTGAACTTAATGCTGCCTGAATCCTAGAATATGACGTAGCGAAACAGAGAAAGAAATAAAAGCTGAAAAGCTTTGGTCCTATACAACGTTCTTCCGGTATTCTGCACGCACGAAATCCGACAAGTGTCATAGTTCTAAAGAATGAAACCCTTAAAGGATGTGAGCAATTTACCAGTTTCGCTTTATGTTCGCCTCCCAACCACCATAGCCATTGATTATTTCTTTGGCGTTATTGAAACATGCACACAATAGTGTTTACGAACTGGGAACGAAACTGCTCTCGCTCTAATCAGTAATAACACCAAAAGAAGCACTGCAACGGTCGTTTTAGGATACATTTTAGTAAAACCGAAGCTCTTTGAATATAACGACGTTTTTTCATGAATAAGTTTTTTCTACATAACTCAAGAAAGCGAAATTGTGCAATCAGGACAAAATGTTCAGAGGTGAAATACTGAAGACATTCCAGTACACTGAACTATTTAAAGGAGTAAAGGCAATTGCTACAAGTAAATGATTAACCAGTCTGCTTCACTTGGTAAGTTTTCTACAATAATTCTTGCAATTCAAATATGTCTGCTGTAGACCAGTAGAGCAGAATGTAACCAGAAAATTTTCACGGCCTTCTAATCTGGTTTCCAACTGTTTTGGAAAGGCTTCATTTGTCTTCGCTATCCACTGATACGTGGGTTTCAGATTCATCATCATCATCATCATTGTCAACCATTATCAATCCACTGCTGGACGAAGGTCTCCCCAAGTTTCCTCCACAACGGTCTGTCTTGTGCCAGTCTCCTCCAAGACAAAAGTGATGTTCAATGCTTTTACAAGAAATGAAGATTTATCGATTGATGGAGAAAAGCTGGAGATAACAGACACATACGTTTATCTTGGACAGCAGATATCAAGTGAGGGTCACATTGGTGAAGAAATTAATCGGCGTACAAAACTTGCCTGGAGAGCTTTTGGAAGAAACAGCATACTTTTCAAGAGCAATATGCCATTATGTCTTAAAAGAAAAGTGTTTGATCAATGCATCCTTCCAGTGCTTACGTATGGTGCAGAGACGTGGACCTTAGCTAAAAGAGACATACAAAGGCTGCAGACAACTCAAAGAGGCATGGAGAGGTGCATGCTTGGTGTAACCAGGAGAGATAAGAAGAGGAACTCGTGGATCCGAAAAATGACAAGAGTGGAAGACATCATGATCAGAGTTAAATCCCTGAAATGGCAATGGGCTGGACATACTGCCAGAAGGACAGACCATCGATGGACAGCCGAAATTTTAGATTGGATTCCAAGGGACAGGAAAAGACCCAGAAGAAGACCACATGGAAGATAGGTGGATGAAATTCGAAAGTATGCGGGAGTGACATGGAGGAGACTGGCACAAGACAGACCGTTGTGGAGGAAACTTCGGGAGACCTTCGTCCAGCAGTGGATTGATAATGGTTGACAATGATGATGATGATGACATATCCCATGGTGTACGAAGGTTCAGATTTATGAAATAAGAGCTTTAAATGGATTGTAGCTCTATTACGCTTAAAGGTTTAACTTCATATAAGGCTTCACTTCAACTTAGTGACTTAAATGGAACTTGTATCTGAAAACTTAATTACGATACTAAGCACTTCAAGTAAACGGCCAGAGTAAGTTATTAAATTACACTTAGTTACGAAAACTAAATCTACTTTTTATTTAATAATCCAGCACTTCAGGTATCTTTCAGTAAAAACTTCGTTCGTAACAAGACGATACGTTTGAATAATATCTCTATTCTCATAACAATTAACAGCACGTACTCAGAACATGAATTTGCATAGCATCGCTCATTCGAAAACGTTTTTACAATACCGTTTTAAACATACAGTAGTGTCTCAAAGAGGTTGTCCTGAAAGTAATGAAAAAGTGGGTGTAACTTTTTTTTTTTAACTGACAGAGGTCGTTCAAATTGCACATGTTGGTAGAGTAACTCTTCCTCTATATATCCCTTCTTCTTCATAACAGGTAAATAATGGTTTCCAAGCAGAAGCAACGTGCCGTCACTGAGTTCTTGACAAAAGAAGGGTGCAGGTTGTCCCACATCCACAGAAGGCTACAGAATGTTTACGGAGATGACACCATTGACAACAGAAATGCGCACAGATGGATGAAGAAGTTTAAAGAAGGGGAACATGCATTGTGAAGATAAACCACGCAGTGGGGGACCATTATCTGCGACCACTGACACGAATCGTCAGCGAGTGGATGAATTGATTCGCAAGGAGAGAAGAGTCACAACCTTAAAGCTTGTTGCATAACTGGACTGTGGTCATAATGCCATACAGAAATGGTGGAAGAATCAGGGTATCGGAAAGTGTGTGCAAAGTGGGTACCTCGGCAGTTGACATCCGATTTGAAGGAGAGAAGGGTGGAAGTCTGCTCTGATCTGCTGGAAGCATTTGCAGCCAACGAAGACACATTTTTTTCCGATCTAGTGACAGGGGATGAAACGTGGGCGTATCTTTACGATCCAGAAACGAAGAATCAATCCATGGAATGGTGTCACACCTCTTCACCAAGGCTAAAGAAGTTCAAGAGCCAGCGATCAGCACAGAAAGTCATGGTGACTGTTTTTTGGAATGACAGGGGTGTCATTCTCCTTGATTTTATGGAACGTGGCCGTACCGTGACCATCGAGCGGTACATTGAGACACTCCAGAAGCTTAGAGAAGCCATAAGGGAGAAGACACCGAACAAGAATCTGAAAAGGATCCACATTCACCATGACAATGCGAGACCCCACACATATTTGGCAAGAAATCAGGCGATCAGCAAATTAGGCTTTTTGGTGGTCTCCCATCCACCGTACAGCCCAGATCTGACGCTCACCGACTTCCACCTGTTCTGTCCAATGAAGGACAGTCTCCGGGGGCAACGATTTGATGACACAGACGAGGTGAAAGGGGCTGTGAAGAAGTGGATACAAGAGTCCACACCTGAATTTTTTCAAAGAGGATTCGGGAGTTGGGTTCAACGATGGCGCAAATTCATCGCTTGTGATGGAGACTATGTTGAGTAGTACCTTTGTATAGAGAAAGTTACTATACCAACATGTGCAATTTGAACGACCTCTGTCAGTTAATAAAAAAGTTATGCCCACTTTTGTATTACTTTCGGTACAACCCTCGTATATAACGAACTTTCATTTAACGAAATCTATTTAATGAAATTTTCCGCAGAACCTTGACTTTGATCAACATTTACATGTAAATTAATCTCCATATTACGAAAATCGATTTCTGTATGAAGTTTTTTTTTTCCGATTAAAAATGTAATTTTTTGTTTCAAAAATTTTGCTTTAACATTTTTTAGCACACGAATGTGAGCAAAGCGTTCTTAATTCCTTCTCTTGAAACTTTTGGTTCTGCGAGGTGAACGGAATCTTGTTGGAAGAGGGCGCCACGCGGGAAGTCGTATCCATGGAGACTTCACGAAGCAGCTGTTTTTCCAAATCTGGATAGAAAGTCCATCGCAAAAACTGCATTTCACAGAGAAAACCCGGCTGTAACTGGTGTGGGCCTGACTTTGTAGAAGTTACGTATTCATTCTCATTCAATCAGTACACGCTTGACTCGCTTGTGTTGTTCGCTCAAAACGTTGAAAAGAAAATGCCTCTCTTGCGGATAAAGTGAAACTTTTAAATGATGTTGATCAAGGATAAAGAAAGCTGTGGCGATAAAGTATTAAATGGCAGCAACTGAAAGACAAAGGAAGTGTTGAAAGTGCAGAGCTTTCTGATTTTAACGCTGATGAAATCGTTGCGATCGCTGATTATCCTACAGAGAATAACATCATGGAAGGTGTTATAGTGAAGAAACTAGAGTAAATGATGATGATGATGATGATGATGAAGAGGCTGTCAAAACACCTTCACATGAAGAAATGCTAAAAGCATTCGATACGATACGACGAGGATTACAGTTTCAATAAAGTGTTGCGAACATCGAAATGAAATATTTTTGTAAACATCGGAACGTTCCGATGTCTAGAAAAATCTGAAACTTTTTATGAACAAAACCCTTTTTATAGGAAATTTGTACAGAGCAGAATTACGGAATTTCTTACAGTTCAAAATAAGTACATATGTTAATAGGATAATGAAAAGGAGAGGTAAGCTTTAGTGCTCGCTTCCTTAACTCTTCACTAATTCGTTTATTCAGACAATGTATTCTACTACTGCGAATATGTGTATAAAACAGTTTTAAACAAATTTAGGAAATTTTTACTCAAAAGTTCAATTTACTGTCCAAATTCAACTACATATTACGGTATTTTTCATTTTATTTCATTAAGTTTTTACAATTTAAGTTCATTTCTATTTAACGAATTTTCTTTATAACGAAGTTTTTAAGTGGAATGATAGGACTTCCGTTAAATAGATACTCAACGGTATATCGCTCTCAACTCTGAATACTGTCTGCTCATATAATTCGCTTTTACAATCTGCACATTGAATATACACCAATCAGCTAAAACATTAAAACAACCTACTTATTAACATGATGTAAGTCCTCCTCTCGCAGCCAAAATAGCTCTCACCCTATGAGGCATACATTCAACGAGATATTGGTAGGGGTCTCTTGATATATGGTATCATGACCGCAATAGAAGATCCCGAAGTTCCCGTAAATTACGAGGTTGGGATGCTGATGCTCGTACTCGTTTCTCTAACTCAAACAACAAATGCTCGATAGGATTTATGTCCGGAGAATTTGGGGAACATGGCAATAAATGGAATTCCTTTTTATGTCGTTAAAACCATTCCTGAACCTTCTTCGCAGGGTGGCATGGAGCATTGTCTTGTTGAAAGACGCCATCTCTGCCAGAGAATACACAGTTGCCATAAAGGGGTTGCAGTTGGTCAGCCACAATGTTCAGGTACGTGACAGCTGCCAGAGTTCGCTCTACAGGTATAATGGGTCAAAGTGTTCCCCAAGAAAATATTGCCCAGACCATTACACTCCCTCCAGCCGCATGGATGCGTCCCACAGCGCATCTAGGTGAGAAGGCTTCCTTGGGTAAACGTCACACACGAGCTAATCTGTCGACATGCAGTAACAGAAAGCGGAATTCGTCTGACCACGAGACCTGTTTCCAGTCTTCTGTGGTCCAATGTCGTTCATTACGTGCCCACTGCAAGCATTAACGACGGCGAACGACTGTGAACAGAGGCACACGAATGAGTCTGCGGCTGCAGAGACATATCCAAGAGCGTACGATGAACTGCGTACTCCGAGACATTGGGCCCTTCACCACGATTGAAATTATGGGTAATGTTCGCCACAGTAGCCCATTATATACTGTATATATATGCTGGACATATTACCAGAAGAACAGAACATCGATGGACAACCGAAATTTTAGACTGGATTCCAAGGGACAGGAAAATACCCAGAAGAAGATTACATGGGAGATGGGTGGATGAAATTCGAAAGTATGCGGGAGTAACATGGAAGAGACTGGCACAAAACAGACCGTTGTGGAAGAAACTTGGGGAGACCTTCGTCCAGCAGTGGATTGATAATGGTTGACAATGATGATATATCAGTGGCGTAACTTGAGTCCAAGACCTGGGCTATCTCACCGTCCCCCCTCCCCCCACACACAGTACTGTCTTTTTTTTTTTTTTTTTTTTTTTAATTGCGCGAGTACTTTTTCATATTTAAAAAGAACGTTTTTCTCTACTGATAAAACAGCAAAGTTGCTCGAACGCACATGTCCTTGTGTGGCTCTAAGATATATCTTAATTCTTTTTAATACTGAAAAACTTCTTTTGGCAGTTGCAGTTGTTGATGGAAACTTTAATATTAGGTCTGCTAATCTGTACACCTCACTAAACCCAATGTCCAATTTATTCAACTAAGGTAGTCCGAAGTCTTCTCTTTTCTGAGCGAAGCAATGGCCCATTCACTTTTCACCCGCGCATTCATGTTGCCATGGAAACGCTAGCAGGTGATTGTATCGAAGGCCTTCGAATCAGAACAGCGAAGACTCGGGTAGAGCTGTTTGCGTTACGATGGCAGCTGTTTGCGTTAGGACCGTTGGTGATTCTCGCTCGCCAGACTGATTCTCCTAGTCAAAAGAAGCGAATTCGCACGCGTTCTTTTCGCAGCGAAAGCATCGACATATCTTAATACCGTTGATAATTGACTTTTATTTGTGCATTCTCTGGGCTTCGCAGTTAGCCTAGTTAGCCTTGTATATACGCCACTGATATATATAGGGCCTACATATATATATATATATATCAGTGGCGTATATAGGAGTCGGAGCTCTCTCTTTGGCTGATCGTTGTGGCTCTTCACATCTCCTCTGCCTATCAACATTCCACACTAGCTCAGAACACTAAGTACTTTTTATTTACGTGTGATTGCACTTTGACCCATTGTCAGGCTGCCAGCTTTTACAAGCTCGTAGGGAGAAACTTTGTGGCGTTAAGTCAGAAAATATTTAAAGAAGAGAAAACAAATTTACATGA
This sequence comes from Macrothele yani, assembly GCA_039090855.1. Taxonomy (NCBI): domain Eukaryota; kingdom Metazoa; phylum Arthropoda; class Arachnida; order Araneae; family Macrothelidae; genus Macrothele; species Macrothele yani. The sequence goes on along the minus strand of CM076992.1, from coordinate 95,732,238 downwards.
GAACCCAGAAAAACAAAAGGAAGGTCAGAATAGAGGTATACGTCACGGATTCCTGGAGTTAGAATCCTCTTTTAGATCCAAAAATCAAAGGCAAGGATAGGCATATTAGTGCACATGCGTCTGACTCACTGTACTAAAACGATGCCGAACCCCTCGCGTAAAATGAGTCCGTACGCCACTGAACATCAGCTCCATCATTAGCACAACCAAAATAATAAGAGTTAGAAAGTGTGCAAGGATTTAAGGTATGAATGCTTGTATTTTCTCATTAATCCATTCTATTTATGTCACTCTTCGTTTTTTTCCATAAGTTTAAACGTTTTTGTTTCTCCTTTACATTTATTCAACTACAATATTATATATTCTCAATTTGTTATATTTCCTTCGTGGGAGTGTGGATACATACCCGACAGTGAAAAAATTCACGACATTATGTTTTAAATTGAACACTCCCCCTCCCCCCAAACTCCAGAGAAAAAAAAAGAGGCGGCAACTTATTAACATTTTCCGAGGAAATGGAGGTGCCCTGTCTTGCACGATGTATGAGTTTCACGAAAGATTACAGATAATTCTTACTGTGACTGGGGATTTCAATCGGCAATTCGGAATTATAAAAAATCATTCACCAGCCCGGTAACATAATCATCATAGGCAAATACAGTGGATGTTCTTCACACATTTTTAGAACGATTTTCCAGCAATATAATTAATGTTCCAAATAAAATTATTTCTTTCTTAAATGTTCTATCTGATAGCTGTTTCTCTCGATAAGACCCTGATCAGAGGCGACTTTAAATCTTTTGGGGCCTTAGGCGCTAAACGATTCTGGGCCCCCTCCTTCCCCTTCTTATCGCCTCAGAAATTATCATCCGTCACATTAAAAAAAAATGAAGTCAAGAAAAATGTTTTTGCGGTTTTTGAAATGCAATTCTATCATAAATTATTAGGACGTTTTGTCAGAAACAGTGCTAATGTAATCAGTTTGACTGTTCGCTCACATCGAACTTTTTGTTTTTACAGATATTTCAAAAATTATTTTTGCAGCTAATAGGAAATCAAAGAGAACTAAGTTTGGCACTTTAAATATCCCATATTCTTTATGAATTTACGACTAAAGGCTGTCAAAGTCGAATATTCAAGAAATTAAAGTTCTCTTGTGAAGAATATTTTTGTGCCCCTCAGATTAGGCTTAACAGTTCTTTCTCAAATACTTAAATTTTCGAATCAGTTCATTAATTTCCTGCTAGAGGTACTGAAGGACAATAAATGTGGTTTTCACAGATTCTTCAAAAATTATTTTTGCGAATGATAGGACATAAAATTTCATTACATTTTGGCCATTTTAAATTTCACTGCCAGTTCATAAATTTCCCTCTAGTTCTGGAATTGGAAATTTAAGAAATTTCAGCTTTACGCTACGAGAGACCATTTCGGTTACGGTAAAAGTTCTTTTTGAGTTTGATGCGTTTGGCAAAACTAGCTACATTAGTACATCTTCAGTTGCTATAGTTACTTGGCGAATTTAACGCTAAAGGCGTTGAAAATGGAGTTTCGCTAAATTTATCAATATATTTCGTATAAATTGTCATGAAACTGGAATAAGTTTCAATTACAAAACATGCCCTCTCCATTGCTTCAGATTTCGAAAATCACCTTGTTTTTACGTTATGAACAAATTAGTCAAATTAGTTGGCAACGAGCATGGTATCCAGCAAAAATAAAATACTTGAAGACACTGGCAACCGGAGAAGTCCTCCACGTTACAAAATACGGGTTAATTTAAATTTGTGCACAGTACTTCGCTTAAAAAGGGTGGATGACTTTTCGTGGAGGAGTTTTCTTGTGGCGAACGATTCTCAAAATCGAAGAGATTCAGCCGTCCATGGCATAGACAAACGTCGTGGACCCAAAAAGTTGGACAGTAAGAATTTCATCCGTCAGTGCAAATAAACGAGAGTGTGAAAAGTTTCTTGAAAACATTACTTTCATCAGAAAATTGAGGTCTGCGTTTTCTTTTATTATGTCAAAAAGATGCGTAAGATTTTCTTTATACTGTACCTCCACCGCAGTTATCAGAAACAGAAGCACAAGGATTAAGTGCAAAAGATCCAGCTTGAAAATGGAAAAGTAGGAGCCACGGTTTTTCGAGTAAGAGTATCATTGAAACTTTTATTGGCCGCCCGGGTGACGCTGTGGTCTAAGCGCTGGCTTATGACCATTCGTCCGAGATGGGTCCGGGTTCGGATCCCGATGAGGCATGGATGCTGTGTTTGTCGTACGGCACTGGCTCTCTCCATTCCCTGGAATTAGTGACCCTAAATTAGGGACGGGCGACTGCTTATAGCCCATTGAGTTGCTCACGGTGGTCGTTAAACCTTCAATCAAAAAAAAAAACAAACTTTTATTGCTTTTTCAAATGTTAATTTGTTGTCAATTTAAGGAATAGAAAAGGTGAGAATACTTGATAATTTTCAGTATTAAACTAGGGGAGGAGAAAGCAATAAGAAAATGTTATTGCAATACAACAAAAATTTCTTTTAACACTATTCAATAAGAAAAAAGATAAACAGTTCAACATTTTCGAATTTCTTTATTTTGCAGCCTAAGCACACACTTTTTGTGAAAAAAATAAAATAAAAAAGTAAAGAACAAAGCACCCCGAGAAAGTCATTTGGTCCTAATGAAACTCTGCATGCAAGCACCCCAGGGCCGAATATGCAAATGATTAATTAAAAAATAACTACCAATGACTAAATATCGGCCCGCGACAGAGCATGGGAACCGCATCGAGAAGGGTATATCAAGAGCAAAGGGCGACGCAACAGGTCGTAGAATGCGTCGACGTACCGGACAATTGTGACAGCGAATTACTGGTACATTAACCTCCAGACTGTCAGGATGCCACGACGACGGATCCGTGCACACCACGAGAAGTCTAGCGAGTTTACGAGAGGATATATACTTGGGCTGAGAGAAGCCGGTACGTCAAGTCGCCGTATCTCCAGGCAATTGGATCGGAGCGACGCGGTAATTGGACGATGTTGGCGCCAATGGGTCGAACAGGGCACCACAATCCAGCGGCACACGGGCAGTGGACGGCCGAGGGCAACGACAGAACGCGAACATCGAGGCATTGTGAGAGCTACACGAACAGAACCGAATTCGTCGCATCAACAATCCGTGGCCATGTTGCGTCGTCCACAGGTACGGAAGTGGTATTCGGACCGTTGCCAGACAAGTTGCGGCACAGGGATTACATTCGAGGAGGCCAATCCGCCGCTTTCTACTGATCAGAGAGCATCGCAGGTAACAGTTGCTTTGCTGTCGGACCCGATCGACGAGGGATAATGTCCAGTGGTGTCATGTTGTCTCCAGTGATGAGTCATGGTTTGCCCTTAGCGCCGATGACCAGCGCATGCGTGTCTGGAGACGAGCCGACAAGCGCACGGATCCTGCTTTTACCGTGCAAAGGCACAGGGCTCGGACACCTGATCTGACGGTCTAGGAAGCTATTTCCTACGATAGCTGGACACCCTTCGAAGACTTCCATACTACCCTCACGGCTCAACGGTACGTCGACGCATTCTACGACCTGATGTGTTGCCCTTCCTGTAGCAGGTCACCGAATAATTTTGCAACAGGATAATACTCGGTCACACACGGCACAGCTCTCCCGGGCCTGCCTCTGTAATGTCGACACCCTTCTAGGCCAGCCCGACCACCCGATTTCTCACCGATCAAACATGATGGGACCCCACCTACACCCATCCCGGAATGTCGGCGAATTGGCCCACAATTTAGACACCATCTGGCATTCCATACCTCAGAACAGTATCCTTAAACTGTATGTGTCTCTGCCACGCTGGGTTTTTGCTTGTATCCGAGCGAGAGGTGGCGCTACAATACAACTTACTGACTTCTGCTCATGTAACTGTTTTATCCGGATAAATGGCCCAACTGCTGTGGAATTGCAATCATTTCCTCTCCTATACATGTACATTACAAATGCCAATTTTAATCTTGATTGGATGATTCCTTCTGGGTGCTGCATTTTCTTTATTTCTCTTTATTTATTTGTTGTTGTTGTTCTTTCTTTCTTTTTAGCGAAGAAAAAATTGTATTAGCTACTTTGGTTTAGGGTGGTGTAGGAAGATTAGGGCTAAGGAAGAACTTGATTATACTACTCCAGAGAGAAAAGGTACTAAATAGCAAACACCCCGGATCAACAGGACAGTTTCTACAAGCACTCTTCATCGCAGCTCAGGAAATACAGGTAAAAAGTTTCAACACAGATGTTTTTCCTTGGCTGGAAGTCATATGAAAGTAATTTATATCACAGCCAGTTAAATATTCGCCTTAAACAATGAAAAGTGTGGGAAGCGTCAATCCTTGTTTCACCTACCACTAAAAGCAAGGCTAGGTTATTTTAACAGTTTATTTCAAAACAAGTACATCGATAACAATTCGAAAATTTAAAATGAGAAAGTAAATTATCAATTGACAATAAAGTCGTCACTTTCAGGATTGATTTATTTCGGTACGTGAAAAGCAAAACAAAACTGACAATCCAATAATAAATTATACGTTTTCGGGGCCCCAAAGCGCGCGCCTACTGCGCCTAGTGGAAAATCCGCCCCTGATCGAGATTTCCAAGATAACATGGCATTTCTTTAAATTGACAGTGGTATTTTATTCCACTCCTGTTCCACTCCTTTCCACAGTTCAATCATTGTTTAAGGTCTGCGTTTAGAAAGCGCTCTTTTTAGCAGTTCGAAGTCCATTGATGACACAGCTGGGAACTTTGAAAGAATATGAGCAAAAGGTGTAGACTTGATATCCGTCTGTTTTTTCATTTTTTCAAGAAATCCAGTGGTAGATTTGGATGTATGATTGGTAGCCTTATCCTGATGGAGCTCTACTTTTTGAAGGCTCTGCAGATAGAGGCATGGTATTTCCTCTTTAAATATGGGAGTTAAAACATTATTTTGATATTATGTAAAATTCATTTTCACATTCTTTTAAACTTTTCTTAACTTTAATTTTCCATTGCACGAGAAATCACAATAATCATGAGTTATTTACTAAAACTTTTTTTTGGATTCTTGGAACCAAGTTTGTAAGTCTTTTCCGGCTCTTCTGCGATAGTAAATCGCCCTTTTTTTGTTACAGTCGTTTAGGTAGATCCAGGCTTCATCAACAGTATAAATAAATTTCACCTATCTCCTGCCAAGCGATTTTCATAAAGAAATCTACACCGTGTTCATCGCTCAGCCATGTGCCTAGGCAAAAGGAGGTGGACGTTATGTTTTTTTTTTTTGGTGGTTTTTTTCGAATCAAATCTTCGTTTATTACCTTGTTTACAGGTGATACAGAGATTTTTAAAGACTTGGCGTATGTTCATTGGGTGGGTGAATTTTCTTTTAAGACCAGAGACCTTACTTTTGAAATAGTCATAAAAGTACGTATTTTCTTTGGATATTCGTTTGGTGTTCTTTTTCCTGTTAAAAGCAATGATTGACAATTTTTTCCTCTATTATTAATAATGTTGCTTATGTTACATTTAGAATGCTAATTCCATGATTTTTACAATACGAATATTTCTCTTCGTCAAGAGCAAAAACGTAACCTTCTCTCTACAGCTAGTTTACGAGCGCCATTTTCCTAGCAGACGATATTTACCTGCAGCAGATGTTTTTTTTTTATTTTTTTGTTCATTTAATACAATGTAGCTAGTTTCAGTTCTTGAACTTCTTTTTTTTTTCTGAAATTTCTTCTCAAAAACGTTCTAAAAATGTGTGGGTATCCTCTGTAAAAATAAGGTCGATCATATGCAGTTCTTTTTTTTTTTGATTGGAGGTTGTTTTTTTTTTTTTTGATTGTAGGTTTAACGACCACCGTGAGCAACTCAATGGGCTATAAGCAGTCGCCCGTCCCTAATTTAGGGTCACTGGTTCCAGGGAAGGGAGAGAGCCAGTGCCGTAAAACAAACACAACATCCATGCCTGACCGGGATTCGAACCCGGACCCCTTACGGACGAATGATCAGAGGCCAGCGCCTTAGACCACTGCGCCACCGGGGCGGCGATTGGAGGTTTAACGACCACCGTGAGCAACTCAATGGGCTATAAGCAGTCAGTCGCCCGTCCCTAATTTAGGGTCACTGGTTCCAGGGAAGGGAGAGAGCCAGTGCCGTAAGACAAGCACAACATCCATGCCTCACCGGGATTCGAACCCGGACCCCTTACGGACGAATGATCAGATGCCATCGCTTAGACCACTGCGCCACCGGGGCGGCTCATGTGCAGTTCTTTTAACATCACTGAATGAAACTTTTTTTAGGTCTTATGGGACGTATTTATTAGGTTCTAAGTGATCCATAACTACCCCCCCCTTCGATTGCTTTTTAACCTATAGTTTGAGATTGCTGTCAATTCACGCTACGAGATTTTCTGTACAGTACAACTGAACTCTTTGTGCATCGTTTTTCTTTCGTATGAAGAATGTGATTAAGATGATATTTTATAAATGAACTGAAGCATGCAGTTTTTCGACATCCTTTTGTAACAGATCATTGTATGTGCTATGTGCGTGCGCGTTGTGTCTAGCAGTATTATCTTGTTCTCTGTTTGGGTAACAACACCTCGGTCTCTCTGTGGCCGGTAGACGTAATCTGATGACCTGCTGGAGCAGTAAAGTGTGTGATAAACAACCCCGATATCGTGCAGTTGTCATGTAGTGGAACCTCGGTTATACGCAATGCAACATTCACTGTTTGCACACCTTTTTCGCACACACATGTGAACTTCGCTGCTTTCTCCCTTTTTCACGCACGTGATATACGCTGCTTTCTCGGCTTTTCTTTCATATGAATGACATACGATGCAGTTTCGCCTTTTTCACGCACTTTCGACCTCTGCTGAGCTTTCGTCATTTTTACGCACGTTCAACACTTGTTTCTTTTTGTTCGCCTCTTTTATTCATGTGTGGCATAGCAGCGTCTATCGCTTTTTGCACATACGTATGTCACATACGCTGCCTGTTCGTTTTTCTACTGCACGTGTGACATACGTATGCTGCCTTCCCACCTTTTATTACGCACATTCGAAATATACTGTCATTATATATACACTCACGGATAATGAAATTTGCGCACCAAGAAGGAAGCATCGGATTGACCCAAAATTTTATGGACGTAATGATACAAATTAATGATACACATGATGGCAAAAACAGAGCTGCAGGACAATTACAGAGGGATCTATGGTACGCAGTTCGGTCATCTTCAATAGCGCGTCGCACCGCCTCGAGCGGCGATACATGCTGCAATACGGTCCGGCATGGAGGCGAACAGACGCCTGATGTTTTCCCTCGGCAGACTGCCCCACACGTGTTGGACGGTGTGCTCCAAATCCCGGACAGTGCGGCAAGGCGGCAGCTGACGTTTCAACTGGTCCCACAGATGCTCGATAGGGGACATGTCCGTGGAGCGGGCAGGCCATGGAAGTGTCTGGACATGACGTAGGCAGTCCTGGGCAACCAGAGCCGTGTGCGGGCGGGTATTATCCTGCTGGTATAGCGCACCTGGAGTCCCGGCCAAGAATGGGAGCACATGGTGCCGTAAGATCTCATCCGCATACTGCTGGCCCATCGATGATTCACGTGCCACTACTAGAGCTGATCGGCTATCGTAGGCATTGGCTCCCCAGATCATAATGCATGCAGTGGGAAGATGTGGCGCTCGATAGCGAGGTCGGGACTGTGCCGTTGACCCGAGGACCTCCACACCCGGACACGATGATCATCTGTCCCCGAAACGAAGCGGCACTCATCGCTAAACACCACACGTCGCCAGTCTGTGGCGTTCCACGTCGCTCTAGCCTGGCACCACTTCATACGGAGCCGGCGATGCTCTGGTATTAATGGAAGCACACGTAAGGGGTGCTGGGATAAAGGATTCGCTTCCGCGAGGAGTCGGGAAATGGTTCGTGGGCACATAGGAACGGCTACAACTGCCTGTATATTGGACCGGGTCCCCGTGGGATCCGTTCGTGCCAGGCGATCAATGCGTCGATCCTCTCTACCGGTGGTCCTTCTAGTCCGTCCGGAGGCGCTCCGCCGTGTGGCAGTGCAGTCACGCGTCCACTGCTCGCAACACAGTCGGACGGTATGGTCAGAACGATCCTCGTGGCGGGCTATACGGCGTGCCGACCACCCTGCGGTTTTTAGCCCGAAGATCAGGCCTTTCTCAAGTCCGTAAGTTGAGTAAATTGACGTCGCTGGCGTCTACCCGGCGTTTTTATCACTCTGTACTCTTGCGTTCATGGGGCATCGACCACACGCCGGTGTATAAGGCTGCTGGTTCGTGCTTGCAGCGCCACCAAAGGGTGTGGGGTCATGCGCAATCTCCCCAAACGTGGATCATTTGCATACCAGCACGCACTCTAGCTATTTGCAAAGTTTCGCGCTTGTAGCATGCTTTCTTCTCGGTGCGCAAATTTCATTGTCCGTGAGTGTATTAAGATGATCCAACGTTCGTCACAAATATATTTTTTTATTTTTTCAAGTCGACCAAGGTTTTGCTGGGTATTGGCCTAGCTTTTATCAGGACGAATGGCACGTAAATATTCAAATTGTTCATGATATCATAAATGGTGTTTACAGTCACGGGTTTTGGTTAGTTACTTCCACGCGCTTGATAAAAATTGTGTGGATGTCATGCCAATAAGAAGTTACGAAAAATTCTGATATACATATAAAGAAAGCTTCCAAAATATCAAGTTTGGTGGTTGAATGTGGTTTGTCAATTAGTTTTGCTTCTTCAAAGAGAAATTTATGGTACTTTTTCTAGCAGTGTTTAGCCATCGATGACTTCTTTAGGTAACAGTTCCGAATATAGGTTTTTTGCTCCTTCAATTGAAAACGCAAGGCTCCACGGGTCTGTCTTATATACGAGGCACGACGTTCACATGGAATTTGATAAATTCCCTACGAGTTTTTGTCTTCAACATAGTGATTTGACCCTAAAAAGTTCATTTTGTTTATGGGTTTAAGAATCACTTTAAAATTAAAGGCTTTGAGAAGTTTTGAAGGCAATGTCACGGGAAAATGCAATAACGGTAAAATTCTCTCGTAATGGGCGCATCACAGGAGTACGTGGAGATAGGCTTTGGTTTCCGGAATTTTGTTAGAGCTTTGTCTATAATGGAAGGATTGTATTTTCGCTGTACTGCAACACGTTTAAGGAAATAAAGTTCTTTTTCCAAACAGTCTTTATCCGAACATATATGTATCGCGCGATATACGCAACTGTAAAAGGCGCTGAGTTTTTGTTGCGAAGGGTGATTGGACTTGGCATGTGGAGGTGATAAAATAGCGAAATGCTTCCGATAAATTGTAGTTGCGAGAGATCCATTTCAGGGAGTAACCAGGACGTCAAGGAATGGTAGACATACGTTATTTTCAGTTTCGTAGCTGAATTGAATATGAGGATCAATGGAATTTATAAGTCTGACTAATTCCGGAATTACATATTTTTTTCCTTTCCATAGAACGAAAGTATCGTCTACATATCGTATCCATAAGGCAAATTTCACGAGTTAGAAATTTTTTTCTTCAAATCGACGCATGTAGATTTCACATAATATAGGTGACAATGGACTTTTACTTTCCGTGGAACGTTCATAAAACGTTCCACGGAAAGTAAAATTGTTCTGTTTTATGCAAATGTCCACTAATCTCGTAATTTCTTCCACTTCAGGTTGGCTGTAATGATGCTCTGTAAGACATGCTTTTAGAAATTACAGAGCTTCTTTTAGTGGATTTTGGTGAACATAGATACCACATCAAAGGATAGCATAAGTTGATCTAAGCAGGCTTGTAGTTTGAGTCGATTGATAAACTCAATGGAATTTTCCACAGAAGTTTCGTTTGAAGTGGCATAGGTAGATAATTTTGAAGATAAGGGCTTGGATAACTGATATTCTATTGTGCCGATATTACTTACTATAGGCCGGAAAAGAATGCCAGAGTTATGTATTTGCCATTTTTTGAATTTTTTCACGTATGTGAGACAAACGTTACTTTCGCCCCCCCCCTTTCGCACGTAGGACATACGATACGCTGCCCTTTCGCCTTCCTCACACACGCGCGACATGTGCGTTTTGTTTAATAATTTTCAGTTTTTTTTAAAAAGATCTACCTTAACTTTTTAGAGTAATACTCTTTCAATTTTCCTTCAGAACAGAAAAGGCACCTTTACTTCCGAATCTCTTTTCACATATAAACAATCAGAACAATGTAGATTTCAACATCACACAGCACAGATGACGTAAACACAGTGTTAAGAAAGAATGAAGAGGTTACGTGTGCAAGTTTGATAACTGAAAAAGTTTTACATAGTCTCTGTTGTACGCAGTTTTGCTGCTGCTGGGACATTTAACGGTGCAGCCGAAGCTGAAATTTGCAAACTAACGTTGTCGGAAAAAGCTGTTCAACGATGCCAAGCTATTCATTTATTGAGCATCTAACACCAAGAAGCAGTGAATCGCGGCGTCGTATTCTGGGGCATAACTATGCCGCTATCCATAATAAAAAAACATGCGTTGCAACAGAGGCAAGTAGCTTTCAAAATAAAGACGAAAGGGCTATTTAAAAAACTACAAACACTTCCCTCCAGTACGATCGCAAACACTATCAAATGATCCCAAAGGGGACGCGCGTTGACAAGAGCGAGAGGGTGGAAGGCGAGAAAGGCATTCCAGACATTAAATTGAATTCATTAGGCAAATGGCCACATGGTCTCCAATTTTCCACGGATTGGTTTAGGTATTTACTCTTTTATCGACCTTTTATGGGCGAGACTTAAATACTGAACATGCAGCACAAACAAGCTTCCGGAAATTTCTTGAAAGTAAGGTAAATAAATACGAAGGAAAAGCACATTTTCTGATACGTAGTCCTGCTAGATTTATCTTCTTTTCGTGCTTGTTAAATGACGGAAAAAAGTAATCTTATTAAAAAAATTAGTGTCGATTGTAAAGCATATACTACAAAAGTAATTGTTGATTTTTTAATTAAAAATACCTACACCGGCAGAAAATACATTTAAAAATGTTGACATAAAATACTTGCTACCTCACGAAACACACGCTGAATATTTTAGCTAACTATAAACATGTCACGATTACAACGTATTTCCTTAAATTGCGGGGTAAAATTTTGCTTTTCAGGACACTTTGTTTTCAAAAACTCATTGAAAATCCAGTGAAACCAGAAAATACTAAGACTCAAGTGCTCCTCTGTGGAAGACTGAGACCTTGGTGAAAGAGGCACCAATAAGAAATGCGTTAGATTAAAATTCAGCTTACCTTATTGAGCTCTAGTTAAGCTTTTCTAGTTTCACCAGTTTCTTAATGAGATTGCTAGCGTTTTTTTGCTCAGAAATTTTCACTGTTCCCTAACAAATTCCTACATAGATAAATAAACAAGTACAAGTAGCAATTTGGTTGGAGTGTTTCAAATCACATTTAAATATATAGTTCCGAAGTCAGCCAGTCAATCAGTTGTACTTTCGAAATAACATTATTAAAGAACGAGTGGACAATAATTCTGCGTATTTATTCAACCCTACGTACAGCTACAAAAGAAATGAAAGGAAATACTTCGTTTAATTATTATTTGTAAATAGTTTATTTGTTCCCGAAACAACACGTTGTTTATTATGATTGAAAACTGAGAAACTGAAGAGCCGTGACGTCACGTTTTCCTTTCCGCGTTTCTAAGCAGGAGTCGAAATGACGTTGACAGGATAACATGTGCTTGAACGTCTGTATCTGTAACCCGATAGCTTTAGATACACAAACCGCATAACTGCTACGGAAACGCAACGTTTAGGTACGCGATTACAACAGAAGTTATTACGTTAGAATAATTTCCCCATTAGAAAAGTTTCCTGCAGCCCTTCTGCTTGCTAGGTCAACTAAAAACAGTGTAAATTCCAGCACTTTAATTATTTATTAACGTATACAATCTGGAAGCAGATGCAATGCAATATTGTAGATGGGTGAACTTCAGGATTTAAATAACACACCTCAGGCTGTACCCAAGCTCAAATTCAGAAGCTAATAACTTTGCGTGTTTGAGGGCTCTTCACCTTGCTTACTTATTAGAGGCAACAATAACAACCGTCAGCCTAAATTTGACTTCAATTGAAAATTTGTTCAGGGGTCGAAAATTACTTTTTTGCCCATTTAGTCCCGGACTAAATGGGAATGAAAATTCACAAATCCCAACTTCATTTGACTCAGTGGGCTATAAGCAGTCACCCATTCCTCATTTAGGGCCATTGACTCCTGGGATGGGAGAGAACCAGTGTTGTAAGACAAATACAACATCCATGCCTCATCGGGATTCGAACCCGGACCCATATCGGACGAATGACTAGAAGCCAGCGCTTAGACCACTGCGTCGCCGGGACGGCACCACTGCCTTGAACAGATTCGACCTGGCACGACGGGGCCATGGTTCATGCTGTCGACGGCACATCCGATACCTTCCGTCAACTCGGTACAGCTGAAAACGGGATTCATCCGACCACACGACGTGGCGCCACTTTGCAGAGGTCCACTTTTGATGTTCCCGGCACCACGTGAGGCGTAATTTCCGATGATGGACAGTCAATAGTGGCACATGAGTAGGGCGTCTGCTCCAGTAGCCCAGAGTATGCAGCGTGCACTATACCGTTTGCTCGCTAAGGCTGCTTGGGCCCCCGATATTTAACCTGGATGTGATTTGCGCCACCGCTGCCAAGTGGTCGGTCTGTACGAGCCTGGCTAGTCTATGTCTACCCCGGTCATCAGTGGCGTTCGGTCGCCCACCGCTTGCTCTGTGGGCACTAGTACGTCCGTCGATGGTATACTCGCGGTACACCCTTGATATGGTTGCTTACGGGAACCCTAGTGTTCTTACCACTTTTGCGACAGAATGACCCATCCATGCCTTGCGCCGATAATGCGTCCACGATCAAAGTCGCTCAGATCACTACGTTTACCCATGTTCGTAGATTGTGATACATTGTTGGGAAGCCTTCTGTCAGTTTATTTATCGACTGCATTCAGTTTGGGTCTGTTCCACTCTGCGCTGGGGATGCCCATTCGACTACCCATCACTCCTATCTCTAATGTTTTATCTACTGAGTGTACATACCGATGGATTTCTTTTACAATAATATTCACCTTTTCATACAAAAATTTAATTCATCTGGTGCCGAAACCAAATCTCAAGCACATGCTTGGGTTGTCATTCATCTAGATGCCTATTGACGAATAACTTCGTACGGCGAGAAGCTCAGCCGATTCTTTCGGATGCTGTTACACGAATAGTTTAAGCACGTAATTTACGCCAATGTATTTCCAATGGGATAAATGAACAGTATGTGGGAGGGCCTATTGATAAACATAATTTTCCTATTGAACTGTGGCAGAATTGGAATTACCTAACGATTTCTCTTTGTTTAAATACAGAAATAATTTTTTGATCCAGTCTTTATGTGTGGCACACTTTACTGCTACACTGTAAGAATAAATGGTGTAAATTCACGAAAAATTCCTGAAAATAACGAGCAGCAAAGTTGTCGGCAGGTCTCCCACTTTTAACAAAATTTTAGTTTTGTAAAGTTTCTGTTTCCAGTAACGGGATCTTTAGTATTTCGACAGTCTTTCCGTCATCACTAATTCCATTTAGGAAACGTCAGTTTCGAGTTTTTTCGTTTTTATACAGAAATTTCTCAAGTTTCCCAAAACTTTGATTCTGACTTTTTCAGTCCCTTTACACAAGGAACTCAATTTCCCACTTTTTCCAGACGTACGAGGAGAGAAATTCTTTCGCTTGCCCGCGGGATTATCCAGCCCCCAAGCTCACGTTTAAGTCAGAAATGAAAAGAACTGGAGTCGCGCAACGATGAAATGTTTTACGCTATGAATACGAGTTAGTCATTTGTCATTTTTCTGAGTAGATTTGAATAGGGATTTTTTATTTTTCTGAATAGGTTTATAACAATTGATTTTTCTGAAGGGGAATTATCACAAATTTCACCATGATTTTTCAAAGCAATAATGTTTTAGAACTCGTGATTTTTTTTATATTGACAATGACTTTCAATTACGCTTAAGAAAATGTGAAATGTACTACTTCATAGTATTATTTCACAAAACCCCCAAATATAAAATTTACTCTTGTTAGCTGTAATAGCTTTCGTGTTAAGGGGTCCACAGACTCATACATAGATATAAGTAACCCGTACAACACTTGAAGTACGCGGTTTCTTACGGAAACAAAATATACAATAGCAAATGCACTAACTAAGGGGGGGATAACTGTTACCCGATAAATCTTGATAGAGTGGAATTTCCGTTGTACGTTTTCCTCTTTTAAACGTAATTCTGCCCTAGTCCCGATATTTTACTGTAGTTTCTGTTGCTTTTCAATTCGGTTGTACGTTATTCATTTACACGCTTTTCGCTACTATATACGTTAAATTTTGTATTTTAGATTATCAAAAATACACGGTTCTTTGATTCTTTTATACGTAACCCGTATGTTACAACATCAAACAGAAATCATCGCTCTTTCCACGTTTATAAGTGAGTCACGGAAAAATTCTCATCGGCCGCCACCGGGAATCGAACATTTATAAACGTGGAAAGTGCGATGATTTTTGTTTGATGTTCCTAATCCACGTCAATTGTGTGTATTAATTATTCATTCGCCTCCTAGTTATTTGTTCTGTTGCTGCTTACTGTCTTTGGTGAATCCCCAGCATCGTGCGGGGCTCCACAAGAAGCAACCTGCCATGTGGTTTGGAAATTTGTTGTATGTGAGTCTGGAGAATTCGAGGCCGCTGTGGTGCAGTGGTAGCATGTCCGGCTCGTAACTGGAAGACCCTGGGTTCGATTCCCGGTGGTGGCCGATGAGAATTTTTTCCGTGACTCACTTATAAACGTGGAAAGAGCGATGATTTCTGCTTGATGTTTCTAATCCACGTCAATTGTGTGTATTAATTATTCATATGTAAAAACTTTAAAGAGAATTGAGACAGCACTTCCTGTGCAGCCATGAAATAGATGAAGCAACTCAAAATTACTAAATAACGTTCACAGCTTTCTGTTTTCTCTAAATTCAAGAAATTTGAAACAAGCAAAGTTTAGTGAATATTTTACTCGGCACTTGATGCTAAATCAACTAGAAGACAAACTGCTTTAAAGAGAGCGAGGCTTATAAATAAAGAATGTATATGAACACATAATAAAATAACATTCAGATTTACTATTTGAAAGGCAAGTTTTTTTCGTGTATTGAAAATATGAAATAGTACACAAATTTTTAATCTAGTGTTATAGTGAAAATAGAATTAGAAAAACATTAACACAAAAGCCAAAATAGAGATAGGCTGAAGGTAGCAAAGTATGCATGTATGTGTATCTTACATTATAAATTCGTGTAATTTAAGGTTATTCTTCCTCCACACTCCCCCCCCTTTTTTTTTGGAGGCAATCAAAAATTTTCAGTGTTATGTAACATCTTGAAATTTTATTTCTACGTTTTTTTAAGGTTATCCCCTAGAAAAGCGTTTAAACGAGCTTCCACTGTATCATGTGATTTGTTATCTACAATATCCGGTCTCGTTGCACAACCGCAAAATCTGATCCGCCAACAGACGACTGAAATTTAACAGCTAATCGAATCTCAAGTATCTCAGCTATTCCCGCGAATCGCTCTTCTTGCTGGAAATTTTCCGAAACAATACGGAAAAGTGAGAACAGAATTTTCCCTTTAATATATACGACGGAATCACGGAAAAGTTCCCAGAAAATTTCAGATTTTTCTTAACACCTCTTAAACATGGGCGCCAGGCAAGCCCCAACATAGCGGGGGTTGGGGGTGGGGGTGCTCACGGCTAAGAAGGCCTCTAGCCTCAGCAAAAAGATTTTGCAAAATCTTTTGCAGAAACTTCATATGAAACTGGTTAAAGAAATAGCCAGGAATTTTTGACTGTAGATTCGAATGAAGTCTTAAAGAAAAAGCAATTTTTGGTTGCTTTATTTCACGGTTTTAGTGTACGAAAACTGGATGACGGGAAAACAGCTATTCCAGAGGACTTGAGGCCCCTTTTCAGTCACAGCAATAGTTCCTATACATGTATATTAACAAGAGAATGTGAAAAAAATATCAATTTGAAATTTTTATACAAATTAGAATAAGGTGTTATGTATTACAGTTGTTTGCACACAATTAGGCATCCTTCAGAATTAACTGAACTAAAAGTTGTTCTTCGCGGCAATGGAGAAACGGAGACCTGTGTCATTTCTTTATAACAGAGTCACAAGATTTTTTTTTTTACTATGTGCAAAACATTGTGGAATTACGTTAACCGTGTTTTTATATACAAGAGTAAATAATTTAAATAATTTTTTTGTGCTACAATTCTTAATTGCTATTTATTTGCTTACTTATTTTCTATATTTTCGTACAAATCGGAAGCGGTCATTCTTAGATACTGCCACACGACAGTTACGTGTTTTGTGTGTAATCGTGCGGCATTTCATAGAGGCTGGGCTTAGTTCTCTAGAAGAACAAAATTCACATGATATGATTAAATTTGGTGTAACAGTTTTATAGTAACTTTCTATTGGTATAAAACTAGGGCAATCATCTTAATCACTACGTAAACAATTTGTGTTACACGAAATGAAGTGTAATAATTTTGGTTCTACGAAGAATACTTTTAAGGCCCAAATAATTTTTATTATTAAAACGCCTATAAAACCTAATTAACAATTAAAAATTTTAGTAAGTGAAATCTAACAAATTTTTGCAAAAGGGCCTCGACGATTTTTTTTTTTTTTTTTTTTTTTTTTTTTTGCGAGGGAACCCGAGTTATTCTGGTACGCCACTGCTCTTTAAAACGGAAACGTTTCGTTAATAACCGTAGAGAGAAATCAACAGAACTATTTCTGTCAATTCACGAACGAAAAATCCATGAAATTCGTTTTCCCTCCGTTATTTCACGGAAAAGGTTGAATCAGCAATGTGCTTCATTTATTTATGAAAGGAATCACAGAAACTTTTTCTTGAATCAGGATTTTTTTTTACACTGCGCAGTCAATCGTGATTCGCCTTTAAATTTGTGCTTCTGTCACGCGCAAATTCAGTGCTTTTGTGCCACAGCTGAACCCTACAACATAGAACAACGTGTATTTTATACGAAAAATCGTAGAGCCAGCGATCGAAACTTAGTTTCTGAAAAAGTATCTGGGGGTGAAACAATAAAAAGTGAGCGTTTTTCTCCCTTTTTGGCTATTTATTAAAAAAAAAGGACTAATTTCTTCCATAAGGAACGAAAGACCCATATATGTAACCGTGAAATAGTAAGTACGAATCGGTAACTCACGGGCGCAATTTCATGTGAAATGACAGAAGATTTGGCTCTTTTTTGAAATAGCTGAAAGGGTCTAAACATTTTACGAGCCTTGCCAAGCCATTTTAAACGAAGGTTTGTAAATTACGTGTATGGCAGCAAGTTCGCTGCACCACTAACTTATGCACTTGTCTATTCTGTCTAGTTAGCCCAATGATAGCTAAGCACACAATCCATAAATAAGACGGCATTCCACGTCTCTAAATGCACTGTAAAAAATTTCTGAAATTCTCGAGCCATTTTCCGCGATTCCTTTCGTATTTCTGATACAATCTTTTCCGTCAAATGACGGAAAGAAACCTAAATTTCACGGATTTTTCGTACGCCAGGAAAATTATGAATTTTCGGACCCCTTTCCGCAATTCCGTTCGTATATTAATGGTAAATTACCTTTTCTAAGAAGTATTAACGGAAAGTTCTGAATTTTCAGAAATTCTTCCCTCAATTCCTTTCGTATATTAACGGAAAATTCTGTTCTCACTTTTACCGTATCCATATGATGGAATAATTTCGGTAATAGGAACGTTTCGCCGGAATACTTGAGGTTTGATTAACTATTAAATTGATCGTATAATGTCAATGTATCAGCCTGCAGACCCCTTCAGACAAAAGCTATTATAGCTACCAAGAGTAAATTTTATATGTAGGAGTTTTGTGAAATAATATTACAAAGCAGTACATTTGACCGTTCCTTAAAGGTAATGGAAAGTCATTGTCAGTTTAAAAAAATCTTGAGTTCCAGAGCATTCTGTTACTCCGAAAAATCACGATGAAAAAAAATACGTAATTTCTAATAAGTCCTCCTACAGAAAAAATAAAATGATTACAAAGGTATTCAGCAAAATAATAAGTTCCAACAGAAAATAAAATGACTAATTCACCCACATTAAGGACAAAAAAAAAAAAAAAAAATCATCCCACGCGAGAGACCTTAACCTGAGTTGTGGGCTCAACGATAAAACACGCGGTTCCCGTTCAGGAGATCGCAGGTTCAAATCCCATCATGAGCAAATAAGGAAACATTTGTAAACTCTCAGTACGCCGTGGGAGGAGCTGACCGAAAAAGTCAGAGCTGAAGATTGTGCGAAATTTTAGTAAAAATACGGAAAAACCCAAAACGGAGTTTTCTGAAATAAACGGAATTACTGACTACGGAAATTCTGTCAAAGTACTGATGTTAGAAAAACGGAAATTTCGTTGAAGAAGTCTGAGACCTAACGGCAAATTCGCTGCAAGTTATTTTCGGAAATTTTCCGTGAATTCACACCACTTATTTTTTACAGTGTGTGGTTTCCTTCAAATTCGCATGTTCCTTAATGCTTCCGCAATATGGAATGACATTAACAAAATCCGATGCAGTTTGCGCTTCTACAAATTAAATTACCGAAGAACTATCCAGTGGAAAACTGAGAAATAAGAGTTTCTCTGCAAAGCCAGGAAATGCAACTCTGGCTTCCCCATTTCAGCACGTAAAATAATTTTTATAGATTCAGTACCGATACTTTTTCATCAGCCCATGTATGCATGCCTAACGGTGTATCCATGATGAGACTTTATTGAATGTTTTCCTCATCATCTCGAAGACTGCAGATGCCCGAGAGACAAGCGAAACACAAGAATGCAACAGTCACGAAAATGGCAGGATATAAAAGACCCACACCACTGTCGAAGGCAATAAGGATTTCCTGGGGTGTGTGTGTTGTTCGCAATGACAAGAACATGACTTTCTGTGCACCTGTCAAAGATTAATGGCTCAGAAAACATAAAGCGACGAGCCGTGAGGGAACAGTCTTAGAAGCCGGAGTCAGGAATCACTCTCCTCGGAGGAACAACAAACACCAATATAATCCAGCGTTTTGCTGCTCCGCCATCATGCATGGCTGACGGTGGACGAATATCAGCAGTTTTTCTGCTACAGGAGACGAAAAAAGCAAAAAGCAAATTCAAAATTGTAAGAGATATGCGTTTTAGGATGTGGAAGCAATTGAGATTCCTAATGCAAATTCTCAATGGATGCGCCTCGGGATACTGTATGCAATTTCCTTAAATTTTTTGGAACATTTTTTTGAATGATGTATATGCGTCATAACTGACTAGAAAATAAGTAAAGGTCCATCTATTCGTGAAGAGAAGAAGCGATTTTTTAAATTCGTCAGCAATATTCAGGACGATATTCAGAACTTGAGCTCTGTTACATGTATTGAAAGATACTTACAGGTGCTGCAAAGAGATAAAGTTACGGATTCCAAAGCTAGTAAAACTATGTACTCGTACTACTGACAGACATAAGAAGCTTGGGCGATAATTTTTGCAATTACTTGATAGAGGTGTTTTCCACTACATGGACACAATTTCAAAAGTATAATCAATACAATAATTCCTGGCAAACCACGAATTTAGCATCCATGAATTTGAATATATACGCGAAAATGTTTCTGTACACAGGTTCCCCCGCTATTCGAAAGTACAGTGCTCCTATGAAACCTTTCGTAAGCCGAAATGGCGTAAAGCGAAGGAGGAAATATCATTAATTAATACGGAAAAATTCCCTTTGCGTTTCCAGATCCCCCAAAAAATAACCTTCCAAATCATATCAAAGAACACATAAAGCCTAAAATAACACTAACATATAGTATAATAAAAACAGAAATTATATGATAAATAACACAGCATATTGATAAATGACTACTTTGCTACTAGTAAGAACCAATAGTAACTTCGGCAGCTTTGAAGATTCTTTCTCTCTCCGTGTAAATAGTACGAATGGTAGACGGTCAAGTCCAACTCATGCACCATATGTCTATTTCGTATATCAAAATCGGAAAGCTTAATTACGTCCAGTTTTACGCTAAGCGTAACACAATTACGAACTCTCTTAGGCTTTTCTGATACCTTTGGACATATCTTGCTAACGGAGGCACAAAATAAATCGAGATAAAGCACAGATGCTCTCGCACAGTTCAAAGCTATGGCGGCTTGATGCTGAGTGTAGTTCCCGGGGAAGGAACTTGGAAGCACCACTCTCACTGCTCGGGTTGCGAGCTGCCTCTGTAACGGCTCCCTGCAAAATAAACGCTGAAAGCTATTTTCGTCTTTTTCGTAAAAGCAAAAATCCTCTTCGGATTTCTTTCGTTTAGCGAAAACAGGCACTAATGCAGGTCTTTCGTAAAAGCAAAATGGCGGAAAACGAACTTACGGAAACCGGGGCATACCTATACTCCTTATTTAACGTGACCCCATCCTTAAGTATACACGAATCTGCAGCAATGTTCCAGCCTCCGTCTTAGTCTTTAAACTCAGGAGTCAGATTCCATCTAAGCAACTCTTGTTGCTGGATGTAATTTCGGAATGTTTAAATTTATCGGGCTTTTCAAATCAAAATATTTTGTGCTTCTAAACAACTTACGAAAAAAATCGTTCAATTGAAAACATTATATTTTGAAAAGATAACCGGATCATGTAGTGTATGTCAACAGATAACAAAACATGCAGATCTGGTATAAATCAATAATATATCTAGTTAGTAAGACTTTTAGTATTGTTTAAAGCCATTTCTTAAGCATGAAAATCAGTTCTAATGCTTCACGGTCACATCTAATTATGTGACGTACTGATTGAAGCATCACGCTAAAGAAAGTCTTGGAAGTTTACAGAAGTTCATTTAAAAACTCTATACACAGTATTATTTCCAACATGCCTTGGGGTTTTCTTTCTTCTGATGTTGTTTTACTTTATTATAGGTGAAAACAATCACTAGAAAGATTGTAATGGGTTGATTGTGACTTTCAGTTCCCCTAGTCCATTTCCCCCATATGATCTGAAGTTTACCAACAACGAGGTTTTTCACGAACGGAACCAGCCACTAGACTAGATCACTCGATTACCGGGCGACCACAAACTCGTCACTTTTGAGACAACACATTACATAAATGAGTTTCCCATTAAAAAGAAGTTAACAGAAATTCGATTTAATCGTCACACAACGCTATTGAGTTGAGAATAAACTTGTCAACTGCTGACACTCTGAAGATGGAGAACAGATTCTTACTTCTGCATACTGAAATGCTGCATTGTTCTAATGTGCTGAGATCGCAGTACCCTGGTCATTTGATTTTATCTTCTCAATTTCCCAGTATGCCTCTTGAATAGAAAATAATCGAAATGCACGCTGACCAGGATATACACGCAATTATTACTTATTTGCTCAGCTTCTAGCTTGCAATTTGAGGCACAGGCGTAAAATCAAAGCTACTTCATCATTCAGCACTACAAAATGAAGCACTTTAAATATGTATTTAGAGACGGTTGGCCAAACAGAATATACATGACGCACAACGTTTTCGCCTTAACAGTGAGAATAATACCTAACATATTTATTTCAAAAACAATCAATTACGTTCCACATTTTTGTTTTTGAGATCAAGAGAACCCACCCCACTCTTATGTTTTCCAGTAAGCACTCAGTGTACATTATATTATGACCATCTACTGAATAGCGTGCTGGGCCGTCTTTTGACAAGTAACTGCATGCACCCGGCGTGGCATCGATTCCACTAGACCGCGGAATGAGGCAATCTGTACCAGCTGTACAGAATGACGTCCTGCACAGAGCCGTTCGAGTGGACAAGCGCATGCTGCGGTCCATTGCACCACACAAATGGAATTGAAGTCGGGAAGTTTAGCGGTCAAGAACATACGAAATGCTTAGACACGTTCCTCGAACCATTCCTGCAAAATACGGCACTTGTGACACTGGGCTGAAAGAGCTCAGTGCCGATCTGGATGCATGGTCACCACGTAGAAAAACATTTGGTCGGAAGCGATGCAAAAGTAGGATCTGGTAATAAGTGTATGTTCAAAGGGAATGAGGGGGCACAGCCATGTCCAGGAGAACAATCTACAATACCATAAAATCGGTGCCACCGCCTGTTTCCATTTAACCGTTCAGTCTGGTCGCAACTGTTCACCCGCGTTGGGTCAGATACAGACCCGCCCATTGGCTTGTTGGGACTCTAACCTGAATTCACCGTACCAAACAACTCCGTTCCAGTCGTTCAGTCACGATGCACCCATGCCCACTGCCAGCGGAGCTGTAGATGGCAGTCGGTCAACATGAGCACATGAAAGGGGCGCCGACTCCTTACGCTTGTCCGTAAGACTGCCTGCTCGGAAACGTTTCTTTGTGCGCTCTGGTTTTAGTGTGTCATTAATTGATGGATTGCGAGTCGCCTGTTTTTGCGGAGAGAACGTGCCAACCGGTGTTTACCTCGACTGTCAACCAGTGGTGGTTTCTCATTTTCGGCAAGTTAGGTGGATACGTGTCCTACTTCGGACTATTCCCACCACACCTTCAATACGCCGGCCCTCAAACCACCAACAATGCTTGCGGTTGCTCAGATGCCGGCACTACTTTCCTCACGCCGATAACCATTGCCGTTCAAACTGTGCCAAGTCTTTCCCTTTCCTCATCGTTACGGTTTTGTACTGGTCAACTGACATGCCATGCCCTTGCCATTTAAATGCATTCCAAGACTATTGGGGACATCGCTGCTACTTGCTATGAAACACGTTTGATCGTGGAGACAGGGGCTCGCTTGAAATTTCAGTCCACAGATGTCTTCAGGTCACAATACACCACTTTTTACAATATTTTCTGCTTTCATTCGACTCACTTCACGGTTTTACTTAGCTTCTTCTTAAACATTGGTCTACATGATTGAATATCATTCTATTTACGAGGCTGATGTTATTTATGCAAGTTCAAAATAATTCTGAATTTCTGATATCTACCACACAACTTCTTTGAAGATAGTTTCAACCACAGACAACTCCCAGAAGATTGTTCATCAGTAAAAAGAAGTATCTGGCACGCGATTTATCAATAGCAACAGTTTATCTGTCAGTATTTAAAAAAGTACGGTTGCAAAACAACCAATAACGGTTTTGACGATACTTTGCTGCTATGATGGCATTCCCACCTTTTTAAGAAGTCCACTAGAGATTTACAATAATTATGAGCGGGACTCCGGACAGGGCGTGTTGGTTTTCATTAAAAGGTCCATTTTACATTTGCGTACTGTAATCGACCGGAAAAAAAGGGATATTCCGGTTCCTTGTAAGTAAAAATGCTTATTTCTAGACGTCTGTTTTAATACATCTAATATCGAGCCTCTCCTCTTGGCGGTGTGATGATTGAAAAACGCAGACAAGTCTACGCTAAATTCTGCTGCAAATTCTACAGTGTCTCTTGTGGATTTATTTGAACCTGTTTTCAGTCGATCATACTGTACACCAGACGGACACCCACGTTGTTAATCTGCATGGCTTTTCAATCCAGATACAGAATAAATTTTCTGGAATACACGTTGTGTCGTGTCGTTCTCTTCGTAATGTTCCTGCCCAGAGCACGAATGCCATTAGAGTTGCCAAAGTTGCATTTTGATAAGACTGGATGCACGAAGAACACAAAATAAGATTTCTCGGTAAGAACTACACAAAACATTCAAATTTATCCTCACTCATTTATTACATTTCAAGAATATAGAAACCTAAATAAGGTACAATGATAAATTTTGATAGAAAGTAATACGATGTTCCTAATATCAAAAAAATGGGAGCAGTGTGTGTATGAGCATGCGCGCTCTCTCTATTTTACGTCAAAACTAGTTTCTCGAGGAATCTACACACAACTGAAGTACAATGAAATTTGCCGGACATCTGTTCAACAACGTTTGAACATAACGAATAAGGTGGAGAATTAAATGACTATTCAGAAGCAAAGTAGCACGGCTGAAAAACAACAAATACTGGTTGTTTCCCTGTTAAATATAGATGGAGCAAATGATGTATTTGCCCAAACACCGTGCAAACACAGAGCTTATTAACAAAACCGTTGGCTGAGGCGGCAGGGACGCAAACCCCAAGCCAACTGTAAAATTAACTGACCCCTACGGTTAAAACATTTATTTACTCAATTCGTTACAGCGATGTTCATATGTACAACACTTCCTCATCACAACAAATTCCGCGTAGTCATAACATTTACTCACAGCAGCTTTATCATGGAACTAATAAGGCCGAACAAAGAACAACACGTTCATCTTCTGGAACCGTGATTATCACTTCACGATAGTTTTTACCATTATCATCCATCCTCATGGACAGAATATGCTCAACAGCACAAATTTAACTTTCCGTGGAAAAGAAATAAGAATCTACTTCAACAGAACCATGTGAAGTATACATATGAACTTCCTTCCACACGGATCATTGACTGTTTTCAAACACTTCACGATATAAGATTTCTTAATTCTGTTTTTCTCCAACAGACATAGAGATTAGTTCCATTATCTGAGGTACACACTGCCTATCTTGTTGACCATACACAAGAACTAGCACACACTCTGGTGCGTACAGAATTATCCTTCAACCTGATGATAGACGGTGGAACACGCAGCAGCCTTGTGTCACGGTTTGGCATAATTCTGGTAGATCACCGTTGTATTTAATACTCACTTGACAACTTCCTATCCATAAGAAGTTCGGCACTTCGTTCTTCACATAGAACTCCACAACAAGTGTCCCAGGCTACACAGAGGAAAACTCCGATTCATTAATATTCTCATTTATCAGCGGCTCCATAACATTTCCATAGGGTACTGGAGCACTATAAATCACAGAATCATCACCTTTCCCAGGTACACTTTTAACGTAGTTTTAAGAACTTCACCACGTCAGACGTTAAGAAAAAGTCCGACAAATGAATTTCGCAGCAGTTGGTCCACGAATCTCTCGTGCATAAAGGTAAGATCAAAGTTGATCCCACCATTACCATATTGTGGTGTGCGCACGCACTGAGTGATCACTGAATTATGACCACATACCTAATTGCTTCGTAGGTTCTCCTTTCGCCCTCAGTACAGAAGCTATCCGACGTGGCATCGTCGATTCAATAAGGTGCCGAAAGCAGTTGGGAGGTAATGCCAACCAAGCTGTATGCAATGCGGCCTTTATTGCAGGTATGGAGGCGATTGGTGTATCCAGACGCCTGATATGCCGTCCCATAGTGTCTCACAAGTGCTCTACGGGATTGATATCGAGGAGTTCGGAGGCAAATCGATATGGTGCAAGTCTTAACTGTGTCTCTGAAACCATTCCTGCACAACATTGGACCTGTGGCTCGCCGCATTGTCATCTTGGAAGATACCGTCGCCATTCGGGTAAAAGTCCAACATTGCTGGGTGTACAGAGTCAGAAAGCAATTCACGATAGATAGCTGGACCTGTGGCTCGCCGCATTGTCATCTTGGAAGACACCATCGCCATTCGGGTAAAAGTGCAACATTTCTGGGTGTACAGAGTCAGCAAGCTATTCACGATAGTGGGCACAAGTCATATGTTGTTCCACATGCACCAAAGGTCTAAGTTCCTGCCAGATATACATGCCCCACACCATACAACTGCCTCCAACAGCTTGCACTGTGGAGATCATGCAGGATGGATTGAGTACCTCGTGTTGTTTGCGCCAAATACGTACACGACCATCGATACAATGGAGTAAAAAACGCTTTCCATTCGTCCGGCGTCCAACTTGCATGATTTTTACATCAGACTAGTCTTTAGCGCCAACGAATCATTGTTACGATTGGATGCCGTCTGCTGTTATAGCCTATGCGTGTGACGCATGGGCATGACATACTGTTTCGGGTTGACCTCTGTTGTATTGAGTAGTCAACTGCTGAACAGTGCTGCGTCTGTTGGCCTGTAGGAGTCGTCGGACTCTGTGCCCACCTCTCACATCAACCTTTTGCTGTCCTGTGCAGTTTTGCCTCCGGGTCGTTGTTTGACCATTTTCACGCCAGTCCTGTTACACTTTAACTACGGCGGCTGACGAACGTAACCCACCAGTTCAGCCGTTTGGGAAATCGAGGCACCCGTACGCCGAGCTCCCACAATCTGTTCTTTCTCAATGTCCGATGCATCCCTCAGTTTACCCATCACGCTTCCAATTTTACTACATTGTACCTGCTGCTCCCCTCACACCTTATATATGCTACGTCGGTCGACTAATCGCGCCTTCTGGGTCTCTTAGAGACCGAGTAGGCGCGATTAGTTGACCGACGGACGCATTCACTTCTGATAGGGGGGGGGGTCATTATTCAGTGATCATTCGGTGAATGTAGCATTACGTTTATCCGTCACTTCAACAATAGCTTTCCTCAAACTCTTATTCGACTTGTTTCGAGAATACCATATATCAATAGATCTCGGTTTATTTAGCGCAACCTTGAAAAAGGGAAAGATAAGAAAATACGTCTGTATAGCTTTGTTTTCAGTGGTATAAGGCTTGGAATAAAAAATACTGGTAACAATTCAGTTGTATTGTCATTTATCATCATTGCAAAAATGCAGTATCTCAGCAAATAACTTGGGGTTAAGCATTATATTCAGCAGAAAATAATACTTTTGTTTTGTGGAACCAAACAGAACGTGCTTTTTCTCTCTCGCTCCCTCTAATGTAGGCTCTCTTTGGACCACTGAGTCCCTTGCGCCACTAAAGTCAAATAACCAGCCAACCTCTGAGGTAAAACAGATGTAAGTTGATATTTTAAAAAAACACTTTCAAATTTAGGTATTAGATGGCAACATCTGTACACTATCGCTTCGTAAAAAAGACACGATACGCTCTGATTCTACTGTATTCTACCACGGCAGTTTAAAACATGGTTTTACTCTCACGTTGATTTGTTTTCCGATCAGTTTTGTGCGTTCTTGTACTTCGAAACTAGGCAGAAGATGAGAAAATCGAAAGTTATCGACATTTTATAATAGATGTAGGAAATATTATTCAATAATTAGTATTTCTGTTTCTTTTAAAGTTGTCACCAGTACGCACCAAGTGCAGCGTGTGTTTTTAGAACTATTGCTTTCGTTGCGTTTTATTTAGAAGCCTTTGGTTTTTTACCTCACCTATTCTGGAGAAGAAAAAAAACTATACTACCGCCGATTTCATAAAACTTCCGGGTCCCATCTCATAAACCTTTCGAACGCGATATTGATTTTATTACACTGTAATAAAACTTTTTTGTTATGGTGACGAAACAAACGATTTTAAAAAGGAACTACATCGAATCAGCAGTGGGGGGGGGATAAGCTGGCGATGCGGATAGATTTTTTAACGAAGCTCAACCATAACAGGTGCAGAATGCGGCGTTCCAGAAAGATGATCATGAAAGGCACGCGACCCGGAGGACAAATGAAGCAGAAACGAAACGTGGAAATAGAAAACTGTACCACTAAAAATGTCTTTGAAATGAAAAAACAGACAAAAATATAAATTTAAAAAGAATGGAAGTGCCGCGCGTTAAAAAAGGGGAAAAACACAGAAAGATGCTAACGGAAGAACAAATAATTATCCTATGATTTCTAAGAGACCCTGGCGATTGGGACGTACGAGAAAAAAAAACAAAAAAACAGACACCCACTTTGGAAAAAGGTCCGATTTGTGTTCGAAATATTTAAAAATGAAAGACGGCCTGAACAGAAAGATTATATTGACTTATTCTGTGATTTCTAAGTACATAAATTGGGAAGAAGGACGCGTATAATGCAAGCAACAAATATTCTTTCATTTCGAAGTGACCCTGGCTGTTAGAGTTAAAAAAAAGTCAGGAAACTACTTTTGGAAAGGGCCTTATTCACATTCAAGGAAACTTTTAAAAAGTAATAGCAGAAAAACGCTAATAAAACAAAAATCACAGGTCAGTTGTTAGGTAAGTGGTCGTACCTGATGAAAAAGAATCAGACGTCTAAGAAAGTACCTGTTCACATTTGTGGTATCTAAAAAAAAAAGATAACAAACAGACAACTAACATCTATCTTGTGACTCAAAAATTTATTTTTTTTTTTTTAAATCTCGACTGCTGGAATACATGAAACCACTACACAAGTACGCCTTTTTTGCAAAAGGCCTTATTCTCATTCATAATAGAAACTTAAGTACATGGAAATTGCAATGAGTTACACTAAACACAGTACCTAAAATTGAAAAGAAAACTGGAGAAATTGGTTACTGTATCTAAAAAGTAAAAAATTATACTGGTATATACTGACATTTTCTAATTATTCCTAGAGCAAAAGAAAATCGACTTTGGATAACCCTAGGCTAATGACTGGAAAAAAGGTATCTCAAGCTGTGCTTAACCCTTTCACTGTCGTGTATTTTGTGAATGCACAGACCCTCTCTGTGTCAGGTTTTTGAGTAACGGAAAAATGCAATGTCGGCAAATACAGTTATGACACTTAATTGTATCAAAATAGTTAACCAAAATGTAATGTATAAAAAGTACAATGGTGTTATAAGTCATGTTACATAATACCCAAAAGTCATCCCCTTCATCGTCCCCCAGGAGCTCAAAGTATTCCCCTTGTGTGGTGTTTTACTCCAAGAACTGGTGGTTTGTTTTTTACCTTGGGGGGGGGAGGGGGAGTCGAGCGGGCACTTTCGGGGAGGGGCAAGTTTGGGGTCTAACCGTTCCCTCAAACAATTGGGGTCTAACCGGTCCCTCAAATAATTCAGCCCTACCGATTTCTTCTCAGAACTGCAAAAACTATCGAAATAGCTGACAGCTGGGGAAAAAACAACTTTACATTACCTCTGGAAACCCTGCAATAAAATGTCAATTATCTCGGAAACGATTTGTTTCCGCACCCATGCTGATGACTCAGACTTTTTTTGTTTGTTTCGATGAGTACTACCTGCCTTTTCATTTATGACCAACATTACTGAATCACTCTGTATGTCTCTTGCTCGGTATGTATTGTTTGAAACCCAGCCGACCTCTGAAAGCGACAAGTGATTCATCAATACATAGATTCTGGTAGGGGTGCAGTGTTTGTTTGAACACAGTCCGACGATGATCTATGAGAGGTCTCAATTTGAACAGTTTATCAGTACTATCTACAGGGGTGAGACTGGAGAAATGAAGCATACTGTGAATATTTAGGTACCTGTTTATGGACATTGAGAGAAAATTGGGGTGTGAAGCAGGGCTTTTGTGGACCAATATTTAGAAATTTTAAACTTTTTCATTCTTGTCATCAACATGGTAAGGGCAAAGAACAAATATACTTCATCGACATTCGTGTCTTGCCACTTGTGAAGTCTACTGGTTGAAGATATTTGGGTACCTGTCAAAACCTTCTGATAGTACTCATTCGTCGCTTGTACGAAAGTCTGGGTCGAATCAGGAAGCACAAGAAAAAATCCATTTCACGGGAATGATCAGTTAGTGAATCATTTGTAATTTCTGAACTATATGCACAGAACTTGTGAACAAGAGGATGAAACTTCCTAGAAATTCATGTAAATAAAGGATACTTTTTTTTATGCATTTAGCTGGTGCAGATTGACTTCTGTCATCATCTTGTACTTCCGACTGGTCACATGCACTATGACTGTCACTCTCTGCCGATATTTCAATCACCGTATCATCAGTCACATTCATCGTCCAAAATGTCACCTTCCGAGTCGCTGTTGACTATAATAGTGTCCATTTCGTCATCTCGTAACATCGCTCGTTTATTTCGCCCCGCCATCTTTCTTGTTCTCCATGACTACCAACAGTTACATATTTCAGTCGTCAATCGCAACTCCCAACTATAACTATTCCGTGGAGGTGCGCAGTTGCTTTCCTTTACAACCACTTTGTATGTTACGTGCGACATTCAACTAGCGCAGCTGCTCCACGTATATGTACGGGTTTGACGAACTGAACCCTGCCGAGAAACGCACATTTTCTGGTTTGTTGCAAGCGGCATATCAGTGCACACTATATAATTACGTGTTTCACAGGGAAGCCGATATGTAAGGGGTTGACACAGTGCAACGTACACTGAAGAGCAATTGAATTAGAGATACCTGTCTAGTCACGTGTAGCACCGTTACTAACGTGTAGGTAACGTTGACCTGTGAGGGACGATGTCCCACGTACCAGGGGTCCCATTTCAGTCCACGTAAACAGTCCCCAGACGAGAATGCCAACCCCACCAGCTTGAAGAGTGCCCTGCTGGCAAGAAGGATCTATCGCTTCATGTGGTTTGCGCCGTATTCGTATCCTACCATCCGCATGTACCAACGTGAATCTCGACTCATCAGTCCAGGCAACATTTTCCCACATGTCTAGGGTCCAGTGGAGATGTTCCCGCGCCCATGCTAATCTTTGCACCCTGTGATGTGCGGTCAGCAGCGGTACCCTCGTGGGACGATGGCTTCTGTACCCTATAGCAAGGAGATGGTTCTGGATGGTGTGGCTGCTTACACGTTTTTGTGCACCAGCGTTAAATTGCCGAGTGATTTCTTGCATCGTGGCCCGTCTATCCGTTGTTACAATGCCAGCTAGCCAACGTTGACCCTGCTAATGCACACGCTATTGTCCACGGCAGTTGGCCCTTGCAAGGATGGTTTTACCGGATTCGATGTACTCACGGTGCACCCGTGACACAGTGGCTTGTGAAAATCCCAGTGCCTGCACGACTTATGAGATGGAGTGACCCATTCGTCTGGCCCCGACAATTTGCCCACGATCAAATGCGCTTAAATCCTTCGTCTTACCCATATTGCGTCCGACTCTTACTGATTCCCGTCGCATCACTCCTTATATTGTCGGATCGCTGCATACGTCATGTCGTTTTCGTTTACAGGGCCGCCCACAGCGTCACATTTACATAACGCCAGCTGTCTCTAATTCAATTGCTCTTCAGTGTACATTTACGCGTTGGACAACACCGGCGTATTAGTGCACCACGTGTAATTACGGGTTTGACTGTGAAAAGGTTAATCACGAAACTTTGAATATATAATAAGCACATGCATTCTAAAATGGAAATAATGAATTTGTTGTTAAAAGGAGATCTGACAATGATCATGAACATCAGGAGAAGAAGAAAAAATAAAAGATCTGTGAAATTAAATAAAAAAATTACTAGTTCTGTCTAGTGTGATATACAGCTATCAAACGGTACCGAAAGTCTCTCAACTAAAGATTAATCTATAGAGTTTAAAATCTGAGGCATATTATTCGAATATTTTTTAAGAATACGCAACTGTCCCCCTCGGAGTTTTTTTCGTACATTCAAACAGATGGCCTGATCTTGTAGATCAAGACATAATTAACTGGTTTTAACTGAAAACACGCTTAGGTAAGTCAAGATACTTCACCAAAAGTTTGGGCCATTTATTGTTGCTGAGAAAGCGGCATACCTTTCCCTTTGAATACCGTTGATGTATCACACGTCTCCATTTACAGCGATCTTGGCAGAAAACTCGAGCTTTACTGACATCCATCACACGTTTTACAGATGACCACTTGTACTTCATACTCATTATCTCTTTCCCATACATGTTCCTGAATCTGATCCTCCTATGATTTCCTCGGCCTTCCTCTACCTTTCTTTCCTGCCACTTGGGTTGAATACATTCTCTTAGAAAGCATCGCTCCACGCAATCTTCCAACATGACCAAACCATCTAAGAATATTTGTCGACAATTTACTAACAATGTTTTTCTTCACATTACACATCTGCAACACATCTTCGTTCCTCACATGATCATGATGTGCCTTGTCTCCCGTAAGTACCTCATCTCCCCGGCACACAACTGATTCTTATGTCTCTTCTGCGGTACCCAGGTTTCATTGAGTAGGAAAGTTACAAGTTTTTCAGAGTATAAACAATTAAACTTTCATACACAGCCATTCGGGACTTTTTTGAGAACACATCACTCCTGTGAAATCCGCTTAAGGCAGCTCTGACTTTCAAAGATGAAACCACTTGCCTACCAATTTCACCATCTAATTTATTTTCTCTGTCAAACATGCTTCTTAAATACACAAATTCATTCACCTGGCCTGTCTCGGTGGCATTTAGACTTACCTTGCTTTCAGTTCTAACAGTTCCTCGCTCTAAAACCATAACTTTGATTTCCCCCTTATTTGAATTCCGTTTGAACTTCATACATACTTCATACATCCGGGACAACACACTCGGCTATTCCCTTTCTTTAGAAAACGAACTGCAAATATTGAATATAATGGAATGAATAAGTTTCCCGGAATAATCACCACGTCGGAGTTTATAGCAGACAGTGATAAAGAAGCTTTATCAAATTATTTTCTGTCATCACCTTTCGTTTTTTCACAACCTGCACTTCCTATTTTTCCCCCTTCCAACGTTAATTGTGATTATACACCACCTTTTTTCCATTTTGGGGCTGAATAAAGACGATAAATTTAAATAAATTTTATCGGACAACAGCAGACGAGACAGGGACGGAAAACGGGTACTCCACATTTCGAATGCAGAGCAAACATGGAAACTGGTATTCTGCATTTCGAAGGCTTGGAAAGTTATCAACACAAGGTACAAATTATGAAACGAATTATTGTCGAAAATGTCAAAGGAAATAAACCGACCTAACGCGTATCAATGCAGCAAAACATTATACAGCAACAACATCGTGTGATATTAAGACGTGCTCTTGCACACCAGTTTAACAGCCGCGCATAACAACTACCACTTGTCCTTCATTCGTAAGCTAAGATTTTTGCGCTAATGATGAAAACATTGTTTTCGCCAGAACTGTAGTTTGTTTTTATCAGTCCATTGAAAAAAAGTGCCTGCTTACGTTATCATAATGTCCGTCTGTCAGTGGACATCATATTTTTGCATCTATTCGTCCGATTGGAAAGATTATTGTTGCATCGGGAAGCATGAACTGTGAGAAAGATAATAATCCTTGCTTTGTTGTCTTTTTCCAATATATATCTTCTTCGCCGATAGAGGGCGTAAAAGGAATATGCCGCTAAATTCAAAACACATTTTATTCCACATCCCTGCTTCTAAAAATAAGATTTATATTGCCTTTTTTTTTGTCGAAATCTGCTTCTAGAAGTCCAGTTCCAAACATTTGTTTCACGACGGTTAGCGTTGGTGGTGAGGAATATTTTGAATATAATTTTCAGTTTTTCGTAACAAATAACTTTGCCACGAGGGGGCACAAGAGCATATATTTGTTTGTAACACATTTGCAGCCGTATCTATGCTTCCATATGAAACCACAACTGCAAAAAAATTCACCTTCGGTCAATGGGAAACATTTCGTGGATATTTTTTCTTCAAACAAAATATTACATGTAGTTTTTTCGCTAGGAGACGCAAGGTATGCCATACGCCCCAATGTCTTCGCTTCCCAAAGTCCGATTTAAAAAATTCTTTTTCTCGAAAGATAGAGTTCTCGGTGAAGAATATTTTTCACACAGTTTCCAATATTTCGTTAAAGCACACTTCTTTCACCAGACGGTGAAACATGTTTCTGCTTGCAAAATATCTGCAGTAGTATCTAAGCGTCTAAAAACCAGACTAAAGAAAAATTGTACATATTCCGTTCACTATTAAAAAAAAAAACCATTTTATTCCAATTTTCTATCCAAACTAATACACATTTTCTCGCTAGATGGCGTAGACGTATTTTCCATTCATTATATCCATGTTTTCAAAAGTACCGTTTGAAAAATTTCTTTTGCATAAGATTCCGCTCACCTAAGGGAACATATATATTCACAGTCGTACCAGACTAATATGATCACCCCCGGAATCACAGTGTACCCGCCTAGGTGCGCCACAGAGTTAAAAAGGAGATATACGCGGCCGGCCAGGACAGATGACCCATAGTGCGTTACGTGAGCACAATGGGCAGAGGTAGTGACTTGACGGAAGTTCAAGAAGGAATGATCATCGGCTGCCGCACCAAGAGTGGCAGCATCTCAGAAACAGCAGACTTCGTACGCTGTCCGCGAGTTGCTGTAGTAATGGTGTACCAAGAATGGACCGCTGCGACACCGAGTACCTACCGACTTCATCACTTTGGAGCCCCAAAGGCCATCAACCCCAGAGAAGAACGTCGCCTCCGTCGACTGGTAAATGGCAATCGACACAACAGTGCAGCAACTGATCACGCAAATGAACGCTGGGGCACCCAGGTACGTGTCTCCGATAACAGTAGAGCGAATCCTGTCACGCATGGGTCTCCGGAGTCGACGCTGCGTCAAGACGCCCATGTTAGCCCAGGTCCATTGGCAACGACGCCTGCAGTTCGCATGGGACTACCGTCATTGGGCAGTGGAAGAGTGGAAAAAGGTTGCCTTCTCCGACGAATAGAGGTTTCTACTCCACAGAAGTGACAGGTGATGGCGGATCCGGCGTCAGACACACGAGAACCAACACGGGGACACGCTTTTCGAGAAGTACAGGCCGGCGGTGGCAGTGTGCAGTCTGGGGGATGTTGATTTCCTGGAATGTCCTTGGACCGCTGGCACTACTGAATGTGTTCCTGAAAGCCGATGGTTCCATCCTCACTGATTACATGCATCCCTTCATGTTGGACATTTACCCTGTAGGTGATGGTGTCTACTCTACCAAGAGAACAATGCGCCATGCCACGTCGCTAAGGGTGCGCTGACTGGTTCCAGGAACACGAGAGTTATGTCTCTGTTCTCCCTTGGCCAGCGAACTCGCCCGATCTCAATCCCATTGAGCATTAGTGGGACTATTTGGATCGACAGGTTCAACGTGCCGACCCACAATCACGTCATATCTTGGAAATTCGTGCTCTGCTGCAGTTCGAATGGGCACGTGTGCCTCGGGCAACCTTCTAGGGCCTCATTGCGTCCATGCCACGCAACGCCGACTCGCCGCTGTCATCCGGGCCAAGGGTGGTTACTCCCATTAATAGGTAGGTGGACATATTTTTCTAATATGACTTTGTATTACGTACTTCAAATAATGCCTTACTAATGGCTGTATACGCATAAAATATTTTCTTGCTACCTCTGCTTCTAAAAGTCGCATTTGAAAAATCATTCTTCTATCACGTGGATATCACTATCACTACGTCACTACGAAGAAGATTTTGCGTGTACTTTCTCATCCTCTCTCTCTTTTTTTCCTACCACCCTGAAATGATTAATTTATCTCCATCTGCGATTTTATGCCGCACACGGGGATTACCGTAAACGTACCACAGTTTTTTTAATATTTTGTTTCAGATTGCCCAATTTGAAGGTTCCTAAGGTCACGAGAACCGCAATTCTTTGTGTTGTGGCATTAGGTGAGAGCATAAACTGCTAAAACTGTGCTATTATACCGAAAGAACTATTTGAAAAAAAAAAAAATACTAAAATGTAAAAAAAAAAAAAAAAAACGAGAATTCGTTTGTCACACATTTAAGCAGAGGATATAGGACAAATTTGTAGAAATTGCTTTGTTGTTGTAATTTTCAAACGAAAATATTTGAGATCTGCTGACCTCTAATAAAAAAGCGTTCAGGGATGCGTCGTTATTTCTTCATGCTGAATTTTGAATACGCAAAATAAAAAAAAAAAATGATAAGTTCTAAGAAAAAATACTTCAATATAACATGTCATAAGCTGATTCACATTCATTTGTGTTTTTATAAAATGGGACATTTCTTTACGTGAGAAATTTCCTCTGTTTTGCACAAGTATAAAAAAAAGGGGGCGCATTTATCACTGGAAAGAGGTCTGTAGGTCTTTCTCTTAAGATCACTGGGCATGCTGTGCGATAAAACATCCACGGGTTCAACACATCAAAATCAAAGATCACCACTCATTTAAGTCAACGGTCAATACAATCGAAGTAGTTCGCTGTTGCCACGTGATTTCCTTTTGCTATACGCATGCTTAAGGCAAACACGTCATGCTGCGTGTAACGAGATTTGGGCTACCGGCATATGCTCCGCGTTAACACGCGTACCGTATAAACCAGTTCTGAAAAAAGGGGAACGATAAAAAGTCCTGGCTCCTGAAAACAAATCTATGCAGTTCTTCTAACACACTAAGCAGACAACGGTAATCTTGCATTCTGTGGAGATTTCGTTGCACTTTCTAGACACAAATATGCCCTGATGTGGCTGCAGCAGGGTCGTAGCTACCGGGAGGGCAGGGAGGGCGGTTGCCCTCCCAAAATGGTCATTCCAGGGAAGTAAATTCGTGCTCCGTGGGATGTAAAAATTAGAAATTGTATATAAAAAAGAAAGTTACACCCTTTAGTATTTTCTTTTTAGAGACTTTAGTTATTCTCATACAGTATTCCATACAGTTAACCAGGGTACCGAGTAGCATACACTATGAGGCGTGAACATGTCATATCCATGAAGGGAATTTTCCAAAACAGTGAATGGAGGCATAGGAAACAATATACTGATATGCTCAACCTCCATGACCTTTTCGAACATGTCATTGGGATGAAGACGTAATTAATCATTTGTGCTCTGTCGCAGAAAGTCCTTCAGAGCGTTTAACTTTGAACGGAAATTTTCCAATACCTACCCCTACCCCTAAAGCTCCTTCCTACACTGTTAAAAATTTCTGTTCAACGTTTTACCATAGTATGGTCCGATTGAACGAGTTTCACCAAAAATTTGTTTTTTCAAAATTAAGGAAGCAAACACTTTTGGTGAAATCAAGCTGGTCTTGGGTGAAATGAATTTGCTAGCGATTCAGTCATTCAGGTACAAAATTTGGTTCAACCTCTCAACCAATAGCACGGCTGGAAATCATATGTACTGGCGGAGTAACCGGAGTTAGAGAGCGGCTCCGTCTTCAACGGTCGTGTTGTTCATTCAAGTAAACAATTTACCTTATTATGGAATTTTGGTAGGAAAGCGTGTGTGAATTAATTCAGCATCATAGACAGAAAACATGTGAGTAGATACTTTTTAAAATTAAGTTTTATTACAGTTTGATAAAAATAACGACATCGGTTACACACGTTAGATATTAGGCTTACGAAACTGTGTACATGTATGGCAAAGTTTCACTCTTATATCTGAAAGGGGAAGATTAATATGTAGATTCTCAAATTCGTAGCTATTTATATCTATGGGCCTAAAGGCTAAGCACTTCAGAAATCACTTAGAAATTGTTAATAATCAGGGCTTAAAAAATAAGTACAGCTAGTTGTGTGTGTGTGTGCCCAAGAAACTTTATCTTTTAAGATATGCATTTTCGTTTTAAGGATCTGTGCTCAAAATGTTCAGTGCACAAATGCGTGTATCTCAAGTTTTAAGATGCTGCTGAAATTAGTATTTGAGAAATTTAGTGATTCTGCCATGTTCCTTTTTGTTGAAGTTTTCACCTTTTGTCAATAAACACAGGAGGCTAGTTCCATCAGAGGCATGCATTCAGCCTCTGATGGAACTAGCCTCCTGTGTTTATTAACAAAAGGTGAAAACAAGATTTGGAGCAGAACTGCATCGGCTTCTGATTTCTGGACTTAGAGCATATAATTAAATAAGTTATATTCTTCTATCCTTGGCACTCTATAACAATAACAACTTCCAGTGAGTATCAGTGAAAAGCAACATGACGTGCGATGACTGTCTTTTTTTCTTGTAGTAGAAAATTCTATTCCAAACTTCATTTGTAAATCTTGTTGTCCAGCCTGGGTAACTAGATGTTTTATTTACCAGCCCCCACTGATTCATATGCCCTGGGCATCTTGGCCATGGTATTTTTCAAGCCCTGATTCATATAAGTAAAATTATATACAGTTCATAATTTTATACATATAGATTAATTAAAGCTTACATATTTCATTACTACTTTAGCAAAAACTTCCCATCACAAAGATTTTTGATCTGTACAGAATTGATTTCATTGATCTAAAATTATGCAACTGCCAATGAATTGCAGAACTAGTAATCTGGTTCATTTTCCCCCTCGTAGCATATTTGTTGACACCTAAATGATTCCTGAGCTTAGAGTGTATAAATCCATAAGCTGAGCTGGCAGGACTTGGCAGCAAAAGCATTGCTAGTTCAGCAAGTTTAGAGGCAGGCTCAGTTGTAAAGCCATTAAATTTAGAAATTCTTTTCCACCAAATCATGGGATTCGTGTTCCTTCCAGCGGCACTGGAATAAGAAGGCGGGGGGGGGGATTTGTCAGCTTCATATGCAATCAGCACAGTCAAACACCCAAATGGATGAATAAAGTCTGGATCCCTTCTTGGGAAACTAGAACTTCTGTTTTATTTTCAGAATGACAATCTGTTTCCACACTAGTGCGTTACAGTGACAAGCTATTTTGCAGATTTGTTGTGGAGATAAACTTGGAATGCTATTTCGCTCGGTTAACAAAATTTGTGAAGGAGATGCACTGCTCTTTAGGTCCAAAAAAAAAAATGCCCCCCTCCAATAAACTTCTGGAGGGGGCCCACAGAGGGAGAAAAGCCTTGAAATTGAGATCAAGTGATTCGAGGTGCTGGTATGCTCTCACACCTGAAAAAAAAAAGGACTAAGGAGACCTAAATACTACCAAAAGGTGAAAGAGATCATACACTACATTTTTTGTGCAAGAAAAGCCTCAAGACCCCCCCCAAATAAACTTCTTGCGGGGGCCCTTGGAGGTAAAAAGCCTTGAAAATGAGATCAAGTTATCAAAGGTGCTAGTGTGTTCTAAATCTCCTGAAAAAAACAAATAGAGCTAAGGATACTTAAATACTGCTAAAAGGTGAAGGTGATCATACACTACATTATTTTGTCCAAGAAAAGCCTCAACACCTCATACCCCAAAACCCCTGGAGGTAGCACGGAGCAGGGAAAAGCCTAAAATAAATAATGCAAGCGGTAAATAACACGATCGCTCTATTAAAAAAAAAAATATCCTGAAATACAAGAAACGGAGATTTGGGTGA
Source organism: Macrothele yani (assembly GCA_039090855.1). Taxonomy (NCBI): domain Eukaryota; kingdom Metazoa; phylum Arthropoda; class Arachnida; order Araneae; family Macrothelidae; genus Macrothele; species Macrothele yani. The sequence goes on along the minus strand of CM076992.1, from coordinate 95,692,998 downwards.
TAAATACCATGTAGAAAAGGCTGCAAAAATTAAAAAAATCCAACCCCGAAATCTCCACATGAATTCAGCGAGATATGAATCCGTTCCTCTTTGTTTTTTTATTTCAACATTTGCATGAACTCCAAAGTCTTTCAATATTCTGAGTATGAACTCCAGTTTCCGGATCAACGAAATGTAATTTATGATTAACGGTCAGATGAGTATAACCAGCATCATACAAATCGTGTGTTTTATATCCTTTCTAGCAGTCGGTATAATATATAATTGAGCCAGGTAATATATTTTCTTGTATTACTGATGCTAAGCAATGTGTACTTTGATTTACTACTTTTTTTACAAAGCATTCTTTTATTTCATGGAATATTCCTCCAACCACCCATTGCTCGGGCAAAATACATTCCAGCTTGATTCCTACGTTTAGTAAACAAAGTTTCATCAACTTCTACAATTTTACCTTCACCTCCCCGATTTTTTTTCGTTTGCATGTCGAAAGTCTCGACTATAACCTCTCGCATATAACTGCTCCAGTCAACAGTTGTATTTTTTGACATTGACAAATGTTTTTCACTAAACTTTTTAAAGCTCAAACCCTCACACCAATCTCTCTATATATAAAAGTGAAAGTTCATATGTTTGTTCCGCATACGTTCCTAAACGGTTTGATAGATTTGCACCAAAATTGGCATACATACTCTTCATCACCCAGATTAAAATCAGGCGGGACGATTTTTAGAAATTCCATCCGTAAGGGGGTCAAATGTGTTTTTACGGGGCCCTCTATAGACTGGGTGCAAGTCGGCTGCTGCGGTATTACTCCGCGCAAGCTTCCGCCGTTCAGGCATACGGGGGAGAATCCGATTTTTGAAAACACAACGCAACGGCGGAACATATTGTTATAAGTATTTTTTATTCTATGTTACCATGGCATTTTCTTTGTAAGGATTAGGTTTCATTATACTCCCAACAATTGGCGCAGGAGTCTCAAATATGGGTGGAGTACAGATTCCCACCAATAGGCGTGGTCGTCTCAAATAGCATCAAGGTTAAGTTGAAGTTAAAACAGACGGTCTTCTTCATACATAAAATTTAAATACAAGATTAGTATTGGTATTAGTATAGAGAAAAGAAACAGCCTATGTCCACCGGAAAGAAGTAAGCTTCCCAACGGTGAAAGAATTATCCGAATCGGTTTAGTTTTCGAGATTAGTAAAAAAAATTCGTATATTATCGTGAACTACTTTCTTTCACGTTGGGTGTGATCAGGTTGTATGTAAACAAAGCGGAACAATAAGTGGGAAATTGGAAACTACTTGAAAGCGATGTTATTCGGTAGTACAGCCAAAAATTATGATAAATAAATGAAATGTCCTCCGGAAAGCTTCCCAACGGTGAAAGAATTGTCCGAATCGGTTTAATTTTCGAGATTAGTAAAAACAATTCCGTATATTATTGTGAACTACTTTCTTTCACGTTGGGTGTGATCAGGTTGTAAATCTACATCCCAGTCTGGGCAACCAGATTTTTTATTTACCAGCTTAGGCCAATGACTCACATGCCGCGGGCATCTCGGGCATGGTACCCTGATACATATAAGTAAAAATATATACCGTACATAATTTCATACGTATATAATAATTAAAGCTTATATATTTCATTACTACTACTTTAGCAAAAACTTCCCATTACAAAAAAAAATTACCTGCTTGTCTCTATGGGTACTATTTCGCAATTACAGCGTTGCAATCTTATGTGTAATGAAAATTTCTGTTGTACATACTAACTTTTTAATGAAAATTTCGTAATGTTTTAAGGAAAATACATTGCTACAGATTTTTTTCTGTCCCCCTTGAATGCCGTTATAACAGGTTTCGACTGTTACTCTTTTTTTTTTTTTACTGAATCTGGTAAATGCTGGCCATGGAAATGACAGGAAACTATATCATGTACAGTTTCTTTTTTTGTAAATGTGATTAATGGTAAATGAAAAAAAAAATCGAATGCATTCGAAATTTCTGTGAGTGAAATCTTTACCTGTGACACTTTAAGCAGGACTTGAAAAATATCTGAAATGTCACATGCCCAGCTGGGTATGTGCGCAAATTAATTATTTACGTACCCAGATAGTAAAACCTGAATGCCCAGGAAAATTAATATTTTAAGATGAATCAGAAGCCAATTTTTTAAGTTAAAAAATATGAATTTTTTTACATGTTTTGCATTTCTGTTTTAAGATGATAGTGCTGAAATTGATATGATGAAATTGTTTTTTGAGAAATTTAGTGATTCTGCCGTGTTCCTTTCATTGAAGTTTTTTTTTTTTTGCCCATTGTCACTAAACACCTGATTTGTACATCAATGAAACATTGTTTCACTATCTTCAGGTATTCCCAAGATGTTATAAATACAACTATTTAATAGCATTCCAAAAGGTTTTTGTGTTCCGAAATGATTTCCTTGTGGCCACACACCAAGGGAAGAACCACTTTAATCACTGAAGTCATTTCTAAAACATCTCAAACAGGAAAATTTAATATTTTAGAAATATTGATGATATTCGTTAATGTTCTAGAATGATTCATTCAGAATCAGGGTCTAAGAAAGCGTTTCTTCTCTGGGTGGGGGACAGAGATTTGAAATGATGCCCCATCAAGTTCAAGCTTCCACTTCTATTCAAGTTTTTTTTCTTTCTGATACATTAATTATGGGGAAGCAATATGATCTTTCAAAAGCAGCACTTCCAGATTTTGACATAATTTTACTAAAAATGTGAAAAGTAGGTAAATATCCAAAAATTAGAAATAAGAAACGACTGTAAAAGTTGAGGAAACACTGACAACACAGTGCTCAGTAGAATGTAAAATGAAATAGCACACAAGGTAGTGAACGTGAAAACAAGAAAAGCCTCACTGAACCCTATGTGAAATGTAGTACTAGTCAAAACCTTAATGAAAAACCAACTTGGACACCATTGTGGATTGAATACCATATAGACGCAACGCAATGTACTTGGATACCAGTTCGTAGATCTGTTTGTCATTAATATAACGTGTAAATATAAGAATATGCCTGTATGTGTCTTTACTACATAACTGTCCTTTGTATTAATTTATGCAAATACTGTATTAGCACATGTGCAAATTAAAATGTCTAAAAGGAACAATGTATTGTTCAACCAACTGTGTACAGAGTTCGTAAAGCCTAATGTTAAACAAATCTGTGTGTAACTAATGTCACTATTTATCAAATTGTAATAAACCTAATTTTAAGATAAGAAAATATCATTACTCACATTTAAAACTGAATCGATTGGTAATAAACCAAACATCAAACACTTTCACACTCACACACTTCCACAAAAAACATGCATTTACCTACCTGCACACTCTTCCACAAAAAATGTGCATTTACTGTAAAAGTCGTGTGACTATTTGCCATGAGGCTTAACTGAATATGGTCAAACTATAAATACAGGGATTGCTCTGAAATTCAAATGAGCAAGGTCAAACTTTTTAATTTCAGATTACGGCTTAACTGAAAACTGCATTCAGTTAATTAAGCCTGTGAAATTCGGTCTTAGCTGAATTCAGTCAAACTGTATTTTCAAAGAATTGCTCTTCAAATTACGGCTTAACTGAAACCGGTCAAATTTTATTTTTACGTGCATTATCCTTCAAACTATGGGTTAACCGAAAACGTTCAAATTTTATTTTTACGAGCATTGCCCTTCAAATTACGTGCTGGAATTTACGGTCGAGATCTTAATTTTACTGGCTTTTACAAACACGGGCCAGGCCGTAATTTTACGGGCAATGGTCGGACCCTAGCTGCCGGGCGCTGCTCGTAATCTAAAGGCGAAATTTTTAACAGTGTGTAAGGATAAGTTTACTTGTTAAACTATTTGTTATTTTTTAAGTGACCCCTGCATGTTTTAAAATGTGATGTTTTAAGTTTATTTCAAGCACTAATACTGAACAATAAGATCACAAACCCTAACTTTTAATTTTTCGACTGCTATCTGGCGAACTCCCCCATCCCCTGAAAAAATGGCAAGTAATGACCTATTTGCAGTGTTAAAATTAGAAATAAATCTTCTACAGGCCCAGCGGACCACTCGAATTTCCAAATCACTGGTCGGCCAAAAAAAAAAAAAAAAAAAAAAAAAAAAAAATGAATAAAAAAAAAGAAACAATACACATTTACAGTATATGTAGAAAATAAGGTATCATTTTCATTGGAGTAGTATATCGCAAATTTAGAACAATGTGTGTGTGTACACATGAAGATATTTCTAATAAATAAAACAAAACATAGTACGCAGTGGGAGAAATTTGAAAAAAAAAGTGTGACCAGTGTATAAAAAAATGTGACCAGTGTAAAATGTGACCAAAAGTTGGTAGTTCCTTTATTTTTATTGGTCCAGAAATTGCACAAAATATACTAATACATACTTGCCAACTTTTACGGTTTATCTGTAAAATTTATGGATTTCTGCTTGATTTTACTGATTTATGGATACAGGTCTTTTTTACGCATTTTTTAGTATTTCGATTGCTCAATCAAAATGATTGCAATGAAATTAACAATGAAAACTCAATCAAAATTATGTCATTGCACATATTGAAATAAGAAAGGTCCCACTAAAAATGAATGCTGGCATACTTACACCTAAACATACCTATTTATTTTAAATATAATAGTATTTGATTTTATATTTGACAGTAGCTTACTTGCACTTTAATAAATCATTTGATATGATCTTTATTTACAGCACATTTTATATAAATAAGGATCAGTACATGTTGTTAGGTTGAACTGAACATGTCTGATCCTTATTTGTATAAAATGTGCTGTAAATAAAGATCATATCAAATGAACCAAAATTCAGCGTTAGATTGAACCGTAAATTGACGTTAGGTTGAACCATAATTTGGCGTAAAGGGTGAACCATAACTTGGGGTAAAGGTTGAACCATAACTTGGCGTAAATGTTGAACCATAACTTGGTGTAAAGGGTGAATCATGACTTGGTATTATGTTGAACCATAGCTTGGTGTAAAAGGTTGAACCATGCCTTGGTTTTATGTTTCCCCAAGTTATGGTTGCAGCAAATCTTTTCCTTACTTACTCCATAGTTTGGTTCAACCAGGCACCAAATTTTTAACAGTGTATTGTTCCGTTTACTATCCGATACTCATTCGTTAAGCGCCAATTTGTTTTTTTCGTTCTGCATTTCTGTGGAGCGCTGTGTTGTCGGCGTTCAATAACGCTTATGCTTTACTTGGTATTCACAACCTGTGGTTCTTGGTTTTTACATTTTTAATAAAATTCTGACAAAAACCGGAAGTGCGGTTTTTGAACGATCATAATACTTTCCTATAAGGGCGGTGTGTGAGAAAGTAAAAACCACATATTCTTTGAGTGGAACTCGAAAGGACGTAATTTTGAACTAGAAGGGGCGTATTTTTAAGTCTTGCCCTCCCACAAATGAAAAGCTTGCTACGGTCCTGCGCTGCAGTGTGCAACACAGCATTTACTCTCATTTGACTACCGGCTTACATAAGACGTTGAATTCTTCCGTGCACATCTACAATATGAGCAACGCCCGAAATGGGTTTTCCTTACTTGGCTTTACGAAGATAGAACTGTAACAAGAAACAACCTAAGTCTGGGGGATCCCTACTCTCTAGGGGTCGGTTCACTGCTAGCCTACACTTTAAGTTATCTATTACACACACACACATCCTTAACACACTGTGAAATAAAGTCCGGCTGCTACGACACAATCAAGTATTTCTGGGCTTGCATAGACCATTTGCAGCAAGGTGGCCGCAATTCCGGTGTCTCTCAGCGCGTGTGTATTTTACTGCCGGAGCTAAAACACAAATGCATAACTATTTAAAAGGCGAAAATGTTCAAGAATAATAACTTTAGAACCTGTGTGCGAAAGGTTTGCATCTATTATAAAAATAGCATGGCGACTGAACGGTTTCACATGCTAATGATTCACTTGGTGCGTAAAGTCAACAATTACTTCTATCCGCAACGTACAAGTTTTGGTGTATACAGCACAAGCTTCCTTAACTGCACCTACGCATGTGTAAATACTTACGGTTAGAAAATTTTGAAACTGAAGGGAAAGATACAACTAACATTTCTTTTTCTTCGCACTAAATGGCAATGCAGATTTTCACAATGCTACAAAAGGATAAAAAACTGGGGGAGGGAGCGATCAATTTCCAATGGCTTATTTTCAGCTATATCAAAAGGCAAGAAAAAAAAAAAGAATATAAAGCACCTCCGAAGGTCGTTGAAGACATCGACCATCGTAAAACGTTCTGAGAGATGTTGTAACAGATTAATGGGCCATAAAAGTACAAACGGGGAGCATTCCTTACCCAGAGATGACCTGGAAATTACGCGTATTTCCGAGAGGCTGTCTTTGATTGTCTATCGAGATTTACTGGCAAGTTTTCCGAACGGTAAAGCACACAAGGCAGTAATGTTTAGTTGCCCGTGGGTGGTATTTATTATGAAATTACTAACACATGGTAGCAGATTCCAGAAGGGCGCTTTCAAGGGGCTGATGATTATGGTGCACATCGTTGATTTTTAGGAACACCACTAATCAGCGATCAGAGCAGTTCTGCTGATTTAGAAATTCGCGAAACGGTTCTTATAACACGTGCATGACAAATCTTTTTTCTGCGCTCGTTTCCCGAAGCTAAAGTTTTGAATGCCTCTCGCTGGTTCAGAAATACACAGAGACGTTTAGAAAACATAGAGCTATCATTACAATACATTGAATCAATCGCATCAAATCTTCTTCGGACATTCATTTCAACAATTAAGCAACGCTTTTTACTAGACTGTCAAAAAATTCGCTGAAATGTTCATTTTGTTTTGTTTTTTTCACGCGGAGCTCTTCCTGTGTTTCAAGTGCATCAAATTTTGAGGAACTTTTCCCCAAATCGTATCGGATAACTTACGTGCAGTCAGTATGTTAATGTATACACACTGGCCAAAAAATGTAAGAACCTTTATTTAATATCAAATAAGACACCTACCTTTGTTGATAATGTCAGCAAACGACGGTCCCCTTACTTAACCCAGCACTCTGCGCTAATCACACATGGCTTGACGGCGGAGGTTTACCGTGAATTTCATCCACTGCTTCTGTCTCTGCGCATTCGCTGCTTTAACGCCCTGTTCACTGCCTTTACTATTCACTTCCTCTACTAAGTTTACCGTGCATATCTCTTTATTTCACTTCCTCTCTCAGTTTAGTCGCCATTATTCGTCTATCGCCCAACACCGGAAATCTCTTTCTGCTCCATAACTGGTGACTAATTACTATATCCTGAACACCGATTACCAGATCTGCGGAAATATTCTCCCATGTCTCTTGAACATCATTCTTCTCATTATCATACACCAGAGCCAGGCGTACACTATTCCAAACTGCAGTACGTATACCAACAGAAGTATTTTACGCGACTTCATTCACTACGCCAGTTTTCAAAACAAAAAGCTCGCTGTCTTTATTTAACGTATCATACACTGAGTTAGCTGTGCATTAGGAACACACCCCGTTTTCCATATTCGGAGCGATAACGAAGAAGCACGTGATATAAGGTCACGTGCGGCTACTATAAATTGCACACACCTACCGTCTGTACGTAATCAGTAAACGTGTGACATTAATATGGAAATGTGGCGAATTAAGACAATTTAATCGCGGCCAGATAGTTAGGGCCTGGAGGGCAGGTGCCAGTACTTCAAAAACAGAGCTGCACTTGTTGTCTGCTCCCATACTACTGTATCAAGGGTGTACCAGGACTGGATTAACCATGTACAGACATCCAGCAGAAGGGCTCACATTGGTCAGTCATGCGTGGTTTATCCGAGAGGTTGGCGTAGAGTTCCACGATTGGTATCTCAGCGACGACGTGCAACAGTCAGCCAGCTCACTCACCAGTACACCAGCGGTGCAGTTCGACCTGCGCCGTATCTTGCTACGCCTGGGGTTCCACAGCCGGATGCCAACGACGGTGCCCATGATGACGCCCAGTAATCGCAAACAACGCCCCGCATGGGCCAAGGAACGTCGGCAATGGACCCTCGACAAATGGAAGAAGGAAGTCTAGTGATAAGTCCCGTTCCCTGCTGCACCGTGTTGATGGCTGGGTTCGCATATGGTGTAAACAGCATGAACCTCTCTCCTCTGGTTACATAGTTGGGATTCAACAGGCTGGTGAAGGTGGTCTGGTCTACGGAGCTTTTTCCTGGCAAGACCCAGTGGACCTTGGTTATCATCCCACAAACACTGAATGGTGGACGCCACAGGTACCTGTTAGTCGACAATTTCCGTCCATATTTGCAGGAGGTTTACCCGGATCTGTTGAAAGGAGGTTTACCTTCAACAGAACAAGTTGTTCTGTTGAAAGGTGGTTTACCTTTCAACAGAACAACGCACCGTGTCATCGGCATCGTATAACTACTGAGTGGTAGGAGAAACACGGCAACAAATTATCCACATTGCCTTGGCCCCCAAACTCCTCTGACTGTAACCCAATTGAACATTTGTGTGATACGATAGAGTGGGAGTGTGAGAACTTCTGATCCTTCTCCATGGAATGAGTGGGAACTGACAGAGTTGCTTAATGAGACATGGGTCAAGTTACGCATGGAGGATGTTCGACACCTTGTAGAATCTGTCCCTAGGCATTTGCGAACCATGATTGCACAGAAAAGTGGTCCAACGCGTCATTAGGTAGGTGTGCCTAATGTGAATCTAACTCGGTGTTGATTAGAAGCAAATGTTTGACAGGGTGGCGCACGAAACCTTGCAATTGTTTTCAAGGATTTTGGCTTTTCTGTCAAATTTTGAATTATTCTAGTTAGCTGATATTGCGTGGCTAGGGTTTACATCCGAAGTGGGGCGTTCATGACAGCTGTTCTGCTCTTTTAGTCTGGCATTCGTCAGAGATACTTGCTGCCGGGCCTGTAACGTACCAGGAGATGTGACGTACCTGCCAGAAGGACGCACACGACATAAAGGCAGATAGTAGTCAGAACAAACGTCCGCGTAGCTCAATTGGTAGAGTGACTTATTCCGGAATGAGGGGATCCGGGTTCGAGCCCCGGCGCGGATAAAAATGACGGAGAAATTTACTTCGTTATAATAGCGCCCGAACTATCCGGATGACCCGACCGTTCAAAATCTCGCAATGGTGTGATGTTATTTCCACACCGCGAGATAGGAAAAATCAGAGAATCCCTTCTCCAGCACTTCGAAAAAAATAAGGGGAGATGACGTAACGTACCAGGAGATGTGACGTACCTGCCAGAAGGACGCACACGACATAGCGGCAGATAGGAATCAGAATAAAACGTCCGCGTAGCTCAATTGGTAGAGTGACTTATTCCGGAATGAGGGGATCCGGGTTCGAATCCTGGCGTGGACAGAAATGACGGAGAAATTTACTTCGTTATAGGCCAACGTTTTGCTCTGGCATTCGAAGCAACTTCTTAATCAGCATCCCAGAGTCTCTCAAGCAGCGAGTACAACAGACCCATCACCTCATCTTAACCACTCATGTAGTTAACCTTACTGTTTTGATCCGACTTGATGCTGAACTTAATTCCCCCAACATATTTATTAAATTTACGTTACCCCTTCTGAAGCTGCTTTGAATCAAGCAAAAAACAAAGGGTTATGGTGCGCGGCGTGGAGAACCCACACTGAGATCGTCCTCCGAACGCCTACCGGACATCTCAGGAGTAAATGTTTCTAGGCGTCCACCAGGAAAACACCACTTTCGCTGCTTCTTTTACATAGCCACATCTACCAAGTAAATTCGCCACCATTTTCTCCATAGAATCAAGCCATTTCTTGGGCGTGCTATGATTGCAAATGCACACGTCACCACAACACTATATGGCACTCTTGCAAAGCCCAAGTGAAGCCACGTGCGTCGTCTTCTGCAGACCATTGGTCACGCAGTTGTTCAGTTTATTTGGGGCCACACACACCGGATTGCTGCGGAAGTTATTTCTCTCCATAAGAGCTATGGAGGGTTAAACCTTTTTTCTATTACAGACAGGAACCGTCCCTTCTGATTTGGACGTTTCTTCATTCTCTACTTGGTTCGACAATTCTGCTGTACCACAAAGAATGTTACAGCCTCTCCTTGCAATTATTTCCAAACGTTTGCTCTGTTTATAAAAATAAACCGGAGAACACTCACTCTCGCTCTCATGGGGTACGTACACAACGAAGCTCTAATATTCTGGAAACAACTGACTGTGTCTCCTAAATCCCGTCAGCTTCAAGTATCGATCTCCTACACACACACCAACTACAGAATTAAAAATTTTTTTCTAGTACCGGGCTGGACCTCCTTTATCCCGAATTACCGCACGTATGCGGTTTAGCATAGATTCCACAAGGTGTTGGAGTGCATCAATGTCTACAGAATACCAGACGACTTTGCTCCCGAATCTATTTTTCCAACGCCACTGTAGACGAACTTTCCGCTTCTTCGCAAAATCAGTGGTTTCTGTATAGGCATGTGACTGCCAATTATGGCAATATTCAACTTTCTGCACATAGTTCGCTTGATTCATGGCGATTTTATTGCTCAGAGATAACTATAAAGAGGTTTCTATCACTGAGCAATAAAATGAAGCGATATTCACCATGGATCAAAATACCGCATTTATTCGAATCAAATGCGCACTCTTTTGGCCGATTTTCGCGGTCGAAAACCGGGGTGCGCTTCAGATTCGGGTGTTAAGTGGAAACACGTGAAAATAGGTCTAAATGGAATGAATTTCTCATCGGCTCGGTCTACATCGCCGCGGGCCTTTCACAAAGAGCGTAGAAACGATCATGGGGAGTGTAAGAAACTGACTAAAAGTGAGACGAACAGCCTATTTCTTAAGAGTCAATGAAGTACGTTTACAAACCAAAAAACATTGGCAAAAGAAGTACTAGGTAATGTACAGCAAAGCAACCTTATAAACTCATAAATCTCGTACAGAAATAGATCTACTGCATAAACTTTGGCAAAAAAATAAAGTAGAAAAAGTAGTACTGTAGGGATTAATAGTTTAGATAGCCAAATAAAGTACAGTGAGGTTATATATTCAAGTTTCAGTAAAAAACTTCAACTTAAGTCCAATATCATGTCAGAGCCATGGATCAATAGTCGTCAATCGTCATATTAATCGGACTCGACGGAGTTGGTGCTGGCATAAGCAGCACCAGCTCCGCCGAAGTAGCGCTCGCTCTGCACCAGCTCATATGAAGTGGGGCTCGCTCCTAGGAGCGGGCGATCTAGACAGCCTTCGCCTGGCGGGGTGCTTAGGTCGCAATCTCTTACTGGTTTAGGTACGCATTACAATCGGGTGGTAACTGTTTTTCGTATCCGAAAAACCAAAAAATGGGGTTGCGCATTAGATTCGGGTGCGCATTACAATCGAATAAATACGGTACATGCTTTCCATGTGCAAGAGAAAAACTGATGAATGCTAAAAAGATTATGGAGATATGAATAATCCAAACACCAGCTATTAACTGTCAATAATAATCCAAACATCAGTTATTAACTGTTCACTGAGGATGGCATGAGTACACATGCTGAAATTCATTTGGAGATTGTGGAGGAGGACAGCGATGTCCATTCAATGTTTTAATATTTGACAATTCTTGTCACGAACCTTGAGATTTTACTGTTAACAGTTCCTTTCGTGAACCTTCAATTTTTAGCCCAATTTTAGTACATATTCTGCATTTTATTCATTTCATCTCTCGACGTTTGTTATTGTCGTTTTCGTTTGCTTTGGTCTTTTTGATTACTTTGTTTAATCGGAGTGACTACATGGATGGAACTTGAGTATGCATTTAAAGTAGAGGAGGTGCTTGCAATTCAACGGGTGGGCCATTTTTTTTCAATTTTAACTTCAACTGTTTCAACGTTTATTCGTGATCATTGTTTTAACTCCTCCATTATATGCAATGCTAACAACAACGTGAGAAACCGAATTTAACGAACTTATACAGGTTCGTATGTATATTTAGTCTTCATTGAATGCTTCGGTCAATTGCTGCACCAGGAAATCTTGTTTCTCCTTATAAACCTTCTGAGACGATGGCGATTTCGTTTCAGACCGATTGTAATCACACCACAGTTACGCCTCTGAGATAAGCAATGTGGGTTATTTTTCTACTGATTAAAGACCAGGGATATATCATCTTTTAAAAAACCAGTCAGCTCTGCTGTTTTTAAAATTATCGCTCCAGCCAGACGGGCACCCACAATACGCCCGTTATCGAACTCCGAAAGATCCTTTGGTTTTCGCACTGTGATCAACACTACTAACGATTACTGACGAACAGTTGCCTAGATCGTGTGGTGACGCACGTGACCACGTATTTTGCATATACGCTACGTTACTGACGTTTACTAATTCAGTGGCCGGTGTGTGTAATAGAACCACCTTTATACTCTTCTACGTTGTATCCGCTGCATGATCCCTACTTTTACAAACCTTCGTGGATCATTGCGGGCGTAGAGAATGTACAGCAACCTGTCCAACCAAACTTGTTATGGAAGCAAATGTCAGAAATCTCCCTAGTCATCAGTACTGCTCTAAGGAACTTCGCAAAACTACATCAACTGCAAGTATCTCTCATCCGGTTATTTTCAAACTTGGTTATTGACTCTGGTCTTCTCTCTGTGTCAGCAGCTCTCTTAAGCTTACCATTTGCCCTTTCCCTCAAATCTGGACTCGTTCTCCTTCATTTAGTTACTTTAAAGATTGGCACCGCAAGTTTCTTCTTAAAAATAATCAGCCCAAACTCTTAACGTGTGCTTCGTCAACTTCTCCTACAGCTGTCTGGGCCTCCTCTTATGCTACCATCAATCGTAAAACAGAAAACGACGTACACTGGAAATTTCTCCATCATCGATTGTCTGTTTCTACTACTTCTCCACTGAATCCGGATCGCCGCTCGGTCACTTTGTGTCTACTGTCAACTCACTGAATACGTCCCTCATATCTACATTTATAGCCAGCTCTTGAGTGCTCTGCTTCAACTGTTCTCTTCCGTATTTCCTCCTCATACCATGCCAGAATAACGATTCCTTCTCAGTAACTTGTCTGCTCCGACTCATACTTCCTCGATTTGCTCTTTCTTTGCTGGTACTTGTACAGCATGTTCAGTTTTTGCTAGTACTTGTCTAATACGTTCTCACTTAACTTACCCTGCTAATAGGAGACACTCTGGCCGCAGTCCAATGAACTCTAACAGCATAGTTTCTAACAAGCATGCAGTCCCGAATAGAACTGGAATGTGACCAAGTCATAGAGATGTCAACCGTAGAGATTTAAAGACACCTGGTCTCCTGCTGGTCGATGGCTCGATGTCTAGGATGCCTGTGTTCGTCTCGAACTTTTACCGAGTTGTCGAGCTAATATCTCTTACATTTTACAACATTGCAGTCTTTAGCGATTATGTTCTGACGAATGTTTGCTACACTGTTATCGTGCCACATTATGTTCTAGCGTGTGTTCTAGAAAATTGTGCCCCTTGAGGATTTAGAGGGCTGAGACCTCCTGTATATCTATTGTACAACATGCAAATAATAGTTCTCTTTTAGTGATACCTATAGGCAACATAGGCGTTTTATAAACGATAAATTTGAAGCACCGAGCGCGGCGACCGGACAGTTCGCGGCTCAGCAATCGTCGAAGGCGTCAACCGAAGGATGCAACGTTTATGCAATTTTTTTTAATTAAATATGATCGTTGGCACAAATATGCCGTATTTTTTCATTTAGCCACTCCTGCAGAAGAGACAGCGGCGGCTTCTTAAGGAGTGGCTACTGGAAACAGTGAAAATACGGCATATTAGTGCCAACTATTACATTTGCATTGCCTTCTATGTATTTGTGAAGAATTATTTCTTCAGGGAAAATTCGTTTCCCACTTATATGAAATATTTTTTTACTTTTTGTTTCGGGGTTAAACGACCACCGTGAGCAACTCGATGGGTTATAAGCAGTCGCCCGTCCCTAATTTAGGGCCACTGGTTCCAGAGAATGGAGAGAGAGCCAGAGCCGTAAGACAAACAACATTCACGCTTTACCGGGATTCGAACCAGAACCCATCTCGGACGAATGGTCAGAGGCCAGCGCTTAGACTACTGCACACTGCGGCAGCTGCAAATATTCTGCAGATATTTTCGGACATCTGTAAACCCCATTCAACAGTCTGGTTACTTCGTCAGAATGATTTCTGTAAGCGCGAAAAAGATAATGCAGTTCTGCAGAATGTTGGTATATATGCATATGCATACATGCGTACAGTAGGTGGACAATGAAACTGAAACACGTGGGTTTAGGACACAACAATTTATTAGTACTGTTTAGGGCCTCTTTTGAAGGCCAATACAGCTGCATTTCGTCGTGGGAAGGACCGATACAAGCCCTTCATCTTGCAGAAAAGTGGTGGCTAGTTCACGACGTGATGCTGGTGGAAGAAAACGTTTCTTGACTCGCTCCTCCAGAACACCCCAGAGTGGCTCAATAATGTTCAAGTCGGGTGACTGTGCAGGCCGTGACAGACGTTCAGCCTCACTTTCATGCTCAGTAAACAATTCTTCCACCAGTTTGGCTCTGTGTATCGGTGCGTTATCATCCTGATACACGACACCACCGTCAGGGTTCAATGTTTGAACCATTGGGTGCACCTGGTCCTCCAGAATTATCCGATAGTCTTTGGCAGTGATGTGCCCATCAAGAACAATCACCGGGCCGACAGATGCCACGATATTGCGGCCGAAACCATCACCGACCCACCTCCGTGCTTCACTGTGAGCAATGAACAATCCGGGTGGTAAACCTGCGAGGGATATCTCCACACGTAAAATATCCCGGTTGTGGGAAATACAGTGAAGGACGATTCATCGGAAAACAATACACATTTCACGTTGTCCAACGTCCACAATTTGTGCTGCTGGCACCATTTCAACCGACGTTTGTCATTCACACTGCTGATCCTGGGTTTGGCGATAGCACGTGAGTGTTGACCCGGTGAAGCTCCCAACTAAAAGTTTTGATGAAAACAGGTGAGCCGCGGAGCGTATTCAACTCTGCGGTGAGTTGGGCAGTTGTGGTTTTATGTTTTTTGGCTACCATCCGTGTTAGCACCCGGTCGTTCCTGTCAGACTGCTACCTCTTACCTCGACAGTTACTCCTATTGGATCTGGTTTGTTCCCCTTGCTGGTATGCCGACATGACCCTGGATACCGTGGCTCGCGATGCACCACAAAGACTTGCTGTCTTGGACACAGATGCACCGGCGAGATGAGCACCAATGATCTGTCCTCTTTGAAACTCAGATATGTCTCCCATTATGTTGTGTGGATCGCACTTTTTGACGTCCAGCTGTGCTACTGCAACCTTCACACTCCGCTCTCGTTGATCGACAACGAAATAGATGCAGGTTGCCCACCAGGTAGCGCGTACAGTGGCGTGATAAGTGGGGTACTATTTGCGCAGGTGTTTCAGTTTTGTTGTCCACCCCCTGTATGTCAGATCTCTACATATCGCCCTTCTGTAACAGGAGCGTATAAGAACAAGGATGGAAAAAGATTTTGGGTTGACGTCAAGAGCAGATGGGGACTTATTTTTTGCAAAGGAACAGAAGGAGGGGGGGTAAGTAATGCATCTAGATTGGTTCCTTGCGATTGATCCGCTCGAAAATATGCAGTCGCAAGGAGAACGAGAAGACTCGTTTAGTAGTTGCCCGAAATTCGTTGCTCATGTCATTCATGTTGGACGAGGTGCACACATTTGTTTTTAGTTTTTTCCTCTTAGCTCCACCAGCGCCCATTACCAACCATGTGTGTGCCTCCACGCAGCTGCACCCACCACCAAATCACGTGTATTCAGAATGATTCACTCTTTGCTTAGAGGTGTGATCAGCAGTGGATAGGTATGAGTTGTCCACATGATAACAAAACTACAATTAATCTGACCAATGACTTGAAGATACTCAGTTCAGAGGTTTTGCTTTGGTTAAAAGCTTTGCGAGTGGTTTTTGCTTGATCTGAAGTGTACGCGCCTAATGCTAGGGAAAGACGTGCTTTTGACAGCTCCAGCGCCGAGCAAACAAATGCTCACGCGAGAAAAAACAGAAATCTCATGTGAACAGATTTTTAAAAATTGCGTGAACTATTCTTTTAGCCTGTGCAACTATGCATTTTTACCAGCGCTCATACAAAGATTTAAATGCAGATGGCAAGCCTTCTTTTGTCACTGCCTCCGTTGCAGATCGTTGCACTTCTTAGGAACTTGAGAAGCGTCGCCCCTTTAGCAAATTCTTCATCCGGGGAAAAAGGAAAAATCACACGGAGGCGAGATCAGGGGAATAAGCTGGTTGTGGAAGAACCGGAATGTGATGTTTGGACAGGTAATCGGACACCTTTAGGAATCTGTGAGCCGGCGCATTATCGTGATGGAGCACCCACGAGTTGGTCTTCCAAAGATCGGGTCTCTTGCGTCCCACTGATTCTCGGAGACGTTTCAGGACGTTGAGGTACTCTTCTTTAGTGACTGTACGACCATGTTGAAGGAATCCCTTGTGTATGACCCCCTTGCAATCGAAGAAAACTATTAACAAGACCTTTCCTTTGGAGCGGTCAGCCTTGAACTTTTTTGGTCGTAGTGACGACGGTGATTTCCACACTTTTGACTGTCGGTTGGATTGGGGGTCGTACAGAAAGCATCAAGTCTCATCGACAGTGATCAATCGATTTAAGAGATCGGGATCTGAATCCACTGCATCGATGTTATCCCCGCAAACTTGCATGCGCTCATCCATTTTTTCTTGTGTCAGGTTTTTGGGAACAATTTGTTGGCACACGTGATGTATGCCCAATTTCTCTGTTAAAATGGCATGGCAACTTCTGCAATCGCTGCAACAGTTTTTCGACGGTCATTTTTCACAATTTCTTTGACAATGACGATTTGTTCATCCGTTGTGGATGTTGAAGGTCGTCCTGACCTCTCATCATCCTCGATACTCTATCGCCCGTTTTCGAATCGTCGATGCCACTCATAAACTCTAGTTCGACTCATTGTACTCTCACTGTACTCTGACTTAGTCATTTAAAAAGTCTCAGCGAAAGATTTTCCAAGCAGAACACAAAATTTTACACTTGAACGCAGGCTGCTCAAAATTCGGCATCGTTGTCCTCGCGACGGAGAGCCTCGAATGCCTGTAATCACGAACTACGCATATACGCTGTACGTGTTGGATCTGGATCAAACCGGTTCTGGCTGGTCGGTCACATAATGCTCTTCGTTTGCGCAGTGGGGAATGACGTATTTCACTGACATTTGGCAAATATTCAAAAAGTTCCGGAACTTTTTGAACGTAGTAGTATGTTTATTATTTGTGAGAATTCTAAAAATTAGAGAAAGGAAGTGTACACGCTCATTAGGTGTGTGTGTGTGTGTGTGTGTGTGTGTGTGTGTGTGTGTGTGTGTTTCTACAATAAATATCGTTAGAAAACATTTATGGTTATTTTGGGAAGAGGCACATTCATTGCCTTACCTTCCCGGTCATTACCATTTATTATCTTTAAAACCTAACTATCTCCACGAATTTTCTGTTATTAACGTCATACACTTAACAATTCCAGATGTTCGTGGATTATTTCTGAAGAGAACCTGTCCGCGGAAAAGACTGGATTTGTCCATCCTTACTCTGAGTTTCCAGCCACGATTTTTCAAAAAAAAAAAAAAAAAAAAGAAAAGTTTGTAGGACATATAATCATGACCATCCCTGTCTACACAGGTGGACGCGCCCGACAGCACGTAGCACTAACGGCACTGATCGGTGTGGAATATACTGTATATAGCCACCATGGGCAGGGGTCGTCAGTCCACCAGTACGAGCCAGTGGAATGCGAAAAGGGAAGGACTTGTCCGAGTTTGAACACGGGATGTTTATCGAAGCGAGGGTAAACATCCCAACAAACCAACAGTCTACAGTAGAAATCAGTTCGGGCTCAATTTTAGGGGCCCGCCCGGATCCAAAGGCCTGGTGCTCGCGCCCAGCCCGCTTTCTTTGATCACATGCGTTTGCTAAGTCAGGGCCCGAGTTCTCAGAAAATTTTGCTTAGCAAGGCTTGCATTATGCACAGACCAAAGCCCCATTGGCCCAATCAAGGATTAGTTGAAAAATCATTAGTTTAAAAAGTTTACTTCAGTTAATACACTTCATAATATTAATATGTTCTTCGAAACACTATGCATAAAAGCAAATGTTCTAAAATGTGGACTAGAAAATAAATAAATAATCGATGCATGCCGTTCGACTATACCATGGAAATCAGTGATTTTGCCAAAAACTGAAGAAAAGAAAGTCTTTTAGAAACACAAAATATTCCATTTGTTATTTCTTTTAGATTTCTAAATTTACTTTTATTTTGAATAAATTTCATTACAAAACATACAACTCTTTACAGACAGTCGCACGCGTTTTAAATTTTGACTCTAGAATGCTAAACTTTGCAATATAATTTACATACTGTATATGGTAACTGGTAAAGATAGTTTACAGTGATGTAGTAGAGTATAAAAAAAGCATTAAGAAAATTTCCAAAAGAAAAAAAAACAAAACACGTATGAGCATTTCAGACCAGATTATTCTGCATTTTGTAACATTAACAAAGCTTTGCACTTAATAGTGTAATAACCACGATATTATTCTGTGTGTGTACAGTTTCCAGCAAGTTCATCATGAAAATTGCTTACCGTTTAAGACTCTCGAAACTCCTCAAAAAAGAATCGCATCTAATGCTTCAACGCTTAACCTTCATCTTCTTTCCTCTAAAACTTGACCCGCTGCACTAAGCATTCTCTCGCTTGCAAAACAGAACTACTGGCTGGTATACACAGCACACGTATCGCAATGGCAGCTAGCTTAGGAAATTGAGAATTCTTCCACCACGGTAACAAATCCACAGCTTCAAAATGTGTTTCTCCCATGCGCAATTCCACATACTAACACATTTCATCTGGATCAGGATCTTGAATTTCAAACTCATCTTCCAAATCTTCAAATAAGCCTGCTGATTTCTTTCCGGAAAAAAATCAGAAAAATGAAAAAAATCATTCCTGAAGAAATCAAGCTACAGATCTAGAAGTGGCACCACCCATGTTCTTAACACTAGAAATTCTTTGATTTTTGGTAACCAGTTTATAACAATAATATCCAGGGAATTATCTTTTAATTACAGTTTTCGTGAAGGAAACTTATAAACAATGAAATTGGATATATATATAAAGAATTCAGTAATGAAATTCAACATGTGTAATGCCAAGCTCGGGCTTTTCGGCTCTTAATCAATCCTGAGCCCGCCCGAGCTCATCTCTAGTCTACAGTACCAGCAACCACAGGTACTGTTGGCTGTTCCAAGGACTTTCGTAGTAAAGGTGTGGCGAGATAAACCGAAGACACGCAATTCAACCCAATGTACCGGAAAGGGGAGACCACAACTGGTTAACAGCAGAGATGAACGCCGGCTGGCACGTTCTGTTCAATCCCTGAATTAAATGCAGGCAACAACTAGGGCCCACAGAAAAACATTACCGAGAATACAATACAGAGGACAATCTTGAGAAAAGGCGTAAAGAACCGATGGCCTGTTCATGTGCCCATGCTTACCAACCATCATCGGCAGCTCAGCTAGCGGGGAGCACGGGAGAAAAAGAGTTTGGTACGATGAGTTGCGGTTCCAGCACCAACATACCGATCCGTATTCGACATCGCGCGGGTGAAGCGCTGCAACCAGTCTAAATGGTTGGATGAAAACAGGTTAGCGGCGGCGGATCATGGTATGGGGTTTGTTTTCGTGGACTTCACTGGGCCTCGTCATTCCCATTAAAATCATCCTCACTGCTAGATCACACTTTGGCGTTGTTTCGGACAAAGTGTTGCCGTACAGGGTGGACGTTATGCAGGAATGGTTATGCTTACCGAAAGTGCGTATCCGGATGACACTACACACTTTCGGCAAGACAACGCCCGGTGGCACAAGGCCCGCGTTATGCAGGAATGGTTTGGAGGATCTTGTCGAAGCATTTCGTGCGCACTCCTGGCCGGCATAGCCCCCTCCCCCCGACATGAATCCCTTGGAATATCTGTGGTATGCAGCATTCATCAGTGCTGCCGAACGCCGGGTCATTTGGTCCATCTAGTACAGCATACCTGATGATACCTCCCGCAGTCTAGTGGAGTCTATGCAAAGCCGGGTGCAAGCGGTTATCGGGCAAAAGGCGGCCAAACACGCTATTAGGTAGACGGTCTTACTATTATGGCTTATGAGTGTACCACACACCCTCACAAATCAAACAAAACCATTGAGTGAAATAACAGCGATACGTTTGAATGGTGAAGTTCTAGATTTTATCCTTACATTGTTTGTGAACGGTTAGCTTTAGTTAGTAGAGGGCAAATATGCCACATCTATTTGGAAAATATAAAGCTCCAAGCATGACGTAGGTTACGTGTTTTTCTTTTCGAGAATAACAGTAATACTCATATAGGTATGCGAAATATTTTTCTTTCATTGGTGACTACCTGAAGGCAAAGAAAACGGTAAAATTTCCATTCATTCATCTTCCCGACGGACTGATTTGTTTCGATTTCTAGAGGCTTGATATAAAAAATCACCATATGATGGGTTATCCCATAAAATGATTTGTAGATCGCTACTGAAGGAATGACAACACACACATCCTCTATTTTTATTACAGTCCTTTTATTTATGAGATATCCTAGCAAATTAATAATTGTTCCACGTTTATGAGACAGCGGCATCATCTGCTAAAAAACTGCATTAACAAATAATTTTTTTTTGAAATTCCAAAATTAATATCACATTCATATTTTATTAACTTTGTTTAATATATAACATTTTTTTCTTGTTTTTATCTCATTTAATTCCGGAATTCGTCCCCCCCCCCCGATTCAGCGCCCTTTCGGTGAATTTTTTTTTCAAGGAATAAGATTTTCTTTTTCACTCTCACTTCAAGCCGATATTAAGTTATTATTGCTTACTTAAACCACATCTGGCAGAGGTAAATACATTTATTTGCTTTTCAGAGTCAATAAATACAGTGGACACCGGGAAATTCTTATGCATCACTCATCATTTCGCATTTGTGCTTAAACAAAAATCGGATTTAAAAAATGCCTCTCCTCTGGTATGAGTCGGAAAGACATCAAGAAGAGTGACAGATCAGTAAAAAAATTACAACTTTTCGCAATGAGAAACAAATATAAAGTAATGAGCACTTTTTTTATTTCAAATTAACGATCACAAAGAATATGAGCATGGGATCAAATTAAAGCCTTTAAAATAAGATTCATTCCAAATTTTACTTTAGGGGATAGAAGTCTGTTTTAAGTTGATAACAGCCAGCCAGTTTTACAGCATGGAAGAGCTCATTTTTCCCACTCGAAGGAGACGGCTTAGTGTTGAATCTGGTGACCATCGGTACGTAAAGAAAAAACAAACTAAAAATGCGTATTATTCAAGTATTAAAGAATTTTTCTGCGCATTTATGTGTCTTCCCAATCGGTTTCTAACTACGAGTATTCGTCTTAAAAAAGACACAGCTACTTTAAGTTTCATTTTATTAACTATTTTTCATTTCCACTTCGTGTAGTGTAGAATACCCTTTAAATGCAAAGATCATTCTGATAACTTACATTCAACCAAACAACTTGTACAAGAATGAATTTAAAAAATTCCAAATCATATGTATTGTATATAATTTATGACTACAAACTTGTGGTGTTGAATAAAGTAAAAATATCAACGTTTGATTGTGGTAAACGTTGATATTTTTACTTCGTATGTATTGCAACAGGAAACACTTTTACAATTGTTTTAGCGCCCACTTACCACTTATGCGACATGTTTTCGACAAGAAGTGATAAAAACATCTTACGGACATTTTAACGGAAGTTAGAATCATTTAGGTAGATCTTTTAATTACGATAATTTGAATTAAAAAGATAACTGTTGTTGATTTCCAATAAACATGAACTTTTTTCTATTCGGGATAAAATGACCGTGAATATTTAGTAAAACTTTAAGGAGCCTCCTCTGTCTTTAACTCAGGACCACTGGTTCCAGGAAAAAACAAGAAATATGACACCGAATTTTCGGTTGTAATTGAGCACGTCTTTTGAATCCGTTCTGACGCGAATTAAATTTATCAGAGATATTCAAAGCCAATGGAACCGGTAAGGAAAACGATCAACCGGTTTCTACAATCGGTAAAACACCCACAAAGAGAAACATGTAGTTACTTCCACCAGCGGCTAAAAAGCATGCAACGAAAATTAACAAATGGCGTACAAAAAGTTTCTCATAGCACAAGGAAGGTATCAGAGACAGAGATTTTCAAATCGAACAGTTTAAAGAAGAAATATAGAAAAGGGAACACGATGTAATCTAAGTTTGCTACCGGAAGAATTTTGCGTAAGGGAAAAGTTGAAAATAAGCGAAAAATATTCTTCATGGAAAAAACTATGCTAAGGAAAAATAACTTTTCAAATACGTCACCCAGAAGCAGGTACAGCAAAAAAAAAAAAAAAAGTTTCAATCTTCACGTATCTACCGGAAAACCGGAAAATCTTTGAATTATTTAAAGAGGATAATGCTCCACATCTCTATTGTAGCGAATTGCATACAGTAAAAAAGGAATTTCTCGATAGTGTTTTTAGAAGCTGCGATACAGCTGCAAACTGAAGTACCCAAACACCACCTAACGACAGAAATGTGTGCTAAAAAATTCCTCATATACTAGCTTAGTGTTTTACAAAGCAAATGGTATCCGGAGTTGAAAGAATTATTTTAAATCGGACATGTAGCAGCAGAGACATTGAGAAAAACAGATTAAGATTTTGCGCCCCCTAACGACGAATTTGTGCATTATTTAAGGAAGAAAATAAGTACACAGAGTTTGGTTAATTAGTAGTATCTGACCGAAGAAAAAGTTTTTCAATCGGGTTTTTAGTACCGAAGATATTGCTGTAAACGAAAAAATTGGTTACACCCTTTGGTAGCAGACTTGTGCGTCAAGAAAAATTAGAAATTATATGAGAAACATTTTTCAGCGAAAACGCTCCCCAATAAAGAAAGGATTTTTCAAATCAGACTCCTAGAAGCAGAGCTATGTACAAAAATAAGCTATGCATCTACACCCCCTGGCGTGAAAAACCATGCATTTCTTTTAAAGAAAGCATTTTCGAAAGGTTTTCCGATGTGAGCGGTATTGGTCCAATTAAGAATTTTTTCAATCGAGTTTTTAGGAGCTCAGATTTTCCTGCAAATACATCAAAGGCAGAAATTAATACTTACGCCCCCTGGTGGCCAAACCATTCCTTACCAAATATTAGAAATTATATGCAAAACACTTCCCATCAGGAGCTGTATGCGATACAGGAAGAATTTTTCAAATCGAAGTTTTAGAAGCAGAGATATAGGGGGAAACGCAATTTACCTTTACGCCCCCTAGAGGAAAGTCTATGAATTACTTAAAAAATTTGAAATTATACGAAAAACATGTTGTATTGGAGCGCTATCCAACAAAGAAGGAATTTTTCAAATCAGACTTTCAGAATCAGAGATATTGATAAAATAAGATGTTCATCTATGCCCCTTGGCGGAGGAACCATGCATTATTTTAAGAAGAAAATATTCCAAAAACTTTTACGACGTGAGTTGTGTCGGCTCACGAAAGAATTTTTTCAATGGAGATTTTATGAGCTCAGATTTTGCTGCAAATGCATCAAAAGCAGAAATTTACAGTTACGCCTTCTGGCGGCCAAATTATTCTTTACCAAATATTAGAAATTATATGCAAAACATTTTCCACCAGGAGCTGTATCCTCTACAGAAAGATTTTTCCAAAGCGGAATTTTAGAAGCCGAGATATCGGGGGAAATATCATTTACTTTTACGCCCCCTAGCGGAAAGTATATTAATTACTTGAAAATTTTGAAATTATATGAAAACCATTTCGCACCGGAAACTCTATCCAACAAAAAAGAAAATTTTCAAATCGGACCATTAGAAGCAGAGATATCGACAAAAATAGTATATACGTCTACGCCCTGGCGGAGGAACGATGCATTATTTTAAGAAGAAAATATTCCAAAAATGTTTACGGACGTGATTGGTATTGGTCCATGGAAGAATTTAGATTTTAGAAGCTCAGATTTTGCTGCAAATGCATCAGAAACAGAAATGAACGCTTACGCCGCCTGATGGCCAAACCATTTTCTACCAAAAATTCAAAATTATATTCGATCGATTTCGTATCAGGAGCTGTATGCGCTGCAGAAAGAATTTTTCAAATCGGAGTTTAAGGAGCAGAAATATCGGGGAAAACACAACTAAACGTAACCTGAAAAATTGGCTATACCTAAAACGGTCTTCGACATAAATGGAATATAACGGTAAAATAATCTTTTCAATCGGATGTTTAGAAGCAGCTGTATGGAATAAAATGTATTTTGAATTTGACATCATCTGCGTTTACGCCCCCTAGCGGCGAAATTGTGCATCGTATAAAAAAACAAGAAAAAGGACCATCATTTGCACATTTCAAGTTTCCTAATGCAAAAGGAATTTTTGAAATCGGACGAATAGTTGCCGCGATAAAGGACAAACCGATAACATAAGCACGACCTCTTTTACAAAAGACGTGCTAAAAAATCAGAGCCACTGCCGCAGACCAAGCACACTACCTATTATTCATCTCAGACTCAACCCAGTCCAACTCGGACGATTAGGCAAGTCTGGGCCTCATGACTACGCCACCAGAATATTAAGATGGTATTTTAAATATATCATGAAAAAAAAAAAGACAGTGGATAAGTATATGTTACCCTACAAAATTGAGGTAGCATCTGCTACATGTAACACACAAAATTGTACAGACCAAAGAGCGATAAAATTCTGTTAATCATTTCCCCCATTGTAATAATAATAATATATAATAGCAAAGGATTTCATAGTCAAAAAGAAGTGTCATATATTTAACTGGCAACTGCAAGTGCTACCCCGAGGTTTTTAAATAGACCATGTATCTTCACATGCAGGCAGTTCCAAGTTCTGTTGCCTTCTGCGAGTAACAGGGTGTTAAAACGTTCTTTCAGCTCTTTTAGAATCGCTCCCACGACCACTCATAACAACAGCAGCTTCTTTGTTCCAAGGTCTTATAATATGATCCTATTAAGTCCTTACCTACTCCTTGTGGTGATCTTTCACAGTTTATTTTATCTACACTGACGGAAAAAAATCCCAACACCACGAAAAAATAGTTGTAGAGGAATGAAATGGCGGCAATACATTTGTATAGGTAACATATTTAATCGATTAAGGTTTCAAGATCACAGCTTAATGTAAGCGCGAGAAGAGCCATTTTAAATGAGAAATGCTGGTACATTAATAACCGGTGTAACCGCCAGAATGTTGAATGCAAGCACGCAAACGTTCATGCATTGTGGTTGGTTGGTTAATTTTTATGGCGCAAGGGTCATGTTTGGCCAAAGAGCGCCAGACACAAGACAAACAGTATTAAAAACGTGGTAAAAAGCTTAAAATCTGGCTGATCAAGTAAAACTGAAAAAATGAGAACGATGGAAGGGCTAAAAAAGATAATGAAACAAACAGTATTAAAAACATGATACAATGATTAAAATCTAGCTGATTCAGTAAAACTGAGAAATGAGGATGATGATAAGGCTAAAATCTAGATACGTTTAAAATAGTCAATTTCTTTAAAAAATGAAAACACAGCAACAGTAACACAGTGGTCATTGAGGAGCCGCTGCAGTGTAGCGGCGTCCTCGGTCAACAAATGAGAATGAAAGAAATGAAAACGTACATCACGAAAACGAACACAGGTACACAGAAGATGAGTGACGGCGAGTCGGCAATTGCACGTCTCACACATTGGCGCAGTGTCGCGACACAGCAAAAAGCGGTGAGTGAAACGACAATGCCCAATGCGGAGACGCGCAAGCACCACTTCCTCCATACGGTTCCGATGATATGAGGATTTCCAAATTTCAAGATTAGGTTTAATACGATGCAGTTTATTTTCCACCTCTTGGTCCCACAGACCTTGCCACGTTCGCTTGATATGGTCGCGAACAAGAAAGCGGAAATCCCGGTGAAACGGTGGCAACGGTGTGACGACCAAAGAGGAAGCAGATCTAGCTGCCGCATCAGCACACTCGTTACCCAAGATTCTAACATGTCCAGGAATCCAGCAAAACTGAACCTGAAAACCGGCCTCGAGCAAACGACGAAGCAACCGTCTCACATCCAAGAGAGAAGGATGGTCACGGCAATCCGCAGATGATAAGGACTGCAAGGCACTTAAAGAATCCGTATAGACCATAGCACAATGATGAGAACTCGACTGAACACGGAGAAGGGCGAGATACACAGCATGCATCTCCGCCGAAAACACCTTGGCCTCAGCTGGGATCCGCGCTACTAAAACGTCATCAACACAGACAGCCGCGGATCCAACAACTCCATGCATCTTGGAGCCATCAGTAAAAATAGGAGTGTAGTCAGAATTGAGGTCACGGTGCTCAGCGAAGAGCTGCTGGTACACTGACGCAGGGGTTGAGGATTTATCGAAAGATTTAAAAGTGGTATCAACTATGACACCAAGTGGGTGCCATGGAGGATCTCCAAAGCCCCTGGTCTCTCTAACAAGTGACAAGTCGAGCCCTACATCACGGGCTACGGCCACCATACGAAGACCGAAGGTTGAAATGCACGAGGGCTGGTTCCCGAATAAACGAGCATGCTGGGGATGAAAAACTGCATCGTATAAAGGATGGTCTGGAAGAGATCTAAGTTTCAGGTAGAATTGAATAGACAGCTGCAGACGGCGTAATTCAAGCGATGGTTCGTTCACGTCAGCGTAAAGGCTGGGAATTGGAGATGTTCGAAATGCACAGTGTCCAAAGGCCGGAGAACGGAACGACGAGCAGAGCCATACACGATACAACCATAATCCAGTTTCGACCGTATTAAGGAATGGTAAATGCGAATTAAAGACATCCTGTCTGCGCCCCACGAGACTCTCGAAAGGATCTTAAGAATAGATAGAGGCCGCAGACAGGAGATCTTGAACCGCCGAACGTGTGCACGGAACGTAAGCGCACGGTCGACGGTCAGTCCAAGGAACTTGGTCTCCGGCAAAACTGGTATGGCTGCATGGTCTAAAAACAGCTCTGGGTCAGGATGGAGGCCGCGCCTCCGGCAGAAATGGACACACGCTGTCTTGTCGGGAGAAAGAACGAAACCATTGCTATTCGCCGCTTTAAAGATCTGGTTAATCGCAGACTGCAACTGCCTTTCAATAAAATTCATTCTTGATGAGCAGAAAATGTGCAAGTCATCAACATGAACAGTAGCCGAAACCGCAGGAGGAAGATTTGTGAAGAGATAATTAATGCGGAGGATGAACAATGTGACAGATAAAATGTAACCTTGAGGAAAACCTTGTTCTTGATGGAACGGTGCCGAAAGCGTCGTACCCAGGCGCACCTGGAACACCCGATTGCGAAGAAAATTAACGATGAAAGTCGGAAGATTTCCTCGCAATCCGCATGCATGGAGGTCACGGATAATACCGTGCCGCCACGCTCGATCATAGGCTTTTTCAATATCAAAGAAAACAGACACCAGGTGCTGCCTACGCACGAACGCCTCGCGCACAGATGTCTCAAGGTGCAGGAGATGATCGTGAGGTGAACGATGACGGCGAAAGCCGCTTTGTGATGGTGAAAGTACTTGATAATATTCTAAAAAATGAATTAACCGGGAATTAACCATGCGCTGAAGAACTTTACACAGACAGCTAGTGAGAGCAATTGGACGATAACTAGAGGGAGACTTGGGATCCTTGCCAGATTTGGGGAAAGGCAGAACAAAAGTCTTTCGCCAAGATTCCGGGAAACTGTGCTCCGACCAAATACGATTATACAAGATTAAGAGATTCTCGAGAGACGACTGCGAGAGATGACGGAGCATGTCATAGTGGATTCCATCGGGACCGACACATGTAGCGCCGGACCGATGCAGAGCCACCCAGTGTTCAACCATGCTGAAGGGGAGTTATATCCAGTGTCGAGGAAAGGCGCAAAGGAGATTCTCTGGCGTTCCACAGTGGATTTTATTCTTTGAAATGCAGTAGGATACGCCAGGTCACTCGACACGGAGGCAAACGCCTACCCCAAACAATCAGCAATCTCCCCAACTTCAGCATATGTGCAGCCGTTACTCTCGAGAATGGAGATCTGGTGAGAGCTGTAGTTACCCCGGATCTTACGAATCTTATCAAACATACTTTTCGAACTGGCACGTGAAGTGAGAGATGAAACATCCTGGATTCAAGACTCCCTCTTGCTACGTAGACGCACCAACCGAGCATAGGATTTTGCTCGTTTGAATGTCACGAAATTAGCATTGGTCGGATAACGCCGAAACGTAGACCAGGCCTTATGTTGAGCTCTCCTAGCCGCTGCGCATTCAGGGTTCCACCAAGGTTTCGGAATTCTGGGGAGCTTCGTAGATGTTTTTGGAAAAGAAAGATCAGCTGCCTGAAGAATGCAATTTGTGACTTCAAGAACAGCTGCGTCGATTGACTCTTGGGTCACCATTGCAGAAGATATTACTGTGGACGATGTGAAGACCGCCCATCTCGCACGCTCCATCCTCCACCGAGGAGGGCGGGAGGCAGAAGATGGCATGTTCGCATGATGCGAGAGGACAATTGGAAAATGGTCGCTCCCGTGGAGGTCATTACACACCGTCCACGACAGCAATAATCGATGGTGATCCCAAGGTCAAATCGATCGCACTGAAGGATCTTGTCGGCTCGTGGAAGTACGTGTCAGCACCGGTGTTAAAAAGGCACAAAGAGGCCGAGGACAGAAGAGACTCTATGCGACGACCTCTCGTGCTGATACTGACACTACCCCACAAACGATAATGAGCATTGAAGTCACCCAGTAAAAAGAAAGGGTGAAGGCAGCTGATCAACCAATCTCTCCAGTACAGAGAGGCTTACGTTCTCGTCCGGCGGCAGATAGACACTGCAGACAGTAAGAGGCCCAGGGACAGATATTCGCACCGCCACGGCCTGCAAAGTTGTGGACATCGCAACGGAAGACACCGGAACACTGTGTGGGACAAGAATAGCGACTCCCCCACAGGCGATGTCTCCCGATGCATTATCTGTCCGATATGCACTGTAGCCTCGAACTGAAAGCAGGTCTGATGGTTTAAGCTTCGTCTCCTGTAGACAAAGGCACACCGGAGAGTAAAATGAAAGCAGATGTTTCACTTCATCAAAACTCGTCCGAAAACCTCGACAGTTCCACTGAATGATTGAAGCCATGGTTATAAGTGAAATGAAAATGAAAATAATCAAACGAAGTCAGGCTCCATCACCTCTGATGGGGGTTCCCCCAGATCTGGAGGCGTGTGACCAGGGGCCAAGATGGAAGCATGCTTTGTTCCAAGTGTCTTAACGGGAGGCGAACGACGTTGAGTCGTTTGCTGAGATTTTGGAGGAGAAGAAATGCTTTTCTTATCCTGGGCTTTGGTTTTCTTGCTAGAAGAAGTGGCCTGAGTTCCCGTGCTGGTGGTGGGATGAGTCTGCTTCGGCGAAGTGGTGGGTGGCGCTTTCAGACCCCTAGCTCGAGACTGGAGTGCCTCCAGTCCGGCTGCGATTATATCGTCCAGCTTATAGGGACATTTAGTAGGGATCTGAATGTCGGTTTGAATGCCGATTGTAGATTTAGCAACCACCACTGATGCATATGAGCGCCGATCAGAAAAAGCAGGAACTACTCCCCTTCTGGCCTCAGGATAAGAAATAATCTCCACCGTCTTTAGCCTTTGGATTTCTTTCTCCTCCTTCCACTTGGGACAATCTTTGGCTGATGCTGCGTGTGAACCCTTGCAGTTCACACAAAACTCAGCCTCGGCCACACATTCTGATAAAAGATGCTCCGCGGCACCACAGCGTCCACACCTAGGATTGCTCCTGTAAGACTTCTGAGAATGGCCGTAAGACTGACACCTAAAACATCTCAGAGGGTTAGGGATGTGCGGACATATCTCAAGGTGCAGATTCCCTGCCTTGATGGACGTAGGCAGGGAAGGGCTATCAAACGTCAAAATGATGTTGTGGAATGGGACGGACTGCCCATTTCGCCTGAAGAGTATACGCCGCACACCCCTAACGTGTTGACTCCTCAGTTCTTCTAGTAGTTCTTCCTCAGTACACTCAACGAGGTCCTGAGAGGAGACAACACCTCGAGATGAATTTAGGTATCCATGAGGTGTTATTTTGACCGGAGTCTCAAGCAGCGTGGTAGTGTTTAGAAGTGTAAAACTGTAGGCCACAGTGGACATTTCTACCAGAAGATCTCCAGACTGAAGTTTCTTTACGCTCTTAGGAGAGCTTGCTATAGATTGAAGTGCTTTGTTAAACCAAAATGGACTTTTGGCACCAAAGGCTTTGAAGGGTCCAATGAGTGCATAAAAAAGAAACGAGCATTAGAAGAATCAGGAACACTTTTTTTTGCGGAAGGGGATGAGCCTTCCTCCATACCTCTCTTTTGGTTGTTGGTTCGTGGGAAACAGAATTGAGAGCCATGAAAAAATTTTAGAATTCGTCCGCCGACTTCCCCACCCACAATCGAGCCCAACGAGGGAGAGCCGGAGGTCCGCAAGCCCAAGTGGACGCAGGACACGGCTCTAGTGATAGCAAGCGGATATAGCAAGTTGATAGGGCACACATGCGCTCGGCGCGCACCCAGACTTTTCCATGCCTGGGGAACACCCCTTTGGCATGCCCACCCTATCCCCAAACTCACCCTGTCGTGCAAAACGACAAGCCGTTAGAGGTCTGGACTCCACTCGGCCACAGACCTCATTGACTAGGAGTGGGTTAGTTCCTAGCCACCCGTTTAGGGTGAAGCAGGGGACAAAGAGGAGTGTTGGCAACTGGCGACAACAACACCCAGGCCTCCAGAAACCTCAGCCTCCAGCATCACCTTTTCCACCTTACGGGTCACCGCACACGGCAAACGTGCAGGTAGGTCTAGCTAACCAGCTCGGAAAAACAAAAGGAACATAAAATGGAGAAGACAGGAAAGAAAACGAGAAACTAAAATCCTAAGTTGGCGCATAATCACAACCTCAGCAACATACAACTGAGGCGGTTCGTGTCAAGTGAAAAAACAAAAAACATAAAAAATGTGAAAATCATCACATATAGTACATGTTGGCTCGGGCTGTGGGGACGCCATCCCCCAGCAGCTGGATGAACAGCTGTCCCTTCGGTAGTAACATCGTTTGAAGACGACATAACAAAACGCCGCTCCCCAAATAACTGGAAAACCAGTTATCCCCGTGTGGGGTCATGCATTGTGTCGTACAGGTACTGGATGTCAGTTTGTGGGATGGAGTTCCATGCCTGTTGCATTTGGTCGGTCAATACAGGGACGGTTAATGCTGGTTGGGGGTGACGCTGGAGTTGTCGTCCAATGATGTCCCGTACGTGCTCGATTGGTGAAAGATCTGGTGATCTAGCAGGCCACGGCAACATGTCGACACTCTGTAGAGCATGTTGGGTTACAACAGCGGTATGCGGGCGAGCGTTATCCTGTTGGAAAACACCCACTGGAATGCTGTTCATGAATGGCAGCACAACAGGTTGAATCACCAGACCGACGTACAACTGTGCCGTCAGGGTGCGTGGGATAACCACGAGAGTGCTCTTGCTGTCATAGGAAATTGCTCCCCAGACCATAACTCCAGGTGTAGGTCCAGTGTGTCTCGGCCGCAGACAGGTTGGTTGCAGGAGCTCACCTGGCCTCCTTCTAACCAACACACGGCCATCACTGGCACCCAGGCAGAACCGGCTTTCATCAGAAAACACAGCAGATCTCCACTCCGTTCTCCAATGAGCTCTAGCTTGACACCACTGACGTCGCAAACGGCAGTGGTTTGGAGTAAGTGGAATGCACGCTACAGGGCGTCTGGCTCGGAGCTGTCCTTCAAGTAACCGATTTGTAACAGTTCGTTGTGTCACTGTGGTGGCAACTGCAGCTCGAATTGCTGCCGCAGACGCGGTACGATGCGCCACGGCCATACGCCGTACACGGCGGTCTTCCCTCTCAGTAGTGCCACGTGGCCGGCCGGAACCCGGTCTTCTTGAGGCAGTACCTTCCCTTGACCACAGCTGCCAACAATCATGCACAGTGGCTACATTCCTGCCAAGTCGTTCTGCAATATTGCGGAACAAAAATCCACCTTCTCGTAGCTCTATTACACGACCTCGTATAAACTCCGTGAGCTGTTGATAATGGCTTCTTCGTCTTCTTAAAGGCATTCTTGACTAACATCAACACACTACGTCGAATCTCAACGATAAGTAACGCTCACGAACGTTACAGCGCGTATTTACAGCAAACCTGCTTTTCATGTTCCGAGGGGCGCTACTAGCGCCACACGTATGCGCCGAGCGCGAAATTTGCATAGACGTCATCTTACAGATGTACTCTCACCGCCTACCAACTGTCGTTTATCTAACACAACCCCTTCTTGGTGTTGGGATTTTTTTCCGTCAGTGTATTAGGTTGGTGCGAAGGAAGTATATCCGGCAAAGGACCAGCACACGTGGATGGCGAGAACGGAAAAGTAGGACAACTTACCTAGGCAGAATATCCCCCTCGGCATCGACATATAGTTGCCATCTGTCCAGCAAGGCCATGATCCCGTAACGAAAAAAGTCTTGTGGGAGGAACCCGAAGAAGTCATCAACTGCACGTTGAACCTCGTTGTCTGTCGTGAATTGTTTCCCGGACAGGAAGTGATCCCGCGACGAAACAGATGATAGTCTGTCGCAGACAAGTCCGGGAAATAGACAGGACATAGCCCAAGGCACTTAGTGTCAGCATCGTTCGGTGTGCAACATGAAGGCGAGCGTTGTCCTGGACCAGAAGAACACCATGTGTGTAGACCAAAGCCGGTTGTTCCTGCAGCAATTTCCAGTGCATCTGGTGTAATTCAGCACAATAACGTTCTGCAGTGATGGTCTGGCCTTTTGCCAAGAAACTCCGATGAATTATCCCGGCTGTGGACCACCAGAAACGAGCTTCATCTTCTTGGCGTGTAGGGGTAGCTTAGGACACCGTCCAGCAGGCTATGCCTTGCTTTGCTTAACCATTGTGCAGATCGTTTCCGATTACCATAAAGGACCTATTTCTCGTCGCAGGTGACGATTCGATGCAGTAGAGCTTCCTGTTTATTCCTGGCAAGTAGCGACCTGCAAACTTCCAAACGCCTAGTCTTGTTGGCAGTTGCCAACTCATGCGGCAGCCACATGTCCAGCTTTTTGACCGCAGCCAGACGCAGAACAACTGTCGTGTGGTGGACACCTACCTCTGTCGCTATCTCACGACACGTTTTTCCGGAGTCCGCTTCAACCACACGTAACAGAACATCGTCATAAACAGCAACAGGTCGGTGACCACGTACTTCGTTTTGCAGGTCCGTGTCTCCGCTTCGAAACTTCACAAACCATCGCCGAATGGTTCGTTCGTTGGCTGTATTCTCCCCAAACGCTTCAACCACACGTAACAGAACATCGTCATAAACAGCAACAGGTCGGTGACCACGTACTTCGTTTTGCAGGTCCGTATCTCCGCTTCGAAACTTCACAAACCATCGCCGAATGGTTCGTTCGTTGGCTGTATTCTCCCCAAACGCTTCAACCACACGTAACAGAACATCGTCATAAACAGCAACAGGTCGGTGACCACGTGCTTCGTTTTGCAGGTCCGTATCTCCGCTTCGAAACTTCACAAACCATCGCCGAATGGTTCGTTCGTTGGCTGTATTCTCCACAAACGCTTCAACCACACGTAACAGAACATCGTCATAAACAGCAACAGGTCGGTGACCACGTACTTCGTTTTGCAGGTCCGTGTCTCCGCTTCGAAACTTCACAAACCATCGCCGAATGGTTCGTTCGTTGGCTGGATTCTCCACAAACGCTTCAACCACACGTAACAGAACATCGTCATAAACAGCAACAGGTCGGTGACCACGTACTTCGTTTTGCAGTTCCGTATCTCCGCTTCGAAACTTCACAAACCATCGCCGAATGGTTCGTTCGTTGGCTGGATTCTCCCCAAACGCTTCAACCACACGTAACAGAACATCGTCATAAACAGCAACAGGTCGGTGACCACGTACTTCGTTTTGCAGGTCCGGATCTCCGCTTCGAAACTTCACAAACCATCGCCGAATGGTTCGTTCGTTGGCTGTATTCTCCACAAACGCTTCAACCACACGTAACAGAACATCGTCATAAACAGCAACAGGTCGGTGACCACGTACTTCGTTTTGCAGTTCCGTATCTCCGCTTCGAAACTTCACAAACCATCGCCGAATGGTTCGTTCGTTGGCTGTATTCTCCCCAAACGCTTCAACCACACGTAACAGAACATCGTCATAAACAGCAACAGGTCGGTGACCACGTACTTCGATTTGCAGGTCCGTATCTCCGCTTCGAAACTTCACAAACCAACGCCGAATGGTGCGTTCGTTGGCTGTATTCTCCCCAAACGCTTCAACCACACGTAACAGAACATCGTCATAAACAGCAACAGGTCGGTGACCACGTACTTCGATTTGCAGGTCCGTATCTCCGCTTCGAAACTTCACAAACAATCGCCGAATGGTTCGTTCGTTGGCTGTATTCTCCCCAAACGCTTCAACCACACGTAACAGAACATCGTCATAAACAGCAACAGGTCGGTGACCACGTACTTCGATTTGCAGGTCCGTATCTCCGCTTCGAAACTTCACAAACCATCGCCGAATGGTTCGTTCGTTGGCTGTATTCTCCCCAAACGCTTCAACCACACGTAACAGAACATCGTCATAAACAGCAACAGGTCGGTGACCACGTACTTCGATTTGCAGGTCCGTATCTCCGCTTCGAAACTTCACAAACCATCGCCGAATGGTTCGTTCGTTGGCTGTATTCTCCCCAAACGCTTCAACCACACGTAACAGAACATCGTCAAAAACAGCAACAGGTCGGTGACCACGTACTTCGATTTGCAGGTCCGTATCTCCGCTTCGAAACTTCACAAACCATCGCCGAATGGTTCGTTCGTTGGCTGTATTCTCCCCAAACGCTTGTTAACGTTTCAAGCGGAAATTCCTGCAGAATGGCCCAGTTTAAATTCATACAGGAAGATAACTCAAATCCGGCGTCTTCATGTTTCCTTTGCACGCCACGGTGCGTCCAAACAAACCACGCCTGAACGTTTTTCTTCACACATGTGTTAGCTATTTATAGTAACTCTGTGACGTAATACCCGCAACACCTGTGGTTGGTTCCATTCCGCTGTAGTGGGGGCCTGTCTCCGCTGCTCGTTCGCGCGGGAGATTCCATTCGCACCAACCCATACAATCCTAAATCACCCGAAAATGCCACACTTGTTTTTCAATAAACATTAAAATATTTTATTTCAAGCGACGTTCTGTTTAAGTTTTACATTCCTGAAATGCACTGAAAGGACAATTTATATATACACCCAACTAATAACGTGCGAGAGCACCTTTCGCCCATACAACAGCAGCAACACGTCGTGGCACATAGACTCTAACAAATGTTGGAAATCTTCGCGTGGTGTTGTGGGCGACGGTTCCTAGATAGCAGTGTGTAACGCCAAGAGTTGCTCGTGATGGGTTTCGGGTGCCAACTTACCACTTAATTTCGTTCGAAAGACGCTTATCTGGGTTGAAATCTAGAGAGTGAGAGCGCCAATTTAAAAGGCACTTTTCACGGCATTTAGTGAAAATCTGAGTGTTTTTCGCGTAGGTTTTTGCAAACTTCAGCTACCTTTCTGCTAATATCATGACGGCGTGCTGCGCAATCTCAGTGGCCAATGTGCGACGTGGCGCCGGAGCTTCGACTTCAAGCACCTCGTCATCGGACATTACTTTCTTTCCAATCCAATAGGTTCCTCCTATTCTTGCCCTTTCACCCCTTTCCCTCGTTCTGCTGGTGTTGGCTTGGCTTGCACAGAGGTAAGTATGATACGGCAGCTTACAACTTCACTACTTAATGGGAAACCGTATACCCCTAGAAAATACACAGTCGAGTCACATTTTTTTGACCACCTCCTACTTTCGACGTCAACAGCGCGTAGGCAATGAAAGAAGGCACGTGTCGTGAGCTGGCTTGGAGGGTATATAAGGTGTGTTATATGCATTCTGAAAACATATCACTCGTTGTTGTCATGGATAAAAGGAGCGATTTATCAAATTTGCAAAAAGGGATGATTATCGGCTTGCGGGCCAAGGGTGGCAGTATTTTAGAAACAGCGCAGTTTGTGAACTGTTCGCGTGCTGCTGTGGTTAAAGTGTATCGTGATTGGAGAAATGGCACCACTGAGAATAAGCGACGTAAAAACTGCGGAGCACCATGTGCCATTGATGTGAGAGGTGAACGTTGGCTGCGAAGGTGCGTGAGGGCAGATCGACACGCTACAGTGAAGCAACTTACTAGCCGAATAAACCAGGGGGCTACCGGAAGTGTGTCTAAAACGACAGTTCAGCGAACCCTGCTGCGTATAGGGCACCGATGCAGACGGATGGTCACTGCACCCATGCTAACGAAGATGCATCGGCAGAAAAGGATTACATTTGCACGGCAGTATCGGAATTGGACCTCAGCTGATTGGCAAAGGATTGCCTTCTCCAATGTGTCACGTTTTCTGCTTCATCGAACGGTTAGACGTTGGCATGTAAGACGAGAAACATTGGAGAACAAACACTCTTCAATCATTGCTGGAAGAACACCAGCTGGTGGGGCAGCGTTATGGTCTGGGGAATGTTTTCGTGGCATTCCCTGGGTCAACTCATACCTGTGGAAGGCACTATGGACCGAATTCGTTATGAATCCATCCTTTCAGGCCCACGTACATTCATACATGCTGATTGTCTTCCCTCGGGCGGATGGGATCTTCCAGCACTACAATGCGGCGCGTCACACAGCTAGAAATATCCGAGAGTGGTTCAATGATTACGATGAAGACTTTAAAGTACTTCCCTGGCCCCCTAATTCCCCAGACTTAAACCCAATTGAGCATCTGTGGGACCACCTCGATCTTGTTGTTCGCTCTATGGATCCTCCACCACGCACCCTCCAGCAGCTGTCAGATGCACTGCAGTCAGAATGGCTCCACATACCCGTGAACACCTTCCAGCACTTTACTGAGTCACTCCCAACCCGTCTAGCTGCTGTCCGCGCTGCACACGGCGGTTAATCTAGATATTAGCTAGTGGCCACAATATTGTGACTCGACCGTGTATATTTATTCACTTTTTCTTCGGGCTCTTTCCTACCACGGCAGTCTGTTCCCGTATTTCTTCTGTTTTTCCAAGAGACTCCTTCAGTTCCTATTGCCTTTCCAAGAGACTCCTTCAAGTTCCTTCTACCTTTCCAAGAGACTCAGCGAGTTTCAGGTCGAAGGGCTATGAACCTTTTGAAGAATTTGTTGTCGTCGTCGTGAAAGGGCCAATGGAGGGCTGCGAATTCACTGGAATGCTACTCCAACCAGCCCTTCACCAAACAGGAGAGATTAGACGGGGCGTTGTATTGTTGAAAGAAGGCATCCTTATATGAGAAATGAATAGTAATGAATGGGTGTAAGTGTCAACAGAGCTTTGTACGATAATGGTAGTCTCAGTAGCTCCACAGGACCACAAGGTGGTCCGCACAACACGCCCCAGAACATTACACCGCCTCCACCCACTTGTAACACCTTGACTTGACAGCTAGGATCCACGGCCTTGTGTATTCTACGCCATAGACGCACACTCTCGTCGGCGTATTGCAGTTGGAACCTTCATTTGTTGGAACAAACTTCACATTTCCACTATTTCACGGTCCAGTGGCGATCTTCCCTCGCCCATTGCACCTTCATTGTCCGGTTACAGGCTATGTAGGCGTCAGTTGCCATAGCCCATTTGTGCCATTTTTCCGTCGGCTGCTGGTTACTATGTTTTACTGGTAGATACGTGCAACGGTCACACGCGGAAATGCTTAACGTTCTACTGTTGCAGAGATGCAGCACCCTATCTTTTTCACAAGGGCAATCTGCCCAGGATCGAATTCGTTCGGATGGTTGTGTTTACCTATCATTACACTAGCAGGTACGATATAAGCAAGTATGTATAATGACCTATTTACAGAGCACAGGGGTTTCCCGCTGGCCACATTATTTTGGCGGGGTACGGCAAGTGTGTGGAAGGGTGCGGTGTGTATAATAAATTGTGTATTTTGATCTGATTTTATAATAATTAATCACAGCGTCTAAGGCTCCAATATTAACGGTGCAGCAGTTGTACATCAACGAACTGTCCAGGCATGTTAGTGGCACATACCACTTTGAAAAACGAAAATTAATTCCAGTTTACCACGAAATCTCTCCATTGCCATCTTTCAGTTCATTGAAAGACCAGCCCCTCGCACATTGTTTTCTCAATCATTAATGGTTGATTTCACATTTTTAATCTACCTTATTTTAGATCTGCCTCCTGGTACCACAGAATTTAACACACGTTTAGGCAAGCTTTCATCTCTAATCTACTCGTGACCATACTACACTATCTACCAACAAGTAATTGGACGCCTGTGATAGCAAAGAAAAACGAAGTTTATTCACCTTCAATAGTTGGTGGAGCCTCCACGAGCGGCGATAACAGCTGCGACCCTCCGGGGCATACTCTCAACCAGGCGTTGTACGACGGCTAGCGGTATTTTCTTCCACTCGGCTTGGAGAAGACAGATCAGTTCCTTCACCGATTTCGGACGGTGGGGGCACCCCTTAAGTCGACGCTCCAACTCGTCCCAGAGGTTCTCGATAGGGTTAAGGTCCGGGCTCTGCGCAGGCCAGTCCATTCGATTAACCCCATTGTAACCATACCAAGCCATGGTGGACCTCGCAACATGACAGGTGGCATTGTCATCCTGAAAGTAACATGGGTCCACCCCGTAAAACTGCCACAACGTAGGAAGCGCATGGTCATCCAAAATGGTGCAGTAGGTCTCGGCGTTGAGTCTACCAAGAATTGCGACCAAGGGTCCCGTGCCATACCAGGAGAAACACCCCCATAGCATAATTCCACCGACGCCGAACTTCATAGTTGGCACAATACATTCCGGCAGGAGGCGTTCTTCAGGCAGACGCCAAACCCAGACCCTGCCATCCGAACGGTAGGGGATGAACCTTGATTCATCGCTCCAGAGAACCTGTTTCCACTGTTCAACGGTCCACTGTCGACGTTCTTTGCACCACGTTAGCCGAGCAGGGCTATTGGTGGTGATCAAAAGCTTGTGGGCCGCAGCACATCCATGATAACCGAGCAGATGGGCTTCTTTACGAATGGTACTCATCGAAAGAACACTCCCGGATGCCTGTTGAAACTCCTCGCGGATATGGTCCATCGATTTGGTGAGATTCTTCCGAATTTCTCTGGCCAGAACCCGTCGGTCTCCAACTCCCAGTTTTGTGGGTCCGCCGGGTCGGGGCACATTCCGACAGTCACCTCTCATCTTCCACTTGCCAATCACGTAGGCCACTATCGGTTTTTGGTACTTCAACTTGCTGGATGTGTCACGTATGGATCGGCCATTTCTGTGATACCCGACGATTACACCTTTCTCGAAATCAGAGAGCTCCGAACTGCGTGGCATCTTGCATGCGACTGGTTGCGTTGTTGTTTCCCACACGATATTTAACGGCGGAGGCCGTGACGTGTATCAGGACCGCAGATATCGTCGATTGCAGGGGTGTCCAATTACTTGTTGGTTGATAGTGTATAACCGGCATGACCACCGTGAGCAACTCAGTGAGCTATAACCAGTCGCCAGTACTTAATTGTTTAGTGCCACTGGTTCTAGGGAAGGGACAGAACAAGTGCTGTTAGACAAACACAACATCCATGCCTCACCGGGTTTCGAACCCGGACCCATCTCGGACGAATGATGAGAAACCATCGCTTAGACCACTGCGCCACCGGAGCGACTCCAATATTCTTCTTAGCACTCTCATGTTAATAGCTTCGAACCTCTGGCGAAAGCCCTTGAAATTTCACTAAGTTCCTGGTGTTATAAAAGAGGACAGGTCTAATAAAAGCGTATGGCGTATTTGTTTTGTGACGAACTTCGTGCAAATACATTCACAGCTGATAAGATTTTATTATTTTGCTGATCCTGTTGAGCAGTTCCTTATAAAGCTTTTCTGTTTCATTAATCACGCTGAAAAAATTTAAATTGGTTACCTGTTCTAGTTTTTTTCCCCTCTACTGTAGTCAGTTTTTAGAGTACGACGTAGAACCGCTGATTTAGAATTTCCAATATTTACCATCCTATTTGTGTTATTTATTACACACCGGCAATTCCGGTAAAATACAGGCAATGACATACATTGGAAGAATAAGACTGTCAACGGAACTTTGCGCAGAATATCACCGAAAATTCGCTTTCCCTGAACTGAAATCTCCGTGCAGTAGATAGATAGACAGCTCGCCTATCTGAGGTAGATAACATCATTATAACTGACCGGATTTAAGGTGACAAGGAAATCCGATTGCAATTTCCATTAACCGCTCTGCCTGAGGGGTCACAATTCAGCTACGCAACATCCGCTGAGATAATACGGAGTTAACCTTTCTCAGAGACATCTGCTGCCAACGAATCCGCAATTTTCAGTAATCATTCCGCGGTGAGTGAAGGCTGCCTGGTAAACAGGTACAGCAGTTTGAAGGCAATCCAGGAAACGAACTGCAGCACTCTCTCACTGCTTTGACAAACACTGATCGATACAGAATAATGGGAGAATTTGTAATGTTCCCTCAGATCCAGGTAACATTTCAAACGGTTCCGACTCTTGGTTATATCGATTACTTCTTAAGAGTGACACCTGGATATATCAAATAGAGAGAGAAAATTAAACGCGTAGACGAACCCCAAATCTCTGAAGGTAACTATGTTGAGAATGAATGTGCACAATACTACATATACACGCGGACGTAAGCTCACCATCATTTAATACCACAACACTTTGACTACACCGTACAGTATGTTCTGAGCAACAGATCCAGGTAACAGGCATTCCAATTTTTTTTTTAATCTCAGAGTTGCGTCGAGAGCTGAAATATTATAAACGTGACTGATGTTGTTGGAACTCCGTTTGACCTACGCGGAACTTCAATCACATTATATTTCATCAAGTCTATAGCTTTGTATTGCGTGTACTAGGGTGCACGTTTTCCTTTAATTTTGAACACACTATTTAAAGAAGAGCCGACTACTGAGTGAAACGTGGCCTAATGTGAGAAATTTCTTCAGTCGAAGCATGACTGGCAGAAGGAAAGAAAGGCTTTTTTGTTTGGGTTTAATGACCACCGTGAGCACCTCGATGGGCTATAAGCAGTCGCTCGTCCCTAATTTAGAGTCACTGGTTCCAGGGAAGGAAGAGAGCCAGTGGCGTAAGACAAACACTACATCCATGCCTCACCGGAATTCCAATCCAGACTCATCTCGGACGAATTGTCAGAAGACAGCGCTTAAACCACTGCGCCACCGGCGCGGCCCAAAAAAGACAACAGTATGTCTGTTAACATATGGTGAGTGTACTTTTTTTGCCCGTGGCCCTGTGAACATTCACTGAGTTCTCCACTAATAAGTGAAAATAGACGCTACGATCGACATTGAAATATCTGTTGTGCTGCAACCAGGTAAATGAGCAGTCAGGACACTAATAATTTATGGTGCCGTGTGCCTTGGCTCGAGTACCACGAGAAATACTGGAATTCTGTTTTGGTTCTAGTTTTCATTCCTTAATTGGAAATCAGCAGCATCCGCTAGACATACAATGCTCATGAGGATACAAAGAACAAATCCAAACAGTAACTTGTCATACTCGTGGATTCGTGAAGATACAATATGATAATACGACTACTAAATGTTAAATTTGTTTTTATGATTTATTAGCGTCGCTGAGTTACGCATGCGGCAAAATTATTTTCATCTGAAGAATGTCCCGTCATAAACCTTGATGTTTGTAAAACGTTCAGAACTGAAATTAATTATTGCCTGGTAACGAAGTGAACCAAACTACATGCAAGTTGCTTAAGTGTGGACGTATCGGTAACTGAAAAAATATTTAGGATCAAAATTAGTAATTCTGATGCTTCATACTGACAACACTATGAAGAACGTAACTTCAAAGAACAGCCAAAGATTCTCTTCCGCACGTTCGTCTCGGATGCGACATAAGTATCCCCCAGTACTGGTTCTTTTACGTCCGAGAAACAGGTATTATGTACCGAATCAGTACAACGGGGAAACAAAAATATGCTGCTAAAAACTCTTAATTTTTGCTTACTTTTAATTTAGGATCTTTTCTATCAGGGCATCTTGTTCCCGCACCTATTCCTTGTATACGTTTTTTTTTAATTAACCATTTTGTATTTTATTCTAACTTTGAAAATTTCAAATAATGCAATAGGGACGGATAGCTTTCACAGGCAGAATCGAGGAAGGTAAACATGTTTACTCTCGCGGTAATATTTTATCAATTTTGCTTGATACAGGGTTCTAATTACATTGCGATAGGTTCAGATTTTTGCCGTACTTTTGCGTAACTTACACAAAAGAGTATCTACCATACTAATAATAAATAACAGTTGTTTCCAGTTGTTCTAACAGCCGACAATGTCAGTTTGTAGTGAAGTCCCTCTCAATAGAGTTTTCTCACGAGAACTTCCCACCTTTCTGGTTTTGCTAGTCTACATTTCCTAAAGTCTCGCAACAAAAGCTCCTGAAACTTCCAATTTAGATCATATCTCCATTTTATCAGATTCCGCCGTTTTTCGCTTTGATTTCTTGATTCTGTGTAAGCTTTTTGTCTAATCTATTACAACTTTGAGAAAATGACTATGACATTGCAGCTAAAAAGTACACAGAGTTGTCACTGCAAAAAACTGATCGACATTATTTTATTATTGCTGAGCATCAACAGACTGTTACTGAAGTTCGTTTTCTTTTAGCTTAGGATTCGCCTTATAACTTGTTCTAAGTTGTGTTTTACTTGATTGAGAATGCAGTTCAGTAGATATTTGTATTTCGTTTAATTTGAATTGATAGTGTGTGTTAAGTATTTCTTAATTGACTTGTTTTGATTGTGTTAATTACTTTGTGAATGTAATACTTTAGCTTGATATTTGTTTGCAGAAAAGTTCAACTGTATTTGTTCATATTAATAAAGGACCAAGTTGGTCCCAGTTCCGTGCTAACGGGCCTCTCGGTTTTCGCGTTAGTAATC
The DNA here is from genome assembly GCA_039090855.1 of Macrothele yani. Taxonomy (NCBI): domain Eukaryota; kingdom Metazoa; phylum Arthropoda; class Arachnida; order Araneae; family Macrothelidae; genus Macrothele; species Macrothele yani. The sequence goes on along the minus strand of CM076992.1, from coordinate 95,649,445 downwards.
GCAGTGTGGTGGCCAGTGGTGGTCCCGCGATGTTCGACGTATTGGTGGGGTTGAGTGGATTGCTGTGGCAATCTACCTCTTTAAAATGGCTCTTTTAATCCCTGGTATGCATGTTTGGCGGTACAGAATTAAAATTCTATCAGTATCTTATAACTTCCCTGCCACCTGTTACCTCTTCATGACTTTGTCAGCAACCAAACGATATTGATAAAATTAACTAATTCCAAATGGAACATTGAAATACATTTTTTTCTCGTACACGGATTTAGCACTTTTGTAGACGAAGCCATTCTAACAGAATGCCAGGCGAACGTAGCTAGATGGCTAAACATAAGTCGTTCTGTGGTCCAAAGGCTGCGGAATCGCTTCCAAATCACAGAATCATGTTCCCGCAGGTACAGCCAAGACAGACCTAGGGTAACAAATTCCTCACAAGATCAATATTTGCGGCTATCTGCGCGTTCGAACAGGACTGCTACGCCGATCAATCTTTGATCTATGCTTGCTGCAACTACCAGAAGGACGGTATCAGCGTCTACGGTAGGCAGAAGGCTACACGGAGGGCTCTATGCTAGGCGGGCCGTAACGTGCGTGCCCCTATCCTTCTGCAACAGGAGATAACGTTTGAATTGGGCGCGCATGCATGTGAATTGGAGTCGAAATCAGTAGAAATCTGTACGTTTCACGGACGAGTCGATGTGTGCTTTATAGAGCGATTCTTCGCGAATTTTCATCTGGAGAGAGCAAGGGACCAGATATCAACCCTCTCATATAAAGACTGAAGAGACACGTATGGTGGAAGTAGTGTGCTTGTATGGGGAGGTATCTTTTTAGGTGGACGTACCGAACTCTACGTGCTGCCAAGTGGCCACTTGAGTACTCGAATGTACAGATTTGATATCCTGGACCCTTTTTTTTGCCCGTATGCAGTTTCAATTGGCGGCGCATTCATGCTGCAAGCCGATAATGCTCGCCCACATACATTGCGGCTGGTATAACAATACCTTGAAGAGTAGACTATTGTCTGTATGAAGTGGCCAGCATGCTCTCCTGACCTCAACCCAATCGAGCATGTGTGGGGCGCTTTAGATAGGTGTGCGCTCTCTCTCTCTCTCTCTCTCTGCTGTCTTCAACCCCCCTGCCCCAAACCTGCAAAGGCTTCAAACTGCTTTGCTACAACAATGGGCACTGCTACCTACGGATCTCATAGGCAAAATTATTAACGACATGGAACATTGCTGTCGAGTCTGTATTGCTGTTCGGGGTGACTACACTCCATTGTATCTTTTTTTCACAGGTTTAGCCTCCTTAAGTATATTTTTAGAAAATGACACAAGGAAAATCACACTCCCCGGTTAGTTCCATTCTTCATGCGACCAGAAACATCACCATCCCAGCCATGAGCGGCCATAGCTAAGTATTCAGGAAAGGGCAAACAGAAATTGTAACTACGAATAACATGCACAAACACCATATACAAATTTACACTGTGCCTTCTTGTTATCTAACCTTTTTTACGCACTATCAACTCAGAAATTTAATTGAAAAGTAGAAGTTCCAAAAACTAAATAAAAAAGACGGATAAATAAAATTAGACAAAATGTTAGAACACGAAGGAAATTTCTTTCTCGTTCTTTTGGCCACTTGGGTCACACACACAACCAAACCCCATAGATCACTAAACTGATCATCAAGAATGAAAAAGTACCCTCAAGACAAATTTATGGGAAGAATTTCAAGAGATCTTTGTCCAGTAGTGAATAGCTGCTACAGAGGATGATATATTTTTCATTTCTTCGCCTTTCATGCTTTTCCATTCCGTACTGTATGTACGTTGTTCTCCAATACGCAATGGGAAATTTCATTAACACTTTCTAATGGAAATTTCCGCTTTTTCTACTGGAAATCTCCAGCATTTTCATATATTTTTACTGCATACACACGCATCGAAAAGCTCTTCAGAAATGTTAGCAATCAAAATTAGTGTTACCGCAAAAATCTCAGTGGTACCTTCCAAGAACAGAAAGGGCATGGTCAGATTCTTAGGGCAGGGCAAATGCTCCCTCTTCCCAGCCCTCCTATATGGGCACCCATGATACCAGCACCAAGTCGCTGAGCATGTTGTCGTCTCATCTCCCGCTGCGCATACTTTCGGCACACTTTCACAACTCTGGCGTAAGTAATCCTAGCTTGACAACACCCTTCCCGCACAAAAGATTCACGGACTGCAGGAATAGAAACTCCGGCATGGTGATATTTTCTCTCACTCTCGGCCCCATAATATCTTCACAGCCCAAAACATACGTGAAAGTAACATAGTTGCCTACTTCTACAAAAACAGCTTTACCATAAATAGTCTTTAAGGCCGCATCATATGGTTACACCTTCACCACTTCAATATAGTCACAGCGAATTTCGGAGAACCCAACCTCAGGAACTTTTCAACAAACTTATCATGAATGAAAATCGCTTTCTTTCACTGTGCCGAATGCCAAACACTGCCTAATAACACTGCCTCGCTAGTACAAGTAATTAAATTGGCACGTCACACTAACAGACTGGGCGGCTAAGTGCTCCCATTCTGCTCCCTGGTCCGACAAGGTGTATTGCTCCGATGTCTAATCACATAACTCTATCATAAATCAAGCATTTTAATATATGCAGAATTAGAATGTCGTTCAGAATCTATGGTATGGTAACGATCGGAACAAGCGAGTGTACTATCGCGATCAGAGTGCAAATCAAACTGTAGGCTCGCACTTGCGTCAAGGCCACTCTTAAGTGCGGAATGTGGCAAATCATTACGGTCTGGCACAGACGATGTCTCCAAAAAACACCAGACGTTTGGGAGGGGTACACCACACACCCCTGTCCGACATGAAATACAGTTATTTCCAAACAATTAGAGCGTGCAAAGCTCGCTCGTAGATTCAACATTTCCAAGATAGGCAACCATGCTGTATTACATCACAAAAGAAATTTCGCACAGTGGAAACCGCCCCATTGGTACGAAGCCGCTAAATCCAAGGCCCAACACAAGTTGTTCTGCGGCTGTCATCCGAAAAGTGAAGACGTTATTGTCAGGACTAAGCACAGCGACACATCACTGCAGCGAAGATGGGAGTGTTCGTAAGAACAGTTAACACAATGATCCACGGAAATTCAAATCTACAGAAACGTTACAAAAGACGAGTACACAAGATTCTTAAATTGCAGATTTCGAAGAGAAGGACTACCTGCAGAAAATCCTATCAAAGATACCTGGCCGGCGAAAGTATGTGGTTATCTTGGACGAAACCAACGTTTACTTATCAGATTTCAACAAACTACGTGTAATTTACAAACGGTACGACTGCCCCAAGACCTGACTAAAATGGTATCGAGAATGCAACGCAACTTTCCCGCAAAGGTTTTATGATTGTCGCTGGGGTAAAGGTGCAGATTTGATGAGTTGTTAAAATTGCGAAAGATATCTCAGAGAGGAATTCTGACACCAATTTACGCAGAAATTGACGACGCTGTATAGTGACAAAATTCTAGTACGTATCCACCAAGATAAAGCGTCAAGCCACACATCGAAACCGACCCAGAATTTCTTAAGCCAGATGTGCCACAAGACTAGCATTCAGGTAATACCATACAGTTAGGATCCCTGTCAAATCTCCAGACGCTTCTCCGATCGATTGCAGCGCTTTTGGGTTATAAAACATGTTCTTCTGCGGAGATGACCACGTACACGAGATGGTCTTTGGAAAGCGTGCATGGTGGAGTGGGACAATATCAGCGTGACAAAACTTCAAAGCAGCCCTCTACAATAAAAATTGTGCTGTAAAGCGACAGCGACAATGAAGGGCCACCAAACTGAACACCACAGGTGGCGGAGGAAGGGTTTTTCGACTCTCCCTATCGTCTGAAAATCGTTACCATACATCCTGAACGATTTTCTGTATTCCACAAATTTAGTGAAATACCTAGCCTGTCCTTGCTCGCGACCTTTCTCGCGTTATCTTTCTTGGCTCAGTTTTTCCTCTTCAACTTTATACGCATTTTTATTTTAGTAGGATGTATGACGTATACTCTAATTTAACTTTCATTTTTAGTGTCTTTATGTACATTTCGAGTTTATTTCTCTTTAAGCGTTTCAATCGTAACGCTATATTTGTCTCACTCAATGAATGTTTTCTTGTGGCATCAGTCTTGAGGTCAGGATGAATGACGTGTGTGTGTTGACATGGTAAGAACGAGCTACATAATGTATAGAGCAAGCAGTGAAAAGTGTGGTGTGGATTGATTAGCGCTGCGTCACGTTGTAATTTCACGACCAGATATAGAAGTTGTAGTTGTTCTGAGATTTTGAAGCCTCAATATATAGAGGTTAAATTTGTGGCTTTTAGTGAAAAGTAGAGCTGCTAACTATGTTATATGCTGCTAATGATTATATTCGATGCCTTAGCGAGCTGAAATACCTGGTTAATAAAAGACAGTGATTTTGGTAAGTTGAATACAACTCTTTTCTAGATATGCGGTGCTTAACACTAAGAAGCTACAGTGTTACGAGAACAACTGACCGATAGTACGATAAGTAATGTTTAAGGGAAGTAAAGACGAATAAATAAATAAGTAAACATTGCAGATGATCCGAGCATATCGCTTGTTTAAATCATTTCGAATTCCATCACTTTTTGAATGACAGCAAAATGCTATGAAGAAAGTTTTATCTCTGGAGTAACAATTCTTTTAAGAGTAATACACACCTAATGAATATCTAATACCATTTTTAAACTCACCCTTTTTTCCAATCTTTCCTTCAACGAAGTAATGGCTTCATAGTTTAGCGTAAACGACTTAAATGAGCATCATGCTCATGATACCCCAGCCGCACATTCCGCGCAATTTCTGGAATAAAATCGACTTAAAATCGGTACATTAATGATGTCGTATCATTTATGGGGAACCAGGCAGTCGTAAACCACAAACGTCTATTATCTATATGAAGAGAGTACAGACTCGTACATTGTTCTTGGGCCAACTTTAAAACTCTGCGATACTGTTAATTGCAGTGTACCTCATTTTTGTCAGATGGCATCACTGAAATAAATACGTCAAACCTTAAGCGGAGACCTCGGCGACAGACAATAAAAGTGCGTTATATCTCCACGTAAAAAAAATGCCCAGTTCGATTTGTCCCCCTTCACCTTCTTTTCTCTAGTGTGATTTGGTGCAAATCGATTAATAATATTTTGCCTCACTACGGGGTATTTCCTTACACTGATTTCAAAATCGCGTGACCACGTGCCGCTCCAAAAGATGGATCCCATCACGAAAGTTCTTAATCTACTGACTGGTAAAAAAGATAATTAAACCCAATAACACAACTATATTATCGATTATACAACTATTTGTATCATTACCAACCGAAACAGAGAGGAAACAAAAACATACCTTCTGATGCATCGCTGAAAGAATGATTACTCTTCTATGCTCCCATAGCGTACCTAGAGAAAGAAAATAGGGCACTTTACTTCTGTTTTGCAGGGGGAATAACAGTAATAAAGTTGAAAGCAGAAAACAAATTCTGTGCAAGTACAATCAATGAATTCTTTCCGAAGTAAACGTACTCTCACATGCCACAAATGTAAAATGAGTAACATTACTACAACTACTACACAGGTTACTTCGTAAGAAATGCCGTCAACGTTTTTATTATTTCTTTTAATTCTTTAAATTCTTTCATGGAACTTATTTCAGATTTTGCGTAGACAATTTGAGAAATTGTAGATATTGTTGTCTATTTTCCCAAAGAGTCCTAAATGTACCCGTTTTAGCAATTAAAACAAGGGATTATTTCTGTAATATGGCAGGCGTTACGCAGTCTTACTACTATTTTTAGTGTGCTCACTTCATGGAGTCATTACATTCAAAATGCTGCGCACATGCAGTGCCTAGAATTTTTTTTTTAAGTTTTTTTCTTTGGCGATTTAACGGCCATGGTGTTCAACCAACGGGTTATAAGCAGTCGTCCGTCCTTAATTCGAGGCCACTGGTTCCAGGGAAGAGAGAGAACCAGTGCTGTACGACAAACACACCAACCATGCTTCGACTCGTATTCGAATCCGGACCTATCTCGAAAGAAAGTGCCTAGACTTCTTTGTTGTGTTGTTCGGTGGTTTATGGCTTTCAAGTATTTCTTTGTGCAGCACACGAGTTCACATTGTAGAATTCATTGCGGATATAATATGAACCAATCAAATTTGAGCACGGATGTACAGCATTTTCGACAATTGTAACACGAACACCCAGTGTATGAGCGATATTTATTGATCATTTTGAACACGCTCATTGCATTTGTTTTTTCAGTTAGTCTCGTCACACAAGCTGCATTATCTTTCAAATCCCATCATCACTTTACCTAATACCGAACCTAATGCTTCAAGGTGATCAGATCCAGGGGCGTACATAGAATTTTTTCGAGGGAGGGGGGCGACGAAAAATGGAAGTTTTTGAAATCCTAAAGAACAAAGTTAAAGTTAATGAAAAATAGAAGATAAATTAAAACATTTTTTTTCTAATTTAAGTTGATGCATTTTCATTAAATTAAGGCATTGATTTTCTAATGTAAGTCGCATTTTAACCAAAAACTTTAAAAAATGAAACACTTTCGGGAGGAGGGGGGGGGCTCCCCCTCTAAATACGCCCCTGATTAGATTGATACAGAAATCATAAGGAACATTTCAATACGACCTAGTGTCGACGACTGCCCTGACACGTTGAGGTAGTTTCAGAGCATAAAATTTCATAGAGACTCGGCTTCACTTGAACGGTGGTACGACATCACCAACCATCCAGTATGACTGAGCATATACATTCTAAAACAAACCCATAACTTTTCTTCCAAGTTTTGGGTACAAGTTTCTGACTTTTCTTTTACCGTGAACATTTTTTGATTATTATGAACCTTCCTACCTACTGGACTAACAGAAATGAAAGTCAAGCGTTTTACTGTTCATAAATTATACAAGTACCGTAAAAACTAAAATTGTAACCTCATCGTGATAATATCTGTAAACTTCAAAGAATCTGTTTTGTTTCTTTTTCATCTCACCTGTAATATACTCATAATATAACTTCATCTCACCTATAATATACTCATAATATAAATAGTCATCATTCCTCATCTGTATATTAGTGGCGTATATTCGAGGCTATCTAGGCTAGCTGCGAAGCCCAGAGAATGCACAAATAAAAGTCAATTAAATATACAAAAAAATTCAATTATCAACGGTATTAAGATATGTCGATGCTTTCGCTGCAAAAAAAAAAAAAAAAAAAACATGTGTGGATTCGCTTCTTTGTCTCAGTCTAGCGAGAGAAGCCCAATGGCGTAACGCAACCAGCTCTTCCAGAGTCTTCGTTGTTCTGATTCGAAGACCTTCCATACGATCGCCTGCTAGCGTTTCCACGACAACATGACTGAACTGGTCGAGGGGAATGGGCCATTGCTTGGTGCAACGGTTCGCTCAGAAAAGAGAAGACTTAGACTACCTCAGTCATTCGCATGCTCCCGCCCGCAACAGCACGTGTTTCGCGAGAGTTGTTTCAGTTTATGTGAAGTTTCAATGAATTAAAATCAGTTATATTATATCTTAAATTCGTGGCTTTGTTGGATTCGAACTGTTTTGATACATTTTGTGAAAGCTTCCCTGAAAATCTACTGTCAGAACTTAAAGAACTTTATGCTTCAAATTTTGATACAGCTCGACTAAAAAATGAACTGAAGGTGTTTTATTCCCTTGATGAATACAAAAACAAATTAGTAAGAGGCATTACATGTTACATAAAGTTGAATAAATTGGACATAGTGTTCAGTGAGGTGCATAAATTAGCAGACCTAATATTCAAAGTTTCCATCAACAACTGCAACTGCCGAAAGATGGTTTTCTGCATTAAAAAAGAATCAAGATATCTCTTAGAGTCGCACAAGGTCATGTACATTCGAGCAATTTTGCTGTTTTGTCAATAGAGAAAAACATTCTTTTTAAATATGAAAAAGTACTCCGAAGAAACTTCGTTTTATGAAAACGTAACACTCAAGTTCACACAAAAGGAAAGAAGAATGGAGTTCATGCACAAATAAAGTATACAGAAGAAGAATGGAGTTCATGTACAAATAAGTGTTCAAATCCTAATCCTCATAATTATTTGGTATCATATTAGCAATAGCATGTACCTAAAATTAAAAAAAAAGAGTTGCTTCTATTATACTTAACAATTAAAAATTAAATTCCGTAATTAAAAAAAAAAGTACTGGGAGTTGGGGGGGGGGGGGAGGTGAGCTAGCCCAGGTCTCGGACCCAAGATACGCCACTGTTGTATAAATTGTATTAATGCTTCTGCTTTGCAGAAGAAAGAACATTTGAACTCATTTATTACCTCGTACAATTCTTCCTAGCAGCTCGAACATCGAGCAGTCGTTTCCGCCCACACGAAGACCGCTGACTGCTTGTTTCGTCGCTTGTGCAGCACTCATTGTACACCCTCGATACAGATGTTCTAGCATTGCCATGAAGGTTTACCGTTTCTGAGATGCTTGCACCTTCTCACCTAGCTCCAACTATCATGCCTCTTTCAAGGTAGCGTAAATTACGAGTCTTCCCCATATTGCCGATATCTACGCTTCGTGCGCGTCTCAATCCTTTGCAGTGAGCTGCTTACAAAACCAGCTCAGCGTCACAGTTGCGAACGTAACTGTGTAAAGCATGTGCCTGATTGTCATTGGGTGTTATTAATAATTTGCAAGTTCAGTACAATTGCATAGCTCCAGTCACTTGGAACTTCATTGTGCTGGTTGGGAGTACCGGTGCCATGCTCGAACGGAAATCGGGAGATGTGCGTTTAATTCTCACTCCAGGGCGATATAATTTTCAAATTGTCTGAAGAATTTTACATGTTTAACAGTGAACTAACGTGCTTCAGCATTTTTCATGTACTTGTAAAGAATATTTCTTCTTTCACTTCTATGACTGTTAAAAATATTGCAGCGGCTGTTTGAGTTGAGTGGAAAGTCGAGAGCTTTAAGGTTAACTCGAGTCCACAATAAAAGGATTAGTTTACCGAAGCGCAAAGGAAAGTGTGGTCGAAAATGAAAAACAACGACAAGAACCGATAAATTATTGCTGCGAAAGAAGCTTAATTATTCTGCAGAAAACAAGCAAATGCCTTCAGAGGAACATGACAGCTGGAGAGGTTGTTATTGATTCCTCTTCAGTGCACCGTAGGCTTCTTGAGGTAAGAAGAACAGCGAGGAGACCGGTCATAAAACTACTGCTAACCGCTGCTATGAATACGAACGCTTGTCATGGGCAAGATTATACTAATACTGAAGTGCTGAAAATGGGGAAAAAAGGTACTTTTTATTGATTAAAATCACTTTTTCATTCGACGCTACATCAAAACTGTTGTCAGCAGATCATATCATATCATATGTAGAGGATTTTGGGAAGGGAGTATCTGACCCCGGGTCTTGAACAACCCTTTAGAAATAGGAAGCTAGGAGATTTGGGTCAGAGTGCCCGACAGGAAAGTGACATGGAAGCGAGGTAGAAAGGGGGAGGAAGACACCCTTATTTATAACAAGGCGGTCAGTACCCGGGGCCCGAAGGCTTAACGTGCCCATCCGACGCACGGCGGATATTTAGTGGTTCGAGCATTCGTAGCTCTGGGATCGAACTGTGACAGCGCTCGTGACCACGAGGCTGCACATTTAGGTGGAAAATCCATTCCCGAGTTTATTTATTTATTTATTTATTTATTTTTATTAATTCGGGTAATTTTTGAGGAAAGAGTACGTTTTTACTTTTTATTTTATTTTGCCATTAGCCCCATTTTCGGGTGATTCTTCTTTTTTTCCTTTTCCCCCTTTCCCATGAGTACTTAGGTAATGCCAGTGGGACCGCACAAGGCGTCGCTTAGCGTAAGACTAGACAGCGGTCGCGTCATCCATCGGCGAACCGACTTTGTAGTATGTTTTATTGGGGTCATCAAGGTGTCCACCGTGTCTGGCTTCCACAAAGCGTAGTTCGAGAAGTCAGACTTATGGAACCGAAACTAACAGTTTTATTGGGTTAGGATTTATGGCCCGGTGGTTATAACACGCGGCTAACATAACTCGAAGAGCTGTTCTCAGAATCTGCACGGGAACTGGTAGCAGTTTTAACCCCTAACAAATGGATGAACCAAATGTTAATTTTATGACCAGTAGGATTTTGACTTTCAAGTTTAATTCGGAGAGACTTGTGTTCCCCGTTTTGTGATTGGATGATGGGTAATTTTGAGGTAATGGGGGTCTTCTTGGGGATTGTCAAAAATTTTCCAAGGGAAGAGAATCACTAGAGCACTTTTACTTTTTTTCACGGCGTGCATCACTTTCACTCTTTTTTTTTTGATTTCTTGTGACCTGACACTTGGTTTTTTGCCGTATAAGTAGGTGACTTTCCTTCATGACGGTCACCTAGGAGCTGATATGTAAAGCTTTGCCCTTTGCCTGCTATAACGAAGTAAATTTCTTCGTCATTTTTGGTCCATGCCGGGGATCGAACCCAAGTCCTCTTATTCCGGATCAAGTCGCTCTACCAACTGAGCTACGCAGACGTTCGTTTTCGCTGCTATCTGCCTTTATGTCGTGTGCGTCCTGCGGGGCAGGCACGTCACACTGCATTTCGGTTTTATTTGTGCGTGGTCTAAAACTTGGTCACAGCCATGATTTCTCAGAGACTGGCAACTTAATCGCTAATATACACTACGGCAGGACTAAAGCATCCGTAACTGCGTACCGTTTCCCGACGCGGATCGAGGATCTCAACCGAGGTTCACAAGGAAAGGGACCCTGCTAAGGACGATGAGGGCCCACACCAATTATGACGGAACGGGACACCCAGCGCAGGCCAGTACCCTTGGTGGAAGAACAGCGATAGTAGTGTTTTACAGACGATAAGTGATGACAAGAAAACTGGGCTTTCATGTGGTTCCATTTCTTCCGTGAGGTATGGGAGTAGCAGTGCAACATCCAGGCAAGATTGGGAATTTAAGGCAGGAAATCCATCCTATTCTTTCTTTCGATGTCCCCTCATCCCTCATAATATGTGTTTATCGATCAGTGCATATGTCTTCCGTTACAATTAATGATTTTTTTATAAGCGAGTAGTCAATAAGCACAAGTTCCTGTCAGAAAGTCTGTATCATTTTGCTAGCATCGTGTGTTATTAAGCGAAGTATTGATATAAATATAAATGATAAAAAGGTGACTGCAAGTTTAACATCTACATAGAACAACTTACATACTTGAAGTAATGAGCACAGGGTCCTAAACTACACTGACGGAAAAAAATCCCAACACCAAGAAGGGGTTGTGTTAGATAAACGACAGTTGGTAGGCGGCGAGAGTACATCTGTAAGATGACGTCTATGCAAATTTCGCGCTCGGCGCATACGTGTGGCGCTAGTAGCGCCCCTCGGAACATGAAAAGCAGGTTTGCTGTAAATACGCACTGTAACGTTCGTGAGCGTTAGTTATCGTTGAGATTCGACGTAGTGTGTTGATGTTAGTCAAGAATGCCTTTAAGAAGACGAAGAAGCCATTATCAACAGCTCACGGAGTTTGAACGAGGTCGTGTAATAGGGCTACGAGAAGGTGGATTTTATTTCCGCAATGTTGCAGAACGACTTGGCAGGAATATAGCCACTGTGCATGACTGTATGTAGCGGTGGTCAAGGGAAGGTACTGCCTCAAGAAGATCGGCTTCCGGCCGGCCACGTGGCACTACTGAGAAGGAAGACCGCCGTGTAGGGCGTATGGCCGTGGCGCATCGTACTGCGTCTGCGGCAGCAATTCGAGCTGCAGTTGCCACCACAGTGACACAACGAACTGTTACAAATCGGTTACTTGAAGGACAGTTCCGAGCCAGACGCCCTGTAGCGTGCATTCCACTTACTCCAAACCACTGCCGTTTGCGACGTCAGTGGTGTCAAGCTAGAGCGCATTGGAGGACGAAGTGGAGATCTGTTGTGTTTTCTGATGAAAGCCGGTTCTGTCTGGGTGCCAATGATGGCCGTGTGTTGGTTAGAAGGAGGCCAGGTGAGCGCCTGCAACCAACCTGTCTGCGGCCGAGACACACTGGACCTACACCTGGAGTTATGGTCTGGGGAGCAATTTCCTATGACAGCAGGAGCACTCTCGTGGTTATCCCACGCACCCTGACGGCACAGTTGTACGTCGGTCTGGTGATTTAACCTGTTGTGCTGCCATTCATGAACAGCATTCCAGGGGTGTTTTCCTACAGGATAACGCTCGCCCGCATACCGCTGTTGTAACCCAACATGCTCTACAGAGTGTCGACATGTTGCCGTGGCCTGCTAGATCCCCAGATCTTTCTCCAATCGAGTACGTATGGGACATCTTTGGACGACAACTCCAGCGTCACCCCCAACCAGCATTAACCGTCCCTGTATTGACCGACCAAGTGCAACAGGCATGGAACTCCATCCCACAAACTGACATCCAGCACCTGTACGACACAATGCATGAACGTTTGCGTGCTTGCATTCAACATTTTGGCGGTTACACCGGTTATTAATGTACCAGCATTTCACATTTAAAATGGCTCTTCTCGCGCTTACATTAAGCTGTGATCTTGAAACCTTAATCGATTAAATATGTTACCTATACAAATGTATTGCCGCCATTTCATTCCTCTACAACTATTTTTTCGTGGTGTTGGGATTTTTTTCCGTCAGTGTATTATGTGTATCTTTATTATTATGCCAAAACATAACTAATAAATTGTTTTCTATGTTAATTTGCCAACGTACTTTCACGAGTGTTTATTTAGTTGCAAATTGTGTGCTCAACCCTGGATTTTTGGAGATAATATATATTTTACGGCAGGGACTCGGAAATTCTTTCACTTATGCTTTTTTTAAAAATTCTAGACGTTCACGAAAACATTGCGGCACACAAAAGACCCTTTGACTCCCAAAGGAAAATCTGCTGTGTGAATCACAACGCCCAGTCAGTGGATCCTGAAGCTGCGTCAGCCCTAAATCAGGGAATCGCAGAATCACCATCCACTTGACACCCCCTTGGTTCCCAATATTACGCCGGGTGAACCCAAATAGGAACCCGATCGATAATAGAACCTGAGATTTCTCCGTGGCAGTCACGAACGTTGACCACTATGCCATCAGCGGGCCCTCGTTGTTAGAAGAAGTTTAGGTGAACCTATAAGATCTCAACATCTTCACAACATTGTAAAATATACACCACAAAAATTGATTTAGGGATTTTTTACTTCCAGTGGAGCTGTGGAAGACTTGACTCCATTGGGAAAACGATGAACTCCGATAAATATATTGATATACTGAGAAGCCAAATTGTTCCTGGATTAAAGAAATTTTCACATGGAGATAGAATACTTCAAAGTGACCTTGCTGGAGATAGAATACTTCAAAGTGACCTTGCAGTATGCCACACATCTTGAAAGGTTCACAAATTTATCCAAGATATAGAGGTAAACGATGTTTTAGCTGCTTAGGAACTTGCCTAATTTAAACCCTATTCAAAACCTGTGTGCTACAATCAAGGCATTAAACTTAGAAAAGTGGGCCGTTCATCAGAGGAATGCTAAATATCCAATGTGATGGAAGTGTGATTTCATGATGAAGTGATGAATGTGTCTGTCAAAATCTCTTAAACTCGATGCCAAATTGTGTAAAACAAGTGACTGCAGCAAATGGAGGGCATATAGCATATTAAAAGCTCCTTAAAGATGAAAAGTTGTAAGGCAAATATAAATGTAAGTCAATAAATTCAATTATTTAGCTTTGTCCCAGTTATTTTGCATACCACTGTAGAAAGCTGACATGGAGTTCATTTTCAGTACTATCTAGACTTTCAAATCAAGATAAAAACAAAACAAAAAAAAAACAAAAAAAAAAAACTGAGGCTTTACTTTTTTCAACCTATGCTGCATTCTTTACGAAAATGTCAGGAATATTTCCCTATGAAAAAGTTTTAAAGTATCAGAACTAACGACGCGAGGGTGGAGCGGAATAAATATGTAAATTATTTGAACACGCGATTACCAAATGCATGCTATCACCGAGGTTAGGGACCATTATATATACTCACCAAAACATAACGGCCAATTCTATAGCAACATGTATCGCTAACTTTAGCATACAAAACTGCCGCAGTTCTTGTAACGGACTGCATTACATGTCGGAACATATCCACACAAATGTTCAGCCATGCAAACTACAAAGCATCCCATAATGATAAGATTTTTGAACGACGAAGATCGAAACGCCTGTGAAGTAGTCTCAAAGAAGCTGCAGAATATTGCAAATCTATCGAGTTCAAAGACCAAGACAGGACATAAAGTCACCGGAATGCTATCCCAGCAAAGTATGAACAAATCGGACACTTCTTCTATTAGGATACATCCTGCTAGTCGGAAACATTATACCCAGGAATATGTGCGAATGAGCAGCTACCATGTCGCAACAGTCATTCATGAGGTCTCAGATACCCAGCAGAGGGACTGAAGGAGTCCCAACAAAAGTATTTCTATACCATAACATAACCACCATCTTCTTGGAAGACATGCACTCGATAGTTAGATCCTTAGCTTTGTGCAGTTAATTCCAAATGCGGAGCCTACCGTCGGTGCGAAAAATTCACCAGACCAATAAACCTTTCGTAAGTCATGAGCGTCGCTGAGTGGATTTAAAAACGTGGTTGATGCAACCACTACATTACTCTTTCTGAACATATCATCAGCTGAATATACAGTGAACTATCTTCATTACGCTGTACTGAAATTAATTTATGTGAAACTGCATCAACACGGGATGATGGTTCAGATTTACCGGAAGTAATGCAAAATAAAACATCTGATTTTATTTAAACTGCGATCGTGGAAAGGAATAGCTGCGGTTTCATTAGAGAATTAATCATGTGAAAACTAAGTGATACTTCATATCTTATCAAATAATTATTACTGTATCTCCCAAGCTCTTCAATGCCACATTGCAGAATATCTTTCAATCACTGAACTGAGAAGAATTGGGGATAAAGATTAATGGAGATCATTTAACGAACCTTTCGTTTTGCAGACGACATAGTCATTTTTGAAAGTACTGCTTCAGAGCTGTAAAGTATGATCCAGGAACTTGCTGACAAGAGTACAGAAGTGGGATTAAAAATGAACTTAAAGAAAACAACAACGATGTACAATACCTTTATAAGAACTGAAGATTTTGAGGCAGATGAAGCAAATCTCGAATTAACTGCTGCCTACATTTACCTTGAACAGATATCAAGCGAAGGATATGCCAAAGAAATTAATAGGCGCGTCAAGCTTGGCTGGGCAGTTTTGCAAGAAACAATACAATGTTCAAGAGCAATTTACCATTATGCCTTAAAAGGAAAGAGTTAAATCAATGCATCCTTTTAGTTTTTACTTTTGGATCAGAGAGATTGATCTTAACCAAAACAGACATACAGAGGCTGCAGAGAACTCAACAAAGAAGCATAGCTAGATGCAGGCTTGATGTACACAAGAAAGATAAGAAAACATGGATCAGAAAAATGACAAGAGTTGATGACGTCATGATCTAAGTAAAGACCCTTACTTGGCAATGGACTACATATTCGCTGAAAAACTGAAATATTAAACTGTAAACTGGATACCAAGGGACGAGGAAGGGCTCAAAAGAAGACCACGTGAGAGATGGGTGGATGCAATTCGAAAGCATGCAAGAGTGACACAGAAGAGATTGCTCGAGACAGAGTTCTGGAAGAGACTTGGAGAGGCCTTTTCCCCACAGAGAATTGAGAAAGAATGATGTTATCGGTTAAAAAAACAACAATAAAAAAACCGGGGAAACCTACATTCAGCAGTGAATTGAGAATCAATGATGATAATATCGGGAAAATTACAATATATATTTACGTCCTCTAGCGGAAAACTCAGTTATTTTGAAGAGGAAATACACCGATGTGCCATTACATTATGACCACCCCCAGCCTGGAGAAATGAGCGCGTCTGGTAACCGAACAGAGACGCAGGTGAAGTTCACAGAGCAGTATACATACAACCCAAGGACCGGCTTTCGGCTAGTAGAGTGCTCGGAGTCAGAATGGGAAAAGCTGCCAATTTATCGGAGTTTCATAAAGGACAAATTATGATGGCATGGCGCCTCGGAATTATGATCTCAGAAACGGCGCGGCTTGTAGGTTGTTCACGTGCAGCTGTAGTGAGTACGTATCAAAAGTGGTGCACAGATGGCCAAACGACGAACCGTCGTCCAGCCGTGTTGTCTGTACGCAGCTCATTGATGCCAGAGGGGAGTGGAGACTGTCGCGCATTGTTCACAGCGACCGCAGGGCCACAGCGAGACAAATCACCACAGCTACAACAGTGGTGATCAGGGCAATGTGTCACAGCACAAGTTCATCGCAGCCTTTAGCGCATGGGCCTGCGTAGCCGAAGATCCAGCCGGGTCCCCATGCTCACTGCACGTGACCTCCAACAACGCATGAAATGGGCCCAAGACCATTGCGATTAGGCCGTGGATGATTGGAAGAAAGTGGCTTGATCTGATTAAATCAAGATTCCTGGTGCGTCACGTAGACGGCCGAGCGTGGATACACCGATTACCAACGGAGGTTATGGCACCTGGATGCACTGTTGGGCGGAAACAGGCCGGCGGCGGTGTTATGCTGTGGGCTATGTTTTCTTGAGACACTTTAGGCCATGTGATCCCAATAACACAATCCCTGACAGCTGTCATATATCTGAACATCGTTGCGGACCAAGTTCAGTTATTGATGGCCATTACCAACAGCATAATGCGCCATGCCAGAATCGCCAAGGAGTGGTTCGAGGAACATGCTGGTGACTTTCTGTTAATGCCCTGGCCTCCAAATTTACCTGACATGAACCCAATCGAACATTTGTGGTTCGACATGGAAAAGCGGGTTTGCGCTAAAATCACCACCACCCTGAAATGTACGGGAACTGGAGGATCTGCTGTTGACATTGTGGTATCAGATACCCCATTATGGAATCGATGCCTCGCCGAGTGGCCGCTGTTTTGCTGGCTAAAGGGGGTCCTACAGCTTATTAGGCAGGTGGTCATAATGTAATAGTTCATCTGTGTATGTGCGAAATATTTTCCGTTGCAAATGGCATTTGATCAAAAAAGTTTTTTTTTTTTTTAATTTCAAATGGGCTTTCTGCGTATATGCTGCAAACAGAAACAGGCACTGATATGGAAACGAATGGTTTAAGACAAAGTCGTGGAAGAAACTTGGGAAGACTTTCATCCAGCAGTGGATGAAATGAGAACGGTTCAAGATTATTACTATAAAACTGGTATCATTGCGTGAACTACATTTGTCGCAACTTAAAACTTCTCTACCCTAAGAATAGCGTAGTAATCATTGCGCGGCAGAGAAAGTACTTGGATTATCAGCAATGGGATTTTATCAGATGTCTAAATTGTCAACGACTACAGAGATGCAGTAGCTTGACTGGGGTAAGTAGCATTTCTCCTTCCGATGTATTGATATGTTAAAGGAAATAAAAAGAGAAAAAGGAGCTTCTTTACTTTCATGACAGCGCATAAAATTTATTCGGTTAGTCACAGCTAATACAGCTGGAGTTGTTTTGTTGTCACTTAGGTGGTACGCAATACAAAGGAACAAAGGCTGCTTACTAAACGGAAAGAAATACTGACTTTCACTGCGCGAACCGGAAGAGAAAAAACAAAAGCTATTTGTTTACGGCTCATTATCTGTTGAAGAAAAGTCAGTGCAATATGAAATAAAAAAAAAATGTTAGAAGGTGATGAAAACGAAAAAGTAAACTGCTTCTGTGGGCGTATTATCCGAACCTAAAAGATAACACGCCCCCCTCCATCCTTTGAAAAATATTAATAACAATGATTACACCTTAATTAATTCATGCTTTTCAACACATGATTACTAAAGAGGGAGAAAAAATAGCTACCCCAATTAAAAGAAAGAAGCAAGAACATAATCCAGATCGGGAAATGGGAATGGGGAGGGAGGTACTGCGCAACGGAAAGCCTCTTTATAGGAGTCCAGGACTATTTTTGCCAAGTGACGTCGTTGCTGAGGCCGTTACTTGAAAGCTGACAAACACCAGCTGTCCGATACACATGGCCAAAAGAATCCGCTGACGAGAGAACCTTTCATAGACTATTACTTCAGCTAAATGATAATCGATATGAAATGAAACGAGGACAGAGAGATCCTGCCGTTCTTATACAGAGCAAGCATTAAGAGAAACGAATTCCACATAAGAGATCAGCAGAAATTTTCTTTTTGTGGGTGTTCGTAACTCATGCGTTGGGAAGAAATGTTCCGCAGTAAGTATTATGCCACAATGCAAATTATACACAACACAGGCCGGATGTACGGTTAGTTGAAGAACATGGAAGGTATGTTGCGGCGTACTACTACGGCTAATGATGAATTCTGGTTACATTCGGAAAAGACAAGTAAGTTGTTTATCCACATCAAGCACCACTTCAGCGCTGTTTAGATTTTAACACGTCTAGCGAAGATATTAATGAACTCAGGAACAACAGAAAAAACTACGGTTTTGAAGGAGATTTAACCAATTCCCCCTCATCATTCGCATTTTGGGGTAGAAGTCGCCCGTCCCTGATACCACTGGTTCCAGTGAGTAGCCTGTGACTTACAAATAAAACCGCGCACAAAGGTGCATTTATGCACAGGAATAGTAAGTAAGCACGTACCAGGTGGTTATAAAATAAGTATCCCTATTCTAGAGTGTCTAGAAAAGCGAGAAATTGAGATATCGTGACGAAACTCGGTACGTGGTTTATTGAAGGCATGGGGAAAACCATTTTGAGGAAAAAAAGTTCATAACTGCGCAGTTAGGAGAATAATGGTGCTGCAGACAAGAAAAGAACAGATAGGTGCGTGAATTTACTGTTTATTGACAGCACAAACGTTTCAGGACAAAATCTGTTCAATATCCTGGCCATCGCAAGAGATGACATGCTGCAAACGAAGAACAATATGTGACACGGCTGCTCGCAGCATGTCGCGGTCGATGTTGGCCACTTCGCATCTGATACTTGTTTTCAAATCTGAGAGACAGCGTATACCGTCCTGATAATATCTGTCTTTTAGGTATACCCAAAGCCAGAAATCACAAGGAGTAAAGTCCTTTGAGCGGGCTGGCCAAGACTGTGGAAACCCTCAAGAAATCATGCGTTCATTACCGAATGGTCGACTCAGCGATTTCTCTGGCACTTCTGCGTGAGAGTGAATTTCGGCTTGTCCTGTTGGCACTGGCAACTGCAACTCTACCCACGACATTTTAGGAAACTGGTGGACGTCCTCTTACCGATACTACACCCAACTCTCCAGTGTCTTCGAAATTCCGCAAAATCCTCCTCAACATAGCGGGTGCAAGGGTTCCTCTTTTTAATCCTTTGATTAGTCGATACTGGCGTAGTACACTACTGGCATTACTTTGATTATGATAATAACGTTTAACCAGCAGCGCGCATTCATTCTTTGCAAGAGCCATAATGACTACCACGTAGCCGGATCATTGCCACATTTATCCTGCCATAAGCAGCATGCCAAATTTGCACGTAAATATTTGCATACGAAATGTTCCACGTGAACGACCTGCAATTTCTTTAATATATATATATTTTTTTGACTGGTGGTTTAAACATTTAAATTATTTATTGGACTTGGTTGACAGATACATTGACATATACATGTATATTGAACATATATTGGACTTGGTTGACAGATATATACAGTACAAACATGTCTGTTTCAACATCAGCAATGTACATAGGTGAACAAAGAACTCAGCGAATAAACCCCCGAAAGACAAACACAAATAACCATGCCTTGCCGGGATTCGAACCCAGACCCCTCCGTTGGGCGAATGATTTTCTTTTATTGGAGGTTTAACGACCACCGTGAGCAACTCAACGGGCTATAGCAGTCGCCCGTCCCTAATTTATGGTCACTGGTTCCAGGGAAGGGAGAGAGCCAGTGCCGTAAGACAAACACAACATCCATGCCTCACCGGGATTCGAACCCGGACCCCGTTCGGACGAATGATCAGAGGCCATCGCTTAGACCACTGCGCCACCGGGGCGGCATGGGCGAATGATCAGAAGCCATCGCTTAGACCATTGCGCCACTGGGGCGGCAATTCTTGGATTTTAGCAGTGATGGTTCTTCTGTACACCACAGGTAAACTCTTGTGATGGCCAGCATATTGAGCAGATTTTGTCCTGAAATGTTTGTGCTAATCAATAATAAGAAAATTCAAGGAATTGTCTGTTCTTTTCTTGCATCTGCAGCGCCCCTGTTCCCCTAGGCCTGAATTTCGAACTAATTTTTTCTTTCTGCTAAATCGTTTTCCCATACCCTCAATAAGCTGGCAGATTTCTTGTCGGCTTCCCAACGGAGAGAGAACGAAATATTTTGTTGCCAAATTCATTTTTTTAATTTAGTCTATTTCATGTCTAGTATAAACATAAATAGAAATCAATACTCTGCTCTAAAAGCTCAAGTGGCCAAGGAAGGTGTTTCCAAGAAGCTGTTGGAAACAAAAAGGACTGGATTGTTGCATGTTATGTGGATTGCAATTTAAACAAGAGCTCAGCGAACTGTTGAGCCATTAAGCTCTTTTGTTTCGATGTTCTAAAACACCCATGACATTCATATCGTGGAGAGAAATTTATGAACGGAAAATACAAGAATGAGAAGCGGCAAACGACTCTTAACAAGGTCATTTAAAACCATTAAATTTTTTCCTACTGCAGCAATCACAACGGAAAACTCGCGACGTAAATAATTATTTTCAAAAACATTCAGCTTTTATTTGTTTTCGAAGTGCTATCAGGTTTAAACGCATTTTCATTGTAATCAAAAGAGTTTTTAAATACACAGATAACAGAACAAAGTACTCATGCACGACTTGAACCGCTTATGGCGGCGCATTTAAGAAAACGAAACATAAAAACAGACAAATTCAATGTTACGTATGGTTTATGATATTTTTTTGCTGTAACTGAAAAAAATCACTTCCCAACAACACTTAAAAAACTGAAAAAAAAGAAAAAAATCTGAGTTTAAGAGTTCCTAGAGGGAAAATTATGAATTATA
This sequence comes from Macrothele yani, assembly GCA_039090855.1. Taxonomy (NCBI): domain Eukaryota; kingdom Metazoa; phylum Arthropoda; class Arachnida; order Araneae; family Macrothelidae; genus Macrothele; species Macrothele yani. Next base: position 95,628,192 of record CM076992.1, on the reverse strand, counting down.
TTAAATACGCAAATTCGTCAATTTCTTTTCGCATAAATTTTGTGTCTTACGAGGTTCAATAAGCACGTTTCTGAAAATCCTCCACCTCCACACACAAAAGTTAGATGCACACGTAACAAACCAATGGAGGATGGATGGGACCTATCAAATAATTATCCGAAAAAATTAAAACACATTGTTTGGGTATTTTTGAAGGAATACACATTGTTTGGGTATTTTTGAAGGAATACACATTGTTTGGGTATTTTTGAAGGAATACACATTGTTTGGGTATTTTTGAAGGTAACAAATTAAAACAAAAAAGTCATTAAAGAAACGGAGGGTGGCATCCGATTCGGTGCATAGGGTGAAAAAAAAATACCCCCCCCCCCCCAGTAAAATTCTTCTTTGACCGTGCACACGGGGATAACTGGTTTTCCAGTTATTTGGGGAGCGGCGCCCCCACGGCCCGAGCTGACCTTGTGACGGTTTTTTGCTTTCTTGTTTTTGAGCTTTCACGTTACCGCAGGGACAGCTGTTCATCCAGCTGATGGGGAGTAGCGACCCCACGGCCCCAGCCGACATGTTATGTTTGATTCTTCCCATTACGACTTTGTGTTGCCACCACCTTGACAGCACCCGCCTCAGTTGTAGGTTGCTGAGGTTGTGATTATGCGCCAGCCCTTTCCTTTCCTCTGGCTTTCCTCTCCCTTTCCTGTTTTTACTTTCTTCTCCACTACCTGTTCTTCTTTTCTACTCCATTTTCTACTCGACTTGCTTCTCCATTTTCTATTCCTCTCTTGTTTTTCCGGGCTGGTTTGCTAGACCTACCTGCACGTTTGCCGTGTGCGGTGACCCGTAAGGTGGAAAAGGGGATGCTGGAGGCTGAGGTTTCTGGTGGCCAGGTTGTTGTTGTCGCCAGTCGCCAACACTCCTCTTTGCCCCCTGCTTCACCCTAAACGGGCGGCTAGGAACTAACCCACTCCTAGTCAATCGGCTTGTTGTTTCGTACAACAGGGTGAGTTTGGGGATAGTGCGGGCATGCCAAAGGGGTGTTACCGAGACCTGGAAAAAGTCTCGGTACTCGCTGAGCGCAAGTCTGCACTATCAACATGCTATATCCGTTGCTTAACCCTAGAGTCGTGTCCTGCGTCCAATTGGGCTTGCGGACCTCCGGCTCTCCCCTGTTGGGCTCGGTTGTGGGCGGGGAAATCAGCGGACGAACTTTTCACTTCTATTCATGGATAACAAAAAAATTTCCCAAGAACTTCAAACAAAGCGGCCCATTGAGGAAGGGTCACCCCCTCCCAACAAGAAACCTACACCTGATTCTGCCAATGTTCGGTTCTTTTGCATCCACTCCTTGGACGCTTCAAACCCATTAAACACCAGAAGCCCCTTCTGGATAAATAAAGCATTGCAATCAATTGCCAGCTCTCCAAAGAGCGTTAAGAAGCTCCAATCTGGAGATCTTCTTGTCGAGATGTCGAGTCCCAGATATGCTACAGTGCTTTTAAACACTACCTCTTTTTTAGATTGTCCAGTAAAAGTTACCCCTCACGGCTACCTCAATTCCTCACGAGGTGTTATCTCTTCTCAAGACCTTCTGGAGTGCAGTGACCAAGAACTTCTGGAGGAACTGAAAGACCAACAAGTGAGTGGAGTCCGGCGCATCCTATTCCGGCGAAATGGCCAATCTGTCCCATCTCGAAACATCATACTGACCTTTAACACCCCATCCCTGCCAACATTAATCAAGGCAGGGTATCTACACCTTGAAGTGCGCCCCTTCATACCAAGTCCTCTACGATGCTTCAAATGCCAAGCATATGGTCACTCCCAGCAGTCTTGCAGGAGCACTGCTCGGTGTGGGCGTTGTACAGCAACAGACCATACTTTGCAAGATTGCCATGCCGAAGCCGAGCTGTGCTTCAACTGCAAGGGATCTCATGCAGCATCATCGAGAGACTGTCCAAAGTGGAAAGAGGAAAAGAGATCCAACGCATTAAGACCGTTGAGGGAATCTCCTACCCAGAGGCCAGAAGAAAGGTCGCTCCAAATCAATCAAATCGGCGATCCTATGCATCAGCGGTTGTTGCAAGGACTACAGTCGGTACCCAGACTGATAGCCAAATCTCAGTGAATTGTCCCTACAAGCTAGACGACATCATAGCTGCTGGTCTGGCAGCACTACAATCCCGAGCTAGGGACGCGAAAACTCCAACAACCACTGTGCCTAAACATGCTGCAACTAACACCAGCACCACCGGGACTTCAACAACCCCGGGAGGAAAGAGAAAGGAAAAAGAAAAGGAGAAGAAATCTCCGAACTCCCATCATAAGAACCAGGATCGGGCAAGATCATCTGCGACACAGGAACCAAAATACCGCCCTATTTTACCACCAGAGACTACAGGGCGTCGGACAAAACAGTCCCAAGCGCAAATGGACATTGCAGACGAAATGATGGAATCGGACAACTTTTAGTTGTCCCAGTTTTTCTCGAGTTTTGTTTTTCGTTTTTTCTTTTTCTCATTCACCACAATTCAAACCATGGATCAAATCGTTCAGTGGAACTGTCGAGGCTTTCGGATAAGACATGACGACGTGAAACATCTGCTTTCGTCATACTCTCCGGTGTGCCTTTGCCTCCAGGAGACAAAACTTAAACCATCAAACCTGCTCTCAGTTCGAGGCTACAGTGCATTTCGGAAAGATAATGTTTCAGGAGATATAGCTTGCGGGGGAGTTGCCATCCTTGTCCCCCACAGTGTTCCAGTTTCTCCCGTTGCGGTCTCAACATCTTTACAAGCCGTTGCGGTGCGTATCTCCATGCCTGTGCCTCTAACTGTTTGCAGCGTCTATCTGCCGCCGGATGAGGACGTGAGCGTGTCCGTTCTTGAGAGCTCAGTTGGGCAGCTGCCGTCACCTGCTCTTCTTCTGGGTGACTTCAATGCTCATAATCCATTGTGGGGTAGTGTCAGAACAGACGCACGAGGCCGTAGGATCGAATCTCTTCTTTCCTCGACCTCTTTGTGCCTGTTTAACACCGGTGCTGACACTTACTTCCACGAGCCTACACGAAGTTTCAGTGCAATCGATTTATCTTTGGTTCAACCATCGGTTATGGCCGACTGGTCGTGGACGGTGTGTGACGACCTCCATGGAAGCGACCACTTCCCAATTGTACTTAGGTATAATGTGAGCGTACCATCTTCTGCCTCCCGCCTTCCTCGTTGGAGGATGGATCGTGCCAAGTGGGAGGTCTTCACACCGTCCTCAGTAATATCTTTTGCCATGGTGACCCGGGGGTCAATTGACGCAGCTGTTACTGATGTCACAACGTGTATCATTCAGGCAGCAGATCTCTCTATCCCAAAAACATCAACGACGCTCCCAAGACGTCCGAAGCCTTGGTGGAACCCTGATTGCGCAGCGGCTAGGAGAGTTCAACATAAGGCCTGGTGTACTTTTCGGCGTTATCCGACCGATGCTAATCTTGTTAAATTTAAAAGAGCAAAATCTTACGCTCGGTTGGTGCGTCGACGAAGCAAGAGGGAGTCTTGGATGAAGTACGTTTCATCTATCAATTCACGTGCCAGTTCAAAAACTGTTTGGGAAAAAATTCGTAAGATCCGGGGAAACTATAGTTCCCGCCAAATTTCAATTCTTGAGAATAACGGCTGCACGTATGCTGAAGTTGGGGAGATTGTGGATTGCTTGGGCGAAGCGTTTGCTTCAGTTTCTAGTTCTCAGGCGTATCTCCCGTCCTTTCAGAGGATTAAAACAACCGCGGAACGCCAGAAAATCTCCTTTGCGCCTTTTTATAACACTGAGTATAACTCCCCCTTCAGCATGGTTGAACTACGGGTGGCTCTGCATCGGTCCGGCGCAACATCTGTCGGTCCCGACGGCATCCACTATGACATGATTCGTCATCTCTCGCAGTCGTCTCTCGAGAATCTGTTAGTGCTTTTCAACCGTATTTGGTTGGAGCACAGTTTCCCGGACTCTTGGCGAAGAGCTTTTGTTTTACCTTTCCCCAAGCCTGGCAAAGACCCCAAGTCTCCCTCTAGTTATCGGCCAATTGCCCTCACTAGCTGTCTGTGCAAAATCCTTGAACGAATGGTTAATTCCCGGCTAATTTATTTTCTTGAAGAACATCGAATACTGTCTCCATCACAAAGCGGCTTCCGTCGTCATCGATCAGCTCCTGACCATCTCCTGCTCCTTGAGACGTCTGTTCGTGAGGCGTTCGTACGTAGGCAGCACCTGGTGTCTGTATTTTTTGACATCGAAAAAGCTTACGATAGAGCGTGGCGTCACGGTCTCCTCCGTGACCTCCACGAGAGTGGGTTGCGGGGAAACCTGCCAACCTTCATTGCCAACTTTCTTCGTAACCGTGTGTTCCAGGTGCGCCTGGGTACAACGCTGTCCGCCTTTTTCCATCAAGAACAAGGCGTTCCTCAAGGCAGCATTCTTTCGGTGACTCTGTTCATCCTCCGCATTAATTGTTTACTCAAAAATCTTCCTCCTACGGTTTCGGCTACCATTTATGTTGACGACCTTCACATCTTCTGTTCGTCATCCAGCATGCATTTCGTTGAAAGGCATCTGCAGTCTGCAATTACCCAGATTGTTAAAGCCGCTAACAATAATGGGTTTGTTCTTTCTCCCGACAAGACAGCGTGTGTCCATTTCTGCCGGAGGCGTGGCCTCCATCCTGATCCAGAGCTCTATTTGGACCGTGCAGCCATTCCAGTTTTACCGGAAACCAAGTTCCTTGGTTTGACCGTTGACCGTGCTCTCACCTTTCGCTCGCACGTTCGACGGCTAAGGACTTCCTGTCTGAGAGCCTTGTCAATCCTTAAGATCCTTGCCTCAGTCTCCTGGGGTGCAGACAGGACTTATTTGTTCCGTATTTACCATTCTCTCATTCGGTCTAAGCTGGATTATGGCTGTATTGTGTATGGCTCTGCGCGTCTTACCGTTCTCCGGCCATTGGATACCATCCACCATCAAGCGCTGCGTCTTTGTACGTTAGCATTTCGCACGTCACCCATTCCCAGCCTTTATGCCGACGCGAACGAACCGTCGCTTCATTTACGCCGTCTGCAGCTGTCTCTTCAATTTTACCTGAAACTTAAATCACTCACAGACCATCCTTTATACGATGCAGTTTTTCATCCCCAGCATGCTCGTTTGTTCGATATCCGTCCCTCGTGCATTCGAACCTTCGGTCTTCGTATGGCGGCCGTAGCTCGTGATGCAGGGCTCGACTTGTCACTCGTTGGAGAGACCAAGGGCATTGAGGACCCCCATGGCATCCTCTTGGTGTCATGGTTGATACCAGCTTTACATCTTTTGACAAGTCCTCAACCCCTGCGTCAGTGTATCAGCAGCTCTTCCCGTTACGTCAATGCAGACTTTATTCCTGTTTTCACCGATGGATCTAAGGCGGCTGGTGTTGTTGGATCCGCCGCCGTCTGCGTTGACGAAGTTTCTGTTGCCCGCATTCCTCCTGAGGCCACGGTGTTTTCGGCGGAGATGCATGCTGTGTATCTTGCACTTGTTCACGTGCAGTCGAGCTCTCATCAGCGTGCAATTGTGTACACTGATTCTTTGAGTGTTGTGCAATCCTTGTCATCTTTGGATTTCACTGGCCACCCCCTTCTTTTTACCGTACGGAGACTTCTTCGTTCTTTGCTCGAGGCTGATGTCCAGATTCGGTTCTGCTGGATTCCTGGGCATGTTGGGATCCCAGGGAACGAGTCTGCTGATGCTGCTGCTAGATCTGCCTCTTCTTTGGTTGTCACACCGTTGCCACTGTTCCACCGCGATTTTCGCTTTCTCGTTCACGATCATATCAGACGAACGTGGCGGGGTCTGTGGGACCAACAGGTGGAGAATAAACTGCACCGTGTTAAACCCATCCTTGGAGTCTGGAAATCATCGTGTCGCCGGAACCGTAGGGAAGAAGTTGTTCTTGCGCGTCTCCGCATTGGGCATTGTCGCTTCACGCATAGCTATTTGCTCTGTGGCGACACTGCCCCAATGTGTGAGGCGTGCGACTGTTTACTCACCATCTCTCATGTTTTGTGCAGTTGTGTTCGGTTTTGTAATCATCGGTTTCACTATTTTCAGTCTCATCTGCTGGACGAGGACGCAGCTACGCTTCAAAAACTTTTGGGCGACCACTGCGACACTTTCGCAGTATTTTCCTTTTTAAAACAGATTAACGTTTTAAAACTTATTTAAAAAAAAAGTTATATAATAAATATAATAGTAAATTAATAAAGTTATATATAAACCTAATTAACTAACTAGTCTTCACATCTTTCATCATCCTCTTTTCTAACTTTTACTAAGCCTGTCTGCTCTTAATCATTCTCCACGCTTTTAAAAATCTTTAGCTGATAGTTCTGTGTCTGGCGCTCTTTGGCCAAGCCTGGCCCTTGCGCCACTAAAATCAATTAACTAACTAACTAACCATGTATTATCGAGGACAAGAACGCAGTCAAGCAGTGCGAAGAGTCAAATCAAGAACTAACCACCATAGAAGGCTTGTTCGGCCAATACCAAACACAGATCACTGCCGACGTAAGTTTTCTTTCTTCCTTCCTTTTTGCTTGGGGTTTAACGACCATCGTGAGCAACTCAGTGGGCTATAAACAGTCGCCCGTCCCTAATTTAGGGCCACTGATTCCAGGGAAGGAAGTGAGCTAGTGCCGTCAGACAAACAACATCCATGTCTCACCGGTATTCGAACTCTGATCCATCTCGGATGAAAGGTCAGACCCAGCGCTCAGTTCACTGCGCCACCCACCAGGACGGCTCGACGTAAATTAATTTTCAAATTTACACAGTAACCTTCTCAGCTGAGGAAACTATTTATTGTAAGATTTCAAGCAGAGCAAGAAGCAAAAAATAATTATGGGGTAAATTAAACCTGTTCTTGCACAATGGAAATGAAGTGATATTAAAACACCGATACTTAAAAACACTTTAATCACCAGTATCCAATTAAAAACTACATAAGAACTTTTGGGTTCCGCAGCGGATCCCATCCTCAGATGAATTAAAGCCAAAAACCGAAGCAGGTTACAATGATCTTATATGGTGGCCGCAATGTTACATAGGTGTGCAGATGCAATGCGCAATGTCACAAGCGCGTCGTTGTATTCGTATGCAAGTGTTATTTGAAACCAAACCCACGCGGACTCAAATAATGAAAGTTCTTCGTAATTAGAGTCCTAAGATAAAAAACATGTAAATTGTACAAATAACTTGTAAATTGTGATTTGAGACAACATATTATGTTTTTTATCTTAGGACTCTAATTACGAAGAACTTTCATTATGTGTTATTCTTTGAGTTCGAGGGGTTTGATTTCAAATAACACCTGCATACGAATACAACGACGCACTTGTAACATTGCACATTGCATCTGCGCACCTATGTAACATTGCGGCCACCATATAAGATCATTGTAACCTGCTTCGGTTTTTGGTTTTAATTCATCTGAGGATGGGATCCGCTGCGGAACCCGAAAGGTCTTATGTAGTTTTTAATTGGATGTGTTTTATTGGATACTGGTGATTAAAGTGTTTTTAAGTATCGGTGTTTTAATATCACTTCATTTCCATCGTGCAAGAACAGGTTTAATTTATCTCATTATATTTAGCTGCACGCAAGATGAATGATTATGGGGTCTGAATTGATCACAAAATGTGCGTCACGACATGTGCGCCCATACGGGGAGGGGGAAGTTCCCTCCTGGAAATCTAACTATGATATTTCTGTTTTTTGAAGGCATTACAAAGATTTTCGGGATATCACAAATTTTGCTTGCTAATTTTCCTGTTGAACTTCTGGTTGTCTGCGTATGCAGTAAAAATAGGAAAAACATTGAGAATTGATAATAGAAAGTAATTATACAGAATTTTTGCACTAAATGTTGGAGCACTGCATACATGTGTGTATAGTATGAAAAGCATGAAAAGCGACGGAATGAAAAATGTGATATCCTCTGCAGCAGCCATTCACTTCTGGACAAAGATCTCCCGAAGTTTTTTTTCAGATCTTTCTCTTGATACTATATGCTTCTTAATGAATGATTGAGTGATCGCTGGGGTTTCATGGCGTATGGGACACAAGTGCCCAAACAAGGCTCGAAAGAACAGCCAAACAATATTGTTCCAACAAGCAAATTTCCTTTATCCATCTCTTTTATGTAGTTTGTCGGCCTTCTGGGTTTCAAGTAAACTTATGTGTTGAGTGTGTGGTAAAAATGGCTAGATAACGAGAAGGCACAGTAGAAATTTGCATATGGTGTTTGTGTATATCATTTTTAGCAACAATTTCTCTTTGCTCCCTCCTGAAAATTTTTCCATGGGTGCCCATGCGCGACAACGTAACAATGTTCTGCAGTATGTGGTGAAGAAAGAAGCTACTCGGTGAGAGTAGTTAGTAGTAGCTTCCTTTGTTCACCTAATTTGCAAACATTGAGTTTCACAAATTTACCCACTGCATTTTAATATGCTTTTACACTACATCCCAACAAACACTATGCACTTCTAGCAGCATACAAGGATTTAGATTGAATCTCAAAGACGAAGCCGTATTAGAATTCATGTTTTTGGAGATTTATTGATTTAGTTTTAAAGGCTGTATAGCGCAAGAGCAAATTTGGGCAGGACAGCGCCAAGATCAAAATTTGGTAGAAAAACTGCTATCGGGTCACAGAGGACAATGGCAAAAACAGAATTGTTTCTGGTAGCATTTTAGGGTCTTAAAGGAGCATTCCTTCCTTTCTTATGGCAAAACGTATCATGATACGAGGATCTGGGGTCTGGCTAGTCGTCTATATTGCGGCTGTGTTCGAGCCCCGGACGAGACATGGTGGTGTGTCTGTATTGCGGTGCTAGCTTTCTCCCTTCCCTGGAGCCAATGGCCCTGAAGTAGGGAATGACAACTACTTATAGGCTTTCGAGTTGCTCATGGTGGTCGTTAAACCCTAAAAAGAAATATATGGACTTTCTTACCCCCTCCCCCTCTCCACGGATTTTCTGCAACTTATTCTCCGATAGGCCTGATAAAAAAAAACTCCTGCAGCGAAACAATTAACCTAATTGTTAAACATTTGTACTAAAACCGAATCAAGAAGTCGAGTTCTTTTAAAACGGCGGATAGTGAGGGGCTGTCTTTTTTACTTTTTATTCGTAATGCGCTGAGTTTTAGAACATTAATATGGAAATTATGGTGGGACATCGACACCCAAACTATTATGCAGTCATATATACGATAAAAAATTTGACGTCCAACACATGTGTCCCCGTATTAAACGTTCCGCTTTGGGAAATACCTGATAACAAGCGTCAGATAACAATCCGCTGCCGTGTTAAACGCAAATATACTCCATTAGAGGATAGCCACATTTGCGCTGCAAACGGACGCGCAACGTGTCAGCCAACGCGAAACGGCATAGCGCGCAGCATCGTCTGCCTTACAGCAGCAAACAAGGTAACACGTCTTCAGCTGGGTCAGGAGCACCACAAGCAGGGACATCGCTAGGCATCAAAAGGAGGATGGGCGAAGGGTGGGCGAGCATGAGAGCAATTTTTTTTTTTTTTTTACGAAACACCGAAAGGACAAATTTTTAATGCTTTTCACTACCCATTACAAAGGAATTCATGCAATCCTTGTCCCTCGATCTGAACACACACACACACACACACACGGATCTGACTAGTTACGCCACTGGTGTAAGATACAACAAGTGTTACTAGAATGTCGTCTTCGATTTTTTTGCTTGCTCTGAAATGCATTGTCTTAAATTGCTTTTCAAAATTTTGCACTTTTGCTTACGAAAATGGTACTGCACTTGAACAATTTAAAGCAAAAAGAGTGGTCTTTTTTACTTAAATCAAATTTTAACGTCGTGTTACGCATACACAATACCTCATCCCTTCCTAACTTCCTTCCTTCAAGCCAGCGACTTTGCCTTGCACTCCTCTCCTACAAAGCAGTCTTCGGCCACTTCCTGAGGTTTCACTGTCTCGGGGCAATTTTAAGAGCGTTGGTGTAGCCTTAGACTTCATTTTCCGTTAATTCATACATCTTTGGTGAATCCCCAGCATTGTGCGGGGCTCCATGAAGCAACCTGCCATATGGTTTGGCAGTTAGTCGTATGTAAGTCTGGAGAATTCGAGGTTGCTGTAGTGCAGTGGTAGCATGTCCGGCGCGTAACTGGAAGGCCCTGGGTTCGATTCCCGGTGGCGGCCGATGATAATTTTTCTGTGACTCACTTATTAACGTGGAAATAGCGAAGACTTCTGTTTGGTGTTAACTTTCAGTGTTGAAATCCCATATTTTTTAAAGAAAACAAACAGCAGAGCAATTAGTAGTGACTCCCTTAGTGAATTCTTATCCACTCTCCTCATTCGCCCCTGGCCATACAAGAACGAAAAAGAGGCTTAAAACTAAGTAATTCGAAGAGCGGAGAACAATTGAATTTTCATGGCCCTTCGGATGCTATTTTGATAACCTTTCTACGGAGACGAAAACAACGCACATCCTAGGAGGAAATGCGTAGGACTACATGATATAAAACACAAGACTTATTACTTGGGAAGTCCAGATTCTATTTTTAAGTTAAATACATTATAAATGATACAAAACACAAGGTACGTTTTGAGCAGGGTGTGCAAGACAAATAGGGTGGGCTACCCTCTTGGCGACGTCCCTGACCACAAGTGGATCTTATAAGATTGGAAAAGTGTCATGTAGTCTGATGAATTGCGTTTCCATTTGTACTACGCAGATTAAAAGACGAGAATGTGGAGACCATAGCATCATGAATCCATCTTGCATGGGCACGATTCTCTAGGTAGGCGAAGGCAATGTAATAATGTTTTGTTGTGGGCCATGCTTTCATGAAAGTTTCGATGCTCCTTGACTGGAGTGAACCCACGCCTGAATATTCAAGCCTCGTTAAAAACTATTGCTAATCACATTCAACCAACCTTGGGCATTCTGTATTCCCGTGGTGATCACACATCATGCCACAATGCCCAGATTGTCTCGGTGTGGTAGCCGGAACATAAAGGAGATTTTTCTCTGCTTCACTTCTTATCTCATTCCCATCAAGGATTGTAGGATGAAGTTGAACTGTGGTGGATCACTTTGTCCGTGTTTGTTTCGTCCACGTTCACTTGGTCCAGTTCATTTTGTCCACGGTTATCTTTGTCCACAGAATGGATGGAATACCGTAGAAATTTTCTGTTTTGATGGAATTTTTGTAACTAGGCAGAAAAAAAAGTCAGCGGACATTGATTACATGCGATGTTTTTTCCTGTTTAAGTCTTTCAATTAAATATAGCGATTTTAAAAGCAAAACGAGGAACTGAACTTTGAAGAACTTTTTAACTCGTGTGTGATACGATGTGACATAAATCAAAGTTTTACAAAAAACTTTGAATGTTTGGAAATACATCTTGTATATCGTTTTCATATATGTAGTTCTCAGATTTTCAGTATATTTTTCATTTTGATCATTAATTGTTTATAATTTCCACATACAACTAATTTTCATACGTAAATAAACAACGACATCGCTCTTTCCACGTTTTATCAACACATAGCAACTGAAAAATTGTTATCCGGTCACCGTACGAATCCCAGATCTCTCGATATCTATCTGAGCGCGTTAGCTTTACGCTACGGTGGCCAACAATCAACGGCACTATGAGTATTTTTCTGTCAGCTTCTGACATCATAAATCCGTAAGATGGGCTCAGCTACTGAGACTTCTCCATCTGGTGGGCATTAACGGTACTGGCTATATATTAATTATAGCAGTTAAATCCAAAGGGCGATATCCAAAGTGAAAATCCTCCAAATACGTGGCGTCAGTGAATAAACAACGACATCGCTTTTTCACGTTTTATAAATTTTTCAGTTGCTATATGTTGATAAAACGTGGAAAGAGCGATGTCGTTGTTTAATCACTAACGCCACGTATTTGGAGGATTTTCACTAATTTTCATACGAATGAACTATTATGCTCTCTATACGTGTCATAGCTATTTAACGTGAGCAAAAATCCATAAACGTATAAATGGTGATAATAAAACGGAAATTATAAACAATCAAAATAAAAAATTAATACACTGAAAAGCTAAGAACTATTCGAAAACAATATACAATATGAATTTCAAAATATTAAAAGATTTTGCAAAACTTTAATTTATGTCATAGTGATCGACATCATACCCCCTCAAGATTTAAAAAGCTCTTAGAAGTTCAGTTCCTAAATAACATTTAAAATCTTTATATCTTAATCGAAAGACTTGAACAGGAAAAAAATTTGCATGTAAGCAATGTCCGCTGACATTTTTTTTCTGCCTAGTAACACAAATTCTATCAAAACAGAAAATTTCTCCGGTATTGCATCTATTCTGAGGACGAAATGAATGTGGAAAAAATTAACGGTGTACTAAATGAACAGCGGACAAAGTGAACGGTGGATAAAGTGAACTGTGGACGAAATGAACTGGACCAAGTGAACGCGAACGAAATAAACACGGACAAAGTGATAGGGAACCAAGTTGAACGGGTGATCAGAGGTCTGCATCTACAGCCATCCAATCTGCGTGAATTGGAACATGCAATTTCACATGTGCGGGCTAATATTTCACCTCTGATCGTTACCAAAACTTAGTCAAATGAATGTTAAAACGAAATGTTGCTGTTGTGAAGGTCAAAAAAGGTCCAACACATTATTAAGTAGGTGGTCCTAATAAATTGGTCGCTTAGTGAACAATTTCACTTCTTAATTTATTTCTGCTTCTTAAAATTCATCTATGCTTCCTCAAAGAAATATGCCTGGGAACAGCGGTGGGTCTCAAGTCTTACGCTCTGCCACGGTAATAAATGTATGTAACTGTGATTTTTTGCAAACGATAGTCACACTACGATGCTACAGTATATACACTACGATCCAACCTAGTTCTGTTGTTTCTCACAGTACTTAATTAATTTGACTTCTTTTCGTGGGTCTTCATACGGACTTTTTTTTACATGTTTTTTTTCTCAATAACCAAACAAAAAAAATCTTTATGCTCCTGCAATCTTTGATACGACATAGCAGCAATCTACAAAGAGAACAAAACACTGTGCAAGCACATAAGCGACAACAGTATTTACCTCGTACTATTCTTTCGATACGTTCCTTTCGGACTTTCGTTTATGCTACTTCTCTCTACTAAACTAGAAAGAAACCACTAAGTGAACCTGCGTATCAATCTTACCAAATACGCACTTCACAGTGATAATCGGTTCTCCAGCAGCTTATCATAACTCTAAATGAGATAACGTAACTCAAAACGGTGTCAAGTAGGAACGAAGGCTCTTCCGCTCCCAGGCACTTGTTCTGACGGCCACACGTCATTCTGCGAAAGACGCTCCTTGGGTTTTACACCATAAAACCGTCCTATTCAAATAATGCACTCACTTTCTATGAAGAGTACAAAACACTACCAGCGATTTCCTTTGCATGCAACATGCAGATAAGCAGCGGTAAAGAAAGGAAAATTACATAAATCAAGTGGCGGTGTATTCCAACACTGTAAATTCATTCCGCTTTTAAACAAATGCGTCAGCACTTCCCAATTTTTAAGGAAAGCTTCTGATGTTTGCGCTACACAGTTTCCTTGTATCAAGAGTGAGACAGGGAAGTGAGGCTCTGTGCAGAATCACCGCTCTTCCAAATATCAAGAAAATGTAAATTTAAAAGCAGGACCCAAATACTACGATAAAGCCGCGCACTTCGTTATCTGCTATCATCACTTAACCTTGGTAAACCAATAGTGCTCGCAGCAAACATCCCATCCTTGTGGACACACTGCAGAACATTTCTAGTATTATTTTTAGTTTTAGTGTGTGTGAGTGAGTGAGGTTCAACGACACCAGTGAACATTTAAGACAAAGGAATCGCCCATCTGAAACAATTTAGGATGACTAATCCTAAGGAACGGAGATAGTCCCTGCCATGAGACTACCGAATATAAACCTCACATCTGACCTGGTATTCGAACCAAAGGCCAGATGGAGTACTTGCAGACCGCGTAATGCCATTAAAACGATTATTAAAATGCACCAAACGCATGTCGTTTACTTCAAATAACAATATAAACCCTGCCCAAGGACCATAAAAGGCCTAAGAGTGCAGTAACACAATATATAAACAAAAATGTCGGCTCCAGCAGTGAGAACGCCAAACCTCAACCAACCGGAAAAAGCAGCTGATCTGTGCGGTTAACTCATGTATTTGTGACAAAGTCAGCTTTTGTTTGGGTAATAATTCTTGTCGAACTTAGCGCTTTTTTATTTTACGTGCTTATCGTATATCAGTCTGCCAGTCAGTGTGTCCATTCAGATCAGATATAGAGGATTTTAGGAAAGGAGTGTCTGACCCCAGGTCTTAAACAACATTTAGAAATAGGAAGCTAGGAGATTTGGGCTAGCGTGCCCGATAGGAAAGTGACACGGAAGTGAAGTAGAAACGGGGAGGAAGACGCCCTTATTTATTACCGGGTGGCTAGTACCCGGGATCCGACGTCTTAACGTGCCCATCCGACGCACGGCGGATATTTAGTGGTTCGAGCGTTCGACCGGCTGGGATCGAACCTGAGGTCTTTTCCGTGGCAGTCACGAACATTGACCACTAGGCCACCCACGGCCCAGTGTGTCCATTCACCTGCTGGTACGGTATTTACTCATCTACGCCGGTTTCGAAAAATTCATTTTGAACCGGATAGCGTCAACTATGAGGAGGACGATTCGTGCATTTTGAAGTTCCTGTGATGCACATTTTTCTCGCTATGTGAGGCAAACGTATTTTTTTTTTCAATATTCGGTATAAAAATAATTCGATTGTAAAAAAATTCTTTTCGCTTTCGATAGACGGATGTATTCCCAAAACTTTCTATGCATTTTCTGCCTTGCCTAAGTGACAGATTAATAAATAGGTGGAGGAAATCTATATTTTTGCAGGTGACTCAAAAGTATATTTGAACTTGGCACGATATTTCCGTTTCTGAACGCAAGATTTTGAAAAAGTCTTGTTTGCATCATCCAGCTGTATAAACGACAGGATTTTTTCCTGCATTTTTCAACCTTTTCTGAGAGAAAATTTTCCCACCATGTGGCGTAAACTCGTATTTTTGTTTTGAGGATATTTTACTTTCAGGGTCCGGCTCAAAAAAATTTACGAAGCTTTAGCCACGATTATTATACTCCTTATGTTGCCTGATTTGCCATATCCATTATTTTCCCACTAAGGGACTTTACCGTGTTTGGCGACCACCCTGTGCAACTGAGAGGGCTATAAGCAGTCGCACATCCTTATCTAGGGACCACTGGCTCCCAAGAAAAGGAAAAGCAAGTGCCACCAGACAAGAACAATACCCAGGCCTCCTCATCGAGAACTCGAACCCGATCACATATCGAATTATTGGCCAGAAGCTAGCCCTCAGATCACTCGGTCACGTGAGAGGCACATTTGCATTTGGAACTGTATCTGCGATTTTAAGTCCTATTTGATAAATTCTTTTTGTATCGCCACGCTGCAACAATAATCAACATTTTCCATACTAAATTTCAGGTTTTTTTCTCAGGCAAAGATATTTCGCACGAGGCGGTAAATTTATTACATTGTTTCAATGATGATTCAGGTACCACAGAGCGAATTGAAATTCGATTATCATACACTAAAGATTTGGAGGGGGGTTAACGACCCCCGTGAGCACCTCGATGGGTTATAAGCAGTCGCCCGTCATAAGATAAACACAACATCCATGCCTCACCGGGATTGGAAGCTGGACCCACATTTTGAACGAATGGTCAGACGCCAGCGCTTAGAACACTGCGCCCCCCGGGGCGGCTTTTCTTTCGAAGGGGGAGGTTAACGATTCCCGTGAGCATCTAAGGCTATTATATAAAAAATCGCTCGTCCCTAATTTAGGGCAACTGATTCTAGATTCTAGGAAAGGAACAGAACTAGCGTCGTATGTGTGACAAGCACACCATCAATGTTTCACCGGGACACAAACCCAGACCCAACTCGGTCGATCAGCTAAAAGGCCTCTGACCACTAAGCCAGAGGAGGTGCCTATCGTAGACAAGCTCTAACCTCGATAAATATTACCAACATGACTTCCGATGTTCCAGCTACACTATTGTTCAACTAGGAGGCGTAAAAAATGTACATGCATTTTAAATTGTACTTGCATTTCTTGAAGAGCTATTTGTAAAACTATTTTTATATCCGATTACTGTAACCACTACAACAATTTTCCAAGCACCCTCCGGCTTTTCTGAAGCTGTTTTTTTCCCCTCTAGATGGATGCAGTTCGACTTTTTTTGTTAGAAAATTAACAACTGAACATTATAAATTAGCATGCTTTTCTTTTCTTTTTTCTTCATGTTGCAAAAAATTCTCAGGGAGTTTTTTATCATCTGCAACATTTTAAAGTTCTGATTGTTTTCTACAACTTCAAGTTAGTCCCATGTCACAGCACGGAAGTGGTATGGCGTAATTTCTTATCTCTGTCAGCAGACGTGTGACGAAAGCTAGTGGACCTCCCCCACCCTTTTTTTTTAGATGTTCAGCTGAAAAAAGAAATAGCCCAAAGCAGTAATAAATTTCAACACCTTCATCAACAGACTATCTTACGTTACTTAGCACGCATGTGAACCATCGGACTGCAATGTTTCGTGCGCTGGTTACATTTGGTAGTCAAAATCGTATAATGTTGGAAGGATTACGCATTTTTATTTACTTATTTTTTTGCAGAATTTAATATATAGCGAGCGTTATGCACTCTCGGATATAATTAAATTCGATGAATACGAAATAACGTGTGAGTGCACAGTTCATCGAGGTAGCGTCCCGGCGCAGTTCCATTTCTCGGAAATACGATTTCCAACTTAATCCATTTCATCAGACGACTTTGTACGTTTCCCGCTCGACATAAACAAAAAAATACCCCCCCCCCTTCTTTTTACATCAAAGTATGCATGTTTCCGAATGGATGCTTTTTAATTATGTTAAGATATGCACTGACGTTCCTGGTGAAAATTACATGCAAAATTCAGTGTTTACCAGGGACGATCAATAATCCTTAACACAATTCCTATAGATCATCATTTATCCCCCCCCCTTTTTTTATTACAAAGAGTTCATTAAAAGGGAAGCAAATCATTAAAATTTTACCACCATTAGCACAATAAATATTTTATTCATCACATTTTTTTCGGAAGGAGGTAAAAAAATTACTGTACTCGATCACACCGCAATGGAAGGAGGAAGTGTGCGTGCGCGATTAACGCACGCAACTGCGCGACAGAAACCCTTGGAACAATAAAAAGGCTTCCCCACCCACCCTACTTAAAGCTGCCTGTCACTTAAGCAATGACACGTTTTAATGTCAACGTTACTAAAACATGTGATTCATAATACTTAATTATTTGGGGTGCAGAACCACAGTATTCATCACGGAGCCGTCCATCCTGCTGGTACATCCATCAACACAGGAAACACTGATCTCGATACTGAACGTGTAATGGTTAAATAAAGGATTGCTGGTAAAAACGATTTTAATACATGAAAAAAAAAGTAAAGAAAAAGAAATGCCAGATCTCTTATTCACTTACGAAGAATTATCACGGAAAAGTTAAAGGATTCTGTTTTCTTGTGTCAACCAGTAAGCGGAGCTACGTACAGTGGCGTAACTACCACCCCCGCAGCTGCGGGGGTGGGGTGGGGCAAAGGTAAAGAAGGGGTGTACTACAGCTGACAGTTATAGTTTTATGAAAAATCTTAACACGCACAAAAACAAACAAACAAACAAATAATTTGCCCAAAGATTAATATTTTCCTTTAAGATATATTTAGCTTTGCAGGTAAATAAATGTCAAGTTTAACTTTTAAAACACTGGATACCCTACAGATTGAGGCTATTCCGCCCTTTGGCTCCGGCAAGTAATACGATCGCTCTGCAATGGGTTGTAGTAAATAATCTCCAATTGCCCTCCCTCTGTGCTGCTGAGGAAACGTGCGAAGCCATATGGGAATAACCGTGAAGGATGCGCGAAAACAGTCAGTCATCTAGGATTACGAACACGACAGGCGCATTTACTCACAGCAGCCGCAGATCTGCAATGTATAAGTGGGTGATTTCTTCAAGCGATTTGTTTTATTTTGAGCAAAACAATTCAATGTTGCTATTGATTTTATTGCTTCCTTATAGTAAGCAGGTCTATCTCATTCACTGTGTAAAAACCTTAATATACAAGCGAACGGCATCCATTTGCAAAATGTCACAAAAATGCCCAAGTGGAGCACAGTATCGGAGGAAAAGAAAAGAAGGAGAGCGCGCGAAGAAACTTCCCAAACCCAAGCAGTTCTTTTTACGCTGAGCCTGTTAAGCTCAAGTGACGTTTTTCATGAAAAGAGTGATGATTTGTTTAGCTCATCAATTGTTCAAAGTTTAGAAGCTGTCATTTGACAAAAACTGAGCACTTCAGAAACAAGTGAAAGTAAAACGGATGATTATGAAGTCTTATAGTTATTAACCTTAATCATTTAAATATATTTTGCTAAATTCGTTCCTTGCGATAAAATGTATATTCATGTTCAGGCACTGGTCCGCGCACCGTGTTAAACCTGAATGGCTGATTCATAACCTTACACAGTATTTCTGTTCCAAAAATTATTCAAAAAGTTAAAAAGATACAGGGCACTAGGTACCCCCTTACTTTTTCAGACACTATCCCTATCTTCTTGACCCCCCCCCCCCATCCGAATCACACGCACACCGTAAAAAACACATCCTCCCTCGATCGTGTTCCAAATCCTGGGAAAATTTTTGTGCTTAGGGGCGCTGAAGTAAATCTCGCTGGGGAGGGGGAGGGCACGTTGTGCTAGTTACCTTATTGTCTACGTATTAAGTATTAACTTTACCAAATTTGACAGTCAAATATTGGACTTCTGGGGAAATAATTCTGGTTTTTGAAATATGATGAAAAACGTATTTTTCTTTTATTTAATTAACTGTTCAAATTTCATTGACACCTAGAATAGCGCTTCCATCTTACCCTAAGCTTGTTATACTGCTCTCACAAAAAGTTTTTTCTTCGACCCCAAAGTCACTGAATGAATCCAGTTTTTTTTTACCGTTAAGATACTTCTGCAAAGAAGGAAACAAGTGACAGACAGAAGGGTCTATGTATGGTGAATATGGCTGGTAAAAAAATTTCCAACTAGGCTTTTCATATACCTGTGAGTGTTCAGTTTTAACACCTCATTATAAACACCTTGGAAATCCCATTCACAACGTGGCATGAATTCGTTGAATGCGCAAATCATTATTTGTGGTAGTTAATGGAGCCTTTACCTTTGACAGACCAATGTCTTTTCCGCACTAAGTTGTCGTCCAATGCTCATTTTCTATCATCAGTAACAGTTCGTCTCATGAAATGTTTTATTTTCTTAACGGGAAAGGAATAAATAACAAAGGCAGTAAATCTGTCGTTTAAATTTTTTCGGTTAGTTCAAGCAATCCAAACAGCGACCTTTGAAATCCTTTTGAGATTATGAAAATGATGTAAAGCAATTGTATGGTCTGTTGGCGTTCCGTAATACGTTTTGCATCAGTTGTGAAATATTGAGCGATGTTTCATTTGGGTGTTACACTGTTAAACATTTTGTGATAGGTTGCACAAAATTTTTAACAGTGTAACACCCGAATGAAATCGCAGTCTACATGAATTCACTGAACGTTCGGAAAAAAAATATGTTTGGGGAAGAAATTTAGTGGTAAATGCTTGATTTTACTTAATTTTGTGGATTTGAAAATATCTGATTCAAAATTTTGATATTTTAACGTGGTTTTGCCAAGTTTATATTTTCTTCAAAGAAGCGTTACAATGAAAATAGAGTATTTCAAAAGTCATTGCAACTAGAGTTTCTTCCCACAGGAATATTATGAAGGTTTTTCACCTTGTTTGGTGCAGTACTGACATTCTTCGCACATACGCGCATACATGATTACACCTAGGCATCCTTGCAGTAAATGAACACTCTTTCTTACGTGTATGAGATGCACGGTCAGTAACTTTTAAAAAACATAAAAAACTAACCTTTATAAGATTTTAGGCATAAAAGTTTAATAACCAGTTATTTGCAAAACTCTATACGAACATAAAAATTTCCTTCCCATGAGATTGGTCTCTCGAATAAATGGAATACTTTCATTTCTTCAGGATATGTGACGCTGACAGAATCGCTACAGGGAATCTTGGCCATACAAATAGTTCAAAAAAATGTATACAATAGTGCTTCCCCTTCGACGCTGGGCAGGGGAATTATTTTACTTTTGATAAGCAGTATACATGTATGTGCAACTCTGTATTCATAAGGATCATTTTGCGTTATGCTTAACCTTTTGTATATTGAAAGCCAGTGGACCTGGAAAGTTTCGGTGGGCTTATTGTAGCAGCCAGGAAAGTAAACAACATATACATCATATCAAACACATCATTTCATTCCACTGCGTCAGCAAACAGTCTCTACCTTCCTCCTTCTTTGACAATCTTTTGCAGCAGCGCATGCTTTTAAACCACTGAGAAAAAAATATATTTTTCCAACGACGAAACAGAATACTAACCGCACGTGGAAAACATGGTTGAATAAATAAGCTTAAGCTCTCAACAACAAAGCTAGGTTTGGCCATATAATCAGTAACAGATCAAAACATCTAGACTGCGAAACCAAATCACTGCAAGAAAAACACATTAAGTCTTTTAATTCTTGCCCTAACGATATAAATGAAAAATCAAGAAACTATCTCGAAACACGGTTTTATACACCATTTACAATTTCGAGAGTGAGGCATCTTATTTCTTTCCTGCTTTCTTTGTTCAGTAATACAATGCTGCATCTCACGTCGCCGAATACGCCGTTATAAGTGAATAATATTCATATACATCTGTAACAAAACACTACCTAGTCTTTTCCCCGACTCTTTTGTGCTCAGAGATAGCGCTAACAAGTATACAATTCCCGTTTTAGCCCACTTTTACCTCGAAGTAATAATGAACTGCATACTATTGAATTATAAATTTTTATTTTAAAAAATGTTTTATTCATAGGCCTGTCGGAGTGCTGCAGCTGGTTTACTTTCAATTTTCGCTACTGTTGATATCCGTGATATCAAAATGTTCGCCATAGTAATAATATGGTACCAAAATTATAACTAATATGATACCAATAAAATTTCCGCCTTTAGGTTGTACATCCAACCTAAAGAAGGAAATATTCCATTTGCTCTTACTGTTACAACTTGTTAAGTTGATTATCAAGATGGCGCTGTGATGGCCAGATTTCCTTATTTTGCATTACACACATCGAAACAGTTCAAGGCAAAATCTACCTATAGGCACTGAGACATTTTCAATATCAGCAATGGTGAAGACAAACACCAAACGTGAGCACACACCGTACAAGAAAATCTAATGAGCCTACACATGAAATGTGGAAACAGGAACGAAAGTATAAAAAGGTACATCGCTTCTTATAAAAATACGATCATAATGCAGCAATATTTGCACATTAATCCTAAAAACGCAAATGCTAAAATATGGGCTGAAGTTTCACACTTCATGCAGTATCGTTGGCTATGTTGAAAATATCTGCTAGAATAAGAATGATAGTGAGATATTATGTATTAGTAAAGAACATACTTCAAGGGTTTCTCTATCAAAGAAACGTTCTCCACACAACTTTATTTTTGTCTCTTTAGTTCAACGTTCTACCATATTTTGCTTCAGCAATATATTCACTGGTTGGATTACTTGCAACATTTAATTCATTCACTTCTGGATACATTTCTTGAATAATCAATCTTTTCCTTTGGCCGGCTTTGTCTGTGAAAAATGGATGGTGGAAATAAAATGAGAAATCACATGTATCAATTGGCATATTGTTGTTTGTTTTGGGATTTAATGATCATCGCATCTAGGGCTATAACAGCAGTCTCCCGTTGCTGATTCGAGAGAATGGCGAAAGCCAGTGTCGTAAGACAAACACACTACCCATACCTCACCAGGGACTCGAACTCGGGCCCAACTTTGACGATTAGACAGAAGTCCTGCACATGTGCCTACTAAGTCAGTGAAGAAGATAACGCAGAACCGTAATATGATACATGATTCAGTAACTGCAACTTACGTAAAACTTGTATTTGAAACTGTTGTGAACATCCTTAGCGCATTATCAATTTATTAGAACCACCTACCCAATAACGTAATGGGCCATCTGTGGCCTTCAGAACTGAACCAGTTTACTTTTCCATTGATTAGACCAAGTTTTGCTAAAATTACAGCGACGTATTGGCTCACATGTCGTATACACTCTTCTTATTAACGCAAATTGGATGGTGAATTCAGACATCTGAAACAAGTCCGAAACAATGTGGGCAACGTGGCATGGTGCATTGTCCTCATTACCACGGGAATGGAGAGTAATCATAGTTGGATGAACTTTATGAGTAATGATGTTTAAATTTTATTGGACACTTACGAGTGGGCCTACTTGAATCTAGGTAACTAAAATCTCCCAAAGTCACGGCCAATGCCATTACCTTGCCTCCACCAGCCTGAACAGTCGTGACTATGCAAGATAGTTCCATGTCCTCATGCCGTTGTCTTTAAATTCTCACCTTCCCATCGGCAAGATGCAACTGAAAATGCAAATCATGAGAAAACATGACACTTTACCCAACCGTTTCGTGTCGGCCTGCTGTGCTCCGGAGCCCATTGGTGATATTTTACTGCCGATAGCATTGATGTGAGAATAGGTATTCTGTTGTAACGCAGAAAGGGAAATGTAGTGTGCAATGTGCACTGGGATGCCATTTCGCATTTTCTCAAATTTAAATCCTCTGATATGCGATTCACTGTTGCGCGTGTCTTGTCCCATGTAAATATGACTATCCTCTCCTCACCTCAGGAGTCGACAAGCCGTTTTCGATCATAAGTCATGCGCTCACTACCGGAGTTCTGCCGCATCAACCAGTCTGTGCATACTCTTACTAACTGCTACTCTTACGCATTCTCCAAGTGCAGCATTTCTGCTGAAACCCGTATAATTCCTCCGAGCACTTCCTACCATTCCACTCCCAAAGTCCGTTAGATCACGTCGTTTTCCCTTTAGCCGTTCGGTAACGAATTCGAAATTACTATTGGGAGTGTTTCCATACACTTGATTACGTAGCTGTAGTAACGTGACAATGGACGGCGTATCAGCCGATCTACACAATTGACCTACTGACCCTAATAAATTGGCCACTCAGTATGCATATCAAGATTTTTTCCTTGTACGCTGATTGCTACCAATGAAAGTTTTCACGAGTGTCTTTACTGAGTGACTGCATCTAAGTCCCAAGTTGTGTTTATTACGACTCTCTGACAATGACCAGTTTATTAAACCTACGGCTCTTTAACCGACTAGTAGGAAATTTAAAATGGTATTAGCTGAAGCAGAACACTGCAGTTACAAGGATGATGACTACCTGAAGCTACCATTTCGCAAAACACTGCAGTTACAAGGATGATGACTACCTGAAGCTACCATTTCGCAAAAGTGTAGCATTTCTGAAACAACGGTACTCTGGAATTTTCGTGCTTGGAAAACAGTTGTGCTCGTTAATCCGAATATTGAACAATTCGCAATCAATCGATCTCCAGGAGCGCTAAATAACACACGTTAGCCCATCAAAAATGGAAATAAGTTAAGTTGTTTATTTGCTGCCTCTCTCAAATCAACATACATGGAAATGAAACTTGCGAGAAAAAAATATGAAGGCTTATCAAAATTTTGTCCTAAATTTTGTCCGGATAGATATTGAATGTGGGCGAGCGGAGTTTTACGATTTGGACACAGTAATATTCACGAAATACACTTCACAACTTTCAAATGACGATTCACGGTCTTACCAAAATCTGCGGCAACAACGCTTTCCCTTCGGTTAGTATGGATAGCTTCCCAGTTGATAACTGCATACGTTCATTTTTTTGGATTGCATCACTACTTAGTGCTCTTGGATAAAAAAAAAAGAAGAAAGAAACAATCCCCTTATTTTTTTCCCCCAATATATACATTTCAGTTCTCAGTAATGCTGAATTCTTCTGAAACAGTGCTGTAGAAGAGCCTGAGCGACGCTAAGGCACTTTTTTTGTAGGTTTAGCGGCTCTAAGGCACTTTACACGGTTAGCTGACATCAGCAATGGGGTCAAGTTCTTTTTACGGATGAGAGCCGATTTACTCTGACGAGCGATTCTGGAAGTATACACATCTGGAGAGAGCAGGAACCACGCAATCACATATCCAACATCATCGAAAGGGACCGGTTTGGAAGTGGCGCAGTTCTCGTTTGGGGCGGTATCATGCTTGATAGCTGTACTGACCTCTACATCTCCCAAGGAGGTTCAGTCACTGGTGTCCGCTGTTGTACCGAGGTTCTCCTGCCTCACGTGCGTCTGTTTAGAGGTGCTGTGGGTCCCGAGTTCCTCTTCATGGACGACAACGCTACACCTCATCGTACAGTGGCTGTCGCAGAGCTGTTGGAGAGTGAAGATATTCAACGCATGAATTTACCCGCAAGGTCCCCGGACCTAAATCTAATCGAACACGTGTGGGACCTTTTCGGGAGACGCGTGGCAGCACGTCACCAGCCGCCAGCAACGATTCCGCAGCTGCGATTGGCGCTACAAGAGGAATGGGCCGCGAAGCCTCAACAGCTTCTTGACAACCTCGTCCTCAGCATGAACAGACGTTGTAAATCCTGCAACGCAGTCAGGGGTGATCATATCCCCTACTAAAGACTGGATTTTTCTTGGCAGCCGCCGGTCACATGGACGTTTCTGTCCAGTTGTGCTGGAAGCTACCTTTTCAATAAAGTGCCTTTGTATCCTTTGGATTCCTTGTCTAGACGGTTTGCTCACTTGTCCCATATTTTTACATCTTGGGGATCTTATGGTATGATTTGAGTCGATGTGGAGCACTTCTGCACGACGTTACGTTCGAAAAACCGTCTCGTCCTTAATTTTTGCACGCCAGGGTATATACTCAG
Organism: Macrothele yani; assembly: GCA_039090855.1. NCBI lineage: Eukaryota > Metazoa > Arthropoda > Arachnida > Araneae > Macrothelidae > Macrothele > Macrothele yani. The sequence continues at coordinate 95,603,020 of CM076992.1, read as the reverse complement.
TATGACTGACATATAGTATTATTCACAATGCATATTTGGAACCATACAGAATTGCCGAACAGTATCTAAACGAAAACTTAACATTCTCCGAATCAGACTTCCACGTAACTTTTACCTTATTTAAAATTGCTCAAATGAAGCAATTTTAATAAAATTCGATAAAAATAATTAGTTAGAAAACCTGAATAAAAATACTAACTGATGAAAACAACAAATCAAATTCTAAATTGCTTTTGAAAATTTTACGGTCCTTCTTTCTGGGTTTGTTTCATCGCCAAGGCACTTTTTTTTTTGAACTACATAACTGTTCCTAAATTTTCTTCCTCGTCCTTTTTTTTTATTAACATTTTATTGGAGGTTTAACAACCACCGTGAGTAACTCGATGGAATATAAGCATTCGCCCGTTCTCAATTTAGGGCTACTGGTTTTACGGAAGGGATAGAGCTAATCCGGGATTCGAACCCTGACCCATTTCGGACGAATGGTCAGAAGCCAACGGGGCGGTCCTCGTTCTTAGCATTCCATATATCATTGTCAACCATTATCAAACCCCTGCAGGATGGTCTCTCCAAATTTCTTCCACAACGGTCTCTCTTGAACCAGTCTCCTCCATGTCACTCCCGCATGCTTTCGAATTTCATCCACCCATCTCCCAATTGGTTTTCTTCTGGGTCTCTTCCTGTCCCTTGGAATCCAGTCTAAAATTTCGGATGTCCTTAGGTGTTTTTGGCAATATGTCCAGCCCATTGCGACTTCAGGGATTTTACTCTGATCATAGTATTTTCCACTCTTGATTTTCCTTATCCACGAGTTCCTCTTCTTATCTCTCCTGGTTACACCAAGCATGCATCTCACCATGCTTCTTTCAGTTGTCTGCCGTTTTTGTACGTCTTTTTTCGTAAGGTCGACGTCTCTGCTCCGTACGTAAGCACTGGTGACCTTTTCTCACTAACTTTCGAATTTTTATTGGTTCTGTATCCGTTCTGAGCTGAACCTTTGCACTTGAATGTTGATATATGTTAATAAAAATGCTGACGTGAGCATCTTCAATACCACAGGATTTCAAAGCCATTGTAACTGCTGATGGTTTCACGAGGTCAAAAGTCTTTTCATAATTAATAAAAGAACACATAATGGGAATTCATATCCCCTCGTTCTTTCAATTAGTTCTCTCAGTACATAGATATGATCTATAGTGATATAGCCACTCCTGAATCCAGCTTGTTCTCTCGGTTGATCCATGTCCAGTGTTATCTTCAAGCGACGTGAAAGGATATAAGTGAAGATTTTATAAACCAGTTACATAGGAGGCTGATGGGCCTGTGTAGTTCCTGAGATATTTAATATCTCTTTATGGGGCAGGATCACTGTAGCGTTGTTCCGCAATCCTCAGGAATCTTCCCTTCATTGAGATATGTAGTGAAAACTTGAGCGAGTGTAGTTTCAATTTCTCCACTTGCTTCTTGTATAATGTCTACTGTAATTCCATCTTTTCCTGGAGCTCTTCTCTGATCGCATGTTTGCATGTATAACTTCTGCAGCGAGGACTGGAAGGACTTTGGTACTGTTGCATTTCGTGATGTCTGGAGTAGATGTATTATCCCTTTCATAGTTTTGAGTGGAAATCTTTCACTCTTGTCAAAATTTCGCCTATAGTTCTTGTTATAGTACCATCTTCTTTTCTTAGTGCCATAATCTGTTTTCTTGCCTTACTATGATGTCCTTTTACTGTCTTCAGGCTTTGGTTGTTTTTAATTGCTTTTCTTACTAGTTCACAACTGGATTTCCTTACGTCTTCGGTGATACTTTTTTGTACTGTCTTGCATATCTCTATATATTCCACTTCGCAAGTGACATCTTCTGTATTTGTCTTCATCTCTCTTCTCTTTCGCATCCGCATTTTTGTTTTACCTGATATTTTCTTCGTATGCAAATTGTTCTTAGTTCTACCCATATTTGTTGCGGTGTCCACAAGAGCCTTAGTTAGTTTTCTGTTAGCCTCAGAGATGTCCACTACTTCCGATTTTAGACCTTCTAGAGCAGAGAATCTGTTATTCAGTCCCAATGTGAAGGTATTAGGGTGCTTTTTAAGGCTGGTCATGTCAATATTTTTTTACGTTTTGTGTTATTAGCTTGCTACGTTTAAGTTTAGTGTTGAGGTGCGCCTTACATCTCACCATTCTATGGTCATTATCTGTATTGAACCTGTTCAGCACACTGCAATTATCTATGACAAATTTCTTGTTACTAATAATGAAATCAATCGCACTTGTCATCCCATTGGGATGCCTGCATGTCCATTTCCTATGTGGCTTTTTCTTGAAAAAGAATTTCATGATGAAAAACCATTCTGCCTCCGCAAACTCTACCAGCGTGTTTCCACGCTGGTTGCTGTTCCCGTGACCGAATATACCTACTGAAGTTTCATTCTGTTGCCCTATTTTTGCATTGAAATCACCATGTAATGATCTTCAAGGGCTGCTTGGCTTTGTTATTCACACAACGAATGTCCTCGTTAAATTCTTCAATTTCTTCCTCAGGATGACTTATGGTGGGTTTGTAAACTTGAATAATCTGAGTTTGGTATCTTTTTGAGAGTTGGATAACGAGTCTTGCAGCTCTGTCCTCAGAACTTTCAACTTCCATCACACTGTCCTTCAGTTTCTTGATTTTTATAAATTCAACACGATTAGTTCTGCCAGTATCTGTTCCGCGATAGTGGAGGAGATGTCCACTTTTCACTTCAATGAGATCCTTTCGTTTTCTCCTTACCTCGCTTGGCCTAACGTTGTCCCATTTGGTCCTTTGAAGTTTCTCCTCCAACTCAGGGAGCCTTGAAGCAGAAGATAGCGGTCGTCCGTTGAACGTATCTAAGGTCAGCATCAGCTCAGTTCGGTCCTCCGGTGATTCCTAGCACCCTCTGCCTTGAATGCCGCATTGGTCGCTGCCTTGGCTAGGTACATTCCACTGCCGGAGACTGAGGGCCAAGTTTCAAGTTGTGGAAACAAATTGGGGGTTTGACATAATTCACCACGCTGGCCAAGCGGGTTGGTGAGTGTGGGATAGAATTTCTTCTAATCCCGGTGGTATAGTTATTCTGCTATTTGGCGGTTATCAGAGCCCTATATATACGTTTTTCAAGCGACAAAGTAAAACTAACATATAATTGAAAAAAAAAAAAAAAACCAACAACATATAAACGAAACAGGGAAAATTGAACATTAAGGCCAATTCAGAATTTTTGGATTGACGACATTTTACTATGTATAAATGAAAATAATGTATAACTGAAAAACGTATAAACGAGGTTCTACTGTGTATATATACAGTATATAAAATTCGATGTCAGTATGGATAAAAGTCGTGCGTTAAGAGAGTTTGAAAGAGGGGTGATAGTGGGTGCCCGACGCATGTGTCACTCTATGGCGGAGGAGGTACAGTAACTGCAGTATCTCAGTTCGACAGTATCAAGAGTATATCGGGAATACCCCATTTACAGAATATCGTGGACAGCGAGGTGGGCGGAAAACATGGTGGACGAACGTGGTCATCGATGTCTATCTCACATGGTTACAACCAACCGGAAAGCGACAGTGCCACAAATCACCGCCGGCTTCAACGAGGGAAGTGACAGAAACGTCTTCAAAAAGATCATCAAGCAATCATTAGGTGTAATAGGTTATGGGATCCACCGATTCACCAGAGTTCCATTGCTAACGCCACATCACCGGATTGTAAAATTCAACTGAACAAAAAAAAAAAAAAAAAAAAAGTCGGCACTGGACTTTGGGTGATGGAAGACGAGTATCCTAGTCCGATGGGTCTCGTTTTCAGTATTTAGCGCAGACGGCAGGATGCGGATCTGGCGGAAACCACACGACGCGACGGATTCGGCACGTCAACAAGGAACTGTTCATGCTGGTGCACGCTCGGTTATGCTTTGGGGGGCGGGGTATTCAACTGGCACACACGTTGGTACGTACCTCTGGTACATCCAGATGCATCTTTGAACAGCTGACGCTACGGGTTGACCTTTGCAGACCATCTGCATCCGTTCATGGTCACCATGCATCAACAGGGCAACGGACCTTTCACGAGGACAATGCGCCTCCCCACAGAGCTGTGGTGATTAGAACATCGTTAGAAGAGCATTCCGCAGAAGTTTCTACCCTGGAATGTCCTCCATGTTTACCGAACATGATTGTTATGGAACGTCTTTGGGACGTTGTGAAAAGGCCCGTTCCAGCTTTGGACCCTCCACCCAGGAATGACACAGAATTATGGACAGCGGTGCAACAAGCATGAGTGAAGATATTCGTGGAACGCTTTCGTGATCTGGTGGAGTCAATGCTTCGTCGTGTGACTGTCCTTATGCGTGCGGAAGGTAGGCTTACCAGTTACTAGGTACGTATACCATGATTTCTGTCCACTCAGTGCATGTATATATAATATTCTTTCACGTATTACACATAACTTTCCACAATTTGATTAGCAATCCTATTTGCCTTTGTAATATTCTAAGCCTCCCTAGTCCTTCTATTAATTAGTAATTCATGTTTGTGCTTCTCTTTTAATTTCTTTCACCACCCAGACGTAATGAATTCATAGTAAATTGTAAACTACTTCGAGTCAATTGTTAACACTTCTTGTGAAGATGCAACCCGTTTTTTGTTATGTTTTGGGGTTTTCCGACCTTTGTGAGTATCTAAGGCGATAAGGCGAAATCCATCTATAAAGCTTCCCGTTTCAAGAAAGGAACAGAAGCAGCGGCGTAAGACAAAGAAACCAAACGCGACTCGAACACGGACAAAACTCGTATGAATAGTCAAAATCACACACCACTAATCACTCGGGCACAAGGATGGCTAAGCCTGTTTTCACAATACATAATGTGACCAGCATGAAGATCCATTGCAATTCCATAACAACCAATTCAGATTTAATGTCGTTTCCCACCAAAACACCTTCACAGCTCACTCTTCCGGCTAAGGAGCCAGTGTGAAGGGGAAAAAATACCCAAAACACCCACACTACAAACTAGCCCACGATATGATGGCGACTCTGGCTACGATCAAGAAACGTACTTTCTCTTCCAAGCTTTATTGAATTTGAATAAAGGGCTCAATAAAGATCAAACGGTTGTCAAAATACACGAAGCAATACAGTGAGCTGTGGAACTGGTTATGTCCACCGGCTACACTACACAGTCTCGAATTGTGAGAGCATTACGATTATTAGAATTAGAATTCACACACGCACACAAAAACGAAAAAAGACCATAGATCGATGTTCTGAAGACAAGAAGTTCTCCATACAAAGTTCTACATTTTGTCATTCAACTCACAAAAATATAACAATCAGTTACATATCATTCTTGCCTTTGCATTTACCTCAAGTCATCCTGATGAAATTAAATGAGCACAATACAGCATCCATGCAGCACGGCGAAGCAGCCTTGACGGGAGATTTCAATGCAAACAACTGTAATAAGAAAACGTAAGGCGCATTTGGTCTTGGTAAAGAAAAGCTGCTGGATAAACATTTTTGTTAAATTACGAAGTAAGAAAATCTTTTCATCACGTTCTTCCTCTTTTCAACACTGCACGAGCATGGGACCACCGTAATGAAGGGGATTCCGTTGTTTATGTGTAATGCGAAATTTGGTATCGACGACGGCGTTGTGTTTAACACGCTCAACACGGAATTAAATGTATGTTATGTCCTAACACAAAACTAAAAATCTGTACGAAACAAACAAGAAAACTACATATCAAGTTTCGAAGGAAGATGGGATGTGTTTAAATCAGAAATAAAAAATTGATTTTTTGTTTTGAGAGAACAAGGAAACAAAGGTTTACATATTTTTATGATTAATGGAAGGATCGTTAAGACGCTTCCAGGAATAGAGGAATAAAATGAGAGGCATGAAGAACTAAAAAAGATATCATACGAGGATAAAATGTCTATTACGCTGTAAGACTTATCATATATCATACATACGATAAATCGTCGGTAATTAATTGATGCCAAAATAAATGCAAATGAAGTAGATGTCAATGACGATATCTTTAAATTTAACTAAATAAGCTTGTTTGAGCGTTTACTGGGGTGTTATTGGAGCAAGACCCATATTTAACGACAGGTGGACAGAAAGCTATTAAATAGATCAGCTTGGGCCTGAAGGACGCGATTCCCCAGTCAGCTATAACTCCAGCTGACACAGTGTGTTTACAATACTTCATTACATCGAAGTCTGCATCAAACATCCACAACCCACTCCACTCGGCATGGCACTCCTTCACAGAAGCTTTGCACCCATCCATTAATTTCGTGCAATCACATTATTATTCAAGTTCACAAGTATCCTTTGAAATTTTTCCCATTTGAGGCAGTACTGAACTTTACCATTCCGCATCGTCTCTCACTACTTCTTCAACAACAGAATTTTCTGGCTCCACAAGAGATAAACCTCTTCAATTTAATTGCACTACTTGATTTCTCCACAGAAGCGACTGCAGAAACTCAAGGTCTGAAAGCCCTAGCACAGCCTCCGTAGCTTTAGGCCTCTTAAGTCTCTTTTTTTGTAAAATGAAACCCGAATATGCTTAACGCCTCTGGTCCGTACTGTTCTTCATAGTAAACCACAGAAACTTGCTCCATACTCCAACTGTACACTTCTCACGCTGGTCAGAATTTCTACTAGCCCGACATTGGGCAACAGAACAAAATGGAGCTTCATGCCTAGCCTTTGACGCACTATCGGCATACCTTCATAGCTCTGGTCTCTGCTTTATAACTTATTACTCATAAAACGATAGGCATTTGCTTCGTGTGTAGCTTAAAAACGCAAGCCCCTGACTTCAAGAGGGAAATCTCATTATCGGCCCTACAATATCAACTGCGCTGTGAATAGCATAATCATACACAGGTCAGCTTTAGAGTAAAGAGTTTTCCGGACCACATCGCACCAGAAAATATTCAATATATCAAGCGTGAATACTAAGTCCAAAAATCTGCCTGTAGATTTTTCCCGACAAGCCTCTCAGGAACGAAGGTAGTATCAAACTTATTTCCATTCTTGCGTATTGCATCCATGCACTTTTTTTATTTTATTATTGGAGGTTTAACGACCACCGTGAGCAACTCAATGGGCTATAAGCAGTCGCCCGTCCCTAATTTAGGGTCACTGGTCCCAGGGAAGGGAGAGAGCCAGTGCCGTAAGACAAACACAACATCCATGCCTCACCGGGATTCGAACCCGGACCCCGTTCGGACGAATGATCAGAGGCCATCGCTTAGACCACTGCACCACCGTGGCGGCATCCATGCACTTCTTCAATGAGAGCTTTCAACACTAGCTCACTATGAGCCCGCATTCAAAGCACATATAGAACTCAGTCGTATAAGTCACCTACTGCTGAACAGCGGATTCAGGAGAATCTGTAACACATACGGCCGAACACTACGGAAACGCACAACATGAAGTCTCTCTCCCCCACAAATTAAGAGAAATCATTAAATCACCAAATTAAAATAAGCATCCAAATCATTGATCACGAGGTTTGCTTAAACGTCTACAGTGCAGTTTTCCGGATTAGAAAAAAAAGATATTTATATGATTAAAAATGAATAAAAAGAGGAAGCAGAACCTAAGATATACTGTGCGAGAAGAGGAAATGCACAGAAATCTGGATAGGGTGAAACAAGGCGACATCAACTTTTCCCAAATTAGCTGTGTACTTCCCTATTTGGGAAAGAAATATGTACTCGTGCAGAGAAAGCCATTTATTAAATCACCGCAGTCCGCCAAGTATCCGTTAAAAATAAGAAAACACGGGAATAGAAACTACCAGGAAAACTAAAAGGATTTATATATATCATTATAAAGAACAACACCCTGCAAGTGGCAATGGAATGAATATAGTTAGAGGATCTGACTAGGATTTAATAAACACAGTATAGCGTACGACAGATTGGAAAATTCCCACCAAGAACCACGAAGTACGTGATCAAGAAAAATAACTATTTAAAAGAACTGGGAGAAGTTCGTCTAGTAGTTGACTGGGAATGGTTAATAAGGAAATGATGTTTACCATCAGATTTGGTATGATTTCGATCTTGAGCATATCAAATGTGTAGTGATTGGACCGGAATGGCGTATAAACATAAATTCAAGAATACACACTATTTAAAAGAAAAACATCTGTTGTTGAACATTTATTACAGAAAAGGGAATAAGAAATCGTTCCAACCGATTATGTCTTTGTTATACTATTTCTAATTTATAATGATTTGCGAAACAGCATATAATGTAATGGGGTGAGAATGATTTTCGAAACCCTTTCGAAATACACAAGTTTCTAAATAAAGATACAAGCAGGTAGGGGTAACCAGTTTCGTTAAAATGTTTTGTAATTCGTTTGCCGTAGGATGTTCTGTTGTAAGTCAATGGAAGAAATTATTTAAAAAGAAAATTCCATCCGATGAATGACTGAAGGTATTAAATGGTTCGTAATATAGAACACAGCATGCGGGATAGAAGAGCAGTAAATCTGAAACCGTGTGAAATGTCACATCAGCAGTGGCACTCAAGCAGGAATACTGCAGCATTCCAAGTGATCCTTGTCCTGAGTGAAGAGGAAGATGTGTAATCAATGGACGGATCAGCTGGAGCTGAGATGATAAGGCGTGTTGAGCAAAAGTCACATCACAAACGCAAATTCACAAGGCGACAGACACAGCAGCGCATTTCAAGCAACGGTGGGAGCAGGGCCAGATATGCCATTAATCGAGGTGTTCTTAAGAGCAGAGGCTCGGCATAGAGTCCTTGATGGATGGATTGTCTTTGCTCGGTGCTACGTAGCGCCACAATTAACCCAAGTGCTTAATGACTTGCGTAACGATTTTAAATCCCCAGAGGAAGTTAGTTAAGACAGGTCGAAATCCGGGGACAGCAGAGAGAGGGAATTTGACGGAGGGCAACAAGCTGGAAGTGTATTCACTTCCCGTACACACCGTCACACATAAACAGTGGGCGAAATGCTCCACATAAATCTTGTGCAGCTACGATCGATGCTGACACTATGGAGAGGAAGAGATTCTAGAGGGAAAGGGTCCCCTAACACACACCCGTCATCTTGATCACTGACGAATACACCCCACGATGCGAACTTGCAATTTCCTTAATACGGCAATCGAACTAAGATGCAATTAATGTGTTTTACACCAAGCCTTCTCTTAGCATTCTACTATCGACACCATTCCACCCAAGGGGAAAAAAGGGATAAATGGGGAAGAAAGGGAATTGTCTGAGCTGCGTTTTCCAGCATTAATTCCATTTTGTCTTCGCGTAGTGACAAAAGAGACTTTCGCATCGTGTGAAGACATGCAACGGAGAATTAGGATAGGAAAAGATGCAGCCAAGTAATCATCTACGGATGAAGGAATTATGTCTTAAACAGGAGAAGTTTGATTAAAGATGGGGTAGGAGTGAAAGAGATAAGAACGCGAAGGATGACGGATATATCTTGTTTAAGAACCAAAATTGAACGAGCAGGCATGGTTATGAGGGTAGAGGACCCGAAATTGCCTCAGGGACTTATACGTCACATTAATTCTACAAGTTTTACGAGAAGATTCGGGGAACTTCACAATTCAATAAAGACATGATGGCTTCTTTATGATCCTTTACAGGCTCCTCAGGAAATAAAATTTGTTCCGCGTGAGGAACAAAATAGGCTATTACACACAGTAAAAATATGTACTAAGTTTGACACACAATGAGTGGAAATTAATAAACGCAACTCGTGAAAGAAAATTTGACATGAGAACTTTTAAAAACCAATATTTTACATGTCCAGTTTTAGCCATTATATTTCGTGACGCATGAACACACGACTTTTCGAGAGCTAACACACCGGGTTTTTCTTATTTTTTTTATTTCTTCGAATTATCTGAACTCAAAAAAATTTCAAGCCAATTTTTTTAGTGAAATTAGCGCATTCTCTTTGTGAGAAACTAGAGAGCTAAACCAGCATGATAAATGAATTTTAATATAAACGACAGACTTTCACTGCTCAAGCGACGCACTGATGGGCTCATTTTGAAAGCCGTGCTGGATTAAGCTTGTGCGAAAACAGATTAGTTGAGGACGCTGCAGCGATCCAAATTGACTTGTTTTCTAAACACTTACGTAACTTTTCTCTACTTTCTAATACACACTATGGTTGGAGCTTTAATGCCACAACTGGATATAATGCAATTAAAAAGTACTGACTTGTAATAACATCTACAATATTCTCCAATTTTGCAGACTCGTCAACCGAAATGACAGCCTTTCATATTTAACCTCCTATTCACCTCATATTCGCTGTCTGTAGCAGAAAAGTTAGCGAGAGTTGCTCCGGGGACTCAGTTGTCAGAGATGGGCACGGGTTCGAGTCCTGAACGACGTATGGGTTGTGTTCCTGACGGATGGCACACGTCCCTGGAACCAATAACCCTAGATTTGGGATGGGCGACTGTTTATAACTCTTAGAGGTGCTCATAGTGGTCCTTCAACCGCAAAACAATAGGAAAACAAATTAAATCCGTTTGCTGCTTACGCACGAGAAACTATTGGCCGCAGAAATACATTTTGTCTTAAAAATCCCGAATTGCGAGGATTTTTACTTCACATTTGAGAAGAAATTATAAAATTTACATAAAAACATAACACATAAAAAATAAAATTAATTAATTCTAGCAATGTTCAAATATTCCACGATTCTGAGTTGATCTAACGCCAAATTCATGACATCTAAGAAAAATTTTATAGATGTCCTTCAAGATTTGTGTCTGAAATAGTCTGACGTGGATGTAAAAATTAATACGTAATCAGTTAGTCTAATGGCTGATTGCGCATTATATATATATATTTTGTTTTTCCAAATGTTAGGGTTCCTTGAGGTAGATCCATGAGCTATTAAGGATACTCATATTGAAAGATCTTAAGACTACTATACTTTTCAAGAAGAATACCCTTTTCCAGCTCCCAATGGCCACTTTACTTTTGCTATATATAGTCAAAATGCTCTCGTAATGCCCATTACTTGGAACGCGGCTGTTCCTTTAATCCATAAAATCGGAAGAACTGAGCAAATGGACTAGATCAGGGGTCGGCAACCAAAGTCACCCGTGCCGATTTCCAGTGCCCTGCCGTCAAACGGATGAGTTCACGAGAGGTGTCATCGTAGGCCTTCGTACCGCCGGATGGTCCTTGTGGCGTATTGCGGAAGAAACGCAACGTGATGCTACAACCGTCGGTCGCATTTGGAAACAGCGGTCCCAGGAAGAATCTGTGCTACGTCGTAGGGGAACGGAGCACGGAGACGGACGTCCGAGCGCACCGATCGTCGAATTCGACGAACTGCCGTAGCGGACCCGCAGGCCACAACGGGCGACATTTTGCGGAGTATACGGGGAGGCTTGGATGTTCTGATATCGACGTGGACAGTGTCGCGCAGATTGGATGTGTCTGGTTTGCTGTCTAGCCGTCTGTTGCGAAGGCTACTCTTAACAGTGAGCCATCGTCGTCACCGCTTGGCGTGGTGTCGCTCCAGAGCTGCGTGGGGTGCCGAATGGAACAGTATGGTGTTCAGCGACGAATCACGGTTCTGTCTCACCACGGATGATCGCCGTGTGAGAGTCTGGAGGCGACGTGGCCAACGGGCAGATTCATCCGCCATTGTGGAGCGCCACACGGCCCGGCAATATGGAATCATGGTGTGGGGTGCTATCAGCACCAACAGCTGCTTACCGCTGGTACGTAATACGGGCACATTGACGGCACGCCAATATACTGACGAGATGCTGCGACCCGTGGCACTACCGTATCTACAGGGCATCCCAAACTCCGTTTTTCAACTGAATAACGCCCGGCCGTATACCGCTCGGATCAGCCTGCATGCTTTACATGGTGTGCGGTGCTTCCGTGGCCAGCACGACCCCCCGACCTCTCGCCCATCGAACATCTGTGTGATACGATTGGACGTCGGTTGAGTACTACCCCCCACCCACCCCCCAAATGAAGATGAACTGGGGACTCAGATCAATACCGCATGGTCCACGATACCCCAGGACTCTATTCGGACTCTCACTGCCAAGTCGGATTCGACGCTGTATCGCCCAAAATGGGGGCCACACTCCTTATTGATCATGCTGTATATTCGGCCACTGGAGCCTAGTCTGTATGCGACAATTAAATCATTTGTTCAGGACCTACTTGGCTATCTGTGTGTGCAGTTTGGTCTGTTTTCGAGCATCCCTCATTGTGTGGCATTTTCTCTGTCAGGCAGTGTATTCTATATTTCTTACTATCTTCGTTCCTAAAGGTTCCATTTGAAAAAACTCTAGTCCAGTATAAGAAACATTTTGCGTATGCTCTCTTTTTCTATAATGGGAAGTTCTGCCACTAGGGGGGCTTAAATAGACATTTATGTTTGAGAAGCGACAGCTCCACTTCTAAAATGCCAGCTGAAAGAATACTTTTTGCTTTGGACAGAAGTCACTGTTGCAAAAGTTCACGCACAGTTTCAATTTCAAAAAATAAATAAACACCTTTTCCTCTAGGGGGAGCAAAAACATGGTTTTATTTCCTAAAATAAAGACTAAAGATATTCTTTTTCCACACGATAGTGTTTATATGATTGACACTTCACTTCGTTAGTTATCAAAAGACTTTTATTCATACAATTTCAAATGTCAGTAAATGGGCATTACTACATTTTGTGTAATCACTTTTACTGTTTGGTCAAAAGATGAACTCATCACATCCATAAATTTTGCGGTACTTCTGTAATTACCGCATTCGTAAGATGTCTGAACAGCATGATTCGCACGTAATATATAGATATAATACTAATCAGAATGACCAGGTATTCAAATTTCGTGTATTTCATACAATTAAGAGTGAAGAAGAAACGCAAAAATAAAGAACAGGAAACCATTTTTCAAAGTACGCAAATTAAATGTGCTTCGTTATTTACTCGCATTTTACACACGAATTCGGCTTCATCAAAACAAATTCTAAGCTATAAGTATGTGAAACAGTTTAAGAGATTTCACTACGTCTCAAGAAATTATTTTTATTTCAATTACAATACCCCAAAATACGAAAATTACCATTGTTTTTGAAAAATTGAATCATGGTTTACACTGCATTCTAACTTGAGAGTACGACAGAACGACTTTCGTGAAAATTGTATTTTCAACACATTATCGCTGCCTGCGTGATAATCGAACGCAATTGTCACTATCATTTAAATGGCAAAAATTCGTATAACGCTATTTCATTTCAGCCATTCTGATAAAGACAGATCCCGTCCATTAACGTTTTACTTTCAACTTGAAACATTTCCCAACGTTAATCCAGATTTCCGATAGTAACTTGAGACAGCTACAAGTAAAACGGTTTCCCATGCATCTGTCATTAAAAGAAGAGAAGTCAACACCGACAACTTTTTATTTGATCTTCGTTCTCTTTCATCAGTCGCAGAACACAAAACCTCCTGCAAAAAGCCTTTAATTATGCTCACGTCCGTCGGATCCAAAATAATGATTTCATTTGAGAACACAGCTATCAATTTTATGCTGGACAAAGTTTACATAAAAATGATCTCGACAGTTTACCAAGAATATCTGTTTTATTATTAACTGGCTGATACTCTTCTTTCGCTTTTGTTTTTTTAAATTATCGGTTTCTTTTGTTATGTCGAGGTTTAACGACTCCTTGTAAGCATCTCAGGCTATAAAGGGCCGCTCATCCCTAATTTAGGGCCAAAGATTCCAAGAAAAGAATTAGTGCTGTTAAGACAGAAATGCCACCCACGCCGAATCTGCATTCAAACCCGGGTGTAACTCGTATACGATTCGCCCACAGTCCGCGCCTCTGACCACCGAGGCTGCATCGGAAGTTGCCGCGGCTTTTTATTTGTTGCGTATTCAATAAACAACGCCTTTTCGGTTTTTTTTTTTGAAGCCAGTCAGTTGTGACTTTCCACTGACACAAATCCTGTTGCGTGATTCCCAAACATGTTGTTCACGCGCACAAAAACTGTTAAACGATTCTCAGACCTTTCGTCAGAAACACAGCTGTCACTCTTTTAATTTGAAAGTTACATTTAGAATAGGTCTAAAACATTCCCGTTTTTTCAGCATTATAAATGTCTTCTGAGCTATAACCTTTTGCGCAACCGAAACATTTTTCACTCCTCTTCTTCCTACCGTGGAATAATTTATCATGGCCTCTTCACTGCGCTGAGAATAAACAATATTATAGCAACTTTCTCAAACAATTCCCGTGTCCCTGAAAGCATTTTTAGCTTGTGTGTCTAAAATGAAATCACTGACTGGCAAACTAATACCGTGTGCACCTTAAAACATTCCAACATGCTTGGCTAACATTACTTAGCTTCCATATCTTGATTTTCTTTGTTCTAATAATGTTGTTTTCTAGTGCAGATAAAACCGCCTGATTTCCCAAAATGGAAAATATAGGTAACCGAACATTTAATTTCCTTCGTACTTCATATTTTTTCCCCCAAAACGTTTTGACCTTGGAATAATCTCCGGTATAAATACACAGTTGACGTGGACCAGGAACATCAAATAGGAGTCATCGCTCTCTCCACGTTTATAAGTGAGTCACGGAAAAATTCTCATCGGCCGCCACCGGGAATCGAACCCAGGTCTTCCAGTTATGCGCCGGATATGCTTCCACTGCACCGCAGGGGACTCGAAATTCTCCAGGCTCACAAACAACAAACTGCCAAACCACATGGCAGGGTTGCTTCTTTGAAGCCCCGCACAAAGCTTGGGATTCACCACAGATGAACAGCAGCAACTGAACTAGTTATTTGTTCAGTTTGTCGTTTGTGAGTCTGGAGAATTTCGAGGCCGCTGTGGTGCTGTGGAAGCATATCCGGCGCGTAACTGGAAGACCCTGGGTTCGATTCCGGTGGCGGCCGACGATATTTTTTTCCGTGACTCACTTATAAACGTGGAGAGAGCGATGACTTCTATTTGATGTTCCTGGTCCACGTCAACTGTGTATTTATCATTCATTTGCCTTCTAGTTATTTGTTCAGTTGTTGCTGTTCATCTGTGGTGAATCCCCAGCTTTGTGCGGGGTTCCAAAGAAGCAACCCTGCCATGTGGTTTGGCAGTTTGTCGTTTTTGAGTCTGGAGAATTTCGAGGCCGCTGTGGTGAAGTGGAAGCATATCCGGCGCGTAACTGGAAGACCCTGGTTTCGATTCCCGGTGGCGGCCAATGAGAATTTTTCCGTGACTCACTTATAAACGTGAAGAGAGCGATGACTTCTATTTGATATTAATCTCCGGTATTTTGCGAATTGATACATTACTAATTTGCTGAGTAAAACATGTACTAATTTTTGTACACAACATCAATGTCCGGTCGTCTGTGACTCATGCTTGCTAGTCATAAGGAAACACACTACACGATGGGTACGTTGAAAAGTTTTGTAGGTCAAAAGCTCTAGTTATGCTCTCTTATGATCGACTGACGCAAGTATGCAAAGTATCTAGCAGCACGAGGTACAAGCACTCGGGGAAGAACAGCAGTAGCAAAAGGATCAAAGTTGGAAGGGGCAACTTTTTCCCCCTTTTTTTACTAACAATTCTAGGGCCCCAGTCAAAATCATTTTTGTGAATGCATTACATATCATACTGGTCTGGAATCCATTCTTAAAAACAATTTTAGAATAGTGTTATGGGTAAGCAAGGTGTGCAGTGCATTCTACGAGGGTGAGAACACAATTTAGATATTTTGCCCTTTTTTAAATGGATACAATAATTCGGCTCATTAAATCTCTGATGGCCCGAGATATTGGTGCTTACATAATTAGGGATTAAATGCAGCATCAGCCTGCAATAATTGCCATCATCATTGAATTCAATTGTATTTTACTGGGCTTCCAGTTTTTTTTATTCTGAGTACTGTGTACTTCTTGTCGTAAGCCCGACTACTCGTGACGTACGAAGGAAGGTAAGGGTTACATCAGGGTTTCCCAGACTTTGGTGATTCACGACCCACCCCTTGCTCCGGAAAATTATTTTTTCACATTAAAATTCAGTGAGAAATTCTGAACGTTTAGAACCTCCACTATCTATTTATTTACTTATTAAAAATTATAATTACAAATATCACATCCGTCATTAAAAACAATTTTCAAATATTTCGTTGCATGAAAACCAATGAAAATGTTCGTCCACATTAAAATCTAAAGAAAATCAAGGAAATTTTATGAAAGTTCTAATGGCTGGGGAGATACTATTTTTGCCATTACTCAAACTTTCAATACTTGAATTGATTGAAGTCAGTTTCAGTCTCAAATTACTCTGGACAACAAATCTATTCCTGTGCATATTTCCTAAAAACACTAAAAATGAAAACACCAGTTTGCATAAGTAGCTAGTTGTAAATTGGACCAAATATTTCATTGCCCTGTCAGATAATTCTGGTATCCTGATCCATTTTTAACCAAAAGTATGTCAAACTAACAGTGCTAAATGCCGATTTCAGAGTTACGTCGTAAGTCAGTTAAATCAAGAAATCTTCCTCTATTGAAGGTCTGTCTACTTTTTTTGAAGGTTTTATTCTACGAATGGATTTTTTTTCCACTGCCCCTTTTCGCTTTCCTAGGGAAGTACTATTATATTACGATGGGAGTGTACGTGGTCGTACACTCCCATCGTAATATAATATCTATCATAAACTACTATCAGAGTGCAAGCCAATCACAAGAGATGTTCCTGGACGGCTGATGACACTTCTAGATCGATTTTTTCCTTGTAGATTCAAGAAAGTCTTTAACAGTGGGAGTGATTCAAAGTTTTCTTCACTTGATCAATCTGACCTCTTTTGCAGTTTGTTGCGCATTAAATTTGTGTTGTACAATTTATTTATTAGTGTCCTTTCCTTGTAGCCCTAAACACAGCTTATTTCGTGAACCAAAAATACCATCCAGATCAGCAAATTTAGTCAGCCAGTCAAAATCACAGATAAGTTCCTCAGTTGCTAAATCAGTACAGTAGATTCCGGTTAATTGCGACATATCGGGACTAGAACACTGGCCCAATGAAGCGACTGCCCCAATTATGCGAAGCTGTATCCCAAGAGCTAGTTCCGGATGTTCAAGAATTGCCTGAAATAAACGGCATCCCTGATTAACCGGTGGCCCAATTAACTACAATCTACTGTATAGATCTCATCATTCATTAATAAAAGTCTGACATCATCTCGGAGCTCAAACAGCCTATCTAGAATTTTACTCCTTGAGAGCACTTCAGTTTGGGTAGCAAGAGATGTGGGTGTTCGATGCTTATATCCTCACACGACAGAGAGAATATTCTTGGCGTTCTAGGGCGATACTTAATGATGTTCACTAGTTTTATGGCGTGTTTAAGTGTTTTCTTCACACGTTCGCTCATTCTCTTTGTCGCCAATGCCCTTTCTGTGGGTGCTGTAATGTATCCAGTAAGACAAAGGAGCAACACTTTCCACTCTCACGTCCGCGGATTATAACGCCATAGCAAGACAGTCTTTTGTCACCAACAGCCAGACGGCACAGGCAGAGTACAGCAGGGCACCTTGCCAGAGACCTTTTAGCTGCCACAGGGACCATGGTTTCAAAGCATACCATGTACAAACGATTGAGTGCCTGCATGCCCGCAGGCCTTTTAGATGCATGCCGTTAACTGCAGCCAATCGAAGAGCCCGTGTAGCCTGGTGCAGAGAACATCTTACTTGGACAGCTTACCAATGGGGCTGTGTTTTGTTTGCTGGCGAATCCAGGTTTAGTCTGCATAATGATTCACTCCATGTATTCATCTGGAGAGCATCTATCTGGGACTCGGTACAACACCTCCAACATCCTTGAACATCGTTTTGGCAGCGGTGGGATTCCAGTGTGGGGCGGAATAACGTTGGGTTTACGTACACCCCTTAATGTGTTCAAACGAGTAACTGTGACAGGCCAGACGTACGGCGATGTCATTCTGCAACAATATGCCGGCTATTCTGGGCTGGAATGGGACCTGAGTTCGTGTTTATGAATGACAACGCACGTCCTCACCAATGTTCACTATAAGCTGCGCGCGCGCGCAGCCTCTCAGCGACTTAACTTCCTGCAGTAAGCATTTTAGATTAAAATTCCCAAAGCCCTATTCAATTTTCATTAATCGAAAATTAATTACCAGCAAAAATAATAATAAATAAATAAAATTCGGGCACTCAAAAGTCAAAACAACACTTTTCTTAAATGCCGTTGGCCTCCTAAGTTTGTCTCATTGTCCTTTTCATTCTCAAAGGCTTTTTGCAAAGTAGCCTCGGGCGAGCACATAGTGAATGCGAGAATGCGGATTAGTGATTTTCCCACGCCGAGAAAGAGGCAGATATTGAGTCTTTTCTCAAAACAACACATCAGCGCCAGCATTTAGTTGTTATTTTGTTTCTTATTCTCCTTGGTATTTTGATATGCAAAGAAACTGTGCGTTATGCGTAAACATGTTTTTCCTAATTATCAGTGTTTTTATTCCAGAAGTAAGTTTGAGCTTCTCACTTTTTATAAAATAAAAAATTGTAATTAATAAAATGCTTTTAATATTTTTTTAACTTTAAAATCAGTTGCGGAAAGAACGGTGATAAAAATGGAGGGATTAGAAAAAATAAGGGTTCAGATCCAAGTTCCAACTTCTACTGCATTAGTAAGAGAATCGGAGAAAATAAAATTTTTTGCCCAAGTGGTTTTGATGCCTGTCCAGCTCATTGGGTTAGGCGCGCATTGCCCATGGCCGCTTGGAGGGAATATTGGTCCTCACCCAGCTGCCGTACAAGAGGGATACCTAGAAAGTGAGGATATCACCCGATTACAGTGCCAAACTCGCTCTCCCGATTTAAACCCTTTTCAGCATGCATGGGACACACTCGGGAGACGTATTGCAGGACGCCATCCACCTCCTAGAACTCTTCTGGAACTTCGGATAGCATTGGTGCAAGAGTGAGACTCCGTACCTCAGAGCACAGTTTGATAATCTGATGCTGAATGTGCCCAGAGTGTGTAGCTATGAGAAGCCAACAAATAGCATATTGAACGCTTCCTTCACTATCAAACATTTGTGTTCTACACGAGATGTGCATTCAAATTAGCTCCAGGGAGCTATTTTTCTTTATTTTGACCACTATGGCGGATCCTCTAGTTTAGTTCAATATGCTCCATATCTAGAAGAGTTTGATTGCAGTCCTAAAGGTGGAAGAGCCGAAACTGCCATTATCCTCAGTTTTTGAGCATGAGAGTATATGTGAGCTCGTTTCGATTTCATTTCTGAATAATGACCAAACTAATTTATGTGAAAGACGAACTGTTGCAAATATCATTTCGGCACATGAGTTTCTATAAATAAAAATAGACATAAAATTTGCGAAAAATTCGAACTTCACACCCAGCGGTCAAGACCACCATCCTTCAATGCAATGTGCATATAAGCGGAACTACAACATGTCGATTCCCCACCACTGAAAGAACTACAATTCTTCATGTGGAACTGCTTATCGCAACCACACAAGCGTGAAGAGAGGACGAAAGGGATTAATGTAGTTTCATGAAAATTGCTCTTCTGTTTCCCTAAAATTCACTTTAAGCATCTTACGTTTTATTACTGGAAACATAAAAACGCTCGGCGATGTAATCATGAAGATACCAGAAAGTTATTAAACAAAGCTTGAAAGCAATAGCTCCATTAGATCTTTAATTTTTGTATGGCATCCGATGGGCGAATGTTTAAGATGCCTCTTGCTGAGGGATTGGGGTAGGAGTTTAGAGTGAGATTGTATTTGATCCTTGGCATTCTCCTTGGTGTTGATGAATCCTACAGCACAGATTAGTTGCAAATTTTAGATTATATCATGCATGATGACTGTTGAACTATCAAAATAAAGTTGTGCAACAATACAGTATATTTTAGAAAATTTCTAGTGTGACACTTTCCTTGTAACTAATTGGGTCCACGACACAAATATACATAGGTCAGTCAAAAAATAATGACCACCCCTGAAAGAAGATGGAACCGTAACCAGCAGCCATATGTAAATCATGTAAATTATTTAAAAGGATACAAACTTGTGGACGGTATGCAGTTTCACGTGAAAATGGGAAAAGGATGTGGACAAACACAGTTTGAAATAGGAGTGATTGTTGGCTACAAACTAATAGGTGGTGACATTAGAGAAATGGCCGATATTGTGGGATGTTCACGTGGTGCAGCTGTGAAAGTGTTCCAGGAATGGAAGGAAACCGGAAAGACCTGCGAATCGGGGTAATAGTGGGCGCCCACGGAGAATTTACGACCGTGAGCAAAGACGGCTATCCCGACTAGTAGTAAGATCCGACAGACGCGCCATAGTGGAACAACTGGCTAGAGCATTTAATGCAACCACATCGAGGAGCGTATCGCAGACCACAGCCCAACGAGCTGTGCTCTCTATGTGTCTCGGAAGCCGCCGTCCACTCAAGATATCTATGCTGACGGCCAAGCATTGACGATTACGGCGTAAATTTGCATCTCAGAGGAGGCATTGGACCATCACACAGTGGAAAAAAGTTGCCTTTTCAGATGAATAATGTTTTCTGCTTTATCGTGTGGATGGTCGATGAAGAGTACAGCGAAGCAATGCTGACAGAAATCATCCCGACACGATGCTAGAGAAGAAACAGGCACGAGGTGGCAGTGTTCTCGTGTGAGGCATGTTTTCCTTGGAATCACTGGGAGCAATCATCCCCCTCGACCGCACGATGAATACTTCATGCTACCCATCCATTGTGGCGGACCAGGTGCACTCCCATTCATGATGACTGTCTACCGCGATAGCAGGTGTGGCTTCCAGCAAGATGCCGCTTGCTATGTTGCTATGCGTGTGCGAGAATGGTTTCAGGAGCATTCCAGTGACGTTATTTTACTATCCTGGCCACCGTACTTTCCAGACATCAATCACATTGGACATCTGTGGGACTATCTTGACAAACAGGTTAGACATCTGGATCCACCACCGATGACTCTTGATGATCTGCGAGAATCTCTGGTGTATGCAAGGTATAGCGTCCTTACGGAAACATTCAGAGGCCTCATTGGCCTCATTAAATCAATGCCAAGCCGTATGTCTGTGGTATTGGCGGCACGAAGAGGTGATACCAAACTGGTAGTCATAATATTGATACGAAAATTGGGTTTAAATTAATAAACTATTAAAATGGGGGACTGACTCTGACTCGATAGGCGTGATTAAGTTATGATGATGATTAAATTAAATATTTGGCCTATTACAAATTAATTGGAAAAAATTAGCACGCTTTAATTGGGGAAGTCTTGTAATTTGCTTTGGCTAGGTGAAAACAAAGGAATTGAGAGATCGCCTTTGGAGGACTACTCAACAACAAGGAGGCCACACAGCCGGGCGACGCAGCGGCACCCGGGCCCGCATGAATATGTCTTCAAGTGACCCATTAGTGCCAAAAATCCGTAGGGAACGCTGAAAGTTATAACCATTGGGGGTCGAGGGCCAGCAACAAGCGTCTGTACGGATGAGAGAAATATCAAGTGTTGACAGAAAAGATGCAGGCGAAGCCACTTGATAGTGAATAGAGGAAATTTTGGTTCGCCTCCGCGCAGAGGCAGGCGAAAAGTAAGAGGAGTTAGTTATCTCCGTTCGCTGTAGTAAGTCGTACGCGAGAACCAGCCACAAAAGGAAAATACGCAATAAGGCTCGGCACGCAGATGTCAGACGTCCGAGTATAAGAAAAGCGAGGCCTAAAACAATTACTTGGTGGCTGGGGTAAGCCCGCCAGGTATGTCCAAATTGGGAACCTGAGAGGAGCGATTCAACCGCCGTTGAAATGGAGCCGCTATATTTATTGACAGAAGTCATCCACCGTTGTCCGAGCGGGGCCCGTAGATAGTGTCGATATTCTCATAAATCTGCATCCAGCCAAGAAATCACGACGAATCTTCAGCTAGAAATCAGGCGCCGGACGCCAAACAAAGATCATCTGCTTCTCTTACGGAAGTTCTCCCCTTGAAAACGTTCTCTTCCTCCAAGGAGGCGTAAGGTTGCTTACCTGCGTGAAACCACAAGAGACCCGTCCATTTTACAGCGTTCCCTCTGCAGAGTCTCGGAGGGCGAAAACAGCATGTCCGATCGTCGGGGAAAGGAGAAGCAAATGAAGTGACCAACTCCTCGCGCTGATCACACAGATGAAAGGCTAAACCAGCCGAATAAAGCGCTCATCAGTGTGTGTTTGTGTGTGTGTGCGGGGCCAACAGTGCCTAATAATAATTTAAACCATCTTAAATAACCCGGATTACCGTGCTACTACAAGAATAAGTGAGTACGTTTACTTTGTTTATCTTTCGATTGATCTGGCGAACTAAATATATCAGGATTCCGGACTTTTGGAACTCTGACACGCCTAGTGGCGATAAACTGTCGCTTCAAATCTAGCATAGACTTGATTTATTTCCAAAGTAGGATAATAGTTCATATTTGTACACCGTAGCCAAATGTTCCGGATGGTAGGCTCCGCGTACAATAAAATTCTTAAGTGTCAGGCTCTGGTGTTAATAATTCCTGTGTTTCAGCAAGCTGAGAACGGTTTCACTATACATACCAGCTCCCGGATGGTACGGACGCCTAGCCTCTGGTAATAATCAAATATCAAATCGTTCGGACATGCCTCCCTGAGGCGTGCATTAAAATTAATGAATACTATCGCTCGGCATATGCGAATCAATATTTTGACTGGACTGTGTATATACATCATATCGTACCATGAGAGAGAGAGAGAGAGAGAGAGAGAGAGAGAGAGAGAGAGGCGCTTCTTGGAAAGAAAAAGTAGTTATCCATATTCACTTCTTTACACTGTGACGCTACACACAATAGATGTATGCCAATTTTTATGAGTATCAGTTGCTCGGTATTTTGGAGCTACTGAGAGTTCTCTAGTCCGGTCACGATTTTTATTGTCTCCGTACCCATAGTGGGCCACGGGGGCGCATACTAGTGCCACCACGAGCTCACATCATCACGAGACTACTTCCTGAGGTTATTTTGCCAGGGATGCATGCAGTTGCCGAACTACAGAAGGGGCCGGACAAATACGCCACCCATGCCTACACTGGGCAGAGCTCGGGCGAGAGATCTGATGGTCGAGCCTCAGACCACTCAGACACCGGGGACGATCTGGTCACAAACATTTCCTGGAGTTCACTACTTCTGAGAATGAATCCAGGCTAGACAAAAGATTCATCACATTACCACAGTCAACTGACTTCTAAGATCACTGTCATTCTACATTATTACAGCGGTAATCGGAAAAAAAAAAACAAAGAAAGAAGGACGTGCTTATAAGTATAGCTATGTCCGTCCGTCCGTGGACAGTATATCTGTGCAACTATTAGTTCGATTTGAAAGATTCTTTTTGCAGTCGAAAGCCTGAATTGTAAGAATGACCATCCACACCTTTTAGTCTTTTCCCGATGCACAACCCCGCCGCTAGGTGTAGTAAATGTAAATGCACATGCTATTAAATTCATCATATATTTTGATATTTATAATCGATCAAAAAAAAAAAAAAAAAAAAAAAAACGATTCAAAAAATATATTTTTACCATCTCAGACCTTATACTACGAAAACCATTTAACGTACAGTTCCTACTTGAAATAATACAAGTGTCATCTCTACGGGGCGTAAATATATACTGTATTTTTAAAAAAACTGCTGCTTCTAAAAATTGAATTTGAAAAAAATTCTTTTTGCGTTAGATAGACTCACGAAAATGAACATTTTGCATGCATTTTATTAATAATTTGTGACAAAATGCTTTACCGCCCCGGTGGCGCAGTGGTCTAAGCGCTGGCTTATGAACATTTGCCCGAGAAGGGTCCGGGTTCGAATCCCGGTGAGGCATGGATGTTGTGTTTGTCTTACGGCACTGGCTCTCTCCCTTCCCTGGAACCAGTGGCCCTAAATTTGGGACGGGCGACTGCTTATAGCCGATTGAGTTGCTCACGGTGGTCGTTAAACCTACAATTAAAAAAACAAAACAAATAAAAACCAGTCTTTGCTGCTGATAGCCATTTGTGCAAAGAAATGTTTTTCAAACATTCACCAATTTTTGTACCACACAGTTTTGCCACTAGACAGTTTAGTGTTAATTTCTTGGCACCGTATCTTCTTTCCTAAGATCCCGATTTGAAAAATCTCTTTTACCTTGGATATAATCCGTTATGATAAATGCTTTGTCGACAATTTGTGATTTTTCGTAGCACATATTGCAGCCGCTAGTGGCCCGTCTGAATCCGACACGTACAAAAATGGCCGTATTTTACGAAATTTTACACATCATAGACAACTAACCAATGAAATTTCAGATTTTTGACAAGGCTCCAATCAAAGTAATTCATACTTTCCGGTACAGGATGACACCTATAAAAAAAAAAAAAAAAAAAAAAAAACTTGCCATCTAAACTTTATACAGTTCAGATGGCAACATGTTTCCTCACCCGTTGATACACTTTTTATTGACGCTGAATGTGAACATCAGTTACGAATGACGAAGGTAAATTTTTGGGACTTGGTGCTAAACAAAATGCGTATTAACTCAAATAACCAAGGAAATTTGATTATTTTTCCCAGTACCACGTTGCGCATCCTCTAAAAGGGCAAGAATTCAGCCTGAAAAAGTATTTGTTGCACATGAATCGAAAAAAAGTGCCCAAAAAATGCCACCCTGGTGCCAAGTGGTCAGAAGAGCGAGATTCTGGTTAATCGTCCGAGAACAGTCCATGGTGCTGCCCCGGTGGCGCAGTGGTCTAAGCGATGGCTTATGACCATTCTCCAGAGCTGGGTGTGCGTTCGAATCCCGGTGAGGCATGGGTGTTGTGTTTGTCTTACGGCGCTGGCTCTCTTCCTTCCCTGGAACCAGTGGCCCTAAATTCGGGACGGTAGACTGCTTATAGCCCACTGAGTTGCTCACGGTGGTCGTTAAACCTTTAATAAAAACAACAACAACAAAAGTCCATGCTCAAGTCTCAGCTGCGGCATGGGCGGTGTGGGTTTGTTCTACGGTTTCGGCTCAGTTTCTTTCCCGGAACCAGCGGCCTTGAATTAACGACGGGCGACTCCTTATAACCTCAGATGCTCGTGGAGGTGGTTAAACCCAAAAAGCGAGAGCGAGAGAGAGAATTCTCGCAAGTCGCTCAATCTTTCGCAGTTCGAAGGTTTGTGCCATGGAAAATTTTCACGCTAGCGTTCAAGACGAAATTCGGACTTTTCAGCAAATCATGGGAATACGAATCAAAAACGGCGAATGAATATGTGAATTCACTTTATAGTTACATATTTTAACGAGTTAACGCACGTCGGCAAGGAAATATGCTATCACATCAAAGCATTCGAAATTGAACTTTGCTGGAGACACAGCTGAGGGAATACAGAGTAATGCCACATTTCTACCTCTAGAAAACTGTCACGGATGTGACCACCAAATACATGTAATCAAAATTTGATCTTTCAAAACAAGAAAAGTTCCACTTCGTTCTCTTTCTGTACATTAATGAGGTATGTGAGAACTTCAAAGTGCCGTTTTGACCTGCAATATGATTTAAATGTGGCTGACATTTAGCTTGATACAGTCTTAAAAGAAAATCATTTCGAAATTTGCAATCATGCCCTTTTCATGAGTTCATTTTTTGGCAGCACGTATTTTCGCTAGTTAGTCTTGTCCATGATGAAAAATATCAAGTGCTGAAAAAGAATCTGACAGTTACATCACAAAAGTTCATTAAGAGTAGTTACACTTTTAGTTAATTCTGATCTAGAATATCTTTTAAGCAAAATGCAGAGTCAAATTCGACCCAGTGAAAATATGCATCTCTTTGTAACACTTATCCCATTCTACAAAACAGGTATTAATGTAACACTTATCCCATTCTACAAACAGGTATTTACATTAATGAGGTATGTGTTAATGTTAATGATTTTTTTTATTGAAGATTCAACGACCGCCGTGAGCAACTGGATGGGCTATAAGCAGTCGTCCGTCCCTAATTTAAAGTCACTGGTTCCAAGCAAGGGAGACAGCGAGTGCCGTAAAACAAACCCAACATCCATGCCTCACCAATATTCAAACCCGGACTCTTTACAAACGAATGGTCATAAGCCATCGCTTAGACCACTGCGCCAACGGGGTGGCAATTTTAATAATGATTTATGAATCTATTTCAACAAGCGAATATCTTACGTGCAACAATTTTATATAACAATAGCCTTAGTGTTATTGAAAAGTTGTACTGGATTTCCATACATAATTAATAAACGAAAAAGGGCTATGATAATTCATGATGAACGACAAAAAATATATATTTTGTAAAATGAATAAAGCTATGACAATTCATGATGAACGACAAAAAATATCTGTTTTGTAAAATGAATAGCAAGTAACAGTGGACTGTGTTGTTCCTCATACTACCTCTAGCGTTAAAAATGTTACCCATTATCGGCCAACAATAACAAAAAAAAGGGGGGAGAGGCTGAAATTCTAAGTCATGCTTTTCAATTACGCAGTAACGTGTACATGTTAAATGTGCTATAGATCGAAAAACCGCCGAATAAATTTTATAAAGGTTTATACGTAAGTTGCGCTTCATTCTACGAGGTGTGATAAAAAAGTATCCAGACTGGTTGCATAAGCTCGGAATCGTGCGACACAGGAAAAAGCGGTTTGGCACAGGTTGACCTTAAAACCTACTACGCATGTGCTGTGAGTCCCGACGTCTCCACTGCTTCTCCGGTTTTTTTTGTTTTGCTTTTTTACAGTAGTGCTTTGTTTTTACGTGTGTGAAGCTGTACGTCGCATTTGTCATGTCGGAAAAAATTAATCAGCGAATTTGCATCAGATTTTGTCAAAAACTTGCAAAGGCACATACTTAAAAAGTTACAGAAAGACTATGGGGAGGATTGTTTGAGTCGGACACAAGTTTATGAGTGGTATAAACATTTTAAAGATGGTCGTGAATGTGTTGAGAGTGATGAAAGATCTGGAAGGCCAGCAACCAGCAAAAATGAAAACAATGTCGAACTTGTGCTCACAGCTGTACGGGAAAATCGCAGAATCACTCTTCGTGAGTTATCTGAAGAACCTCAACATTAGTATCGGTTCAGTTCAGTCGATTCTTACAGACGATTTGGGTACGAGACGCATCTCAGCCAAATTTGTACCAAAACTGCTTTCAGCTGAGATAAAACAGGCGTGTATTTCAGCCGCCAGTGACCTGCTTGAGTGCGTCGAAAGCGACTAAAACATTTTAAAAACTATCATAAATAGTGATGAATCGTAGGTTTAGGGGTATGACCCTGAAACTATAAAGCTTAGTCTTCACAGTGGAAGATGCCAAACTCTCCCAAACCCAAAAAAGAACGACAGAGCCACAGCAATGTCAAGACGATGCTGAGTGTTTTTTCAATCATGAGGAATTTGTGTATCCTGAAGTCGCTCCACCAGGCCAGACAATAAACAAGGAGTATTATTGTTAAAATTTGCGCTGTTTGTGAGGGATGCAGTTCGTCGCAAAAGGCTGGCACTGCATGAGAGTGGCAACTCCACCATGACAACGCGCCTGCCCATGCATCACAACGTGTGCAGCAGTTTTTTGCTAAGCACCACACCTCACAGAGGTCCGACATTCACCATATTCCCCAGACCTCGCTCCCTGCGACTTTTTCTTCCCAAAAATCAAATACCACTTGAAAGGCGGAAAAAATCAAGATATTTAAGAGATACAACGGAATGCGACAAAGCAGCTGTTCGCTATTTTAGAAAATGGCTTCAAAAATGCTTCGAGCAGTGGAAACAGCGCTGGGCTAAGTGTGTGCCTTCGGAAGATGACTACTTCGAAGGTGATTAAGTTTCAAATCTGTAAGTCTTGTACTTTTTTTCTAATAAATCCAGTCTGGATATTTTCGTTTCGGTGCGATTTAGGATGTATGTGGTACTGACTTTCCAACTAAATCCTCGTAACCTGAAAATTTGTGGAGTTGCAGATGAAATTATACACACTAGTTATATACAAAGGCCGTTCCATAAAAAAATAAATGAGAGTAATTTTTTTTGAGTTGGCAACAGTGCGAAGGGGAAAAATAACCACGCAAACGACTAACTGAATTAAGGAAGTATGTGTTGCAACAGTTATTGGACGTGACAGACGATTATGGTTTTGTTATTTCGCAGTTGTTTAAGGTACGTCTGCATTTCGCCTTACAGCTATGGAGGCGAGTGATTCAGAGTTAAGAAGTGAAATGCGTTGTGCGATAAAATTTTGCTATCGTTTGGGTAAAACGGTTCCAGAAGCAGTTGATTTAATGAAAAAAGCTTACAAAGAAAAATGTTTGGGTGAGTCAACGATATTTAGATGGCCCCATGATATAAAAAAAGGGCGTTTGTCGGGAGAACTCGATCCTAGGCCTGGTCGATCTGAACGGGTTGTTACGGAGTGTATTGTTACACTGTTTGGGCAATCCTGCAAGAAGATCGATGAATGACGTGTGAAGCCATAGCGGCGTCAACTAATATTCCAAAAACGTCGGCATTCTGCATTCTACGCGACAAATTACTGCTGCATCGTGTGTGTTCTAGATGGGCACCTCATCACCTGACGAGAGAACAATTGAAGGGTTCGGGCGTAAACCATGGTAACCAACATTATAAAAAAAAAATGAGTTGCGTACGAAAAACAACTGCGGTGGTAATCTCAGCATTTTAGAGTATTTATTATACATTTATGTCAACATATGGCGCCAGAATACAACTTTCAATTTATGGTAAATGCAAAAGTTTTCACGTACAGTATGGTAAGTGTAAGAAAATGGCGGCAAGGAAGGCAGGACGAGTAAATTAAGTTTATGTGATAACTGGGAAGATTGTGAACTTCCAAGTGACATCGATGATTCGGATAACGATCCTGACTACCTCCGAGACATCAACCGGCCTTTAAATTCTGGAAAAGACAGCAAAAATGAGGCGAGTTAAAAATCCATATGCAAAGCTTTTTGAATAATGTAAACCATGGTAACTGATGTACATACCATAGTTGACGTGTTTTTCATCAGCTTTTACAATAATTTTTTTAAGTACCTTGTAAAAATTGTTTTAAAGCCTTAAGAAATAAAACATGAAAGTGTTTTGTCGGACACACAATGCTACCATCCGATAGAGATTTTGCTTTGGTGGAAAAACACGTCCAGGCATACTGCCAATATATTTTTCTCCAAGTGATTAGCTATATGTCCTCGAAATTACTCAGAAAAGAAGCCTTTCATAGCTTATTTTGACTTACTTTTTGTTTACATGTTACTAAATATATTCTAAATGTTTCACTATGTTTGTTTCTGTAGATACCATTGTTTTCTTGAAATGGCAGATTTATTTTAAGTTATGTGTTTCTCTTTTGTGAAAAAGTCTTAGAGGAAATATTTTTATTTTTATTTTATTTAGGATCCTGATAATATGCTAAATTCAGCAGTAGGAAGCGACAGAACTTTGGAGAAGTTTGGTCGGAAGAGGACGAGAGGTGCGAGTGCTCAAAGACAAAACCAATTAGATCAGAATCATGGAAGAGCGTACAAGACTAGAAGAGGTGCTGGCAAAGATGTTAAAAAGAAGGTTATGGGAAATAGTTGTGCTTGTAAAATGCAGTGCCACAAAATAATAACCAAAGAGGACAGAAATTTAATATTCCAACATTTTTGGAAACTTAGCAGCTACGATTTACAAAATGCCTATCTTCATGGCTGTATAAGCATTAAACCAGTGAAAAGATTAACGAAAAAGACAAATTTCCCGTCGCGCCATTGTAGCTCAATGGTTTACCAGGTAACCACCTCATCTGGCGAGACACAGAAGATATGCAAAGTTGCTTTTTTAAATATACACGGGCTCCAAAATAGCAGAGGACGTGTGGAAAGAACTGCCAGCTTGAAAAGCAAAGGATGTGTTACTCCTCCAGTCGATAAAAGGGGAACTCATAAAAATCACGTAAGAAAATTTACAGAAGATTTGAAAATGTTAAAAAATTCATAGAAAAATTACCAAAATATGAGAGCCACTACTCAAGAAATACAAAGCCACATAAGCATTTCATGACAATGGATTACACAGTTGAATTTGCTACATAAAATACAAAGAAGAGTGTATCAAAAATAACTAACTATATATGACAAATTACGAAGAATATTTACCGAGGACTTTAATATAAGATTTACACCCCCGAAAACTGATACATTCAGTGTTTGAGACAACCTTCACGTATGCATATCAGATGCGTGAAATCGCAACTGTGAAGAGCTCCTTCAGTCGCTTTTACAGGAAAAGAAGTTGCATCATCTTAAAGCAAAGGCTAGAAATGATGCAATAGGCATTGCTGCAGAAGAATCACAAAGACAAAAATGTTTATGTAATAACATTTGACCTTAAACAAGTCCTCCCCACACCTAAAATGTCTACTGGACTAAATTCTATAAAAAGAAACTATTTTGCTTTAATTTCGGCATACATTGCTGCTCAGATAACCAAGGTTATTTCTACATGTTACATGTGGGATGAAAATACTGTATGTAGGTAGAGGAGCTGATGAGATTGAAAGTTGTCGTTTAAAACACTTTGAACTTCATGATATTAAAGGGGGAAAACTAATAGCCTTCTGTGAAAACTGCTCTGGTCAGAATAAGAATTGAACCATTATTGGAGTTTGGCTCCGATTATTAGCTCTTAAAAGATTTAAAAAGGTGGTAAAATGTTTTCCTCAGGTCGGACACACAATGCTACCATCCGATAGAGATTTTGCTTTGGTGCAAAAACACGTCCGGGCATACTGTCAATATACTTTTTCTCCAAGTGATTGGCTAGATGTCCTCAAAATTACTCAGAAAAAGAAGCCTTTCATAGTTTATCAAATTCAGAACAGCGATTTTTTCAATGTTTCTGATATGAGAAAAAAATTTCGCCAGCCATCGGCACAGTCATCTGGGGTGAGCATAAGAGATGCTATACGTATAGAGCTGAACTACGAAGATTTGAATGTATTAAACATTTCTGATACATACAGTGGACCAATGTACAGTACCACCCATAGAAAAAGGGGAAGACCATCTGCATTTGAAACAAACGTCGTTGGATGTCTGCAGAAAAAGTATGATTCTTCTTTGGAAATTGAAGCTGGAAAACTGACTGACGTGTTAAGTTGTCTCAAGTGGATCCCACCAACTCATCATCAGTATTATAAGGACTTAAAACCAAAGTAGCTTTAATGCCAGCAATATGATGCCGATTGTTTAAAAACATTGACCATCTCTATAGCCACGGAAAATGTTCAAATTTTGATTTCATTAAAATATTCATTATTCAAAACAAATCTGAGTAAACTTTATTTAAAGTTTCATATTTTTTTCATTTTAAGTGTTTTTTTGATGTAACTAACCTTTACCTAGGTTTGTATTTCAAGTAAATTATGGTAAATACAGGAGAAAAGAAAAACAGCTTTGGATTTACCTTCTTCTTTATTCCAGGTAAAGTATGGTAAGTGCACATCTTTTTGAAGTAACATTTTTTAAAATATTTGTTTTATAGCAATAAAATTATTTAAAGGTCATAATCAGTGTGGCATAATTCTCAAATAATGGTAGAATATATTTAACTTAAAATTTTTAGTTAAATCATATATACATTAATTTATATTTTTTTAATAATTGCAATCTACATATCTCAAAACGACAGAAGTGTTGGTTACCATGGTTTACACCTGAGTCCTTTAATTGTTAGCCAGAGTTCAGGTGTGTCATGAGCGGAAACAAATGATAGCAAAGAATCCAAACTTTCTAAACACAGTAATAACTGCCAATGAAGCATGGGTCCATTATTTCGACTCCCTCACGAAGCGCGCAACGAGTGTCTGGAAACACACAGGCTCGCCTGCTTCGAAAAAAGTCCGCCAAACCAAATCAGCTTGGAAGGTGATGATAATTTTCTTTGATCATAAAGGTGTAGTCTACCAGCCTGCCATTCCTCCACAAATTACTGTCAATGCTGAGTATTGCATTTCAGTCCTGAAGCGTCTACGGCGGCACATATCGATTAATCGACCGGAACTAGTGGGCAAGAGAACCCCACACCATGATAACGGCCGCCCACATGTGGCTGCTTTTGCTCAACAGTTTCTTACGAAATGCAGTATTGAAATCATGTCACAGCCTGCATACAGCCCTAACCTCGCCCCGTGTGATTTCTGGTTGTTTCCAACAATGAAGGAGAAGTTCCGTGGCGCAATATCCAACACAGATGCTGACGTTATTCAAGCTGTACAGGGGTCGCTAAAGCAGCTTCTACAAAATACCTTCGCCACATGCTTTGAAAAGTGGACTGAACGATGGGACCGTTGCATATCATCGGAGGGAAGACACTTTGAAAAAGAATAACATATATTTTGCTGTACTTATATTTTTTCATTTTTGTGTGATTTCACTTTCAGTTTTTATGGAACGGCCGTTGCATATGGCGTAATGCTACATATCTCCAGAATTTAGTCCATGTTGTTTTTAGCGTTTGTTCTCTTAATGAGCAAACACTGTAGGCTTTAACGGTCAGGGGGGGTGGGGGTGGGGGACAGTCGAAACCGATGAACGGCCGAAAGCTATCCTGATCTGCTTTCCTCGAACGAAAAACCAAAGCGTGGGAGAAAAGTGATTACCGGGCGCCTGAGTTTCACTGATATACGCCCATTTACATTCTGTTGGCGCTGCTGTAGAAAACTCTTTTACGTTCCTTCTTTTTTCCTCGTATATATGTACGGCATTCCACATTTAATCTTATCAGCATGGACTCAGCCATGCTATGCCGGAGCAGGAAGTGCAAGCGATCGTGCGAATGCTTTTGTTTGTTTCTCTCTTAAGTTCGCACAGCATAACGACGAAATCGATAAAATAAATACTCTTCCTTAAAACACATACATACCAACCACTACGTTCAACAGAGCCTCGCACCATTTTTTTTTCCCGCTTCAGTCTCCAGGGCAAACTTTTAACTTTTCTATTTTGCCACCAAAAAACAGAATAAAGAGAGAAGACAAAAATTTAGGTGTAAAATTAGCATAAAAAAAAAAAGGAACTCGCTGGAGCTCAGACAAAAAGTCTGAAATACCACTGCATATCATGTAAGTTTTATATGAACGCAAAAAAACGCGTTTGCTCCGACACTTTGATTTTTGAAGTGAGATTTTTTTAAAACTAAAACGGTAAAAGACCAATATAAGGAGTAGCAGTGATGTGACTGGAAGACATTCTGCTCTGTATAGGTCAAAATAATAAGACCAATGCGTTAGTCATGGCCACTGCTCCACCGATTATTCACGAATATTATCATCGCTCGCGCTTTCTCAATTTTGACAGTGCTGCGACGGTGGCAGTAAATAAGGCATTTTCACTCCGATTTTAAAGGAAAATTGAAACTTTCTACCTTACCTGGTAGATACACTAATCTCATAACAACGTTTTCTGAGTTGTACATTTAGAACCACTTGGGCTGCCAATTTGACTGCTCTAGAGATAAAGTAACTTTCACTCAAAATATTGCTCCCAGGATACGTTTATAAACCAAGTTTGTAGTAATTCCAATCTAAATTTTAAAGAAACAACAGCAAGAAATTCATTTCTAAACTTATTTGCGTAAATAAAAATGACGTCGCGTTATTGGTGTACGAATTAGAAAATCCGATACCAATTTGTTTCACGTATCAAAAAATATACTAGTGCTGTCAGGGGCGTAGCAATAGGGGGTGTCACACACCCCAAATTCGGTATTTTGATTTCTATTCGGTACATCAGCTCTGACAAAAATTACCAAACTTTGTAGAAAAAAAATCTTTATTAACATCTACGCAAAATATTTTAAATTCTGGTTTATAAAAAGAGTGAACCATTATTTCTCTGCTGCTTAACCACAGACACAGCTGAGGAGGATGAAAGTTGTTTCTATAACCAAACCAACTCCACGCATTTTCCTTTCGAGAGTTTGTTACTAATGTCAGCATGGCCAGGGTCTCAAAGAGGGACGGAGACAAAATAAAAACACATGGTTTACTGGAGTCGCTGGCTGTCAACCTCTACGTAAAAAGATAAGTCGGACCTGGTGACCGCCCTAATGGTAGCCGTCTGTAGCGTTCAAACAAAGGAGAATGATTCATGTTGTCCTCTCTTCCTCATGTGACCAATGAATGGAAACAAATGAGATAGAATAGCGGCGATTTTGTCTTATGAGTTGATAGTTGGTTTGTTGCCGAGGAACTACTTCGTATTTCGGGCCACATTGTTTTGGCGGCTTAACTAATTACAAATATCAGGCGTAATTTACTTTTATTTTTTTTATTTAATCAAAATTGTTTTTTCTTTGCTCCCTTTCCTGTCTCATACCCCCATTTTTCCATTGAAACATAAAGCCCAGGCGGTCAAGGCGGTTTATGTTGTTGTTGTTGGTTTAACGATCACCGTGAGCAACTCAAGGCGGTCTATGGCGTTTACCTCGGACACCCGTGGGAATAACCAAGGAATTTCTCTTCTCTTCACTCTCATGGGAAGCATGGTATTCACGAAATTTATGAAATGTCCGTCCCCAGTACTAGCGTTGCTAGTGGACAAACCGCCCGGTATCTCAGAAATGCACATTGCAAAGTCCGAATCCGGGTCAGATGAATAGTCAAGTTTACGTTTTACGACCAACTCTTCTTCAGCAAAAGTCGTAAAATACACTGCGGTGTAACAAGAAAGTCGCAACTCTGTCATAGGAAAGTCACCGTAATCTCTCGCTGTTCACCAGGCCTAAGAAAATATGTCCCATTTAAGTACGGAAACCATCACCTGCCCATAACGCCAGCTGTTAATAGCGGGTAGCTGAGTGGCTCAGGGGCCAACCAATGATCACTAGGGTCAAGCACTGGTCAACTGAGCTGACCAATCCAGACCCCAGGCAGAAAATCCCTGGAGAGTCGAGGGCATGTCCTACCACGTGGGAAATTAAAGGGACTCATATATATACACAGAAATAACGTAACCCAGGGATATAAAAATATTAGTCTTACAATGTAGTCATACCCAGCCATAGATGTAGGGATATACAGAGTCGAGAGTCGATGGTAGGCAGTTCAAGCCAATGGAGCAAAGTTCGTAGTTAGTAAGTAGTACCAGGAGAGATCTATCTTGCCCACCAAGGGACCCCAAAGATTGTAAGCCCACCAGAAGTAAGGTGAGATTATGTTTTTCTCCCAAATTTCAGTTCCAATGTTATATGTATATATACACATGCACGGTCGCTATGCATCCTCTTAGCTAGATTGAGGAATTTATTTCAAATTTAAGCTCAGGGGTGTACAGGCATATGCAACGATGGACCAGTCAACATGGATAATTTTATCCTTTTAATTTAACATAACTTTATTTGGCCTCCACCTAAAGGCTGTAATTGCTTGGTTCAACATACTTTTCTTTATAACAAACGTGTTAATTACTTAATCTGGTGTAGTAAACTTTTATAGGCTGTGTATATTTTTCTAAATCATAATTTGCGGCATATGGGTTTGCTACGAATACCTCGTAACGAACCTATATGAAACACAACGCGACGTTCGTAAACTTTGAGATTGGGCCCCTTAAATTTATGGGCACACAACCTCACTGTTTATCCATGTAGACGATGAAATAAGTATTCCGCGACCACCGCACCACCGAGGGCGTGGTAATATACGTTAACTACGCAGAAAAGGTGTAAAACGGAACCAAAAAGATATCAAAAGACATAACAGGCACAAAGTTGAATGTCTGCAATGTACAAAGCAATTTGATATGAATTACAAGAAAAAGCATGAAGATCTTTGCCACGATAAGCAACCAGTGAAAGTGAAATGTGTTGGATCTCCTGCAAACCCTTTCGAAACAGCCGCAAAAAGGAAAAAAAAAAAACAGCATGAAGAGAGCATTTAAAAAAAAACAACATTTATATCCGTGGATATACCTTCGGAAAAAGGAGATACTGTAATTTTCAGTCAAACCAACATGGAAGTTTCTGACTGTGACATAAAATCAAATGTGATGAATGAGAATGTAGCGGAAGATGCCGGTATCAACAATAAAGAACCAGAAAATGAGCCACCGTTTTCGAGCTCTGCTGTAGACTGGGCAAATTTGGTCTGTTTCAAATTTTTCTAAATTTTATGATGGCTGTAAGGAAATAATTGCAAAATGTCAAGACAGGGAAATAATTAACCCTGATTTAATTTTAGTTGAAATTTTGGAGGTTACAGAAATTATTCATAAGCAGTGTGGAAAAATATTAACTTCTTGTACAGATGCACTATCAAATCAATCAAAAAACGCAGAAACAGTTGATAGTTTAAACAACTACAGGAAAGTCGAACGTGATCCTGGTATGAGAAAACAAATTAAAACAGATGCCGAGAGAAAATATTTCATTTTTATTGGACCTCATCAACCTAACTTAGCTATTTTTCCTTCAAAACCTTCTATTCCTGCTGCCAAGCAGAGCCGTTTTTCTCCTTCATCGTATAAACAATTACAGCATTGTTAAAGATGCTGCTTATTACTTTATTTGTTTTCTTTTCCCAGAAAGCCAGACAGGGAGAAATCCGATTCTACTTGAAATGAAACGGGTGTAAGGCAATGGCACACAACGAAGAGTGTCGGTAAAAATAAATTTTGAAAATTATCCCACCATTTCTCTTCTAAAGCTCACAAAGCTGCGCTACTTGGTTTTTGCCATTATTCGCAAATAGATAAACACGTCGATATTTTTAATAAAATTAATTTATGATAATCAAATATTCTAAAATTTAAAACTGACTGCATGCCCCACATTAAATTAAGTCGATCTGATTTAATTGGAAGAATTCGGTAATTTTCATCTATACCCCCCCCCTTCTCTTCAATATAAACACTTTAGCTACGCCCATGAGTGCTGTATCAAACTATACTAAATTTAGTACACTACTATTTGCATATCTGAGCGACTTTGATCGTAATTGCCATGTCGGCGCAAGACAGATGGGTCATTCTATCGCCCAAGTGGTAAGTAAGAACACTAGGGTTCCCGACGGCAACCGTACCAAGGGTGTACCATCGACGGACGTACCAGTGCCCAGCGGTGGCCGACCATATGCCATTGATAACCGAGATCGACGTAGACTATGCAGGCTTGTACAGCCCAACCTGATGCCCGATCTTGGTATCGGCGGCGCCGCAAATTAAATCCAGGTTAAATGTCGGAAGCCTAAGCAGCGTCAGCGAGTGAACAGTGCGGCATGCTGCATACTCTGGGCTACGAGAGCTGACGCCCTACTCGTGTGTCACTATTGACTGCTTGTCATCGGACATTACGTCTCACCTGGTACCGTAAACACCGAAACTAGACTTCTGCAGCGTGGCGCCGCGTCGTGTGGACAGATGAATATCGTTTTCAGCTGTACTGAGCTGACGGGAGGGACGGGTGTGGCGTCGAGAGCATGAGGCAAACGCCCCGTCGTGCCAAGTCGGCTCCGTTGAAAGCGGCTCTGCGATGGTTTGGGGAGTCTTCTCATGGGAAAATTTAGGTCCCTTAGTGTGTCTGGAGAGGTCCTTAACCGCTGCCCGTTACGAGCATGTGCTGGCTGATCACCTATACGCTTTCATGTCCTTCGTGCATCCTACGGCCGATGGTTTGATGTGCCGCCCCACCGGGCCATAGCCACCCAGGCATGGCTCGAAGAACACTCATCTGAGTTTGGAACCATCTAATGGCCTCACAAGGTACCCGGTTTTAAACAATGTGGAAGCTTTCTGGATGCCGTGGAGTGGCACATCAGATCCATGTATCCTTGACCGACGTCTCGGGTGGAGTCGTGGACAATTCGGAAACACGCATGGCTGGCATTACCTCTGGAAGCCTTCCGGCATCTGGTAGAGTCTATGCCTCGGCATGTACAGGCTGTTATTATTCGCTCTATAGGAGGACCAACACCCTATTAGGTACGGATCTCTAATGTTTTGCCCATTGGGAAGTATTTATTAACTTCGTACTTGGTGTCCAATCAACAGTACAGACTCGAAAAATAAACCACAAAGCAATATGTATGTACAACAATAGAAAGTTATATTTCCCACAGCCCAACAAAATTATTATGATATAACTGAAAACCGAGATCATTCTGTCACCTACCCATGTTATGAAGTGACGCTTATGAGAGCTGTTCTTACACTTAATATTTCTTGATCAAAATTACATCTGGGATGCAAGTTTACCTTGATTATATTAAATTATTTAATTTCTCAGATTTATCTCATTTTAAAGGACCTATTCTCAATTGAAAATCATTTGAAGTAGAATAAATAATTTTCTAACTTTATTTTTCTTGAGTTCTACATTTATCATCGGACACAACGCTGTAAATCCTTTTCAAGAGCTGTAATATGCTCCAAGAAATTTGCATGTCTGTTTGTATATTTTTCTAAGGCTTATATAAAGGGCAACACCCCTGCATTTGGGCGCATTATTACTAAAAACTTTTCTTTAAGAATGAACTCGCGAAGCCGTGCATGCGGTAATTTCAGTCTTTGTGGACCAAACTGCCAATTTCTAAGAAGCTTAACAATTGCTATGCAGTAGAGGGTGTAATGAGCGTTCATCATGCATGGAAAAAGCAGGAATTTCTTTCTTTTTTTAAGAGTGCACGTACGAGTTTTTGCAGAAGAAAGGAACGAGCATCCGAACCGTGTTACAAATCTTGTCCCACAAATCGATGCTGTCCGTCATGCCAAACAAATGTGTGACACCGAAAAACCTGCAAACACAATTTGGGAGCTCTTGTGGTATCGTAATTCAATCTGATGAGGTCGATCGGAAGGTGGTGCTAACATGCTTTGTAAAGCAGGAAGTAGTTTTCTTTTTTACTGAAGAAGTAAGAAAAATTTGGTACCTATGGTAAAGCAAGTGTCTAAATAGTTTTGACAATTACGCTGAAAAATACGTTGTGTATTCATTCTCGTGGGAAGTCCCGGTTGCAAAATGAAGTACGTGTTCCGCGCTGAAAATCATAGAATCTTATTTATATAACTTCTGGAACATTCGTTTTAGAGTTCCCAGTATTTTTCTTTGAACAGACAAAGGAAAATAAAATTTAACGATTTTTTACTTCTAAATTATTGAAGCAATTACACATACTCCAGTATTTCAACCATTCATTCTTACGAGAAATGTCTACTATGATTTTAGTGAGGAAATACCTACGATGTTACTACGTATTCAACAGATGAATTTTGTTTTGCTGTCTGTTCAATTCCTGACCATTCTTTGCATTTTAATTTTCCTTCGGTTTTCGTAAGAAATACTCGTATTAATACATCACGACTAGCAAGTAAATGCTGTCACCACCTCCTTACCCCCGTACCCCAGGAAAATCTATACACATCGCTGAGAAAAATTTTAAAAGCCTCAGTCTACAGCAAGAACTTTTGTGAAACAAAGAACTAACGTTTAAAAGTTGTTTCGCTTCGTAGGGTTCTCGATACAGGTGTCATAACCAGAAGGACGACTTCAGAAGAATTTGGTTTAGAAATGGAAACAAAACTTTCTTAGAGCACGTTTGTAAGAAGTATCATTTTCAAGAGTAAATCACTGTTATGTGTACAGAAACGGAAGCACACATAGTTGGAGTGACAAAACAGGAACTTGAGAAAAAAAAAAACTTGTGGAGCAATACAATTAGAAGAATTGGAGGCACCGGCTGTATAAATATTCTAAATGTACAGCAGGATAAATATATTTCCAGAAGTACGGCAATACATATGGGACTTGGCCAAACTAACTCGAAAAGTTCACAAACCGACATATGCCGAATTTAAAAAGAACTAGGCAGAGACAAAGTTGTAGACAGAGATGGAAATGGGTCACGGGTCAACAATTTCTTGCGGGTCAAACGGGTCGGGTCAAGGTGTTTCTGGCCCGATTTCGACCCGGTTTTATTTGAAAAGAAAAATGCCTACTGTGGAATTTTGAGCTCGATACTGGTGCCAGCGGGACGAAAAATAATTTGTCATACCAAAATATTGCTGTCTCTTTCTTAAGGCAACAAAGATTTCCACGCCGCCCCGGTGGCACAGTGGTCTAAGGCGTTGGCCTCTGATCATTCGTCCGTAAGGGGTCCGGGTTCGAATCCCGGTCAGGCATGGATGTTGTGTTTGTCTTACGGCACTGGCTCTCTCCCTTCCCTGGAACCAGTGACCCTAAATTAGGGACGGGCGACTGCTTATAGCCCATTGAGTTGCTCACGGTGGTCGTTAAATCTCCAATCAAAAAAAAAAAAAAAAAAAAAAAAAAAAGATTTCCACCGACCGACGATGCGGCGCAGACGCTAGACTCACCGATACCGTATCATTAAACGATACTTTCTTTGCGTTTGTTTTCAGTGCGATTGCCCGGAGCAAGATAGAGGCAAACGCTTGTCACCTGCTTCTCTTGTGATTCACTCTCTCACACCCCGCGTGTCACATTGTAAGACTGAGAGTTACTTTTCACATCGCATCTTTTGCATTGGGCATTCAGAGGTTTTCGTTTGACGTGCTAACATCCCGCTCCATTGTATGCCGTGTCGGGATTAATGCCTTATTTGTTAATATGGATGAATTTAATATTATATTAAGGAGACTGAAAAAGGCGTCGAGGCCAACAAATACGTTCTTGTTGAAAACAAAAAAGGGGAAGAGTGAATGCTGGGAGTTGTTTCGCCCCATTAAGAAACCAGAATATGTTTCACAGCAACACCATTTTTTACAAGCTAGTGATGAGTTGAAAGTTTCCAAAATGTGAATGTTGATTTCATGAGTGTTCCTTCCTCCTGAGGTGCAAATGATGAAATCAACATCCACATTTTGGAAACTTTCAACTCATTAGAAGCTAGTGAAAATTGAAAACAGTTGTTTGAAGGAGATTTTTGGAAAATTAGAAAATCAAAAAGAAACTGCATTTACTCACCTAGCGGGAAAATGGCGCCTTATTTGGAATACACAATGTTCGCATCGCTCTTTATAGTGAATGGAACCAGTTATATATATATAAAAATCAACTGGATTCCTAGAATCGGTAAAACATTGGTAAGCAGAAAGAGCAATATACGCCCGCTAGGGGCAGAAAAGCATTACAAAAAATCACAAATTATATGCAAAATCCTCCTCATACGGGAAGATATCCCTAGCAAAACGATTTC
The DNA here is from genome assembly GCA_039090855.1 of Macrothele yani. NCBI lineage: Eukaryota > Metazoa > Arthropoda > Arachnida > Araneae > Macrothelidae > Macrothele > Macrothele yani. The sequence goes on along the minus strand of CM076992.1, from coordinate 95,561,621 downwards.
TTCAAATCGAGTAATTAGAAGCAAAGATATGGAAGAAAATGTAATATAACTTCACACCTACAAGCGGGAAAATTGTATGTAGAGAATGGACGTAAAATGTTATTCATATAAATGACATCCTACAAAAAAAAAAAGCATTTTTTTATCCTTTGGAGCTTCAGAATCGGAAACACTCTCGCATAGAGAAATACACGCTGACACTCCTAAGGTCAGACTGGTGCTTAATAAAAAAGTTTATAATGTGCGCAAAATAATCTTCATAGCGGCTACTATACAACGGAAAAATAATTTTTCGAATACTACTTTTAGAAGCACAGGGGTAAGAAGTAAACAGTTGAACCAGATACACCCCCTAGTGGAAAAACTTAGCGTTATTTGAAGTGGATAATGCTCGCCATTCTTACCAAAGTTAATGGCAGGCATACAGCATGAAATAATTTTTTCACTCGGATTTTTCGAAACGGCGATACGGCTGCCAACAGAAATGCATACTAACGCCCCCTAGTGTCAGAACGGTGCATTATAAAAAATTCAAAAATAATACAAGTTGTTCCGTGAGGTTCTTCATATGATATCTCTGCTTTAAAAAGTCCGATTCTAAAAATCCGAAGGAAAAAATGGTAGCTTGTGCAAAACGCATTTTTCAAATCGAACTTTTTCAAACAGAAATACCGAGAAAACCGAAATACACGTGTATGCCACTTATCGGGGAAAATGTGAATTATTATGGGTTGGACAGCATTTGGAAGAAACAATAAAATATTCAAAAGCAATTTACCATTGTCTTAAAAAATGAGTTTAATAAAAATGCATCGTTACATTCTCACTTATAGATCCGAGACATGGACCTTAAAAAGGGCATACAGAGGCTGCGAATAACTGAAAGAAGCATAGAGAGATAGATGAATGATTGATGCAACTAGGAAAGAGAGGATAAGGCACTCATGGATCAGAATAACGACAAGACTAGATGACATCGTGATCTAAGTAAAGGCCCTCAAGAGTAGCAATGGGATGGACTATGGGCACCCATATAGGGGGCAAGAGGGGGCATATGCCCTTCCCTGGAAATCGGACTATGCCCTTGCTGTTTTTGGAAGGTACTATATATTTTAGCGATCACCCTAATTATGATTGCTAATTTTTCTGTAGAACTTCTGGATACGTGTGTATGCAGTAAAAATAGGAAAAAGTTTGGGCATTTCCAGTGAGAAAACAAAAATACACAATAGAAAGTAGTAATTAAATTTATCATTGCATGGTGGAGAACAGGGTACATAGGTACAGTGTGGAAGCGTATAAAAGGCGAAGAAATGAAAGATATGTCATTCTCTGTAGCAGCTACTCACTGCTTAACAAAGAAATCTCGAAAATTTCCCCAGAAACTTGTCTTGAGGGTGTTTTTTCGTTCTTGGTGACCAATTGTGTGATCTTTAGGGTTTCGTGGCTCATGTGGCCGAAAAAACCAAAAGAACGACAAAGAAATATTTTTGTTGCCCTAACATTCTGTCAAATTTTAAATTTTTTTATTCATTTATTTTTTTATAAAGTTTTTGGGTCTCTTTTGGTTTCAACTTAAAATTGTGTGCTTGTGTTAAAAGCGGATAGATACCACGAACGCACAGCGGAAATTTGCATATGATGTCAGTATATGTTATTCATAGTTACAACTTGCTCCTAAGTACGGGAGCCCATGGGCTGGACATAATGCTAAAAGAACTAAAATATAAGATTGGATATTAAGGGGGCAGGAAAAGACCCAGAAGAAGACCACGTGGGAGATAGGTGGATGAAATTCGAAATCATGCATGAGTAACACAGAAGAGAATTTTTCAAAAAAGAGATTTGTAGTGAGACTTGGAGAGACCTTTTCCCAGAATAGATTGAAAATGGATGATGTGATCGGGGGAAAAAGAGGGGGGGGAGGCTTCATCCAGCAATGCATTGAGAATGAATGATGATGATATCGGGGAAAATACAATATACATTTACGTCCGCTAGCGGAAAAACAGTTACTCTGGAGAAGAAATATGTGCAAAAGGTTTTCCGTTGTAAATGGTATTTGACAAAATTGTGTTTTTTTTTTTTTTTTTTTTTTTTTTTTAAATTTCATATGGGCTTTCTGGGCATATGATGCAAACAAAAACATGCACTTACGCCTTGTTGGGGAATAATTTACATTAAGAAAAATTAGAAATTGTATGCAAAGTATTCATCGCCTTGAACGGTTTCCTATGAGAAAAGGAATTTTTCAAATCGGAATTTTAGAAGCAGAGATATACGAGGAAAATGCAATTTGCGCTTACGTTCTCTAGCAAAAAACGGCATTACTTGAAGAATAAAGTGAACGCAGTGCGGTCTTTGTGGTACACAGCATAGAAGAGGAGGGAGGATGAATATTGTTTCAGTAGGATTATTAGAAGCAATGATATGACATAAAATGCATTTTGAAGTCAATTGAATTTGCATTTACGCCAGCTAGCGTCCAAGCTGTGCACAGAGTTGTATAAAAAGAAAATGTATCTGCGTGCACAACCATTGAAATAGAAAACTTGCTGCAAACCCACGAAGCGGGAACCACGGTAACAATAGAATAAGATAATTTACAGAAAAATTAATAAAATAAATAATTATTCGAACATTACAGATTCTAATGAGGACAAAATATGTACATTACAATTCAATGTGCAGCAATGTGTGCGAAATGGACCTTTGTGGCAAAATATTAAAATATTGGACTATGAACCTCATAAAAAGAAGACTAATTAAAGAAAGTTTTTATATCCAGAAAAACAATTCCATTAATGAGCCTTTAAAATTTATAAAAAAACATTTTCAACAACTTAATTCAAAAATAGTGGACTTACAAAATACATAAGGAAAATATTTTCATTTAATAACTGGCAACTGCAAGAGGAACCTGCAAATAAAATTTAAATTCTTTCTCTGTAAACAAAACTTTTGATACAGTTCCTATACATCAAGAACAGGCCTTGATAAAATCTCCAGGTCAGAAAAGTCCATAAAAACAAAAGAACTTAGAAGATGTGAAAAATAATTGAAAGTTCTTCAAGTTAAAATTGAATTAAATATATTAATCTGAGTAAAGCCTTGAGTAAGTATTATAATTGTTGTAAATAACATTTTTATTTTTTTTAATCTATAAGCAAAAACTATCTGCAAAAATTTACTAATAATTTGGAAACCGTCCGCGTACGTATACGTTCTGCTACTCTGGCTGTGCATCGGATAAAGACCAATGGGGAAAGGACCATCGATCGTTCTCACAGTTCAGGCTTTCCAATTCAAAAACAAATTTTCCAATCCGATTAATAGGTGCAGAAATATTGTGTCCACAGATGGTCAGACACGGCGACAACATAAGCGCACGCACTTTTTTTTTTTCAAAACCCGTGTTAAAAATGTCTTCAGATCACTGTTTCCTACTATATACGTACTGTTCCGAGGCACTTCTACACTGACGCACACATTTCAGATTCGTTCATTCAGTTGGCATTCTGTGTATCTTACGATATTCGTTTCTTCAAATCAAGCATACTGAATGAATGTACGAGTAAAATAACAGATATTCCGTAAATATGTTCTAGTGGGAAACACAGAAAATCGATGAACTAAGGGAATAAACTAGAATTTATAAACAGATCGAACACCGGCACAGAAGACTTACTAAAACCACTTTGAAAAGGACATCATTAGATGTTAAAATGTAAAAGCAGTTGTCCTCCAGTTCGAAACATTTCATGTGTCTTCTTATTTAACTGTAACTCTGTATCACAAAACGACAGTTCGTGCCGAATTTAATGACCGAATCCACAGAATTACGTTTAAAAGCACCTGCTCAGACCTCAGGCTACGACGAACTGTTAATGCATTTGCAGCAGAAACCTACTCCAATCATTACTTACTTGCATTCAATATGCGTGACCATCACAGAGGAAAGCAATGCCATTGTTTCAAAAAAAGGGGGGGGGGGTATCGATTACGACATATACATATTCCTGAACCGCTGCCATTGTTACCTAAACCGAAGCTTAGGCAGTAACGGGTATCTCCGTCCGGTAAGTTTCTAAGATTTTACATGATGATATACAGGGTCAATTTAACCAATTTTGTTAACACTTGGTTTCACTTTGCTAGGGATTTATTAGTTTCCAACAGTAACAGCGCTGCACCAACGGGCTGCACTGTCACAAAAAAAAATAAAAAATAAATAAATAAATAAACTTAAACCCTCAAGAACTGAATTTCAAGGATTTTTCATTCGTGAATTGACAGAAATTCTCCTGTTAATATTTCTCCAGTTAATGACGGACAACTGTTTTTTTTTAAGAGATGTTAACGGAAAATTCTAAATTTTCAGGGAACCTCTTCGTGAGCCCATTCATTAACGGAAAATTCTAAATTTTCAGGGAACCTCTTCGTGAGCCCATTCATTAACGAAAAATCACTGCTCTCACTTTTCCCGGATCCATATGATGGCAACTTTCCCGTATTAAGAGCGTTTCGCAGGTATTCTTGAGATACTTCATTAACTATTAAATTTTAATCATCAGTTGGCGGACCTGGTTTTGAGGTTCTGTAGCGAGACCGGATATTGTGGACTTCATATCGTATGATATTAAGGTAACTGTGGCAACCGATATACCCTTCCCCACGCCAGCTGGTGCACCTGCCATCGTATATTGTGTTACCGTAAGAAACCGGGTACTTGAAATGTCGTACAGGTGAAAGATAGTATGATGTCGATGTCTGTGGACCGCTTAACACAAAAGCTACTGTAGTAGATACCAATAGTAAATTTTATATTTAGGCATTTTGCGAAATAATACTATAAAGTAGTACATTTCATCTCTCTGTAAGCGTAATTGAGAGTCAATGTCAGTATTAAAAATGTCGAGTTCAAGAACGTTCTGTTGATTTTTAAAAAATCATGCTGAAAAAAAATGTGATTTGTGAAAAGTCATCCTATCGAAAAACAAAACAAAATTATTATAAACCTATTCCGAAAAAAAAACAAGCTCCTACAGAAAATAAAATGACTAACTCGCATTCATAGCGAAACACATTTCGTCATTGAACAAATCCAGTTCTCCTCCTTCCTATTTTAAAAGTGAGATGGTGCCAAGTGTCTTGGCGGCTCAGTCAGTAGCACTCCTTGTGAGCATTCAAGCTATCGCAGGCTAGATCCCACCGCGGGCGAGGATTCCTTCACTTCATAAGTGAGGAAAGATTCCTGAAATACGTCCAACTTAAAAAGTAGAAAAAGTTTCTTGTGTAAAGAGACTGAAAAAGTCAAAATCGAAGTTTTTGGAAACTCGGGAAATGTCTATATAAAATATACTGACATTTCCTAAAAACATCGAATTACTGTCAACTCAAAGTCTGTCAATATATACACACAGTGGACAAAATATTAGAGATAGGGGTGATGGGCAGTTGACATGGGCATCCCCCATGAAGAGTGGAACAAACCCAAATCAAACGCAGACGATAAATAGGCGGACAGCAGAGCTTCCCAACGGTGTATCGCAGTAGACGAACATGGGTAAATGTGGTGGTCTGAGCGACTTCGATCGTAAATGACTTGTAAGCGCAAGACAGATGGGTCATTTTATCGCCCAAGTGGTAAGAACCCTAGGATTCCCGAGGGCAACCGCATCAAAGGTGTACCGCGAGTATACCATCGACGGACGTACCAACGCCCAGAGAGCACGCGGTGGCTCACCACAAGCCATTGATGACCGGGGTCGACATAGACTATCCAGGTTCGTACAGACAGACAGCTTGGCAACGGCGGTGGAAATCACATTCAGGTTAAATGTCAGAGGCCCAAGCAGTGTCAACGAGCAAACAGTACAGCATACGCTGCGTAACCTGGGCTACGGGAACCGATGCCCTACTCGCGTGTCACTTTTAACTTCTTGTCATCGAACATTATACCTCCCCTTCATCAAAACTGGACCTCTGCATAGTGGCGCCGTGTCGTGTGGTCATATGAATCCCGTTTTCAGCGGTACCGAGCCGTACGAGCAGACGGGAGGGTGCGGGTGTGGCGTTGATAGCATGAGGCCATGGGCACCGTTGTGCCAGGTCGGCTCTGTTCAAGGCGCAGGTGTGGCTCTGTAATGGTTTACGAAGCCTTCTCATGGGACGCATTATGTCCCTCAGTGTGTCTGGAGATGTCCTTAACCGCTACCAGCATATGCTGGTTGATCACCCACACGCTTTCATGCCCTTCGCGCATCCTGCGGCCGATGGTCTTGTCTAGCAGGATAATGCGCCGCAGCCACCCAGGCATGGCTCTAAGAACGCTCATCTGAGTTTGGAACCATCCAGTAGTCCCACGGTCGTCGGATTTAAGCTCTTTGGATGCAGTGGAGTGGAACATCAGATGCTGGACATCCTGGACCGACGTGTCGGGTGGAGTTGTAGACAATGCTGCAAAAAACATGGCTGACATTACCTTCGGAAACCCTCCGGCACCTGGTGGAGTTTATGCCTCTGCGTGTACAGGCTGTTATTCGAATTGGAGGGGGGCCAACACGCTATTAGGTAGGTATCTCTAACACTTTGTCCATTGAGTGTATACATATTTTTGTCTCGTGGTTTAACGACCACCGTGAGCAATTCTAAAGGCTATAAGAAGTGGCCCATCCCAAATTTTACAGCCACTGGTTCCAGGGAAGGCACCAGTGCCTCAAAAAATGGATCACCCACGCCTCAACCGGTACTCAAACCCGAGCCCGGCTCGGACGAACAGTTAGGAGCCATCGCCTCAAACCACTATTCAGAGCATCTCGTTTTCATAGACGAGAAAAGTACGCTAAAGCATCCTCTTAAATGATCATTAATTCCCGGTGAAATGAAAACACTGTCTCCCAGACTACCATACGCACATAAAAAACACAGTATCCAAAAGATGTTTGGACCGGCAGAACATTTTATGCAAATAGACTGACAAGCCATCCTTCGCGGTCATATCGTTACGGCTACATATTCAAATGAATACTAGCTGTATTTCGGAATGCTTTAATGAAGGTCTATCGTAAAGTGACGTGATCTAACGGACTTTTGAGCGGCGAGTGATAGTGGATGCTCAGAGGAGTGATGCGAGTATCGGCAAAATTGTAACACTTGTGGAACAGCAAGTTTAATAAGAATATATACAGGCTGGCTCACATAGCAAAAAGAAAAAAAAAAGGTAGTGAACATAGTATCTTCTTTGATAAGGAGCATTTGGATTTTAAATTTTCAAATTGTGTAATTTTGCTTATTCAATTGGGCGGTGGAAAAATTTCGTACAGTGAAAAAGCGCAACACTTAGTCAAATTACCGATTATTTGAATCAGGAACAATGACTAATGGCACCCCAGCGCATGATGCACGCCAGACAATGCAAAGTCTGTGTCTCCATAACAGCAGACCTGTCTGTACACTGTAAACCGTGTTCAGATAAAACTAGAATAAAACGTGTTCAGCGGGACCAAGTGCATCAGCAAGTGGACCCAAAGTGATTCGAAAAGGGCTGATTTGTCTAATGAATCACGATTTTTTTAGAATTAGGAGACGAGAGCATGGGTCCATCTTTCGTGGCCACGAATATTTAGACTTCCGACAGCAGTGTCATGGTGTTGGTCATGTCTTTATAGGAAACTTTGGGCTCCTTGATTCGAGTAGACACCACGCCCGAGTTTCCAATCGTATTTAAATAACGTTGTTCATCAAGTTCATCGAACCAACCTCCGGGAAAACAAATACTTCCAGAAGGACAATGTCCGAATTATCTAAGAATACTTTCAGGAACAAGGATACTTTCTTATTTCATTGGCCATCTCAGCCCCCAGATCTCAATTCTATGGTACATTTCTGGAATCAAGTGGAACCGCACGTCAGACATCTGGATCCACTTATATGAAATATGCGTGAGCTGGAAGACGCTACTTGACATTCGTGGGTCAATATTTCACCGGAGCTTTGACAAAAACTTATTCGAATCCATACCGTGGCGAATTGCTGCTATTTAGAAGACTAAGGGAGGTCCATTACATTATCATGCAAACTATTCTCAAAAATTTGCCACTCAGAGTACACACACACACATTTTTTTTTATTGAAAGCTTAGTAATGCAATCAATATTTCATTTGGTTTCGCATGAAACTACTTCTAAAGTCTGTGGTGCTCTTCTCACTGTCATATACTATTTACTTCCGCCCCACTGACCTTTTTTTTTATTTTTTTATTTTTTTAAATAATTTGCTGTTGTTGTTCCTTCTTTTTTCATCCATCATCACAAAAAATAGATGAATTAGATCAGAGAGATATGAATGAAAATTTCACTTTGAAAATTCCGTAAAAGTTTTATACAGGGAAAATTTTAAGGTAAGATGCAATGAGATGGCTCTTTTTTTTAAGCGACGTAAATGCTGCTCTATTTTCAGCTTTGCGAAGTCACAGCAAACATTTTCAAGACAATTTTTCACATATTAGTCAGTATTCAAACGGAAAACTCGCGCCGATAACTGTATCAAGCTTCGTACCAGACTCTTCTCCCTGCCTAGGACGAGCACAATTAATCATTTCTGCCAATCTTCAATGCTCCGATCTCTTTGGGAGAGGCAACTTCTAAAAAAAAACTGAGTTTGCATTTTAATTTTTTCCCTTCAAGAAAAAGAACGAAGTTTATGAGGGGGGGGGGGATTAACATGAAAATTTAAGTCTGCCGTTGGAATTTTTTAGACGCGTCGGGCGAGCGGCTAAGCCTGGCCTATACTCATGACGTAGGCACTGCGTTAGGTAAAGGAGTACGCAGAAAAATATTCACGTACGCTAAAATCCGCGGCTGTAAAAGTCTTTCTTCAACACAGATCTTCGGAGTCTGATCTTTTCCTTTTCAGTGCACTGTAAAAGATAAGTGGTGAGAATTCACGGAAAATTCCTGAAAATAACGTGCAGCAAAGTTGCCGGTAGGTGTCCGTCTTTTAATGAAATTTCCGTTTTTTACCCTTTCCAACCGTAGGTTGAAGAAGCATATATGCTCCAGCTCGGTCGATCTGTCCGTCCGTCCGCGCGATAACTCGCGTAAAAATGGTTCGATTTCGATGAAATTTTTGTATGTGGTAGGACACAACCTGGGGACGAACCCTATTGAAAATGGGCGAAATTGGGTCAAAGGTCAGGACATAGGAGCGGGATCCATTTAATCGCCCTTATGCGTCATAACTTACGTAAACATGCTTCGATTCCAACAAAACTTTATCATGTTGTTCCGGAGGTATACTAAACAAATTCTGTTTAATCTCATCGAAATGGGGTCAAACGTCAGGCCACAGGGGCGAGATTTATTCCACAGCCATTATCCTCATAACTTGAGTAATGATTTTTGGGTATGTTGGAAAGCGTATCATAATCAATGCATTGCATGATTTTACTAACTTGTTAAAAGTTCCCGTTTCTTTTAACTTCCGTATTTTGACAGATTTTCCGTAGTCAGTAGTTTCGTTTATTTCGGAAAAGTCTGTTTCTGGGTTTTCTATATTTACACAGAAATTTCACAAATTCTTCGATTTTGACATTTTCAGATCCTTTTCGTTTTCCCTTGGTAGGGATGAAACCAGCATCGACCGGCTTCGCTTTAACTGCCGAAGTGCGTACAACCGTTGATCCAGGAAGACTCGAAAGCACAGTCACGTATCATACAGAACTCTTATCGTGCAATATGATGATTTTTTTTTTTATAAAAACGGCAGAATCAGTTATTTTATTTTCTGTTGGAGTTCATTATTTTTCTGAATAACTTTGTAATACTTTTTTTTTATGGGAGGACATATTAAAAATTATGTATTTTTTTCATTTTGATTTTTCAAAGCACCAGAATGCCTTGGAACTTCAGATCTTTTTGAACTGACAATGACTTCCAACTATCTTTAAGAAAGGATGCAATGTATTGCTTTATAGCATTATTTAACAAAACTCGTAAATATAAAATTTATTCTTTATAGCTGTAATATGGTTCTTGTCTTAAGGGGTCGACAGGCTGGTACATAGACATCATACAATCACCTGTGCAATAATTTGGGTACTCGGTTCCTTACGGTAACCCAATATACGGACACAAGCTGATGTATAAAGTGGGGGAGCGGGGAAGGAACATCCGGTACCACGATAACCAAAATTTCATGCAATACGTTATCCACAATATCCGATTTCGCTACAGAACTTCAAATCAGATGCTCCGACAGACGACTGAAATGCAATTTGTTAATCAAACCTCAGGTATTTCCGCGAATCGCTCCTATTACCGAAAATTTTTCGTCATATGGATACGGAAAAAGTGAGAACAGAATTTCCCCTTTAATATACAAAAGGAATTGCGGAAAGGTTTCTGAAAATGCAGAATTCCCCGTTAACACAACTTAAAAATGGCAATTTACCGTTATTATATGAAAGGAACTGCGGAAGCAATTTACCGTTAGTATATGAAAGGAATTGCGGAAAGGTTTCTGAAAATGCAGAATTTTCCTGGCGTACGAGAAATCCATGAAATTCAGGGTTTTTTCCCAATCATTTCACGGAAAAGGTTGTGTCAAAAATATGCTTTGTTATTTCACGAAAGGAATCACGGAAAATGCTCGTGAATTTCAGAAAATATTTTTTAGCGTATTACTTCTTCCAGGATTTAACACCCATAATACAATTCCTTCCTTCTTCGTTGCAAGACATCTTCGCTGTCTTAATTGAAGTAAGTTAAAAAAAGTACGATAAAGAATTCTCTTTCTGTACCAGGCTAGAAACCCACAACAATTTAGATGTTTTCACGTGCAATTTAAACAAAGCTACATTTAACCCGGCGCGGTCAAATATAACGTTTAAAATGCAATCAGCATATCCTGGTTTTTATTGCACCTTCAATGAATTATCGGGTTCCGAAACTACATTAAAATGGACTATACCATATACATTATTTATATTTGTAGCTGTAAAACTAAACATAGAATTAGCTGTACTACACACCCTGTATACCCCTTTATAAACCGTATAGGTAAAATACATATATACAATTCAAGAAAACGTGAGAAAGACCCGCACTGTAGCACTGCATAGTGAGAATGACGCAGATTTGTCGTCAACAAAGATTCAGACCACTGCTGGAGTACCAATTCCCATAAAAGAGAAGCTGTTTTGCTTCTTGTGATGCAAATCCAAAAGCAACATTTTCATGCTGTCCCCAATCTCACCGCATGCGGTATGTTTTCCCAGATATCTTGTTCATAACTTCGTACTTCCCATAGAAGTAGCATCGTACACTATATGATCAAAAGTGTCCGGGCACTTTCCAATTCACAGACTCCTTGTAACAGGAAAGGGATCAATATCAAGTTAGTCCACTCTTTACTGCTATCACAGCCTCAACTCTGCTGGAAGACTTTCCATTAGATTTTGATACGCTGCTGCGGGCATTGCCTTCCATTTTGCCACAAGATCATCAGTCAGGTCGGTCAACAATGTCAGGCAGTTCGTACTAGCTCGTAGTCGGCGTTCCAATTCGTTTCAAAGTTGTTCCATGGGGTTGAGATTGGGGGCCTGTGCAGGCCAATCGAGTTATTCCACACCCACCTCATCAAACCATTCCTCCACGGACCTCGCTTTGTGAATGGGTGCATTGTGATGTCGATAAAAAAACGTGCCTTTACCGAATTGTTTCCACAATGTTGGGAGCACAGAATTGCCTTTAATATCACTATAGGCAGCAGCGTTAAGATTCCCGGGCACTGGAATTATGGGGCCAATCCTAAACTATGACAAACATCCCCAGAGCATGATGTCTCCTCCACCAAACTTCGCAGTTGGCACAACACACTCGGCCAGGTAGACATCCTCCACACCCAAACTCGTCCGTCGGACTGACAGATGGTGATGCGCGATTCATTACTATACAAAGCGCGTTTTCACTGCACCAGAGTCCACTGACACCGAGCTTTAAAGTACTCCAAACGACGCTTGACGTTGATCTTACTGACGTTAGGCTTGTGTGCGGCTGCTCGGCCTTGAAAACTCATTTTGTACATCTCTCGATGAACCACAATCGTGCTGGCGTAACTTGCAGAGTCGTTTTGGAATTCGGTGGCTAGTGTTGCAACCGAGGACAGGAGACTTTGTCGTACCACCCTTTTCAGAACTCGGCGACCCAGCTCTGTAATTTTACGTGGCCAAACAGATCGCGATTGCGCTGTTATTGCTCCTAGGCGTTTCCGCTTCGCAATAACATCATTTACTGTTGATCGGGGCAGACGCAGAAGAGCAGAAATTTCCTGAACGGACTTGTTGCTAAGATGGCATCCTATGACCGTGACACTCTGAAAGTCACTGAGCTCTACCGTACGCTCTGTCGTACGACCCATTCTATTGTTAATGCTTGTCTATGGTGTTTTCCAGGCCACGTGTTTTTTTATAACCGTATGGGCGATGGTTGCGACGCATACGGACAAATCCACTACTCAAAAGGGGTGTCAGGACACTTTTGATCATGTAGTGTATATCATCATCATCATCATTGTCAACCATTATCAATCCACTGCTGGACGAAGGTCTCCCCAAGTTTCCTCCACAACGGTCTGTCTTGTGCCAGTCTCCTCCATGTCACCCCTGCATACTTTCGAATTTCATCCACCCATCTCCTATGTGGTCTTCTTCTGGGTCTTTTCCTGTCCCTTGGAATCCAATCTAAAATTTCGGCTGTCCATCGATGATCTGTCCTTCTGGCAGTATGTCCAGCCCATTGCCATTTCAGGGCGATTTCTCACTGAGTTATGGCTGTGCCGCACATTTACTCTCAGCACGCAGATATTTTCCTTCAATATAATAGATTACTCCATAAGCTGCGGGGTTGGGTTCAAAAACTGAAGCAAGACAGACGAACGAGAAACCAACAACATTTGAAGTATTGGTTAATTTCTAGCCGTTAGCGCCCAACAGGAACTAACTAAAATCACAGCAGAAAGTAATTAATCTCGAATCTTACAGACAGCTGAACAGACGGAATTAAGACTTATCAGAGCACCTGTTATAAAAAAACACAAACGTATGTATACCGCCATCAGAAGCGTAACTAAAGCGGGGCAGGCGAGGCTTCTGCCCAGGGCGCAGTTCAACAGAGGGCGTAATACTCCGTTCTTGCAGACTGACTAAAATTGAAATCAAAGTTTTTCCACGAGTTTCTGGTACAACATTTTCACGTCATACTTCGTCATTTGGCCATTTACATAATTTGCTTATGTTTTGCCAGCTTCGGTAGCTTTGACAGCTTAAAATTCGCATTACTTCTTCAAAATGTTCAATGGATGTTAGTTGCTCACATCACATTCAGAATTGAATGCGCGATAGTACGTAAGTTGCAAGATGTTGTTCACATTGTTGAAGATTTTCCGCGGGCTATTCTATCATTACTGTGGCTAAGATCCACGACTATCAGATACATTCAGCTAGCTTGATGTGGTACTGTTGCCCCGAACTTCGAAGCGGTTGGGGAGAGCTGCACGAACACTCATAGTTTGATTGCCTTTTGTTTGTTAGAGGGGTATAATGACCTCGGTAAGCAACTAAATGGGCTAAAAGCAGTCACCCGTCCCTAATTTTGGGCCAGTTACTCCAGTGAAGAGAGAGAGAGAGCCGGTTCCGTAGGACAAACACATCATCCATACCTCACCTCCGACTCATGGTTAGCAGCCAGCGCCACGTACCACTCGGCTTCAGTTTCATTGCGACTCTCTCATAGAGATGCAATTGGGGTGTATCATTAATTTTGTTTTGTCGGTGTTCGTCCGAGGAAGCCCGGGTTCGAGTCCCGACATAGGCGCAGACCATAGGGGGGCAAGGGAAATCTTGCCCCTCCAATAATTTTACTGGGGGAGTGCCCACCCACATATTTGGTTCTGTTTAATTAAATAATGACTTTAGCCTCATAAGGTGGACCTAAGCTCTACCTTATGAGGCTAGAGCGATTTATTTCCAAAAAATTAATAAATAATAAAGTAAATAAAAAGTTTTTTCCCTTTCTCAGCATTGCTTATTTGATAAGAAACTGGATTGGCAGCCCCGCATTAATAGTGTTTGACATGAACTCGTGATATGTGGTAAACGCTTAAAACAATTATCAAAAGTAAAATAAATAAAATACAATAACGCATAATCTGTAGCGCCTTTATTTATCTTTTGCGCTGCTTGTTCTTTGTTTGAGTAACCCAGCTAATTTCGCATATTTTTTAATAAATTTTGGAAATAAAATCTCTCTGGATATTTTTATAAAATCCCAGGCTGAATATTCTTCTTAAAAATATTAATATTCAGCAAAAGAATATTTCTGTTTCCTTGTTCATTTGCTGGTGAATAATTACAATTGCATTTAAAAATATACGTCGAATCTCGTAGTTTATCTTTTTTGCCCCCCCCCTTTTGTAGCACGTCTTTTGTAAAAAAAGATCGCGCTTCTGTTCTCGGTTTGTCCGTCAGTCCGCCCGTACCCACGATATCTCAGCAACTATTAGTCCGATTTGAAAAATTCTTTTTGCATTGGGAAGCTTGAAATATGCAAATGCTGATCCTTTATTTCGTTTTATTTTTTTACGATGTACAATTTCGCCGGTAGAGGGCGTAAATGCAGTTCATGTCGAATTCAAAAATACGTTTTATTCCACATATTTGCTTCTAAACATTCGATTGAAAAAAAAATTATATCTTTCAATTCCGTTTATGTCGAAGAGTATTTTAGATATAGTTACTTTTTCAAATTACGCATAGATTTTCCGCTAGGGGGCGTAAAAGTAAATTACATTTCCCCCGATAACTCTTCTTCTAAAACTCCGATTTGAAAAAAAAATTCTTCAGCGGATACATCTCCTGATGGTAAATCTTTTGCATATATATTCAAATTTTTGGCAAAAAATACTTTGGCCACCAGGGGCATAAGCGTTAATTTTTGCTTCTGATGTATTTGCCATAAAATCGTAGCTTCTAAAATATCGATTAAGAAATTATTTCGTGGACTGATGCCACTCACGTCGATAAACTTTTTCGGAATATTTTCTTCTTAAAATATTGCACAGTTTCTCCGCCAGGGGGCGTAGATGTACGTCTTATTTTTGTCAATATCTCTACTTTTAGGAGTCCAATTTGAAAAATTCCTTCTTTGTTGGATAGTGTTTTCCGTGTGACATGTTTTTCTTATAATTTCAAAATTTTCAAGTAATTCATAGACTTTCCGCTAGGGGTCGTAGCGGTAAATTGCGTTTCCCCCTATATCTCTGCTTCTAAATCTCCAATTTGAAAAATTCTTTCTGCACCAGATACAGCTCCTGATGGGAAATCGTTTGCACATAATTTCTAATTTTTGTAAAAAAATAGTTTGGCCATCAGGGGGCGTAAATCTTAATTTCCGCTTCTGTTGTATTTGCAGCAAACTATGAGCTTCTAAATTCTCGATTGAAAAAAAACGTCGTTTGTTGACCGATACTACTCATGTCGACAAACCTTTTAGGAAAATTTTCTTCTTGAAAAAATGCATGGTTTCTACGCCAGGGGTCGTAGATGTATATCTTATTTTTGTCAATATCTCTACTTCTAAGAGTACGATTTGAAAAATTCCTTCTTTGTTGGATAGTGTTTCCGATGCGAAATGTTTTTCATATAAATTCAAAATTTTCAAGTACATCATACACTTTCCGCTAGGGGGCAGAAAGGTAAATTGCGTTTTCTGCGTTATTTCTGCTCCTAAAGCTCTGATTTGAAAAATTCTTCTTGTATCGCATACAAGACCTTATGGAAAATATTTTTCACATAATTTCTAATGTTTGGTAATGAATGGTTCAGCCACAAGGGGTCATATGTGTTAATTTCTGCTTCTGAAGTATTTGTTGCAATATCTGGGCTCCTGAAAACTCGACTTATTTTCTTTTCTTCGACCGATACCGCTTATATGGATAAACCTTTTGAGAATACTTTCTTCCTAAAATAATGCATGGTTTTCCCAATAGGGGAAGTAAAGTCACATCTTATTTTTGTCGATATCTCTGTTTCTAAGAGTTCGTAAGCTCACGATTCCGTTTACAGCAATATCTGAGGGATTAAAAACCCTATTGAAAGTCTTCTTTCTTTGGTCAGATCTATTGTTTTCCATACCGGTTCCATTGACTTTGAATAGCTTTGATAAATTTAATTTGCGTCAGAACGGATTCAAAAGACGTGCTTATTACACCTGAAATTCGATGTCAACTTTCTTGTCTTTTTCTATTTTCCTCCTGACAATAGAAGAGACATGCCCCTCCCATGTCTGATCTCTTCACGCCTGCCCCCAAATAATTTTATAAGTCGGCGCCCCTGGTCCTGGATGAGAAATGGGTGGTGTTTTTGTCTTACGACACTAGCTCTCTCCCTCACCGGGAACCAGAGGTCCTAAATTAGGGACTGACGACTGCTTATATTTCTTGGAGTTACTCCCGGTGGTCATTAAATTTCTGAAACAAAAAGAAAAAATGGCAGATTGGGGCGCAATATTTTGTGGTTTGCCTAGGGCGCAGAAATACCTAGTTACGCCTCCGATCGCCATACTTAAGGGCTTTGGTGGTGCTAAAACCAGGTTGATTTAACAGTAAAAATATGAATGTGTCGACGTCTGAGAAACGAAGGAAATCGCTACAGCTCAGTTTTTACTGGAAAAATCTATTCATCAGGGCTCCAATGCATGTCATATGGATCGTGTATTTCGGTAAGAACTTTCTGAAAATAAATATCAGTACCTTCAAAGTAGCGCAACTCTGTGTGAAATGCAGGACATCCAATAACAGGTAGAAAAGAAATTTTTAGGCGTCATCTACAGCTGAAGCTGAAAAGAATTTCAGCGGTAACCTTTCGCAAAGGGAAGTTTCCTTCCAGGAAAAAGATATAGACGTTCAGAAGAAATAAAACAGATGCTGAAGATTCGAAGGGGAAAAATGCAGTGGCCATATATCCTGAGAGGAAAAGAACAAAACACAGAAAGAACTTGAACTGCAAATGTCAGATAGGTATCGGGCAAAAAACGTCAGAAACAGGGGCGGTACCCCGGAGCAATAAACAACACAGCAGAGATCGCATTTTTAGTGGTCTCGCAGGCATGTTCATTTTTTTGTTAATACTTTATTTCTTAACTACTTGTATTTGACATAACACACGCCGATCAATAATGCTGAAAGTTTTAACTAAATATATTGACTTTCATAGCTTGATTAATCATATTTTTTTTTATGAATACGTAGGGTTTTTTTTTTTTTCAGTTTTCTTTAGATGCTACCCTTCCCTTGAGTAAATCCAATAATCTGACCCTTGACAGATTACCATATAATTGACTGTGATAGAAAACAAAACAGTCTTTGATAACCAAACGTATATCACAAACAAATTGAAAACACATGGAATAATTAAAAAGCAAGCTGTTCTTCCATGTAACGTAACCGCAGAAATTTAAAAATTGTATCGTCCTGGAACGAGATTCGAACCCGCATCTCCCGATTTAGCATACTGGAGCGCAAATCGGGAAATGCGGGTTCGATTTCCGTTCCAGGACAATAAAATTTTCAAATTTCTGTGGTTATGTTACCTGGAAGAACAGCTTGATTTATGTCCGTATATCACAAACAATATAATTCCCTTTGTCTGAAAGTTTGCCCCACTCTGGTGGCGCAGTGGAAAGAGCACTTTCCTGTTTCAATTGTCGAATACCTACCACAACCAGTATACTTTCTTTTTTTTTTTTTTGTTCTAAGGTTCATTATTGTAATGTTCATGAAACATACTTTCACATCTGGACATCATAAACAAAAAGAATACTTGGTTATTAAAAGATTACTCTACACATCTTATTGTTTTCCAGTCATTATTGACGGCATTTCACTTAGTTTTATAATAAATTTGGCCTTCTGACTTACTCAGAAAGGTAATTGTACGAGGAATTATTTTCCTTTTGAAGTGAATGGTGAATCCAAGGCCGGCTTTAGGGCGGAGCGAGGGGTGGGGGCGCCGGTTGAACATTGTATTTTTGTGTGCGATGGTAGAGAATACATAAAAAAAAGTACGTTGCGAGTGTGAAATTTGAAACAATGAGCAATGACGATTGGAGATGGTGAAAGGCAGCAGTGTTAACTACAATTTTTCGGCACTTAAGCAAATTTCTAAAAATCCACCTCACGCTTTTGCGCTAATTACAAAACTAACAAAGAAAATATAAAATCAAAACAAATATTTTAACATGCAAAAACATTTACTTCACCAAATGAAATTCTCATATTTTTACAAACAGATTATAGATACGCTAGTAAAAAAAATCTTTCTTCCTACTTTTTGTGTGCATTGGAAGATACTCTAATTAGATCTTTGAAATTGATTGCTGTAGAGTAGATACGTCCAGATAACTACTTGACAAATTCTTAAACTTCATTATTAACAATACTGCAAGTTCCTTTATTGAAATTATTTTTTCATTTCTACTTTTTATAAAGCTATTTGAAATTATTTCTAAAGATGAATGGATAACTTTTAAGCTTTGATCTTTATCATACTTTTTTTTTTTCGAATTCCACGCATATTTTAGAATATCACTTTCCGTTAGTGTAAGCAAGTTCTAAGTCTCCTAAACGCAAAATCATCAGCAGTTGTTTGCAAACAGATAAATATTTCTCTAATTTGTTATACCTACACTATATTATCAAAAGTATTTGGACACTACCAAATATTTGCATAAATGCAAAGAACAGTTGCGCAGAACATGCGCTGTGAGTGAGGAGGTGCGCATATAAAGCTGAGATGTTCTGTCGTGATATCAGTAACTTTGGGATGTAAGGTCAGGTGATGCGTAACATCACAGCCTCTCCTTGACAAATGTCAACCCCGCCTTCTCGTGGTGCATCCTGTTCCCACTAAAGGGGCTCTGACGACCGCCAATAGCGGTATAACTATACCATCGGGATTAGAGGAAATTCTATCCCACACTCACCAACCCGCTTGGCCAACGTGGTGAGTTATGGCCAAACCCCTCCAAAATGATTCCACAACTTAAATCTTGGCCCTCAGTCTCCGGCAGCTGGAATGTACCTGGCCAAGGCAGCGGCCAGTGCGACATGAAGGCAGAGGGTGCTAAGAATCCCCGGAGGACCGGACTAGGCTGCCATCTGATGCTGACCTTGGCTACGTACAATGGACGCTCCCTATCTTCTGATTCAAGGCTTCTTGAATTGGAAGAGGAACTACAAAGGATCAAGTGGGACATCGTGGGGCTAAGTGAGGTAAGGAGAAAAGGAGAAGATCTCATCGAACTGAAAAGTGGACATCTCTTCTACTATCGTGGGACAGATACTGGCAGAACTAGTGGTGTTGGATTTATAATAAACAAGAAACTGAAGGATAAAGTTGTAGAAGTTGAAAGTTCCTCTGACAGAGCTGCACGACTTGTTATCCAACTCTCGAAAAGATACCAGGCTCAGATTATTCAAACTTATGCACCCACCACAAGTCATCCTGAAGAAGAAATTGAAGAATTTTATGAGGAAATTTGTCATCTAAATAATAAAGGTAAGCAGCACTTGAAAATAATTATGGGAGATTTCAATGCAAAAATAGGGCAACGGCAACAGAATGAAACTTCAGTAGGTAAATTCGGTCACGGCAACAGAAACCAGCGTGGAAATACTCTCGTTGAGTTTGCAGAGGCAGAAGGGTTTTTCATCTTGAACTCCTTCTTCAAGAAAAAGCCACACAGGAAATGGACATGGAGACATCCAAATGGGACGACAAGTGAAATTGATTTTATTATGTGTAACAAAAAATTCGTCATAGAAGACTGCAGTGTGCTAAACAAGTTCAACACAGGTAGTGACCATAGATTGGTGAGATGTAAGATGCACCTCAACACTAAACTTGAACGTGGCAAGCTCATAAGACAAACAAAATCTATCAACATAACCAACCTTAAAAAACACCATAATACCTTCAAGTTGGAACTGAAGAACAGGTTCTCTGCTTTAGAAGGCCTAACATCAGAAGAAGTGGACATCTCTGAAGTTAACAGAAAAGTAACCAAAGCTCTTATGGAAACAGCAACAAAATTAGCTGGGTCTAAGAACAAGTTGCATGTAAATAAATTATCAGGAAAAACGAAAATGTTGATGCAAAAAAGAAGAGAGATGAGGACAACTAAAGAAGATGTGACTTCCAAAGTGGAATATATAGAGCTATGCAAGACAGTAAGAAAAAGTATCACTGAAGACGTAAGAAAATTCAACTGTGAACTAGTGAGGAAAGCAATTGAAAACAACCAAAGCCTAAAGATAGCAAAGGGACATCTCAGTAAGGGAAGAAAACAGATTATGGCACTGAGAAAAGAAGATGGTTCTGTAACAAGAAATAGAGGCGAAATTTTGACAAGAGTGAAAGATTTCTACTCCAAATTATATGAAAGGGATGATACATGCACTCCAGACATCATGAAAGATACCAGTACCAGAGTTCCTCCAGTCCTTCCAGCAGAAGTTGCACATGCAATCAAGAACATGAAGCGGGGAAAAG
Organism: Macrothele yani; assembly: GCA_039090855.1. Taxonomy (NCBI): domain Eukaryota; kingdom Metazoa; phylum Arthropoda; class Arachnida; order Araneae; family Macrothelidae; genus Macrothele; species Macrothele yani. The sequence goes on along the minus strand of CM076992.1, from coordinate 95,541,013 downwards.
CTCCAGGAGAAGATGGAATTACTGTAGACATCATACAAGAAGCAAGTGGAGAAATCGAAACAGTACTCGCCCAAATTTTCACTCGATGCCTTAATGAAGGAAAGATTCCTGAGGATTGGAACACCGCTACAATGATCCTGCTACATAAGAAAGGTGACATTGAGGATCACGGAAACTACAGACCTATCAGCCTCCTATCAGTAGTTTATAAAATCTTCACTAAAGTTCTTTCACACCGCTTGAAGGTAACACTGGACATGGCTCAACCGAGAGAACAAGCTGGATTCAGGAGTGGCTACAGCACAATAGATCATATCCACGTGCTGAGAGAACTAATTGAAAGAGCGAGGGAATATGAACTTCCATTGTGCATGGCTTTTATCGATTATGAAAAAGCCTTTGATTCGGTGAAACCATCAGCAGTTACAATGGCTCTGAAAACCTGCGGTATTGAAGATGCATACATTAATATTATTAATAACATCTATGAAAATGCAAGTGCAAAGATTAGGCTGTTTGAAAATACAACACACGTAAAAATTGGAAAGGGAGTGAGACAAGGTGACACCATATCTCCGAAGCTCTTTAATGCCACATTGGAGAGTGTTTTTCAGTCGCTGAGCTGGGAAAACAAGGGGATAAAGATTAATGGAGATTATCTAACCCACCTTCGTTTTGCTGATGACATAGTCATTTTTGCAACTACCCCATCAGAGCTACAGAGTATGATCCAGGAACTTGCTGACAAGAGTAAAGAAGTGGGATTAAAAATGAACTTTCAGAAGACAAAAGTGATGTTCAATGCTTTTACAAGAAATGAAGATTTATCGATTGATGGAGAAAAGCTGGAGATAACAGACACATACATTTATCTTGGACAGCAGATATCAAGTGAGGGTCACATTGGTGAAGAAATTAATCGGCGTACAAAACTTGCCTGGAGAGCGTTTGGAAGAAACAGCATAATTTTCAAGAGCAATATGCCATTATGTCTTAAAAGAAAAGTGTTTGATCAATGCATTCTTCCAGTGCTTACGTATGGTGCAGAGACGTGGACCTTAGCTAAAAGAGACATACAAAGGCTGCAGACAACTCAAAGAATCATGGAGAGGTGCATGCTTGGTGTAACCAGGAGAGATAAGAAGAGGAACACGTGGATCCGAAAAATGACAAGAGTGGAAGACATCATGATCAGAGTTAAATCCCTGAAATGGCAATGGGCTGGACATACTGCCAGAAGAACAGACCATAGATGGACAGCCGAAATTTTAGATTGGATTCCAAGGGACAGGAAAAGACCCAGAAGAAGACCACATGGGAGATGGGTGGATGAAATTCGAAAGTATGCAGGGGTGACATGGAGGAGACTGGCACAAGACAGACCGTTGTGGAGGAAACTTGGGGAGACCTTCGTCCAGCAGTGGATTGATAATGGTTGACAATGATGATGATGATGATGATAATCAGTAACTTTGAAGCGGATATGCCGCTTAGACGTTTTTTACGCTTTCCAACCGTAGGTTGAAGAAGCGTATATGCTCCAGCTTTGTCCGTCCGTCCGCACGATAACTGACGTAAAAATGGTACGATTTCGATGAAATTTTTGTATGTGGTAGAGGACCACCTAGGGACGAACCCTATTGAAAATGGGACAAATGGGGTCAAAGGTCACGACGTAGACACGGAATCATTCCATTGCCCTTATGCGCCATAACTTGCGATAATATGGTTCCATTTCAATGAAACTTTACTATGAGGTAGGGGACCATCTAGGGACGAACCCTATTGAAAATGGGACAAATGAGGTCAAAGGTCACGACGTAGGAGCGGGATCATTTCATTGCCCTTATACGTCATAACTTGCGTAAATATGGTTCGATTTCAATGAAAGTTTACTATGTGGTAGGAGACCGCGTGGGGACGAACCCTGTTCAAAATAGGTGAAGTGGGGTCAAAGGTCGGGACATAAGATCGGGATGCATTCCATTGCCCTTATGCGTCATAACTTGCGTAAAAATGGTTCGATTTCGATGAAATTTCAGTATGCAGTAGGGGACCACCTGGGGACGAACCCTATTGAAAACGGACGAAATGTGGTCAAAGGTCAGGACATAGGATTGCGATCCTTTCCATTGCCCTTATCCCATATTATTAAGGTGGACGTCAAGTAATTTTGCTTCCTATACTTCCAATGGAAAAACTTTTGTACACATATCCTTCACAATTAATGCGTTCCCAAGGATGAAAATTTGAACATCGATTGAAATAACTTCATATTATAACTTGGAAAACTTAATATGTTCTAAAACATAACCATATTCATATTAAAAATAAATAACTTTTCCTTTCGTGGTGTTGAAACCAGAGAAAAGATGGCGCGACCTGTACTTTGATGACGTCAGTGGGCAAACAAATGTTGGATTGCATAATTACGGTTATGGTTTAGAAAATATTAAGTATTCCAAGTTATGAAATGAAGCTATTTTAATCAATGTTCAAATTTTCATCCTTGTGAACGCATTAATTATCCAGAAAAAAGATGGCGCGACCTGTGTTTTCATGACGTCAGTACACAAACAAATGTTGAATTGCATAATTATGGTTATGTTTTAGAAAATATTAAGTATTGCAAGTTATAAAATGAAGATATTTTAATCGATGTTCAAATTTTCATCCTTGGGAACGCATTAATTGTGAAGAAAATGTGTACAGAAGTTTTTCCATTGGAAGTATAGGAAGCAAAATTACTTGACGTCCACCTTAAAGTAGCAATTCTTGTATGTATGTATGAACATTTTATTTTGAAAACAGCTCTAAGAATTTTGATGAAAGTCGTTAACCTACCGTTTTCTGGTACTAGAAATCGATTTAGTTTGATCTCGACTTTAGGAGAATTCGTTCAGTGGGTTAAAAAATAACCACCCCGAATTATAACGTTTTTAGTGATGGCGTTGTTCCATATTTCCATTAATGTTACCAATGCTTAGAAATCTTATGACGTCACAATCTCGCCCCGTTTGAGAATGTTGGCGCGCGGTCACGCCATCTGTCTCATTACGTCACGCGTTGTGTGTGGATCCTATTCAAGTTTTATGACGTCACATCTTACTAGCAGATGATCGCGATTCCCATCTGCCTCATTACGCCACGCGTTTTGTGCGTATATTCGTCCGCACGATAACTCGCGTAAAAATCGTTCGATTTCGATGAAATTTTAGTATCTGGTAGGGGGTCACCTGGGAAGGTACTCCATTTAAAGTGAACGAAATGGGGTCAAAGGTTAGTACATAGGAGCGGGATCCATTCCACTGCTCTTATGCGTCATAACTAACGTAAAAAAAGTTCGATTTCGATGAAATTTTAGTATGTGGTAGAAGACCACCCCGCGACAAACCTTATTGAAAATGGGCGAAATGGGGTCAAAGGTCAGGACATAGCAGCGGAATCACTTCCATCGCCATTATGCGTCATAACTTACGTAAAAATGCTTCGATTTGGATGAAATGTTAGTATGTTGTAGGGTCTTGCCTGGGGACGAATTCTATTGAAAATGGGCGAAATGGGGTCAAAGGTTAGGACACAGGAGCAGGATCTATTCCATAGCCCTTATGCATCATAACTTACGTAAAAATGCTTCGATTGCGACAAAACTTTATCATGTTATTTCGGAGGTATACCAAACCGGTTCTGTTGAATATCATCGAAATGGAATCAAAGGTCAGGGCACAGGACCGAGATTTATTCCACAGCCATTATTCTCATAACTTGAGTAATGATTTCTGGTATGTTGGAAAGCGTATTATAATCAATGCATTGCATGATTTTACTAACTTGTTTTTTTTGTTGCTGTTTATTTTTTATTAGGAGTTTAACGACCACCGTGAGCAACTCTATGGGCTATAGGCAGTCGCCCGTTCCTAATTTAGGGCCACTGGTTCCAGGGAAGGGAGACAGCCAGCGCCTTAAGACAAACATAACATCTAAACCTCCCTGGGATTTGAACCCGGACCCATTTCGGACGAATGGTCAGGAGTGAGCGCTGAAACCATTGCGCCACTAGGGTGGCAACTTTCCGAGTTCCAGCGTGAGCTTGTCATAGGATGTCATTTGAGTAACGTTTCCATACGGAGCTTTGCAGCTATACTAAACATACCAAAATCGACTGTAAATGATGTCGTGAAGAGATGGAAGCAGGAAGGTGCAACAACCCCCCCCCCCAAACAAAACCTTACAGGAAAGCGCAGATACTGACGGAACGTGATAGAAGAACCATGATAAGAAATGTTAAGAAATCTTGTTCTTCCTCTGCCGTTCCCATCACTGCTGAAGTAGGAAATGTTTGTAATGGCTCGGTTAGCACCATAACTATCCGCAGAGAGTTGCACAGAGTGGGTTATTACGGTAGAGGTGCGGTACACAAGCCACACATCACTACCGTGAATGCGAAGCGCCGTTTGGAGTTGTGTCTCCCGTCGTTCCTGGACTGTGGGTGGCTGGAGAGCTGTTCTTTGGAGCAATGAGTCACTCGCGCTTTTCACTCTTCCAATGTGACGGGCGAGTTTGAATTTGGCAACAGCCCGGCGAACGATTTTCATCGGACTTCACTCTGGCAGCAGCTTTGTTCAGTATTACTGACAATGACATCGTTGCTATTAGTCAATAACCTTGGGGAATATATTTCGCTTAAGGTAAACTTTTTCTTGTTCTTCACCATCTGCGGTTAACATAATGTTCCACATATTCATTGCAGAGACAAAGAGTTTTCAAACATTTTCACTTCTTTTCAAAATTCATAGACATTTCTTAATCAATGTGTGACGAAAGGAGTCATATTTCTTTATAATCAATCCAAGCCACATGTAGATTTGTTTTGCATCTTTTGCATTTTCTAAGAATAATTTTATCTACTAGCAATTGGTCTTCTGTTGTTCGTTCTGTTTGAAGCAAGTTTTCAAAAACTAAATTAAAATACTTCGGATTGCACTAGCTATTACTCACCTTAGGAATTCAAACATTGTTGGCACATGTGTGATTGGCCTGCGATTATTTGAAGAATTTCCCTTTTTATTTTATCTTTCATGATTAGTATTAATCTTCCAGTTGTCACACAGCCATCAAATGTGTCTGTTTCTGTCATGAAAATATTATTTTTATGAGTATTATTATTTCTATGCATGCATCTAACCGACATCGGAAGCTCATTATGACTTGGGAGCGTATATTCTGTTTCAAAACTTGATCTTTAAAATCCTTTCCATCTATTAAGTTCATTATTATCTTCAAAAAGGAAAGAAAAAAGTGATTTTTTTTTTCAGAAGAGAAAATCTTTTATTACACATAGTGTACGGCATCCTAGGCTACGGATGGGAGGCGGAAATGAGTAGAGCCGACTCGAATTTTATTTAATTATTTCGAAAAGGCAACCAGTCGAGCGTCGTGCTGTGTGCCTGTCTGTGGTGCAGCAGCGAACCCACTTCCATTAGTCGCAGAAATTTGTGTGGTGGAGTGAACACACTGGGAGAAACAAAATCCCCAAGGGTAGTCTTTCACCGTAGCAGACCCCACCAAGATAAAACTATCCGCACAGTAATGGGCAAACAACTGATTGAGAATCCCTTCTGCTAAGATGCTGTGAGGGAACAACGAGCCCAATGGATAAAAATGTCTCACTAAATGGGAATACAAAAGCACACTTTTGCATTCCCATTTACCGCAAGGAGATGCTATTCTTCGGAAATACATAGAAATTACGTAAATAACCAAAGCTACTCTTTTAGATTTAGTAATACTAGACCCTCTAATATAGAAACGTAATTATTTTCTTTTCGGAAGATTTTTAATTGAATTTATATAAAAACATATGTTCTCCCAACAGGGAACTGTAAGGATACACACAAAAGCCGGAAATACAGGGTGATTGAAAAGCTCGGAATGACTGGGTTTTGCCATATAAATTTTTCAATTTGTATAGCTGATAAGCGTTAAGTTTAGAAATGACAGAATTAGGTATAAGACGAAACCAAAAATAAGTGGCAAAGGTTTCGAAGAAGGTTAAAAAACCAACTGAGATAGAAAGAAAGGAATATATAACTTCACGGAACCATCAGGACGCAAATGGGAGGTTGATGAGATGAAGGGACTGTTTATACATCACATGAGTCAACTGAAAACCTTGTAAGTGTGATAAAAAATTCAAAATACAGTGTCATTGTCCTGTAACTTGGCAATATTGTTACCAATGACTAAAAGATTTTCTTGCAGCTGGCAAGATTTTCAAGCAGACAACTTAGCGACGTCACAGTAGCAGTGTAAAGATGGCCGCCCCACTTGAGACATGCACCAAAGAAAAGCAACGTTCTGTCATCCGTTTTTTGAGCAGTGATGGCGTGAAACCTATTGAAATTCATCGTCGAATAAAGTTGCAGTATGGTGATGCATGTCCGTCACTCTATCAAGTGCACGAATGGACTAGGAAGTTCCGAAACGGCGTGAGTTGTGTGACAGATTCTCCTCGACCGAGTCAGGCACACAGAGTAGTGACACCGGAGTCCATTACAGCAGTTGAAGACAATGTGATGGGAAATCGCCTGGTTACGGTAGATGAAACAGCCGCACTTTAGAACATCCGTCATAGTTCAGCGCAACACATCATCCATGATGTGCTCCAGCTCAGCAAAGTGTCTGCAAGGTGGGTGCAACGCCTGCTGACTACAGAATTGAAACAACGACGTGTTGATGCCTGTCAAGAACTTTTTCGGCGCTTTGAAGCAGACGGTGATAGCTTCCTATAAAGAATTGCTACTGGAGATGAAACCTGAGTTCACTATCATCCTCCAGAAACCAAGAGAGCGAGCAAGGAATGGAGCCACCCCTCCTTACCAAAACCGAAGATGTTCCACACGCAGCCAACTGCAGGGAAAGTTATGCTGACTCTCTTTTGGGATGAACGAGGCGTAATTTCGTAGTACTACACGCCCAAGGCGAACATTGTAAACAGTGACACGCATGCAAATCTTATCAGGAATCATTTTCAACCTGCTATCAAATCCAAACGACGTGGACTTCTGAGTACTGGTGTCTTGTTGCAACATGACAACGCTCGGCCCCAACAACGTGCAACGGTTGCAACCATACAAGACCTGCACTTCGAATGTCTTCCACATCCACCGTATTCACCAGATCTTACCCAAGTAATTACCACATCTTTGGACCACGAAAGACTTTCAGGTCCTGTGAAGAGTTGCAGCAGGTGATGCATGAGTGGCTGCACACGCGACCGAAAGAATTTTTTCTACAGGAATCTATGCACTTTGTAAGCGCTGGAGGACTTGTATTACACAAAATAGAGATTACATTGAAAAATGATACAGGTGTGTACCACTTTTGTTCAATAAATTGTGAGAAAAAATTAGTTAAGGTTTTCATTTGACTCTCCCTTGTAACTACATGAAGAATTCACAAAGTGAGATGATATAGGAAAGAGCTGGGTGATGAAGAAGGATCCGCATGGACGTGACCAACTAACAATTGGAATAAGCTTTAAGAGAAGGGTGTAACTGCTACCTGTATCACAGGTTTGTTTTAAAATTTTCTGTGAGCTTCTTTGCACTGGAGAACAAAAGGCACATTTCATAGATTTATGAATGGCAACAGTTATCTGTTGTTTGTAATGAGAGTAACCCCCCCCCCAAAAAAAAAACCCTTATAATATTGCGACAGACACAGAAACTGTGTTTGACATTTGTTGTGGGCGCAAAATTAATAATGGCAAAGTTAAATATTAAATATTTACGGTAATAAATATTTATACTAAATATAAAATATGAGGGAGAATGAAACACTTCAGCATCACAGAAAAATTCTTCCTTTCAGCAGAGTTAAAATCCACCAGTTAGTTGAGCCCAGCGAAGTCCCGAAAAGAATAAGAAGTTATTCCCACTGTTTTCTTTTTGAAATTACTGCATTGAATTACGAATACTTTAGTTTACGATTCCTCATTTCAGAACTGGGAAGTGTCTGGCAACATTCTCAGCTTCATTATCCACCTTATTCTAGTTTCAGAAAGCAAGACACTTTCCAATGTTTTGTACTCAGTTTTTTCTGAATTATATTAAGCAAAACCTAATCTCGCCGAAGGCTCGCTGTAACGCTGAAATATTATTGTGTTTTTATATCACATCGGTAATCCTGGAGGAAAAAGACGGCAAACAAGACACAAACGAGCGTAAAGATTATTTATTCCCAACCTGTCCTTTCAAAATTAATTCCTCTACCCAATACTTCACGAAAATCGTGTAACAACTGCAACGTAATTCCTAACATACTTTAATACAACATTTATCATTGTTTCAGAGCCAAGTAGCACTGCTGTGGAAACGCCAGACCAAGAACTTGAACACACAAAGGCAGTGAAAGAAAGGGGGGTCGGGTCGCCTGTGAGAGCACGACGTAGGAGTGAGAACACACTGCTGTGCAAACCCAGTGTCCTGTCTTTTGACGGTAAGCCAGCCGTCTGTTTTAAAATTTATACTGGTGTAAATTGCAAGCGGGTGTTCAACAGCTTTTGTTTAAGTACAGCGTCAAAACCGCCCTCCTCCGCATTCAACGAACATCCTCTGCCGCTATACTTCGCCTAGTGCTCTTAAGTGAATGTTAATTTCACGGACTGATTCCTACGGAAGGAAGATAGCATCTCTACGCTGGAAGAAAAGAGCAGTTATTAAACGGCTCATGGAATATTATTCCTCGGTGGTTCTTTCAAGATGCTGCTGTCATAGAGAAATGATGAACGCAAAAGAGACAGGTTTTACAACTTAACCACACGGGAATCGACCACATTCTCTCAAAAGGTTCCTCCCCTACACACACATAAATATTTATTTATTTGAAAAATCCTGGGCTCAAGGACCATATCTGGCTAAAGAGAGCTGGCATATACACTATGTGGAAAAAAGTTTACGGACACCATTGCATTTTATATGATACTGCATTTATGGCAAATTCAATAAGAAGTTGGCCCACCTTCGGCCAAAATTACATTGTGCCCTCTCCGCGGCACACTTTCAATGAGATTCTGGTAAGCAGTCGCAGGTATATTGTTCCATTCCTACTGCAAAGCAGTGGTCAGTTCAGGCACAGAAGTTGGCCATGTCGTTAGAGCCTGAATCCGGCGTTCCAGTTCATCCCAGAAAGCCTCTCCGGGGCTTTCAGCTGGCCACTACAAATTCTGCACACACATGTCCTCAGACCATATCGAAATGGAGAGTGCTTTATGACAAGGCGCGTTGTCTTCCTAAAACAAGAATGGCCCATCATCATAAAACTGGCAAAGTGTAGCCAGTGCGGCGTTGTCTAGAATGTCGCGGTACTTCGTGGCGTTCATGTTCCCATTCACAACTACCAACGGTCCGAGTCCATACCTCGAGAAACATTCCTAGACCATGACACTTCCACCACCAAATTTAGCAGTTGGGATGACACATTCTGGCAGATACTGTTCACCTGGCACACGCCACACCAAGTAACGACCATCGGATTTAAAAACGGTGTAGCGTGATTCGTCACTCCGTAACACTCCTTTCCACTGGTCTAGAGTTCATGTACAATGTGCTTTGCACCTAGCAAGTCACTTAGTCGCATTCTTACGAGTCATTAACGGCTTGTATGCAGCAACTCGGTCATGGAAATTTAACTTGTGCAGTTCCTTACAAACTGTCATAGTGCACACACTCACCCCTGCTGAATCTTAAAATTCTTTGGTGATCATTTGTGCGGAGGAATGCCTGTACGCACAGACGACACGTTTCACAGTTCTGTTGTCCCTTTCCGTCAGTTTACTTGGCTTTCCTAAACGTTTCTTGGCTGTCAAATGTAATCTAGCGTTGGATGCAGTCTCAATACTAATGGCCACCCCGGTGCAGAGTTAGAAACGGGTCAAAAATTTTGGTCCCGGACGTCACATAATAGGACCCGACCCGGACAAATCAGCTTTGAACTACTGTATAAATTAGAAACTCGATTTATAAAAATATATAATCACACACATACACATATGATTATGTATAATTCTACATATACACTGAAGTGCCAAAAGTCATGGAATACGTACCTAGTATCGTGAAAGACCTTCTGTAGCTCGGCGAAGTGCAGCAACTCGACGTGGCATCGATTCCACAAGTGGCCGGAAGGCTTCTGGAGAGATGTTGAGCCATGCCGTCTGAACTGCCGCACACAGTTTCTTGGGATTTGTAGGTGCAGGATCTTGACTGCGAATGGACCTTTCCACCACGTCCCATAACTGCTGTATTGGATTCATGTCGGGCGAACGTGGTGGCCACACTATCCATCGGAAATGTCCAAAATGCTCCTCGAACCAATTTTGAACAACTTGGGCCCAATGATATGGTGCATGGTCCGCCAGAAAAATCCCACTGTTGTTGCGGTACACGAAGTCCATGAAAGGCTGCAAATGGTCACACAGCAGATCAACAAAGCGATTACCGGTTAATGACGGGTTACGAGGACCCAAACCGTGCCACGTAAAGACACCCACACATTTATGGAACCACCACCAGCTTGTGCAATGCCCTATTGACAGCTTGGGTCCCTGGCCTCATGGAGTCTGTGCCACACCTGAACCCTACCATCAGCTCGTAACAACTGGAAGCGTGACTCATCGGACCACGTCACTTGTTGCCAGTCTTCCAGGTTCCAATTACCGTGTTTACGAGCCAAGATGAGGCGCTGTGTCGGATGTCGTGGTGTTAACAAAGATACTCTGGTGGATCTTCTGCTCCCATATCCAATGGACGCTAATTTATGCTGCATTGATCTGATGGATATGTCTCCGGTACCTCCTGCATTGAATGTGGATGTTATTTCAGCCAGTGGCGCTTGTCTGTTAGCATGGATAATCCTGATCAGATGCCGCTAGTCACGATGATTCAGCACCCTAGGTCGGCAACTGCGCTGCCCACAGTGGGTGGTAATGCCGGCCGTAAGGTATTCTCGGGACACACGTGACACCGTAAATCGGAGAATGTTGAATGATCGCACAACTTCAGAAATTGAATGTCCCATTAGTCTGGCTTCCACTACCATGCCTCCTTCAATCTCCCATAATTCATGTTGGCTTGCCATAATCCTACTGACGATTGTTCAACCTGATTCACGAGATTACACCTCGCAACTGATAAAAATTGTGGCGTGAATCAAAGCCTTTATAGGACGGAAGCTCCAGTTAAAAATTTGCAAACTGCTATCCCATGACCTTTAGCACTTCAGGGTAGTGTATGATACAGTAATTCTAAGTATATTATGTATGGTTTATACACTGGTGTGCAAAAATTGAGGACGAAGAGGACAAACGTACCGAAAGACCACTCAGGAGATAGACTAGGGTCCGGTACGGTAGAGCATGCGCATATATGCAGCATGACGTAGGGGGTGGGGAGGAGTGTCGGAAGGGTATAAAGCACATGGGCGGTGTACGCTCAGCAATTCGGTGAAAGCTATTGCACGGTGTACATCGGTTTGAACGACGTCGAGTTGCTGCCACCGTGTGATATGGCCAACAGGCAATCCAGTAGACGACATCTGGATTACTTTACCCGAGATCGCGTCATTGGGAAGTTGGAAGAAGGTCGAAGTGTGACTAGTGTGGCCGAGGAGTCCGGGATCGCTCACAGCATCGTTTCACGAGCTTGGAGAGCATTTCAAACGACAGGAACAGCTGTCCGAGAGTTTAGCAGTGGTCGCCCACGAGCAACCACGGCGGCGGACGACCGGTATATTGTCCTACAGGCGAGAAGAGGCAGACGGCAGACAGCGGGAGAAATCGCAAGGCACATGCAACAGACAACTGGACGTCCGTTATCGCGTTTTACCGTTGCCAGGAGGCTGCACAAAGGTGGTCTATTTATTTGCACGACGACCACTACGGTGTGTGCCATTAACGCCTGCTCATCGGAGACGGCGGTTTCTCTGATTCCAGGAACACAAGAACTGGACATATCAGCAATAGGGTTGAGTTCTCTTTACGGATGAGAGCCGATTCAGTCTGACGAGCGATTCTGGACGTATACACATCTGGAGAGAGCAGGGAACACGCAATCACACCTCCAACATCATCGAAAGGGACCGGTTTGGAGGTGGCGGAGTTCTCGTTTGGGGCGGCATCATGCTTGGTAGCCGTACTGACCTCCACATCTTCCAAAGAGGTTCAGTCACTGGTGTCCGCTATTGTACCAAGGTTCTCCTGCCTCACGTGCGTCTGTTTAGAGGTGCTGTGGGTCCTGAGTTCCTCTTCATGGACGACAACGCTACACCACATTGTACAGTGGCTATCGTAGAGCTGTTGGAGAGTGAAGATATTCAACGCATGGATTGGCCCGCAAGGTCCCCGGACCTAAATCCAATCGAACACGTGTGGGACCTTCTCGGCAGACGCTTGGCAGCACATCACCAACCGCCAGCAACGATTCCGCAGCTGCGATAGGCGCTACAAGTGGAATGGGCTGCGATGCCTCAACAGCTCCTTGACAACCTCGTCCTTAGTATGGACAGACGTTGTAAATCCTGCAACGCAGTCAGGGGTGATCATATCCCCTACTAAAGACTGGATGTTTCTTGGCAGCCGCCTGTCACATGGGCGTTTATGTCTTCTGTCCAGTTGTGCTCGAAGCTACCTTTTCAATAAAGTGTCTTTGTATCCTTTGGATTCCTTGTTTGGACGGTTTTGCTCACTTGTCCCATATTCTTACATCTTGGGGGATCTTATGGTATGATTTGAGTCGATGTGGAGCACTTCTGCACGACGTTACATTCGAAAACCCGTCTCTTCCATAATTTTTACACGCCAGTGTATATGCATATCACACAGGGCGTTCAAAACGTCTCTTAACAGTGACCATGGTAGGTTATATAGAAATCATACAAATCTATTGCGAGAACGTATAATTTACTCACAGAAACTGTTGAAACTCGTCCTTCACATAACCTAACTGTTTTACACGTTTTCAAACACATCTGTGAGAGTAAATAAAAGTCCCTCCGCAATGATGTTAAGGCTGTTCCACTTAATTTTGATGGTGCTACAATATTTTTTTTTTTTTTTTTGAATTAAGTAAGTTGCATGTTTAATTTCAGTTTTTGCTGTTTTCTTGATAATATATCAAGTTTCAGAATACGTTTCACAGTAACACCAATTTTCACCAGGTTCTAATGAGTTGAAAGTTTCCAAAAGTAGATGTTGATTTCATCATTTGCCCCTCAGAAGGAAGGAACGCTAATGAAATCAACATTGACATTTTGGAAACTTTCAACTAATCACTAGCTTGTGAAAATTGGTGTTGCTCTGAAACATATTCTGGTTGCTTAATGAGGCGAAACAACTCCCAGAATTCACTCTTCCCCTTTTTGTTTTCAACAAGAACGTATTTTTTGACCTCGACGCCTTTTTCAATCTCCTTAATATTAAATTCATCCATATTAACAAATGATGCATTAATCCCGACAGACATGCAATGGAACGGCATATTAGCACGTCAAACGAAAACCTCTGAATGCCCAATGCAAAGATGCGATGTGAAAAGTAACTCTCAGTCTTACATTGTGACACGCGGGGTGTGAGAGAGTGAATCACAAGAGAAGCAGGTGACAGGCGTTTGACTGTATCTTGCTCAGGACAATCTAACTGAAAACAAACGCAAAGGAAGTATAGTTTTACGATATGGTACCGATGATTCTAGCTTCGCCGTTGTTTCGTCTGTCGGTGGAAATCGTTGCTTTAAGAAAGAGACGGCAATATTTTTGTATGACAAATCATTTTGCACTCCGCTGGCACCAGTACAGAATAAAAAATTCCACAGTACGCATTTTTCTTTGATTTTTTTTCTTTTCAAAAATAAAACGGAAATAAAACCGGATCAAAATAGGGTCAGGAACACATTGACCCCAACCGTTTGACCTGCAAGAAATTGTCGTTCCGTTGACCCGTTTCTATCTCTACCCCGGTGGTGCAGTGGTCTAAGCGATGGCTTCTGACCATTCGTTCGAGATGGGTCCGGGTTTGAATCCCGGTGAGGCATGGTTGTTGTGTTTGTCTTACGGCGCTGGCTCCCTCCCTTCCCTGGACCAGTGGCGCTAAATTAGGGACGGGCGACTGCTTATAGACCACCGAGTTGCTCACGGTGGTAGTTAAACTTCCACCCCCCCCCCCAAAAAAAACAAAAAATTACAAACAACAACAAAGTAACGGTTAAACCTACTGGTATTTCAAGTAATACCAGTACTCCACTAACTACTATTATACATCAGAATAAAAATTCAAACCAATACAATCCTGAGTCACTTTTTTCACAAGATACTACTGATGATCAGCTTTATAAACTAATGCTCGCCATTGAAACTTATGTTGGTGTAAATATTAGCAGCATTAGCCTTTTAATGTGCTCACAGACGTACCGGTCCCACTTCTTTACTTCCTAAAAACAAAGAGTTGTGTATTAACACACTATAAACAAATACATCGCTCCACGTTCCAGAAACACATAGCAACCGAAAAATTGTTATTCGGTCACCGCCGGTTGCTATGTGTTTTTGAAACGTGGAAAGAGCGATGTATTTGTTTATTTACTGACGCCACGTATTTGGAGGATTTTTACTAACACACTAACTAAACGATACCCAGGTGCTCCCAAAGTACGTGAAATAAGTGCTATACTCAAAAGAAGTATCACTGACAAAAATATCTTATTATAGGCCTTATAATAATACCAGGGAAAATCCTTCTGAAATATACTAATTAGTTACATAAAATAAAAAATATTTCATGAAAACAAACATGAATTTTGAAAAAAAAAAAAAAAAAAAAAAAAAAAACACTTGGTTGCAAGTGTTAAATAATTTTTACTGTTCGTCAGTTTTTCTCTTCAGACTAGTGCTGAGATGAGTCTTGTCGATTGGAACAGTTGATGGTGAGTGCTGAAAGGATGCAGGCATTCTTAGACATCACATTTCCGAGTGTGTGAAATAAAACACAGAAGTACTGACGTACTCTCGTTGATAACTTCGTTACCTGCAGATATTCGTTGACTGGTCATCTAGCGACTAGTAACCACGATCTTTACACCCCATGGAATCTGGGTGGAAGTCCGAACTGACTGATAAACACGTATCTTTTTGAACTTCATTTCCATGCATCTTTTCTATCAGGCACTCTAGCACAAATCTCCTAAGGACTGTTTAAAATGTAGGATTAGACACTCTGTTCCTAAATTCCTCTCCAACAGCATTCATTCATCCATTTTTAATCAACTTTCACAGAAATTATATTCCGCTGAAATAACTGTAGGACTTTTTCACTTCTCTATGGCACGTAATAAAAGAGACGATAACCAGCTGCTTGTAAAATTACATACCATTAAAATCAGCGGTGTATCGTACAAATTGCTCTACAGTTTTTCGGGGAGAAAAACTTACGCCAAATAATCGAAAATCTGCGTCTCAAGCTGAAAAATTTAACCTAGGAGTAAAAAATTCAGGAGGTGACCTTAAAACAGAGAACAATCGGTAGATTACCAAAATCAGTCAGTAGGCGGCAGTCAGAATCAGTAGATCTACTGATAAATCAGTAGAATGGCAACATTGTCATGTGCGCACAATAAATGGTGCCTTTGCTCCTTAAAGTCGATGTGGTAGATAATGGAAAATGTTTGGCTCTCAAAATTTAAAAAATAAAAAAAAATAAAAAAATGTTTACGTTCACTTCACTTCGGTAAAGCAGCAATTGCCGGCAAAGAACTTATGACGTCACACGGACAGCATATGAAACAGCGGCAAATGGAATTCCTCCAACTTTATGCAGTGGAATACGAAGTTTTCATCGCTGGGACACCATGCCTTCTTTACCTCTCTCTCTCTCTCTCTTTCCTGCTTGAATTTGTGTGTGTGTGTTCTGTTCCACTTACAGTATATTATGTCTTCTGTCCAAGTAAAACAAGATATTCGAAAAGCAGATTCCCTCTGCGTGTTTTACGGTGTTTTCGAATCGTTAATAACTCAGTGTGGTCTTCAAGAAGCTGTATAAACAGGTTTCTTTCAACCTACAACTAGGGCATCCGTCCTGCATCTTCACCTGCTTTATATACACTGAGTGGCCACTTTATTATGACCAACCCCTCAGTGCTTCGTTGGGACAGCTTTTGCCTTTAACACTGCGTCGATTCTTCGTGGCATGGACTCCACAAGATGTTGATAGGTGGTTTGTGGAATCTGAGACCATGCTTGATGAATATCACTTTCCAGGAGTGTAAGATTGCACGGTTGTGGATCCACCTGTCTGATGGCTCGTTCAACTTCATCCCACAAATTTTCAATGGGGATTATAGGGGCCACCTAAGCAAAGTAAACTCACCGGCATGTTCCTGAAATCAATCCTGTACAATACGAGCACTATGGCAGGACACATTATCTTGTTGAAAGTAGCCATCGCCATTGGGATAAACCATTCACATAACAGGATGCACTTGGTCCGCAACGATGTTTAGATATGATGTGCCAGTCAGACGTTGATCAACACGAATTAAAGGGCACAAAGCATGCCAGGAAAACATTCCCCAAACCATAACACCAGCTTGAAGGGTTGTAGCAATGCATTTGGGGTCCATGCTTTCGTGCTATTTCCGCCAAATTCTCACTCGGCCATCGGCATGATTCAACTGAAAACGTGATTCATCGGACCACATAATTTATTTCCAATTATCGACTGTCCAATTCTTGTGCTCCTGTGCGAACTGGAGACGTTTTCTCTTGTTAACTACAGACAGCAAAGGTGTTCGAACAGGCCTTCGGCTGCCATATCCCATCCGATGCAGTGTACGGCGAACATTGCGTGCAGAGATCATTTGAGGGAATCCTTGATTAAGATGATCTGTAATTTGCTGCACTGTTGCCCTTCTGTTGTCTGTTACCAGTCTGGACAATCTCTGTTCCGCCCGAGCAGTCACTAGTCGATGACGACCACACGTTTCACGTAGAGACCCAGTTTTTTGGCTGACAGTCCAGTCTTTAAACACTTTAACAACAGCTGCTCTGGAACATTTCACGAATGCGGCGGTTTCGGTGATACTCGCTCCATGGCTCCGAGCTCCTACAATCATCCCACTTTGAAAGTCCGTCAAATCGCATTTTTTACCCATCTCGTCACCCAAAAATCACTTCTACTACTGTCGCAAGCACTAAGTTTTCCCTTTTTATACTAGCCTCGCCCTCTGGCGGCAACAGCGTGCAGTCATAGCTCATTTGCTTAAAATTGTCAGGTGGTCATAATAAAGTGGCCACTCAGTGTATAGCACCGTACTAGTTCATCGTTACTTAAATATGCAATACTATATCCGACAAATATAATTTTATTTTCACGTCGTGAAATTATTCATGATTCATCAATCGTACATGATATGATAAGTATTTCTTCTTTCATCGCAAGAACTTAACTCGGTGAAATCACTACCTCTACAAGGAGTCCGATAATTCATATCGTGAGTGTCATTGCACATTGGATCTTGCACGATTGTTACGTCTTGTCCACAGAACACCACACCAGCCTTCATATGTTCTCGAGTATGTGACTGACGGGAGAGATGATGAATTATTTTAAGTGCTGTCATGAAATATCGTGTAATTCCAGAATAAATGAAAACTATGTAATTTTAATATCCGCTCTCTGTTCTAACAAAGTGTTTAAAATGAAGTAAAAGTGAAGTTTTCGGCTTTCTGTGCTATATAAGCCTACCGAATTAAACAACACTGCAGTAAACCGGCAATTAATGCAGCTCCTGTTTTTTTTAATTATACTACAACAAGTGCCTCCCATAAAAATCTCGAACACAAGACACGTGTTTATTAATGTGACTGCATCATTATTTTGAGCAAGGAAGCTATTATTACTTTAATTTTTGCTTTCAATTGAAAGAGTACTGGAAAAAGAACATCCGGCGAAGGGGAATACAGCGCACTCAAAAATTTCCCACAGTCACCCTTCCTCTGCGTACGAACAGACAGACAGGTCACGAACTAAGAACAATCTTATTCAAGAACAACATCGCTCACTGAAGTATGACTGGAATCAGTTCAGAGTACGTACGTACGTACGTACTACGGTCTCCGTAAACACCGCCACCGCCTAGGGCTTCAACTTGACGCTTGGCTGATTTCAGCGCGTTCCCAGTATCGTAATCAATAAACTGAATACGAGCAAGAAGATAAGAAAAAAAAAATGAAACGGACGGGAGCAGGCATTATTTACACGACCGGTTTTTCATGAGCGACTGGTAGCTTGTTTCCCGAGTTTTGCAGGTAATTACCTAAATAAAATACTGCCAACAAGAGCTCTGCATCGCTTCCCTGCTATCCTCTTTTCTCCTGTATGCGCTGAAGCAACATGAGGGATGCTTAAGTACTTTAAATAACTCCAGGATGGTGCACAGTCACGAATCATACGGAAACAAAGAAAAGAAAAAGATAATAACCACACCGGGTAACAAAACACCTTCCATTACATCATGAATTGCGGAATATTATTACTATTCCTGCTCAGGTATATGCTCAATATTTCGCCTATAAAATGAACTAACAGCCAGTGATTTAGGATTCTGACTAAAACCATGAATAAAACGTCAAAAATATTGTCACTATACAACGAAACGTAGATAAAACTAGGTAATTAAGAAAACAACCTTAAATAGATGTTTATGAGATATTTTATATAAATCACACCTGCTGTAGCCAAAAAAGTTGGCTACAGACATATTATACATACACTCTTTACAAAAAAGAAAAACACCCAGAAGGAATCACCCAATCAATATGAAAATTGGTATGTGCAATGTACATGCATAGGAAAGGAAATGATTGCAATTCCAGAGCAGTTGGGCCATTTATTCGGATAAAACAGTTACATGAGTGAAACAAGTCAGTACATTGTAGCGCCGTCACTGGCTCGGATACAAGCGGTTACCTGGAGTGGTATAGACGCATACAGTTCACGGATACTGTCCTGAGGTATATGGTATGCCAAATGGTTTCAAAATTGCGGAATGGGCGTAGGTGGCGTCCCATCATGTCCCAAATATGTTCGATCGGTGAGAGGTCGGGCTGGCCATGGAAGGGTGTCGACATTACGGAGGCAGGCCTGGAAGAACCGTGCCGTGTGTGACCGGGCATTATCCTGCTGAATAATAGATCGATGATGCTGCGACAGGAAAGCCAACAAAGTAAGTCGTCGAATGTCGTCAACGTAGCGCTGAGTCGTGAGGGTGGTACGGCTATTGTAGGAAATGGCTCCCCAGGCAGACATCGCCGGTATGCACAACACTACGCCATTGGACACTATCCCAACACCACTGCAACCGATGCCGCCAATACTCGCTGGTCAGTAGTAGGTGGCGGAGTGGCCACCTCGATGTAGTCCCCGTGCCGCAAGTCGTCTGGCAGCAGTCCGAATGTCCACTTCCGTACCTGTAGACGACGCAACATAGACATCCACGGATGGTTCAGAGCGACGAATTCGGTTCTCTTCGTGCGATTATCACGATCACTCGATCCTCGCGCTCTGTCATTGCCCTCGGCCGTCCACTGCCAGCGTGCCGCTGGGCCGCGTCCTCCTCGACCCATTGGGGCCAACATCGTCCGATTGCAGTGTCTCTCCGATCCAAATGCTTGGAGATACGGCGACTTCACCAACCGGCCTCTTTTACCCCGATTATACGTCCTGTCTCACACTCGCTCAACTGCTCATATTGTGCACGGATCCGACGTCGACGCATCATCACAATCCGTGCAGGTTAATGCAATCGCAATCCGCTGTCACAATCGTCCCTGCGTGCGAGCTTTGCTCTTGATTATACCCTCTTCGATGTGCTGTTCCCACGCGCTGTTGTGGGGCATTATTTACTGATGAAGAAAGCACTAAAATTTTTCAGTTGTTTGAGAAACATTTAATTACTACAGTATGTACATTATAGCAGAAGTAAAGTAGTCTAGTCATACAAAAAAGGGCAAATTGGAATGTATGAGTAGTCTTAGTTGGATAAACATACTTTGCAAAATTAGTAATGTTTATTACAGGATTTTTGCTCACGTTATGTTACTGCTTATCTTTATCATGTGCATATCTATTTGCTGCTTTTGATTCACTATAACAATAGATCCAGCTTACCATACGTTTACGGACGGCAGCACCGTTTTCAGGAGAACTGAATCCTTGTTCTCCATTTCTTCAGTCTGAAAAACCATGATTTAAAATTACAAGAGTACCTCAGTGACGATTTTGTAAAGAAGTGATAGCAGGCTGATGCGCCTGTAGTTTCTGAGATCCTGAAGATCTTTTTACGCAGCAGAGTGGGAGTGAAATTGTTCTTGTCATCAGCGTGGAATCTTCCCTTTATTGAGACATTAAGTGAAAACTGCTTATATAAATATATACATCATAATCATTGTCAACCATTATTAATCCACTGCTGGATGAAGGTATACCCAAGTTTCTTCTACAACTATCTGTCTTGCGCTAGTCTTCCCCATGTCACTCCCGCGTGCTTTCGAATTCCATCCACCCATTTCCCATGTGGTCGTCTTCTTGGTCTTTTCCAGTTCCTTGGAATCCAGTCTAAAATTTCGGTTGCCACCGGTGGCCTATCTTTCTGGCAATATGTCGTCCAGCGTATTGCCGTTTCAGGGATATTATTCTGATCATGATGTCTCCCACTCATGTCATTTTCCTTATCCACGAGTTCCTCTTATCTCCCCTGGTTACACCAAGCATGCATCTTCCCAAGCTTTTTTCAGTTGTCTGCAATCTTTGTATATTCTTTTTTAGTTAAGGTCCACGTCTCTACTCCGTACATAAGCACTGGAAGGATGCATTGATTAAACACCCCTCGTTTAAGACATAAGGGCATAATGCCCTTAAAAATTACACAGTTTATTCCAAAAGCTCTCCAACCAAGTTTTATACGTCGATTAATTTCTTCATCAATGTGACCTTTGTATCTGAAGTCGCCATTTTTTTCACTCCCCATTGTAAATATAAAAACCATAAAACGTTATAATAGTACAAATACAATTAAATGGCAAAATATTATGTTATAGAACCAGAATCCTAATAGAAAGAAATATAGTCACTCATTTTCAATTTTTTATTTCTACCTACAAAATTTCTAAACAAAGAATTATTGATAGGATAAATCTGAATTTAACTGAAAAATTGGGTATTACATTTATTTTGTGGCTTGTTTCTAAAGTGCCAGTGTACAAAAAATACAGATGTTGTTGAAAAATTGCACTTTACTTACAGAACTTTCATCTCATAACTATTTTCATATAAAATGTGCAATATTGGTTGATGGTTCACATTAAAAGATAAGAAATCCACAAATATGATCGCATTTAAAAGATTCTATATTAATTTTTAAAATATCCTTGGCATTTCAGAAGCGTTCGAGCAAAAACAATCTTTAGGATTGGTTTTGCTCGGACGTCATTAGAAAAGGTAATCTCCAATATTTTCGTCAAAACGTTTTTTTATCCATCGCTAAAACGATTTTTTCGCTAATTGCGAAGAATGCGATCCGCACGCGAACCTTTTGTGTGTGTGTACAGTCTTGCATCTAGTACAACGCACAATACCTCTTTCAGCCTGTTAGGTCACTTTTATGTAATGTATCTCATTTAACCGCACTATTTCCATGCTATATATTTCGTGCTTCTACCGTTTGGACTTCATTATATCAGCGTCCAGTTTTCAAATTAGGTGCTGTTCAGACTAGTTTGTTCCTTATCAGTGTTCCAGCCATTTGCCTGTGCGGTAAGTTTTTACCTTTACTATAAGTTTTTACTTGTCAGTATGGTTCGTACTTTAAGCAAGCTTTATATTTTATTTTATTTGTTAGTAGGGTTCGTACTTTCAGCTAGCTGTATATAGTTTGTTTGGTTTTAGTGGCTTCGGGAGCATAGTCAGTCGACACCAGGTATTCGCTGTTGTTTACTTACACTAGAAAAGCCACTCCCCCAGGTTGATGCTCTCCTGAAGAAGGCAATCAGGTTTTCGTTTTTCATTTTACAACTCTTGTTTTACAAATTTGTACATTTTTCGAATCTATAGCATTTTATGTGGATTTCTGAGTTTCCAGACTTCCTTGTTATCAAAACCATTCGCCGTTTTCGAACATTGCATTTTTCCAATTCGTTTATAATTTGCGTATTTTGCATTTTTGAGCATTCTATCGAAACTTCTGTGTTTTTTCATTTTTCTATCATCAGTACTTCTTGCTATATAATATACATATATTTATACATAAAATACATAAATAACGCAGACACTACAAGCACAATAGAACTTTATTAAATACGTGACTATCATAAATAATATAAGGTCAGCCACCGGGTGCCAATCTTCAGGGAGGATGAACCCGACGGATGAGCTTCTGACAGGTTTCAAGCGGACGTCCTGATTTCATGTAACCTGTCAGAAGCTCATCCGTCGGGTTCATCCTCCCCTGAAGATTGGCACCCGGTGGCTGACCTTATATTATTTATGATAGTCACGTATTTAATAAAGTTCTATTGTGCTTGTAGTGTCTGCGTTATTTATGTATTTTATTTCAGGTGACATTGACCCCTGCAGCAGAGCGCGAGGTCATGGCATTATATTTTTGCAATTTTATGTTTACTATGTTTTTGTATATATATGTATATATATAATAATAATAATAATAATAATAAAAGAAGAGAATGAGATAGATGTACTGAGTATTATTTGTGTAGCGGCAAGCCTCCTGGGCCCTTGCTGATGGTAAGGTACCATTAGCAAGGGCACTCAGAGTACCTGGCATAACATAGTATGCGTACCATCGGAAAACTGAGCAGTTTTCAGAAAGTTTGTCTTCCTCAGCCCGTACATTTAGATGTATCAAATAATGTTGGTGTTTTTTCTTCGATTTCAAATTTTAGTTCAGAAACTTTTCACTACTTTTTGCCCAATAAATATTCCATTGGAATTTATAATGAAGCATGACAATGTTTTAAGTTACTTAACAAAACAGTGTAATTTTCGATCAAGGTAAATTGAAATGAAAAAAAGATCTATATATATATATATACGGACACACACATGCGCGCAATTCATAAAGCATAAAAAAGCATTAAAGGAAGGAAACTTACTTTTTTCAGAAAGGCTAATATTGAGGCTGTATGGTGGCCGAGGAAAAACTGCATTACCGAAAGAAGAAATTTAGTCGAAAGTTAGATGGACGACTTAAGTTCTTATAGTAAACTGATAAATATTAATACATAGGATCTTTCTCTTTTTATAGCTTTTTTTTTTTTAATTTTTCAAGGGTTTCTCAGAATTTGTATTTATTTATTGTTCCATCATAAAGAAAAAAAGAAGCAAAAAGTGTTCTTTTTCTATCATAAGCGGTAATGTCCACAACTTTTACAGTTGATTTAATCAACCTCGGTTCTTTGAATGCAAGGGAAACAGTGGCGTACCGGTAAAATTCGCCTACCCACATTGTAAAAAATGTCTTCAAGGTCCTTTAGTGAAAATATATTAGCTTTCGCTTACTGAAGTTTCTAAATTCCATATTAGTAACTAGGTTTTATGGACGTTTTAATCATTCAAATTCTTTGGAACCTACAGGCATTTTCCATAAAACAAAAATCATTGCGCTTTGTTTCGTGTAACACAAATATGCACATTGTAATTAAAATGATGGACCTAGTTTAACACCAATGCAAAGCATTACTTGCGGCACAAAAAAGTAAAACTACTTAAATTATTTACTTTTGAATCCAAAAAAACAAACAAAAAAACCCACACACAATGTAACGCAACAATGTTTTACACATAGTAAATAACAACTGCAATACCTAACACCTTATCTTCATTGGTATAAAAAATCATTTGTTGAACTGATGTTCCTTTTACTTTCTTTTGATAATATATTAGGGGGTATGCAAAAGTTTCCGTCGCCCCCGCTAGCGGGCGTTGTTGTGGTCTAACTGGCCGGCGACCCGTGCCGTTAGTAAGTACATGAAGCCAAACATGGCGGTCGATAAAGTTCATTTGCGGCACTGTTTATTATTCATGTTTAATGTAAGGAAAAGTGTGAGTGAAGCATACGGTTCAATATGTCAGACGTATGGCAAAACGATTATGAGTGAGCGGACGTGTGGAGAATGGTTTGCCAGGTTTAAGAAATGTGATCTAAGTTTGGAAGATAAGCCACGTGCAGGTAGACGAGGAGCTGGAATCGCTGTTGCAAGAGGATGCCACACAATCGACCACACAACTGGCGAAACGTTTGAAAGTGGCTCAATCGACGGTGGTACGGCGTCTACAGGCCTTGGGGAAAATCCAGAAGATTGGTAAGTGGATCCAGCATACTTTAACGGAGCGTAATATTGGTCAACGGTTGGGCATCTGCATGTCATTGAAGAGGTTTCAAGGGAAGAATTTCTCGTGGAAGGTTGTCACCGGGGATGAAAAACGTGTCTATTGCGACAACCCCATACGCAAGCGATCCTAGGTCGATCCAGGACAGCCATCAACATCCACTGCAAAACAGAATAACCACGGGAAAAAAGTGCTGTTGTGTGTGTGGTGGGATATACATGGAGTGCTGTACTTTGAACTGTTGAAACCGGGCGAAACAATCACTGCACAACGATATAGCGACCAGTTGATGAAACTGAACGTCGCAATCGAGCAAATACGCCCCTGGACAGGTAAAGGACGCCGCCTAGTCATCCTGTTATACGATAATGCCAGACCACATGTCGGTGCCACCACGAAATCAACACTTGAACAGTTACACTGGGATGTTTTATCGTACCCAGCTTACTCCCCGAACATTGCACCCTCAGACTTTCATCTGTTTCGCTCTATGCAACATGCTCTAGCCTAACAGCGGTTCACCACAGTTCCAGAGGTGGTAAATTTCGTCACTGCGTTCTTCAGCTCAAAACCCGAGTCCTCCTATCACAGGGACATTCATTTGTTGCCTGAAAAATGGCAAAAGGTCATTAATGCTAACGGCCAATATTTCGTTGAATAAATTTGTATTGGTTTCCTGATTGTTCCTGTTTCCTTTCTCCTTAAAACGGCGAAAACTTTTGCATACCCCTAATACATGTATAGGAACTATTGCTATGGCTATGAAAAGAGGCCTGAAATCCTCTGGAGTAGCTGTTTTTCCGTCATCCAGTTTTTATAAACTCGAAAACTGCGAAAATGATTTCTGAAGATTTTACTTATTTACTGAATTAAAAAATACCAAAAATTGCTTTTCTTTTTAATACTTCATTCAAAGCTGCCGTCAAAAGTTCCTTTCTATTTCTTTAACCAGTTTCATATGAAGTTTCCACACACACACACACACAAAAAAAAAATGTAAAATCTTTTTACTGAGGCTAGAAGAGGTTCTTTTAGCTTCTTTTAGCCATGACACCCCCGCAGTGCGGGGTTGCGGAAGCTATCGGTACGCCTCTGAAGGGAAATATTGGGATGTCATTTCAAAAGTTTTCTTTTTCACCCCTCCGGGTCCTAATAGGGTGGATTCATGGCCTACTGTTACTCCATTAGCTACAAAACCTGGGAATTACTTCAATAGACAGTATAAAAGGGCACAAGCCGATGGTCATTATTTTTTTTCTTACTCTCGTGAATTATCGATTGCACAGATTAAAGGCCATATAATAACAAATGCACAAATAAAAGTTATAGTTTAGCTACAAATTACGGGTTGATTTTCTTTTTACTATAAGCATGGAAAAACGATTCATCAGTTTAGAACGTATGCGGCTGTCATTATTCAAACAAGAGATATGTAGAACAATAAACATACATACCTCACGTGTTTCGTTCAGCTGTTCCTCTTCTGCTTTGACGATAAGAACAAACGCTTCCTCTGCCAAAATGCTTTATCAGGTATTCATTAAAATCAGGTATCTGATGCAAAGATTTCAAAGAAGTCGCTCGTCTTTCCACCAGTACTTTCAGATTCTGTGAAACAAATACTAATATTCATTTACCAGCGTAGGTACACACACGCATTACAATGCATAAATATAGTCATGCAGATGCTTAAAATCATAGAAATCACAAAAGTTTAAGTTGGCAACAGAAAAACTGTCTAATATTCGGAAACCCAGTAGCTTTCAATTCGTTTCTGACCTCTACTGATGCAAGATAGCTTTTTCCTACAGCTTTGGCTGAGGAATAAGCACCACATGAAACAAAATATGTAGTTCATGGGCATGCGTT
Source organism: Macrothele yani (assembly GCA_039090855.1). NCBI lineage: Eukaryota > Metazoa > Arthropoda > Arachnida > Araneae > Macrothelidae > Macrothele > Macrothele yani. The sequence continues at coordinate 95,514,693 of CM076992.1, read as the reverse complement.
ATGAAAAGTTATAATACGACTTATGCAAGCTTGGGCCGAATCGTCAACATTCTTGGAGAACATCCGATGCCAATGCGCAAGTGGAAGAAGCATTCTCAGAACTGAAACGTGAGCTTATTTCCAAACAGCTATAACTTTAAGGTTTCAGATAATCATCTACAGATTACGTTAGAGGGACCTGGCTCGCTCCGTCATCAGCTTACATATTATCACAAAGAAACAAAGATCAGCTATAACGCGATCAGCTTGTATATTATCACAAAGAAACAAAGACGTTCTAAAGGAAAGCCACACAACAGCAAACGTCCTCTTGGATTCTGAATGATGCAATTTGTTAGTACATTACCAACGCCTACTATTTCCAGCAGCTGTTTTCTTTCTTTGTCCCTACTATAAACGCTATTTCTGCCGCCCAAGTGGCGCAAGCGCCGGCTTTTGAGCGTTTGTCTTAGATGGCCCGGGCTCGAGTCCTGGAAGAGCCTTGGTAGTGGGCGTGTCTTATAGCACTGGTTCTCATCCTTCCCTGGAGCAAGTGGCCCTAAATTAAGAACAAGCCACTAACTCTTAATGGCCCTAAATTAAGGGCAGGCGTCAGTAAATATTAGGTATTAGGCCGGCTCCTAAGAGTTACTTAAGATGGTCGTACCCCCCCCCGAAAAAAAAAGAAACGTAATAATTTATTTCCTCTTCTTTTTGTTTCGCGGTGTAACGAACATCATGAGCAACTCTTAGACTATAAGCAGTCCTCATCCCTAATTTGACACGCACTGGTTCCTAGGAAGCGAGAGATCCAGCGCTGCACCGTAATCTGCTATTCACGAGCCACTTTTCGTGATTCCCTCCGTGAATTAACGAAGAATATTTCTGATACAATATTTTCCGTGAAATGCCGGAAAGAAACCTGAATTTCCCGATTTACCGTACGCCAGGAAAATTCTGGATTTTTAGAAACCATTCCACAATTCCTTTCGTATACTAACGGGAAAACTCTGTTCTCACTTTTTCCGTATCCATATGACGAAAAATTTCCGGTGATATGAGCGAATCGCGGGAATACTCGAGGTTTCATTAACTGTTAAATTTCAGTCGTCTGTCGAAGGAATGCAATTTAACAGTTAATGAAACCTCAATTATTGTCGAAGGATCTGATTCTAAATTTTATTCTGTAGCGAGATCGGATATTGTCAGAGATGGCAACCTGAGAAATCAGTAAAAAAAAAATCCGAAGTTTTCAGTAAAACTGCTTTGACCTTCAGTAAGATTTACAGTATATCAAAAATATTTATTTATATATATAAAATTACATATATATATATCATCATCATCATCATCATTGTCAACCATTATCAATCCACTGCTGGACGAAGGTCTCCCCAAGTTTCCTCCACAACGGTCTGTCTTGTGCCAGTCTCCTCCATGTCACCCCTGCATACTTTCGAATTTCATCCACCCATCTCCCATGTGGTCTTCTTCTGGGTCTTTTCCTGTCCCTTGGAATCCAATCTAAAATTTCGGCTGTCCATCGATGATCTGTCCTTCTGGCAGTATGTCCAGCCCATTGCCATTTCAGGGATTTAACTCTGATCATGATGTCTTCCACTCTTGTCATTTTTCGGATCCACGAGTTCCTCTTCTTATCTCTCCTGGTTACACCAAGCATGCACCTCTCCATGCTTCTTTGAGTTGTCTGCAGCCTTTGTATGTCTCTTTTAGTTAAGGTCCACGTCTCTGCACCATACGTAAGCACTGGAAGGATGCATTGATCAAACACTTTTCTTTTAAGACATAATGGCATATTGCTCTTGAAAATTATGCTGTTTCTTCCAAAAGTTCTCCAGGCAAGTTTTGTACGCCGATTAATTTCTTCATCAATGTGACCCTCACTTGATATCTGCTGTCCAAGATAAACGTACTTGTCTGTTATCTCCAGCTTTTCTCCATCAATCGATAAATCTTCATTTCTTGTAAAAGCATTGAACATCACTTTTGTCTTCTGAAAGTTCATTTTTAATCCCACTTCTTTACTCTTGTCAGCAAGTTCCTGGATCATACTCTGCAGCTCTGATGGGGTAGTTGCAAAAATGACTACGTCATCAGCAAAACGAAGGTGGGTTAGATAAATATATATATATATATATATATATATGCCACAACTTAGTAGCAGTGAAAGTTCAGCTTTGGCTCGCCGGCCACGACATACGAGCTATAGAGGCATCATCGGCATGGCGGGTGACACCCGACCTATTCGGCGAAAGAGAAATGTCTCGCGAGCGTCGACATGCGAGCTACAGAGTCGTCATCGGCATGGAAAGTGACATCCGACACGCAAGATATTCGGCGAAAAATGCCTCGCAAGCTCCAACATACGAGCTATAGAGGCGTTATAGGCGTGGCAGATCCCGACAGGCGAGCTATACGGCAAAAGAAATTCTAGCGTACGTCGACATGCGAGCTGTATAGGCGTCATCGGTATGGCAGGTGACATCCGACCTATTCGGAGAAAAATAAATGTCTCGCGAGCGCCGACATACGAGTTATAGAGGCGTCATAGGCGTGGCGGATGACACCCGATACGCGAGCTATTCGGCGAAAAAATCCTCGCGAGCGCCGACATGCGAGCTATAGAGGTATCATCGGCATGGAAGGTGACACCCGACACGCCGACGGCATTTATTTTTATCTATTCGGTGAAAAAGAAATGTCTCGCGAGCCCCTACATATGAGCTATAGAGGCGACATCGGCGTGTCTCGTGACACGTGAGCTATACGGCGAAAAATAAATTTCTCGCGACGCCGACGTGCGAGCTAAAGAGGCGTCATCGGCGTGTCGGATGACACCCAACACGCGAGCTATACGGCGAAAAATAAATTCCTCGCGAGCGCCGACATGTGAGCTGTAGAGGTATCGGCATGGAGGGTGACACCCGACACGCCGATGACATTTTTTTACCTATTCGGTGAAAAAGAAATGTCTCGCGACCCCTGACATACGAGATATAGAGGCGTCGTCGGCGTGGTGGGTGACACTCAACCTATTCGGCGAAAAAGAAATGTCTCGCGAGCTATTCGGCGATATCATAATGTCAGGTGTTACCTGACAGTCGAGCGGAAAGGGTTAAAACATTTGCACCGAATTTTCACAAGCACAAAGCCACATGTATTCAATGTAAAGAGTTCGCAAAAGGCGCCGAGCAGAGCTCCCTCTCGGCTTATGCGCACGATACTCTCAAATGGCTGCACGGGGAATCACGTGAGAAACAGTGTACGAGGAGAAGCTCAGCTTCCGTTGTCGGGGGAAGTCAGAACATCGAAGGCGTACAGGGACTACCTGTAATGTGCGTTCTTTTTTTTTTGGATCAAAAGACGGTAAAAAATAGAAAATTCTGTGCGTGGACTTTTCCGTAGTTTTTTGGGTGACTTCCGTAAAACCGTAAAATGGGGTGAAATTCGCACAAACTACGGAAAATCCGTAAAAGTTGGCATCTCTGTATTGTAGATGCAAATCGCATGAAATTTTGGTTATTGTGACACAGGATATTTCTCCTCCTCTACCCAACTTCCGTGCACCAGCTATTATAATATTGTGTTACGGTGAAAACCAGGGTACCTAAATTATTGTACAGGTGATTGTATGATGTCTATGTATCAGTCTGTGGACACCTTTAGACAGAAGCTATTATACAATAGCTATCAAGAGTAAATTTTATATTTAAGAGTTATGTGAAATAATACAATAAAACAGTACATTTGACCTTTTCTTAAAAATAACTGAAGTCGTTGTCAGTTTAAAAGATCTCAAGTTCCAAAACATTATGTTGCTTTGAAAAATCAAGATGAAAAAACATTTAATTTGTGATAAATTTTCCTACAGAAAAACAAATTATTATAAACCTATTGAAAAAATAATCAGACCCAACACAAAATAAAATGACTAATTCACTCGTATTAATAACAAAAAAAAAAAAAAAAAAGTTTCATCACTGCACAATTAAGAGTTTTACCTTGAACGTGACTCTGACTTTTGAGTCTTTCTGGCTCAATGGTTAAGACGTGCACTTTCTGTTGAGCCAAAAATAACTACCTCGGATCGGATCCCACCGGGGCGAAAGGATTCTCTGGTGTAAGAACTGAAAAAGTCGGCGTCTTCGGATTTTGCAAAATTTCTGTCTAAATACGAAAAATGTCGAAACGGACTTTTCTGAAATAAACGGAACTACTGACTACGGAAAATCTGTGAAAATACAGAAGTTACAAAATACGGGAACTTTTAAAAACGGACACCTACCGGCAACTTTGCTTCACGTGATTTTCAGGAATTCTCCGTGAATTTATACCACTTATTTTTTACAGTGCGTAACACACCACCCATGCCTCACACGGGATTCCAACTAAGCTCATCGTGGACGAATAGTCAAAATCCAACGCTTCAGACCACTGGGCCACCGGGCAGTTTACTTTCCTCTAGGAGTCTGTTAAATTACATTTCGCTTTACAAAGTTTGGTTTTATATTTTTATTTATTTTTTTCTTCCTTTGAGATAGTAACACCTCTGAAGAACTTTTAAGTATTTCTAAAGAGTTATGAAAGGCAAAAATCATCGAACCAAATCAAATATATACTCAAGTTGGTATTAATTTTAATAATTTTTTCATCTGTTATGGAGATTCTAGAATATTTTAAAGGATTTTAGTATTAATTCATTTTCAAACAAGCTCAGCCGCTAATTACGCTTACCGCCTTTGAAAGTAGCGGGGACGCTTTCAAAAGCGGTAAGGGTAATTAGAGGTTGTAAAACAGCATTCACTGGTATCCTTTCTTAAGTGCTCAAATCGTTTTGTTGGCTTACGCTGCAATCATGTGCATTGTGATCCCAGACGATTCGAGACGGGCTTGATTGTTTTACTGCATCAGACGCTTTGTTGGATTGCAACTCGCTCAGTCAGCAGCTCCGAAGTCCCGTTAGCTACGAGGAAAGACTGTCAGCTCCAATTCTGTAAATGCCGTTGATTTCGGAATTCTCACCTTCCGGTGTATCCGTCAAATAATCCTCTGTGAAGCTGCAATAAAAAGAAAGCGTGCAAAAGGCAAATTGCTCAAACGTCCACAAAAGCGTTGCAAACCATGTTGGGCGCCAGTGGTTACGCGGTTTTGTTACGGGGTCAGACTGTTTATGCCTTGTTGCAACTCACTGCTGAAAATACGTAGGAAATGAATAGTTGAGAAAGCTACAGTCTCAAATTACTCATTAACTCATACGTCATATGTGCAGGTTGTCCCGAATTGATCTTATATCATTGGTAAATTATTTGCTCTTTCTTATTCATTCTACGATTCTGCCTAATTTCTCCTCTATTTCATTTTCTTATTACTCACGCTTCCCAGTACGGAAGCCATTCTCCTCTTAAGCTCTCTCGCCCTTGGAACCTGGATATCGTCTCCTCAATAACTACCAACTTTGTATTGTCTTTCGCTGTCCCCCACGGGAGCTCTGGACAGCTTTCTTTTCTCAACGCATCCTACTGCTAGCTCTCTCCCCCTCTCAGATTTTTTCTTTTTGTCCCCTTGCGAGTCCGTTCTAGGTAGAGCGAAGCCGAATCGCCTTGATTGCAGCGTAGGTCAATAAAACGAATCAAGCACTTAAGAAATGCTGTACGTAAATAATGCTGTACAACTTCTAATTACACTTACCGCTTTTGAAAGCGTCCCCAAACAACTCCTATGAAAATGAATTAATACTAAAACTCTTTAAATTCTCCTAGAATCCCCGTAAAACATCATCAAGAGCTAAAGCTAATATAATAATAACTTGGTAGTACTGTTCCTAAATTTTATTTTAAATATAAAAAAAATTGCAAACGTGAAATTCATCCTACACAAAAGTTGGAAATTGTTACACCAAAAATTATTGCATAGAAGATTTGTTACTCAAAATGTTTCAAAAAACTCCACCCGGCCTTGTTTTATAGAAAATTATCGTGCATACACAGTTCCTCGGCGTATCCCTGCCGACATTTTTTTTTAAATATGGAATACAGTTGCAGCAAACGTGGCAAGTAATAAGATTTCTCAAGGACAAAAGAAAAATATTCTTGCGCGCAGCTTGTTGTGGCTTAGAGACTAAAAATTAAAAAAAAGCCTCTCAGGTAAATAAAAAATGAAAGTTGTTGCTAGCACACAGCCCTTGTACTCTTGTTGAGAAATAGTTTCGATATCGTTAAAACTATAAATATTTGGAAATTGGGCGATCCATGTACGCCAATCCACGCACTGAAACTCACTTTTCATCAGTGTAATGGAGGTCATGAGATTACTGATTACCCAGTATCTTCATCAATGATCTGCTTCTCAGTAGATCTGTTATTTATCCTCGAAGTTGGGGTTCTGTGATGATCAAACCCCGCAGGATAATCATATTTCTTAATTGTCTTAATTCTGTACATTTCGTTTTGTATGTTGTGAATATGGTATTTTAGAACTTTTAATTTATTCATAACACGAAAAGACTAACACTAGCAAAACTATAAAATGCTGCCTTAAAACCTGACTGCATTTACTGGTACTACTCATTTATTACTTTATTCTCTAATCACTCTTCAAATCTTGAAGACTTTGCATAAAATGATGGCTGCACAAATTGAGCTGGATATTCTCAGTTTGAATCCAACTCTAGGATCTGCAACAGGCATCAGAACTAAGCACGAAAATTTGGCGGGTGATTGTGTAGAGGAGAGCTGAGGATGCACTGCTAGGGAGGTCAGACGGTTCACGAGACACTGACCTAGACAGCGGCGGAGGCGCAAAAAATTTAATCAATTCTCAGATCCTTTTCAGTTTAAGGCTGCTCACGAATAACGTGTTCTTTAATCATTTTAAAAGTTTTGAAATGAAAGCAAGGCTTCACAATAGGATCTGAATTCACATTAATATATTTTAGCACTATGTCACGAGTTTGCAATTTTCTACTCTCACCTGAAAGTCAATATCTCTGTCAATGGTTGTCATTTTTGGTTCTTTTAATTCAGCACCACAAATTACTTTTTCACTTTATCCTCGAGTCCTTGGATCTCCTGCCTCGAAATGTTTTCGGCATTGGCAACAGTCACGATGCATCACTAGCCCATCTTAGCACTTTGACACTATAATTTTCTAGTTCAAGGCTCTCGAAGTAAGAATGAGGCTAATCAGTGTGCTTCTTCCAATCATTCTGTAGTGTAGTGTTCAGTATCATTTTTTAGAATGTGTCGAATTAAACAGTTCACTCCTAATAAACTTTACTTCTCTTCCTTCTATATTTAATGAAGTCTTCCACTAATACACTCAGTAGACAAAACATTAGAGATAGGGATGATAGGAAGTTGTACATGGGCATCCCCCGCGCAGAGTTGAGCAAAGCCAAACCGAACGCAGGCGATAAACAGGCGAACAGCAGGGTTTACCATCAGTGTGCCACAATCGACGACCATGGGTAAACGCGGTGATCTGAGCGACTTTGACCGTGGACGCATTGTCAGCGCAAGACAGATGGGTCATTCTATCGCCCAAGTAGTAAGAACCCCAGGATTTCCTAGGTATAGCCTACCAAGGGTGTACTGCGACTATACCATCGACGGAGGACCAGCGCACAGAGGGCAAGCGGTGGCCAACCACGCCATTGATGACCCGGGGTCAGCGTAGACTTTTCAGGATTGTATAGACAGACCGCTTGAAAACGGCGGTGCAAATCACATACAAGTTAAATGTCGGAGGCCAAAGAAGCTTCAGCGAGCGAACGGCACTGAACACGCTGCACAACCTGGGCTACGAGAGCCGACACCCTACCGGTGTGCCACTGTTGACAGCTCGTCATGAGAAATATCAAAAGTGGACCTCCGCAGAGTGGCGCCGCGTCGTGTGGTCAGTTGAAGCCCGTTTTCAGCTGTACCGAGCTGACGGGAGGGTGCGGGTGTGGCGTGGAGAGCATGAGGCCATGGTCCCGTCGTGGCAGGTCATCTCTGTTCAAGGTGGTAGTGGCTCTGTGATGGTCTGCGGAGCCTTCAGATGGGACACATTAGGTTTCCTCAGTGTGTCTGGAGAGGTCCTGAACGGCTGCGCGCTACCAGCATGTGCTGGCTTATCACCAACACCTTTTCATGGCCTTCGGGCATCCTGCGGCAGAAGAACAACTCGAGGAACATTCATCAAACTTTGAAACCATCCAGTGGCTCCAAGCTGCCCGGATATATACCATGTGGAAGCTATCTGGAATGCAGTGGAGCGGAACATCAGATCTGTAGATCCTGGACCGACGTCTCGGGAGGAGTTGTGGACAATGCAGAAACAGGCATGGCTGGCATTACTTCCGGCATCTGGTGGAGTCGATGCCTCGGCATGTGCAGGCTGTTATTATTCGCTCTATAGGAGGACCAACACGCTGTTTGGTAGATATCTCAAATGTACTGTCCATTAAGTATACACTGAGTGGCAACTTTATTATGACCACCTGACAGTTTTAAGCAAATGAGCATACTGTTGCCGCCAGAGGGCGAGGCTAGTATAAAAAGGGAAAGCTTAGTGCTTGTGACAGTATTAGAAGTGATTTTTGGGTGACGAGATGGGTAAAAAAAAATGCGATTGGACGGACTTTCAACGTGGGATAATTGTAGGAGCTCGGAGCCATGGAGCGAGTATCACCGAAACCACCGCATTCGTGAAATGTTCCAGAGCAGTTTTTGTTAAAGTGTTTAAAGACTGGACGGTCAGCCCAAAAACTGAGTCTGAACGAGCAACGTGTGGTCGTCATCGACTAGTGACTGCTAGGGCGAAACGGAGGGTATCCAGACTGGTAAAAGACAGCAGAAGGGCAACAGTGCAGCAAATTACAGACCATCTTAATCAAGGATCCCCTCAAATGATCTCTGCACGCACTGTTCGCCGTACACTGCATCGGATGGGATATGGCAGCCGAAGGCCTGTTCGAACACCTTTGCTGTCTGTAGTTAACAAGAGAAAACGTCTCCAATTCGCACAGGAGCACAAGACAGACGATAATTGGAAATAAATTATGTGGTCCGATGAATCACGTTTTCAGTTGCACCATGCCGATGGCCGAGTGAGAATTTGGCGGAAATAGCACGAAAGCATGGATCCCAAATGCATTGCTACAACCCTTCAAGCTGGTGCTATGGTTTGGGGAATGTTTTCTTGGCATGCTTTGGGCTCTTTAATTCGTGTTGATCAACGTCTGACTGGCACATCGTATCTAAACATCGTTGCGTACCAAGTGCAACCTGTCATGTGGATGGTTTATCCCAATGACTTTAAACAAGATAATGCGTCCTGCCATAGTGCTCGTATTGTACGTGATTGGTTTCAGGAACATGCCGATGAATTTACTTTGCTTAGGTGGCCCCCACAATCTCCAGATTTCAACCCCATTGAGAATTTGTGGGATGAAGTTCAACGAGCCATCAGACAGCTGGATCCACAACCCTGCAATCTCACACTCCTGGAAAGTGCTATTCATCAAGTATGGTCTCAGATTCCACAGACCACTTATCAACATCACGTGGAGTCCATGCCACGAAGAATCGACGCAGTATTAAAGGCAAAAGGTGGCCCAACGAAGTACTGAGGGGGTGGTCATAATAAAGTGGCCAGTCAGTGTATTTACATCCATGAAAATGAACCGGTCGATAGAATATTTCCGAAGGTTCAAAATTGGGAGATGTTTTCTACTAAGCGTACTGCTGATAAAGGTTCTTAGGAACCTTGGACCGGAAGCATTTCCTTTACGAGTTACAGCACATTTAGAGACGGCACGTAATAAATCCCACGAAATTAGTCTTTATTTTAGTTATTACCACATACTCAAAGTGAGTTGCAATAACTGTAAGAGAGAGACTCATAGCAAATGAAAAGAGGTTATTAATATCGAACTGAGATTAAGAAACTTATTTTATCTATGATGATGGAAGTTTCCGTTCGTGCTGCCCCCTCGGAAACTCTTCATTGCAACTGAATTTATAGGCGGTATGTATATTTTTTCATTTGACAGGTTTTTGGAGCAGAAGAATTTCATCACTAACTTTTATTTCGGAAAAAAGTCTTCTAACTTTATTGAATCGACGATTCTTGAATGAAAATACATTTCTAAAAGAGAATTTCGCACGTGCGAAATGTTTGCCAGGTATCATTCTTATAGAAAAACTACGTAAAGATTTACCGTAAAATACGAATTTTGCTTATAAATGCATTTCCTGTTTTTTTATATATATATATATATATATATATATATATGGGATGCAAGGTCAGGGGATGCGTAACATCACAGCCTCTCCTTGACAAATGTCAACCCCGCCTTCTCGTGGTGCATCCTGTTCCCACTAAAGGGGCTCTGACGACCGCCCATAGCGGTATAACTATACCATCGGGATCAGAGGAAATTCTATCCCACACTCACCAACTCGCTTGGCCAGCGTGGTGAGTTATGGCCAAACCTCCAAAATGATTCCACAACTTAAATCTTGGCCCTCAGTCTCCGGCAGCTGGAATGTACCTGGCCAAGGCAGCGGCCAGTGCGACATGAAGGCAGAGGGTGCTAAGAATCCCGGAGGACCGGACTAGGCTGCCATCTGATGCTGACCTTGGCTACTTACAATGGACGCTCCCTATCTTCTAATTCAAGGCTTCTTGAATTGGAAGAGGAACTACAAAGGATCAAGTGGGACATCGTGGGGCTAAGTGAGGTAAGGAGAAAAGGAGAAGATCTCATCGAACTGAAAAGTGGACATCTCTTCCACTATAGTGGGACAGATACTGGCAGAACTAGTGGTGTTGGATTTATAATAAACAAGAAACTGAAGGATAAAGTTGTAGAAGTTGAAAGTTCCTCTGACAGAGCTGCACGACTTGTTATCCAACTCTCGAAAAGATACCAGGCTCAGATTATTCAAACTTATGCACCCACCACAAGTCATCCTGAAGAAGAAATTGAAGAATTTTATGAGGAAATTTGTCATCTAAATAATAAAGGTAAGCAGCACTTGAAAATAATTATGGGAGATTTCAATGCAAAAATAGGGCAACAGTAACAGAATGAAACTTCAGTAGGTAAATTCGGTCATGGCAACAGAAACCAGCGTGGAAATACTCTCGTTGAGTTTGCAGAGGCAGAAGGGTTTTTCATCTTGAACTCCTTCTTCAAGAAAAAGCCACACAGGAAATGGACATGGAGACATCCAAATGGGACGACAAGTGAAATTGATTTTATTATGTGTAACAAAAAATTCGTCATAGAAGACTGCAGTGTGCTAAACAAGTTCAACACAGGTAGTGACCATAGATTGGTGAGATGTAAGATGCACCTCAACACTAAACTTGAACGTGGCAAGCTCATAAGACAAACAAAATCTATTGACATAACCAACCTTAAAAAACACCATAATACCTTCAAGTTAGAACTGAAGAACAGGTTCTCTGCTTTAGAAGGCCTAACATCGGAAGAAGTGGACATCTCTGAAGTTAACAGAAAAGTAACCAAAGCTCTTATGGAAACAGCAACAAAATTAGCTGGGTCTAAGAACAAGTTGCATGTGAACAAATTATCAGGAAAAACCAAAATGTTGATGCAAAAAAAGAAGAGAGATGAGGACAACTAAAGAAGATGTGACTTCCAAAGTGGAATATATAGAGCTATGCAAGACAGTAAGAAAAAGTATCACTGAAGACGTAAGGAAATTCAACTGTGAACTAGTGAGGAAAGCAATTGAAAACAACCAAAGCCTAAAGATAGCAAAGGGACATCTCAGTAAGGGAAGAAAACAGATTATGGCACTGAGAAAAGAAGATGGTTCTGTAACAAGAAATAGAGGCGAAATTTTGACAAGAGTGAAAGATTTCTACTCCAAATTATATGAAAGGGATGATATATGCACTCCAGACATCATGAAAGATACCAGTACCAGAGTTCCTCCAGTCCTTCCAGCAGAAGTTGCACATGCAATCAAGAACATGAAGCGAGGAAAAGCTCCAGGAGAAGATGGAATTACTGTAGACATCATAAAAGAAGCAAGTGGAGAAATCGAAACAGTACTCGCCCAATTTTTCACTCGATGCCTTAATGAAGGAAAGATTCCTGAGGATTGGAACACCGCTACAATGATCCTGCTACATAAGAAAGGTGACATTGAGGATCTCGGAAACTACAGACCTATCAGCCTCCTATCAGTAGTTTATAAAATCTTCACTAAAGTTCTTTCACACCGCTTGAAGGTAGCACTAGACATGGCTCAACCGAGAGAACAAGCTGGATTCAGGAGTGGCTACAGCACAATAGATCATATCCACGTGCTGAGAGAACTAATTGAAAGAGCGAGGGAATATGAACTTCCATTGTGCATGGCTTTTATCGATTATGAAAAAGCCTTTGATTCGGTGAAACCATCAGCAGTTACAATGGCTCTGAAAACCTGCGGTATTGAAGATGCATACATTAATATTATTAATAACATCTATGAAAATGCAAGTGCAAAGATTAGGCTGTTTGAAAATACAACACACGTAAAAATTGGAAAGGGAGTGAGACAAGGTGACACCATATCTCCGAAGCTCTTTAATGCCACATTGGAGGGTGTTTTTCAGTCGCTGAGCTGGGAAAACAAGGGGATAAAGATTAATGGAGATTATCTAACCCACCTTCGTTTTGCTGATGACGTAGTCATTTTTGCAACTACCCCATCAGAGCTGCAGAGTATGATCCAAGAACTTGCTGACAAGAGTAAAGAAGTGGGATTAAAAATGAACTTTCAGAAGACAAAAGTGATGTTCAATGCTTTTACAAGGAATGAAGATTTATCGATTGATGGAGAAAAGCTGGAGATAACAGACACGTACGTTTATCTTGGACAGCAGATATCAAGTGAGGGTCACATTGATGAAGAAATTAATCGGCGTACAAAACTTGCCTGGAGAGCTTTTGGAAGAAACAGCATAATTTTCAAGAGCAATATGCCATTATGTCTTAAAAGAAAAGTGTTTGATCAATGCATCCTTCCAGTGCTTACGTATGGTGCAGAGACGTGGACCTTAACTAAAAGAGACATACAAAGGCTGCAGACAACTCAAAGCAGCATGGAGAGGTGCATGCTTGGTGTAACCAGGAGAGATAAGAAGAGGAACTCGTGGATCCGAAAAATGACGAGAGTGGAAGACATCATGATCAGAGTTAAATCCCTGAAATGGCAATGGGCTGGACATACTGCCAGAAGGACAGATCATCGATGGACAGCCGAAATTTTAGACTGGATTCCAAGGGACAGGAAAAGACCCAGAAGAAGACCACATAGGAGATGGGTGGATGAAATTCGAAAGTATGCAGGGGTGACATGGAGGAGACTGGCACAAGACAGACCGTTGTGGAGGAAACTTGGGGAGACCTTCGTCCAGCAGTGGATTGATAATGGTTGACAATGATGATGATGATGATGATATATATATATACACACACTATCTACCAACAAGTAATTGGACACCTGTGATAGCAAAGGAAAACGAAGTTTATTCACCTTCAATAGCTGGTGGAGCCTCCACGAGCGGCGCTTACAGCTGCGACCCTCCGGGGCATACTCTCAACCAGGCGTTGTACGACGGCGAGAGATATTTTCTTCCACTCGGCTTAGAGAAGACAGGTCAGTTCCTTCACCGATTTCGGACGGTGGGGGCACCCCTTAAGTCGATGCTGTCCCACAGGTGCTCGATAGGGTTAATGTCCGGGCTCTGCGCAGGCCAGTCCATTCGATTAACCCCATTGTCACCATACCAAACCATGGTGGACCTCGCAACATGACAGGTGGCATTGTCATCCTGAAAGTAACATGGGTCCACCCCGTAAAACTGCCACAACGTAGGAAGCGCATGGTCATCCAAAATGGTGCAGTAGGTCTCGGCGTTGAGTCTACAAGGAATTGCGACCAAGGGTCCCGTGCCATACCAGGAGGAACACCCCCACAGCATAATTCCACCGCCGCCGAACTTCACAGTTGGCACAATACATTCCGGCAGGAGGCGTTCTCCAGGCAGACGCCAAACCCAGACCCTGCCATCCGAACGGTAGGGGGTGAACCTTGATTCGTCGCTCCAGAGAACCTGTTTCCACTGTTCAACGGTCCACTGTCGACGTTCTTTGCACCACGTTAACCGAGCAGCGCTATTGGACTTGGTGATCAAAGGCTTGTGGGCGGCAGCACGTCCATGATAACCGAGCAGATGGGCTTCTTCACGGATGGTATTCATCGAAAGAACACTCCCGGATGCCTGTTGAAACTCTTCGCGGATGTGGCCTATCGATTTGGTGCGGTTTTTCCAAATTTCTCTGGCCAGCACTCGTCGGTCTCTAACTCCCAGTTTTGTGGGTCTGCCGGGTCGGGGCACATTCCGACAGTCACCTCTCATCTTCCACTTGCCAATCACGTAGGCCACTGTCGATTTTGTGTACTTCAACTCGCTGGATATGTCACGTATGGATCGGTCATTTCTGTGATACCCGACGATTACACTTTTCTCGAAATTAGAGAGCTCCGAACTGCGTGGCATCTTGCATGCGACTGGTTGCGTTGTTGTTTCCCACACGATATTTAACGGCGGCGGCCGTGACGTGTATCAGGACCGCAGATATCGTCGATTGCAGGGGTGTCCAATTACTTGTTGGTAGATAGTGTGTATCATCATCATCATCATCATTGTCAATCATTATCAATCCACTGCTGGACGAAGGTCTCCCCAAGTTTCCTCCACAACGGTCTGTCTTGTGCCAGTCTCCTCCATGTCACTCCCGCATACTTTCGAATTTCATCCACCCATCTTCCATGTGGTCTTCTTCTGGGTCTTTTCCTGTCCCTTGGAATCCAATCTAAAATTTCGGCTGTCCATCGATGGTCTGTCCTTCTGGCAGTATGTCCAGCCCATTGCCATTTCAGGGATTTAACTCTGATCATGTCTTCCACTCTTGTCATTTTTCGGATCCACGTGTTCCTCTTCTTATCTCTCCTGGTTACACCAAGCATGCACCTCTCCATGCTACTTTGAGTTGTCTGCAGCCTTTGTATGTCTCTTTTAGCTAAGGTCCACGTCTCCGCACCATACGTAAGCACTGGAAGGATGCATTGATCAAACACTTTTCTTTTAAGACATAATGGCATATTGCTCTTGAAAATTATGCTGTTTCTTCCAAAAGCTCTCCAGGCAAGTTTTGTACGCCGATTAATTTCTTCATCAATGTGACCCTCACTTGATATCTGCTGTCCAAGATAAACGTACGTGTCTGTTATCTCCAGCTTTTCTCCATCAATCGATAAATCTTATATATATACGGAAAACACCGAGACTGCAAATCTTTTCAATAAATACTGAATAGCAAGACCAAACATTACTAACCACTGGGATAAGAGAGGGATATAGAGCAATGGTAAGCCGTTCTCCGTGGCTTTGTCAAGGGCCAGGCACGGACAACACCCTGTAGAACCAGGTTCTACAGAGTCCTGAAAGTGGCTGGCCCTTGACAAAGCCACGGAGAACGGCTTACCATTGCTCTATATCCCTCTCTTATCCCAGTGGTTAGTAATGTTTGGTCTTGCTATTCAGTATTTATTGAAGAAATTTGCAGTCTTGGTGTTTTCCGTATTTAATCTGATTTTTCTTTAATGCAGTCTTTTGGCGCTTTAGAACTTCAAAAACATTTTTAACTGTTTTCTTGTTTGCTCTCTCTCTCTCACTCTCTCTCTGTATATATATATATATATATATACAGGGCTTGAAAAATGTGGTCATCTTTTTGTCTGTGACGAGTGAAATTTTTTATCTGATGAGTAAAAAATTCAGTACGGCAGTTTAAATTCCATAGGCAATTATTTATACCGTTGTTGTGCCTGTTTTTGGAAGCGTAAAAATATATGTTTTTTAATAAAGCTTATCCTAATTCACAGAACTGATGCGTGCTTGTGCGCCAGCATGGGGAAACAGGTTACTCCGTGAAAGAAATTGGACAGCGAATGCCGGGAGTCAAAACGTCCGGGCACGGTGCCCTTAACACGGAACACGAGGGCCGGTTGAATGATTTCCCAAACGCTGTGTGAAAAGATTACTAGTGTAAGAGTTACATATGCCTCGCGAGCTGCCGCTTAGACAATTGCTGTCGTAGGTCAAGCTGTTGGGAAAGTTCTACCACATTGGAGGATTCCATCATCTACTCTTCTAGAGGGAGAATACCGAGTTTCGTTATTATACAATGGTTAATCGTTTAAATTAGGTTAGCGTTAAAATATTATTCGAGAGAAGTGTATAAATTTTTAACAAATCAAACTTTAAAATACCGTTTTCTTAAACAGATTTTTTTCTTCTGAGATATATTGGAAGAAAAATATAGATATATCTATCGCTATCCCATCCCTTGAACAACACCGTTGCTTACGTTTGTTGAGACTCGTATTTGTGTCAGTCGCTTACCACTTATACTTCCACACGGTTCCAAAATAGAGCGATTTTCGAATATTTATGACCAAAAGTTTTTTATGATGGCAAAGAAGAAACTGTTTCACTATTTACAACTGTGGCTATTTATAATTAGCCTTTCATTTTTAGTACTCAGTTTTTTTGTTGTTGTTTTTTTTTTTTTTTTTTTTTATGCGAGCCCTGCGGGGCTGTCTGCGATATTCAGTTGGCGAGCAAAATATTTACTTGGCTGGTGAGCCAGCATGAAATTTTTGAAGCCCTGTACATATATAATATCGTCAATCATTATCAATCCACTACTGAATGAAGGTCGCCCCCAAGTTTCTTGCACAACTATCTGTCTTGAGCCAGGAGACTGGCTCAAGACAGATAGTTGTGGAAGATGGGTGGATGAGATTTTTGTAAAAGGATTTTTACAAAAATCTCATCCACCCATCTCCCACGTGGTCGTCTTCTGGGTATTTTCCTGTACCTTTGTGTTCAGTCTAAAATTTCGGTTGTCCATAGGTGGTCCGTTCTTCTGGCAATATGTCCAACCCATTGCCATTTCAGTGATTTTACTCTCATAATGATGTCTTCCACCCTTGTCATTTCCTGCATTTCATTATCCCTCTTAAATTAATTATTTGAATCGATCATTTCCGAAGTTAAACTTATTAATATGTTGATACTATAAAATGTTTGGTTTTCGTGTTTCTGGGATCGTTTCGTGACTTTCCGGAAAGGGTTACAACTCTAATAAGACCTTAAGTACTACAGAAGATGTTCTTCAAACATTTTTAGAATAATTTTCCAGCAATATAATTAATGTTTGAAATAAAACTATTTCTTTCTTAAATGTTCTATCAGATAGACCTTTCTATGCACTATAAACTTACATTTAGATTTCTAAGATACAATAACAGGGCGTTATGTAAAATTGGTAAAGGTATTTTTATTCCACGCCTCTTCACTATTTTTCATAGTCAGGGGCTTACTGATAGCCCCCGCAACCCCTGAAGTGCGAGGGGGGGGGGGTCATGATTAAAAGGGCCTCTAACCCGAGCAAAAAGATTTTACAAATTTTTTTACGGAAACTTCGTATAAAGCTGGTTAAAGAAATAACCAAGAATTAAGCAGCTTTGAAGGAGGTTTTAAGAAAAATATTTTTTTTCCGTAAATAAGTAAAATCTTTAGAAATCATTTTTGTTGCTCTTATTCATAAAAACTGGATAATGGGAAAGCAACTATTCAAAAGAACTTGACACCCCTTTTAGTAGCCCTTGCTGTTACAAGGGGCCTCAAAGTTCACCGCCCTTGCAATAGTTTCTATGCAGGTATATTAACAAGAGAATGTGAAAAAAATATCAGTTCAATGAGCGAAATTTTTATACCAATGAGGATAAGGTGTTATGTATTACAGTTGTTTACACATATATAACTATGTATCCCCCGAATATGATGAACTGAAGGGTGTTCTTCGCGGGAGCGAAAATCAGAGACATGTGTCATTTTTTTTATAACAGAGTCAAAATATTTTTTTATTATGTGCATTGTGCAAAACAATGTGGCATTATGTTAAGCGTGTTTTTCATATTCCAGAGTAAATTTAAGTAGTTTTACGTTTTTTGTGCTACAGTTCTTAATTGTTACTTAGTTATTTGCTTAATTATGTTGTGAAATTTCGTATAAATCAGAAAGGTCATTATATACTCACACACAGCAGTTGCATGTTTTGTGTGTGCAATCGTGAAGCATTTCAAAAAGCAAGCCTTAGGTCTTTAAAAAAATAAACTTTTGCTTGATATGTTTAACTTTGGCGTAAATATTTTGCAGTAATTTGTATCGGAAACAAGGGCAATCATTTTAATTACAACGTACAGATTTGTGCTTTACGCAATAAAGTGAAATAATTTTGATTTTAAGAAAAATACTCGTAGGTTCTAAAGAATTTGATTTATTAAAACACCCGTAAAGCCTAGTTAATAATATGGAAGTTAAAATTTTGAGTAATTGAAAGTTAATGTATTTTCGAAAAAGGGCCTCGAAAACATTTTTTGCGGGAGGGGGGGGCACTAGTTTTTCCGGTACGCCACTGTTCATAGTCCAATAATTGTTTCAGGTCTGCGTTTAGACAGCGCTTATTTTAGCAGTCCGAAGGCACAATAGCCCACTACTGACACATCAGGGCACTTTGAAGGAATATGAGCAAAAGGTATAGCCTTAATACCAATATTTTTTTTTTTTTTTTTTTAAGAAATAGAGTGGTAGACTTTGATGAATGACTGGCAGCCTTATCCTGATGGAGTTCTACTCTTTGAAGGCTCTGAGGATACAGGAATGGTATTTCCCCTTCAAATTCAAGAATTCATACATTATTTTGTTGATATGTAGAGTTGATTTTAACATTCTTTTCAACTTTTCTTAACTTTAACTTCCCATTGTACGAGAAACAAGCAAAACTCGTGAATCCTTTACTGAAACTTTCTTTGGTTTCTTGGAACCAAGTTTGTAAGTCTTTTTCTGCTCTTTTGCGATAGCAAATCCAGCTTTTTTTTTTTTTTTTCGTTATAGTCATTTAGGTAGATCCATGATTCATCATCAGTCACAATAAAGTTCCATCTGCCCCCGGCTAAGTGATTTTCATAAAGAAGTCTACACCGTGTTTTGCGCTCAGTCACGTGCCTGGGCAAATGGTGGTGAACATGATGTGTTTTTCTTTTTTTATCTTCTTTTTTCAGAGTCAAATCTTTGTTTATAACGTTATTTACAGTTGATACAGGAATTTTTAACGACTTAGCAATTGCTCTTTGTGTCGGTGGATTTTCTTCTAAGACCAGAGACCTTACTTTTGAAATAGTCATAAAAGTACATACCTTCTTCGGATATTCGTGTGGTGTTCTTTTTCCTGTTAAAAGCAATGCTTGACGATTTTTCCTTCTTTTATTAATAATATTGCTTATTTTACATTTAGAAATGCTAATTCCATGATTTTCACAGTGTTTTTTAATTACAGAATACAAATATTTGTCTTCATAAAAAACAAAAACGTAACCTATCCACAGCTTGTTTACGTGCGCCATTTTCTTAGCAGACAATATTTAACTGTAGTACACGTTTCTTTTGGGTTCGTCCAACACGCTGTTGCCAGTTTCAATTCTTTGAACTTTTCTTCTTTTCTGTAATTTCTTATCGAAAATGTTCTAAAAATGTGTGTGAACATCCACTATTTATTTGAGGGTTGAAATTTTCCAGGAGAATACACATGAAGGAAATTTTTACAAAAATTCTGTGAATGAAAATCTCTTGCAGACCTGCAAGAAAAATGATATACATATTGTTTCAACCAGAGAAACTTGCAGCGGATATAACCTGCTGTCAGTCTCTCTCAGAATAAGAAAAAGCCTATGGAATTTTGTTCTCATCCGAGGAATTTTCTAAACTTCATTGGAATATTTTTGGACAAACATTGTTTTATGGAGAACTTTTCTGGAAAATATTTTTTAATAGACATTTACATCTTTTTGGCAGAAACATTTAGAATAAATTTTTTTAAGTGGAAGTAGTATTTTGTCTAATATATTATTTTTAATCTGGAAGACATTTAACGTAAAATTTGTTTAAGGAGTTAGCAGGGTGTATGTATGTGAGAAATCTCGAGGAGGAATACTAGAACCTAAAATTCATGCGAAATCTGACAGCGCACAATAAACTAGTTAACTATTTAACCTGTGCTAAGCAACTGCAGCAGGAAAACCCAAGCAACGCGTATAGATTATGTTTCGTAAGCCACGCCCGTGAACGCGTCTGAATGTGTTTTCATATCATCTGATACATCGTCGTGCTCTGCAGCTTTTACAGTCGTAAGGACTTTTGTAGAGCACGATTTTACGTCTACTTAGTCTCTGAACGCTTTGTAAAATATTGTTTAAAGTTCTATCTCGTCTTGCAGTTACGCAAAGAAAATGAAACCACTTTTACTGAAATCCTCAGGTGGATTTTCATTGATCCAGGGAAAAAACCCCGAAGAAAAGTGCACATGAGAAATTATCTCCGGCTCAAGTGAACAAAATCGATACTCGCCCCTCATGGGAAAAACAAATATACGATGTCGAACTGGTGGACGCCAGACTGGAGAGAAACAGACAGGTCGGGGACCGAAGCTGAACAAAGACCTAGATTAGATGACGTCATAAAAGCCGAGCGGGTAGGGGTACAACGCAATATGTATTTGTTAGGCTCTCTCTTGTATATACACACAGACACGATGCTAGCCGGAGGAACAAATGCTTCATATTATCAACACGTAGGACTCCACAGATTATCTAATACCCCTGAGGGAATCTCAGCTCCTGTATTAATTTTCAGTGTCACCCATCAATGTATGGTGCAAAGGGTTAAATACACATAAAAGCTGGGCTTTATGGTGTATGAAACCCATATTAGGCAAAAGAAGATAGCCTGCGGGTCTCAAACTAACGAACCCCTCAAATAAGTATGGGACGTTTAACTGACTCATGCGGAATGTAACAGCGAACAGCAAGGCAGTTAATTTAGTTTCGCACCTTCAACAGCCGCAACAAAAACATGGTGCAATGACCAATGCCAAACAACGCCTGAGCTGGTCGTGTGTCAGCGGAAGCAATTTTATCTCACATTACACGAGGCTATCACTCCCCGCCGACTATTCCGTTTAGTAGCTGCAATCAGTCAGGCCTGTTTCCCGAGCATTTCCTTCAACGACCTAACCAAGCACTCTTGCAAGCTTCAAATTCGAAAGTCCACGACGGATACACGTGGTTACGTCAATTCATATCAGTCATCAATGAAATTCATGCATAATAACACAACAGACACACGCACCGCTCGAACATTCATTCATAAGTCTTCCGAAAAAACGAATGAACGAGTTTTTATCGGGTTATTCAATTTTGACCAGCTAATGAGTGCCCTAAAAATTGACATGAAATCAATTACGCGTATACGCCTTGTTCTCTGGAGTTTTAAAAAACAATTTACTAGTCCACTACATTTGTATTTGTTATTATGGTTCCCTAGGCTGTAAGTAGGTGCTCGAATGAGTGCTGAGAGTATGAACAAAACTGCTGCACTAGTGAAATGCGGAAGGGCAACAGTAGTAAGAAGAAAGTGGTTGACGCAGCAAAACACCGGTAGTGAGCATATGAAACTGCGATCTGAAACGGATAGTCGATGTCCGAGGTGATCAGAGAAGATAAGTAGATTTGTGCGAATAACAGACGCAAAACACTGAGTCAAATAACGGGGGATTTAAGATTTAAATCAGGGACAAGCAGCATCCCAGTGCATATTGAGTTCTACATTTCACCGTCTCCTTAACAATACCGGAATACCAACCAAGTTAAGCGAACAAGGCAAAACTTCTCCACAAAAAGTAGTTATGAACACGTTACTAAAAGGTCTAAGGGGGTCAGTGACGGCATCTAATGAACTTTGAGCGTGGGATGGTATTGAATACACGGAGGATTGATACGAATAATACGGAAGGGCAAGAGTAGTTAGAAAAGAGTGGTTGAGGTAGCAAAAATACGGAAGTGCGCACATGACCTGTGGTCGGAAACAGATTGTCGACGCCCATGGTGAGATGTGAATAACTGCTTGAGGGATCCAAAAGACACGCAACAACGAGTCAGACGACTGTGGACTTGAAAGAGGGACAATACCAAACGGCATTCTAGTGCGTTAAAATTTCAGGAAAACTGCTGGCACACCAGCGGTGTCAGCAGCGTACACGACAAAATATCACGACTAAGAGCTACACGAACTGACCGAAAAACAGTTACGAGGTCTGACGCGCGCGAACAGCGTTTACAGCTGCACCACACCGATGGAAGGGTAAGAATTTGGAGACAACAGCATAAGAACATGTATCCATCTTTCATGGACATAAATTTCTAGAATTGAGGAGGCAGTGTAGTGGTGTGTGCCATGTTTTCATGGGAAACTTTAGCCCCTTGAATCGGGTGAATGTACACATGAATGCCAAAACGTACTTAAAACACCAATGCTAATCACGTTCATCCAACCAGGGTCACTCTGTAGCAGCCCACCGAGTTATTGGATATTTCCAAAAGGACAATGCACCATGTCACAATACCCACACTGTCTCTGAGTGGTTTCAGGAACCTGATTCTGCTTCATTGGCAAATTCAGCCCCCCAAACCCCAAACCCATGGCTCATTTATGGGCTGGAATCGAACGGTACTTCAGACGCCTGGATCCACTGCTACACATTTTGCTTGAATTAGAAGATGCGTTTATACAAGAGTGGGACAATATTTCGTAGTAATTTTACCAACACGTAGTTATATCAATGCCGAGGGAAAATATTGCTGTTCTAAAGGCCGAACTTAGGCGAATAGTCCTAATAAACTGGCCACCCTGGGTGTGTGCATGTAGAGAGAGATGTGTAAGTCTATATGTAAGATATACACTGAGATATCAGTTCATTAGATACACCTGTATTCGTTATATAAATGGCTCACTCCAACACGCAAAACAGTACACGTGAGCGCGGTGTGCTGTATAAATGAGGTAGGCCAGCTCGTCGAGCATGAGTCAGGGTTTGACTGAGGGTCGGAATGGACAAAACGAGTTATCTGAGAGAATTTAAACGTGGCCAGATAGTTGGTACCATGCGCGCCGGTTCGAGTATCTCCCAATAGGCCAGCAACCTGGGATTTTCATGCACAACGGTAGAAAGGGTATATTGTGGATAGTGCGACATACAAAAAAACTTCCAGCAATCAGTGATACTGTAGAAGAAAACAGCTGGTACATCAGAAGAATCAAAGAAGACCGGTGACATAACAATCGGCTGTTGCAGACCGTTTACGACATGGTCCAAATTGTGGTGCGTTCGAAGATGCATCCCCGGCATAACAGTATCGAATTCTGCAGTGATTTGCCAGGTTATGGCTCGTCAGTTCGCTTGTACGATTCTCGACAGTCCCCTTCTGATCCATCAGAAAACAGACCCTAAGAAACCACATTTCAAACAAGGAATCTATCAGGATAATCAGAGTACCGCCGAAGTATTCTATTCAACCCTAAAAAATATCGAGGAATTTTTTTTTACATTAATTAACCCCTAAAAAACATCCCACAAAAAAATTGGAAGCTTTAGCAGCTTAGGATTCACCATAGTCCCAAAAAACAAAGGAAACGAATAAGTTACCCCAGCTAAAATAGCAAATACAGTCTCTACTCTTAAGACATAATGAAAATGAGCTATACGTGTCATGATGAATAATATGCAGAGAATTAGCTAATACTACACTACTCTTTTTCGACCACGGAATCGCCAAAAGTTTTTCGTGTGTCGCACCATTCAGGATAAATCCTTTCTACGGTTGTACGTGAAAACACCCAGGAGGACGGCTATTTGTCATATGCTCGAACCAGCCTGCCTGACACCAACTACCATGCAGTGTTCAAAGTCCCTTAGATCATTCGTTCTGCCTATTTCTGAAACTCAATCGAACGCTACGGTAACTACCCTATGCTCAACGAGTTTACCCGATGTATAACCGCACACCAAGCTCACGTTCTATCTTACGTGTTGAAGTGAGCCATTTATGCGCCGACGGCAGGTGTACCTAATAAACTGGCATTTCAGAGAATTGAATTAGAGACAGCTAGCGTTATACACATGTGGTGCTGTGGGCTGCCCTGTAAACGGAAACGACATGGCGTATGCAGCGATCCGACAATGTAAGGAGTGATGCGACGGGAATCAGTAAGAGTCGGACGCAGTACGGGTAAGACGAAGGATCTAAGCGCATTTGATCGTGGGCAAATTGTCGGGGCCCGACAAATGGGTCACTCCATCTCGGAAGTCACTGGGATTTTCACGAGACACTGTGTCACTGGTGCACCGTGAGTACATCGAATCCGGTAAAACCATCCCTGCAAGGCCAACTGCCGTGAACAACAGCGTGTGGATGAGCGGGGTCATCGTCGGCTAACTCGCATTGTAACAGCAGATAGACCGGCACACAGTGCAAGAAATCACTCGGCAATTTAACGCTGGTGTACAAAAACGTGTATGCAGCCACACCATCCAGAACCATCTCTTCGCTATGGGGTACAGAAGCCATCGTCCCACAAGGGTACCGCTGCTGACCGCACACCACAGGGTGCAAAGATTAGCATGGGCTCGGGAACATCGCCACTGGACCCTAGACATGTGGGAAAATGTTGCCTGGACTAATGAGTCGAGATTCACGTTGGTATATCCGGATGGCAGGATACGAGTACGGCGCAAACCACATGAAGCGATGGATCCTTCTTGCCAGCAGGGTACTCTTCAAGCTTGTAGGGGTGGCATACTAGTCTGGGGACTGTTTACGTGGACTGAAATGGGACCCCTGGTACGTGTGACATCGTCCCTCACAGGTCAGCGTTACCGGGATATCCTGGATGACCATTTGCTCCCGTTTGTGCGTCTTCAAAATCCCACTGGGAACCTCATCCTGCAACAAGACAATGCACCGTGCCATCGCTCCCGAATTGTTTCCGAATGGTTGGATGAACACTCCACCGACGTGACATCGCTTCCTTGGCCAGATAGGTCACCTGACCTCAATCCCATCGAGCACATCTGGGATGCCATCGAGAGAGATGTTCAAGGCTCTGACCCCTTCCATCAAATCTTCGTGAACTGTGGGAGCTTGTTCTGGGGTCGGGGATCCGTATGGCTTCCCAACGCTTCCGGTGTCTTGTCGAGTCCATGCCGAGATGAATCACTGCCGTCATCAGGACGAAAGGTGGTGCTACTACACGTTACTAGACAGTTATCTCTAATTCAATTGCTCTTTAGTGTATATAAAGTCTAACAGTAGCTCATCTGAAATTTCAAGATCGATCTCAGGCAGGTACGTACGCTCCAACCACTAAATATCCGCCGTGCGTCGGATGGGCACATTAAAATGTCACACCCTGGGTACTGCCCCCCCCGGTATTAAATAAGGAAGTATTTCTCCCCTCCCCCACTTTTTAACCACGCTTCCGTGTAACCATCCTGTCGGATTTCTCTAGCCCAAATCTTCCAAACTTCCTACTTCTAAGGGTTGTTTAAGACCTGGGGTCAGACACTCCTTTCCGGAAATCCTCTAAATAAATTTTTCTAATATCTCTCATCTGAAATTTCATATTTGCATCTGCATTCCTCACCGGTCTTCCGGGACAACGCAGAAATTAATTTACTTGCTTTCCGCGGGGCACCTAACATTTTTATTCCTTCCCATCTTTTTTTCTTTTTTTTTTACAATACCGACTGTACAGCTTCTTGAAATGTGTAACGCAAATCCAGTAGTTTGTTTTGTTAGGTGTAAATTTTTCTTGAAACTCAATTCCTCCCGGAGAATTTTCTGATGAAAATAAGATACAGAATTTTTTTTTTGTCTGCTTGTTTTGGGATTTAACGACCACCGTGAGTGAATCATTGGGCTGTAAGCTGTCGCCCGTCCCTAATAGGGCCACTGGTTCCAGGAAAGGGATAGAGCCAGTGCCGTAAGACAAACACAACATTCATGCCTCCCAGGGATTCGAACCCTGAACAATCTCGAACGAATGGTCAGAAGCCAGCGCGTAAGCTACTGCGCCACAGGGGCGGTATACAGAATTAGGCTCTGGAGTAAAATACATTACTCAACGAAGAAAATGCCACAGCAGAAAGTACTTATGGGAGCGTTATGAAAATTGGTGGGTATGTGTCGACATTTGGGTTATTGCATTTGCGAAACAATCACATAGGTGAGAGAGAAAAGCGGGAAAAACGGCTCGGCGTAGTTAAGTTTGGTCGTCCTAAGCAGGGCGTGTGGAACATTATATCGGAGGGATCACGGTGATGAAAAGACATGTAAAGAGTAAGAACTTACTGGGGACGTCATCGGGAATCATACTATTACAAGAACACCTTCACCAGAGGCTTCATTATAGGGCTACCGTACAGCTGGTTGGTCTCTGCGCCGGTGGACACTCATCCAGATGCATCAACTGTCGGGCAAATATGGCGATAGTGGTTAGAAGGTAACGTGCGTCGCCGTAGTGGGACTGGTGCACGAAGGCGGACGCCTAAACGGCTCGGTCGTCGCACTTCACGGCGAGCCGTAACATCCCCACAATCCACAGTGGCTGCCATTCCACGAGGTGTATACGGAGCTACGTACATCCCTCCCGCGACACAGACTGTGAATCGCAGATTGGCTGAATCAGGTTTGTGAACTCGCCAGCCATTCCGATGACTGCCACTCACAGCAGTACATCGTCGCGCAAGGATGCAGTTGTGCTGTACCAGGCATGCGTGGCGGAACGAACAGAACCGTGCCGTTATTCGGCGACGAGTCCTACTTCTATCTCATCGCCGATTGAAAGTCTGGAGATGTGGTTACCGGGCTGATCTTGCTGCCATCCGTGAGCATCATAAGATTCCCCGGCCTGGTGTGATGGTTTGGGGCGTTATCAGTTTCAACAGCCGTTCACCGCTCGCACGCATAGTGGGTACAATGACAGCACGACGACGCGCCGATGTGATGCTGCAGCCTGTTTTTGTTGATGTATCTTCGTAGTGTCCCTGATGCTCAGTTTCAACAAGATAACCGCACGGCCACACACTGCTAACATCAAAGAGAGTGCCTACAAGACATCCTGGTGCTGTCCAGATTAGCGTGCTCCACAAAGTTCTTTCCAAAAAAGAGCGTGTGGAACGTCACTGGCATACCACCATCCGGTGACTTTTCCACTTGATGCCACGCTGTGTTCTTGAAAGTATAAGCTCAGCATGGCGGTCATACGACCAATTGACTCAGGTCATATTATACGGTCTCTCCGCTCACCGTATTCATGTAATGTGTGGTAAGTTTCGTCTCATTTTGTGCATTCCTTCATGATGTGGTATTTTCAATGTGGAGCAATGTACACTGCTGGCCACCCAAAATGCAACACCAAGAAGGAAGCATCCGATTGGCCAGCAGCATGCGTCGCCCGCGAGAGGACATGCAAACGATTAGCATTGCAGGGCATATGCAAATCATGTGCGCCCGGCACGCCACCGAGAAGCACATAAGAAGGGTGCACAGAAGGCGGGATGTAAGACGTGGAAGTGTGTTGTGCTGCCGGATCGGACCTGTGTGTGGGAAGCTTCCTGATGCCTCGTCGCAGAATACGGCAGTCATTCCCGCACGTTTTGGAGATCGACAAAGGACGAACAGTGGCTTATCGCGACAATGGTTTATCGTACCGAGACACCGGCGCCCGTGTGGGACGACATCCAGCCACAGTGAGGCGAGTATGGATTCGGTGGGTGCAGGAGGGACGGACGGACCGACGTGAGCGATTGCCGCAACCACTACACACCACCGAACGAGAGGACCGGCATGTTGTTCGGCGGGCATTGACGGCTCACACTGCCCCATCACGAACGTTAGTGCAGGAATAGAGTGTGTTGCGCAACAACCTGTGTTAGCACGTACCGTTCGACGTCGTCTGCAGAAGAGGGGACTTGTCGCACGGGGCCCATTGCTCCGATTACCATTGACGTTACAACACCGGCGAGTGCGGCGGCAGTGGGCCGTTGAACGCCGCACCTGGACTACGGAATGGCACGACATTGTCTTTTCCGACGAAACCCGCTTCTGCCTGCAACACCACGATGGTCGAATCCGCGTGCGGCGGCACCGCGGCGAGAGACTGTATGACACCTGCATTACGCACTGACATACCGGTCCGTCGGCTGGCGTTATGATTTGGGGCGCAATCGGATATGACACCCGCACCCCTCTGGTACGCATTGCCGATACACTCAACAGCCACCGCTACATCTCCGACGTTTTGGAGCCTGTAGTCCTCCCTTACCTGCAGTACCTGCCAGCGGCCACGTTTCAACAGGAAAATGCGCGCCCGCACGTGGCACGCATCGTGCAACAATTCTTCACGGCTCACTAGGTGTCACTGCTGCCGTGACACGCCTGTTCTTCCGATATGTCACCAATCTAACACGTCTGGTTGCTGATCGGCAACAGAGTGGCCCGGCAAGCACCACCCGCGGCTACGCCTGATGAACTGTAGCAACGTGCGGAAGCAGCCTGGACCGACATACCCCAAGCCCACATCCAAAGCCTCTTTCGTTCGATGCCGCGGCGTGTAGCGGCCGTTATTGCCAGACATGGGGGCCACACGAACTATTGACGTCTGCGTGTTCTGCAAGTCGCACGGGCCTGTAAGCTCAATCGTTTCATTTTTGCATCTGTTGTTATGTGTCCAGTAAATCTGGCTTTGCTATCTCGTGTCGTTCTTGGTGTTGCATTTTGGGTGGCCAGCAGTGTAGTTAGCAGTGCAATTTGAAGCATGGGCCTAATGACTAATACAGTATATGTTAACTAATCTACACAGAACATGGTATTTCAAGTGTAGAAATCAGCTCTTTTTAGACTCGCAGACAGCTAAGTATTGACCTTTGTAGTTCAGAAGTTTCAAATTTTCATCCAATTAAGGCACACGGTTATTTGAATAGGTCAATAACATAATACCGTACATATATTCCCATGTTATCCAGGTTTGGTATGTGAACTACAGAGTATTTTGGACGAAAATTCCGGCAAAACAGAATGAAAAGAAAGGTAATTGATTTATTTCTATCACGACTTTTGAAAAAGATGATGTGCTAATATGAATGTAATCACTAAGTCCGTCCATCCGTCCATATGTGGACACTATACAGGGTGCATAGGAAAGTCCATTTAGCCTGGAATAACTTGCGAACTGAGAGAGGTACAGTTATGCAAGTGAGATAACGGTATAGTAAAGTGACTACGCCCGATCGAATGCAACCAATAGCAGCGCCCCTATTGGCGAAATGCGGAAGTTAGCCATTGTAAATCGAAAACGAAAAAAGATAGTGCAAAATTTCCAATTACAAGTTGTAAAGCATCAACTAATTAGTACAAAACGACATTTGTTTCACACAGATAAGAGAAATTGTCCGAAATCGATGCGCGACGATTCGAATCTGCATATTCACATTTCGCAAATGTAGGCGTATGCAAATACAGATTGTGACGTTGTACCGTACCACCGATACAAAAACCAGTAGCAAGATGTACCCTGATCAGAAGTTTAGGTCTACGTACGCTGTGTGAGAATGGCGAGCTTGGATTTCTGGGGTTACGTAAAAAATCAAGTGTATGCAATAGCGACTACAAGTCTGCTGGATCTACGTCGTCGTGTTAAAGATGCTTGCAACAGTGTGGCACCTTCCATGCTGAGGAATGTGCATGCGGAGTTACTTTCACGAATACAAATGTGTATCGTGGGCAATGGAGAACTCTTCGAATATACTCGACATTAACTTTTTTACGCTTTCCAACCGTAGGTTGAAGAAGCGTATATGCTCCAGCTTTGTCCGTCCGTCTGTCCGTCTGTCGGCCCGATAACTCGCGTAAAAATGGTTCGATTTCGATGAAATTTTTGTATGTGGTAGGGGACAACCTGGGGACGAATCCTATTGAAATGCGCGAAATAGGGTCAAAGATCACGACATGGAGCGGGATCCATCCCACTGCTCCTATGCGTCATAACTAATGTAAAAAAGGTTCGATTTCGATGAAATTTTAGTATGTGGTAGGGGACCACCTGGGGACAAACCCTATTGAAAACGGGCGAAATGGGGTCAAAGGTCAGGACATAGGAGCGGAATCACTTCCGTCGCCATTATACATCATAACTTACGTAAAAATGCTTCGATTTGGATGAAATGTTAGTATGTTGTAGGAGCCTGCCTGTGGACGAATTCTATTGAAAATGGGCGAAATGGGGTCAAAGGTTAGGACACAGGAGCGGGATCTATTCCATAGCCCTTATGCATCATAACTTACGTAAAAATGCTTCGATTGCGACAAAACTTTATCATGTTATTTCAGAGGTAAACTGAACCGGTTCTGTTGAATATCATCGAAATGGGATCAAAGGTCAGGACACAGGACCGAGATTTATTCCACAGCCATTATTCTCATAACTTGAGTAATGATTTCTGGTATGTTGGAAAGCGTATTATAATCAATGCATTGCATGATTTTACTAACTTGTTATCAGTGTGCGCCAGTTTGCCTTTTATGTTTTTGTTTTGTCTGACGTCATCAAACTGTATTTGACGTAAGTACGCATTTATGCAATAAATTGCGTGTATTTGCTCATACCTATGCCTGTTCCCTTGAAACGTTCACACAAAACGTCGCGCATCGACTTCGGACATTTTAGGGTATTCATCTTATCCGTGTGAAACAAATTTCGTTTTGTGCTAATTAATTGATGCTCTACAACTTTGTAATTGGAAATTTTGCTCTATCTCTTTTCGTTTTCAATTTGCAATGGCTAACTTCCACATTTCGTCACTACGGGCGCTGCTATCGGTTGCATTCGATTGGGCGTAGTCATTTTACTATACCGTTATCTCACTTGCATAACTGTACCTCTCTCCGTTCGCAAGTTATTCCAGGTTAAAGGGACTTTTCTATTCACCCTGTATATCTGCATCTATTAGTCCGATCTGAAAAATTCCTTTTCAGTTGGGATGACTAAACTGTGAGAACGATGATCCGTTAATTTTGGTCTTTTACCGATTCACAACTGTACCGTTAGGAAGTATACACGCAGATTTTATCAAATTCAAATAAATATTCCATATCACTGCTTCTAAAAATCCTACTGAAAACATTTTTTTTACCTTTGATATGGTTTACAACGAAGACTTCAAATAATGCGCCGTTTTTCTGCTAAACAGTATAAATGCATGAAGCATTTTTATTCCTTGTCTCTTTGCTTCTAAAAGGTCCATGTGAATTTTTTTTTTTTTTTTTTTTTTTTTGCGCCAGACAGCAATCACGAAAGCGAATATTTTGCGTGTAATTCCGATTTTTTTGTAACGCACAGTTGAATTTTTTGTAACGCACAGTTTGGTCATTAGGGAGTGTGAGTAACATATTCCTGTTTCTAAAATGTTTGAAGAGGTATTTACGGTTCTAAAAAGTCGATTCAACAAAATTCTTTACTGGTCAAATACTACTCACGACAAAAAAAAAAAAAAAAAAAATATTTTGTGCCATTTCCTGCAGGCGAAAATATATAACACAATTTCCTTGATATCTCTGCTTCCCACAGTACTATTTGAAAAAATTATGGGTGGCTAACAGCATTCATGATGAATATTTTTTATAAAATTTATAAGTTTCCCTGAAGCACAATTTTGCCGCTGGAGTGCGTAAGGGTATATTTCTTTTTACATTATATTTGCAGCCGTATATAACCTGACTGAAGATTTTTTTCGGTCAGACGCCGCTCACTACGAAAATGTTTCTGCGTATTTCCCTTGCCTCACCCTCTAAAAAAACATACATTTCACGTTCTACGGGAAGCAGATGAGTAGTATATTTGTCTCGATATCTCTGCTTCTAAATGTTCCATTAGAAAAATGCTTTAAACATTGGACACCACTAATGCATTGTTTTCCTCTAGGAGGCACAAGTGTGTATTTCTGTTAGCAACTGTGCCTCCACTTCTAAAAATCCTACTGAAAAAAAAATTGTTTACACCATTCGCTATGGTAAAGATTGCGAACACTATTCATTTTAAATAACGCACAGTTTCCTCGAGATGGGGCATCATTGTATAATCTCTGCTTCTAAAAGTCGTGTGTGAAAAATAATTTCTTTTCCATCGCACAACTTTAGCTATTACAAATGTTTTGCGCACTTCCTGTCTTTCCATAATTCACAGTTCTGCCGCCAAGGGGCGACAGCGCATATTTTTATTTGCAAGAGTATCTCCAATTCTGAAAATCCTATGGACAAACTCTTTCCTGGTATGATACAGTTACCAATGAAAAATACTTTGCGACCATGCATATTTTCTTCTTTAAATAAAGCACAGCTTTGGAGCGCGGTGGCATAAGGTTATATCACGTTTTCCTCCATATCCCTTTTAGTTGCTCAATCTGAAAAATTCACTTTGCCTCGGATATGTTCCGCTATGAGAAATATTTTGTGTCAAACTTGTGATTTATG
The DNA here is from genome assembly GCA_039090855.1 of Macrothele yani. NCBI lineage: Eukaryota > Metazoa > Arthropoda > Arachnida > Araneae > Macrothelidae > Macrothele > Macrothele yani. The sequence goes on along the minus strand of CM076992.1, from coordinate 95,482,135 downwards.
GTAGCGCATATTTTGGCATATAAGTGGAGGGAAGAAGCTTTTTCGGTTTGCTTGTGTTTCACCTATTGCAGAAATCCAGTTAAAAAAATATTTTTGTAACTGATTCAGTTCACTATGAAAAACATGGCGCACACTGTGTGCTTTAAAAAATGCGCACTTTTCACCACTGGGCATAAGTGCATTCACTTTTCCGCTGACTTTTTCCGAAAATTTGCTTTGAAAAATTCTTTCAGTCTAGGAAATGATTCAAAAGACGCGTGGTGCTCATTATCCCAGATAATTCAGTGTCAACTTTCTCATTTAAGAATTACACATATCACTGCTCACAGAACCAAAAAGACGCTCTTTTTGACTATAAAATTTCCCATGCTGTGGGTAGCGTGAATTGTTCACACATGCTACGATGTGTACAAATACGTTTTAAAGCGTTTTTTGTGTGGCGTATACCGTTAATTCCGACATTCTCCTGCGTTGTTGTCATAGGACCGTAACTGGTCCAGAGTATAAAATGTGACACAGAAGTTTGCCCAACAGTCAAACGCACTTGCACATTGGTAGGTGAAAGTTGGCAAGCGATACTGCATTTATTCGACACTGCATTCGTTACGAATTTCATCAAGGCAAAAGTTCTGCAAAAGCACGTGCATTGATCTGTTCTGCTATGCTCTAGGGGAGAATATTGCAAGAAAAGCACGTGTGAGTTTTGGTTTAGACGGTTTAAAGCAGGTGATTTTGATGTTAGCGATCGAGAAGGTAGCGGCGCCCCGTATAAGGTTGCACATGAGAAACTCCAAGTATTGCTGGATGAAGATTCGTCTCAAACGCAAAAAGAACTAGCTGAACAACTGGGGGTAACTCAACAAACCATTTCCAATCGTTTACGCGCAATGGGAAAGATTCAGGAAAAAGGAAAATGGGTGCCACTTGACCTGAGCCAGAGGAACAAGGATGAGCGTGTCATGAAGTATTTGAATCTGTTGAATAAACAACACAGAAAGTCTTGTCCTGTGGAAAATCGTTACGGGTGATGAAAAGTGGATATGGTACGACAATTCCAAACTCAAAAACACTGGGTAGACCCCGGTGAAGCAACGACTTCGACACCGAAACGCAATATTCACTCCAAGAAAGTTCTGCTGTGCATCTGGTGTAATATGAAGGGTGTGATCTATTATGAACTATTGGAACACGGTCAAACTGTTATTGCTGATCGCTACAAGCAACAATTGCTGCAACTGAACCAGGAAATCTGTCGGAAAAGTCCCTCCACAGACAAAGGATTACGTCCCGTGAAATTACTGCAGCATGACAAAGCTAGGCCGCATGTCGCGAAATCGGTCAGGGAAACGTTATTGACGCTTGGCTGGGAAGTTTTGGAGCACCCGGCTTATAGTCTCGACATAGTCCCTTCAGACTATCATATGTTCCGATCGATGCAACATGGTTTGTCTGCTGTATGGTTCCGGACATGTGACGAAGTGCAAAAATGCGTTGACGACTTCATCGCGTCACACGACGAAGTATTCTTCATGGCTGGAATCCGTCAGCTGCCCGACCGATGGCGCAAGGAGATAGATAATGACGGAGCATATTTTGATTCGTAAAGGAATTGTTGTTTTCTCTCAAATTACATGTTGCTTTGTCTTAAAACGCTCTAAAACTTATTTGTCTACCTAATATAAAAAAAAAAGTAGATTTTGATTCTGATCTAAGCACACGAACATCAATCAAGACCTATGACAACTTAGTTTACATACCATACTGCACAAAGCACTCATCTCGCAGACACCTACTGATCGAAGTGTAGTTGCTTTTTTAACACATACTTGCTTCATATTTTTTAGGTTAAATGGTTTGATTTTTTAGTGTACTGTTTTTAGTCACCGAGTTCAGCGTTATAAAAAAAAAAAGAAAAACTTTTTCTATCACTTTTGTAGCATTACATATAGTCCATACAGTGCCGTATTAAGAATTGGAAAGTAACAGCGACGCAGTTAAAATAAATTCTCATTTTGATGAAAGGTATAGAGATTGTGAAAATGAAACAAATCGTCGAGAGGTGTAAAAAACTAAAATTTATGTAGATTTAGCACACTTAACATGAATGGCTTTAGCGATTACTCGTTAGGAATGACCGAGTACTTGGGGGAATATTTGCGTGATGCAGGGGAAGATTTTGAAAGGAAGCTTTATTTATGCAGTTTGCAGCTGCTTTGAATAGCGAGAATCTTTCAAAAATCGATAAAAAATTCTCAACTGGTTTTAAGCGGTGAATCCGGTGACACTAAAACAATTGAGACCCGCAAAAACACCATTATTCATTGTGAAACTCAAACCAAGGAAGTTTATAGTGATTTAGTATGTATTTCTTTTTAACGCAATGCGAAATACAGGATGACCTTAAAAGTCTTGTTGTCCGTATAGCACATCAAAAGCACTCTAAATATCGGTTCTCTTTCTGATTAGCAGTTACATGCATGTAACAATGACTGATACAGACAAAACTGTCACTGAAGTGCAAATTTTGATCAGTATTTGGACACACAGGCGTCCGAAAGAGAATGACTACGAAAGAGGTGCTTACCGATTTTCAGTAGGATCCTTCTCCAAAACAGATAAATACTTTTACAATAGGATGATATGAACTTTAGAACAGGTAACGTAAAAGATAAACCAAGAAATTGAAACATATCAACCACATGTACACTGCGGACAAGCAAGTTAACGCGAAAACGATGCACGACGTGGAATACTACGGTCAATAATATGCAAGGGCACCTCTAACTGTACTTAAAATTGCACCCATCTTGATCAACGATTTAAATCGAACAAAGGAAGCACAAGCAAGCACAACAGACATCTGACACCATCTCACAGCGAAGAAAAGTTGTCTTCAATGATGAATGTATCCTAATCCCTGCAGGTTGTTACTGAATGTCATGTTTTGGTCAAAGGAAAATCCACATTATTTACAGAAACGGGAACATCGTAACCCATATGATCAGACGAGCAGGGATGGAGAGAGGTGCTTAACGACCATTCGAACCATATTTCATTAATGCCACAACTCATCGTAAAACGTATTTAGCCATTATGATCAATTAACTGGTATCGCAACTACACAATATTGGCGTAAAGGAAAACGCCTAGTCCTAACCAGATAGGGCACCCTCATATTTTGCCATCGCATTAAGAGAATGATTCAGTAGAATTCCTTCTGACGCTAGACTGACCGTGGATCATCTATGTTATCTGACTCATGATCAGCCACCTCGAAGCCCCAACCTCTCGACACGTAACAACTTTTTGTGAGGCTTCATGAAGGTCACTGTTGCAAAGCAGCTCATAAAAGCTTGATCACCCCAAAGAAGCAGGGAAACTCACTTTCAGGTGGGGTCAGCGTTCAAGTACTTCGGAAAATGTCTCATAGAACCTGCCGATTCATCCAATGAAAAACTACCATCTACTGACACATCTGACAGTCGAGAAAAAATTGTAAAACTGTCAGGACTTGATGACTAGCTAATAGCGTGACGTACAAAACAGAAACATATAAATATTTGTTTTATGACTGGATAACAAATAAAAAAGAAAATGAAATACCAAAAGCTGTACACCAATTTACTTTTATTTTTACTATACAGTGCTGTACTAAAAACTTTCGCTGCACTGGGCATGCACTCCAAAAGTCTGATTCCTTGGGGGGGGGGGGGGGGTTAAAAGGTGATCTAAGATAAAACTTGGAGGACATGGAGCAAACTTCAGTCCCCACCTTTCCCCGCCTGTGGCTCCTCACCACTCTGTCCCCAACTTTTCGCTCACAGTAATGAGAACGGTGTTCCTGATTTATTCTTTATGTACCAAAGAATGACAAAGATTCCAGAAAGAAAAAGAAAAGTGCTATTAAAGAGGGAACTAATTCACAAACAAAACTGCACTTTTGAACAATAAACCAGCAATGCTTCTTCATGCTTTTTTTATTTTCCATTATATAATTTTTACAAGTAATTTGTTACTAAACAACGGCCAAATTCGCTCCCATGAAAAACAAAAGCATCATATTTTGTACTATTACGGCTCATTCAATACCTTTGTTTCAAAGAAGACAGTAAACATTTTTACCGTTTAATACTACCTCATGTTTGCTGCCATTCCACAAAGGCGCGATTCGAACACTCAGATTAATTCGCCGAAGCATTGTGATAGCTTGATCACAACATGCCAGCTCTTTAAGTGAAACTGCAAGTTCAGTGAAGGTTCTTGATACTCTGATGTAATTCAACCAGGCTTGGAAACAAAGGTCAGCGAACATGCACTGAAAAGGAGGCCCTTCACTTGAACACAGCTGTTTAAAATGTCAATTCTTTGGATAATAATGTGGGTAAAATTCATCAGATCATTTAGAGGTTGCGAAAACGTTTTCCGTGGTAGTGGTTTTGTTGAGTTTTCAAATTCTGATGGAACAGGTCATGTGTATAACAGTCCTAGTGCGTTTTATAAATTTTTAATCCAGCTCTAATGCAATAAAAGATTATCAAAAACACAAAATCACAAAGCATTCCTGATACTAAATTGATTGCCAGGAATTAATTCAGTTTCGTCTGGTTTCTGAGAGGGAAATGTTAACCTTTAAAACCAAAAAATATCCGAGGTTATAACAAGCTATCCATATATTAAACCAGTTAATTCAAATTGTAGCCAAATTAATTAACAATGTTCTAAGAAAAAAATAAATACTGGCATCCAACAATTGAAAAATTATTTTATCTTACAGAGAAAAGAAAACCCAGTATATATTAAGAACATAAAATCCATATTTAAATGGCACAGTTTTAGGGACAATACAGCCACATGCGAGAATAAAAAAATAAATTCATGGGGGAATTGCAAAATTAAAATATATATTTTTTCCTAAATCTGTAATAGTGCAATAAAATTAGAATAACCTGTCTTTATAACAAACGGCTATCTAGTAGCACTGAAAGCTTCTTATGTGGACAGTAACATAACTTGTCTTCAGAAATAGATTTGATTTCCAAAGATTTACGCGAATACACATTTCTTCCTTTTTTAACTTTTTTATGAACACTACCGTAAGTGAGCCACATAATCCGAGAGTTAATGGATAAACATAAGTCGTCTTGACTACAGACAGGAGAACGTACGTAAAAGGCATATTTTATCAAAAGCTTACCCAAATGACTTATAGTCATTGAAAACTTCATTCGATGCGGAATTGTTTTCTTTCGAAAATAAAGTAGAAATATGAATTTAATGAAATAAATGGTATTCTCAAAATAAACACCGTATCTGAGTCAGTATCGCCCATACCTTCTGCTTCTATTACACTGTGTAACACAAAACTTGTTTGCGTTTTTTTCAAAATGTTTTTAAACAATACAGAGGCGCCAATTCCGACGGTGGTCTTTGTTTTTTGTACTATCAAAATTTTTTAGTTATCTTAAATTTTGTGTTTTTTATTAATATGCCTTTGCTACAGGGTAAACAAGGCCACGAAAAGAGGTTGTAAGCTCTCCCTGGACTCTTTCTGTTATGTTCGTGGGTACTGTATTAGTCCTAAGCAAATCAAGCGCAAAATTAACACCGGGACTAAACTTTCCATTGCATATCATACTTTCTTCGGAATGCCTATGGGAGAACAAGACAATGGGCACCGCCTTTTTGCTGTGGACTTTGCAAGTCAACTTTGGAAGGTTGGCTTCGTGGTGCAAGGAAAGCAATGCTATTTGCCATTCCTCGAATTTGGTGAGAAAGAAAGAGTCATCTTGACGACTGTTTCTTTTGTATGGTGGATATTTTTAAATAAGAAGCCTAAAAGACCGGAATGCCATTACATATCCTAACCTAACAAACCATCATATACTACACCAGTTCCACATTGCGATGAGCTTCCCATTCCACAACCACCAAAAAGTGTGGAGACAGTACAGGAAGATGTCCAGTTTGGTGGTGATCGTGAGGTCGACAAAGATATGGACATCCAAGGTGAATCTTGCAGTGTTCAGCCACATTTTCCAAATCAACAAAACCTGGATGATTTAATAAGAGACTTGGGGCTAACAAAATCAAATGCAAAACTTTTGAATTCTCGTTTGAAAGCGTAGACCTTATTGGATCCTAGCTGCAAATCGACCACGTACAGAAAAAGACATGAAACATGTGTACAATATAATGTGCTTAATGACTGATGCTCTTTGCCATTGCTTCGATATAAACGGGCTCTTTGAGAACTTGAGTCTTTTCACATACCTGAAGAATGAATACCCTTTATATACAGTTCCGTGAGAAGTCTGAAGGCAGTGCTACTGCATAATGGAAATACATACCCTTTAATTTCAGTAGCACACTCCATGCACATAAAAGAACACTACACCAATGTCAAGCTTCTAGAAAAAATCAAATATCATGAATACAATTGGGATGTCACCGCTGATTTTAAGATGATTCGGTTACTTTTGGACCTGCAACCTGGCTTTACAAAGTATCCTTGTTTCCTTTACTCATAGTACAGCAGAGCAGTCAGCAAACATTACAAAACAAATGAATGGCCTCCGTGAGTTGAGTTGTAAGCTGGTATACAGAATGTCATACACAACGCCCTCGTTCCGGTACAGAATATCTTATTACCCCCGCTACATATCAAGTTGGGACTGCCGAAGCAGTTTGTGAAAGCGTTGAACTCTGATGGACAAACATCCATTTCCTCAATGTTTTAAAATCTTTCGGATGGCAAAGTAAAGGGTGATATATGTTTGTGGGGCCAGAGATAAAATCAATGCTGACCTCAGAAGAACTAGACAGCAAAATGAATGATGTTAAAAAGGTTGCATGGAAGTAATTCCGTCTTCTTGGGACTCAATTTCTTGGAAACAGGAAGAGCACCCACTACAAGCAGCTTATGGGGAATTTAGTACGGAATTTTAGAAGAATGGGGTGTCGAATGTGTCAGTGAAACTTCATTACATGCACTCACATCTCGACTTTTTCAGAGAAAATTTGGGAACAATAAGTGATGAACATGGTGCGAAGTTTCACCAAGACATGCAAAATATGGAGAAGAGGTATCAAGGAAGACGGGATGAAACCATGATGAGAGACTACATCTGGAATTTGGTGCGCCATGCTAGTAGTGTTCATAAGAGACAAAGGTGATCCAACGTTACTTTTTAGGACAGATATACTTCTTGTCTTTAATTGTTTCAATTCGTGATATGTAAAGATAGTATTCATGATTTGCACTCTCTTACACCCCCTGTCCCATTACCTAATGCATTGTAATACACGTCGTACATTATACAATTGCATAGATTTTGGAGTAGCGTAAATTGTGGCTAAATTATTGATGCTATACCAAAAATTGCTGCAATTCTGAAATCCTCGCACCAAAATTAACATCAAAATATACAGATGAACACGTAACTGTTCAGATTTTGTTACACAGTGTTATATTTACAGCATTATGCAACGTTCAACATACTATTCACATAATATTTTTTCTTTTTGCTTGCTTTCTCACTCTGAGTTTAATCGCTGGCTTTTCTTCTTCTGCAGTTTATTTGTGCCTCCTTTATTTTGTTTGAGTTTCATACTGTGACCGATGATCAGCGTTCATTTTTCTTTCCTCTGAGGTCGTTTTTTGGCGTTACGTAAATAAAGTAACACCGTTACCTTTCTTTTTCGATGCACTACTATCACTCCTAGAAGCTTTGTAAAGCAAAGAAGGCGACTCTACGTAGTCTTAGTGCTTCCCCTCCCCCATCCCAATCATTTTCCGGGGGATGGGCCCCTCAGATGTGGAGAATATCTAATAAAGAACCTTTACTCCTGACCATCCTGGTGTCAACATGTAGGAGACTTAAGTCATAGATGAGATCAGCAATTGGTCAAAGCTGGGTTGATTCTGTTACTGTTCGAACTCTCACCGAACTCGCACGACTTCACTAGACCTATATAAAATAGCAAACTAGTATATTCCAGAATGGTTATACTTCGGGAAACGTATACATCAAAACGGATTTAACTACCTTCACAAAGCAAAAAGGTGTGCATTTGGACACTAAAGAATAGGAAAACGATCTGCAAATAGAAACAGCAATATGTGACTAGTGGAAAAAAGTTACATATTGTACACAAAGTCTTTCTCATACCGGAAGACATCCGAAGCAGAAGAAATTTTTCAAATCGCACGTTTAGAAGCAGAGATATTGAGGAAAACGTAATATAACTTCACGCCACCTATCGGCAAAATGGTACAATGTACGAATATTGTGATCTATTTTTTTACGGAATACAAAATAAATAAATTTACAAAGCGCTCAAAAATGTTGTACTTTTAAGGTCCAATGAAGAAAAGAAAACGCCTTTTTACTTTTTATAGGTCTTTTTTTTTATTTTATGAAACAGGGCTATCAACCAAAGTACTTTTGCCCCTCAAAATACCCATCTCACCAAGAAACAGTCAAATGCTTCATGACAAGTAGCTTCTCCTCAAATGAGCATTCAACGAATTCAGACGCTCAAAGTTATGCTTGAGGATGTTGCTTGAGTACATTCTTTTTGCATAACGACTGCCTTAAAAAGTTTTTTTCAACTCTTGGCGTTACAATAGAAACGCTCCCGCCTCACGGGGGCGCCTGTGTTTTTATCTCCTTCACTGTCGCAAGAATCTCTTCAATTTGGTTATCGTTATCTCTAGTATAAAGAATGTATATCAAAAATGGACGACAATTCGCGTATAAATAAAAAAAAGTTAATTATAGATAGTGGTGTCACCTTCTAAAACAAGCGGAAGGCGATATTACAAGAATTTGGTATTGTCGCTACAACACTTACTCCGATCTACAAGGATTTGGTATTGATCCTACAACACTGACTGCGATCTTATAAGAAACCGTAAAAACTGAAGACCAGACAATTTCAGGGTTAAAAGAAATCGTAGTGCATTATGCAATTGCACAAACAAAGCTGTTTTCCTTTAGTTTCGAGATTTTAAGGCAAGGAATATCCAAACACGTAACAGATTTGGCCAAATTACTTGGACCGTAATTTTTGAAGAAGCAATAGAATTTTTCAATAAAATATGCCTACAAGTTATTAAATATAGCAAAAAAAAACAAAAACAAAAAAAACCCCTTCAATTTCGTCATTGACCACAGGTGACACAGCTTCAACAAAGCTGGTCATGCTCGTCACGTAGCTAGCGGTTCCATGTTAGGAATAGTATTACACTTCACCGAGTGGCCACGATGAAAAAAATTGCGCTTGTTTTGCTTTGTTTCCAACTTTGAATGAACCCGCTTTTGGCATACTTCATACTAATGATATTTTAAGCCGGATCCACAAATTTCAGAGTAATGCAGAAAGGGTCAAAAAGGTACAATCAAGAATATGATCGCACGATTTGAAAAAACACTATCTTGTGCTGTTCTGACTTTTCATTTTATTTTATCCAAATGACATCAAAAACCGATACAGGAAAAAAAATCGTGTTTCGGAAATATTCAGTAATTATCCGCTATTGAATACGAAATCTGATAGCTCGCATTTGGCGTCTGTCAGGTGGATATGACTATACGATATATAAGGTGACCTCAATTAAAATCTAACTTAGCCGTACAAATCGTTTCTCTGAAAATACATATTTCATATCTGACAGTTCCATTAGTCGCTAGCGGTTACTTTGTTAATGTTAAAACCAGTTTCCCCTTGGTAATCACATCTTAAACCCGAATGTAGCACACACACATTTTAGTGAAATCTTCATTAACGAAACCTGAACGTTATAAGCTGTCACAGATGGAAGGGCCTTGAAATTCAACGTCACACAGTAGTCGTATCTTGATATAATGAATTCTGGGCAAACACAAATTCTACGATGTGAAGCATGAAATTTAGAACATGCCTACCCATTAGCGCCTTCAGCCGACTTCAGAATGCCAGAAGATACCCTGGGTAATTACTAGGTTTTGATAGCAACATTTAGCTGTGCTCGAAAGTTTCAAACAACGATTCACATGAGAAAACGAGAATTGTCCAGAGAAGTTCACTTGACTTCTGGCAGTAAACTACAAACGCATCTTTAATTAGAACCTAAATACCAGAAACTGCTAAAATAAATGTCAAAACTTTTAAGAGGTTAATTTTAGGGCTTCTTGAAGCTACCAACCGATGTTCATGGCAAGTATTTTCAAACATGAAAACTTTCGCACAAATCTGCACGGTAAAGAGGGCACAAGTGGCCGATAAACAACAAATACTGTCACAGCCGAAGACGCAGTACACAAGATGGAGGCCGACAGAATATGAAATCGGTTACGCCACAATGTTAATAAATATAAAAAAAACGGTATATACACTCAGTACACAAAACATTAGAGATAGGGCTGATTGGGCAGTTCACGTGGGCATCCCCCCGCGCAGAGTTAAACAAACTCAAACCGAACGCAGGCGACAAAAAAGCGGACAGCAGGGCTTTCCAACAATGTATCGCAATCGACGAACATGGGTAAACGTGATGATCTGAGCGACTTTGATCGTGGACTCATTGTTAGCGCAAGACATGAGTCATTCTATCGTCCAAATGGTAAGAAGAATAGGGTTTCCCAGGGCAACCGAATCAAGGGTGTACCGTGAGTATACCATCGACGAACGTACTACTGCCCAGAGATCAAGCGGTGGTCGACCAGACGCCATTTACGATCGGGATCGGCATAGACTATCCTGACTCGTACAGGCCGAGCGCTTGGCAAATCACATGCAGGTTAAATGTCGGAGGCCCAAGCAGCGTCAACGACTGAACGGTATGGCGCACAATGCATACCCTGGGCTACGGGAGCCGAGGCCCTACTCGTGTGCCACTGTTGACTGCTCCTCATCGGACACTGTGACGAAATCACATAAAGGTTAAATGCCGGAGGCCCAAGCAGCGTCAGCGAGTGAACGGTATGGTGCACAATGCATACCCTGGGCTACGGGAGCCGCGGCCCTACTCGTGTGCCACTGTTGACTGCTCGTCATCGGGACTTACGCCTCGCCTGTTGCCGGGAACTTTAAAACTGAACCTCTGCAGAGTGGCGCCGCGTCGTGTGGTCAGATGAATCCCACTTTCAGCTGTACCGAGCTGACGGGAGGGTGCATGCGTGGCGTCTACAGCATGAGACCATGGCCACGTCATGCCAGGTCGGCTCCGTTCAAGGCCGTGGTGGCTTTGTGATGATTTGGGCAGCCTTCTCGTGGGACATATTAAGCCCCTTAGTGTGTCTTGAGAGGTCCATAACTGCTGCTTGCAGACAGCATGTGCTGACTTATCACCTACACGCTTTTATGGCCTTTGTGCATCCTGCGGCTATTGGTCAGTTTCAGAAGCAAGCACAATGAGCCGTCCCACTGGGCCACAACCACTCAGGCATGGCTTAAGGAACACTCATCTGAGTTTGGAACCATCCAGTGGCCTTCAAAGTTCCCGGATTTATATCCTGTGGAATCTCTCTGGGATGCCGTGGATCGGAACATCAGATCCATGGGTCCTGAACCGATGTCTCGGGCGGAGTTGTGGACAATACATGGCTGGCATTACCCCTGGAAACCCTCCGGCATCTGGTGGAGTCGATGCTTAGGCGTGTACAGGCTATTATTCGCGCTACAGGAGAACCAACCTGCTATTAGGTAAGTATCTTTAATGTTTTGTCCATTGAGTGTACATCTATTCCACAGTTTTCGTAGTCAGTAAAATGATAAATAAATCACAAAATATTTAACTTTTCTAGTTAAAAGGTAAACGACATATTTTAATTATTCAATTTTCAACATCACTTCCTGTGAAAACCACGTATAATTGATGCCTTCCATGCATTTCCTTAATTTTTCCACGGTAGACGATCCAGAAAATCTCTTAGAAGCTTTTATATTCAACAGCTTCAACAAACCAAGAGTTCGTTAAAAACAAAATTGAAGGCAATACGTAGTCTCTTATATCCCTTTCTGAACGGGGTGTATCTCTTACACAGAAGGAAAGAAAAACGGAATTTACGGGTCTTATTTATTTATTTATCTATTTGAAGATGGTCGAAGAAGCCCTTCTCGAACAAAACTACTAATTTAAATAAGCAAATGCGCTGTCAATAGTCCAACTTGCAACTGTAAAATTTAAATCCAACCCACACGTATATAAACAACGTTATATTTTTTACACGAAACTGTTAAAAATCATGTAAGGGAAAGCACTTGCAGCTACAAAATTCCTAAAATGTACAATTTTTAAACACTACTTAAAGTCCCACCTGTCCTCTGAAAGCTTGTTCAAAAAAAAAAAAAAAAACTTTATAGATAACACTTGTAAATATAGCAGGAAGAAAATCGCTTTCCCTAGATATGCAGAGCTTCAGTTTTCATGGTCTAGCAGCTGATCGAAATATACAAAGTTGTATTGAGAAGCAAAGATATTCAATGCACTTTGAATACCAAAGACTCTCTAACGCATAAAACAAGCACTCACAATGATGATGATTAACAATAACACAAGCCTGACAGATTTCCACACTATGCTCGTATGAACATATTTGGAATCACCCCCCCCCCTGTATGTTCCTTTACTTATCATACAGCCATGGACCACTCGGAAACTTACTCACTGAAAAGAAAATGTATTTCCTGTTTCGACAAAATAAATTGCGATGAATAATTTAAGTTTCCTCGAAACGAATGTCAAAAGAAATTCTTGTACCCAGACTGGTGGCTCTGAAACTGCCTATCAGACACAGCTGATTTCAGTTATCTCTTCGTGGTCCAGAGAAGATTGCGCCACTAGTCATTCGAGCGACACCACGACACAGTGCATCAACAATTTTGTTTTGTTTTAGTTCAATGACCTTTAAGAACATTGGTGGCTGGCAGTAGTAACCTTCACCTTCATTTAGCATTACTTGTTGCACTGAAAGAAGAAAACCAAAATTCAATAACAAAAATAACAAGCACCGGCTATGTCATGTCCTAACCTCCAAACAGAAATGAAATGATTGGTATAAGTTAGTTTGTTGAGAATTTCTGGATCAGGGCCATATTTAGTACAACAGTGACGTGACATGTACAGAATATATGAACATACATATAAACGTGGCTTCTGAGACCGTCAGTAGGCCACCCAAAGTCTAATGAGAAAACAATCGCTTCCGTGCGGTCATATAACTTACAGGAAAAGGGAAAAGCTATATCTATAAACATATCCTCTATTGCAATATAATTCAACTTTTAAGTCCAGAAAACGTTGGTCTTCAGGTTCCACCGTGGTCTCGGAAATGGAGCGACCTGTCCATTGAACAATGTTATACATTCTCTACCACTCCATTCTTCTTATATTCTCAATACTCGATTCGTTAGATCGCACGAAAAATGAACATACATATATGACCGAGACAATACTGTTGACTACATGAAGTGTCCACAGAAACATCAACAGAATCTCTCACTGCCATTTTCTGCATGGCTTCTCAGGTATCTTTTTTTGCAACAACATAGCAACTTGTTCCACACGCTCATGAACAACCTCTCCTTCATGAAGACCAGGCAATGGAATCGGCTCTACACATCCCCGTCAGACACAGGAGCTGGTTTTTCCCCAGTGGGTAGTTATCGTTCATGCCATCGGAATAGTTTTGATCCTGATGCGGGCTGCAGTACAAGTCGCAGTCGGTTTGGCAAACTTTGGGCACACCTTCAAATCTTCGCCCAGTGTATGTAATCCTTGCTTAATAACCATACATCAACAAGAAATTGGACACTTCCTTCTTCAGACGGAGTTTACAACACGAGTACCACGCTTTTTATTTTCAGGATTCAACGACAACCATTAGCAGCGACTGCTTATTATAGCCTCATGGGACTATAATAAGTAGTCGCTGCTCATGATTGACTGCTTATGAGTCGCTGCTTATAAGCAGTCGCCCGTCCCCAATTTAGGCCCACTGGTTCTAGGAAAGGACACAGGCAGCGTCATCAGACAAATATATCACCCATGCCTATCTTGAACGAACTGTCAGAGGCCAGCGCCTCAAACCACTTGGACGCAGGGCAGCCAAGGTTAATAGAAGACAAGGTTTGCTCGGCTTGCCTCCCTCTCAAGCGGTAGACTCAGTCACTCACGTAATGACGTCAACGTTCGGACGGGTAGATCGTCGATTCAAACTAAAGCACAGGTGTTTCAGTTTGGATCGGTGCTCCTAGTATCTTCAACAATTTCACTTGCATTGAAGGAGTAATCAGTCCTTATCAAAGCAGAAAACAATATTAATTTGTTTCTTAAGTACTCTTTATCAGTTTGAATAGGAATCCGTACAAAACTTCACGGGCAGGATTAAACTTCGTATTGCAGAGTTGTTTAGAATTTCTTGGACAGGTAAACCCAGGTGTTTGTTCTTAAAATAACTTTCATAGTCTTTCTCAGAAAATCGCTCCAAGCAAATAGCTGAATTCAGTTCGTTGAAGTTGTCGACTCTTGTTTACAGCTGTTTCCACGTTTTTATACTGAGCTCTGTTTCTCGGAAATCTCTCCCACTGAATATTATTCCGCCTGGTTTTCCAATAATAGTTCGGGCACGTTTCTTTGTGGCACTCACTAGTTACGTTTCATGTATAAAAGTATACACACTATATTGACAAGTCACCGAACACCCCTTCAAAAGCAAATAAACGGATCCGCTGCGTTGTTAAGATGCGCGGTACAGCTGCAAACGGTATAAAAACAAGCCTGCAGCGGACCGCGATCATATCGCACTGTGAGGTTGAGTAAAAATGTCGCGGCGGGAGAGAACTGACTTTGAGAAAGGAAAGATTGTTGGGTGTTACATTAGTGAGTTGTCCATAAGAGAAACCAAGAGGCGTTTAAACATACCCAAGTCACCTGTTTTGGATGTACTGAATAAGTGGAAGACACGTGGCGTGCCTGAAGCAAAAAAACGTACCGGCAGACTAAAGACAATCAGTGATAGATGACGTCGAAGCCTCAGGAGAGTCGTTACAGCTAATCGACGGAGTATTGCACAACCTCAGTGTACAGGCGAGTAAAAAGTTGGAACCTCGGTATATACACGTACCATTCGCAGAGAACTTCATTCCATGGGTTACCGTAGTCGTGCGGCTGCTCATAAGCCTTTCATTTCCACTCAGAATGCTACTCGTTGTTTAGCATGGTGTAAATAACCATTATCGTGGACCGTAGGTCAATGGAAACGGGTCCTATGGACTGATGAATCCAGATATACGATCCATCAGTCTGATGGCCGTCGTGTGGATATGGCGGCAGGCGGGGGAACGTTATTTACCAGTGTACTGTTCCTACGGTCAAGTTTGGAGCTGGAAGTGTACTCGTGTGGGGGTGTTTTTCGTGGTATGGTCCCGGCCCATTGGTTTTCGTGGACAAACCTGTTAACCAGCACGTCTATCTCGATATTCTGGACAATTATGTCATACAAGCTCTGTGGCAATACTATGGAACCGAGCCTTGTTCGTACCAGCAGAATAATGCACCGAGTCATAAAGCAAGGACTACTTCGGCGTGGTTTGACTATAATTCCGTATCGTGTGTGGACTGGCCAGTACAGAACCCTGATCTTAATCTCATAGAGCACATATGAGATGAAGTAGAGCGCCGCATAAGAAGTTTGGAACCAAGGCCTACTACTAAGCAACAGTTAGCGGCAGCATTATGTACTGAATGGAAGCGCATACCTTTCGCTGTGTTCTAAAACCTTGTCGAAAGCATGTCTCGAAGGGTCAGTTTTTACACAGTATTTATTAGAAGAAAGATACAGGAGATGTGCTTGAATATATTATCTCAAATGATGTATGACAAAAAAATATTTACAGATGCTTGTAGCTTACGCTACTTCTTATTTACACGGTTCTGTACATTGATGATAGTAAAAACAATGAGTTGCACTAGAGTGTCTGGTGAGGCAACAAAAGTCTCTGACACAGCAGAGAGGAGAAACAATTCAGCTTGAAGAGCGTTATAGAGTATGATTTTGCACAGTATTGATGCAAGGAATAATACAGAATTCGAGCTTGCAGACAAAGATTCAAAAGACAAGTGATGAGAAATTAACAGAGGTATGTAGCTGGCGCTACGTTAGTTACAGGATTCTGTACAACGTTGACAAGACAACAGTTAAGTACAGTAGAAATCTGGCGAGGCAATATGATTCTCTGGTAATATAGAGAGTAGAATCCATCCAGCATGATGAGCACTATGGAGCATAAATTTTACACAAAATTGATAAGACAAAAGTTCCGACCATAAGGTGAAGCGTTGTGGGTGACCCTGCAAACCAAGGTTGCAGGTGATCAAGGAGACATGCGTGAAATCAAAAGTTCGAAAGACAGATGATGAAAAATTTACAGATGAATGTGGCTCGTGGTACTACATGTTACATACAACGGTGATATGAAAATTAGTGATGCACAATAATTTGCCTGATAATGCAAAAGAAAAAAAATAATCTTTGGAAATACAGAGAGAAGACACAACTCATCACAGTGAGTATTGGAGAACACAAATTTACACAGTTGATAAGCTAGATATAATACAGTAATTGAAGATAAGAACATACTGTAAAACGACAAAGAGAAAGTTTACAGATGTCTGTGGTTCGTGTTACGACCTATTTACATGATTCAGTACAATGAGAAGTAACAATTTATGTACAAATGTTTGTCAGAGTTGACAAAAAGAAGTAGTCTCTGACAACGCAGAGAGAATACACAATTAAGCATGGTCAGCATTGAAAAACAAAAAAATTACACATGATTTATACACGAAAGAAAATATGAAGAGAGGATGAGAACTGAGTCTTGAAGAAAGTGTGAACAGAAATTGACAATTACAAGTAGCTCATGCTTCGAACTATTCATAGGATTCAATACAATGATGATCTACTAAAAGTTATGTACAATAGTAAAACAAAAAAAAAATTCTGATAATATAGTGAGTAGAAATAATATAGCACAGTGAATGTTGAGGAACATGATTTCACACAGTTGCGAAGCAAGAAAAAAAAACAAATAGGAAATGTGTATAAGAAAATCGTCTTAAATAACATATGAAAAGAAGATTTACAGGTGTTTGTAGCTCACGCAACGACCTATTCACAATGCTCAATACAATGATAAGAGACTACAATTTATGTATAATAATTTGTCGGGTAAGACAAAAATAGTCTCTGGTGATGCAGAGATTGAAAACAAATCAGCATGGCAAGTACTGTATCTATCAGGAGTTAGGTGAAACAAAAGTTCCGACCGTAAGGTGAAGCGTCGTGGGCGATCCTGCAAACCAAGAGGTTGCTGGTGACCAAGTCGATAGGAACTGTGGTTCACTGCAGCATGCTATTGCAGTGGTAAATTCTAGTCGAAGGCGGGAGAGCAGGCGATTACGAAAATGACAAAGTAACGCAGTACTGACTTTATTTATGTCAGTAGAAGCTTTGGGGGACGCTGAAGATGATACACATGAATTATATGTTTTACAAGCACGAAGACGTAGCTGCAGACTGCCGGAAGATTAATAGGACGAGAAGAGTTCAGAAGTAGTGTTCGGTAGGCGCTGAAGGTGAAGACATGCTGGACGTCAGCCTCCTCGCCACAATACGGACAGGAGGGTGAAGATAAAATGGCCATGCGATGTAAAATGGACGGCACAGGAGGCGGTTGTGTAAGAAAAGCCAATGTGAATTGACTTCAAGGGGTGCTGAAAGTGGGGAAAGAGCAGCGGACCACACTGCAGAGGTAGAAGAAAGCGGAATGCCTGAAATGGGAAGAGGTGCAGAAGAGCGAGAAAGAAGACGGTAGAGATCAGCTGTAAGCTGTAGAGAAAGAGACAAGAGGAAGAGGCGGGCCATTGGACGACAGAAAAAATGGGAGAAGGAGAGAGG
This sequence comes from Macrothele yani, assembly GCA_039090855.1. Classification (NCBI taxonomy): domain Eukaryota; kingdom Metazoa; phylum Arthropoda; class Arachnida; order Araneae; family Macrothelidae; genus Macrothele; species Macrothele yani. The sequence continues at coordinate 95,464,193 of CM076992.1, read as the reverse complement.
CAGAGTGGGCAGAAATGAGACCCGAGGGAGTAGCAAGTTCAGGGAAATGGGAGATTATCGTAGAAATAAGAGAGTTGTGAACAAAGTGAGCACTGGCAGTGAAGCGGAGAGCAGAGGGTACAGCAGAGAAGGAGAGCCAAGAAAGATCGGTGTTAACAAGATCGCTGACTGTAATGACTCCAGCTCGGAGTCATGAAGGAAAAGCAAAGCAAGGGAGATGGGAAGGGTGTAGAAGAGAAAAAAAAAGAGAGGTTCGGAAAGCAGGTCATTTGTAGAGGCAGGGAGAGAGAGGGAGGAAACGAAGAAAGGAGATAGCCTCCTTGTGGACAGGAGGGAAAAGTGTGACAAGGGGACAGTGGTCCATGAGTAAGAACGAAAGGAGAGTAAAGCGTGGGTTATGCAGAGAGACTATTACATCACGAGCAGCAACTGCAGAGGGAGCAGGTGCCACAAGTGATCGTAAAAAAGTAGACACACGATAAGCCTTGTAATAGGATCTTACGTCGGGTAGACACTAATGCCTCCGTTGGAAGGAGACAGGCTGAATTGAGGTGCTCCGAACCAATGATGGCCGGGCCAGATAACCTGAGTTTGACAGCGGGTGAGTTCAAGAAGGCGTAGTGGTGGTTGCTTCGAAGCCAACCAGGAGATACGTGCACATTTGAAAGCAGGTAAGTGTGCGTTAGACGTGCTATTTGAAAAACGGAGGTGCAGAATTGTGCGCGCCGCCAGATTGCGACCGAGCGATGTAGGCGTGACCGGAGAGTCGTCCAGGTGACGAGTGAAGCTGCTGCTGGTTGACCAAGGTGGACTCCTAGGAATCGTTGAGAGGTGTTGGACCACTCTGCTCCCCAAGGAGGGTCAGTGCGGTGAGACCACGAACCGGTCCAAAGGCCTGTGCTTTTCGTTGTGTTTAGCGCTGCTCCGGAACATGAGGCGTAGGTATTGTAGAGATTGCGGAGATCATGAAATTGTGATTCGTGCCGAATGCAGAATGTAATATCGTCGGCGTAGGTAACATAGTTAGCAACATGGTGACGTTGACGTGTGCTGGCTACCACTGGTGAAGCAAAGAAGGATCGATGTACTGTGCGTAAAAAGGTTTTATTGCGAGGGCGAAGAGCTGCCCGGATAAGGGGCAGCCATGACGCACGCCGCGACGAAAGGGTATGGAAGCTGTGAGAAGGAGGAAAGCCAAAAATGGATAATGTTGCAAGAAGGTAATCATGAGAAATATTATCGAATGCTGAGCGTTGATCGAGGGAAAAGAAGAGCAAGGGGTTCCGAACGGGAGCGGGCGAGGTGAATTAGATCATTAAGAAGCTGAATATTATGGGAGATGGAGCGGCCGGGTACAGTATAAGTTTGACTAGTGGAGAGAATATGAGGGAGTATGGGGTTAAGCCGGCGGGAGAGAAATTTAGTATAGAGTTTATAATCAGTGTTTAAGAGTGAGATGGGAAGCCAATTCCCCAAGTCAAGCGGATCACCCTTCTTGGGGAAAAGTACGACATGTGCGAGCGTAAAACTCCTCGGAAGAGATGTAAGATGCATGGCACTAGACAAAGCACAAAGGAGAAACGGAAGAAGGGCAGGAAGAAAAGCCTTATAAGAAAGAAACAGGGAGACCGTCCGGTCCAGGTGAAGCCCGGGGGTTGAGGGACGAGAAAGTGTCAGAGAGTTCAGTTAGAGTGGGAGGAAGGAGGAGGCTAGCTGATAGATGAGAAGGGACCTAAGGCAAAGAAGAGAACAGAAGAGCAGAAGCCATAGGGGACGGAGGCGGAGTTTCACAAAATTTTGAAATGTAGTAGTTCCGTACCATAGAACAAATTCGAACTAATTCGGATGATACTACTCCAGTTGAAAGACGAAGGTGCTGTAGAACAGAAGAGGCTCGGCGAGTTAACTCAAGTGACGTAAGGAATTCGAACGAACAAGCATCAGGTTTCAGGTGTTGAAGTTTAAGGCGTTGGAGGGCTTGTCTTGCAAGCGGCACCAAAAGTGAATGCAATTCTGCCTGGTAGACTGGAAAGAGGTGATCAGCAAGACTGGGTGAGGGGGCACGGTGCAGAATGAAGACTTGAACGCCAATCATCGAGAAAATCTCGCACCGATGAGCAGAAGGATGGGTCATCTACAAGAGTGTCGTCAAAAGTCCAGGGCTAGATTGTACGTGGCTGTGTTGAGGTAGCAAATATCGTTACGGCAATGGCGCAATGATCCAAGGATGCTGTGGGTTTACAGCATAAATCCGATATTGCTGGTAGAAGAAGAGAAGTCGCATAAAAGCGATCCAATCTTGCTGTAGGAGGATCAATGGTTATTGGTGCACGCCATGTATGTGCAGTCTAGGTTGGTGACAAATGACGCTGAACATCTGCGAGTGAGAAATCTGAAGTGATAGACTGTAAAACATGTAGTATTTCCGTACTGTTTTCTCTGGAAGCAGAAAAGCGATCAGTTAGGGGATGTAGAGTGCAATTGTAGTCACCTCCGATAAGTACCCGGTCGGTTATGGGAATACAGGACAGAGCCCGTCGAAGTTTTGCAAACAGCTCTGGCACGTGAGTAGGAGAGCAAGGAACATAAATGTTGAATATATGAAATTTTTCAGCTGCGACGGTGAAGGAGACTCGTTGCAATAAGTCTCGACATAAGTGTTTCACTGAGAAGGAGGAAAGAGTTGCACGAAAACGTGAATGAACTCCAACTGCCATGCCGCCACGCGACAGTTGGCTGTAGGCGTGATGGAAAGTATGATCCCACTGACGCCACGGATGAAATTGAGTGGTGGAAGTACAGTTTGTTTTCTGCAGGAGTACAAGGAGTGTTCAAATGAAAAGGTACGAAACGACACTGTGGGTATAAATGAAGACTTTATTCAAAGTATACACCATAGGCCGTAGCACAACGATCCCATTGATTAACGAGCCGAAGGATTCCTTGTTCCCAGAATTCCTGTGGCCGTGACGAGACCCAGTCCTGCACAGCGTCCTTGCGTTCGTCGTCCGATTGGAAGCGCTTCCCTTTCTGATGTTTTTTCAGGGGACCAAACACATGGAAATCGCAGGGCGACATGTCCGGGCTGTAGGGCGGATGGTCAAGCTGCTCCCACTGGAACTTGGCCAGTTCCGCGTGTGTGACCCTGGAGACGCGTGGACGCGCGTTATCATGGAGCAGAACCACACCCTTCGTAAGCAGCCCCGGTCTTTTGTTCTTGTAGGACCTGCGTAAACTTCGGAGTGTCTCACAGTACACATCGGAGTTAATGGTTCGTCTGTGCTGGAGGAATTCAACAAGTAGTGGACCTTGGACGTCGAAAAAGACGGTGAGCAACACCTTGCCTGCGCATGCGGGCGCCCGCGAATGCTCTGATCCACGCCGGCGACTCCAATCGCATCCCTAGATGTGTCGCTACGTTCTCCCATAGCGGCACAGGCAAATATGTTAACGGTTACGTTCTTATGACGTTTCGTACCTTTTCATTTGAACACCCCTAGTAATATATCGGCGTTTAGCGGAGCAAGATCCTCTCGTACCAGCGCATTCGCAAGAATTGTCACAAAACCGCGACAATTATGACACCACCCTGAATGTCTAGGTTAGTTGTGGGATGCAGAAGGAATTGACTGGCTGTAGTGATGGAGCGGAGTCGACGGAAGAAACATGCACTCCACGGAACCTAGTCCGCGGTACGCCGAAGAGTGTTTTCAAGTGAGTGTAATTGATCCTGAACTTGTGGTAGAGCTGCTTCATACTGCTGAATGAAAGTACGTGCTGAAGAAGCGCTAGAGGACCCTAAAAGGCACTCCAGCACATCTTCGTATGGCAGAGGTTCAGCAGGGAAAGCATTTTCAGCAAGAAAAGTTGCGAATTCATCCAGTGAGGGAAAGGCACCCTCACATGCTGTCTCAGAGGAAGTGTGTAGAGGCGACCTGGAGAACGGACGTCGGGAGCTGACGGAGCGAGTGGATGAGCGGGTAGAAGAGCGAGATGATCTTCGGGACGGCAGAGTCTTTGATTTCTTCGTCTTTGGGCGAGAAGCACCCCTGCGTTTTCCAGAAGCTACTAAAGCTCCATGTTCGTCTGGAGAGTCTTGAGCCCGACGCATCACCTGTGACTCGTGTCATGGAGCCAACGGTAGAAGCTGAGGAGTAGTTAACATTCACATCAGCAGTAGCTGTAAAAGTACTAGGGTGAGTCGATTTTGGAAGCCTGGGAAAATTCTTAGGATCAACAGGAGGTGGAGGCATCAAAGTCGTTTGTTGACCAATGGCAGTAGGCTGACTTGTGGAAGATCTTGATTCTGCGACTTTCCTCGAAAAGGAAGAAGTCTGTGGAGCGTTGGTGGACAAAGCAGAAGATGATGTAGTGTGTGGAGCTGTTTGCAGGGGGCACGTGGGCACTGAGTCCTCATGTGACTTTCACTCTAGCAGATAGTGCAATACTGTGAAGTGATTATCTCAACTCTTCGGCGTTGCTGTCCACAGCGGATGTGCAAAACATTCGGGACCGCTTTCAGCTGAGCATCAGATGGAAAGAGGACTCGAGCAGTGCGGCGGAATCCCCGAATTGATTTGTCCTCTGGGTCCCAGGGAGCCGCAGAGAGAGTCGTTATGGAGCCAACGACCCTGCCGTACCTGCTGAGCAAGGTGCAGAGTCGGAAACTTCTGGTGGCACGGGGTAGAAGGTCACCTGCACCGGGCGGTGCGCAACCGGTTGTGCTAGCAGATGCACGTCATTTATGGTTAGACCTTCCCGTAAGGACCTAGTCAGCATGCGCTTTATCCTTAAAATAGACCAAGGCAGATCTGGGTTTTCGAGCTACTAAGTCTATAGCATCCTTTGGTAAGATAGTTTTGAGGGCACGGCTATATTGACACAGCTTGGTGTCGGGAAGCGCATAAAAAGAGACGCCCCGTTTCATAGTAGAGGAAAAAAGGTGACCAGCTCGGGAATCCTCTGGAATTTCAATTGTAGCAGTGGATTCGACGACAGTGACATGGGATTCAGGAAAAGGCATAGCAGATGAAACTGGAGGTGTAAGGACCCCAGAAGTTGCAGAAGCATAGAACGCTTGGGCAGACATGGGTTAAGAAGTCGATGGAGCGGCCCCTAGCAATAGGGGCGGATCAGGAAGTTGATGAGAAGTGGAAGCTATTAGTCCAGTATCGCTGATCACTGATACGTCATCATCTGCTGAGATGTAGATAGGAGACTTGGCACCACCGCACTTGGTGGGAAGGGCGGGAGCCGTTGCTGGAGAAGAAGAGGTGTCCATGACGTCGCAATGACGCTCAAGATATACCTCAATAAGGTCAGCAGAGGCTGCCGCGGTAGAAGAAGAGGAGGGAGCTGGCTGATCTGCCAAGATAAGGATGTGGGTGTCACCCTAATCTTCCTCCGTCATCAAAGCAATGGCGAGACTTTAAAGAAAAAAGACCAGCTTGGTCAAAAAATAAAACAGTGAAAAATGAAAAAATATGGCACTCACCAACCTGGGAGATACGCGAAAACAAAGTGTAGACCTTCAACTTGAAGATACACGCAACCATAGAAACTAAGGTACTCAATAAACACCTTGTAGCAACGAAAATCACGGAGCTCAAAACTTAACCTCTGAGCTTCGAAAGGTCAGTACATGCATTAAGGTCAAAGGTGGACCGTCACCGTACTAATGTATGTCAATAAAGGCTATGTTGTGTTTCTCTTCTACGTGTCCGGTGATTTTTGTCAATATAGTATATATCCAACATAAGGGAAATTATTGAATTTCAAAAGACAAATATACAAGTTCGCTGATGGGAAACAATGTCTAACACTTTTAGAAGAAAGGCAGCTTTATATACCGAGCGAGGAGCGGTACAGGAGAGGTTACTTACACAAGTAACATCACGAAGTCGACCCCTGAGATAGTGTCATCGGAAGTGCATGCTGAGCACAACCTTGTCTTCTCTACTGACCTTGGTAAACCCTTCCCCTGGAAGAAAAAGAACTGTGGCTTATCCTTTGGATGGCAACAGCTTTGCAATCCCTTATATTCGAAGACCAAATGCAGTCGAAACCGTATATAACGAAGTTGAAGGGAGTGTCAGAAATACTCGGTATATGCGAACTTCGTTATAACCGACAAATAAAAGAAGGGCTATTTTTGGCATATTACTTATATCTGGTTAAAACTAGTCAATCATAAGCTACTTATCAGTTAATCAAAGGTAAACAATACTTGTCAATTGAAAATTGTTAACTAGCAAAATAATATGACAGAGATCCGCAATAAGCAAAACTGTTAACGAATGTAAAAATTAAAGTAACTGCCAAAAATTTGAAATTTCACCTCTTACAGATTACGTGAAATATATGAGCTAATTCTTGCTTGTTTTGTGCTTATCATGACCGCTGTTTTAAATGTTTCTCCACTTCCTCTGACAAGGTGGTTAAGACGTTCCTAGATGCAAAATAAACTCTAAGATTTTCTAAATAGAGATTAAGTGATTGAAAGGTGGCGACGGGAGGAGATAAAATACATGATTTGCGGGGAGGGGATAAAAGATACCATTTGCTTAAGAAATCTATGTGTGGCAAGCGGGGGGGGGGGGAGGGGGAGGTATTTAAAAAGCGAATTAACAGTTTTGTCTTCATGCCAACCGATCTATCTATTTATCTGCAAGGGGAACCACGGGGTATCGTCAACAGCTGGCAATTCCTTGATGTCTAGTGGAAAAAGAAGGTTTAAAAACTAGGTGAATGCCACTTATTTTGTTTGCTGACCGAAAAATATTGTTCATAATATGCGATTATCTATAAAAACTTCGGTTTATGCAGAACTTGGCATTATACGAGCTCGTTATTTGTGGGTTCGACTGTAACATGTTTAGCACAGGCGCCATTACTACAGTCGTCTAATCACAATGCGCCGTGCATTGTAAAAGCAGCTTAAACTAGAAGCTTTATCATGAATTACAGATATAAGGTGGGGAAATAATTTCTGTTACCAGCAGTTTATTTTTCGTGTCACTGTAGTATTATGTCCAGTATTTAAATATAACAAAAAAGTTTGATTCTGGGGCTAGAAGTATAAAACGTTCGTTATCTACTGAAATCGCAAATTGCCTAATGAAACATTTTCAGAAATACAAGCCATGATTTCGAGGCTGAAAAATCATCCGAGATTAGATTTGAAACCCTGGTACTAAATTTTGTTAAATGAACGCATTAGATCACTATCGATTTTGTCATAATCACGAAACTGATCCATTCTATCGATTTTTAAGTCGTACTTGGTTTTCTGAAAGATCGACTTAACAATGGGAATACATCATTCGCTCTATTAAAAGGGGGAAAAAATCAACAAACGGTGGAAAGAGCGGATCAAAGGAATCGAAGTTAAAATATGATCTCAACTCTCCCCTTGTCGCGCATTCTGTCTGTCTCTCTTCTGCGGTAGAAATAGGCAAAGATGTGAACAAGGGAAAACTCGTTAAGAGTTCATTAGCACGTGGTCCATAGATGGCAGGTGATGGATTGCACGATCACCATGGCGACGCTCTCCGTTTCCCCTCACCCAAACCCCTCTTCCGTCTGATTGTGAGAAGTTGGAAGGTGTCGTCCGTCAGGCGAGAGGTGATGATGAAGTAGCCGAAATTGAGCACAGAAAGATATGACGACCAGATACGAAAGGGCGTAGGGCTGGAACGGGTTGCTTCACTAGTTTGTTGGATTTAGCTCATTTTTCTTACCCCCTCTCATTTTTTCCCCATACAAGGATCTCTAATCAGGCGTATCCGATATCCCAACATGGGATGGGGCAGAATGAAGAGAGAAATAAAAAAAAATGAAGAGAGATGACTAAGCAGCTTAGACGTTTTCCCTGTACCCTGCAATAAAAAACATATCACCATCCAGGGTTTCCTCACGCGAGGATGTTAGGCAATCATGAGAAAATATTGCACTTTTAAGTAACGTGATACACAGCTGTTCGTTCTTTATCGCTTGCAAAAAGATGAAAGCGCGCTAAGTGGATCACCAAACACGTCTAATCGACGTCGCGAAAACATTATTACAGTAGAAAGGCATAGACTGCATCATGTGGGTTATCTATACAAGAAATTAAAGCCGAACTTCACCTTAAATAAAAAAAAACACAGTGAATGAGAACGAAGTTTAAAATACATGCATACAACAATACTCAAACTCTATTCAAAAGCAGTAGTTGTATACTGCTTACAATACTGTTTGGGCAATTAAAGTACACATACCGGCCACTGAATTAAGAAATGTATATTCAATACCGGATCGGCCCTCCTTTAGACCGAATTACAGCACGTATGCGGTTTGGCATAGATTCCACAACGTGTTGGAGTGCATCTACGTCTACAGCATACCAGGTGCTCACCAGGCAGTCCTTTAACTGGCTCAGAGCTCAGATTTGACGGAAGAGGACTTTGCTTACGGTTCTGTTTTCCTAACATGTCCCATACATTCTCAATGAGGTTCAGATTCGGGCTGGTCATGGAAAATGGTGGAAGTAGCTGTCATGCTCGCTGAACAGCAGCATTGTTGTCCACAAAACAGCCGTCACCCGCTGCATAAAAAGTCAACACTGCAGGATGGGCTTGATCGGCAACAATGTTTGATAATCCTTGGAAGGACACCCGACCTTCCAGCAATATCAGATGATCCCGTTCCCCTGATATTGCTGGAAGGTTGCAGCAACATCAGGGGGACTGTTCCCCACACCATGGCACCACCTCCAGAGCCTTGAGTTATGTACTTGCAAGGCAAGCTGGGTCCATTGCTTCATGGAGCTCCCACCAAACTCTGTCTACCGTCGGTACAAAACGATGTCGGACCACATGACTCTATTCTAGTCTTCCAGTGCCCAGTCACGGTGTTCCTGACACCACTATAGACAAACGTCCCGGCTCTTCGCAGTAATCAGTGGTTTCTGTATTGGAATGCCACTGCCAACACCGACCCTTTTCAATTCCCTACTTGCGCATAGTTCGCTGAGATATGGGTTGAAAACAGCTTTCACTGAATGCTTCGGTCAATTGTTGCACAGGAAGTCCTGCTTCTCCGTACAAGCTTTCTGAGACGCGGCGACCTCGTTCCTGATAGACTGTCGTCGCGCCAGAGTTACGCCTCTTAGACAAGCAATGTGGGTTATTTTTCCTCTGATTAAAGACCCGGGATATCTCATCTTTTAAAAAACCAGTCAGCTCTGCTGTTTTCAAAATTGTCGCTCCAGCCAGACGGGTGCCGACATTAAGCCCTTTATCGAACTCTGAAAGATCCTTTGTTTTTCTCACTGCAATCAACACTACTGGCGATTACTGACGAGCAGCAGTCTTAAAAATAGTTGCCTAGATCACGTGGTGACGCACGTATTTCGTATATACGCTGCATAAGTGACGTTTACATAAGTCTTCGTAAAAGTTCTAACGCAGTGGCTGGTGTATATAAGTACTGGAATATTTTAAATGAAAAGTTGGTTTCCGAAAGTTAAGCCATTTCTGGTTTACAAGCACAGGAACATTTTAAGAATCTCTGGGGCCTCCGGCGTGCAGTGCCACGCCCCCCCCCCTTCCCACGTATGTACACGCACATCTGAATCTATTTTATGATCTAAAATCCTAAATTATTTCTTGGTATATTTTTTTCCTTTTCATCTCAAGAAAATACGATAAAAATTTCTTGCTATGCTTTTAGCTAACACCAATTGCTAACATTTCCGTATGCAAATAATGTATAATAGTGCGACTATTACCTGATCATTTCATGGCCAAAATTTATAAGTGTTTCTTAGATTTCATCTGTTGTTTGTGCATAACTGCATCCAGCCATGGTTTCAACTTTTTTTCCCCAGTAACTTGTACTCATGTTAATAAACATCGCTACTCAATATTTGCTCATAAAATTCAATATTTGATCAATCGGCAGGTTCGAACTGGAACCTGGAACCATCGTGTAAGAACGGACACATTAATTATGATAAGATATAATGAACTGAACATTATGCTACTTTTGCACAAAAGAAAAGGAAGACAGAGTACAAAGCCCAAGAAGGCAATAGAAGGTTCAAGAACATTTTTTTCGATGTCGATGGCCTCAGACAAAGAACTTCAGTTTTCTCACACCTTAGAAAAAGATAGGCCTTTCCAACGGACTGATAAGTATCTACAATTGTACCACGACTTTCGCCGTACATTGTCAGCGTTGCACAGACGCCTAAAAGTCCGGAAAGCCATCCATTTACCTTTGTGTAGCTATAGCAGTGTATATTGTGTTAATGTAAGGATTTACTTCGGCGGTAGGATTACTTTCTCAAAGGGTGCACTTGCTAATGAATAGATCTGACGGACCACCGGGATGCGAAGGGTGGGATTGAACCCATCGGTTAAGTACCCTTCGCCGACGCCAAGGATCAGAGGACGCGTGACGTCAGCCGAGGGACGCTTGGCAGGGGAAGAACGCCACGTCAGCAGGTTGGCGAAAGAGGAGTGTTGGCGCCGGAGGCTGCGCGTATGCGTAGTGCGGAGGAAGTGAGCAGAGCGGGTCTCTTAGGAGGAACAAGTTAGTCAATCTGATTTCGTCTAGCGGAGAGAGTAGTTCTCCGTAAGGGGACGCGAAGCGTTTTCCTTTTTTGTGAGCAAGCGGCTGTTCCAGTTATACGGAGGTCCGAGGGTCTGGATGATGTTAGCCAGCACACTATCTTTGCAGAGATAGGGTTTTTGGTTGCAGCGGCACAGGTCCCGGTCAGGGAATCCTGCTTGCGTTATAGATATTCCTCTACTACAAGGTAATTTATAGTACTGACGAAGACTGATTTCGAAACGACGGGGAAGCACGAGTTATGCCAATAATAACATTCTCAGCGATACAGATCTACCTAATAGTAGGCAGATTCTCTCTAGAACGTCAACGTTGAAAGCTAAGAATTAGATATTTTTCTTTAGGAATGATTCTCCTAGACTTCCCATCCCAATATCCGTCAGTTCTAGGACTTAGTGAAACCTGATGCTAGAGGAAGATTAATCCACCGCAGTCAGAACCTAACTGTTATTCAATAAATGTTTGTGTTGTGTTGGTAAATCCTCTTGAGATCCCTCTATTCTAGTAGTGATCATTATTCTGCTCGTTCAGATGTTTCGATCCGCCTTCCCGGTTCACAGATATTATAACAAAGTGGGGAAGGCTTCGTTTGTTCGCCCGAACAGAGTTCAGGGAGTGTTTCAGAGAAACAGAAACGCTTCCTTGTGACTGTGAGAAGCACATATAGCGTTGACGCCTATGAGTCATAAGTAGGAGGCGGGGCCACGGCACGTGACCAGTACTTTCGCTCTCACACATCGGACCAGTAGACTCTTTTCCAGTCGTTCAATGTTCAGTAATGGACACCATTGCAGAAGCAGCTATCGATGATAGTCAAACAACATGGGCAAATGAAAGGGCTGCCGACTCCTTTGGGCCATCTTCCAGAGCGTCCGCTGCAGTGTGTGGTCGGAAGCGTTTTTCTGTGCGCCCCAGTTGCAGTCAGTCGGTCATGTTATTCCAGACAGCACGTACCAACTGGTATTCACTTCGACCGTCCACCAGTGGTGGTCTCTCCTTTCCAGCAATTTGTGAGAATGTGTGTCCCTGTTCGAACCATTCCCGCCACACCGTCACTGCGGAAATCCTCGAACAGCCAACAATTCCGAGTTCGTTCAGAAACTGGCCCCAACATTCCTCGCGCCGATAACCATTCCCCATTCTAACTGCAATAAAGGTTTCCCTTTCCACATTGTACGGGTTTCGTACTGACATACCTTGCAGTCCCATATATTAATATTTCGCGTCGGTCGGTGACTTCACTGTTACCTGCTGTGGATCAGTATGACCATTTTTGTCGCGCTCATGGAAACAAGAGATAGTCATAACGATCTAGCACGTGAGTGCATATTGATCACGGCTACAGTTGTGCCATGCAAAAGGTTTTCCTTCAATTCAAACAATTCGTAACGGGAATACCGTTATGCTGGAAATTTAAATTTAAGCCAGTTAGCAATAACATAGTACATCACAAACGGTTCAGAAATGAATAACAAATTTCGATCGTCATTACACCTATGAGACGCTGAAAGTATTTATATGAGATCGGACTATTACGAGCGATGATACAGTGCCAAATGCGTCTTTGTTACCTTACGGAATTTGGCCACCCAGCAGCAAGACGATGTATCATACAAAGTAAGAAATGCTCCGTAATTTTTGCTAATAGCTTCAGTATCATACGGGGAAAAAATCCAGATCGACTATTAGAACGGTAGAAATCGTGCCACACATGGAAATTAATTAGTGAAGAAACTGAAGTACAGAAATTCGAAAGCGTGTGCATTGCTACTCTCATGATTAACGTTACCTGATCCACAAAGATCTTATTGCACTTGAGTTATGTAGACGTGAAGACGTCGTGTAGTGTACAGAAAGATGGAAAACAAGACTGTGTGCTGGTCAAGAAGAGACGGATGTTAGTTCCTGTGAAATTTATCCCAATCGAAGGAAGACGATACACAGGTGCAACGCGGCGCTTGTTATATATAAAACGCTTTATTCTCCTGAAAACTCTTTCCACAATACCATTCACAACCAGTCCCTTCGGACACGAAAATATTTATTCAAAGCAAAAAGAAAAAATCGGCATAAAAAAATGGGTACGCATTCATGTCTCCTAATGGAAATACTGCTCATTATTTAAAATTCGCAATGTGCTGCGCACTCTTCATAGTGAATGAAACCAGTTACAACCCAGAAAAAAGAATCAACCGGATTTCTAGAATAGGTAAAACATCCACAAACAGGAACAGCTACTTAAAATGTAGGTCGCAGAAAATCGCAAGCCGTACACAAAATGTTTCTCATAGAAGAAGACATCCGAGGCAAAATAAATTTTGCAAATGGGGAAAAAAATTAGAAGGAATACGGGTGAAAACGGGACATAACTGTGCGCCCCTAGTGGGAAAGCTGCACATTATATGAAGACAAAACACGAGGGCAAAATGAACGGTATGCTAGCAAAAAAAGATTTTTTCAAGAGATTTTTAGAATCAGAGATACTAAATATACGTTGACACCCCATGACAGAACAACTGTTAATTATGAAACAGTAGATAAAATACGCACAATATGCTTCACAGCAAAAGTCATGCGATTAAAAAGAATTTTTCAAATACTAGTTCTAGAAGCAGAGACAGCGATAATTTTTTTACATATACGCCTCCTAGCGCGAAAGCTGTGCTTTATTAAAAGATGATGATAATCCCAAGCTTCACATCAGCGATGAGCATACATTACAGAAAGAAGTTTTTTCAACACGAATTTTAGAAACGGAGATACAGTTGCAAACAAAAATACAATATCGGCAGAACATGCACACTGTGAAAATCAAAGATTGTAAGAAAAAGGTTCCTCAAGTGAATAGATCCAGTGTTAGAATTTTTCAAATCGGACTTTTAGAAGGACTAAAGTATATCACACTTTTTCGCCCCCATGCGGATAAATTGTATACTATTTTGGGCAGGAAATGAACGTAAAATGTTTCCGTAGTGGACGGTATCAGATGGAAATGATTTTTATTTTTCAATCGGGATTTTAGACGAGCATATACGGCTGCAAATGTGTTGCAAAAAGAAATATGTACTTCCGCGCTGCAGTGGCAAATTGTACTTGAAGAAAAATTAGAAATTATACGCAAAATATTCCCCAAGAACACTGTCAGACTAAAAATAATTTTTGAAATCGGACTGTTTGCAGCATAGATATCGAGAAAAGTAAGATATACAAGGTTGTCCATAAAGTATTTCCCGCATTACAAAACTTAGTACAAAAAAAAAAAATCTATGTAAGTTAAAATAAAATGGTTGGCAACATAATATAGCAGCACTCAAAGTTTTTTTTTTTTTTTCTGATCTTTAGGTGAGCGCTACTGCTGAATAAAAGGAGCATTTCATCAATAATGGCTTAATGGCTTCAATACAAGAAAAGGCGGCGTGCGTGTTGTGGTTCCATGAGACCAAATCAGCGGTTACTGTCCAGTGTAGTTTCAGAAAAGAGTACAGAAGATCACCACCGGACCAAAAAAAAAAAAAAAAACCATAAAAAGCTTGGTATAAAAAGTTTAAAGCGACGGGTAGTGTTGGCGATCTTCCCCGAGCGGGCCCGACCACCGGTTACACAAGGGACACCTGCAGCTGTTCAGGGCACATTTCTGCGAAGCCCCAGGACATCCATCCGTCGTGCTTCACTGGAAACTGGGATTCCCCGTGACACGGTTCACAAAATTTTGCACAAACGCCTTCATCTGCATGCCTATACGGTACAGATCATTCAAGCTCTTCAGCCTGATGACCGGCTTCGCCGTGCTGTATTTGCGACGGAGATGTTGAAGCAAATACCTCATGATAGTGATTATTTGCAACGTGTCTGTTTCTCTGATGAAGCCACATTCCACGTCTCTGGTACAGTAAATAGACACAATGTGCAAATCTGGGGATCAGAAAATCCCCATTATGTCATCGAACAACCGAGGGCTAGCTCGAAAGTGAACGTACGGTGCGGCCTGATGCACGAGAGAATAATCGGACCCTTCTTTTTTACAGAGTCCATGGTAACATGCAACGTGTACTTGAACATGGGGGAACTTTTTATAGCACCTCAGTTGCATGCACTCCAACTTTCGATTATTTTCCAACAAGACGGTGCCCCAACACACTGGTCAATAATGGTTCGTGAGTTCCTGATGCCACATTTACAGACAGATGGATTGGTCCCGACGGTCCCATGACATGGCCACCTCGATCGCCCGAGAGTTAACCTCTATAGACTTCTTTTTGTGGGGTTATGTGAAAGACCAGGCTTACTCTATCAGTGTTCCGGATGTCAAGACGTTGAAGAGCAGAATAACGGACGTCATTGGTTCTGTCTCTGCTGAGATGTTAAACAAAACATGGCGTGAAATCGAATACCACTTAGATGTCCTCTGGTCCACAAATGGCGCCCATGTGGAGGTGTACTAACACTGGTAAAAAAAAACTTTACTTGTGCACCATCATCGTCGTGCAATCCCTTTCTTGTAACTGTAATGCCTTCTTTATATTAATTTTTGTAATGTGGGAAAGACTTTATGGACACCTTGTACATCAATGCCCCCTAGAGGAAAAAGACTGTACGACTATAAGCAGAAAATCTGCGCAAGCCGATTTCCGTCGTGAGCGGTATCTGACCGAAAAACAATGTCTTCAATCCATTTCTTAGGAGAGCAGATACTACTGCAAATATCAGAAATATGAACTTACATCCCCTAACGGAAAAACTGTTAGTTACGAAACATCAGAAAATATAATCCGTCCAACTAAAGAACCACAAATCTCATATCAATGCAACCTTTGGTTCTTTAGTTGGGCAGAATATACATGCCGTTTTCTTCACCTCGAACTCTATCAGACGAGAAAATAATTTTTAAAGTTAGACTTTTAGAAGCAGAGATATAGAGAGAAATATGTATACAGATATATAGGGAAGATATAAAGAATAATACAGGTTTACGCCCTCTACCAGAAAAACTGCTCATTTGAAAAGAAAAAAATGTGCGCAAAATGGTCTGTGTTCTAAAATGTATCGAAGACGAAAACAAACAAAAATTGCTTCAATCTGATTTTTAAAAGCGATGATATGAAATAAAATATATTTCGAATTCGATATCATCTACATTTACGCTCTCTAGCGGCGAAGTCAAATATCGGAAAAAAAGCCAAAAGACAAGGATAATCGTTCGTTCTCGAAATTCAATCTTCCCAATGCAAAAATAGTTTTTCAAATCGGACTAATAGGTGCAGAGACCATGGTTATTCACAGACGAAAGAGCGTAGTGATATCCCCCTCCCCCCGTTTATTTTTTTTAAAACGCTAAAAAAACTTTTACAATTCAATTTTTTACTGGTTACAAGTCGAGTAAAATTAAGATTTCTTACTGGCTGGGTAGCTAAAATTTGAAAGCAAAAATATGAATTGCCTTAATCAAACGTATTAGCGGTTCAGACTTGTACGAAAAGACGTCATTACTTTCGAAAATTTGTTAGCTTTCTTCTTGCACTGTTGTTCCTCGAAACGATCGTAACATACTTAGGATATTAAAGATGCAAAACAAAATGCCACAGTTTAAAAATTTTCAGTTGTGGTCCACTAGGAGCTGCCATGTTTACTGTAACGGCATGGATTAGAACCACAGATCTTACTCAGTTTCTTACGGAGCAAAAATTCTGGCTTCCGTAAGTGGAAGGGAGTACGACTGCTCTTAAGACTTACACGTGCTCACGAGGAACAGTAAAAAGGGCACATACCAAACAGGATGAAAGACCCGGAGCACATCGATTAATTAGTTCGACAACGCACAGAGATCTTTATCCGGCACTTGCTTCTGAATGAAAAGTTAATCTGTATTAGAGGATGCAAGAAAACATAATTTGAAATTGCGGAAATATATATCACTCAGTATGCCTGTTACTTAAATAAAGCACATTTAAGGAGCACGGCGGATGGACAGTATTTTGGGACCCCAGCCAGTATTAGTGGCACATTTAAGATTTCACTATGGGTGGCCGAACAAAAATACCTAGGAGAAAACATTCCCAAAGTATGACGAGGAAGTCATAAAAATATCACCGCCATAATGAAGTGTATATCCCATGATTTTTCATGGACGAATTAGTGTTAGCAACAAAATGTAAAAATGTATGGTTGAAAAATTGATACTAATTCAGTTCTGCTTTAATCCCCACTCCCCAGGGTTCAGCTTGTTGAAATTATATATCGAAGTAGTGGACAAAAAATATGATCCAAATATCATGATTCAAACGAATTCTTAATGTATGAAAATTTTCCTCTATAACAGATGTGTACAAAAAAACATCTGTAATGCTTTCGAAAGACTTGAGGATGGACTGGAGTCTACTATGCTTTTTGTGGACTCTTAAAAAAGCAAAAAGAAATCTAATTTTTTTTTCACAAGGCAGTTTCTTATAGCTTTTAACTGTGTGCTATTTGCAAAAAACTAAAAACAAAAAAACTGTCAATTTTTTCAGCATCCTGCATAATTCTGGGGGCCCTTGAAAATGCGGAGCCCGGGGCAGCAGTCCCCCCCCCCTCTTAAATGAGCTCTGGCTTACAGTTAATCCCTGTGGAAAGAGGAAAGGGAATACGAATAAACTTGCTTCTCGTAGAAACGAAACTGTTTTACGAAACGAATCGCTATAGTGAGAGAGAGGAGTGTGCAAGTGTATTTAACTTATATGATTCGCAACGAGTTTAACACCGTTTTTACTAAAGTACATAAGGAAATGTTAAAACGACATTCCGAAGACGGTCCGCTCCCGTCTGAAAACGTTGCTCCACCCACTTGGGAGTGTGAAAGTTGGCAAGGGATTAGTCACATCCAAGGTTCTTAGATCGAAAAGCCACCTCGTCATTACTATGGCGCCACCTAGGGGATGTAGAATGTCCGACGGACGACTGCGTGGAACTCTACGTCAGAGGAATGTAGGAAGAACCGGTTGCTGAAAACGTGATAAAGGCTGAGTGTCTCCCAATAATCGCTCAAAGAAACAAAAAATGGAATCTGCTGTCAAGAGAACATAAAGCAACAAATAGCGCCCAGACCACCTCATTCGAATGAGTCTGCCCTAAATTTTGTCACTGGAACTGATAAATTCAGTTACCTTTATACATATATTTCCATCACACGCAACCTATATAGTACAACTGATGAACTTTTTATTCTCCTATTGATATAATTATTTCATGACTTTTTTTCTGCGTTTTCATCCCACATAAACACATATGTATGTGTATACTCCGATATAAGACATCTTTCATTCGACCAGCGCTGGAAAAACAATTGTTCAAAATACATCAAAGGTCTTCGCTCTTTCCACGTTCAATCATTGAACTGGGAAGACTTTTGTTTGATGTTCCTGGTCCACGTTATATGTCTGTATTAATTGTTCAAAATGCAGTTCTACAGATTTTCAGTAGCGCTGTACATAAAATTACTCTTGCGTAAAATATAAAAAATGAACTGCAATTTTTTAAAAGAAGTTAAAAAAAAACAACTGCATTAGACATTTGTACAATCTGTACAATTCTCCATGGGCAGTGACGCAACCAGGATTTCATTTTGTGCGGCGTACGAAGGAGGTGGGATCCGGGATCTCTTAGTGAGTAAGTGTGAGAGAAAGAGTTTATCTTTAATTCAAGTTCGATTAACAGTATATATACTTAAATTCAATTCAGGTAAAAATAGATATATACATATTTAATTTAAATTCAATTCAGGTAAAAATAGATATATACATATTTAATTTAAATTCAATTCAGGTAAAAATAGATATATACATATTTAATTTAAATTCAGGTAATAATAGATATATACATATTTAATTTAAATTCAATTCAGTTAAAAATAGTTATCATCATCATTTTCAACCATTGTCAATCCACTGCTGGACGAAGGTCTCCCCAAGTTTCTTCCACAACGGTCTGTATTGTGCCAGTCTCCCCCATGTTACTCCCCGCATACTTTCGAAATACAGATTTAATTTAAATTTAATTAACATATATATGCATTTAGTATAAACGTAGGTTAGTTCACATTCAAATATATATATATATATATATATCATCATCATCATCATCATTGTCAACCATTATCAATCCACTGCTGGACGAAGGTCTCCCCAAGTTTCCTCCACAACGGTCTGTCTTGTGTCAGTCTCCTTCATGCTACTCCCGCATATTTTCGAATTTCATCCACCCATCTCCCATGAGGTCTTCTTCTGGGTCTTTTCCAGTCCCTTGGAATCAAATCTAAAATTTCGGCTGGACCTTCTGGCAGTATGTCCAGCCCATTGCCATTTCAGGGATTTAACTCTGATCATGATGTCTTCCACTCTCGTCAGTTTTCGGATCCACGAGTTCCTCTTCTTATCTCTCCTGGATATACCAAGCATACAACTCTCGATGCTGCTTTGAGTTGTCTGCAGCCTTTGCATGTCTCTTTTAGATAAGGTCCACGTCTCTGCACCATACGTAAGCACTGGAAGGATGCATTGATCAAACAATTTTCTTTTAAGACATAATGACATATTGCTCTTGAAAATTATGCTGTTTCTTCTAAAAGCTCTCCAGGCAAGTTTTGTACGCCGATTAATTTTTTCATCAATGTGACCCTCACTTGATATCTGCTGTCCAAGATAAATGTACGTGTCTGTTATCTCCAGCTTTTCTCCATCAATCGATAAATCTTCATTTCTTGAAAAAGCATTGAACATCACTTTTGTCTTCTGAAAGTTCATTTTTAATCCCACTTCTTTACTCTTGTCAGCAAGTTCCTGGATCATACTCTGCAGCTCTGATGGGAAAATGACTACGTCATCAGCAAAACGAAGGTGAGTTAGATAATCTCCATTAATCTTTATCCCTTTGTTTTCCCAATTCAGTGATTGAAAGACATTTTCCAATGTGGCATTAAAGAGCTTCGGAGATATGGTGTCACCTTGTCTCACTCCCTTTCCAATTTTTATGTGTGTTGTATTTTCAAACAGCCGAATCCTTGCACTTGCATTTTCATAGATGTTATTAATAATATTAATGTATGCATCTCCAATACCGCAGGATTTCAGAGCCTTTGTAACTGCTGATGGTTTCATTGAATCAAAGGCTTTTTCATAATCGATAAAAGCCATGCACAATGGAAGTTCATATTCCCTCGCTCTTTCAATTAGTTCTCTCAGTACGTGGATATGATCTATTGTGCTGTAGCCACTCCTGAATCCAGCTTGTTCTCTCGGTTGAGCCATGTCCAGTGCTACCTTCAAGCGGTGTGAAAGAACTTTAGTGAAGATTTTATAAACCACTGAGAGGAGGCTGATAGGTCTGTAGTTCCTGAGATCCTCAATGTCACCTTTTTTATGTAGCAGGATCATTGTAGCGTTGTTCCAATCCTCAGGAATCTTCCCTTCATTAAGGCATCGAGTGAAAATTTGGGCGAGTACTGTTTCGATTTCTCCACTTGCTTCTTGTATGATGTCTACAGTAATTCCATCTTCTCCTGGAGCTTTCCCCCGCTTCATCTTCTTGATTGCATGTGCAACTTCTGCAGGGAGGACTGGAAGAACTCTGGTACTGGTGGTACCTTTCATAATGTCTGGAGTACATGTATCATCCCTTTCATATAATTTGGAGTAGAAATCTTTCACTCTTGTCAAAATTTCGCCTCTATTTCTTGTTACAGAACCATCTTCTTTTCTCAGTGCCATAATCTGTTTTCTTCCCTTACTGAGATGTCTTTTTGCTGTGGTTAGGCTTTGGTTGTTTTCAGTTGCTTTCCTCACTAGCTCACAGTTGAATTTCCTTACATCTTCAGTGATACTTTTTCGTACTGTCTTGCATAGCTCTATATATTCCACTTTGGAAGTCACATCTTCTTTAGTTGTCCTCATCTCTCTTCTTTTTTGCATCAACATTTTGGTTTTTCCTGATAATTTGTTCACATGCAACTTGTTCTTAGACCCAGCTAATTTTGTTGCTGTTTCCATAAGAGCTTTGGTTACTTTTCGGTTAACTTCAGAAATATCTACTTCTTCCGATGTTAGGCCTTCCAAAGCAGAGAATCTGTTCAGTTCCAACTTGAAAGTATTATGGTGTTTTTTAAGGTTGGTTATGTCAATACATTTTGTTTGTCTTATGAGCTTGCCACGTTAGAGTTTAGTGTTGAGGTGCATCTTACATCTCACCAATCTATGGTCACTACCTGTGTTGAACTTGTTCAGCACACTGCAGTCTTGGATGACTAATTTTTTGTTACACATAATAAAATCAATTTCACTTGTCGTCCCAATTGGATGTCTCCATGTCCATTTCTTGTGTGGCTTTTTCTTGAAAAAGGAGTTCAAGATGAAAAACCCTTCTGCTTCTGCAAACTCAACGAGAGTATTTCCACGCTGGTTTCTGTTGCCGTGACCGAATTTACCTACTGAAGTTTCATTCTGTTGCCGTTACCCTATTTTTGCATTGGAATCTCCCATAAATATCTTCAAGTGCTGATTACCTTTATTATTTAGATGACGAATTTCCTCATAAAATTCTTCAATTTCTTCTTCAGGATGACTTGTGGTGGGTGCATAAGTTTGAATAATCTGAGCCTGGTATCTTCTCGAGAGTTGGATAACGAGTCGTGCAGCTCTGTCAGAGGAACTTTCAACTTCTACAACTTTATCCTTCAGTTTCTTGTTTATTATAAATCCAACACCACTAGTTCTGCCAGTATCTGTCCCACGATAGTAGAAGAGATGTCCACTTTTCAGTTCAATGAGATCTTCTCCTTTTCTCCTTACCTCACTTAGCCCGACGATGTTCCACTTGATCCTTAGTAGCTCCTCTTCCAATTCAAGAAGCCTTGAATCAGAAGATAGGGAGCCGTCCATTATACGTAGCCAAGGTCAACATCAGATGGCAGCCTAGTCCGGTCCTCCGGGGATTCTTAGCACCCTCTGCCTTCATGTCGCACTGGCCGCTGCCTTGGCCAGGTACATTCCAGCTGCCGGAGACTGAGGGCCAAGATTTAAGTTGTAGAGTCATTTTGGAGGTGTTTGGCCGTAACTCACCACGCTGGCCAAGCGGGTTGGTGAGTGCGGGATAGCATTTCCTCTGATCCCGATGGCATAGTTATACCGCTATTGGCGGTCGTCAGAGCCCCTTTAGTGGGAACAGGATGCACCACGGGAAGGCGGGGTTGACATTTGTCAAGGAGAGGCTGTGATGTTACGCATCACCTGACCTTACATCCCATACACATATATATATATCATCAACAACCATTATCAATTTACTGCGGGTATTAATATATATATATATATATAGAATGAAAATATTACAGAACAAAAATACAAAAATTTCAAAACAAGTAAAAAACTGGAACAGGTTGCCGTCATCAAGAGAGCATCAACCTGTGGGAGTGGCCATTCTAGTACCAACAAAGCGACAAGGCAAGCCAAAATTGTCGGTTGGTCATGCTACCTAGGCCACACAAAACCAAATTCTAATAAGCACAAAAAAAAAACTCTTTACTTTTCCCTTCAGTGACAAGTAAAGAGTAGATGTTCATTGCTCTCTATGGAACGAACTATCGGACAAATCTCAACCAAATTTGGTATACATGCCTTCTGAGTATGCGGTTTCGATTTTCGAAAAAAAAAAAAAAAAAAAAAAAAATCAAAATTCGGCTGCTAGTGTGAAATTTGGCGCTGCTGTCCCTTAATTTACATATTATGTACGTATTCTAACAAATTCAAGATTAAATCATAGATACAGTTCTATGTGTCCTCCATCTCCATGCTCTAAGAACTGCATTCGCCGAACAACACGTTCAACGGCCGAACGCAACTGACCTGAGTGGAGTTGCTTCACATGTTGTGAAATTCCGTCTTTTAAGGCAGCAAAGTTGGGGACATTGCCTTAATAAAACAGGCACTTTAAGTATCCCCATAACCAAAAGTCACAGAGGTTCAGATCTGGTGATTGTGGTGGTCATGACGTAGAATATGATCGGCTAATCACTCTCTCGTTCGAAAATTGTTGCTGCGGTAAGGCTTGCACATTTAATCCGATATGAGGGGGTGCATGATCTTGCATAAAGATTATGGTGTTCAGACAATTTCTCTACTGAAGTGTTGGAATGACAAAGTTTTGGAGCACATCTCCGTATATAGCAGCATTAACAGAACATGTTACTGGCCCAGATGCAGAGTTTTCTTTAAAAAAATAAGGACCAATGATGAATGCCGCGGTGAAAACACACCACACCGTTACTTCTGGTGAGTGCAACGGAATTCACTGGTGAACGTTAGGGTTTTCGTCAAACCAAATACTGCACTTATGAGTGTTCACAGCACCATTCGAATGAAAATGAGCCTCATCACTCCACAGAAATTCCCAAGGCCGGGAAATGTCACGGCAGGCCAATCCGCTCCTGATTGCAACTGATAGACTATTTCCATGTGATGAGCCTTAAGTTGAAGGATTTAAATAACGTCAGCTGCCTTTCATACAAATAACTACATTTTGTGCATTGAAAACGACTTATATCTGAAAACTTTCATTTGAAAGATCGCTATCAACGCAACACTGTATTCAGTGTCGCAGCGGAAATATCACAGAGCTGCTAAGCAAAATATCTTTAGGGTCCTACAAAAATAAATAAATAGGCAAACTAAACTCCCCTACCCCTGAAAAAAATTCTACACTGGCAATTTTAAAGCTTTCAGTCTGTCTATTGTCTTGACCTTATATACAACTGACAGGAACGAGTACTGTGGATACCATAGTAGCCAGAATAATATAAATAGTAAGGTAATACACAGTCGAGTCACATTATTGTGACAACCTCCTACTTTTGACGTCAACAGCGTGTAGCCAATGAAAGAAGGCACGTGTCGTGAGCTGGCTTGGAGGGCATATAACGTGTGGTGTAGGCATTCTGAAAAAATATCACTCGTTGCTGTCATGGATAAAAGGAGCGATTTGTCAGATTTACAAAAAGGGGTGATTATCGGCTTTCGAGCCAAGTGTGGCAGTATTTCTGAAACAGCGCAGTTTGTGAATTGTTCGCGTGCTGATGTGGTTAAAGTATATTGTGATTGGAGAAATGGAACCAT
Source organism: Macrothele yani (assembly GCA_039090855.1). Lineage (NCBI taxonomy): Eukaryota > Metazoa > Arthropoda > Arachnida > Araneae > Macrothelidae > Macrothele > Macrothele yani. The sequence goes on along the minus strand of CM076992.1, from coordinate 95,440,446 downwards.
TTCGAATAAGCGACGTGGAAACTGCGGTGCACCACGTGCCATTGATGTGAGAGGTGAAAGTTGGCTGCGAAGGCGCTTGAGGCCCGATCGACACGCTACACTGGAGTAACTCACTGGCCAAATGAACAAGGGGGCTACCGGAAGTGTGTCTAAAACGACAGTTCAGCGAACTCTAGTGCGTATGGGGCTCCGATGGTGACGGATGGTCACTACACTTATGCTAACGAAGGTGCGTCGGCAGAAAAGTCTTACATCTGCACGGCAGTATCGGAATTGGACCTAAGCTGATTTGCAAAGGATTGCTTTCTCCGATGAGTCACGTTTTCTGCTTCATCGAACGGATGAACGTTGGCGTATAAGGCGAGAAACATCGGAGAACAAACACTCTTCAATCTCTGCTGGAAGAACACAAGCTGGTGGGGGGGCAGCGTTATGGTCTGGGGAATGTTTTCGTGGCATTCCCTGGGTTCATTCATACCTGTGGAAGGCACTATGCACCGAATTCGTTATGAATCCATCCTTGCAGACCACGTAAACACATACATGCTGATTGTCTTCCCTGGGGCGGATGGGATCTTCCAGCACGACAATGCGACGTGTCATAAAGCTAGAAATGTCCGAGAGTGGTTGGAAGAACAAATGAAGACTTCAAAGTACTTCCCTGTCCCCCTAATTCCCCAGGCTTAAACCCAATTGGGCATCTGTGGGACCTCCTGGATCGTGTTGTTCGCTCTATGGATCCTTACCACGCACCCTCCAGCAGCTGTCAGATGCACTCCAGTCAGCATGGCTCCACATACCTGTGAACACCTTCCAGCACCTTATTGAGTCATTCCCAGGCGGTCTAGCTGCTGTTCGCAATGCACACGGCGGTTACTCTGGATATTATTCGGTGGTCACAATAATGTGACTCGACCGTGTATAAACACATGTACGTTGGGAAACTCCGCACAGCTCTGGAACTGAAAGCATCCGGAGGGAGATAGCGGCCATCCCAGCGGATGTGCTGCACCGTGCCATAGTGGGGATGACAGAGACAGGCCGAGAATGTTCTCTTCGAGGTGGTGACCATCTAAGGGATGTGATACTCAAACCTTGAACTCTGATATAAATTCCCGTACCTTGGTTGTGTGCTACACGTAGAAAAATGTTCCAGTTCTAGATACTTGCGTTTAAAATGTGTCCCATCATTATGGGACACCCTGTATAAAAAGCGCACAAAAACATTCCTCACAATAGGAATTTTTCGACACAAAAATAGTTTTTAAGAGCTGGTTTTAGAAGGAGAAAAACGAAACACGCATTTACGCTCCCTAAAGGAAAAACTGCGCCTTGCTTGTAACACGCAGAATGCGCAAATATTCTAAGAGTACAAAAAGAAAATTTTCATTTCGATATTTAGAATCGGAAATACATCTGAACGTAGAAATATTTACATACGCTCAGTGGTAAAAATATTGCGCATTATGAAAAATGTGAAAATATAAACAGTGTTCCTAAATTGGTAGACATCACGACTGATAAATCAGCAACGACGTGCAACACTCACCCACCAGTACAATAGCGGTGAAGTTTAAACTATTAATATATCAACATGCACTATGCGATATATACCTTGCCTCGCCTGAAGTTTCACAGCCGAAGACCAACGTGGGTACCCGTGATGACGCCTAGTCATCGCAAAAAACGCCTCGCATAGGCAAAGGAAGGTCGGCAATGGACTCCCAACAGATGGAAGAAGGTTGTCTGGAGTGATGAGTCCCGTTTTATTGCTGCACCATGCTGATGACCGGGTTCGCATATGGCGTAAACAGCATCAAGCTCTATCTCCTGGTAGCACAGTTGGTGTTCAACAGGTCGGTGGAGGTGGTGTTCCGGTCTGGGAAGCTTTTTCGTGGCAAGCCCTAGGTCCGTTGGTTGTCTCCCACAAACACTGAATGGTGGACGCTACACGGACCTGTTAGATGACCATCTCCGTCTATATCGGCAGGAGGTTTAGCCGGGCCACAGTGCCATCTTTCAACGGGACAACGCACCGTGTCATCGGGCTCGTATAACTACTGAGTGGTTGGAAGAACACGGCGACGAATTCGCCACATTGCGTTGGTTCCTAAACTCACCCTGACTGTAACACAATTGAGCATTTGTGGAATATGCTAGAACGGGGCGTGAGGAACTGCTGATCCTCCTGCACGGAATGAGCGTGAACTGACGAAGCTTCTGCAGTGGCGGACATGGGTCAAGTTACGCATGGAGGATGTTCGGCACCTTACAGAATCTGTTCCTACGCGTCTGCGAGCCGTAACTGCAAAGAAATGTTGATCAATGTGATGTTAGGTAGGCGTTCCTAATGCAAAGCTAATTTAGTGTATATACACAGAAGGCCAGCTTGGGCCTGCTATTTTAAAGCTGAATGGCGTTATTTTATTGAATTGCTGGCCCGTAAGTTCTGATTGCGGTAAATACATCCGTTATTTTTTTATGATCCCATCAGTTTGTTTTGGCTGCTCTCTTTTCGACTTCTATATTTTATTTCATCTATGTTAAAAGTTTACATGGATAAAGAAGTCCCGCAATAATAATGGTGTTAATACATGATGTATCTTTATATTTTTCAAAATACTATTTCAACCATATTTTATTACGTAACTTATTATTTGGTAGATCTGTAAGAGATGTAGAAGTTTCAAAACTTCTGACCACTGTGAAATAGCAGCAGAAACACACACACACACACACACACACACACACACATTGCATTACGTTATTTAATATTCATATCAAGAAATGATTTGTTTTATTTTATGTACGGTGCGTGTCTAAATGAAGTACAGCACATTCATAAAGCCATTTCGTGGAAAAAAGCTATACAATAGAGGACCGGATAGCATTCCACTGATTCAGTAGAAGAGTTACAAGTAACCAAGTCAAGAGAAAACACGCCTGCTTTCGTGAAGTTCTTTACCACTAATGACCGATAGGCAAGGCACTTTCTGCGGCCACATAAACCAGTTTACAAACGAATTTAAGATGTTCCCAGAAAACCGTTATAAGGTAGTTGTGAGGACGTGTGTGCTCGAAAATGTATTTTTATTGGGGGTTTGGATTAACTACCTTTGCGTGTATCTAAGGCAACAGGGCATCGCGCATTTCTAATTTAGGGCCACCGTTTTCAGGGAAAAGGCAGAGAAAGAGGAAGACTTCACCCATACCACATCCATGATCTGAACCCTGACCCAACTCACACGATCAGCCAGAAGCCCGCGCCTGAGACAACTAGGCCATCGGAGTGGCGTCGCAAGATTCTTACTGAAATACATCAATATTTCTGATTCATCATTTTTAAAGTGCAATATCCATCCTTCAGCATAAAGGTACCGCGTAAACTTAAACTACAATAAAATGAGAAGACTTCAACGAAGATTCAGTATATTACCTGAGGACATAGACAGCCATAGCGGACAGTCATCCAGTAGAAGAGAGGTGAAAGGAAGAAATAGAATAACTAAGAAATAATCACTGGAAAATCGCGACAAACATAAGCGTGCCACATAGGAAAAGTCAGTAGTGTGTACATAAAGACGCTTAAATTTCGTAGTACTTTCATGTTTGAAGTGTGTTCCTACATTATAAACAGTGATTCATCAAACCTATCTTTGGAACAAATTGCCATGAACGATAAGTTGTACACTTTACTAATTGAGGCGCGCTATACACACAAGATTAAAACAAGTTCACAAATCCGAATTGGGTAATACACCAGGCAAAAAATAGTTAATTTATGCTGAGAGCAATCACCATGGCAAGGATTAAACACCAGGTTTCCCAAGCACAAAGTTCTTGTACGGCAAATCAACTAATATCAGTTCGCAATGATATTCTTGATATTTCAGCAACAGCAATGAACACAGACAGCGTAACAAGCACATTTGCCACCGGACTTCCGTTGTGATAAATGTTTCCTTTCTATAAAAACAATTTAACGGCGTCGCAATAGCATCTCGGTGGAAGAAACAAGGAGTGTTGATCCAACCATCGCTCACTCACCGCTCCTAATGATCAACGAAACATTTATCAATCTTCCGAGTGGACTTCGTGAACCAAAAGATATATGCTGTGTAAGGAGCGTCAAAAAAACCCAAAGAAAAAAATAAGCTGGAAGATACACGCTGAGTACTTGAGCACAAATTAGCAAAGAAGTCCAGGGAGGATGCAAAGCTTGCTTAATCGAAAACTGTCAGCCATGAATGCGGCAGGTGGATTAATGACTCTGTCGAGAAGCATTCAGGATTTTGAAGAAAGTCCCGTACTACTGAGACTTAAGTCAAAGTAATTAGGCTTTTAAAGTTGGGGTTTACCGCATTCCTATGAGTTCTTGAACGATCTTCCCAGTGAAGAGATGTTCGGTCGTTTATGTGTTTGTCGGGAGATGGAGCGCGTGATAGTCAACAGTAGCTTATAAATCGCAAGCTCAAGTGCTGCTCCCACCTCTTCTCGCCTAACCGAACGCGTAAGGTTTGGCTGAAGTAATTTTCCTGCCGAACGTACCAATTAAAACGAAATATTGTAGAAAATTACTTCCTAAATCTTTAGAGCTGCTAAAAATTTAACTCGAAAGCTTCAGGATGAAGGTCTGAAACAGAAGGATTTCAGCTTATGATGAGACTTCATACATCTGTGAAAACGACCACTGGCGTAACCAGAAATTCCGGGGGTGGGGGGTCTATGGATTTGGTTCATTGGTGAAAGTCACCTGGAAAAAAATACTCCAAGTGGGTATAAGCCCAAAATCTTTAAAAGTTATAAAATGAAATAAACATTACTGAGAAAAAACAAACTTTAAATATATAGCTTTAAATTCGTACTCAATGCCCCCTCAAGAGGAGGGGAGGGGTCCGGACTCGAGGACCTGAAAGCGACTCAGAAATCATGCAGAGTCTATTAGGGGAAAATAAAATTAAATGGCTCACCAATCAATGGGAACAACAACCCCTATCCAGCACATAAAACACAGCAACTCGTCGTCACACAACTATTTCATTTGCATGTACCTCGAATTTCTGATAGACACCTAACCACTTGCCGCAAACCTGGAAGAACAGTAGAATGCTGTGTATCCAAAATGATAAATCACCAGAACTGGGAATTAATGTATCACGGTAAGAGTATGTCTTATTGCTCAAAACAAAGTTACTAAAACTCTGCAGTTTCTTACCGTAGTCTGGCTCTGCCCAACCCTTGGTATACGAAAAACGAAACGTATACTGTGCATCTACAGCACTCAATAAACAACGAATTTCTTTCTTATAAAAACTTTTCCACGCACACTTGGCCTACTACGTTTAGATAGATCATTACGATAATGCTCTCTTCTCGGCCGACAACAATTTTCCAAATTTGCATCAACGATTAAGACACAAGAAACTTAATAGCACACGGACAAACCAAGTTATGTGGGTTCAACAGACGTTCGTTTCCTCGATGTTCTGGTCTAGGGTTCAAATCGAGGTTAAGACATTTTATTCATGTTACTTCTTACGGGACTGACACTCAATACTTCACTCGAACCAAAGTCCCTAAATTTGGAGAGAATGCCTATTCTTAACCGCAGATACTCACGGGAATCGTTAAATTCTACAGCAGACCAAACATAGTGATTCTCTTCCTCTTCTTAAAAGAATAAAATAAAAAAGGATAACATCAAAGTCTCTGGCATAATGCTCATGCATTTTATGCTTTTCTAACTCCTTAAAAAAAAAGCAAATTTCGTGCCACCTAACAGGAAACATTTGCATCAAAATTAGAGCTAAGTGCAAGGAAAATTGTGATCGTTGTTACAGCAGGAGGATGTAAAAGTAATTTTTAAGGTAAAGCTATTAGAAGTACATATTGAAAAATGTAGATGCATTGCTAGTTCACCTAATGGTAAGATATGTATCTTGATAATTGGAGAGAAGATGAATGAGTTTGTGTATTTTTGAAGCATGTCTGACAGAAAAAACGTATTTGATGTTGAAATCAGTAGACGAGTGAATTCAACTTTGAAATTCAAAGCTGTTTTAAGATGATTTCACAGGCCTGATAAGGTTTACGAAAAGGTTTCGTAGTTTGTTGTGTATCAAAAGTGTAATTGTTCCTACTCTGATGTCGACAGTCAAACCTTGATATTCCAAAAGACATACTGCAATCGTTTGTGTGCTGGAGAGATGCGTTGCTTACTGGAGATTTGCAGTAAGACTTGTTCTCATCATGTGCTGAACGAAGATGTGTTGCAAATGTATAATTTAAAGCAAAATATTGTTAGTAGAATGGAGACAAATATTTTGGGGTGGTTTGGCCATATTGAAAGAATGAGTGATGAGGTGCTAACTAAGAAAATTTATGCAGCCCAAGTCACCGGACAGAAAAGTGGAGGAAAGCTGAAAAAATCATGGTAAACCATATTCAGGAATGCCTGAAAAATATAATTAGTATGAAGCAGAAAAGCTCCTGCGTAAAACATATGATGTATGTGTGTGAGGCTGAAGTTGTATGCCTCGATCGCTGCTAACGAAGGCGTTTGATACATCAATAATCATTAAAATGCGACATCAAGAGTATCTTTAATCAGGTGGAAAAAAAACCCTCTGATTTCAGAGAACACTTTAGTGATAAGCATGTAGACTCAATGGACAAAACTTCAGAGATACCTACCTAATTGTGTGTTTGTACACCTCTAGCGCGAACAACAGCCTATACACGCCAAGGCATCGACTCTACCAGATTCCGGAGGGTTTCCTGAGGTAATGCCACTGTCTACAATTCCGCCCTAGAAATCGGTACAGGATCCTTGGATTTGATATTCCGCTCCACGATTACCCAGAAAGCTTCCACAGGGTTTAAATCCGGGGACCTGGGGGCGGGGAAGCACTGAATGGTTCCAAACTCAGATGAGTGTTCCTCGAGATATGCCTGGGTAATTGCAGGCCGGTGGGGCGGCATGACGTCCTGCTGAAACAAACCATCGGCGGCAGAATGCGCGAAGGCCATGAAAGCGTGTAGGTGATCAGCCAGCACATGCTGGTAGCGCGCAGCGGTTAAGGACCTCTCCAGACACACTGAGGGACCTAATGTATCCCATGAGAAGGGTCCTCAAACCACCACAGAGGCACCACCGTCTCGAACAGAGCCGACGTGGCACGACGGGGCCATGGCCTCATGCTGTCGACGCCACACCCGCACCATCCCTTCAGCTCGGTACAGCTTAAAACGGGATTCATCTGAACACACGACGCGGCGCCACTCTGCAGAGGTTCAGTTTTGAAGTTCCCGGTACCAGGCGAGGCGTAATTCCCGATGACGAGCAGTGAACATTGGCACACGAGTACGGCGTCGGCTCCTGTAGCCCAGGGTATGCATTGTGCGCCATACCGTTCACTCGCTGACGCTGCTTGGGCCTCCGGCATTTAACCTGGATATGATTTGCGTCTTCGTTGCCTAGAGGTTAGTATGTAAGAGACTAGATAGTCTACGTCGACCCCGGTCATAAATGGCATGTTGTCGGCTACCGTTGACTCTCTGGGCGCTGGTACGTCCGTCGGTGATATACTCGCGGTACACCCTTGATAGGGTTGCCTTCTGCCCTCGGGAACCCTAGGGTTTTTACCACTTAGGCGATAGAGGGACCGAAGTATCTTGCGCCGACAATGCGTCGAGGATCAAAGTCGCTCAGTTCGCCACGTTTACCCATGTTTGTCGATCGCGATACACTGTTGGGAAGCTCTGCTGTCCGCTTATTTATCATCTGCGTTCGGTTTGGGCCTATTCCACTCTGCGCGGGGGAAACCCATGTCAACTGTCCATCACCCTTACCTCTGATGTTTTGTCTACAGAGGGTATGGATGTATTGGGTAAAAGTGAGATAGCGCAGAGATAGCCAGTGTTAAGAGAATTATTTTAACCTGCCCTGTAGATCCTCATGGATCGTCTAACAAAAAATCTACACCTCAGGGACCTATTACGAAAATGTTACATCGACCCAAAAAAAAAAAAAAAAAAAAAAAAGCTTTGCTTTGAGAACTGTGGTCACAGTTGCAGCACTCGGATGCATAAAAACATTTGAAATCGGACATTCAGGAAGGTAGATGTAGTTCCAAACGTAAATATTGCTCGCTGCCACTTTGCGTGGAAAATACTCCTCCGGAAAATTAGATCGCAAGTGTATTAATCCCATTCATAGCTAAAGCTTTCCTAACCCAACAGTTCGAAACAGCGACTCCGTTCAACTAAAAATCCGAATTAACGCTACCTACTCGGAACATTTTTTTTCTTTTTTACATCAGACCTTGAGAAGTGAAGATACAGTACCAAATATACATGCACATTACTTCGGGAAAATGCACATTTGTGCATTTTGCAAAGTAAGAAATGTATACAAAACTTTGAGCAAATTTTCATCATCAAGATATTTTCCTATTCTTATTTCTTTCTTTGAAACTCTTTCCGTTCATGGAATTCACCCACCCTTTGTAAGAGAATCCGCTCTCGCCGCTGAGAGACCCTTAATCTTCTCAGGCACTTTGCCTTTCAAGTTCCTTCGACCAAAACAACATTTAGGATTTTCACTCTTCCAACTCATTAGCGCTTCAAGATGAAAAAAAAATATTAATCCGTGTCAGCTAAGTAAATCGCATTATATCATTTTGTTAATCTCCTACTTTGACAAACACAGTATTCATTAAAGGAATGTGTTACGTTGCGATTACGTGCGACGTTCCCGGAATTGCGCGACAGAGATCCTTTACGCTCTTAACATAACATAATTTCGGTAGGTTTAGAAATCAATTAGCTTTCAGTTACACAACTTGAAAAATTATAATTTTGAGAAGCGAGCGAGGGTCCTGTTATCGGGAAAAAATTAAATGGGAAAATGAGAGTTTCAGTAATATGTTATCAAAATGGTAACTTGTGAAAAGAGTTGCTCACTGTGAAACTATAATGATTAAGCTTTAGAAACTACGAAGATTTAATCATTATCTTGTTACCTTAATCTACTGGTTGAACCCTGAAGTTTTAATTTAAATCATTGCTTGAAGAAGTTGTAGCTGTGATATTTCAAGCTTAACTACACACTTTAATAGCATTAGATATAACGGCCAGAGTCAAGAATCAACAGAACAGTTTATTTGCTATTTCAATGTTCAAATTTGATTCCATAGACTAGCACGTCATCGAAGAACATCGTTGAAAGTACTGTAAAATAACGAAATGAGGATATAAATCACGCACTTTGAAATACTAACTCCTACTAAATACTAACTCGCTAATTTGACAAGACAATTATGAAGACATTGGCTCACTATCGCTAAAAACAGAGTAACCAACATACGTACGTATTAATACAGATCTTTACATTCGACACACCAGCTAGCTCGGAAGTAGTAGACAAAAATGTGAGAGGAATAAAAAAATTGAACACGAGACGTATTTTCAATTCACTGTTTTGTGTTTTTCAACAATAGAAAAGTTGCACTGTTATGCATTTTTTCTTCTTATCTCCATTACCGAGGATTTTGGAGAAGACGAACGAGTGGTCTTTTTGTGTAGGTGCGAGTGAAGAATATTTATTTTAAGCGGTGCAGATGACGTGACCCAATATCGTGATGCCCAGCGTAAAATATGTAGTCAACAGTGATGCTTGAATAAGAGGTAAAACTGCCTACCTTTTGTTTTTGAACAGCTTTGAATTGCGTGCAATAATTAACACGAAGCATGCAAAGAAGTCCAGTGGCGTCAGTAGGAATTTCTTATAAACATTAAAGCCTGCCTTCAGTGAACTCACCTGGATGACGAACTTGACGAGGGAAAACACATCGCTGAGTATCTCTGAAGTAATTCATGCGTTATCCAGAGTGTTTCATAATGTGAATCGATCGCTTATAATGAATAAAATTGTGCGTTTGGATGTTAATAATCGAGTTAATATTTGAGTGATGTCTTCTTAGTTGCACCTGATCTATTGGTTCGAACTCATTTTGGGTCACGTCCTAAGCGTTGCGTCTAAATTCGTTATTAAGCATTATTAGGGTGATTTTTGGCCCTGATATGCAACAACATACAGATCGGTAATTTCTTGAATTTATCTGCAAATTGTGTTTTAGTTATATATTTTATAATAGAATTACTAACAATTATTCGAATCCTTAATATAGTCTGCGCATGTAACAACATTTTCAGCAATTTTTACTTGTTCCTTTAATTTCCACTTTCAGTTACTTTATCGCAACGGTTCTTGTTACACCGAATTAGTTTAATGAGCTGAGTTCCAGTTATTTCACGCATCGAAAACGTGCTAACACATCGTGAAAATATACGAAATACATAAATAAAACAAAAATGTTAAATCTTGTGAAGAGCTCGACTTTGAGATGCGAGTAAGAATTCCAAAATAAATTATATGATTAAAAAACTTTAATACGAATAAGCCCCACTCCTCTACCACGGAACACGAACTGACAGAGCCCTCCAACAGCAGTGGATCGATCGCTTGAAGCGGTAGTTACCAAAATGAACCAAATTTTTTTATTTCTTTTGTTTGATTGCACACTTTGAAAATTAACAAATTAAATGTTTGATCAAGAAAATCAACCGGCAAAACCCGTCCTACCACTCTACTAGACAGAAAAGTAGAAACGCTTATGTATTTTTAATTCGCCAATCTTTCCACTTCCGGAAACTTTCGTTAAGGTGACTGGGGAATTTTATGGAACACTCGTAAGCTACGCTGAATGGTTCTTGATGTATCTAAAACACAGCTTTTGCGAAGAATGAAAAAAGAATAAAAAAAGAGGAAGTGAAAAAATTACGGCGGGGGGGGGGGAGAGCAACAAAAGGAAGGAATCTACGAGTATGAACATAACTGTCGACAAGAAGAGCTAAGTGTGTTTGAGGCTGGGGAAGGTCGCTCGAAAAGAAGCAAACATCGGGTAGCAGGTGGCTATAAGGATCAACGCAGATGGTGTCCGAAACCACAATCAGGTCAGAAGCCAAGCTTGTCCTCTACGACTTAAAGCGACAAGTTCTTCGGGATTATGGATCTGACGAATGATCTCTTTTGTTTTGAACGTTTTTAATAAAACGATAGTTTGTTTGCTTGTGCGTGTATCAGAGAGAGAGAGAGAGAGAGAGAGAGAGAGAGAGTGTGTGTGTGTGTGTGTGTGTATGTATGTGTGTGTGTGTGTGCATAGGTCTTTCGGAAAGGTAAGGAAGCGCTTATGGCGTATATAAATAGAACGGAAGAAATGTATTTCCCTTTTTTTTTAACCACATTGTTGAACTTACCCGGAATCTTTTCCTAGTAGCAAAATAAATAAAATGCGATAAATTAAAGACTGATAATCCGAGGAGGCATAAATAAACATCGAACGCTTTGTGTGCCTCTTGAAATTCAAAGTTTCTAATATACCATATGGGGCATGGGCGCCCATAGAGGGGAAAGAGGGGGCATTTGCCATTCCCTGGAAATCGAACCATGCCCTTTCTTTTCTTGGACTGAAATAGAGATTTTCGCGATAACATTAATTCTGATTGCTAATTTTTCTGTAGAACTTTTGGATGCATGTGTATGCAGTAAAAATAGGAAAAGCGTGGCAAACTTCCAGTACAAAAAGCGAATTTTACAGTAAAAAATAACGGAATTTCCCGATGCCTGTTGGAGAACAGTATACAAATGTACAGTATGGAGAAGCATGAAAAATATATCATCACCTGTGGCAACTATTCACGGAGATCTCTCGACAATTTTCGGACAAATTTGCCTTCAGGATATTTTTTTCATTCTTGATAACCAATTGAATTATCTCTGGGGGTTTTCCAGCCCAAGCTACCCAAGTGATCAAATGGATCAAACGACCCCAAAGAATTTTCCTTATTATCTGAACATGTTATATATACGACGTATATATAATATATATACAAGGCAAGCAGCACTTGAAGATCATTATGGGAGATTTCAATGAGAAAATAGGGCAACAGCAACAGAATGAAACTTCAATAGGTAAATTCGGTCACGGCAACAGAAACCAGCGTGGAAATACTCTCGTAGAATTTGCAGAGGCAGAAGGGTTTTTCATCATGAACTCCTTTTTCGAGAAAAAGCCGCAAAGGAAATGGGCATGGAAGCATCCCAATGGATTGACAAGTGAAATTGGTTTTATTATGTGTAACAAGAAATTTGTCATGGAAGACTGCAGTGTGCTAAACAAGTTCAACACAGGTAGTGATCATAGAATGGTAAGATGTAAGATGCACCTCAATGCTAAACTCGAGCGTGGCAAGCTCATAAAACAAACAAAGTGTATTGACATGACCAGCGTTAAAAACATCATCATACCTTCAAATTGGAACTGAGGAACAGATTCTCTGCTCTAGAAGGTCTAACATAAGAAGAAGTGGACATCTCTGAAGTTAACAGAAAACTAACCAAGGCTCTTATGGAAATAGCAACAAAAATAGCTGATACTAAGAACAAATTGCATACGAACAAATTATCGGGGGAAAAAAACAAAATTCTGATGCAAAAAAGAAGAGAGATGAAGACAACTAAAGGAGATGTGACTTCCAAAGTGGAATATATAGAGCTATGCAAGACGGTACGAAAAAGTATCACTGAAGATGTAAGGAAATTCAACTGTGAACTAGTGAGAAAAGCAACTGAAAACAACCAAAGCCTGAAAAGAGCAAAGGGACATCTGAGTAAGGGAAGAAAACAGATTATGGCTCTGAGAAAAGAAGATGGTTCTGTAACAAGAAATAGAGGTGAAATTTTGACAAGAGTGAAATATTTCTACTCCAAATTATATGAAAGGGATGATACATGTACTCCAGATATTACAAAAGGTACCAGAGTTCTTCCAGTCCTCCCAGGAGAAGTTGCACATGCAGTCAAGAACATAAAACGGGGAAAGGCTCCAGGAGAAGATGGAATTACCGTAGACATCATACAAGAAGAAGTGGAGAAATTGAAACAGTACTCGCCCAAGTTTCCACTCGATGCCTTAATGAAGGGAAGATTCCTGAGGATTGGAACAATGCTACAATGATCCTGCTACATAAAAAAGGTGACATTGAGGATCTCAGGAACTACAGATCTATCAGCCTCCTATCTGTGGTTTATAAAATCTTCACTAAAGTTCTTTCACACCGCTTGAAGGTGACATTGGACATGGCCCAACCAAGAGAACAAGCTGGATTCAGGATTGGCTACAGCACTATAGATCATATCCACGTACTAGAACTGATTGAAAGAGCGAGGGAATATGAACTTCCATTATGCATGGCTTTTATAGTTTATGAAAAGGCCATTCGGTGAAACCATCAGCAGTTACAATGGCCTTGAAATCCTGTGGTACTGAAGATGCATACATTAATATTATTAATAACATCTATGAAAATGCAAGTGCAAAGATTCGGCTATTTAAGATTACAGCACCAATAAAAATTGGAAAGGGAGTGAGACAAGGTGACACTATATCTCCAAAACTCTTTAATGCCACATTGCAAAATGTCTTTTAATCACTGAACTGGGAAAACAAAGGGATAAAGATTAATGGAGATTATCTAACGCACCTCGTTTTCCTGATGACGTAGTCATTTTTACAACTACCCCATCAGAGCTGCAGTGTATGATCCAGGAACTTGCTGACAAGAGTAAAGAAGTGGGATTAAAAATTAACTTTCAGAAGACAAAAATGATGTACAATGCTTTTACAAGAAATGAAGATTTATCGATTGATGGGGAAAAGCTGGAGATAACCAATACCTACATTTATCTTGGACAGCAGATATCAAGTGAGGGTCACATTGATGAAGAAATTATTCGGCGTATATAACTTGCCTGGAGAGCTTTTGGAAGAAACAGTATAATTTTCAAGAGCAATATGCCATTATGTCTTAAAAGAAAAGCGTTTGATCAATGCATCCCTCCAGTGCTTACATATGGTGCAGAGACGTGGACCTTAACTAACTAAAAGAGACATGCAAAGGCTGCAGACAACCCAAAGAAGGATGGAGAGGTGCATGTTTAGTGTAACCAGGAGAGATAAGAAGAGGATCTCATGGATCAGAAAAATGACAAGAGTGGAAGACATTATGGTCAAAGTAAAATCCCTGAAATGGCAATGGGCTGGACATATTGCCAGAAGGACAGACCATCGATGGACAACCGAAACTTTAGACTGGATTCCAAAGGACGGGAAAAGACCCAGAAGAAGATCACATGGGAGATGGGTGGAAGAATTTCGAAAACATGCGGAAGTGACATGGAGGAGACTGGCACAAGACAGACCGTTGTGGAAGAAACTTGGGGATACTTTCATTCAGCAGTGGATTGATAATGGTTGACAATGATGATGATATATATCAAAGGATGGGGGGGAGTCATTACACTCACCACGCTGGCCAAGCGAGTTGGTGAGTGTGGGATAGCAATTCCTCTAATCCCGAAAGTATAGCTTTACCGCTATTTGTCGATCGTCAGAGCTCCTTTAGTGGGAACAGGATGCACAGCGAGAAGGCGGGGGGGGGGGGGGGCATGACAAGAGTGGAAGACATCATGATCAGAGTAAAATCGCTGAAATGGAAATGCGCTGGACATATTGCTAGAAGCATTTACTTGCTAGTCGTGAAGTATTGCTTCAAAATTGTTAACTTTCCTTCATAATTTACCCAGGCTTAGGACTGGCAGCTATTACACTCATAAGAAAACGCTGGCGTGTTAAGAAGTTATATATTTTTTTCGTTCATTTTCGTATATGTATTTTGATCGGTTTGTTTATCGTTCTTTTTTTTGTACTCATTTCTCACGATTTTTGTTAATTCTATTAATATGTTTTATGCCACTACATGTTTGACAACGATGACTTGTAAGATTAGCTTATCCACTGAAGAAATTCGACAGTTACACATTTCACTCTTTTCTTTCGAGCAATTCCACATTATCAAGACAGTCTGATTCTTCCTTTTTTTATCCTATATTGATGATCATTATATAAAACACATGGTTTATTTTTTGTTGTCTCAACGACTTCAAATGATTCCACTGCTAAACATATCAAATGATGTGTGTCCTGAGCGAATTGTGCTAAGATGTCAATCCAAGTTTCCTGTCAGATTGGGCGATTTATAAACCATACGATGTCTTGCCTCCATCCGGCATTCGGTGGTGGGGGAATAACACAAATGGCACGGACACTTGGATCTTTATCTTTAACTGAAGGAGCCAAAGAGGCAGCCTTTATTCTATCTCAAAAGGGGCAGTGAAAGTACCAGGGGCCATATACGCTACGGTTTTCAACACTGGCCGCAAAAGCCATTACTTCCCCCGAACTCGCATCACCGCATGCAAGGCTGCGTGGTGTTTCACTACGAGGAATGGGCGTTGTTGGTTGGCCGGGAGAGAGGGCAAGCATCACACAGCACAAACCTCAAATTCAAACCCAGCTCAGACGAGCGGCCGGAAGTTCGCGTTTTAGACCACTCGGTCATAGGGGCGGCTACATATCTATAATAATACATTACCATGTCTATCTGTCAGTCGCATACAGAAGAACGACTGAACCTGTGGAGGTTTGAAATTTGGCGGAAATCTGCAGAGGCACATGAGTGTGTGTGTGCACATTGGAGCCCTTTTCTTGAAATTCAAATATGCCAAATTTTAATTAATTTAATTAATTTTTAAAGCTTTTAGCCATTGTTGAAATCTGATCTTGTGGTGTGATGTGCTGATGCAGCAATATTTAATTTCACTTTTCTGCAACATTACGTATTCCATTTTTTTATTTATTTTTTTTATTGGAGATTTAACCGCCCACCGTGAGCAACTCAGTGGGCTATAAGCAGTCGCCCGTCCCTAATTTAGGGTCACTGGCTCCAGGGAAGGGAGAGAGCCAGCGCTGTAAGACAAACACAACATCCATGCCTCACCGGGTTTCGAACTCTGACCCATCTCGGACGAATGATCACAAGTCATCGCTTAGACCACAGTGCCACCGGGGCGGCACGTATTTCATTACAAACTTGCGCAACAATATTTCATGACATTTGCATAAACGCAACAATATTGCATTGCACTTTTGCGTGAACTAAGAGAACCTCATGCCAAACTTGATGAAGCTACAATATTAATAGGTTGAGCCAAAATTTTGGGGCTGCACTTCTGAAGCACTACGTGAATCCTTCCGCCGCAGTTGCCTGCATTCACGTTTTATACCGAGGCTCTACGAATTTGTTTGTGTTTCTGACACCGGCTTTTCGTGTGTTACCATGCACTATAAATAGTTCCAAGCTATTTCCAGAAGATTTTGACAAGGTTCCTTTAAAAACTGTTTCGAATTTGACATAAGCAGCGCGATTTATAATGGAAAATTTGATCTAGCTGTTTACTCCAAATTTCCCGCATTCACAATCAATAAAGACTGGTGGTTTCAGCCAATTGTGCAGGTACAAGTCTGCATGTTAATCTTTTTATTAAATTCCTTTCTTTTGATTACTGGAACACATTTCAATTAAATGTTTCCGTGCAATTTACCGTATTCGTAATTACAGGAAAACTTGGATAACTTTTCCACAGAAGCTGGTTGATGCATTTTACTTTGTTACACCCGGGCAACGCCGTGTCCCTTTGCTAGTATATAATAAAGCAGCGAGGGTGAAGCCAAGCGCTGTGGGTAGCCTAGTGGTAAGAGCAGATAACTGTCAACCTGTTGGTCGCGAGTTTGATGCCCAGTGCTATCTTAGTCCGTAAGCTAAATGCGCTCTCCAAGGCATGAATACGAACCATGCCTTGAAGAGCACATTTAGCTTACGGACCTAGGGTATGGAATCCCGCTAAAATGGATTCATCACTTCTTTCCACCACCTTGCCAGCTGGCAATTATCTGCCTGGGGACTTTCCTATCACTATGACCTAACTGACTAACCGGCTTCTCCGTTATTTCCGCCGCTTTAATACCTGGCATAACAGCCTTTTCATATTAAGGAAGTCATGTCTAAATATAACCTCGGGAGGAATTCCTATGATAAAATGGAGCGTTCTGTGCCGTGATGGATACGCCAAACTCCTAGTCAACCGAACCAGTTGCCCCTGTGGGGGAAATGATAGGATGAGATCCAGAACAGAGAAAATTAACGCAGCACGCACGTATTTACCAAGATCAACGTTATGCATTTTAACCGCTCGACTCCTGTAAGAGATTTCAGTCGGATGCTTCGCGACTACTAGGAAACGCAAAATTACATCCCGTTTTTGCTTTTAAATACGTCTTGTCGCAGTGCCATGACAGATACGGGAACTATAAAAATCTCTACAAACATGACCAGCAGACAGAAAGATTGGCAAACGAAATGAGAGATGCGTGAGCTAGTTATGGAAGTTTTCTTGTTAAATAACGCAGTACAGGTTTGTGTTCTGTTGGGTACACTCAATGGACAAATCATTAGAGATACCGACCTAATAGCGTCTTGGTCTTCCTCTAGCAGGAATAACAAACTGTACACGCCAAGGAATCGATTCCACCAGAAGCCAGAAAATTTCCGGAGGTAATGCCAGCCATGCCTCTTGCAGCATTGTCCACAACTCAGCCCTAGATGTCGGTCCAGGATTCATGGATTTGATGTTCCGCTCTACGGCATCACACAGTTCTTCCACATGATTTAATTCAAATCCGGAGACCTTGGTGACCCTAGATGGTTCCAAACTCACATGAGTGTTCCTCGAGCCAAGCCTGGGTGGTTGCGGTCCGGTGGGGAGGCGCATTACTGTCCTGCTGAAACAGACCATTGGCCTCAGGATGCGCGAAGGCCACGAAAGCGTGTAGGTGATAAGTCAGCACATGCTAGTAGCGCGCAGCGGTTAAGAACCTCTCCAGGCACACTAAGGGGCCTAATGTGTCCCATTAGACGGCTCCCCAAACCATTACAGAATCACCACCGCTTTGAACAGAGGCGACCTGGCACGACGGGGCCATGGCCTCATGTTGTTGACGCCACACCCGCACCTCCCCGTGAGCTGGGTACAGCTGAGAACGGGATTCATCCTACCACACGACGCAGCGCCACTGGGAAGAGGTCCAGTTTTGATGAGGCGTAATTATCCGATGATGAACAGTCAACAGTGGCGCACAATAATGGCGTCGGCTCCCATAGCCCATTGTGTGCCGTAATGTTCACTCGCTGACGCTGTCTGGGTCTCCCGCATTAAACCTGGATGAGATTTCGGCAAAATGTCCGATGATGAGCATTCAACATTGACACACGAGTAGGGCGTCGGCTCCCGTAGCCCATGGTATGCATTGTGCGCCATACCGTTCACTCGCTGACGCTGCTTGGGCCTCCGACATTTAACCTGGATGTGATTTCGGCACAATGTCCGATGACGAGCAGTCAACAGTGGCACACGAGTAGGGCGTCGGCTCCCGTAGCCCAGGGTATGCATTGTACGCCATGCCGTTTACTCGCTGACGCTGCTTGGGCTTCCGACATTTAACCTGGATGTGATTTCGGCACAATGTCCGATGACGAGCAGTCAACAGTGGCACACGAGTAGGGCATCGCCTCCCGTAGCCCAGGGTATGCATTGTACGCTATACCGTTTACTCGCTGACGCTGCTTCGGCTTCCGACATTTAACCTGGATGTGATTTCGGCACAATGTCCGATGACGAGCAGTCAACAGTGGCACACGAGTAGGGCATCGCCTCCCGTAGCCCAGGGTATGCATTGTACGCCATACCGTTTACTCGCTGACGCTGCTTGGGCTTCCGACATTTAACCTGGATGTGATTTCGGCACAATGTCCGATGACGAGCAGTCAACAGTGGCACACGAGTAGGGCGTCGGTTCCCGTAGCCCAGGGTATGCATTGTGCGCCATACCGTTTACTCGCTGACGCTGCTTGGGCTTCCGGCATTTAACCTGGATGTGATTTCGGCAAAATGTCCGATGATGAGCAGTCAACAGCGGCACACGAGTAGGGCGTCGGCTCCCGTAGCCCATGGTATGCATTGTGCGCCATACCGTTCACTCGCTAACGCTGCTTGGGCCTCCGACATTTAACCTGGATGTGATTTCGGCACAATGTCCGATGACGAGCAGTCAACAGCGGCACACGAGTAGGGCGTCGGTTCCCGTAGCCCATTGTATGCATTGTGCGCCATACCGTTCACTCGCTGACACTGTTTGGGCCTCCGACATTTAACCTGGATGTGATTTCGGCACAATGTCCGATGACGAGCAGTCAACAGCGGCACACGAGTAGGGCGTCGGTTCCCGTAGCCCATTGGTATGCATTGTGCGCCATACCGTTCACTCGCTGACGCTGCTTGGGCCTCCGACATTTAACCTGGATGTGATTTCGGCACAATGTCCGATGACGAGCAGTCAACAGCGGCACACGAGTAGGGCGTCGGTTCCCGTAGCCCATGGTATGCATTGTGCGCCATACCGTTCACTCGCTGACGCTGCTTGGGCCTCCGACATTTAACCTGGATGTGATTTCGGCACAATGTCCGGTGACGAGAAGTCAACATTGACACACGAGTAGGGCGTCGGCTCCCGTAGCCCATGGTATGCATTGTGCGCCATACCGTTCACTCGCTGACGCTGCTTGGACCTCCGACATTTAACCTGGATGTGATTTCGGCACAATGTCCGATGACGAGCAGTCAACAGTGGTACACGAGTAGGGCGTCGGCTCCCGTAGCCCATGATATGCATTGTGCGCCATACCGTTCACTCGCTGACGCTGCTTGGGCCTCCGACATTTTACCTGGATGTGATTTGCACCGTCGTTGCCACGCGGTCGGTATGTACGAACCTGAACAGTCGAGGTCGACCCCTGTCATCAAATGCGTGTGGTCTGCCACCGCTTGCTCTTTAGGCGGTGGTACGTCCGTCGATGGTATATCGCGGTACACCATTGATATGGTTGCCCTTGGGAACCTTAGGTTTCTTATCACTTGGGCGACAGAATGGCTCATCTCTCCTGCGTCTAGGATCAAAGTCGCTCAGATCACCTTGTTTACCTATGTTCGACGCTTACGATACACCGTTGGGAAGCCCTGCTGTCCGCCTATTTATTGCCTGCGTTCGGTTTCATTCAACTTTAGGGGAATGCCAATGCCAACCGCCCATACCCCTATCTCTCATTTTTTACTGAGTGTATAAGCAGTATATAGTCGTCATGAAAACAAATCGACTGTAATTTACTTACACTTTTGATAAGGATAAGTTTGACTAGTTTCATGTTCCAATCCTAATTTCATGTTTACATAGTGCAAACGTTCCTCACACACGCATTTAATGCACAATCGCTTTTTGCTAATTAAAATATTGGACAACGTATTCGAAATTACATCACGCACGGAAATTTCTGTAACAGTGCTTCAGTAAACCACGGAACTATCTATTTGAACACGTTTGCTGTGGTAGTTATTCTTAACTGTTGCTTTATACTGAACAGCCACTATTCGTTGGTGAAGATTTCCAGGAAAACTGAAAGCAGGAAAGAAAACAACTTTAATCAGCAAACCTACTAATAAAAAATTTTCGAAGTGTAACTTAATTTGTTACTGCGCAATACTCTGAAAGCAATGTTGCTGTTTTAAGCCGAAAATGTCTCGAAATTTTTATCAAAGCGCAGGGACAAAATATTTTCAATTCCCTTTATTTCTTACGGAAATTAATGCTTTGCTTTACAGCTATACCCTAGTTTACGACGTAACCTTCGATAAAGAAGTAGGTTTGTAAACCGGAATACAGCTGCACTTTATTTTTCAGGAAGCTGCTTAGAAAGTTCCTTTGGAGATGGGTTTTTGCAAATCCATACTGTGTTTTAGAGTTCATAAATACTTATCCGTACATTTGAAACACTTTTTTGATACGTTTTAGGCACAAATCATATTTAAAAAGAAACACTTAAAAAGATTAAGTGAGTAATACTTCATAAAACGCCATTTATTCCTACATTACTGTTCGTGCATTTCTTCCGAGGTCTTTCCCTTAGTGTAGGTACGACGCACCTACACTAGAACAAATTATCTCCACACGCATTCGCTTTGTTTTCACAGGTAAAAATAGAAAAGGAGAACTTTTCTTTCGAAGGCGATGGCAGATTTCTTAGACGGATATTTAGAACATTCGACAGTCGAACATATTTACTTCTTGTACACCAAGCGCATGATGCAAACGTATTATCGATTGGCAAACAGCGTCTCTGTAATCGACTCCTAGCCATCAGATTTGTTCGAATGAGAATGGCATACGTTAGCATTGCCTACACAGAGGGAGAGAGAAAAGGGGGAAAAAGCTTCACTTAGCAATTTCCTTCCTCTGCCTATTTTTTTTTCTTTTATTCCCTGTTCAAATGGTCTGCAGAAAAAGGAAGTTTATCCTCGGGCTAAGTTTCAGCGGCGCAGCAGTATGTGTTGCCAACTCTTTTTATTGAATTTCATTCATGGCAGAACAAGGTAAAAAAAAAAAAAAAAAAAAGCTCAATGATTTCGTGAACCAAAAAAAAAAAAAAAAAAAAGCTTGGACTCAAAAAAAATTAAGAACTAGCTACTAAAATTATAAAAGTAATTATCCCAGATTGAAAAGTTCTGCTTTCAACCTCTAATGAGGGCACACACACTAAACACGCATGAAACAAAGTTTCTTCCACAACGGTCTGTTTTGAGCCAGTTTCCTCCACGTCACTCACGCATGCTTTCGAAATTCTTCCACCCATCTCTCATGTGGTCTTCTTCTGGGTCTTTTCCTGTCCCTTGGAATCCAGTCTAAAATTTCGGTTGTCTGTCTTTCTGTCTAGCTCATTGCCATTTCAGGGATTTTACTATGATCACGATATCTTCCGCTCTTGTCATTTTCCTTATCCACGAGTTCCTCTTCTTCTCTTTCATGGTTAGCCTAAGCATGCGTCTCTTCAGGCTTCTATAGGTTACATGCAGAGTATGCTTGGCGACGGGTATTATGCGTGCCCCTCACCCCCTGCCACCGGAGGGAACGTTTCAATTGGGCACGAATGCATGTGAACTGGACTCAAAATCAGTGGAGATCCGTTCCGTTCACTGATGAGTCGCGATACTGTTTGGAGAGTGATTCTCGCCGAGTTTACATCTGGAGACATGCCGGCACTCTCTATCTTTTCTCTAATATCCAGAAAGGGGACACCTATAGTGGTGATAGTGTTCTGGTATGGGCAGGCATATCATTAGGTGGCCGTACTGACCTCTATGTGTTGCCACATGGAAACATCAATGCTCAGAGGTATAGAGACGGCATCCTGGACCCTATTTATTCGTCCGTATGCGACGGCCGCAGTTGGCGATACATTTGTACTGCAGGCGGATAACGCCCGCCCTCACACAGCTGGCCTCGAACACCAGTACCTGGAACAGGAGACTGTAGTCCGTATGGAGTGGCCAGCACGCTCTCTCGATCTGAGTCCCATTGATCATGTCTGGGATGCTGTCGAGAGGCGTATTGCTGTCCTCCAGCCCCTCTCCGAACCCTGCAGGGGCTCCGCAATGCTTTGCTCGAGCAATGGACGCAGCTACCCACGGAACTGATCGACACCATAACTAACAGCACGGAACATCGCTGTCGGGACTGTATTACTGTTCGGGGTAACCATACTCCGTACTGAAGTACCTTTTCCTATTTCATCTTGATACCTATATTTCTGTATTTTCATATTTGCATCACTCATAAAAAATGTAAATGCTTTGTATTACATGTTCTTTTTTTGCAATTGGTCTGATAAAGCTTACCACCAAATTTCATCCGAATCGGTTGCATACTTTTTGAGTTATCACTATTTTTCAATTTGTTGCTTAATTTATGGAAACCAGGGTAGTTAGGAATACGTTACTAAAGATCGAAGAGGTCAGTGACGTGATCTAAAGGAGTTTGAGCGTGAGATGCTATGGGTGCTCGAAGGATTTATACTAGGAATGTAGAAGGGCAACAGTAGTAAGAAGTGAGTGGCTGACGCAATAAAAAACCGGTAGTAAGCAGATGAACCTGTGATCTGAAACTGTAGTCGACGTCCGAAGTGATCGGAAAACATAACCAGATTTGTGCGAACAACAGACGCACAGTAACTCAAATGTCAGGAAATTTGAATCAGATACAATGCAAACTCAAGCGGTGGTGACGGTTGGGTTTTCAGCTCTAGCAGTGGATTATTGATAAACTAGATAATGAAGAGGAAAACACTACATTTCACGGGTTTTGACGAAGGGGGAATGAAGAAGAAAACACTACATTTCATGGCACAGTTAAAATCTGAGAGGTTATATTTCATCTACTTTGCTTTAAGTGCTAGAATTAGGTTCATGAAGCCATAAAAGTCACAGTTAACTTGATAAATTTAAAAATTTCGCATGTCGAAAGGGGGGGGGGCTTACACCTCCTATAAGATCTAAACTTTATTTTTCGAATATTACCAATGTTTTAGAGACGAAAGTTAAACATGTTTATGTATATGACAAAACTATAAATTAACGTTTACTAATAATTCATCTGCTGTTTTAGTTGACGTAATTATTACTACTACTACCATTTTTTTTTCGTTTCGGGGTTTAACGACCACCATAAGCAACTCAATGGGCTACAAGCAGGGCTTGAAAAATGCAGTCGTCTGCAACGAGTGAAAAGTTTTAGTTGACGAGTAAAATATTCAGTAGAGCAATTTAAATTCAGTCGACAATTATTTCTACGTTAATATGCCTACTGTTGGATACGTAAAACTATTAGTTTCTTATTAAAGCTTATTTTAATTCACAGAAGTGATGCGTGATTGTGAGTCAGCATGGGAAACCGGTTTCTCCGCGAAAGAAATTGGACAGCGAATGCCGGGAGTCAAAAATCGGGGCACTGTGCTCTTAAGAAAGAACTCGAGGCAAGAAGCCGCATGCCCGGTAGAATGATTTCTCCAAACCCGGTGTAAAAAAGATAGGCAGTATAAGAGTCACATGCGCCTCGTGAACTGCCGCTTAGCCAATTGTTGTCGCGGGTCAAAGGGCAAACACGGGAATCTGTGTTTCCGCGGAACAATTAAGAAAGTTCTAAAATATTGAAAGATTCCTGCATCTTCTATTGTAGAGGGAGAAAACTGAGTTTGGTTATTATACAATGGTTAATCGTCTAAATTAGGCTAGCGATAAAATGTTCGAGAGATCTGTATAAATTTTTACAAATAAAAAACTTTAAAACACGAAACGAAACGACACCCGTGCAGGGCTGTCGATTTTCAGCTGGCGAGTGAGATATTTGTCTGATTGGTG
The DNA here is from genome assembly GCA_039090855.1 of Macrothele yani. Classification (NCBI taxonomy): domain Eukaryota; kingdom Metazoa; phylum Arthropoda; class Arachnida; order Araneae; family Macrothelidae; genus Macrothele; species Macrothele yani. The sequence goes on along the minus strand of CM076992.1, from coordinate 95,416,127 downwards.
CCGTAAGACAAATCTATCATCCATGCCCCACCGGAATTTGAACCCGAACCCATCACGGACGAATGGTTTGAAGCCAGCGCCTCGTACTATTCGCCCAGCCAGGCGGTATTGTCAGCATTATGGTAGTAGGGAATGTGCGTGTCAGGACACCGCAGAAGGAAAGCTAATGGGCCACTGGTATTAAGAACGTTCAATGCAGTTACTCAGGACGGCAAACAGTAAAGTTGTGTTTGTTGTGTGGCATTTAAAAAAAAAGAAACCCCTTGATGGTCATCAATGAACATTAAAGGTACTATATGAAACAACAGCTGCCGCCTTTTGCTCCTTTTAGTGGGTCTTTAATTGTTTCATTAATCGCCTTCATCTCATATATTATGTGTAAGCAATGCTCAATTTTGAAATATCACATACATACCCTACGCTGTTCTCTTAGAGATTCAGAGGTTAGCTGTTCAAAGAAAGTTCATATGACAGATTAAAGTTTGCAATTGATGAAGCTAGATTTTACTTACCGTTGATGTATCAAACACGTCTCCATGTACAGCGATCTCGGCCGCACAACTTGAGCTTCACTGATTGATATGAATGATACGTCTCACACAGGACTTTTTGTACTTCACAACTCAATATCTTTTTCTCATGCAGACATTCCTTAACTTGGTCTACCTATGATTTCCTTGGCCTTCTACCTTTCTTTCCTGCCACCTGGACTGAATAAATTCTCTAAGTAAGCACCTTACCACTCATTCTTTCAACATGGCCAAACCATCTCAGAATATTGGTCTCCACCTTACTAATAACATTTTTTCTTCACATTATACACACAGTTGCAACACATCTTCATTCCTCGCACGATAAGAGCGTGTCTTACCACAAACCCCAAGTAACGCATTTCTCCATCACATAAACGACTCCTATGTTTCTTCTGAAGTACCTATGTTTCAGTGCTGTACATCAGAGTAGGAATAAGTATACCTTCATTCGCAGCCATTCGAGACTTTCTTGTGAACCCATCATTCCTGTGAAATCCTCTTGAGACAGCTATGACTTTCAAAGATGAATTCACTCGCCTACCAGTTTCACCTTTTAATTCATCTTCTCTATCACACATTGTTCCTACAGTACTAATTCATTCACCTGGTCTATTTCTGTGGCATTCAGATTAATCTTGCCTTCAGTACTAATAGTTCCTCATTAAAAAATCATAACTTGTTTTTTTCCGCATTTATATTTAGTTTGAATCTCAAACAAACTTAGTACTTCCGGAACAACGTACTTGACAACTAATTTTTGTTTTCCGCCAATAGCACTGTGTCATCAGCATACAGCAATCTGCACACACGGATATTACTAAGACATAAACCAGTACTGTCTATTTTAGCACCATGCATGCATCCATAAATATAACAAACAGCCATGGTGACATCACAACCTTGTTAGACTCCTTCACCAATAGAAAACCATTTCGATACACCACCATTCACTCGTCTGCCAGCATACATAGCTTTCACACTTTTAAGCAGATTTCCAGTTACAACATAATTATTCAAGACCTTTCATAGAAGTGTTCTGCTTACTCGATCATAAGCTTTCTCTAAATCTCTCTCTCGTCCACCCATGGCGGGTTGAGTTCCGCAAACATGACTATGCGCCCTTGAGGATTACTGGCAAATTAATGCAGCCGGCTCGCCACTCCTTTGCTGCATATTGGGACAAGGAACAAAGTGCGTCCGCGGCAGACTTCACAGGGAACCATCCATGCATTCCAGTCCCCAAACACAGGGTGTCTGCGAAAAAAAAACCCCGGAAAACCGCTGATTAGATGGCCGGCAGGACCGGAATTCGAACAACCGTCAGAAACGTCCACCTCCCACACAGCGACTTAACCAGCTGCGCTATGCCGGTGGTTCTCTAAATCTATGAAGGCAAAAAAATATTCTTACAAACATACTTTTACGTAATGCGAAAATTTTGTTAGTGAACCCCTTATGAGGCATTAAACAACACTGCATCCCACACCTTCTCTGATGTAAAAGCTCGTAACAGCGCAACATACACTGCTGGCCACCCAAAATGCAACACCAAGAAGGACACGAGATAGCAAGGCCAGATTTACTGGACACATAACAACAGATACAAAGATGAAACGATTGAGCTTACAGGCCCCGTGCGACATCCGGAACACGCAGACATCAATAGTTCGTGTGGCCCCCATGGCTGGCAATAACGGCCGCTACACGCCGCGGCATTGAATGAAAGAGGCTTTTGATGGGGGCTTGAGGCATGTCGGTCCAGGCTGCTTCCACACGTTGCCACAGTTCCTCCGGCGTAGCCGCGGGTGGTGCTTGCCGGGCCACTCGGTTGCCGATCAGCGACCAGACGTGTTCGATGGGCGACATATCGGGAGAACAGGCGGGCCGCGGCAGCAGTGACACCTGGTGGGCCGTGAAGAATTGTTGCACGATGCGTGCCAAGTGCGGGCGCGCATTGTCCTGTTGAAACGTGGCCGCTGGCAGGTCCTGCAGGTAAGGGAGGACTATAGGCTCCAAAACGTCGGAGATGTAGCGGTGGCTGTTGAGTGTACCGGCGATGCGTACCAGAGGGTGTCATATCCAATTACGCCCCAAACCATAACGCCAGGCGACGGACCGGTATGACAATGCATAATGCAGGCGTCATACAGTCTCTCGCCGCGGTGCCGCCACACGCGGATTCGACCATCGTGGTGTTGCAGGCAGAAGCGGGATTCGTCGGAGAAGACAATGTCGTGCCATTCCGTAGTCCAGGTGCGGCGTTCAACGTCCCACTGCCGCCTCACTCGCCGGTGGTGTAACGTCAATGGTAATCGGAGCAATGGGCGCCGTGCGACAAGTCCCGGCTTCTGCAGACGACGTCGAACGGTACGTGCTGACACCCCCAATTCCTGCGCTAACGTTCGTGATGAGGCGGTCCTCTCGTTCGGTGGTGTCCCGCGGCTGCGGCAATCGCTCACGTCGGTCCGTCCCTCCCTCCTGCACCCACCGAATCCATACTCGCCTCACTGTGGCTGGATGTCGTCCCACACGGGCGCCGATGCCTTGGTACGATAAACCGCTGTCACGATAAGCCACTATTCGTCCTTTGTCGAACTCCTAAACGTGCTGGAACGACTGCCGTATTCTGCGACGAGGCATCAAGAAGCTTCCCACGCACAGGTCTGGCAGCACAACAAACTTCCACTACTTACACCCCGCCTTCTGTGCACCCTTCTTATAGTGCTTATCGGTGGCATGCCGGGTGCACATAATTTGCATATGCGTTGTAATGCCAATCGTTTGCATGTCCTCTTGAGTGCGACGTATGCTGCGAATTTCAGGCCAATTGGATGCTTCCTTCCTTCTTGGTGTTGCCTTTTGAGTGGCCAGCAGTGTATTATAAATGTTGAAACTTCATAACGCCAATAAGGTTTTCTTAGAAACATGATTTCTTTTACTTCGACTCACTTGAATGTTGTTTGACGTGACCATAATTTCAGAGGCTAGAACAGAAAGTGTCCCTTTTTCTTGAATGTACAACTTCGCATCAAACTCAGGCTCACAAAATATACTTGGTTTTAAAATTAAACTTCATTGGTCTTCAAAATCATCACAAAAACAAAATTCTCATCAACCACTTGCAATCGAGGCCGAAGAAAGAATTAATAGTAGGAAACAGAGAGGAACACAGAAAACGAAAGAGACAGATGTCAACTTTTCTAGTGCCAAAGAAGTACAAGAAAAAATACCGTAAATATTAGAAGAAAGAAAAAATCAATTGGAATGTGCTTTGGAAGTGAAATAAGTTGCAGTACTGCCAGCAGCACCATTTATCACGCGATGTTAGAGCACGCTCCTTTAAATCGTTATATGGATCGGCGACTGCCTTGGAAATTGGACATTTGTCGCCCATTCGCTCGTTATGTTGGCTGTCATGTCTGTGCACGACTCATATGTAGACGGAAAAGCTGACTCCCGCACTGCGATTTTTTTTTTCGCACGTTATTCATTATGCTCAAATCAACACACACACAATGTTCTCTGCAGGAAGAAAAAAGGAACTACTGGTTATTATTTAACGTGAAAACCTAACAGAAAAAAAGAATGAACACAAAGCGGAGCTACATGAAAATCAAGATTTCCATTACTCCTGACGTCAACGACTGCACTGAATCATGTAAAGCATGTTAGCATTCACTTTCAGTTTGGTGACAGAAACAGCTGCTTAAGTAGATAAAATACGTTTATACGTATGCATACATTTCGTTTTCATGAACACACATCTCGTCTAAATAGAAACGAGTGAAACATGAAAAATTATCTCCTTACATCGTTCAACACAGGTTAGTGTATCAAGAAAAGGGTGATGTCACACTAAGTGTGGTACGTTAGAACACTTTTGCAGCCTTGAAAGATTAAGTGAAATTTAATGTTGACAGGATTAACAAGGGAGGCATGATACACGCACGCTAACGTATCAGAAAGTTGCATATACGTACACAGATACCGTTCGTTTTGAAGGCTTTTCATATGTTAGAAATACACTCACGGGGAAAATGTAATGTTTTTAACTATCACCTTGTAACAGTACTGAAACATTTGGCACTTTGTTACGGCACTAGCATGCAACTGATGGGTTTTTTTACCACAAGATAAATTATACAACTTTTCCATACAGTTTAAAATTGAGGTTCTAGTGCCTCAAAGGGGTCAAAAGAATTTATGAAGGCAACCGTAAAAAAACATTCATAATTTTTAATACCTGTGAATGGTGAACTTTTTTAAGTCGCGTTTTGAAAATAATTACATCAGCGTAACTCTGTACTGTTTCTAGCTGGGAAATAGAATTAAGCCATGCAGAAATATATCGTTTCGCACACCTTTTTTCACATTGTCCTGTACAAGAGGCACATCTTCCGTACAGAAAACCTGTTATTTTTATTTTGAATGAACATAGAATAAGTTTGTTCTTATAAGACAGACGTAAACGCGATCATTGTAAGTTTATACTGAAGGAGGTTTTAAGAATATTAAGTTCTGCTCCTTTTCAAACTGATTGTTTTTCAATGACCCTAGACATTTGTTTAAATTCTTCATTGGAATAGCACACACAAAGAGCTAGTGCACCGTTGACATCCGCAGTTTCTTGGATCAAACGAACCTTTTCGGTAGAGAACGTCCCAAAAGGAAACCAATAAATACGTAGTACTCGTGCTGTTTTTTCGTAAATTATGTTCCGTTGAGTTCAAAGGGAAGATGATTATGTACATTACTTGCAAACAATAAAAGGTCACTAAGTATTCTTTTGCATGATTTTTTTTTCTGTTATCTGGAAGTGCGAAAACGGTACTACTGATTAGAACGACTGTAGAATATAAAGCCTGCGGAGAGCATTCGGTTCCTATTCTGTTCTTTCACTCTCGATATCATCGGATTGGTAGGCTGGTTATTTACATTTGACCGCGCACTATTTATTTTATACGATTAGCTTAATAAAACTGGAACTTGTCAATGCCCAAACGTAAGAGGGACAGGCTTGTTCATGACGAGGAGTTTCTAGCCCAAGAACAACGGCGTAAAGTGTCTACCGAACCACGACGGGTGTTTGGCGTCAGGCGGGCACAAGTCATAGGGAAAGCCATTCTGAGTTCTTAGGATTCAGTAGAACCACACGGAAGCAAGAGAATAATTAGTGGCTCTAAAAGGACGAAAACAAGTAAAAATTCAAACCAAAGTAGAACAGATAGACAAGTTCTGCAACAGTAGTCTACGGTAAAGGTGCTCGATGGCATTGAGTAGGCTAGATACTGAAATTCTGCAATGAGAGACTTTTCGTCAATGTTTACGAAAGAATTTATTTTCGCACGCAAAATTTCCTGATAACGTTCTCAAAGAAATAATTTTTCCGGTAACGAACTATGTATTTTTGGGTGAGGCCTAAATTTGTGGTGTCATCACGCATGTTTTGGAGTTTTTTGTTAAACCTTTGAAATGAGGTGCGCGCATATAAGAAAGACGTTCGTGCTTCAGATGAAAACAATAAAGCTCATTTGGAAGATGTGAATCCGTTCATTGGTGTAAATATGTTATATTATTACACCATAATATAATAACACGGTCGAGTCACATTATTGTGACTTCCAACTAATATCCAGAGTAACCGCCGTGTGCAGCGCAGACAGCTGCTAGACGGGCTGGGAGTGACCCAATAAGGTGCTGGAAGGTGTTCACAGGTATGTGGAGCTATGCTTACTGCAGTGCACCTGACAGCTGCTGGAGGGTACGTGATGGAGGATCCACAGAGCGAACAACATGATCGAGGTGTCAATTGGGTTTAAGTTTGGGGAATTAGGGGTCCAGGGAAGTACTTTGAAGTCTTCATCGTGCTCTTCCAACCACACTCTGACATTTCTAGCTGTATGACCCGTCGCATTGTCGTACTGGAAGATCCCATCCGTCCCAGGGAAGACAATCAGCATGTATGGGCGTACGAGGTCTGAAAAGATGGATTCATACCGAATTCGGTCCGTAGTGCCTTCCGCAGGTATGAATGGACCCAGGGAATGCCACGAAAACATTCTCGAGACCATAACGCTGTCCCCACCAGCTTGTGTTCTTCCAGCAATGATTGAAGAGTGATTATTCTCCGATTATTCTCGCCTTACACGCAACGTCTATCCGTTCGATGAAGCAGAAAACATGATACATCGGAGAAGGCAATCCTTCGCCAATCAGCGGAGGTCCAATTCCGATACTGCCGTGCAAATGTAAGCCTTTTCTTCCGATGCACATTCGTTAGCATAGGTGCAGTGACCATCCGTCTGCATCGGAGACCCATACGCAGCAGGGTTCGCTGAACTGTCGTTTTAGACACACACTCGGTAGCCCCTTGTTCTTTCGGCCAGTGAGTTGCTCCACTGTAGCGTGGCGATCGGCTCTCACGCACCTTCGCAGCCGACGTTCACCTCTCACATCAATGGCATGTGATGCTCCGCAATTTCCACGTCGCTTATTCGCAATGGTGCCATTTCTCCAATATCGACACACTTTAACCACAGCAGCACGCGAACATTTCACAAACTGCGCTGTTTCAGAAATACTGCCACCCTTGGCCCGAAAGCCGATAATCATCCCTTTTTGCAAATCTGGCAAATTGCTCCTTTTATCCATGACAGCAACGAGTGATATGTTTTCAGGATGCCTACAGCATACCTTACATGCTTTCCAAGCCAGCTCACGACACGTCCTTCTTTCATTGGCTACGCGCTGTTGACGTCAAAAGTAGGAGGTGGTCATAATAATGTGACTCGACTGTGTAATATCCGTTCACTGGCGAAATTTTCTAGTTTTCGGATATTATCTGACTTAATATCTATGTCATATTTACACCAATGAACCAATGAACGGATTCACATCTTCCAAATTTGTATTGTACAATGGTGTAATCCCATATTTCATTCATTAATAAAAACTCATGATATCACACGAGTTTTAGCAACTATGATCACTTGACTTACTCATTCATGCTCCTTGTAGAATATGGATGGTGTTTTTACCTTACGACACTTGTTCTCTCCCTTCCCTGGAACCAGCTGCCCTAAATTAGTTCTCCGTCTTTCTTCACGCGTGGAACTGAATGCTGAAAATGCAAGTATAGGCAAAGAATCTCTTAATTAGGCCACTCGAACCTTGCGTGAGAAGCAGGGGCGAAGTGTCGGGGTAAGTCTACCCAAGAGTAAAATGCCAAAAAAAATTTTCCTATTACTTATTATATTTATTTAGTTTTTCACAAATACAAGGGAAGGAAATCTCAATTAAAGATAATGCTGGACAATTTAGTTGAAAAATTACGTTATGTCCAACATTTCCTTTCAATCGTATTATCTGCAGGAATGAAAAGTGAGACTCGAAATCATGAGTCTCACAGATTGACATACAAGTACGACTGCAGCAAAAGGAAAGTTATTTATAGCTTTGTGGCGTCTATGAGGGTGGATCAGAGACTAGTTTCAAACGAAAGGGGATGCCGCTGATTAGTTGCTCCTTGGTCTAGGTATTGGGGTCCGAGATCTCGGCTCTAGGCCGTAGCGCAGAGAAAGCCAGTAATCACGGCTCAGGGGTTTGTTTTAATGGTTGTGTTGTCAGTGTTGTGTGTTTAATTTTTATTTTTTAAGCGATAAAGTGCGAACAAGAAGCTTATGATTCTTCTGATCCAGTTAATTATTTACTGGAAAATCTGCTGTCTACTTTATCTTACGAAAAGAAATATGAGTTTATCGATCTTTGTGGGTCTAAGCTTAAGTTATATGAAATGGAAATCGTTACCCTTTTTTGTTTTTTGTTTTCAGGATCGGTTTGGCAACAGTTTAATTTGCTAACAGTCTGATCTGTGATTAGGTTTCGCAAGTTATGAAAAGAAAAATTGCATTTATGTAGCAAAAGTTTTTCAAAGATACAGTACAGCAAACAATGACAAAGGAAATCAATATGTTGGTACTAAAATATTTACATGAATATAGTACGCATTTTTGATAGCGTGCTATATTATACAGTACATTAGTTTAACTGAAAAAAATGTTAAAAACATTTTTTGGTCTCCCCAACACAGAGCACCACGCTTCGCCACTGGTGAGAAGCAAAAAGAGGTCGGTTGCGAATGCAGCCCACAGATAAAAAAACAAAATTCCGCTCTCTTCGACAAGAAGTTATATTCTTGTCGAAGAGAGCGGAATTTCGGAACCGGACGAAAGCAAAGTCTTAAATCACACAGGCCGATTTTTGTTGTCTTTGTGAGAAGAGACGTGCACTTGAAAAGGGATACGCGGACCATGAAAAGCAACGCAACTCAGGAAAATAATCGGGGGCCTGCAAAAAGTGAAAAAGCGTGAAGACCAAAGTGTGCATTTCTGTCATGGAAAACGCAAAGAAAATGCGTGGAAACTATCATAGTCGAGCCTCAACACTGGAAGTAGCGGAGCGAGAGACGTGTCAGACTTCCGGCGTACGTCTCAGCTCGCCCTTGAGAGTTAACCGAAGAAGAGAGGCCAAAGAAAGATTGGATTTAACACTTTTGACACAGCTCAGAAGTGCTGTCAGTTCGTGCGATCGAGCGACCAGCGTCCAAAGCTACGGGAGCACGGAGAGATGTACCGGGAGTGTGGAATCCAGCTCGCTAAGTTAGTGGGCGTCACGGCTACAACTATGTGTATTATACACGCGAGATTTCAAGGTATCAATCAATGAAAGTGTGAGTGAGAGACCTGCTATCACTTGTGGATTACACAAATTCTAGTACATAAGTACTTTTGACTTGCATTTTGTGTTCCTGCCCTATCAGGAAGTCATTAGAAATTCAACTACCTATCAGGAAATCTAACTGGCCTCCCCGGTGGCGCTGTGGTCTAAGAGCTGGCTTCTGACGTTCGTCTGAGATAGGTAGAGGTTCGAAACCCGATGAGGCATGTTGTGTTTGCCTTACGGCACTGGCTCTCTCTTTCCTGGAACCAGTGGTCCTAAATTATGGACGAGCGACTTTATATATATAGCCCATTGAGTTCACGGTGGTCGCCAAACCTAAAAAAAAAAAAGGACTAAACGAAGGACTCGTTGCTGGTTACTGATTTAGGATCAATATTAATAATACAAAATGCAGCCCCTTTTAATTTTAACCAATAATCGCGTTGTAAATTTATCATGTTTAACAATTTAAATTATTAAATTCTGTGCTTGTATTCTAAATTTTCACCTACCATTTAATTTGGTGTTTGAACAATTCGTCCCCTGACTGGCCACATCCCTCTACATTTAAATATATCTCTCAACCTGCAATAATAGAAAAAAAATCTTGATTTAATCTTGTTATGTGACGCGACTGGCGGACAGAGAACCAATTCGTAACATTTTTTTTCCTTGGTGAAAGCGGTGGAGATATCCACTACCCCATGCGTACACGATATGATCTTTTACTGAAAGAAATAGCGCATCCTATCATATGCGAAAAGTTTAAGAAAAATATTTTTCAGTTATCGTTTGGAGTGGTCACTACTCTCCCGTGAGCATCCCAAACAGCACAAAATAATTCCTCAGGCGAAACACGAGGAACAGACTGTCAAATTAATCACCAAAAACACATTTTGCAACAAGCAGATTTTGTTTCTCTTTTTTTCAAAATACGACTACAAAAGGCTTTTCAAATAACTTATTTAAATACATCATTTACGTCTGTGAAAGATTCCACAATATAATTCCCTACTTTGCTCCAGTTTTGCACTTTCGAAGAAAATCTGCATAAACAAACGGCTAAGACGAAACTTGACTGTCACAAACCTTTCCTTTTAACATAGAAGTTAGCGCCGGAATATAATAAATTCTTAATTCTCCATCTTACTAGTTTTACTGATGTGTGTACTCTTGTTAAGGTTGGTTGCGGAGAAATGGTTCAGAGTTCAAATATTGCGAAAAAAACAAACAAACATTAAAACACTCGAGTCAAATAACCTATAACTGGAAACACAGCTGAAACTAGTTGATGTAACTTCAGTTTGAGAAACATTAAACACTAGAGTCAAATGCCCCATAGCTAGAACTGCTGACCCTAGTTAATGCTATTTCAAAATTCCACTGTAGTCAAATGTACTATTAAAATCCGCTAATGTCATTTCATCATGATAAAAAGAATCAGGTTAACGAAAACAACACACCATTCTACAATCTAAAACAACTCAGCATAGCACGGAAAGCAGTGTATCGTTCACTGGCAAAAAAGTCAACTAAAACAAAACAACTGTATAACACACAAAAATCAAGGCATACTATGAAAACTGGCAAATGTCACTTAACTATGCACGAAAGCTTTATTAATTTTTCTTGCGGATTTCAAATACCCACATAAGCATCTAACGCCATAAGGAGTTGCACATCCCACATTTAGGACGAACTCAAACAAAAGAATAATAGAGAGCTAGTATTTGAAACGAGCAAATATCGTTTGACTGCACAATAAAAAAACTAGGTTTTACTGAAAACTACTGCATATCGCTGCAGTAAAATGTGTTACTCATAATCAAGAGTTTACAACTTCAGATTTAGGGTAGGCAACACGAACTGGTCATTAACAGGAACGGAACAGGGAAACTGTGTGGTGCACTTTTCGTGGGGTATTGCTGAAGTACAGGGAGCAAAAGAGTGAAATAGGTGCATGCAAATGAAATATTTATTTTTCATTTGGTGTGGTATGCATTTAATAGCTATTAATAATTTTTCTGGAGGGTGATGGCAGGAGTAGATCATGGACAGTTGTGAAATCTGCCCTTTTTCCAGCACGTGTGGTAACGCTTACGTTACAACGAAGTAAATTTCTCCGTCATTTTTATCCGCGCCAGGATTCGAACCCGGGTCCACTCATTCCGGAATAAGTTGCTCTACCAATTGAGCTACGCGGACATTTTATTCTGATTCCTATCTGCCTTTATGTCGTGTGCGTCCTTCTGGCAGGTACGTCACATCTCCTGGTACGTTACATCATCTCCGACTTATTATTTTTTTTCCGAAGTGCTGCTCTTATTTTTCCTATCTCGCGGTGTGGAAATAACGTCACACCATTGCGAGATTGTGAACGGTCGGGTCATCCGGATAGTTCGGGCGCCATTATAACGAAGTAAATTTCTCCGTCATTTTTATCCGCGCCAGGATTCGAACCCGGGTCCACTCATTCCGGAATAAGTTGCTCTACCAATTGAGCTACGCGGACATTTTATTCTCATTCCTATCTGCCTTTATGTCGTGTGCGTCCTTCTGGTAGGTACGTCACATCTCCTGGTACGTTACAACGTATATCATTGGAATAGTACACCGAAACGTACGGAACATTTAATTTTCTTGTGGCGTACGATCATGCAGAAGAAGACAAAAACATTATATTTCGTTTAAATCTCATGTCTACAGAGGCCATGCAATGTTTAAGAGTGAAATACTAATGTTATATGCAGTAAATTACACGGTATGTAACTGTCAGTTTTACGGTGCATGATTCTTCCTTCACTGTTATTAAAATGTAAATAACACAGCGTAAAACTTTCAATTTTACGGTTTTGTGATGGTAACCTCGTTAACGGCTCAAAACCGTAAAATTTACAATTAAGACTTTTTACAGTGGACTATAAAACTAAAGTAGGCAATTGAATCAGATAGCACCTGCCAACTGTTATAACATCACACAGATGAGAATAAATTGAAAAATGCTCTCTGAGTATAAGGAATTAAATCACGCAAACCAAAATATGAGCCAGTTCTGTAACTCGTAAAAGCTGGGCGTCCTACTGAAACTCGCAAAATCTTATTTCAATATGAGAAGAATCAAACAAGCTAAAACAAAAAACAAACCAGTTGTATAACTCACAGGAGCTGATCGTCCAACGAAAACCGGCAAATGCTGTTTCAGTGCATAAAAAAAGAATCAAATCACGAGATAAAAAAAACGGCTGGGAAAGTAATAATCATCCAGTTGATGGAATGAAAAGGACAAGAGGTGCTAAGATTGGAAACAGCTTTCACTGTAATTAGCAGGATAGCTCCACCCTCGGGAAACGAAAAAGTTCCTGCAAATGTTACCTAAGTAATCCGTTTTGCTGTTAACATCAAGCAGCAGTAATCCAGAGAGATACAGTGGCAGGAGGAGGAGGAGGAGGAGAGGGGATGAAGTGAGAGTCCTCTAGCTGTAATTGTCAGTGCGTTACAAAAGCGGATTTGAAACATTCGCGATCGACACAACGGGGCTGATTAAAATGTTTCCATGCCGTAGTACAGCAGTCAGTATGCGTCAGGAGATGGAATAGAGGGTAGAACAGAAAATGCATCTTATGGGAGAGAAGAAAACGGAAGGTAGCCTAAAAACTCACTAATGGGCGAGATTAAAGTGCCCCCATCACCGTGGTACGTCCCATGCTTCAATTTAGAGCTGACTCAGTATTAATTGGGATCCGCCGTTGGATCCCCCAAATGCTCTGGGAAGTTCTCCACACGCTCACTGCGGTTTCTTGCAGAAAGCTTTCTCATAATTGGCTTCTCAACCCATGCAACGAGTGGATCAAGTTCGCTACGATGATTTCGAAAACGGCATACATGTACAAAATGTATCACATATTTGGATGTCGATTTCTACTAAAATCAGCTCTGTACACAGGCTCCAAGAAATAAAATGCAGGTCAAATCCCGTTATAACGAAAGGATGTTTTTCGTTATACGAAAAACTCTATACTAAGAATAATTTAGACGCATATTTTTCAACCGAAATGTTGGTTTACATCCTTGAAAATCATTATGTTCAAGTAATTCAGCCAAATATAATTATTTTCGTAAATTATTCGACCATGTTCCTTTCCCGAATATCTTGAAACTGAAACAGTGGAAGTATACGCCATCGAACAGTGCACAATGAATTTATTTCTGATGAAACCCTAAGTTTTTAACTGCTATCTTGTTTTATATTTTACAAAGATCGTTTAAGATTGTAGCAATATTACACAGGGTGTTCAGAAAGTAATGTCTCTATATTTACAGTGGTGGCAAAAAGTGTGGACACTTTTTGAAATTTTCATGTTTTGCAACTTTGCAGGCTTATAAGGAAATGTTACACCAAATGCAAATTTTTATGTCAATTTAAAGAAAATTTAATGCTGAATTCAGTACAAAAAAACAGAATGCAAATATATGCAGTACAAAAAAGTTATACTTACTTTAGTCTAAAAATGAAACACAAGTGTGATTTAGTTAAGAAGCGGATTGTAAGTGCAAACCTTACTGGCCAATCGCAGTCCTTGTTCTGGGGACCAATTAAATGGCAGGAGCTGCAATATACATCTTGTGAGAAGTTGAGGAAAGTCAGTTTTGGTGTTTGTTCTGTAGAAGAAAGACTGTTAGCGATGTAAGTGAAGCGTAATTGTAGACTGTGTGAATATTTTTAGTATTTCTTTACATGTAACGTGTAGAATATAAGTACAGCAATGGCACCAAAGAAAAGAGTTGATTGGTCACCCACGAAAAGGACCAGGATTGTTTTATTACGTGAACCGTATCTTTCTTATGCTGAAATTGCAAGGCAAGTAGGTAGGTCAGTGACAACATCTGGTGTTCGAAAGTGCTGTTTACGTTATCAGGAAACAAAGTCACTGAAAAACAAACCAGGAAAAGGCCGAAAAAAGTGCACAAAAGCTGTTGATGACAGAAGAATAAAAATAATGTGTCTGAAGGCAGAAGGACAGAAAAATTTCACCCGAGGCTATGAGAGCTGAACTATGTTCTAGTGGTTTTTCTGTCAGTTCAAGAACTATAAGGAGCACACTATCAGATATGGGACTAAGAGGTAGGATTCCGAGAAAAATGCAATATCTGAATCTACAGCAGCGCAAGAAACAACTACAGTGGACAAAAGAACACATTAGGTGGACAGACGATCAGTTGAAGCAAGTTATTTGGAGTGATGAAAGTAAGATATCCTTATTTGGTAGTGATGACCGAAAATACGTGAGACGTAGAGTACGAGAAGAGCTACATCCTGACTGCATGGAGCCCAATGTAGAGCACCAACAAACGTTATGATTTGGGCATGCATGGCAGCAAATAGTGTTAGCCGTCTTCATGTAATCGACGGCAGTCTGAACGCAAGAAAATACATTGACACCATCCTGGAACCAAAACTGCTACCTTCCATCACGGATCTCTTTGCCAACAATGCACCATTTCTTTTTCAGCAGCATTCAGCTCCCTGACACGCAGCAAAAATATGCAATCAGTGGTTCACAACAAAGTCCATTCCATTGTCGATCTGGCCAGGAAACAGCCCTGACCTGAACCATATAGAAAATTTGTGGCACTGTTTGAAAAGCCTTGTACGAATGAGGCGTCCATCAAATATAAGGCAATTAATTGAGGCTATAATTGTTTCCTGGCACCACGTAATAACGAAGGCAGAGGTTCAAACACTTCTGGCTCAATGAGACGTCGCTGTGATGCGGTTTTAAAGAATAAAGGCTACCCTACTAAATACTGATAGTTTATAGAAATCGCACGTGCATTACAGTATATTCGGCATGATTGCAGTATTCCCTGCATGACTTTTTTTGTACTTCATATATTTGCATTCTGTTTTTTGTATTGAATTCAGCACTAAATGTTCTTTAAATTGACATATAAACATTTGCATTTCCTAAAAGCCTGCAAAGTTGCAAAACATGAAAATTTCAAAATGTGTCCACAGTTTTTGCCACCACTGTATATATACACGCCCAGTGGCAAGGTATCAAATTGAAACAAAAAAAAGAACAAAGCTCAGAATTTTTACTTTAATTCACATATTTTATTTTTGTACATAGTCCCCCTCACGCTCGATGCAGATACGCGAACGTTTAGCAAGTGTTTTAAATCCGTCTCTGTACAAATCTTCAAGTTGGTTTCAGAACCATTTCCTCCTAGCGTCTTGAACATCGTCATAGGTGAACTGAATTATTTTCAGATGTCTCTTGAGAGAAGAAAACAGCCAGAAGTCAGACGGCGCCAAACCTGGGCTGTAGGTAGGGTGTTCAAGAACTCCAAACCCGATTTTCTGTATGGCCTCTGAAGTGAAAGCACTGGCGTGGGGTTTGGCGTTGTCGTGTTGCAGAATCATTGGCATTTTTTTTCATCTTTTATGTTCCTACTATGCTCCTTTATTCTGTCCCGATGGATCGCTTGGTCATTCCCATATAAAGCCTTATGGTTCCATCTCAGAAATGGAGGGGAACTGCGTAGATCCATGCGTAAACGCCAGTGTCGTATCTCATTCTGCTACTAGTTAAAAGTGCGCCAATGTATTTAGGGGAACTAATTCCAATATCGTAAGCAATATTTCGAAGCAAATTTTTGAACTAGTAGGAAAACCCAGGAACTCTTTTTTGAGCTATTATTGTACTGGTTACGGTTTGTCCTGGAATTATTTTATCTATTTACATATTTATTTATCTTACTATGCATCTCTTTTTCCCGCGCGTCTCGAGCCCCGGAGGCCCAAAAGCCACGTCCGCCTTCACTTCCTCCTCCAAAACTTCTCTGTCTGACTTCAAGTTCCCTTCCGATTTCGACTCCTCACTGCCCCCTGCTTTGAAGAAAACGGCATCTGGCGCCTCTTAAGTTGCAAAATAAATATATAGTCTGGAATCACTTTCGTTCACCGTGCTATCGATTACTGGAGGCCTAATTAAAATGACTGCAATGAAACTCTCAGCTGAAGGTGCTTTCCTTACTTACAATAATCGATTACTCTGGGAAATGCTCTTTGAACCAGTGGCGCACCCAGGAATTCCTGTTGGGGTAGGGAAGAGTTTTATATATCATCATCTTCATTGTCAACCATTATCAATCCACTGCTGGACGAAAGTCTCCAAGTTTCTTCCACAACGGTCTGTCTTGTGCCAGTCTCCTCCATGTCACTCCCGCATACTTTCGAATTTCATCCACCCATCTTCCATGTGGTCTTCTTCTGGGTCTTTTCCTGTCCCTTGGAATCCAATCTAACATTTCGGCTGTCCATCGATGGTCTGTCCTTCTGGCAGTATGTCCAGCTCATTGCCATTTCAGGGATTTAACTCTGATCATGATGTCTTCCACTCTTGTCATTTTTCGGACCCACGAGTTCCTCTTCTTATCTCTCCTGGTTACACCAAGCATGCACCTCTCCATGATTCTTTGAGTTGTCTGCAGCCTTTGTATGTCTCTTTTAGCTAAGGTCCACGTCTCTGCACCATACGTAAGCACTGGAAGGATGCATTGATCAAACACTTTTCTTTTAAGACAAAATGGCATATTGCTCTTGAAAATTATGCTGTTTCTTCCAAAAGCTCTCCAGGCAAGTTTTGTACGCCGATTAATTAATTCATCAATGTGACCCTCACTTGATATCTGCTGTCGAAGATAAACGTACGTGTCTGTTATCTCCAGCTTTTCTTAATCAATCGATAAATCTTCATTTCTTGTAAAAGCATTGAACATCACTTTTGTCTTCTGAAAGTTCATTTTTAATCCCACTTCTTTACTCTTGTCAGCAAGTTCTTGGATCATACTCTGCAGCTCTGATGGGGTAGTTGCAAAAATGACTACGATCATCAGCAAAACAAAGGTGGGTTAGATAATCTCCATTAATCTTTATCCCTTTGTTTTCCCAGTTCAGTGATTGAAAGACATTTTCCAATGTGGCATTAAAGAGCTTCGGAGATATGGTGTCACCTTGTCTCACTCCTTTTCCAATTTTTATGTGTGTTGTATTTTCAAACAGCCGAATCTTTGCACTTGCATTTTCATAGATGTTATTAATAATATGAATGTACGCATCTTCAATACCGCAGGATTTCAGAGCCACTGTAACTGCCGATGGTTTCACCGAATCAAAGGCTTTTTCATAATCGATAAAAGCCATGCACAATGGAAGTTCATATTCCCTCGCTCTTTCAATTAGTTCTCTCAGTACGTGGATATGATCTATTGTGCTGTAGCCACTCCTGAATCCAGCTTGTTCTCTCGGTTGAGCCATGTCCAGTGTCACCTTCAAGCGGTGTGAAAGAACTTTAGTGAAGATTTTATAAACCACTGATAGGAGGCTGATAGGTCTGTAGTTCTTGAGATCCTCAATGTCACCTTTTTTATGTAGCAAGATCATTGTAGCGTTGTTCCAATCCTCAGGAATCTTCCCTTCATTAAGGCATCGAGTGAAAATTTGGGCGAGTACTGTTTCGATTTCTCCACTTGCTTCTTGTATGATGTCTACAGTAATTCCATCTTCTCCTGGACCTTTACCCCGCTTCATGTTCTTGACTGCAAGTGCAACCTCTGCTGGGAGGACTGGAAGAACTCTGACACTGGTACCTTTCATGATGTCTGGAGTACATGTATCATTCCTTTCATATAATTTGGAGTAGAAATCTTTCACTCTTGTCAAAATTTCGCCTCTATTTCTTGTTATAGAACCATCTTCTTTTCTCAGTGCCATAATCTGTTTTCTTCCCTTACTGAGATGTCCCTTTGCTGTCTTTATATCATCATCATCATCATTGTCAACAATTATCAATCCACTGCTGGACGAAGGTCTCCCCAAGTTTCCTCCACAACGGTCTGTCTTGTGCCAGTCTCCTCCATGTCACCCCTGCATACTTTCGAATTTCATCCACCCATCTCCCATGTGGTCTTCTTCTGGGTCTTTTCCTGTCCCTTGGAATCCAATCTAAAATTTCAGCTGTCCATCGATGATCTGTCCTTCTGGCAGTATGTCCAGCCCATTGCCATTTCAGGGATTTAACTCTGATCATTATATATATATATATATATATATATATATATATATATATATATATATATATATATACGAGTGGCGTATGCAGATTCCGAGAAGTGGGTAATCTATATTCAGTTGTAAATCGAAGGAATGCAGATACAAATATACATTAAAAATTATGCACAATAGATCTTAGGTCGCGGTGCTGGGTCTTTGTACCCCCCCCTCCCCCATTGTTACAATTACATTAAAAAATCCATTTTACGACAATATTAAGATTTGCATTGCAATTGCAGATTTAAGTGCGTTTCAAACAATGTACATCATAACATATATAACAACTAATTTACATACTAATTTATATAATAACTAATTACATAATGGCATTCAGTTAAATTAAACATGAATTCTAGAAGTCTCGTTTGGGTCCAAAAAATTTCTATTAAAGCGTTATGGATATTGAACTGGGGATAATTTCTGAGCTGTTCCAGTAAGGCAATTTCTATACTGAGAAGAGCTTAACCACTAAGTCGTTTTTGGCTTCAGTGTTTTTTCCACACAGTATTTTTCAGAGCTAAAGTGCCGACACGGCCAGCAAAATCTATTTACATTTTAACATCTTGCTAACCACGGGGATTTAGAATAAATGGAATCGGAAAGTGCCTAGTGTATTCATGATTTTTATCTTTATATTTTGCAGTAAGACTTAGTTCAGGATTAGGTATTTATAATCATTTTCCCCCGCAATCTTTTTTTCCCCAAGGACATCCGTTCAAATCATCTATAATACATTTGTGCGTTTTCATCACGTTTAATATAAAAATACACGCTCAAATTATCAAAATTTCAACCTATGTGAAACGATGAAAAAACAAAAAATATAAGGGTGGTGAAGTTGTGTCGTGTGACTTTCACACGCGAACTTTTAAACACCCGCCGTTCCCTTTAGTCCATTTCCCCATCTAGAGATGGTCTTAAGTCTTCCCTTTCCCGTGGTTTGTTCGGAGTCGAGCATGCGCAATAACCTCGTTTCTCGTTTCCAAGGTTAAATATTGGCATTTTCGGGAGCGTCAGTGAATCTCCGCTAAGCTGAGATTCCCCGCTACTCTCTGGTAGAATTCTTCAAACATTTTTTTCGACCACCTTGAGCAACTCAATGGGCTATAAGCAGTCGCCCGTCCCTAATTTAGGGCCACTGGTTTCAGGGAAGGTAGAGAGCCAGCGCCGTAAGACAAACACAACATCCATGCCTGACCGGGATTCGAACCCGGACCCCTTTCGGACGAATCATCAGAAGCCATCGCTTAGACCACTGCGCCACCGAGGCGGCCTTCAAACTTCGAGAGATATCCATTTGCTTCGCATTGCAATTCAATCTTGCACTACGACTACAATCAGCCATCATATCCTTAACACTTTATTTGAACACAAGACAATAATTAACACCTTAAACGAATTCATTCCACACAACGAACAACGAACAATGACCAACTTCACTTCCTCTCTTCACTTCTCTTCTGCTCTGCTCTGGCCATCGTCTCTTCGCTGTAACTTGTGCGTACATTTGTAGAGTGTACTGTGCCGCCATCTGTGAGGCAGATTTGTCATAACAAGTAGTTAGTCTATCTCAATAAGCGGAAATTCTACATATACACTATATTGACAAACGTTACCGGACACGTAGAAGAGAAACACAACATAGCATTTATTAACACACATTAGTACGGTACGGTATCGGTCCACCTTTGGCCTTAATGCATGCACTGACCCTTCGAGACATGCTTTCGTCAAGGTTTTGGAACACAGCGATTGGTATGCGATTCCATTCAGTACATAATGCTGCCGCTAAGTGTTGCTTAGTAGTAGCCCTTGGTTCCAAACTTCTTATGCGGCGCTCTAATTCATCCCATAGGTGCCCTATGGGATTAAGATCAGGGCTCTGTGCTGGCCAGTTCACACACGATACGGAATTATCGTCAAACTAAGCCGTAACAGTCCCTGCTGTACGGCTCGGTGCATTATCCTGCTGGTAACAACAACGCTCGGTTCCATAGTATTGCCACAGAGTTGGTACGGCATAATTGTCCAGAATATCGTGGTAGACGTGCTGGTTAACAGGTTTGTCTACAATAATCAATGGGCCGGGATCATACCATGAAAAACACCCCGACACAAGTACACTGCCAGCTCCAAACTTTAACGTAGGAACAGTACACTGTGGTAAATAGCGTTCCCCCGGTGCCGCCATACCCACACCCGGCCATCAGACTGATGGATCGTGTATCTGGATCCATCAGTCAGTAGGACCCCTTTTCATTGATCTACGGTCCACGATAAATGTTCTGTACACCATGCTAAACGACGAGTAGCATTCCGAGTGGAGATGAAAGGCCTATGAGCAGCTGCACGACCACGGTAACCCATTGAAAGAAGTTCTCTGCGAATGGTACGTGTACATACAGAGGTTCCAACAATTTTATTCACCTGTACACCGAGGTCTTGTGCAGTACACCATCGATTAGCTGTAACGACTCTCCTGAGGCTTCGACGTCCTCTATCACTGCTTTTCTTTGGTCTGCCGGTACGTTTTGCTGCTTCATGCACGCCATGTGTCTTCCACTTATTCAGTACATCCAAAACAGTTGACTTGGGTATGTTTAAACGCCTCTAGGTTTCTCTTATGGACAACCCACTAATATAACACCCAACAATTTTTCCTTTCTCAAAGTCAGTTCTCTCCCGCCGCGACATTTCACTCAACCTCACAGTGTGATATAATCGCGGTCAGCTGCAGGCTTGGTTTTATACCGTTTGCAGCTGTACCGCGCATCTTAACAACGTAGAGGATCCGTTCATTTGCTTTACAGTCAGCAAAAAAAAAAAAGAGGAAGATATATATATATATATATACTATCTACCAACAAGTAATTGGACACCTGTGATAGCAAAGGAAAACGAAGTTTATTCACCTTCAATAGTTGGTGGAGCCTCCACGAGCGACGATTACAGCTGCGACCCTCCGGGACATACTCTCAACAAGGCGTTGTACGACGGCTAGCGGTATTTTATTCTACTCGGCTTGGAGAAGACAGGTCAGTTCCTTCACCGAATTCGGACGGTGAGGCACCCCTTAAGTCGACGCTCCAACCTGTCCCAGAGGAGCTCGATAGGGTTAAGGTACGGGCTCTACGCAGGCCAGTCCATTCGATTAACCCCATTGTCACCATACCAAACCATGGTGGACCTCGCAACATGACAGGTGGCATTGTCATCCTGAAAGTAACATGGGTCCACCCCGTAAAACAACGTAGGAAGCGCATGGTCATCCAAAATGGTGCAGTAGGTCTCGGCGTTGAGTCTACCAGGAATGGCGACCAAATGTCCCGTGTCATACCAGGCGAAACACCCCCACAGCATAATTCCACCGCCGCCGAACTTCACAGTTGGCAAAATACATTCTAGCAGGAGGCGTTCTCCAGGCAGACGCCAAACCCAGACCCTGCCATCCGAGCCGTAGAGGGTGAACCTTGATTCGTCGCTCCAGAGAACCTGTTT
This sequence comes from Macrothele yani, assembly GCA_039090855.1. NCBI lineage: Eukaryota > Metazoa > Arthropoda > Arachnida > Araneae > Macrothelidae > Macrothele > Macrothele yani. The sequence continues at coordinate 95,394,263 of CM076992.1, read as the reverse complement.
CCACTGTTCAACGGTCCACTGTCGACGTTCTTTGCACCACGTTAGCCGAGCAGCGCTATTGGACTTGGTGATCAAAGGCTTGTGGGCGGCAGCACGTCCATGATAACCGAGCAGATGGGCTTCCTTACGGATGGTATTCATCGAAAGATCACTCCCGGATGCCTGTTGAAACTCCTCGCGGATGTGGCCCATCGATTTGGTGCGGTTCTTCCGAATTTCTCTGGCCAGCACCCGTCGTTCTCTAACTCCCAGTATTGTGGGTCTGCCGGGTCGGGGCACATTCTAACAGTCACCTCTCATCTTCTACTTGCCAATCACGTAGGCCACTGTCGATTTTGGGTACTTCAACTCGCTGGATATGTCACGTATGGATCGGCCGTTTCTGTGATACCCGATGATTACACCTTTCTCGAAATCAGAGAGCACCGAACTGCGTGGCATCTTGCATGCGACTGGTTGCGTTGTTGTTTCCCACACGATATTTAACAGCGGCGGCCGTGACGTGTATCACGACCACAGATATCGTCGATTGCAGGGGTGTCCAATTACTTGTTGGTAGATAGTGTATATATCTTCCCTTTTTTCTGCTGACTGTAAGATGGTGATAAAGGGATCTACTTTATTATGTTCTCGGTAACAATTAAGTATTTCTCAGTATCTACGTAACATCTCCAACGGTGGCCGGTTCTTCTAAAAATATGTTCAGCCCATTGCCACTTGAGCGTCTTTGTTTTGATAACGATGTCATCAACTCTTGTCATTTTCCTGATCCACGTGTTCCTCTTCCCCTACCGTTTTTGGTTACGCCAAGCACGCTTCTCTCTATGCTTCTTTCAGTTCTCCGCAGCCGTTCTTTCGTCCTTTTTACAAATGTCTCTGATCCATTAAAAAGAACTAGAAGGATGCATTTATTAAACACTTTTGCGACACACTGGTAAACTGCTCTTAAAAATTGTATTGTTTCCTCTAAAAGCTCTCCAGCCAAATTTTATACTCCTATTTATGTCTTCTTCTATGTGACCTTCGCTTAATATCTGTTGTCTAAAGTTAATGAAGGCATCGGCTAGTTCCAAATTTTTCTTATCAACTTCCAAATCTTCAGTTCTTGTAAAAGCCTTGTGCATCAGCTTCGTTTCCTGTTTAAGTTCATTTTTAGACCCACTTCTTCACTCTTGTCAGGAAGTTCCTGGATCTGCAACTGCGAAGGGGTACTTACAATTGGCAGGGGGGACTTTTCAGCACGCAAGCTACGTGTGACCAAATCGGCAAGTTAGTCACATTGTCAGCTCATTCACAGGGGCACCAAGACAAAGAACAGCAAAATCGAAGTTTTCGTGACTTACGCTGCTTTTCAGACTTGAATTTGCAGGCCAGGCAAACCATGCCCGGGAGGGGATAACGATTAGTAAGAGCTTGGTCAGAATGAGCGTCGCAGAGATCGCTTTTAAATGAGCGCCAGACAGTACTCTTGGTCGATGTTATACATAACACACTGTCATTTGCAAGAACGGAAAAGATAAGCTTTCAGTTCGAGCAGGAGAAGCGAGTGAGCGAGCGCACGCATGCACACACACACACACACAACAGAACAGAACAGAAGCCATGAAAGCAATTTTTTTGTGTCTTGTTCTCTACGCTCTGGACTTTTCTCTAGCTCTGTACCACACAACGTGCAGAGCAAGAAATAAGTCCAGATATTTGAAAATAAAAGTCAAAGCCTCTGTTTATAACACTGACAGCGACAGTTACCCAATAAGGTGGATATGAGTAGGATCAATATAAGTGAAGCTAATTATACCAGATGTTTCATGTCTATAACACTACCAAATAAGGCTGTAAATAAAAAAAATTAACGTACAAGCACATCAACGCGTAATCACACTTCTGCCTAGAAATGAAATTCTTTCTGTGTGGAATGTTTTCCAGACAGAAAGTATTGCGTTACCGTTTCACACTTTCTCGTCGATGCTTTTGTTTTGTTTCAGGATTTTAACTACTCCCATGAACATCTACTTTAGAACCACAGGTTCTAAGAACAGGAAAAGCACCACTGTCGTAATGATAACACACAAAATCCGTGTCTTACCGGGAGAACTGAACCCAGACACAGCACTGCGGGAGTCCAAATCCCCGACATCTAGATGATTCGAATACGTGGTGACCCCACACAACGCAAGGTGGCTAAATTTATCGTTGTGCACTTATTTCTCATAAACAGATTTTCCAAAAAAAAAAAAAAAAAAAAAAAAAGAAAACCCCACGAATTTTGTACATATTATACACTGCTGGACAATTGCTAAGGACGAATTATAAACGGCTATATAGCGCATAAAAAAGTAAGTGTGGTTGGATGCCAAGTGAAATAAAATAATGTCAGAATGCCAGGACATTACAAGAAAGACAATTTATTGTGCTCTGAAATCCAGAAGGCTTTGGAACGTGTTCAAGGGACAAACAGGCCATTTTGTGCAGAATACGAAAACGTGAAAAAAATGCAATTACCGTCCGCAGGCGTTCCGGCGTAAGATGTCAATACGGGATATGGCCACCATGGAGGGCGATGCAAGATTCCACACGTCGTGTCATGCTTTGCACAACATTATCAAGCAGCTGTTGGGGTAATTTATCCCATTCCTCTGTCAGTGCACGGATGAGGGTGTCCTTGTTTATTGGAGGGCATTGGCGACCAGCAAGACTCCTCCCCAAAGCATCCCACACATTTTCAATGGGATTCAGATCTGGAGAACGTGCTGGCCATACGAGGCGTTGAATATCCTCGCTCTCAAGACACTCCTGGACAGCGACTGTTCGATGACATGTTGCGTTGTCGTCCATGAAAATGAATCTATCACCGACAGCACCACGGAACATGCGAACATGAGATAGCAGAACATCATTAATGTATCGTTGGCCAGTCATAGTCCCAGTTGGAAGCACATAGAGGGACGTACGGCCATTAATCATAATGCCAGCCCATACCATGACGCTACATGTTGGATATCGGTCCCTTTCCTGTATGTATGCTGGACAATATGCAGTACCACTAGCACGCCAGATCAGTTGTCGTCGACAATCAGACGATAGACTGTATCTACTCTCATCTGAGAAGAGGACAGCAGACCAGTCGTTATCAGTCCAATTGCGATGCTGATGACACCATTGCAAAGGGGCGGTATGGTGACGTCTGGACAATGGGATGCACACAACAGCCCGGCAGGCGTATAGTCCTCCTTCATGCAAACGTCTGGCGACAGTTTTTCGAGAGATCCGCTTGCCAGTAGCAGCCATAAACTGATTTGCTACCTCACTAGCTGTGCTGCGCCGGTGTCTTTTTGTTGATAGCACTATGTACCGATCTTCTGCAGGTGTCGTACTGCGAACACGACCTCCCCCGTGACGTTTGCTACACTCTCCATTTGTTTGAAATGATTTCCAAATCCTTGAAACAACACTGTGGCTGACGTCGAACTCCCTGGCAACATCTGTTATTTTTCGCCCTTCTTCAATCTTGCCAATAATACAGCCACGCGTAAAATCATCTAGGTGATGTCGGGAAGACATACTGAAACTTGCAAGTTCGTCAATTGATTCTTTCCCTTTCAACTTTGCGTTTGAACAACAACGGTCAATATGCGTCAAATCCTTTATATCTCTTATCAGCGCTATGACATCACGAACAAGTTCGGCAATCCAAAATTTGCATACGCACAACACGTCTTACTGTATCCAGCACTTATGCTAATTTCCACATTTTCCTGCCTTCCATTTTATGGTTGCTATCGTTGCTATTGTCATCCGTCCTTAGCAATTGTCCGGCAGTGTATATACAGCTTGTATTGAAACTGCTTTCATTTCGTATGCGTTGGTAGCTTAACCTTTTCACTTCCTCTGCGGGATTTTTGATGGAGAAGAAGGTTTATTTAGGATCCTACTCGCATGTGGCTTTACATTGTTATAATAAACTGTTTTTTTTTCTTCCCTCAATAAAAGAAAAAAAGGAAAGAAAAAACGCTGTTGGAGCATTATACCAATGAAATGCTTAACCCAAGTGACGAGTGTTTTGTAAACGAAAAAAAAGGAGCGAGAGAGAAGTCTGAAGAGTGTTCTGAACATGCACGTCTGGGTAACTATTCCGATTCAATTTTATACCCTTCATCCTCTTCTCTTGTCAATACTATAATTGCAATCTAACCTTCATGGCGATCAGAATTCCATCATCCCGACACAGGGTAACAGAAGAAGCTGCACACTCTCTGCATACCTGATTTTTGTTTTGATTGAAGGTTTATCGAGCACCGTGAGCAGCTCAATGTACTATAAGTAGTCGCCCGTCCCTAATTTAGGGCCACTGGTTCCAAGGCAGGAAGAGAAACAGTGCCGTAAGACAAACAGAACATCCATGCCTCACCGGGATTCGACCCGGACCCTTCTCGGACGAAGGGTCATAAGCCAGCAATTAGACCATTGCGCAACCGGGACCGGCCTGTATATCTGAGCAACCACAGTGTACGTAAATCTTGCTCAATAAGCTTCCTATACACAAGAATTTGGGGGCTTCCATCTTCATGCGTAGCTACACAAGGTGAGTCCACGACTTCAGAAATGAAAAATTGGGTCAGAAGCGCTGGATATGCTCCCTCACAAGTGGCCGGACAATCTCTCAATCTGCCACCAGTCCGCTGTAAATAATAGTCACATACTTCTATAGGCACACATTTAATGTAGAACTCTTAAAGGTCCCATCGTACAGGAAGACCTTCACCACGTGATCTTCAAGGCACGGAAGAAAAAAAAAACAAACACGCCTCTAGCAACTGTTCGAAGAGCCATGAATGCATGTAAGATCAAATTATTTCTTACTTTGGGGTGTGCGAAATACAGCATTACGTCCAATCATGCTTTCAATAACAGCTTTCAACACTGCCTCACTATTCGGCTGACTAGTGAGATACAAGCTAATCCGACTCTCCTAAGAGCAACTACACTGCTGGCCACACAAAATACAACACCAAGAAGGACACGAGATAGCAAAGACAGATTTACTGGACACATAACAACAGATACAAATATGAAACGATTGAGCTTGCAGGCCCGTGCGACTTGCGAAACACGCAGACATCAATAGTTCGTGTGGCCCCCATGGACGGCAATAACGGCCGCTACACGCCGCGGCATCGAACGAAAGAGGCTTTGGATGTGGTCTTGGGGTATGTCGGTCCAGGCTGCTTCCACACGTTGCCACAGTTTATCAGGCGTGGCCGCGGGTGGTGCTTGCTAGACCACTTGTTTGCCTATCAGCGACCAGACGTGTTAGATGGGCGACATATCGGGAGAACAGGCGGGCCACGGCAGCACTGACACCTGGTGGGCCGTGAAGAATTGTTGCACGGTGCGTGCCACGTGCGGGCGCGCATTGTCCTGTTGAAACGTGGCCGTTGGCAGGTCCTGCAGGTAAGGGAGGACTACAGGCTCTAAAACGTCGGAGATGTAGCGGTGGCTGTTGAGTGTACCGGCGATGCGTACCAGAAGGGTGCGGGCATCATATCCAATTGCGCCCCAAACTATAACACCAGGCGACGGACCGGTATGGCGATGCATAATGCAGACGTCATACAGTCTCTCGCCGCGGTGCTGCCACACGCGGATCAGACGATCGTGGTGATGCAGGCAGAAGCGGGATTCATCGAGGAAGACAAAGTCGTGCCATTCCGTAGTCCAGGTGCGGCGTTCAACGGCCCACTGCCGCCGCACTCGCCGGTGGTGTAACGTCAATGGTAATCAGAGCAATGGGCGCCGTGCGACAAGTCCCCGCTCCCGCAGACGACGTCGAACGGTACGTGATGACACAGGTTGTTGCGCAACACACCCTAATTCCTGCGCTAACGTTCGTGATGTGGCGGTGCGAGCTGTCAATGCCCGCCGCACAACATGCCGGTCCTCTCGTTCGGTGGTGTGCCGCGGCTGCGGCAATCCCTCACTTCGGTCCGTCCCTACCTCCTGCACCCACGGAATCCATACTCGCCTCACTGTGGCTGGATGTCGTCCCACACGGGCGCAGAGGTCTCGGTACGATAAACCGCTGTCGCGATAAGCCACTATTCGTCCTCTGTCGAACTCCGAAACGTGCTGGAATGACTGCCGTATTCTGCAACGAGGCATCAGGAAGCTTCCCACGCACAGGTCCGGCAGTACAACACACTTCCACTACTTACACCCAGCCTTCTGTGCACCCTTCTTATAGTGCTTCTCGGTGGCGTGCCGGGCGCACATGATTTGCATATGCCATGCAATGCTAATCGTTTGCATGTCCTCTCGCGGGCGACGCATGCTGATAATTTCAGGCCAATCGGATGCTTCCTTCTTGGTGTTGCATTTTGGGTGGCCAGCAGTGTATTAATATTACCACGCAATGGATCCAAGGGAAACATGTACATTGAATGCCCTATCACGACGGCAGCAACATAAATTCTCCAATAAGGGGTTCTACTTCTTTGGTTCAGTGTTACTGACGACAAAGAAGTATAAGAACCCTTATTGGAGAATTCTTCCTTGAAATACCTTCAAATAGTCAGTGTGACACTTGATATTTGCGAAACTATGGAGATTCTTAAAATTAATAAGACCAAAGGTTAATAAAGCGCTAAGAAATGTGAAATCGTAACTGAGAATGTCATCCGCAGGTGCAATGCACGACAGTCCAATTCATTTCTGAAAGTCACTCGGGTGCTTAATGAACAATGAAGAAAACTGCAGTTACGTGGGAGTGCATTCTCTCACACTACGTTACATGTTGACAATCTTTGTGTTAAGGCTATAGAACAGCTCACTCCCTATCTCATAAGATGTGGGATACTCGTAATTTTGAATCTCCGTGGGCATCTGAAGCGTCACAAGAGGTCATGTTATCCCCTAAAGCCGCGCGAAGAATTCGAGACCATGCTCAGTAGTTGAAGCTAATGTCTAGCGACAAGAAAATAGTCGGCATTATCTTACCTTGTGCGATAGATGTAATGTAGGTGGTTTTCTACAATGTGGCCTCAGACGAGCTTAATCAACGTTGTGTTCTCTATGTGCAGTCATCTTAAAGGGGTTTCTTCAGTGCCTTTGAACTGAGCTATAACAGAAATTCAAATTAATAAACTCCGCATGCCACCTTCTGAGATTCTCTAATGCCACAGTTCCATGTGCGGCACTGGCATTTAAAGTTGCTTTTCTTGGAGGGGACCCTAACTGTCACCATGACCAGTGAGGGTAATAAGCAATTACACGTCTCTGATTTTTCGCCCTAGTTTCCTAGGATGGGAGGGAGCTAGAGCCGTAAGGTAGAGACACATCACCCATGCTTCATCGGGGACATGAACCGGGGCCAGCTCAGGTGACTAGTCAGAAACCTACGCCTCTGACCACTCGGCACCGGGGCGGCGCTTTTTAAGGTACTGATCGTTAACAAAAAAAAAGTGGTCAACGAAATAACTGAAAGGGATACGAAGAGTCATGTGAAGTTTTGAACTTCGGCATCAGTTTTAACCGTACCATATGATATTAAAAGTTGCTTATGTGATGGAAATTTATAAACATTTTTTCTCCAGGGACGGAGTTTTTATTTATATTTCTTGGTAATTATTTTTAACTCGATGAACTAAGTGCATAAATACTTTACAAGCGTTCCATGTGGGGCAAGGGTGTTGTTCCCTTCATGGTGTAGGGGAAATATATCCTTTCCATTTACGTGACGTCATGGAAAGGCCACTAATTCGTCTCCTCCAGGTCAAAGGGTGGAAGAGAGGAGGAGAACTGTTAGGTCGGATTGAAATTAGTGGGTTTTAGTGGGGCGGAGAAGCGCCAATCAAGCGGTGTTACACGAAGACGCTTGCTGACACTTCCCCAACGTAACAGATGGTCCAATTACGAGGATCAGAACAGCATTTTTTTTTCGGAGGTCAGGACTTCGTTGTAATTAGAAGTGAGTCAACTGGAAATGGAAAGGCTCCTGACAGACATTGTTTCCCTAATCTCTGCTTTAGGCTCCATTAGCGAACTTTTAAAAACCTCCCGCTGTTTTTCCCATGTAATTTTTGTGTGCGCGTGAAAGAGTGTGTACTAACAGCTTTCGCGATTATAACGTAACTGTATTGAGCCGGAGCAACGCAATGGTAATATAATGCTCACTCCACAGTAGGAATGGAGTACAATCGTAATCCCTTTCTGATGGGTACATAAGCATTCACGTTGCGATTGAAACTGCTCTGTTAAGCTACTGCCACGAATTTCTTTGTTCCCCGAAAGTATCACTGAGAAAAAAACATCAGGAAGCTATTTTGGTTCAGTGATGTGACGGTGATTATCTCAGATAATAGTACCTCCAAATTCAACAAATGGAACAGATGCTTTTGCTACGGACTGTATTTAGACATAATACACAAGATTTTGCTATACTATTCTTACCTTCGAACGAAAAGTTTCACATGAATGTTATGAATAACTGTCCATTTGACATCTTATGTGATACCCAAGCACGGAAAACTGGTTTGTTTCGAAAATGGACGGTGTCAGCACTTTTCCAACATATCCTAAGCAAGCTGTAGATCACATTGTAAAGTTCACACAAAAGAACATTTACCGTGTGTATTACTACCCTTTGCATGTTCTGAGCTCATGTTGTTGGTTATAGTCCCATAAAAAAAAAAAAAAAAACTGATCACAAAGGAAACCCCCCAGACCAGTGGTAGATAAGACACTTCCCGGAGCTACGGCACTTTCCGTGCTTAGCTGGAAAGAAAAACCAGACAAAGAATTGTTTTTAGACTATCATCTATATAAAAGTAGAGAATACAGTGTTTTATATTCAGGCGTATTCGTATCTGCTACTACAGTGGCGCACCGTTAGGCCAAGTCGGTCCGGGTTCAAATCCTGGTGGAACATGAACGCATGAACGGTGTGTTTGTCTTACGGCACTGGCTCTCTCCGTCACCCCTCCCCCCCCAAAAAAAAGAAAGAATACTCGTACCTTAAACGAATGTTATCGTATTACAAGGATGAGACTAAATCCTCGGATTAAGGCGTACAAAGCGGCGGCTCATGAACACACGGGTTCTGGTGTAAAGACACTACGAACTCCTTTGTCAAGAAGGCGGTCCTAAAAAAACACACTGCTAGAAAAAAATCAGCACAAACAAATTAAACAGGCATGTAAGGCAGAGTTACAAAAATGCTTTATGGTTGAAAAGGACATTTCTAGTAAACTTGCCACTGATTCCAACAAAAGTAATCCCCAGAGTCCATTCTCTACTTCTTTATGGGTAACACCTAAGGACGACAAGCGATCAGAGGCGCCGGCTTCTGGCCAATTGCTCGATACAGGCCCGAGCCCTGGATGAGGCATGAGCGGTGCGCCCAACGCATGGCGCTGGCGTCGCCCGGAACCAGTGTCCCAAAATCAGGGATGGGCTGGTGCCTAAGGCATTATACTCGGGGCAAACCTAACCTAACTATAGACTGCACACGCTGGAACAGCTTTTTCACCGAAAACATCTCATGTGTTTTCAGTAATTCCCCGCACACGGAGCTTCCACAAACCCTGAGGGTGAGTATTTGCAACGCGAGGCCGAAAGAAAAGAAACCTTCAGCTGATCCTTCTATCAGTGATATCTTCCCCTCCGAAAGAAAGGAGCAAAGCTTAGTAACCACCAAACCACTTAACTGTCCGCTAATCCTTCCACCCATAGTAAATATTTTCTGAGTATAGCTTCTCTAACACGCATCACGCATGGCCGAATAAAAAATAACCATGACGTCGCCAAAACATGAACATCTGTTCTGCTTTTCTTTTCTTTCTTACAAATGCCACTGAAATTGAGATCTTCATTCTTTAAATGTACGTACTCAAAACATTTAGAACTACGTACTTTGTACGTCCCAGTTTAAGCTCGAGTACAAGCTTTTTAAGAATCATTATGCACTGGAAGTATACACTAAGTACCTTCGACTCCATAGTCAAGTCAGCCTTGCCGCGAGTATAGATGATGACGCGGTGATCGTTAAACCCCGAGAAGAACAAAAATCCTAGGCAAAAGATATCCGCTACTCCCACCCCATAATCTTAGCAAAAGCAGCGTGTAAATCACATGTATTCAATGTGACAGATTCGTATTACTCACACTGAATACTTGGAATCTTAAACACTGGCACAATAACACGCACGCACTCAGCAATTTCGCGCATGGCTTACACTCACAGGGAAAGTTTAGACGCAACTACCAATGTCCCATGGGATTTTTGTTTTGCCTATAAGAAAACAAGTTACATTAGATTGAATCTAGAGGCTCAGTTACGACATAGGGTAGACAGGCCAAAGAAGTAGGAGTGCCAGATTGAAAGAACGAGTCGACAATATTTGGGAATTTCAGAGTATACCGTCACAACAAGCACTTCTAGGGAGAAAGAACACAAGCTACGGGGAAGAAACAGATGACACTATTTCTAACGGGGCGTTCAACACCAAGGGGCGGACGGCTTGACGTGCTGATCCGACGCACGGCGATATTCAGTGATTCTGAGCAACTCAAATTGCTCGGCGTCCATCCCGCGACCATCTAATCGGAAGGTGGTTGCTCTAGTCACTAAGCCACTCGCAGCCCTAATGGCACAGCAGTATTTAAAGAAAAATTTAATACTCTTAGAATCTGACTCCCACGTAACATTTTATTTAAAATGACCCAAATTTAGCAACTTTGATAAAAACTAATAACAATACATAGTAATCAACATTTGATAAAATACGAAATGGTAAAACCTAATTAAATTTTGAGTTGCTTTTGATAATTCTGAGTGTCCTCTTTGCAGGTTTCACCTGATCCACACACCGCTGTATATGCAAATCACTTTTTTTCTTAGAACTACATAACTGATCCAAACTGCCATCTCTCTCAGGCTGTTGACTTTTTGCCAATAATGATTAGAGAGTCAAATAGATCGACACGAGTGTCTTTTTTTTTTTTTTAGGCAATGCTGTTTAAAATACCAAGAACTTCATTTTCCAGTGCGTAAGAAAACAAAGAAAAACGTCAAATTCCAACGGATATACCCCATTTCGAAGACCATGTGTGATGAGAAACACGGTTTTCATGTTGCAATAGCTTCACTGATTCAGATTAACAATCAGAATACTAGGATAGTATAATGTTATTTCAGGTTGCATTGCATAAAAACAGTACACCGGAAATTTGGCCATAACAGCAATGAATTCACAACCGATCGAGTATGCGTCCTAAATGTGCTTTTTATTTTAATTCAGAAACAAAATTTCCATGGCAGACGTAGATCTGGAACTTCGCATTTTTCTTTTCTTTTTAGCTAACTATACATAACGTTGACCAAGAACGCGACAATATTTCATACAAAGCAGCATACAACAAATGTACCTACTCTAGGACATCAAGTGTAGCATTCTCAATATTTTGATAAGTGATTATACCCTGAGTAAGTTGTGCATTAGGAACACCCCCGTTTTACTTATTCGGAGCGATAACCAAGTACCACGTGTTATGAAGTGTGCACACCTATCCTCCGCACGTAATCAGTAGCGTTTGCCAGTAATGGGGAAAAGTGGCGACTTAAGCCAATTTGACCGCAGCAGATAGTTGGGGACCAGAGGGCAGGTGCCAGCATTTCGGAAACAGCCGCACTTCTTGGCTGCTCTCGTACTACTGTACCAAGGGTGTACCAGGACTGGATTAACCATGCACAAACATCCAGCAGAAGGGTTCACATTGTTCAGCCGCGCGCGTTTGATCCTAGAGGTATGCGTCGGGTGTCACGACCGGTATCGCAGCAACGACGTGCAACGGTCATTCAGCTCATTCACCAGTACAACAGCGGTGCAGTTCAACCTATTTCCACATGCACTATGCGATGTACCTTGCCTCGCCTGAGGTTCCACAGCCGGAGACCAACGAGGGTACCCGTGGCGTCGCCTAGTCATCGCAAACAACGCCTCGCATGGGGCAAGGAACGTCGGCAATGGACCCTCGACAGATGAAAGAAAGAAGTCTGGAGTAATGAGTCCCGTTTCCTGCTGCACCATGCTGACGGACGGGTTCGTATATGACATTAACAGCATGAAGCTCTATTCCTTCGTTGCACAGTTGGGGTTCAATAGGTCGATGGAGGTGGTATTCCGGTCTGCGAAGCTTTTTCCTGGCAAGCCCTAGGTCAGTTGGTTATCTCCCACAAACACTGAATGGATGCCCATCTCCATTTATATCTTCAGGAGGTTTAGTCGGACCACAGTGCCATCTTCCAACTGGACAACGCACCGTGTCACTGGGCTCGTATAACTACTGAGTCGTTGCAGGAACACGACAACGAATTCGCTACATTCCCTTGACCCCCAAACTCCCCTGACTGTAACCCAATTGAACGTTTGTGGGATATGCTAGAACGGGGTGTGAGAACTTCTGATTCGCCTGCAAAGAATGAATGTGAACTAACGAAGCTGCTGCAGCGGACATGGGTCAAGTTACGCATGGAGGATGTTCGACACCTTGTAGAATCTGTCCCTACGTGTCTGTGAACCGTGATTGCATAGGAAGGTGGACCAATGCGTTATTAGGTAGGTGTTCCTAATGCAAAGCTAACTCAGTGTACATATACAGTTGATGATTTTAGCCTTTCTAAGTATAAAATCTATATTATCTGAAAAAACGAAAAAATAACATCGAAATACAAGAAGGGAGGGCAACGATACGACGGAGAAGGCACAGATTATTTATACTAAATCTGTAAATGAATTTTAAAAGAATGGATGACTACTACTAAATAAAACAGGGAATGCCTTTTATATATGTACTGGTTTATTTTTAACTCCTTCAAAAGAATAGCTTTAATCGATAAGGGGAGCAATGTGTCTTCCTCCTACCATTACGGGCTTCTTGGATTAATTAGACCCATCATCCAATCTGAATCATCTGTTCACGCTCATGACACGGAATACCAGGCGTATCACCAAATCATTAAGCAGAAACGATGCTTCGTCACAGACAGCGTGGTGAAAACGGCTTTTTCAGAAACAGCAGAGATAAATCAACTTCTGGGTTTCAGTAATTTATGGCCATTTACAAAAGCCTTTTCACATTAAAACTACATAAAAATTTTTTGCTGCAACTCTGGTTTATGAGGAAGCAAAAACACTTACAGGAAAGCATGAAAAAACGATTTAAATGCTTGAAAAAAATACACATCCAGTTAAATACTTGAGACATGTTCAAAGCAACTAATTTAAACATTCTAAGAATAACTGAATGTTAACAATGTTGTCACAAATGCCCCGATTTGATAGGAAGGTTAATTTCCTTGATGGAATCGAAGTACGTGTTTTTTGTGTGTGAGTGGTTGAATTAAAGTACCTCGAATCACGGACCGCAACAGTCCCATGAAATGTAATCAGTGGCGCGGTGTGCAAATCAACTGACAATATAGTTGTTTAGATGAGACTCCTTTAAAATAATTCGAATGGCATTTCGTTTCTTCGGAAATCTTTCCTAGAGCAAAAATTCGCTGGCAGATTATCGCCGTCTACAACGTACATTTTCAGTAGATAGTTTGGTCAGCCACCGGTACTATAAGTTGGAGGGTGTTTTTACAATCTACACAGTTGGAGCAGTCACCAATTTCGAACACGGAAACGAACGAATAGCTGGTGGTTGGGATTGTACAAAATGATCGAAAGTTGAAGTTGGAACTGACCATCTGGCTTTTTAACTAGACGTTGAGGTCATCCCAGAAAGAAAAATATTCGGATACACAATTCTTTCAAGATGGCATCTCAGCAGGGAGTGTTGCACCTGTAGAATCAATCTCCCAACGTACAGCAGGATAACGAAAAGCAGAGCTTCTTATACGGACTACAATACTGTATTATTAACTGTTGTGATGTTTAGAGGGCGAATAATAATTAATGACTAAAATATGCAACTTTCCGACCTGTCACCATATGACGAAGCTGCTAAGTGGAAGAGCTTAACTGGGGCCTCGTAACCCAGTTCACAAAAGCAGGCCTCTGTCTTTCCCACATACATTCATATTACACACTCATCGCTGTCATTCTTCTGTTCTAAATCTTGAGCTGGTGCACATACCATACATCCCAAAACATTTTTACCGGACACACTGCCATCCCTAATCTACACAGTTTACTTTTTATAAAAAAAATACCAGAAATACTTTATAATACTTCATTCATAAAGTCACATGAAAACACGACTTTTCTGCTAAATTGCAAGTAATATACACCATATGATCAATGATCAAAATATTTGGACACCCCTTCTGAGTAGTGGATTTGCCCATATACGTCACATCCATGGACAATACAGGTATAAAAAGATGCACGTGGCCTGGCTCTAACAGACTCAAGCAAAAGCAGTTCTAAATAATAATAATAATAATAATAATAAATGCGAACAAAGTATCATCTTTCCAACAAATTGTAAATAAAATTGATTCAGTTAAAAGCACTCCTGACAATTAATGATCACGCAAATTTATTACTTAAAACATGAAATTAAAAAACATACAAAAAGTCATTTAAATCAGAGTATGAAACTTAGCTTTTCAACTACTTAGCATTTAGCCACAGGCAATACATACACTCTAACTCTAATTTTTCATTACTTTTACTTTAAAGTTTTCCTATCTGAACAACTGTTCATTCCTAATTTTAAGACTGTTGGAACTACGGCGTCACGTCTTTCCCGTCTGTCAAGACCCGTTCGGTTGAATTGCATACGGGCGACTAAATCTTTTGAGGGGCTAGTAATCGAAGACGGCTTTCAAAGTTACTGAAGCTTCGCTTCAGGATTGTGAATCTTCGATTCATGATCTGTAAAAACATCATAGATGTGAACGAACAGTAGAATGAGCTGTACGGCACAGCTCAGTGACTTTTCAACGTGGCATGGCCATTGGATGCCATCATAGCAATACGTCACTTCGGGAAATTTCTACCCTGCTAAAGCTTCCCGGATCAACTGTGAAGTAGAAACCTCTAAAAGCAACAACTGCGCAACCGTTAGTTGGTAGGCCAATCGGCTGATGCGGCAAAATCGCCTGTCCTCGGTTGCAACACTCGCCACCGAGTTCCAAAATGCCTCTGGGAGCAACGCCAGAACCATAACGGTTTATCAAGAGCTGAATGGAATGAGATCTCCATGGTCGAGCAGCCGTACACAAGCCTAATATCAACAAGGTCAATGCCAAGCGTTGGTTGGAGTGGTGTAAAACTCGCCGTCAGTGGACTCTGGACTAATGGAAAATCGTTATTTAGATCAATCACGCTTCACCATCTGGCAGTCCGACGGGTGTGTCTGGGAGTGGAGAATGCCAGGTGAACGCTAACTGCCCGATGGAGTTGTGCCAATTGTGAAGTTTGGTGGAGGAGGCATCCGTGCCTCCTCCACCAAACTTCACAATTGGCACTGTGGGGCTGATTTTCATAGTCTGGGATGGGCCTTCTATTTCCATTGCCCGGGAATCTAAACTCTGCGGCTTATAATGACATTCTCGACAATTCAATGCGTCCAACTTTATGGAAACAGTTCAGGGAAGACACTTTACTTTACCAGAGGGACAATGCCCTATATACAAAGCGAATTCTGGATAAGAATGATTTGATGATCCCATGGAATGCTTTTGGGATGAATTGGAACGACAAATGCGAGTCAAACCGAATTTGACTCGACCTGCTGGATGGATGGAAGGCAATTCACGCAGCAACAAACTCATAATCTAGTGCAATGCCTTCCCAGTAAAATGGGGACTTTGACAGTAGCAAAGGGTGGGCTAATTCGATATTAATTTCTTTCTTATTACAGGGAGTTCGTGGACATGCAAGGATCCGGGTACTTTTGATCAGATAGTGTATCATAAATACTGATGGATCATTTGTGGAAATTTCAAAGTTACAACTTCCATCCTCCATGTGCAGATCGGCGATACTAGATTCCTCGGTTTTTATGCGAATGGAATAATCTCGGAAGTAATCACTACTCGCTAATGGAATTGCCTTAACGACAACAGTTGAATTCTAGACATAAGAACATCGTAAACGAGCTACTTGTAAGGTCCACAGAATATACTTTTACCTCAACTACATGTCAAGCTTTGACTGATGAAACCTTCTGTAAAGGTCATGAATTGGAAAGGGGAATGTTCTCGGCATCAGCAACAGAAGATTCCACGAATCAGTGGCAGAATAACTCGAAGACGAGATCTGAGTTGCCCCTCAAATAAGGCACGTTTTGAAGGACAAGGATTTCGACGAAAACCTCGAAGGAACTGAAAAGACAGCTTGGGAAGCATTTAAATTGCTTTCTACAACTTCCTGCGCAACAACAAGACAACCAAGCACAAGGAGTTAGTTGATAAAATGCTTGAAGCCTACAGAAAAATGGCGTGCATCACGTCTTTGAAAATTCACTTCATTCAGTCGTGTTTGGATTCCCTTTCCAGCAAATCTTGGAAATGTCAGTGACAAGCATGATGAAAAAGGTTCCACCACGATATCTCAAACATGAAAAGTCATACCACGGAAAATGTAGTTACACGGTGTGGGCTGGGTGACTACTGCAGGCAGTTTGAAAGAGTCTCCCGATATATACAAGAGGAAATTCAAGCATAAAAAATATTTATTTAAATGAAAGTATGAGATTGCGCCACTATTTTTCTTCGTTCTGCTATGCTTAATAAAAAGAAAACTATTTGCTGAACTTCAATCCACTTTCATACGTTAAGTAAAAATAACAAAAAACATATTCTGTTCATTTTCCTATTCTTGATATGTAATGATACAGCCAATAGCAATTAAAGTTTTTTTCAACCCGAAAGAACTTCGAAGTTCTATCTCGGCCAGCTGATGTGATAAGTTATTCTCATTGGTGAACTTAGACTTATTAAATCAAAATACGGGAAGAACAAGTTTCATTTAGAAAGAAGGAAAAAAAGTATAATTTTTCTAAGTAATGTAAATAAAAAGAATAAAACTCGTTCTTAAATTTTGAATCGAATTTATTTTCAGCTATTTATTCACTTCAATAACACTGAATAATTTTACGAGTTTGCTTAGGACATTGATTTATTTTGAGGAACAAAGTTATTCGAAATTATATGTATCCGATATTTTATAGAAATGAAAGGATCGTTTTGAATGATCCTTATATTTCAAGATTTTTTACAGAGAATTTTTTACTTACATTTCCACGCACTTCCCAACACACATACATACCACCCCCACCCCCAAAAAAGAGAAGCTCGATCAGTTTAAAAAAAAGTATTGAAGATACTTTTGTTGTTGACGATGGATACTTAAAAACTCGTTGTTTTAGACTGCAAAAATAATTACAATGTGATTTTCCAAAAAGCCTACGCACATCTGAAGCTGCCACAGCGACAGCTAATTTTCAAAGAAAATGTGTTGCATTTCGCACAAAAGTTACCACTTTGCCCCTCTTTCACTTCAGTGCAAGTTTCAGTTACCGTCATCATTTAAGGACGCATTTGATGGAGTGAGTTTAGTTTATAAATGCAATCAAGATCAACGGTGAACAGCAGTTCTAAGTGAAGCCCACAGTGATCGTAACGTAGATGCATCTTACAAACGAAAAATGTGAAAACGTATTCTTTGATGTTTCACCAAATACAGTTGAACACGTTCATGTAGACCATAGCAAAAAATTAAGAGATCATGGCTAAAGTAAGGAACACGCCAGGCTTTCTCAGACGTCAAGAGAGACCCATGTCATTTCTATTTTTTGAATCCTCTGGTATATTGAAAAACGGATGATACGAAGGGCGTCCAATAAGTTCTAAGCCTAACAAACAAAGGCAAAAAAAAATAATAATTCAAAATCGCACCTTTATTTTCCCGCATAGTCTCCCCCTGACTTGGATGCACTTGTTGAACCGATCACAGCATTGGCGAATCCCGGCTGCGAAAACCGTTTTATCTTTCTCCTCAAACAAACTCTTCGTTGCTTTTTTCAGTTAAAAATCATCAGCAAAACGTCTACCCCGCAGATCTTTTTCAGATTTCTGAAGAGGAAGTCACTAGGGGGCAAGGCCAGCTAAGTACGTTGAGTGGGTAAACAGTCAGAATCCAAATCATTCTGTTACAGCTTGCATGGAAACATGGAAACACCGGCGGTGTGGATTGTGAAGCATTGTCCTAGAAAAGCAGAACACCCCGCCGCAATTTTCGTCGACGTTTACTCCTGTAGGCTTCAAACAATTGTAACAATAGCGCGGCATGATAGGCAGCATGCATAGTCCTTTTATGAGCTAAGTAATAAATTAACAGCAACTCTTCTAAGTCCCAAAAAATGGTGGCCATCATCTTCCCTGCATATGGTTGTGTAATGAAATTTTTGGTGGTGGTAATCCATGATATTTCTACTGCATGTTGTTTTGTTTATTATTAGGGTCCCAATGGTGAAGATACGTTTCATCACCAGTCACAATGCAGGAATAGAAGTAATCTGGATCACGGTTAATGCGGTCAAGTTGAACCCAACTTGCTTCAACACGATCATTTTTAATTTTAGGTGTCAACATTCGAAGAACCCATCTGACACTGACCTTTGATATCCTTAACCTCTCATGCAAAATGGTCCAAATACTACCGGTATTTAACTTCAGTTCCACAGCGATCTGCGCCACACGGGGTTTCGTCAGTTTGACATCACCAGGTCCTCCACTTTCTGGCACATTTCATCTGTGGTCACCTAAACGGTGAGTCACACGCGAGGGTAGTCTTTCAACGAGTCTCTTCGCCGTTAAAAGAGAGCAGCCCATCTTTTAACTGTGGCATATATGAAGGAGCACCATCGACGTACACACGAACCATCCGTTCACGAATACTGCGTGGGGCTTCACCTTCCTTCAACAAAAATTCAGTGACTGCTTGGTTCCGCAATTTCATCAGTTATTCATTCATTGCCATCTTATAGACTTCAGTGCGCTGTGGCGCCGTGTCAAATGTTGGCACAGCGACGTGGCGTGGCTGTTCCATAACTGAAGGATGATGCAATACTTGCGTCAGCCGCCAACCACTACTTTCAAGGTCAGGCTTAGAACTTATTGAACGTTCCTCGTAACATCGGAAGCTTAAATTTGAGGCCATAAATGAATGTGAGGCCCAGAACAAATGGTCCTCCTGGACCATTTTCTTCGTGAAAAGTCCTGGCTAAAAAATCATATCCACATTTGGCACCAAAAATGCACATACGAGTCAAGCAGAATCAATTTCCGTAAATGAAAAAAAGAAATACCTACTGAGGACAGAAATATTGATACTATTACTACGAATACTTACATACAGTGTATGTTAAACAACAAGCTAAAATACATCCTTCTACTTGCCATTACCTTCTACTTCGTTTTTTGCAATAACATGCTGTAACAGTTCAATCTTCTATGCACCCGACCTATTCCACATAACGACTTTTACATAACCTTAGTCACTAGAGTTACGTTCCATTTTGACTTCATTTCTTTTTATATCAAGCGATCTAATCATAGTTTACTAAAACTATGCCCTACTAGTACAAAATACGGAAGTAAAAAGCACATGATTTTTTTCATATAGTCCTGTTAAATGTGGAAAATATGTCATAAAGGCACAATATATTTTACATAGTTATGTCAACATTTTAAAACACAAGATATGATGCTTTATATACTCCTGTAAAAATATTAAGATCATTTAAGCAAAAGGAATACACCAAACAAATGCCAGCACATGCATAAACATAGAACACACATACATTACATTATTGACTAAATGGCTTTAAAAAGATCAGTACTTACATGATCTTAGAGTTCAGTTGACGAATAAGAGTAATATTTGATTTGCATGATGCATTGTGTGGAATGCGCTTATAATAAGACACGGAATTTTTACTCGCCTCATTTCCAATGTACTATTCTCGGGTTGAGCTGATACTACAGATAAATGCAGAGGGCTCTTCCACTGCAGCACACAATATATTCGTAGAAAACAGTTCCTAGAGAATATTTTTTTCGTTTCATAAATACTTCCTTCCGCGCACCCGCTATCGACATTTTCATTAGTTAGTGGTTTGTTTGGCATGTTACCGCGTGCAAATTCTTCGATATTTGGGCACATTGTTTTGGGGCCAAAAATGACCCGATTTGGATTTTTTTATAATTTATATCAATTCATGATCTGTTTTCCCTAGGTATCATCCAGTATCTGCACCCCCCCCGGTAAAACTCTATTATTTTAACTTTACCTGTTACTCTTAGACTCCCTCATATTTTTGCATATTTATTTACTTACAGAAGCGATGTACTATAAAGTCTATCTGGTTGTGCTATTACCGTGTAATTAGACTAAGGAATCTACATATGAAAAAATTGTAAGTTGCCTTTAACTTGTCTATCTTTTCTTTGTAGTTCCACGAATCAGTACTGCTTGACTTATACAAGCTTGTTTAAAGTGAATCTGTTTCAGACGGTGTGAAATCAGAAATGAACGTGCTTCAAAGACACTAAGTTTTACATTTGCTTCACAGTGACATGTAAGTTCTTACCAGTGGCGCACCCACAGGGAGGGCCGATGGGGTCCCGGGCTCCCCATTTGGGATTGACAGAGCGGGAAATTATTACGTCGAAGTGTGAAACAAAAAAATCACGATACGCGATCTACATATACTTCTTAATCACATACCGTATCAATATAACATACAATTATTATAAGGGAGTAGTTCTGTTAAATGAATTTAGAAATATCTAACCAGAAAAAGAATTTCATCTACTGCTTCTTCTAATCATTTAACTTTCTTGTTCTGTAACATTAACTAGGAACTGGATAAGAATAAATGTACAAAAGTCAACCTCCTCCTTAATTGTTATGACACCTGACTACTTTCCCCGGTAAATTTAGGAGGGGGGTCACCCCACTCAATATTCCCTCTAAGCGACCATGGGCAATGCGCGCCTAACCCAATGAGCTGGGCAGGCATCAAAACCACTTAGGGAAAAAAGTATTTTTTTTTTTTTGATTGGAGGTTTAACGACCACCGTGAGCAACTCAATGGGCTATAAGCAGTCGCCCGTCCCTAATTTAGGGTCACTGGTTTCAGGAAAGGGAGAGAACCACTGCCGTAAGACAATCACAACATCCATGCCTCACCGGGATTCGAACCCGGACCCCGTTCGGACGAATGATCAGAGGTCATCGCTTAGACCACTGCGCCACCGGGGCGACAAAGTTTATTTTCTCAGCTTCTCTTACTTATGTAGTAGAAATTGGATTGAAAACCTTATTTTTTTTATTCCCCCATATTTATCACCGTTCTTTCCGCAATTGATTTTAAATAAAAAATTATTAAATTTCTTTTTAATTTCGACAGGGATTCGAAATAAATTTTCTGCACTGGATGCCTCTTTAAATAGTCCATTTCCCCCAAATCCCAGGTTTTTCGAACAGAAAAATCGCATGCAGACTTGGCTTCAGAACAGATCTTCCATACTACGCCGGTGCTTTTAGTATAACTAAAAACTCTGTCTAACTCTACACGTTTTGGCGTTTTCGAATCAACAGTTTCAGTCTCTATAAGTTGTTTCAACCATGAAAAATTAAAAGCAACAGCAGACTTTTTTAGTGGTCCTAAACAACTGTGATTCTTTCGTTTAGACGTTATTAAATTAAAAAAAAATACGGCACAAAAACGAACTTGAACATATACACAGGGAGTCTTTGATGTTGGAAGAAATCTGCCTTATTATCTGACAGTTTTGAGCAAAACCCTTTTTCCAGCGTCTTACAATTTAACTGACCGGAATGCCTTTCCCCGCCAACAAGCATGGGTGCATTAATTAGTACAATGAACTTGGTTACGGTTTGCTATGATTGGCTGGCACTGGTGTGTTGTATTGAGAAAAGACTCAATATCTGCCTCTTTCTCGGCGTGGGAAAATCATCCTCATTCTTGGGTTCACTATCTGCTCGCACGAGGGTACTTTGCAAGAAGCCTTTGAGACTGAAGACGACAATGAGACGAACTAAGAAGGAGGCGAAAGGCATTTAAGAAACGTGTTGGTTTGACTTTTGAGAGCCCGAATTTTATTTATTTATTTATTTATTATTATTTTTGCAGGTAATCGATATTCGATTTATGAAAATTAATTAGGAATTTTAATTTAAAATGCTTACTTGCACGGAAGGTATTTCAGCTGCAGGGAGGAAATTAAGCCGCTGCGCGGCCGCGCGCTGCTTAGAGGGAACATTGCCGCCCACCTTGGGGAAATTCTATGCGATGGAAATTTCTGGGTGCGCCACTGGTTTTTACGAGATTTATCATAAAACACAACGCACACATATTCCAACCATATGACTAGGGTCGCCATTGCCACTCTTTGACAACCTAAATTAATAGGAAATTTATGCCCCAATTTTCCACTCGGAACTTGTCGGGTAATAGGTATACCAAATATTCCA
This sequence comes from Macrothele yani, assembly GCA_039090855.1. Classification (NCBI taxonomy): domain Eukaryota; kingdom Metazoa; phylum Arthropoda; class Arachnida; order Araneae; family Macrothelidae; genus Macrothele; species Macrothele yani. Next base: position 95,371,749 of record CM076992.1, on the reverse strand, counting down.
CTGAGAAGAATGGAAAGGAAGCTAATAAAACGTCTTTTACGGGGAGGGAAGGAAGCTCGTCTTCTTTATTCCGAATGTGATATGGTCTTTCCATTACAAATCCGACATTAAGCAAGTGTTTTTTTGATAACTCGAAACTATATTTACCTCTCCCAGCGAGCAGCACAGTGGCGGCAGCAGTATGTAGTGACATTTAATAATACTATCGATATAAAACCTACGAATATTACTCATTCAAACACAGCGCCGAAACAGCGTTCCAATGCCCGTATGCCGCATAAAATTAGAAACAGTATGCCGATTATGACCACAATGATTCACAGAACTGCAAGTAAAGTCGTGTAACCTGAGTGGAATAAGTACAGTTAAATGACAGTTATTTCACGAAAGACATGCCTGTAGGTGTCTGCGATGTAAAAACTGACCGGTGTATGAATGCAGATTTTCTTGGTGTATGTTCATTGGACGACAAGACAAAACCAGCAATGGATAGGGGCAAGTGTGGTCGAACGATATTACGCAACGGGAAAGACTGAGATACACGTTTCCACTGTAGGCCATAACAGGAAGGCGGTATCACAGACTACAGCCAACACCCTGAAAAACGGACGTGAGGAACCAGTATCCACCACCACCAGCACAGTACTCTGGGTGCTCAAATCAGCGGGATTAGGCAGTTTGCATGCCTGTTCGTGTGCCTCTCGTTTGTGAGTGAAACAGAAAACGCTCTGTCTAGTGGTCTCGTGAAAGGGAATAAGATTCAGTAGAGTACTGAAAATGTTTAACATGGGCAAATGAATCACTTTTTATGTACCGTTGACCAATGAGGGGATACGAGGGAATGGAGGTAACCTCACGAAGCAATCGGCTGACCGAATTCTGCCCTCTGTGTTGGCTGCTGGTGATAACATACTTGTTTAAGGAACGTTTGCCTTCTACGGCAAGACTCCACTCATCATTGAGTAGTCCTCTTAGCTCGAAAATGTATGTGGGCACTGAAGTAGATCAAGGATGATGATAATGCAACAGCTTACTGGGTACGGACTGTAAGTGTGGCTCGTAGAGCATTCCAACGATATACAGAATTCCCCCCACAGAATATGAATCCTATTAAAAATATGTGGGATCGTCTGGAGCATAATTTCCGTGCTAGACCCCAACAACTGATGAACCTGGAGGATATAAAAGCGCTTTGCTTAAAGGAATTCAACAAGATAGTACGAGGTACTTGTATACATATGGTCAAATTCATGCTACGTAGGAATGCACCTACAAGTGAAGCGAATGGTGAACCTACGCACCATAGGTAAATTCTCTAATGCCCTGGTAGGATAGTGTAAAACAAAGGTGGGAAACCTTTTCGTGTTGGAACGCAGCATTAAGTTAGCTGTAATCTAATAAGGCCGCATTCAAGAAACTTCAATCAGACATACTTCAAAATGTACATTATTTTGTAAAAATCTAACTACTATGTACTAACTTCGAAAATGAAAAAAAAAAAAAATTAATTTTAAAGTTCACTAACCTTTTAATGACTTTGTTGTGACTGCTTTTTATTGGAAAGCATTTGAATATGGTTACAACATGGAGGTCAGAGCTTTTAGCTGTTCCTCTAGATGGGTATCCGTCATTTGTGACCTTAAGGGCGTCTTAATTTGGGTTAGGCAGGAGAATGTAGATTCAAAGCCATAAGTGGTTGAAAAGCAAGAAAGCATTTTTCGTGTATGTTGCCGAAGGCGTGGGTATTCTATTGCATTTTTCCATATTTCAATTGGATCTTTCTTAGCGTCAAATAAGGACTTTAAAATGTCATCTTCTGAGAGCTCAATCAATTCCATCTGTAGTTCTTTATGTGACAGTTACGTGAGGTTGAAATGCTAATTGGAGTGTGATGTCATGATTCTCAAAGTCAGAGAGCCTTTTATTGTATTCTCCAATCAATAAGTCTATAACAGCTGCGTATTCTTCAAATGATTCGTATGAATCCTGCTGATCATCAATGACCTTTGCTAACTGAGGAAAATGTTCGTTCGAAATTTTCTTTTGAAGAAGTAATGTTTTAATTGTGGCCGCCAGACGGGAACCATTATTTCGTTGAATCATCATCTTTTACTCTTTGGTATTTTAAATACGGTCATTTTAAGACTAAAATAAAAATAATAAACAACGATCAAAAACATAATAAAAATAAAAGGATTTGTTCGGAAAATTATGGATTCACTGAGAAGGCCACAGGTTCCCCACCCCTTTTGTAGATGATTAAGGCGATAGAGAGGATAATCAGCGAAAGTGCTCGTCAAACTTCACAGTCGAAACTTATTGGCTAAGAAGAGATGCAGCAAAACTTGGCTAACGAAGCTTATTGGCAACATTATAGTGGCTCATCTAGAAAGTGTAACAACGCATAATAACAGAAAATGAAAGACATAATTTAGCGCGACGAGATGCTGAAATTTTAAAACAATAATCGCAAAAGCAAATAGGGGTGTCTGCGGATTAGGAAACAAGCAGCTACACAAAAGGCGGAACCAGTTTGAAATACATATTGTACATATGACTGTTTATTAGCCACGCTGTCACTCTTTGCGAAAGCGTAACGCGACATCTACCGATTCCGTAAATCCCCCCCCCCCTTTTTTTTTTTCTTTTGTGCAGGCATAATATCTCACCGGCGTTTTATTCATCTGGGTATGACTATATTAAAACGAATACTTGGTAACTACTTTTCCTATTGCTCTGTATGACACACACACACACACAAATGGAAAATGCACTTGGCAAATTTTAATGGTGATTCACGAAGCGACAAGCACAGCTGTTAGCCTCGCGGGAAATAAAGTTTTCTCAACAACAAAAAGACATTAATGAACAATTAAAATGGTAATTGCTCCATTTCAGATTCACGGGCATGCACACATAAATGATAATGGCCATGCCAAACTGTACCTCGACTGACAACGACAGAATGAAAGGGGGAGGGGGATCTAAAACATGTCTACAAACGAGAAAAATTTAGTAGGCACGAAAGCTTCCCTCATGGCATTTCGTGGGAAGGGTACAGAGACTGAAGAAAATTCATTTATCGCAAAACATCAAAACGAAAAAAAAAGAAGGTTCACTTACCTCAATAAATTAAGGTTCATATTCTATCACCCGGTCCTTGATGAAATTCTTCTTTAGGATTACGATCCTAACGCAGTAATTTCAAACCCCTCAATTTTCCTAAAAAAGAAAAAAAATCTGAATTATTCGCGGAGATGCAAACGAACACATCAGTAATCAAATACAAAATTTTGTACCTTCACTTAATACAAAAATCAATAACAAATGAAACAAAAAGTAATTAATTTCCGCGTTATCAATTGTTTCGCCTTAAACTTTGTTAAATAGCAGATTTCAAACGCAGTAATAGCAAAACACTATTACGTAGCACTCTGTGACTTGTCTCCTAAAAACCAAGAGGGATGACACCGAATTTTAGGCTGTTATGAAATACTAACATACACTATATGGAAAAGTCTCCGGACACCACTTCTCTTTATAAAATACTGCATTTGTAGCAAAATCAATAAGGAGTTAGCCCACCTTTGGCACCAATTTCATTGTGCACTCTCTTTGGCACACTTTCAATGAGATTCTGGTAAATAGTCGCAGGAATATTGTACTATTCCTCCCGCAATGCAGTGGTTGTCGCCCCGGTGGCGCAGTGGTCTAAGCGATGGCCTCTGATCATTCGTCCGAAAGGGGTCCGGGTTCGAATCCCGGTGAGGCAAGGATGTTGTGTTTGTCTTACGGCACTGGCTCTCTCCCTTCCCTGGAACCAGTGACCCTAAATTAGGGACGGGCGACTGCTTATAGCCCATTGAGTTGCTCACGGTGGTCGTTAAACCTAAAAAAAAAAAAAAAGCAGTGGTTAGTTCAGATACACAAGTTGGACGTGTCGTTCGAGCCCGAATCCGACTTTCAAGTTCATCCCAAAGGGCCTCTATACGATTAAGGTCGAATATTTGAGCTAGTATCTCCAAATTCTGTACACCTATATTCTCAAACCATGTCGAAGTGGAGCGTGCTTCATGGCGCGGCTTGTTGTTGTCTTGCTGAAACAAGAATGACCCGTTTCCTAAAACTGGTGAAGTGTAGGCAGCGCGGCGTTGTCTAGAACATCCCAGTACTTTGTGGCGTTCATTTCCATCCACAACTACCAACGGTCCGAATCCATACCATGAAAAACATGCCCGGACATGACACTGCCACCACCAAATTTAAGTTTGGATGACACATTCTGGCAGATACCGCTCACTTGACATACGCCATATCCAGCAAAGACCATCGAATTAAAAAATAGTGTAGCGTGATTCGTCACTCCACAACACTCGTTTCCAGTGGCCTAGGGTCCATAAACGATATGCTTTGCATCAAGCAAATAGCTTACTCGCATTCTTATAAGTTATTAACGGCTTGCATGCAGCAGCTCGGCCATGCAAATTTAACTTGTGCAGTTCCTTACGAACAGTCTTAGTATACACACTCACCCCTGTTGAATTTTGAATTTTTTTGGCAAAGATTTGCGCAGAGGAATCACTGTACCCACGGATGACGCGTTTCAGAGTTTTCTTGTCCCTTTCCGTCAATTTAGTTGATCTTCATGAACCTTTACGTTTCTTGGCAGTCGTAAATTCATTCACGTTTCAATTTACTAATTACGTCTTGAACAGTTGATAGTGGGTGTTGCAATTGTTCTGCAATCGTACGCACGGACAGGTTTCTGATATGACACCCTATTATAACACCTCGTTGGAAGTCAGTAAGGCCGCCCCGGTGGCGCAGTGGTCTAAGCGATGGCCTCTGATCATTCGTCCGAACGGGGTGCGGGTTCGAATCCCGGTGAGGCATGGATGTTGTGTTTGTTATACGGCACTGGCTCTCTCCCTTCCCTGGAACCAGTGACTCTAAATTAGGGACGGGCGACTGCTTATAGCCCATTGAGTTGCTCACGGTGGTCGTTAAACCTCCAACCAAAAAAAAAAAAAAAGAAGTCAGTAAGATCAACACGCGTGGCCATGTCGCGCGAGCAGTCGATATACGACGTCTGTGGAGTTTACCCGCAGTTCCAAAGGAAATTTGGCACACATTATTTATTAGAATGTTCTATTTTTGTCGCGGCAGGGGGTGTCCGGAAACTTTCCACATAGGGTTTTTAATAGGGAGAAAGTGGGCGTTATTAGAAATAAAAACAAATACATAGATGTTTGTCATAGTGACTGATATTGATGCAAGAGAAATGTTCTCATTCAACATTTTAGAAACAGATCTATGGTTTCCAATACAAATAAGCATTTACACAACCTTGCGGCGGAATGGGAAATCGGCCAGACAAAATGATGACATATGCACGATAATTTTTTTTTACAAAAGACGTGCTAATAACACAGCTTCAGTGCTGCTAACAGACAAGAAAACCAACAGCCCCCCCCCCTCTTCCGGCATTTTGCAGGGAGTGGGGAGATAAATTTTTCAGACATGCTTGTAAGTTACATCAGTAGAAAAATCCTCAACTACAAAACATCGTGCAGGGACAAGGCAAGAATGGATAAAATTCCAGGACATGTAACAGAATTTTAGGATTTTTCCAGGACAAAATGGAATTCCAGGATTTCTAGGACGCGTATTTACCATGAAATTATATATACAAAAGATCAGCTCCGTCCTCGCAGACGCCAACACTTAGTCATCCGGAAAATCAATTGGTCCCTGCAGTTAAATGGAGAATGCGGTTACTGGTGAAAAACTTTTTCAAAAGTTCCAACAGTAACTAATTTTATATAATTTATGACTACTAAACTTGCGGTGTTAATATACACTGCTGGCCACCCGAAACGCAAAACCAAGAAGGACACGAGATAGCAGAGCCAGATTTACTGGACACATAACAACAGAAAAAAAGATGAAACGATTGAGCTTACAGGCCCGTGCGACTTGCGGAACACGCAGACATCAATAGTTCGTGTGGCTCCCCACGGCTAGCAATAACGGCCGCTACACGCCGCGGCATCGAACGAAAGAGGCTTTAGATATGAGTTTGGGGTATGTCGGTCCAGGCTGCTTCCACACGTTGCCACAGTTCATCAGGCGTAGCCGAGGGTGGTGCTTGCCGGGCCACTCGGTTGCCGATCAGCGACCAGACGTGTTCGATGGGCGCCATATCGGGAGATTAGGCGGGCCACGGCAGCATTGACACCTGGTGGGCCGTGAAGAATTGTTGCAAGATGCGTCCCACGTGCGGGCGCGCATTGTCCTGTTGAAACATGGCCACTGGCAGGTCCTGCAGGTAAGGGAGGACTACAGGCTCCAAAACGTCGGAGATGTAGCGGTGGCTGTTGAGTGTACCGGCGATGTATACCAGAGGGGTGCGGGTGTCATATCCAATTGCGCCCCAAACCATAACGCCAGGCGAAGGATCGGTATGGCGATGCATAATGCAGGCGCCATACAGTCTCTCGCCGCGGTGCCGCCACACGCGGATCCAACCATTGTGGTGTTGCGGGCAGAAGCGGGATTCGTTGGAGAAGACAATGTCGTGCCATTCCGTAGTCCAGGTGCGGCGTTCAACTGCCCACTGCCGCCGCACTCGCCGGTGGTGTAACGTCAATGATAATCGGAGCAATGGGCCCCGTCCGACAAATCCCCGGTCCTGCAGACGACGTCGAACGGTACGTGCTGACACAGGTGGTTGCGCAACACACCCTAATTCCTGCGCTAACGCTCGTGATGTGGCGGTACGAGCGGTCAATGCCCGCCGCACAACATGCTGGTCCTCTCGTTCGGTGGTGAGCCGCGTTTGCGGCAATCGCTCACGTCGGCCCGTGCGTCCCTCCTGCACCCACCGAATCTATACTCGCCTCACTGTGGCTGGATGTCGTCCCACACGGGCGCCGATGTCTCGGTACGATAAACCGCTGTCGCGATAAGCCACTATTCGTCCTCTGTAGAACTCCGAAACGTGCTGGAACGACTGCCGTGTTCAGCAACGAGGCATCAGGACGATTCCCACGCACAGGTCCGGCAGCACAACACACTTCCACTACTTACACCCTGCCTTCTGCGCACCCTTGTTATAGTGCTTCTCGGTGGTGTGCCGGGCGCACATGATTTGCATATGCCCTGGAATGCTAATCGTTTGCATGTCCTCTCGCGGGCGACGCATGCTGCGAATTTCAGGCCAACCGGATGCTTCCTTCTTGGTGTTGCATTTTGGGTGGCCAGCAGTGTAGAATAAAAATACCAACGTTTCTTACAATTGTGAGAAACGTTGGTATTTTTATTCTATAGTAACTACTTTTATTAGTGCTGAACTTTTGCTAAGATGATATGACTTTGACTATCACTAAATCGTTGACGAAGTACATGTTAAATACAAGTAAAGAAAAGAAATAAATTTTAATTCTCTTATTGATTACGAGGGAAGTCAGAAAGTAACTTTCCCTATTGAAGAAGTTTAAAAGTTCTGCATCTATTGAAAATGTTTTTTGCTTACGTGTAACTTGACATGTTCTGTCTGTTTTAGGTGGCTCCAGTTTGACGCTCCAGAGACATTTCAAGTTCCTGAACTACACAAATTCAAAATGGCTATTGTACTGCTTGAATGGACAAAGGAACAAGTCCGAGGAGTCATTCGCTTCTTGTGGGCAAAATGAACGTTCCCTATTTAAATCCAACATGAACTTCAAGCTGTGTACGACCCGAATGTAAGGACAGTGCAGCAGGTGCGAACGTGGTGTTGTGATTTCAGTGGTGGTAGAGTGAGTGTCAATGATGAACCAAAGACCGGACGTCTTTCCACATCACCAGATCATGTCGATGCAGTTGAGGAGTGCTTATGTAAGATCGAGGTGTGACACTGCATCACCTGGAAGAAAAATTCCATTTTCGCATGGCACAGTATGGGACATTGTTCATGACTGGGCTATCGAAAAGTCTGCAGTAGGTGGGTTCCCAGACAACTGACACAGGAACACAAGAATAACTGCATGGGTGCTTCTCTCGTCCATCTGCTTCGCTTCAATCAACACTGTGACTATTTCTTACGGCACATCACCACCGGAGATGAAACATGGATATTCCGCTACATTTCTGAGTCAAAGGCCCAATCCGGGGTCTCCCGTTGCCAAAACATTCAAGATATCCACCAGTAGTGGGAAGATCATTGCGACCGTGTTCTGGGAAAGGCACGGTGTGCTTCTAGTGAATTTCACACCTTCCACGACAAGAATAAAAGCTGCTGCTTATCAAGCTACCCTGAAGACAATTAAGAGAGCTATTCTACGAAAAAGGTCTGAAACGTCATCCCAAGGAGTGCTTTTATTGCATGACAACGTTGGCCCACATACGGCTCGTTTACACAGTGAATCTGTTTCGAAAGCTGGAATTGGAAATTCTGCAACATCCGGCCTACAGCCCTAATCTGGTTCCGTCAGATTTTCACCTCTTTCCACGATTGAAGCAGCACCTTTGTGGGAAACGATTCCGGTCGGATGACGCTGCGAAGCGTGCAGTGAGACATGGCTGTATCAACAACCGCCAAACTTTTAAAGACAAGGTTTCGGTGCATGGATATATATTTTAGAGATGCACATACTTTTTTTCATACTAATAAACACAAAATATATGACGTGAGAAAGCTACCTTCTGACTTCCCCTTGTATTTATAAGAGAATTAAAATTTAAGCACGAAGTTAAATGTTATTCTATGTTAACTGGTAAGATGTTGAGTGTGTGTGATCGCTGGGAAGACCGAGCTCATTGGGGCCCCTGTTAAAGTATTTGCCATGGCTCAAAATGTCTGCTACGGCAGTGAAATTTATCCTCACATTAATGGAAATAACCTTCAAATTAGTGCCGTATGTTTTATATTAAAGCAAATTCCATCGAATTGCTTATTTAAAACATACAGAGATATTGAAGTGAAAATTACTCCATACATAACCAGCCAAGTCTGGGGAGGGGGCGACAGCCGAAAAAAAGTACCTTGACCAATCAGTTGGTTTTTCCGTGATACTTAAGCCGACGCCCTCCTAAGTTTTGGGCCAATGGACACGCCCAATAAATGCAATATTTTTTTCTTTCACCACGTAAATGGAGTAAACTAATTGCCGACAGCAGCTGGATGGAACCATAAAATGATGGACTCGGAGATTTTGAGTATGCACGGCACGTTAAAGACTACGTTACATACATAGTTTGTCAGCAGAATCTAATTGTCCGACAGTGATTATTAACACGGGTGAAAATGTGTGAGGAAAATACATTTTACTACTTAAATACTTCACTTCCCATTCATGCACTACCTGAATTGAGTGAGTTTACATACGCGACGAAATTAAACAACACAGATACACGATAAATACGCAATAAATCCTGTTCTCAACATTTTAAATACCGCGTCTGTAACACAAGAAAATGGTCTTAGCAATTAAATACGGTATGGTTGCCGAATGGTAGAATACAGAAAGGAAGCTTTTCTATTTTTTAAATGAGCATGGAAAAATAAGGTCTACATCGCACCATGACATATTTTAAGCAGTACAGTGCGGGACGACTCGAAAATTACACATTTGTCATCATTTTGAATATGTAATGTTCTGGTAAAACCTTCGCAAGAAATCTTGTATAAATAAAAGAGTTGAAAACGCATTAACCCATTAACAGGCTGGAACGAATGAACTCGGGGTCAGAAAAATGGGCTGACATCAGCTCGAACGTATATATTAGCTGTCTAAGAACACGCGGGTCGAACGAGTGAGTCTCCTCGTCAGAAGGTGTTGCTTTCCCCTTAGATTTATTTTTCAAAGTGGTCGTTCAGGGAAATGACTGCTGTCATCAAGCACGGGTACCAAAATATCACCTCAAACCGTGTCAAGGCGTGTGAATCATTTCGAATTGTATATCCGAAAAGCTGTAAAGTGTGTTTCATTGACCAAAGAACGCAAAACAAATTGCTATCGATGGTGTTATGAACACTCCACCTGGAATAAAGAGCAATGGGCCAATGTTCTGTTGTCGGGGGAAGGAAGATTTTATTTATCCTCTGACTCTAGACAGCAATATACACGGTTGTATCAGAATAATATGTCTACTCCCGGAATCACAGAGTACCCGCTCAGGCGCGTCACAGAGTGCATGTGACAAGGTCGACCATACGGAGATATAAGCGGACAGACAGGACAGAAGGGCCATAATGCGTTACGTGAGCACAATGGGTATAGATAGGGATTTGACGGACGGTCAAAATGGAATGATCATCGGCTGACGCACCAAGGGTGGAAGCATCTCAGAAACAGCAAACTTCGTGGGCTGTTTGCGAAGTGCTGTAGTATGAGTGTACCAAGAATGGGCCGCTGGCATACCGAGTACCACCCGACGCCATAACTGTGGATCCCCAAAGTCCATTGACTTCAGAGGAGAACGTCGCCTCCGTCGACTGGTTAAGGGTAAACGACGAACAACAGTGCAGCAATTGACCACGCAAATGAAGGCTGGGATACCTAGGTAAGTGTCCCCGATAACAGTAGAACGAACCCTGTTACACATGGGTCTCCGGAGTCGACGCTGCGTCAAAGCGCCCATGTTAACCCAGGTCCATTGGCAAAGACGCCTGCAGTTCGCATGGAACTGCCGTCACTGGACAGTGGAAGAGTGGGAAAAGGTTGCCTTCTCCAACGAATCAAGGTTTCTACCCCACAGAAGTAGCGGGTGGTGGCGGATACGGCGTCAGGCACACGAGAACCAACACCCTAACACGCTTGTTGGTCAAGTACAGACCGGAGGTAGCAGTGTCCATGTCTGGGGCATGTTTTCCTGGTATGACCTGGGACCACTGGATGGGTCCCTGAACGCCAATGATTACCTATCCATCCTCGCTGACCACATGCATCCCTTCATGTTGGGCGTTCACCCTGGTGGTGATGGTGTCTACTAATAAAACAATGCGTGCGGCGTGCCACGTAGTTAAGGGGATGCGTGACTTGTTCCAGGAATACGAGAGCGATATCTCCGTTCTCCCTTGGCCGCCGAAATCTCCCGACCTCAATCGCATAGAGCACTTGCGGGACTATTTGGATCGATAGGTTCGACGTGCCGAACCCCAACCACGTCATCTCCGGGACCTCCGTGCTCTGCTGTAGTCCGAAAGGGCACGTGTTCTTCGGGCAACCTTCCATGGTCTCATTGCATCCATGCCATGCCGTCTCGCTGCTGTCATCCGGACCAAGGGTGGTTATTCCCATTATTAGGTAGGTGGTCATATTATTCTGGCACGACTGTGTATCTGGCGAGAACCCCGCGCTGCCTGTTCAGTCTGAAACCTCGTAGAAATTGACTATTGCAGGGGTGGCGGCGTAATGGTCTGGTCTGGAATTATGATCAATATGCGCACAGAGATCCTAGTGTTGGAGAAAGGGTCAATGAATGCCCAACGTTATTGTGAGGAGGTAAATTTAGAACATGAAAGGCTGTTTCGTGGTGCTGTGGTAAATTCTTTCGTTTTTATGGATGATAACGTCCGCCCTTATTGATCATCATATGCCAATGAACTGTTGGAAAAAGAGGGAATCGACTGAATGGAGTGGCTTGCGTACTCCCTCCGACCTGAATCCAATCGAAACTATTTGGGACTCCCTGGCCGATTGCTGAACGAGATTCCCCACCTGGTACCAAAAAAGACCTGGTGATGGCGCTGAAAGAAGAATGGAGAAACCTCCCTCAGGATCTTCTGGACGACATCGTGAAAAGCGTGGCCCACTGATGCCAATCATGCATTGCAGTCAAGCGTGGACATATACCTTATTAAAATGATCCATGAAAAATTATTAATTTTTTTCTGTCAATTTTAGCTATTGTGAGCAAGTGTCAGAAAATGGTAGGTTTCGTTCTTTTATCAATGAGCACAAATTCATGGCTATTTAAGTGTGTAAATTCTTTCTCATCTTTGTTTACTCCTTATTAAACTATTTTCATCCACATCCTGTTGGAATAAAAGTATGCTATGAAAATATGAGTGAATCCTAATTTTTGGACATGAGTGTATGTACTCCTGTGTGTGTCAGTGGCCACTACAGTTTTACAGAGCTATCTTTTAAATGAGATATATGGTAACGGTATTGCACTTACTATATTCGCACAACTAAATAAATTTGTCTAGTAAGAAACTCATAAAACGCACTATTTATGTGCAACTAATTTTCAGCCTTTCAAAACAAAAAAAAAACAAAACAAAAAACATCAAAGATGACACCGAATTTTCGGTTGCAATGAGTACGTCTTTTGAATCCGTTGTGAAGCGAATTAAATTTATCAAAGTTATTCAAAAGCAATGAAACCGGTTAGAAAAACAATCACTCGGTTTCAACAATAGATGGAACATCCAGAAATAGAAACATCTGATTAGTTCCACCAGCGGCTAAAAAGCATGTTATGAAAGTTAACAAATGGCGCACAAAAAGTTTCTCATAGCACACGAAAGGTATCAGACACAAAAAGATTTTCAAATCCAACAGTCAGAAGAAGAAATATACGAGAGAAATTAAAGAATTTAAGGCACGGCCTCGTTTTGCAATTTTAGTAGGGAATAATTCTGTTTAGTAGACATTAGATGATCATTTCCTCCAGTGGAAAGAAATCTCACGTGATTTTTGTGCCGTTTTGTTTTATTAATTAAATCTGTGATTCACTTTCTTGGTCAGTCTGTTCATTAATGTTCATATGTTTCCGCAAAGAAATTTATGGAAACAAATTATTCGTTTGTAATACATCGATGTGATGTGATGTTCTGTACGTTTTCTCTAGCACTAGCTCTTCTCTCTTTGCCTGCAGTCAGTGAAACGCATTCGATCGGCCCAGTGATGCAGTGGTCTAAGCGCGCTGGCTTGTGACCATTCGTCCGAGGGCATGGATGTTGTGTTTGTCTTACGGTACTGGCTCTCTCCCTTCCATGGAACCAGTGGCCTTAAATTAGGGACGGGCGTGTGCTTTTAGCCAATCGAGTTGCTCACAGTGGTCGTTAAACCTCCAACCAAAAAAAAAAAAAAAAAAAAGAGTCTTAGTCAAGTACGGGTGACTCCTCGTAGCTTTACACCCTGATAGGGCACTTACAGATTTACAAATGAAACAAATTTTTGTATCTTAGCATAAATAAATGGCCCGTTGCCATAGGCGTCGACTATGGAGAGGTTGCTCCCCAATAATTTTTCTGGCGTCAGTGCTCACCCAAAATTTTTAGCCCTGTTTAATTAAACAAGTTTTTGTTTTTGTGTGTCATTTTAGAAATGCGTGAGTTGAAGTATTTCTTTAGAGAAAAAAATGTTTTCCCATGCTATTCAGGCTATCGTGTGCTGTGCTAATTGCCAAAAATGAATATCTTTCCTATGAATGAATTTTTCATTACTATGAAGAAAAATGAATATATTTCCTATGAATGAATTTCATTTCGGTATTCTAAAGTTATCGTGCAGCACTGTTACTGGTTCAAGATTCCACCCCGCAGCATGACGTACTGGAAGATATGAAAACAGTCGAATGCGACCATCCTCTACGAGTGTTTAGCTAAGAGTCCGAAGAACAAAATTTATTTTCTCGGTTCAAAAGCTCTGAAAATTGCAAAACCAGAAAACATAAAAGTATTTCACAAATTTCGAATAGAATTCAAAGATATAAATAAACACCGAGCCTAAATTTTTCCTTTGTGTAGTTCAACAGCAGAATATTTTTAACTTTTTTTTTTAATTTCTTTGTACTTTTGTTGACTATTTTATTTAAGGGAACGTTGTTCCCCTTACCGATTTCTTAAGAGAACGCCATTCCCCATCGATGCCGCCTACTTTAAACATTGGCTATACGGAACTAAAGATGTCGCATGTGTTCTGAACCATAGAAGCCCTTGCATCTGTACACAAAGTTTACAGGTAAGGTAAATTTTGCATACTAAAGCAATTCGACTAAGTCCTACCTTGGACTTACCGTAGATTAAAATCATACTAATGGAAAACGGCGTAGGTAAATACACTACAAGAAAAAAGGATCGCAACACATGGAAAGATTGGTAGCTGTTTAATGCAGCTTACATACACTGAGTGATCACTGAATTGTGACTACCTACCTAATACTTCGCAGGTCCTCCTTTCGCCCTCAGTACAGTAGCTATCTGACGTGGCATTGATTCAATAAGATGCCGGAAGCAGGTGGGAGATATAGCCTACCAAGCTGTCTGTAATGCGACCTTCAATGCAGGTATGGAGGCGATCGGTATATCCAGATGGATGCGATTGGTATATCCAGACGCCTGATATGCCGTCCCACGGTGTCCCACAAGTGCTCCATGTGATTGATATAGGTGGAGTTTGGAGGGCAATCGGTATGGTGGACTTCGGAGGGCAATCGATATGGTGGAGTTTTGGAGGGCAATCGATATGGTGGAAGTCTGAACTGTGTTGCTCCAAGCATTTCTGCACAACATTGGACCTGTGACTCGGCGCATTGTCATCTTGGAGGACACTGTTCTATTCGAGGAAAAGTGCAACATTGCTGGGGGTACAGAATTAGCAAGCAATTCACGATAGTGGACACCAGTCATACATTGTTCCACATGCACCAGTGGTCCAAGTTCGTGCCAGGTAAACATGCGCAGTCAACTGCCTCCACCGGCTTTCACTGTGGATACCATGCAGGATGGATCGAATGCATCCTATTGTTCGCGCCCAAAACGCGACTCGTCAGACCAGCACACTTTTTTCCATTCACCCGACGTCTAACTTGCATGATCTTTGTACCAGACGAGTCTTTTGCGCCGATGAACCGTGATTAGGAGAGAATGTTGTCAGGGGTCGGCTGATGTTATGTCCCATACGTGCGAGCGTGCGACGCATGGTCATGACATATACTGTTCTTTGTTGACCTATGTTGTATTTGGTAGTCAACTGTTCAACTACCAAATACAACAGAGTCATCAACAGTCAAATGTCTGCATTAAAGTCGTCAACAGAGTTCGTCACGAGTCGTCGGACCCGGAGCTCGCATCTCACATCAACCTTTCAGTGTCTTGTAGAGTTTTACCTCCGGGTCGTTATTTGACCATTTTCACGTGAGTCCTGCACTTTAACTACGGCGACTTGCGAACAATCCACCAGTTCAGATGTTTGGGAATGAAGCATGGAGAGATGCGTGCTTGGTGTATCCAAGAAAGATAAAAAGAGGAACTCTTGGATAAGGAAAATGACAAAGAGTGGAAGACATCATGATCAGAGTAAATTCCCTGAAATGGTAATGGGCTGGACACATATCCAGCAGAACGGACCACCGATGAACAACCGACATTTTTAGACTTGATTCCAAGGGACAGGGAAAAAAGACCCAGAAAAGCATCACGTCGGAGATGGGTGGATGGAAGAGACTGGCCCAAGATAGTTCTTTGTTGAAGAAACTTGGGTATACCTTCATCCAGCAGTGGATTGATAATGATTGACAATGATGATGGTGTTATATTCGAATTTATCGTTCAAAGAAGATTTGTCCAGGTCGTGTCCAATTATGTGACGTCTGGGTCGGGTCCGAGTCCAAAGATTTTGACCCGTTTCCAACTGTGGTTTTAACACGCTCTCAGTCTCATACCAGCTGCGTGTCTTGTCGGTTGCAAACTTTATACGCAATGCCAGTCTTGGTGCTTCGTCGTTGCACACGGTCTTCCCGATCCTTGTCTGCATGTAACTGATTATTTAACTTACCGCCGCCATATGCGTGAAATTGTGCTCAAATTACGGCCAACATCTCCATTGGATAAGCGAGACCTCCCCCACGTTCGGGGTCTGTCAGTTGGTACTCTTATTGGTGCCTTCGTTGTGACATTTCAGCTGATTCGATGCCAGCATTCCTGTGAAGCTCGAACTTCACGTTTTCCTCTCGTAGGTATTCTTCCCACGGATTCGGTTTAGAACCTAGTTCCTTAGCCCGAAGAGAGTTTTGTGTCAGATATCAGAGCGGAAGTGACGCAAGACCTGTTTAGAGCACCCTATTAATAAAGTCGTAAACCAGCGGTAGTACAGCAGACAAGGGAAGAGAGATGATGACCACCATAGTCCTTAACCCTGGGTCCGCCGGGTTAATGCGCTATCTCAGTTGCGATGGGTATTAAGGGTCACTAAACAAACAGCTGGTTTCTCATATGCTACCGTCAGGTTGATAATTCGGCTGCTCTAACCAATAGGCTAACCACAGCCTGAAAGCCGAACGCTGCAAATGGCATTCGAATAAAATACCCGTACTCCTCACTTGTATAGCGGCGTGCCCCATCTAACCAACTGACAGTTTTGCATGCCCATTTAATCGTTCGCGTACCTTTTGCGTATTGTACCATTTCCTACAATTTAATCTCGCATGCATTACTTCTTCCTTATGTTGCAATTCTTTTTTCATGGGTGCACTTTAGTTTCTCTTTTTCTGGAATTAAATTCTGTAATTTATTTAACACGTACAAACTTCTGTCGTACGTGATTCGTGATAAATCAAATTTTATCTGAGTTTACCTTCGAATTTTCTAACACGATTTTGCAGAATAGTGTGTCATGTCTTACATTGGTGAGCTTATCAGTATATTAACGTAATCCTTAAAATCATTGTTGTTTATCTCTGTAATTTTTTTCTCTCTCCAGTCTTTACTGTTTTCTTTTTAACGTTTGAAGCATCGACGAAATAATAAACAAAACTGGTGTTCAGAGGTAACTTCTCTCTGAGGATTGTTTTTTGCTTTCTTTCGTTGATCACGCTTTGACAATAGTGTGTATCGATGAAAAGCCTTCTCCCGTTAATCAAGTGTCTTCGCTGTGCCTTGTTTCAACTACGGTAACATCTCTTTCGCATCTCATCCTTTGATTATCTTTTCGTGTTGTTGGTGTCATACTAATGAATTACTGAGCACAGTCTAAACGATAGCACCAACTGATAGCTCGATCTTTCTCCCTTAAAAAAGCTTTCTTGTCATGTATGATTTTCTTTTACTCGCCGTCCGCCTTTTGTTTTGTTTTAAGATATTGGATTGAAACTATGCAGGTGACAGATGTCAGATGCCCGAGAACAATTTTATTTCGTGTAGTCAGTCATTGTTAAGCCGCAAGAGAAAGAACTAAGGGAGAAAGACCGAACAATTAGTCATGGTCTTAAAACAGCAACTTTTGCCCTCGTCCTGTATTAATATATTTCATCTGCTTTCTGTTTTAAGATAGCTTGACTGTTGCGGAGTTTTCTGAGAGTGAAAAAATTATTTGCTGCTTAAATTATGGTCTTTATGGGACGCTGCGGTTGTTTCTTAAAAACTGGACAAATCTTATGTACATACTAGCTGGAATTTCTGTGAGATATTTAAATCAAGCGTAGTTACGCATAAACATGGATTGGCAGAAAGTAATTTCTGTTTTTGAAATAAAAATAATTAAAGCTTTTCCGCAATTAATTGATTGCATAGTTTCCACTGTTATTTATAATCACGTTCCATATTTATGTAAGCTTTGTTAATACCGCTTTCGAAAAGATTTCTGGTTCATATTTAAAAAGAAACAAAAAACATGGGTGAATGTTTTGACCGCAATGCATGAATCATTAGTTTTGTCATTCCAATTGTAGTCCGAAGGTGCTTTAACTGGTGAATATGGTGGACGGGTAAGAGTTTTCCAGCCAAGTTAACTCATTTTCTTTTGGGTGTTCATAGTAGCATGAGATCTGGCAGTATGAAGGTATGCAATATTACACCTTTTCTCTTCACCATACATGGTCGTTCAACGTCAGTACCGCGTTCACTTTATTTGGTTGTTGGGAATAGTGTTCGGAACAAATTAGTTCACCACCCTTCTTAAGCTCATAATACACAACGCTTCGGCAATTACACCACCAACATGGCAAAATCTTCTTTCGGTGCAAATCGGCTTTTGGTGTAGGACTAAAATATTTTTTGTAGTACAGCGTGGTACTGATTTTCACGGATAACAGTGCGTCACAAAATATGAATAACTCAAATAGTACAATAGATCTGCCGATTAAATCTTTTCTTCCCGTTAATCTCTGCAATACCCGATCGCTGGGTTTTGTGACCATTTTAAACTTATAGTGGTGGTCTAAAACAGCTGTATAATTACATTAAGCCATTCTCCCGATTGTTGTGAAGTTTGTAACGAATTTTTAAAAGACGTTTGCTTTAAAACAGCATCAAGCAATGAGGATATGCCACGCAGTTTGCCGCTGAGTCAAAATCCCTTGCACGAAACTTCTTTGCAGAAACCACATATCAAGGTAGGTGTAATCTCTTTATCACCAAACACATCACAAATATTTCTCAAATAGTTTGCTGCATTTGCAACCTTTTGACATTCAAAATGTTACAAGCGATTTATCACAACTTTTAAACATTGCGATTCATAAAAACATTTTTAAACTTTAGCGGCCAAATGTAGGGTGTTTCAAAGAGGACGGAACCCTGAACTGAAGGAGAACTTATGGGCAGGCAAATGTTATGTCAAGTGTTCAGTGTAGGTGGCAGCACGGCACCCAATGTTACACGAGGTAAGCAGGTGAACGATTTTGACACGCACTAGTCTCGTTCAGTTTTTATTCCGTTGTGTTGTGTCGGCCATGTCGTTTTCCATGAAAAAACATGTATCTATTGTGGAGTCTTACGTAGCGTATAAAATTTTATAAAAGTGTGCAAGACGAGTTTCAGTTGCAGTTTCCTCGGTCTTCAGTCCCCAACAAGCCAACAATATCGCGTTCTACTTCGAAATTTCGTGAGACTGGGAGTGTGGAGGACAAAAAGAGGCCAGGCCAGCCATCACTGCTAATTGCTTAAGTTCTTGATGATCTGAATAAATATATACATAACTTGCTCACCAAGAAAATCACTTCGAATGTTATCTTCTCAAACTGGACTGTCCTCAGCTAGTGTTCTCAGGGCTACAAAGAAGTTATAATTGCACGCTTACCGTCAGGGCTGTAGCTACCGGGAGGGAAGGGAGGACGATTGCCCTCACAGAATGGTCATACCTGGGGCGTAAATTTATGATCTGATGGGCGAAAAGAATAAAAATGCACAACGTGAGAATAAATTTACTGAAAACTGTTAACTTTTCAGTTACAATTACTAAGTAAGTTATACACTTCAGTATTTTTTTCAGACTTAAGTTAACCGCGTAGAGTGTTCCGCGCCGCCCGATGGCGTAGTGGTCTAAGCGCTGGCTTCTGATCAGTCGTCTGGGTTCGAATCCCGGTGAGGCATGGATGTTGTGTTTATCTTACGGCACTGTCTTTCTCCCTTCCCTGGAACACGTGCCCCTAAATTAGAAACGGGCGACTGCTCATTGAGTAGCTCACGGTGGTCGTTAAACTCCCAATAAAAAAAATATTTACAACCTTTAGCTATCGGGTATTTTTGTAGTTTTTACATTTTTAGTAAAATTGGGTCAAAAACCGGAAGTGCGATTTTTGAAGGATCATAATTCTTTCTTGTAACGGAGGTGTGAGAAAGTAAAACCTTCGTATTATTTGAATAAAAGTGGGGTACGTCTGAATTCGGGTGGGGAAATTCCATGTTTCGCCCTTCCAGAAAAGAAAAGCTTCCTTAGGCCCTGCTTACCGTATTGGTGTCGTTCAGGGACTGAAACAATCAGACTATGAAAAACATTTACGGTATTGTGGGTTTCGTACGTTTGTTAATGAAAAGAGGATTGAGGTGTTGTATCATGTTTACTTATGTGATGAGGACTGGTTTCACTTGGATGGTTATGTGAAGTCAGAACATCCGAATATGAAGTAGTGATAACCTTCATGAGTATCACGAACGATCATTACATACTCTGAAAATTAGGATTTGGGTGCTATCTCGCGCCGTCTTGTTATTGGGCCTGTATTTTTTGACAAAACTATAAATAGTGAAGTTTATCGTGACACAATCCAACAGTTTATTGCATTGTTGGAGGTGAATGAACGAGAACGTTGGTTTCAACAGGATAATGCGGCCTGTCATACAGCAAACGAAACGATGGCCATTACAGGAATTTTTTGGGTGTCGCTTGATCTCAAAAAATGTGTGGCCCCCAAGATCTCCAGATTTTTTCTTTTGGGGACATTTAAAAGGTCAAATGTTTCACAACAGTCCTCATACACTTTAAGAATTGAAGCGAACATTGAAAGAGAGATTGCAAACATAACTGAGCAAACATTACGTAAGATGGCTGCAAATGTCATGAAAAGGGTACAAACCTGCATCCAGGCGAGAGAAAACAATTTCCAACACTTGTTGGAAAGGTAAAAGTATGTGTAATTTGTTTCCTTTTTGTGTGCTTTTTGTATTTGCATAGCAAATAAATTAAATTTCATATTGTCCATTACTCGCTTGCGTATTTTTTTGAAACACCCTGTATAAAGAAAATATTTTTGTTAACTCGTGACACACAAGGTTGTTCTTCAAAGAACCTTTTCAGTTATGTGTTTCATAACATTCGGCATAATGTCACTAGTTGTGTTGTCTAAGCATTGACTGCGTTTTTTGGTTTTTACAGAGTGAAAGAACGAAGCAAGAAAACAATATTTTACCACAAAAAGGAAGCGTAAGGGGTGATTGAGTTCGATCTTAATTTGCGACATCCGAGATTGGTAAGAAGGCGTGAGGCTATCGTTTCCCAGTCAGCTCAAGTCTCTGCGATGAGTTGAAAATTATTAATAACTCCCAAGTCTTTCTCGCTGACAGTAATTAATGAATTTTAGCACATCAAATCCCACAGTCTTTCTCGGACAATACATCGCACGTCAAAAGTTATCATCACTTTCGAGAGAAGGCATTCAGAACTCAGGCACTTTTGACATCACGGCTGCGGAAATTGAATGCGTGAAAAATGAGATACGTTCTCCATCTTACAGGCTGTCTCCAAATTTGGTTAAAATTATTTGGGTGCAGGTGTGACACGACGAAAGTAGCAACAAAGACAGTCACCAGGATACTCTGCTGTTATGTCATTTTCATATTTACGATTGTCCATCATATATGCGAGAAGTTTATTTGGATCAAGAAGATGCATCGTGTTTAAAAAAAAAAAAAAAAACTTTTACTGCTATGGGCATGTTTTCTGTTTCTTTTGGACAGTGAGGAACAAGAAAGATCGGAGCTTTCAGTGTTGGGCGAAGTATCCGTTATTTAATCGTCTTAAAGCTGCACCCTTGATCTGAATTTTTAGCACGTCTTGCGTCATACGTACGTTGAAAAAAAGACTTTCATTTTCCGTTCGTTCGTGGATATAGACATTTCTGCATGAGGAAGCCGACTTAGAAACATTTTTATGCACCGGACCACACTCAACACCATAAAAATTTTCCATGTATTTCCCACTTTTTTTATGCAGAACAAAGTTATTGCTTGGTGGTGTAACTGTGCGTGTCACAGTTTCACATAAGGATGTTCAAGATTTTTTTTTTAGCTTTTCCTAATGTGCAGTTTTATTCTGGTGGCGTGATGTATGTGTTTGTTACGATACCTATTTTGTGAAGTCGGCTTGGAAAAATCCATACTGATAAAGGAATGTGCAGTGGCGAACTGGCTATCCAAAAACGACCCTGGAATCTGATTTTTTGCTTCACCTTTTTAAAAAATAATAATAAATGTACCTCAACACTAAAATTAACGGGGTATATCGCCATCACCATTTCAACGCAAGTCTACGAATTACTGCAGTGCGTTGAGGCAATAATTAACATTTTAAACCCCCTCTTTTGTTTCTTTTTTCTTCACCGCAGCATAAGATATCCCTAGTTAAATTTAATATAAGAAAAACATTACATCTGTTGCTGAAGCAATAGACAAGGTACGTTCTCTGAGAGAGACCGCTGAAGATCTTCCATTTTAACGAATTTTACTGCGATGACTAAATTCAAAAGTGTAAGATTTTTTTCAAGCCTTAGCTCTTCCAGGCAACTTTGTTTATATTAGGTATCTTGAAAAAAATGAAAAATTCTGTGATTGCAAGTATTTCGGTTCAAATTTATAAAGTGAAATAAATTAAAGAATGCGAAGATTGATGTTTATTTTAATTACTTTCAAGTGGAAGCAGCAGTTTTGCTGTAGCTGAAGGAGACTTTCCAAAACTGTAGTTCAAGAATTTGTGTAAAGCCCAAAAAATAGTAAATCTGATTCAGATCTCTTTAAAAAGAAAAGCGTGTACATAAAGCAACCCAAACATTTTAACATAGGCGAATCTCAATGCATTAACGTATCCAACGAATTTCTGTCCCACATTATTGATAGTATATTTGATTATGTTGTGTTGATTATTCAACTGAAACTATCAAAGTGGGTTGACGACTCAGTGTTGCCAGAGACTTTTACTTAAAATCAAGTAGATCGGAGCCCAAAAAATCAGTAGAAATCAGTAGTAGATCAGATTTTTTTTGCTTGAAATATGTACCACCTCACTAATGTAATGTAATAAGAAGGAACGTTAAATCTACTGGTATGACAAATATTACCAGTACTCCACAAACTACTACCAACAGCGGAATGAAAATTCAAGCCAATACAATCCTGAGTAGCTTTTTAAAACAATTTTACTGATGGTCAGCTTTATGAAACAATGCTGATCATTAAAACCTAATGTTGGTGTAAATAATCGTGGCATTTGCCCTTTAATGTAGATACAGCTGGATCTGTCCCACTTGTCCTCCTAAAACCAAAGAGTTATATACTTACACTTCTACTCAGCGATATCCAGATGTTTCCAAAGTACGGGAAACAAGTGCTATACTCAAAAAATATATCGTACTATAGACGTTTGCTTGATATTCTGTGTTTTTAACAAAACTTGGGGAAATCTTTGTATAAGAGACTAATTAATGATCTAGTTAAAAATATTTCATAACAACCAGTAGGAATTTTAAAAAGTAGTGTGTGTTGAATAATTTTAGTCTTGATCAGCTTTTTCTCTTCACACCAATTCTGTGGTGAGTCTTGTGCATTGGATCAGTAGATGGTGAGTACTGAAAGAGTGCAGTCATTCTTAGACCACGTGTCCCTGTGATTGTGTAGGTGGTCTCAAAACTGAAATAAATCAGTAGATTACGAAAGTCTATCTGTAAATAGGAGTCAAAATCAGTAGAATGGCAACACTGGTTGACGTACAAGTAAGAAATCATCTAAAAGGAACGCAGCGTAAGTTTATAAGTCCAAATGGGGAGGGAGTTTGTTATGAGAAATAGTGTTTGGCTCAACAGAACATTTGAAACTAATTGTTTGTTTTTTCTTTTCCATTTTAGAAGCCGTCAAGCTGGTAAACAAACTTTGGCGTTTGAGCATAACTTGGTTTTCTTCTATAAGCATGGTGAAGGATAAATTATGTATCTTTTTCTTGAGTTAGCATAAGGCCTACCGGCCCAGAATATGGCGGCCCACCGGGAATTCTCCCTTTATCCCGGCGGCCCAGTCCGCGCCTGGGAACGTGTGTTCTAGGTTTTCCAGCTTTTCAAGAACAGTTTTCTCTTTTGAGAACTTATACTACAGTTAATAAAAGCACAGAAGTGTTTGATGATTTGCTTGTTTCCTTAGAATACTGTAAAAAGCCTCCTAAAATGTTTGGGATTCAATCAAAATTTCCTCAGATGGATTATTCAAAGAAAAAACAAATTCCTGATTAGAAAAAGATTTAATAATTTTGTGAAATCAGTGTTATTTTGTTTTCTAGGGTGCCTGAAAATTTTTCGTTTTCATAAATTGCGCATCTGGTAAAATATAGCATCAGCACACGCTTTGTGCTAATCCCAAAACATTTTTTTGGATTTTAAATGTTAGCCCTTTCCTCTAGCTTTAATGCTTTAATTTTCGAGGCCCAAGTCACTGCAACTCGGGTTTGTAATACATCAGAAACGACTGAGAGCACTACTGCTGATAAGACGAAAATGTTACGCTGATCGTGTTTGCAACGACCAAGTACATTGAAAGATGTTTTGGACGTTTTATTTTAGCTCTTTTCGTTTACCAGTATGCATCTATAAATGATTTTTTTTCTGTGTTTTACGAGTACTGTGAGCAGAAATGTGTAATTTAAAAACAAATAAACAAAACAAAGCAAATGAAGGCTGACTGAAAACGGATCATTACCGTTCCAGTAAGAAGCGTTATCCCATTCTCAACACAAAATGAAACATTATCCGATTTGTATGTTACGACGATGTTGTGTTAACATATCTCAATATACAGGGTGTCCAGAAAGTCTTTCCCACATAACAAAAATTAATATAAAAAATCTATATAAGCTAAAATAAAATGGTTGGCAACATAATATAGCAGCACTCTTATTTTATTTTTATTTTTTTATGTTCTTTAGATGAGCGCTACTGCTGAATAAGAGGAGCATTTCATCGATAATGGCTTCCATGCAAGAAAAAGCGGCGCGTGTGTTGTGGTTCCACGAGACCAAATCGGCGATTACTGTCCAGCGTTATTTCAGAAAAAAGTACAGACGATCACCACCGGACCAAAAAAGCTTAAAAGCTTGGTATGAAAAGTTTAAACTGGCGGGTAGTGTTGGCGATCTCCCCTGTGCGGGCCGACACCGGTTACACAAGAGGCAGCAGCTACAACTGTCCAGGAGACATTTCTGCGAAGCCCTAGAAACTCCATTCGTCGTACTTCACTGGAAACTGGAATTTCCGTGCCACGGTTCACAAAATTTTACATAAATGTCTTCATTTGTATGCTGGTAAGGTACAGATCGCTCAAGCTCTTCAGCCTGATGACCGGCCTCGCCGTGCTGCATATGCGACAGAAATGTTGCAGCAAAATAGCTCATGGTAGTGATTATCTGCACCGTGTCTCTTTCTCAGATGAAGCCACATTCCACGTCTCTGGTACAGTAAATAGGCACAATGTGCGAATCTGGGGATCAGAAAGTCCCCATTATGTCATCGAACAACAGCCCGAAAGTAAATGTATGGTGCGGCCTGATGCATGACAGAATCACCGGACCCTTCTTTTTTACAGAGCCTACGGTAACATGTACCTAGACATGCTGGAACTTTTTGTATTATCTCAGTTGCATGCACTCCAACCTTCGGCTATTTTCCAACAAGACAGTGCCCCACCACATTTGTCAATAATGGTTCGTGGGTTCCTGATGCCACATTTCCGGACAGATGAATTGGCCACGACGGTCCCATGACATGGCCACCTTGATCGCCCGACATAACCCCTCTAGACTTTTTTCTGTGGTATTACGTGAAAGACCAAGTTTACTCCAGTTGTGTTCCGGATGTCAAAACGTTGAAGAGCAGAATAACTGACGTCATTGGTTCTGTCTCTGCTGAGATGTTAAACAAAACATGGCGTGGAATCGAATATCGCTTAGATGTCCTCCGCGCCACTTATGGCGCCCATATGGAGGTGTACTGACACTGGAAAAATATCTTTACTTGTGCACCATCATTGTGGTGCAATCCCGTTCTTGTACTTGTAATAAATTTTTTTATATTAGTTTTTGTAATGTGGGAAAGACTTTACAGATCCCTGCATATGCTCAAAATTTATCGCAACCTATGGTTTCTATCACTTAAATGCATGGAATTCTGTAATATTCCGTCAATTGCTGAGGAATTGATCAGTTAGACCCGTTTTGTACCGTTGTACGTAGTCTTATATTATTTCTGTCTCCGAACAAATAGTGTGTAATGAATTGGACAAAATGCGCAATATACATTTCGCTCTCCGGCCTCCCAGTGGAGAGCGAAAGTTTGGTAAATATTATGCATATTACACCACTAAATAAACGGATTTACTACGCTATAAGCGCTTCTTGAGTATTCACGGTCTGGTGTACTTTGAAATAACGCGCAATATACAATATTCATTATTTAATCGATTGCTTTCAATTTCGTTGTTAAAGCTACGTAGATGTTGAATCCCCGGGTGAAAACGTCGCACCAAAAGACAAGCTTTTAACAGCACTTTAAAAATACAACTAGCACCAAACACTGATATCGCGATTTCTCAGGATGCGTGCGTGTGTGTGAAATTATGTCCAGAATAAGCGTGAATCGTGTTCTTCATCCAAATTGCGGTATAAAGGCTAACTGAATCCCTCCTAACTTCACGAGGGACTCGTGAGGAATGTTAGGGAAGGCTGCTGCATCATCCATCACGCAGTCTGTCCCCCGTGCATTATGAGGAGGCAGGACGACTACTGACCGAAGCATTTTCCTTCGGAGGATGATAAATTGTCGATTCTCCAAAGCACGTAGCTATCAGGATTTCAAAATCCGCTGTCCGATAGGCATGCACCTAAAGCGATACGGTCGCAGAAACATGATTAAGCAAGAATGAAGCCAAAGTATATTACATGGACACTATGAGCTACCGAACAAGGAGGATTCACGAAAGCCATAAGATGAATGATGCTCTGTTATTACAGTCACAAATTAAACCTGATCATTTCGTTCCTGGCTGTTTATTGGCAGGCAGGAATTCGGCTGTCCTAACTATTTCAATGAAACAAGGCAATTCGCTGCTGAACTTTTAAATCACATTAAAAATACAGTGGCTATGGGCAAATTTTGAGTTCTTTTTGGGTGATGTTCATCATCGGACCATAACTGATTTTATACTTCATTGTAGCCTCTTCAATAAACTGCACAACATTTTCTGCTTCGTTTTCAAGTGAAGTAAACTACCGCTTGTGCCGATCAACGTGTGTGTGTTATTCAACAGCTTATCGACTGCACTCAGAAATCCTAACAAATAATAAATACTGCACATTGGGGCTCTTCGCACGTGTAAAATGTTTTCCATTCAAACGTTAACACCCGAATAACTTCAATAAATCCAATTTAAGGACATACTACGCCGAAGCAGTCAAGACATTAAAGCTTTTGGTTCATTCTTTCGTTCTAAGCGTCAAGTAGTCAGCATCTGAAACGTACGACCTCTTTTACCAGAAATGGCAGAACAGATGCTGACCTCCTGCAAGCTCAGTATAGTAGAACTAACAGCTTGGATGTCTTGACTTCCTTGGCGTAAATGTAAATCTTTAAATTAAGTTATATCAGATCTGTTCATGCGGTATAAGCCGATGGATTCCTCTATGCTAACTAGGCATGGCATCACAGTAAACATTAGTTATATCGCGCATTTTTCTTGACTTCCGATTGGAACATATCCTTAGGCAACCTGAACTTTATTTGGACCAGTTGACGTTGAATGCTTACCCTGCCTTTGGTATAGGCGAAAAATTCTCATACATGTTTAGCTCTGGGATATTGAGTTCCTTATTAGGGGAAGCACGTGAATGAATAGCCCAAGAAGTCAAAAGAAGAGGATTCGCGAGAAATATGTACCCTGAGGAAGCGAGATAAGGTGGCGTCTGATCTAAGTTCAATGAATTAGCGAGTGGCAGGAAGCTTGGAATTTTTAAACTTCTTGTTCGTCTGAGACGCTATATCGGTAAAAATGTCGTCAAAGAGAATGAATGTCTTCGTAAAATCAGAGTTCGGAGCTACAGAGAAACTTACATAGGGAACAAGACATGAAGGCGAAGAAGTCATAAACGCTAAAGAAAACAAGAAAGCTAAATAAAAAAAAAAAAACAACAGAAACATGAATTCTGAAAACTGCGATGAAAAACTAGAGACACGCTTACTCTGTCGTATTTATCAAAGATACTGTTAAAACGGTGGAGAAGCATGCATCATATGAATTCTGCATTTCAAGTTATATAACTGAGAGGCAGTTTTACCTGGTTTAATTTGAAATGGCTGCTAAGCCATGAAGGAGAAAAAAACCATCACCTTGGGATTGCTTTTTCAGCAGGAGGTAGAATTCTAATCTTATGGCATGCTTGGATGCCTTTCAGCAAAATTGCAGGCATGAATGCATCTCTTGTGAAAGAATTGTTTTAGGCACTGTAATTCTGTGTTGAAAAAGCAAAAGAAAGTTTTTTGATTTTTTCTGTGTAGATAAATTAGACTATTATTTACATTCTTTGCTGTAAATTCACGCATATCATTGCGTTAAAATCATACAATATGTGTAATGGGGATGTATGGCACGTATGTATATTTAAATTTAACTGTTTTCCCAAAGCACGAAAAAGGGTACAATAAATTAATTATGTGATTTTTTTATTTTCTAAACAAATGTACGGGCACTGATGTATTCGGAATTGCTGTTACTTTATTTTTCTTATTTAATCGAGTTCCATGGTTATATTGTGCATTTTGGGGGTCTCCGCACAGGCGCGATGTAACCGGAGGCTATTGCCTGTAATAATGATGCGATGTTTTATGTGTATTCAAAAGCATTGTTAAAAATATTTTAAAACGTTTTTTTTTTTTTTGGGGGGGGGGGGAGGGGGGTGTCTGTGGAATGCGAGCCCGAATACTACTAGGTGCACATCCAAACGAATCCAACATGTTTGGAGAAACTGGCCTTGCTTTATTGCATGGTGTCCTTTTATTTAACTTCTTCACGGGTGCATAAATCAACACGTTCTGATGTTTTTAACGAAGATATATTTACAACACACACCCTTCGTATGTACTATACTTTTACTAGGTACACATCCAAACGAATCCAACATGTTTGGAGAAACTGGCCTTGCTTTATTGCATGTGTCCTTTTATTTAACTTCTTCACGGGTGCATAAATCAACACGTTCTGATGTTTTTAACGAAGATATATTTACAACACACACCCTTCATATGTACGATACTTTTCCCAGTGAAACTGCAGAAACTTTGAGGAAGTTTATTGTAAATGCACTCTGTGAATCCTGAGGTATAGCATGACCGATGGTATCCAAATTTCGGACCAGTTCTCCGACATTCCAGATTGATCGTAGGTGGCTTCCCATCGTGTCCCAAACATGTTCGATCGGTGAGAGGGCGGGCTATCCGGCTGGCTATAGAAGTGTGTCGACATTACGGAGGCAGGCCTGGGAGACCTGTGCCGTGTGTGGCCGGGCATTATCCTGTTGAAAAAATGCTCGGTGATGCGACAGTAATAGCAACACAGTAGGTCGTAGAATGTCGTCGACGTACCGTAGGGCCGTGAGGGTGGTAGGAAGGGACTACCAGGGGAGTGTCCGTCTATCGTAGGTAATGACTCCACAAGAAGTCGCTCCCAGTGTGCGAATCGTGTGCCCTTCCACAGTAAAGGCAAGATCCGTGCGCTGACCCGCTCGTCTCCAGACGCGTGGGCACTTGTCTTTGGCGCCTAGTGCAAACCGTGACTCATCACTGAAGAAAACACGACGCCACTGGTCACTATCTCACGTTGATCGGGCACGACACCACTGCAGCCGGTGCCGGCGGGTACCGGCGATGGTCAGTGGTAGGCGGTGGTGTTGCCTCTTCGAATTTAGTCCCGGTGCCACAAGTCAACTGGGAACGGTTCGAATGTCCACTTCTGTACCTGTAGATGACGCAACGTGTCCACGGATGGCTGAGAGCGACGAATTGTGTTCTGTACGTGCAGCTCTCACAATCGCTCTATCCTCGAGTTCTGTCATTGCCCTTGACCGTACACTGCCTGCGTACCGCTGGGTTGTGCTGTCCTGGTCCTATTCGCGCCAACATCGTCCGATTGCCGCGTCGCTCTTCCCCAAATGCCTGGCGTTACCGCGACTTGACCAACCGCCTCTCATTCCAGTTATACGTCCTCTCTCGAACTTGCTCAACTGCTCGTGTTGCGCACGGATCCGACGTCGAGATATCCTGACAATCCGTGGAGGTTAATGCAACCGCAATCCGCTGTCACAATTGTCCCTGCGTGGGAGCTTTGCTCATGATATACCCTCTTCGATGCGCAGTTCCCATGCTCTGTGGTGCGCCACTATTAAATCATTGGTCGTTATTTTTTCTTAATCCTTTGCATATTCGGATCTGAGGTACTTGCATGTTGAGTTTCATCAGGATCGAACAACCTTTTTTTGGGATGCTTCGGGGTTTTTTTTTTCTTTTTGCAAAAAGTGTATATAAAGAATGAGCACCCATAAATAAATAGCTTCTTGTGATGCTCTTTCGCTTGTAGTGATTAACCTTTTCGCCTCATTTGCAATGGATGAGTTCTCTGCTCATTTTGCTAATCCATACTAACTTTAATATACAAAAAATTCCGCAGTTTCTAATGCATGGAAAATGTGCACTCGCATCCGTTGCTGTTTTATTATCCTAGCGCTCATGCCCAATTCTCACTCAGTGGCATCTGTAGTCCATTGGACAGATTTGTTTGCAACATACTAGGAGGAATTCTTCAACGTTTATATTTAATTGCCCCATAAATGTACATCTTTTACATTGTATTTCATACTGAAAACACAGATCGGCCGTATCAAGTTTCAACGAAATGCATATCTACTCTTTCATTTTTGTATGACCTCTTCCCACCTTTTCACGATATTTTCAATGAAGGGGTTAATAAATTTCCTTAGGCTTTGAATCGGAAATGGTGAAAGGTTCGGTTTTGACAGCCTTCAAATCTTAACAGCTCTTTTTTCATCTAAGTTATTTTGTAAACTTCAGACTAAATGAAAGAAACACCAATCGTTCAAGATCTGGAGAATGTCTTTTTTTTTTTTTCTCTCCGACCCAGTCGATTAATTTTGGCAGTTGTCCGAGAGGTATGGGGGCGCGTGGTACTAATGAAACAAGACATTCTTCTGTTGCTCTTTTTGAGTATTTGCTGTGTTGTCCCGTTTCCCAGTCGTTGGTAGGAATGGAAAATGGGTGGAATTTAGTGGCACAGCAACCAGGTGTGTTTTTCATTCGTTTCGGCTAGTCCGACTGTAGTCAGTAGACCTGAACTTCTGCAATCAACGACGGCACTTATTCGCTTGAGATCTTCCCCTCCATATTCATCCTGAATGTTCTTTGTTATTACATTTTTGTTATTCTCTTTAGTAAAACGTAAAGCGTGTTCCTGAAGCTATGTTGATTTGTAGGTTGCTGTGAAGCACGACACTGTTATTTACGAAAAGATTCATCGCGTGTAGAATATGATATCGCTAAAGCACTTGTTGAAGGCCAAGGATTACCGAACACATAGTGTTAATTTAATCAAAGCAAAACTTTAATCAATTTTCGCTACTTATTTCTAGATGTTTCGCAACATCCGGAGCCGTACTTAACATTTGCAAATTGACTTATGATTCACTTCGATACATACGCTAGGAAATGCGATTTTGCATGTAGCAATATTGTCAATAGACTTTGCTTATGCGATAATCTTAACACCCGAAAAACCTGCACTCACGGTTATGGTGTTACTGCTATCCTTTCACATGTCTCTACCTTCGTCTCATCATTTTCCTTATAAGTGATTTTGGTAACTACACTGCTGGACAATTGCTAAGGACGGATCATAAACGGCTATATAGCGCATAAAAAAGTAAGTGTGGTTGGATGCCAAGTGAAATAAAATAATGTCAGAATGCCAGGACATTACAAGAAAGACATTTTATTGTGCTCTGAAATCCAGAAAGCTTTGGAACGTGTTCAAGGGACAAACAGGCCACTTTGTGCAGAATACCTAAACGTGAAAAAATGCAATTACCGTCCGCAGGCGTTCCGGCGTAAGATGTCAATACGGGATATGGCCACCATGGAGGGCGATGCAAGATTCCACACGTCGTGTCATGCTTTGCACAACATTATCAAGCAGCTGTTGGGGTAATTTATCCCATTCCTATGTCAGTGTACGGATGAGGGTGTCCTTGTTTATTGGAGGGCATTGGCGACCAGCAAGACTCCTACCCAAAGCATCCCACACTTTTTCAATGGGATTCAGATCTGGAGAACGTGCTGGCCATACGAGGCGTTGAATATCCTCGCTCTCAAGACACTCCTGGACAGCGACTGTTCGATGACATGTTGCGTTGTCGTCCATGAAAATGAATCTATCACCGACAGCACCACGGAACATGCGAACATGAGGTAGCAGAACATCATTAATGTATCGTGTTGGCCAGTCATAGTCCCAGTTGGAAGCACATAGAGGGACGTATGGCCATTTATCATGATGCCAGCCCATACCATGACACTACATGTCGGATATCGGTCCCTTTCCTGTATGTTTGCTGGACAATATACAGTACCACTATCACGCCAGATCAGTTGTCGTCGACAATCAGACGATAGACTGTATCTACTCTCATCTGAGAAGAGGACAGCAGACCAGTCGTTATCAGTCCAATTGCGATGTTGATGGCACCATTGCAAACGGGTGGTACGGTGACGTCTGGACAATGGGATGCACACAACAGGAAGGCGGGCGCATAGTCCTCCTTCATGCAAACGTCTGGCGACAGTTTTTCGGGAGATCCGCTTTGCCAGTAGCAGCCATAAACTGATTTGCTACCTCACTAGCTGTGCTGCGCCGGTGTCTTTTTGTTGATAGCACTATGTACCGATCTTCTGCAGGTGTCGTACTGCAAACACGACCTCCCCCGTGACGTTTGCTACAGTCTCCATTTGTTTGAAATGACTTCCAAAGCCTTGAAACAACACTGTGGCTGACGTCGAACTCCCTGGCAACATCTGTTATTTTTCGCCCTTCTTTAATCTTGCCAATAATACGGCCACGCGTAAAATCATCTAGGTGATGTCGGGAAGACATACTGCAACTTGCAAGTTCGTCAATTGATTCTTTCCCTTTCAACTTTGCGTTTGAACAACAACGGTCAATACGCGTCAAATCCTTGATATCTCTTATCAGCGCTATGACGTCACGAACAAGTTCGGCAATCCAAAATTTGCATACGCACAACACGTCTTACTGTATCCCGCACTTATGCTAATTTCCACATTTTCCTGCTTTCCATTTTATGGTTGCTATCGTTGCTATTGTCATCCGTCCTTAGCAATTGTCCGGCAGTGTGTTTTTTGCTAAACTATTGGCAAATACGACTACGTGGGGAAACTTCATTTCAACATGTAAACATACAAGTTTAACAGTTTGCACAGAGACACAAAACTCGAACGACGCAGATTTTCCGGAATGGTGAAAAAAAAAAACGTTTCCAAAACGTATTAGTATTGCTACAAGTTTTTGGAAAAGATAGTTGGTGCCGTTCAAACACGAACGGTACTACTTTTTAAGAGGAAGAAGAAGATCTGGAAGATGACGAAGCGGCCTGGTAATCCGGTAAGCAAGAAACTGACAAGATGTGGGCAAAGTGAGAACCTCCGTAAGAAATGGTCACTGTCTAAGCATCAGAATAATAGCAGGATAACTGCACAGGGGCCGCCACGATGATCGAGTGATCTGAGGCGCTGGCTTCTGACCATTCATCTGAGATGGGTCTGGGTTGAAGATGAGGCAAGGGTGGTGTGTTTATCTGATGGCGCTGGCTATGTTTCTTTACTAGAACCGGTGGTACTAAATTACGGACAGGTGACTGCATTATAGCCCTCAGAGTTGTTCATAGTAATAGTTAAACAACGCAACAAAATAATAACTGCGCAAGGAAAGAATAAGTCAAAAAATCATCCGAAAATTTAGCAAATTAAAAATGTATGGGGAGATGGCTCCAAAGAAATTGAGTGAAGCTCAGAAATCGAATAAGGAATAGAAATGTCAAAACCTCATCAGTTTCGTCACATGCCATGAATCTTGAGTCTTTCAGCAAAACTCAGAAATCAAACGCCAATAAGTGCAGGCGATATCAACGTTTTCCCAGGAAAAAGTGCCCGAATGTCGAAATTCTAGGTAATGTTTTTTTTTTTTTTTTTTTTGAAAAAGCCGTTGGAGAAAAAGTGCCTGAAGCTTTTCGAATTTGCTAGGAAAAACGACGAAAGTGACCGGAGTTGTGCAAGAATCTCTGTATTCTGCACAGAAAAAGACCCCGCGCACAATGCTATATCTCGAAAAAGAAAAAAAAGCGCTTGGTCATCTATTTACTCATCAAAACTGCTCCGTGAGACTTTTCCCGGTTACCTTATTTAAAACATTTTGTCGAAAAGAACATGCACTTTTTCAATCCGTTAAGACATCAAGGAAACAAGGAAGATGACACCGAATTCTCGGTGTAATGAACACGTCTGTTAAATCCTTTCAGACACAAAAACAATTTTGCTCAGCGGATATTTAGAAACTAAGAAAATTCAGTAAAAGAAAAGGCATCTACGCCACCTAACGTAAAAACTTCGCATTATTTAAAATGGATAATATATGCATATACAGTATGTGTTTGAACTGTTCTTCATAGTCAGGGCCGGCATTTAACTTAGGCGAGCAAGGCGACTGAATAGGGCTTGTCGATTTTAATCATATTCTGGTTTTTCATCATCGAATTTTTAATTTTTATTATATTTGTACCTAAAGGAAATAAATAAAATCACTAAAAAGATAAGCAGTCGAAGTACGCTTTTTCGCTTTTCCGTCTCTTGCTACTTTGGGGGGGGGGGGTGACATAAGTGGTGAAGCTACGTAAAGATCATTTTTCCTTTTCTTCGGCTTTGCAGTGAAGGTTTGTATCTTTTGCGTTGGCTTTTCAAATAAAATGGCAATCACGAAGGAGGAATGTGTAATCAATAAACAAAACGGTCGATAAATTTCCTAGGTCGAGTGAAAAGCAGAACGTCGCAGATTTGCTGATTTAACAGAATTCCAGCTCCCACACTTTGGATTACAGGTTACCCAGCAGATCGTTTCGTGTATTCAATGACTTATATGCAGTTTCTACGAATTTAATTTCCTGCCATTAAGGAAACAATGCCACTCTAGTCTGACCAAAATCGATATTTTAGCGATTAAGAATCGTGCCCGTTTCTTAATCTGAAATATAATATTTCATATCTCATGTTTACGGCTTGATTAGTATATTGCGAAAATAATGGCCTGTGCTCAATTCCGTAAAAAAAGAAATAAAAGCAACGCTGAAGTATGTAAAATTGCAAGAGAAAAATATATAACTTGCATAATTGAAAGTTTTGCCTCCCGTATTTCATTTGTTGGTTATCGCATGACCAAACGTAGCGCCCAGCCCCGTCCATCACGGCTAATATCCCACTGCCACCAAACACTCACCGTGGTTCGGAAGCCAGGATAAGCCGTTTGTTCCCGAGTAAATGGCTTTTCTTTATAAACTAGTCTTCCCTTGGGTATTACGTCCCTGCCGTCCATGCCCTTGTCTAACGTAAACAGTGCACTCGTTAACAGATTCTAGGGTTTCATGGATTTTTTTATTCATAACGTAAAATGTATGCTGTAAACCCTCGACGTACCGCCCCTCAATTTACGGCAACCCTTGGGTCTGAACAGACGTGCTTTTTAGAAAAATCCCTCGATCTCTTCATATACCACCATACCCTTGTCATCTGCCAATATACTGTATATTAGTGCGCCA
The DNA here is from genome assembly GCA_039090855.1 of Macrothele yani. Taxonomy (NCBI): domain Eukaryota; kingdom Metazoa; phylum Arthropoda; class Arachnida; order Araneae; family Macrothelidae; genus Macrothele; species Macrothele yani. The sequence goes on along the minus strand of CM076992.1, from coordinate 95,336,350 downwards.
ACCTGCCTTTTTTCAATACAAAACATACTTGATACACTTATTGCCAATTGCAAGCTGGGTGAGAATTCTTTCCCCGTTTCTTACGACCATAGTTCAGTTGTGAGAAACCTAATGTTAAAGACAATCAAAGATGCGAATCAGTGTCTTAACATCAAAAAGATTCTTTGAATCAAACTCTCAGGATGGCAATATTTCAAACGTATTTTTATATATTAGATTATGCTCCGGGGTTAAAATGTAAAACACAAATGAAAATAGACTAGTTGTTTAAAGAAACTAAGCCATGTAAACTGATTTTGTGTAATGCCATTAATTTTCACTTGGTAAAGTTTTAGTAACGTAACAAGGTTTATTCTATTCATTTCTTTGTAATGAAAATGTTAACTTTGTCTTTCTACTATGCAAAGTAAATTTACCCATTTAACGCATACCAGAAGCTTCTGAGGTGGAAACGGACACTTTCAAACTACAGTGTACTGTGCGTGGCCGTAGCGGGACTGGTGCGTATAGGTGGACGTCCGATCGTCTCGATTGCCGCTTTCGACGGCAGTTCAGAGCAGGCCCACAATACACAGCCGACGACATTCGATATGGTGTACAGGGAGCTATGGACATCCCCGTCGACACAGACTGTGAATGACAAATTAGATTCGCGCTCTCACTAGCCATTGCGAGGACTGCCAGTAACCGTGGCACGTCGTTGCCCAAAGTTGCAGTGGTGCCGTACTTAACGTGCTGAGGACGAATGAACGACATAGTATTTGGCAACGAGTTTTGCTTCTGTCCAATCACCAAAGATCGCCTATTGAGAAAGTGGAGACGACGTGATCACCGGGATGATGTTGCTGCCATCCAAGCTGAGAAGCCTGGTATCATGGTTTGGGACCCTATTAATTTCAACAACAGTTCACTTCTCGTACGCATAATGGGTATAATGTCAGCACGTCGGATACGCCTTTGAGGTGGTGCAGTCTGTAGATATAAATGCCTCATTTTAGTTGAAAATGCAATAAGACACATACCGTTTGTTTTGCGCAAAACAAGGCGTTTAACCCAAAATTTTTGAAGCGTCGCTTCGCCTTTCGTAAGCCTATGCGTTTGTGTTTAAATATCGTGAATTTCACACGAGATATAGCAAGTTTTTTTTTTGTAATTGTGTCATCTTTCAGTACAGATTTACCAGCAAAACACTTTTTGTTTGTTTTCTTGTTAGAACTAATTTTTAGCCGCTTCATGCTATTGAAGAGCTTATTGCCTCGAACATTAGCTTGTTTGTTTATTGAGAATTACTGGCGCAAGAACCATTTTGGCCAAAGTGCGCCGTAGTATGTACAAATACAAACGTGGACTCCGACCGTGTGTGCCGTTAACGAATTTCGTATGAAGCTGTGGGTTTCTAAAGATATGATAAGTGGGATGATGGCGACTTTGCTACTCGAAGCACTTCTGTCTGCGTTTACGTTGTTACGAATCCATCAACAGCCAATAATAACTGATTTTTTTTCCTTAAATAGATGTTATGGGATAACATGATTTTACTATTGCAAGTGATAGACAGTAATTTTCCAAAAATTATATTTTGAATTAAAAACCCCATTAGCAACAAGGACGATGAAGTTGTCATCCGTCCATAATTTAAGGCCGAAGGACCCAGGGAGGGGATATTAGCCCAGAAACCCGCTCTCTTGACCTCTTGGCCACCGAGGTGCCGCAGTAACGGTGAGTCTAGACTGAAATGCCAAACTTTCTTATTTTTAGATGCTGCACAGAAAAACACTGACTCCTGTTTCCGCTGTTAGAACCTTAAAGAGTTTAAAAGCCAGCTAAAAAGAACAATTACAGCAAGACATCAGGACGCAAAAATTGTTTTGACCACTAAAGAAATTTCTTCTGCCGCTGGTTGAGTGGTGTTGGTCGTAGGTTTCTAATCACTGGGCGCTGGATTTGAATACCGGCTAAAACATAGAGGGCGTGTTCGTCCCCACATCCTGAGAACTGGCCAGCCAAGCTGCATATACCTGGTTTTAGAAAACTCTTGGGGCTCGCACCATCTGCTGATTGGTAGTTTTTGCGTGCTAGCGCTGGGATCTCAACTGACCTACAAACCTAGTGAACTCCAAAGGAAAAGAAAAACCTGGCTATGTATCCTAGTTGGGCCCGGTATCGTGTCCCGGGTTAGGTAAGAATGGTATGTAAATATTACGGCACTGGTCTATCCCTTCCCTGGAGCCAGTGGTCCTAAATTAAGGAATGCGTCTCCAGGAAACCTTTGGTGCATGTGGGGGCTGTAAACCTCAAAACACAGTAGAACAAATGTAGTCGTAGGGCTGTTTCCATTGCAGACGTCTCATAACAGGAAATTCGAACATGTAAATATCGATAAGAAGTGCTGTTCCCGCTCTCCAAAGATTTCGGTGTGTTCTGGCGAATTCACATAATCGTTAGAAGTAATGATTACTTGTTTGTTTAATATTAGAACTCGTTTGTTATATCAAGGATGATTCGTTTTTGTTTTCATTGTGTACTTATTCGCAAAGCGGATAGTCTAAATCCACCCTTGTGTCAAGCCAACAACAAAACATCATCAAGAACGTGGTATTACGTAAAATCGCTATATGTTCCTGTTTTGAATGAATTTAAAAAACATCTAATAATTGTTAGTGGTGCTGACAAATGTTAGGGCACTTTAAGCGCTGCGTCGTGGGCGTCCAGCCTACCAGCATTATCTAGTATTTTGTTGTGCTAAGTACTTTGCTGTCTTAAATGCACTTGCACTGTTCCTGCACAGGCATTATACATCCATCCTGTTCATTAGTATTCGAAGAGCATGACCGCAGATGAAATTACTATCGTCACCTTCCGCACACATTGACGCAGAACGCGTTGTATGCGACAGGGATGCGGAGAGTTGGATTTCCATTTCGGGAGATAAGAGGGAAATGTAAGGGAGGAAGAAGCTGGGGGAGAGGTGAGAATGAGCTAACTTTACTCTCAGAATTAATTCTAAGCGCAGGGAAACTTATGTCCTTCATCTGCCCAACACCCGTGCAACGAGTTACATGTACGAAGCGTACGAATAAGAGCGATCGCACGCGCTGGCTAGCACTTTCAGGGATACCGCTTTTCAGGATTCGTGACCAGAAAATTTAGAAGAGTTAATACGAACGTCAAACGGGTGACCACACGCATACGGTGCCTGTTTCTCTTTAACACCGATGCTAAATTCAGCGAAAACAGACACTGGTGAAATATTTTTCCAATCCATGACTCAGGTCGGAGGGTGAATAAAAAATATGCGCTCACCGAAACAATACGTGAAACAGTCACACTACACAGACACATACTGAACAGTTTAACTGGGCACCCATTTCTAATTTTACTTTTGGGAAATTTCTTAAAACCGGCCAGCTACGGTTACAGTGCAGTTCTAAGGGCAAAAGGTATGTGACCACCTTTCGCCATCACAACAACAGCTATAAGTGGCATGTACGCTATCAGGAATTGGAATGTTTTTATGGTATTGCGGCCCAGGATTCCTGGACAGAGCCATCCTTAAAGCGCTGAGAGTTGCTGGTTCTGAGATTCGGGCTCGAATACACCGCTTCACTTCGTAACACGTGTATGCCCAGTTTGGTTCAAATCCGGACAGTTAGAGGGCCATTCGAGGGTTACGAAATTACTGGAATGCTCCTCCAAACGGGAGCGATGAGACAGGGTGTTATCGTCTTGAAAGAAGGCATTCCTGCTGTACAAAATGGATTATCACTAACTGAGGTGTAGATGGTCGGCTATACACTCAGTACACAAAACAGTAGAGATAGGGGTGATAGGCAGTTGACATGCCCCCGCGCGCTGAGTGGAACAATCCCAAACCAAACGCAGGCGATAAATAGACTGACAGTAGGACTTCTCAACAGCGTAACACGATCGACGAATAAGAGTCAACGTGGTGATATGAGCCACTTTGATCGTGGACGCATTTTCGGCGTAAGACCCATGGGCCGTTCTATCGCACAAGTGGAAAGAACCCTACGGTTCCTGAGGACAACCGAATCAAGGGTGTACCGTACGTATAACATCGACGGACGTACCACAGAGAAAACGGTGGCGGACCACACGCCATTGATGACCGGAGTCGACGTAGACTATCCATCGACCGCTTGGTATAGGCGGCGCGAATCAAATCCAGATTAAGCGTCAGCGATCAAAAGGTACTGCACACGCTGCATACCCTGGGCCACGGGAGTCGACGCCCTACTCGTGTGCCACTGTTGACTGCTCGTCATCGGACATTACGCCTCGTCTGGTGCCGGGAACATCAAAGTTGGACCTCTTCAAAGTGGCGCCTCGTCGTGGTGTCAGATGTATCCCGTTTTCAGCAGTACCGAGCTGACAGGAGTGTGCTGGTGTGGCGTCTACAGCATGAGGCCATGGCCCCGTCGTGCCAGGTCGGCTCCGTTCAAGGCCGTGGTGGCCCTGTGATGATTTCGAGAACCTTCTTATGGGACATATTAAGTCCCTTAGTGTGTCTGGAGATGTCCATAACTGCTGCTTGCTACCAGGATATGCTGGCTGATCACCTACACGCTTTCATGGCCTTAGCGCATCTTGCGGCCGATGGTCTGTTTTAGCAGAACAATGCTCCGTTCCACCGTCCACAACCACCCAGACATGGCTCGAGGAACACTAATCTGACTTTCAAACCATCCAGTGAGCCCCAAGCTTCCCGGATTTAAATCCTGTGGAAGCTCTCGCGGAATGCAATATCAGATCCATGGATGCCGCCCCGGTGGCGCAGTGGTCTAAGGCGCTGGCCTCTGATCATTCGTCCGTAAGGGATCCGGGTTCGAATCCCGGTCAGGCATGGATGTTGTGTTTGTCTTACGGCACTGGCTCTCTCCCTTCCCTGGAACCAGTGACCCTAAATTAGGGACGGGCGACTGCTTATAGCCCATTGAGTTGCTCACGGTGGTCGTTAAACCTCCAATCAAAAAAAAAGATCCATGGATCCTGGCATGGCTGACATTACACTCCGGAAACGCTCCGGCAACTGGTGAAGTCGATGCCTCAGCATATACAGACTGTTATTCGCGATAGAGGAGGACCAACAGGTTATTGAGTAGGTGTCTCTAATGTTTTGTCCTTTGAGTGTTGTACGACAACGTAGCCTTTTGAAGTGGCAATGGTGTCAATAACCTCAGGGTCCCCGTGGTGGTTCACGTGTTGGGTTTTTTTTTTTTTTTGATTGGAGGTTTAACGACCACCGTGAGCAACTCAATGGGCTATAAGCAGTCGCCCGTCCCTAATTTAGGGTCACTGGTTCCAGGGAAGGGAGAGAGCCAGTGCCGTAAGACAAACACAACATCCATGCCTGACCGGGATTCGAACCCGGACCCTTTACGGACGAATGATCATAGGCCAGCGCCTTAGACCACTGCGCCACCGGGGCGGCCACGTGTTGGGTTGGAAAGAAAGTAATGTCTGTTAATTCAAGGCAACAGAAAAAGGCTAATTACCGTACATAAAAGTACAAATCAATCCAAAATGTAGTCTCCATCGTTCCCATCTACCTGCTCCCGTCGTCTTGGCAGCTGTTGGATACCGTCCTTGTAGAATTGTGGCGGCTGCGGCGCAAGGAAGTGAGTAAGTGCGCGTTCGACCTCGTCCCAGTTGGTGAACCGCTGTCCGTCCAGGAAATGCTACAACAACTTAAAAAGGTGGTAGTCGCTTGGGGGCAATGACCGGGGAATAAGCTGGGTGCGTCAATAGCTCCCAGCCTAGGTCCCGAATCTTTTAATAGGTTGCCCGTGCTGTTTGAGGTCTCGCTCCGTCCTGCTGTAGGGTGATGCGCTTGCGATTCAGCAGTGCTGGTCGTTTCGACGTGAGCGATGCCTGCAGATTGTCGATCTGACGGCAGTACACATCGGTGGTGATATTGGTGTTGTCCGGCAGCAGCTCAAAAGCACGACACCCCGCATACCCACCAAACAGGCAGCAGAACCTTACGTGGGTGTAAGCCGGCTTTGGGTGTCTGCATGGGCTTCTGTTTTGGATCCATCCACTGTTTCCGGGCGCTGACATTGTCATACAGGACTCATTTCTCGTCACCTGTCACAATGCGGTCCAAGAACGGTTCAACTTGGTCACGTGCAAGCAGGGAAACGCATGCACTCATGAGATTTGCTTTCTTCCCAACTCTGAGTTGATGGGGTGCCCAAACTCTCCTCTTGTGCACCTTCTCATATTGACGCAAGTGCGTGATAATGCTCATGTGGGTAGTCCCCATCTATTCAGCCAACTCGTGCATGGTCATACGTGATTTTGTCTTCACTAAAGTCTTCAGCATGTCTATATCCACTGTTGCAAGTCTTACGGGCCGCTCCGGTGGTGCAGTGGTCTAAGCGATGGCTTCTGATCATTCGTCCGAAATGGGTTCGAATCCCGGTGAGGCATGGATGTTGTTTGTCTTACGGTGCTGGCTCTCTCCCTTCCCTGGAACCAGTGGCCCTAAATTAGGGACGGGCGACTGCTTATAGCCCATTGAGTTGCTCACGGGGTCATTAAACCTTCAATCAAAAAAACTAAAGTATTCCGGCTTTGGAACTGTCTGGCCGGTCAAAAGTTCCCTCTCGAAGCTGTTCAAACGAACGACAGCACTGACGATGTGATATGGCTTTGGAGTACCCACTGTTAATGCTCCTTACAGCTAATGCGGATGTGTTACCGCGACGAAACTCATACAGCTTAGAATGGCGGATGTGCTCTTTGTCCACTTCGATGTTGCCTGGAGCTTACTCTTCGCCTTCTGATGATAATTGCCACTGACTTAAGCCACTACCTGCTGATGTCATGCCGGTGTTCTGCGCAATCTCAATGACTCATGTGCGTCGTGGCCGAGGCTTCGATTTCGTGTACCTCGTCATCGGACATTAGTTTCTTTGCACCCCAATAAATACGCCCTGTCCGAGCTAGGCCCAGGTTCAAGTTCCGAGTGAGGCATGGAAAGCGTTTTTGTTTTTCCTCTGGCGCTGGCTTATCCCCCTTCCCTGGAGCCAGCGGCCCTTAATTTGGCACGAACGACAGCTTGTATCCCTAGTTGTTGTTGGTGGTCGTCTAACCACGAAACAAAAATAAATAAACTTGGCCCAAACATTACACCGCTTCTACCTTTCTGTAACAACCCTACTTGGCAGTTGGGGACCATGGCCTAGTGAGTTCAATGCCACATACGCACCGTCCCATCGGCGCGGCGTTTTATAGTTCGAACCCCTATTTTTCGGACCAAGCTACCCGTTACCAGTCTTACGCGGTCAAACGACGATGTAACTTTTTCCACTGCAGTCTCATAACACTCATCATCATCGTAGTATGTATGTGGCGTATTTCTAGCCCGCAGGGGTCATAGCCGCATTTCTGTAGTTAAGTTGGGTAGATTTGTAAATGGATGCGGGGTGTATAATTGATTGTGCTTTCAGTGTAAGATAAAGCTGAACGCCCCGACTCACTTCCAGGGTCTCACTGTGCCACAAGTCGGAGTAACTTTGTTCATCGATGGGTACAGGATGTCATATCTTTTTTTCCCCGATTCTGAACAACTCTTATAACCGTGTACGTATATAAAGATTCACACAATCCTCGTTTAAAAACCCGTGAATCCAGTAAACGAAGAGAACCAGCGCGTGATAAAGAAACAAAAGTGTCATACCTAGCCAGGGGATTCGAACCCCGACCCAACACTACGAGAAGTCAGAAGTCCATGCCGTAATAATATTATTTGCATGTTTTAGAGATTAGTTCCTACAGCCTTGGTGGAATTCTCACACGACCACTGTGCCTACTTCGTAATATTCTAAAATTTTGTACACCCTACCTTGAGTGAGATCAGCGAGTGCAATTGGTGTGGTCCGAGATGGGTTCGGGTTCGAATCTCTGTGATGCGTGGAGGTTGTGTTTGTATTACAGTACTGGCTCTCTCCCTTCCCTGGAACTAGTGGCCCTGTAAGGGGCCAGCGACCGCTTATAGATCATTGAGTTGCTCATGGTGGTCGTTAAACCCCCAAATAAAAAAAAAAAAAAACAGGTGTGAGACGTAACTTGTCGAGTTGTACAGAAAACAAAAATCACTGGTTGACACTTTTTTATTTGATGAGAGAAGGTTCCGTCATTCCTCCTGCTGTTATACACCTGTCTGCCAAAGCATTTGAAACGACTACCAGATATGATGTAGGTCCTCCTCTCACCCGATGTGGCATAGATTCAAGAAGATGTTGGTAGGTATCTCTTGATATTTCGTACCATGCCTGCAACAAAAGTTTCCGCAGTTCTCTTAAATTGCGTGGTTGAAGTGATGCTCATACTCGTTTTTCCAACTCAAACCACAAATGCTCGATAGGTTTCAACAAGACATTTGTTATGAATTTGAAGGCCATGGCAATAAATGGAATTCCTCTAAAGTTATGTTCTTGGAACCATTCCTGAACCTTTTTCGTAGTGTGGCATGAAGCATTATCTTGTTGAAAGACATCATCTCCGTGAGGGAATACGGTTGCCAAAAAGGGATGTACTTGGACAGCCACGATGTTCAGGTACGTGGCAGCTGTCAGAGTTGGCTCTACCGAGATAATGGGTCCAAATGTTTCCCAAGAAAATATTGCCTAGACCATAACACTCCCTCCAGCCGCCCTGATCCATCACATAGTGCATCCAGGTAACAATGCTTCCTTGGGTAAATGTTGCACATGAGCTCGTGCGTCGACATGGTGTAACACAAAGCGGGATTCGTCTGACCATGAGACTAGAGCTGAGACGGGCCGAACCTAAGCCCGAAGTAGAGCCAGAGCCCGGTTCGGGCTGCGTAATACTTACTGGAGTTTGGACTCGGGCTCTGAGAGAGGGGGAGAATTTTCTTCCTTTTTCTTTTAATGTGATTTTACATGATTTGTCACATGAGACTGTTTTACACTTTCGAGTTGTTAAAGAGACTTCTTCGGCAACTGGGTCTAGATAGGGAGTAGGAATTCGGCAGGGTTATCCATTCTGGGCTTAGGTAACAAAATTCCATAGGCTGTGAATTACAGGATTTCTGCGAAGGAAAAGTTTCTATAAGAACTGTAGACAGTAGATAGCATGCTGAAGAAATTTTGCTCCCTACCTCAAAGGGGCAGCTCCCTGCTAATTCTTTTGAACAACGTACGACGTAGATTGTTATGCCTCCCGATTTTTCCTGACCCCCCCCCCCGAAACATTTCAGGAAGAAATGAATTGTCAAAGAAACTATAGAAATAGATAGACATCCCTTTCCCACTTCGCAGTTGAGAAAGAAATCGGTTAATTGCACGGGTAGGAAAGGCTGGAAGTCTGGAAGAGAAAAATTTCCTTTTTAATGCCTAAACAGGTTAATTATAGTTTTCGGGCTCGTTTGGGCCCGGGCTCTATCTTGCAATATAAAATTCGGGCTCGGGCTGACATATTTCGGGCTCGGACGGGCTCGGGCCCTTAAAATTGAGCCCGAACTCAGCTCTGCTGTGCACCAGAAGTTCTACACCGAACGACTGCAGCGGTCCATCATGCTCTGAGCCAACGGCACCCGGCCGTCATGAGTAGGAAGCAAGCGTTGCTGCAAGTGAATTATGCGCAAGTCAAGCTTCTACAGTGCTCCGCCGATACTTATAGGAAATGGAAATGGTTGAGATCCTACCCAATCCTCCATACAGTCCAGAACTTGCTCCATTCAACTTTCACATATTTTGCTCCATAGTCCATTTCCTACAAAGACTGCTCTACGCTTTAGTGGTGGATGTGGAATCTGGCATCAGATGGTTTCTTTCCTCGAAACCTGCCCAGTGGCACCGCCATGGGATCGTGGCTATGTCTGAGCGTTGGAAAAGCACTGTGCTTGCAAAATGAGGGGATATATTGGTGCCTAAAGGTAAAATGAATCTCCTGGCTGTGAGTTTCAGAAAAAAATGTGTGATCATTCTTCCTCAGATAGTCTAGAATTGATAGGAATCATTTTTTCTACAGTGATCTCCATCAAACATATCTTATCGTCGGATCCGAAACTTGCGACTTCGTGACCCTGCAGTCCTCCAAAGGGATTACATGTGACATTCTGCTCAAGTGACGCAAGAACCAAAACGGCAAGTTACGGACATAAAATTTGCTGTCGTAGTTCAATAGAAAGAAAATCCCTTTCCGGCGTAAGAAGACGTGAGTTCGAATCGCACCAGCTGCAAAGAGGTTCATTTGCTACAAATGTAGCGCGTTTTGTTATTGTAATGCTCATATCTTGTGTGGATGACTATGTACACAGACTGAGTGATCACTGAATTATGAGCACCTATCTAAGACTTCGTTGGTCCTTCTTTCGCTCTCAGTACAACAGCTACCCGGCGTGGTATTGATTCAATAAGATACCGGAAGCAGTTGGGAGGTATGCCAAACAAGATGTCTGTAATGCTGCCTTCAGTGCAGGTATGGAAGTGATTTCTGTAACCAAACGCCAGATATGCCGTTCCATGATGTCCCACAAAGCTCTATGGGCCAATCGATATGCTTTAAATCTGAACTGTGTTCATCAAATCATTCCTGCACAGCATTGAACCTGTGGCTCTGCGCATCGTCATCTTGGAAGACACCGTCGTCATTCGAAAAAAGTGCAACATTGCTGAGTGTACAGAGTCAGCAAGCAATTCACGACAGTCGGCATCAGTCATACGTTGTTTCACATGCACCAAGGGTCCAAGTTACTGCAAGGTAAACATGCCTCATACCAAACAACCTCCCCCACCGGTTTGCACGGTGGAGACCGTGCTGGATTGATCGAGTGCCTCATGGTGCTTCTTCCAAATCCGTACAAGACCATCCACGGAGTGGAGTAAAAACGCTACTCGTCAGATCAGCGCACTTCTTACCAGTCATCCGACGTGCAACTTGCATGATCTTTGGTCCAGGTGAATCTTTTGCGCCGATGAACCGTGGTTAGGAGAGGATGTGTAGGGGTGATATGCTGTTATAGCTTATACGTGCGACGCATGGTCATGATAGATACTGTTTCGGGTTTACCTCTGTTGTATTGGGCAGTCAAAATTTTAATAGTGCTTCATCTGTATGCCTGTACGTGTTGTCCAATCTGGCGCTCTCCTCTCACATCAATCTTTCGCTGTCCTGCGCAGTTTTGCCTCCAGGTCGTTGTTCACGCCAGTTCTGATTCACTTTATCTACGGCGGCTAGCGAACAACCCACCAGTTCAGCCGTTTGGGAAGTCGAGGCACCTGCTCTCAGAGATCCTATAGTCAGTTCTTTCTCAAAGTCCGGTAAATCCTTCCGTTTGTCCATCACGCTCCGAATTTTACTACCTACTGTTCCACTCACACCTTATATAAGCTACGTCGGTCGACTAATTGCGTCCTCTCGGAAATCACCCGGTTAACGGGCCGCATCCATTTTTAATAGGGGTGGTCATAATTCAGTGACCACTCGGTGTATATTGATGCAATTGCAACTGTAAACCAAAATTTCCGTTTACCGATTATCTGGAAGTGGAGAAATGTTCAAACAGTGAAATGCTCTACCAAGAAATAAGATCATTAGAAAAGAGTTTGCTTGCTGAGCAGAACAATAATCAGGAACTGTGGATTTAATAAAGTCCTGCTTAAGTTACGAGCACTAATCCTGTGTTGTTGGAAGTAAGCTCATCCTTTGTTTAAAGCATATAAACCAAATTTAGAAACTTAAGATTTCAACTTGCGCTTTCGTTCAGTTTATGAGCGCTAATCATTCAGGAAAAGCGAACTCGAATTTCTCCGAATTAATCGTTTGGTTATTGAACAATGTGTACGAAAGTTAACAGTAATAATATACACTATATTGACAAAAGTCGCCGGACACCTAAAAAAGAAACACAACATAGCATTTATTGACATACATTAGTACGGTACGGTGTCGGTCCACCTTTGGCCTTAATGCATGCACTGACCCTTCGAGACATGCTTTCGTCAAGGTTTTGGAACACAGCGATAGGTATACGCTTCCATTCAGTACACAATGCTGCCGCTAACTGCTGCTTAGTAGTAGGCCTTGGTTCCAAACTTCTTATGCGGCGCTCTAATTCATCCCATAGGTGCTCTATGGGATTAAGATCAGGGCTCTGTGCTGGCCAATCCACATACGATACGGAATTATCATCAAACCACGCCGTAACAGTTCTTGCTTTATGGACCGGTGCATTATCCTGCTGGTACCAACAAGGCTCGGTAACATAATATTGCCACAGAGTTGGTAGGTCATAATTGTCCAGAATATCGAGGTAGACGTGCTGGTTAACTGGTTTGTCCACAATAACGAATGGGCCGGGACCATACCACGAAAAACACCCCCACACGAGTACACTGCCAGATCCAAACTTGACCGTAGGAACAGTATACTGTGGTAAATAGCGTTTCCCCTGCTGACGCCATACCCACACACAGCCAACAGACTGATGGATTGTGTATCTGGGTTCATCAGTTCACAGGACCCGTTTCCATTGATCAACGGTCAACGAAAAATGTTCTTTACACCATGCTAAACGACGAGTAGCATTCCGAGTGGAGATGAAAGGCTTATGAGCAGCCGCACGACCCCGGTAACCCATGGAATGAAGTTCTCTGTGAATGGTACATGTACATACCGACGTGTTACTCACCTGTACACTGAGATCTTGTGCAATATACTCCGTTGATTAGCTGTAACGACTCTCCTGAGGCTTCGACGTCCTCTATCACTGATTTTCATTGGTCTGCCGGTACGTTTTGCTGCTTCATGCACGCCATGTGTCTTCCACTTATTTAGTACATCCAAAACAGTTGACTTTGGTATGTTTAAACTCCTCTCGGTTTCTCTTATGGACAACCCACTAATGTAACACCCAACAATATTTCCTTTCTCAAAGTTAGTTCTCTCCCGCCGCAACATTTTCATACAACCTCATAGTGCTATATGATCACGGTCAGCTGCAGGCTTGTTTTTATACCGTTTGCAGCTGTACTGCGCATCCTAACAACACAGCTGATCCGTTCATTTGCTTTTGGAGCGGTGTCCGGTGACTTTTATCAATATAGTGTATATTCCATGTAATTTTGTCTTTGATGGAATGCTACTTTAAGTATATCTGTCGAAGCAATATCAAATTCAAAATATTTGTAAGCACTTGTTAAAACTGTGTTACAAACAAGTGGAAGGATTTTGCCATATTGCACGTAAATAAGTGATATATCACAGATATTATCGTCTTTCTCTGAATGGAAACTTCTTTTCGGAACGTATCACACTAGCGAAAAGTTATACTTAGGTTAATATTTGCAATCATTGCATTAAGTAGGTATTCAGAAGCTTAATTCTAAGTGAAAATTAAAAGTTTCAACATTCGGAAAATGTCTGAAAAATATTTGATCAAGTATCCCAAAGGAATAAACTGGTAACATCATTTTGCATCCCGTTGATAAGTGAACGCATTTCAAACAAGAATGTCATACCTAGCCATACAATGTCATACAATGCCAATTTCGCTTTAGTAAATGCACTTTGGTGCAGTTACATAATTTCATAACGGGTATCGCTCATTTCACCTAAAGATCACTTTACCGAAAAATTCATTTCACCGAAGGGTCATTTCACCGAAGGGGTTATCCATCACAGGCAGTAGCTGCCACACGTGGCCCTTCAGCGGCCCTGCAAACACGTGCCAGAAATGATGGCTAGCCTAATGTGGTCCGCTAGTTTGCCGGTAGTGGCAGCCGGCAATCACGTGTCATAAGTGGTGGCTTGCCGAATCTTGTCCGCCAACAATTTCCCAACAGTAGCCATAAAAAAATAATAATAATAAAAATCAAGTATAAACGCAGTTTCCCAAAGCTACAACCATTATTTTTCTTCCTCCCCTTACGAAACTTGTGAATTATAGCACTGCGCTGGGGTAATTTTCTCAACAGACCGGAAAAACGCCCGTTTGGATCTGGGTGGATACGAACCAAAGCCGTCGACGTGGGAGCTGAGCTCTACCGACCGGACTAATTTGCCACGCACGAGCCTGTGCTTGAAGCTGTCTGTTCCGTGCGGAATGTGTAATCGAATGGTTCCCTCTTTCATTTTACCATATTGCGAGGCACTTTTCATAAAAGTCAGTTTCATATAATTCATAAATTTATTTTTTTAACTTAACGATAGTTTTTTTTTTTTTTACCTTAAGGGAACTTCACTCATTTTCAAGAAGTGTACCAACTTCAAGTCGCTTTCCAAAGTTTTGTACTGTCCTTGTCGTCTTGAAAAGAGATTGTTGAATTAATATATATTTACCCGGGTTCGTGTCACATTCTGTTACATTTTTAACGTTTTATCTTTCCTTTCCGTTGTCCGAAGCTACATTTGTTTTAAAAAGGAAAGATATTTTATTTTACTAATCGTTATTTTTAGAAGCGAATTCCTCCCAGTCTTGTGTATTCAACTCATGGATGAGTGCATTATATCCACATAGCGTTGTTTTTTTTCCAACAGACGTTTTTTTAATGGTTTTCCAGGACATTTATTTCAAGCGATTTCAAATTTTTTCTTGTTATTCACCCACTCCATTCCATGAATTGTTATTCATGGGAATAGAGTGGGTGTATTTCATGGCTGTATCCTAGTATTTCATGGCTTAATCTGATATCTTCGTCGACGTGGAATTTCATTAGGAAATTAATTCGCCTCTCTACATATGGATTTGTTTTTTAACATCCACTAAAATAACACGATGGCGATAGCGTTGTCTTCAACTAACAGGTACCATGAGAGACACAGCAAGTGTTGCTTCCACTTGCTGTTGGGGTTGCATTGGTTGCCAGCAACGGGCCACTAGTGACACTTGCTGGGAGGCCCACAATTCACAGCGATGTTGCAGGCCCATCAATGGCTCGCCAACTGATAGCGCTGCCACCAACGGACCGCTACCGGGCCGAGAGCGGCAGATTTCAGCCAGCAGTAACACATCGCTGCCAGCTGTTTCCCAGCACTTGTGTTTTTGCTGGGATATTTTTGGTATTAAGTCGTCGTCCCCCCTCCCCCCAAACAAGTTTCCTGCGTTTGCACATGCCCACAAAGAATTTGCTGTAGTTTATAAAACCCTGAAATTCTTTTGTTGAGTTATAGATTATAAACATTTTTTTATAAAGAATCGCGAATTGAAAAATATTGTAAATAAGAAAATACGAAATTACGGGAATTTTATGTGTGTCTGATAACCAATTTCGGGAGACGTAGCCACGGTGCAATCCAGAATACAATTTTTACACGGGCCCTTAAAATGTTTGTGGCCACTTTTCCGCTTTTTGTCTTTGGCCCGAAAATCATGCAAATGTCTAAATTTCTTACTGAAAATGAAATATTAAAAAAAATTATTTTATGAACAATAGTTGCTCAAGTAGTGGGGAATATAGCCACACGAAATTTGTTTATGCAGAACAATTTTCTGGCACTGAAATTCCAATGTGTCTAGTTCTTCGGTGGCCACTTCTCCGTACCCGATCTCTGCTGGCATATCATATCGCTGGGACCTAATATGTCTCTTCTGTGTGTGTGGGAAGGGGGGACGTTTTAATCCCAAAAATATAAAATTATTTTTTTCTAGTGCAATAGGAAACGCATTTTTAGTGTTTATAAACTACAATTAAACACATTCTCGGTAGCCATCTGCTACATCTGGAACTGGAGCCTTGGGAGGGGGCTTAATCCTAAACTAATCCTAAAATATCACTACACCTCCACAAATTCTCTGCCGACTTCGGCTTGATTCGACTATATATTCATTATATTTTTAGGATTAAGCCCTGTTCCAAGCAACCGTTTGTAGCAAACGGCTGCCGAGTATTTGTTCAGTTGTACCTAACCTATAGCATGATAAAGTGTTTATATTTTTGGGAATAATCCTCCGAAGCCCGAACCCTGAGCACATACAGGGTACCAGCAACCCTTAATGCCGGAAGATAATTTCTTTAGTTGTACGTAGTTTATAAATCCGTAAAATCTGCACCCAATCAGACTGGTGTTTCTTTATATTTCACATTTTTATATTAAACAACCTCCCCCCAGCCCCCTACCCGCCCACTAGACCAAGAGTACGAGGGGAATGCGATGGTCATAGAGCATTTTATAAGTTGGATTTCAAAAAACATGAAAATACGGTCCCTAGATCACACCGAATTGTAGTTATTTAATCGTATATTTACAGTGTTATGGAATTAAACCCTTCTCCTCTCTTCTCGCATGACACATTACCTTAAAAATAAATAATGATAAGTATTTCCAAATATCGCTTTTCTTCTTTACATTGTCTACAAGAACATATTCTCCGGAAGCGATCTTTTCGCGAAAATCTTTCGCTTTCTTAAACTCCATAATAAGTATGGAAGAGTATTAGCAAAAAAAAAAAAAAAAAAAAGAAAAAAAAGACCTTTCTGAAAGTAGAAAAATACGCCAGCTGTTGACTGATGTTTTCTATGTATCAGCATGGAAAAACAACGACAGACTAGAGCTGAGACCAAGCCCGAAGCAGAGTTTTCGGGCTCGGGCTCTTAGAGAGAGGTAGAGCGATATATATATATATATATATATATATTTTTTAATGTATAAATGTGATTTTATATGATTTAGCAAATGAGACACTTTATAGTTATTAAAGGGAATTCTTGGGCAACTGGTTCTTATTGGGGAGCAGGCATTCGAGATAGCTATTTATTGCGGGCTTGGGTAGAAAATGACATAAGCCGCGCATTGGTGTGTTTCTACAGGGAAGAAAAAGGTTTTTCAAGAACTATAGATGATAGCTTGCCGACGATAATTTGCCCCCTATCTCCACGCAGTAGCTCCCTGCTAATTCTATTTAGCAACGTGCATATTTCAGCGCATTATGGCGAGATAATATCAGCATTATTTGAGCAACATACAATTGTAGCACGGCAGAATCATTTTGGATGGCTGGCCGCCCGAAGCACTCGGGTGAAAAAGAATGGTCAAAGAAAATCGTACAGTTACACTGTAAAAATAGATAGAGGTCCCTTCCCCACTCCCTATTTGAGAAATATATTGGTTAATTGCAGGAAGAGGAGAGAATAGAAGTGTGGAAAAGGAGATGTTTTTTATTAATAGTTAAACAGGTCAGCCAATTTTCGGGCTCGTTCGGGCCCGGGCTCTATCTTTCAATATAAAATTCGGGCTCGGGTGGGCTCGGGCTGATATACCACGGTCTCAGACGGGCTCTGGCTCCGAAAATTGAGCCCGAACTCAGCACTACGTGAGACCCGTTTCTAGTCTTCTATGGTCCAGTGTCGATGATTGCGTGCCCACTGCAAGTGTTGGCGGTGGTAAACTGCTGTGAGCATAGGCATACGAATAGGCCTGCCGCTGCGGAGACCGATATCCAAGGGCGTACGATGAACTGTGTGTTCGGACACATTGGGGCCCTTCACTACAATTGAAATTATGGGCAATGTGAAGCACAGTAGCCCTCCTGTTGCTTCAGACAATTTGAGATAGCCTGCATTGACCTCAAGCATGAATGAAGCGTGGTTTGCGCATGCCTTGTAGGCTGCTTGAAGTGTTACCTATTTCAGACCATCTTTGATAGGCACTAACTTCCGCATGGAGTGAGCAGCCTACCAGTGTCGCTGTTTCGGAGACGCTTTTACCGAGGCGTGTTGCCATAACGATCTGGCCTTTGTCGAAATCAGATAAATCCTTTGCTTTTCCCAGGTTGAAACGAAACGAAATACTCATTGAAGGAGCTCCGACCCAGGAATTATGCCATTCGTGACCTTGGCACGTGATGCTGATTGGCTGCAGCCTTGCTGATTTGCATAACGCAGAGATGGTTTTAATGTTTTGGTTGATCGGTGTATACAAAAAATCCTCTTTGACAAAGGAATTTTTTCCGCTCTCTGGGTTATCAGCACGTTATTTCCACAGAAACTCGCGCCTACGCACTACTTTAAATTAACCCAGAAAATTAACAGCACCGTTGAAACATTTCCGAGGCGACTCAGGTGTCTGCTGAAGATGGAGCAAACCTGGCAGTCAGCCAAATTTGCATTTAGTCACCATTTCCATCTGAGCAATACTGCATTTCACGGATGATAAAATCCAAATTTAGAATCGCATAACCTACAGATGATATACTGTTCTACACAATTTTTGCGTCATCTTTCTTTATTCATTATCTCTCTTCGCTCTTGAGCAGTCTTCCATCCGGCTGCTACTAGTCAAATAAGTGGCTGTCATTCCTTATTAATGTAGAAACTGAATCATCCAGATACTGGATATGTTGAAACATGCAGCTACACGTAATAACTCAGGGACGATTTAGATTTAGTTAACTTACAGCGCATCCAAAGGAACCGCCAGTAAATACGCCGCATATAACAGCGAAAAACAATGACATACAGGAACCACATTTCCAAACATGCCGAGTTTTACTCAGCTTTATTATGCAACACAGTATCCCGGAATTAGGTACCATAACTTATTATTTGAATCTATTTTTCGCTCTTCGCATGCACACAAGAAGAAAGCTACTTACTTTCTGTGTGTGATAGAACACAACTTTTGACTAGCAGTTTGCAAGTTAGTATGCTAAAAACATTTGGAAGTCTGATCCACAGTTTTCTCTATAAACTTAGGTTTTCTAGACAATATCTGGTTAAACTTGGTCATGTTCTCGTTACGTATATTTAAAAATTCCGGAACAAATTAGAAGTTATGACGTGGTGACTAATACATAGACTGCATCATATGCACTAAAAATCAGCAAAATATGCTTTGACGTATATTCTAATTTAACTTTCGTTTTCAGTTCCTTTTCCTATGTAAATTTGAATTTTTTCTCTTTTGTACTTTCCAAACTTAACGTGATATCTTCTCTCTCACATGAATGAGGTTGGCAACATTTTTGGGGTCAGAGAGAGTGACGTATGAATGTGATAAGAACGATAGATAAAAAGGACGATGCAGCAGTTGCTTAGGGTATGTGTGTGGAGATGTCCGATCGCTGTTAAGATAGATGTGAAGTTTACAATTTGTAGTGCTATATTGTGGAGTTCATCAGATATTGCTGGACCAATAAAAGGTTATCGTACGTTTGACTTCTGTATATGTTTTGTCTGGCCGTAGAAACTTAATTAAAGTTATTTCGTGTAGCTATTGCATCGTATTCTCATTTAGTTCAAAATTTCTTTAGTCATGGTTTTAGACATAGCGTAACACCAATCTCGCACACGAAAAAGGGTTACGTTATAATGTACTTAACATACACGAAATATGCATTTATAATATTTTTATTGTGTTTGTTCTGGAGTATGGTAATTTTTTCCGCAGTATGAAGTGCATGCATGCTGGTCGATATATTTTCCTCTCGCAAGCGATCTTTTTTTTTCACAAATCGCGCAATATGCAATTTTTCATCAGTAGTTAAAGCCTTAAGATAGTCGGAAATCGATGCCTTGATTAAAACTTCCTTACTTGATTTAATTTCAGGCATTTTGGCCACCGACTCTATCAAAACTCCGTTTTCCACAACACTCAGTTATTCACAGATCAAATGTACCTCACGAACCCAGAAATCTGCTATGTTAATTTGACATGGCTAACATTAGGTATGACGAAATCATTAGATATGGAAACTACAGTATTTCACAAAACTAAATATCACCTGCTGTGTTTGCGCTCACCACCCAATGAATTCTCCTTAGCTTTTTGTAGGAATCGGAAAGAAATGTCAGCCAGGCGGATCAACCATCGAAGCACGCTGATTGTTGTAAAGGAGAGCGGCAGAGGACATTTCTGATAGCGCATTTCTTGGTGCCACGTTTAGAAGTAGGAAGTTTATTTTTTCATTTGCTAGTTTCAGTGGATTCCCATTTCTTTTACCCTTGAAGTTCTTTGAGTTTGGGTTATTGCTTGCTTTTTCAGGCCCCAGAAGATGAAAACCTGTTTTGTTTTTTAAGAAAACTTGGTAAATAAGCCTATGTTAATTTACTAAATAAATTGTAATTTTTTTTTTTGCTTTTAATATGTATTTTTATGGGTAATTTGTGCGTTTATGCACTAACGTCAAAAATGGCTAAACAGTGCAATTGCATGAAATCCAGACTTTGGTAATACTCAATGGGCAAAACATTAGAGATAGCGTATTGGTCCTCTTCTAGCACGACTAACAGCCTGTACACACTGAGACATCGGTTCCACCAGATGCCGTAGGATTTCCGGAGGTAATGATATGCCTGTTGCAGCATTGTCCACAACTCTGCCCGAGACGTCGGTCCGGGATCCGTGGATCTGATATTTCGCTCCACGGCATCCCAGAGAAATCCCACGTGTTTAAATCCGTGGACGTTGGGGGCCACTGGATGGTTCCTAACTCAGATTAGTGTTCATCGAGCCATATCTGGCTAATTGCGGTCCGATGGGGTGGCGCATTGTTCTTCTGAAACAGACCTTCGGCCGCAGGATGCGCGAAGGCCGTGAAAGCGTGTAGGTGATCAGCCAGCACATGCTGGTAGCGCGCAGCGATTCAGGACCTCTCCAGACACACTAAGGGACCTAACGTGTCGCATGGGAAGGTTCCCTAAACCATCAAAAAGCCGCCACCACCACTTTGAACAGAGCCGACCTGTCACGACGGGGCGATGACCTGATGCTGTCGACGTCGCACCGCACCCTCTCGTCAGCTCGGTACAGCTGAAAACGGGATTCATCCGACCACACGACGTGGGGCCAATCTGCAGAGGTTTAGTTTTGATGTTCCCGGCACCAGGCAAGGCCGAATGTCCGATGACGAGCAGTGAACAGTGGCACACGAATAGGGCGTCGGCCCTAGCCCAGGGTATGCAACGTGCGCCGTACCGTTCGCCTTCTGACGATGCTTGGGCCTCAGACATTTCACCTGGATGGGATTTTTGCCACATTTACCAAGCGGTCGGTCTATACGAGCCTGAATAGCGTACGTCGACCCCGGTCATCAATGGCGTTTGGTCGTCCACCGCGTGCTCTCTGGGCGCTGGTACGTCCGTCGATGACATACTCGTGGTGCACCCTTCATACGGTTGCCCGTGGAAACCCTAGGGTTCTTACCACTTGAGTGATAAAATGACCCATCTGTGCTGCGCGAGGATGCGTCCACGATCAAAGTCGCTCAGATCACCACGTTTACCCATGTTTGTCAGTTGCGATACTCTATTGGAAAGCCCTGTTGTCCGCCTCTTTATCGCCTGCGTTCGCTTTGGGTCTGTTCCACTCTGCGCGGTTGATGCCCATGTCAACTGCCTGTCATCCCCAATCTCTTAATGTTTTGTCTGTATATGTCACTCAACGAAACCTTTTCTGATCAGGAATGTGAATCGTAATTGACCATACTTAAAACATAAATGTGGTGTTAAATAATTTTTTCTGTAAAGACAAAAAGGAAGGGCAATTAATGTTAAAACTAAGGAATTGCATTAGAATTATGTGATTGAAGTGTAGGTTAAAAGTACAATTCACATAGATACTTTCCGAAATGTCACCCATTTGGTCATTGTAACATTAAGTGAATTATTTCATCAAGAATAAGGTTGAATTCTGCGGAATAACGGAATTGTTTGTTCGAAGATTTTAAGGGAATACAATTAGTCAGTAGGAAGGCCGATCTGTTTGTCGAGTAGAGAAAAAACAGCTAATCATCCTGCAAATTACCTGTTTCTAATTAAGTCGCTCATCCAAAACGGGCAGTGTGCAGTTTTCTGTTTCCGGAGAACAGTCAACACCAACATGTTTGGAAACTGACAAATGATTGATTTCCAAATCTACACAAATGTGGGTTAAATACAATGATTTGAGCTAAATACAATGGCTGAGCTTTTTACAGTGCCCACTAATGTTCTTCGAATTAGATAAATTCCACCCACTAGTTTCCCCGCAGTACACTGTCTACTCTGTTCCGCTCGAGTTTTCTTGTTAAAATTTGTTAAAAACTTCACCCTTGCAAGTCTATCTGAAGTTTACGATACTTAGGATTTAATAACCATATTGTCATCAAACGTATGCTATTACAGGATTTTTGGTGCAACCTCAAGTATTTTAACAATATTTCATCGCAGTTTTCGTACTTTCAAGTTTTCTTTGACACATAACATAGTACATACTTGAGGAAACGCAATTGCCCTTCATAATGGAGATCTCCTACATTAAGCGGAAAACTCTGAAAGCTATATTCATGTTACAAGGGGAAGTCAGAAAGTAATTTTCCCTATTGAAGAACTTTAAAAGTACTACATGTATTGAAAATGTTGTTTGTTACGTGTAGCTATGAGTGCATATCGCCAGAGATATTGTCAGAAATAAAAGGGAATGATAATGCGCAGCATTCCTGTATATGCTAGAATACGAACATTTTGATTGATCCTCGTACATCAAGTAGCGTTTTTAGGTTGACCAACAAGGTTGTTAAAATCATTTTGGGTTTATATCTTTGTGAAACTCAATGATTATACCATAAACATTTCGAATACATATACTGAAATTATCGTGAGTGTACTGAGCTGTTAAATATTTCTGCGAATATGAAGTGGACAATTTCTGGGATGCTCTTTTATTTTAGGACACTAACTTAAATGACATTCCCATCATGATAGCATTTCATCTAGTGATTTGATGCTTTTATTTCAGTTTTCCAAAATTTAGCTTTAGCAAATGCATATTGACCTGTTGGGTTACCCATATTAAATCCACTAATTTCTACACCCATTTCTTGGTTACTGACAGTAGGCACTTAACATTTAGTCTCTTTTTAGGTAGCTTTTCCACCATTTGAGTTTGTTTGTTAGCTTTATTTTTCTGTTTTGTTTGCTCATTTTGACCGTGGCGTGCTCGATATGCGTTTGATAGTTGGTTTTCTTTTTTACCTCTAGTTTATTTCTCCTCCGTTGTATGTAATACAGTTGCCTTTTTAGAAACATCACAACTTGGCGAAGGACCTCGGATTAAGAATAGCTGCGAAACAGCTATTACGTTCCTAACCTAAAAGCCCGAATTACAGTGTGATGTCACACCATCATATCGCAATTGCCCCTGAAGAGGAGGCAAGTTGCAAAACGACAAAACAGAGTTTATGCGCCTGGGATGAAAAGTAAGTCCTATGCACCCTTCGGCTTCACGGTACTTCAGCTGCTGTGACCTACGTAAATATGGGATTAAATCTGTTGTGTAGGGAGACTTTGCGTATTTCACAATACATATGCAGTAGACAAGCTAGGATTCTGTTTTTGAAAAACTTCGCTGTTGGTAAATTTAAGATCTCACGGGGAGAAATCGGGTTGAGGGAACTAAAGTTTCTGCCTATTTCAACCACTCAAGTATTTTTTTCACCTATATTTAAGAAAAATATCGTTGTGAGACTGAGGAGCAACGCAACATATGTTGGAAATCATACTGAGTATATAAACTGAATGTACAAATTATATACACCTGCCTAATAATGTATTACTCCACATTTTGCCCTTACAACATTAGCCAGATGTCTTGATAAAGTCTCAATGAGGTATTGAAAACACGGAGGTGGTATTGCCGCCCATGAAGCGAGGATCGTCTGTCGTAGTGCATCCACAGTTACCGGTGGGGGTTGGCGACTTCGAACAAATCTTTCCAATTCGTCCCACAAATTCTCAGTGGGGTAAGATTCGGCGATCCAATGGGCCATTTGGGTCTGTTAAACTCAATGGAATGCTCCTGGGGACAATTGGTCGCCCCTTGAGAAGTATGCAGTGTGGCGTTATCCGGTTGAAACATGGCGTCATTGTACGAAAGGAGAATCGTTAGCAATGGGTGTAGATGGTTAGCGTGGATGTTCACATACACTGTGCCGGTGGCGGAGGTCTCGACGGGTACGATGGGCTCTAAGGAACCCCATCTGAATGCACCCCAAACTGTTTTTACAGCTTCCACCTGCCTGCATGGTTCCCCAACTTGGCAAACTGGGTTTATTGCTTCGTGTGGGGTTTAGGCCACACACGCTCCCTCCCATTGGCGTGAAATAGTTGAGACTATAATTCATCAGACCAGATGACGTGTTTCCAGCTCTTCGCACTCCAGTTGCGATAGACTTTTGCAAACTACTGCCTAATCTTTCGGTGCCTTGCGGTCAACAAAGGGACGCTATGTGGACGTCGACTGTCATAGCCAATTTTTCCCCATGGTACGACGAATAGTCTTTGTGTGCAGCCTTTACCCATTTGGCACGTCGCAGCCTTTACCCATGATTACTTTTTTTGGAACTGGTTCCTCATCCATAGAGGCCTGCTCTATTTCTAGGCATTGCCAGTTTCAGTGCCCTAATATCATACGTACAAGACCATCTATAATGTAGGAGACCATGACATTAAAGAGATGAGTTCCGTTCTTTAGTGATGTCACGCAAAAACTAAGGATTCCGCTTAGTTTCCAACGTCGTTGTGTGTGACACCAAACACATCACCAACGTGCCAAACAGTGTAACATGAGAGTGACGTCACAAAAGGAGGAAACTCATCTCTGTTGTCATTGTATCCTCCTTTGTAGTCGGCCTCTTGATACGTGTCCAGCTGTGCTACTTACATCATCGTGCTATGACGAGCACCATACCAATGTTCAACTATTTAGGCTGACTTTGTATCTTATTGGTTAATCAGTGGACAGAGAGAAATCTTCAAAACTCTGTACTTTCTGCCCTGGGTCCGGGGACAGCATTTTGAGGTACAGAAACTGAGTTAGCAGCTTCCGTAGCAAGACTTCATTGAGTACTCGTGGCAGTCAAAAAGTAAGCTTTTTAAAAAAATGCAATCGCTACTTTCTTATAAATGAAATAACAAGGTGTTAGTTTTAGTAGAAGTTCAATCTATACATACATATACCTGAACACCAAATTACGTGGGAGATAGGCAATGTATATTAGGACAAAGTCCTCTATAATACTGTTACACACGTAGTATATGAGTTTTGAATAGACAAGTTGACTTCAATGATAATAGAATATTTATAGTTGAAATTAAGAATATTTATTTATGTACAGTATTTAAATGTTGAATCCTCACATAGGTTATATTTAGTGAGACATAAAAACGGCAATGAAGCAAATGGAGCAACACGTATTGCGCTCACCTTACTCCGGTTTCAATCCTTCTGGCTTGCAATCGATCATGCTTCTTGTGTTAGTTATCGAGAAGAAAATCGTGGAATGAGCCCAAAATCTCGCATTCTTAGTTGAAACCACCAAACATTTAGATGAAACTAAAGATAAAACTTCAATTAAAAAAAAAAAAAGAAAAAAGGTTTTGCATATCCATGTGAACGGGCATGCAAATACCTCTGACGAAAGCGTTAAGAATTTCAGAGAAAGATAATTTGGTAGCTTTACAAACTTGCAGTTCTTTAATCTGCATCTAGATTTCATTTCAGCCACTGGACACAGGAATTTCGTTTAAAGGATATGTATTTGTCATCATGTAACGTACCAGGAGATGTGACGTACCTGCCCGAAGGACGCACACGACATAAAGGCAGATAGGAATCAGAATAAAACGTCCGCGTAGCTCAATTGGTAGAGCAACTTATTCCGGAATGAGGGGACCCGGGTTCGAATCCTGGCGCGGATAAAAATGACGGAGAAATTTACTTCGTTATAATCAGTTAAGAAAACATTATCAGCTCAGCAATTTCGACCTGGTATCTGTACAATAAATCCCAAAAATTATGTGAAGTTTCTGTAAAAATATGATAATGAAATTAAAGATTGAAAAACAGTTATAACTCTTTAATTAAAATTGCTAGGGGCGGAAAAAATGTTAAAATAGTGAGATACATTATAATTTTAAAGGTTTTTTAAATGCTAAACAGCTTAAAAATTATTTTTCGTCCTAATTTATCCATTAAAATGAATTAAAGGGAGGACTTTAATATAAGAGATCTGAGGCCCGCTCTAAAGATTTATTTTCTGATTACGGCCCTGACCCAGACCTTTATGCTTCGATCACCTGTAGTTTGCACAATTAGAGCTAGATTTGCGATGTACGCGGATTGCGCGTTAACTCCATTTCAAATGAATCTTTTTAAATTTAGTCTTTCACTGAAACCTGTGCGTTTTATCGATTTTATTCCGATGCCACCAAACCAGCGACAAAAGCCATGACCAAGGTTATTCAAGGTCACTACCCCCCCCCCCCCACACACACACACACTCGCAGCTAGCTCAGTCAGCGTTCTACTTTTGCGAAAGCAGTGGGTGTGAATTATTGTTTCGCTAATCCCAGCGAATAAGAGCTCTACGCGATCTAATAATACTGGTAATAATGGGGCTGTCAAGACGGAAAGCCCTTACTTTGGAAGTGAAATCCGATGTTTTAAATCGATGGTAAGGAAGGGAACAGACTACAACTGAAGTCCAGCGTGTTGCATCGATATGTTCTTTTTTTTTAATTGTGAATCCATGCCACGTATACTAAGGAGTAACAGAAGCCGATGGCCTAGCCTCCTCTCGCGTAAAAAATGCCTTGAAATATTACGGACCTATGCGAGAAGAATGACTTCACCCGTGACAGGAGTTCCAAGGTAGCCGAAGTGTAGCACAAAGCCGATTATGTCGTTACGTAAATTTTGTAAACACCCAGTTTAAAGTTTGGCATATTTTCCGTTTCATATGTGAAACTGTTGTTAACATTTATTGAGAAAGCAAATGGTTTTTGTAAATCGCTTGTGTTGAGCAAAAATGGCAAAACTCAGATTTTGGTACTTTTTTCTTACATGTGTATTTACTTCTTTATGAATCAAAAAAACCTGATACGGAAAAGTGAAGCAAATGTTTCAGTTAAGGAAACTTCCTGGTTCCTCACGTCTTGGAATGGCGGTTGAAGGTGAATAAGCGTAATACTACTGTTTTAAAAGTACGCTTCATTGATTATATTGTGACATATGAATACAGACAGTGTATAATATTTAAAAAAAACGAAATCATAGTATGTGCAGGAAATTAAAGTGCATATGTGAAAATTAAAATACAGATGCAGTCGGAAACACACTTATACATCACTGCACAAATTACCGAGCTGGCAAATGATTTAGCTTTGGGTATAGATTCTGGAATGCCATATCAAGTACATTTTGTCGAAGCGAGGAATACTTTCCCAGTTCTCGAAACTTCACGGGAGTAAGAAATCTTTCTCTATGTTATAGTTTCGAAACAGGTGCTTTATTTACATAAGCGGAATTTCACGCCGATTTATTGACTCTAGAAAATCGGATCAGGTACATTTCGTCGAACCAAAACATACTTTCCCTGGTTCGTAGCATTTCACAGGATGCAAGAAATATGCCTCTGTGTTATAATTTCCGGAACAGACGCTTTACAGTAAATAAGCCGGATTTCGCGCCAAACTCAATTTCCCACTCTGTACGGATATACCGTCAATGGATAAAACATTAGAGATACCTACCTAATAGCGTGTTGGTCCTCCTATAGCGCGAATAACAGCATGTACACGCCGAGACGTAGACTCCACCAGATGTCAGAGGGCTTCCGGAGGTAATACCAGCCATGTCTGTTGCAGCATTGTCCACAACTTCGCTCGAGACGTCGGTTCAGGATCCATGGATCTGATGTTCCGCTCCAACGGGAGCCCACAGATCATGATCATATGTAGAGGATTTTAGGAAGGGAGTGTCTGACCCCAGGTCTTAAACAACCCTTAGAAATAGGAAGCTACGAGATTTGGGCTAAAGTGCCCTATAGGAAAGTCACACTGAAGCGAGGTAGAAGACGCCCTTATTTACTACCGGGGGCCAGTACCCGGGGTCCGACGGCTTAACGTGCCCATCCGAAGCACGGCGGATGTTTAGTGAATCGAGCGTTCGTACCTGCCTGGGATCGAACCTGAGGTCCTTTCCGTGGCAGTCACGAACGTTGCCTACTAGGCCACCCGCGGCCACGGGAGCCCACAGAGCTTTCACAGGGTTTAAATACGTAGACTTTGGGTGTCACTGTATAGTTCCAAACTCAGGTGAGTGTTCCTCGAGCCATGCCTGGATGGTTGCAACCCGGTGGGCATTGCCCTGCTGAAACAGACCATTGGCCGCAGGATGCGCAAAGGCCGTGAAAGCGTGTACGCAGGGGCGCCGACTTCTCCAAATTATGGGAGGGGGGGGGCAGGCGTGAAGAGATCAGACGTGGGAGGGACATGTTTCTTCCATTGTCAGGAGGAAAATAAAAGAAAGGGGGCAAAAAGATAAACTATGAGATTCGACGTATATTTTTAAATGCAATAGTAATTGCTCATCAGCAAATGAACAAGGACACAGAAATATTCTTTCGCTGAATATTAATATTTTTAAATAAAAAATTCAGCTTATGATTTTATAAAAAATATCCAGAGATTTTATTTCCAAAGTTTAGTAAAAAATATGAGAAATTAGCTGAATTACTCAAAGGTCAAGAAGCGCAAAAAATAAATAGTTAAGTAAAAGCGCTAGATTATACGTTTCTGTATTTTATATATTATAAAATTGTTTTAGTATTCACCATACATCATGAGAACAAACACTGTTAATACGGGGCCTGGCAATCCAGTTTTCCTTATCAAATGAGCAAAGCTGAGAATGGGAAAAATGTTTTTATTTATTTTGTTATTCATCAACATTTTGGAAATATATCGCTTTGGCCTCATAAAGTGGAGCTTGGATCCACCTAAAGCGTTTGTTTAATTGAACAGAACAAAAAAAAAAAAAACATAGGGTGGGCACTGCCCCCCTTCCCCCCCCCCCAATAAAATTATTGGAGGGGCAAGATTCATCTTGCTCCCCTATAGTCGGCGCCTATGCGTGTGCGTAATCAGCCAGCTCATGGTGGTAGCGCGCAGCGGTAACGGACCTCTCCAAACACACTAAGGAACTTAATGTATCCCATGGGAAGGCTCCCCAAACCATCACAGAGCCACCACCGCCTTGAACAGAACCGTCGACGCCACATCCGCACACTCCTGTCAGCTCGGTGCAGCTGAAAACGGAATTGATCTGACATCACGACTCGGCGCCACTTTGCAGAACTCCAGTTTTGATGTTGTCTGCGCGAGGCGAGGCGTAATGTTCGATGACGAGCAGTGAACAGTGGCACACGAGTAGGGCGTCGGCTTCCATAGTCCAGGATATGCAGCGTGCGCAGTAGCGTCCGGTTGCTTACGTTGCTCGGGCCTTCGACGTTTAACATGGATTTGATTTACGCCGCCGTTGCCAAGCGGTCGCTCTGTACGAGCCTGGATAGTGTACGTCAACCCGGTAATCAATGACGCGTGGTTAGCTTCCGCTTGCTCTCTGGGCACTAGTACGTACTTCGATGGTATTCTCGCTGTACACCCTTGATACGGTTGCCCTCGGGAACCCGAGGCTTTTACCACTTGGGCGATAGAATGACCCATCTGTCTTGCACCTACAATGAGTCCACGATCAAAGTCGCTCAGATCACTACGTTTACCCATGTTCATCGATTGCGCTACACTGTTGGGAAGCCCTGCTTTCTGCCTCTTCATCGCCTATGTTCGGTTTAGGTCTGTTTCACTCTGCGCGGGGGATATCCATGTCAACCGCCTATGATTCCCATCTCTAATGTTTTGTCTATTAAGTGTACTCTTGGACTATCTACAAAGTTGCTGTGCGAGGTTTGGTTGACAGTGGTTGAATCACACACATACATACACCATCACTACACCAGGTAACTGCTTAACTTCACCTTTGTGTAGTTTTTCCCTACGAATGGAGAAGTAATGTTTTCCCACTGGTCGGCAATGATTCAAAGATATGTTTTGTAATTCCATCACATTTTTGCTTTGCGCTTCTGTTTTTTAAGGCAATTTTGTCTTGATTTCGGGCGGTGTAGTAACGCAATGTTGTGTGGTATAACTGTTGAACCAAGGGTGTTTTTGTCATCTCATCATCTGTGTAATAAAAATGCACAAATTCAACAAGATGTGGGACACAACAGCATTTTGGATGTGCGCCAATGAAACAACAGACAAATGTGTTATTTACACTGCTGGCCACCCAAAATGCAACACCAAGAAGGACACGAGATAGCAAAGCTAGATTTACTGGACACATAACAACAGATACAAAGATGAAACGATTGAGCTTACAGGCCCGTGCGACTTGCGGAACACGCAGTCATCAATAGTTCGTGTGGCCCCCATAGCTGGCAATAACGGCCGCTACACGCCGCGGCATCGAACGAAAAAGGCTTTGGATGTGGGCTTGGGGTATGTCGGTCCAGGCTGCTTCCACACGTTGCCACAGTTCATCAGGCGTAGCCGCGGGTGGTGCTTGCCGGACCACTCGGTTGCCGATCAGCTACCAGACGTGTTCGATGGGCGACATATCGGGAGAACAGGCTGGCCACGGCAGCAGTGACACCCGGTGGGCCGTGAAGAATTGTTGCACGATGCGTGCCGCGTACGGGCGCGCATTGTCATGTTGAAACGTGGCTTCTGGCAAGTAAGGGAGGACTACAGGCTCCAAAACGTCGGAGATGTAGCGGTGTCTGTTGAGTGTACCAGCGATGCGTACCAGAAAGGTGCTGTTGTCATATCCAGTTGCGCCCCAAACCATAACGCTAGGCGACGGACCAGTATGACGATGCATAATGCAGGCTTCATGCAGTCTCTCGCCGCGGTGCCGCCACTCGCCGCACTCGCAGGTGGTGTAACGTCAATGGTAATCGGAGAAATGCGCGCCGTGCGACAAATCCCCGCTCCTGAAGACGACGTCGAACGGTACGTGTTGACACAGGTTGTTGTGCAACACACCCTAATTCCTGCGCTAACGCTCGTGATGTGGCGGTGCGAGCGGTCAATGCCCGCCGCACAACATGCCGGTCCTGTCGTTCGGTGGTGTGCCGCGGCTGCGGCAATCGCTCACTTCGGTCCGTCCGTTCCTCCTGCACCCACCGAATCCATACTCGCCTCACTGTGGCTGGACGTCGTCCCACACGGGCGCCGATGTCTCGGTACGATAAACCGCTGTCGCGATAAGCCACTATTCGTTCTCTGTCGAACTCCGAAACGTGCAGGAATGACTGACGTATTCTGCGACGAGACATCAGAAAGCTTCCCATGCACAGGTCCGGCAGCACAACATACTTCCACTACTTACACCCCGCCTTCTGTGCACCCTTCTTATAGTGCTTCTCGGTGGCGTGCCGGCGCACATGATTTGCATATGACCTGCAATGTTAATCGTTTCCATTTCCTCTCACGGGCGACGCATGCTGCGAATTTCAGGCCAATCGGATTCTTCCTTCTTGGTGTTGCATTTTGGGTGGCCAGCAGTGTATATTGCACCCTTGATTTGCAGAAAACTGGATACAGAACCTTCTCGTCCGCGTCTGTTTGAAAGCGAGAACGCGAAACTGCATCATTTAAAGAGCTTTTGCAGAACTAAATTATTTAAGGAGCTTTTTGTTTTGTTCTTTTCACAGTTAAGAGTAATGTTTTCATTTGTGTTTTTCATTAATTCATATCCAAAAAGTCGTTTCTGTATCCTTAGAATTTGTTTGAACTTAAATGAGCAAAAATAGTAGATGCGTATTTCACATTTTAAGTTCATATTTTCATATTTTTACTTCATATTATCCGGTCTCTAGTAATCACTATAAACGTCTGAGTGACTGAGGTCTCTAAGCTTGATTAGAGATAATCCTAATATGGTCGAGAGAATCGTCCGGTGGTTGAGTGATTCCGTTGATTACTTCTCACGATGAGATTTTGGTTTCAGGTTTCTGTATGTGTTAGTTCTGTGGATCTGATTGTCTCAATTTCCCTGGAGGTAACAGCCCCTAAATAGAAATTGGTACTCATTGGAGTTGCGTTTATTCTGTGGTCTGTTTGGAAAAGTAAAAATCGGGGGATGGGGGGGCTACGAAATTCCTCTAGTCTTCGCTTATGCGGATCGTTGAATTTCAGAACCACTGGTGTGAGCGAATGGAGATCGCTGCTGAACATTTTACATATGTCACTTATTAAAACTTGTGTAACGCATGTGGTTCTTTCGCTTTTCTGTTTGAGCCGTGCTTTGTGGAAGAATGCGTGTGTCAAGAAATACTGTACCTCAGTCACTCATTTCACGTAAGTTGAAGTGGCTGCCAATGTAATGAACAGCCTGTTTTATAAGAACTTCTATTTATTTAATATCGAGTGTAGTATACACTTCTCTCCTCTGGTTTTGTTTTTCAAACGTTGCAAGTCTTTGCGACGATGTCCTCGACTACCAGACAACGTAGGGAAGGTGACTTGCGTGCGGGAGGAGGGGGTGGGGGCACAATAATATGCCTCTCCTGGAAGACTATGAGCAAAATATTTTTCTCATGTTCGTCTGTTTCTTGTGTTGTTAATGAACCGCATGAACATATTATCTAAGGCTGAAAGGAATCACTTGTCTCTAATTTCGGGCCACAGGTTAGATCATACGGAGAGAACCAGAGCCGTAGGGATGAACTCACCATCCATGACTACTCCCCCGTTATTTGAATGAGGACTGAAGTTCGAGTCAGTTAGCTTATACCCCTAAACCACTGAACGGTACATATACGATTCGTCAGAAAAGGATAACTGGAAGAGAACTGAGTACCGCTCGTACCTATCGGTTATTATTTTTTTTTTGCATTGCATTCACTCAAGTAGTTGATTCACAGGATTCGAAATATAAAGCAATGCTTGAGAAATTAATGGAAAAGAAAAGAAATTTTATATCACAATTTTAAATGCGCTAACTATAACTTATGATGAACAGACAAAGAAGTGAAAATAAGATGGAGAAAAATTAAGCAGCCAAAATAACAAAATATTGCAATACTTAAATTGAAAACAGAAATAGGGAACTTTGTGTCATTGGCACTTCTAGTTTTTATACGACTGAACGTCGCCCTTCGACAGTGGTCTAAGCGCTGGCTTCTGACTATTCGTCCCAGTAGCCCCGGGTTCGTGTCTCGATGAGGCATGAGTGGTGTGCTTGTCGTACGGCCCAGGCTCTTTCTCTTCCCTGGAACCAATGGTTGCAAATCGGGGACGAACGACTGCTTATAGCTCACGGTGGTTGTTAAATACCGCAAAATAAATAAATAAAATAAAAAATAAACGTGCCCTAACGCCCGAGTGGTCAGAGGCGCAGGTGCACGGCTGTCGTCCGAGCTGAGCCCTTGTTCGAGTCCAGATGAGGCATAGATGGTATGTATGTCCTACAGCGTTGGTTCTCTCGCTTCACTGGAGCCAGTGACCCCAAAGTAAGAACGGATTACAGCATCGACTTCCTCATGGTGGTCGTTAAAACCCGAAACAAAATTTAAAAAAAGAGAGAATGAGCATTAGTATGTCGGTTCTCTACGTTGACCAAGTTAACTTTTTTTTCTCGCAAAACGTAAAAATGGTGCCCAATAATTGATTCCGCTGAAATATGGAAAAAATTATAATACGATGAAAGTTCTGATTTTTGCACTTCATACTGATTATTGAAACACAAATAATGTAGATATTTTAAATGCTGAAGCATCTATCATTCAGAGAAAAATTCATTCGATGTTTGCATGTGTTCATTAATATTCCACCGATTAATCGTTATTCTAAGCCGTATCACCTTAAATATTGGGTGTTTTTTTAATAGTCTGCCGGAGTTTTGCAAATATTCATACAATATTTTTCTAGAAACTGTTTACTGAAAGTTGACATTAACATAACTTAGGCAACATGATGTTTTCATACCGACAAAACAAACGCAACTTATGTTTTGCTTTTATCATTAAAGTAGTCCGACCTTGTCTTCGCCTTTGTGGACTCATTTCGGGAATCAATTGTCCCTCTTTGCCTTCCCTTGTTACTCAGCTGATAACTATATAGTACTCCTAGTTGAGTTAATATGAGCATCTCATTTCACACACTGAAATTGCACTTACTCTGCGGTACCCCGAAATATTGTTTGATTGTGCATCCGCATCTAGAACGCAGCAGCTAGTACAGAATTTCACCATTCCTGAAAAGTAATTACTGCTTTAAAGGGCACTGTTTCCCTAGTTCCTCTTCTCTGCAGATTACGGTGAAACGCACTTAACTGCTCATGGGTTCTGTTGACATATTTACCAAAAGCTATCGTTAAATCTTACCTCTTCACCATTGAGTTTCATAATTTCGTGTAGGCTCTTCTATAGGAGCATGTGCTTTTCCCATCATTTTTCAAGATATTTTATTAGATTAACGAAAATATTTGCAATTGAAAAAGTTCTGTAATAAGATTAGATTGAACACAATGAATTAGTTTTTTATGTGTTCTGAAAAGCACCATTACGGCAGTGAAAACATCTTGCGCTTCCTTGCAGTTAAACATTCGAGGATTTCTACCCAGAGCTACAACTTTGAATTCTGCCGCTTGTGAGCATCTCCTACTGCTCCGGCTCAGGGATATTTGAGCCTGCGCAGTTAAGCACTTTTCTGGAAGCTCGCCGGTGTTTATAGACATGCATCAGAGCACAGTTCCTCGTTGCCCTTTCTAGTTTTGTTACTGGGGGAAAAAAGCATTCGCTCGCTGCTGTGTCTTGCGTTAGTTACTGAATTATTTTAGTATCATAATTTTGTTTCATCAGTGAAATAGTCTTGGTGATAGGTCAGTATGTAACGTATACTCTAGATTCACTTTCCTTTTGATTTTTACTATCTCTGGTTATTTTATTTTACTATGTAAATTATCTTCTTACTGAACGAGATGTTATTTCACCCGCTGAATGAGATCTGGCAATGAGTGTAAGTCATGACGTGGTGGTAGCCAGTATAAAAAGCCGCGTTCAACGATACGTAGGGAGAGCGTTTGTTGTTGTATAGGAAGAGCGTTTGTTTATATGAAGAGAGCGTTTGTTTATGTGGAGAGCTTTTTGTTGATGTGCGTAGAGTGAGCTGTGGTTGTACGCAGTGAGCTGTGGTTTATGTGTCAGAAAGCTGTTGTGGTATAAAGAGATCTTCGTTTATGTGAGAGCCAGAAGTCTCGCTAATAAAGAATTTGTTGTAAGTACGTTTTTCTCAGTTCATAGTTTTGTCAGATCTCTGTCTGGCTGTTAGGTTTAATTCATTAGTTGATTATTATTAACAACCAGCATAAGACTTTATTCATCTTAATTACTACTACAACATTACTAGCAGTTAAAAGCTTGTTCATTATTATTACTACACTACTAGCAGGAAAGTTTATTCATGATATAATTAACAAAAAGCAACCATTTGAACAAGCATTAGAAGAAGCTTATTAGCTTAGAGAAAGCATTATATTCATTATAATTTAGTTAGTTAAAAGCGATATTCATTATAATTTAGTTAGTTAAAAGCGATATTCATTATAATTTAGTTAGTTAAAAGCGATATTCATTATAATTTAGTTAGTTAAAAGCGATATTCATTATAATTTAGTTAGTTAAAAGCGATATTCATTATAAGTATACTTAAATAAATAATGAAATATGAGAAGCTAAATGTCGGTCTTCCTAATCATGAATGTTGTTCATTATTGGCTGAAACGTCGGGTCTCCTGACATTCGTTGGAACAGAAATTATAAATTAAAAGACTGGGGAGACCTGCACCAGATCCTACATTGCAGCAAAAATTTAAATATAAAAATACTGAGCTAATCACGATGTTCAGTTCCGAAACATATATTGAGAATGAATGGATATACGGCTGTGACATAAAGAATGCTATACTTTGCTTCCCGTGTTTTTTGTTTGCAGGCGAAATTTCATGGTCTACAACTGATGTGTAAGCTCTTCGACGTTTTGCCTACAGAATTCTCAAGCATGACATGTCCTCTGCACACAAGATTAATGTACTGATTTTGGCTGCACTTGGTATATCAAACATATAAGCAAAAAAGACAATCGACATAATTATGTTGTCACATCTTATAAACTGTGTTCGTTTTTGAGGAGAATTTGAACTTGCTCTGCGAGGACATATGATGATCGGGACTCTGCGTTCAGCCTCGATTCTTTTTTCTTCTTGTTTTTTTGTGGTGCTTTTAATAACATTGTAAAGCATATCAGTTCTCTTCTCGTGTGCTCTACTTGCTTGCTAAATTACGAGCCGCCACTGTGTAGCAGTACTTCTGTATAGAAAGGAAGTTATTGGATTGGTGGAAAGTATTTTCTGTTTTTCCAATACCAATTCAGAAAGTTCATATGAATAGCTTTGTAATAATGAGTGGCTGCGGCGAACAGCATTTGCATTCCGACATAAGACTCTCAGTTCAGTGAATAATTTTCAAATATTTTTGTGGACAGAAGCAAATGTATCTGGAAAAGTGTGTGTTTTCGGTTTATTTTGCTTTTGGAATTTAAAAAGCGTGTTAGCTTTGCATTAAGAACACCTACCTAATATCGCGTTGGTTCACCTTTCTGGGCATTCACGGCTCGGAGACGTACAAGAACAGATTCTGTAAAATATCGTACATCCTCCACGAGAAACTTGACCCATGTCTCAATGCTGCAGCAGCTACATCAGTTTACGCTTATTCCATGGAATAGGATCAGCAGTTGTCACGCCCCGTTCTAGCGTGTATCCTACAAATACTGAATTGAGTTACAGTCAGGGGAGTTTAGGGGCCAAGGCAATGTGGCGAATTCGTTGTCGTATTCCTCCAACCACCCAGTAGTTATACGAACCCGCGGACACGGTGCGCTGTCCAGTTGAAAGATGGCACTGTGATCCAGGTAAACCTCCTGCAGATATGGATGGAGATGGGCGGCTAACAGGTCCTTGTAGCGTCCACCATCCAGTGTTTGGGAGATGATAACCAACATACCTAGGTCTTGCCAGGACAAAGCTCGTCAAACCAGAACACCATCTCCACCGGCTTGTTGAACTCCAACTGTGCAACCAGGGGGATAGCACTTTATGCTGTTTACGCCATATGCGAACCTGGCCATCAGCATGGTGCAGCAGGAAACGGGACTCATCACCAGACTTCCTTCTTCCATCTATCGAGGGTTCATTGCCGACGTTCCTTGGTCCATGCGAGGCTTTGTTTGCGATGACTTAGTGTCATTATAGGAACCCTCGTTTGTCTCCGGATGTAGAACCCTAGGCAAAGCAAGGTACGGCGCATGGTGCATGTGGAAATAGATCGAACTGAACCGCTGTTGTACTGGTGGGTGAGCTGAGTGACTATTGCACGTCATTGCTGAGATACCAGTCGTGACACCCGACGCTTACCTCTAGGATCAACTGTGCCTGGCTGGCCAATGTGAGCCCTTCTGCTGGATGCCTGTGCATCGTTTATCCATTCCTGGTATACTCTTAATTCAGTAGCACGAGAGTAGCCAATAAGTGCGGCTGTTTCCAAAATACTGGCACCTGCCCTCCGGGCCCCAACTATCTGGCCGTTGTCAAATTGACTTAAGTCGCCACGTTTCTCCATTACTGGCAAACGTTTACTGATTACGTACAGAGGATAGGTGTGCACAATTTATAGTACGCACGTGACGTTGATCCCGCGTGGTACTCAGCTATCGCTCCGAATATGTAAAACAGGGGGAGGGGTGCTCCTAATGGAAAGTTAACTCAGGGTATAGCAAATGCTTGCTGAAAACCTACGGGAAGCATCACGTAAACTCGAACAAAAGCTTGCTGTTGATAATGTTGAAAGTCAGCCACGTGATAGCAGGTAGAGCAAGTTATATTCTTGTTTATGCAAAGGATCTCACCTTACCCAGTGGCAAAACAGTTAAGAGGCGTAGATTTTTGACTAGTCTTCGCGGCCGGGACCGGATTCCAGTCCCGAATGTGGCATAGGTGGTGTCGTTGTCTTACGGCGCTGGATCTAACCTTTCCTTGAAACAAGTAGCCCCGAATTAACGACGGACTCCAGCTTATAGCCCTTAGAGTTATTCATGGGAGTCGTTAAGCCCAGAAACCAACAAACAAACCCACAAAAATATCTTATGCTTATGACTGATCAATTATTCACCTTTACAAAGAAACTTGGTTGAATGTCAAGCATAATTTCGAAGATGGGAATAACATCATCAATAATTTACAGTCAAACTGTATCAAAATGGAGAACACTATGTAAATAACGCTGCCGTAATGATAATTATTTAGATAAAAGTCAAAAAACGAACATGGTTTAACGTTTCAAGAGACCGGTGACATTTTTTCCTCTTTTTACTCACACACGAGTAGTTTATGACTTCAGACATCTGCTTCGTCATTGGCTTCTGGACATGAAATTGTGTTGGGCAGTTAGTTCTTGAAGTCTCCGCAGTGGCGCTGCCTCGTGCTAGGCTCTTACAGTCATATTGCTTTCAGTTTTCCACAACTGAAGCAAAGGACATTACAGAACTCCAACAAATCATACAATTAGATCATTAGCGTAAAATGGTCTCAAATGCCGCTGTTTGCACCCTGCGTGAACTGACCGAAGAAATTCAATTAATAGATATACTGCTTGTGTTGCATTATCGTCGTGAAAATTAACCATTTTTCGAAACTAATTTTTTACTGGTGATGAAAAATGAGCACTGGACTACAGCATAGTATGGAAAAGCACTGGTCGGTCAACGGTGAAGTGCCATTAACTATAGAGCAAAGGCTGATTTGCCCACATAGAAGTTGATGACGTGGTATTGGTGGGACTACCAAGGTGGTGTGCATTAAAAACTGCTAAAACACCTGGTGAAAGAACTTTTTCTGGACACTATATATTAACAACTGGAAAAGTTGAATCACGCACTGAAAGCTGAAAGGTCATCTGTAGTGAAGAGAAAAAAAAAGGTGCAGTCGTCCACTAGGATAGTGCCATATCTCATGTTGCGATGAATACCGAGCAGGAAAAGAAATGATATATCTTTACGGGAAACTCATACTCTCCCACCATATTCACTACACGTAGCACCTTCTGATTGCCGTTGATTTCGTTTGTTGCTTTGCAGAAACACCTTATGGGTTTTTAATCTAATTGTTACTGGTCAGAACCAGCCTGCTAATGGTTTCGATCAGAATTCCTTTCACAGACATGAAAACGGCTTTAACGATTACCAACATAGAAGATACGTATATGAAGTACTGTAATAAATAACAACAGAAATTACGTAGTTGATTAAAAACTTTCAAAATATTCTCTCTTTTGTTTGTTTTTAGAAAAAACGACGTTACTTTTCCATTAACCCAATAAGTTCATTTCGATTTTGTGATCTTTGGTGATTTTTGAGTGCATAACGGGAAAATTTCAACATCGGCATCGAGAGCGAGAGGGCTATACCTCGAAGTCGGTGAAAGTGCGAAACATTGAGTTTGCACATCTATGTAATTTTTAATGTTTCTATACTATGAACTTTTCCTGTAGTACTTTCAGTTTGCGTTCGTGTCTTCGTGAAGTACGAGTCCAGCTTCTCAAATGAACATTTATCTCAAGAAGTTAATGACTTATGTAAATTCAGTGCTGTTTATTAGCTACAAAATCTTATATCGGGCATCATATGTCAGTATATATTTTCTTTATACAAGTGAACCGTTACGAATGTAATTTAAAATAAGGTTAAGACTAGACCCCGTTGGAGCTGCGTGGGGCAACGAACAGCTGTAATATGTATGGTAATTTTTCGCAATTTGTAAGTCAGCCGACTTTGCCAACATTTCTGCTCCGCAAGATGTATTCGATTAGCCTTAAACCCAAGATACGGTATATTGCACTTTCCTGCTTCTGGTTTCACTACTCCTTCGCCCCTTTCCCCCTCGTCCTTCATACATCTCCAAGTCTTTCGCGCAATTTTTCAGTTATTCTGTGACAAATCCATTTAGGTAGACAGGTGGACGTCTTTTCTTTTCCTTTAGTCCCTTGGGTAGAGTTGGTGGTATCACAAGAAATTTTCACTGGCAACAACAAATGCTACACTGCTTTCGAAACTTCCTTTTCGTTTACTAAAATTCAGACGGCGGATCTCTTGAAATGTGACCGTTTCTTTTGTTTGCTAGAAAAAATAACTGATGACATCCGAAGCTTTGAGTTTTTCCACGCGCTTTGATGAGACTAAGTTGCAAATTGAAACAGTGCCTCTGCTTACAGTGCGGTGTGCGAATCCTGAATTATTCCTAATATGGAAGTTAGCACTGTTATGATGCACCTGAACTATTATCAGTGTAATTTTTCAATTGTCGTTACAGATTTAATACTGATGGAACTTCGTGAAGTTCCTTTGTGAAATGTTCTGGAACTATAGCGAATTTTGATGCGAAGACAAAAATTCTAACTAAAACTGATAACGGCATTCTACCTTAGCAAATAAACTTAAGTTCTAAGGAGGGTGAAGTTATGTATATATATATAGTTCCAGAACATTTCACAAAGGAACTGTAACGACAATTGAAAGATTACACACTGAACTCTGAGGAGGATTTCCCATAACCTCGCACCCATTTTTCTCCAGCCGGGATTTGTTTTGCCCTCCGTATGCGTTGTTGGGAAGCAAACGAATTTGTTTGTTCCACAATTTCCCACAACGTATGAAACGAAATTTTTCTTTCATCTCTTCTAATGGCTGAATTTGTAACGCTCTAAATTATTTGTTTCCGCATTCCGTAAAAATTACACCACGAAATGTCTTAACAATCCCAGAACATTGTCGCCATGGTTTTTCTTAAAGAAATGGTTTGTTTAAACACTTTTGTGCAGGGCCGTGGAGAGCGAGCTCGGGCCCCAGTGCAATAAAATCTCTGCCCCCCCCCCCCCATCTCGGCTCGTTCACTAACCATATAATCCATATTTCCGTTTCCGCACCTACCCCGCACCCACCATTCCCCTACTTCCCGACAACCCGACCGGTTGCAACTCTTCAATCTTTTTTTTTTTGCGGTGGATATTTTTTCATATTCTCCCCTCCGCACATCAGTGATGTGTCGTTGCAAATAAACAGTGGTATTATTATTTCAAAATTATGATCGTAGTTTCAAGGTCAAGTTTTTTTTTAAATTGAAGTAGAATTAAATTAAAAAGAAATTAAGAACAACAACATGCTTTAATGTGTATTGTAGTAGTACATATAAATCAAATATTGTATATATCTACAAAATTTTATTGTAAAAACACTTTCGAAATAACACTTTTTTTTTTTCATTACAAAAAAAAAAGTGTTATTTCCGTTTACTACAGAATGGCTTTTCGTGCCTTTTTATGAGCAAAAGTGTTGATTATGTTCGCAAAATCTAATTGACAAGCAAGTTGAGACTCCAGAACCAAATTTCCTAAGTATGACAACCTGTCTTGAGTCATGGTAGAGCGGAAGAGATGTTTCACTCTTGCCAGAAAACTGAAAGATCGCTCGCCCTTGGCCACACTCACAGGAAGTGTGCAGAAGACTCGAGTAACATTGTAACACTTAGTTTTTGTTTTGTTTTTATTATATTTATGGCAAGTTTTGAATTTGTTACATTTTTTACATTTATGACATAAGTTGCGCATTTTTACGCGTATTTTACGCGTCACGTAGAAAATATTATTTTACGCGTAACTTCCCAACCCTGGTAACGGTATAGCTTGAAAAATATTCGGACACCATAAAATAATAATTAGAAAAAAAATTACTTTAGAAACGCCCCCCCCCCCCCCTTCCTCTCGTCAAGCCTGCTTTTGTGACCTGCGGCGGGGGTGCTTCACCATCATGAAATCCCTCATTGATACAGTAGGTGGCATAGCGCACTCATGCGTCGTTGTCTGTGACTTGATGCTCGAAGAAAGTTTCTTCAATTTAAAGACCTATAATGAATTAGCTTTGTTTTCTTTCCGCTAAGCTAATTAATATGAATGATTCTCTTCCTACCAGCTAGCTAATGATATACTTGTACTAAGCTTCAAAATAGTGAATTCAAAAGGGTGTTGTTACTAGTTAATTACGAACGTAAACAAAGTCTTAACGCTGGTTATTTATAGTAATAAATAAATGTTATAAACCTAACAGCCAGACAGAGGTCTGACAAAAACTATGAATTGAGAAAGACTAACTTACGGTAACTTCTTTATTCTAAGACTCTTGGTCAACTAAAGCACACACACACAACTTGTTTTACAATAATGAAGAATCTCTCCTCGTATTATAAACGCTCTCCGTAAACAACAACGCTCTCTCATAACAACAACAAAAGCTCTCCGTAAGTCTCGATAAACGCGCCTATATACTAGCTACCACCACGTCATGACTTACACTCATTGGCAGATCTCATTCAGCGGGTGAAATAATATTTCGTTCAGTAAGAAGATAATTTACATAGTAAAATAAAATAACCAGAGATAGTAAAATCAAAAGGAAAGTGAATATAGAGTATACGTTACAGGCCTTAAAGCCAAATGCTTTGACATCCCTCTAACATATAGGTATTTGTCGAAAATTTAATTATTCCTAAACAATTCGGTGGGAGCTTGTCTTGTAAACGTCCATTTAATTAATCTGTGATTTCACGAATTATCAGTTTTTAAAGCAACCAGATTTTTATCAGCGCAAGTGAGATCAGGTGTTAGCTATGAAATTCATCTACTACACTTTCCCGGCCCCATCAGAAGTGCGAACACCAAACAGAGATTTGTATTCTCACAGATCACAGTGGATTTCACTATAACTATAAAAGTTAAAAAAAATGGATAACTGGATGCACATCCATGTGTTGTGTGCGTTAGTAGTCTTGTTTACTCCGTGGGCTCCGAAGGACTGACCTCAGGCTGCTTAAACGTAGCGGGCGCGTGGACCCCCTACCCCTAATCGCCGTAAAATCATGTGATTAATTTGGAGTATATGCTGCTATTCCTTTGCTATAAAAAAAAAAAAAAAAAGACCTTATGTTTGGGATAATTTAAGTAAAAGCAAGCTGAACTCATCATCAGCAGTTTCATTCTCAAGCATGACTTTGTATGGGATGTTGTGTGCATTCCAGAAGATTCGACAATTGAACAACTCGCAATAATACCTTTTTCAGTAGCTAAAGTAAAAGAAAGCATAGAATATTTATTTGCAGGCGTAGGAAGGAGTGCTGATGCATATCGGTTGGATATTATAGTTGTATTACAGTTGGTGTGTAAAATACACTGCGTGGTTCGTAGTAGTCCTGGAAGTCCTGAAAATTTCCTAAAAT
Organism: Macrothele yani; assembly: GCA_039090855.1. NCBI lineage: Eukaryota > Metazoa > Arthropoda > Arachnida > Araneae > Macrothelidae > Macrothele > Macrothele yani. Next base: position 95,293,159 of record CM076992.1, on the reverse strand, counting down.
TGTGTTGCGTGTCCTGGAATTTGCCCATGCCCGTTTTTTTATCCCGTTACCCAAAGTATTGTAGTTCAGGATTTTTCTAGCGATGTTATCTACCCACAGCTGACAAGTGTCCCAATTTGATCGGATTATGTCGGAACCCAGTGTTTGGGAATCCTGTATTTTGAGAAAAGTTCGGTTTTTGGTGGAGTTCTAATAATTTAATTTAATTTTTATTTTTTTCTATAATATGTTTCCTGTTTATTGCCATTATGGGTAATCCAAGTGCTACGGATTTTCCATCGTCACTACGGGAATCTTAGTGACTACAGAACAGCGTTGGTCCGCTAAGGAGCACGGGAAACATCAAATATACTGCGGAAATTGAAGATCTTAGTAACGTTATTCAACCTCCTTCTAAATTTTATTCTGATGTTTTCAAGATTCTAACATTAACTAAACCTTTTTTCTTAGGAGAGAGGGGGATTATATATTGGATGTTTGTAGTATCGTAACTCATTTCTTTGATGTTCGATATTTTTTAACGTTTTCTTGCCGTCCGATGGCCGAGAATGTTCTGAACCGCGGAAAAAAATTATTGTTATATAGCAGAGATGAGAAATTTCCGTGATTTTCTGAATTTTAGAATTTTTTGCCCAAGCTGTGCCCCTCCCTACTGCCATTTCTGTTCCTGATTATATTAAGTTTTATATTTTTCTGATCGTGTTCTTCCTTTTTACTATCTTCGGTCACAGTGAAAAGAAAAGGGACTTCGTATTTTTTTTAAAGATTATTTTGTAATGACTTGTATGTTTTCCCATTTCAAACAGTATCTTCTTCAATACGAATCAATAGAGTAAGTATTTTTGCCCCATCTTCTTTTCTAAAGCGAAATTAAATTTCAAAATTGGTGCTTAACCTGTCGGTGGTGCAATATGAGCCAGTTCCGTGGCCCGTAAGTTGTTTTCATGGTGGAGGGAACAATGCCGTTCCGATTCTTTTTATTTAATTTTGCTTAAAATGTGTGGGTATAACGAAGTAAATTTCTCCGTCATTTTTGTCCACGCCAGGATTCGAACCCGGATCCCCTCATTCCGGAATAAGTCACTCTACCAATTGAGCTACGCGGACGTTTGTTCTGACTACTATCTGCCTTTTATGCCGTGTGCGTCCTGCTGGCAGGTACGTCACATGGGGAAGCATGTTTTCTTTTTATTTAATGCGAAATTATGTTAAAAAATGTTACTGCGTGCTCACTGTGCAGAGAAAACGACTTCACTGGGAACGAATGACAACGACGAAGAGTTGAAGTTTCGATTTTGAACTTGTATTTTGTTTATTTTTTGATTGATTTATTGTAAATAAAAGATAAATTACGTTCTTTTTTTTTTGTCAGTTGTTGTAGCAAGACGTTTACTAGCAATAGGAACCATGCATATTCAAAGAAATTAAACTTTAATAAGCACTAATGGCGCTTCTCCCTCTGCTGTGAAATAGCTGTACAAGTCACTGAAATGGTGCAATTTCTAACGAAGGCAAAGAAAATAACGACTTTCAGTTGAATTTTGCTTCAATAAAAAAAAATGCTTACTCCATATTTCACCTTTCCTTATCGTTAAATTCTCAATGTATTATTTCCAAACATTTAAATAGCTGTCCCGGTGGCACAGTGGTCTAAGCTCTGACTTATGACCATTCGTCCGTTAAGGGTCTGGGCTCGAATCCCGGTAAGGCATGGATGTGGTGTTTGTCTTACAGAACTAGCTGTCTCCCTTCCCTGGAACCAAACACTCTAAATCAGCGACGGGAGACTGCTTATAGCCCACTGCTTTGCTCATTATTTAGTTTATATATTGATTGTCGTATACATTATATGGAAGCATTTGAAGAGTAATGACGCATTTATGGTCTAACTATATAGATTTGAACATAAATATTTTTGAGTTTTATATTTTTTATTCTGTAATTTGCTTCAATAATTGAATTAAAGCCAAAGTAGGTAGAAATTTGTTTCAAAATCATTGCAGCGTAGTATACATAAGTTTTGTAGAAATGAAACCTGGTTACATTTGGTTTTTTAGTTTCTGTCTGTGATTCTAAGTTTCTTGTTAGGTGCAGCAAACATTTTCAAAATTCTGAGTTCTGTATTAAATTTGCTGAAGCCTGTTTGGGTTGCTTGTTGTAGGACAGATTGAACAGGCCTGTGGTTTCACTGAATTTTAATAGGATTATTTGGATCTCGTGTCCTGGGAAAAAAGTTCTGGAAATGTCCTGGAATTCTGTGATTGGATAAGTGTATGAACCGTGACACTGGTGGATTCAGTTGAGGATGATTCCTAAAACTGTCTGCACAGTTTTGCATTAGCACCTGCACTTTCTCAAAATGCAACCCTACTCTGTACCAAAATATCGCTTTACAGAGCAGAAGACATTGAGGATGGATATGAACCAGCACTACCCTACTGGGTTTGAACAAGAAGTTTTGTCGTATTTTCAAAATATGCTGACTGAAAGGTTGTGTTTTGTATGACCGTCAAAGTAGGCAAAAAATGGATATGAAAAAATGTCTGTTGTCAACATTTTTGTCTACTATTTCTTGAGCTGTGTATGAAGAAAGAATGCTCACATGAAAAATGCCCACTTCCCGAAAATAGGAAAATACTCCAGGTGTTGACTAATATTTTCTTACGGCTGTTAGAAACATTAATTTCATGAAGAAAAATCCTAATTTCAACTAAACAATCGACAAAACGAGTCAGAATATTTCCCCTGCTCAACCACATACGTTACGTAGAATTACAAGAACATCGTATAGTGTACGGCAGAAGAAGCTCGTTGTCAGAAGGAACAGAACAATATTAATATGTGTAAACATTGAATAAAATATTATCAAGAGTCAGTAATGCATTGAACCTGAAACGCTTACAAAGTTCTTAGGCGTCGGACTTTTTCTAACACCCGTATTAACCTATGTGATGCTTTGTTTATGAGGTGCGTGTTGTTTTGATTTTACCACGTGTTTAAGTTGGAAAGCTTAGTTAAAGTTGTTTCCCCTGTAATACGGCACTAACTAAAACTTATTGCTTTAGGCATAGTTACTCTTTGTGGATGAGAAATGAACGCGTTCCTTCGAACAATGAGTCTCTTTTGCCATTTTTGGAACCAACTACGATGTCCTTGTAATGGCAGTTAACGTTATGTGGTCGAGCAGAGGAAATGTTCTCAGTTTTGTGGATTGCTTATTTGAAATTGAGATAATTCTTCATGAAATTAAGAAAGACTTCATGTTTTTAGTAGACCTAAGAAAGCATCAGTCAACAGCTAGCGCGTAGTTTCCTATTTTCAAGATGTGAGCATTTTTTCCTATTTTCGAGAAGTGGGCATTTTTCTATGGGCATTTTTTCCGTGGGCATTCTTTCGTAACCTTAAATTGGTAGTTTCTGCGTCAGTAGACTACCATGAGCTGGTAGTCTGATCAGTGCACTAAGCGAAGGCGCTTAACGACCGTCTGGGAAGAGAATGTGAAAAGCCAGCTATCATGCCAGTGCGTCATCTACAAAACACCGCTCTCAAAATCGTCCACTTCTATTTGCTCCGTCGTAAAATAATTTTATGTAACTCACAGAGACAACCCATGTATTTACGATTTCAGTTGGTTGTTGCCAAAAATTAAGTGCGTCGATAAAACCGAATAGGTAAATTTGAGACTAAATAGTTTATTCGCGTATCCGATTTATTCGTTCATCCGTTACCCACTCAACCGTGGTAGCTGCCGTTGAAACAAAAGGAATCAGAGCCAAACTCTATTTCGTATGTTCTGTTCGTAAACAGATTATTCAGTTAACCGGTTTCGCTTTATAATGTATTCTATAATTTTCGTGTGCCTGTTCGTGCAGGCAGATAGATTCATGGGCGCTGGTGATAAGAGTAATGGTATTCTTTTTCCAATGTGTTAAGTGTACCATTTAATTTTGCAACTGTAAAATCTTAGATACTTGTTTCGTTGCGAGTGCGAAACCGGTGTCCTGTGTTCATTTATCACCCCCTGCTTTTCTGTGTTCTAAGAGAGTGTATCATTTCATTTTTCATTTGTAGAGAGAGTCCTTTTTAATTAAGCTTTGGCTTGAATTGATATGCGGTTAGCTGTGTGTTCTTCCTATCTAGTCATTAGGAGAAAATCACGACTCAATGGCACCCATGTGTGTGTATTGGTGTTGTGATGGATGTTACTGGAGCCTCACGTAACAAAAGCCTGTTTTGACCCCCTCTTGTGAATGTGTGTGCGTCCGTGTGCATGAAGCTCAGCAACCTATCGATCGCGGAGTGAGAGCCCTTCACTTCCCTCCCCTCTCCTTTCCGAAGTGCTGATTGATGGCATTTCTAGAAGAGTCTCAGTCCTGAGCATTATACACTTGGGCTGGTTCACTGTGTATCATCATCCCCCCTCCCCTTTATAAGCCGATAATTCGATAGCCTTGTTGAAGTGGACAAGCTATCTCTGTGAATAGGAGAAGGAGAAGGTGTTCCTCTTCCCACGTTTCTTCTCTGGTTTTGTCTTTTACCACGTTTGAGTGATCACATGGGGCGGCTACTGTCGCACCCTTTCAATCCTCAGAATAATAGATTACCAGAGGAAAAACAAACTTAATTTAGGAAAACAACAGCAACAAGAAAAAAGTTTTCCTCATTCTGGTTTTGTCATGAAAGCAGTGTTTCAGTAGCTGTTGAGAATTTTGAATGTATGTCGATAACTACTGCATACCTGTCTGTGAGAAAGCATGGTCTGGAATGAGTTTGGGTAACTTCGACTATTCTCGGATTAACCAGGGTGCATTCACTCAGGACTGTGGCACATTTTTCAAAGTATTGTACGTGATATGAAGTAAATGTATTTTACTAGGGAGCGCCGTAACCCTCTTGTAAAACGTAGAAAAAGCAGGACCATTTTTCTCAAAAGTGTTCTAAGATTACAGTTGGTTATCTTCCTTCATTTAAAGTCTGTGACGTAGATCTCTATTTTAAACTTCTATTTTGAGTTTATTTTTCTTATGTAAATTGTATTACCTCTGAGTTGTATTTTTCTTTCTGAACGGCAAATTGGAACCCCAAAGTTTCTCCGTACGGTTTGGCAACGACTAGCAGCTAGTCAAAAGGTGATACTCTCGGTGTAAAGGGCGACGAAGAGTTTACAACGATATAGACTAAACAATGTGACGACGATGTTACAGCCTTGCAGAGTATTACCTGCTTATTATGACACGAATGAATACACCGAAGAGCCAAAATATTATGACAACCTGCCTAATATGACGTTGGTCTCCCACGGTCCGCTGAAATAGCTCTTATCCGGCGAGGCATGGATTGTGCAAGATTTTTAAAAATGTTTTCTGGTATTTGGTACCAACACGTTACCAAAAGATCCTTTAACTCTTGTAAACTTACGTGGCAGTGCCGCTGCTAATCGGATTTGCTGTTCCAACAGAAATTCCAGACGCTCCATTGGATTGATGTATGAGGAATGTGGAAGCCAGGGCAATACCTGGAAATCTTCCTAATGTTCCGTGAACAATTCTTGAACAATTCGTCCAGTGTGGCAGGGCGCAATATCCTGTTGAAAGAAGGCACTACTAGACGGGATACCGCTGACATGAAAGTATGTACCTGGTATGCAAGAGATATTTAGGTAGGTGGTATACGTCTTAGTTTCCTGCACACGAATGACTGTACCCAGAGTTTCCCAGCAGAACATTGCCCAAAGCATTATACACTGGCGTGCAAAAATTAAGGACGAGACGGTTTTTCGAATGTAACGTCGTGCAGAAGTGCTCCACACCGACTCAAATCATGCCATAAGATCCCCAATATGTAGGAATATGGGACAAGTGAGCAAAACCGTCCAAACAAGGAATCCAAAGGATACAAAGGCACTTTATTGAAAAGGTAGCTTCAAGCACAACTGGACAGAAGACAGAAACGTCCATGTGACAGGCGGCTGCCAAGAAAAATCCAGTCTTTAGTAGGAGATACGATCACCCCTGACTGCGTTGCAGGATTTACAACGTCTGTCCATGCTGAGGACGAGGTTCTCAAGGAGCTGTTGAGGCATCGCGGCCCATTCCTCTTGTAGCGCGGAATCGTTGCTGGCAGCTGGTGACGTGCTGCCAAGCGTCTCCCGATAAGATCCCACACGTGTTCGATTGGACTTAGGTCCGGGGACCTTGCGGGTCAATCCATGCGTTGAATATCTGCACTCTCCAACAGCTCTTCGACAGCCACTGTACGATGAGGTGTAGCGTTGTCGTCCATGAAGAGTAACTCAAGACCCACAGCACCTTTAAACAGACGCACGTGAGGCAGGAGAACCTCGGTACAATAGCGGACACCAGTGACTGAACCTCCTTGGAAGATGTGTAGGTCAGTACGGCTACCAAGCATGATACCGCCCCAAACGAGAACTCCGCCACCTTCAAACCGGTCCCTTTCGATGATGTTGGAGGTGTGATTGCGTGTTCCCTGCTCTCTCCAGATGTGTATATGTCCAGAATCGCTCGTCAGACTAAATCGGCTCTCATCCGTAAAGAGAACTCGACCCCATTCCTGATGTGTCCAGTTCTTGTGTTCCTGGCACCACAGAAACCGCCGTTTCCGATAAGCTGGCGTTATTGGCACACACCGTACTGGTCGTCGTGCAAATAGACCACCTTTGTGCAGCCTCCTGACTACGGTAAAACGCGATAACGGACGTCCAGTTGTCTGTTGCATGTGCCTTGCGATTTCTCCCGCTGTCTGCCGTCTGTCTCTTCTCGCCTGTAGGACAATATACCGGTCGTCCGCCGCCGTGGTTCCTCCTCGTAGACGACCACTGCTAAACTCTCGGACAGCTGTTCCTTTCGTTTGAAATGCTCTCCAAGCTCGTGAAACGATGCTGTGAGCGATCCCGAACTCCTCGGCCACACTAGTCACACTTTGGCCTTCTTCCAACTTCCAAATGACGCGACCTCGGGTAAAATAATCCAGATGTCGTCTACTGGATTGCCTGTTGGCCATATCACACGGTGGCAGCTACTCGACGTCGTTCAAACCGATGTACACCGTGCAATAGCTTTCACCGAATTGCTGAGCGTACACCGCCCGTGTGCTTTATACCCTTTCGACCCCCCTCCCCCACGTCATGCTGCATATATGCGCATGCTTTACCGTACCGGACCCTAGTCTATCTCCTGAGTGGTCTTTCGGTCCGTTCTGCCTGCTCGTTCCGCTGTTATGCTAATTTCTCCTCTTCGTCCTTAATTTTTGCACACCAGTGTACTTCCACCGCCTGACTGTTTCATTCCACGGTGCATCGTAATGCCAACACTTTTCCAGGTGAACGACGCACACTTATTCAGCCGTCTACATGGTGCAACACGAGGCTATATTCATCTGACCAGACTACCTTTTCCAATCATTCAAGGTCCAGTTTTGGTGTACGCGTGCCTATTGTAGACGCTTTCGACGGCAAACCAAGGACAGCATGGGAATTTGGAGCGGCCAGCGGCTACACAGCTCCATTTTCAACAGGGTTTGATGTATTTACTGTGTGTTGTGACACATTACTCCCGTCATCAGCACACAAATTACCGCCAGTTGCACCACAGTATCCTTTCTGTTGGCTCTTACCATACGAGATAGCCTTCTCTCACCTGTAACATCGATAAGACGTGGTCGCCCCACACTTTGCCGGTAGTTCGTAGTTTTTCCCTTCTCCGGCCTGTCTTTGAAGTTACTAACCACGGCTGACAGTGAGCACTGCACAAGCCTTTCCATCTCGGAAATACTCTGACCCAGTCGTTTGGTCATAACAATTTGGCCTTTCCCAAACTCGCTGAAGTCCGCTACTCTTCCCATCTGAAGAACAAGAATAACACTGATTAACAGAGCTCAGTATCAGGTGTTATTGATATCGTTTAACGAACGTGACGCGCCGTCGTTCACCTGCAGTTGCTTCGGGTTTCATAAAGACGCGCAGGTGAAAATGTTTTGGTTCTTCGGTGTATAACCAGCTGTTATTAATAACGAGGAACTATACACCAATTATGTAGAAAATAGTAAACCTATACTAGTAATCCGATTTATTGGCGTAGGAATGTATAAATAAGCGTTTACAAGCTTTCGCACATCAACTACATGGCTTTTTCAAGGAAGATAGACAGAAACTGCGATCTGAATGAAAGCACGCTTTAACAATTTGAAAAGGGTTACAAAATACGGTCAAGTAACCACGGCTCTATCCAGAGAAGTTAAATTTCAAGTCCCCTACTCCTATGCGGGATGACATAAAGAAATTAGCTACCTACTCTACCCCTAAATGTACAACCATTCGGGAAACCTTGGAGATCATTACCAACAGTAATACTTGCAATGAAAGTATCTATCTCACTGCAGTTGCCACAAATTTGAAGCCAGTTCTTCAAGTAACGCCTTCTTCCTACCAGGATAAGCTCCAAAGTGATGCCTCGTATCTTTAAATGAATATTACGTCGTATGTTTTTATTATGTTTAAGTCAGATCACCGCGTTCAAATTGTTAAACGTTCTATTATTCAAATTGCAGTTTCTGTCCATCTTCCTTGAAAAAGCCATCTGGTTGATGTGCGAAAGCTTGTAAACGCTTATTTATATATTCCTATGCCAATAAATCGGATTACTAGTATAGTTTTATTATTTTATGTTGTTATTAAGTTACGACTGGGAATAATACTAACGTAGTTCAAGATGCGTCATCTTACAAGTAAGTGGATTGCAAAGCTAGAACGGAACAAAAAGCTGTATTTTCATTAGCTATTTTGTTCATTTTCATTAGCTATTTTGTTCATTTTCATTAGCTATTTTGTTCATTTTCATTAGCAGTTTCATTAGCCTTTTTGTTTCCTGGCCGTTAGTGTTCTCTTCTAGGTATTAGTACGTATATAGAATTCAGAGAGTATTTAACAAGCTTATGACAAGAAAATGACTTAAACACACTATAAGTTATTAGAAACTGTTCATATATTTTCCGTCGGCAAGAGAAGCTAAATCTTTCTGGTGTCTCTTAAAACTGCTACTGAATTATACTCGTATATTTGTGCATAAAACTGTTTTTCCTCATCTATATTTTTGTTCTGATTTCCACATTGTGTAATATAGGCTTGTTCGATCTCGCGACAACTACTGTAACCTTCAGTTTAATTTTCAGTTGCGTTCTTCGTTTTCACCGCTGTTGGTACCCGTCATGTCAAAGTGTTCGGTACACATACTGTTCGAAGGGACGATGGATTTAACTGCTACGACTTAAAGTTGGTTACCTGTATTTGTACCAAACAACGCGCGGTCATTTTGCAGGCTGTCTCCAAATAGTGCTCACATACATCGAACGATGTAAGTGAAAACAAGGAAATTTTACTATCGCAACAATATCGCATTTTCCAGCTTTACAAATTGTAACAGTGAGATCAAATAGAATACTGCTATCTTCAGATTAGATGTACGGCCTATCAGCTAGCGATCATCGAAACTTAAGCAGCTGTAAAGCACTCCGACATGCCTATGTATTCAGCGTCGCAACAAGAATAAAAACATAAATTGGTAAATAACTTCTATGTAAAAACTCACTGCAAATAACGTTCATGTATAAAAATTTGAGTAACGATGTTCGCTTGTTAATCCTCTTCTCTGTGCAACACGAGGGAAGAAACTTTCATTTAAAAAAGAAAGTAACTGTGTAGAGACATTGCTACGTGTTACAGACTGCACACCTTCAGTCTTCAGTAAAAACTCTTCACAATTCCGCTCTTTAAAAACGGCAGTTTGTTCCAGCAGACAACGGTATTTATTCCCTTGCAAATACAACTAAAATACGCATAGTCGAAAGTAGTACATAAAGTATATAACGAAGTAAATTTCTCCGTCATTTCTGTCCACGCCAGGATTCGAACCCGGATCCCCTCATTCCGGAATAAGTCACTCTACCAATTGAGCTACGCGGACGTTTTATTCTGATTCTTATCTGCCTTTATGTCGTGTGCGTCCTTCTGGCAGGTACGTCACATCTCCTGGTACGTTACAAGTAAAAAACGAGAATCAATACTAAAGCGTCATACTGTTGTGTGGAAAGGCGACTGTGACCGGGTAGTACAGTAGAGCAAGTAATAAAAACGTGAATTAATATCTAATATGCATCGAGTGTACAGCATTGAGTAAACCTTGTAGGAGTGAACATTCTTTTGGGAGTTGTGAGTGTTCACGGAACATTTTTTATTTTTAAGTTGTGTGTGCGTGTGTTATCAACGCAGCACAGTAAAGTAGAAGATATGGCTTAACGAGCGAACATGTTCAGCAAATGAACCCTTCAACAACAACCTGTTGGAACATTTTGGTCCGCAAAGTCATTTTCTTCTCGCGTGAAATCTATTGAAGAAGGTATACAAACCATGAAGCCTTTTATCCCGTTCTAGCGCTAAGCTGTCTAGTAAGCCATGAAAAACGAAGTAAAAGACTCCACTGCATAAAATGAAAACTGTGTATACCGTAACACAGTTTTCATTTTGCGGTAATTCTTCAACGCTTTCATGCTATAAGTGTAGCTTGCAAAAGACACACACACACACACACACACACACAGTTCCAGTATATCAGCTGCAACAAATCTTATAAATTCCATGAAAAAAAAACTTAAAATCGTGCTGTGTAAATAATTCGCTCTCATTTGGAACTGGTGCTACTAATATTTTTTTACGAAGTCCTGTAAGAAAAGTTTACCGTATTTAGCCGAAGACTATGGCTTTTTTTTCTCCCTTTTGTCATTCTGAAAACCGGGATTCGTTCTTAGATTCGAATACTAAGAAAAATGCCTTATTGAATGTTTTTTATGCCGTGTGCTTAATGTTATTATTCCGTACAGTAACACAACAATAACGTCTGTGTGCCGTTTACTCGAAGAAGAAAGTGAGGGAGAATTCAGATCAATAACCTTTTCAGGTAATGTTAGATAATGTTTTTACATGTTTTATGCCAGCATTGTATGGTTGATTTTGCGAAGAAGACTTGCAAGTATATTTAGCATATTTTTCGCTGCAGACATTTAACATTGTCATACGACCAACCTATGCTTCAAAAAATCCGATAGAAGCCAATGTAAATTTGGTTTAAAAAACATCTGCAGAAACCATTGAGAATTAGGGAGGTCGTCATATATTCGGGCAAATAGAAAAACTGGAAAACCAGACCAAATACTAAACTTTCTCCTGAAAAGATGTTTTAACGAAAAATAAAGAATCTATGTTTAAAAATTTTGAAAAGATGAATGAATTTGGATTGTCGACTTGATATTTATTCACCGGTAGAAATTAAATCCGTTTTGTTTTCATCAAATTTTAAGCACTTAATAATTTGTACAGTAATAACAGCTGTGATAAGGTAGTTTCTTATCTTTAGAAATATTGGTGAGATAAACTCATGTCATTTAGACAGTTCCTTTGTGGGTTACATCTTAGACTTACGGATCTTTTTTTTTCAGTTCAGAGCCTTCAACCTTAGATTTCATCAGAATTATCAGATAAAGAAATAGGAATCCGTTTTTCTTAGCGCCATCGTGTCATTCGAAAAATGCGTATATGTACTTATTACTAATTGTACTGCAAAAAAAAAAAAAAAAAAAAAAAGCCATTTCGCAGATGGCAGGAATGATGAATGATCCTCCTGCGTCAATGCTAAATCTACGACTTAATGCTCTTTCGGTGATGTCAACAGAAAATGAATTATTGAGGCAAATAAGTTGTGAAGGCATAAAGTTTTGTTTCTCGGAAGACAAGAAAAAACGGTTTCTTTTCCCTTTCAAAAAAAAAAAAAAAAAAAAAAGACTGTTCTCAGTTGTTAAAGCCTTACTGAGTTCAGTCAGAGCTAATTAAGACTTTTGAACTCTTAGAGTATTGTATCGTTCTTCACGTTGGAGCCAGTTGTTTACTAGGCTTATTAAATCCCCAGAAAGAACTATTGGTGATCATGTAGGGTTGGAACTGATGTTGTTCATAGCAATTAATTTTTTTTTCTCAACATCTTCAAGAACTGTGTTGGAGTAGTGTGTTTGTTTGGTAAACATATGAGCCCTTTATAAAACACAAGCACGCAAAAAAGAGCGAGGCATTTTTATTTCTTTTTGTAGATGAAAACTGTGATCAGTCGAAATATAATCAGTACCAGCGTAAAGGTCATTTTGTTCCCTAGGCAAACCCTCGAGGTTCATCCGTAATAGTACATTTTAGTGGCGTAAGACGGAAATGTTTTTTCGGCAGAAAGGTTGTAATCTTCGGAACTGTTTCCGAAAGGAAATCTGTATAAATCTCTGAAATTAATATGCTGTTTCCTAAGCTAATCAAGCAACATCAGTTCACAGCATCATGGAATGAACAAGTGCGATTATTGAACTAGGTGAAAGCCCGTCAATAATGACGGCGAAAAATTAGATACGTAAAAGTAATTTTTTTGCAGAGGGTGAGTCGAAAGATTTACAATATTTGCATAAACGCATGTGCTACGACGGGTATGTCACGTGTTTAAACTACTTCAAGTCGCGCACTGTAGTCAGTCGAAAGATATATAAAGTGGTAGTCGTTGCTGTGAACAGCATTGCATGTCTTCGTTCTGTCTGTGGTTGGGACGCCTAAAAGATGAGCAACCACAACCGGTTAATTAGGGGACTTTTGCTTTACGAGTTTGAACTCTGCCATGACCCTGCTCAAGTAACACGAAACATTTGTTATGCGAAAGGGGAAGGTTCCGTGGACTACAGCACCGCAACCAGATGGTTTAAGAAATTTCGCTGAGGTGACAGAAACCTCGACGTTCAGCCAAGGTCAGGTAGGCCGCGAACCGTGGATTCGGAGGCCGTAGAGGCAAATCCGACAACCAGCACTGGGAGACTATCAGGCGAGCTCGGCATATCAAAATCCACCGTGGTTTGTCACCTTCAGGACCTCGGCAAGGTCTACAGGAGTTGCCGCATTGTCCTTAACGAACTGACGCCAACTGAAGCAAACCGCCGAGTGGAAGTGTTCACGAAACTCCTGGAAAACCCGCGCGGTGTACGTTTCATCAAGAGAATTGTTACGTGCGATGAAAAGTGGGTCTATTTCCATAATCCTAACACACAACGGCAGTGGTTGAGCCCGGGCTAGCTTCCTGCACCTGTTGCCAAACGTGGGCGCTTCGAGCGCAAAGGGAAGCTCTGCGTCTGCTGGAATTTCGAAGGGATAATCCATTACGAATTTGTTCCAGACTGTCGGACCATCAACGCCAACCTCTACTCTGAACAGTTGAAGCGAATGTATGTCGTTTTGGAGGAGAAGTACCTGGCACTGGTGATCAGAAAGCCCGTTCTCCTACAGCAGGACAACGCTAGGCCTCATACCACGCGAACGACCGGGGAGAAACTCCAGGAACTTGAGGGCATCGAACTGATGCCGCACCCAGCATATAGTACGGAGCTTGCCCCATGGGATTATTATCTGTTCCGGTCCATGGCCCACTTCCTTCGCGGGCGGCACTTCAACAACCAGGAGGAGGTGGAAGTTGGAGTGAAGGATTTCTAAGCCTCGAAGGACAAGAACTAGTACCGCCGCGGAATTGAAGAACTGTCAGACAGATGGCTAAAGATGGTGCAACACAATGGCCTATACTTTGAATGCTAGTCAGCTTTCGTCGTAGCGGTACTATGAAGACATAAAGTGATCCAAATATTGCAAAACTTTCGACTCACCTTCTGTAATAACGAGGTATTCTTTTTATTTGTGATGTCCAAATGTGAGAATATTTTTCATGGACATTACAACAATGAACAATTACAACAATAAAAAAAAAGTTTACGTCATGCATTTGTTACATCACACGCGTAGTTCGCAGTTTCCATTCAAAGAACACCTGCCCGATAACACGAAAAGCTAAGTGATAGGTCACAAATATTTGTTTTTCAGTTGGTGCAGTGGTGATGACGTCTCATAATTTAATCTGGAAAGCAGTTTCCTTTCTCTAAACACCTACACGAAAACCTAAGCGTGACGTCACAAGTATTTATTTCTCGATTGTTCTTATGGTGATGTCTCTTTCCACTGCGCCACCAAAGTGGGACAAACATTCAGACAAAGCAAATTTTATTGTTTGTGATTATTGTGTTAGTGTATTTTCGTCGACTGCTTTGATCTTGTATTTGTTAGATTTGTGCTGACATAAATATTCATGCGTGTGCACGGATAACAATATGTATTTTTACTATCTTTCCTTATGTTGAGTATGGCATTGTAACATTTTAATCATACATTTATTTTGACAGATCGTACCTGGTGTTAGTGAACAGCAGCAAACACGAGTTTTTATCTACTTTTTTATTTTTTTAGCACGTCTTTTATTTAAAAAAATGTACGTGCTTATGTATCACTTGGTCTGTTAGTGGACACCATGTCTCTGCAACTATTAGTCCTATTTCAGAAGTTCTTTTTGCATTGGAAAGCTATAACCTTGCTTTCTGTTTATCTTTTCTCGATGCATAACTTCCCTGCTAGAGGGCATACTGGCAGATGCTATGGAATTCAAAATCCATTTTATTCCACATCATTGTATTTGAATATCCTATTGAACAAATCCTTTCTCCCCTTAGATACTATTTATAACGAAGGCTATTTTTTAGTACAATATTTTTTAAGTAGTGTCCAAGTTTTCCTCTGAGGGGCATATACAGTTCAGTTGCGATTTCTCCGATATCTCTGCTTCTAAAAGCCCGATCTGAAAAATTATTTTTGCATCGGGTGGAACTTTTGGCGGCCAATGTGCGCCGTGGCCGGAGCTTCGACTTCGGTTACCTCGTCATCGGACAATACTTTCTTACCAACCTAATATATAATTATTATTTTTTTCAATATCTCTTCTAACTGTTCGATTTGAAAGCCCCTTTGCGTCGGATATCTTCCTTCTACTATGAGAAACTTCTTGTGCACAATTTATTAGTTTTCGTAACATAGTTTTCTTCCGCTATTGGGTGTAAGTAGTTATTTCTTTTTGTGGGTGTTTTATCGATTGTAATACTCCAGTTGACCTTTTTAACCGGTTCCGTTGACTATGAATAACTCTGCTCCCATTACCTATTTTGAATAATTCCCAGATTTTTCCTTGGTGGTGGTGCAAATGGATATTCATACTGTGAATTTAACTCGTGCCGATAACTACATACATGAAAAACTACCGAAATGACACGATAACTATTTTAACTCCAATGTTAAAATATTTAATATATACATTTAAAAGATGATATAATAAAATATGTACACACATGAGATCTTTCGGTGCCCAAAGTGGGTACCATCTTCAGATGTTGTTAAAATTCACCAAACGTACGTGACAAACAGTATGTTATTTATATAAGACTGCAGTCGTAATGACGTAACTAGTATAAAATGGGCTTAACCAATGAGAGTATGGGACAACATTTGTTGCTGGTCAAACATAAAATTAATAGGTATAATTTATTGATTTATTATTGCCTAACCCTGCAAACCCAAGTATGTTTTCCACGGTATAGGTATAAATTCTGGTAAATTATCATTACATGCTGTATTCCCATATTTCATAATATACAAACTCTCAACAAATCTTAAAATTGATCTAGATTTTGGTGTGTTAAGAATTTTAATCTCGTTCCAGTCAGGATGATAATTACCTTGGTTTACAAGTCGTGCTAAAGCTGTGGTTGTATCTCTATTTTTAACATCACATTTATGTTCTTTTAATCTAGCTGATATTGAACGAAAAGTGGAGCCTATGTACACTTTTTGTTGTTCATTTTCTTCTATACTGTTAAGAGGGATAACATATACACCATGTTTCACATCAAATGGCACAGGATCTCTGTCTTTCAGAAGTAAGGACTTAATGTTAGTTGTGTTTATTCCAATATCAAAATCGTATTTAAGACATTTCGTTTTCATGGAATAGCACAATTTCGGTACAAAGGGAAGAGAACCAATGTATTTCCTATCTTTTTCTTCATATACAGATGTTAATGTTGTAGACCTGTTTCTTTTAACCTTGGCTACTATCCTATGTATGGTTTCATCTGGATATCCGTGATTACGGGTGATATTATAAATAGTATCCATTTCTTGCTTTCTAAGAGCTGTGGTGGACGAATGAGTGAAAGCTCTTCTTATAAGAAACGATATCGATGATTCCTTGTAGCTCCATGGGCGTGCCGATGCCCAAGGTATTAGTATCGTATCTGATTCTGGTTTTCTATATACTGAAGAATTAATAGTTGATTTAGATGGGTTTCTAGTAAGCATAATATCTAGAAATGGTAAACTATAATTACTTTCATATTATACAGTAAACTTTAAAGTGTTAAATACATTTGATAACTCAGATACAAATGTTGTTAGGTATTCCAAAGGCTGGTTCCAGAATACCAAAATATCATCTACATATCTAAGATATATAATATAGGTCTGTAACTGGTTGACTGAAGAACTTTGTTTTCCAGCTCCTGCATGCAGATTTCTGCAAGGATTGGGGAAAGGGGAGATCCCATTGGTGCCCCTTCACATTGCTGATATATTATCCCATCGAACTTAAAGTAAGATCTCTTGTAAACTAGAGATAGTGCTTGTAATACAGCTTCCAGCTCAAGAGATGGGGTGTCCAATGCCAAAAAGGAGGATTTTATGATGTCGTGTACTTGTTGTACTGGAACGCTCAGGAACAGAGATACAACATCTAAAGAAAGCATGGTAAAAGGTTGTGTGATTGGAGAAATAGATTTAATTCGATCCAGAACTTTGGTGGAGTTGGTAACAGAAAAAGCTGAGTTGTTAGTGAGAGGTCGCAAACATTGAGCTAAGGCCCTTTCCAGTGGGCGTGTAGGGCTATGTTGAGCCGCAACTAATAATCTAAGGGGTGTCCAGTCTTGTGCAACTTAAGTTTTCCAAATAGTTCTGGGACTCTTGGTCCTGATGGATTAAACAATTTTGATGTAATGGAAGTGGGAAGTAATGAATGATTTTTTAATAATTTTTTTGTAGGTTTAGGCAATAATAAATCAATAAATTATACCTATTAATTTTATGTTTGACCAGCAACAAATGTTGTCCCATACTCTCATTGGTTAAGCCCATTTTATACTAGTTACGTCATTACGACTGCAGTCTTATATAAATAACATACTTAATACAGACATTTAACGTGGGCCAGGAACATCAAACAAAGATCTTCGCTCTTTCCACGTTTATAAGTGAGTCACGGAAAAATTCTCATTGGCCGCCACCAGGAGTCGAACCCAGAGACTATCAGGCGAGCTCGGCATATCAAAATCCACCGTGGTTTGTCACCTTCAGGACCTCGGCAAGGTCTACAGGAGTTGCCGCATTGTCCTTAACGAACTGACGCCAACTGAAGCAAACCGCCGAGTGGAAGTGTTCACGAAACTCCTGGAAAACCCGCCAAACTGGAAGACCCTGGGTTCGACTCCCGGTGGCGGCCAATGAAAATTTTTCCGTGACTCACTTATAAACGTGGAAAGAGCGAAGATCTTTGTTTGATGTTCCTGGCCCACGTTAAATGTCTGTATTAATTATTCATTCGCCTTCTAATTATTTCTTCAGTTGCTGCTTACCATCTTTGGTGAATCCCCAGCATTGTGCGGGGCTCCAAGAAGCAACCTGCCAAATTGGCTTGGCAGTTAGCGTGTGTGAGTCTGGAGGAATTCGAGGCCGCTGTGGTGTAGCGGAAGCATATCCGGGGCGTAACTGGAAGACCCTGGGTTCGACTCCAGGTGGCGGCCAATGAGAATTTTTCCGTGACTCACTTATAAACGTGGAAAGAGCGAAGATCTTTGTTTGAAATAACATACTGTTTGTCTCGTACGTTTGGTGAATTTTAACATAATCTGAAGATGGTACCCACTTTGGGCACCGAAAGATCTCATGTGTATACATATTTTATTATATCATGTTTTAAATGTATATATTAAATATTTTAACATTGGAGTTAAAATAGTTATCGTGTCATTTCGGTAGTTTTTCATGTATGTATGTGGATATTCATTTTTGCTGATATTTTTGATTTTCTGAAAATCTACTTTCAAAGGTATTTTTCGTGTGGGAAAGTAGTCGCAGAACGTGCTCATTATAACAAAAATTCGGTGTTATCTTTCTTGTTATTATTATGTATTTGCAGTTGCTTTTAATGATAAAACACTTTTCGATCGGTTGGCCTCTCGTACGCATTAGGTAGTGGCGTAGTATCTAAACCGGGCCCAAATCTGAGTAATTCCAAATAGGCACAGTTGCTGAACTAGTCTGCCGTGAGGTCAAATTCTTGCATACGGGCTACAGTGATAGCTGTCCTTTGTAATCACCTTATGCGCAGTTCTATAGTCATTGACGATTAGTTCCCATCACAAGTTATTTTTCTTAGCAATGCTTTTTACGGATGATTTTGGCATAACATTTAAAACTGATCAGCCCTGCTGATAAAACTAGTCCACGGAAAACTCTTTTGATTGCTTGTTAAAGATGTTCAGAAATTCACTTTGCAGTTTATTTACCACCATTTTTCATAAAACTATGTATTTTTTTGACGTTGGACTACGTCTAACTCCGCGGATAGTATGGAGCGACTTACGGCCGACCGCTTGTGACCAAAATATGTTCCAATTGAAATCATCCTATAGCGTTAAAAATACATGCCGCACACTAATCGTGTTAGCATATTCGTAAACAGCACTGCGCAATACATCGCGCGCGCGATGCTCCCCCTCGCTCCCTCTGCGCGGGGGAGATGATGCAATATTTCTGGGTGTGCCGCCGCGTTTGACTCAGTCTATCTCGGCAACCGTGACCGCAACACAACTCTGCGCGTTATCGTTTTAAAGTTCTTGACGAGATCTGTCCAAATATACGAAGAACATTTTGCTGTGGTTTGAACTGAACATTCTAAAAATTGTTTTCTTGTTAACCGGTGAACACTTTTGACAATATCGCGGTTTATCTGGACAACGGTGAGTAGAAAACGACTGTGTGGGATATCATTTTAAAGCTCACGACGAGATCTATTAAAATATATAAAGAACATTTCGCAGTGGTTTAAACTAAAACTTTTTAAAAATTGTTTAGGTGTGAACGGGTTAACATTTTTGACAATGCCGCGGAATTCGCAGAATGAACGCAAGCAAAAGTGGAGAACATCAAAACGAGAGGCAAGTGATGAGAACTGTTTTGCCCATGAAGACAAAGAACCACGTTGGGTAATTTGTGTATCGATCTACTTTCTGTTCGCAATGTATACAGCATTATTTGTAAAAATTATGTAAGCAACTTTTCATATCATAGACCTGTGTTGGCTGTAACACATTAAATAAACGCTTTGAAACCATACTCAACTAGCTCATTTCAACTCTCCGTTCTGCAAGTTGTAGTCCTACGTTCCAAACTGACTGCTCAATCAGAACTGAGCCAACATGTATTTTTTTAGCACATCTTTTGTAAAAAAGGTCGTGCCTATGTTATCTGTTTGTCCACCCATCCGTCCGTCTGTTTACACCATATCTCTGCAACTAATAGACCGATTTGAAAAACTCGTTTTGTATCGGGAAGCTTGAAATGTCCGAATGTCTTTTTTCCATGATGAACAATTTTGCCGCTAGAGGGCGTAAGTACAGATGATATCAAACTCAAAATACATTTTATTCCATATGTTTGCTTCTAAGCATCCGATTAAAAAAATATTTTACCTTTCGATTCCATTTTTGTCGAAAACTATTTTCGGTAGAATCAATTTTTTAAGTTACGCATAGATTTTCCGCTAAAGGGAGTAAAAGTAAACCGCGTTTTCCCCGATATCTCTGCTTCTAAAACTCAGATTTGAAAAATTCTTTCTGCAGTGGATACACCTCCTGGTGGGAAACTTTTTGCATATGATTTCTGATTTTTGGTAAAAAACGGTTTGGACACCAGGGTGCGTAAGTGTTAATTTCTGCTTCTGTTACATTTGCAGCAAAATCTGAGCTTCTAAAATCTCGAATGAAAAAATTCGTTCGTGGACCGATGCCACGTACGTCCAAATATATATAAACCTTTTTCGAAATATTTTCTTCTTAAAATAATGCATGGTTTCTCCGCCAGGGAGCGTAGATGTATATCTTATTTTTGTCGATATATCTGCTTCGCAGAGACCGAATTGATAAATGCTTTCTTTGTTGAAAAGCGTTGACGGTGCGAAATGTTTTTCATATAATTTCAAAGTTTTCAAGTAATTCATAGATATTCCGCTAGGGGCTTAAAGGTAAATTGCGTTTTCTCCGATGTCTCTGCTTCTAAAAACTCCGATTTGAAAAATTCTTTCTGCACCGGATACAGCTCCTGATGGAAAATGCTTTGCATATAATTTATAATATTTGGTAAAAAATCGTTTGGCCACCAGGCGACGTACTTATTTTTGCTTCTGATGTATTTGCAGCAAAATCTAAGCTTCTTAAAACTCGATTGAAAAAATTCTTCCGTGGACCGATACTGCTAACATCGAAAAACCTTTTGAGAATACTATTTTCTTAAAATAACGTATAGTTTTTTCTCCAGGGGCGTAGGTGTATATGTTATTTTTGTCGATATGTTTGCTTCTAACAGTCCGATTTGAAAAATGCTTTCTTTGTTGCAAAGCGTTACCGGTGCGAAATGTTTTTCATATAATTTCAAATTTTTTGTTTACGCACAAGTCTGCCACCAGAGGGCGTAAGTTCACGTTTCCGTTTACAGCAATATCTGCGGGACTAAAAGCTCGATGGAAAAACTGTTCTTCGGTTAGATACTACTAACTATGCAAACTGTGCGCCTATTTTCTTCTCAAAACAATGCACAATTTTGCCGCTAGGGGGAGCAAATGTTTGATCTGTTTTTCTAAATATCTCTGCTTCCGGGTGACGTATTGGAAAAGTTCTGTTTCCTAGCATAGCTTTTTTCATCTGTGATTTAAAATATTCTTTCAACACCGGATACCATTTATCTTGTCGAACACTTCAGGCTAGTGTATGAGGAATTTGTAGTTCACAGTTCTGTCGGTAGGTGGTGTGTTTGTACTTCAGTTTGCAGCTCTATCGCCGCTTCTAAAAAAACATGAGAAATTTCGTCTTTATTGTATGCCATTCGCTACACTGGAGATATTCGACATTATCGTCTTTAAATAATACACAGATTTCACGCTAGGGAGCGTAAAGGTAAAGACCTTTTTCTCGCTGTTACCGCTTCCGGGTGACGTATTTGAAAAGTTCTGTTTCCTTAGCATAGCTTTTTCCATGCAGAACATTTTTTCGCTTATTTTCAACTTTTCCACTGTGCAAAATTCTTCCGCTAGAAGGCATAGAGTTATATAAAAAAAAAGCGTTTTTCTCTGTGTGGAGTTTACATTAAACCTCTGGGGTGACAATTTCAAAAAACCTGCGTCACAAATATGGTATATGCTA
Source organism: Macrothele yani (assembly GCA_039090855.1). NCBI lineage: Eukaryota > Metazoa > Arthropoda > Arachnida > Araneae > Macrothelidae > Macrothele > Macrothele yani. Next base: position 95,271,673 of record CM076992.1, on the reverse strand, counting down.
TCCAGATTGTTTTTTGTTCGGCTACTTCTTTTAATATTCTACACTAGTGAAAGAGATTTTAAATTTCGGCAACGTGTATTACATTCAGTAAGTTTCAGAGGAATTCATATCAGCATGGACACACAACATAAATGGCTGGCAACAATAAGAGAAAAAATATGCCACATATCTGTGAAGAAAAATAACAAAAGCACTTCTATGAATTCACTTTATAAAATACAGCCAATTTTCGTCTCTTGAAAATGCAACATTCTACCCCAAGAAACACCGTTCAAAATCGTTTTCTTCCTCCCCCAAAGTGTGCTCGCCCCTTCATATTTCAGATAGTTTACTAGGACACGGAAAGACCTTCAACAACAACGCGTCTGAAGCTTTTGAGAAAAGGAGACAAGCGGACAGCTTAGGCCAAGACGGACAATGGCAGGACGCATGGTTTTCAAAGGTAGTTCGGAGATGAATATTCAATGAGATTTATCGAACGGATGTATAGGGTCTGGTGTAGAGGAAACCTTCAAGTGGAAGCCACGATTTATTCCCACGGACCCTGATTCACAAGCAGAATGTCAAGAGCGGGGTGAAACCTTAATCGGATAGTATGGTTATTATGCCACTAGAAGCTGTGGTTTGGAAGATTAAGTGATAACGGATGGATTAGTGATCTCCAAAATTATTTTGTCCAGCACCACTCCCTATTTACTAGATTTAATAAATTATATCGAAAAAAAATTCTGAAAAGGCGTGTCTTGCAAGTTTATATATATATATATATATATACACTGTATATATACCCACCAAAACAACAAGACGAGCTTTTAAACAGAGCCAAATATAGAAGAAATTAGGAAAAGAAAAACAAATACTAATTTAGATAAAATCTCTTTCAAATAATTCGATTATAGTTTTACAACTAAGAATATAACATACAAAATGCCCTATAAAACAATTAATTAGTATAATTAACAACACAGAAACACACTATTTCACTGCTTTTCATGTAGCTATTCCCTCAAATAACTTTAAAATTGCATCGCATTTCCGATTTCCCTTCGGACATGCTACAGTTACAAGGGCCATAAAGGCAACGAATTTCCAAGAAGCACAGGAATCTAAACAAACTCCAGATTTGAACTATCTCTGTACCTCCTTATGGCGTTGACGACCATTTTAACAGGAGCAGACCTAGGTTATCAATCCCCAGCTCTTCAAATATTATTACAGAAATAAACGAAGAATGAATCTTCTCTATACTGAAGTTTCCTGCGGCTGTATATAAGAAACAGTGATATAAGGCGTTTTTGTGTCGAAAATAATATTCTTGTATGCCTGCCGTGTATCTGTCTCCTAATTCTTCGTCATTACTGATTAGTAGCCGGCTCTATTTATTAGCAAACTGCACTTCTTTTCGAACATCGCTGTTGAGAACGCTAATGATAAACACTATTTCTTTCCACTGATACATATACGAGAGAGGTGCTTTGACACACGTATCTACATCGTTTGAACCATTAATTGGCCACAACAGTTGTGTTGTAATTCTGTCAATTCCTCCTATGAGTCTGGTCAAGTGTCTTGTGTATCATCCGGAAAAGAAAGAAAAATATTACTGATAATCCAATCAGTTATTGATATCTTTAAATCTTTTCTTGTGCTTTGTTTTTCTTTTTCGATCCCTCATGATGAGAAGAGTAGGTCACCATACACTGTGTCTTCTTTCGCGAGTGAACGGGGAAGAAGAGTTCTTCACTCCAAGAACAATTTTATTCAAGTGCATTTAATTTGGTGAAAAACCCCGAAACAAGTATTTCTGAGTTTCTGTGATTTATTGTTTTGTTCGTATCTTTGCATGTGTTATCTCTCTACAGGTTTTGCAAATATATCCGAGATAACCATGGCAGTTTGCTTGTCCTTGGTTCAGTATGTATTCTGTGAAATGGGAGAAAAATATCTGAACGTTGCAACCGTTGCCTTTCAAAAGACATTGAATGAAAGAGTGACATTTGAATGAAAGAATGGTAGAATGCTATTCACTTTAATGATAAAGTTGGAAGTTGTTAAACTGAACAGCTATAATATTCAGTTCATTTATTCATTTCAGTAAAACTGTTCACTCTGCATTAAAATGAAAGCTACAAAAACGTTGAGAGCAACTACCTAAGTCTTAGTACTCTGAGGCGTTTATCAGCGAAACACTCTGAGTGTAAAACCTCAACTATTTGGATAATATGGAAAAAGGGAAAATCCAAATTATGATACATGATTATGAACTTTTTTTAGTTGTAATTCATAGAAACAAGCAAATAATCATATGCAATATAATCCACATATCCACAAAACTTACTCGTAATGTTTAGAAAAATAAGTACGATACAAGAAAGACATCGAAATTTTATGGCACCGTACATGTATTCAAAACAAAAATGAACATGAAAATAAAACACGGCCCGTTAATGCATGCACATCATTAGGATTATTGGAATGGCGTCTATAAACAAACTTTAAAGCGAATTTCGCTCACAAAGTATCCTAAATAACTAGTAAAAATTTCTTGCAAATTGACATTTTACTTCTGAAAAATAAACGTTAAATTTTTTCAGCAGGTATTACATTAATATTATACGTTGCACATCAACATAGCCTCTCTTAACTTTAGTTCAAAAGACATATTAAATAATTTCTGCTCACGGAATTCATAGCAAAGACACGATATCGTAAAGACCAAATAAAATATAGATTGAGGAAATTAATAACTACGAATTACAGAGGGCCTGAATTCGTGGCGTTTTACTGCTTTAGGTGAAGCACAGTAAAAGAGAAAAGCACCAGAAATGTATTTTTTAAAATTCAGTTTATATTTTTTTAATCGACCACTTACATTTCTACATTGAGTACTATCAGTTGCACATGGTTGTGATATCTATAATTAGGAAGTATACTCTACTAAAGAAAATTTTATTACTTAAACTGGTTTGATCTCTTTGCGTTTCCCATCAGCTTTTCAGCAAATTATAACTCTTCAGTAACTTCTCCTTTGCAATTAAAGTAATGCGCAAAAGCTAATTCCAAAGCACCACTATCATGTTAACTTGTTATCAAATTTGCATGTAGCTTACTTTCTTTTCAGCTCTTCTCCATACCAAATGTGACGTACATGTCTCTATTTTAAACTTCCTCCTTATTTTTTTTCTTCTTAAGTAAATTATGTTATATCTTAGTTGTATTTTCATTCTGAACGGAACATCGGAACCTCCACGTTTATTCGTGCGTTTTGGCAACTAGTCGAACTGAAAATAAAAGGTGATACTCTCGGTGTGAAAATAAGACAACGATATAATCTTGCAAAAGAAGCACTGTAAAACATCAGTGGTGTGAATTCAAGGAAAATTCCTGAAAATAACGTGAAGCAAAGTTGCTGGTAGGTGTCAGTCTTTTAATGAAATTTCCGTTTTTAAAAGTTTCAGTTTCTTCTAACTTCAGTATTTTGACAGGACTTCTGTTGTCGGTAATTCAGATCATTTCGGAAATATCCGTTTCGGGTCTTCCCGTTTTTACTACAGAAATTTCGCAGAATCCTCGATTTTGACTTTTTCATTCCTTTTTACCAGATATTTTTCTTCTTTCCTGGCATAAAGTTAACGAACCCTTTCCCTTCGTCCTTGGAGGATTTCGAATCAAGGACTTTTTCAACGGGAGGCGCGTTGAAAAGTCCTTGATTCGAAACCCTCCACGAGCGAATTACCTTTAAGAAAATACTAAATGTACTGCTTTATAGTACTATGTGACGGTTGAAGTCAGGAAGACCTGTAACGCACAGTCACGTACAGGGTATAACTCCAATCGTGCGATGATGAAATGTTTTTTGTCATTAGTGTCGGTGAATTAGTCACTTTCTATTGGAGCTTATTTTCCTAAATAATTTCGCAATAATTTTATTTTTTCTGTAGAAGGATTTATTACAAATTACACTGGCGTGCAAAAATTAAGGACGAGACGGTTTTCCGAATATCACGTCGTACAGAAGTGCTCCACATCGACTCAAATCATACCATAAGATCCCCAAGATGTAAGAATATGGGACAAATGAGCAAAACCGTCCAAACAAGGAATCCAAAGGATACAAAGGCACTTTATTGAAAAGGTAGCTTCGAGCACAACTGGACAGAAGACAAACGTCCATGTGACAGGCGGATGCCAAGAAAAATCCAGTCTTTAGTAGGGGATATGATCACCTCTGACTGCGTTGCAGGATTTACAACGTCTGTCCATGCTGAGGACGAGGTTGTCAAGGAGCTGTTGAGGCATCGCGGCCCATTCCTTTTGTAGCGCCAATCGGAGCTGCGGTGACGTGCTGCCAAGTGTCTCCCGAGAAGGTCCCACGCGTGTTCGATTGGATTTAGCTCCTGGGACCTTGCGGGCCAATCCATGCGTTGAATATCTTCACTCTCCAACAGCTCTGCGACAGCCACTGTACGATGAGATGTAGCGTTGTCGTCCATGAAGAGGAACTCATGACCCACAGCACCTCTAAACAGACGCACATGAGGCAGGAGAACCTCGGTACAATAGCGGACACCAGTAACTGAACCTCCTTGGAAGATGTGGAGGTCAGTACGGCTATCAAGCATGATACCGTCCCAAACGAGAACTCCGCCACCTGCAGACCGGTCCCTTTCGATGATGTTGGAGGTGTGTTTGTGTGTTCCCTGCTCTCTCCAGATGTGTATACGTCTAGAATCGCTCGTCAGACTAAATCGGCTCTCATCCGTAAAGAGAACTCGACCCCATTGCTGATGTGTCCAGTTCTTGTGTTCCTGGCACCACAGAAACCGCCGCCTCCGATGAGCAGGGGTTAATGGCACACACCGTACTGGTCGTCGTGCAAATAGACCACCTTTGTGCAGCCTCCTGGCCACGTTAAAACGCGATAACAAACGTCCAGTTGTCTGTTGCATGTGCCTTGCGATTTCTACCGCTGTCTCTTCTCGCCTGTAGGACAATATACCGGTCGTCCGCCGCCGTGGTTGCTCGTGGACGACCACTGCTAAACTCTCGGACAGCTGTTCCTGTCGTTTGAAATGCTGTCCAAGCTCGTGAAACGATGCTGTGAGCGGTCCCGAACTCCTCGGCCACACTAGTCACACTTCGACCTTATTCCAACTTCCCAATGACGCGACCTCGGGTAAAGTCATCCAGATGTCGTCTACTGGATTGCCTGTTGGCCATATCACACAGTGGCAGCAACTCGACGTCGTTCAAACCGATGTACACCATTCAATAGCTTTCACCAAATTGCTGAGCGTACACCGCTCGTGTGCTTTATACCCTTCCGAACCCCCCCCCCTACGTCATGCTGCATATATGCACATGCCCTACCGTACCGGACCCTAGTCTATCTCCTGAGAGGTCTTTCGGTCCGTTGTACCAGCTCGTTCCGCTGTTATGCTAATTTCTCCTCTTCGTCCTTAATTTTTGCCAGTGTACTTAGTTTTTTCATCGTGATTTTTCGGAGCAACAGAATGCTTTGGAACTTGAAATATTTTTAAACTGACAATGACTTTCAATTATCTTTAAGAAAAGGTGACACGTAATGCTTTATAGTATTTATTTTTTAATTGAGAAATAACTCGTGCATTTTTCTATGTGTTGTCTTTAAATTATCTATTAATCTTGACGGCACTATTATTTCACTTTCGAAGTACATAAAAAAAACATATCTGGTTACTTCATTTGCTTTGGAGAAAATTATCAGAGCTTTTAATTCTCATTTGTGCAACGCAAGGGTGCTAAGTACTCTCATAAAAAAATGCGCGAGAGGTACTGACAGCTGCGTATAAATGAGCAAAACTTAATTAGATGTTTATTACTCTGCTCGCGTTTAAAACTGCAGGACGCAGCGACATCGAAGGAACAAAACTGCTCCAATTTGGAGAGCTTGCGCCTAGTCTGTTTTTGTACGGACTTGGCTACACGCACGCCTTTTAGCATTGCTTTTTATCATATGCAAGAGACAGAATTTTCAAATGTCATCGAATAACACGACTGGCTTAAATTAATTCTAGGGCACGTATCGTGCGCGATAAAGCAACGACCACGGCAAACTGAGTTTTCATACGTCGTGAATGCAAAACCGCACATACGACTATTTCAATAAATCGCGAGAGGAGATATATGGGAAGCTCATGAAAATGACTGGCGAATGATAACCTCAGAAACACAATGAAAACTAAAAAATAAAATTTATCAGAGGTAAAACTGTTCGGACGAGTAGGTCTTAAAACAAATCTGTTATATTTTGAAAACTGCTCCTCGAAATATATCAGTTCTCAGTACTACTGAGAAAAAAAATAAGCATTCAATCTAAAATTACATATTCCCTTGATAACCGCGGTACGAGAGCTGATCAATAAGTAACTTTCAATTACATTCAGCGGCAGATTAGGGGTACTTAAATCGGTGTCGCCCAACGTTATTACACTCTAATGACTAGAGGTCGGTATTTGGCACAGGAGTTTGAATAAAAAGGCAATGTACTGGAGAACAGATTCTAGTGAAAATAACGACTCGTGGCAAAGCTAACCTGATTATGGAGTTAAAGGTACAGAGATGTGTACTTCCACTGCATAATACCGTTCCGGTCTAAAAGCTCGTATTCAGCTTGAACTGTGGTTAAAACGTACATAGTTGTTCTAAACGTTGTGCGAACGTATATTAAAAAAAAAAAAAAAAAAAAAAAAAAAAAGGACAATCTTAGTTTCGGTAGCGTTTCAAAAATTACACATATTCGCGTTTTGGAGACGTTGTTGTCACTTGTGTCTGTCGGCAATGTGCGTTCGAGAGACTATACCCGGAGGATACTTACTGCTGGTGAGAAGTAAGCGGACAGTCAAGTGTTTTGGGGGCTAAGCGTTACTATTTTCTTCCTGGGGAGAAAATGTATAGAACAATGACCGTGAAGTTTACTTTAGCTCTGACTCCCGTCACGGTGACGCTCCCTCCCGCCATAGTGGAATACTGTACATCATTAGTGCAGAGAAATACTGAGAAACCGTGACATTTTTTGGGTGAATCGGACCTTTCAGCTTCCAGCCCACAGTCAGGTAAGTTTGTTCCGAGTATAGAAACTAGGCGGGAGGTACGCGCGGTGATTAGGTTGAACTGTGTGAGGCACAACTACGAAAGAAACATTGGTAGCAATTTGATGCAGTCACCACCGTTTGTCTTCCTGCACCACAGCCTCCACAAACGCCACGTTGCTGTCTGTTGTTGATACTGAAGGTCATTGCGTTTCTCATCATACAATGCATTTCGCCCGTGTGGGAATTTTGAACACCATTTTGACACACTCCAAACGCTTGTGATTTCAGGATCAGACTTCTTGAGGTTGGCGATGGATCAATGATACCCGCGGTTTCTTCTTCACATTATTTTTGTTTCCGGATTTAACGACTACCGTGAGCAACTGTAAGGACCATAAAACAGTCGCCCATCTCTAATTTTAAGTCAATGGCCGCGGATAGCTAAGTAGTCAACGTTCGTGACTGTAATGTATCAGGATCCATCCCTGGCAATTACCAACGCGTGTGTCGGATGGGCACATTAAGTCGTCGGACCCCAGTTATAAATAAGGGGTCTTCCTCCCTCTTTCTACCTCGCTTCCGCGTGACTTTCCAGTGGGGCACTCTTGGCCAAATCTCCTAGCTTCCTACTTCTAAGGGTTGTTTAAGACCTGGGGTCAGACACTCCCTTCCTAAAATCCTCTACAAAAATCTCTAATTTTGAGTCACTGGTTCCACGGAAGAGCCAGTGCCGTGATACAACCACACCACCTATCCCTCATCCGGGACTCAAACCCGGTCCCACTCGGATAAACCATCAGAAGCAAACGCTTAGAACACGGCGCCAACAGGGCGGGGTCGGCGTTTCCCCGTCGTGCTCAAACTTAAGCACCGCGTGTACCTCCGGGTGAGACCATGTTTTGTGGACGGTCGCAATTTCATTTGAATGAGTTCTCTAACACCTTGCCTTTTTATTCCAACTCCTGTGGCAAACAGTGCCCTCAAGTCAAAAGAGTGTAATGACGCTGAGCAACGGAGATTCTTTTTCTTCTTCTTAGCCTGTTGACACCCACTGCAGGGTATATGCCTCCCCGAGTCTTTTACAACTTCTTCGATCCTTAGCCTCAATCCACCATTTAGTACCTCTAACTTTCTGAAGCCATTCCTCCATCTTATTCTCTGGCGCCCTCTTCGTCTCAGAAACGGGGATTAACATATCCGTAATCCGCCGCTAAATGTCATCTCAAGTTAATGATTGATCAGCCTACGTAATAACGTGACTTTAACGCCTTGAACACAACACAGATGGACGGCTATATTCCATCTTCCGCCTTTACTTTAAAACGCCGGTTCAAATTCCACCTAAGTGACTCTAGCTGTTGGATTTAATTTTGCGACATTTAAAATATATCGGGATTTCCAACAGAAAATACCCTTGTGTTTCCTGCACTATGTACGATAAAACGTTCAATAAAAGGCATTTCTTGAAAAAATACCAAGACCATATATATCACATGGCAGAATAAAACAAAATATGCAAATCTAGTATAACACAATATATTCAAATGAATCTAGTACGCAAGTGTTTGTTAGTATTTTTAAAACGACTTCTTAAATTTGAAAATCAGTGCTAATGACAACACGTACACACTTTAGAACGAACCGTACTTCTCGAAACATCAAGTAGCAGAAAGCCCTGAATTCTACACAAATTCATTTTAAAACTCTATACAGCATTATTTCCAAGATATGACGAGTTTTTCTTTGCTGTTATTATGTTTTACTTTATTATGGACAGAAAAACAAATGTCTGACGATTGTAACAGATTGAATTGCGACTTCAGTTCTCCGCAACCCAGCCCCCAAGTTCATCAACAGAGGAATTTTTTAGGAAGAGACTAGCTGTTTCCAAAGGACTATTCGGAGGATTTTTTCGGATGATATTCTAAGATCTTACTTGCAAGTAAACCAACACAATCTTGCATATTATACGAACTAGCAGTAACTGTATCTACTTTAGTGGAAATCAATCGACAGTGAGGTAACTTTAAAAATTTTAAACTCAGAAGTATTAAAATAGTGTCTTTTCAAAAACTATGCTTTTTCTTATTGTTTTGATGTTTAACGACTACTGAGAGTAACCCTGAGAGACATAGGCAGTCACCCGTTTCTAATTTGGGGCCACTGGTTCCAGCGAAGGGAGATAGCCAGCGCAGCAAGACAAACACTCCACCCATGCCTACCGGGACTCAGTTCGGACAAGTCAGAAACATACGTCTCTGACTACTCGGACATTGGGTTACAACCACCCCTTTATTTAGAAATTTTAAATTAGTTATCAAAATAACTCTGCACTTAAATTAGATGTGGTGATCAGGCTAATAAACATCTTGAATTTCTTTCGACTCGGGAGAACTGATGTGTTGAACTCTTTAATGAGATTTCTTCGCAGTAGGTTAAAAAAAAAGACGAACCCGAACTAAACATTATCGCCTGCAGTTTGAAGTTACAATATTACATGAGCGAAGGCTTTCTTCATCTTTAGAAAGAATTTATTTTTGATTATTTTTTGTCATTCTCCAGCTCCATGTACGTTTTTCTCAAGAAAGAACGGTGGTTTCACCAGACACCAAAGAGCATGGCGCCGTAGTCGCCGAAGCCAATTAGGATGGCCTTTTGCTAACAAAAGCTGATTCAGACAAAGCGAAATCCTACCGGAATAAAACAATGAAAAGGTTGTTTTGTCGGAAAAACTATATTCCTTCATATATATGTATATATCTATATAAGAAACTGTATTGCTTAATGCTCGTGCATCACACACCTGCACCTGGAAAATAAAAAAAGGAGGTTGATTGCAAGATATACCAGCATTTTTCTTATTTTTTTTTACTTTCTTTACGTCTTCAAATTCTGCAAGGAGGAGCACACACATCATAGGTTAGAAACCTTCTGGTTCCGGCCCACCTCGAGAACTGCAGTCTTTCGAAGTTCGCAATATTTATTTGGCTATCTTCCAGTAAGAACGCTGGCAGAATGTTGGATATGGATACATGATAAGTTGATGTTGCATCAAGTCACTTTCTGCCCTTAGTTTTCGTACTTGCCATGGACGAAAATCCTGACTCACGAAATTATGTTGATAGTTAACGAGTAAAAGTCGCTTACTTTCTCATTAAATTTCAAATGTCGTTCACTCATCTTCAACCAGAACTGTGGCAGTGTTAGATCAGAAATTTCTTTCAGGGCTTGGAAACTGAGTTCAATCATACTACACTAACACAGTTGACAAAAGGAGACTACCACCCACAACAAATAGCCCATCGGTGGATCGTCTTCCGGTAGTGTTTTGAAATAATATTTGTGACATGCTATTTGATACTGTTTCAAAGGTCAAAGACGCGAGCAAACATATCGAAAGTGTTTAGAACAGGTAAATTTAATTGCCCCGCTTAATAGACACACCACTGAACCACACACGTATAAGTTCATTTTACTTAATTAATCCACCCATGTCCGCCAAAGTATGCTAATTTAGCCATTCATTCCTCAAATAAATCCGAAATGACAGAATATTATTCTTGTCACTTGAAAGTCTTGATATCTTTGTGGAGATCGAAAACATGGGCAAGTTCATTCTCGTGTAACAAACCAACGGGTGTTTGGTTCCTACAAGAGAATTGTTAGTAACCGCGAATTCAGCAAACACGCAGCAATAAGGCGGCAATTTGAATGATCGTCACAAATTGCAAGAAGCAGCTGAAAATTCCGCGAATGAGCAGAAATAAGGTTCAGTATCTCACGGTGGATGGCATGTATTACTCGCACATCATTAGTAAAAATAACTTCTCTGAAACGATCCCTCCGGACTATTCGCCAGCCACCATAGAATATCAATTTCTATATAACTAGCAAACAGAAATGTTCAATTAACCTATTGTGTCTAACCTTTTTTTGAAATTTTACATTACTATTTATAAAGAAGTATTGTAACACAGGGATTCAGCATTTACGTTAGGTTTTCTTACGTAAAGTTATGCCTTGAACTCTACTGCATATGGCACCATTTGTGCTTTCCAGGCTCCAAGAACTATTTTTTTCGTAAATCGAGAAGGATCTATGATTAAGAGAGTACTACAATGCGCTTCTGAGGTAAACTAATGTTATTAAATGGAACTAAAAGTGCCTAAAACTTATTTATTTGAGTTCGCATAAGTAATCTGCAAGGAATCCTCAGTTAAGCATAGTCTGCACGATATACATGTGTAGAAAGCACCAGTTTCTTGTTTCCATGACTTTTCTTTATGACTTGTCAACAACATGACATCTACTCCATTTCTTTCGATTGCATGAAGGCAACTCACCGAAATTTATGATCGTCAGATAGCTGATGATGTCACAATGATCTGAATGTTTATGCTCCTTTTGCCCTGATGAAGCCGAGCTAAACGCTAAAAGAAAACTATAGATCTTAAAATAAAATATTTACTTGTGAATAAATGTTACATATTTATTCTATAATTTCACACATAGTTTAATCCTTTAATTCCACTAATATTAATTTATATTTATCAACTTGGTGAAGTCACCAAGTTGGCTGAATTTTACAGCGGGATCCAGTTGTACTCTACAGAGAAAAAGATCTACTGGGAGGAGGGGAGATACTGAACTGAGGGATATAAGCTCAAGTTTTAAAGAAACAGGAGGTTTCACTCAATTTCCACTCACATGTATTTTGCATAACACCCCAACTTTCCTAACTAGAACCATGAATAACCAAACCTAAGTAAAATAAAAAAAACAACATTTATGCAATTTTTTTTAGATAATTCAACTGTTTTGAATGCCCATTGCCATTTGTTAATGTAAATTCACACGCAAAAGTTTGCCCTAATTAGTGTTGGAAACTTTTTAAATTATGCTCGTGAAATTATATTAAGATATACCTCCAAATTTTAATTTATCTTTATATATATATTAAGAATCAAGCAAGAAGAAACAAAATGGAAAGTAAACACTGAAAAACAAGTTACTAGTAAAGTGAAAAGCCAAAATGAGCACAAGCTTCAGTTACAATTAAGTGGAATGAAAATTTAAAAAAAAAGAAAAAGCTAAACCACTGATGAAACCTATTGAAGGTGCTGTCCATCATGGCATTCAACTTTTTTTGTGTCTTTTTTCCCGACAGCTAGAAAGACAGATAGGTACACACATACATACCATGTATGCTAACACATGTAACAGCGGCATTAAGTAGGGAGGAATGTTTCTTCTTGACACCCAGCCACGCATACTGGTGCCTATTTTATGTTGTCCAAAACACAACTCAAATTAGTATATATTCATGGTTATTTCAGCATTTCATATAAGTAACACATGTAACTTAACTATCAATGTTAAAATATTGAAGAACCATGTTAAACTTAAAATCAAAACAAAAAACAATAAAACCCACCTGGGCTTCACGATGACAATGCAGTCAGTCACTATACCTGGAACAGGCTTCAGGAGCAGGAAACAGGGCCGGTCTAAGGGTAAGTACGAATATAGGCATGTGCTAAATCCCCCCCCCCTTTGATCTCTTTTGTTGTTGTTGTTGTTGTTGCGATAAGCACCACACACAGTAAATAGCTCTAATCTCAACTTAGTATGCTCAGCAGATACGTCACTAACTCACTATTATACGCTATGCAACAAATAAACAGTCCAATGTAATAATGATAATAATAATTTTACTCACAAAATGACGGAATCATACATAGTTGTTAGCGTAATTTACACGAAACGTTCATGTCTGGCTTTACTTTGCAAAGGCCTCTTCATTGCTTCAAAAATGTTTTTGTGCAACATCGTTTTCAATAGAAATCATGGATAAAGCTGACGGCCGTTCCTGCGTCGTTGTAGATCACAAATAAGTCTATCAGCTTTAATTTATTAAAACTTCTTTCCCCGCTTTCTACAGAGACCGGAATTGCAATATTCACAAGCAAATCCAACTGTTGGGAAAACAATGAACCATATCATTCTGGAATATGAAGTTCAGAGCTTCTATCGGAGTAGCTGAGCTGCATTTGCTCATAAGTGCTTGCAAATGCCGCAACTTGTCAAACAGTTGCTCCCCCATCGATATCTTTTTCTTCACTGTCAGCATCCTTATGGAATTTTTCTAACTGCATACACTTTTCTTTTAAACAATCCCCTGTCAGGCAATTTCTTCAAATTATAAAGGAAACCACAAGCGTTTGAAAGTTTTTGAAACTGAGTAAATCTTTCCTGAATGGCAAACAATGCGCTATCAATGAGTGGATAGAAAACCGTTGATTTATATATGGTTTCGCAATCTTTAGGAGCTTTGTTGCGGTTTTCACAGTCAGAAGTGTTTTTTCCGTCTTACCCTAGGCTGTGGGAATTTGGGATTTATTTCCAAAATGTACATAACAATAAGGCTTGTCACTCAAGCCTTATTTGTTATACTGTATATATAAGTGTCAACAAGCATTAGGAACGAACAAAAAAATGTTTCAATTTTTTTCCCTGAAAACCTAAACGCGTAAAAGCAGCAGAGAAAAATTCTCAGAAAAAACATCCACGACAAGAATTGAAAATGCTTCTTCTTCTTGTGGGTATATAAACTGCTGGCCACCGAAAATGCAACACCAAGAAGGACACGAGATCGCAAAACCAGGTTTACTGGATACATAACAACAGATACAAAGACGAAACGATTGAGCTTACAGGCTCGTGCGACTTGCGGAACACGCAGACATCAATAGTTCGTGTGGCCCCCATGGCTGGCAATAACGGCCGCTACACGCCGCGGCATCGAACGAAAGAGGCTTTGGATGTGGGCTTGGGGTATGTCGGTCCAGGCTGCTTCCACACGTTGCCACAGTTCATCAGGCGTAGCCGCGAGTGGTGCTTGCCGGGCCACTCGGTTGCCGATCAGCGACCAGACGTGTTCGATGGGCGACATATCGGAAGAACAGGTAGGCCGTGAAGAATTGTTGCACGATGCGTGCCACGTGCGGGCGCGAATTGTCCTGTTGAAACGTGGCCGCTGGCAGGTCCTGCAGGTAAGGGAAGACTTCAGGCTCCAACACGTCGGAGATGTAGCTGCAACTGTTGAGTGTACCAGCGATGCGTACCAAAAGGGTGCGGGTATCATATCCAATTGCGTCCCAAACCATAACGCTAGGCGACGGACTGGTATGTCGATGCATAATGCAGGCGACATACAGTCTCTCGCCGCGGTGCCGCCACACGCGGATCCGGCCAACGTGGTGTTGCAGGCAGAAGCGGGATTCGTCGGAGAAGACAATGTCGTATCATTCCGTAGTCCAGGTGCGGCGTTCAACGGCCCACTGCCGCCGCACCCGCCGGTGGTGTAACGTCAATGGTAATCGGAGCAATGGGCGCCGTGCGATAAGTCCCCGCTCTTGCAGACGTCGTCGAACGGTACGTGCTGACACAGGTTGTTGCGCAGCACGCCCTAATTCCTGCGCTAACGTTCGGGATGTGGCGGTGCGAGACGTCAATGCCCAAGCACAACATGCCGGTCCTCTCGTTCGGTGGTGTGCCGCGGCAGCGGCAATCGCTCACGTCGGTCCGTCCGTTGCTCCTGCACTCACCGAGTCCATACTCGCCTCACTGTGGCTGGATGTCGTCCCACACGGGTGCCGATGTCTCGGTACGATAAACCGCTGTCGCGATAGGCCACTATTCGTCCTCTGTCGAACTCCGAAACGTGTTAGAATGACTGCCGTATTCTGCGACGAGGCATGAGGAAGCTTCCCACGCACAGGTCCGGCAGCACAACACACTTCCACTACTTCTGTGTACCCTTCTTATAGTGTTTCTCGGTGGCGTGACGGGCGCACATGATTTGCATATGCCCTGCAATACTAATCGTTTGCATGTCCTCTCGCGGGCGACGCATGCTGCGAATTTCAGGCCAATCGGATGCTTCCTTCTTGGTGTTGCATTTTGGGTGGCCAGCAGTGTATATATAAAAACTTATGCACATGCCAGAGAAACAACAAAGGAGTATTCAGCTTTCATTTTTGTGGCAAGTACAGACCAGCTCATAAAAGAAAAAATGTCAGGGGATAAGTTTACTATGTAAGAAAATTTACAAATCCATGGGCTAATTTGGCGTCCCTTCCATTTAATGGCTGCCTACGTGGTCGGTAAATGTGTAGATTAGCGTCCTAAATTATTTCTTCGGAAAAATGTCAATACCTGAAAAAAGTGCGACGTAAAGATTTTAGAGTACGGAAATTAATGACAAATGGTACAGAAATTTCATATTTTAAATGTGTCTTAAATATTTTTATCGTAATATTGACCTGTGCGTGCGATGCTGTGAAGAGACGCTGCGGTAGGCCTAACGCATCGCTACGGCGACGATGTGAAGCTTTGCTTCGTTGAAAGGAAGATTCGCTGCGGCGTATAATTCACGCACAGACGACTAAAAGTCCAAGCACGTACCTTCTTGCCCGGAGAGCGAACCATGTTATACTCATACGCTACACAACATAGTTCGTTCATGTTTTGTCATTGTTTTTAAAGCAGATGTTGAGAAATGTTTGGTTCTTTCGCATACGATTCCTTGATTCGAAATAGAAAGTACTAATACGATTTGATTTTCAATGTTGTACAGAAAACTGGGGAACTATAACTTTCGGTTCTAGTTCGAACGGCTTTCATTCGTAGCTGATTTGCTGTGTCACTGCCCCTTTTAGTTCTCCTGTTAATAGCTTGTTCGTAGGTCAGTTTCTATCTTACCCATACGTATCTTTTGCAAATCGAAGAGGTTTTATCCGGTTTTTCCTGCCAACAACGTACAGGATACAACAAAATAAAGGGTGGATGATGTGGACCTATTTTCTGTGGCGTATCACTACAGCATTTATCGCTCTCCTGCCAACAACGTTACCTCTTTCCCTTGTACTCTTCCGCCTGTCATTTTGGCACAGCAACGAACCTTCTTCCTTTCAACGGACCAAAGCTTCACATCTTTGCCGGAGCGATGCATTAGGCCTATCGCAGCTGCTCTTCACAGCTGCTCTTCACAGCGTCGGACTCACAGGTCAATATTACGAAAACAATCTTTAAAGCACATTTAAAATATGCAATTTCTGCACCATGTGCCATTAATTTCCATACACTAAATTCTGTACATCACACTTTTTCCAGGTACTAACATTTTTTCGACGAAATAATTTAGGACGCTAATTACACATTTACTTACCACCTGGCCTACCCCTTGGGCTGGCCCTCGCTGGAAAACCACAAGATCGAATCGTTACTGCTACCTCAGATCTCCTGAACTTAATCCTATTAAAAAAATTGGGAATCTATACAGCAACGTTTGGATAACCACATTCCATACTCCCGTACACTGGCAGACCCTCTGTAATATGTTGACTGTAATATGAGACTAACTGCACCAGACACTCATCAATAATGTCACTGCAAGTATGCTTCGCTTCGTAGGTGACAAGACGTTCTTCGACACATAGGTAGTGTTACTAGATACTGAAATCCAGAGGTATGGACATTCTCTGAATATACACTTGTCTATATTTGCGGTACTACTTGTTGTGTGCAGAAATTGCCCATTAAATTGTTTTTGTAAACACACTATGTCGTTTATGTTTCGTAGCTTCACTTCATGCAATATCCTTAACTTTTTGTGACCAGTGTATATATATATATACAGACATACAGTGCTGAAAAAGAAATGTCACATCCCAATGTTATCTCTACCGGGTAGGTACAATCAAACTGTGACAGTTTGTATGGCTTTTCCACACAGCGTAGATATGTGAACCAGCCTTTAATCTGTTGCCCTTAACAATCTGATAATATAAGAGATCCATAATTCAGAGAAAGGATAATTAGGAAGCACTGACCTAATCGGAAAAGTATAAATCCGACAGTGAATAGAAATATTGGTTTGTGAATCTCTAATTTAATTGCTTAGAAATGAAAAGATGATTCATTCAGAAAATCTGAAGATACAGAATCAACTAGCAAATACAAAAATTGGTCTATTACCCTTGCCATTTGGAAACAAGCAGCTACAAAATTCAGAGTGAGTTGGAACATTAAATTCAAAACCAGTAGTACCAAAAGTAAACAGCTATCAAGATTGTTTTGAAACATTATGGAAACCAAGGGGGCAATGATAAGTGTTCAAGAATAATATTGCTGAGAGAAATTAGTTCAAATTAAAAAAAAAATCCTCAAAAAACTATACTTCCAACTTCTCCCACCCCTCCATTCTTGAAATTTGAACAAAAATTTAGTAAACTGTAACTGGAAAAGCCAAGCAACTGGCCATCTTGCCTGCGACGGGTTCAATAACATTGCTCTGCTTCATTATTTGATAGGCACAACTCTGATATGTGGAAGGGGGAGATGGGCACATTTGGATGTAAACGTGTACTCCCACAGTCTAACAAAATGTTGCATTGGATAGTCGCATATATTCCATTTGGATACGGATACATTATGATTTCAGCATGTTTAATTCACATCTAGTACAAAACGTGCATTAAAAAAAAAGAAAAAAGTATGTTAAATTTTTGCATGCCTAATGTAGATTTTGAATTGTGACTGAGAATTTACTTGGCCACAGGACTCTGTACAGGGTTTTGAATTTTTTTGTACCTTGAAGCTTTCTGGATTTAATATGTCTCCCTCCAATAGCTTATTCCATGTTACTCTGCACCGAATATATTTATTGCAAAAAACTGGCTGAATTACCCCTAAGAAATGCTTATCTAATATACGATAACAGCAATATAGAGTATCCTTTATAACTAACATATCAATAAGCTGCGTTTGTAACAATCTTTGCTACACAGAGGCACATGGAAGCACATTTGAGTAATTAAGTACAAATACAATACAGCTCACTAAACATCTGAAGAATTTGAGTTTCTTTTAGAATTAGTTGCATTTGTTATTTAAAAATCTAACCAAATATTCAGTAGCTCATAAAAATGAAAATGTTTAAAATTTCCTTTTGACATGTGCCGTTCACGTTTTAATGGTACCTTTACGTGTTACGAAACGAATACATGAATGTCTTCACGTGTTACGAAACTAATACATGAATTGTGTTCGAATTCGAAGCCTATGAATTGAAATAGGAAAATAACTTACTTTTTAAGAACTTGGATAAATTCGCTCCCACCAAAGCGAATTTGGGTCACTCGCAATACACAATTGCTTTGACCCTAACCAAATAATATAACCCAGCCAGCTATCAGCACTCGCGACAGCAGCGCCACACATTAACCAAAGAACATCGCAAAGAATATAAAGCTTCGATATTCTTTGCATTAAAAAAAGATAACATATAGCAGTTAGATATTTTTTTCCATTAAGGAAGACTCGATCGGATGTAACGCTGGCTGCCCCTTGATTCTGTTGACGATTAGTTGAACCATATTATGGTGCCTGCTTGAACCATCAGACACAATCGCATCATGGTGCCTGCCAGTTGCACCAAAGTTTGGTGAAACATTCATCTTGTTTACGTACTTAAACCATTTTTTGGTGAAACATTGAGCTGAAATTTTTTACAGTGAAGTCAACATTACTGTGCACGCAAACAGAAGTTATTAAGACAGTAAAAAAGCTATGTAAATCATGCTTGTGGAAATTTCTTCAAAAAATAGCACAATCCATTATATTTAGATTTCCGTTTTTTCTCTCTTTCCCTCTCTCTCTCTCATAGTGTATATAGTATATACACTGAAGAGCAATTGAATTAGAGACAGCTGGCGTTATGCAAATGTGGCGCTGTGGGCGGCCCTGTAAACGGAGACGACATGCCGTATGCAGCGATCCGACAATATAAGGAGTGATGCGACGGGAATCAGTAAGAGTCGGACGCAGTATGGGTAAGACGAAGGATCTAAGAGCATTTCATCGTGGGCACATTGTCGGGGCCCGACGAATGGGTCACTTAATCTCGGAAGTCGTGCAGGCACTGCGATTTTCACGAGCCACTGTGTCACGGGTGCACCGTGAGAACATCGAATCCGGTAAAATCATCCCTGCAAGGGCCAACTGCCCTGGACAACATCATGTGGATGAGCGGGGTCATCGTCGGCTAGCTCGCATTGTAACAGCGGATAGACGGGCCACAGTGCAAGAAATCACTCGGCAATTTAACGCTGGTGCACAAAAATGTGTAAGCAGCCACACCATCCAGAACCATCTCCTCGCTATGGGGTACAGAAGATATCGTCCCACGAGGGTACCGCATCTGACCGCACATCACAGGGTGCAAAGATTAGCATGGGCGCGGGAACATCGCCACTGGACCCTAGACATGTGGAAAATTGTTGCCTGGACTGATGAGTCGAGATTCACGTTGGTACATGCGGATGGCAGGATACTAGTACGGCGCAAACCACATGAAGCGATGGATCCTTCTTGCCAGCAGGGTACTTTTCAAGCTGGTGGGGGTGGCATTCTCCTCATCTGGGGACTGTTTACGTGGACTGAAATGGGACCCCTGGTACGTATGACATCGTCCCTCACAGGTCACCGTTACCGGGATATCCTGGACGACCACTGCTTTCGTTTGTGCGTCTTCAACATCCAACTGGGGACCTCATCCTGCAATAAGACAATGCACCGTGCCATCGCTCCCGAATTGTATCCGAATAGTTGGATGAACACTCCACCGACGTGACCTCGCTTCCTTGGCCAGCTAGGTCACCTGACCTCAATCCAATCGAGCACATCTGGGATGCCATCGAGAGAGATGTTCGAGGCTCTGACCCCCTCCATCAAATCTTCGTGAACTGTGGGAGCTTGTTCAGGGGTCGTGGATCCGTATGACTTCCCAACGCTTCCGGTGTCTTGTCCAGTCCATGCCGAGACGAATCGCCGCCGTCATCTGGGCGAAAGGTGGTGCTACACATTACTAGACAGGTATCTCTAATTCAATTGCTCTTCAGTGTATATATACTCTGAGGTGCCAAAAAACTGGAAAGGGCTATAACGAAGTAAATTTCTCCGTCATTTTTATCCGCGCCATGATTCGAACCCGGGTCCCCTCATTCCGGAATAAGTTGCTCTACCAATTGAGCTACGCGGACGTTTTATTCTGATTCTTATCTGCCTTTATGTCGTGTGCGTCCTTCTGGCAGGTACGTCACATCTCCTGGTACGTTACATCATCTCCCCTTTATTTTTTAATTTTTTTTTTTTTTTTGTCGAAGTGCTGGAGAAGGGATTTTCTTATTTTTCCTATCTCCTGGTGTGGAAAGTACATCACACCAATGCGAGATTTTGAACGGTCGGGTCATCCGGATAGTTCGGGCGCCATTATAACGAAGTAAATTTTTCCGTCATTATTATCCGCGCCAGGATTCGAACCCGGGTCCCCTCATTCCGGAATAAGTTGCTCTACCAATTGAGCTACGCGGACGTTTTATTCTGATTCCTATCTGCCTTTATGTCGTGTGCGTCCTTCTGGCAGGTACGTCACATCTCCTGGTACGTTACAGGGCGCTACCATTAACATTACATGCCACCACACCCATGCGGTAAATGGTATCGTCCACAAAACGACGATATATAGAGGCAGATATCTCCGCAAGCTCTAGTAGAAACATTCGCAGCTCAGATGGCTGCTTATCAGAACTTAAGCGTTTTCGAACGTGGTATGATAGTCGACGCCCGGGAGATGGGTCAATCCATCTCGGAAATTACCACAAAATTTGGATTTACACGGTCAACAATTTCAAGGGTGTACCTGGACTACATAAACTCAGGGAAAACATCCAGAGTGCGAGACTGGTGTGGCCGTAGAAAAGCCCTGGACGATCGTGGGGAGCGGCGTCTGGGACGAATTGTAACATCCGCTCGGCGTGCAACATTGCCGCACATCACAGCGGAATTCAATGCTGGGACAACTGAAGAAAACATGGAGAGATGCATGCTTGGTGTAACCAAGAAAGATCAGAGGAGGAACACGTGGATCAGGAAAATGACAAGAGTGGAAGACATCGTGATCAGAGTAAAATCTCTGAAATGGCAATGGGCTGTATGAAAACAGGAATTTGTCGAAACCACGTCTCCTCGCTCCGGAGTGAGTTACTCTAACCGACTAAGCTACACCGAGAATGTATCGCTGCTGTTTGTCGTCTTGACACGTGCTGAACTTCTGTAGTACGTCACAGCTGGACATATTGCCAAAAGAACGGATCGCCGTTGGACAACTGAAATTTTAAACTGGATTCAAAGGGATAGCAAAAGACCCAAAAGAAGACCAAGTGGGAGATGGGTGGATGAAATTCGAAAGCATGCCGGGGTGACAAGAAGGAGATAGGCCACCTGGAAGAAACGTGGGGAAACCATCATCCAGCGGTGGGCTGAAAATAATTGATGATGATATATAACATATTGTGACGCACCACTGAGGTGACGCAAGAGTTAAAACGGTAAATAGCATTGGTAAGCTAAGATCGGTATAGTTCAGTCGGGAGAATAACTGTGTCCGGAGAAAGGAGACGTGGATTCAAATCTCACCACGGGTAAAATGGCAATTTATTTGACCTATACTATCGATATTACCTCGTACATTTTCGGATTTATTTCTAATAAAACTCGCCAGTTTGTCCTAAGGCTTCGATTGGTGGCTAAAATTAATTCTCCCACATAATGTTTTCATTAAGAAGAGAAGGTTCGTTCAGTAATCATAATATCACATTTGTGCTAAGATCCTCAGGTGTGTGGTTCCTCAAAAATACATCCGACGATGCTCAAGTAACTATGGTACAAGCGCTCCCTAAAAGGCGCTGCAGGTCACGTTTTTATATCCCTGTGGTTTAAAACATTACAGCTGATCTCACAGGGTGTGCTAGCCAAATAGAGCACGGCTTGCAATCCCATGGAGCAACGAAATTCAACGTTGTGATAAGAGTTGCTGTTACATTATATTTTTTGGAATAAAAAAACTCACCAAAATTTGCCCTAAGGCTTAGCGTGGTGGCTAAAACTAATTCCCTTATACAGTGTTTTCGTAAAATGATGAAGGTTCGTTGAGTAAACAAACATAGTAAGTATTATTCGCATCCGTAGGTGTGCTGTCTGGCCAGCGGACACCCGAGGCGTGCACAGCAACTATGATACAAAGCTCTCCAGATGGCTTAAAATGCTAGCTTATGGCGATGAAATGGCACATTCGTGCTACGTAAGTTTCCGATTTTTTTCGTGAAGGAACTGAATAGAAGTGAATAAATTTTGTCAAGCTTTACAAAGCGCATATTCAGTAATATTTTTCTTTTTTTTTTTTTTTTTGGGTTTATTCAATACCTTCTGATGAATGGTAGCAGTAATCTCTCAGGCAACTGTTGCAAACGGATAAATAACCAATCATGCATCCCGGAGCCACCAGTGCAATATTTTCTTCAGTACTTTTTCAATGTTTTTTCGAAAGTTACGGTTCTGAGACTATACAATTATAACGTCCGATCTTGTTTAGCGGGTGCCTCAAATCATGGTTTCATACCATTTACAACATCAGATTTCTTTAAAAGCCATAGCGTTAATGAATTATGAATTTGTTGATTAGCTAAATTAATTTCAGCGCCAGGCTGAAATATTTTCTGATTTAAATATGTCGGAAATCCATTTCACGGAGCGGAAATCAAGATCAAATATTCTGCTGTCCTAATAAATACAGCCGTAGTGACGCTGAGAGCCTTATGTTAATATCCCTTTCCCCCCAGTTAGCGCACTTATCACAAGCCAGTTCACGAAGTTATTTCATTCCTGAAAGCAGCTCAACTTCAATGACC
The DNA here is from genome assembly GCA_039090855.1 of Macrothele yani. Taxonomy (NCBI): domain Eukaryota; kingdom Metazoa; phylum Arthropoda; class Arachnida; order Araneae; family Macrothelidae; genus Macrothele; species Macrothele yani. The sequence goes on along the minus strand of CM076992.1, from coordinate 95,248,791 downwards.
TCTGTTCCTGTTGACGAACAGTGGGAGTCGAAATCCAAAGCATTCATTTCAGAAGACATAATGGGAATAGCTTCTCATTTACTTCTCAAGCACTTCCAGAACTTTTCAATCAATAGATCTGAATTCGCCAGATTTACGCAGCATAGTCTGCGATAATGCTTAGAAGTATTTCAGAATATTTACAGATCATATTTTCACAATTTTGTCGTAAAGGACTATTGAATAATAATTTTAATACTGAATAACAGAATCGCCTGTCCGTGCATCAGTTCTTCTCACACTTTATTATAAATTGAATGCGGTTTTTGAAGTTCAGGTTAAATTAACAAATAGGAAATTATTATTAAGAAGCAGAGGTACACACACACACTGCAATACTAATCATTATTGGGTTGGTGCGAATGAAATGTCCGGCAAAGGACCAGCACACGTGGACGGCGAGAACGAAAAAGTAGGACAACTTACCTATGCAAAATAATCGCCCTTGGCATCGACAGTTGCATCTGTCCGGCAAGGCCATGATCCAGGAACGAAAATACACTGCCGGACAATTGCTAAGGACGGATGACAATAGCAACGATAGCAACCATAAAATGGAAGGCAGGAAAATGTGGAAATTAGCATAAGTGCGGGATACAGTAAGACGTGTTGTGCGTATGCAAATTTTGGATTGCCGAACTTGTTCGTGACGTCATAGCGCTGATAAGAGATATAAAGGATTTGACGCGTTTTGACCGTTGTTGTTCAAACGCAAAGTTGAAAGGGAAAGAATCAATTGACGAACTTGCAATTTTCAGTATGTCTTTCCGACATCACCTAGATGGTTTTACGCGTGGCCGTATTATTGGCAAGATTGAAGAAGGGCGAAAAATAACAGATGTTGCCAGGGAGTTCGACGTCAGCCATAGTATTGTTTCAAGGCTTTAGAAATCATTTCAAACAAATGAAGAGTGTAGCAAACGTCACGGGGGAGGTCGTGTTCGCAGTACGACACCTGCAGAAGATCGGTACATAGTGCTATCAACAAAAAGACACCGGCGCAGCACAGCTAGTGAGGTAGCAAATCAATTTATGGCTGCTACTGGCAAGCGGATCTCCCGAAAAACTGTCGCCAGACGTTTGCATGAAGGAGGACTATACGCCCGCCGTCCTGTTGTGTGCATTCCATTGTCGAGACGTCACCGTACCGCCCGTTTGCAATGGTGCCATCAACATCGCAATTGGACTGATAACGACTGGTCTACTGTCCTCTTCTCAGATGAGAGTAGATACAGTCTATCGTCTGATTGTCGACGACAACTGATCTGGCGTGATAGTGGTACTGTATTTACACAATATGTTTACACAATATGTTTGCTGGACAATAGTCCAGCAAACATACAGGAAAGGGACCGATATCCGACATGTAGTGTCATGGTATGGGCTGGCATCATGATCAATGGCCGTACGTCCCTCTATGTGCTTCCAATTGGGACTATGACTGGCCAACGATACATTAATGATATTCTGGTACCTCATGTTCGCATGTTCCGTAGTGCTGTCGGTGATAGATTCATTTTCATGGACGGCAACGCAACATGTCATCGAACAGTCGCTGTCCAGGAGTGTCTTGAGAGCGAGGATATTCAACGCCTCGTATGGCCAGCACGTTCTTCAGATTTGAATCCCATTGAAAATGTGTGGGATGCTTTGGGGATGAGTCTTGCTGGTCGTCAATGCCCTCCAATAAACAAGGACACCCTCATCCGTGCACTGACAGAGGAATGGGATAAATTACCCCAACAGCTGCTTGATAATGTTGTGCAAAGCATGACACGACGTGTGGAATCTTGCGTCGTCCTCCATGGTGGCCATATCCCGTATTGACATCTTACGCCAGAACACCTGCGGACGGTAATTGCATTTTTTTCACGTTTACGTATTCTGCACAAAATGGCCTGTTTGTCCCTTGAACACGTTCCAAAGCCTTCTGGATTTCAGAGCACAATAAATTGTCTTTCTTGTAATGTCCTGGCATTCTGACATTATTTTATTTCACTTGGCATCCAACCAGACTTACTTTTTTATGCGCTATATAGCCGTTTATGATCCGTACTTAGCAATTGTCCAGCAGTGTAGTATTGTGGCTAGGACTCGAAGAAGTCAACTGCACGTTGAACTTCGTTGTCTGTCGTGAACTGTTTCCCAGACAGGAAGTGATTCAGGCGACGAAACGGATGATATTCTGTCGGAGGCAAGTCCGGATAATAATAGGCAGGCTGAGGCAGTGCTTCATGGCCCAATGCACTTCGTTGTCTGTCGTGAACTGTTTCCCTGACAGGAAGTGATTCAGGCGACGAAACAGATGATATTGTGTCGGAGACAAGTCCGGATAATAATAGGCAGGCTGAGGCAGTGCTTCATTGCCCAATGCACTTCGTTGTCTGTCGTGAACTGTTTCCCGGTTGGTTGGTTGGTTGTTGGATTTTATTGGCGCAAGGGCCAGGTTTGGCCAAAGAGCGCCAGACCAAGAACTATCAGCCACAGATTTTTAAAAAACGTGGAAAATGATTAAGAGCAGACAGGCTTGGTAAAAGTTGAAAAAGTGTATGATGAAAGCTGTGAAGACAAGGTAGTTAATTAGGTTTATATAAAAATTTATTAATTGACTATTATAATTATAATTTTTTTTTTTTTTTTTTTTAAACAGAACTACACAAAGGATGAGTCACTCTCCTCCCCCACACTCCCCTGCAATGCTGGCAGAGGGCGGGGACGAACTGTCACTCTCTTCTCCCCCATGTTCCTCTGCAATGTTGTTTGAGGCTGGGGACGAACTGTCACTCTCCTCCCCCCTATGTTCCTCTATAATGTTGGTTGAGGGTGGGGACCTCGCTGAGGCCGAGACAGTTGGATGGACACTGCACACCTTTGCGGATTGAGGGCCGGGTCGTCCGCACGTGCAGGCTTTCTGCTTTAAACTGGAAGAGAGGGTCGGCTGCAAAGAGAAGGCCCAGAATCAGGTAGTCGAAAAATCGCGAGCTCGGGGAAAAACACCTGTGTCGCTTGGTCAGCTGTAGATCGCTTGGCAAGCGCTGCGAGAGCTACAGGGCGCGGAACAAAGGGCTGCACGGGTTGTGGCAGAGACTTAACAACTGCGGCAAAACTACGCTGTCGGGTGTTGGGAATACCCAACTTGGCTTTGGCAGCAGGGTACGAGAGGCCTTCCAGGGTCTTGAGGCGCTGGATCGCCATCTCGTCCTTCCATTTCATACAGTTGCGGGAGTAAGCTGCATGGGCCTCACCGCAGTTAACACAGCAGGCCGCAGAAGTGCAACCTTCCCCGTCATGTTCACCGGAGCCACAATTAGCGCAACGAGCGGAACTCTTACAGAATCGTTGTGAATGCCCGTACCTCTGGCACCTGAAACAGCGCAGAGGACTGGGAATGTACGGGCGAACTGCACAGACCAAGTAGCCTGCTTTGATTTCTGTCGGAACTTTCGGGGAGTCAAAGTCAAGATGACATTTTTTGACTTAATCATGGAACCATCACGCCGGAACATCATACGACGTGCAGCAATAACACCTTGATCAGCAAGTTCAGTCACGAATTCGTCTTCACTGCATGGCAAGAGATCAAACTCCGAAATAACACCCCGAGAGGTGTTAAGAAACGGGTGAGGTGTCACTTTCACAGGAATGCCTTGAAGACTAGTGAGGTTCAGAAAAGTGTTACTCTGAGAAACACTGCAAGTTTGGACAAGCAGGTCCCCAGAGCGAAGCTTCCTCACAGACTTCAAGGGGCCAACCGCAGCGTCCAAAGCTTTAGAAATGAAAAGGGAGATCTGGTGGACAGTCTCTCATTCGGATCGATGGATTCTACAAGCAAGTGAGTAGCATGCGTAGTCACAGCAATTGAGGGGAGACGACGCTTCGGAGCGACTGGTACAGCTGCCGAAGAAGAGGTTCCACATTCTTGGTCCAGGTCAAGGTCTAAAGACCGTTTAAGGGTATGAGACTTGGTAGGTTGAGAAGACGAAGGAGTGTCGCTGGCAACTATCATTTTGTCAGGTGACTTAAATTTGGAGTTTTTGTTCTTTTTACCCATGGAAAAAAAGGAGGAAGATTCGTCTGCAGACTACTCCACCCACCACCGAGCCCTACAAGGGAGAACTGGAGGTCTGCAAGCCAAGAAAATGACGCTGGACACAGTTCTGGAGCTTATACGTTGCAGATATAGTCCGTTGGCTGTGATCACACGCACTCGGCGGACACTTCGGCCTCCGGGTACCGTCATGCCAACGCCTTTGGCATGATCCCACAGCCCCCGGGCTCACCCTGCCGTGCTATACGACAAAAAAGCCGCTAAAGCCGTGTACACAACTTGGTACAAGACTTCTGACTAGAGGTGGGTTAGTCTCTAGCCTCCCGTTTACAGCGAAGCCGGGGTCGAAGAGGAGTGTTGGTACACAGGAGGCACTTATCCGGTCTCCTGCGACCTCAGCCGCCAGACATCCCATTTCCGCCTCACGGGTCTCCGCACGCAGCAAACATGCAGGTAGGTCTAGCACCCAAACCAGCGAAAAGGAAAAAAAGAAATCCAAGAAGACAAATCCTGTCAGGGAACCTAAACGGAATCTCAGCAACCTACGAACTGAGCGGTTAATATAAATCAGTTAGTGGTGGAGGGTAACAAAACCACAAGACCGGGGTGTTAGTGCATAACATGGTAGCGATTAGGTAAAGTATACAACACGGGCAACTAGCCAGTGGAGAAAATAAATAAAAACGAAAAAGCGAGACACAAGACCAGCTCGGGAACGTGGGGCCGCGACTCCCCAACAGCTGGATGAACAGCTGTCCCTGCAAACACCAAAATAAAAAACAAGCGGTGGCGTGACATCAGATGGTGACCAGTCACAAGGTCAGCTCGGGCCGTGGGGGCGCCGCTCCCCAAATAACTGGAAAACCAGTTATCCCCGTGCGGGGACTGTTTCCCGGACAGGAAGTGATTCAGGCGACGAAACAGATGATAGCCTGTCGGAGACAAGTCCGGATAATAATAGGCAGGCTGAGGCAGTGCTTCATGGCCCAAGGCACTTAGTGTCAGCATCGTTCGTTGGGCGACATGAGGGCGGGCTTTGTCTTGGAACAGAAGAACACCATGTCTGTTGACCAAAACCGGGTGTTTTCTGCAGAAGTTTCCGGTACATCTGGAGTAATTCAACACAATAACGTTCTGCGGTGATGGTTTGACCTCTTGCCAAGAAACTTCGATGAATTATCCCGGCTGTCGACCCCCACACAAGGAGCATCACCTTCTTGGTGAGTAGGGGTGGCTTAGGATGCCGTCCAGCAGGTTGTGCCTTGCTTAACTATTGTGCAGATCGTTTCCGATTATCATAAAGGACCCACTTCTTCTGGCAGGTGATGATTCGATGCAGTAGAGGTTCCTGTTTTTTCCTGGCAAAGCAGCGACGTGCAGACTTCCAAACGCCTAGTCTTGTTGGCAGTTGTCAACTCATGCCCAGCTTTTTGACCTTAACCAGAGCAGCCAGATACGGAAGAATTGTCGTGTGGTGGACACCTACCTCTGCCGCTATCTCATGACACGTTCTTCGGGGGTCCGCTTCAACCACACGTAACAGAACATCGTCAGAAACAGCAACAGGTCAATGACCACGTGTTTCGTTTTGCAGGTCCGTATCTCCGCTTCAAAACTTCACAAACCATCGCCGAATGTTTCGTTCGTAGGCTGTGTTATCCCCGAACGCTTTGTTAACGTTTCGAGCGCGGAAATTCCTGGAGAATGGTCCAGTTTAAATTCATACAGGAAGATGACTCTCAAATCCGACGTCTGCATGTTTCCTTTGCAAGCCACGTTACATTCAAACAAACCACGCCTGGACCTTGTTTTTCACACACGTGCTAGCTATTTATAGTAGCTCTGTGACGTAATACCCGCAACACCTGTGGGTAGCTCCATTCCGCTGTGGTGGGAGCCTGTCTCCACTGCTTGGTCGCGCCGGACATTTCATTCGCACCAAGCCAATACGAGTTTGAAATTATCTGTAATACTAGTACATCTCACAGGGAAGCCTAAAATAGACTAAATCATTTAGTGACTACTTCTTCGGTCTGTTTCAAAATCTCATTTTTACGGTTGCAGCAATGAACCGTCTACTTTCCTTTGAGAAAGGAAACAACATTTCCATGTTAGAGTCGCTTGCGAATGACTATGCATAATTGAAAGTCATGAGTGTAGATTTCTAGGCGTGATAGAACAGTAGACGCAAATTGAGAACAGCCCAAAAGGAAGTTTTGCGTTGTCTGTGAGATAGCATTATGGTGCCCCATAAACGTCAAAGTGATGTCAGAATTCAGTAAATGCATTTACTAAATGAATTAGCACACATGCTTAAAAATAAATATACTAATACGCTCATCGTCAAAAAAATAGTTGCACCCAGAAAGACGTGTCGGATCGCAATGCCATTCGGGAGGAAGGTAAAGGTCACCAGGAACAATAAGTGATTAAATATTGAGGCTGATATGGGTAATATTTATTGAGCTGCACGCCAATAAGTAGTGTCTCTCAGTATGACGTCGGGCCGCCATGTTTGCTCACACAGCATGCCAGACGTTTCGACATGGAGTTGTACAGGTTCCTAATGGTGTCCTGCGGTAAGCCACCCCCTGCAGCTTCAATCTTCTCACGCAGTTCCTGCAGATTGTGCGGTAAGAATGGAGTTCGGATAGCGCGTCCAATAGCATCCCACACATTTTCAATCGGCGATAGGTCTGGCGATGCGGCTGGCCATGACACAGTGCCAGTGCCTTGAAGGCAAGTTCTCGCGATAGCAGCAGTATGCGGACGAGCGTTGTCCTGTTGGAAAATCGCACCGGAGTGAGCTTTCAGAAAAGGTTGGGCCACTGGTTGCAGGACCTCATGAACGTAACGTTGGGCTGTCAAAGTGCCTGTAACAAACACCAAAGGTGATCTGGCATCGTAGGCAATTGCACCCCACACCATGACACCAAGCCTTCTGGACGTGTGACGCTCGACAACAAACCGTTCATCTTGGCGATGACAACGGTGCCTCTACACACAGATTCGTTGGTCGTCTCCTCCAAGATAAAGCGGGACTCGTCACTGAAGATCACCAGCTGCTATTCTAAGTGACTCCTTGACAGTCTGGCACGACACCATTGCTGTCTTTGGTGACGATGCAATGGTGTTAAGGGCAGTCGACGTAACCGTCTGCGTGCGTGTTGTCCTACGTCGTGCACGACGAATGGAGGGAACCATTGCTCGCTGAATATCCGCAATCGTGGCTGTTGGGTCACTCAGCATGTCGGACAACCCGTCGGTCCTCTCTCTTCGTGGTTCGTCTAGGTCTCCCAGACTTTTCCTGTCGCTGCAGCATGCCTTGTAACATCCACTGCAGCCAACAGCGTTCTATGGTGATATCCGCACTGCCGGTATGGCGCGCAATACGGCGATAAGACCGTCCCGCTTCCCGAAGCCCGACGATGCGGCTCACCTCGAAATCCTCCAACTGCTCGAATTGCTTCCGAACTTTTCTCTGTGGCATACCTCACTTGAAAAGGATGCAACCAACACAGTAGCGCGAGTCAGAATGGCAAGCACGCGCAACGGGACGATCTTATATAGCCAGTCAGGCATAGCGCTACGACCCCTCCTTTCTGGCGTCACATGCGCGGCCGAGCGTGGTACATTTGCAAGTCTCACGATGTCAAACCTACACACCAAGTTTCATTCCTGTCGGTTGCTTCCTTCTAGGTGCAACTAGTTTTTTGACGATGAGTGTATATTAAAATGTTATACAAATATTGAATTCAGGAGGCCGTCTACTTTCGTACATTGTATTTTGCACTCCTAAATCGTACAGTATACACTAATGGCCAAAGTTGTGTAAACTTTCAAGAAAATTTGTATTTCTAAGGTTTGATGGCTCATAACATGTCTCTTTTAGAATACCATAAAATTATGTATCATTAGAAAGATAATTTTATGCAGAATGAAGCAATAAACTGGGTCTCAATTACCTTTATTCGATCAAAAGTTATGGCTAAATAAACCAAAAAAAAAAAAAACACTACTCCTTACGTAACAAGAAGCGGGTTTCCTTAACTTAAAACTGACCAATGAGACATTGTTCTTTTTTTTTTTTTGATTGGAGGTTTAACGACCACCGTGAGCAACTCAATGGGCTATAAGCAGTCGCCCGTCCCTAATTTAGGGTCACTGGTTCCAGGGAAGGGAGAGAGCCAGTGCCGTAAGACAAACACAACATCCATGCCTGACCGGGATTCGAACCCGGACCCCTTACGGACGAATGATCAGAGGCCAGCGCCTTAGACCACTGCGCCACCGGGGCGGCGAGGCATTGTTCTGAGAGCCAATCAGGTATTATTATGGCTCTGCATGAAACCAATATGGTGTTAGTATGAGTCAGCTCTCATTTCCACGTGTCAGAGCTATTTTTCGCTAGTTTTCTATTACTTGATAACTTAGTAGCAAACTGTAAAACTTACTAAGATGGCAAACAAGGTGAAAAGAGTTGACTGGTCACTTAGGAAGCGATGTAAAATGCTAACTTTGCCTGAAGAAAGCTACATTTATCAGGAAGTCATAAGAATAGTAGGTGGATATCTAACCAAAGGAGGTATTTCTAAACGGTGCGAGAGTATCAGCAGACTCAGTAAATTCAAAACCAAACTGGTGCAGGTAGGAAATGGTATACAACAGCATGTGGTAATCGGAGAATTAAAAAGGACTGTATTTAAGTGACAGAAGAAAATCATCTGAGTCAATTAAAAATGAATTGTCTCAATGTGGTTTGAAGATGAACGTTAGGACTGTTAGACGCAGACTCACATATTTTAGTTTAAATTCTTGAATTCGACGGAATAGGCCATTTCCATCTCGCAAACAAAGGAGGAAGAGATAAGAATGGTCTAAAACCTATGTTCATTGGTCTGAGGAACAATGGGACACAGTCATTTGGAGTGACGAGACCAGAATATTCATATTTGGTATTTATGACATAAAGTACAGTATGTAAGAAGAAGAAATGGAGAAGATTTGCTTCCTGAATGCACTGCAGCAGCTGCCATGAAGTATCCAGTTAGTGTGCTGATCTAGGGTTTATGACAGGAAAAGATGTGGGCAAAATTTGTGTGGTTAATAGTACTTTAAATGGCAAACAATACGACATCAATATACTTGAGTCAAAACTGAAGCCTTCGACACGATCTTTTCCAGGATGATGATGCCTATACGTATGTTTCAACAGGATTCAGCTTCTATTCATCATGCTGCTGCTGTGTGCATAAAGTGGTTTCACGAAAATATTACACTGCTAGAATGGCCATGTAATAAGCCCTGACGTGAATCCAATAAAAAAACTGCGGAGCCGATTAAAGAAACTTGTTAGTCAGAAGCAACCAAGGAATAAAGTACAACTGATAGAAGCAGTCATAGAATCTTGATTTCACATTATAACACCTGATGAACTAAAACGCTTGGTTCACTCCACCGGACGGCGTTGTAAGGTTGTGGCAAAAGGTTTCCAGACTAAATACTAGCAGAAGTGATGAGAAGTTATGAAATACGCTTTATCATGGTTTTCTGTGTATTACGTCGTTTAAAGTGCATTTTTAAAATAAAGTGTGCTGCATTCCATTCTACATTAAAGTATCTGTCTAATGATATATAAGTAGAAGAAAAGGGCGGCTTCTAGCGCAGGATCAGCCCTCCATAGACTTAACATTAGCTGATCCCCTGGCTGATCCCGTGACTGATCACGAGGCTGATCCCGTGACTGATCACGAGGCTGATCCCGTGACTGATCACGAGGCTGATCCAGTGGCTGATCACGAGGCTGCCCCCGAGTCAGAATTTTTGTCACGTGATCGTCCCCATGATGTGCTGCCCCCTAGCGGTGCTTCTTGGAACTTTCGATAGATCTTTTGAGGGATGGCAACGACCGAGAGGGAAAGGGGGTGGATATAGGGGGATGTCAACTCAATGTGCTGCCTCCGAGTCAGAATTTTTGTCACGCGATCGTCCCCATGATGTGTTGCCCCCTAGCGGCGCTTCTTGGAACTTTCAATGAATCTTTGTTTTTGAGGGATGGCAACGATCGAGTGGGAAAGGGGGTAGATATAGGGGGTGTCAACTCGATGTGCTGCCCCCGAGCGGTGCTTCTTGGAACTTTCAATGGAACTTTGTTTTTGAGAGATGGCAGCGACCGAGAGTAAAAGGGGTGGATATAGGGGGATGTCAACTCGATGTGCTGCCCCGAGTCAGAATTTTTGTCACGCGATCGCCCCCATGATGTGCTGCCCCCTAGCGGTGCTTCTTGGATCTTTTGGGGGATGGCAACGACCGAGAGGGAAAGGGGTGGATACAGGGGGATGTCAACTCGATGTGCTGCCCCCGAGTCAGAATTTTTGTCACGCGATCGCCCCCATGATGTGCTGCCCCCTAGCAGTGCTTCTTGGAACTCTCAATGAATCTTTGTTTTTGAGGGATGGCAACGATCGAGTGGGAAAGGGGTGGATATAGGGGGATGTCAACTCGATGTGCTGCCCCCTAGCGGTGCTTTTTGGAACTTTCGATGGATCTTTGATTTTGAGGGATGGCAACAACCGAGTGGGTCCGTTGGGATTTTTGTATTTATTCCAGTGGTTTTCAAGCGGGATTTTTCCTCCTCTTCGATGTTATTTTTCACCGGAGGAAATTTTTACGTAACGATGCTGGGGAATTTTCTTTCCAATTTTAGTAAAAATGCTCTAATGGTCTTAGCAAGGTCCTAACTCACGATGATTTGGTTTCAAAAAATTGGTCAGGTGGTCTCGTGTACTACGTATTCACTCTATTTTTTTTTAAATTACTTTTACATTATTTCTTCATGGTTTTTTTTATATATTTTTTGTATGTTTTGAGGGAGTTTTTTCGTGTAGATGTAATGAATTTTCTTGGGAACTTTTCTTTTTCATACATTTCATTTTATTTCAGACCATGAGACGGGGAAATGCTTCTTTAGAAACGATTTCGTTCCTGTTCGCAGTAACTATTGGACTTTGACAAAATTATTGGGAAATCAGGCGGAAATGTAGACATGTTAATTCTGAGTCTTTCGCCCTTCCAATATTTTTTTTTCTAGTCGTAATATTTTCATGTACTATGTATTCCAGCTCTTTTCTTTTTTATAACTTTTGCGTTATTTCATCATGAATTTTTTATATTTTTTGTATGTTTTGAGGGAGTTTTTTCGTGTAGATGTATTGAATTTTCTGGGGAACTTTTCTTTTTCCTTTACTCAATTTTATAACAGATCATGAGACGAGGAAATGCTTTTTTAGAAACGATTTCGTTCCTGTTCGCAGTAATTATTGGACTTATTTTACAACTGGATTTTGAGAAAATATCTTAACAGTGTTGGGAAGAACTCCTCGGAATCGAAATACTAAAGTAGACGAAGCATTTCTGGACTCAGTTGACCTAAGTCATTACGTGGGAGAAATTTTAAGAAAAAAGGGAATATTGAAATCGTACACTGTGTTTTCTTTATGTGAAGAACAAAGTATTCTATAGTTTACTGTTTTTTTTTTGTTTTTTTTTTTTCAAAAGCGGTTTTAATTCTGAGATGAATTCTTTCAGGGTGTCTGTTTAAATTCTTTCGCTTTCCGTATTTCTTTTGTGGAAAATTCAACCATGAAGAATTTCTTACCGAATACATTTTAGTTTTATTCTCTCTGGATATGAAAATTAAATATAATGAAGTCCTTTCGTTTTTCTCTAAGAATTTACCTGAAAATAAGCTTTGTCTGATTAGAGTCGATAGCATGTTCGTTGAGAGATGAACAGATAAGGAAACAGTCACCGTGAAGCGCTGACGCATGGTGACACACCAACACGTGTTGTGATAAGGGTCATGCATTAGTCACAGTATGCAAAGGAAACGCTTAGTGAATTTTAGTTCTGTTCTAAGTTTGAATAAAGTAAGACGTCATCAAGTCTTTCAAATTCTGTTTCCATCAGCTTTTTAACGTTATTTTTTCCACATTTATTCATTGGGAAAGAAGCTGTATGAATCTTCCAGTCGTTTCTGTTTCTTTCGCTAAGAAGCAGTGTGTCGGTTCCCCCAGCTGTTCAAATGCTTTGATTCCATCTGAAAATTGTGATGAGTTTTCATTCGTCTCCACTTGTGTTCTGGAGGTTCAACCTGAGAAAAGCTGTCCTATTGGATTCAGGCTGGAATCAATTCCTGAACATTATTTTCATTTAGGAGGAAATCTTTTTATGACTGTTTCCGTATTTTCTTCTGTAATCAAAGTTCATGTTAGGGAATTCAAGTGGACTGGAGAATTGTTATAGTTTTTTTTTTTTTTTTAATTGGCAAGTGAGAAGGTGAGTTTGGGAATATTTATTGAAATATTAAGCGTAAATATTTTTTAGTTTTGAGGCATACATTTAAAGAGTAATTTTTTTAAATTAAATTTTAAGTGAAATAATTTTTTTATTGAAATGAGACAAAAATTTAAGCTTTCAAGAATTTTAAAAAGTAAAAGAAATTTCTTTTTCGAAATGTTTAAACAGTAGCAGGATGAATGCAATTGTTTTAATGGGGAACTAGTGCCTTTTTGCTAGACTTTTCTTAAGGAAATTTGGGTATTGCTATTGGAAATGGTCCTGATGTTTTCCATTAGGCGGCCAATCGGGGGATTTCCGACTGGTCTGAGAGCAATGCTTTACAGTATTGACCCGAAACCAGAGTACACGGCTTATTTTCGGGGAGTTTGAAATGTTTTAAACTGACTCGCTTCATTCTTTGGGTTGAAAAAGAAAAAGTGCTCTTACTGAAGACCCCGCTAGCCTGGGAACACTAAAACAGTCTGTGTTTTATAACAATTTATTTCCTTAGACATTTTTCCAAATTTCAACCTCATCTATTTTCAACTTTCAGGAACTTGTTGTGACTGTTTTTTCTGCATTCTGTTTTCTACCTGAATCGTTTTCAACTGAATCGAAAATAGACCTTTTAAAATATTTTCCTTGAACGAAAACGTGCTTCTTAAATTTCATAGTCCCCCATGTTATTCAATGGGAATTTCACTGTTTTTACTGAAACGTGTTTCATCAAAACCGCCCCTGAGAAAATATGAAGTGTTCCATTTTTAACCCTATAAGAGAATGTACTTTTCCGAAACGAACATTATCTGTTTTCAACTTTTCCGAAACGAACCTTATCAGTTTTCAACTTTTCCTAAAACGATCTTTCAGTCGAAATTTAAACCCTTCTCAATATGAACTTAGGAATGCATTTAAAAAGAAAGAGAGAGAGAGAGAGAGAGAGAAAATCAACTCAAAAGAATGATACTTTAAGAAAAATAGATTAAGAAAAGAAGTTTTAAGTTACATAGGGAAAAACAAGAAACGAACGATGATATGAAGTAGAAAAAGAATAAAGTTTACATGAAGAAATACTGAATTTGATGCGAAAAGAGCCACTTAATGCTTTGAATATGGGAAACTTGTTTCAGTAAAAAAAAAAATTCTTATTCTTATGATTTCTTTAAGAAAACTGACATTTTCAGTACATTTATGCTTTTCTATGAAAGTTTTTCTCAAAGGACTCGATTAAGTTGATCTCAAGTCTTTGAAGTGAATGGGAAGAAAAATAACATGTCTATGTGTTATGAGAAAATGAAAGAATATCCTTAAGACAGCGTGAAGTGAATTGAACATCAAGCAGTTGTATGATGTTTTACTATCGTATATGTACATACATTTCGGGAAAATAAAAACAGCTCCTTAGATTTACAAAGAGAGTATTTGAAGTAGAAAGAATGATGGAATGCTTTGAATAGGAATTTCTTGTTTCATTGAAGGGATTCTTATTTTGGAATTTTTTTAAAAAGAGAAACTATCATTTTCAGAAAATTTCTGGTGGAGTCGAACTTGGACATTTAACAAAATTCTTGGGTATATAGGAATTTGAAGAAAGTTTATGGAATAAAACATGAAGAGAAAGAAATGGGTTGAAAGACTTAACATTCAAGCTTCGTCAATTTATTTGGTTCCTCATACAATTCTGTGGAAATTTTACGTTTTTGGGAGAACTCGTTTTTTTTTTCAAATCAACCCTTAAGAAGTTTTTAAGATAGAAAAAATATTGACTAAGGGAAATCTTAAGTAATACAAATTCTGACTTGAAGCACTTTTAAGTAAGAAAATATTTGTCTGAAGTAATTTTTCAATGTCTAAGCATTGACATCTGACTAATCGCCCGTCCGAAATTAAATCCTGGGGAGGCTTGAGTTATGAGCTTTTGAATTACGACACTAGCTTTCTACCTTCCTTGGAAACAGTGGACTAAATCAGGGTCTGCTTATTTCCCTTGTAGTGGTTCACGACTGATCTCTTAAATCTTGAATGAACGGCAAAGTTCAAACGCTCTGTCCCATTGAGTCACCAGTTTTAGATTTTTGTCATCTTAGCCAGTTTAAGTTCGCTCAGAAAACTATGCTTTTGCAAGCTTGAGTTTGCATTCAAAGTTCAAAACCAGAATTTAGTTTAATCTACCAAGCAAAGGGATTTCATGTCATATGAGGTTTTCCAGCAAAGCAGTAGACGCGTGAAAACAGTCGCACAAGATAGTCATTTTCCGGTAGACGAAGGGAGATTCCAAAGTTAATTTCTTGTGGGAAAGCGTAAAAACACTCTTCGTTCACTGGAGAGAGCGTAAAAACACTCTTCTTTCACTGGATAGAGCGTAAAAACACTCTTCTTTCATGTTTTAATTTAAACCTCGAGGAATTAGTATCTAACTATGAAAAGGAAGTTCTAAAGATTTAGGGGCATTTACACTAAAATCCTACAATGACTTTATTTGAAATAGTGAAGAATCGGCCTTAGAGACTAAAATACATCTGAAGATTTTAGACACATTTCTGTTCAAAAGTAAAGTCGAATGGAAAAATAAGAGCAATTAAATCGATAGGAAAAGATTGATAGGTTGAATCAGAAAAAAAAAAAAAAACTAAGAAAAAAAAAGAAGTTTCATAAAAATAAACCAAAGTTTTAAGAATCATACAACACTGAATAGAAGGAAAAACATAATAAGTAAAATAAGGGGAATACGATATTTTCACTATGAGAGTTTGGAAACATCTGCTTTTCTTACGAATTAGTAAAACGTGAAATAAAAATGTTTAGAGGAAGTACGGACTTAGTCGCAATGTCTCCAGAATGAAAGCTTTTTCTGCTGAGACAATGAATAAAAAATACGATAATGAAAACCTAATTGAAACGAAAGAAAAGGTCAATGAAACTAAACGTCTAAAGAAAAAATGCGGCAGGCACAGAAGTTAAAAATGATGGGACCGATACGGGAGAACTGGACATTTAGTGAAAGAAATATACGCGAAGTTTTGAAACATCTCAATTTAAAGCGAACTAAATGAGGGAAAGGAATGAGATTGGGGAAGTTCTTATTAACTTTGATGAGGTGAGGAAACAATAAAAATTTAGTTATACATGAAATAAAGTAAAAAAATAGCTCGTTTAAGAATATGATTTTTCGTGAAAGTAGTTAATTTTAGTTGAAATGTCATGACCAGCATTTCGAAAAGAAATAGATTGAGTCGATATGTATGGAAAAGAAGTAAGAATTTCTTTATTTTCGCTATGGGGGTGGGGAATAACTGCTTTTCTGACGAGTTAGTAAAACGTTAAAAAAATAATGTTTATGGGATGAACGGAATCACTAGCTTTGCCTCTAGAATAAATGTTTTTCGGACGAGACAGAAAAATATACAGCCCAAAGAATACAAATTTTATCGTAAGAAAAAAGGTTTTAGATTGTATGTCTTGACAATGAATGCTTTCTTATTGGGACAGTTTACGAAAAGTATAGCAAACTAGAAAAGAATAAAAAAATGCATATTTGATTACATGCAAAGCTTTGAGGAATATTTTTAAGCAAGTTTGAAAATATGCTATATAAGGAAACAAAAATCTGATGACTTGCTACATCTAAAATAATCGTTTTGTTGAAATGAAATGAAAAAAAAAAAAAAAAAAAGAGTCCAAATAAATGGAGTCACAAGTTTGACCAAGTAAGAAAACAATTACTGACATACTGAAAGTTTTACGAAATTTCAAAAAAAAAAAAGATGAAGTAAAATAGCGAAATTGGGAAGCTATAATGATATGCGAAATAAAGTAAGAAAATATTGTTTCATCAGAATTTTAACTGTGAAAGACCTGTAGAGTTCTTCAACACACGAAAAATTACGAGAAAATAATATTGCAAAGGCGAAAGACTCAAAATTAGCATGAAGTCATTTAACAAAAAAAAAAAAAAAAAAAAATGACAAAGTCCAATAATTACTGAGAACAGGAACGAAATCGTTTCTAAAGAAGCATTTCCTCGTCTCATGATCTGTAATAAAATTGAATAAAGGAAAAAGAAAAGTTCCCCAGAAAATTCATTACATCTACACGAAAAAACTCCCTCAAAACATACAAAAAATATAAAAAATTCATGATGAAATAACGTAAAAGTTATAAAAAAGAAAAGAGCTGGAATACATAGTACAGGAAAACATTACGACTAGAAAAAAAAAATATTGGAAGGGCGAAAGACTCAGAATTAACATGTCTACATTTCCGCTTGATTTCGCAATAATTTTGTCAAAGTCCAATAGTTACTGCGAAAAGGAACGAAATCGTTTCTAAAGAAGCATTTCCCCGTCTCATGGTCTGAAATAAAATTAAATGTATGATAAAGAAAAGTTCCCAAGAAAATTCATTACATCTACACGAAAAAACTCCCTCAAAACATACAAAAAATATAAAAAATTCATGAAGAAATAACGTAAAAGTTATAAAAAAGAAAAGAGCGGGAATACATAGTACATGAAAACATTACGACTAGAAAAAAAAATATTGGAAGGGCGAAATACTCAGAATTAACATGTCTACATTTCCGCTTGATTTTCCAAAAATTTTGTCAAAGTCCAATAGTTACTGCGAACAGGAACGAAATCGTTTCTAAAGAAGCATTTCCCCGTCTCATGGTCTGAAATAAAATGAAATGTATGAAAAAGAAAAGTTCCCAAGAAAATTCATTACATCTACACGAAAAAACTCCCTCAAAAAAAATATATATATATATAAAAAAAACCATGAAGAAATAATGTAAAAGTAATTAAAAAAAATAGAGTGAATACGTAGTACACGAGACCACCTGACCAATTTTTTGAAACCAAATCATCGTGAGTTAGGACCTTGCTAAGACCATTAGAGCATTTTTACTAAAATTGGAAAGAAAATTCCCCAGCATCGTTACGTAAAAATTTCCTCCGGTGAAAAATAACATCGAAGAGGAGGAAAAATCCCGCTTGAAAACCACTGGAATAAATACAAAAAATCCCAACGGACCCACTCAGTTGTTGCCATCCCTCAAAATCAAAGATTCATCGAAAGTTCCAAAAAGCACCGCTAGGGGCAGCACATCGAGTTGACATCCCCCTATATCCACCCCCTTTCCCACTCGATCGTTGCCATCCCTCAAAAACAAAGATTCATTGAAAGTTCCAAGAAGCACTGCTAGGGGGCAGCACATCATGGGGGCGATCGAGTGACAAAAATTCTGACTCGGGGGCAGCACATCGAGTTGACATCCCCCAATACCCACCCCCTTTCCCTCTCGGTTGTTGCCATCCCTCAAAAGATCCATCGAAAGTTCCAAGAAGCACCGCTAGGGGGCAGCACATCATGGGGGCGATCGCGTGACAAAAATTCTGACTCGGGGGCAGCACATCGAGTTGACATCCCCCTATATCCACCCCCTTTTACTCTCGGTCGCTGCCATCTCTCAAAAACAAAGTTCCATTGAAAGTTCCAAGAAGCACCGCTAGGGGCAGCACATCGAGTTGACACCTCCTATATCCACCCCCTTTCCCACTCGATCGTTGCCATCCCTCAAAAACAAAGATTCATTGAAAGTTCCAAGAAGCGCCGCTAGGGGGCGCACATCATGGGGACGATCGCGTGACAAAAATTCTGACTGGGAGGCAGCACATTGAGTTGACATGACCCTATAGCCACCCCCTTTCCTTCTCGGTCGTTGCCATCCCTCAAAAGATCTATCGAAAGTTCCAAGAAGCACCGCTAGGGGGCAGCACATCATGGGGACGATCACGTGACAAAAATTCTGACTCGGGGGCAGCCTCGTGGGCAGCCAGGGGATCAGCCTCGTGATCAGCCACTGGATCAGCCTCGTGATCAGTCACGGGATCAGCCACGGGATCAGCCAGGGGATCAGCTAATGTTAAGTCTATGGAGGGCTGATCCTGCGCTAGAAGCCGCCCTTTTCCTCTACTTATATAATTTTATGGTATTATTCTAAAAAAGACTGATGTTATGAGACATCAGGCCTCGGAAATACAAATTTTCCAAAAGGTTTCCTCAATTTTGGCTACTAGTGTTTTGCAGTATTAGTACGTCAACTGGCGGACAAACTATCGCAAGAGAAGAAAAATTGCAGTGAGCAATAAAATCATTCAAGAGAACAAAATTCAAATACAAATTTAATGGCGAGTAGGTGAATGCCTCAAGGAAACTTAAAACGCCACAGAATATTTGCATATGATTTCAAAGAAAGATACTCTGCACAAGAAGGAAATGGTACTTCGGCGTCACCATTGAAGATGTGGATGAACTATTTAAATCTCATCAGCAGTCAGTGTTCACTGAAGATCTAACTGACATATAAGAGGCTGACAGTGAAGAAAAATGATTGAAGCCTTCGAATCTTAAACAATGAATCACCACGGAAGAATAAATAATGATGAGAGTAGTTCAAAATTAGGCACGGCTATTGACACGGATACAATCTACTGCAGACTTCTTCATTAAAAGAAGTTGAGCTTTTTCTTGAATAAGTTGCTTAGAAAAGTTAGTACAAAACCACTGGCAAGTATAATACTTCTTCTAAAATTACTTCATGTATCTGTTCGTTTGTGTCTATATAAACTAAATTTCATAAATGGAAAACCGGGATAACTAGAATTGCTTGTGGTATGAAATATTTTTCTGTTGTGTAGCATAATAAAACCAGCGATCGCGCTGACGGGAGAGTTTCGGTGTTGGCTATCCTAGTTCCTTAATCAGGAAAAACTGCCAAGTTGATGAAAGTTAAACTAAAGCACGCCGGTGACTATTAATTCGCGACAGTGCATATACTGAATTATATGGTTATCTTAATGTACACTACTCTTTCTGAAAAATGTGAACACCATGAAATAATCGCGCTATTCAAATAAAATTTCGATCACAGATTCCTCATGTTACAGGAAATTACTGATTGCCTTTGTAGAGCTAAAGATTTTTTCGCTTCAAAACTCAGTATCGTGTGAAGCTACATCGAGTAACAATAACAGTCTCTACACGGCGTGGCACTGAATGGAAGAGGTCTTTGATATCGTCTTGGGGTCAGGCTGCTTCTATGTGAGACCAGAGTTCATTTGTTATGACTGGCGAAAGGCGCTTGACAGGCCAGTCGCTTAGCTCTCATGTCCCAGACAAGTTCGATCGGGGACATATCAGCTAAACGTGCTGGCCAGGAAAGAAGTGGTATCTACCGTTCATGGAAGAGGTCTTGGACAATCCAGCCACATGTGGCAGAGCACTGTCCTTCTGGAATATAGCGCCTGGACGACTCTGAAGAAAAGATGTCACCTCTGCGTCTAAAACATCCGTGATGTATCGCTGGCTGTTGAGAGTTCCCACAATTCGTATCAGGGAGATCGCGAATTGAATCCAATGGCGCCCCAGCTATGACGAATCCAAATGTGCCCCAATTATAACGCTTGGCATTGGGACCGTATGACGCTGCAGGTTGCCGTTCGCCACGATGTCTTCGAACACGCATGCGACCATTATGGTGCATCAAGTTTAATCGTGATTCGTCAGAAAACACGACCTGCTGTCAATCAGCGCACAGGTGTATCACGTTTAACCGTGACTCGATGCGTCTGTGTTCGAGACCCCATTGCAGCGTGAGGGGTCTATGGCTGAGGGTCACTGGAATGCGCAGCAGAGCTGCTAGCGACCACTCCTCTGTTAAACAGACGACGTCGAACTGTGCCAGAGGACGAATCCTAGCCTGTGACAGTACTCCACTATGCACTAACACCGTGGATTTCACTACCATCCCATGCAGTCGTGCTATTTTGCGGCGCATTTCCCGGCTTTCTGTGCGTCGGAGTCTCATCTATCCACTGACACCACGTTCGCGTCACTGTACTGGCGTGTCGTCCTGTACGAGTGGCACTCACTTTCGCTGTAGGAAAATCCATCTTCACTCAAAAACTCGGTCAGGTGTTCATAGTGCGACCTTCATCGGCGACGGGGCATAGTCAGACACAAGAAACACCCTTTAGACCCAATGTCGGCTCTTCACTGACTGTAACATCTTGTTTTAGCCAGGCTCTTTATACCCAAGACAGGATAGTACAGATGGCGTTTCTCCGAAACCGCATGCGCATTTTCAGTTACATTTTAATCATTTGCATGTCCCAACATGTGCATATCCTGCAAGTTTCAAGCTAATGCCAGCAGTTCTTCATGGTGTTGTAATTTTCACAAACAGTTGTGTATAATAAACGTCGGAAATCTGCTTTGATGCGTTAGCGTTACAAACTTCTTGTAAGGGTGAGTTCTTTTCTGGACAGTTTTACCGAACCATGAAAAATATGACTGGTATTTGTTCGCATGTTGCAGAGAAAAGTAAATAATTACTTTGGTTTAAGTACTGTAATTATTAAAAAAAATTACAAAGATTTCTTTCTTGTTGGCCATGAACACGGATTTTTTGTACCCACTTATCTACTTTCAAATAATGGGAATGGATCTGCCCTTATATAGCATATGTCTATTGCTTGAGTTCCTTTGCAACATTCTACTGTCCCTGAGCACGCTGGGTATCTTAAACGATGGCGAGTTTTTCAGATGGGGCGTAAAAACGTCTTCTTCGTTCCTGAATTCCTGTTTCCAACAAGCTGGTTTAAAAAAATGTGTCGGAAAGAAAGAAAGAAGAGAGAGAGAGAGAGAGAGAACTCAAAAGGCATTGCATATGAAAATTCGGAATCTTTTCTTTGGGGGGGGGGGGGGGGGTAGGTTTTAACAGCAGCAGAAAGATATCACTACTTGAAATAAATATTAATCACATCGGCAACACTTGTTTTCAGTAAATATTCTTTGTTTTACTAAAATACTGTTTCATCAACTTGAGCTTTAAAACAAACTGCGTTTGATGGATGTCGACTGTATTAATATTCTTAACGCCACCAATCCTTTGCGAAACTAAAGTGTTAATTTTCTGTCTCAAGTGCAAAATACGTATCACGCCTTTTTTTTTTTTTTTTTTTTGATTGGGTGTTTAACGACCACCGTGAGCAACTCAATGGGCTATATAAACAATCGCCCGTCCCGTATATAGGGTCACTGGTTCCAGGGAAGGGAGAGAACCAGTGCCGTAAGACAAACACAGCATCCATGCCTCACGGGATTCGAACCCGGACCCCTTCGCGGACGACTGCGCCATCGGGGCGGCGTGTCACGCCTTTAGGTAGTAACTCACAAACAGTCTTCTGGACAATGAATGTAACTTGATAACAATTTTTCGTTCTACTATGTAATTAAAATCTTCGTCGGTTATTAGTATCCCATGTCTGCGCAATATTTCCATAAATTTTCGCCCGTAAAAATTTAAGTGTGAAGGCAGCCAGCACATGTGCAACAGGAAACTAAGTCGACGTACCCAAGCAACACTGTGCTAGCTCCTTTGTAAATATGTAAATGACGACCTACTCCAACGAGATGGAAAGTACGCAACCTTGATAACCGCTGTGATACGACAATTGAGTTAGTGGCCACCCTGTTCAACGCAAAAAGTGTAAACGCGGTCAGCACAAATTCACTCTGACATGCCTATTCGCAATCACTACTCGTTCCTTACTGGGTCTTCTGTTACCCCGGGCTCATAAATTCTAGAGAAAGTCAGTACAAATAAACTACCTTTAATATCTCGTAAGTTAAATTAATTTCCCTATTCGTTAGTGTTTTGGGGAAGGCTGTTTTAGATGGAATCTGCTAGTTTTCAGCCAACACTTAATGAGACAGACATTAACGCCCTGCTATACTTCCGATGTTTGGAGAAAACACTAGTACTGTTTGTCCCATGCATCTGCTATTCATGAACCTCACAGTGGAATGAATGCTTTTATGGTTTTATTGCTTCAAGAGTTCACGTAGCAAGAAACTCGAGCACGTAGCTTTTTCTTACAACTTTAGGTTTCTTTTTTTTTTTCTTTTTTTTTTTTTGATTGGAGGTTTAACGACCACCGTGAGCAACTCAATGGGCTATAAGCAGTCGCCCGTCCCTAATTTAGGGTCACTGGTTCCAGGGAAGGGAGAGAGCCAGTGCCGTAAGACAAACACAACATCCATGCCTCACCGGGATTCGAACCCGGACCCCGTTCGGACGAATGATCAGAGGCCATTGCTTAGACCACTGCGCCACCGGGGCGGCAACTTTAGGTTTCAACGACGCATTTCTCACGAGGAGAGTGACAGTCACGACAATGAGCTATCAGCAACTGCCCAGATGGTCTGAGAGAGGTGGTGAGGTAATGAAGGTAGCCTGCGCTGTTCTTAGAGAAGAAGGGGGTTGGGGTAGAAAAAAGGGCCTTGATCTAGCGCTTGAAAGAGGGTGGTGGTAGTTTTGGTAATTAGCCGTGCGACGTTGTGAGTTTTCGGCTCGCCGGAAAAAAGAAGGGGAGACGTAGGATAATAGACTTAAAATGTCCGATGCCGAGAGAAGAGATCATGACAGAAATTAAGTTGAAATTTGGAATTTCGCAGCGTGGTAACCCTTAGAAACGCTTGAGAGAATTATCAGGAAAAAATTAATGTGTAAACAATAAAAAAGAGCAATATAGAAATCAAGAAAGCAAATCCGTGACTTCCATATACTGCACTCAATAAAGAGCACCACTGCAAAGAGCGAGTTCTCATTTAACTAGTGCTTCGTTCATTTCATCATCGGGAAAATATAACTAAAGCCTTGGAACTGCTTAATTTCCTTAAAACCGAAGTTCTGACGAACCCACGCGATAAGGTACAGAAAGAAACCTAGTGAACAGTCCTGTAACAGTTACACGAGACGTTATAGCATAATGAATATACGTGTTATTCTGTTGCAAGTGTAAAGAATATTTGTGAAATAAAAATGTCAGAAAAATCAGAACATTAGCGTTGTAATGCCGGATCGTCCACGGTTTGGTTGTATCATTGAGTAGTTTGGTTGTATCATTGAGTAGTTTGGATAAACGTGGCATTTAAGTATTACTTCTGAAAAGTCTCACATCTATTTCAAGAGGAAACACTGAAAAATATTGATTTTCCCGAAACATTACTTTTGGGCTTCTCTTTTCCGAAAATAACTTCGCTTGGACACATATGGAACACTGATATAACATCTTTCGCCTAAAAGAAATTATGCTGAAAAAAATAAAACTAAGAGAAAAGAAAACTTGCAGAACTTTTCGGCGCGTGCCTCAAAAGTTGGAAACCAATCGGAAGTAGTGAAAAAGGTTGAAAGCTCGATGGCAGATTCCAAGTGATGCCTATTGCCTCTGAATAACAGAGGTAAGGAAGGATCGATAGTGCTGAGGAAGATTCACTGACAGCAGGAGCACACTGAACCTCACAAATGAAAGAAATAAAGCGCAAAGAGATAAAAAAGAAAAAAAAAAAAAGAGAGGGGAAGATGCGGATGGAGAAAGAGAGAGACGGGGTGAGTGGTCGAATTGAGATGGGATAAGAAAAGAAAGATAATGAAAAAAAAAAAAAAAAAAAGGAGCAGAAAACTTATACGGTGCAGTCCCAAGGACCTAGTACGATGAAGTATAGCAAGTGTGTTGGGCTGCCATCATTTCCAGTTGGTTACCATAGCGATGTTTTGCATCTAACCAAACGAAGTAGAATCCAACTACGCTTTTGTTTGCAGTGTGATTTCTCTTCACACATCCTCCTGCATCGCAACTCTATGCAAAACAGGTCCTCCTTCCGTTCTTCTGAACATAATAAGATTTATTTTGCGTCCGTATCCTCGCTGAAATAAACAATACAGACGCACACGATGGGAGAGTTTTAAGCGTAGAACAGCTGTTCACCACTCGGGATATTTCTACGGTTTAATGTGTGTTTTCCTTCCACAGAAAGAGATGTACTGTATTTGCGATAATGCATATTTTATAACTCCACACTGCCTGCCAACAGATTCAAGCAAAATGATTTTATTTCCTGGAATCACACAGAAATACAAGCGACTTACAGCAATGTTCGGCTGTTGCGAAACAAGAAGCGGTAACAGGTATACCACGAACGTTACTTAATCGCTAACGATATTTTATAAAGCCAGTCTGAAATTTCCATTAATACGGATGAGCATACAAAACGAGTACCTCACTATGCAAATTCCGATTCTCTTGTGTGACATACGGCAAAGCAGCTGCAGAAGTCAGCTTAATTCTCTAACGCAATCCTTTGGATTTAGTTTGTTTTTGTGGGAAAAAGTGTTTTCACTCATTTGGTGCAAGTAAAAGAGACTGCTCCGGACAGAAATTTTCATCCCTGAAAAAATTTCACATACTATAATAAATGCTTGAATGTCGCAGTTTAACGTTTTTAAATGAATTGTGAAAAATTGTTTTTTTTCCCATTTTTTTATTACCCATCAGACCATCAGAAGAACACACTTTTCCTGCTCTTTTTATTATTATTATTAAAGGTTAACGACCACCGTGCGCAACTCGATGGGCTATATAAAGCAGTCGTCCGTCCTTGATTTAGGGCCATTGGTTTCAGGGAAGGGAGAGAGCCAGGGCCATAAGACAAACACAACACCTATGCCTCATCGGGATTCGAACCCGGACCCATCACGGACGAATGATTATAAGCCAGCGCTTAGACATCTGCGCTATGTGGGCAGCTTACACTATTTATGCGAATATTTTTCAAAGATAGAAATTCGTCCCTCAGGACGGAAGTATTGCACCAATAGCTTTACTGAAGAAATGTCCTGTCTTCCAGTCAACAAATAAAATAAAAATGTGAATTTCGTAGCACAACTTTTTTTTTTTTTTGAGATATTATAACAAGAGCCTCTGTTTACAGAACGCTCTATAGTTTATGGAGACGGAATAATATGTGCAATTCAGTGTCTTGTGTGGGGAAGGAAATTTAATGAAGTATGACAAAAAAAAAAACGGAGCTGCATGCTTGCATTTTAGAGAACGTGTGGGGAAAGTGTTTTAAATCAAACGGAAGAAACTTGGGTGAGGAAGTGAATATCGGATGCAGGAACTATTTGACTGATTTTGAGCAACGATTTGAATGAGATTCGCTACTGAAATAAAAAATAAAATAAAAAATAAACCGAGAAATCATGGCTAAGCGCTTGTTTTGTTTAACAGCGTCTACGTCGCAATCCCGTGACTCGAACAAGACTCAACAGGGCGAGCAGTCAAAACGCGTGCCCTAGACCACTCGATGACAAAAATGCTTTCTAGACATGACAGATACACGTTTGCACAAATGTGTATTAAATACGTTATTTTTGTTTTGTAGCTTTTATTTTGATGGGGGCATGTAGTGCACCATGTCCTGAGTACGGAATTTTGCTCGAAAGCCTATATTTCTCAGGCAGATTTTTTTTTATTGAAGGTTTAACGAACACGATGAACAACTCAATGAGCTATGACTAGTCGCTGGTCCCTAATTTAGGGCCACTAGTTCCAGGGAAGGGAGAGAGCCACTGCCATAAGACAAACACAACATCCTTGCTTCACCAGGATCCGAACCCGGGTCCTACTCGGACGAATGGTCATAAGCCAGCACTGCGCCACCGGGGACAGCTTTCTGGCATAGAAAATGTAAGTTCATACAAAACTAAAATGAAACAAGTTAGTAAAATCATGCAATGCATTGATTATAATACGCTTTCCAACATACCAGAAATCATTACTCCAATTATTACCCAAGTTATGAGGATAATGGCTGTAGAATAAATCTCGCTCCTATGGATGATATTCAACAGAACCGGTTAACTATACTTCCGGAACATGATAAAGTTTTGTCTCAATCGAAGCATTTTTAAGCAAGTTATGATGCATAAGGGCTATGGAATAGATCCCGCTCTTGTGTCCTAACCATTGACCCCATTTCGCCCATTTTCAATAGGATTCGTCCCCAAGCAGGCCCCTACAACATACTAACATTTCATCCAAATCGAAGATTTGTTACGTAAGTTATGACGCATAATGGCGATGGAAGCGATTCCGCTCCTATGTCCTGACCTTTGACCCCATTTCGCCCATTTTCAATAGGGTTTGTCCCCAGGTGGTCCCATACCACATACTAAATTTTAATCGAAATCAAACCATTTTTACGCGAGTTATCGTGCAGACAAACGGACGGACGGACAAAGCTGGAGCATATGCGCTTCTTCAACCTACGATTGGAAAACGCAACAAGAGATATTAACAATGCCCGGCGATGTATTCCAAAAAAATAAAACACGGTAAAGGAAGGAACAACAGCTTGACGCGAGCATAGACCTACTCAAAATATCTGGTAACAATATCCACGATTTTTTAAGGAAAATAATAGCCGGAATAATGAAATCCTTCGAATGGCATCACATGGATTCACCGGTTAAGAAACAGAGATTGACCAAACGAACTGGAAAAAAATGTGTCCCTATCTTTTGGAACCAAAAATAAATACTTTGTTCCCCTTTTCGATGCGAGACAAACGAAGAAGAATAATGTATGGCCCATTAAAATGAAGAGAAACGATAAAATGAAAAATATTTTACATAGGTGTTTTTGGATTGGATTGGAGGTTTAACGACCACCGTGAGCAACTCAATGGGCTATAAGCAGTCGCCCGTCCCTAATTTAGGGTCACTGGTTCCAGGGAAGGGAGAGAACCAGTGCCGTAAGACAAACACAACATCCATGCCTCACCGGGATTCGAACCCGGACCCCGTTCGGACGAATGATCAGAGGCCATCGCTTAGACCACTGCGCCACCGGGGCGGCTTACATAGGTGTGACAGTTCACCATGATAATGCAATATTATTCTTCTGGTTTCGAATCAATGAGGGATGGAGAGTTTTGACAACGCTCAAACACTGAAACGTTTTCCCCATCCAAATAATGTGAGCTTCAAGAGATGTGGTAGTCAGATGGTGAAAGTTCTGGTGATTATAGCAGGCGAAACGATTTAAGCAACCAAGGTGCTCGATTTTGGCAGTTGTCATCCGTGCGGTATGTAGACATTCCTTGTCCTGATGAAAGAGAATACGCTGTGGAATAAGCAAAGAAAATTTTTATTTTGTTGTTGTAATGCAGCACTCAGATGCAGAAGTTGCTGAAAAACATCCGATGCGATCATTTCATTCAGGGTTCTCGTTTCAAAATGCGCAGAACCGTAAGTATCCGACAAAAAGTGCAGCACCTTAGATACCCCACCAAATGCACAGCAAAATCTCCGCTAGGAGAATTCTGTATCTAGGCTAAGGCGCAACAGAATCTTCAAGACTAAGCCAGTTTTAACGCCATTTCTTGTTGCGACAAAGGACTGCTTAATTGTCCCCAGTAACCATTCGATCTAGAAACTGTGCATGAAGCTAACAAAAATTCAATGAAGTACCAAAGTTTGTCCAAGACTGCCAATATACATATTTCATGAAGAACCCATTTACAAGTTGTTGTTTTTTTTCATTTTACGCAGTTATTTGACGTGATGATAGATGGTAGAGTGGGTGGAACTGAGTTGTATGCTTAATTTTTCTTAGCAGATATTCTAAAATTTTCCTCTTTTGTGTGTGGTCTAACCGTGCTTCATATTATTGCTCGGTAGCTTGAGGATCGGAAATTCTGGAACAAACGGCTGTAGTTCTTGGCATTGAGAACTTCCCCTCTGTACACGTACTAAATGGTATTACATTTGCGCTCTTCTGTTCTTGAAACTCACGAATCACGATATATCTACCGCGTTCATTCGGAAACTATTGTTCTGACGGTTACCCTCAAACGCAACGCTTCTCACAATTCCGAAGTGTTACCCAAAATCACGCTATTCATACTCCCACGCACGCATAAGAAAAAGGAGAGTGAATGACGCAATCCTGCCAATTCCAGAAAACGATATTACTCATAGTGCTACCATGGTGAATAAGCGCTGTTAGTTGTTATTTCGTCCACACTGCCGATTTTATGCAACCAGCTGTTGTTTTTTATTTGTCTGACCGTACAGGAAGCTGAAAAATATCAATTGCAAAACATCGGAAGTTGGCGTAATGCAGAACATTCGTGCATTCTAAAATAACGAAAATGATGTGTAGAATATATACTATGGATGGGAAAACAGTCGTTTTTTGCTGCTGAAGTAAAAAACAAAGTGAATATAAGGAGCGTGAAAAACAAACAGACTTAAAAAGCATTCCTAATATTTTTCTTTTTTATTTTCATGCTTCTTACGATTCATTAACACGCAACAAACAAGGCTTCCTAACCATACGTATGATATATAATTATACTACAAATGCTCATGAAAATCGACACAAAACGTGTGCTAATGAGTGGAAACGGGTAACTGCACAAATTATACAAACCTCAGAAATTACACCAACTAGGTACCTTAGTTAAAAGTTTTTCTCCTTGAATACAGGAAGTCGAAAAATAAATTGGTAGCGCTAGAATGCGGTCCCTGCAGAGTAGTAGTTTCTGGTGTTTATGAATATTAGGCCAAAATTTCTAGCTTCTGTGTGCAAACTTGTGTTCGTCTTTAGAACGGCATAATGAACAATGCATAATGAACAGGACCTTACGTCATAACCGGCGCCTACTGATTGTTGTCACGCAGTGCTGTGCCCAAGGTGGATCGAAAATTATCTAGACTGGATTAATTACGAATATGTACAAGATTCACATATTTGAAACGTAATCGCCTTCGAAGTGGTCCTTACCGAAGCCACACACTTTGCCCAGCTCTGTTTCCACTGCTCGAAGCATTTTTTTAAGTCATCTTCTGAAATAGCGAACAGCTGCTTTGTCGCACTCTGTTGCATCTCCTAAATACACTGGCGAAAAGTGAAAAAAGAACACCAAGAAGGAGACGTCTGATACCAACGAAATTTATACAGCATAATAACGGAATACAGAGGATAACGTGATCAAAACATTATGGCAAAATACAGCTGTATTTGCTGGTAAACTGAAAAATAATATTTCCATGTAACATGGTTAGTACGAGGTTGAACCGCCATGAACTGCGTCACACTGTGCAATTCTGCCATGGAGTCTGTCGTACAGATGTTGAATGTAAGTTTGGGGTATTGAGTTCCAAGCATCCTCAACCTGGACGCGAAAATCGGGGATGGTCGTGGCTGGCCGTGGAGACCGGATTTGTCGTTGTCCCATAAAATCCCACACGTGCTCAATGGGGACAAATCCGGTGAACGTGCAGGCCATGGAAGTTGTCTCACACCCTGAAGTGCATGTTGCGTTGCACGTGCCGTGTGTGGGCGTGCGTTATCTTGCTGGAAAACACCACGATGGACCGACCTTACAAATGGCACAACAACGGACTGAATGATGTTGCTGATGTAGGAGGTGCTGTTTAACGTACCCGGTACAAACATTAGTTGTGTACGGGAGAGATAGCTGATCGCTCCCCACACCAGGAAACCAGGTGTAGGCCCTGTGTGCCACTGGTGGATGCAAGAAGGGTGGAGACGCTCCTCTGTGCGTCTGCAAACACGCATACGGCCATCGGAGGCTCCCAAGCAGAATCTGCTTCATCGCTGAACACGACAGATCGCCATTGCGTTCTCCAGTGCAGACGTTGGCGACACCACTGCAGCCGTTCCTGACGGTGGGCTGGAGTCAGAGGTACATATGCCAGAGGCACACGTGCACGTAGTCCTGCATCCGGTAGACGGTTGCGGATTGTTCGCACAATCACCTCAGGTGCAACGGCAGCTCGGATTTGCGTCGCAGTGGATGTTCTGCTTAACAACGCCGCTCTTCTTATGCGTCGATCGGTCCGCTCATCAGTCCGTCTGTGACTCCCGGTTCCACGTCTTCTCATGTGGGAATGTTCCTCGGACCATCTACGCCACCATCGTACCACCACCGATACTTCCTGTCCAATTCGTTCCGCAATACGACGATACGACCACCCGGCCTCGCGGAGTCCGACTAGACGACCTCGCTCAAAGTCCGATAACTGCTGAAATCGTACACTTCTTCCATGTCCAGGCATTGCAGCTTCTTCAGGGTATTCGCACGTGTCCGTACGCCGACGACTGATTACATTCACTTCGCCGTACTCTTTAAATACCACCGACGATAATTTGCATATTATGCCGTGCTGTGGCGTAAGCGCTCACCGGTTGGTCCCGAAATTAACATCACACCTACGTAAACTCGACCCCATTAATATATGTAAATTTCATGATCGTCTGCCAATTCCTTCTTGGTGTTCTTTTGTCACTTACCGCCAGTGTATTTTGAAATCCTCTTCCTTTGAAGTGGTATTTAACCTCTTCCTTTGAAGTGGTATTTAACTTTTGGGAAGAGAAAAAGTCTCAGGGAGAGAGATCTGGCGAATAAGGTGGCTGTCGAACCTGTGGAACATGGTGCTTTTTTTTTTTTTTTTATTGAAGGTTCAACGACCACCGTGAGTAACTCGATGCGCTATAAGCAGTTGTCCGTCCCTAATTTAGTGCCACTGGTTCCAGGGAAGGGAGAGAGCCAGTGCCGTAAGTCAAACACAACAACCATGCCTCACCGGGATTCAAACCTGGACCCTTCACAGACGAATGGTCACAAGCCAGGGCTTAGACCACTGCGCCACCGGGGTGGCAATATGGTGCTTAGCAAGAAACTGCTACACAAATTGAGATGCATGGGAATGTGCGTTGTCATGGTGGAGTTGTCACTTGCCACTCTCATGAAATGCCTGCCTTTTGCGACAAACTGCGTCTCTCAAACGCAGCAACACTTGACAGTAGTACTCCTTGCTGATTGTCTGGCCTGATGGAACATATTCATGATGCACAATTCCTTCACATCGATTGAAAAAAACAGTCAGCATCGTCACGACATTATACGACTCTGTCGTGCTTTTTTGGTTCTGGAAAAGTTTGGAGTCTTGCACTGTTAAGACTTGGCCTTGGTTTAGGAGTAAACATTTAAAAAAATAATCGGTATTTTTTTTTTAAATTGGTAAAAATGTTCGGTATAAACCACGGTTCATCACTAGTAATGATAACTTTTAAAAAGTTTTCGTCGTTTTCGACGCATTCAAGCAGGTCATTAGCAGCTGAAACACGTGCCTGCTTTCGGTCAGCTGAGAGCAATTTTGGCACAAATTTGGCTGAGATACGTCTCGTACCCAAATCGTCCGTAAGAATCGCGTGAATTGAACCAAAACTGCTGTTGAAATCTTAAGTTAACTCACGAATAGTGATCTGGCGATTTTTCCTGCACAGCTGTGCGCACAAGTTCGACATTGTTTACACTTTTGCTGGCTTCGGGGTTCCCAGATAGTTCATCAAACTTGAACGACCGTCTTAAAAACGTTTATACCATTCAAACTTGTGCACGACTCATACAATCTTCCCCATATACTTTTGACAAAATCTGATGCAAATTCGTTGATCAATTTTCTCCGCCATGACAAATACAACAAAGAGCTTCACACTGGTAAGAACAAAGGAATACTGTAAAAAAATAAACCGGACGAGCAGGCGAGACGGAACTCACGGCATATGCGCAGTAGGTTTCAAGGTCAACCTGTGCCACACCGCTTCCTGTTGTCTCACACGACTCCCAACTTATGCAATGCGTTTTGATCACACCTCATATTATGAATCGCATAGAAACTACATGCATAGAAACACTATCTGTTTAACCAAGGCTGAACAGTTCAGCCTTGGTTTAACATCAATCGACAACGACTACGTCTGGAATACCCCTTTTACACACACGTTTTTTTTTTTTGTTTTTTTTTTTTTTGCTTTTTTGTCTTTTGCAGTTTAACGAGCTTCACGATTATGGAAGACTATATACAGCACATTCTTAGTATCTAGTACGCTGGGTGTAAATGAGAAACATCACAACAACCACGATGGTGTTAATTGATTTTCAAAAGGCATTTGACAGAGTATTTATTAACAATGTGCTCAGCGCGCTAAAAAGAAAAGATATCGAGTGAACAGCGGAATACTGAAGTCAATCACAAGCCTGTACACCTAGAAATTTTCAACACAGTCAGGATGGAAGGATATACTGGTAAGTAATTTGAAATGATCTCTGGAGTCGGACAGGAATGCAGACTCTTTCCATATGTGTGTGATCTCTATGGATAAATTACTTAAAGAAAGTACCTTCCTTTCAGAAGTTGATGCAAGTGATTCTAACATCGGCATGTTGCTGTATGAAAGTGATGCAGTGTCGAATTTTAACACCTTCGCTACCAGCTACTCTGTGGGAGATTTGAATGTCGTGTTTAGGATGAAATTCTACTTGCCCCCCACACTCTCCCCCAGCATCTATGTCTTGGAACTCTGACACTATAATAGATTAGCGCTCAGTTTAAATTGCGTTTGTCAGCTCGCGATCATATAAGACCTAAATTGGATACGGTATTTTACATGTGATATCACCTACCGGACTTATGTCGGACATAACAGCGAATTTGTTAAGAGTGTACACATATTGTAGAGCTGAATATGGCATGTAAGAAATTTAGGATAATGATCAATGTTATTTCATGTAAACAATGGTTCTTAGTCGAAGGCAATTAATTATTCGAATAGTATATTTAATTATTTGGGTGTGATTACTGATAAGACTGAAAGGTTTGACAAGGAGCAAGACAATTGTTTTTCAGGGTTTAACGTTCACCAAGAGCAACTCGCAGTGCTATATAATCAGTCGCCTGCCTATAATTTAGATCTATTGTTTGCAAGGAGGAGAGTAAACCAGTGCTCTCGGCCAAGCACTCCACATAAGCTTCACCCGGGCCCAACCCAGAAGAATGACCAGAAGCCAGCGGCTCAGACCTTTCGGCCACCGGGGCGCTACAACAAATTTAGCAAGACAGGGAAAGTCTTATCAGATGAATTACAATATATTCATCATGAAAGAGGTTAGTTAAATAACCAAACTTGGTGTATACAATGCAATATTACACCAATCCTCTTTTACGATAGAAAAAATTGGGTTCAAAGTAAAGGGCATTGAAAGAAGATAGAAGCAGCTGGCGTACGTGGAAAGAAAATTATCTGAAGAAATTAAGTAGAACAGCCGTGGAACTTCTCCGGCAGAAGAAAAAAGTTAATGAAAGCATACTGAAATTGTATGGGCATGTGTATCAAGTGACAGGTGAAAGAGTTCCTTAAGAGTGGTTAAATTCTAACATATCAGGCCACAGAAAAAGAGCTAGATCTAGAACAAGATGATGTGAAATCAGCTACGAGGAAGACATAACGGTAGAGGCTGAAAATCTTGCAATGGACAGGAAGAAAGTTCACAATCAAGAAAAAATCAGTTTTTATTTTCTTTAAAAAAAAAATTCTCTGATTTTTTTTTAATGTGGTCTGCTGAAAATATGCTTGAACGCCGTACCGGTACACAGACGTTAGATGATAATAATGACCATGACTTCAAAAATGCGGTCGCCTGCTCGCCATTGGCGACCGAATAAATCGTGTTGACGACCACAATTTCAGTACTTTTATTACCCCGTTTTGCCGTAGAATGAGCGGCAGTAATGTTTTTTAATATACATGAAGAAGAAACGCATGAAAGCTGCCGTAAATTGGCTGCAATCAAACAAGAAAAAAATTGTGCAGGCAAGGTTAGGGCAGAGGTGAAGGCAGGGAATGTTATGAAATGGTGGTCTTAAATTTTTTGACAGGGCATAGAATGTGCAAGGTGACCAGGTCAGCAAGATACCATAAAGAAGGGAATTGATGTGTTGAGTGCTACCATAATTAAGGGGGAGGAATAATTAACACAGCACAACTACTCAGTAACAGGTGGGAGTTCCTATTCTAAGTACAAGACAGGAAATGCTCAGTTACCGATTATTGGTTAGTTACGGACTATTCTCCATTGTCAGCAAGTCCGCCAAAAGTGAAAAAGAAAGCTTCAAAAGATGAGACACAACTACCTTTGTTGCTTTCTTTTTAATACACTGGTCACAAAAAGTTAGGGATATTGTATGAAATGAAGGATGTATATATCGGACTAGTAACACGCATTGAAATAACATCAGTGAGGCAACGTAACACACACGATAAAGAGTGCGTTTACAAAAGCAATTTATTTTGCAATTTCTGCACAGAACGTAGCACTGCAACATAGACAAAATGGTAAATTCGGAGAATGTCCATATCTCTGGATTTCAGTACCCGGTAACACCACTCTCTGTGTCGAAGAACGTCTTGACACCTACGATGCATACTTGCAATGACATCACTTTTGAGTGTCTGCGGTAGCTCGCCCCATATTACTTGCAAAAAAGTTACGCAGGTTTGCCAGTGTACTAAAGGATGGTACGAGGTCATTCAGACGTCGCTGTAGAGCTTTCCAAATGTTCTTAATAGGATTAAGCTCATGAGACCTCGGATGCAGCTCTATCGATTCAATTCCATGATTTTCCAGCTCCTGACGCACGCTCCAGGCACGGTGACTGGCTGCACTGTCACCGAGAAAACGGAATGCAAGTACAATAGCTACGTGAAACTGTGCCACAATGGTCTCGTTTCAGTACAATGAGGCATTTACGTTGCCTTGACAAACATACAAGGAAGTACGGCCATTAGAACACACTCCTGCTCAGACCAGAACTAACTGTCGCTGGTAAGGGTGGGTGAACTTGCACATAGTGTGGTTGCATTCGTGTGCCGCATCTCTTCCACACGTGTCCTTGTCGAATATCAGGATAAACAGCGAAACGGGATTCGTCTGTGAAAAGTACATGGTGACCGTCTGTATTCCATGACACGACGGTGAGCTGATGTCAATGCTATACGTCTCAGCGGTCTCTTTGCTCTGAGTCCGTACTAGTGAAGACGGTTTCGTGCCGTTTAATTAACATTATGTCTATGGGAAAAGCTGCACCAGAACGATAATATCCACACTAAAATTAAAGGGATGGGGGAGACATTTTTTTTATAAAAATTTTCCCTACATTAACCAATTGAAATAGGTTTGTTAATGAAATCCAAAGTTTTTCAAATTCCATAACTCTCTAATTTTCGAATGAATCATGAAACCCCCGAAGCACACCTACAAGAGTTCATCTCCATACACCCCAACCAGAAATTAGTTTCGATTAGTTAAATACTTTAATGGAAATAAGAGCCACTCCAAAATTTACATTAGGGTCTCTCTCTCTCAGATTTCAGATAGTGGGCATATTACTTGGGGAAGCTGTTTCTGCAGGGCTTACGATGATAGGATCAATCAGTTCGAAGGAAAAGTCAAATTAGCACTACTGGTGCAGTCGAGAAAAATGTTGTGATGAGTGTATGGTAACAACCGGAAAAAATTCATTTGTGTTGTATCGCAAGTGCTTTCCGTAAAAAGTTCTTACAATACGGTTCAGTTGTGACTTAAGGAAAACACACATGAAGAGGAAGTAAGATATTCTCTTGTCGTAAAATGAACACTATGTAGGCTTCCTTTAATTCCCAGTTAGGCTAGCTCATTGTTATTAATGTTTTTTTCTCTTTTATTAATGTTTTTTTCTGGCTACCAGATTTAAAAAAAAATTGGAGCTGTGATAATGACAAACACGTATAAATACAAAACGAGAAACTGCCGAGTTATTTCTCTTTTTACTGTGTACACACCAGGAAATGCGCTTACAACTGTCAGAAATTAGTATCTTTCATTTTGCCTAGTTTCCAACATCGATTAATACCATCACAGGTTCCATTTCCTAAGCTATTCAAAGCTGCAGTCATGTTACATGAATAACACAAATTTTCTGGTGTATTAGAAAACCACAGAACACAATTCCTACGTGCTTGTCGCCATCCATTTCCAAACGGGACTGCTGAGGAACAATAGATACCAGTCATTCTTCTGACACGCGTGTGTTCTCCCCCTCCGAATATCGGCAGTACAGAAAGGTCGGGTGGCTTGTTCCAAATTTGTTCTTCCTGAACAAGATTGCTTTTGAACGAGATATTTTCCTCCATGAACCAGCTGGCCACACATGACATACCCTATAGTTCTTCCTGGATTACAAAATTCCATCGTGTTTTCCCCATCACAATCTTCCGTGACGACCAGGCTTACCCCTGTCGTGACTACTGACCGCTTCGGTAAATGCTGCGTTCAAGGGCGTTGCTGACCGCTTGCAGTAGAACAGAAACTACTCTTTCGGGTGTTGACTCCACGCACACAATTTCGTGATAACACAAGAGGTGAGCGTCGCTTCGAACGCAGGGTGCACACCACACACGGGCTATGCGAACACGTGCAGGCCCCCACTGGGCTACGTTGGGTAGTGAGATATGCATGCAAGCTTTTATCGTCAGACGTTATCTCTGCCAGATTCAAGAGCCTGAATTCACGAACCTACATTGTTTGAACCACGGGATGGCAGCTTATAAAAAGCGCATATAAATATCATCCTCCTGATCTGTATCGCTTTCGGAAAACCCGCAGTCATGTTTCATGGATATCTCAATTTTTTTCCATCCAGTATAGACTTCTACTGGAAACAGACGCTATCCCAAATATTAGTATTTCTTTAAATAACTTTATTGTAAGCAGTGTCAGCTGGGTATTTACATAAAGTCACGCACAAAGTAAAAAACAATAGTGATTTCACAAATTTTAAAGAATGCCAAATTAATAAATATATTCATTTTTAATAGCTGGCCTCAGACCTAACTAGAAAAACCTGCCGAAATTCCGCGCTCCTGACTGTTCAGCCAAGGCGCGGTTCATCTTTAGTACTCATTAACAGAAATACGAATCACTACACAGTCGTACCGTGATCTTTTGAGTTTCTTTCTCACATAACATAGTTTTCCACTGAACAGCAGAGGTATTGTTATATATCAAGTGAAATCATTTCCACACTAGGCAACTCCAAACAAACACTTCTGCGCTGGTGTAGGCAAATGTTCCGTTAAAAGAAAACCACGAGGAAAAACTGACAGGTGAGGCTGCCAGATGAAACTTCAGAAAATTATGCAATACCTCAGCTACAACACTGAAATAAAATAAAAATCTTACTACATGAAACGGCTTTCAATACAATTTGGTATTAAATGATTTGAGACAAACTGTCCACATAACCAGAAAACGCAAAACTGACAATTTTTTAAAAAGTGACAAAAAGTTTATTCACGCTGAAGGTTTTTGTCTGACATAAAGGTTTAAAACAAAATGCCATTATAAAAGAATTTACTGAGGGAAAATCACTGGTGTTAGAAAAGTTGCGCAGAAATATCGAAATAAATTTTTTCCTAGGACCTCTCTCTCTCAGATTTCAGATAGTGGGCATATTACTTGGGGAAGCTGTTTCTGAAGGGATTACGAAGAAGGGATCAATCAGTTCGAAGAAAAAGTCAAATTAGCACTACTGGTGCAGTCGAGAAAAATGTTGTTATGAGTATATAGTAGCAACCGGAAAAAAATTCATTTGTGTTGTAAGAACCTTTTACGGAATGCATTTGCGATACAATGCGGTTCAATTGTGACCTAAGGAAAACACACATCAAGAGGAAGTAAGATATTCTCTTGTCGTAAAATGTACGCTATGTAGGCTTCCTTTAACCCCCAGTTAAGACAGTCCATTGTTATTATTCTGGTAACCAGGATCAATATGCTAATATTTCTGGAAAATTTCACTAATGTTAGCTCTATTCGTAGCTTGTGTAGACAGACGTAACACACCTGACAGACCTCTGGAAAACCACGTAAAAAACTATCATAGTTCGTGCTTGTTGAATATTCCAGCTGAGTGATTTCGCTAAAATCGACGAACGGTTGAGTGAGTTCAAAAGGGTTCCCAGAGGAAGTATTCAGTAAAGCCCTTCAAAATAGCTATTTGCTAATGAAACTTACACGAGAAAGCTCAAGTTGAATAGAACGTCGTTTCTGACCACCGTTGGTGGAAATTAATACGGAAACATCGTGGAAATTAATGCAAAATTAGCCTCCAAAGCACATGGCATGGACGTGAAGCGGAAGATATAGGTTTGATTCCGCTCCAAGAAAATTTAATTTTCAGATTTTCTAAGGAGCTACCCATATGGATGGACGATAGTTAATGACAGCATTTCAATGCTCCCAGAAAATGATTAAATTAACAGAGTATCAGAAACCGCATTTCGTTTAAATGTCACTCAAAAATTACTTACACATGCAGCTGATCCAGCATAGACAGAAAATCTGTTTATCATCATTAACATCGGAAGCACATATTTATCAGGAATGTGATTTCTTACTTTCAGATTTCATTAGCATTCATCGAGCATATCTAGTGTAGCTCAACAAATTAAGTGATAAAACTGGCTGACTACAGCATTATGAGACTAAATTAAAATACACAATTCAACGTTTTCAGCAGAGTAATCTTTACTTATCGTGAACTGCCGTTTCGTTGCGCATACGGCTAACTTCATCTCATTTGGGGTAATTGTGTTGAATTCGTTAGGACATCATCACTAGGTAGGTAGTCATGGATATTTGTAAGATGTTTCCAAGCGTTTGAGAAGAATTAAATATAATATCATTAACAAGTACATCGAGCTTCCAAGAAGGAGTTGGGTTCGTCAATAAGTTTTAGTTTGAAGCAGAAATTTATGATTATTTTCATGACATTGCTGAGCTACTGATGACTTCTGTAGTCCCCATTTCTTTACGCATGCATTGTGTTCTATCAATCCGAAACGCATTAGAAAAAAATGCGCACAGCTTCTTCTCTGAAGAATTCTCAGTTATTCTATTTTGTTTTAGGAATTAATGATCCCATAATGATCTAAAAAGCAGCCCATACTGAAATTAGAGCCACTGGTTCCCGAAAAGGCAGAGAACCAACTAAAACAGAACTTTTGACGTTCTCGCGAGAATGTCAAAAAACCCGCACCCTAGACGACTACTAAGTATTGGGCGACCAATCTTCAGTCGGATATACAAGGTATTCCACGATTCATTAGATACTAAAATACATTTTGATCTAATGAAGATTTTGCGATGCAACAAAACGCAGTAGAAACAAAAAAACATAGCCACCAGTGATTGCAGAATTCACGAATCTCTATGTTCGCAGGGAGGGGAACCTAAAAGAAAACTAAATTCGCTATTAAAATTATTTTTCAATACAAAAAGTTATGTCAAACTACATCGTACACGAAAGCCGTTATTATAACAAGATAGTAATCGAAAACAGAATTGAATTTCACCAAAATGGCGCGAAACGGCGGGGTTGAAAATTTAACACAAAAATACAACTCCCTGGGCCCAAAAAATCTAACAATAACGCCCAAAAAGAAAAACACATTGTACGTGTATTAAACAAGGAATTTTTCATTAAAAATGAACGTTTTATGCCTGTATTCACAGGCATGTATATTCTTATGAATTGTATATTCCTTGCATTTATGCCTGTATTCACAGGCATAAATACAACGCGGTGATCTGAGCATGCAAGGGGTAACTTGTGGTTTCAGCAAGATGGAGCACCACCGAATACAAGAATAAACTGATGCTCAATATCCTGTTCGACAGATTGGTATCAATGGGCAAATAAAGTGGCCTACGAGATCTTCAGATTTGATATCATTAAATTATTGAATGTGGGGTCATATAAAAACAGTTTATAAAAATAATTGCATATAATGGACGAACTGCAACAAAGAATTGAATGTAATGGACGAATAGCAACAAAGAATTGCATATAATGGACGAATTGCAACAAAGAATTGCATATAATGGGCGAACTGCAGCAAAGAATATGCACAGAATGTGACAGATTATCTCCCAGAATTGTATATTCGATATATTTGTATATTCAGAATTGTATCGACAGATTATCTCCCAGAATTGTACATTCAGCTACTCATAATGCACTGCAAGATTCGAACTGTCTGTAGAACAAATGTAGCCACTTTGAATATTTAATATGGCGTATTTTCAAAGTTTCATCTTTTTTATGTTTTGCTATCAAGTAGAAAACCGCCTCCTCATTAAAGAATGAATTTCTGATTTTAAAGTACAGGAATAAAAGTCATGAAACGAACATTGTGCAGTTGTATTTTAACCGTGGCTTCAAAATTTCTCTAAGGAGACAATTGTTGACAATACATGAAACTCTAATTTCAGATAACAAAAGCAGTAAAAGTACAGGAACAAGTGATTGATACTGCTTTACAAAGCAATTGTATCTAATCATGTGTTAATTGCCATAAGAATAAGCTTACTTTTACTTCATAACAGGTTTTTCAATAGAATGATATTGTTTTCAGGGATGTAGGTAAAAACACCCCCAGGAAAAAATACCCCCGGAGAAAATACCCCGGAGAAAATACCCCGGAGAAAATACCCCCAGAACAAACGGTTCACTGTAAACTGCCACACAGGAACACTAATGTGTGGCAGTGTTCCGGTGTGGCAATTTACCGGCAACCCTGCCACACATCTTTCAGCAACTTGGCTACAAAAGTTCAAAGGGTGGGGGGGGGGTATAGAGATTGCCGTTTCTGGGCCTACATTGATAACTGAATTGGGAAACGAATTTCGCGAAAGCGTTCCATGTAAGCCAAGCGAGAATT
The DNA here is from genome assembly GCA_039090855.1 of Macrothele yani. Lineage (NCBI taxonomy): Eukaryota > Metazoa > Arthropoda > Arachnida > Araneae > Macrothelidae > Macrothele > Macrothele yani. Next base: position 95,207,823 of record CM076992.1, on the reverse strand, counting down.
GTACTTTAATTTGAAGAAATAAATTGCCGAGGATCCGAGGTACACTTGGTGGGGGGGAGGGGGAGGCTCTACCCCGAACTTCCGTAATATTATATTCTGGGTCGTTGGAGTCTGTCAGAGTATCCAGGAAGTTCCCCTTGAAGTGTCCGCGAGGTCCATGAGCTGGGGGGCTTTCCCCCAAAATGTTAAACATTAGTACCATGTTTTATATAATGATTCTGTACACGACCACGAATTTTCAGGAGGGTGGGGTACCCCCTCGCTTCTAAGAGCTATTCAGGGGTAACATCGAGGATACACTGAACGACTCTAGAGGTCCAGAATATAAAATTACGGAAGTTGGGGGTACAGCCCTCCAAACCAAGCACCTCGTATCCCTCTCACAGGTTTCACCAAATTTCTGGGGGAGGGGGAAGGGCATACATAGTTTACCATTAAACACAACATGAAGCATAGAAATTGCGAGCAAATCCCTTATCTTGAAGACTTGTCTGCGCTCTTAGAAACTTGCACCCCACCCTCCTGAAAATTCGTGGTCGTGTAGAGAATCATTATGTAAAGCATGCTTCTAATGTTTACAGCTCTACGGCCATTTGAACATTTTGGGGACCCCCCTAACCCAAGCTGACTAACCTCGCGGGCGCTTCAAGGGGAACAGCCTGGATACACTGACAGACTCCAGCGGCCCAGAATCTAATATTACGGAAGTTGGGGGTTGAGCCCCCCAAGTGTACCTCGGATCCTCGGCAATTTATTTCTTCAAATTAAAGTACAATTCTCGCTTGGCTTACATGGAAAGTTTTCGCGAAATTCGTTTCCCAATTCAGTTATCAATGTAGGCCCAGAAACGGCAATCTTTATAGCCCCCTTCCCCCTTTGAACTTTTGTAGCCAAGTTGCTAAAAGATGTGTGGCAGGGCTGCCGGTAAATTGCCACACCGGAACACTGCCACACATCAGTGTTCCTGTGTGGCAGTTTACAGTGAACCGTTTGTTCTGGGGGTATTTCTTCCGGGGGTATTTTTTCCGGGTAGCATTTTTTCCGCTTTTCAGTTTTCGGGGGTATTTTCTCCGGGGGTATATTTTCCCGGGGGTATTTTTACCGTTTACCTGTTTTCAGTGCTGGATAATTTTCATTGTAACATCTCTGATAAGATGTCGTCAAAAATAGCAGTGGCACTGCTGTTTTAGAACTGAAAGCACATTACTTACTGGTAAGGCGCCAAACTTTGAAACAAAGCCGTGAATAATAATGGAACGGGTACATAAAAATGTGGTAGTAAGGTTTTGTTAACAGTAACAGAAATCATCAACTGGTGTAACCAAAGTAACAATCATCACATTTTGAGTTTTTCTACGTGATAGTAAAACAAAAGGAAGAAAAATCTACCTAAATCATATTAGATGTTCAAAGTGACTACAAATGTTCCGTAGACACAGCTCGAATCTTAAGATCAGTGCTTTCTGTGTAGCTGAATGCACAGGGCGTCCACCATGATACTCCAACATTTTAAGCACATACAAGTTGACGGAAAATATGTACACAACCATTGCTAAACATGAAAATGATAGTGATACAAAGTTTTCAATTCAGTTCAGTGCACCTCCACATGAGCGTCTTCGGTGGCACGAAGAATGTCTAATCTGTACTCATTTCACACCATGTGTTCTGCAGCATGTTTTTAGTGGCAGAGCTTATGGCATCTGTTATGCGCTGTTTCAAATCCATTATGCTGATAACTTTCGTAGAGTACACTTCGTCTCTTACGTACCATCAAAAGAAGAAATTTAATGGGATAATGTTGGGGGAACGCGGAGGCCAGGGATTTGGACTATCATGACCTATCCAATGGTTGGGGAATGTGTCATTCAGGAAATCTCGGAAGTCACAGCTCCAATGGGGTGGGGCATCATCCTGCTGGAAAATTATGGTTGGCTGCATGTCTGCTATCTGTGGTACGAAAAAGATCTGAAGCATACCTAGGTACCAGTGACAGAGTTTTCAGCGAAGAAAAATGGTCCAATAATATGACTGTGCAGGAGACCACACCATACGCGCAGGTGTTCTTCGATTACATGCGGATTTTCCAAGCCCCCAAATCCGTACATTGTGCTGACTCACTTTCCGGAAATGTGTAAGGTTGCCTCGTCTGAAAACATCATGTGCGATGAAAACGTTTTCGTCATCAGCAATGCGATCCAGCATAGCGATTGCAAATGATTCTCGCTTTGGCCAGTCGTCAGGTTTGATTTCCTGAAAAATCTGTACCTTATAGGCGTGCAAGCGTAATCGATGGTTGAGAACTCCATGAACCGTCGACAGTTCCATTCCAAGTTCTCTCGCTGCATGTCTGAGTAACTTGCGGGGACTTTTCTCGAACGATCTCCAAACATTTTCTACAGCCTCTTCCGAGATGCCGGGATTTCAGCCACCGTGTCCTTTTAACACTCTACAGGTCGCCAAAAATTGATCACACCAATTTTTGACAGTCTTAAATGTCGGAGGGTCCTTATTATAAACACGGCGGAAATTTCGTTGCATTTAAGTGACCGATTTTGTTTCCACGTACCAGCACACAACCTGTGCGCGCTCGCTCGGAGTCGCCATTTTAGAAAATGATTGACTGCAGCGCAACTGCGGCTGTGCTGTGCACTACAACTTTTCCACGTGAATTTTGTATCTCCATCCGTTCCGTTCAGAATCACAGCTCTAAAACCTGAAATGAAAAAATAATTCTTTCAAAGTGTTCTCTCCCGTATAATTCTGGCGGATAATTATCACATTCTGAATGTATTATTCACTGTCGTTCTTTTATTGTAAGCAATTCGTTCGAATAAATATCGGTGTTTAAATTACCCCACAGAAAATAACCTAACTGTGTTAAATCTGAAGATCTCGGAGGCCATTTCATTGGCCCATGGGTACCAATCCATCGATTAGGATATTGAGCACCCAAGTATTCTTGTGCCAGGCCATCAAACAGAAATTGCGACATCGAAAGAGTGAATATAACGGATGGTTGTTATTTAACTGAAAAACGCAGCACATTTAAATGTTACCAAAATAAAAAAAAAATGCGTATTTGGTTGGTTGATAACCAGGGCTTACTTATGCTACGAAATGAGATATATATACATTTTTTTTTATTGGAGGTTTAACGACCACCGTGAGCAACTCAATGGGCTATAAGCAGTCGCCCGTCCCTCATTCAGGGTCACTGGTTCCAGGGAAGGAGAGAGAGCCAGTGCCGTAAGACAAACACAACATCCATGCCTCACCGGGATTCGAACCCGGACCCCTTTCGGGCAAATGATCAAAGGCCATCGCTTAGACCACTGCGCCACCGGGGAGGCAGAAATGAGATAAATGGATAGCGCCGAGGCCTCAGGCGTCGGGTTTGACCTATTTATAACGAGAGGTCACTATTGCTGGACAAACGACTTGACGTGACTTCAAAACCACCGAGGGAGTTTGGCAGCATTCGGGTAGTAACTTGGGATCACTTGGCACAAGCTGGTGACCCGCGGTTTTCGACATTTTCGAAGTGAACGGTTCGTTCGCAGTCGAAAATTATATTTTACCAATTACATGCAAAATAAAAAATAAACGCGTTGATGTTTAGATCGTGTTAAACTACATTACTCTGACAAATACATGCGGTCAGAGCTGCATAAAAAATGTTTGGCTTGAAATAAAGATGTTAAAATATGTATATTTACAATACTTTCCCATTCAAAAACTAAGAAAAAAACGAAGTAACTAGTATGCACTGTTCCTTACAAATGCTTCAGGCTCTGATCTGGCGAAACAAAAAATTGCAGAATGTTGCAAAACATGAAAAAAAATACTTTAAGACGATGCTGTGATATAAGTGGCTCAGGATAGTGGTCTAGCTCATCAAGTGCGGCGGAACCCATAAACCATTACTATAGTTGGGAAAGAAAGCGCAAATGTTCCGTTATAAAGAGCTATTAATAGCAGGAAGAACCTAGGGAGACACTCAGCACCACGTCAATCAACACAGTTACTTTAAACAACCGGATGACCCAATAAAGAATATGCACATTTTTCCCATCTCCCCAACTCCGCCCAATTTCTCCTACGCAGGGCAGAACAACGCACGAGCGGCCAAGGAAAGCAGCTGCGAAACCAGATGGTAAGGGGACGGGGGCGGGCATAAAAATCTGTGTATGCCACTCGTTCGAAGATCTTTGGGAACGGAAACGCTTCGCATACAGCTAAAGTACACACGACAAGACCAAGACGGGCCTGCCGTTCATGAACAAATACCAAGATTGAATGAGGGAAACTACGCGAATGAAACACACACGCGGCCTTTCGGAGGCGAAACATTTATCTCTGGCTAAAAAGAATTCATCTCCAGACTGTTACGGTCTATGTAGAAGAAACTTCAATGTCAGTAAACACTTTTGTTTTAAATCTATTTTCACAAAATAAGAGCAACACATTAAAATGTAATTCTTCATTCACTGCTACAGCTTTCTCTAGAGGACTATCTACATAACTTATAATAATAGTTCTATACTTAAGAGATGCCAAGTTCAGTTGACTTCAGCTCTTAATATACACATGAATTCCGCCCCAACCCTGAAAAATATGTTAAAACAATACTTTCTTGCAATGCGTTCTCAATCATCAGTACCAATGGTTCAGGAAGCAGTAAAACATGTGAAACTGTTGAGAGCGTAATTTTGAGACGCGAATTAGTAAAAAGAAAAAAAAAATCCTTTTTTTTCGAAATCTCACATTGAAGAACCCAGGGGCGGATTGGGATGACCAAACCGGGCCGGGAAATTTAGTCTTATGGTCCACTACAGCAAGGATTTATACACCCCCCACCCAATTTCCACAGACCCCCATAAAAAGGTCAACACCCCTCCATTTGAAGGTGTGCAACACACACACACACACACACACATGCAGGCAGGAACATACTATAATAACTATATACGTATATTCCTTTTTATTAGCACGTCTTTTGTAAAAAACAACGTGCTAATGCTACCGGGTTGTCCGTCCGTCTGTGGACACCATACCTCTGCAACTATCAGTCCGATTTGAAAAATTCTTTTTGCAATGGGAAGATTGAAATATCGAAATGATGATCATTGCATTCCGGTTTTTTTTTTACGATGCACAATTTCGCCGCTAGAGGGCGTATATGCATATGATATCGAATTCAAAATACATTTTATTCCATTCATTTACTTCTAAACATACGACTGAAAAAGATTTTTTACCTTCCGATTCCATTTATGTCAAAGACTAGTTTAGATATAGTCACTTTTTTAAGTTACGCATAGATTTTCCGCTAGGGAGCGTTAAAGTAAATTGCGTTTCCCCCGATATCTCTGCTTCTAAATCTCCGATTTGAAATTTTTCTGCAGCGGATACACTCCTGATGGAAAATCTTAAATCTTTTGCATATAATTTCTAATTTTTGGTAAAAAAACGATTTGGCGACCAGGGGGCGTAAGAGTTAATTTCAGCTCTTTATGTATTTGCAGCAAAATCTGAGCTTCTAAAATATCGATTGAAAAAAAATTGTTCGTGGGCCGATACTTCTCACTTCGATAAACCTTTTCGGAATATTTTCTTCTTAAAATAATGCATGGTGTTCCCGCCAGGGGATGTAGATGCATATCTTATATTTGTCGCAATCTCTGCTTCTAAGAATCCGATTTGAAAAATTATTTCTTTGTTGGAGAGCGTTTCCGCTGCGCAATGTTTCTCATATAATTTAAATTTTTTTAACGCACAAGTCTGTTACCAGAGGGCGTAAGTTCACGTTTCCGTTTACAGGAATATCGGTGGGATTAAAAACCAGATTCAAATACTTCTTTCTTCGGTCAGATACTACTGTTTTCCGTACCGGTTCCATTGACTTTGAATAGCTTTGATAAATTTAGAACAGATTCAAAAGACGGGCTCATTACAACCGAAAATTCGGTGTAATCTTTCTTGTTATCATACAGCACAGTTGGCAACAACAGTTAGCGTGTGAATGAATTCCTCAGCATATTCTTGAATCTTTAAATATAAAGTAATTTTTTTAATTTTAAGTATGTATGTAGCAGTCTAATACGTTTTCAGGTTTTCTTGTTTGAATTATATACTTAAAAAGTCAGTCATTACAACCATAAAACACATAAGCATCTCTTCATTTTTATCTGTTACAAATTGTGCAGATGTATCTTTGAATCATTTAGGTATGTCCAAGATTTGTGAAAGCATCAAGACCTACTGTTTCAGGAAACCAGGTTACTACTTAGTTGCTCTAGTCTTCTTTAGGGAAGCATTTAGACGAGAGAGAGAAAACAAAATTAACCCCAAAGCAAAATAATAGCATGTAGTGTTTGGAAGAACGATTATTGGCTATAATAATCAAGTGAAAACACAGGTTTGTCCACGCCGAGCATCGAACCCGGGTCTCCTCACGCCGGAGTAAGTCGTTTTTCCAACTGAGCTACGCGGACATGTGCTCTCATTACTATCTGCCTTTATCTCAAGTGCGTCCTGCGGCGCAGGCACGTCACAGCCATCTTAACTATTAAAAATTAAGTAGTTTTCCATTTTTGAGATTTTTCCCCGTTTTTAATCCTAGATTTAAAGCTTTAATATGTCACAATAAGAATTTTCAGCCTTCGAAAAATTTCCTTTTTCTCCCTAACACTCCCCCGAAGGTTTTTCAAGTCCCCCTCACCCCCAAAGGTTTTCGGTGACCTCCCTCCCTGCCCCATATAAAATTCCTGTTCGCCACGGAAAGCTACACAAGTTCTCTATCGCCACGGGAAAGCCACAGAGATGGATCTATGTCATTGCAGAAACAGCAGTACTCAAATCAACTTCGAGATAGACTTGATATTGCCATTCTGTTACTAAAATTAGATTGGATGAGAAGGTCTGCTTCACCGTGTTCAAGATGTGAAGAACTGAATACAATGCTGATGTTTCACAAACGACAAGAAACCACAAATTCGTGCCGTCTTTCGAATACTGTATTCTTCATTCTTAATGTCAATCCTCCGTTGTGCATCTCACGTAATTATATTCTTTTTCGGATATACATTACAATGCGTAGATTTCATTAGTTTCTATACCAAAAAAATGAGAAGTTAAATCTACTTTTGCATTATGCAAGCACCAATAAAATTAGTACTAGTTTATGTATGTTTCAGAGGGTGCCCGTAAACATTTACAGAAACTTTAAGCAAAGCCAGTAGGTTTCCCATATACCGATGTCGTGATAGACTGGTGTCTAAAGCTTAAGGATGTACTACATTTTTACCTGTATAAGAAAACAACAATTGACCGCGGCCTAATGGGGAAATAATTTTATTGCCAGCATACGAACACATGAAAAAACACAAAAATTGCTCATAAATGACGCACAAATTACATTGTAATCAGTGGTTACGCAAAAGTTACAAATTTCCGTACGACATAGCTGGGGACTGGATGCACAGTGCTTACCGCTAACCAGGCGATGAAATATTTCAGTATGGAATATGCCCACCCTGAACTGCGATGCAGCTCTCACAACGTCGTGGCAATCTGAGAACCAAGTGATCCATCCGGGAGTTCCAGAAGCAAATTGGCCCCCCTCTCCTTCCTCAGAACACGGATGAGGCCCTGTTTGTTTTCTGGAGAAGAGTTTCAAGCACCAATGCGTCTTTCCACCACGTGTTTGATGAAGTTGAGGTATGGGGAGCGTACTGGCCAGTCGATGCGATGAATTGCCTCGGTCTCCAAAAGTGTCTGCACTGCTCTCGCACGATGAGGTGTCACGTTGTCATCTGTGAACAAAACATTTCGTCAATATCCTCAAGGAATAATCGAATATGACGTAGAACTTCGTTGCAATATCGTTCGCCGTCATAGTTCCATTTTCCAGCACCTGTAGCTCGGTGGGTTAATTAATCATGATGCCGCCCCACATCATGACCCCGGCGCCTCCGCATGTCACTTTCCTGCATATTCTCGTCCTGGTACGTAGTACCACTTTCACGCCAGAGCAACTGACATCTAGAATTCGCGACATGACAGACTGGCGCGACTATCATCTGTGTAGAATACATTGGCTCTTTGATGACGTATACAATTTCTGCGGAGACACAACTGAAAACGTGCGCTACGTTGAACTCTGGATAAAGGAGCGCAGACGATAGGCCTTCGGGCATATAAGCCCTATATGTCGCAGACGTCTTGCCACAGTTTATAGGCCTATCCGCATTCCTGTGCTGGAATGGAGGCGGCTCGTAAGCTGACCAGCCGTGGTGCAACGATTACGTTTTGCTGTTACAACTAAAAATCTTTTCACACGTCGTAGTAGAGCGAGAGCGACCTCTAGTATGCGTCTGAAACACATTCCATTGGTTTAAAACGCTGCCCAAAGCCTGGATACCACACTATGCGCGATTCCAAAGTCCCTGGCAACATCACTCACTCGGCGGCCTTCTTCCAGCTTCCCTATAATTCTTTCCCGCGTGAAATCATCTAGATGACTCTGAGACATAACGTAAAATTACACGTTTGTACCATTATGCCGTTACGTCCAGATTTTCCTTCAAACACGCGTCGCCTACCGCGCCATTTTCTATCTTATGAGTTTAAGTGATACCACGTGACTCCTGTGCGCACGATTCGACATTTTGCATTTGCACCCATCGTGCTTATATTAGATCGAGACACCACTGACTCTGCCGCCATAGGTCAGAGCTAATCGCTGGCGTGACGTCACATACAGGCAAAAACGAACTAAATTATACAGTTGATAAAACAGTAAGCTTGTATAACTGATAAAGATTATTGAATTCCTCATTTTATCTGTCTATACGCCTCGAAGCTTTTATTCCATTGGTTTCAGTAGTTTAAAAATAGCTTCTTGCCTGGATGTTACGTCACCTGGAGCACGGGCGGTGACTTATGGCAACCAGTACTGGGTAGATAGGAGTGGTGTCTCCACCTAATATAAACTCTATATTTGCACCGGCTTTCCACTGAACGTCCCCAGTTATGCAAATCGCCACAAAATGTTGAATCTGATTTTGTAGTTTTAACTTCTCGAAATAATGTTCGTCCTTCGGTTTTGGACACCAGTGTATTTCTGCTGCATTTTTTTTTTTTTTTTTTTTTTTTGATGTTTAACGACCACCGTGAGCAACTCAATGGGCTATAAGTAGTCGCCCGTCCCTAATTTAGGGTCACTGGTTCCAGGGAAGGGAGAGAGCCAGTGCCGTAAGACAAACACAACATCCATGCCTCACCGGGATTCGAACCCGGACCCCGTTCGGACGAATGATCAGAGGCCATCGCTTAGACCACTGCGCCACATTCTTATGGTCATAAAATTATGTATGCTAATCTGAAATGCAAATCTTGGCTTTGTAGTGATATGCGGTGTCACTGCTTGTGCTCGACATCTGATGATCATTACCTAAAATTAGAAATAATTGTTCCGACAGGAAAACCTAATTTATGTAGCGGAGATCGAAATCACATTCCTACAACAAAGAGTTATTTCCCGTAAGACCAAACCACATTCCTACATATTTGATGTCCGCCAGTTCGATTAATGAGGTTCATTACCATACATTGGAATGTCCCTGTCGTTGTACACACCCAGCCAAAGACTGCTTTCCATAGAATCGATGCTGCTGAAGATGCCAAAACAACTAGTAAAAGATAATCTGCAAACCACGAATAACTAATTCATGCGCGTGCGCTTTTTTAACGTAAAAGTTGCGGCGAGATAGCGTTTCTAACACAAAAGTTACGGCGGGACACGGATTTTTTTTTTTTTTTTTTACAACAAAAGTTGTTTTAAAAGTGTCATTTAACATTCCTATGAATGAAGGATATAAAACCGCACACATATAGTTCACAATTTCTTTAAAAGTTTTCTCAGAAATCGTGCATGAGTAAAAGAAGAAGTATAGAAGTTTTTAAATAAATACTAAAATCCACTAAGTAACCAGCAATCTTCAAATTTTTAAAAATTTTTGTTCCAAATATGATAAAAAAAGGAGCTAGAAGTCTCAACACATTACTGGGTTGTTTTGTCGAAATAGCCCGTTCGAGCCTCTTGTTTATCAATGCCTATCTTCAGCCTGAGAAAACCTACTTGAATATGAAGTGCAATACAAGAAAAATCCCACCCAGATTCTAAAGCTAATTATAAAAAAATCTGAAATTTTAATTGGATCGTGAGTTCCGAAAAGATCAGATCCCTTGTCAGTTCCACAACTCAAAGAAAAAAATAATGAAAACTCAGTGATAAAACCTATTTTTCTGATAATGTTTCTTTTAAAAGTCCATGTTAAGACAGGTTCATAATCCAACATCGGTACTTGATTCCAAATGGGAATACTTGATCTTCCTTTTCAATAGATGGAGAATAAATCCTAATTCTGGATTTGATTTTGCGAGTTATTTGTCCAATGCGTAATTTTTACATATGAGTGAAGTTTTATAAAGGATAATGTTTTCTATAACATTATTCGATTATTTTGCCTTATTTGGATATTTCTACCTACAGCTGCTTTTTAATGTGGTTCATTAAATGTCTATTAAGGTTGTTGAAATCTTTAAATTTTTCCAAAGAAAGATCTCAGTTTTTGGCTGGATATTTCTTTTTGTTTATTTCGGGGTTAAACGACTTCAGTGAGTATCTAAACCTGAGGGGAAAGAACCAGCACAGTAAGACGAAACCTTTCATGCTCCATCAGGGACCCAACTCAGATGATTAACTAAAATCTTGTGGCACTTAATAATTGGTCACAGGAGTGGCTGGATTTCTTTATCGTCTGAGAAATGTACCCCCTCCCCCTGCTTTCATTCCTTTCAGAATTTCAATGGCAATTCTTGTTTATATTTTAAAAGGCTCTTCATATTTTACTAGAGGCCTGTTTTTGAAAACTGGATTAAAGATAACAAGTACGATGGGCGTTCAATAAGTTCCAAGCCTATCCTTGAAAGTAGGGGTTGGAGACTGATAAAAATATTGCAAAGTATTGCATCATTCTTCCGTTATATAACAGCCACGCCACTTCGCTGTTAGCTTTTGAGACGGCGCCACAGCGCACTGAAGTCTGTAAAGTGACAATGGATGAGCGGCAGATGAAATTGCGGAACCAAGCAATGACTGAATTTTTGACGAAGGAAGGTGAAGCCCCACGCAGTATTCGTGAACGGATGTTCGTGTGTACGTCGATGGTACTCCTTCATATACGCCACAGTTAAAAGATGGGCTGCTCTCTTTTAACGGCGAAGAGACTCGTTGAAAGACTACCCTCGCGTGTGACGCTCCGACTACCCTCGCGTGTGACGCTCCGACTACCCTCGCGTGTGACGCTCCGTGGAGGTGACTACAGATGAAATATGCCAGAAAGTGGAGGACCTAGTGATGTCAAACCAACGAATCCCCGTGTGGCACAGATTGCCGTGGAAATGAAGTTAAATACCGGCAGTGTTTGGGCCATTTTGCACCAGAGGTTAGGGATGTCAGAGGTCAGTGTCAGATGGGTTATTCGAATGTTGACACTTGAAATTAAGAATGATCGTGTTGAAGCAAGTTGGGTTCAACTTGACCGCGTTAACCGCGATCCAGATGACATCAATTCCTGCATTGTGACTGATGATGAGACGTGGCTTCACTATTGGGACCGTGATACTAAACAAAAGAGCATGCAGAAGAAACATCATGGATCACTGCCACCAAAAAGTTCAAAACACAACTATCTGCAAGTAAGACGATGGCCACCATTTTTGGAACTCAGAAGGGTTACTGTTAATTGATTACTTGCCTCATAAAAGGACTATGAATGCTTCCAATAATACCGCGCTACTGCGACAACTGCAGGCAGCCATCAAGAGTATACGGGGAGAAAATTTGGGACAGTGTTCTGCTTCTCCAGGACAATGCTTCAATCCAAACCGCCGTCGTTTCCATGGAAGTTGTGACACCATGTGGCTTCCAACTGCTTCAACACCCACCATACTCACTTGACCTCACCCCTAGTGACTTTCTCTTCAAAAACCTGAAAAAAGATCTGTGGGGTAGGCATTCTGCAGATGATTTTGAACTGAAAAAGGCAACGAAATGTTAGTTTGAAGAGAAAGACAAAACGTTTTTCTCAGCGGGAATTCGCCAACTCTTATGATTGGTGCAACAAGAGTATACAAGTCAGGGAGACTATGTGGAAAAATAAAGGTGCGTTTTTTGAAAAAAAACTTGTCTTTGTATGTTAAGCTTAGAACTTATTGAATGCCCTACGCATATTTGTTTAAGCATAATCTTGACTCTTGACTGTGGTAATCACATGGGTAAATAAACTCTGCGTGCGTGCGTGCGTGCGTGCGTGCGTATGTGTAATCTGTTTAGAGGAAGTCCAATCTCACAAAATATACAGAAGGTTCTTCAGTACGTTTGATTCAGTTTTTTTAATAACCTTTAACACAAGTACGCTCAGCATTTAAATTACAAATATCCTAAAAGAGAATATTTCAGAAATTTGAAACAAAGCTGAACTATTTTCGGTAAAACTTCGATAACAGCACATCAAACTACATAGCTCACAAAATACATAGTTGAGTTAAGTTAATTTGTCATCTTTTACAACGAATTTACGAAAAGTACGAAGTCAAGATGAATTTCCTTAGGAGGCGGTTGAAAGGATTTTTGATGAGTTAGATGAAATAGCTTGAACAACAATGGACGTCACTTTTGTTTTCCTCGGCTCGCGATGGCAGGCATTTCGAAGAATGAATAACGAATCATTACCGTAATTCATCGCATTATTCGGTACATATTGCATCATTAGCGCTGTTCCTAAACACTTGTTTAAATGCAAACTCATTAGCACACGCTACACGTGGACAGAACACATCCTACGCGAAGCAGTGTATGAGATTAATTCATCATCAGCACTTAACGCAACGCTATTAAGACTTGCGCTCTTCCAGGCTAATGCAAACGTGAAATGCAATTACCACGAGACTCAATAATAGACGATCAGCAAAAATGGCCGATTTTCATAAGACGTTATCCTTAACGTTGAATATGAATTACATACTTTCCATTTGGGCTACTGATTTAGCTATAAATACCATGTCTTAAACTACTTAATATACTGCTTGCCATGCAAATTAGCGACATTTAATAACATTTTTAATACGCAGCAAGGTATTCGAGAGATACTATGAAACTGCCCCACCCGCAAAATATTTGATGACCTATTCAAAGGTCGATGGGATTAAAAGACAGCTGGTAGAATACATTACACTTGAGGCCGAACAAATACTTCATTTCCTTAAAGATGCTACGAACCAGTCTTGCCTTTGAGTCCCTAGTTAGACATGAACGTTTTCTCCGCGGTTCCGGTTAATTTCTGGTCCTGAAGACATTAATCGGAAATTGGAGTTTAATTCGTCATAGCCTTATAACTGACAGACTGGAAACAAGAACTGTGGAAAAGCCCCCTTTCCAGGGGGGAGATTTCGCCAGACGAGAGATTAAGAATAATACCATTACCTAAGTACCAACAAATCATTTTTTAAAAGAAGTGTTAGGACAAAAAGTATTTGCTATAAAACTTAATCGTTATGATGTTCAAAATCCTATTCTGAATCATAAGTTTTTTTGGTTGTTGTTAACCTCAAATAAGGCAGTAATTGAGTTCCATGTGCAACTTGGCAAAGCTATTAGGTAACTCGCACATGGTGCTTAGTCTCGCGAGAGTACGCGAGTCAGCAAATCTATATTTTGTAAGCAGCTTCTATTCTGAATGTATTGTGATTTTTGCCTTTTCGAATCTCTATTTTATTCTGCTGCGCTCCGAAACTGGAGAATGTAACTGCAAATTACAATGGTTAGGGAAACCAATGTAAACAAATGATGAAAAGCGATATCGTAAAACAGCAATAATGGAAATGAACGAAAATCTTGTATTGAGGTATGGATTAGGAATCGGTGGCTTAGGCAGCAGGGCATGTGACTGCGTACAGAGCCTCAGAACGTTCGTTAAGAAGCGGTTCTCTCCATTTCCTCTGGAAGTTTGAATATGAGTTGTCAGGACAGAAAATTTGTTCAGTGTTGATACCGAACACTATTAATCGGTCGAAGTATAGTTGTGTGCTAAACGGCTGTTAGAAGCAGATGTTGCTTTGCGGTAATGTTAGTCGTTATGTGGTGTAAAGGTTTGGGCAGAGACTACGGCCGTAGCTACCGCGCGGTTGCCCTCCCAGAACAATCACACCAGGGGTGTAAATTCATACTCTGAAGGGCATAAGAAATAAAAATGCGCAGTGTGAATAAATTTACTGAAAATTTTAACTCAAAAAGAAAGAAATAATGTTCAGTATTTTCTTTTGTAAAGACTTAAGTTAGCCGCGTATAGTATTCTGCTCAGAAGATAAGGGTTCAAAGGTAACTTACTCTATGAAGTGTGGTCCCATCATGTGCATGAATGAAATTGAAAGAGCGGGTGGAGGTATACAATGCAATATCTGTATATGCCTAATCTCTGTGACCTTACCCAATTTGCCGTCGGGATGATGAGCTAATTAGTCATTCGTGCCCCAAGCATTTCAGGAGGAAACGAATAGTCCAAGAAAATCGTGCGGCTATATTATGAAAACGGATGTCTCATCATGAAACAGATCTCTCTCTCTCTCTCTCTCTCTCTCTGACTCCTCTCCACTTCCCAGTTGAGAAAAACATCTGTTAACTGCAGAAAAATGAGAGACTAGGAGTCTAGAGGAGGATTTTTATCACCGAAGGTTTTAAGCGTTTAACCTTGAACCGAAGTTTTCCAAGCCCTACCTCTATGATTACGTTCATTATGTGATACTCATTCTTTCTGTTCTGGTCTGTTTTCATTCAGCATCTCTGATCGTACTGCGTTTACTGTGTTCACATAACTTACGGTTTGGTTTACTTGATATTTACAACCGTTGGCTCTTGAGCATTTACCTAAAATTTAAATGTTTAGTAAATTTATGTCCAAAACAGGAAGTGAGGTTTTTTCAGCGATCATACGTTCTTATAACGGAGGAGTGAGAAAGTAAAAATTTCTTACTATTGAGTGGAAGTAAGGAACTTTTGAATTCGAAGGGACGTAATTTCAAGTCGCGCCCTCCCAGATAAGAAAACCTTGCTCTGGCCATATCCAGTGTTATGCGCCCGATATTCATCCTTCCTATGATCCCATCAACTGCGATCTGGCCTTGGAGCAAGGAGCAAGTGAAATAGCGATATCTTCTACCACCGTAAGTCCTGGCGGTGCTTAAATTTTCGCTTCCCTTAATCTGATACTTTGTTCGTCCATATTCGCGCAATCACGGTATGTTCTTTGTCCTGCGCTAATGTACGTCTCTCGAATTTCATCCAATTCTAGTCAGTCGTTACGCTGAAATATGAACTTTTACGTTTGTAATTCAGAATTTATCCACTAGAGTAGAAAGAACTACAAACACAACTGGAGAAACAAAAGTAACAAGAAAGATGACACCGAACTTTCGGGTGTAATGAGCACGTCTTTTAAATCCGTTCTGACGCAAATTAAATTTATCAAAGCTATTCAAAGTCAATGGAACCGGTATGGAAAACAATAGTATCTGACCGAAGAAAGAAGTTTTTTAATCGGGTTTTTAATCCCGCAGATATTGCTGTAAACGGAATCGTGAGCTTACGCCTTCAGGTTGCAGACTTGTGCGTTAAGAAAAATTTGAATTTATATGAGAAACATTTCACAGCGGAAACGCTCTTCAACAAAGAAAGAATTTTTCAAATCGGACTCTTCGAAGCATAGATATGGACAAATATAAGATACGCGTCTACGCCCCCTGGCGGGAAAACCATGCATTATTTTACGAACAAAGTATTCCTAAAATGGTTTTCGATGTGAGCGGTATCGGTCCAAGAAAAAAATGTTTAGTCGAGTTTCCAGGAGCTCAGATATTGCAAATACATCAGAAGCAGAAATTAACACCTATGCCCCTAGTGGCCAAACCATTCTATACAAAATATTAGAAATTATACGAAAAACATTTTCTATGAAAAGCTGTATGCGATACAGGAAGAATTGTTCAAATCGGAGTTTTAGAAGAAGAAATATCGGGGAAAACGCAATTTACCCTTGCGCCCCCAGGTGGAAAGTCTATGATTTACTTGAAAATTTAGAATTTATATGAAAAACATTTTGCATTGGAAACACTATCCGACAAAGAAGGAATTTCTCAAATCGGACACTTAGAAACAGAGATATTGACAAAAATAAGATATACATGTTCGTCACCTGGCGTAGAAACCCTGCATTATTTTAATAAGAAAGTATTCCTTAAAGGTTTGTCGACGTGAATAGTATCGGTCCAAAAACGAATTTTTCTTCAATCGAGATTTTAGAAGCTCAGATTTTTGCTGCAAATACATGAGAAGCGGCAATTAAGACTTACGCCCACTGGTGGCCAAACCATTTTTTACCCAAAATTAGAAATTATATGCAAAGGATTTCCCATTAGGAGCTGTATCCGGTGCAGAAAGAATTTTTCAAAGCGGAGTTTTAGAAGCAGAGTTATCGAGGGAAACGCAACTTACCTTTACGCCTCCTAGCGGAAAGTCTATGAATCACTTGAAAATTTTGAAATTATATGAAAAACATGTCACACCGGAAACTCTACCCAATAACGAAAGATTTTTTCAAATAGGACCATGACTTTTTCAAATAGATGCACAGATATTGACAAAATAATGATATACATCTACGCCCCCTGGCGGAGAAACCGTGCATTATTTTAAGAAGAAAATATTCCAAAAAGGTTTACCGACGTGAGTTACATCGGTCCACGAACGATTTTTTTCAATCGAAATTCTAGAAGTTGAGATATTATGGCAAATACATCAGAAGCAAAAATTAACACTTACGGCCCCTGGTGGCCAAAGTATTTTTTACCAAAAATTAGAAATTATATGCAAAAGATTTTCCATCAAGAGCTGTATCCGCTGAAGAAAAAAGTTTTCAAATCGGAGTTTTAGAACAGATATCGGGGAAAACGTAATTTACTTTCACGCCCCCTAGCGGAAAATCTATAAGTAACTTGAGAAAGTAACTATACCTAAAATACTATTCGACACAAATGGAATCGAAAGATAAATTTTTTTTCAATCTGATGTTTAGAAGCAAATATATAGAATAAAATGTATTTTGAATTCGATATTATCTGCATTTACGCCCTCTAGCGGCGAAACTGATCATAAAAAAAAAACGAAATAAAGGATCATCATTCGCATATTTCAAGCTTCCCAATGCAAAATGAATTCTTCAAATCGGAGTAATAGTTACAGAAATATGGTGTCCACAGACGGACGAACGGACGGACAGACCGACCGATAACATAAGCACGACCTTTTTTTTTAAAAGACGTGCTAGAAACTATATACGCACTACATTACGAAATTTTAGAATATAACTACTTTAAATAACTTTAATAGTACAAGCGCTTATTACGCAGCTTTAAATACCGTGTATTACAAAATGACATAATATACCAAACGCATCACAAGGTTTAAAAAATAAGCTCGCCCACATTAAAGCCTCAAAAAATCTCAGCACGACACAGCTGAATGTCAATGTGCTCTCTCTCTCTCTTCCCACAGGCAAGTGGAGCAGCCAAATTTTCTAGCTAAAAAAAAAAAAAAAAGAATTCAAAGGCACGTGCTCTACGACATCAAAAGCTTTGAAAATGGCTTTGCAATTTTCAGCAGCCCATTTGCTGTCAATGTGTCACAGGTCGCAGAGGAAGAAACTTCAAAAGGAATTAATCGCGCTGCAGTGTGATCCTATTCAGAAAGACAACTTCGGCAGTGTTGATGTTTGAATATTTTATCAGCATGTGAGGACAAATTATATTACACTGTAGCCTTTTACTTCAAAATTTCCGTTCGTGCTAGGGAACTCTTCTCTGTGATCAAGAATTTCGTTATCAACTTACGACTTGCACAAGAATTCAATAGTGAAAGTAACTTCAGCCGAGTCACTTTCATCAGACTTCGAGGTAATGGTCTAAAATTGAAGATATCGTGCAACAGGAAGTAGATGCACCAGTAAATAAATTTCTACGCGAAACCAACGATAACTGTATTAATGTAATTCCTACTCATAATGATAACCATACGTCATAAATCTCTTACCGTTCTATTCATAATAAAATAGCAGTATCTCAGGGAGGAATACAATTTTTTAAGCCGATAATCATATAGCAAAGAAAATATCCTATAATCATATATTAATAATAAGATTTCACTTAACAGAATCTAGTTAGCAACTGAACAATTTATGATTTTCAAAATGATTTATGATTTTCTGCGGTGGAGTGAAAATATCAAGTTTCAGGAAAAGTAATCGAATACATCGGGGAAATTGGAGGGTCACTCCATAAAGAACGGAACAAAATATTTTCAAATCAAATTTGGAAATTTTCACCAAAATTGTGCTACATGCAGGTTTAAAAAGTGCACGTACCAGCCACTGAATTAGAAACTTTTATTTAATACCGGGTTGGACCTCCTTCAGCATGAATTACAGCATGTATGCGGTTTGGTGTTTTAAATGCACTCCAACACCACATACCAGGGGTTCATCAGACAGTCCTTTAATTGGCTCAGATTTGGCGGAAGAGGACTCTGCTCCCGGATCTGTTTTTCTAACATGTACCATACATTCTAAATGGGGTTCAGATCCGGGTTTGGTGGTGGCCAGGGAACATGGTGGAAGTCGCCGAACCACTGCTGCACACATCTTGCGCGATGTACAGTAGCACTGTCGTCCATGCAACAGACGTCACCTGCTGGACAAAAATTTAACATTGCAGGATGGACTTTATCAGCAACGATGTTCAGAAAATTCATGGAGCTCACCCGACCTTTCAGCAATCAGAGGACCCGTTCCGTACCACAAGAACGTGCACCACACCATGACACCGCCTCTAGAACCTTGAGTTCTGTTTAAAAGGCAAGTTCAGTACATTGCTTAATGGGGCTCCCTCCAAACTCTTTGCCTGCGTAGTCGGAACAGAAAAAGGTGTACCGCGACTCGTCGGAACAGAAAAAGGTGTACCGCGACTCTTCGGAACACATGACTTTTTTCCCGTCTTCCCGCTTCTAGTCACAGTGTTCCTGGCACCAATATAGACGAACTTTTCGGTTCTTCGCAGACATGAGTGGTTTCCGTATTGGAATGCGACTGCCAATACAGATCCTCTTCAAATGCCTGCGCATAGTTCGCTGAGATATCGGTCGGGAATTGCCTTCATTGAATGCTTCGGTCAATTGTGGCACACAGGAAGTTCTGCTTCTCCGTACAAACCTTGTCAGACGACGGTGATCTCGTTCTTAAAAGATAGTCGTCTCGCCACAGTTACGCGTCTTAGACAAGCAATGCTGGTTATTTTTCCATTGATTAAAGACACGGGATACCTCACCTTTTAAGTGACTAATCAGCTTTACTGTTTTTAAAATCGTCGCACGAACCAGACGGGAACCCAGAATAAGCCCTTTATCAAACTCCAAAGGATCCTTTGTTTTTCCCATTGTGATCAATACTAGTGACGATCAGCAGCCATAAATAAATGTTTGCCTAGATCACGTGGTGAGCACGTATTTTGAATATACCTTTCAGCAATATCATGGGACCCGTGATAAAGGGTCCCCTATTTCCAGTAGATCTAAACCTTATATGCAGTGACGTTTATGTACATCTGCATAAAGGTTTCTAATTCAGTGGCCGGTGGGTTTATATTTATTGGAATTTAATGATACGTAGAATTACGGTACGCATAACTGTTTTACAGTTTTAAGATTTATAACGAAGTAAATTTCTCCGTCATTTCTGTCCACCCCAGGATTCGAACCCGGATCCCCTCATTCCGGAATAAGTCACTCTACCAATTGAGCTACGCGGACGTTTTATTCTGATTCCTATCTGCCTTTTATGTCGTGTGCGTCCTTCTGGCAGATACGTCACACCTCCTGGTACGTAACATAATCTCCCCCCTTTTTTTTTTTTTTTTTTCGAAGTGCTGGAGCAGGGATTCTCTTATTTTTCCTATCTCGCGGTGTGGAAATAACATCACACCATTGCGAGATTTTGAACGGTCGGGTCATCCGGATAGTTCGGGCGCCATTATAACGAAGTAAATTTATCCGTCATTTCTATCCGCGCCAGGATTCCGGAATAAGTTGATCTACCAATTGAGCTACGCGGACGTTTTATTCTGATTCCTATCTGCCTTTTATGTCGTGTGCGTCCTTCTGGCAGGAACGTCACATCTCCTGGTACGTTACAGATTCTTGTTTTGATGCAGATGAAGTCATTCAATTGTTGAGGCCTGGTGTCCCGTATTTGTAATGTCGAAATAGTTCTATCCATCTGAATTACCTATCTATTATGACGTGTGAAGTGTTATCTTTAGGTCAAAAATAAATTGAAGCCGGACTTGAAAGAGTACTGTGGTAAATTTCGGAAAAATTCGCAATCGGAATTCAGAAACTTTGGATAAAAGCATCTATTCCTACAGTCATTCAAACATGAACTTTACAGCAAATTCGTATCTACCAAGATAATTACAGAAATTTAATAGAACCTTATATGAAGCGCCAAGATAATGAAAATTGCAAAGAAAAACATTTGGAAATTCAAAGAAGATTCAGTAGAGGTATTTCATATTTGCAGCTGAAAAAAGTTTGACAACTGCGAGGACGAAAAAAATCGCCGAGTTCAGACACAGAGAAAGTGATTTTCTAATACAGTTATATCAAAGAACAGGAAAAGAGAAGATAATTGGGTCCTTGGATTTAGTCACGACCATGAAAGAAAAAAACGGAGTGAGAGGAAAGGAGAGATAGAAAGCCCTTGCCTGCACTCAGCTCGTTGTGGATTCACAAGCAGCCTTCTTGTTCCTATGAGCTTACTCCAAGAGGAGACTCAATGATGATGGAAGTCAACTCGCAACAACCAGGCCCTTCCTCTATATGCGTGTGGGACTCAAAACGGAAGCACAACTCACAAATCCAGGCCTACCGGAAGAACCACAGCTGGGAGTTAAAATTCCGCAACTACACTGGCGGAAAGTGAAAAAAACACCAAGAAGGAATTGGCGGACGATCATGAAATTTACATTTGTTAATGGGATCGAGTTGACGTAGGTGTGATGTTAATTTCGAGACCAACCGGTGAGCGCTTACGCCACAGCACGGCATAATATGCAAATTATCGTCGGTGGTATTTAAGGAGTACGGCGAAGTGAATGAAATCAGTTGCAGCCGCGGATGGCTTAGTGGTTAGTGTTTCAGACTATCGATGCTGGGTCCCCAGGTTCTAGCCTGGGCTGATCTTTCAGAGATGGTGTGATTTACTAACAATCGCTGAATATCCGCCGTGCATCGGACGAGCACGTAAAGTGACGGCCCCTAGGCTGGACCCACTGGTTAAATGGGTATCCTTTCCTATGTCCTCCCTGAATTTCTCTCACCCATCTATGTGCAATATCGTACTTGTACGGTGGCGCCATCTACTGTACTCTAATCTCACTACAAACTGTTCTGTCAAAAGTCGCTAGACTTGCTCTCATTCCTTCCGTTTCTGTGTCCTGCCCAAAAGGCGATCTCGCTGTAGGTGGCTGGGGCCTAAACTCTACTCCCTGTGGACGGAAGTCCTACATGGAAATGACAAACTGAAATAACTGCTTTCCCGAATGTAATCAGTCGTCGGCGTACGGACACGTGCGAAGACCCTGAAGAAGCTGCAATGCCTAGATATGACGATTTCAGCAGTTATCGGACTTTGAGCGAGGTCGTCTAGTTGGACTCCGCGAGGCCGGGTGGTCTATCGTCGTATTGCGGAGCGAATTGGACGGGAAGTATCGGTGGTGGTATGATGGTGGCGTAGATGGTCCAAGGAACATTCCCACATGAGAAGACGTGGAACCGGGAGTCACAGACGGACTGATGAGCGGACCGATCGACGCATAAGAAGAGCGGCGTTGTCAAGCAGAACATCCACTGCGACGCAAATCCGAGCTGCCGTTGCACCTGAGGTGACTGTGCGAACAATCCGCAACCGTCTACTGGATGCAGGACCACGTGTGCCTCTGGCATGTGTACCTCTGACTCCAGCCCACCGTCAGGAACGGCTGCAGTGGTGTTGCCAACGTCTGCACTGGAGAACGCAATGGCGATCTGTCGTGTTCAGCGATGAAAGCAGATTCTGCTTGGAAGCCTCCGATGGCCGTATGCGTGTTCGCAGACGCACAGGGGAGCGTCTCCACCCATCTTGCATCCGCCAGCGACACACAGGGGCTATACCTGGTCTCCTGGTGTGGGGAGCGATCAGCTATCACTCCCATACACAACTAGTATTTGTACCGGGTACGTTAAACAGCACCTCCTACATCATTCAGCCCGTTGTTGTGCCATTTGTAAGGTCGGTCCATCGTGGCGTTTTCCTGCAAGATCACACACGGCACGTGCAACGCAACATGCACTTCAGGGTGTGAGACAACTTCCATGGCCTGCAAGTTCATCGGATTTGTCCCTCATTGAGCACGTGTGGGATTTTATGGGACAACGACTTATCCGGTCGCCACGACCATCCCCGATTTACGCGTCCAGGTTGAGGATGCTTGGAACTCAATACCCCAAACTTACATCCAACATCTGTACGACAGACTCCATGGCAGAATTGCACAGTGTGACGCAGTTCATGGCGGTTTAACCTCGTACTAACCATGTTACATGGAAGTGTTATTTTTCAGTTTACCATCAAATACAGCTGTATTTTGCCATAATGTTTTGATCACGTTATCCTCTGTATTCCGTTATTATGCTGTATAAATTTCGTTGGTATCAGACGTCTCCTTCTTGGTGTTCTTTTGTCACTTTCCGCCAGTGTAGTAGCGAAACAAATATGATTTAATCTACCGTCTGCAGATATTGCCTGTGGCCGTACAGGAGTATCTGATAGGTATACAGCGATTATAGGCTCTGCTGTACTGCAAGGTGTAGGGATTATCAAGCATCAAGACAAACAGCTAAGTCGTGAACCGTTCGAAAATTCTGCGCGAAAGTATCAAAAAGCGGTCCCAGTTGAAACAAGATTAAATACAGTCATTTCTTGGACAGTACTTCGATGGTAGAAAAGGCAAAACGACGTCACTGGAAAACAAATGGCTCAACTATACCATCGAAAGTTTGATGTCGAGGAACACTATGTTTTCGTATCGGAACCTGGAAATATTTATTTCGGCTATATAACATGTGATTCAGGATCAGCGGAAAACAAAAACTAGCGTTATAAAATATTTACGTAAGTCAGTTGACCTATCCCTCCGTTATATGCTGTTGCCAGCGACAGATCAACACCTAATCAACGGGGTGTCATGCAGTACCCTTTTGGAAATAAAATTTTAGAAGCACTTGCAATGGTTTATCTTTCAAGATTCATGATAATGGACTAACGTTACACGTCATTTGCTGCTGCATTTATATGACCATACTAGCCCTCGGTGCTTCTCAGGTCCAATATTACAATGCTGCGAAAAGTTAGGGCGATAGTAAAATGTTCCGCGGATTTGGAGAGCAGGGACAAGGGTCAACTTAATCACACAAGATGGCTCACAACTGTTAACAGAAGTTTACGCTTGTACGTAGCAATGGGAAACCCAAATGAAAATGTAACAACTCGGGCAACTTTTGTAGTGAAAGTGTACGGATCGAAGTGGTTCGAGATAAAAACTACTTCTTTGGGCACGAAAGGAGCAAACTATCTGTAATTAACAGTAAAACTAATCCGTTATCTTAATGACTGTTTAAAACAATTAATTGGCCCTGTTACTCAAATGAATGGATATTTTGAGCATCCTGAAAATCAACTATGTATTCTAGCAAACGACAGAAAGATAATTCGAGAATTAGCCTATCGTCGCATTCTGAAGGCATAGTATCAACAGAGAATAACAGGAATTCGTATGCTCGTCATACCTCCTGTCAATTTTGAGGCTACAGACTACACTGAACTCATAAGGTGGCAAAAGCTTGGAAGTAGTTGGGGCCTCATTTTTGACTGCAAATTTGTCTGCTGAAAGGTTTATAAGGAAAGATCGAGAGTGCTTTTGTACGAAGAGACGTTTTCCTATTTTTATGCCGCACGCAAGCACCGGTGGAGCGCTGTATAACTTGTGACGGAGGCATCAAAAGCTGTCTGCGGACAAGAAGCAAGAAATGGTTTCATCAGAAGGAGGACTCCATTTTGCAAGAACATTTCTTCATTCAAAACAAAATGTGAATTTGATTCAGCACGTTGCCTTTATATTGTGGATGCAATAGAAATACCTATGCATTTATTGCGGATGCAATAGAACAAAGAAACACTAACCCTATAACAAAATAAAAGGAAACAGACATCTCAGGAATTATAAACCTCTAAGTCTTTTCCGTGGTCCTCGAAATTTACTGTCACATCGCCAGCAGAAAATGTTTGGACACGGCTCAACGAAGAAATGGTTACGCCGGCTGAACTGAAAGAGCTACTACAGGACAAACGAACATATCGAAGAATTGACAGAACAGATCAAAAGACCTAATGAACCCCCACTGTGCATTTCTTGTTGATTAAATGATGGCTCAGTGCAAACACTAGAGGTTACTAGTTCTTCGAAATGTAGAGGCACTGCTGATTATTTTACCGTTGATGCCAGTGGTAACAGAAGCGAGGAAATTGGAGGATTACAAAGAAGTACGAAACTTTAAAAAGACGACGCGGATATATCCCAGGCTTCTCACCGTTATCCAGGTGATACATTTCCTCTGATCTTTCCCAGTGCTGTCCAGAAAAACACGTGAACAGGGAGGACCAATACGTAAAATGAACACACATTATTTACACTACTTTCAATTTACTGTTGACCATTTTTGCAAACATTCATTTGGAATAGCAAACTATGAGCCCATAAAATCAAATTAAAGACGAAACTGAAATAACGTGAAACACAGGAAAGAAAGGTTTGCAGGAAGATGGACGAAATCGGAAGTGGTTAATGTACGCCTTCTTTCGCCAGTTGCGTGGTACATTGTGTGGAATCCTCTTGCAACAGCTATTCCAGCTCGTCGTCTGCGAGTTCCTGCGGTCTACCTGCACGTGACTTGTCTTCCAAGTTTAGATCACTTTTCTTAAACCTGGCAAACCGTTCTTGACACGTCCGCTCACCCATAACCGTTTCACCATACGCCTGGCACATTGAACCGTGTGCTTCACTCGCACCTTTCCCTAAATTAAACAGAAATAACAAACAGAGCCACAAATGAACTTTATCGACCGCTATGCTTGGCTTTATGTACGAACTGACAGCACGGGTCGCCGTCCGGTTAGACTCCTACAGCGCCCTCTAGCTGGGGAGGCGAAAACTTTTGCATACCCCTAATAATTACTGTTTTATCCTGTGGTTTACTTTATTTACACAAACCCAGAAACATCACTTAGTCTCGTATCTAGAACGAGCTTATGCAAGATAGTCCATAATATCTTCTTTTTTAATTTCCGGTAAAAGCCATTTCTTCAAAGTAACAAAACAACTGATTCTGTGGTAAAATATTGAAAATATTTAACATTCGAAAAAGCAGCAACTAACAACTAATACACCCTTTCTTCATTTTGTGTCCTCAATGCCTCTTCCCACCAGCTACAAAAAATAATACGTATATGCAGTCTTACTGTTAAACACAAGAAACGAAAACTATACATATTTGAAAAATTAATGCTACCGCCACTTCTTGTGGAGATTAATTATTGGCGGCGTTCCACAACTATTTTTTTAACCATCCATTGGTCACGCATATTACAGCTATTAAATATGGCGACTGTTTTCAACGGAGTATCATAACTACATTTGCTCGCAGTGGAACTATTTCGATCAAAATGGATCTGCGCGATGGAAGACAAAATACCGAAAAGAATAACAGAAAGGGAGAATTCGATTCGTTTCCAGTCTAGACATTTTTTGATTTATTTGTTTTATTCATTTTTGCTTGGAATTCATACGCTTCTTGTTGCTTGCCACTTTTTTTTCTTGTGGAGGAAGTTTTTCCTATTCGCAAGTAGTTTCTCAATTACAGAGCAACTGTAATTATTTGCCACGGTGTTTTTTTTTTGTTTTTTTTTAGCCAAACCATCTTTGGTAATTACTAACTGCTGATATTTTAAATTTTCGACAGCTTTTCTATGATTTCATTGGGAATATTTTACACATTCAAAGTTTTGGGTAAACCAATTTTTTTCCTTTGTTTTCGATTTTTGACCCTGTCAGTTTTGATTCCAGCCATACGATCGCACTGCAAATTTTATACTACTCTTACCTGATCACATTGAAGACGAATTTCCCTGTTTCTTTTTTCTCTCTCTCTAAACTGATTTTCACCAACGCGACATCTTTCCTCCAATTCTAAGCGTCAACTTCCGTGTTCTTTTACCAGACGGAACAGCACTTTTCCTTCGGACCGAATAACAAAACTTTTTTTTTTTTTTAGGTTGGGCGTTTAACGACCACCGCGACCAATTTGATGGGCTGTAAGCAGTCACCCGTCACTATTTTAGGGCAACTGGTTCCAGGGAAGGGAGAGAGCCAGTGCAGTAATCATCGGGACCCGTCTCGAACGAATGATCATACGCCAGCGCCCCCGGAGCGGCCAATACTTTTCCAACAGCCAAGATTAGAAAAAAGTTTATTTCGGGGTATAACGACCGCACATGAAATTCAGAACTGGTGTCGTACGACACACACCACGCATGCCTTATCCAGATCATGAACCCAAATCCAACTCGAACAATAAGAGGCTAGCGCTACTGACTACTCAAATCAACGGCTTTCAGAAAATAAACTAGCAAAAACAGTTTGTTATGATCTATCATTGGGCGATATACCGATATCGATCGATCAGAGATATGAGGTACCCCACTTGTATCATCAGTTTATTAAGAATTCACAATAAGCACTCCAAATCTGTAATTTCTGTCCACTATGAATACAGTTTACAAAACCATTCCCAATGCAAACAGCTCACAATGAATGAACATTTTTCGGTTTAGATTTTTTAACACAGTCTGAAACATGCAGAACAAAAAATGAAAACCTTAACCAATTCAAGACACATTTTTTTTCTTTTAAAAGCATACAGTGGAAATCATTATCCCGTTACGAATAACATTTCAACTGTTTTTTGGTCCTCCTGGAAGATTTCCTAACTTGTAGTACCCCAGTTGGAATCGAAGTAACTCCAGCATTAACTATCTATGGACAAGACATTAGACCTGAAAAGTAGTAGTCCAAATGACGAGCGCTAACAAACATTTATTTTTAATCACTCTCTCACGGTTTTTTAAAACAGAAAACAGATTTGACCATTCACGTTTCTTTCCGCTGAATTAATTATCTCAGTTAAGGGCGAAACTGTTCATCTGTTTATTGCGAGTTTTCTCTTAGAACTACATTATAAATATTGTTACAAAAAATAAATTTGTACTAGAAAATTGAAGGATAAAGCAGTTTTGGGAAGTTACCTAAAAGAGAATAAAGCAGCAAAACTGCTTGCAGTGGAAAGAATCCGTTCCCCCTGGAGAGGGTCTCGAAGAGAGAATTCTCTCAGACAAACTATTACGATGTCTGGGTCACTGAAAGGAATTTGGAAGCCAGACAAACAAAAAGGTCGTAATCTAGAAGTAAAGTGTTTTATTTTTGAAAGCGAGGAGAATCAAAGACAAAGGAAGTAAGTGGTGTTGGTAGAGTCTCGGAGAACAGGCGTAAACGGGTGCAGGGCGACTAGGATCCTGGAAAGAAACGTTACTCGGTACTGGACCAAAGAGATGAAGGGTGACATTTCCCCCAGATGTGCATGGAGAAAAAGAGGTCTATGAAGATTATTTTTTGGGTTGCGAGCTGACCTTTAACGGAATCTTTTAGGTCCTAGTGCGCTGACGAAAGAGAAAATGAGACAACAGACGGGAGATGTTTATGTCGTGAGTAGCATGCACTGCACTCAGAGTTCAGATAGGATTCCCGCTGAAAACTAAATGGGGAGCACCGACAATAAGAATGCACTAGAGCTGAAGGCCTTGATAGAATTGGACACCGGAAAAGAATCTGCGGACCCAGCGATCCTACTAGATATTGGGAAAATTAAATGCAGCGGGACTGGTCCATCTGCACGCTTGGGAACTGAGTGCTGCAAAGGAGGTCTTGCGAATGTAGTTAGCTTCAGAAAGCACATGTCGAGCCTGGGATGCTATCTGGATATTGAGTTGGAATTCCCTCAAGTTGGAGGCGAGAGATCGAAACCTCTGCCAAACTGAGCCTCGGGACCACACCCAACCATATCATCCTACGGAAGACTTCACTCTGCGTCAGCAGAACGCCCTTGCGAACCTGTGGGAAACTGGTGGTTGGCTCCCCTGTGTGTATCGGCGGCACTAATATGCCAGATTATCCAAGGAGTTCAAAATATATTTCTGGGTGTGTGCGTATATCGTCGTGTAAAAATCACATAATTGTGAGATCTATCTTCACTTGTGTGTAACAAATTCTACTCATTAAATACCCTTAACTTAAGTTTTGTTGTCTAAGACCTACCTATCAGGAACTCAACAATACAACTACTTGTAAAGGACTCTTAATTGCACGAACAAGTGATTGGCAGGTACTGGAGCACATACGTAACGCAAACAGTACAAAAATCCAACTTACAGTTCTCTGTCCTATCCAATCGCTGTCGGTGAAAATTTAATTTTGTTAATTATCTAAAATTTATTACAATCTGCGCTTATTTGTTTTTAAATTCTCGGCTATTTATTTTCTTGACGTTTGGGACAATTCGGCCCGACTGGAAAAGTGTCTCAGCATAAATATATCTCACCTGAAATATCAGAAACGAATGTATCTCTCCGGGTTACGATGCACCTAGCCGATAGAAGTTCAAGTCATTAAGTCTCATTTGGTGGCAGTGGCTCACGAAATCCACAACCCCAGTCATAACAATAGTTTTCACAAGTAAGTTCAGAGAAAAGAATACCAAAAAGAAAAAAAGCTGATACGGCTATACAGTATTATACGAAACGTCGTTGCGGAAAACAGCGACATTGCGTATTATGCTGTACTTGCTCCACATGTACAAGTGCACTGTAAAAAACAACTGCTATGAATGAAGTGGAAACTACACATACAGTGAATGGGCAATCTATTAGACCACTTTTGGTCTTCTGAACAGCAGCAAATAGTCTCGGCATTGATTCAACTAAGGTTTGGTATCGTTCCCATGAAACAATGGCCCACACATGTCGAACAGCGTCTCCCAATTTACGCAGGAGCTCGCTGCACATTAGCGTGAATGGACTGTAAGAGCAGACACGTTCCCTCCGTGTACCACTCGTCTCTGCTTAAAACAGACAAATGTGTCGCAGTGGGCACGAAAACTGGACTCTCGAGGATTGGAAAAAATTCGCCTAGTCCTACGAATCACGTTTCCACTCAATACACACAGATGGAAGGTCCAGAATATGGCGTCAACATCATGAATTGATGAATCCCAGCTGTCTACCGTTAACTGTACGAGCTAGTGGAGGCAGTGTAATTTTCTGGGGTCTGTTTTCATAACATGCGTTGGGTTCCTTAATACCTCTGGATTAGAATTTGGATACCACGAGGTATCTTAACATCACTGCTGTTACCGCGAAATCTCACGATTTTCCATTAACAAGTAATTTAAATATTAATCACGATTCCTAAGTAACTGGCAATTTAAATATTTAATGACCCAACTCCCGGTTTTCTTAAGGAACCCACTGCACGGAATTTATAATTTAATTTAAATCTGTTTTTCATTAATTTTATTCATTAATAGGAAATACTACATTTAAGCACTCTCAATTTTTGTTATTATTATTTTGCATTAGGCCCAGAGTAGAAATGTTGAAACACTTTTTTTTTCTTTCGCTAAAAACCCCCAAGACTTGGTTAGTTGCTCGTTAAGGCGCGCAGCTGTCATCCCCATATAACATCCTGTTATTTCTTGAGCGCAAAGGACACAACACCAACAAAAACACAGGAAACCCTGTACGTGACACGAACAAAAGGTGCCTATCGCCCAGCTATTCTAGGACAGGTAAGGGCTACGAAGGAGCAGCCATCGACTCTTTCACAAAACAGCGAAATGACGAAGTAGTGACACTTTCCCTTTCAACCAGCGTATGTGCACTCGATTCAAGCAAACGAGTAGGTGGGTCTCTTTTCTGTTGTTACAAGTGACAGGCCGTCTAAATTCCTAAAATTAAAAAAACAAGAAAAATTACCTAAAGTGGCAGGCCAGGTAAATGGCGACCCCTTGTACCCCTTTGGAATGCCATAGAAAGTTTGCTAGCCAATCGCGGGCCTGGGAAGCAAGGTAACTTCCAATCAAAATTCTCGGTAACACTCACAAATGTAACCCCCTCCCCTTTGTAGAAGCGAAACTGAGAAATAAGAAAATATAAGGGAATTAGTTTTGAAAAAAAAGGAGGAGGAAGAGAGAGAAAGAGAGAATCTTTTGGGGATAGTTTTCTTGACGGTTATGGAGAGTAGAGGCATGCGTGGGAGAGACGGTGTTATGTGGACGAAGAAGTAAAACTTACTTGGGAGTTGTCTTAAATTTTTACGTGGAAAACACTCCATTGGAAGATCTTCGAGGCGTCGACGACCTAGAGATTGGGTAAGATGAATTTTCACTGTCAGTTTCCCTGTACTGCATGTTCTATGCGAGGTGTCATATCCCTTCCCATCTTAAATAGGAAATTTCTCAATACGTGCACCATGATAAAATTGTAACTGAAAGTTTGCTAGAAATCAGGACAATAATAACTTTAAAAGTAATAACTTTTTAGAAAATGGTTTAAATAAATTAATCACTTCCACCGAAAACATGTATTAGTTTTAAGCAGCATTTATTCAGAATAAACATTTTATTTAAACGTTAACCTTTTGTCGTAAATTCTATATCTGCAGTTTTTTTCACTTTTTATGTTGTGCATAATATGTACGAGTATTTACGTTCTAGTAGCATGCTATCTGCTGATCTTAACTTTTGCGGCACCTAAGTTTAAGCGGAATACCCGCTACGATTTAGGTGAAACACAACGCGTAATTTGTCCGCAACTTTGAGCACAGAATTCCTATAAGGGATAGAAAATCCGACCTCAAAGTTGTTGATTCTCTAGACGATTTCATTTTAATTTAACATATAAATTCCAGCAGTATTTAATAGTAATAAATATTCCATTGTGGCAAATTGCCGACACATTGGTTCACGTCCACAGTCGAGGGCGTGGTAATACTGCGGATCAGGCACTCTCGTACACGTGCATGGTGTTTGCTGTTATAGACTGCAACTTCCATCAAGATAATGCGTCATGTCACAAGGTTCCAATAGTCAGAAAGTCATTCAAGGAGTACGGCAGTGACTTCAAGGAACCACTATGCCTCCAGATCTGATCTTAATCCAATTAAACAATTGTGGTATATGAGATTGAGAGAGCTATTCGTAACTGAAATCCTCTTTCAGCGAACAATTAGCAACTGATGGTCGCCATCACATCAGATTGCCTGAAGATACCTTTTAAAACGATGTCAGCACCTCACTGAATTCATGCCACATCGAATTGAGGCTTTTTGAAGGCCAAGGGTAGCCAACACGTCACTAGGAATGTGTCCCTAGTAATTTGCTCCTTTAGTCTATATGCCACGTACTTTTCATTCATTCCCTCACGTATGCGCATAGCATTGCTTACCGAAGATTCGAAACCAGACCACGAACCTGACGTACTAATTACAACTTCAAATTTATTCTCCACAACTGTGCAGGGCAAATTAGAAAATTATTCTAGTAATGCAATATGAATACAAATATGCATTTAGCAGAAGAAAAGAACTTAAAAGATTACAGGCATTAAAAGATTATGTACTTTGGGGTAAAAAAAAATGTACGTAGGCTGAAATCACATCTGCTCACTGAATTCTTTTGAAAATGAAACCCTAGCCAATGTTCTAATTAAAATAACCTTCAACGAAGAAAACCTACTAAACTACAAGTTGCACCCAATGGAATTCCGGACTCCTCAGATGAGCCCTTTCGTGCCATACAAAACCTGTTCTCAGTAATAAAGTTATAACCTTTTCAGGACAATAAATTAAACCGCAAAGATGTGTTGGGGTACAATAAATATTTTACTTCGCATACGATGATAGAAACATGGGTGGGTGTAAGTAAATAAATCATCAACCACGTTAAGGAGCTTAAGAGCGGACACCAACCTCGGATCAGGATAGCAAGAAAGACGACACCGAATTTTCAGATGTAATGAGCACAGCTTTTGAATCCTTTCCGACGTGAATAAAATTTACCAAAGTTATTTATTCATAGTCAATGGAAACGGTTACAAACAAAATCAACCGGATTTCTACAATTGATAAAACATACAGAAATAGAAATAGCTACTTACAGAGCTAAAAGTATGCTACGAAAATAACAAATGGCGCACAAAAACTTTCTCATAGCACAAGGAAGCTATAAGAGAAAAAGATTTTTCAAAAGGGACAGTTAAAAGAAGAAATATGGAAAGAAACATATATAACTATACGTCTCCTACAGGAAGAATTTTGCACAATGCAAAAGTTGAAAATAGGTGAAAAGTATTCTTCATAGCAAAAGTTCTAATTAAAATAACCTTCAGTAAAATAAGGAAAAAAACTTTTCAAATACGTCTCCCAGAAGCAGAGATAACGAGAAAAACATTACCTTTTATGCAACCTAGCGGAAAGCTGTGCATTACTTAAAGAGGATAACACTCCCGATTTTTATTTTAGCAAATGGCATTTTTGAGTAAAAAAGGGAATTTCTCAATAGGGATTTTAGAAGCGGAGATGCAGCTGCAAACAAAAGTACACAAATGCCACTTAGCAACAGAACTGGGAACCGGATAAACACAAGTACAGACCTAAAGGGTTTCACAAGTTAAATAGCATCCGGTGATAAAAGAATTTTTTAAATTGGGCATTTAGAAGCAGAGATATTGAGAAAAACAGATTAAACATTTGCGCCTCCTATCGGCGAAATTGTGCATTATTTTGGGAAGGTAATACACACACAAAATGTTTTTATAGTCATCAGTATCTGATTGAACGAGAATTCCTTTTTAATCTGGTTGTTAGGCCTGCAGATATTGCTGCAAACTAGTTCACGTTTCCGTTCCGTCCAGTAACATCACTTGTGCGTTTAAGAAAAAATTGAAATAATATGCAGAAGATTTCTCTCCGGAAACGCTTGCCGATAAAGAAAGAATTTTTCAAATCGAACTTTTAGAAACAGAGATATCGACAAAAATAAGATATACATCTACACCTCCCTGGCGGAAAACTACGCACTATTTTAAACGGAAGGTATTCTACAAGGTTAATGGTATCGGTCCACGAAGGAATTTTTTCAGTCGAGTTTTCAGAATTTTTTCAGTCGAGTTTTCAGTAGCTCAGATTTTACTGCAAATACATCAAAAACCGAAATAAACAACATTATGCCTCCTGGTGGCCAAATTATTCTCTATCAAAAATTAGAAATTATATGTAAAACATTTTCCACCAAGACCTGTATCCGATACAGAAAGAATTTTTAAAGTAAAACTCTTAAAAGCAGAGATATCGGGGAAAATCTCAATTAACCTTAACGCCCCTTGCGTAAAATATATGCTTTACTTGAAAAAAAACATACCAAAATACACCTATGAGTCATTACATTATGACCAATTACCTAATGAGTGTAGGACCCCCTTTAGACCGCAAATCAGCGGCCACTCGGCGAGGCATCTATTCGATGAGGTGGCGATAGATATCCTGGGGTACCTGGTACCATAATGTCAACAGAAGGTCCTCCAGTTCCTATAGATTTCGAGGTGGTGGTGATTTAGCACGAACCAGCTTGTCCAAGTCGAACCACAAATGTTCGATTGGGTTCATGTCAGGTGAATTTGGAGGCCAGGGCATTAACAGAAAGTCATCAGCATGTTCCTCGAACCACTCCTTGACGGTTCGAGGAACATGCTGATGACTTTCTGGACACTGTGGCATGGCGCATTATCCTATTGGTAATGGCCATCACCAGCATCGAACACAGCTGCCATGAATGGGTGAACTTGGTCCGCAACAATGTTTAGGTACCTGACAGCTGTGCGTGATTGTGCTATTGGGATAAAGGAGCCTAAAGTGTCCCAAGAAAACATCGTCCACAGCATTACACCGCCGCTGTCGGCCTGTTTCCGCCCAACAGTGCATCCAGGTGCCATAGTCTTAGTTTGTAATCGGCGTACACACGCTCGGCCGTCTACGTGATGCACCAGGGATCTTGATTCGTCAGACCACGCCACGTTCTTTCAGTCATTCACGGTCCAATCTCGATTATCTTGGGCCCGTTTCATGCGTTGTTGGCGATGACATGCAGTGAGCATGGGAACCAGGCTGGGTCTTCGGCTACGCAGGCCCAAGCGCAGAAGGCTGCGATGAACTGTGTGCTGTAACATATTGCCCTGATCACCACTGTTGTAGCTGCGGATGATTTGTCGCACTGTGGCTCTGCGGTCGCTGTGAACAATGCGCGACAATCTTCGCTCCTCTCTGGCATCAATGAGCTGCGGATAACACACGGCTGGACGATGGTTCGTCGTTTGGCCATCTGTGCACCACTTCTCATACGTACTCACTACAGCGGCACGCGAACAACCCACAAGCCACGCCGTTTCTGAGATCGTAGTTCCGAGGCGCCGTGGCATCACAATTTGTCCTTTATCAAACTCCGATAAATCAGCAGCTTTTCCCATTCTGATTCCGAACACTCTACTAACCGAAAGCCGGTCCTCGGGTTGTATATATACTGCTATGTGAACTTCACCTGCGCCACCGTTCGGTCTCCTGGTGCGGTCGTTTCTCTAGGCTGTTGGTTGTCATAATGGAATGGCTCATGGGTGTAGTCTTCGTTATACGATAAATGGCATTGAAAGGATAAAACATGTTTTTCAATTTGATATTTGGAAGCAAATATATTGTATAAAATGTATTTTGAATTCAACTGTATCTGCATTTACTCCTTTAGCGGCAAAATTGTGCATCGGAAAAAAATCCCGAATACAAGGATTATCGTTCTCACATTTCAAGCTTTACAATGCCAAAAAGATTTTTTTAAATCGGACTAATGGTTTCAGAGACATGGTGTGTGGTGTCCACGGACGGACGGACAAAGTGAAAACATAAGCACGATCTTTTTTTCACAAAAGAAGTGCTTAAAAATAAATACTCACTAAACGTTGTCATTAGATAAATTTGATTGTCCAAGCTCAGCTTAAAATTGATTACAGTTTCTAATTTATTCTCTACAAACAACAGAACAAAACGAAATACCTGAAATATCCTCATGGAAAATGAAACGTCAATGAATCCAATGACGGTTAAATGAGGTTCACGGTTTACACAGTAGCGCTTCACTTTCAAACATTATACTTTGTGGTTCTAAATAAGTGTGTTCTGTTCACATGTAATATCTTTCCAGTTTACTTCTTGCAGGCCAGGAGTCTTCTGTTACAAATAGTCCATTAGACGCCACACATAAAACTAAATGCTGGTAGGGAGTTGCACAAAAGAAGTTCCGGGGTGAAAAACAATTGCCTAATCTTTGCTGCTTGATCACATGTTCAACACATCCATACTCCATGTACCCCAGTGATGGCAAAAAAATGCACCAAGTTCTTTCTATTACTGATGGCCCAGATTCGCAGGTGTTCGTTTATCTTGACGTCTGGCCACCTGGGGATCTCATCAGGTTGCTTGTAAAAAGGAAGAAAACCTCTTTCGCCTTTCACAAACATTTTGCACGAACGATGAGGAATAATAGCTGCTCACTAAAAGATAAGCTGGGAGAGACAGACACAGAAGAGAAAAACTATCCGTGTTGCATCAAAACTGTTATCAGAGGGGAAATATCAGTCGATAAGGATAGGCTGCGTTTACGTATTCCTCCTTACGCAGGATTTACAAGACCTATTTTTGTATTTGAGGTTTAAAGACCACTGTGAACAACTGAATGGACTATAGGAAGTAGTCCACCCCTAATTTGCGTCCAGTAGTTCCAGGAAAGGGATACAGCCAGTGTCGTAAGACAAACACACCATTCATGCCGCACCGGGATTCGAACCATGAACCATATCGGACGAATGGTCAGAAGTCTGCGCCACCGGGCCGGAGCCAAATCTTTTCCAATCGATTTCATCAGTAACCTGCTGTAATTTCTCAAGACAAATTATATGCTACGATTGTCGATTTTTAGTAAGCTAATCTTAGTTGCTGTTCAGATACAAAACTTCTTAACGATTGTCCCCAGACGAAACCATTGCACTTACGAAAACAAATTCGATTTGTAGAGTACCTGTATCGATGAAAGTATTTCCCAACTGCTTTTACAAACCGCCCCAAGCAAGACAGGTTGAGGAAAAAGGAAGATGAACCTATGTGAATTCTAGTTAGCAAAAAGAGCAACCTTATAAAAAGCTACTGTCATTCTAATAAGAGGGAATAACTGTTTTTCTACTTTAGACATGTTCATACAGCATCGAAATTCCTTAATGGAATTACAATCCCAATTCGAAGAAAATGATATAATACACTCTTTGCCTTAGGAAAAAAAAAAACACCCGAAGTACTCAGAAGAAATCATCCAATCGAGACGAAAATTAATATGTGCAATGTACATGTATAGCAAAGGAAATGATTGCAATTTTAGAGTAGTAGGCCATTTATCGGATAAAACAGCTACACGAGTGGAACAAGTCAGTACGTTGTAGAGCTACCTCCGGCTCTGATATAAGCGGTTACCCGGCGTGGCATAGATGCATACAGTTCACGGATATTGTCTTGAGTTATAGCATGCCAGATGGTGTCTAAACTGCGGGCCAGTTCGCAGACATTCTGGGATGGGCGTAGGTGGCGTCCCACCATGTTCTATCGTTGAAAGGTCAGACGATCGGGCTGGCCATGGAAGGGTGTCGACATTACGCAGGCAGACCTGGGAAAGCCGTGCTGTGTGTGGCCGGAAATTATCCGGTTGAAAAACTGCTTTGTGACGCTGTGACAGGTATGGCAACACAGTCGTAGCATGTCGTCGACGTACCGCTGAGCCGTGAGGGTGGTACGAAGAACTACCAAGGATGTCCGGCTATTGTAGGAAATGGCTCCCCAGACAGTCACTCCTGGTGTACAAGCCATGTGCCGTTCTACGGTAAAGGCAAGATCCGTGCACTAGCCGGCTCGTCGCTAGACATGTATGCGCTGGTCATCGGCACCATGTGCAAACCGTGACTCATCACTGAAGACAACACGACGTCACTGGAAACTATCCCACGTTGATCGGGCCCAACACCACTCCAACCAGTGCCGGCGATGCTCGCTGGTCAGTGATAGGCGGTGTAATGGCCTCCTCGAATGTAGATCCCGTGCCGCAAGTCGTTTGGGAACTGTCCGGATGGCCACTTCCGTACGTCTAGACGAAGCAACATGGCCACGGATGGTCGAGATCGACGAATTCGGTTCTGTTTGTTTGGTTCTTACAATCGCTCGATCCCCGCGTTCTGTGGTTGCCCTGGGCCGTCCACTGCCCGCGTGCCACCAGGTTGTGCCCTCTTGGACCCATTTGGCGCCAACATCGTCCGATTGCCGCATCGTTATAACCCAAATGCCTGGCAATACGGCGATTTGACCACCCGGCCTCTCTCAGGCCAATTATACGTCCTCTCTCAAACTTGCTCAACTGCTTTCATTGTGCACGGATCCGACGTCGATGCATTCTCACAGTCCTCGAAGGTTAATGCAACCAGAGTACGCTGTCACAATAGTCCCACGCGCGAGCTTTGCTATTGATATACCTTCCTCGATGCGCGGTTCCCATGCGCTGTGGCGGACCACTGTTTAGTCATTGGTCGTTATTTCTTAATGATTTGCATATTCGGCCCTACGGTATTTGCATGCGGAGTTTCATCGGGATCGGACGAGTTTCTCAGGCCACTGCTTTTTTTTTTTTTGCAAATAGTGTATTTTGAACCTGGAATCATAATTGTTTCGCAGGTGCAAAATGAACATTGAGTTTTATCAGCAACGAAATAATTTTTCATTTAATACGAGTCTTTTATTAAGTAATCATTAGCACATGCCTTGCTGTCTCAAAATAAAGAATTGCACTACAATGTAATCCAGACAGCTTCTGTGTGGCTTAGTTTGATAAAACTTTTCCTTCCTTCCTTACTTTTTCCGGCTCTGCAATAGGCTTAAACCATTTTTACCAATTCCTTTTTGTTAGCTACGTTTGCGTACTTGACAAATATATCAGTGCTGAAAATGCGTTGAACTTGTGCCTAAGCGTGTAATTAAAACCTTGACATTGTTTCCAGCTCACGACCAACTAGAAGCTGCAATAAAGAATTTCGGCCTACAGCTTTATCAATCTCTTCAATCAAAGTATACTACTTTTATACTGAATAACTATTCCTACTTTTCAGTCACAAAGCAAGTGTAGTGTTAAGATAAAATATGTTTCTGCGTTCTGGTACACCTGAAAGATGTAAAAATATCACGCTTCCAGCTAAATTATGGCATGTTCGAATATTTTGCACGGAAAGCTTAAGGCAGCGTAATCTGTTAAAGCTGACCTTAACGGGGAAAATACAAGACTAACCTTTGCTATCGTGTTCTGCATACTATTAACTTCCAGACAAAAAAACAAAAACAAATACGTAATAGTTTTGTTAAAGCCGTCTCTATGGCCAGCAACAGTAATTTTATTTTCACACCAAAAACGCATGCCGATAATTCGCTTTGAAAGGGAATTTTCCGTTCCATTTTAATCAAAATGTATGTACTAAAGGAATTTAACAATGGAATTACTTACGGAGGGTGAAGTTCGTAGTTTGAGAAAAAAAAATAATTTCTCAGAAAAACTTTTATATCAGCGATATACACAGTTGTATTAGAATAATATGACCACGACCGGCACAGTGTACCCGCCCAGGCGCGTCACAGAGTGCACGTGACAAAGTCGACCACACAAATATATAAGCGGCCGGGCAGGACAGATGAGCTATAGTGCGTTACGCTAACACAATGGGCAGAGGTAGTGATTTGACAGACATTCAAAAAGAAATGGTCATCGACTACCACGCCAAGGGTGGAAGCATCTCAGAAACAACAGACTTCGTGAGCTGTTCGTGAGGTGCTGTAGTAAGGGTGTACAAAGAATGGACCGCTGCCACACCGAGTACCTCCCGACGTCATCACTTTGGAGCCCCAAAGGCCATCGACCCCATAAGAGAACGCCGCCTCCATCGACTAGTAAAGGGCAATCAACGCGCAACCGTGCAGCAATTGACCACGCAAATGAACGCTGAGGCACCCAGGTACATGTCCCCGATAACAGTAGAGCGAACCCTGTTATGCATGGGTCTCCGGAGTAAACGCTGCGTCAAGGCACCCATGTTAACCTAGGTCCATCGGCAACGACGCCTGCAGTTCGCATGGGACTACCGTCATTGGACAGTGGAAGAGTGGGAAAATGTTGCCTTCTCCGACGAATCGAGGTTTCTACTCCACATAAGTGACGGACGGTGGCGGGTACGGCGTCAGACACAGGAGAACCAACACCCGGACACGCTTGTCGGTCAAGTACAGGCCGGCGGTGGCAGTGTGCATGTCTGGGGGATATTTTCCTGGTATGATCTGTGACCGCTGGTACCACTGAATGGGTCCCTGAACGCCAATGGCTACCTGTCCATTCTCGCTGACCACATACATCCCTTCATGTTGGACGTTTACCCTGGTGGTGATGGTGTCTATAAACGGAACAATGCTCCGTGCCACGTTGCTAAGGGGTGCGTGATTGGTTCCAGGAACACGACAGCTATGTCTCCGTTCTCCCTTCGCCGGCGAAATCGCCCGACCTCAATCCCATAGAGCACTTGTGGGACTATTTGGATCGACAGGTTTGACGTGCTGACCCACAACCATGCTATCTCCGGGACCTCCATGCTTTCCTGCAGTCCGAATGGGTATATGTGCCTCTGGCAACTTTCCAGGGCCTCATTGCGTTCATGTCACGACGTCTCATCCGGACCAAGGGTGGTTATTCCCATTATTAGGTAGATGATCATATTATTCTGATACGACTGTGTATGTGCTTAAAACATGTGGTAAATTTCAGGTGGGTATATTTCAAATTCTTAGATAATATAATTTGTTCTTGATAACATTCAGATTGCTTTATAAAGACAAGGGTAAAAATCAACCAGTCTTCCATTGGCAACTGGGGAATGAAAGACATTTTGGAGGCATAGAAGAGGTTATCATCATTAAACAGGTAGCGGAAAATTTACCTCTCCCCGCACACACACATCTTAGAGTATTCGGCAGGAGATAGTCTATCGATTTTTCAATGTTCAGATCTGTTTACGAAACAAAAATACCTGCCCCTTAAATTCGGATTTATATAAAATGCTTACATCAACCTTATTGGATTTCTAGTAACTTTATTATATAGACAAAAACAGGCTGACTTCGATTAAATACAAAATTATCCGTTCCATTTTATTATTTTTATCATTATGCAAGTACAGAAAGAGTAGGTGACGAGATTTATCTGTTACCTTTTCACACGTAAGACAGAAGCAGGAAAACATTCATCGTTTCTACGGTAGTCATTTAATATAAACCTTCTTGATCACCCAACAATAATCGAAAGTGTTACAGTAGGAAACTCTCCAATTAGAAGACACAGAGAGCTGCAGATATCCGGTGATCCCGTCAATTTGATTTGTGATCAGACGAAATCCACTCCAAGTCAATGGTCAGATTTACCACCGTGGAATTAATTGTTTCTTCCTCTATCCGCTAAGGGTCTTGGCCTTAATTTGAAGAGGTCCCTGGGGGAACTCATCGATCGGCTACTGGATTTAGCTCTGCTTCTTGATGAGCACAAAAGAAAAACTTCCCTTTATGCCCAAGCCAAGCTTATTTCTTGATGCCTTTGCTTTTCAGTTCAACATTGTTCAAAGGATCATCGATAATAGAGTCAACGTAATACGAGTTCTCTTTACCATAGACTGAAAAGGAAGGAAATACACGATTTGTTTCGCCCTGACAGAATTACGAGCGGCTACAGAAGATTTTCCTGAGAATCCGACAAGTTTCTAACGATTTAATAGGGGTGACCCACATTTTTGTGTTCATGGGGATACTTTACTCAAAACTTAAAACAGTTCTCACTTTCTGTCGCAACTTGGAGAACAGGTTTTACCGGGGAGAAAATTTTTCAGATACATATATGTACAAATATACCAACAAGTTGTTTATTTTTTTATTACGTACATAAAATTCTCTACGTCAAAGTGAACAGGGGAAGAATGACGCAGTAACCTTAAATGTATTGCACATCAAAATAGTCTTTTTTACTGATAAATGCGTCTTTAATTTATTAAGTTTTTAGTTCTATGCCATTGCAAACAAAATTCGCGAATGTTAGTGTCGCTCTCTCCTCCTCAATCATCATCAATCCACTGGCGGATAAAGGTCTGTTATCTTCCCATCCACCGTCATCCCTACTTTATCAAATAACTTTTGTGACGTAATTACCTATTTAAGTTTCCGTTTTTGCTTACTGTCTCTTATGCAAACTTTCGGTTATCACTCAAAATAATTTCCGAAGTAAAAACACTTCATGTCTAAACTTCCAAGAGGTTTTACTTCATGTAGCATCACTGGCATCAATCAGCTCAAATAGACTGAGATAAAAACAAGCTGTGACATGTGTCACAGGTATTCGATGTTACATGCGGAGCTATTTGCACGCCAAACAAGATTTGATAGTCAATGTTATTTCATTTTCTTCAAGTTAAACAGTCAATAACTTTTTTTAATTGTTTTGACGATTAATCTGCTTGTTTAATCTTCATGTTTCGTTTCTGAGTTAATCCCAAGTGGTGTACAAGCCTAACACGTTTGCTGTAGATAAACTGTACGTATTTGCTTACTACCATTTTACTATGGTGAACACAGTGACATCATACCCTCCTCGCGGTCGCCCTCTCAGTTTGCTGGTGTAAGCATTTTTCGCCTCATTTCGTTCACTCCTTTATCGTGCGGCATTTTCCATTTCAAGCAGTGTAGTTCATCATTCGCTATGCTTTACCGTTTTTCCCTTCAGTTTCATGAAAACACAAATGCGGTATGGATGAAGTTTCTTAATAAATCAGGGGAAACATATCAAGAAAATATTTGAACAGAACAAGAGAGGCAAGCGTCAACATCAAGTATACATGAACTGAAATATAATATAGTAAATCATACAGGCATTTGTGTCGATCTCAACACCGAGCATCCTGGCGATGAGCTTAAGTCGAAATTACTACAAAATCCATGGAATCTTGAAGGCAGATATGATTTTAGGTAAAACAAAGTAAGTACTAATTGTGGACAGAAAGGAACGTTTCGGTTGAAATAGCTTAAACATGCTTGAAGCTGCCTTATGGATACGTCCCTGTAACATGTGTTTTCCGAACTAAAAGCGTCGTTATCAGCAAAGAGCTTTCATGAACTAACCTTTCACAAGGTACAGAAATTATGAATCCGCCATAGCCAAGGAATCATCGTGGTCTTATAGTTTGAATTTTTTTGCTGATGTCTTTAACAAGAAAATAACAATGCACCCAAGCAGAAAGACAAAGCTACTTATCTAGAAGCTGAAACCAAGGGGATAAAACTTTAATTGTTGGAAGGGCCATATATTTTACGGCAAAACGAAATACGAAAATCACACGGTACACGTCCACGCTGGGATGACTGCTTGGTGATGGATAGACAAATTGGAAAAGTTCGAATGTCCGATGTCTTCATTTTTAACTCATAACGCCAGGTACAGACTGAATTTTGTCTGTAATGATGTAAATAATTTAACTGCGGAGAGAAACGCTGTTGGCACAAGGAAAGGCAACTTTTTTTCGGGACAGTTCTCTCACTTAAAAGGAATATAGATTCCGACCTACAGCTATTTCGCGAAACGCGGTGGCCATCTGGGGTGTATAAATTAGGAAAGTTCTAGGTTTTACTAATTTAAACTTTTCAGTCATAATTAGCATACATAAAGGGTGAGTCAAAAGTCCTTAGACAAACTTTAAGGGTAAGTCAGGCATACAAACACAAGTCATTTTGACATAGGAACGTGTGGTCGCAAACGCAACGGACGACCGCTAGAGGGGTTCTTTGACAGTGAATTAACCAAAAGAAAAGGATACCAGATAAAGTGCACAACACAGGTTTAAAGCAATACAGGTTTACAATAACACAACAACACAGGTTTAAAGGTTCAAGTATGAATAACAACAGGACAATGACAAGTAGCACGTAGTAGTACGGTTACATGTATCAACAACAAACCTTTTACAGTACCTTAATATTTAAAGTAAGTGTTCGAAGGACTTGCCGTCCGAAGCTATACACGCTTCGCAACGTCGACGCACAGACCGTCGTACACTTTCAAAGAAGCCAGGGCTCTCACGGATCCGTGCAGCTGCTTCAGTGACTCTCGCGACGAGGTCTTCGTCGGTCCTCACAGAGGTTTCGTAAACAAGGTTCTTCATGTAGCCCCCTCTAGCGGTCGTCCGTTGCGTTTGCGACCACACGTTCCTATGTAAAAAATACTTGTGTTTGTATGCCTGGCCTACCCTTAAAGTTTGTCTAAGGACTTTTAACTCACCCTGTAAATGGGGTAATCCAGTGAGTAGTGAGATCCTATGCAAATGGCTTCTGATGCAGCACCAAACATGCAAATTACGGACAAATTTAAAAAGAACTTTTCCACGAGACTCGCTTTAATTTGCGATTGCTGAAGCTTACACTATTTTGTTCTAATGTTGTTTTCACGACGTCCATTGACTTGACTTGAGAACCCCTAAACCAGGTTTAGAGACCAGAACCCGCTGCGCCTTTCGGCAGGTGAAATGGTAGAAAAATTTAGAAACGGGAGCAGGTTGCCCTAATAGGAAAGTGTTTAAAAGAAAAGTGCGAAAAAAATTAGAGTTTTAGGAGTAAACGGTTTCCCGTTAAGAAATGAAGTTATAAGCTGGCCTACATACTTACCTGCAGCAGACAATCATACAGAGCAACAAAACCGCAAAGAACACCCTACCACAGCAAACGCGGAAAGGGCAGGGGAAAGGGGAACCTGAAAAGAACAGCACAGCACAGCACACACAGGAAAATAAACAGAGAAACGTCCAACTCAATCGTTCAACCCCCACTCGCCCCTGCAAGATACAGGTGGAGTTCTAAGGCACCTGGACAATTGCCTAGTAATTAGTTTATAAGCTATTAGTATATATATATATAGTAGTTAGCCGTTTTATTGTACTTGTTGTCAACGAT
This sequence comes from Macrothele yani, assembly GCA_039090855.1. NCBI lineage: Eukaryota > Metazoa > Arthropoda > Arachnida > Araneae > Macrothelidae > Macrothele > Macrothele yani. Next base: position 95,163,246 of record CM076992.1, on the reverse strand, counting down.
GCTTTTTCATTGTTGATAGGAAGATAAAAACTACATTATTATACACTTAAAGCACCCCTGGAATATTTTGTAAATATTGCAACTAATTGTTAACTTCATATAATCTTTCCAAAGCATCATTTTAAATTTTTATTATTTTTTGTTCTTGTGATGTCCGTTTTTAGCGTAAGTTGTGGGTACAAAAATCCTGTTTACTCTCCTAACTCTGTTGAAAATTTTTAATCTTATGTCTTTTATTTTATGGCATTTTAGGTAAAACTGTTTTTCACCTCAAAGAATAAGACTTAGTAGAACTTTTAGTACTGTTATTAAAATTTAAATTCTCTCTCAGACGGCTTGGTTGCTCAGCAACGTGTTTAACTGAATAATTCTGATGATTTGTTCAGACTCTCTCACAACTTGTGATTTTTGTAATCGTTTTTCTGTTTTTTGTGGCAGATGACGAGTGTGGGTTGGGCTAGAAAAGTTATAGATGCATGCAAAAACTTTGAGTAAATTATTCTTCATGCAACTCTGAGGAGGTTTTGCTAATTTAAAAAATTTGGTGGGCTTTAAACTTGCATCTATGACTTTGCAGAAACCCATTTCCAACTAGGTCTTTGTGGAAGTGAGAAAATGCAGAGTTTTGCTGGTCCTTGATAAAACCAAAGCTCGGCATTCTCGACACTTTCTACATTCAGGTTTGCTATTACTTTATTTTATTTTATTGTTTACTCATGCCTGTTGGGCTTTGAAGTTTTCTATATTGTTATAGTTCTTGTTAAATAATTTTTTTACTGTCTCTTCTTAGTAGTGTGTGAGTTCTGATATTCATAACTGCTGCGTTGCGCGTCATGATCTTCAGGTTGATTTTTAAGCAAATTTAGTTTTAAATTCTTAGGTGTAAAATTAAGTGTTTGACTCTGCTCTTGGGTATATATATCATCATCATCATCATCATTGTCAACCATTAATAATCCACTGCTGGACGAAGGTCTCCCCAAGTTTCCTCCACAACGGTCTGTCTTGTGCCAGTCTCCTCCATGTCACTCCCGCATACTTTCGAATTTCATCCACCCATCTTCCATGTGTAAGGTCAGGTGATGCGTAACATCACAGCCTCTCCTTGACAAATGTCAACCCCGCCTTCTCGTGGTACATCCTGTTCCCACTAAAGGGGCTCTGACGACCGCCAATAGCGGTATAACTATACCATCGGGATTAGAGGAAATGCTATCCCACACTCACCAACCCGCTTGGCCAGCGTGGTGAGTTATGGCCAAACCCCTCCAAAATGGCATATATATATATATATATATATATATATATATTTTAACTAACAATTCTAGGTCTCTCAATCAGCAAAACGTAGTTTGCTCTGTCTTCGATCGGGAGTCAGCTATTTGACTCATCACTCATTAGCCAATCAGAGAAAAGATTTTTTCCCACTGGCTGAGAGAGATTGTTCCTTTTTCTTTGCGAGTTATCTTTTGCTTACAATTTTGGCTTTCAACAATAAAGAATAACCACAAGTGTAATTAGTCCCAATTAATATTTTTACTGCATGGGTAGCTATGGGTTGGGTTTTTATCTGGAACTTTGTTCAGAATAGCTTTGGACCTTTTATATTTGTCATCTTCAATGACAGTATAATTAAGGGCCTCTCTGACAAGAGGGTTGGGGTGTTCTTTCGCTTTATCATAGTGCCTCTTTGCTAAATCATACATCGTATAATGAATAGACTTAATGTTTAGAATGCTTCTGATAGTATTATTTGAGGTCCTTCCATCTTTTCAAATCATCATTCTTAAGGTTTTATTTTGAAATGAGGTGATATTGTTTTTTTTTTTTTTCTGCTTATTACAGTTACCCCATATTGGACAGCCGTAAGTAATTACAGGACTTAAACAGGCTTTCCAGAGCAAAGGTTTATTTTTATTACTAAGCTTTTTATTTTTAATTATGGGTTGGAGACGTTTTCCGAGTTTCAATGCTTTCGATAGGGTTTCTTTGACATGCCTGTTCCAGTTTAAGTTGTGGTCATAAGACCTAAATATTTAACATATCTTACCCACGGTGTTTTTTTTACAATACAACTCTATTTCAAAGTCTGGGTTGTAGTTTAACTTTATACGAGAGAACATAATTGCTTGCGTTTTCTCAGTGTTTATTTTTATTTTCCAGTCTAGAAAATATTTTTCCAATTTTTTCACATAGTGCTGCAGCATGAAAGCAGTCTGATTTTTATTTTTTGACGTATAGGCAAGTACAGTGGCATCAGCATATAGAGATGTAGTCAGATTTCTGTTACTATAGCTGGGAAAATCTAATGTAAAAGTATTATATAACGTAGGAGCAAGAACACTGCATTGTGAAACACCAGCTTTATTTTGTTTTTGTGTGTGGATTTTTTTCCATTGATTTTAACACAGAAAGTTCTGTTTTCGAGATATGATTTAATCGTATTTATTATCCAGGGGGAAAAATCATGTGGTATAAGCTTGTAGATGATTGCATCACGAGGGCGCTTATCAAAGGCTTTAGCTACATCCAAAAATATAGCAGCTGTGCACTCTTGTTTTATTATCCCTTCTGCACATTTTTCAGTTACGCTTGAGAGCTGGTGTACAATGGAGTGTTTGTCACGAAAACCTCCTTGATTATAGGGTATGATTGGGTATTCTTTATAGAATTGTGGCATTGTTATAAGGATAATTTTTTCAAAAATGTTTCCCATTGTGGGGAGCAACGAAATAGGTCTTATTTTCCGGATTAGTATGGTTTTTGCCAGGCTTAGGAAGTAAAAATTTTTTTTTTTTTTTTTGGATTGGAGGTTTAACGATCACCGTGAGCAACTCAATGGGCTATAAGCAGTCGCCCGTCCCTAATTTAGGGTCACTGGTTCCAGGGAAGGGAGAGAGCCAGTGCCGTAAGACAAACACAACATCCATGCCTGACGGGATTCGAACCCGGACCCCTTACGGACGAATGATCAGAGGCTAGCGCCTTAGACCACTGCGCCACCGGGGCGGCAGGAAGTAAAATTACTTCAGCAGACTTCCAATCATCTGGGAAGTACTTAAGTTCTATTGTTTTATTGTAAATTTTTGTAAGGATTTGCACATACTCAACCGAAAGTTTTTTTCATAATTTTGTTAGTAATTCCATCTGTACCAGGTGCCTTTTTGTTTCTAAGTTTGCTAATATGAAAACCAACTTCTTTATCACTAATAGGAAGTAGGTTTTCAAAGTCTGGTGATACACATCTTTTTCGGCCCTATAAAGAGCCGTGTTTTTTTTATTGTACTGTATATTATTCAGGTGCTGTTTCACTTCTGCAGTCTGTTTAGGGTTTGTGGACCTAAGAGAAGTCGTAACATTGGTCGACTTGGACTGTTGCCTTTTAGGTTTCTTTTTTTATTAATACCTTCCTGATGCTGTTTATTTGGGACTGTCACCTCAGTTTTTTTACTGGTGAATTCCTCGTAAATATGTGCACTTTGTGCAGTCTCTTCGGAATGTTCAATGTCCTCAGCATGCTTAAAATAAGTATGCTTTAGCTCTGTACATTTTACGTATTACATTGCTGTCAGGGATATCATTTATTTTAAACTGCTTTTTCCTCGTCTGTTCTAGCCAGCGTCCCATCATCTTTTAGTAGTGGCGGGATTAATTTAATATTTTTGTTTTGCAGGCCGACGGCCATTGAATCACAACCAGAGTCTTATAAAGGACATGGATAGGTTGGAAGTGGGTCAAAGTCATATATACTTTGCCAGATTTATGAATGTGAATGCGTCCGAAAGTGTCATGTAAAGTCTATGGCAAGTTCCAGGATACAGGAACACGCACTAGTCGGACATCTCAAGTCCGAACACGGCTTACATTTGTAGATGAGCGGTATGTAGCCCTAATTACAAAGTCTAATAGATACATAACAGCCCGCCAAAACTACTTGGAGTGAGCCTCTGCAACAGGAAGATCAGTATCAAGGTGGACTGTATCCAGAAGGTTTCGCGAAAGTGGCTGGTATCCCAGGAAACCTACGGTCTTTAACCCCCTTACCGGTGGTCACAGCAGAAGAGCTCAGTTAGCATGGAATCGGCAGCATCGTAGTTGGACACCTAATCAGATGGGGGCATGTACTCTTCACAGATGAGTCAAGATTTTCACTAAAAAGAGACTATCGAAGCAAGTACATCTACGGAGAAGTAGGCACCCTAAATCACCCCTGCAATATAATGAAAAGGGACAGTTTTGGAGGTGGAGGGGTAATGGTAGTACCTCTCTACATGTCTTCGACAGAGAAACTGATTGGCCACAGGTATCAGGAAGAGATCCTAGAACCTCATGTACCAATTTTTCGAGGTGCTGTTTGGTCCAGAATTGTTTTCTTGTGCGGTAATGCTTGTTCTGCTAGAGTGAGGCGTGAGAATAAGTACCTGGAAAGTGAAGATATAAAAACAAGGGATTGGTCAGCCCTGTCCCAGACCTGAAACATCGAGCACGCTTGACGTGTTTTATGACGGCAAGTTACAAGTCGTCAATCCCTTCCAAGAACATCATGTGAGCTGAAAATTGCTCTGATACAGGAAAGGGAACATCTTCCTACAGAGCTCTGTACCACCTTGTTGGTAGAATGCAGGATCGTTGAGAGGCCCGTACCTCTATATTTAGGAGGTAGCCGTACTTTATGATCTCAAGTGGCCACCGAAACACTCAGGATTAAAATTTGACATTTACATGCCTGCGATATTTATCATGACCAAAATGCACATTACTTTGTATTTTCACATAATTTTGGATAGCTATATCAAAATATATGTATGTCCATAAAAAGTTCCTATGCAAGTTTCATTGAAATATTTGAATTTATATCTTACTTCCTTAATTTATACACACCAACCACACAGTGAATGAAAGCTCTAAACTACGTTCTGAGAATTACCGTATTATCATGAGACCTTTGAAAACAGCGTCCAAAATTCCAAATTTGATTTTTTCCTGCTTTTCAATTTCTTCACGTAGCAAGAACTGCAATTTCCATAGGCCTTCGTGTTAAGTCGTATTTTCCTTCCAGCTAGAATCAGTCATCAATGAGCTGCAGCAACAAGACTTGGACGTATATTCAGCAGTAAAACATATCCAATGCCTGACAGAAATATTTCGAGTTAATCTGGAAAACAGCACACAGGAATTCGGCTCAATATTCCAGCTGGTAGAAACGGACGCTGATGAACTGCGTGCGGAAATAACTTGTCCGAGCTTAACAAAGCGGTAAAAACATCGATCCAACATTCCTACGAGACACACCATAATAATATTTTCGAAGAACTGTCTAGGCTACATCTTATTTGACAACAGCTTTGAGTCGTTTTTCAAAAGCAATTCTTGTTTCTCTTCGGTTTATTTTATTTGTGGCATAAATATTTTAAAACTCTGCCAGGCACTTAGCAAATTGAAACTACAAAAAAGAAAACGGTAGAAAATCTAGTGGATAACTTCACAGCACAGGCGACATGCTGGTACGATTTTTGGAAATAATTGCGCAACATAGAGAACAGTTCACTGAGTTGTATTGATCTATTTACTCATGCTGGCGCATCTTATTTCTCACTACATACCGCGACTTTTATATGCCTTGAACGGCCAGTGACAACTAGCACCATTGAAAAACCTTTTGATACGCTTCGACGTCGCCCTGTGGTCGAATGGTCTTGGGCGCGGGGTTCTGACTTTTTGTTTTGCTGGATCTGAATTTGAAATCCAGAAGCACGACATGGATACTGTGTTTGTTCTACGGCGTTGGTTTTGCTCTTTCCCAGGAGCGAGCGACACTAAATTAAAGAGAGGCGATTCCTTTGCAGCCTGCGATGGCTGTGGAAAATCTAGTGGATAACTTCACAGACAGCTCAAAAGAGTAGATAAACCCCGAAAGAAAATCATTTCGACATGCTACAAAGTGATTCGGTCAACCATGGCGAGAATACTTATCTTCGTTACGCATGCCTTGTGTCTGTACAGCAAGAATTCAGGATGATTCCACCTAGGACGTAGTTAAAGGTCTCTATCTCCCTCAATCCCTTATTCAAAAGAATAAAATGCCTAAAATTCAGGGGAGCAAATGAAGGTTTTGGTGCACACTAAACGGCTGCGCAAAAGGATGAAATGACAACAAAAGTTACGGGGAACGAGTTCCGATTCATTAGGCGTGTGCAAAACGTTTTATCCGTTTTTTAAGTAAAGAAGAAAAGCAAATTATTATGAATATCTTTATCCTATTACATAACTGCTATTAATATCTATGACCTCTTGCCATCTTTCTGGGAGCAACTGAATTCTCCTTCCGTAAAACTCCTCCGTTTTGGATTCAAAGAACTCTTGTAATTCAGTTTCGACTTCATCGAAGGCTTTTTCCAGCGAAGTTGTTCTGAAGAGATCTGCGTGGCTAAAAGTGTATGGGGTCTGCGTAGTCATGTTGCAGGATGATGGCTCTGCGATTAACCAGCGCTGGGCACTTAGATTTCATTTTTTCTTTCAACCTTTCCAAATGTTGGCAGTACAGGTCGGAATTTAACGTTTGGTTAGGTTCAAGCAGCTCCAGTGGATTACTCCCATGAAATCCCACTTTACACTTAACAAGACCTTTCTCGTACGCAGTCCACCTCTTGAAGTCGATGGAGCAGGCTCTCCAACTCGGCATACACTCCATTGACGCTTTACATTTCTGTAAAGGACTCACTTTTTATCACCCGTAACTAATCGTTCCAAGAAAGGTTCATTTCTGTGATGCGCAAGCAAAGAAACATAGGTGGTCATTCTGTCCAATCGATTTTTTGTGGATAGGTCATGTGGACGAATATTGGACGAATTTTGTGATAAACCCAAGCGCACATGCATCATTCTTTCCACTGTTGTTCTGTGAACAGAAAACCTTTCTGATAAATCTTTAACGGTTAGATGTTGGTCATTTCATATGGTTTGGTTCAGATCCTCTTCAGAGACCTCAAATGGACGTCCAGAACGTAGTTGATCTCTGAAGCTTCCGTCTCCACGGAATTTCGGGGCCAACGGCGCCATGTGCTTTTCGTCTACGGCATCATCACAATACACCTCACAAATGTTGTGGCAGCTTCAGATGCACTGTTGCCTTTGTCGAAATCATAAAGCAAACAATACTTAATGGGATCTTTATTGCTTGACATGTTAAACCTTGAGTAACTTGTTTACGAATGAGATGCACCTGCATACTTGATGCCATTTTATAGCCTACTCCTCGAAGCATTTTGCCATCAATGCGCCATTTCTTATTGCACTTGTTACTTAAATGTTTTAACTTGGGATTCGCATCATGAAAAACGAAAACTTTCGCACACACCAAATATCACATTCCAGTTCAATGAAACTCTATAAAAACGTTACATGCAAAACAATATTCCAATTATACAGCACAGTACGAAGACATAATTTGGGAGAACTATTCGATTGTGCTAGGCTACGCCACATATAAAAGTCTGTATAATTAAAATTAAGAGCAAAATCCTAAGTGAATTTAACGGAATTGCATAACTTCCTGTAAAAATAAACCACTTCCGAGAAAATATTGAAGCAACACAACTTTCGAAAAGTCTTATCTTATGATATACTCCGCCTTTTTGCATAAATTTCACATTTTTGGGAAGCAGATAAGTGGGAGATTAAGCAAAAAAAATTTTTTTAACCAAAATGAATTTTTCAGGGTGTCTACCAACCTTAACAAGAAACAATATCAAATCATTTTGGTCTTTCAACAATTACAAGAGGAGCGTTACGCAGAAATAATTTGATCTTATTTTCGTTGAAAGCTGAGACTATTATTTTCCCTGGTTCCAAAACTTACGTTGATGCAATGTCTTACGAAGAAATTCAGTTTTGAATATGTTATAACTGGAGGGCGTATTATCAGTTTTCTAAGGAATTCCAAGCAGGAGTAACTGATAGTTACATTTCACAGCAAAATTATAAATTAAAACTGGGTTATATATGTCTGACACGTGCTGTGGAGGTAATTTCTTCATTTAATATATAATGGAGCTTTAAATTCCGTCAGAACAAAGGATTAACACCAAACGTTTGTTCTGAAAACGCGGTTTTTACTGAAGAATAAATACTAAAGGCTTCAAAATACAGTACTGAGGAAACTTTACCAAATAAATTCATGCTATATTGAAGCAAATCTAATAGAATTACGATACGACGCCAGTAAACCATTTCGTGAGTTACTGGAACGAAATCAGTACACTCATGCGACACATACACCGATCAGCCAAATCATTAAAACCACCTACCTAATATGATGCAGGTCCTCCTCTCGCCGGCAAAACAGCTCCCACTCCATAAGGCGTACATTCAACGAGATGTTGGTAGGTGTCTCTTGACATTTGGTACCATAACGGCAACAGAAAATCCCGCAGTTCCCGTAAATTACGTGGTTGGTTGGCGTGATGCTGCTCGGACCTGTTCCAACTAAAACCACAAATGCTCTATAGAATGTGGCACGGCTCTCCCAGGCCTGGCTCCGTAATGTCGACATCCTTCCATGGCCAGCCCAATCGCCCTACCTCTCACCAATCGAACATGTTTGGAACATGATGGGAGGCCATGTACGCGCATCCTGGAATGTCGGCGGACTCGGACGCCATATGCCATGCTGTACCTCAGCAGAGTGTGAATTGTATGCGTCTATGCCACGCCGGGTAACCGCTTTTATCCGAGCCTGAGGTGGCGCTACACCATGTTGACTTGTTCTACTCGTGTAGCTGTTTTATTCGAATAAATGACACAAGTGCTCTGAAATCGAAACCATTTATTTTCCTATACATGCACATTACACGTACCAATTTTCACCTCAATTGAATGATTCCTTCTAGGCGCTTAGTGTTTTTTTTTTTTTTGTTTGTTTGTTTGCAATGTGTGTATTTAACCGTATTTCTTGCAAAGAAAAAATTCTGAAGTGTTTTATTGAGTTGACTACTTAAAACAGCGGAAAAACGTTGTGGGAGAAAATCTTTCACGCCCGACCACTGGCCTTGTTCAACGTGTAGCGAACAACGACGATATGAGTGACGGTATGAAGTCTGCTACTCATCGTCACTAAGTGAAATTCCAAACTCATTTTCTGTCTTAATCTTCTGACTCCTTCCCCCTTATCTCACAATTTACGAGTCATCACACTTGTGCACAGAAATGCCACTAAATGATCTGGCTATGTATGGGACGACACGAAAACTAGTCTGTGTATAGTCCTTATAAAACTAATCTGGGTGTAGAGCATTTAACAAATCAAGTAATTATTTCGTACTTAGCTTTCAATATGTTTGTTTGGGGATATAATGACCACCATAAATACCTCTATGGGCTATAAAAGCAGTCGCTGGTCCCTAATTTAGGACCAGAAGTCCCAAGGAAGGGAGGGCCTGCATCCGTAAAGCAAAAACAACATCCATAACCTCACAGGTATTCTAATCCGGACCCATACCGGACGAATGGTCAGAAGTCAGCGCCTAAACCACTGCGCCACAGATCCGGCATTTCAAAACACTTTCTAATCAGGACGTTGTATTCCGTTTCTCAATCATTACAGTTCTGCGACACAAACACTCTTTTTTTATTATTGGAGGTTTAACGACCACCATGAGCAACTCAATTGGCTATAAGCAGTCGCCCGTACCTAATTTAGGGTCACTGGTTCCAGGGAAGAGAGACAGCCAGTGCCGTAAGACAAACACTACATCCATGCCTCACCGGGATTCGAACTCGGACGAATGGTCACAAGCCATCGCTTAGACCACTGCGCCACCGGGGAGGCCACACAAACACTTTTCCGTGATATGAAGGAAGTCCGAATTGAACATGTCGGAAGAATAACCAGCATGCTAGACTCTGCCGCGCAGTGCGGAACATATATTTAACGCTATTATTATTATTACTTTATATGAGTTCTTGAATTATTTTAAGACAATATTTTAATTGTATTCCGTTTGCCTAGTAATATGGATGAATATGATTACTAATTATTAATAAAAGAGCAATTTTCTTGCGCTAACTTTTTTGCGACGCAATTTCAACCTATTACTCGCATAAAATGAAATTATTTTTACTATCTGATGATGAAATCTTAGCGAACAATTTTGGGCACGAACGTTGTTTTTTTAGCAGCAACGAAAAAAAATTGAGAACTTCCCAACAAGTCATACGCTTACATCCTGAAGAAAAACTGATGCCCTCAAGTTTTTAAGGGACAAAGTTCCCATTTATTGCCATGTGGGCGAGACTTCTATTTTTGCCTTCAACGCAAAAACTAGCCCGTATCTTACATTGGTACATCTAAAAATTCGTCAGAGCGATATCGTGAAGTACGGTGAACAGGAGGAGATGAAGAAGGTATTTATAACGTAATGTAAACTAGACATTGAATAGAAAACCTCAAAACTACATCACACCGCAATTTCAAGGCTTTTCTGAATAAACAGCAGGAGCGGAACGCTGGCAGGCTGAGGATGTCTGGCTCATAGCCAAAAAATGTGACATCTCAGATAATAACAGCAAAAAACCATACTTATTCACTGGGCGATTAGAAATACTTCTGAAGCTCTTCAACGGCTGGAAAAAGAGGTCAACTTAAAGAGGACTGGAATGTAATTTTAATCTTGTTGCTGTTTTCGTACACGGTCGAAGGAAGCGAACGAAATAAATAGGAAACAATGAATGATACAAGTTCGGAAAATAAAATATTAATATGAATAGACGGCGGTAGGCAAGCGGGGAAAACTGAACAAAAAATGTTGCTTGACTGAAAATGGCATGGAAATGAGATAACCTGACAACCTACAAATGTTTTACGCGAATAATATCTCAAAGCACTTGCGTAGGCTTACGTTCACTGAAAATGTGCTGCCGAACCAGCTTGACGCTGAATACCATTTATGATGTCACTAGAGGAGGTACCCGACGATGCCCGTGTTTAACACAAACTGCATGAGCGCTTTCTAAACCAGCGCCTTCCAAACATTTTTCCTCGGATTTTGGATTGGTTTGTCCAATAGATTTTCGCTTTAAGTTAAAATTATATAAAACGCATAGATGTTTATAATAATTAACCTGAAATTCATTTGGTTGTTAGACAAATCCCGTTTAACTGGCGCCTTCATGCACTAAACATAAATTATCACAAAGTATCAAGGGGATGAAATCATGGGGAGGTAGTGGGTGTCTAGGTTTGATTTTTTTTCTTGATTGGAGGTTTAACGACCACCGTGAGCAACTCAATGGGCTATAAGCAGTCGCCCGTCCCTAATTTAGGGTCACTGGTTCCAGGGAAGGGAGAGAGCCAGTGCCGTAAGACAAACACAACATCCATGCCTCACCGGGATTCGAACCCGGACCCCAGACGGACGAATGATCAGAGGCCAGCGCCTTAGACCACTGCGCCACCGGGGCGGCGAACTAGGTTTCACCATAGCCTATATTTTGCGCAGGTTCCTAAAGAGTAACCATGCAAAATTTGGCCCAGATCGGTTAAAGGGTTTAGGAGTTCATAGGGAACATACAGACATTCTATTATATATATCAAGCAAAGGTTACATTGAAGTAAATTAAACGGCGTATAAAACATGGTTGAAGAGCTTTTGGAAGAAAAAATACAATTTTAAAGAACAATATGCCATTATGTCTTAAAAGAATTTAAGTGTTTAATCAATGCATCCTTCCAGTGCTTACGTACGGGGCAAAGACGTGAACCGTAACAAAAAAAAACATATAAAGACTACAGACAACTGAAAGAGGCAAGGACAGATGCATGCTTGGTGTAACCAGGACAGATAAGAAGAGGAGCTTATGGATAAGGAAAATTACAAGAGTGGAAGACATCATGATCAGAGTAAAATCCCTGAAATGGCAATGGGCTGGACATATTGCCAAAAGAACGGACTACCGATGGACAACCGAAATCTTAGACTGGATTCCAAGGGATAGAAAAAGACCCAGAAGAATATCACATGGGAGATGGATGGATGAAATTCGAAAGCATGCTGAAGTAACATGGAAAAGACAGGCTCAAGACACACAGTTGTGGAAGAAACTTGGGGAGATCTTCATCCAGCAGTGGACTGATAATTGTTGATAATGATATATACATATATAGGTATATATTCTGAGCGCATAGATGCCGTATATTCTACTATTTCTCATGCAGCCATCTCTTCAGAAAACTTGAAAACTGCATTGCCCTGGAGCAGGAATCGAACCCACATCTCCCGATTTCCTTTCAAGAATGTTACTGTTTTTGTACCCATCTCTTCAAAAATGCGGCTCCTCTGAGCGGTTGCCGATATTTGTGCCATTTAATTGCTAAGAATTATATCTTTAGGAAGATTCGGTTCCCGGTTACTTTAACGATTTATCATGTACATTAACAATCAGTTATAATGCTTATTTTGTATTTTGGGCATTCTTCCTGTAGTTACTCTGTATATCAGTCATTTGCACTCCTATCGATGTCACATTTTACGCACACTTTTAGTTATGGTCCTCATGAAATACGTACACAAATTTTGGTTAGTAGTGGACCCCATTCCACGCCGCCATGTGGCGCAGTGTTCTTAGCTCTGGCATCTGACAGTTCGTGCGAGTTGGCCCGGGTTCGAGTCTACAACGAGGCATGGGTGATGTGTTTGTTTCTCTCTCTTTCTCTGTTACGGCATTGGCTCATTCATTTTTCTGGAACCACTGGCACGAAATTAGGGACAGGCTACTACTGCTTATAGTCCTTAGAGTTGCTCATGGTGGCCTTTAAACCCCAAAACGAAAAAAAAAAAAAAAGACCTTATTCTACAAGAACGGATTTCTTTTTTGTTGTTGTTCTGATCATATGCCAGGGATAAATATATCTGTACGGAACCCTGATATTGGATGTTAACTTCACGGGATGACGCAAAGAATGTAGCGTGATAAATCAGACATGAACTTTTGAACAGACCGTTAATGGTTTTCAGCAAATTACATATTTAAATGAGCCAACAGATCAGGCAAAATTTCTGCAAACAATACCATTTCTTTTTAAAGTGCAAAATTTAATCAACGTAAGAAAAATAATGTTTATCTTGAAGGAAAGTAACTTGTTAGAGGGCAAACAGGGAATGACAAATTAATAAAAAAGGTTTTAAGCTTACAAAAGTGAATAAAGTAGAAGACGGAGGATGACATGAAATACAGCGAACACTGCAAATGAATCAGACACAATATCTAAATGACGAACAAACAGATAAAAACAAATAACAGGAATGCAAACGAGAAAGTAGACAGCACAATACAACGAAACAGTACAGCAAGACATAGGAGATCTAAATCAACCGAACACGCCACGGAAAGAGAAGAATGGCGAAGTTTGGAACCTCAACGTTTATCGGAAAGCATTGAAAATGAAAACGAAGAAAATGAATGACCTGGAAGAGTTGCTCCCTGCCATTAAAACACCAGAGCGAGTGATGAACAAAGAATTGAGTGCTTATTGGTCGACTGAGTTAGACATCGAATACATTTAAATCATGGTAGAATGGTTCAATTGTGATTGTTGGCAATAGTTCGTTTAATGAAAATGATGTTCATCAACGTAATTTGCAGGGCGACTAAAAGACGAAGCATCGTCGCTGGCAATTCACAGAAGTGTGCCGGAGAGACCAACAGATTCGCTGCATACAAACTGTTCTCATAAGAGGGAGAGGGATTCTCCGTACAAACTTTGCAGAGTATTTAAATCAGTTGATGAGTAAGTAATCAAGCTAATGCGAACTGTGAAATCTTTAAGGAAATTTTTTTATCGTAACGTAGTCCTTCGATGCTTGCATTACTGAGATAATAGATATCTTATTCATCAAACAAAGGTTAGCCGTCCCGGTGGCGTAGTGGTCTAGGCGATGGCCTCTGATTATTCGTCCGAAAGGGGTCCGGGTTCGAATCCCGGTGAGGCATGGATGTTGTGTTTGCCTTGCGGCACTGGCTCTCTCCCTTCCCTGGAACCAGTGACCCTAAATTAGGGACGGGCGACTGCTCATAGCCCATTGAGTTGCTCACGGTGGTCGTTAAACCTCCAATCAAAAAAAAAAAAAAAAAACAATCAGTTATAATGCTTATTTTGTATTTGGGGCATTCTTCCTGTAGTTACTCTGTATATCAGTCATTTGCACTCCTATCGATGTCACATTTTACGCACACTTTTAGTTATGGTCCTCATGAAATACGTACACAAATTTTGGTTAGTAGTGGACCCCATTCCACGCCGCCATGTGGCGCAGTGTTCTTAGCTCTGGCATCTGACAGTCCGTGCGAGTTGGCCCGGGTTCGAGTCTACAACGAGGCATGGGTGATGTGTTTGTTTCTCTCTCTTTCTCTGTTACGGCATTGGCTCATTCATTTTTCTGGAACCACTGGCACGAAATTAGGGACAGGCTACTACTGCTTATAGTCCTTAGAGTTGCTCATGGTGGCCTTTAAACCCCAAAACGAAAAAAAAAAAAAAGACCTTATTCTACAAGAACGGATTTCTTTTTTGTTGTTGTTCTGATCATATGCCAGGGATAAATATATCTGTACGGAACCCTGATATTGGATGTTAACTTCACGGGATGACGCAAAGAATGTAGCGTGATAAGTCAGACATGAACTTTTGAACAGACCGTTAATGGTTTTCAGCAAATTACATATTTAAATGAGCCAACAGATCAGGCAAAATTTCTGCAAACAATACCATTTCTTTTTAAAGTGCAAAATTTAATCAACGTAAGAAAAATAATGTTTATCTTGAAGGAAAGTAACTTGTTAGAGGGCAAACAGGGAATGACAAATTAATAAAAAAGGTTTTAAGCTTACAAAAGTGAATAAAGTAGAAGACGGAGGATGACATGAAATACAGCGAACACTGCAAATGAATCAGACACAATATCTAAATGACGAACAAACAGATAAAAACAAATAACAGGAATGCAAACGAGAAAGTAGACAGCACAATACAACGAAACAGTACAGCAAGACATAGGAGATCTAAATCAACCGAACACGCCACGGAAAGAGAAGAATGGCGAAGTTTGGAACCTCAACGTTTATCGGAAAGCATTGAAAATGAAAACGAAGAAAATGAATGACCTGGAAGAGTTGCTCCCTGCCATTAAAACACCAGAGCGAGTGATGAACAAAGAATTGAGTGCTTATTGGTCGACTGAGTTAGACATCGAATACATTTAAATCATGGTAGAATGGTTCAATTGTGATTGTTGGCAATAGTTCGTTTAATGAAAATGATGTTCATCAACGTAATTTGCAGGGCGACTAAAAGACGAAGCATCGTCGCTGGCAATTCACAGAAGTGTGCCGGAGAGACCAACAGATTCGCTGCATACAAACTGTTCTCATAAGAGGGAGAGGGATTCTCCGTACAAACTTTGCAGAGTATTTAAATCAGTTGATGAGTAAGTAATCAAGCTAATGCGAACTGTGAAATCTTTAAGGAAATTTTTTTATCGTAACGTAGTCCTTCGATGCTTGCATCACTGAGATAATAGATATCTTATTCATCAAACAAAGGTTAGCCGTCCCGGTGGCGTAGTGGTCTAGGCGATGGCCTCTGATTATTCGTCCGAAAGGGGTCCGGGTTCGAATCCCGGTGAGGCATGGATGTTGTGTTTGTCTTACGGCACTGGCTCTCTCCCTTCCCTGGAACCCGTGACCCTAAATTAGGGACGGGCGACTGCTTATAGCTCATTGAGTTGCTCATGGTGGTCATTAAACCTCAAATAAAAAAAAAACAGTTATTTTTGCAATTGGGTGCATGGCCAAATTTATCGTCGTACTTCGTATGCTCGGCCAAATGAGAAAGAACAAAGACGTTTTGCTGAAATACAAGTGATTGATTCTAAGCAAACAACTGAAATAAGATCTAGAAATTGGGAAAATTTAGGCTCTCTTACAGGTCGACACACAGTCAAGCAAATTCTTAGAAAATTGAAAAGACAAACGTGTCATTTCTATTGAAAGGAAAACAATTCCCAGTGGTAAAGGCATTTCTAATCTCCAAATCATAGGTTTCAGTACTAGTGTCATACCAGCGTTCATGCATCAGCAATTAATTGTATGTGGCTGAAATGAGAACGAGAGTTTGTAACAACTTAAAATATTCAGACGTACATACACAGAGAAACAAGGGATATTTATAAATAAAAACACACTCACACGAAATGAACAAAGTTATTCTTAAGAAATTTTTGGGTGCTGGCTACCTCCTAGAGGATTTCGAAGAGCTGAGTGACAAATTTTCAAGACAACCTTTCGTTTCTACAGATAAACAGTTATTACAAATTCTTGAATACAGATCAACTAAAATTTAAATTTGTTTTTTTACATTACTAATAGCTCGTCATATGACACTGTTTTTATGCTAGTAAAATGCCATGGAAAGCATAAGAAAAAATATTTCAATGGTGGCGGAACAGCACTGTTTCCAGAAAAAAAAGCGCAAATTAAAATGTAAAATTTACCAAGACAACATTTTTCTTCTCAAGTTGTTTGTAAGGACTGTATCTGAAATATTACTGTAGACTGCAATTCCACTTTTAGATATACAGGGTGTCCATAAATGAAGTATACAACTTCCCTATGCTACTGAAAAAAACAATGCAATAAATAACTTACTTTTAATGTCAAAACGCATGGTAACTGTGAAAGTTTTTTTTTTTTTTTTGATGTCAGTAGGTCTCTCCACGTGTGCTGCGTTGGTTGCTCGCAGGATGTCTAAACGATAGTCCAGTTCCACCAACGTACGCTGCAGAATGTCAGGCGTAACAAAGAGGAAGGCTGCAGTAATGCATTCTTTGAGCTCAGTGACAGATGTAGCATTTTTCTTGCACACAATGTCCTATAATAAAGCCTCAAAGAAAAAAAATCGCATGGGGTAATATCAGGAGAACGGGGTGGCCATGCCGTCGGACCCTCACGTCCAATCTAACGCCCTGGAAAATGGTGGTCTAAAGAGCTGCGTACAACCAAAGACCAGTGCGGAGGCGCTCCATCTTGCTGGTAAATGATGCCTTGAATATCCTGGAGTTGTTAGAACAATTCGCAATTCCACATGTCCAGATACGTTATGTCAGTAACGGTTGGTTCAGCGAATAAAAAGGGCCCTATCACTGTCTTCCATTAGGCCAGCCCAGACATTAACCTTCGGGAGCCGTCTCTCTCGTGTGCTACGACCACAAGGGGATTTTCCGTGCCCCCAGATTCGGCAGTTATGTTTATTCACTCTGCCAGAAACATAGAATGTCGACTCATCGCTGAAACAGATCCGTGAAAGGAGTGTGAGGACTTTGTCAATGCGATTAAGCATGTCTACCACAAATGCTTTTCGACGTGGTTGATCATTTGGTCGAAGTTTTTGCACTAAACTGCACTTTATATGCATATAGGCGTAGATGTTTATGCAGAACCTTGTGAACTGTTGCTCGAGGTATTTTGAGTTCACGACTGGCGACGCTTAATCGGACGGACTTCTTCGGGCTCTTTAGATAAGCCTTACGCACGTCTTCCACCTTTTTGTCCGAAATGAAAGGTCTTCCAGTGCTTTTGCTTTTCAAGACACTTCCTGTCGCTTTAAATTTGTTCGATGCTCCTTCGTGTCGGCGGCTGTCTCTTGTACTCTGTTCTAAACTTACGCTGAACTGTTGTTAGTGATTTCGACTGCGCAGACCAAAACACACACGCAGCTTTCTCCACTGGGGAAGCCATGTCTGTTGTATTCCGTGTTTGACGAGGTTTTTCATTACATGAGACACCTAGCGCCATCTATCATCTGACTTAAACTTCAACACTTGCTACGTCTCTTGACGTTTAATCTATCATCTATCGTATTTTTTAATAGCATACTGAAGTTGTATACTTTATTTATAGACACCCTGTACTTTAAATGCCGACGAAATTGACATCTAAATGTCTACAGAGACATGTGAGAAGCAGCATGAAACTGAAAACGCGAAAAATTCAAAAGGAATGAGTGAGTGTTACGAGTTAAAGGGAAAAACCCTAGAATATGTCAAAGTTTCAAACCAAAGTAAAATTGAAAGGAGATATTGTAATTATGGGTGTGTGTGACAAAAGCATGCACGTAGTCAGTTGCAGTTGGTTCACCAGTTGACTGGAAGGTTGGTACCCTTGCAGTCGGTAGTCTATTAGCTTAATCAGTCTTTTTCAGGGCGCTCTATAGCAGAAACTAGCCTTCGGCCATCAACCAAGTTTACCACGAACACGGTTACCTGCAGTACGAGACTGATTTACTTTTACCCTTCTTTTTCGAGGTTTAACGACTATGAGCAACACTTAGGGCTGTAGGCAGTCGTCCGTTCCTGATTCGGAGCCACTGCTTTAAGGGAGAAAAACAACGACGAAGGACATACGCGCCCCTCATGCCTTATTCGGGACTCGAACCCGGGCCCTGCTCGAACTACCAGCCAGAAATCAGCACCTCTGACCACTTGACCAAAGAAGCCGCAAAGAAGACATCATCCCCATCAGGATTCATAACGAAACGGCACTAAATATTTTGCGATATTTTGATCCAGACGACAAAGACAGTCAAATATCCATATACAAGCATAAACAACAAGCTCATCATTAAAACGTTTTCCACAGGAGCTTACTAGCTGAACCGTTGCATCCCGAATTTTAATGAAAAAGATTCGCTAAATTCAAACTCCTTTAATATAACAGTCAGCACAGTAATTCTAAAAAATCAGTATTAGAATTTCCTGTAGAAAGACCAGGTCTGCAACTAGATGCATCGTTCGTCTTCAAAGCGTCATTCTATTTTAAAACATACCCATCATTATACCAAACACGAGATTAAGCAGATCAACCACTAAAAGAACGTTAACGACATTGCAAAAAAGAAATGCTCAGAGGTCAGAAAAAGTTGAAAGTCTGAAAATAAACGGAAAAAACTTATTAGGTATATAAGCAGTGCATTCCTTACCCAAAATTGAAACCTGCACTTGTTTTTCGAGCCGATACACGACGTAACGAGAAGAAACTTCGACTCACTGACACTAGTGGTAGAAATAACCGATATGGATCTGAATCAGGATAGTCATCATGATAACAGTGAAGTTGAAAATTATATTGTTAACGCTGAAGAAACAGTGCTAATAGACATGTTGAAAATGTGTGATGTACTTATTGAAGAACTAAACCAGAGTGTCTTTATGAAGGAACAAGAAATCCTGTCAAATAATAAACTCAAACAGAAACTGTTACAACAAAATATTTTTCTAATGAGACAGAAGACCCTAGAAAAAAGATTAAAAAAAGCGACCCAGCAGGGTAAATCTTCATTCAGCACAGAGCATCTACTTCCTGTTCCGTTAAAAACAGAAAGTGGATGCTCCTTCTCTCCTTAACATATTTTTAATAATTACTGTTCATTACATTCAACTGCAAGTAAAGTTAGCTGTCAGTTCGTCTGCATACCTTACATATAACTTAAAAAACAAGCGTAGTAACACACACACAATCTTTTACACTTAATGCTCTGTTCGCTTGTACATCTTATGTAAAACCTAACTGAAACCTAAAACACATCTCTTAGCCAGAACATGACACCGTAGATGAAGAGTAATGAATTACACAAATGAATCAAGATACGAGGAAGACTGCATACAGATATTTCAAAATCAGAAAAGCGTTCGGCCCAAGCATTTCGGGTAAGGAATGCAATGAGAAATGGATAACTGAGACACTGAAGGAGAAAATGATAGAAAAAGAAAAGGTCCTGCAATTACCAGGAACAAATAATTAACAGAAATGGTACATAATGGAGATTTGAACAATACTGAGGTGCTTCAGCTAAACTGTGCGATACGTTCAAGAACAACATTCCCATTTCTCTCCAAAGAAAGAATTTTAGTCAATGCATACTTGGAATTCTAACACATGCCGAAGAGGCATGGATATTAAATGCAAAACAATCGTGATAAAAACAAGTTATACAAAGTGAGATCGGAAAAAGAAAGTTAAGTAAACTTTGAAAATCGGAAAAAAAATATCTAGATTATACAATTAAATAAAACAAAATATGCATTAATACATCTAACTAAAGAAATGGGAAAGCGGGATAATGTATAGAAGAATGGATGCACTGAATCTTGAGCCCGCACTACCTATAAAGAGGACAACGTAGCTAAATGGTGGGATGGTACATAAGGAACTGTGGAAAGAACATGGAAATCAAAGACAACTGGAGAAAAGCAGAGGAGGCCTACGACCAGCAGTGGACCGACAATGGCTGGCATGAAAAAGTGATGGCATGTGCCACGCCAATCTGAACACTGTGGAGACGTTATCTGAACTCTAATATGATACCATACACCCTATTCATTTTTCAACACTTCACGAATGGCACAATATAGAGGATACATCGTCCTTTGAAAGGTGATTTTTAACAACTTCCTATTGCGGAGAAAATGGCAAATGAAATATCGAAATTATTCATACCACCGACATACAGGATCATCAATAAAACAACTTTCCAACCCTAATGTGTTTCCCCGTTGTTCTATTTGTCTCCGCAGCTGTAGCAGCTTGATTCTCCGCTTCTTCGTGTGGAAAATTATCTTCCTGCTCTTGTTTCGGGAAGTTTCTTTTCCTACACGCTAAAACACCGAAATTAATAAAATGGGTTGATCAGTTTCAAAAACATTCTGAAGAGCGAAAGATTGTTGCGGACACGCACTACAGAAAATACATCGAAAATCACTTTCATATTTACTTATTTATTTGTGAGTTCAACTCCCATGATAATCTAAAACTGGAACGGGGTCGCCCATTCCGTAACTTCGAATCGCTGGTTTCAGGGAAGAGAGAAAACTAGTGCCGTAAGTAAAAAAAACATCCATGGGTTCTAGAGAAAGACATGTAGATGCTTTTCGTCTTATGACATTGTGTTTCTTTTCTAAGAAACACAGCCATAGACCTACGACGTATATTCTAATTTTTCATTTTAGTTTCTTTCCCTATATATGGAAATTTTGAGTTCATTCTCTTTTAGCGTTTCAACCTTAAAGTCGTATTTTTCTCGCTCAATGAATGTTATGTGGCAACACTCGTGAAGTCAGGTTGAAAGACGTATGTGTGTTTTGACAAGAACGGTGTATATAAAGTGTAGAGCGAGCAGCGTAAATGGTGGGTAGATTAGCGCAACCTTACGCTGTACCTTGTAGACTAGATACATACATACTGAATGAAGTTGTATTGAAATCAAACACTTTCAAGCCTAACGTTACAGAGGTTCAGGTCGTCTTAGTTGTTAAGCATAGTGGTCCTGATGATTATCATTTAAGAGTTATCTGTGTGATGTGCCTTGACCAAGAATAAAGATAGTGCTTTCGTAAGCAAAAAATGTCGCTTTTCTGGCCGATAGGTCGCCTAGTATTGCTCATTGCATAATTAAGAATTTTGTGCTAGTTATTTGGAGCATAACATTAAGAAGCTCCAGTGTTACAAGAAACACCGAAAGTAAGACAAGCAATGTTACAAAAAACGTTACAAACCACTTGATCTCAAGGCAACACTTCCGTGTGTTACCTTGAGATCGTGTGTGTGTGTGTGTGTGTGTAGTTTTGGGATTTAACGACCACCGTGAGCATTAAGGCTATAAGCAGGCGCCTATTACTAATTTGGGGATACTAACTCCAGAGAAGGGACGAAACCAGCACTGAAGGTCAAACACACCATCCATGCCTCGTCCGGGACTCTAACCCTGACGATTAGCCAGAAGCCCGCTACTCTGACCACTCGGCCACAGGGACGGCAGATTTTTATTTTCTCATTTGGACAGTACTATGTAATGTAGTGAGTTCTCGAAGAGTCAGGCATCTGAAAATATCTGAATGAAAACGTACATAGCACCAGAGTTCATTAAATGATAAAGCAGTCATGCAGTAGTTTTAAAAACTGCTTGGACTATATCGTGGGAGGTAAAATCCCCACTCTTACGACGGTGCGTCGAGCTATCAACCAGAAACTGCAAAAATATCTATGCTGAGTCATTAATTCTTAGCAGATTTGGTGATAAATAATGTCATGTCATCTTCATATTAGAAGATATCAGTTTTTTTGTCTGTGATAAAACTGAAGCGTTCAGTTTTCAGGTTTAAAAAATTCTCATCTAATGTAGAATATTTGCCACTCCCTGCCGAAGCTTGGTTTAATCACATCGCTGGAAGAAAGGATCACTAGTCACGCATCATTTGGAAATAAAAATGAGCTCGTCGGAAACTAAAAAGCCGTAGCACGCCTGTGCAACTGAGAATGAATGCGGCTTGTCCAATTAGCTGTGGAAGTTTCTTCCTTAACTGGGCGTTTAGATTAAGAACCGACGGTGCCTATCAACAACAGTATTGCATCAAGTCCATCGAGAAAAATCTACTCAAGTGGATCTTAGAATTTAACGTACAAAAGACTAAATTCATCGTTTCTGTAAAGCGCGCTGTATCTTTCAGAACATATTTTCAGTTTCACGACATGTGTTTTCAACACATCAGATCCTATACAAGATAGAAAAAAATGTTGCTCAGAGATAATTCGAATAAAACGTATAAAAAGCTCGTTATGCAAAGTTCAAAGGAACATTTTTATGCCAAAGCCTAGGAATACGAAATTACTCAACGCGCACAAATTTCTACTTACTGGGTATGGATAATGCATTAAATGCACAGGCTGATTCGAGGATTTAAGTGGGTGGGCTAAACTTCTCCTTAAAAGTATGCAAAGCTGGAAACTAAAAATGCAGAAAATTTAGATATTGTGTCTCCCAAGAATCAACGAATTGCTTCGGCAATTTAGGTTCTAGACAGTGTTAACTGGGGTTAGTCTATTTTCGTCACTGTAAGACCAAATAAAACAAGAACGCACAATTATGGGGAGAATTAAAACTAATGTAAAACTAAGTAAAATAGTTAAAAGCCCAAAGTTGAATGTACTCTGTCAGAAAATGGGTAAAAGTGTTTTTTTCAAATCAACAGCAGAAATTTGCCGACGATAAAAACAGAAAACCTATGTACTAAAAGTACAAAGGCTAAAAATATAAAAAATAACATTAATTGTAATATTAATATTACGCAAAAGTTCGTCTTTAAAAAAGAAAACCGGCTGTTCTGTTTCATAGCACAGGAATTTGGTGCTGAACGTGCAAGAGCATGGGACGCTACTCTCAAACTGAAGTACGCTTTTTGGAGATCCAACAGAAAGAAATAGATGTCTTTAAACCTTCTTGTAACAGTTGTTGTTTTGAAGCCTTTTTGTAAGATCTGTAATGTTTATTTATTTATTACGTCTTTATTTCACGCAAACATTACCTTCGCACTACCGGTCGGTGGCACAACCTTGCAATTTAACACTTAGATACCGTCTTCAATTCCGAAAAGACGGCGGCTCAGTGTTGGGCCTATGTTAAATTGCAAGGCTGGGCTACCTGGGACTGTAGCTTCTTAATGTTAAGCGCCGGATAGGTAGTACACAAAATCCTTAACTATACACTGAGTTAAATTAGGCGACCGAACGGCCAGAAAAGAGTCGTATTCAACTAAGGAAAATCATTGTCTTTTATTATCCAGGTACTTGAGTTCAATAAGGCATCGAAGATAATCAGCAACAGCAGCATATAACATTGTCAGCAGCTCTACTTTACACACCAAAAGCCACAACTGAACCTCTATATCTTGAGGCTTCAAAATCGCAGAACTAAAACTTCTTTACATATACATGTAGCTGGGCGTGAAAATACAACGCAACGCAGCGTTAATCTATCCTCACCACACCACACCACACCACACTTTTCGCTGTACGATCGATACATTATATAGCTCATTCTTATTATGTCAACACACACACACGTCATACACCCTGACCTCAAGACTGAAGCCACAAAAACATTCATTGAGAAAATATAACGTTGAGGTTGAAACGCTTAAAGAGAAATGAACTCAAAATTTGCGTAGAGAAAAATTTGTGACAGCGCCCAAACTGAACGCTGCACATTTAGGTCGAAAACCCATTCCCTAGTTTATTTATTTATTTATTTATTTATTCATTTATTTATTCATTTATTTATTTATTTATTCATTTATTTATTCATTTTTATTAATTCATGTATTTTTTTGAAGAAGGAGTACGTTTTATTTTGCCATATACTTTCGGGTGAATCTTTTCTTTTTTTTTCTCTCTCCGTCCCCCTCTCCCAGCACAAGGCGGCACAGGACAGACCGACATTGTAAGAAAACGCTGGCGACAGCCATCGGCGAGCTGGCTTTGTAGTATGTTTTATTGGGGGCAATAGAAGTGTCCACCGTCTATAGGATCAACAATGCGTGTTGGCCCGACCGTAGACTTGTTGGAACCAGAGCTAGCAGTTTAATTGGGGTAAGGATTTACGGCCGGGAGTAGTATCACGCGGGAAACGAGGGGTTCTCAGAATTTCACTGGAACGGGTAGGAATCTTAACCCCCTAGCGAATGGAAGATCAAAATGTTAATTTTCCGACCAGTAAGATTTACGCTGGGGAATTTAATTCAGGGAGGCTTGCGTTTGCCAGCTAGTGATTGGATGATGGGATGTTTTGAGGTAGTGTGGGTCTTCTTGGGGGTCGTCGAAAGATTTTTACAAGGGAAGAGAAGAACTTCGTCACTTTCATCTTTTCACTTGTTCTTCTAAGTCGAGGTGCTTGACTTGCACTTTTTTTTTTATTACTGGTGACTTGTCACTTGGGGTTTTTTTTTTTTGGTGGTCCAAAACGTGGACGCAGCCATGATGTATCAGAGACTGGCAGCATAACGAGAGCCCGCACCAAGTTTGACGGACCGGGGCAGACATCGCAGACCAGTACCCTAGGTAGAGGAACCACGATAACAGTGTTTGGCGGACGAGAATTCTCCCGGCTCAGGAGTGGTCAGCAGCGCGATATCTAGGCCAGATTCGGAGGTTAAGGTAGGAAATCCACCCTATTCTTTCTTTTGGTGTCCCCTCATACCATGTTTATCGGCTCAGTCCATACGAGTCTTCCGTTAGAGTAAATACTTTTATGAGCAAATAAGTAATTTAGTACAGGTTCCTGTCAGAGAGTCTTAAATCATTTTTTTGCTAGTATCATGAGCGTATATTTATTATTATGCCAAATCATAACCAATAAATTGTTTTTGTTGTTAATTTTGTCTCAGTTCCATGATGAGTGTATCGTTAACTACAATATGTGTGCTCAACCCTAGATTATTTGGAGAATATATATATATCTTTTGGAACCGGAACTTAGAAAATCACTTCACTTATGCTTTTTATTTTAAATCTAGACGTTCACAAAAATATTGCGGCACACAGCGGACCCTTTGACTCCCAAAGGAAAATCTGCTGTGTGAAACACAACAGATTGTAAACAAACGTGACCTTATGAGATTCTGAAGCTGCGTCAGCCCTAAATCAGGGAATCGCAGAATCACAATCCATTCGACACCCCCTTGGCTCCCAATATTACGCCGGGTGAACCCAATTAGGAACCCGAGCGATAATAATTTGGTGCCGTTGGACCAGGACTTGGTCACACCAAGGGTTATTGAGGAGCAATTAATTGGGTATGTTAAAAAGCAAAGTTTTTTCCAATGGTCATAGTAGGTGAATTTTGGGTAGTAGTAGGAAAGTTAACTATAGTTTGGATTTTTGGATTTGATATTAAGAAGTTGGAAAGGAAGATAATTTATGGTTCTTTTAATGGCACAGATTCAGAATTTTAGCAGTGAAGGAATAAAGCAAATATTTCATGTGTGTTATTACTCATTCGATATAGCAGAAAATATTGAAAATTTCAACAGTAAAAGTAAAGAAAGTGTAATGATGAACAATAGTGTTGCATAAATAATTTGAATGAAAACAGTATATATTTTTGAATGAAAGCAGAAAATATTGAGTATGCTGAAATTAGTGTTTTGTTTTGAGAATTATAATTCATCAGCAAGGTTTTGTGTGTATATGTGTAGAAGTGAAAGATTTTACAAAAACTATTCAGTAAGCAGGTTGATTTGAAGTTTAAAAGTCAATAATTGAGAATTTGCAAAGTGAAGTATTAAGAGTTAACTTGAGGAATTTGCACAGTGAAATATTATAGTTAATCTGAAGTTCAATAATTTAGAATTTGCACAGTGAAATATTACCAGTTAATTTGAAGTTTCATGATTAAGAATTTGCACGGTGAAATATTACCAGTTAAATTGAAGTTCAGTGATTAAGAGTTTGCACAGTGAGATATTACGAGCTAATTTGAAGTTCAATAATTAAGAGTTTGCATAGTGAAATAATACGAGTGATTTGAGTTGGTCAGATTTATTATTGATTTATTAGTGCTTGATCATTTTGGTGTTATTGTATTTTATTATTGCAATGAAGTGTATTTTTTCATGATTTACGTATTGAATATTGCTATATGGGAATTTGCTAAGAGTAATTTAGGGATGATTAATAATACCATTAATAGTCATAAGGTCACGTTTGTTTACTTTGAGTAGTGTGCTGAATCGCCTAAAAAAAATAAAAAATAAAAATACAGTTTTCTTTTTCTCTGAAAGGTTAATTTTGCTATTTTTACGAGAATTAGAGGTGATGTAGGTCCTAACAGGAGAGATTTTATTGAATTTTTGTAGAATTTAGAACTTAGGAGAGTGTTGTTATTTGATTAAGGTATTGCAAATAGATGTTCGGGATGGCAGTTAACGGTATAGAGGGTAGTACGAGTTTTAATGAGGCACGTGATAATACGGAAGGACAGGAAATTAACGGAGCGTCAGGTAGCGGTGAAGTTCAGGAGAACGGTACGATACAGTTCGATTCAGCAGTTGCTACGCAAAGAACAATTCAGTCGATGGCGGGTATGTTAAGTTATCTCCCAAATTTTACGGGCACGGAAGAGGGTCCAACAGCAAAGCAATTTTTTGAAATGGTGGATAGTGTGGCACAGGTAGCTGGATGGACAGATGCAGTTAAAATTCTTTCAGCAAAAGCTAAGTGTCGACAGGCAGCGAGTCATTTTTTAACGGACGCTATTGATGTCAGGAATGAAACAGTTTATGCAAAATTTAAGGAAGCCGTTATTCAAAGATTTGAAGCTCAAGAACCAGTTATGGTTAGAATGCAGAAGTACACCACTTGTCGGCAACGACCAGGTAAAAAGGTATCGGAATATGTGGCCAGATTAAGAGGGCTGGCACATCAGTACTTAGGGCATGTGGATCAGTCCAATAGGGAGGTTAGAGAAATGGCTGATCAGACAAAAATGTCGCAGTTTCTTAATGGGCTTGACCCTAAGTTGAAGCGCATGGTGTTGTCTTTTGCCCCTACAACTTTTACGGAAGCCGTTAATCGAGCAATTTTAGAGGAGCAAAATTCGAAACTAGTTTCCCAGGAGGTTTTTGCTGCCTCCGCAGGACCATATGACAGCGAGAATTATGGAACCCAGGAAAAATCAGGAAATTTGGATAACTCGATAGCTGATTTATGTACTTTAATGGCACGACAGATGACGGAGCACGAATCGCAGGTGAATACACTTAGGGCAGAGCATCGGAGTTGTCTAGGAGACTACAAGCAGCAGAAAAACGTCATCATGACTACGTAGAGAGACTCCAGAGGTTTGAAGAGGATAAAACCTTGGAAAGGGTTGATAGAAGCATTCCTTCACGAGATCAGCGTGCCTGCTTTATTTGCAATTCTTTCACTCATCTAAAAAACGATTGCCCCAGGCTGAAATCAGAGTATTATCCTCCTTGGTCACAGAGAAATCGGAGTTCAGAAAGCTTCAACTCTTTAGGCACAGAGAGAGAGGAGAGGAGAGCAAGGGAAGCTCCATCTAGCGGGCGCATTCATAGCCAGGCTTCATCAACCCGTTCAGCACGGAGCAATCACGAAGAGCGTTATTTCTCCCCTGGTGGCAGAGCGCCGAGTTACTCTCAGCACAGCGAAAATTTCAGGAATGGCGGTAGGCGATCGGAAGGTGATCGTCGCGTGAATTTTAACTACAGGCGTGATGATAGAAGAGAACCTAGAGTGAGATTCAGAGAAGAGAGGAATTGGACATCAGGAAATTCAGGACGGAGTAATCATCATTTAAACTAGAGGGTGACCGGAATCGCAGGGATGCTTTCGGTCAAAAGAGAAATTTAGTCCCTATGGTACTTACGACTTGTATAGATCAGGAGCACGGAGAGCTACCTATTGTGGGAATTAGGATTATGGGAGTGCGAACGTACGCACTGGTCAATAGTGGAGCAGGTGTATCATTAATAAAGGAATCGCAAGTTCGGAAATTTCAAGGAAAATTGCGCAGTAGACCCAAAAGCTCAGGAATGCATATAAAAGGGATTACTGGCGCCTTTTTTTTTTTTTTTTTTTTGATTGGAGGTTTAACGACCACCGTGAGCAACTCATTGGGCTATAAGCAGTCGCCCGTCCCTAATTTAGGGTCACTGGTTCCAGGGAAGGGAGAGAGCCAGTGCCGTAAGACAAACACAACATCCATGCCTGACGGGATTCGAACCCGGACCCCTTACGGACGAATGATCAGAGGCCAGTGCCTTAGACCACTGCGCCACCAGGGCGGCACTGGCGCCTTCCTACAGACCTCAGTATGTTACGAGTTGCCCATAGAAGTAGGAAATGATACGATTAGGCACACGTTCCATGTCACTCAGCAGGAGTTGCATCCAGATTACTCAGTCATCTTAGGATGGGATTTCTTGAAAGCCCATGGTTTTAGCTTTGATGCTAGGGCAGGTGTTTTGGAGAGGAAAACAGGAGCGAGAGAGCAGAAACAACGCCGAAGTAGATCCCACAGGCCGAAGAGGGTAAACATAGTAGCGCAGGAGGATGCAAGGATTAATCAGAGAGGGTTTAAAGATGAAATTTTGCCACCGGATGAGACTAGAACAGGAAGGTTAGTGAGGAGGAAAGAGGTAATTCCTCCAAATGCAGAGAAGATAGTTTGGGTTAGAATTCCATCATTTTCTGGAAATTTAAAAGGGCAAGTTTTAGTACAACCTTTGGATAGATATGTTCATGGGCGCGCCAGAGTTAAGCCTTCGGAAAATAAAATTGATGGTTCTGGAAAGATATCAATTTCGATATCAAATTCAACCAAGCGACCGTACTATTTGCCCAGGCGCACGAGGGTGGTGTGCGTGAGACTGTCGGTGGATGCAAACAAACCTGTCAATGGAAATTTACATGAAGTTCCGGAGAAGCAAGGGAAGTACACCGACCGTTTTGCTAAAGAAAAGAATTTAAGAATTAAAGATAGAGCGCATCTGCATGCACCCCGTGTTCGGGAAGGAAAAAGCAAAGGGATTAAGGAAGTCAAGGAAATTGAGCGCAGGCCTTATCTAGTTGATAATTCCCCATGCACAAGAATCTGATGATGCGCAAGAGCCGTGTGATTCAACCACGGAAGGAAGCCAGCATAGCTCAGATACCGACGAATACGAATTCGTGCCATTTTCCAGCTGGATAGATACTCCGAGAAGCACCGTTAAAAGTACGCAGCAGCAAGAAGTTGCAAGGGATGGAAATGAGGTCATTCCGAGAGGGACAGTCAGCTGCCCACTACAGCAAGAAGTAGCTGGGAACTTGGCAGAAAACGCAGCGCGGGATGCCCACAGCAGGGCAGTCCCAGAAGAAAACGAAAGACAGGAAACGCAAAAGGTTGAAATTTCGTCTGAAAGGGTGACCAGAGACCCTTATCCATTGAGGTCCCGTGTCCCCGTGTTAGAGCGATCCGTGAACCAAGTCACGGTGCCGATGATGCCATTCACCCAGCAAAACAATAATTTACAGTACGACGGTAACACGAGACCAGTACATCAAGTGCAGTGCACAAATGAACAGGAGCAAGCATCGACGCATTCCTGGGTTAATATAGCAAGTCGATGGTTATCGAAAATTATTCAGGATAATTGGGACCCTGAAGAGGGAGGCCCTATGGTAAGTAACGCGAACCCCTCATACACCGAGTTACGCCCGGTAACCAGCAAGACACTTGTTTAACGAGAGATAGTAAGCAAGGCAGTGATGATCCTGTAAATAGTGAAGAAAAAAAAAACAGTTTGTGTATATTCATGTGTATTTGAAATTTTTGCTAAAGAGTTACTTTGTGTAATGCCAGTGTGTAAATAGAAACAGTAAGATAACTAAGTTTCATTGCGATATTATGTTGAGTGAGTTTACGTGAAGGTGATTATCACGTTACCCAGAATCGGGAAAAGAACGGTACGAATTAATCGTTCATTGGTACTTATTATCGTTCAAAGATAGGGTATAGAATAATAATTTGGTGCCATAAAATTTTTATTTGCCGTACAAATCACTTTTGCATATTTAGTTCATGTAATTATTGATGGTTGTTAATTAATATATTATGATCAAACGTCAGGAGGAATACGTAGCACATTGTCATACAGGTAGAGTAGGTATTTCAGAACTTTCATTTAAACTGTTTTGCAAGGTTACGAAGGATCGAAGCAATTATTTTCTTCAAGCGAAATAATTCCTAATTTAAAACAATGCTGTAGAGAGTGCAAGTATTTGTAATTGCAGAGGGAAGCAAGACGGGCTAACGGCGATAGCGGTAACGAGTAGAAAAGGGTACTTACCTTGTTTGTGATTGGTCGGTTAATCCTTTGTTGTTGGTGTTCAGTGGGATAATCCATGAGAGGGCACAAAAGGAGAAGTTGTTGTCTTGAACAGAAAGAAAGAAAAAAAAAAGAGGCTGCCGTTTGTAGTAGCAGTGGTCCCATGAAAATTAGGGCCCAAAAGGGGGAAGCAACTGCAAGAGCCATGAAGTACTGGAGTGTACTCGGGTACGGGTGAAAGCGCTCAACGTATCTCACCGTAATAGGGTAAGCGTTTTGTACGCTAAAGGCATGAAAAAAAAATTCTCGGGATTGGAGAAAAAGTGTTAGAGATCCGCGACCCTGCAGTTAGGTGATGATTCCGCAGAGCACGGCATAGAAAAAAAAACCACGCAGAAATCAGAGCAGAATATCGTAGTCCATTGACTAGAACATCCCAGAGGTTACTGAAGAAGTGGATTGTACTTTCGTGTCGCTTAAAAGAACGAGATATTTTTGGAAGTTTTCCTAATTAAAAACGGAACTCAACGATTACCGACAGGAAGTAGAAATAGTCGCTTAGAGGTCAGTAAGGGTCGCTGAGACGTCACCCCTCTCTCAAAACGCAGAGTATAGTTAAAGCGTCGCCATGGTAACGTTCGGATCCCTTAGGTGAGATAGATTTTTTTGGTATGGCGATACGCGGGAATTAAGTCCAGATGAAGCTTCCGGTCAAAAGGGAAGAAAGAAGAAATGGCGTTCATAGATTTTTTGTCTAGGAAAGGCACAAAGTTTTAATCCATGAGACAGAAAAAAATTTTAAGAACAGAGAAGAAAATAAAAAAACGGGCAGAACAGAAAGGGGTAAATAGCAGCATTTAATGCAACGAGAAACGGCGGGATGATGCAGGAGATGTCTTAACAGGGCAGTGATTTAGAAGAAGTTTAATTAATTAAGGAGGTTAACCAGGGAATCACTAGAAAGTGAAGGAACTGAATTCGTCAAAAGTAAAAGGGGTTGTAGTTAAGAAATAGGCGAAGTATATGGTAATTAATAGTAGAAAGGAAAAGGGATTAATTTTGAACCGTAAATCAATAGGGAACGACTAATGTACAAAATGGCGTATGAGTGAGATGAACAGAAATAAAGAAAAGAAAAAAAAGTGGACCATAAGAGATGAATGAATAAGAGTTCATGAATAAATATGTGACACAAAAAAATATATATGTATATATAAAACAAAGAAAGAAAGAAAGAAAGAAAGAGAGGGAGAAGCAATTCTCCAAAGGGCGATAAATAAGCGAATAGTACGAAAGAAAAAAAAAGTAATAATGTACAGTAATCCATGGTAAAATTATTCGAAGTTATATCCAGTAATTTAGGATTGAGCACCCAACGGGTTAACTGTTTAAGTATTCTATTGCAGTCTTGTTTATGAATTAGAGTGTGTTGTAACGTTGAAAATTTGTAATTAATTCACCTAGTGTTGTAATGGTATATAAAGCGAAATAGAGTTTGTTATGTCGATTTAATATTTGTCATGAATTCACCAAGTGTTTACGAAATGAAGTGTAAATGAATCAATCTAATTTTAAGTGGCTTTCTGACGGAAAAATTATCCTCAAAGAAAAAAAAAAGAGAATTTATAATTATGTTTCTTTTTCTTCACGAGGGGCCCAAAAAGGGTGGAATTTCCTATATGCCTTACATATGCTAACCACATTTCTTCCAGACTGGTGTTACGGCAGAACGAAACACTGCGTCGTGTCAACTGCTAAAATAAAAAAAAAAAACTCTTAGGGTTACATTCAACCTGATGAATGGACACTAGCACCTGAGAAAACGACTGTAAAAGACTCTGCTAATTCATTGGCGCAACAAAGCATGGGGATGCTTGGATAGCGCGTCCACCAGTTGCAAAAATGGGAATTGGACGTTATTTACAGAACTAGCGAGGTTTCTCTTACTCGTTGTACTCAGCGAAAAAACGAACAATCAAAGCAACAGAGTGAGAAAGGCAAAGTGGAGGCTGCAAGGATCGCAGTTCCGCAACAGTGCGACTGATGCAGCGAGAGCGGACTATCTATTCCAGTGGCTACGCTTCTGCCCAGCGTCGACCGACCAAAAGATTGGTGTTGCTACTGATAACCTCCGGCAAAGAGTTGTGCGACGATTTTGTGGACTTGGTCGTTGTGCGATACTGACCGATTCGACAGAATGCGGCAGGGCACGATCGGCAGGACTAATGCGGATGGAGTCCAACACAGACTATGGAACAAGGAGAGAGTACCTTCTCCTTCCAAATGGCGGAAAGCATTACCGCATTTCGGACAAACAACTTTTATTAGTGAACTTTCTGGTGGTGCGTACGAACAATATTTCTCACTAGAAACTTTGTCATTTTAAATGGGAGTGAAATCCATGAACTGAAAAAAAAAAAAAAAGAAATGTTGTCTTATGATAATCTCACGATGCTAATTTCTAGCGGACTTAAAATGAACTCAAAATTTGCGTAGAGAAAAATTATTAACAAATTAAGATATTTTTGAACACCTCACTGAAAACGCAAAATATTCTTTTTTTCTTTTTCTGATAGAGTGTTTAACGACCCCCGTGAGCAACTCAATGGGCTATAGGCAGTCGCCCGTCCCTAATTTAGGGCCACTGACTCCAGGGAAGGGAGAGAGCTAATGCCGTAAGACAAACAACACCCATGCGTCACGGGATTCGAACCCAGATCCATCTCGCAAAATATTTCCCCAAATAAGTTACAAAAGTGGAACAACTGCTAGGAAACATAAAACCTTTTGTTCCAGGCAAATCAAGCTGAAAAGACTTATCGCGTATCGTAAAAACACTAAACGTGCAAGGCAAGTACGGTAAGTTTTGGCAACAACAACAACAACAAAAAAAAGGCCTACCAGAAATCGAAAACGGAATATTGCAGCGTGTAGGACCAGCACTGACAAGGTGACATGGGTCCACATAAAAAAAATTAATCACCATGCATAAATAATCAAAGCACCTTTAGAAAAACTACTAACTTGATTTTTCCTATTATTTTCCAACGAAAAGCAAAATGCCTTCATAATGGTATGATTTTATTCCAACCAATATTATTACGTCCTAAATTTATCAGAATCTGTATTGATTCTTCCTAAACATGAATCATGAAGCAAAACCAAGCAACTCAAAAGTCAAGTACATTAGGCTCTTTATCTTTCATCTTGCCAAAAAAACAAGAATAATAAAGCTATAATGAAAATAACCATCTGTATTTGGCCTTATCTTTTGCTTAACAATATATCGCCATGAAATTCAGAGAACCTTCTATATTTTTAGTATCGGAAAAAAATAACCTATTCTATCCCAAAATTTTGTAATTGTGGTGTTATAATCACGCAGCAAAGTTTATGAGTTATGAAGGATGGGGAACCAGCCTCACAAATGTTACAGAACACAAAAAATATGGTCATGCGAAATATGTATTCAATTCAAACTTCAAAAGTAAAACAGCTCAACACACAAATAAATACGCTTTGCGGAGTTAACAAAACCCACTCAGTTTGCCGTCGCCTTGAAGATCATTTTAGAAGTACACACACTAAATCTCTCACAGTCGTTGACTGCTTCAAATATTTTTTAAAACCCGAGGTTTGCAGCATAACAAGAGAGATTCGCGAAACACTGGGCAGCGACCCTGGGAGTCTTTGCTCTATAGTAGTTCATTAATCACATGGGCAGTTGCAGGAGCAGCACACCCTTGACAAGTGAACGACGGTTTATGGCTCTTGTGGGTTTGGCTCGCTCCAAGCGTGGAAGAAGCCACCGTTCAAGAAACGGGTGGCTCAGTAACGAAACAACAACAAACAAGAAAGTTGACACCGAATTTTCGGGTGTAATAGCACGTCTTTTGAATCCGTTCTGGCGCAAATTAAATGTATCAAAGCTATTCAAAGTCAATGGAACCGGTATGGAAAACAATAGTATCTGACGGAAGAAAGAAGTTTTTCAATCGGATTTTTAATCCCTCAGATATTGCTGTAAACGGAATCGTGAGCTTGCGCCCTCTGGTTGCAGACTTGTGCGTTAAGAAAAACATGAGTTTATATGAGAAACATCTCTCACCGGAAACTCTCTCCAACACCGAAATAATTTTTCAAATCGGACTTTTAGAAATAGACATATCGACAAAAATAAGATGTGACTTTACGTCCCCTGGTGGAAAAACCATGCATTATTTTAGGAAGAAAGTATTCTCAAAAGGTTTTTCCATAGCAGCGGTATCGGTCCAAGAAAAAAAAATTAGTCGAGTTTTCAGGAGCCTAGATTTTGCTACAAATACATCAGAAGCAGAAATTAACACTTATGCCCCCTGGTGGCCAAACCATTCTTTACCAAACATTAGAAATTATGTGAAAAATATTTTCCATCAGGTCTTGTATGCGATACAGGAAGAAATTTTCAAAACGGAGTTTTAGAAGCAGAAATAACGCAGAAAACGCAATTTACCTTTGTGCCCCCTAGCGGAAAGTCTATGACTTACTTGAAAATTTTGAATTTGTAGGAAAAACATTTCGCATCAGAAACACTATCCAACAAAGAAGGATTTTTTTTCAAATCGGACTCCTAGAAGTAGAGATACTGACAAAAAAAGATACACATCTACGCAACCTGGCGTAGAACCCATGCATTATTTCAAGAAGAAAATGTTCCTAAAAGGTTTGTCGACATGAGTAGTATCGGTCAACAAACGACTTTATTTTCCAATCGAGATTTTAAAGCTCATATTTTGCTGCAAATACATCAGAAGGAACCATTTTTACAAAAATTAGAAATTACGTGCAAAGGATTTCCCATCAGGAGCTGTATCGGGTGCAGAAAGAATTTTTCAAATCGGAGAATTAGAAGCAGAGATATAAGGGAAAAATCAATTTACCTTTACGCCTCCTAGCGGAAAGTCAACGAATTACTTGAAAATTTTGATATTATATGAAAAACATGTCACACTGGAAACACTATCCAACAAAGAAGGAATTTTTCAAATCAAAATTCCTAGAAGTAGAGATATTGACAAAAAATAAGATATACATCTACGCCCCCAGGCGGAGAAACTGGAATATTTTAAGAAAAAGATATTTCGAAAAGGTTTATCGATGTGAGTGGCATCAGTCCACGAAAGAATTTTTTCAATATATATTTTAGAAGTTCAGATTTTATAGCAAATACATCAAGAAGCAAAAATTTACACTTACGACCCCTGGTGGCCAAAGTATTTTTTACCAAATATTTGAAATTATATGCAAAAAATTTTCCATGAGGAGGTGTATCCGCTGAAGAAAAAAAAAAATTCAAATCGGAGTTTTAGAAGAAGAGTTATCGGGGAAAATGTAATTTACTTTTACGCCCCCTAGCTGAAAATCTATGCGTAATTTGAAAAAGAAACTATATCTAAAATACTTTTCGACATAAATGGAATCGAAAAATAAAATAATTTTTTCAATCGGATGTTTAGAAGCAAATTTGTGGAATAAAACGTATTTTTGAATTTGACATCTGCATTTACGCCCTCTAGCGGCGAAATTGTACATCGTAAAAAAAAAAACGAAATGAAGGATTATCATGCATATATTTCAAGCTTCCGAATGCAAAAAGAATTTTTCAAATCGGACTAATAGTTGCAGAGATATCGTGGGTACGAATGGACGGACAAACCGGTAACATAAGCACGATCTTTTTTTACAAAAGACTTGCTAAAAAGCGCAAGATCACAGCACAGGTGTAAGAAGCTCATCGCACAACAGCAATCAGCTTGAAGCAGCATACATTTTATCTAAAACCGCCGAAGAGTTAAAATTTGTCCGTTTCTGTTCCTTGGGCATACCTCGCTTGAGCTGAGATAAGAACAAAGTCATGATTAACATATGGCTGTTGGATGTACGACAAACCTGCATGTTCGTTCAACAGAGTATTTCTATTATCTAGCCTTGTGCTCAGGAATAATGTGAATGCTCACTAAAAAAAAAGGAAAAAATACAAAAAGTAAAAACATCCCCGTTTCCGCTTGCAATGAAACAAGGACAGAATTTTTGGCCAGTTAACACGACATACTGAGAACACAAATATATTTACCAAGTGATACGAAAGTTTTGCCCAATAAATCGGCATCCAGAGATATACTGCACTTCATTCTGTTAAGAACCAACCAAAACACTGAAAACTTATGTTTAATAAAAAGTACAATTGCCAGTTCAACAGATTTAATTTTTTATACGAAATTCACGTATGCATAATCAAATTAGCACCAGGAGACTTACCATATTTCATTATATTTCAAATATTTTGGACAAACTCAGGTAAAACCCAAACACCAGCCGAAGACTTACCCACATTTCAGTTTATTTGCAATAAGTATAAACAATGAAAATTCAGGACTAATCAAATTAGAAATTTAACATGGATTTTATTTAGAGACAAAGCGTGATGACTCGGGTAAATCAAATTCATTAACGGAAGACTTACCACATTTCGTTTCTTTACAACCAGTTTGAGAACTGAAGATTCACGTCAAATCATATCAGCATCTGGTGACTTGTTTCAACACGAAACACTCGTGTCTAATCAAACGAATAGTCAGCAAGTTAAACACCTTAAATTCTATTTACAAAGGATAAAAACACGGAAATTTCAAGTTAAATATAATAAACAAGTAACTACTTACCAAACTTCATTCTCTTTGCAGCGAATTCAAGTACTGAGAATAGGATTTCAAAATCAAACAGACAAGAAAGAACCATATAACTTACCTTACTTCCTTTCTTTCGCCGCCAACTTAAGTACTGAAAACTTATGTGATATTAAATCAGCAACCGCCGATTCAACAATATTTAATTTTGTTTATACAGAATAAAAACAAGGGAACCGATATATGATCAAATTAACACTTACAGGACTTATTACCTCACCATATCATTTGAAATAACACATATCCGCCTAGCCAAAACGCCTGGAGATTTACCATAATAGTATACGGGCTGTGGTCCAAAGGCAAAAATAAGACAAAGTATCACATATGTGGTGTTCACATTTTAGCTATTAAGTATATAAATGATATAATGTTACTAAGGGTTCAATAAGCTATAACTAGAGTACTGAAACTAAAGAAGTCACTTACGCATTTAGCTCTCAATGTTAAGTTCTTTTATTTAAAAAGGAATGACGAAAGTTCACACAGATGACACCACAATTGTAAAATATGATGTAAGATGAATAATGTTTCAGCAGGTAAATCAGTATTACAGTAGAACAAGTAACTAACAGTAGAACAAGTAACTAATATCAATACAGTAACGAACATCACACTCGTCGACAATCTGACTCGAGACTGAACTCACAAACAACTGTTTGACGATGGCAGACAGTTCGACCACCTAACACACGGTGCAGATTATATCTACGCTTCCTTGACATGAGCTTGCCAGTGTAACAAAGAAATAATCTCTAAGAAACTTTTTTTATTTTCCACGTGATTTTGTGAACTAAACCGGAGAGACTATATGAAGTGCAGAAAAGAGAACTACCGGCAGTGACCAAATAAATGCCTGCTAATAAAAGACATGTCCTCACAGGAGGTTCATGATGATACGGTGCAGATATTGGGGAATTGGGCTCCTGCATGATCTACAGTTGTCAAAGGACACAGCGCATTCCGTTGCAGCAGAAAATCTTACAATGATGCAGATCGTTTTGGACGACCGTCCACATCCATCTGAGGAAAACATCAACCGTGTGTATGACCTCGTGGTGCAAGACAGATGAATGAATGACTTTTCGGTGTATGTAGTACAAGAAAATGCAAAATGCAACAACAGGTGAAAGTCTAATATCTCTCTTTTTGAAACACAACGTATGAATCGAATTGGACTTAGTTTTGCCTGACATTGCTCAACATGTACACAAGAAACAAAAATCTGGTACTTTGACATCAGGAATAATTTTCAATTGGTGAGAAGGTGGCTGCAAGAAACTATATCTGATCCCAAGTTTGAATACATCATTCCTCGAAATGGAAGCCTCCATTACATTGGAGAGTCGCAACGACCAATTAATATCTGTCGAACCGGATATTCCTCTCATCATAAACGGAAACCCTAGTGTGCTTGCAGATTCCACGGTACCTCCCAATGTAATTCGGAGCTCCATAAGGCCTCACACTGTACCTAGCAATCCCCTGGATCTACAGCATCTGCAAATCCTACGACGGGAGAGGTGTCAGGTTCAAAGTTTGCTTCATTGCCACATTTCTTACCAGCAAACTATCAAACTGAGTTTCTTATCCAACCTGCCTGAAACTGCATTTAAAAAGCTTTCAGAGAGTTTAAGATCTTCAAGGAAAGAAGTCTTCTTGAAGACTGAATTATATTCTTAAATACTGTAAGTGCTGCGGGTTTGTGGCGATTGTGTAAGTTGTCTTCCCCCATGGAACCAGAGTTGGCGCTGCGCGTGGAGTATTGCTCTCTTCTCGCTTTTTGGTGCGCGGACACGCCAATTTCAGAGTAGGTGTTAAAGAGGGAACAGATACTACACTGGAAATATCTATTTGGTGTATATATTATTACTTATGTTCTGTAGCGCTTTTGTTTGTTCGTTTTATTTTGGGGTTTAACGGACAGCATGAGCAAGTCTTAGGGTTATAAGTGATCACCCGTCCTTAATTTAGGTCCAATGATTTTAGGGAAGGGGCAGAGCCAGTGCCATCATAAAAACATCTATGCCTCGCCCGGGCTCCGAACCTGTGCCACTCTCATATTAAAGGTCAGAAGCCAGAGCATCTGACTTCTCGGTGTAATGAAAAAATACCTTGCCAATTAATTCAACAACTCGGTTTTGTGTCCCATAAGTGGCCTCACACTTTCCAGATACGATTCGACATAATCTCACCCAGTACATTTGCAAGCAGAAGTGCCGCTGGTTTGCGTGCCACAAGTTGCCCTACACATGTTACTAAGTAAATGGTCATAATGTTTTACTGAATGCATAAAAACATGCAAGAATCTTACATTTCGTATTCTAGTCTAAAGCGAAAAAGCACGCAGAAGTTCCGGTGTTCGTGCGAATGGACACAAGTATAAATTGGCAATACAAGACATACAAGGCACCAGACCTGAAAAATCAACTACTCGTGACATTAACTGAAACGATACAAAATATACATTCGAATCTTACCTTTCAAAGCAATATTACGGAATGTTTGAAATTTCTCAGCAAAACCATTGGTTCCTAAATCGTGGCTCAGGTAAAATATCTTGAAATTTTGGGAATCCACTGTCAGAGAGTCACGTCTCTTGACTCATTCATTCTTGTCGTAGGATGACACAAAGAAAAATTTATCGTAGAAGTTGAACATTACCTAGGGAATAAATAGTGTTCACTTCTTTGACCTGTAACGTATACTCTAGATTCACTTTCCTTTTGATTTTTACTATCTCTGGTTATTTTATTTTACTATGTAAATTATCTTCTTACTGAACGAGATGTTATTTCTCCCGCTGAATGAGATCTGGCAATGAGTGTAAGTCATGACGTGGTGGTAGCCAGTATAAATAGGCGCGTTCAACGATACGTAGGAGAGCGTTTGTTGTTGTATAGAGAGAGCGTTTGTTGTTGTATAGAGAGAGAGAGAGAGAGAGAGCGTTTGTTGTTGTATATATATATATAGAGAGAGAGCGTTTGTTGTTGTATAGAGAGAGCGTTTGTTTATGTGAGAGAGCTTTTTGTTGATGTGCGTAGAGTGAGCTGTGGTTTATGTGTCAGAAAGCTGTTGTTGTATAAAGAGATCTTCGTTTATGTGAGAGCCAGAAGTTTCACTAATAAAGAATTTGTTGTAAGTACGTATTTCTCAGTTCATAGTTTTGTCAGATCTCTGTCTGCTGTTAGATTTATTTCATTAGGTGATTATTATTAACAACCAGCATAAGACTTTATTCATCTTAATTACTACTACAACATTACTAGCAGTTAAAAGCTTGTTCATTATTACTACTACACTACTAGCAGGAAAGTTTATTCATGATATAATTAACAAACAACAACCATTACTAGAAGAAACTAGTAGCAGAAGCATTATATTCATTATAAAGCATTAGAAGAAGCTGAATTCATTATAATTAGCTTAGTAGTTAAAAGCTATATTCATTATAATTGGCGCCCGAACTTTTCTCGGACACGAGGTCTTGACAATTATTATCCACGTCTTCCTTACCTGAGACAACTTCAATTTATCCCCCTAAGGCAAGTTTCGAGGGTGATGGTGTTTTTTTGACAATTTGCAAGAAGCCTGTGGGTCTCACTTTGATATGAATGATCTACATGTACCCAGGCATTCTTCACAATTTCGTAATTCACCAGCTTCCTGTTACTCTGAGTCGCGGGTCGTACCTGAGGGAGTTCAATCCTCTCAGCGAAGCAGAATGCTTGCCCATTTCGTGTCGCATGCAGGAACAATTCATTTCAATGGGTTGGAGGGATCCTTAAAGTTCCTCGAAGATTTGGAAGATCATTTTGATCTATACAATATTCCTGAACACTGCAAAGTACAAATCGCAGGCACTTGCTTGAAGGATACCGCTAAGACCTGGTATCGGCAGTGGAGAGTGTCGAACCCGGATTCTCATTATGAGAATTTCCGAGCAGAATTTTTGGAGGTCTTTCCTTTCGGCCTCAGTCGAGCTAGCCTTGCACAACAACTTTTTTTCTCGTCAGCAAGGACCCAACGATAGCCCTGTTGCATTTGCGTTGGAAACAACACGCTTATATAACTTATGGGATCCACATGCCAGTCATGTCTACATGTTGGATACCCTATTGCAGCAGCTCGACCCATTTTTACAAGATTTTCTTGAGGTTCGACACCCTGCTACAATTATGAATGCCTTCGCCTCATACGAACGCATGAAGAGCGACATGGCAAACATGGTTCAACTCACCATGCTCGGGCACCCCGCGAGGCTTATTACGAAAGCCCTCAGCGGCATAGTAGGCACATTAACTTTCAGCGCGAGCATACACAAGTGCACGCCCAAGCTTCATACGTTCCACCACACAGAAGAGTGGCAAACCAACCGCGAGTTTCTGAACAATCTTCGGGATATCGTACAAATGCACAGTATGCTCGACCCCGTTCCAATCCGCAGCATTCGGAACGTTTTCATGCTCAGGGCAATGATTATTTTTCTGCCCGTGCTGAGGGAAGAAGTAATAGATATGAAAATGTCAACAGACACGCGGAGTTCCAGACGCAGGTTTCACGCAGTTTTCCTCATCGTGAAAATTTTCCCGATACCCGGCAGGGTCGAGATTTCAGACCGCAAGATAATCCAACCAGGAATCCTTTAAACTTCCAAAGGAAGTAGACCAAGGAGTCGGTCCTGCTTCCTGATACCAAGCATTCTGACCCTAAAACAGTATTAGTGACTGTTCAAACTCCTCAGTTGCCTGATGTATTCTTGACAATCGAAGATATTATTGTCGAGACAAAGTTCGACACTGGTTCTGAAATATCAGCCCTAAATACGAAGTTTTGCACTGACAATTTTCCTGCAATACTCGTTCAGCCTGCGACGCAGTATTTGTGAGGTGCAAATAACGAAATCTTCAGTATCACAGGAACTGTCACATTATCTCTAGGGCTGGGAAAGGCTCGTTTTACGTATTCTTTCCTGCTTATAGACGAACTACCTGTTAAATGTCTAATGGGAATGGACTTTATTCATACGTTTCAAATAACTTTGAATTTCGTACAACATGTGATTTCCTTTCCGGAACCTGTCGAAATGATTCCTACGGTTCCTATAGATATAACAAGTTTGTTCTTGAGTAACCAATTGAATGAGAGGCAACGAAACCAGCTTTCTCTACTTTTGCAGGAAAGCCCTGGTTTATTTTCTGATCAACCTGGTTTCACACAGGTGGTTTATCATATCATTGACACTGAGGGTTCGAAACCGATAGCGACGAAACCTTACCCTTGTGTTCCCCATAAGAAACAGGAAATGCAACGTCATATTTCTGAAATGATTAAACAGGGCATAATAAGGGAATCAACAAGCGCCTGGGCTGCTCCTGCCTTTTTGGTTCCAAAGAAACAACCCAATGAATTTCGTTTCGTGACAGATTTCCGCAAGCTCAACCAAGTCACAAAAACGATCAATTATCCACTACCTGTCATGTCGCATATTTTGCATGACCTGTCATCAACTAAATGAATGTCAACCTTGGATTTGGCGAGTGGATATTGGCAGGTGGCGGTACATCCAGACTCTGTCGATAAAACAGGCTTTGTTACTCCTTTT
Organism: Macrothele yani; assembly: GCA_039090855.1. Taxonomy (NCBI): domain Eukaryota; kingdom Metazoa; phylum Arthropoda; class Arachnida; order Araneae; family Macrothelidae; genus Macrothele; species Macrothele yani. Next base: position 95,120,209 of record CM076992.1, on the reverse strand, counting down.
GGGGCTTCTGAATACCTGAGTATGCCCTTTGGATTAGCTTCTGCACCTGCTACTTTCCAAAAGCTTATGTATACGGTTCTCAGACCTGTTCTGGCTCCCCATGTGCATGTATATTTGGATGACATTATTATTACATCCGAGACTTTTGACGAGCACCTTTCTCTGCTCAAACAGGTGTTCCAACTCATATACAATGCTGGCTTGACGTTAAAACCTAGTAAATGCCAGATAGCGAGGGACGAGATTGTATATCTGGGGTTGAAAATCACTCCCCACGGTTTATTTACGGATAATGAAAAAATTAGGCCTATTGTTGACTTTCCTCGGCCTAAAACAGCAAAAGAACTATCACGCTTTCTGGGAATGACCTGATGGTATCAGCAGTTCGTCCCCGCTTATGCTACAATCTGTGAGCCATTGTATGCTTTGAAACGTAAATACAAGAAGTTTGTTTGGACACCTGAGGCTAACGCTGCATTTGAAACACTGAAGTCTGCGTTGACTCAGCCTCCTGTGTTGGCTTTCCCGGATCATACTAAGGAATTTGATATTTATACTGACGCATCCGGAGTTGGTCTTGGTTGCGTTTTGTCACAAGCTGGGCATCCAATAGCTTTTGCGTCTCGTACTTTAGCCAAAGCTGAACGCAATTATTCAGCTACGGAACGTGAATGTCTTGCTGTTGTGTATGCTCTTGACAAATTTCAATGTTATCTTAACGAATTGACAGTTAACATAATTACGGATCATTCTGCCCTTGAGTATTTGAATTCTGCTAAGCATCTCTCTCAAAGACTTATGAAGTGGGCTCTTAAGTTACAAGAGAGCAATATCAAAATTTCGTATCAGCCAGGTCATAAGAATCAATTACCGGACGCATTGTCTCGCGTTCCGATTAGTGGGGTCCCCACAGAAACTACTCCTGGATGTCAGCCTTTACTTCTAATAGCTGATATAACATCCAGAGAGCAGATAATGGCAGAATTAATAAATGATCCAGATTTTGGGGATATCTATAATTTTTTGCTTGCGGGTTCGCCCCTACGAAGTGATCCTTCTCTGGCTGGAAGGTCACAGCATTTTGAAGTCATAGAGGGTCTGCTTTACTATACGAAATCTAGGACTACTAGGGCAGAGTTTCGCCCATGTATTCCGCGAACCCTTAGAATGGCTCTTTTAAACGAATTTCATGACAAACCTCTTGCAGGCCATTTAGGTATTCGCAAGACCCGTTGTAAATTGCGGGATGTTGCCTATTGGCCTGGCATGTACCAAAGTGTGCTCGCATACGTTCAATCATGTCACTTGTGTCAGATTAATAATTACCGTAATGTAAAACCGGCCGGTCACTTGAAATCTAGTTCAAGTTCTCATGTTTTTGATATTATTTCAATAGATTTATTGGGACCTTATCCTTTATCTGTTAAAAACAAAGCTCGTTACGTTTTAGTATTAACTGATAATTTTTCTAAATGGGTTGAAGTTTTTCCCATTAAAGCCGCTACGGCAGAAGTTATTTGTAATGTATTAATTAATGAAGTATTCTCTAGATATGGTGCACCTAATAAAGTAGTTTCGGATAATGGTCCCCAATTTATTTCTGACATTTTTGAAAGAATGTGTGCGAGACTACACATTAAGCATAAATTCATTTCCCCATATCATCCCCAGAGTAATCCTGCGGAACGCGTAAACCGCACGCTTGTTAAAATGATTGCTACATTTGTCATGGATCATCACGAGCGATGGGATGACCATCTTGAGCTTTTTTCGTTCGCCCTCCGCTCGTCTGTTCACGAATCTACTAAAATTACTCCTGCACAACTTTTTCTGGGTCGAAAAATTAAAACCCCTTTTGAAAATTTAACGGGGATTATCGACGAACTAAACCAGCGACCAACTCCGCAATCAGTACGAATCATGGCTGAAAAAGCTCGTGTTGCAATGCTAGGAGCACAAGCGGCTCAAGCAAGATATTATAATACTAGGCGTAGGGAACCAGATCTTGTCGTTGGAGATCTCACTCTCGTTGAAACGCACTTCCAGTCTTCTGTTTCTCATACTTTAGTGAAGAAATTTGCACCCAGCTACGAAGGTCCATATCGGGTGGCAAATGTGTTTGAAAATAACATTGTTCTTGAAAAACCTGACAATCAATTTCAATACGTACACGTTGCTCAGTGTCGCAAGTATCCTGAACGAAATATCGATTTTATAATCAACCCTACTCAACCTTCTGTTCCACAGACTCAAGAGTCTATATCTCACGATCAACCGCCAGAAATTTTGGACGACACAACAAACATTTTTGAAGAATCTCCAGTGATTTTTTTCTTCACCCTCCTCCTCAAGACGGGTTTCCAAACACGCAACCTGATTCTCCCATGAGACCAAGGCTCGAATCAAGTTCTTCAAATACTAGTATCGTTCCTTTCCCTCCAACCATTGCCAAGACTATTGCTGCACCATTTCCTGATAACTCTGCAGCACCACAAGCTCCTACTTCCTTAAATACCTCGTCAGAGAGTATTCCTATAGGCAGACATAAACATCGCCCTGCACGACCACTAAATTACAGCAGCGACTCAGAGGCTTCAGATATTTCGGATTTATCAGTTATGAACAATAATTTGACTATTCCTAAACGTCAAACACCAATTACAAACCGTCCAGCACCACCAAAAGCTGGTCAAAAACGTAACTTGTCTCCTCAATCTGTTTCGCCGCAACAGCGACGAAGGCAGAGATCCTTGCATCCGCCCGGGTTTGGCCCCTGGAACCTACGCTCAGGGCAAACAGGGTCGATACCTGCTGCTACTCTCATGCCACGAGGGAGAAAACGAAAACAAACGATGTGGCCGGAGCCACGTCCGTCCAAAAGAATGCTGGAAGGACACCACGGGCCCCAGCACAAAGGGACTACATATCAAAAGCCTGGGGGAGCCCGTTCCTGTCAGCCGCAGGGATTTCCGGACCGACGGACTTCAGCCGTTCCTGACCGTTCCTGTCAGCCGCAGGGATTTCCGGACCGACGGACTTCAGCCGTTCCTGACCGTTCCTATCAGCCGCAGGGATTTCTGGACCGCCAGATTTCAGCCGTTCCTGACCGTTCCTATCAGCCGCAGGGATTTCCGGACCGACAGACTTCAGCCGTTCCTGACCGTTCCTGTCAGCCGCCGGGATTTCTTGACCGACAGAATACAGATGTTCCAGATCCATTCAAATCCTTGAAACGCTTAACGCCACCTGAATTTACCAGTCCGATTAAACCTGGAAAACGTTATCGTACTAGAGATTTTTATGCGTCCTCGAGATAAGTTCTCGTGGACAGGTTCTTTTCTCAGTTTGTTGTTTTTCCTGCACGACCAGTTGGCGTGTCAGAATTTCTTTTTTTCGTGGGGGCCTATGCATTCTTTTTTGTGTATATATGTGTTTTTTTTTATATTTCTTCTATGTCCATCTACTAATCCAAATTTTTTAATATATCTATGTGCTTAGGGGTAAAATAATAAAATTGTTACTGTTAGGCAGCTCCAGGCAATCTTCGCTGCTGATACAGTTGGTGTGTATTCAACGAATAATGAGAACGTAATTTGAAATTAAAAAAGTGATTCCTGCTAGGCAGAATAAAAGGAAGGTATGCCGATGCAGGTTTGTTTTGTTCAAGTATACAAAGTGTTTCACAGACGAATACAGATTTCTTGATTTTGTCATGCCAAGTTTGAGATTGTACATACTGCTGCCACCAAACAACAAAACAAAAAAGAGGTCGATAAACGTCAATCAACGAAGTGTAAGACTTACACTCCAAAATTGATAGGTTTTTCGAAAAACAATAAAAAAAAAGAGAAACAAAAAAAAAAACAAAAAAAATTAAGGAGGAGATGATGTAACGTATACTCTAGATTCACTTTCCTTTTGATTTTTACTATCTCTGGTTATTTTATTTTACTATGTAAATTATCTTCTTACTGAACGAGATGTTATTTCTCCCGCTGAATGAGATCTGGCAATGAGTGTAAGTCATGACGTGGTGGTAGCCAGTATAAATAGGCGCGTTCAACGATACGTAGGAGAGCGTTTGTTGTTGTAGAGAGAGAGCGTTTGTTGTTGTAGAGAGAGAGAGCGCGTTTGTTGTTGTATAGAGAGAGCGTTTGTTTATGTGAGAGAGCTTTTTGTTGATGTGCGTAGAGTGAGCTGTGGTTTGTGTCAGAAAGCTGTTGTTGTATAAAGAGATCTTCGTTTATGTGAGAGCCAGAAGTTTCACTAATAAAGAATTTGTTGTAAGTACGTTTTTCTCAGTTCATAGTTTTGTCAGATCTCTGTCTGGCTGTTAGGTTTATTTCATTAGGTGATTATTATTAACAACCAGCATAAGACTTTATTCATCTTAATTACTACTACAACATTACTAGCAGTTAAAAGCTTGTTCATTATTATTACTACACTACTAGCAGGAAAGTTTATTCATGATATAATTAACAAACAACCATTACTAGAAGAAACTAGTAGCAGAAGCATTATATTCATTATAAAGCATTAGAAGAAGCTGAATTCATTATAATTAGCTTAGTAGTTAAAAGCTATATTCATTATAGACCTTTAAAAGAAGAAGCGAGGTATGCTCCGCATTAAGAGTGTGTCGAAAAAATGGAGCGTTTAATTCTAATTTATTTGATATTGGGCGCAAATAAACGCCGCGCTAAGACAAGTTCGTAGGAGTTTACTATAACTTCTCTGTTACTGAAAGATGTTAAAAAATATTCATGGATATGCTTCAAATACTAAGTCATCCTTGAAAACATCATGCTCTGAGGATACTACAAACTTCTAAATATAAGTTCTCTTAAAAACAAAGTCCTTATCCTTTAGTGGATGGGGTCTTTTTTCTTCCGTTTTTAGTGTTGTTGCATGTGCACAACTTTCTCGGAGGAAAGAGAATTTCCTTGGCCTGCTGCCAGTAAATAATTGCATAGCTTACCGCTGACTGACCGAGAGCTCTAAACACGAGATAAGTTTCCAGAATCCCAGTCGTCTACGAAGTAAACCTCAGATTCATTCCCAACAAGCCAAGCAAAACAGAGCTGCTCACTCACCACTTCGTCTCGTGCCAAAAGTTGATGTATGCCAGGATAAGTGCTTTCTCCTTTCTTGTAACTGATCGAGGAACATTTACTTTGCGTACCATTTAACAGTGTCTGAAGATTCATTTGTGTAAACCAGGCGGTCAAAAATTCACTGCTTTCTTATTAGGTAGCATCAAGAAAAATTGAATTACAGGATCTGTTGAATAGGTGAAATGCTCACACAGTTTGTAACACTACACAAGAGATTGTGTGTATGTATGAATGTACTAAATGAAGTGCCAAGCGAAAGGGCTTCCTCAGAGTATTCTGCGTGTCCTTAGTATCTGATGATCCGATCTTTTCTGCTAACCACAACAAGAAATCTGCACGATTTCATAGAGATGGGCAAGAATCTTACATTTCGTACATTGCTTTCGGGTAATTTGCGCGTTTTAAGGGGGAAAGTCCGTGTTGGTATAAATGTTCTCGCAATGCGTTTGAAGTTTTCACTCATTGTACGGCAGTTTGTGCCTTAGTACAGTCTTATGCATATATACCTTTACTTCTAACGCGGCGCTAAGTAAAAATCCTTGAAGGTGAAGTAAATGTCTGCATCTTACTTGTATTCTGGCACTGGCCGACCGCTCCTACACGAAATACAAATAATTAGTAGCCAGCAACCGGTTACTAAACAAGAAGCAACCTCTTAGTCCCCACGAACCTACACTATGCTGGACTCTTAAAAGCTGCAAACCACACATTCATAAGGTTAATTCTCTTTTGAAAACTCGGCTGTGAAAACCGGAGTTGAGACTGATAACTTCTAAAACGAATTACTCGTCGTAAGAACTGACCTCAATTGGCATTCCGTCTCCCTTGCCCCCGTCCCCCAAATGCGGTAGTTAGCACGAATTCTGAATTTCCAAACTAAGCAGAGCAAGTTTTAGCCCTAATATGATATGTTCAAAACTTTCACCAGAAAGGAATATTAATTAGCATGGCGGTGGTGCGAAATTGGAAGTTGTCGGTGTCTTACTTGTGGTACCGTTGCTGAAGTACGCCAAAAGAGGTAGAAAAAAGGAGAAAAAACATTAGATAACGCCTTGGCTAGAGAATATATGAAAGAAAAAAATGCAATATTAAACAGCAGGCCCACTGCATAAATATCGCGGTGCCCGGCGAAGGAAAAATAAAATAACGTTCCGCCCCAGTATCAAACAACGTCTCTCAAAAGGCAGAGAAAATTCAGAGATCATTTTGTATGCCGGGATTTCATACGTGCAGGGTCCAATACAGCTCCACTTGTCGCTGCTTCAAAACCATTTCGAAACCTCTGGCAATGCCTGCAGCTTACATTTTTCTGGCAAGCTGCGAGGAGGAAATTCTCTGCAGACCAAGTGAAACAAAACTTAATAATGTCAATTTTCATTGAATGCCGTTATTAAAACAATAAGTATATGCAGGGTACTCAATGACAGATGCTGCTTAACTTCTGTTTGCTCAATGATACCCAGCAGCATCTTGTAGTGAACTTCCACATAAGCTACAGCATGGAAATGAAGAAAGTGACTACTATGTATACACTGAATGGACAAATTTTTATGACCACCAGACCATTTTATGCAAAGTAGCTATCCCTCAGATGCTGCTGACGCAAGATGGCTGAATCGGTATAAGAAGGGAAAGCTGAAGGCATGCAGAAACTAATGAAGTGCACTGCGCAAGAAATAATGGGTAAAAGACGCGATCTGACGGAATTTGAACGTGGAATGATCGTGGGTGCTCGAAGCATTGATGCGAGCATTAGCAAAACGGCTGCACTTGGGAAATGTTCAAGGGCAGCAGTTGTGAAATGTTTGAGAGCAGCAGTTGTTAAAGTTTACAGAGAGTGGACCAACAGTCAAAAACCGTGTCTGAGTGCAAGGCGTGTGGTTGTCAACGGCTACCGGATGCTCGAACTAAGCGGAGAGTAGGCAGACTTGTTCAGTCCAACAGATCGGCATCGTCAGATTACAGATAATCTTAATCAGGGACCAAGTCTAATGGCATTTCAGCGTACAGTTTGCCGCTCGTATGGGCAACAGAAGCAGACGGCCTGTCTGTCAGCCATTGCTATTTGCAGCGAACAAGAAACGACTCCAGTTCGCTCAGGAACACAAGAATTGGACAGCAAATAAGTGGAAACGGGTAATGTGGTCCGACGAATCACGCCTTTAAATATACCATGCACATGGAAGAGTGAGAATATGGAGAGAACAGCACGAAAGCATGTACTCATCTCGCATCGTCACTATTATTTAAGGTAGTGGAGGTAACGTTATGGTCTGGGGCGTGTTTTCGTGGGGATGTTTGGGCCCTTTGATTCGTGTGGAGCAACGTCTGGCCGCCTAGAGGTATTTAATTATCGTTGCAGGCCAAGGCCGTCTAGTTGTGTTAATGGTTCATCCCAATGGAGATGGATACTTACTTCCAGATGAACAATGTTCCATGTCATAGTGCTCACACTGTACGCAAATGGTTTGCGGAGCATCACGGAGACTTTTCCCCTGCTACATTGGTTTTTTAAATCACCGGATTTGTGGGATGAAGTCGAAAGGGGCATCCGACAGCTGGAACCGCTACCATCAAATCTTCAAGAGCTGGAGGGTGGAATTCATCGCATTTGGGCAAACATACCCCAAGCCACTTACCAACATTTAATACCAAGAGGAATTCAAGCAGTATTAAAGGCGAAAGGTGTCCCAACAACGTACTAACCAAGTGGTCATAATAATTTGGCCACTCAGCGTATATCTCACGGAAACCAGTTTGAAGTTACAGCTGTTTACTCGCTGCACTAATTTCTATTATACCTTTCTTGATAGGTCGTATTTCATTATATTGGCAAGCAAATTCATTTCGGATTTTTGGGTTTGTACCATGTTTATATACACACCGTTTACAATAAACTTTACGAGTCCCCAATTTATCTTGCGAAATTACTAGCTTACTTGACCCAATCGTGTGTTCTAGAGAACATAAGCAGTGCACAATATTTAAACTGTGTTAATTTCGAGTTAGTACTGCATGCTTAAAAACATCAATTAACACACATGGTCATGCATTAAAATATATTAATTACAAATAACTTGCAACAGTACAGAGAGATGTGTTATTGAAGTGTCCAGAAGAGCTGACTGAAGAAACACGTGGATCTGAGAAAACACAAAGAGTTAAATACTGCAACAAAAATGAAATTGGTGGCAATACTGGATTGCCACGTAGGAGTACATAGATGCTGCAAAACAAAATTGCTTACTTAACTGAATATTACTACAGAATATCCACAAATGGCATAAATAAAAATTATAACAATTGTTTCCGGGTTTAATGACCAACATGAGCTTCTAAAGCTATATAGTGTTGCCAATCTCTAATTTTCGAGCCACTGGCTCCAAAGAAGGGAGAAAGAGTGATCCCAAAGGATACATACATGAATGTTTGGCATGGGATTCAAACCCGGACCCAGCAGTACAAGAAGTCTGAAGCCCGCGGTAACCTCATTTAAATGAATTCAGTCAGAGATGAATTATGATCTTTTTGAATTACACCCAACTGAAATACTAGATGCAGTCGACTGAAAAACAGATTTCAAAAAGGTAGCTGTCTACCTTCCTTGAAAAAGCCATCTGGTTGATGTGCGAAAGTTTGGGAATTTTGATTTATAATCTACGCCAAGAAATTCGGATTACTAGTATAGTTATACTATTTTAAGTACAATTTGTTAATTTTCGTAACATACTTTTCAGCCGCTAGTGGGTGTTAAGTAGGTGTTTTTATTTCTGGATGTTTTATCGATTAAAAATGTGAAATTTTTTTCTAACCGGCTCCACTGAAAATTTTTTATTCGCATCGGAAAGGATTCAAAAAGACGTGCTCATTACAGCCGAAAATTTGGTGTCATCTTTCTTGTTCAAATTAACAGGAATTGTGGAAAACCAAATGTCTACTAGCAAAATTTTCCTTATTTTTCAAGTTGTTAGACTTTGTATACGTATCTTCTGATGGACAAAGCACGATGCGACAGTTAAAAATTGAGCACCTATCTTCTCTCTCATTTAAAATTCTTTTTTTAAACTATTAATATCTGTTAGAGAAAAAATAAAGTTAAAATGCGCTGCCAATAATACACTTTCAAATGCTTGTTCATTATTTATTACTGCATGCCAATATTACCGTATTCTCTCAGCAGTCAATTCATGTTTTCCGCGTACACACATTTTGCATATTTTATGTGTATTTTTCCAAATGTTTGATTTATAAAACACTTTATAAGCAAACTTCAGGATATAAATCGGATTAACTCAAGAAACTAGTCATACGGTGTAGGCCTAAAGAATGTATATTGAAACATAGAGAAGCAGACAAATAATAATCCAACTTCATGTAACCAACTCAAATTATCTCACCCTATGATAACAGAAGTCAAGACATGAATCGCGGGAAATGGAGAAAAATAATTTTCACTTGCGACAGTGTATTTACACTGTCGCAATTATAAACGGATTTACTACGTTTATACTTGATTTATCTCTTGACTTCTATTTATTATAATATTAAGTATAAATGGATTTACTACGTTTATACTTGATTTATCTCTTGACTTCTATTTATTATAATATTAAGTATAAATGGATTTACTACGTTCATACTAAGAATAAACGGATTTACTACACTATAAGCGTTCCTTGAGTGTATTTACAAGTTACAATATGTCAACTATCACAAAACTGCAAACTGCCGCCTAAAAAGTTTTAAATCAAGTTACCACTGGAGAAATAAAATCAGTGAAAAATGCGTTCCCGAAAAAAAAAAAAAAAAAAAAAAAGGTACACTGCTTTGTGAACATTTACCGAGATACGAATTTTGAGAATCACGCTAAAACACACAAACACCGTCACCACAGTTTATAAGAAAATTTCATTACCTCTATTCACTCTTAGGAATTAAAAAAGGGATAAATTCGAAACTTACCAACCGATTAAAAACATACGCCAGGTAAACTAGAAAATTACTAAAAATTCATAAATAGCCTCCGAAAAACATACATTTTACCTTCGCAATTTTTCGTGCACTCCAAGCAGATTAATAAAAAAGTTCAGCAGAGATGTAATTATACATACAAACTCACAAAATTACACTTCCTTTCCAAATGAGTTATTTTTTTCACTCAAGGAAAACTGAAGAAAGTTAAATTTTAGATGGAAATAGGATAGGGGGAAAGTATGCACAGAAGAATAGATTTGGTTTGACAGCCGACTCCGTGAAGCGGTTAAAATAACAGCTACGTAACAATTGAGTTGTGGGTTAAAGAAGGTTCGATTTCAACTGAAGAAGTTACATATTTTAAAATAACCCAGTACGCATGGGTCTTTATTTTAATACGTGCTTATGTCCTCGAAAAGTCGAACCTTTGTATTTACACTTTTACAGATGTTAAGAATATTAACGTATGCATCTTCAATGCCGTAAATATGACTTCTGTGGAGGTACTGAATACATATGGTATTACTGGGAATCTACTTACGCTGGCAGTAGAGCATGTGTGCGAGTGAATGGTGTTTTATCGAAATCGTTTTTTATCGGTGCAGGAGTCAGACAAGGTTGTGTAATGTCACCCTGGCTGTTTAATATATTTTATGGATGCATGCATGCGTGATACCAAAATGGATAATACTGGTTTATGTCTTGGTATAATCCGTGTGTGCAGATTGCTGTATGCTAATTACACAGTCCTCTTGGCAGAGAGCAAAAGTGAGTTGCAGAGTATGTTGTCATTAATTTAAAACTGCGATATAAGAAGTTTGCATGAATTTCAAACTCCGTATAAATAAGGGAAAAATTAAAGTTATTGTTTTTGAGCGAGGAACTGTTAGTACCGAATGCAAGATCAGTCTTAAATGGCACAGAGATTGACCAGGTGAATGAGTATTTAGGAAGTATGTTTGACAGAGAGACCAAATTAGATGGCGAAATTAGCAGGCGAATGAATTCTTCATTGAAAGTCATAGATAGCTACCTCAGGAGGATTTTACAAGAATGATGGGTCCTCAAGGAAGTCCCAAATGGCTATGTATGAAAGTGTAATTGTTGTTACTCTGATGTACGGCAGTGAAACCTGTGTACTGCAGAAAAGACATAGGAGTCGTCGTTTGTATGCTGAGGAGATTAACACCCCCGTTACTTACGGGGGGGGGTGTAGTAAGACACGCTCTGATCATGTGAGGAATGAAGATGTGTTACAGATGTGTAATGTGAGGCAAAATGTTGTTAGTAAGGTTGAGACTAATATTCTTAGGTGGTTTGGCCATGTTGAAAGAATGAGTGATGAGAAATCATGGGAGGACCAGATTCAGGAATGTCTGCATGATAAAAAAATTATGAGTATGAAGTACAAAACGTCTTGTTGGGCGACGTGTGATGGATGTTAATGAAGCTCCAGCTGTATGCCGAGATCGTTGTAAATGGAGACATTTGATACACCAACTTTAAGTAAATTCTAGTTCCATCAGTAAAATATTTACTTGGCAGATGGTCTTTCTTTGAGGAGCTAACCTCTTAATCTCAGAGAACAGCTTAATGGTATGTAGATATATGTGTGTGTTCAATGCCGCACGTATTCAAAGATAACTGCTGACGTTCGCACGGAATTAAACGCCTTTTCGTAATCAATAGAAGCCATATAGATCACATTCATTCGATCTTTCAGTTAGTTCTCTTAGTACAAAGATATGACCTATAGTGCTCTCTGTAGCCACTCCTGAATGTAGCGTGTTCTTTTGGTTGAACTATGTCCAGTGTTTCCTTCAAGCGATTAGAGAGAAACTTAGTGAAGATTTTGTAAATAACTGACAAGAGGATTTGTAATTCTTGAGACCTTGCAGGTTTTCCTCTTTTATGTAGCAGGAACCCTGTAGCATTTGCTTCAGCAATCAGGAATCTTCGCTTCGTTGTGGCCTTTAATGAAAACTTTGGAGAGTGTAGATTCCTCTTTCCTCACTGGCTTTGTTTTTTTTTTTTTTTTTTGATTGGAGGTTTAACGACCACCGTGAGCAACTCAATGGGCTATAAGCAGTCGCGCGTCCCTAATTTAGGGTCACTGGATCCAGGGAAGGGAGAGATCCAGTGCCGTAAGACAAACACAACATCCATGCCTCACCGGGATTCGAACCCGGACCCCTTTCGGACGAATGATCAGAGGCCATCGCTTAGACCACTGCGCCACCGGGGCGGCCGCTGGCTTTGTGTACAATGCCCATGATAATTCCCTTTTACCCTGGAACTCTTCCCCGTTTCATGTTGTTAATTGTGTTGTAACTTCTGCTGGGTAGCCTGGAGACACTTCTGTGCTTCTGCAATAGATGTATCGTTCCTTTCGTATAGTTCATCCATGTCCATTTCCTATACGGCTGTACACGGAGTTCATGATGAAAAACCTTTCCGCCTGTGTAAACCCTACAAGAACATTTTCGCGCTCGTTTCTGTTGTGGTGATCAATTCACCTACCGAAATTTCATTCTGTTACGTTATTTTCACATTAAAATCACTCAGGATGGTCTTGAAGTGCTGCTTCTATTTGCTATGTACTGGGTTGATGCATAAGTTCATGCCGTTTAATTTCATGAGTTTTCCCCAAGGTCAGTAGTGACGGTGCAGATGGCCAGTTGTATATCAAAATGTAGCCAGTAATATCGTGTATCTAAATCATATTGCGTTGTGTGATTGTGGCTAATGTTTTTTTTTTTTTCTTTTTTTGGTTTTCAGGTCCGGAAGTATGGAGTGTCAAATAGATAGGAATGAACATTTCCGACATCTGCTCCTCTACGAGTTTAACAAGGGATCCTCAGCCGCCGAAGCTACTCGACAAATTTGTGTTGTATATGGGAAGGATGCTATTGCACCGAGGACAGCCCGCAAATGGTTTGAGCGGTTCCGAGGAAGCAATTTTGACCTCAACGACTCTCCACGCTCAGGTCGCCAATCTTACTTTGATGATGATCGTTTGAACCATTTCATCCACTTAAATTCGCGTCAAACTACACGCGAATCAGCCACTGAGGTGGACTGTGATTAGGCCACAGTGGTGCGACACCTGAAACATATGGGAAATGTCAAGAAATTGGGGTATGGGGTGCCTCACACGTGTTGCATATGTAGTTCCTTGCTTGCCCGTTATCGCGAATGTTCTCGGCAACACAAACCCTTTCTGTCACGTATTGTTACTGGAGATGAAAAGTGGTGCCTGTACGTGAATTTCAGGCATCGGAGGGAATGGCTAAGCCCAAACAAGACGCCCACAACACCACGTCCAAAACATGACCTTCATCCTACGAAGATAATGTTGTGTGTCTGGTGGGACATGGAAAGGCATAATTCACTGGGAAATGCTGCCGAGGAATTAACCATCAACGCTTCACTCTATTGCGAGCAACTCCGCCGTGTGAAGAGAGCAATTCAGTAGAAACGGCCACTTCGGCGCCATGGTGTCCTTCTCCAATATGATAACGCACGTCCTCACAGTGCAAACATAACCAAAATGGCCATTCAGGACATGAAATGGGAGATCCTTTTACAACCGGCCTATTCCCCAGATGTCGCCCTTTTAGATTATCACCTGTTCCGATCTCTGTCGAATGCACAACAATGATGTTGATCTACAGAATGTCCTTGATGATTTCTTCGCACCAAAACCAGCACGTTTTTTTGAAGAATGGCATTGCAGACCTATCTAGACGTTGGGACATCATCGTAAACCATGGGGGTAATACATAGTTGATTGATTCCGTTTTCCCTTCTGATGTAATACATTCCTGTAGTGCGGTGAAAGAAACGGCATGAACTTATGCATCAACCCAATAGATGTCGAGTTTCTTCACAAAACTCTTCGTTTTCTTTATCAGGATACTTGTGGTGGGCGTGTAGGTTTGAATGATCTGCATCAGGTATCTTTTTGAGAGTTGGATGACGAGTCGTTCAGCTCTGTCTGAGGAACTTTTCATCTCTAGAACATTGTAGTGTATGTATGTGTGTATTATTAAGTTCATATACTCACAACCAGTGCGTTTCTCACTTTCGATGCCATGTCTCCTTTCTTTACTCAGGGAAAATAAAATCCTAAATATTTTGTTTCCAACGAACATATGAACTAAATGCAGTCCGGATCACAAAATGAAACGGCAAACAGAATGTAATTGAAAAATTCAACTGCAAAACTTTTGCCCACAGCCTGCACATTAAACGTCTGTCGGCCACTGTAGAATACACGGAGCCCGGAAATAAAACTAAGAATTTAATGGGATTACTAGATAAAGTGTATAAATATTTAGAAGTCTCAATAGGAGGAAAAGACTCTTGGAACGACATGACTAAGAAAGCATCTTTCGTTCGAAGAAACACAAACAAACCTTAAGAGCATACATACGACGAAATTCCTTCCTCCCTGCTCGGTAAAGACACTAGTAGCACGAATATATCGTACCGCTGAATATTGAAAAGTCCATTCAGGTTCTTCCCGAGGGACGCACGTACCCTAATACATTTTAAATCCTGCAGAGACTACAACTTGCGAGCACTGAAGCCTGCAGAATAAACACATTCTAAACGTTCACAGCAACTAAACATTGTTTCATTCAAGAAAATGGTAAAACACTGCAGTTTGAGAAAAAGATGAAACCCGGCCCCAGGCATATGATACACACTAAGCATTCTTCAGACAATAAAACTGCTCTATGATAAAACTATTATTCACGGTTTTGTGCCAATTCATGAAATGTCTTAGAACGGAAATGCTTTTGAAATTTATTTTTAATAATGATATTTAAAGGAAAGAGATTTAGATATTTATGTATAGGATTTTAGGAAGGGAATATCTGACCAGGTCTTAAACAACCCTTAGAGGTAAAAGTTAAGTGATTTGGGCTAGAGCGCCCCACAGGAAAGTCACACGGAAGCGAGGTAGAAAGGGGGAGGAACAGACGCCCATAATTTTATTACCGGAGGGCCAGTACCCGGACACCAGGAACTGGCCCTCCGGTAATAATGATATGTCTGCCAAAGATTAAGAATGAAAGCAGGTTAAATGTACAGACTAACTTTTTTTTCTTTTTGACTGAAGGTTTAACCGACCACCATGAGCAACTCAATGGGCTATAAGCAGTCTGCCGTCCCTTATTTAGGGTCACTGGTTCCAGGGAAGAGAGAGAGCCAGTGCCGTAAGACAAACACAACATCCATGTCTCACACCGGGATTCGAACCCGGATCCTTCGCGGACGAATGGTCATATGCCAGCGCTTAGACCACTGCGCCACCGAGGGGGCCGAACTAAACTGAAACAACGCTAAAAGGCACAGCGTAATATAATGGTGTGAGCCATTTACGGATTTTATGAAAGCAATCACTACCGCACTGTGCTTGATTTCGTGGCATAGTGACCACCACAAGCAATTCTATGGGTTATAAGCGGTCACCTGTCCCTAATTTGGGGCCACTGGTTTCAGGAAAGGAAGAGAGCCCAGAGCCGTAAGGAAAAAATAAACCGTGCCTCATTCAGAACTTCAATCTGGGCCAAGATAACAGAGTCACCGAAAAATACACACTCTTTCTCTCTTGCTCTCGCTCTCTTTCTTTCTTTCTTTCTTTCCTTCCTTCCTTATTTCCTTCTCTGCGTACTGTAAAGAAAACATGCAATCATCGAATTCAATGTGATAACATTCTGAGCGGATGGCAGAGGTTAATTCTGCGCAACTGTACTACAACTTTCCATATTGTCCCTCTTTACCATGAACTGTCCACTGGCGCATTTGGAATTTGAAAAAAAAAGGGGGGTTGGGAATTGGTTGGTCCCTTTAATATTAGGGGCGCCTGATATAGCTTTTTCTCGGATGAATAATTTAAGATTTTGGTTGCTGCCACCTTCATTATTTTTGCTTATTTTGTCTTCTATGACTGATAGAGGAGTTGGGGCCGGGTGGACTATTTATCCCCCTCTCTCTTCGGGTCTTGGGCATAGCGGGGGAGGGATGGATTTTGCTATTTTTTCTTTACATTTAGCGGGGGCTTCTTCTATTATGGGTGCTGTTAATTTTATTTCTACAATTATTAATACACGGGGAAGGGGGATGGCGATGGAACGAGTTCCTTTGTTTGTGTGGTCAGTGTTGATTACTGCTATTTTATTATTGCTTTCTTTACCAGTATTGGCAGGGGCTATTACTATACTTTTAACAGATCGTAATTTTAACACTTCCTTTTTTGACCCTGCTGGTGGAGGTGATCCTATTCTTTTTCAGCATTTGTTCTGGTTTTTGGGGCATCCTGAGGTTTATATTTTGATTTTGCCAGGGTTTGGAATAATTTCTCATATTATTAGCTCATCGGTTGGGAAGCTCTTACAACTATTATAACAATAAGCATGAATCTATGATTTGATCCACAGATCTCTGAACATTGTCCTTACATACTTTCCTAGGCGATTTACTATAAAGACCAACTGGTTTAAACGGCCAGGAATTCCATCAGCTCTCACCCCTAACACAGGAATAGTTCAAGAATGAATTACATCTCCTCTAGTAACTACAACCCGAGTTCTTCTTGCTACTGGTACACTCAAAACATTATCCACCTCCAATAACCGAGCAAATTCCTCTTCCCCTCTAGGTGTCATAAAAGATTCGTATATTTCCCCCCTAAATCTGCATATTCATAAACCCAATACCACTGCCGCCCAGTTGTTTTTACTGTTAAATCAGGATCATCTAACTCTTCTATCAAATAAAGCAATTTCAATGAAGGTAAAGCAATCACTAATAAAAATACCGCCGGCAATACAGTCCAAACACTTTCCAACTCTTGCCCCTCCATTACTCTTCGGTGAAATCTAAAAGTTAATAAAGAACTTATCAGCACGTATCCTACTAAAATAGTAATTAATACTAATACAATCATTGTATGGTCATGGAAAAAAATTAACTGTTCCATTACGGGTGATGCAGCATTCTGGAAATATAAAGAACCTCACACTGGCAATTACCACCCGACTCCTGTTAACTGATTAAAGGTGTGATCTAACGGTGGGATATCATGAATTCATTCTATAGAACCCGAAATATGATATCCTCCCCCTACTCTTAATTTTACCACAAGAGCCTCCCACACTAACAAAATCATCATTATTACTGCAAACAACGAGATAACAGACCCTAAAAAAGAAACCACATTCCAAACCAAAAAGCTATCCGGATAATCTGAATAACGACGAGGTATTCCATTTAACCCTAAAAAATGCTGAGGGAAAAATGTTAAATTTACACCAATAAATATAATAAAAAATTGAAGCTTCATTCGCCAGCTAAAATAGCAAACACAGCCCCCATTCTAAGAACGTAATGGAAATGAGCTACTACATAATACGTATCATGAAGAACAATATCCAAAGAAGAATTAGCCAATACAACCCCTGTTAAACCCCCTAAAGTAAATAAAAAAACAAATCCCATACATCATACGCGCTGTCCCGTGAGGTTGGGGAAACATTCTATGCGGAAGAGCACAAACACGTCGCTTCAACTCGCTTCAACTCGTACACAGGTTGCTAGGTAGGCTATTTTAGTTTCGTTTCAATCGGTTTTGGTAGAAAACCATACACACATGGATTTATTTTCATTTCATCTTAACGCAAGCAGTAATTTGAACAATGCACGCAAGAAACATCTGAAGGGTTGCTGGGAAGCTGGAATGATCTCATTTTGAAACTGCTTCCTAAATCAATTTCTAAAAGATTGTTGAAGAACGCCGATCACCAGAAGTTTGCAAATGATGTCTTTTGAAAGCAATTAAGGATGATAATTTGGGTTAAAGGCATTTTTTTCTTGAGGGAAGGGCGGTTTAACGATCCGTTTGAATATTTACAATTATAGGTAGTGGTTCAGCTCTAATTTAGGGCAATTGGTATTTGGAAAGAGAGTGAGCCAGTTCGGAAATCGAACGTTTGACTAGAGCCCGCGCCTCTACTGCTTGAGGAAAATCACGAATGTGCTGTTACATCATGATTAACCTAGCATATTACTATAATCTCTACAAATTTGGTTCCGTTTCATTTATTGCAGTCCACTGAAACATTTAAATTTTAAAGCGTATTCAGAAACACATTCTGTTAGCTCCTCACCACAACATACACTTCGAAAATTACATCTTCAACCACCAAAGCTAAACAAATGTTTCTTCTCGAGCTCAGTTCGATGATGTTACCAACGTTTCTCATAAGAAAAAACACTGCGAATACTGCCCAAACTTTTGACCACCAATAACAACAGAAATTAGTGTCACTGATATGCGACAGCTGGTTAAAAACACTATAGAAGTGAAAATCTCATAATTTTAATATTATACATTATGAATAACTGCACATTGCGTTATGAATAGCTTTGACCTAGACACTGGTGCAACGAAAAGTTAATTCAAAAGCTAGAGAATAGAAAACATCGTATATACAATTGCAATGTTATTTTAGTTGCTTTAACAATTTATGTATGTATATAATTAAAAATTCTAAAGGGAGAAAGAATTCACGTAGGGAAGGAGGAAAAATTTGACGCATATTTATGTAAATTAAAGCCGTGTGACTATGCAAAAAAAAAAAAAAGTAATTAAAGAGTTTTGTCGTGAGCAAAAGACAACAGATGCAGCATTTTAAAGGAAAAACTGAACATTTTCTCTGTAGCATAGATAAAAAAACTGAACATTTCACTTGAAAAACTACAAAAAAGTACTTTTTCCCTTAAAACTGAAAGAAACGTGACACTGCAAGAAAACTCTAAATAAGAGGCACACAAAACTTGAAACGTATTACATGCGAAAGAAATAAAAAGCCAGATGAAAAATGGTTCATAGTGAATCATCATGGGGAGGGGGGGGGGCATGAGCGCTTGCTGTTGCAACTGAGTCTACCTCCTCCCGGGAGCTTCCACGAGCCAGGTTCAAGCTAGTGGAAACTCAGTTTTTATTAGAACCACACCATGCTTAAGTTTCTTAAAAAGAAAAACTGAAAAGGAGAACAGAAAGTTATTTAATATATGCCAAAATACAAAAAAACTATCCACCAAAATAAAAAAACATACATAAAACTATGGGTCTAATTTACTGAAATGTACAAAGAATTCAATATTGTTCATGTTCGACAACGGAAAGTGAACATCCAAGTAATACTGTTGAAGTCAAAAGACACTTTCAGGGTGATAGTGTGATTGACATTACAAAAATTATTTTTAAAGCAAATATAGTCATAATATATCCTAATACATTAAAATTAAACATATTTAGACAGTTTGGTGACTGCTGAACTGACATTTGAATTGTGTGTTTATTTTCTATGATAAATTATTAAATGTTTTCTTGTTCAAAGTGGAAACCCTGAAGCTGTAAAAATATAGTTTAAAAACAGCCCAGACAGTGGTTGACACCCTAGCTCAAAATAAAAATATGCTTGTGATCTTTTTATTATCTCTGCCTCATAAAATCAGGCGTCCTTTGCCGCCATAATAACACATGGCGGCAGGACTCGAATATGAAGAAAGCAATATGGAGTCATTGACCCATCATGCTCAGTTAGATTTGATACGAAAAGACGGAGGAGACTGTTTTATGGTTTGAGGCGCGCATTGCAACCGCACGCCTTCCACCAAGATGTCAGAACAGTACTATGCTGCTGGTGTTGGATTAGAGCCAAAGCCAGAATATAGGAAGCATCGTCACCTCTATTAGAGGCTGGTCATAAACCGAACGAAGCAACCTCATGCGACTGATTGGGAAAACGGGGAGAAAATAATCCCATAATTCCACTCAGGATTTGGAATGTCAATTAACTCTCTTTCGTGTCAGCGCAGCTTAGCGGATGATTCGTGTCTACGCACCTGGTGGTCAGGGGACCAAGATCAGGATGACGGGGAAATTTTTAATGTCTTCGAAGCGATTAATTCTCCAATCAACCACTGCAAGTAGATGGCGCTGTAATCTTTTGGCCACGTTTTAGTGTTGAGTGGGACTATGCTTTCTTACAAACCTGTTTTGCTTAAAACACATTAAAGCAACTGAGGCCGATAACTTAGTCACAACACAAGATTACAGCACCACATAACAAAGAGTTTCTCTGTGGCCAATCAGTTTGTGCCGCCCCGGTGGCGCAGTGGTCTAAGCGCTGCCTTATGACTATTCGTCAGAGAAGGATCCGGGTTCTAATCCCGGTGAGGTATAAATGTTGTGTTTGTCTTACGGCACTGGCTCTCTCCCTTCCCCGGAGTCAGTGGCCCTAAATCTGGGACGGGCCACTGCTTACAGCCCATTGAGCTGCTCACGGTGGTCGTTAAACCTCCAATTAAAAAAAAAAACAGTTTATGGACGGCCACTGGATTGTCAGTGGGCACCATGCTATCTGCCCATCCCTTTATACATTTATTATCTCCATGCGCGAACACATCTCAAATGCTCACTATCACCTCAATGCAACACCAGGCGTAGTGTTTGATGATACACAAAGAGACTACAGGCATAAACAGAGGTCCCTGTAGTTCAACCCCAATATCAGCTTCAGTCTCGAGTACAGTGACGATCGGATTTGAATGCATGCAAATGTAAAACTTTAGTGAGGAAGTGTGCACCTTTCAAAGACTTGCCAGACCAGTCTGTTGAGTAATAGTTAACAATGTTTGGTTACAACACTGTTAACTATTACTCAAGAGAAAAATCCTGGTCCACACACCACCGGACGGTTTGCGGTTAATGAAACTGTTCAGTGGTATGTCAACCTTGTTTTACATAGCATATATGTATATTACAGCTCCACTGAAAGGTTTAGGACTACCTGTCACTGCAAAACTACGTCCTGGTATATATGACACGCGACACCATACGCAAACTACGTAGCGTATATAACCCAAAAGACTTAACGATTGCCGAAAATGCACTTCGGGGATAGTGCCGCACAATATCAGGGAGATGAGGGAAGGATTCCGGCTCACACCATATGGGCGCTATGTGAATGAAAGCGTGCTTCTCCGTTTGCATGTCTGTACCGTCGCTAGAGGTACACAAACTGATATTTGAATAACGGCTGGAACATTGAACATTTCTACGAAAAACCTTTATCACTTGTTTTTTGTGACGTCCATCCTGTACATATGCGAGTTTACAACTCCCTTATTAACTTGCTGCGGTTACCATTACCATGTTGGTGGTCTGAGGGCTGGATTCTAAACCTTCATCCGAGATAGGCATGGGAGGCATGCTTGTCTGAAGCCGCATCTTTGAGAGTTGCTCATCCATTACCATGTTAGTGGTCTGAGGGCTGGATTCTGAACCTTCATCCTAGATAGGCATGGGAGGCATGCTTGTCTGAAGCCGCATCTTTGAGAGTTGCTCATGGTAGTCGTTAAACCTCAATACAGAATAAAAAAAAAGCACTTCACGTAATGTTTGCCGACGCTCAAACCGCGCCCATACTCTGGAACCCATCATTAATTAACTTGTCATCTAAGGAATCACACAAGATCCCAAACCACGAATTTACACTATGATCATGTCATATATAAATTTTAAAGAGTTGATCAAAAATTTCATTTTAAGAAGGGTCTGGTTGTTTAACAGAATACAGAGAAATGCAAATAATTCAGTTTTTTTTTCGGTTACTCAATTTTCGTTTATTTATTTATTGAGTTATACGGTGCTACGGGCCGGGCCGTATGTGGCCAAAGATCGCCATGTAACAATGCATTATGTACAGAAGTCTACTCGAGCCGTGAGAGTACTAACCCTAAATCAACTGGAAAAGCAGTTACCTTTCATCAAAGTCTCATTTAATCTTTATACCGTATAATAAATCACCGTATCTGTCTGCCTACATCTTCATACTGTGTTGTTAATTTCGACGTAATCACGCTGGCTTTAAAGGTCAGAAATGTTCGCAGAACCATTTCAATTGGGCAAGGTATTCTGGACCATCCGGCTCCTTCTTGGCCAGTACTTTCTCAACAATGAAATTATCTGGTTCTATGAAAGATAAACCCTTTTCCTATTCAACGTACATACAGAAACGTGCACAGAACTTCGAATGACTTTTTTCGTGTTTTCCGTGGCTTTAGGCTTCTGAAGTTGCTCTAAAATTGACACAGGAGCAAGCTTGACATCCTGTTCTTCGTGGCGATTGATATTTGTAAATTCGCGACACAGGGTTTCGTACCAATCTGTAGCTTCACATTTTGATTTGCTACACTTTCGGCTTACAATTAATTCCGCTATACGTAATCCTTGCTTGAGAACTTCCTTCCCACAGGAAACTGCGTATTTTCTTTCTTCGCGCGGCAGCGTCACCTAGACTTCAAGGATGAAAACTTCTACACTGCGATCTCCTCCTTCACTATCGGTACCAAGATATACACTGAGAGATCATTGAATTATCACCACCTACCTAATACTTCGTAGGTCTTCCTTTCGCCCTTAGTACAGCAGCAATATTAGACGTGGCATCAATTCAATAAGATGCCGGAAGCAGTTGGGAGGTATGGCCAACCAAGCTGTGTGTAATGCGTCCTTCAATGCAGGCATGGAAGTGATTGGCGTATTCAGACGGCTGCTATGCTGTTCAATAGTGTACCACAAGTGCTGTATGTGATTGATATCGCGGGAGTTTGGAGGGCAATCGATATGGTGGAAGCCTGAACTGTGTTCCTCAAGCCATTCCTGCACAGCACTGGACCTGTAGCTCGGCGCACTGCCATCTTGGAAGACACCGCCGTCATTCGCGAAAAAGTATAGCATTGCTGGGTGTAGAGTCAGCAAGCAATTCACGATAGTGGGAATCAGTCATACGTTGATCCACATGCACCAGGGATCCAAGTTCCTGCCAGGTAAACATGTCCCACACCATTACAACCGCCTCCGCCGGCTTGAACTGTGGAGACCACGCAGAACGGATAGAGTGCCTCATGTTGCTTGCGCCAAATTCACACAAAACTATCCACGGAGTGGAAGTAAAAAACGAGACATGTCAGACCAGAACTATTTTTTCTAGTCATCCGACGTCCAACGTGCATGTTCTCTTTGTACCAGGAGAGCCTTTTGCGCCAATGAAC
Organism: Macrothele yani; assembly: GCA_039090855.1. NCBI lineage: Eukaryota > Metazoa > Arthropoda > Arachnida > Araneae > Macrothelidae > Macrothele > Macrothele yani. The sequence goes on along the minus strand of CM076992.1, from coordinate 95,096,984 downwards.
CGTGGTTTGGAGAGAATGTCGTCGGGGTCGTCTGCTGTTATAGCTCATACGTGCGAGCGTGTGACGCATGGTCATGAGAGATACTGTTCCGGGTTGACCTCTGTTGTATTAGGTAGTCAACTGTTGCCCATTGCTACGTCTGTTGCCCGTAAGAGTCGTCTGATTCGGCGCTTACCTCTCACATCAACCTTTCCCTGTCATGAGCAATTTTGCCTCCGGGTCGTTGTTTGATCATTTTCACGTCAGTCCTGATACACTAACTACGGCGACGCGCAAACAACCCAAAAGTTTCAGACTTTTGGGAAATCGAGACACCCCGCTCTATGAGCTCCCACAATCTGTTCAAAGTCGGATAAATACTTCAGTTCACCCATCACGCTCTGAATTTTACAACCTACTACTCCACTCACAAGTCTCATATATGCTACGTCGGTGGACTAATTGCGCCCTCTCGGAAATCACGCGGTCAATGGGCCGCATCCACTTTTGATAGCGTTGGTCATAATTCAGTGATCCCCCGGTGTACTAATAATCCACATGATCATCTATGGCTACATATATAAGAAGCCGCCTACCTCTAAATTAAAGTTACTGGTTCCTGGGAAGGAAAAGAACGATCGCAAGAAGTACAAACACAATATCTTTGACCTGCACCTGTATTTGAACCGAGCAGTGCCACTTGAACTGAAAATGCCGTCTAACACCCATATTGACATTCACCTATATTTATAAGCTGGTCGCACCAGAAGCAAAATACCTTTCCTCTATCCAAAAACCAGATTAAACGTCGGTTGTGTTGGATTACCAACAACAAAGCTGCTAAAATGATATACCTAGACTCTAGTCATTTTCGTATCAACAAGGCACTTTTAATTAACCGATATCGAATCATCGATGTTGTACTCTATATCCAAATGAAAAAAAAAAAAAAGATCGAGGGAAATTTGCCCGCCCAAAAGTTGAACATCATTTCAATATACCTCGAAGTATTAACGATTTTGACATGAGCAGGTGAATTTCAACTCTGCTAAAAGGATTTTATTTGCTCAACGTTCCGGAATAAACATTTCGATATACAACGCGCCCTGAGTCTAAGTTGTAAATCAGGCCATCAACGACATTTTCTTAACACCCTTCCTAGTATCACAGAATTGTAAAATTCTGAATCATCAAGTCCTCTTCACCGCAAGAAGCTTGAAATATCCTATTTTGAATCGCACAAATCATAAGCAGGAATAAGTTAGCAAGGTTTCTGTATTTGAAAGCATTAATATTTTAGTTTTCTGCAGCGCGAGAACTAGGCCCACGAAGGATGTTTCATCCATGCATCGAATAATTAATGCGACAAGCGAAGCATAAATTACAGTTCTGGCCATCAAACATTCTCGTGAGCAATTAGGATAAGTGAACGGCACAGCTACAACGAGAGATAGAGAATTTTACGACTTTTATTCGACAAAAGAGATGAGGAAGGAGCGGAGGGGAGCGCATATTCGAGTGCCAAAATAATCATAATGGAAGACACACATACAATATAAGGGTTGTCGACATTATCAGTGGGGATTGGCCATCAGTACGATGATTAATTTCTAACCTAACTTCAGGTGGTCTCTAATTCTTAATCACACACAGTAATAGGAAGATTTTCTGATATGAGGTTTATCGTATGCGTTTTAAATAAGAACGGATGAGCTAGTGGAATGTCTTACTCTATATTAAAGAGGAGGGAAAATCATATGATTCCCATTAATATTAATCTGCAAATAATTTCATCCGTTAAAAAGTAGCATATATCTGAAACTCTTATTACTAGTTTAAGTTTATAAACATTTATGTAGTTATTTTCATTTTACTGATGAAATCATATCCCGGTTTACTACACTCACTGAGTTCATCATAAACACATAAAAGCACAGACTTTCATAAAGCACCGTGAAATTATTCAATGATATAGTTTGCGCAAGAGTTTTCTTTAATTTTAATTGCCTGGCTTCTGTAATGTAAAGAATGTTTGACGGAGGAGAAAAGAAAGAGCAGCAGCACAGAAAGAATTCCAGTATGGCACTTCTGCGAAAACCAGATATGTGAAAGTGCTCGACGGAACTGTGTGTCTTACTGCTTAGACACTATATACATTCATGTTCATAAACAAACAGAACATCTGAAAAGAGTCGAGCTAGGTTTTTCTATTTTTACAGGATATGTTCATTAGACAATAGAGAACAAATGATTAGCAGCTCGGTGTCATAGGTACCAGGGGCGTCGATATAGTTAAGAATCGGTGTGACCACCTTTGGCTTGTATCACCTGCTGTACGCGATGAGGCATTGAATCAATTAATGTGTAAATAGTATCCTGTGAAATAGCTATCCGGAATGTATTGACCCTCGTCCAAAAGTTAATCAAGAGTTGCTAGCGGACAGTCGTACGGCAGTACCTATCGTTTGAGCATGTCCAAGAGATTCCCTACGGGTGGTAAATCCGGCAATCTATCCGGCCACGGCAGAAGTGGAACGTTGCTATCCCTGAAGTATGCACGTGTGGTCGCTGATGCGGTGTGGCATTGTCCTGTTGAAATATGGCCCCGCGGACGTCCTGCTGGTACGGAAGGGCAACCGCCCGTAGAATGTCATTGATGTAACGGACACCCGTTATGGTGGTACGAACTCTCACAAGGCATGATCTGCTTTCGTACCTGATAGCACCCCAAGGCATAGTGCTTCGTGTGTGTTGGTGCGGTATACCCGGTGCGAATACACTCTTTTTCTGTCGTCGGCGGGCACAGATGCCATCATTTTCGCCCAAACAGAAGCGCATTTCGTCTGAGAACACAATACTGTGCCATTCGTCACGGCACTCCCTTCTTTCGATATACTATTGCAGCCCGGCAGTCCGTTGCTGCGGCGTCAAAGGTAACTAGGGGCTGACGAGCCTGCGGTCCGAATTTTAATAAGCGGCGACGTACTGTTACGACTAATATGGGAGAATGCGTCACAGTTCGCCAATGCTAATGCAGAATGGTCACTCAAAGACATCCTCATGAGATGACGGATATCCCTTGGCGTTGTGTGTACAACGTCCAGAACTAGCGACGAAATAAGTTTCTGACGACATGGCCACAAGATAAGATGGCACCCCCCTACCACCACCACCAAATTTGTTGTTTTGCTAAACGGCGCGGGCTCATGACGTTTATGTGTCTGTTTGTCTGGGGTGTGTTTTATTGTGTTAAACAATGTTGCAATATTTATTATTAATGAAAAATATAGTAGGTGTATTTCATAGTGTACCATTGTACGTTTCAAATTATTGACCTTCAGGATTTTGTGAGAAATAAACACGTTATGAAAATATTTCTTATTATAAAACAATACAATGCACCAGAAAAGACACAATGATGTGGGAAAAGAAGCAAATATTAAAACAATCTTAATGAACACTTACGATGCAAATGAAAGTTTGATTAACACTTATGGAATTTCCCACTTTACCACCCAATGTCTGACTGCATCATAATTATGGCATGATCATCGGTTTTTTATGGGCCTTTGCTGTCAATTACTGAAGAGTAGTCCACACCTAGAATTATTTTACTTTCTACACACATTATGGTTCCAGGAAAAAGAGAGAGCCAGTGCCATAAGACAGAAACGTCATCCATACCTCACCCAGGATTCGAACCCAGGCGCATCTCGGACCAATGGTCAGAGGCCAGACTGGGCTTAGACCAATGCACCACCGTGGCGGACTTTTAGTTTCCGCGAACAGAAACACTGGTCACAAAAAGTAAAAAATATTGCGGTTTCGAAGAGAAAACGTGGTGATATGCAAATTTAGCGACTACTGTGAGCGGTTATCAGCGAGGATAGCTACGTCATATGTAAATCAGCATCATGACAACAGCATATGGAGTGGGAGGTCCGATAAAAGTACCCTGCGAGAAATGGAAAACGGGTCGTTTCACCTCTTGGTCTAGAAGTTTGCTGAATGTATCGCCTTCAGTGTGGGATTAACCTGAAATGATGTACAGAAGAGGTTTAAGCACTGACAACAGAAATGGGGCTGTTGGCACGTGTACGGCAGATCGATGTGACTGCTGTTTTAGGAGTTTCGTAAGTCGCCTACACACAAGACCCCTACGTCACGGATAATTGCAGATCGTCCCAGGAGTGGTCGCCTGAAGATAGCCATCAGGAGACAAGATCGCTATCTGACAGTAAGTGCACGGAGAAGGCCTAGTATCACCAGTAGCCAACTCCGGGATTCACTTCGAACTGCTTCTGGTGTCACAGTATGTACTTAAACGGTACGAAACCGTCTTCATGAGTATACGGACTCAGAACAAGGAGGCCGCTGAGATGTATAGCATTGACATCAGCTCATCGTCGTCAAAGATGTACCTGGATTTAACAGTACACGTCCTGGAATACAGAGTGACACCGTGTACTTTTCACAGACGAATCCCGTTTCTCTCATTCTGATAATCGACGAATAACATGTGTGGAGGAGATCCGGCGGCACACGAATGCGACAACACTATGTGCAGTACGTCCACCCTTGCCAGCGACAGTCAGTTCTGGTCTGGACAGAAGTGCGTTTTAATGGTGGTACTTCCTGGTATGCTTGTCAAGGCAACATGTATGCCTCAGTGTACAGAAACGAGATCACTGTGCCCACTGTGACACTCACTGTTTCACGCTGCTACTGGACATGCATTCTGCTTTCTCGATGATAATGCAACCAATCAGGAGCTGGAAAATTGAATCGTTACATCTGCCTCCGAGGTCTCTTGATCTTAATCCTATTGAGAACATTTGGGACGCTGTACAGCGGCGTCTGTATTACCACGTTCCATACCCCAGTACACTGGCACACCTCCGTAACGTTTTGCATGTAATATGGAACAAGTTGCACAAAGTCTCATCAATAATGTCATTGCAAGTATGCTTCGTAGGTGTCACGACGTTCTGCGGCACAGGAGTGGTGTTACCGGGTAATGAAATCAGAGAGGTATGGACATTCTCCGAATTTACCGTTTGTCTATACTGCAGTGCTATTTGTTCTGTGCAGAAATTGCACAATAAATTATTTTTGTAAACGCACTCTTTATAGTCAGTATTAATAGAGTCACTGATGTTATTTAAATGCGTATTACTTGAGTCAGATACATACAACATTCATGCGATATCCCTCATTTTTTGGTGACCAGTGTATGACGTTCTTTTTTAATTTTTGAACACCATCCTAAATGTTTATATGCCATACGAATATGAGCCAAAGGAATTTATTTACTACATTCCTGCTGTATTAACTCGCTTTTGAATTATGTACTTTGCTAAAGGCAATGGATTTAACCGTGTCCACGCTTTAAAACCTGGAGATCTAGTTAACATTTTGAGACTGTGTTATCCTATGCTTACCAAGAGTATTCACTCTTTACAGAACATTTCCAGTTGAAGGTTTAAGATTGATGGGACTCTACCTGGAAAGAGACTTGGGAAGCCCGTAATATTTTTTTAAACTATATCTTTTTTATTACTGAAAAATAGAACATACAGGAAAATCTTAAAAAAGGCCACAGTTTGGAATTTTAAGTATATAAATTATCAATCAAAAAGTGTGCCCTCAGTGCAAATTATTGATCTTAATCGAAATTTGCATCCCACTCGTCAAACTCAAAATTGCATTGTGAACATTGAAGAGGAACAAAATTACTTAAAACTTTGAATGAATTTTGTACTGCTTTCTAGAACTCAAGTGACGTTGAGATAAACCACTTTTACAGAAATAATGAAAAAAAAAATCTGTTTCGCAATAAAGTCGAAAGTTACCAGGAAACATCTTTTTGTAATATTCACTACACTTTTAAGACAGAAGTAGAAATTCTAGTAATCTTGATGATCAATTTTAATGGCGATAGCAATAATTCCGGTTTTGCTTTTCTCTCTCTAAGCTTACTTCTAAGTGACAGCATGCTTTTGTTTTTTTCGTTGTCGTTTGAGCAAAGCATTTGTCAAGGGCAAAAGAGGTTTCTCCATTTTTCCAAGCTAGATGAGGTTCCCCAGTAGGTCAAGATAAACACGTACAAGTCTGGCTTTCAGAAAAAAAGGCTCGATGCGGTTTCCCCATCATCTGGGCAGTGTGTGTGCACGCATGGAACATGTTATCAAAGAAGCAACGCTGCGGCAATTGAACAGTTTTTTTTTTATTTCCACAGAACCTTTTTTGTGCAGGTTTATACCAGATTTCTTCTCTCGTGTAGTCTACGAGTGATTAATATCTTCTGTCCAGTAAGAAGAAAATTGCTTTTCTGCACACGAAGCGGTGAAAAAACAAACTCTTTCTTAAAAAAATATGTGCTAAAGTTGGGATGAGGGAAGTTTCATTGTATATATTGTGAATAAAAGTGTGAATCACAGACATTGCTCTGTATTAGTTTTTTCTGTTTAGTGCAGTGGCCAATCAAGCACTAGCAGTTATACAAGCGGGTGTTTCCTTTTTGTTTAGTTTTTGTATAAACACTGTATCTTATTTTGTATTCTCTTCTATGTGTATGAACCATCCAGGTATTCCGTTTAGTTGTTTACATACAATAAATAAGAAGTAGTAATAATAATTAATCATACAAACTTCGGGATAAATTTACCAATGAGTTTTTTTTTTCAATTGAAAAAGTCTTACAATTTGATTTTTAGTCGGAAGTTACCGCGGTTCTATCTTCATCTGTGACGCCGGTGAGTAAAAGTTACTTGGAGGAAGAGGGGCACGAATTGAAATTTCCAGCTTTTTCACGCCATTGTTTTTTCAAAGAACAATTAACCCGTCGTTGGTCACGCTATGAGTATTTCTCTCACGCTTTGCATATAAAGAGCGCCATTTGTTTGCAAGTGACCATGGGGGCACCACCCCCACTAAAGCTGACCTTTAGAATCTTCGCAACAATCTTATCAGTTCCGATACGGATTTGCGCGTCTTTGACCTGTCTGCTCTAACGTCTTGGTACTTTGTCTGCTCTTTGCACCTGCGTGCTTCGTGTGAACATTTCTGTCATCAAGCGACTGCCGGGGGGGGGGGGGGTTGCATCACGTGAGGGCTATTCTCATGAAGCGACCACTGGCATTTGTGTTTCATTATTTTTTATAGATAACGCGAAGACACGAGTGCATTTTCCGCCTAATTTGATTTGTAACTGTATATATATAATATTTCGTGCAAAGAAAGATTTCTAAAGTGTTATTGAGTAGACTTTTTTTTTTTTTGATTGATAGTTTAACGACCACCGTGAGCAACTCGACGGGCTGTAAGCAGTCGCCCGTTCCTACTTCTTGGCCACTGGTTCCAGGGAAGGGAGAAAGTCGGTGCCGTAAGATAAACACAACATCCATGCCTCACCGGTATTCGAACCCGGACCCCATCTCGGACGAATGATCAGAAGCCATCGCATAGGCAATTCCGCCACCGGAGCGACGTAGACTACTTAAAACAGCGGAAAAAGGTAGTGTTAGAAAAAACTCCCACGCGCGACCACCGGCGTTGTTCAACGTGTAGCGACAAACGACGGGTTAAGAAACCTTGAATACTGACCATTTTTTTACTTTCATTGGAAAGCCATAAAGTTCTGAATCCCCACGCCCACACCGGTTTCAGTGTCGTTGATATTCACATTTTTGTTGTGATTTAAATTTCGCAGAATTCCGAAGTTCCAGCAGTTAAATAGAGGGTAAAGAAACGTCATACCTTAATGCTGCCGTCGGTTTTCACCACTGCTCGGTATTATTCGCATTAGTTAATACGACAGAAAAGAAACAACAGCAAAACAACTCTCAACAGGTATTACTAAAAGCTGCCTTTCTTTTATGGATTTCCGACAATAACTCTCATGCGTGTCAGTTCAGTGAGAAGCTCAAAATACCTGAATATAAGTAAAAGAATAAAAAGAACGAAACAGAAACGTAAATTACTTTGCCTTTACAAACAGCCAGCCAGAAAACTTCCATCACAACACTGAATGTGTGTGTGTGTCGTGCACTTGCCAGTGAAAAGCATATACTTTCCGACCTGTTAGAGCGATCAAGTTAAAAGACATTTCCATCGCGCTACCGTTCTGAATGATGACCGTGTGAAGAGGTGAACGAGGCCATATAACCTCAGTGAAAGCTGGTGGAATTCATCTCGCGGGCAAAAGGAAATGCACAAATGGGCACTACCAAACAGATTTCCCTCATGAATTCGGGCATGCGATGTAGTTACGTCACTATGGTCTCAGTCGGGTATGGTATGGAATGATAATTTTCTTCTCTGATGGTGTATGCAGCTTTGTTACAGTTTCTACGATTAATTTGGTAGAGAAGTTCGCACGAAATGGAGATGTTGGAATAGCCGACCAGCTCTAATATAACACCATTGTGAGAGGCATTAATTGCAAATGGCATCTGAATTAATGCATGCTCGTGGAACCGGCACAGGAACTATTTATCTCAGTCAAAGAAGTGGGGTGGGGTAGACATGTGGGTGTTCACGTGGTTATCAATGATTCAATCCATCCCTCTTTGGCCGTGAGTAGAGGAGCAGATGACTGTCACGAATGGAGCGATTAATGATCGCAGCGCAGTCTCAAATCCAAGAACCACTAAGGACTTCAATATCCCTGGGTTGCACTTGATCCCGATGGAATGCGTCAACCAAAGAAATAAGCCAAATTAATGAAACCAAACTAAAAGCATCGTCACAAATAACAAATCTAATAAAACACACGAATCAAGCTGACAAAGTTAAACCTGCCGGTTTGGCACTACAGCTTATGAGTACGAAGCGGAACTGGTATAAATTTCATCTGTCAACACAGACTTATTCATTAATACCCAGGTTTATTTGTTTGTTTGTCTGCTTGGGGGTTTAACGACCACTGTAAGCATCTAAGGTTACAAGCAGTTCTCCGTTCCAAATTTAGGGTCACTGGCTCCACGAAAGGTACTGGGTCTGCGTCATTGTGGCAAGACTACCACCCATGCCTCATTCGGGATCAGAACACGGGTCACAAATCCGATGACCAGCCGCAAGCCCCCGGCGCCTCTAACCACTTGCCCACTGGGGATGACACCAGTTTCCCTAAAAGGTGCGTCGTACGGCAGCTGTCGAAAACCGAAGTATTCATCCCTCAAAGTGGTTTCCAGTTGATTCCGGTTTTTACATAACTTTTCTGAGTTCCATTCAACCCAACCAAAGTACGGCATTCATATTTTTATATGAATATAATAACCCTATATTATATTCCACACATCTGCAGCATAATTCATTTTTAAGCAAACCTAAACCTGTGCTTCACTCTACACTTTTTAGTGGAATATGTTCTTCGTGGTTCACAGAAAAAGAAAAAAACATGGAAAACACGAAACGTACCTTTATTGTATCAGTCATACATAAGATTAAAAATACAGGGGTCGCGCTGCCGATCGCATTCTTCGCAATTTGCGAAAAAAAAATCGTTTTGGTAATGGGGAAAAAGTTTTGGCGATTACCTTTTTGTATATGTGTATTATTTTGGAAAGAAAATACGCACACAGAGTTTGCATAGTTAGTAGTATCTGACCGAAGGAATAAGTTTTTCAATCGGGTATTTAGTCCCGCAGATATTGCTGTTAACTTAAACGTGAACTTACGCCCTCGGGCGGTAGACTTTAGCTCTTAGAAAAATTTGAAATTATATGAGAAACATTTTTCAGCGGAAACGCTCTCCAACAAAGAATTTTTTAAATTTGACATTTAGAAGCACAGATATCGACAAAAATAAGATATGCATCATAAGCCTTCGCTGGCGGGAAAAAACCCTGCATTATTTTAAGAACAAAGCATTCTCGAAAGGTTTTTCGATGTGAGCGGTATCGGTTCACGAATTTTTTTTTCAATCGAGTTTTCAGGAGTTCAGATTTTGCTGTAAATGCATTAGAAGCAGAAATAAGCACTTGCGCCCCTGGTGGCCAAACCATTTTTTACCAAATATTAGAAATTATATGCAAAGCATTTTCCATCAGGAGCTGTATCCGGTGCAGAAAGAATTTTTCAAATCAGAGTTTTAGAAGCAGAAATGTCGGGAAAAAGGGCAATTTACCATTACGCCTCCTAGCGGAAAGTCTATGAATTATTTAAAAATTTTGAAATTATATGGAAAACATTTCCCGCCGGAAACTATCAAGCAAAGAAGACATTTTTCAAATCGGACTCTTAGAAACAGAGATATTGACAACAAAAAAAGCTTTACATCTACGCCCCTGGCGGAGAAACCATGCATTGTTTTAAGAAGGAAATATTCCGAGAAGGTTTATCGACGTGAGTGGTATTGGTCCATGCAAGAATTTTTTCAATCGAGATTTCAGAAGCTCAGATTTTGCTGCAAATGCATCAGAAGCAGAAATTAACACTTACGCACGCCCCCTGGTGGCCAAACCATTATGAAAAATCAGAAATTATATGCAAGCAATTTCCATTCAGGAGCTGTATCCGCCGCAGAAAGAATTTCAAATCCGAGTTTTAGAAGCAGAGATATCGGGGGAAACGCAATTTACCTTTACGCCTCCTAGCGGGAAATCTATGCGGAACTTGAAAAAAGTGACTATACCTAAAATAGTCTTCGACATAAATGGAATCGAATGGTAAAATAATTTTTTCACTCGAATGTTTAAAAACAAATGTATGGAATTAAATGTATTTTGAATTCGACATCATCTGCATTTACGCCCTGCCCTCTAGCGGTGAAATTGTGCATCGTATAAAAACGAAATGAACGGCCATCATTTGCACATTTCAATCTTCCCAAACGCAAAAGGAATTTTTGAAATCGGACTAATAGCTGCAGAGATATGGTGTCCACAGACGGACGGACAAACCGATAACATAAGCACGATCTTTTTTTACAAAAGACGTGCTAAATAAGCACCCGCTCGTCTTTGGAATATGGTTGCTTTGCTACGTGGTAACGAAGCACATTACTGAACATTTCGCAGTATTTGTTATTTTTAAATGAATTTATTTTTAATTTTATTATTTGTTAAGAACACATCTGTTCGAAAAGAAAAAGAATGGTGTCCCAGTAAATTTCGTTATAACAGAATTTTATTTGCATAATTATACATGAAAGTCATATTTTCCGGTTCCCGTGCTACGCATATGTAAAACGAGGAATAAAACGGTGGAACTTGTGCGCTTCAGTAATTTAATTACTTTTTCATTCGTTATAGCTACTTTTCTTCATTCTTGGTATATACTAGAGATGAGCACTGGTTCCTTTTTTTAAGGCCTAGGTCCAGCCCGAGCCTATTATATCGTTATTTATGACTGGCCCGGGCCGGGTTTGAACATTTGTACCAATTTTCCCTTTCTGAATAAGGAAAAAATGAAGCATATTAAAAAGGATGTTAGGGCTTCTAGTTAATGTCGACCCCCCGCCCCAAGAAAAAGAGAGAGAGAAAGAATTATTATTATGTGCATCATAATGTCCATTTTGTTTCCAAGTGTATCAAGTCATTTCGTTTACCTCGGCTCATCATCTTTTCACCGAATGACCACAAATTCCCATTTTTCATATTGTAGCAAGAAGAACTTTAAATTTTAGCCGCCAGAAAACTTTATACTATCAGTTTTCATCGAATCTAGGAAATATATACAGTTGTAACTTAAAACACTCGCATACGTTTTTGAGTTACGAAACGCACGCGAAGAACGCATTAAACAATAATTAAACATTTTAGGCAAAGAACAAAAGAGATATAAGCCTAACCATTCAGTTGTGCGTTCCCCCCATTGCGTTAGTTAATTCGATTGGCAGTGTTAAATAAAATTAATTAAAAATAGTGAAAGGGAAATTAACTTAATCCCGGGTCGCTCCGTATCTGGGCTTTTTGTCATAGCCAAAGCACAACATAGCGCAGAGCATACAGGCTTTTTGTCATAGGGAAGCACAACATAGCGCAGATCATACCAGCTGTCACTTCAACAACTAGATTGGTAACAACGCCCAAATTCAACCTTGAACTACTGGGATTACCACAACAAATGCTTCACCCAAGCCAAAAAGAAAACTTTGCTGTCTTACCATATCACTCGAAATTTTTTAAATGCTCAGGCCTCAGTTCTGATAAAATTATCCGTCTTTTGCTCAGCAGCTAATCCCGAGAAAATCAAGAACAACAATGCTGCATCAGAAGCGAAACTGAAGATGTCAAACTTCGGAGCACAACACTGAAATCATTTAAATTTAGTACAATCACTCATAAAACAACATACAAATGTCATTCTGGATGACAAATGCAACCATCACTGAAGCATAAAAAGCACACATGCACGACAGCTATATTCAAACTTGTAAAACACAAACAGTAAGTACCCTTGTAATACAAGGTTCATTCAAAGAATATTTCCGTATTGATCGAATCTAACTAAATATGCTTGTTTGACTTCCGTCTCAATTAACGTGATGAAAGAACATTGTTTCTAACGAACTGGGTAACGAAAATAACAAAAACAATGGGTACATTATTCAGCGATAAATTTCAAATAAATTCAACTGAACATTTATCAGTTTTAAATTAACATCTCGCAGTTAATAAATATTTTGCCGCCGACAGCAATTACTTTTCCTCAATGTATTAATGAGTAGTCTGCTAATTTATTTTCCATACACACATCAGCAGTAAACGAAATGGAAGAGACTGCCTGCTTTATCGCTAGGAATAAGCATTGCGAAGTAGTGAACCACATTAGCTGTCACAGGCAATGCTGAAGAGTATTTATTGTTCATCAATATTCTGCTTTTACAAATTTCACCTACAGTGGAAAGTTTGCGGTGCTGCAGTAACACGATTACAATTCATTTAACAGAAGCAAAAATTTCGTATTTTTAGTCTGATTTTTTCGTGTTTATTTTCTTCCGTGGCGAAGTCTAACCGGATACGAATACGCAGACTCTGTGTGTCAACTGCTCAGGCACGACAGAGTTTTAGCGAGAGCTGGCAAGGAAATGTTAAAAAGAAATATGTGCATTATCAGCACCAACTGTCACAGTTTTTTACATTTTATTCAATACACGTTTGTGTTAAATAATACAACAAAAATAACATTTATGGTTCGCAGAAAACTACCGCAGTCAATCTAGGATGACAGCAAACATTAGTAAAATAAAGGAATACGAACTCTGAGAAGGTTAAGATGAAAGGGAAGCAGCTCAAAGGTAGAGTAAACAAACTATGAGGAACTGCAAACGGAAACCACGTCCAATTGACTCTGACGCATTGCATTAGAGAAGCAATGCAAACCTAACACAACAGCTGCAGCTGAAATAAGTTCCGAATCAAATAAACGATACGAAGCTGTTTCGGTTTTAACAGCGCTTTTAACTTCTGCGTCGAATCAAGGTAAAATTTGGAAGTATGTTTATTGCATTGTAGTGCTTTTATATTATACTTTTTCCTCATTTTCATAAAAGCAATACACATCATTAATGCTACTGTCAAAATAAAATACAGACAAGTGACTATCGTGATTAATAAACTTTTAACTACATGAGCCACAGAAAAAAGTACAGCTTCCGCAAGCCCTGAAGAAATGAGTGTAATGGAAATCATGTTTTATGGTTCCTCCTTGAACGCTAGCACCAATTTTCACTAATAATAAGGTCAATTTTAAATAGCCAGTCAATCATTTTAGTCTGCTAAATGTCTGCAGTCTGTAACTTCAATCATAACTAGTATTTGCAAAACTAAAGCATAAGTTAGCATTTTACGTGTTAATTTTGAGTAACTCCAACAAACAATTTAATCCCACCAGTGGTTCTCCAAAACAAATTCAAATACAGATATGATACATGTATCAGTGTTTTCTTTTGCACTTTACAGACGCTCGTGAGTTAAAACACAAGACCTAGTAAGCACGTCACCCCATCCTAATTCATGGTCAATGCCTCCATATACAGCTGAAAACCATTCATAGAACACACAGCAACCATATTACACCCGAATCCACCCCTTGCAGTAAGAAGTTAACACCGTAACCCCTAGATCACAGAGTGACAATTTCCTAAGTAAATGACCTGTTACAGTCCGTGAAAAGGGCATGAATCAGCTTCAAATGCATTTTCTGGCATATCATGCGTTGCTGTACGTAGTCTGTCATTTAAAATATAGCCGAAACAGCAATCACAAATTACCGTACATAAAACATCTGACTTAGTCTATTCGTGACATCCTTACGGTCATTGACTGCTAGAATACGGCTAACACCAGTTCAGCAACAGCTCTGCCGGAATTCTTAAAGGGCAAATCCTGTTTATTCTCGAACATTACTGCATATATAAAAAGTCTCTCCTGTTTGCGAAATATTCAATTTATATCCCGACGGAAAATGTGCCGAATAAGAGAATACATTGATTGGTACCAAAATTTCGGGGCATACGACGCATTTGCCAGATGAAACACGCCCTGAGTCTCACAATTTTGACAAGTTTCACACTCCGTAATACACAAATACACATCTGTGATCTCCAGGTCAATCCTTCGACATGCACATTAAGAGAATTGACGCAAAACCTGGACCTACTCTGAGTTCATTCAGCAACCGAATGAAAAAATACGAAATGCACGGAATTCGTGTAGTGCAACAACTAGAACAGACTATACAAGAAATCAATATTACCATCGATTTCGTTGCTTTGAGCATAAATTGGCTTCTGAGTTTTTTTGTTTTTTTCGTTCGATGGAACGGCGATTTCAACTGTCAGAAGTACAGAAAAATTTCGCCATTCCCAGAAAATAATCAGCATTCATTGAAAAACATGCGTTGTGCAGTGACGCGAAGGCGCAATGTGACAGCACTGTACTTTGAGGAGATAACTTCATATTAAAGAAGAGGTAAGACAACAAAGCAACTCCTAATGCTCAGCAGGATCATGCTAATAGAATACACATAAAAGCTATAAAGAGTACACATGTAACAGTAAAATATTCCACAACCAGGGAGTAATTATCCTCAAGAAGTAGTTTGTTTTATTTTGGGAGTGTATTGAGCTTGTTCCGTTGTGTTAACAATGGCTTTATATACTAAAACACATACAACTTCCTTAAATACAATTTCTTTTCGGTTTGTCTTAGCACAGGCGCCGACTACGTTCACGCTCGGTTACTTAAGCATGCCCCTCAGAAATCAGGATATGCTCAGCATGCCTAGATTCCTGCGAGGGCAACCGAAATTATCTTTCGGAAACTATTTTGTATATTGTATAGAACTTATGGAATCAGAAGTTTATATCAGGTAATATCAGCCAAAGATTATTAAAAATCGAAATTGATATATATTCAACGCAGACTTTGAAAATGGTGTGTTGAGTATATTATTTTAGTATCAATACATTCTGTGATATGTTATATCAGTTATTTGCTGAATTTAATGTAACAAACATTTTTAAAATCTACTGGGAAATGAAACAACTATTAAGTAAAAATGTGAAGGAAAATAAGAACATCTTTTCTAGTAATATATTAAATGTACTCACAAGCATGAGTATTGCATCAAAAACGGGCACTATTTAAAAAGCTTACTACTATGTAGCGATTAAAAATAACACATTTTTATTTATTTTCTTTTATTGATTTTAAAGAAAATTTGTACACAAACGCCCTTGCTTCTTTTTTTGTTTTCGAGCATGTCCCTCAGATTTGCAAAACTCTACGCCTATATGTCTTAGGATTACTTCATGTCTATGAGTAATCTTTTTATGCTAGTTTTACTGAGTTACATTCTCAGATATAGTATTTGCATAAAATCAGGGAATTCAAAGTGTTAAAGGAAAGGCTAGGGTACTTGTCTTGAACCTGTGTTTGCGTTGCAAGCACACATTTTTACTTAGATTACGTTACCAGTAAATGAAAAATAACGAAGTTTTCTAAATTTTAAACACATACTTTGTCGCCTTTTTAAATTTACTATTGTTTCACTTTGTGTAGCTCTTGATGGCGCTGAAGATGGTTAGTTGGGCCAAAGTTCCCGTCTTGCGTCGAAACCCTTGGAAAGTATTTATGAGACATATACGAAGAGAAATGCAAAAATAGAACTTTAGAATATACACAGCCGCAAAGTATCAGTAAAAATGTTGCGTATGTTTGGTACATTTTGGAAACCATCTAACCAAATCTGATGTAATCAACATACCTCCCACATATTTAAAGGAGCTGGGCATGTATGCCCATTTGAAATCTTGTTTAATACATTTTAATTTTAATTTGATGCAAAAGAAACCCGACAGTGTTCATGTTCACACCTTACAGCAAAGAATTCATGATTTGGATTTCATCAGCAATGAACTGAATGAACCGAAAGAACACCGAAAGAACAAGGACTACGCATTAATTCTCGCCTCTGCATCCCACGGTGGGAGAGGCGATCCTTTACAAAGCAAAAGGCGATTTCTTTTAATGTCAACTGCTTCGGAGTCAGCAAGCAAAGGCCAAGTCCTACGGTAACACACACTCACACACACAACGAAGGAAGTTGAATGGTTGTGCGCATGCACCACTCATGCCAGTTTAGCAAAAGACAGGAAAGAAAAAAACTCGACAACCACTGCACAGTGACCCAATGGGTTCGGCCGAACGTGATAAGAATTCAAGAGCAGCAACAAACTCCCAAGATATTTCGCACGCTCCCAAATGGCAGCGAATGCTAATTCCGCCTTCCACTGTCTGACCGAATACGGTGACCGGCAAAGGAGAAACACACGAAGAAAGCATATTGTACGCCACCACCCAGTTGACGACATACACACACACCTCCACGTGTAACTTGCACTTAACCGCTTTTGCTTAGCACTGATTAAATAATCTAGTTTTCATAAAGCAAAAAAATGTGCGAATGCTAAGCAAACAAATTGAAAAAAGAAAGAATGAGCACAGTGGACCCACATATTTGATAAAATGCGTAACTTACGATTTCATTTGACGTAGCATTTTTCCCTTCAGGAAATAGCTAAAATTAAAAGAAAGCAAGTTAGTAAAATCATGCAATGCATTGATTATGATACGCTTACCAACATACCAGAAATCGCGCGCAGACAAACCCTTCTCCCTACCTTGACTATTGATCCGTTCAGTATACCTCCGGAACAACATACTAAAGTTTTGTCGCAATAGAAGCATTTTTACTCAAGTTATGAGGATAAGGTTGTGGAATAAATCTCGCTCCTGTGCCCTGACCTTTGACCCCATTTCGATGATATTCAACAGAACCGGTTTAGTGTACCTCCGGAACATGATAAAGTTTTGTCGCAATCGAAGCATTTTTACGCTTTCCAACAGTAGGTTGAAGAAGCGTATATGCTTGATAACTCGCGTAAAAATGGTTCGATTTCGAAGAAATTTTAGTATGTGGTAGACCACCTGGGAACGGACAGTATTAAAAATGGACGAAATGGCATCAAAGGTCAGGACATAGGAGCGGGATCCATTCCATTGCCCTTATGCGTCATAACTTATATAAAATGCTTCCATTGCGACAAAACTTTAGTATGTTATTCCAGAGGTATACTGAACTAGTTTTGTTGAATATCATCGAAATACGGTCAAAGGTCAGGGCACAGGAGCGAGATTTATTCTACAGCCATTATCCTCATAACTTGACTAAAAATGCTTCTATTGCGACAAAACTTTAGTATGTTGTTCCGGAGGTCTATTAAACGGGTTCTGTTGAATATCATCGAAATAGGGTCAAAGGTCAGGGCACAGGAGCAAGATTTATTCCAGACATTATTCTCATAACTTGACTAAAAATGCTTCTATTGCCACAAAACTTAAGCATGTTGTTCCGGAGGTATACTGAACCAATTCTATTTAATATCATCAAAATGGGGTCAAAGGTCAGGACACAGGAGCGAGATTTATTCCACAGCTGTTATCCTCATAACTTGAGTAATGATTTCTGGTATGTTGAAAAGCGTATCATAATCAATGCATTGCATGATTTTACTAACTTGTTACGTAAGTTATGGCGCATAAGGGCGATGGAATGGATCTCGCTCCTATGTCCTAACCTTTGACCCCATTTTCCCATTTTCAGTAGGATTCATCCCCAGGTTGTCCTCTATCACTAACTAAAATTTCAGAGAAAACGAACCATTGTTACGGGAGTTATCGTGCGGACGGACGGACGGACGGACAGGCGGACTAAGCTGGAGCATACACGCTTCTTCAACCTACGGTTGGAAAGCGTAAAAAATAAAAAAGAAGAGGATAAGTACACAACTTCATTTAACAATTTCAGTAGTCCACAAAGGAAATATCTGAAAATTAGAAAAATAAAAAAAAATAAAAAACGGTGAGGGAATTAACTAGGTAACTTCATTTAACCGTTTCTTTATTTCATAAGCGAAACAACTTTAAACAAGAAAAATGACATCGAATTTTCGGATGTATTGAGTACGTCTTTTGAATCCTTTGTGATGAGAATTAAATTTATGAGGGTTATTCAAAGTCAATGCAACCGTTTAGGAAAAAATCACAACCAGATTTCTACAATCAATAAAACATCCAGAAATAAAACCAGCTACTTACTTCCATCAGCGGCAACTACTTAGCTAATTACTTTCACCAAACTAAAAAATGACGAAAAAAAAGTTTCTCATAGAAGAAGGAAGGTATCGGAGACAAACCGATTTTCCAATCGAACAGTTAAAAGAAGAAATATAGAAGAAACATGACATAACTCTACGCCTTCTAGCGGGAGAATTTTGCATAACGGGAAACTTGAAAAATAGGCGAAAAGTATTCTTCATGGAAAAAGCTATGTTCAGGAAAAATAATTTTTCAGATACGTCTGCAACCTTTACGCCCCCTAGCGGGAAACCTGTGCATTGTTTAAAGAAGACAATGCTCCACATCTTTATTGTACAGAATGGCTTGCTGTGAAAAAGAAATTTCTCTATTGGGTTTTTAGAAAGGGAGATACAACTGCAAAAAGTACAAAAACACCACCTAGCGACAGAAATGTGAATAACAAAACTGCTCAAATACTGACATTAAAGTGTTACACAAGATTAATGGCATCCAGTGTTGAAATAATTTTTTAAATCGCGCATTTAAAAACTAAGATATAAAAAAAAGAGATTAAAAGTTGGCGCCCCTTAGCAGCGAAATTGTATATTATTTTGGGAAGTAAATATACACAAAGAGTTTTCATAGTTAGAAGTATCTGACCGAAAAAGGAACCGGAACATGAACTTACACCCTCCAGTGGTAAACTTGTGCGTTAAGGAAAAGTTGAAATTATATGAGAAAGATTTCACAGCAGAAACGCTTTCCAACAAAGAAAGTATTTTTCATATCGGACACTTACAAGCAGAGATATCGACAAAAATGAGATATACATCTACACTCTCTTGGCAAAAAAAGCATTATTTTAAGAATAAATTATTCTGAAAAGATTTTTCGAGGTGAGCGGTATCGGTCCACGAAAGAATTATTTCAATCGAGTTTTCGGAAGCTCAGACTTTACTGCAAATACATGAGAAGCAGAAATAAACACTTACGCCCCCTGGTGGCCAAACAATCCCTTACCAAAAATTAGAAATTATAACAACAAACATTTCCCATCAGGAGCCGTATCAGATGCAAGAAGAATTTTTCAAATCCGAGTTTTAGAAGCAGAGATATCGGGGAAAACGCAATTTACCTTTACGCCCCCTAGCGAAAGATCTATGAATCACTTGAAAAATTTGAAACTGTATAAGAAACATTTCGCACCGGTAACGCTCTCCAACAAAGAAAGAATTTTTCAAATCTGACTCTGGGAAGCAGACATTATCGACAAAAATAAGATGATACATTTACGGCCCCTAGCGGAAAAAATATGCGCTATTTTAAGGTGGAGGTATTCTCAAACGTTTTCCGTGGTAAGCGGTATCGGTCCACTATAGCGCTTTTTCAATCGAGTTTTCGAAAGCTTAGATTTTGCTGCAACAGAAACAGAAATACACACGTACGCCCCCCCCCCCCTGGTGGCCAAACCATTCCTTACCAAAAATTAGGAATTATATGCAGAACATAAGGAGCTGTAAACAATGCAGGAAGAATTTTTCAAATCAGACATTTAGAAGCAGAGATATCGGGGGAAACGCAATTTACCTTTACGCCCCTACCGGAAAGTCTACGCATTACTTGAAAAAGAAACTGTGTCTAAAAGTCTTCGTTATAAATGGCATCGAAAGAAAAAAAATTAAATCGGATATTTAGAACCAATTATATGCATTAAAATTTATTTTGAATTTGATATCATCTGCATTTACGCTCTGTAGCTGCGGAGATGTGCATCGTAAAAACAAACAGACTGCAAGGATCATCATTCGCACATTTCAAGCTTTCCAATGAAAAAATAATTTTTTAAATCGGACTAATAGCTCCAGAGATATGGTGCCCCAAGACGGACGGACAAACCGATGACATAAGCACGATCTTTTTTTTACAAAAGACGTGTTAAAAATGTTCACATGTTTTCTAGGTGCTCGAAGGGTAGAATTCCTGGACTGGTCTAAAAGTCAGTCACTAACCCATCTTGGGTCGTGGAAACAAATTCTTAAACGTGTGAATCAAGACAAACACAGTGCAGATTATTAGTTAATATTACTGGTTAAGAAGTTGGAACTGACATTTTCTTTTCGGTTCTGTTTTAATGATTTCTGACATAACACAGGTTTAAAAAATTAAATAATTATTCACAGAATGCGCATTTTCTACAATATGGATTCGTTTTTTAACAGAATTTGACATCTAATTACCCAATTTCTTTCTTTGTCTTTTTAATTATAAAAATATACCAGTGCTGGGGATTAATTATCCCACAGCCAAAGAACCCATTTGTGTAATTCCACCTAAGAGTTCTGGAACAAAACCCCTTGAGTTGGAATATTTTGGCCAATGTCACAAAGAACTAGCTGGTACCTCAACAATATTTATACTGAAGCTTAAATTTGTGTCAGCTTCCAAGATTCATAGAAGCCTTTGTTGCTGCCGTGTATGCCACTGTTGCCCAGCAGAGCGCACTATGGAGGCAAACCCATCTCTCACTAAGACTGCCCACCGGTAGAGGAAGGCCAAGGGAATCTTCGGAGATCCAGATAGAGGAATGTTTGCTTGAGAAAAAGATTATGAGTATGAAGTACAAAAGGTCTTGTGTGCGTCGTGTGATGGAGGTCAGTGAAGCTCGAGCTGTGTTCCACGATCGCTGTAAATGGAGACGTTTGATACAACAACAGTAAGTAAATTCTAGATCCATCAGTTAAATATTTATCTGGTTGATTACCTTTCTTTGAGAATCTACCTCTGAATTTCAGAGAACAGTTTAATGATATGTATGTATGTATGTATTTATTACCCCGGTTAACATTTACTTCGTGAAGAATAGAGGTATCTTTGGGATAATCAAACAGTATATTCTGGTGTGAAGTTTTTTTTCGCTCAGTTTTAGTGGATAGACTACGCTGGAACCTAATAAATACACTCTTTACCGAAAAAGAAGGGAAAAAAAAGGCGAAACATTCCGAGAAAGTCGTTCGATCCTGATGAAACTCTGCATGCAAGTACATAACGGTCAAGTATGCAAATGATTAAAAATTAACGACTAATGACGAAATGATGGCCCGCCACGGCGCATGGGAACCGTGCATCGAGGAGGGCATATCAAGAAAAAGCTCGAACGCAGGGCCAATTGGGACGGTGGACTGCAATTGCATTAACCTCCAGGGACTGTGAAAATGTCTCGACGTCGGATCCGTGCACAATACGAGCAGTTGACCAAGTTTGAGAGAGGACGTATAATTGGCCTGAGAGAGGCCAGGTGGTCGAATCGTATCGCCAGACATTTGGGTCGGAGCGACACGCGGCAAATGGGCCGATGTTGATGCCAATGCGCCAAGGAGGGTACGACCCAGCAGCACGCGGGCAGTGGACGGCCAGGGGCCACGACAGAGTGCGAGGATCGAGCGATTGTGAGAGCCGCACGAACAGAACCGAATTCGTCGCCCTCAGCCATCCGTGGTCATGTTGCATAGTCTGTAAGTGGCCATCCGTACCGTTGCCAGACGACTAGCGGCACGGGGCTACATTAGAGGAGCCCACTCCACCGCCTAACACTGACCAGCGAGCATCACCAGCTGCAGTGCTGTAGGGCCCAACCAACGTGGGATAGTGTCCATTGGCGTCGTGTTGCCTTCCGTGATGAGTCACTGTTCGCACTTGGCATCGGTGATTAGCGCATACGTGTCTTTGCCGTGGAACAGCACACGGCACGCACCCCAGGAGTGACTGTCTGGGGAGCCATTTCTTACGCTAGTCGGGCACCCTTGGTAGTCCTCCGTACCACCCTCACGGCCAACGGTACGTCGACGACATTCTACGACCTGATGTGTTGCCATTCCCATCGCATCATCACCGAGCAATTTTTCATCAGGATAATGCCTGGCCTCACACAGCATGATTCTCCCAGGCGTGTTCCGTAATGTCGACACCATTCCATGGCCAGCCCGACCTCTCACCGATGGAACATGTTTGGGACATGATGGCACGCCACCATGTACATCCCGGAATATCGGCGAACTGGCCGCAATTCGGACATCATTTGGCATGCTATATCTCAGTCAGGATAGTATCCGTGAACTGTATGCGTCTATGCCACGTTGGGTAACCGCTTGTATCCGAGCCAGAAGTGGCGCTACAACGTACTGACTTGTTCCACTCGTGTAGCTGTTTTATCCGAATAAATGGCCCACATTTCTCTAAAATGGCAATCGTTACTTTTCCTATATGTGTAAATTGCACATACCAATTTTCATCTCGATTGGATAATTCCTTCTGGGTGCTTCGTTTTTTTTTGTTTTGTTTTTTTTTAGTTTTGCAAGTAGTGTATTTCGGAACGCGTATCCTATAAAAACCACGCTTCTTGAATGATGGCCCCCATTTGATCCATAGGTTAACAAGAATTTCAAATTCTGAACTGTATAAGAAGTCCATTTCTAAGTTTGTGCAGAACCATGGAACTACATCTAAGTAAAGGTGGTACTTGTAGGACCTCGTTGTATAATTTGAGGTCATATCTCTGGAATTTAAAGGATGCGATATGACACGCGGAGCTAAACTGACGAATATGGAAATAATTACAGGAGATCACATCATGCAATTAGTCCATTGAGACACCGAGTTGCTACACAAAACGGAGTCGCAACCCATCAATATTTTCGATTTACTAACACCACGCGAGGGAAGAGCCACACCGAAAAACAACTAACTTAGTATCATGAAAAATGTCACAGAACATGCAGCACAACAGACAATATTACACACATGAGAAAACTGATTATCTTTTTAGCACATCTCTTGGAAAAAAAGTACATACTCACACTATGTCCATGTAGCCATCAGACTCGTTTGGGAGACTCTTTCTGCATTGGGAAGCTTGAAATGTGAGAACGAGAACGAAGGTCTACACTTTTTAGCCTTTTTCCGATATATAATTGTACCTGCTGGTGGCTTTACCTGAAAATACACCATGCACAGAAAAGTATTCAGAAACCACACATTTGCGGGACCAGACGTGCAAGCGCTGACTGCTCTATACGTTAAAGATAAGCGTTGGCACACCTGTCAGACTGCATTCAATGCTACTGTGCCGTGAGGTGCTAAACTAACTTGAAAGGGGCATAGTGATTGGGAGCCATCTGAGTAAACAATCAGTGCGTATAGCATTGCCACTCTTCAAGGATACCCAAAATCTACTGTCGCTAATATTCTACATCCATGAAAAGAAGTTGATGCCACTCTTCAAGGATACCCAAAATCTACTGTCGCTAATATTCAACATCCATGAAAAGAAGTTGATGCCACTATAACAAAGCCGCACAAACTGAGTGATCGTGCCAAATGAAGTTTACTGCGGAATGTGAAGAAGGCACGGACGTCCTCGGCCGCGGACCTGGCTGGCGACATCGCCCAAGCCACTGGAAGTCCGCTGGGAACTGCACGCCCACTATTACCATGCTTGATCAGCTGCCCCTAAATCACTCCATCCAGTGCCAGACGCCGACTGCAGTGGTGCTTCACCCGCCGTTCATGGACGCCAGAAGAATGGAAAAGGGTCGTGTGGAGTGACCAATCACGCTGCTTACACTTTCATTTAGATGGACGCATTTGGGTGTTGCGTTTTCCCGGAGAACGCTGTCAGGTGCACTTATTTAATCAATTTTTAAGGGGATCTGTGATGGTGTGCGGCTGTTTCTGCTGGATCTCCTTGGGCCCTTCAGCATAACTGCCGTCAGACACGAAGACATTCTGAAAAATTACGCAATCCCTAAGCAGAGGTAGAACTTGCACAGATCTTTGCCCGTTTCAACAAAATCGAGGAATTTGTCACACTGCACGGTCTCTCCAGGCTCTGTTTGAGGAGCGTGCCGTTTAAATGTTGGATTGGCAGACTCAAAGTTCAGAACTTTGGGAAGATCTAGAACGCCGAATACGATCTGGGCAAGAAGACCTTCCTCTACGGCAGCTCTGGCAAAAGTTGTCAGGAGTAATGGGAAAAAAATTACGGTATGCGCCTATTAAGTATCTCGTGGAAAGCATTAATAAAAGGGACGCTGAAATCATAAAGGCAAACGGTGGGCAGACTGTGTACTCACTTCGACTAGTAAATGCTCTAATTTCTGTTCAACCAAAGTGTCAGAGTACTCGCGCCTACATGTGTGTATTTCATTACATATAATTAATTCTAAACTTCAGAATAAGAAAAAAAAATCCCCCTTTGGATACTTTTTTCGGCGATGACCATTTTGCGTACAAAAACTTTCTACTTTAAAAACTGCAGAGTTTCTCCACCAAGCGTATACAATCAGTTGACAAATCATTAGAGATAGGGATGATGGGCACTTGACATGGATATCCCCCACTCAGACTGGAACAGACCCAAACCGAACGCATAAATAGGCGGACACCAGGGCTTCCCAATACTGCATCGCAATTGACGAACATGTGTAAACATGGTTATCTTAGCGACTTTGATCGTGGACTCATTGTCGGAGTAAGACAGATAGGTCAATCTATTGCCCAAGTGGTAAGATACCTAGGGTTCCCGCGGGCAACCGTATCAAGGGTGTACTGCGAGTATACCATCAGCGGACGTACCAGCGCCCAGAGAGCAAGCAGTGGCCGACCACACGCCATTTGATGATAAGGGTTGACGTAGACTATCCAGGCTCGTACAGACCGACCATTTAGTAAGAGCAACAAAAATCACATCCAGATTAAATGTCGGATGCCCAAGCAGCGTCAGCGCTGCATATCCTGGGCTACGGGAGCAGACGCCCTACTCGCGTGCCACTGTTGACTGCTCGTCATTGGGACTTTACGCCTCACCTGGTGCAGAGAACATCAAAGCTGGACCTTTTCAAAGTGGCACCGCGTCGTGTTGTCGCATGAATCCCATTTTCAGCTGTACCGAGCTGACGAGAGGGTGCGGGTGTGGCGTCGACAGCATGAGGCCATGGCCTCGTCGTGCCACGTCGGCTCTGTAATGGTTTGGGGAGCCTTCTCATGGGATACATTAGGTCCCTTAGTGTGTCTGGAGAGGTGTTTAACCGATGCATTCTACCAGCATGAGCTGGCTGACCACCTACACGCTTCAATGGCCATCCGCATCTTGCGCCCGATGATTTGTGTCAGAAGGACAATGCGCTGCCCCAGCGGGCCGCAACTACCCAGCATTGCTTGAGGAACACTCATCTGAGTTTGAACCATCCAGTAGCCACCAAAAAATATCCCCGGATATTTTAAACCCGGTGGAAGCTTTCAGGGATCCCTTGGAGTGGAACATCAGATCCATGGATCCTGAACCGACATCTCGGGTGAAGTTGGGACAATGGTGCAACAGGCATGGCTGCCATTACTTCCGGCATCTGGTGGAGTCGATGCCTCGCCGTTTATAGGCTGCTATTCGCGCCAGGGGAGAACCAACACGCTATTAGGTAGGTATCTTTAATGTTTTGTGCATTGAGTGTATATATTCTATTTGCTTGCTACCTCTGTTTATGAAACTCGCATTTGACCAATTCTTTCTCGCATAGCTTTCACAATGTGGAATATTTCGCATACAGTCTTTTCTCTTAATGCACAGTTCTGCCTCTAGGGGGAGGGGGTCAGTATTTATATTCAGCGTTTTGCTATAGAAACAGACCTTTTAAAAATCCAATCGAATAAACAACTTCGCGGTCGGACACCCTTGGCTATGAACAACATTTTGCGCATATATATATATGCAGGGTGTTTCAAAACTCATGGAACAAACTCTAAAGGGTGATAGAACACACCGAAACAAGCACTTTTCGTCAGAGAATGCATGGTCGCAAGTTACGGGGTTAGGCGCTGGAGGGCGCTTTCCGTTTCGCAACGAAAATACCCATATCTTTTACCGGAACGTATGGATGGGAGGACGTACCTTATTTTCCTTCAACAAATCTTGCCTGAATTGATCCAGCCTATACCAACAGCCGTCCACCGTAAAGTGTGGTTCCAGCATGATGGAGCACCCGCTCATTTCAGCACTCTGGTGGGTGATTACGTGAACGCCGCATTTCCAGGCCAATGGATTGGCCGAGGTGGACCCATCGCTTGGCCCCCACGATCACCAGATCTGTCCCCTCTAGATTTCTTTTTATGGGGACATTTTAAGTTAGTAATGTACGACACTCCCATTGATTCCAATGAGGAACTAGTCGCCAGACTTTCAGTCGCTGCTGCAGCTGTCCGGGAAATGCCTGGTATTTTCCACAACATACGGGCATCTTTACGTCGACGATAGGAACCGTGTATCAGGAGTGGCTGTCGCCCCTTTTCAGCAGCTTTTGTAAATGTAATTAATTTCAGTGTTTACTTATTGATGTTTGCAAATTTGATGTAATTATGTGATATCACGTTTTGTTTTTTATTTTGTCTGCAATAAAGCTTTGTTTTGATTTGTTGTGCCATTCCTGTTTTAGGAATGGCACAACAAATCAAAACAGATTAACGGCACAACAAATCAAATCTGCGCGTGTGTGAGGAAACGGAAAGCGCCCTCCAGCGCCTAACCGCGTAACTAGCGACCATGCATTCTATGACGAAAAGTGCTTGTTTCGGTGTGTTCTATCACCCCTTAGAGTTTGTTCCATTAGTTTTGAAACACCGTGTATATTCCTTTTTAGTTTTTCATTTTTTACGCTTTCCAACCGTAGGTTGAAGAAGCGTATATGCTCCAGCTTTTTCCGTCCGTCTGTCGGCACGATAACTCAAGTAAAAATGGTTCGATTTCGATGAAATTTTAGTATGTGGTAGGGGACCACCAGAGGATGAACCCTATTGAAAATGGGTGAAGTGGGGTCAAAGGACACGCCATAAGAGTGGGATTCATTCAATTGCCCTTATACGTCATAACTTGCGTAAATATGGTTCGATTACAATGAAATTTTAGTATGTGGTAGGGAACCATCTGGGGACGAATCCTATTGAAAATGGGTGGAGTCAAAGGTCAGGACATAGGAGCGAGATGCATTCCATTACCCTTATGCGTCATAAGGTGCGTAAAAATGGTTCGATTTCGATGAAATTTTAGTATGTGGTAGGGGACCACCTGGAGAGGAACCCTATTGAAAATGGGACGAATGGAGTCAAAGGTCAGGACATAGGATCGGGATCCATTCCATCGCCCTTATCCCACACTATTAAGGTGGACGTCAAGTAATTTTGCTTGCTATATTTCCAATGGAAAACCTTTTGTACATATTTCCTTCACAAATATTGTGTTCCCAAGGATGGAAATTTGAACATCGATTAAAATAACTTCATACTATAACTTGGAATACTTAACATTTTCTAAAACATAACCATAATTATATTAAAAAACAATAACGTTTCCTTTGGTTGTGTTGAAACCAGAAAAAAGATGGCGCGACCTGTACTTTGATGACGTCAGTGGACAAATAAATGTTGGATTGCATAATTACGGTTATGGTTTAGAAAATATTATTACGGTTATGGTTTAGAAAATATTAAGGATTCCAAGTTATGAAATGAAGCTATTTTAATCGATGTTCTAATTTTCATTCTTGGGAACGCATTAATTGCGAAGAAAATGTGTACAAAAGGTTTTCCATTGGAAATATAGGAAGCAAAATTACTTGACGTCCACCTTAAAGTAGCAATTCTTGTATATATGTATGTACATTTTATTTTGAAAACGGCTCTAAGAATTTTGATGAAAGTCGTTAACCTACTGTTTCCTGGTACTAGAAATTGATTTAGCTTGATCTCGACTTTAGGAGAATTTGTTTAGTGGGTTAAATAGCCACCCCGAATTATAACGTTCTTAATGTCATGGCGTCGTTCCATTAATGTTTCCAATGCTTAGAAATCTTATGACGTCACAATCTCGCGTTTGAGAATGTTGGCGCCCAGTCACGCCATCTGTCTCATTACGTCACGCGTTGTGTGTGGATACTATTAAAGTTTTATGACGTCATACTCTTGCCAGCAGATGGTCGCGATTCCCATCTGCTTCATTACGTCACGCGTTGTGTGCTTATGACAGTCCGTACGATAACTCGCGTAACAATCGTTCGATTTCGATGAAATTTTAGTATCTGGTAGGGTATCACCTGGGAAGGAACCTCATTTAAAGTGAACGAAATGGGGTGAAATGTCAGTACATAGGAGCGGGATCCATTCTACTGCTCTTATGCGTCAAAACTAACGTAAAAAAGGTTCGATTTCGATGAAATTTTAGTATGTGGTAGGGGACCACCTGGCCACAAGCCCTATTGAAAATGGGCGAAATGGGGTCAAAGGTCAGGACATAGGAGCGGAATCACTTCCATCGCCATTATGCGTCATAACTTACGTAAAAATTCTTCGATTTGGATGAAATGTTAGTATGTCGTAAGAGCCTGCCTGGGGACGAATTCTGTTGAAAATGGGCGACATGGGGTCAAAGGTTAGGATACAAGAGCGGGATCTATTCCATAGCCCTTATGCATCATAACTTACGTAAAAATGCTTCGATTGCGACAAAACTTCAATATGTTTTTTCGGAGGTATACCGGACCGGTTCTGTTGAATATCATCGATATGGGATCAAGGGTCAGGGCACAGGACCGAGATTTATTATACAGCCATTATTCTCATAACTTGAGTAATGATTTCTGGTATGTTGGAAAGCGCATTACAATCAATGAATTGCATGATTTTACTAACTTGCTTAGTTTGTAATTTCCTGCTTTGATTTGTCTTGTGATATTTGCTTAATTTATTTATGGTGTCTTCTGTATGGTTTGGTCTTGTTATTGCAATATTTAGGATATATATATCATCATCATCATCATTGTCAACCATTATCAATCTACTGCTGGACGAAGGTCTCCCCAAGTTTTCCCCACAACGGTCTGTCTTATGCCAGTCTCCTCCATGTCACTCCTGCATACTTTCGAATTTCATCCACCCATCTCCCATGTGGTCTTCTTCTGGGTCTTTTCCTGTCCCTTGGAATCCAATCTAAAATTTCGGCAGTCCATCGATGGTCTGTCCTTCTGGCAGTATGTCCAGCCCATTGCCATTTCAGGGATTTTACTCTGATCATGATGTCTTCCACTATTGTCATTTTTCGGATCCACGAGTTCCTCTTCTTATCTCTCCTGGTTACACCAAGCATGCACCTCTCCATGCTGCTTTGGGTTGTCTGCAGCCTTTGTATGTCTCTTTTAGTTAAGGTCCACGTCCTCTGCACCTTACGTAAGTACTGGAAGGATGCATTGATCAAACACTTTTCTTTTAAGACATAATGGCATATTGCTCTTGAAAATTATGCTGTTTCTTCCAAAAGCTCTGCAGGCAAGTTTTGTACGCCGATTAATTTCTTCATCGATGTGACCCTCACTTGATATCTGCTGTCCAAGATAAACGTACGTGTCTCTTATCTCCAGCTTTTCTCCATCAATCGATAAATCTTCATTTCTTGAAAAAGCATTGAACATCACTTTTGTCTTCTGAAAGTTCATTTTTAATCCCACTTCTTTACTCTTGTCAGCAAGTTCCTGGATCATACTCTGCAGCTCTGATGGGAAAATGACTACGTCATCAGCAAAACGAAGGTGAGTTAGATAATCTCCATTAATCTTTATCCCTTTGTTTTCCCAGCTCAGCGACTGAAAGACACCCTCCAATGTAGCATTAAAGAGCTTCGGAGATATGGTGTCACCTTGTCTCACTCCCTTTCCAACTTTTATGTGTGCTGTATTCTCAAACAGCCGAATCTTTGCACTTGCATTTTCATAGATGTTATTAATAATATTAATGTATGCATCTTTAATACCGCAGGATTTCAAAGCCATTGTAACTCCTGATGGTTTCACCGAATCAAAGGCTTTTTCATGATCGATAAAAGCCCTGCACAATGGAAGTTCATATTCCCTCACTCTTTCAATTAGTTCTCTCAGTACGTGGATATGATCTATTGTGCTGTAGCCACTCCTGAATCCAGCTTGTTCTCTCGGTTGAGCCATGTCCAGTGTTACCGTCAAGCGGGGTGAAATAACTTTAGTGAAGATTTTATAAACCACTGATAGGAGGCTAATAGGTCTGTAGTTCCTGAGGTCCTCAATGTCACCCTTTTTTATGTAGCAGGATCATTGTAGCGTTGTTCCAATCCTCAGGAATCTTATCTTCATTAAGGCATCAAGTGAAAATTTGGGCGAGTACTGTTTCGATTTCTCCACTTGCTTCTTGTATGATGTCTACAGTAATTCCATCTTCTTCTGGAGCTTTTCCCCGCTTCATGTTCTTGATTGCATGTGCAACTTCTGCTGGGAGGACTGGAAGAACTCTGGTACCTTTCATGATGTCTGGAGTACATGTATCATCCCTTTCATATAATTTGGAGTAGAAATCTTTCACTCTTGTCAAAATTTCCTATCTATTTCTTGTTAAAGAACCATCTTTTTTCTCAGTGCCATAATCTGTTTTATTTGCTTACTGAGATGTCCCTTTGCTATCTTTAGGCTTTGGTTGTTTTCAATTGCTTTCCTCACTAGTTCACAGATGAATTTCCTTACGTCTTCAGTTATACTTTTTCGTACTGTCTTGCATAGCTCTATATATTCCACTTTGGAAGTCACATCTTCTTTAGTTGTCCTCATCTCTCTTCTTTTTTGCATCAACATTTTGGTTTTTCCTGATAATTTGTTCACATGCAACTTGTTCTTAGACCCAGCTAATTTTGTTGCTGTTTCCATAAGAACTTTGGTTACTTTTCTGTTAACTTCAGAAATATCCACTTCTTTCGATGTTAGGCCTTCTAAAGCAGAGAATCTGTTCTTCAGTCCAACTTGAAGGTATTATGGTGTTTTTTAAGGTTGGTTATGTTAATAGATTTTGTTTGTCTTATGAGCTTGCCACGTTCAAGTTTAGTGTTGAGATGCATCTTACATCTCACCAATCTATGGTGACTACCTGTGTTGAACTTGTTTAGCACACTGCAGTCTTCTATGACGAATTTTTGTTACACATAATAAAATCAATTTCACTTGTCGTTCCATTCGGATGTCTCCATGTCCATTTCCTGTGTGGCTTTTTCTTGAAAAAGGAGTTCAAGATGAAAAGCCCTTCTGCCTCTGCAAACTCAACGAGAGTATTTCCACGCTGGTTTCTGTTGCCGTGACCGAATTTACCTACTGAAGTTTCATTATGTTGCCGTTGCTTTATTTTTGCATTGAAATCCCCCAATATTATCTTCAAATGCTGCTTACCTTTATTATTTAGATGACGAATTTCCTCATAAAATTCTTTAATTTCTTCTTCAGGATGACTTGTGGTGGGTGCATAAGTTTGAATTATCTGAGCTTGGTATCTTCTCGAGAGTTCGATAACGAGTCGTGCAACTCTGTCAGAGGAACTTTCAACTTCTACAACTTTATCCTTCAGTTTCTTGTTTATTATAAATCCAACACCACTAGTTCTGCCAGTATCTGTCCCACGATAGTAGAAGAGATGTCCACTTTTCAGTGCAATGAGATCTTCTCTTTTTCTCCCCACTTCACTTAGTCCGACGATGTCCCACTTGATCCTTTGTAGTTGCTCTATCAATTCAAGAAGCCTTGAATCAGAAGATAGGGAGCGTCCATTATACGTAGCCAAGGTCAGCATCCGATGGCAGCCTAGTCCGGTCCTTCGGGGATTCTTAGCACCCTCTGCCTTCATGTCGCACTGTTCGCTGCCTCGACCAGGTACATTCCAGCTGCCGGAGACTGAGGGCCAAGATTTAAGTTGTGGAGTCATTCAGGAGGGGTTTAGCCATAACTCACCACGCTGGCCAAGCGGGTTGGTAAGTGTGGGATAGCATTTCCTCTAATGCCGATGGTATATTTATACCGCTATTGGCGGCCGTCAGAGCCCCTTTAGTGAGAACAGGATGCACCACGAGAAGGCGGGGTTGATATTTGTCAAGGAGAGGCTGTGATGTTACGCATCACCTGACCTTACATACTATATATATATATATATATATATATATATATATATATATATAATATATAGAACTAGTGGTGTTGGATTTATAATAAAAAAGAAACTGAAGGATAAAGTTGTAGAAGTTGAAAGTTCCTCTGACATAGCTGCGCGACTCGTTATCCAACTCTCGAGAAGATACAAGGCTCAGATTATTCAAACTTATGCACCCACCACAAGTCATCCTAAAGAAGAAATTGAAGAATTTTATGAGGAAATTCGTCATCTAAATAACAAAGGTAAGCAGCACTTGAAGATAATTGTGGGAGATTTCAATACAAAAATAGGGCAACGACAACAGAATGAAACTTCAGTAGGTAAATTTGGTCACGGCAACAGAAACCAGCGTGGAAATACTCTCGTTGAGTTTGCAGAGGCAGAAGGGTTTTAAATCTTGAACTCCTTTTTCAAGAAAAAGCCGCACAGAAAATGGACATGGAGACATCCAAATGGGACGACAAGTGAAATTGATTTTATTATGTGTAACAAAAAATTCGTCACAGAAGACTGCAGTGTGCTAAACAAGTTCAACACAGGTAGTCACCATAGATTGGTGAGATGTAAGATGCATCTCAACACTAAACTTGAACGTGGCAAGCTCATAAGACAAACAAAATCTATTAACATAACCAACCTTAAAAAACACCATAATACCTTCAAGTTGGAACTGAAGAACAGATTCTCTGCTTTAGAAGGCCCAACATCGAAAGAAGTGGATATTTCTGAAGTTAACAGAAAAGTAACCAAAGTTCTTATGGAAACAGCAACAAAATTAGCTGGGTCTAAGTACAAGTTGCATGTGAACAAATTATCAGGAAAAACCAAAATGTTGATGTAAAAAAGAAGAGAGATGAGGACAGCTAAAGAAGATGTGACTTCCAAAGTGGAATATATAGAGCTATGCAAGACAGTACGAAAAAGCATTATTGAAGACGTAAGGAAATTCAACTGTGAACTAGTGAGGAAAGCAATTGAAAACAACCAAAGCCTAAATATAGTAAAGGAACATCTCAGTAAGGGAAGAAAACAGATTATGGAACTGAGAAAAGAAGTTGGTTCTGTAACAAGAAATAGAGGCGAAATTTTGACAAGAGTGAAAGATTTCTACTCCAAATTATATGAAAGGGATGATACATGCACTACAGACATCATGAAAGGTACCAGAGTTCTTCCAGTCCTCCCAGCGGAAGTTGCACATGCAATCTAGAACATGAAGCGGGAAAAAGCTACAGGAGAAGATGGAATTACTGTAGATATCATACTAGAAGCAAGTGGAGAAATTGAAACAGTACTCGCCGAAATTTTCACTCGATGCCTTAATGAAGATAAGATTCCTGAGGATTGGAACAACGCTACAATGATCCTGCTACATAAAAAAGGTGACATCGAGGATCTCAGGAACTACAGACCTATCAGCTTCCTATCAGTGGTTTATAAAATCTTCAATAAAGTTCTTTCATACCATTTGAAGGTAACACTGGACATAGCTCAACCGAGATAACAAGCTGGATTCGGGAGTGGCTACATCACAATAGATCATATCCACGTACTGAGAGAACTAATTGAAAGAGTGAGGGAATATGAACTTCCATTGTGCATGGCTTTGATAGATTATGAAAAAGCCTTTGATTCGGTGAAACCATCAGCAGTTACAATGGCTCTGAAATCCGGCGGTATTGAAGATGCATACATTAATATTATTAATAACATCTATGAAAATGCAAGTGCAAAGATTCCGTTTTTTGAAAATACAACACACATAAAAATTGGAAAGGGAATGAGACAAGCTGACACCATATCTCCGAAGCTCTTTAATGCCACATTTGAAAATGTCTTTCAATCACTGAACTGGGAAAACAAAGGGATAAAGATTAATGGAGATTATGTAACTCACCTTCGTTTTGCTGATGACGTAGTCATTTTTGCAACTACCCCATCAGAGCTGCAGAGTATGATCCAGGAACTTTCTGACAAGAGTAAAGAAGTGGGATTAAAAATGAACTTTCAGAAGACAAAAGTCATGTTCAATGCTTTTACAAGAAATGAAGATTTATCGATTGATGGAGAAAAGCTGGAGATAACAGACACGTACGTTTATCTTGGACAGCAGATATCAAGTGAGGGTCACATTGATGAAGAAATTAATCGGCGTACAAAACTTGCCTATAGAGCTTTTGGAAGAAACAGCATAATTTTCAAGAGCAATATGCCATTATGTCTTAAAAGAAAAGTGTTTGATCAATGCATCCTTCCAGTACTTACGTATGGTGCAGAGACGTGGACCTTAACTAAAAGAGACACACAAAGGCTGCAGACAACTCAAAGAATCGTGGAGAGGTGCATGCTTGGTGTAACCAGGAGAGATAAGAAGAGGAACTTGTAGATCTGAAAAATGACAAGAGTGGAAGACATCATGATCAGAGTTAAATCCCTGAAATGGCAATGGGCTGGACATACTGCCAGAAGGACAGACCATCAATGGACAGCCGAAATTTTAGATACTCTTTCTAGAATGTGTATTCTGAATTTTCAAAACTGCTGCGTTGCGCGTTTTGATTTTCAGGTTATTTTGCACCCTTCGTTTTAAATTCTAAATTTTTTTCCCTAGTCTTCAGTTTTGCTCTTAAGTATATATATATATATATATATATATATAGCACCGTTATAGCATAAAGCACCGTTCTGCCGCTAGCGGGCGTAAGTTATATTTCAATTTGCACACGACCTACCTACTCTTTTAAAATCTCAGCTGAAAAACTCTTTCTGTACCGGGGCAACATTCACAGTGACAAACAGCGCACATTGTATATTTTAAATAATGCGCCGTCTTTCCGCAACGGCGTAGATCATATTTTTTTCTCTAATTACCTGCTCTTCTAAAAATCTGAAAACTTCTTTTTCCGTCGGAAGGCAATTATGGGAAATGTTTGGTGTAAATGTTTTACACTTCCATAACGCACAGTTCTATTACGGAAAAATGCTTTCACCTTAAGTGATATCTTTCTTGTAAAACAACGATTGAAAAAATTCGGTCTGCATGAAACATTTTATCATATAAACACTCAAAATAGTTTTACGCACATTTCATTCTAATTACACCCGGGTTTTCTACCAGGGCGCGCATAAGTTTTTTTTGGAAACCATACATCTGTTTCTGAAAGTCGGACAGAAAAACAATTTCTTAGTGGATAATATTTTGCGCGATTTTTCTACGACAGCAATTTAGTTTTCTGGTTACAGTGGATAACTATTTGCAACAGTTTCACTGCTTCTAAAAGATCGATAAAAATTACCTTTTTGCATCATACTACCTCGAATGAGTGATATTTTATCATAAACATTTCATTTTGAAATTTTATATACTAATAAATGTTCGATGGTTATTACATTGTCAGGCAGTTTTTTTCAAGAAACGCGCTCATCGTTGCACCTGATAATAATTCAGTGTCATCTTTATTATTATTTGAAGTTTGCAAAGTAACACCTTAAAGTTTGATAATTGACGTACTGTCAAATTCAGCTTTCTCTCTTTCTTTTAGTTATAATTTTCAAAGAACGATCGCACTCGGAAGTGTGCGTCGCCTGCTTCCTGCAGATGATGACGTCACACAGTTTTATTTGCGAGCGTCTGAAAGCGGACAACTCGGTACTGCACTTCGCAAAATTATAAACTACACGACACTAACCCGTTGTTTTCCTGCTTCGATTGATTGCAGTAATTTATAAAAGCAGAGCAGAACAGAAAAACACTGAACTCAGGCAGTCGATCATTGAATCACATTTTATAAATGTCTGATTCATTAACTGAAGTAAAACAATTTTTGTGAATTTATCCCCTTGCTCTGTTTCTTAAAAAACTTATCAATGATGTAACTTCCGGATTTCACAACTATAAAACATATCTTTCCCTTCTGTGTTGACACGGCCAGTGCTGACTCATTTGTTCTGTTTTGAGGATTCAAGGCCCGTTAGGTCTCTGTGAGGCCTTTTCCCTGTTTTCCTTTGCTGCTATTAATTTTTAATTGCCCATAAATACCTCCGATTTATGATGTCATAATGTAACAGCATAAATATTGATATAAATAAATAATAAATAAAACGCTGCCCATCCCCATTTCAGCGCTAATGATACCAAGGAAGGGATATAATCTGCACCGGAGGAGCAAAAAGTTTGGTGCTACCAGTAAACTAGTGGTTAGAGCAACCGCCTTTAGACCAGAAGAACGCGGGATCGATCTCTGGTAGGTTGAGATGGTCTGAACTGAATGCCTACCACGCGTCGGATAGGCACGCTATTCAATCACATTTAAGCGTTCGGACCAGGGTATTGGACCCCCAGCTATCAAAAAGTTCATCTGTTCCTCCCCTAGTGCATTTCCTGAGGTTAATACCCGTTTTGCCTTTTCCCGGTGTGCCTTATATTGGGGTCATTAGTTGGTTGTAAAACGAGACGAAATTTTAGACAGAAAAAAACCCTTTTTGCCTTTTCCCATCCTGCCTTATATATATTGCGGCCATAAAACGGCGGAAATTTTACCTGCTACAACTGAGAATATTTTCCGCAGGCTCCCCGAGAGTGGGGACACGAATGCGTGGATGGTTCTCTCTGAAGTCTGCCCCGGACGCACTTAGTCCCTCGTCCCGCTTTCCTAACAGGGTTTACCAGATGAGTGTCCATGAGCTGGTAGTAAAAATACAAGACGATAGTAATCTGGTGGCCTGCTCCTACGGGCATTTGCCCCATGGTTGTTGATGATGATGACAACGGAGAAGTATATATACCTTTTAACGGGAATTCACTTGAGCGGTCTCAGAGCAGTTAGCGGCGTGCAGACCTGTGGAAGAATTGATCCCGCTCATGCGCTCTGAGTATTAATCCGATTTCAGCCATTTTCAACACATTCCATCGATATGGACCATTTTTTCCCAGAGATTTTTTAAGTAAAAGTTTGCCTTCACGGGGTCCCTAAGAACAACCTAAAATTTCATCGGAATTCAAGGCTTTTTCATGCGTATTATTATAATGCGTAAGTTTGGAAAAATATATCTGAAACCAGAAGAAAATTTCCGGAAGAAAATGACAAGTTTCCAGGAAAAGCGCGTAATCGGAAAACATATTTTAAAGCACTCCAAGCATTGCTCTTTCTTAGTTTTCAAAACAGTTAAACATGTACAAGGTGCGTTCAAAAAGTTTCTGTGCCGCAACATGGCGCTACTGCCGTTAGTACAGAAATCTTGAATCTTCTATTAATCATCTCTCCCCTGAAGAAACTGATTAGGTAACATTCTATGCTGGAATCTTCCTGGATTGATTATTTTGTTTTCAATTTTATTTTTTAGGTAACAATAATCCGTAATTTATCTGTATTGCAGCAAATAATAAGCTGTAGTGGAACTGGTTGAGTTTAGGGACTTACGGGATGGTATGCAGGCATCAGTCTTTTCTCTTTTTATGTTTATTCAGCCTGTTTGAATTAAGTTCTGTTAAAATATTATCTTGATTGTTGATTTTGGAATATATATATACGTGATGTACCGGGTACCCGGTCATATTTTCAGTACCCGGACCCGGCAGTGAACGCTTGGACCTGGTGCCAGGTACTAGGTCCTTCATGAGAAAAACTGGGCAAGAATAAAAACCCACTAAATCCAATAAAATTGCTTTTTTTGGCTTTTTAAACTGCAATAAACAGTCAGAGAAACAATAATGAACATTTATAAAACAATTTACCAAAATACCGTTAACCTGAACCATCAAACAATATTTTGCGAAATATGCTTTAAGTATATTTTAATAGCCGATTCGCAATACCAGCTTTATAAACTTTATAGTATGACTGTTTAGGATTTCTTCCGATTTCTACCTCTCGAACAACATATTTCAATATAGTTTCAAATAAAAAAAAATATATATACATTTCATAATTTTTTATTTTTTTTTTTGCTTTTTAGCTGTAAAAATGGAAGACATTAGAACGCTGTCGATTAGTTTGTGTTTTGTAGTTTGCCAACACTACGAACACATAAAGAAAAATAATAAGCATGAACGATAATTTAATTATTTTCTTTGAACGATAAAACTTCTTGTATTAGATGGATTTTAATAATTGACGATAGCCAGTTAAGAGTACTGTGCTCATTTCAATACAAACAGTTCCGAAATTTGAAAAGCTATAAATGCAGTACTTGTCTGGAACGTATAACAAAATTATTCCCTAATGCCTCATTAAAATAATATTTGTGAATAAGAAAATTATATTAAGTAATAACTTAACGGTAAATTTGGACTTTTTTTTCTTCAATTCGGTTATTACATAGCTTATCCCAAAAACAACTCAGTTAATAGTTTTTTTTTAAATATTAAATACTGCGTTCAACCTTGGCACGAGTCTCGAAAAAACGATAGTCGTTGTAGTAACCATAGCAACCGGCCAAGCATGTTTATCACGCATGAGTCGTCGGTACTGGGCAGTTTAATAAGCGTTGCCTCGTAGATCCCTATCAAGTGTTTTCGCGCTGTGATTTTTCGAAAAAATGGATGTGAAAGAGGAACAAATATGCGTCATTAAATTTTGCTGTCGATTTAAGAAGTCTGTCAGAGAGACTTTTCGTCTTATGCAAGAGGCTTACAAAGATGAATGTCTAGAAATATCAACAATTTACAGATGGCACAAAGAAATTAGGCATGGTCGTGAGTCGACGGTTGCAATCCCTTATGGAGGAAGACCTTCAAAGAGTGTTACAGAGGTAAACGTCAATACAATAGGAGTTATTAAATGGAAAGACGACACACCTATCAATTAGATATATCAAAGATATGGTTCACATTTCAAAATCATCAATTCACAGAATTTTAACCGAGAATTTGGGCATGAAAACAGGGGGTGACAATTTGAGACTGATCATCAACTTGTTACAGCTGCGCAGGGGTGCTTCAGCAGCATTTCAGAATTCCAGAAGACATTCAAAAAGTCGGAGGAACGTTGGGACACCTGCACCCGATGCAATGGACAGCATTTCAAAAAAGATGAGCACTTCCTTGATAATTAAGGTGCGCCTTTTTTCTTTCTTTTTTTTTTTTTTTTTGGACAACCCTTGTAGTTTTGACCCGATTTCATTCATGCCACAGAATTGGAAGAAAAAAATTCCCACGAACTTTCCCCAAAAGATTTTTTCTCTTTCTTAACGCCAAAACATTATAACTCTATTTGTAACATATTCTTAAGTTAAAAATTAGAGTTCAGTTATTAAAATTTTAAAACTTGAATTTCAGCTATGGGAGATTATGGTGAAGAAACAACAGTTTTTCCTCATTTCGTAGAAAAAGTTAATTCTGTCACGCTTCGCATAGGATCCCCGCCTCGCTAAACTGAAAACTAACGTTATCTCATTTACATAGCGCACATCGAAAAACAATTTCCTCAAATAACCAACCTTTACGCAGCTGCTATGTTGTGAAATTTGTCAAATAACAGTCACCAAACAAAAAACCTTAATTCAAATGAATTCCCGCAGCGCGTCAACGCACGAGCAGCTCACGCAAAATATTAGAAACAATGAAATAAATAAATTCAGGGTCAAAAGGCAACTAACAATATATGTAATGCAATAGTGAAGAATTTCGAACTGCATGTCCTACATCTTTAACAAAGGTAACCCGACAAGTGCCCAATAATGATCATCGCATACTTTCTTCACACGAACAAGCAACATGACTAATTATAATTAGGTACATGTCTGAATACGAAGCGGTAACGAACGCATCACGTTGTCTGGTTTCCGCGGTTAACTGCCACAAAAACCAGACAACGTGGCCAACGGAGCGCAAATAACAGACAACGTAGTCATCGGAGTGCAAAGGGGAAGTATTTCTGGAAATCAAATGGAAATGTACAGATAAATAAAAAAAACGTTAAGAACTACAGAGCTTCATAAGAAGAAATAAAGATTATTTCCAGTGAAAAAATTATTTGCACACGGCGTATATACACCATGTTACACAGCAATGGCGAAGCGTGACTTTGTAAGTAAGGGAAGCAATGCAGTTAATATGTGATAAACATACGGCAAAAGTGATATGAATGAAAATTTAAAATAATTGAAATCAGCAAGTGACCCGTAGTATATATGCTACGTTGACAATACGGCATGGCAGAAAGCATCGAAACCCCCACCACCACCAAACGCGACCATGCGCGGTACCACAAAATGAAATGTCTATGTAGAAATTTAAATGCAAAGATTTA
This sequence comes from Macrothele yani, assembly GCA_039090855.1. Taxonomy (NCBI): domain Eukaryota; kingdom Metazoa; phylum Arthropoda; class Arachnida; order Araneae; family Macrothelidae; genus Macrothele; species Macrothele yani. Next base: position 95,056,138 of record CM076992.1, on the reverse strand, counting down.
TAAAAAAAAATGTTCAGTGAAAATGTTGAAAGGGAAAGAAATTTGTCTACCCACACAACGAAAAGAATTGAGGGTTGCTTCTATCAAAGCTGAGACGGGATGAGCTGCAGTTCAGGCCCTTAGAGAGAGGGAGAGCGAGACAATTTGTCTTATTTATAAATGTGATTTTATATGATTTATATATAAAATCACATATAAATTATCATATAAAATCCCATTTATATAAATTATATAAAATCACATTTATATAAATGTGATTTCATATGATTTTATAGAGAATTTTTTTATTTATAAATGTGATTTTATATGATTATGAAAATGATCCAAAAGACAGAGAAAGTATTTTTTCTAGAATGCAATCTTCGGAGTTTTGGGAGTTCACGTGGCCGTGTACTGTAGATGTGCCAGAGACCATTGCTTCCATGGCACTTACACTCAGAAGAGTCACAAAAACAAATAGCTACACTAATAAAAGTCAACTAATTACATTACACTAACACAGCATTTTTTTGACAAATTGCAACTTCAAACTATTGCTGCGGGGGTCCTCTGACTCTGAGTCCGACTGAACGTTTGGAAAGAGCGCATGCTCAAGTTAGTGGCATTATCCTTGAAACTATCTTGTGTGGTTTGTCTTCGGCGCCGTGGAAGCGTTTGGGAGAATGCTTCCCCACGCTCTATGCTTAGCATAGTATTACTGGCTGTGGCTGGCCACTCTGCGAGTGGGCATGCCGTGTTACTGAGGTTCAGCTGGATGCATTATCTGCGTTGCTTCCAACGAGCGACTTACGTACGAGACATTTGTTCTTGTTTTCCTAAAAATACAAATATAAATTTGTTTTCCTAAAAATACAAATATGAATTTGTTTTCCTAAAAATACAAATATGAATTTGTTTTCCTAAAAATACAAATATGAATTTGCTTTTTTAAAAATAAAAGATACTGGGAAAAAATGCCCGCTGCGTTATGTAGGTGTGATATTTTTATTCACGCAAAAGAAAGCGCATGAACCAAAGGGAAGCAATGCTCCCCTTGCTTCCATTGACGCTTCGCCACTGTTACACAGTCATCTGAGCTAAACCGCCTGTCCTTTTTTTTCACAATAAGTGGACCAATATATTTTCGTTGCAATCCAGTCACTCAAAATCCAAAGGTTTGTTTAAAAACTTGACTCATTCTGCAGCAAATAAATACGACGTCCGTTGTCAACTTTCGAAAATAATCCACGTTACCACCACCCCCTTCTGTTTTTGTCTCGGGGTTTAATGCCCCCAGTCAGCATCTAAAGTTTTAATAGTCGCCAATTTATAATTTAGGGCAAGTGCTTCCGGGAAAGAGTCGAAACCAGATTCGTAGAAAACACATAACACATGCTTCATTCGTAACTTGAACGTGGGCCCAACTCGGACGATTTACGTCTTTGGTTACTATTGGCACAGGTTTAAAACACTTCTCTTCGGCATCCCTTGGTAAATCTTTCACGCTTCGCCCTCCAAATGGTAATGAACCGCTTGACACCCTCGTCACTGATAAACTGTAATAATTCTTCCTGTTACGAGATCACCAATGTCGAGTCGAATATCACAGCCAATTATCTGCCCCGCATCTGCAAAGCTAAGTCATCATCATCATCATTGTCAACCATTATCAATCCACTGCTGGACGAAGGTCTCCCCAAGTTTCCTCCACAACGGTCTGTCTTGTGCCAGTCTCCTCCATGTCACCCCTGCATACTTTCGAATTTCATCCACCCATCTCCCATGTGGTCTTCTTCTGGGTCTTTTCCTGTCCCTTGGGATCCAATCTAAAATTTCGGCTGTCCATCGATGATCTGTCCTTCTGGCAGTATGTCCAGCCCATTGCCATTTCAGGGATTTAACTCTGATCATGATGTCTTCCACTCTTGTCATTTTTCGGATCCACGAGTTCCTCTTCTTATCTCTCCTGGTTACACCAAGTATGCACCTCTCCATGCTTCTTTGAGTTGTCTGCAGGCTAAGTATTCAACCAATAATCTGTAAAAAAAACAAAATGATCACACTGGCACTTTTTACCTCAACGTCTTCCAGTTATTCTCCGCCGTTTTGACATTAATTAGCAGCTCTTGTACTTGTACTTTCTGCAGAACTATTACCGACATCATTCATACATACCTACAATGCTCTATTCTACAATTGTGGTTCCGAGTAGTTTTCGACTTATCAAAGATATTAACAGTGAGACATACCCTCCAGGAATGTCAAACACTTCTGCATCTCCCTCCCTCTCAAGCAAGATTCCATCTGCTCTGCTCTACTCCTTCGTACTCATTAACCATATAATTTGGTTCCAAACCTGCCAGATCCAGCCCAAGAATGGCAACTCGCTCTACGCTTGCTGGTCCCCTATGCAAAAAATGTTCGCAGTAGAATCTGTACAAATCCCGCTTCTGCTCTTCCCCAGTTTTGCGTTGCAACGTCTCGTCCTAGCAGTCCCTTCCTGGTTGACGAAATACCTTTGCTTTGTACAAGTGGTGTAAATAGTTGTAATAATAGCTTTCTGCATTAAGCGTTTTTATACCCAAGTCCCTCATTGGAGAAAAAATTATATGGCGGAAGCAAGCGCCTCTGATCACTTGGCCACTAAGATGGTAAAATCTTAGTTCAAGAAGATCAATCGCGTTCTAAGGTAACCTCAATGCCCTCGCAGGACAGCATGAATTTTCAATGGCACGGCATTATAAAATGTAATCACGATGTGCCTTCACAGTAGCACTGAATTCACATACTATTACACAAATTTTCGCAAAAAGTGACTATTTTCAAAATTACTCAGTTCTTGTTCAGAAACTTCAGTCAGCCGAAATACCATATTTCTTCACAAACGGGCCAATGCTACATGTCTATGCTGTATACCTATCAACAGCCATTTCTTCAGTCACATTAAGAATTGATTTCGTATTGCTCACTGGGACTGGGTTGTCTGAGTGCTTCGTCCACCAAGTCCGCTAACGTACGAATAGTACGGGAAACCAACTTACTCGATTGTATCATGATCAAACTTACAAATAAACAATTCACTATAAGCGGGGTCAACTTACTGCTTTTTTGGTTTGTGGGAGTTTAACGACTGCCGTGAGCAAATCGATGGGCTATAAAGCAGTCGCCTGTCTCTAATTTAGAGCCATTGGTTCCAGGCAAGGGATAAAGCCATTGCCGTAAGACAAAAACATCCATGCCTCACCGGGATTCGAACTCCGACGCATCTCGGACGAACGGTCAGAAGCCACAGCTTAGATCACTGCGCCACCGAAGCGACTGCTTTACAGGAAAACGATGGCCTGTTTTGATGATCACTGCTATAGTAAGAATGATCTTCACTTCTGATAGTTAAAAAAAAATGAAGGTGTTTTAGATTGAAACAGTATATGTTCCTTCTGAACCTGCCGATGTTAGCAACATCTCTAAATGAGCGTCCTTTGCAACGGAAAAACCTTGCGCCTAGAATGGATTGATCGGGATGTATTTGAAACTAATTTTACTAGTTCACGCACATACAAAACCACGGCTAATAATTTTTCGTTTTCAGTGGATTTCGATGCTATAGATGAATGAAAGGCAAGCGAACAAAAAAGATTTCTGATTTAAAATAATCACGAAGATGCTGATACAAACCTCACCAGGGAAACACGGCACTTCCACGATTCTATTAGAGACACTGAGAAGAGCTGCAACCAAAGGACTTAAAAACATTAGGACATTTATCGAATCACAAAGTTTAAATTCAGTAAGCATCTCCTAACGCAGAAGTAATACTGAGATTATTCATGAACTTTACAGTAACAAACTGTTCAGATGAAATATCATTTTCATGTTTAAATCATGAAAAAATTCAACTGCGAGTAACAACGCTGCAAGAAAAGTTGAGCATGCAAAATGACAAACTTTGTATCTTGGAAAAAATTTTGGGGCAGCAAAGCCCCAAAATCAAGTAAGTGTTAATATTTAATTAATCTGTTACGAAAACTACAACGCATTTTACGAATTATTAAGAAAGAGAGTTGTTATCCATCATCTGAGTTTCGTGTTTATTTTTACATCTTTGTCTATGTATTTTTTTTTCCGATTTTATGGGTCTCGTAAACTTGATACAACTTTGTGCCTCCGATGATCAAAGTTTGGGATTAACTGGAATCACATTTTTCACAAGGTTAAACTAAAAGCTGCATTTTCACGGCCAAATAAACCACAACATAAACACACATTTCAGTAAGGTGTGTTAATATTGATTTCAGATTTCAGACATTTCAGATTTCACAAGGTGCGCACTTTTATGACAAAATAAAACTCAATTGTCACATATTTCCGTAGAATGGTTTCTTAGCTCGTGGCGACTATGCTGATAATTCCTATAAATGTTCTGCCAAATTGAAGCATTTAAGCTTGGTATTACAGAAAGAAACGAAATGAAGAAAGGTTTTTTGATTACAACGTGGTCCATATGAGTACGAGAACACAAATAACGACTCTGGGGGGACGGTTTTGTCCAGTTACACGTCTCCGATTTAAAGAAGGGCCACTGCTTATATATTCCTTAGAGCTTCTCATGATGGTCATTACCCCAGGAAAAAAAGGGGGCATGGAATCAAACCACCTGTCAGATAACTGAGAACTAACCAAAAGAGCACAAAGTACACTTTTGCTCTGCAGGACAACCAACAACCATTAGGTAATAAGCTCTGCAGTATCACAGCTTTTACATGTTGGAGTGCTATTTCTTTTTTCTTCTTTTTTTATTTTGATGCTCTGGTTTACGATGATTTCGTCTACAATTGCGGTTGACAAATGGCAACACATTCATATCAGGAGCAGTGGCGTAACTAGCACAACGTGCGAACCCCCCCCGAAGATTTACTTCAGCATCCCTAAGCACAGTAATTTCCCCACGATTTCGAACACGAGGAAGGATGCATTTTTTCGCGGTGTGTGAGTGTGGTGGTTGGGGGGCGGGGAGTAGGAAGTCAGGGAGAGTGTCTGCAAAAGTAATAGCGGTACCTTTACTATAGGGCCCTGTAGTTTTAACTTTTTAAGTAATAGATTTGACAATACGTGTAATTGGTTAGTCCAAAACTAAAATAAATCACTTGAAGAAATCACCCTCTTACACATTGCAGATCCGCGGCTGCTGTGAATAAATGTTGACGCCTGTCGGGAACGTAATCCTAGGTAACTGACTGTTTTCCCACATCCTCCACGGGGAATCCCAATGTGGCCTCGCGCTTTTCCTCAGCAGCGAAGAGAAAGGGAGATTGGAGAACGATCGTATTATTTACAACCCATTGCAGAGCAATCGTATAACAACCCGAAGTCAAAGAGCCGAACACTTTCAATCTTGTAGGACACTAAGTGTTTTAAAAGTGAAACTAGACATTTATTTAGGTAAAACTAAATATATCTTAAAGCAAAATATTAATCTTTGGGTTAATTATTGAGCGTGTTCGAATTTTTTCATAAAACTATAAGTGGCAGCTGCAGTACGCCCCTTCGCTACCTGCGCGCCCCCACACACACACCGCAGCTACGGGGGCTGCGGGGGTGGTAGTTACGCCACTGATCAGGGGCTCCCAAACACGAAATTGCATGTCATAATTTTGGTAGTGGCGTCTTCTGATGTGGGTCGCGACCGTTCACAATAATCAAGCTTACATAAGTGTAAAGCCATTTTACGTATCCCCAATCTACACTGCGTGCCTCAGCGAAGGTGACCACCGGTTCGAATCATATATGCCACGCATAGGCGGAGGAAGGGGTGGGACTTGGGAGGGCAAAACCCGCACAAAAAATATTTACCCCCCCCTTCAAGGATTTACCACTACAGTTGGGAAGAGGTCTTCATCTGGGACTGCAGCCCCTCCAATATCTGTAACCACGCTCCGCTCATGATGCCTGGAGTGCAAATTCTCTAATCAACGCGATAAATTTTGTATAACAGAACTGTGAAAGAATTGAGCAATTGTTTCATCACAACCCCCCCCCCATGTTTTCTTTAATATTATTATATTATAAATCTATGATAAATCTGTTGGAGTGCTCATTAGATACATAAATCTTTCGGTTTGCAACACAAATGCTATTAAATGTTTGCATAGTGAGCAAATAAAATACCGTTTGTCCCTATTGGCAACTCTTGTACTAGAATAACAACTCAGGGCTGAAATACAATTTTTTTTTCTTCTTCAGAACTATAGGTCACGTGATTTCTCAGCCAAGACACAACAAAGGCTTGATTTCAACATCAATTCGCCGTGATTTATCAAAAGCTCTGAAATTGCTATTTCCGGAAAATATTGTCAGTCTTTATCAAACATTTTATCAGAAACGTCCATTATCTTCAAATTATGCAGTTAGAAACGTACTGATTCTCCATAAAACATGGTTTTAAACATATGAGATAAACATCTCGGTTCCATTCAAAACAGGCAAAAAAAAAAAAAAATTCCAATTTGATGAAATGCCAAATTTTGACCACTTCAGGAACTAAAATCGTGATTCACTAACTTAAATTCCTAAACGGAAGTTATGCAAATGTTAATTAAGATATTCTTTACAGTTTATTGACTTTTTTTTTTTTTTGCAAATAATCTGACCTTGTGTTTTCTATCAACCCAACTGAAATGATTCAAATAGCACACTGCCATTTCCAGTTCCATATACAACCTAAAGTACCCGTTCTTTGCTTTTCGCCAAGAACGGGTACTTTTGTGTGATTTATGACATTATGTGGAACTTCACTGCTTCGAAATTTAGGATCGTTAACTCTTTCTACAGGTTTGCGAAAATCTGCCTGATTAGCTAACTCTTGCCACCCTGATTAATTGTGTACAATAAAGTGATATTTACAATCCTTTAGGGCGTATTACACAGGAAATTATTAAAGCACTTTTTCAGTTCCATCGCTGCTGCAGTGTTTAAATGCGTCAAAAAACTTTTAAATTTCGGCACGACATATAAAATATGAGTTTTCATGCTCATTGGAAACATTTCATTGAAAGTATGTTGAAATTACTCACAGTATCACCAGCATACAGATTTTTGAAAACGGTGTGTGTAATTAATGGCTTTGCGCCTTGACTCATATCAGAAAAATAACTGTTTCGAATTTGATTCAGGTCAGCAACAGTTTTCTTAGGAGTAATATCTACGATATATATATAATTGTGTGCGATTTTTGGAGCTCTTTATATATATCAAGCTCAAAAAATCTCACACAATTTCCTACTCATTATTGACACTGCCATTTTTACCCCTCGAAAGTCCAGTTCACAAAGGCCAGCAACAAAATACGATTTCCCTTTGCAACTACTTCTACAATAATAATGGATTGCCTTGAACCCTCAACCTGCCAAGGCGACCAATACTAATTTAGGTACAATTTCCAGATTATTATTATTTTTTTTAAATTTGAGTGCGCACACTTGCTTTTAGGCTTTGGAATTCATAAGTGAATACAATTTATTTAGTGCGTTTCTAATGTGACGAAATACATTTTTTTCATCAATTTGTTCCCAGAAGCAGCCTATGTAGGATTAGCAATATTATTAATAAGGATATTACAGATTTCAAAATCCAGATACTACAGAAGGAAAAACGTTAATGTAACAATCTCAGCTTGTACTAGTTTGCTTTTTTTTTCTTTGCAACAGCAGCTTACATCTTATTAATTAAAATTCTAGTAGTTACTAAAGTATCTTTTCTTTTGCAACGAAAACAAAAATTTTATACGCGCAACGAAAGTATTTCCTCACAATTGCGTTACAAACACGGTATTGAGAACGAAAATGCGCGATTAAAATTTCAAGATTTTAGTTTACTACGTTTATTCACGAAACCAGGAGTGAAAAAAAATCAGAGCTTTAGTGCGTTTCCAATGTGACGAAATACATTTTTTCATCAATGATGCACGTATCAATCTGCTATCAAAATATTTTTAAAAAACGTCAGATAAATCTAAAAGGTACAAAATGCTTACGGCACATTGACAGCTCTTCGGCAAACGCAGCATACCTCAAAATAATTTTTAACCATTAATTTAAGCTCAAATTCCAAAAGTGTGGTTGGTATCTCATCATTATCAACTATTTTAACATACCAAAAAACGCAGTGCCATGGGAATGAACGAAAGCACACTATACATCGTTGCAAGGCAACAGGTGGTACGCGACGTGTAACAAGTGCAGAACCTCCATTCGACAAGGGGCCCCTCCTACACAATTGCATTCCAGGATCGCTTGCTCAATCTACATACATGCTGTTAAAAGTGGCCACATTAACAGGTTTTCCCACACAAAATAATCAAAAATACAACTCATCCTGAAGCTGCTACTTCTGTATGCATTTCAAATCTCGGTGTTTTAAGATGTTACACGGATTTCCAATACAAAAACTTACCTTAAAAACTCAGTGGAGCCTTCCTTCCTCGCTTCCACACATCGACCTGTTGATCACAAGGTCTGCGTGCCAGTGGAACGCGGCGCGATATCAACCAATAAAATCCGGCACTTTACACACATCAGTTAGGGAAGAGCACACAATCGAGTCACAGGTTTTGAGTATCCACAGGAGCTATAGACGATGCATTTACAAGAACACCAAGTTGGTGCAGTAACACTAAGCAACTGGTGTTTTTCTTTCAAAGGTAATGAAAGCAACGATAATATTGCTCCAACAACCGTATACGCCTATTCACCCTCACACAACTAAGCGAGCATTCCTTGCTCCACTCGCTGTCGCAGCAGCGCGACGATCGGTCGCTGCGCATGTCTCGTAGCTCCCAGCTTTACTGCACCACATCGTGCTGCTGAAACGAAACTAGTGGTTTCTACATTTCACAGCGATTCGGGTTCGCTGAGCTGTTTTTCAAGTCATGGCTTTTTTTTTATCTTAAAACCTTTCCTCTCTCTCTCATGAAAGATATTTTTATTTCCACATTGTTAAAAACATCTTATACATTTACCCCTCCCCCCGGGATGAGACTAAATGAACAGTAATTCGGAAATAATGTACAGTGAACCAAGTAAATAAATGTAAGTTTTTTTCTTTTTTTTTTTTTCGAAATCGGTGGTTTGTATTTTAACTCGCAAGCACAAAAGCGTGAAACGAGCTTGAGGGCCAAGTACTTCAGTAACGAAAAATTTATATTAATATATCGGGTAAGAAATCCGAAAGAAACACTTGAAGCGCAGCTGTTCATTGGGGGGTGGGGGGTAAAGAAGCATTAAGAGATGCGTGTGTAACGGACGGTTTTTTACATCTGTACCCCTCAATACGGATCCTCACTGTCAATTTAAGCCATGAGAATGAACAAAGCCATTTTGTAGATTGCTGACGCACTTTCTTTATGCGATTTTTTTTCGTCAGAATCTTTTTTATGATGATTGTCGAATGCTTTCATTTCGGGGCGGGAAAATAATATTTAATATGTTTTTCTACTCATGCGGACTCGATACAGATGCCAGTGATTTGAATAGCAGCAGATCAGCGAACTTCTGCTGTAGGGTAGGGGTGATCCATATGTGGTCCTTATCTATAATATGTTAAGCCTCGCTAGTCATGGCAATGCATCGGCAGCTTTTTTCATTTCATTGAACGCGCATCTGATTTTCAATATTTTAGGTGTGCATTCCTTTATCTCATAAATTAATGAAATGCTTGTTGTGGTTTACATGTAGCAGATCTCAAATAAGCATAACATGAATTCTACAATGACTCATTTTTTTCCTGCAGAAGGGAGGAACTTGCTGCTCTGCTGTACCCTGAGAAAACCGCGGCTATTTAAGGGTCACTGAGCAGGTCCGATTAAATATAAACTCATTTAGAAATGTTTTTCATAAACGTTAGCATCTACAACACTGGCTTTCAATAGGAGGTCCGCAGGTCAAACGCGGCCCGCGAAGGGTGTCAGTCTGGCCCGCGGTAAAAAATTAAACCGAAAGAAAATGTATAAAATCCACAGGGAAAAAAAAAGAATGTTAATCAGTATTTATAATATAAAACAATATAAATATTTTTGTTAACTACAACTTATAGTCCAGATTTTAAACATATTGCAGGAGGGCATCACCCCCATTATTATCATTAATTTCTTGATGACTAAATTTAAATTCAAAATATTGTGTTTGTACTTTAACGTTAATTCAAGTAACTAATTTCTGATTTTTTTTTCCTATTTTTTCATTTACCCACTACATAAGGTTCATTTTATAATATTTTCACATTACCTTTAATAAACCTTAAAATAAAAATAATGTTCATATGAGTATCAGTATGATATATAACTTACATTTACCAAATTAAGAGTTCACACCCTCCATGAAAAAAAAAATGTGGCCTCTGGTGAAAAGTAAATTAAGAACCAGTGATCTACAAGGTGACATTATGAATAGAAAAGCTGGTTAAACACTATTTTGACGTTCTAAAAATAAAAAGCAAAGAAAGAAACCGACAATTATCGCAAAATAAGAGGTTTTGACGCGAATAAAGATGGCGCAAAATAAGCGTTTCAGTGATTTTCAGAAATATTGGCCATTCTCTGCCTATTAATTTATTGTATAATTCCGTTCACTGGAACGACGAATCATGCAATATAACTGCGAACCTTTCCAAGAGAGAGAAGGCCATTCTTTCCACACGGAGAGCTAAGTACCGAATTTGAACTTTCATTTTGCTTAAAACTACTTAAAATGGCAATTACGCCGACTGATATATCATTTACAGGGTCTAAGGAATAACAGCCTGCATTTTCAAGAACGTCTGACTGAAGGGTGTCAAAACGTCGGTGTGGGGGCCTGGAATCTGTGACTTCCCATCAAAAAAATAAAAAAAATGTCGAGGCACATTAATTACATTGTCCCCAAAAATTCAAAAGAAAAAATAAAGTTTCTCTATTTCTCCCTGAAAAATGGAAGGTGAACCTCAAAACTTGAAATTCCCCCATTCGTGCCCCACCTATAAATTTTCGTGCTTCGCACCCTGTTCGTGGCTTAAAACTGGCGCTGAATACCGCTTTTAATCAATATGCAAGTGCACACGTGTAAGTACATAGAATTTCATATTCGTCTGTTCTGTGCTTAGTTGTCGCAAAGTGTTGCATCATTAGGGTTGCCAATATTAATTCATCGACGCTGAGCTAAAGGAAATTAACCTAGGTAGTGAAAAAAAAAGAGGCGTTACTGAAGCATTAATTTCTCTGTGCGTTGAAAAATGTGAGAAACAAAACGTGGGCTTTTAATCGTATTTTAGACATGCTTAACAAAATATAAATCACATTCTTAGTCTATTCGTTAGAAGCAGAATTTCGAAAATCAAAAATGTTACGAAAATAGATTAAATCACGAAACAGTTCTTAATTCAGGTTTATTTTCATCCATTTCATTCCTTCTGACTTCACTCCTATTTCTAACTAAAACGAACTTTCAAAAAATAGGGAAAGGTTTCAAAATTCATAAAAAATTTATTCGAATCGCCGATCCTGATTTTATAAACTCCAGATGATAAATTTCATTATATAATGAATTAGCTTTATTTGCTTTCCGCTAAGCTAATTATAATGAATAACCTTTTGTACCAGCTAAGCTAATGATAATGAATAAAGCTTTCAACTACTGAGGTAGCTAAGCTAAGTATAATGCTTCTGCTACTGAATTATATGCTTGTACTAAACTTCAAATAGTGAATTCAAATGGTTGTTGTTACTAGTTAATTAAGAACATGAATAAAGTCTCCTGCTAGTAGTGTAGTAATAGTATTGAACAAACTTGTAACTGGTAGTAATGTTGTAGCAGTAATTAAGATGAATAAAGTCTTATGCTGGTTGTTACTAGTAATATTAATTGAAATAAACCTAACAGCCAGACAGAGGTCTGACAGTACTATGAACTGAGAAAGACGTACTTACGTAAACCATTTATTATGACCTTCTACTGGAATCATCACACACAGCTACTCAAATAACAATAATAAAGAATCAACCTAATCACATAGAACGAAGCTCTCCCTATCCAACAACAAACGCTCTGGCTATACAACAACAAACGCTCTGGCTATACAACAACAAACGCTCTCCCTATAACAACAAAAGCTCTCCTTGGCTATCGTTGAACGCGCCTATTTATACTGGCTACCACCACGTCATGACTTACACTCATTGCCAGATCTCATTCAGCGGGTGAAATAATATTTCGTTCAGTAAGAAGATAATTTACATAGTAAAATAAAATAACCGGAGATAGTAAAATCAAAAGGAAAGTGAATATAGAGTATACGTTACAATTAAAATGCATCCGAGGACCTTATTGCTTCTAACTAGAAATCATTACTTTACTAATGATCTTATGATTTCCGACATATCTTTATTTAGCTTGAAAATATCAACATATATTTTCTAGGTTGATCAGTTATCACTTCTTATCTCTAGTAACTATTTCGAATGACGTTTACTTCAACTTTCAAATTCAACATAGCTTCTATTTTTATTACACCATCTTTCTTTCAGACCCTTTCTTTTCATTCATGACTGCGAAATACTGTACTGGAATTATTTTTAAAATTGCTATACTTTTCATGTACTCCGTGGCTAGGCATCCCATTCTTCCCGATTTTCTCAGCACATTCCCGGTTTTATGGGTTTTTCGGGGTTCTGCCCTGGTGTCCGAAAAATGACGGGGGGTTTTGCAAGTCATAAAGGTGCGACGTTCTGGGCAATGCATAAGAACATTTTTACTCCCACGATGGAAAAATCTCTGGTCATGGAATAGAGTTAGTTACTTGTAAGTTTTTGCCTTACAATGCCAGGATAAAATGTTTGAGCAGTAAAATTTTTCTCTGTAATGAATTCATTGTGGACTGATATGAGAAACTATTTTCAATTGGACACAGGAAATTTCTGTCTCATTTCATGCTGTTTTCTGTTCAGAATTCTTTCATATCATATATAAATATTTAAAGATTTCGGAGATAATCCATTCTTAAAGTAAATTTAAATGTGATGCAAAAATCAGCTGTGATGAAAGAGAGAAGACATCTGTAGGAGTAGAATAGCCATCACCAGCCACTAACAGGAAAGAACAGGAAAGGGAGAGGAAGATGTATAGATTGCTGTTCAGGCTGTTGTGCACATTTTAAAAACAATTCCCATGATCGAAAAGCAAGAGGAGATTCTAAATATTTTTGTGGCCCGCGTGAGTTTTTCTTCATGAGGATACATAAATTTGCAAATTGAAAATGAAACAAATAAAAGTAAAATGTGGATTTACCACAAGTTTACATATTATTCCGTAAAATGTAGCTCTACGTTGGATGAAATTTCACTTTTCTGATTTTTGTGCGTAATAGCTTTCTTCACCGGAACTGTCCTTCTCCGGTATCCATCATATTTTCACTACACCATTCCTGGTACCTCTTTTCCCTTTCCTTCATATCCTAGCGAAAGATCTCTCCCTGATATTCCTAGGTATGCTGGAAAATCAATCAAAATGGCAATGCAAGAAATGCATTTCAATACTCATGTTGCAACCCAAATGTCTAATTCCTCAGCATATCTTCCACTATTTCCTTGTATTTCAGATCCCTTTTGTTTCCCAAGAAACTTTTCATAACATTCTTTAAGCTCATTAGTTTTTTTCATGTTGATTCACGGTTTTCTCTCGTTCAGGATCGACCATCGGTTTTCGGATTAGAGAACCAATAAAAATACCCGCTTTCAGCTTTTTCCGTGTGAGGGATGTGAACCTGCATGAACCGCATTTGAAACACACAACATCCTTTTCACAAACAGCTTTATTTACCAAAGGTTAATGGTGAAGGAAGGAAGCGAAACCTTCGAAGGATTACAGCCAGCTCCTCATCCATTGTATTTTTGGATCCATGTATAAAATAACTTTTAGGTGGCTATTATTCTTTTCCCAGTTCTGAATTTTTGCCCGACTGTCCCACTCACTCCGGAAAAAATGGCATTTTTGTGTAACCAATGAAGCAACAAATTTATTACTTTGAAGTCTTCACACAAACACCACCCTCGCTTTTCATACATAGAAACTTCAAACTTACTTTGAAGTCTTCACACAAACACCACCCTCGCTTTTCATACATAGAAACTTCCAAACTTACTTTGAAGTCTTCACACAAACACCACCCTCGCTTTTCATACATAGAAACTTCAAACTTACTTTGAAGTCTTCACACAAACACCACCCTCGCTTTTCATACATAGAAACTTCAAACTTTCATCTGTTTCCTTAAAAAGACAGAATGGCGGCAGGAATAAATACAACACGTTACTAAAATCATGCAATACATTGATTATGATACGCTTTCCAACATACCAGAAATCCTTACTCAACTTATTACGGAGGATAATGGCTGTGGAATAAATCTCGCTCCTGTGCCCTGACCTTTGACCCCATTTCGATGATATTACACAGAACCGGTTCAGTATACCTCCGGAACAGCATGATAAAGTTGTGTCGCAATAGAAGTATCTTTAGGTAAGTTATGACGCGTAAAGGCGTAGGAACGGATCCCGCTCCTATGTCCTGACCTTTGACACCATTTCGTTCATTTTCAATACGATTCGTCCCCAGGTTTTCTCCTACCACATACTAAAATTTCATCGAAATCGAACCATTTTTACGCGAGTTATCGTGCGGACAGACAGACAGACGGACAGTCAAAGTATATACGCTTTTTCAAACTACGGTTGGAAAGCGTTAAAAATGATTCGCAAAAGCCCCTTTGAGCTTATTATGGAGCAGTCAATAAATAGTACAGGGGTTTATCAAAATAAAAGAAAAGTCGAGTGCGACTGGAGTACATGCAATGCGCCGTATTCAAATCACATTGACGACGTCCTCGCGATGTGCGGTTTATAAAGGAGTGCAGTACGATGTCACCTATCACGTAGCAGTGCCACCGTCGCAGGTGCAACAGCTGTTGTGGAGTATTTGTCCACAATGTTAAATCTCGGTGACTTCAAATAAGTCATGATCATTGGTGCGCGTCAAGCAGGAACTTCAAAAACTAAAATAGTAAGTGCAACAGGCAAAAATAGTAACTGCAAGAGGAGGAACTGTATCGAAGATTACGACTACATATAAACAAGTTAGTAAAATCATACAATGCATTGAGTATGATAAGCTTTCCAAAATACCAAAAATCGCGCGCAGACAAACCCTCCTCCCTACCTTGACTATTGATTCGTTCAGTATACCTCCGGAACAACATACTAAAGTTTTGTCGCAATATAAGCATATAAGCATTTTTACCCAAGTTATTACTCAAGTTATGAGGATAATCACTGTGGAATAAATCTCGCTCCTGTGCCCTGACCTTTGACCTCATTTCGATGACATTGAACAGAACCGATTCAGTATACCACCGGAACAACATACTAAAGTTTTGTAGCAATAGAAGCCTTTTTACCGAAGTTATGACGCATAAGGGCGATGGAATGGATCCCGCAGCTATGTCCAGACCTTTGACCCCATTTAGTCCATTTTCAATAGGGTTCGCCCCCGGGTTGTCCCCTACAACATACTAAACTGGACACCATGAGGAGATGTCAGATAGGGATAGGCGAACATTAGCACGAACTGTACAACGGAAGCACAAGACCACGGCACTGAAAATAACGGCAAAGTCGAACACCACTCGGAATGATCCAGTTTTCGTCATAACAGTTCCTCGGTAACTCTGCCGTGACGGTATCTATGACCGTCCTGCAAAAACAACATCAAACACGTTTTGTTGCATTGACGTACACTTAACATAAACGCAACGTGTAACAGCAGTAAAGATGGAAAATAGGTTCTAATACATCACAAAACCAAATAGTAAGATCTGAATTCGTTTAATGGGTATAAAACTAGTAGAAATACACTCACGGACAAAGCAATTTGCGCACCAAGAAGGAAGCATCGGATTGAACTGAAATTTTATGGACGTAATGATACTGATGAATGATACACATGATGGCAAAAACAGAGATGCAGGACAGTTATAGAGAGATCTGTGGCACGCAATCCAGTCATCTTCAAAAGCGCGTTGCACCGCCTCGTGCGGCGATACATGCTGCAGTACGGTCCGGCATGGAAGCGAACAGACAACCTGATGTTGTCTTGCGGCAGACTGGCCCACACGTGTTGGACGGTGTGCTCCAAATCCCGGATAGTGCGGCACGGCGGCATCTGGCGTTTCAACTGGTCCCACACATGCTCGATAGGCAACATGTCGGGGAGCGGGAAGACTATGGAAGTGTCTGGACATGACGCAGGCAGTCCTGGGCAACCCGATCCATGTGCGGGCGAGCATTATTCTGCTGGTATAGCGCACCTGGAATCCCGGTCAGGAATGAGAGCACATGGGGCCGTAGGATCTCATCCACATGCCACTGGCCCGTCAATGATCCACGTACCACTACCAGAGCTAATCGGTTATCGTAGGCAATAACTCCCCAGACCATAATGCCTGCAGTGGGGGAGGTGTGGCGCTCGATAGCGAGGTTGTGATTGTGCCGTTAACTCGGGGACCTCCAAACCTGGACACGGTGATCATCTGTACCCAAAACGAAGCGGCACTCATCGCTGAACACCACACGTCGCCAGTCTGTGGCGTTCCACGTCGCTCCGGTTTAGCACCACTGCACACGGAGCCGGCGATGTTACGATGTTAATGACAGCACACGTAAGGGGCACTGGGGTCGCAGATTTGCTGCCGCGAGGCGTGGGGAAATGGTTTGTGGGCACACAGGAGCCGCTCCATCTGCCTGTATAATGGACCAGGTCCCCGTGGGATCCGTTCGTGCCTGGAGCACGATCTGTCGATCCTCTCTACCGGTGGTCCGGAGCCGCTCCGCCGTGTGGCAGTTCCGTCACGTGTCCACTGTTTCCAACACAGTCTGACGGTATTGTCAGAACGATCCATGTGGCGGGCTATACGGGGCGCCGACCAGCCTGCGGTTTTCAGCCTGATGTTCAGGCCCCTCTCAAAGTCTGTAAATTGCGTAAATCGACGTCTCTCGCATCTACCCGGCATTTTTGTCACTCTGTACTCTTGCTTGCGTCTGCCGGTGCTTTACGCTTTCATGGGGCATCGACTACACGCAGGTTTATAAGGCCGCCGGTTCGTGCTTGCAGCGCCACCACAGGGTGTGCGGTCATACGCACTCGCACCAAACGTGGATCATTTGAATACCAGCGCACACTCTAGCTATTTGCAAAGTTTCGCGGTTGTAGAATGTTTTTTTCTAGGTGCGCAAATTTCATTGTCCACGAGCGTACATAAAACGAGGTTTCGCCAGTCCCAACTGGCTTTTTCAGGTAGGTACTGCTAAGCAGAAAACAACTAAGCACATCTCAACAGATCTACAAAAATTCAAATTAAAAACATGAATACGAGACAGAAATGTATGAGATGATGGCACAGTCACAGGTGGGGGCTCGTGCATTCCGCGGAACGTTGGTGTTCACGTGGTAAGTTAAGGAGGTGATACCGTACGTCAGATATGGTCACGGTGACATCCTCGTTACAGGCATTTTGGTGCGTGAGAAATTCGATGGACTCACGTAACGCTGTAGCTTTCTGGTTTTCGTATGGAGCAAGTCGGCCAACGCTGTCCCAGCAGGAAGTCACCTGTTTGGAGAGGACGTCTCGGGGAAGGGCCGTGGAGAACTTTCCGCTTCTGACGTCCCGTTTGTGCTCAGAGATTCTGATCTGAATCGACCATATTGTCATCCTGATGTATTGCTTAACTGTCGCATCAGAATAGGTCGTGTAACGTGTAACGTTTTTATGTGCTTTGCAAACGTGTAACGTCGTGCAAAGCACATACAAACTGGGATGCTAAAGACTAGCAACGTGTCATCTGGTCTAATGATTCGTGCTTCATAATGTGTCCAGCTACTGGTAGGTGTACATTTGGTGAAAATCAACAGAAGCGCACCGCCCCGAATGTTTGGATTCAACTGTGAAGCATGGAATAGAAGTGGATATTTGATGCTGCGGGTGCCATGTCATGGCAATTCTTAGGGCCATTGGTTATTCTGCAACGTTCTATTCTATTTTTGGAGACCACCTGCACCCAGTGTTGCAGCCATTGTTCCCTAATGACCTTCCCTGGTCTCAAGCAGATAATGCACTCGTGCACGGTGTAAAACATTTTAGAATTGTGGTTTGCAGAGCATGAGGATAAAGTTTAGCAGCTACCTTGGTAACTTCAATCTCCAGACCTCAATGTTATTGAACATTTGCGAGAATATCTGGAGCGGAAGGTCAGATCACACTTTCCACTTCCAACGTCACTGGCAGAGTTGGGACACACTTTACAGAAAAAAAAATGGTCCCAAACTTTACGTATTATTCTATGTGCATGACTCATATAAGCCTATTCCAAAACGAATTATTTCTGTTCTGAAAGCCCGAGGTGGGCCCACAGCTTAAAATGTTCTCCACGAACAGTAAGTGTTTCCATTATTTTGACAAACCCTTGTACCTTAGCGCAGTGAGAAATGCCAGCAATGTAGTTCATCGATTCGCGAATGTCCTGCCAAAATTCCATTGCTTCTCCTTCAAAAAAATATGGGACAAATTCCCATTCACGATGCATCTTGTACCATGAAAAGGGTGTCCCTGGTAATAATGGATTCTTAAATTTGACTTTTGAACCAAGAAGAGCTGCAGATGTTTTTTTAAAAGTTCAAATCTCTCATCAGATCATTAAGTTAATGCTGAGTAAATAATTATAGTATTAGATCACTAACTCCGGATTGATAAAAATCCGTTTCTATCTGTAAACCTGGTTCATCCAGCTCTCTGTCTGAGGGTCAATTCTCCAACACAGCAAATTGGCAGGGAACGGGCAGGTCATCCCCATGAGTATGGACGCTTTTAAAAGTTTTGTGGTATATTACACCAAAAAGTGGTCCTACACCAACAGCACCACCTTTGGGGACATAGAACACACAATAGTAAGGTATCAATTAGTGTGGAGTTGTGCTAATCATACAATTAGTGCAGGTTGTATATCATAAAAGTTTGCTTAATTGCGCCATGCTGTTGTGTGTTTTATGCCCCACACAACACTATATCTCTGTACCCTCTGCTCAAAACTTTACTGGATACCCCCGATTTTGGTTTTTCAAATATGAGATCCGCGGATTATTTACGGACTTTTACGGTATTTGTTATAAACTTATTTTGATGCAGTTGTTGAAGTATTTTAGCCGCACCAATGGCGCACGCAGGCCTCTAATCATTCGTTCGAGATCGGTCCGCGTTCAAATCCATGTGAGGCATGGATATCGTGTTTGTCTTGCGGCACTGGCTCTCTGGCTTCCCTAGAGCCAGTGGTCCTAAATTAGGGACGGGCGACTGCTTACAGCCCATCGAGTTGCTCATGGTGGTTGTGAAACTCCCAAAATACAACAACAAAAAAGCATTTTAAAGGAGCCCTGATGTTATTGACAAAAAAAAAATGCTTCTTAACCTGAGTTAGAGTTTTTCTTTCAGGAAAATTATAAAATAATAGTGATTGAATGAAGTAATATGCATAATCTTGCTTTTCTAAAACGAAACAGCTTCACTCAAGGATTTGAGAAACTGTAGTGCAAAGCATAAATGCAATTAATGCAATGGCATCTTTATTTTCAGCTCGTCTTTTGTAAAAGAAGATCGTGCTCATGTTAATTTGTCCGTCCGTCCGTATCCCTATGGATACCATATCTCTGCAATTACTATACCGATTTAAGAAATTCTTTTTCTATTGGGAAGCTTGAAATGTGAGAGTGATGATTCTTGCATTCTGGTTTATTTCGATGCACAACTTCGCTGCTAGAGGGCGTAAATGCAGATGATATAGAATTTAAAATACTGTACATTTATTCCACATATTTGCTTCTAAATATCCGATGGAAAAAATTATTTTTCCTTTCGATGCCATTTATATCGAAGACTACTTTAGATACAGTCTCTTTTTCAAGTAATGCATAGATTTTCCGCTAGAGCGCGTATAAGTAAATTGCTTTTCCCCGTAATTTCTGCTTCTAAAAGTCTGACTTGAAAATTACTTCCTGCATCGGATATAGCGCTGATGAGAAATCTTTTACATATAATTTCTAATTTTTGGTAAAGAATGGTTTAGCCACCAGAAGCGTAAATTCTTATTTGTGCTTCTAATGTATTTGCAGTAAAACCTGGGCTTCTGAAAACTCGATTAAAAAAATTATTTCATAGACCCACACCACTGACCTCGGAAAACCTTTCGAGAATACCTTCCGTTTAAAATAGTGCATAGTTTTTCCGGCAGGGAGCGTAGCTGTATATCTTACTTTTGGCGATATCTCTGCTTCTAAGAGTCCGGTTTGAAGAATTCTTTCTTTTATTGGAGAGAGCTTCCCGTGCAAAATGTTTCTCATGTAATTTCAACTTTTTCTTAACGTACGAGTGTGCTACCAGAGGGCGTAAATTCACGTTTCTGCTTACAACACTATCTGCAGGACTAAAACCCTGATTGAAAAAATTATTTTTCGGTCAGATACTACTAATTATGAAAACTGTTTGTGTATATTTCCTTCACAAAAAAATACACAGTTTCGCAGCAAAGGGGCGCAAATTTTGAATATCTTTTTCTCAATATTTCTGCTTCTAAATGTGCTATAAAAAATTCTTTTAACACCGGATACCATTTACCTTGGAGAACACTTTGAGTTTGTATCTGAGGAGTTTTGTAGTTTGCAGTTCTGTCGCTTGTTAGAGTTTTTGTACTTCTGTTCGCAGCTGTACCTCAGCTTCGAGAAGCCCTATTGAGAAATTTCTTTTTTTTTTACTGTATGCCATTCGCTACAATAAAGATATGGAGCATTATCCTCTTTAAATAATGCTATGCTTTCCCGCTAGGGGGTAAAGGTCAAAACCTTCTTCTCGCTAATAGCGAGAATACTCCGAAACAGAGATAGCGCCTCGCTATCTCTGTTTCCGGGAGACGTACTTGAAAAGTTCTTTTTCCTTAGCATAGCCTTTGCCATGAAGCATACTTTTCGCCTATTTTCAATTTTTCTATTATGCAAAATTCTTTCGCTAGAACGCGTAGAGTTATATCATGTTTTCTTCTTTATTTTTTTCTTTTAACTGTTCTATTTGAAAATATCTTTGTCTCTGATAATTTCGCAACATACTTTTCAGCCGCTGGTGGAAGTAAGTAGCTTTTTCTATTAGTGGATGTTTTAGCGATTGTAAAAATCCGGTTGATTTTTTCCCAAGCAGTTCCATTGTTTTTGAGTAACTTTGACAAATTTTACTCGCGTCGGAAAGAATTCAAAAGACGTGCTCATTACAACCGTAAATTCCATGTCATCTTTCTTGTTTTTTTTTTTTTCAATTCATTCTCTTGAGATTTCAAAATTTCCCGAAACACATCTGTTTCCCTTTGAAGAAGCAAAGTTTGACCGCAAGCCAAAGTTACAGCATTTAACCTTCTCTCTTTGAGGCCTTTAACCATCTGTTCGACACACTGTTTATCATTAAAGAAAATTCCATGTTAAAGAACTGAAAACAATATTTTAGTTCTCTCTTGCCCGTTGTACTATTGGGGAATTCTGATTACATGTTATTTCGATGTTTTCAGCAAACAAACACTTTACACACACGATTGGCTGCTTTTTTTGTTTTGTTCTGGGGCTTAACGCCCACTGTGAGCAATTCGATCGGCTACAGGTAGTCGCCCGTCCCTAAATTAGTGCCACTGCCCACTGGTTCCAGGAAAGGGTGCGGTGCCGTAAGGCAAGCACAACATCATGGCTTTCCGGAATTCGAACCCATCACGGACAACTGGTCAGCAGCCAGCGCTCAGACCACTGCGCCATCGGGCAGCCATAGTCGGTACCATGACAGATGTGATCATCTTTTACGATAAATAAATTTATGCTGCATAATTCTTGAGAAACCGAATTGAATTTTTCGTAGATGATGGCTGCATTATCAGAAGAAAGAGTGATTTTTTAATAAATACACTATACTCGTTGAAGCAAGCCAACAGTCCCATAGTCAGACAAGCAAGTTGGGAGGAGCGGCTGATGATTGAGATCTGGCGAAGGATATAAAGTGGTCGGGCAAAAGATGTAAACGAGGTCGGGCACTATACTGTTGTGTGAGTCACTAGGACGGGCAAAAGGAAACACAGGTCGAGCTCAGCCCGGCCTGAGCCTTCCCTGGCTACGGCCCTGCAAGCCATTATTTTATTTTTTACTGCTTCTGAAAATCAAAATCATAGGAATAAAATATAGAATACCGAATTAAGTTCATTTATTTATTTTTTGACACATCTCAACAGACTCCAAACACAATTGCAGAGATCGGATAATTTAAAAAAATGAAAAAAAAAAGAACATAAAATAAAATTACGTACAGTAAAGAAAACCGTACAACGGCCACTTAATACAAATTGTATTACAATAATCATTTAAAAAAGCGTTTACCTTCATCTAAAAAATATCTGTGCCCTTCAGATATAATCAAATAAGCAAGAAAATCTAAAAACAGCAAATAAATGCAGATCGCAGTTTTGCATTTTGGAGTATCACAAACGGCGTGGGAAAATGCAAAGCAACAGAAGATATTTTGATCCAAGCAAGGAAAGAAGACTAATAATGTTCACATGATTACTTATGACTTCGAAAAAAATAACCCGTCAATAATGCAACATCTCGCCTCATTTTTAAGGTCCCTGACGCCAAGCTCCTTTTTCCAAACGGAGTTAAAGATGGCTGCCATCTACTTAAGTCTTAAAATACAGAGAAAATTATTCTGAGGGATTTCAGTTTTTTTATATATATATATACAGCATGATAGCGATTGCAAATAAGGGACCGTATTCTAAATGTGATTGCACATAAGTGCAATAGAGTTTCTTCAGAGTGCTGATAGGTTAGGAAAATTGCCAGTGTCGTATAATGAAACCCTTACTTTTCACTGATGCAAAAGTAATTAGGTTGACATATTCAGAAGAGTCAAAGGATGTATTAAACATAGCACCTAAATCTCTCATGTCATTTGGCTTATCATATTATCTTCTGCCACATACAATGTTTTAATAAGAAACTGTTTTTTCTTGAAGTGAATCAACATTTTTGAGCTGTTCAAGAAATGTTGATTCTGGTAGCACCAATTACATTAAATTCTACTGGGGGACAGAAGTTAAGTTACCAGCATAAAATCTGAAATAGCAACATAATGACTTGATATATTTAAATGAAATACATTCAAGCGGTATACCAGACCATGAAAAAAAACATATGCGAACATAAGAAATATAGGAATCGAGAGCCAGGAGTAATGCTGGTGCGTCAAATTAAAAGTCCTTCACTGTTGTTAGCAGAAATGTGTGGTTCTGGTAATAAACAGGCAGTACGAACGCCCCCTGACCGCCAAGAATGATGCACAACGATCATGCATGACAATATGACTGATGAAATCGGTGTCAATAAACGCCAATGTTCCGTTAGCGCAGACCACCTGTGTAGGAGGCTTCTGGGAGGGGACTTCTGAGCAGTAAGGTGCTTTTCCAAAGGGTTCTAGACATGTTCACAGAATTATGATTAGGAGACTTAGCTGATCACTCCATCGTGTGGATCATTCTCGAGGTAATCACCGACCAGCCGAGCCCTATGAGGAAAAGCATTATCGTCCACAAAAATGAACTCTGAAATGACAGCACTCCTGAAAAGCTTTTCATTGAGCTCACCAGTCTCCTCTGTGTACTTACCTCTGAGAAGTTAAATGTCGCCCACCAACACTTGGGATGGAATACAGCCATTCAGGATTATTACCTCCCCACACCAGAAGACCTCTTCCTGCATAGTAGTCTGCGCGTTCCGCGTTTTCTCCGGATGGACAAGCGTATGGAATCCGAAATCAGACCGAAACGGGACTCACCCTTAAATAGCACATGGGTCCACTGTTTTGCGGTCAAGGTGTTATATTACCTTCACCAAATCCTTCCAGCTTTTCTTTGAGAGGGCTGATGGGGAGGTAAACCATCAGTTTCATAATATAGAGACCCCACCTAAAGATGTCGTCTGGACGCAGTTCTTATTGACACCTATACGTGCCTGAAGCACAGACGAGTTCGAAACTGAGATGTCTTGCTGTCCCCTATGCCTTCTCGTTCTTAAGGTCAGGTATCTATTCTCGTGTTACATTGTGGGCCCTGGCCTGCCCAAAACTGGTAATCAAGACTCATTTTTGGACTCCCGATTGTGTCGCTATAGCCTGATGATGGTCATTCGAGAGATGTTATACGTTGTGGCTTCCTCAGCTTGGGGTTTTCCTGCCAATTTCCTACTGATGGCTGTCCACCTTTCCAAATCATCCAATCGGTTCCTGGTGTTTGTCAGGATGTTCTCAACAACCCATTGCAAGCGGATGAGCTTTGGTGGTACGATATGACTACCGCAGTGTCTGCACTCTCTTTCATAGCGTGCCTTATATGCGTAGCATTTTGCATGTGCAAGCATTGTTCACACAGAATACATTTTTTGCATATGTAATGGGCCGATATATCTCTCTACCGCATTTAAATTAGATTCTAGCCAGTCGTTATGCTGGCATATGAACTTTAATGTTTGTCACTTAGCTTTCGTCCACCAGTGTATCTAGGCCACTCTGATAAGTACCACAACCAATGAAATGGCGAAGTACTGCTGCAGCACATTGCACTGATGAAAACGTAGCGGCTGTAGCTCTTAAACTGCTTTGGAATTATTTTTTAACAACAAATATGAAACCAGCATTAAGCGCGAATCATGGGGATTACACTGATCTTTTACAAGCGGCACAGGGTTGTGCGTACTTTACTGTGATATTAAAAATGTGACTGTTAATTGAAACACGTGAACATTTCCTTCATTGTAAAAGACAAAATAAATTGAGGAGTATCTACATTTCCGCACATTCTTTTTTGAGGGAAAGGGAAACTAATTCAATCTGTAGATCAACATAAGCTATTAGGTGTACAAATAAGTTTTAAAGCGTTTTTTGTGTGACATATACCGCTAATTTACATATCCGACATTCCCCACGTTGTTGTCATGTGACCGTAACTGGTCCAGAGTATAAAATGTGACACAGAAGTTTGCCCAACAGTCAAACGTGCTTGCACATGGGTAGTTGAAAGATGGTGAGCGATACTGCATATATTCGACACTGCATTCGTTACGAATTTCATCAAGGAAAATGTGCTGCAAAAGCATGTGTTCTGTTCTGGGGGAGAATATTGTATCGAAAAACACGTGTGAGGTTTGGTTTAGAAGGTTTAAAGCAGGTGATTTTGATGTTAGCGATCGAGAACGTAGCGGCGCCCCGCAGAAGGTTGCACATGAGGAACTGCAAGCATTGATGGATGAAGAACTAGCTGAACAACTGGGGGTAACTCAACAAACCATTTCCAATCGTTTACGCGAAATGGGAAAGATTCAGAAGGAAGGAAAATGGGTACCACGCATGACCTGAGCCAGAGGAACAAGGATGAACGTGTCATGAAGTGTTTGAATCCGTTGAATAAACAAAACAGAAAGTCGTTCTTGTGGAAAATCGTTACGGGTGATGAAAAAGTGGATATGGTACGCGACAATCCCAAACGCAAAAAAAAAAAAACACTGGGCAGACCCCGGTGAAGCAACGACTTCTACACCGAAACGCAATATTTACTCCAAGAAAGCATCATGGGATATGAAGGGTGGCTGTATTACGAACTATTGGAACAAGGTCAAAAAACTGTTACTGCTGATCACTACAAGCAACAATTACTGTGATTGAACCAGAAAATCTGTCGGAAACGTCCATTAACAGGCAAAGGATTGCATCCTGTGAAATTACTGCATGACAACGCTAGGCCGCATGTCGCGAAATCGGTCAAGAAACCGTAATTGACGCTTGGCTGGAAAGTTTTGGAACACCCGGCATATAGTCCCGACATAGCCCCCCCCCCCTTCAGACTATTATTTGTTCCGATCGATGCAACATGGTTTGTCGGCTGTACGGTTTCGGACATGTGACGAAGTGCAGAAATGGGTTGACGACTTCATCGCGTCACACGACGAAGTATTCTTCATGGCTGGAATTCGTCAGCTGTACGACCGATTGCGGAAGGTGATAGATAATGATGGCGCATATTTTGATTCGTAAAGGTATTGTTGTTTTTTCTCAAATTACATGTTGTGTTGTCTTAAAATGCTTTAAAACTTATTTGTACACCTAATACAAGAACTGTTGTTATATTTGCTATTATTACACTGATGATAACCCAGCAATTCTGGCTCTTTGATGATCTTGGAATTTTTTATAACAAGAAATCTGATTAGCAGCTGACTACTGTTCTATACACACTTGAAGCTTGTCTGTGACTAGCTCTGACCGCCTTTTGACGTAGGGCTACCTCTAACTCCGCGGATGGCATGGGGCGACTTACGGCTGCCAGCCTGTGACAAAACTAGGTTACAATTGAAATCAGTATAGCGTTAAAAATACGTGCCGGACACTAATCGTGTTAGCATATTCGTAAACAGTACGGAGTCCAATTCTCATACTGAGCAATACATCGTGGGCGCGACGCTCCCCTCCCTCCCTGTGCGCTTGGGAGATGATGCAAAATTTCTGGATGTGCCTCCTCGTTTGACTCAGTCTATCTCGGCAACCGTGAGCGCAACACGACTGTACGTGGTACCGTTTTAATGTTCTCGCCGACATCTATTCAAATATACGAAGAACATTCATTACGCAGTGGTTTGAACGGAACATTTTAAATTTAGTTTTCTTGTGAGCCGGTGAACACCTTTGACAATATCGCGGTTTATCTGGACAACCGGGAGTGCAGAACGACTGTGCGTGGTATCGTTTTAAAGCTCTCTACGAGATCTGTTCAAATATATAAAGAACATTTCGCAGTGGTTTAAACTAAAATTTTTAAAAAATATTTTCGTGCGAACGGGTTAACATTTTTGACAATGCCGCGGAATTCGCAGAATGAAAGCAGGCAAAAGTGGAGAAAATCAAAACGAGAGGCAAGTGATAAGAATTGTAAGAAGCCTAAGAAGACAGAGAACCACGTTGGGTGATTCGTGTATCGATCTGCTTTGTGTTCGCAATGTATCTAGCATTATTTTTTAAAATTATGTAAGCTACTTTTCATATCATAGACCTGTGTTGGCTATAACACATTAAATAAATGCTTTGGAACCATACTCAACTGGCTCATATCAACTCTCAATTCTGCAAGTTGTAGTCCTACGTTCCAAACTGACGGCTCAACCAGAACTGAGCCTACCTGTATTTTTTTCCCTTCACGTTTGACAACAAAAGTAGTGGCGTACCACTGAGGTGACGAATGAGTCAAAACGGCAAGGTGCAGCAATAAGACTTGTCAGTGTAGTTCAGTCGGAAGAATATCCGACTCAGCAGAAGAAAGACATGGTTCGAATCTCACCACCGGCAAGAAGAGCATTTCTTCATATTGGCGCCCGAACGTGAAATGAATCTCCTAATCGTGAGGTTCGAAAAAAATGTGCGATGTTTTTCCCACACATCATCTGGAATTAAAAATAACTCCTTCTTCTACAGTGAGCTGCTTGAAGAATGATTTGTCGGCGGACCCGAAACCAGCGATTTTATGCCCCCGCCTTTCTCAAGTGGTATACACATAATGTACCACTGAGGTGATACATGAATCAAAACGGCAAGTTGCAGCGATAAACATTGCCGGGGTAGTTCCCTCGGGAGAACATCCGGCTCCGGAAAGGAAAAGGCGTGGATTCGAATCCAGTCGCCACAACACGAATTGTGATGCATTCTTCTATATGAGTTGCAACAGTACTTGGCTGCTTATCACAGTTTGGACTGCAAGCTCATTGGACCCTCCTGAGGTTACCTATGTCACTGCAGCAAGGGACAGCCAGGAATGGTGCATGCAACGAAGGGAGTGGCGTGACGAATGGCACAATGTCGTATTCTCGGTCGAAACGCGTTTCTGTTTACGCGGCAAAAGGATGACAGCATCTGCCTCCGCCGACAATTGGGGGAGAGGTGTCGGGAAAAGTGTATTCGCACCAGGCACACCCCACCAACACCAGCTTGGTGTGTTATCGGGAACGAAAGCAGGCCACCTCTCGTGAGAGTCCGTACCACCACAACAAGTGCCCGTTACCTCAATGGAATTATACGGCCAATTGCCCTTCCGTACCTGCAGCACATCCCATGGGCCATATTTCAGCAGGACAATTCCACACCACATGTTGCAGCGACAACACGTGCCTTCTTCAGGGATAACAACGTTCCACGTCTGCCGTGGCCGGATAGATCGCCGGATTTACC
The DNA here is from genome assembly GCA_039090855.1 of Macrothele yani. Lineage (NCBI taxonomy): Eukaryota > Metazoa > Arthropoda > Arachnida > Araneae > Macrothelidae > Macrothele > Macrothele yani. The sequence goes on along the minus strand of CM076992.1, from coordinate 95,027,752 downwards.
ACCCGTAGGAAATCTCTTGCACATGCTCAAACGATAGGTGCTGCGGTACGACTGTCCGCTAACAACCCTTGATGAACTTTTGAACGCGGCTCAATACAGCCTGGATGACTATTCACAGGACACCATTCAAACATTACTTGATTCGATGCCTTAGCGCATACAGCAGGTGATACAAGCCAGAGGTGGCCACACCGATTAATTATTAACTATATCGACGCACCTGGTACGTATGACACCGAGATGCTAATCATTTGCTCTGTATTGCCTAGTGAACATATCCTGTAAAAATTAGCTCGACTCTTTTAGGGTGTTCTGTTTTTATGAACATGAGTGTAATTACCAAATTTCTGTCATTCAAGCCATTCACTGTTAAAAGAAAAAAAAACTAAATAACCTATTTTGATTTCTTCCTAGAGTGTTTTCTCCAAGCTAACAGTTTAACGGAATTATTGGTTATATTCTTGTACACTGATCGTACTTGTAAAAGGACTTAAAAAGTACATGCATTATAAAATTTCACGTTATCCTTGAATAGCTCGCTTTCAATGCACATTCTATCCAACACACTTTGATACATGCATAATGAATGGAATACTTCTTTTCATACACTAAAAGTTACCGATATTAAGCAAAACGTCTAGAAATCCCACATATGTACGATCAGTGTACAAGTTGATTCGACTTTCATTTTAGTCGTCTACGAACGCATCTACTGTTTCTCTCTCTCACTTCAAGGTTCCTGCTCTAGTGCCGACTTAAGACGACTCGTTGGCTGTTGCTTGGAAAATCGGCTTCTATCTGTTGTTGCGCGAGCGGTAACAATGTATATTTTCCCTCTGCTCATAACAGATGCTCATATCTGTTTGGGTAAAAACATGTATATTTGAAAAGCTCATCGACCTGGAAAAACTTGTAGAAAACTCGGAGCCCGGAAAAAATTGGCTTAGCTTAAAGTTTCCCAGTAAAAAGGATATTGTTCGCAAACCCGGCTCTCATCGATCAGTCGCTCATGTCCTTAAACAAAAAGTTCTTGAGACCAATGCTTCAAAAATTTTGCATCTTATATATATATACACTATATTGACAAAAGTCACCGGACACCTGGAAGAGAAACACAACATGGCATTTATTGACATACATTAGTACGGTGTCGGTCCACCTTTGGCCTTAATGCATGCACTGACCCTTCGAGACATGCTTTCGACAAGGTTTTTGACCCACCCATGCACTCGCGTTACATTCGGGAGAACTTTGGAAACCCCGAATTATATAGGCGACTACGGGGAATCGAACACCTACCACACAGTCATGAAGAGGGTCATTAGCCAACTGCGCAACGACGATGGTCTCACTGACATTTAAATATTAACAAAAAAGCCTATTTCTTTTAACGACCACCATAAGCAACTCCCAAGACTATAAGCAGTCACCCGTCCCTAATTTTGCATGTGACCTCACGCTGTAAAACCACGAAAAAAGAAGCGAACGATTAAACTGAAGAGAACAAAGAGAGAGGGAGAAGCTTAAGTATTGCAGGGCATAATGCTACCAATGAAAATATACACGCAGAATTCAATAAACCTACATTTTGCAGAACTGAATATTAGAACGTTGAACTAAAGACGTCACATTTATCCACCTCAGATACTGTCATGATGGGGAAGTTTTCCTGGAATATTTACAGAAGAATACAAAGCATTAAATATAGGAAAATTTAGGGATTTTGATCTTACACAAGAGGCACAATGTTTTCCCATCGATATCAGAAAAAAACAAAACAATTCTACTTTGTCTTTTGCATGAGGGTGCTCAGATAAAGGCCCAAGGCAATAATTTGACCGTCTCTAATTTAGGGCCACTGGTTCCAGGGAAGAGCCAAAAGAAGCGCGGTAAGACATACACATCACTTATGCCTCATCCGCGACTCGAACCCGTAGATCTGCATGCCTGACCACCCCACCACTGGGGGTGCTTGTTTAGAATACACGACAAAGTTTATCACATAGCGTCCCAACTAAGGGCAAAACCGACACGCAAGCCAAGATATGATAGGGAATTAGTCACTAGGCCAAATTTTTCATAGAATATGTAAAATATGATTTTGTTTACCTAAGCATCTTTATGGATATGGTCAGCTATAAATTTCTCTATCAAGTGTCAAATCACTTAATTCACGTGTTACTTGTAACATGTGAATTAAGTGATTCTCTATCAAAGTGCCAGTAAAGCCGCCTGGCTGTCTGAACAAATCTGGGTACGCACATTGTGATACCCTTTGATCAGACATTCTGAGGCGCATGCCAGAATAGCGTACACCTCATCTTGGAACACGGTAGCATGCCTTCCAAGGCTTTGGCATGACCCATAACCTCTGGATAGGCAATATTCCCCTGCCCCAACTCCTACGTTTGTCCTGGAGCAATCAGTAAACCAAACAGTTTCACCACTGCACCCAGGGACAAAGAATGCTTCCGATTCACTGCGACTGGGAAAGTTCACACTGAATGCTTTATCAAAATGATATTTTACTAGCATGTTGTCGGTTCCCATTCGAAAGATGGGCTCCTTACAAAAATACTCCTGAATAGGCTTGGTATGGCTGCCAACCCACAACGAGGGTCTCCACATGCCATTGCAGCATAATATATATGCCCCCATAATGGCCTCACCCTCAATATGAAGGTGGAGTGGCAGAATATCAAGAAGCAACTCCAATGCAGCTGTTGGAGTAGTACTCATTGCTCCTGATATACCTATGCAGGCCAGCCTTTGTAACTTGTTAAGTTCAGCCTGCACCGTGCAGAGGTTAACTCTGCGCCACCACACCGTTGAGCCATAAGTGACCACAGGTCTGGTGACCATAGTATATATCCAGTGCAAGATCTTCGGGTTGAGACCCCAGGATTTGTCAATAGCACCTCTACATGACCAGAACACTTTCTTGGCTCTGGCAATACAGTAATCTAGGTGCTGTTTCCAGGTTAAGCCTCCATCCAAAATGACTCCCAGGTACTTAACCTGTATATCGAGAGGAACTGTTTTCCCAAAGAGAGCAATATCTCCAAGTTCTCCAAGATTCCTCTTTCTAGTGAAAGGCACAAGGGTGGTTTTGTCAGGGTTTACTGATAGACCAACCTTCCTGCACCAATCCTCAACAAGTCCCAGTGTTCTTTGCATTACGCTCGAAACTGTTTTAGGGAATTTTCCCTTGACAATTATGGCCACGTCATCTGCATAGCCAAAACAGTCGCAACCAGACCCCTCCAGGATCCCTAGCAGTTCATCCACCACCAGGCGTCACAACAGGGGAGAGCAAACTCCTCCCTGAGGGCAGCCCCGGCAGGTGGAGACCGACAGGGTCTTCCCGAGTAGCGAGGCCATGACCGTTCTGCTTGTGAGCATGGCCTTAATCCATTGACAACAGGTTCTATCAACACCATGTCTTTTCACAGCTCCCACAATGGTCTCCGTAGAGACCCTGTCAAAGGCACCTTCAATATCAAGGAAAGTGGCTAATGCCACCTCCTTAAATTCTAGTGCCTTCTCCAGGCAACAAACAATGCCATGGAGAGCTGCTTCTGTTGATTTGCCTTGTTGATAGGCAAACTGAAATTTTGAGAGGGGTTTAGGAAGTAAAACCACCTCTCTAATATGCCTATCCACCATCCTCTCAAGAGCCTTGAGAAAGAAAGATGTTAGACTAATAGGTCTAAAGGCCTTTGCCGCTTGGTAATTTGACTTACCTGGCTTGGGAATAAACCCTAATTCACTTAAGTAAGTGTCCGAAAAATCGTTAAACTGTCAACCGCGTATTCATAGAAATATGTGACTACGATTTTTATAAGATCGTCATTCACAGAAAATCTATGAGTAATAATCTCGTAAAAACGAATGTGTTAGTTTTAAAATGTCTTTTGTAAAAAAGAAGTAAGTGGTTAAATTAACACTGTTCTCTGCTTCTAAAAGTCTGATTTGAAAAATCCTCTTTGCATCGTATAGAGCTACTATAAGTGCGAAAGTTCTGAATATAATTTTTGGTTTTCAACTTCCCTTCCCAATCGGATGTGCTATTAGGGGGCGTAAGCGTATATTTCTATTTCTGATGTATTTGCAGCCATATCTCCGGGTCTGAAAATTCGTTTCAGAAAATTCTTCTGTGATCGCATACCGCTCACCCGAAAAGACGTTTGGCAATACCTGCTGCTTAAAATAATGCATAGATTTTCCGTCAGGGGGTATACCTGTATATTATCTTTCTTGTTTAATTATCAGACTTCCAGTGCTGCTAGATCGCTATATGTTGGGTCGATAACTTCCGGCGAAATTTCATATACGTAACACTGGATAAATAATAAATACACAGTTGACGTGGAACAGGAACATCAAATAGGAGTCATCGCTCTCTCCACGGTTATAAGTGAGTCACGGAAAAATTCTCATCGACCGCCACCGGGAATCGAACCTAGGTCTTTCAGTTAAGCGCCGGATATGCTTCTACTGCACCGCAGGGGACTCGAAATTCTCCAGACTCACAAACGACAAACTGCCAAACCACATGGCAGAGTTGCTTATTTGGAGCCCCGCACAAAGCTGGGGATTCACCACAGATGAACAGCAGCAACTGAACAAATAACTAGAAGGCGAAAGAATGATTATTACAAAGTTGACGTGATAGTTACTGTGTATTTATCATCCATTCGCCTTCTAGTTATTGGTTCAGGTGCTGCTGTTCATCTGTGGTGAATCTCCAGCATTGTGCGGGGCTCCAAAGAAGCAACTCTGCCATGTGGTTTGGCAGTTTGTCGTTTGTGAGTCTGTAGAATTTCGAGGCCGCTGTGGTGCAGTAGAAGCATATCCAGCGCATAACTGGAAGACCCTGGGTTCGATTCCCGGTGGCGGCCGATGAGAAATTTTTCCGTGACTCACTTATAAGCGTGGAAAGAGCGGTGACTTCTATTTGATGATATACGTTACATTTCACTCGGTAGAGAAAACATTAGAGATAGTGGTGATGGGTAGTTGACATGAGCATTTCCCGCGCAGAGGGGAACAGACCCAAACCGAACGCAGGCGATAGATAGGCGGACAGCAGGGCTTCCCAACGGTGTATCGCAATCGACGAACCTGAGTAAACGAATTGATCTGAGCGACTGTGATCGTGGGCGCATTGTCTGCGCAAGACAGGTGAGTCATTCTTTCGCCCAAGTAGTAAGAACCCTAGGGTTTCCGAGGGCGACCGTATCAAGAGTGTACCGCGAGTATACCATCGACAGACGTACCAGCGCCCAGAGAGCAAGCGGAATCCGACCACACGACCTTGTTCACCAGGGCCGACGTAGACTATTGTTACGACCCACCCCCGCCATTAATTTAGTAATTAATGGGCGTGGTGGATGTATGAAATTAATTAAGTATAAATTATGTTCGAAGCTTGATTGGAGTTTAAAAGTGTAAACATCAGAGAAAGTTTTATCTGCTGGTTAGAACAGAAAAGAGGCGTAGAATTCTCCCTCTGGCTGGGTGGTCTCAGAATAGCGCTGTTAGGTCATAAATATCAGGGCGCAGCTGTCGGCTGGTCTAAACAGGGTACATTTCGAAGAGGGACCACTTGTAGAAATGAATGAAGATGGGAGACCAAAGGTTTAGCGAATAATCGTAAATTCGTCGATTGTTTGGGGCATTTTCGAGAACAATTGCTCTCTGTGTGGTCCGTGCAGAAAAATAAGATTTCGCACTTAGCGTGAAAATAAGGAAGAAAGTTTAGTTGTCTGTACGCTCTCCGATGTGAAAGGCTGGACTGGATGCCTTGGATCTGCTATATGAATTCGGAGATGAAGAGCGAAACTCCCTGCATTTGGTAAGAAATGGAGACGACAACTCGAGGCAGTTTGCCATAAAGACAGCGGAATGCCTAAATCCGCGTGATAAAGCAGCAATTTCTAGGCTGGGAGCATAATGGAAATTAGCGACTGGTTGGCCCAATGAAAGCAAAGTTACAGAAGAATTAAGAAGCCTGCGAGTGGACAGTGGTCATTCCGATGAGAAGCAAAGATCGGGTTCGAGACCAACTACGGCAGTGTGCAATTACCATCCTCTCCCTGAAGCGGCGGAGGAAGCGATCTGGTCCTGCGGGGCGAAGCGAAGCCCCATGTGTGGGCGTGTGTGTGGTTACGTAAGCAGCACAGCCTCTACGTGTAAGTGCGACGGGATAAAAACATGGCGCAAGAAAAATATGAGCGTAAAAGCGGTGGCTTGGATACCTAAGAAATTTACAGGTGAAAAGTTAAATCCCAATTTGGATTTATTCTTGACAGCATCCATGTAAGTAGAAACATTTTGTTTTTATTGTTACATCTGCTACGCAAATTAGTTGAGGAACTGAACTAATATATTGCAAGAACTGAACTGAGAAATAGTAAGACTGAACTGTGGAATTTAAGTTCATTAAAACTATCTCGCGGGAACTGATTTAGGTCAAAGTTGACCCAATACTCATGTTCAGAAGACAGTTAAATTTTATTCGTATGTGTGCCATTGTTATGTTTTCATAGCCAATTAAATATTTGTTTAGGCAGTCAGCGCAGTCACAGAACACATTATTTATGTGTACGCAGGTGATTGGTTCAAATTGTTTAAGTGTATGCCTATATAATACAGTTTTCGCGCCAAGAACTCCGTCGAAAGAGATCAGTGAAGAAATATACTTATTCCACTCGGCACGTTCGGATCACTTGGTGGTCAACGGTGGGATAACTACCCACGGTAGATCTGATCACTATAAAGGTTCGTGTGGACCGACCTCTTGGCAATGGAGGCGCAAATCACATCCAAGTTAAATGTCGGAGGCCCAAACAACGTCAGCGAGCGAACGGTATGGCACACGCTGCATACTCTTGGCTGTGGAAGCCGACGTCCTACTCGTGTTCTACTGCTGTTGGCTGCTCGTCAACGGACATTACGACTCGCCTGGTTCCGGGAACACCAAAACTGGAACTCTGCAGAGTGGCGCCACGTCGTGTGGTCAGTTAAATCGCTTTTTCGTCTGCACCGAGAAGACGGGAGGGTGCGAGTGTGGCGCCGACAGCATGACGTCATGGCCTCGTCGTCCCATGTCGGATCTGCTCAAGGAGGTGGTGGCTTTGTGATCGTTTGGGAGCATTCTCGTGGGACACATTAAGTCCCTTGGTGTGTCCGGAGAGGTCCTTAATCTCTGAGCGCTATGTGACGTACTACAGAGGGGAAAACATATGTCATGTTGACAAATCTGCAGCGAGATATTCTGTCCGCGTAGCTCAGTTGGGAGAGCAACTTACTCCGGAGTGAGGACACACGGACAAATTTTTGCTTTCACGTTGGCGCCCGATGGTGGAAAATGAATCCACTGGCCGTTGGGTTCTTCGAAAAATGTGTGATGTTTGTTCCACACATTGTTTGGAATTAATGAAAAATTCCTACTTCGCTTCAAAGAAAAAAAAATTAGAGGAAGATGATGTGACTTACTACAGAGGTGAAAACATGTGTCGTACTACAGTGGTGAAAACATGTGTCAAGACGACAAATCTGCAGCGAGATATTCTGTCAGCGTAGTTCAGTTGGGAGAACGACTTACTCCGGAGTGAGGGGGACACGGATTTGATGTCTGTCACGGACAAACTTGTGTTTTCACATCTACCAGTATGCACTAGCTGATCAGCTACGCGTTTTCATGGCCTTCGCCTATCCTGTGACCGACGGACTGTTCCAACAGAACAAAGCGCCGCCTCACCGGGCCGCCACTAACCAGTCATAGCTCGAGGAACACTTGTCTGAGTTGACCATCCAGTGGTGCCCAAGGTCCCCAGATTTTAACCCTGTGGAAGCTCTCTGGGATGCCGTGGTGCGGAACATAAGGTCCATGCATCCTGGACCGACGCCTCGGGCGGAATTGTGGACAACGTTGGAAAAGGCATGTGTGGGGCTGGCATTACCTTTGGGAACTGTTCGGCATCTGGGAGAGTCGATGCCACGGCACGTACAGCTGTTATTCGCGCTAGAGGAAGACCAACACGTTATGAGGTCGGTATCTCTAATGTTTTGTCAACTGAGTGTCTATTAATAATTATTTTCTATTGCGATCTTTGAGCCATGCAAGCAAACGAATCGCGGTCGAAGTTTTCAAAAGACCATGAAAGCTCGGATTTCTAAGCGCATTTATAGTGTCAGACTGAGGTCATTGTCCTTAAAGTAAAATAGAAAAAGTGATAATATTAACTTTACATCAGATCTCAATGTACTCTTTGTTTAACGATTAGGCGGAAATTTTCACGTAACGCAGTTATTATACATTTCTGAAGATATACGCGTCCTGTAGCTTCATGCATTTTAAAAATAATGGATCGAACCATTGTTTAAGGCGTCCACGATATCTGAGAAATATAAAAATGTAATACGTAAGGTAAATTAATATCGATTCAGCAATGATGTGTGCTCGTGTAGTCCGTGTAAGCTATTAAACGTGTCATGAGATAGAACTGAACAATAGTAACAGCAACGAATTAAACTTCCAATGAAGACAACGGTTGAACGCAAAAGGAAACAAAAAAGAGAACATTGTATTTGCTCCTGGAAGGAGCAGTACTTAGTTCACGATTTTGGATCACGGGGTCACGCAATCGTTGTTTCAAAGCTAATCATTCGCCTTGAGAACGCACCTACCTTTCCTGCTTGACATGTGTTAACTACATACTTCATCGTTTAAATGCTCTTGTTCCTGAAGATTTACAGAAGTAAGGTAGAGAAGAATGAACTCGTGTAATATCAAGGCTAATATCAAATCCGAATAGGAGGACGACTTGTGAGAACACTCTTCGCGGTTGTATGAACTGATGGACATCTGCGTAAAGAATTTTTTATTTGTTCACTTATTAAAGCGCTTTTGAGTTTTGGTCTAGGAAGCGAAGCAGGAAAGACGAAACACTTAAAATTGGTTCTCACGGCATTGAAACGAAATGAAATCTCAGGCGGAGAATTTGTTGCACATTAAATACCAGACGAAAAATTACTGGTTTCAAAAACAAGCCAAACGAGTTATATTTCATTATGATAATTCCAACAAAGATCTCATAAAATGTACACTCTTGACATCGAATTGTTACAATGCTGTTCCTTCAGGATATTGCTATAATTACGAGGATTTTCTTTTAATTTTTGTGTTTTTAAGTCTGTTACTGCTAGAGGACTTGTTGCTAATTTTAAATGAGTAAAAACTGTTTCTTAGATCTAAACAAATTTCTCACGCAGCACTGCAAATTACAATAGTTACAACCGAATATTTTCACAACCGGTTCTTAAACATTTTCACTACTTTCCCAAAAGTATCTAAACAGAAGTTCGTTGATCTCATACACTGTTGGTCCCCTTTTGGCTACTGTGACACACTCCAACCTCCTGGGTGGGCTTTCCACTTATCGTTCTGTAGGCGGTAATACGATGATAAGATCAGCTACTTCGGCTGAGACTTTGGTATGGCCTTTCACATGAAACTTTTTTTATCCCTTAGCTGTTTCATAGGTTTCAAGTCGTGAGTCTGGGCTAGCAATCCAACTTCAGCACATTCATGTCCACGAATCAATCTAAAGCACCTGGGGTGTCGCAGCAGAATTAATTATCTTGTTGGAAAAAAAATTGTACAGAAAAAAAAAAGCTACTTCACCATCGGAGCTTGGAACTGACCAAAATGTTGAGGCAGGTTTCGACGTTCAATGCCTTGCCCCAATCATCAAAGTTCCGAGGCTATAACATGAGGAAACACTTCCACGCCATCACCAGCCCTTTCTCAACTATACTGTTGCCACAGTGTACCTTGGCAGCACACTTTCTCCTGGAATCCACCACATCCACCCACATGATTGGAGTAGCGTGTAGTGCGATTCGAAACTCCACAGAACCAATTTTCTTCGCTTTATGGACCAGTAACGACGCTCTTACATCGTGCTAGGCGAGAGCGCTGTTTGCGAGTAGTTATGTTAAGGTACACCTTTAAAATGCGATTTTCAATCAAAATATTAATTTCCCAAATACGTTCTAATATTAAAGCTTGTTCTTTATCTTTCCAAATCCGGTAAAAATTTGTTTCTATCTTTTTTAGAACATGGGTTACAGTTACTTTAATGTTACTTGGCAGCAACTTTTTAGAACCGGAAGTACTGCTATGTTAACCGGAAGTACTGCTATGTTAACTGGAAGTGCGCTTTAATGTTTATTTACATTGAAATTTTATTAAATATGAACGCTCAGATCTGATCCTATGTATAAATCAAAACAGAAACTAAAATTTCAATCATTTAAAACACTTAAAAAGGATATGGCAACACATGTTTCGTTCAAGCAACGGGCAACACAGTTATGATATGGCAGAAAATACCGAAGGAGGTTTTCGCTTGCCTCAAAAATATGAAATTAGGCATATATGATGCTGTCATACAATTTGATGATTGCTTTCACGGTTGTTTGAAAGTACTAGGCAAGTTGAACATTGAAAATCCAATATTTTTCATATTGCAGGGTTATAGATATTAATATAGCATTCGAATCCATGACTGGAAACGGCATGCAACCCCTGTTGCAAACAAACGTAGGACATTTTTGTGAGCCCTCAGGATTAAAAAAATAACTGCTTTGCTCAGTAAAGATGATGAAATTTATAAATCAGGGGCACTTTAACGTTTAATTTTGATTTTAAAAGTAGGATTTGTGTAAAAAGTTATTTTTAGCTTTTCCTCGAAATGAATTTTTAATATTTTGCCTTCATGCAAACCATCATAAAGCAAAAAATTATGCTTGAAATGCATTGAAACTTTACAGGAATATATTGCAAGAGAATATAAAGGGAATAGACTATTCCCATGATTGTACATTCACTATTATTATTTTTTTTTTATGGTATAAATTATGAATTGCTATAAATTTTGAATGATTTTCTTTTCGACAGTACTGTAACTTTTACAGCTTTTTAAATAACTGCGCTATGATAATGAGAATAGTCTATTCCCTAGAGGAAGTTATTGTCAGCATAATAAAATTTACAACATGAAAATATATTGATTTGATTTTGAGTTATCATGTTTTGCGGAAGGGTTAATTTTTTCCTGTGTTTACCTATTTTTCAAGCAAAAAATGAAAATAAAAATTAGAACTTTTTTTATGTTATTCCATATTTCCAACCATATTCCATTATAAAATGCAGAAAAGAAAAAAATTCAAATAATTTGAAAAAATCCTCTCGGAAGGTGATACCTAATTCCTACCGAGACCTTAGAAAAATCTACACATAGCAGTCCAGGCGATGAAAATAAATAAATATATGCAATATATGTATTTATATTTAAAATCTAAATATAATATATCTAGATTATTTTAGATTTAAGACTATTAAAGTATGTAACGCTTTTAATGATAATGAAATAACGTGTGCTACTTGAATTACACTGAAGTCGAACACCGAACAGGTTAAGAGGAAATTCCGTTCTTACGTCTTGATCGTAGGTAATCTTTTAGCGATATGGCTGCTCTTCGCGTGTTGACAAGGAGCAAAACGCGGAATTCCTTGGTTTACTTAAATTTCTACCAAGGTCTTAGAAATCTACATATAGCAGCAGGGCCTGATTTCTGCACGTGCACGTGGTGCACGTGACAGGGTCTCAGAATTTGGGGGCCTCCAAACTACCTCTAAAAACCAAATATATTTTTAAGTCTATTCATGCCAAATTAATGAAAAAAAGAGACTGCTTTGTTAATGATTATCTAAGACAATATTGCAGCGAATCAACAAAGTGAGCACTTCCCTTTCAATCTTCCATGGGCAATTTGTCGTTAGTTTTACCATTATACATTGTATGAGTCAATTATTGACTTCATCCTGAATTTCGTGAGAAAAAATTTCTAACTGTTCGAGAAAGAATACAACCAGTTAGGGAGAGAAATGGATTATGAATCCTCAAGAAGGAAGAAAATACCCAAGAACTGACTTCTAGATGATTCATCAACTCCAGACGTTGTTTTTAATAATCAAGATTCCTTCATCACTCAACTTTTTAGGTAATGTGTGACAATCTTGTTTCACAGTTGCAAACCAGAAAGAAGTCATATGAGGAATTGGACTCTAGATTTGGATTTGTCTACAAGAATGACCTAAGTGATGTGATGGAAGCAGCTGAATTGTTGCAAAAGCAGTTTTCAAATGAACTTGAAGAAGACTGCTGAAGAGTTCCTTCAATTTCGAATCCTGATGAAACAATTCATTCACTGAGAGCACAGATCCCCTCACTTGCCTTGGGAAGTTAAGGGACTTGAATTTAGTTCATATTTTTCCCATTGTTGACACATGCCTCAAGATTTATTTTACCAATACCAATTTCCAAATGTTCAAATGAACGCTCGTTTGCGGTTCTGAAAAGAACAAAGCATAAAGTTTAAAATAAGAGTCAATTGATGTTCTTCATATACTGTCCATTAAAAGTGATGTAACAGCAGATTTAAGTTTTGACGATATAATTGATGATTTTGCAGCCACAAAAGGTAGAAAAAAGCCATTTTTAATGTCCTGCAGCCAATTCAACAGTTAAAAATTATCAGGTATTTTTAAAATATTTTTATTCATACATTTTTAATGGTTTGTTTAAAAATGGGGTGTGACTTATAATCGCGCTCTTGTAATAACATGTAGGTATGGTTTGTTTTTCCTTGAGGTCTCACATCACGGGTGAAGCCTATATTCGCAGCTATACGGTATATTATACATGAAAAGCATTTCAGCAAAACATGTAGAATTTACTAAAAATATCTTTATTAATATTAGTTTTGCGAGAACAAAATTAGTGAATCAATATTCATAATTATGTTGGGTTTACTTTCCCATAAATGAAAATACCGAAAAAGTTCAAATGACACTACTTTATTTAAAGACTTGTAATAATTTACATGGACGGTTGCAATAATTTATCCCACAATGTGTGTTGTCACTTGTCAGCTGTAACATTTTGAGAGGGATTACTTTTAACAGCTACCGTCGGTTCATCATTTCCATTAAATTTATGGTAGACTAGAGGTTTTAAATTATATCCGTGGGTGGATAGTTTTTTGTTTTGCAAATGATACCATAAAACAAAAAAAGAATTCCAGAGTAATTAATGTTACATCTGTAAGCTCTGCGGATGAGGGGAAGTACAAGTGGTGTGAATTCTTGTAGTGGTGTGAATACAATCCACATGGCTGTAAAGATGGCTAGCATGTGGGACGTATTTTATTGTTTTACTACTAGAAAAATTGCTTGCAAAAAAAAATATATTTACCAGCAAATATTCTTCTCAACTGTTAGCTGATAATTTTGATCGAGGGGGCCCCAAACATAGGATGTGCACAGGGCCTCCGCTGACCTAAATCGGGCCCTGTATAGCAGTCTAGGGCATGAAATGTGATTTGACATATTCTGGAACAGTGACGGGCAGATTTGGTCTCTGGCGCGAACCGGTTCTTTAACACGTGGTCAGTAAAGTGAGCCGCGAACGTTTGAATCAAGGAAGCAACCAAAGCTTTTGAGTAATATCGTTCGTGGATGTTTTCTTGTTGTTGTTGAAGGTTTAACGACCACCATGATCAACTCAATGGGCTATGAGCAGTCGCCCGTCCCTAATTTAATGTCACTGGTTTCAGGGAAGGATAAGAGCCAGTGCCGTAAGACAAACACAACATCCATGCCTCACGGGATTCGAACCCGGACCCTCTCACGGACGAATGATCATGAGCCAGCGCTTAGACCACTGCGCCACCGGGGCTGCTGTTCGTGGATGGTACTACACTGAAGAGTAATTGAATTAGAGACAGCTGGCCTTATGCAAATGTGGCGCTGCGGGCGGCCCTGTAAACGGAAACGACATGACGTATGCAGCGATCCGACAATATAAGGAGTGATGCGACGGGAATCAGTAAGAGTCGGACGCAGTATGGGTAAGACGAAGGATCTAAGCGCATTTGATCGTGGGCAAATTGTCGGGGCCCGACAAATGGATCACCCCATCTCGGAAGTCGTGCAGGCACTGGGAATTTCACGAGCCACTGTGTCACGGGTGCACCGTGAGTAATACTAGCTGATGACTTTACCTGCACCGTCAAAGTGCTGACTTCGCAGGGAAATGCGGAACTCTCTCGAATAGTTTGGGATTTATAGGATCCCTGACGGCGTTCCGACAGCTAGCCTGTCAGTCACCGGAAACCACAGTCTTCAACTCAGACAGATTCGGTCTAGTGACCTGTGGGGATCTGCCTCCCCACGGGACCGGTACCTTACACCCTTCTGTCACAACCCGTGTGTGCGACGTGCTATGGGCAGTTGGGGCAAGCAACGTTTTCAAAATATCTCATCTCGTGGCTGGGAGATCGCCCGCCAACGCGAGTTTTTTTTGGGACTACAGTCCTTTATTTTGAAACTCAGCAAAAGTACATGCACATTCACTATGAGGGTCTCATGCACCCCTCTCACAATATTCAGACACTAAAAAAACACACAAATTGAAATATTTACATTGTTCACAGCGCTAGGGCCAGTGCTGTGGTGATGACCCCGGACCAGGGTCAACTCAAACACCTTGGTCAATAGACCGAAAAACTCATTATCGAGAGCTGCGTACCTCCAAGGGTACTACCATCCGTCAACAATATTTGACTCGACTCTTCCTTTGCTCAAGTTCCCTAATGAGACTAGGGCATGTCTTACTGAAGCTGGAGTGTGAGACGTCCAACTTCAGGCGGAACTTGGCATTCGCAGCATTGCAGTTGCTGCATTTCGGTGCGGCTGCACACTGGTGGTGCTGGTGCCCAACTTCACCACAATTGCCGCACCTTGCTTCTGTCTCGGGGCAGTTGCCTCGGAAATGGCCGAAGCCATTACACCGAAAGCACCTGACCTCCCTCAAAAATTTCTTTAGGCGGAGCACTGACCAACCCAAGTTCAGTGTCTTCCGAATCACCAAGTGCTTGAAGGCCTTGGGCTCCACGTCTACCACCCAGTGGACCCTACCTCCCTTGCCCTTGATGGGAAAACAGGCTATGAACCCGTTCTCGAGCTCTGGGTTCTGCTTGCAAACCGCCTGCTCGAACTTTTTCCCTGAGAGATCCCCGTCGACCCCATACACTATCAACCGGGGATTTCTCTTTCGTGGGGCCGTTGGGAGTGTGCAATCCTTGGTCAGCGGATTGCTTCTCAACTCTTGGGCAAGGCGGTCGAGCTCCCCGGGATGGAAACACTCCACCGCGACCCCTCCTTTCCTTATGCTCCGAAAGCTCTTGACCCCTATCTGCAGTTTAGTTGGGTTTACTGCAGTTTTCAGGGTTTTCTTAGTGTCCTCTGAGGACGCACTCTCAACTGTCGGGTAGACTAAAAGCACGTGTCTCCTGTCTCCCGACTTTACCTTCTTCTTTTTAATCTCAATCGGGGCGGGCGAAGGCCCTTTTGCCTTGCTAGCCCCCTTCCTAGCCACTTCGGCGTAGGAAACTACTTTCGCGTCGGCTTCGCAGCCCTACTCATCCCGCACGGACAGCCTGCCTTCGACATAGGCTACCCGTGCTGCTTTCTCGTAACAAGCCTTTCTAACACTGCTCAGGGCAGCTTTCACCTTCTCTCTCCCCGAGGAGGTGACCCGCGAGTCCAAGAGAACGGACTCAACTTCCCGGGTGAGGTCGACGATGTGGTTCACAAACGCCTCGGGTGTAAGCACCGGGGGTGTCCTGGGATGCGTGCTTCCCACCAAAGACACATCTGGGCAACCCACGGACGACCCCTTAGGAGCCCGAAAGGGTTCGGGCTGGGGGGGGGTGTTTTACCCGTCCTTGCCATGGGCGGAACTGGCAAGGGGGTGCTTACACCGCTAGCTGACTGAGGCTGCTCAGTCGAGGTTATCTTCTTGGGTGTAGCGGCTTTAGAGCCCTTCGCTGGGGGAAGCGTCTTTGACGGTTTCCCCTGGCTTTGGGCTCTACCTTCCGGCTGTTCTCGGAAGAGGGGCTAACCCCTTTAGCGCTGCCGACAGGGCTTGGTAGTGCTTCTGCCGCTACCTTCTGCGTCCGGGTTGTCCCGGACGATTTGGGGACTGACCCCTTAGGTTTCACTCTACCCTTCTGGGTAGTTGACATCTCTGTGAGAGAGATGAAAAACACAAAATTTTCTTCTAAGTACTGAGTGGGCACCCAGAGGTTCTCCCACTCTAGTCAAACCTTAGAAGCCGGGCTCTTGGGCTTTGGGCGGGCGAGGGATCAAATGGCCCCTTCGTCCGCGGGACCAGAACCGCGTCGACGTACCCAAAACTGATACCAGAGTCTGTATGCGGGCTGAACGGAACTTCGCCCTCACAAGGGCGTTTTCACTAAGTCCCGTCACTGCACTAATTTCTGGGGAACAGAAGGAGCCCCGTTTCTAAAAAGAAAAATCGCGAGATCGGGTTGTAACCCCGTCTCGCGGTTGAAATCTTCAGTTCAGCTTTACAGTGCAGTATTGCTCAACCAAGTCTCACACTAGGAACTCTCACCCGGTCGGTATCAGAGCGACCGGTCGCACCGTGAGTACATCGAATCCGGTAAAACCATCCCTGCAAGGGCCAACTGCCGTCGACAACAGCGTGTGGATGAGCGGGGTCATCGTCGGCTAGCTCGCATTGTAACAGCGGATAGACGGGCCACAGTGCAAGAAATCACTCGGCAATTTAACGCTGGTGCACAAAAACGTGTAAGCAGCCACACCATCTAGAAACATTTCCTCGCTATGGAGTACAGAACCCATCGTCCCACGAGGATACCGCTGCTGACCGCACATCACAGGGTGCAAAGATTAGCATGGGCGCGGGAACAACGCCACTGGACCCTAGACCTGTGGGAAAATGTTGCCTGGACTGACGAGTCGAGATTCACGTTGGTACATGCGGATGGTAGGATACGAGTACGGCGCAAACTACATGAAGCGATGGATCCTTCTTGCCAGCAGGGTACTCTTCAAGCTGGTGGGGGTGGCATTTTCGTCTGGGGACTGTTTACGTGGACTGAAATGGGACCCCTGGTACGTCTGACATCGTGCCTCACAGGTCAATGTTACCGGGATATCCTGGACGACCATTTGCTCCTGTTTGTGCGTCTTCAACATCCCACTGGGGACCTCATTATGCAACAAGACAATGCACCGCGCCATCGCTCCCGAATTGTATCCGAATGGTTGGATGAACACTCCACCGACGTGACCTCGCTTCCTTGGCCAGCTAGGTCACCTGACTTCAATCACATCGAGCCTTCCAACAAATCTTCGTGAACTGTGGGAGCTCGTTCAGGGTTCATGGATCCGTATGGCTTCGCAACGCTTCCGGTGTCTTGTCGAGTCCATGCCGAGACGAATCTCCGCCGTCATCAGGGCAAAAGGTGGTGCTGCACGTTACTAGACAAGTATCTCTAATTCAATTGCTCTTCAGTGTATGTGTAACTGCTGAACGGATCGTTTTGTTCACTGTGTCGGCCTGCTGTTTCAGAAATGATCGGTCACTAACGGTTCCACCCTCTTCGGGCGGTACGACGTATTTTTCTTTCCATAAATAGGTCCACGCCTAAGCTGAACTTTTGCTCGAAATCCTTGCCGGTCCTCGGTCCAATATCCCAATTCGTGGACAGGCTTATGGCTAATTTCTAAAGCTCAGACATATATGCAGTCACGCTCCTATGATGACCTAGCTAGGTGCGTATTGCGTTCGTACAAACACGAAGTCCTGTTGCCCCTAAAAATTCTGGTGCCTGATCGACAGGGATAAGTGACGAGAATGACCTACCATTCTTCCGAGTAGCTTCGTGTGACGTGGAATGAGCTCCTGTTATTAACTGATTGAGCGGTTTTGGTACCAGCAGGAGCATCACCCATTGATTTTGATGGTGCTGGCAAGCCGCAGTTTCATGAATCTTCAAGCCAGCGATGTATTATGCAACTCTTTAGCGACTAGATGTTCTATTATCAATTAGCTCTAAAAACTTCTTTTGTTAACAGGCAAACATTTCTGATATTATAGAATTCTTTTTTCGGGGTGTATTAAATCCCATAAGCATTTAAGAGGTATAAGAAGTCGGAGGTCCTAGTTTCGTGCCACTGGTTCTATGAAAAGAACAAACAGCACCTATGCTTCATCTGGGATTTAAACCTGAGCTCAAATCTGATGAGCAGAGAGGAGCCCGGGCCTCTACCCACTCAGTCAACGACGGCGCTAGAATTGTTTGCCGGTTATGGTTTGGCGATTAAGAGAAATTATAATTGTCATTATGGCTATTATCTTCGCTGTCACAGTTTTTAATTTTTGCTTGTTCAATTTACTTTGTTTTGGCTGCGATTTGTATTTAACCAACTCAAACAGACAAAAAAAAAAAAAAAAAGATGGCGGTCGCCGGCGAACTCGGAGTGAAAACATATTTTGCCAAACTCAAAGTATTTGAAGTTTTTACCGTTCCACACTAAGATCATTGCCCTCAAAATGAAATACGAAAATAAAATGCCGATTCGGGACGATACTTGGAAGAATTATGGCAATGCATTCTTTGTTAATTTGCACAAATGCCTTGATTGATATTAGCCAGAAAACGTAACGTGCCCGCCCCGATGGCGCAGTGGTTTAAGCCCTGGCTTCTGACCATTCGTCAAAGATGGGTACGGGTTCGAATCCCGGTGAGGTATGGATATTGTGTTTGTCTTACGGCACTGGATTTCTCCCTTTCCTGGAAGCAGTGGCTCTAAATTAAGGACGGGCGACTGCTTATTGCCTGTGGAGTAGCTCACGGTGGTCGTTGAACCTCCATATTAAAAAAAAAGTGAATGTGGCTAACCGATATCAGGTTGATCAATCTAAACTGCCCCGGTGGCCGAGTGGCCCCAGGTGCTAGTTTACGGCTATGCATGGGTAGTTTACCTCCCCATGACGCTGGCTCCGGACCTTCTCTGAACCGGTAGACCCAAATTATGGGAGAGCTACTGCTTGTAACCCAAAGAATTGCTCATGGTAGTCGTTAAACCCCCAGAAAAGCAAAAAATCAATTTAAAATTGTTCATACTGAACTTTGCCTTGACATTTACATTCAAAGCCCTTGTGATGCACAGTTGAGCACGATACCAGTTAGTCAACTTGCTAACTGGTCTGTACCGTTTCCAAGACCCAGACGCCACCCCGGTGGCGCAGTGGTCTAAGCGCTGGCTTATGATCATTCGTCCGTGAAGGATCCAGGTTCGAATCTCGTGAAGCATGGATGTTGTGTTTGTCCTACGGCACTGGCTCTCTTCTTTCCCTGGAGCCAGTGACCCTAAATTAGGGACGGGTGACTGCTTATAGCCCATTGAGGTGCTCACGGTGGTCGTTAAACCTTCAATCAAAAATAAAAAAATAAATAGACCCGGGCTATCAGTTTTCTTACTTTGTAGTCTTCGTGACACTTATGACGAAGTAAATTTCTCCATCATCTTTGTCCAGGCCGGGCATCGAACCTGAGTTCCTTCACTCCGGAGTAAGTCGCTCTCCCAACTGAGCTACGCGGACGTATGCTTTCGCTGCTATCTGCCTTTTTTTTTTTTTTTTTTTTTTTTTTTTTTTGATTGGAGGTTTAACGACCACCGTGAGCAACTCAATGGGCTATAAGCAGTCGCCCGTCCCTAATTTAGGGTCACTGGCTCCAGGGAAGGGAGAGAGCCAGCACCGTAAGACAAACACAACATCCATGCCTGACCGGGATTCGAACCCGGACCCCTTACGGACGAATGATCAGAGGCCAACGCCTTAGACCACTGCGCCACCGGGGCGGCCTATCTGCCTTTATCTCATGTGCGTCACACTCTCTATGGTCAAACCTGACCCCTGCGTCATAAAAACTACAAGAACGGAACAATGTCTACCACACGTAAAAACGCTACAGGAATCGGCGTCTAGTAGAGTATTTACCGACCTAATTTTTAGCTCCGATAGTGTGGGTTCGAGTTTCGGGCGAGACATAGGGATGTGCTTGTTCTTCGATCTGGTCGGCTTCCTTTTCTGGAATGACTAAATTTAAACAAAATTTAGGATAAAAGTCTATTCTCAGCCTTTGGTGCAATTGGAGTGTTTAATCTAAAAATAAAAGATACCCAATTTTTGTACGCTGTAAGTACGTTTTGTGGCAAAACTCTTAAACCTTCAGCGCCAATCTCAAGTCAATTTTTAAAAATGTGTAGTAAGTAGAAATCCCCCCTTCAAATGAATTTTACACGACCTAGAGGGAAAATTTCTTTGTAGGGTTGCCGACTGGTCAGATGTGAAGGCCTCTGGCTAATCACCCGTGCTCAGTTCGGGTCCCGGATGTGGCATGGGTGGTACGCCTGTCCCACACAGCTGGCTCTTCTAGCTCACCAGTGTCCCCAAATTAGGGACAGCCTATGATCCTTAATTCCAAACGCGCGGAGGTCTTTCAACTCCGAAATGAAAAAAAAAAAATCAGTAAAAAAAAAGCTGGGAAATGCATGCAAAATCTTGGTTGAGGTCACTGCAAAAAAATACAAAACGAATTTGCCGCCCCGGTGGCGCTGTTATAACGCAATGTTCCTTTTCGTGAGCAAGATTGGTGTTACGCTATGTCTAAGGAATGTTGAACTAAAAAAGAATACGATGCAATAGTTCTTAATTAAGCTTTTACGGCCAGACGAAACATAAGCAGAAGTCAGACTTACGATAACCTTTTATTGGCCCAGCACGAATTTCAGTAGAACTCCACAATATAAGACAGTAGATCTCAGACTACATTTCTCTAACTGGACGTCTACACACACGCATCCACATGAGCAACTGTCGTATCGTCCTTTTTATCTATCGTTCTTATCACATTCATCCGTTACGTTCTCTCTGACCTCAAATGTGTTGACAACATCATTTTCATTTGAAGGAAAAGACATAAAGTTAAGTTTAGAAGTATAAAGGAGAAGAAACTCAAATTTACATAGGAAAATGAACTAAAAATGAAAGCTATTTTAGAATATACGTCACACAGTGGTATGAGCGATGGCCTCGTCCGAAAGGGATCCGGGTTCGAATCCCAGTTAGGCATGGATGTTGTGTTTGTTTTACGGCACTGGCTCTTTCCCTTCCCTAGAACCAGTGACCCTAAATTAGGGACGGGTGACTGCTTATAGCCCATTGAGTTGCTCACGGTGGTTGTTAAACCTGCAATAAAAAAAAAAAGAAAAAAGAGAAAAAAAGAAAACGAATTTTGAAAATTCTGTGGAAGAAATATTCTTCTCATAATACTGGAAATACGTCAGAATTATTAACACAGCAATCATACATCTTTGAATTGCCTGTATTTACCGTTCATCGCGTAACATCAATCACATCAGAGAACTTGAAAATTACATAGCTCTGGAGCGGCAATCGATCCCGTATCTCCCAGGAAGATGTAATTTTCAAATTCTCTGATGTGATTGATGTTACGTGATGAACAGTAAATACAGGCAATTCAGAAATTTCTGGCTGCTGTGTTAATAATTCAGAAAATTTTTGAAAGCGGTTAGAATCTTAGATGTAGTAAGAAAAGAAAAAAAAACTGTTATCGGCCACTCATAACACTTTGTCCTTAAATGCGCTACGTGGTCTTGCTGATGCCAGTCTTATTTAAGTTGAAGTTTTCTTACTCCTCGCTGATTGTACCTCTTTCCCATTTATTCTTTGTACGTATAGGGACTCCAGTTCCGTCTTTTCATACTTATGGGTGATTATGTGACAGATTTTCGTGTAAACAGATTTATTATTTTTACGGGAACATATCGAAACGTCTTTGCGTCTCTTTTTCATGTGCAAAAATACAAATAGCACGAAACTACACTCACGGACAATGAAATTTGCGCACCTTGAAAAAAACATGCTACAACCGCGAGAGCCGCCCCGGTGGGGCAGTGGTCTAAGGCGTTGGCCTCTGATCATTCGTCCGTAAGGGGTCCGGGTTCGAATCCCGTTCAGGCATGGATGTTGTGTTTGTCTTACGGCACTGGCTCTCTCCCTTCCCTGGAACCAGTGACCCTAAATTAGGGACGGGCGACTGCTTATAGCCCATTGAGTTGCTCACGGTGGTCGTTAAACCTCCAATCAAAAAAAAAAAAAAAAAAAAAAAAACAACCGCGAGACTTTGCAAATAGCTAGAGTGCGTGCTGGTATGCAAATGACTCACGTTTGTTGCGAGTGCAAATGACCGCATACCCTGTGGTGGCGCTGCAAGCACGAACCGGCAGCCTTATAAACGGGTGTGTAGTCGATGCCCCGTTAAAGCGAAAAGCACCGACCGACGCAAGCAAGAGTACGGAGTGACAAGAATGCCGGGTAGACACCAGAGACGTCGATTTACGCAACTTACGGACTTTGAGAGAGGCCTGATCATCGGGCTGCAAACCGCAGGGCCGTCGGCGCGCCGTATAGCAAGCCACGTGGGTCTTTCTGACCATACCGTAGACTGTGTTGGGACCAGTGGACACGTGACAGCACTGCAACACGGCGGAGCGTCTCCGGACGGACCAGGAGGGGCACCGGTTGAGAGGATCGACGGATCGTGAGCCAGGCACGAACGGATCCCACGGGAACTCGGTCCACTATATAGGCAAATGTAGCGGCTCCTGTGTTCCCACGAACCATTTGCCGATGCCTCACAGATGCGAATCTGCGATCCCAGCGCCCCTTACGGGTGCTGCCACTAACACCGGAATATCGCCGCTCCGTTTGCAGTCGTGCCAGGCCAGAGCAACGTGGAACGCCACAGACTGGCGACGTGTGGTGTTTAGCGATGAGTGCCGCTTCGTTTGGGGGACAGATGGTCATCGTGTCCGGGTGTGGAGGTCCCCGGGTCAACGGCACAATTCCAACCTTGCTATCGAGCGCCACACCTCCCCCAATGCAGGCATTATGGTCTGGGGAGCCATTGCCTACGATAACCGATCAGCTCTAGTAGTGGTACGAGGATCATTGACGGCCCAGCGGTAAGTGGATGAGATCCTACGGCCCCATGTGCTCCCATTCCTGGCCGGGATTCCAGGTGCTCTATACCAGCAGGATAATGCCTGCCCGCTCACGGATCGAGTTGTCCAGGACTGCCTACGTCATGTCCAGACACTTCCATGGCCTGCCCGCTCCCCGGACATGTTCCTTATCGAGCATGTGTGGGACCAGTTGAAATGCCAGCTGCCGCCGTGTCGCACTATCAGGGATCTGGAGCACACCGTCCAACACGTGTGGGCCAGTCTGCCGCAGGACAAGATCAGTCGTCTGTTCGCGTCCATGCCGCACCGTATTGCAGCATGTATAGCCGCACTAGGCGGTGCGTCGTGCTATTATAGATGACCGGACTGCGTGCCACAGATCCATCTGTAACTGTCCCGCAGCTCTGTTTTTGCCATCATGTGTATCACTCATCTGTGTCATTACGTTCATAAAATTTCAGTTCAATCCGATGCTTCCTTCTTGGTGCGTAAATTTCATTGTACGTGAGTGTATTTTATACTCAAGCTGGTGGCAAATGTAGGTTTCTATTTTCCCCATCAGTTGGCAGCAATTGTAACTTTTGGATGGTCACGTGAACTGTAATTTTAAAATGGCACACGTACGGGAAGTATCGCCGTCTTACTTATGAGTAGCGAAGTGTTGCTCGGTTTTTGTGGTGCAATGCCGTTGATATCCATCGGAAAATGGTGGAATCATACGGCGGGAACTATGTGTCGTTAAGAAGTGTGCATTAGGTGTGCAAGAAAATTGCGAGTGGGACGATCTTTGGGCTGGTCGAACACACTCATCCCATGACCCAGGCAATATTCAGCACGTTAAAGCCATAGTGCAAACGAAGATGAAGACTGAAGAAATTCCTGGTAGGCACGCATTTCGAAACACAGTATGATATGACGAGAGCATTTCATCAATTGCTAGGTAACTAGCTGACAGATGTCTACGCGGAAGGCATGAACAAATTGGTAACACATTGGAGAAAGTGCGTTAATAACCTTCGTAATTATGAAAAAGAAGAAACCAAAAAATAATTAAACAACATGGGTACAATGATGATGTGCTACTCTTTGTATTTTTGCAAATAAAAGACTGACGCTAAAACTGTTCGATATGCTCTCTCACAAATAAGCTTCTCAATAAACAGTGAATCTAAAGCACATCCCACAAACTGATAAAAGGACGGTTTCGAAAGAATATCGCCAAACAGACCGTTTGCGACACTGCAGTGTCATTCAGTTTTACGCACAGTATTATAACATTTAGATTGGGTTTGTGAAGGTGTGATACGTGTCTTGGCGTAAGTACACTGTTCTACATTGAAATTGCCTCGCCCAGAAAAAGGGATCCAAATGAGCTGACAATCACCCGACACAGATTATGAGGTGGATAATACATGATCCAATTTCTAAGGCAATATCTCAGTTTGATAGGCTACAAAAGAGACAGAGGATTCTGGTATATCTAAGACTTACAAAACAGGCCTAGAGTACTTGCGACCACTCAACGGTCTCACAATTCTGTGATATTCCGGGGAGGCCGAAGAGAGACTTACAAGCGTCGTCCAATGAGATTCCATACATGCTCGACGGACGAAAGGTCCGGAGATCTTGCTGGCCGTGGAAGCATATGGACTCTTGAAGGCACGTTCGAAAAATGTTAGCGACGTGTTTGCAAGTGTAATCTTGCTGGAAAACGGCCTCCAACATATCCCTCAGAAACGTCAACAACACGAGTAGAAAAATGGCATCTACATATCGTCGGGCTGACACCGTGCCAGTTATGCGTACCAGAGCTGACCGGCTATCGTAACTAATGATACCCCACACGAGGATGCCTGATTGGCAAGCAGTCTGCTGCTGCAAAAGCTCGATCCTCCCACTGGCCACGTCGTCGCCAGGCGGGGACTGACGGACATCACCTAGGCAGATTAGGGACTCATCGCTGTAAACGAGGCCATTCCTGTCGCCACGCAGTTCTACTACGGCACCACTCCAGCAAAGCTGGGTGATGACCTAACTAATGTCAGTCCGCGTAATGGCTACCAGAAGCCTAGACCTACCTCCGCCAATCTTCGGTTCACGGTCCGAGCCTCCACGGGGATGTCCATAGTCGCCTATAGCCCGTTGATCGCTCTTTCCGGTAGTTTATAGCTCCACAATCACGTAGCGACAAATACGCCCATCGATGCGGGCTGAACTCCGCTTGTCTGCACCGGGTACAGCTACGAGAATGGCGATGTCGTTTTGCAACAATTGCTCCCAACACTGCCCAACTGTTCTGGTATCCCGATGCACATGGGTCGCGATTCTGCAGATCAAACAACCGCGTCTAGCTGGTGATAGGTTGGCGACGAGGTCTACAAGGCATCTTTAGTCCCTGAATATGTTGAAGCAGCTCTCAACACTCAGTTGCTTTGTTCTTCACTACTTGGAGCATGGGACACGATATGGGTTTGGCCTCCTATCTTCTTTTATTCCACACCACTGCTTACATACTAGAACGATTTGCATATACCACCTGTCTGCCCACACCTACCAAATTGCATATTCTGGGTGGGCAATTTCAGTGTCCAGCAGCGTACACTCAGTTAAGTTTGCATTAGGAACATCTTCTGTTTTACATATTCGGTGCGATAACGAAATGCCACGAGATATCAACGCCGCGTGCGGCTACTATAAATTGTCCAAACCTGTCCTCTGTACGTAATTAGGAAACGTGTGATAATAATGGAGAAACGTTGCGACTTAAACCAATTTGTTCGCGGCCAGATACTTGAGGCCTAGAGACCAGGTGCCAGTATTTCGGAAACAGCCGCACTTGTTGGCTGCTCCCGTACTACTGCATTAAGGGTGTACCAGTACTGGATTAACTATTCACAGATATCCAGCAGAAGGAATCACATTGGTCAGCCACGCGCGGTTGATCCTAGAGGTGAGCATCGGGTGTCACGACACTGGTATCTCAGCAACGACGTGCAACAATCATCTAGCTCACCCACCAGTACAACAGCGGTGCAATTCGACTTATTTCGACATGCACCATGCTCCGTACCTTGGTTCGCCTGAGGTTACACAGCCGGAGATCAACGAGGGTACCCATGATGAAGCCCGGTCATCGCAAACAAAGCCTCGCATGGGACCAAAAACGTCGACAATGGATATTCGATAGATGGAAGGTCGTCTGGAGTGATGAGTCCCGTTTGCTTTTGCACCATGCTGATGGCCGGGTTCGCATGTGGCGTAAACAGCATGGAGTTCTAACTCCTGGTTGCACAGTTGGGGTTCAACAGGTCGATGAAGGTGGTATTTTGGTACCCAACCCGTTATTATGCAATTGTTGCTAATGCGAAGTTAACTCAGTGTACAAGGCATAATAATCAACTGATTTGATAGCCCTTTCCTCTGGCGTCGCTGCTCTTAACAGACTTTCCACTCCGCGCCAAAAGAAAGTGGTGTAAGGTACCTAGTGATAGATCCTGCCCGTTTTACCCATCATTACTGAAGTTCAACATCTTTTCCTCCAACAAATACGAAAATATGGCTTCCAACATTAATTTTTAATTAACCAATATATTCATTTGATATATAGTCCGTCATCAAGTCAGGTTTTAAGTATTACAATGGCGATTTGTGATCACAGAATTAGGTAAAGTGTTACAAAATGAAAATCCAAGAAAATTATTGTCCTATTTCATATAAATAAGGTAAATTATTTTATCATTCAAGAAATAATAGAAACCAATAATGTCATAGATAAAAATGCACTGTAACCACATGCTCTCAGACATGTTCCTTTTGTATGGAAATATTAGCCAAGCGTAATATTTTCCGTGAAACAATGTAAATACTATTTTTTCATTCTTGTTTTTGAACAAGAGAAATTTGTCTTTAACTATTAATTGATTGAGGTAAATTAAGAATTATATTCTTCTCGGAATACAACCGTTGCACATTTCCTTCATACAGAAGTGGAACTGCCTTCTGAAGATCGACATTAAGGTATACTTCATCTCTATATGAAAGATTTAGGTTATTTTTTAAACGCAGCGTCTTCTGGAATATTGACAGATAACATTCTAACAAACCGAGCGAAGAATCTGACGTAAATATTTTCGGAAAATTCATTAAATTTTGATGTATCAGCCGGACAGAAATAAATAAAAGGAGTGACTCCCCGGTCGTCATGGCAGCCCTCTTTACCAGCAGACTTTACATTACAAAATGTCCATGAAAAAAAATGATATTAGCAGGAGTTTTTTCACACCTTCATTTCGCGCTCGGTGCAGCCATTCATGTATTTTTAATGTCACTTTAAACAGGCTCTTTCTGGCTTTCAGAAATGTGTCAGCTCTGCTTACAAAGCCATTGCAATTTCCCGAAGTCAGTCTATCTTAATAATCCCGGAAATTACTTAAGAAAGATGTTTATAGATTTCTGAAGTGGCACTTCACTCACTGCACCTGTCACAAAAGCTGGGATATTGCATGAAATGAAATATGTATTTGACTCAAGTATACCGCATTGAAATAACATCAGTGAGGCTACGTAACACAGACAATAAGGAATGCGTTTACAAAAAAAAAAGTATTGTGCAATTTCTGCATAGAACAAATAGCACGGCAGTATAGACAAACGATAAATTCGGAGAATGTCCATACCTCTCTGATTTCATTACCCGGTAACACCACTCCTGTGGCGAAGAACGTCGTGACACCTACGAGGCATACTTGCAATGATATTATCGATGAGAGTTTGGGCAGCTTGTCCCATTTTACATGCAACACGTTGCGGAGGTCTGCCAGTGTACTCGGGTATGGAACGTGGTTATCCAGACGCCGCTGTACAGCGTCCCAAATGTTATCAATAGGATTAAAATCAGAAGACCTCGGAGGCAGATGTAACGATTCAATCCCATGATTCGCCAGCACCTCCAGGCGCGGTGACTGGTTGCATTATCATCGAGAAAAGGGAATGCATGTCTAATAGAAGCGTGAAACAATGTTACGATGGGCACAATGATCTCGTTTCGGTACACTGAGGCATTCACGTTGCTTTGAGAAACATACAAGGAAGTACGGCCATTAAAACACACTTCTGCAAAGATCAGAACTGACTGCCGCTGGTAACGGGACGGGCTGCACATGGTGTGATTGCATCCGTGTGCCGGATCTCTTCCGAACATGTCTCAGTCGAGTATTAGAATAAAGAGCGAAACGGGATTCGTCTGTGAAAAGCATATGGTGCCACTCTGTATTCCCTGAAATGTACTGTTGGACCCAGGTACATTTTTGACGACGGTGAGCTGATGTCAATGCTATATATTTCAGTCGCTTCCTTGTTCTGAGTCCGTACTTGTGAAGACGGTTTCATACAGTTTGAGTACATACTGTTACACCAGAAACAGGTCGAAGATATTCCCGGAGTTGGCTACTGGTGATACTAAGCCTTCTCCGAGCAGTTACTGCCAGGTATCAAATCTTGTCTTTTAGAGGCTTATCCTAGGGCGACCACTCCTGGGTTGATCTGCCCAATTTCCATGCCGTAGAAATCTTGTGTGTATCTGAGTTACTATACTTTGCGAAACTCCTAATGCAGCAACTATATCGATTTGCCGTTCACCTTCCTGTAACATGCCAAAAGCCCTGTTTCTGTTGTTAATGGATAAACGCCGTCTGGACATCATTTAAGGTTAATCCCACACTGAAGGCAATACATTCAGCAAACTTCTAGACCAAGACGTGAAACGACCCGTTTTCCCTTTCTCGCAGGCTACTTTTATCTGAGCTCGCACGCTATGTTCTGTGTTGTCGTGATGCTAACTTACACATGACGTTTAAACCCACGCTGAAAACCGATCTCCAGCAGTCTCCAAATGTGCATATCACCACGTTTTCCCCTCGAGAAGGCAATATCCCTAAATTTTTGTGATCAGTGTAAGAAGCCACCACTCAAGTATAAAAACTGCTTATATTTTTATCTTGAAAAACTATAATTTCAGCCAATTATATAAAAATACTACTTATTGATGTAGTAAAATTTTAATTCATAACACACCGTGTTCTTTTTCCTGATTTCGTAAACAAAATTTTTTTACAGTGATGCTCGCCAACAGACTCGCGTTGTGGCACTAACTGAAAGTAAATAAAACGTGAGAAACTCTACTGTAAATTGACAATTTTGCCAAGACAAATTGCATTACAGTGCACTTCGATCACATATGTGCATCAGAGCAAGTCACCTTGGATACCACTCAGAGCAGATCATTGTGTAATGCTCTGACACGCATGGGCGGGCGCCGTTCTCTGCCTGTAAGTCATTCTCTTTGAAAAACAAAACGGCGCTTTCCAAAGAACGCCTAAAATGAGTAAAATTCCACGTTCCTTGATTCATGAGAGATCGTATACTTGCTCCGGTTTCTTTTCTCTCAGCACTTTCGGAATCCTTTCAACACTTTTTTATCTTCTCGGCGTTTAAACTGAGAAACAGTTTTGCTGTAGGTACTATTTTTGAGCTCTGATAGAATACCACAGATATAAAATTCTTGATTAGTTTCTAGAAAAAAATACAATACCTGTTCCAGAAAAAAGGAAAGATACAAAGCAAACAATGAATCGAAAGAACGAAACAGAAAAGGAAAAACAGCGAATAGAAACGTTATCCTGAAAAAGCTTTGTATTCTCTCCTCTGTGCACCGTCCTATTCAAGTCGGTTTAAATCCATTGTTTTAGGGTGCCAAAGTTCGGAAACGAACTCCATTTCCCACTGTGCAAACAGATCTCTTTTGAGCAAAGTCGTTATTCTTCAGATTGAAAGCTGCTTTCCTTCTTTCTCCCGTTCTTATCATCTTTTTATTTTTTGATTTCCTCGTCCTGTCGTTCGATTTTCTATCGATCTGATAGAACAAAAACAACAGTGTCCCTGTTTGTCGTGTAAATATGAACTCAGAATCAAAAGAACCAAGAGGATGGAAAGAGCAAATGAAATGCATTCATGTTGAATCGCTGTTTTCTTACCCTCTCTCTTTCTCCTGCACTACCGAAGCAAAACTATTTCTCTACTGCACAACTATCGATTCAAGACTTAGCAGAAAGGAAATAAAAAGTTAGCGAAAAAGTGCTCCGAAGTTAAATTGACACCATTCATGGAACACAAAATAGTTCATTTCCATTCTCCTTTTTACTCAGTTGGCACTTTTTTTCTTTTTTACTGAATGCAGGTGAGTTTTATCCCGGCATCAGATCGAATTTCCCTTACTTCGTACTGAGTGCGTCCACGTATGCAAGCATTTTGATGATACGCTCAAGGGAATTTCTTAAGCCAAAAAAAGAAAACTGTTTCTGTTTTATGAGTAAAAATTACAGTCACGGTATTGTATTTACCATGGAATTGGTTTAGTCATGCCGCTTTTGCGTGACGAGAATGCGGTGGCATACCTTTAATTCGTGCATTCAAACAACTAAAACATTGGGTTTTGTTGCTGCTGTGTTTTAGTACGGTAATAAGCTTATGAGATATCAAACAATAACCCTTCTTATATTGTAAAGCTCAATACTCAGTTCTGTTTAGCAAATGAGAGTCATTCACCTTAAATGATGTGGAATTTATTGAGCGCAAATAAGTTATATCCATTGACTCCAATAGTACTGCTCGACCATGGCTGGGTGACGTAAAAGATGCAAATCTGAAGATTCAGAGTGGCAACACTGAGTGTGAGAAGCATGACGTAGATAGGAAGAGAACTGGTTGACTCAAAAGGACAGAGATCCAAATACTCCACACTCAAGAAACAAAGTGGCATGGAAGCTGGATGGTCACAAGAACATCAACACTGCATTCAATAGCCAGGAAAGGAATGGAGTGTCAATAATCCTGCTAAAGAAACCAAAAGGTAATACACTGAGTTAGCTTTGCAATAGGAACACCCCAGTTCCCCAGTTTTACATATTCGGTGCGATAATGAAGATTATCGCACCGATTACATATTCGGTGCGATAATGAAGATTATTTTGAGATAACGTCATGTTAAACATAAATGCATTTTAGATTGAGCGATTTGATGTTGTGATTTGATTTGAAGCCAAAAAATTGTATTTTGGCAAAAGTGTTCGATATGTGATGAAGTGCTGTAGCAACGACTAAACTAGTGGATTTATAAAAAAGTACACGTTGATACATCAGCTTTTAGTGGGGCTTCCATAATTACAAATGTCAATATTACGTTCACAATTTTATAGTTTAAGCAACATTGACATTTACGCAAGTACAGCTTACAGTAAAAGCTTAAGCCTTAAAGCTACTATAACAGCAAAAAAACTACTACCAAAGTTTAAACCTATGCCAACATTGTACAAGTAACTCAATTCTTCATGCGGTACATCCGTAGAGTCACAGCGTATGTATTGCATGTATGGTTTACCAAAGAATTCGAGGACAGTAGGGGTACATTAGAAACCAACCATAATGATGAAGCCACCAGGAAGTAGAGTAGAGGAATACCTAAAAAAAGATGGAGGGACTGTTTAAATGATGACGTAAAGAAAACTATTGTAGCGGCACACATGTTATAGAACAGAACTGAGTGGAGAAGGAAGATCGGCATGTCATTGTAGAACTAATAGTTCTGCAGCAAAAGAAAGGTCACAGCACTGAAGTCTGAATTTTATAATTTTGGACTACTTGAACTAATAATGCAGGGCCCCTGGACGACACCAACATTTTGCTTTACTTACTGATAAAAGATTTATAAAGCGTGAGTGCGCAATTCGCCAGTTGTAAGAAGAATTCAATTAATGCTAAAAAGATTTTTATTTAGTAATAAAAAAATATGAAAGAGCGTATCATATTTTTTTATTAGTAAGTAAATTCTGGCGTATCGATTGAAGGTTAGGTACCTAACATTCAATCGATACGCCAGTTCAGACAATGAACTCGTACGACTACGAGAACCGTTTTTTTCAACTAAATAAATTGGAGGTATCCTAGACTAAGTAAGTATTCTAAGGTAAAAAAGGCACTTCCTGGATGAATTTTTCGCATTACAGAAAAAAGAATTTCCTCATAAAAGATTTACTGAGAACAGCACAAAGTGAAAAGCCGTCACGAATTTCGGAGAGAAATAACGTCTTCCAACACAACTATCTACTTCAGCCAAACCAAAATTTTAAAAGAAGAGTGGCATTATCACCCACTTGCGATGAATCATTCTAAGAACAGAGAATTGGATCTTCTAGGATGATCCGTGCTAGGAAAGATCGACCAATTTAGGAAACTCAAACAATCATCCAGCGCCGAAAAGATGCGAGTTTTGATATAAAGTGTGTTTCTTATATTTTATCTTTTGCTGTAACTAGTACAAGTATGCTATTTGGTATCTTGACCAATACTAAAATCATTTTATCCGAAGAGCAAGTTTCGCATCTCAGAAGGTATCACAAAAAGGAAAGCTAAACGACGGAGAACGAATGTCCCTTACTGTTCAAATAAAAGAACAACAAAACAAATTAAAGACATTTAAGTACAAAATATCATTTTATCATTTTTTGTCTTGTTCCAAAGCACAGTAATTACTATTATGAGTTCTCATGCTCAATATTTCTTCAGGAATATTTGTATTGGAAAAGAATATTCTCAGAAATGTCTTTTACTGTAGAGAAACTTTACAGACAATATTATCCTTGAGATATAAAAATAAAATTCAAACAAAACTTCTACGAAATAAAATTATAATGGTACTTTTCATTGACTTATCAAAAGCATTTGTTACACTAAATCATGGAATTCTATTTAAAAAACTGTATGTTAATGGAATTAGGGGGAATACCTATGATTTACTTAAAAGCTACTTAACTGAAAGAAAACAATTTATTTAAATTGATTATACTCAATCTGATCTAAAAATATCATATCTGGGGTCTCTCAGGGCTCGATATTAGCCCCACTACTTTTTAATTTATATATTAAGGATTTCTGCAACGTTTTAATCGATACTGACGCTATTCTATATGCAGATGATGCAACGCTTTTAATACATGGTTATGCTATTGAAGAACTCATAATAAAAATAGATAATCAATTTTCCTTAACAACTAACTGGCTTAATGCTAATGAACTGGTAGTCAATACAGATAAAACTAAATTAAGGAGTTTTTCTAAAAGAATAACCCCTAACTTATTAAAACAAAAGGTATTGTTAAATGGGTCTTTTATTGACGCTACTCAAAAGCACACTTACCTAGGCACGGTAATTCAACATGATTTAAAATGGAACAAACACATTGAAAATCTATCTAATATGATATCCAGATATATAGGGATTTTCAGTCATATCCTAGAAAATTTATTCCCAAAAATAATGATATTTCTATACTTTACACTAATTCAAACGCATATCAACTATTGCATCTTAACTTGGGGCAAGACGACACATTACAATATTAACAAACAGTGGCGGTTCGTAGGTTATTCAAATGGGGGTTCACAATACATGAATTAAAAAAATAAATTTTCAGTTACGACATAACGTACAGGTTAAAATACATTTCGATTTCTACATGTAAAAAAAAGCAATGCAACTAAAAGAAAAAAACAAGCACTCGTACGTATAAAAACTGTAACATTCGATTTTCTACAAAGGAAGATTCTATTACAATAGTGCTTACAATTTACTTCAAAGATAAACATTCAAAAGGAATGTTGATCACTCAAGTGCAATTTTTGTAAATTAAGTCAATCCACGTGTCTCCTTTTGAGGCAAACAAATAAATAACATTTTCGTTGAATTTAGGTATGTCATTTATCATGTTTTTTTTTCAATTGAGAGCATAGCTAGAGCGCTCAATCTGTCCTCACTCACGATGCTTCTTAAAAATGTTTTAACTCGTTTTATAGTTGAAAAGCATCTCTCGGCCTCAGCAGTTACCATTGGAATAGTAGAAATAATTAGTAACAGTTTGTAGGTCTCCGAGAACGTAGTCTGTCATTGGAATAGTAGAAATAATTAGCAACAGTTTGTAGGTCTCCGAGAACGTAGTTTGTCATTGGAATAGTAGAAATAATTAGCAACAGTTTGTAGGTCTCCGAGAACGTAGTTTGTCATTGGAATAGTAGAAATAATTAGCAACAGTTTGTAGGTCTCCGAGAACGCAGTCTGTCATTGGAATAGTAGAAATAATTAGCAACAGTTTGTAGGTCTCCGAGAACGTAGTTTGCCATTGGAATATTAGAAATAATTAGCGACAGTTTGTAGGTCTCCGAGAACGTAGTTTGTCATTGGAATAGTAGAAATAATTAGCTACAGTTTGTAGGTCTCCGAGAACGTAGTTTGTCATTGAAAAAGTAGAAATAATTAGCTACAGTTTGTATGTCTCCGAGAACGTAGTTTGCCATTGGAATAGTAGAAATAATTAGCAACAGTTTGTAGGTCTCCGAGAACGTAGTTTGTCATTGGAATAGTAGAAATAATTAGCAAAAGTTTGTAGGTCTCCGAGAACGTAGTTTGTCATTGGAATAGTAGAAATAATTAGCAACAGTTTGTAGGTCTCCGAGAACGTAGTTTGTCATTGGAATAGTAGAAATAATTAGCAACAGTTTGTAGGTCTCCGAGAACGTAGTTTGTCATTGGAATAGTAGAAATAATTAGCAACAGTTTGTAGGTCTCCGAGAACGTAGTTTGTCATTGGAATAGTAAAAATAATTAGCAACAGTTTGTAGGTCTCCGAGAACGTAGTTTGTCATTGGAATAGTAGAAATAATTAGCAACTGTTTGTAGGTCTCCGAGAACGTAGTTCGTCATTGGAATAGTAGAAATAATTAGCAACAGTTTGTAGGTCTCCGAGAACGTAGTTTGTCATTGGAATAGTAGAAATAATTAGCAAAAGTTTGTTCAGTTAACTGTTCCCTGTATTCATACACTGTATTGATGGTTAGACTCTTGAAATTCCACCTGGTGGCTGAACCATGAGGTATCCTTTTTCTAACAATTTCATCTAGAATAGCAATCCTCTTTAAAGAGTTCCTGAAATAGTTAGTAATGTCACTTAGGTTGGAAAAAAATACTCGAACTTGTTGATTCTGACTGGTTGCCCTACCGACAATCAAATTGAGCTGATGTGCGTAGCAATGCATAAAATGTGCATTCTTATAGGTATGTTTAATAATAGCCTGAACACCTGCGTGGTGACCACTCATCACGTTTGTACCGTCGTAGCTCTGGGATATCAATTTCTCGGCTTTGTCTACAACTTTTTCCAAACTAGCTTGGATACATCCAGCATTAGATTCTGCATCATGTCCAGGGGGAATTAGTGAATTCCCAGATTCTCTCAACTGGTTTTCCATTACCTAAAATGTATCGAAAAACGACAACCAATTGGGAAGCAGATGAAACATTAGTAGTTTCATCTGCTATCACTGATACAAAACTTGCTTTTGAGATTTCATTTTTTATGTGGTTCTGACAAACAGTGAGCATACAGTCTAATAAATCGTTTTAAATTTCTTTTGATGTTCCTTTAAAAACAGTGGCATTAGTGAGATGGTCTTTTAGAGATGCATCAAGTTCTGCTGAGAAGTTTATAAGACCTCTCAAAACGCCTGGATTTGATGAATCACCGCGTTCATCATGTCCTCGAAATGAGAGCTCAAATGCGCCGCAAAACAGAATACAGTCAATAATTTTGGAAAGAACATAACAATTTTTGGTTACTTGCTCATTGTGTTTTTTTACATTCGAACGAAATGCACTGTCAAGCTGTTGGCGAATATCAATATTTCCCAGCAAACTAAACTCTAATGTGGAGTTTAAATGTGATTGGGAGCAGTGATGTTTATTTATTTTTTGTTAGATGTGATAAATCAGCAACACCGTAACTCACCCAACTTGAATCACCACTTTGTTTTTCAAGCAGGAGGCAGTGAAAACAAAAAAGCCTGTTAGTTAATTCACATCCAC
The DNA here is from genome assembly GCA_039090855.1 of Macrothele yani. Classification (NCBI taxonomy): domain Eukaryota; kingdom Metazoa; phylum Arthropoda; class Arachnida; order Araneae; family Macrothelidae; genus Macrothele; species Macrothele yani. The sequence goes on along the minus strand of CM076992.1, from coordinate 94,991,762 downwards.
AGATCCATGGATATTTCTCATATAAGTCGGGTTTGAATTCCCTTTTGAAATCTCTAGTTTTACATTTTGTCACCTGGATCAGCTTAAGCCTAGATGTTGGGCTGAGCATTTTAATTTCAATTTTTCTTTCCAGCGGCAACGTTGAAAAATGTAATTGCTTTAGCTCAGAAATATTGATTTTACTAAGTACCATCTTAACTGTTTACACATGTCTTACATACAACAATAAAACTAATCTATAAAAACTAATAAACAGATTAATAACTGAAAAACAACTACACTGATAAACACTAACCACTTGTTGCCGCAAACCAAGGGAGAATCCGGACGAATAACAAACTGCCAATTCATCTGCATGAGCTCCCGCACACTGAAGACTGTGCGAATTGAAAACTTATGACCGGCGGTTATTCCTCACTCACGTGCCTTCTCTTCCCACCGGACAAACTGGTTTTCAAGTAGTTTCTTCTATTGCACGTGCGATCGACGTAAGGCCGGCCAATCTATGCTGCTAACTTTCGAATTTTATACCATTACAGTCGCGTCTTGCCAGGGTATTTAGAGGGAGGGAGGGGTTTGTCCCGAAATTGGCAAAACCTGGAAATGTGTTTACTGCTTTATTTTATTTAACTTGTTGTATTTTAATTTCTTTCTTTCGTTTTCTCTTTTCCTGTTTTGGGGGTTCACGTGCTCATGTGCACCAACAGAGGAACCGCCACTGTTAACAAAACAAATATATTTCATCTAAAACTACATAATAACTTTAAACCATATACATTTCACCCGACTAAAGTAAATCCGAATGATTACAACATTCTTACTGTCAAACAACTTTATGATTACAACTTGGGTAAAATAATGTTCAAAAGAATTAAAAATAATCTTTATCATGAGTTAATATCATTAAATATTCGTGCTCATTTACATGAAACCAGAAACAGGACAGAATTTTTTTCCGATGTTTCCTCAGGCGGAATCGGCTAAAATGAATATAAAATATTCGGGTCCTAAATTGTGGAACTCGTTACCAGTTGACCTACGATCTATAAATAATATGGACCTATTTAAGAAAAAACTAAAACTATATCTCATGGGAAAAATTTAAATAAAATGTATGACGATAAGATAGAAAAAGCTAAACAAAATGTTACGTGACTTTATACTAATAATTTATGATATTTTTAGTTGAGTGTCCGGTCCTGGAGGTGGGGGAGGTTGATTTAGAAATTAAGTTAAATATCAAATTGGTTTAATATTAGACAAGAATGGAGATCTTTAATTTGTACCTCACTTATTCATATTGCAAAAATGAAACTATTGACAGTTTGATTGTTTTGGCACTAGGAATTATGGAGGAGAGGTGAATGGTGGGGAGTCGGAATACGGAGGGGTTGGCGCTGGGAATGTGGAATTAATACTAACTCTCCTGTATATATCTCACTGTAATATATTGTTTCACCGTTTATCGCATGCTGGTTTTGGTTGGTTGATTGATTGATTGATTTTTATGGTGCAAGGGCCATGTTTGGCCAAAGAGCGCCCATGCTGGTTTTGTCCCCCTCTTTCTTCCCTGTTGTCTCAACAATCATTAATTGATACGATAATATAAATATGACATGTATTTTGATGTGGCAACTAAAAATAAAAGTGAAATGAAATGAAATATACTTATATATTTTTTCGGGGCAACTAAAAATAAAAGTGAAATGAAATGAAATATACTTATATATTTTTTCGGGGCAAGAACGACCGACTATAGTAATTCCAGTAATAATATGTCGAATAAAAATTTCAGTTTCGGAAAAAGAAGCGAAGTGGGAGAACGAATATTTTTTTCCATTCAGAGTAATTTCAATTAAATGTTCATCTGGTTTTGAGCACCTTTCTCGAACATTAACAAGTATTTGACATTAAAACACAGCCAAAATTTGTCGCATTGGATTCCTTGAGTTTTCAAAAGTGAATGAATGTACATGTTTCCAATTCCTAAAAGAGTTATTTCCCCCAAAAAAGTTCTTCATGGGGTTTGCCATTTCAGAAGAAATCTTAAAAAAATCTTTCTAAATATGTGCCATTCGAAAAATGTATATACTGTATATACCGATCATCCAAAATATTTAAACCAACTCTGCGTTATGCAATAACAGCACGTGCAGCCAATTAGCGTCATGTGCCAAGGTAGCGAATGATATACATATATAATACCTGGGTCGGTGTTCTCTCATTCAGTATTTCGTTTCGTCTCCACATAGGAAAAGCAAAGGATTTCGACAAAGGCCAAACCGTTATGGCAAGACGCCTTGGTAAGGGCATCTCCGAAACAGCGACGCTGCTAGGCAGCTCATTCTATGCAGTAGTTGATACCTATCAAAGACGGTTCGAAACATGTGACACTTCGAGCCGTCGACAAGTCCTGGGCAGGCCACGCCTCATAGATGCCAGAAGTCAGCACAGGCTATCTCGTCTTGTACACAGCAACAGGAGGGCTACTGTGGCTGAAATTCCCCATAATTTCAATTGTGGTGAAAGGCCGAATGTGCCCGAACACACAGTTCAACGTACGCTCTTGGATATGGGTTTCCGCAGCCGCAGACCCATTCGTGTGCTTATGCCCACAGCCCTTCACCGTCGTCAACGCTTGCAGTGGGCACGAAACAGCGACGCTGGTAGGCATCGACATTGGACCATAGAAGACTGGAACAGGGTGTGATGGTCAGACGAATCCCTTTTTCTGTTACACTATGTCGACGGACGAGCTCGTGTGCGACGTTTACCTAAGGAAGCATTCTAATCTGCATGCACTGTGGGACTAATCTAGGCGGCTGAAGGTAGTGTGATGGCCTGGGCAATATTTTCTTGGGAAACACTTGGACCCATTATCCCTGTAGAGCGAATTCTATCAGCTGTCACGTACCTGAACATCGTGGCTGACCAAGTACACCCCTTCATAGCGACTGTATTCCATGGAGGAGATGGCGTCTTTCAACAAGACAATACTCCATGCCACCCTGCGAAGAAGGTTCAGGAATGGTTTCAAGAACATGAAGAGAAATTCCATTTATTGCCAAGGCCCCCAAATTTTCCCGAAATGAATGCTATCGAGCATTTGTGGTTTGTGTTGGAGAAACAGGTGCGAACAGCATCACCCCAACCACGTAATTTACTGGAACTGCGGAATCTTTTATTGCAGTCATGGTGCCAAATATCAAGAGACACCTACCAACATCTCGTTGAATCTATGCCTCATCGGGTGAAAGCTTTTTTGGCGGCGAGAGGAGGACCTATATCATATTAGGTACGTGGTTTTAATGTTTTGAATGATCGGCGTATATAGTCAATACAAGGTACAACGCAAGACATGTATCGCTGCACACATTATATACATCGTCCTTACCTTGTCAAAATATACACACGTCATTCAACCTGATCTCAAGACTGTTGCCGCATAACATGCAGTGAGTGAGAAAAATATAACGTTAAGGTTGAAATGCTTAAAGAGAATGAAACCCAAAATTTGCATACGGAAAAAATAAAAAATGAAAGTTACGTCATAGAGACCATGTACCAAAATTTGCATAGGAAAAAAATAAAAAATGAAAGTTACGCCATAGAGACCATGTACTTTTTAAGAGTGAAAGGCCCATTTTATATGCGGTAAATTACACAGTATGTAAGATTTATCGTGCACAACTCTTTCTTCGCAGTTATTATATGCACAGTAAATAATACAGTATAAAACTGTTAGTTTTACGGTTTTGGAAACCGCGTTAACGGTTTAAAACCATACAATATTTACAGTGAGATTACCCACGAAACAGCGCTAAATAAAATGCACGAGAACTTATTGATTTCCCATTTGTTATTCCTCTAGCCTAATATGTGTCCGTGAATTCTATCAGTTTTACGTTACTTACTCAGATGAGGCTTGTGACATAGCACTTTGTAAGTAAGAAGTAATTTTTTCATTAGCTTTGCGAAAGCTGGCTGTCAGAATTTTAACTTTTCTACGTCTAATGATGGGTAATTTATGTTAATGACTACAGAAATATGTAGTGGTTCTTCAGCTTCTGATATTTCCTATGACCAAAGAACTGTTCTTCTTCTGTTTAAATTAAATTAGTTCGTATGGGTATATAACGAATTTTTCTGTTTCATATTTATTTACGATTTATTTGACTTCCAGACTCTGATGCAGCGAAAGCTTTCACTTCCTTCTGTTCCCTTGTTCGTGGGCAACACACACGTAAACTAATTTTAGTTGGTTTCGCGAGATTTCGGGAGAAAGGATAAGCAAAGATCCACCTTCATTGCCTCTGGCGGGTTAACAAAAGATTATCACCCCCTCCCTTCACTCTGCGGCGGAAGATATCTCAAGGCAACTCGGTCAGCAAGCAATCATCACATGCGCGGTAAGATTTAGGTTAACCTGATCACAGAGGGTTCCAGAAGATTTAAGAAGAAAAGTTCATGTTCGTTAATCCTTTCTTTTTTCTATTATTTCTCTGTTTTCCCTCACGAAATTAATTCCTGTTATTTTATGGCAAAGAGGTGCCGATATTAAGTTTCACCTATATGTCCAACTCGTTAGAAAACTTGAAAACTGAATCATCCTGGAGCAAGAATGCAACCTAAATCTTCCGACTTCTATTTAAGAATGCTACCATTTCACCTCCCAGGACATCATTTCCTAGCATTCAGGGTATTATACAGGAATTTTCACGAACTTTCAGACTGTGCTGGTCGAGGACTTACCTCTCTGCAGCATGGATTTTTCTTAGAGATTTTTTATGCAGAGGATTTTAGGATGGGTGCGTCTCATCCCAGGTCTTAAACAACCTTAGAAGTAGATAGAGTGCCCGACAGGAAACTCACACGGAAGCGAGTTAGACCCTTATTTATAAGCGTGAAGCGAGTTAGACCTTTATTTATTTATTAAAGTACCCATCCGACGCACACATATCGTTTTGAGCTTTCGTACCTGCCTGGTATGGATCCTGAGGCTTTTCCGTGTCAGTCACGAAAGTTGACCACTGGGACATCCGCGGCCGCAGTATAAAATATATTTATAAACTGACCGAATTTTTTCATTTCGCCTGATACTGGCATCCAGGTCGGAGACATTAACAGTTCTCAGACATCAACAGCACAAGAAGCGTGGAGAAATATTCTTCAGATCATATGGAAGTCACAGCACTCATTATTTATGACACCACAATGCGGAATTAATTTCAAGGTATTGTGTGCAAAATATTGTCTTGATTTTGATCAACAGCATATTATTTTATTCTATTTACTTCTTGCTGTTTCAGAGCCAGCTCGCGAAGAAAAGTTTCTTAATCCTTCATTTGACTTCGTGTTCCCCTCGACTTGAATAGCACTAAGACTATCCCGATTTTGCCAGGCATTAGCATCTTGGATTAAGAAACGTAATGCACTCATCACATTAAGTTAAGAAGGGTCACGTACCGAACAGAATATATTCAACATACATATATACATACACTGGAGAGCAATTGAATTAGAGATGCCTGTCTAGTAACGTGTAGCACCACTTTTCGCCCTGATGACGGCGGCGATTCGTCTCAGCATGGACTCGACAAGACACTGGAAGCGTTGGGAAGCCATACGGATCCACGACCCCTGAACAAGCTCCCACAGTTCACGAAGATTTGATGGAAGGGGGTCATTTCTCTCGATGGTAACACAGATGTGCTCGATGGGATTGAGGTCAGGCGACCTAGCTGGCCAAAAAGCTAGGTCACGTCGGCGGAGTGTTCATCCAACCATTCGGATACAATTCGGGAGCGATGGCACTGTGCATTGTCTTGTTGCAGGATGAGGTCCCCAGTGGGATGTTGAAGACGCACAAACGGGAGCAAATGGTCGTCCAGGATATCCCGGTAACATTGATCTGTGAGGGACGATGTCACACGTACCAGGGGTCCCATTTCAGTCCACGTAAACAGTCCCCAGACGAGAATGCCACCCCCACCAGCTTGAAGAGTACCCTGCTGGCAAGAAGGATCCATCGCTTCATGTGGTTTGCGCCGTACTTGTATCTTGCCATCCGCCTGTACCAACGTGAATCTCGACTCATCAGTCCAGGCAACATTTCCCCTCGTGTCTTGGGTCCAGTAGCGATGTTCCTGCGCCCATGCTAATCTTTGCACCCTGTGATGTGCGGTCATCAGCGGTACCCTCGTGGGACGATGGCTTCTGTACCCCATAGCAAGGAGATGGTTTTGGATGGTGTGGCTGCTTACACGTTTTTGTGCACCAGCGTTAAATTGCCGAGTGATTTCTTGCACTGTGGCCCGTCTATCCGCTGTTACAATGCGAGCTAGCCGACGATGACCCTGCTCGTCTACACGCTGGTTGTCCACGGCAGCTGGCCCTTGCAGGGATGGTTTTACCAGATTCGATGTACTCACGGTGCACCCGTAACACAGTGTCTCGTGAAAATCCCAGTGCCTGCACAACTTCCGAGATGGAGTGACCCATTCGTCGGGCCCCGACAATTTGCCCACGATCAAATGCGCTTAGATCCTTCGTCTTACCCATACTGCGTCAGACTCTTACTGATTCCCGACGCATCACTCCTTATATTGTCGGATCGCTGCATACGTCATGTCGTTTCCGTTTACAGGGCCGCCCACAGCACCACATTTGCATAACGCCAGCTGTCTCTAATTCAATTGCTTTTCCGTGTACATACAAATCACTAAGCTGTTCTCTGAGATTCAGAGGTTAGCTCCACAAAGAAATACAAGCTACCAGATACCTTTTTAACTGATTAGTTACTTACTGTTGCCGTATCAAACTTCTTCATTTACAGCGATCTTGACACACAGCTATAGGGCTTCACTGATAACCATCACACGACGTACACAAGATCTTCTATACTTCATAATCATAATCTTTTTCTCATGCAGACACTCCTGAATCTGATCCACCCATGTCTTCTTTGGCCTACCTCTGCCTTTCCGTCCTGCCACTTGGGCTAAAAAGATTTTCTTAGTTAAACATCTCATTACTCATTCTTTCAACATGGCCAAACCACCGCAAATTCAAATGTTAACAAGATTTTTGTTTCACAACTGCAACCCATCTTCATTCCTCACGCGATCAGAACGTGTCTTGACACAAAGCCCCGGTAACTTACACATTTCTCCAGCATAAAAACGACTCATGTTTTTTCTGTAGTACCGAGGTTTCACTGCCATGCAACAGAGTAGGAACAATTACACTTTCATACACAGCCATGCGGGACTTTCTTGAGAACCCATCATTCCTGTGAAAACCTCCTAAAGCAGCTATGACTTTCACCATCTAATGTGTTCTCTCTGTCAAATATGCTTCCTAAATACACAAACATGTTCGACAGAGAGAAAAAATTAGATGGTGAAATTAGTAGCCGAGTGAATTCTTCATTGAAAGTCATAGCTGCTTAGGAGGTTTTCACAGGAATGATGGGTTCTCAAGAGAGTCCCGCATGGCTGTGTATGAAAGTGTAATTGTTCCTACTCTGATGTATGGTAGTGAAACCTATGTACTACAGAAGAAACATAAAAGTCGTTTGTGTGCTGGAGAAATGCTTTACTAGGGTCACGTACCGAACAGAATATCTTCAAACACATGAATATAAAAAAAAAAAAAAAAAAAAAGAATCAGGGTGCACAAGAAAACACTTGCTGCTCTTTCTTAACTCGTCTTTCGCGTTCTCTATTAATTCTCGTCTCACCTCTCTAAGTTTTTCTGTCCTTTCTTAGCTGCACCTGTGTTTGTACACTGATCTAAAAACTGAAGCAAAGCCTTCCCCTTTTTATTTCAACCGTACTTCCCTCACAATATTCAAATCCTTTCTCTGACATTTCAAATTCTGTACCTAAGCTACTGTTATTTTCCATCATTCTTACTAAATTACCAGCTCTTCCCTTTTTCTAATGCTACCGACTCCACTGCCCTCAGTTTTTATGTAGATCCGTTTCTCTTCCGACTCCTAAACTTCACATAATCATCCAGTTTTGTATCAAGGTCTTCTTACTTGTTCTTCTTTTGCTCCTACTACCCAGCCTTTTCACTTCATATATATTATGCACTAACTCTCCTGCCTTTACCCTTTCGGACGCTCCCGGACCTCACTCTCTCTAACTGTACTCCTCCTTCTCTTGCTACTCAAAAACTTTCCTACCCGTCGCCAGGGCCGTAACCAGAAAGAATTTTCCGGGAGGGTCTCTAAATTTGAAAATTAATTTTCACCATACGTTATACATATGTTAAATGTTTTTTCTGTCATATTTTAATTGCACATGAAATTCTTCTACGTAATACTCCCCATTTTTCAAATACTGCTTTACATGCTATACTCCTTACAGAAGTATATGGATCTATCTACCCTCTTTTTTTTTTTAAGTACGGCATTTCGGGGAGGGTTTAAACTCCCAAAATCCCTCCCTGAATACGGCTCTGCCTGAAAGGGTCGTGCATGTTCATTCAGATTCTGATAAACTGCATGCTTTTAGAAGCTACTTCGATGTTAGTTTTCACGTCTGTGGGCAGAATATCTGAGTATACTTATAATCCGGTTTGAAAATTGTTTTGTGGCGACTTTCTGCTTTTATTTATTTAATTTGTTTGACGTAGGCCTGCACAGCAAGAGGTCGGCAACTTTCAACATCATACGAGCTATATAAAAAAAATTTGCGATCTCAAAATCGATTACTTCTCCGATGATGTTGTTATTAGTTTTGATAATAAAATCTAGTTAAAATGAGAAACAAGAAAGATGACACCGAATTTTCGGGTGTAATAAGCACGTCTTTTGAATCCGTTCTGACGCAAATTAAATTTATCAAAGCTATTCAAAGTCAATAGAACCCGTATGGAAAACAATAGTATCTGACGGAAGAAAGAAGTTTTTCATTCGGGGTTTTAATCCCTCAGATATTGCTGTAAATGGAATCGTGAGCTACGCCCTCTGGTTGCAGACATGTGCGTTAAGATAAACATGAATTTATATGAGAAACATTTCGCACCGAAAACGCTCTCCAACACAGACTTTTGTTTTCAAATCGGTCTCTTAGAAACAGGCATATCGACAAAAATAAGGTGTGACTTTACGTCCTCTGGTGGAAAAACCATGCATTATTTTAGGAAGAAAGTATTCTCAAAAGGTTTTTCCATATGAGCAGTATCGGCCCAAGAAAAAAAAAATTTAGTCGAGTTATCAGGAGCCCAGATTTTGCTACAAATACATCAGAAGCAGAAATTAACACTTATGCCCCCTGGTGGCCAAACCATTCTTTACCAAACATTAGAAATTATGTGAAAAATATTTTCCGTCAGGTCTTGTATGCGATACAGAAAGAATTTTTCAAATCGGAGTTTTAGAAGCAGAAATAACGCAGAAAACGCAATTTACCTTGGTGCCCCCTAGCGGAAAGTCTATGATTTACTTGAAAATTTTGAATTTATAGGAAAAACATTTCGCATCGGAAACACTATCCAACAAAGAAGGAATTTTTCAAATCGGATTCCTAGAAGTAGAGATATTGACAAAAATAAGATATACATCTACGCCCCCTGGCGTAGAAGCCATGCATTAGTTCAAGAAGAAAATGTTCCTAAAAGGTTTGTCGACATCAGTAGTATCGGGGAACAAACGACTTTTTTTTCAATCGAGATTTTAGAAGCTCATATTTTCCTGCAAATACAGCAGAAGCGTAAATTGAGACTTACGCCTCCTGGTGGCAAAACCATTTAAAAAAAAATTAGAAATTATGTGCAAACGCTTTCCCCATCGGAAGCTGTATCCAGTGCAGAAATAATTTTTCAAATCGGAGATTTAGAAGCAGATTTATAGGGGGAAACACAATTTACCTCTACGCCCTCTAGCGGAAAGTCTATGATTTACTTGAAAATTTTGAATTTATATGAAAAACATGTCACACTGGAAACACTATCTAACAAAAAAGGAGTTTTTCAAATCGGACTCCTAGAAGTAGAGATATTGACAAAAATAGGATATACATCTACGCCCCCTGGCGGAGAAACTGTGAAATATTTTAAGAAGAAAACATTTCAAAAATGTTTATCGATGTGAGTGGCATCAGTCCACGAAAGAATTTTTTCAATCGACATTTTAGAAGCTCAGATTTTATGGCAAATACATCAGAAGCAAAAATTAACACTTACGCCCCTTGGTGGCTAAAGTATTCTTTACGAAAAATTTGAAATTATATGCAAAAGATTTTCCATCAGATGTATCCCCTGAAGAAAAAAAATTTCAAGTTGCAGTATTAGAAGAAGAGTTATCGGGAAAAATGTAATTTACGTTTACGCCCCTAGCGGAAAATCAATGCGTAATTTAAAAAAGTAACTGTATCTAAAATACTCTTTGTCATAAATGGAATCGAAAGATAAAAGAATTTTTTCAATCGGATGTTTAGAAGCAAATATATGGAATAAAACGTATTTTGGAATTCGACATCATCTGCATTTACGCCCCCTAGCGGCAAAATTGTACATCGTAAAAAAAAAAAAAAAAAGAAATAAAGGATCATCATTCGCATATTTCAAGCTTATAACGAAGTAAATTTCTCCGTCATTTTTGTCCACGCCGGTGCTCGAAACCGGGTCCCCTCATTCCGGAAGAAGTCTCTCTACCAATTGAGCGACGCGAACGTTTGTTATCGCTGCTATCTGCCTTTATATCGTGTGCGTCCTGCTGGGCAGGCACGTCACAAGCTTTCCAATGCAAAAATATTTTTTCAAATCGGACTAATAGTTGCAGAGATATCGTGGGTACAGACGGACTGACGGACGGACAAATCGGTAACATAAGCACGATCTGTTTTCACAAAAGACGTGCTAAAAAAATGTGCATTAAGCATGTGAAAAACATAAGAGCGTTTCCAACACACACACACACAAACAAACAAAATGAAGCAAATTCTGTGGAAGACATATACAGTATTATCATAATACGTGGAAATGCGTCAGAATTACACAGTCGAGTCACATTATTGTGACGACCTCCTACTTTTGAAGTCAACAGCGCGTAGCCAATGAAAGAAGGCACGTGTCGTGAGCTGGCTTGGAGGGTATGTAAGGCGTGCAGTAGGCATTCTGAAAACATATCACTCGTTGCTGTCATGGATAAAAGGAGCGATTTATCAGATTTGCCAAAAAGTGATGATTATCGGCTTTCGGGCCAAGTGTGGCAGTATTTCTGAAACAGCGCAATTTTGTGAACTGTTCGCGTGCTGCTGTGGTTAAAGAGTATCGTGATTGGAGAAATGACACCATTGCGAATAAGAGACGTAGAAACTGCGGAGCACCACGTGCCATTGATGTGAGAGGTGAACGACGGCTGCGAAGCTGCTTGAGGGCCGATCGACACGATACAGTGGAGCAACTCACTGGCCAAATGAACCAGGGGGCTACCGGAAGTGTGTCTAAAACAACAGTTCAGCGAACCCCACTGCGTATGGGGCTCCGATACAGACAGATGGTCACTGCACCTATGCTAACGAAGGTGCATCGGCAGAAAAAGGCTTACATTTGCACGGCAGTATCGGAATCGGACCTCCGCTGATTGGCAAAGCATTACCTTCTCCGATGAGTCACGTTTTCTGCTTCTTCAAACGAATGGACGTTGGCGTATAAGGCGAGAAACATCGGAGAACAAACACTCTTCAACCATTGCTGGAAGAACACAAGCTGATGGGGGCAGCGTTATGGTCTGGGGAATGCTTTCGTGGCGTTTCCTAGGTCCACTCATACCTGTGGAAGGCACTATGGTCCGAATTCGTTATGAATCCATTCCTGCAGACTACGTACACCGATACATGTTTGTCTTTCCTGGGGGGGGGGAAGGGATCTTCCAGAACGACAATGCGACGTGTCGCACAGCTAGAAATGTCCGAGAGTGGTTGGAAAAGCACGATGAAGACTTCAAAGTACTTCCTTGGGCCCATAATTTTCCAGACTTAAACCCAATTGAGCATCTGTTGGATCACCTCGATTGTGTTGTTCGCTCTATGAATCCTCCACCACTCACCCTCCAGCAGATGTCAGATGCACTGCAGTCAGCATGGCTCCACATACCTGTGAACACCTTCCAGCACCTTATTGAATCTCTCCCAGCCCGTCTAGCTGCTGTTCGCGCTGCACACGGAGGTTTCTCTGGATATTAGCGGGTGGTCACAATAATGTGACTTGACTGTGTATGAAGGTGTTTTTAAAAAGAAATGACGCAATGGAAATGACATCAAGATTTTCTCGTATTTTTCATTTTTTTATAAACAGTAATCATCTTTATTGGAGCAAATGTTTGTTATTGAGCCGGACTGAAAAAAAAATTGTTTTTTTCTTCAGATAGTAGTAATCAAGAACAAAGTCATGAGCATATTTAAAATTTTCTTCGTGGATAAAATTTTCCCGTATGTGGTACGAGTTTACATCTACATTTCACACGATACAGTACTTGAAGGGGAAACAAAGCCACTCCCGTGGCTCAGTGGTAAAAGCGTTGGCTTCTGATCATTCGTTCGAGATAGGTCCTGGTTTCAATCCTGGTGAGACATGGGTATTATGGCTCTCTCCCATCTCTAGAACCAGTGGCCCTAAATTAGGGACGGGTGACTGCTTATAACCCATCGAGTAGTTCACGGTGGTAGTTAAACCTCCGAACAAAAGAGAAAAGAGGGGAAATAATCTTTTAGACAACTATTTATTATATCTCTAAAAAATCGCGTAGAAAGTTTTAGACATTTTGCGAAAAGAAGGGCTTATCACGTCAGAGAATTCGGCGACATTCCTCTTGTTTTAACAGATGTCAAAAGGTATTATACAACAATAAAAACAACAAGCCATCTTAATTTCTTTAACTTATTTTTCCATCTCTCCGTCGCAATTCACTTTCCCCCAGAGCTACTATACGATTCTATCACACTTTCCAGTTTTTTACTCTTCTTTCATCGTCAAACACTCTTTCTCCAACACGTTCAGATTTTTGTGTAGTTGTTCAAGAGCATGTCAACAAATGTCTTAGTTACTTCAGAAAGGAAGAACAAAAATCTTGTTTCACATTCAGTGCATTTCGTGACGAATAATAAAAAAAAACTTTTGCTTTTGTTTCGAAACGTTTTAGTTAATTCTGAAACGAATAAACACCGTGAATCTGACTTAAAAATCAAACTCAAAGAATGCTGTGATGTAGTTACTACGAGCATGTAAACAAAGATTTTTATTACTTCGGAAACAAGAGGAAAAAATCTCATTTTGCATCGAATGTGCTTCTTGAGGAAGTAGAAATCTTTGCTTTTCTTTGAAAATGTTATAGTTAATTCTAGTACAAACAAACGCTGTGAATTTTATTTAAAAGAAAAAAACTCACGTCCTTTGAGATTGAGTTCTTTAACAGTGGAATACGTTCATTACTTAACATTATTTTTAAATAATCCAAAGAAAACCTGATATACACTGGTCACAAAAAGTTAGGGATACAGCATAAAATGAAGGATGTATGTATTTGACTCATAACACGCACTGAAAGAACATCAGGGAGGCTACGTAACACAAACGATAAAGAATATGTTTACAGAAACAATTTATTGTGCAATTTCTGCACACAACAAAATAGCACTGCAAAATAGACGAAACAGTAAATTCGCAGAATGTCCATACCTCTGGATTTCAGTACCATATAACACCACCCTTGTGTCGAAGAACGTCTTGACAACTACGATGCATACTTGCAATGGCATTTCTGATGAGTGTCTGGGGAAGATTATCCCCTATTACAGGCAACACGTTATCGAGATCTGCCAATGTATTGGGTATGGAACGTGGTTGTCCAGACGTCGCTCTACAACGTCCCAAATGTTCTCAATCGAATCAATGTCAGGAGACCTCGGAGCGAACTGTAACGATTCAGTTCCATGATTGTGCACCTCCTGAAGCTCAAGCTTCAGGCACCGTGATTGGTTGCATTGTCATTGAAAAACCGGAATCCATGCCCAATAGCAGCGTCAAACAGTGTTACACTGTTTCACAATGGTCTCAGATCGGTACACTGAGGCATTCATGTTGCTTTGACAAACATACAAGAAGATGTGACCATTAAAACACACTCTTGCCCAGAACAGAACTGACTGCCGCTGGTAAGGGTGGACGGACTGCATATAGTGTAGTTGCATTCGTGTGCTGGATCTCTTCCACACGTGTCATCATCGAGTATCAAGATAAAGACCAGACTCCTCTGTAAAGTACATAGTGCCACTCTGTATTCCATAACATGTACTGTTGGACCCAGGTATATCGTTGAGGGCGGTGAGCTGATGATGTCAAAGTTATACATCTCAGTGGCCTCCTTGCTCTGTATCCGTACTCTTGAAGACGGTTTCGTTCCTTTGAGTACGTACTGTGACACCCGAAGCAGCTCGAAGTGATTCCCTGAGTTGGCTACCGGCGATACTAGGCCTTCTCCGAACACTTACTGTCAGGTAGTGATCTTGCCTACTGGTCATTTCCTCGGGCGACCACTACTGGGTCGATCTACAACATTTCCATGCCGTAGAGATTTCAAATTAATACCACACTGAAGGCAATGTATTCAGCAAACGTCTAGACAAAGTGGTGAAACGACCCGTTTTCTACTTCCTGCAGGCCACTTTTGTCGGATGTCGCACGTCACGTGCTGTGTTGTCATGATGCAAATTTACATATGACGTAACTATCCACGGTGTAAACCGATCTCCAGTAGTCGCTAAATTTGCATAATTAGCACTTTCCTCCTTCTTTTCATCAGCACATTTCCACGACCATATCCCTAACTTTTTGTGACCAGTGTTGTTTTACCAATTTGAAGCCATTTCAGGAATTTATACTGTATTTTGTTATTTGTCAGGTGTGAGCTGAATGAGGAAGAATTCGAAAGACGATTATGATGCTTTGTTCTTCTAAAATTTAAACTTTGCAAACGAGTAGTGCTGAAGAAGCCACATATTGACGAAGAGAGTCACTTGGATTAGTGTGCCTGTTGGTGACGTAAACACAGGTGGTTCCTCAACAATTGGATGCGCACATCCAATAGCTCAGGCACCACCTGTGCTTGGTCCAGAGTTTGCACGATCAAGAAACTGTTGCACAAACTCTACGCCAGAATACAATCGCCATATTGTTACATTAATAGAGATATTCTAGTTACTTAGGCCAAGCAGGCAAATGTTCGGTAAAGCTTCTAAAATTGTTGGTTTTGTGAAAACCTGAATGTGCCTGTCTTTTTTTCTTAGTTTTGTGAAAATAGAATAAGCATAATTTTCTTGAGCCCACTGTCGAATCTCCGGAGCTTAGCCTAAGATTAGGTTTGTGACGTAAGTGCTGACACATTTTCGTGTAACGTAAGGCTCTGGAATGCTTGTGAGTTGCCTAGGAAACTTGTAAGACGATTAATAGTTTTAGAATGAAAACTTTCATCGAGTGTGCGTGCGTGTGCGTGTGTGTGTACGATAAGTTAGCTATTATTCAAAACTTAAATACCTCCTCACAAATTCCTAGATTTAACGTACCTCAGAGTTTTCGGACAGCATCCGTATCGCTATTACTTTTCTAAACCAGATTGGCGGGAATTTTTTGGTGGAAACCACTTGAATCTTGTATGCATACATGTGCAAATCGCGTGACTTTTCATTTTCCTATCTATTGCAACAATTGATATTACTTTGTCACACCCAGCGTAGATAAAGTGCTGTTCTGTGTCTAATTGTAATTCTTTTTAGTGTAAGATATTATTTGAAAAAAAAAAGGAAGCAACGTTGGCACAGCATTAATGACGAATTGTTCATAACTGAGAAGATAAAATTTACCACATCTGTTACTTATCGTTATTTTAAATACATCAGACCGTGAATACTCAAGAAAGGCATATCGCATATTAAATCCGTTTATTTTTGTGGAGTGATAAGCTCAAAGATTCTCCAAGCTTTGGCACTCCGCTAGGAGGCTTTTTCAAGACAATGGTAGACATAAAAATCTAGGAAATTAGAAAAGGTAACAAACAAGATGATTTTTTGAAAATATCTTGGGTGACATCACGAGCATATTACATGAATTTTTATGACGCAGTTATACGGTGTGCCGCGATGTGTTTCCATCTCTTACTAACTCCTGTCGAGCCACTGGTAGTTCAGTTTAGACCATGTCATTGCATGCTAGTTTGCTGGAGAGGATTCCGACTGTTTCTCTAATGGCAGTCCCTTTAAAGTTTGTGTAAGGGGAATTCTTCTAATACTATTGCATACAGGAGCGGCTGATGAATGCATGACTTCTCTGTCGAGGGCTGTATCCTGCATGTCTTGGTTAACACTTCGCACGTGTTCTTTACATCTAGTACTAGTGTAAAGAACACGTGCCAGAGCACTAGATGTGAAGAACATATGTATTCTGCATATCTGGTTGACACTTCGCACGTGTTATTTACATCTAGTACTAATGTAAAGAACACGTGTGAGAACACTAGATGTAATGAGCATATGTATTCTGCCTGTCTGGTTGACACTTCGCATGTGCTCTTTACATCTAGTACTAATGTAAAGGACACTAGATGTAGAGGACACGTGCGAAGTGTCGACCAGGTCACGCAGAAACAGCCCTCGCCAGAGAAGTCATGCATTCATCGGCCACTCCTGTATTTAATAGTATTAGAAAAACTGCCCCTCACACGAACTTTAAAAAGACTGTCATCAGGGAAACAATCCGAACCCTCTCCAGAAAACTAGCATGCAATGATATGGTCTCTACTGAACTACTAATGGTTTGGCATGTGTTATTAAAAGATGGAAACACATCTCGGCGCGCGGTATAATTACTTGATAAAAATTCATGTAATATGTTCGTGATGTCACCCACGTTATTTTTTTAAAAAAGTCTTACGTGTTCTAATTCCCTGCATTTTTGGAGTGCGAAAGCTTGGCGAATCTTTGTGCTTATTACATCACAAAACTAAACGAATTTAATAAGCTATATGCGTTTCTGGAGTATCTGTTACTTTAATCCATAATTAACTTTATGTTGCCATGCAAATCATGTGCGATGTAGAGAAATATAGAGATAAAGTAAAACTCTCTCTTAAAACTAGTTCTGGACTAAGTGTTTGTTTTTCAGGAAAAAAAGGTACCGAGCGGCATGCAGAGTAAAGCCTAGAAGGCGAGGTTTATTAGTGTACATGTAACTGCTATTTCAGTTTTTTTGCTGGTGTAGGTTGAAACGAAATTCGGGCTTGAAATTTAGGTTGCCCCTGAAGGACTCTCATGATATGTAGCTGTTTCCAGTTTTTATGCTGCTAGTAGTTGGTTTTGAATGCTTGGAAACAGATGGTTTGTGCTGTAGTCAGTGGACTAGAACTCTGTCATTCGCTACCTCACAGCGCAAGTTGAGGTTTCAAATGTTAGGGGAGACGTGGTGTAACGTACCAGGAGATGTGACGTACCTGCCAGAAGGACGCACACGGCATAAAGGCAGATAGCAATTAGAATCAATGTCCGCGTAGCTTAATTGGTAGAGCAACTTGTTCCGGAATAAGCGTACTCGGGTTCGAATCCGGGCGCGGATAGAAATGACGGAGAAATTCACTTCGTTATAGTGGATGTTGTATTCGTTCTTAAGATCCTGGTTCTATTAGCTCTGTAGAGACAGTAACTCTAAATTAAGGACAGTCTACTCCTCCGAGCATTATATATACATGAAATTTACTAAAATATAAAATGGATTTGAAAAAACATCAGATCAACATCTGAACCACCATCATAGATGTCAGACAGCCGACCAATAAGAATAGCGGATGTTTACAGCATCAAGTGGTAGCACTTTATCAGGATAGCATACAATTATTTTAATACTGACTTACAGATCGAGCATACAGATCAACAGCTGATTCAGGCATCAAGCTTACAATTTAACAGATCAAGCCTCTCATTAAATTTCAAGTCAGTGTTTTGAGCATGTAGAGTAAATGGTTTCTCTGTGCTGCGAAAAGTGCAACTGAGTCTGAAAAGGGGAAAAGTGTGTTCCCGTTGGGGATTTTCTTTGATCCTGAAACGTCAGTTTTTTGTGTTTCTGTGAAATAACTGAGTTCTTGTTCATTTGAATTTTAGTGTTACTTTCTTGAGCATACAATACGTGCATTAAAAGAAGGAATAATATTAGGATTTTTCGATGTATATGAATCTGTATTGATTTTTAAGAAATGATGGTGGTTTTGAGTACGCGCCCTAGGTAGGTCACGCTTAGACTTCACTTTGTTCTACACCAATCGCTTACCCTGAACAATAATTTCACCATTATAAAAAACGTGTTGATGATAGTGTTTGAATCAAGCTGTCCTTGTTGTCTGAAATAAGTGCATTTAGCTGGTCGATTATTGGGAGGTGGGTGAATTAACCTAAAAGGAGCTAAACTAGGCTGTTGATATACTGAAGCAAAGCATCAAGGTAGATTGTAGGGCCGATGCCAAATTCATGTCTAAAGTTTTCATTGTGTTTTATTCATTTAGAGCTTTGATATCAAATGACGTCTGCATCATTCATCATTGGCACTGAAATATCTCATCAAAGGTATAAAAAACGTGCTCCTCAATTTTTCGTATTTTATAAAAGAAGAAATATTATTTCTTTAATGCTGTTAATATTCTGAACATTATGTGCCGTTTATGTTGTAGCAAACCTCTCACGAAATTATCTTAGAAAAATCGTAAAAAATCTTGTATTGTTGTGTGCCGTCTAAATCGTAGCTACCCACTTTGTAGGCACTACTATTTTTGTTCTGTCACACATACAACAAAAAGGAACGTAAGTCTTCGTTTTGATGCTACCATTTGTCGCGAAAATCCTTTTGTGCACGAGAATCCTTTTGTGAGTTTTGCATGGCATCAACTATTTACAAATGAAATCAATGGTATTCTTTTATGAAAGCAGTCTTTCTACGTGATATTTAAAAACACCAACTGGAAAACAAAGGTGAGAAAGATGGAATCGGTGTTCTTAAGGATCATTCACGAAGACTGCTTTCATATACGAAAATTAGAATTTATTTGTACTCATTTGTGAGAAATGTTTTTCGTACAAGAGTCTCGGAGATTCATAACGTCAACAACGATTACCTATGTACTTGATACTGTATATGCTAAATTCACAATATGTGAATATATTTATCAGCTTGAAATTTATTACAATGGTTCTGGAATACTCGCAACAGTAATTGCTGCTTAAATTTTACGGCTATAACTTTGATTTAGTTATGGACGGCGTTATTTGATGGGAGAAACACCATCAGTCAATTTTTTCTGTCTCCATCTATCAAGCAGCGTCTCTATTACTCTGGTATCATGTTTTGCTAGTATCTCGCTAATTACTTGAGCAGCTCTGGACAAAGAAATTAAATGAGACGCACTCCCTTCTTATTGCACATTGTTTTCTAGGACTGTTGCATAGCCTTGATTATGTTTACGAAATAGTCTACTGATTTTCCATGGTATTTTCTACCTTTGCAGTTAAATGCCCGCTAAGAATGAATGTCTTCATGATATCATTAGCGATAGACGGATAGCAAACCGCACAGAATAAATTACATTTCTTTTCGCTTGGGGGTTTAACGGCCACCGTGAGCAACTCGATAGGCTATAAGCAGTCGCCTGTTCATGATTTAGGGCTACTAGTTCCAGGGAAGGGAGAGATCCAGGACCTTGAGATAAACACAACATCCATGCCTCACCGGGATTCGAACCAGGACCCATCTCGGACGAATGACCACAAGCGCGCGCTTAGATCAATTGCGCCATCCCGGGCGGCTCGATTGAGTTTCGTCTCACCTTAGTTTTATAAGTTTCGCACCTTCCGAAACTTAACAGATCGTTCATACTGTTCAACTAATTAGCTTTCACTGTTGCCCGACGCCGGCGTGTAATATTATTCGTACAAACGACTCTTTTCTCTGATTTTTGCTGTTGAACGTTTCGAAGATCAAGTTTTTGACCACTGATTCAACGCAAAAAAAAAAAAAAAAAAAAAAAAAAAAGAGAGAGAGAAATTACTGCATTTCACTGAAAAACATCCGTTGCTAATTATGACCGGTAGTGCATCAAAGGTTCCTGACGTAAAGTAATGCATAATTTGTTAGAGAGTGGTATTACGGTGTTTATCTCAGGTTTTCCACCTTGTTGCATCATACCAGACAAAATTCAGCAAAGCAGTCCGTGGGAAAAGAAATCTAAACAACGTGATGATCCGATTTCTTTTCTCGTGAATCCGATTTCTTTTCTCGTGGAAACAGAGAATATAGGAGGTAATTATCAGCAGATAAACGCAAAAAAAAGATTGATATCATGTGGACTGACCATCTGCTTATTTGCCAATCGCGAGGGTGTGCGTGTGTATTGAAGATAGTCATACATTTCTCAGACTTGTATTATGAAAGTATTTGTCCGGCATTGGCGATTGGCGATGGCTGTAGGACTTCGTTTTATTTAGGTACCTCCAGATGTGTAGAACTCTGTACTACAAAGTAGGTAAAAGTTTACTGTCAAACCACTTCTAAATTGTACTAGTAGCCCAATTAAGGCAAGCGAGGGTATCTCATTATTCTGCTAAGCAACAACGCGTTTAAAATGGAAGCCATTAACTTTTATGACCAAAAAATAATAATGAAAGAACGTTATCTTTCAAATGATGTTTAAGTAAAGAAATTTAGCAAATAATTTGGAAGGAATGTACAAAGGGTGAGTCCAAAGTTTTGTAATATTTGCATAAACGCATGTGCTGCGGCGGGTATGTCACGTGTTTAAACTAGTTCAAATCGCGCATTGCAGTCAGTCGAAAGGGATATAAAGTGGTAGTTGTTGCTGTGAACAGTATTGCATGTCGTCGTTCTGTCAGTGCCTGGGACGCCTAAAAGATAAACAGGCACAACCGGCTAATTAGGGAACTCTTGCTTTACGAGTTTGAACACGGCCATAACGCTGCCCAAGCAACACGAAACATTTGTCTTACGAAAGGAGGGTTTCGTGGACCACAGCAGCGCAACCAGATGATTCAAGAAATGTCGCTCAGGTGACAGAAACCTCGACGATCAGCCAAAATCAGGTAGACCGCGAACCGTGTGTTCGGAGGTCGTGCGCCAGGCCGTAGAGGCAAATCCGACAACCAGCAGTCGGTGATTATCAGGCGAGCTGGGCATATCACAGACCACCGTGGTTCGTCACCTTCAGGACCTTGGTAAGGTATATAGGGCTGCTGCTTTGTCCCTCACGAACTGACGCTATCTGAAGCAAACCACCGAGTGGAAGTATGCACGAAACTCCTAGAAAACCCACGCGATGCACGTTTCATCAAGAGAATTGTTACATGCGATGAAAAGTGGGTTTATTTCTGTAATCCTAACACACAACGGCAGTGGTTGAGTCTGGGCCAGATTTCTGAACCTGTTGCCAAACGTGGGTGCTTGGAGCACAAGGTGATGCTCTGCGTCTGGTGGTATTTCGAGTGGATAATCCATTACGAATTTGTTCCAGACGGTCGGACCATCAAAGCCAATCTCTACTCTAAAGAGCTGGAGCGGATGTATGCCGTTTTGGAGGAGAAGTACACGGCACTCGTGAACAGAAAGCGCGCTGTCCTACAGCAGCACAACGCTCGGCCTCATACCGCGCGAACGACCCGGGCAAAACTCCAGGAACATGAGGGCATCGAACTGATGCCACATCCAGTATATAGTCCAGATCTTGCCCCGTAGGATAATTACTTGTTCCGGTCCAGGGCCCACTTCCTTCGCGGACGGCACTTCAACAACCAGAAGGAGGTGACAGCTGGGGTGAAGGAGTTCTTCGCCTCGATGGACAAGAACTGGTGTCGCACCGGAATCGAAGAACTGGCAGACAGATGGCTGAAGACGGTGCAGCACGATGGCCTATACTTTGAATGCTAGTCAGCTTTCGTCGTAAAGGTACGTATGAAGATATAAGGGCGCCCATAAGGGGCGGGGGGCAGAGGGGCTCGAGCCCCACCTGCCCCCTAGCTACATGGACAAGAGCAACTTGCTCCTTACTTAACTTACGAAGTCGGCAACCTCTCAGGTGATCAAAAGCAGCACTGCGCCTGTTGGTTGCAAGGTTCTTCCTGGCGTTTGTGTCTGACCAAAGAGCGATTCACGTGGGTTGCTAACAAATTACCGTCGAACGCGTCATACCGGAATTACTGATTATACAGTATACGCAAGCACATATAATTTGTCCATGACGAGGATCGAGACCACGCCTGCTCACTCCGGAGTAAGTTGCTCTCCCAACTAAGCTACATGGACAGAATATATCGTTGCAGATTTGTCGTCTTCGCACGTGCTTTACTTCTGTAGTACGTCACACACTCTACCACTAATATACTCTAACACAGTAGTACTACCATTCGATTGAGCTTGACAGCTTCCGAGGCAATTACTGTCATAAGGTCAGTGCTTTTGGACAGCAGTTACAGCTCTCAATAAAATGATACATTTTTAGCACTTTTTCAATAAAATTGCTTGGGTGCAGTTTCATTTTGTTGGTCTCTTCCTTCTACATCAGATAGCTGTAGTCATGGAGATGATGACTCATGCACTTTCGAACTTCTGTGACGCACAGTTTATCCGCTAAGTGGTAAAATATATTTTGATGTTTAGCCGGATACCTGCACTTCTAGAAAAAATCTTTTTGAATTCGATAACAGGAAGTAAGGGACAAACTCCGTGTATTTTTGCTTTTATGATGGAAAGCTTTTACCGCAAGGTGATGCAAATTTGCAAATTCATATTTCTGTGAAGTAGGGCACGGATTAGACAGATAGCAAGTAACAAATTGCTATTAAAAAGTATAAATTTGCTAGTGGAAAAAAAGACACTAGAGAAAGCAATCGTCAATTTCACAAAATGAATTTACTACAGATTAGAATGACTATTTTCACTTTTCCTTTTCATTCGAAATGCAATCCTCTGATCGTACATTGCACATTTGGGTGCTAGTGGGCGATAAGAAGTGGAAGGAAAAATATTTTATACTCAGCTTGTTGCATTTGATTTCAGTGATCTGTTCTGGTTGAATGTGCGATTCTCCGTTTTTTATTTGGGTGTTTAACGAACATCATGAGAAACTCAATGAGATATAAACAGACACCCGTCTCTAATTCAAAGCCATTGGTCCCACCGAAAGGAGAGAGCCTGTGCCGTAAGAAAAACATAACATACATGGCTCAGCAGGATTCGAACCCCGACCCATCTCTGATGAATGGTCAGAAACCAGCGACTCTCTGTGTATTGACGCGCGTGTGTGTGTTTGATGGAAGGTGAAAAGGTTGTAATAAGTGCTAAAAAGGTGAAGCAGGCGTGAGCTGAATAGATTAATATTTCCGAAGTGGCCAATGCGTTAACAGAACGAGTGAATGTCGGGATGGCTCTAACTGTTCCTTCGTTCATGGTCAGCCTTAATCAAACTCGCGAGGAAACTTCAGTGAACGTTTTGGAGAATACTATTTCACCATCTACACTTTTTGCATAAGAAAGACAAATCTTTTGCAGTGTTTCACTGACGAGGAATTATTAGCAGTGCTGAAGAAGTGTTTCAGGAATTTAAAAAATGAATCGACAAAAAGCTTTATTTCCATTTTTGGAAAAGGTTTAGATCAGGATGGAGAATTACTGAACGATATTTCCAGTTCTAATGCTATTAATAAGTTAAATGGATCACTTTCGAAAAAAAACCCCAGATATTTCTATGAAGGATGTCAAAATCGTGACGGTAGAAAACTGGATATTATAGAAGAAGTGAATTAACTTAAATATAGGTTATCACAGACATCTGCTTCATAAGTGGAGAACGTTTGGTGTGATACATGCCGTTTTTACAGCAAAAAGAAATATTTGACGGAAAATGCGGAAAAAGGATCCATGTTTGTACATTCACAATCATTAGAACATTGGGCACCGATAGCTGCAAACAAAAGAAAAACAATGATTCGCCTTTAGTAAAGAACATGCGAATTGCTCATTAGCGAACACAGGAAAAGGTGGATAAGCCATTTTACAATAGCAAAATCCGAAGTCAAATTTGAGTTCTTCGAAAAGTTTGTTGCATGTCATGCAAGAATAAGTGAAAAATCGAATTTTGGTGTAACACATCATCACGACAAAGCGTGCAGCACTTTCATCAGATTACCAAAAAAGCTATAACTGATTCACTGCTAATAAAGCTAAAAATGCTCGTTTCTTCTCTATTGTGGTTGATGAGACAACAGAAAGGAGTCTAACAACAAAATTTATATTATCTCTCAACTGTATTCGCAATGAAGAGCCAGTAATTCAGTCTGGCTATTAAATGATGAGACTTAATAGCCAGACTGAATTACCGGCTCTTCATCGTGAATGTATTTTATTCGAAGTACATTCCTCCTGCGTTAATACAAGAAGTGGCATCAGCCAACGAAAGGAAGGACTTGCACAGGTCAACTTTTGGTATAGAGTGAAGAGCTGATGCCACAGATCTGTGTATGTTTTTAATGTCTTGAAAAACTTTACCATTAAAAGGCAGCTTTAATTTAAGGAATAGAAAGCAGCCACAGGGTGACTAATCTGGAGAACAGGGGGGATGGTTGAGCACATGCACTTGTTTTCGTGCCGTGAATTTCTGGACACTGACTGCGCTGTATGGGGTGCGCTATCATGAAGAAGTACCCATTACCCGTTTTTGTACTGAAACCTGACACGAGCAATCCTCTTCCACAATCGCTCCAAAATGGATGTGTAAGCACTGCCAGTGACAGCTGTATCTTCAGGAATGAAGTCGTGATGCGAAATTCCTTTGCTGTCGTAAAAGCATTGTCTTGATTTGTGACTTGTGTAACCTGACCTTCTGTCCTTTGTGTGACTTCCACTGAGCACTCTGACGCATCGTTTCCGAATCAAAATGAAAATACCATGTTTCGTCACCTGCCACAATGCTTTGGAGAAAGTTCCTACAATTTCCAGGATGCCTTTTGCTTACTCCACTGTGTATGTTTTGGTCGTCTGACAAAGCATGCGGAACAAACCCACCCCCAAAATCTTGCACTAAAATTTGACGAATCGTCTCCTTATTAACGCCGCGCATACATTCCAGCATCCTTAAGGTCACGCAATGATCCCTTTTTATCCTTTCGCGAACTTTCTTAACGAGTTGAGTCGTGCGCACGGAAATCGAGCGTCCCGGCTTTTCGTCACTTTCAAAATCTTCCCGCCCATCCCTGAGACGTGCATACCATCGGAATATTTGGGCACGAGATAGTTAGTTAGCCCCATACACATCACGCAACAATTCAACTGCTTCAGATGCGGTTTTACCGATTTTCAAACAGAAGAGGATATTTGCTGTCTGCTGCATGACAGCTGTGAAAATGTTCTCCTGCCGAATGACGTCACGCACAGTTTACATAATCATCTTCAGAAATCTCATGCAAACGCTGTTTCCACCACACAGCTGATAAATGACATAACAAAACCTCATGACATCCCGACTCATGTCTTCTGCGTACATTTTATCAAAGCGCTGAACAAAATATTTCTCGTGATATACAGAGCCTATAGAAACGGAATGCTCTGCTAACCTACGTTATTCTCAATGGAAAAAGGAAAAATAAGTTTAGGTACAGATAGAGCTGAGTGATGAGCAGAGAAAAGTCAGAAGTTGTAGCAGGACTAAAGCATGCTTGTCGTTGATGGTCGCTATACACTGCATGGCTCACCGTCTGGAGCTCGGCATTAAGGCAGCATTTTCTAAAAGATATTTGACACACTTGAAGAAGTAATGTAACATGTTTATAATTTTTCATTTCAGATCGTCGAAACGAAGCAATTCACTGAAAGAAGTTGCTTTTCTGTATCAAGAAATCATTGTAAAACATGAGAGACTGGACTGAGTGACATGGATTCCTGATCAGTAGAGAGCTTGCAAACGCCTCATTCTTTCCTGGAAGCCAATCGTTATCCATTTATTTGTAATTTTTTTATTCATCAGCTAATTTATATGAACACGCAGCCGCTAAGGATGTTTTTAAACATGCTTTCACTTACAAATTTTCTTGCATTTACATTTCATCGCAGATGTTTTGGTGAAATTAATCGACTTTCTGCTTGCCTACAGCAACAGAAAACAAATTTCAAACAAGTATTGTACATTTTGGGATATCTAATCTGATGGAAAACTGATCGCTGTTGAAAACCAAAGATCGCATACGTCTGAAAGAGTTCTCCGAATATAATAAGACTGACCAGAAAAATGGACAATGTAAGGGCACATTTCAAAACCAAGCATTAAAAGGAGGGGGTTTGCTCCTCATTCTTTAATACCTACACAGTAACTGATTAATGCAATTTTAGAAAACATTGACAAGTGGTTATCATCATTTGACAATGGAAAAGTACCAAAACTGTCATTTGTATGTTAAACAGCCAACTGGTCTAGCAATGACAAAGATACACTATACTTACAAAAGTCACCAGGCACCCTTCAAAAGCAAATGAACGGATCCGCTGCGTTGTTAAGATGCGCGGTACAGCTGCAAACGGTATAAAAAAAAGCTTGCAGCTGACCGCGATCATATCGCACTGTGAGTTTGAGTGAAATTGTCGCGGCGGGAGAGAACTGACTTTGAAACAGGAAAGATTGTTGGGTGTTATATGTGTTATATTAGTGGGATGTCCATAAGAGGAACCGAGAGGCGTTTAAACATACCCAAGTCAACTATTTTGGATGTACTGAATAAGTGGAAGACACATGGCGTGCTTGAAGCATCAAAACGTACCGGCAGACCAACGAAAATCAGTGATAGAGCACGTCGAAGCCTCATGAGAGTCGTTACAGCTAATCGACGGAGTACTGCACAAAACCTCAGTGTACAGGTGAGTGAAATGCTGGAACCTCGGTATTTACACGTACCATTCGCAGAGAACTTCATTCAATAGGATACCGTGGTCGTGCGGCTCCTCATAAGCCTTTCATCTCCACTCGGAATGCTACTCGTCGTTTAGCATGGTGTAAAGAGCATTTAACGTGGACCGTAGATCAATGAAAAGGGGTCCTATGGACTGATGCATCCAGATACACGATCCATCAGTCTGATGACCGTGTGTGGGTATGCCGACAGCAGTGGAAACACTATTTACCACAGTGTACTATTCCTACGGTAAGGTTTGGAGTTGGCAGTGCACTCGTGTGGGGGTGTTTTTCGTGGTATGGTCCCGGCCCATTGGTTATCGTGGACAAACCTGTTAACCAGCACGTCTGCCTCGACATTATGGACAATTATGCCCGACCAACTCTGTGGCTATACTATGGAACAGAGATTTGTTGCTACCAGCAGGATAATGCACCGAGCCATGAAGCAAGGACTGTTTCGGCGTGGTTTGACGATATTTCCGTATCGTGTATGGACTGGCCAGCACAGAGTCCTGATCTTAATCCCATAAATCACCTA
The DNA here is from genome assembly GCA_039090855.1 of Macrothele yani. Classification (NCBI taxonomy): domain Eukaryota; kingdom Metazoa; phylum Arthropoda; class Arachnida; order Araneae; family Macrothelidae; genus Macrothele; species Macrothele yani. Next base: position 94,964,235 of record CM076992.1, on the reverse strand, counting down.
TGGGATGAATTAGAGCGCCGCATAAGAAGTTTGGAACCAAGGCTTATTACTAAGCAACAGTTATCGGCAGCATTATGTACTGAATGGAAGTGCATACCTATCTCTGTGTTCCAAACCCTTGTCGAAAGCATGTCTCGAAGGGTCAGTGCATGCATTAAGGCCAAAGATGGACCGACACCTTACTAATGTATGTCAATAAATGCTATGTTGTGTTTTTCTTCTAGGTATCCGATGACTTTTGTCAATATAGTGTGTGTGACGCATTTTCCTGATACCTGAAGTACTAAATTATTGGGAAGGCCTTCCTAATAATGTGTTGTGCTGCCCATTCTAACATTGGTTCACCATCGAACGCGCCTGCAGTGGGCACACGAGCCACCAAAACTGAACTTCGAATGATAGGAAGAAGGTCGTCTGCTCCGATGAATCGCTTTTCCTGTTGCACCATGTGGACGGCTGGGTACTTGTACGTCGTTTACCAGGAGAAATGTTGGCATTAGAATGCACCATGGGACGAAAACAAGCCGGTGGAAGAAGTGCAATACTTCGGGCGATGTTCTTCTGAAAAGCTAAGATCCAGTCATTCATGTGCAGGAAACTATGAAGTCTCCCTCCGACCTAAACATTACATGCCGACTAGGTACATTTTTTTGGCAACGGTATTCTCCTCTAGTAGTGCCTTCTTTCAGCCGCATAATGCGCCATGTCACAATGCTCGGATTTGTTCGTGAATGGTTCGCGGAACACGAGGAAAACCCAGGCCTCTAGATTCCTCAGACATCAATCCGATCGACCATCTGATATTTGTGTTGGAATGGCAAATCCGCTCTACTGCGACTCAACCACGTAACTTACAAGATTTAAAGAATCTGCTAGTAACTTGTTAGTACCAGATATGCTAAGACACCTTTAGAAATATTGTAGCTTCCATGCCTTGCTGGATAACAGCTATTTAGGATGCACGTGGACGACCAACATCATATTAGGCAAATGGTTACAATGTTTTGACCCTTACGTGTAGTACATACAATCTTGGCAATAAGTTTTCACAATTCCTTAAATTTTTTGTTATTACTACTCGTTTATTATCGCAGTTTTTCGGGTTCCCGAAAATCTTGTGGCATTCTTCATGTTAATGAAAATGAAATTTATCATGCATTCTCACTTAAGAGATTGCGATACAAACAACAAAGGCATTTCATCTAAATGTAATAAAATTGCAGTAGCCTTTTGCATTTTTTACTGAATAGTGCGAGAGGCCCTACAATTACCCTGATGATTTCTGACAACTACAGCAACGTCATTTCAGTGCTCTTCGACGTAGTGGAGTTCTTCGAGAGAGCAAAGAATTTTAATGTTCTTATTATTCAGTACCTACCACAACATGGTTTTGATATACATGGTTATTACAAATGAAGTAGACAGTTTCAAGATTTTATAAAATCAAAACTGTGTAAGATATTTGAGGTCACTATGCACCGTTCTATCACCAATGGCAATGATTTTATTAAATAGATGGCGTCACTGAAAGATTGTACATTTCCATCGTCGCGTGCCAATCAGGCAAGATGGTTGCAAATGCTGGTGTTCTGTGTGCGTGAATTAAGAAAAACGAATTCTGTTACTGTTGTGCAAAGAGCATGTTTCAAGTAATAAAGACGACGAAATAGAACATGTTTCAAGTAATAAAGACGACGAAACGGCCCGACGAAATAGAACATGTTTCAAGTAATCACCGCCGAACAGGCAATCCATCTACGACCGGCACAAGTAATTTGAAACAACAGGATGTTTGTATAAAAGTAAAGGGCCAGGGAGATGACGTGTATCTGATGAACAAGTGCAGCGTGTTCGTGCCATTTACCAAGGTAGCCCAAGGAAATTCACCACGATGGCGGGTCGGCAGTTACAAATTCCCCAACCGACTGTTTGGAAATTTTTGGGTAAGTGGCTGAAAATGTTTCCCAACAAACTGCAGTTATTGCAAAGTCTAAGTGACAATGACAGAAACGTACGACGCAATTTCTGCACAGAAATGTAGGAACGTTTTGAAGAAGATTGCTTTAATGTGTGTCTAATTTCCAACGACGAATCGACATTACACGTACATTAGTGGAAAAGTTTAAACGTCACCTGGGCTGTGCTGGAATCATATGGCGTGGATGCCAGGATAATTCGGCTTCTGAAAGAAATAAACATGAATGCACAAGCTGCTGTCAGGATAGGAGACAACAGAGGTACAAGGCATAGAAATCCAATATCGCCAATCATCTTCATCTCACATCTGGAGAGAATGTTGGACAAAATTAGGTATGAGGACACGGGAATTTCTATTGGAGGACAAAGATTCAACCATCTGTGTTTCGCAGACGACATTGTACTGATTGAAGATGAAATGAGACTGGATCAAATGGTACAAGGACTGAATAGAGAGAATAAAATATATGGACTAAAGATGAACATAGAAAAGACAAAAGCAATGGCATTTGGCACAAAAGAGATCAGGAAAAAGACCATTCTTGAAGGCAAATAACTTAATGTGAAAAAATTCACATATCTCGGAAGCTGTTCAACATATGTCTTAGACAGCAAAAAGGAAATTTTGATTAGAATTGCAAAGGCTATGACACTGTTAAAAGTCATGGATAAAATTTGGAAGAGCGGAGCTATTGGCCTCAAAACTAAGCTAAGCATTCTCGAGACACGCATCTTCAGCAGCATGCTATATGGATGCGAGACTTGGACATTGGCAAAGGAATCAGAGAGAACGATACTTGCTTTTGAAAGAAAGTGCTACCGCAAAATCTTACGAATCGGATTCGACTACTGAGTTGATATATGCGTGTGACTAAGGGAGCATGCATAGAACATCTGTAAGTTGCTGCAACAAACTTCGAAAATTTCCCTAGAAAACGGTACAAAGTGAGTGCCAATATTTTAAATAATTTTGTTTTATAAAATGTTGAAACTGTCTATTTCATTTGTAATATCCCTGCATTTTGCTGTAGTCAGAATGTTTAATAGCTTCCTTTTGCCTGATAGTCTTCGAAACTGAACTGGAGTATTTTGAACTAAATGCTGTGACATATAAGCGGCATTTTAAACTACATCGTTCACAGCTCCGTACAATTTCCTCTGCGACTCAAATTTTGTACAGTAAAACCTGCATTAACGGACACCTCCGAACAACGGTAACCCCCGAGCACCGGTAAGTTTTGGTTGGCACCGAACAGCTTCCGTAGAATTAACATTAACGATAACTTCCGAACAACGAAACCTCTTAACAGCGGTCATCGGACACCCCAGTCTATTGAAGGACACCTCCGAGCAACGACAAGTTTTGATTGGTACAGAACAGCTTCCGTCGAATTAACATTAACGATAACCTCCGAACAACGAAACTTCTTAACAGCGGTCAACGGACACAGCAGTCATCCCCGAAGGAGGCCGAATGGACACCCTGTCCCTTGGGTTTTACGTAGTGCCTTCGGTACTTCAGAGAGAGGGATGAGATAGGGACAAAGAATATTTATTGCTAAGGGCATAATGGGTTGGATTACGGTTGGTACAGTGGTACACTTAAGTGAATGGAATGGAGTTTAGTTCAACGTGAGACGAGCTGGAGCTTTTATAATAGATAATAATTCAAAATGATTGTCCCGATTGCAAATGACAATAACGTGTTTATGAACATAAATAGACAGTTGATATCCCTACACAAGAAAGAAGGAAGTTTAGAATTTTATTGGAACCTACTGCTGTGCTGCTACTGTGACGTAGGAAAGTGAGCTGCCTGTGCGCCAAAGCCAGTGGGAAGAAATGGCGACCGCAGCAGAAAAGGCGTTTTGTGTGCTGGAGTTTCAAAAGTGTTATTCTGTTGTTACAGTGGAGAGAATGTTTGTTAATCACTACAAACGTGCTCCTCCAGATGCTAAGAGCAAAAGGAGGTGGCATAGGCAGTTTGTAGAAACAAGATGTCTTTGTAAAGGGAAGAGTACCGGCCGACCACGTGTTTCATAATGTACGGCGTGAAATGGATTACCGTTTAGATGTTGTCCGCGTGACCCAGGGGAGTCACATAGAACATTTATTTGTAAGGTATGGAAATGAAATTCTAAACTTTCTTCTTTATTGTGCAACAATGTGATCTCTGTATCTATGTTCATAAACCAGGTATTGTCATTTGTAATTGGGGCAATCATTTTGAATTATCCTGTATATATGTTTCAGTCGCCCCGGGGACGGCGGGGGAGTCGATAGGGCGCGGAATTTTGCCAGTTAGAGGGGATGTTTCTTGGTTTTATCCCTGTGGGCTCTGTTCTTGTTTTATGGCGCGGGGCCAGATAACTGTGCATTAACGTTTTACTACCTAGCATTTTTGTTTACTTTCCTATAGCGTACCCTAACCTCAATGTCCTAGTTTGCTATTTCTAAGGGCTGTTCAACACCAGACGTCAAACACTGTTTTCTTAAAATCCTCTACACCATGAATTATTTCTTTATTATATTCAGTTTTTTCACCAGTCAGCATTTGGAAAAAACACTGCAATGTTTTCTTTATTGTGAATAAGCTTCATATGTTTATCCAGCTTTTTCAGAAACGCAACGGCCTAACAATGCTAACTTAAGCCTAATCTTCGAAAAACGGCTACCTCCTAACAACGGTCACTTTCCCCCGGTCCGAGCAGTAACCGTTATTCGCAGGCTTCATTGTACAAACATCCATCCTCCACAATTAATGTGAACATATATTCATCTTTCATTTTCTCTCGGCTTCAAAATATATTTTAGGAATATTTATAATTGCCCAAAATTGTAATAAAATATTTTCAACAAAATTTGTTTACATTGAATACGCGTGAACAGGATATTTCAACGCATAACTAAAATACCGAGTCTTAAATTTACCACGTAAGGTTGGTTCCATTGTTAAGATGCAGAAATTATAGTCTCTACGTGTCTCTTGATTGCGAAAGCAAATATCTGGAAATAAATTCAACCCTCTCTTTCTCTCAATTTCCAAAGACATTTGAGAGGAAGGCGTAGCTTCCGCAATTGATGTCAACCTCTTTGAATCGATTGGATACCATCTGTTTATTACCCGGCTTCCTATTCGCGTTCAACAAAATGAATTTCCAATTCTTTTCATGATGAATGCCCTAATGGATCTGTTTTCTGCAGTCATCCATTGTGTTCTGCAGCTGATGTCTATGACGTGGAACTTAATGCTTTGATGGATGAATGTGGTCGTTCGAATTGTACGGATACAGACACACACACACTTCGACACACAGTAATTTGTTTTTAAATGCTCACAGTCGATGGAAACATTGTCTGCTCACGGAATTTCATAAGGCGGTTTCCGAGGAAAAAGGCCTTTTGTGCTTCTACTGGAATCGAAGAGGCCATTTCGATTCAAACTTTGAAAAACTAGAAAAAAATCAAATTTATTCCGCATTTTTACGGCTGCATAATAAATACAATTTTATTTTCTGTTTATAGTTTTGATTATGGTCTGGTATCAGTTTACAAGAATTTGGGGAGGGAGTTGTATAAGGAGTGCATCTCACCACCTAGCTTGCCAACATTGCCACCTAAAAGATAGAAGAAACTTATAGATCATTTCGGAAATCGAAATTTTTCCTGAGTACTACTGCGTTTCTTCAATAAAAATAACAGGAACTAGAAAAAGATCGCAAGAACCCTGCTTTGAAGGTTTATGTAATGCCATTCATTTTGTTGAAGAAATAGTGTGCCGCTTAATACTTTTCACTTAAATCATTCCGTTATTATACGGGCAGCCTCCAAAAAAATTGAAAACCTCTTTCCACTGTTAAATACGAGATTCGAAACTTTCGTTCTGCGATGTTTCTATATAATTTATTTATTGCAAAAAGGCAAAATAAAATTAATAGGTAACCATTTTGAAAAATATATCTTTGAACATTTATAAAAATTAAAAACATACTTTTTTCAATTTTCAAACTTCTTTTTCATTTTTTAAAACGTGAACAAATTGCATTCCGATAAAGGAAATTAGGTCGAAGATGGCTTTTGTAAAGCACATTCAATAACAGATGCAACTAAAACGAAGTAATAGCTTTTTGTCAAGGGCAATTACTTCCGTAACTATTACAAAACAGAAAATGTGTTATTAATTGAGCGCAGCTCTCTTTACGAGACTCGGGACAATTAGTTGTTCGGGAATAGGTAGGAGATGACACATCCGATCATCGTGATTTTTTGCATGCGATTGGACATCGTCCATAGCCAGGTTTTGACGCTTTCCTATTCCCGAAATTCTGTGTCATTGAGGAATAATCGTCCAAAAACTTGCATTTTTAGGGGGTTTTCCGGGTTTTGAGAAGGGATCGTTCGTTACCTATCTCCTCCAAAGATCTTCTGCCGATCGCGGTGACACTTGCCACAGAGAAAGGGAAGGACATGGTGAGTGACATGGGGTTGGTATCATAGTGATTGATCGTGTCATATAAAAATAATGACCATTAAAAAACTGACCAATTTTGATAATAATTGAAAAAATCCGCTCTCTATACGAGACTCGGTACAATTAGTTGTTCGGGCATAGCTACGAAATGACACATCCGATCACCGTAATTTTTTGCCCGCGATTGGACATCGTCCATGGTCAGGTTTTGACGCCTTCCGATTCCCAAAAGTCCGTGTTATTGAGGAATTTCAATCAAAATTATTAAATTGGGTCAGTTTTTTAATGATCATTATTCCTATTGGACACGACCAATCACCATGATACCAACCCAATGTCACTAATCATTGATTTTTTCAATGATATTATGAATTCGCTCTCGGCCTGACATATGTAGGGTTGTCGAGAGTAAAAAAACTAGATGCCCTTTTACTTGAAACGTTTCACGAAAGTCGGCTCACTAATATTAATTTAATAAAGTCGTTTGAATTGAAAAACGAAGAAATGGAAAGACTCCGTCTGTTAGCTCAACACTTGCTTAATCTATAATAATAAAAGGATGTCTGTGTATGTGTGTGCGGGTCTGTCTTTCGCGATACAAAATGAAAAACGTGGTTTCCGATCTGAGTGTGTCTTTCGTTTACATGCAACCTGATCACAACCATCGTGAAGGCTTGAAGGAAAGTAGTTCATGATAAATTTTAGGCATTTCTTTTTTAGCATGTTTCGTACTTTTGTTCTGGAAGACATAAATTTTACGCTTTCGTTTTTTAGAATTTGTTATAATAGACGCCTTAATGAGCTTAGATTTTACAATAGCTTCGCTCAAAATTTGCCAACTCTGCCCGAGTTATCGGTTGTCCTAGTTTATAATACACTCAATGGAATGAACATTAGAGATGCCTACCTAATAGCTTGTTGGTCTTTCCCTAGCGCGAAAGCAGCCTGTACATACCGAGGTACGGACTCCATCAGATGCCAGAGGGTTTCCGGAGGTAATGCTTGCCATCCCTGCTGCAGCATCATTATTGTCCAAAATGTCGCCCGAGACGCCGGTCCAGATTTCATGGACCTAATGTTCCACTCCACGGTATCCTAGAGAACTTCCACAGCGTTTAAATCCGGTTACCGTGGGGGCCACTGTATTATTCCAAACACAAATGAGTGTTAATCGAGTCATGCCAGGGTAGTTGCGGTCCGGTGGGGTGGCGCATTGTTCTTCTGAAACAGACCGTCGGCTGCACGATGCGCGAAGGCCATGAAAGCGTGTAGGTGATCAGCCACCACATGCTGTTAGTGCGAAGTGGTTAGGGACCTCTCCAGACACACTAAAGAACCTAATGTGTCCTGTGAGAAGGCTCCCTAAACCATCACAGAGCTTCCACTACCTGTGACGTGCCTGCCATGCAGGACGCACATGAGATAAAGGGCACATGCCAGTGTAGTATAGTGGATAGCACTCGGAGCTCCGGAGCCGAGAGTTGCAGGTTCGTATCCTGACCCTGGCATAAAAATTTTGGAGAAATTTACTAAGTCATACGCGTTGAACAGAGTCAACCTGGCACGACGGGTCAATGGCCTCATGCTGTCGACGCCACACATGCACCCTCCCGTGAGCTTGGTACAGCTCAAAGTGGGATTCATCTGGCCACACGACGTCGAGCCACTCTGCAGAGGTCCAGTTTTTATGTTCTTGGAACCAGGCGAAGCTTAATTTCCGATGGCTAGCATTTCAAGGGTATCACACGAGTAGGCCGTAGGATCCCGTAGCCAAGGGTATGCATTGTGCGCCATACCGTTTACTCGCTTACGCTGCTTAGGCCTCCGACATTTAACCTGGATGTTATTTCGGCACAATGTCCGATGACGAGCAGTCAACAGCGGCACACGAGTAGACCGTAGGCTCCCGTAGCTCAGGGTATGGAGCGTGCGCCGTACCGTTAGCTGTTGCCAACCGGTCAGTCTGTACAAGCCTGGATAGTCTACGTCGATCCCGGTCATCACTGGCGTGTGGTCGACGATCACTTGTTCTCTGGGCTCCGGCACGTCCGTCGATACTCGAGGTACCTGGTAGGGTTGCCTTCTGAAACCCTAGGTTTGTTACCACTTGGGCGATAGAATGACCGATCTGTGTTGCGTTAACAACGCATCCACTATCAGAATCGCTCAGATCCTCACGTTTACCATGTTCGTCGATAGCGATACATTTTTGGGAACCCTGGTGTCCACCGATTTATGGCTGGCGTTCGGTTTGGGTGAGTTCCAGTCTGAGTGGGGAAAGCCCATGCCAATTTCCCATCCCCTCTATTTCTAGGGTTTTGTCTACTGAGTGTACAACGGAATTTCACCTATGTATACAATGACATTCTACAGTCTTATTTGATAAATGAAAAGTATTATTGGTCAAATGAAAAGGTTACGAGAGTCATGGAAAAGCACATATACGTACCAGTTAAAAGTAGTTACCGTAGGCTTGTAGGCAGCGGTCCCACTGTTGCTGTAGCCGGTGAATACCCTTCCCGAAAAAGTATCTGGGCTGGGAGAGGAGCACAGATACTTAGGCACGCAGTTCAGCCTCCGATGGGAAACGTCGACCCTTGAGATGTTTCTTAAGGGGGTAAAACAAATGGCAATCGCAGGGTGACATGTCCGAACTATAGGGCGGATGCTGTCGTACCTCCCATTGAAATTTCGTCAGAAGAGTGGTGATTTGACGGGAAACGTGTGGACGAGCGTTATCATGTAACAAGACGATACTGAAGCTCAACTTACCGCGCCTTTTGTTTTTGATAGCGGTACGTAGTCGTTGCAGTGTCTGCCAGTATGAAACATACAAGGAAGTATGGCAATTAAAACACACTTCTGTCAAGACCAGAACTGACTGCCTCTGGTAAGGGTGGACGTACTGCACATAGTGTGGTTGAATTCGGGTGCCGGATCTCCTCCACACGTGTTCTTCGTCGGGTATCAGGATATAGAGCGAAACGGGTTTCATCTGCGAGAAGTACATGGTTCCACCCTGTATTCCATGGCATTTACTGTTGGACCCAGGCACATCTTTGACAGCGGTGAGCTGATGTCAATGCTATACATCTCAACGGCCTACTTTCTCTGAGTCCGTACTCGTGAAGACTGTTTCTTACCGTTTGCGTACATACTGTGACACCCATCTTGCTTCTTCGTGGTTATCCTCGGGCGATCAATTCTGGGTTGATCGGCAACGTTTCCATGCGGCAGAAATCTTGTGTGTAGCCGACTCACTACACTTTGCGACACTTCTAAAGCAGCAGCCACACCGATTTGTTGTAAAACTAACTGCCTGTAAAATGCCAACAGCCCTGTTTCTGTTACGAACGCTTAAACGTCGTCATCATTTTTTTTGTCGGAGTTCGCACGCTACGTGCTGTGTTGTCATAGTGCTAATTAACGTATGATGTAGCTACCGACGCTGATAACCGATCTCCAGTATTTGCTAAATTTGCAAATAAGCACGTTTTCTCTTCGAAACCGCAATGTCCCTAACCTTTTTGTGACCAGTGTACAAGAGGTGAAGTTTTAATGTTTTGGTTGTGTTCTTCACTAGGTTTGGAGCTGAAAACATCGCACTGTAGCAAGAATTGCTAAAGAAACTACAGCACTCCAAAGGCTTGAGCCACTCAGGATATGCAATAAAGTAAATAAAAACTAGAATACGACTCATCGATTTTCTAAAAACGCAACACTCTGGAGTGAATGTGAAAGGTGGACCCTTCTGAAATAAGGAAAAAGTTTGCCGGTACGTGAAATGATGCAGAAAACTACCAGAAATTCTGCAAGAAAAACAAGGCAGCACAAAGAAACAGAGGTTTACCTAGAATCTGCGGTGCCGACAACATCGGGAGTGACAAGATCAGTCATCTCAAAGTCTCTGTGTGGCCAAACTGAGTCCTCACAACTCCAAACCACACAAAACTGGTGCACGTGTACATTACATTAGAAGCACAGTATACCACCATTTTGTAATTTGTCTTCAGAGAAGATAGCGTATCGTACCTCGTCCTGAGAACTCACAAACGTTTTCTCTTTCTTCTAATTACACTGCCGGACAATTGCTAAGGACGGATGACAATAGCAACGATAGCAACCATAAAATGGAAGGCAGGAAAATGTGGAAATTAGCATAAGTGCGGGATACAGTAAGACGTGTTGTGCGTATGCAAATTTTGGATTGCCGAACTTGTTCGTGACGTCATAGCGCTGATAAGAGATATAAAGGATTTGACGCGTATTGACCGTTTATGTTCAAACACAAAGTTGAAAGGGAAAGAATCAATTGACGAACTTGCAATTTTCAGTATGCTTTCCCAACATCACCTAGATGATTTTACGCGTGGCCGTATTATTGGCAAGATTGAAGAAGGGCGAAAAATAACAGATGTTGCCAGGGAGTTCGACGTCAGCCACAGTGTTGTTTCAAGGCTTTGGAAATCATTTCAAACAAATGAAGAGTGTAGCAAACGTCACGGGGGAGGTCGTGTTCGCAGTACGACACCTGCAGAAGATCGGTACATAGTGCTACCAACAAAAAGACACCGGCGCAGCACAGCTAGTGAGGTAGCAAATCAGTTTATGGCTGCTACTGGCAAGCGGATCTCCCGAAAAACTATCGCCAGACGTTTGCATGAAGGAGGACTATACGCCCGCCGTCCTGTTGTGTGCATCCCATTGTCCAGACGTCACCGTGACGCCCGTTTGCAATGGTGCCATCAACATCGCAATTGGACTGATAACGACTGGTCTGCTGTCCTCTTCTCAGATGAGAGTAGATACAGTCTATCGTCTGATTGTCGACGACAACTGATCTGGCGTGATAGTGGTACTGCATATTGTCCAACAAACATACAGGAAAGGGACCGATATCCAACATGTAGTGTCATGGTATGGGCAGGCATCATGATCAATGGCCGTACGTCCCTCTATGTGCTTCCAACTGGGACTATGACTGGAAAACGATACATTAATGATGTTCTGCTACCTCATGTTCGCATGTTCCGTGGTGCTGTCGGTGATAGATTCATTTTCATGGACGACAATGCAACATGTCATCGAACAGTCGCTGTCCAGGAGTGTCTTGAGAGCGAGGATATTCAACGCCTCGTATGGCCAGCACGTTCTCCAGATCTGAATCCCATTGAAAATGTGTGGGATGCTTTGGAGAGGAGTCTTGCTGGTCGCCAATGCCCTCCAATAAACAAGAACACCCTCATCCGTGCACTGATAGAGGAATGGGATAAATTACCCCAACAGCTGCTTGATAATATTGTTCAAAACATGACACGACGTGTGGAATTTTGCATCGCCCTCCATGGTGGCCATATCCCTTATTGACATCTTACGCCGGAACGCCTGCCGACGGTAATTGCATTTTTTTCACGTTTACGTATTCTGCACAAAATGGCCTGTTTGTCTCTTGAACACGTTCCAAAGCCTTCTGGATTTCAGAGCACAATAAATTGTCTTTCTTGTAATGTCCTGGCATTCTGACATTATTTTATTTCACTTGGTATCCAACCACACTTACTTTTTTATGCGCTATATAGCCGCTTATGATCCGTCCTTAGCAATTGTCCAGCAGTGTATTATGAACGGAGCCGAATTCCTGTAATCCTGTAAGACATTTTCTCGTGATTTTAAGGCTTTGGAAAAGATGTTTAAGACATCTGTCGGAAAAGTCATTCGTATCTCCTGAAGAATATCTTGTAACATTTTGTTTTATAAAAACTCTAACGGATAAGAAAAGCCACCCTGGTGACTCGATGACTGGAAGGTCTAAGCGCTGACTTCTGATTATTCGTCCGAGATGGGTCAGGGTTCCAATCCCGGAGAGTCATGTATGGTGGTTTTTTTACGGCACTGGCTGCATCTCTTTCCCGGAACCAGTGCCCCTAAATTAGGAAGAGTCAACTGCTTATAGCCCATTGCGTTGCCCACGGTGGCCATTGAACATCCAAACAAAATATGTATATAAAGTGTTCGGGGGAAACCATGGTAACCAACATTTAAAACAAAAATTAGTTGCGTACGAAAAACAACTGTGAGGATAATCTGAGCATTTTAGAGTATTTATTATACACTTATGCCAACATATGGCACCCCAATACAACTTTCAATTTATGGTAAGTGCAAAGGTTTATATTTTTTTACTACTTGTATTCGACGTATCTCACAACGACAGAAGTGTTGATTACCATGGTTTACACCCGAATCCTTAATGTAAGAGAAAGAGTGATGATATGCGAACTATAGAGTGTAAAAACTGATTTTCCTTACTGGGAAAATCAGTACCCGAAAAGAAAATGGATTGAAAAGCACGAAAAAAGATAATTTCTAATTATCTTGCTTTCCTTGTTCTTACCACGACTTTAGAAGTAAACGCGTAAACTATAGAAATTTTCTTATAATCGCACAGTCGTATTTGTGAGCACAGGCGAGTTTACTCTAAATCAATGAAGGAAGAAATATTCTTCATAATACATTGGAAATCGATGGAATATTCAAAGCAAACAGAATATAAATTCTAAATTTGCTTGTACCACTTACTGGTCCTCCACAGATAAATCAATGAAGGAAGAAATATTCCTCATAAGACATAGGAAATCGATAGAAGATTCAAAGTAAAGAGAATATAAATTCTGAATTTGCTGGTACCACTTACTGGTCATCCACAGATAAATCAATGAAGGAAGAAATATTCCTCATGATACATAGGAAATCGATAGAAGATTCAAAGTAAAGAGAATATAAATTCTGAATTTTCTGGTACCACTTACTGGTCATCCACAGATAAATCAATGAAGGAAGAAATATTCCTCATGATACATTTCAAAGCAAACAGAATATAAATTCTGAATTTGCTTGTACCACTTACTGGTCATCCACAGATAAATCAATGAAGGAAGAAATATTCCTCATAATACATAGGAAATCGATAGAAGATTCAAAGAAAAGAGAATATAAATTCTGAATTTGCTGGTACCACTTACTGGTCATCCACAGATAAATCAATGAAGGAAGAAATATTCCTCATAATACACAGGAAATCGATAGAAGATTCAAAGTAAAGAGAATATAAATTGTGAATTTGCTGGTACCACTTACTGATCATCCACAGATAAATCATTGAAGGAAGAAATATTCCTCATAATACATGGGAAATCAATGGAATATTCAAAGCAAACAGAATATAAATTCTGAATTTGCTTGTACCACTTACTGGTCATCCACAGATAAATCAATGAAGGAAGAAATATTCCTCATAATACATGGGAAATCAATGGAATATTCAAAGCAAACAGAATATAAATTCTGAATTTGCTTGTACCACTTACTGGTCATCCACAGATAAATCAATGAAGGAAGAAATATTCCTTATAAAACATAGGAAATCGATAGAAGATTCAAAGTAAAGAGAATATAAATTCTGAATTTGCTGGTACCACTTACTGATCATCCACAGATAAATCAATGAAGGAAGAAATATTCCTCATAATACATGGGAAATCGATAGAAGATTCAAAGCAAAGAGAATATAAATTCTGAATTTGCTGGTACCACTTACTGGTCATCCACAGATAAATCAATGAAGGAAGAAATATTCCTCATAATACATAGGAAATCGATAGAAGATTCAAAGTAAAGAGAATATAAATTCTGAATTTGCTGGTACCACTTACTGGTCATCCACAGATAAATCAATGAAGGAAGAAATATTCCTCATAATACATAGGAAATCGATAGAAGATTCAAAGTAAAGAGAATATAAATTCTGAATTTGCTGGTACCACTTACTGGTCATCCACAGATAAATCAATGAAGGAAGAAATATTCCTCATAATACATAGGAAATCGATAGAAGATTCAAAGTAAAGAGAATATAAATTCTGAATTTGCTGGTACCACTTACTGATCATCCACAGATAAATCAATGAAGGAAGAAATATTCCTCATAGTACATGGGAAATCAATGGAATATTCAAAGCAAACAGAATGCAAATTCTGAATTTGCTTGTAACACTTACAGGTCATCCATTTAATACACTCACCAAACTTGAAAATTATATCGCTCGGGAGCGGGAATCGAACCCGCATCTCCCGATATCCGTTCGAGTATGTTAACCGTTACACCACCCAGGACAGTGAAGTTCCAAGCAACTGAGACTAAGCAAACATAGCTTAGGAATCTAAACAGATTTTCGCTATTCGAAGCAATCTTGCTTCGTTGCGTTTTTGACCCATCTCCCATCCAGAGACGGATGTAGGTCGGAATTCACCAGTACCACAGATAAATCAATGTAGGAAGAAACATTCCTTATAATACATGGGAAATCGATAAAATACTCAGAGGAAACAGAATATAAATTACGAATTTGCTTGTAACACTTACTGGTCATCCACAGATAAATCAATGAAGGAAGAAATATTCATCATAATACATGGGGAATCGATAGAATATTCAAAGCAGACACAATATATATATCTGTGGTACTTGTGAATTTACTTGTTTTTAATCGGAGTCCGAAATCCTGGACAATTAGACTGCGGAACGAAAGGATGCATACTTTTGTGAATACACCTTACGGTCCTGTTATGGCTCTTTGCGCTACATTTTCCAAATAAGATTTTATGGATTTCGATGAGGTGGTTCAGAAAGTGACATTTCTTTCTTTATTCTTGGGTAATGTAAGTCGTCAATATTTACCATTCTCAATCCACTGTTAGGTGAATATACCCAAGGCTTTTCCACAACTGTCTATCTTTTCTTCGAAATTGTCCTTCCCGAAAGGAGTAGAGATATGTTTATGCTAATTACTGTCGAAATGCGGGTTACTGACATTCGCAGATGAAGAGAAAATATTGGCTACAATTAAAATGCAGTGAATGACCGATATTTTTTTATTTGTAGGACTGGCTGTCGTTGAAGTAAAGTGGACAGTGTATACATATTAGGGAAACAGAACCTGACTTGGGAATCTGGTTACTATCGCAGATTAATGCTGTTTGAACGTAGTAGACGAAAGTTTAATCCGCTCAGAAGAGAGAGAGAGAGAGAGAGTTCCTTTGAATATATCTACGTGAAGCCGTACCTTCACCATGACGAATTACAGCATATTTGTGACGTGATGCACGAAATGTGTATCGCTGCTGGCATCAATGGACATGGGAAGGTGCTTCACTTCGTCTTTCAAGATTCCATCTTCCTGAAGTGACTATGGATAAGCATGATTAGCAGATTATCCGAATGGCTATCAGTACCAGAAACGCGTCATCCCGAGAGATATCCAATGAGAGAATGACTGATGAGACACCGCCGACATCTGTCAGCACCATCCATCGTCAATGTCTGCGGGAAGGTGGTATGAGAGATAGGATCCATATACTCTCTATACCTCTCGCCCGACACCCAACATATGCAAAATTTATAGCGGTGCAACGAATGTGGAGAGTTGGATGATGAATGGAGAAATATCATCTTCAGCAAGGAGATCAGTGTCTGTCCTGGTCACAACGATTGCAGAAGATTGCGGAATTACCACATTTGGAAAAGTAACATGACAGCATCCACTTCATGTACTGTTGAACGCCATACAGAGCCCACTGATGAAATCCAGGTGAGGGGCGTCTTCTCTCATGACATTCGATTAGCTTTTATACTAACCAAAGGTAATTTACTCTAATAAAGATATGTAGACGCAATTCTCCGTCCTGTGGTCTTACCATTTCTTCAGGGCATGCCAGACGCCACATTCCAGCACAAATATGCCAGACTGCACGCGTTGCTCAACTGTGCTTGGAATCCGTTTCCATGCTACAATGTTCATCCTGGCCCCAGGATCGTGTATTGTTGCGAAAGACGGCCACACCTGATCAGACTTGGAAACGGGTCAAGAAAATTTGAACCCGGATCCAACCTGTACCCGTAACTGACCCGAACAAATCTTCTTTAAACTATAAATTCGAAACTCAGTTTTCAAATATATATACACTGAAGAGCAATTGAATTAGAGACAACTGGCGCTATACAAATGTGGCGCTGTGGGCGTCCCTGTAAACGGAAACGACATGACGTATGCAGCGATCCGACAATATAAGGAGTGATGCGACGGGAATCAGTAAGAGTCGGACGCAGTATGAGTAAGACGAAGGATCTAAGCGCATTTGATCGTGGGCACATTGTCGAGGCCGACGAATGGGTCACTCCATCTCGGAAATCGTGCAGACACTGGGATTTTCACCAGCAACTGTGTCACGGGTGCACCGTGAGTACATCGAATCCGCTAAAACCACCCCTGCAAGGGCCAACTGCCGTGGACAACAGCGTGTGGACGAGAGGGGTCATCGTCCGCTAGCTCGCATTGTAACAGCGGATAGACGGGCCTCAGTGCAAGAAATCACTCGGCAATTTAACGCTGGTGCACAAAAACGTGTAAGCAGCCACACCATCCAGAACCATCTCCTCGCTATGGGGTACAGAAGCCATCGTCCCACGAGAATACCGTTGCTGACCGCACATCACAGGGTGCAAAATTAGCATGGGCGCGAGAACATCACCACGGGACCCTCGACATGTGGAAAAATGTTGCCTGGACTGATGAGTCGAGATTCACGTCGGTACATGCGGATGGCAGGATACGAGTACTGCGCAAACCACATGAAGCGATGGATCCTTCTTGCCAGCAGGGTATTCTTCAAGCTGGTGAGGGTGGCATTCTCGTCTGGGGACTGTTTACGTGGACTGAAATGGGACCCCTGGTAGTGTGACATCGTCCCTCACAGGTCAACGTTACTGGGATATCCTGGACGACCATTTGCTCCCGTTTGTGCGTCTTCAACATCCCACTGGGGACCTCATCCTGCAACAAGACAATGCAGCTCCCGAATTGTATCCAAATGGTTGGATGAACACTCCACCGACGTGACTTCGCTTCCTTGGCCAGCTAGGTCACCTGACCTAGCTGGCCAAGGGATGCCATCGGGAGAGATGTTCGAGGCTCTGATTCCCCTTCATCAAATCTTCGTGAACTGTGGAAGCTTTTTCAGGGGTCGTAGATCCGTATGGCTTCCCAACGCTTCCGGTGTCTTGTCGAGTCCATGCCGAGACGAATCGCCGCCGTCATCAGGGCGAAAAGTTGGGCTACACGTTACTAGACAAGTATCTCTAATTCAGTTGCTTTTCAGTGTGTGTATATATATATATATATATATAAATTCACAGATGAAGAGAAAATATTGGCTACAATTAAAATGCAGTGAATGACCGATATTTTTTTTATTTGTAGGACTGGCTGTCGTTGAAGGAAAGTAGACAGTGTATACATTGTAGGACTGGCTGTCGTTGAAGTAAAGTGACAGTTTACATTGAGATACCGAAAAAAATGGGCAGGGCGCTACCATTTCCATTACATGCCACCAGACCCATGTGTATAGGGGCATGTAATGGAAATGTCCGGAAACGACGTATATATAGAAGCAGATATCTCCGCAAGCTCATGTAATAGCATTCGCAGTTCAGATGGCAGCTTATCAGGATATTAAGCGGTTTATAACGTGGTAAGATAGTCAGCGCCAGGGAGATGGGTCACTCCATCTCAGCAATTACCACGAAAATTGGATTTACTTGGTCAACAGTTTCGAAGGTGTACCTGAACTACGCAAACTCAGGGGAAATCCAGAGTGTGAGACCAGTGTGACAGTAAAAAAGCCCTGGAGGATCGTGGACAGCAGCGTCTGGCACGCATCGTAACATCCGCCCGGCATGGAACATTACCAAAAATAACGCAATTCAATGCTGGGACCAGTAGTATCATAAGCGTTCGGGCAGTGCAACGTACCCTGTGTTCTGTGGGGTTCTGGAGCAGATGCGACCGCCCACCCGGGTGCCATTGCTGACCCTACGAAACAAGGCTGTGCGCCTCTCCTGGGCTCGGGACCACTGCGTTAGATGCAAGATGACTGAAAACGTGTAGCCTGGTCCGATGAATCAGGGTACCCCGATTTGCGGCATGTCTAATCATTTCTGCGGTATTGCCAGATTATTATATCCAGTAAAAATCAAAGTTGTAGTTAGACTCCTTTTAGGTGTTCTGTTTCTTACGAACATGAATGTAGAAATCAAATTTAACCTGTAAATCTGGTTGGCGTCGAAGGGTAATGTCGTTTGTTCAACTTACACGAGTGTTAACAGGGTGAGTTTGATCAAGTCATATCACAGGTCTGTTAAAGCAGAATGGTGAACGCCAAGAATCGGAGTGCATATGGAACGTGACTGCTGCATGCAGCAGTGTATTAGTGTGTTTAGAAAAATGCGGTGCAATGAAGGCAGTACACGGTAGGAATGAGACTAACTTGAACCTCAACTTTTCACACGGGAAATTCGTTGACTTACTTCTGCAAACTAATTTTTTTTTATTTTGCTTTGAAACGTGGCGTTCTGAGGTTCTTTTTTTACAATGACTCCCTAAAAACTGGCGTACCGTTTACTTTAAGTCATGCCTGTGGAAGTAGACGACCTTATGACATACAGTGCTTTAGTGCCCTAAAGAAAATTGTAAGCCCCAAACTACGACAGAATATTCTTATTCGGGAATTCTCATTTCTGGAGTCTGCTCTCGTGTTGTAAAACTCCATCTGACATCTGAAGAAGGAAGTGCTCAACTTGTTGAGGAAGGGAAGTTCTCAAGCGAGAATTGCATACACAGGAGTAATGAATGTTTTCTGATGTTTCAAGCCGGGACACGAGGTCTGATACATTTGGATGACCACAAAGACTACCCACCGGAGGGCGAGAAGTCAGCACTTATGTTTGACCAGCATGAAGTACAATGAACAACAAAGGGTTCTCTGCTAGTTCCTGTGTCTCACCACCAAATATGACAGTATGAATTTGAGAGTATGGAACATGTTTTTCTATGCAAGTTGAAAAACAAAGACTTAAGACACCAAAAGTCATGAACAGTTAGAAGAGAGTGGTAGTTCGAGGTTTTGTGGACGTTCATGTGAGTTCGACGCATGGTAATGTTGAAATGAATACTGACTCCTCTTTCATGAAATTTTATACTTATGTTGTAGACGACGTTAGCTGTCAAAAAATTATTGATAGCGCACATTTTTATGATATCCAATGCAGAGGTCATTTAATTCCGATGTCTGACCGTCGGTACCCGAAGACGAACTAGAGGTTCTCTGGCCAGACTTGTTAATTGAGCACAAAGAGCTCCACGCGGACACAAATGCCGATCAACAATGGATTTTGTCTAATACAATATCTGGATACAGTTCATCTGGGCATAGCTCTGATGAGATTATGATACAAAATGTTGTAACCACGAGTTCAGCGGTTTTCCAGCTCATTGGAGGTTGGCTACTTTATTGCCCGAGCCGACCTTTTCATATGTAAAACGATGAGCCATTCATTTATGACCACCACCAGTCTAGAGAAATGAACGCTCCTGGAGACCGAACTGTGGCGAAGGTGAAGTTCACAGAGCAGTATATATACAACCCGAGGACCGGCTTTCGGTTAGTAGAGTTTTCGGAGTCAGAATGGGAAAAGTTGCCGATTTATTGGAGTTTGATGAAGGACAAATTGTGATGGCACGGCGCTTCGGAACTACGATCTCGGAAACGGCGTGGATTGTGGGTTGTTCACGTGCCGCTGTAGTGAGCACGTATCAAAAGTGGTGCACAGAAGACCAAACGACGAACCGTTGCCCAGCCGTGAGCCGTCTGCAGCTCATTGATGCCAGAGGGGAGCGGCGAATGTCGCGCATTGTTCATAGCGGAAACCGGTTCACGTGCCGCTTTAGTGACTACGTATCACAAGTGGTGCACATATCGCCAAACGACGAACCGTCATCCAACCGTGTGTCGTCCGCAGCTCATTGATGCCAGAGGGGAGCGGCGAATGTCGCGCATTGTTCATAGCGGAAACCGGTTCACGTGCCGCTGTAGTGACTACGTATGAGAAGTGGTGCACATATCGCCAAACGACGAACCGTCATCCAACAGTGTGTCGTCCGCAGCTCATTGATGCCAGAGGGGAGCGGCGAATGTTGCGCATTGTTCATAGCGGGAACCGGTTCACGTGTCGCTTTAGTGACTACGTATCACAAGTGGTGCACATATCGCCAAACGACGAACCGTCATCCAACCGTGTGTCGTCCGCAGCTCATTGATGCCAGAGGGGAGCGGCGAATGTTGCGCATTGTTCATAGCGGAAACCGGTTCACGTGCCGCTTTAGTGACTACGTATCACAAGTGGTGCACATATCGCCAAACGACGAACCGTCATCCAACCGTGTGTCGTCTGCAGCTCATTGATGCCAGAGGGGAGCGGCGAATGTCGCGCATTGTTCATAGCGGAAACCGGTTCACGTGCCGCTGTAGTGACTACGTATGAGAAGTGGTGCACATATCGCCAAACGACGAACCGTCATCCAACAGTGTGTCGTCCGCAGCTCATTGATGCCAGAGGGGAGCGGCGAATGTTGCGCATTGTTCATAGCGGGAACCGGTTCACGTGTCGCTTTAGTGACTACGTATCACAAGTGGTGCACATATCGCCAAACGACGAACCGTCATCCAACCGTGTGTCGTCCGCAGCTCATTGATGCCAGAGGGGAGCGGCGAATGTTGCGCATTGTTCATAGCGGAAACCGGTTCACGTGCCGCTTTAGTGACTACGTATCACAAGTGGTGCACATATCGCCAAACGACGAACCGTCATCCAACCGTGTGTCGTCTGCAGCTCATTGATGCCAGAGGGGAGCGGCGAATGTCGCGCATTGTTCATAGCGGAAACCGGTTCACGTGCCGCTGTAGTGACTACGTATGAGAAGTGGTGCACATATCGCCAAACGACGAACCGTCATCCAACAGTGTGTCGTCCGCAGCTCATTGATGCCAGAGGGGAGCGGCGAATGTTGCGCATTGTTCATAGCGGGAACCGGTTCACGTGTCGCTTTAGTGACTACGTATCACAAGTGGTGCACATATCGCCAAACGACGAACCGTCATCCAACCGTGTGTCGTCCGCAGCTCATTGATGCCAGAGGGGAGCGGCGAATGTTGCGCATTGTTCATAGCGGAAACCGGTTCACGTGCCGCTTTAGTGACTACGTATCACAAGTGGTGCACATATCGCCAAACGACGAACCGTCATCCAACCGTGTGTCGTCCGCAGCTCATTGATACGAGAGGGGAGCGGCGAATGTTGCGCATTGTTCATAGCGGAAACCGGTTCACGTGCCGCTTTAGTGACTACGTATCACAAGTGGTGCACATATCGCCAAACGACGAACCGTCATCCAACCGTGTGTCGTCCGCAGCTCATTGATGCCAGAGGGGAGCGGCGAATGTCGCGCATTGTTCAAAGCGGAAACCGGTTCACGTGCCGCTTTGGTGACTACGTATGAGAAGTGGTGCACATATCGCCAAACGACGAACCGTCATCCAACCGTGTGTCGTCCGCAGCTCATTGATGCGAGAGGGGAGCGGCGAATGTTGCGCATTGTTCATAGCGGAAACCGGTTCACGTGCCGCTTTAGTGACTACGTATCACAAGTGGTGCACATATCGCCAAACGACGAACCGTCATCCAACCGTGTGTCGTCCGCAGCTCATTGATGCCAGAGGGGAGCGGCGAATGTCGCGCATTGTTCAAAGCGGAAACCGGTTCACGTGCCGCTTTGGTGACTACGTATGAGAAGTGGTGCACATATCGCCAAACGACGAACCGTCATCCAACCGTGTGTCGTCCGCAGCTCATTGATGCGAGAGGGGAGCGGCGAATGTTGCGCATTGTTCATAGCGGAAACCGGTTCACGTGCCGCTTTAGTGACTACGTATCACAAGTGGTGCACATATCGCCAAACGACGAACCGTCATCCAACCGTGTGTCGTCCGCAGCTCATTGATGCCAGAGGGGAGCGGCGATGTCGCGCATTGTTCAAAGCGGAAACCGGTTCACGTGCCGCTTTAGTGACTACGTATGAGAAGTGGTGCACATATCGCCAAACGACGAACCGTCATCCAACAGTGTGTCGTCCGCAGTTCATTGATGCCAGAGGAGAGCAACGAATGTTGCGCATTGTTCATAGCGGGAACCGGTTCACGTGCCGCTTTAGTGACTACGTATTACAAGTGGTGCACATATCGCCAAACGACGAACCGCCATCCAACCGTGTGTCGTCCGCAGCTCATTGATGCCAGAGGGGAGCGGCGAATGTTGCGCATTGTTCATAGCGGAAACCGGTTCACGTGCCGCTTTAGTGACTACGTATCACAAGTGGTGCACATATCGCCAAACGACGAACCGTCATCCAACCGTGTGTCGTCCGCAGCTCATTGATGCGAGAGGGGAGCGGCGAATGTTGCGCATTGTTCATAGCGGAAACCGGTTCACGTGCCGCTTTAGTGACTACGTATCACAAGTGGTGCACATATCGCCAAACGACGAACCGTCATCCAACCGTGTGTCGTCCGCAGCTCATTGATGCCAGAGGAGAGCAACGAATGTTGCGCATTGTTCATAGCGGAAACCGGTTCACGTGCCGCTTTAGTGACTACGTATCACAAGTGGTGCACATATCGCCAAACGACGAACCGTCATCCAACCGTGTGTCGTCCGCAGCTCATTGATGCGAGAGGGGAGCGGCGAATGTTGCGCATTGTTCATAGCGGAAACCGGTTCACGTGCCGCTTTAGTGACTACGTATCACAAGTGGTGCACATATCGCCAAACGACGAACCGTCATCCAACCGTGTGTCGTCCGCAGCTCATTGATGCCAGAGGGGAGCGGCGAATGTTGCGCATTGTTCATAGCGGAAACCGGTTCACGTGCCGCTTTAGTGACTACGTATCACAAGTGGTGCACATATCGCCAAACGACGAACCGTCATCCAACCGTGTGTCGTCCGCAGCTCATTGATGCCAGAGGGGAGCGGCGAATGTTGCGCATTGTTCAAAGCGGAAACCGGTTCACGTGC
Source organism: Macrothele yani (assembly GCA_039090855.1). Lineage (NCBI taxonomy): Eukaryota > Metazoa > Arthropoda > Arachnida > Araneae > Macrothelidae > Macrothele > Macrothele yani. The sequence continues at coordinate 94,940,765 of CM076992.1, read as the reverse complement.
CGCTTTAGTGACTACGTATCACAAGTGGTGCACATATCGCCAAACGACGAACCGTCATCCAACAGTGTGTCGTCCGCAGCTCATTGATGCCAGAGGAGAGCAACGAATGTTGCGCATTGTTCATAGCGGAAACCGGTTCACGTGCCGCTTTAGTGACTACGTATCACAAATGGTGCACATATCGCCAAACGACGAACCGTCATCCAACCGTGTGTCGTCCGCAGCTCATTGATGCGAGAGGGGAGCGGCGAATGTTGCGCATTGTTCATAGCGGAAACCGGTTCACGTGCCGCTTTAGTGACTACGTATCACAAGTGGTGCACATATCGCCAAACGACGAACCGTCATCCAACCGTGTGTCGTCCGCAGCTCATTGATGCCAGAGGGGAGCGGCGAATGTTGCGCATTGTTCAAAGCGGAAACCGGTTCACGTGCCGCTTTAGTGACTACGTATCACAAGTGGTGCACATATCGCCAAACGACGAACCGTCATCCAACAGTGTGTCGTCCGCAGCTCATTGATGCCAGAGGAGAGCAACGAATGTTGCGCATTGTTCATAGCGGAAACCGGTTCACGTGCCGCTTTAGTGACTACGTATCACAAATGGTGCACATATCGCCAAACGACGAACCGTCATCCAACAGTGTGTCGTCCGCAGCTCATTGATGCCAGAGGAGAGCAACGAATGTTGCGCATTGTTCATAGCGGAAACCGGTTCACGTGCCGCTTTAGTGACTACGTATCACAAGTGGTGCACATATCGCCAAACGACGAACCGTCATCCAACCGTGTGTCGTCCGCAGCTCATTGATGCGAGAGGGGAGCGGCGAATGTTGCGCATTGTTCATAGCGGAAACCGGTTCACGTGCCGCTTTAGTGACTACGTATCACAAGTGGTGCACATATCGCCAAACGACGAACCGTCATCCAACCGTGTGTCGTCCGCAGCTCATTGATGCGAGAGGGGAGCGGCGAATGTTGCGCATTGTTCATAGCGGAAACCGGTTCACGTGCCGCTTTAGTGACTACGTATCACAAGTGGTGCACATATCGCCAAACGACGAACCGTCATCCAACCGTGTGTCGTCCGCAGCTCATTGATGCCAGAGGGGAGCGGCGAATGTTGCGCATTGTTCATAGCGGAAACCGGTTCACGTGCCGCTTTAGTGACTACGTATCACAAGTGGTGCACATATCGCCAAACGACGAACCGTCATCCAACCGTGTGTCGTCCGCAGCTCATTGATGCCAGAGGGGAGCGGCGAATGTTGCGCATTGTTCATAGCGGCCGCAGGACCACAGTGCGACAAGCCACCCGCAGCTACAACAGTGGTGATCAGGGCAATGTGTCACAGCATACAGTTCATCGCAGCCTTCTGCGTATGGGCCTGCGTAGCCCAAGACCCAGCCGGTTCCCCATGCTCACTTCACGACACCGCCAACAATGCATGGCACGGGCCCAAGATCATCGAGATTGGACCGTGGATGATTGGAAGAAAGTGGCATGGTCGGACTAATCAAGATTCATTCTGCATCACGTAGACGGCCGAACGCGGACAAGTCGATTACTAACGGAGGCTGTGTCACATGGATGCATTGTTGGGCTGAAACAGACCGGCGACGGCGGTGTTAGGCTGTGGGCGATGTTTTCTTGGGACACTTTAGGCCCCATTATCTCAATATCACAATCACTGATAGCTGTCAGGAATCTGAACATCGTTGTGAACTAAGTTCACCTATTCATGGCAAACTTTTTTTTTGATTGAGGTTTAACGACCACCGTGAGCAACTCAATGGGCTATAAGCAGTCGCCCGACGCTAATTTAGAGTCACTGGTTCCAGGGAAGGGAAAGAACCAGTGCCGTAAGACAAACACAACATCCATGTCTCACCGGGATACGAACTCAAACCCCGTTCGGACGAATGATCAGAGGCCATCGCTTAGACCACTGCGCCACCGGGGCGGGGCGGCCACGGCAAACTGTGCATGCTGGTGCTGGTGATGGCCATTACCAACTAACAGGATAATGCGCCATGGCACACTGCCAGGATCGTCAATGTGTGGTTCGAGGAAGATGCTGGTGACTTTCTGCTAATGCCGTGGCCTCCAAATTCACCTGAGATGAACCCAATCGAACATTTGTGGTTCGACTTGGAAAAGCGGGTTCGCGCTAAATCACCACCAGCCCGAAATGTACGGGAACTGGAGGACCTGCTGTTGATATCATGGTACCAGATACCCCAGGATACCTATCGCCATATCGTCGAATCGATGCCTCGCCGAGTGGCCGCTGTTTTGCGGGTTAAAGGGGGTCCTGCAGCTTATTTGGTAGGTGGTCAATAATGTAATGGCTCATTGTGTATATTCTGTTTCAGTGTTTTCTGGACGACTATGGCCCTTGCCCCAAATATATTTTTTAAATAAACAAACAAATCTAATGCCACATAATAAACACACGAAAGCGCTTCCGTGTTTCAGCGTCGCACGTTTCGAGTTGCATCTTTGCAATATTTTATAGAATAAAAAACACGCTGTACGCGCGCTTTGTGAGATCAGGGTATAAACAGCTCTGTATTATTTACAGTTCTTCCTAAAACTGAGTCATCGTAAATGAGGGAGTCCTGTACACGAAAGATTTTTTTCTCTTTACTTTCTGTGTCCCTAATGCGTATTAGTGATTAAAATAGGCGTACCAAAACGCAGTGAAAAAATGCTGTGAAAAAACTCGCCATGACCGACGGAGCAAGGTTTTCATAACAGCATGTCACTAGTCTTCTTTTTACCGTCACTTTTGCGAACATAAATAATTAATAATTGAAAATTATCCTGAGAGGAGAGGTTTTCTTTTTAAAAAAATAATCGAAAAACCAGCCATTACGTAATGAACGGTGTAAATCCGATCCCATTCGGTTCGACCATAATTACCGGAACATTCAGTGCTTTTAGCCCTTAATTCAAACTCATTTTTCAATTTTTATCGCAAGAGGAATTAAAATTAGTCCCCGAAGAACAAAATAAGAGTCCGTTTATGTCCACTTAACCGTGCAAAGCTCTTCGGCTGTCAAAATTAGAAATTGGATATTTCATTAATTTCGCGGAAATGATGGAAATAGACAAGCAAGATTAAACCCTTCGTCATCGGCTTACGCAACTGAAGGCAAACCAAACGCATACATCGATTAATTAAAAACCAAGCGAAAACAATAATATCCTTTCTTCGAAGCAGCGCTGAAAAAGACGCGTTGTTCATTTTTGTTAACGCCGTGTTTCTGACAGTTCTCAAATAATGAAAACTGCGTGATAGAAGAATTGCATATTTATTAGAAGCAAAAGCTGCTCTGTCTCGAATTTCATTGTTGAGATCCTCCTGACGCTTGATGCGCTTCCAAATTTTAACAGAGAAAGAAAAGGAAAAGCGTGGCTTGCAAAGCGATGCCAAAAAGATCGCGATTTTTAGAAGGCCTAAGAATTATGCAGAACACGAAAATCTATAAAACAAATTTCTTTTCTTCCTAAAATGCTTGTCTTTTAAGAATTCCTTTACTAAATTATTACATGTGTGAAAATCCCAGTAAAACATGGAGGTTGTATTTTTTCTTATACATTACTGTGTGTGAAAATTGCAGCACAAAGAAGGAATCGCGTTATTCAAATGAAATATACACTGAAGAGCAATTGAATTAGAGACAGCTGGCGTTATGCAAACATGGCGCCGTGGGCGCCCTGTAAACGAAAACGACATGACGTATGCAGCGATCCGACAATATTAGGAGTGATGCGACGGGAATCAGTAAGAGTCGGACGCAGTATGGGTAAGACGAAGGATCTAAGCGCATTTGATAGTGGAAAAATTGTCGGGGCCCGACGAATGGGTCACTCCATCTTGGAAGTCGTGCAGGCACTGGGATTTTCACGAGCCACGGTGTCACGGGTGCACCGTGAGTACATCGAATCTGGTAAAACCATCCCTGCAGGGGCCAACTCCCGTGAACAACAGTGTGTGGATGAGCCTGGTCATCGTCGACTAGCTCGCATTGTAACAGCGGATAGACGGGCCACAGTGCAAGAAATCACTCGGCAATTTAACGCTGGTGCACAAAAACGTGTAAGCAGCCACACCATCCAGAACCATCTCCTCGCTATGGGGTACAGAAGCCATCGTCCCACGAGGATACCGCTGCTGACCACACATCACAGGGTGCAAAGATTAGCATGGGCGCGGGAACATTGCCACTGGACCCTAGACATGTGGAAAAATGTTGCCTGGACTGATCTGTCGAGATTCACGTTGGTACATGCGGATGGCAGGATACGAGTACGGCGCAAACCACACGAAGCGATGGATCCTTCTTGCCGGCAGGGTACTCTTCAAGCTGGTGGGGAATGTTTACGTGGACTCAAATGGGACCCCTGGTACGCCTGACATCGTCCCTCACAGGTCAACGTTACCGGGATATCCTGGACGACCATTTGCTCCCGTTTGTGCGTCTTCAACATCCCACTGCGGACCTCATCCTGCAACAAGACAATGCACAGTGCCATCGCTCCCGTATTGTATCCGAATGGTTGGATGAACAGTCCACCGACGTGACCTCGCTTCCTTGGCCAGCTAGGTCACATCTGGGATGCCATCGAGAGAGATGACCCCCTCCATGAAATCTTCGTGAACTGTGGGAGTTTGTTCAGGGGTCGTGGATCCGTATGGCTTTCCAACGCTTCCGGTGTCTTGTCGAGTCCATGCCGAGATGAATCGCCGCCGTCATCAGGGCGAAAGGTGGTGCTACACGTTACTAGACAGATATCTCTAATTCAATTGCTCTTCAGTGTATATCACAGATTCCTCATATTACAGGAGATAATTGAACTAAAAAATACTGTTTCGCTTCAATACTCAGTATCGTGTGAAGTCACCTAACAGCCTCTACACGGCATAGCATTGAATGAAGAGGTTTTTGATATCGTCCTGGGAAATAGACTGCCAGGCTGCTTCTATGCGAGACCAGAGTTCATTTGTTGTGACTGGCGGAGGACAGTCGCTTTACTTCCATGTCCCAGATATGCTCGATCGGGTACATATCCGCCGAACGTGCAGGTCAGGAAAGAAGTGGTATCTGCCTTGCATGGAAGAGGACTTGGACATTCTGAACTACATGTGACCCAGCATTGTCCTGCTGGAATATAGCGCCACGACAACTCTGAAGGAAGGGTATCACCTCTGCCTGTAAAACATCCGTGCTGTATCGCTGGCTGTTGAGGTTTCCCTCAATTCGTATTAGGCGAGATCGCGAATTGAACCCAATGACGCCTCAAACCATGACGCTTGGCATTGGACTGGTATGACGCTGCAAGGTGCCGTTCACCACGCCGTCTTTGAACACGTATGACTATCATGGTGCATGAAGTTGAATCATGATTCGTTAGAAAACACGACCTATTGCCAATCAGCGTGACGATGTCTGTGTTCGAGACCCGATTGCAGCCTGAGACGTCTGTGATTGAGGGTCAAAGGAATGAGCAGCAATGGGTTGCAAGCGACCAGTTCTCTGTTAAACAAAAGTCGTTGAACTGTGCTGAAGTACAAAGCCTGACCTGTAACAGTGTTCCATTGCTGCACTAAAACTGTGGATGTTGTCGTGCAATAGATCACTGCCATGCGGTAGAGGTTTCTGTCATCCCTTGCAGTCGTACGACTTTATGGTCCATTTACCGGATTTCTGTGCGTCCGAGCCTCCTCTGTCCGTTTGCATCACTGTACTGGCTTTCCGTCCGGTACGAATGGCAATTTCGCGGTAGGAAACTCCTTCCTCGCTCAAAGTCCGTCAGATGTTCATAATGCGACCTTCTTCGGCGACGGATCATAGTAAGACACAAGAGACACCATTTCGACTCAATGCCAGCTCTTCACTGATGGCAACATCTCGTTAGAGCCAGCTCTTTATACCCAAGATCGGACTGTTCAGAGGGTGCTGCTGCGAAACCGCATGCGCAGTTTCACTGACATTTTAACCATTTGGATATCCCAAGCTGTTCTACACATCCTGTAAGTTTGAAACTAGTACCAGCAGTTCTTCATGGTACTGCAATTTTCACAAACAGTACTGTAATATTGGTCTCTTGTCTGGAAACAGTACCTCATTCTCTTGACAAGAATCCTTTCTTGGTTGGATACCATTGTTTTTGAAGAACACTTTGCGCTCACTTTCTTCTCCAAATGTACCACAGTCTTCGAGCTAGAGGGCGAAAAGTCATATGCTCTTTTCCTAGAAATGCCTGCTTATTAAAGTTCGATTTAAAATATCATTTTTGCTTCAGATATCTTCCACTAAGAAGAACATTTTGCTTACGTTTGCTGATTTTTCAGTCTTCCACGTTTTTGTAAAGGTACATTTCTATTTGCAACTGTATTTCCACTTCTAAAAATTATTTTTGTACCGGATGCAATTCACTACGGAAAACGTTGCGCACACTATGCATTTTATATAAAAAGCAGGTTTTCCGCTATGGGGCGTGTTCTTGTCCTTTAACTATCTCCTCTTCAAAGAATTACTCATTTTGAAAAATTATTTTATATTGGAAAGCTTCTTATTAGAGGTATGCTTCGCGTCCGTTTTTTATTTCCTATAATGCACAGTCCTGCTGAGAAGTGACAGAGCGTATTTGAATCTCAATTCAGAGCTCACTTTCCAAAATATCAATGAAATAATTTTTTCGGAATGGGATACCAGTCATTGAGACAAAGATTTACGTACAGATCCTTCTTCTAATGACGGACAATTTAATAGAAACTAAGCGGTGCAAGTGTTTTATTTCCATTTGCGACCACATTTCTCATTTTGAAAGTCAACGGAGAAAACCTTTCACGCTTCAGAGAGATACCTTTGTGAATAATCGTAAACGTGAATTTTTTATATAGCTCCACTGTGAATGCATGATGCCCCAATCGACAGATTTAACTGATTACCAGCGTGAACTGACAATAGGGTGACACATAAGCAATCGCTCCTAACGTGACTTTTATTGGCATTGAAGCAAAGAGGTTAGAATAAATGGAGTGCGCATGACGTCACAAATGTGAAGCTTTTTGAGAAGACGATGCACAGTTGAAATACACGCCCAGTTAGGCGCACTTTTTCACCATTGTGGTAATAAGAAACCAGACCTTTTTTCGTCAAAAAACTTATCCTTTTAAAATGGGATAGTGCTGTACATTTAAATTGTGTCAAACCATCAACTAAAGCAGCTGCTGGTCTAAATTTCATCGGTAATTTTACATGGAGTATTATTTTTTTATAAAATTTTAGAAAGTCATTGGTGTATCGTTAGGAAACTACTGGTTCTGAAACAAAATGTTTAGCAAATGAGAATTTAGCATAATTTTCTTCTTGAAAAATCATCTACGATAATGCATTCATTTACAAATAATCGATATACCTGGTATATTTGGGCTACTTTTAAATATAATCATATTAATATATGACGGTCTCTACGTGCGCCTTTGGAAGCGGAAAGTGCATCGCGGTAAAGTGGTTGATTTCCTCGGCAGAGTTTTTTTTTATTTGTTTTGTTTTTTGGAGGTTTAAGTTTTTTGGAGGTTCTGCGTTAAGTTTTTTGGAGGTTCTGCGTTTTTTGGAGGTTTAAGTTTTTTGGAGGTTCTACCACCGTGAGCAATTCAATGTGAGCAATACAAACACAAGAAAAAAAAACCCTGCCTCACTGGGATTTGAGCCCACTGGAACGAATGGTCAGAAGCCAGCGCTTAGACCACTGCGGCACCGGGGCTGCTCGGCAGAGCTTTCTCAGACATGCGTGCGTGGAGTACAATGAATATATGTTTAATATAAAGGTATAAATTAGTGATCTGATGTTTAGTGCTCTTTATGTTAATTAGTTCCAGTAAGCGTTTAAACAAAATTTTAATGGTAAAAATTACGGAATCTCAAAAATCTAAATTGACTACCGCAATTTTCATATTAAGTGTCGCAGTTCATATGCTCTGAAGAGTTTGAGTTTGCAAAGGTGTGACCCATAAACTGACACGCAGAAAAATGTTCTTAAGGCTAATGATGATCTGTCATCAATATACACTGAAGAACAATTGAATTAGAGATACCTGTCTAGTAACGTGTAGCCCCACCTTTCGCCCTGATGACGGCGGCGATTCGTCTCGGCATGGACTCGACAAGACACCGGAAGCGTTGGGAAGCCATACGGATCCACGACCCCTGAACAAGCTCCCACAGTTCACGAAGATTTGAAGGAGGGGGTCAGAGCCTTGAACATCTCTCTCGATGGCATCCCAGATGTGCTCGATGGGATTGAGGTCAGGTGACCTAGCTGGCCAAGGAAGCGAGGTCACGTCGGTGGAGTGTTCATCCAACCATTTGGATACAATTCGGGAGTGATGGCACGGTGCATTATCTTGTTGCAGGATGAGGTCCGCAGTGGGATGTTGAACACGCACAAACGGGAGCAAATGGTAGTCCAGAATATCCCGGTAACGTTGACCTGCGATGGACGATGTCACATGTACTAGGGGTCCCATTTCAGTCCACGTAAACAGTCCCTAGAGGAAAATGCCATCCCCACCAGCTTGAAGAGTACCCTGCTGAAAAGAAGGATCCATCGCTTCATGTGGTTTGCGCGGTACTCGTATCCTGTCATCCGCATGTACCAACGTGAATCTCGACAGATCAGTCCAGGCAACATTTTCCCACATGTCTAGGGTCCAGTGGCGGTATTCCCGCGCCCATGCTAATCTTTGCACCCTGTGATAAGCGGTCAGCAGCGGTACCCTCGTGGGACGATTGCTTCTATACCCCATAGCGAGGAGATGCTTCTGGTTGGTGTGGCTGCTTACACGTTTCTGTGCACCAGCGCCAAATTGCCGAGTGATTTATTGCACTGTGGCCCGTCTATCCGCTGTTACAATGCGAGCTAGTCGACGATGACCCCGCTCATCCACACGCTGTTGTCCACGGCAGTTGGCCCTTGCAGGGATGGTTTTACCAGATTCGATGTACTCACGGTGCACCCGTGACACAGTGGCTCGTGAAAATCCCAGTGCTTTCACGACTTTCGAGATATAGTGACCCATTCGTCGGGCCACGACAATTTGCCCACGATCAAATGCGCTTAGAACCTTCGTCTTACCCATACAGCGTCCAACTCTTACTGATTTCCGTCGCATCACTACTTATATTGTCGGATCGCTGCAGACGCCATGTCGTTTCCGTTCACAGGGCCGCCCACAGCGCCACATTTGCATAACGCCAGCTGTCTCTAATTCAGTTGCTCTTCAGTGTACATGTCTGATGCTAAGAAAACATTGTCTGATGATCTATCATCAATATACGTGTCTGATGGTAAGAAAACATCGCTGCCCCGGTGGCGCACTGATCTAAGCGATGGGTCCTGGTTTGAATCCCGGTGGCGCACTGATCTAAGCGATGGGTCCTGGTTTGAATCCCGGTGAGGCATGGATCTTGTGTTTGTCTTACGGCACTGGCTCTTTCCCTTCTCTGGAACCAGTGGCCTTAAATTAGGGACGGTCGACTGCTTATAGCCCATCGAGTTGCTCACGGTGGTCGTTAAACCTCAAATAATAATAAAAAAGAAACGTCCATATAAACATGCACCATTGCGAACTTTAATCGTTTATTATACAGGTTACCAAATAATCGCAACTTCTATTTTTCTGACCTGTACTTTGAAATTTTAAGATATAGAGCGAAAAACTGAAAAAGGTAGCCCTATCTTCACAACAAAATGTGATGTTTTGATGTCAATCCGCCACCCCGGTGGCGCAGTGGTCTGAGCGATGGCTTCTGATCATTCGCTTGAATGAGGTCCGGGTTCGAATCCCAGTGAGGCATGGATGCTGGTTCTCTCCCTTCCCTGGAACCAGTGACCCTAAATTGCGGACGGGGGACTGCTTATATGGCTGCAGAAACTGTGACATCACGATCGTGGCGTCTTGCTGACTTCATTTCTATTACAGGAGAGAAATCGGCGGACCCTTACTCCAGTTATTTTAACCTCCTTGCATTAAAGATCCCTAGGTAGACGGTTGGTGATGAGATATGCAAATTGAAACAGACGGGGTTCCATCTGCCAAGAAACGTGTGGATTAACCTATGAAGCTAACAGAACGTGACAGAGAACTCTGCAAAGGGTTGTCAGCTTAGAACGCAAATAAACATTGTCTCAAATCACGCAAACCCTATGTGAGACTACAGGGATTGATGTTAGCACCAGTACAATGCGCAGGACGCTGCACCACATGGGATGCTCAAATCCGCCTTTATTTACAAACTAAATAAGCTATGTACATAGAAAAAATAAAAAATGTTGGAGGGCTGATTATCTCCCGGGGGGAACGTAAGCATAATACAACAATGCTGATAAACAAGTGATACATGAATAACAATATAACACAGATCAGCAGTAATACATGGAACAAAAAGTGCTCATCAGCCGTATTCAGGAGCAGACAGAAAGCCACTTCGAGAAAACCAAAGCAAAGTCGAAGTCCGATCCGTACACAGAGTGAATGAACATGGGTTACACAACACCGAAAAAAAAACACATTTCATAGAGGTTTGGAAGATTGCACGGAGATGTGCCGAATCAAGAGCAACAGCCACTCTCACTACGAATAGAGGAGCTTACCATATGATAACTGCACAACATGCAATGTCATACCCGAAGAATCAACAACTGGGTGGGTAACAAAGTACAACATCCACCAGTTAATATGTATCATCCTCAGGAGTACGAAGCAGGCAAAACATGAAGCAACAGTTCCAATAACGCTGGCAGGGAAAATGAGAGTCATCACCGAGATCAAAAAATTATAATCTATCGGAAGAATCCTACTGAAATACAAGGTAGACACCGTCATACAAATTCTGGGCGTCAACGATAAAATATCAAGCGGGAAGAATGGCAAGGAGGAAGCCGTAATCCGAGAACTCCAGAGAAGTTTTTCTAGACAACGAACCACTATAGATGAATACGAAACTTGGGGTTTTTGATAAAAATAAGAAAAATGTTGTCTAAAGATGTGGAACACCACACAAAGAAGAGCAAGAAAATCTTCTGGTTTTTTTCACCAGAAGATTTTCGGGCGAGAACGGACGGAGGGGATCACAAAACCCAACATTTACAATATCATCAACATGATATTATAGTTCAGAGGTGAGGCGCATTCCAATTAGGGTAATAAAACCAAGAGCATGAAGAGAGGGAAAATAACATCCGAAAGTCATGAAGTTCAGGCTTGTCAACGGAAGAACCGTCTGAATCATCAGCAAGGTGAGAAGAATCATAATTCAGTGCGACGTCAGAAGGAAAATTCATTGAATAATTGAAGAGCAGAGAGGCTGTGTCTGGTTGAACGTCGACAGGATGGGCAGAAGGAACCAACAATGTAACAGGAAGAGGACGTAAAGGAAGGATGACAGAAGAGACAGGATCAACGGCTAAAGTAGAAGCAGAAAGGGAGATAGGAGAATGACTAGGAAATCGGGATACAGAATAAATCCGTTTAGAAACATCAGACGCGGAGCCTGCAGGGAGTTTTCAGACAGGATGTAAAGCAACAGGAGCAGAAGAAAAGACTAGAGGGGCAGAGCGAGAAAAGACAGTGGGGGCCCACTACAGAAAATGATGGGACAGAGCCAGAAACTTGAGAAGCCAGATCGACAAGAGAAGATGCTGGACGGACAGAGCTAGAGGAGAGAGGGACGCAGGACGTAAAAAGGAGGTGAGACAGACGAAGAAGGTGCAGGAGAAAGATCGAAGAGGTAGAAAGCAAGTGGCGCGAACATGCATCAGAGTTTTACACCTGAAGCATTAACAGGAAGAATATGGAATAAGAGTGAGAAGAAGTCTATGATAGTACCAGGGAAGGAAGAGATTTAGCAGCAGATTCGGAAGCAGAAATAAGGCAATGCTGTCTCTAAAAACTCCGGAGATAAGAAAAAGGAAAGTCAGGAGGGGGTGGCAGGTCTCTGACGAATGTTACCCTGAACACGGCCGAATGAGGAAAGAACAGCAGATAAGAGCTCATCGGGAATTTCTGGGGAAACAGGGGAAAGAGTATCAGTTAAGGGAAATCGAGAAAGGTACAAGAGAGTAATGCCATGAATGAGAATACTAGAAACACTTTGCAAATCGGAGATACACTATCTATCAACAAGTAACTGGACACCCATGCAATCGACGATATCTGTGGTCCTGATACACGTCACGGCCACCGCTGTTAAATATCGTGTGGGAAACAACAACGCAACCAGTCGCATGCAAGATGCCACGTAGTTCGGAGCTCTCTGATTTCGAGAAAGGTGTAATCGTCGGGTATCACAGAAATGGCCGATCCATACGTGACATATCCAGCGAGTTGTAGTACCCAAAATCGACAGTGGCCTACGTGATTGGCAAGTGGAAGATGAGAGGTGACTGTCGGAAGGTGCCCCCACCCGGCAGACCCACAAAACTGGGAGTTAGAGACCGACTGGTGCTGGCCAGAGAAATTCGAAAGAACCACACCAAATCAATAGGCCACATCCGCGAGGAGTTTCAACAGGCATCCGGGAGTGTTCTTTCGATGAATACCATCCGTAAGGAAGCCCATCTGCGCTGTTATCATGGACGTGCTGCCGCCCACAAGCCTTTGATCACCAAGTCCAATAGCACTGCTCGGCTAACGAGGTGCAAAGAACGTCGACAGTGGACCGTTGAACAGTGGAAACAGGTTCTCTGGAGCGACGAATCAAGGCTCACCCTCTACCGTTCGGATGGCAGGGTCTGGGTTTGGCGTCTGCCTGGAGAACGCCTCCTGCCGGAATGTATTGTGCCAACTGTGAAGTTCGGCGGCGGTGGAATTATGCTATGGGGGTGTTTGTCCTGGTATGGCACGGGACCCTTGGTCGCAATTCCTGGTAGACTCAACGCCGAGACCTACTGCACCATTTTGGATGACCATGCGCTTCCTACGTTGTGGCAGTTTTACTGGGTGGACCCATGTTACTTTCAGGATAACAATGCCACCTGTCATGTTGCGAGGTCCACCATGGCTTGGTATGGTGACAATGGAGTTAATATAATGGACTGGCCTGCACAGAGCCCGGACCTTAACCCTATCGAGCACCTCTGAGACGAGTTGGAGCGTCGACTTAAGGGGTGCCCCCACCGTCCGAAATCGGCGAAGGAACTGACCTGTCTTCTCCAAGCCGAGTGGAAGAAAATACCGCTAGCCGTCGTACAACGCCTGGTTGAGAGTATGCCCCGGAGGGTTGCAGCTGTAATCGCCGCCCGTGGAGGCTCCACCAACTATTGAAGGTGAATAAACTTCGTTTTCCTTTGCTATCACAGGTGTCCAATTACTTGTTGGTAGATAGTGTATAAACACACTGTAGATACCTCTCACAAACTTAGGATATTGAGAACTCAGGGCAGTCATATAGAGCATAATCTCAGGAGAGAATTTTACAGAGCCCGAAAATTCAACGCGTCGTTGTAACAGAAGACCATACATAGGGGAGAGAATTTTGTAATGCCGCTGCATAGGAGTACACAGCAGTAGAAGGATTCAAAACTGTAAAGGTTGTGAAGTAGAACATGTCAGAATACCAAACAGCAGATTATGTCACCTCGGAGGGCTGTGAAACAGGCATCACTTACGGCAGGCAAGAAGAATTGCATGAAGGATGAACAACTGCCTCTCCAGTGAGCTGCACGTCTAATAGACGAGAATCTCGAACCATACCAGAAACCGGTATGTTAGATTTCCAGCAATGTGAGCACAGCGAGTGAAGACCGAAAAAACTCTCGGTAAAGAAAAATGAAACTTACCCGGGCTTTTTTCCAGGGAGGAACAGAAACGGCATGTACTTACGAGTCAGAAAACATAAAGTCAGTAGCGAACTGTTGCCAGTAAATACGTCTCTAAAAGCAGGAGCGCCAACCACACAACATGAGTTACCTTAGTCGAGCAGCTATCTACAAGCCTTTGATCTCTTAAGTTTTTTCCAAATGCTGATTAACGTGCCGTAGGGAGTGTTGATTGCCGATCTTGGATTGTAAACCAATGAAAAACTGCGCTTGAAACTGACGAATCATGGTATATAGTCTACCTGTGTGATGGTCGTTCGTGGGTGTGGCAGATGTGACAATAAGGGCAGTTTCTGGACTGTATCACCTTGACAATGACTTTCGGTGAAGGCAGTGTGGTGGTTTGGAGTTATTTTTCGTGGTTCGGCTTGGACACATAAGTCGTTTTGGACAAAGCCGTCTATCATCCATCACGAACGTTGTGACAGTACGAAAGGTCCTACTTCTATCAGAAAGACAACGCACCATGCAATACTGCTCACGTTCTTACAGATTGGTCTGAGGATGTAGGTGTCAAAAAATTGGACTGGTCAGCCCAGAGTTCAGAAGTGAACTCTATAAAAAATGCTTGGGACGACGTGTACAGTTGACTACGTGGAAGAAGATTTTGCCCCACAAATAAAGCTGCACTAGTCCCTGGTTTGAAGGCCGAATGGAGAAACATATTGGCGGACATTTACAAAACTGGGGAGAGTATTCCATGAATATATAAGCCATCATAAGAGGTAGGCGTTTCAGCACATAATATTAAATTTTCTGCAAATAAAGATTGTGGATATGCCAGTGTGTGGATACCAATGGAAGGGCAGTATAGATGGGAGCAACGCGAAAATATCTGTGAGTGAGTTCCTTCTATCTAAAAGATAATCCTTAGGCAAAACCGAATTGGCAAGGACTATTACCTTCCTGTTAATGCATAGCTTGATTCTTGAAGCAAATGAACTGTTTCTTTTCAACAAAGCGTCCAAAAGATCGAAAACAATCCTGGCAGAGCTGATTTTTTGCGATTGTCATTACTCTTATTTAAAGGAAGTTAATGCTTGTGGTATCAATTTTTCAGGTATTGTCTTTTACATTTCTTCTTCTTCTTCCCCCCCCTTTTTTTTTTGCTTCACATTTTAGCGACATCCACGAGCGTCTAAGGTTTATAAGAAGTCGTCACTTCCTAGTTTGGTGGGTCTGTCACTGGGAAGCGACAGACTCTGGGCAGAGGGGCAAATGAGGTTGTCCACCTATGTTTCATCAGGTACTTCAGCCTACGCCGAAAGCGCATGATTACAGTAGCCCGGGCCGAAAGCGCATGATTACAGTAGCCCGGGCCGAAAGCGGACGATTACAGCAGCCCAGGTGTCTAACGTCTCGTTTACTAGGATGGCTTTTGAAAATTTTGCAAAATAAAATTAATAAGAGAATAAAAAACAAATTGAGTTGCTCCACTGTAGCGTGTCGATCGGCCATCACGCAACTTTCAATCTGACGTTCACCTCTAACATCAACTGCACATGGTGCTCCGCAGTTTCCACTTCGCTTATTCGCAATGGTGCCATTTCTCCAATCACGATACACTTTAACCACAGCAGCACGCGTACAGTACCCAAACTGCACTGTTTCAGAAATACTGCTACCCTTGGCCCAAAAGCCGATAATCATCCCTTTTTGCAAATCTAAATCGCTCCTTTTATCCATGAAAGCAACGAGTGATATGTTTTCAGAACGCCTAAAGCACAGCTTATATACCCTCCAGGCCAGCTCACGGCACGTACCTTCTTTCATTGCCTACGCGCTGTTGACGTCAAAAGTAAAAGGTAGTCACAATAATGTGACTCGACTGTGTATAAACAGTCGCCAGTGCCTAATTTGAGGCCGTGCCGCGGATAGCCTAGTCAACGTTCGTGACTAGCACGGAGAGGTCTCAAGTTCGATCCCAGCAGGTACGAACGCTCGAACCACTAAATATCCACCGCGCGTCGGATGACCACGTTAAGCCTTCGGACCCCAGGTACTGCCCCCCGCCCCAGTTATAAATAAGGGCGTCTTCCTCCCCCTTTCTACCTCGGTTCCGTGTGACTTTCCTGTCGGGCATTCTAGCCCAAATCTCCTAGCTTCCTACTTCTAAGGGTTGTTTAAGACCTGGGTTCTGACACTCCCTTCCTAAAATCCGATATGATCTAATCTGATCTAATTTGAGGCCACTGGCTCTAGGGAAGGGAGAGTGCCAGCGTATGACAAACGTACCTCGCATGCCTCACCCGGAATTTGGGCCCGGGCGTATCTCTGCGAACGGTTGGTCGTCCGAGATGCGTCAGGGGCGACCGACTGGTAGTAACCTCTTACCACATTACTACCGGAGGCGCCTTCTTCTTTTCCTTCACATTTCGCTTAATGACCGTTTCACTTCTTAACAGATTTAAAAATTGTTGGTTGCATTGAGTTCGCGTAAAATTCTATATTACTTATATATAATATTACAGAATTTCTTTTTACAAAAATAATATATTCAACGTATACTATTTCAAAAATGTTTGTTAATTATATCAGTTTTGGTATTTTTAGTAATTTATGGCTGATGTTAACTCATATAAACATTTTATTTAATAAGTTCTAACTGCAGTATTTAAATTGTTACCAAAAGATAATTTTGATTGTCCCCTGCAGAAGTCAGGGCATGCTTTAGGAACCGAGCATGCTAGTAGTCACCGCCTGTGTGTTGATCATTCACTATTTTCAGCGCAACTCTCTGAATCATCGAAAAGTTCGAAGTTTCTCTGTTCACCAGTATGTATTTAATGATTAAATTAAATTAATATTTTGTTTCTTTCGTATTCCATATGAAAATACATCATTTCCGGTGAGAGTTGCTTTATTATTACTGCACAGGAGTAAGTCATCACAATTTTTCTCTTCCCAGATTTCTACCCCAATTAGGAATCTGGACTATGCACCAATATTCATATCCCATCTCCCGCAGATTATTAGTGTGGGACATGTTTAAGCCACGCGTAACTAAATAAAAACGATCTGCTTAACTAACTAAAATAAAGAACCATAACTATTAAAAACAAGAAAGATGACACCGAAATTTCGGTTGCAATGAGCACGTGTTTTGAATCCGTTCTGACACGAATTAAATGTATCAAAGCTATTCAAAGTCAATGGAACCGGTTGGGAAAACAATCAACAGGTTTCTACAAGCTATAAAACATGCAGAAATAGAAACATCTACTTAGTTCCCCCAGCGGCTAAAAAGCATGGTACGAAATTTAACAAATGGCGCACAAAAAGTTTCTCATAGCACAAAATAAGGTATCAGAGACAAAGAGATTTTCAAATCGAACAGTTAAAATAAGAAATATAGAAAGAAACATGATGTAAATCTACGCCTACTAGCGGAAGAATTTTGCATAATGGAAAAGTTGACAATAGGCGAAAAATATTCTTCATGGGAAAAGATATGCTAAGGAAAAAAAAACTTTTCAAGTACGTCACCCGGAAGCAGAGATAGCGAAAAAAAAAAAAAAAAAAGAGTTTCGACCTTTGCGCCCCTAGCTGGAAATCTTTGCATTATTTAAAGAGAATAGTGTTCTACATCTTTATTGTAGCGAATGGCATACAGTAAAATTGGAATTTCTCAATAGGGTTTTTAGATGCGGAGATACAGCTGCCAACTGAAGTACACAAATACCACCTACCGACAGTACTGTGAACTGCAAAATTACTCATTTACCAGCCTAAAGTGTTCTAAAAAATAAATGGCACCCGGTGGTGAAAGAATGTTTTAAATCGCACTCGTAGAAACAGAGATATTGAGAAAAACAGATTAAACATTTTCGCCCCTAGTGGTGAAATTGCGCCTTATTTTGGGAAGAAAATACACACACAGAGTTTGCATGGTTAGTAGTATATGACCGAAGAAAGAAGTTTTTTAATCGAGTTTTTAGTCCCGCAGATATTGCTGTAAACGGAGACGTGAACTTACGTCCTCTGGTGGCAGACTTATGCGTCAAGAAATATTTGAAATTATATGAGAAACATTTCGCAGCGGAAACGCTCTCCAACAAAGAAATAATATTTCAAATCGGACTCTTAGAAGCAGAGATACTGACAAAAGTAAGATATACATCTACGCCCCCTGGCAGAAGAAACCATGTATTATTTTAACGAGAAAATATTCCGAAAACATTTATCGACGTGAGTGGTATCGGTCGATAAAAAAAATTTTCAATCAAGATTTTAGATGCTCAGATTTTGTTGCAAATACATCAGAAGCAGAAATTAACACTTACGCCACCTGGTGGCCAAACCATTCTCTACCAAATATTAGAAATTATATACAAAGCATTTCCCATCAGAAACTGTATCCTGTGCAGAAATAATTTTTGGAATCTGAGTTTTAAAAGCAGGGATATCGTGGTAAACGCAGTTTACTTTTACGCCCCATAGCGGAAAATCTGTGGGTAATTTGAAAAAGTGATTATACCTAAAATAGTCTTCGACTTAATTGGAATCGAAAGATAAAATAATATTTTCAATCGGATTTTTAGAAGCAAAGATATGGAATAAAATATAATTTGAATTCGATATCATCTGCATTTACGCTCTCTAGCGACAAAATTGTGCTTCGTAAAAAAAACGGAATGCAAGGATCATCATTCACACATTTCAAGCTTCCCAGTGCAAAAAAAAAAAAAATTCCAATCGGACTAATAGTTTCAGAGACATGGTGACCACAGGCGGACGGACAAACCTGAAACATAAGTACGATCTTTTTTACAAAAGGCGTGCTAAAAAAGAACTGGGTCGAAAGAACAGCGAATTAACCTTGCTTGAAGCTAGGATTTTGCGAACAAATCCTTTAAAGATTGTCTTCGAGCCGAATGAAACAACTAGATGTCAAGCTATGAAAAAAAAAAAAACCAGCAAGAAAAAATCACTTTACAACGAATGGTAATAATATGAGTGATTCTTCACATGATATTTCATAGGATTTGAATATCAAGTCTTGGTACCATGTTAAATTCGAAACTGCCATCAAGTTATTCAGGAAACGTGAGATTCGAGTGTTGTGGACGGAGAAGTAGATGCCATTTTTGTGGAAATCGTATGATGAAAGTGCAGCATATGATTTTGATACTGAACCCAGGTATATGATGAATGATGACGAAAACGGCGCAGGATGGCATAAAGGAACTCCTTGATTAAATTTAAGAACAGAATTCATTTAAGTTTATGGTGTTGAATAGGTGTGTTTATAAAATCTATATTTTGTACATTGTTTTGCAGCATTATATCGCAAAGAATTTTTTTCACGTCGTTTTAGTATAGTTCTTGACAAATCTATCAAATAACGCATTTCTTTTTTCTTTAATACGGCGTATAAGTCGACCTAACTTTTTAGATGGCTCTTCAGAGCTTGTAGCGTTCTTTACTACTTGAAACGCGTGTATGTAACTTTGAGACCATTACGTGAAATTTCCTCTTCTTATTTACTCCCCTCAAGTGAAACAAAGTCATTCAAATAAAATTCAAAAATTATTTACCGTATAAACTCGTGTATAGGTCTAGTTTTTTTATAGAAATATTTAGGTCGAAATTAGGGGTCGAACTATACAAGGAAAATATTTATGATAGGTTGAAAACCAAAATTTTGATGCCTTATGGAAATGCGCATACTTAGCCCTTTGCGCCATCAGTTCATTTTTAGTTGTATATTTAGTCATTTTCCGGGTGCTACTGGTAAAGAAGAATATTACTGCTAAGTATTTTCTTGATTTTATATGTACGAGTTGTTTTATTCACTAATAAAAACATTTATTTCGCAAGGATGTCTCAAAGTCCATTTTAGATCTGTCGATTTGGCCTTGACTGCCCCGCTGGTAAATCACCCAGAAGAAAGAGGTGAACGCGCCAACCAGTAGTTTAAGTTGCACCGTGCCGTGACCTACGACCGTGCTCAATTCTCGACGGGGAGGATGAAGAGGGAAAAGGACAGACTATTGCAAAAGGAGACCGCTTCCCCTGCTTAGCGACGGCGAAGAGAGGTGTGATATCTACAGAACAGCGGTAACTTGATCAATGCATCCCGAAGACGAAAGTGTTTAAACTTGGCCGATCGCTCAGAATAACACTGCCATTGATAGTAAAAAAGGGCATTAGTTTAACAACCTACTTACGTTTGTCATTAAACTGAGTGTGTCCCAGCTCTAAAAATTAAACAAACAGTAACCTTTTCTGAAGACTAAGAGCGAGCAAAAAAGGATTGCATCTTTACTGAATGGGGCGATGTTTGGTTTTGTCACTAAAGCCGATTGTTTGTCACAAACACGGTGGACAGGGGGAATGAAACTCGGGAGTAGATAAACGACCTCCCTGTCAATAACACACTCATACATCATACAACTCAGCAGTTGACCGACAGCTGCTACGCTGCACGGGGTAGTGGGAGAAAATTTTATAGAACAAATTTTCTTCAATTTTTTAAATAGTTGCGTGCAAATTTTAATGTCCGCAATACATCAAAATAAAAATTCACTGTAAATTTTGAAGAAATCCATTGAAAACTTCAAAAGTTACACATTTATTATTTACGGCATGCATATTCTTTATGGGATAAAAAAACTATCAGGTTGACATCAAAACCTATTTACGCTTTGCAAATATATTTCAGGAAGTACTTTTTTTTTCTTTTTTTTAAATAACGATTAGCCTTACGACGTTTGGTAAATGCATCACGATTCGTTTGCTGCTGGAACAAATGCTATATTCTCCAAGAATGAAGTAACTGCAGAAAACTCGCTCGCAAAAAGTGGGAGAAAGGAGGGGTGGGGGAGACTATGTGCAAAAGTGGGTTCATATATTCCTAAAGTGTTTAACCTTCCCCTGAAAGCTCTCTAACCAGGGATCTTCCCAGAATTTTGCCTAAATTCCACCCACATTTTGCGAGAAACTGCCGCAAGCAAAATTGCGAGAGCCAGCTACAACAATAAATAGTAGATCCACATATCCGCATGCGGGCGCATCCTCGGAAAAGGAAAACTTTTTTTTTATTTATACACAATATAGGTAGGTATACAAAAACTGCAGGTATTCAGATAAAAATGGGGGGGGGGGGGGGTCGACCTATACACGGGGTATACAAAACTGCAAATATTCAGATAAAAATCGGGAGGTCGACCTATACACGAGTATATACGGTAGTTACAGTTCGCCTTTATTTCAGCCGCACTTCACTCCAGCTTAGCTCCAATAACAAAATAGGCACTTAGTCAAATTAACTTGAATTAGTAAACACAATAATAGTTTGAAAAGACTAACAGGTTATATATATATATAGTATCACATGCATTTAGACAATCACTTATATACATTGACCCACATGAAAAAAATGAAGTTAAAACCCTAGTATAAAGGGAAGAACAAAAGTAAAATAATATGATATATGGACAAATTCAAAAATAATTAACAAAAAAACAATTCCTAAACTCTCCAGGAACTACACATAAAAGGAGACATTACCTGTTAGAATAGACTGTTCTCTTCAGGGGAACACCAGTCTAAGGGTGACCTTTCAAAACAGGAAACCGGTTTGTAATATACAAAAACCGCCTGTGTGTCCCCTAGGTCACCGGACTGCATTGATGAATAAATCTGAACAAGATCATTCTGTATATTTTCATTAATTCATATTTTGTTTTTCTGGTTTTGAATAATTTTACTGTTCGTATTTTGTGATTCTGATTTTGAATAATTTTATTGTTCATATATATATACGTATATCAAGCGATGTGATAGTTTTTTCACATCGCTTGAATGTGAAAAAACTTTCAGGTGAAAAAAATTTCACATCAAGCGATATGAAATTTTTTCACATCGCATGAAGGTAACGCTAGACATAGCTCAACCAAGAGAACAAGCTGGATTCAGGAGTGGCTACAGCACTGTAGATCATATCGATGTTCTGAGAGAACTAACTGAAAGAACAAGAGAATATGAACTCCCATTATGCATGGCTTTTATTGATTTTGAAAAGGCTTTCGATTCCATGAAACCATCAGCAGTAACAATGTCTTTGAAATCCTGCGGTATCGAAGATGCATACATTAGCATTATTAATAACATCTGTAAAAATGCAAGTGCAAAGGTTCGGATATTTGAGGGTACAGCACAAATATGAATTGGAGAGGGAGTGAGACAAGGTGACACCACATCTCCCAAGCTTTTTAATGCCACATTGCAAAATGTCTTTCAATCATTGAACTGGGAAAACAAAGGGATAAAGATTAATGGAGATTACCTATAATACCCGGACAGATAAGATTACCTAACTCACCTTCGTTTTGCAGATGACGTAGTCATCTTTGCAACTACCCTTTCACAGTTGCAGAGTATGATCCAAGAACTTGCTGACAAGAGTAAACAGTGGGATTAAAATGAACTTTCAGAAGACAAAAGTGATGTACAATGCTTTAACAAGAAACGAAGATTTATCGATTGATGGAGAAAAGCTTGAAACAACCGATACCTACATTTATCTTGGGCAGCAGATATCAAGTGAGGGTCACATTGATGAAGAAATTAATCGGCGTATAAAACTTGGATGGAGAGCTTTTGGAAGAAACAGTACAATTTTTAAGAGCAGTATGCCATTATGTCTTAAAAGAAAAGTGTTTAATCAATGCATCCTGTCAGTGCTTACGTATGGAGCAGAGACGTGGACCTTAACTAAAAAAGACATACAAAGACTGCAGATAACTCAAAGAGGCATAGAGAGATGCATGCTTGGTGTAACCAGGACAGATAAGAAGAGGAACTTGTGGATAAGGAAAATGACAGGAGTGGACGACATCATGACCAGAGTGAAATCACTGAAATGGCAATGGGATGGACATGTTGCCAGAAGAACGGACCACAGATGGGAGATGGATGGATGAAATTCGAAAGTATGCTGGAGTGACATGGAGGAGACAGGCTCAAGACAGACAATTGTGGAAGGAACTTGGGGATACCTTCATCCAGCAGTGGGTTGATAATGGTTGATGATGATATATATACACCACACATCAGCAGATGATATCTGCATGAAAGACTACAGCCTACAAATTCGTACAACCTCCACGACTACCACTAACGCACCACACGTTTGGCTGCTTGCTTCAACATGATATCTCTCGTTCTTATCGGTCCGCATGCATACGTTACATTTTTTGGCCTCAAGATTTTGCCAACATCATTCATCAAATGAGAAGATATAACCTTAAGGTTGAAAACGCTAAAAGAGAATGAACTCAAATTTACATAGATAAAGAAACTACACTGCTGGCTACCCAAAATGCAACACAAAGAAGGACACGAGATACCAAAGCCAGATTTACTGGACACATAACAACAGATACAAAGATGAAACGATTGAGCTTACAGGCGCGTGCGACTTGCGAAACACGCAGACACCAATAGTTCGTGTGGCCCCGATGGCCGGCGGTAACGGCCGCTACATGCCGCGGCATCGAACGAAAGAGGCTTTGGATGTGGGCTTGGGGTATGTCGGTCCAGACTGCTTCCACACGTTGCCACAGTTCATCAGGCGTAGTCGCGTGTGGTGCTTACCGGGCCACTCGGTTGCCGATCAACGACCAGACGTGTTCGATGGCCGACATATCGGGAGAACAGGCGGGCCACGGCAGCAGTGACACCTGGTGGGCCGTGAAAAATTGTTGCACGATGCGTGCCATGTGCGGGCGCGCATTGTCCTGTTGAAACGTGGCCGCTGGCAGCTCCTGCAGGTAAGCGAGGACTACAGGCTAAGAAACGTCGGAGATGTAGCGTTTGCTTTTGAGTGTACCGGCGATGCGTACCAGAGGGATGCGGGTGTCATATCCAATTGCGCCCCAAACCATAACGCCAGGCGACGGACCGGTATGGCGATGCATAATGCAGGCGTCATGTCTAATTGCGCCCCAAACCATAACGCCAGGCGACGGACCGGTATGGCGATGCATAATGCAGGCGTCATACAGTCTCTCGCCGCGGTGCTACCACACGCGGATCCGATCATCGTGGTGTTGCAGGCAGAAGCGGGATTCGTCGGAGAAGACAATGTCGTGCTATTCCGTAGTCCAGGTGCGGCGTTCAACGGCTCACTGCCGCCGCACTCGTTGGTGGTGTAACGTCAGTGGTAATCGGAGCAATGGGCTCCGTGCGACTAGTCCCCGCTCCTGCAGACGACGTCGAACGGTATGTGCTGACACAGGTTGTTGCGCAACACACCCTAATTTCTGCGCTAACGTTCGCAATGTGGCGGTGTGAGCTGTCAATGCCCACCGCACAACATGCCGGTCCTCTCGTTCAGTGGTGTGCCGAGGCTACGGCAATCGCTCACGTCGGTCCGTCCGTCCCTACTGCACCCACCGAATCCATACTCGCCTCACTGTGGCTGGATGTCGTCCCACACGGGCGCCGATGTCTCGGTACGATAAACCGCTGTCACGATAAACCACTATTCGTCCTCTGTCGAACTCCGAAACGTGCTGGAATGACTGCCGTATTCTGCGACGAGGCATCAGAAACCTTCACACGCACAGGTCCGGCAGCACAACACACTTCCACTACTTACACCCCGCATTCTGTGCATCCTTCTTATAGTGCTTCTCGGTGGCGTGCCGGGCGCACATGATTTGCATATGCCCTGCAATGCAAATCGTTTGCATGTCCTCTCGCGTGCGAAACATGCTGCGAATCTCAGGCCAATCGGATGCTTCCTTCTTGGTGTTGCATTTTTGGTGGCCAGCAGTGTAAAAATAAAAGTTAAATTAGAGTATACATCATAAGCTCAAAATGTCGATTTATATAAAGGGTACATCTAGCTGTTTAATGCCCATGGAAGTTCTCTTGCAGCACTAGAATTATGTGTCTTGACATATTTTCCAAAAATAGCAATCGGTTTAACGGACAGCCTCCTGTAACAGCTGGAAGGAGTTTAGGATGCATATGCACACATATGGAGAAAAGTACTAATATAAAAAATAAGCGCATAAATAAACGTGATCCAAACTTTAAATTTGTGTTATGCTCCATATATGATTTTTATAGAAGAGGAAGAAATTCCGGACCTCATCTCGTTATGTTTATCTGTCCTGAACTTTGATCATACTAATGGTAATACGTGTACGTTCGCTTCGCTTCTTAAAACAGACACATATTTCAGGTTTTTGCTAGTAATTTCTTGAGTTGTTACAGTATGCTAGGGAAATAGGTCGCTTCCCATGACCTCTTTAAGTAGAAAAAAATCCACAAAGAAATGATAAAAAGGCTATTGCTTTTAAAAGGCATTCGAGGTTTATTTTATTTGGAAATTTGGTGACCGGGGTAAAATCTGGAGTCTTCGTATTTGTTATGCGTCCCGTGTCGTCAGTCGCTGATTTTGGATCAAAGGAAGTGGAAAATTTATGGCATTTTCTGTTCCCGTGATTTGGAGGGAACCAATGGACCACGTCACTAATTGCTACTTTTGCCGAACCTATGCTACCGGTTTTTCTTCTAAAAATAAAAGCAAAATTAAGTACTCGACGGACTGGCACGAAGGCTTCTGCCACATTCCACAAAACTCCCAGTGCCGAAGCTATCAGCAAATGTCGATTTCGTCACACACGCGCACAAGAAAAGAAAAATCGAAAGAAAGTGACGCAAGAGATTTAGATTTGAATCTGGAGAGATGACAGGAGTTCGTTTTGTCACACAAAAGTACACAACGTCAATACAGATCTGCATTAGTTCAAGCGACATTTTGAGACTCGATTTCAGAGGTGGAATTTCCGTGGGAACATTATGTACCTATACATCGGATTTAGCCAAATGTAATATTGTACTGACAAGGAAGTACTGGTAACGATACAAATGAAGTACTCAGTGCTCTTCTGCACGAGCATGAAACAGAAGAATGGCATCTATTTATTAATTCCTTTAAAATAATTTTAAAAGTCGTACTTCTTCATAAAAGAAATAAATATTTCTCTATCGAAGACTTGCTGTTCGTGTGAAGAATACCTACGACAACATGCCTATTTACTCAACAAATTAATTAAAAGTTATATGAAAATCTGTCAGAAGCGACAATGCTGCCTTTATTTTTAGCACGTCTTTTGTAATAAAAAGATCGTACTGTAATAAAAAAATCGTACTATCCGTTATCATGCGTCTATCTTTGGACACAAATATCTCTGCAACTATTAGTTTGATTAAAAAATTATTTTTGCATTGGGAAGCTTGAAATATGAGAACAATGATCGTTGCTTTCTGCTTTTTCAGCGATGCATAATTTCACCACCAAAGGGTGTAGATACAGATGCTATCGACTTCAAAATACATTTTATTCAATACAATTGCTTCTGAATCATTCGATACCATTTATAACGAAGGCTATTTTGGATACAGTTTCTTTTCCAAATAGTGCATAGTTTGTTCGCTAGGGGCCGTAAAGTAAAATTGTGATTTTTCTGATATCTCAGCTTCTAAACATCCGACTTTTTAAATTCTTTTTGCATCAGATAAAGCTCCTGGTGGGAAATGTTTTGCATATAATTTCTGATTTTTGTAGAGAACGGTTTGGCCACTAGAGAATGTGAGTGTATATTTTGTTTCTGATATATTTACAGCAATATTTGCGCTTCTGAAAGATCGATTTAAAAAATTCTTTCGCGGTCAGATACCACTTACTATTACAAGCTTTTGAGAATACCTTCTGCTGAAAATAGTTCATAATTTTTCCGCCAGGGGCGTAGATGTTCATCTTATTTTTGTCGATATCTCTGCTTCTAACAGTCCGATTTGAAAAAGTTTTCGTTGTTGGACAGCGTTTCGTGTGCGAAATGTATTGCTTATAATTTCAATATTTTCTTTATGCACACGTGTGCCACTAGAGGGCGTAAGCTCATGCTTCCGCTTGCAGCATATTAGCAGCAACATCTGAGCGTCTAAATATCTGATTGAAAAAATCCTTTTGCCGTCAGGCACTACTAACTTCCAAAACATTTTGTGTGCATATACTGCCCAAACTAGGGCACAATTTTCCCGCTAGGAGCACAAATGTCTTATCGGTTTTTGTTAAATATCTCTGCTTTTAAAAATGCGATTTAAAAAATTCTTTGAACGCGGTACAAAGAATTAAGTGTGATTTTATGCAACTTACCAATTTGGCATTAAATTTTCGTTTTCCCAGATCCTCGCGTAGAATCTCATGATAGATCAACTTACTGATGCCCAACGACTCGGCCAAAAGTCTCACTGTCATTCGGCGATATTTCTTTAAACGATACTGCACCTCTTCGATTTTTTTCGCTGTCCGCACACTGAAGGGTCGCCCAGATCTCGGATCATCATGAATGGATTCCTGAACGTCACGAAACCGTGAATACCTTTCGAAAACTCTGTTGCGGGATAATGCTGTGTCTCCATACGCTTCTTTTAACATTCTGTAAGTTTCACTAGCTGATTTACCAAGTTGCCAACAAAAACGGATGATTACTTTCTTCTCTCCCATGGCTAAAATGAAATGCGATGAGAATGCTTGCTATGAATCCCTTAATTACCGTCTGCACCCTGTCAGTACTGGTATAAACCGGTTTCCAACTGCTCCCTGATTGACGAAGAACTGCTCTTTTCAGGCGTACACGTGATATTTTTATCCAACTACTGTTACGTCAGTTATGCTATCAGTCCTGGAACTTTTTGGACGTAGGTTGTACATCCACGCCCCTGGCGGAAAATTTTGTGCTATTTTAAGCAGAAGGTTTTTCTGTGGTGAGCGGTATCGGTCCACAAAATATTTTTTTCAATAGAGTTTTCAGAAGCTCAGATTTTGCTGCAAATACATCAGAAGCGGAAATAAAAACTTACGCACTCTGGCTGCCAAATAATTTTCTACCAAAAATTTGAAAATATGAGCAAAACATTCACATCAGGAGATGTATCGCATGCAGAAATAACTTTTCAAAATGGACTTTTAGAACTAGAGATATAGGGGGAAACGCAATTTACCATTACGTCCCCCATAGTAAAATCTATGCATTACTTGAAAAAGAGACTGTACCTAAAATAGTCTTCGAAATAAATGGCATCGAAATGAAAAAAAAAATTTCAATCGGATATTTAGAAGTAAATATGTGAAATAAAATGTATCTTGAATTCGATAGCATCTGCATTTACGCTAAGTGGCCTAGTGGGCAACGTTCGTGACTGCCACGGAAAGGGCCTCACGTTCGATCCCAGCCAGGTACGAACGCTCGATCCACTAAATATCCGCCGTGCGTCGGATGGGCACGTTAAGCCGTCGGACCCCGAGCACTGGCCCCCGGTGATAAATAAGGACGTCTTCCTCCCCCTTTCTACTTCGCTTCCGTGTCGCTTTCCTATCTGGCGCTCTAGCCCAAATCTCCTAGTTTCATATTTCTAAGGTTTGTTTAAGACCTGGGGGTAGACACTCCCTTCCTAAAATCCTGTACATATGATCATTATGATCAAATACGGCGGGGGGAAAATGGCGGACACACAGGGTCGAAGGGCACCGCCTAAAATTATTGCACCGATAAAGTGTTGCCATCAAAACACAGTTTAGAAACGAAGTGGCCTAGTTACATAACTCTAAACTTTGTTGGAGCACGACATTACTATGTCACGATAACAATATGTTTGGTTGCAGCAACAAAACGTTTTATCACAATAACAATACATATTGTTTAATCAAAGAAATTCCCAAAAATCGACAAAATTATTTTGTTAAATGAACAAAACGTTCTGTCATGGTAACAATAAATTTTGTAGAATGAACAATCATTTTCATCAAAATAATTTTGTTAATTTAACAAACCTTTTTTGTTGACTGTATAGTGACTGAATTTTTTTGTTGAATTAACAAAACGTTTTTCTCAGTGTAGTTACAGATATATGGTGTACACAAACTGACGGACGGACGGACAGACAAAGTGATAACACAAGCACGATCTTTATTTTTTACAAAAGACGTGTTAAAAAAAGACAAGCTGGCAGAAGGGATTTGAAAAGGATCACAAAGAAATCGCTGATCGAAAAATATCGCACTTAGTTACGCATGCTTTTTTGGTAAAGTACTATAACTTCCGATTACAAGGTATTGATGCAATTAGTTTGGTTTAGAACCAAAATATCTCAAGACTCTTATTTTAGAGTGTTACTTCGTTCTTGAAAATGAGGGACGGACATGATGATTTCAGCAAGCCACAGGGGAACTGAAAGACAGCACCACCCTGTTGGTTGAGTGGTCACAGACGCTGGATTCTGGCTAGATGTCGTAGCTGAGACGAAGCTCGAGCCCCAGTTTGCCATGGACAATAAACACAGTTCAGTCACATTATTCTGACCACCAGCTAATATCCAGAGTAACCGCCGTGTACAGCGCGGATAGCAGCTAGACGGGCTGGAAGTGACTCAATAAGGTCAGGAAGGTGTTCACGGGTATGTGGAGCCATGCTGACTGCAGTGCATCTGACAGCTGCTGGAGGGTACATGGTGGAGGATCCATAGAGTGAACAATACGATCGAGGTGGTCCCACAGATGCTCAATTGGGTTTAAGTCTGGTGAATTAGGGGGCCAGTAAAGTACTTTGAAGTCTTCATCGTGCTCTTCCAACCACTCTCGGACATTTCTAGCTGTGTGACAAGTCGCACTGTCGTGCTAAAAGATCCCATCCAACCCGGGGAAGACAATCAGGATGTATGGGTGAACGTGGTCTGCAAGGATGGACTCATAACGAATTTGGTCCATAGTGCCTTCCACCGGTATGAGTGGACCCAGAGAATGTCACGAAAACATTCTCCAGACCATAACGCTGCCCCCACCAGTTTCTGTTCTTCCAGCAACGGTTGAAGAGTGTTTATTTTCCGATGTTTCTCGGCTTATACGTCAACGCCGATCCGTTCGATGAAGCAGAAAACGCGACTCATCGAAGAAGGCAATCCTTTGCCAATCAGCGGAGGTCCAATTCCGATACTGCCGTGCAAATGTAAGCCTTTTCTGCCAATACACCTTCGTTAGCACATGTGCAGTGACCATCCGTCTGCATCGGAGCCCCAAACGCAGCAGGGTTCGCCGACCAGTCGTTTTAGAAATACTTCTGGTAGCCCCCTGGTTCATTCGGCCAGTGAGTTGCTTCACTGTAGCGTGTCGATCGGCCCTCACACACCTTCGAAGCCGACGTTCACTTCTCACATCAATGGCACATGGTGCTCCGCAGTTTCCACGTCGCTTATT
The DNA here is from genome assembly GCA_039090855.1 of Macrothele yani. Taxonomy (NCBI): domain Eukaryota; kingdom Metazoa; phylum Arthropoda; class Arachnida; order Araneae; family Macrothelidae; genus Macrothele; species Macrothele yani. Next base: position 94,910,597 of record CM076992.1, on the reverse strand, counting down.
CGGAATGGTGTCATTTCTCCAGTCACCATACACCATACACTTTAACCACAGCAGCACGCGAACAGTTCACAAAGTGCGCTGTTTCAGAAATAATTCCACCTTTGGCCCGAAAACCGATAATCATCCCTTCTTGCCAATCTGATAAATCGCTCCTTTTATCCGTGACAGCAACGAATAATATGTTTCAGATTGCCTACAGCACACCTTATATACCGTCCAAGCCAGCTCAAGACACGTGCCCTCTTTCATTGGCTACGCGCTGTTGACGTCAACAGTAGGATGTTGTCAAAATAATGTGACTCGACTGTGTATATGCTTGTCCTATGGAGCTGGCTAAAATTGTGCCGCCAAACTAGGGAGAAGCGACCGCTTTGAGCCTTATGAGCTATCTCATGGCGGTGGTCGCCCCCCTCCCCCATCCAAATGCTCAGTCTCCTATTTTAATGATGCACAGTTTTTTGCTACGGATGATTTTTTATTTGCGACAACATTTCCGTTTCTGAAAATCTTACGAAACAAAGATTTCTGCTGCAGCCGGATACCTCTGTGCATAATATTTTGCGTGAATATTCTGTTACAGTAATTCAGTATTCTGCTAGAGGAGCCAGTGTATGATCCAATTTGCAACAATTTCTCTGATTCTAAAACAAATGATTAAATTCTTATTTTTTCATCGGGCTCTCATCCTTATGTCGAAAATATTATTGATTATCAAAAAGCCTGACTTTTTATATTTCATGTATAAAAAAAGCCAAGTGAATTTAATAAAAAATTTTAAATGTTCGGTAACTGGTACATTTTGTATTATTTCATATCCTCTTGATTAAAAAGAAGTGCTCGTTACACCCGATACCTCATTTTCATTTGATTAAAAAGAAGTGCTTGTTACACCCGATTATCTTATTTCATCATCATCATCATTGTCAACCATTATCAATCCACTGCTGGACGAAGTTCTCCCCAAGTTTCCTCCACAACGGTCTGTCTTGTGCCAGTCTCCTCCATGTCATTCCCGCATACTTTCGAATTTCATCCACCCATCTTCCATGTGGTCTTCTTCTGAATCTTTTCCTGTTCCTTGGAATCCAATCTAAAACTTATTTACTTTTGATTAAAAGAAAGTTCTCGTTTCACCCGATCATTTCATTTGCTTTAGATTAGAAAGAAGTGCTCGTTACACTCGATTATCTCATATTCTCTTGGTTGAAAAGAAGTTCTCATTACACCCGATTATCTCACTTGCTTTAATCCGATTATCTCATATTTTCTTGATTAAAAAGAATTTCTGGTTATACCCGATTATCTCACTTGCTTTTGATTAGAAAGAAGTGCTCGTTTCATCCTACCATTTCATATTCTCTGGATAAAAAGCAATTGCTCATAATACCCGATTATCTCATACTCTCTTGATTAGAAAGAAGTGCTTTGGAATTATTTGCCTTGGTTTCTTTCTTTTTTGTTTTTGTTTTTGTTTTGGAAACTGGTGTTTTTAAAATAGGGCATGATATAGTGAGCAGCGCAATTTCTATCGACAACGGGATTAAACAAAATGTCATAAATACAGTTATCTGATACTTTGGGTGCCCTTTGCTTTTTCAACAGCTGATACGATGAACTGCACTAAGAAAAAATTAAACAAAGGCAACAAATGCGTGTAACAATGCGTTAAGAATATCAGGGACGTAAGATCAGAAACATCATTCTCTTAGGCTGTTATCGCAACTTCTAGTTATTATCTTTCGTCCTACAGTTTTCATCAAAGCAATTCTAAGAATTTAAGCTGGAGCCGAGAGCCCATAAAATAAAAAGAGGAAAACACTAACCGGGATTACCAGAACACCAAAATGGAAAATATTTCCGAAAGAGGATTTATGGCATTAAGAGCAGCAAACAGCATAGCCAATAAACCCAAGTAAAAATAAAGTGCATCCGTAACATAAGGTTCCTCTCAGTTAAGCATCTGTACACAGTAAAGCATCACATTACCAGAAACAAATAATAGACCATTACGTTTTCTAAGTGCATTAAAAATACACGAATCAACTCGGATTTACAGTCCTTTAAACGAAAATCTTGCGAGCCGTAGGATTAAAGATATGTTCGAACAAACCACAAACAATGTTTTTTAGTTTTTAGGCTACATGGTCAATATCCTTAATCGCAAAGAAAAGGAATTTCGGGAGGAACGGCGCTATAAGCACATGTTTTAAATGTATTTTGTAGTAAGAATCAATAGTTTTTCGATTATTGTTTTGTTCTGTGACTGTAGATATACCTCTATCTTTCATCCAGCTTCGAAGTAATGTGTTTGATTTCAACTAATACTTGTGCAAAAGTATTCGAAATCTTCGATAAATGGTAACATTATTTTTCATCTGCTATCTTATTGTCTCAGTGAAATTCACAGATCTTCAAATTGTGAGAAGTTGCTTTTCGTAGTAGCAACAAATGTGTATTAAATAAACTGATGCACAAGACATTAAATCAACTTTCTGGTGCATCTAATATGCATGTAGCGAATGGAAAAAGTGGTGCATAAATTATCTACTGCATGTAATAACAACTACCTGTTGTTTAGAAAACAATCAAAGTTAGGTTTCACTGAAAAACAAAGTAAAAGAACTTTAGCTTCTAATTTAGTATGTCAGATGCTTCTAAATTACACAAACTGATGTGTTTGGGTGAATTTGCATTCTCGTGATATCTATTATGTGCGCATCTATATGAAATCGCAACTTCATAAGGATTTTTATATAGAAATATACCTACTTTAGCTATGATATCTAACCGTTGTAAGACTGAACGAAGGTTTCGAAGCAGCCGGAAGTTAGATAGTAACGAACTGGTATGGTCATGATTATTGAAAAATTCTGAGGGAAAAACATACTTATCATATCGATTCACCTTGCTTTCAAAATGAATGTGGTTAATTTCTGAAAGAATACTGTGCTGTGTGTGAGAAATTTTAAACATGCGGCTGTCTTTTTTTGGGCCAAAAGTACAGCAAAACCGTAGTGGACAAGAAAAAAATTATTGGGGACTAAACGTTGTTTTCTTCAACTTCATATACTTCACAGTGTTTGTAATCCAAGGTTTACAGAATAGTATTTCCTGGGTATTTTATTGCCCTCCACAGCATGGTAACGTAGACACCATATAAATCCAAAATTGACTTTGTTTGCTGCTTTCGCAGTTCGATAAGAAACTAGGTTAGCTCAGAACAGTATTGTATAATCTGCTGTTAGTGATTATTTTGATAGATGCATTTTTCCTTTCGAAGTGATTACATGACGAAAACATGAACCTTTCTCGTTAAGCAACCTCCTCCATATTTTTTTATTGGAGGTTTAAAAGAAACTATTGGACTTGGTTGACAGATACAGGCAGACATTTTGTGTTTTGACGTTAGCAATGTACATATGTAGTGAACATTGAAGACAGAATGCCTGGTGAACAAGAAATACAGCGAATAAACCCCTGAAAGACAAACACAACCGACCATGCCTTACCCGGAATTCGAACCCAAGCCCCTCCGTTGGGCGAATGATCCGCAGCCATCGCTTAGACCACTGCGCCACCGGGACGGCCTCTCCATAATGGCTACCTACATTCCTTTTAAATTTTCATCGTGCATTCCATGAAATTTAATTTACATCGTCCTTGGTCTAGGACTGCTATCATCAGCTTGGTGTAGGAAACTGGTTCTGTGAAGTTATTGTAATCTATTATTAGTGTATGAAGCAGCCACAGATTCAGAGACTAGATATTCAAAAATCGGTCGTCTACGTGATACACCAGGAATCTTGATTCATCAGACCAGGCTACTTTCTTTCAATCATCCACGGTCCAATCTCGATGATCTTGGGCACATTTCATGCGTTGTTGGCGATGACGTGCTTTGAGCCTGGGTACCCAGCTGCGTCTTCGGCTACGCTGGCCCATGCACAGAAGGCTGCGATGAACTGTGTGCTGTGACACATTGCACTGATCCCCACTGTTGTAGCTGAGGATGATTTCTCGCACTGTGGCCCTGCGGTCGCTGTGAACAATGCGCGACAGTCTCCGCTCGCCTCTGATATCAATGAGCTGCGGACGACTCACGGCTGGGCAACGGTTCGTCGTTTGGTCTTCTGTGCACCACTTTTGATACGTACTCACTACAACGGCACGTGAACAACCCACAATCCACGCCGTTTCCGAGATCGTAGTTCCGAGGCGCAATTTGTCCTTCATCAAACTCCGATAAATCGGCAACTTTTCCCATTCTGACTCCGAAAACTCTACTACTCGGGTTGTATATATACTGCTCTGTGAAGTTCACCTTTGCCACAGTTCGGTCTCCAAGTGCGCTGATTTTTCTAAGCTGGGGGTGTTAAAATGTAATGGCTCATCGGTGCATAAGTTGGAAAGGGGAGACGATGAATAACGCTATACCCTGGGGTTGAAATTTTCAGCAATATTGTTCTACCTCTGGTTGTTCAGAATCATCACAAATCGCACATTTTTCGGGATTACTGAGTTTGTTACAGCAAGTTGTATGGCATCGGTGGGATTTGATATTTTCAGCATTTGTGACAGACAGTTGACTCGAAGATGAGAGCTGTTATATTAGCCATTTTGTCAAGCGCAGCTTGTCTTTGTCCTGCAGAGTAGACTGATGTGTCGGACTAGTAATATTTCCTTTTACCTTCCGACACAACCGTCATACGGTTATACACTATAGTGCCAGAAAAACTGGTACAGATGAGTTTATGCAAAATACATAGCAACGTCACCTATGCGCGTACTCGGTTGCGTCCGTGCCAGTGCGTATATTAAGCGATAGATATCCTTGCCAGCTGTCAGAGCTGTTTTGGGCATGAGAATGGCAAGTAATAACTATTTAAGCGATTTTCAACGTGGTGTCATAATTGGCGCTCGTGAGATGGGCCATAGTATTTCGGAGGTAGAAACGAAGTTTGGATTTTTACGGACGACCATTGCAAGGGTGTACGTGACTACAAGAATTCCGGCAAAACCTTCAACCTACGATACCAGTGTGGCCGTAAAAAGACATTGGGTGAACGTGATCATCGTCGGCTGTCAAGAATCGTTTCACGCGATAGGCATGCAACACTCTCGCAGGTATAATCGGAATTCAATGCTGGAGCCTCAACAAGCATCAGCGTCCGGACTGTGCAACGTACCCTGCACGATATGGGCTTTGGGAGCCGACGCCCAACTCGAGTCCCCTGGAAGGGTGCACGGCACAGAGCTATGCGCCCCGCTTGGGCACGACAACACCGCCACTACACACTTGATGACTGGAAACAAGTAGTCTGGTCTGACGAGTCGCGTTTCCAACTGTATCTGGCAGATGGAAGGATTCGTGTGTGGCGCAAACCCCATGAAGCCATGGATCCCACCTGTCAACAGGGAACTGTACCGGCTCGTGGGGGGTCCGTAATGGTATGGGGTGTATTTAGCTGGCCTTCACTGGGACCCCTGGTGCGTCTACAAACGTCTATGACCGGTCAACGCTATGTGCGCATCCTTTCTGACGAGGTACACCCATTCATATCCTGCATTCATGCTGATGGGTTGGGCCTGTTCCAACAGGACAATGCGCCTTCACACAAGTGTCGGGACCTCACATTATGGCTAGAGGAGCATTCATTTGAGTTTGGGGTGTCGCCATTCCCACCCAAGTCTCCAGATCTGAACGTGATAGAACACATTTGGGATGCCATGCAACGCGCTATCAAACACAGGAATCCGAGACCTCGGAACACACCGAATTGTGGAACGCTCTGCAGGAAGTATGGTGTGTATTGCCTACAGCATATTTCTAGAAGCTATTGGAATCCATGCCCGTCGTATTTCTTCAGTTTTGCGCTCCCGTGGGGGACCTACCAAGTATTAGACTTTTGTACCAGTTTTTCTGGCACTTCAGTGTATTTCACTCATTAATTCATTTTCCGCTGTGGCGTGCCAGAAATTTGCTTAAATTACTTTACTGTATTGTAGAAGAAAAATTTGCAGAACATACACTGTAATAGAGTACTCAAAAAAAAAAAAAAAAGCAAAAAGCAAAAATATGTCATGCACAGAAACTGGGATGTCGCGCGTTATCATTTTTAATAACACCTTTTTAATTTGGGATATTGACTCTTGTTCCTGTCTGTTCACACCCCATGACCACACCCTTGATTCGATCGCAACTAAACTTTGTAACCCAATTCTCTTTGTTTCGGTGCTGGTCGCTGCATTCGTAAATTCAGAGAGCCCTCCATCACAAAATAATTGCACGCACTACAAATCATAGTGAAACAGAATATTATGGTTCATGATTCCACTGTTTACATGGACAATTTGTTAATGGCTTACAAGGCAGATTCTATGTAACATATAATTCAAGATGATTCTGTTGAAACCGAAGCTATTCAATGCAAGCAGATTCATTCTCGAATGCTGAAATTTAAACCGTTATTGAAATTTAACCCTTGGGACCAGACCCAAGCATAATCGGGGAATTCTCAGAGTCACGGTTGATAAGTATATTACGGTAACAAAACTCAAAATAATTTAGGATAACATAATGAATGTGTTAATGATTTTACAAAATGTAAGGTATTGTTGCAAGGAAATAAATAATGAAGAGAAATAAAAGAAAAACGAAGATGATGATTACAAAAAAGGTACCCTGGCATATTTTAAGCATGAACAATACGTACTACTGTAATTTTTAAAGCTTTGTTTCTGAATAAATAGCTAACAACGCATCACTGATATGCCGCACCGTTGGCGCAGTGGTCTAAGAGATGGCTTCTGATCATTCGTCTGGGTCCGGGTTCGAAATTCGGTGAGGCATGGATGTTGTGTTTGTCTTACGGCGCTGACTCTCTCTCTTCCCTGGAACCAGTAGCCCTAAATTAGGGACGGGAGACTGCTTATAGCCCAATGCGTTGTTCACGGTGGTCATTAAACCTCCAATCAAAAGAAAAAAATCACTGATTTAGGGATTCGTGCACCCAAGGGTCGTATCATTATGAGCACCGCTGCCTCCAGAGATCGGCGTATTCCACAGCACGTAAAGTAATGTAACTGAAGACGAGGAATATTATACACGCCATGAGTAGGACGTATCAGTTTCCCAACAAGAAGCCCGTGCAGTGGGGAAAGAGAGGAACTTGTCGGCGTTTGAACAGGGAATGTGTGATTATCGGCGCGAGAAAGGCAGCAGACTCTAAGGCGCTAGCGAAGTATCTAATACAGGAATTATTAACTGATCACGCACTGTCGTGTGAAGGTGTGGCGGAATGTTTCAAAGGCGGATACACACCCATCCCACGTGGCGGAAAGGGGTAACCAGCGCTGATTAACAGTCAAGGTGAACCCCATTTGCGACTTGATGTCGGGGACAACAGACGGCTAATGATACTTCAATTAACGGCAGACTAAAACTAGGGCGCATTGAGAAACGTTTCCTAGCACACAATTAGCAGATTATCTTGTGGATTGTCCGAAGGAGTCGGCAGTGTGTTCATGTGCCCGTGTTGACTAAACGTCATCGACAGCTCCTATTGTAGTTGGTACGGGAGGGCCGTGTCTAGACATTATACGACTAGAAATCAGTTGCCCGCTGAGATAAGTCCATGTTCCAACTGCATTATGCCGATGGACGGATTCATATTCGATTCCGCGGGGGAGAACAGCTGCGATCATACAGCAGGGTTGGATGAAACAGGCTGGTATCATGCTACGGATGCTGTTCTCATGTGCATTACTGGGTCATCTCATCTGCGTTAAACACATTTTAACCACTAGATCCTACCTAGCCATCGTTTAAGACCAAGTGTTCCATCATGACCGGATATGGAGATGGCACACGACTCTTTCAAAAACACAACTCTGGGTATCACAAGACCCGCACTCTGGAAGTGGTTCGAAGTTCATGTCCAAGCATATACTGTGCTCTACTTGCCCCCAGAGTCGTCTAATTTGAATCCCATCAAAAATTTGTGAGATACAGTGAAACGCAGCTTTCGCAGATACGTCCCAGTGTCCAGCTCCCTCGCCGAAGGTAGTGACATAATTCTGTCCATCAGGTACAAAATACCTGATGACACCAAGTAAGCTCGATGTCACACAGGTTGCAAGAGGTTATCGCGGCGAAAAGCTGCCCAACACCCTATTTGATAGGTTGTCATGATGCTATGTGTCATGAATGAATAGGTATTACAAACTTGCTCCACCACACTTAGCGCCTCTAAATGGGGTCTGGTACGATTCATCGGACGATATTTGGTCCAATGCCGATTAGTCCAATGCCGATTGGTCCAAAGGCAGGATTCGTTCAATAGTACGTTTGGTCCAATGACGATTGGTCCAATCGTACGATTAGTCCAATTCCGTTTGATCTGTCCGAAATGCTACTTGTGCAAAACAAATCTCATCCATTCTGATCCTTCTTTTATGTTGTATGTCAGTACCAGTAGTCCAAAAAATGTTACGTTTCATGCGTAATATTGTAGTTACAGGTTTTTTTTTTCGGAATCGGTTTTTTCTTTGTTATACTGTCCTCGCTGCCGTATGAAGTTACTGATGTACGAGCCTTTCAATAAACTTCGATGTTTCTCTCTTGTATTAAATAATATAGAAGACTAGCTTCCCGTTTCTGTTTGCAGGATACAGTGGGGTTTGGCTAAGTGGCCACTGGAAAACTGGACGGGGTCCGGATCTAGGCCTTTTTAACAGTTCTTATTCTGCCGATGTCATGTTCATAACGTTTAATATAAAATCAAATTACTAATATTGCGATTTTACTTAGGCACTAAATATTAATTCATAGGCCCTAGGCCTTTTAAACAGTTTTCATTTTACCGATTTCATGTTCACAACGTTTACACATCAGGTCAAGTTAATAATATTGCACTTTTACTTAGGCACTAAATATTAATCATTAATTCATAGGCGCTAGGCCCAGGCATTTTTAATAGTTTTTAGTCTACCGATGTCATATTCACATTGTTTACAAATCAAGTCAAGTTGATAATATTGAGCTTTTACTTAGGCACTAAAGATTAATTCATAGGCCCTAGGCCAAGGCCCTTTTAACAGTTTTTATTTCACCGATGTCATATTCGCACCGTGTTTACGCATCAAGTAGAGTTAATAATACTGCACTTTCACTTAGGCACTAAATATTTTTTCACAGGCCCTAGGCCTTTTTAACAGTTTTTATTCTACCGATGTCCTATTCACAATCTTTACATATCAAATCAAGTTAATATTGCCCTCTTACTTAGGTACTGCATATTAATTGATAGGCCCTAGGCCTAGGTTTTTTTGGCAGTTTTTATTCTATCGATGCGCGCGGCCTAGGTGCCTTGTAAAGAGTTGACAAATGATCCGCTGAGTGCTTTTTATTAGGTTTTATAAATGTTTACAAATACCAAATATGTAGGTTGTAACCTAAAATTTCCCTAAAAGGCCAGCGGCCTGGCTGCCTTGTAAAGAGCTGAAAAGGCTTTGAGAATCGATCCGCTGAGTGCTTTTTATTAGGTTTTGTAAAATGTTTACAAATGCCAAATGTCTAGGTTGTAACTTAAAATCTTCTATAGAGGCCCGCGGGCTAGGTGCTTTGTAAACAGCCGAGAAATGTACCGTTGAGTGCCTTTTATCAGGTTTATAAATGTTTTCAAATACCAAATATATGGAAATCATTTTTCAAAAGGATATAAAGAGGAGAATAACTAAATTATTATTCCTTTCTTAAAAGTATAACAAAAATGGCCGTTGGTAGGATAATACCATTGGGCGAATCGGCATTGGACTAATCGTACATTGGACCAATAATCCATTGGACCAATTGTCCGTTTGCACGAATCGGCATTGGACCAATCGTCATAGGACGAATTGTACGGGACCGCTCTAAATGGGAGTCGCCATCCGGCTTTATAAACATGTCCGGGTCCATCATCACTTTGTTGAAAGTACAGACCCATTTTGTACCTCCCACAAATCCAACGTGGTCTTGATTGATCAAAAGAAGATGGGATTCATAAATCCTGGTTAAATATAGAAATAAAATAACGAAAATAGGCTATGGCTTGCGGTAGATATGATTTCACCCTGTCTCACTTTCTTTACAGAATAATTTCAACAGGGTGTGAGACAAGGTGAAACCATATCTCCCAAGCTATTCAGTGCCACGCTGCAGATTGTCTTTCAATCAATGAACTGGGAAGATAGACAAGGGGATAACAATTAATGAAAGTTATTTAACTCACCTGAAATTTTCTGACGAGATTGTCATTTTTGACCATCTTTCTGATCATGAAAGGCAATTAATAGTCCAGTGGTCTTACCCCTTTTTCGGAGCATACCATCGCCACATTTCAGCACAATTCTGCTGGACCATATACTTCACGCGTTACTCAACAGTATTTGCAAACCGTCTCCATTCTGCCACAGCCAGCCGGTGGCAGGATCTACTCTCGGCCGAGTACATCTGGGACGTCATGAAACAAGGTAAGCCGCCCAGGTGGCCGAAGGGTCTCAGGAACTGGACTATTTAGCGCGGTTTTAAACTACGTACTGCCTTTATGTCGTCCATGAACTCGTTTGTTTTTATTATTTTAGAGTTTTTATTGGGTTTTATACTATGCACTACCTTTTTATGTCGATGTGCTCGTTTGTTGCTATCTATTTTAGAGTTTTATACTATGTACTACCTTTTATGTTATCGATGTGTATCGTGAGCACAACATTCCTACTAGGAAGATAATGTTTTTTTATGGGGGCTGTATGATGTAAATATTCAAAACAAAGCTTGCGCGAGGAAACAACACAGGACAATTAGAACAAACAAAACCGCAGATCAAATAGCACACGAATATTTAACTACAGAAATACGAGAAGAAAATACGCGGGGAATGAAACACACACAAAAAATATCATACAAAAAAATAATTGCGATTGTTTAAACGAAAACAAAATACTGAAACCCAGCCCGGATCCAACTGCAGTATACGGTACCGCGCTGCGTCTTGAGTTGAAGAGCAGAAGATACTTGTCAAAAATAGCAAGATTGGGAAAGGTAATTTTCTAAAGTGTCTGACACTGGCAGTTGACATAACGCAAAGGTAATTAAAAAAGTAAAGGTAATTTCTGAATTAAACTGATATCGCAACCGATAGCAATGAACCAACGATAACACGTCACAATGGCCGTTACACAAAGTTCCACAAGCATTGAGCAAAGCTACATATTAGTCTAGCGCCGGCAGGCAGTGTATAAACATGAAAGCTCCTCTTTCCTATAGTACCGCTGTTCAACAGTGTGCCATAAAAAGATTTGTTTGTGGAAAAAGGGTTAAGTGCTCTAAACTATACAGACGAATGGTAGAATACTATGGTTATACGTTTATGGGGCAGAGAATAGCTTACGAATGAGTAGGAAGGCTTAAATTTGGCAGAGTAAGTGTGACTAACGAATCACGGTCAGAGCTCCCGTCAAAGTCGCGAACTCAAGACCATGTCAATCGTGTGAACTCTCTCTCATTCAAGAAAACCAAAGGATGTGACTTCGATGGCTGATATGTTAAACATAAGTTATGGTTCTACCAATGCAATGGTGTATGATGGAGAAGTATCCATCCCAGCAAGTGTGTGCCAGGTTGGTCCCAAAGCAGTTCAGTGATTAACACAAACAGCAGCCTGTGGAAACTTCGACCCAGTTTTCGCTTTATTATGAACAATATCTAAGTTCACTAGAAAGGCTTGTCACTGAGGATGAGGACCGTCCCGGTGAAGCAGCGCTTGCTTCGGACCATTCTTTCTAGATGGGCCCGGGTTCGAGTCCGGAGAGGTATGATGTTGTGTTTGTCGTATGGCACTGACTCTCTCCCTTCCTTGGAACCAGTGGCCCTAAATTAGGGACGGGTGACTGCTGACTGTCCATCAAGTTGCTCACGGTGGTCATTAAACCCTCAAACAAAAAACAAAAACTGAGGACGAGACTAGGGTGCACCATTTTGACCCTGAAAGCTAAAAACATAGGGTGGAGTGGAAACACCCTTCATTCTCAACAAAAAGGAAGTTTAAAAGTTTCCCTCTGTTAAAAAATCTTACTAGCCTTGTTTTATGGCATGTACGGTCCTATTTTGGAACATTTACAGGAACACGGACAAACTGTTAACAATGCAACATGTTCAAGAATGCTTAAAGTTAAGCTGAAATCTGCAATTGGCGACTAAAGAAGAGAATTGCTGTGTGAAAGAAAGCTTTCTTCTTCACCACGGAAATGCTTTACCCCCTTAAAGCGGCTGCAACCATGACGCCGATTCAAAACCTTAAGTTTGAGTTTTATCCATATCCACCTGACATGCCAGAGCTCGCACCAAGCGATTTTCCTATCTTCGGTTCGCTTAAAGAAGCATGACGGGATCGGTGAGTTGAAGAGGGAAAAGGGGCCATGCATATTTGCCTTCAGGCAAAGCCAGAAACCTTCTTCTCCGGTTCGATTAAAAAGCTTTAGGACCGCTACAAAGGGTTTGTGGAACTGCAGGGAATCTACGTTGAAAACTAATGCCACGGTTATGTAAGTTTCACTTTGTTTGCGATAAATACCACGAAACCATCTTTATGTTTTCGTTTATCCTCACAAAGTAGACAATTTTGCGTTATGTCTGCTTCTAGATATATCTTTTGAAATAACATATTCAATGGAAAATTTCAGTAGAGTTTTTAACTCGACGCACAGTGTAAAGCATTCAAATTAAGCCTTATTTGCTAAACAAATCACGAGAATATGGAGTTACACGCTACATGATTTGTTTCTATTATATCTCTAAATTTGGATCAAATTACTGTAATGTGACGAATTGTGTAAGAATCAGGTTAACGAGTAACAAAAATTACTAAGAATAGGAAACCTATCCTAACGAAGAAGTTCATAAAATAATCAGCAAGAAATGGATGCCAGGTCTTGCTTTTAGCTAATTCTTACAATAGCATCTGCAGCAAAGCCATTCCACGTCTCTGGGAAACAGCCCTTTTTGTGGAATGCTGTCATGCAACAGGGAATACGCACGGAATATACCGCAGTAATTCGACGAAACATCAAATATCGATTCTTTCAAATTTCTCTTGGGAACTCCATCTTCAGCTGAGCCTAAACAACCCATGGGAGCTATAAAAAGCACCTATTGTTATCATAAAGTGTTAATCAAAACACTACAGATAATTGCAAAATGTGGTTCCACAGAGTAAAGCATATCAGTATTTCCTCCTTTTGGTTTTTAATTGCAATGAAAAGGAACTTATGGTTTACGTTTGCCGGTATAAAACAGTTTTTCTCTTTTAATCGTTTAATCAGTGCTAAAATCAGCAGTGTTGGTGCTCTTCTTCTGTGAGCGTTTTGAATTACCTAGGAGATTTCTCAGTGAATGGGTAAAAATACTGAGTGATCGAAAATTAAAACATCCAAAAAGTTGTTTGAGAACAAAGCAAATTACCGTAACCAAACTTTACAATAATACTCGACTGATAGCGTTTTAAAACTGAGCACTGAGCAGTATTTACACCCTATCTCAGAGATACTAACAAAAGGAGTGGCTCGCAAAACAGGAAAGAAATTTAAATAAATTAATCGCGCTAGTGCAGAAAAATATGGAATTTGTTTTTGGTTTTTTTGAATTAGATAAATAACTATCGTTAATGAGATCTGCGCGCCGTATAGTTCGCCATGCCGTAACCTTATATGAGTAGGGCACGCCGTAACCTTATATGAGTATGGCACGCCGTATATTTCGCCACGCCGTAACCTTATATGAGTAGGGCACGCCGTAACCTTATATGAGTAGGGCACGCCGTAACCTTATATGAGTAGGGCACGCCGTATATTTCGCCACGTGACCTTATAAGTACCGGGTCAAAAACTTACACTCACGGATAATTAAATTTGCGCACCTAGAAGAAAACATGCGACAACCGCGAAACATTGCAAATAGCTAGAGTGCGTGCTGGTATGCAAATGATCCACGTTTGGCGCGAGTGTGCATTACCGCATACCCTGTGGTGGCGCTGCAAGCACAAACATGCAGCGTTATAAACCGGCGTGTAGTCGATGTCGCATGAAAGCAAAAAGCACCGGCCGATGCAAGCAAGAGTACAGAGTGACAAGAATGCCCGGTAGACGCCGATTTACGCAACTTACGGACTTTGAGAGAGGCCTGATCATTGGGCTGAAAACCGCAGGGTGGTCGGCGCACCGTATAGTCCGCCACGTGGATCGTTCTGACCATACTGTCCGACTGTGTTGGGAGCAGTAGACACGTGACGGTACTGCCACACGGCGGAGCGGCTCCGGACGGACGAGGTGGATCACCGGTAGAGAGGATCGACGGATCGTCCGCCCGGCACGAACAAATCCCACGGGGACCCGGTCCACTATACAGGCAGATGTAGCGGCTCCTGTGTGCCCACGAAGCATTTGCCGACACCTCGCGGAAGCGAATCTGCGATCCCAGCGCCTCTTACGTGTGCTGCCATTAACATCGGAACATCGCCGGCTCCGTGTGCAGTAGTGCTAGGCCAGAGCGACGTGGAACACCACAGATTGGCGACGTGTGGTGTTTAGCGATGAGTGCCACTTCGTTTTGGGGACAGATGATCCTCGTGTTCGGGCGTGGAGGTCTTTGGATCAACGGCACAATCCTATCCTCGCTATCGAGGGCCACACCTCCCCCACTGCAGGCATTATGGTCTGAGGAGCCATTGCCTACGATAGCCGATCACCTCTAGTAGTGGTACGTGAATGATTGACGGGCCAGCGGTGTGCGGATCAGATAATACGGCTTCATGTGCTCCCATTCCTGGTCGGATTCCAGGTGCGCTATACCAGCAGGTTAATGCCGCCCGCACACGGCTCGGGTTGCCCAGGAATGCCTACGTCATGTCCAGACACTTCTATGGTCTGCCCACTCCCCGGACATGTCCCCTATCGAGCATGTGTTAGACCAGTTGAAACGTCAGCTGCCGCCGTGTCGCACTACCCGGGATCTGGAGCACACCGCCCAACACGTGTGGGCCAGACTGCCGCAGACAACATCAGGCGTCTGTTCGCCTCCATACGGGACCGTATTGCAGAATGTAACTCCGCACGAGGCGGTGCGACGTGCTATTGAAGATGACTGGACTGCGTGCCTCAGATCCCTCTGTAATTGTCTTGCAGCTCGGTATTTGCCATCATGTGTATCACTCATCTGTATAATTACGTTCACAAAATTTCAGTTCAATCCGATGCTTTCTTCTTGGTGCGCAAATTTCATTGTCCGTGAGTGCATCTCCTTTAGGGGTAGAATGAAATAAAAATGGCGAACGGAACGGAAATAAATGGATCCAACAAAGTGCCCCAAAAGACGTGTGAAACCCATTTGGTGATTACATTGTCATGGATTAGATCATTATGACCACCTCATCTACTACACAAGTAGACATGTCCCACAACACATAGCGATGACGTGAAGAATATACATAAAAACTGGCGTTCAAAAATCAACTTGACAAATACAAATCCAAAATTCTGAGTCGACCGATTGTAACAATTTTTCAGAGACATGTGCAAGGGGAAACACTAAGTTGACATGCACAAGCAACACTGTGCTAGCTCCTTTGTAAATATGCAAATGACGACCGTACGTCATCGAGCTGGCAGGTACGCCACTTTGATCAACGTTGTTCTGAGCGGGATGTAACGTACCAGGAGATGTGACGTACCTGCCAGAAGGACGCACACGACATAAAGGCAGATAGGAATCAGAATAGAACGTCTGCGTAGCTCAATTGGTAGAGCAACTTATTCCGGAATGAGGGGACCCGGGTTCGAATCCTGGCGCGGATAAAAATGACGGAGAAATTTACTTCGTTATAATGGCGCCCGAACTATCCGGATGACCCGACCGTTCAAAATCTCGTAATGATGTGATGTTATTTCCACAACACGAGATAGGAAAAATCAGAGAATCCCTTCTCCAGCACTTCGAAAAAAAAAATAAGGGGGAGATGATGTAACGTACCAGGAGATGTGACGTACCTGCCAGAAGGACGCACACGACATAAAGGCAGATAGGAATCAGAATAAAACGTCTGCGTAGCTCAATTGGTAGAGCAACTTATTCCGGAATGAGGGGACCCGGGTTCGAATCCTGGCGCGGATAAAAATGACGGAGAAATTTACTTCGTTATAGGGGTGCGGCAATTGATGTTTCAGTTGGATCGTTAGTTGAAGAATGGCTATGGCTTAGAAGACTTTTAACAGTGGAGAGTGATCAGTAGATTGGAAGCAGGGCAATCGCAAGCTAAAGTAGCAAGTCAAATGGTATCCACTCTATGGAGACAGTTCCAGGAAACCGGAATAATAACCAGAAGCCCCCGAAAAGGACTCCCACGGGCCACAGCAAGTCTAGACGACCTGTATTTGTTTCTAACAGCTCGCCGTTATAGGTAGGCGACAGCCAGGCAACTCTCGCAGGAGCTCTCCTCTGCCACGGGAACCGCAAAATCGAGGCAAACAGTTTACAGAAGACTCCACAAGAGAGGTCTGTATGCAAGAAGCCCAATGGTCTGCATCCCACTCGCCGCATCACATGGGACAGAGACCGAACGAAGCCAAAAGTTACTTACACACTTACGCCTTTGAAATGTTGATGTACACTGCCTGACAGAGAAAATGCCACACCACGAAGACGTGAACGCAGTGCCATACAAATTGCAGGGTGGGTGCACACCTACACGTTATGCAAATGATTGCATTTGCAGGCCAATTGCACG
This sequence comes from Macrothele yani, assembly GCA_039090855.1. Classification (NCBI taxonomy): domain Eukaryota; kingdom Metazoa; phylum Arthropoda; class Arachnida; order Araneae; family Macrothelidae; genus Macrothele; species Macrothele yani. The sequence goes on along the minus strand of CM076992.1, from coordinate 94,893,783 downwards.
ATCGGCGCGCGGGATATAAGCGGACAACTAGCCCATGAGGCCATCAGTCGAGACGTCGTCACGGCCGCGAGAAGTGAATGGTTCTGCTGTAACCGTGTCTGGAGAACGAACAAGGGGTGCGAATGCCGTTAAGACGCCGTTGTACGCGATTTCATCAAACGGATGAGTTCACAAGAGGTGTAATCGTAAGCTTTCATACCGCCGGATGGTCCTTGAGTCGTATTGCAGAAGAAACGCAACGTGATACCATAACCGTCGGTCGCATTTGGAGACAGTGGTCCCAGGGTGGATCTGTGCAACGTCATAGCGGGACCGGAGCAAGGAGAAGCACCGATCGTCGCATCCGACGTCCTGCCGTAGCGGACCCACAGGCCACAATGGACGACATTTCGTGGAGTGTACGGGGAAGCTTGGATCTCCGGTATCGATGCGGACAGTCTCGCCCCGATTGGCTGCGTCTGGTTTGCTGTCCAGCCGTCCGTTACGAAGGCTATCCTTAACAGAGAGCCATCGTCATCACCGCTTGGCTTGGTGTCGCTCCAGAGCTGCGTGGGGTGTCGAATGGAACAGTGTGGTGTTCAGCGACGAGTCGCGGTTCGGTCTCACCACGGATGATCGCCGTGTGAGAGTCTGGAGGCGACGTGGCCAACGGACGGATTCCTCCGCCATTGCAGTGCTCCAAACGGCCCGGTAACGTGGAATCATTGTGCGGCGTGCTTTCAGCGCTAAGAGCCGCTCACCGCTGGTACGCATTACGAGCACATTTACTGTACGCCGCTATGTTGAGGAGGTGCTGCGGCCCGTGGCCCTACCGTATCTGCAGGACATCCCAAACTCCGTTTTTCCACATGATAACGCCCGGCTTCATACCGCTCAGATCAGCCTGAATGCTTTACACGGTGTGCGGATGCTTCCGTGGCCAGCACGATTCCATGACCTCTCGCCCATCGAGCATCTGTGGGACACGATTGGACGACGGTTGAGTACCCTCCCACCTCCACAAAATGAAGATGAACTGTGGACTCTGATTAACACCACATGGTTCACGATACCCAAGGACTCTATTCGGACCCTCATTGCCTCGATGCCACGTCGGATTCAACGCTTTATCGCCCAAAGTGGGAGGCCGCACTCCTTATTTATTATCGTGTATATTCCCCCACTGGATCCGAGTCTGTATGTGACAATTAAATCATTTGTTCAGGACCTAATTGGCTATTTGTGTGTGGAGTTTGGTCTGTTTCGAGCATTCCTTCATAGTGTGTCATTTTCTCTGTCAGCCAGGGTATCTTGTAAACAGATTTCAACAGTCCAGATTCCAGCTAGGAAAAAAAAACAGATGTGCGCACAAGCATGTGTGCTAGGTACCAAATTTCATTTGAGTTAATATTAAAAATCATAAGTAAATAATTAAAAATACACTGTCTGAAAAGAAAATAGTCTTCAACGGTGAAATCTGTTTTTTCAATCAATTTTGACCCCACTCTCCTCGGAATTCACTATATATTATAAAGAATATATTGATGACATGTAGTGATAAATTATGAATGATGTATGTTCTACCTACAGTGGAATTAAGTCCAGTTTGACATCTTATGTGTCATGCGCCAGTGGTGAAAGCACTGTAAGACCCCACCGCAACGGACCCACCAACAACCCAATCATCAAGTATACCTGAACAGACAAAATCTTCGAGTAGGTTGTGGGTCATTCTAAGTGTAGATCATGTGCTACTAACTTTAGAAGAATCATGTCATTAAAAACTTTCACCTTTTTCTGAGGAACACCCACAGGTATGTAACATCTACAAAAACTTTCTGTTAACACGTACACCGATGAGCGATTATATTACGACCATCCCAAGCCTAGAAAAATGAACGCTCCTGGAGACCGAATGGAGGCGCAGATGAAGTTCACATATATACAACCCGAGGACCAGCTTTCGGCTAGTAGAGTGTTCGGAGTGAGAATGGGAAAAGTCGCCGATTTATCGGAGTTTGATAAAAGACAAATTGTGATGGCACGGCGCCTCGGAACGAAGATCTCGGAAACGGCGTGGATTGTGGGTTGTTCAAAGTACGTATCAAACGTGATGCACAGATGGCCAAACGACGAACCATCGCCCATCCGTGTGTCGTCCGCAGCTCATTGATGCCCGAGACTGTCGCGCATTGTTCACAGCGACCGCAGGGCCACAGTGCGACAAATCTCTCGCAGCCACAACAGTGGTGATTAGGGCAATGTGTCACAGCACACAGTTCATAGCAGCCTTCTGCGCATTGGCCTGCGTAGCCGAAGACCCAGCTGAGTCCCTATGCTCACTGCACGTCATCGCCAACAACGCGTGAAATGGGCCCAAGATCATCGAGATTGGACCGTCGATGATTAGAAGAAAGTGGCCTGGTCTGATGAATCAAGATTCCCGGTGCATCACGTAGACGGCCGAGCGTGGATACGCCGATTACCAACGGAGGCTATGGCACCTAGGTGCACTGTTGGGTGGAAACAGGCCGGCGGCGGTGTTATGCTGTGGGCGATGTTTTCTTGGGACACAGCAGAATCCACGACGTGTTCCCTGTTGGTAATGGCCATTTCCAAATTCATCTGACAAGAACCCAATTGAACATTTGTGGTTCGACTTGGAAAAGCGAGTTCGCGCTACATCACTATCACCCCAAAATGCACAGGAACTAGAGGACCTGCTGTTGACATTATGGTACCAGACACCCCAGAATACCTGTTCCCACTTCATCGAATCGATGCCTCGCCGAGTGGCCATTGTTTTGCGGGCTAAAGGGGGTCCTACAGCTTGTTAGGTAGGTGGTCATAATGTAATGGGTCATCGGGGTACATTAACTCAAAACACCTAGCAAATTTACCAAATGTAACAAAACATATATATGTTCTTAACATACAGTGGCTTGCCCAATTTGGTATAGGAGTATGGCATATGCACATTCGCGTATTTATGGCATTTGCACATTTACTTCAAATTTAAGCGTATATGATAAAATGATTTTGGTAGTGAAGAACCTTAATATATAAATTCTGAAAGTAATAGATGTAGAGGATTTCGAAGCTTTTACGAGCAAATCAAATTCTATGAATTCTATGATATTTTCACAAAGAGTAATGACCTAAAATCTATGTCTTATGTTTCCAATGGTAAAACATCTTTGCATATTTTCTTCGCAATTAATGTATTCCCAAGGATAAAAATTTGCACATCGATAAAACAAACTTTTAATTATAGCATGGAATACTTAATATTTGCTAAAACATAACCGTAACTAAGCAATCCAACATTTGGTTGGCCGACCCGGTGGCGAAGTGGTCTAAGCGATGGCTTATGACCATTCGTCCCAGATGGGTCCGGGTTCGAATCCCGGTGAGGCATGGATGTTGTGTTTTTCTTATGACACTGGCTTTTTCCCTTTCCTGGAACCAGTGACCTTAAATTAGGGACGGGCGGCTACATATAGCCCATGGTGGTCGTTAAACTTTGAATAAAAAACAACAACAACATTTGTTTGTCTATTGACGTCATCAATGTACAAGTCGCGCCATGCCGCCCCGGTGGCGCAGTGGTCTAAGGCGTTGGCCTCTGATCATTCGTCCGTAAGGGGTCCGGGTTCGAATCCCGGTCAGGCATGGATGTTGTGTTTGTCTTACGGCACTGGCTCTCTCCCTTCCCTGGAACCAGTGACCCTAAATTAGGGACGGGCGACTGCTTATAGCCCGTTGAGTTGCTCACGGCGGTCGTTAAACCTCCAATCCAAAAAAAAAAAAAAAAAAAGTCGCGCCATCTATTAACAGGTCTGAACATTACTCAAAGAAAAATTGATTGATTTTTAATATAAATATGGTTATGTGTTTGCAAATATTAAGTATCCCATGCTATAACTTGAAGTTAGTTTTATCGATGTACAAATTTTCATTCTTGAGAATACATTAATTGCGAAGATAATATGTAAATAAGTTTTGCCGTTGAAAACATAAAACAGAGATTTTAGGTGGAACCACCTTAAGTCGAGCTATCTGTCATGCTCGCACCAGCCATTTACGAAACTGAAGCTAGGAGTGTAAAACTTGGGATTTTCTTCTTGAAAATCTCTACTTCTCTTGTCTTTCAGAATTATGTCACTGTTGTTCCTGGAATATGCAGGGAGATGACATATGTATTTTATCGATATCCATGACACACTACGAAAGTAAGTAAAACGTCCACTTCTCCAAAAATACAAGATTAAAATTTCCACGTTCTGTAAAAAGATGAAGAAAGATACAGAATGTATTCTTTGTGACAGTTACATAATTGTGATTAACAAGCTTATCAACGATTTATAATGCGATGTAAATAGTGAAGATCATAATAATTAATGGCATAATCTTTAATGCTACTGTTATCAACAATGAATGCAAATGCAAGTACACCCGCAGACACATTGCACTTCCATATAATCATGTATTATTAGCTAATGCCAAGTTACTAAGCCCAAAATATATGTCTTGTATTCTGGCAGTATTACCGCACTACTTTTTGACGTAGTAAGTACTCTGTACTTTCAATGCTTTTAGCACAACTTTTTTTTTTTTTAATTGGATGTTTAACGACCACCGTGAGCAACTCAGCAACTCATTGGGCTATAAGCAGTCGCCCATCCCTAATTTAGGGTCACTGGTTACAGGGAAGGGAGAGAGCCAGTGCCGTAAGACAAACACAACATCAATGCCTCATCGGGATTCGAATCCGAACCCATCTCGGAGGAATGATCAGAAGCCATCGCTTAGACCACTGCGCCACTGGGACGGCAACACAACTTTTGCACCAGCTATGTTAGTCCTTGGTAGTAAAAGTCTTTACCATCTGCTGCAAATTGTGTCTACCTCTGCAACTTCGTGAACTGTTTATAGTCTTAGAAACGTATTCCACAAAGATTTTCCTAAAACTTCCGAAAGAGGAAAAGTCCCAAGGAGAATACAGTGACTAAAAAGGCTCGTGTACGTATTTTCCGAGAGTAGCCTGTGAAACATATAACGAAGTGACTTTCTCCGTCATTCTAATCCGCGCCAGGATTCGAACCCGGGTCCTCTCATTCCGGAATAAGTTGCTCTACCAATTGAGCTACGCGGACATTTTATTCTGATTCCTATCTGCCTTTACGTCGTGTGCGTCCTTCTGGCAGGTACGTCACATCTCCTGGTACGTTACATCATCTCCCCCTTATTTTTTTTTTTTCGAAGTGCTGCTCTTATTTTTCCTATCTCGCGGTGTGGAAATAACATCACACCATTGCGAGATTGTGAACGGTCGGGTCATCCGGATAGTTCGGGCGCCATTATAACGAAGTGAACTTCTCCGTCATTTTTATCCGCGCCAGGATTCGAACCCGGGTCCTCTCATTCCGGAATAAGTTGCTCTACCAATTGAGCTACGCGGACATTTTATTCTGATTCCTATCTGCCTTTACGTAGTGTGCGTCCTTCTGGCAGGTACGTCACATCTCCTGGTACGTTACAAACATTAGTTGCGCGCATACGTGCGCATTTGCTTCTTCCTTTGCTGCTTTATATTCGCCGATGACTGAAAACAATTCGCAAAAGCTTTTACATTTATCCGTTATTTCTAGTGAGTCTATGCATTATTGTTAGGGACGTGTCTAAGCGAAGGAGTGCGGTTCCCCTAGACCCCCTTATAATTTCAGACTGCTTATGCACTCAGTACACAAAACATTAAACATAGGGTTGATGGGCATTTGACGCGGGCTTCCCCGCGCAGAGTGGAACAGACCCAAACCGAACGCAGGCAGTAAATAGGAGGACAGCAGGGCTTCTCATCAGTGTGTGGAAATCGACGAACACGGGTAAAAATAGTGATTTGTGCGAATTTTCGCCGTGGACGCATCGTCGGCGCAAGACAGATGGGTCATTCTATCGCCCAAGTAGTAAGAACACTAAGGTTCCCGAGAAACACCGTATCAAGGGTGTACGGCGAGTATACCATCGATGGACGTACCAGCGCCCAGAGAGCAACGGTGGCCGACCACACCCTACTGATGACCGGGGTCGATGTACACTATCCAGGATCGTACAGACAGACCACTTGGCAAGGGTTGCTCAATTCACATTTGTGTACCACTGTTGACTTCTCGTCATTGGACGTTACGCCTCGCTTGGTCCCAGGAACATCAAAATTGAACTTTTGCAAAGTGAAACCGCGTCGTGTGGTCAGACAAATCCCGTTTTCGGCTGACCGAGCTGGCTCGAGGATGCAGATGGGACGTCGACAGCACGAGGCCATGGCCCCGTGGTGCTAGGTTGGCCTTGGGGAGCCTTCTCATGGAACACATTTGGTCCCTTAGTTTGCATGGAGATATCCGTAACCACTGCGCGGCAACAGCTTGTGCTGGCTGATCACCTACACGCTTTCATGGCCCTTGCGCATCCTACGGCCGATGGTCTGTTTAGGTAGGACAACACCGGGCCACAACAACCCGGGCATGGCTCGTGAAACTCTCATGTGAGTTTGGAATCATGCAGTGGCCTCCAAGGTCCCCGGATTGAAACCCCGTGGAAGTTCTCAGGGATTCCGTGGAGCGGAACATCTGATCTATGGATCTTGGACCTGGCGGAGTTGTGGACAGCGCTGCAACAGGCACGGCTGACATTACCTCTGTAAACACTCCGGCATCTGAGGGAGTCGATGCCTCGGCGGGAACAGGCTGTAATTCGCGCTTGAGAATGACCAACACGCTATTCGGTAGTTATCTCTAGTGTCTTGTCCATTAAATGTATAGCCAATACATTTTATTAACTTTTTTGACCGTACACACATGTGCAATTATACAATTTTTTCATCTCCAATACGTAGGATTATCGATCTTGTTATTTAACTATTATTTTATAAAAATTTTAAGTATGCATATTATGTTTTCACGTTAAACAAATTTTTCACATATAGTATTTTCTAACTATGCATCTCTCTCTCATGCCAGAGCAGCTCGGTCTGTGCGTGCGGTGGACGTACTTTGGTAACTTTTCACGGCCTGGCCTCAAAGCAGTAAAATGTGTCATAAACATCTCCAATGCATACGCGAGAAATGTAAGTTCCTAAGAGCAACGGAAACCGCCAGGTCTTAACTTGTCATTCTTTTAGAATCAACCTACGTTTCGTGGAAATGTAAAATCTCATCAAGTAAAAGCTTTGCAGGTGAGGGAATGCAAAATTTTGTGTTTGAATATCCTTGTAGGCGTATTGTACTAAGAAATCAGCTGTTAACCTAATTTCGTTTGCCCACCAACCTTTTTTGGCTTTAGCACACCTTACGAAAACAAGGAGCATATGCCTGTTGTCGTCACCGTATGCTACGCTAAAAGCTGATAATAAAAATGGGTTTTCCAGCTGTAGGTGAGCTTCGGATACAATTTTCATTCCAAATTCTCGTATTTCTACTGCATTGACCTCTGGCAGAAGAAAATGAAAATATATGTACGGTATACTAAATATCGTCCCCACTCAGGATTTTTTTAATAGCTTTTGTTGACTTTATTACAAATGTTGTATTTAGCACGAGAAGTCTGCCTATGAAATGACACTTACTGTATATATAATCCAGTAGTACGGAAACTCGCATAACATAGATTTGGAGATCAAGCATTTTATTTTAAAATCCGTAAATGTTCAAGAGATTTAAAATAAGTACCTCTACACTCCATTTGTATTAGTGTTATAATAAATATTTTCATCAAAACTGACTATTTATATTAATGTGGAAAAAGAGAAAGGACCTCGAAACTACCTGAAATAAAATTTAGGTATTTCGCTGATTCTGATGACAGTTGGTTCAAATCGAATAAGATATAATTGTAGAAACCAGAGCATATACACTGAAGAACAATTGAATGAGAGACAGCTGGCGTTATGCAAATATGGCGCTGTGGGCGGCCCTGTAAACGGAAACGACATGACTTATGCAGCGATCCGACAATATAAGGAGGGATGCGACGGGAATCAGTAAGAGTCGGACGCAGTATGGGTAAGACGAAGGATCTAAGCGCATTTCATCGTGGGCAAATTGTCGAGGCCCGACGAATGGGTTACTCCATCTCGGAAGTCGTGCAGGTACAGGGATTTTCACGAGCCACTGTGTCATGGGTGCTCCGTGAGTACATCGAATCCGGTAAAACCATCCCTGCAAGGGCCAACTGCCCTAGACAACAGCGTGTGGATGAGCGAGGTCATCGTCGGCTAGCTCGCAATGTAACAGCGGATAGACGGGCCAGAGTGCAAGAAATCACTCGGCAATTTAACGCTGGTGTACAAAAACGTGTAAGCAGCCACACCATCCAGAACCATATCCTCGCTATGGGGTACAGAAGTCCATAGCGAGGATATGGTTCTGGATGGTGTCTCTCGAGGGTACCGCTGCTGACCGCACATCACAGAGTGCAAATATTAGCATGGCCGCGGGAACATCGCCAATGGACCCTAGATATGTGGAAAAATGTTGCCTGGACTGATGAGTCGAGATTCATGCTAGTACATGCGGATGGCAGGATACGAGTACGGCGCAAACCACATGAAGCGATGGATCCTTCTTGCCAGCAGGGTACCCTTCAAGCTGGTGGGGGTGGCATTCTCGTCTGGAGACTGTTTACGTGGACTGAAATGGAACCCCTGGTACGTGTGACATCGTCCCTCACATGTCAACGTTACCGGGATATCCTGGACCACCATTTGCTCCCGTTTGTGCGTCTTCAACATCCAACTGGGGACCTCATCCTGCAACAAGACAATTCACCGTGCCATCGCTCCCGAATTGTATCCGAATGGTTGGATGAACACTCCACCGACGTGGCCTCGCTTCCTTGGCCAGCTAGGTCACCTGACCTCAATCTCATCGAGCACATCTGGGATGCCATCGAGAGAGATGTTCGAGGCTCTGACCCCTCCATCAAATCTTCGTGAACTGTGGGAGCTTGTTCAGGGGTCGTGGATCCGTATGGCTGCCCAACGCTTCCAGTGTCTTGTCGAATCCCTGCCGAAACGAATCGCCGCTGTCATCAGGGTGAAAGGTGGTGCTACACGTTACTAGACAGGTATCTCTAATTCAATTGCTCTTCAGTGTAGTACCAATTCTGTTTTTTTCATGACCTGTCACTTCCATACTCCTTAAGCGCGTTTCTGTACTAGAACACTGTATTTTATTATTAAGTTTTAAAGTAGATTCTTCCACTTCTTCAGACTGTTTTCATTGAAGTTCACTAATCCTGAAATGGTTGCGGTTAATCACAATGCACTCTTCTTCCAGCAGTGACCAGTTCATGTGATCACTGACAATGTAGTCCTTCTCGAGAAAAGTTTATGTGTTAGGACTACGACCTTTTTTTTGTTTTTTTTTTAAAAACTCATAAGCTTTCTGGATTATATCAATATTATGGGGGATCCTAGGTTTATACACAATCCTGATTTTTCCTATTTGTAATAGCAAGATCAAACCCATTGGAAGCACTAATAATAGATTACAATCTAGAATAAAACAACACTAATCAAACTCGATTGAGAAAAAGAATAAAAGTGCTTTCATAGATGTCTGCCAAAATACTAATAAAAGCCCAAACTTCTGAGAAGTAAAAATAATTTTCCTGCAGAAACGAAAAACAAATTCGTCTTGCAGCGATAATTCTGATTGAGAAGACTAAGAAACTCAGCTGTTATTTAAATATTGGGTTTCCAAAAAGTTCGTTCGATTTTTAAGTGTAAATAAAAGACCCATTTTTCAGTTTCACCAATAACTTTATTGAACAACGTATTCACCGTTTTGTTCCACTGCCTTCTGCTATCTTTTAGGCAACTTCATAATGCCATCTTCCCAAAACATTTTATCTTTTTGAGCAAAGAACTGTTCCAGGTGCCTTTTGAAGTATCCCAGGGAATTGAAATTTTTTCCATTAAGAGAATATTGTAAAGACCAAAATAAATGGAAATCCGAAGGTGCAATGTCTGGTGAATACGGCGGGTGAATAAGAACTTCCCAGCCAAGCTGTAACAGTTTTTGCACAGTCATCAAAAAAACATGCGGTGTTGCGTTATCCTGGTGGAAGATTATGCGTTTTTTGTTAATTCCAGACGCTTTTCGTCGTGTGCTGCTTTCAGTTGGTCTAATTTGGAGCAGTACTTGGAAAGTAATCGGAAGTAATCGTTTGGTTGTCCACCCTATACACAACATCACCTTCTTTGGGTGAAGACCGGCCTTTGGTGCGGTTGGTGGTGGTTTATTTCGCTTGCCCCACGATCTCTTCCGTTACACATTAATGTACAGTATCCACTTTTCATCGGCCGTCACAATTTGTTTTAAAAACGGAATATTTTTGTTACGTTTAAGTAGAGAATCCCATGCAGAAATACGGTCAAGAAAGATTTTTCGCTTAACGTACGGAGAACCCAAACATCAAAGCGATTAACACAACCAAGCTGGTGCAAATGAATTTCAACGCTTGATGGCATAGTTTGAATATGTAGGCTATCTCCCGCATGGTATAACGTTGATTGTTCTCAATTAATATCTCAATTTGATCGCTATCAACTTCAACTGGTCTACCCGACCGTGGAGCATCGTCCAACGAGAATTCTCCAGCACGAAACTTAGCAAACCACTTTTGACACGTTTGATCAGTTACAGCACCTTCTCCATACACTGCACAAATCTTTTTTGCGTTTTAGTTGCGTTTTTGCTTTTCTTGAAATAATAAAGCACGATATGCCGAAAATGTTGGTTATTTTCTTCCATCTTCAATATTAAAATGGGTACACAAAAATTCCCCAATTTTGATGAATTTTTTTAAATGCACGCTGATATCCAGAACATACGTGCCGTTCCTCTCTCCGGTGGAGCATGCTCAGCGGCGCGGATTTCTGAGTGTTCGTTCGAGTTAGGCCAGGATCAGTTCTGTACTACGGTGCTGATTCTGACCCTTCCGTGGAACCAGGGACTTCAAATTAAGGACGCGTGACTTCGTAGAAACTAAGATGCTGAAGGAAACCGTTAAACCCCTCCCCTCCCCCAACTGTGACTTAATTGAAATCACAAATAAGAGCCTGAAGTAGCAGACAAAACTTCCTTGAATTTTGTCAATAAAATACAGTTAAAACAAAAACCATAAAACTGTTAGAAATAATTATTTGTACTTTACTGTCAGCCATGTACACTCTTCGCAAAAAAAAAAAGAAAAAACAGAAGCACCCCAAGATAATCGTTCGATCCTGATGAAACTCCGCATGCAAATACCTCAGGACCGAATTTACAAATGAGTAAAGAATAAGGACCAAGTACTAAATAGTGTCCCGCCACAGCGCATGCGAACCGCGCATCGAGGAGGGTATATCAAGGGCAAAGCTCGCATGCAGGGACAATTGCGACAGCGGATTGCAGAATCTGAGGATGCTTCTACGTCGAATCCGGGCAAATTACGAGCAGTTCAGTGAGTTTGACAAAGGGCTGTTTGTCAAATTGCCGTATCACCAGGTATTTGGGTCGCAGCAATCCGACGATGTTGAGCCAACGGGTCGAAGACGGCACAGCCCAGCGGTACGCGGGCAGTGGCTGGCCGATGGCAACGACAGAATACGAGAATCGAGCGATTGTGAGAGAAGCACGAACAGAACAAAATTCGTCGCTCTCAACCATTCATGTCTATGTTGCTTCGTCTACAGGTACAGAAGTGGTCATCCGGACTGCTGCCAGACGACTTGCGGCAAGGAGACTACATTCAAGGAAGCTACCCCGCCACCTACCACTGACGAGCGAGCATCGCAAGCACCGGTGCCAGTGGTATCAGTCCCGAGCAACGTGGGATAGTGTCCAGTGGCGTCGTGTTGTCTTCAGTAATGAGTCATGGTTTGTACTCGGCGCCGATGACCAGCGCATTCGTGTATGAAGACGAGCCGGCCAGCGCACGGATTCTGCCTTTAGCATGGAACAGCACACGGCTCGTACACCGGAAGTGACTGTTTGGGGAGCAATTTCCTACGATAGCCGGACACTCTTGGTAGTCCTCCGTACCACCCTCGCGGCTCAATGGTACGTCAACGATATTCTACGACCTGTTGTGTTGCCATTCCTATTGCAACACTGAGCCATTTTTCAAAAGGATAATGCCCGGCCACAAGCGGCACACCTTTCCCAGACCTGCCTGCGTAATGTCGGTCGACACATTTCCATGGCCAGCCCGATCGCCCAACCTCTCACCGATCGAACATGTTTGGGACATGATGGTACGCCACCTATTCCCATCGCGGAATGTCGGCGAACTGGCCCGCAATTCGGACCCTATCTGGCATGCAGGGCAGTATTTCGTGAACTGTATACGTCTATGCCACTCCGGGTAATCGCTTGTACCGATCCAGAGAAGGCACTACAACGTACTGTCTTGTTCAACTCATATAACTGTTTTATCCGAATAAATGGTCAAACTGCTCTGGAGTTTCAGTCATTTCCTTTCCTATACATGTGCATTACTCATACCAATTTTCATCTTGATTGGATGATTCTTTCTGGGTGCTACGTTTTGTTGTTTTTCTTGTTGTTGCAGAGAGTGCATTTTACAACTCAGAAGTGCTTTCTTTGTTTGACATATCTTTACACATCTTTGGATTTATTTTGTTTCCATAAAGCAATGCTAATCTTTCCCAAACCGCGAGTAATTAATTTTCTTTAACTCGTACGTATAATATACTATAGTAATTCAATTTTGTATGTGTTTCATGAAATAAGCATGACTGTGGACAAATATAAAACAAATGAAGTATTACTTTTCTTCAGGCTTCGTTTTTTAATCTAACGTTAGCAGTTTTTTTCCCCCGTACAGAATTTTGCTCTGTGAAACGACTTTGAGGAAACTTAGGATACGTCGCACGTAAAAGTGTCAAAAAATCATATCGGGCGGAGTTGAAATACTATATCTCAAATTTATTTTTGTTTTGTTGTATTTCATTTTTCAGTCGATATCTGGTATGACTTCTCATCAATCTTTCCAACTTACAAGGTACGTGGAGCGTGAAAAGAAAATCCGTGAGAGGTAAAAAGGAAAACAAAAGGAAAAGGAAAACTCAGCTTGAAGTGAATGGCCGAAATCTGTCCAATAAGTCTGAGTTATTCCACAGCGGATGTTATTGGTACGCTTGTCAAAGCCATTTAGTTTCGAAGCACCAAGTGTCGTATTTTATTCCAGATAAAAACATTTCTTTTTCTTTCCCCTTTTGTAGATATTTATTAGCGATCTTGCGTATCTGAATGTACATACACGTGAAGAAACTGCATCTTTTTTCTTTTTAATTGGGGGTTTAACGACCACTGTGAGCAACTCAGTGTGATATAAGCAGGGCCGGATTAAGGGGGGGGAGCTCTAGAGGAGCTATTGCCTTGGGGCACACTACGACCTAGTGCCCAAGAGGCTTGCTTGGGCAAATTATATATAGATAGATAGCAGTGGCTTAAATACCAACCTGCAGCCGCGGGGGTGGTGTGGGGGTGTGGCAAGTAACCAAGGGGAGTACCACAGCTTCCAGTTATAGTTTTTTGAGAAAATTCGAACACGCACAAGGACAAACAAACAAATAATTAACCGAATGGTTGATATTTTCTTCTGAGGTACATTTAACTTTGCCTAAATAAATATCAAGTTTCACTTTTAAAGCACTGGATGCCCTACAAATTGAAGCTATTCTGCCCTTTGGCTCCGAGTTGCAGTACGATCCCTCTCCAATCGCCCTCTCTCTGCGTTACTGAAGAAAAGCGCGAGGCCACGCGGGGATTCCCCACGGAGGATGGGGGTAAACAGTCAATCAGTCACCGAGGATTACGTACATGACATGCGCCAACGTTTATTCACAGCAGCCACAGATCTGCCATGTACAAGAGGGTGATTTCTGCACGTGATTTATTTTAGTTTTGTGCAAAACAATTACATGTATTTTTAAATATATTACTTAAAAGTTAAATTACAGAGCTCTAGGTTTTTTCTTTTAGGTTTTCAGTGACCACAGAGCTCTAGGTACTAGCATTATTTTTCAGACTCTCTCCCTGACACCAATCCACCGCACACACACCGCGAAAAACGCACCCTCCCTCCTGCTTGAAATTCTGGGAAAATTACTGCGCTTAGGGGCTCTGAAGTAAATCTTCCGGGGGCGCACGTTGAGCTAGTTACGCCACTGACAGATAGAGTGCGAGAGAGAGAGAGAGAGAGATTTATTAAATAGTTTTAGAGAGAGAGATTTATTAAATAGTTTTACTTTTTTTCTCGTATGATTTCTACTTAGTCAGAAACAGAGGCTGGAAGACGAGAAGATTTTAAGACAGTGATTAACCAAGGGTAAAGGTTTCATGTCGCTGTGTACAGTAGGGCGGCGAGACAGTTGCAGCTTTTTTACTACCATTCACCCACACTTCCCAAGTTGCACTTGGAACCGTTAATGGTCCAAGTCCCCTATGGCTTCATATTGCATAACAAAAAATATGCACTAAGAAAAGTATACAATGCTAAATCATTAGAAAATCCAAGGCAAAATCTAGGAATCCTAAGCTTTTAATTCATGTTCTAATGAGAACAATGAAAAATACAGTAATAAAACTTCTGCAGATAATAATTTATTAGTTTGAAGAATGCACTACGTATTACTGATCACAAACATATTGCTGCAGTTTCGTGTTTTAACGGAATTCATAACGATTCCCCGTCATAAGTTCTTTTGGGGCCCACTCAGATGTCGTAGCCTTGGTGCCCCACCCAAATGTCTAGGGCCCACTCAAGCCTTAATCCGGCCCTGGCTATAAGCAGTCGCCCGTCTCAAATTTAGGGACACTGGATTCAGGGAAGGGAAAAAGCCAGGGCTGTAAGACAAGCAGAGCATCCATGCCTCACCGGGATTCGAACCCGGACCCATCTTGGACGAATGGCCAGAAGCCATTGCTCAGACCACCGCGGAAGAAACAGCGTGTTATATACCTAAATAGGAGTTAGTATTCTTTTTTTACCCAAAAGGGAGGTTTTCAACGCTCTCTGAAGTCTTTCCGTTTCTTGTCTTTGTTCGTTTTGTGACCTCAGTCTGTTTTTATTGACACGCTGATATAAGGGCACATTAATATCACTTTTTTAAGCACAGCAATTTTTTAATACTTTTGCTTCGGACTTGCTTATACTAGGACGTCTATTCCTAACAAAACCCTCGTTTCTCTCGTGTCTCACTTTCTCTCATTTATCAAAAATACACATTGCACCACACTGTCCTTTTCCATTTATCTCGCCTTCAGCACTGACAATGGCTGAATAGCTTAATGTTTTGTATCTCTGGTGCCACGTGTCACAGGAAACGATTTCGCTTCCTCTTGCCAGCAGCCTCGTTCATGGTTTTTCACAACCGTTACGAAAGCCTACATTAATATGGATAGAGGACGAAATGAGTTTCCCAGAGAAAATGAACTTGAATTAGCAGTGTGGCCGAATTCGATGTCATTTGATATCTGCTTTTCTTATGAGGCGTAGAAGCGTATCTCAGATGATTTTTTTATTGATACTACTTTTCTCGATGACGACTTTCCGTAAATATAAAATTTGTGCTTCTCTGAATTTCCCGAGATTGTGTGAAATAAATAAAAATGAATGTCCAGTAGAATCTCATCATATGATAAGTATGCCCCACTCGCGCAGTTGAACGAGTAATAACAACCTTGTTCCAGGAAAAACGCTTCAGAGTTTGGGACATTTGTCAAAATCTGGATATGGATATATATTGAGAGAGAAATGCATGAATAATTGTATGCACATACACACACAAAAATAAATCATGATAAAACATAAATCGATGTTGCGTGTGTCTCAAATTGAGATCGTATTTCATTGTTCGATCGAATTTAATATTAAGTACAGGTGTAACGTACCAGGAGATGTGACGTACCTGCCAGAAGGACGCACACGACATAAAGGCAGATAGGAATCAGAATAAAATGTCCGCGTAGCTCAAATGGTAGAGCAACTTATTCCAGAATGAGTGGACCCGGGTTCGAATCCTGCGCGGATAAAAATGACGGAGAAATTCACTTCGTTATAATGGCGCCCGAACTATCCGGATGACCCGACCGTTCACAATCTCGCAATGGTGTGATGTTATTTCCACACCGCGAGATAGGAAAAATAAGAGCAGCACTTCGAAAAAAAAAAAAATAAGGGGGAGATGATGTAACGTACCAGGAGATGTGACGTACCTGCCAGAAGGACGCACACGACATAAAGGCAAATAGGAATCAGAATAAAATGTCCGCGTAGCTCAATTGGTAGAGCAATTTATTCCGGAATGAGGGGACCCGGGTTCGAATCCTGGCGCGGATAAAAATGACGGAGAAATTCACTTCGTTATACAGGTAAAATATATCAAATTAAGTGTTTTGTCAAAATGTGTTTATCACTGATACGTTTAATTTTTAGGAGTACCGACAAATGTCTTTCTTTTTGCATTACATACATTTTCGAACAAAAACGATCCATAAGCACATTATACACGGTCGAGTCACATTATTGTGACCACCAGTTAATATCCAGAGTAACCGCCGTGTGCAGCACGGACAGCAGCTAGACGGACTGGGAGGGACTCAATAAGGTGTTGGAAGGTGTTCATAGGTACGTGGAGCCATGCTGATTGCAGTGCATCTTACAGCTGCTGGAGAGTGCGTGTTGGAGGATCCATAGAGTGAACAACACGATTGAGGTGGTCCAACAGATGCTCAATTAGATGCTCGTCTGGGGAATTAGGGGTCCAGGGAAGTAGGTTGAAGTCTTCATCGTGTTCTTCCAATTACTCTCGGACATTTCTAGCTATGTGACACGTCGCATTGCCGTTCTGGAAGATCCCGGAAGTCCCAGGGCAGACAATCAGCACGTGTAGGAGGTGTACGTGGTTTGCAAGGATGGATTCATAACGAAGTCGGACCATAGTGCCTTCCACAGGTATGAGTGGACCCAGGGATTGCCACGAAAACATTCTCCAGACCATAACGCTGCTCCCACCAGCTTGTGTTCTTCCAGAAATAGTTGAAGAGTGTTTGTTCTCTTATGTTTATCGCCTTATACGCCAACGTCCATCCGTTCGATGAAGCAAAAAAGGTGACTCATCGGAGAAGGCAATCCTTTGCCATTCAGCGGAGTCCAATTCCGATACTGCAGTGCAAATATAAGCCTTTTCTGCCGATGCGCTTTCGTTAGCATAGGTGCAGTGACCTGCCGTTTTAGACACACTAAAACGACATGTCCCTGCACCGATAAAACTGTCGTTTTTAGACACACTTCCGGTAGCCCCCTAGTTCATTTAGCCAGTGAGTTGCTCCACTGTAGCGTGTCGATCGGCCCTCAAGCATCTTCGCAGCAGACGTTCACCTCTCACATCAATGGTCCGTGGTGCTCCGCAGTTTCCACATCCCTTATTCGCAGTGGTGCCGTTTCTCCAATCACGATAGACTTTAACCATAGCAGCATGCTAACAGAACACAAACTGCGCTCTTTCAGAAATACTGCCAGCCTTGCCCCGAAAGACGATAATCATCCCTTGTTACAAATCTGATAAGTCGCCCCGACTGAAAACTGATTCCGTTAGAGCCCCATTTTCAGGAACGCATTCTCCGCGCTAAACGGGGTATACATGTACATTGTTCTTCAACAAAGCGTTTCTGTCTATCCGAATGAAGATACAACATGCAATGATGATCTTTTTCCCCTCAGAAGGTAAAAATGCATCATAAGCCCGCGATATTAACACACTAACGCTCAGAAGCTAAGATCGCTTGAAACAACAACAGCGTCGTCAAACGCTAGTAACACTCTGAATCCATGGCTTGATTCTGCTCAAGAAAATCTTTTAACCTGCCGTCATTATAAAACAGCATGTAGCGTTTTTCGTCAGACGAAAGGGATGTCTTTGCTTTCTTCTTCTTCTTCAGTCATGGCTATGTCGTCTTTACCCAGATCTGGTTACTCAATCTGGCCTTATTGCTAGACCATCAGCTTCACTGGAGTATGCAGTATATCTCAAAAACTATATGAAAGGGATGATACATCTACTTCACACATTATACAATGAAGTACCAAAAGTCATGGGATAGCAGTATGCAAATTTTTAACTGGCGCTGCTGTCGTACAAAGGCTTTGACGCACGCCACGACTTTCATCAGTTGCAAGGTATAATCTAGTGAGTCAGGTTGAACAACCGCCAGTAGGATTATGGCAAGCGGAAGTGAATTATCGGAGTTTGAACGAGGCATGGTAGTGGGAGCCAGACGGATGAGACATGCAATATCCGAAGCTGTGCGAACATTCAACATTCGCCGATCCACGTGTGTACCGAGAATGCCTCATGGACGGCATTACCACCCACCGTGGTCAGCACAGTGGGCGACCACGGGTGCTGAACGACCGTGATCAGCGACGTCTGACCGCGATTGTCAATGCTAAGAGACAAGCGACACTGGCTCAAATAGCATCCACATTCAATGCAGGAGGTTCCAGAGACATATCCATCACGTCAGTGCAGCGTAATTTAGCGTCCATGGGGTATGGAAGCAGATGACCCACCAGAGTGCCTTTGTTAACGCCGCGACATTGGACATAGCGCCTCACCTGGGCTCAGGAACTTGCTAATTGGATCCTGGAAGACTGGCAACATGTGGCGTGGTTCGATGAGTCACGCAACCAGTTGTTACCAGCTGATGGTAGGGTTCGGGTGTGGCAATGAACCCTAGCTGTCTACGAGGCACGGTGCAATAGTGGTGGTTCGATACATGTATGGGGTGTCTTTACGCGGGCACGGTGCGGGTCGCCTGGTCCTCGTAAACAAGTCATTAACCGGTAATCGATTTGTTGCTCTGCTGGGTGACCATTTACAGCCCTTCATGGACTTCATGCACCTCAACAACGATGAGATTTTCCAGGCGGACAATGCACTATGTCATCGCGACCAAGTTGTCCAAAATTGGTTTGAGGAGTATTCTAGACCCGACGGATGGTGTGGCCACCACATTCGCCCGACAGGAACCCAATAGCGCCCTTATGGGACATGGTGGAAAGGTCCATTCGCCCCCAAAATCCTGCACCTACAAATACCATGGAACTGTGGGTGGCTGCTCAGACGGCATGGCTCAGAATCTCTCCAGAAGACTTCCGGCCACTTATGGAATCGATGCCACGTCGAGTTGCTGCTCTTCGACGGGATAGAGGAGGTTCTACACGATACTAGGTACGTGTCCCATGACGTTTGACACTTCAGTGTAAAAGGTATCAGTACAAAAGTCCCTCCAGTTCTCCCGGCAGAAGTCACACATGGAATTAAGAAAATGAAACAGGGAAGAGCTCCAGGAAAAGATGGAATTACTGTGGACATTATACATACAAGAACCAAGTGGAGAAACTGAAACTAGACTCGCCCAAGAATTCACTAGATGTCTCAATGAAGGAAAGATTCCTGTGGATTGGAACAATGCTACGTTGATCGTGCTACATAAAAACGGTGACATTGAGGATCTCAAGAACTACAGGCCGATCAGCCTCCTATCAATGGCTTATAAAATCTTCACGAAGGTTCTTTTACATCGCTTGAAGCTAACGCTTGACATGGCTCAAATGAGAGAACAAGCTATATTCAGGAGTGGCTACAGCACTATACACCGATAAGCCATTACATTATGACCACCTACCTAATGAGCTGTAGGATCCCCTTTAGCCAGTAAAATAGCGGTCACTTGGAGAGGCATCGATTCGATGAGGTGGCGATAGGTATCCTGGGGTATCTGGTACAAAAATGCCAACAGCAGGTCCTCCAGTTTTCGTACACTTCGGGGTGGTGGTGATTTAGCGCGAACCCGCTTTTACAAGTCGAACTACAAATGTTCGACTGGGTTCATGTTAGGTGAATTTGGAGGCCAGGGTATTAACAGAAAGTCACCAGCATCCAGCATGTTACACGAACCAGTCCTTGACGATTCTGGCAGTGTGGCATGGCGCATTGTCCTGTTGGTAATGGCCATCACCAGCAGGGAAAATATTTGCCATGAATGGGTGAACTTGGCCCGCAACGATGTTCAGATACCTGACAGCTGTCAGGGATGATATTATTGGAATAATGAGGCCTAAAGTGGGCCAAATAAATATCGCCCATAGCAAAACACCCTCGCCGCAGGCCTGTTTCTGCCCAACAGTGCATCCAGGTGCCATAGCCTCTGCTGGTAATCGGCGTATCCGCGCTCGGCTGTTTACGTGATGCAACAAAATCTGGATTAGTCAGACCAGGCCACTTTCTTCCAATCATCCACTGTCCAAACTCGATGATCTTGGGCCCATTTCATGCGTTGTTGGCAATGACGTGCAGTGAGCATAAGGACCCGGCTGAATCTTCGGCTACGCAGGCCCATACGCAGAAAGCTGCGATGAACTGTGTGCTGTGACACATTGCCCTGATCTCCAATGTTGTAGCTGCTAGTGGTTTGTCGCACTGTGGCCCTGCGGTCCGTGCAAATAATGCGGGACAGTCTCCGCTCTCCTCTGGCATCAATGAGCCGCGTACGACACACGCGGCTTGATGACGGTTTGTCGTTTGCACATATGTGCACCACTTTTGTTACGTACTCACTACAGCGAGCGACACGTGAGCGACCCATAAGCCGCGCCTTTTCCGAGATCCTAGTCACGAAGCGCCGTGCTATCACAATTTGTCCTTCATCAAACTCCGATAAATCGGCAGCTTTTCCCATTCTGACTCCGAACACTCTACTAACCGAAAGCCGGTCCTCGGGTTGTATATATACTGCTGGGTAAACTTCGTATGCGCCACCGATCGGTCGCCACGCGCGCTAACTTTTTTATGCTGGGGGTGGTCATAATGTAATGGCTCATCGTTGTAGATCATATCCTTGTATTGAGAGAACTAATTGAAAGAACAAGGGAATATGAGCTCCCATTATGCAGGGCTTTTGTTGATTATGAAAAGGCCTTCGATTCCATGAAACCATCAGCAGTTACAATGGCTTTGAAATCCTGCGGTATTGAAGATGCATACGTTAGAATTATTAATACCATCTATGTAAATGCAAGTACAAAGATTCGACAATTTGAAGATACAGCAACAGTACATATTGGAAAGGAAGTGAGGCAAGGTGACACCGTATCTCCCAAACTCTTTAATGCCCAGTGCAAACTGTCTTTCAGTCATTGAACTGTGAAAACAAAGGGATTAAGATTAATGAGACTATTTAACTCACCTTCGTTTTGCTGATGACGTAGACATTTTTTACAACCGCCCCTTCAGAACTGCAGAGTATGATACAGGAACTTGTTGACAGCAGTAAAGAAGTGGGATTAAAAATAAACTTTCAGAAGACAAAACTGATGAACAATGCTTTCACAAGAAATGAAGATTTACCAATTGATGGGTTACAGTTAAATATATAACCGATACCTACATTAATCTTGGACAGTAAATATCAAGCGAGGGTCACATTGAGGAAGAAATTAATCGACGTGTAAAACTTGGTTGGAGGGCTTCCGGAAGAAACAGTACAATTTTTAAGAGCAATATGCCATTACGTCTTACAAGAAAAGTGTTTAATTAATGCGTCCTTTATAACGAAGTAAATTTCTCCGTCATTTTTATCCGCGCCGGGGCTCGAACCCGGATCCCCTCATTCTGGAATAAGTCACTCTACCAATTGAGCTACACGGACGTTTTGTTCTGACTACTATCTGCCTTTATGTCGTGTGCGTCCTGCTGGCAGGTACGTCACATCTCTTGGTACGTTACACCTTTTCCTGTCCTTACGTACGTAGAAGAGATGTGGACCTTAACTAAAATAGACATACAAAGGCTGCAGACAACTGAAAGAAACATGGACAGATGCAGGCTTGGTGTAACAGGAAAGCTAAGAAGAGGAACTCGTGTATAAGGAAAATGACAAAAGTGGAAGACATCATGATGAGAGTAAAATTCTTCAATTGGTAATGGGCTGGACATATTCCCAGAAGGACGCACCACCAATGGAAAACCGAAATTTTAGACTAGATTCCAAGGGACAGGAAAAGACCCAGAAGACCACATGGGAGATTGGTGGATGAAATTCGAAAGCATGCGGGAGTGACATGGAGGTGACTGGCTCAACACAGTCTGTTGTTGAGGGGACAGACATTGAGTCCGTGTCCCCTCACTCCGGAGTAAGTCGCTCCCTCAACTGAGCTACGAGGACAGAATGTCTCGCTGCAGATTTGTTGTCTTGACATATGTTTTCGCCTCTGTTGTATGTCACATAATCTCCCCATTAATTTTTTTTTCTGTCTTTGAAGCGAAGTAGGAATTTTTCATTGATTCCAAACAATGTGTGGCACAAACATCACACATGTTTCGAAGAACACAACGGCCAGGGGATCCATTTTCCACAATCGGGCGTCAATATGAAAACACAAGTTTGTTCGCGACTGCATCGAATCCGTGTCCCCTCACTTCGGAGTAAGTACCTCTCCCAACTGAGCTACGCGGACAGAATGTCTCGCTTCAGATTTGTCGTCTTGACACATGTTTTCACCTCTGTAGTACGTCACAGTCTTTCTTATTCTTAATTGGAGGCATTTCATCTTCTTAAGCATTGCGCAGTCTTAAACCTCACGATGCTCGCGCACGTTCGAGTAACGTAATTTTTTTGCCCTGAAAAAAAAAAGAAAGTTGTTTATCTAGCACTATTTTGTGCATGGTATCTTCATTCTATTCGGGTAGCACGGTGTGCTCCGTTCAACAGCTTACATAAAAGTAAACATTTTGCTGATTTACCTGCCCGTAATTCTTCAGAAAATCCTTTTCGTCAGCAGGTTTAATACTAAAGTAAGAAGTTTTTATTCTATGGACAGAAAAAATGGGACTTCAAAAAATATGCGGAATAATATTTTATTGCAAGTTTTAACACTGAAGTTAGTGAAAAAATATTATGCGGAAAAATGTGATCGAAAATAAGTCAAGATTTTATGAACTTCCTCATATTTTGGGGTCATTATTTTTTTCTTAATCTTGTTTTACTTACCTTGATAGAGAAGAAAAACTCTTCCATGTATGTACCCGTCTTAGCGACAAAGTTCCGCATGGTGCGATGCTATCATTAACTTCTGGTATAAAGAGAGCTCGGAAACAGGGAAGCAGTCAACAATGTGCATGTAAAAGGTAAGGAAGATATCTTACTTAGAACCCAGGAGCTTAATGCAAAAAAATGAATAAATAAAGTGAAAGACGGGAGATTCAGCATTAATGTTACTTGTTTTTTTTCCTTACTTATCAAGTGCATACGTTCTTTCTATCTCGCGCTTTCTCTTTTTCTCTTTCTCTCTCTCTCTCTCCCCATCCTGCTTCGCTGCCCCATTAGTAAGCTAAATAAAAGATTTCTGTAAAGTTGCTTTAGGCTGTGCTGCTATCCTTCTCTCACTTCTACTCATTTTACTTTTTTTTTCTGCATCGAGTGTCAGGGATATGATATCCCTGAGTCCCAAGCCGTGTTTTTATTAGTTACCACCGTAATTACTTTTCTACTAAGCAACAGCAAACGCTCCCCCAGTCTTACCCTAGGGACTTTTTTGTCACATGACACAGGTGCAAAAGAATATAAGAGAAACATGTAGAGCTCGGATGAGAACCACACCGTCCCTGGCAGTTTATTTGATGAAAAAAGCTACAAAGATGCAGATGATGCAATGGGCGCTACATCACTAGTGTTGAAATGCTGAAGAAAAACGAAAAACAATTTAGTAGATTCCACTAGTTCGCTACGAATTAGGAGATCTATGTGCTCAGAAAAGTTTGAGTTTACGCAAATGTACATTTAAACGTCGTTTCGTTTTATTATACAGCGTGTTCACAAATGTAAACGTTTGTTACAAACACAAGTGAATAGATTAGCCTGTGCAATTGTTTACATAATGACGAGTAAAGGTGTAAGTTTTTTTATGCCTTACTTAAAACATTTCCACATGGGAATAATTTGTTGCACGAATCACATGAAGACTGTTATCGATTTCTCGCCGTGTTCGCTGTAACATAGCCTTATCAATGGTGGCAGTGGCGTCATCGATTCTTTGTTTCAGGTCGTTGATATTCCGTACCTGAGTTTGATACACGATATCTTTCACACAGCCCCACAGGAAAAAGTCTGTGGGGGTAATATCTGGGGAACGAGGTGGTCAGGGAATGAGGCCATCCCTTCCAATAAATTTGTCTGGAAATGTGTGGTTTAGGTACTCACAAACACGCATACTCCAAAGAGGAGCGGTGCCATCTTGCTGGAAGATAATGGTTGGTTGAAGGTCTGCAAACTATGATTCTACATGATCAGGCAAAACATCGAGGTAAACAGCTGCAGAAACTGCTTTTTCTACAAAGAAATATGGTAGGATGACCCGATTGCACATGATTTCACACCACACATTCCCTTTGGACTATCTGTTGAACCTCCGAAGTCACCTGGGGGTTTTCTCATCCCCAAATCTTCACATTGTGTTTGTTCAACTTCCCTGAGACATGAAATATTGCCTCATCCTTAAAACAAACACGGGTGAGGAGGTCTGCGTCTTCTGAAATTCGTTCCATCATGTGAACTGCAAACTCTTTTCGTCTTGGTTTATCATTTGGTTCAAGAGCCTGCAAGAGTTGCAATTTGTACGAGTATAGTTGCAAATGCTTGTGCAGGATGTTGTACGTTATTGAACGTGGTATTTGTAACTATCTGGAAGCAGCACTGATCCTGTCTCCATAAATTTTTCGTGCCACTTGCGAATCGACAGACGTGACGGTGAATCTTTTCCATACTTGGTCCTCTAACTTCGCTGAGTCTGCGTATCCGATTTTGTTTCCATAAACCAGGCAACGCATTGCGCCTTTTCTTGAGGAGTAGCCATTCGTTTTATTTAACAAAAATTGTCACATCAACGGGGTACCTGAAATACGACGAATGTAATGTCAATATAAACTTTGATAATCGCTTAGTATATTGCAAATAATATGATCAAATTACTCCATTAATTGTATTTGTAATAATTTTTTCAACTTATAAGCGCACTTTGTAGACATCCTGTACAAATAAAAAATAAAGTAGGAATATACCTGTGCCAGTTTCTGAAGGTAACAGATTCGGACGCTCGAAATGTGGAACGTTATTCCTTCTATATTAAAGATGAATATCAACACATACTTTAAACTTTAAGAAAGAATAACAAAGTGATGCAGCGAAGCATTTTTTGATAAGCAGTTCAACATTTAAAAGTTGCAAGCTGGAAACATTACAACGGTACAAATAGCACAGAGCATCATATGACGTTTTGTACTTTAAAAAGATGTCCCAGCGATCATAGGTGCTTAAGACAGAAACTCAAATAAACTCAATTGATAAATTATTATATTCACCTCCCTAATAACGTGATGCACCACTTTTTGCTACAAGAGCAGCCAGACGTTTTAGTAAGGACGCAATGAGATGTTGAAAACATGAAGATAGTACATATTGTCGCCCATGAAACGAGGATCGCCTGCAGTAGAGCTTACATAGTTGCTGGTGGAGGTTGGAGGGCTGAAACATACGTAGAGCGTTTAATATCTAAACCCTACATACAAAGACAAAAAATTCAAAACCGGACCTCCGGACCTTTATTTTTCCACATAGCCTCCCCTGACATGGATACACTTGTTGTACCGATTATAGAGTTGGCGAATCGCAGCTGCAAAAAACGCTTTATCTCTTTC
Source organism: Macrothele yani (assembly GCA_039090855.1). Lineage (NCBI taxonomy): Eukaryota > Metazoa > Arthropoda > Arachnida > Araneae > Macrothelidae > Macrothele > Macrothele yani. The sequence continues at coordinate 94,867,982 of CM076992.1, read as the reverse complement.
TCTTCAAACCAAGACTTCGTTGAATCCTTCAGTTCGGAGTCATCCACAAAACGCTTACCCCGCAGACCTTTGTTCGGAATTTTGAGGAGGAAGAAGTCATTAGTGGCGATACAGGTGAGTACGGTGGGTACGGAAGCAGCTGAAAGCCACATTCTGTCACGAGTTGTATGTAAACTCCGGCGGTGTGCATTGGAGCATTGTCCTGGTCTCAATGTTTCTCGCCCTTTACTCTTGATGGCCTCATACCGCGACAGCACAGCGTAATAGGTATCATTCATATTCCTTTTATGAGGCAATTAATCAATTCACAGCCAATCAATTAACAGCAGCCCTTTTGAGTCCAAAAACATGGCAGCCATAATTTTTCCTGAAGATAACAGTGTTTTGAATCCATGATGTTTCCTCTGCATACTCACCTGTTTAGCATGAGGGTCCCGATGGTGAAACCGCGCCTCATCACCTGTCACAATGCAGGAATAAAAGTCGTCTGGATCGCGGTTAACGGGGTCAAGTTGAACCCGACTTGCTTCAACACGATCATTCTTCATATCAGGTGCCAACATTTGAGGAGCCCATCTGGCACAGACCTTTGACATCCTTAACCTCTGATGCAGATATGGTCCAAACACTGCCGGTACTTAACTTTACTGAATTAATCAGTAATCTGTAGGACACGAATTCGCCGGTTTGACATCACCAGGCTCTCCACTTTCTGGCACATTTCATCTGTGGTGACCTCTACTGAGGGTCCCTCTCGAGGGTTGTCTTCCAACGAGTTTCTTTCCCGTTTAAAGAAAGCAGCCCATGTTTTTACTGTGGCATATGAAGATGCGCCATCGACATACACACGGGATATCCATTCATGAATACTGCGACATACTAAACCTCTCATGCAAAATGGTTCAAACACTGCCGGTACTTAACTTCATTTGCTTCCTCAACAATCTGTACGACACGAATTCGCCGGTTTGACATCATCCGTTTCTCCACGTCCTGGCACATTTCATCTGAGATCACCTCCACTGTGAGCCCCTCGCGCGGGTCGTCTTCCAACGAGTCGCTTCCTTGTTTAAAGAGAGCAGCCCATCTTTTGACTGTGGCATATGAAGGAGCACCATCGACGTACACCCTTACCATTCGTTCATGAATACTGCGTGGAGTTTCCCCTTCATTCGTCAAAAGTTCAATCACCGCTCGCTTCCGCAATTTCATAGGTCGCTCATACGTTATAGATTTCAATTTACTCTGGCGCCATCTAAAATGGAACACAACGACGTGGCGTGTCTGTTACATGACTGAAGCCTAATGCAATACTTGGTTCAGTCACCAAGTACTACTTTCATGGTCAGGCTTAGACATTACTGAACGCCCATGGTATCTTTCTAATTAGGCCAATAAATCCACAATGGGGTTGAAGTTCGGCGATCGAGGGGGCCATTAGAACGTGGTAAATTCATTTGAATGTTCCTGGGCCCAACTGGTCGCCGGGGGTGTTAACATACCTTATGTTGGTGACGGAGGTCTCCCGTAGAAGATATGTGAGTGGGCCCAAGGAAGCCCATAGAAACACACTCCAAAATGCTGCACCGCTTTCACCTGCCTGTATGATTCCAATTTGGCAAACTGAGTACATCGCTTGGTGTGGTTCAGGCTACGGACGTACCCTACCATCGACGTGACAGAGTGGGAACCGTGATTCGACTACCATAGGCTATTGTTCCATAGTTTGACAGATAGTCTTTGTGATTTAGTTTGTGGACGTTCCCTCATTAAATTTCGATGTTATCTGCTCCCCGGTATGCGTTCAATTCATTGTAACGATGTGGGACACTCTGCGCTCACCTTGAGAGCCAATTACAAGTTTACGGCCACATCTATCACGGTGGTTGGTAGTTTTGCCGCGCAGTCTTGGAATACACGTGCGACGGTCTGACTTGAAAATTTTCACAGTTCAGCGATTGCGTTATTGAGCAACCGGCCTTCCTCGCAGCTACTATCGGATCATGATCAAACTCACGTCGTTGCCTTCACTCGTGATCACTTTTCCGTGACTGTTTTCCAGGGCGTAGAGACATGCTCTATTTATAGGCACTGCTGATTTCAGCGTCCCAAATGTTTGTCATTCGGGATACACTGAGTGATCACTGAATTGTGACCACCTACCTAATGCTTTCTAGGTCCTCCTTTCGCCTTCAGTACAGCAGCTATTCGACGTGGCATCGATTCAGTAAGATTCCGGATGCATTTGAGAGATATGGCCAACCAAGCTGTGTGTAATGCGGCCTTAAATGCAGGTGTGAAAGTGACTGGTGTATCCAGACTCTAATATGTCGTTCCATAGTGTCCCACAAGTGCTCTATGGGATTGATATCAGGGGAGTTCGGAGATTAATCGATATGCTGGAAGTCTGAACTGTGTTCCTCAAACCATTCCTGCACAGCATTGGATCTGTGGCTAGGCGCTTTGTCATCTTGGAGGACACCGTTCTATTCGAGGGAAAGTGCAACATTACTGGGTGTACAGAGTCAGCAAGCAATTCATGATAGATAGCTGGACCTATGGCTCAGGACATTGTCATCTTGGAAGACACCGTCGCCATTCGGAAAAAAGTGCAACACTGCTGGGTGTACAGAGTCAGCAAGCAATTCCCGATAGATAGCCGGACCTGTGGCTCGGCACATTGTCATCTTGGAAGACATCGTCGACATTCGGGAAAGTGCAGCATTGCTGGGTGTACAGAGTCAGCAAGCAATTCACGATAGATAGCTGGACCTGTGGCTCGGCACATTGTCATCTTGGAAGACATCGTCGCCATTCGGGAAAGTGCAACATTGCTGGGTGTACAGAGTCAGCAAGCAATTCACCATGGTTGGTACTAGTCATACGTTGTTTCGCATGCACCAGGTGTCCAAGTTCCTGCCAGGTAAACATGCCCGACATCATATAAACCTCTTTCACTGGCTTACACTGTGGAGACCATGCAATATAGATCGAATACCTGATGCTGTTTACACCAAATACGTACACGACCAACCACGGAGTGGAGTAAAACACAACTCGTCAGATCAGAACGCTTTTTCCATTCATCTGACGTCCAACTTGTATGATCTTTGCACCAGGCGAGTCTTTTGCTCCTATGAACCGTGGTTAGGAGAGAATATCGTCTGTGGCGTCTGCTGTTATATCTGACACGTGCGAGCGTGGGACGAATAGTCATAACAGATACTCTTCCAAGTTGACCTCTGTGGAATTGAGTAGTCCACAACTGTAAAACAGGGCTGCGTTTATTTGCCTGTATGAGCCGTCGGAACCGGCGCTCGCCTCTCTCGTCAACATTTCGCTGTCTTGTGCAGTCCCCCCCCGGTGACATTGTTTGACCATTTTCACGCCAGTCCTGATGCACTTTAACTACGGTTTCCCGCGAACAAATCACCAGTTCAGCCATTTGGGAAATCAAGATACCCGCTCTCCGAGCTCCCACAATCTGTCCTTTCTCAAAGTCCGTTAACTCCTTCCATTTACCCACCACGCTCCGAATTTTACCAGTTAATGCTCAACTCACGCATTATACACTGGTGTTCAAAACTTAAGGGCGAAGAGGAGAAATTAGCATAACAGCGGAACGAGTAGGCAGAACGGACCGAAAGACTACTCAGGAGATAGACTAGGGTCCGGTACGGTAGGGCATGTGCATATATGCAGCATGACGTGGAGGGGGGGGTGGGGTCGGAAGGGTATAAAGCACACGGGCGGTGTACGCTCAGCAATTCGGTGAAAGCTATTGCACGGTGTACATTGGTTTGAGCGACGTCGAGTTGCTGCCACCGTGTGATATGGCCAACAGGCAATCCAGTAGACGACATCTGGATGACTTTACCCGAGGTCGCGTCATTGGGAAGTTGGAATAAGGTCGAAGTGTCACCTAGTGTGGCCGAGGAGTTCGGGATCGCTCACAGCATCGTTTCACGAGCTTGGAGAGCATCTCAAACTACAGGAACAGCTGTACGAGAGTTTAGCAGTGGTCGTCCACGAGCAACCACGGCGGCGGACGACCGCTATATTGTCTACAGGCGAGAAGAGACAGGTGGAAGACAGCGGGAGAAATCTCAAGGCAAATGCAACAGACAACTGGACGTCCGTTATCGCGTTTTACCGTGGCCAGGAGGCTGCACAAAAGTTGTCTATTTGCACGACGACCAGTACGGTGTGTGCCATTAACGCCTGCTCATCGGAGACGGCGGTTTCGGTGGTGCCAGGAACACGAGAACTGGACACATCAGCAATGGGGTCGAGTTCTCTTTACGGATGAGAGCCGATTTAGTCTGACGAGCGATTCTGGACGTATACACATCTGGAGAGCAGGGAACACCCAATCACACCTCCAACATCATCGAAAGGGACCGGTTTGGAGGTGGCGGAGTTCTCGTTTGGGGCGGTATCATGCTTGGTCGCCGTACTGATCTCCACATCTTCCAAGGAGGTTTAGTCACTGGTGTCCGCTATTGTACCGATGTTCTCTTGCCTCACGTGCGTCTGTTTAGAGGTGCTGTGGGTCCTGAGTTCCTCTTCATGGACGACAACGCTACACCTCATCGTACAGTGGCTGTCGCAGAGCTGTTGGAGAGTGAAGATATTCAACGCATGGATTGGCCCGCAAGGTCCCCGTACCTAAATCCAATCGAACACGTGTGGGACCTTCTCGGGAGACGCTTGGCAGCACGTCACCAGCCACCAGAAACGATTCCGCAGCTGCGAGTGGCGCTACAAGAGGAATGGGCCGCGATGCCTCAACAGCTCCTTGACAACCTCGTCCTCGGCATGGACAGACGTTGTAAATCCTGCAACGCAGTCAGGGGTGATCATATTCCCTACTAAAGACTGGATTTTTCTTGGCAGCCGCCTGTCACATGGACGTTTCTGTCTTCTGTCTAGTTGCTCGAAGTTACCTTTTTAATAAAGTGCCTTTGTATCTTTTGGATTCCTTGTTTGGACGGTTTTGCTCACTTGTCCCATATTCATGCATCTTGGGGATCTTATGGTATGATTTGAGTCGATGTGGAGCACTTCTGCACGACGTTACATTCGAAAAACCGTCTCGTCCTTAATTTTTGCACGCCAGTGTATATGCTCCGTCGTTCGACTAATCGCGCCCACTCGGAAATCCCGTGGTCAACGGGCCGCATCCACTTTTGATAGGGATGGTCATAATTCAATGATCACTCGGTGTATAATAATTTGTGCATTCCGTGTAGCTGTAGGAACTCCCTTTAAGCGTTTTTCGTAATATGCATTACGGTCAGACACAACAGCAGCCGTAAAAAAGCTGAAGTCCGTAAGTTGATAGATGACAGCGTTACAGGAGGAATTTTTAATTATTTTTTTATTGATTTAGCTGTTACATCATACCTTACATCTAGTTTATATTTTTATTTTAGCGTAACAAAGAGTAATTATTATAACAGCCAAGGAAATCAGGGAAAAGGTCTTTAATGACCTGACTAAACCCTGATCTCCCTACATGACAAATCCAAGTAATGTAAAAGTTACTATAGAATTAAAGTGAACAGTAGGCAGGTCATGCAATAGATCTGCAGTTGTTAGTTGGTATTAGGGGCAATTAGAAGGGGATTAAAATGTTGTATAGTAATTTAAGGGTTTTTAAATCTTTTTTTAAACAAGTTGTAATTATTAATGTGTTTTAGTTCATCAAGTAAAAATTCCCAAAGGTTGGTCCCTGTTAGTTGATAGTTTGTTTAATTTGTTGTGTTTTAGGCAGGCATGGCTTTACCTGAAATCTATTTCTAGTTTCACAATTATGAACAACAGTATTTATATCTATGATAACTATTTTAATATTCTGTTTAATCCTTTTAAATATATTTAATCCCAAAACATCTTGATACAATTGTTTTATATTTAGAATGTTGTGTTTGTTAACATCTACGCGCATAAAATTGTAAATATTAAGATGAGGTATATTATTAGTATTAGTATTTAATTTATAGTCTAGTAATCTAATAAATTTATTCTGGAGTATTTGGAGTTTCCTAATGTTAGCTTGTGTTGTCTGTCCAATAGTTACAGGAGGCATCCAGAATAGTTACAGGAGGAAATTCACGTTAAGTGTTTTCGTTAGCAAAAAGTGCATGGACATAGCGCTTTTGTATAGATCGAAGAATGTAAGATTAAATTTGAACATAAAAGCAATGCAACTGTAGTGAAACAATAACATTCTTGTCTGATCTGAGACAAACTGCGAACTCTAGGTTTTTAGGTATGGGATGAGATGTACGAAAATGCAAGTGTTGATTTGCATGAAAATGGGGAAGAACTATGTACTTCTGTGTCAAAAATGGTTATTGTTAATAGAAAACCTGTACTACCTTTCTCAAGCAGCTTGAAAGGAGCAGTATAATGGATACATTGAATTGCTCAACACTTATTTTGTAAAACTTTTATCAAATTATGTTACTTTTTAATACCCTGTAACTTGATCACACTTGAGTTCCCGACGATTTCCTACAAACATAACAATAAATCGCTTTTGAGTAATTATTAAACCGAAATTTAGCTAGTCTCGAGATCTGGTACAAAAAAAACGTCTTTTACATTTTAGCATCTGATTTGGAAAAGACGTAAATGCGTACAGTGTCGCTTTGTCCGTCTATCTATAGACACCATATCTTGGCAAATATTAGACCTATTTGAAAAATTCTTTTTGTATCGGGAGGCCCTTAATATGAGACTTATGATCCTTGCTTTCCGGTTCTTTTGCATGCCAACTTCACTGCTAGAGAGCGTAAATGTAGATGCTGTCGAATTTAGAAAGTATTTTATTCCATATTATTGCTTCTAAATATTCGACTGAAAAATTCTTTCTTATTTTCGAGACGATTTATACCGAAGATTATTTTGGGTAACTTGTTTCTTTTTCAAGTAATGCAGAGTTTTTCTGCTATTGAGAGCACAAAGGTAAATAATGATTTGCCCGGTGTTTCTGCTTCTAAAAATCCAATCTGAAAAATCTTTTTCACGTTGGATAGAGTTCCTGGTGGAAATGTTCTGCATATAACTTTTAATTTTTGTTAGGGAACTATTTTTTCACTAAAGGTCGTAAGGGTACACTTCTGTTTCCGAAGTATTTCAAGCAATACCAGCTTCTAAAAAATTCCTTTGCCCTGTCAGATACCACTCTCCATCGAAAACCTTTTACAAATTTTTCTGCTTAAAAATAATACATTGTTTCCCCTCGGGGTGGTGCGGGGCGGAGATACGTATATATCGTATTTTATCGGGCGGAGATACGTATATATCGTATTTTATCGGGCGGAGATACGTATATATCGATATCTCTGCTTCTAAAAGACCTATTTGATTTTTTTTTTTTTTTGCATATAATTTCAAATTTTTACTAACGCACAAGTTTCCCATTAGAGGGCACAAGTTCACGATTCCATTTGCAAAATATTTGGAGCAAAATCTGCGCGTCTAAACACCAGCTGAAAAAACCTATTTCGATCAGATACTACTAACCACAAAAACATTTTATATGCATTTCTTACCCAAAATAATGCACAGTTTCACCGCCAGGGGCCCAAATGCTTAATATGGTTTTCCCGATATCTTTGCTGCTGAAAGAGCGATTAAAAAAAATCTATCAACACCGGATACCATTCACCTTGTCTAACATTTCGCATGTAGTCGTGGGCATTTTGGAAGTTCACAGTTCTGTCGCTAAGTGGTTTTTGTGTGTTTTTCTGTTTTCAATTGTGTTAACTGCTTTACTACTGAAAACTTTTTTCTTAACCGTATCTTTCTATTTCTTTCTTTACTGTTTTCAACTGCTTTACTATTGAAAACTTTCTTTCTTTACTGTATCTTCTCTTCTAAAAATCTTACTGATTTTTTTTACTGTATCTGGAATCATTATCCTTTTTAAATAATGCACAGTTTTCTCGAAAGAGGAGTACAGGTCAAAACTTTTGCCAGCTATCTCTGCTTCCAGAAGTTGTATTTAAAATATCTTCTTCCAGGGGACGTCAGTATATATTTCCCTTTGAAGAGCTTATTTGATGCTAAAATACCTCTAGAAAAATCCTTTGGGGGGAGGGGGGTATCATATTCTTCCCTATGAAGAGGTATAAACAGTGATATTCGAAAAAACACAAATATACAAATTAATAAACATACCAGGACATACTTTGGCCATAATATTGTGTGTGATCGACTTTCATGGTGACACATCACTGACAGCGTCGCGGCATGCTGTCCAAAAGAGAGTCAACAAGTTCTGAGGCTAGTCTGTCGTACTGCTGTACAAGAGCACTTCTCAGCTCTTGTACATTTCGTGTATAGGGTTTCAGAGCAGCCATCCGTCTCCCTAAAGCGTCCACAGGTGTTCTATAGGAATAATTTCTGAGACCTTGCTAGTCACTCCATAACAAAAACACCTTCACTTTCAAGATATTCCAGCACCAGTCGGGTGGTATGGATTCGAGCATTATCCTGCATTAAAACAAATTCTGAACCAACAGCAGCTGCGAACAAGCTATATAACGAAGTAAATTTCTCCGTCATTTCTGTCCACGTCAGGATTCGAACCCGGATCCCCTCATTCCGGAATAAGTCACTCGACCAATTGAGCTACGCGGACGTTTTATTCTGATTCCTATCTGCCTTTATGTCGTGTGCGTCCTGCTGGCAGGTACGTCACATCATCTCCCCTTATTTTATTTTTTTTTCGAAGTGCTGGAGAAGGGATTCTCTTATTTTTCCTATCTCGCGGTGTGGAAATAACATCACACCATTGCGAGATTTTGAACGGTCGGGTCATCCGGATAGTTCGGGCGCCATTATAACGAAGTAAATTTCTCCGTCATTTCTGTCCACGCCAGGATTCGAACCCGGATCCCCTCATTCCGGAATAAGTCACTCGACCAATTGAGCTACGCGGACGTTTTATTCTGATTCCTATCTGCCTTTATGTCGTGTACGTCCTGCTGGCAGGTACGTCACATCATCTCCCCCTTATTTTATTTTTTTTTCGAAGTGCTGGAGAAGGGATTCTCTTATTTTTCCTATCTCGCGGTGTGGAAATAACATCACACCATTGCGAGATTTTGAACGGTCGGGTCATCCGGATAGTTCGGGCGCCATTGTAACGAAGAAAATTTCTCCGTCATTTCTGTCCACGCCAGGATTCGAACCCGGGTCCCCTCATTCCGGAATAAGTTGCTCTACCAATTGAGCTACGCGGACGTTTTATTCTGATTCCTATCTGCCTTTATGTCGTGTGCGTCCTTCTGGCAGGTACGTCACATCTCCTGGTACGTTACATCATCTCCCCCTTATTTTTATTTATTTATTTTTTTTCGAAGTGCTGGAGAAGGGATTCTCTTATTTTTCCTATCTCGCGGTGTGGAAATAACATCACACCATTGCGAGATTTTGAACGGTCGGGTCATCCGGATAGTTCGGGCGCCATTATAACGAAGTAAATTTCTCCGTCATTTTTGGTCTACGCCGGGATTCGAATCCGGGTCCCCTCATTCCGGAATAAGTTGCTCTACCAATTGAGCTACGCGGACGTTTTATTCTGATTCCCATCTGCCTTTATGTCGTGTGCGTCCTTCTGGCAGGTACGTCACATCTCCTGGTACGTTACAGCTAACATAAGGTGCTACGATCTCATCTTGATAGCGGATGGCATTGATGGAACACCTGGGAAACAGGTGCAGGTCGGTTCGTCCATTACGAATTATGCCTGCCCACACCATACAATCACCGCCGCCATATGTATCCCTCTATCGGGTGTTTGATGGATGGTAACGCATTGCACGTTCTCTCCAGATGAATACACGTCGGGAATCTCCTTGCAATGAGAAACGCGACTCATTCGTGAAGAAAACGGTATACTACTGTGCACGTATCCAGTACAGATATTCCCGAGCCCAACGTAATCGTTCTCTCCTGTAAGAAGATGTTAGCGGCACGCAAACCACAGGCCTTCTAGCGTAAAGGCCGCTTTCCTGTAGCCTTCTGATCACTGCCCAGAGGGTTACTGATGGTCCAGTTGCTGCTTTCAGCTTTGAAGTCAGATGACGAAATGCCATACTTCTGTTGCGTTTTGCAGTTAAGGCAAGAAAGAGGTCATCCGGAACGGAAGTTGACCCTGGGCGACATGATACAGGTCGTCTACGAACACTTCCTGTGTTTTGTAACTTGTCTCCACAGCCTGCTGACAATCATCCAAGACACTCCTCTGTTAGCAGTTTTGCACTAGCACTTGTTTGAAGTAGTTTTAGGAAGGGAGTGTCTGACCACAGATCTAAACTGCCCTTAGAAATTGGAAACTAGGAGATTTGAGTAAGTGAACTCAATAGGAAAGAGAAACAGGAAAACTTAGTGACATGGGAGAGAGCTGATCTTTGAAACAAACTGCAACTCCAGTCCTGGGAGAAGCGGGAACAAACGTCACAGGTGGATAGCCCCCAGCATACCACAACCACCCAGCCGCCGACGCCTCTGGGGAGGAATGAAACTCATGGAAACCACATCCGGAAGCCGGAGCATCAATCAGTACTTACTGTCTCAAGCCAACCTGAAAAAGAAAGGGGTGGCAGTTTGTCTAACACCCACGTAATGTTCATACACTTACACTCCATCCGATCCAGTCCCCCATCTAACCCAAGGCCTCCAGCCCAGGAAACAGTACTCACCAGTGCTGCCCTCCACATGTCCCGGTCAGGGGGTCAAGAAAGTCGCCTTAGTTCTGAGGAGCCTCAGGAATTCGCTGGAATCGTAGTCAACCGCAGCCCTTACAAGTTGATCAGGATCGGCTGCCGCTTTGCTGAAGAACATCTTGGCGAGTCTGGTGGAGAACTCATATACCTTCTCAACTTTAAGAGTGTTCCTCAGTTTCCAAAACGGGGTCCAGATAGGAGCCCCAGTGATCATACGAAGTGCTCGGCTTGGCACCCTCTTGATTCTCTCTTGTTGCCTCCTACTAAAACCTATCAAGATAGGAGTTGGATTAGGTGAGCACTGGCCTTACGACCGTTTTATGTAGCAGTACTTCTGTGCCGTGTTGTCAAAAAGCTTCTCCGGTGGAGTAATGGAGCTAGCTACCCAATGCATTGTCTAGCTTTATTCGTGTGGTAGTAGGTGTTTGCTACCCACGAAAGTCGACCATCTAGTTGCATCCCCAGGTACTCAAATCAGGGGATTGTCTCCCTAAAAATGACAAGTTTCGATACTTCTTACAGAGATTCGTAGAACAACAGCGCGCTGCTCTTAGGCGGACTGATCTCGATACGACAATCAGTGTAGTAGGTTTCAAGCTGAGAGAGAAAGTCCGGGAGGAGCTTCGCTACTCTGCTTTTGTTTAGAGACCTGATGACAACAGCTGTGTCACCTGCGTACATCATGACTTGCCCATATTTTGGTTTGGGTAAGTCGTGCAGATAAATGGAGAACAACTTTACGGTGGTCCAAGTGCAGAACCCTGAGGAACACCAGATCATATCTTCTTTTCAGAAGAAAGCTCACCATTAACCTTAACGATGAAGCACAACAGCCTTCTTCCAGTCCCTGGTTCGAGTCAATCAGCTCAACAAGTGGGCAATGGAGCTCCTGCAACATCTGATGGAGACCATCGTACCGCACGCGATCGAAGGCCTTGCTGATGTCTAGAAGACAGCAGTGGAGTACTCGCTGTTATTACGTCCTTCAGAAACGAATTTCGAAAGTTTGATCAGCTGGTGGGTGATGGCATCCTTCGTCCGGAAACCTCCATGTTCGTCAGGAATGACTCCATTAGCGTCACAGAACTCAGTAGGCCTAGAGAGGATGACCCTCTCCAAGAGTTTGCCAGGAATGGGCAAGAGATATATTAGACGGTAGTTCTGCGGTAAGGTACGGTTGGTTCCAGTTTTGGGCAACACCGCTACAACAGCCTTCTTCCAGTCCCTGGGAAAGTACTTCAGCCGGAAAGAACCGTTGAAAACCTCCACCAGTCCCAGAATCCAGCTCTCAGGAAGCAGTTGAACAGCTTTTTCCGACATTCCCTCTCTTCCAGGAGCTTTCTTCACCTATAGCTTTTATTTCGTGGTAACTGACAAGCGAGATGACCTCGCCAGATTCATCAACATCGTACCCTGTCAGTGTAAACAGTATTTTGGATGTCATGATGTTATAGGTGATCTTCGCTGTTTTTTTAAGTGATCTTCGCTGTTTTATTTAGGTGATCTTCGCTGTTTTTTTAGGTGATCTTACAGTTTTACAGCAGCGAAGATCTTTTATACCCTTGTTCCTGTCCGACCTTCACGATTATTGACTCCTCGAGCCTATGTGCAACGCCCACTGGAATGTCATACGCGTGCCATTATGCCGTCATGCGTTACTTCACATACCCGTCACAGTCTGTTATACTCCATGTAAAAGTCTTACAGACCATGTGTTTCATTCCTTTTCTTACTGCGATGAAAACCTTTTCGTAACTTAACTTTCGCACATGAGTGTAAGAACATTTAATTTTAATTGCCACTTCCATGTTACAAAAAAAACTTCCTTCAGAATTCCAGAACTGCATGTAAAGGAAAAAATTATGAACACATAGATATGCTCCTAAAATAACTTCTTCACTGAAATAACACAATTTTCTTTAACTATTTTGTTAACGTCCTGTCCACAGTAGACTGCTATTCAGTTGCTATTGATATATGTTCATGCATTATTTAAATTTGTTAAGAGGTAGGTAGATAAAACATATCCCGTATTAAATTCTTTCATTCAGAAAAGTCACCAAAACAAAAAGAAAAGACTCATCTTTAACAGTATCTCCAATGACGGGGTCGTTTGATGCTATACTTAAATTTATGTACTGATGTACAAGGTAATTCTCCCGTTAAAGACCCCACACTTTCAGCAATAAAGTCACTTTTATTAATAGATTGCAACGGAAATTTTTACATACTTACCTTAAATTTTGTGAAACAGGAATCAGTCACCCGCCGCATCCAAACGCACCTGTTCCCGACTCCCCAAATTTGCGAACACTCGCTAAAATGTCCTCGGTAATGACTTCAATTTCACGGCGTTTGGTTTCTTTGAGCTCTTCAATTGAGCGAGGCTTTCTCATGTACTCATTCTCCTTGTGCAGGCAGCATAAGGAAATTGCCAGTTAATCTTTTAAGAAAAGTCAGTATAAAAATATCGATTTCCTTACCTTACATTCGATGCGCGACTTGTTGCGCAGGCTTTTTGAAGACATCTTCATCTATCAACTGATATTCAAAATCGGTGAAAAGTTTAAGGTAAACTTCTGTGACTACAGTTTACGTAAAAGGAAATATGGCTGGCAGTTCGTCTACGTCGTACAACACGCTGTATTGATGTTTACTTCTGTAACACATGTTGAAGGTAAAGCCGCCGACTCAGGACCATTCATAAATTCTTTATGCCATCTGTAAAGTGTTGATTTTTCTAGACATCTTTATAAGCGTCTTGCATAAGACGGAAAGTCTCTCAGACAGATTTCTTAAGTCGACAACAAAATTTAGTTGCGCATTTTTGCTCCTCTTTCACATCCATTTTTTTGAAAAATCACAACGCGAAAACACTTATTAGGGGTTCACAAAACAACACTTGTTAAAGTGCGCACTACCGACGACGCATGCGTAATAAACAGGTGTGGCCAGTTACTATAGTTACTACAACGACTACCAGTTTTTCGAGACGCGTGCCAAAGACGGACGCAGTATTGCGCATTTTTTATAAAATGATTCCCAGTTGTTTTGGGAGAAAGTATTTATTATAAAAGAAACTATAAACGGAAAACTCAAAATCGTCCATTCTCAGGATAGTTCTCTAAATTTCAGGGGGGATCTGAGCAACTTTGATCGTGGACGCATTATCGGGGCAAGACAGATGGGTCATTCTTTCGCCCAAGTGGTAAGAACCCTAGAATTTCTGAGGGCAACCGTATCAAAGGTGTACCACAAGTTTACCATAGACGGACGCACGCTGCATACCCTGGGGTACGGAAGTAGACGCCCTATTCGTGTGCCACTGTTGACTGATCGTCATCGGACATTACGCCTCGCCTGGTGCCAGGAACATCAAAACTGAACCACTGCAGAGTGACGCCGCATCGTGTGGTCAGATGAATCCCATTTTCAGCTGTACCCAGCTAACTCGAGGGTGAGGGTGTGCCATCGACAACATGAGGTCTTCGCTCCGTCGTGCCAGGTTGGCTCTGTTGAAGGCGGTAGTGACTCTGTGATGGCTTGGGGAGCTTTTTCATGAGACACATTAGACTCCATAGTGCGTCTGGAGAGGTCTTTAACCGCTGCGAGCAACCAGTATGTGATGGCTGATCATCTACACGTTTTCATGGCCTTCGCGCATCCTGCGGCCGATACTCTGTTTCAGAAGGACAATGCAGGGTGGCGACGCGGTACTCTCAAGGCGGTTGTCACCACTCTCAAGGTGGTGGTGACTCTATGATGGTTTGAAGAGCCTTCTCACAAGACACATTAGGTTCTTTTGTGTGTCTGGTGAGGTCTTTAATCGCTGTTCGCTACCAGCATGTGCTGCCTGATCACCTACGCGCTTTCATGGTCTTCACGCACCCTGCGGCCGATAGCTTATTTCGGTAGGACAATGTGTCGCCCCACACTGCCAAAAACACACAGACATGACTCTAGGAACATTCGTCTGACTTTGGAACCATCCAGTGGCCCTCAAGGTCCCTATATTTAAAACCCTTTGGAAACTCTTTGGAGTACCGTGACATCAGATCCATGGATCCTGGACCGACGTCTTAAGCGGAGTGATGGACAAAGCTGCAACAAGCGTGGCTGCCATTACCTCCGGTATCTGGAGGAATCGATGCCTCGTCATGTACAGGCTGTTATTCGTGCTAGAAGAGGGTCAGCACGCGATTAGGTAGGTATCTCTAATGTTTTGTCATTGAGTGTAAATATGTGTACGTGTGTGAGAGAGAAAGAAGATTCCGAAACTTCTGCTAGATTAAATCCTGCCTGCGTCAGCTGCTATCAGATGAAAAATTTTCCAAGCCAAATCTTACAATTGTATCTAATTCAAGTATATTTAACCTAATTCAAGTGCACATTTAAATCACGAGGCGAAAAATGTTTACTTGAAGCAAAATCAGAAAGGGAGTAATATTTTTTGGCCATCATCTTCGCAAAAAATTTCCAAAATGAGGTTTATAGGAGCGGTGATATAGCGCCAAATACAAATACGCTGTGATACTGCTTATTATTTTTTCAGAAGCATAGCACCTAATTGTGCTATGCTACTGGAAAATCAGGATGTATGTAGGTGAAGTTGATGACAGTTAGAACTACCCGATGCTAGGGCAATTTTTACAGTCCGACTTGTAGATATTGTGATATCGAACGAAATAAACACACGTCAACTAACTGGATAGTTTTGCATAAGGTAAAAGCTGAAAATGCTTAGAAAGTTTTGGGGATGAATGCAGCCATTGGATGCAAAAAGAATTTTTCGAAACCATACATCAGAAGTGTGTATATTACCGGATATCCTGATACACAGTGTGGCGAAAAAGAAATTAGATTAATTTAAGAAAAGCTATCAAAAGTGAGCATCACTGAGGAACAGAACGAAAAAGAGAGCATAAGCGTGACCGCAAACTCCAACCTCTTGGTTTCAAGATGTTGTTTTGCACTGATGTTTGCTAAGCATCTTGCGCAACGACATCGTCGGAAATTAAAAATGAAACAATTGATCAGCATCAGGGGTTTTTCGCGGAGCATATGGAAAGCTTATAGGAATGAGGCTCTGTCTAGAGCACAAACATTTTGATAATTGAAGCATTTTAAAGAGTTAAAAGACGCACGAAGCAATCCTCGAAGTAAACAACAGTCCTACAGCCCCTAAACTTATGGACAGAGGGGGCAATTTACTAGCAAATGACCGCCGACCAACAAAAAAGGTGCCACCAAGTGTTTTGAATATGTGTGTGCGTAGAGGGGGGAGATGCGCTCGCGTGTATGCAGTGGGTAAGGTTTATTATGATTGACACAGTCTTGATTGATGGCTGCTCATGACAATGCACCTAATTATTCATCGATCAACGTTCGCATGTTTCTGGAATGCAGGCAGTTAACAGTGCTCCTGTACACTCCTTACTTCCCTCACTTTCCTATAGCTGATTTTTTCTACTTCGCAAGCTAAAATGGAGATTAACTGGGCGCCGATTTCATAGTGGTTATGGCAGCAAAACCAATCACAGTAAAATAGCTTTCCAAATTTTTCCGAAGATCGTATTTAACAGTGTAAGGAGTCTGTTGGATTCATCGGGACCTAATTTGAGAGAGACAAAATTCTAAACTTTCTTATTTATTGTGCAACAATGTGATCTCTGTATCTATGTTCGTAAACCAGGTATTGTCATCTGTAATCGAGGAAATCATTTTGAATTACCCTGTATAATACGCATTATGGCATATGGCGCTGAAACCTGGCCTATCCAGGAAAAACATACTAGACAAATTGCAAAAAAAAATAACGTAAGATGGAAAGATCGCTACTAAATATAAGATTTCCAGATAAAGTAAAGAATACAGATATAAGAACCAGAACAAAATTTTTAGACATAGGTGAAAAGATACTCAATTCAAAATGGAAATGGGCTGGCCATATAGCAAGAATGGAAAATAATAGATGGGATAAAATAGAGACCATATAAAAGGAAAGAGAGGAGTGGGAAGACTGGAGGGAAGATGGATGGATGATATAAACAAAACTGTAGGAAAGCTGTGGAATAGACAAGCCAAAAACAGGAACATTTGGAAAGAAATGAGGGAAACCTATAGCCTCAACTGGCTATAAAAAGGGCTGGAATAAAAGAAGATTCTAAAGTTTATCAAACGTTTTGGGGATTATTTGTTGGACGTGGATGTTTCTTAAGCCGTAGCATTTCTCCAATGCTTTTTCGACATGTTTTAACGCGTTCTTGTTTTGAATCGCTGGAAATAATTGATGTAGATGGAGTCAGTTGTTTTCTGTCTGCAGATGCAGAAAAAAGTTACTAAGCAATAGAAAGCCCATGCGTTTTCAAAGAAATGAACTTTGTAAAGCGATATTACCGCTCCTCACTTTGCTGCGAAAACAACTAATTGTACGAGTCACGTAAATGTTCTAACAAGGACAAGTGAAATAACGATTTTCGGTTTCAATTTTGCTTCAATGAAAATTTGTTTACTCCATATTTCACCTATTCCTACCCTTAAATTCCCAATGTAAGTGTTATTTCAAAATATTTAAATATAAACAGTATTTAGTTTATGTATCGATTGTGGTACATATGAAAGCATTTCAACTGTAATGGCACATTTATGGTGTAACTATAGATTTTGAATCGTAATTACAGCGTACATAAAAGATTTGCACATATTAAATCTGGTTACATTTTCAGTTACTGTCTTGGTATTTCAGTTTTTTATTTGTGGTTCTGAGTTTCGTATTAGGTGCAGCAAACACCATTTTCAACATTCTGCACTTTGTATTTTAAGGTTGCTCAAGCCTGTAGGGGTTGCTCATTGTAGGTTACAGGTTAAATTAACCTGTGGTTTCATTATACAGGGTGTTCTCAAATTACCTTTGCAACTTTGATCCTCAATAAAACCTAAACGAAATAAGATAGCGAAGCTCCGTTTTTTGTACATGTAACAGCAACGCATAAAGTTTTATTGGTACACAAAGGGTTTTCGTTTACTTTCAGGTACGACCCTGAACTTGTGATGGGTACTCCACAGGAAAAGGCCCAGTGCGTGGCATGGTTCATATTGACGAAGTCAGATACACAAGCCCAAAGGAATATCCGTACCAAATACCGACGTAATCCACCATCCAGACCTTCAATACGCGAGTGGCACAAGAAGTTTATGGAAACTGCTAGTGTGCTTCATAAAAAGGGCGCTGGCCAGCCAAGCAAAAGTCAAGAGGATACGGAACGTGTTCGACAGAGGTTTTTTTTTTTTTTTTATTGTAGGTTTAACGAGCACCGTGAGCAACTCAATGGGCTATAAGCAGTCGCCCGTCCCTAATTTAGGGTCACTGGTTCCAGGGAAGGGAGAGCGCCAGTGCCGTAAGACAAACACAACATCCATACCTGACCGGGATTCGAACCCGGACCCCTTTCGGACGAATGATCAGAGGCCATCGCTTAGACCACTGCGCCACCGGGGCGGCCGACAGAGTGTCCTACAAAGTCTAGAGAACTCCATCCGTACGGACTCCAAGCAGTTGGGGTTACCACCTACAACGATACACAGGGTGCTTCACAAGCGCTTGTACCGTACTGCGTACAAAGTGCATTTGACCCAGGCACTGCCCTCCGGGGATGAACCGAAACGCTTCGATTTTTCTGTTGATATCTACACAGGATTGATAATGAGGAAGGCTTCCTGAAACGTGTTTTATTCAGCAATGAGGTAACGCTTCATGTATGTGGTGTTATCAACAGGCATAACTGCATAATTTGGGGTCACATGCTCTGGAGAACATGGCAGGAGGTCGAATACCATCTCGACGTTATTCGTGCAACCAACGGTACGCATGTGGAGCTCTACTAGCATCTCAAGAAACTTTGAAACGTGCTGTTCAATATGCAGTAAACCTATATTTGTTATCTTTCTGTTTTATTGAGGGTCAAATTTTGTAAAGATAATTTTGGAACACCCTGTATTTTAAGTAGGAGTACTTGAATCGCGTGTACTGAAAAAACTGTCAAAAATCCTGAAATTCTGTGATTGAATAAGAGTACAAACCATGTACTGCTAAATGGCGTAAACACTACGAAATCTGCTTTCCTTCCACATAAGTTTTAACTTAGGAAACGAAAAAATGTCTGCTGGAACCAAGTCACGAAGACGGCTGAGCACTGCAACTTTCTAGTGAGCCAGAAATGCTGCACTTGTATCGCTGTGGGAGCAGGCGCATTGTCAGAAATAGCTACAAACGAAGTCCGTGGTAATTATGGATCTTGTAGATTCCTTATTCACAGTTAACCATCTCATTAGCATTCTCAATGTTAATCAGCTGTGCCTAGTTAATATTGCGCGGTTTTTTACCAATTTCGTCAATCCATTTCAAGAGTCGTTTGTTACATTATCTCTTCCCATTTTAAAACTATTAAATCATAAAAATATTCATGCCCTGTGGAAACTCTCATTTTCATAAGCTGTTCGTAACATTTCGCGTACTTCAGTTGTACTTTTTCCGAGCTTTACTCAAATATTGATGTTGATCCGTTTAAGGCCAAATGGTGTGCCGCCCCGGTGGCGCAGTGGTCTACGGCGTTGGCCTCTGATCATTCGTCCGTAAGGGGTCCGGGTTCGAATCCCGGTGAGGCATGGATGTTGTGTTTGTCTTACGGCACTGGCTCTCTCCCTTCCCTGGAACCCGTGACCCTAAATTAGGGACGGGCGACTGCTTATAGCCCATTGAGTTGCTCACGGTGGTCGTTAAACCTCCAATCAAAAAAAAAAAAAAAAAAAAAAAAAAAGGCCAAATGGTGTGAGCTGACGTAACTGCCATTATCGAACCTCTATGCTCCGCTAGATCCCTGTTTCTGAGCCATACTAGCATTAGATTACTCTATTTTGTTTAACTCAGTCTCATTACTTTCTTTAATACTGTATAATTTTCAACAAATTTAAAACCCCTTTTTCTTCTCACCATTGTAGAGCAATAGTTAAAAGGTTTCTATGGACTGCTTATGTTGTTTTCCCATCTCGTTACTTGTGTAATTTCAGCCTTTCTTCCATACGGGCTCATATTACAAAGAAAACGAATTTTGTTGGAAAGAGTTACTAATTTCAGCAAACATGTGTATTTTATGTATATTAAACCTGAAAAAATTCCGAAAGAAAATTTGAAATTCGTATACCTTTTTTTTGCAATCTACAGAGATTTTTAACAAAAAAAGAGAAAAGAGAAAAATTTAGTCCTCATTTTTCAGAAATTCAATTAACTTTTCTCGCAAGTTTAATTTAACAAAGCAAAGTCTGGAGTTAATTAAAAAAGAAATGCGTCATTTTGAAATTTATTTATTTGAAAAAGCGAAAACTATTGGAAGGGAGCTCTTTCCTCTTCCCCATCGCGCGTGTGTATTTCGCGATATCTTCAAAACGAGTTGATATCTGATGTCATCATTAGGCTGCTACACGAAGCTCTATTTCGTGATGAACTATTAGTTTCGAGAGTTTGTAATGAGCTGCGGCGGAAGAGAAACCAAATACAAGTTAATGAACTCATTAGAAGTTCATTAGCTTGTATTTAGTTTCAAGAAAGAAAAGTTCTTTAGCTAATCATCCTTCAATAATTAAAAAGCTAAAAGCAATAACTTGAACACATTTCGAAAATCACATCAGCACATCGAGAAATTGCGAACAGAGAGATCATTCCATGTGGCATTTAGTGTTTCTGAAGCACAGCAATAAGTCTGGCGCTAAGCAGCAATTTCCTTTGAAGTCTCTTTATCTCTTCACGCCAGATAATGACTGAAGTTTAAAATATGGCAAGGCTTTTGAGTATCCTAAGTTGAAATCCTACGGTGAAGCAAAATATATTCATCGAGTGCATCCGATTTCACTGTGGTACAGTAGGTCGTATGCGTGGTTTGGGGGAAGAAGATGGAAAGAGAAAGAAAGAGGAAGAGGTGAAGCGACTTGGGCATCTCGCGTCTTATCATTTTTCAAGAGCAGGCCCGTCTTTCTCCTTAATCGAATTACCGACATTACCAGTAGCAAAAGGAAGAAAGGGGTGATGGGAGAAGGAGAAGAAGAAGGTTTGGCCGAGAGGGTTGGAGGATTTTTTCACGTTGCTTACCATAGCGAGATAATGGGTGGAGGGAGTTCCCCAAAGTAAGCCTATAAGTCAAGGGCACCGCCAGCCGTCTCTCATTCCCTCCATATATATCCATCTAAATATTTATCTTGCTGCTCTTTGTGCTTGTATAATCTACGATTCGTCTTCAACCCGGAAGATTGCTTGCATGCAAACATCAATAACTCCCGATCTAAGGAATGTTTGATGGGGGAACGAATGCAGCATTGCAGGTATTTGCGAAGGTTACATACAACGCAAAATTATCGCCTGTTACTTAGGCGAAAAAGCCTCAGCGTATTTTAAAGCCTTATTTTCAGCTTCATTGGAACTGTAGCTTCTCATGTGTCTTCAAGCATAGTACTCAACAAAGGGGGAAAATCTTGATATCAAAAGGTATTATACTGATATTCAAGCTGCTGATCACGTTATTTTTTAGAGTCATTTCATTAAAGACAAAAGTAATGTAGTCACACTACAGTTAAACATTACACTGTTCATTCACCAATTAAGATGTTTTAAGGGATCCAGAGATCAGCATATAACTCGGTGGATGTTTACTTAATTTAGTTAGTATATCGTATTGTTCGTTGAATAAGAAAGGTTCACTAACTGCTTATTTAAAGCTATAAGGACTTGCTGGTCTCTAATTTAGGGAACCTGGGGTCAAGACATAGCGACGGAAGACAAACACACCAGGGCTCAGCTGGGTAGGTCAACCAGTGAACCGCAACTCTGACCACTCGGCCACCGGAGCGGTTTTTACAATCGCATCCTGATGTTCCCTCCATAGCTAAAATCAAGTCAGTAGAGTTAGTTATGATTCTATGCGTTCTTCTCTATGCAAAGTTTTACACTGACACGTTATCGTGTTTACTTTGAATACTTCTGCACTGCAAGGGAAAATTTGAAGACCACTGAGTCCGTCCATGCCTATTACAACTACTGTATCTAAGTCGTGGTCTCCAGTTTTCGAAACGTTTTTCACTGAGTAAGGTAAAACAGAAATTCCTGTAATTCTACGTCGTGACTGGAAAAAGGAATCAAAAATTACTTTAGCTACCCGGAAAATATGCAGCCTCTAAGGTGAAAGGGAGGGTCTCCGTTCGTATAGCTTAAGCTTGGTTTTAGAAATTCAAAGGTAATTCCACCAGCCTTGAAGGTAAGCCGCGA
The DNA here is from genome assembly GCA_039090855.1 of Macrothele yani. NCBI lineage: Eukaryota > Metazoa > Arthropoda > Arachnida > Araneae > Macrothelidae > Macrothele > Macrothele yani. The sequence goes on along the minus strand of CM076992.1, from coordinate 94,845,929 downwards.
CTGATGGATCACAACATTCTACGCCATGCTGTAAAACTGTTTCATTGACAAGCACTACGGTCCGAGCTTAATTGTTCTCAATAGTTTATCATATATAAGATATCCAGAAGTTTAGGAATTGTTCCGCAAGAACTGATTACTGACCAAGCCAGCCATCACTTGAGGTATGCAGGAAACTCCTCGCGATTCCAGACAACTACGGTTTGATCAAGTGAATTAATACGTGCGTTGGAAAATGGATCTACTTCAATAATGCACAACGCCAAAATCAAAAGCTTGAGCCCCTGCAGAACCCTTCCTGTCCCAAAGAGTGTACAATTCGAAAAGAAGGCAGCCTTGTCTGTTTGGTGAAAGTTTGTGGTGCAGTACACTTCGAAGTGCTACCAATGCCGTCCTGGATTCAGCACAAGTGGAGCACGTTTACTCTGTAATGCATCACTACCCAGCATTAGTAAATTGACGGCACATACTCCTTTAGAAAGCCAACTTCAAACCAGAAATCACTGTTGGGACAAAAAAAGAACTTCAAGAACTGGAATTTGAAATGCTTTCTCACCCAAAAAGAAAAACCGAAATTTACGCCTCCTACTGTGGTTCTCTCTAGATCGGTAAAGATTCAGGAATGGATGAAGAATTTTATTCGAAATTATTAATATCAGATCCAAAAACAAATTTTATAGTAGGACTTAGTGCCCCTAATGCAGATGTACATTTACGTACTTCGCAGTAGAGCTATAGTTTTTCCCCCTTACTAGCAGCGATTACTAGTACCAAAAATTCTCACTAGCACATCTGACTGCTCTGAAGTAAGTAGCTGTTCTACACTATACACTTTTTAACATTGAAATGTCGACACCCAGAAGCATTGGGGAAAAATTCAACGATATTCACGGATGGAGCGGTATGGAAAACAAGAAAGACTTGATCAAGTTTCCAAAATTAATGCACAGTTTCATTGCCTGAAAAATAAGATATATCAGGAAGAAGTACCACCGCCTCTGTTAGCAATACACTCAACAATGCGGCTTGGCATTAAGTCGCAAAGACGTCTGGTGGCCTACTGTCCATCATGCTTCCTAAGCCTTATCTTTCAGATTGGCCCTTATCTGCTCTGGTTGGGGCTAGATATTTTGATGCTGTCCAACCATGTCCGATATACGCTCTATTGGGGATATATTCGGGCAGTTTTATGGCCATTTCTGGGCGTTGTCAAAGCGTAGACGTTCACTTGAGGTGTTTTCAGTATGCGGATGCGCATTATTTTGCTGAAACATGCTGCCAGGTGCCTCCCTTAAGACAAGGATAGCAACGATATCCAGGATATTCTCCCCGTAACACAGAGCTGTCAAACTGTTTATGAGGAATACTAGAAATGTTCGGTTGTCATAGCTGATTGTTTTCCAGACCATGACCTCTGCTCTTTGCGCTGTATGTGTCTGGATAATTGCTCTTGTGTGTGTGAATTAGTCCGTCCTCTCTCTCGTCTCTATATGTTAACCCGGCGATCATCGTACCCCAAGCACAAGCAAAAGAAGACCATACGACACCATTCTGTATGTCAGTGTACTAGAGCACAGCATCACTCCAGATACTGGTGACGATTGTAATTGAATATGGGCGTCTGACGCAATGGAGGCCGTGCCTGATGTTCTGCCGCCGTCTTCGAGATAAGGTCTGTCTTGTGACGGAACGACTTAGAACAACATCTATCGCTTACCTGATGAAGGAGAGATTGGTTGAAGGGGCAGAAGAAGCTTTTCTACCGATCAAATGGTATGCCTGTGGTGTGGTTATCCTGCGTGCTGCAGTTCCAGGCTGACAAGAGGCCGTACCTTCTCTCAAAAAAACTTTTGCAGGCATCGTTGCTATGTTGCGTTGCCCCGGGCTTGTCACTTGTAGCTGTTTTTTAGGCCCGACCCAGTCCGGGTTCGTCAGTTGCAGCTGTTATTTAGGCCCGACCCGGTCCGTGATGTGTCATTTAGTATTATTTTTTGTCTTTCTATTGTATTTTATTAAGTTGAGACGATTAAATAACGAAATGAAGTATTTTTGAAAATATTTAGTTGAATGTAAGCCTAAAAATATTAACTAAACTTTACCAATTATCGAAGAATATAAACTTTAAAGAGAGAGAAAAAAAGAAGACTAAGGGCGTTCGAAATCTCCCTTTCTCTGAACTAGCAAGTGGTAACACTACAAAAGTCAATCCCTATACAGATTAGGGATAGAAGAAACAATCGATGTCGTCCCACACTCTCATACAAACACACACACACACGCGCATCACACGCCCCTGCAGACACCCCCGTCCCCCACTCCACAAAAGACACCCACACTCGCTGGGGGTCAAATCTTTTTGTTGTCAACAAGCTCAATACTGGTTTTACTAACTTAATATCTACAGATGGTAAAAACCCTGTGAGTTCCTCTCCTCGCCTCTGTGATTACGCCCTGGGCTATGTCATGAAGTAAGTAAATGTGGCCACAGACACGCACTCTTGAATGTCACGTTTGAGTGTAACGCCAGCAAATGAGGGAGATTTGTGCCTGGGGTGACATGTAGCGTGGGGTGAAGAGGATTTCAAGCAGGCGTTGAAGAGCTACACTCCTAATTTACTCCACGCTACATGCCGTCCCAGACACAAAACTTCCCCATTTGCTGGCGTGACACTCAAACGTGGCATTCAAAAGTGCGTGCCTGTGGCCACCTTAAAGTCAAACAGACCAGTAAATCGGCAAAAAAGTTAAACAGACCAGTAAATCGGCAAAAAAGTTAAACAGACCAGTAAATCGGGAAACACAACTTTTTTCTTTCTTTACCGTTGTGACAAAAAGAATGAGTTGACTTGTTCCCAACCCGGCCGTAAGTGTCTGGGGAAAAGCCCGGCCCGGCACGGCACCACCCGCACAGACCGCTATTTCTGGTTACCAACCGAAAAAGCAGTGGATAAGTGAAAGTTTGAGCTTTATGCTCTCATATTACAGCCGAGCAGAAAAAACATTGAACTAGCAAATGCCATGTGATGTAGAACTGCTTGTGATACTTTGAGTTTTGTATGCTAATGTACATATTCTCTTTTCTGTCCCCGTATGATAGTCTGCTACACTTTACGAATACATCTTGCTAAGATATAATCACTGCTTTTTATGTCATGGTGGTCAAACCTTTTTACACCAGCAGAAGGATCGTAGCATGCTTTTCTTATCTGGGAGAGCGGGACTTGAAATTACACCCCTTCGAGTTCAAAATTGCGCCTTAGGATTTCACTCAAATAATACGTGGTTTTTACTTTCTCACACGTCGCCGTTATAGGAAAGTATTATGATCGTTCAAAAATTGTACTTCAGGTTTTTTACATAATATTGTTAAAAATGTAAAAACTAGGTCAATACCCAAGAACCACAGGTTACAAATACCTAGTAAAGCGTAAACGTTATGTGAACGCCGACAACACAACACTCCAAAGAAATGTAGAACGAAAAACAAACCAGCGCCGAATGAATGAGTATCGGATAGTGAACGTAAAAATAGGAACAAGCTTTGGGGTTAGGGCTTGGAAAAATTCCGTTCAAGGCTAAACACTCAGAGAACTTTCTGTAACAGAGCACAAATGATTAATTAGTTCTTCATCCCAACGACACTTTCGGGAAGGGCATGGAGGTTAGGCATATCAGCATATTGTTTGCTATGCCTCCATTCACTGTTTTGGAAAATTCCCTGCTGGATATCAGATGTTCACACCTCATAGTATATGTTACTCTGCACCCTGGTTAATTGCGTAGAATACTGTATGAGACTAACTAAAGTCTTTAAAAAGAAAATACTGAAAGTTGTAACTTCATTTTTTAGTTTCACTTTTTATTTTTTACATCCCCAAGAGCATGAATGTACATCCCTCGAATAACGATTCTGGAAGAGCAACCGCCCTCCCTGCCCTACCTGTAGCTACTGCCCTGACGAGCAGTGGAAATATCATAAAAAGATCTGTGACGTACTATAGAGGTGAAAACACGTGTCAAGACGACAAATCTGCAGCGAGCCATTCTGTCCGCGTAGCTCAGTTAGGAGAGCGACTTACTCCGGAGTGAGAGGACACGGCCTCGATGACCGTCGTGGAGAAACTTGTGTTTTCACATTGGAGCCGGATTGTGTTAAATAGATCCACTGGCCGTTGTGTTCTTCGAAAAATGTGTGATGTTTGTCCCACACATTGTTTGGAATTAATGAAAAATTCCTACTTCGCTTCAAAAAAAAAAAAATTAAGAAGGACATTATGTGACGTAAAACAGAGGTGAGAACATGTGTCAAGACGACAAATCTGCAGCGAGAAATTCTGTCCGCGTACCTCAGTTCTAAGAGCGACTTCGGAGTGAGAGGCCGTGGATTCGATGCCAGTCGCGGACAAACTTGTGCTTTCACAAATCTAATTGTTAAGTCGAACAGACATCACGTGGGGCCAGAAAATGGAATACGTAGATTAACGTACAACCCAAAGTATCCCTAGTGGTTATCCTATTAACGTGACATTTTTATTTGACTGTTTTTCAACTCTACTCGAACACGAGAGCATGCTTTTAGGTATCCTCCGTTTATCAGTTGGAAACCAGAAGTTTCATATAGCAGGCAACAGTTATATCATGAAAACAACTTTACGTGCTATTGTAAATGACAATTGGTGAAGCATTGCAATCGGTAGGTACCGACTTTCAAAGTTCATTTCAACAAATTGAAATCACAAACTGCTCTGTCGACGGATATAGGATCATGAGATCACAGCAAACAGGAAAATATGCATTTTATTAAGAAACTCTAATAAATTATATGAAGCCTCTAAGTAAACCAGTACCTAGATTTTAATACGTACAGTTGAAACCCTGATTAAATATAGTTTTTATAGCTCGTATTGGCTTGTTAAGAAATAGTTCATTCTTGAAAGCAGTTATAATCAACTGGGTGAAGGTCTTAAACCGCATATTTTCGTAATATCAAAGCGTCAAGAGTTTTGCAATGAAAACACAAAGTTAGCGGAAGCTGTTCAAGTGCCCCGAGAAAATTAATTAACATGGTGGCTGAGATGTTTGCAGCGTTTTTAAGGACAAGCGTTATAATTGGATGAACACCATTTCATCTAAAACTTAGCTGCGCTTTCCTTTAGTCTTTTTTGAAAATCTATTTGCAAAATATTTCCCAGATGATAATAATTCTCTTTGTGGGAGATAATTCATTATTAGCTTTCAGCATTGCTCTTGAAGGCATAAATAACTAAAATGAATTGAGTCCCTTCCGAAGCAGCTCCTTCCCCGATTTACTATTCCGCTACTAGGAAGTGCAAACTGAATAACAACGACAAACCATTTCTTTTTCTAATCCAATAAAGATTCAGTGTTATTCCTTTTCATCTTATTACAGTTTGTTTTGTTAGGGTGGAGAAAAAAAAAGAAGGAAAAAGTACGTCGTTCTCACTCTCACTCTCTTTTAAATTCTACTGTTCTAGCACAATTTTTAAGCCAGAAAAGTGCAATCGACAGTTTTGTGTTGTTTGTCGAAATCACATTACCCCATTGTGTCCGGAGAGTATACACAGTCGATCGATATTCATACTGCTTTGTTCCCTAATGGAGAAGCAGAATTTTTGCTGCTCTGTTTGATGGAATTAAGTACAGGAAGATTTATCGAATTCTTTTCATCTTTTCTTCCTTCCTTTCTTTCTTGCTACGTGTATAATGGGTTTGTCGACATGTATTAAATTCCTTGAGGAGTTAATGCTGGTGTCACTACCTTGACTGCAAACTCGCTCGTCGATTGTTGATTTAAAAGCGCTAAATGGTCTTACTAGTTTTTTAAAAAGAAACAAACACAACACACCTTCTGCGCATGAAAGCCTTACATGCCTTTTATCTTAATATTTTATCTTCACTTTCACGTACAGGTATTTGTTATCTGTTCAATTCTCGTATTCCAAAACATATCATGTAATTTAGCTGTTGCGTTGTGCCGCTAATCTAGAGTACAGCAAGTTGAGTCATGATAATATTTCATCACAGCTCTTTAGCTGTTTCGCTGAAAAGCGGCTTTTTCTTTTCTTGCACGTTGTGATTCATAAATTTCTTCTTAACAATATTTAATGCGTTTCTGCTATTTCACCACTTTTTTCGTTGACCATTTTTTACACTCTTTACAAGGTTTTTTTCTTAATCTAAACTAATGTTTTCTCGTGTGTTCTTTTTGAGTAATTTCATGTTACTGTGTAGCCTTCTTGCATGGACACAGGTCTTTTTATTTTGTCTTCAAAGGACGGCCGCCTTTTCCTTACTTTTCACGTCTAAGGTACGTGGCACAATAAATACACTATATTGACAAAAGTCACCGGACACCTCTTCAAAAGCAAATGAACGGATCCGCTGCGTTGTGCGGTACAGCTGCAAACGATATAAAAGCAAGCCTGCAGCTGACCACGATCATATCCCACTGTGAGGTTGAGTGAAAATGTCGCGGCGGGAGAGAACTGACTTTGAGAAAGGAAAGATTATTGGGTATTATGTTAGTGGGTTGTCCACAAGAGAAACCGACAGGCATTTAAACATACCCAAGTCAACTGTTTTGGATGTACTGAATAAGTGGAAGACACATGGCGTGCCTGAATTAGCAAAACGTACCGGCAGACCAAAGAAAATCAGTGATAGATGACGTCGAAACCTCAGGAGAGTCGTTACAGCTAATCGACGGAGTACTGCACAAGACCTCAGTGTACAAGTGAGTAAAAATGGAGGAACTTAGGTATCAACACCTACCATTCGCAGAGAACTTCATTCCATGGGTTACCGTGGTCGTGCGGCTGCTCATAAGACTTTCATCTCCGCTCGAAATCCTACTCGTCGTTTAGCATGGTGTAAAGAACATTTATCGTGGACCGTGGATCCATGGAAACGTGTCCTATGGACCTATGGATCCAGAAACAAGATCCATCAGTCTGATTGCCGTGTGTGGGTATGGCGGCAGCCGGCGGAACGCTATTTTTCACAGTGTACTGTTCCTACATTCAAGTTTGGAGCTGGCAGTGTTCTCGTGTGGGGGTGTTTTTCGTGTTATGGTACCGGCCCATTAGTTATCGTGGACAAACCTGTTAACCAGCAAGTCTACCTCGATATTCAGGACAATTATGCCCTACAAGCTCTGTGGCAATACTATGGAACCGAGCCTTGTTGGTAACAGCAGGAAAATGCACTGAGCCATAAAGCAAGGACTGTTACGGCGTGGTTTGAAGATAATTCCGTATCGTGTGTGGACTGGCCAGCACAGAGCCCTGATCTTAATCCCATAGAGCAGCCATGGGATGAATTAGAGCGCCGCATAAGAAGTTTTGAACCAAGGCCTACTACTACGCAGTAGTTGGTGGCAGCATTATGTACTGAATGGAAGCGCATACCTATCGCTGTGTTCCAAAACCTTGTCGAAAGCATGTCTCGAAGGGTCAGTGCATGCATTAATGCCTAAGGTGGACTGACACCGTACTAATGTATGTCAATAAATGCTATGTTGCGTTTCTCTTCCAGGTGTTCGGTGACTTTTGTCAATATAGTGTACGTTACCGTGAGGTACATTTAACTCATTAAGATTTTTCTGTTTTTACGTCAGGAGGTCTCAAGTAAGTTTCATGATATAGGACAATAGATTTTTTTCACGCATATTTCCTTTCAATTCCTCAATTGTTACCTGCAGTAAGGATAACTTTAAAATTCACTCATACACTATCTACCAACAAGTAATTGGACACCCCTGCAATCGACGATATCTGCGGTCTTGATACACGTCACGGCCGCCGCCGTTAAATATCGTGTGGGAAACAACAACACAACCAGTCGCATGCAAGATGCCACGCAGTTCGGAGCTCTCTGATTTCGAGAAAGGTGTAATCGTCGGGTATCACAGAAATAGCCGATCCATACGTGACATATCCAGCTAGTTGTAGTACCAAATATCGACAGTGGCCTACGTGATTGGCAAATGGAAGATGAGAGGTGACTGTCGGAATGTGTCCCGACTCGGCAGACCCACAAAACTGGGAGTTAGAGACCGACGGGTGCTGACCAGAGACATTCGGAAGAACCGCGCCAAATCGATGGGCTACATCCACGAGGAGTTTCAACAGGCATCCGGGGAGTGTTCTTTCGATGAATACCATCTGTAAGGAAGCCCATCTGCTCGGTTATCATGGATGTGCTGCCGCCCACAAGCCTTTGATCCCCAAGTCCAATAGCGCTGCTCGGCTAACGTGGTGCAAAGAACGTCGACAGTGGACCGTTGAACAGTGGAAACAGGTTCTCTGGAGCGACGAATCAAGGTTCATCCTCTACCGTTCGGATGGCAGGGTCTGTGTTTGGCGTCTGCCTGAAGAACGCCTCCTGCCGGAATGTATTGTGCCAACTGTGAAGTCCGGTGGCGGTGGAATTATGCTATGGGGGTGTTTCTCCTGCTATGGCACGGGACCCTTGGTCGCAATTCCTGGTAGACTCAACGCCGAGACCTACTGCACCATTTTGGATGACCATACGCTTCCTACGTTGTGTCAGTTTTACGGGGTGGACCCATGTTACTTTCAGGATGACAATGCCACCTGTCATGTTGTGAGGTCCACCATGGCTTGGTATGGTGACAATGGGGTTAATCGAATGGACTGGCCTGCGCAGAGCCCGGACCTTAAACCCTATCGAGCACCTCTGGGACAAGTTTCAGCGTCGACTTAAGGGGTGCCCCAACCGTCCAAAATCGGTGAAGGAACTGACCTGTCTTCTCCAAGCCAAGTGGAAGAAAATACCGCTAGCCGTCGTACAACGCCTAGTGGTTGAGAGTATGCCCCGGAGGGTCGCAGCTGAAATCGCCGCTCGTGGAGGCTCCACCAACTACTGAAGATGAATAAACTTCGTTTTCCTTTGCTATCACAGGTGTCCAATTACTTGTTGGTAGATAGTGTATATGCGAGTCGACGAACGACTATACATTCCATGCCATGATGGGGCCACAAGTTGCAACTTTAGAGCTTAACTAACCAGTAAAACGTTTTCTGAAATTCACGGACAAATTTTCATCATTTCTTTCGGGAATTAACGAAGCATATTTCTTATACAACCTTTTCCGTGCAATGACGGAAAGAAACCTGAATTTAACAGATTTTTCGTAGCGCGGTAAAATTCTGAATTTTCAGAAACCTTTCTACAATTCCTTTTGTACATTAACGGAAAATATTCGTTCTCACTTTTTCCATATCCATATGGCGAGAAATTACCGGTAATAGAAGAGTTTCGTGAGAATACTTGAGGTTTGATTATACCTTTTAAATTTCAATCGTCTGTCGAATTTTGAAGTTCCGTAGCGAGATTGGATATTGTGGATAGCATATCGCATCGATTTTGTTTATTGTGGTACAGGATATTTCTTCTCCTCTCCCCTATTTTGTGCACCAGCTATTTATTACATATTGTGTTACTGTAAGAAACCGGGTACTTAATTTATTGTACAGATGGTTAAACGATGTCTATGTATCAGTCTTTGAATAACTTAAGACAAAAGCTATTATAGCTATCACGAGTAAATTTTATATTTAGTTTTTTTGTGAAATAAAACTATAGAACTGTACATTTCACCTTTTAAAAGATAACTGAAGGTCATTGTCAGTTTAAAAATATCAAGTTGCAAACCATTTTGTTGCTTCGAAAAATCACGATGAAAAATGCTTAATTTGGGAAAAGTCCTCCTATACAGAAAAAAAATATTACAAAACCTATTGAAAAAAATAACAAGCTCCAACAGAAAATAAAATGACTAAACCAATCACATAAATGACAAAATTTTATCGTCGCGGAATTCGTTTTGCCATGTACGTGACGCGGAATGCCGAGCGTTTGAGGCTCAGTTGTTAACGGCGCGAGTTAGCAGTTGAGCCAGGTTGAAGGACAGGGGTTCGATCCTGACCTCAGCGGAAGGATTATCTGAAGTAAGGCTGAAAAGTACAGGGTCATCGATTCAGTTTAAATACGGAAAAACCTGTAATGGATTTTTCTGAAATAAACGGAATTTCTGTCTACGGAAAGTCGGTGAAAATGCGGTAGTTAAAATAAACGGGCACTTTTAAAAACGGAAATTTCTGAAAAAGACGGATATTTACCGGCAACTTTGCTGCACGTTATTTTCAGAAATTTTCCCTAAATTCACACCACTTATTTTTTACAGTGTGGCTGTGTGAAAACCCAAATTTGCCGGTGGCGATTTCGAACATCAAATACTTCTGCTCCGGAGCCGAATGCTTTCCCAGTTAAGCTACGCCAGAGATAGCTTATTACTACTAATTGCCGTCTTGACATGTACGGCTCCTCTGTAGTACGTTACGTATATCCTCCCTTGAGAAAGGCGGGAACACGAAATCGAAGGTTTCGGGTCCTCCTCCGCAAACCGTTTTTGAAATAACTCTCTGCAGAATAAGAAATTTTCACAAATTCCAGACGATGTGTGGAATGAACATAACACATTCTTTGAAGAACCTAATGGCCAGCAGATCCATTTTTACGTTCGGGCGCCAAAGTGTAAACTCAAATTTGCTGGGAGTGTAAATCTAACTCACATTCTTCTGCTCCGGATCCGAATGCTTTCCCAGTTACGCCGATAAGGGCTTAAACACTGCTACTTGGCATTTTGCCATGTGTGTCACCTCTGTAGTTCATTACAGCTGGAACTATAGAATTACTCGTAGAGCTGAATGGGAAATATAGGTTTTCATCCCCGAGAATGATTTCCCGTGGCAACGAAAAGGGAGCGCATAACCGGAGAGAATAAAATGTGTCCAGAAGCAACTTTGCGATTGCTGAATGTCCCGAAGCAACTATTGGGGGCGGGGGGCGGAAAGTAATGTCGTTTTTGGAAAAGAAAAGAAACACTGTTTGTAACAGAAGAAATGTATTTCTTAATCAATTATATAATCGCCATCATTATCGATCACACTTGCCTATTGTGAAACCAAACTTTCAATGCCGTCTTTATAAAAAGACGTTGGCTGTGATGCAAAGAAGTCCGAGAGACCTGTTTTGACATATCAATATTATGGAGTCTTTTCCTATTAAGAAAGTGCTGCAGAGATCTGAACAAATGGTAATAAGATGGCGCAATGTCAGGGGAATAAGGGGGATGGAGCAGAACTTCCCAGCCAAAATCTCTGATCGTCTGCTGGGTCCGTCTCGCCGTGTGAGATCTCGCGTTGTCATGCTGGAGGATGACACCATTTCTGTTGACCAGTGCTGGATGTTTTACAGTAAGAGCTTGCTTCAAACGGTCCAGTTGTTGACAATAGAGGTCTGCCGTTACGGTTCGTTCGGGTTCCAAGAGCTCAAAGTGAGCTATGCCAGCGGTAGTCCACCAAACACAGAAAAAACCTTTTTGGGGTGTAGGCCTGGTTTTGGCGTAGGAACTGGTGTCTCACCTGGAGAAAGAAACTGGTTTTTGTGTTTGTTGTTCACGTAAAGAACCCACTTTTTATCTCCAGTGACAATTCGATCAAGAAATGAATCATTTTCCCGTCGGCTGAGCAAAGAGTTGCAGATGGTGGAACGCTGGGCTTTGTTGTCAGGGGAAAGTTGGTGTGCGACCCAAACGCATTGTCTATAGACTTTCCCTATCTGTTGCAGGTGCTCTTGAACAGTAGACCATGATACATTAAGATGTTGGGATATTTCAGCAATGGTTTGACGAGGACATGTTTCAACGGCTGCACGCAGAAGGTCATGCTCCATGGTCCTTCCTGCTTGAGGGGCATCAGAGATGTCCAGCTCCATGGGCCTTCCTGCTTGAAGAACATCAGAGGTGTCCAGCTTCATGGGAATTCCCGCACGAGTGGCATCAGAGAGGTCAAAATTGCCTGACCGGAAGTGGGCGAACTAACGCTGGCACTTGCGGACATTTAACGCATTCGGATAAAACGCAAATGTCATTAGTGGCCACGGCTGCATTGTTCCCCTTGTAAAATTCAGCAGCATACAATGACGAACATGGCTCTCCTCAGGTTTTATGTCACTCATTTTGTTCTGCAAATCTGAAAGACAAAAACACCTACATAAGTTAAAGACGAATAGTACATTCACTTGTACATAAACTGACTTTACGTTGAATGTATATAAACACCTCACAACTGCTCAAACTTAGCCAACCCCCTAAAACGACATTACCGGTCCCTCCAATATATCAACAGGAACCACGCGGTGAGAATTGGATTATACGCAGTTTGCATACAGTGCAGTGACTCAAATCTTTCCTCTCCCCATCGTGTACAGCTCTCAATGTTCAAGATAGTGTGTCTTTTATGTTAAATTTACATCGAGCGAAATGTGCTCCAGATAAAGCTGCACATGGATTTCCAATCCAGTAAGCGTACATCCTTTTTGACAACCAAGTGCATCCGTCGATGTACCATTTTTATGTATAGGTGCAGTTCGCATGTTGCAAAACTAAAATGCTGCTCTTTCGTCACTGTCATACGTACGAAATCGGTTCGATGAAAATAAGGTAGTTTTCTAGCTATTCTCAACCGCCTAATCTCAATCCAGTCGAAACCTTTGGGACTAAATTCTAGTACGAAATGATGAAAGAGCTAGATGGAAGTACGTATTATCTGAGAGCATTCAGCCTTACCGGTTCATGCTTGGTTTGTTCAGCCGTTTAGTGAATGAGTAGGTCAAATACAATCGCCAAGTCTGGGAGGTATGTAACCACTGTTTTTCTTTGGCATCCAAGATAATTTTAGTTTGTCGTTTATAATAACTTGACCTTGCAGCTTTCAGTGTGCTTCTTTTACTTAATTATAGATTTGGTTCACTCAAAAAACTTCGGCGTTGTATACATTGCGTGGCCAAATTATTATTACCACCTGGTTAGTACGTTGTTGGGCAACTTTTTGCTCTTAACACTGTCTGAATTTGTGTTGGTACGGAATCTTTAAATGTTGGTAAGCGGCTTGTAATATAATAGCCCGAACGCAATGAATTGCACACTTCAGGTCTTGAAGATTTGATGTATAACGAAGTGAATTTCTCCGTCATTTTTATACCCGCCAGGATTCGAACCCGGGTCCCCTCATTCCGGAATAAGTTGCTCTACCAATTGAGCTACGCGGACGTTTGTTGTGACTACTATCTGCCTTTATGTCGTGTGCGTCCTGCTGTACGTCACATCTCCGGGTACGTTACATCATCTCCCTCTTATTTTTTTTTTTTTTTTTTTTTTTTTAAGTGCTGCTCTTATTTTTCCTATCTCGCGGTGTGGAAATAACCACACCATTGCGAGATTGTGAACGGTCGGGTCATCCGGATAGTTCGGGCGCCATTATAACGAAGTGAATTTCTCCGTCATTTTTATCCGCGCCAGGATTCGAACCCGGGTCTTCTCATTCCGGAATAAGTTGCTCTACCAATTGAGCTACGCGGACGTTTGTTGTGACTACTATCTGCCTTTATGTCGTGTGCGTCCTGCTGGCAGGTACGTCACATCTCCGGGTACGTTACAGATGGTATCGGATCCATCTGTCGGATGTTCTTTTCGACTTCATCCCACAAATGTGCATTGGATTGAGATCCGGTGATTGAGGAGGCCAATGTAGCAGGGAAAAGTTTCCGTGATGCTCCTCAAGCCATTCACGTACAGTGTGAGCACAATGACATGGAACATTGTCCTTCTGGAAGTGTCCATCTCCACTGGGATAACCATCAAAATAACTGGGTGGATTTGTTCGGCAACAATACTTAAATACCTCAGTGTGCCGAAATGAGATCATTGTGCTCTTTGAAACAGTGTCACAATGAGCACAATGATCTCGTTTCGGAACACTGAGGCATTCATGTTGCTTTGACAAACATACAAGAGAGTACAGCCATTTAAACCCACTCCTGCCCAAAGCATAACTGCCTGCCAATGGTAAGGGTGCACGGACTGCACATAGTGGGGTTAAATTCGTGTTTTGGATTTCCTCCACACGTGTCCTAATCGAGTATTAGGACAAAGAGTTAAACTAGACGGTGCCACTCTGTATTCCATGACATGTACTGTCGGACTCGGATATATCTTTGACGACGGTAAGCTGATGTCAGTGCAACAGATCTCAGCGGCCTCCTTGTTCTGTGTCCGTACTGGTGAAGACGGTTTCGTACCATTTGAGTACATACTGTGACACCAGAAGCAGCTCGAAGTTATTTCTGGAGTTGGCTGCTGGTGATACTAGGCCTTCTCTGAGCACGTACTGTCAATTACCTCCTGGTGTTTGTTCTCGGGCTACCACTCCAGGTTGATGTGTAACATTTTCATGCCGTAGAAATCTTGTGCGTATCCGATTTATTACATTTTACGAAACTCCTAAAGTAGCAACCACATCGATCTGCCGTGCACCTGCCTGTGGCATATAACAGCCCAGTTTCTGTTGTCAATGTTTAAACGTCGTCTGGACATCATTTTAGGTTAATATCACACTGAAAGCAATACATTTAGAAAACATCTAGACAAAGCACTGAAACGACAAAGCACTGGTACTTTCATCGGAGCTCGCGCTCCACATGTTGTTTTGTCATGATGCTAATTTACAAGTACATATGACGTAGCTACCCACGCTGATAACCGATCTCCAGTTGTTCGCTAAATTTGCACATCACCAATTGTTCCCTTTGAATTCGCAATATAACCTAGCTTTTTGTGACCAGTATATACTCCAACCTTTCTGTATCGGCCGCACAGATTCAGTTCGTATAAATCGAACACCCTAATAAATTACTTCATTTATTATCTGCATTCTTTCTAGGACTGCGCTACATAGAGATTTTGGCTAAGTTGATGAGTCAGATGGAAATGTCTGAGATGAACGTGAAAGCGAAGGGACATACTGTATAATTGCCCCCATTTATGGCTGAGGGCCAAAATCTTGGTGGTTTTTCATTGGTGGAGTAAAGAAGATGACTGAAATTTTTCCAGATTTTTTTGAGTTCCTGCGGATAAGAAGATTCCTTCAATGTACGAGTTGTCTGTAATAAAGCAGGCACTTCTGAACGGAAATTGAGCTTTTCTTGTGGGCTTTTGTCTTTCGGAAAGCAAAATTAAGCATAACGTTTATTCAATCGAAGAGTGGACTTTATAAAGCACTGTATGACGGAAATTAAATTACATTAATCACAAATGGGGTATTGTGAGGTAACAAGTATAATGAATTAAAACATTGAACACAAAACAGTTTTTGATTAAATACACGAAATTGATAGGAAGCAGTGGTTCTACACTTTGGTATGGAATAATTGTAACTCGAAATGGTTGACAAAAACAATAATGAGATTATGCAGGTATGAAAGCAGAATCAATGAAGTAAAAAGATACAGAAATAGCCTAAACAGACAATGACGGTATCAAAATTCCGACTCTACAGGGTTTTTTTCAGAAATTCTGCTCAGTGGACATCTCTACAACTGGGCAATGCCCCAGACAAAAGCCGAGGTAAGTGAGTACAGGCTTCACAACGCACGTGTTCAGGATAGTAATAGATGGCTGGAGCCATTTAGGATAAGACACACGTGAATGTCGATATTTTTCAGTTGAAACAGTAAGAGCGGACATAAGCATCTCAAGAGTGGATGTCAGGAGCATTAAACATGTTAAACGAAAATCTCCTAGACAGTCATTTCAATGCGGACGAAAGATCTAGAAAATGGCCTCATATTTGGAAAAAGGAGACATAGCAGCAAGAAACTTTCGTTTAAGTATACTTCATCACCCGTAATACTATTACCGAAAACTTGAAAGCTTTAGTAAAGAGTGATACTGCACGACCTCATGAATTTTAAGAACAACATGGTGACACCCTGTGAGAAAGCATTGGGTACTGTTTCAAAATATTCGCATAGATGAATGCAATAGCGTTGAAAAGATGGCCAACTGATTTAAACGCAAGTGTCGGTAAAGTGTTTTCCATTGAATTAGAATATTTAATTTTGACGTCTAGGAAGGCAATTATGAGAGCTGCAAGAAGGACAATATGGTAACAAATTTTGGAGGAAATAGTAACACAATAATACACTATTGCATTAGAGAAAAAACGAGCTATGGATTAATATATATATATATATATATATATATCATATCATATTTCCTAAATGGCAATAAAAATTTGAAAATTAATAACAGCAATGAACAAAAAATGCTTCTCACAGTTTTTGTTTATTTTCCACAGACTTAATGACACTTGTACTTTTAATGATGCTCGTAAACTGCCAACAGTTTTGGAACTTATTATTCACCATGAAAGGAACTGATAATAACTTTCCTCAAATATTGTGATCATTGCTTTTATATTTCAGGAATTATACGACGTAGTAATTTGAAAGTGTTCACTTCTGTGTGCGATTTTTGATATTGCATTTTTCGACTAGGGTCAAAATTTGCTGCCAGAATTTCATCTTCGACTATGAATGTTGACTTCAATCAGAATTCCTTATAAAACTTATTAAGAATTTCCATATTACTGTAATGTTTATCTCACCCTCGTCAACCAGATATTCATAGTTTACCGGATGAGTGTGCTTGTTATGGAAGTTGTAATGTTTGTTGGTTAATATGTCACTAGTTAAAGATTAGCTTCGTACCATCAGTCGATTGTTCTCGCATCACTGGAACTATGTACTGTTAAGCCTCGGATAGCTAGTACATAAAAATTCTTAATTACACACTGAGATAAATTAGGCGACTTAACGTCCAGAAGAGATGAGTCTTTGAAACCACTTACAAGAAAGCTGTCTTTATTATAGTAACTCCACGGCACTTGAGGAACACAACGTATCGACAAACGGTCTCATCAGCACAATTCACAATAGTGATTCCATATCAACTTGGTTCTGCGCGTTTACTTCTAGTACACTAATTACAGCAATTTGCTACCGTAATTTATCAACAGCACGCCACAACATTATACCACTTTCCGCTGCTTGTTTCAACATTATGTAGCTCATTCTTATCATGTCAAGACACACACGTCACGCACCCTGACTCAGTGTTGCCATTCTACTGATTTTGACTCCTTTCTACTGATATATTTTCGTAATCTACTGATTTTTCTCGGTTTTGAGGCCACCTTCTGAGTTTTCTAGTATTAGGCCTATTTTTTGACTTGAGACGTAATTTTTTGATTATTTGACAGACGCTTTTTTCCTATTAATTGTAAATTAATTTCCATGATTCTCTAATACTAATGTTATTCAATTTTTTTAAGAAGCTGGTTATGGTTCTTTTATCGAATACTTTAGAGAAGTTAAAAAGTCCTACAGTTATTTCAGCGGATATATATACATATTTTTGTGAAAGTTGATTAAAATGAAAGAATGCTATTGAAAAGGGATTTAAGAAGGGAGAAGTCTAACTCTTAACCTTAAACAGCCCATTGAAGTTGGAAGTTGGTAGATTTCGGCTAGGTATCCGATAGAGGAAAAACACACGGAAGTACAGGAACATACTTGTTTATGAGTCTGCTCATACCTCCTCCCAGGTTGCACAAAATGTAAAAGCCCTGGTTACTTGTCGCTAGATGACAAGGAAAGAAAACTGTTTAGGCAATAGAGCTGTGAAAAGCAGTATGTCAGTAACTTTATGTTTTATCTAACACACTCAGGGACATCCTTTCAATAATCACCATCTACTGATCTAATTGATAAGACTCACCCCTGAACTGATCTGGAGAGAAAAAGCTGACGAACACTAAAAAATATCGAACACCTGCTACCTATTTTTCGCTTTTGTTTTTTACAAAATTCTTACTTTTTGTTCTGGATAACTAATTAGTCTGTTATACAAAGGTCTCCCTTAATATTTTAAAACCTAGAATACAGGGAAAACCTCCACACTAAGATAAAACAATGACTACATGAAAAGGCCAATGCCATCATTATTTACACCAACAATTAGTGGTGAGTATTATTTTATTACACTAATCACCAGTAATTTCTTTATAAAGAAAGTCACTCAGGATTGTATTGGTTTGAATTTTTAGTCGGTAGAGTAGTTCCTGGAATACTGGTATTATTTGAAATACTAGTAGATTTAAGTGTTCCTTCGTATTGAGATTACACCGAATGCAGCGGTCACGTGGTGCATATTTCAAGGAAAAGAAACCTGATCTATGATTTTTGACCTCTGCTACTCATTTCAGGTAAAGATTTCTCGCAACACTTCAAGACTGATGCCACATAATATTCAGTTGGCGAGAAAAATATAGCGTTAAGGATGAAATGTTTAAAGAGAATGAATGAACTCAAAATTTACATCGAGAAAGACAACTAGAAATGAAAGTTAAATTAGGGACATCACAGAGTTTTGTTCAAGCTTTTCATGTTTCCTGGTAGACCACTCAAATTTCGCCATTTCCGAATACACAATATGAATCACAATGATTCAGTTAAAACTCTTGTTTACCAATTTCATTTCCCGATGATTATACACAGTCGAGTCACATTATTGTGACCACCTCCTACTTCTGAAGTCAACAGCGCGTAGCCAATGCAAAGAAAGCATGAGTCGTGATTTGGCTTGGAGGGTATATAAGGTGTGATGTAAGCATTCTGAAAACATATCCCTCGTTGCTGTCATGGATAAAAGGAGCAATTTATCAGATTTGCAAAAAGGGATGATTATCGGCTTTCGGGCCAAGGGTGGCAGTATTTCTAAAACAGCGCACTTTGTGAACTGTTCGCGTGCTGCTGTGTTTAAAGTGTATCATGATTAGAGAAATGAAGCCATTGCGAATAAGCGACGTGGAAACTGTAGAGCACTACGTGCCATTGATATGAGAGGTGAACGTCGGCTGCGAGGGTGCGTGAGGGCCGATCGACACGCTACAGTGGATCAACTCACTGGCCGAATGAACCAGGGGTCTACCGGAAGTGTGTCTAAAACGATAGTTCAGTGCACCCTACTGAGTATGGGGCTCTGATGCAGACGGATGGTCACTGCACCTATGCTAACGAAAGTGCGTAGGCAGAAAAGGCTTACATTTGCACAGTAGTATCGGAATTGGACCTCCGCTGATTGGCAAAGGATTGCCTTCTCCGATGAGTCACGTTTTCTGCTTAATCGAACGGATGGACGCTGGCGTATAAGGCGAGAAACATCTGAGAACAAACATTCTTCAACCATTGCTGGAAGAACACAAGCTATTGGGGGCAGCGTTATGGTCTGGAAAAAGTTGCCGTGGCATTCCCTGGGTCCACTCATACCTGTGGAACGTACTATGGACCGAATTCGTTATGAATCCATCCTTGCACCCATACATGCTGATTGTCTTCCATGGGGCGGATGGGATCTTCTAGCACGACAATGTGACGTGTCACACTGCTAGAAATGTCCGAGAGTGATTGGATGATCACGGTGAAGACTCCAAAGAACTTCCCTGACCCCTAATTCTCCAGATGTAAACACAATTGAGCATCTGTGGGACCACCTCGGTGATGTTGTTCGCTCTATGTATTCTCCACCATGCACCCTCCAGCAGCTGCCAGATGCACTGCAGTTAGCATGGCTTCACATACCTGCGAACACCTTCCATCACCTTACTGAGTCACTCACAGCCCGTCTAGCTGCTGTCCCAGCTGCACATGGCGGTTACTCTGGATATTAGTTGGTGATCACGATAATGTGACTCGGCCGTGTACATACTTATGGGCGAACAAACATGCTACACAGAATAACAGAATTAAAGAACTTAATGAAACGCTTACCACTAATTTTCGAGCTTCTCAGAAATGGGCTTATTAGTTGTATTTCGGAAGCGTTCAACGCACATAGCGCACTTATTTTTGACACATTCGTGAGTACACACCGGTGACTGCAATTATTGTAAGTGGAGATGTGAATGCTAAAAACTCCTACGATATCAATACATTAATTGCAAACGGGTTTTTTTATGTATATTAAGTGTATTTGTAGAAAAAAGCGGGTTGAGACAGAATGTTAGGTTGCATTGTGCTTTTAGGAGGGATGCAGCCAAGGCGAGTGTGCTAGGCGCCCTAACCCCTCATCTTAGAAAATGTTAGCCTGTAGTATCTTTTTTATTGTTTTCATACGGTCATTTCAAAACACGTACCTTTACTCCAAAATTATATAAAGTTCCTGCATTATTTTACTCTTTAACTTTGTAAGTTTGTAATGTTATCATTTAGCTGTAGTTCCTACAACTGAATTTTAATAATACAACTGTCGTTCCATAAAAACTGAGAATAAAATCACATAAAATGAAGAAGCATAGGTACAGCAAAATATATGTTATTCTTTTTCAAAGTATCTTCCTTCGGATGATATGCAACGGTACCATCGTTCAGTTCAATTTTCAAAGCATGTGGCGAAAGCAATTTGTAAAAGATGCTTTAGCGACCCCTGTACAGTTTGAACAACGTTAGCATCTGTGTTGAATGTTGCGCCACGAAACATTTTCTTCTTTGTTGGAAACAACCAGAAATCGCACGGGGGGAGATCAGGACTGTAGGCAGGCTGTGGCCTGATTTCAATACTGTATTTCGTAAGAAACTGTTGAACACAAGTAGCCACATGTGGGCGGGCGTTATCATGGTGTAGGGTCCACTTGCCCACCAGTTCCGGTCGCTTAATCGATATGTGTCGCCGTAGACGATTCAAGACTAAAGTGTAATACTCAGCATTGACAGTAATTTGTGGAGGAACACCTTTACGATCAAAGAAAATTACCATCACCACCTTCCCAGCTGATTTGCTTTGGCAGACTCTTTCGGAGGAGATGAGCCTGTATTTTTCCAAACACACATTGCGCGCTTCGTGAGGGTCAAAATAGCGGAGCCATGTTTCATCGGCAGTTACTACTGTGTTTCGAAAGCTTGGATCCTTTGCAGTCATTTGTTTCCATTCATGACACACCTGAACTCTGGTTAACAATTGTTCTCTCGTCAGGTGATGAGATTCCCATCTGGAACACACACGATGCAGCAGTAATTTGTCGCGCAGGATACGGAATGCCAGCTTTTTTGAAATATTAGTTGACGCCACTATGTCTTCACACGTCATTCGTCGATCTTCTTGCACGATTGCACAAACAGTGTTAACAATACGCTCCGTAACAACACTTTCAGGTGGACCAGGCCTAGGAGCGAGTTCTTCCGACAAACGCCCTTTTTTGAAATCATGGTGTCATCTGAAAATCGTTGACTCACCCAAAAATTTGTTTTTGTTAGCTTTTTCCATTAAATCAGCTGTTTCTGGAGACAATAGCAGCATACCCAAACGATAGCAACACGTTATGGCAGAATCGTCTGCTACGGCTAAAAACTGTTGCCATAGGTACTATCTTAATTCAGATTCAATTTTTTCCCCTGATCCTTACATCTTTCATGTGTGTTGTCATCTGCAGTTTTCTCTCTCTCTCTCTCTCTTCCTCTCTGTCGTATTCGTTCGACAATACGGTAGCCTTTGTACAGTAGGTATTATAAAGTATCGCCTGACAAAGCCAATTCACTCCATCACTTTTAATCTTATTTTGAAAAGTTGTAGCTTGTAGAATAGTAAAGTCAGAATATAGTCAAGGAACGTTTATAACGTAGTAAATAAGTTTATTTTCGTGGTGTAATATGCATAACGATTCGCGAAGCTTTTACTCTCCGCTGGGAGGCTTTTTCAAGACAATGTAGACATAAGCGTTATCTGGGAGGCTCCACTCAAGGCAAAGCCTCCGAGTGGAGAGTGAAAGTTTGGCGAATCTTTATGCATAGTACACCTCGAAAATAAACTGATTAACTACGCTATAAGCGTTCCTTGAGCATTCGCGATCTGGCGTATTTTTTTAACAAGTCAGAATATTGTATGTGGTGTAAGAAATAGAAAAGGAAACAGATATCAGAAAAAGTTAATAGCCGCTGACGCTACTCCAGCTCTTGTTGCATGTGAGCAGGAATTCCACCCAAGTATTCGGAGGCTATCAAAAAGTTCTACGTTATGTAAGCGTTTCTTCTCGTGCAAATCCAAACAACAAATCCAAGACTTAAATCGTCTATGCACGATAAAAAAAGTGATATGCTAGAAACTAATGACCTGCTAAAACTTTATTTACACACGTCACAGTTAAAAGGAATCACTAGTAAAAAACACACACACACATTGACGTGTGTAAATAAAGTTTTAGCAGGTCATTAGTTTTTAGCATATCACGTTTTTATCCTGCATAAACGGTTCTCAGTGTGATTTAAGAGTTCTAGGTTAGCTCCCAGTCTGAAGGGCAACCAAACAATCATTTTCGGTGATGAAGAGGGTTAAATCCGTGTAATTAAAGCAAATCCTGGACAGCAATGACCGAATGGTTTGGATCTTCTTTCAGTGCATTTAGATGTTCCTCTTAGTGCAGAGGAAATCTTAGATCTATCCATGCCTGAGGTGTCTCCGTGTTGTTCTCCAATTAAGTACATTTTGCAGTCCGTAATTCGGTCGAATTCATGGGTGAAGGATTATAGAGGAGGAGGGGTTTGGCCGCCTCACTCCCTCTCCTTGGCTGCGTTCCTGCTAAATATCCAAAGCTCGAAATGACTTTTCCACAGCATACCAAAGTTTCCCTCGGGGTTCATGTCCGGTAAAAAGGGAGGATATTTCTGCGTGGGAACGACTGCGGAATGTTCTTCTAACCATATTCTGGACACCACGACTCTAAGGGAAGGTGCATTGTCCTGCTGGAAGAGTCCATTGCCCTGTGGGTGGGTGATGATCATGAACGAATGCAGATGATCTGCAAGGATAGACACGTAGCATGGACAGTTGAGAGATGCATCTAGACGTACCAGAAGTTCCAGGGTGGGCCAGTTGAACAAGGCTCAGACCATAACCAAGTCTTCTCCAGCCTGAACAGTTCCTCGTTTTATACCGGGTCTTTCGTGCAGTTTCAGCCTGATCCGCACCCTCCCGTCTGCGCGAAATAACTGGAAACTGGACTCATCGGACCATGAGACACGTCTCCAATCATCGAAGATCCAGTGCACATATTCTTTCTCCCAGTTGAGGCGTACAGTCCGGTAAAGCGGCATTAGCAATAGGACTCTGGTAGATTGCTTATTCCCATAACCTATTGCGGCTAATGCTCGCCTGTTGGTCTGAAACGCTTCTGGCACTTCCCCCCTCCCTCTTTGAATTCGGCGGTGATTGCGGTACCACTGTCGCCCTCCGGTTGGTCGCAACTATGCAAGACCCGTTTATACCCCACCTTTTCCCGCCACAGCGCTCTCCACGATGAGAGGTTATTTCGGAAATGACATATTCCCGATTCACTCTTGACAATGTCAAATGGGGATATTATAATTCCTGTATCACCTCCACAATAGAGTGACCCATACGTCGCGCACCCACTATCATCGCTCTTTCAAATTCTGCTAACTCGCGACCTTTATCCATACTGATATCGAATTACCGACTAAATGAATGCAGTGATGTCCTCCTACACTGGTGTGCAAAAATTAAGGACGAAGAGGAGAAATTAACATAACAGCAGAACAAGCAGGCAGAACGGACCGAAAGACCACTCAGGAGATAGGCTAGGGTCCGGTACGGTAGGGCATGCGCATATATGTAGCATGACGTGGGGGGGGGGGTGTCGGAAGGGTATAAAGCACATGGGCGGTGTACGCTCAGCAATTCGATGAAAGCTATTGCACGGTGTACATCGGCTTGAACGACGTCGAGTTGCTGCCACCGTGGGATATGGCCAGCAGGCAATCCAGTAGACGACATCTGGATGACTTTACCCGAGGGCGTGTCATTGGGAAGTTGGAAGAAGGTCAATGTGTGACCAGTATGGCCGAGGAGTTCGAGAAAGCTCACAGCATCGTTTTACGAGCTTGGAGAGCATTTCAAACGACAGGTACAGCTGCCCGAGAGTTTAGCAGTGGTCGTCCACGAGCAACCACGGCGGCGGACGACAGGTATATTGTCCTGCAGGCGAGAAGAGACAGACGGCAGACAGCAGTAGAAATCGCAAGGCACATGCAACAGACAACTGGACGTCCGTTATTGCGTTTTACCGTGGCCAGCAGGCTGCACAAAGGTGGTCTATTTGCACGACGACCAGTACGGTGTGTGTCATTAACGCCTGCTCATCGGAGACGGCGGTTTCTGTGGTGCCGGGAACACAAGAACTGGAAACATCAGCAATGGGGTCGAGTTCTCTTTACGGATGAGAGCCGATTTAGTCTGACGAGCGATTCTGGACGTATACACATCTGGAGAGAGCAGGGAACACACAATCACACCTCCAACATCATCGAAAGGGACCGGTTTGGAGGTGGCGGAGTTCTCGTTTGGGGCGGTATCATGATTGGTAGCCGTACTGACCTCCACATCTTCCAAGAAGGTTCAGTTACTGGTGTCCGCTATTGTACCGAGGTTCTCCTGCCTCACGTGCGTCTGTTTAGAGATGCTGTGGGTCCTGAGTTCCTCTTCATGGACGACAACGCTAGACCTCATCGTACAGTGGCTGTCGCAGAGCTGTTGGAGAGTGAAGATATTCAACTCATGGATTGGCCAGCAAGGTCCCCGGACCTAAATCCAATCGAACACGTGTGGGGCCTTCTCGGGAGACGGTTGGCAGCACGTCACCAGCCGCCAGCAACGATTCCGCAGCTGCAATTGGCGCAACCAGAGGAATGGGCCGCGATGTATCAACAGCTCTTTGACAACCTAGTCCTCAGCATGGACAGACGTTGTAAATCCTGCAGCGCAGTCAGGGGTGATCATATCCCCTACTAAAGACTGGATTTTTCTTGGTAGCCGCCTGTCACATGGACGTTTCTGTCTTCTGTCCAGTTGTGCTCGAAGCTATCTTTTCAATAAAGTGCATTTGTATCCTTTGGATTCCTTGTTTGGACTGTTTTGCTCACTTGTCCCATATTCTTACATCTTGGGGATCTTATGGTATGATTTGAGTCTATGTGCAGCACTTCTGCACGACGTTACGTTCGAAAAACCGTCTCGTCTTTAATTTTTGCATACCAGTGTATTTATATTCCTGCCGAGCGGTGGATTTGTCTTCTACGGGAACAGTGACATAGTCGCGTTGCCGAGTAACTAGGTACCCCATGATTTCTGTTCTCTCAGCGCATTATGGTACATGCAAGGTTAAACAGATAAAAGTTCAGTTATTTTTGGAAAGTTCAAGAAAAAAATTATTATATATGTAGAATAGGGTGGGCCTTATTTTTAAAGTTAAGAATTTCGTTTCTCCCAGCTGTTCAAAATGTTTTATCATGTGAGAAAATAAATCAGTTATTTTTTTTTCAAATGTGGCGCTGTAGCATTATCCAATTGAGTCAGTTAGTGGCTGACTGTTGCACAGAGTGGATGTATTTTTCAGAGCCCTAGTAGGAACGTTTTCGCAATTCTATCAATTTACAACATAATATTAAATGGCATCAAACACGAGTAAAACTTATGAAAGTTCTATTTCTACTGGAAGAAGTACAGAAATATGGTTAATTGACCAATGTCGTCATCCTTCGAAGCTTCTGTTCATTAGTGAGGTAATAGCATTATTGTTTCATTATAAATTTGATTTGAAACTCACTGTTAGGAAATCTCCGTAATCAACTGCATGTGATATTTTAGAGATGTGGGAAAAGGCTCGAATTCTTACTAAACAAAAAAATCATATTGTTGAGAAAGTTGAAAATTTTTTTAAAGAATGGCAAGGGCTGAAAAAAATAAAGAAAATAAAGCCAAGCATTCAGATGCTTTGATAAAGAAGGAAAATCTTTGGAAAGAAAAGTTCGAAGATCTTTTTGATATAGCACACGGTAAAGCTTTAGAAATGATCACGATTGAAGAAAACAAATTGTTTCTTATGACTCAACGAGAGAAAGTACGATGAGGAAAATTAAGAAGTGTTGACTTGGTGCTAGCAAAAAAAGTTGAGAATTTATAAAACAGAAAACAACATTTCAGAAAAAGGAAACAAATGGAATATGACAAGATAAGATCCAGGGAGGAAAAGGTTATTCTTTTTTCTTCACCTGATTCGGATTCTGAAGAAAAAGAATATCCTTGTGCTGTTTTTGAAAAGCCTTCCACTTCAGAAGAGAAACCCATTAAAAAAGGAAGAAAACAAGCACTGCATAGTAATTTATCTGCTAGTCTTGTTTGGTGTTGCAAAGGTAAGCAATCGACAGGCAGCTTTAATTCTGACCCCTACAATACGAAATCCTGGACTAGATCCATCTCTTTACAATATAAATATAAATTCAATTATCCGTGAAAGAACGAAACATCGTCAAGGTATTGCTTGAAGATATAATTGGATCCAAAATTGTTGACAGTCTTACTATTTTGGTATCCGGAGATGGTGTGGATCAGTTATTAGGGGCACCAAAATTATTGTCAACAAAAGGAGAAATAGTTGCATCGGCAGTGTATGATGCATCAGGAAACTGGGGAATTTGTGATAATGTGAAGTATATCAGCTTTGATACAACAGCAACAAACACAGGAATGAAGTCTGGAACTTCTTAGTGTTGAAGTTAAGTACTGAAGTACTACTGTTGTTTTTTGGGTTTGTGTTACTAGTTAATGCAGTAGTTTTGTATTATAAGCCGATTGTGTATTATTAACAATTGCATATTGTTAACCAAAATATACATACTATGTTTCATATCTATGTTTTTAACTCTTAAAATTTTATAAAACTCCATTTCGTACTACATTGTAGAACAATTGAATTAGAGACAGCTGGCGTTATGCAAATATGGCGCTGTGGGCGGCCCTGTAAACGGAAACGACATGACGTATGCAGGGATCCGACAATATAAGGAGGAATGCGACGGGAATCAGTAAGAGTTAGACGCAGTATGGGTAAGGCGAAGGATCTAAGCGCATTTCATCGTGGGCAAATTGTCGGGGCCCGACGAATGGGTCACTCCATCTCGGAAGTCGTGCAGGCACTGGGATTTTCACGAGCCACTGTGTCACGGGTGCACCGTGAGTACATCGAATCCGGTAAAGCCATCCCTGCAAGGGCCAACTGCTGTGGACAACAGCGTGTGGATGAGCGGAGTCATCGTCCGCTAGCTCGCATTGTAACAGCGATAGACGGGCCACAGTGCAAGAAATGACTCGGCAATTTAACGCTGGTGCACAAAACATGTAAGCAGCCACACCATCCAGAACCATCTCCTCGCTATGCGGTACAGAAGCCATCGTCCCACGAGGGTACCGCTGCTGACCGCACATCACAGGGTGCAAAGATTAGCATGGGCTCGGAAGCATCGCCACATTTTTTTTTTTTTTTGATTGGAGGTTTAACGACCACCGTGAGCAACTCAATGGGCTATAAGCAGTCGCCCGTCCCTAATTTAGGGTCACTGGTTCCAGGGAAAGGAGATAGCCAGTGCCGTAAGACAAACACAACATCCATGCCTCACCGGGATTCGAACCCGGACCCCGTTCGGACGAATGATCAATGGCCATCGCTTAGACCACTGCGCCACCGGGGCGGCATCACTTCGCCACTGGACCCTAGACATGTGGACAAATGTTGCCTGGACTGATGAGTCGAGATTTACGTTGGTACATGCAGATGGCAGGATACGAGTACGGCCCAAACCACATGAAGCGATGGATCCTTCTTGCCAGCAGGGTACTCTTCAAGCTGGTGGGGGTGGAATTCTCGTCTGGGGACTGTTTACGTGGACTGAAATGGGACCCCTGGTACGTGCGACATCGTCCCTGACAGGTCAACGTTACCGGGATATCCTGGACGACCATTTGCTCCCGTTTGCGCGTCTTCAACATCCCACTGGGGACCTCATCCTGCAACAAGACAATGCACCGTGCCATCGCTCCCGAATTGTATCAGAATGGTTGGATGAACACTCCACCGACGTGACCTCGCTTCCTTGGCCAGCTAGGTCACCTGACCTCAATCCCATCGAGCACATCTGGGATTCCACCGAGAGAGATGTTCGAGGCTCTGACCCCCCTCCATCAAATCTTCGTGAGCTGTGGGAGCTTGTTCAGGAGTCGTGAATCCGTATGGCTTCCCAACGTTTCCGATGTCTTGTCGATTCCATGCCGAGACGAATCGCCGCCGTCATCAGGGTGAAAGGTGCTGCTACACGTTACTAGACAGGTATATCTAATTCAATTGCTCTTAAGTGTATTTCATCGTACTTACTCCACCTCTTACCCATCTCGAACTGTAAAGGTGGTAGCGACTCCTAAAAATATATTGATATTCATAAAAAATTCAGCAAATTATTTTTTTAATATGCTGAACATATTTATGGGTCGGGAGGAAACAAATTCAAATTTTTTTTCAAGGCCAAATAATCCCCACCCTAAATTGTAGATACATTAACTAGACTTAACAAATATATATACGATCGATGAAGAAACGGGTTTCTGTACGCCCAATTAATGTGAAAGACAATAAAAATAAAAAGTGAACTCCGTTTATTAGGCGTAGAAAATAAGGGAAACAAAAGATGCTAGCTTTCACTACCTCCGGGTAGCTTCATCAGGCATTTAGTAGTTAAAAAAATCGCAGAAGCAACTGGAACAAATGTATTTCTGAGAATATAAATTCAAAATAAGTAAAACACTTGCACGATGTCACGGGTTGTTTGATCCCAGGGCCGGGTGGTCACGTGTAACTTCTAGGAGCCGGTGCCATATGAAAGGAAGGCTCGTGGTTACATCTTTGTTACACACATTCCGTCGCGTGATGATCTCGATGGTTTCGCGAAGCGCAGTAGCTCTTGCGCTGACGTACGGTGCTAGTTTCTTAAAATCTCCCCATCTGGGAACTGCCCTTTCAGATGCAACATCACGGGCTAGTGCCGTCGTAAGCTTTCCGGCCTTAACGTCCCTTTGGTGTTCAGAAAAACGGATCTGGAAGGATCTTTTTGTCATCCCGATGTAGGACTTAACGGATGCGTCAGGATAATCCAAAGGAATAGCATAGACTCCGGCTTCAGTGAGCGTAGAAGGTGATGCGCGTTGGTCTGCTGAGAGGATATTTGACAAAGGTCTAGGAGCCGTCACGCCGATATCATAGCCTAGCCTTCGGAGAGCATTCTTCAGGAAGTACGTTAGCCTAGGAACGTAGTCAGAAAGGCTGCAAAAACTGCTCTCCCACAGGCTCGTGCCAACTCCATGACACAGCCAGCCCGGTTTGTGGGTTCGGTTCCCTACGTTCCTAGGCTAACGTACTTCCTGAAGAATGCTCTCCGAAGGCTAGGCTATGATATCGGCGTGACGGCTCCTAGACCTTTGTCAAATATCCTCTCAGCAGACCAACGC
This sequence comes from Macrothele yani, assembly GCA_039090855.1. NCBI lineage: Eukaryota > Metazoa > Arthropoda > Arachnida > Araneae > Macrothelidae > Macrothele > Macrothele yani. Next base: position 94,816,585 of record CM076992.1, on the reverse strand, counting down.
GCATCACCTTCTACGCTCACTGAAGCCGGAGTCTATGCTATTCCTTTGGATTATCCTGACGCATCCGTTAAGTCCTACATCGGGATGACAAAAAGATCCTTCCAGATCCGTTTTTCTGAACACCAAAGGGACGTTAAGGCCGGAAAGCTTACGACGGCACTAGCCCGTGATGTTGCATCTGAAAGGGCAGTTCCCAGATGGGGAGATTTTAAGAAACTAGCACCGTACGTCAGCGCAAGAGCTACTGCGCTTCGCGAAACCATCGAGATCATCACGCGACGGAATGTGTGTAACAAAGATGTAACCACGAGCCTTCCTTTCATATGGCACCGGCTCCTAGAAGTTGCACGTGACCACCCGGCCCTGGGATCAAACAACCCGTGACATCGTGCAAGTGTTTTACTTATTTTGAATTTATATTCTCAGAAATACATTTGTTCCAGTTGCTTCTGCGATTTTTAACTACTAAATGCCTGATGAAGCTACCCGGAGGTAGTGAAAGCTAGCATCTTTTGTTTCCCTTATTTTCTACGCCTAATAAACGGAGTTCACTTTTTATTTTTATTGTCTTTCACAACTAGACTTAAATTATACACAGTTCAGTTAAAAAACTATTACCACCTTTAAGCATGAGCCATTACCTCCTCGTGCTGGCAATACCGCAGATATACGGCGAGGTTTTGATTCAGTGAGGCCGCTGAATCTTTCTGTAGGGATGACATACCATGCAGACACCAGAGCTTCTCGCAGATCATCAAGAGTCGTCGGTGGTGAATCCATACAACGAATCTGTTGGTCAAGATAGTCCCACAGATGTTCAATGGGATTGATGTACGGCGAATACGGTGGCCAGAATAGTAAGCTAAAGTCACTGGAATGCTCCTCAAATCCTTATCATACGCGCATAGCAACATCGCAAAAGGCATTATCTTGCTGGAAGCAACCTATGCCACCGGGGTGGACAGTCATCATGAATGGGAGCACCTGATACGCCACAATGGACAGGTAGCTTGAAGCGTTCATCGTGCGATCGAGGGGGATGATTGCTACCAATGATTCCCAGGATACCACGTGAGCTCACTGCCACCTCCTGCTTGTTTCATTTCGAGCATCGTGTTGGGATCATGCCTCTCAGCAGTGCTTCCCCGTACTCTCCATCAGCCATCCCCACGATAAAACAGAAAACGTGATTCGTCAGAAAAGGCGACCTTCTTCCACTTTTCGGTGGTCCAGTGCCTTATTTGAAATTCAAATTCACGCAGTAATCTTCGATGTCTGGCTGTCAGCATGGGTACTTTGAGTGGATGGCAGCTCCGGAAACCCATAGAGAGCAGAATTCGTTGGACCGTGATCTGCGATACGTGCTTGCATTAAATGCCCTGGTTAGTTGTTCCGCTGTGGCCCGCCTGTTGGATCGTACTACTACTCGGGATAGCCGTATTTGCTCTAGGTCGTAAATTCTCCGTGGGCGTCCACTATTACCCCAATCACTGGAGATATTGCCGGATTCCTTCCATTCCTGGAACACTTTAACAAAGGCAACACGTGAACAGCCCACACTATTGGTCATTTCTGTAATGTTACCAGCCTTCAGCCGGTAGCTAACGATCATTCCTCTTTCAAACTCTGTTAGATCACGTCCTTTACCCATTTTCACGTGAAACTGCATAATCCGCGAGTTTGCGTCCTTTTAAAACATACCTTACATGATTTGTACACGTTGCTACGAACGCCATCTGGCTGCTGGTTTCGTGTCCTTCTTACAGAGGGTGAGTCGAAAGTTTTGCAATATTTGCATAAATGCATGTGTATGTCACGTGTTTAAGCTAGTTCAAGTCGCGCACTGCAGTCAGTCGAAAGAGATATAAAGTGGTAGTAGTTGCTGTGAACAGTATTGCATGCCAGCGTTCTGTCAGTGGTTGGGACGCCTAAAAGATGAACACCCACAACCGGCTAATTAGGGAACTTTTGCTTTACGAGTTTGAACTCGGCCATAACCCTGCTCAAGCAACACGAAACATTTGCTATGCGAAAGGGGAAGGTTCCGTGGACCACAGCACTGCAACCAGATGGTTCAAGAATTTTCGCTCAGGTGACAGAAACCTCGATGATCAGCCGAGGTCAGTTGAGCCGCGAACCGTGGATTCGGAGGCCGTAGAGGTAAATCCGACAAACAGCATTCGAAGATTATCAGGAGAACTGGCCATATCACAGACCACCGTGGTTCGTCACCTTCAGGACCTCGGTAAGGTCTACAGGAGCAGCTGCATTGTCCCTCACGAACTGACGCCAGCTGAAGCAAACAGCCGGGTGGAGGTGTGCACGAAACTCCTAGAAAACCCACGCGATGTGCGTTTCACCAAGAGATTTGTTACGTGCGATGAAAATTGGATCTATTTCCGTAATTATAACACACAACGGCAGCGGTTGAGCCCGGGTCAGCTTTGTCAACCTGTTGCCAAATGTGCGCGCTTCGAGCACAAGGTGATGCTCTGCGTCTGGTGGAATTGCGAGGGGATAATCCATTATGAATTTGTTCCAGACCGTCGGACCATCAATGCCAAATACTACTCTGAACAGCTGGAGAGGACGTATTCCGTTTAGGACGAGAAGTACCCTGCACTGGTGAACAGAAAGCCCGCTCTCCTACAGAAGGACAACGCTCGGCCTCATACCGCGCGAACGACCCAGGCAAAACTCCAGGAACTTCAGGGCGTCGAACTGATGTCACACTCAGCATATATTCCGGACCTTGCCTCGTCGGATTATTACTTGTTCCGGTCCATGGCCCACTTCCTTCGCGGGCGGCACGTCAACAACCAGGACAAAGTGGCAGCTGGGGTGAAGGAGTTCTTCGCCTCGAAGTAAAAGAACTGGTACAGCCACGGAATCGAAGAACTGGCAGACAGATGGCTAAAGACGGTGCAACACGATGGCTTATAATTTGAATGCTAGTCAGCTTTCGTCAAATAGGTACGTTTGAAGACATAAAGTGATGCAAATATTGCCAAACTTTCAACTCACCCTCTGTACATCAAGGGTGGTCACAACTGTTTGATTGGAATGTGTATATACAGGATATAGGATCTCTGGACTGCTCCCCCTTCCCTTAAATGAAATCGTGGCTACGTCACTAATTTTTAGAAATCGTGTCTAAAGCCTAATCTAGAATGGAGATAGATTTCCGGCGTTGGTTCCTAACGTTTGACCTAGGCAAAACAAAAAAAATGAAATATTTCACGATAGATTTTCCATAATGGTGCGTACTTCATTTTTGGATGTTTACCCATTCTGAAAAATGAAACAGTACATTGTACTAAATAGGGGAACGAAACTCGTATAAACACCGAAACAACGGAAACAGAAATCAGGTCTCTATCTCTTCAGCTAACATAAAATATTTTAGCAAATTGTTTCCCAGGTAAATGAGATTCCGTGCAAGATAATCCATACGCAACTAATTAATCTGGAAACGAGGAAAATAAAGACTAAAGAGAGAAGGGGGGGGGGAGTAAAGAACCAGGCGAGAATATTAAGAGCTCCTTACTTTATTGTCGATACCCACGCAAATAATGCATTGCTACAATGGCGCTTTACCACAAGTTGCCCGCAATCCGAATTGATTCGGCGCTGTAGTTTTTCTCTGCAGAGACCTGCTCATTATTCTTTCCGTAATGATGCAATAATGTCCCTTGCACAAAACACGCGACCTGCGAAACAACGGCGAAATTCTTCATAAAAGAAAAAGCATCGGATTGGCTCATGAAATGATAACTACCATCCATCGCTGTGAGAACCTCCTGGAAAACAAATGGCACTTATTATTTAGTCTGCGGCTGCTGCTGCTGCTTTATTTTTGCAGAAGAAAAAATTCACAGCATGAACTTTTAAAAATATGGAAAATTGAATTTCCAGGGATAACGGGATAAACTTCTTGTTTTTGTACGGTAAAGAAAAACATCAGATTTATTATATTTGCTGTAAAACCGCCGCTGTTTAATTCAAAGAAACTAATGCATTCTCAATCGCTTCCTCTCCGGTATGAAACAAAAACAGATTTCACATTCGCAAATTCCGGTAAGTCATTTTGTGCATGGAAACATGGCCACAAAACTTCTGAGACATCATTATGAAAATAATTATTTTCTTTTTACAACTCATTCTTGCGGAATTACATACACCGATGAGTCATTGCATTATGAGCACCTACCTAATAAGACGTAGGGCCCCCTTTAGTCCGCAAAATAGCGGCCACTCGGCCAGGTATCGATACGATGAGGTGGTGATAGGTATCCTGGGGTATCTGGTACCATAATGTCAACAGCAGGTCCTCCAGTTTCCGTACATTTCGGGGTGGTCGTAATTTAGCGCGAACCTGCTTTTTCAGGTCGAACAACAAATGTTCGATTGGGTTTATGTCAGGTGCATTTGGAGACCACGACACTAACAGAAAGTCACCAGCATGCTCTTCGAACCATTCCTTGACGATTTTGGAAGTGTGACATGAATAATTATCCTGTTGGCAATGGCAATCGCCAGCAGAAAATACACTTGCCATGAATGGGTGAACTTGGTCCGCAACGGTGTTCAAATACCTGACAGCTGTCAGGGATTGTGCTATTGGAATAATGGGGCCTAAAGTGTCCCAAGAAAACATCGCCCACAGCATAACACCGTCGCCGCCGGCCTGTTTCCACCCAACAGTGCATCCAGGTGCCATAGCCTCCGTTGGTAATCGGTGTATCCGCGCTCGGCCATCTACGTGATGCACCTGGAATCTTGATTCGTCAGACCAGGCCACTTTCTTCCAATCATCCACGGTCCAATCTCGATGATCTTGGGACCATTCCATGCGTTGTTGGTGACAACGTGCCATGAGCATGGGGACCTGGCTGGGTCTTCGGCTACGCAGGCCCATGCGCAGAAGGCTGCAATGAACTGTGTGCTGTGACGCGTTGCCCTGATCACCAGTGTTGTAGCTGCGGGTGATTTGTCGCACTGTGGCCCTGTAGTTGCTGTGAACAATGCGCGACTGTCTCCGCTCCCCTCTGGCATCAATGCGTTGCGGACGACACACGGCTAGACGACGGTTCGTCGTTTGGCCATCTGTGCACCCCTTTTGATACGTACTCACTACAGCGGCACGTAAACAACCCACAAGCCGCGCCGGTTCCGAGATCGTTGTTTCGAGACGCCGTGCCGTCACAATTTGTCCTTTATCAAACTCCGATAAATCGGCAGCTTTTGCCCTTCTGATTCCGAACACTCTACTAACCAAAAGCCGGTCCTTGGGTTGTATATATGCTGCTCTGTGAACTTCACCTGAGCCACCGTTCGATCTCCAGGCACGCTCATTTCTCTAGGCTGGGCGGTGTCATAATGGAATGGGTCATCGGTATATATGCTACAGCTTAAAGTTTCTCAAATTTGAGGATACACTCATTGTCATAAACATCCGCAAATCAATAAAAAGCCGTGCAATTAGCGCAGAACTCGGCGAATAGCTACAGGGAGAGCAAACACGCAAATGATTAAAGTTTCGTGCGATTCCGCATGCCCGCGCGGCCTAGACAGGCGCTGCAATCGCGATCCTTCGGGCTTAGAAGGCATGGCGCAGGGGACTCCACATTCGTACCAAAGTGCACGGTAAGAGTCAGATGAGATGCCTGAGCGATAAACATGCCGAGGAGTCACCGTTGATATGGCTACGTGCAACTGACGGAGTTTGAACGAGGCCGTATCGTCGGGATGAGAGAGGCAGGTTGGCCGGCGCGCAGAATCGGCCAGTACGATGCGATCGTGTTGGGAGCAATGGACACGGGAAGGTACCCAGACACTGCGCACTGGCTCCGCACTACCCAGACACACCACCAGCAGAGAGTACCGTGGGATCGTGAGCGCGGCATGCACAGATGAGACGACGTCCTTGTCCAATATGCAGAGACATGTGACGGCTGTAGAAGGGACTTCTGTGTCCGTCAGAACCATTTCCAGACGTCTGGCAGAAGCGAATCTGCACTCTCGAGGACCCTTACGTTTTCTGCCATTAACGCCTGACCATCGTCGGCGTCGATTGACGTGGTGTGAGCAGCGAGCAACGTGGAATGCTGCGGACTGGCGACGTAGAGCGTTCAGCGACGAATCCCGCTTCTGTATGGGAACGGACGACCACCGTGTCAGAGTGTGGTGTCCCGCAGGTAAGCGCCACAATCCTAACCTCACTCTACAGCGGCACACGTCCCGGTCTGCAGGCTTGATGATCTGGGGAGTCATCGCGTATGACAGCCGGACTTCCCTCGCAGTGATCCGAGGGACGTTGACAGCCCAGCGCTACGTACAGGAGATCCTGCGGCCCCATGTGCTGCTTTTCCTGTAAGGGCGGCGCGCAGACATTTTCCAATAAGATAACGCCCATCAGCAAACGGCTCGGGCTTTCCAGGGCTGTCTACGTCAGGCTTCGACGCTTCCGTGGCCTGCCAGATCACCTGATCTCTCGCCCATCGAGCACGCGTGGGACCAAATGGGACACCTGCTTTCTCCATGTCCCAGTGTTCGTGATTTAGAGCGTCAGTTGCAAGAACGTGTGGGCCAATTTGCCCCAGGTTGACATTAGGCGTCTCTTTGCCTACATGCCGAACCGTATCACCGCATGTATCCGAGCACCAGGCGGTCCGACGCGGTACTAACGCTGACTGGAATGTGTACCGAACGTCCGCGGGAAATCGTCCTGCTGCTGTGGTATTGTAATCATTTCTGTCCTTGGTATGTACCATCTCACTACTAAAATCTCATTTCCATCCGACGCCTCCTTCTTGGTGCGCGGATTTTTATGACAATGAGTGTATTTATGCAATTATATATACGTATTTATCCATTATATTTATACAAGTCATATTGATCCATTATATTTATATAAGTTTCATATTCATGCAATTTTGATCCGATAACTTTAACTTATGCGCAGTGTTTCAAAATTATTTTCAAGGTCAATTCATATACACTGCTGGCCACCCAAAATGCAACACCAAGAAGGACACGAGATAGCAAAGCCAGATTTACTGGACACATAACAACATATACAAAGATGAAACGATTGAGCTTGCAGGCCCGTGCGACTTGCGGAACACGCAGACATCAATAGTTCGTGTGGCCCCCATGGCTGGCAATAACGGCCACTACACGCCGCGGCATCGAACGAAAGAGGCTTTGGATGTAGGCTTGGGGTATGTCGGTTCAAACTGCTTCCACACGTTGCCACAGTTCATCAGGCGTAGCCGCGGGTGGTGCTTGCTAGGCCACTCGGTTGCCGATCAGCGACCAGACGTGTTCGATGGGCGACATATCGGGAGAACAGGCAAGCCACGGCAGCAGTGAGACCTGGTGGGCCGTGAAGAATTGTTGCTCGATGTGTGCCACATGCGGGCGCGCATTGTCCTGTTGAAACGTGGCCGCTGGTAGGTCCTGCAGATAAGGGAGGACTACAGGCACCAAAACGCCGGAGATGGTGCGGTGGCTGTTGAGTGTACCGGCGATGCGTACCAGAGGGGTGCGGGTTTCATATCCGATTGCGCCCCAAACTATAACGCCAGGCGACGACCGGTATGGCGATCCATATTGCAGGCGTCATACAGTCTCTCGCCGCGGTGCCGCCACACGCGGATCCGACCATCGTGGTGTTGCAGGCAGAAGCGGGATTCGTAGGAGAAGACAATGTCGTGCCATTCCGTAGTCCAGGTGCGGCGTTCCACGGCCCACTGCAGCCGCACTCGCCGGTGGTGTAACGTCAGTGGTAATCGGAGCAATGGGCGCCATGCGACAATACTCCGCTCCTGCAGACGACGTCAAACGGTACGTGCTGACACAGGTTGTTGCGCAACACACCCTAATTCCTGCGCTAACGTTCGTGATGTGGCGGTGCGAGCCGTCAATGCCTGCCGCACAACATGCCGATCCTCTTGTTCAGTGGTCTGCCGCGGCTGCGGCAATCGATCACGTCGGTCCGTCCGTCCCTCCTTCACCCACTGAATCCATACTCGCCTCACTGTGGCTGGATGTCGTCCCACACGGGGCGCCGATGTCTCGGTACGATAAACCGCTGTCGCGATAAGCCACTATTCGTCCTCTGTCGAACTCCGAAACGTGCTGGAATGACTGCCGTATTCTGCGACGAGGCATCAGGAAGCTTCCTACGCAGAGGTCCGGCAGCACAACACACTTCCACTACTTACACCCTGCCTTCTGTGCACCCTTCTTATAGTGCTTTTCGGTGGCGTGCCGGGCGCACATGATTTGCATATGCCCTGCAATGCTAATCGTTTGCACGTCCTCTCGCGGGCGACGCATGCTGCGAATTTCAGGCCAATCGGATGCTTTCTTCTTGGTGCTACATTTTGGGTGGCCAGCAGTGAATTATTAGCACTCAAGACGAAATCTCTTCGGTTTGCGAATGCCAAAAACAGATTAACGGACAAAATAAATGGTACAGATATAAACTGCTGCTTCCGTTTCACGAGACAGGAAATTCATGCACGCTGGGAAAATGTAATTAAACGGTGCAGAAAACGCAGCTCATTAATTAGAACATCGAATGCAGCTAAATTGACGACAAGAGTTTCGCATCTCGTTGTTTGTTAGCACCCTGTACATTTCTGAATTAATTTTACTAATAGTGAAACCAAGAAAAAGAACTTGACTATGTAACTTCCAGACTTCGAGAGTTAATTATCTTTAGCGAAGATCTGTACAGGTATTGATCTTCAGGTTAAGCACGAACAGTAGCTCTGAATTTTAATTGCATGTTTTCTTATGAATGAGATTATTATTTGTTAACATGAAATACAAATGTCATTCCTTCAATTTAATGTAAGTGAATGAACATATCATAAGATACTGCAACTGATAGTTTGCGAACGCAATTCCTGAACCCGGTTGACAATAAAGAGCGCCTCGTGATTTCACAGATGTTGAAGAACTCTGTGGAAGCACCATTTGCTTTGCAATTTACTTTTTTACTGAACTACAAAGAATGAATATAACCTCCCCATTAACTATTTTATACGGTAATCTCACATTAGAAAAATGTAAAACGACCATGGCGTGTTATTGACAAATTACTCCGACATTAGGATTCGTTGGAAAGAATACTTTGAAAAGGCTGTTGTGTGAACGAAGAGAAGCGAAGATAAATTAGACAAGAGGGAAAACCAAATGAGGCAATAACTGTGGAAGATGCAAGAAACGAAGTAAATGATATCCTAAAAAGCTTGAAAAATGGAAAGGCTTGTTTGCTAGACAGTATACCCATGAAACTGTTAAGAACATTGAAGAGAATACTGTAAATCTTGTGGGACTTAAATAAAAATAAATTTGAGCAAGAAATAATCCCAGATGAATGTGGTAGCAGTGTGTTGATAGTCATTTATGAATAAAAACGGGATGTACAGGGTTGTTACAACAACTGGGACGTGAAACTATTTTCCTTACTATGAAGACATGAGGTAGTGGAACAAATAGCAGAAGAACTGTGTTACATCAGCTGGAAAGGAATGCTACAGCTAATGTAAGCACACCGGACAAAATATTAGTCACCTCTGGCAGAACTTACCTAATAACGGGTGATGGCGCTTCTTGGCTTGATAACATCATGAATCCGATGTGGTAGAGAGTCCACGAGGTTGTGGATGTAATGAACATCTATTTGCAACCACTCGTGCGTCAATTGGTCCCGAAGTTTTGCCAGAGTACGTGGGTGTCTGTTTCGGCGTTTCACCTTCTGTTCCAAATGATCCCACAGATTTTCAATAGGATGTAAATCTGGGGATTTGACGAGCGATCAAGGTGAGACAGTGTTGCTGATAGTTCGTCGTGCCACTCAGACACAGTTGTAGCCCTCTGCGCACGGCAATTGTCGTCTTGGATGACATGAGTGGCAATGTCATGCTGCTCCTGGATATGTAGGGCGAAGGTCAACACTTCGTCATTCAGAATGCGGATGTTGGCATGCTGGTACAAACTCATCGTCACTGCAACTAGAGGGCCCATTTCATGGTACGAAAAACATTCCCCAAAACATCACAGAATTCCCCTCCAGCTTGAACAACACCTTTGACACAATCAAGATTAAAGGCTTGTATTGGGCCTGCGATACACTCGTCGCTTCCCATCATTGGAGTACAAACATAAACGAGGCTCATCAGACGAAATCACTCGTTTCTCCACGGCAAAGTTTTGGGGCCGCCCTGGTGGTGCAGTGATCTAAGCGATGGCTTCTGATCATTCGCCTAACGGAAGGGTCTGGGTTCGAATCCCGGATAAGGCATGGTTGTTTGTGTTTGCCTTTTGGGAGTTTATTCTCTTAGTAATAGGCCTTGGTTCCAAATTTCTTATGCGGCGCTCTAATCCATCTCATAGGTGCTCTATGGGATTGAGATCAGGGCTCTGTGCTGGCCAGTCCACACACGATACGGAATTATCTTCAAACCACGCCGTAACAGTCCTTGCTGTATGGCTCAATGCATTATCTTGCTGGTACCAACAAGGATCGGTTCCATAGCATTGCCACAGAGTTGGTAGGGCATAATTGTCCAGAATATCGAGGTAGACGTGCTGGTTAACAGGTTTGTCCACGATAGCCAATGGGCCGGGACCATACCACGAAAAGCACCTCCACACGAGTACACTGCCAGCTCCAAACGTGACCGAAGGAACAGTACACTGTGGTAAATAGGGTTCCCCCGGCTGCCGCAATACCCACACACTGCTATCAGACTGATGGATCATGTATCTGAATGCATCAGTCCATAGGACCAGTTTTCATTGATCTACGGTCCACGATAAATGTTCTTTACACCATGCTAAACGACGAGTAGCATTCCGAGTGAAGATGAAAGTCATATGAGCAGCCGCACGACCACAGTAACCCATGGAATGAAGTTCTCTGCGATTGGTACGAGTACATACTGAGGTTCCAGCATTTTTACTCACCTATACACTGAGGCTTTGTGCAATACTCCGTCGATTAGCTGTAACGACTCTCCTGAGGCTTCCACGTCCTCTATCACTGATTTTCTTTGGTCTGCCGGCACGTTTTGCTGCTTTAGGCACGCCATGTGTCTTCCACTTGTCTAGTACATCCAAAGCAGTTGACTTCGGTATGTTTAAACGCCTCTCGGTTTCTCTTATGGACAACCCACAAATATAACACCCAACAATCTTTCCTTTCTCAAAGTCAGTTCTCACATTTCCACTCAATCTCACAGCGGGATATGATCGCGGTCAGCTTCAGGCTTGTTTTTATACCGTTTGCAGATGTACCGCGCAGCTTAACAACGCAGCGGATTCGTTCATTTGCTTTTGAAGTGGTGTCCGGTAACTTTTGGCAATATAGTGTATATGTCAATGTATCTGTCAACTAAGTCAATGCAATAAACCCCTAATATAAAAAACAAAATGTTTTGGTGCCTCTGAGCCCATTGATCACGTGCGACCTAGTGACTTGCTGTTAAAAGAGTTCTCGTCGCAATGTCCTTTCGAAAATTGGTTCGAGTGGACTTTCATTGACTGTTTGAAGCAATTGTCGTCTGGTTTGAAACCGATTTGCAGTTACTAGGCATGAAACATGGCGGCTGTTTCTGTTGGTGAAAATCGTTTACCGACCGCAGTTACGTCGCCGATTATCAATTGACTGCGAACTACACCAGTGTTTGTAGACCCGCTGGACAGTACGCTTCGACACACGAACAAATTAGGCGACTTCATTCACTTTGTGTTCGTGTGCACGTCCAAACACGTTGGCTCCTTTTCGCCACTCAGTAACGTCTGTTTTACGACCCATATTGCAGACTTAATTCAACACGTACGTTGCTCTTCACCACTGCATGAGACAGAAATGATCCTGTAAACCACGTCAGTGCTATTTATCTCTTAACAATGCTATCACGGCGCCGTCTGTGCAACCGGTAACGTCCTGCTGTCATTTTCGTTAGGGGTGACTAATTTTTTGTCCGGTGTGTTTATTTAACCAGATCAGTGAAAGAAAGTTCCTGTTACGAATTAAGCTAATAGATCTAGAGATAGCATACGACAAAGTACCCAGACAGGAAATGAACTTTCCTTAAAAAGAAGATGGCGCCAGGTCATATATAAGAATTCCCTTGTAGCTGTATGCAGAGAAAAAAATCAAAGGGGCACAGTAACAACTGTGCCGTAACCTACAACGTAGAGCTACGTCAACTGTTACTATTTCATGGCACTATCTCACTAGTTCTACGTACATAAAATATTCACCGACGGACAGTTGATATAGCCCTACGTTGTTGGTTGCGACACAGTTGCTACTGTGCCCCTTTGATTTTTTTCAGATATAAAATTTTTAAGAAATAAAACGAAAGAAATGTTTTACTTTATTTACTTAAAAGCAATTTATACTATATAAAATTCATAGTAACTTATGCTGTTTATAAAAAAATGTTAGGAAAAGTAGAAGGCGTAGTATTATTATCGTTGTCAATAGTTATTGATAAAATTGTTTCTGAAGAAATCGTTCTTGAGAAACAATTTTTCAAACTCCGTATTGCCTTGTTATAAATTTGGCGATAAGTCTCGGGCCTAATGTGCTGTTCTTGTTGCTCTTGTTCTTGTCTAGATTCAGAATGCATCTGCGGTGTAAAGGTTTGACACCTAATACATTCATTCATTATCCAGCGAAGTTGTAAAGACTGGTGATGTACATTGGTATTCCATGCTCCGTGTGAAAGTTTGGATCGATGACGTCAATCTCAAACTGTTCTTGCCATTAAGGCTCAATTTGTAGAGTTGAAGTGGAAGGTTGTGGTTCTAGAGTCCGATTCGGATGAAGCGCATCCTGGGGCGTGGATTTCGACACTCCCTACATTCCCGTGACCTTTCGGTTGATGGCTTAGCGGGCCTTTTCGGATTCCTCTCGTTCTCCTCTAGCTGTTTCTTCAACTTTCGTCGGTTCTTATAGTAATTTCCCCTGAATTTTTGCGGCATTTCTAAAATTTCGGCACCAAATTTTTTCTAAAAGATAAATAAATTTTAAATCCATTTTATTTCGGTTTATCACATACGTCCGTTAGCTCTGACCGTCAGCTACGGAATGCGGGGAGGAGGTCATCGCTATCATTATCTATTCACTAGTTATCAACCTTAAAACGGCGAGCGGCGAAACAAAATTACGCAAAATTTAGCTTAATGTTCTAACGCTACTGTATCGAAGGGTTAAGGTGTGGAGGGTTGAAACTTGTTTTGTTATAAATGGGACTCTATAAAATATCTAATGATGTATTATTTATTACTCTGCGATTATTAGTTTCGAAGATATAAGCGTTCAAAGTGTGACATGTTTTCGTTGCATTCGTTCTCCAGTTGTTACCCTTACCCAGCGTAGAGAAAGACGTAGTGCTACGTCAAAAATTTGAAGTGAAATTTGCAGAACACCTTGTTTGTTATTGTTTCGGATGTGCTCACAGCAGGCGTGAGGATAGCAGCATTGTGGACCATATTGTTTGCAGACGATGTAGTGCTATGTGACGTGAAAAAGAACTGAAGCAAAAGAAAGGCAGCTGGATGAAGATAAGCATGGCCAAAACGAAATGCATGGGTGGCAAAAAAGAAAGAAAAATCAAATTGGGGGTGTTAATATACAAGAAATAGTAATAAAATGAGTGAGATGATTCAAACAACAGGAATCGACTTCGAAGGAAGATGGGAATTTGAAAAGAGAAGTGAACAGAAGAATGCAGACGATATGGAATAACTGGAGGCAAACATCAGTGTACTGTGTGATAGAAAGTAGGCAGTGAAGCTAAATACAATTAGAAATGGCAAAATAAGAGTAACAGATGAAGAAACAGAAGTTTCGAAGAAGATCCAAGACACAAGATTGTGCATTGGTAAGGGTACAAATTGAGAAGGGCCTATGAATGCGTCAGACGTACAATTAATTATGAACATGGGGCTACAAGGAAACCGGATCAAAGGAAGACCTAAAGTGAGATGGAAGGCCTCTGTGAGCAACGATACATAAGAGTAGAATAAGAAAAGTGAGTTGAAGCAAAACAGAAAGAATTGAGCAGAGCAGGAGAATACGCAGCAGCGACTCCCATCTTATGGTACTAATCATGTTGCAGATGGAGAAGATTACGTAATCAAAACTGAGGCAATTTCTCTGAAGGAAAAGAAAACAGTTTTCTCTGATGTAATTCTAGATAACTGTTTTCTTAGTCTGGGGATAAAAGTTAAATTTTGGTGTACTGTATGGAAAATTCTAATCAGATAAAAAAAAAAGAAAAGATAAAAAATACATTGGACTCCTCAGAAAATGTGAAAATACGGAATAACTTTTGTGTGTTTGTTTGTACTGAATGAAAATGAACTTTTGTTCATATATTTAAAAAATGAATATATATGAACAAAGAATTGCAAAGCATCAAAAGTACATTCGCTACAAGCGCTGAAAATGTGAGTTTCTTGGTGTCAGGCCCACTGCAAAAGAATTTATTTTCCGCAAAAAAAAATTCACAGCGACAGTATTTTATCAAAAATCTTGTATAACGAAGTAAATTTCTCCGTCATTTTTATCCACGCCAGGATTCGAACCCGGATCTCCTCATTCCGGAATAAGTCACTCTACCAATTGAGCTACGCGGACGTTTTATTCTGATTCCTATCTGCCTTTATGTCGTGTGCGTCCTTCTGGCAGGTACGTCACATCTCCTGGTACGTTACATCATCTCCCCCTTATTTTCATTTTTTTATTTTCGAAGTGCTGGAGAAAGGATTCTCTTATTTTTCCTATCTCGCGGTGTGGAAATAACATCACACCAATGCGAGATTTTGAACGGTCGGGTCATCCGAATAGTTCGGGCGCCATTATAACGAAGTAAATTTCTCCGTCATTTTTATCCACGCCAGGATTCGAACCCGGATCTCCTCATTCCGGAATAAGTCACTCTACCAATTGAGCTACGCGGACGTTTTATTCTGATTCCTATCTGCCTTTATGTCGTGTGCGTCCTTCTGGCAGGTACGTCACATCTCCTGGTACGTTACACTTGGAATCTGATTTTATCACAATTCAGACCGCAAAATTTATATATTGATTTTTTTTCTAATACATTTTACAATTTTCATTTGTGCACAGAGTTTGAC
Organism: Macrothele yani; assembly: GCA_039090855.1. Lineage (NCBI taxonomy): Eukaryota > Metazoa > Arthropoda > Arachnida > Araneae > Macrothelidae > Macrothele > Macrothele yani. The sequence goes on along the minus strand of CM076992.1, from coordinate 94,801,414 downwards.
AACCCTGTATAATATGTATAATACCCACTCTCATTTACGGGCTATTGAAACGCAACATAAAATAAATGTAACACAGGAGTATAACTAAAAATATATTGGGTTTTCATTGATATCAGTTCAAATTTGCACAAAAACACAACAAAAAACAAAAAAACTGACATCTGTTGGATTGTTCTGGCCGAACCGGGTACACCCAAATAAAAACAGTTTCGTTTTTTTTTATTTATTTTTACTTTGTTTGAAACTAATAATTAAATTTAGCGATTTCCTAGAATGGAAGTATGGTTTAACAGAAATATAGATACAGTTCCGGGGAAATTTCGAATAGTTTTGGATTAAAGATTAATTCCTCCTTAAAAAATAAGATAACGTGAAAGCAAAATGCACTCTCTTTTATGAAATAATCATATAGTAACTTCCCTTTGACGTACAAAAGGTGCTTCTAGAGTTTGTAACGTATATTCTATTTTAACTTTCCTTTTGAGTTTCTTTTTCTATGTAAATTTGAGTTCGTTCTCTTAGACATTTTCAAACCTTAACGTTAAGTCTTTTCCCTCAAACGAGAATGATATTAACAACACACTGAGGTCGAAACAAGAGTGACGTACGGGTGGTGGGATAAGAACGATAGATAAAAAGGCAATGCTGCGGTTGTTTACGGGATTGATGTAATTGATGATAGACGTGCTGTTATACTGCGATTGAATGTTAAATCATTGATACTGTATTGAGTACGCCAATAAACCGGATGTGAGTGTGTAGTACGAACCATGCAAGCAAAATAAACGTGTTTGTAAGTACTACAATTGGCCTCTTTCTTGTAATGTGTATGGGTACCTGCTAATAATACATTGACTTTAGCACATATAACGTAATTACTGACGTAAGGACTAAGTTACAACGGAAAGACAAATTACGTTATAAGTTGATCAAAAATTAACATGTTATTTTAATTTAATCGAACACAAAGTAATTGAACGTCACTGCATAAACGTTTTTAATTGGCGGTTTAACTTGCCCCATGAGTAACCAAGTCTATACTATGTAGACAAATGTACTTGTCAGGAGAAACCAGGACATAGTCGACTCATCTTTCACCGTTATGACTGCAGCAACCATGACATGATTTCCACGAGATGCAGCTTTTGCTAGAGCTTTCGGTCAGCCGATCAAACACTTGGACGTTCTGTTGAGCAAACCAGGCATGGGCAGGCCTTGCAGTGCGGCAAGGCCCTCTATCTTGTTCAAAAAAGCAGAGATCTGTGCTGAACAACTGTCACAGCGTAAGTAGTGCGGAATTGTTCACAATGTCTTCGTACCTGGTGGCCGTTAGGCCAGAGGACACCATAACTAAAGGACTAACTACTTCCCAGCAGAAACAGCCCCACATTATCACAGATCCCTCTCCATACTTTAGAGACAAATCAGTCCGCTAGACAGCGTTCCCAGGGCAAACTATGCACCTACATACGTCCATCCGAACGAATGAGTGAGTAGTGTAATTAGTCATTCCACACAACCTTCTTCCATTCTTCTCTTGTCCACCGTTTGGAGCGCTGTAAGGCTTGTGCGCAGCTGATCTACATATTATGGTAAACCTAAGCATGCAGTTTTTCACGGATTGTTGTGGTGCAAGCAACTGTTCCTGCTGATTGTGCTACGTTGCTGGCAGAGTTTGTGGCGAAGGACGTGTTTCGCATTCCGCAGTAAGCTTCATTTGGCACGATCACTCAGTTTGTGCCGCCTCCCAGAGCGTGTGGCTTCAATGTTGTGGCACCATCAAGCGGCTTTACGCCCTTGAACATCAGCGGCAGTGGATTTTGGGAATCCCAGAACAGCAGCAACTGCGCTCTGACTGGGGTCTCATGTGGCATCCAACCGACATGCCCCTTTCAAAGTCCGTCAGTTCATCTCCGCACGCACAGTGGCTTCCAAATGCAGTCTGACAGTATTCTAATGCTCTCCTTTGTGTACAGTACCCAAACACAACGCGCGTGTTCGTCTGGTTCTGCAAATGCATGTTTATTTCCATATGTGGATGTTTCCGAATACTTTTGTTTACACAGAGTATATTGAGTCACCCATCCGTATTTTTTTGTCCTTAATTTGGTGCTGCTTGTTGCAAGCATGTGACAGAGCCAGCTCCGTGAAGCTACCCCTGCCTTATCCGAGACTCGTGACATGACTGAACTCGGACGATTAGCTGAAACCCAGCGCTTCTGAACACTTGACCACCTGACTCGACTTGTGAATGAACGTTGATAATGTAATGCGAAGTGTTATTTGAATTATTAAGAATTTACGGCGTATATACACTGAAGAGCCAAAAGATCATGGTTAATGTGTGGTTATTTAAATCGAAGCGGCACCAGGTAAACGACGGCATGTGTGAAGGTCATGAGTATGCATAAATAGCACGTGATGCTGAGCTCTGTTTATCAGTGGTATTCTTGTTCTTCATATGGCAAAGGCAGGGAACTTAAGCGAGTTTGACGAAAGTCAAACTGTAGTGGCCAGACGACTGGGTCAGAGTGTTTCCGAGACGGCAAGGCTTGTGGAGTACTCAAGGTCATCTGTAGTTATTACCTTCAGAAAAATGGTCCAAGGAGGAACCACTGTAACGTATACTCTAGATTCACTTTCCTTTTGATTTTTACTATCTCTGGTTATTTTATTTTACTATGTAAATTATCTTCTTACTGAACGAGATGTTATTTCTCCCGCTGAATGAGATCTGGCAATGAGTGTAAGTCATGACGTGGTAGTAGCCAGTATAAATAGGCGCGTTCAACGATACCAGGGAGAGCTTTTTGTTGATGTGCGTAGGAAGAGCTGTTGTTTATGTGCCAGAGAGCGTTTGTTTATGTGGAGGAGAGCTTTTGTTTGTGTTACGTGAGAGAGCTTTTATGTGTAAAGAGATCTTCGTTTATGTGAGTAGAGCTTCGTTGTATGTTGGAGGATACCAGGACTTTCTCTGAATAAAGCTTCGTTGTATGTTGGAGGATACCAGGACTTTCTCTGAATAAAGCTTTTGTTGTAAGTACGTTTTTCTCAGTTCATAGTTTTGTCAGATCTCTGTCTGGCTGTTAGGTTTATTTCATTAGTTGTTATTATTAACAACCAGCATAAGACTTTATTCATCTTAATTACTACTACAACATTACTAGCAGTTAAAAGCTTGTTTATTATTATTACTATACTACTAGCAGGAAAGTTTATTCATGATATAATTAACACAACAACCATTAGAAGAAGCATTAGTAGAAGAAGCATTGAATTCATTATAATTTGTTGGAAGAAGTTGTATTCATTATAATTGGCGCCCGAACTTTTTTCGAACACGAGGTCTTGACAATTATTACCCATGTCTTCACTACCTGAGACAACTTCAATATTTCACCCTAAGGCAAGTTTCGGTGGCGACGGAATTAATTTCGACCATCTGCAAGAAGCCTGTGGGGCTCACTTTGATATAAGTGATCTACAAGTACCCAGGCATTCTTCACAATTTCGTAATGCACCAGCTTCCTATTACTCTGAGTCGCGGGTCGTACCTGAGGGAGTTCAATCCTCTCAGCGAAGCAGAATGCTTGCCCATTTCGTGCCGCATGCACGAATAATTAATTTCAATTGGTTTGGAGGGATCCTTAAAATTCCTCGAGGATTTGGAAGATCATTTTGATCTCTACAATATTCCTCAAGACTGCAAAGTACAAATAGCAGGCACTTGCTTGAAGGATACCGCTAAGACCTGGTATCGGCAGTGGAGAGTGTCGAACCCGGATTCTCATTATGAGAATTTCCGAGCAGAATTTTTGGAGGTCTTTCCTTTCGGCCTCAGTCGAGCTAGCCTTGCACAACAACTTTTTTCTCGTCAGCAAGGACCCAACGATAGCCCTGTTGCATTTGCGTTGGAAACAACACGCTTGTATAACTTATGGGATCCACATGCCAGTCATGTCGACATGTTGGACACCCTATTGCAGCAGCTCGATCCATTTCTACAGGATTTTCTTGAGGTTCGACACCCGGCTACAATTCATGAATGCCTTCGTCTCATACGAACGTATGAAGAGCGACACGGCAAACATGGTCCAACTCACCATGCTTGGGCACCCCGCGAGGCTTATTACGAAAACCCTCAGCGGCATAATAGGCCTAATAACTTTCAACGCGAGCGTACACAGGTGCACGCCCAAGCTTCATACGTCCCACCACATAGAAGAGTGGTACACCAACCGCTCGGTTCTAATCAATCTTCTGGATATCGTACAAATGCACAGTATGCTCGACCCCGTTCCAATCCGCAGAATTCGGAACGTTTTCATGCTCAGGGCAATGATAACTTTTCTGCCCGTGCTGAGGGAAGAAGTAATAGATATGAAAATGTCAACAGACATGCGGAGTTCCCAAAGCAGTTTTCACGCAGTTTTCCTCATCGTGAAAATTTTCCCGATACCCGGCAGGGCCGAGGTTTCAGACCACATGATAATCCAACCAGGAATCCTTTAAACTTCCAAAGGAAGTAGACCAAGGGTCGGTCCTGCTTCCTGATACCAAGCATTCTGACCCTAAAACAGTATTAGTGACTGTCCAAACTCCTCAGTTGCCTGATGTGTTCTTGACAATTGAAGATATTATTGTCGAGACAAAGTTCGACACTGGTTCTGAAATATCAGCCCTAAATACGAAGTTTTGCCCTGACAATTTTCCTGCAATACACGTTCAGCCTGCGACGCAGTATTTGCGAGGTGCAAATAACGAAATCTTCAGTATCACAGGAACTGTCACATTATCTCTAGGGCTGGGAAAGGCTCGTTTTACGCATTCTTTCCTGCTTATAGACGAACTACCTGTTAAATGTCTAATGGGAATGGACTTTATCAATACTTTTCAAGTTACTCTGAATTTCGTACAACATGTGATTTCCTTTCCGGAACCTATCGAAGTGATTCCTACGGTTCCTATAGATATAACGAGTTTGTTATTGAGTAACCAATTGAATGAGAGGAAACGAAACCAGCTTTCTCTACTTTTGCAGGAAAGCCCTGGTTTATTTTCTGATCAACCTGGTTTCACACAGGTGGTTTATCATGTCATTGACACTGAGGGTTCGAAACCGATAGCGACGAAGCCTTACCCTTGTGCTCCTCATAAGAAACAGGAAATGCAACGTCAAATTTCTAAGATGATTAAACAGGGCATAATAAGGGAATCAACAAGCGCGTGGGCTGCTTCTGCCTTTTTGGTTCCAAAGAAACAACCCAATGAATTTCGTTTCGTGACAGATTTCCGCAAGCTCAACCAAGTCACAAAAACGACCAATTATCCACTACCTGTCATTTCGCATATTTTGCATGACCTGTCATCAACTAAATGAATGTCAACCTTGGATTTGGCGAGTGGATATTGGCAGGTGGCGGTACATCCGGACTCCGTCCATAAAACAGGCTTTCGTAACTCCTTTTAGGGCTTATGAATACCTGCGTATGCCCTTTGGACTAGGTTCTGCACCTGCTACTTTCCAAAAGCTTATGGATACGGTTCTCAGACCTGTTCTGGGTCCCCATGTGCATGTATATTTGGATGACATTATTATTACATCCGAGACTTTTGACGAGCACCTTTCTCTGCTCAAACAGGTGTTCCAACTCATATACAATGCTGGCTTGACGTTAAAACCTAGTAAATGCCAGATAGCGAGGGACGAGATTGTATATCTGGGGTTGAAAATCACTCCCCACGGCTTATTTACGGATAATGAAAAAATTAGGCCTATTGTTGACTTTCCTCGGCCTAAAACAGCAAAAGAACTATCACGCTTTCTGGGAATGACCGGATGGTATCAGCAGTTCGTCCCCGCTTTTGCTACAATCTGTGAGCCATTGTATGCTTTGAAACGTAAATACAAGAAGTTTGTTTGGACACCTGAGGCTAACGCTGCATTTGAAACACTGAAGTCTGCGTTGACTCAGCCTCCTGTGTTGGCTTTCCCGGATCATACTAAGGAATTTGATATTTATACTGACGCATCCGGAGTTGGTCTTGGTTTGCGTTTTGTCACAAGCTGGGCTTCCAATAGCTTTTGCGTTTCGTACTTTAGCCAAAGCTGAACGCAATTATTCAGCTACGGAACGTGAATGTCTTGCTGTAGTGTATGCTCTTGACAAATTTCAATGTTATCTTAACGAATTGACAGTTAACATAATTACGGATCATTCTGCCCTTCAGTATTTGAATTCTGCTAAGCATCTCTCTCAAAGACTTATGAAGTGGGCTCTTAAGTTACAAGAGAGCAATATCAAAATTTCGTATCAGCCAGGTCATAAGAATCAATTACCGGACGCATTGTCTCGCGTTCCGATTAGTGGGGTCCCCAAAGAAACTACTCCTGGATGTCAGCCTTTACTTCTAATAGCTGATATAACATCCAGAGAGCAGATAATGGCAGAATTAGTAAATGATCCTGATTTTGGGGATATCTATAATTTTTTGCTTGCGGGTTCGCCCCTACAAAGTGATCCTTCCCTGACTGGGAGGTCACAGCATTTTGAAGTCATAGAAGGTCTTCTTTACTATACGAAATCTAGGACTACTAGGGCAGAGTTTCGCCCATGTATTCCGCGAACCCTTAGAATGGCCCTTTTCAACGAATTTCATGACAAACCTCTTGCAGGCCATTTAGGTATTCGGAAGACCCGTTGTAAATTGCGGGATGTTGCCTATTGGCCTGGCATGTACCAAAGTGTGCTCGCATACGTTCAATCATGTCACTTGTGTCAGATTAATAACTACCGTAATGTAAGACGGCCGGTCACTTGAAATCTAGTTCAAGCTCTCATGTTTTTGATATTATTTCAATAGATTTATTGGGACCTTATCCTTTATCTGTTAAAAACAAAGCTCGTTACGTTCTAGTATTAACTGATAATTTTTCTAAATGGGTTGAAGTTTTTCCCATTAAAGCCGCTACGCAGGAGTTATTTGTAATGTATTAATTAATGAAGTATTCTCTAGATATGGTGCACCTAATAAAGTAGTTTCGGGTAATGGTCCCCAATTTATTTCTGACATTTTTGAAAGAATGTGTGCGAGACTACACATTAAGCATAAATTCATTTCCCCGTATCATCCCCAGAGTAATCCTGCGGAACGAGTAAACCGCACGCTAGTGAAAATGATTGCTACATTTGTCATGGATCATCACGAGCGGTGGGATGAACATCTTGAGCTTTTTTCGTTCGCCCTCCGCTCGTCTGTTCACGAATCTACTAAAATTACTCCTGCAGAACTTTTTCTGGGTCACAAAATTAAGACCCCTTTTGAAAATTTAACGGGGATTATCGACGAACTAAACCAGCGACCAACTCCGCAATCAGTACGAACCATGGCTGAAAAAGCTCGTGTTGCAGTGCTAGGAGCACAAGCGGCTCAAGCAAGATACTATAATACTAGGCGTAGGGAACCAGATCTTGTCGTTGGAGATCTCACTCTCGTTGAAACGCACTTCCAGTCTTCTGTTTCTTATACTCTAGTGAAGAAATTTTCACCCAGCTACGAAGGTCCATATCGGGTGGCAAATGTGTTTGAAAATAACATTGTTCTTGAAAAACCTGACAATCAATTTCAATACGTACACGTTGCTCAGTGTCGCAAGTATCCTGAACGAAATATCAATTTTATAATCAACCCTACTCAACCTTCTGTTCCACAGACTCAAGAGTCTATATCAGTAGTATAGGAAATGGAGGTTCTGAAACAGTGGAGGAGCCAATGATATCCTATGGCTCCTTCACCTTCTCAGGTGGAGGAGCGGTGCAGGAGGCGGACGCTTGGGTGGTGGAGGAGGCGGTCGATCGGTGGTGGTGGAGGAGGAGGAGGATGTGATGGCTACAACTTGGAAAACGCGGCTAGTTGGGTGTATGTGAAGAACGTTTTTTTTTCCCCACACTTTTGATTTGTTGTCTTAATACAACATCGCTTGCCGAGAGCTCTGGTTTCATAAGTAATGTGTTATTCCCCTCTATATATCTTTAAATTTTGGTTTATAATTATGGTTATTATGACGTAACTATTGTAGCGTTTAAAGAACATATATATTGTACATTTCACACATTTGAATGGTATTCGCAGGTCTGGAAAGATGAACATTTCATTCACTGTGAAAAGTATTGAAATGAAAAGTTGATGTAAGGAACTACAGCTGATATTTTTATTCCTAACTTGTGTATTTACAACACTGCTTTCGGAGTTGAAAGCAGTGATTTGTCAGGCGAAAAGCTACATCGGGTCATCAGCAGGAAACTGTATTATTTACAGCCGAGGCCCACTGAGTTAAGAGCGCCCTGTGTAGCCGCTCATTTTTCCTTTTCGGCCTCTACTCCTGAAAGGATGTTAAGTTTCAATATTTTTCAGTGTTTAGTTTGATTATTAATTTTAGGAATGTAACGAAAAAAAAATCAAGATTTTTACCTATATGCAATGAAACCGTAACTCACCAAATTTCAAGTGAAATTTCATTTGGGTTTAGTCTCACATCGGAACCCATCATTTGCATTCTTTTAGAGTTTAAGAGCAATTATGTCTCATTAACAGCAGGCGTGTCAACCTCATCCCTCACACAAACTTCAGGGTTACAGATAATTATACCATTCTAGAATCTCCCGCACTAACACCGATTTAAGCAAATTTTTAAGGTTACAATTCTGCTTTTATCCAACATAAAGAAAAAAATCTTCTCATAGCTCTTATTATCCGAGCGACTTTTCTTCATTCTTTAATTAAAGAATAATGGGAAATTATACTTAACACCCTTTTTTTTTAACTCCGCTTTCTTATTTTCATGGTATAGAGTTTATGCTTTTTACTTTTAATTTGCTGCATTGTGGTATAGAATATTTTTTTCTGAAAGAGGGATGTTTTATATAACTCATGTCGTAGTTTTTTTTAATTGCGGCTTTAACAACACCTTTTGCAGTTAATTTTTCTCCACATTCACTGTCTATACTATACATTTTCGATCGCAGTCCTATAAATTTCTTTTATCACTCTTCCATTCAGCTCATCTTTCATTTTTCCAATCACTTTTCTATTTACCTGACTATGTAGAAAGTGATGTGGTTGGATACTCAGAAGTATCAAATTTTTCAATGTCTTCTAGCATATCTGCATAGACATCATCAGTACAGATCTCGTAAGTGAGTGAGTCTGTGTCCGTAAACAAAAGTTTAACACACTTATCATTATATTTCTGTTTTACATAAGTGTAATGAAAATTATACATTAATGTTTTATTAATATCCAAAATCGCAAATCCAGCATAGATAGGTCTATTTAAATACAAATTCACACATTTCATATTAACAGCAACTAAACCATTGCTAAATCTGATAAACGAATCAAAAACCTGGTGATGCTATTAACTTTAGCATTTGTTTCTCTGTCTGCACTAACTTTAAGTTTACATGTTTTCTGATATTTTCAATAGTTTTACCGAAAACGGCATTATTTAAAAGTTTAAAAAAATCCTTTTCAAAAGCGGTTTTCGCCTGTGCTCGTTTTGCTGTATTAAAATGTATGCATTCTTTTAACCAGGGACTTTGTGTGAATGATAGAACTTTGTGAACTTTTCCCAGCTTCATCCCCAATTCTAAATAAAGTTTCAGATTCCTGTAGTGCAAAATATAATTATTCTTGTTGTGTAAAGTAGTCAGCAGGTTTTCATTTTTACTGTGGGAAATGAGGTTAAGATCCTCCATTAGCTGCTTCGAATAACTGGAGAGCATGTCGGGTGAAATATTCATTTTTTCTGGTGCTAATGGATAATCACTGTGAGTGCTCTGCATGATAAGAGAGATCTACCTCCAAAATGTATCCTACATCGCTTTAACCAGATACCTGGGAAATATTGAGATTTTGCACTTCTTCATCTGTTAACCACCGGAAGTCCTTCATTGGTAAAAATTGGCTAAGTCCATAACCATATAAAGTATTGATATTGAAGTACATTATGTATTTAGAGGGTTCGGACGGGTTATATTCTTCAAGATATTTATTATTGGATCTAGCATATCTATTGCTGATCATCGATACACCACCTCTGATACCTTTTTCAATGAAAAGATGCATGTCAATGTCTGTTAAAAGCTCAAGCTCAACACCTGTCATTTTCAAACAAGCTTGAAACGCCATCCCAGGGGCCGTGTACGTATGCAAACAGTCAATTCTCTAATAAGAAAGGGTTAGCACCCTAAAATTCTCGAAGACGTCTGCTAACAGTAAAACATCTGTTAGCATATATAAATCATGGTACTCTCCAAGATTTCTAATTTGAAAGTGCTCCCACACCTTTTCTGCGTGTGCATAATCTTCATCACATATGTTTTCCTCTGTCAGGGTGTTATAGAAATAACACTTATCGGGGAGACGAATATCTTCAAATTTTTTTCCCTATCCATGTAATCATAGGGATAAACTCTCTTTCGCAATAGAAGTTCTACCTGAGTACTAGAAAAGTTTTGGTTTAAATTCTTAAAACTATCTTTTCCCTCTTGAGCTAAATTTTTTAATAGTTTCTTCAAAGAGGTGTTTAAAAATTTCAAAGAATACATAAAGTGTAGATTACCCAGTGAGAAAGAAATATATTGCTCCGTGTTGGATGGAATACAGCCAATGGCTTTATCCTTTATTTTTCCTATTTCTTGCATGATTAAGTGGGAATCATAACCTTGAAGATTATGAAAAATTACTGGGGTTTTGAACGAAAATTTAAATTACAGCTGTTATGTGCAGCCCCTCGATATTTGGAAGTTAAATGACAGTGATCTCGCACTTTATCACCATTCAGTGGTTTCTCACAAATATGGCACAAAACTGATTCTTGGAAAGAAATTTCGTCCTCTTCAGTCTTATCTATAGGTTTATTGATTTTTAGAAGAACACCGATCTTTTCCTCTTCAACCAATAAAGATTTTAGAAAATGCTCCACAACGTTTTTTCCACGGTATACAACAGGTTTAGTAATGCATTCCCCATCATTACCAATAACAGCATAGCAGTATCCTGACGGGGTATGTTTTGCAGTCTTTTTCGTGAGTTTGTTACCCACTGGTAGTTTCTGAACAAAACATTCGAAGTCTGCATAAATGACAAAAGGAATTCTCAATTGAAAAAAATGGTTTTTGAATTTAAACAATTTTTCATTCTCTTTTAGAAGTCTAACTTTTTGTGCACCGTGAATGCTACATAAAGTCTTATGTTCTTCAGGAGTATCCGGTGCTTCATTGATAACTTGATGTGATTCAAAGTGCGTATAGAAGAACACACACACACACACACACACACGCGATGCTCAAAAAGTAACCTCGACAAAAACCTAACTCCAAAATATCGACCCTACACTTGTTAGAATCAATTTTTCCGTTTTCACAAAATGTTTAGACAAAATATCATATTTCCATTATATGTATCTTCCAATGTTATTCTATGACATTTTCAGCAAACCACAGTCATCACAAACACGAGTTTCAACCGTAGAGTAAATTTACTTTCCAAAACCCACCTTAACAAAATATTCTACTCCAATATTGACTATTTGAATTTTTTAAGCTTCAAAACCTCACCTTTAATACTACCCATAAGTTATTGATTTAAGTAAAATTTTCATGACATAAATTACAGTTCTAGCTTAGTGTTAAAATGATTATGCCAGGAGTAGGTGTGAAAATTACCGTTTGTATTTTCATGACAGTCAAATTACATATTTTTAGCAAAACACATGCAAATAAAACAAGCAAATAATGAGACCGAATTCATATTATATACAGAGAAAAAATATGTAATTCTTTAATAAGGAACCCACCGCGGTGAAGTGCTTTTACCGGATTGCGATGGTTTTTCTGTTACAAACATTTTCTTATTTTTCCGATATCTTAAAGGTAAATTAACTTCGTTTACAGCATTTGCAAATACATTCATTGCAGGGATATCCGGAACACTTTGAGGATTTAAAATGTGATCTACCAAATCAACAATGTTTGAATTTTTAAACGTTTTGCCGCGGTATATGAATTCAGCTTGTGGTGTCCAAGATATAATGTTCGAATTTTCTTTAAAGACTTTCAAAACATTCTGGGCAGAGCGCTTCGAATTTTTTGGAACCGTTAACACTAGTAAATCTTCTACAAAATCACGCTTCACAGTTTTCTGTGTTTCATCAACTTCATCCTTAGACTGTTTTTCCTTTCCGCTCGTTCGGCTTTCGTGTTCAAACTCGGGGTCTTTCGCCATTGAGTTCAGGAGAGGCATCTGAAGTCGTTTGTTTAACACTTGATTATACAGTATTACTTTTACATAATCAGGTTGTGTACTAAACATAATTTTTTTCATTTCCTCATCAAGTTTGGATAAAAAATTCTCAGTTGGAATGTGACGCAGCATTCGTTCTTCAGGAACTAAAACAACCTTGCGTGTATATTCCATGGTTATTTTGAAAGGATTGACGTTAGTAAAGTTAGTGCAGCCGGTACTAATATATTTAGAAACTCTCCACGTTGTACAATGAGTTTTCTCTTTAAATATAATGGCGTCTTTTTTCGTACCAAAACCCGTAACGTGTGTCTATGACGGTGTAGTTTGTCTTTTTGATTTGGAGAGAGTGGTATATTTCCTTTTAATATATTCAAACAACATTCGCAAATGCAGCGTAGATTTCGATTCGAACATTTCATTAGCAGTTCCCTTAACACTTTCTTAGGACAAACTTGAATTACGTGAAGAAACTGGAGTTCTTCTTTCGTCATCTTCATTGTGGATACTAATCAATTAGTTAGGTTTGGGTGCACTTTTAACTGCTTTCACCGTGGTAAATAAGAATATTGGGTTTCTCCTGGAAGGATATTGGTTCGTAAACGAATTTCCTCAGGTGTATCACTTCGAAGATCAACTAGTAGATAAGAAAATGCGGGTTTGGTAGCATCTAAAAATGCTTCTTGAAAAAATTTTACTTTAGAAGGATACAACTGCCTTCCTAAATGAGTAATCTGGGCAATATCTCTTCGAGATTTAAACAAAAGCAAATAGTGTGCATTCAGTGAAATTTCTCTCATTTCTTTACCTTTATGAAATATATTTTGCGTGATAAAAACAACTGAAGCATTATAATGATGACTCCCCCTAGCGAATAAATGGGCTAATTTGTTATCACGAGCTCATTCAAACATAAGATCATCGTAAATAAACAAAGTCTTGTCTTTGATATGTTCTTGAAAACTACTAGGGATTCCTTCAACAAATGTAACATTAGAAATTTCATCATATAGAGGTTGATAAACACCGTAGAACCATACCACGTGTGTTGGAGTAGGTTTAATGATTTCGTGAATATGAGTCAAGAGTTTGAAGACAAACTGCGTTTCTCCGCATCCGGTCGGACCGCTGATGACTGTCGTAAATGGATGGTGTAATACTGGTGCTTCCATAATTCCAACTAAGCAAGTGAAGGAAGTATAACATACTTTAAGGACAGACACAGAAAAGAGAATTTAAAGAAATAATTTTTATTTAAATTTTACCGCTACTCCAAATCTTTTTTTGACAAAATTGTAGACACGTTTGTCATTTGACATGCTTTTGAAATTGAATGATCTTAAAATAGATTTAAGACTTCTTTCACGACATCTAGAATACAAATAAAAAACACAGAATTGTCCACATACAGTAGCAAAATGGTTCTGAAGAGATATATCGTTATAGTTTACATAACCGAATTTGGAAGTGAACCTCGCAATATGTCCACAAAAATACGCAGGTGAATGTCCATAGGAATAAAAAAATTCTAATCTTACAGGACTTTGTATATACATAGCTATCCAATGTTTTCCAGGTTTGTTGTGAGGATCTGTATTCATCACAATACAGGCAGGGTATTTTGAAATTGTTTTAGGAAGTCTGTCGCACGGAAACACGTCGATAAAAATATGACGAGTTACTGGATCTTTTCTAAGTATGTTGCGAATTTGAATGTTATCCATGTCTTTTTTTTCCCCCATCTAGTTGGAAAAGTCGCATAGAACACTTCTAGACTTCGTAATTTCTATAATATTCTGAAATTCAGCATAGATTAGTACACTCACCGATGCAGATAAAGCAGTATTGAATTTTATTTCCACTCTTAAATTCCCTTGACGAATTAAATTCATATGACCTCCATTGCACAAGTCAGAAGACAGATCGAAAGCATACATCGTATAACCTTTTCCATACTCTTCTCTTGAAATATCAATTCCTCTGTCTTGGTTCAGTTTTTTGGTTCCCTGGAATAAACTGTGATAGGATCGAATAGTGTTTTCAGAAGAAAAATCCGGTTCAAAAGGTTTATGAGGAACCGGTTGGCCGTCAACATACCCGCCCATAAAGTTGACATCATAATGTTTAAATTCAAATGGATTGACCTTATATGTACCGTTGAAAGCTTCATTATCGACGCATGTGATAATTACTCTTTTAGGCATTTGACCTAGGAATACATTATCCTGTACAAAGGACATGCTCCCTTGAGAAATGGAATACACTTTGCACAAAATACGATCAACTGGGTACTTTGCAGAAGCCTTTTCCAGAGCCTTAGCATGACCGATTAAAATTCCGGGGTTGACTTGAACTTTTCTCACAAAGATTGAAGCATGTTCTATACGCACTTTATAATCAGGAGTGGCAGATAAAGAGATGAGACAAAATTCGGGTTTACTTCGAATAAGTTTGATTTTCAAATCCATCAAATTCAACATACTAAACCTGTTGTATACCGTGGAAAAAACGTTGTGGAGCATTTTCTAAAATCTTTATTGGTTAAAGAGGAAAAGATCGGTGTTCTTCTAAAAATCAATAAACCTATAGATATAACTGAAGAGGACGAAATTTCTTTCCAAGAATCAGTTTTGTGTCATATTTGTGAGAAACCACTGAATGGTGATAAAGTGCGAGATCACTGTCATTTAACTTCCAAATATCGAGGGGCTGCACATAACAGCTGTAATTTAAATTTTCGTTCAAAACCCCAGTAATTTTTCATAATCTTCAAGGTTATGATTCCCACTTAATCATGCAAGAAATAGGCAAAAATAAAGGATAAAGCCATTGGCTGTATTCCATTCAACACGGAGCAATATATTTCTTTCTCACTGGGTAATCTACACTTTATGTATTCTTTGAAATTTTTAAACACCTCTTTGAAGAAACTTGTCAAAAATTTAGCTCAAGAGGGAAAGATAGTTTTAAGAATTTAAACCAAAACTTTTCTAGTACTCAGGTAGAACTTCTATTGCAAAAGAGAGTTTATCCCTATGATTACATGGATAGGGAAAAAATTTGAAGATATTCGTCTCCCCGATAAGTGTTATTTCTATAACACCCTGACAGAGGAAAACATATGTCATGAAGATTATGCACACGCAGAAAAGGTGTGGGAGCACTTTCAAATTAGAAATCTTGGAGAGTACCACGATTTATATATGCTAACAGATGTTTTACTGTTAGCAGACGTCTTCGAGAATTTTAGGGTGCTAACCCTTTCTTATTAGAGAATTGACTGTTTGCATACGTACACGGCCCCTGGGATGGCGTTTCAAGCTTGTTTGAAAATGACAGGTGTTGAGCTTGAGCTTTTAACAGACATTGACATGCATCTTTTCATTGAAAAAGGTATCAGAGGTGGTGTATCGATGATCAGCAATAGATATGCTAGATCCAATAATAAATATATTGAAGAATATAACCCGTCCGAACCCTCTAAATACATAATGTACTTCAATATCAATACTTTATATGGTTATGGACTTAGCCAATTTTTACCAATGAAGGACTTCCGGTGGTTAACAGATGAAGAAATGCAAAATCTCAATATTTCCCAGGTATCTGATTAAAGCGATGTAGGATACATTTTGGAGGTAGATCTCTCTTATCATGCAGAGCACTCACAGTGATTATCCATTAGCAACAGAAAAAATGAATATTTCACCCGACATGCTCTCCAGTTATTCGAAGCAGCTAATGGAGGATCTTAACCTCATTTCCCACAGTAAAACTGAAAACCTGCTGACTACTTTACACAACAAGAATAATTAAATTTTGCACTACAGGAATCTGAAACTTTATTTAGAATTGGGGATGAAGCTGGGAAAAGTTCACAAAGTTCTATCATTCACACAAAGTCCCTGGTTAAGAGAATACATACATTTTAATACAGCAAAACGAGCACAGGCGAAAACCGCTTTTGAAAAGGATTTTTTTAATTTAAACTTTTAAATAATGCCGTTTTCGGTAAAACTATTGAAAATATCAGAAAACATGTAAACTTAAAGTTAGTGCAGACAGAGAAACAAATGCTAAAGTTAATAGCATCACCAGCTTTTGATTCGTTTATCAGATTTAGCGATGGTTTAGTTGCTGTTAATATGAAACGTGTGAATTTGTATTTAAATAGACCTATCTATGCTGGATTTGCGATTTTGGATATTAATAAAACATTAATGTATAATTTTCATTACACTTATGTAAAACAGAAATATGATGATAAGTGTGTTAAACTTTTGTTTACGGACACAGACTCACTCACTTACGAGATCTGTACTGATGATGTCTATGCAGATATGCTAGAAGACATTGAAAAATTTGATACTTCTGAGTATCCATCCAATCACTTTCTACATAGTCAGGTAAATAGAAAAGTGATTGGAAAAATGAAAGATGAGCTGAATGGAAGAGTGATAAAAGAATTTATAGGACTACGATCGAAAATGTATAGTATAGACAGTGAATGTGGAGAAAAATTAACTGCAAAAGGTGTTGTTAAAGCCGCAATTAAAAAACAACTACGACATGAGTTATATAAAACATCCCTCTTTCAGAAAAAAATATTCTATACCACAATGCAGCAAATTCAAAGTAAAAAGCATAAACTCTATACCATGAAAATAAGAAAGCGGAGTTAAAAAAAAAAGGGTGTTAAGTATAATTTCCCATTATTCTTTAATTAAAGAATGAAGAAAAATCGCTCGATAATAAGAGCTATGAGAAGATTTTTTTCTTTATGTTGGATAAAAGTAGAATTGTAACCTTAAAAATTTGCTTAAATCGGTGTTAGTGCGGGAGATTCTAGAATGGTATAATTATCTGTAACCCTGAAGTTTGTGTGAGGGATGAGGTTGACACGCTTGCTGTTAATGAGACATAATTGCTCTTAAACTCTAAAAGAATGCAAATGATGGGTTCCGATGTGAGACTAAACCCAGATGAAATTTCACTTGGAATTTGGTGAGTTACGGTTTCATTGCATATAGGTAAAAATCTTGATTTTTTTTTCGTTACATTCCTAAAATTAATAATCAAACTAAACACTGAAAAATATTGAAACTTAACATATTTTCAGGAGTAGAGGCCGAAAAGGAAAAATGGGCGGCTACACAGGGCGCTCTTAACTCAGTGGGCCTCGGCTGTAAATAATACAGTTTCCTGCTGATGACTCGATGTAGCTTTTCGCCTGACAAATCACTGCTTTCAACTCCGAAAGCAGTGTTGTAAATACACAAGTTAGGAATAAAAATGTCAGCTGTAGTTCTTTACATCAACTTTTCATTTCAATACTTTTCACAGTGAATGAAATGTTCATCTTTCCAGACCTGCGAATACCATTCAAATGTGTGAAATGTACAATATATATGTTCTTTAAACGCTACAATAGTTACGTCATAATAACCATATTTATAAACCAAAAATTTAAAGATATATAGAGGGGAATAACACATTACTTATGAAACCAGAGCTCTCGGCAAGCTATGTTGTATTAAGACAACAAATCAAAAGTGTGGGGAAAAAAAAAAAAAAGAAACGTTCTTCACATACACCCAACCAGCCGCGTTTTCCAAATTGTAGCCATCACATCCTCCTCCTCCTCCTCCACCACCGATCGACCGCCTCCTCCACCACCCAAGCGTCCGCATCCTCCACCGCTCCTCCACCTGGGAAGGTGGAGGAGCCATAGGATAACATTGGCTCCTCCACTGTTTCAGAACCCCCATTTCCTATACTACTTATATCTCACGATCAACCTCCAGAAATTTTGGACGAACCGACAAACATTTTTGAAGAATCTCCAGTGATTTTTTCTTCACCCTCCCCTCCACCGGACGGGCTTCCAAACACGCAACCTGATTCTCCCATGAGACGAAGGCTCGAATCAAGTTCTTCAAATACTAGTATCGTTCCTTTCCCTCCAACCATTGCCAAGACTATTGCTTCACCGTTTCCTGATAACTCTGCACCAACACAAGCTTCTACTTCCTTGAATACCTCGTCAGAGAGTATTCCTATAGGCAGAAATAAACATCGCCCTGCACGACCACTAAATTACAGCAGCGACTCAGAGTCTCCAGATATTTCTGATTTATCAGTTATGGACAATAGTGTGACGATTCCTAAACGTCAAACACCGATTACAAACCGTCCAGTAACACCAAAAGCTGGTCGAAAACGTAACTTGTCTCCCCAATCTGCTTCGCCGCAACAGCGACGAAGGCAGAGATCCTTGCTTCCGCCCGGGTTTCGCCCCTGGAACCTACGCTCAGGGCAAACAGGGCCGATGCCTGCTTCTACTCTCATGCCACGAGGTAGAAAGCGAAAACAAACGATGTGGCCTGAGCCACGTCCCTCCAAAAGAACGCTGGAAGGACAACACGGGCCCCAGCACAAAGGGACTACATATCAAAAGCCTGGGGGAGCCAGTTCCTGTCAGCCGCAGGGATTTCCGGACCGACAGAATTCAGCCGTTCCTAACCGACGGATTTCAGCCGTTCCTGACCGTTCCTGTCAGCCGCAGGGATTTCCTGACCGACAGACTTCAGCCGTTCCTGACCGTTCCTGTCAGCCGCCGGGATTTCTTGACCGACAGACTACAGATGTTCCAGATCCATTCAAGTCCTTGAAACGCTCTACGCCACCTGAATTTACCAGTCCGATTAGGCCTGGAAAACGTTATCGTACTAGAGTTTTTTATGCGTCCTCGAGATAAGTAAGTTCTCGTGGACAGGTTCTTTTCTCCGTTTGTTGTTTTTCCTGCACGACCAGTTGGCGTGTCAGAATTTCTTTTTTCGTGTGGGCCTATGCATTCTTTTTGTGTATATATGTGTTTTTTTTTTATATTTCTTCTATGTTTATCTACTAATCCAAAATTTTTTTTTATATATATGTGCTTAGGGGTAAAATAATAAAAATTGTTACTGTTAGGCAGCTACAGGCAATCTTCGCTGCTGATACAGTTGGTTTGTATTCAACGATAATATGAGAACGTATAATTTGAAATTAAAAAAGTGATTCCTGCTAGGCAGAATAAAAGGAAGGTATGCCGATGCAGGTTTGTTTTGTTCAAGTATATAAAGTGTTTCACAGACGAATACAGATTTTTTGATTTTGTCATGCCAAGTTTGATATTGTACATACTGCTGCCACCAAAACAAAACAAAAAAGAGGTCGATAAACGTCAATCAACGAAGTGTAAGACTTACACTCTAAAATTGATAGGTTTTTCGAAAAAAAAAAAAAAAATTAAGGGGGAGATGATGTAACGTATACTCTAGATTCACTTTCCTTTTGATTTTTAGTATCTCTGGTTATTTTATTTTACTATGTAAATTATCTTCTTACTGAACGAGATGTTATTTCTCCCGCTGAATGAGATCTGGCAATGAGTGTAAGTCATGACGTGGTGGTAGCCAGTATAAATAGGGGCGTTCAACGATACCAGGGAGAGCTTTTTGTTGATGTGCGTAGGGAGAGCTGTTGTTTATGTGCCAGAGAGCGTTTGTTTATGTGGAGGAGAGCTTTTGTTTGTGTTACGTGAGAGAGCTTTTATGTGTAAAGAGATCTTCGTTTATGTGAGTAGAGCTTCGTTGTATGTTGGAGGATACCAGGACTTTCTCTGAATAAAGCTTTTGTTGTAAGTACGTTTTTCTCAGTTCATAGTTTTGTCAGATCTCTGTCTGGCTGTTAGGTTTATTTCATTAGTTGTTATTATTAACAACCAGCATAAGACTTTATTCATCTTAATTACTACTACAACATTACTAGCAGTTAAAAGCTTGTTTATTATTATTACTACACTACTAGCAGGAAAGTTTATTCATGATATAATTAACACAACAATCATTAGAAGAAGCATTAGTAGAAGAAGCATTGAATTCATTATAATTTGTTGGAAGAAGTTGTATTCATTATACCACGACCGCCGGCAAGCAACGTGTGTGCGTGCCGATCACGGCTCATCGAAGCTAGAGGTAAGCGAAGTCTATCCCGTAGAGCACGAGCAAAAAGAAGGGATACTGTGACGCAAGTTGCCTGTAATTTGAAAGCTGGCGACGAGAATAATGTGTCACAACAATAGTACATTGAATCTTGCTAAAAATGGGGCTGCGTGGCCGCAGGCCGCTTGGAGTGCCCATGCTAACCTAGGTTCACCGTTGAAAGCGCCTACAGTGGGCACACGAACACCAAAACTGGACACTGGGTGATTGGCCGAAGGTCGTCTGGTCCCGTGCATCTCATTTCCTGTTGTAGCATGTAGACGGCCGACTATGTATGTGTCGTTCAACCGGGTAAGTGTTAACAGCAAGATGCACCGACGGAGGAAAACAAGCCGCTGGATGAAGTGTAATGCTTTGGGCAATGTTCTGCTGGGAAACTTTGGTTCAGTCATTCATGTGCAGGAGACTATGAACTCTACCACCTATCTGAAGATCATTGCAGACAAGGTATATCCTTTCATGACAAGAGTATGTCTCTGTAATAGTGCCTTATTTCAGGAGGACAATGCTGCATTACACATTGCTCAGATTGTTCGAGACTGGTTCGCGGAACATGATAAATACTTCCAGGTATTGCCCTAGCCACCAAATTTTCCAGACATCAATTCAATCGAATTTCTGTGGTTAGAGTTGTAACAGCAAATCCGATCTGCGCCGGCTCAACCTCATAACTTACAAAGAGTTACAGAATCTGCTGGTAACGTGATGCCACTAGATACCACAAAGAAATCTAGTAGAAATATTATACTACAGAGAAATCCTTTAGAAATCTTGTAGGATCCATGCTTCCCCAGGACTGTTTTGAAGGCATATGGAGGACTGGCATGCAAAAATTAAGGACGAGACGGTTTTTCGAATGTAACGTCGTACAGAAGTGCTCCACATCGACTCAAATCATACCATAAGATCCCCAAGATGTAAGAATATAGGACAAGTGAGCAAAACCTTCCAAACAAGGAATCCAAAGGATACAAAAGCACTTTATTGAAAATGTAGCTTCGAGCACAACTGGACAGAAGACAGAAACGTCCATATGACAGGCGGCTGCCAAGAAAAATCCTGTCTTTAGTAGGGGATATGATCACCCCTGACTGCGTTGCAGGATTTACAACGTCTGTCCATGCTGAGGACGAGGTTGTCAAAGAGCTGATGAGGCATCGCGGCCCATTCCTCTTGTAGCGCCAATCGCATCTGCGGAATCGTTGCTGGCGGCTGGTGACGTGCTGCCAAGCGTCTCCCGAGAAGGTTCCTCACGTGTTCGATTGGATGTAGGTCCGGGGACCTTGCGGGCCAATCCAAGCGTTGAATATCTTCACTCTCCAAGAGCTCTGCGACAACCACTGTACGATGAGGTGTAGCGTTGTCGTCCATGAAGAGGAACTCAGGAACCACAGAATCTCTAAGCAGACGCACGTGAGACAGGAGACCCTCGGTACAATAGCGGACACCAGTGACTGAACCTCCTTGGAAGATGTGTAGGTCAGTACGGCTACCAAGCATGATACCGCCCCAAACGAGAACTCCGCCACCTCCAAACCGGTCCCTTTCGATGATGTTGGAGGTGTGATTGCGTGTTCCCTGCTCTCTCCAGATGTGTATACGTCCAGAATCGCTCGTCAGACTAAATCGGCTGTCATCCGTAAAGAGAACTCGACCCCATTGCTAATGTGTCCAGTTCTTGTGTTCCTGGCACCACAGAAACCACCGTCTCCGATGAGCAGGCGTTAATGGACACACCGTACTGCTCGTCGTGCAAATAGACCACCTTTGTGAAGCATCCTGGCCACGGTAAAACGCGATAACGGACGTCCAGTAGTCTGTTACAAGTGCCTTGCGATTTCTCCCGCTGTCTTCTGTCTGCTTCTACTCGCCGTGGTTGCTCGTGGACGACCACTGCTGAACTCTCGGACAGCTGTTCCTGTCGTTTGAAATGCTCTCCAAGCTTGTGGAACTATGCTGTGAGCGATCCCGAAAACTTCGGCCACACTAGTCACAATTCAAACTTCTTCCAACTTCTCAATGAAGCGAACCTCTGGTAAAGTCATCCAGATGTCGTCTACTGGATTGCCTGTTGGCCATATCACACGGTGGCAGCAACTCGACGTCGTTCAGACCGATGTACACCATGCAATAGCTTCCACCGGATTGCTAAGCGTACACCGCCCGTGTGCTTTATACCCTTCCGACACTCCACCCCCACTACGTCATGCTGCATATATGCTCATGCCCTACCGTACCGGACCCTATTCTAGCTCCTGAGTGGTCTTTCGGTCCGTTCTGCCTGCTCGTTCCGCTGTTATGCTAATTTCTCCTCTTCGTTTTTAATTTTTGCACACCAGTGTATTTATTAGGCAGGTGGTCATAATGGTTTGGCTCTTTGGTGTATAAGAGCCATATTTCGCTAAAATTCTGCATATCAAATTGCATTATGCAAGAGGTTAAATCGGGCCCAGGAGACACCAACCCTCCATCATGTATACCAGTGACCCTATGCGGTTTGGCTGAACTGCCCATCTTCTTCGATGGGGAAGACGGTTATGCAAAGCTAAAATATGTCGCTAAGTCCTAAATTACCAAGCGTAAAGAGCAGAAACGAAAAGTGCCTTGTACACTCTTTTCCTGTAGGTGGGAAACTGTTAAAACTCTAGTCGGACATTTCCCTTTTGGTTTAGAGTATAAGCACCATAACGAATTTGTACTTTTTATTGTAGAGTCTTTTTTCTATAATTACTTTGTGTCATCTGAATAATGTCTTTTTTGTTGAGATAGGTTTTTTCTCTGAGGACGAAAGTATTTTATACTACGGAGGCACATAATAACACGACCACGGTACTACTTACAAGTTCAGAACTAAAGATTTGACGTATCTCAATTATTTTCCAATATTAAACATTATGGTAAATGATAAAGATAAGATTTTATTGGGCATGAGTCAGTTGCACTCACCCCAATTACTGATCCTTATTTGATAGGTCAGTTGCACTCAGAAAGGAAGACAACAAAGCGATCGATTTCAGATCAGATGTAGAGGATATTAGGAAGGGAGTGTCTGACCCAAGGTCTTTTTTTTTTTTTTTTTTTTTTGATTGGAGGTTTAACGACCACCGTGAGCAACTCAATGGGCTATAAGCAGTCGCCCGTCCCTAATTTAGGGTCACTGGTTCCAGGGAAGGGAGAGAGCCAGTGCCGTAAGACAAACACAACATCCATGCCTGACCGGGATTCGAATCCGGACCCCTTACGGACGAATGATCAGAGGCCAACGCCTTAGACCACTGCGCCACCGGGGCGGCCCCAAGGTCTTAAACAACCCTCTGAAATAGGAAGCTAGGAGATTTGGGCTAGAGTGCCCGATAGGAAAGTGACACGGAAGACAGGCAGAAAGGGGGAGGAAGACGCTCTTATTTATTACTGGGAAGTCAGTACCCGAGGCCCGAGGGCTTAAGGTGCCCAAGCGACGCACATTTAGTGGTTCGGGCGTTCGTAATTGCGTGGGATCGAACCCGAGGTCTACTCCGTGGCAGTCACGAACGTTGATCACTAGGCCTCCCGCGGCCCAAGCGATCGATTTCACTCACCTGGCCCTTACTTAATAAAAGAGGAATCTGAAAAACCGCTGGGTGGAACAGGGAGATGCTTTACCTTATATTTATTTATTTTATTTTGTTGTCACATCCAAATGCATAGAGTGCCGCCCCGGTGGCGCAGAGGTCTAAGCGATGGCCTCTGATCATTCTGTCGAACGGGGTCCGGGTTCGAATCCCGGTGAGGCATGGATGTTGTGTTTGTCTTACGGCACTGGCTCTGTCCCTTCCCTGGAACCAGTGACCCTAAATTAGGGACGGGCGACTGCTTATAGCCCATTGAGTTGCTCACGGTGGTCGTTAAACCTCCAATCAAAAAAATGCATAGCACAGCTATATTGTGACAATAATGATTGTTGACAACTTGGAAGAAAGAGGGAAAAGGCCATTAGGCCTGACATAGGACTCTTCAACCTGAAGGGAAAGTTACAAAAAAATTTTAACAAAAGACAAACCAGCATGCGATGTGCGACGACATTTAAATATGTAGAGAGAATTAATGTTAGTTACTCCTCCCCCATCTCCCATCCCTCCGTAGTCTGCCTCCCCACCATTCATCTGCTCCACTCACTGAAAAAGAGAAAGCCACTGGTACCATTGCTTCATTTATCAAACAGATCGGTAACATGGAATTCATGTACTGCAAAAAAGGGAAAAAAACTATTGATGCATTCAGGACACAAATTCTGTAAAAATCAAGAAACAGGGGTAGGATGGAAGTGGCGTTGTACAGTCATATCAAATAGTGTTAAGCGGAAAGCAACAGACGATATTTCGGAACGACCATTAAAACTGATTAAAAAAGAAAAAAAAAATGAAAAAATAATAGTAATAAAAAATGATAATAGTAAAAGAGCTTTTTGTCAGATGAAGTGTCAACTTCCACGTGGTATCTATCACCTGGGTAATGCCAATAGACGTTGCAAGAACTTT
This sequence comes from Macrothele yani, assembly GCA_039090855.1. NCBI lineage: Eukaryota > Metazoa > Arthropoda > Arachnida > Araneae > Macrothelidae > Macrothele > Macrothele yani. The sequence goes on along the minus strand of CM076992.1, from coordinate 94,776,546 downwards.
AATATTTAAACAGTATTGGGATGAAATTATTTACATAGAACCAATATTTGATATAAACCGGCGACGACTGGACAGATAGCGCCATCTACCGTCAGATGTAGATGGCGCTATCTGTCCAGTCGTCAGACTTTGTAATTTAAATGCAATCTAAAGTTCCTCTGATTTTTGCATAATTTAAACTTTGGGCAAATAGCAAGGCAACAGCATGCAAAGGGATTCATAATAAATAGCAGAACAAAAATTCACATTTAGGGAAATTATTTTTTAATTCCGTTAAACACTTAATGAAGTAAAAATGTTACTTCTTGCTTAATCCAAATTACATTATTACTAACTACTCTACAATGGAACGAAAATTAGAAGTCACTGTTTTTCCTGGCACTTGTTTTTTTTACTGATTTGATTTTCACAGGAATTTAATTAAATATCGTCTCTTCTAATTTTGCTATCAGCTTTTGGGTATTCTGCTTCGCGGATTTTTGCATAATTTCAAAACTGATTTTGTTTTCTAACCTAACGTTTTTTTTTCTTTTTAAAGTCCGGACGAAGTCTGAGACTTAATTGCTATATGTTTAATTTTTTTAGAATTTCTTCCTAATCATTATTTCTTTCCGGTATCGCTTCTGGGCCATTTAGGTTTCTTTCTGGAAAAGTGAATTAGCCAGTAGATTTCAAAGCAATGTGAGGAATTCCTTTTTTATTGCTTATATATATCATAATAGAAATAACAGTGATTAATAAGTGAAGGATCTTCATGTAGAAATGACTCGATATCTTCAATACATCGTAGGCAAATATGAATGTTGCGCCGAAAATAACATTCACGTGTGCCTGCTTTTTACTATTTTAGAAGACATGGATACATAGAAAATAATGATGATACGGCTATTCAAAACGACGTTTCCTTTTCATTATGAAATGTCATTTCATTTATCTGAGGGAACATTCATTTAACAGTTGGACAGTAATGAGTTACAAAACTAAAATAATCCAACACTTTCTTTTTAGCAGTTCCGTTTCGTTCCGACGTCGTTATTGTCACCCCATGCCCTTAAATTTTTTTAATCAATGCGAAACAAAACGCATACTTTACGTTTACTTTGAGCAGTAATTAATCTCTGTGCTGTTTCTGTACTCCACAGGAAAATCCGAATTTTTTGTAATTTTCACCGTTTGACACTTACTTTCTCTTACATTCTTCGTCTAACATTGTCTTTATTATATAATAGTTTTTAAGTTCCACTGGAATTCAATATAAATGAACGTGCTCCCATTCTTACATGCTTTTTGGTAAGCGATTTGGGTTACTATCGCATTACCTTTCAGTAATACATACATTTTACAAATATCTCAATAATACACTCAGTACACAAAACATTAGATACAGAGGTAATGAGCAGTTGGCATGGGCACCCCCCCCGCCGCCCGCAGAGTGGGACAGACCCAAACCGAATGCAGGCGAAAATTAGGCGGACAGCACGGCTTCCCAACAATGCGTATCGCAATCGACGGACATGGGTAAATGCAGTAATCTCGGCGGATATGACCGTGAATGCACATTGATGACCGGGTCGACGTACACTATTCCCGCTCGTCAAGACCAACCGCTTAGTAATGGCGGTGCAAATCACATCCAGGATAAATGTCGGAGGCCCAAATAACGTCAGGGATCGAACGGTAGGGCGCACGATGCTTACCCTGGGCTACGGAAGTCGACGCCCTACTCGTGTGCCATTGTTGACTGCTCGTCATCGCACATTGTGCCGAAATCCCTCCCAGGTTAAATGTCGGAGGCCGAAGCAGCGTCAGCGAGGGAACGGTATGGCGCACAATGCATACCATGGGCTACGGGAGCCGACGCCCTACTCGTGTGCCAATGTTGAATGCTCGTCATCGGACACTGTGACGAAATCACATCCAGGTTAAATGTCGGAGGCCCAAGCAGCGTCAGCGAGCGAACGGTATGGCGCACAATGCATACCCTGGGCTACGGGAGCCGAGGCCCTACTCGTGTGCCAATGTTGGATGCTCGTCATCGGAGACTGTGACGAAATCACATCCAGGTTAAATGTTGGAGGCCCAAGCAGCGTCAGCGAGTGAACGGTATGGCGCACAATGCATACCATGGGCTACGGGAGCCGACGTTCTACTCGTGTGCCAATGTTGAATGCTCGTCATCGGACACTGTGACGAAATCACATCCAGGTTAAATGTCGGAGGCCCAAACAGCGTCAGCGAGTGAACGGTATGGCGCACAATGCATACCATGGGCTACGGGAGCCGACGCCCTACTCGTGTGCCAATGTTGAATGCTCGTCATCGGACACTGTGACGAAATCACATCCAGGTTAAATGTCGGAGGCCCAAGCAGCGTCATCGAGCGAACGGTATGGCGCACAATGCATACCCTGGGCTACGGGAGCTGAGGCCCTACTCGTGTGCCAATGTTGAATGCTTGTCATCGGAGACTGTGACGAAATCACATTCAGGTTAAATGTCGGAGGCCCAAGCAGCGTCAGCGAGTGAACGGTATGGTGCATAATGCATACCATGGGCTACTGGAGCCGACGCCCTACTCGTGTGCCAATGTTGAATGCTTGTCATCGGAGACTGTGACGAAATCACATTCAGGTTAAATGTCGGAGGCCCAAGCAGCGTCAGCGAGTGAACGGTATGGCGCACAATGCATACCATGGGCTACAAGAGCAAACGCCCTACTCGTGTGCCACTGTTGACTGCTCGTCATCGGATATTACGCCTCGCCTGGTGCCGGGAACATCAAAACTGGACCTCTGGACATTGGCGCTGCTTTGTGGTGTCAGATGAATCCCGTTTTCAGCTCTACCGAACTGACGGGAGGGTGCAGGTGTGGCGTCGACAGCATGATGCCATGGCCTAGTCGTGCCAGGTCGGCTCTGTTCAAGACGGTGGAGGCTCTGTGATGGTTTGGAAAGCCTTCTCATGGGATACCTTAGGTCCCTTATTGTGTCTGGAGAGTTTTTAACCGATGCACTTAACCCGGTATGAGCTGGTTGATCACCTATACGCTTCCATGGCCTTCCGCATCTTGCGACCAACGGTTTGTGTCAGCAGAACAATACGCCGCCCCACCGATCCGCAACCACACAAGCATAGCTCAAGGAACACTAATCTGAGTTAGGAACCATCCAGAGGTGCCCAAAGATTTAAACCCTGTGGAAGCACTCTGGGATGCCGTGAAGCGGAACATCAGATTCATGGATCCTGGACCGACGTCTCGGGCGGAGTTGTGGACAATGCTGCAACAAGCATAGCAGGTATTACCACCGGAAACTTCCCGGTATCTGGTGGAGTCAGTTCCTCGGCGAGTACAAACTATTATTCACGCTAGAGTAGGACCAGCACGCTATTAGGTAGGTTCTCTAACGGTTTGTCCATTAACCCTTTAAGCGACCGATGAATCTGAAATAAATGTTGCTTAAAACTCTCCACGTTTTCCAAATGGAAATATTTGCATAGCGTTCGGGTTTTACGAAAGCTGCCGCACAACCATTTCTTTTCCCCTTTTTTCTGATCAACACACTTGTCTATAGTGATATTCATCCCACTAAAACTTGGTGATAGTCCCTGGTGATTGGTATCCCACAAGTCCTTTCTTGGTGACTAGCGTTTAAAGCTCTTTATTCTATGCTCCATAAAGCAAGACATAGCCGGGGCCTCATACCACTGGGTAATAACGAGTGACACCATCATCTTCTTTCTCCTTCCTTAGGTTCTTCGTCATTGTTACAGCCCTTTTAAAGGGTAATCAGTCGGAAAGGTTTAGTGTCAGTCATCTCCCTGAATGACCACTGTGAATGACAAAGCGAAAGGGGGAAGCAAATCTTCCTCATGAACAACTTGAAACGTTCCAACCGCTTTCGGTCTACTTCTTAGACAGTGAATATATGCGTGCGAGCTCATTTCAGCCCCGTTTTCCTAACCCCGAGTTAATTCATTCCAGCCGGTTAAAGGGTTAAGTGTGTATACCACCATACCAATTTTAATTAATATAAATGCCTAAATAACACTGAAGAGCAATTGAATTAGAGACAGCTGGCGTTATGCAAATGTGGCGCTATGGGCGGCCCTGTAAACGGAAACGACATAACGCATGCAGCGATCCGACAATATAAAGAGGGATGCGACGGGAATCAGTAAGAGTTAGATGCAGTATGGGTAAGACGAAGGATCTAAGCGCATTCGATCGTGGGCAAAATGTCGGGGCCCGACGAATGCGTCACTCCATCTCGGAAGTCGTGCAGGTACTGGGATTTTCACGAGCCACTGTGTCACTGTGTCACGACATGACGCATGCAGCGATCCGACAATATAAGGAGGGATGCGACGGGAATCAGTAAGAGTTAGATGCAGTATGGGTAAGACGAAGGATCTAAGCTCATTCGATCGTGGGCAAAATGTCGGGGCCCGACGAATGGGTCACTCCATCTCGGAAGTCGTGCAGGTACTGGGATTTTCACGAGCCACTGTGTCACGGGTGCACCGTGAGTACATCGAACCCGGTAAAACCATCCCTGAAAGGGCCAACTGCAGTGGGCCGCCCTGGTGGCGCAATGGTCTAAGGCGCTGGCCACTGATCATTCGTCCGTAAGGGGTCCGGGTTCGAATCCCGGTCAGGCATGGATGTTGTGTTTGCCTTGCGGCACTGGCTCTCTCCCTTCCCTGGAACCAGTGACCCTAAATTAGGGACGGGCGACTGCTTATAGCCCATTGAGTTGCTCACGGTGGTCGTTAAACCTCCAATAAAAAAAAAAAAACTGCAGTGGACAACAGCGTGTGGATGAGCGGGGTCATCGTCGGCTAGCGCGCATTGTAACAGCGGATAGACGGGTCCCAGTGCAAGAAATCACTCGGCAATTTAACGCTGGTGCACAAAAACGTGTAAGCGGCCACACCATCCACAAACATCTCCTCGCTATGGGGTACAGAAGCCATCGTTCCACGAGGGTACCGCTGCTGACCGCACATCACAGGGTGCAAAGATTAGCATGGGCGCGGGAACATCGCCACTGGACCCTAGACACGTGGAAAAATGTTGCCTGGACTGATGAGTCGAGATTCACGTTGGTACATGCGGATGGCAGGATACGAGTATGGCGCTAACCACATGAAGCGATGTATTCTTCTTGCCAGCAGGGTACTCTTCAAGCTGGTGGGGGTGGCATTCTCGTCTGAGGACTGTTTACGTGGACTGAAATGGGACCCCTGGTACGCGTGACATCGTCCCTCACAGGTCAGCGTTACTGGGATATCCTGGACGACCATTTGCTCTCGTTTGTTCGTCTTCAACATCCCACTGGGGACCTCATCCTGCAACAAGACAATGCACAGTGCCATCGCTCCCGTATTGTATCCGAATGGTTGGATGAACAGTCCACCGACGTGACCTCGCCTCCTTGGCCAGCTAGGTCACCTGACCTCAGCACATCTGGGATGCCATCGAGAGAGATGACCCCCTCCATCAAATCTTCGTGAATTATGAGAGCTTGTTCAGGGATCGTGGATCCGTATGGCTTCCCAACGCTTCCGGTGTCTTGTCGAGTCCATGCCGAGACGAATCGCCGCCGTCATCAGGGACGAAAGGTGGTGCTACACGTTACTAGACAGGTATCTCTAATTCAATTGCTCTTCAGTGTAAACCACTCAAGTTAAATAAACGTTAAGGAAATTATGAACTATAATCTTCGGTATTGTCCCCATTATGTTCAACGCCCTATATTCAGCGTTTCCCTAATGACTGGATTACTTGAAAGCAGTTCTGAGTTCTTGCTTATAAAATCATTCGTCCAACTCTTGACATCATCACTACTCTGGAGTAATTAGCACACCCAAGATTCATCTCCAAAAACGATGCGTTTTAACCTTTTAAGTGATCGATGTACCTGAATCAAATGGAGCCCAGATTTTTCTGCGCCTTTCAAACAGAAGCCATGTGAAAGCAGTTTCTTTTCCCTTCTCATCTCAGCAGCAATGGCCATAAACCCTGTCACAAGTTATATGCGTTGTCTTCAAGTCCTTTATTCTCTTCTCCATGTCCCAAGCGATGATGAGAAAGTATTTGTCCCCCTGACATAGATATTATGCCACTGGGTAGAAACAAATGACTCAAACACCTTCTACCTCCTTTCTTGGGTTCGTCACAATTGTTATACCCCTTTTAGTAGGAAATAAATCAGAAAAGATTAGTCCCAAAGGAAATAAATCAGAAAATATTAGTGCCAATGCTTTCTCTAATGACAACTTTCAATGAAAATGCAGAGAAAGAAGTGGCTTAGTGATGCGCATATTCAGTCGCTCCAGCCGCACTCGACACGCTTCTTAGTCAGCGAATATATTCGTTGGAGCTGATTACAACTCGTTTTACTAACCCCGAGTTAATTCGTTCAGCCGGTTAAAGTCTTTCCCCCGCTCTCCTGACATTGAGATCGAATTTGACAGAAACGCATACTGTATTATGTCGTCATTTTTTCTTCCCTTCTGGTGTTGAATGCGAAAAATCCGCTGAAATCACACGTTTTGAAATTTCAAGACCCCCGCTAACGATAGTATGAGCTAAACTAACATTAATCCTCACTGCCGGGAAAATGTCCTTAATATAGCAATGCCACTGTTTTCTCGTATAATCTTATCTACTGATCTATGTTATCTGATATTACAGCACGATGGGCTTACCCTGGTTGTTAAAAATCTGTAACACTTTGTAACGTACCAGGAGATGTGACGTACCTGCCAGAAGGACGCACACGACATAAAGGCAGATAGGAATCAGAATAAAATGTCCGCGTAGCTCAATTGGTAGAGCAACTTATGCCGGAATGAGTGGACCCGGGTTCGAATCCTGGCGCGGATAAAAATGACGGAGAAATTTACTTCGTTATAACTTTCATTCTTAAGCTATTCACCTCCTCGTAGTTTTGACACTTACTTATGCATGCTTCACTGTAATGAGACAGAATCTGACATATTTCAGCCAGCTATGTTCCTCTTGCAATCAAAAACCGAATTACAGATTGAATTCTGTACCTTGGTTCATGACTGCGATGTTCGGCCATTTTAGAAACTCCATGTTTTCCTCCATCACCTTCACACAGACATGTGATCAAAGCAGCAATGCACGCACCGGACATGTGATCAAAGCAGCAATGCTGCCGAGATTTGACAACTGTACATTTCCTTCGGAACCTTTTTGTGCAATTTTGCACCAGTTTTTTCATCATTTGTGTTGTCTAGGCACGATTCCTGGGTGGATATCTCCTGGCCTGTAAGAGGTTTCTCTCTCTATCTTTTTCTCTGTAAAGCAGGAAAAGGAAGTCAATGATGAATATGACGGTGCGTGCAGAATAAAATTCAATGATCGGGTAAAAACGCTGTGTAATAGATAAAGTGTATTTTTTCTTTGCAGTATTGAATATTATTTCGAAACATCTTTCATGCGCACCTTGTGTTTTGTTTAAAGAGAATAAATTAGATGGAGTAATCAATAACATACAAAGCTTCGACTATCAATTTTTTTTAAGATTGAACATTTTTATGTTTTTGTATTCTCACTTAAAACTGATGCCCTGTTCTTCAATCCTTTAATTTGGTTGGTATTTTATGGATCTACAGAAATCATGACAGAAATAAATGCAGAAAACATGCTAATATGTCAGAGAAGGATAAGACAATGAGAAATTATTGGTTCACATACATTCACAGTAAGAATCATGAAGAGCAACAGGATATCTGCGCTTTTTCTAGACTATCTGAAGAAAAGTAGCATTTTTTTCATTTAGCTATTTATTTCACCATATAAGTACAAAAATAATTACTTCAAGTTGTTTTTCATAAATATTTTTGCTGACGATTTGCATGATGTATCATTGATAGAATATGCTAAATACCGTGTTCTTTCCTTATCCCTAATATGACGTAGATAAAAAATTATAAAACTTGAGTGTGGCTCGTTTAATATATTCTAATTACGAGATAACACTGACATGTTATACACGAAAGTATCAAAATTGAGCATAAGGTATAATGACATTTGCCACGTGAATTAAAGCTAAAACTTGGTTCCCCTAAAATTATGTCTTTCTTTTCTAAATGGAAATTCTTTCACTAAAGCCTCTAGTAAAAGGACTGAATGTCTTAGAATTTTTATTTTAACTGCAATTTTTATTCTACTTCTATAGAAATACCTTCCACGAAAATTAATTCTTTCTACTTCTCTAGAAATGCCTTCCACGAAAATTAACAGAAAAAGGGCATCCTGTGAGCACGCTGGCGTCGGAGAGAGCGAGGCTAATTCTTTCTACTTCTCTAGAACTGCCTCGGAGCGATTTCAAGAAAGCTCGAGGAAGTTGCATATGATACCATTATGAAACTCGTAAATCTACGGTAGTATTCCCAGTCTGTTAACGACAGCGCGAGAAATTTCTACGCTGAATGGGGAAGGAGTGCTCTCCAGCTGCGAAGAAATGCGGAGTACCACCGGACCTTAATCCAGGATTTTATAGCAGGTACTAGCCTTTCACTTTTCCGCTTGGCTAAGAAGGAAAGTGTTCCGGTTCCTTGTGTTGTAACTCTGGACTCTGGCATCCGGAGTCAGCACTCCGGATTGGTTAACTGTGAGGGTTATCTAGCGCAAAAGCCGTGAAGGACCACACCGCGTCAACAACATAATTAATGTGGAAAAGACTCCGACTCTCTGTACTGTGTATATGCGAGTGTGAAAATATTCTCTGCGTGAAACCCTCTGAATGTACGTAAAGCCTCAATTCTCCACATTTTTATTTCTGAACATTGCTACGTATTCCTTTTCTTTCTGGTATAGTACCCAAGAAAGGTGCATAGTGACATTTTGTTTCTTCTTCGATTATTCATATTTGATTTTTCGCTTCTCCAGCTGTTTTCATGAAGAAATATACACAGTTTTGTGTCTGCTTTAGTCTGCTTTATTTTATTTTCATATCTATACACTCACGAACAATGAAATTTGCGCACCTGGAAGAAACCATGCTACAACCGCGAAACTTTGCAAATAGCTAGAGTGTGTGCTGGTATGCAAATGATCCATGCATTATGCGCTTGCGCATGACCGCACACCCTCTGGTGACGCTGAAAGCACGAACCGGCAGCCTTATAAACCGGCTTATAGTCAATGCCCCATGAAAGCGAAAAGCACCGTTCGACGCAAGCAAGAGTACAGAGTGACAAGAATGCCAGGTAGATGCCAGAGACGTCGATTTACACAACTTACTAACTTTGAGAGAGGCATGATCATCGGGTTAAAACCCGCAGGGTGGTCGGCGCGCCGTATAGCCCACGACGTGGATCGTTTTGACCATACCGTCCGACTGTGTTGGGACCAGTGGACACGTGACGGCACTGCCACACGGAGGAACGGCTCCTGACGGACCAGGAGGACCACCGGTAGAGAAGATCGACGGATCGTGCTCCAGGCAGGAACGGATCCCACGGGGACCCGTTCCACTATACAGGCAGATGTAGCGTCTTTTGTGTGCCCACGAACCATTTCCCGAAGCCTTGCGGAAGGAAATTTACGATCACAGCGCCCCTTACGTGTGTTGCCATTAACACCGGAACATCGCGGGCTCCGTGTGCAGTGGTGCCAGGCCAGAGCAACGTGGAACGCCACAGACTGGCGACGTGTGGTGTTTAGCGATGAGTGCCACTTCGATTTGGAGACAGATGATCCTCGTGTACGGGTGTGGAGGTCCCTGGATTAACGGCACAATCCCAACCTCGCTATCGAGCGCCACACCTCCCCTACTGCACACATTATGGTCTGGGGAGCCATAGCCTACGATAACCGATCAGCTCTAGTAGTGGTACGTGGATCATTGACGGGCCAACGGTATGTGGATGAGATCCTACGGCCCCATGTGCTTCCATTCCTGGCCGGGATTCCAGGTGCGCTATACCAGCAGCATAATGCCCGCCCGCACACGGCTCAGGTTGCTCAGGATTGCCTACGTCATGTCCAGATACTTCCGTGGCCTACCCGCTCCCCGGACATGTCCCCTATCGAGCATGTGTGGGACCAGTTGAAAGGCCAGTTGCCGGCGTGCCGCACTATTCGGGATTTGGAGCACACCGTCTAACACGTGTGGCCCAGTCTGCCGTAGGACAACATCAGGCGTCTGTTCGCCTCCATGCTGGACCGTAATGCAGCATGTATCGCTGCACGAGGCGGTGCGACGCGCTATTGAAGATGACTGGACTGCGTGCCACAGATCCTTCTGTAATTGTCCTGCAGCTTTGTTTTTGCCATCATGTGTATCATTAATCTGTATCATTACGTCCATGAAATTTGAGTTCAATCCGATGCTTCCTTCTTGGTGTGCAAATTTCATTGTCCGTGAGTATATACTGTATATAAATACAATTTTCACAGAAGAACTCGCATCCTTCTGCTTGGGAGCCAAATGCTTTCTCAATTAAGCTACACCGACAGAATTTATCGCTGCAGTTGCCGTCTTGATATGTGTTTCACCTCTGTAGTACGTCACATATATACCCCCCCGCCTCTTTGAGAAAGGGCTGGGACGGAATCACTAATTTCCGGGTGAGCAGGCAATCCATGTTTGAAGCATCTCACTGTAGAAGAAAGAGTTCTAATTCCAGACGATGTGTGGAGCGGACATCACATAATTTTCAAAGCGAAGAAGGACTTCTCATTAATTCCAGACGATGTGTGGAAGGAGCATCACATTTTCGAAGAACCTAACGGACAGTACATCCATTTCCACAATCGGGCGCCAATGTGAAAATACACTTTGGCGACCCTTACGTGTGTTGACATTAACACCGGAACATCGCGGGCTCCGTGTGCAGTGGTGCCAGGCCAGAGCAACGTGGAACGCCACAGACTGGCGACGTGTGGTGTTTAGCGATGAGTGCCACTTCGATTTGGGAACAGATGATCCTCGTTCCTTTGCAGATCCTCCTGATTCTTTTGTTGCAAGTATACAACTTTCTACGGCATTCTGGGTTAACATGCCGATGGGTACAGAATTATGTCGGAAAGAAAGTGTTATTTTATCTTGGCCAAAACAAATTTTATCAAGAAATGCCATGTTAATCGGTAGACCTTTAGGAGCCATGCAAAATGTTGCAAGGAAGAAGCATAAACCTAGTAAAAAAAAATAAATAAAAACAAGGACAAGAAGGAAGCCATCACCGAGTGCAAGAGGTAAATGAATTGTTTTTTTTGTTTAGCAACTGCTGATAATATGTCTGCTAGACAAATTGCTCGATCTTTGCCTAAACAAGTGTCACATACGACAGTCGCAAAAACTGTAAAACAAAACAAAAATGCTGCGCACATTAAAATGAAGGCAAAAGCTTTATTCATTGGTGAAAATACAAAGGGCATCCTGAAAGTAATGTCTCGTTCCTCATAAGAGTTTTAGTTGTAACAGCAAAAATGTGAAACTTGGTGGCAAAATACTTGGACATATTGTTAATAATGGTAGCCTATCCAAAGTATTGTCCATCAGCTTCTATACATTTCCGCGATCTTTGAACCCATTGGTGAAATCAATTTTGGAAAAAATCCCTGAGGCTGTCGTTTTACTCATGAATTCTTTTTTTTTTTTTTTTTTTTTGATTGGAGGTTTAACGACCACCGTGAGCAACTCAATGGGCTATAAGCAGTCACCCGCCCCTAATTTAGGGTCACTGGTTCCAGGGAAGGGAGAGAGCCAGTGCCGTAAGACAAACACAACATCCATGCCTCACCGGGATTCGAACCCGGACCCCGTTCGGACGAATGATCAGAGGCCATCGCTTAGACCACTGCGCCACCGGGGCGGCCACTCATGAATTCACAGCCAGTTTAACGTCTGTCACATTGTCGAAACGTACCCCACGAAGGGCGTTTTTCAAAGGGGCAAACTGGAAAAAGTCTGAGGGAGCCAAATCAGGACTGTAGGGGGAGGGCATCACCGTCCACCCCATTTTGGCAATAACCTGTGAAATCTCCATTGAGGTGTGGGGACGTGCGATATCATGGTGTAAAACAACACTATGAAGTGGAATGCCACGTCTTTTCCTTCTGATAGCTTCCTTTTGCTTCTTCAATGTCTGCAGATAGTGAGCACTGTTTATTGTTGCAACCCCTTTTTTTATTTGATTGAAGGTTTAACGGCCACCGTGAGCAACTCAATGGGCTATAAGCAGTCGCCCGTCCCTAATTTAGGGCCACTGGTTCCAGGGAAGGGAGAGATCCAATGCCGTAAGACAAAAACAACATCCATGCCCCACCGTGATTCGAACCCGGACACCTTTCGGACGAATGATCAGAAGCCATCGCTTAGACCACTGCGCCACCAGGGCGGATGCAACTCCTGGATGGCGACACGACGATCAGCTGTGATGATGTTTTTCACTCGTTGCCAGTTGGTATCTGTTGCTGCAGTTGCAGGTCTTCCACTCTGTTGTTTGTCCGATACCCTCTCGAAAGCTCTTCATCCATCTTCGGTCATTACTGATATCGACTGTCTCAGCTCCATGCACCACCAGGAGTCTTCTGTGGATTTCTGGAGGCTCACACCTCTCTTTTTCCAGGAATTCCCTTACGGCTCGCTGCTTTTCTTTGTCATTGATGAACTTTATTTCCGATTCTGAAAAAAATTGTTTCCACATTGGTAACATATCGTAGGCCATGTCAGTCCAGTTTCATTAAAATCACTTCGAAATTTCAAAATTTATTAAGGAGGAGGTATTACTTTTTGGACGCCCCTTTTGAACGCAACAGATTGGACTGGGCCAGAAACGTAATGATATGGTCTGACAAATGAAAAAGTGTTGTGTTTTTAGATGAGAAAACATTTAATTTAGATGGCCCTGATAGAAATAAATGATTAACGGAAGAAGCCCCAAAAATATTTTTAGGCGACCAATGTGAAGAGGTGGTGTGACGGTGTGGGCGGCGTTCGGCTATGGCGGTAAATCGGGCACTGCCATTATGGATCACCGTATGGCATTCAGGGATTAACAGGCTATGCTGTACGAACATTTTATTCCATTGGTACCCCTACTAGGACGAAACAGTTGGATTTTCCGGCAAGATAATGCGCCCTGTCGTGCCTTTTCCCCACGAAACAATGGATTACAAGTGAAAAAATATATAAAATGAACTGGCCGTCTCGGAGTCCAGACCCTTAAACCCGATGGAAAATGACTGGTCGTTACTTGTCAGGCATGAATATGGAAAAAACTAAAAACAAAACAAAACAAGCAATATTCTTCATCAAGAGAATTAGAAGTTGAAATGCATCGTTGTTGGGACAAAATTAACGTTTGCACTCTACAAGACTTGGTAACACCAATGCCAAACAGAAATACATTAGCTCATTAAGGCAAATGGAGGTGCCATAAATAATTAATTCAGGAAATATTATTTTCTGCTTTGTAATATCTGATGTGTATTTACAATTTTTTACAGCAAAATGTGCTTGTTAGCTTTACTTTTATTTATGTTTAATAATGTAATAAAATCTTGAAACCCTATACCGCCTAATATTCTTCTATAATCCAAATTTACAACGGCCGTTCAATAAAAACTGAGAGTAAAATCACACAAAATGAAGAAATATAGGTACAGAAAATAATGTTATTCCTTCTCAAAGTATCTTCCTTCGGATGATATGCAACGGTCCCATCGTTCAAAGCATGAGGCGAAGGCATTTTGTGGAAGCTGCTTTAGCGACCCCTGTACAGCTTGAATAACGTCAGCATCTGTGTTGAATGTTGCGCCACGGAACTTCTCCTTCATTGTTGGAAAAAACCAGAAATCACACGGGGAGCGGTCAGGACTGTAGACAGGCTGTGGCATGATTTCAGTACTGCATTTCGTAAGAAACTGTTGAACACAAGCATCCACATGTGGGCGGGCGTTATTATGGTGTAGGGTCCACATGTCCACGAGATTCAGTCGCTTAATCGATATGTGTCGTCGCAGACGCTTCAAGACTGAAATATAATACTCAGCATTGACAGTAATTTGTGGAGGAATGGCATGCTTGTAGACTACACCTTTATGATAAAAGAGAATTATCATCATCACCTTCCCAGCTGATTTGGTTTGGCGGACTTTTTTCGTAGGAGGCGAGACCTTTGTGTTTCCAGACACCCATTGCGTGCTTCGTGAGGATGTCGAAATAGAGGACCCATGTTTCGTCGGCAGTTATTCCTGTGTTTAGAAAGTTTGGATCCTTTGCAATCATTTGTTTCCCCTCATGACACACCTGAACTCTGGCTAACAATTGTTCTCTCGTCAGGGGATGAGATACCCATCTGGAACACACATGATGCAGCAGTAATTTGCCGGATAGAATGCGGAATGCCAACGTTTTTTAAATATTAGTTGACGCCGCTATGTCTTCACACGTCATTCGTCGATCTTCTCGCAGGATTGCCAAAACAGTGCTGACAATACGTTCCGTAACAACATTTTCAGATCGACCAGGCCTAGGATCGAGTTCTGCCGATAAACGCCCTTTTTTGATATCATGGTGCCATCTAAATATCGTTGACTCACCCAATCATTTATCTTTGTAAGATTATTTCATTAAATCAACTGTTTTTCTGGAGCCGTTTTACCCAAACGATAGCAAAATTTTATCGCACAACGCTTTTCACTTCTTAACCCTGAATCACTCACCTCCATAGCTGTATGGCGAAATACAGGCGTACCTTAAAGAACTGCGCAATAACAAAACCAGAATCGTCTGCCGCGGCTAATAACTGTTGCCGTAGATACTTCCTTAATTCAGTTAGTTGTGTGCGTGATTGTTTCCCCTTCGCACTGTTGCCAACTAAAAAAATACTCTCACTTTTTATGGAACGACCTTTGTAAATTATACATGAGATGTTTTTTGTGTTGCAACTATCATTCTACAGCAGATAATAGAGAAATAGCAGGAATATTTCTGTGTATTTATAATTTCTTTACATAGTGTAGTTTTTTAAAAAGTAATAGAATTACACATCACCCAAGACAAAGATTTTCCATCAAAAGAGTTAGAAAATACATAGACATTAGAAATCTTGTTTACGGAAATCGGATGCAAAATAATTTTAAAATAGGACCTTTAGAAGTGCGTATATAGAGTCGGTGGTAGATACATTGTTACTCGCCGTAGTAGCGCGTAACGATGTATAGAAAAAACTAGACGGCGAGTGGAATATATTGATTATAGCAAAATAAAAAAAAGGTAAAACGATTTTTTTCTCTGCTACGGCTAAAAGCGAGGATGTCACCAAAAAAGGATCTAAGATTACGCCATCTAGCAAGAAAATTTTGAAAGGAAACTAAACGTCGCAGAAATTTAAAAGTGTATGAATCCTCAACCTATCTGAAAAACGAATGTCTGGAATTCGACGTATAGAGGCTGAGGCTTTGTTTTACAGAAGCATTCAAAGCGTTATTATAAGCGAGTTTTTTCTCTCTTTTTTGTTTTAAAGAAGTTTCAAAAGCGAAGAGAAGCTGTTATACATCTACGAAGCCTGAAGTAGAGATGCATCTGGATATAGGAATTTCTAGTAAAGTCATGGCTTCAGTACTTTATAGACTCCCATGCAAAACAAAGCGTAAGGGTCTATCTTTGATTTGTAGCTAGTGAACAACCAGAAACGAAGAGAAGAACGTGAAGAACCAGAACCGAAGAAACAAAATGATGGAACTTGAAATACTGCCCCATACCAGAATCTGGCATCGTAATCACGAAGTCAGAGTGCAACCGTTCATGTCATTTCTTTATTGCACTGTCTACGACACTTCTGAATAAACTGCTGACAAGTACTCCAGTCTAAGACTTCACACGAAGATCAGGGAATTCCAAATTACTGTCGGAATTATGTTTCTAGTTGAATTACGAGGGACTTAACTGAAAGTGATGCCTGAAGGGCTGGAACGCATATATATATATATATATATATATATATATATATATATATGTAACCATTATCAATCCACTGCTGGACGAAGGTCTCCCCAAGTTTCCTCCACAACGGTCTGTCTTGTGCCAGTCTCCTCCATGTCACCCCTGCATACTTTCGAATTTCATCCACCCATCTCCCATGTGGTCTTCTTCTGGGTCTTTTCCTGTCCCTTGGAATCCAATCTACAATTTCGGCTGTCCATCGATGATCTGTCCTTCTGGCAATATGTCCAGCCCATTGCCATTTCAGGGATTTAACTCTGATCATGATGTCTTCCACTCTTGTCATTTTTCGGATCCACGAGTTCCTCTTCTTATCTCTTCTGGTTACACCAAGTATGCACCTCTCCATGCGTCTTTGAGTTGTCTGCAGCCTTTGTATGTCTCTTTTAGTTAAGGTCCACGTCTCTGCACCATACGTAAGCACTGGAAGGATGCATTGATCAAACACTTTTCTTTGAAGACATAATGGCATATTGCTCTTGAAAATTATGCTGTTTCTTCCAAAAGCTCTCCAGGCAAGTTTTGTACGCCGATTAATTTCTTCATCAATGTGACCCTCACTTGATATCTGCTGTCCAAGATAAACGTACGTGTCTGTTATCTCCAGCTTTTCTCCATCAATCGATAAATCTTCATTTCTTGTAAAAGCATTGAACATCACTTTTGTCTTCTGAAAGTTCATTTTTAATCCCACTTCTTTACTCTTGTCAGCAAGTTGCACATGCAATCAAGAACATGAAGCGGGGAAAAGCTCCAGGAGAAGATGGAATTACTGTAGACATCATACAAGAAGCAAGTGGAGAAATCGAAACAGTACTCGCCCAAATTTTCACTCGATGCCTTAATGAAGGAAAGATTCCTGAAGATTGGAACACCACTACAATGATCCTGCTACATAAGAAAGGTGACATTGAGGATCTCGGAAACTACAGACCTATCAGCCTCCTATCAGTAGTTTATAAAATCTTCACTAAAGTTCTTTCACACCGCTTGAAGGTAACACTGGACATGGCTCAACCGAGAGAACAAGCTGGATTCAGGAGTGGCTACAGCACAATAGATCATATCCATGTGCTGAGAAAACTAATTGAAAGAGCGAGGGAATATGAACTTCCATTGTGCATGGCTTTTATCGATTATGAAAAAGCCTTTGATTCGGTGAAACCATCAGCAGTTACAATGGCTCTGAAAACCTGCGGTATTGAAGATGCATACATTAATATTATTAATAACATCTATGAAAATGCAAGTGCAAAGATTAGGCTGTTTGAAAATACAACACACACACACACACACACACACACATATATATATATATATATATATATATATATATATATATATATATATATTGAGTTTAACGGTTTATAATACTTTAAATATTTTCAGGTAGTGTTTTGTAACAAGATAACTAACTTGCACAAGAGTCACTTAGCAAATTAAATGCCTAATACAGCGCTTAGACGACAAGTTACGGTCTCAAAAAAAGTTCCATTTACAGCAGGAAATGGAACTTTTTTTTGATTGAAGGTTTAACGACCACCGTGAGCAACTCAATGGGCTATAAGCAGTCACCCGTCCCTAATTTAGGGACACTGGTTCCAGGGAAGGGAGAGAGCCAGTGCCGTAAGACAAACACAACATCCATGCCTCACCGGGATTCCAACCCGGACCCTTCACGGACGAATGATCATAAGCTAGCTCTTAGACCACGGCGCCACCTAGGCGGCCGAAATGGAACTTGCAAAGAGCTTGTTTACTGATCGTTGTTGAATCTCTAGGTTTCCAAACACCAACACAATTTCTCACTGAATTACTACAAGAGCTTGCAGACTCAATCACATTTTAATCTCGTAGATTAAACTTCTGCAGTGTACAAATCATGAAAATAACATCGGTTGAAATTCAATCAGTGAGCCATCTTTCGTCGTAGTACTACAATCCTCTCTCCTCTTTATTCTCGATGTGGCATTTTACTTTCCTTCGCCTCACTGTTAGTCATTGCCAAAACCTATAAGGGAATTTTAAGAAGTGGCATGTGTTCAGAAAGAAAATTTAACTGGATAAGTAACATAATTGCATGAGAACAGAACTCAAACAGGAAAGTTGAAATAGAGTTAAACATCACAGACCCCCATGCGCAACTAAAGCATAGCCCGTTCCTTATATAGAGCAAGGTCAAATGCAGCGCCTAAAGAAAAGCTCAGCACCCACGCCTTTTCTGGGACTGGAACACGGGCCCACCCAGAAGCCCGTGCCTCTGATCACTCGACTATTGGGGCGACACGTCCAACTACAGCTGTATCTTACCGTGAGTACGGTGAATGGAAAAGCAGGTTTCCAGCTACTTCCCCATCCACTGTACTCACCTGACTTCGCCCCTAGTGAGTCCTTCCTCTTCAAAAATCTGAAAAAAATCTGCGGGGTAGGCGCTTTGCGGATGATTCTGAACTGAAGGAGGCAACGAAGTGTTGGTTGGAGGAGAACGATAAAACGGTTTTCACTGCGGGGATTTGCCAACTCTATGATCGGTACAAGAAGTGTATCCTAGTCAGCTGAGACTACGTGGAGAAATAAAGGTTTGTTCTTGAAAAAAAAATGTGTCTATGTACATGTATGTTAGGCCGAGAACTTACTGAACGCCCTTCGTTTTACCTAAAAGGCGTAGCAGCGGAAGACGTGACTTGACATAACATATCTAAGTAAACAATTCGGACAAAAAATAAAAATAAAACATGAAATGGTCTTCTCTTGGGTCATACTGAAATATAAATATTTTGTTTTGCATTTTTTCGGGGTTTAACGACCACCATAAGCAACCGCCCATCCCTAATTTAGGGCCAGCGGCTCGAGTGAAGGGAGGAGGCCAGCACGGGGCTCAAACCAGGCTTTACCTCGTCCGAATGGTCAGAAGCCCGCGTCTCAGACTACTCGGCCACCGTGGCAGCACATTTGTATTAAAGCTACTGGTGTGCTGCCAGGAGCATGTTTATACAGGATTCGAAGGAAAGTCCTTATTCAGGGCAACAACTGCGGAAGGGAGGGTCCGAGTGGTACACATGTTAGGTCTATGTATAGGAAAGGGACAATGGTCGATCGAATGAGAATGACTGGAGCGCCCGTAGCGGCAAAGGTAAGAAGTTAGGGAACCTGACTCGCCAACAACGCGAGATCGAAACGAAAGTCCAATTATAAAATTGTAGCAGAGCGTCGAATTAGTAGGAAACGACCAAGGGTACCCACACATTACGTACATGGATGGCTCGAAATGCTGTTAATTCGAAATCGGTAAAGCGTGTATAAACAGACAGATAGATAATGACACGAGAAGAAAAATGTATGTAAATATTGATAGTGACGAGACAGATAGATAACTACGTCACTATCAACATTTACACTTGAATCTTTCTCCAACGTGGGCAGGCATTTTGCCTTGCCTAACCATCCAGCGACCACGTGCACTTTATCAACATTTCGAGCCGTCCATGCACGTAATTCGTGCATACCCCTAAGCCGTTTCCTATTAATTCGATGTTGCGCTACAATTTTGTAATTGGACTTCCGTTTCGATCTCGGGTTTCCTAACTTCTTACCTTTGTCGCTAGGGGCGCTACAGTCGCTTTCATTCGATCGGCCATCGTGCCTTTCCTATACGTAGAACTAACTTGTGTACCACTCGGACCCTTCTTTCGGCAGTTATTGCCCTGACTTTCCTTTGAACCCTGTATATATTAAGCTTTGTGCGCATGTGTTGTGTTGTTCCTTTCTGTCTGAGAAGATTAAAGAGTGTTTATTTCGCTCTTCTTTATGTGTCTTCTTCTCTCAAAGACCAAAGTATAAAATATACGTAGACAAGAAGAGACATTAAAAAACATCCACTCATTTCATTTTGCGTAACAAAGAAAATTCTGAGATGCATCAGCTGGGAAAATGCTCTTACCAGGACTAATGCTTATACAAATTATGCATTCCATTATGAGTTCAAAATATGAAGGTTCGAGGTCTCCCTTTTGTTTTTGTACATGGAAGCAACATTTTTTCTTTTTTTTTCTTTTCTTTATTCTCTTGCAGCATCACTCAGTTTTTGTTATAATCTTCAAATACACGCTCCTGTTCAGCCGTGGCACGGAATAAAATGTAGCTCTTACTACTTAAAGTTTATTATTCTTTCAAAAATGCAGGCATTACCCCGATTACTTTGAATTTAAGATTATCAAGTAGGCTGACAATCCTTTATTACTCCTAAAATATTTATACGGCATGCAACGTAAATGCCATTTTTCAACGTTAAACTGACTGCACGGAGCTTACATCTTTCTGTTACTAGGAAATAATATTATTACTTTGGTACTCACGGCAGAAGTAAGGTACGCGGAAGCAGCGGGTCACTGCGCAAGAAAAGGTGATTTATGATGAAATTTTGTTTCGGAAATAATCTAAAAGTCAGTCTAGCTGAGTAATTTTCTACGTAGCTGATCCGATGCTACGTATTTTCTTTTACCTGCCCAGAAATGTTCCTGAAGCAAGTAATTACAACAATCATTCAGGAAATTTGATTTACTAAAAGCTAAGTGGAAGTCAACATTACTGTTCTTTACGAATTTTTTCATAATAATAACTGTTAAACAAACCAAGGAAGAAACCCAGAGTTTTAAAAAACTAGTAGCTACTTTTTCTCAGAAGCTATCACTCATCCTAAATAAACTGTAACCTTTGTAACCTTTGTAAACTGTTACCTTTGTAACCTTCTTCATAAAAAATGTAAACGTACAGAGCATATTATTCATTTCCACGGAGAAAAATCCATCAAATTATCACCCACAATATTGCGCATATTTAACCATCACCTGAGCAGAAATTACATAAATTCAATGTCAGTGTTCAACGAAAAATTGACATTTTAGAATAATTACTGATGTTCATTGCAGTGATGTGAATTACGCAGTGATTTGTTACGGCGGTGCCATGAAGAAAGCGAAATGGTTTTGTTGAATGAAAGAAATCACAGATAATCATATACTGGTCCCAAAAAGTTAGGAATATTGCAGGAAATGAAGAACATACACTGACGGAAAAAAATCCCAACACCAAGAAGGGGTTGTGTTAGATAAAAGACAGTTAGTAGGCGGTGAGAATACATCTGTAAGATGACGTCTATACAAATTTCGCGCTCAGCGCATACGTGTGGCGCTAGTAGCGCCTCGGAACATGCAAAGCAGGTTTGCTGTAAATACGCGCTGCAACGTTCGTGAGAGTTAGTTATCGTTGAGATTCGACGTGGTGTGTTGATGTTAGTCAAGAATGCCTTTTAGAAGACGAAGAAGCTATTATCAACAGCTCACGGAGTTTGAACGAGATCGTGTAATAGGGCTAGGAGAAGGTGGATTTTCGTTCCGCAATATTGCAGAACGACTTGGCAGGAATGTAGCCACTGTGCATGATTGTTGGCAGCGGTGGTCAAGGGAAGGTACTGCCTCAAGAAGACCGGGTTCCGGCCGGCCACGTGGCACTACTAAGAGGGAAGACCGCCGTGTACGGCGTATGGCCGTGGCGCATCGTAACGCGTCTGCGGCAGCAATTTGAGCTGCAGTTGCCACCACAGTGACACAACGAACTGTTACAAATCGGTTACTTGAAGGACAGCTCCAAGCCAGACGCCCTGTAGCGTGCATTCCACTTACTCCAAACCACTGCCGTTTGTAACGTTAGTGGTGTCAAGCTAGAGCTCATTGGAGGACGGAGTAGAGATCTGTTGTGTTTTCTGATGAAAGCCGGTTCTGCCTGGGTGCCAGTGATGGCCGTGTGTTGGTTAGAAGGAGGCCAGGTGAGCGCCTGCAAACAACCTATCTGCGGCCGAGACACACTGGACCTACACCTGGAGTTATGGTCTGGGGAGCAATTTCCTATGACAGCAGGAGCACTCTTGTGGTTATCCCACGCACCCTGACGGCACAGTTGTACGTCGGTCTGGTGATTCAACCTGCTGTGCTGCCATTCATGAACAGCATTCCAGGGGTGTTTTCCAACAGGATAACGCTCGCCCGCATACCGCTGTTGTAACCCAACATGCTCTACAGAGTGTCGACATGTTACCATGGCCTACTAGATCACCAGATCTGTCACCAATCGAGCACGTACGGGACATCATTGGACGACAACTCCAGCGTCCCCCCAAACAGCATTAACCGTCCCTGTATTGACCGACCAAGTGCAACAGGCATGGAACTCCATCCCACAAACTGACATCCAGCACCTGTGCGACACAATGCACGAACGTTTGCGTGCTTGAATTCAACATTCTGGCGGTTACACCGGTTATTAATGTACCAGCATTTCACATTTCAAATGGCTCTTCTCGCGCTTACATTTAGCTGTGATTTTGAAACCTTAATCGATTAAATATGTTACCTGTACAAATGTATTGCCGCCATTTCATTCCTCTACAACTGTTTTTTCTTGGTGTTGGGATTTTTTTCCGTCAGTGTATGTGTATGACTCATGTAACACACATTGAAATAACAGCAGTGAGACTGCGTAACACAAACGATAAAGAGTGCTTAAAAAAATATTGTGCAATTCCAGCACACAAGAACATATGCACAGCATTGTCTGTATATTTATACCATTTTGTCTATATACACAGCACTGCAATATAGACAAAATGGTATAAATTCGGAGAATGTCCATACCTCTGGATTTCAGTACGAAGTAAAACCACTTTATGCTGAGGAACGTCCTGACACCTAAGAAGCATATTTGTTATGAGATTATTGATGAGTGTCTGGGGCAGCTCGTCCCATATTACAGACAACATGTTACGGATGTCTGCCAGTGCACTGGGGTATGTAACGTGGTTATTCAGACGGCGCTGCACAGAGTCCCAAATGTTCTCAATAGGATTAAAGTCAGGAGACCTCGAAGGCAACTGTAATGATTCAGTCCCATGATTTTCCAGCTCTTGAAGCACGCTCCAGGCAAGGTGACTAGTTGTATTGCCATGGAGATAACGGAATGTATGTCCAATAGCAGCGTGCAACAGTGTCACAATGGGCACAGTGATCTCGTTTCGGTACGCTGAAGCACTCATGTTGCATTGACAAGCATACGGGAAAATACGACCATTAAAGCACACTCCTGCCTAGACCAGAACTGACTGCCGCTGGGAAGGGTGGATGGACTGCATATAGTGTGGTTGCATTCGTGAGCCTGTTCTCTTCCACGCGTGCTCTCGTCGAGTATCTGGATAAAGAGCAAGACGGGATTTCTTCTGTGAAAAGTACATGGTGCCATTCTGTATTCCATGACATGCCCTGTTGGATCTAGGTACATCTTTTACGGCAGTGAGCTGATGTCAATGCTATACATCTTAGCGGTCTTCTTGCTCTGAGTCCGTACTCATGAAGACGGTTTCGTACAGATTGAGTACAAACTGTGATACCAGAAGCAGCTGGAAGTGATTCCTAGAGTTGGCCACTGGTGATATTTGGGTTTTCCCGAGCACTTACGGTCAGGTAGAGATCTTGCCCCCTTGTGGTCACCCTCGAGCAACCACTCCTGAGTCGATCTGCAACATTTCCATGCCATAGAAATCTTGTGTGTAGCCGAATTAATACACTTTGTGACACTCCTAAATCAGCAGCCACATCGATCTTCCGTATACCTGTCTGTGGCATGCCAACAGCACTATTTCTATTGTCAATGCATAAACGTAGTCTGGACATCATTTCAGTTTAATCCGCACACTGAAAGCAATACATTCAGCAAACTTCTAGACCAAGCGGTGAAACGACCCATTTTCCACATCTCGCAGGGTACTTTTATCAGAGCTAGCAATGCCACGTGCTGTGCTGTCATGATGCTAATTTACATATGACGTAGCTACACACGCTGAAAACTGATCTCCGGTAGTCGCTAAATTTGCATAACACCACGTTTTCCTTTTGAAACAGCAATATCCTTTTTCTGTGACCAGTGTATAAAAGGCTAAAGCCTCACACTTGATCGTAGAAGTACTGCTGCATTATAAGAAATAAAATTTCGTTACAACATGAATTATTAACAAATACGTCTAACACTACGCCTAGAAATAAAGCTACGGCACTGCTTGGTATTATTGACAAAATATTAATGCGCTAAATGCTAGTTTGTCGTACTTTGAAGCCATAAACTCCGAAACGTCAAATTTAGAGGAACATTGCAAAACGTTTATATATACAGGTGTGGGCAAAATAACAACAAACACGTACCACAAAATAACTACTGTTTGTATTGGATCATAATATAAAATTACTGCTGTTCGTAGTGGATCATAATATAAAATTTATACTATTTGTATAGTGGATTTATAGCATGCAGTAATGAAAGTTTTCTGTTTCTTGCAGGTAGTATTGTCAAGGCCCGAAGATTCAAGCAGTAGTTTCTACAGAGGTGACAAAAAATTGTACATGAGATCCAACGATCGACCTGTCTGAATTCCAAAGAAAGCAAATTATTTCCGCCCGTTGAGCTGGTTTTCGGTGACTGAAACTTCGGATTTGGATTTGTTGAATGCATCCACAGGAACTGTATCGGAAGTTATGACTGCGTTCATCACTTCTGGAGACGTGCGGTAAATCGAGATACGTGTACAGCTCTGTCGACGTAAATGTCATTGATAAACTCCCGATGTAATCGGGTTTGAACGAGGTAAGGTTATTGTTGCCACAGGGACAAGTGCTTACACAGTCAGTGAAGCAGGACGTCTAGGGGGATATTCAAGATCTGCCTTGGTGGAAGTGTATCAGAACATGCAACATAGCAACCTAGAAAACCAGCAGAAAAAGTAACCTAAGCTTGCTCAACAACTGCGCTGAGAAACGCGACCGGAATGCAAGCCACATAAAGTGTACTGTGCGATCCAATAGGTCGGTTTCAGTGGAGCTAATTGCTACCGAGAATCACTCAGGGTTGTCGAAAGCTGTTTGTAGCAAGACTATGTGGCATACTTTCCATTGGCTAAAGTGTAGCAGTAGACCAGTTGGCCACACCTTTCTAATGGGTCAAAAGACCCCAAGATTGGACTGAAGATGCCTAGAGAATGGAATGTTGGCCAGCCAAAAGAATTGTAATATGCGTGATCAAATGAAATTCATTCGAGTGGCTTTATTAAGACGAACGAAAAGGTACATCCGCAGGTGTGGCAGAATTAATTAAAGCAATATATAAGGAGAAGCAAGAATGCGCCAGTGTTTGTTAGAAGAAGTCATCGTAGGCATTCAGTCACACATCCCACTACTTAGGGAGACCCCGGATACCGTCCGAGAATAAGGACACAGTCGTGTGCAACAGCGGGCATGACGTCCGCATCAAGGTGGAATCGTTGTCCCTTTAGAGCTTTTTTTAAGGGTCCGAACAAATGAAAGTCACATGGTGACAGATCGGAGCTATAGGCTGGGTGGTGCAGAACCTCCCACCCTTTCCGTGCTAACGCATTTTGCAAAATGTTCGCAACATGTGGTCGAGCATTGTCGTGCAACAGAGTCACATCACACGAAAGTATGTCGGGTCGCTTATTCTTTATGGCTTTATACAGCTTGTCCAGTGTGTCCTTGTCGTGGTTCCCATTGAGGTTCACGTGAGGCTTTGTAAAGTCCACCAACAAAAGCCCTTCATGGTTTAAAAATGCGGTCAGCGTAACCTTACCGGCGGAAGCCTGTGACTTCAAATTTTTGTGTTTTGGTGATCCAGGATGTTTTCATTGCATTCTCGCTGGTTTGCTGGACGGCTCAAAGTGGTAGCGCTACGTTTTGTCGCCTGCCACTATGCGCGACAGAAATGCATCGCCCTCCGCTTCGTAACGCAGCAAGTGGTTCAAACTCCAACCCATGCGTTCTTCTTTATGGTGGTCGGTCATCATCCGTGGGTTCCATTGTGAACACACCTTTGGCCATTGCAGTGTCTTCATAACCGCCGTTTGAACTGCCACAAATAGCATAACGAATTCCTCCGCTAGCGAACGTAAGCTGCGACGACAATCCACCCGTATCGCTGCATCAATCTTGACGATGGCTTCGTCTGTCGCAACATTATTTGCCTGGTCCGGCCGCGGAATATCTTTCGTTTCCTCACGTCCTGCCCAAAACATTCGCGCCCAGTCCGACACTGTTGTCTTCGACATACATCTGTCACCATACACCACCTGCATTCTGCGATGAATGTCGACTGGTCGTCATCCTTCGGCTGTTAAGAACTGGATCACCGCTCGCTGATCCACCTTGGACGGATTCGGAATCACACCGGCCATGTTGTCAACGCTCTGTAACACAAACCACACAAGCGAAAGAATGAACGCGTGCTCGCTTGTTCATTGGTCTGCGCTTATCACGCGAGCTGTGACGTCATTATGCTCCCCGTGCTCCGGTCCACGTGACGCGGCACGAACGCGTTTCATTTGATCTCGCCTCGTATTTCCTTTTGCATCATGCTAACGGTAGTGTACGAATGTGACGCAAAAAGAACATGAGACATTGAACTCCGCATCGGTTTGGAAGACTTTTTCCTACTATACGCGTATGATAGAAATTGAAAGCTGGGAACTGTTGAAACCATGGTTTCTGACGGTAACACAGTATAATAATAACTGGTGCACAAAATGGGAGAAAGGCGAAGTAATATCCTGGCTCCTTGAAATAAAATCTTACGGCACCGGCTCCTTCAAATAAAGTAATACTTTGCAGACAGCTTGGTAAACTATACCTTCCTATGTGTTCTTTGAATTCGTGAGATTCATGAGGCGATGTATTCAGACTGGTATCAAATCCCGGAGAAACCAATTCGGTATTAGGTTAGTGGTCATATTTCAGTGTCCACTGTGTACATATGCTGGTGCTGTTTACCAAAATTAAACATTTTCCAATATTCAGGTGGCAACTACCTAGAAATCAGCAGCTTCAAAAACCACAGCTTGTGGAGTGGAATGCTGTATTCTACCAGATTGTTCTGTGCGTGCCATTGCTGTTACAGACTGCTGGCCCGAAGCAATGCATGTTGTTACAAAACGTAAAAAATTAAGTTGTGTTTGGAGATCTATTTCGTTCGTCTATTTGCACATACCTCTCGTTAATTTTTTGCGTGAAGGGAATTTCTCGTTTTTCAACTTGTTTTAGATTTTTTGCGAAAAAGTCATTCTTTTTCGCCTTTAGCGCAGCAGTAACTGAAGAGCGTCCCACTGGCCTGTAGTTTTTGATGCTTAATTTATCTACCATTTCCGTTTTTCAACTTGTTTTAGATTTTTTGCGAAAAAGTCATTCTTTTTCGCCTTTAGCGCAGCAGTAACTGAAGAGCGTCCCACTGACTTGCCTGTAGTGTTTGATGCTTAATTTATCGACCATTTCCGCTTTTCAACTTGTTTTAGATTTTTTGCGAAAAAGTCATTCTTTTTCGCCTTTAGCGCAGCAGTAACTGAAGAGCGTCCCACTGACTTGCCTGTAGTTTTTGACGATTAATTTATCTACCATTTCCGTTTTTCAACTTGTTTTAGATTTTTTGCGAAAAAGTAATTCTTTTTCGCCTTTTGCGCAGCAGTAACTGAAGAGCGTCCCAGGGACTTGCCTGTAGTTCTTCATGCTTAATTTGTCTACCATGAACGTTTTTTAGGAAGAATTTAATTTTTCTTAAAGCATCATAGTGATGACATGATGTCACGTGACAAATAGTAGCTCATGCGTCAATTTTGATTTTGTACACAACCGATCAGGAAACGAGCACCAGTAAACACGCTGATTGAAATAGGAATATTAATCGCATAGACAGAAGCGAAATTTCAGCAATCTAAAGTCAGGATTGATATTGCGGATAGCTAAGTCAAGACTATCTCTCCATTCTACATTCCGTTACTATTCGCTTTTATTTGATAACTTACCCACGCAACTTTTCGCAGTTTTTCAGCCTTTTCGCTATCTAACGTTTGTAAATTTTTGCATGTTTCGTTTCTCTTTTTTCGAGAACTTTTGCAAAAACATTTTTTTTCAGTTGCTGGTGTACCAAACGTACTCCCATTTATGTGATCAATGTCTCAGAAACGATTTTTTCATTGAACGTCATAAAACGTAATGTGTCAGGGAGACCATCTCTAAACATGCAGATCTCGAAGTCAATAAATAGAGGTATGAATAAAGCCAGTGTAAGCATAACACCCTTCCTTTTTCTTTTTTACCTTCATTTCCTCATCCGGGATTTTTTGTTTCCTCCTGTATTGTCTAATGCGTCGTTTTCCTAATCTACTACCCTTACTTTCTTTCCTCATCTCGCAGTTCTGCATTCTCATTCTCCCTTTCTCTTTCCTCTCAGCTGCTGCTGTTTCTAAACCATTCACAGCGCTTTTACATACCTCCTTAAGAAATTTACACTACCTCAATTAAAGCTTTTCAAATCTTCTTACACATACTTCAAAATTATTTTCCAAGCTCTCCTGTCATTCTCCGCTTTAACTCAAAATTTCTTTCACCTCCAACTTAAATTGCATACGTACATTCTTTTGCTAATTATCTTTCTAAATCTGACCGTACATCTTGTGCTCCTTCCATTCCCTCTCGCAACGATTTACTACAATATCTCATCCCCCGTCTTGCACTCTCGACTCAGATCTCTCTCCTCGTGGAACTTCAACATTGTCTGTTTCTCCTCCGCGTTTTATAACAGTCTTGCACTTACGGCATCTCTTGAGCTGTAATTAAAACAAGATCACAACAAGGCACTCTATCCTAATTCCTTATATTTTTCTCCAATTCAGTTCATTCTCTGTTCCATGCGTCTATCCCGGCTCTCGTTTAATGACAAGCTTTTCTGTAGCTCTTCTCTTTCCCCCTTGCAATAGCATTGGTGTACATAAAAAAACAGAACACCTGAAAGGAGCGAGCTGCGTCTTTGATTTTTACAGGATATGTAAATTAGGCAATAGAGAACAAATTATTTATCATCTTGGTGTCATATGCACCAGGTGCGTCGATGTAGCTAATAATCGGTGTGGCCACTTCTGACCTGTATCACCTCCTGTGCTAACTGAGACATCGAATCAAATAATGTGGGAATGGTGTCCTGTGGAATAGCCATCCAGGCTGTATTGACCCGCGTCCAAAGTTCATCAAGAGTTGCTGGCGGAGGGTCGTACGCTCTGAGGTATTGAATCAAATAATGTGTGAATGGTGTCCCGTGGAATAGCCATATAGGCTGTATTGACCCGCGTCCAAAGTTCATCACGAGTTGCTGGTGGACGGTCGTACGCTCCGAGGTATTAAATCAAATAATGTGAGAATGGTGTCCTGTGGAATAGCCATCCAGGCTGTATTGAACCGCGTCCAAAGTTCATCAAGAATTGCTGGCGGACGGTCGTACACTCTGAGGTATTGAATCAAATAATGTGTGAATGGTGTCACGTGGAATAGCCTTCCAGGCTGTATTGAACCGCGTCCAAAGTTCATCAAGAGTTTCTGGCGGACGGTCGTACACTCTGAGGTATTGAATCAAATAATGTGAGAATGGTGTCCTGTGGAATAGCCCTCCAGGCTGTATTGAACCGTGTCTAAAGTTCATCACGAGTTGCTGGCGAACGGTCGTACGCTCTGAGGTATTGAATCAAATAATGTGAGAATGGTGTCCTGTGGAATAGCCATCCAGGCTGTATTGAACCGCGTCCAAAGTTCATCAAGAGTTGCTGGCGGACGGTCGTACGCTCTGAGATATTGAATCAAATAATGTGTGAATGGTGTCCCGTGGAATAGCCATCCAGGCTGTATTGAACCGTGTCCAAAGTTCATCAAGAGTTTCTGGCGGACGGTCGTACACTCTGAGATATTGAATCAAATAATGTGTGAATGGTGTCCCGTGGAATAGCCATCCAGGCTGTATTGAACCGTGTCCAAAGTTCATCAAGAGTTTCTGGCGGACGGTCGTACACTCTGAGGTATTGAATCAAATAATGTGTGAATGGTGTCTTGTGGAATAGCCATCCAGGCTGTATTGACCCGCGTCCAAAGTTCATCAAGAGTTGCTGGCGGACGGTCGTACACTCTGAGGTATTGAATCAAATAATGTGTGAATGGTGTCCTGTGGAATAGCCATCCAGGCTGTATTGATCCGCGTCCAAAGTTTATCAAGAGTCGCTGGCGGACGGTCGTACCGCTGCATCTGTCGTTTGATCATGTTCCAGAGATTTTCTTAGTGTGATAAATTCGGTGATCTAGCCGGCCACGGCAGAAGATCAGCGTTGTTATCCCTGAAGAAGGCACATGTTGTCGCTGCAACATGGGGTGTGGCGTTGTTCTGCTGAAATATGGCTCCCCGGAAAGTCCTACAGGTACGGAAGGGTAACCTGCTGTAGAATATCATGGACGTAACGGGCACTCGTTATGGTAGTACGGATTCTCACGAGAGGGGACCTGCTTTCGTATCTAAAAGCACTCCAGGCCATAATGCCTCGTGTTGGTTTGGTATGGCTGGTGCCAATATATTCTTCTCGACGCCCTCTCTACTTGTCCTCGGCGGACACAGATGCCGCATTCATTTTCGCCTAAACAGAAGCTCATTTCGTCTAAGAACACGATATTCTGCCATTTGTCACACCACTACCTTCGTTCGATGCCCCATTGCAGCCTGGAAGTCCGTTGCTGCGGTGTCAAAGGTAGTTTGAGGAGGAGCCGACGAGCCTGCAGTCCAAACTGAAATAACCGACGACGTACAGTTGCAGACGACTGCGTCACAGTTCGCCACTACTGCGCTAACGCCGTTGATGGTGCAGAACGGTGACTTAAAGGCATCCTCACGACATGACGGCTATCCCTCGGCGTTTTCTGCTTACGGCATCCAGAACCTTCTCTTCGTGTCTTACACCCTTCTTTTTACCATTCCCTGCACATTCTTGCTACGACGGGCACACTGCGTCCCACACGACTGGCAATCTCCCGCAAGGAAATATTGCAGTCTCTCATGCGGGTAATGCGACCTCTGTCAAACTCGCTTATACACTGAGTGGCCACTTTATTATGACCACCTGACAGTTTTAAGCAAATGAGCTATAGCTTCACGCTGTGGCCGCCAGAGGGCGAGGCTAGTATAAAAAGGGAAAGCTTAGTGCTTGCGACAGTAGTAGAAGTGATTTTTGGGTGACGAGATGGGTAAAAAATGCGATTTGACGTACTTTCAACGTGAGATGATTGTAGGAGCTCGGAGCCATGGTGCGAGTATCACCGAAACCGCCGCAATCGTGAAATGTTTCAAAGCATCCTGTCAGCCAAAAAACTGGGTCTCTATGTGCAACGTGTGGTCGTCATCGACTAGTGACTGCTCGGGTGGAACGGAGAGTGTCCAGACTGGTAACAGACAACAGAAGGGCAACAGTGCAGCAAATTACAGACCATCTTAATCAAGGATACCCTCAAATGATCTCTGCATGCACTGTTCGCCGTACACTGCATCTCATGGGATATGGCAGCCGAAGGCCAGTTCGAACATCTTTTCTGTCTTCAGTTAACAAGAGAAAACGTCTCCAGTTCGCACAGGAGCACAAGAATTGGACAGTAGATAATTGGAAACAAACTATCTGGTCCGATGAATCACGTTTTCAGTTGCACCATGCCGATGGCCGAGTGAGAATTTGTCGGAAACAGCACTAAAGCATGGACCCCAAATGCATTGCTACAACTCTTCAAGCTGGTGTTATGCTTTGGGAAATGTTTTCCTGGCATGCTTTGGTTCCTTTAATTCGTGTTGATCAACGTCTGACTGGCACATCATATCAAAACATCGTTGCGGACTAAGTGCATCCTGTCATGTGGATGGTTTATCCCAATGGAGATGGCTACTTTTGACAAGATAATGCGTTCTGCCATAGTGCTCGTATTGTACAGGATTGGTTTCAGGAACATGCCGGTCAGTTTACTTTGCTTAGGTGGTTCCCACAATCTCCAGATCTCAACCCCATTGAGAATTTGTGGGATGAAGTTGAACGAGACATCAGACAGCTGGATCCACAACCCTGCAATCTCACACTCCTGGAAAGTGATATTCATTAAGCATGGCCTCAGATCCCACAAACCACCTATCAACATCTCGTGGAGTCCATGCCACGAAGAATCGACGCAGTATTAAAGGCAAAAGGTGGCTTAACGAAGTACTGAGGGGGTGGTCATAATAAAGTGGCCACTCAGTGTATAACTGTACTACTGTCTTACATAGCGATGAGTTATCCTTAGCCACTGCCTACCAAATATTGACATGCCGACCGACGCATGCGGCGCTCATAACAAAAAAACGGCCTGTTTCCGGTCTGTGACGGACTCAGTCTGTATTGCCTAGACGCCATGCGCATGTACCTATGACATCGAAATGCAAATTATTTCTTCGATATTGTCTGTTTGACATATCCTGTGAAAATCAAAATCGTTTCTCGACTCCTTTTCAGTGTTCTGTTTTTTTATGAACATGAGTGTATTTCATCCATCCTAAATTCTCTTTTCGTATTCTTCATCTGCGTCCTCCTTCACTTTCGTTTATGTACGGCATTCCCACACCTGCATTTTTTCTTCTTACGCGCTTCTCTTCTTCGCCATACTTGTCTGTTTTCTATCTTCACCTAATATAGTTGCATTCGGTTTGAAACGCTCCCAAACTCTCCAATCTCCTCCTTTCTGTTAATGCTCGCTGACAAATTCAACTGAATCACACTCACATCCTTTTTTCTTCAACTCTCTTCTTGGTTCTTTAACTTCTTCTTAATCAGGTCACAGCAGAAGCCATGAACGACTCACAAAAATGCCATTCATATTTTTACTGTCACCTCATTTTCACCGTACCTACTCAAAACCTTACCATTCAACGATCCAAAAAAGCTAAATAAACATCTACACATTTTCAAATGCACGGACTAACCATAACTGATTTTGTGATGAATTTGATAGAAATATTTGCTTCACCGGTATCGGAACTTCGGACCAAAATCACATGAACATGAATTGAAGTGCAATTTATCGGCACAGGCTCATTAAGTATATTTGATAACGGACCATACAAGTGCTGCCAATGCAGTTGCGTATTCATGGGAAAAAAATCCAACAGAAAACTTAGTGTGCGTGTGCGCCATTTTGGAGCAAGTACATTGTATACATTTCAGCTGCTGCGCAGCAGTATATCTTCATTTACTTCACTAAAACAACTTAAGATGTACAGAACAATGTGAATGCCGCTATTTCTTATGGTTCTCTATCGCAGTTTAAGCGCTATTGTGTTTCACATACCTGCGAGGTATGAAAAGTTTTGAACAATACAGAAGCATTTTATGATGCTGCACGTGATAGCTTATTTTCTTCGCAGCGTAACGGAATAATGGATGCTTGAAACACATAGAACATCACACGACATGAAGCTAAAGTACTCATTAAGTTTACCAACCAGTGTAACATGTATGTGGCCAGTTACAGAGAATGTCCTGGTCTAGAGGTTAATTTTGCACAGGGATAAAACGCACGTGGCCAGAACGGCCAAAAATGTTTTCAAATTTCAAATATCCATGCAAAAAAGCACGATGTCGTACAACAAAACGTTTTTTCGTTGCAGGATTTTCATCGTTTTTGTTTATTACTATTTTTTTTTTTCGTTGTATCGTGCCTAAAAATGCAAAAACCGAAATCAATTCTCTGCGCTAAAGTTCGGGTGGGCCAAGTGAGTGGGTTGTACGTACATTCAAGGAACTGTGAGAAACGAAAGTAACTGCGTTGTTATCTATTAAAACAGAGGGTGTCCAAAACATAATGCCTCCATAATTACACTGCTGGCCACCCAAAATGCAACACCAAGAAGGACACGAGACAGCAAAGCCAGATTTACAGGACACATAACAACAGATACAAAGATCAAACGATTCAGCTTACAGGCCCGTGCGACTTGCGGAACACGCAGACATCAATAGTTCGTGTGGCCCCCATGGCTGGCAATAACGGCCGCTACACGCCGCGGCATCGAACGAAAGAGGCTTTGGATGAGGGCTTGGAGTATGTCGGCCCAGGCTGCTTCCACACGTTGCCACAGTTCGTCAGGCGTATCCGCGGGTGGTGCTTGCCGGGCCAATCGGTTGTCGATCAGCAACCTGACGTGTTCGATGGGCGACATATCGGGAGAACAGACAGGCCACGGCAGCAGTGACACCTGGTGGGCCGTTAAGAATTGTTACACGATGCGTGCCACGTGCGGGCGCGCATTGTCCTGTTGAAACGTGGCTGCTGGCAGGTCCTGCAGGTAAGGGAGGACTACAGGCTTTAAAACGTCGGACATGTAGCGGTGGCTGTTGAGTGTACCGGCGATGCGTACCAGAGGGGCGCGGGCGTCAAATCCAATTGCGCCCCAAACCACAACGCCAGGCGACGAACCGGTATGGCGATGCATAATGCAGGCGCCATACAGTCTCTCGCCGCGGTGCCACCACACGCGGATCTGACCATCGTGGTGTTGCAGGCAGAAGCGGGATTTGTCGGATAAGACAATGTCGTGCCATTCCGTAGTTCAGGTGCGGCGTTCAACGGCCCACTGCCGCCGCACTCGCCGGTGGTGTAACGTCAATGGTAATCGGAGCAATGGGCGCCGTGCGAAAAGTCCCCCTCCTGCAGACGACGTCGAACGGTACGTGCTGACACAGATTGTAGCGCAACACACCCTAATTCCTGAGCTAACGTTCATGATGTGGCGGTGCGAGCCGTCAATGCCTGCCGCACAACATGCCGGTCCTATCGGTCGGTGGTGTGCCGCGGCTTCGGCAATCGCTCACGTTGGTCCGTCCGTTCCTTCTGCACCCACCGAATCCATACTCGCCTCACTGTGGCTGGATGTCGTCCCACACGAGCGCCGATGTCTCGGTACGATAAACCGCTGGCGCGATAGGCCACTATTCGTTCTATGTCGAACTCCGAAACGTGCTGGAATGACTGCCGTTTTCTGCGACGAGGCATCAGGAAGCTTCCCATGCACAGGTCTGGCAGCACAACACACTTCCACTACTTACACCCCGCTTTCTGTGCACCTTTCTTATAGTGCTTCTCGGTAGCGTGCCGGGCGCACATAATTTGCTTATGCCCTGCAATGCTAATCGTTTGCATGTCCTCTCGCGGGCGACGCACGCTGCGAATTTCAGGCCAATCGGATGCTTCCTTCTTGGTGTTGCATTTTGGGTGGCCAGCAGTGTATATACAAGCCCAGTGACAAGGTATCAAATTAAAACAAAACAAGAACAAAGCTCAGAATAACGTCTTTAATTCACATATTTTGTTTTCTACATGGTCCCCCTTACGTTCGATACAGACACACCAACGTTTAGCAAGTGTTTTAAGCCCGTCTCAGGAAACATTTTCAGATTGTTCTTGAAACCATTTCCTCGCAACGGCTTGAACATCTTCATCACAGGTGAACTGATTTCCTTTCCGATGTCTCTCGAGAGCAGAAAGCAACCAGAAATCGGACGGCGCCAAATCTGGGCTTTAGGTAGGGCGTTCAAGAACTTCAAACCCGATTTTCTGTATGGTCTCTGAAGTGAAAGCACTGGCGTGGGGTTTGGCGTTGTAGTATTGCAGAATCATTGCCTTTTTCCCATCACGCAGGTTGTTTATTTTTTGCTCTAATTTTAAGGTATGCACGTTGTTATGAGAGTCGATAGTCGTACTTTGACCATGTACTCCTGATGAATAACCCCTCTGTAGTCCCAGAACACAATGTGCATGCACTTACCGGCAGAAATTTAAGTTTTGAATTTTTTCGCTCGAGGAAGAGATGGATTTCGGTATTCCAGTGACCGATTTTTCATTTCTGGATCATAATGGTAAAACCAACTGTCATCACCAGTCGCAATGCTTTGAAGAAAATCACTTCCATATTTTTCATAGCGAGCAAGCAACGTTTGGTATGTTTCAAGTCTCGATTCTTATTTTCAGTCGTTATG
This sequence comes from Macrothele yani, assembly GCA_039090855.1. Lineage (NCBI taxonomy): Eukaryota > Metazoa > Arthropoda > Arachnida > Araneae > Macrothelidae > Macrothele > Macrothele yani. Next base: position 94,740,600 of record CM076992.1, on the reverse strand, counting down.
TGACGCGGTACCCAACAAGCACACACTTTGTTGCATCCTAAAACGTTTACAATAGCATTAACATTACCTACACTAATGTTCAGTTTACCTGCTATGGTTCTCTTAGTTATTCTTCGATTTTCCCTGAAGAAATCCCCGACTTTTTGCATGTTCAGATTGCAAGTTGCGATTACGGGCCTCCCGCGGCGCGTCTGATCCTTTACGGCCAACATCCCTCCACTGCCCTTTGATTTTCTTATCCAACTACGAAGAGTGCTTATGTCCAAAGTTCCAGAACTGTAAAGTGTTTCTAATCTAGAGTGAATTTCTTTAGGAGGTACATTTTCGTGAGTTCAAAACTCTATAACTGTTAGAAATTCTAAGTAAGTTCGCGCGTTGATCTCATATGTCGGATTCAACAAACGAAAGAGAATTCTTGAACTCACAGAACGAATGGTTGAAAGCATAAAGAATACTTACCACCTTTAAATAGATAATCCATTATCTTTAATCGAATTAATATATTCACAACACATCACTGAAACACTGAACATCTAAGAAAACACACGCTATCCAATTTTATATTGGTTTGGAACATCACATACGCAGTACGTGCACACATTATTGCATCGTTGTGGTTTCGGTTCTCACGGGAACAGCTTTTTCTCTTCTCAGGTCGAAGGTCAGGCAAGCACTTTACTTCTTTTTGCGTTTAAGTGAGAATGAGAGTTTTCTTTTATTATTTACAAATAAGTTCGCTTAACGCAGCAACGCCATCTATTGTTCTTTTGTGTGGAACTTTGAACCGGCACATCGCACTCTTTCCAACAATAACTGATCGTTGTTTGACACCCCTCGAAACAGTTGACAAAGAATTGTTCATTTTAAACACAAGTAAATGAGAACAAATAGATGCACGGAATTCTATGACACAGTAGAATGAAGCTAACGACACAAATAGTTGTTTGCCGTCTGACTGGTTGCTAGGCAACAAGTCATGCGCGAGACACATGCGCGGTGACATTACTTATTGAACATGCCTCGTACTGTATTATCCCGATTGCAGTTTATTTTATATATATATATATTTTATATAACGTTTGGTAAGATTTTATATAGCGTTTGGTAAGTCGAGGTTCTCCTCGACTTACCAAACGCTATATAAAATCTTATATAAAATCTCCTTTCCTCAAGAGTATATATAAACGCTATATAAAATCTCCTTTCCTCAAGAGTTATAAAAAGCCCACAATTTTCAGAATGGGAAGTACAACGGTGCGAAAACCAAGAACAAGCGACGTGCAAAAAAATTTTTTTTTCACCCGTAACCTCTCAATTTATCCCAATCTTTGCGAAAACTCACTCAAGTGCATCATTCGTTAGAAATATTTAAACTACAATATCGTAGAGGAACTGAGACAAAATAATTAGAAAACAAAACGTCCTTTCGATATCATTTAAGGGTTAGAGTTTCTTAAAGACGCACGCATTCACTGCTTATTTAAGATCAGATAAATTTTAGACTTACAGTCGGATATTTGCGTCTGTTGGTAAATATAATACAATATAAGTTCAGTACGCTATAAGCTTATGTAGGTAGATAACCTGTTTTTTAACAGAAACTTGCGAGAAGAAGTGCCTTTGCAATAAGAATTGAGAACAAGAAAGAAGACACCGAATTTTCGGGTGTAATAAGCACGTCTTTTGAATCCGTTCTGACGCAAATTATATTTATCAAAGCTATTCAAATCAATGGAATTGGTATGGAAAACAATAGTATCTGACGAAAGAAAGACGTTTTTCAATCGGGTTTTTAATCCCGCAGATATTGTTGTAAACGGAATAGTGAGCTTACATCCTGTGGCTGCAGACTTGTGCATTAAGAAAAATATGAATTTGTATGAGAAACATTTTGCACCGGAAACGCTCTCCAACGCAGAAAGAATATTTCAAATCGAACTCTTAGAAACAGAGATATCGACAAAAATAAGATGTGACTTTACGTCCCCTGGTGGAAAAACCATGCATTATTTTAGGAAGGAAGTATTCTCAAAAGGTGTATCCATCTAAGCGGTATCGGTCGAAGAAAAAAATTAGTCGAGTTTTCAGGAGCCCAGATTTTGCAAAAAATACTTCAGAAGCAGAAATTAACACTTATGACCCCTGGTGGCTAAACCATTCTTTACCAAACATTAGAAATTATGTGAAAAATGTTTTCCATCAGGTCTTGTATGCGGTACAGGAAGAAATTTTCATATCAGATCTTTAGGAGCAGAAATAACGCAGAAAACGCAATTTTCCTTTGTGCCCCTTAGCGGAAAGTCTATGATTTACTTGAAAATTTTGAATTCATAGGAAACACATTTCGCATCGGAAACACTATCCAACAAAGAAGGAATTTTTCAAATGGTACTCTTAGAAGTAGAGATATTGACAAAAATAAGATATACATCTACGCCCCCTGGCGTAGAAATCATGCATTTTTTCAAGAAGAAAATTTTCCTAAGAGGTTTTTCGACATGAAGAGTAGTATCGGTCAACAAACGACTTTTTTTTCAATCGAGATTTTAGAAGCTCATATTTTGCTGTAAATACAACAGAAGCGGAAATTAAGACTTATGCCACCTGGTGGCCAAACCCTTTCTTACAAAAATTAGAAAATATGTGCAAACGATTTTCCATCAGAAGCTGTATGCGGTGCAGAAAGAATTTTTCAAATCGGAGATTTAGAAGCAGAGATATATTGGGAAACGCAATTCACATTTACGTCCCTTAGCGGAAAGTCTATGAATTATTTGAAAATTTTGAAATTATTGAACCACATGTCACACTAGAATCACTATCCGACAAAGAAGGAATTTTTCAAATCGGACTCCTAGAAGTAGAGATATTGACAAAAATAAGAAATACATCTACGCCCCTGGCGTAGAAACCATGCACTATTTTAAGAAGAAAATGTTTCTAAAAGGTTTGTCCACATGATTAGTATCGGTCAACAAACGACGGTTTTTTCAATCGAGAATTTAGAACATCATATTTTGCTGCAAATACAACAGAAGTGGAAATTAAGCTTTACGCCCCCTGGTGGCCAAACTATATGTTTTACAAAAATTAGAAATTATTTGCAAAAGATATCCCACCAGGAGCTGTATCCGGTACAGAAAGAATTTTTCAAATCGGAGATTTAGATGCAGAGATATAGGTGGAAACGCAATTTATCGCTACGCCCCCTAGCGGGAAGTCTATGAATTACTTGGAAATTTGAAATTGCATGCAAAATAGGTCACACGAAAAACACTATCCAACAAAGAAGGAATTTTTCAAATCGGACTCCTAGAAGTAGAGATATTGACAAAAATGAGATGTACATCTACGCCCCCTGGCGGAGAAACTGTGTAATATTTTAAGAAGAAAATATTCCGAAAAGGTTTATAGATGTGAGTGGCATCAGTCCACGAAAGAAGTTTTTCAATCGATATTTTAGAAGCTCCGATTTTATGGCAAATACATCAGAAGCAAAAATTAACACTTACGTCCCCTGGTGGCCAAAGTATTCTTTACCAAAAAATTGAAATTATATGCAAAAGATTTTCCACCAGGAGACGTATCCACTGAAGAAAAAAATTCAAATCGGAGTTTTAGGAGAAGAGTTATCGAGGAAAAGGTAGTTTACTTTTACGGCCCCTAGCGGAAAATCGATGCGTATTTTCCATCAGGAGATGTATCCGCTGAAGAAAAAAAAAATTCAAATCGGAGTTTTAGGAGAAGAGTTATCGAGGAAAAGGTAATTTACTTTTACGCCCCCTAGCGGAAAATCTATGCGTAATTTGAAAAAGTAACTATATCTAAAATACTCTTCGATATAAATGGAATCGAAAGATAAAAATGTTTTTTCAATCGGATGTTTAGAAGCAAATATGTGGAAAAAAACGTATTTTTGAATTCGACATCATCTGCATTTACGCCCTCTACCAGCGAAATTGTACAGCGTAAAAAAAACCAAATGATGGATCATCATTTGCATATTTCAAGCATCCCAATGCAAAAAGAATTTTTTCAATCGGACTAATAGTTGCAGAGATATCGTGGGTACAGACGGACGGACGGACAAGCCGATAACAGAAGCACGATCTTTTTTTACAAAAGACGTGCTAAAAAGACACAAAAAAATTCAGGGTTTCTCATGAACTGTCAGACAATGGTTTTGCTCTTATTGAAATAACCTATTCTCAATATACCTTCCATAATTTTAAAATTCCAGTTATCAGAGCTCCTATCAAGAAATCATTAACTACAGGGTGGTTACAATGTGTTGATACCATTTGAAGAAATCGCTCTGGTTATTTGTATCATGTTAGCTAAGAGCACAGGTGGGTGCTACTATTTCCTATACAACGGCACAACTCCGAAATCCTTTTACAGTTTATAGCATCTGAGGCAAGCGTTAAGTTTAATTGTCTAGTGGATCCATTTGTGCTCCATCATTCTCATGACAGAGGATAATGGTAAGCCATGTTCAATGGGACACCATTTGCGGGGTGTGTCACTTCTTGTTGAATTTCATGAGTGGTTTGATAGTGCGGCTGTGCAACAATCGTGTTTATGGAAAAACACACACACATCAGAGGAGTTTGCGTATCGGAGGGGTTCTTCCCTGAATCGTTGCTGGGAACTGTCACGCACCTCTTTTATTGTATTTTCCGTTTGTGGATTCAGACCTTGACAACAAATGTGTTATTCAACGTAGTAATTGCTTGTGTCACACATGGTGAAAAACAGACCTGAAAAAGAACTCGAAGTTAAATGTTGCATGCAGTAGGGGGGGGGGTGTGACAAGACACGTTGTCCACTCTGTATAGTAAAAATGTGAATGCGCCAAGGGTTTGACGTATTTGAGTTATGATACTTCAGTGTCCCATCAATCACAAAAAGAACTGTTGAGAGCAATAAAAGTATACATTCGATGTGCACGGACAAACAGACAAAGCGGTTAAACTGGCATTTTCTTTTTTAACAAGGGGATGGGCTAAAAGGGGCCTTTCAATAAAACTGTAGCATTATTAAACAAGAAAGATGACACCGAACTTTGGGTTGTAGTGAGCACGTCTTTTGAATCATTTCCGATGCTAATAAAATTTATCAGAGTTACTCAAAGTCAATAGAACCGGTTAGAAAAAAAAAACGGATTTCTAAGATCGATAAAATATCCAGAAATAAGAAGAGCTACTTACTTCCACCAGCAGCTAAAAGGTATGTTACGAAGATTGACAAATGGCACACAAAAAGTTTTCATAGCAGAAGGAAGGTATCAGAGACAAAGCGATTTTCAAATCGAACAGAATGGAAATGTTGAAAATAGGCGAAAAATATTCTTCACGGAAAAAGCTATGCTAAGGAAAAATAACATTCCCAATACATCTGTCAGAGACAAAGATAGCGAGGAAAAAGTTTTGACCTATACGCCCCTAGTGGGAAATCTGTGCATTATTTAAAGACGATAATGCTCCACATCTCTATATAAAATAAAAAAGGACTTTCTCAATAGAATTTTTTGAAGCGGAGACTACAGCGGCAAACAGAAGTACACAAACGCCACCTAGCGACAGAACTATGAAATATGAAACTCCTCAAATACAAACCTAAAGTGTTCCACAGGGTAAATGGAATTCGGTGTTGAAAGACTTTTTTAAATCGCACATGTAGAAGCAGAAATATTGAGAAAAACAGATTGAACATTGGCGTCCCTTACGGCGAAATTGTGCATTATTCTGGGTAGAAAATACACATAAAATAGTTTAATAGTTAGAAGTATCTGACCAAAAAGAATTTTTTCAATCGGGTTTTCAGTCCCGCAGATATTGCTGAAAACGAAAACGCGAACTCCCGTTCTCTAGTGGCACACTTGTGCGTTTAGAAAAATGTGAAATTATATCAGAAACATTTCGCAGCAGAAACGCTCTACAACAAAGAAAGATTTTTTCAAACGGACTCTTCGAAGCAAAGATATCAATAAAAATATGATATACATCTATGCCTCTTGCGGAAAAGCTGTACGTCATTTTAAGAAGAAAGTATTCTGAAAAGGTTTCCCGAAGTGAGCGGTATGGGTCCACGAAAGAATTTTTTCAATCGAGTTTTCAGGAGGTTAGATTTTGCTGCAAATACATCAGAAGCCGAAATAAACACTTATACACCCCTGGTGGCCAAACCATTCTTTACCAAATATTAGAAATTATATGCAAAACATTTTCCCTCAAGAGCTGTATCCGATACAGGAAGAATGCTTCAAATCATAGTTTTAAAAGCAGATATATTGGGGAAAACACAAGCTTCATTTACGCCCCCAAGCAGAAGATCTATGCATTACATAAAAAATTTGAAATTATTCGAGAAACTTTCTGTCCCGGATACACTTTCCAACAAAAAAGGAAAAATAATAAAACAAATTGAACTCTTAGGAGCATAGATATCGACAGAAAATAAGATATACATCTACGCCCCTTGTCGGAAAAGCTGTAAGTTATTTTAAGAAGAATGTATTCTAAAAACGTTTTCCGAGGTGAGTGGTATCGGTTCACGAAAGACGTTTTTCAATCGAGTTTTCAGAAGCTCAGATTTTACTGCAAATGCATCAGAAAGAAAACAACAACAAAAAAAAACAGCAACCTTACGCTCCCTGGTGGCCAAACGATTCTTTGCCAAAAATTAAAAATTATATGCAAACATTTCCCATCAAGAGCTGTATCCGATTCAGAAAGAATTTTTCAAATTGATGTTTTAGAAGAAGAGATATCGTGGACAATGTAATTTGTCTTTACGCCCCACTAGCGGACAATCTGTACATTACTTTAAAAAGAGACTGTACATACAATAGTCGTCGGTATAAATGCCATCGAAAGGAAAATGAATTTTTTCAATCGGATATTTAGAAGCAAATATATGGTTCAAAATGTATTTTGAATTCGATATCATTTGCATTTACGCCCTCTAGCGGCGCAATTGTGCATCGAAAAAAAAAAAAAAAAAAGCAGACGGAATGCAAGGATCATCATTCTCACATTTCATGCTTCCCACTGTAAAAATAATTTTTCATATCGGACAAAGAGGTGCGGAGATATGGTGTCCACAGACGGATGGATGGACAAACCGGTATCAGAAGAGCGATATTTTTGTTCAAAAGGCGTGCCAAAACTTGGGAAGGGAGGGTTGGTTTCCATTTTAAGACAGCATACATCAAAAGAAAAAAGGAAAGAATTAGTGAGGTTATGGGCTGATCGAAATCGGTGCATAGGATAGCAGAAAAGTCAAATTCGTTCCTGTCCTAGTCGACGTCTTTTTGTTACGTCAGACTCATTCGAATCTAATGTCCAACCTATTCAACATCAAACCATCATTACTTCTCCTGCTAAACCATACTAATATCAAGTTCTACCGAAAGACTGACAGAATTTGATTAGTCTATCTGATTACATGCAAATCAAGAAAAATCAAATCCATAGGTTTTGAGACAGCCTCTTCGAGAATTCATCTTAGATTCCGGACCAAACTTCTTTTAATGTTATATTGAGATGCATTCAGCTTTAAAAAATGCTGGGACACACGGCTTTTTTCGCTTCATGCGGTAAGTTCTTGATCGAAATGAGCTGTGGCTATGGGGCTGAAGTTAGTGACCCGTGGGCAGTTGTAGGACTGTTACAGTTTATTTACGCATACCGCGTATTTTGGATCACTTACATTTTTATAATACAAATGGTCGGCGATACCCAGCTTTTCTTTTTTCGGACTTTGCTGAGAGATTTCGTCTTAGGAAGCTATGTCATACGAACGCTTTTTAATTGCTTTTAATATATACCCCGAATCAAGCAGCTTACTTACAACTTAAAACTATTATGTCTCAAATTCCGTGCTGGTACGAAACGCATGGTTTCTAACTTTTCATTCAGAATTCGGCGCACCATAACTCATACCTCTTGCCCAGAGACGAGGATTTTATTTGCTTCTTCAAATGCACTCAATGAACAAAACGTTCGAGATATTTACTAAATAGCGTGTTGCTCCTCCTGCAGCTCGAATAACAACCTGTACACTCCGAGGCATCGACTCCACCAGACGCCGGAGGTTTTCCGGCGTTAATACCAGCCGCCGGAGGTTTTCCGGAGTTAATACCAGCCATGCTTGTTGCAGCATTGTTCCCAACTCCGTCTGAGACGCGTCGGTCTAGAATCCATGGAAATGATGTTCCTCTCCAATGAAACCCAGAGTTTCCACAGTGTTTAAATCCGGGGATCTTAGGTGCCACTGGATGGTTCCAAATTCAGATGAGTGTTTCTCGAGCCATACCTGGGTGGTTGGGGTGGGGTCGTCCCAGAACCGTACGTGCCATTTCCGTACAAATGGATTTCTGTCCCATTTCTGTACACATCCAGATCATCTATACTCGGGGCAAAGCTATCCTGGCAATGAGGCCGAAGGGTATGAGGAAAGAATGCCCACGGAAAAAACGCCCACGGAAAAATCGCCCACGGAAAAAACGCCCACGGAAAAAACGCCCACGGAAAAAACGCCCACTTCGCGAAAGTAGGAAAAAACGCCCACGGAAAAATCGCCCACAGGCAAAATGCTCACGGGAAAAATATGTGATCGACTGATAAGTTTATATGTCTGTTATAAACGGTGTTCGGACAACTGGTCACACATTGCTGGCCAAAAAACCGTTAGGGGTCATATAAAAATTGCGGTTTCTTGGCCACCTCACCTACATAACGAAAATGGGTGTAGGAGAATTGGCCACAAAAGTTCAAGGGGGGGGTGTAAGTATTATTGATTTTTGGCCTACATTGAGAATTGAATTAGGAACTCCAAACAAATTTCGAGAAAACGTTCTATGTAAGCCAAGCGAGAATTACAGCATAATTCATGTATGTTCGGAAAAGGACCCTAAGGTGGGATTTTTTAATAACGCTGCACTTTTACGTAGGTACTAAATATTTACATAACATGTCAAGTTTGCAATATTTTTCTTTTACTTAATTCATTCACAGGCGAAGAAAAAAGTGTTGAATAGGCTTAGCCTACGGCCTATTAATTAATGTATGGATTGAATGTATGGTGCATAAGTAGAAGCGCAATATTATTGACAATTAATACAGACATTTGACGTGGAATAGGAATAGCTGTGGTGCAGTGGAAGCATATCCGGCGCGTAACTGGAAGACCCTGAGTTCGATTCCTGGTGGCGGCCACTGAGAATTTTTCCGTGACTCACTTATAAACGTGGAAAGAGCGATGACTTCTGTTTGATTATTGACAATACTTGTTATGTAAATTTACGAATATGGGAATGGCGGAACGAAAACTTTTAGAAGGGCCTAAACGTTAGTCCTAATATTATTTTTTGCCTGAGTAATACCGCAATATTAATAATTTGATGTGTTACGTAAACGTTATGAATATAACATCGTTAGAATAAAAACTGTTAAATAGGCCAAGGCCTAGGACTTATGACTTAAGGGCCGGTGGCCAAGTGAAGAACCAAATAAGATTGTTAACTTTCAACTTCCTACTGTAGAGTGGGATGTAAGGTCAGGTGATACGTAACATCACAGCCTCTCCTTGACAAATGTCAACCCCGCCTTCTCGTGGTGCATCCTGTTCCTACTAAAGGGGCTCTGACGACCGCCAATAGCGGTATAACTATACCATCGGGATTAGAGGAAATTCTATCCCACACTCACCAACCCGCTTGGCCAGCGTGGTGAGTTATGGCCAAACCCCTCCAAAATGACTCCACAACTTAAATCTTGGCCCTCAGTCTCCGGCAGCTGGAATGTACCTGGCCAAGGCAGCGGCCAGTGCGACATGAAGGCAGAGGGTGCTAAGAATCCCCGGAGGACCGGACTAGGCTGCCATCTGATGCTGACCTTGGCAACGTACAATGGACGCTCCCTATCTTCTGATTCAAGGCTTCTTGAATTGGAAGAGGAACTACAAAGGATCAAGTGGGACATCGTGGGGCTAAGTGAGGTAAGGAGAAAAGGAGAAGATCTCATCGAACTGAAAAGTGGACATCTCTTCTACTATCGTGGGACAGATACTGGCAGAACTAGTGGTGTTGGATTTATAATAAACAAGAAACTGAAGGATAAAGTTGTAGAAGTTGAAAGTTCCTCTGACAGAGCTGCAAGGCTTGTTATCCAACTCTCGAAAAGATACCAGGCTCAGATTATTCAAACTTATGCACCCACCACAAGTCATCCTGAAGAAGAAATTGAAGAATTTTATGAGGAAATTTGTCATCTAAATAATAAAGGTAAGCAGCACTTGAAAATAATTATGGGAGATTTCAATGCAAAAATAGGGCAACGGCAACAGAATGAAACTTCAGTAGGTAAATTCGGTCACGGCAACAGAAACCAGCGTGGAAATACTCTCGTTGAGTTTGCAGAGGCAGAAGGGTTTTTCATCTTGAACTCCTTCTTCAAGAAAAAGCCACACAGGAAATGGACATGGAGACATCCAAATGGGACGAGAAGTGAAATTGATTTTATTATGTGTAACAAAAAATTCGTCATAGAAGACTGCAGTGTGCTAAACAAGTTCAACACAGGTAGTGACCATAGATTGGTGAGATGTAAGATGCACCTCAACACTAAACTTGAACGTGGCAAGCTCATAAGACAAACAAAATCTATTGACATAACCAACCTTATAAAACACCATAATACCTTCAAGTTGGAACTGAAGAACAGGTTCTCTGCTTTAGAAGGCCTAACATCGGAAGAAGTGGACATCTCTGAAGTTAACAGAAAAGTAACCAAAGCTCTTATGGAAACAGCAACAAAATTAGCTGGGTCTAAGAACAAGTTGCATGTAAATAAATTATCAGGAAAAACGAAAATGTTGATGCAAAAAAGAAGAGAGATGAGGACAACTAAAGAAGATGTGACTTCCAAAGTGGAATATATAGAGCTATGCAAGACAGTACGAAAAAGTATCACTGAAGACGTAAGAAAATTCAACTGTGAACTAGTGAGGAAAGCAATTGAAAACAACCAAAGCCTAAAGATAGCAAAGGGACATCTCAGTAAGGGAAGAAAACAGATTATGGCACTGAGAAAAGAAGATGGTTCTGTAACAAGAAATAGAGGCAAAATTTTGACAAGAGTGAAAGATTTCTACTCCAAATTATATGAAAGGGATGATACATGCACTCCAGACATCATGAAAGATACCAGTACCAGAGTTCCTCCAGTCCTTCCAGCAGAAGTTGCACATGCAATCAAGAACATGAAGCGGGGAAAAGCTCCAGGAGAAGATGGAATTACTGTAGACATCATAGAAGAAGCAAGTGGAGAAATCAAAACAGTACTCGCCCAAATTTTCACTCGATGCTTAAATGAAGGAAAGATTCCTGAGGATTGGAACACCGCTACAATGATCCTGCTACATAAGAAAGGTGACATTGAGGATCTCGGAAACTACAGACCTATCAGCCTCCTATCAGTAGTTTATAAAATCTTCACTAAAGTTCTTTCACACCGCTTGAAGATAACACTGGACATGGCTCAACCGAGAGAACAAGCTGGATTCAGGAGTGGCTACAGCACAATAGATCATATCCATGTGCTGAGAGAACTAATTGAAAGAGCGAGGGAATATGAACTTCCATTGTGCATGGCTTTTATCGATTATGAAAAAGCCTTTGATTCGGTGAAACCATCAGCAGTTACAATGGCTCTGAAAACCTGCGGTATTGAAGATGCATACATTAATATTATTAATAACATCTATGAAAATGCAAATGCAAAGATTAGGCTGTTTGAAAATACAACACGCATAAAAATTGGAAAGGGAGTGAGACAAGGTGACACCATATCTCCGAAGCTCTTTAATGCGACATTGGAGGGTGTTTTTCAGTCGCTGAGCTGGGAAAACAAGGGGATAAAGATTAATGGAGATTATCTAACCCACCTTCGTTTTGCTGATGACGTTGTCATTTTTGCAACTAGCCCATCAGAGCTGCAGAGTATGATCCAGGAACTTGCTGACAAGAGTAAAGAAGTGGGATTAAAAATGAACTTTCAGAAGACAAAAGTGATGTTCAATGCTTTTACAAGAAATGAAGATTTATCGATTGATGGAGAAAAGCTGGAGATAACAGACACGTACGTTTATCTTGGACAGCAGATATCAAGTGAGGGTCACATTGATGAAGAAATTAATCGGCGTACAAAACTTGCCTGGAGAGCTTTTGGAAGAAACAGCATAATTTTCAAGAGCAATATGCCATTATGTCTTAAAAGAAAAGTGTTTGATCAATGCATCCTTCCAGTGCTTACGTATGGTGCAGAGACGTGGACCTTAACTAAAAGAGACATACAAAGGCTGCAGACAACTCAATGACGCATGGAGAGGTGCATACTTGGTGTAACCAGGAGAGATAAGAAGAGGAACTCGTGGATCCGAAAAATGACAAGAGTGGAAGACATCATGATCAGAGTTAAATCCCTGAAATAGCAATGGGCTGGACATACTGCCAGAAGGACAGATCATCGATGGACAGCCGAAATTTTAGATTGGATTCCAAGGGACAGGAAAAGACCCAGAAGAAGACCACATGGGAGATGGGTGGATGAAATTCGAAAGTATGCAGGGGTGACATGGAGGAGACTGGCACAAGACAGACCGTTGTGGAGACCTTCGTCCAGCAGTGGATTGATAATGGTTGATGATGATGATGATGATGACTGTAGAGTAGCTACTTTCTTAAAAAAATCCAGTTCGGCTTTACTGTAAAAAATTTGTGACTATTCTTATTTTTTAAAGTAAGGTCTTAATTTTTATAAAACTATGCATGTTTGTTATTTAACTATATCAATTAAAAGGGAAATCATTAAAAGTCAGATTATTTTATTTATAAAAACTTGTAAAGTATAGAATTTAATTGTAAAAGCGATTTTCGTAAAAGGCGCAATGTACAGATATAACTTTGTGTAATGTGCTTTCTTTGCACTCTTGTCTCTTTTGGAAATCCTCTTTTGTGTACGGCGAGCCGAAGGGGGAGGGGGAGCATCTGTCTTTCGTCAAAGTGGTGCTTTGCAGCTGCAGCTGGAACGTTTGCTAGCGACCGCACCCCAAATAACAAGGGATATATTTCATTTAAATTTATCGGTTGGCCACCGGTCAGGGTGTGTCTTCCCCGTGAGTAGTATAATCTCAAGTTACAGGCATACTTCTTTTCTTCCCAGTGTAAAGAAAAATACGCACTCATAGCTTCCTGGGAGTTTTCCAAAGGACAACTAAAACAGTTAATTTCTACATGACGGGTGTAGGAGAACTGGCCACAAAAATTTTAAGGGGCCTCATAAAAATAACGTTTTCGACCGCTTCGTGCCCACGAACCCCAGAGGTTGGTAATCAGAGTCATATAAAGTTTCCGTAATTTCGTCTTTACTTAATTGCGATAATTAATGTAATTCTTTATAAGAAATGTTTATGATCTACATCTCAGCAAAAGATTTAAGGGTTTTCAAACTACAAAATATTTGAGCGCATGTGCTGACTCAGGAAACCTGTCCGGGGGGGGGGGGGATATCAAAACTCTAAGATTTGAAAAATGTATCGTCCCATCGGGAGATTTTCAGCATTTACAAGCTACAGTTGGACAGATTATTTGAGGGTACGTGCCTACTCAGCAAACCTGGGGGTGGGGTGGGGGTTATATGATAATTGTGAATTATATAGAATTTCTTGTCCGATCGGGCGATTTTCAGCATTTACAAACTACAACTGGAGACATTATCTCCGGGCATGAACCTACTGAGCAAACCTGTCGGGGGAGGGGAGGGGTAATACCAAAAGTGTAGAATATGAAGAATTTCTCTTCCGACCCGGAGATTTTCATCATTCACATGCCTTCAGATAATGTGTCGAGTTGTAGCTGCTAATTGCCGAGAATCTCCCGATCGGACGAGAAATTGTTCATATCTTACACTTTTGGTATTACCCCCCCCTCCCTCTTCGCCGACAGGTTTCCAGAGAGTGACATGCGCTAAGAAAATTTGTCGAGTTGCAGTTTCTAAATACTGAAGATCTCCAGATCGGAAGAGATATTCTTGATATTTTACGATTTTGGTATTACCCCCCCCCCCCCCCGACTAGTTTCCTGAGGCAGCAGATACCCTCAGATAATTCGACGTGTTGTAGCTTGTAAACACTGGAAATCTCCCGATCGGACCAGAAATTCTTTATATTACATATTTTAGATTTTAAGCACCCCCCTCCTCCCCAGACAAATTCCCTGGGTTTGCACATACTCGCAGAGAATTTTTTATTTGTAGTTTCTAGAAAAATATCGTATAGCAGTTGGCTTGAAGACAACGGTGAATCATTAGTATGTTTTTAAATAAATGTTGCATAAGACTACCACGGCTTTCAGGCCAACACCATACAACCTCTACAGTCAATCAGTACAATCCGAACTTTCCTCTCATATTTGTAAGGTTTGCAGAAAATATTTTACACATCAAATTATTAATATTGCGGTATTACTTAGGCAGAAAATAATATTAGTACTAACGTTTAGGCCCTTCTAAAAGTTTTCATTCCGTCATTCCCATATTCGCGTTATGTAGGTGAGGTGGCCAAGAAACCGCAATTTTTATATGACCCCTAACGATTTTTTGGCCAGCAGTCTGTGACTAGTTGTCCGAACACCGTTTATAACAGACATAAAAACTTATCAGTCGATCACATATTTTTCCCGTGAGCATTTTGTCTGTGGGCGATTTTTCCGTGGGCGTTTTTTCCTACTTTCGAAAAGTGGGCGTTTTTTCCGTGGGCGTTTTTTCCGTGGGCGTTTTTTCCGTGGGCGATTTTTCCGTGGGCGTTTTTTCCGTGGGCATTCTTTCATACAATCGGCCGAAGCTATGGTGACCTTTTCACTCTCAGTATTACTCCGCACTAATGGTGTGTAATTAACCTTCACTCGGAAAGCTTATCCGACAAGCCCTCAGGGCTGGCTGTCTGTCACCGTGATCCCTTACCAAACCCCTCTATTTTAACCACCTCCCCACCCCCGCGCGCTTTGGAGACCGGTAGACAAGCAGTTTATTTCCCTCTCTATCTTTTTTTTTTTTTTTTTTGAGATGTTACAGAATGTGAAACGTTTCTTTCTTTCTTACTTTTAAAATGAAATTATCTTTGTTAAACACGGGAAGAAGTCTTAAGTGGCCTAATTTTGTTTTCACATATTTTTCCATTTTTTTTATACATTTCATATATTTATACTTACTGCTTGAAGATTACCAACTGTGGGATTTAATTAAAAGTATTTTTACCATGTCATCAGTTATGCGTAAAATTTCGTTCTTTCAAAAATTTTGCCTTGATTAGATTTATTTTTTATAACAGACATCCGTTAAATGTGTATGCATTTTTAACTACCCCGTGTTGCCATAAATACTGGACAAGAGCCCGTCTCTGTTTTAAATGATATTTTAGGGTTCACTGTAAACTGCCACACATCTTTCAGCAACTTGGAAAATTGCCACATGTTTTTCATTGATCAGCCGGGCACAAATTGCTGTTCCTCCGAGGAACACTTTGAATGTGTGGCAGTTTTCCAAGTTTCCGAATTATGTGTGGCAGTTTTCCAAAGTGCCTAACGACGGGAAGGAACTCTTTCATTTGTCTGAATTTTCATGCCGGTTCATACACGTTTAAGGCAACTGCGCACAAAAGTTCAAAAGGAAAAGACGGCCATTTCTTGGCCTATATTGAGAACTGAATTGGGAACTCGAAACTAATTTCGAGAAAACGTTCTATGTAAGCCAAGCGAGAATTGTATTTTAATTTGAAGAAATAAATTGCCGATGGATCTGAGGTACTTCAATACTAAGTTCAACCTTCATTCTCGCAATGGTGCGACTTGAAACGCCAGTGAGTTTTGCCGTAAGAACTGTTAATTCATTTGATTTATTCGGCGAATGTTTTTCCATCAATTTAGTGAAAACATTCATAACGATCACTTTAGCAGAGCTTCGTAATGGTTTCCCAGCTTTATGCAGCTGAAATACACTCGAGTGACCGGCAGATGCCATTCGAAAAAACCGAAAAGACAGAAGAGTGTTTTAAAACAACAATCAAGAAGAAGAAACCACGGGGAGAAAAGTGAAATGCCCTCGGAAACACTTTTTTCGCCCTCATCCTTCCACTAATGACCCCCACCCCCCACCCCCACAGCAATAAATATCACCTGGGTTGACAGCTTAACTCTGACCCAAACAAGAATGCTGTGACATCAGTGACGTCACCAAAACACGAATATCTGTATTTTTTAGAAATGCCGCTGAAACTGAGATCTGAATTTTTTAAATGCACACACACGCAACGTATTGAACATCTGTGTCCTTTTTAAGTGCCAGTTGAAGCTGGAGTACGAGCTTTTAGACCGGAACTATTTTATGCAGTGGAAGTATACACTCTGTAGCCTTCCTTCCAATGACAGGTTAAGTTTGCCCCGAGTATAGTGCCATTTCCGTACACAGATGTGAGTGAGATATGCGTGAAGAAAGACAGAGGATCAGGGTTGTACTGATAATCCCCCGAAACCTCCCCTCTCTCCAGGGCGGGAGGATTTACGGCTGTAGGAGCCTCTGGTGCATGAACTCTAGCCTCAGGAAGAAGATTTTACAAAATCTTTAATGGAAACTTCATACGAAACTAGTAAAGAAATAGTCGGGAATTTTTGAGGCAGGTTTGAACGAAATATTAAAAAGAAAAGCATTTTTTTTTTTTGCGAGGACTTAAGGCCCTATTCACAGTCATGGCATTTTTATTGTTTTTTTGTTTTTTTTTCCTTCTCTTGCCTTAAAATTGTTAGAAGAATAGATTTCGTGTTTGCGTTTTTTAGGCTTTTACACTTTTATATTTTTGAGACTTCTGACTCTGAACTCATAATCTAAATTTCATCTTCGGTGCACAGAGCAAATTCGCTGGCGCCACTGTTGAGCCCGTTTATTTAAATTTAATTATTTATAATGTTTTATGGGATTTTCTTTCAATGGGCAAAACGTTGCGGCATTACATTAAGTGTATTTTTTTAATATTCAAGAGTATACAATTTAAGTGTTTCTACTTTTTGGTGCTACTATTGTTAACTGTTATTTATTTGCTTATGAACGTTCTGTATTTTCGTACAAATTGCTAAATGTCATTAGACAAGTGTTTCGTGTGTGTGACCGTGAAGCATTTAAAAAGAGGCTGGTCTTATTTCTTTAAGAAGAATAAAAGTTGCATGATGATTTACTCTGGTCTAACTGTTTGCAGTACTTTCTATTGATATAGAACAAAGGTAGTCATTTTAATTACCTCGTAAACATTTGTTTACACGAAATAAAGTGCAGTAATTTTGGGTTTACGAAACATGCCTGTAGGTACCAAAGAATTTTAATTATTAAAACGCCCATAAAACCTAATAGGGCGTTTTAAAATTTCAGTAATGGAAAGTTAATAGATTTTCACGGAAGCGTCTCGAAGATATTTTTTGCGGGAGGATCCCGAGATTTTCTGCTACGCCACTGCAAGGGGTTAAGTCAAAGATCTTATCTTTCTTTTTCATTTGAACTGTTTGCACGCGAAGGTCCCCCCACATTTGAAAATTCCCCATAGGAAAATTCTTCCGCCTTTTTGAGTCAAGGGCCGTGTACAAATTGCATTTTACACGAAATACCGAATGCGGGGGAGATTTCCGCAGTCGGCATTTCCATTTTTACCGCAACTTGCAGATATTTCATAAGTATATTGAGTTGGTGGTTTCCTTGTTTCGCCAGTCGCTTTTCTTCTGATTCTGTATTAAGATTTCAGTGAAGGTAACAGGGGAATTTCTGTTACGAATTTGTAACCTTGTCTTAAAAGGGGATCCATTTCTTCCAGGTATATTTGTGAAATAAGCTCCTCATTCTCTCTCGTCCTTTTTCTTGCGTGAAAAACGATTTTCTTTACCTCTGTCAATGCTATGTCTGGCTTGCAGACGTGTGGAGGCACATTTACGACGATACCGTCTTTATTCTTCAATATTTCACTGCAGTTCTCATTTCTTTCTTTTATACACAACTAACTAATGACGCCCTGTTTGGTTTTTCTATGCTGCCGGTACTGATGCTCTTCGTATGGCAGCGGGTTTATATTTAGTCGTCTGCATGATTTCCATTTAAAATAAAAAACGCAAAAATTCACACATGAAATTAAACATCTCCGACGAATGCTGAAGACTGTAAAGATGGCATTGGTGTGCAGCCTGTTTGCCCTTCAGTTTTTATTGATGTTCCCGCTTACCCCACCATGAGCGCCAATTGGTTGACGAAAACAATGAATGGTGACCTCTCTCTCTGTTACGTCGGAGGAATTCGGACAGTGAATCGGCATTTACTTTCTCCCTAGTATTCTCCCCCCGTCTGTTACCAGGCGCGGTGAAACGGTACAGAAATGGTACTAAGCGATCTGCAATGTACGGAAATGGGACAAAATTCTTTTGTACGGAAATAGCACGTACGGAAATGTGAGACAATTGTTTGGGGTGGCTCCTGCTGGAACAGAACATCGGCCGCAGGATCCGCGAAGGCCATGAAACCGTGTAAGTGTGATCAGCCAGCACATGCTGGTAGCGCTAAGCGGTTAAAAACCTCTCCAGACACACTATAAGACTCTAATGTGATCCATGAGAATGCTTCCCAAACCATCACAGAGCCAACACCGCCTTGAACAGAGCCGACCAGGCACGATGGGTCCATGGCCTCATGCTGTCGACGCCACACCCGCACCCTCCCGTCAGCTCGGTACAGCTGAAAATTGGATCCATCTGACAACACGACGCGGTACCACCGAAGAAGTCTTGTTTTGATGTTCCCGTCACCAGATGAGGCGTAATTTCCGATGACCAGCAGTCAACAGTGGCACACGAGTAGAGTGTCGGCTCTCGTAGCCCAGGGTATTCAGCGTGTGCAGTGCCGTTCGCTCGCTGAAGCTGCTTGGGACTCCGACCTTTAGCTTAAATGGGATTTTCGCCGCCATTGCCAAGCTGTCGGTGTGTACGAAACTGGACTGTCAACGTCGACCCCTGTCATCAATAGCGTGTGGTCGGCCATTGCTTGCTATCTGGGCGCTGGTACGTCTGTTGATGTTATAATCGCGGTACACCCTTCATACGGTTGCCCTCGGGAACCCTAGGGTTCTTATCACTTGGGCGATAGAATGACTCATCTATCTTGCGAAGACAATGCGTCAACGATCAGAGTCGCTCAGATCAACACGTCTACCCACGTTCGTCGATTGCGATACACCGTTGGGAAGCCCTGCTGTCCGCCTATTTATCGCCTACGTTCGGTTTGCTTCTATTCTACTCTGTTGCGGGGTTGCCCATATCAACTGCCCATCAACCCTATCTCTAATTTTTTTCTATACTGAGTGTGCACTGAAGTGCCAAAGGTCATGGGATACGTACCTAGGACCCCTTTAGCCCGGCAAAGTGCAGCAACTCGACGTGTCATCGATTCCACGAGTGGCCGGAAGATTTCTGGAGAGATGTTGCGCCATGCTTTCTGAATAGCCGCCCACAGTTTCCTTTGTAGGTGCAGGATCTTGAGTGCGAATGGATCTTTCCACCACGTCCCATGAGTGCTCTATTAGGTTCATGTCGGGCGAACGTGGCGGCCACACCATCCGTCGGAACTGTCCAGAATGTTCTTTGAACCAGTTTTGGACAACTTGGATTAGTGACATGGTGCATTGTCCCACTGAAAAAGTCCCACCGTTGTTGGGGTACATGAAGGGTTCTAAATGGTCAACCAACAGAGCAACAAAGAGATTACCTGTTAACGACGTGTTTACGAGGACCAGAGTACCCAAACCGTGCCACGCAAAGACACCCCACACATATATGGAACCACTACCGACCTGCACAGTGCCTTGTTGATAGCTTGGGTCCATGGCTTCATTGGGTCTGCACCACACCCAAACCCTACCATCAGCTCGTTACAACTAGCAGCGTGACTCATCGGACCACGCCACATGTTGCCAGTCTTTCAGGGTCCAAATGCCGTGTTCACGCGCCTAGGTGAAGTGATGTGCTCGATGCCGTGGTGTTAAGAAAGACACTCTGGTGGGTCTTTTGCTCCCATACCCCATGGACGCTAAATTACGCTGCACTGACCTGATGGATATGTCTCTGGTACTTCCTGCATTAAATGTGGATGTTATTTGAGCCAGTGTCGCTTGTCTGTTAGCATGGACAATCCTGGTCAGACGCCGATGGTCATGGCCACTCAGCACCCGTGGTCGGCTACTGCGCTGTCCACGGTGGGTAGTAATTCCTTCCATGAGGTATTCTCGGTACACACGTGACACCGTGAATCGAAGAATGTTGAATGTTCGCACAACTTCGGAAATTGAATGTCCCATCCGTCTGGCTCCCACTAACATGCCTCTCTCAATCGGCTTGCCACTATCCTACTGGCGATTGTTCAACCTGACTCACGAGTTTACACCTCGCAACTGATAAAAAATTTGGCGTGCGTCGAAGCCTCTGTACGACGGCAGCGCCAGTTAAAAATTTTGCATACTGCTGTCCCATGACTTTTGGCGCTTCAGTGTATATTCTTGGTGCTAAGTGAAATTAGTTCCTGACTTGTTCCTATTATCCCAGAGTTGTATGATTAAATTTGGAATTAATCGTTAAACGTTGTTGTGATGGTAACTCTCTGGTACTGTTCTCTCCTTAACTATCTCTGATTCGGTGTAAGGACTCGGTAGTTCTGTGATCTACAGCGGATTCGACGGATTGATTTTGATCCTCCAGGCAGTGTACTAAGTCTCCAGCTCAGAAAGGAAGTTATGGAGGAGCGTAGCAGCGCTGAGTTTGTTTAGGGACCTAATGGCAACAGTTGTATCATCTGGTTACTTCGTGACCTACCCGTACTTAGGCAAGTCGTGCAGGAAAATGAAGAACAGCTTTGGTCCTAGAACGGAAACCTGTAAGACACCAGCCTGTACCTTCCTTTTAGAAGAAACCTCACTGTTAATCTTAACAGCGAAAGTCGGCCAGATAAATACGATTCAATCAGATCAACAAGTGGGCCGGTTTAGTGAATCTTTTGTAGCTTGTGAAGAAGACAGTCATGCCATACCTGGTCAAAGGCCTTTCTACTGCCCAGGAGGGAAGCAGTGGAATACTCATTGTTATCATGTCCTTCAGAAAAGAATTCCGTAATTTTTATCAACAGGGGTGTCATGTTTGTCAGGAATGACTTTCTTAACAAGGCAGAATTGGTTCGATCTTCAGAGATGACCTTCATAAGGAGAAACGAAATTCTATGTTAGGTCTGCGGTAAGATTTAATTGCTTCCAGGCTTCCGTAACCCCACTATCACTGTTTTCTTCCAGTGTTCGGAAAGTGTTTTAAAAGGAGAGCTCCGTTGAAAATCTTAACCAGCTCAGGTAGCAGCTGAACGGCTCTTTTCGTAATTTCATAAATTCTGGGAATTTTCTTCGTCACCTTTAGGTTTTTGATGTACAGGGTGATCACTATTAAAGAGGAGGTGTCCAGAGCTCCATGTGAAAAAAACTATCAGACAAATCTCAACCTAAATTTGATATACATACTTTCCCGAATATGTGGTTTCAATTTTGGAATTTTTTTTCAAAATTCAGCTGCTAGGGTGAAATTTGTTGCTGCTTTTCCCTTAATTTGCATATTACGTAGGTAATCTAACTAATTTTGGATATATAAAAGAGTCGCAAAATGTTTTGCACAAATCTTCGAAAAGTGAAGAGTCATGGTGCTCACTTTACTTGATCGCGTCATTCCAACACTTCAACAGAGAAATTGTCTGAACACCACGATCATTATGAAAGATAATGCACCCCTCATATCAGACTAAGTGTGAAAGTCTTACTGCAGCAGCATTTTTCGAACGAGAGAGTGATTAGCCAATCATTTCCAACGTGATGGCCGACGTGATCACCAGATTTGAACCCCAGTGACTTTTAGTTATGGGGATACTCAAAAAGCCTCGCTTCTCAAGGCAATGTTCCCAACTTAGCTGTCTTAAAAGACAGAATTTCAGAACATGTGAGACAACCCCACTCAAGTCAGCTGAGTTCCGTTGTTGAGTAGGTTGTTCAGCGAATCCAGTTTTTAGAGTATGGAGATGGATGACGCTCGTTAGATAACCTACGTAATATGCTAATTAAGGGGACAGCAGTGCCAAATTCCACCCTAAAGGCGGAATTTTGAACTTTTTTTTTGAAAATCGAATCCGCATACGCAGGAAAGTATGTGTATCAAATTTGGTTGAGATTTGTCTAATAGTTATTTCTACAGAGAGCTCTGAACACCTCCTCTTTAATTGTGACCACCCTGTACATAGCTACAACGGGGTAGTTGACGGACGAGATTTTTTCATCTGTGATATCAAGATCACACGCAGCTGAAACATCAATGACCTTGTCTGAGTGATCAGGGTTCTATGACATAGGGTAAGAACTGCTCCTCCAGAGCACTAGCAAGAACCCCAGTCTTCTTGTCAGCACGTGAAACCGTACCCTGTGGTTCGAGTATGGGTGTTATGACCGTCTTGCTACTTTTGACTTTTCTTAGGTGGTCCACAAGGCATCCTGACCCCCACTGAGAAGATATTTGTTCCATTGGAATTCTCTGAAGGCGCCGATTTCCAATATAACGGGGTTACGACACTAAATATAACGAATTCTGTCGTCAAGCGATCTCGACCGCTGTCAGATCCTCCGGAACTTGTTATTCCCACGGAACATGCGGGTGATACGAAGTGGAGGTGCATACGACTCCCTGGCATAAGCACGGGGCTCCTTACAATGGTCGAAGACTAACTGAATGCAGTTATTGAATGCTTCCATCTCCTTGTCAACGTTCAAGCGAGTTTCGTTCACCATGTTTGAAGGATTAGTCTGAGCAACAATATCCTGGAACAGCTTCATATTAGCGTGAAATTTTGTCCACTTGGTTGTTGCGACGCCATTCAATCTCACTTTGGCAAGTTCATGATCGGAGTCTAGTCCGGAGACAATCGAAATCTAATTGAAAGTACTTTACAAATTAGAGGACATCAAAATCAATGACATCTGTCTCGCGATGTGACGGGTAGCAAGTTGGGTCGAAGGGACTTGCTGTGTTAAGTTTAAGGTTGTCAATGCATTGAGAAAATGTCACACCAGCACTGTTAATTGTTCTACTGTTCCAAGTAGGTTCTCTGGCAGTCCACTCACCAGCGATAACAGTGTGGCTGGGCTCACCGAAGAAAATGCGAAGATCATTGTCAGATGGTATCTTCCCTATAATGTTAACAGTGATACAGCAAGTACGTATGAAAGTTATTTATATCCAGTGAGGCTCATTGGGTTAAATGCTGGTGAGGCGAAGACCCTGCCCATAACATATATAAATTATGATAAATAAAACCAAAATTTGTAGAGAAGCGATATGATGTGTATATATGCTTATGTATATTTTATATCTATATATACTGTATATTATTCGACAATAGTTCAACAAAATCATAGGAAGACATCAAGCACGGCGGAGGGAAGGAAGATAGACTTCAAACATCTTAAACAATTTCTGAGGGGAAAATGTATAATTTATGGAAAAAAAATAGATGAAAAATGGTTAACCTGTTTTACTTTATATCATCTTTCCTGGACAGAAACGCATATTTTGCGCTCAATTTCCTTATCTAGCGGTAGTTAATGAGTGGTCATTGCATCATGCACAACACCAACCGAATGTCCACTCTTCCAAAAATTCAAAATAAATAATACAGCATTTAATAGAACTACTTTTTTCAAAAGATGCTTCTGAGTCCAGAATAAAAGCATCGTGTCTGTTTGCGAAGGTGTATCCTGCATGTAGATCACAATTAAGGCCCACGGACCACAAATTAAGGCGCTGACCCGTTGTAACGGTGTCTAGGAGAAAACATGCTGGAAGCACATTTCTATGCATCTCGACAAAATATGTCAGATAATTTAAACATGGTAGAAATCAGAACAGAATTCAATTTACACTTTATGAATGCGTTCAAATCTAAAAATAATTATTTTTATTATTACTAAATAATCACAATTTATGACCAATAATAGCAAAAAAGAAAAACTCAGCACATTTCTCGCCTAACCAGAAATTACTGAAGAAACACATTTTAAAAAGTCAGCACTCAAATATAGAATGCACTGTACACTTTGAAGAAAAAGCTGTTTGTATAATACACTAGAAACAGAAGCGTTCTTATTGAGCTGAGGCGAAATGGATTGCCGCCTCAGTAACCAAGAGCATCAGCTCTGGTATTCACGCTCCCATTGGACAAAATCCCTGCTGTCCACCAATAGAAACACAGACACTGGTCGATTTTAGGCGGCGTTCGAGTTTCGCTTCAAAACTGTTTTTTTCCCCATCTCTGCATTGCCTCCTGTCTGTTGTAATTTTGGTTGTAACACAGACGACTCAGATGAGTGCCATTTTAGGCGCTCAGAATATGCTTGTTTCAACCTCTTAGCAAAAAATTTATTTAAACTTTATAAATTTGATGCTCATGAATTCAGGATTCATTCTCTGGTTGAAGCCTTTTTTAACAAAATTTACGAATCGCAACAATAATTTCAGAGTTTTGTTTAGCCTGTATAATTAAAGGCGTATTATGTCTTACATATGTAAAAACTTTCTTCATGGACGAAAAATTTCTGGTGCCTCATCTGACGAGCCGCCCATGCTTATATCCCGCAGGATTTGGCTAACCGTAATATTGCGTTGGGGTAGGGCAGGTTGTAACGTACCAGGAGATGTGACGTACCTGCCCGAAGGACGCACACGACATAAAGGCAGATAGGAATCAGAATAAAACGTCCGCGTAGCTCAATTGGTAGAGTGACTTATTCCGGAATGAGGGGATCCGGGTTCGAATCCTGGCGCGGATACAGAAATGACGGAGAAATTTACTTCGTTATAAGGTTTGTGGAAATGTGAGGTGTGTATAATAAATTGCGCGTGTGTGTGCGAGCTTACAGTACCCACACACACTACTGGAAGAGTGCCATTTCTGAAAGCTTTGAATAATATGCGCACATCAGCATCGGCTTCTGTTTTTCACTTCGTATTAGATATACAGTATTTCATATGATTATCTTCTCGTACATTAATCGACTTTCTTGACAGCTATGAAGTTCCAGTTAGTTCCTGAACATTTAACAGCTACATACATCATTAGCACCTTAAATTTTTTTGAGATCTGTTGAGTCCGACTGTGATTTAATTTCAAATTTTATGGCTTGCATCATACACCGCATAAAAGAATGCTGCAAAAAGAGTAATGAATACAAAAAATAATCTATCGATTTATAGGCAAAACTCGCAGTAAATCAACAGAAACTTTTACAAGTAGGAAAAGAAAATCCTTTTAAGTTCTGGCCGTTGTGAAACTTCACAGACTCATGTTCTTTGCAGAAATTACCGTAGAACGCACCTGAAGGCAAGTTGTACTGTTAATCAGTGTAAGATCTTCTGTTGCCTTACCCATGTCCGACCTGTCAAGAAGCTCAGGTCATTGAACAAAGGAAGCCTCAGAACTGCAACAAAATGGTTAGTAAACATGAAAAAAATAACAACGTGCGTGTTCCCTTAACTGCCCGTTGAAGACCTAGAGATTATCAATAAGGCCCTCTGATATTGATGTTTGAAGGATGGGGGAAGAAAGGAGACACAGGGTTTGGGGAAAAGGGAGCTCACAATAGAGCGTTGATCGCTTAAGGGGATTATTAAGTTAACTCCCCTTCCCTTGTCGTATCAATTAATTCCAGTAGCCCCCCATCTCTACCGACTCCCCTTCACACACATACACACATGCACACACAAACACACGCCCAGTCTATGAAACTCACGAATCGATTGAACGCTTTATCGTTGCCATGGCGACGTGGGCACGTGCACATTTTCAACAAAGGCTCTTTCTTCCCCTTCTTGGAGCCGTAGCACGTGAGGCAGCTTTGTTCCAGTCGCCACTGGGGAAACAATATCTACATATTCCTTGGAAGAGTTCTTAAGGGTGAATTACAGGCGGATCGATATTAATTTACGATGCACTTATTTGGCAGTTAGTGGGGCGAGACTGTCGTGAGCAAAGCTTTAACATTTTGACATCTCATCCCGATATCTCCTTGCTGAAAAAAAGAACGGAAGAAAAAGGCAAAGACCAGGCGATAAAAGTCGAATATTACTTCGAACCTTGTAACTACATACACGATTATGGAGCCCGATGCCAATTAGAATAAACATTTTAAAAAACTGCCACAGTGTTAAGGAGAATCGTAATAAAAATCCGCAAAGCGTGACTAATCCGTACTGAAGTGTGAATCATATACCAATCAGGGATTTCATTTCCTTAAGAAATAATGGTAATCATTGGCTCCGGAGCATAAAATTTTTTTATTCCATTCAAAATTTTCCGGACTTTTTCTTGACTGAGTATTGTTTTTAATATTTTCTGAATAATCTACATTTGATTAAAATTGTAATAGGTTTATTCGCTCATATTTGTCAATCAGCTTGACTAAATTTCAATGAAATATCTATTTTTTAGTTCACTTTAAAGCGATAAAACGGAGATTGCAAAAACAGAGGTATAGTGACACCGATAAAAATAAAACGAAAACAGAAATTCAGTTATATGGGTAAAAATAACCAATGTCATCACTGTCGTTTATACATGTGAAAGTTATGCATGTGGAACATCTTTTGATTTCACGTTTTCCAATTATTTACATAGTGTCTAATAACACTTGTGCTGCAATATTTTTTTTTGTCTCCTTTGAAAATAGAGAAGTACCCGAACTTTGGAGTCGTTTCTGTTAGTTAATCAGAAAAATGCTATTTTTAGTTTACCTGTGCTCTTACTTCATACCACAGGAGAAGAAACGGAAACAGAGTGCTAAGGAAAAAGGAACAGAGTTTACTGCACGTGTTAGGTAATCCTGCGCGTCTAACGTTCGAGGAACTTTACAGAATAAAGAAACCTTTCTGTGCCCTAAATTCGGGATGCCAACGACCTCTTACGTTTTTAGAAGTCTAGGAAAGACTTTGACGTTGTACACCGGAGATTGTAACTGTATTATTAACCCTATAAGTGACCGATGTAGGAAGGTTGTACCGAAAGTAATACAAAAGTGGGCATAGCTTTTTTATTAACTGACAGAGGTTGTTCAAATTGCACATGTTAGTAGAGTAGTTCTTCCTGTATAGTAACCCTTCTTCTTCATTGCAGGTAAATAATGTATTACAAGCAGAAGCAACTTGCCGTCATTGAGTTCGTGAAGAAGGAAGGGTACAGGCTGTCCGACATCCACAGAAGGCTACAGAATATTTACGGAGATGACACCATTGACAAGAGCAATGTGCACAGATGGATGAAAAAGTTTAAAGATGTAGAAACTAGCATTGAAGACAAACCACGCAGTGCGAGACCACCATCTGCGAGCACTAACACGAATCGTGAGCGGGTGTATGAATTGATTCGCGCACAGAGACGAGTCAAAATCCGTGAGCTTATTGCACAATTGGACTGTGGTCACAATGCCATAAGAAAATGGTGGAAGAATTAGGGTATCGGAAAGTGTGGGCAAAGTGGGTACCTCGTAAGTTGACACCCAATTTTAAGGAGTGAAGGGTGCAAGTCTACTCTGATCTGCTGGAAGCGTCTGAAGCCAATGAAGACACGTTTTAGTTTCCGATCTGGTGACAGGGGTTCAAACATGAGCATACATTTACGACCCAGAAACGAAGAATCAATCCGTGGAATGGCGTCACATCTTTTCACCAAGACCTAAGAAGTTCAAGAGCCAGCGATCAGCATCGAAAAGTCATGGTGACTGTTCTTTGGGATGGCATGGATGTCATTCTACTTGATTTTCTGGAACGTGGCCGTACCGTGAACAGATAGCGGTTCATTGAGGCACTCAAGAAGCTTAGAGAAGCCGTAAGGAGGAAGAGACCGACCAAGAATCTGAAAAGGATCCACATTCACCATGACAATGCAATACCACACACATCTTTGGCAATAAATCAGGCGATCAGCAAACTAGGCTGGTCGGTGGTCCTCCATCCACCATACAGATCCGATCTAGCGCTCACCGAATTCAACCTCTTCCGTCCAATGAAGGACAGTCGTAGGAGATTTGATGACACAGATGAAGTGAAAGTGTCTGTGAAGAAGTAGGTGCAACAGCCCACACCTGATTTTTTTCAAAGAGGATTCGAGAGTTGAGTTCAACGATGGCGCAAATGTCTTGCTTGTGTTTGGGACTATATTGAGTAGTACGTTTGTATAGAGAAAGAGTTATTCTACCAACATGTGCAGTTTGAATGACCCCTGTCAGTTAATAAAAAAGTTATGCCCACTTTAGCATTACTTTGGGTACAACCATCGTACTTAACCAAATAATTCCCCAAATTTTCTGCGCTCTCTAAAAAAGAAATGTTAGCACAGCTGCCAGATTTTACTATAACTACGGCAAAATAATTTCTATCTCAGCAGTACCGACCATAAACATATCATAGGGGGTAAGCGTTTATGACGTATACGATAAACCTTACACGCTCCTTTCTAGTCCTTTATTCCTTGCTTCATGACCCAAATTATATGGGACAGGGCATGACACGGTCATCATGCCATTCGGTAGAGGCAAGCGAAAAACGCCTTCTCTTTCCTTTCTTAGGTTTGTTGCTGTTGTTTTAGCTTTTTAGTAGGCAATCAATCAGAAGGAGTAGTGTCATTCATCCGCCTAAATGATCACTTTGAATGACGAAACTAAGGAGAAAGAAATAGTTTCTGATGCACAGGGTCACTGGTTTGAACCTCGTTCTAATAAGGCCGTCTAGATATTACAAGGCCGTGTCATTAGAGAAATGGGTTATCTCTGTTTCTGACGTTCCTCTCATGTTACACGGCCTGATACGTCGATGTCGTGCTTGACGTCATGCACGACAGCGTGGGAAACTAATCGGAAGCCTTGGATTCCGCGTGACGTCACTAAAAGAGGGACCTCGCCTCTTTAATATCATGGCCTTGTATTTTCTAGACGGACTTGGTTCATCCCACTTCTTAGGCAGCATTCGTTCAAGTTGTTTCCGCCCATTTTGCTAATTCCAAATAAATTCGTTCCAGCCGGTTAAATTGTTAAAACTTCAATGATAAACGAAACAGATTATTCTGTTGTACAGATTCGGTGATCGCAGTAATAATGTGCGTATCCCCTACTCATCAGATGCGCAAGCAATATGCTACAAGATAAAGGAGCCCTGATAATCACTCCTAAAGCCGTTTAACGCAATTTAGAATTTGAAATGTTTTACGAAGAGATTTCAGTTTAGAAACCAGACGCGGACAAATAAATTCTATAAAAGTTTACCAAATGATCACCAATAAGATCTCATAACTGCAAAACAAAACACACGAAGTCTTTCGTAGCAATGCTTCTTCTTCGAAACCATAGCAAATAGAACCTTTTTTTAAAAGAGCATTTGCAAATTGATTTCCTGTCAATGGAATCTCCATAGACCTTTCTCATTTTTTAAACAAGCGGCAAAAATCTAAAGTTTCATTTTAGTCCACAGTGCGTTTTTGGCTATTATGAATTTGACATACAAGTGAAAATACTGGATCGTAAATATGATGGTTTTAATCTATGCATCCTAATCAGGCTTGCTTCTATTAATGCAGTTCATAATAATGAGATGTCATAACTGAATTCCTATCTGCAAGATTTTTTACCATGGAATAAAAGCTTTGCTGAAGTCAACGACAATATACTTCAGGCAAGGTTGTTGGGGAAGCTGAAAATATTCTGAACGTATCGTCGAAATAGGTGGTCTGTGCCTGAAGACCTGGTGAATTATACCAACAAGTAGATGTTTTAAACCGTCGCCCCAAAATATGAAGAAAAACTGATTCCTGCATTCTTTCGTCCACGTATTACACTAGAGGAAGGATCTTCTCCTTGTTCTCTCAACACTGAACGATACACTGTTGCACGATTATTTGTTATCAGTACTGAAGCGCAGGCCACTGACTATGTAGCCGCCTACAAGGTATGGTAGTGCATGAATGATCGAGTTTAGAAGGTAATGCACCAAAGAGAATGAAGCACTGTCTCAGACAGTCGGCAAGATTATTTGAGATGAATTTTGTTTCACCTTTGAGAATGTCACACAAAAGTTGTTTTGCAACCAGACAGAAATTTGAAGGCTATGTATTATTTCGTATTATAATCAAATTTTTATTGCTACCTTTCGCTCTTTCCGCAGCAAATCGTTAGCCGGCAATGGGACTTCCAAGAGGCTCGGCCATAGTGCAATTGCACCATCTCTATAGGTACGCCACTGGGGATGGAATGAAGCATATTGATTAATCCTGTTACAAATAACTTGGGAAAGTCTGAGAGTATCCTGAAGTTTTTCAAGGAACACCACTGAAGAACATCAAATACCAACGAATTTCTTAAAGTACTGCGTATATCTTCCAGAACTAAAGATATCATGAAAGAAAACTGGATCAACAATTGCATGTAAGTATATTCCCATGCCTAACAGCCGCATCTGGCACGCCTTTGCACGGGTACAAAAGGTATTCTTGGATATCTTTGCTAACCATGCAGAACAGGTCTGTCAATGTGCAAAGCATCATTAGTAAACTACTTGTATTCCGAGATAGAAGGTTTAGATTACATAAATTTACTGGAACCATTTACGGGAATGCTCAATGTTGGCTGTGTTTCGAGGTTTCAGTTCGTGGACATCCGTTACACTACATAGATTCAGCTTACCATAATGTCCTACTTGATGGTATAAATCGACAATGTCACACAGCCGCCCTCGTGGCGCAGTGGTCTAGGAGCTGGCTTCTGACCATTTGTCCGAGATGGGTCTGTGTTCGAATCCCGGTGAAGCATGGATGTTTTGTTTATCTGACAGCACTGGCTCTCTCCCTTCGCTGGAACCAGTGGATCGGAATACGGGAAGGGCGACTGCTTATAGCTCATCGAGTTGCAACGGTGGAGGTTAAATCCCCAATAAAAACAAAACAAAACAGAATCACACATGCTACAAACCAAGAAATCAAATTGACCATTTGACGTTTACCACTGCTTCTAAATACACTACTATTTGTGAAATTTGCAACATAAAGAAAGAATCGCGCTATACTAATTAAATTTATATCACAGATTCCTCATGTTACAGGAGATAACTGATTACATTTGTAGAGCTATACAAGATTTTTTCGCTTCAAAGCTCAGTATCGTGCGAAGCCACTTCGAGCAACAATAACAGTCTTGTAACGTACCAGGAGAGGAGATGTGACGTACCTGCCAGCAGGACGCACACGACATAAAGGCAGATAGGAATCAGAACAAATGTCCGCGTAGCTTAATTGGTAGAGCAACTTATTCCGGAATGAGTGGACCCGGGTTCGAACCCCGGCGCGGATAAAAATGACGGAGAAATTCAATTCGTTATAATGGCGCCCGAACTATCCGCGGATGACCCGACCGTTCAAAATCTCGCATTGGTGTGATGTTATTTCCACACCGCGAGATAGGAAAAATAAGAGAATCCTTTCTCCAGCACTTCGAAAAAAAAAAATAAAAAAAAATAAAATAAGGGGGAGATGATGTAACGTACCAGGAGAGGAGATGTGACGTACCTGCCAGCAGGACGCACACGACATAAAGGCAGATAGGAATCAGAACAAATGTCAGCGTAGCTTAATTGGTAGAGCAACTTATTCCGGAATGAGTGGACCCGGGTTCGAACCCCGGCGCGGATAAAAATGACGGAGAAATTCACTTCGTTATAGTCTCTACATGGCGTATCATTGAATGGAAGAGGTGTTTGATCCCATCCTAGGGTATAGCCTGCCAAGCTGCTCCTATACCAGACCAGAGTTCATTTGTGCTGACTGGCGGAGGCGTTTGACGGGCCAGTCACTTAGCTACAGCATCTCAGACATGTTCGATCGGCGACATATCCGACGAACGTGCAGTCCAAGGAAGAAACTGTATCTGCAGTGCATGGAAGAGTTCTGGGACTTTCCGGGCAACATGTGGCCAAACATTTTCCTGCTGGAATATAACGCCACGACAACTCTGAAGGAAATATATCATTTCTGCCCCTAAACCATCCTTGGTGTGTCGCTGGAAGTTGAGGTTCCCTCCATTCCCTACCAGGCGAAATCGCGAATTGAACCCAATGGCGCCCAAAACCATAATGCTTGGCGTTGAGCTGGTATGACGCTGCAAAATGTACTCTGCAAAGTGCCGTTCACCACGATGTCTTCGAACACGTGTGAGACCATCATGGTGCACCTCGTTCAATTGGGACTCGTTAGAAAGCACAACCTGTTACCAATCGACGTGTCAATGTCTGTGTTCGAGACCTCATTGTAGTCTGTGGTTGAGGGTCACAGAAATTCGCAGCAATGTGCTGCCAGCGACTAATTCTCTGTTAAGCAGACGATGTCGAACTGTGCTGGAAGACAAAGTCTGACCAATGAGAGTGCTCCACTGCTGCCTAACACCGCGGATGTTTCTGTGCGATCGGTAACTACCATGCGGTAGAGGTTTCAGTCATTCCGTGCAGTCCAACTATTTTACTGTCCATGTGCGCCAGAGCCTCATCTGTCCACTGACGCCACGTTCGCATCCCTGTACTGGCGTTTCGTCCAGTACTAGTGGCAGTTTCGCGGTAGAAAAACCCAACTTCGCTTATCGCAACAATCCTTCCTCGTTCAAACTGCGTCAGGTGTTCAAAATGAGACCTTGTTCGGCTACGGGACGTAGTGATACAAGAAACACCGTTTCTACTCAATGTCGACTCTTCTCTGATGTCAACATCTTGTTTGAGCCAGCTCTCTACCCAAGACGGGACAGTTCAGAGGACCCTGCTCCGAAACCGCATGCGCATTTCACTGGCATTTTAAACATTTGCATGTTCCAACCTGTTGTACATATCCAGTAAGGTGAAAGCTAATACCAGCATTCCTTCACGGTGTTGCACTTTTAACAAAGAGTAGTGTACATTAATTTCTGCCCCATCCCTTCTAAAGACAATTCCTCTCATCGTAGTCTTTCAAGACTGAAATGTTATCTGCTTTATTTCATAAGCGCCTGTGGTGGGCACGTTTGACCGTTTTCTGTTTCGAGACATCTGAAACTACGCTTTTAGGTACATCGGAAATGCTTTAGTTTGCCCTAGGTTTTCAACAGAAGCACACTATCCTCAGTTGAGAGTTGTTACCGCTACCTTAGAGAAACTTGTTTATACGTATTCAACAGTACACTGCCCTGAAGTAAAAAGAGCTAAGAGAAAAGGTTGAACTTACTTTTGGCGCTATGCTGGCGTCACCTACATGACCACACCTCGTTTTTCATGGAAAGGACTTGTGTTGTATCGAGATATCATCTATCTTCATACATATTTTGCTTGGATATATGTGCAATGATTGGTTGCCTGTGAGAAAAATATCATTTTACAGGGAAGAAGAGCCTTCCAGTGTTAACAGGAAACTTTCGACAGAACAATAAGGATACATTCAAAGAAGCCATGATAAGATCACCATTTCAGTATCATTTCTCAGAAAAACATGGGAATATAAAATTTACTCTAGTGCTCCAGTTGTTGACTTATAAATTATGAAACAGCATAACTCCAATAGGGAATAATGATGAACAACTGGAAGTATGCCTTGAAATGTCTATACTTGTGGTTCATGTTTCAAAGAACTTCCCATTCCCACAAAATTGTAGTTAATTTTGAACTGGAAAAAATGCCTGACATTTTTGCCAGTTCTAAATTAACTACCATGCCTGATTTTCACTTTGTTTTGTAGCATTTCCGTTGGAAAGAAGTTTATGTAGAGTAAGTTTTATCTAATTGAGGCTACAAAACAAACTTTTTTTCTAGGTACATCGCGTGAGCATGGAACTGTCAATCTCTAAAGCAATGTTCCCATGGGTTTATGCTAAATGTTTTGAGTAACTGACAGTAAACCTTATAGCGTAAAACAAATTTGCCGGTGGCGAAGCACAAAATCGCATCCTTCTGCTCCGGAGTCAAATGCTTTCCCATTTAAGCTACATTCACGAAGTCGGTAGTGGCAACTTTGCCGTTTTGGCATGTGCGCCACTTCTGTGGTAGGTACGTCACATATATTCCCCTTAAGAAAGGGCTAGGTGGAAATCGTAGGTTTCCGGGTTTGCCGGCAAACCACACATGAAGGAGAGCTCACTGTAGAAAAAGAAATTCTAATTGCAGACGATGTATAGAACGAACATCACACATTTTTTGAAGAACTCAACAGCCAGAAGATTTATTTTAGTTCGGGAGCCAATACAAAAACGCAAATTTCCCGGTGGCGCAGCTAGCTTGAACCAGTATCCTTCTACTCCGGAGCTGAATGTTTTCTCAGTTAAGCTATACCGACAAGTACTTATCATTGCAACTTTGTCGTTTTGACATGTTTGTCACTTCTGAGGTAGGTACGCCACAGCTTTGTCTACTGATACGAAAAATGCCATCATACCTGGTGAAGACAAAAACAATCAAGAAGCATGTCGCAGAAATAAGCACAGTGTGTTGAATTGAGACATTCTTCCCTTCGGAAAAAACCGTTAATATGATAGTTTCTAATAGGTGAGACTTCAGATTTCTAGCACAGAATCTCCTGCCATTGTATACTTTTCATGGACTGATAATTCTCAACAGCATTGCGATAGTCCTAATTTTTATACTCAGATTACATGCTGAAAATCCAAGTAGCTCCAGATAATAAAGAAAGTCAGTAAGATACAACAAGTGTGGTTCTCTTAAACCATAGTATGGCAGGTGTTGTTATTTTGTGGTTCATGTACAGACTCAACACAGAGCAAAAAGCCGCGCCAGTCAAAGGACCGAGGCTTAGACAAATATTCGGTACTGGGCTCTGGTTTGAGCCCCGCATGAGGTATGGCTGGCGCCCCCGCACAAAGGAAATGACGCTGGTTGCGCCCTTTCCCTTACACCACCTGTTCCAAATTAGGAAAAGTGACACTCTGTAGTCTTAGATACTCGCGGCGACCATTAATCCCTGAAAGAAAGAAAGAAAGAAAACGAGCGAAAACGTTTGATGGGAAAGCAATGAGCCCACTACACTGTAAAAAAAATTGTAGATTTTACGGTTTTAAACCGTTTTCCAGGGTGCCAACACAAAACCGTAAAATCTACAGTTTTATGCCGTGTTGGAGCAAAGCTATAGCTTTGCTCCAACACCGCATTTAATGAAGAAAACAGCACAGAATTTGGCTGGAGCGAGTCACAGTCCAAATAATCACGAAAACACAAAAATTTGGCTGGAATGAATGTGTTGATTGTGTTGGAACAAAGCTACAGCTTTGCTCCAACACGGCATAAAACTGTAGATTTTACGGTTTTGTGTTGGCACCCTGGAAAACGGTTTAAAACCGTAAATTCTACAGTAATTTTTTTACAGTGTACGACAACCTGAGGGCGGTCCTCCACTCTCTGATCCCCATCATTTTCTGAACATGATTTCGAGCCAGCCCCATATCTGACGGTGAGTTTCCGCTTCCGCCAATGCCAATTACTTTCCACCTCTTATCTTGGGTGGCATAACGACAGAAGCTCAAATAAGTTGACAAATCTATCGTGAACATGTTTCCAGGAAGGAAATACACGGGTAACAAAAAGTTAGGGGTACTGCGTTTTCGAAGGGAAAACGTGGAGACATGCAAATTTAGCGACCACTGGATATCGGTTATCAGCGTGGATAGCTATGTCACAGGTAAATTAGTATCATGACAACACAGAACGTTGTGTACAAGCTCCGCTAAAAGTACCCTGCGAGAAGAGGAAAACTGGTCGTTTCACAGCTTGGTCTAGAAGTTTGCTGAATGTATCGCCTTCAGTGTGCGATTAACTTGAAACGATGTCCCGCCTGCATTTAAGCATTAACAACAGAAATAGGGCTGTTGGCATCTCACAGACAGGTGTACGGCAGATCGATGTTGTTGCTGCTTTAGGAGTTTCACAAAGTGTAGTACGTCGGCTACACAAAAGATCTCTACGGCATGGAAATGTTGCAGATCAACTCAGGAGTGGTTTCCCGAGGATAACCACAAGGAGGGAAAATTACTGCCTGAGAGTAAGTGCTCGGATATTGCTTAGTATCACCAATAGCCAACTTCGAGATGTTGATGGTGTATGTAGTCAAAATGTACGAAACCGTCTTCACGAGCGCAGACTCAGAGCAAGAAAGCAGCTGAGTAGACTCAGAGCACTGACATCCGCTCACCGACGTCAAAGGTGTACCTGGGCCCAAAAGTAAATGTCATAGAATCCAGAGTGACACCATGTTCTTTTCAGAGACGAATCCTGTTTTGCTCCTTATCTTGATAATCGACGCGGACACGTGTGGAGGAGATCTGGCACACGAATGCAACCACATTATGTGCAGTCCATCCACGCTTCCATGCGGCAATCAGTTGTGGTCTGCGTAGGAGTGTGTTTTAATGGCCGTGCATCCTTGTATGTTTATGAATGACTCAGTGTACCGAAACGAGATCACTGTGCCCATTGTGACACCGTTTCACGCTGCTATTGGATATGCATTCCGTTATCTCCATGGCAATACAACTAGTCACCGTGCGTGGAGCGTGATTCAGGAGCTGGAAAATCATGGGACTGAATCGTTACAGTTGACTTCGAGGTCTCCTGACTTTAATTCTATTGAGAACATTTGGGATAACCACGTTACATACCCCAGTACGCTGGCAGACTGCCGTAACGTGTTGCCTGTAATATGGGATGAGCTGTCCCAGAAATTCATCAATAATGTCATTGCAAGTTTGCCTCGTTGGTGTCAAACACAGTCAATAATATCATTGCAAGTATGCCTCGTAGGTTTCGACACAGAAATGGTATTACCGTGTGCTGAGATCCAAAGGTACGGGCATTCTCCGAATTTATCATTTTGTCTATATTGCAGTGCTACTTTGTTGTACGCAGAAATTGCGCAATAAATTGTTTCTGTAAACGTAGTCTTTAGCGTTTGTGTTACGTAGCCTCACTGATGTTGTGTCAGTGCATGCTACTTGGGTCAGATATATACATCCTTCATTTCATGCAATATCCTAACTCTTTGTGACCAGTGTATAAAGTTTGTGCAAGATCGGATGTTTCCTTTTATCTGGCGTTTCTTTAAATAGGTAATGAGTACCAGAATTGGGAGTTGGATAGATCTGAAGTGTGTAACCGACACCTCTTATGTATTTCCATAAAAACACAAGAAAAATTTAAACTTGTTGTGAAGAAATTTGAGTTGTCTAAACGACAAAGTGATTATCTTACTCTTTTAAGTTTTCAAAGCCTGCAGATATCCCCAAAAGCAAAGAACATTACATATCTGTCTTTGAAGGTCCTACAAGCACATAAAATGGATGATCTTTTAGTCTGCCTAGAATTCATGTTTGAATCTAATACAGTTCCTTACGAAGTTACTATCCCTGCGATCAAAAGTAATTTGAGATTTTTCACGCATACTTCTAAACATAGGGATTAACGCATAGCATTCTACAGCCTTTCCAGAGAAGATATTGTTACGTGAGCCCTTTACTCTGGGGCCCCTGAGATACGAATCCCTCTTAAAAAAAACAAGAACTGACCGGAGGGATAGCTCTAAGCCTTGGATCCCGAGAGAGAACAAGGGACTAGCACCGACAAGCTCCGGACTTAGGACAACACAAGCATATTTAATTATTTACAACTATTTACAAATTTTTTATAGATCATTTACACTGTGCATTCTGTTCAACGCCTTTGGTTGGAAGCGAATCCGGCCAGAACATGCCCCAATAAAAGCAATAACAGTTCAAAAAGTCAGATCTGCGCTCCGTACATGACAGTCCGCTGTGCTGAGCGCACAGTCCTGCTAGCATGCGAAAGGAATACATGTACTATAAGGCATGCGGATTACCCTATCCCCCATGTAGTCCATCATGGGGGATAGGGTAATCCGCATGTTTTAAATACACGTTGAGTAACTGGCTAGCAATAACCAGCTTTTAGATGGCGCAAGTACATACACACACTCACAGCTTCGGTACATATACGCGCAGAGGAGTCGCTGACGAGGCGATCAGCTGCAGGTTCCCGCAGCAGAACAAAGGTCAGATCACCGGACGGGGTAGAGAGCCGCTGAAGGATCTAGAGCTTCCTTTCTCTTTCTGTCTCTCTCTTTGGCCAGAAGGATCGCTGGGCACCAATACATTCCGTTCCCAGTGGTGTCGAAAAAATACACAGCGAATCTTCTAAATCCATGTTGTCAACGGAACAGACCTTTGGCAGATCTCAGTTGTACACTGCTGTTGGTTTCTCTTCTCCAGTGACCTCTTGACCCCCGATGCTCTTTCCAGGATCACCGACAGTAGCACACATTCCTTCTTCTCGGCTGCTGTAAACAAAACAGTTCAATGTCCTTTTAACGATGAGCAGCGCGACTTACAAGAAGTACTTTTGGAGAGTTTCAGCTCTAAGCGATCCCAATAAACGCAAAGCGAATCTTCTAAAACTCAGCGCGAATATCCTAATTTATTCGACTTCGTAACAATATGAATATTGAATGAAATATCTTTTTCAATAACGACTGCAGTTGATGGGTGATTTTTGTCTTTCTGTAACTGATGGGGCAACTCAGAAATTTAAGAACACCCAACTATTGTAAAATTCAACTGAATTATGGTTGTAAGACAAAAAACATAATTTTGTTTCCCATATAATATGATACAATAGTCTCTATAAATATATGACAAATTCACTTTATGCGTTTTTACTGTAACGGAAATCTTCGATTGGAGACTGGAAGACGTGCGAGTGCATGCAAGAGACTTGCGATGAATTTCACAAGGGTCAAACTCAGAGAAATGTCTCTACTCACCAAACGTTTAAAAATAAAAATGTGCGAGTTTTACTTTCTGAACTAGAACGGAAAGTTGTTTTATAAACTGAAGGATTTTAGTCTATCCTGCAAAGAAACAACCAATTGAGCTGCAGCTCGGGTCCACAAGCTACAACAGCAACAAAATAACATCTATTGATAATAGACCTTTTGCATTTCAGTATATTTCGCTTAGCTTACGAGTTTCGAAAAACTAAGATCACAAAAACTAAATTAATTATTATACATCACGTGTTTTTACGCGCTGTTGAAAACGACAGATAAAACAGGAAAGACATGATCAGCTAAGTCTTAATAATGCCAGTATGAAAGCAACTGACAAACCAGCTGTCATCTCGAGAATAAAATTCAAATAAAAAACTTAATTTTGCCAGTTCCAGTGATATATACGGTTCTTAGGCACTTGAAGAAAAAAATGCTTCCATTTGGACTTGATCCTATAGCTTTTCGACATAAGAATCCGTCTCAAAAATATCCGCAAAGCCGGGCGACAATTTGTCTGGCAGCTTTTGTAATGCGTTAGCTAGCCCTTTTTGGTACTACTTGGAGAGTCATAGTTCCCATTGACTGTGATGTTAAGATAACGCTGCTGCGATAAAATATTACTGGAAATGCCAAATCAATACTTTCCCAAGGAAAAAAGAAATAGGTTAACTGTAGGTCGGGCCACAGATTTGGCGTTGAAAGTTGAAAGGCACCTCTCATCTTTTAAGGATTTCTGACTTGTTTAAGTTGCATAAAAGCTCCTGCTCTATCGAATGCACCACCAGTGTCAGGCATTAGGATCAATATCGCAATCCTCTTACAGTTCCTCCGGCGTGATGGTTGCTGTTTTACTTCCACACACATCTCAACAGGCTCTTTCTTTTCTGAGAAAAATAAGGCCTTTATTGTCTTCACGAAGTTTACATCATAAATCTTTGCTTCTCAGAAACTAGCATCTGTCTCGAACCGAGCGTATTTTTGCTCAGTGAGCGATGGCGTCTCGCTGCTGACCGATTCCTGCAATCCCTTTTTCCATAATCTCCAATATTCAATGAGTGCCTTCTTTGACTTCCAAGATTTTTCTCCGTCAAAGGTTTATGATCGGTTAAAATAGTCGGATGTAATTTCTCTTTAGACGGCTTTCATTTTCGAACCACTCTTGTATCTAGCTTTGCTGACCTCGGCCTATCTTTTCATTTGCACGTCTGGAGTGGCATTCTGCA
Organism: Macrothele yani; assembly: GCA_039090855.1. NCBI lineage: Eukaryota > Metazoa > Arthropoda > Arachnida > Araneae > Macrothelidae > Macrothele > Macrothele yani. Next base: position 94,700,333 of record CM076992.1, on the reverse strand, counting down.
AAACCCTCACTCATTATGTGCGATAATTAATAAAAATAAGTAAATGAATAAATAAGTGCTTGAGCATATATAGACTCATATATTTAATTATTATGACCACTTATCTCTCCGAATGGACGCGTCCCACAGCACGTAGCAATGACGACACCTAACTGAGTGAAATACACTCACGGAAAATGAAATTTGCTCATCAAGAAGAAATAATGCTACAACCAGAAAACTTTGCAAATAGCTAGAGTTCGTGCTGGTGTGCAAATGATCCACGTTTGGTGCGATTGTGCATGACCGCACACCTTGTGGTGGCGCTAAAAGCACGAACCGGCAGCCTTATAAACCGGCGTGTAAATAATGCCCCATGAAAGCGAAAAGCACCGGCCGACACAAACAAGAGTACAGAGTGGCAAGAATGCCGGGTAGACGTCAGAGACGTCGATTTACGGAACTAACGGACTTTGAGAGAGGCCTGATCATCGGGCTGAAAACCGCAGGGTGGTCGGCGCGCCGTATAGCCAGCCACGCAAATCGTTCTAACCATACCGTCCGACTGTGTTTGGAGCAGTGGACACGTGACGGCACTTCCACACGGTGGAGAGGCTCCTGACGGACCAAGAGCACAGCCGGTAGAGAGGGTCGACGGATCGTGCGCCAGGCACGAACGGATCCCACGGTGACTCGGTCCACTATACAGCCAGATATAGCGGCTCCTGTGTGCCCACGAACCATTTCTCGACACCTAGCGGAAGAGAATCTGCCATCCCGGCGCCCCTTACGTGTGCTGCCATTAACAACGGAATATTGCCGCCTCCGTGTGCAGTGGTGGCAAGCCAGAGCGGCGTGGAATGCCAGAGACTGGTGACGTGTGGTGTTTAGTGCCACTTCGCTTTGGGGACAGATGATAATCGTGTCCGGGTGTGGAGGTCCCCGGAAAACGGCACAATCCCCACCTCGTTATCGAACGCCACACCTCCCCCCTGCAGGCATTATGGTCTGAGGAATCATTGCCTACGATAGCCGATCAGCTCTAATAGTGGTACGAGGATCACTGACGGGCCAGTGGTATGTGGATGAGATCCTACGGCCCCATGTGTTCCCATTACTGACCTGGATTCCAGGTGCGCTATAACAGTAGGATAATGCCCGCCTACACACAGCTCGGGTCGCCCATTACTGCCTACGTCATACCCGGACACTTCTATGGCCTGCTCACTCCCCGGACATATCCCCTATGGAGCATGTGTGAGACCAGTTGATACGCCAGCTGCCGCCGTGCCGCACTAAGCGGGATTTGGAGCAAACCGTCCAACACGTGTGGGCCAGTCTGCCGCAGAACAACATCAGGCGTCTGTTCGCCTCCATGCCGGACCGTAGTGCAGCATGTATCGTCGTACGGTGCGGTGCGACGCGCTATTGAAGATGACAGGACTGCGTGCCACAGATCCCTCAGTAATTGTTCTGCGTCTCTGTTTTTGACATCATGTGTATCATTCATCTGTATCATCACGTCCATAAAATTTCAGTTCAATCCGATGCATCCTTCTTGGTGCGTAAATTTCATTGTCCGTGAGTGTATACGTTTACTAGCTGTGCACACGGCTTCGCTCGCGTGGAAGGTATTACTGAAAAACAGGGCTATTATAACACGTGTAATCCGATCCATCCATAAGAACTGTAGTTGAATTTCATCCGATGGAGGAAACTAGCAGAAAGATTATATGGTCAGCAGTTAGTTTTTAACGTGAAATAAAATTAGAATTATTTTTAACATAAATTTAAGTACATAATTTTTATTTTATTTTTTGAAAATAAATCATAATGCCCCTGCATATACAACATTCGTCGTCTCGTTTCCACTCATTGTCAAAATAAATTGATTGCCTGAAATGCCGGTTCTCTATAAGCGGATGTATAACTGTCCGTGCGAAAAACATTCTTGACGGAAATCCATTCAATCCCACATGTTTGCAAGTTTGGCCCTGGGATTTATTGATCATTATAGCGAAGAATAGTTTAATAGGAAACTGTAATCTTTTGAACGTGAAAGGCAAGTCCGTCGGAATCAACGGGATCCTGGTTATATGTGCCATTTGTCTAGCTGCTGGCCCAGTTAATATAATGGCTGCAATAATATTATCACGCAGCGCTTTGACCTGTGATCTTGTACCATTGCACAGGTTTGGAGGATTCAGGTTCCGTAATAATATAATAGGAATGCCAACTTTCAATTTGAAACAATGCGGTGGAAGTTCTGAGGGATTTAACGAAATCAAAAATTCAAGTGGATAATGCACTGTATCTTCCAAGTTAACGACAGCATCGATCAATATGTAAATTCCGTGTTCGCCGGGCAGTTTTTGCAAAACCCCATCGTTTATTTAATCAATAGATGCATTCCTTGGAGACATTTTTTTTTTTTAATTGGAGGTTTAACGACCACCGTGAGCAACTCAATGGGCTATAAGCAATCGCCCGTCCCTAATTTAGGGTCACTGGTTCCAGGGAAGGGAGAGAGCCAGTGCCGTAAGACAAACACAACATCCATGCCTCACCGGGATTCGAACCCGGACCCCTTACGGACGAACGATCAGAGGCCAGCGCCTTAGAACACTGCGCCACCGGGGCGGCCCTTGGAGACATGATAGCTCGTTCACACATCCAGTTGTGACTTCTCTGGAGCTGATTTTCTACATTAGGATAAATATTGTCAACTAAGTCATTAATAGGTCTTACAATGCTTTCCAGTTTACTATGTACTGGAATCAAACCATTCTGATTAGGTACTTTGCCATCACCGATACGTAGTAACTGAGTAGGAAATTGAGTACCTCCCCATCCTAAATGGGCTCTCATATTTGTTCGTAAATGAAGCTTTTCAATATTATTCCACAGTGGCGATTATTTTAAACACGCCTTAACAATGTCTGCTCTTGTTTCTTTCACAATTACTGGCAATGTTTGCCGAAATCACCGGCGAAAGCAAAAGTGACGCCACCCATAGTTTTATCCGAGTTTCTGATATCTTTGAGCGTTCTTTCGGCAGCTTCAATGTGCGATCGATTGCTTATTGTGCATTCAACCCACATAATGAGTTCAATATCTTCTAGTGCTTTACCCAGTGGTCCATTTTTGCATTTGTGCGTATTGACCTACTTTCTTTCACGTTGGGTGTGATCAGGGTGTATGTAAACAAAGCGGAACGCCACACGGGTAATTGGGAGCTACTTGAAAGCGATCTGATTCGCTAATACAGCCAAAAATAATAAAACATATTAAAAAAATAATTAAAAATAAACGAAATAGCCTATGTCCACCGGAAAGAAATAAGTTTCCCAATGGTGAAAGAATTGTCCAAAATCGGTTCATTAGTTTTTGAGATTACCTCAAACACACAAACAAAGTTTCTCTCTTTATGAATTAGTATAGATAACGCACTGTATACATAAGTTAATTACATAAGTTCGGTTGTACGAATCCCGTGCAATAGGAAAGGGAAGGATATGTCGGGGTTTGAAAAGCAAATGCTTAACGCAAAGAGGAAGGTGCAAGTCGCCGCCCCGGTGGCGCAGTGGTCTAAGGCGCTGGCCTCTGATCATTCGTCCGTAAGGGGTCCGGATTCGAATCCCGTCAGGCATGGATGTTATGTTTGTCTTACGGCACTGGCTGTCTCCCTTCCCTGGAACCAGTGACCCTAAATTAGGGGCGGGCGACTGCTTATAGCCCATTGAGTTGCTCACGGTGGTCGTTAAACCTCCAACCAAAAAAAAAAAAAAAAAAAGAAGGTGCAAGTCAACATCTCATCAAGTTCCAGCAATAATGGCTGTTTGAGGGCTGTCGTAGTGGTGAAGGTGTGGCGGAATTGGTACGACGCAGAACACACATCCACCCAACACACCGCAAAGCAGGGACCACCACTGGTTTGAATACCAGCTGGCACGTGCTGTCCAAGACAGCAGACGGATTACGATCCCTCAGTTAACGGCAAAATGCGATCAGGACGAACAGATAAACGTTTCCGTCACACAGTACAGCGGACAGTATTTCAGATGGACGCAAGTAGTCTGCTATTCATCTGCCTACACGGACCGACCGTCATCGACAGGTCCGTCTGCAATATGCACGGAAGCACCATGACTGTACATTGGACAAAGGGAAAACAAGCGCCTGGTCTGATGAGTCCGTGTTCCAGCTGAAAAATTCCGATGGACTCGTCCGTGTTCGACGCTGTGCGGGTGAACATCAGCAACTATACCGCATGTTTGAGTGGTCACGTGCCAGTGCGGAGGTATTATGGTATGGAGAAGGTTTTCATGGACAGCACTGGGTGGTCCCCTTATAACCGTTGAACACACCCTCGCCGGTAGAATCTACCCAGCCACGATTTCAGACCAAGTGCTTCACTATATGGAGACGATGTTTTTGGAAGACACTGGACTACTTTTAGCAATACAACGCCCCTTGTCGAAAGGCCCGAAATGCGCAAGAAGGTTTCCAGGATCAAACCGAAAAGTTTCGCGTACTTCTTCGGCCGCCAAATTCCTAGCCTTCAATCCCTCCAGGAAATGAGGTGGAATACAACATTCGTCGCCCTACGTCAATACCTTGTACCGACGCCGAACTTCAGGACGTCATTGTGTAGAACTATACAGGGTACTTGACGGTATCTTTCTCAGTAAAGAGGAATCGATATCACGTAGGGTGCAATCGTTATGGCTGGAATAGGCGGACCAACTCACTGTTCGTAGGGGGTTATAATGCTATGGCCATAAATGGTTACGGCGCAGTAACAAATATGTGTGATTTTCATTCTAAAATGCAGTCGTTTGGATTCAGATTGTTCTGTGATGCCAGTAACTGTTTTACTGATGCAGCGTCTGAATCTTTCGTAAAAACAACAAGGTCAACGGCAAGTTATTAGTTCTCGTGAGCAAGGCTTTTGAAGAAAAGTTCAAATTTAGTACGATGACGGTATCTCGAGGAATTTTTTAACATTTTAAACTGCAAAATCTGTAGTCTTTTAACGAAATCACATTTGGCGCCTTCTAACGGGAAATACTGCACAAAAAAACGCTGGAAAACGCATGAAAAATCTTGTTTTTCGTTACATCCTACGCCTGAGAAAGAGATTTTGAAACTTTGTCTGTGCTTACCAGGTGTCCGAATATTCAAAACCGAAGGCTTTAGGTTAATCATTCATTTTGGACCCCAGTTAAAGTTCCGACTGAGGCATGAGTAGTGCAGTGGTCTAACGACACTATTTCTTTCTGTTCACTGGAGTCATTAAAACTCGAATAACAAAAGAAACCTGGTGAAATTATCTGGCATACCAAAACTGGTAAAAAAGCTAGCCGATAAATGGGATACACTGAAATCTAGCCGATGTAAAAATATTTTTAAAGCAAACTTTGTGAACAGGAGACACAATCTGCAATGTAAAATATTGATTTCCGCAACCTATTGGGAAAACTATGCATCATGGAAAACAGTGCACATAAGATATTAGCCTCAATGAAAGTCATTCGTTGAAATTTTAAAATGTTTAATCACATTTGTAACTACACTGCTGGCCACCCAAAATGCAACACCAAGAAGGACACGAGATAGCAAAGCCAGATTTACTGGACACATAACAACAGATACAAAGACGAAACGATTGAGCTTACAGGCCCGTGCGATTTGCGGAACATGCAGACATCAATAGTTCGTGTGGCCCCCATGGATGGCAATAACGGCCGCTACTCGCCGCGGCATCGAACGAAAGAGGCTTTGGATGTGGGCTTGGGGTATGTCGGTCCATGCTGCTTTCACACGTTGCCACAGTTCATCAGGCGTAGTCGCGTGGGTGGTGCTTGCCGGGCCACGTGGTTGCCGATCAACGACCAGACGTGTTCGATGGACGACATATCGGGAGAACAGGCGGGCCACGGCTGCAGTGACACCTAGTGGGCCGTGAAAAATTGTTGCATGATTCGTGCCACGTGCAGGCGCGCATTGTCCTGTTGAAACGTGGCCGTTGGCAGGCCCTGCAGGTAAGGGAGGACTACAGGCTCAAAACGTCGGAGGTGTAGCGGTGGCTGTTGAGTGTACCGGCGATGCGTACCAGAGGGGTGCGGGTGTCATATGCAATTGCGCCCCAAACCATAACGCCAGGCGACGGACCGGTATGGCGATGCATAATGCAGGCGTCATACAGTCTCTCGCCGCGGTGCAGACACACGCGGATCCGACCATCGTGGTGTTGCAGGAAGAAGCGCGATTCGTCGGAGAAGACAATGTCGTACCATTCCGTAGTCCAGGTGCGGCGTTCAACGGCCCACTGCCGCCGCACTCGCCGGTGGTGTAACGTAAATGGTAATCGCAGCAATGGGCGCCGTGCGACAAGTCTCCGCTCGTGCAGACAACGTCGAACGGTACGTGCTGACACAGGTTGTTGCGCAACACACCCCTATTCTTGCGCTAACGTTCGTGATGTGGCGGTGCGAGCCGTCAATGCCCGTCGCACAACATGCTGGTCCTCTCGTTCGGTGGTGTACCGCGCCTGCAGCAATCGCTCACGTCGGTCCGTCCGTCCCTCCTGCACACACCGAATCCATACTCGCCTCACTGTGGCTGGACGTCGTCCCACACGAGCGCCGATGTCTCGGTACGATAAACCGCTGCCGCGATAAGCCACTATTCGTCCTCTGTCGAACTCCGAAACGTGCTGGAATGACTGCCGTTTTCTGCGACGAGGCATCGGAAAGCTTCGCACGTACAGGTCCGGCAGCACAACACACTTCCACTACTTACACCCCGCCTTCTGTGCACCCTTCTTATAGTGCTCCTCGGTGGCGTGCCGGGCGCACATGATTTGCATATGCCCTGCAATGCTAATCGTTTGTATGTCCTCTCGCTGGCGACGCATGCTGCGAATTTCAGGCCAATCGGATGCTTCCTTCTTGGAGTTGCATTTTGAGTGGCCAGCAGTGTAGGAAGCCATCCTCGCAAATGGGATATGTAGACTACTTACTCCCGCTAATGGTAGAACTGTGCATGGCAGAGAAAAAAAGGAACGCAATGTAAAATGTTCCTTATTGTGTAATGTCCGTGTTTTTCTTAAATACTTCACCTAAATTGAAACAGGAGTCACTCGAATTAAAGTCCAAAGAAATAGTTACTCAACACGCTGCCTTTAAATAGACACAATTTCAAGTAAGCAACGCCGCTTGCACTATTATAACATCATACCACTATCTCTCTCCTTTTGGCTGCTGCTTCAACATAATATCTCTTCCAGTTCTTATCGGTCACATGGTACGTCATACTCTCTGACCTCAGAAGTGTTGCCAAAACTTATTCTGCGCGAGAGAAAATATAACGTTACAGTTGAAAAACGTTAAAAGAGAATGAACTCAAATTTACTTAGAAAAAGTAAGTAAAAATGAAAGTTAAATTTGAGTATACGTCACAATTGTGGAAGTCATCAGACGCGAGAATTTTCCCATCCGAACTTTCGGAAGCAAAGATAGTGTGACAAAAAGAATACATACGCTATGTCAAATAAATAAATAAATAAACAACGAAGTAGTGATGCAATTTTTACGCAGATTGGAAGGCAACACTGTAACGTGCCCGTCGCACAACATGCTGGTCCTTTCGTTCGGCGGTGTACCGCGGCTGCAGCAATCGCTCACGTCGGTCCGTCCGTCCCTCCTGCACACACCGAATCCATACTCGCCTCACTGTGGCTGGACGTCGTCCCACACGATAGCGTGACAAAAGAAGAGAGATAGTGGTGTGATGTTATAATAGTGCAAGTGGCGTTGCTTACTTGAAGTTGTGTCTATTTAAACGCAGCGTGTTGAGTAACTATTTCTTTGGACTTTAATTCGAGTGACTCCTGTTTCACTTTAGGTTTCACTATCGAACCCATCTGGTAAAAGCTGAAACTGTTATAACACTGTAAATGGGATGAACTGTGAGTAAGAGATACATATGTGTTTTCAAATAGCATTGCCACAAATTGTTTAAAAGTGACTCCTGGGGGATAACCATTACAGGAAAAACGCCGAAAACTCGTCATCGTCGTGATTATCACCTGCTAACGGACTTCGAAAGAGGTTGCAGTTTTTGATTAAAGGTTTAACGACTACCGTGAGCAACTCAGTGGGCTATAAAGCTGTCATCGGTCCCTAATTTAGGGCCACTGGTTCCGGGGAAGGGGGAGAGTCAGTGTCACAAGACAAACACAACATCCATGCCTCACCGGGATTCGAATCCGGATCCTTCACGGACTAATGGTCATAAGCGAGCGCTTAGGTTACTGCGCTACTGGGACTGCCAAGAGGATGAATTACAGCCCTACATGAAGCGGACAGTTTGCTTCCGCTTATTATGTCACATGTTGGCCACAACAATGACACAGTTCATAGATGCTGTACACGGTGTATGAGAGAAGGCATGCACACCCGCTGGTTTGAAAACGGTCTGTCTGGAGCAAATGCACGACCATTTGATCCAATGACAGGCTCTTACAGAATCCAGAGCCTGAGAACAGCGGTAAGGCCGAGCATCAGCCTCATCCAATCACATGAAAAACCACTTCAAACCGTCTACGGGAAGCAGACTTGCACGCACGATGAAAATCGCGTCGCCTACCTGACTGCGAGCAACCCAACCCTACGCTACGCTACCTAACCCTAACTCTGTGCCACTCCCGATGAAACTGGGTTGAAGGATGACGTCATGAAGTGTATACACAAAGAGATCATATAGTGGCACCGGAGTGGTTAGCGTAACAGTCTAGTGAATGCCATCGAACAACACAAATCGAGAGATGCGGTTCGATTCCCGCTCCGGGCGATGAAATTTTCAAATTTTCTGAGAGGTGTTACATGGATGACCAGTAAGTGTTACAAGCAAATTCAAAATTTATATTGTGTTTGTTTTGAATATTCTATCGATTTCCCATGTATTATGAGGAATATTTCTGTCTTCATTGATGTATCTGTGGTACGGGTGATTTCCGACTTACATCCGTTTCTGGATGGGAGATACCCATCAAAACGCTATGACGAAGCAATGATGCTTCGACTAGCGAAAATCTCAGGATGATCAGATTCCTAAGCTAAGTTTGCTGAGTCTCAGTTGCTTGGAACTTCACTGTCCAGGGTGGTGTAAACTGTTAGCATACTCGAACGGAAATCGGGAGATGCGGGTTCGATTCCCACTCCACGGCGATGAAATTTTCAAGTTTTCTGAGAGGTGTTACATGGATGACCAGTAAGTGTTACAAGCAAATTTAGAATTTATATTCTGTTTGCTTTGAATATTCTACTTTATTGTCTTCACTTCAATTGGCGTAAAAAAAAAAAAAAAAAGAAACACGACGTCGAGGCATTAAGTCAACCGAAATCATTTCCGCATGCTAAACCACTTAATAGGCCTAGGTTTCAATTATGTGTTAGCATACACTGAGGCGCCAATTAATTAGCACTACGAATGGATAATATACACTATGTGGAAAAAGTCTCCAGACACCAGGCCGTGGCCTACTAATTCACCTGACATGAACCCAATCAAAAATTTGTGGTTCGACTCGGAAAAGCGAGTTCGCGCTGAATCACCACTATCCCGAAATGTACAGAGGACTGGAGGACCTGCTGTTGACATTATGGTACCAGATACCCCAGGATACCTATCGCCAACTCATTGAATCCATGCCTCGCCGAGTGGCCGCTATTTTGCGGGCTAAAGAGGGTCCTACAGCTTATTCGGTACGTGGTCATAATGTAATGGCTCATCGGTATAAATACCGACGACGTGTGGTGGTCAGTGCCTCAGATCTTACTAAAAGGTCTGTACAGTGCAAATCTATTCCGTGGAGGGTGGCCGAATTCATTAATTATCGGAGAGGATTTATTTCATATCGGCATTACCCTGTGATCTTTCTTTTTCAGCATTACTATTATTTCTTTTCAACTGAAAATGTTATTATGTCTTATATATCTACTATCTTGAGTACGAGTACGTTTCGCAGCATTTTCAACACTACTTCCTGCTGTTGGAATTTTTGTGAGTGTATTTGTGCCTCCTAACAAGAAAAATGTGCATTGTTAAAACTCGAAAATGCAGGCACAATATTCTCTACCAAGAATGACGAATGATATATTCGCTACCGCTTCTTTAAGAGCGGAGATATGTTTTCAAATTGAAATATACTGTGCATTTACCTTCTTACTGGAGAGATCTGTATTACTGGAAGCAAAGCTTGCTCGCTATATCGCTAAATGTTCTCCATAAAGAAAGCAATGCAAAAAGAAATTTCGTGGGACTTTCAGAAGCACAGACATATTCGCAAATGAAGAATGCATTGAAGCAACTCAGCAGAAAAATTGTACACCGTTAGAAGTGGAAAATGTATGAAAATTTTTGCCATATGACAGATATTCAATGCATAAAGTCTTTATTTTAGTCGACATTTTAGAAACAAAGATCCAGCTTCACATAGAAACGTAAATTTACAATCGCTAGCGCCACAACTGCGCGTTAAATGAAAGTAGAACATATAAGCGAAATGGTTTTCTTAGTGGAAATGATCCGACGTAAAAAGAAGTTTTCACATGGGATTTTTATTAAAATCTTCATCCACTAGCGGAAAACGTGTGTATTCTTTGAAGTGCAAAATATTCGTCATAGTGAAAGATATCCGATGAAAAAGCAAAAATGCTGACAAGCAGATTCTCGAACAAATAACTGACTAGGATATTTTGTATGTTAAAGTTTCATTCAACATACAAGCTGGGTCTAAAATTTTGTGATACCACTAATGAAGTTTCTTTCGGAGCTATGTTCTTACGTTTGAATTTATCAAGCACAAGTATCTTTCTTTTCATTGTGTGTGCGTAATGAACTGAAAATTTGCTTGCAAATCGTTAATGTCACACAAAGAACGGAGCGACGGCAAAGATTGGGATTTTTAAGTGCCCTTAATTTTTGAAACCTATTTAAATCCTTTTGAAACTTGGTAGGACTGCTTTGCGTGATGCCAATTATTTCGGGTATGTTAACTACCTAGAAGGATAAAAATTAACATTTGCATTGATAATGGCTCCATAAACAAAGCAAAAACTCAAAATTATGTTATGACATTCGATAAGCTGATGAAAAAAATGAGAAGACAAAAACTATTGCTTTAATCTCAGGGAAAATTCGTGGCAAGTGTGAGAAAATAAAAAATATAAATACTTTATTGTTAAATCAATAAAGGAAAAAATATTCCTCATAATACAAGGGAAATCGATAGAATATTCGAAGCAAACAGAATATAAATTCTGAAATTGTATGTAACACTGACTGGTCATCCATGTGACACCTCTCAGAAAACTTGAAAATTTCATCGCTCTGGAGCGGGAATCGAATCCGAGTCTCCCAGTTTCCGTTCGAGCATGCTAACGGTTCCAAATTTGCTTAGTCTGAGTTACTTGGAAATTTACTGTCCTGGGTGGTGTAACGGTTAGCATACTCCAACAGCAATCGGGAGACGCGGCTTCGATTCCCGCTCCCACATATTTTGGCAGATACTGTTCACCTGGCTTACGCCACACCCAGCAACGACCATCGGATTTGAAAACGGTGTAGCGTGATTCGTCACTCTCTAACACTCGTTTCTATTGGTCTAGGGTCCATGGACTATGTACTTTGTAACAAGGATGTCGCTTATCCGCATTCGTACGAGTTACTAACGACGTGTATACATCAGCTTGGCCATGAAATTTAACTTGTACAGTTCCTTACGAACAGTCTTAGTTCACACACTCACCCCTACTGAATCCTGAAATTATTTGGTGATGATTAGTGCAGAGGAATGACGGTACTTACGGATGACACGTTTCAGAGTTCTCTTGTCCCTTTCCGTCAATTTACGTGACCTTTCTGAACTTTTCTTGGCAGTCGTAAGTCCTTCACGTTTCCATTTACTAATAACGTTTTGAACAGTTGACCGTGGGTCTTGCAATTGTTCTGCAATCGCACCCACGGACAGGTTGCTAATAGGGTACCGTATAATAACACGGCGTTGAAAGTCAGTAAGCTCAACAAGTGTGGTCATGCCTCATGAGTAGACAATATACGACTCTGAGGAGCTTACTTTCAGTTTTAAAGAAAATCTGGCACACGTGATCTATTGGAATGTTCTATTGTTGTTGCGAAAGGGTGTGTCCTGAGACTTTTTCAGACAACGTAGTGTGCCATGTTTGGTGTTCCGAAGAGCAAAACATCGATTTTGTACTGATATGACTGTGGTTTGGTAACAATCTGGTGAAAAATTCGCCGATGCACGTCGAATAGCATCTTTAATTTTATGAAGATTGGATGGCAGTGGATCTATACGCCGCGGCGGTTTGACTTCATCCTGCAAATATTCCACGGTATTGATGTGTGAACATTGAGGTAGACATTGACGTAAGGAACAGTCTCCAAGTACCTGAAACCACTCTGAGACACCGTGGATGCTAGTCAATGGTGCATTGACCTCATAGAAGTTTACATCTTCACTGCGGTGCAAAGTGACCGTGGTTTGACAAACTTGATCAGCAACGATGTTTAAAACGCTTCGAAATCCAGCCGCCCGCTTTCTCAAACCAAGAAGCTTGAATACTCTGATGAATACATGAGCGACACTATTGCATTGCACCCTCCAGAATGGAGATGCTCTTGACATTCATACTGGGGACAATATGACTGATTTATACTCTCATACTGTTGTCTTCGAATTCTCACCTTCCCATCGGCAGGAAGTAGTTGAAAATGTGAATCATGAGACCACATGACGCTTTTCCAACCATTTAGTGTCTACCTGCCGTGCTCCTGAGCGCGCTGGTGATGTTTCGTCTTGCTCGCAGCCGATAGCTTTGATATGAAGATAGGTATTTTGCTGTTGTAACGCAAACGGTGACATTTAAGGCGTAATGTGCACTGGTATGCCATTCGGCATTGTCCTTAATGTAAATTATCTGCTATGCGTTTCACTGTTGCTCGTCTCTTGGCCCATGTAAATCTGACTATCCTCCGCTCACCTCAGGCGTCTATTAGCCTTTTATGACCACTGGTCATGAGCTCACTACCCGAGTTTTGCTACATCAACCGCTACATGTATACCTTTGTTCTTCTACATTCCACAAGTTCAACAGTTTTACTGATATTGCACCACTTTTCCGAAAACACATTATCTCCCAGGCTAAAGTCAGTTAGTTCACGTCGCTTTCCCATTAGACCTGCGATAGCTTATTATAAACCGCTATTGGGAGTGTTCTGGTTCACTTTATTGTGTCGATGTATAGTGAAGGGACAATAACGCATGACGTACCACCCAATTTGCATAAAATAAAACTAGTGATCCTAATTAATTGGCAAGTCTGTATATGTTATGTCTTTAATTTCGGTTGGGAACACAATGAGCTATTTCTTTGCCAAGTGAATTCCAATGACGCGCTGTAAAGATTAGTTTAATTGTTTTTAGGATCAATGTCGAATGCACACACGGAAAACAGAGGAGCGCTCTTTTCACAGTTAGTTCTTATAAGCGTTATTGCCATGCAGACAGGGAAGTGCTTAGTAGTTCTTAGTCAAACAAAACAACATCCACGTTACCTGCACGCAGCGAAGGTAATATGATGGTCCCCATGATATAGAGTTGCGCATCATTAGGCGAGCCAATATTCGGGATACGCAGTCCTTTTTATCTCCCATCAGTTACATAGATCCATTTCGGGTGTTTTGATAACAGAAGCAGCATTCACTTTTCAAGACACACAACGAATACGCATGGAAGCCTCATTATGTAGAACTTATTCCTGTAAGCACGATATCGATATGCTTTTACGGACATGTCAGGTCTCCATTTTTCATGCAGAATATTGCTTAAGATTGATGGAAAACGCTATGTCTGGCCCATACAGTCATACAGCATTTTCTGGGTACGCGCTTAACTCTTTAACCGGGTGAAACAAATTAACTCGGGGTTAGCAAAATGGGTTGAAATTAGTTAGATCGAATATATTCACTGTCTAAGAAGCGGGACAAACACTGCTGGAAAGAGTAAATCTACGCATCAGAAAGCGTATCTTTCCCCCTTAGCTTTGTTTTCGAAAGGGGTAATTTAAAGGGTTCGATTGACATTAATCCTTTCTGACTGACTTCTTGCCAGAAGAATTATAACAATGTCGACGAGCCTAAGAAAGGAGATAGAAGAGGTTTCAGTAATTTGTTTCTATCCAGTGGCATGATGACCTTATCAGGGGGACTTCACCTTCCGCATTATGCCTTGAGTCATGAAACAGAGAATAAAGGAGCAGTGAATTAGTCATGAAACATAAATAATGGAGCAGTGAATTAGAGAAAGTATGAAAAAGCAGAGAATATGATTGATAGACTGAAGCAGAGGATAAAGGACTATAGGATGGAACAGAAAAACAATGACTGAAAACAAGAAGGGAATTATCTTGTCGTAGCTTTCGTAAAACCCTGCGGCAATGTGAACATATCTGTTTGAAGATCGCAGATTTTGCTTTAGTTTCATCAGCGGCTTAAAATGTCAAGCTTGTCAGCAGTTGGACTGGTACCTATGAGACAATGGTCACTGACAAACAATGACAGTGATATAATTTCATGTCATTTGCAGTTGTACAGTGAGCATCGAAGGAAGAACAACCGTGTTGATTTCAACAGCAGAAGTACAGTGTAGCTGTGGAACATTTGTTCCTTTTGCACCTTCATTTTGCTTCGCTTCATACAAGCAATAAATTCTGAATGAGCTATTACAATTGAGCTATCTAGTCTTTCTGATGAGTTCTTTGAAGGATCCTCTGCACCGCCACCATGCGTTTTCAGTTTTTCCTTGCTAGCATATTAATTTCTTTTTATCATGAATGCTCTCAATGCAAACTCCTAGATTCAAACATGAATGAAGCAAATATTTTCAGCAGCCAAAGTGATAACAGAGAATTCTTTTTGAGTGTTTAAGCCATGCTGTCGAAATAAATGGAGGATTCATACATAAGGTAGCGCAATTTTCTCTGCGTTTCAAGATAAATTGAAAACGATTTTAAGGGTCTTAGCGTGAGTGGACGAGGATAACAAATTCGAATGACATATTCGAGCTTGAAATTTGAAAGCACTGCTCTTTTCCCTTAATTATTCATCTGATGATAAACGTGGCGTTATACGCGAGTGATTTCGGCGCCGTTTTGACTGGAAACAGGAGTTTTAATTTCGCAACTAAATTTTTCACTCTCGAGGCTTTTAAAACTTTGTGACATAATTTATCCCGTAATTGCTCGAAGCTCTTGCATCAGCGAGTAAGAGGGAGCCTTTTCCAATACCCACCGCTGTTATCGTTTTAATGAAAGTTTTGCCGACCAAAAGTTGGAGACTAAAAACTCAAACACCGCGGGAAATCTGCTTAATAATCGCCGGCTGATTTCCGGATCTGGCAGCAGCGGAGCTTTCAGTTTTCCAAACTCTCCCAGCTTCTCGAAGCGGAGGAGGACATACAGGCAAAACTCGCCTTTAATGCAACGCGTTCATTCTCAGAAGCCGAGAGAGAGCTTCCGTCCCTAGCAACAGCTTAGTTAGAAAAGTGCGTCTGATTTATCGGGCCATTTAAATTACTAGGGCCTTCCTGTTGATAACTGGGGACGATATTTTTAGAAAATTGGCCGCCCAGAAAGATTAGGCAGTAGCCCATTAGTTGCTCTTCTCTAAGACCTGTCATCGTGAAGTCATCCTTACCCACATCACTTGAGGGTAGGCATAAGTTCTCTTTGAAGAATTGTAAATATGAGAATATAAGAAGATTGGATTTCTACTAGAAGGTTGGTTTTTACTCCGAGAGTGTCTTTTTTATGGATTTGATGAAGGCGTGACGAATGGAAATCTACTTTGATGACCGTATTCCGACTTAGAAATTGAAGATAATTTTTTTTGTACTTGATTTAAGTGTGTGAGGGAACTTGCAGTTAAAAGAGCTAAGTTTGATTTTACACAGTTATGAAATGAATATTCTAGACAGTGATGAATGCATGAATATGGATGTCAAATTTGGCAAAGCAGCGGTATAATCTGTCCTGCGATAAAGGCTTTAGACGTCATCATTACTCCAGAAAATGTTTCTTGATTCTCTGAACTAGTTAGCAACAGTAAGGACGATGGGATATAAGTCAAAAATTTTGTTTTAGAGACGACAGTGCAATATTGATTCCTCTGGGCTCATTGCATAAGGTCAGTTTAACATTTAGGGAGAGATCCTTGAATACCTCAATCACCTGCACGATGCACTACTATCCTTCGAGGAGGTACAAAGAGGATTTACAGGTAATGGATCGGTCGCGAGAAAGTGCCATGGCAGCGTAAAATCACCCAGCATGTATTTGCGATGTGTTCCTGATGTCTTTATGTACATCATTTGAGGATGCTCAGAAGTATGACGTCATCTCTTCCGGATATCAATGCCAAAATAATGGATCATCATAACGGTCGTATTTTTTGTGAAGTAGTTCTTCCATAAAAGCACCTGGAAACCAGCACTCTGCCCTTATGGAAGTAGACAAATGATAGCGTATGTCCATATGTAAAGTACTGTTTGCAAAGCAGAAGTTAGTGCAGTTTGATAGGGTAAGCAACTGTATAAAAGAGAACAGTGCCCTGAGATACACTACAGTACCATAAAATAGCAAAAGAAGAAACGCAAACCAGCCAGTTGATACGTCGGAGTCTAAATGATTATGTCCAGAAGTACAAATTCCTTTAACAATTTCGGAGATATCGGCTGTGGTTCGGAGTACATTCTAGATGTGACGAAGCAAGAAAGACGCTAGCTCAAATGGGGCGTAAACAAAGGGAAATATTGGTCACTACTTGAAACCAAATGCTGAGAGTGAAATTTTAGGTGAGTGAAAGAAAAACATATATTTTACAAAACAATAAATATTTGATTTTATTATGCCACACAAGACACATCACAGAATCATGATTATGATTATTATTAGTAGTAGTACTTGCAATACCAGTTTTTACAACCAGAGACCCTTCATCACTAATCCGACAGTTGGAACAGGTAAGGGATAATTGCACCGAGGTTTATTGCAAGAGTTTATCTGAAAGTAAGAGAAGTTCAAATGAAATCCCGTACATCTAATTTGTGTCTCAAAGATAAAATGGTTTGGTGGAATCCCACCAAAGTTACACATTTTCTGTTCTCTTAACCATTCTTCATACCAAAATGCTTCACAACATGACTTATCATTCCACCTTACATTCGTCAAAGCTTCAAGTTTAGTTTTGATCTACGACCATTCCAAGAATATTCGTGCGTCATCAGAGGTTGTGTAATTCATCTCTGTAGGCAGAAGTTCTTAAGATCACAACAGTTAATGCCTGGTGTTCCGCAATAAGGAAGAACACCAGGCATTACGGCAACACCAGATAACGTTTAATATTCTCAGGTTACAAATCTTTCAGTGTATTCTTCATTTCCTGTGGCTTTCCCATACTTCATTTGAACCACAGCCATTCTCTTCCTGTTCAATCATTTTGCAAATTTAGCCATAGTAGGGTAAGGGAATTTCAAATAACATAGCATCGCTAGTATTCTTACTTTAGCCAAATATTTATTTTGCAAGGGGGTTAACGACTCCCCTGAACATCTAGGCTACAAAAAATCGCCCATCGTCAGCAGACCAGAGTCACCAATTACAGAGTGATGAAAGGGCCAGTCTCCTCGGAAATAATCAAAATCACCACCCATACCTGATTCATAATTTTCGTGCTCTAGTAGACTGAGTAAAAATACTTGCCATGTTTTTGCACGATAATGAAAATGATATAATAAAAACTATGATTCCTTAAAATTTAAGTGTTATTATAAAACTATTCCTTAAAATTTAATTCACAAGGCCATAGTAAACATATATTATACTAAAAACATATAAAATCACAATTAGGTCCTTTTGGTCTTGCATTGGCTGATTCATTCACGCGTTTCACCACATTTGATGATAGTCTTGAAGCAAACCGAAAGGACCTAATGTGATTTTATATGTCTTTAGTATGATATAGTTTTACTGTGACCTTGTGAATTAAATTTTAAGGAATCATAACTTTTATTACATCACTTTGATTATCGTGCAAAAACACGGCAAGAATGTTTACTCAGATTACCCATACCTTATCCATAACTCGAACTCCAGCTTGATGATTAGCCAGCAGCCAGCGCCTCTGGGCTTTCGGCCACCGAGGCAGCATGCGGTCAAATATCACAAACCTATAAAAATGTGCCACGCATTTACTGTTTCCTCTGAGGCCTGATATCAATTTCTGTGAACGGCTGTTTCTCTAAAGCTGATCGTGATTATCATATGGTGGATGGAGCAAGTGCGTCAATTTTGGAGGTGTGTCAATGTAATCTTGTAACAGCAATAAATGCACAAACTGGTCTTGTGATATTGTATCGACAGTTCTAAGAAGGTATTGATTGTGCCTTCTTTGGAGGTGTGCCAATGTTGCCTCACCACACACACACACACACACACACAAGGTGTGCCAAACTGATAGACACTAGAATGGCTGTGGAGTTTCGGTCCCAATGGTTGACATCAGACAATATGACAGAGATAGGCATTTCAAACAGGTGTTACGGGGTTTTACATGAAAAATGGTAGCAAATGCCATACAAATAAATGAGTATGAGAATTATAAAGATATTGACGTTAGAGATACGTGTCCCAAAATGATAGAACCACTAGTGCATACCGTCGTGTAATGCAAATGTTACCGAAGCTACGCAGCAGATTGTTGCTGCGGGACTGCAGGCGCAAGAAATGCCAATTGTTTCAGTACGTTAGAACTGCGTAGTTCGAGTTCGTTAACGGCAACCGAAAGTTTATGCGACATGAGCCGTGGAAAGTCATTGACGGCGCCCGAGCAACGGAAAATTGATGCATTATGCCAAAAAAAAAAAAAAAAAACCTGTCCATTCGAGGTATTGCAAGGTGTATCAATCGTTCCCATCATGTGGTTGCACATTATTTGACATCAAATGGATGGTATGGCAACAAAAAATTTACTGGCCGTCCTTCAGTTTTGACTTCACGTCAGATAAGGTTGATTATGCGTTGGATGAGTAACTGAACATCCAGTGTCAGGCAAGTCTCGTTTGCTGCGGACATAAACGTATCGAAATCAACAGTACATCGTGTTCAAAAGAAGTGTCCATTCATCCGCCATCGGAAAATACGATGCCGTCCTAAGCTAACTGAAACACATAAACAGAAAAGACGTAACTGGGCTGAATACCATATGTCATGGACTCAAAAATGACATAAAGTTATTTGGAGTGATGAAAAAAGTTTAATTTGTATGGTCCGGACGGGTGGAAGTATTACTGGCACGACCTTCGAAAGGGAGAATTGAGTTACTCCAAGCGCCAACAAGGAGGTGGAAGTATAACCGTCTGGGGGGCATTTAGTGGACGTTACAAAACACCATTAGCCGTTCTAACTGGACACTTGAATGGTGTGAGCTACCAGCAGCCGTTGAATGAGCATCTCGTGCAGTATTTTGAATCGTTAAATGACTCTGACGCTCAGTTTCAACTGGATAATGCACGCCCTCACACTGCAAACTCGACCTGAGAGTGGTTTCTTGCCAATGAAATTCCTGTCATGGACTGGCCTGCATGTTTTCCAGATCTGGATCCTATGGAAACCATGCGGGCAGCTGTTGCACGTAAGGTGTATGCACATGGGAGTTAATTCAACAGCGTTACGGACCTTCAACGTACAATTTTGAAACCTTGGGACAATATTTCCCTACAGCAGTGTCAGAAACTAATGAACTCCATTCCAAAACGTGTGTTTGATGTCATCCAGCAAAATGGAAGTTTTATTGGCCGTTAAAAATCTGGTTTGACACACATTTATGACAGCGGTTTTATCTTTTTGGGACAGTCCCCAGTTCAACGTATTTGCTTGGAACCCTCAAACAGGTACACGTTTTGTTATTTCACTTTTATTTTGGTGTACACATATGTCTCACTGCATGAATACTTATATGCACTCCTGTACAATCACTTGATTGAATTATATTTTGTTAATTATCCACTTTCTCCTGTGGCTCTATCATTTTGGGACATATCCTGTGGCTCTATCATATTGTAATAACATCCTGTTTCCACTGAAGGGGCTCTGACGACCGACGAATAGCGGTATAACTATAGCATCGGGATTTGAGGAAATGCTATCCCACACTCAGCAACCCACTTGGCCAGCGTGGTGAGTTACGGCGAACTCCCCCCCCCGTTCCCCCAAAGATACTTACACAATTTGAAACTTGGCCCTCAGTTTCCGGCAAATTCGAAAGCATGCTGGATTGACATGGAGGAAACAGGCTCAAGACAGACAATTGTTGAAGAAATTTGGGTGACGTTCATCCAACAGTGGATTGCTAATGGTTGACGATGACGATGATATTATCCTTATATATAATTTGCTAGACGTGCCACTTTTTAAGTCGTCATAGCAGCAACCGAGAAACAAATGTTTGTGACGTCACGCTTAGCTTTTCGTTTAGGTGACGTCATCACCTACACGCGCACAGATTAAGGGGAAAATCAATTTGTTTTGTTGTCATAGCAACAAAGAACACAGCAGCTGGTGTGACGTCATCTAATCCAAATCATTCTTACATGACGTCATCTAATCCAAATCATTCTTACAAGACGTCAGAGATGCGTTACGTCACACGGTCAACTCTTTAGAGATACGAAAACTTTACATCAGAGATTTTGGTTCACTACTTGAACTGGCGTTTAGCCATCTGTATTGTGGCTAAACGCCAATTTTTATGTGTGTTGTATTTTCAAAGAACCTAATCTTTGCACTTGCATTTTCATAGATGTTATTTATAATATTAATGTATGCATCTTCCATACCGCAGGATTTAGAGCCATTGTCTCTGCTGATGTTTTCACCGAATCAAAGGCTTTTTCATAATCGATAAAAGCCACGCACCATGGAAGTTCATATTCCCTCGCTCTTTCAATTAGTTCTCTCAATACGTGGATATGATCTTTTGTGCTGTAGCCACTCCTGAATCTAGCTTGTTCTCTCGGTTGAGCCATGTCCAGTGTTACCGTCAAACGGTGTGAAAGAACTTTAGTGAAGATTTTATAAACCACTGATAGGAGGCTGATAGGTCTGTAGTTCCTGAGATCCTCAATGTCACCTTTTTTATGTAGCAGGATCATTGTAGCATTGTTCCAATCTTCAGGAATCTTCCCTTCATCAAGGCATCGAGTAAAAATTAGGGCGAGTACTGTTTCGATTTCTCCACTTGCTTCTTGTATGATGTCTATAGTAATTCCATCTTCTCCTGGAGCTTTTCCCCGCTTCATGTTCTTGATTGCATGTGCAACTTCTGCTGGGAGGACTAGAAGAACTCTGGTACTGGTACCTTTCATGATGTCTGGAGTACATGTATCATCCCTTTCATATAATTTGGAGAAGAAATCTTTCACTCTTGTCAAAATTTCGCCTCTATTTCTTGTTACAGAACCATCTTCTTTTCTCAGTGCCATAATCTGTTTTCTTCCCTTACTGAGATGTCCGTTTGCTATCTTTAGGCTTTGGTTGTTTTCAATTGCTTTCCTCACTAGTTCACAGTTGAATTTCCTTACGTCTTCAGTGATACTTTTTCGTACTGTCTTGCATAGCTCTATATATTCCACTTTGAAAGTCACATCTTCTTTAGTTGTCCTCATCTCTCTTATTTTTTGCATCAACATTTTGGTTTTTCCTGATAATTTGTTCAAATGCAACTTGTTCTTAGACCCAGCTAATTTTGTTGCTGTTTCTTCCATAAGAGCTTTGGCTATTTTTCTGTTAACTTCAGAAATATCCACTTCTTCCGATGTTAGGCCTTCTAACGCAGAGAATCTGTTCTTTAGTTCCAATTTGAAGGTATTATGGTGTTTTTTAAGGTTAGTTATGTCAATACATTTTGTTTGTCTTATGAGCTTGCCACGTTCGAGTTTAGTGTTGAGGTGCATCTTACATCTCACAAATCTATGGTCACTACCTGTGTTGAACTTGATTAGCACACTACAATCTTCTATGACGAATTTTTTGTTACACATAATAAAATCAATTTCACTTGTCAATTTGGATGTCTCCATGTGCATTTCCTGTGTGGATTTTTCTTGAAAAAGGAGTTCAAGATGAAAAACCCTTCTGCCTCTGCAAACTCAACGAGAGTATTTCCACGCTGGTATCTGTTACCGTGACCAAATTTACCTACTGAAGTTTCATTCTGTGGCCGTTGCCCTATTTTTGCATTGAAATCTCCCATAATTATCTTCAAGTGCTGCTTACTTTTATTATTTAGATGACGAATTTCCTCATAAAATTCTTCAATTTCTTCTTCAGGATGACTTGTGGTGGGTGCGTAAGTTTGAATAATCTGAGCTTTGTATCTTCTCGAGAGTTGGATAACGAGTCGTGCAGCTCTGTCAGAGGAACTTTCAACTTCTACAACTTTATCCTTCAGTTTCTTGCTTATTATAAATCTAACACAACTAGTTCTGCCAGTATCTGTCCCACGATAGTAGAAGAGATGTCCACTTTTCAGTTCAATGAGATCTTCTCCTTTTCTCCTTACCTGACTTAGCCCGACGATGTCCCACTTGATCCTTTGTCGTTCCTCTTCCAATTCAAGAAGCCTTGAATCAGAAGATAGGGAGCGTCCATTATACGTAGCCAAGGTCAGCATCAGATGGCAGCCTAGTCCGGTCCTTCGGGGATTCTTAGCACCCTCTGCCTTCATGTCGCACTGGCCGCTGCCTTGGCCAGGTACATTCCAGCTGCCGGAGACTGAGGGCCAAGATTTAAGTCGTGGAGTCATTTTGGAGGGGTTTGGCCATTAGTCACCACGCTGGCCAAGCGGGTTGGTGAGTGTGGGATAGCATTTCCTCTAATCCCGATGGTATAGTTATACCACTATTGGCGGTCGTCAGAGCCCCTTTAGTGGGAACAGGATGCACCACAAGAAGGCGGGGTTGACATTTGTCAGGGAGAGGCTGTGATGTTACGCATCACCTGACCTTACATCCCCTAAAACATAACCATACTTATATTAAAAATCAATCAATTTTCTTTCAATAATATTCAGACCTGTTAATAGATGGCGCGACCTGTACATTGATGACGTCAGTGGACAAACAAGTGTTGGATTGCTTAATTATTGTTATGTTTTAGCAAGCATTAAGTATACCATGCTATAACTTAGAGTTAGTTTAATCGATGTACAAATTTTCATCCTTTTCAAATTTTCTATTGCTAAGAAAATATGTACAGAAGTTTTACCATTGGAAACATAAGGCAGAGATTTTTGGCGGAACCACCTAACAGTACGACGATCTGACGACGTCAAGATAAAAATAGTTCACGGAAAAGAACAGGGGAAATTGATACAGGGTTCACAGTTAGTGTATACGAAAAGTGTTGTGTACCAGGAAGTGTTGACGAAATAGGGACTAAAGGTTTTATAAAAAACACATAACAAACAGACAGCCCGTCGTATCAAATTCCATAAGCGACTGCTCGAGAAATTATCAGAAAGCTGTGAGCCAACGCTGCCATCTATTGACGTGGAACTCAAAAACAAAATAAATAAATGTCAATAACTTCTGTATCATAAATTTTATTTTTCCTCGTCTTTATTGACGGGCTTTCATCTAGTATATATATATATAAATATATATATACTGAGTTAGCTTTGCTTTACGAACACCTACCTAATAACGCGTTAGTCGCCTTTCTGTGTAATCACGGCTCGCAGGTGCCTAGGAACAGATTCTACAGGGGGCTGAACATTCTTTATGCGTAACTTGACCCATGTCCGCTGCAGCAGCTTCGTCAGTTCAGTTTAATTTTATGGAGGAGGATCAGCAGTTCTCACACCCCGTTCTAGCATATCTCACAAATGCTTAATTGGAATATAGTCAGAGGAGTTTTGGGGCCAAGGCAATATGGCGAATTCGTTGTCGTGTTTCTCCCACCACTCAGTAGTTATACTAGGCCCAATGATACGGTGCATTGTTCTGTTGAAAGATGGCACTGTGGTCCAGGTAAACATTCTGCAGATATGAATGGACACGGTTGGCTAACAGGTCCCTTTAGCGTCCACCATTCAGTGTTTGTGGGATGACAAGCAACGGACCTAAGGCTTTCAGGAAAAAACTCTCCAAACCACAACACCACATCCATAGGCCTTTAGAACACCAAGTGTGTAACCAGGGAGATAGGGCTTCATGCTGTTTACTCCAGCCACCAGCATGGTGCAGCAGGAAACTGGACTCATCACTCCAGACAACCTTCTTTCAGCTGTCGAGGATCCATTGCGGATATTCTTTTGCCCATGCGTGACGTTGTTTGCGAAGACTGGACGTCATGAGTGATGGTCTTTGGCTGTGGAACCTCTTGGTCTTTGGCTGTGGAACCTCTTGGTCTTTGGCTGTGGAACCTCTTGGTCTTTGGCTGTGGAACCTCTTGGTCTTTGGCTGTATAACCTCAGGTTCCACAGCCAAAGACCAAGGAGGGTACAGCGCATGAGTCATGTGGAATTAGGTCGAACTGCACCGCTGTTGTACTGGTGTGGAACTGGGTGACTGTTGCACGTCGTCGCTGAGATACCAGTCGTGACACCCGACGCTCACCTCTAGGATCAATCGGGCATGGATGACCAATGTGAGCCTTCTGCTGGATGTCTGTGCGTGGTTAATACATTTCTGGTACACCCTTGATACAGTAGTACGGGAACAGCCAACAAGTGCGGCTGTGTACGAAATATTGACACCTCCTCTCGAGGCCCCAACTATCTAGCCCGGTCAAATTTGGCTTACATCGCCACGTTTCCCCATTACTGGAAAACGTTTACCGATTACGTACAGAGCATAGATGTGCACAATTTACAGTAACCACACGTGACGTTGATATCACGTTTCACATGTCAGCTGGAGGACTCACCCAGGAAAGGCTACTTGGTGCGATGGATACTTCCTTAAACCGACAGTTTAGTGTTTGAGTTAGACCAACGAAAACAGATCAGATGGTGACTTTTTTTAGGCGAGTGAATTCAGCTTTGAAATTCTCAGCTTCTTTTTCAGAACTTCACAGGACTGATGGGCTTTCAGAAATACCCCGAATGGCTACGAAGTGTAATTGTTCCTACTCTAATGTATAGCAATGAAACGTAGCAATTGCTGAAGATACACATGAGTCGTTTGTGTGTTGGAGATACTCGATACCTACGGGAGTTTATGGCAAGCCTAGTTACGACCATGCGAGAAACGAAGTTATATTGCAAATATGCAATCTTAAGTAAAATGTTAGTATGGTGGAAACACATATTTTGAGGTGGTTTGGGACTTGTGGAAAGAATGGGGGATGGGGTGCTATTTAAGAGAATTTATTCAACCCAAGTGGTAGGAAAGAAAGGTAGAGGATTTCCGAGAAAACAATGGGAGGACCAGATTCAGGAACGCGAGAAACAGAACAAGATAGTGATTATGAAGTTTCAGTGATCGTCTTCTATCTTTTTAGCCTTGCGCCATTAACTCAAACTAACCAACCAACTATCTTTTTGGAACGATAGAAGAGGAGCACTTAAACTTTAGGAGGAACTGGATGTGATGGGGCGCCTGGAAACACAGAGTAGAAGAAAGGTGGCACACGGTATTTTGGAGAAGCTAGTCAGAAGCCTGGTTTGTCTGCATGCTAAAGGCAATGAACTGTCTCTCCGTCACTTGTTTCAGTACACTGGCGGATCAAGCAGCGGATCAGATGGGTACTCTTGCCCAGCTGGCAAATCATTGCCAAATTTTGAAAGCTCCCCAGTGGGAAAATGAAAAAAAAATCAAGTGGCTCTTCTGGATGCTGAAAGTTTGAGTACAAAATAAGAATACCCGTTCGGCATATGTACTGCTGTCTCCACCGCAGAATTTCCGTTTAGCCTATCACAGAAAGCCGTTAGAAAACTCGGTTATTCTAGGCTCGTCACAACTCCAAACAGCATTTTATGTTTCTACAGAGAAAACCCCTGCAAGCCGTAAGATTCATTCTGAGTTGTGGCGAAAATGCATGCATTGGTTGAGGGGTTGATGCCATCTTTTCGTTGTAGATGTTGATTCCATCTACAACGAGGAGATGGCATCAACAGAGACCAGATGATAAATGTGTCTCGGGAATACACCAAAGACGACAGTATATTGTAATTTATCACATCCGGGATCACGAGGCTTTCTTTCGGGAAGTGTATCGTTCAGTGGTGGGAGCCGTATAAGAGCGGTGACCACATCATGTCAACACAGGTATGTGTCAATCATCAGCTCATTGACGAAGCCGGTAGTCATCGTTAAAGACGGCACGACGATATTCGTCATCCGAAATTTTCTGATGTCAGCGCCATTTTAAGCGCTGCCGATGATGCCCGACTGTCAGGGGGAAGTCGTGTAATGGATGACATAAATGCGAGTTGTACTATGCTAGACTTAGAGATATGGTTCATTGGGTTATAAGGTGGCTTAAAAGTTTGCGTCACCACCCTGCTGATGGTAGTTAGCATTACAGCTGGTGAAGTAGACTCATATTACAAAATTGGCCATTCATCACGTGGTATCGTAGACCAGCATGTAGCATAACCGTACGGCATCGAATGATTGTCGTATGGATGCGGCCGACATGTTCCGCTGTACCGTTGCGTGAAGCACACATTGCTTTGTTATTCTGTACATGATGGTACTTCTATAGGACGTTCTGAAGGATTGTTCAGGATTTCACTAATCGCAGGTTCGCGGGGCCTTTATTCAAACTGGCGGCATGTCTTACATTTTAACTGTGATAGTCTCTCCCTGATTTGTGTGAAAGTATAATAGAACGATTTGCATATCTCGTCGTACTGTGTTCACCTCCTAGTTTGCTGAACAAACGAACAATTTTTTCGGGGTGAAATAGTTTTAGTGCTATATGGTGTATTTAAAGCAGCCACGAGCACAAAATATCAGAACTGGTCACCAACCTTTTGGCTAGAGCTGTCCAGAATATTAGAGTGCATTATTTAGCGCCTGAATAATTAGTCATTTGGTGGACCTCGTTTTGGCATATCATCTCCTCTGATAGTTTCTTTCTTGATAGGTAGTGTTGAATGAAATTAATTGAATGACCCCTATTTGTGCGGTTATCACCACATCTTAGTTGTATAAATAAACATTCTGACTGAGGACAGCTTACTAGCTACTCACGAGAGACAAACGCACTAATTACTTTACGTAAACACCGTCGCTTTCCATGCAGGAAGAGTGTAAAATCGCATTTTTTCACACAGAAGATAATTTACCTTTCATGTGAAATTAACACTTATTCCAGACACTGCTTCAAGGAATTATTTAAAATGTGAGCAGAATTTCGAATACCGACCCCAATGTGCCCCGTCACAGCATCTTATTTTTTATGATCCTGGAGGTTTATAATATATGGTACATGATTTTTTACTTGAGGTAAAGGCTTTCAGCTCATCGAAAGAACGCAATATGTTTGACTGTGTATCTTGAAAAGAGAAGGTTTACATCGAAAAGTAGCCGAAAAAGCCATTCGTCTTTTAGACTACTTCCTTCTCAACTCACAGAAGTTTTATATAATTCTGTCTACGGAGACATGTTGAAATATCAAAGATGCTGAAGATTATAGACTCGTTCACATACGAGTTGAAGTTGTTTCAAGACAAATTGTTCTCCTTCACCTTCAAGGAACAGGACTTATCAGAAATCTACAATCCCCTGATAGTTGTGTACAGCTTTTTTTTATTTTGAATTTTTGAGCTTCCCCTTGCCATGTGGTCTCTTTTTTAATTTATGGACAATGGATAAATTTCCATTTTGAGAGTCATTTGCATGATGGCGAATCCTTGTGTAAATTTCTGTGGCATGTTTTAGTATTATTGAAAGTATGGACTAACAGAAAGGGCTCCTACGAGTGTGGTTTGACGATTGCCTTAAAGCATATGTGACCTTTTGGTGTCGGAAAATTCAAAAGCTTTCTCTCAATTCCTTCGATAATTTTACACCAAAAGTATTATAGAAAAAGGCGATAGCTTAACGGGCTGTCTAGCGTTACATTTGGAACAACTGAGGTTTTGGTACCTAAACGAAGAATTAACGGCACATTTCTGTCTACTGACCCCAACCCTAAACTGCTGCACTGATTCACGCAGACTGGGTCCATCTAGCACCTAGTCTTTGTTTAGCAGGCGCATATGAAGTTGCGAAGCCATTCGCATACACGTGGAAGAAAAATGTACTAGTTTGGCTGCCTCCAAGATCCAAAGACTTACTTTTCATATAGCCTTTGTGAGTGCAGTAAAGAAACTTTACAGAATATATAAATGTGGCTGCTTCAGTCCACGAGCAGGTACTATCGTGAATTATGTTTACTTTGCAAGAAGTCACAGTATAATGCCCTTCTGGAACTCTGTTGGTTGAAGAGAACAGTGTTGATTTTGAGATGCAAACTGCTATGCTTGTATTATGCGCATAATAAACGGTTTTTCACTTCAAAGCAAACCCGCAGAGGGGCACTGAAATTTTGCTTGTTTTATTATCTCAGCCACTCTTTAACGATAAGAGAAAATAATTAACTTTGCTCGCCAAAAGCTTTTTCAATCACTTATATAAATCCTCTGCAAGACTAAAGCAAATTCTTGGGATAGGACCCACTGATCAATGATTCAAGGCTACACACACGCATGCACACTGGTGTCTAAAATCTAAGGACAGACACCATTTCGAAAGGTTACAAATACGAAATCAGACGCAACAGTGTGGCAATTTGCATAACTGGGGACGTTCGGTAGAAAGCCGGTGCACATGCAAAAGGCCAAACCATGCGCACATGGGTCACGTGGTATCACTTAAACGGATAAAAGGGAAAAGGCACGGTAGGCGACATGCGTTTGAAGAAAAATCTGAACGTGAAGGCATAAAGGTACGAACGTGCAATTTCCGTTATGTCTCAAAAACATCATCTAGATAATTTCACGCTAGGAAGAATTACACTAAAGAGCAATTGAATTAGAGATACCTGTCTAGTAACGTGTAGCACCACCTTTCGCCCTGATGACGGCGGAGATTCGTCTCGGCATGGACTCGACAAGACACCGGAAGCGTTGGGAAGCCATACGGATCCACGAACCGTGAACAAGCTACCACAGTTCACGAAGATTTGATGGAGGGGGGTCAGAGCCTCGAACATCTCTCTCGATGGCATCCCAGATGTGCTCGATTGGATTGAGGTCAGGTGACTTAGCTGGCAAAGGAAGCGAAGTCACGTCGGTGGAGTGTTATCTAACCATTTAGATACAATTCGGGAGCGATGGCACGGTGCATTGTCTTGTTGCAGGATGAGGTTCCCAGTGGGATGTTGAAGACGCACAAACGGGAGCAAATAGTCGTCCAGGATATTCCGGTAACGTTTACCTGTAAGGGAAGATGTAACACGTACCAGGGGTCCCATTTCAGTTCACGTAAACAGTCCCCAGACAAGAATGCCACTCAACCAGCTTGAAGAGTGCCCTGCTGGCAAAAAGGATCCATCGCTTCATGTGGTTTGCGCAGTACTCGTATCGTGCCACCCTCATGTACCAACGTGAATCTCGACTCATCAGTCCAAGCAACATTTCCCCACATGTCTAGGGTCCAGTGGAGGTGTTCCCGCACCCAGGCTAATCTTTGCACCCTGTGATGTGCGGTCAGCAGCGGTACCCTCGTGGGATAATGGCTTCTGTACCCCATAGCGAATAGTTCTGGATGGTGTGGCTGCTTACACGTTTTTGTGCACCAGCGTTAAATTGCCGAGTGATTTCTTGCACTGTGGCCCGTCTATCCGCTGTTACAATGCGATATAGCCGACGATGACCCCGCTCATCCACACGCTGTTTTCCGCGGAAGTTGGCCCTTGCAGGGATGGTTTTATCGGATTCGATGTACTCACGGTGCACCCGTGACACAGTGGCTCGTGAAAATCCCAGTGCCTGCACGACTTCCGAGATGGAGTGACCCATTCGTCGGGCCCCGACAATTTGCCCACGATCAAATGCGCTTAGATCATTCGTCTTGCCCATACTGCGTCCGACTCTTACTGATCCCCGTCGCATCACTCCTTATATTGTCGGATCGCTGCACACGTCATGTCGTTTCCGTTTACCGGGCCGCCCACAGCGTCACCTTTGCATAACGCCAGCTGTCTCTAATTCAATTGCTCTTCAGTGTATAGCGAAGCTGAGAGAAGGTCACCGAGTGAGTCATACTTCCAGGGAGTTTGAAATCGCGCATATTATTACCCCATTTGGGTGTAGTCATGTGTTATGTTTCTTATACAGGTAAAAATGTAGTCCGTCCTTAGGTTTTGGACCGCAGTTCATTTCCAGTTTGTATCAAACTGGTGACGAGTTCTGCCTTACAGTCAGCTTTACGAAATCAATTCATTGATCAGGATTAGAAATGAAGCTCCAAGAAATAAAAGACTTCATGCAATGGCCTTGCAAAACTTTCAACACAAGCTTTTACAAAACACTGCATAGAAATGGTGGTGAAGCCTTGGGTAATACGTATAATAATACTTCAGGACGGACAGTTGATCTTGGAACTGTGGATGGGATTTCTTCACATCAGAATTATTACAACAGGGCTGCTGAACAGTAGATCGTTTTTTTCTTCATTTCTGAATGGCAAACCCACAAACCATCATTGCGCACAATTTTTCTCTGTCGACAGAAATGTTCTTAAATGCTTTGCACTTACACAATAAATACGTAGTATGTACTGTTGTTCTATATTGCATCCGCTAGTTTTCCCTTACGGTGAGCCAACCTGATACAAATAGCAGAAGTGCATTTAAAATTGGGGACATAATGTTTGTTCTCGATTAACACTGCTGCAATTCGGAGCACCTACGTTGCCTTCTTTGCGGCATTTCCTCAGCTATATTAATAGAGAATACTCTTTTGAACGGTGCTTAACCAAATGATACACTTACGTTCAAGCCTAAAGCCTTAAATTTTACATAACATACAATAGTAAAAGTAATCTGCTAGCATACAAATTATAAGGATTACAAAATTTTATGATTTCTCTTGCCAAGTTAAAATTATGTACGTCATAATCTAGAAGGCATTGTGTCGTTATCAATTTTCGAGGGTAGTCCACGAAAGATTCAACAGCATTGCACTAGTGTCATGGCTATTGTTACGAAATATATTAAATCTGACATATTTAAAAGCATACAAGCATTACGAAAATAAAATTTTACTGCATTAACACCATGAAAACTCTAGCTGATGAGCTTGACACGGTGACTTGTGTGGTACAATGGCCGGGATTATGACGAAAAATAAAAAATAAGGAATCAAAATGACACAGCTCCAGCTTATACAATACGAACTTTTTGAACGACCCTGGTACCTTCACTTCCAATACACCAAAATAAAAATTTCTCTTTGCATCGGACTGAACTCCTCAGGATGAACTTTTGCCTAATTAGTAGGTACGATAAACCCTTAGTTAGAAGACTTCATATTCCAATAAATGATGTACGATTATTGCATATTTAATATTACAGCTCACTCGTTTGAATTAAAAGACGTTCTTCGATTTAAAGATGTGATTACTTCTGAAAATTCGATGTCATACCTATTGTTGCTATTAGATTTGACACGGCGTTCCAGTGTCACTGCCTTACAATTTATAAAGAGACGAGCTTATTCCTGTTCAGCAGATCTGAATGGTACAAAGGATTTTTAATCCGACTTTCCTTTTTTTTTCTATCTAGATTTATCTATCATTATTCAAGTAGGTGTTAAGAAAATTGCAGATTTTTTTTTCTGGCCACAATAGTGGTCTTTATTTCCCAGTTTGACGTCCTTTGCAAGATTTCAATGAAACCTGTTAACCTGCTGTGGCTTCAAAAATAAAGCGTTTCAAATTATTTAAAAAACACAACTGCAACATGTTTATCAGGACGTGCTTTTGTTAGAGAGCAAGAAGTTAATTGATTAAACAAAAAGATTTTGGTAATATGAAATGCGGACAGTTTATATTCCGAAATTGTGGCATTGCCGTTTGATCGCCTGCCAAAGATATTCTTCCTTTCCCTTCATCCATTTTGACTCCATATAATGTGCTTTCCATGCAGCTATTCGTCGTTGTTTTTTTTTCAGTCTCAGTGGCCTCTTAAATTCTCATACCATCATTTTTTGTCAAGCAGACATCTGTTTATTATAAGGTCTTAGCTACGTGGCAAACTTTATTCGTGACTTTGCCTTATGCTTTCTTACATTTTGGTCATATGCTACGGCAAAACAAAACTTTAGGGAAAATAATAGCCAGAAATAAAAAAGCAGACATATGATAAATAGAATAACACATTTCTAAAATTTAGGATTGTATATTGGTAGATTAGTTATTATCTGTAATGCCCTAATTATTTGAACAGCAGATAATTAATAAAATGTTTTCGAGGGGGCATCATGATGCTTTTGTTAGGGTGACTACCGAGGTCTTTCGCTGGAGGAATCTCAGAATAATTAATCATTTTGTCTTCTTTCTTGGCACTGTTTTCTATTGCGCCAGAAAGCTGAGGTTCGGCGAGTTTTGAACTCGATGGATATCTGGCGTCATGCCAGATGACCGTAAATCCATCACAAGAGTTAATTTCGCCTTGAAAACATAGGATTCTTTTTCAAGGTTTCCAACAAGTCTGAAAGCGTTCGTGTTTAGTAAATCATTTGACATAGGCTCTTTTTTTCCCTCGCTAAGCTCATATTACTCGCTTTATGAGAATAATGTCGTGTTGGCTAATCAAAAAGAAACTAAAACTCACTTAACAGTTATCTTGCATCATTAGTTTCAACCAAGCAAAAAGCCACAGCTGCTTACAAATTCTTGCAATGTCTCCATTCACTATCGCCTTAGATACTGAGAGTCTCACTTTTCAGTGTCATTTGAAATTGTAATTCAAATGTTTCGTTTGGGAATTTTCTTAGGCATCCACATTTCAAACACTGAAGTTACAGTTCAGATTTCACAAGTTTTTAAGATGTTTAGCATGTTATTTGAAGAAAAGCAGACTGATCCATTTTTTTTGCACAAAACATACATTTTCATCGTCCAGTGTTAAAATTTGTTTCTGCATCCGATAGCTGAAGTCATGTAGAAAACTCTCTATGGCAATTTTGAATTGTAGCCTTTCCGCTAGATTGCGCAAAAATCAGGCAACGAGGTATGGAAAAAAGTATCTAGAGTGGTTTGGCACAGGTTGACTTTAGAACCTACAACGCATGTACCGTGAGTAACGTCTCCCCTTCTTGTCCAGTTTTTTACGCTTTCCAACCGTAGGTTGAAGAAGCGTATATGCTCCAGCTTTGTCCGCCTGTCTGTCTGTCTGTCCGTCCGCACGATAACTCGCGTAAAAAAGGTTCGACTTCGATGGAATTTTAGTATGTGCTAGGGGGACAACCTGGGGAGGAACACTATTGAAAATGAGCTAAATGGGGTCAAAGGTCAGGACATAGGAGCGGGATTCCTTCCATCGGCGTTATGCGTCATAAATTACGTAAAAATGCTTCGATTGCGACAAAACTTTATCATATCGTCCTGTAGGTATACTGAACTGGTTCTGTTGAATATAATTGAAATGGGGTCACAGGTCAAGGCACAGGAGCGGAATTTATTTCACAGCCATTATTCTAAAATGCTTCTATTGCGACAAAACTTTAGTATGTTGTTCCAAAGGTATACTGAATAAATTCTGTTTAATATAATCGAAATAGGACAAAGGCACAGGAGCGAGATTTATTCCACAGCCATTATCCTCATAACTTGACTAAAAATGATTCTATTGCAACAAAACTTTAGCATGTTGTTCTGGAGGTATACTGAACCAATTCTGTTGAATATCATCGAAATGAGATTAGAGATCAGTGCACAGGATGGAGATTTATTCCACAGCCATTATCCTCATAACTTGAGTAATGATTTCTGGTATGTTGGAAAGCGTATCATAATCAATGCATTGCATGATTTTACTAACTTGTTTTACAGTCGGGCTTTGTTCTTGCGTGTGTGAAGAAGTTCGTTGCCTTTGTCATGTAAGGGAAACTTGTTCAACGCATTTGCATCAGATTTTCTCAAAAACTTGGCGAAACTTGCAAAGACACATATTTAAAGTTACAGTAGGTCTATGGGAAGGATTGTATGAGTCGTGCACAAGTTTATGAGTGGTATAAATTATAACGAAGTAAATTTCTCCGTCATTTTTATCCGCACAGGATTCGAACCCGAACCCCCTCATTCCGGAACACGTCACTCTACCAATCGAGCTACGCGGACGTTTTATTCTGATTCCTATCTGCCTTTATGTCGTGTGCGTCCTTCTGGCAGGTACGTCACATCTCCTGGTACGTTACATCATCTCCCCCTCATTATTTTTTTTTCGAAGTGCTGGAGAAGGGATTCTCTTATTTTTCCTATCTCGCGGTGTGGAAATAACATCACACCATTGCGAGATTTTGAACGGGCGGGTCATCCGGATAGTTCGGGCGCCATTATAACGAAGTAAATTTCTCCGTCATTTTTATCCGCGCCAGGATTCGAACCCGGATCCCATCATTCCGGAACAAGTCACTCTACCAATTGAGCTACGCGGACGTTTTATTCTGATTCCAATCTGCCTTTATGTCGTGTGCGTCCTTCTGGCAGGTACGTCACATCTCCTGGTACGTTACAAAATGTTTTAAAGATGGTCGTGAAAGTGTTGAGAGTGATGAACGGTCTCGGAGGCCCACAAGCAGCAAAAGTGAAAACAATGTCGAACTTGTGCGCACAGCTCTGCAGGAAGACCGCCATATCACTATTCGTGAATTATCTGAAGATTTCCACAATAGTTTCGGTTTGGTTCATTCGATTCTTAGGGACAATGTGGTATGAGATGCGTCTGAGCCAAATTTGGGCCAAACCTGCTCTCAACTGAGAAAACACATGCCTGTATTTCAGCTGCTAGTCACCTGCCTGAATGCGTCGAAAACGACGAAAACTTTTTAAAAACTATCATAACTGGTGACGAATCGTGGGTTTATGGGTATGAACCCGAAACAAAGGCCCCGTTTTCACAGTGGAAGACCCCAAACTCTCCCAGACCCAAAAAAGCAACGACAAAGCCGCAGCAATGTCAAGACGATGCTGAGTGTTTTGATGCAGAGCTACGTCTTACGGTACGATACAGATTAGCGGTGGACGCGACATAATTGTGTGACCGATTTCAACTCGCAATAACTCCGAGGTTATCTCGGGGGCGTGGTCACTCTGCTAGTATCGTTTGATAGCGCATAGATGACATTTAGTGACAATTACAAGTGGTTGGGCCGGCGGATCAATGGTAGTTCGTGTCAGCGCGCCGAAGTGGATGGTTATTTTTGTGCTCTGCGCCGCGAGTATTCTTTTATTTTCGTTTTCAATACTTATGAACTAATGGTGATTGAACATTGATTGTGTTATGCAATTAATGTTAACATAGTGGACTAGTCGTGTGAATTGAAAAAATTACAATTGCAACTGTTAACAATAAGGGTAAATGGTAATGTAACTGTACTTTATTATTATTTTTTTGCAGATTTGGAGAATTAACGGGGAAAAAACACCAAAATGCCAAGATTAGCGCACAGAGGAGCTGCAGAAACTGAAAAAACGGGCACAACAGGAAATTTGTGGACCCAAGAAACCCCGAACTACCAATGCTGAAAGTTGCAAACGCTATCGCGATGCCAAACGAGCGCGTCAAAGTGAGCCCGTCGCGAGCACCTCTAGCGCATCGGTCGGCGCCGCGGAGCCAATGGACGTTCATATGGACTCGGATATTGAATGGTGTCAAATAAACACCAAGACCCACTCTGTATTTTATTCACGATCTTATCATAGACACAAGACCGGACATACGTAGTTCTACGTTTAAACACAGCGGGGAATCCACTTCAGCGCCATCGGTTTTTTCTTATCGAAGAGTGCATAGCGAATAACTTTTATGCACTTTTTTTAATCATGAGGGAATTGTGTGTCATCAATATGTTCCATCAGGCCAGGCAATCAACAAAGGGTGCTACGGTCAAGTTTTGCGGCGTTTGATGGGACGCGGGTCGTCGTAAAAGTCCGGCATTGCATGGGAGTGCCGAGTGGCAACTCCACCATGGCAACGCGCATGCCAATGCATTGCAACTTGTACAGCAGTTACACTAGTTGGACAGCCATCCACTGCACAGGTTGGATAGCCCCCTATTCGCCACAGCTTGCTCCCTTCGACGTTTTTATCTTCCTCAAGATCAAATACCGCTGGAAAGGAAAATATTTCAACAAACTGAGGAGGTACAACAGAATTTAGAGAAGCAGCTGTTCTCTATTTCAGGAAAAGACTTCATTCAATACTTCGAGCAGTGGAAACAGCTCTGGAATACGTGTCTGGCTTCGGAAGGGGACTACTTCGAAGGCGATTAAGTTTCAAATCTGTAAGTCTTGCACTTTTTCTTTTTAATAAATCCAGTATGAATAGTTTTTGATCACACTTTGTACACAATGATTTTTGGAATGTAATATCTTCCCAGTAGGGAGCGTCACGTTATATTGGCATTCGAGCTAGCTATATATGATTCTAAAAGCGTGATGTGGAAAAATCATTTTCCATGTGATTCATACACTAGATATAACGATTTCTGATATCCTTTCCATTTTTTATGCACAACTAATGTTTTAGGTGTGTGTCGAAAACACCAATCTGTTCTTTGAAGATATCTAAAGTACTATACGTCGAAATGGGAAACTCTGTAATCTGTGATTAGTTTTTACTGCAATTAGTATTATGCGCATGCTTCTGAAATTTTCCGATGCACTACTTTCCCGCTAAAAGGCGTAACAAAATGTCTCCATTTGCCGCAAGATCTGTGTTTCTAAATCATGAGTTATAACAACATGTCCACCTTCCTAACAGCGTGTTGGCCACCTTTGTCACGATAACCTCTTCCACTCGGCGTATCACCGATTTCACCAGAAAGCGGAAGGTGTCATCAAGTGTATAATATACTAGCTAGACAATGAAATCCCGGAATTCGACTACGAAACGAGGCACTAGGGTTGAACGTCGAATGCTGCAT
This sequence comes from Macrothele yani, assembly GCA_039090855.1. Taxonomy (NCBI): domain Eukaryota; kingdom Metazoa; phylum Arthropoda; class Arachnida; order Araneae; family Macrothelidae; genus Macrothele; species Macrothele yani. Next base: position 94,663,067 of record CM076992.1, on the reverse strand, counting down.
CCCACAAATTTTCGATAGGATTCAATTTGAAGGAATTTGACTGAAGTAAAATTCACGAAATCCTTGAAAAGGATTTTTGATTCATTCCCTCAGAGTGAGGGTCTTGTACACGGAGAGTTGATTTCCTGATAGAGTCCAGTGCCATTGAGATATACAGCTACCATGTGGGACAACACGTGGTTCGAAACAATGGCAATGTTGGATCTCGAAGTGAGGGTGTGTTCAACTGGGATAGACGACCCAGTGATGTCCATGTAAACAATTCATGATACAGCCACTACCGACCTGTTTACTTCCATCCGTCCAGTCTATTTTCACGATGAACGAGGATGTTTGTGCAAATATCGCACTAAAATCTTAATTTAAAAACAGCTACTCATTAAAGGTTTTCTTTGTAATTATGCACGTCAATAAAGGTTTCCTTAGTGAAGTTCTTACTCAGTCTGTAGTAGGTATGTGTTAAATAGATTACAGAAAACGTATTTGCGTTCTACATACATCTTTCAATTTTGTTTTGAATTCTAATAATCAATGACTTTTTAAGCATTTTTGCAGGTCTAGCCAGAGTGAAATAAAAAAGATACCAACTTGAAATGAATAATGAAAGTGGTGATAAGTTAGGACAAACAAAATTGGGTGAAACCGAGCTAAGTGTCCAAAACATAATGAAATACATGTTGTTTCAACGATGACATACGCAAAAAATTAGATCTGTATTTTTACTTGTAATAAGCAAAGAGGTAGGGTCTACTATTTTAAACTTGAAGAAAGCCTCATGGTCACGGAAGTCACCGAACCTTGAAATAGAAAAGGTGAAATCTTCAAACTCTTAGGATTAAAGACTTTCAGCTTGATTTAAGTTGAGTACTGACAAAAAGAAAAAGAAAAAATACGACACAAACATTATAGCCGAGTGTAACGGTTATGTGTCACAAAGATTTTGCCGTGAATTGACAAAAGGAATTAGATCTCAGGCCAAAATCTCCAAGTATGGAAACACACACAAAATGCACGGCTTCTTTCATTACTGAGGGATTCTTACGAGGGCCCGGAAACAAGGGTAAATGAGTCTCTATTGATCACAGAATATCGAAATGATACGAGTGTTGTACAGAAAGTAATGCAAAAGTGAGCATAACTTTTCATTAACTCACAGAGGTCATTCAAACTACACATGTTGGTAGAGTAACTCTTTCTCCATAAAATTGTACAACTCAACATAGTCTCCATCCCAAGCAAGCGATGCATTTGCTCCATCGTTGAATCCAACTCTCGAATCCTCTTTGAATAATTTCAAGTGTCGACTGCTGTACTCACTTCTTCACAGCCACTTTCACCTCATCTGTGTCATAAAATCGTCCGCGGAAACTACCCTTCATTGAACCGAACAGGTGGAAGTCGGAGGGCGCCAGATCTGTGCTGTACGGTGCATGAGGTACCATCGACCAGTCTAATTTGCTGATCGCCTGATTTGTTACCAAAGATGTGTGTGGTCCCACAGTGTCATGGTGAATGTGGATCCTTTACAGATTCTTGTCCGGTCTCTTCCTCCTTATGGCTTCTCTAAGCTTCTTGAGTGTCTCAATGTACCGCTTGCTGGTGACAGTACGGCCACGTTTCAGAAAATCAAGGAAACTGACACCCCTGACATCTCCCGAAACAGTCACCATGACTTTCTGTGCTGATCGCTGGCTCTTGAACTTCTTAGGCCTTGGTGAAGACGTGCGACACCATTAAATGGATTGATTATTCGTTTCTGGATCACAAAGATACACCCACGTTTCATCCCCTGTCACCAGATCGGATAAAGACGAGTCTTCATTAGCTTCAAACGCTTTCAGCAGATCAGAGCAGACTTCTACCCTTCTCTCCTTCAAATCGGGTGTCAACTACCGAGGTACCCACTGTGCACACACTTTCCGATACCCCAATTCTTCCACTATTTCTGTATGGCATTGTGACCACAGTCCAGTTATGCAACAAACAAGGTTGTGACTCTTCTCTCCTTGCGAATCAATTCATCCACTCGCTGACGATTCGTGTCAGTGGTCGAAAATGATGGTCTCCCACTGCGTGGTTTGTCTTCAATGCTGGTTTCCCCTTCTTTAAACTTTTTCATCGATCTGTGCACATTGCTCTTGTCAATGGTGTCATCTCCGTAAACATTCTGTAGCCTTCTGTGAATGTCGGACAACCTTCACCCTTCCTTCGTCAAGAACTCAATGATGACACGTTGCTTCTGCTTAGAATCCATTATTTACCTGCACTGAAGAAGAAGGTTTACTATAGAGAAATATTTATTCCTCCAACATGTGCAATTTGAATGACTTCTGTCAGTTAATAAAAAAGTTATGCCTACTTTTATTTTACTTTCGGTACAACCCTCGTATGCTTTAAAATGCAAAGAAACTGTATTTGCAAAGTGTTTAAGACCCGCTGGCACAATAACTAGTACCGCAAAGCAAAACACAGGATGGCATAAAAGGTATAGTAAAATATATTAGCGACCAAAACGTGAGTATGAAGAAATTATAAAAATGAAAGAAATCGCAGTTCCGAGACTGGTTTTGGTTCAAAAACACAGCAAAGAATTTTAAATGAAAACAATACCGTTGTATTGCGAAAGTCCTAAGAAAACCCAAAATTTGAATTCGAAGGAAAGAACATCCTTCAACTTTCTCGAAGTCGTGCCCAAAGTATGAAGGAAAACAGTTAACATAATTGCAACTTAGTGAAAATACCATGTGATAAAACCGGTATGAGTTTTGACATGCATATTGGCTTCGTTCGAAAGAGAAATCAAACCGAAAGCCAAATTTCAAGTACAAAGAAAGTATAGGGTGGGATTTCTTTTATTATTAACAAACTATTTACAATGACCTGGAAATGTAAGCAAATGAAGGTCTCTGTTGAACCCAGAAAATTGAAATAGTGGGGTTTAATGAGAAAAGGAAGTACATTAAGACTTTACGACAAAATAATGAGATTTCCGATGAAAAAAATTACAAAACTAATATTCAAAAAGGTAACTAAACTAAACAATGATTATGAAGGATATGTGAGAATGAAAGATATCATAAGTTGAAGATGTGGGTGTATTTCGAATTTTTAAATAAACATTTAATTAAAAAAGAAACCAGAAGTGCACTGAGATGCACGTTTTTTGGTACATTTGCAGCTGTCACATGATTTGTTCACTCCAACAAAGGTTAGTAGATGAAAAGGTTATGCTCATTCTGCCCTTCCGTGGATTACTTTGTGACGTCACTGCCCAAACTGCCATCGTAGGACCCTTAATCGCCACGCCTCTTTGTATCTGCACCAGAGCAGGTTGTCGGAATTATTATTCGTAAACCAGCTGGAATAATCTTCATAAATTATACCAAATTTTTTAATGCTTAGAATGTTTTCAATTTTTAATATAAAAGATTTGGGGAATACTGCCGAGATGCTTTTCTTATTCCTCATAAAGACATTTTTTGTTATATGACAATAATATGTCTTACCGTGCGTTTCACATTATAAATTTATATAAAAACAGCAAAACTTCCCCTTGTAACTAAATTAACATTTAAAAGTATAACCGTTTACATTTAAAAGTATCTCGCCCCTTACGTAACAAAAATGTGTTTAAGGTATTTTTGAAATCTCCGTTTCTAAAATATTCACATGTTTGTGTATTTCTTCTGTATTTAATGTAAATGTGCTTTTGCATAAGTTTTGTTCTGTGCTTGAGTTATTAAAATTGTTGACAAGGCATCTTCCTTAATAGCTACAGTTCGGGTCTACGATTCACATGTTAGGACAGTGATGTCGCTCAGTGACGTCACGATAATTCGTCTGCGAGGAAGGCGGAATGAGCAAACATTATTTGTAACGTACCAGGAGATGTGACGTACCTGCCAGAAGGACGCACACGACATAAAGGCAGATAGGAATCAGAATAAAATGTCCGCGTAGCTCAATTGGTAGAGCAACTTATTCCGGAATGAGTGGACCCGGGTTTGAATCCTGGCGCGGATAAAAATGACGGAGAAATTAACTTCGTTATAATGGCGCCCGAACTATCCGGATGACCTGACCGTTCACAATCTCGCAATGGTGTGATGTTATTTCCACACCGCGAGATAGGAAAAATAAGAGCAGCACTTCGGAAAAAAAAATAAGGGGGAGATGATGTAACGTACCAGGAGATGTGACGTACCTGCCAGAAGGACGCACACGACATAAAGGCAGATAGGAATCAGAATAAAATGTCTGCGTAGCTCAATTGGTAGAGCAACTTATTCCGGAATGAGTGGACCCGGGTTCGAATCCTGGCGCGGATAAAAATGACGGAGAAATTAACTTCGTTATATATTGTCTATTAACCTTTCACTCAAACGACGAAGACAGCACGGCGCGCTGTTTGGTGTAAATCGGGCAGACCAGTTCGTCGAACATCAATAAGCGTTCTACTGAAGGTCGGAATAGGCAAAACAAGTGGACTGAGCAACTCTGAGCGTTTCGTAAAATTTGGAGCCAGGCAAGGCGACTCGATAATCTCCTAAATGGCTATTCTCCTGAGTTTTTCGCGCACAGTCATAGCAAGGGTTTACAGTGAGTGATGAGACACGCAGGAAACTTCCTGCAATCGGCGATGCTGTGAACACAGACAGTTGGTGGATCATAAGGATCAAATGAGACTGGCGACAGGGCCACCGGCTGTTTGAACCCATTCACGACATGACCTGAGACGCGGTGCGCTGGGACAAGCTTTGGCACATCAATGCTGAATTCTGCAGGACTGTGGCTCGACTGCGCACTTGCTGGATTCTCACCAGCATCCTTTTATCCATCTGATCTACCAGCTGTTTTTGTCTTCAGAAACGTAGATTTATAGAAGTTAAATGCGTGTCCCACCTTTGACGGCAAACTCATGCTACGGTTGTGTGTGAGAAGCCCATGTGTACGGCCGTTTGGGAGCTTCCCGATTTGCCACGTCTGGTATCACGCCAGCTTCAGAAGAGCTCAAAGCACTCATTTTGCCCATTCCTATCCTCAGTTGGCTGGTGCTTCATGAGTTGGACTACCTAACTTATGGCTCACACCTCGTTCACGTGCAGTTTTATGTGCTGGAGTGAGCCATTTATATAACAAGGGCAGGTGCATTTAATAAACTGGTATCTCAGTGTACACCAATGGCCAAAATTATGGAACCGTTTAAGAAAATTTGTATTTCTGAGGTTTGACGTCTCATAACAGCAGTCTGTTTTAGAATAAATACCATAAATTATATAACAGAAAGATAATTTAATGCAGAATGTAATGAGCAGCACACTTGTAACGTACCAGGAGATGTGACGTACCTGCCAGAAGGACGCACACGACATAAAGGCAGATAGGAATCAGAATAAAACGTCCGCGTAGCTCAATTGGTAGAGTGACTTATTCCGGAATGAGGGGATCCGGGTTCGAATCCCGGCGTAGACCAAGAAATGACGGAGATATTTACTTCGTTATACACTTTATTAAAAAAAATGCATGTTAAAAGAAGTTCTACACAGAAAACCATGACAAAGCGTATTTCATAACTTCTCACCATTTCTGTTAGTACTTAGTCGGGAAATGTTTTGCCGAAATTACAGGCTTACAACGGCGTCCCATGGAGTGAAGCAAGGCTTTTAGTTCATCAGGTGTTATAATGTGAAACTAAGAAGTGTATGATTGGTTCTATCAATTCTGCTCTATTCCTTTTGGCTGCTTCTGACCAACAAGTTTCTTTAATCGGCTCCACAGATTTTCTATTGGATTCAGGTCAGGGCTATTGCCTGGCCATTCTAGCAGTATGATATGATTTTCCTGAAACCACTTTTTACAAGCAGGATCAAAATAACGAGGAGCTGAATTCTGATGAAATATACGCATGTATACATACTTCATTATTCTGGAAGAGATCACTAGCCGAAGGCTTCAGTTTTGGCTCAAGTTAATCAATGATGTATTTTTTGCCATTAAAGTGCCATTAATCACCTAAATTCTATTCACACTTTTTGCTGTCATACAACCCCAGGTCATAACACTAACTGGATGCTTCATGGTAGCTGTAATGCATTCAGGCAGCAAGCGTTCTCCATTTCTTCTTCTTACATACTTTATTCCATTACTACCAAATATGGATATTCTGGTCTCATCACTCCAGATGACTCTGCCTCTTTGTTCCTTAGACTAATTAACACGGTTTTTAGCCCATTCTAATCTCTTCGTTCTTTGCTGGGGTGATCGAAATGGCTTTTTTCTTGGAATTTTAGAATTTAAATCAAAATCTTTGAGTCTCAAACCACATTAAGACAGTTAACCTTTAATTGACTCAGATGGCTTTTTTCTGCCACTTAAACACAGTCTTTTAATTCTTATACCACCACATGCTCTGTTGTGCACCTTTCTCTGCCTTTAACAGTTTGTTTCTGAATTTACTGAGTCTGCTGATACCTCTTGCACAGTTTAGAAATACCTTCTTTGGTTAAATTTCCATCTACTTTTCTTCTCATTTCCATATAAGCGGAGCCTTCTTCACTCAAAGTTAGTATTTTACATCGCTTTCTAGGTGAGTGTTAACTTTTTCACTCTGTTTGTCATCTTACTAAGTTACACAGCTCGTTTACTAAGTTATCAAAGAATAGAAAAATCCGTGAAAAAAACCAGTGGCAAACTTGATAACACTAACACAACTGAAGAGGAGTTCTATTATTAGCTCTGATACATGGAAATGAGAGCTAACTCATACTAACACCTTACTGGTTCCATCCTGTCTCATAATAACACCTGATTGGCTCTCCGAACAATCAGTTTCATTGGTCCGTTTTGAGTTAAAGGAATCCTCTTCTTGTTCCATAAGGCAGTTGTGCTTTCTTTTTCTAGTTATTTGGCTATAACCTTTCATAGAATAAAGATAATTCAACACAGCCTGTTGCATTTCATTCTGCATTAAATTTTCTTTCCAATGTTATATCATTTTGTAGTATTATTCTAATACAAACTGATGTCATGAGCTTTCAAACCTTAGAAATACAAATTTTCTTAAAGGTTTCCATAATTTTGCCCACTAGTGTACATTCAAAGTTTTACATAAATCTGAGAGCAAAAGATGGCGTGATACTTCTGATCATTCGTCCGAAAGGGGTCCGGGTTCGAATCCCGGTGAGGCATGGATGTTGTGTTTGTCTTATGGCACTGGCTCTCTCCCTTCCCTAGAACCAGTGGCCCCCAATCAGGAACGCGCGACTGCTTATAGCCAATTGCGTTGCTCACGGTGGTCGTTAAACCTCCAATAAAAAAAAGCGATATAATAACTACAAGAGAAAAAGTCATATTTTGTTGAAAAAAGAACAGGTCGGCAAAGTTTAATTAAAATTCAAACTCTTCGCAGCAAATGCGCAGCTCAACGATTTGTAACATCCCTGCACGAAGCTTCCGGCACCAAGTTATGTTATATGTCCCGATAAATTCGGGATTTTGTGTATTACAAGAACGGCGCAAGATACTACTAGGTAGGTGTACGTAATAAACTGACATCTCAGTATATATCCTTTTTGAGTAGCTCCTCTGAAATACTAATACAGTTATTGTTTTTTCTTTTGATTCAAATAAAAAACTTCTTACGATATTTTTGCACCCACTGGGGCTATGGGTAATACACTGAAGTGCCAGAAAAACTTGTACAGACGAGCTTATGCAAAATACATAGCTACGTGCATACTCGGTTGTGTCCTCCAGTGCGTATATAAAGCGGTAGACACCCTTTCCAGCTGTCCGAGCTATTTTCGGCATGAGAATGACAAGTAATAACGATTTAAGCGATTTTCAACGCGGTGTCATAGTTGGCGCTCGTGAGATGGGCCATAGTATTTCGGAGGTAGAAACGAAGTTAAGATTTTCACGAACGACCATTGCAAATGTGTACCGTGACTACAAGAATTCCGGCAAAACCTCCAACCTACGATACCAGTGTGGCCGTAAAAAGACATTGGGTGAACGTGATCATCGTCGGCTGTCAAGAATCATTTCACGCTACACTCTCGCAGGTAACATCGGAATTCAATGCTGGAGCCTCAAAAAGCATCAGCGTCCGGACTGTGCAACGTACCCTGCACGATATGGGCTTTGGGAGCCGACGCCCAACTCGAGTCCCCTTGATGGGTGCACGACACAGAGCTATGCGCCTCGCTTGGACACGGCAACACCGCCACTGGACACTTGATGACTGGAAACAAGTAGCCTGGTCTGACGAGTCGCGTTTCCAACTGTATCGGGCAGATGGAAGGATTCGTGTGTGGCGCAAACCCCATGAAGGCATGGATCCCGCCTGTCAACAGGGAACTGTACCGGCATGTGGGTGGTCCGTAATGGTATGGGGTGTGTTTAGCTGGACTTCACTGGGACCTCTGGTACCTCTACAAACGTCTGTGACCGGCCAACGCTATATGCGCATCCTTTCTGATGAGCTACACCCGTTCATGTCCTGCATTCATGCTGATAGGTTGGGCCTGTCCCAACAAGACAATGTACCTCCAGACAAGTGTCGGGACGCCACATTATGGGTAGAGGAGCATTCATCTGAGTCTGGGGTGTTGCTATTCCTACCCAAGTCCCGAGATATGAACGTGATAGAATACATTTGGGATGCTATGCAACGTGCTATCGAACACAGGAATTCGGGACCTCGGAATACACCCGAATTGTGGAACGCTCTGCAGGAAGTATGGTGTGCATTACCTACAGCATATTTCCAGAAGCTAGTTGAGTCCATGCCCCGTCGTATTTCTGCAGTCCTGCGCTCCCGTGGGGGAACTACCAAGTATTAGACTGGTGTAGCAGTTTTTCAGGCACTTCAGTGTACTTTATTTATTCCCTGCATGCAGTTTTCTGTCTAAAATTTGAATTCTTAAGTCCTAAGTATCTATAATTTACATTTATTTGTTATTCCTTTTTCTCAAAATTTCGTATATGCCTGTTATAAGATTGTTGAAAATGTTATCATCCTCAAATTTCTTCGCAGCTTTTTTTTTGATTCTTAGCAGCGTCGAATTTGAGATGCCTAGAGGAAACTGTGGAACTGCCTAGAGACAATACTCTAGATTTTAGTTTGAAAAATCGCATAGTAGACACTTTCGTCGTAAAAATCTGTAATTAAGACAGACATATGTCATCCTAAAAGAATTTTAGTCAGGCGGTTTTCGAGGAGTCCAGAGTATGGTGGTTCGAATTTCTGTTCTTCCCAGTGAAGAGATTTGATTTAGATTCTGTGGTCCCAAATTTAGAACGGCCTATTTCAACAACCTTGCTTTTGAGATTTGCTTAAACCAAAAAACGAGTGGGCAGCCGACCCCTAGGCTATAGGAGTCGTCCATTCCTAATTTGGGTCACTGGTTCTGTGAAATCCCAGCAAAAACAGTCTTGCTGGGTCATCAATGGTCCAGCACTATTTTGCCGCTGCCGAACCGTCAATAAAATGTCCGGGCGGCCAACAGAAGGGCCAGCAGCTGGCCAGCACTTGGCTCCCCCATCAGTTGTCATATGCCACAACAGGGCCATCAGTTATCCATCACAGGCAGTTGCTGCCATAAGTGGCCTTTCAGAGGCCCTGCAAGCACGTGCCATAAATGAAGGCTAGCCTAATGTAGTCCGCTAGTTTCCCGGCTGTGGCAGCCGGCAATCACGTGACGTAACTGATGGCTTGCCGTATCTTGTCCGCCAATTTCCTAGCAGTAGCCGTTAAAAAACAGGGATAACCGTAGTTTCAGAAAGCTACAACTTTTTTTTCCTCTTACGAAACTTCTGAATTATAGCACTGCGCTGGGGAAATTTTCTCAACAGGCCGGAAAACACCCGTTTTAATCTGGCTGGAAACGAACCAAGGGCTTTCGGTGTGGGGCCCGCTCTACGAACTGAACTGATTTGCCACGCCCGAGCGTTAGCTTGAAGATGAGTCTCTTTCCTGCGGAATGTGTAATCGAATGGTTCTCTCTTTAATTTTACAATATTGCGAGGTATTTTTCATAAAAGTCAGTTTCATATAATTCATAAATTTACTTTTTCAATGTAACGATAGTTTTTTTTTTTTTGCGTTAAGGGAACTTTACTCATTTTCAAGGAGTGTACCAACTTAAAGGCGCTTTCCAAAGATTTGTACTGTCCTTGTCGTCTTGATAGGCGATTGTTGTTGAATTAATATATTTACCCGTTCATGCCACATTCTGTTACATTTTTAACGTTGTATCTTTCCTTTCCGCTGTCCGAAGCTACATTTGTTTTAAAGAGGAAAAATATTTTATTTTACTTCTCGTTATTTTTAGAAGCGAATTCCTCCAGTGTTGTGTATTCACCTCATGGATGATGGATGAGTACATTATATCCACATAGCGTTGCTTTTTCTTTTTTTTTCAAATAATTGATAAATTTGGTACGCGTATAATTCTTTTTTTTTTTTTCCAACAAACGTTTTTTAAATGTATTCCAGGACTGTTGTTTCAAGCGGTTTAGTGTATGTTAAAAGGAAAGATTACACAGAGATTATTTCTTGTTATTCATGGGAATGGAGTGGGTGTATTTCATGGCTGTAATCTAGTACTTCATGGCTTAATCTGATATCCTCGTCGACGTGGCATTTCATGAGGAAATTAATTTGCCTCTCTACATATGGCTTTTTTTTTTAACATCCACTAAAATAATACGATGGCGATAGCGTCGTCTTCGACTAACTGGAACCACGAGAGACACAGCACGTGTTGCTTATGCGCATGCGCAGTCCCGTTGCTTCCACCTGGGTTGCATCGGTTGCCAGCTACGGGCCACTAGTGGCACTTGCTCGGAGGCCCGCAATTCACGGCGATCCTGCAGGGCCATCAATGGCTGCCAACTGATGGTGCTGCCACCAACGGACCGCTACTGGGCTGTGAGTGGCAGATTTCCACCAGCAGTGACCACCACTGCCAGCTGGTGACCAGCAGTTTGCCAACACTTGGGTTTTTGCTGGGATACCTACCTCAGAGGTGACGCACATGCCAAAACGGAAGAGTCGCAGTGACAAACTTCGTCGGTGTAGCTTAGTTGCGAAAACCTTCGGCTCCGGGTCAGAACAATGCAGGTTCGATTACAGTCCCCGGCGACTGTAATTTACGCTGTATATAGTAAAATGAAACTCCTGGCCGTTGGGTTTTTCGAAAAATGTGTGATATTCGTTCCACACATCGTCTGGAATTAGTCAGTTAGAAGTGTGGTTTGCTGGATGACTCGGAAACCTACGATTCCCTCTCAGCCCTTTCTCAAGAGGGCATATATGTGATGCACCAACCTCAGAGGTGACGTGGCGACCCTGGTGGCGCAGTAGTCTAAGCGCTGGCTTCTGATCATTCGTCCAAGATGGGTGTGTGTTCGAATCCCTGTGAGGCATTGATTTTGATTTGATTTGAGGTTTAACGACCATCATGAGCAACTCAGTGGGCTATAAGCAGTAGCCCATCCCTAATTCAGGGCCACTGGTTCCAGGGAAGGGAGAGAGCCAGCGCCGTAGGACAAACACATCATTCATGCCTCACCGGAATTCGAACCCACACCCATCTAGGACGAATTATCAGAAGCCATCGCTTAGACCACTGCTCCACCGGGGCGGCTGTAAGGCATGGATGTTGTGTTTGTCTTACGGCACTGGCTCTTTCACCCGTATCTGGAACCAGTGGCCCCAAATTAGGGACGGGTGACTGCTTATAGCCCATTGAGTTGCTCACGGTGGTCATTAAACCTCCAATGAAAAAAATAGGTGACGCACATGTCAAAACGCCAAGTTGGAGCTACAAACTTCGTCGGTGTTGTCAATTGGGAAAGCATTCGGCTCCGGCGCAGAATGGTGTGGCTTCGATTTCCGCTTCCGGCAAATGACTTTTACGCTTTAGTCCTGGAATTTGTATAGTAAGCGAAGCACATCACTCATGCTTCACGAGAAGCTCGAGCCCGGGCATAATTCGGGCCATTTGCCTGAAGCCCGTGTAACGTACCAGGAGATGTGACGTACCTGCCAGAAGGACGCACACGAGGGAGATGATGTAACGTACCAGGAGATGTGACGTACCTGCCAGAAGGACGCACACGACATAAAGGCAGATAGGAATCAGAATAAAATGTCCGCGTAGCTCAATTGGTAGAGTGACTTATTCCGGAATGAGGGGACCCGGGTTCGAATTCTGGCGTGGACAGAAATGACGGAGAAATTTACTTCGTTATAATGGCGCCCGAACTATCCGGGTGACCCGGCCGTTCAAAATCTCGCAATGGTGTGATGTTATTTCCACACCGCGAGATAGGAAAAATAAGAGAATCCCTTCTCCAGCACTTCAAAAAAAAAAAAAAAAAAAATAAGGGGAGATGATGTAACGTACCAGGAGATGTGACGTACCTGCCAGAAGGACGCACACGAGGGAGATGATGTAACGTAGTAGGAGATGTGACGTACCTGCCAGAAGGACGCACACGAGGGAGATGATGTAACGTACCAGGAGATGTGACGTACCTGCCAGAAGGACGCACACGACATAAAGGCAGATAGGAATCAGAATAAAATGTCCGCGTAGCTCAATTGGTAGAGTGACTTATTCCGGAATGAGGGGACCCGGGTTCGAATCCTGGCGTGGACAGAAATGACGGAGAAATTTACTTCGTTATACCCGCACCTGTGACCTCTCGGCCACCAGGGAGTATTATGCTCCAGCGACCTTGCATCTGGTATTTATATTGTTCGCAACGTATTTGTAAATTTGAATAAAACTGATCAAATAAAGAAGGGGTTTCATACTTTGTTGCATCGGTCATGACGTCAAAGCTTTTTGCCTTTCTGTTCCTTTTAGCGCAAAGAAAGTATGTGTTTTCTTTAAACAAAGTTAAACTCTGGTCCAGCACACGTAGTATCACAAGATTATGTCATTCAAAATTCTGGTAAAATGAATAAGATGAAATTTTAATCACGTAAAACGAGCGACGGCTTGTGTATTGAAATGAGGCGTAAAAGCAAAAACAACAACAAAAAATACATATATTGAAATAGAACAGTGTTTCAACCTTATTGAATATACCGAAAAATCTATTCTTAAAAGAAATGAAAGTGTCTTTGAGTCCATGTAAGTAATGAAACAAACACAACGTCGGCAATCTTTCAATAACAAATTATGTGCCTAAAGATGGAAGAAAGAAACCTGTTTGAAGAAGAGACTTTGCCAAAGACTGGAGTTTTAGGTTACCCAGCAGGTTGACATCCTGGAATGCGTATCGATTTCTCTCGCTTCTCCGCAACAACGTGCTACCCGCGAACTCATATATAAATATCGTAACATTTTGCTGAAAAATGCGCAAAATGAATTTTTACTCTTCCTTGAGCGCTCCGACCCCTCGACGTGCGTGCTTCCACTTTGACGAAAGATATTCGTTCCTGCCGAATGGAATGCAATTAGGAAGGGTTCTTTCAGTTTCGGGAAATTTGTGCATGTTTTACGAAATTAGAAATATGTTTTTGTTGAAGAATGCGCTTTGGCATGTGAATAAGCAGAATATAAAATATCTAAAGATCATCGTTCTTTGGAAGCGAAATAGCTGAGGGTAATTTATTAGAAAAGTTTGCAACTTTCTGCTGAGTGCCTGCTGAAATGGAAATTTTGAATGACTCTTTGGTGGCCCCCAGAAACAAAATATTAAATTTGCCTTACAATTGTAATATGGATTAGTTAAAGCGAAGACCATGTTGGTACACAGACAATCAGAGATGCGGTATGGCGTGAGAAAGATTTCAGATCGTGATAGGCAAAACTCCGATCTCAACCACACAAGTGAAATATGCATCATTTAACAAGACAACAGAATGCAGGCATTTTTGCAAATACCAACATTCTCGATTAAATTTAAAAACTACACACACACGAAAAGAAACAGAACAGGCAAAATAATGCAGGCTTTGAAACAAAGCGAACGGTTATATGACAATTAAATTTTTTAAAGTGTACAACATTTACTTCCAAATTTCGTACACCCGACTCAGACAGACTTATTCCTTACGTTGCATGTAAGCATAAAATTTCCAAAAACCTCGGTAGAGTTACAGACTTTTATCATAATACTGTCTTTACAAAATAATAGCTCCAACTCACGAATTCCATTACAGAGCTAACAGCAATCAATGAGTTAACCTGATTATCTCTCGGGAATGTCATGAAATTCAGCATTTTGTGGTTTCAGAGCAGTAGGACATCAACGATGAAGTCCAAGACATCACGTGTCTATTAGTGTCATCATTCAGGTCCAGTGGCGTACCCAGAGGGGTGGGGTGGGGGGATTGTACCCACCCTTGAGGGGAGGCTGAGCACGAATTTAAAGTGATGTAAATATGTATACGAGGTTTACACCAATGAACCAAACCCTTGGACCCCCCCCTTAAGAAATTTCGGGGTACGCCACTGTCCAGGTCATACAGCACGTGAAATCAAAATCGCAACCGTTTCACAGGACTATAATTAATACATGGTCGAGTCACATTATTGTGGCCACCTCCTACTTTTGGCGTCAACAGCACGTGGCAAATGAAAGAAGGCACGTGTCGTGAGCTGACTTGGAAGGATATTAAGGTGTGCTGCAGGCATTTTGAAAATACACTGGCGGAAAGTGAAAAAGAACACCAAGAAGGAGACGTCTGATACCAACGAAATTTATACAGCATAATAACGGAATACAGAGGATAACGTGATCAAAACATTATGGCAAAATACAGCTGTATTTGCTGGTAAACTGAAAAATAACATTTCCATGTAACATGGTTAGTACGAAGTTGAACTGCGTCACACTGTGCAATTCTGGCATGGAGTCTGTCGTACAGATGTTGGATGTAAGTTTGGGGTATTGAGTTCCAAGCATCCTCAACATGGACGGACACTAGTGTACACAAACTTGCTAACTCGAGTACGACAGTATCACCAAAGAATATCCAATAGCACATGGAACGACTACGAGAGTGCTTCGGTGAAATGGCATAAATGCGCATGCGCATCAGCGCAGTTGCCAAACAAAAATCTTAAATATCGCCGGAATGTAACATCAAGGTAGCAATTATGTACAATGGAAATTATAAAACGTAGTATCGGTGAATGCTATTTTTAACGTAAACGTGATATACAAAGAGTTATGTTCCAAAATCGATGTTGCTGAAACGTAATTGTAAGATATCTCTGAAAGTGTAACGAAAATGAGAGATTGCAGCATTATTGATACATATTTGAAACGTTTCGTGCTGTATGGGAGGTGGTGTTTGTGTACTTCTGTTTGAAGTTTTATCTCAGATTCTAAAAATCCTATTGAGAACTTTCTATTTTTTTTAACGTTTGCCGTTCCCTACAAAAGAGATGTGGGACATTATCCTGTAAATAATGCACATATTTCCCGGTAAGAGGGCGTAAAGTTCAGTTCCTTTTTTTCCTATTCTTTTTTTCGCTTTCTCTTGTTCCTGGAGACGTATTCGAAAAGTGATTTTTCCTTAGCATAGCTTTTTACATGAAGAATATTTTTTGCCTATTTTCAAGTTTTCCATTATGCAAAATCCTTCCGTTAGATAGCCTAGAGTTACATCATTTTTCCTTCTATACTTCTTCTTTTAACTGTTCGTTTTTAAAATCTGTTTGCCTCCGTTACTTCTGCAATGAGAAGCTTTTTGTGCGCCATTTGTTAATTTTCGTAACATGGTTTCCAGCATGGTTTCTAGATAAATTTAATTCGCATCAGAAAGGATTCAAAAGACGTGCTCATTACATCCGAAAATTCGGGGTCATCTTTATTGTACAGTGTTGTGAAAAAAAATCTATTGTATCAGTTTCAATATCTGATTTTAAAGTTTGCGGACCTGGAAGCTTTAAGGTAAGGAAGGGTAACAGGTACAACGGCGTTGTTTGAAGTTTTATTATTCTGCAATATTTTGAAACGTTTTCAATTGAAGCCTTTCTTGCTTTTTGACATTTTTGTTAAGAAGAAGTGGCCAGTATTACAGAAACTGAAGTACCATTCTTTTCATGGACTCTGAGCTTTGTAATTTCTTCCCATACGATTGTTGTCTTTTGAAAAAGGCTTTCTCTCTTGCTTCATGTTTAAGAGAGCCTTCAAGCATACGACGGTGATAACAAAAGTTCTGCACACCTTACTTTAAAACGGAAGCGGATTATGCAAGCAGGAAAATGATTGCGTCATGTCAAGATCAGACTCTTAGCAATGTAGTGTGAGAATGACGCGTTATCATTTGCTGTGTGGATGTGGGAGGGTTTGGAAATATTAGGTGTGCAACTTATTTCTCGGCCCCTAACCGCAAGCGATCATAGAACGTCGGCAAATGCAAATGCAGTAGCTGTGTGCGATAATGACTGATTGCAGCGCCATCCAACAGCTTCCCAGGCAGCCGTAACCGCTCACAGCTGTAGTGACAGAAGGGACGAAAGTTGACGGTGAAAGCAATGTCGTTCGAGAAGCAACATTTGAGGCACTGCCTCCTGTTCGTGTTTCAGCTGAAAAATAAGTGACGCGGAAGCCCAGCAAATGATCTGTGCTGCTTTAGGTGAGGCTGCTGTGTCGTACAGTACGTGCAAGAAGTGGTTCCAGCGGTTTAAGCAGGGAAATTTCGATCTTCGTGATGCAGAACGTACGTCTGGGACAGCCACCGAAAGTTGACGATGAGGAACTGGAACAACTGTCGGACGAGGATCCCTGTCGCCCACAATCAGAGCTCGCCCAGGAACTCGGAGTAACACAGCAAGCTATTGCAAAACGCCTGCACTAGCTTGGACGGATTCACAAGGAAGGCCATTGGATGCCCCACCAACTCACAGCTGCAACAAGTCTAGGGGCTACGATGTTGCTGTGTCCTTGCTCTCCAGATTCAAGAAGAAGGATTTCCTCCACAAGATTTTGACCTGTGATGAGAAATGGATCCTCTACGATAATCCTAAGCGGCGCAAATCGTGGGCTTATCCAGGTCAGCCTTCCACCAGTACCGCCAAACCGAATATCCATACTGTTACTGTGCATATGGTGGGATCAGCGCGGCGTCGCACACTATGAGTTGCTTAAACCTGGTGAAACGGTCAATGCTGAACGTTAATGTGAGCAACTCATTCGTGTGAGCGACGCAATGGAGGCGAAAAGGCCATACACCGGCAAGGGCAGAAGGTCGGTCCTGTTGCTTCAGGATAACGCGCGTCCTCACACCGCAAAAACGACTTTAAACACCATCACCGACCTGGGATGAGAGATTTTGTCCCACCCGGCGTATTCTTTGGACTTTGCCCCGTCCGATTATCACCTCTTTCGCTCCCTGCAACATCACCTGAGTGATACGCACTTCACTTCTGTCGAGGAGATCCACACAAGTATTGATGACTTTATCAACTAGAAACAACCCTCTTTTTTCCGCAGTGGCATTTGGCAGCTTCCTGACCGATGGTTCAAATGTATCCAACACGACGGGGATTATTTCCCTGATTAGGTACGTATTCGATTTGCTATAATTTGCTGTCAACGTGTCGTGCCTGTGGCCGAGAATTAAGTTGCACGCCTAATAGAAGCGTGCAGCTCCTCAGGTCGAGTAACTGCGTTAGGCAGCGCTCGTACGTGAAAACTGAAACTATGCGGGCAAAAACTTAGACAAAGATCCACACTGCCTTGCAAGAAGTTTGTGGGGAAGTAACTCTTGATTTAAGCACAATTTCTCGCTGGGCATCACGTTTTCGAGAGGGACGAAGCAGCATCGAAGATGATCACCGTTCAGGCTGGCCTCAAATGGCGACAGGCAAAACATCTGTCACCATTGTTGCAACGCTTCTCGAAGACAATCACTGTTTGACAGTCGAGGAGGTTGCTTATCAGGCAAATTTGTCTACCATGTCTGTTCACTGGATTTTGACCGACACACTGGGAAAAAGAATAATCGTCCCAACCTGGTTGTTCCATCCATTCAGCCCCAAGCAAAAGGCAGCCAGAGTGAGCATCACACAGAATGACCTCCACAGGTTCGAAAGGGAGGGCGACACCTTCCTGAACAGAATTGTTGCAATTTATGAGACTTAGACCCGGGATTTTGAGCCGGAACTGAAGTAACAATGAGCGGAATGGAGGGATCCAAGTTCCCCACGCCCCTCAGAGTGTCGTCGGTACAACAATACAAAGTGAAGCAAATGATGATTTTTGCGCACGATGCCTAGGGTGTTGTAGTCTCTGATCGAGTGTCTGTAGGGCAAAATGTCAACGCACAATATTATCGTGACTCTCTGAGGACAAAGTTGAGACCGAAAATTCGTCAAAATCGCCTTAACGTTTTGGAAGCGGGAACAATCTTGCTGCATGACAACGCATCGTGTCAAGGTGCATTGTCGGTACGGGGCTTTTGTCGAAATATGGCTGGGAAACTTTACCCACCCACCCACCATACAGCCCTGATCTCAGTCCACCCGACTTTGATCTTTTCCCAAATTTAAAAAATCAGCTTCGTGGCATCCACTACGAACTGTCATTGGACGTGACTCGAGTAATACGACAGCTGAAGAAAGATGGCGTACTACGGGGCATCCACGACCTACCTCACTGCTGGCAGGCTGTTATTAGCAGCGTAGGAGAGTACATTGAACGGCAATAAGGTAAGTTTTCTCCGTTACTTCACACTTTCCTCAAAAATGGACAGTGGGCAGAACTTTTGTTAGAACCCTCTAGATATGGGTGCTTTTTTATCACTGAACAAATTCTTTAAACCCGGTTTCACAAGAGGATGTGTCCCAACGACGCGTATTTTCTGGAAGAAATTTCATTTTCACTGAATGGTGAGTTGATGGTCATTCTGTACACAAGACAGTTAAAATGGTTAATGATTTAAATATCTCATTTTGGAAGGTTATTACAAAGTAGCGAATGAGGTCAACAACGCTCCATCTAGGAAACAGTCATTGAATCTAAACTTCGAATACAGTTCTTTACGCATTACACTTGAGAACATAAGAACAACCGGAGAATTCTTTGAAATTCCGTGGAGCCGCATTGATGTACAAGATAAACGTTCTGATCTAGCAGCCATGTAGGTGTGTTTCTGCTGTTTGCTATTTTAACGTAACATGCAAGAAGCTATAACAGGCTTATTTTACTTCTTATTTTCTAATATATTTTATTTTAAATAAAGCGTAGACAGAAGTCCAAAAGCAAATAATAAAGTAGTGATGCACACTGCAATTTTTTAACATGTCTTTTCGAAAAAGTACGTGTTTTAGTGTTAGGTTTCCAAAAAGCAGTGATCATTGCAAACAGAAATATGCACTTGACCATGCTAGTGGCAAAAATCCGAGTTATGAAAAATATTCCTCATAGTGAAAGCTATGCGAAGCAAAATGAGTTCTTCAAATTAGATTTTGAAAAGCAGAGACAGCGAGAAAACATAATATCTGTTTATCGGCACCCTCGTCAAAAATGTGTGCGTCACTTGAAGTACAAAGACACGTAAAGTCTTCGAGTCAAAATTATTCTAAAGTAGAGAAAATTCTTTAAATGGGATTTATAGAAGCAATGGTATGAAATAAAATATATTTAGAGGTTAATAGTGTTTGCATTTACACTCCAAACGTAAAGTTTATGCTTCGAAAAAAGAGCAAAACACATGTATCTTCTTCGTTCTCACACTTCAGGCTTCCAAAACGGAAAGTACACCCAGTAGACAAAGCATTTGTATAGGGTCGATGGGCAGTTAACATGGGCATCCCCGCTCGCGTAGAGTGGAACAGACCCAAACCGAACTCAAGCGATAAATAGGCGGAGAGCATTGGCTTCCCAACAGTGTATGGAAATCGACGAACGTGGGTAAACATGGTGATCTGAGGGACTTTGATTGTAAACGCATTGTTGGTGAAAGGCAAATGGGTCGCCTTATTTTCCAAGTGGTAAGAACATAAGAACCCTTGGGTTCGCCAGGGCAACGGTATCAAGGGTGTAACGCGAGTATACCGTGGACGGATGTACCACCGCCCAGAGAGCAAACGGTAGCCGACAAAACGCCATCGTTAACCGTGGTCGACGTAGACAATCTGGGCTCTTACTGACCGACCTCTTGTCAACGAAGACGCAAATCATATCCAGCTTAAATGCCGGAGGCCCAATGAGCTTCAGCGAGTAAACGGCATGACGCACGCTGCATACCCTGGAGTACTGGAGCCGACGATCTATTCGTGTGCTACTGTCGAAATGTTTGTCATCGGAAATTACGCCTCGCCTGGTACAGGCAACATCAAAACTGGAGCTTTGCAGAATGGCGCCGCGTCGTGTGGTCAGATGAATCCCATTTTCATTTGTATCGAGCTGACAGGAGGGTGCTGGTGTGGCGTCTACAGCATGAGGCCATGGTCCCGTCGTGCCAGGTCGGCTCCGTTCAAGGCTGTGGTGACTCCGTGATGGTGTGGGGAGTCTTCTCATGAGACATATTAGATCGATTTGTGTGTCTGGAGAGGTCCATAACTGCTGCTTGCTACCGGCATGTGCTGGCTGATCACCTACACGCTTTCATAGTATTCGCGCACCCTGCGGCCGATTATCTGTTTCAGCAGGAAAATGGCCGCCCCACAGGGCCGCAACCACCCAGGCATGGCCCAAGGGACACTTCTCTGAATATGGAACCATCCATGTCCTCCCAAGATTCCCGGATTTAAACCCTGTAGAAGCTCTCTGGGTTGCCGCGGAGTTGAATATAAGATCTATAGATCCTGGACCAACGTCTCAAGCGGAGTTGTGGACAGTGCTGCAGCAGACATGGTTGACATTACCTGCGGATACCTTCCGGCATCTCGTAGAATCGATGTCTCGGTATTACAGGCTGTATTTAATTCGCGCTGGAGGAGGACTAACACGCTATTAGGTACGCATTTCTAATGTTTTGTCCATTGAGTGTACTTTTCAGATTTGGCAAATAGGTACGGAGATATGTCTCCCACAGACAGAAGGACGAATGGACGTAAGGATGCTATCAATACGTACGTTTTGCTAAAAGACTTTCTAAAACAACTCTTGTAACAGTTTCGACGAAGAATAGAAAATTATTTTCCTTTAAGATAGATTTCTATCATTTATGAAGAGCAGCATCATTACGGCAAAGTGTTTGTTTAGCAACCAGATGTAAGTAATATTAATCCTAACAAGGAAATACCTTTGTCCTTAAGAACACACATGTAAAACGCTCTTAATCTAACAAAGCAACCATTACTGACGACATCAGTAATGGTTATCGAAGAATTTAAATATTGATTGAAAGATGAAAGAAAATTGGAAAAGTGAATAGATAATGTCTTCGCGAGCACCGTTCAGACGAAGTGATGACTCAGTATTTATTTATCCAAAAAATGAATTGAAAATGTTTCTTTCGGGCATTAAACTTCGCCAGGCTTTTTAATAGTGTATCGAATATTGAAAAAGATATTCTGTGACATGTTCCGAGCAAAGGCAAAAATATTAATAAAAAAAAATTCTGAAAGTTCCCGGATCTCTTTTCTTAAGAAATTCGACGAGGTCTCGTTCTTGAATACATGATTTTTGCATTTTTTTTTTGCTAGAAGTTCCGTTTCTTCACTGCGAAGGAGCTCATTTGACCGTGACAAAGTTCTCGATTCTGCAAAGAAATCCTGCTATTTTCCAGGGGGTTGATCATGAGATTTTCTTCCGGTCACGAAAAGGGAAGGATTTTTGCTCGGGATCTGCCCAGGAGATAGTGAATGAAATGTTTTTTTTTTTTTTTTTTTTTTTGAAAATGGGAAGCGCACATCATACAATCTTAAGCAAATGCTCTTTTTGGATCAGAAACTAGGAAGCAAATCAACTCAGAAATTGCCTGTTCAATGCAACAAATGGTACATTACATAGATTCTGCGTTCTACGAGATCGCTTAGTAATATGCTTTAAACGGATTACGCTCATTCGTACATATATGTATATAACAGAATCTCAAAAGTCATGTTAGCCATAGTTTAAGCATATGCAACAGCAAGTATACGATAACAAATAACAATTTATTTTTTATCAACTCACAGTTACTATCGGGTGTGTCAAAAGTTCTAGTCGTTTTTGTAATAGATGCAAATTGTGATCGGAGTAGTTACGCCACAGATAACCCTGCGATGCCGAATTTTCGATCAATAAAGCGTAAAGCAGTAGAGCATATAGAGGTACTAGGTTTGTCCGAGTAAGTCATTCGTAACGGAAGTCACGGTCGGTGTAACATGGAATGCGATAAGGAGCACATTAAACATTGTTTACTGTACGAGTTCGATAAAGTGCAGTATTGCAGCCGCTGCTTGCCGCAATATCTGTCAAGTGTATGGGGAGGATGCAGTTGATGACAGCACATATCGCCGTTGGTTTTGAAAATTCCGGGAGGGAGACAGAAGCTGTAAAGATCAACCACGTCCTAGACGTCCATCCGTGGTTTCTGACGAGGAAGTGGACCAAGCCATAACAAATGACCCACATCCAGCAGTTCAGGAATCAGCACGAACGTTTGTCAGTACCCAAAACAACAGTCGAAAGACGGATGCATGAGCTTGGGTTCATCATCAATTTCGATAATTGTGTTCCGCACCAGCTTTCTGCAAATCAACGAGAGGAGAGAATCCGTACCTATGTTTCTTTGCTTTCTCGTCATAGAAATGAATCGTTTTGGGACGAATTGTAACGGGTGATGAGAAATGGGTACTGTACCTTAATGTAAAGCGTCGATGTACTGTGTGCCAAGTTGCGGAGCCTGCCCGACCGACCTCAAAAGGAGGACTGCATCCCACAAAGGTTTTGTTGAGTGTTTGATAGGATGTCCAGGGAATAATCCACTGAGAGATTTTGGCACCTAACCGAACGATAAATGCTGAGCTCTACTGCCAACAGTTGGACAGATTGCGACAACAACTGACATCGAAGCGGCCAGCACTCGTCAATCGCAAAGGCGTGATCATTTTTCATGATAATGCCAGACCTCATGCCGCTTTAATCACTCGGCAAAAATTACTGGACTTTGGTTGGGAAGTGTTACCTCACCCGGCGTATTCCTCTGATCTGGCACTTTCGGACTACCACCTTTTTCGATCTTTAGAGAACGCTTTCGCTCTCCAAACCTTTGATGATGTGGACGATGTGAAAATGGCATTACATGACTTTTTTTACTTCAATGCACAGGAGTTTTTCTGGCGTAGGATTCACCTACTCAGAGGTCATACAGAATGATGGCAATGACATGAAATCCTAGGTACGTTATTTGCGGTGTTCTCCACCTTTCTTTGTAGCCTACAAAACGGGTAGAACTTATACACACACCCAATACCTGTTAGTCCTGATGATGCCACATGATTGACAAGATGCTGCCACACGCGCAGATCTGAGATGAGTCAGTGTAGCCATCCTGTTCCACCATGCCGAAAACCGCAAATACCGGTCATCCGCGGAGGTCGTCACCCTTGGGCCCATTCGCTGTACCTTCTGTAAGCTGCACCCGTGGCTTGGAACTGCTGCCACATCCTGCTGACCATAGAAAGATCGACGTTGTGCCATCTTGCGACGTTCGCCTGCCGTTGCCCTGCCTCGAGTCGGCCTATAGCTCTGTAGCATAACTCCGCTGGTACATGACGTCTCAAAGCCATGTTAACAAAATCGCTATCTCGAAATCTTGTCATTCACCGCAGCACATGAATTGGCGACTCCCTCCGAAACAGCTGGTTGGAATCTCTTGCGCATTTGCATAAAACGCTGCCAGGGCCACTCATTTGCCTTCCGTACATCGATGCTGTATGCCTTCGCCCGTAACATAAGCAAATTTCGTTCAATTTGAACTATAGTTCGCCCAATTATCGCGATTTTTTGGTTTGTTGCTTAATTAATGAAAACCAGTATATATACACTATATTGACAAAAGTCACCGGACACCCCTTCAAAAGCAAATGAACGGGTCCGTTGCGTTGTTAAGATGCGCGGTACAATTGCAAACCGTATAAAACCAAACCTGCAGCTAACCGCGATTATATCGCACTGTGAGGTTGAGTGAGAATGTCGCGTCGGGAGAAAACTGACTTTGAGAAAGGGAAGATTTTTGGGTGTTTTATTAGTGGGTTGTCCATAAGAGAAACCGAGAGGCGTATGAACATACCCAAGTCAACTGTTTTGGATGTACTGAATAAGTAGAAGACACATGGCGTGCCTGAAGCAGGAAAACGTACCGGCTGACCAAAGAAAATCAGTGATAGAGGATATGGAAACCTCAAGAGAGTCGTTACAGCTAACCGACGGAGTACTGCACAAGACCTCAGTGTACAGGTGAGTAAAAATGTTGGAACCTCGGCATGTACGAGTACCTCTTGCAGAGAACTTCATTTCATGAGTTACCGTGTCGCTACTTGTCGTTTGGCATGGTGTAAAGAACATTTAACTTGGACCGTAGAACATTGGAAGCAGGTCCTATGGACTGATGAATCCAGATACACGATCCATCAGTCTGATGGCCGTGTGTGGGTATGGCGGCAGCCGGGGTAACGCTATTTACCACAGTGTAATGTACCTACGGTCAAGTTTGTAGCTGCCAGTGTACTCGTGTGGGGTTGTTTTTCGTGGTATGGTCCCAGCCCATTGGTTATTGTGGACAAACCTGTTAACCAGCAAGTCTACCTCAATATTCTGGACAATTATGCCCTACCAACTCTGTGACAATGCTATGAAACCGAACCTTGTTGGTACCAGCAGGATAATGCCCCGATCTATAAAGCAAGGACTGTTACGGCGTGGTTTGACGATAATTCCGCATCGTGTGTGGACTGGCCAGCACAGAGCCCTAATCGTAATCCCATAGAGCACCTATGGGGTGAATAAGAGCGCCGCATAAGAAGTTTGGAACCAAGGCGTACTACAACTAAGCAACAGTTAGCGGCAGCATTATGTTCAGAATGGAAGCGCATACCTATCGCTGTATTCCAAAACCTTGTCGAAAGCATTCTCGAAGGGTTAGTGCATGCATTAAGGCAAAAGGTGAACCGACATCGTACCAATGTATGTCAATAAATGCTATTTTGTGTTTCTCTTCTAGGTGTCACTTTTGTCAATATAGTGTATATCTGCAAATAGACACATCTTATGTTCCAACGCAGAGGGCCAACCTTTCTGTATATAAGCAATAAGTTACGACCCCCTTTGACTAGCTGTAGTCCTTTAAAAAAGTGGAAATACCAATTATGGCTGTGGAAAACGGCAATGAATCTCGTTCATATTATTATATATCTGTGAATCAAATTATAATTCCGTTTCAGGTTTTAAAATTAAAAGAGCTGTAGGTTTCATTTCTTTGTGATTTCTGAGAATTAAAACACTACAGCTTTATCAAAACTGTTTTGTTTTAACGGTTTTGAGGTATTGTTCTCAAAATGATTTCTTGTGTTTTCAAATGTTTCAATATTGCAGTAGTATTATTTTGTCCTTGCACTCAGCATGCGCCTTTAAATTCATTGCTTTCATTAATTCTTTCCTGCCGTATAGTTCTGACTGAAAAATGAAGCAGAACGTACATTGTGTTGGAAGTTTCTTAGAGACTATGTATGTTTTAATAAATTCTGCGTTGAAAGAAATCAATATCACCGGGTAAATAAAACTACTTTTTGAGGTTTTAATTAGGAGACTTAATGATCGATGCGCAGCAATCATGGTAACATACATGATTTGACTTACGGAGAAACACACGGGTGGAAAATGTCCTAGTAATGCCGTATTTTTAATCAAGGCGAGTAACAAAGCAAATAAACATATATCTATACTGCTAATTAGCTTCGGAATGTAATGCAAATAAGATTCCTGCAGCTCGGTTTTTATCTTTCAGCTTTTCTACTTTTCATTTTCTCCAAGGCATTTTGCTTCTTCTTCTTAACTAATTAATCAGCAAAACATACCTTTGGGCCTGTTTGTTGAGTCTGGTAACAAACGGCGTAGAGAAACGACAAAATGGAATTTTATTCGATGGAGATTCTTTCTGAGTTCGATGGGGTCCCGTTCCGAGAAGCTTCTGACAAGAACCAAGGATTTAAAATTACAAGGGGAACCGAAATTTGTTTTCTAGTAGCTGCGATCAGTTGTCGAGCAAAGAAATGAGAAAAAATCATTATCTTCTGCACTATACTTTAAGGATAAGGAACTAAAACAGGCGGCGCAGAAAAAAATATCTTAAGAAGAACAACGGCTTGAAACTCAAGGGACGTTGTTGATCTCCTGTCGATGAAAAGTCATCTATCAGATGAATTCATCCTCTGTGTCTCGCCGAAATATTGAACACATTCTCATTATGTGGAACAAATAATGTTCAATTGCTGATGACTTGCTTTGAAGATCCGAACAATTCCTGATGAGTTCTTAATGACGTTTGGTGGAAGAAACTCCTGCAGTTAAAATACGATTCTGGAACATATTCCGGACCGGATCTAGTGTTGTACCCGCAAGGCCTCTGCCCTTCGCACAAATTGAGAAAAAAAAACCAAAAAAAAAACAACATTACTCACTGATTTTGTTCTATTGTTGAACTGCTTACCTTTAGCATTATCATATATTTTAAATATGGTGTTTGTCTAGCACCGCTGAGCCTATATTCGGAAACTCTCTCAGTTCTCTATAACGATTTCTAAATTTATTATTTGTTCGTGTCAAATAATCACGAATATTGCGTTTATATATAAATATAGCGTTTTGAAGAAGATGGCTCTAGTCAGCGACTAATTTTCAGCGCAGAATCTACATTTCACATAAGTGGAAAAGTTAACTAACATAACATTCACATAGGACTGAAAATCCTAGGGCAACAGTGAAGCATGTGCGAGATTTCCCAAAGGTTAATGCGTTCTGTGAAAAGTATGAAAAAAAAGTATTAATGCGTTCTGTGAAAAGTATGAAAAGTATCCCGTAAAAAGTATGTATGGCCCCTTCTTTTTCCAAGAAAACATTATACCCGGAAGGGCTTACAACGATGAGCCATTACATTATGACCACCAACCTAATAAGCTGTAGTCCACTAAACAGCGGTCCCCCTTAAGCCCGCAAAACAGTGGCCAATCGGAGAGGCATAGATTCGACGAGGTTGCGATAGGTATCCTAGCGTATCTGGTACCATAATGTCAACAGCAGGTCCTCCGGTTCCCGTACGCTTCAGGGTGGTGGTGATTTGGCGCAAACCCGCTTTTCCAAGTCGAACCCGAGATGTTTGATTGGTTTCATGTCAGGCAAATTTGGAGGCCGGGGCATTAGCAGAAAGTCACCAGCATATTCCTCGAACCACTGCTTGACGATTCTGGCAGTGTGGCATGGCGCATTATCCTGTTAGTAATGGCCATCACTAGCAGGGAACACACTTGCCATGAATGGGGGAACTTGGTCCGCAACGATGTTCAAATATCTGACAGCTGTCAAGGATTGTGCTATTAGGATAATGGGGCCTAAAGTGTCCCTAGAAAACATCGCCCACAGCATAACACCGCCGCCGCCGCCGCAGGCCTGTTTCCTCCCAACAGTGCATCCAGGTGTCATAGCCTCCGTTGGTAATCGGCGTATCCGCGCTCTGCCGTCTACGTGATGCACCAAGTATCTTGATTCGTCAGAGCAGGCCACTTCCTTCCAATCATCCACGGTCCAATCTCGATGATCTTGGGCCCATTTCATGCGTTATTGGCGACCCGGCTGGGTCTTCGGCTACGCAGGCCCATGCGCAGAACGCTGCGATGAACTGTGTGCTATGACACATTGCCCTGATCACCAGTGTTATAGCGGCGGGGGATTTGTCGCACCGTGGCCTTGCAGTCGCTGTGAACAATGCGGGACAGTCTTCGCTCCCCTCTGACATCAATGATCTGCGGACGACACACGGCTGGATAACTGTTCGTCATTTGGCCATCTGTGCAGCACTTTTGATACGTAATCACTATAGCGGCACGTGAACAACCCACAAGCCCCGCCGTTTCCGAGATCGTAGTTCCGAGGCGCCGTGTCATCGCAATTTATCCTTTATCAAACTCCAATAAATCGGCAACATTTCCCATTCCGACTCCGAACACTCTACTAATTGAATGCCGGTCCTCGGGTTATATATATATTGCTCTGTGAACTTCACCTGCGGCACCGTTCAGTCTCCAGGCTAGCTCATTTCTCTTGGCTGGGTGTGGTCATAATGTTATGGCTCATCAGTGTATCTCTATATGCTAATTATTTGGTTGATGCTTCAACTGAACGAGGATAGTGACAACTCCAGTTTCCAACCAGATATAGCACCACCTTACTGTCATCGAGAAGTTAGAAATTACGTCGATGAAAATCTTCCACAGTACTGGACTGCCTGCGCAAAATGCGGCAGCATGTCAGTCACATGTTGGCAACCAAGAAGGAAGGATCTAACACCCTGGGACTTGTTTTACAGGGCTATGTCAAAGACAATGCCTTCGTCTTAATTTAGCTGATTTGAAACAACCTATCACAACATCTATTACTGGAGTTGATGGATATATGTCAACGTGTGTTTGGTAAGAATGCGACTACTGCGTTGTTTTATGTCATGAGACTAAGGCAGCACACATCGAACGTCTGGATTATCGAAAGAACTACAGACACGGACTTGACTGGCCCCCGTATTCACCAGACTCAATCCTTTGGATTTTCTTCATGCGAACATCTCAAAATCAAAGTGTATCAGAGCAATCCAAAGACTTTGGAGAAGCTGAAATCATCTATCGAGCGTGAACTCTTGGCCATTCCAACAGACGTCCTCCTCAAGGTGGTTTCTGATTTTGGGATCCGATTACTGAAGATCGTCGACGTTGAGGGCAAAGATATTGAACATGTTGTAATATAAACGGCAGAAGATGTACATTTTTAGTACACTTTGGACGAGATTTGTTTGCCTTTTCGCTTAGGAAAAATACAGCATTAAACTTGGTAGGTACGTTTTGGGCCACCCTGTGCATGAGAAAGGTGTATGTAAATACGCTTTTGTTCTCATATTTGTTTGAGCACTGCGATTCACGTTTTTGTTTTCGAATAAGTTTGTGTTTTTTCTTTCATCATAATCATTTGCAGCTAAATCTTCCTCGGATTTTACTTTCAAGTTTCTTTACTCGAAGTCTTTTCCGAGAAGGTGTAACAGAGCCATCATATTTGTACACGATTTCACCTGTTTAATACTCCTTCTTTTCATGTCATATTTTAAAAATGTAGCTTCCACATTTGACTACTGTAGATACATACTCTTTCAAGGTTTTCGACGATTGGATTTAATTGATGTTCTGCTTTCACTCTTGCAATCTCCTTAGCTTCAAAGAAGGATCATTTCCATTCAAATAGCATTTGATTCATGCATATTTACTTACCTCGAAATTTCAAGAAAACATTTCTTTACAGAAAGTGTGTTGGGGAGCTGAGTAAAAGTGTATCTTCACGATGTTAGGTTCAGAGAATTTTCTTTTTAAATGCTTTTAAAAAAGCCGATTACCTTTCATGTGGTAAATCAGCATTAAGCTTATTTCGTTTCAGGTATTTACATTTTTGAAGCAGGCTGGTTAACATCTTGAGATGTTTCGAAGCGAACTTCCAAATAAAAGAAAATTGGATGAGAAAGTATCGAATGTTTGATCTTAATTCTTCGTTCAATATTACTAAGAGTATAAGGAATGACAAATTTACGGTCGGCGGCGGCGGATCTATTCGAAAAGTTAAGAGCTCATCTTTTTTGCTATTTATGAGATGGAGAGGGCTTTCAACTAACAAGACATGGAATAACAATTAGCTCTAGCTTTTTATTAGATCATTAGCAGCTGAATAACGGTAAGATACGTTATCGACAAGGAGCTTCTCATCGTATCATTTGAGCATAAATCTTGGAGGAATTTCTGAAGTTATGTTCAAAATCCATTAAAAAATTTGTCTATCTTTGCATCGATTCGAATTAGGAGCACTTGATTGTTACATAATGTATCACTTTTCAAGAGTGCGTGGATATGTCTTCTGAAGAACTATAATGAAAGCAAACTGTGTCCATATCGAATTGGAAGATGAGAATGATCTTTTATCGGCGTTAGTAGAACGGTAAAAAATTTCGTAAGGATGCGAAACATAAACGGACTTGGCAATCCAAAGTATCGAATGTCGGTGCGTTGGACAGAATAATGTGAACACCACGCACACAGACGTGCCTTTTAATGCAGCTGCGTACGTCGCAATACGCAAAGGTATCCACCACTTTTTGGTTTTAATAGCTTTGCTTAGATCCTCAAAGTCCTGTTTAAGGACATTTAAAGTGTCTTGTTGCTAAATTTCTTTCAGGGTGACGACGAAATGAGTGACCTAACGGACTTCGAAAGAGGGCTAATCGTTGGTGGCTGGCTAGTTGGTGCCACCATAACAAGAGTCGCCAGGGTAATGAGGGTATCGAGATCTACTGTGTCTAGCGTCATGACAGCATACCGTGTTCGTGGCAAAACCTCGTCAGAGAAACACTAGAGAGGCCGGAAAGCGATCCTGACTGGTAGAGACAGGGGAGCATTAAAGAGGATTGTTACTCGTAGTAAGAAGACCACAACAAAATTAGTGCGGAACTCAATCTGCATCTCCAGACACAAGTATCAACGAAACCATGGCGCAGAAAACTGCATAAACAAGATGTTCATGGCACAGCTGCTTTTGAAAAACCTCTGGTGACGCGAGTGAATGCACAACGGCGATGGCAGTGGTGCCAGGGGCATACAACGGGGACTGCCGATGCATGGAAGCGTATAATGTGGTCAAACGAATCCACATTCACACTATTCCCTACCGCAGGACGTGCTTACGTGTCGAGAACACCGTTAGAAGCGTACAACTCAGACTCTCTGCTCTCAACAGTGCAGCATGGGGATGGTTCTGTCATGCTCTGGGCGGTCATATCGTGGCTTTCAGAAGTTCCCCTTATCATCTTGAAAGGGCGGATAACTGGCAGGGCGTACGAAACCCTTTTGGCCCACCAAGTCCATCCAACGGCTCAGGCATCGTTTCCTGCTGGGGATGCCATCTATCAAGATAATAACGCCCTAATTCACAGATCTCGGCAAGCCCAGCCATGGTTTGAGGAACATGAGGACGAACTTTCACACCTTCCTTGGCCTCCCCAATCACCAGACTTGAGATATGCAGGAGGATCATCGAACGACTGTGGTCTGTGTAGGAAAACAGGGTAATATCCCGTTATCTTCCTCCTGCATATCTCAAGGACCTGGATCAGTTTCTGCATGAAGAATTGTGTAACATTTCACTAACCACCATCCAGGATTTGTAT
Source organism: Macrothele yani (assembly GCA_039090855.1). Taxonomy (NCBI): domain Eukaryota; kingdom Metazoa; phylum Arthropoda; class Arachnida; order Araneae; family Macrothelidae; genus Macrothele; species Macrothele yani. The sequence continues at coordinate 94,631,695 of CM076992.1, read as the reverse complement.
GCGTCCATTCCAAGGAGGATTCAGTCGGTTTTGAATGCCAAAGGTGGTCCCACACCCTACTAGGTGGTAAAACCTTCTTTTCCTAGGTGTTCACATTATTCTGTCAAACCCCTGTGTGTACGCTAAACTCAAGGTGCAGATATTCGAACCCACAGTGACTCAGGGTCATCTCTTGACTGTCGACAAATCGTAAGTGAGAATACATGGGAAGGAATACAGAGCTTTTACAGCTTTGCATGAAGTATTAAGGGAAGCTGCTGTTGGATTTTGTGCAAAACTAAATGGAACTCAAAAATAGTTTACTTTTTAATTTTTCTTACAACTACACACACTCAAATTAACACAGCCTACAATATCGCTTCCGAAATACCATTATTTTTATTTTCCTCATGTGGCTCAAAGCATTGTTGAATATTATGAGTTAGTGAATTTTTTTTTCAGAAATATTGATCTACCAACAAAGAAAAATTCATGGGATAAGTGAATTTTATTTCACAAAATTTGAAAAATGTCTTGCATTTAAGAAACAAATTGTACAAGATATTATACTGTTTTTGTTATACAAACAAATATTTTCCTGGACCTTGCCCTTGAATTCCCTTTTCCATGTTATCCGCTTTTGTTTATGAAATCTTTGTAGATGGATCAGTACTCACCAGTGACGTAGCGAGAAATTTTTAAAGAGGGGGGGGGCTTCATCTAATATTACTTGTCTCAGTAAGTTCGTTAGATTAGTTAAAAATGGAAAAGGGTGAGAGAGAGATCGCTGTGTGTGATCAAAACTCATTCGAGGGAGTTGTGTTATGGGCTCAGTAAGGTTATGTGGGTACGAAGTTGAAGGCCTACGAACCAAACTTAGTAATTAAGCAATAGTTCTTGTTGTCTAATTACTCAAATTTTCTTAATTCTTACCTCATTAACGAAAAATTACGCAGGAGCCGAACAAACGTTGCACACGCATAAAATCAACACTAAACGCAACCTCCCCGGTGGCGCAGTGGTCTAAGCAATGGCTTCTGATCATTCGTCCGAGATGGATCCGGGTTAGAATCCCATGAGGCATGGATGTTTGTGTTTGTCTTTCGGCACTGGCTCTCCGTGTATTCCTTGATCAACACTGGCTCTCTGTGTATATTGATCATTTGACATACTGTACACCATGTTTGATATGTACTAGTTCTCTTTGTGTTACGTGATCTACACTGGCTCTCTCTGTGTTTATTGATCATTTGACATAGTGTGTACCATGTTTGATATGTACTAGTTCTTTATGTGTTACTTGATTTACACTGGCTCTCTCTCTGTATACTCTGTACCATGTTTGATTTGTACTTGTTAATGTAAAACTGTCCCTGTCTCTGTACACAAAAATGTCTATACTGTATATATCAATATCCACGAAGTCCAATACAAATTAAATTAAACCTCCAATAGAAAAAAAAACACCACACCAAATGCAATCATTCAAGGCGCGTAAATAACTAAACAGCTGATTTCCATCGATCCAAGAACGTCACACGACACAGTCAGACGGATCATGGAAGAAGTGTGTATCTTCTCTCCCGCTGTGTGCCGGCCGGCGGGCCAATCCGAGCGTGTGGAAATACTGTAAACAGGAAACGCTCTCTTTATTCGTTGGAAAGAGAGAACATGAGATTCGTGCATAAGCTACTCTAATTGATTGATAAGCCGCGTCACGTGATAATTCGTTGATAAAAGTCACAGATCTCTCAAGATAATACTAAATGACAGGAAGCTAGGGAACATTTTCTACCATCTTGTAAACTGACATCAATGACTCAGGAAATCATATCACTCTTCAGATAGTTTAACCCACTCTCTGACAACCAAATCGCACTACCCAAAGGAAGTGGTTGGAATCAGAAAAAAATCACAGACAAGATAGATTGGCTCTAAAAACGTGAAGATATTCCCAGCGTAAACCTTTTGACCACGTTGAACGCAAAACTTCTAAAAACAAAAAACACTGGCAGCTTCTGGGATTGATCACGGCGAGTATCATCATTACAAGATGACGCACACAGCAACGAAATAGTGAATAACCTATAAGGGACAGATAAGAATTCTGAACCTACGTACTGCCTACCGGTGGACCGTGGTATTCTATGATGCTCAGTACCAGCGCTTTTACTCCCGAGATTGCATATATTATCACATATACGAAAAAGTATCACTGAAGACGTAAGGAAATTCAACTGTGAACTAGTGAGGAAAGCAATTGAAAACAACCAAAGCCTAAAGATAGTAAAGGGACATCTCAATAAGGGAAGAAAACAGATTATGGCACTGAGAAAAGAAGATGGTTCTGTAACAAGAAATAGAGGCAAAATTTTGACAAGAGTGAAAGATTTCTACTCCAAATCCTATGAAAGGGATGATACATGTACTCCAGACATCATGAAAGGTACCAATACCAGAGTTCTTCCAGTCCCCCCAGCAGACGTTGCAGATGCAATCAAGAACATGAAGCGGGGAAAAGCTCCAGAAGAAGATGGAATTACTGTAGACATCATACAAGAAGCAAATGGAGAAATTGAAACAGTACTCGCCCAAGTTTTCACTCGATGCCTTAATGAAGGGAAGATTCACGAGTATTGGAACAACGCTACAATGATCCTGCTACATAAAAATGGGACATTGAGGATCTCAGGAACTACAGACCTATCAGCCTCCTATCAGTGGTTTATAAAATCTTCACTAAAGTTCTTTCACACCGCTTGAAGGTAACACTGGACATGACTCAACCGAGAGAACAAGCTGGATTCAGGAGTGGCTACAGCACAATAGATCATATCCTCGTATTGAGAGAACTAATTGAAAGAGCGCGGGAATATGAACTTCCATTGTGCTTGGCTTTTATCGATTATAAAAAAGCCTTTGATTCGGTGAAACCATCAGCAGTTACAATGGCTTTGAAATCCTGCGGTATGGAAGATGCATACATACATTAATATTATTAATAACATCTATGAAAATGCAAGTGCAAAGATTCGGCTGTTTGAAAATACAGCACACATAAAAATTGGAAAGGGAGTGAGACAAGGTGACACCATATCTCCCAAGCTCTTTAATGCCACATTGTAAAATGTCTTTCAATCACTGAACTGGGAAAACAATGGGATACAGATTAATGGAGATTATCTAACTCACCTTCGTTTTGCTGATGACGTAGTCATTTTTGCAACTACCCCATCAGAGCTGCAGAGTATGATCCAGGAACTTGCTGACAAGAGTAAAGAAGTGGGATTAAAAATGAACTTTCAGAAGACAAAAGTGATGTATAATGCTTTTACAAGAAATGAAGATTTATCGATTGATGGAGAAAAGCTAGAGATAACAGATGCGCACGTTTATCTTGGACAGCAGATATCAAGTGAGGGTCACATTGATGAAGAAACTAATCGGCGAATAAAACTTGCCTGGAGAGCTTTTGGAAGAAACAGCATAATTTTCAAGAGCAATATGCCATTATGTCTTAAAAGAAGAGTGTTTGATCAATGCATCCTTCCAGTGCTTACGTATGGTGCAAAGACGTGGACCTTAACTAAAAGAGACATACAAAGGCTGCAGATAACTCAAAGAAGCATAGAGAGAGGAATGTTTGGTGCAACCAGGAGAGATTAGAAGAGGAACTCGTGGATCAGGAAAATGACAAAAGTGGAAGACATCATGATCAGAGTAAAATCCCTGAAATGGCAATGGGCTGGACATACTGCCAGAAGGACAGACCATCGATGGACAGTCGAAATTTTAGACTGGATTCCAAGGGTCAGGAAATGACCCAGAAGAAGACCACATGGAAGATGGGTGGATGAAATTCGAAAGTATGCGGGAGTAACATGAAGGACACTGGCACAAGACAGACCATTGTGGAAGAGGCTTGGAGAGACCTTCGTCCAGCAGTGGATTGATAAATGTTGATGATGATGATGAAGTAGGTGTTCACTGAATAACAAAGACAAATTCTTATATTTCTATAATAAGTTATTGCATAACTGTTGCGCTATAGTTAAGTTTACATGGCATACAATATTACAGAAGATCACAGGATTAGTAGTTTTGTCATACTGTTTCTTTGCTGTTACCATGAGAGTACCTGTGTTAGTCAATTTTACGCTTTCAGGAGCTTATGCCGATAGAGGAATTTTCTGTCATCTTTTACCTCTCTTATTTCGTCTCCTAGTGCAACACTAATTGGGGGTTTAACGACCACCCGTGAGCGACCAGATCAGTTATAAGCAGTCGCCCGTCGATAATTTAGGGCGATAGGTTCCAGGAAAGGGATACAGTCAGTTCCGTAAGAAAAAATCAACATCCATCAGAACAAAACTACTTCCGTTTTTGCACGATTTTCAAATGAAACACTATTTAAAAACCACTAACGAGCTCGAAAGGTCTTATTGGTTTAGACTACGACATTATTATGTCTATTAATTGCAAATTAAATATTTTAGTAAGTTAGTGGCTTTTAAATAGTGTTTCATTTGAATATCGTAGAAAAACGGAAGTTGTTTTGTTCAGATTGTACATATCAGCATGAAAAACACAGATCTTCCAACAACATCCATGCTTTAGCAGTATTCGAACCCGCACCTATTTCGGACGAATGGTCAAAAACCAGCGCTTAGACCATTGCGCCACTGGGGCGGCTCAACACTTTTACGATGGGAGGGATGTACGGTTTCCCACGTATCTCAGAGTTAATGTTACAACTGATAACTTTAAGGACTTTAAAATATTTGTTGCATAAAAACATTGTCATCAATGAGAACGCACTCCCTGTGGATACTCTGTTAATCGCAAGATTATGTGTCCAAAAGGAGAATTAAGAATCAATTCCCTGTATTCATGCGTGTAACTAACATGTTTTCTGAAATTTAAGGGGTAATGTCTCATATGATCATTTACCAAGTATTAATTAATGTCAGACGATTCCATTAATTGAAACGTGAAAGATTTTTTCTCATTACGGAGTTAGTCTTTGAATTTCAGGCATGCAGCCTTCGTGAGAAATGGACTCTCACCCAAGACATGCTCTGACAGTAGCAATTGGTATTTGGGTTTGTGTAGTTTTAGCGACTATATGGGCTGCAGAAAACATACGGTTGAGGTATTAACTAGTATTGTGTGATATTAGCAATAGCTCTAATATCGAAGTGTTTCATTTCAAAGATCTCTAGGTACAATAATACCCCAGAGCCGTGACCTACTTCCCCCTCATTGATGTATTTTTTCTGTGGTGTCTCACAGAAAGGGAAATTTATCGAACAGATTCATCGCACTTATAGAACTTTTGCCAAAGTTCCTGTGCTTCACACTTCCTATGATCTTTTCACTAGACTGTTTGTAACTACTCAATATATTTTGAGCATTGTTTTGACATCTCGACTTAAAATTATTTTCCGAATTTTCATGTGTATGGATGGTCCACTTAATACACTGGTGTCCAAAACCTAAGAACGGACTACACCATTACCTGTATAAGAAAAACAATACATGACCACAGCCAAATGGTGAAATGATTATATTGCCAGCATACGAACACATGAAAAAGCACAAAAAATTCTCATAAATGACGCACAAATTACATTTTAGTCAGTGTTTATGCAAAAGTTACAAATTCCCAAAGGACATAGTTGGAGGCGTGATGCACCGTGCTTACCGATAACCAAACGGAGAGACATTTCAGTATGGAATATGTCCACCCTGAACTGCGATGCAGCTCTCACAATGTCGTGGCATGCTGAGCACCAAGTGATCCGGGAGTTCCTGAGGCAAATCGGCCCACTCCTCCCTCAGAGCACGAATGAGGTCCTACTTGTTTTCTGGAGGAGGGTTTCGAGCACAAATACGTCTTTCCACTGCGTCCCAGACGTGTTTGATGCAGTTGAGGTCTGGGAAGCGTACTGGCCACTTGATGCGATGAATATCGTCTGTCTCCAAAAGTGTCTGCACTGTTCTCACACGATGAGGTGTCGCGTTTTCATCTGTAAACAGAAAGTCTTCGCCTATAGCCTTACGGAATAATAGAATATCACGTGTTGCGATATCGTTAGCCCGTCATAGTCCCATTTTCCAGCACCTGTAGCTCGGTGGGTTAATTAATCATGATGCCGCCCTACATCATGACCTCGGCGCCACTGCATCTGTCCCTTTCCTGCACATTCTTGCGCTGGTACCACTTTCATGCCAGATCAACTGACATCTACAATCCAAGACAGGGTCGACTGGAAAGACTCTCATCTGTGAAGAGTGCATTGCCTCTTTGATGACGTATCCAATTTCTATGGATACGACGCCACTATAAACTTGCGCTACGTTGATCTCTGGATGAGAGACGCAGATTCGGCATGAAACACTATATGTCGCAGGCCTCTTGTTGCACTTTGTCGGGATATTCGTGTTCCTGTGCTGGAATGGGGAATGGGGACGACTGGCTAGCTGACCAGTATTGGAGCAGCGATTACGTTTTTCTGTTACAACTACTGTCTTCATGCGTCGCCGAAGCATGCATCTGGAACACCTTCCATTGGTTTGAAACGCTGCCCAGACCCTGGATGCCACACTATGAGCGATTCCAAACCTCCTGGCAACATCACTCACTCGGCAGCCTTCTCCCATTTTCCTTATAATTCTTTCCCGCGTGAAATCATCTAGATGATGTCTTTGAGACATAACGTGAATTATAAGTTCGTATCTTTATGCCTTCACGTCCAGATTTTACTAAGTAACATCAACGAAAAAAATGACTCCTAGAACAAGTATGTGTTGAATTATACGAGGGGATGCTGAAAAGTTTTCGGCCTATCCCACTTCCTGTAACTGTAGCATTATTTTTTCACTGCAGCTCGAAAGGGTATTCTTTGATATTGTAAAGTGCCAATTTTCAGAGTAATAGCTCTTTTGTTTGCAGATGTTTGACGTCCTGAACTGAATCATGTCAAAGCAAAGTGTTGAATTTACGAATGTGGAACTCAGGGTGGTCATGAAATTTCTGTTCCTGCAGAATAAAACTGCAAAGGAAATCTATGATTGTATGACGCAGACATTAAGAGACAAAGTGCCCTTCATATTCCACTGTGAAGAAATGATGTAACAACTTTTAGCGTGGATACTTTGAGACCGAAGATGCAACAAGATCTGGGAGGCTTTCAACAGTGACAACACTCGAAATTGTTGATCGTGTTCATGACTTGATTTTGTCCGATCGGCGAATCTCGGCTAAAACAATAGCAGAGACACTGCTTTTGCCGTGGAACGTGTATGGTTCATTATTCGTGAGTACTTGGATATTCAGAAGATGTCAGCGAAGTGGGTGCCCAAATGTTTGAACGCCAATGAGAAACGAAAACGAGTGGCCATTTCCAAATCGATTGTGTAGTATTTTAAGCGATGTGGTGATACTGTTTTGCAGCGACTTGTCACTGTTGATAATATTTTGCAGCGACTTGTCACTGTTGATAATTTTTTGCAGCGACTTGTCAGTGTTGATGAAGCGTGGCTACATCACTAAGATCTAGAGACGAAACAACAGTCCTGCAGTGGCGGCACTCGGGTTCTCCACGGCAAAATAAATTCAAAACTCAGGGGTCTGCAGGAAAGATCATGGCAACGATTTTTTGGTATTAGAAAAACGTTTTACTGACTGACTATCACCCGAAGGGCCAAACAATAAATGCTGAATATTATTCCAAATTTTTGTGCCGATTAAAGGAGGCGTTGAAGGAAAAAAGACGAGGAAAACTGAGGAAAAGTGTTCTCATTTTGCAGGACAATGCGCCGGCTCAAAATGGTTGGCAAGACAATGGATGTTTTGAGGGACCTGGGGTTTAAGTGCATAGACCATCCACCCTACTCACCAGACTTGCTCCATCGGACTATTTCCTGTTCCCAAACCTTAAAAAAAGTTTGAAAGGGAAGCATTTTTTGAATGATTCGGAGGTGATATCAGCAGCAGAGCAGTATTTGAGTGATCAGACTTCATAATTTTTTTTGGAAGGGTTAAAGTAACTCCAGAAACGCTGTGCCAAGTTTGTTGAACTGCGAGACGAATATCTGGAATAGTCTGGTCTGTAAGTTTCATTTCTTTAGCCCAGTTCCTTCTTGGCGAGGTCGAGAACTTATTAGCATCCCCTCGTAACCTAGCGTGTCGTATTTTTCATATTTATTGACATTATTTAAATGCAATCACGTATTTATTTAGAAATATGGGTTTTGAAAATGCTTTAAATATGAAACGTACTTTAACAGAGCACGATGCAGTGGTTAATAGATTTTTATAATGATGTCGGATTATACACTATACTGAGTGATTTTACGTCACGTTAGAATCCCGTACGAAGTGTATTTTTCTTTTCATTACAGTCCGAGAAATATTGTGAGAAATGTAGTTTAACCTCGAAAGAGACAGGAAAAGTAATGAAGTCTTTGGTTTCCAACTATAAAGTGGCAGTCTGCGTAGCTTTCATTTTTGTAGCGATGATGTATTGTTCGAAGAAAATGACTTCAACTGGAATTTTGTTTTGTTTGCAAATAGTTTGCCGAAAGAGAGAAATATATTTAATGTCTACATTTGTAACGCGACACCCTTATAGCAGCTACACAGAGGGGTGGTTTAAATGTCTGGAAGGGGAGGGGAAACTGTTGATTTATACATCTTCGTAATCAGGTGCAATCAATCCCAACCTAACTGCTCGGAACGTCCTCAGAAACCTGGCCAAGTGAGCGAGCTCTACTAACTCAGTCGAGGCAGCAGCAATGAGAGGAAGATATATATCATTTCGGTAAATTGAACGGGCTCCGACAGTCTTCCTCTATTCCGACCAAGTGGTGGATAAAAGAGTTGGATCTCAATTGGATGCCCACATAACAGCACCGACAACAACAACAGAAGCAAGGATGGTGGAAGCGCTCCTTTGCTTCCAATCCAAGTTCTAACTCCTGAGTGCTATCGAGAAAAATGAACCAAAGCACGGGGAAGGTTCCGTCTGCTGTTTGCCTCCGTAATCGGTTTCTACGATAAGAGTAGATGACAAAGAACTGGAGCTTGTGCGAAGATAATTGGGCTCTGCATCGGGATACGGATAAATAAGAGAAATAAACGGAAAAAAAGCAACAAGGATAACGAAACTCTTTCCCTCCCGTTCTCGCCTGTTTCTCTTTTGCTTTTGCTTCGACTTCTGCAGCAACATCAACGAAGAAAATGGAAACCGAAAGAAATGAACAAAATGTCATCGCTCTGTTCTGCTGAAAATTAATTGTGTTTATTACTTTCCTTAAACTGTCAATAAAAGGTGTCAAACAGTTCCACAATTAATTAGACTGAGAGTTATCACCGCATCAAAAATAACCAAATTTTTGAATAGAAATTTTATGGCAAAACCAGACATGCTTTTATACAGACTTGCATACGTAAAAGTAACACATATACTTATATTTTTCCGGAGCCTTATTTTCAAGTAACACTTTTTAAAAGACATATACACTCTTTGCTAAAAATAACGAAGCACCCCGAGAAAGTCGTTCGATCCTGATGAAACTCCGCGTGCAAATACCTCAGGGCGAAATATGCAAGTGATTAAAAAACAAGTTAGTAAAATCATGTAATGCATTGATTATGATACGCTTTCCAACATACCAGAAATCATTACTCAAGTTATTACTCAAGTTATGAGGATAATGGCTGTAGAATAAATGTCGCTCCTGTGCCCTGACCTTTGACCCCATTTCGATTATATTCAACAGAACTGGTTCAGTATACCTCAGAAATAACATGAAAACGTTTTGTCGCAATCTAAGTATTTTTACGCAAGTTATGACGCACAAGGGCAATGGAATGGATCAAACTCCTATGTCCTGACCCTTGACTCCATTTCGCTCATTTTCAACAGGGTTTGTCCCCAGGTAGTCACCTAACACATACTAAAATTTCATCGAAATCGAACAATTTTTACGCACGTTATGATGCATAAGAGCAATGGAATGGATCCCGCTCATATGTCCTGACCTTTAACCCCATTTCGTCCATTTTCAATAGGGTGTGTCCACAGGTTGTCCCCTACCACATACTAAAATTTCATCGAAATCGAACAATTTTTACGCGAGTTATCCTGCGGACGGGCAGACAGACAGACGGACAAAGCTGGAGCATATACGCTTCTTCAGCCTACGGTTGGAAAGCGTAAATAAACGACCAATCATGAAATAGTGGCCCGTCACAGCGCATGGAAACCGCGCATTGAGGAGGGTATATCAAGGGCGAAGCTTACACGCTGGGACAATTGTGACAGCGGATTGCGGTTGCATTAATCTCCAGGGACTGTGAGGATGCCTCGACGTCGTATCCGTGCACAATACGAGCAGCAGAGCGAGTTTGAGAAGCCGTATAATTGGGCTGAGAGAGGCAAACTAGTCAAGTCGCCATATCGCTAGGTATTTGGGTCGGAGCAATGCAGCAATCGGACGATGTTGACGCCAGTGGGTCCTGGAGGGCACAATCGAGCGGCACGCTGGCAGTGGATGGCCGAGGGCAACAACAGAACGCGATGATCGAGTGATTGTGAAAGCCGCATGAACAGAACAGAATTCGTCGCTCTCGGTCATCCATGGCCATGTTGCATCGTCTACAGGTACGGAAATGCATATCCAGACTGTTGAAAGACGACTTACGGTACGGGGAATACATTCGAGGACTAGCGAGCATCCCCAGCGCTGATTGTAGTGGTGACAGGCCCGATCAACATACACTGCTGGCCACCCAAAATGCAACACCAAGAAGGAAGCATCCGATTGGCCTGAAATTCGTAGCATACGTCGCCCGCGAGAGGACATGCAAACGATTAGCATTGCAGGGCATATGCAAATCATGTGCGCGCGGCACGCCACCGGGAAGCACTATAAGGAGGATGCACAGAAGGCGGTGTGTAAGTAGTGGAAGTGTGTTGTGCTGCCGGACCTGTGCGTGGGAAGCTTCCTGATGCCTCGTCGCAGAATACGGCAGTCATTACAGCACGTTTCGGGGTTCGACAGAGGAAGAATAGTGGCATATCGCGGCATTCATCACTAATCACCACACTCAGCCACGACATCCAGCCACAGTAAGGGGAGCATGGATTCGGTGGGTGCAGGAGGGACAGACAGACCAACGTGAGCGATTGTCGCAGCCGCGGCACACCACCAATCGAGACGACCGGCATGTTGCGCGGCGGGCATTGGCGGCTCGCACCGCCATATCACGAACGTTAGCGCAGGAATTAGGGTGGGTTGCGGAACAACCTGTGTCAGCACGTACCATTCGACGTCGTCTGCAGGAGCGGGAACTTGTCGTACGGTGCACATTGCTCCGATTACCATTGACATTAAACCACCGGTGAGTGCCGTGGCAGTGAGCCGTTGAACGCCGCACCTGGACTACGGAATGGCCCGACATTGTTTTCTCCGACGAATTCCGCTTCTGCCTGCAACACCACGATGGTTGGATGCGCGTGTGGTGGCACCTCGGCGAGAGACTGTATGACGTCTGCATTATGCATCGCCATACCGGTCCGTCGCCTGGCGTTATGGTTTGGGGCCAATTGGATATGACACCCGCACCCCTCTGGTACGCATCGCCGGTACACTCAACAGCCACCACTACATCTCCAACGCTTTGGAGCCTGTAGTCCTCCCTAACCTGCAGGACCTGCCAGCGGCCACGTTTGAACAGAACAATGCGCGCCCGCACGTGGCACGCATCGTGCAACAATTCTTCACGGCCCACCAGGTGTCACTGTTGCCGTGGCCCGCCTGTTCTCCCAATATGTCGCCCATCGAACACGTCTGGTCGCTGATCGGCAACCGAGTGGCCCGGTTGGAAAGTAAATTCACGGGCATGTTCCTGAAACCAATCTTGTACAATACGAGCACTATGGCAGGACGCATTATTTTGTTGAAAGTAGCCATCGCCATCGGGATAAACCATCCACATGACAGGATGCATTTGGTCCGCAACGATGTTTAGATATGATATGCCAGTTAGACGTTGATCAACACGAATTAAAGGGCACAAAGCATGCCAGGAAAACATCTCCCAAACCATAAGGTTGCCTCCACCAGCTTGAAGGGTTGTAGCAATGCATTTGGGGTCAATGCCTTTGTGCTGTTTCTGCCAAATTCTCACTCGGCTATCGGCATGGTGCAACTGAAAACGTGATTCATCGGACCACATAATTTGCTTCCAATTATCGACTGTCCAATCCTTGTGCTCCTGTGCGAACTGGAGACGTTTTCTATTGTTAACTGTAGACACCAAAGGTGTTCGAACAGGCCTTTGGCTGCCATATCCCATCCGATGCAGTGTACGGCGAACGGTGCGTGTAGAGATCATTTGAGGGGATCCTTGATTAAGATGGTCTGTAATTTGCTGCACTGTTGCCCTTCTCTTGTCTGTTACCAGTCTGGACACCCTCCGTTCAGCCCGAGCAGTCACTAGTCGATGACGATGACACGCTGCACGTAGAGACCCAGTTTTTTGGCTGACCGTCCAGTCTTTAAACACTTTAACAACAGCTGCTCTGGAACATTTCACGAATGCGGCAGTTTCGGTGATACTCGCTCCATGGCTTCGAGCTCCTACCATCATCCCACGTTGAAAGTCCGTCAAATTGCATTTTTTACCCATCTCGTCACCCAAAAATCACTTCTACTACTGTCGCAAGCACTAAGCTTTCCCTTTTTAAACTAGCCTCGCACTCTGGCGGCGACAGCGTCCAGCCATAGCTTATTTGCTTAAAACTGTCAGGTGGTCATTATAAAGTGGCCACTCAGTGTATAAAGAACATATCGCAGTGGTTTAAACTAAAATAAAATAAAAAATGTTTTCGGGTTAACATATTTTACAATGCCGCGGAATTCGCAGAACTAACCCAAGCAAAAGGAGGAAATCAAAACGAGTGGCAAGAGCAAGTGATGAGGAATGTTAAAAGCCCAAGAAGACAGAGCACCACTTTGGGTAATTCGTGTATCGATCTGCTTTGTGTTCGCAATGTATCCAGCATGCTTTGTAAAAACTATGTAAGCTACTTTTCATATCATAGACTTTTGTCGGCAATAACAAATTAAATAAATGCTTTAAAACAATACTCGATTAGCTGATCTCAACTCTCCGATCTGCAAGTTGTAGTCCTACATTCCAAACTGACGGCTCAATGAGAACTGAGACTACAGTTTCTTTTTTATGAACATGAGTGTATTTAACCTTACATGCACTACATTGACAAAAGTCACCGGGCACCTAGAAGTGAAACACCACATAGCATTTATTGACATACATTAGTTCGGTCTTGGCAAACCTTTGGCCGTAATGCATGCACTGACCCTTCGAAACATGCTTTCGACAAGGTTTTGGAACACAACGATAAGTATGCGCTTCCATTCAGTACATAATGCTGCCGCTAACTGTTGCTTAGTAGTAGGTCTTGGTTCCAAACCTCTTATGCGGCGTTCTAATCCACACACGATACGGAATTATCGTCAAATCCCGCCCTAACAGTCCTTGCTTTATGGCTCAGTTCATTAATCTGCTGGTACCAACAAAGCTCGGTTCCATAGTATTGCCACAGAGTTGGTAGGATATAATTGTCCAGAATATTGAGGTAGACGTGCTGATTAACAGGTTTGTCCACGTTTACCAATAGGCCGGGACCATACCACGAAGAACACCCCCACACGAGTACACTGCCATCTCCAAACTTGACCGTAGGAACATTACACTGCTTTAAGTAGCGTTCCCCCGGCTGCCGCCATACCCACACACGGCCATCAGACTTATGGATCGTGTATCCAGATTCATCAGACCATAGGACCAGTTTTCATTAATCTACGGTCCACGATAGATGTCCTTTACACCATGCTAAACGACGAGTAGCATTCCGAGTGGAGACGAAAGGCTTATGAGCAGCCGCACGACCACGGTAACTCATGGAATGACGTTCTCTGTGAATGGTACGTGTACATGCCGAAGTCCCAGCATTTTTGCTCACCTGTACACTGAGGTCTTGTGCAGTACTCCGTCGATTAGCTGTAACGACTCTTCTGAGGCTTGGACGTCCTCTATCACTGATTGTCTTTGGTCTGCCGGTACGTTTTGCTGCTTCAGGCACGCCATGTGTCTTCCACGTATTCAGTACATCCAAAACAGTTGACTTGGGTATATTTAAACACCTCTTGGTTTCTCTTATGGACAACCCACTAATGTAAGACGCAAAAATTTTTGCTTTCTCACGGTCAGTTCTCTCCCGCCGTGACATTTTCACTCAACCTCACAGTGCGATATAATCGCGGTCAGCTGCAGGCTTGTGTTTATACCGTTTGCAGCTGTACCGCGCATCTTAACAACGCAGATTATCCGTTTATTTGCTTTTGAAGGGGTGTCCGGGGACTTTTGTCAATATAGTGTATATTGTGCTGAGAATCAGCACCATTCTTGAAGTTTTGTTAGAGGTGATGTGCTTTTCATTTTTTTAATAAGATTTCTCTTAATGTGCTACCCGAGTCTTTGTTCGTGCATTTTTCCAAAGATCACCGTGTCATTCTACTTTCTCGGGATTCTCGTAGGAAAGTTGCTGCACAGCCACTTGCTGAAGCTATAACCAAAACTGTTAAATCAGATCCTCAATGATGAACTCCAGGGTTCCAAGAGCATCTCTTGACGTAGTCGAGGGCCCAGAGTACTTATCTTTCCTTAATCAATATTTAACGTCTGTATCCCCTGCATAGATTAGCCCCCTCTTTACAGGAAAATCAATTTTAGTTAAGGACGTGAAAAGTGGACGGACTCGAGAGATTCTAAAATCAGTTCAAATCGAGAGATTCTAAAATCGGTTCGAATCGATAACCTCCTTAGTAAGTCATGGCCTCTCCAATAAAATGCCGTCATCTCTGTCACACTTGGAAACATGAGGCCCGCTTAGCGTCCGGAAAAGACATTATTAATGCTCAAAGCACGCGCTATTCATCGCCCCTTTTCATTTCATTTTTATTTCACTTATGCTTAAATTCGGTAATACTCGAAAGAAAGTAGAGTGCAAATTACGTCATCAATACAAATACCAATAAATCGATTCAATGATTTGCTTGTCATGATATTGTATACGATACTTTTCACGGGTAGCAATTAATTTTACTTATCATGGGAACCACCACGATCGCTTTTTACAAATTGAAATAAATTCTATTCGACCGTATTTTTACAGAAATGTTTATAGCATGCGAGATGGTGAGTTAACGTAAACGTATTCTCGGCGAAAAACAAAATGAACCCTCTCTTCCTTAACTTTGAAACCATTCATCTCATATGCACAAATAAGGTGTCGGTGTAAAGTACTTAAAGGGAAATATCACGTGATGATAAAGAGCATACACTGCTGTTTGTGAAAATCGGAACACCAAGAAAGAATCGCGCTATTCAAATGAAATTTATATCACATACACAGAAGTGCCAGAAAAACTGGTACACTAGTCTAAAACTTGGTAGGTCCCCCACGGGAGCG
Source organism: Macrothele yani (assembly GCA_039090855.1). Taxonomy (NCBI): domain Eukaryota; kingdom Metazoa; phylum Arthropoda; class Arachnida; order Araneae; family Macrothelidae; genus Macrothele; species Macrothele yani. The sequence goes on along the minus strand of CM076992.1, from coordinate 94,616,147 downwards.
CAGCCCTGCATAAATACGACAGGGCATGGACTCCACTAGCTTCTGGAAATATGCTGTAGGCAATGCACACCATACTTCCTGCAGAGCGTTCCACAATTCGGGTGTATTCCGAGTTCTCGGATTCCTGTGTTCGAAAGCGCGTTGCATGGCATCCCAAATGTGTTCTATCACGTTCAGATCTGGGGACTTGGGTGGAAATGGCAACACCCTAAACTCAGATGAATGCTCCTTTAACCATAGTGTGGCGTCCCGACACTTGTGTGGAGGTGCGTTGTTCTGTTGGAACAGGCCCTAGCAGCATGAATGCAGGACATTAACGGGTGTACCTCGTCAGAAAGGATGCGCACATAGCGTTGGGACGTACCAGGGGTACCAGTGAAGTCCAGCTAAGCACATCCCATACCATTACGGACCCCCACCAGCCGGTACAGTTCCCTGTTGACAGGCGGGATCCATAGGCTCATGGGGTTTGCGCCACACACGAATCCTTCCATCTGCCGGATACAGTTGGAAACGCGACGACCAGGCTACTTGTTTCCAGTCGTCAAGTGTCCAGTGGCGGTGTTGCCGTGCCCAGGCGAGGCGCATAGCTCTGTGTCGTGCACCCATCAAGGGGACTCTAGTTGGGCGTCGGCTCCCAAAGCCCATATCGTGCAGGGTACGTTGCACAGTCCGGAAGCTGATGCTTGTTGAGGCTCCAGCATTGAATTCCGATGCTACCTGCGATAGTGTCGCGTGAAACGATTCTCGACAGCCGACGATGGTCACGTTCACCCAATGTCTTTTTACGGCCACACTGGTACTGTAGGCTGGAGGTTTTGCCGGAATTAGTCTCTTGCAATGGTGGCACATGAAAATCCGAACTTCGGTTCTACCTCCGAAATACTATGGTCCATCTCAAGAGCGCCAACAATGACACCGTGTTGAAAATCGCTTAAATCGTTATTACTTGTCATTCTCATGCCGAAAACAGCTCTGATAGCTGGCAAGGATGTCTATCGCTTTATATACGCACTGGCAGACGCAAGCGAGTACGTGCATAGGTGACGTTGCTATGTATTTTGCATAAGCTCGTCTGTACCTGTTTTTCTGGCACTTCAGTGTATTGCTTATGTTACAGGATATGTTGTAGAGCTATAGAAGATTTTTTGCTTCAAAACTCAGTATGGTGTAAAGCCACCTCAAGCAACAATAACAGCCTCTACACAGCGTGACATTGAATGGAAGAGGGTTTTCATATAATTTGCGACGTACAACAGAACTAAAATACGTGGCAACACGGCATATTTGCACCGATATATTCTGTCCGAGTAGCTTAGTTGGGAGAGCAACTCACTCTGGAGTGAGGGGGAGAGTTCGATCCCAGTCACGGACAAATTTGTGTATTCACATTGGCGCTCGAACGTAAAAATTGATGTACTGGAAGTTGTGTTCTTCGAAATATGAGTCACGTTTTTTCCTCACATCGCCTAGAATTTTTTTTATTGGGGGTTTTAGGACCACCGTGAGCTGCTCAATGGGCTATAAGCAGTCGCCTGTCCCTAATGTAGCGTCACTGGTTCCAGGGAAGAGAGAGAGAGAGAGAGAGAGCCAGCGCTGTAAGACGAACACAACATCCATGCCTCACCGGGATTCGAACCCGGATCCTTCACGGACGAATGGTCATAAGCCAGCGCTTGGACCACTGCGCCACCCGGCTCGTCTGGAATTAATTTAAAAAATCCTACTTCGCGCCAAATAAAAATAAATAAGAGGGAGTCGATGGGACTTACTACAGAGGTAAAGCACGTATCAAGACGACAAATCTGCCGCGATACATTCTGTCCGTGTAGCATAGTTGGGAGAGCAACTTGCTCCGGAGTGAGGGCCGTGAGTTCGATCACAGTCACGGACAATATTGTGTTTTCACAAATCTTCGGGAATTACCTGCCAGACTGATTCTATGCGATACCAGAATTCACTTGTGGTGAATGGCGGGTTCTTGACGGGGCTGTTGCTGAAGTACCATGTCCCAGACATGTTCGATCGGGGACATATTCGGCAAACACGCAGGCCAGGGAAGAAATGGATCTACCGTGCATGGAAGAGGTCTTGAACATTCCATGTGGACGAGCATTGTCCCGCTGGGATACAGCGCCAGGACAGCTCTGAAGTAAGGGTATCACCTCTGCCGCTAAAACATTGTTGAGGGTTCCCTCAATTCTCATCAGGCGAGATCGCGAATTGATCGCAATGGCGCCCCAAACCGTGACGCTTAGCGTTGGGCCAGTATGACGGACGCTGCAAGTTCACCATGATGTCTTCAAACACGTGCATCAAGTTGAATCGTGACTCGTCAGAAAACACGACTTACTGCCAATCAGCGCGCCATTGTCTGTGTTCGCGACCCCATTGCAGCCTGAAGCATCAGTGTTTGAGGGTGAAAGGTTTCCGCAGCAATAGGCTGCTAGCGATCAGTCCTTTGTTAAGCAAAAGACATCGGACTGTGCTTGAGGACAAAGCCTGACCTCTGACATGGCGCAACTGCTGCGCTAACACCATTGATGTCGCTGGGTGATCGGCCACTGCCATGCGGTAGAGGTGTCTGTCATCCCGTGCAGTCGTGCGATTTTTCTGTCTATTTCCCGGCTTTCTGTGCGTTCGAGTCTCACCTGTCCATTGACGCCACGTTTAAATCACTGTATTGACGTTTTATCCTGTACGAGTGCCAATTTCCCGGTAGGAAAATCCAACTTCTCTCATCCCAATAATCCTTCCTAACTCAAAGTCTCTCAGGTGTTCATAATGTGACCTACTTCGGCTACGGGTATAGTGAGACACAAGAAACACTCTTTCAACTCAATGTCTGCTCTTTACTCATTGCAACATCTCGTTTGAGCCAGCCCTTTATAATTAAAACAGGACAGTTCAGAGGGCGCTGCTCCAAAACTGCATGTGCATTTCCACAGACATTTTAACCATTTACATGTACCAACTTGTTATGCATATCCTGTAAGTTTCAAGCTAATACCAACAGTCCCTATGGTGCTGCAATTTTTACAAACAGTAGTGTACTGATTAGCACTCAATCTACCAACTTTTCTATAGAATGTGTATTATGTTTTCAGCGCATCGGATTCTCCTCACTGAAAAACTTTTAAATATGAAATTTTGCCGATTCGTATGTAAAATATGAGTGCAGATAGGTACGAAAAAACGATGCAGCTAATGTTAAACGAAGAAAGTTGTTTATAGTTCGTATCAAATAATTAATCAAAGATAGATGTGATTGATTTAGTATTGAAACACAAAAACACGTATTCGCGGCGGATAATATGCCTCATACAGAAACACAGAACTGGTGTGGTAAGAAATTATGAAATATAAAAGACGATAACGAAAAAATGAAAATGTATTTTGTCAATATGTGACGTACTACTGAGGTTTTGCACAAGTCAAGAAGGCAGGTAGTAGTGATATCCCTTTGCCGGGGTATCTTAATTGGGAAAACATTCGGCTCTGCAGCAGAAGGATGTGGTTCGATTTATGCCACAGGCTAATTTCAATTTCACATTGGCACCCGAACCTCAAAATGCATCTCTTTGTAAAAACATGCGATGTTTCTTCCATGCATCATCTGGAATTAACAAAAATTCACTCTTCGCTTCGAAACACGTGTGATGATAATTCCACACATCGTCTGAGATTACAGAGGGTGAGTCGAAAGCTTTGCAATATTTGGATCTCTTTTTTTTTTTCATTGAAGGTTTAACGACCACCGTGAGCAACTCAATGGGCTATAAGCAGTCACCCGTCTCTAATTCAGTGTCACTGGTTCCAGGGAAGGGAGAGAGCCAGTGCCGTAAAACAAACACAACATCTATGCCTCACCGGGATTCGAACCCGGACCCCTTTCGGGACGAATGATCAGAGGCCATCGCTTAGACCACTGCGCCACCGGTGCGGCGCAATATTTGGATCACTTTATGTCTTCATACGTACATTTACAACGAAAGCTCACTAGCATTCAAAGTATAGGCCATCGTGCTGCACCGTCTTTAGCCATCTGTCTGTCAGTTCCTCGATTCCGCGGCGGTATCAGTTCTTGACCTTTGAGGCGAAGAACTCCTTCACCGCAGCTGCCACCTCCTCCTGGTTGTTGAAGTGCCGCCCGCGAAGAAAGTAGGCCATGGACCGGAACAAGTATTAATCCGATGGGGTCAAAGCCCAGGCTATTGACCCCCAGGGTGTGGCATAAGGGCGATGCCCTCAAATTCCTGGAGTTTTGCCTGGGTCGTTTACGCCGTACGAGGACGAGCGTTGTCCTGCTGTAGGAGAGCGCGTTTTCTGTTCACCAGTGCCGTGTACGTCTCCTACAAAATGGCATACATCCGCTCCAACTGTTCAGAGTAGAGGTTAACGTTGATGGTCGACCGTCTGGAACAAATTCCTAATGGATTATCTCCTCGAAATTCCACCAGACGCAGAACATCACCTTGTGCTCGAAGCGCCCACATTTGGTAACAGGTTCAGGAGTTACCACTGCAATCGTCGTCGTCTGGCATTGCCTGGAGTGATATAAAATTTCTGTAAAGTTGATCTAGCATGGTAACTGTGGGCATGCAGTTCGTGAGGGACTGATTGTTCTGGTGCAAACAGCTGCTCAAAAGGATTGTGCAACGTCGCCGGCCAGGTCTGTGGTAGGCGTGCGTGCCTTCATCCATTTCCACAGAAAGTTTCGTTTCTCACGATCACTCAGCTTGTAGGATATTGGGGGATCACTCAGCTTGAGGGATACTAGGAGATCACTCAGCTTGTGGGATATTTCGAGATAAATCAGCTTGTGATGTATTGTGGGATATTGGGGAATATTGGGGATCTCTTAGCTTGTGGATATTGGGGAATCACTCAGCTTGTGGGATATTCGTTTCGCCCAATCACTCAGCGACAGTGGATATTGGGAGTCTCAGAAGAATAGCAATACTTCCTTCTGTTTCCTTACTTATGTGGCATCCAACCAACATGTCCCTTTCGAAGTTCGCCAGTTAAGCTACACGCTACACCGTCGCTTCCGATGAGGTCTGTCAGGTGTGCCAACGGCCCTTAATGTGCAGGGCCCAAAACGCATGCACTTGTGGTTCTGAAAATGCATGTTTATTTGCATATGTTGAGGTATTCGAATACTTTTGCCCACAAAGTATATATCGCAGAAAAAAAAACCGAAAAAACTGTGGATGCAAATTCAGTATGCAAATGCCCAGGTAAGACTTCCGTACCTGATATTTTCATATTGCTGGAGAACACCCGCTTATAAAAATAAATATATATGTGAGGCCACACGAGGATTTTCTATCGGACGCCGGATTACAATTCAGACGTGGAACTTACGAGGTAACATGATAAAATCCTTTCTCACTTATAAATCAGCACCAACCACACATGATCTGCTGGAAGGAGAATGGGTGAAGCAAACTATCTCGGACAACAGAAAGGGATTTCAGCTTGGTGAACCTGTATTCTCTTTCTCGTCTGACTGGTTTTTGAATGTCGTTGCTGTCATCATGTTTTGATGAGTAAAACTTATATTTATCTTCCATAGAACTACACTGACGGAAAAGAATCCCAACCCCAAGAAGGGGTTGTGTTAGATAAACGATAGTTGGTAGGCGGTGAGAGTACATCTGTAAGATGACGTCTATGCAAATTTCGCGCTCGGCGCATACGTGTGGCGCTAGTAGCGCCCCTTGGAATATGCAAAGCAGGTTTGCTGTAAATACGCGCTGTAACGTTCGTGAGCGTTAGTTATCGTTGAGATTCGACGTAGTGTGTTGATGTTAGTCAATAATGTCTTTAAGAAGACGAAGAAGCCATTATCAACAGCTCACGGAGTTTGAACGAGGTCGTGTAATAGGGCTACGAGAAGGTGGATTTCCTTTCCGCAATATTGCAGAACGACTTGGCAGGAATGTAGCCACTGCGCATGATTGTTGGCAGCGGTGGTCAACAGAAGGTACTGCCTCCAGAAGACCAGGTTCCGGCCGGCCACGTGGCACTACTGAGAGGGAAGACCGCCGTGTACGGCGTATGGCCGTGGCGCATCGTACCGCGTCTGCGGGAGCAATTCGAGCTGTAGTTGCCACCACAGTGACACAACGAACTGTTACAAATCGGTTACTTGAAGGACAGCTCGGAGCCAGACGCCTTGTAGCGTGCATTCCACTTACTCCAAACCACTGCCGTTTGCGAGGTCAGTGGTGTCAAGCTAGAGCTCATTGGAGGACGGAGTGGAGATCTGTTGTGTTTTCTGATGAAAGCCGGTTCTGCCTGGGTGCCAGTGATGGCCGTGTGTTGGTTAGAAGGAGGCCAGGTGAGCGCCTGTAACCAACCTTTCAGCGGCCGAGACACACTGGACCTACACCTGTAGTTATGGTCTGGGGAGCAATTAATTTCCTATGACAGCAGGAGCACTATTGTGGTTATCACACGCACCCTGACGGCACAGTTGTACGTCGGTCTGGTGATTCAACCTGTTGTGCTGCCATTCATGAACAGCATTCCAGGGTGTGTTTTCAAACAGGATAACGCTCGCCCGCATACCGCTGTTGTAACCCAACATGCTCTAGAGAGTGTCGACATGTTGCCGTGGCCTGCTAGATCACCAGATCTTTCACCAATCGAGCACGTACGGGACATCATTGGACGACAACTCCAGCGTCACCCCCAACCAACATTAACCGTCCCTGTATTGACCGACCAAGTGCAACAGGCATGGAACTACATCCCACAAACTGGCATCCAGCACCTGTACGACACAATGCATGAAAGTTTGCGTGCTTGCATTCAACATTCTGGCGGTTACACCGGTTATTAATGTACCAGCATTTCACATTTAAAATGGCTCTTCTCGCGCTTACAATAAGCTGTGATCTTGAAACCTTAATCGATTAAATATGTTACCTGTACAAATGTATTGCCGCCATTTCATTCCTCTACAACTATTTTTTCGTGGTGTTGGGATTTTTTTTCCGTCAGTGTATATTACAGAAGAACGTGTCCATTTTCGATCAAGAAGTAAGCTATGTTAATTTAAAGTAATACTTCAATTCTCTATCTCTCTTTCTGTTTCTATCAGCATTGTTCTTCGTCATTACATTAATATCGTCTTTATCACACACAACATAGTGATAAATTATTCACACTGTGTTTCAATTTTATTTTCAACATACTTAAAATGATATAGAGTATACCGTCCTGAAAAAGGAATGGATGCATACTTTACTCAAGCACACAGGGTTGCTGGTTCCCCCTGAGATTCTCATGCCTTTCTACATCCATACACACACCTATATTTTTCATATATCCTAACATAAGCCAAGACATGGAATACATTAAGAAATTCTGACGTTGGGCACGGAATATTCCAATAGGACCATTGTATCCTTGGTGAAATCCTAGAAACGGAATCAGGCATTTTGGGGGCATTCAGGTACCAAACACCTGCTGATATTTTAGCAGAATAACACTGGACAACAGCCAAAATGAATCTCAGACAAAAGTATCTATTTTTAACTACTTTGAACATGCTGATCACGAATATGAACTTAGAATATCGCAAATTAGCTCTAGTGTTCTAGATACGGGAGCTGGGGACGGTTCAGTGGGAATGGTGGTCGTCACCGGAAGTCCGATATGTCGAGCGCGTGATTCCCCACGAGACGGATAACCTTGAGCTCAGATTAGAAGACGTAATCTGCAGCAGTTATTGCAACCACATTTCCTTCTTGTCATCATTTGCGTTGTGGATTCTGTGAGTGCAGACATGTTGCTCAAGATGCCTCGAGAATGTGTGAAAAGTGCAGAAAAGGTTTGTTATATTTGTGGACGAATTAATTTTCTACCCAAAGGCGACCCATTACACCGACGATAAAGAAAACATACAGCCCTTATGTTGGTTGTGAGATCGGTGACCAGCACCGGTATTGGGCCCCACACATATGTTGTCAATCCTGTGCAGTAAATAGGCGTTGCTGGTTGAACCGAAAAGGAGGATCGATGCGTTAACAGGTTCCAATGGTGTAGAGGGAACTGACAAGCCATCTTAATGATTGTTACTTTTGTACGATTCATTCAATTGGATATGGTATTTCTAAGAAGAAAAAGCGGCCTTTGGCCCATCCAAATTATCCTTCTGCTATGCGCCCAGTGCCTCACGGAGAAGGAGTTCCTCTTCCAGGCGCATCAGATTCGTAAACTCTGCATAATGAAGAAGAAAGTAAGGACAGTGAACATCCGTCACCTGTGAAAGCATCTACATCAAGAGATCCTTATTTCGTGCCTATTGAAGAGTCTGCGTAGCCACATAAAATAACCTAGAGTGAATTGAAGGATCTAGAGAGAGATCTGGAATTGCTGAAAAGTAAAGCAGAGCTTTGGGAGTACAGACTGCAGCAATGAAATTTTCTGGAAGAGAATGTGCACGCGTGTGCATTTTGTACTCGGCAAAAAGTTCTGCTTCCAATTTTCAGAACGACATAAAACCTCATTGCTGGCGTTGATATAGTGGGTCCCATGTCAGCACTACAAATCAACTACAAAAATGGCGTTTGGAGGCTGTTCATTTATTCGTCCAAGTTGAGATCAAAAGCTGTTCTGCTCCATAATGGTAACGTTTTACCATCTGTTCTAGTCGGGTATACAGTCCACATGAAAGAAACGTACAACATGAAACAACTGTCACATACCATCAACTACGACAAGTACAATAAGCAGCAGATTTGTGGTGACCTGAAGGTCATTGCCATTTTGATGGAACCACAACAGCAGTGCTACACAAAGTTTTGCTGTTTCCTCAGTGTCTGGGACAGCAGTGCCAGGATTTCTCATTAAAAGAAAAAGGACTGGCCCCACGACAATGACTTGAGCCGGGAAAAGGAATGTACTTAATGAAGTACATTCGCCGCCCCGGTGGCGCAGTGGTTTAAGCGATGACTTCTGATCATTCGTCCGAAAGGGGTGCGGGTTCGAATTCCGTGAGGCTTAGATGTTGTGTTTGTCTTACGACTCTGCGTCTCTCCCTTCCCTGGAACCAGTGGCCCTAAATTAGGGACGGGAGACTGCTTATAACCGATTGAGTTGCTCACGTGTGGTGGTCGTTAAACCTACAATAAAAAAATGAACTACTTGTAGAATTCAGCAAGATCTTGCTCCCTCGTCTCTGCATCAAACTTAGACTAATGAAGAATTCTGTAAAGGTAATGGATCGAAATCGGGCTGGATTTCTGTGTCTTGGTGATAAATGTCCAATTTCCGAGACTTAGGGAGGCCAAAATTAGGAAGGTGTATTAATCGGTCCACAGATACGTCAGCACTTCCGAGATAAGCGTTTTGGTGATAGCCTCACAGGGGATGAAAAGTTAGCTTGAAATGCTATGCAGCGAGTGGCCAGAAACGTTCTAGAAAACAATAAGGCTGACAATTATCAGGGGCTCGTAGAAACACTTCTGCAGCGTTACGAGAGTCTAGGATGCAACATGTCATTGAAGTTGCACTTTTTACACTCTCATTATGATTTCTTCCCGATTAACTCCGGTGCTGTGAGTGACGAGGCCGGGAACGGTTTCATCAGGACAATTACTACCCTCGAAAAAAAAAAGGTGCCAAGGGAAATAAAATGCAGCAATGCTAGCAGACTATTGTTGGACACTTATGAGAGATGATCCAGAAACTCATTACAAGGGAGAGGCAAAGCGGTGTCGCTGTGGATCATTTCATCTACGAGAATTATCATAGGGTACGTACTGTATATGCAAATGTGTAAACGTTGTTTTATAGATATTTCAAAAACTAGAGCTAATCTAACGTTTTAACGGCCGTTTTAATATTCAGCAGCCCAAACAACATAAATGTAACTTGGTTTAATCTCAGATACACACAAACAGCCAAAATTTGTTGTCCGGTGTTATAGATTTACTTTCTGAAATTCTTCAGCTAATGATCCTTACATCTAAACAGTTCTAAGACCCACGATGTAGAACCATGTACATCTTCTATTAACGTCAAATAGAGTGGGAGAGTTTCTTGTATTAGGTGTACGCAAAAGTTCTACCCGTTTTTCATGATGCGAATTCCAAGTTAAAAAAAAATAGTGCAATAACAAATGGTACGTCTAAGGGTCAAAATGCTTCGAGGAGTAGGATATAAAATGGCACTGAGTATGCAGGTGCATCTCATTCGTAAACAAATTACACAAGGGTTAAATGTCAAGCAATAAAGATCACATTAGAAATTGTTTGCTTTATGAGTTCGACAAAGCCAACAATGCAGCTGAAGCCTGAGTGAGGATGCTGTTGACAAAAGCACATGCCGTCGTTGGTACCGGAAATTCCGCGGAGACAGAAGTTGCAGAGGTCATCCACGCTCTGGACATCCATTAGAGGTTTGTGAAGAGGATCTCAAACTAGTCATATCAAATAACTAATGTCTGACCGTTGAATAATTATTAGAAAGGATTTTTGCAAACAAAATAAGAATACAAAAAAGGATGCGTGCGATTGGGTTTACCACAAAGTCCTACCAGTGGCTATCACATGATTTATCCACAAGAAATCGGTCGGACAGAATAACCATCTGTGTCACTTTGCTTGCGCGTTACAGAAATGAACTTGTCTTAGAACGATTAGTTACGGGTGATGAAATGTGGGTCCTTAAGAGAAATGTAAAGCGTCGATGTACTGCATGCTGAGTTGGAGAGCCTGCTACATCGACTTCGAGAGAAGGACTGCATCCGAGAAAGGTCTTGTTAAGAGTAAAGTGGGATTTCAAGGGGTGAGGAGTAATCCATAGGTTGCTGCTTGAACCTAATCAAACGATAAATGCTGACCTGTACTGCCAACATTTGGAAAGGCAGAAAGAAAACTTGAAATCCAAGCGCCCAGCACTGGTTCATCGCAAAGGCGTCATCTGCAACATGACAACGCAAGACCCCATACAGTTTTAGCCACTCAGAGAAAATTATTGGACATTGAATTTGAAGTGTCACCTCACCACCCGTATCCCCCACACCTTGCACCTACGGCCTACCATCTTTCTCGATCTCTTCAGAACAACTTCGCTGGAAAAAGTCTTCGATGGAGTCGAAGATGTCGAAATTGAATTACAAGAGTTCTTTGACTCCAAAATGGGGGAGTTTTACGGAAGGAGAATTCAGTTACTCCCAGAAAGATGGCAAGAGGTCATAGATAATAATGGCATTTATGTAAAAGAATGAAGATGTTATTTATTTAAAAAAGTTGCTCTATCTTCTCTACTAAAAAACTGGTAGAGCTTTTGCACATACCTAATATATTTTTATTTCTTCGAAACCTGAGCATCTACTGCATTACAAAGAATGATCCCCTTGTTCAGGACATCATCTTCCACAGAAAAGGGAACTATAACCATCGAACAAATCACAGTATTCCTTTTTCCTTCGTACTTTGATGTTCGACCTTCTATCTTGAGCCAAATGGCTTCTGTGACGGTAGGAACTGTGTTTCTTGCAGCAGTTCGTAAGGAGTGCTTCTGTTGCTTTTCTTCCAATCGTGAACAGTTAACTACTTGGGTAGGGTCTGAGCTCTTTTCGTGAATAGACAGACAGTTAATTCACTGTTTGAAGAATATGACCGCGTTTTACGAGCAATAAATTATTTTTGGTTCCCGATTTGCAGGCCACACGTTTCGAGCAAAGAGAAGTTATTGCCACTGTTTGCAGGTGTCTACGTACATCCTAAGACGATCAAGCAAAGTAACAACGAACAGTTCATTGTTCCAAAGTACACAATTTTCGTTCGCATCCAGGCTTTTTGTCGCATATGCGAGGTCCATTACAAAAGTTCTGCATACGTTAATTTAAAACGGAAGCGGATGATGCAATCTGGAAAATAATTGCGGTTTATCAAGGTGAAACTATCAGCAACGCAGTGGTGTCAGAACGACGAGCTATCATTTGCTGTGTGGACGTAGGAATGTTTGGAAATGGAAGCGTGAAGCTCCTCAGGTAGAGTCACGGCGTTAAACCTGCGCTGGTACATGAAAATAGAAACTCTGCGGGGAAAAACTCCGACACAGATCCACAGTTCCACACTACCTTGAAGTTTGTGGGAAAGGAACTCTTGATCGAAGCACAATTTCTCGCTGGGCATCGCCCTTTCGCGCAGGATCACCTTCACAGGTTCGTAAGGAAGGGCGACACCTTCCTGAACAGAAATGTTGAAAATTGATGAGATTTGGACCTGTGATTTTGAGCCAGAACTTAAGTCACAGTAAGCAGAATGGGGACATCCAAGTTCCCTACGCCCCTCAAAATGTCGTCGGCAACAATCCAAAGTGTAGCAAATGATGATTTTTGCGTACGATGCCCAGGGTGTTGTGGTCTGTGGTCGAGTGCCGGTAGAGCAAAATGTCAGCACACAATATTATCGTAACTTTCTGAGGACAAAGTTGAGGAGAGAGAAAATTCGTCAAAATCGCCCCACTTTGTTGAAAGCGGGAGCGATCTCGCTGCATGAAAATGCACCGAGTCGTGGTGCAGCGTCGGTACGGGGACTTATGTCGGAATATAGCTGGGAAACTTTATCCGACCCACCATACAACCCTGATCTCAGTTTACCCGACTTTGATCTTTTTCCAAAGTTAAAAAATCAGCTCCGTGGCATCCGCTACGAATCGCTGGACGAACTGCCATTAGACGTGACCCGAGTAATACGACAGCTGAACAAAAAAGATGTACTACGGGGCATCCTGGGTCTACCTCACCGCTGGCAAGCTGTCATTAGCAACGGAGGGGAGTACATTGAACGGCAATAAGGTAAGTTTTCTCCGTTACTTCACACTTTTCTCAAAAATGGACAGTGTGCAGAACTTTTGTTAGGAACCCCGTAGCTCCTGCTTTATAAAATCTCGCAGATGAGTCAACCAACATGGTTTGTTTTTTACTAAAATATTGGAATGAATACTAGTATTAAAAGAAATCCGTCTTATCCATACATTAATACATAAATGCCTAATTTGAAGCAGTTCATACATAAATGCCTAATTTGAAGCAGTTCGGTAAGTTTGGGAAAGTCATGGTGTTCCGTTCTTTCCATAGTTTAACAGAATATCAGTCGGATTTTATATTTTAAGAGCAGACAAAGAGAGCAAATACATAATATTTTCTGGTATATTGGCATTCACTGAACAAAAACAAAAAACAAAGGCAACCGGTTATAATATGCTTTAGCTTTTCTTGATATATTTGCTGTCATAGTATAATGTTCATCTTTTTGTTTCTTTTTTCAAAAGCTGCAGATTCTAAGTTTTTCAGTCTTCATATTTTCAAGGAAATTCATGGCTCCGTATCCGTAAATCAATCTTTTTGAAAGGGAGTGGGGTTGAGGGTAACTGCATGAGAGAAGTGGGACGGAGTTTAGAGGAACTTCTTTAATGGACTGTCTTCAGAAAAGGAGTTGTGAATGTATAAGCATAAGCTTTTGTAGAAGACCCTCCCGGGAATGTTGCAGAGAAGTATTTATTATATTTTGTACAGTAGAAAAAGCCTTAGGATGGGATGGAGAAGCTGGTTGTTTCGAGAGTGCTAGGAAGAAGTGTTGCAAGCATTTGTGTTTGCATTAACGAGTAAGCTACAGGCTAAAAACTAAGCCACATATACTGTATTTTAGTTGATTGATTTTAGAATTCGAAAAGAATAATATTTAATACAAAGGTGAGTATTTCTACAATATCAAATCGCCACAGCTGTAAAGTGGCATGTCGTTGAATAAGAATTAAGCCTCCAACCAAAATGGGGTACTCCATTGCCATTTGGAAATACGAAAGTGTTTTCCTACATTCGTCCTAGCGCAGGGCCTCAACTAGGTCCCAGAACCAGGAGAGGCTAGTTCTAGGACCTAGATACGAGTCATCTGGGGAGGCTGAAGGGCATTTTGGAGGATGAAGGGTCATCTCGGGGGCTGATCGGTCATATGTGGGGCTCTGTGTTCAACAAACAAACTGCATTTTCCCACGAATACAGACCGAAGCTTTTGATGTCTTTCGTTAATTTACTTCATTAGCGAATAACTATGCCAAAAAGGGAAAAAAAGTAGATAAAGTACAAAACCTGAAATAAAAAGAGGGATAAAGAAAATATAACTCTCTTGAAATCCACTGCCTGACAGAGAAAATGTCGCACCGTGAAGGAATGCTCGAAAACAGACCAAACTGCACACACAAAAGCCAAGTAGGTCCTTAAAAAATGATTTAATTGTCCCATACAAACTAGGCTCCAGTGGAAGAATAGACAGGATGATTAATAAGGAATGTAGCCCCCATTTTGGGCGATACAGCGTTGAATCCGACGTGGCATCGAGACAATGAGAATCCGAATAGAATCCTGGGGTATCGTGGACCATGTGGTGTTGATCCGAGTCCACAGTTCATCTTCATTTTGCGGCGGTGGGAGTTTACTCAACCGACGTCCAATCGTGTCCCACAGATGCTCGATGGACGAGAGGTCGTGGGATCGTGCTGGCCACGGAAGCATCCGCACACCGTGTAGAGCATTCAGGCTGATCCGAGCGGTATGCGGCCGGGCGTTGTGCTGTTGAAAAACGGCGTTTGGGATGCCCTGAAGACACGGTAGTGCTACGGGGCAGAACCTCGCAACATAGCAGAGTACCATCAATGCACCCGTAATGCGTACCAGCGGGGAGCGGCTGTTGGCGCTGATAGCACCCCACACCATGATTACACGTTACCGGGCCGTGTGTCACTCCACAATGGAGAAGGAATCCACCCGTTGGTCACGTCGCCTCTAGACTCTCACACGGCGATCATCCGTGGTGAGACAGGACCGCGATTCGTCGCTGAACACCACACTATTCCATTTGGCACCCCACGCAGTTCTGGAGCGACACCACGCCAAGCGGCGGCGACGATTACTCGCTGTTAAGGGTAGCCTTCGCAACGGACGGCCGAACAGTAAACCAGACGCAGCCAATCGGTATCGGAGCATCCAAGCCTCCCTGTACACTCCGCAAAATGTCACCCGTTGTGGCATGTGGGTCCGGTACGGCATAACGTCGGATGCGACGATCGGTGCGCTCGGACGACCGTCTCCGTGCTCCGGTCGCCCTACGACGTTGCACAGATCCTTCCTGGGGCCACTGTCTCCAAATGCGACCGACGGTTGTGGCATCACGTTGCGGTTCTTCCGCATTACGACGCAAGGACCATCCGGCGGTACGAAGGCATACGATGACACCTCTCGTGAACTCATCCGTTTGAAGAAATCGCGTATGACGGCATCTTAATGGCATTGACACCCCTTGTTCGTTCTCCAGACACAGTAACAGCAGAACCACTCACTTCTCGCAGCCGTGACGACGTCTCAACTGATGGCCTCACGGGTGGGTTGTCCGCTTATATCCAGCACGCTGTTCGTATGATTGGCCTGTAAATGAAAAACTTGCATAACTTGTACGTGTGCACTCACCCTGCAATTTGCATGGCGCTTAGCTCATATCTTCGTGGTGTGGCATTTTCTCTGTCAGGCAGTGTATAAAAAATAAATCAGGTTCTTTGAATTTGTTTGTCTGTGGTTGAGCTAGTTGTTCCTTAACCCTGGAGGCAAAATAACTCCCAACTAGAGTGATTTTTTAAGTTTACTGTTCAGATAACTAGCGTGATTTTTGTTAGTTGACCGTTTTGGTCTCTTTTCCGCAGATCCTCGCAATTGTATAGAGGATTAACGGATGCCATATTTCAACCTTTTCTACTCCTCTTCTTCGGTTCAATTTTTTCTTCATCTTTAATCGCGTATTCTCCTTTGATGGTGCTATGTGATAGTTACTTCTTACCGTGGTCAATGGCCAAACCCCCTTTCCCTCTCAAAAACCAAGAGTGCCAGACTCCCACCAGAAAACCACCTTTTCTCCAACACATGCATCGTAAAACCACTCTAGCTGCACAAAAACAATGAACAAAAAGGTGTTGAAAGCTCTTTCTCTCTCGAGCACGCGCAAGGATTTACCTTTAGCACTATTTTCCAACGCCTAGTGGAATCCATTTAGCTAAAATATCCCCAAAACAGCAAGTGTTTTGTTGCCAACGAACTACCTGGAAGTTTTAAAGCAGCAGCTTAGCATTTCATAATCACTTCCCAATGAGGAACACGGTTTTAGGCTTTCGCACGACTATGTCTCCATATCCGTCGCTCTTTTTTTTTTTTTTTTTTTTTTTTTGGTAATGTTTTATCAAATTTTACATTTCTTCAAAAAATAAAATAAAAGGGTATTTCTCTCTTTCGTGGCCCATAACACCAGCAAGTCCTGTCGTCATGTGGCAGCAAATCATTGGCGCAGCTGCTCCTACTAATTCACCTTGAAAAGTAATTACTTTCTAGTTATTCATCGTTCGTGCTGCATCACTTCAATTTTTGTTTTTAAAAAGTGTAATGCACGACATAATAAGGTAAATAATTTATGCTTATAATGAAATACCGAAGTCATTTTCATTAACCACCGAAAATAAAAGTTCAAAGAAATTACAATAACTTGCATTTTACAGGGCGGATGAGCTCCCTCTAGAGCCCTGCTAGCTACAGCCCTGTTCTAGAGGCTTAATTAGAAATTTTATTCTCAATAAATTGCCTGATCATTTCTACAGATATCAAAGTCTGGGATAGTGTATAAATATATTGCAAATGCACAATTATATTTTAAGTCTTTCAGTAAACAGATGTGTGATCAAAACTAGAGAAATGTATACGATGGTTCTGACTACTCACTATCTGAGGACTCCCAAAGCTTACAAAGTTTCTTTTATAGAAGAAAAGCCTCTCGCATGACCTTTATCTTTTTCGACGCTTCATTCAATCCCAAACCCCAGTAGCAGGGCATTTTTAAGAAAAACACTTTTTCACACTCATCAGATGAGCAAAATCTAGGAAAGAAAATGGAATGAGTTAAACAGCTAACTTAAAATAACAGTTGTCATACGTAAGACGTCCGTTGCAACACAGAAAAGTGAACGTACGAAATCAATAAGTGAGAATTAATTTAAAAGAAAAGAAAAACAATTTTGAATCAATGCCACAAATCAAAGGAATTACTGAAGTTATAAAACACATATGCTCTTAAAACAAAAATGAAAATATAAGAGAGTAAAATGAATCAGAAATTTAACATTTAACAACTAAGGTAAGATAATAAGTATACTACAGAAGATAGGCATACGCAACATTCCCGTTAATACTAAATAAACAAGTGGTAACGCAAACAGAAATCTGAACATACGGCCCAAATATCTGTAAGACTGATAGTAAAACAAAGGAATGAAAATGAAAAACGCAAACCAGAACTCCTCTAACGGAGTTTCATTTAAGTAATGACTTTAAAACTGATTGTGAAACTGCTGAAATAATAATCTTACATAAAACTACATCGAAATCTGAAGAACCCAAGCTGTGTAAATTAATGACGCACTCGTTACTTCGCCATATACAGGAAAGGAAGCAGATTATTGAATAAAAAGACAATCACCGGGGAAAGAAAAAAAAACGGAAAGAAATCAGCAAAATTACAATCCGAAACAGACCAGATATAGCGACACTGAAAGAGAAACGAATGATGAAGACGACAGCATGTGTTTAAAATTGCTGTTTCCGGAGCAAAACTAGATATTAGAGCTCTACCATTTTCTTTTGAGAATGCCTGCCACGAAGGCACGAAAAATGCATCCAGCACTTTTCGCGAGTTCTCTGTGCTGGCCAGAGCACACGCTTTCATAATTTTTAATCTCATAATGTATCTTTTATAGCGATACATTTAAATGTGTTTGTTGTTTTCATACCTTTTAGTTTTTCCCCGATCAGGAACTCAGCACAAGTGTTCATGCACGCATAGATGACGAAGCAGGTATGGGTCTAAAGACAGAAGAAGGTGAGATAATTTTTAGCTCGTCTTTTGTAACAGAGATAATGCTTATGTTATAGGTTTGTCCGTCCGTCCGTCCGTCTGTAGACACCATATATCTGCAACTATTAGCCCGATTTGAAAAATTCTTTTTGCATTGGGAAGCTCGAAATATGCGAATGAGAGATCCCTCTAGAGGGCGTAAATGCAGATGATTTCAAATTAAAATACATTTCATTCCATATATTTGCTTCTAAACATCCGATTGAAAAACTATTTTATCCTCCAATTCCATTTATGTCGAAGAGTATTTTAGGTATAATTACTTTTTCAAGTTACGCATAGATTTTCCGCTACGGGGCGGGGCGCAAAGGTAAATTGCGTTTTCCCCGATATCTCTACTTCTGAAAATTCGATTTTTTTCTTCAGAGGATACAGGTCCTGATGAGAAACCTTTTGCATATAATTTCTAATTTTTGGTAGAGAATGGTTTGGCCATAAGGGGGCGTAAGTGCTAATTTATGCTTCTGATGCATTTGCCACAAAATCTCGATTGAAAAACTTCGTTCGTGGACCCATGCCACTCACACTTATAAACTTTTTCGGAATATTTTCTTCTAAAAATATTGCATGATTTTTCCGTCAGGGGACGTAGATGAATATCTTATTTTTGTCAACATCTCTGCTTGTTGATGGTTCGATTTGAAAAACTCCTTATTTATTGGATACAGTTTTCGGTGCGACATGTTTTTAATATAATTTTAAAATTTTCAAGTAATTCATAGACCTTCCTCTAAGCGGCGTAGAGGTAAATTGCGTCACCCCCCCCGATATCTCTGTTTCTAAAACTACGATTTGCAATATTCTTTCTGCACCGGATACAGCTCCTGATTGGAAATCTTTTGCATATGATTTCTAATTTTTGTTATGAAATGGTTTGGCCACCAGGGGGAATAAGTCTTAATTTCCGCTTCTGATGTATTTGCAGAAACATCTGAGCTTCTAAAATCTCGATTGAAAAAAAATCGTTTGTGGACCGATACTACTCACGTCGACAAACCTTTTAGGGATATTTTCTTCTTAAAATAATGCATGGTTTCCCCGCCAGGGGCGTAGATATATATCTTATTTTTGTCAATATTTCTATTTCTAAGAGTCCGATTTGAAAAATTCCTTCTTTGTTGGATAGCGTTTAGCGGTGCGAAATGTTTTCATTTCTAAGAGTCCGATTTGAAAAATTCCTTCTTTGTTGGATAGCGTTTAGCGGTGCGAAATGTTTTCATTTCTAAGAGTCCGATTTGAAAAATTCCTTCTTTGTTGGATAGCGTTTAGCGGTGCGAAATGTTTTCATATAAATTCAAAATTTTCAAGTAAATCATAGACTTTCTGCTAGGTGCCGCAATGGTAAATTGCGTTTCCCCCGATATTTCTGCTTTTAAAACTCCGACTTGAAAAATTATTCGTGTATCGCATAGAGCTCCTGATGGGAAATGTTTTTCGTATAATTTCTAATATTTTGTAAAGAATGGTTTGGCCACCAGGGGTCATAAGTGTTAACTTCTGCTTATGATGTATTTGTAGCAAAACCTGAGCTCCTGAAAACTCGACTTAGTTTTTTTTCCTGGAGCGATACCGCTCACATCGAAAAAACCTTTTGAGAATACTTTCTTCCTAAAATAATGCATGGTTTTCTCGCCTGGGGGCGTAGATGCATATCTTTAATTTGTCCATATATCTGCTTCTAAAAGTCCAATTTGAAAAATTCTTTCTTTGTTGGAGAGCCTTACCGCTGCGAAATGTTTCTCATATAATTTCATATTTTTCTTAAGGCACAAGTCTGCAACCGGAGGACGTAAGTTCACGATTCCGTTTACAGCAATATCTGCGGTAATAAAAACCTTATTGAAAAACTTCTTTCTTCGGTTAGATACTATTGTTTTTCATACCTGTTTCATTGACTTTTAATTGCTTTGATGAATTTAATTCACCTCAGAACGGATTCAAAAGACGTGCTCATTACACCCGAAAATTCGGTGTCATGTTTCTTGTTCATATTATACAACACTAGAACAAGCTGTATATACTGTAAAACAATTCTGAAGATCATGAGCGATTTATCGCGGGAATATTTCAGGTTTGATTAAATATTAAATGGATTGTATGATATCTATGTATTAGTCTGTAGACCCCCTTAAGACAAAATCTATTACAACTATCAAGATTAAATTGTATATTTCGGAGTTTTATGAAATACGTACATATAAAACTGAAAGCCCTCACTGACTCATCACCGTATCTCAGAAACTACTGAACTTATAACTTTGATATTTGGCAAGAATATTCCTTTTGCAACATAGAGGCGCACTAAGAAAATATTTTTTTCCTACGATAAATTTAAGTGGGTCGAAATAGGTTTTTTAAATAACCCAGCTTTGATAACGCTAGGACGTTTTGCAATGATCGAGCCATTGTTGCCCAGCAACTGAAGCCCCGCCCTAAGTTTTGAATGACTTCAGTTGACCTGCTCAGTATATATTTTGTTCTAAATTTATATGTTCTAAATTTATTTAACAAAAAACCTTAAAAATCACATAAAAAGCGCTATATCATAATATGCTTCGCATTTAAACATTTTTAATCGTTTGACATATCGAATATCAAGGTTTTTTGATTTGTTCTAAATTTATTTAACAAAAAAAAACACCTTTTAAAAATATCACGTAAAAAGCGCTACATCATAGTATGCTTTGCATTTAAACATTTATATTATCGTTTGATATATCGAATGTCAAGGTTTTTTGAGTCAAAATCAAATTACCAACATTCGTTTTCACCGAAGCAACGGCGACGTCCTATAAGTGGTAAGGTGACTGCAGTAAATATAAATACGCGGGTAGATTTTCATAGTAATTGAAATTAAAAAAAAAAAAGAAAGTTTTCCCATTGAGATATTAGCGATGGCAACACAATTTTGCTCACGCTTCCAGAAACATCTGACTTGCTAGCTTTTAAATGTACAGTTTCGAACGAAATTTTTTATAAGCAAGGTTCTTTTACATTTATGCTGAAAGTAACAACGTATTTTGTTCTGTTTTCCATTATTATTTCGTTCTGTTGTCTATTAATATTTTAACGATGAAAGTGAAGAGTAACGACGTATTTTGATTTGTTTCGTGTAGGCTTGAATTTTTAAATTTACAGTTATGAACGAAATTGCTTATATGTCGTCTGGCAGAATAAGTCAGGCAGACATGTATTTCCCAAAAGACAAAAGAAATATGTAGTGTATGGCCATTTAAACTGTATGTCATATATATAATCTTTATTACAACTGTAATTTAATAGCATCACGTTCGAAGAACGGGTATTTAGCTAGTAATACTATAAAACAGTGCATTTGACCTTTTCTTAAAGATCACGGAAAGTCATTGTCAGTTGTGAAAACACAAATTCGTCGGTGACAAAATCGCGCCTCCTCACTCTGGAGCCAGTTGTTCTACCTGACTAAATTACACCGACAGACTGTATCTCTGCAGATTTGTCGTCTTGACACGGGCTTCTCCTCTGCAGTACGGCGCACAATTTAAAAAGATCTCGAGTTCCGAAGCACTCTGTAACATTGAAAAAGTCACGATACAAAAATTACATGATTAATAAGTCCTCCTACAGAAAAAAATACTACAAACGTATTCAAAAAAATAATAAACACTAACAGAAAATAAAATGAATAATTAATCCACATTAACAACAACAACAACAAAAAAACATTTCATCATCTAGCAATTAGATTTGTACCTTACACGCGAGCCGTTTCAACTTGAATTTCTGGTATAGTGGTAAGACTCGCGCTTCCCGTGCAGGAGATCGCTGTTTCAAATCCCATCAGGGACGAATAACGCAGGGCTCGTTAACTTAGTACGACGAAGAAGAAACTGACTGAATAAGTCAGAACTGAAAGGTTTAGCGAAATTTCAGTAAAAATACGGAAAACCTCAAAAACGGATGTTTCTGAAATAAACGGATTTACTGACTACGGAAATTCTGTCAAAATGCTGAAGTTAGGAAAAATGGCCACTTTTTAAAATGGAAATTTTGTTAAAAGACGGACACCTATACCGGAAACTTTGCTTCATGTTATTTCAGAAATTTTCCGTGAATTCACAGTACTTAGGTTTTACAGTGTAGCTAAACGAGGGTACAATAAAGCATAACTTGTAGAACAGTGTGCTGTGTATTCTTTTAAAGAACAGAATGTATCAATGGCTCACTGATTGAGAAGCACATTAATATCAATATTTTGGTTTAGGAAAAAAATTGAAATCTTGATAGACACTTCTTAGAACAAAATGGAAACTTGACCATTTCCCGACGTCCTGTGTAAAACGTAAAGCTGAAGCATATCTTCAGTGTTCAAAGGAAATATGCCTTCACCATCGATACTCTGAAACTCTGTGCACCGCTTCTGTTCCATATGAATTTTGCGAAACCACTTATGTCTCTGGACTGCTTTTTATCGCTTCTTTCGATGTATGAAGTATGTCAAAATTCGTGATATCACTACTAGTTTGTAAATCTGTCCATCTGCGGTCAGCATATCTCCACACCGATTAAGAGAATTTGAAAAATTCTTTCCCCCTTGGTAGCTTGAAGTATAAGAACAATGATTCACATTCCTTGTTTCCTTTTCGAAACGCAAGTTAGACACTAGTAGGTAAATTCACATTACTGTTTGACTCCGTCATTCCTTATCACTAATGGAAAATATGTGACATATATGTCTTACGGAAAAAATATACCGTTGACCGATATCATTTACAAGGACGAACACTTGGCACAGAAGTTTTCTTCAAACAGTGAACATTTTCTTACTAGTAGATGCACATGTACACTTAGTTTCCCCATCTACCCCTGTCTCTAAAAGTGCAATTTGAAATATTTTTAGTGCTTGGACTATGAGAAAGAAACGTAGATTTTTTGCTATCTCACAATATAGATTTCTCACGCTAGGAAGCGTAAGTATACATCACGATTTGAAATGAAATACCGGCTTCAAAAATTCTAGTGGATAAAAAATACATTTTTTTAATTGGGGGTTTGATGACCACCGTGAGCAACGTATTGGGCTATAAGCAGTCGCTCGTCCCTAATTTAGAGCCACAAGTTTCAGGGAAGGGAGAGATGAAGTGCCTTAAGACAAACACGCCTTACCGGGATTCGAACCCAGACCCATCTCAGACGAGTGGTCAGAAGCCATCGATTATAAAATTACGCCACCGAGGCGGCGTATTTTGTTCGCACCGGATAGCGTTCAGCATAACGAAGTTTTGCGCAAATGTTCTGTTTCAAATATTGCGCTGTATTTCAGGCATATTTCTGCCTCCAGTGATCAGAGCTTACCCTAGGGGCGTAAATGCATATTTCAATTCGCACCTATATCTATTTTGCTGGCAGTCTGACTAAACATGTCTTTTCCCTCCCATTCGGTTTCTTTGTGCCAAAAATTGGAGTATGTTTTGAATCTCCATTAATGCACTGTTTTCTACTATGGGGGGCCAATTATGTATTTACGTATATACTCACCATCTGCAAAATACCGAAAATATCTGCCCTAATAAAAGACTAAAAGAAAAAAATCATTCCCTTTGACGAATATTTTCTTTGTTATGGAAAATGCTCAGTTATTAGAATTGACACTGTAAAAAATCTGAGTGTAAATTTTACAGTTTTGAACCGTTATCCTGGTGGTTAGCATCACCAAAAAGCAAAACTAACAGTGTGGCGTTGTATTATTTACAGATCATAACTGTGAAGAAACAATTATGAACTGTAAATCTTAGAGTTATTTACGGTGCAATTTACTTTGAAGGAACATTTGGAAACTTCGAAAATGACAGTTATTTATGTACGTACTGTGTAATTTACTGCATATTATTTATCATAGCATTGGTCTTTCACTCATAAAAAATGCATTATGTCTACACTCGTGAGTTTAAACGAATTATACTTGTTATATCTTCTGATGAGCAATCATACCCCACAAGAAATTTCAGCATTATGCACATTTCAGTGTACTTTCCAATGATACACGTAATCCTTACCATACGTGCTGGAGAAGGGCAAATTTGACAACTGCATATGATCTACCCAACCCCCGCAATATTGACAAAAATTAAATGTTGTTAAATATTGCTGGGTACCACACTAAATGAAAAAATAAATATTTCATTTGCATGTACCCTTTGCACTCTTTTGAGTACTACTGAAGTACAGAGAGTATTTCAGTCCTGCACTTCACGAAAGGTGCACCACACAACACGCACATTACAAGTTAGTAACCTCAACAACAGCTGAAAAATCCATTAGTATGCGCAGTTTCCCTGTTCTGGTCCTGTTGATAACCAGTTCGTGTTGTCAATCCCATAACTGTAAGTTCTACAGTTGTAAACTGCTGAACATGAGTAAGACATTTTACTGTGGCGATCGCTATGCAATACGTTTTAGTAAAAATTACAGTTTTATAGGGCACATGCCAGCAAATGTTCGAAAATAACAATACTTTGCGTGAATTTAAACGTAAAGGTATATTAATCACACCTGAAAATTCGGTGGCATCTGAATTTCATACAAAAGTATGCCTTAAAAAGTGGGAAGTGTCATTCTTTTCCTCCACAACA
The DNA here is from genome assembly GCA_039090855.1 of Macrothele yani. NCBI lineage: Eukaryota > Metazoa > Arthropoda > Arachnida > Araneae > Macrothelidae > Macrothele > Macrothele yani. Next base: position 94,591,564 of record CM076992.1, on the reverse strand, counting down.
AAACACATTTTTATACAAAAAGTGACGCAAACACAGAGGAGAGTGCAATAGAAAATACCATTTAAAATTAGTAATAACCTAGATTTGCGGCAACTTTGTGCATCCCTCTATCTTAATCAAGGCCACTGAGGATTGCCGGTAATTCCAATCTTATCATTTTTCAATTTTTTTCCTAGTAAACGAATGTGTTCTGTAGGGAAATGAGTGTGTAAAACGTTTGAAGGAAAATACAGCGTCCGTGAAAACCTTTTTACTTAGAATTATTTTTAAAATTGACAATAAAGTTATTAACAAAATAAAAGTGTCATCCGAATTGCTTTATCAGTTATTTCACATCTGTCACTTTCGAGAATTGTAATAACTCCTTGAAAGGTTTTCCTTGAACGCTCTGCGTCTTCGATCTATTAAAATCACGATCAAACAATCAACTTTTAAATGATTCTACATTTTAAAAAATCGCCTGGTCATGTTATGCGGCATACGTTCATACTATCTGTTGAATTATAAATCACAAAGTTGTGCTCTTAAAAACTCTCACAAAAAATATTCTATAGTATTCCACTGTGTTTCTTTCTTTTTAAAGCCCTTTAAATATATATTCGTACATATCAAACACATGCACCTGTAACATTGTAGCTCTTTGCGATACCAGATTTACTTTACAGAAAAGGTATATTTCCTTTTTATGTATTTATTTTAAGAAGATTTACCGTGAAATCCTGAGTTCGATTCCCGAGTCAGCCTAAGAACGTACTCTACAGCAATAAGCGAATGTTCTCTGCGAAAATCGTACTGTGGAAATGTCTTATGCAGCTGCTTTGGATATCGCAGAACTGCTTTAGATAATTTGCATAAAAGACAATCTGATGCAAAGGGGAAGGTACTAAAGGTTGGATTTAGGCGACTTTGTACGACAAAATCCGCTGAGTTCATGGGAGCAGCCCTGCTGCCCCTTGGGTTTATTCCTAGCATCGGGTCATTCGATATTAATGAGAAAGAACTTTGCCATGACCTGCTTCAGTTTAGGGAACTCATCTTTATTAATGATGCAGCTCAGAGGGGATCCTTACTGCTAATATTTTAACCAGCTCAAGCACAATTGTTCTGTGTTTTACATCGAATTTCAATTGAGGTAGCAATAGAAATCGATCATAGGAATACGGATTATTTTCCAAAAGGAAGCTTTATTGCTGCTACTGGAAATGCAGAAGTTTAAAGACATTACAATGTAACGACAATCATCGAACACTGTGGGCTATTTTCCTCTTTCTTTTTTAAAGATTGGATCATGAAAAACAAAGTCCATACTATTTAACAGCGCGAATAAGTTTTTGTTTTCCTGCTTTAAACTAGGTAATTACTGAAAAGCAATTTATTTATCGTTGATTTAAAAAGTAAATTACGTCCATTTGACTGCACGTTTCAGCAAAAATGCAACCAGGTATGATTTTCAGAGTTTCGATTTAGCAGGAATGAATGGGTTTGTCATTTACTCAGCCAAAATGGGTGGTAAGTGACCATAATTACATCAAACGAAGATCTTCGCTCTTTCCACGTTTATAAATGAGTCACGGAAAAATTCTCATTTTTCCGTGACACATTTATAAACGTGGAACGAGCGAAGATCTTCGTTTTATGTTCCCGGTCCACGTTAAATGTCTGTATTAATTCAGTGACCACGATTCTTGTAGAGCTTCAAGAGGTGGAAAAATGGCTGATAAATGGCTGAGGCAAATGTATGCATGGGTACAAAACACACATACACCAATGAGCCATTACATTATGATCACCTACCTAATAAGCTGTAGGACCCCTTTAACCCGCAAAACATCTGTCACTCGGAGAGTCATCGATTCTATGAGGTGGCGATAGGTATCCTGGGGTATCTGGTACCATAATATCCACAGCAGGTCCTCCAGTTCCCGTACATTTCGGGCTGGTCGTGACTTAGCGCGAACCCGCTTTTCCAATTCAAACCACAAATGTTCGAATGGATTCATGTCAGGTGAATTTGGAGGCCAGGGCATTAACAGAAAGTCACCAGTATGTTCCCCGAACCACTCATTGCCGATTCTGGCAGTGTAGCATGGCGCATTAAGCTGTTGTTAATGACCATCGTCAGCAGGGAACAGAGTTGCCATGAAAGTGTGAACGTGGTCCGCAAAAATGTTCAGATACTTGGCAGCTGTCAGGGATTGTGCTATTGAGATAATGAGGCCTAATTGTCCCAAGAAAACATTGCCCACAGCATAACGCCGCCTGCCTGCTTCCGCCGAACAGTGCATCTAGATGCCATTGGCTCCGTTGGTAATCGAAGAATCCGTGCTCGGCCGTCAACATGATTCACCAGGATTCATGTTGATAATCATGTGATTGTCAACATGATTCAGCAGACCAGGCCACTTTCTTATAACCATCCGCGGTCCAATCTCGATGATCTTGTGCCCATTTCATGCGTTGTTAGAGATGACGTGCAGTAAGCATAAGGACCCGGCTGGGTCTTCGGCTACGCAGGCCTATACGCAGAAGTCTGCGACGAACTGTGTACTGTGATACATTGCTCTGATCACCACCGTTGTAACTGAGGGTGATTTGTTGCACTGTGACCCTGCGGTCGCTGTGAACAATGCACGACAGTCTCCGTTCCCCTCTGGCATCAACGAACTGCGAACCACACACGGCTGAACGACGATTTGTCGTTTGGCCATACGTGCACCACGTTTGATACATACTCAATACAGCAGCACGTGAGCAACCCACAAGCCGCGCCGTTTCCAAGATCGTAGTTCTGAAGTGCCGTGCCATCACAATTTGTCCTTTATCAAACTCCTATAAATCGGTAGCTTTTCCCATTCTGACTCCGAACACATTAACCGAAAGCCGGTCCTCTGGTTATATATATACTGCTGTGTGAACTTTACCTGCGCCACTGTTCGGTCTCCAGGCGCGCTCATTTCTCTAAGCTGGGGTGGTCATAATGTAATGGCTGATCGGTGTAGATAACAATGTCTGTCAGTTAAGAATAGGCTGAACGGAATCAGGGAATTTCTGGTTGTGAGATAGCGAAACTGCGCCAGTACACCAAAAAAGAAATAGGGAAATTAGGGTTGGGTTTTGTGATAATGTCCAAACATGAGAACAGAGTTCTAGTACTGGGAGCATCTCTGTTCCGTAATTTGACAAAATTTAAATACTAGGCTCCCCATATTTCTATGCGTACACTTATGAGGGAGAACGTTATAGTCACCTACCTAATACCGTGTTGGGCAGCAACTGGCTACGATAACATTGCGCATGACATCGATTTACCCATACGAAGGAAGGAGACCTCATGCATTCGGCAAAACGTGGCATTCACTGTTCCACACTAGTCCCTTGATCACAGAGATAGTAGAATGACTTATGCGATCAAGGGACTAGCGTGGAACAGTGAATGCTACGTTTTATTGCATCCCACGGATGTCCGATGAGATTAAAGTCGGTGAAATGTGGCGGCCAAGAGAGCATACGAAATATGTATTTGTGCATGATCCTCAAAGTACTCCCGCATAATGCGGGTCTTGTGATGTGAAGCGTTGTCTACCTGAACGAATCCAGTGCATTTTGGCAGTCGGTCATCATGCAGGACAACACTTTGTCCAAAACAGTATCACGTGGTGACGGTGTGTTCAAAGTCCATGCAGAGTACCCAGTGATATCCATGTCAACAATTACTACACCACAATAACACCACCACCTACCTATTTCCGCCCAAAAGTGCAATCTGGTTGCAGGTTTTCTCCCGCGCTCTTCTCCAGTCGCCCAGTGTCTAGTCACGGTGCGGGGCGTGCCAACTGTAGGCAGAGCTGTCGACGATGGTCTGTCAACATGGACACCCAGTCATATATGGAAAACCGTACGCTGGATTGTGTACACGTAAACATGTCTCTGAGCGTCCTGGTCGTAGTATGCTGTTAACTGAGAGAACTTCCTCCTGCTCTTGTTGTCCAGCACAGCACGTGAGAATAGGCTTTCCCTTCGACTATAAACCTGCGGTGGACTTCTGTTAGATGTAATGTGTTACTCTTCAGACGATTCATGCCGCAACATAACTACAGCGATCCTCAAACAAGCAACATTACCTGCGGTTGCTGAGATGCTGGCCGGTCCCCATCTTCCTCGCTCAAGCTCCGACAAGTTCTTTTCTTCTCCATCGTGCGGATTTCGTACCAGTGAACTGACAGACCCTTCCCCTGCCGTTTGTATACGCCTTATAACACTGAAACTGCAACACCGAAAAGCGGTGGAAAAGTTCAACTCATGTTTGCTGAGGTAGCACTACGGGAGACAAGAAAATCTGATAGTTTTCAAAAATAATGAACAATTTTATTTCCTGAAGAATAAAGCACGCCAATAAGAGTTACAATTATCTCTGTTACCAAGCATTCTGCAATGCATCGTGGCATCGAGTCCTAGAGATGTCGGATCGGCTCCTGCGGAACTGCCTAGCATACGCCCTGCCCTGTACCTGGCTTTGCAGGGTGGCCGTGGCCTACTATGGCTGCGGGTTGGTGTGGTGATGACATCCAAGATGACCAATACGTGTACCTTTGCGGACAAATTTGATTATTTTGCTGGCTATTCCAGACGTTGACAAAGCATAGAGATTCCCTGTAGATGTTTGCAGTATGCGGACACTCATTATCCTGCTGAAACAGGGTGGTAAGTGCTCCCGTTAACGTAAGCGATAGAAAAAGAATTCAGGATGTTCTCCACCTGTTAAACTACGTGTGAGAAATACTATAGATGTCCGTCTGTTATGGATGATTGTACCCAAACCATGGTTTCTTCCTTTACTTGACAATTACTCAATTACTTTTGAAGTGGTTCGTTCGCGCCGTCGTCTCTATATGTGGACCTAGAGATTACCGGACCCCCCCCCCAAACAAAGGTGAGATTCGACGCTGAAGATCACACGTCGCCATTCTCTGTGCCAGAGGTAAGCATCACCCAAGACGATGGTAACGATGATAATTGGATAAAGGCTAGCGACGCAATAAACGTGCATGACGTTCTGCCGCTTCCAGTCTCCAAGGTACGGTCTGTCTTGCAATGAGACAACTTAAAGCAACGCTTATGGCTCTTCCTTTGGTAAAGATAGAGGCTGTAAGGTCCCCTGGGTCAAAAGGTCTTTCTGTGGTGTGGTCGTCTTTCGTGCTGCAATTCCACACCAAAGAGAGATCGTATCTACTCTCAAAACTTGCTGCCAGCATTGATGCACTGTCACAGCCCAAACGCTTTGCACTAAGTCTAGTCGACTATTCACTCTCTCGGAGGCAAACTATCCGTTCACTCTCAGATGAATTCACTTCGTTATATCGTCGGCGAATATGGTGCCTTTGCATTATGTACTTATGTACGAAGTTCTTTTCCTCTTAAAAAATTGCAGGTCGAAACCAGAAGACTTTTCTCGCGACGAAATCAGTCTTAGTTGTAACGTTACGGTGGAGACTTTTTTGCTGATATCGGCCTACTCTTCAATTGAATTGGTCCCATGTTCTAATGATATGCTTATCTTGGCTGGACTTCGCCGCGTATTGATTTGACATCAGCTCACTGTCGTGAAAGATGTACCTGGGTCTAACAGTACATATCATGGAATACAGAGCGAAACCATGTACTTTTCCTAGATGAATCCCGTTTCATTCGTTATCCATATACTCGACGAGGACACGTGGGGAAGAGATCCGGCACACGAATGCAACCACACTATGTGCAGTCCGTCCACCCTTACCAGCGCCAGTCAGTTCTGGTCTGGGAAGGAGTGTATTTTAATGGCCGTACTACCTTGTATGTTTGTCAAGGCAACATGAATGCTTCAGTGTACCGAAACGAGATCATTGTTACCATTGTGACACTGTTGCATGCTTATATTAGATTCCGTTTTCTCGATGACAATGAAACCAGTCACTTTGTCTGGAGATGTGCTTCAGGAGCTGAAAAATCAAGGGATTGAATATTTACAGCTGCCTTAGGGGTTTTCTGACCTTAATCCTATTGAGAACTTTTGGGACCCTGTACAGCGACGGCTGAATAACCACGTTACGTATCCAGTATACTCTCAGACCTCCGAAACGTGTTGCCTGTAATATTGGAAGCGCTGCCCCAGAAGCTCATCAATAATATCATTGCAAGTATGCCTCGTCGTTGTCAAGACGTTATTCGGCACAAAGCTGGTGTTTCCAGGTACTAAAATCTAGTGGTATGGAGATTCTACGAATTTGCCATTTTGTTTATATCGCAGTGCTCTTTTGTTGTGTGCAGAAGTTTCACAATGAATTGTTTTTGTTAACGCACTCTTTATCGTTTGTGTTACGTAGCCTCACTGATATTATTTAAATGCGTGTTATTTGAGTCAGATACACGCATCTGCCATTTGATTCAATATCCATAACTTTTTGTGCCTAGTGTATTTGGTGCTTTTCTCAGACAATGTACCTTAGATGTCTCGTGTAAGAGCAACTGTCACATCAATTTATAGTGTCTGCTTCTGCCTCTTTATTCGTAATTATTACATTTTTTGAGGGGGGGGGTTATTCGTACAACTAAACCACCGGGACGGCAAACAGTAATTGTGTTAGATTGATTGTGTCCAATGGTCTTATCTGTGATGACAGCTCTGGCGCAATACATGACGTCATGACCATTTTTTTTAAATTTTTTTTTTGGTTGGAGGTTTAACGACCACCGTGAGCAACTCAATGGGCTATAAGCAGTCGCCCGTCCCTAATTTAGGGTCACTGTTTCCAGGAAAGGGAGAGAGCCAGTGCCGTAAGACAAACACAACATCCATGCCTCACCGGGATTCGAACCCGGACCCCGTTCGGAAGAATGATCAGAGGCCATCGCTTAGACCACTGCGCCACCGGGGCGGCCACCATTTTCTAGAAAAGGTTTCTTTTGTTTTTGGTACTACTTGTAAGGTGGAGAATAATCTTCGAATAGCCCATATTTTACATCAATACTTTAATAGCCGACCTTAGCTAACTGGTCATGTATGTATATTCAGGTAGTCTTCGCTAGTTCTGTGTTACTGTTATCAGGGCCCTGAATCACGATGAAGAATATCCGAGTTTCTGGGTAAAGCTAAAGATTTTTGTAACCATTGCTATTACGAATGTATGTCTTACAATTATGGTTACGTTATTAGTTCCTGATTATCTTTGCAAAGGTAAGAAAATCTCAGGAATAGGGGCTCGGGAATCTACGAGTGTAATGGCAGGTCTGCAAAATAACTGATTTCTAGATTGGTAACACAGTTCAAAAAAGTTTAAACTTCTTTGTTGTTTCTTTAGCGGCAGGGGTGGTCCCTACAGAATTCCTCACGCTAATCCCAGATTGTTTTTTAATTTCTTTGTTTCAAATTCTTTGAGAAAAGGTTCATGAATACGTAGCATACAAACATAGATAAGAAGATTTCTCGGCAAAATTTTTGTTACTTAGAATGTTTTTTTCATTTTGACTTCGTTTGCATTACAAACGTGGAGCTTTCCCTTACCAGACGTCAACCATAATCAGCGAACATTGCTGGACTACACTTCCCCTTATATGCCCCTCTTCTTTGAAATCCTTTGACTGAATCTTTCAGCATTCTTGTCGCTCAGAGAACGAAGACTTTTTGGGAAAATGTCTAGATATGGATCTAAGAACTGTAGTTTGAAAGATATATTGCATGCAATTTCGTAATATGCCTTCGCTATAGATTCCACACGTTTTTGAAAATCTGGATATTTCTCATTTCCTGAAAATGTTTCTGCTTCCAGTTTTAAATTGTGTCCAAGCAGCGAATTCCTTCTGCTTGACAGTTGTTCCAAATGAGGAGCCCCTCATTAATTATTTAATTTCAGGTCCATTGAAAATGTCATCTTTTAGTTTAACACCACTTACTTTCGGAAACTCCTGTTAACTCCAGGTTGCTCATAATTTATACCTTTGACAATGCTCTTCATTAGCCAGAGTTTAATATAAAATGGCGACAAATAGAATTTCTCCATCTTGCCACCGATGGCAGTTCTTTTACATTTTTTTAGCCAAGTGCTAAAGTTTTACGCAGAGGCCGCTGTTTCATCATATAATGATTCTTCTTCGCTCCGCCGTCCAATTCACAAAGGATGCAACAGAAATACTGCATCAAGTTTGTAATCCCAGCATAATTGGTGTAACTTTTAGGTCACCAGGTATGCTTCATTTGTAAGCATCGTAACTAAATTTTTGCAACACAGGTTCTATATTTTCGTACATTTCCTTTATAGTTACTGAAAGTGTTGTCGGGATAGACAAATATACAGTATGTGCTCACTGTGAAGGAGGACAGTTTCAGATTTACCTTTGGTGAATCGATAAAAAATCCACATTCGTGGCTGGTCTGTGTTCAGATCCGGACGTAGTTAACCTATAATAAATATAGTTGCTGATGACTTAATAGTCATTGCAAAAGGCAAAGTCATCACATTCCCAAATAATTTTACATACTCATTTGACGGCATCTGAAAAATGTTACTTTAGTTCCTTTGGCAAGAAGATTCCATCCTTGGACTCGTGACGCTAAAAGCTCTGCATTAACTTTTGAGAGATTAAGGTGTCTTGTCAGAGAGTTCACCATTTCTTGACTGCTAAAGTGTGGGTCCGATGAGTGTTCTGTTGCATAATCTTGATCCCTACAAGATGTTTCCCCCTCGATCTCTCTTACTGATCTCAATATCTGTAGGTCTTGGATGTTTTGGCCCTGGTAAATCAGCCGAATGAACACAGATCCAAAAATATATGGAAGATTCGGATACACAATGATTTCCTTATTTTTCGGTGAAAATGGGGAAACATTTGTAAGATAAAAGTAACAATCTGTAATGTTGAAATGTGGTTCGTTGGCTCTCTCCAAACCAATGAAACAGCACATCGCGTACAGTGTATACAGTTCCTTCAAACTTGATAGAAGATTGACCACGCAACTTCTCAAAAATGCGTGTGGTACCCAGCTTTTATCCTGGTTGCTCACCTTACAACCAAAATAAAATTTGTATGCTTTCTTGATTAATCCTGCAAATGGACTCTGCTTTTTTGTTGGCTAAATTTTTTTTTTTTTTTTTTTTTTTCTTGATTGGAGGTTTAACGACCACCGTGAGCAACTCAATGGGCTATAAGCAGTCGCCCGTCCCTAATTTAGGGTCACTGGTTCCAGGATAGGGAGAGAGCCAGTGCCGTAAGACAAACACAACATCCATGCCTGACCGGGATTCGAGCCCGGACCCCTTACGGACGAATGATCAGAGACCAACGCCTTAGACCACTGCGCCACCGGGGCGGCGGCTAAATTTCACCACGCACGTCACGAAACAGGTTAGGAGAATTGACGCATTTATGAGAATTTTTTCAAAAACGAGGAATACAACATGCACTAAGACTCCGACAGAAGAACTTTGTGTGTCAGACAAGATGTCTTTGCAGAAAAGTAATGCAAGCTTTACTTCATAGCGATTGCACAAAATCATGTGACCGTTCAATAGGTATTGCATCATCTTCCACCCATCACATTGAACGATCATATCTGGCTTAAATCACACGATGTCTACCGATAGTCGCCCTAGTGGCTGAGAGACCGGAGACGATGGGTTCTGGCTAGCCGTCATAGCTGGGCCGAGAATCAAGTACCGGGGAAGGCATGGGTGGTGCACCTGCCATTCGGCGCTGACTCTCCTCCTCGCCGGAACCAGTAGCTCTAAATCAGGTACGTGTGACTGCTCATAGCCCCAAGAGCCACTCATGGCGGTTTTTGAACCCCGAAATTCAGAAGAAAATAAAAGGATCATTCTCCATACACGCATTGATTACGTGTGTGAAGGAAACATTCCTTTTGCTTTTGTAGTAAATAAAGATTAGTGGAGTTTCAACAACATGCATTTATACACTCAGTGGCTAAGTTATTATGACCACGGGGATAGTACGTCGTTGGGCCACCTTTTGCCCTTAATGCCGATTGAATTCGTCTTAGTATGGACTCTCTTAAATGTAGGTAAGTGGTCTGGGGTACATTATAAGCCCAAATACGATGAACTGCAGCCTCCAGCTCTTGAAATATTGATGGTAGCGGATGCAGCTGTCTGATGACACTTTCGATTTCATCCTACAACTGATCAATTGGATAGAGTTCCGGAGATTTAGGAGGGCAACGCAGCAAGGAAAAGTATCCGTGATGCTCCTCAAGCCTTTTGCGTACAATGTAAGCTCTATGACATGGAGCACTGTCCTGCTGGAAGTATCCATCTCCACTGGTATAGACCATCAATATAATTGGATAGACTTGGTCGGCAACGATATTTAAATAACTCTGGGCGGTCAGACACTGCTCCACACGAATCAAAAGAACCAAACACTTCCGCGAAAACATGCCCAAGACCATAACGCTGCCTCCGCCAGCTTGATGAGTTGTGGCGACGCTGGTGTGTCCATGCTTTCGTGCTGCTGTCTCCATATCCTCACCCTTCCCTCTGCATGGTGTATTTAAAGGCGTGATTCGTCGGACCAAATTACCCGTTTCCACTCACTCAGTGTCTAATTCTTGTGTTTGTGAGGGAACTGGAGGTGTTTCTTCTTGTTCACTGCAGATAGCAACGGCTTACGGACAGGCCGTCTGCTTCTGTAGCCCATATGATGTAATGTGCGGCGAAGTGTATGTTGAGAGGTCATTGGACTTGGTCCCTGATTCATATTATCTGTAATCTGACAAAGTGTTGCGCGTCTGTTGGACTAAGTCTGCACACTCACCGCTCAGCTCGATGATCCGGTAGCCGTTGCCTACCACACGCCTAGCGCTCAGACCCGTTCTTTTTGACTGGTGGTCCCCTCTCTGTAAACTTTTAACAACCGTTTCCCTCGAACATATTACAAGTGCAGCCGTTTTGCTAATGCTCGCAACAGTGCTTCCAGCACCCACGGTCATTCCACGTTCAGAAGACTTCAGATCGCCTCTTTTACCCCTTATTTCATGAGAAATGCACTTCATTAGTCTCTGCATGCCTTCAGCGTTCTCTTTTTATACCGATTCAGCCATCGTGCGTCAGCAGCATCTGCCGGATAGCTACTTTGCTTAAAATCGTCTGGTGGTCAAAATAATTTAGCCACTCAGTGTATTTCACTTTCTAGAGAACACTTCAGTTTGGTTAACTTGTGCGTCATGCCCTAGCTACTTGTAGTTCGATTAAACTTGTTTCACTTGCGAGCTAAAGTTTAATAATCACCGATTAAATGTATATTTCATTTTAATTCTAAATACGTATGTTGCTGCTAATTGATGGACGTGTAAATACATGTATGCGCATATGTGACTCGAAGTTGCTGTGTACTTTGTATGAGTAAGCATAGGGAGCACTCTTTCAGGAAATTTAAAAGACTCGTAAAATAGGGATTATTAACGCAACAATAATAATGCTTAAATTGCTTAGTTATTATATATTGTTCTACATGTTAACATCACATCTTGTGAGAAAGCTTCAAAACTACATCGCCTGTAGCGAGAATCTAACACACATCTCCCGATTTCCCGTTCGAGCATGCTTTATGGGAATCTCTTAGATGGTGTTTTGAATAGCCTGCTCGAACGAACATCGGGACATGTGGGTTCGATTTCCGCTACAGGAAGATGAAATTTCAAGTTTTCTGACGAGGTGTAATATTAATTGTAAAACAGTAAAAATAAGCATGTTCTAGTGCTGGGTTAATAATCCCGTAGTTGTTCTATGTACCCTGCTGTTTGTGAAAACTGCAACACCACGAACGACTGCTGGTATTAGATTGAAACTTACAGGATATGTACAACAGGTTGAGACATGCAAATGATTAAAATGTCAGTGGAAATGCTCATGCGGTTTCGCAGCAGCGCTTTCTGAACTGTCCGGTCTTGGGCATACAGAGCAAATGAGATGTTGCAATCAGTGAAGAGCCGACATTGAGTCGAAAGGTGTTTCTTGTGTCTCACTATGCCACGTCGCCGAAGAACGTTAGATTATAAACACATGACTGATTTTGAGCGAGGAAGGATCGTTGGAATGATAGAAGCTGGATTTTTTACCTCAAAATTATCTACAACTACTACTCGTATGGGACGAAACGCCAGTACGGTGATGTAAAAGTGGCGTCATTGGACAGATGAGCCCTACTCGTATGGGACGAAACGCCAGTACAGTGATGTAAAAGTGGCGTCATTGGACAGATGAGGCTCGGACGCACAGAAATCTCGGAAATGGACCGCAAAATTGCACGACTGCCTGGAATGACAGATATTTTTACGGCATGGCAGTAACGGATCACGCAGCGACATCCACGGTATTAACGCAACTGTGGAGCACAGGTCAGGCTTTGTCCTCCAGCACAGTTGGACGTAGTCTTCCTAACCGAGGACCGCTCGCTAGCTTCCCATTGCTTCTCATTGCTTTGACTCCCAATACAGACGCCTCAGGCAGCAATGGGATCTCGAACACAGACATTGACGTGCTGATAGGCAACAGGTCGGGTTTTCTGGAGATTCACGATTCAACTGATGCACCATGATGGGCGCATTCGTGTTTGAATGCACCGTGGTCAACGCCACTTTGAAGCGTCATACCGGCCGGAAACCTAGCGTAATGACTTGGCCCGCTATGGGGCTCATTTCGGGATCTCGCCTGATACGAGCTGAGGGAACCCTCAAAAGACAGCGATACATCAGGAATGTTTTAGAAGCAGAGATGATACCCTTCCTTCAGTGTTGTCCTGGTACAATCTTCCAGCAGGACAAAGTTCTGCCACATGCGGAACAGAATGTCCAAGACCTCTTCCATGCACGACAGGTACTGGCCTGCACGTTCGCCGGATGTGTCCCCGATCGAACATGTCTAGAACATGGTAGCAAAGCGACTAGTCCATCAAGCGCCTCCGCCAGTCAACTCAAATGAACTCTGGTCTAACGCTGGCAGGATGGCAGGCTAGTAATGAACTCTGGTCTAACACAAGCAGCCTGGCAGCCTATTTCCCAGGACGATATCAAACGCCTCTTCCATTCAATGCCACGCCGTGTAGAGGATGTTATTGTTGCTCAAGATGGCTGAGTTTTGAAGCTAAAAAATCTTGTATAGCACTAGAAATGCGACCAGTTATCTTCTGTAACATGAGGAATATGTGATAGAAATTTTATTTGAATAGCGTGATTCTTTCTTGGTGCTGCAATGTTCACAAACTGTAGTGTATTTGTAAAGAATGTTTCTTACGTACTCCCATACTCGTCATGAAATCATTAAAAACCCTATCAGTCAAAACTCAAAGTTCGTTTCTCAAAACAGTTTTAAAAATCATGGTATGCATATAACTTCAAAGTGTACTAATCAGAAATTCGAAACCGTGTCTCTCTTCCCCGTCTTTCTAATAGTCTCTCGAAAACACAGTGCGAAATTATGAGTTCTGACTTCTCTCTGCACAGTTCTCCAGAACATGGTTCGTGCTCAATCTATTCCATTTTAATTATCTGCTTTATGGGGATGCCAAATGTCTGTTTAACAAACCGCATGTGTTTGTGCTTCACGTTGGCATTCTATTTGAAAACGGCATTGTTCCGTTGCAGCAGGAGAAGCACCATTACGATAACCGGCCGTAATCCCTTTAACACTGAGCAGTCTTCTCCTTCAGTACAGCACTCGTATATCGCCCCATGCAAAAGTATGCTTCTAACAATGAGCTCTTTGTCTTCGCGGTTAGGCGCAGCTCAATACAGTCTTTGTTCTTGTAGTGTTGGGCATTATTAAAATGCCTTCTACCCGTGCCCACACCCCTAAAAGATATTATGTGGCATTAAATATTAATTATGCTTCGTCAGACTGTCGGATATCCTTCCTGTGCGAATGGAACAAAAGTAATTTCCTGAGGTTTTCCTGGAAGCTTGGATTCTCGGGATTTCCGTCTACCGAAAGAGGCTATTTGCCAGCGTGCATCTAGCAACAAAGCGAAATTTCCTGTTTGTTTGAGGTGACCATGTTCTTGTTTCTTTGTTCTCCGGGTACTTGTAGAATCATTTGTTTAGGAATAGGGCGAATAATTGAATACTCTTCCGCACACATCCATGTCTTGATCAAAGTTATTTGCATTAATCCTTAAGATTACTCTAATAAAACTTAAGGATGAAGAAGCTTTCAGGGAAAAAAACATAAAAATCTACATTTTTAGTTTTCTTGCAGTATGACGTGTTAGACGTATTCATACAAACATAAAATTTTAAAGGGTTTAGAGAAGAAGATTAAAAGCCCTCAAAAACTCTAATGCGTGAAGGCCGACAGCAAAATACTCGACGAAAAAAAGATGACTTGGAAAGGATAATATCAAAAGGGGAACGAACATCAAAGACATCCACCATAAAATTATTTCGAAATGAGACACAAAAGACTGCTTTAAAATGAATAGGATTTAGATCTCATTATTTTGCAACCACAGCAAGGTGGATGAAATGCTAATGTTAAAACAGTTCCATAAGTTTCATTTTCTTGAACTTTATATAATATATGCCATTGTATTGCTACAGCTATAGAAAGAGAATTTGACAGTTTTCTTGGAATGCCATCTTCAAGATTTTGAACGATAACGATTTATGTCCATTATTTTATTTATTTCGGAAATGTTCCTGTAACGTTATTTCGGAAATGTTCCTGCAGTGCATGTTCCTCTGTAACTCACAATAATAATAAAAATAATGATAATAATAATAATACATAGCTCTTCTCCCAAAAGAACTGAGAATGTTTTTATAAAAAAATTTGCAATACTATGTTCGACCTTGGCATGAGTCTCGAAAAAGACGGTAGTCGTTTTAGTAACCACAGCAACCGGCCACACCTGTTTATCAAGCATGCGTCGCCGGTAGTACGCAGTTTAATAAGGTTTGGTTTCTGAACCTCTTAACTAACATTTTCACGCTGTGATTTTTGAAAACATGGATGTGAAAGATGCGCCATTAAATTTTACTGTCGTCTTAAGAAGTCTATCAGAGAGACTTTTAAACGCGCATGGAAGAAGACCTTCAACGAGCGTTCAATACCATAGGTGTTATTTAAGGGACCAGACATACACCTATCAATTAGAGATATCGAAGATATGGTTTACATTTCAAAATCACCGATTCGCAGAATTTTAACCGAGTATTTGGGCATGAAACGAGTTTGTTAAACTTGGGTTTTCCATTTCTTTTCATGTGCGGCCCAAAACAAGGCCGGAGATGGCCAGTTCTCTCGTTTCTTATTTGGATAAAATTTGATGCCCAATCTGCATATAGTCCAGATATATGCAGATTGGGCATCAAATTTCATGACTTCTGGTTGTTCCCCATTATAAAAAAGCATTATAGGGACGACACTTTGAGACTTATCAACGTACAGCTGCGCAGGTGCTTGAACAGCCTTTCAGAATTCCAGAGGACATTGAAATAGTGGCAGGAACGTTAGGAACCTGTATTCGATGCAATGGACAGCATTTCGAAAAAGGCGACCACTTCCTTCACTTGTTTTAGGATAACCCTTGTAATAGTTATAATAAAGCCAATTTTTTCCCTCCATTCGGTTTTATTCTCGAAACTTTCATCTTAGAAATTTTATCAATCGAAAATAATTATTCAGGTAAACAAACTAATATGCATTGACTGCTAATTGTTTTATTATCTCTGTGGCTGAAAACAGTCCGATATCATTTTGGCTGGTTTAATTTATCTCATGATTTAGAAAATCGGTAAGACACAAATAATGTTTTCTTTTTTCTTTTACTTTTGTTGACAGGTATGTTAAATTTACGCTAACGACTGCGCAAACTTTGTTCCTGTGCATATTTTTTTTACTTAGAAAGCTCAAATCCGTACAGTCCTTTCCAAGCGTTCTGCCTGCAGCTTCTGCTGCTCTTTTTCAAAAGGATTTAACGAGGCTCCTTGCATCGCAGGTTTTCTCATAAAGAAAATGCAAATTCTCTAATTTATTTCTTGTTGAGCTTGTGCATATTTAGTCATTCTTTGCCAGCGCCATTGCCAGTTCTTTATTGTTCGAAGAACGAGGGCTTCGATATGCAGTATGAGTAAATAGGAATTTCCGTCACATTTTTATGCAGAATAACAGTTATTAAATGAAATATTCTGACAGAGCAACAACGTTCTGCTTGCTCATAATGATATTTAGTTTACGTTTATCGTGCTGTTAATATAAAAATAGTGATCGTGTTATGAAAACACCCATACCAAAATCTTAGTAAATAAGGAAAATAAGCTAGTCCTTATTTTCCTTAAATTTTAATTTTCTTTGGGAAACCCGTAGCATGTTTTTACCAGCAAAACGTGCAAATGACTTTTTAAATAATTGTTCCTGCCAATTTTGTACATTTATGTTTTTGTACATATACAAGTATTGCATCATTATGATTCAGTTTAAGGAGATGGTTCAAACTTGCAATAGTAACAGGGTATGGTAATACAGTACACTGAGTTATTTTGACGTAGGATTACGTCTAACTCCGCGGACAACATGGGGAGACTTACGGCCGACCGTCTGTGACAAAAATTGGTCCCAATTGAAATCATTATGGCGTTAAAAATACGTGCCATACATTAATCGTGTTAGCATATTCGTAAACAGCATGGAGTCCAATTCGCGTACTGCACAATACGTCGTGGGCGCGAGGCTCCCCTCGTTTCCTGTCCGCTGGGGAGAGGATGCAATATTTCTGGGTGCATCGCCGCGTTTGATTCAGTCTATCTCGACAAATGTGAGCGGAACACGACTGTGCGTGATATCGTTTTAAAGCTCCCGACGAGATCTATTCAAATATACGAAGAACATTTCGCAGTGGTTTGAACTGAACATTTTAAAAATTGTTTTTTTGTGAACAGGTGAACGCATTTGATAATATCGCGATTTATCTGGACAAACGTGAGTGCAAAATGACTGTGCGTGGTATGGTTTTAAAGCTCTCGCCGAGATCTATTCAAACATATTAAGAACGTACAGCAGTGGTTCAAACTGAAATTTAAAGAAAATGTTTTCTTGTGAATGTGTTAAAATTTTCGACAATGCCGCGGAATTCGCAGGGTGAAAGCAAGCAAAAGTGGAGGAAATCAAAACGAGAAGCAACAGCAAGTGATGAGGAATATAAGAAGCCCAAAAAGAATGCAGCCCAAAGAGCTAAAGAGCATCGAGAAAATATGAAAGCAGCCTCCGCTGAACGAAAATCCAACACGCCAATCGAACCCGTACGTAGCCTATCTCAAACTCTGCTTTGTGTTCGCAATGAATTCAGCATTATTTGAAAAAAATATGTAAGCTACTTTTCATATCATAGACCTGTGTTGGCTATAACAAATGAAATAAACGCTTTGAAACCATAGTCGACTAGCTCATTTCAACTCTCCGATCTGCAAGTCGTAGTCCTATGTTCTAAACTGACGGCTCAATCAGAATTGAGGCTACCTGTATTTTGTTTTATGTTAGAAAGTGTGAGCACACGCTAGGGTACTCAGTTCATTCGCATTAATGCAGATAGGCAGAACATGATATACGCTAAAAATAACAGTAAAGAGCATTAAGAGATGTAGAAATGTGAACAGTATGATAAATAGACAAGAGTTATGGTTCACAGTACCACGATATTGATAAAATGTGGAAAAAGACAGAGTGTATCTGTGAAAACTTAAAATGCACGGTACAACATGAAATAAGAACAAATGCGCAATAGAGAGTGACACATAAAAACGACATCAGATTGGCAGGCACATTACAGAATAAAATCCCACAGAATGCAGCGGGAAGGACCCTAACCGAGAACTGCATCGAAAAGAGCAGCCCTAGAGTCAGGAGTTCCTGGTAGTGGATGATCACGAATAGTCGTAAGATCTGCGAACACCAATACGTTTTTGAACAGATTCACGAAGCTCATGGTATTCATGGAACTAAAAATCAGCAACCTCAGGTGGGAGAGTATCACACAGATACGACTCAGAGATATTTTTGAGACGTCTCAAGCATGAAAGATAGGTGCAAACATGGGCATAGTATCGTTGATCAGAACGGCGGTGAGACTGAAAATGATGGATATATTGTTCGAACTGACATGAAGCAGCTTGAATGTCCAATTCAAAAGAAAGGCAAAACTTTGTTAAAAAATCGATGTATGCGTGCTAGGAGAAAGAAGATGAAGAAGTTGTTTACGGGACAACAGCCCGGAAATCAGAGGGATTGGATACACTGCATATGCAATATTGGCAGTAGTGATTAATTCTGGGTTTTCGATGTGTAATCCCTTGTATATATCTTAAAACATACCAGAAAAACTGTATTTTTACTAATACAGTCATATTTATTTGATCTCCCAGTTGCTAACCACGAAATCGGTTGACTCCGCGGAAAATGTTTACACTCATCAATTGCCAAACATTGCCATACCTTCAATATCTATGAATTACCAAACGAAAGAAGACATTTAATATCTTATTTCTGCTTCTTTTGTTATTCCCCTTAGGGTCAGGGTGACCAGACGTCTGGCTTCTGGAAGACATGTCCTCCTTTCTTTACCACGCCCTCCTGTCTTCCAGGCATTAAGGGATATATCCAAATGTCCTGCTTTTTCAATAAGGAATAATTCAAATACATTTTGATCAAATTTTTCTATTGTAGCCAAATACCCTGTTAAGCCACCGCTAAAATGTATCCATCCATTTCTGGATTCTCGGTCGGGCACTTCCTTCTCCCCACAGTCATTTTATGCCTGCAATCCTGCAGTACGTCAGTTCTGAGTCAATATCGCAGAGAAAACGCATCACTGCGCCTTAGTCTGTCTGTCGTTCATCGCACGTGGTTGGTGGACGGTGCAGTGCGGTGTAGTCGTGCAAACAGCCGCCAGCTCATACTGCTTGTTTAGTGTGTTATGAGTCGTTGCTCTGAGTTTTTTTCTATTTATAATTCAAGTTTCTTAATCAATCAGTGAGGGGTACACTGCTAGTTAAATACCATTTGAAAGACATGTCATGCTCTGAATTTCACAAATATTTGTTAAAGGAACCCGATCTACTGAAGAAAATCCTTTCTAGTGAAAAATATAAGTAAAAATGTTCAGCAGACAAAAAAATATTTCTTTCTTTCTTAAAGTTTTCTACGTAAAAACTCTCAAACTGTAAAATTTAAATATAGAGTATGTGCATTCATATTTATTTTTGTACAAATTTATTGTTACCTCCTTTTTCTCGAGATGTCCTCCTTTTTTAATGAAAATTTTCCTCCCATTCTAAAAAGTCATTTCGTCATCCTGCTTAGGGTTGGAAACTTTCAAGGAGAAAATGGGAACATTTTAGTTAAAAAAATATTATTATCGTTTATATCTTTTTAACGATTCTGTCACTCTTTTCACAAACCATTTCTGAATTACATTTCATTGAATAGTGCGTCAGATAGGTATTCAAGCTCTTGCCTGTGCAGGAACTGTTTCTTGTACCTGCTTGAAAATTTATTTTTTTATTTTATTTTATTCGTTATTTTTTTATTTACTTTTTGCGCGTGAACTTGCATACAAAAGCATATACTGGCCACCGTTCTCGGTGCAGTTTCTCACCTGTCGGCAGTTTGGACTTTCTTGGGATTGCTTGCTTCCGGCATATCTCCCCGTCACTCATCTTCTCTTTCGCGTTCGATTGTATGGTCGGTGCTCTCCACAAAACCGTAAATTCCTTTTCCTCAATTCCGCTGTCTGTCTAATACAGAAGACTAGGGGCGCAGAGAAGCACCTCGTGAGTACAGGGAAGAAAGATTCTTCTTCTTCGCTTGCACAATCAAGCATTGCACTTCAAACTCTTTCTCATTCACGTTTTACCTCAGGCTTTTTGTGCCTTGAGCTCGGAGACATTGTACACATGATTTGGAACTCAGCTACACTATTTTGTTATATTGATAACACATGCCTCTCCTTGTAGTTTTTCGAGACGATGTGATTGATATCTTAGGAGCAAACTTCACGTAATCTTTCGGCACTTCTCATTCATCCCACTGTTTCGAGGAAGAAATTTCCCTTTTGCCCTAGACAAACCTCTTTTCTTTTACCGAACACAACTGACTATTTAATTAGTTAAATCCTTTTCTATCACTCCCTTGTAAAGAAAGTACGGCACTGGCTGTCTCCCTTCCCTGGAACCAGTGGCCCTGAATTAGGGACGGGCGACTGCTTATAGCCCATTGAGTTGCTCACGGTGGCCGTTAAATCTCCAATCAAAAAAAGAAAAAAAAAAAGAAAAAAAGGCCAAATGTTTTATGACGTCACATTACCTAGCTTTCAGGAACATCGGGCATTACATCACCCTAAAGGTGACATAGACATGAATTTTCGCAAGACAAAAAAATACGGGGAATAATGGAGTCGACATGAAGAAAAAAATATGTCTGTATGAAGAGCTAATTTGCAAATGTGTTTCACCGTTAAATGACGATTAGAAGAATGACAAAAATATCTGCGCAGAATGTTTGTCTTCGCTTAGATATGGAATAAATACTTTGATAGAGTTCGTGCTTCATTCAATAGCAAGGAAGCAGCATGGAAGGCTATACCAATGCTGAACTTTCTGATATGCACCTGATTTACGGAAATATTCGTTGTAATGGCGTACTTCTCAGAAAGCTTTCGAAACAGACGATATCTCCACTGTACGCAGAACGCTTTCGAAACAGACGACATCTCTAGCTCACACTATTTCTAAAGGGACTGATCAGCGTGTGCGTGATACGGGATCACTCAAGCGAAATTACAGTGACACTGCTACTAGATCAACTTCACGGAATGCAAATGTTGACACGACGATTCTTGAACGTGCCCGCCATGAGATGTCGTAACATAGCACCAAAGCTATTTGCACGTGAGGTAGGAATAGGTAAAAGTACGGTATGGAGGGAACTGCACGCACATGAAATGTATCCCTACCGGTTACAATCAGTCCAGGAATTGGGACCTACTGACTTAATCCACACCTAAATTTCTGTCGATGGTTTCAGGATCACCGTGATACGGACACACAATCTCCAGCATTCGTGTTTTTTACCTATGAGGCATGATTTACGAGAGAGGGCTTGTTTAATAGCCAGAGCAGTAATCTGTGGAGTGAAACGAACCCTCATGCTACGCGTACGGCCAACACCGCTTCTCAATTAATATTTGGGCTGGCATAGTGAGTGACTTTTATGTGGGGCCGTATGTTCTACCTATCATGACTGGATGGCCACAAATACCAGCAGTGTATTGATAACGTTATTATAAATGCAACATACTGTGAATACTCAAGATGCATATATAGCATATTAAATCCGTTTATGTTTGTGGTGTAGTAAGCACAAAGATTCGCCAAGCTTTCTCACTCCACTGGGGGGCTTTTTCAAGGGAATGGTAGACATAAAAATGCCTACCATTGTTGACATAAAATGCATTTTTATGTCTACCATTGCCTTGGAAAAGCCTCCCAGTAGAGCGCGAAAGCTCAGCGAATCTTTTTGCTTACCACACCACAAAACTAAACTGATTTAATGCGCTATATGCGTCTCTTCAGTGTATTGAGAATACTCACCCGAACTTCTAAAAGATGTGCCACTCGTTGTAATTCGGCGCCCGTGTTTCCAGCATGATGAAGCACCGGCCTATTTTACAAGCAGCATCTGTACTCACTTTAATCAAGAGTTGCCAGGACGGTGGATAGGAAGAGGAGTACCCATTGCCTGGATTCCCCACTCACCTGATCGGTGAAAGATCAGGGGCCATATTAAAAGCATCGTCTAACGAGGAAGAGCAAGTTGACGCTGAAAAGGAACTTCTAGAAAGAATACAACTATCATGTGACACCATCCGAAGTATTCCAGGATTTTTTCAAGGGATACAGAAGTCACTGATTCGACGAATTAGTACTTGCATCGCAGTTGGTGGTCGTCACTTTGAACAGCTACTGTGATAGTATTAATAATACATTACTTTCGATTTAATCAAATTTAAAATTTCATATGTAATTATTAAACTTTAATGCAGCTGGATGTGTTCTTTTCTTTTCAACTAGGCCTTAAAATGTTGCGGAGAAAAATGAGACAACATTAGCTTTTATTACGCGTCGTTGTCATTTGATTTCTTCATGATTTTACAGTCAAAGCAAAATAACGGAAGTGACGTCATAAAACTCTCGGTCTTAATATCTCCGTAATGAAGTTATATTTTGAATAACTATAAACGGTTTTGGCATCACAATGACATCCCCTGCTGCCCCTCAAATGTTGTAATATTTATAACGGCAGATTCAATCAGATTCGTGTCCATAGGGTATTACGGTCCCTAACCTCTTTTGACTGTAGTTTTAGGGGCGATATAGCTAGCACCTAAGTACATCAACACCATATCATTATAAATTGTTCTATGACAAAACCTACTGTATTTTTTAGGACGATTCAATCCCTGTGGAAATACGTAAATAAACATTCCCTCGATATTTCTTATATCCGAAAAATCTATGTAAAAACACATGCATTCATTCAAATTCCCTGGAATCTAAAATCCTTGCCTTTCGCCATGGGTACTTAATGTTTGATAGTTTCTTTAAGAAGAGAAGAGAAGAGAGCAACGGTTGGGCTGAGAGATAAACTGAAGGAGATACAGTACAGTTTTGCCAAATTGCAGGGTCGTGGTTGCATCCCGCCCCAAGAAAAATCGGCCATTCGTGTCGTCTAAGGCTATTTTGCCTGAACTGAAACTAACATAGGACCCATGTCTGATCTGGTACTTGAACTCGGATTTGTGAGCGATGAACTTGCACTTTTGCCAATTCACGCGAAAGCAAGAAATATCTGCGGCCATTTAAGAACCACTGATTAAATCTGGGATACTTCGGCAAGCGTGGACCCAAATGTTGTGCTGCTGCATTTTTCTTACGAAATGTGTATGTAACAAATTCTTTTGCAAATGCATTTATTTAATATACGGTCTTGTTATATTAATTTGGAAGATGTTTCTTTTTCTCGAGATGCTTTCTTACAAGTAAACATTTATTTAAGTTTGTTGAAACGCGGGATTTAACAACCCGACAGATCGAGACTGAAAAGATATTACTTTGATGCAAGTTAATATTTTTGTTCATAAACTTTCGGGCCTTGAGTCTTGTAATGATATTGATAAAATCATTTTTATTTGGTTAACTCATGTCACTGATTAATTTGAAAATCTCAGGTATCACTGAAGGTTCAAAATGGTTGACTTCGGGAACAAAATGTTTCCTTAAGTTTTGTTTGCTGAAACTCGTCGTTCTCACTGTAAGGTTTGGCAAATTTAACTTTTTGTAATTTCACATTTAGTCAACACATGCACACATGCTCACGCTATACAGAATGAAAGAAAGAAAGAGTCAGCACAACAAAAGATTCCGCGAAACATCGAGCAAATAGTCGTAGAATTTTACGATATATATCTCTGGAAAATAAAAAAAAAATGTTTCATTTCCGCTTGGGGAATCAGTGTCTCGCTGCCAGAAGTAAAATCAAACGACCGTTCAGTATGCCACATCGTATGATGTTCGAAGAAAAGAGATGATGAAATGACGGAAGCAGGATTTCGGAAGCAGCTACTCGATAACTCACGAGGAGAGAAGGAAGGAAATAAAACTCCCACGAGCACTTAACGATAACTTCCACTTGCGAAGAAATTAATTCACTCCCTCCCGCCCTTGACATCTAGGGCAAACAGGACTTTTGACCTCAAAGAAAAACGTATATATGTGAGTGTACGTATGAGATCGAGAGTTTAGTCTTTAAAGAACGGAAAAAATTCACAGCTCATTTTCTTAAAGCTTCTGATTTATTAACCGAACATCACTCCCTTTGTTCTTAATCCTTCAGTTTAGAAAGCCCTACCCGTTTATAAATAACACTACAAAAACGTTAGCACCGATTTTTCGGGTGTGTCTTTTGAACGTTTTTTTTTCTTTTTCTGCTTGAAACTTACAAGGGTGATGTTTAAACCTTCATTCAAAAAGTAGCCAGAGTGATATCATGGAAAACAACTGAATTACAGCCACGCCACCCCGGTAGCGCAGTGGTCTAGGCGCTGGCTTATGACTATTCGTCCGAGAAGGGTACGTATTCGAATCCCGGTGAGGCATGGATGTTGTGTTGGTCTTACGGCACCGGTTCTCTCCCTTTCCTGGAACCAGTGACCCTAAATTATGCACGGGTGATTCCTTATAGCTTATTGAGTTGCTCACGGTGGTCGTTAAACCATCATTCAAAAAGAAAAAAAAAGAATTACAGCCACATAGCGGAATGTAAGGTAATTGGAAGATGTGTAGAAAATACGTGAGTCAAAGTTACACCAAACAAATGAAAAAACGAGTTTTGTTTTTAAATAGGACTTCTAGAATAGCACACACAGTCCATTCAAAAAATTATGACCACCCCTGATGAAAGAAGGAACCGTAATCAGCAGCCAGATGGCGTGCGCAGCCACACATGCAGTTCATGTAAGACATTTTAAAGGACGCGAACTCTTGGAGGGTATTACGTTTCGCTTGGAAATGGGAAAAGCACGGGACCTAACAGAGTTTGAAAGGAATGATTGTTGGCTCCCACAGAAAAGTTGGTAGCACTACTGAAACAGCCGATATTATGGGCTGTTCACGTGGTGCAGTTGTTTAAGTGTTCCAGGAATAAAAGGAAACCGGTAAGACCTGCGGTAATCGGGGTAAGAGTTGACTCCCACGGAGCACTGATGACCGTGGAAAGCGACGGCTGTCCTGATTAATACGATCCAACAGACGGGCCACAGTGAAACAACTGGCCAGAGCATTTAAGGCAGGGGCACATCGAGGAGCGTATTACAGACCACAGTCCAACGAACGCTGCTCTCTATGGGTCTCCGGAGCTCCCGTCTTCTCAAGGAACTCGTGCTGACGGCCGGACATCGAAGATTATGTCGTGAATTAGCATCTGAGAGGAGGCACTGGACCATCGACCAGTGGAAAAAGTCGCCTTTTCAGACGAATCACGCTTTATGTTTTACCGTGTGGATGGTCGATGGAGAGTACGGCGAAGCAATGCTGACAGAAATCATCCTGACACGATCCTCGAGAAGAAACAGGCAGAAGGTGGCAGTGTGCTCGTATGGGGAATGTTGTTTTCCTACCAATCATTGGGAGCAATCATCCCCTTCGACCGCACGATGAATGTTTCAGGCTATTATCTGTTATGGCGGATCAGGTGATCCCATTCATAATGACTGTTTACTCTGATGGCATAGGTTGCTTCCAGCAA
Organism: Macrothele yani; assembly: GCA_039090855.1. Lineage (NCBI taxonomy): Eukaryota > Metazoa > Arthropoda > Arachnida > Araneae > Macrothelidae > Macrothele > Macrothele yani. The sequence continues at coordinate 94,566,230 of CM076992.1, read as the reverse complement.
CATAACACCCATTGCCATATTGCGCATTCGAGAAGGGTTTCAGACGCATTCCAGTGACCTTAGCTTACTATTCTGGCCATCGTATTCGCCGGACATCAATTCCATTGAACATCCGTGGGACTATCTTGCCCAATAAGTTCGACGTATGGATCCACCACCGATGACTCTTAATGATCTGCTGGAAGCTCTGGTGTATGAATGGTATAGCAACCCTGCAGAAAGGTTCAGAGTCCACATTGGCCTAACTGAATCAATGCCAAGCCGTATATGAGCGGTATTGGCGACACGAGAAGGTCGTACCGCATACCAACAAGTGTTCATATGTTTTTATTGGACTGTGTGTGTACACTATGTTAAAAAAAGTATTAGAAAACCTGATAGACTATGAAAATTCTGGATTCACGCGTTTGCTTGGACTTGCGTTATGCCCGTGGAAGTTCTGCATTTAAGTCTTGGATCTGCTGGAGAAGGAGAAGTAGCAATGCAGCACTGGAAGTCAATTTGCAAGGTACAACGGAACTGACAGACTTTGATGGCATGCCACATTAGCAACTTTTTTGTACATAAAGCTGCAAATCTTCTTCATGTACTAAAATGTATCTTAGAAAATGCAATTCGAAGTTGGAAAACCGTCGGTTGTACTGCATTAAAGAAACGCAAGAAGAGGCAGCCCAAACTCACGAGCTATGTTCAGGAAAATACGAGAACAACTCACGTCATTAACAGCACGACCATTACAATCTTCACAATCCTGTTAACAGCACAACCATTACAATCTTCACAATCCTGTTAACAGCACAGCTATTTTCAAAGAGGTGTATTCTGTAGGCTTCCATGGTAGCGTAGCTATACACAAGCTAAACATCACCCTTGTAAAGCCTTGGAACAGGTGACTTGCTCATCGTTCCCGGACCATTGAGTACTAAAAGTGGGTTCTATGGAGCAATGAATCATGCTTCACACTCTTTCACTGTGATGAAAATGTTTGGGTGTGGCAATTACTCTGATATCGGCTCCCTCAAGACTGCATCGTTCAAGCTGTCAAATTTGCTGGCTTTTTCTTGGTGTTGCAATTTTCACACTATTGTTTGTAAAAATTGCAACACCAAGAAAGAATCGCGCAATTCAAATGATATTTTTTTCACAAATTCGTCACATTACAGGAGATAACTGATTACATTTGTAGGTCTATATAAGAATTCCTTGTTTCAAAACCCATTATCGTGCATAGCCACCTCGAGCAACAATAACAGCCTCTACAAGGCGTGGCATTGAATGGAATAGGTTTTTGATATCGTCCTGTCTGTCAGGCTGCTTCGATGCGAGATCACTTGTGGTGACTGGCGGAGGCGCTTTACGGGTAAGTCACTTAATTACAATGTCTTAATTACAGATCGGAGACATATCTGGCGAACGTGCGGGCCAGGGAAGGAGCGAAATGTGGCGTGTATGGAACAGGTCTTGGAAATTCCGGACCACACGTGGCATAGCTTTTTCCTGCTAAAATACATAGTCAGGACAACTCTGAAGGAAGGGTACCACCTATGCCCCTAAAACATCACTGGTGTATGGCTGTCTGTTGAGGGTTCCCAGAATTCGTATCAAGAGAGAACGCGAATTGAATCCAATGGCGCTCCAAATCATGACGGTCGGCGTTGGGCTGGTATGACACTGTAACATGGTGTATCAACTTGAATCGTGACTCGTCATAAAACACGACCTGTTTCCAAGCAGCGCGCCAATTTCTGTGTTCGAGACCCCGTTGCAGCCTGAGGCGTCTGTGGTTGAAAGACAAAGGAAAGTGCAGCAATGGCTGCTAGAGGCCAGTCCTCTGTTATGCCGATAACGTCGAACTATGATGTAGAACAAAGTCTGACCTGGGAAAACGCTCCACTTTTGCTCTAATACCGTGGATGTCGCTGTGCAATCGGTAGCTGCCATGCCGTAGCGGTGTCTGTCATCCCGTGCAGTCATGCCATTTTGTGGTCCATTTCCTGGACCGGATTTCTGTGCGTCCGAGCCTCACCTGTCCATTGACGCTACCTTCGTATCACTGTACTGGCGTTTTGTCCCGTACGAGCGACAATTTCGCAATAAGAAAATCCAGCTTTCTTCATACGAACAATCATTCCTCACTCAAAGTTCTTCAGTTGTTCAAAATACGACCTTCTTCGAACCACCAAATTTTTCATACTATCTCATTATACTCTAACTAAGACCGTACACGGTTTTTGGAAGGGGTCGGGGCCCTGGGTCAAGGGGGCCCCATACAATATTTTCGTAAAATCTACAGTTTTCAATACGACTCCAGAATGTGTCGATATAGTTATGCGAGGAACTGGAAATAACATGCTTTTATGGCAGACCATAGTTCCGGTATGGAGCGGGGCGGTGTGACCAATTCCCTCACCTATCGTTTTTCAGTATTCCGCATACGTTCAATTGGGTTGATATCAGGCGAATCAGGAGGCCATCCGGGATCTCATATTACACTGTGTTCGTCGAACCAATATGGCAGGAGTCTTGCCCGACGATATGGGAGACAACTGTCCTGGAAGAACCTGTTTTCCTGTGGGCGGAGGTACAACACTGCGGGGTGTACATGATCGGCAAACATTCCCTGGTTCTAGCCAGCATCCATGCCTTGGTCCACACGCACCAGAAGTAGGAAGGTGCCGCGGTTGCACAGTGGTCTAAGCGCTGGCTACTGAGCATTCGCCCGACATAGGTCCGGGTTCGAATCCCGGTGAAGCATGGGGGTTGTTGTATGTATTTGTCTTACGACAGTGGCTTTCTCGCTTTCCTGGAACCACTGGTCCTAAATTAGGGACGGGCGACAGCTTATAGCTTATCGAATCGCTCATGATGGTCGTTACATCCCCAAACAAAAGAACAAGTCCCAGTTCATGCCACCTAAACATGTCCCATGTCATACAGCCTTTCCACACCGGCCTGGATAGTTGATGCCTTGCATGAAGGATCCATAAAGGCATGCTGCTGACGCCAATAGGGTCTCAACCATCTACAGAATAGAGTATATATCGTGATTCATCGTACCAGCAGCACAGCTGCATCCAATATTCTAGCACCCAGTGTGTGTGCTGTTGTGACCAAGAGAGCCGTTTAGGTTGTGGGACTGTTGTTGGAAGAAGGTGGAGTATTATAGAGCATCCGCTGTTGTAGCCCATACATTCCCGCATGCGACGCTAAGTCGCTGGGGATATAGCTTCTGATTAAGCAGACAACAGCGAAATTGTGCTGCGTTGAGTATTCTGTAACCAGGAGACAGTTCGTGATTTATCATACCTACGGCGCATCTGCATCGCATCTAGCGTCCAATATACACGCTGTTTCACCAAGAGAATCATTTACGTCGAGGGACTGTTTTTGAAAGAACCTGGCGTATTATACGGTGTTTGCTGCTGTAGCCCATCCGTGCCATCATGCGACGCTAAGTCGATCGGGATGTTATTTCTGATTGAGCAGGCAACTGCAAAATTGTGCTTCCTGCTCTTTAGAGTTTTGTTGCCGGCGGTTGTTTCGCCATTTCTGCCCAACTTCTCTCGGTTACACATAAGATTTCTAGGGCATGGAAGTGTTGCAAGTCTACCTAGGAGTGGCCTCTCAAGGATAACCACCAGGTGGCAAGATCGCTACCTGACAGTAAGTGCTCGGAGAAGGCCTAGTATCTCCAGTAGCCAACCCCGGGAATCACTTCAAACTGCTTCCTGTATCACAGTATGTACTCAAACGGTACGAAACCGTCTGTATGAGTACGGACTCAGAGTAAGGATGCCGCTAAGATGTATATCATTGACATCAGCTTGCCGTGGTCAAAGATGTGCCCCTGTCTGACAGTACATGCAATGGAAAACAGAGTTGCACCATGCACTTTTCACAGACAAATTCCGTTTCGGTTTTTATCCTGATACACGACGAGGATACGTGTGGAGGAGATCCGGCCCACGAATGCAACCACACTGTGCGCAGTCCGTCCACCCTTACTAGCGGCAGTCAGTTCTGGTTTGAGCAGGAGTGTGTTTTATTGGCCGTATTTCCTGGTATATTTGTCAAGGCAATATAAATGACACAATATATCGAAACGAGATCGTTGTGCCCATCGTGACATTGTTTCATGCTGCTATTGCACATTCATTCCATTTTGCTGACAGTGCAATCAGTCACCGTGCCTGGAGAGTGCTTCAGGGGCTGGAGAACCATGGGATTGAATCGTCACAGCTGCCTCCGATGTCTTCTGACCTTATTCCTATTAAGAACATTTGGGAGGCTCAGATTGATCTGGATAACCACGTTCCGTACCCAGTACGCTCTCAGACCTCCGTAACGTGTTGCCTGTAATACCGGACGACCTGCCCCCAGACACTCATCAATATTATCATTGCATGTATGCCTTGTAGGTATCAAGACGTTCTTCGACCGAGGGGTTAGTATTACCGCGTACGGAAATCCATAGGTATGGACATTCTCTGAATTTATCACTTTGTCTATATTGCAGTGCTACTTTATTTTGTGCATAAAATTGCACAATAAATTGTTTTTGTAAACGCAGTCTTTGTCGTTTGTGTTACACTTATGTTATTTCAATGCGTGTTACTTGAGTCAGATACATATATCCTTCATTTTATGCAATATCCCAAACTTTTTTTTACCAGTGTACAAAGTTGTACAGCGTAGCAAGAATAGCACATAATGCGTTTCTCTTGGAACAAAGGTTGAAAGGAACTCCTCAAAGGTCGAACCAACCAGGGAACTCTGCCATACACTTTGTTGCTAGAAAATTTGCATGCATATCCAGTTTCTCAACACCAGCCTACTCAGCACGGTATTTAAAGGTTTGTGCCATACACTCAATGTCGCCAGTTAGTCTCTGATGCTTGAAAGCAGCTGTTTCTCTGTAGTTATGGTTTTGTGCGTAGGATTAATAAATGCTATATGATATGGTCTTTCCGTTATGAATAATGCCTGTATTGATGAACGAGGAATTTTGCGAAATGATTTTGATTTACAATGAAAGCAACTGGAATTCGCGTGCAGCGATATTTACTAATGCCACACAACCTTGATCATTGGACCGACAGGAATTCAGTTCGTCGATTGAGTAACACTGGCAGCATACCTTGAGGCTCAGGTGCTAGCCCGCCACGGCTGGATGATACGAACATTATGGCACATCTGTTTGCATATCTCTCTGCACCGTACACGAAGTTTGCGAGTAGCGCAAATTTTGAAATGGCTCCTCATGCGTATCTATCTGTTCGTGCAATTTTCATCAGGCACTGTTGCCCAGAGATACAGAAAAACATCTGGAATTTTCTTCGTATTGAGTATGTTTGAAGATGAACCAGATTTGCTGTGTGTGTTGAACATTTTATGGACAGGCAGGTTGCAGTTCGCACAATGTGGTATATTGAGCTGACATAAATAATTACTGCACAATCCAGACTAGACGCCAGACACATAATCAAGTTTGGTGGCCTACCAACATTTGGTGTGACCTGCGGGGTAACCACTTGCCAGAGCCATTTTACTGAAAATCATCTGAACGTTGAACGTTATTTGCATCTGCTAAGAATGAATGCAGGAAATTTCTTTGAAAATTTTCCATTTCAGCATTAACAGCATGTGGTACCAACACGACGTAGCATCAGCGCATAGGATTGTATAGGTAACATATTGGCTATGCGATCTTTTTCATAGTACTGGATACGATATGAAGGTCTAATAGTACGGCAGCCAAGGTCACCAGATCTTGTTTCTCTGGAGTTTTTCCTTTTGGTGGCAACTGAATACTACCATGTAATACTACTATTGATCGTACTAGATCTTAAACCTCTGTTAACAGCTGCATTTGCTAGAGCTGATGAGGATGTTGAACAGGATATGGCGACAGATGGCTGAACGTGTGCAAGCGGGTATATTAGCTGATGGTGGACACAATGAGTATGAAAACATTTTACTTCAATTTTTGTGCTATGACGTCCATTTTATTCATTCAAATGTTGCAGCGTTGTCTGAATTTTAGGATGTTGCTTCCTGTTGATTAGACTACACTGTCGGCTGATTTCCGGCTTCCTTTCCATCCTTTGGTTCGGGACTAATGCTTTATGTACTATTTTCGCAACGTTCTACAACTTTGTCATTGACTTTGTTGCCTATCTTCTAAGGGGAACAAGACAGACCCTTATATTCCCCACGGGGGGTGAGGATGTCCGACAATGTTTCATCAATGTAGCGCCATAGGAGTTTCCAATGCACCTATACAAAAAGTAGAAAGCTAGCTATTAAAGCTCTCGAGATACGGGGATGTGACTTTACTCGCCGCCCGTTTATACACATGTATGCACAGTACATAAAAGAATCACACACACATATTTTATAGTCTTCTCCCTGATTTATAGGTACTACGGTTGTCCCAGTGATTAGTGGCCCGACTAGGCTGGCGGTTCTTAAGATTGCATTCCTCTGTGGTCAAACTTTAACGGAGATTAAGAGTTCACGTTAAGCTGTTATTCTCGGGATTGAGACTTCCCGTTATAAGTAAACTGACATATTCTCCTTAAAACTCTATAAATCCTTCGTATTTTGATTTTAACTATTTTAATTCAGTATGCCACATTCCTCAGTCCAACGCCCAAGTCTCAGTAAGATGAAAGAAATGCGAACTCAGGAAATTACTTGTCTTAGCATTAACTTGTCTGGTCTTGTACCACAGTTTTCCTGTAGCTCAAAATTATGCTCAAATTACCCCAACTGTAGCATCAGTAGCAAGTCATGCCTGCATATTTGTCATGAAGTAGCATTTTTGGACACTTATTCAAATTTGTACCACCATTTAACGCAAGCTTGCAACTTATCAGCTCGAGTTCCTCGCTGAGCGGCAGGAATTGTTTTCTCGAAGTCATTTGCTAACACAAAGGAGAGTACTCCCACTAGCTAAATAAGTTCGAAAATCTTGCAGGTTGCAATCTAACGCTTTGAACAGTTTTGTGCCAAATGGTATACTCACCACATTCTAAAAGTCACAAATCCTGACAAATTGATGCCATGTTTAACGGTAGTTTCAATATACATTTTGCTCAGTTCTGCATCCTTCCAACAGGATGGTTGCAATATCTTATGAAGCAACAGCAAGAGCCACAATCTCTGTTTGGTGAACAATACAGAATGTAGATTTATAACAATGGGTGAGCTTTGTTCTGTTTTTTAGTATTATTTACTGGCATCATTAGTAACTGGGTACAGGGAAAGTCACCGTGTGGATTAGACTTTGATGTTTGTGTGAGATGGTGTGGGTGACTAAAGGAAGTACGTAATTCGATTGGGCCATAAACAAAAACTAGTAATAAATTTCCAAGCTGAATTTGTTTTCATTCATTTAACCAATCCGAATAGAAGTGAAAATTTTTTATTTTCAAAGATTTTATCTAGACGTGTGATTTAAAAAGTACCAAGTGGAATTTTTCGAAAAGCTGGCAGTTGAACACTATAGAAAGAAACAGTGATGCTTTTTTAGTTCTCGTTCAAAACGTGTTAAACATTCGTTTGCAAGTGCGTCACTCAAATTTTTCTGTAGTTCGGAAGACCAAATATTTTGAAATCAAAGGTAACTGTGGTTAAAAAGTGGTCTTCAATCATTTCAATGGCTTATTTGAAATTGCATCATGTTATAACATGATGCATGGGGAGTCTGCATTTTGGCTTGATTCAAAAAATTGTTTGTAACATCGTTTTCGTACACATCTCGGAGAGAGATTTAAGTGATTTAAAATGACACACAAACGCAGCATTACACCATAGTGATTTTGCTGAATTTTTGATGAATTCAACTGCCTTTCTTTGAGGGTTATTTCACTGAGCATCAAGATAGCATCTTAATTGGCAAGCTTGCCTCTAAGTACACAGTTCACTGAAGGATGTTGGGCTCACAACATTGCGAAGAAATAGGCTAATTTACTAGACGATTTGGAAAACTTTTCACAACTTTACTACGAATACGTTTCTTATTACACATATTCTAGAGGTAGTAGCTGTGATATCAGATGAAATGGAAGAATTTCAGGAAAGTAATCTTCCATGCAAACTTCAAAGAAAGCTGTTAATGTCGCATTTGGTGGTGTTTGAACAGGGTGAATTGCATTTTGCTCAATATCGCGTGCTACAGCTTCGAACTTTAATGTAACATGTTTTGAGTTTGCATTTTCACTCTGATATAATCTCACACTTTAAATAGAGGCCGTCTGAGGACTCGTAATGTACTTTTAATTCATCAGATCGAGACTGTTGAGTGTCACTGGGTCGAGGGAGAATCGAACGAGCTTTCACTTCGCGTTGCTGGTGATGCAGTTTGACACTTGAAATGGAGGCCATTACATATATAATACGCGAAAATGACTACGGCATTTCCCTGGGAGATCAAGAATCTACGCAATGCGCATCAACTCCATTTTAACTTGTATATGAATCTTGCATTTTATAAATAGACTTTTTGAGAAATCGCGAAGCCATTCTCTCCCACACGCAGGAATCTTGTTTTATAATTAGACATACTTATCCTACAAGTTAAGGAAGCATTTCGAAATTTAAAATTCACAGCTTTGTAGATAAATTCGTAAGCATTGATGTGACATGTTTTAGCGAGCCTGTGGTTCGCAGGCCCGTTTGATTCGTTTCGTCCTTCACAAAGTACGGCCTTAAGGAAAATACCTTCAGTTCAGGAATCCATTTGCCAAGAAATCCGAATATTTATTCAAGGTATATATATATAACTGTACATTATTTACATGCTTTATGGATTATATCCCATAAAACGAAAACAAAAGCATTATGGTGTATCACCGCGACATCTCATTCTGCTCGCCTTCCAATCTCTAATGTCCTCCTCGTCTCCCTTCCTCCGCGAACCCCCCAACGTTTTCGGGGGTTGCATTGTTGACACCTCGTAACGAATGTTCTTTAAGTTCCGCCTCCAAGCATGTAAGAAGGCGTACCGAATATCACCATGTATTTGACAACCAACGACTATCTTACGAGTTCGAGCAAAATGGCGTCGTTGAGGACCAATGTCCCCAAAATGTCCAGCAGTGAGTTTGCAAGGATAAATTGTTCGTTCTCATACAAGATATCTTACACGGCTGTCACTTGAACACATACATATACACACGAAAAAGACACAAAAATCATATATAAGTATTTAAAGGGGCCTCTCGTTCGCAGAGATCCTCACAATGGTATGAGGAAAGAATGCCCACGGAAAAAACGCCCACGGAAAAATCGCCCACAGACAAAATGCTCACGGGAAAAATATGTGATCGACTGATAAGTTTTTATGTCTGTTATAAACGGTGACAGGACAACTGGTCACAGACTGCTGGCCAAAAAATCGTTAGGGGTCATATAAAAATTGCGGTTTCTTCGCCACCTCACCTACATAACGCGAATATGGGAATGACGAATTGGCCACAAAAGTTCAAGGGTGTGTGTGTGGGGAGGGGTAAGTCTTATCGATTTTCTGCCTAAGTAATACCGCAATATTAATAATTTGATGTGTAAACATATTTTCTGCAAACCTTACAAATATGAGAGGAAAGCGAGAATTACAGCATAATTGACTGTAGAGGTTGTATGGTCTTGGCCTGAAAGCCGTGGTAGTCTTATGCAACATTTATTTAAAAACACACTAATGATTCACCGTTGTCTTCAAGCCAACTGCTATACGATATTTTTCTAGAAACTACAAATAAAAAATTCTCTGCGAGTATATGCAAACCCAGGGAATTTGTCTGGGGAGGGGGGGTGCTTAAAATCTAAAATATGAAATATAAAGAATTTCTGTTAAGATCGGGAGGTTTAACGACCACCGTGAGCAACTCAATGGGCTATAAGCAGTCGCCCGTCCCTAATTATCTGAGGGTATCTGCTGCCTCAGGAAACTAGTCGGGGGGGGGTAATACCAAAATCGTGAATATCAAGAATATCTCTTCCGATCTGGAGATCTTCAGCATTTAGAAACTGCAACTCGACAAATTTTCTTAGACGCATGATCACTCTCTGGAAACCTGTCGGCGAAGAGGGGGGGGGGGTAATACCAAAAGTGTAAGATATGAACAATTTCTCGTCCGATCGGGAGATTCTCGGCAATTAGCAGCTACAACTCGACACATTATCTGAAGACATGTGAATGATGAAAATCTCCGGGTCGGAAGAGAAATTCTTCATATTCTACACTTTTGGTATTACCCCCCCCTCCCCCCGACAGGTTTGCTCAGTAGGTTCATGCCCGGAGATAATATCTCCAGTTGTAGTTTGTAAATGCTGAAAATCGCCCGATCGGACAAGAAATTCTATATAATTCACAATTATCATATAACCCCCCACCCCCACCCCCACCCCCAGGTTTGCTGAGTAGGCACGTACCCTCAAATAATCTGTCCAACTGTAGCTTGTAAATGCTGAAAATCTCCCGATGGGACGATACATTTTTCAAATCTTAGAGTTTTGATATATCCCCCCCCCCCCCCCGACAGGTTTCCTGAGTCAGCACATGCGCTCAGATAATTTGCAGACTTGTAGTTTGAAAACCCTTAAATCTTTTGCTCAGATGTAGATCATAAACATTTTCTTATAAAGAATTACATTAATTATCGCAATTAAAAGACGAAATTACGGAAACTATATATGACTCTGATTACCAACCTCTGGCGGTTGTGGGCATGAAGCGGTCAAAAACGTTATTTTTATACGGCCCCTTAAAATTTTTGTGGCCAGTTCTCCTACACCCGTCATGTAGAAATTAACTGTTTTAGTTGTCCTTTGGAAAACTCCCAGGAAGCTATGAGTGCGTATTTTTTTCTTTACACTGGGAAGAAAAGAAGTATGCCTGTAACTTGAGATTATACTACTCACGGGGAAGACACACCCCGACCGGTGGCCAACCGATAAATTTAAATGAAATATATCGCTTGTTATTTGAGGTGCGGTCGCTAACAAACGTTCAAGCTGCAGCTGCAAAGTACCACTTTGACGAAAGACAGATGCCCCCCCCCTTCCGCTCGCCGTACTCAACAGACAACAGTGGAAAGAAAGCACATTACACAAAGTTATATCAGTACACTGCGGCTTTTACGAAAATCGCTTTTACAATTAAATGCATTAAACTTTAAAAGTATTTATAAATAAAATAATCTGACTTTTAATGATTTCTTTTTTAATTGATATAGTTAAATAATAAACATGCATAGTTTTATAAAAATTAAGACCTTACTTTAAAAAATAAGAATAGTCACAAATTTATTATAGTACAGCCGAACTGGAATTTTTAAGAAAGTAGCTACTCTACAGTAGGAAGTTGAAAGTTAACAATCTTATTTGGTTCTTCACTAGGCCACCCGCGGCCCTTAAGTCATAAGTCCTAGGCCTTGGCCTATTTAACAGTTTTTATTCTAACGATGTTATATTCATAACGTTTACGTAACACATCAAATTATTAATATTGCGGTATTACTCAGGCACAAAATAATATTAGGACTAACGTTTAGGCCCTTCTAAAAGTTTTCGTTCCGTCATTCCCATATTCGTAAAATTTACATAACAAGTATACAAGTATTGTCAATAATCAAACAAAAGTCATCGCTCTTTTTTTTTTTTTTTTTTTGATTGGAGGTTTAACGACCACCGTGAGCAACTCAATGGGCTATAAGCAGTCGCCCGTCCCTAATTTAGTGTCACTGGTTCCAGGGAAGGGAGAGAGCCAGTGCCGTAAGACAAACACAACATCCATGCCTGACCGGGATTCGAACCCGGACCCCTTACGGACGAATGATCAGAGGCCAACGCCTTAGACCACTGCGCCACCGGGGCGGCAAGTCATCGCTCTTTCCACGTTTATAAGTGAGTCACTGAAAAATTCTCAGTGGCCGCCTCCAGGAATCGAACTCAGGGTCTTCCAGTTACGCGCCGGATATGCTTCCACGGCACCACAGCTATTCCTATTCCACGTCAAATGTCTGTATTAATTGTCAATAATATTGCGCTTCTACTTATGCACCATACATTCAATCCATACATTAATTAATAGGCCGTAGGCTAAGCCAATTCAACACTTTTTTCTTCGCCTGTGAATTAATTAAGTGCCGCCCCGGTGGCGCTGGCCTCTGATCATTCGTCCGTAAGGGTCAGGGTTCGAATCCCGGTGAGGCATGGATGTTGTGTTTGTCTTACGGCACTGGCTCTCTCCCTTCCTGGAACCAGTGACCCTAAATTAGGGACGGGCGACTGCTTATAGCCCATTGAGTTGCTCACGGTGGTCGTTAAACCTCCAATCAAAAAAAAAAAAAAAAAAGAATTAATTAAGTAAAAGAAAAATATTGCAAACTTGACATGTTATGTAAATATTTAGTACCTACGTAAAAGTGCAGCGTTATTAAAAAATCCCACCCCTTAGGGTCCTTTTCCGAACATACATGAATTATGCTGTAATTCTCGCTTGGCTTACATAGAACGTTTTCTCGAAATTTGTTTGGAGTTCCTAATTCAATTCTCAATGTAGGCCAAAAATCGATAATACTTACCCCCCCCCCCCCCGCACACACACCCTTGAACTTTTGTGGCCAATTCTCCTACACCCATTTTCGTTATGTAGGTGAGGTGGCCAAGAAACCGCAATTTTTATATGACCCCTAACGATTTTTTGGCCAGCAGTCTGTGACCAGTTGTCCTGTCACCGTTTATAACAGACATATAAACTTATCAGTCGATCACATATTTTTCCCGTGAACATTTTGTCTGTGGGCGATTTTTCCGTGGGCGTTTTTTCCTACTTTCGAGAAGTGGGCGTTTTTTCCGTGGGCGTTTTTTCCGTGGGCGTTTTTTCCGTGGGCGATTTTTCCGTGGGCGTTTTTTCCGTGGGTATTCTTTCCTCATACCGTTCGCAGAGATCCTCACAATTGATATAAATGTTATCTTTTAAACCCAAATGAGTTCTTTTGTTTTTCAGTTATGTCTTCGTCTTAAGAACAACCGATCTTTAAACATCAAAGTAACCCTTTACATCCAAGCGCACAGCAAATCACCTACGCTTCTATCATATCATAGAATTTAAAACTCATGCCATAAAACTCAATAACTGATTTGTTTAACTGTAATTTTGATTTAACTTAAAGCTTCACTTAAAGCTTAAGTTGCAAATATTTAAGCTTGGCATATTTCTTAGCTTAATGAATTAACTTCAAACGTTTTAGTTGCAGAAGAAAAAAATTAATTAAGCATAAAATCTCTAACAACGCATTTGAAGATCACGACTAAGGTTCAATGATAATATAAGTATATTCACCAGTATTCAAACCCTTTTCTTTATTCGTTAATTAAATGCGTCCGAAGTCTACAGTCAACAGGTACGCAAAACACAAGTCTTTCGCGATACGCTAAATAGACTTCATATAATTGATGTTTCACAATATGCGTGAATCTGCTCTTAATACAAAACACTGTTACGACATTATCTCGGTCTCTGCTCGTCTCAATATTGTATATCATGAATCGCGTAAATACTCGTAATATTGCACGTAAATCTTTCAAATTCATAGCTCATGAATCGGTCATCTAACATTGCCCACCGTTTGTCAGTCGCTCATCTGACATTGCACATTCAGCTCTGATCTCAGAAGACTCCATCCGCGTTGCTTTCCCTTTGATCCACTGTCAGCATTGCCAGCTAAAAATTTGCCGTGAAAGAGCTTTGTCGTGTTAAGTGTGGAAAATGCTTAACGAGGTTAAACCAAATCTACCTAAAAACACAGAAACTCAAAAGGAAGATAAAATTAGAGCTATACGTCAAAAACTCTACTCACTATAGTACAATTACATAAAGTTCATATACACACTGCCGTAGTGTCTGTACAATTTGATACTCACACGTCATATAGACTTGCTGACGGAAGCCGTTAGTTTCAGAACCCAGCAGGACTTTTTGGCAGCATATCTATAGCATATGTTTCAGACTTTCCATACAAATTTATGAAATCAGTTATACTCTCCGTTATTCAACAAGGTTTTTCTGACTTTTAGAAGCCTTTTCAAATATTTCCATAGAGATAATTCTGACCGTAGTGATTTAAATATTTACTCCCGTGCATTGTGGTATACACCGAAGAGTCAAATCATTACGACAGGCGTGTCTTTATGCAAATCGAAGCCACAGTAGGTATACGACGGTGCGTGCTAAGTTATGAAACGGTACAAATAACAACTAATACAAAGCTCTGTAAATCAGTGATATTCTCGTTCTTTAGATGGAAAAGACAGCGGACTTAAACGAGTTTGACAAAGGATCAAATTGTAATGGCCAGATACTTTCCGAGACGGCAAGGCTTGTGGTGTGCTCGCGGTCAGCCGTGGTTAGTACGCTCAAAAAGTGGTCCGAGGAGAGATAATCCACGAACCGGCGGCAAGGTGTGGTCCGACCACGGCTCATCGATGATAAAGGTGAGCGAAGGCTAACCCGAATGTTACGAGAGAGCAAAAGGGATACTTTGACGCATTTTGGCAGTAATTTGAATGCTGGTAATGGGGATAATGTGTCACAAAACACAGTATATCGCGTTCTGTTGAAAATGGGAGCTGCGTAGCCATGCAAGGTGTGGTCTGACCACGGCTCATCGATGATAAAGGTGAGCGAAGGCTAACCCGAATGTTACGAGAGAGCAAAAGGGATACTTTGACGCATTTTGGCAGTAATTTGAATGCTGGTAATGGGGATAATGTGTCACAAAACACAGTATATCGCGTTCTGTTGAAAATGGGAGCTGCGTAGCCATAGACCGCTCCGAGTGCCCATGCTAACCTTGATTCACCGTCGAAAGCACCTACAATAGGCACGCGAGCATAAAAATTGGAACTTGAATTATTGGAAAAAGTCGTCTGGACCGATGAAACCTTTTTCCTCTTGCACCATATAGACAGCCGGGTACGTGTGCGTCGTTTACCTAGGGAAGTGTTGGCACCAAGATGCACCATGGAACAAAAACAAGCCAGTAGAGAAATTTCAATGCTTTGCGCAATATGTTGTTGGTACACTCTGGGTTCAGTCATTCACGTGCAGGAAACTATGAAGTCTTCTGTTCCAGCGAATGAAGGGGCAACCTACGGTGTTAATTGTGGCAGCATACGATACCAGCTATTGGAAGTAATAACAGTGAAGAAGGTTTTTACCCGGCAACGAAATGACACAGCCGAATGGAAGGCTTACATCCATGCTGTTGTACTACACACCGTTGATCTTAAAGTGTACTTAACTGTACATGCTCAGATAACCTCTAAGCAATGCTACAGAAATTCCTGTCTAGTAGTGGCGAAAGAAAATGCATTCTATACGACAATTTTGGGTGTTGATATACGGAACGAAGTGCAATGTTTGCTCCCTCACCTGTGAAAACACAAGTTTGTCCGCGACGGGCATCATCCGTGTCTCCTTCACGTGGTACTTTTTAAATCACATGTCTAGATAAAGTGAACTAAACCGTGCATTTGCAGGGAGCAGAAAAAAGAACTACGGGTGATGATACGCATCTTCTTTGCTTCCCAAGACGTTTCGTCCTATACTTTCAGCCGGCGAGGTGACGTCATCAGTGTTTTGGGATACTGAAGACAACATCACGATTGACTGTCACTAGTGCACACTACACCAACTTGTCTTTGAAAGGCATGTCTTCACAATAAGTTCATGATGATATGGCGCGGACTTTGGCTGATAAGGCTTCTGCATATTCCACAGTTATCAACTAACACATGAAGTTCATGATGATATGTAGCTGAAAATCTTGCGATGCTGCAGACCATTCTGGACAACCCTCCACATCCGCCTCTGAAGTAAACATCAACCTGTGAAAACACAAGTTTTTCCGTGACCCCTCACTCTGGAGTAAGTCGCTCTCCCAACGGAGCTTTGCGGACAGAATGTCTCGCTGCAGATTTGTCGTCTTGACACATGTTTTTGACCTCTGTAGTACGTCACCTCAACTCCCTCTTAATTTTTTTTTGTCTTTGAAGCGAAGTCGGAATTTGTCATTAATTCCAAACAATGTGTGGAACAAACATCACACATTTTTCGAAGAACCCAACTGCCAGTGGATCCAATTTCCACAATCGGGCGCCAATGTGAAAACACTAGTTTGCCCGCGACGGCATCGAATCAGTGTCCTCTCACTCCGTAGTAAGTCGCTCTCCTAACTGAGCTACGCGGACAGAATGTCTCGCTGCAGATTTTTCGTCTTCACAAATGTTTTCACCTTGTAGTACGTCATAAAACCCACATTATTATGAGGAGTTAGAGCACAATTCACCACACGTGATGATTTTAGCTGCACTGTCTAGTAAGCACTTAATAGCCCCATATGTTTTCGACGGCTCAGTTAATGAGTATTCCCATCTCGCCATGCTAAGGGATTGGTTTGTTTCCGAGCTGCAAAGAGTCTTATAAAGTGGTCTTATAGCAGAAAGGTGGTTCCAACAAGACGGCGCTCCAGCTCATTATGCTATCCGTGTTCGGGAATATTTGGATGAAGTGTTTCCTGATAGGTGGATTGGGAGAAGATCTGTTTACCTGCCTGCGCCTCTCGAATGGCCTCAACGCAGTCCAGATATCTCCTCTTGCGACAATTCCCTATGGGGTATTATTATTGACTGTGTATTGAAGACAAGGTACCAGACATCCGACCAGCTGCAAGAGGCTGTTCGTTTTGCATTTACACAAATTGATAAGGCTTGTCTCCGTAAAATTTTGCACAGGACATGGCGACCAATTACTTTGTGTCACGAAAATTGTGGAAGTCATACTGACCTTCTGGATTGGTAACTTTGTAAGTTGTTCTACAGGGGTTAACAAGACATTCGGACCACCCTGTACATTTGGAGGGAGGCGAAAAGCGGAAATCTTTCCTCCAACATTAGGGAAAGTTACCACTACGGTCATGGAGAACTCCTGGTTCCGGCTTGTATCATGAAAATCTATGGAGCCGATTAAATCTATGGAGCCTTATCATCCAGCCCGCTACAGGAATAACATCCTAGAGTCCTATGAACGGATTTTTAGGGAAGCTGCTGGCCCCAGGTTGTTTCTATGGACGATAATGCCCGTCCCCATAGGGCGTGGATAGTTACGAATACCTGGAGAGTGAGGATATTTACAGGATCGCCCTCCAGATCTCCGAACGTGAACCGATAGGGCATGCCTGGGATGCCCTGGGAAGAGCAATTGCAAGCCGGAAGCCCGCTCCCCAAACCCTCCCAAGACTCCGACGTGCCTTTGTGGAGAAGTGGTAGTTATTGCCCCAAACTCTCATTCACAGCTTTGTAAACAGCATGAAGGCCTATTGCGTGAGCTGTGTCGCTGTTCGAGGTAATCACACTCCCTTTTAGCCCATCGAAATCTGCGCCTCTTTCTGTATCACTTTTGGCCTACTGTGCTGTTATGTGCATGCTTCCTCCGCATGCGGTGACGGCATTCCTTTTCTATCTTGTATTGCTGTGTTATCGATATATCTATATCCGTACCAACTGACATTAAACTACTGTATGTGTGTGGATTTTGCGTTTGTAACGTCACTTTTGGAAACCAGTGTAGTATGGAGCATTGTTTTAGTTACTACATTCACAATGCATCATAGGCAAATTTGTCTGACTGGTTGAGTCTTTGGCATTGACGGAAGCATTTCTGACCTCATTCGGTATTTACACCATAATCACGATCACCTTAAAAGGCCACTCAGGGCCAGGGCTTCCACGACCAAGCCGTTCCATCGATCTCGGTCACATGTCTCCTCAGGTTTTGAATTCATTCATCTCAGATCCACATGCAGCACGTCCCACCACCACGTTCTGGGTTTTCCCATCGTTGTTGTATATTTGGTTTACCAGTACCTTCTCAACACAATTTGTCCATTCGCTCTCTCTCTCTCTCTCTCTCGCTCACTCCACATATATCCAAATTATCCCAGTTTCTTCAGACAAATGAAAGGATGCCTTGCCTTTTATAAAGCTGTTGAAATTCCCCATTATGCCTTCTCTCATATCTTTCGTTTCCACACAGCATTATACGTATATCTTTCTCGGTAGCTTTCTTTCAAACGTCATAAGACGTCTGTCATCAGCTTTTGTATACGACCAAGTTTCACCGCACAGGCAGAATATAAGCACACCGGATGAAACATTAGTCACCCCTCGCAGAACTGACCTAATAACGGATGACGGCGCCTCTTGCCTTGATAACAGCATGAATCCGGTGTGGTAGAGACTCCACGAGGTTGTGAATGTATTGAAAATCGATCTGCAGTCACTCGTGCGTCAATTGGTCTAGAAGTTCTACCAGAGTACAAGGGTGTCTATTCCGGCGTTTCACTTTCTGTTCCAAATGATCCCACATATTTTCAATAGGATTTAAATCTGAGGATCTGGGGTGAAACAGTGTCGTGCCACTCAGACACAGGTTTTGGTCCTGTACACACACGGCAATTTCCGTCTTGGAAGACAGGAGTGGCATTGTGATGGTGCTCCTGGAGATGTAGGGCAAGGGGCAACACTTCGTCATTCAGTATGCGGGTGTACGCATGTTGGTTCAAATTCATCGTCACTGCAACGAAAGGGCCCATTTCGTGGCACGAAAAACATCCCCAAAACCTCACAGAACCCACTCCAGCTTGAACAACACCTTCGACACAACGAGGATTAAAGGTTTCATTGGACCTGCGATGCACTCGTCGCCTCCCATCATTGGAGTACAAACAAAAACGAGACTCGTCAGACTAAATTACCCGTTTCGAATCTTCCACAGTAACGTTTTGGTGCCTCTGAGCCCATTGATAACGTGCGACTTTATGACTTACTGTTAAAAGATACATCTTCCGTGGTACTCTGCTCCAGATGTCCATCACATGCAGTTCTCCTCGCAATGTCCTTTCAGAAATTGGTTGCAGTGAACTTTCATTGACTGTTTGGAGCAATTGTTGCCTGGTTTGAAACCGAGTTTCAGTTACTAAGCGTGAAACATGGCGGCAGTCCCTGTTGGTGAGATTCATTTTCCGGCAACAATTACGTCGCCGATTTTCAGTTGACTGCGAACTACACCACTGTTTGTAGACCCGCTGGACAGTACGCTTCGACACACCAACAAATTGGGCGACTTCATTCACTTGGTGTTTGTGTGCACGGCCAAACACGATGGCTCCTTTTCGCCACTCAGTAACGTCTGTCTTACGACCCATATTGCAGACTTAATTCAACACACACGTTGCTCTTCACCACTGCGCGAGACAGAAATGATCATGTAGACCACGTTGGTGGTATTTATCTCCCGACAATGCTATCACGGCGCCCTCTGTGCAACCTGTAACTTACTACTGTTATTTCTGTTAGGGGTGACAAATTTTTTGTCCGGTGTGCTTAGCTTATGCATAATATTTCTTTTCATCGTTTGATAGTACTTTTGATTTCAAGAATTTTATAATACCTTGGTAGCACTTATTCGCACCAGCCAGCGTTGCCACACTTTCCTGATGCGTATGAGTATTGCTATTGATGTTTACTCCCAAGTATCTGAAGGGATGTACCTTCTCGAAAATACATAGATGCGAAATGTAAGGCCAGCTGGATCTTGATCATGTCTTGAGATACACATGTACTTTGTTTTTTCTTAATTAATAACGGCCTATGAATTTAATCGCCTCTATTAATTTCCATATGCTTTAAGAATCCCCTCACGAGAATACCATAGTATTAAAATATCATCTGCATATGCAATATTAAGTATTTCTTATTTATTTATGTAATGTGATATTCGATAATATCTCTTGTTTCCATTGCGAAATTAAACAACTTTCGCCATAAATAATCTCTTAGTCGTAGACCTGAGCTAAACATGAGCTGCTAAGAAATATTTTAAGATTCTGAAAGCGAATATAAGTGTAGTTTCATAATAACAGCATTGCTGGCAAGGTCTCGTCGCAGGTACAACATACCCGGGTGTGATCCATTATATGTTTCATAAATGTGCAGAGCTAGTGTGATTTTTACGCTTCTTCAGGCATATCTTGAGCTTCGTTCTCGTGCATTCGTGGGAAGTTTCGTGTCGTTTTAGATTACTTCTGTCCCGAAGGACGCCGGCGTTGAATTTCGCGCATGCCAGGAGACGTCCGTAGGGTAAAAATTTGGCTGTGGTTTATACCCCGCTACGAGATCCATTTGACTCCCTATTTTTTCCAATGCTCTCCACGTGACAGTTTTTTATTGCATTATTTACTGTTTTACTTTGGGTTTTATTCTTTTGCAAGGCCTTTTTTGCCCATTCGATTGTTTCTGTGTCTTTCACAATACTGCCGTTGTTTTTAGGCCAAAATCTCTTTGTTTTAAGAGGAAGAGAAAAGGAGCTTCAGTCGCTTTTTCTTTCTATTAAACGAAAGAGGAAGAGAGTACTGCAAGAGAGACCCGCCTAAACATAATAAAACCTACGAATAATGGTCATGAGTAAAACGGTAAAAAACTATTATCTATGCAGAGTAAAGGATTTTTTTCAGAACTTACGGGAATATACCAAAATATATTTTTTAACACTAGAAATGCTTTGTCTGCTGTTTACAAACCTATACCAAATTAAGAAGTAAACTACTCACACACACATCAAAACTAAATTATTTGGAACTAAGCACAAAACCTACACAACTGGCGTTTATAAAATATGGAAGGCTCCAGCGTAAGCCATCTTTTCTGACATCAAACGAATCCGATACCAAATCCTTATCTTACGAAAAAAAAAAAAAAACTCTGGAGAGAGATACATCGTAATCATAAATCAAAGTATTAGAAAAATAAAGCCTATAAAATTTAGCGAAAAAAGTGACACACACACACACAGAAGATTGTTCTTGTTTCCACCGAAATCTATAATGGCCCAAACAAGAAGGTCTTGGAAGTACAACATTATTCACCCTGAAAATACCTGTGGAAACTTTCGCTCACGAAAGGGGACTGGACTATGTCAGAGCTGCCAGCCCTTCCATCATACTGCTAATAACTGTTATAACGATGTTACAGTAAAGTGCCACGCCTAAAGCAATTATCCAAAAAGACTGCCTCTAAATGGTTCCATGTCTTTTGTGAATATAGAAAATAAACGTGACAAAACACATGCGAGTACGCATATCGTAATATGGCTGTCTCCAAAGCACGTAGTTCCGTTAATCTGTGGCTGCTGTAAATAGATGTTTAGCAGCAATATTTTACCCTAACGGTCCCTTAAATGAAAACTGGTGTCCTAGGGGATGCATTTTACAATAAACTCGAAGTCTGAAAAATATTTTCTCAGAAGTTTACATAAATTAGTAGTAATAACCAAAGAAAAAGCCTACATGACTACATGAAAAAAACATTCTGTAAGAAAATCATGTAAACAGTTTAGATGGAAATTTCTTACTAAGTTTTGTTTTCACAACAGAGTATCGTCTTAATCGAGAAATTTCCTAGGGGGAAACCATCCTCTTCGTTGACAGTTAATTTGTCAAATTAACTATCAGTGCAATAGTTATAGTTAAAATAGTTATAGTTTGTAAAAACGCTAAAATGATCGGAAATGAGATGACCACATAGATCGCATGTTACTCATAAGAATAATTTATATCTGGCATAATGATATGCTGCAAATGGGGATTTTAATCTCCTGGGGTGCTTATGTGTAGCCTGTCTCGACGCCACTTAGTACCCGCACGATAGCACTGATTCAAGATATCAAATTTTCACATTATGTTAAAGGTAGTTTAACGTCACGGATGCTTTTCAAATGTGTCAGTTTCTCGAGTATGTTTTCTGAGAGTTTTGTTTAACCTCCAGAAAAGGGATTACTAATAATCCAGCCAGATAGAGTAAGTTGAATTTGATTTTTAAAACTTAACATGTGTACTTTTCTTCAGTACTTCAAAATAAGAAAATCATGTCTTCAAATCCATTATTCACCACTTTTTATTCCGCTATTATCTGTAGACTAAGAACTACTAGCATGCAGAATGCCAAGTTATTTATCAAAGTTAGTTAAAAGGAGGTCACTTGATCTGATTTATTTCTTAAAACGTATCCCAGATATATTACAAATAACATTTTAGAGTTCTCTTGTACGTTGTACACTGATGGATCAACTGGACAAAAACAAATAGGAATAGTGTAATACAGTTTATGCAAGCCTAGTAAGGACTTACCTTTCGATTGGAACTTAACTCCTGTAGACAAAAAATTATTCAAATTTTTCTTCATTTTCATGACTAAATCCGGAAAATGAAGGACTCCTACAGATTGATGATATGGAATACCCGAACGGCTCATTGATGGGGACTTTTCCTAAGGTCATCTTCTCAAGCGAATGAGATCAGTGACACTCATCCCTGGAGACTACGTGTTACCATTCAGCACTGAATAAAGCTAGATGTCACTCGACGCCAGTGCTTTCTCGCAGAGCAATAGAATGCAATTCAAGCCAGTGTTCGCCATGGACAGCAAGTCCCAACCGTACCACCCAGAGTCTCTGTTTTTAGCGGTGTTTTACGACCAGCGTTTCCAGTATCTAATTTGGGAATCTGGATCACTGGTTCCAGTGAGGGGAGATCACCAGAGGTGTTATACAAACACCTACACCTCGGGAGCGGATCTATTCCGGGCGCAGGTTGAAAGATTATCCAGAAACCTATGCCTCTGACCATTCGGTCTTTGGACCGGCCCAGAGAGAGCGGATTGAAAATGATCTCACCAGTGACACGATCATGAAGTACACATATACAGACAGAATGCTGGGTCCCAATGCTGAAATCTATGACGTCAAGGATCGACTGCAGTGTTCTCGCCATGCTAGAACCGAAGTAACAGTACCTAGAGGCAGTCGACACACACCAGTAAAACCGACGAATCCCTTGTGATCTATGATGTGATTCATTTGCTTTGTGGCTTTATAGGGCTTCAGTGGCTGAATTTGTCAAAACAATTTTTCATTGATTATTGTTTATATTTGGTAATTTTCTTTCATTTGAGTACTTATTATTTTCTATAGTAGAAATTTGCGTTTATCGTGGTATTTTCTTTATCTAGATATATCAATTTAGCTAACTTAGCTAATCAAACTTTGTCCTCAGTCACCCTTAATAATTTAAATTCTACTGCCAAATTCAAAAGAAGGTATACCCTAAAAACCATGATAAAGCGTATTTCATAATTTCTCACCATTTCTGTTAGTACTAGGGAAACCTTTTGCCGCAATTGCAGCCTTAGAAAGGCGTCCCATGAGTGAATCAAGCGTTTCATTTCATCAGGTGTCATAATGTGAAAACAAGAAATGTATGCTTATATCAATTGTGTTACATTCCTTGGTTGCTTCTGACTAACAAACTTCTTTAATCGACTCCATAGATTTTCTATTGGATTGAGGACAGGGCTAATACTGGCCATCCCAGGAGTGTAATATGATTTTCCTGAAGCCACGTTTTGTGCACAACAGCAACATGACAAGGAGCTGAATTCGGTTAAAATATGTAGGCATCATTATCTTGCAAAAGATCACGTACCGAGGGCTTCAGGTTTGGCTCACGTACATCAATGATGCATTTGTCCCCCATTTAAAGTACCACTAATCCCACAAATTTTACCCACACCTTTTTCTGTCATACAACCCCAGATCATAATACTAACTGAATGCTTCATGGTAGCTCTGATGCATTCAGGCAACAAACCTTCTCCATTTCTTTTTCTTACACGCTTTATTCTATCACTACCAAATATATTTATTCTGGTGTAATCACTCCATATGGCGCTGTCACATTTTTTCTCAGACCTATTAACATGGTTTTAGCCCATTCCAATCTCTTCCTTCTTTGTTTGGGAGATAAAAATGGCTTTTTTATGGAATTCTAGAATTTAAACTAAAATCGTCGAGGCTGGGTCTAACAGTCTTAGCACTCATCTTTAAACCATATTGAGTCAGTTCCGTAATAGCGAAGCAGAGCTCCAAACGCTTGTTGGATCAAAGAGGCTTCGCTATGCTGCGCTGTTTTAAACAATTAAGACTACCCTACTAAATACTGATAGCACATTTCAGTCATAAGTATCGGATATCGTTTTGTCTGATTCTAGTATAGATTTATCATGATTCAACTATGCTCAGCATAACATGTTTTGTACTACAGATATTTGAATTCTGTTTCTTGCATTGAATTCAGCATTAAATTCTCTTTCAATTGATATATAAACATTAGCATTTAGTGAAACATAACATTGCAGAAAACATGAAATACATTTTCAAAGAGTATCCACAATTTTGGCCACTACTGAATGTGTGTGTGTGTGTGTGTGTGTGTGTGTGTGTGTGTGCGTCTGCGCGCGCGAAATAAATTTCTTTTATTAACGGGGAGTTTTGGTTTATTGAAATCTTTCCTGCGGATGTCTTATGCTTGAGATAATCCAACACAATTCCGAGAATTTAAGATTTTTGCAGACTTACCAGTCGAGTTGTCGGTTTTCTACTTTGTTTTACAGAACTCTTCCGTAAGAGAAGACAACGTTTTCTGTGCTCCCTCGAGATTGCTGCATGAGGTAAATCAAAATTTAGGATGCAATTTATTCTATTATTTTCTTTGTTGCACGAGTGCTTTTTGTCGCAATACCTCGGTGCTTTTTCGGTTTACAGGAATGAAATTTCTACGAGCATGGCAACAAATACTGAGAAACTAGACACACCAAAAATTTGCAAACAGATACAAGAGAGAAGTCCATTTTTGGCCTCGTTCTGAGTCACCAAGTAAGCTTCATGTTTTCCGATGTATGCATTTAAGTTAGAGCAAAAATCCAGTAGAGGGCAATTGCTTCGAACCGAATGCGCTGAAAACTTTCATTATCAAAACCCGTAAGCTTGCGTCAAAAGATCAGAGCGTAAAAGAATATGAACCTTAATCTTGTAATAAAAACCTTACTGTATTTCCGAAATGATGAACATTTCTTTGCAGCGTGTTAACATTTATTACTCGAAAATTTCCAGGACACGCCATTTACTTGATGACAGTAGATGCATAAAATAAGATACATGTTCATGATTACCAGCTTGTAATCTTTTCAACATGTTTACAGAGAGTTGTTTCAGAGTTTCATCAGCAATGCTTGAAATTGCATCTTCCCTGTTGTCTCACAAAACTGATGTAGAATTTTATATTTATATGTATAAATGTTACTCACTTCCACATCTATACACATGTGTATATCGGATTTAAAAAATTCTGTTTTCGTCGGATAGCGAAAATCATGAAGATGACGATTCACTCACCTCGAAATATCCACGATGCCTAGTATTTCCGCTAAGTGGCATAAAAGGACTGTAATATTTATCTCAGTATCTGCATTACAAGATGTTGGATCGGAAATGTTCTTTTAACATTCGCTGACTTTTGTCGTAATCGGTGCAATACACACATATATTCTCAGATTTGTCAGATGCAGTGTTTTCTCTACATGGGGCGCGGCGGTATACCTTACTCAATAAGGAAGTCGAAATATTAACTCACAGTCTCGAAAATCACAGAACGGAAACGTCAGGCGAAGACATGTAAACGATCAATAAAAGGAAATGTAGGAAGGTAATATACCTGCATTTATTCAGGATTGTTCCGCACAGAGCTGGTTCACCTCAGAAAGATATACGAGTCTATAGACAATGAGACGTTCAGTCAGTGAGATCAACAATGGTGCGATTGGGTATGTCATTTAAAGCAGCAATGAATTGGGCATCAATCTGTTGTAGCCAGCAGCAGATGAGCAGCCAGCGACCCATAAGATCCCACACATGCTCTATTGGCAACAAATCTGAATGTCTCGCCCGCGAGACAATCCTTGTAAAACGAGCAGGGCGAATGGGTGTTGTTTTGCTCTATTCGTCGGGAAGGAGAGGAATCGTCGTACAACGACAGTGACATATCTACATAGTATCTCGTTGTCACAGTGCCAGGAATATGAACAAAAGATATCCAGCTGCAGTATCTGGTTCCACCTCACACCAGTGTACCAAGTAGGATCGTTGTATGGAGTCTGGTTGTAAAAACAACCCCATGTCATAGAAAGAGATGGTCTCATAACTTGGCACACCGAAACAAAATATAGATTTGTCCGCGCATAACCACTTCCTCCGTTCCAGTCTAGTGGTATCACTATCTGGACCATTTTTGACGACGGGCCCTGCGATGTGGCAGTAAATGAAGGTTCCCGACTGGATCTCTTGCCCATAGTCTGACGTCATGCAAAGTTCGTCATACCGTTTGGAACGACAGCTTCCACAGCAGCTGGCCGGTCAAGCTGCAGCATGGTCGTCGTTGTGAATAAGTTGTGAACAGCCCATCTACGGAGTAGGTGATCTTCTCGGGATTTTACCGGCATCTTGACTCACTTCTTTGTCATCGCGTCATTCGATGCTCTATGGAACAGACTGACGTGCTACTTTGCACTGTGTTTACACTGCGTCCCACCGGAGCGGAAATTGCTCGTACACTGAAACCCAAATTTTGCATATCGACGATCATCGTCCTCTCTATGAAGGGAAATTGAAATTAGGTTTTCCGTCGGGCTTATTCCCGGCACATTGAGATCATTCTCGTCGAAGACATTCGACCCCAAATGCCTGTCTTACTGTAAGGCAAGACCGCACGTGTACCATGTTTAAACCCCGTGCATGTGACGTCACGGATCACTGCGAAAAGTACATAAATTGAGTGTCTAAAGTAGACCACTGCCTTGTGAGGTTTACATAACTCTATCTGGGCTCCTTCTTGACGATGCGATTTCCATGTTGAGCAATGTACTTTCGCTAAGAACTATACCTGCGCTTCTGGAAGTTCGACAATAAAGAAAAATCACACTAGAAAGCTGAAGCCACAGTCTTTATCTTCCATGCCTTTCCCCAGTCGTCTGATACATAATTGTTCCTCCACACAAAGTAAAATTTCGCCTAGGAGAAAGTTTTTGATATTTTTAAATTTCTAAAAATTTTGAAAATTGGAAGTACGGCTTCGTCTAGATCAATACCCTGATTCTTGCTCTTCAGATCACTCAAGTTTTTCTATTTTTCATCATCGCATGCAACGGTTTGCTTGATGAAACGGTTGTGTCGGGCATTTACTAGGTGTTTCCCTTTTATGTTGGATATGAGGAATGGGTTATTTTTTTGCCAGTTCATGTTGGACACTTCGACAAGTCCTCTCTATCTTACCTATGAGTCATAGAAACCGAACTGTACTTTCTGGTGAGAATCTGAGCTCCGAACACGAGAGCTGCAGAGTGAATGCTTGTCATCCGATCTGCTTCAAGGACGGGACACAAAAACGTTGCGATTTCCGAAATTGCACGTGCTGATCGGGGCATGGCTCACAATTTTCTAGTGTTTTGAACCGAGATTGAACAGCGCTAATGAGAACAGCCGCTTCACCACTTCAGCTATAAAAAACATTTATTGGGCTCCGTCAGCAGCTTTATCACTTGTTCCAGCCAAGACTTAAAATTGGATGAATTTTAATGCTTAACTCACTCATCGTAACAAATTTTGAAAACTGGGCATTTATTATCAGAATCTTGTAACAGGCATGATGCACTGACTCAGTGTACTGTGCACTTTCTGTTGGTCCTACACTGGAGGGCAAAACTTAAGGACCAGCCAGGTTTTGCCTGTAGCGCCGCACAGGTGCTACTTTCCGTCTAGACATGAGTGTCACCTATGTAGTGCGTCACGCAGTCGTTCTTATCTATGAACTGTGCTATGAGTTTTGCCGATAAACCAAAATGTTTCAGTCACTCATGGACAGTAAGTAGTGATCAGTTAATTGCATTCAGGGAGAAATTCCAAGGGTAATATGTGTTGATTTTGAATTTTGTGACTTATTCTGTATTTTAACAAATATTTTCAAACCAAATTCACAGTATTTGTTTCAACAAATATCATATGGAATTAATTTTACCTTCTATACCATCCCATTTCTAGGTAATAGTTTGTTTTAATACTGAAAACATCAAATCGCTAACTTCGCATTTTTGTTAAGAACTGAAGAGAATTATTTTATTTTTCCATGTTTTTAAAGTCTAACAAAAACTCATAAAGCCACGAAAAACTGAATTGTGCCTTCGGCTCTGAAATCTTTTCAAACTATTTGATCACAAAGAAATGCAGAAGACAAATGGAAGCGGCCCATATTGGTATCAACATGCCGCTTTAGGCATTCTTTCAAACGCGAGATGGCATGAAATCTGAATGAAAATTTTGTTGTGTTCTCCTTCATTTTCTCAACCCGTATTTCCCTTTACTCCTCCTGCTTCCTTATTCTGCTACATTATTTACTGACGTTTCGGAATAACTGAAAGCAATGAAAATCGATACTCAAATGTCCTATGAATGCAATGGCATGAGCTACGAAATGTTGTTATTTTTCAAGCGCTGTGAATTTGAGACGAGATGCTTTCGATGAAGGATGGCCATATTCTTATTCTGCAGATTTCAATCAGCTGAATACGGTTTGTGCATACATGAAAAGTGCCTCTTACTCACGGCAAAGTTCTGTGCGAAATGACGAATCAAGGGAAAAATAAAATTGAGACTATAAATTTTCGTTGACATCCGAAAACAATCTTATCGTCGAATAGGGTAAATGCCATAGAAATAGCAAGTTGTCCCAAAAGTGATGCGTTACTTAAAATCGAAAGCAGTATTCTATCAAAGCAAATTTTACTCCATTCTGTGTCACCTCCAAGGCCATCCAAAAAATAAAAAGCCATCATATAAGGGAGATGAGTTTCCTCTTTTAGTGACGTCGCACGGAAACCAAAGCTTCCGATTGGTTTCTAAAGCTGTCGTGTAAGACGTTAGACACGACACTGACGTATCAGGCCATGGAACATGATTGTGACGTCACAAATGGAAGGCACTCATCTCTCTACTTTCATGGCCTTGTATTTTGTAGAGAGCCTCGGTCACCTCACTCAACCTTTTGTCAAGATTTATGCTCCAACGTTAATAAAATTCCTTCGGTTTGGAATAAGAGAAGGTAGAGCGCAGCGCATAGAGCCCATTGGATTGAACTAGAGCAACGTTTTATCCATCCTCATGTTGTCAACGGTAGAATAAATGGTCGTCTGGTAGAGATGGATCCTGCAATCCCGCAGGTGTAACCAGGACCGGATTAAGGCCTTAGTGGGCCCCTAGGCTAAGACATCTGAGTAGGCCACCAAAGAACTTGTGAAGGGGAGTCATTATCAAGTCCGTTAATACTTGAAACTGTAGCAATATGCTTGTGATAATTAATACGTAGTGCATTCTTCAAACTAATAAATTATCTGCTGAGTTTTCATAATAGGTCACTGTATTTTCCATTGTTCTCATTAAAACATCGGTTGAAAGCTTAAGATTCCTACATTTTGCTTTGGATTTTCTAATGATTTAGCATTGTATACTTTTCTTGGTGTATCTTTTTGTTATGTAATGCGACGTCACAGGGGATTTTGACCATTAACGATTCCAAATGCAAATTTGGAGGTGTGGGTGGATGGTAGTAAAAAAGCTGAAGCTATTTCGCCAACCCTGCTGTACACAGCGGCATGAAACGTTTACCCTTGGTGAGTCACTACCTTGATCTTCCAGCCTCTCTATCTGACCAAGTGGAAATCATGCGAAACAAAAAGTAAAACCATTTTATAAACTTCTCTCTTGCTCTCTCTATTATTTGCTCAGGCATGCCTTCTGGGCCCTTGGTAATGGTGGGCTTCAAAGCTATAGCCCCTATAGACCGTCCCTTTTAATCCGTCCCTGGGTGTAACATCTTTTTTCCCAGGCATGCTCCTGAATTTTCGTAGAACTGATTGTAATTCTGTGAGACAGTACATTGCATTGAGCAGAAATTTAAAAGGGATCGAAATGGAGTTTTAACTACCATGCATCACGCACATACCGAACTTGCTGGCAGCCATCATCAGCGGATACTATTTTCTTCGTTTCGAGATTTAATGAACACACCTATAGGTATAAGCAGACACCCAACCAAAATTTGAGACCACTGGTTTCACAAAGGGGGCAGAGCAAGAGCCTTAGCGCAGGTGCATCACCCATGCGTCATTCGGGATTCGATATCGGATGACTGGCCAGAAAACCGCACCTCTTATCACTCGGCCACCGGGAAACCAACTTGCATCACTTCATTTGCATTAATAATTTCGAAACACACGACACTTTGCATATTTCCGAAACGCATAGCGAAGCCTTCATGAAGTGAAAACGTCGGCGTGGCCGAATCCTTAAGCCTAAAGAAATATCGAATACCGTTTGACATTCGATAACGCATCTAAATTTCGTACCATGACATAAATGACGTACTACTGAGGTGACGCATGAGTCAAATCGACAATGATGCAGCGATAAATCTGTGAGCGTAGTTCAACTGGGAGAACAGCTGCTCCGGTGTAGGAAGAAGTATGTTCGTACACTGCTGGACAATTGCTAAGGACGGATCATAAACGGCTATATAGCGCATAAAAAAGTAAGGGTGGTTGGATGCCAAGTGAAATAAAATAATGTCAGAATGCCAGGACATTACAAGGAAGACAATTTATTGTTCTCTGAAATCCAGTAAGCTTTGGAACGTGTTCCAGGGACAAACAGGCCATTTTGTGCAGAATACGTAAACGTGAAAAAAATGCAATTACCGTTCGCAGGCGTTCCATCGTAAGATGTCAATACGGGATATGGCCACCATGGAGGGCGATGCAAGATTCCACACGTCGCGTCGTGTCATGATTTGCACAACATTATCAAGCAGCTGTTGAGGTAATTTATCCCATTCCTCTGTCAGTGCACGGATGAGGGTGTCCTTGTTTATTGGAGGGCATTGGCAACCAGCAGGACCCCTCCCCAAAGCATCCCACACATTTTCAATGGGATTCAGATCTGGAGAACGTGCTGGCCATAAGAGGCGTTGAATATCTTCGCTCACAAGACACTCCTGGACAGCGACTGTTCGATGTCATGTTGCGTTGTCGTCCATGAAAATGAATCTATCACCGACAGCACCACGGAACATGCGAACATGAGGTAGCAGAACATCATTAATGTATCGTTGGCCAG
This sequence comes from Macrothele yani, assembly GCA_039090855.1. Taxonomy (NCBI): domain Eukaryota; kingdom Metazoa; phylum Arthropoda; class Arachnida; order Araneae; family Macrothelidae; genus Macrothele; species Macrothele yani. Next base: position 94,535,056 of record CM076992.1, on the reverse strand, counting down.
TCATAGTCCCAGTTGGAAGCACATAGAGGGACGTACAGCCATTGATCATGATGCCAGCCCATACCATGACACTACATGTCGGATATTGGTCCCTTTCCTGTATGTTTGCTGGACAATATGCAGTACCACTATGACGCCAGATCAGTTGTCGTCGACAATCAGACGACAGACTGTATCTACTCTCATCTGAGAAGAGGACAGCAGACCAGTCGTTATCAGTCCAATTGCGATGTTGATGGCACCATTGCAAACGAGTGGTACGGTGACGTCTGGACAATGGGATGCACACAACAGGACGGCGGGCGTATAGACCTCCTTCATGCAAAGGTCTGTCGACAGTTTTTCGGGAGATCCGCTTGCCTGTAGCAGCCATAAACTGATTTGCTACCTCACTAGCTGTGCTGCGTCGGTGTCTTTTTGTTGATAGCACTATGTACCGATCTTCTGCAGTTGTCGTACCGCGAACACGACCTCCCCCGTGACGTTTGCTACACTCTCCATTTGTTTGAAATGATTTCCAAAGCCTTGAAACAACACTGTGGCTGACGTCGAACTCCCTGGCAACATCTGTTATTTTTCGCCCTTCTTCAATCTTGCCAATAATACGGCCACGCGTAAAATCATCTAGGTGATGTCGGGAAGACATACTGAAAATTGCAAGTTCGTCAATTGATTATTTCCGTTTGAACTTTGTGTTTGAACAACAACGGTCAATACGCGTCAAATCCTTTATATCTCTTATCAGCGCTATGACGTCACGAACAAGTTCGGCAATCCAAAATTTGCATACGCACAACACGTCTTACTGTATCCCGCACTTATGCTAATTTCCACATTTTCTTGCCTTCCATTTTATGGTTGCTATCGTTGCTATTGTCATCCGTCCTTAGCAAGTGTCCGGCAGTGTATATCACCACCGGCAAAATGTTATATGTTATAAGCACTCGTTTTGCGTGATTTGTAACTATAAGTCCTGAAACCCGTGCTCGCGCCCGACGAGAATGAAGTACAAACACCACAGAGCCAAAACACTATGACCACCTGTCTAATACACTGGTGTGCAAATATTAAGGACGAAGAGGAGAAATTAGCATAACAGCGGAACGAGCGGGCAGAACGGACCAAAAGAACCCCTCAGGAGGTAGACTAGGGTCCGGCACGGTAGGGCAAGCGCATATATGCAGCATGACGTAGAGGGGGGGGGGCGGAAGGGTATATAGCACACGGGCGGTGTACGCTCAGCGATTCGGTGAAAGATATTGCACGGTGTACATCGGTTTGAACTACATCGAGTTGCTGCCACCGTGTGATATGGCCAACAGGCAATCCAGTAGACGACATCTGGATGACTTTACCGGAGGTCGCGTCATTGGGAAGTTGGAAGAAGGTCGAAGTGTGACTAGTGTGCCCGAAGAGTTTGAGATCGCTCACAGCATCGTTTCACGAGCTTGGAGAGCATTTCAAACGACAGGAACAGCTGTCCGAGAGTTTAGAAGTGGTTATCCACTAGAAACCACGGTGGCGGACGACCGGTATATTGTCCTACAGGCGAGAAGAGACAGACGGCAGACAGCGGGAGAAATCGCAAGGCACATGCAAGAGACAACTGGACGTCCGTTATCGCGTTTTACCGTGGCCAGGAGGCTTCACAAAGGTGGTCTATTTGCACGACAACCAGTACGGTGTGTGCCATTAGCGCCTGTTCATCGGAGACGGCGGTTTCTGTGGTGCACGGGAAACATGAACTGGACACATCAGCAATGGGGTCGAGTTCCTTTTACGGATGAGAGCCGATTTAGTCTGACGAGCGATTCTGGACGTATACACATGTGGAGAGAGCAGGGAACACGCAATCACACCTCCAACATCATCGAAAAGGACCGGTTTTGAAGTGGCGGAGTTTTCGCTTGGGGCGGTATCATGCTTGGTAGCCGTACTGACCTCCACATCTCCCAAGGTGGTTCAGTCACTGGTGTCCGTTATTGTACCGAGGTTCTCCTGCCTCACGTGCGTTTGTTTAGAGGTGCTGTGGGTCCTGAGTTCCTCTTCATGAACGAGAACGCTACACATCATCGTACAGTAGCTGTAGCAGAGCTGTTGGAGAATGAAGATATTCAAAGCCTGGATTGGCCTGCAAGGTCTCCGGACCTAAATCCAATCGAACATGTGTGGGACCTTCTCGGGAGACGCTTGGCAGCACGTTACCAGCCGCCAGTAACGATTCCGCAGCTGAGATTGGCGCTACAAGAGGAATGGGCCACGATGCCTCAACAGCTCCTGGACAACCTCGTCCTCAGCATAGACAGATGTAAATCCTGCAACGCAATCAGGGGCGATCATATCCCCTACTAAAGACTGGATTTTTCTTGGTAGCCGCCTGTCACATGGACATTTCTGTCTTCTGTCCAGTTGTGCTCGAAGCTGCTTTTTCAATAAAGTGTCTTTGTATCCTTTGGATTCCTTGTTTGGACGGTTTTGCTCACTTGTCTTATATTCTTACATCTTGGGGATCTTATGGTATGATTTGAGTCAATGTGGAGCACTTCTGAACGACGTTACATTCGAAAAACCGCTTCTTCCTTAATTTTTGCACGCCATGTATGATGTTGGTCCTCCACGTGCCACCAAAACAGGTCTTTCCCTGTAAGGCATAGACGCTACAAGATTTCTAAAGGTGTTTTGTGGTATCCGTTACCAACACGATACCAGAAGAGCATTTGACTGTTGTAAGATACGTGGTAGGGCCGACACACATAGGATTTGCTGTTCCAACACAAACCACAGATACTGGATTGGACTAATGTCTCGGTAATCTGGTGGCCAAGGCAATATTTGGAGGTATTCCTTGTGATCTTCGAACCATTTTCGAATAATACGAGGAGTGTGGCATGGCGCACTCTTCTACGGAACGACGGCACTACTGGAGGGGAACATCGTTGCCATGAAAGGATGTACCTGGTCTGTAATGATGTTTGGGTAGGTGGTAAACATCGTAGTTTCCTGCACATGAATGACTAAACCCAGGATTTCCCAGCAGTATTACACTTCCTCCACAGGCTTGGCTTCGTCCCACGGTCCAGCCTAGTGCCAACACTTCGCTAGGTAAATGACGCACACCTACCCAGCCATCTACAGTGTTCCACAGGAAATGAGATTCATCGGAACAGACAAGCTTCTTCCAATCATTCAAAGTCCAGTTTCGATGCTCGCGTGCTCATTGTGGGCCGTTTCGACGGTCAACCGAGGTCTTCAGAGCGGCCTGCGGCTACGCAGCCCCATTTTCATCGGGACACATTACTACCATCATCAGGATTCGGTGTGCTGTGACACATTACTACCGTCACCAGGATTCGAATTACCGGCGTGTTGCGCTACGGTATTTCTTCTGTTGGCTCGTACCATATGGGATAGCTTTCGCTCACTTCTAGAATAGATGAGCCGTGGTCGGACCACAGTTCCTAGAGTTCCTTTTACGGATGCCGGCGGTTCGTTGTATTTGCCTCCTCGGACCACTTTTTGAAGGTACTAACCACGGCTGATCATGAGCACACCACAAGCCTTGTGCTCTCGGAAATGTTCTGACCCAGCATTGGTCTGGCTATTGCATTTTGGCCTTTGTCAAACTCGCCTAAGTCCGCTGCCTTTGCCATCTGACGAACAAGAATGGCACTGATTAACAGAGCTCAATATCAGGTGTTATTTATACCGTTTCATGACCTTCACACGCGCCGTCGTTTACATGCAGTTGCTTCGATTTGCATACAGACGAGCCGGTCATAATATTTTTGCCCTTCGGTGCATATCTGTTCTCTTTTGAGGAATGAAGATAGATCATGAGGTTTCCACTTGCAAAGTTAGGCATCCTTCCCAGCCATTGTAAGGGCCGATTGATAATGGAATAGAACGAATTCAGTTACCGATCAATTTCTCGACCTGTAATTCCAGGACTGTCTTCTATTAATGCTTTTAGTAAGCCGATGGGGAGTTCATCTAGTCTTGCAGTCTGAACATCATCGACTATGCTGTGGCTACCAGGCCTGAAGTCTGAAAACAACAGCAGCATTTCCTTGAATTGAGTGTTTTCCCTGCATTTTTATCCTGAATGTGTTTCATCACTACGTTATCGGTATTCCTTTTCTTAAACACATAAGGCAAAATTGCGACTAATGTTTTCCCTATTAAACCTGGATATTCTTCTGAGGGTTAAAAGCTATGTTTACAACCCAAATTGTTTTGAGGAAGATTGGTGATTCGTCCATTATCACCGTAAATGGAAAAATAGACTTTTTTGGCATGCCATATTATCTTTGCACATATCTGGTACTTTAATACTCGATACGATCTTCACAGAGGTGCGTAGCTGAAGAATTTACAATTTATTAATAGTGCCACAATTTTCGCACAGCCTTATTCCATCAGTAAAACCAATGATTCCTTGAAACATACGTTTTCCGTTATTTTATCGTGCACTAGTACCACAAAATAATATTTTGCCTAATTAGCAGAGACTACACAATCGCTAAAAAAAATTTTCTTTTGCTAAAATTCATTACTGTCATTACATTTGGAGTGATCAATTTCTGACTCCTTCGCAAACAGTTGCTTTCATGTAGAAGGCATTTTACAGAGTGCTTCATTAGAATTATTGTTTTGGTATGTTTTTACACTGCGTATCCCAGTGCATTGATTAAATGTTCATAAGTTATAAGCGCGTGGCGTAATCTCATACATCTGTCTTTAAACTTACGCTTGACTTGAATAATTGATTTAGATTTTGCCTTCCAAAGCACGAAATTCCAGAGTGCGGATTATCAAAGCACGAAATGCGAACCATGATCTCGCAGCATGGCAAGCTCAGACACTATATCTGGCTTGAACTTCCTCACAGATCTTGGCCTTACGCTGTTTGCGCTGGCATGGAATGCATTTCACGCTACGGAATATCCTGAATCTGGTGCTCATGGCATAATGAAGTATGTTTCCCATCTTACGAATCTGAGCTGCTGAGTCATCTTATTTCCTTATTCTCAAAAGCACGTCTGTACTACCATTAGCTGAACTTCAATTCAGCAAGGCGGAACATTTGGTACTACTTTATGCATTGTAGCATATGAATCTAATACCATACATATTTACAATACACGATATACAGCGGGTGCAGAAAAATAATGGAAGCAAGCAACGTTTTTTAAGATCTTGAGAAAACATACTTTAATGAATTTCTATATATGCATGCTGTTGAGTCGGTATAATGTTTTACGAAACGTGTCCGCGTGTCTTGCGCATTACTTTTTTCCTAGCAACCAGTCAGACGGCAAATAATTTTTGCACCATTAGCTTTATTTTACTGCTTTAAAATACGTAGATCTGTTCGTCCGCATTTGATTGTGAGTAAAATGGATGATTCTTTTTCAACTGTGCCGACGGGTGTCAACCAATATCAGTTATAGTGTTTTTAACTCACGAAAATGTACCTACCAAAGAAATTCGAGAAACATTAGTGTGGCAGTTAATGGTTCTGGAACTTTGGACATAAGCACTCTTTGTCTTTTATAACGAAGTGAATTTCTCCGTAATTTTTATCCGCGCCGGGGTTCGAACCCGGGTCCACTCATTCCGGAATAAGTTGCTCTACCAATTAAGCTACGCGGACATTGATTCTAATTGCTATCTGCCTTTATGTAGTCTGCGTCCTTCTGGCAGGTACGTCACATCTCCTGGTACGTTACATCATCTCCCCCTTATTTTTCTTTTTTCTTTCGAAGTGCTGCTCATATTTTTCCTATCTCGCGGTGTGGAAATAACATCACACCAATGCGAGATTTTGAACGGTCGGGTCATCCGGATAGTTCGGGCGCCATTATAACGAAGTGAATTTCTCCGTCATTTCTGGTCTACGCCGGGATTCGAACCCGGATCCACTCATTCCGGAATAAGTTGCTCTACCAATTAAGCTACGCGGACATTGATTCTAATTGCTATCTGCCTTTATGTCGTGTGCGTCCTTCTGGCAGGTACGTCACATCTCCTGGTACGTTACACTTTGTGTAAAAAAATCAAACCTCAATGGAGGAGTATTGACCATAAAGGATCAGCCGCTGAGGGGGAGGGCCGTAATGGCAACTTGCCATTTGAACAGGCAAAAAGTCGATGAGATCATCAGGAAAAATCGAAGAATAACTTAGAGAACCATAGCAGGTAAGCTCAACGTTAGATTAGGTAAAGTCAATGATATTGTTAACATTTTAGGGCACAACGAAATGTGTGCCCTAACAACTGAAATGAAGAATCAAGACATGAAACATGCCAAAGGTTGTTTGCTCGCTATGAAAAATATGGAAGTGATTTTCTCCAAAGCATTGTGACTGGTCGTGGGAATTGGTTTCATCATTAGGACTCAGAAATGAAAATCAATCGCTGAAATGTAGACCTCCATCTTCTGCTCGACCGAAAAAATTCAAAACTCAAATTTTTGCCAGTAAGTGCATGCTCACTGTGTTCTGGGACTACAGAGGCATTATATATCAGAAGTACATGGCCGAAGATATGACTATGAACTTTAAAAGCTAAGTGCATACCATAAAAAAAGTTAAAGCAAAGAATAAACCGCGTGCGAGGCGAAAATAGACAATGATTCTGCAGCACAAGAACGCCAAACCCCACGCCAGTGCTTTCACTTCAGAAGCCATACAGAAAATCATGTTTGAAGTTCTTGAGCACTCTAGACACAGCCCATGTGTGACGCTCTCCAATTTCTGGTTGTTTTCTGCTCTCAAGAGATATCTGAAAGAATTCAGTTCACCTGTGACGAAAATGTTCAAGACGCTACGAGGAAATCTTTCCGAAAAAACCCTGACGATTTTTAGAGAGACGAGTTTAAGGAATTTGTTAAACTTTGGCGTATCTCTATCTGGTGTGAAGGGGACTAAATATAAAAATAGAATATATGAATTAAAGTAGAAATTTTGAGCTCCTTCCTTGTTTTGTTTCAATTTGATACTTCCTTGCATTGGACTTCTATTTAAATATGGAGGCATTACTTTCTCAACACCCTCTGTATAAAGATCGAAGTGTGTGGTGTATCAACTTCCTCAAACTACGTCACAAAGAAAAATGTGGAATCTATCTGTTTTCCCGGGAAGCCAAATTGTTCGCAAAGGTTAACAGGGGCCTACGTGACTAAAACTGCCAATTTGTTTCTCCTGAGGAACTGTTTCTAAATCACTGTGAAATTCGCTTAAATCGGATGAACAGCTCCTGCGAGGATCAACAATGGTCCGAAATTTAAGATCCCAAGTGAGACGTAAAACACTGGCAAGGGCTGAGGGCCGTAATTACAAAACCGCTATTTCCGCGGTACGTGAACTCAGTATGCGGCACAACGATCCAGATTCCAGGAAGGTCATAATTTATGGCAGAGTTGATACTGCTGTACCACTTTTTATGAACTACAGCGCTCTAAAGCGAAATTTATAATGGGCACAAAAACTGATCCCCAAATGATTGGAATAATATCACATAGTTTAAAGAATCATCTATACGTTTTACAACATTCGGGAAGATTTATATTTGAAGAACGTCAAACGAAGCAAGCAATCTTGATCGTCTCACACAAGCAGTTCAATATAAGAAAGATGCATACTTGTTTAGCAGCAATACCATGGCCTTCCATACACGGCATCGTTACACTGAATGATTTAATTTTCGCCAGCCAGAGAAAATCTTTTAGGAGACATAGTGCATTCCATGGTTCAGACATTCTTCCCCAGATATGATACTATCTTTCAAAGTGATAATGTTCCTGTGCACACAGTTACATGAGTTCAGTCCTTAGGTTCCATCGCTAGACTGCGTGATAGAGTTACTACCAGTGTCTACGCGTAACCATCGATATACAAGGCCTTTGGACAGGATTGTGACGTAACTGGGGGCAGATCTAATCCGTCGGGGAAGGTAGCGTCCGTGTGAGATCGCCGTCAGTCACTTCGTTGCTGTTATTTTCATTTTTCGAACGATGTTGCTTTTTTTCTTTTTTCGTTTTTTTTTCTCCAATATTCGCTAGTAAATACTAAAATTTGACAATATATTGAATTTGTTAAGATAACACGAGGCAAAAATTAGAGATGTTTTATGTCATGTTTTTGTTGACTAAATGAATAACAGGCGACATTGTGTGCTGCTTTTGGGGAAACTCAGATTTAACGGATGTAAAACATGACATATTATACACGATTTGATTGTAGAAATAGGATTTACAAGTTTTGGCAGACAGGAAGGAAATCCGAATTGATAAAAAGATTTGCGAGAATGCCAAAAATACACCTACTTAAACATCTTTTAAAAATAAATCAAACTTCATTAGATATATTATATACTTTTGACTCATGTCACCATACAGAGACACATAGAATACATATATAATGTAATACGTTAACAGGTTTTAAGTAGCAAATGAAACAGACATGCATAAATGATAAGACTTTTTAACTGTTTTTCTGAAATATACAGCATGTATATAATTTACAAGCAAATTATATTCTAGTGTAAATTTATTTATTACTAGACAGAGAATTCATTAAGCACAAATCCTGCAGTTGTTTCTAAGAAAACATAGGGGTAAAGAATTTATAAAAAAGACTTCCTCATTACTAAGAAATATGATCACACAAGATGTGGTTATTCAAGACATCAAAAGGATTAATTTTAACTAATGACAGAGAACATTGCTAACAGCAGCCCATATGCAAATACACATTTAACCAACCTTTTATAGTAAAAGAAATTAATGGAGAACTATTCTCATTTGTATGGGAAATATAGCAGTTCATATGATTTGCAGTCAGATTATGGTACTGAATCATCCTTGGTTCACTGTTTTCCATCTGACGTCTGCAATGCCAAAATCTGATTGCTGAAAATATTGTTGATGCTTTAAGCTTGAACTGCATATGATATCCTATTTCAACTTATTATTTAAGTAATAAAGTTTTCACTAAAGTGATTTGTTTACTTTAGCTATAGATTTCCACATATAGTAATTAACACAATAGATTCATTCAAATGAACTTTGTTTTTACGTTTTCACCTCAGATAAATTAAAGATTTTACCCGTTTTTGCTTTTGAAAAACTTGGAAGCGAACTGCATTTCATACTAATTACATCGCAAGCTGTGGAAAAATATATCCTAGTTATCACATCCTAATTTGCTCAGTATCATCTTTAGTTACATAAGATACAAAAGAATAAATTGGCAAATTAGAATGTGAAGAAATATTCTGAGAAGTTGATGCCTACACAAATGTGAAACTTCCAGCAGTTATTAAAAATGTTTTCCAGTATGGGTTTATCGTCTTAAAAGGATGTCCTTAAAACTGTTCTAATGGGAAAATCGAAGGGTCATAAATACACAACAAGAATACCACAGGGCTCGGACATAAAAAAAATACCAAAGTATTAGGTTCCCTATGTGGAAAAAAAAGACTCCGGACAACCCCTTGAGCAAAAAAAAAATGGAACATTTCAATTGATCACATGTGCCATGTTCCCTATAAAACTGCGGGTAAGTTCCTCAGGCACCGTATATCGTCTACTCGTGAGACATAGCCACCCGTGTTGAGCTTGCTGACTTCCAATGAGGTGTTATTACAGGGTGCCATATCAGCACCCTGTCCGTGCGTGCGATTGCAGGCAGAACAGTTGCAACACCCACGGTCAAGTATTCAAGAAGTTATCAATAAATGGAAATGCGAGGGGAATACCCACTGCCAAAACGTTCAGGAAGGCCAAATAAATTGACGGAAAGGGACAAGAGAACTTTTAAACGTGTCATCCGTTGGTACCATTATTCCTCTGCACAAATCATCACCAAAGAATTTCACGATTCAAAAGGGGTGAGTGTGTGCACTAAGACAGTTCGTAAGGAACTGCACAAGTTAATTTTACCCGGCCGAGTTGCTGCATGCAAGCTGTTAATAACCCATAAGAATGCGCGTCAATGCCTTGCTAGGTGCAAATCACCTCTTCCATGTACCATGGAAACGAGTGTTATGAAGTCACGAATCAAGCTACATCGTTTTAAGTCCGATGGTCGTTGCCGGGTGTGGGGTATTCCGGGTGAATGGCGTCTTCCAGAATGTGTCATTGCAATTGTTAAATTAGTTGGTGGCCGTGTCGTGGTCTGGGGATGTTTTCGGTCGGTGATTATGGATGGAAACATGAACGTCACGATACACCGGGGCATTATAGACAACGCCGCACTGCTTATACTTTACCAGTTTTACGGAGACCGGCCATTCTTTTTCAGAAATACAACGCGCCGTGTCATAAAGTACGCTCCATTTTTGACATTGCTCGAGAATATGAGTTTACAGAATTTGGAGCGGCCAGCTCAAAAGCTCTGACCTCAATCCTATAGAGGCCCTTTGGGATAAACTTGAACTTCGGACTGGTGTTAGAACGACATGTCCAACTTCTGTGTCTGAACTCACCAATGCTTTGCGGAAGGAATGCAGCAATATACCTGCCACTACTTACCAGAATATCATTGCAATTGTGCCACGGAGAGTGCACAATGTACTTGAGGCCAAAGTTAGGCCAACTCCATATTGATGTTTCCATAAATTCAGTATTGTATAAAAAGCATTGGTGTCAGGAGAATTTTTTCCACATAGTGTTCAAGACTTTTACCCTGAACTGCGCCAAAAAAAATAAATAAACAAAAAACAAAACAGGCTGATCATATTGTCAGCTGTGGAAAAATGTATCAAAAGAGTTATAACATTGTAAGAGAGTTCAGTCGCATCTTTAGTTACACAAGACAAAGCAGAATAAATGAGGTAATTAGAACATTAATTGCAAGTAATTAAAGAAAATTAAATATAGTAACAGAAATCCTGCTACAATACTGAATTCCCTTTAGTTCCCAGTTTATACCTTAGGTATGTCGACGACATTCTTGTGTTATGGCCTCACTAAAAGGATGATTTAAAACAATTCGCCGTCGCACTATCGTCAGTATTTCCTACTATCGGGCTCACGACAGAACTTGAATATAATTTCTCTCTTCCTTTTTTGGATTTTCGTTTATTTCATGATTCAAATACTAACTCACTGTCCTTTTGTGTGTATCAAAAGCTTACCGATTGTAACAGCCTTATTCCGTTTAACTCTTTACACCCAACTCCACAAAATTTTTCTGCTATCAATTTTCTTTTTAGAAGAGCCTTCACGCATTCTTCAAATGATAATCATTTCCAGTCTGAGATACAGTTCATTTTTAAATTAGCGGATAAACATGGATACCCCAGGACGATGATTACTAGATTATACAATAGAATATCAAGTGAACGAACTATTAATCTGAAGCCAGATACAAGGCCTAATAAACGATTCGTAGGAGCATTGGACTAGCATCCCCATATCACTAACACACTGTCTCGTATCTGTTCAAAACATAATGTACAATTCGGCACCCGCTCGAAGAACCTCCTATCAACAGTTAAAAAGGATCGAGCAACAACAGATATTATGAACAAATGGGGTGTGTATAATATTCCACTGCTGGACCCCCTCAACAGGAGAACTTGTTAACAACTACGTAGGCTCGACACGAAGAAGTTTGGGTTTCCGTGTCCAGGAACACAAATACGATATCCTTTTTACCTACATGTCAAGTTATTAGATAAACCTTTTACCTACATGTCAAGTTATTAGCATTTTGTAAAATGCTAATAACTTAAATGTTTCCTATATTCACTAAATTCATGTAATTGTTTACATAACTGGCTTTAGCCACATGTAAATACGCTGGTGTGCAAAACTTAAGGACGAAGTCGAAAAAGTAATACTGTATAATGCCGTAGACAACAGCAGCACGCAAACACCGATTAACTCAGTACCGTGTCTGGGAACAGAAGCTAAAAGGACATGCGCAATAATGGAGCATGACGTATAGTGGGCGTGACGTGAGAACAAAATACGCTCAACAGTCCAATAGCATCAGTTGAACGGAAGTCACCGGACGGAGTGCATAAGTTTTACAGATGTTCTATTGTGTTTTGTGCTAGAGACGACAAAATGGCCCATCGAGCACATTTTGATGATTTCACTCGCGGTCGAATGCCTGGCAGACTCGAAGACGGGAGAAATGTGATGAGTGTGGCCCAAGAGTTTGATATCGTCCATATCATCGTATTGTGTGCTTGGTCGGCCTTCAGGATTACCAGGGAGGACCGCTACCTGCTCTATAGGCCAAGAGGGATCGACAGCACACAGCAAATAACAAAAACAACTGAACATGAGCAAAGGACCTGCAATATAGCAGTTTACAGTGGCCAGGCGACTACATGAAGGTGTATTATTACCCTGACGACCAACACGCTGTATTCCGTTGGCAACTGCTCACGGAAGACACCGTTTACAGATGAACATAAGGACTGGACAAGATAATAGTGGAGTATGAATCTTTTTAGTGATGAAAGTAGATTTAGGCTCTGTAGCGATGCGATTCTGGGCGTCAGCTGATCTAGCGTGAGGTAGGCACTTGCTATTGCCCCGAAAACATCAATGAAAGGGTTAGATATGAAAGCCGCGGTGTTCCCATATGGGTATGCATTGTGATCGATGGACATACGGAACCCCAGATACTGGAAGGAGGTAATGTAACCGGTGCGCGCTACTGTAATGAGGTAATCCTTCCTCATGTTTGTCTGTTCCGAGGTGCCATTGACCACCAGTTCGTGTTAATGGACGGTAACGCCACACCCCATCGTACGATGGCTGTTGATGAGCTGTTGGAAAGTGAAGACATTCAGCGGATGGATTGGCCAGCACATTTCCTCCACCTAAATGCCATGGAAAACGTGTGAGACGCTCTGGGAGACGCGTTGCGGCACGTCAACACACATCGGAAATTGTCGAACAGCTGAATACGGCGCTGATGGAAGAATAGGCAATGTTACCGCAAAAACTCATCAACAACCTAGTGCGAAGTATGGGCAGACGGTGTAAATCATTCATTAACGTTAGATGTGATCATATCCCCTACTTAGTACATGTTCTTCCCTTCATACCGTCGTTGGCGTTGAGGCATCTGTGTCATGGCACACAGTGCTATGTAGCCAATTTTGAATAAAGTTCCACTATATCCTTTAGTATCAGCAGTTGCGTTGGTGTGGTTTCCGTCATGATTTCGGTAAGTAATGGAATTTCTTTGGTTTGAATGCCACATACCCAGAGCGCTCCTGTGCGACGCTATATATCAAAACCTGGCTGGTCCTTGAGTTTTACCCACCAGTGTTAATTTCGTTCTGCTTTGAGTCAAAGTATTTCGATAACGCTGTTTAAGGTTTTCATAATACATTTTATGAAATTAATTAGGTTTAGTTTTGAAATAGTAAATCATATGCTTCACGTGGAACTGTAAGGTTTACATGGTTAATTGCTAATTAATTAGGATTAGTTATGCATTAGTAAGTCATATGCTTCATGTGGAACTGTAAGGTTTACATGTACATGGTTAAATGCTCACCTTGCTTAAGCTATGAACTCGTAAATATTACCCACTTTTAAGTACAAAGAAACACCATTAGCCAAGGTAAAGAATGAATCAACATAATCCACTTACATGAGTCTATTTACTTGCTCCTCATTGGTACTTCATCACAGTAGATTAGATACACGCTAGCCATAATATGAAATTGTTTGCTTTAAATCATGTAATAATCAGAACATCAAATTACCTCTGTCAAAAACACTTCGGTCTGTCTAACAAGTCGTTATCTCAAAAACACACACTTTTCAGAAGCTAAATTCTATAAGTCGCTCTATTCAAAATACAGTTAGTTTTGACAAGAGGTTCTGTTAAGTCTTCTCTGGTCTTCCACAATCAGTCTTTTTGTTTTACTGACCTCTGACGCACTGTCCCTTCTGCCAAACGTAGGAAGCTCGTCGGAAGAAATAATGTGTCGTTTAGTCAGAAATATTTAACGAGAAACCAAATTTACATAAGAACACAGAGACTCAAAAGGAAGGTATAATCATAGAGGTATAATCATGCAGTGGATTGACAATGAATGATTTATGTTGATTAGAGGTATAATTATAATCAACATCAACCATTATCAATCCACTGCTGAATGAAGGTCTCTCCAAATTTCTTCCACATTTTTTCTCTTAAACCAGTCTACTCCATGTCACTCCGACATGCCTTCGCATTTTATCCACCTATCTCCCACATAGAGTTCTTTTGGATATTTTCTTGTCCCTAGGAATCCAGTCTAATATTTCAATTGTCCAATGGTAGTCAGTTCTGTCAGTATTTTCGGCCCATTGCCTTTGCAGGGATTTTACCTTGACCATGATGCCATCAAAAGTCCAGTCATTTTCCTGATCCAGGAGTTCCTCTTACTATCCTTCCTGGTTGTACCAAGCATGCACCTCTATATACTTCTTTCAGTAGTTTGCAGCCTCTATATGTAATTTTAGTTAAGGTTCATTTTTCTTATCGATACCTTAGAACTGGAAGGATGCATTGTTTGAACACTTTTCCTTTAAGACATAACGGTAAATTGCTCTAGAAAATTGTACTGTTCCTCCCAAATGCTCCCCAACCAAACTTTTAACACCTATTAATATCTGTGCAGTCGTTGGGGAATTGACGATTTGGTCATAACTCACCAAGCTGGCCAAGCGGGTTGGTGATTGTGGGATAATATTTCTTCTAATCTCGGTGTTACAGTTGTACTGCCATTAGTCGGTCTCATCAGAGCTCCTTCAGTGGAAGCAGGATGCACCACGAGAAAGAGGAGTTGATATTTGTCAAGGAGAAGATGTATAATTGCGCATCATTTCATATTGTATCCAAATTAGAGGTAAACGAGTTAGTTTTTAGTTAAATCAAACAAAAAGAGAAGCGTCTTTCGTTCCCTATCTTTTGTAACTGAGACGTAATATTTCTGAACCTTGATTAGTGAGTCTCAGAAATGTTTCACATTGTGATGTTTCACTCATTATTTTTTAAATAGTTGTGAGCTCATTTCGTTTTCATTTCTGAATAATAACAGATCAATTTCTGTAATAGAAAAGTTGTTACAAACATATTGGGTTGTCGGAAAAGTCATGACGTATTTTAGCCATGTTTTGAAAAGGTCATTTATTGATAGAAAGAACAATGATAAATCAATTATATAATGCCCGTTTTATTCGATAACCTTTTGCCATCTTTCAGTGAACTGCAGAATAACTCGTTCATAGAAGGACCTGTCTTTCTTGGTGAAAAACTGTACAAGGTGCTGATTTACAGCCTCATCTGAATTGAACATTATACCACGCAAGGACTGTTGAAGAGAGCGAAATAAGTGGAAGTTTGACGGCGCAAGGTCAGGAGAGTATGCTGGGTGTGGCAACACATCCCACCCAAGCTCCAATAATTTTTGGCGGGTGATCAAACTTGTGTGTGGTCTCGCGTTGTCGTGATGGAACCCAACACCTTTACGATGAACGAGCTCTGGAGGTTTCTGGATGATGGATTCGTTCAAACTGTCCAGTTGCCGACAGTACACATTCGAATTGATTGTTTGGTTCCGTGGTAGGAGCTCGGAAAACAGGGCACCTTTAAAAGCCCACCACACTGGGACCGGAACCTTCCGCTGATAACTGTCTGCTTTGGATGTCGTTTGAGGCAAAGCAGTACGTCGGGACCAAGACTGTTTGTGCAGCACATTGCTGTACACAATCCACTTTTTGTCACCAGTTGTCAGTCGCTTCAAAAACGGACCGTTTTCCTCAAGTTTAATGAGCATATCGCAGATGTTTATACGCGCCGTCAATTGAGATTCTTTGAGTTCATGAGGAACCCACACATCGAGCTTGCTTACGTATCCCAGCTTCTTCAGGTGGTCGTGAACGCTTGAATGATGGATGTGCAGTGTGTCTGCAATCTCTCGTGTCGTGTAACGTGGGCTTGACTCGATAAATGCTTTGATTTAGTCGCCATCAACCTCGGTTGGCCTCCCGGACAGAGGACCGTCGTTGAGGTCAAAATCACCAGCACGGAATTTTGCGAACCACCGCTGGCACTGACGTTCTTGTAGATCATTATTACCGTACACTTTACGCAACTTTTCACAAGTTTGACGCGCGGTCTTCCCTTTTCAGAAGTAAAACAGTAAAATATGGCGAAAATGCACAGTTTGGTATTTCATCTTGAACTTAATGTCAAATAGCCGCAAATCAACCACATCTCTCACTGTTCCTTTTAGACTGCAGCTCGAACTAGCACCTCTCGAATGCCATAGCGATAAGATAGCTGCGCATGCCTTTAGTACTTCCAATACCGCCCAACCGCCATCGGGTGCCACAATACGTCAGGACTTTTCCGACAACCCAATACTTTCGGCATAAAAGCTTCAATTAATATTATCATTGTCAACCATTATCAATCCACAGCTAGATGAAGGTTTCCACAAGTTTCTTCCACAAGAGTTTGTCCGGGACGAGACCCACGTAATAGATATGACCTATCCGTTAGGGAGATCTCTACGAGAAAAAGTGTCCACGCTGTTGAAAGTTTTGACCGCAAGTTCTCGGTAGAGACCGTAACTAAAAGTGAAAACAACGGTGACAGCAGATGTGGTTTCACCAAAAATGCGTTGTTTAAAACTAAATAAACCCACATTTTAATCATCAGTGAATTGATATAAGTGACACACAATATGAAATAAATATAAAAAGAGATAGCCATTTACTTTTATCTCATTATTATCGCAATAAAAACCTTTCATTATAGGGATCTTATATACACTGAAGTGCCAGAAAAACTGGTACTCCAGTCTGATACTTGGTAGGTCCCCCACGGGACCGCAGGACTGCAGAAATACGACGGGGCATGGACTCCACTAGCTTCTGGAAATATGCTGTAGGCAATGCACACCACACTTCCTGCAGAGCGTTTGGGTGTATTTCGTGGTGTCGGATTCCTGTGTTCGATAGCGCGTTCCATGGCATCCCAAATGTGTTCTATCACGTTCAGATCTAGGGACTTGGGTGGGATGGCAACGCCCCAAACTCAGATGAATGCTCCTTTAACCATAGTGTGGCGTACCGACACTTGGGTGGAGGGGCATTGTGCTGTTGGAACAGGCTCAACCCATCAGCATTAATGCAGGACATGAATGAGTGTACCTCGTCAGAAAGGATGCGCACACAGCATTGGCCTGTCACAGACGTTTGTAGACGTACCAGGGGTCCCAGTGAAGTCCAGCTAAGCACACCCCATACCAGTACGGCCCCCCGACCAGCCGGTACAGTTCCCTGTTGACAGGCAGGATCCATGGCTTCATGGGGTTTGCGCAACACACGAATTCTTCCATCTGCCCGATACAGTTGGAAACGCGACTCGTCGGACCAGACTACTTGTTTCTAGTCATCATGTGTCCAGTGGCGGTGTTGCCGTGCCCAAGCGAGGCGCATAGCTCTGTGTCGTGCACCCATCAAGTGGACTCGAGTTGGGCGTCGGCTCCCAAAGCCCATATCGTGCAGGGTACCTTGCACAGTCCAGACGCTGATGCTTGTTGAGGCTCCAGCATTGAATTCCGATTATACCTGCGAGAGTGTTTCATGCCTATCGCGTGAAACGATTCTTGACAGCCGACGATGATCACGTTCACCCAATGTCTTTTTACGGCCACACTGGTATTGTAGGTTGGAGGTTTTGCTGGAATTCTTGTAGTCACGTACACCCTTGCAATGGTTGTCCGTGAAAATCCGAACTTCGTTTCTACCTCTGAAATACTGTACTATGGCCCATCTCACGAGCGCCCACTATGACACCGCGCTGAAAATTGCTTAAATCGTTATTACTTGTCATTCTCATGCCGAAAACAGCTCTGACAGCTGACAAGGATGTCTATCACTTTATATACGCACTGGCGGACGCAACCGAGTATGCGCATATGTGACGTTGCTATGTGTTTTGCATAAGATCGTCTGTACCAGTTTTTCTGGCACTTCAGTGTATGTAAACATCTCGCAACGGAAACACAGAACTTGGACTTTTGGTAGCTTTTCTACTGCCTTAATAATTTGTAATGTAAATTGTGGTATGACTCGCAAGAGTTACAGACGTTATATTTATTATTTTCGTTCTTTTTTTTTGTTTGTTTTTAGGAACTCTAGTCGTTGCACTAAATATTTGCTACGAAACAACGAGCTTGTAATACTTGTTGCATAATTTGAAAACAGCAACTTATTTCTTTATTTTCTCAAAATAACTGGGGCAATTTTTTTCTTAAAATAACTCATGAGAAACTTTAGGTGAAATACTCTAACAGCGATGACAAGGAAAGGAATCTACGTCGGCACACAATACTTTCCTAATGGTTACCGCCGCAGGATTCGTATTTCTTATGCCCGGCCACCAGTGCCACCTAGTGACATTTTCACGTTTGATAGAGGACAAGCCGATCTGCGTCATGAACGGGTCATATGTATTACGTGGGTCTCAGTTATGCTGACCCAGCTAGTCTCCTTCATGTAATTAATATATAGATGAAAAAATCAGTAAAAGCTATCACAAACTCCCTTTCAGAATCAAAATTTTTGTGAATAAATTTTCAAAAATCCCGAACAGCATATCAATCGGCAAAGATGACCGCATGCCGCTTCTTCTACGGCACCAGGCATTTCACACGAAATCTAAAGCAACATAATAACGACTTGGTTCTAAGGGTACCAGACATTTAGCCACCACTGCTCAGGCACTAACCACTTAGGGGTCGCTGATTGGGAGCTGAACGTACGAAACATAACCGATTAGGCTTCGAGTTTCTGCAGGAAGACGGGATTCACCTTCCCAATTTTCTTTTCTTTTCTTTATTTTTTCAGTTTCCTTATCAGCGATAAAAAGCAGCTTCAGCTGAGAAAATGGCGGTCGTGTTTCAACTCCGTGAACAGAGTTTTCGGGTCTGAAATAATCTTCAAAGGAAACACAGCAACATACAATGACTTATTACGTTTCACAAATAAGCAGAACAACATGGCCCCTCTTTTTCTTTTGAAGTCACCGAAACGTTGAGAAATATAGTTTTGGAATCTCATGCGTTCACATCCATAAAAGAATACGAAATTTGTACAGAACACACTATCCAGTCTATATATTATAACACACGACTTGCATGAGACTAAAATATTCTTTAATGGGGTGAATACCAACACTCAATATTTGCCGCACTTTTGCACTTCTCTGGGAGACTCCGTCTGGGATTAATTCTTAGAGTTTAGAACGGTTGCAGACAACGCTGAAACAATTGAATTGCTTCAGTGTTGTATTGAAAAGAATTGTTTCAGCGTTGTCTGGGACCGTCCTAAGCTCTGAGAATTAAGCCCAGACGAAAATTTCCAGCGGACTGCAGAAGCTCGTAAAATACTGAATGATTGTACACTCAGTAGACAAAATGTTAGAGATAGGGTTGATAGGCAGTTGACATGGGCATTCCCCGCGCAGAGTGAAACAGACCCAAACCGAACGCAGGGGATAAAATAGGCGGACAACAGGGCTTCCCAACGCTATCGCAATAGATGAACATGGGTAAACGTGGTGATCTGAGCGACTTTGATCGTGGACGCATTGTCGGGGAAAAAGAGATGAGTCATTCTGTCACACATGTAGTCTGAATCCTAGGGTTCCTGAGGGCAACCATATCAAGGATGTACCGCGGGTATACCATCGACGGACGTACTAGCGCCCAGAGAGCAAGCGGTGTCCGACCGCACGCATTGAAGACCGGGGCGACGTAGACTATCCAGAATTGTACAGACCTACCGCTTGGCAACGGCGGCGCAAATCATATCCGGGTTAAATGTCAGAGGCCCAAGCAGCATCAGCGAGTGAACGGCACGGCGCACGGTGCATACCCGGGGCTACGTGTGCCGACGCCCTACTCGTGTGCCATTGTTAACCGTTTATCACCGGGCATTACGCCTAGCCTGATATCGGGAAGATCAAAACTAGACTGCTGCAGAGTTGAACCCCGTCGTGTGGACAGATGAATCCCCGTTTTCAGATGAACCGAGCTGACGGGAGGGTGCTAGTGTGGCGTCGACAGCACGAGGCCATGGCGTCGTGCAAGGTATTCTCTGTTCAAGGCGGTGGTGGCTCTGTGATGGTTTGGGGAGCCTTCTTGTGGGACACATTAAGTCTCTTAATATATCTGGAGAGGTCCTTAACCACTGCGTGCTACCAGTATGTGCTGGCTGATCACCTACACCCTTTCGTGGCTTTCGGGCATCCTAAGGCCGATAGTCTGTTTCAGAAGGACAATGCGCCGCTCCACCGGGCACAAACTATCCATGTATGGCTCGAGACTTGCTCACCTGAGTTTGAAGGCATCCAGTGACCATCAAAGTCTCCGGATTTAAACTCTGTCGAACCTCTCTGGGATTTCGTGGAGCAGAGCATCAGATCGATGGATCCTGAGCGGCGTCTTCTGTGGAGTTCTGGACAATGCTGCAACAGGCATTACCTTCGGAAACCCTTCGGCATCTGGAGGAGTCAATGTCTCAACGTGTACATACCCGCGCTGGAGGAGTACGAAACGATATTAAGTAGGTATCTCTAATGTTTTGTCCGTTGATTGTATTTGCGGCATTAAAGGAAATTTTAGACTCGTGTGTTATCATGAACAGCAAATTTGTTCAAGAAAACTGTGTGTTATTATATTATCTCGTAATAATGAGGTACGCGTAAATATGAATGCGACAAGTGCTAAAGTATATTAACAATCTATGATCCGTTCCGTATAGGTAAAACTATACGGAACAGGGTTACAAGACTAACTTCTTTGAAGATCAATCACTTCTTGATGATAAAGAAATACACGCAAGCTGGAGGATATTGATATAAAAGTTCTGATTCTTTCATCAATTCTCCCTGTTACAAGGTTTGTAAGGTTTTTAGGCGTTATAGTTGTGAGGAAAATCTAAGGTGTTATTCATGTGTTGCATTTTACATGATTTGTGGAATTCTCGTGCATTATGGTTGAAGAAAATTCTCAGGTGTTATTCATGCGATATTTTTACATATTTTATCATTTTTAAGGTGGTACGGTTGCACGAAATGCTCATGGTTTGGGAAATTCCACGTGTTATTCCTGGGTTATTTTTACATCGTTTGTGAAAGCGTAAACACATGCGTTACTTTTATGCAGCTCATAAAATTCTTAAATTCTGTGACAGATTTTTGCCAAAATTTCGCGGAAACTTTTTTTGTCAGAATTTCGTGCTGTAAAAACGAAACTGTTGACTTTTTGTCAGAATTTCGTGCCGTAAAAGCGAACCGGTTGATTTTTTCAGAAATTCGTGCTATAAAAGTGAAAGTTGCTTTGTTGAATGATTTGTTTGAATTTCGTGCTGTGGAGGTATGGTGGCAACACTTTATTGAACGACACGCACAGACCGCCTACACATGTGGCCAGTTGATTAACGACATGGCGACCGACAAGGTGTGTTCGTTAGCTGAGTGTACACTTGTTGTTCATGTTGAATCATAGGAAAACCGGCACAGAAGCACGAAAGTGGATTTTTTTGGCATACGACACGATAGCTGAGTGTACATGTACACTCATTGTCATAAAAACCCGCGCACCAAGGAGGAGGCGTCGGATTGAAATGAGATTTTAGTAGTGAGTTGGTACGTACCAAGGACAGAAGTGATTACAATATCACAGAAACAGGACGATTTCCCGCGGACATACGGTACACATTCCAGTCAGCGTTAGTACCGCGTCGGACCGCCTCGTGCTCGGATACATGTGGTGATACGGTCCGGCATGGAGTCAAAGAGACGCCGTATGTTATCCTGGGAAAACGTAGTCCACATTTCTTGCAACTGACGCTCTAAATCACGAGCACTGGGACATAGAGAAAGCTGGCGTCTCTTATGGTCTCACATGTGCTCGATGGGCGAGAGATCAGGCGATCTGGCAGGCCACGGAAGCGTCGAAGCATGACGTAGATAGTCCTGAGAAACCCGAGCCGTATGCAAACGGGCGTTACCTTGTTGGGAAATGGTTCCGGGCAGCCCCGTCATGAAAGGCAGCCCATGGGGCCGCAGGATTTCCTGTACGTAGCGCTGGGCTCTCAACGTCCCACGGATCACTGCGAGGGAAGTCCGGCTGTCATACGTGGTGACTCCCCAGACCATCACGCCTGCAGTTCAGGACGTGTGCCGCTGTAGAGTGAGGTTGGGATTATAGGCTCACCTGCGGTCCTCCACACTCTGTCACGGTGGTCGTCCGTTTCTATACAGAAGCGGGATTCGTCGCTGAAAACTATACGTCGCTAGTCCGTAGCATTCCACGATGCTCGCTGATGACACCACTGCAATCGACGCCGACAATGGTCAGGTGTTAATGGCGGAAAACGTAAGGACCGTCGAGAGTGAAGATTCAGCTCTGCCAGGCGAACCTGCGCTCTCGACGGTTCTGGCAGACACCTGAGTCCCTTGTACAGCTGCCACATGTCTCTGGATATTGGACAAGGACGTCGTTGTATCTGTGCGTGCTGCTCTCACGATCCCACAGCGTCTCTGCTGGTAGTGTATCTGGGTCGTCCAGAGCCAGTCCGCCGAGTCTGGGTGCCTTCCCGCTTCCATTGCTCCCAACACGATCGCACCGTACTGTCCGACCGGCCCAAATGGCGGCCGATTTGGTGCGCTGGCCACCCTGCCTTTCTCATCCCGACGATACGGCCTCGTTTAAACTCCGTCAGTTGCCCGTACGCACATCTACGGCGGCTCCTCGGCATGTCTATCGCTCAGGGATATCACCTGGCTCTTACCGTGCATTCGGCACAAATGTGGAGTCCCCTGCCCGGCACCTTATAAACCCCAAGGATTGCGATTGCAGCGCCGGTCTTGGACGCGCAAGCATGCTGAATCGCACGAAAATTTAACCTTTTATATGTCTGCCCTCGCCGTAGCTATTTACCGAGTTTCGCTTTAATCGCACGGTTTTGTATTGGTGCGCGGAATTTTATGACAATACTGTAAGTGTGTGTTTCGTGAGTTGTTGGTCGAGTTCAGAAGTGGTGATTGCAGCCTGGAAGACAAGCAACCTAGCAGGCGGCCCAAGGAGATGTAAACCATGAATTTGCACCTTCTTCTGCCGTGCAGAGCGCAGATTTGCACGTCCGTTAGCTGCACAGACCCAAAACCGTCTGTAATACAAACATCAGAACTGCTGGGGAGATAACTTGTGACGTCACGTGCTGGAGGCCATCTCCTCGCTCGTCCTCTAACAATACGTCGTGCTGTTAACTATGCGTTTCTGGTTGTGTCCAGTGTTTCACGTATTATTACTCGTTCACAATTTTACACAAAAGAAAAAGTGCCGTAGAAATGTGCTCCCACGTGCAAATCAAATGATGCGAAAAATCGTAAATCATCAGTCTTCAACCTGAAGAGGAAGGCCCCCAGCTTAAATGGATTGACACCATACCGCGGAAGGTTTTCAAGCCAACGGCCGCGTATTTGCAAATCAAGTTTAATGGCGGGGTTCGAAAAGCACTCTTGTCATGGAAGTTTTCTTTAGAAATATACGTTTCACTTTGTAAAATGCATATCTGGCGGAATAAAAACTGGATATATACAGGGTGATCACAATTAAAGAGGTGTTCAAAGCTCTCTGTAGAAGGAACTACCGGACGAACCTCAACCAAATTTGGTGTACATACTTTTCTGAGCATGCGGTCTCGATTTTCGAAAAAAAAAATTCAAAATGCAGCCGCTAGGGTGAAATTTGCCACTGCTGTCTCCTTAATGTGCATTTCACATAGGTTATCTAACAAATTTCGGATATATAAAGCAGTCACAAAACGTTTTTCACAAATCTTCGAAAGGTGAAAGGTCATGGCGCTCACTTTACCTGATCGCGTCATTCCAACACTTCAGCAAAAGACTTGCCTGAACACCACAATCTTTAGGCAAGATGGTGCACCCCCTCATACCACAATAAATGTGCAAGCTTTACTGCAGCAACATTTTTCAGACGAGAGAGTAATTAGCCACTCACTTCTAACGTCATGGCCGCCGCGATCACCAGATCTGACTCCCTGTGACTTTTAGTTATGGGTATACTTTAAGAGCCTCGCTTATCAAGGCAATTTTTCCAACCTAGCTGTCTTAAAAGACAGAATTTCACAACATGTGAGACAACTCCACTCAGATCAGTTACATTCCTCCTTCGAGTGTGTTGTTCAGCGAATCCAGTGTTTAGAACATGGATATGGAAAACACATGGAACTGTATCTATGATTTAATCTTCAAATCCGTTATATGACCTACGCAATATGCAAACTAAGGGGGACAGCAGTGCCAAATTTCTCCCTAGCGCGGAATTTTGAACTAACGTTTCTTTTTTCTTGTTTTTTTTTTCCAAAAATCGAAACCACATTTTCAGAAAAGTATGTATACCAAATGTGGTTGAGATTTGTCTAATAGTTCTTTCTACACAGAGCTCTGAACACCTCCTCTTTAATTGTGATCAGCCTGTATAATACAGCGTCACATTTTTTGGTTGTGTTCTGTTGTCTCTTTTGTTTTTCCTTTCTTCCGTTGATGCTCGCGATATTATCTTTCGCCGAAACAAAATGCGGTGAAAAAAGTGCGATTTCAATACAGAAAAAAAGGCTTTGCAATATACTGCTGAAGAAAAAATATCATTTGTAAAACGTTTTCACAAAGCTGAAAGAAAAACAAGTTAGTAAAATCATGCAATGCATTGATTATGATACCTTTTCCAACATACCAGAAATAATTACTCAAGTTATCAGGATAATGGCTATGGAATAAATCTTGCTCCTGTGTCCTGACCTTTGACCCCATTTCGATGATATTGAGTAGAACCGGTTCAGTCCCCCGGAACAACATACTAAATTTTTATTTCGTAATAGAAGCATTTTTAGTCAAGTTATGAGGATAATGGCTGTGGAAAAAATCTCGCTTCTGTGTCCTGACCTTTGATACCATTTCGATGATATTCAACAGAACCGGTTCAATGTACCTCTGGAAAAACATGATAAAGTTTATATACATTTAAAATTATAACTGCATCACACGATTAAAAACATCTCCATTATGTACACCTGAGTCATTGGCAGTAGGTTTATTACAGTCAAGTCACAAAGTACAAATAAAAGATGATAGGTTAAAAAGGCAAGATCTTTCGAGCTCCCACTCGAGCTCATTCTCAAGACATAATGCCGTGTGGACCCTCAGAGACGCGCATTTATACAAAAGTTCACGTCGCGTTGTCTGGACAACGTAAAATGGTTACTGCAGATACTAAGAAAATGAGATATGAACGTGATGAACTTATTCGTCTATCAAAAGACCCACACAACATTGCGATTCTATCGGCCGATAAATCTAATCAGATTGTAATTATGGATAAAGAGGACTATATAGTAAGAATGGCTGAAGCACTAAGAAAAACCCCCACCAAAATAGTCAAATATGATCCAACCTCGTCTACACAAGGGACTTGAGTAAAATTAGGAAACTGGAATACTTGCCTGAAGCAATTGGCAAATGTGCTGGGCCTCCATTAGGACCACGCACTCCGGAAACCTTCGGAAAGTTAAAAACGCATAAAGAGGGCATCCCAATTCGTCCCTTGGTTTCTGGAAGTCACAACCCAACGCGAAACTTTTAGTCGGCGTTGACATCTTTTTTAAAACCATATTTTATTAGAAAGGCTTTAGATATTATTAGAAACTTTAAAATTGAAAGGCCTTATAAATGGTACCCAGTGTTGTAATGATGACTTACCAGCAATAATACCTTCATCATGGAGACAATTTATACATACTATGCCAGCACCTGTTCATGAACATATATATCGATTGAACGATCTTGAAGATATGTGATTGACGCAAAAATGGATTTACGGGATAATTATGTATTCATTATTACTGTTACTGCATTATATGATGTGTTCATTTGTAAGTTACGGATTAACTTCTTTAACATCTTAAAAAATATATATCATCATCATCATCATCATTGTCAACCATTATCAATCCACTGCTGGACGAAGGTCTCCCCAAGTTTCCTCCACAACGGTCTGTCTTGTGCCAGTCTCCTCCATGTCACCCCTGCATACTTTCAATTTCATCCACCCATCTCCCATGTGGTCTTCTTCTGGGTCTTTTCCTGTCCCTTGGAATCCAATCTAAAATTTCGGCTGTCCATCGATGATCTGTCCTTCTGGCAGTATGTCCAGCCCATTGCCATTTCAGGGATTTAACTCTGATCATGATGTCTTCCACTCTTGTCATTTTTCGGATCCACGAGTTCCTCTTCTTATCTCTCCTGGTTACACCAAGCATGCACCTCTCCATGCTTCTTTGAGTTGTCTGCAGCCTTTGTATGTCTCTTTTAGTTAAGGTCCACGTCTCTGCACCATACGTAAGCACTGGAAGGATGCATTGATCAAACACTTTTCTTTTAAGACATAATGGCATATTGCTCTTGAAAATTATGCTGTTTCTTCCAAAAGCTCTCCAGGCAAGTTTTGTACGCCGATTAATTTCTTCATCAATGTGACCCTCACTTGATATCTGCTGTCCAAGATAAACGTACGTGTCTGTTATCTCCAGCTTTTTCTCCATCAATCGATAAATCTTCATTTCTTGTAAAAGCATTGAACATCACTTTTGTCTTCTGAAAGTTCATTTTTAATCCCACTTCTTTACTCTTGTCAGCAAGTTCCTGGATCATACTCTGCAGCTCTGATGGGGTAGTTGCAAAAATGACTACGTCATCAGCAAAGCGAAGGTGGGTTAGATAATCTCCATTAATCTTTATCCCCTTGTTTTCCCAGCTCAGTGACTGAAAAACACCCTCCAAAGTGGCATTAAAGAGCTTCGGAGATATGGTGTCACCTTGTCTCACTCCCCTTTCCAATTTTTACGTGTGTTGTATTTTCAAACAGCCTAATCTTTGCACTTGCATTTTCATAGATGTTATTAATAATATTAATGTATGCATCTTCAATACCGCAGGTTTTCAGAGCCATTGTAACTGCTGATGGTTTCACCGAATCAAAGGCTTTTTCATAATCGATAAAAGCCATGCACAATGGAAGTTCATATTCCTCGCTCTTTCAATTAGTTCTCTCAGCACGTGGATATGATCTATTGTGCTGTAGCCACTCCTGAATCCAGCTTGTTCTCTCGGTTGAGCCATGTCCAGTGTTACCTTCAAGCGGTGTGAAAGAACTTTAGTGAAGATTTTATAAACTACTGATAGGAGGCTGATAGGTCTGTAGTTTCCGAGATCCTCAATGTCACCTTTCTTATGTAGCAGGATCATTGTAGCGGTGTTCCAATCCTCAGGAATCTTTCCTTCATTAAGGCATCGAGTGAAAATTTGGGCGAGTACTGTTTCGATTTCTCCACTTGCTTCTTGTATGATGTCTACAGTAATTCCATCTTCTCCTGGAGCTTTTCCTCGCTTCATGTTCTTGATTGCATGTGCAACTTCTGCTGGAAGGACTGGAGGAACTCTGGTACTGGTATCTTTCATGATGTCTGGAGTGCATATATCATCCCTTTCATATAATTTGGAGTAGAAATCTTTCACTCTTGTCAAAATTTCGCCTCTATTTCTTGTTACAGAACCATCTTCTTTTCTCAGTGCCATAATCTGTTTTCTTCCCTTACTGAGATGTCCCTTTGCTATCTTTAGGCTTTGGTTGTTTTCAATTGCTTTCCTCACTAGTTCACAGTTGAATTTCCTTACGTCTTCAGTGATACTTTTCTTACTGTCTTGCATAGCTCTATATATTCCACTTTGGAAGTCACATCTTCTTTAGTTGTCCTCATCTCTCTTCTTTTTTGCATCAACATTTTGGTTTTTCCTGATAATTTGTTCACATGCAACTTGTTCTTAGACCCAGCTAATTTTGTCGCTGTTTCCATAAGAGCTTTGGTTACTTTTCTGTTAACTTCAGAGATGTCCACTTCTTCCGATGTTAGGCCGTCTAAAGCAGAGAACCTGTTCTTCAGTTCTAACTTGAAGGTATTATGGTGTTTTTTAAGGTTGGTTATGTCAATAGATTTTGTTTGTCTTATGAGCTTGCCACGTTCAAGTTTAGTGTTGAGGTGCATCTTACATCTCACCAATCTATGGTCACTACCTGTGTTGAACTTGTTTAGCACACTGCAGTCTTCTATGACGAATTTTTTGTTACACATAAGAAAATCAATTTCACTTGTCGTCCCATTTGGATGTCTCCATGTCCAAATGGGACGATATATATATATATATATATATATATATATATATATATATATATATATATATATATATATATATATATATATATTGTTGTTCCCTGAGAGTGGTGTAGCTTGTTTGTAACTTTACAGCATGACGTTGTCAAGACAACGTGACGTGAACTTTTGTATATAAAGGCGTGTGTCTGAGGGTCCAAGATCTTTTGAGCTCCGGTGGAAGCTCGAAAGATCTTGCTTTTTTAACCTATCAGCTTTTATTTGTACTTTGTGACTTGACTGTAATAAACCTTCTGCCAATGACTCAGGTGTACATAATGGAGATGTTTTTAATCGTGTGAGACAGTTATAATTTTAAATGTATATCGTTTTTAAAGCACGAATATATTTTTTAGCTTGATGATAAAGTTTTGTCGCAATAGAAGCATTTTTACGTAAGTTATGAGGGCAATGAAATATATCCCGCTCCTATGTCCTGACCTTTGACTCTATTTCGCCCATTTTTAATAGAATTCATTCCAAGGTGGTCCCCTACCACATACTGAAATTTAATCGAAATCGAACCATTTCTACGCAAGTTATGAAATATAAGGGCAATGAAATGAATCCCGCTCCTATGTCCCCATTTCGCCCATTTTCAACAGGACCTTTGACCCCCATTTCGCCCATTTTCAACAGGGTTCGTCCCCGGGTGGTCCCCTACCACATACTAAAACTTCATCGAAATCGAACCATTTTTACGCGAATTATCGTGCGGACAGACGGACAAAGCTGGAGCATATACGCTTCTTCAACCTACGGTTGGAAAGCGAAAGAAAAAAGGCCAAAACGTTCAGAATCCCCAACATAAAATGTTCGATATTATGTGTAAATTCGGAGATCTCAAAAATTAACGCTTTCCCTGTTTGTTGGACAAAGAAGTTTTCCTTAGTGATTTTAATGTATGATTTTTTTCCTTCTTTAAATATTGGCAAGATTCTTTCAAAGCTCCTTAGCTTTCTGAAAATTTACTCACTAAATCAGAAATTTTGCTTCCGCGTTTGTTATGTAATTAGAGAAAGTTTTTTTCTTTTTTAAATAACACAACGAATGTGAAAGTAATTTCAAAAATGCTAATGTGAAATGCTTAAAAAACCCATCTTAGTAACTACACTTCTGGGCTGCTCATGCATGTGTAAAGGAACACAAATATGTGTTTTTACGCTTTCCAACTGTAGTTTGAAGAAGCGTATACGCTCCAGCTTTGTCTGTCTGTCTGTTCGCAGGATAACTCGCGTAAAAGTGGTTCGATTTCGATGAAAGTTTAGTATGTGGCAGATGACAACCTGTGGACGAATCCTATTGTAAATGGGCGAAATGGGGTCAAAGGTCAGGACATAGGAGCGGGATCCATTCCATCGCCCATATGCGTCATAACTTACGAAAAAATTATTCTATTGCGACAATACTTTAGTATGTTGTTCCGGAGGTGTACGGAACCAATTCTGATTAATATCATTGAAATGGAGTCAAAGGTCAGGGCACAGGAGCGAGATTTATTCCACAGCCATTATCCTCATAACTTGAGTAATAATTTCTGGTATGTTGGAAAGCGTATCATAACCAATGCATTGCATGATTTTACTAAATTGTTTAACATTGAATACTTGCAGATGTTGCAGGAACTAGAATAAACGAATAAAACTAAAAGAATATCATCTGTTTGTGTTATGTAAAAACAAAAAATTCAGAAAAACACAAAGCAAACATGGACAGTTTATCGCCGTTTGCACGAAGTATATATGGCATCGCAGTGTCGAAAATATTTCTCCACCAGACAACGTATTACTCGATCGGCGTTCAAGAGTGACTCGTCGTGCTAGCGATGACGTCGCAAAACAGTTCTGAGGCATCCTATTAGAGACAGTTTTGACAGACTGCAGACACACTTCGATAATAATTAACTACTTAAGTAAGTACGACATCTATTCGACAATAAATCGTCGGAAATGTATGCATAGGCCTAATATATTTTGTTCCATATTATTGTTTCAAAATATCAGATTGAAACAATTCTTTTTCTTTCCATGTCTTTTAGGAAGAAGTCTTTTAGCATGCAGTTTCTTATTCAAATAAAGTACAATTTCCCAAGTACAGGCATACATGCTAATTATATTTTCCTCAACATCTACTTCTAAAAGTTCAATCTGAATTTTATTCCCGTTGAATAAAATTTGCAGTACCGAATGTTTTGTATATAATTTCTAACTTCTTCGTAACGAACAGTTCTGTTCTTAGGGAAAGTAAGTGCACATTATCGTTTCCGAAATATTTGCAGCAGCATCTGCGGTCTCAAAAAATGGATTGAAAAAATTATTGTTATTTAGATACGGACCAGGATGAAAGCGTTTTGCGCATGCTTCCTGCTTATACAAATGCTCAGTTTTTCCGTCAGGAGGCGTAGATTTACATCCTGTTATTCGAGCTATTAGTGCTTCTAACAGTTCTGCGTGAAACATTCTATTTTTTGTAGGACAGCGTACCTGTTGAAAAATATTTTACATTTAGTTTCTCGTTTTTCTTAATGCACAATTTCGCCACTAGAGGCAGAAAGTCCGATTTCTACTGGCAACCACTTTGCAGCTGTATTTTGACGTTTAATACTCGTTTGGAAAAATTTCTTTCCTACCCTAAATAGCTTGCTACAAAACATTTTGTGAGCATTTTCTGCCCAGAATGACACAAAATATAGCCGTTAGAGATCGCAAATGTAAAATTCGTTTTCTGAATATATGTTTCTAAATGTTTAATTTGAAAATCACTTTAAAATTGGAAACGACTTACTTCAGGGAACAATTTGTAGGTGCTCTTGGATTGTTTGCTGGTTAATAGATCCGACGCTAGGTGGAGTTAGGTAGTACTGAAGTGCCAAAAGTCATGGAATACGTACCTAGTATCATGTAGGACTTCCTCTAGCCCTGCGAAGCGCAGCAACTCGACGTGGCATTGATTCCACAAGTGGCCGGAAGACTTCTGGAGAGATATTGGAACATGCCGTCTGAACAGCCGCCCACAGTTTCCTGGTAAATTTGTAGGTGCAGGATCTTGGGTGTTAGTGGACGTTTCGACCACATCCCGATCATAAGTGCTTTGTTAGGGGTATGTTGAGAGAACGTGGTGGCCACACCATCCTTTGGGACTGTCCAGAATGCTCCTCGAACCAATTTTGGACAACTTGGGCCCGATGACATGGTGCATTGTGTTCCTGGAAAATCCCATCGTTGCTGGGGTACATGAAGTCCATAAAGGGCTGCAAATGGTCACCCAGCAGAGCAACAAAGCGATTACCGGTTAATTATGTGTTTATGATGACCAGAGGACCCAAACTGTGCAATGTAAAGACACCCCACACGTGTATGGAAACACAACCAGCTTTTCTAACTTTTTTTTTGATTGAAGGTTTAACGACCACCGTGAGCAACTCAGTGGGCTATAAGCAGACGCCTGTCCCTAATTTAGGGCCACTGGCTCCAGGGAAGGGAGAGAGCCAGGGCCGTAAGACAAACACAACATCCATGCCTCACGGGATTCGAACCCGAACCCATCTCGGACGAATGATCAGAAGCCATCGCTTAGACCACTGCGCCACCGGGGCGGACCACTACCAGCTTGCACAGTGCCTTGTTGACAGATTGGGTCCGAGGCCTCATGGGGTCTGCGCCACACCCAAACCCTGCCATCAGCTCATAACAACTGGTAGCGTGCTCATCGGACCATGCCACAAGTTGCGAGTCTTCCAGGGTCCAATTACCGCGTTCACGAGCCCAGGTGAGGCGCTGTGCCATATGTCATGGTGTTATAAAAGGCACTCTCGTTGGTCTTCTGCTCCCATATCCCACGGACTCAAAATTACGCTGCAGTGACTTGTTGGATATATCTCCTGCATTGAAAGTGGATGTTATTTGAGCTAGTGCCGCTTGTCTGTCAGCGTGAATAATCTTGGTCAGACGTAGCTGGTCACAGTCATTCAGCACTCGTGGCCGGCCACTGCGCTGTCCACGGTTGCTGGTTACGTTTTCCATGAGGTATTCACGGTACACACGTGACATCGTGGATCAAGGAATGTTGAATGTTCGCACAACTTCGGAAATTGAATGTCTCATCCGTCTGTCTCATATTAGCATGCCTCGTTCAAACTGCGATAATTCACGTCGGCTTACCATAATCCTACTGGCGATTGTTCAACCTGACTCACCAGGTTACACCTCGCAACTGATAAAAGTCATGGCGTGCGTTGAAGCTTTTATACGACGGCAGGGCCAGTTAACATTTGCGTACCGCTATCCTATGAGTTTTGCCACTTCAGTGTATATTTACAGCTGTATCTCCGCTTCTAAAAATCCTATTGGAAAAAACATTTTCTAATGTATGCTATTTGCTACGGAAATCATTGCGAACTTTATCCTTTTTAAAGGGAGCACAGTTTTCCCCTCTAAGGGACGTAAGTCCAAAAACATTTTTCTTCCTATCTCTGCGTCTAGAAGTCGTTTTTGAAAAATTCTTGTAATACAGAATAATTTGCGCATGCATTTTGATTTGAAAGAGTATCTTTGATTCTAAAACTTCTTTAGAAAAATCATTTCTCGGTAGAATACCCTTCGCTATGAAGAACAATTTGTTTCTATTTGCATTTAAAACACAATGCACAATATCTTAGCGCCAGTGCATAACGTTATATCATGTTTTCCTCCTTGTCTCTTCTTATAACCGTTCGATTTCAAAAATTCGTTCATCCTTGGATATCGTCTGTTATGAGGAACATATTTTACAAAATTTGTGATTTTTTCTTCAACACACTTGTACCACTAGGGGGCTTAATTACTTATTTATGTTCGTGCATGTTTTACCGATAGCAGAAACGCGGTAGATTTTACTGTTTTCTTTTATTTTTTTTTTTTATTTTGCACATGGTTCCGTTCATTACCAAGAACAATGTTCATATCCCAAATTTTAAATAATGCGCAATATTTTCACGCGGAGAGATGGCGCAAAAGCAGTCTTTTTTGGTGATATTTTTGTTTTTCAAATAATCAACTTAGAAAATTTGTTTTCCTTTCAGAAAGGATTCAAGAGATTTGCTGATTTAAAAGACTTTTCACCTTCCTTCAGGAGGTACCGGAAGAAAGGTGAAAACTTAAATTTTTAAAAATTTAAACCTTGTGAGATTTCAGATAGAGATGTAATTACTCCGACGTGAAACTAAAACTAGTTATTACCGCAAAGTTGGACAAACATAAACCACGCAATGTTTTGTTTTAACAGATGATACTGAGTTTATACTAAGTACCAGGTAAATGCGACCGAAATTTTTGTCCAATTTGCATTCTCTCATTGTTGTTGGTAAGACACCATCAAATCATATCAGTAAACTGTTCTCTGAAATTCAGAGGTTAGTTCCTGAACACAATATCAAGGTCACCCGACAAATAAAATTTACTGATGATATTGTATTGCAGTTATTGTTGGTTCATCAAATTTCATTGACGTCCACCGCACATCTCACACGAAACATTTTGGACTTCTTACTGATTATCTACACTATCTACCAACAAGTAATTGGATACCTGCGATAGCAAAGGAAAGCGAAGTTTATTCACCTTCAATAGTTGGTGGAGCCTCCACGAGTGGCGTTTACAGCTGCGACCCTCCGGGGCATACTCTCAACCAGTCGTTGTACGACGGCTAGCGGTATTTTCTTCCACTCGGCTTGGAGAAGACAGGTCAGTTCCTTCACCGATTTCGGACGGTGGGGGCACCCCTTAAGTCGACGCTCCAACTCGTCCCAGAGGTGCTCGATAGGGTTACGGTCCGGGCTCTGCGCAGGCCAGTCCATTCGAATAACCCCATTGTCACCATACCAAGCCATGGTGGACCTCGCAACATGACAGGTGACATTGTCATCCAAAATGGTGCAGTAGGTCTCGGCGTTGAGTCTACCAAGAATTGAGACCAAGGGTTCCGTGCCATACTAGGAAAACACCCCCATAGCATAATTCCACCGCCGCCAAACTTCACAGTTAGCACAATACATTCCGGCAGGAAGCGTTCTCCAGGCAGACGACTAACCTAGACCCTGTCATCCGAACGGTAGAGGGTGAACCTTGATTTGTCGCTCCAGAGAACCTGTTTCCACTGTTCAACGGTCCACTGTCGACATTCTGTGCACCACGTTAGCCGAGCAGCGCTATTGGACTTGGTGATCAAAGGCTTGTGGGCGGCAGCACGTCCATGATAACCAAGCAGATGGGCTTCTTTACGGATAGTATTCATCGAAAGAACACTCCCGGATGCCTTTTGAAACTCCTCGCGGATGTGGCCCATCGATTTGATGCGGTTCTTCCGAATTTCTCTGGCCAGCACCCGTCGGTCTCTAACTTCCAGTTTGGAGGGTCTGCCGGGTCGGGGCACAATCCGACAGTCACCTCTCCTCTTTCACTTGCCAATCACGTAGGCCACTGTCAATTTTGGGTACTTCAACTCGCTGGATATGTCACGTATGGATCGGCCATTTCTGTGATACCCGACGATTACACCTTTCTCGAAATCAGAGAGCTCCGAACTGCTTGGCATCTTGCATGCGACTGGTTGCGTCGTTGTTTCCCACACGATATTTAACGGCGGCGGCCGTGACGTGTATCAGGACTACAGATATCGTCGATTGTAGGGGTGTCCAATTACTTGTTGGTAGATAGTGTATCTCTCTTATAGGCATTTCCGAATCTTGGCTTCCCATGATTTTATCGGCCATCTTCTACCGTTAACGATTCTAGTCTTGGTCTTGGTCCTGCCATAAACTCGCCATAAGAAACAAATTTACACTATGTGGAAAAAGTCTCCGGACATCAGTGCACTGTCCTTGGCACACTTTCAATGAGATTCTGGTAAGTAGTCGCAGGTATATGGTCCCATTCCTCCCGCAAAGCAGCGGTCAGTTCAGACACATAATTTGGACGTGTCGTTTGAGCCGAATCCGACGTTCAAGTTCATCGCAAAGGGCCTGCATAGGATTGAAGTCGGGGTTTTGAGCTGGTAACTACGAATTCTGTTCACCCATATCATCAAACCATGTCGAAATGGAGGATGCTTTACGGCACGGCGCATTGTCTTTCTGAAACAAGAATGGCCCATATCCGTAAAACTAGTGAAATGCAGGCAGTGCGGCATTGTCAAGAATGTCCTGGTATTTCATCGCGTTCATGTGTCCATCATTATGGCCCGCCTCCGTAAAACTGGTACAGTGTAGGCAGCGTGGAATTGTCTAGAATTTTCGCGGTACTTCGTGGCCTTCATGTTTCCATCCACAACCACCAACCGTTCAAATCAATACTACGACAAACATCCCCAGACCATGACCCTGCCACCACCAAATTTAACAGTTCGGATGACACATTCTGGCAGATACCGTTCACCTGACGTACGGTGTAACGCGATTTGTCACTTCAAAGCTCATTTTCACTAGTCTAGGTTCAATGGACGATGTGCTATGCTCCAAGCAAGTTGCTTACTCGCATTCTTACGAATTAATAAAGGCTTGTATACAGCAGCTTGGCCATGGAAATTTAACTTGTACAACTCCTTTCGAACAGTCTTAGTGCACACACTCACCCCTTTTGAATCGTGAAATTCTTTGGTGATGATTTGTGCAGAGAGGAATGATGGTACCAACGGACGACGCGTTTCAGAGTTTTCTTGTCCCTTTCCGTCAATTTACTTGGCCTTTCTGAACGCTTCTTGGCAGTCGTCAGTCCCTCATGTTTCCAATAACATCTTGAATAGTTGACAGTGAGTGTTGCACTTGTTCTGCAATCGCACGCACAGACAGGTTGATGATATGACAGCCCATTATACACGGGCGTGCACAAATTAAGGACGAGACGGTTTTTCGAATGTAACGTCGTGTAGAAGTGCTCCACGTGGATTTAAATCATACCATAAGATCCCCAAGATGTAAGAATATGGGACAAGTGAGCAAAACCGTCCAAACAAGGAATGCGAAGGGTACAAATGCACTTTATTGAAAAGGTAGCTTCGAGCAACTAGACAGAAGACAGAAACGTCCATGTGACAGGCGGCTGCCAAGAAAAGTCCATTCTTTAGTAGGGGATATGATCACCCCTGACTGCGTTGCATGATTTACAACATCTGTCCATGCTGAGGACGAGGTTGTCAAGAAGCTGTTGAGGCATCGCGGCCCATTCCTCTTGTAGCGACAATCGCAGCTGCGGAATCGTTTCTGGAGGCTGGTAACGCGCTGCCAAGCGTCTCCCAAGAAGGTCCCACACGTGTTCGATTGGATTTAGGTTCGGGGACCTTTCGGGCCAATCCATGCGTTGAATATCTTCACTTTCCAACAGCTCTGCGACAGCCACTGTACGATGAGGTGTAGCGTTGGCGTCCATGAAAAGGAACTCAGGACTCATAGCATCTCTAAACAGACGCACGTGAGGCAGGAGAACCTCGGTACAATAGCGGACACCAGTGACTGAACCTCCTTGGAAGATGTGGAGGTCAGTACGCCTACCAAGCATGATACCGCCCCAAACGAGAACTCCGCCACCTCCAAACCGGTCCATTTCGATGATGTTGGAGGTGTGATTGCGTGTTCCCTGCTCTCTCCAGATGTGTATACGTCCGGAATCACTCGTCAGACTAAATCGGCTCTCCCCCGTAAAGAGAACTCGACCCCATTGCTGATGTGTCCAGTTCTTTTGTTCCTGGCACCACAGAAACCGCCGTCTCCGATGAGCAGGCGTTAATGGCACACACCGTACTGTTCATCGTGCAAATAGACCACCTTTGTGCAGCCTCCTGGCCACGGTAAAACGCGATAACGGACGTCCAGTTGTCTGTTGCATGTGCCTTGCGATTTCTCCCGCTGTCTGCCGTCTGTCTCTTCTCGCCTGTAGGACAATATACCGGTCGTCCGCCACCGTGGTTGCTCGTGGATGACCACTGCTAAACTCTCGGACAGCTGTTCCTGTCGTCGTTTGAAATGCTCTCCAAGTTTGTTAAACGATGCTGTGAGCGATCCCAAACTCATAGGCCACACTAGTCACACTTCGACCTTCTCCCAACTTCCCAATGACGCGACCTCGGGTAAAGTCATCCAGATGTCGTCTACTGGATTGCCTGCTGGCCATATCACACGGTGGCAGCAACTTGACGTCGTTCAAACCGATGTACACCGTGCAATAGCTTTCACCGAATTGCTGAGCGTACACCGCCCGTGTGCTTTATACCTTTCCGACCCCCCCTACGTCATGATGCATATATGCGCATGCCCTACCGTACCGGACCCTAGTTTATCTCCTGAGTGGTCTTTCGGTCCGTTCTGCATGCTCGTTCCGCTGTTGTGCTAATTTCTCCTCTTAGTCCTTAATTTTTGCGCACCAGTGTATTACCTCGTTAAAAGTCTGTAAGTTCTCCACGCGTGGCTGTGTCTCACAAGTAGACGATATGTGACGTCTGAAGAGCTTATCCGCAGTTTTACAGGAAATCTGGCACACGTGATCTATTGGAATGTTTCATCTTTGTTGCTGAAGTGGTTGTCCGAAGACTTCTTTTCCACATAGGGTAACTTGCGTACCAAAACGCCCTCTGTCTGTTGTGCAGAACGTAGGTTGTTTTTTCTTAATTTTTTGTTTGCGGATTTAATGACCACTGTCAGCCACTCGATGGGCTATAATCAGTCACTCGTCCCTAATTTAGGGTCACTGGATCCAGGGAAGAAGAGAGCCAGTGCCATAAGACAAACACAGGATCCATGCTTTACCGGTATTCGAACCCGGACCCATGTCGTATGAGTACCTATGTTTTACTACAGTGCATCAGAGTAGGCACATTTGCACTTTCATCAAAAACCATTTCGGACCTTTACGACAATCCATCTGACCTGTGAAATTCCTTTAAAGCAGCTATGAGCTTTAAAGATACATACACGCACAGTGGGTTAGTTATTGGGTTTAGTAGCGCAAGAGCCTTGTTCATCGAGAATTCGTAGTAGTATTCCATGTATTATTCATCATAGTATTCCAAGCACCAGGTTCACATGAAAAAGCAACTTTATTATGACTTTCAAAATTCTGAATTGGCATTTAAAAGGAATCATGAAGCAAGTATTAACGTTTGGTGCTCCATATTATACATATTAACATATTAAGTATTAAAATATTAATAAGGTTCTTGGGAGGTTTTTCTTCAGGATAATCTACAGGGAGATGATGACCATGTTGAAGTTATTTCGCAGGAGTTGAGATCACGAATAGAAGTTCTATCTAGAGTTTCGAGTCTGTTGCCGCTATAGATTAAATTAATACTTTATTATTCTTTCATTTATCCCTATTTGTCTTATTGCCTACTTGCTTAGGGTAGGACAACTAAAAGTAACATTAATAGAATTTTTTCTTTGCAAAAAAATATGTTTGTTTGTTGAATCTATCGGAAAATGTGGAGGTCTTATTTAGCCATTATAAATAACTGATATTTTAAAAAGTGTATAGTTATTCACTTATGTCGTTCATGCGTGAGCGTGTTTAAGCCAATAAACATCTCAACCAAATAAATATGTTATCCTACACCGAGTTATCAAACTTGTGGGTATGCTATCCTATTGATTTCTAGCGTTCGTACAGATGCGCAGTAATTTAATATTGATGATCATTGCCCCTGGCTTTGAAACTGGTTTTCGATATATAAAGGGTGGGTGAAAAATAACTCCCTATTAAAAATTGTTACTAACTTTTTGAAAAATCACAGCATTTGGATGAAATAAAAAATATCGTGATTCCTAAACCGGTAGAATTGTATTGCTAATTTCTGTTTTCATTTCTGAGTGATAAAAGCAGCGCAGAATGACCCAACGCCTGACACTGTGTGAACGTGCCCAGGTCGCATGATGATACGAAGTGTGACAGTCTGTTGTACAGGTGCAAAGATGGTGGCGCAGTCTGTTGTACAGGTGCAAAGATCGTGGCGCAGTGTTCACGGACCCCGTGCTTCAGTTGATGTCAAAACCATCAAGAACTGCCATTCCAAACTCATGAATACAGGATCTGTAAGAGATACTCACATAAGCGGTCGTCCCTCAACATCCAAACAGGAGGAGAATGAGCAAGTTGTACAAGAAATGTTCACCCGAAGTCCGCAAAAGTCAACACGCCAGGCCGCTCGTGAAAGTGGTCTATCCCGTCACACAATACGAACTGTTTTAAAGAATTTTGACTGGCGTCCTTGGAAGCCGTATTATTGCCAGGAATTATCAGCAGAAGACTGTGATCGTCGGATGGAGTTTGGATCAGCAGAAGACTGTGATCATCATTCAGCATACCATGCTTGCTTGGTATGCTGAATGGCCCCAGTTGTTTCACAACATCCTTTGGAGCTACGAAGCCGTCTTCCATGTTGGAGGATTTGTGAACCGCCACAATTGCCCCTCCTGGGCGCCAGAGGATTCCGAAAACATTGTTCAAAAGATGCAAAATTGGCCCAAGGTCACAATGTGGTTCGGCATGAGCTTCAGTCAAGTTACGGGGCCATTCCTAATGCGGGACACAATGAATGCAGATCGTTACCTAACCATGCTTCAAGAACATGTGTGGCCTACAATATCCACTTGGGACAACTTCAATGAGCTCATATTCATGCAAGATGGTGCCCCTCCACATTTTGCACGCACTGTTCGTGAGTGGCTCAACATCCAATTATCGGGACGTTGGCTGGGTCGTCAAGGTCCACATGAATGGCCAGCAAGAAGCCCTGACCTCTCACCATGTGACTTTTTCCTGTGGGGGTGGGCGAAAGAAAAGTTTATCAAACAAAGCCAACGACTTTGGATGAGTTGGAGGAACGCATTCGGCATGTTTTGGTTGACATACCATGTGAGTTCCTGCTGAAGTCAGTCGAAGATCTTTCCAGACGACTGCAAAAACTTGTGGACAATGTTAGTTGGCTATGTGGAATTTTAACACTTGTGCCTATATGAATTTGAAACACTGTAGTATAGTTGTACTATTCTACTGTGCAATTTAAAACTTGTCCCATTAATATCGATCAATTAGTATTAAAGTTATTAAATGTTTCTAACAGGGAGTTACTTTGCACCCACCCTGTATATAATCACTTGTCAGTTTTGCATCATTTAAAAGAGCACTAAAGGAATATTATGTTTATAGTTAAATTACATTAACTTCAATGTTATTGTATTGCGATTATATGTCTAAGATGAAAAATATGTAAATTAATTAACCTGGCATTTTCCTTTCTTTAGGGTCCGGTGGCTAGTTAGGCTAACATTAGCCTTTTTCCCTTGTTCTCTGCTATGCTGCGCTATGGGTATTTGTATATGTGTCTCTTAATAGTATATAATGAGATATTCATTTTGGTTGTTTACTTCTGTTTTATCAAGAATTTGTAGCGTATGTTCTTAACTGCATGTAACATGGAAAATAAATAAATAAATATAGTTGAGTTCCATACTACTAACGCAATACAATGGAATTTAAATTTAAAGCATCAAGTGCCTACAAGAATTTCAAAATCCATAAGAAAGTTTTGACTCCCCTTTAATGAAAAAAATACTTCGAGCACTGCAGTGTAGTTTTATTAAAGGGTAGCTTATTTATTTTAACCAGAGCAGAGAGGCATGTGTTCCGAATTTATATTAGACATTAATTTTGGAGCAAGAGTTTTAGTAATTTGTCCCCCCCTCCCCGAAAAAAAAGATTAAATTATGAGATAAACGCTCACAAAACTGTCATTTTATGATTCATCGATGCCCACTTTAGACATGTGAAGAAAAAAACTTTGAAAAATGGACAGATTTCCTTTTTCATTTTACGGATCTGGAAGGCCGATAGCAGGGTGCCGTACACTAAATCCAGTGGTGGATGAAAATAGCTTGATCTGTATTCCTCAGTTCCATTGCTTTCGGGAACCACACTAAAAGCTCTAAATCTCTAAATTCCGCGATTGCAGCGGCATAGAGAAGCGGCACCGTCTGCGTGTGAGAGACCGTGGTGCCAGCCAACATGTGACAACATTCCGCCCTCCCCCTAGATGCCCTTATTTCCCTTCTCTTTTTTCTTCTTCTTTAGATGACCAGCACATGAGCTTCCGCGGCACGTACACTTGAATGTTTCTTGAAAGCTGTTGGTCCTATCCCATCCCTCGAGCTTTTCCTTTTCCATAATGTTTGAGAACATTTTTGCAGCACCAAAAGAAAAAGCGACTCAAAACATTTATTATAATCGCTTGTTTAATAATTCCGAAACATGTTGTTTGCTGGTAATTACCAAGAAAAATGACATAGAATTACCGGGGGAAATGATCAGGTGTTTTAGATTAAAAATAAACGTGCGATAAATGTAAAATATAATATTCATCGTACATTTACACGCATTGAAAAATTTGATACAAAGGATTAATAATAACGAACAATGTTTTCGTCATACAGAAATGCAGTTTGAAGCAAAATTTACAAGTCGGTCTTTCAGTAGCTGAGGAACATCTGAAAATAGAAAAATGCATTAATTTAAGATAGTACAACTATACTAGTTATCCGAATTTATTGGCGTAGATAAAATCAAGGTTTCCAAGCTTTCGCACATCAACCAGATGGCTTTCTCAAGGAAGGTAAATAGCAGCAAACTGCAAACTGGATAATAGAACGTTTCAACAATTTGAACGCGGTGACTTGACTTGACAATAAACGAAGAGATGCGAAAGTAATTATTCAATAAAAACACGAGGCATCATGTTCGTTTTCCACGCGGAATCCTTATAGAAAAACGAAAGGCATTCATTATTTGAAGAATTGGTTCCAAATTCGTGGTAATTCTACCGAGACGCTATCATTGCAAGCCTCATCGTTGGTAATGAACTCCAGTGTTTCCCGAATGGCAGTCGATTTAGGAGTAGAGTAGGCAGCTAATTTCTTTATCTCATCCCACATAGGATCGGCGGACTTGAACTGGACTTCTCTGGATAGGGCCGTAGTTAATTTGCTGTTCTTTATGTCCCTCTTATGCTCGTTGACTCTGATTCTAAATGAACATTTGGTCATCCCAATGTAGTACCGCTTTGGGCCATCCGGATATTGTAGAATGATGGCATAAACACCTGCTTCGCTGGAAAGTGGAAGCTCGTCAGTATTTCGCTTAAGCATAAAGATGTCGGAGATCTTATGCCGACACCGAGGTTCATCTTTCTGAGCGCGTTCTTGAGTTTATAGGAAACATTTGGTTTATAGGAAACGTTCTTGAGTTTATAGGAAACATTTGGTTTATAGGAAACGTTCTTGAGTTTATAGGAAACATTTGGTTTATAGGAAACGTTCTTGAGTTTATAGGAAACATTTGGTTTATAGGAAACGTTCTTGAGTTTATAGGAAACATCTCCTAAATCTACTGCCATTCGGGAAACACTGGAGATCATTACCAACGATGAGGCCTACAATGATAGCGTCTCGCTAGAATTGCCACGAATTTGGAACCAATCCTTCAAATAATGAATGCCTTTCGTTTTCCTCCAAGGATTCTGCGTGCAAATCGAACATGATGCCTCGTATTTTTATTGAATAATTAC
This sequence comes from Macrothele yani, assembly GCA_039090855.1. NCBI lineage: Eukaryota > Metazoa > Arthropoda > Arachnida > Araneae > Macrothelidae > Macrothele > Macrothele yani. The sequence continues at coordinate 94,492,146 of CM076992.1, read as the reverse complement.
GTTCGCATCTCTTCGTTTATTGTCAAGTCAAGTCACCGCGTTCAAATTGTTGAAACGTTCTATTATCCAGTTTGCAATTTGCTGTCCACCTACCTTGAGAAAGCCATCTGGTTGATGTGCGAAAGCTGGGAAACCTTGATTTTATTTACACCAATAAATTCGGATAACTAGTATAGTTGTACTATCTCATATGTAGTTGGTGTACAATTCCTTGCGTTATTATTTAAATTCATTTATTATTGTCATATTTTCAATGCATTCTGACAAAGTAGAACTACAAGACAGTGTTTTGTTATGAAATTTTAAATTAACACGTCGCATTGTTTATCACAGCAAAATCGCTCTTTGTGAAGAACACTTAACGCTCAAAAAAGTAAATACCTCCCTGCGGGAAAATTTAATTACGTTAGTAAAAATGTACGTAAGCTGTTATTTGCAAAGAAATCTACTCAAAGCTCAAAAAAGTTTTTTTCTGTCTGACTTTCAGAAACGAAGATCTCGTACTAAACAGCAATCAACATTTGTACCTCGTAGCAGAACTACACATCATGAGAAGCAGGGAAGGTACGTAAAATATTTGCCATAATGCAGACATTATTTGTCATGCAGAAGACCTTGTTTCAATTGAGATTTTAGAAGCAAAGTTCTGACTTCAGATACCATAAAATAATATATGGATTTTAATGTCTCTAAAAACTTCAAGGTCTGACCGTTACTTCAATTTAAATGTCACTTGTTGACTTAAACTTAATTACTGAACCCTTATGTTTAAATTCGTATCGCTGCTTGAAGTTCTCGTAGCTGCAATATTTCAATCTTAAACACTGGAAGTTCAGTAACTAGTAAAACGATCAGGTCCTAGAATTCGAAAGAAAACAGTACTTACAAGTCAAATATCAATTTTTATTGGATCAGAAGGGCTCGTTAAGATGAACAGCTTGGCATACACAGCACGTAATTATCAACTCCTTACAGAAGTCAAATAATTAAACTGACAACTTCAACAAGAAATAACATTCATGGCTTCTAATGGCTCGATATTTAACAAACGCAATCCACATAAATATCTAATCCTATAATCTTATTATTCGTTCTCATCTTCTATAGCTTTCACCTAACGCATAGGATGGTACAACGTTATTTCTCCGTAATCTTCCTCAAGTTCTACAACATCACCACTCTGATCTCACCTCGCCTATTTTCTCTTCAGAAATTAAAAATTCACTGGCAAAACTTAATCTCCAAGCAGCACCGGAGAGTGATGGCCTCACGGTCACCTTCTATCAAGCTTTTTTCTTTACTCTTACCACTACTTCACGCAAGTTTTAATTATGCTCTTATCGCTAATGTCATCCCCTCTGACTTCACTCATGCAGTTATCAAATTACTCTCTAAAAAAAGATGCCTCCAAGATTTAAATAACTGGCACCCCATCAGTGTTGACTAAAATTATCTCTCATAGATTAAACTCCACATCCTGTTTACAATTATCCATCCAGATCAGACATATACAATACCAAATCGAAGCATCCTTCAGAATCTCAGTATTATTAGACCTTATACACATTGCCGATCTCAACCATGAACGACTTGCAGTGTTAAATATTGACCAGCGCCAGGCATTCGATAATTTTAGTTAATATTATTTAATTTCCAGTTATAATTCATTTCGGTTTTCCTCAATTCTTCTGTAGGCTGATTTTATATCTTTACCGCAATTCTATCGTCCATGTACGTAGTAACAGTTTCTTCAAAGCAACAATCCCGTTTGAAAAAGGATCAGACAGGGTTATCCTTTACAGAGATGCCAACCCTAAAGACTCCATATCAGGAGTGTTGTCCCGATAAAGGCTTTATCGGGACAACTTTTTGCTTTACTTTTTGAGCCGCTCTTATCCACCTCAGACAGTTTTTACAGAAAGAGACACTTCCACTTCTGCCAGTCTGTGACATCATCAGATTTTTCTAACATCATATGCAGACGACCTCACGCTATTTCTACGTTCTGATACAAATTTTCCGCACATACTTCAAGTCTATAAGACTTATGCTTCGGCGTCAGGAGCATCCTTAAATACTAAAACAACAGCAGGGTTTTGGTGTGGAGCATGGGTGCATCGCCTAAATCACCCCTGGGGTGCTCAATGGAACTCTGACATTCATAAACTCTTAAGTATTTATTTTGGTAAATCCACTGTTACCGCTCAAACCACCAAACATCTATGATCAACAAGACGAACTAATTTATCGGTCACTGGTCACGAGTAAACCTTTTCACGCCGTATCAAGGCAGAGCCATAGGCGTCACCGCCTTCTAATTATTGGGGGGCACACAGATATATCTTCCCTTACCTTCCCAACTCTCTTGTTCTTCCTACTATAAAACAATGCATTATTTTTTCTTGAGGGCTCCCCTTTCCCCCACCCTGTCAATTTATCCACCTTTAGACACTTCGTGATGCAATAACCAGAATTTATGTCAGCTGTATTGTACGAGTAATTAGGGGTAAAATCATTACATTAAACTCTTTCAAAGGTGAGTGTCAACAATGTATTCATTCAGCTAAAGTAAATTTTTTCACCTTTACTTTAATGACATTTCATATGTAGGCCAAGTTTATAGAATAAAATCTTGTTCTACACAACCTTTATTTAGAAGCAGGAGCATAATAAGTCTATAGTTTCCATTTAATCACAAATTGATCCAAAAACGCTCTTCCTCCCGTCCCTTTTTGATATGAAAATCTTTGCCACTTTGTCCAGGTCGAAAATATAGAGTATGTTCTGGTGGATATAGCACAACGCTACGTGGTTAAGCCGTATTAGGGTATTTAATACAGTAATAAGAAATTCTCAAGATTTTAATTGATTTGTAAAAATCTTTTCCTATGTCTATGTAGCCTGCTGTCCCTCGGTTCCATATTTGTCAAAATATTGGAGGGGGGGGCGCGTCCCCGAATCCCCATAGGCCGTGACGCGCGTGGCAGAGCAAAAATTATGAATGAAATCATGGACAATCCTCACCTTACCAACTCACGTTTTTGCAGTAATCCTCATGCTCGTTAATTTTATTTGGATTAGAGTTCAGGGAGTGAAGGTGAATGTCCTCACCCTTCCAGTCAAGTATAGAGACATTGACTTATTTGACATCCGAAGCAAGTACAATATTCATAGGATCATGTCTTTCATCAATATTCTACAACGGCCAACCACTGACTGTCCGATTTATCAACGATGTACTCTCATTCCAAAAGAACCCACATCTCACTTTTCTCACGTTTCTCCGAATGGACCGATACCAGTTGATTCCTCTACGTTTCCCTCCGGTGTACAAAGAAGCCATGTCACTTCTGAAACAGATTTCTTGAAAATTGTCTCACCAAGCACGACTCTTGAATTTATTGCAGAACCACTGTTTTATTCTTCTTCCCTACACCCCGCACACTAAGAATACTTATTTTACCCTACTTGGTTAAAAACTGGAATCGTCACCTTTTCACAACTGGTAAACTCGATTATGTTTGGAAAAATTTGAGTGATCTGTCAGTATATCTACCCTCAACCACTGAAAATGTGGTTAAATTCCAAAGTCTCAGAGATGATGCTATCTGTCAGTCATTTCCATCTTTGACACTCCTCAATGCATGATTTCCACAACATCAGCTCCTCTTCTTCTTCGGTTCACAACTACTTCACAGTTCAAAAGTGTTTTTCAAACGAACTTTTAGAAGCAGCGTGAACATAAGCCCACTGGCGACAGAACTTTACCTTTCGAAAGATCAGAAAACATGCGCCACAGGATTTTTATAGGGGAAGATATCCGCCACACACAATATTTTCCCAATCAAGCATTTAAAAAGCAGATGTGTTGAGGGAAAAATGAAAAACAAGATCTTACCAATTTAAATGCACGAATCTATCATTCTATCATTCCCTAATGCTCACTAGAATTAAGTGACCTCCAGCTAAGCACTAACGTCTTTTTTTTAACCGAAGTATGTCACTTAATTCAGCTAGTACTCCAGCCCAACCAGCTCAAAGAAGCGTTGATTTAGCAAACTTCTCTTTCCCTCACCGGAATAACGCAGTAGGAACAGCGGAAAATGTCTTTCCTAAACTGGATGGACTACGTAAATCATACCTTTGGGTACTAATTAACGGTTGGACCTCCTTCAGGTCTACCTGGACTGTCTGTTTACAGAGGTTTTGTTGCTCGAAGGCTGTTTTTTATTAATGTTAATCCTAGGCAGCTCTTTCGTACCAACCGGCACTTAACGTTGTTTGGAGGTTACCGTTCTTGAGAGGGATCCGTTCATGCAGATCTCACTGCATAAATGATTTCAATATGAGACAAACTTCCGCTGCAGTAACTTTTCTTCTCCAGTTTGATCATAATTAATCTACACTGCTGGCCACCCAAAATGCAACACCAAGAAGGAAGCATCCGATTGGCCTGAAATTCGCAGCATGCGTCGTCCCTAATAGGACATGCAAACGATTAGCATTGCATGGCATATGCAAATCATGTGCACCCGGCACGCCACCGAGAAGCACTATAAGAAAGGTGCACAGAAGGCGGGGTGTAAGTAGTGGAAGTGTGTTGTGCTGCCGGACCTGTGCGTGGGAAGCTTCCGGATGTCTCGTCGCAGAATACGGCAGTCATTCCAGCTCGTTTGCGAGTTCGACAGAGGACGAATAGTGGCTTATCGCGAAAGCGGTTTATCGTACCGAGACATCGGCGCCCGTGTGGGACGATATCCAGCCACAGTGAGGCGAGTATGGATTCGGTGAGTGAAGGAGGGACAGACGGACCGACGTGAGCGATTGTCGTAGCCGCGGCACACCACCGAACGAGAGGACCGGCATGTTGTGCGGCGGGCATTGACGGCTCGCACCGTCACATCACGAACGTTTGCGCAGGAATTAGGGAGTGTTGCGCAACAACCGTGTCAGCACGTACCGTTCGACGTCGCCTGCAGGAGCGGGGACTTGTCGCGCGGCGCCCATTGCTCCGATTACCATTGACGTTACACCACCGGCGAGTGCGTCAGCAGTGGGCCGTTGAATGCCGTACCTGCACAACGGAATGGCACCATTGTCTTCTCAGACGAATCCCGCTTCTACCTGCAACACCACAATGGTCGGATCCGCGTGTGGCGGCACCGCGGCGATAGACTGTATGACGCCTGCATTATGCATCGCCATACCGGTCCGTCGCCTGGCGTTATGGTTTGGGGCGCAATTGGATATGACACCCGCCACCCTCTGGTACGCATCGCCGGTACACTCAACAGCCACCGCTACATGTCCGACATTTTGGAGCCAGTAGTCCTCCCTTACCTGCAGGACCTGCCAGCGGCCACATTTCAACAGGACAATGCGCGCCCGCACGTGGCACGCATCGAGCAACAATTCTTCACTGCCCACCAGGTGTCACTGCTGCCGTGGCCCGCCTGTTCTCCCGATATGTCGTCCATCGAACACGTCTGGTCGCTGATCGGCAACCGAGTGGCCCGGCAAGCACCACTCGCGGCTACGCCTGATGAACTGTGGAAACGTGTGGAAGCAGTCTGGACCGACATACCCCAAGCCCACATCCAAAGCCTCTTTTGTTTGATGCCGCGGCGTGTAGCGGCCGTTATTGCCAGCCATGGGGGCCACACGAAATATTGGTGTCTGCGTGTTCCGCAAGTCGCACGGGCCTGTAAGCTCAATCGTTTCATATTTGTATCTGTTGTTATGTGTCCAGTAAATCTGGCTTTGCTATCTCGTGTCCTTCTTGGTGTTGCATTTTGGGTGGCCAGCAGTGTATTTAATTATGACCAGTTAATTTATAGTAAATGGCAGGAGAATAATTGTTTTCTTATTTTAAAATGGGAAATTCTTTCAAAAGTTGCTCTGAGCGTTTAACAGTTGAAGGTTATAGGAGGGTAAAATTTTAAAAAGTTTGCATTCTAACACATACAAGAAAGCTGTGCCATTATGCTAACTTTTTCTATTTTTCAACACTGTACCCGGCCGCTGCAGCATACTTCTTCCACCGATGCTCCAGTGTTTTGATCCCAGTGGGGAAATTCTTTATCTCAGTCTTCCAAGCGCACATCCCCACAGCTACGTTCACACTTTAGAATTGGGTTCATATCGCCTTCAACTGATTTTTACTCCAGTTCAGAGAGCACATAAAAGTCACGGCAGGCGTGTTCTAGAGAATACGGTTGTTTCTGAAGCAGAGATCCTGTAATTTGTATGGCGGTCTTCACTGTCTTGGGTGTGTGATTCTGTGCATTGTCTGGAGGAAAATTCCTCTTCACAGTCTTCCAGGTCCCTCTCCGTTGATGGTTGCACGAAATGGGCTTATATAGTTGGTGTAGTATGCACCAGTGACAGTCAATCATGATGTTGTCTTCTGTATCCGAAAGCACTGATGACGTCACCTCGCTGGCTGAAGAGGCAAGACGAAACATTTTGGGAAGCGAAAAAGATGCATGCTTCCTCTTCAGATTTTGTTTTGTTTGTTAGATCAGTGTGTGTATGTGTGTGCGTGTGTTTCTTCATCCAATGCAATAATCCCGGGCCAGACATTTAGTGGATCCGCGTGAACAATGTTAAAGTTCTTGAGGCACATTTCTATGTTGTATGCCTTTTGCTCACCCGTCGAACCAACTCCACACTTGCCGCTTTCGTTTTCAAGTAATTCACCGGGATGCAATCAACACTGCCGATTTAAATGCTTACAGACTAAGCTACACACTGAACAGTCATTCGTCTGTTTTGAATCACGAGGTTATGCAGGCGGTTGATGTTTACTTCTGAGAGGAATGTAGAGGGTCATCCAGAACAATCTGAAGCTTTGCAAGAGTTTCAGCTACATATAATCATGAACTTCATGTGTTAGTTGATAACTGTGGAATATGCAGGAGCCTTGTCACTCAAAGTCCGCACCATATCATCTTGAACTTGTTGTGGGAACATGCCTTTCAAAATCAAGTTGGTTTAGTATATACTAGTGACAGTCAATCATGATGTTGTCTTCTGTATCCCAAAAAACGGATGACGTCACCTCGCCGGAAGAATGAGCAAGACGGAACGTCTTGGGAAGCGATGAAGATGCATATCCTTACCCGTAGGTCTTTTTTCTCCGTCCTGCAAATGCACGGTTTAGTTCACAAAATCAATTGGAAAGAAAAACGAATAGATCTATAACACTAATATTTGGTACCGTGACATACAAGAATATGCAATACTAGCCCAAAAACTACTGCATATTAATATTAGTACTAGTTATGAACAGGAAGATTTGAGCGCCCTTCCTAATTTTTTGGAAAGATGCAACCAAGTAAGGAATTACAAAATTTCGAAATAGCAGCAAAGAGGGACTTCCGAATGATCTGAATAGCGAAGTTAATAAATTACGCACAAACTGAATGTTTGGTAATAATGCTTTCTATAATCTGATGGAAAACTGCAAAAGGACTGATAACTCTTGAGAACAATGTCCATGGCACTACCGGTTGAAAACACAAAAAGCTGGCATCTCCCGCCTTGGGGAAAATGATAAAAGGGAACCAGTGAGTTTTAAGTAGCAAATCAAGCAACCTTCTCTTTTCTCCGCTGCATAAAGTTTGAGTGCGTTACTTCACATGTGTGTCCTAAATTGAGGTTTCTAAGGGCATTTTGTGAAACCACACACTTGCTGGTGATGGGATTCGAAGCCACTCCTCCTCGCTCCGGAGCCAGTTGCTATACAGAACTACACCGACGGGATTTATCGCTGAAGATTTATCGTCTTGACATGTGCTTCACCTCTGTAGTACGTCATAACTTAACCATGGAAGAAATTTTCCTATGCCAAGACAGTATGCAGAGCTAAAACATAAAGATAGCTGCTCCTTGCAAAAGCGTTACCTGATATAGACAGAGACGGAAAATCTTGATCTCTTCGTTGCTTACTGCAAGAGACTGACTGGGTTTTAAAAGAATTAAAGAGAGTTGTCCTTACTCCAGCGACATGGCCCTAGTATCGCAGTTCCAGGAGGGAACAATATCAGAGTGCAATCACCGCTGTTCCAGCTGCACCATGCTAACAACTTGGAGCATAGGATACTTAAAAAATATTTTCGTTTTCCAAACTGCGCAATGACTTAGCTCTAACCGAAAGATGGGATTCGAACCTGAAATATGCAAAAGAGAGAAAGTTCGTGGCCGAATCGCACGAGCACCTCTTCAATAAGAAAGCGTGTATTAGAACAAGTCCCTTGGGCAACTGCACGCATGCTGAGGTGTGAAAGAATGTTAAAGAACCAACGATAAAAACAGAACGAAAACTATAAAATCGGAGATTATTTTGATGACTCGATGCAAATTTTGATCAAAATTTATTCTTAATATCAAATGCCACAATATGAGTATTACTAAAACTTTATATAGTCGTATTTTGAACGTTATTAAGACACATTGAAATATCACACACCGATGGATTTGAAGGAAAAGACATACTTAGTAAAACTTACGAGTTTGGATTACTCCAAGTCCGAAAGAAATTCTTCTTTCATTGCCTTTCGCATTTCTTTGACCAAAAGAAACGTCAGAGCTACAAGACGGTAATTTGAGGTAAAATAAGTGTAACACTTGATAGTTTTTAATCTTTTGCGAATAGTTGCTTTGAAAACTGCAACTGGTAAAGAAAAACCGACATAAAACCGTTTCTGCCTGTGGTGCACAGTATTAGCAAACAATAAATTTATGCCATTAGAAATAGAAACTGTGTTATTAGTTTCAAGATTCTAGAGTATTTCTCTACTGCCTGAAGTTTGCGGTACTCAGGTAATGGCGTTCCAATAGAAGATTGCAGAAGTGTAAAAAATATTTATTTGTATTATTCAAACAGGAGGCAAATAGATTAGCTTTTTACTTAGAGTAATAAAAGGACCATCAGAACAGATGAGTGAAAGAGAACAGAAGTAAACCAATATTTTTGGAAAACAACCTCTGAAAATAAAATAAAATAAGGTTGCCGTCTTATGCACGATTAGAATAACTGAAAGTTAAAAGAACTGATGCTCCTGTACACACCAAATGTGGTGAAGGTGATATGAATGACAGGTTAAAACAACCATGAGATCTTTCAATCCCTCTTGGGATCATCCTCAGATGTACTCTCAAATTAGTGATTCCGACCCTTAAATAACAGGAATCCCGTCATGGAGTATATACCATACCTCTTTACAGTACAGAGCCAGATGACCCACCTCTCACTTACATTCTACTCAGAGGACGTTGGACATCAGAATGAAGGAGCACCTTTATGACATTAAGACTCGAAACCAAAAAACTGCGTTATCACGCCTTACCAGCAAGGGTTCATATTTCCCAGCTTGGCAGGAGGCTTCCATCGTTACAACACCACGGAACAAAACCTCGTTACTTTTTGCAGAGAGCTTGTTAATTTTCATCAAGGGCAATCAATGTTGTAACGACTATATACCTATGTACATCCCCAATTCTTGGGAAAATTTCTTGCCAAGGGACTCAAATAATGTTCAAAGTGACAACACCTTGAATGCCTTAACACCAGATGACACAATTACCCATTCAGCGATTCGGAATTTCCCGTGAACAATCCCAGACATGCGCAGTGAACGCACAGTTTCATTCATGACACTTCCCCTTCTGTTATTTAAGGGTCGGAACCACTAATTTAAAAGCACATCTGAGGATGATCCCAAGAGGGATTGAAAGATCTCATGTTTGTTTTAACCTGTCATTCATATCACCTTCACCACATTGTGTACAGGAGCATCAGTTCTTTTAACTTTTAGTTATTCCAATCGTGCATAAGACGGCAACCTTATTTTATGACTAACTGAGCACGAACTTTTCACCTATTTTAACCTCTGAAAAAAAAACAGACTGAGTGACTGCCGTTTCGACAGGTCATATACTATACATTTTTGCATTTTTTTGTCAATGCAATCTGTTGCGCGACAGTAGTATAAAATAGGGCGTTCTGTCTACATTAGGACTATGGGGAGCGAGTGCGGCGCAGGTCTACTGCTGAGCGGTCAACCCTCACTACTGAGTAACTTCCGGTCTCGATATCGTCGTGCGGAGGAGGTGGTGCGCTCTTGCTCCAGTAAGTTGATGACGTCACGTGTTTGCTTGGAACGCAGAGTCTGGTCGGTTGATCCGATGACGTCACGTGTTTACTTGGTACGCAGAGTCTGGTCGGTTGATCCGATGACGTCACATGTTTACTTTGAATGCACCACCGATGGACGATGTCTTGTGCTGCTCTCGGGTGTCAGTTTGGGTAATTTTATTTGTAGAAATTCACGTGGATTTGATTCCAAGCTGGTTGGAGATTTTTTATTGACCTTGTATGTCAGAACACTGATGCCTTGACGCGGAGAATTTTTTTTCACATGAGTCAAAAATGTTCTGCTGGTCAGTGACGGAACTTGGACCACGTAACTGAGGGTTTGCAAGCAGATGCCGTAGCCACTGGACTACGCTCCGCCTCGTTGGGAGAGCATTCTGTAGGAACTACGAAGAGAACATTGCTTTTGGAATACATTATTTAAGGGGAATTTATTATTTTTTCCAAGGATCAGTTTATATTTTCTGTAGGATGGCTTAAATTTCTTCACGATTGAACAACGAGATTTCTTATGATGACCTAAATACATATATTTTCTGTATGATTAAATAGCGAAATGTATCAAAACTTGAGATTTTTTTAAAAATCTACTGCGTTTTCTAAAATATCGCTTTTAAGAAAGGTTTTTAATTTTTCCCCTCTTAATCAATTTTTCTTAATCCATTTTTCTAAGCCGATTTTAATGTAATCATAAAAGCGTTTGCCAGTGCTCACAAGAACTATACAGATGTGTAGTGGATATACATAAATTTCGATTGTAATAATATTTTCTTTATTCTTATTTTATTTTTACATTTCATTCCAACATTTCTTCACTCTTACTTTTTTTAAACTACATAACTTAAATTATTTTTCGAAATGCATTTCATTCTTATGTTTGCGCAGTCGTTAAACTTTTCGATGTACCGACATTATTTGTTTTTCAAAATTTGAGATTATAACGAAGTAAATTTCTCCGTCATTTCTGTCCACGCCAGGATTCGAACCCGGATCCCCTCATTCCGGAATAAGTCACACTACCAATTGAGCTACGCGGACGTTTGTTCTGACTACTATCTGCCTTTATGTCATGTGCGTCCCGCTGGCAGGTACGTCACATCTCCCCTCTCCCCGAAAAAGGGCCGGGGGCATGGCCCACGTGTCAGCCGTGACCATCAATCGTTGCAGGCAGCCATCAACTGTAGAACGTGCACTTCAGAACTCCCAGTCAATTTATTATTTTTTTTCGAAGCGCTGGAGAAGGGATTCTCTGATTTTTCCTATCTCGCGGTGTGGAAATAACATCACACCATTGCGAGATTTTGAACGGTCGGGTCATCGGGATAGTTCGGGCGCCATTATAACGAAGTAAATTTCTCCGTCATTTCTGTCCACGCCAGGATTCGAATCCAGATACCCTCATTCCGGAATAAGTCACTCTACCAATTGAGCTACGCGGACGTTTGTTCTGACTACTATCTGCCTTTACGTCATGTGCGTCCTACTGGCAGGTACGTCACAAGATATATCGGCATTACTTGACTTCAACATATATTCATACTTTATTTTTCCAACCAACAATCGTTTCTTGAAGACTGGACATTTATTTTGCAAGATGTAGCAAAACATCAGATATTTTTTTGTTTTCCTGTATTCGCATAATATATTTTTTCCAACGCACATTAAAGTATTCCTAAAAGTTCGAATGTATGTGAAGTATATGTATTTTTTTATTCTACCGTAGTTTGTCATACTCTTCTTTTACTGACACAGCTGAAAAGACATGCATACTCATGACATACCAACAAAAAGTTCATACTTCCACTAAACATAGTATTCAAAATAATTTTTATTAACATTTTTTCTAATTCGGGAGAAAAACATTCATTCTCGAGACAAACCCATCTAAAAAGTTTGCTATGAACCTTTTGCATTTCTTTAGGTCCACTGCAGAATTTCTGTCATTAACATACTAAGACTGGTTCCTGGATCACTAATGACTTTAATCCTGAAACCACAGAATGTGTCATTTGTCCAGCTGATGTTTCTTCTCCAAAGCGATACATATACCCAAACTGTTAAAGCGGACGAACCAAAGCATACACGACAAATACCAACAAAGAATGAAACATTGCAAACACATGGCAATATTATAAAACTATATGGGTGATGCAATTACAAGCCTGATTGATGTTTGCTCCTGAGCGATTCAATTTTCAAGTTTTCTGTGGAGATTGTCACATAAAAACATTAAATACGGTACTTCTACGGCGAAAAATAATATGCATTTGAAAATATATACAATTTTTGAAAATAGTGACTAATATCTGTCAATTTGATAGCTGCTTCATGATAGCACAGCAAATAAATCGCCCATTTAAATATTACAACGAAGAAAACGGAGTGACATACCTTTGGAAATGGTTTTATTTTCTCTACACGAAAAGTTCCTCTCTGTAAGACCAAAACAAAGATCACCATGTCATTATTTCTGTCCATGAGCTAAGTAAAAGAAAGACACCGAACTGAAGTGGGGACCCATTAGATCGCTGTTTAGCACTTAATATGTTCACACAAATTAAATTGAGTCAGAAGGGAGGCACAGAAACAGCCGCTTTTGGCTTCGCTTTTGTTCCGTTAAAACAAACAGCAGACAAACACACTTGCACATCTCGCCAGTTCAGAAGGGCAGAAGAGAAATTTCTCTTTTGCTGCATTGCGACAAAATCTTTTTCTGAGGTCACGTGATCCATTTGCGTCATCTGCCTTTCAGTTTTTATGCATCTGCTTGTAGCGCAATGAAAGCAGACGCCGTCTTACAACACAGGCGAGGAATTCATTGAGTCGGACTACTCAGACCCTGAGATACAAACCTATACCTCAGTACATTCTCATTAACTCCTTCTACCACTGAAAAAGTATCCAGCTCTTCTAAAACAAAATTTATTTTTCACACTAACTTTTACAAGCGCAGAGACGGAAGGACTAACGACCAAATAATTAAAAAACTTAACCAAGTGGTTAAGCAAGCACTTCATAAATTCTTTTCTTCGCTTTAACTATAGTTTAGTGAATGGGCTTAGCAAACAATTTAGTTCATACACCGATGAGCCATTACATTATGATCACCCCAGCCTAGAGAAATGAGTGAGCCTGGAGACCGAACGGTGGCGTAGGTGAAATTCACACAGCAGTATATATACAACCCGAGGACCGTTTTTCAATTAGTAGAGTGTTAGGAGTCAGAATGGGAAAAGCTGCGGATTTATCGAAGTTTAATAAAGGACAAATTGTGATGGAACGGCGCCTCGGAGCTACGATCTCCGAAACGGCGTGGCTTGTGGGTTGTTCACGTGCCGCTGTAGTGAGTACGTATTACAAGTGGTGCACAGTTGGCCAAACGACGAACCGTCGTCCAGCCGTATGTCGTCCGCAGCTCATTGCTGCCAGAGGGGAGCGAACTCTGTCGCATATTGTTCACAGCGACCGCAGGGCCACGGTGCGACAAATTACCCGCAGCTACAGCAGTGGTGACCAGGGCAATGTATCACAGTCCATCATAGGCTTCATCGCAGCCTTCCGCACATGTGCCTGCGTAGCCGATGACCCAGCCGGCTTCCCATGCTCACTGCACGTCATCGCCAACAACGCCTGAAATGAGCCGAAGATCATCGAGATTGAATTGTGGATGCTAGGAAGAAAATCGTTTGATCTGACGAATCAAGATTTCTGGTGCAGCACGTAGACTGCCGAGCTCGGATACGCCGATTACCAACGGAGGATATGGCACCTGGATACACTGTTGGGCGGAAACACGGCGGCGGCAGTGTTATGCTGTGAGCGATGTTTTCTAGGAATACTTTAGGCCCCATTATCCCAATAGCACAATCCTTGACAGCTGTCAGGTATCTGAACATCGTTGCGGACCAAGATCACCCATTCATCGCAACTGTGTTCCCTGCTGGTGAGGGTCATTACCAACAGAATAATGCGCCATGCGACACTGTCAGAATCGTCAAGGAATGGTTCGAGGAACATGCTGGTGACTTTCTGTTAATGCCTGGCCTCCAAATTCACCTGACATGAGCCAAATCCAACTTTTAGGTTCGACTTGGAAAAGCGGGCTCGTGCAAAATCACCACCACCCCGAAATGTACGGGAACTGGGGGATCTGCTGTTGATATTATGGCACCAGATACCCTAGAGTACCTATTGCCACCTCATAGAATCGATTACTCACGGAGTGGCTGCTGTTTTGGGGGCTTAAGGGGGTCCTACAGCTTAATATGTATGTGCTCATAATGTAATAACTCATCGGTGTATATGTTAGCCTTTGCTTTTAGATATGTACCTGATGAGCGAATTGTTTCCCATATGTTGCTGGCATCGCCGTGGCTTTTCGTTTACCTGTGGTGACTCTGCATGATTTGCAGCATCTTTGTCCAATTGTAGATTCATATAAGTTTCTAAACCTGATGAAAAAAATAGTTTTCAAAGGGCAGTTCTTGAAATTTGAAAACTCAGTGATTGATTTTCAGAACGAACGCACAAAAAAATCCTACTCTATGAAGAAGAATTAGAAGATGGAATAATAATTTCTTTAGAGTTCCTCCGAACAAGCTTCTCCAGCAAAAAAAGTTGTTGAATTGACTTTAATTTGTGTGTAATTGATATTGTTATTATGAACTAATTATGGTTAAACGGATTTTAATCTTTCTTTACCCTTGAAAACCGATTCTTGACGTAGAAAAATAAAAAAATTAAACCGCAATGGGGTAAAACATTTACTTATATTCCTCATAATAATTTGTTTTCACTTGTTCGATTTTGAAGGTTTTTGTTGCGGAAAGCAAAAAAGTATTGTTTTTCAACATAATTCTTAATTTTACTTCATTTGACGCGTTTATCTGGAATTTATAAATAATGATTTCAGTGAAGAATCAAGAAATTTATGTAAAACCTCCCCTCTACCCCGAAAAAAGCAAGTTCCCGCTCTTGATGCAGGTAAATACTTCTTTCGTCATTGAATCCGAGCACTTGTTTTACCGTTTACACAGAAGAAATGTTTTTAATGTATTTGTTAAATACTCCTTAGTCAATATTTTTCTTTCACTTTTTCGGATGCGTATTTGAGATCACCTGGTTTCAAAAACAGCTAAACACAGTCATTATAAAGGAATAAAAGAGGTACATCTTTCTTTCTCTGCTTCTCTTTTTTTTCTCTTTCAGGAACTTTACATTTAATGACAACTCGTATTTCTGAATCGGTATATTGCATTTGGGAAAATTTTTGCATTTATTAATTTATGACAGAATAAAAATTGTGTAAATCCCATAGAAAGCAATTTCAGTAATGTTTTCTTTTTTATTGCTTTATTTTTTTATGCATTTCTCAACTTTGAAAAGACATGCATTGCTGTAACTTAAAAAACAAAGGACTTTAGCATTTTTTCCCTACCTCTATTCTAACCTGTTAACACATTTTTAATTCAAGAGAGCATTTTTCCATTTCATGTTCAGAATTGTAAGGAAAAGCTTTGCAATTTGTATCGACCATTGACTTTTTTACCACATTAGAAGAGCTTATCTGCGCACGCCGCCTTTGATTTATCTTCTTAATCATGCTATCTCTCTGTCTCTTCTCACTCTTTCCTTCTCTCTGTTCGTGAAGGAAAAAAGAATACAAACAGTAGAGAAATCTCTTAAGTCTCCTTTCTGTGGCTTCTTTCTTCATAAAAAATATCGCTTTCAAAAACTTTTCTTCCTTCATTAGAGCAGAATTACTTGGCTACGTGACTCATTTCATATTTGTTTTTATTTCTTTTAACACAAATGCGGTATGGCGTAAAACATGCAGTTATATGAAGACTAGAAAAATGCCCTCTCATGACAGCCTATCTGCATAAATATTCTTTGTCTTTTCCCAGAAAAAATGGCATTTTACTTATAAGTTTACAGTGAATAATTACATGGCATTCCTTCAATTCTTTCTTACTAAAAATGGGTGAAATCTACTCGTAAAAGTCTCTCTTGGAATTTCAAAAGAGACTGCTATTTTATAATTTTACTAAGCATGGGTTAATAACCAGGACAAGAAACCATAACACCCCAGTTGTTTTAAATTTATTTTCCTTTGGAAGATGTGAATCCGTTAATTGGTGTAAATATGACATGGATGCTAAGTCAGATAATATCCGAAAACTTGAAAAAATTTCGTCGTCCTGGAACAGAAATCGAACCCGCGTCTCGCGGATGAGTATGCTAACCACTATACCATCCAACACGACAAAGTTATAAGTTTCCGATTAATTTGAATATAACCATCATATGATTCTATAGTTGAAGCAATCGGCATTCATGTATAGCGAATTGGGAGGTTAGGTGTAATCCCGTATTCCATTCATTGTTATTCTGCGCCTCCGGGCAATTACGGGAATGAATTCTTAACATCCGGATTCGCTATATATGAATGCCGGTTGCTTCGACTAGCGAATCCTGTGATGATTATATTCAAATTAATCGGAAACTTGGAACTTGGTCGTTCTGGGTGGTGTAGTGGTTAGCATACTCGGGCGCTATCCGGGAGGCGCGGATTCGATTTCCGCTTCAAGACGACGAAAATTTTCAAGTTTTCCGAAGTTATCTGACTTAGCATCCATGTCATATTTACACCAATTAAGGGATTCACGTCTTCCAAATTTTTATTGTGCAGTGGTGTAATCCCGTATTTTATTCATTGGTTATTTTCCTTTGTTTTGTCAAAAATATCTATCACACACTGGAGTGTGAAACTTAAAGAACCAAGTTCTGATAAGTAGCCTTGAACAGAGGCGGCCTGGATATGTGAAAATCAAACCATAGGAACTCCACTACTTACGGAAATGATGACGGAAACAACACCGACACAACTGCAAATACTAAAGGGTATAGTGGAACTTTATTCAGAATTGGCTACATATCACTGGGGGCCATCATATACACTGGCGGAAAGTGAAAAAAGAACACCAAGAAAGAGACGTCTGATACCAACAAAATTTATACAGCATAATAACGGAATACAGAGGATAACGTGATCAAAACATTATGGCAAAATACAGCTGTATTTGCTGGTAAACTGAAAAATAACATTTCCATGTAACATGGTTAGTACGAGGTTGAACCGCCATGAACTGCATCACACTGTGCAATTCTGGCATGGAGTCTGTCGTACAGATGTTGGATGTAAGTTTGGGGTATTGAGTTCCAAGCATTCTCAACCTGGACGCGTAAATCGGCACGTGCCGTGTGTGGGCGTGCATTATCTTGCTGGAAAACACCACGATGGACCGACCGTACAAATGGCACAACAACGGGCTGAATAATGTTGTTGATGTAGAAGGTGCTGTTTAACGTACCCGATACAAACACTAGTTGTGTACGGGAGTGATAGCTGATCGCTCCCCACACCAGGAGACCAGGTGTAGGCCCTGTGTGTCGCTGGCGGATGTAAGAAGGGTGGAGACGTTCCCCTGTGCGTCTGAGAACACGCATACGGCCACGGAGGCTCCCAAGCAGAATCTACTTTTATCGCTGAACACGACAGATCGCCATTGCGTTCTCCAGTGCAGACGTTGGCGAAACCACTGCAGCCGTTGCTGACGGTGGGCTGGAGTCAGAGGTACACATGCCAGAGGCACACGTGCACGTAGTCCTGCATCCAGTAGACGGTTGCGGATTGTTCGCACAGTCACCTCATGTGCAACGACAGCTCGGATTTACGTCGCAGTGGATGTTCTGCTTCACAATGCCGCTCTTCTTATGCGTCGATCGGTCCACTCCTCAGTCCGTCTGTGACTCCCGGTTCCACGTCTTCTCGTGTGGGAATGTTCCTTGGACCATCTACGCCACCATCGTACCACCACCGATACTTCCCGTCCAATTCTCTCCGCAATATGACGATACGACCACCCAGCCTCGCGAAGTCCGACTAGATGACCTCGTTCAAAGTCCGATAACTGGTTAAATCGCACACGTCTTCCATGTCCAGGCATTGCAGCTTCTTCAGGGTCTTCGCACGTGTCCGTACGCCGACGACTGATTACATTCACTTTGGCGTACTCCTTAAATACCACCGACGATAATTTGCATATTATGCCGTGCTGCGGCGTAAGCGTTCACCGGTTGGTCCCGAAATTAACATCACACCTACGTAAACTCGACTCTATTAATATATGTAAATTTCATGATCGTCCGCCAATTCCTTCTTGGTGTTCTTTTTCACTTTCCGCCAGTGTAGATGCATCCCTGCCAAGGACTGTACGAAGGAAAGAGAAGGTCCTCAGTAGGGGATATGATCACCTTTAACGTTGATGCATGATTTGCACCGTCTGTCCATACTTCGCACTACTTTATTGACGAGTGAGTTCTTGCGGTAACATCTCGCATTTTTCCCATCAGCGCTGTCTTCAGCTGTTAGAAAGTTTCCGGTGTGTGTTGACGTGCTGGTACGCACAACCCTAGAGCGGGTTTTTATCTAATTTTTTATTTTATTAGGTTTTAACGACCACCGTGAGGTATTCGATGGGCTATAAGCAGTCGCCCGTCCGTAATTTAGCGTCACTGGCTCCAGGGAAGGGAGAGAGCGAGTGCGGTAAGACAAACACAACATCCATGCCACACCGGTATTCGAACCCGAACCCATCTGGGACGAATTGTCATATGCCAGCGCTTAGACCACTGCACCACATGGCCGCTATGAGATTTAGGTAGGGGGAACATGCTGGCCAATTCATCAGCTGAATGTCTCCACTTTCCAACAGCTCATCGCCGCCCCGGTGGCGCAATGGTCTAAGCGATGGCTTCTGATCATTCGTCCAGATGGGTCCGGGTTCGAATCCCGGTAAGGCATGATGTTGTGTTTGTCTTACGGCCCTGGCTCTGGAACCAGTGGCCACAAATTAGAGACGGGCGACTGCTTATAGCCCATTGAGTTGCTCACGGTGGATGTTAAACCTCCAATAAAAAGAAAAGAACAGATCATTAACAGCCAACGTATGATGGACTATGGCTTTATCGTTCATTAACAGGAACTGTGGGACAATAGCCCCTCGGAACAGACGGATATTTCTCACCATACGAGAATATCGCTGCCGCCATATCTAGCCGTTTCATTGATGTTTTCGTGACAATACCGAGTGTTTACCTCACGCCAGATTAGCTGATGTTCAGAATCGTTAGAGAGACTAAATCTAATCTCATTAGTAAAGAGTATCGTACCCCACGACTCTGATGTGCAGATCTTTTATTCTCTGTACCACAGTAAACGGTGTCTCTGGTGAGAAGTTGTTAACTGGCGAAGGGCAAACAGTTCCCCTTTTTTCTGTAGTCCCCTGGCCACTGTAAACAGCGATATTTTGCGTCCTGTGCTCATGTTCAGTTGTTTTTCAAGGTTACTTGCTGTCTGGTGTCGATCTCTCTTATCCTGTAGGGGCAGATAACGGTCCTCACTGGGGGTAGTCTTTGGTGGACGACCACCAGTGGGTTTTCGCACAATTGTACCTGTAATCCTGAAGGCCGGCCAGGCGCGCGATATGATGCTATGGGTGATACGGGACTTTTGGGCCACACTCATCACAAATCGTCCCTCCTCGAGCCTCCCAATCACTTTACCCCGAGAAAAATCATGATGATGTTCTCGGCGTGCCATTTTGTCGTTTGTAGCACACAACAAACACAATAAGATGTCTGTAACACTTATGCACAGCGTCCCGTGACTTTCGTTCAACTGATGCAATTGAACTGCGTGAACGTAATGTGTTCTCACGTCACGCAAACCACACGTCATGCTCCATTATTACGCATGTGCTGTTGCTCCTGTTCCCAGACACGGTCCTGTGTTAATCTGTGTTTGGGTGCTGCTGCTATTTACGGGTTTATTTTACTTTTACCACTTCGTCCTTAAGTTTCGCACGTCAGTGTGGTTTTCTGCGATTAGTTAATTAGTCTTACCAGTGAATAACACATTACATTGCTATTAATGTCTGAACTCCTGCATGTCTACAAATAATCTTCATTTACAGAGAATTTTATATTGTGTGTTGAAACCTTTGGTCCTTATGACGGCTATATGAAATCTTTATGGAATACTCTCGACTAGTTTTTGCAAATGTCTGCCGACGTGTCCTGTCATTTGGCCCTCAAAGCAGTGACCCTTTATTTTTGGGAAATCTCTTCTTCCACATATCCCATGGTGCAATTCGACCCAGCGATTCTCTATAGGGTTCAGTTCAGGATCCTGTGTTGGCTATCCGCCGATGCTTATGTCTAATCTGTAAAATGATACGTCGTCCTTCTGATAGGAGTACGAATATTCCCCAAAGTACTGCCACAACATTGTTGGTGAATAATTTTCCAGGACGTCTAGGAAGAAATGAAAATTCACGATTTTAAGCAAAATGGCTAGTGGCCCCAAGCCGAGCCACGAAAAACAGCTCAGTACCAACACGCTGCCTCCACTAAACTTCATTGTTAGAGCCATACAAACCGAAAGGCATCTTTCTCCTGGCATCCGTGCCGCTGATGGCACTGTATTAAGCGCTTCTGCCTGTCACGGAAGGAATCTGGGTTTGGTCCTGGGCTGGTAGAAGCATTCGAATAACTGAATATTAGCCGTGTTTTGGGACGAGCACGTTAAGCCGTCGGACACCCGATACAAGCACTCTGGAATAAATAAAAGGCGTCTGTTCAGCTCTATTTCTACCTTGCTATCGTGTGACTTTTCTATTGTGTGCTCTATCCCAAATCTCATAACTTCATACTTCTAAGAGTTGTTCAAGACCTGGAGTCAGACACCCCTTTGTAAAATCCTCTACATAAATCTGTAAATCTTCCGGCATTCACCACACTCAGGAACGACCATCAGAATGATTGTATTCCGTGACTCGTCAGTCCATAGCACAGTTTCCGATTGGCCAACAGTCAAAGATCGGCGTTCCTTTAGCGTGTGGCATTGGTCGAAGTGATTAGTGGCTGTGGATGAATGCTCAACCGTGGTAACCCATGTACTGAAGTGTCCTGTACACTATATTGGTGCCGAAATGGGTCCTAGTAATTTCGCATAATGTTTACGTGATTTGAGACAATGATGATCTGAGTTCTGAGAGAACTCTCCTTTGGAAAGCTCTCCTGTCATTTTCTCTTAGTATCGAAAGTTTATCTGGTCATTTATTGGCAGATTCAGTCCCGCTCTGGTGCCTTTTGCGAATCACGTCACTAGCTGCCAACCTAGGTATTTTCAGTGCCGTTGAAATGTAACGTACGGAGCAATTGTTATGTGGCCTTGTATTATCAATCCGCGCTGGAAATTAGTCAGCTCTGTCGATCGAGGCATCTTGCATTCACAGTCCTGCGATTGTCGCATCATATCCCTACGGGTATATTTATACACTGCTATCCAAACGTTAAGCATACTCAACAAAAGTGTTTAATTACAAAAACGAGAAGGCACCATGAAAAAGGCAGTTTACAATACATCAAAATCTTAGGGAGAAACTAAATGTGCTGTACGAATCACATAAACAAATTATTAGCCAGGAAAACGTACCAGTGGTCTAAAATGGTGAAACAAGCAGGAATTTTACAGAGGCATTTCAGATTTTGTACAACGGTTTAGTAAGGCATATGGCTAACTTTTATAGAAATAAAAGTGTGACACAGATGTCCCATGCTGTTGACAAGGGAAACAAGAAGAGTCTGTGGAAGCAAATTCTACTCCCGAACAAGAGCAGATCGGAGTTCCTCGGAAGTTTTGGTACGAGGTTGAAGACCTGCAATGCGTCTCCAAAGTGCATACCACAAACGCTCTCTTGGGTTGAAGTCGGGGGAATTCGTTGGCTACGGCGGGTATCTTCACTTTCCATATAACCATCGATAATAGCAATTCTATGAGGTCGCGCGTAATCGTCCATGAACAGGAAATCTGGGCGAACAGCACCACGAAAAAGCCTCACGTAGGAATCAAGGATTTCGTCTATGTATCTCCTACGTGCGAAATGTCCACCAGCACAGAAAATGAGCTGTGTGCGCCCGTTGGACATAATGCCACCACAGACAAGTGCACCATAATCTCTGTAGTGGTGTATTTATCAGATTCTTGTGGCAGAATAATGGGCACCAGGTTCTCTCCAGATGAGAATACGACGGCTGTCACTTCCAAGACTGAACCTGGACTCGTTGGAGAAGAGGACACTGGCCCATTGATTTTCGTCCCAGGCTCGACGTTGTCTACATTACAATATCCTGGCGTTTCTTCCTAACGAAGTGAGTGGGATGTAAACTTCATGTCTTCCCGCGTGTTGTTCTTGTAGGTTGAGTCGTCTGTATACTGTTTGTCATGAAATAGCTGGTCCACCAGCCTCAGAAAGCTCTGAAGCAAGTATTCTTGCTGACATTGACCTGTTACGTCTTTCTGTTAGTGCTGCATATCTAACATCTTGAGCTATTGCAATCCGTGGACGACCTGTCATAGGTTGACGATTAACTCCTCTGGTGTCCTGGTACCTTCTCCACAGTCTAGATACAATGGATTGATTCACGCCAGTGGCTCTGGCAACATTACTCTGCATCCGGCCGGATTCCAACATTCCGATAATTCTACCACGTGTAAACATATAAAGCTGCCGTCTTTCTGACATACTGTTTTAATAAAATATAAATTCTATTACAAGTAGGTTACTATGACGCCAAGAAATACCACTTTTCGCATTTTTTCAGATCTTCTCAACTCAGCAAATGTGCTTCTTCGCCTTTTATGTCAATTATCGTTCGTCACATGATATTGAGTCAAGATTTAATTTTGTTCATATTCCCACGTGCTCTAGACTGTACTTTATTACACTTCTTCCCCATTTCGTATCTCCTAAGATGTCTTTTGTTTAATTTTCCTTAAGTTTTGGACACAAGTGTAGTTAAGTCTGTGATTTCGTGTTGGCGTAGGACCAAATTTACTATCAATGGAGTGATATCCGAATGTTAATGGAACGGAACTGCATATGTGAATCGAAAAATCCCTCAATTCTTAATTTAGCACAGTCCAGTAGAAATTATTGTTTCTGTTTTCAATTCCCTCAGTTTTTGTGGGTGAATAAATGACCAATTAAGTTAAAGCACTGAAGAGCGAGAAATCAGCTTCCTGTGAGGGAGAAGTGAAACAAAAACGGTATTCAATAAAATTCCAGCCTTCAAAAAACATTAATTCGAAGCTTTTATTATTAATGGCTACTTTTTTTACGTAAATAAGAACAAAATACCTTAAATATCACTCCTAAAAAATATTGGGAGTATGGCCAAAGGCGGTCGCAAAATTACATAGCGAAAAAAAAGGCATATACACTGAGTGGCCATATTACTACGAAGACCTAGTTGGTATGTTGTTGGGCCGCATTTTGTCCTTAATACTATTTTATTTCGTCTTGCTATGGACTCTATTAAATATCGGTAAGTAGCTTGGGGTATATTAGCCCAAATGCGATTAATTGCCACCTTCAGTTCTTGAAGATTTGATGGTAGCGGATCAAGCAGTCTGATGCCTCTTTCGATTTCATCCTGCAAGTGCTTCATTGGATTTAGATCCGGTGATTGATGAGGCCAATGAAGCAGGGAACAGGGGAAATTGTCGGTGATACTCCTCAAGCCTGCAGTGTGAGCATTATGACATGGATCACTGTCCTGCTGAAAGTATCCATCTCCATTGGGAAAAACCATCAGCATAACTGGATGGATTGGTCGGCACTGATATTTAAATACATTTGAGTGGTTATAGGTTGCTCCACACGAATCAAAGGACCCAAACACTCCCACGAAAACATGCCACAGACCATAACGTTACCTCCGCCAGCTTGAAGGCTAGTTTCGATGCAAAATGGGACCATGCTTTCGTACTGTTGTCTCCATATCCTAAGCCTTCCATCTGCATGGTCTAGTTGAAAACACATTTCGTCAGACAACATTAACTTTTTCTTTGTCATGCCCAATTCTTGTGTTCCTTAGTGAACTGTAGGCATTTCTTTTTGTTCGTTGCAGGTAGCAATGGCTTACGGACAGGCCGTCTGCTTCTGTAGACCGTATGATGTAACGTGCGTCGAGCTATACGTTAAGAGGTCATTGGACTTGGTCCCTGATTCAGATTGTATCTGTAATCAGACGAAGTGTTGCCCGTCTGTTGAACTGAACACGTCTGCCTACTCTTCACTCCGCTCGAGCATCCAATAGCCGTTGGCGACTACACATCTTGCTCTCAGACCCGGCTTTTTGACTTGTGGTCTACTTTGTGTAAACTTTAAACAACTGCTGCCGTTTAACATTTTACGAGTGCAGCTGTTTTGATAATGCTCGCACCAATACTTCAAGCACCCATGATCATTCCAGGTTCAAATTCCGTCAGATTGCGTCATTTATCCATTATTTCTTGCGTAATGCACTTCATTAGTCTCTTCATGACTTCAGCGTTCCTTTTTATACCGACCATACGATCGAGAGTCAGCAGCATCTGCGGAATAGCTACTTTGCACAAAATGGTCTGGTAGTCATAATAATCTGTCCACTCAGTGTATGTATATGGAAAATCTATGTTACATGAATGGATAGTTTCACAGCATTTATAATAGCACTTTTAAGTTCAAAACATCTCACTTTGGGATTTTAAATGGAGAAATGATTTTTCCCCCACAAACGTTGGAGGCTTGCAGGCTAGGACAAGTCAACTCAGGAATCACCCTTCAAGACACACAAGAGAAGAAACACGAGTGAAAGTTGTCCCCAAAAAAAGGGGTCTAGGATGAAAATATGAATCACAAATCGTTGCAGCAGCATTGCTGCTTGATTCCATGTTAGACGCATGCGCTGTGTACGTCAAGGTGATGGCAAACCAAAAATAATGTGACAAGTTCTTTCTATTGTACTGTAGTAAATTGTACATTTAAAATAACGGCATGCTTTTCCCCATTAACTGGCCGTTCGGATGGTCCAAATGACCAATTCAAAATTTACTTTCACTCGGAAGAGGAGAAAAATAATTACCTGTATAAGGAAACAAGCTCAAAAAGAAATTCCATTTCCGCTTGTTAAACTAATCAAAAGGAAATAGGCAGATCACTTGGTCATAATTAAAGATAGAAGGGCGGGTGTATGGAATGCTGAATTGGTATCCACTACAAAAACAAAAACCAAGAGATAGATGGCTGGATGAGATAAGAACATCTGCAGAAAAATAATGACATCAACTGACAAATCTGGAGACTTCCGGAGAAAAATGGAAGAAGCCTTCTTCCAGCATTTCACAGAACAATGCTTACAAGGAGAACCAGCAGTGTGCAGGATTGAAAAAGAAAATCAGCGTAGGTAAGGGGAATATGGACGACAGAACGTTCAGGGTCAATTCACCTTAAACTATCTCCCACCTTCACTTAATAGTCCTTCGAAAAATGATGATCCGTCCCTTCCAAACCGCTTACCCCCAAAAAGGGGTGATACATGTTTGGAAAACATTGCTTTGAATTACAGTATATTTAGGACAAGGTTTAGAGAAACTGTGAACATGCACGGCACTGCAAATATGAGGAATGTTAATTTAGAAAACACCAGCGATGGGTGAACTATTTTGCAAATCTAAAAGGAATCTAAACATAATTGTTTTCATGCATGAGCTTCCAGTCTTTGATGGTAGAATTGATGTTGATTTAATCATCATCGAACTACGTATATCTGCGCACTGCATCTCCTTCAGCCGTCTGCTACTCTGGTTCTCATCCACGCTGCAAATCACCACTTCTGAAGTTCACAAAGCACTCACGATACGTGTTTGTGCTTGCAGCTTTCTATCCTTATGACCAGCAAATTCATTTCGTGTTTCAGCAGCTTTTTCCCCCGATATCAACCATGCACAACAAAGAATGACGAACTTAAATAGTATAACTATACTAGTGATCCGAAATTTCTTGGTGTAGAATAGAAATCAAAGTTTCCAAGCTTTCGCACATCAACCACATGTCTTTTTCAACGAAGGTTGACAGCAAACTGCAAACTGAATAATAGAACGCTTCAACAATTTGAACGCGGCGACTTGACTTGACAATAACGAAGAGATGCGTACTTAATCAGGTATTCAAAGACACGAGGCGTTATGCCCGTTTAGCACGAGGCATCATGGAAAGTAAACCAAGAGGCAATCTCTATTTGAAGAACTGGTTTCGACCTTGTGGCAACTCCAGTGAGTCGCTATCATTGCACGACTAGCTGTTGGTTATGATCTCCAAAGTTTCACGAATGGCAGTAGATTTTGAGGTCGAGTAGGAAGCTAATTTCTTTACGTCATCCCACATAGAAGCAGCCGACTTGAACTTGACTTCTCTGGATTAGGGCGTGGTTACTTTGCCGTTCTTTATGTCCCTTTTATGTTCGTTGACTCTAATTCTAAATGAACGTTTAGCCATTCCAATGTATTATCGCTTGAAGCCGTCCGGACATAGTATACGAATGGCATAAACACTTGCTTCATTGGAAGATGGGATCTTGTCAGAGTTTCCCTTAAGCATGGTATACGTATAAAGATGCCCGAAACCTGTTGCCAACACCGAGGTTCATCTTCTTGAGCGCGTTCTTGAGCTGATAGGAAACATTTGGTACATAGGGAATTAAGCCCAGGTAGCGTAGCTGCGGTATAGGAAGATTAGTACGACTGGTTCGGGTTTTCTAGATATAGCGATGTACCACGTTCGGGGCAAATCCTTCCTCAGTGGCCAACTCGACAACGTTTCTCAATTCGCATTGCCTAGAAGGAGCATCTGAGGAGACTACAAAGGATCTTCGGATTCAAGAATGGAATAAAGCTGTCTTGTAGTCAGCGGGGCAGAATGAGACGCGGAGCATCAGGTTAGGTACGGATGTGGGTTTATAATAGACTTGTGTGCGAAGGCGATTTTCAGGTAATTTACTCAGTAAAACATCCAGATAAAGCAAGACACCATTGTGTTCGAGCTCCATAGTGAAATTGATAGTAGGGTGAATATCATTGATTTTACCTAGAAAAAGCGGGATGGTCTCCTTTCCGTGAGTCCATATGAAGAATACATCGTTCGCATATCTGAGCCAGGTGGTAGGCCTTCGGGGTGATGCTGGTGAATATATATTGCTCAATTGGGCGAAGTATTGCTTCCGCGAGGACGGCTGAAAGGGATGATCCCAACATGTACCATGAGATAGCTTACCAAGTTTTGGTGATTTTAAATAATTGAAAACTGCAGATCAACGGCGCTATGTGTGTTTTTATGTCAGCTTCTGACATCCTAAATCCGTAAGATGGGCTCAGCTACTGAGACATCTTCATCTGGTGGGCATTAACGGCACTGGCTATATATTAATTATAGCAATTAAATCTAAAGGGCGAGATCCAAAGTGAAAATCCTCCAAATACGTGGGGTCAGTGAATAAATAAAGACATCGCTCTTTCCACGTTTTATCACCACACAACAAGCCATCTTACGGATTTATGATGTCAGAAGCTGACATAAAAACAGACATAGCGCCGTTGATCGTTGGCCACCATAGCGTAAGGCTAATGCGCTCGGCTAGATTTCGAGAGATCTGGGACTCGGATTCCCAGCGGTGACCGGATAACAAATTTTCGGTTGCTATGTGGTGATAAAACGTGGAAAGAGCGATGTCTTTGTTTATTCACTGACGTCACGTATATGGAGGATTTTCACTATAAAGCAGCAATGCCGCTTTTTAAGCGTAGTACAAAAGACAACTACAGACAACGCTCTGAAAGAACACGATGAAAACTCGTATTCCAAAATGCGATTTAGTGGCATGTCTATTTGCTATAATTACGAAAATGGCGACCATGTGTGAGGCATTTCTGATTACCATTCCAAAATGCTATCAGTAAAACCAAACACTCAAATTTGCTGTTAAATGCTGCAGTTATACTAATTTCAAATTTGTGTACAAATTACAACGCATGTGCGAAATAAATCTGCATTTTTTTTCTTAGAGCAGCATTCTTGTAAAGTCGCTAAAGACTCATAAAACAGTTTTGCATTGTCACTAAAGCAATTAAACAAAATGAAACAAAAAAAGAACATGTAAGAAGTTTCCCTATTAACAAAATGCGAATGTTTTTTCTCGTTTTTTTTTCTTTTACTTCAAATAACACGCATTATTCTCTATCTAAGTATAATACCAGAAACTAAAACAGCAAAAATGATTATTTTGCAGGAATAAAAA
Source organism: Macrothele yani (assembly GCA_039090855.1). Classification (NCBI taxonomy): domain Eukaryota; kingdom Metazoa; phylum Arthropoda; class Arachnida; order Araneae; family Macrothelidae; genus Macrothele; species Macrothele yani. Next base: position 94,463,750 of record CM076992.1, on the reverse strand, counting down.
GCACTCGTTCCAATGAGTAGCTCTTAAAGTGCAGCTGAAAAACATAAGTCCTTTAAAGTCTTACCATTTTATTTTTGATTGAGGAGGTAATTATTGGAGGTAGTGGGGGAAATACCAAATATGAAAAAGGACACACAGTTTATGTACAGTCACGAAGTGAGAAAAGGTAATGAGGAAGCTATTACGCTTAGAAACATCAGGCGTCGAATGTTTAAAAAACCAGAAACAGTGAAAATTTAATTGCGAAAACGAAGTTTGAAAAGCACTTAAATCATTAAAATAACTAGAAAAACTCGAAAAACTTGCAAAAAACATCGCTTTTTGTAACAAGAAATGAGACGATGTTGGAAAAAAGTCTTTTATTTAATGAAAAGCAACAAAGCAGAATAAAAACATCCAAGTGAGGAGGGAAACTTCAGAAGGGATTAAAAAAGCAAAGGAATGTTCTAGCTTAGAGCATTAGTGTTTATATCGCTCAGCTTCTGCTTTCTAAACCATTTCATTAATAGAGCAAAAAATAAAAAAATACTCAGGACTCGGGGTTTAACAAAATGGAGAACTAACGCAATGTTCTGTGAAATTCTTATTTGACATACGTAACAAGTATCTTTCCCATGCCGAACGTTTTTTGCTACGTTGTCGCAGCTTTTGGCAAATAGTACCATATTAGAATAATTAAAATCTCGCGAGGCTTGCTTTCTACGTAATATTTATCAAACAGTGCTACGAGATGTGTTTACTCAGTTCTCCATCACTGATCCCAGAGCAAATATGTGAACGCTTCAGGAAGACTGTGTGACGGTGCCATATTTTATTAGGAACGTAACGCATGTACTAATTGTTTAAAGAAATATGGTAATATAATTATCAAATGACAGCTAGTGAAGTAATAAAGAAATAGTAAAAAAATTAAAAATGGGATCTTCTTGTCGAAACTCGAGAGGGATCATGACAATTTGAAGCACTGATTAATTTTTTTGATTCCATTCGAAATGGTAACCACTAGAGATTACTTTCTTCCAGTTATAAAAATGTTTTTAAAAATATTAGAAGCTGCGTATATCGTTCTATGAGGTTCATGAGCGTATCCATAAAGAAGATCCGTTCTGTACAAACGAACTTTAGGCACAGAGGAACACGACACTCTCTTAACGCTCTGTTAAAAGATATGATTCATAATCATAACGACAAACGTGTTTGATTTGTCTTATTATTGTAATTAAATTATTGTGAATATTCAAGACACGAATAACAATAGAAATCTAAGTACAGAAATTCGAATTCCTGGACATTTTCCCTGGAAAGGCAGTGAAAATGAAAACATTTTTTGAAAGCATCTGGAGCTTTTAACTCAAGTGCCAATTTAGTAATTGTTCTTTTGTCCGAGAAATACACGGTCGAGTCACATTATTGTGACCACCAACTAATATCCAGAGTAACCGTCGTGTGCAGCGCGGACAGCAGCTAGATGGGCTGGGAGGGACTCAATAAGGTGCTGGAAGGTATTAACAAGTATGTGAAGCCATGATGACTGCAGTGCATCTGACAGCTGCTGGAATGTGCGTGGTGGAAGATCCATAAAGCGAACAACACGATAGAATGGTCCCACAGATGCTCAGTTGGGTTTAAGTCTGGGGAGTTAGGGGGCCAGGAAAGTACTTTGCAGTCTTCATCGTGCTCTTCCAACCACTCTCGGACATTTCTAGCTGTGTGACACGTCGCATTGTCGTGCTGGAAAATCCCATGAGCCCCAGGGAAGACAATTAGCATGTATGATTGTGTGCGTGGTCTGAAAGGATAGAATAATAACGTATTCGGTCGACAATGCCTTCCACAGGTACGAGTGGACCCAGAGAATGCCACGAAAACATTCCCCAGATCATAACGGTGCCCACTGCAGCTTGTGTTCTGCCAGCAATGGTTGAAGAATGTTTGTTCTCTGATGTTTCTCGCCTTATACGCCAACATCCATCGTTCGATGAAGCAGAAAACGTGACTCATTGATGAAGGCAATCCTTTGCCATTCAGCGGAGGTGCAATTCCGATACTGCCGTGCAAATGTAAGCCTTTTCTGTCGATGTACCTTCGTTAGCATAGGTGCAGGGCCATCCGTTTGCATCGGATTCCCAAACGCAGGAGGGTTCGCTGAACTGTCATTTTAGAGACACTTCCAGTAGCCCCCTAGTTCATTCGGCCAGTGAGTTGCTCCACTGTAGCGTGTCGATAGGCCCTCACGCACCTTTGAAGACGACGTTCACCTCTCACATCAATGGCACGTGGTGTTCCGCAGTTTTCACCTAGCTTATTCGCAATGGTGTCATTTCTCCAATCACGATACACTTTAACCACATGAGCACGTGAAGAGTTCACAAACTACGCTGTTTCAGAAATACCGCCACCCTTGGCCCGAAAGCCGACAGTCATCCCTTTTTGCAAATCTAATAAATCGCTCCTTTTATCCATGACAGCAGCGAGTCATATGTTTTCAGATTGCCTACAGCACACCTTATATACCCTCCAAGCCAACTCACGACACATGCTTTCGTTCATTGGCTACGCGCTGTTGACGTTGTAACGTACCAGGAGATGTGACGTACCTGCTAGAAGGACGCACACGACATAAAGGCAGATAGGAATCAGAATAAAAATGTCCGCGTAGCTCAATTGGTAGAGCAACTTATTCCGGAATGAGGGGATCCGGGTTCAAATCCTGGCGCGGATAAAAAATGACGCAGAAATTTACTTTGTTATAATGGCGCCCGAACTATCCGGATGACCCGACCGTTCAAAATCTCGCAATGGTGTGATGTTCTTTCCACACCGCGAGATAGGAAAAATAAGAGAATCCCTTCTCCAGCACTTCGAAAAATAAATAAATAAATAAATAAATAAGGGGGAGATGATGTAACGTACCAGGAGATGTGACGTACCTGCCAGAAGGACGCACACGACATAAAGGCAGATAGAAATCAGAATAAAACGTCCGCGTAGTTAAATTGGTAGAGTGACTTATTCCGGAATGAGGGGACCCGGGTTCGAATCCTGGCGCGGATAAAAATGGCGGAGAAATTTACTTCGTTATAACGTCAAAAGTAGGAGGTTGTCAAAACAATGTGATTCGACTGTGTATTAAAAAAGTGGTTAATACATCAAAAATGTAGAAAACAGTAACACTGTACTAGTGATCCGATTTATCGGCGTAGGAAAATGAAGGGTTCTGGGGTAAACCATGGTAACCAACATTTTTGTAAATAAATGAGTTGCATACGAAAAATAACTGCTGTGGTAAACTGAGCATTTTAGAGTATTTATTATACATATATGTCAACATATGCACCACAATACAACTGTCAATTTGTGGTAAGTGCAAACGTTTATATTTTTTTACTACTTGTAATCTACGTATCTCACAACGGCAGAAGTGTTGGTTACCATGATTTACACCAGAGGCCTTCAAATATGCATAAGCTTTTCCAAGCTTTCGCACATCATCCAGATGGCTTTTTCAAGGAAGTTAGACAGAAACTGCAAACTGAATAATAAAACGCTTAAGAATTTGAATGCGGGAACTTGACTTGATAATAAATACACTGAAGAGCAATTGAATTAGAGATACCTGTCTAGTAACGTGTAGCACCAACTTTCGCCCTGATGACGGCGGCGATTCGTCTCGGCATGGACTCGACAAGACACCGGAAGCGTTGGGAAGCCATACGGATCGACGACCCCTGAACAAGCTCCCACAGTTCACGAAGATTTAATGGAGGCTGATCAGAGCCTCGAACTTCTCTCTCGATGGCATCCCAAATGTGCTCGATGGGATTGAGGTCAGGTGACCTAGCTGGCCAAGGGAGCGATGGCACGGTGCATTGTCTTGTTGCAGGATGAGGTCCCCAGTTGGATGTTGAAGACGCACAAACGGGAGCAAATGGTCGTCCAGGATATCCCGGTAACGTTCACCTGTGAGGGACGATGTCACACGTACCAGCGGTACCGTTTCAGTCCACGTAAACAGTCCCCAGACGAGAATGCCACCCCAACCAACTTGAAGAGTACCCTGCTGGCAAGATGGATCCATCGCTTCATGTGCTTTGCGCCGTACTCGTATCCTGCCATTCGCATGTACCAACGTGAATCTCGACTCATCAGTCCAGGCAACATTTTTCCATCTGTCTAGGGTCGAGTGGCGATATTCTCGCGGCCATGCTAATTTTTGCACCCTGTGATGTGCGGTCAGCAGCGATACCATCGTGAGACGATGGCTGCTGTAACTCATAGCGAAGAGATGGTTCTGGATGGTGTGGCTGCTTACACGTTTTTGTGCACCAGCGTTAAATTGCCGAGTGATTTCTTGCACTGTTGCCCGTCTATTCGCTGTTACAATGCGAGCTAGCCGACGATGTCACCGCTCACCCACACGCTGTTGTCCACGTCAGTTGGCCCTTGCAGGGATGGCTTTACCGGGTTCGATGCACTCACGGTGCACCCGTGACACAGCGACTTGTGAAAATCCCAGTGCCTGCATGACTTCCGAGATGGAGTGACCCATTCGTCGGACTCCGACAATTTTTCCACGATCAAATGCGCTTAGATCCTTCGTCTAACCCATACTGCGTCCGACTCTTACTGATTCTTGTCGCATCACTCCTTATATTGTCGGATCGCTGTATACGTCATGTCGTTTTCGTTTACAGGGCCGCCTACAGCGCTACATTGGCATAACGCCAGCTATCTCTAATTCAATTGCTCTTCTGTGTAGTTACGACCTTATATTCATTTAAAGATACGAGGTATCACTCTGGTTGAGCACGCGGCATCGTGGTAGGGAAAAGTCGTTCCTTGAAGAACTGGTTCCAAATTCGTGGCAACTCAAGTGAGGCAATATCATTGCAAGTATCACTATCATTATCACTCCAGTTGCCACGAATTTGGAACCAGTTCTTCAAGTAACTCCTTCTCTCTACCAGGATGCCGCGTGCACAACCGACGTGATGCCTCGTATCTTTAAATGAATATAACGTCGTATTTATTTGTTGCCAAGTCAAGTTCCCGCGTTCAAATTGTTAAGCGTTCTATTATTTAGTTTGCAGTTTCTGTCTAACTTCCTTGAAAAAGCCATCTGGTTGATGTGCGAAAGCTTGGAAGCGTTTATGTGTATTTTTCTACGCCAATAAATCGGACACTAGTATAGTGTTACTATATTCTACATGATTGATGGACTGTTCCTCGTTGTCAACATCAAAAATGTTCAAATAGTATCAATATCTTGAATTTAAAACACTATTTTATTTGTTTACTTACTGGAAATTAAATGTTTAGCAGTAAGTTTGATAACATAACGCCACATTGTAATACCAGTCATTGAACTTACTCACAAACGGAGGAACGGACCAACGAACGAACCTAGCTTTTTATTCTTGTGCGATTTTGGTATGTAAGAAGAATCGCGAATGACACACTTTAGTTAATATGGTTTCGAATGTGATTCAAAAGGAAAAAAATGAAAAGTGGAAAGAACAAAGGTTTTATTCCTGCAGACGCATCTGACTTTTCATGGGGTTTCCACCCAGGTTGCGCAGTGGTCTAAGCGATGGCTGATCATTTGTCCGAAAGGGGTCCGGGTTCGAATCCCGTGAGGCATTGATGTTGTGTTCGTCTTACGGCTCTGGCTCTCACCCATCCCTGAAAACAGTTGCCCTAAATTAAGGATGGAAGACTGCTTATAGCCCATTGAGTTGCTTACGCTGGTCGTTAAACCTCCAATAAAAAAAAAAAACGTTTCATGGAATCCATTGTCTTTGCAATGCACCGAAATCATCGGTTCGAGAAAAACTTGTTAGGGTGCGTACGCAGTTAATTGTGTACCACTGGCTTCACTTCGTATTCGGAAAAAAGAGTCTTTTTCGTAAATTCTCTTTGAATGGTATTACGGGAGAGTGCCTCAGACGATCATTGTCAAGTACCCTGAGGATTTTATGAAATGGGAACCAGAAACCGGCTTCACTGAAAAGTCCCCCAAACCATGGTTTTCCTTTAAGGCCGGAACGATGGACCCAAGCTTCATCACCAATTATTACTCCGTTTAAAAAGTTTCGAGGATGGCTTCATTAGGATTTGAAGAGTTCCTTACACATATGTAGAATCTATGTTTATTCATCTAAAGTTTATTCAGCCTTGGGACTCCTTGAATACATATTGCTACATCCTAAGTCAGCAATCATCCTGTGCAAACTTCTCTTAGGACATCCCAGGATATTTGCTATTATTGCAGCTATTGTTCGAGGATATTTTCTGATGATTTCAATTTTTTTATTGTTGTGGCATCTTCTTGTCTTCCTTCCCTTACATCTGTCGTCTTTTCTGATTTTGGAAATCCATCTTTGGACGCAACCAATATTTATTGCTTCACCTTGATAAAGAAGTTTTAATTTTCGATGAATTTTTGTAGCACTTTCTTTGCCGGACAAACATGGGAATTTAATGCCTAGCCTTGCTCTAGGCTATGGTTCAAAACTTAGTGCATCACGATAAAATGAAAACCTTAATTACGAAAAATTTGTAGCAGACAGTTTAAGTGCTAATACTACCTTAAAATATTTCCTCTAGTTTGTACTATGGCTCGTAGTGTATATAGTAACAAATTAGCACAAGCCAGAAGCATTAATGATTAATCAAACTCTGGTGAAACAGTGAGTTCTCTGAAATCATAAGGAGGTTTTAGATAAAAAAAATTAAATAACTCTCCATTAATTGCACTTTTTACAAGGTTTAACGACCACCATCAGCCACTCCAAGGGGCTATAAACAATCACGCGTACCTAATTTAGGGCCACTGGTTTTACGGAAGGGAGAGAGCCGGTGTTGTAAGACAAACAAAGCACACATGCTTCATCCGGGAGGCGGACTCGGGTCCATTCGGACGAACTTAAACGGCTGGGCAACCGGAGCGGCTATATTAATTTTATTTACTGAGATCAAAAGAGAACAACGGATTTAAGAAAGCTACCTGTGTTCTTGCGGAAGAGATTACTGCATATTAACTAACTTTTGAGACATGAAATGAATGATTTTTCTCAGAAGTATCCCCACATTTTCCGAAAACAATGCAATAGAGAGCTTGAAAAACCATGATTATTTCTCCTGTCAGTGTCTCATAGATTCCAAGTAACCGTGACGTAATATAAAATCACGTGGACGGTTTCATGCGTGCCCGCAGGACTGCACCTGATCACATATTCGTTTTCCGTGTGTGTGTTTTGTTTGTTTGTGTGAGTGTTGTTTGTGTGTGCGTATGTGTGTGTGTGTGTGTGTGTGTGTGCGAAATTCTCCTTCCGTGAGATGAACCTTCCAGTGAAGCGATGTTATTGCCAAATGAGCTTTATACCCTATAGTTACTCCATCAGGGACGGTACAAAATTATCCCGCGAAATGGCGTCAGCCCTTACACAGTACGAATATAAACAGTCTTTTGTCCAACTATTTTATGCTACCTCATTCGCTTCCAGAACAGTACAGACCTGTACTACGACATCTGCGGTTCTTGAAATGAGGGATTCAAAACATTAACTGTTCGACAAACCTTTGTTTCCAGCTTTGTGAACAAGATTAAAGGAACGTGACACGTGATAAACTGTTGATGATGTATCAAAAGCATAAACATGTCCTGTGCTTAATTTTCACGATTTAATGGTGGGCAAACATTTATCGACACCATCAAAAGTTAGTTTCACCCCATTGTTCAAAGAGTTTCACTGCAAACAGCCCAATCGGTACCAACCACAACAAAATCGTTTCACTATACTGGATTTCCATATCGCAGTAAAACGTTTATAATACTAAAGCCAACCAAATTTCCGGTAAACGTTCTGGAGTTGAAACCAAAATCGTAGAACCTACCTCTCACTGTGATGAAAGAACTTTTGCCTTTTCACCAACTGTGTCAAAATCACTGGACTCGGTACATCAAAATGTAAACAAGTTGTTAACTAAGTTGGGAGAAACTTGTGGGGTTAATACAGTCCTAACGGATCAGCTGTAATCATGCTGATACTGTTACAGATAAGTGGGATATCCTGCGTATTAGTCGATTTATATTACCTAGTATGTGATGTGTCTGTCTTAGTATTCTGAAAACCACCACACATGTGATTATAAGTCTCTCACGGCACTTGTAATCCCTGTTGTGCACATCTTGCGTTCCGAGGTTCCTGTCGACCGTCTTAAAACAACGTCGTACGCATTCACTGCTACCGTTCGCCATTAGCACTGATTTCCTCTTTTCTGTCGAACTGCCACATTATCCATGGGTTTAAATCTGACAATTACCGAAAGTGTGAGCAGATAGCGCTTGACAGCCCCCGTCCCTTGTGACACTTCATATTTTCTTCGAGCGAAGCAGTGGTAAGAACGCGGTGAAACGCCGCTGTCCCTAGGGAGCAACAGAAAGCTTTCATCATTAACAGTGAATTTTTTACGCCAAACTGTGGCCTTTCTAATTCAGGTTACCGAGCTCTTCGGAAAGTTGAAGGCTGATAGGCGGCGGAGTGGAACTGGCAAAGACATCTTTTTCACGTCCTTTCGAGTGAAAAGTCAGACTTTTTCGGTATTCCTTTGATCGTTTTGGGTACTTCAGAGAAATTCAATTGCAGGTGCATTAACTCTGATGTTTTTGCGATGCTTCAACGGAGTTTCAAAGTCCAGTTCTCATTACTTTAATTACAAAAATAACTGGTTTCGTCCAACAAATTTACGAAGAATGTGACAGCAACGGGAGCTCCAGTTTTGCAATACAGAGATACACAAACTCAACCCAGAAATCTTATTATGACGCCACAAATTTATTTTACTGTTTCTTTCCTACAAGCTACCTCGAGTTTGGACTTGCCAAAAGTTAAATCTCTTAGCCCTTTTTGTACGAATGCATTAATTGGAAAGGAGATCCACGCTATGAACTAAATGGCAATCATATGCATTTGCAAACTGGGATTTACGAGTACACCAGTTTGCAAATTTTAATAGAAAGACGAGGTTTTTTTCGGGCATTTTAACGCTTTATGCTGACATTGCATTTTAATTAAGTTTCCATTTTTGTGTGGTGTTGTCGAGAAAAACTCAGAAGATTTCTCGCAGTAGATGAAGATGCAATATTTTGTACTATTGTACTTGCGTCGTGCACAATTTGTTTCTGGGATGGAGTGAAGCATTAAACTGGCTGATTTTGCATATCTATTCTTACAGTTCAAAATTTTATGAGTAAAACCAAGGATGCAAACAGAGGATGTGCAAAAGTAAAGCAATCATGCATATTTAATTCTATTTTTGTTTTCACCTTTTGATCACACTTTCGGTGTTTTGAAATCCCTTAAACAATAGTGTACTATTCAGCTTAGTGAAATTGTCAAATCAAAACGGATTTACTCACAGCACAGCAAAGTCTTAGCATAATATATGCAGTAAGAGCTATTGAACTGTATAAAAACCAGTTTGGCTATCGGAAAAATTTTAATACCTCTAATCGTTTAATTTGTGATGTTGCAGCAACATTCTGAGATGTCTAATGCATTCATTTCTTTAGCTTAAGATCGGAATGTGATGTTAGCTGTTATAAAAAATATTGGACTCAGGGCATCAAGAAATATCTTTTTTTGAATCTTCTAAATGACTTTTCTAGTGATGGCACATACAAAATAACAGGCAAAAATATCGGGAAACTACTTTTTTCCTTGTGTTCACTTCGTTTGCTCTCTCTCAGCAAATTCTTTTAGGAATTAACTACTATAAGATTTCTTTGTAAACTGTCTGCAATTTGCCAATGGCTCTCGAACAGGTGACACGTACATATTGGTCTGCCATGAGCGTATGAAATTATTGAAAAATAATTTCCGAAGCATTATGTTAACATACCACTGCCACCAGTAAGCGTAATCTACGATGAGAATCTTTCGGAGGATATTTAAAAATCAACACATTTTTTTCCTGCAAAAGGAAAAACCGTATTTTGAAGATTTTAGATGACCTTCTACTTAGGTATACCATATTAGACAGAGCTTCAATAAAGTACACTTATGTTTCTTAGATATTAAACAATAATTTAAAAATCATTTCTTGGAACTTCCTAACTACTACAAATAGACTAACCTATGATACGTATTTTCTATAACTGTTAATAAGTTGATACATTATCTGTCAAAATCAAATACAGGGTGGGCAGTTTCATTGAAAAGGCACTGACTTACTTACTAACTTACTTAATCATCTTCACTCCTCCTGAGAGCATAGATGTCCTACAGGACTGTGTTTTTTTATTCTGTTTTTATTTGGTTCCAGTTTTTATAAATATTTGCAATGTTTTTCATTATTGTTCTTCTTCATATTTCTCTTGGTCTTCTCTGTCTACGTTTACCCTGTGGGTTTCAATCAAAAGCTTGTTTTGGTAATATTTTATCCTCTTTCCTCAACACATGCCCCATCCACCTCCATTTCAGTTTAGGTACAGTGGTGGCCAAACTTGCGAACACTATTTGAAATTTTCATGTTTTGCAAGTTGGCAGGCTTATAGGAAACGTTATTTTGCACCAAATGCAAATATTTATATGTCAATTTAAAGAAAATTAATGCTGAATTCAATAGAAAAAACAGAATGCAAATATACGCAGTACAAATAAAGTAAGATATGCTTCCTTTAGTCTAAAAAAGAAACACAGGTATGATTCAGTTAAAAGGTGGATTGTAAATGCAAGCCCTACTGGCCAATCACAGTCCTTGTTCTGTGGACCAATGAAATGGCAGTAGCTGCAATACATCCTGTGAGAAGTTGAGGACAGTCAGGTTTGCTGTTTGTCCTGTAGAAGAAAGACTGTCAGCGGTGTAAGTGAAGCGTAATTGTAGATTGTGTTAATATTTTTAGTATTTCTTTAAATTTAATGTGTAGATAATAAGTACAGCAATGAAACCAAAGAAAATAGTTGATTTATCACCCACGAAAAGGACCAGAATTGTTTTATTTCGTGAATCGGGTCTTTCTCATGCTGAAATTGCAAGGCAAATAGGTAGGTCAGTGACAACATCTGGTGTTCGAAAGTGCTGTTTACGTTATCAGGAAGCAAAGTCACTGAAAAAGAAACCAGGAAAAGGCCGTAAACAGTGCACAAAAGCTGTTGATGACAGAAGAATAAAAAGACTGTGCCTGAAGGATAGAAACATTTCATAAGAGGCTATCAGAGCTGAACTGTATTCAACTGGTGTTTCTGTCAGTTCAAGAACGATAAGGAGCAGACTCTCAGATATGGGACTAAGAAGTAGGATTCCGAGAAAAAAGCCATATCTGAATCTACAGCAGTGCAAGAAACGACTACAGTGTGCAAAAGAACACATTAGATAGACCGACGATCAGTGGAAGCAAGTTATTTGGAGTGACGAAAGTAAGATATCCGTATTTCGTAATGATAGCCAAAAATACGTGAGACGTAGAGTAGGAAAAAAGCTACATCCTGACTGTATGGAGGCCAATGTAAAGCACCCAACAAGCGTTATGATTTGGGCATGTATGGAAGCAAATGGTGTTGGCCGCCTTGATGTAATAGACGGCATTCTGAACCCAAGAAAATACATTGACACCATCCAGGAGCCAAAACTCTTTCCCAACAATGCACCATTTCTTTTTCAGCAAGATTCAGCTCCCTGCCACACAGCAAAAGTATGCAATCAAGGATTTACAACAAAGTCCATTCCATTGTTAGCCTGGCCAGGAAACAGCCCTGACCTGAACCCGATAGAAAATTTGTGGCACCGTTTGAAAAGCCTTGCACGAATGAGGCATCCATCAAATAAAAGGCAATTAATTGAGGCTATAATTGTATCCTGGCACTACCGAATAATGAAGGCAGAGCTTCAAACACTTGTTGGCTCAGTGAGACGTTGCTGTGATGCGGTTTTAAAGAATAAAAGCTACCCTACTAAATACTGATAGTATATTGAAATCGTAAGTGCATTACAGTATATTCAGCACGATTGCAGAATGCCTGCATAACGTTTTTTTGTACTGCATATATTTGCATTCTGTTTTTTGTATTGAATTCTGTTTTGTATTGAATGTTTTTTAAATTGACATATAAACATTTACATTTGGTGCAAAATAACATTTCCTATAAGTCTGGCAAAGTTGCAAAACATGAAAATTTGAAAAAGTGTTTACAATTTTTGCCACCACTTTATTTATTGCAATATAGGTTTCTGGCTGGTTCTCCGCCGTAGTTCTTCATTTGATATTTGTTTTGACCAATATATTCTCAGTATCGTTCTTAAACCTTTGTTTCAGAAGGCCTGGACATTATTAATTATCTTTGTATTGAGGATCCATGTCTCTGATCCATACATAAGTACTGCCTTTATACATTTGAATTAAATATTTTCATTTTAGTTTTTATAGACAAATTCTTATTTTTCCAGATGTTTCTAAGTTGGTTAGATGTTGAATAAGCCAATTGTTTCCTTCTATTATAGTTTCAACAGTACCTCCTTTAGTTGATACTATTGAACAAAGGTATATAAATTGTCCTACTTCTTTTAGCAGTATATCTTCTATTGTTATTTGTTAGTTTTGCTTTGCACTTACTTTCATGATCATTGTTTTATCTGTCAAAATCAAATACAGGCTGGAAAATTTCATTGAAAAGGCACGGAATGTTCTTATTCACTGGATGGAGAATGGAGTTAATAAACGTCTAAGGTTTATACCTGACTCTCAAAATATTTTACAATTATTTTAGATAAAATCAGCGTGTTTCACTTCGTTATACTTCTGGTTCACACTGTCTCTGGCCACATGGCCAATCTAGGTTGAAATTAAACCCATAATTAGAGATGGAGGAATTTCTCTAAGCTTTTATGTTACTAAGAATGCTAATTAAATTATAAATGGATTAATCAGTTAACGAAAAGCGGAAGAAATATACCGGAGAATGTTGGTGAGAATTACTTTCAAGGAAGTCTTTGGAGAAAAAACACTGCTTTTCTGCATTTGATTTAAATAGCACGATATAAATATTTTAAATCGATTTCACTCAAACTGAGTAGAAGCCATGGCTACACATCAGAGTAGTGCATCGCGTAAATTAAACCCGAAGTTTTAAATTTTCAGCTTTAACACGATGCACAGTTATATCATGCAAATAGCAGCTGACCCTAGTTGAATGCTGCCTAGTCATTATTTTGGCTCAATATACACTCAATGGGCGAAACATTAGAGATACCTACCTAATAGCGTGTTGGTCCCCTTCTAGTGTGGATAACAGCCTGTACACACCGAGGCATTGACTCCACCAGATGCTAGAGGGACTCCGGAGGTAATGTCAGCCATGCCTGTTTCAGCATTGTACACAACTCCGCCCGAGACGTTGATCCAGGATCCATGGATCTGAAGTTCAGCTCCACAGCATCCCAGAGAGCTTCCACGTAGTTTAAATCCGGGGACCTTGGGTTCCACTGGATGGCCCAAAACTCAGATGAATGTTCCCCAAGCCATGTCTAGGTATTTGTGGCAGTGTGGAGTCGCACATTGTTCTGCTGAAATAAGCTATCGGCCGCAGGATGCGTGAAAACCATGAAAGCGTGTAAGTGATCTGGCAGCAAATGCTGGTAGCGCACAGCGATTAACGACCTCTCCAGACACACTAAAGAACCTAATGTGTCCTGTGAGAAGGCTCCCCAAATCATCACAGAGTTATCACTGCCTCGAGAGCGCCGACAACTGCCTTGAGAGTGCTGCGTCGCCACTCTGCAGAGGTCTAGTTTGATGTTCTTGGCACCAGGCGAGGCGTAATGTCCTATGACGAGCAGTCAACAGTGGCACACGAGTAGGGCGTCGGCTCGCATAGCCCAGGGTATGCATTGTGCGCCATACCGTTTACTCGCTGACGCTGCTCGGGCCTCCGACATTTAACCTGGATGTGATTTCGGTGCAATGTCCGATGGCGAGCAGTCAACAGTGGCACACAAGTAGGGCGTCGGCACCCAAAGCCTAGGGTATGCACTGTGCGCCATATCGTTTACTCGCTGACGCTGCTTGGGCTTCCGACATTTAACCTGGATGTGATTTCGGCACAATGTCCGATGACGAGCAGTCAACAGTGGCACACAAGTAGGGCGTCGGCACCCAAAGCCTAGGGTATGCACTGTGCGCCATATCGTTTACTCGCTGACGCTGCTTGGGCTTCCGACATTTAACCTGGATGTGATTTCGGCACAATGTCCCATGACGAGCATTCAACAGTGGCACACGAGTAGGGCGTCGGCTCCCGTAGCCCATGGTATGCATTGTGCGCCATACCGTTCACTCGCTGAAGCTGCTTGGGCCTCCGACATTTAACCTGGATGTGATTTCGGTGCAATGTCCGATGACGAGCGGTCAACAGTGGCACACAAGTAGGGCGTCGGCACCCAAAGCCTAGGGTATGCACTGTGCGCCATATCGTTTACTCGCTGACGCTGCTTGGGCTTCCGATATTTAACCTGGATGTGATTTCGGTGCAATGTCCGATGACGAGCAGTCAACAGTGGCACACAAGTAGGGCGTCGGCACCCAAAGCCTAGGGTATGCACTGTGCACCATATCGTTTACTCGCTGACGCTGCTTGGGCTTCCGACATTTAACCTGGATGTGATTTCGGTGCAATGTCCGATGACGAGCAGTCAACAGTGGCACACAAGTAGGGCGTCGGCACCCAAAGCCTAGGGTATGCACTGTGCGCCATATCGTTTACTCGCTGACGGTGCTTGGGCCTCCGACATTTAACCTGGATGTGATTTCGGCACAATGTCCGATGACGAGCAGTCAACAGTGGCACACAAGTAGGGCGTCGGCACCCAAAGCCTAGGGTATGCACTGTGCGCCATATCGTTTACTCGCTGACGGTGCTTGGGCCTCCGACATTTAACCTGAATGTGATTTCGGCACAATGTCCGATAACGAGCATTCAACAGTGGCACACGAGTAGGGCGTCGGCTCCCGTAGCAAATGGTATGCATTGTGCGCCATACCGTTCACTCGCTGACGCTGCTTGGGCCTCCGACATTTAACCTGGATGTGATTTCGGCACAATGTCCGATGACGAGCAGTCAACAGTGGCACACGAGTAGGGCGTCGGCACCCAAAGCCTAGGGTATGCACTGTGCGCCATATCGTTTACTCGCTGACGCTGCTTGGGCTTCCGACATTTAACCTGGATGTGATTTCGGCACAATGTCCGATGACGAGCAGTCAACAGTGGCACACAAGTAGGGCGTCGGCACCCAAAGCCTAGGGTATGCACTGTGCGCCATATCGTTTACTCGCTGACGCTGCTTGGGCCTCCGACATTTAACCTGGATGTGATTTCGGCACAATGTCCGATGGCGAGCAGTCAACAGTGGCACACAAGTAGGGCGTCGGCACCCAAAGCCTAGGGTATGCACTGTGCGCCATATCGTTTACTCGCTGACGCTGCTTGGGCTTCCGACATTTAACCTGGATGTGATTTCGGCACAATGTCCGATGACGAGCAGTCAACAGTGGCACACAAGTAGGGCGTCGGCACCCAAAGCCTAGGGTATGCACTGTGCGCCATATCGTTTACTCGCTGACGCTGCTTGGGCTTCCGACATTTAACCTGGATGTGATTTCGGCACAATGTCCCATGACGAGCATTCAACAGTGGCACACGAGTAGGGCGTCGGCTCCCGTAGCCCATGGTATGCATTGTGCGCCATACCGTTCACTCGCTGAAGCTGCTTGGGCCTCCGACATTTAACCTGGATGTGATTTCGGTGCAATGTCCGATGACGAGCAGTCAACAGTGGCACACAAGTAGGGCGTCGGCACCCAAAGCCTAGGGTATGCACTGTGCGCCATATCGTTTACTCGCTGACGCTGCTTGGGCTTCCGACATTTAACCTGGATGTGATTTCGGTGCAATGTCCGATGACGAGCAGTCAACAGTGGCACACAAGTAGGGCGTCGGCACCCAAAGCCTAGGGAATGCACTGTGCGCCATATCGTTTACTCGCTGACGGTGCTTGGGCCTCCGACATTTAACCTGGATGTGATTTCGGCACAATGTCCGATAACGAGCATTCAACAGTGGCACACGAGTAGGGCGTCGGCTCCCGTAGCCCATGGTATGCATTGTGCGCCATACCGTTCACTCGCTGACGCTGCTTGGGCCTCCGACATTTAACCTGGATGAGATTTCGGCACAATGTCCGATGACGAGCATTCAACAGTGGCACACGAGTAGGGCGTCGGCTCCCGTAGCCCATGGTATGTATTGTGCGCCATACCGTTCACTCGCTGACGGTGCTCGGGCCTCCGACATTTAACCTGGATGTGATTTCGGCACAATGTCCGATGACGAGCATTCAACAGTGGCACACGAGTAGGGCGTCGGCTCCCGTAGCCCATGGTATGCATTGTGCGCCATACCGTTCACTCGCTGACGCTGCTTGGGGCTCCGACATTTAACCTGGATGTGATTTCGGCACAATGTCCGTTGACGAGCAGTCAACAATGGCACACGAGTAGGGCGTCTGCTCCCGAAGCCCAGGGTGTGGATCGTGCGCCGTACCGTTCGCTTGCTGACTATGCGTGAGCTTCCGACATTTAACCTGAATGTGATTTGCGCCGTCGCTGCAAAGTGGTCGGTCTGTACGAGTATGGATGGTCTACCTCGATACCGGTCATCAATGGCGTGTGGTCGGCCACCGTTTGAGTTGTGGGCGCTGGTAGGTCCGTCGATGGTACACTTGCGGTACACCATTAGATACGGTTGCTCCCGGGAACACTAGGGATCTTACCATTTTTGGAGATAGAATGACCCATCTGTCTGGAGCTGACAATATGTCCATGATCAAAATCCCTCAGATCACTCCATTTACCCCGTCGATTGCGATACACTGTTGGGAAGATCTGCTGTCTGTTTATTTGTCGCTAACGTACGGGTTAGTTCTGTTCCACTCTGCGCGAGAGATGCCCATGTGAACTGTCCGTCACCCCTACCTCTCATGTTTTGTCTACTGAGTGTAAATACAGTTCTTTCATTTTGCTGGGGAAGTCAGTAAATAAGTCACTAACAGTTATCGAATTACTGATAATGGTAGTTATTAGTTTCAAAAGGTGTCATTAGATGGCAGCACAATCCAGCTTACTCGTAGTTCAGTGTAGCAGACGTTAGGTATCGCATTTGCATGCCCAGCTCAGATAGTAAATGCAGTCTGTGCTCGAGGAGCGTATGATCGAAGAACAGCGTGCTGTTGCACGTTTTCTTTAGGCAAAAGGACTACCTGCAAAAGATGTTCATTTGGAAATGTTTCCGGTTTATGGTAGAAATATTTGTTGTGTAAAGCGGTATACAACTGGGCCGATAAACTTTCTCAAGGACGTTCAAAAGTTGATGATGAAGACCGACCTGATCATCCGGTTCAGATTGTGCATATGAGACTATCGCCTAAAACACCAGCCCACACGTTAATTGCTAATCGAACCTGATGATATGACTGCTGTATTGCGTGGGGACTTTCGGCTGCCCACTGGGGACATTTATGAAGTTAAAAATACCATGTCTGGTGAATGAAGCCATATCAATAAATAAAACATTAGCGAGAAAGCGCGGATTACGCGTGCATTGATGTAGCAGCCACCGGCAGAATGTAACTTTCTGTGGAAAGTCCCTCACACCTAGGGCTTTCAATCGCCGGATATGGCAATGGTGTAGGCGATTGTCATGCGGAACCCTCCAAATGGTACTTTGACTCCTATTCTCCGCAAGAGCAATCCTTCTAGTGCTCGTTTCCTGGACTTGTTCTATTCTTCGTAACAGTCGCTCGTCCAATCCAGGATCTCGATCAGTTCTTGGCCTCCCCGCTGGTGCAGCAAACTGAAATGACCCATTCTTTGTTAGGCGCTGGTGGATCTGTGCAAATATGCGACGATCGGGATGCCTTCGGTTTGGATAGACCTCGGTGTACATACGCGCTGCGAGCAGCGCATTTCCATTCGCCCGACCATACATGAAATGCATGTCAGCTGGCTCTGCATTTGTGAAAGCGCTAGCCATAGCTACCTTTAGTAGTGACAGTACGGAACACACTTCAATATTGCCTGTAATGTACACGTTTGAATCTCCACGTGCTAACTGATGCCATGCAGACGTGGTGCGTTCACCGAACGAGATGTCGTCACGGCAGCATTTGCATGTCCTCTGCCATGTGTAAGGAGGTCCTCGTTGTACTGATGCAGAGGCTTTTGCGTGAACCCGGTAAGTATCATACAACAGGTCGCTGTCTGTGTGTCGCCCGCCAGAGACTTCCGTGCACCTGGGTGTCCCATTGATTTGCAAGCTCCCGCGGGAGACATCTCAGGTATTTGTTTTTTTTGCGGTTTCAACATCGTGCAGGGTTACCAGATGTAACGTTGGTTTCTCCCCACAGTTTGTTTGTGTTGTACTTGGAGAGCTCCTGCCGGAGACATCTCAGAATCATTTGTTCTTTGGCTGAAAGTTGAGACCCTCAACCCACCCTCCCCCAAAAATCATCCCCTTCACTGCCCCTTAGGAGCTCAAAGTATTCCTCGTGTGTGGTGTTTTACTCCAAGAATTTAGGTGGGGTTTTTTTACCTTGGGGGAAGTTAAAGGGGCACTTTTGGGGAAGGGACAAGTTTGGGGTCCAACCGCTCCCTCAAATAATTTAGCCCTCCCGATTTCTTCCTCAGAAGTACAAAAACTATCGAAATAGCCGACAGCTGGGGAAAACAACTTTGCATTACCTCTGGAAACCTTTCAATAAAATGTCAGTTAACTCGGAAACGGTTTGTTTCCGGACCTGTATTGACTAAGACTTTTTCATTAGTTTCGATGAGTACTACCTATATTTTAATTTATGTTCAACATTTCTAAATGTAGAAGAGGCTGAATTCTAGCACGCACATTTGACTTCACGGTCGGCTGGCTGAAATGTCTGTAGTGTCTCCAGAAGTTTCCGCAGATGGTCTGGTGAATACAAATATTGCTTTCTTGGAGATGTAGGCATTGGATGCATTTAGATCGCCTGTTTTCTTTTAAATAAAGTGCTGGTTAACCCCTGTGCCTGAAACTGGAGCACTAATTCAGAGTCGGAAAACTGTGATTTTCCCAAGCCGTGTTCGCAAAGTTAGTATAATGACAACTTAAATCCATTTACACTATGACGAAGAAAATTTCTCCGTCATTTTTATGCCAGTTGCGGAATTCGAACCCACAACTCTAGTCTCCGGAGCTCTGAGTGCTATCCACTATACTACACTGCCATGTACTCTCACTGCTATCTGCCTTCATCTCATGTGCGTCTTGTGTCACGTACCATCCCCCACCCGAAAGAGGGCCGGAGGCATGGCCCACGTGTCAGCCGGGACAATGTGTCGCTGTAGGCAGTCATCCAGTTTGTATTGCGATGACGTCGAACGCACGAGAGTGATGACCTGTATTTGGCTTGAAGTCGCATTGAGTTATCAGGTGAGCAGAGGATGGAGGTCGAAAATCGTGCTTTTAGATAGTGCTTCTACCCGTATATTGGAAAAAGTGATTAAACGCTGCAGTAGCTGCGAGAGAGATTTGTGCAGTTTGATGACAAGGAAGCAGTAGACAGCAGCACTACAGATAACTGGTTCCGGCGTTCCCATGCTGGGGACACCAGTCTTGAAGACAAGCCGAGATCAAGGCATCCAACGACCACGACCACTGATATCTTGGTCGGAGATGTGACAGCTAATACCGCAAAAATTCACAACTGAGACGGGGTCTTCCCAATCCATTATCGTTCGTCACCTAACCGGCTGGGTTTTTCCTCCAGGAGCCATCCAATGAGTCCCTATGAATTTAAATCCAACCAGACAGAACAAAGTGTCGTTCGCTGTCGCAAGTTTTTGACAAATCCATAGGACACTAGGCTTTGGTGTCGTATCATTACAGGTGATGAAAAGTGGATATTCCTACGTTATCCTACCAGTGACAACCAGTGGCTGAGGGAACGCCAGGAAACACATCTAGTGGTACAAAACAAGCGGTTCGAGAATACAGACAAGCTCTGCCTTTGGTGGAATTGCGAGGTTCCTGTACACTGGGAACTGGTGCCAGATGGTCAATCTGTATAAAGGAACCTCTATACTAAACAACAACAGAGGATCCATGATGCTCTGAGCCAACGCTACCTAGCGCTTATCAATTGGAAACGGGCGTTGCAACAAATGGATAATGCCCGAAGTCATACCTCTCGTGTGGTTCTCTGAAAACTACAGAAATTAGAAAGGGTTGATATCCAACTCTATCCTTCACACAATCCAGATCTGGCCTCATCCAACTATCCCCTGTTTCTCTCCATGGCCTATTTTTCACAAGGGTGGCACTTCACTTCAGCGGTGAATGTGGATACTGGTATCAGTTTCTGTCTTTGAAATCTTTCCGGTGGCCACCGCGGGATCGTAGCTCTGGTGAAACTTTGGCACAGTACTATAAAAGACAGCAGCTTGTACTTTACTGAATGAGGTGAGCATGTGTGGCTTTCTTGCACCATTAAATGTTTTAGTTGTAAACGGGACCAACTCTTGTCTCACTCTGGTAGAAAAGAGAACATGTAATTAATCGCTACTCTGGACGAGTTTGTTTCAAAAATATAAATAGACGGTCACTTAGGTGTTGGAAGAATTCTGTTCGATGCCCAGTTATTTGCCTGTCATGAACCAGAACGCAGTATTTCAGGGGGCAATAAAACTCATATTATCATTAAAAATTTAGATTCCTCTTTGTTTTTTTTAAAACATTTGCGCATAGTATCGGAAAAAGTAGAAGTAAAACAATGACTTCTCAGCCAAGCGTCACAAGCATCAGCATTAATTAAAGGTCTTTATGATATTTCATTTCTTTTGTATGCTCCTACTTAACGTACAGAGGATTATAGTTCAACTCTCCCTATTCAGGGACCTCTTTAGAGACAACCAGTGCGCTAAATTCAACCAACTCGATAGGAATTCTTCCCATTAAATGGTGAAAATTGTTTAGAAATAAAGAAATAGCTAAACAATCATGCCATCAGGAGATATTTTGCTGCTATTAATGGCAAGAGCGTAATATTTGCATATTTCATACGGCCCACGGAAGGCAAGTGGCTTCATAAGGAAGGTTCGAGAAAGTTCAATTCTTCCAGGGGCACGGCATTACCCATTTTCCCTAAACATGCCTTACTGGTGAAGCTGTAGTACCAGAATTCTGAAAATACAGACGTGGCTAGACATCGCAAGAACAGTCCGCTGATACCTTGTGCATAATGAAGTAGGATACCTTGTTTAGAAGAGACGGGATGACTGACAGTCACAATAGGAAGATGGCGTCAATCTGTCAGCCTAAGATTGAAGAAGTTGCTGCTGAAATTATAGAACAATAGCTTTGTAATGCTTTAGACTCTTGCAATGCAGGTAAGGTACTATGAGTCACAGAGTTTTCCTACACAACTTATGAAAGTTTTTGCGCCAAGTATTTTTTTTTCATTGTTCTAACTACACCGATAAGCCACTACATTATGACTACTCCCAGCCTAGAAAAATGAGCGTGCCCGGAGACCAAACGGTGGCACTGGTGAAGTTCACAGAGCAGTATATACACAGCCCGAGGATCGTCTTTCGGTTAGAAGAGTGTCCGGAGTCAGAATACGAAAAGCTGCGATTTTTTGGAGTTTGATAAAAGACAAATTGCCAGGGCATGGCGCCGCTTGTGGGTTGTTCATATGTCGCTGTAGTGAGTACGTATCAAAAGTGGTTCACAGAGGGCCACGGCTGGACGACGAATCGTCGTCTAGCAGTGTGTCGTTCGTAGCTCATTAATTCTAGAAGGGACCGAAAACTGTCGCGCATTGTTCACAGCGACCACAGGGCCACAGTGCGACACATCACCAGCAGCTACAACAGTGCATATCATCGCAGACTTCTGTGCATGGGTCTGCGTAGCCGAAGACCCAGTCGAGTCCCCATGCTCACTGTACGTCATCGCCAACAACACACGAAATGGGCCAAATATCATGGAAATTGGACCGTGGATGATTGGAAGGAAGTGGCCTGGTCTGACTAATCAAGATTCTTGGTGCATCCCGTAGATAGCCGAGCGCAGATACGTCTATTACCAATGAAGGCTATGGCACCTGGACGCACTGTTGGGCAGAAACAGCCCGGCGACGGCGGTGTTATGCTGTGGGCGATGTTTTCTTGGGACACCTTAGGTCCCATTATCCCAATAGCACAATGTCTGACAGCTATCAGGTATCCGAACATCGTTGCGGACCAAGTTCACCCATTCATGGCAAATGCTGGTGATGGCCATTACCAACAGGATAATGCGCCATGCCACACTGCCAGAATCGTCAAGGAGTGGTTCGAGGAACATGCTGGTGACTTTCTGTTAATGCCCTCGACTCCAAATTCACCTGATATGAGCATTTGTGGTTCGACTTGGGAAAGCGGATTCGCGCCATTTGACCAGCACCTTGAAATGTACGGGAACTGGAGGACCTACTGTTGACATTATGGTACCAAATACCCCAAGATACCTATCGCCACCTCATCAAATTGATGTCTCGCTGAGTGGTCGCTGTTTTGCGATCTAAAGGGGGTCCTATAGCTTATTAGATAGGTGGTCACAGGGTAATAGCTCATCGGTGTATAAACTTACCCACTACGAAACTAACATGCAATATTCCAACTGACGTTGCGTTTGCACTATTGGTATGCATGGATATAGACGTA
Source organism: Macrothele yani (assembly GCA_039090855.1). Lineage (NCBI taxonomy): Eukaryota > Metazoa > Arthropoda > Arachnida > Araneae > Macrothelidae > Macrothele > Macrothele yani. The sequence continues at coordinate 94,440,958 of CM076992.1, read as the reverse complement.
GCATGGCGGTGGAACATTCTGTACAGATATAAACCTTATTTTCGTCACAGCGGAAATGTGAACACCCAAAACTGTCGTATCTAGAGTACGATGAATCAGCAGTCGTGTCAACAAATTTATTAATACACTGCTGGACAATTGCTAAGGACGGATCATAAACGGCTATATAGCGCATAAAAAAGTAAGTGTGGTTGGATGCCAAGTGAAATAAAATAATGTCAGAATGCCAGGACATTACAAGAAAGACAATTTATTGTGCTCTGAAATCCAGAAGGCTTTGGAACGTGTTCAAGGGACAAACAGGCCATTTTGTGCAGAATACGTAAACGTGAAAAAAATGCAATTACCGTCAGCAGGCGTTCCGGCGTAAGATGTCAATACGGGATATGGCCACCATGGAGGGCGATGCAAGATTCCACACGTCGTGTCATGCTTTGCACAACATTATCAAGCAGCTGTTGGGGTAATTTATCCCATTCCTCTGTCAGTGCACGGAGAAGGGTGTCCTTGTTTATTGGAGGGAATTGGCGACCAGCAAGACTCCTCCCCAAAGCATCCCATACATTTTCAATGAGATTCAGATCTGGAGAACGTGCTGGCGATACGAGGCGTTGAATATCCTCGCTCTCAAGACACTCCTGGACAGCGACTGTTCGATGACATGTTGCGTTGTCGTCCGTGAAAATGAATCTATCACCGACAGCACCACGGAATATGCGAACATGTGGTAGCAGAACATCATTAATGTATCGTTGGCCAGTCATAGTCCCAGTTGGAAGCACATAGAGGGACGTACGGCCATTGATCATGATGCCAGCCCATACCATGACACTACATGTCGGATATCGGTCCCTTTCCTGTATGTTTGCTGGACAATATGTAGTACCACTATCACGCCAGATCAGTTGTCGTCAACAATCAGACGATGGACTGTATCTACTCTCATCTGAGAAGAGGACAGCAGACCAGTCGTTATCAGTCCAATTGCGATGTTGATGGCACCATTGCAAACGGGCGGTACGGTGACGTCTGGACAATGGGATGCACACAGCAGGACGGCGGCCGTATAGTCCTCCTTCATGTAAACGTCTGGCGACAGTTTTTCGGGAGATCCGCTTGCCAGTAGCAGCCATAAACTGATTTGCTACCTCACTAGCTGTGCTGCGCCGGTGTCTTTTGTTGATAGCACTATGTACCGATCTTCTGCAGGTGTCGTTCTGCGAATACGACCTCCCCCGTGACGTTTGCTACACTCGCCATTTGTTTGAAATGATTTCCAAAGCCTTGAAACAACACTGTGGCTGACGTCGATTTCCCTGGCAACATCTGTTATTTTTCGCGCTTCTTCAATCTTGCCAATATTACGGTCACGCGTAAAATCCTCTAGGTGATGTCGGGAAGACATACTGAAAATTGCAAGTTCGTCAATTGATTCTTTCCCTTTCAACTTTGCGTTTGAACAACAACGGTCAATACGCGTCAAATCCTTTATATCTCTTATCAGCGCTATGACGTCACGAACAAGTTCGGCAATCCAAAATTTGCATACGCACAACACGTCTTACTGTATCCCGCACTTATACAAATTTCCACATTTTCCTGCCTTGCATTTTATGGTTGCTATCGTTGCTATTGTCATCCGTCCTTAGCAATTGTCCGGCAGTGTATTTCCCGAAGGTTACCATACGGTTAAGGTTTACGACAACATTTTTTATCATCCAGTTTTTTTTTTTTTTGATTGGAGGTTTAACGACCACCGTGAGCAACTCAATGGGCTATAAGCAGTCGCCCGTCCCTAATTTAGGGTCACTGGTTCCAGGGAAGGGAGAGAGCCAGTGCCGTAAGACAAACACAACATCCATGCCTCACCGGGATTCGAACCCGGACCCCGTTCGGACGAATGATCAGAGGCCATCGCTTAGACCACTGTGCCACCGGGGCGGCCATCCAGTTTTTCTTCGATGGAAATAATCGAACTGAAACTGCGACCAGCATTGTAAACTCATAGCGTTATCGGGTCATATTACACAGTTTTGCTGTTCCACAATCACAGCGGAGAGAATGTACTAACACAACCATTTTTAATCACTAAATAACAACACCTAACATGAGACGGTTTGTATACAACAGTTGCTGCAATAAAGTTTCACACAGGATAGCGTGATCAGTCACTCATTACTATCAGCCACCTCGTTTCCTAGACATTAATTCGTGTGATGTTTGGCTGTGAGATTACTGAAAGACATGGATTTCCGTGAAAATGTCCTTCAGTTGACATATTTGAAGGACAGAATCATTCATAATGTGAGAAATGTCACTTCAGATCAGTTGCGTTCTGTCGATGAAGGCATTCTTGTGCGGATTCAACTTTTGTTTCATTAGAACGGCTGATATACTGAACAATGGCTATGATTTTCCTCGACAGCACGCACGAGCCATTTCTGTTATCGAAAGCTCCAACATCTCTTTATGTTAAACAATCTCGTTTAAATGACTACACATCAATGTTTATGAAGACACTCAATGAATTTAAGCAACCAAACGCTACATGTCGTTTACATCTCTTCATTTGGCGAATCACACATCCATACAGATTACAAAATTACCGTTTATCCCGTTCACAGTTCCATATATCCCCCTGTTTGATGATTTTGTACTTATTTTATATATCTGAAATCTCTTTCTCATGATCTTGAAAGTGGGTTTAGAAAGTTTTGTTTAATTTCGTCCGCTGGTTGCCTTTGAAGATAACTCTGAATAGGGATAGTTAAATATTAACCCCCTGAGTAGATATCTGTACATATACTCTAACATTGAAACTGCTTCATGAAAAAATGATGGAGGATTGGAGACGCAAGGGCAACACAGGATAGGAGGTGAAGGAAACATGATTGCATTTTCAGAGCAAATGAATAAATTTAATGTGAAAAGCAGTCTGTTACATGGAGATTAAAGATTCCATTCATTTTTTCAATTTTCGTGTGTGCCTTTATGCTTTGTTACATACAGGAAGTTGGACAAAATTCTGTGAACATCATGAATATACTGGTTAACGTTGTTTGCGTAGGCAAAATTGAAAAAACAAACAGACGTCGTGATTATTGTGTCTCTTGTGTATCTTTTCTTTGTATATATTCTATAGGGTGTATACCAGTGTAGTACAAGTTGTGTTCAGCAGTTGTTCATACTAGTGGTTGGCGAAACGGGTGACCTGTTAGACTTTTGAAGAGGACAAATCGTGGATGCCCGTGTAGCAGGAGCGTCTGTAAAAATAAAAGCCAAATTGTTTGGCGTTCTAAGAGCAATAGTCCCCACGGTTATGACTGGGTACAGAAAGAATGGCAAGACTTCATCAGCGAAGAATAATAAAGGGCGAAAATCGAGACTGAATGAGAGGGACCTTCCAACACTAACAATGATTGTGTGCAAACAACACAAAACTACTGCAGAAAAAGTGAAAGCAGAACTGAATATTCACCTGAAAGACCCTGTTTCCACAAAAACAGTCCACAGAGAATTTCACAAAGCCGACATCCATGGAAGAGCTGCAATTGCTAAACCTTTAATTACAGAAACCAACGCTACATTGCAAACGAGATGGTGTCATGATTATAAAACTTGGACAGCTGATAATAACTGGAAACGTGTGATATAGTCCGATGAGTTCTCATTTGCACTATTCTCAACGGTACGTCCGGTTTATGAATGGAATAACCCTAAGGAAGCGCACAATTTGGATGCCTGGTTTCAACTGTCAAAAATGGGGGTAGATCTGTGATGATATGGGTAGCCATATCTTAGTATTCAGCCGGCCCCATCATTACCCATCATGATCAAGTTACTTCATTTGAGTACGTGGACATGTTGGGTGATCAGGTGCATCCTATGGTGCAAATGTTGTTTCCCAAAAATCACGCTATTTTTCAAGATGATAATGCGCCCATACACACAGCCAGAACAGTTCAGTCTTGGTTTCAAAAGCACCAAGATGAACATCAACATCTGACCTGGCCAGCTCAATCACCTGACTTGAATGTTATTGAATCACTGTGGGTAATTTGGGAGAGCAAAGTGAGAAGCAGATTCTCTCCTCCAATATCTCTGAAGCAATTTCCTGATGTTCTGATCGACGAATGGTAAAACATCCTGCTGAAGACTATTCAGATTTATATGCATCTATTCCAAGAAGGTTGGAAGCTGTATTAAAAGCAAATGGTGCTCCAACTCCTTATTAATAAAGATATATCGCCTATTTCACAGGAGTTCACATTATTTTATCCAACTGTAACGTCTTCAGACAGAGACTTATTTAGATAGAACCGATTTATTTCGGATATGCTTCCGAACCTAAAATTAAAAACAAATTTTAATTTTTAATTTTTGGAACAGAATAAACTCACGTAAAAAGGGCATACTGACCATAGTATTAGTCTAGTAGATGTATACTGATGCTAGTGCTGGGCCAATACCTCCGGTAACGCAATGGAACCTGCCCTTTCAGAAAATTGAAGCTGAGAATGGAGCACAAACACTGTGCGTTTTTACTTTAGAACTTACCTTTATATCCACATTACTGACTTCGCAAAATCCTTAAAATCTATGCGCCAAGTAATAGGCAAACTTTGGCTGAAACCTTAGTCCTTACAATGATATGCGCGTATACCTCTACCTAGAACACATCATTCTCGGCACTGCAATTTTAAACACCCTTAGAGATAAGTTTCGCAGAATTTCAATAATTTCGTGTTTTCACTTTCTCATACCAAATATCTAGACCTCACATATGTGAAACAGATTTTGCTTCTGGGAGATCGAACTTCACAGAAAGAGAACGAAAGAGAATAATACAGCAGATTCAGGACTTTCTGTTATCGAAAGCTCCAACATTTCTCATACCAAATATCTAGACCTCACATATGTGAAACAGATTTTGCTTCTGGGAGATCGAACTTCACAGAAAGAGAACGAAAGAGAATAATACAGCAGATTCAGGACACGCTTCGATACGAACACGATAAATAAAGTATTTCACGATAATTTAAATAATAATTTACTTCCGCCAACAATTAAATAGAGCAACCTTGATTGGGGAACACGAAAATCTTAGTGAAATTTAAAATTCAATCGAAATGCTAAATTTAAATTGAAAAGGCATTGGTCTGATTAACTAACAACTAAATAAATACGTCATACTCCAGCAAAAGATGAATGCCTTTTAGTCCTTTCATAGGTAAATGTCTTTCAGTCCTTTCTTCGGCCTGGGTAGGGAAAAGGAGATGCATGTGATTGAAGCGTTCTTGCGCTTTCCCTAAAGCATAGAGTTTGATTGCATTATTTTCCTGCCTGAAGCTTTTAGAATTCTCTTTTTGCAGTGTTTACATACTATGGCAAAAAGGATGGTACGATCAGGCTAAAAGCGAAGTTAGTTATTCTTTTCGAAGTGAACAAGAAAGTAAAATCGAAGACAGCAATTGCACAGCATTTCGCAAAAAATACTTTGTCAACATTCATCAAGCACAACTGGAAAATCATTGACTCAAACAACTAAGGAATGCAGCTGAAACAAATAAAATTGCACGCTTGTATCTACTTTTCCGAAAAGTGAAGAAACCTCCGTTTTTTGAAATAAACAATTCCATTCAAAAATTACACGTAGGTAGTAATGTATTAAAAGCCTCTCCAGAGGATCTTGTTCTGAAGTTTTCAAACTACTGATTATAGAACTGATTAAGGTTTGGAAAAATAAACTAAAAGAAATTCTACAGCAGTACCAATTGGAGAGCATGTACGACGCAATCAAAACTACCGTATACACTCGCATATAAGCTTAACTCGTATATATACCGACCCCTCAACATCAGCAGCTAAAAATTAGTGAAAGTCCTTTATTTTTTTTACTGTCTTGTTATCTGGTATATCATGTGACACTGACATTACCTTTCCCATGATGCATCTGCTCCACGTACTTAAGACCAGCATGTAACCACACGGTGAAATCACATCTGATGAAGGTGTCACTGTGACACCGAAAGTGCCAATGTGTTTTTTAACCTGTACATAGATTTCGTTTTTTAGCTGAATAGATATCATCATGCAACAAGACGGATTTCTTTTAATACTAGTATTTATGCACGATAAAGGACGTGTTTACCGTCCTTTATCCGCATTTAAGCCGACCTTAAATTTTAAGATTTTGAGAGACTTATTTATTGTTATAAAATATGAAAATTCCCGAGGTTACCTTCTTTAAAATTCTTCAAAGTCTCATTTACCATCGGAGTTTCCAAAAATCTCTGTAAATCCATTTCTGTTGGGCTTATGGTAGCGAACAAAAGTATTTGGCGAAACACTTTTTTGACCATAATTTTTTTTCTGCTGGACCAAATCGGGTCATTTTGGGATATGATATGTGTTGATTCGTTAGTTACAATGCCGCGTAGTTTGTTGTATTTCGCTCAGAGCGAATTTGTCATTCGAAATGGGCCATATTCAAGAATCGCCAATTATTACCCATTTGTTTGCTGCATGTATTAATGTTTTTCTTTTGATTTTTGTGGGTTTTGTAATGTGTAGTGTGATAATAGGTCAATCTTAGGTGTTCAGAAATGGGTAAAAAGGCGGAGATCCCTGTTGGAGCTCGCCAGACGGCCGTGAACATGATGGAATCCGGAATGCGCGTCACCGACATTGCGAGGGCCCTGAAAATCCGACACCAGTCCATTTCAGCTATCCTGCAACGTTATAAGAAGACTGGAACGCCGCCCCGGTGGCGCAGTGGTCTAAGCGATGGCCTCTGATCATTCGTCCGAACGGGGTCCGGGTTCGAATCCCGGTGAGGCATGGATGTTGTGTTTGTCTTACGGCACTGGTTCTTTCCCTTCCCTGGAACCAGTGACCCTAAATTAGGGACGGGCGACTGCTTATAGCCCATTGAGTTGCTCACGGTGGTCGTTAAACCTCCAATAAAAAAAAAAAAAAAAAAAGAAGACTGGGACCGTCGAGAACAGTCCGCGATGTGATAGGCCTCGTTCCACCACGTTGCGTCAGGATAGACGCATCCTCCGTCGATCTCGTGCTGATCCCACCTTGACTGCTGTCGACATCACCACCGAATTACGCGACAGCGACGACCTGAACGTCAGCCGAATGACCATCTCCCGTCGTCTCACTGCTGGTGGATTGAAGGGAAGACGCCCCGCCAAGAAACCACTCATCGGAGTCAAGAATCAACGAGCTAGAGTTGCGTTCGCACGCCGCCATCGACACTGGACCGCGGCGGACTGGAGTAAAGTGCTTTTCACCAACGAGAGCAAGTTCAACTTGTTCGGAAGTGATGGCATCCGATACGTACGACGTCCGTGTGGCCAGAGATTCAACCTCCAGTTCATTCAGCCGACTGTCAAGCACGGAGGAGGATCGCTCATGGTATACGGCGCCTTCTCTTGCAATGGAATGGGCCCCATCATCACGATTGACGGAATAATGACCATCCAAAGCTACACGAACATGCTCATCAACGATGTCTTCCCATGGGCAAACGAAAACATACCACCCGGATGGTTCATGCAGCAAGACAACGACCCGAAGCACACCTCCAGAGTAGCAAAGGCAGCCTTCCAGCAGCAACAGGTCACACTTCTAGACTGGCCAAGCCAATCTCCAGACCTCAACTCCGTCGAACACATGTGGGAGGAGCTGGAGAGACGATGTGCGAAGACAACCTGCCGAAATAGGGCCCAGAAGTTCGACCAGCTGTCTGAAGAATGGGAGCGAATTCCGCAGGTCACCGTCGACAAGCTAGTGGACTCAATGCCGGCCCGTTGTGCAGCTGCTATTAAGTCTCGTGGTTATTCCACTAAGTATTAGTTATTGTTTTGTCGTTTTCTCGTACTTGTTTTCTGTTATCGTTTCATTAAATGAATGGGATACACACCTACTTTGTTGGTCAATTTGTATGATCTTTGCGATTAAGCTCGGTACCTGATCTGTGTTAAGGTTTCCGATCCATCTGCATATGGGTCATGTTTATAACTGAATAACACATATCATATACCAAAATGACCCGATTTGGTCCAGCAGAAAAACAATTATGGTCGAAAAAGTGTTTCGCCAAATACTTTTGTTCCGTGCTGTACGTCGTCAATATGAGTATCGTCACCAAATTTACCATCGTTCCTGTTTTCTCCAACTGAATCGTAAATCAGATTATCTTCCGTTCCATGCATGACATTATTTATACAGCATATCATTTTTTGAAAGTTTTATTATCGTTTCTGGGGGAATTGCTCCCACCCACTCTTCTTTCACCCACGAAGTAACAAGGCAAATGTCGGCCTTTTTCAAGTTACCACTTTGTGCTGTTTCCACATCTGTTGATGAGATCCATTCAATCCATTTCTGTCGAAGTTTGTCTTTGAAATGTTTTATCAAAGTAACATCAAGTGGCTGCAAAGGTGACGTCAAACCACTAGGTATTACTACCAGTCTACTGTTAGTCTCCTTTGCCTTTTTTTGACACCTTCAGTTTTATGTCCTCTAAAGGCATCCAACACGAGTGGTTGTTCTCCTCCTCAACAGCCAAGTGATATATCCGATGTCTGACTCACTGTGCGTCCGGTTCTACAGGTGACGTGGCGCAGCACGTAGTTCCGCAGGGGAAATAAAATAAAGGAATTCCTTCATGTTTAGAAGCAAGAAATTTCGTGATCTCAATTTAAAATAGGATTAGGTATTGCAATGATTACATTAGCAGCACCTATTCCCGTAGGAATACTACTCTGGGTGAAAAAATATTCGATTAATTTAATTTTTTTAGTGACTCTCATATAAGCCGACCCCCAACTTTGGAAGCAGAATTTCTTCCAAACACTTTCTGCTTATACACGACTATATACAATGCAGTGCCAGAAAAACTGGTACACCCGAGCTTATGCAAAATACACTGCTAGCCACCCAAAATGCAACACCAAGAAGGACACGAGATAGCAAAGCCAGATTTACTGGACTCATAACAACAGATACAAAGATGAAACGATTGAGCTTACAGGCCCGTGCGACATGCGGAACACGCAGACATCAACAGTTCGTGTGGCCCCCATGGCTGGCAATAACGGCCGCTACGCGCCGCGGCATCGAACGAAAGAGGCTTTGGATGTGGGCTTGGAGTATGTCAGTCCAGGCTGCTTCCACACGTTGCCACAGTTCATCAGGCGTAGCCGCGGGTGGTGCTTGCCGGGCCACTCGGTTGTTGATCAGCGACCAGACGTGTTCGCTGGGCGGCATATCGGGAGAACAGGCAGGCCACGGCAGCAGTGAATTGTTGCACGATGCATGCCACGTGCGGGTGCGCATTGTCCTGTTAAAACGTGGCCATTGGCAGGTCCCGCAGGTAAGGGAGGACTACAGGCTCCAAAACGTCAGAGATGTAGCGGTGGCTGTTGAGTGTACCGGCGATGCGTACCAGAGGGGTGCGGGTGTCATATCCAAATGCGCCCCAAACCATAACGCCAGGCGACGGTCCAGTATGGCGATGCATAATGCAGGCGTCATACAGTCTCTCGCTGCGATGTCGCCACACGCGGATCCGAACATCGCGGTGTTTTAAGCAGAAGCGGGATTCGTCGGAGAAGACAATGTCGTGCCATTCCGTAGTCCAGGTGCGGCGTTCAACGGCCCACTGCCGCCGCACTCGCCGATGGTGTAAGGTCAATGGTAATCGGAGCAATGGGCGCCGTGCGACAAATCCTTGCTCCTTCAGACGACGTCGTACGGTACGTGCTGACACGGGTTGTTGCGCAACACACCCTAATTCCTGCGCTAACGTTCGTGATGTGGCGGTGCGAGCCGTCAATTCCCGCCGCACAACATGCCAGTGCTCTCGTTCGGAGGTGTGCCGCGGCTGCGGCAACCGCTCACGTCGGTCCTTCCGTCCCTCCTGTACCCACCGAATCCATAATCGCCTCACTGTGGCTGAATGTCGTCCCACACGGGCGTCGATGTCTCGGTACGATAAACCGCTGTCGCGATAAGCCACTATTCGTCCTCTGTCGAACTCCGAAACGTGCTGGAATGACTGCCGTATTCTGCGACGAGACATCAGGAAGCTTCGCACGCACAGGTCCGGAAGCACAACACACTTCCACTACTTACACCCGCCTTCTGTGCACCCTTCTTATTGTGTTTTTCAGCGGCGTGCCGGGCGCACATGATTTGCATATGCCTTGTAATGATAATCGTTTGCATGTATTCTCGTGGGTGACGCATGCTGCGATTTTAGGCCAATCGGTTGCTTCCTTCTTGTTGTTGCATTTTGGGCAAATAACACATTGGGAGCCAGTGCCGAAAGACAAACACAGACATCCATGCCTCACCGGGATTCGAACCCAGACCCTTCTCGGGCGAATGACTCTAATTCCATTGCTAAGACGACTGTGCCACCGTGGCGGCGAGGCACTGTTGCAATGGGCAGCTTTGAATTTGCATGAGTTTGCCGCGCTATCATCGTTTTGTCACAAGGAAATTTCAAGTTCTACTGAAGGAGAGCAGAGAAGAAAACTAAACTGACTATTAGGATTTCCAATAAAACGTCTTACTTTTGCAACAAAGATAATACTAATACTTCCAGCGTATATGAGGAGTATTCAAAATGATGTGCTTCGACTATTGTACGCCAATCTTGAGAGCCTCTTTCTTGGACCCGCTTTTTGCATACCAGAAAATGAACTACACTGTTGGCCACCCAAAATCCAACACCAAGAAGGAAGCATTCGATTGGCCTGAAATTCGCAGCATGCGTCGCCCGCGAGACGACATGCAAACGATTAGCATTGCAGGACATATGCCAATCATGTGCGCCCGGCAAGCCACCGAGAAGCACTATAAGAAGGGTGCACAGAAGGCGGGGTGTAACTAGTGGAAGTGTGTTATGCTGCCGGACCTGTGCGTGGGAAGCTTCCTAATGCCTCGTCGCAGAATACGGCAGTCATTCCAGCACGTTTCGGAGTTCGACAGAGGACGAATAGTGGCTTATCGCGACAGCGGTTTATCGTACCGAGACATCGGGGCCCGTGTGGGACGACATCCAGGATTCGGTGGGTGCAGGAAGGACGGACGGACCGACGTCAGCGATTGCCGCAGGCGCGGCACACCAGCGGACGAGTAACCAACATGTTGTGCGGCGGGCATTGACGGCTCGCACCGCCACATAATGAACGTTAGCGCAGGAATTATGGTATGTTGCGCAACAACCGTAGTCAGCACGTACCGTTCGACGTCGTCTGAAGGAGCGGGGACGTGTCGCACGGTTCCCATTGCTCCGATTACCATTGGAGTTACAGCACAGGCAAGTGCGGCGGCAGTGAGTCGTTGAACGCCGCATCTGGACTACGAAATGGCACGACATTGTCTTCTCCGACGAATCCCTCTTCTGCTTACAACACTACGATGGTCAGATCCGCGTGTGGCGGCACCGCAGCGAGAGACTGTATGACGCCTGCATTATGAATTGCCATACCGGTCCGTCGCCTAGCGTTATGGTTTGGGGCGCAATTGGATATGCAACCCGCACTCCTCTGGTACGGATCGCCGGTACACTCAACAGCCACCGCTACATCTCCGACGTTTTGGAGCCTGTAGTCCTCCCTTACTTGCAGGACCTGCCAGATGCCACGTTTCACAGAACAATTCGCGCCCGCACGTGGCACGCATCGTGCAACAATTCTTAAGGGCCCACCAGGTGTTACTGCTGCCGTGGCCCGTTTGTTCTCCCGAGATGTCGCCCATCGAACACGTCTGGTCTCTGATCGGCAACCGAATGGCCCGGCAAGCACCACCGCGGCTACGCCTGATGAACTGTGGCAACGTGTGGAAGCAGCCTGGACCAGCATACCCCAAGCCCATATCCAAAGCCTCTTTCGTACGATGCCGCGGCCTGTAGCGGCCGCTTTTGCCAGCCATGGGGGCCACACGAACTATTGATGTCTGCGTGTTCCGCAAGTTGCACGGGCCTGTAAGCTCAATCGTTTCATCTTTGTATCTGTTATTATGTGTCCAGTAAACTTGTTTTTGCTATCTCGTGTCCTTCTTGGTGTTGCATTTTGGGTGGCCAGCAGTGTATTTACACTTATGTCCCTCGAAATCAAATGGCTAATTCCTTTTTTATGTTTGCCCTCTCTGGGTAACTAATTTTTGGAGCGAACGTTTTTACGGGTGGCTTTCTATTGGCTTGTTTCGCTTGGAAGGGGGTCATTCTTACAGCTGAAGAGAAAACTGTTTGCTGAAATTGAGATATTTCTTTTCACCTTCGTCAAAATTAAGAAGTTGTAAAACTGCCGTTTGATTTACGTACTCTTTCAAGAATGTTTTGCCCTGCTGTGATGATGCGAACAACCATCATAAGAAAGAAGCACTTGTGCGTTTATGTAAGCAACCGCCCAGCGGAGCAAAATTGAGCGAAGCGGTGAAAGCTTTATGCCATTAGGTTTAGTGCTGGCTGGTCATGCACTTCGGCATATTAATTGCATGCTATTTTGTTTATGCTTCTGCTGACACCTGCGAAATAATGGTGAATTACAAACCCAGAAGCGATTTGGAGAGAGGGGTTCGCTCTCTTGAATGCGATGCTGGCAGACAGATTTTGCTTGGCGTGTTGAGCTGTTGCTTCCCTCCCGAGGAGGAGTACGCCAGCATATTGTTATTTTAATGTTCCTATATATGTTTTACCGTCCTTGTGTTTGTTCGGGTTTCTTAAAAGCCTTTTATTTAACTCCTTGCACTTTATTTGAATAATAATGCTGCTTGTTATTTTGCGCCGACCTGCGCCCAAATCTGTTTGGCCGACGCTACCAGAAACAATAGCATGTGTGAGTGGAATCAAAACCACCCGATGTATTAAACTCTATTGACGAGCGGTGGAATCGACACCTCCATCAAGTCATGACATAACAGCTACCTTGTCTACTTTAACAATGTGGTAGTTCACGTTACGGGTTTGGGGGTGACAGCATTGTTTCCTGCTTTTATTTTTTAGTTGGTTTCGGAGTTTAACGACCACCGTGAGATACTGTGAGGGCTAGAAATAGCCGACTGACCTTAATCTAGGTCCACTGGTTCCATGGAGAGGGAATAGCTAGGGCAGTAAGACAAACCCATCACCCATGCCTCACCCGGAACCAACCCGGAGCCACCAAGGACGTCTAGAAAACACGAGCCTATGATATTAGAGATGAGTTCCTTCCGTTTGTGACGTCGCTCTCATGTTATCAGCCTATACGTCGGTGTCGTGTTTGACGTCGAACACGATAGCGTTGAAAACCAATCGGAAGCTTTGGTTTCAACGCGACGTCACTAAACGCAGGAGCTCATCTCTCCAATATCATGGCCTTGTACTTTCCAGAAGCGGCCTTGAAAGAACGATCAAAAGCCAGGGCTCAGACCACTGTCTCCTGAGTAACGGTCTTGGGTATATACGGTCTTGGGTATAAAGACCGTGCTCACAAACGCGATGTTGCAATCAGTGAAGAGCTTACATTGAGTCGGGGTGTTTCTTGTGTTTTACTATGCCCGTCGCCGAAGAAGTCACATTATGAACACCTGACGGACTTCTAGGAAGGAAAGATTGTTGGAATGAGAGAAGCTGGATTTTCTTACCGCGAAGTTGCCACTCGTAGAGGACGAAATGCCAGTAAAGTGATGAGAACGAGCTTTCAGAGGACATATTAGGCTCGGATGCACATAAATCCGGGAAATGGACCGCAAAATCCCACGGCTCCACAGGATGCCAGACACCTCTACCGCATGGCAGCGATCGATCGAACGGCGATACCCACGGTGTTAACGCAGCAGTGGAGCACTGTCACAGGTCAAGCATTATTCCCCTGCACAGTTTGGTGTCGTCTGCTGAACAGAGGATTGGTCGCTAGCATCCAATGGATGCGAATTCGTTTCACTACAACCGCAGTCGCCTCAGGCTGCAATGGAGTCTCGAAGAAAGGTATTGGCGCGCTGATTGGCAACAGGTCGTGTTTTCTGACGAGTCATGATTCACCGTGATGCACTATGATAGTCACAGTTGTGTTCGAAGACATCGTGGTAAACGACACGTTGCAGGGTGCATTTTGTAGCGTCATACCGGTCCAACGCCAAGCGTCATGGTTTGGAGCGCCATTGAGTTCAATTCACGATCTCAACTTATACGAATTGAGGCAACCGTGAACAGCCAGCGATACATCAGGGATGTTTTACAGGCAGAGGAGATACCCTATGTTCAAAGTTTACCTGGCGCTATACACTGAAGAACAATTTAATTAAATACAGCTGGCGTTATGCAAATGTGGTACTGTGAGCGGCCCTGTATACGGAAACGACATGACGTATGCAGCGATCCGACAATATAAGGAGTGATGCGATCGGAATCAGCAAGAGTCGGACGCAGTATGGGTAAGACGAAGGGTCTAAGCGCATTTGATCGTGGGCAAATTGTCGGGCCCCAACGAATGGGTCACTCCATCACGTACGTCGTGAAGGCACTGGGATTTTCACGAGCCACTGTGTCACGGGTACACCGTGAGTACATCGAATCCGGTAAAACCATCCCTGTAAGGGCTAAATGCCGTGGACAAAAGCGTGTGGATGAGCGGGATCATCGTTGGCTAGCTCGCATTGTAACAGCGGATAGACGGGCCACAGTGCAATAAATCACTCTGCAATTTAACGCTGGTGCACAAAAACGTGTAAGCAGCCACACCATCCAGAACCATCTCCTCGCTATGGGGTACAGAAGCCATCGTCCTATGAGGGTACCGCTGCTGACCGCACATCACGGGGTGCAAAGATTAGCATGGGCGCGGGAACATCGCGACTGGACCCTAGACATGTGGAAAACTGTTGCTTAGACTGATGAGTCGAGATTCACGTTGGTACATGAGGATGGCAGGATACGAGTACGGCGCAAACCACATGAAGCGATGGATCTTTCTTGTCAGCAGGGTACTCTTCAAGCTGGTGGGGGTGGCATTCTCGTCTGGGAACTGTTTACGTGGGCTGAAATGAGACTCCTGGTACGTGTGACATCGCCCCTCACAGGCCAACGTTACTGGGATATCCTGGACGACCATTTGCTCTCGTTTGTGCGTCTTCAACATCCCACTGGGGACCCCATCGTGCAGCAAGACAATGCAGCTCCCGAATTGCATCCGAATGGTTGGATGAACACTGCAGCGACGTGACCTCGCTTCCTTGGCCAGGTAGGTCACCTGACCTCAATCCCATCGAGCACATCTGTGATGCCATCGAGAGAGATGACCCCCTCCATCAAATCTTCGGGAAATGTGGGAGCTTGTTCAGGGGTCGTGGATCCGTATGGCTTCCCAACGCATCCGGTGTCTTGTCGAGTCCATGCCGAGACGAATCGCCGCCGTCATCAGGGCGAAAGGTGGTGCTACACGTTACTAGACAGGTATCTCTAATTAAATTGCCCTTCAGTATATACCAGTAGGACAATGCTCGACTACATGTGTCCCGGAATGTCCAAGACCTCTTCCATGCACGGAAGATAATGCGTCTTCCCTGGCCTGCAGGTCCATTGGATATGTCCCGGTCGAACTAGTGTGGAATGGTAGCTTAGCGACTGGTCTGTCAAGCGCTTCCGCCAGTCGCCATAAATAAACTCTGGTCTCGCATAGAAGCAGCCTGGCAGGCTATTTTCCTCAGGACGATATCAAAATCCTCTGAGTGCCACGCTGTGTAGAGACTGTTATTGTTGTTCGGTGAGGCTTCACACGATACTGAGTTTTGAAGTGAAAAAATCTCATATAGCTCTACAAATGTAATCAGTTATCTCCTGTAATATGAAAAATCTCTGATACAAATTAGATTGCATTTGCGCGAATCTCTTTCTTGTCCAAGTAACAGCCACAACTCTGTTCTGAGAAATTCTTTTCTATGTATCTTCGGCATATTTTCGAAATTCATTCACCCATTTACTACGCGTAACTAGTTCAATATACTGCAGGTAAGGTTTTCAAGAACTCTGGCAAGCAATTTATTGGAGAGATTAAGTAGCCTAAACCGTTGGATCTTCGTATGCCAGAGCATGCACCACAAGTATTAACAAAAACTATGCAAAGACATTTACAAAATGACGACAAAAAAAACTCTTCCTGCTGAAAGAAGTCTTTATAAAACAAACAAGCGTGCAAAGAAAGTCATTACGTTCCAGTCAACAAATTCAATGCAAATGGAGTCTAACTGTTGAAAAATAAAGAACAACATTTAAATACACGTGTCTCATAAGAACGGTTCTTCGCGTGTAAACAACAGTCCACTGTATGAGAAAAAGAATATTCAGTGTTTACACATACATTCTTGTTCCTCTAAACGTATCTTAACCAACACTGAAAAAAACAGTTAAAAAAACTTTACAGACAAAATTGTGTCTTCAAATCTTTGTCCTGAAGTTTCTGTGACTAGGTAAAGGAGAACTTATTAAATCCGTTTTGTATTAATATACATCGTAGCTGGGTTAGTGTTTTTTGAGTTACGGAAAAGGAGGAAAGAAAAAAGAAATCAAGGTCTTATCCAACTTCGGTTGGACCAAATGTATTAGGTTGGTATTCCGGTCTTTGTAAGTAGCAACAAACCATACGAATTTCAATCTCGTGAAAATAAAGTCATCCGTTAGTACGGAATGAACAGATGGAAAAAATTTAAGCTCTGAGATATATATATTGCTTAGGTTTTTCTTGAACCCCCCAAAAAAGGAACGTTTCATTTTCAATACAGTAAAATATTCATGTGCAATAACAACGACTTGCCGAAAGAGAAGAAACTTGGAACACTCTCGAAAAAGAAGTGAATTTAAAGTTTAATGTGCATATCTTGAGAGACCAGAAACATATTCATATGCAATATTTTCTTTCTAAAATTTCCCGTGAATAAACGCATATACACGTTGTTCTTCATCAAATGTTATGAGCAGAACAAATGTTTAAATCGCTAGTCATGAGTTATTTTCCTTTTTCATCTACAAAATATTCCATAAGTAAAAACAAAATTGTTCAGTTTGGCAGAATCTATGCTATGAATTATGTGTCAAATATTTCTTAAAATATCCAAAGCTAGGGCACCATTTATTTTGCTAAAAACATTAGTCATTTTCAAATTGTTAAACTACAATATCTGTTGTCTTAATTGAACTTTAAAAGCAACATGTAAGGTGTTTGATTTGAAAACGGCATTATGCTATTGAAACATATATCGGGTTGAAAATTTTGCTTAAAATTCAATGGTTTTAAAAATGATACGGCTAAAAATATCGGACCTAAACTCTCTTGAGCACAATGCACTTTAGAAGCTAACTGTTTGGAAAACACTGAAAGTCCTTTTGATACGTGGCCTTATTAGATTAATCGAAAATTCTAAATGATTTAAATTATAACATTTTTTCCGATCCTTCAAATAAACCACATAAAATTACTAAGTTCTGTTAACGATTTCTTATCGCCCAACACAAAAAAGCTATGCGACCTTCACTTCTGACAGGAGTTTTCTTGAGGAGTGTAATTACTCAATGGGAACTATTTGTCGAGTACGCGAAATTTGCTATTTGCGTAATATGCAGAGGTAACAGCAGCGTATCTTGGGCTCGAGACCTGGGCTATCTCACCAGTCCGCCCCCCTTCACACACACACAGTACTGTTTGTTTTTAAATTGCGAAGTTTAATTTTTAATTGTTAAGTAATAGAAGTAAATTTTTTTCTAAATTTCAGGTACATGCTATTGCTAACATGACACCAAATAATTATGAGGATTAGGATTTTAACACTTATTTGTAAATGAACTCCATTCTTCTTCTGAATACTTTATTTGTATATGAACTCCATTCTTCTTCTGAATACTTTATTTGTACATGAACTCCATTCTTCTTCTGAAAACTTTATTTGTACATGAACTCCATTCTTCTTTCCTTTT
The DNA here is from genome assembly GCA_039090855.1 of Macrothele yani. Classification (NCBI taxonomy): domain Eukaryota; kingdom Metazoa; phylum Arthropoda; class Arachnida; order Araneae; family Macrothelidae; genus Macrothele; species Macrothele yani. The sequence continues at coordinate 94,422,990 of CM076992.1, read as the reverse complement.
GTGTTAACTTGAGTGTTACGTTTTCATGAAAAGTTTCTTCCGAGTACTTTTCCATATTTAAGGAGAATGGTTTTCTCTATTGACAAATCAGCAAAGTTGCTCGAATGTACATGTCTTTGTGTGGCTCTAAATTCGTTTAATATATCTTGATTCTTTTTAATGCAGAAATCCGTCTTCTGGCAGTTGCAGTTGTTGATGGAAACTTGTAATATTAGGTCTGCTAATTTATACACCTCACTGAACATTATGTCCAATTTATTCAACTTTATGTTACAAGTAATGTCTCTATACTGATTTGTTTTTGCACTCATCAAGGGAATAAAACACCTTCAGTTCATTTGCTAGTCAAGCTGTATCAAAATTTGAAGTATATAGAGTTCTTTAAGTTCTGACAGGTGATGTTCAGCGAAGCTTTCACCAAATTTATCGAAACCGTTCGAATCCAACAAAGCCAGGAATTTAGATATGATATCACTGATTTTAATTCATTGACATTTCACACAAACTCAAACAACTCTCGCGAAACACGTGCTGTTACGGGCGGGAGCATGCGAGTGACTAAAGCAGTCAAAGTCTTCTCTTTTAAGAGCGAACCGTTGCCCAAAGCAATGTCCCGTTCCCCTTTCCCGCTCATTCATGTTGTCATGGAAACGCTAGAAGACGATCGTATGGAAAGTCTTCGTATCAGAACAGCGAACACTCTGGAAGGGCTGGTTGCGTTACGCCGTTGGTCTTCGCTCGCCAGACTGAGTCAAAGAAGCGAATCCGCACGTGTTTTTTTCGCAGTGAAAGCATTGACATAACTTAACACCGTTGAAAATTGACATTTATTTGTGTACATTTAATTGATTTTTATTTGTGCATTCTCTGCGCTTCGCAGCTAGCTTAGCTAGCCTCGAATATTCGCCACTGGCAGATAAATGTGAATGTACGAAACTAATGAAACAGAAAGCTTCTGAGAACCTCACTTTTACAACGACAAGCCCTATTGTGCAGATGTGCAGAGATGTAGTTCATAGTTTTCAATAGAAACACGTACAGTTCATGCTAGTAAGCAATACATAATTTCTTCCACACATCTGCAAACCATACCCTCTCGAGCACATATTTCTTCTGAATAATACTCTAGCGAGCGGCAATTTCAGATAGAAGGGACAGCGTCGTTGCCTTCGTACTTGAAAAATTAACTAATACTCTAGCGAGCAGCAATTTCAGATAGAAGGAACAGCGTCGTTGCCTTCGTACTTGAAAAATTCACTAATACTCTAGCGAGCAGCAATTTCGGATAGAAGAAACAGCGTCGTTGCCTTCGTATTTGAAAATATCATTAATACTCTAGTGAGCAGCAATTTCTGATAGAAGGAACAGCGTCGTTGCCTTCGTAATTGAAAAATTCACTAATACTCTAACGAGCAGCAATTTCTGATAGAAGAAAGAGCGTCGTTGCCTTCGTATTTGAAAATATCACTAATACTCTAGTGAGCAGCAATTTCTGATAGAAGGAACAACGTCGTTGTCTTCGTATTTGAAAATATCACTAATACTCTAGTGAGCAGCAATTTCTGATAGAAGGAACAGCGTCGTTGCCTTTGTACTTGAAAAATTCACTAATACTCTAGCGAGCAGCAATTTCTGATAGAAGGACCAGCGTCGTTGCTGAAAAAGGAACAGGTTATGATGAAATTCATCCATCGGTTTTCAAGGATGTGGCTGATTTAATTATAGACCCTTTACTAATAATCTATAACTATATTTTTTTCTCAGGTGCATATCCCAGTTCTTTAAAAATCACAAAATTAACTCCTACTTTTAAATCTGGCTCCCGAAATGATCCTAATAATTACCGACCAATTGCCAAGATTTCAATATCTGCAAAGGTCTTGGAAGGTTTGTTATACAAGAGATTGATCTCATACTTTCTAAAATATAATATTATAAATGGAAATCAGTTTGAATTCCAAACTAATAAATCCACTGAATCTGTGCAAACACTTATTCAAAAAAAAATTTAGAACTTGGAGAAATAACTTTTACTGTTTTTTTGGACTTATCTAAGGCCTTTGACACTGTGAATCATGATTTATTATTAACTAAGTTATGTAATGTGGGGATCACGGGTGTTTCCTACACTCTTCTAAAGAATTATCTAGTAGATAGATTTGTATTCACTTCTATTGATCAGTTTACTTCACCTTTGTTGAGAGTAACCTGTGGTGTTCCACAGGGCTCTATTCTTGGCTCCCTACTATTTAACTTATACATAAATGATACTTTCCGTGTTTAATCTTGTAATGAGCTAATGCTGTTTGCAGATTATATGTAACTTTACTTTTCCGAGGAACAAATATTAATAATCTCTTTATGCAGGCTAATACACAATTTCAAATTTATTCCGAATGGTTGACCTATAATGATTTAATCGTTAATCTCAATGAGACTAAATATTTAATCTTCACTAGACAAAGAATATCTTTGATGCACCACCATCATTTAACTTTGAATAATCAAACTATTGAATATGTGCAAACATCTAAGTTTCTGGGAATTATTCTAAACTCTACTTTAAAATGGGATAGTCATATAGCATACATTGGAAGTAAAATTGCAAAACATATTGGTATTGTCTCTAGGGTTATATCATGTTTGACAGTTAAAACTCTCGAAATGCTGTACTATTAATTGATTCATTTACATATTAATTATGGCATTGCCTCTTGGAGGCAGACTACCCAAACTAATATAAATAAGTTGCAAATTCTACAGAATACGTTTATAAGTTGGATTTAAAGATCTCTCCCTCTACTCTAACAACTTACAAATATTCCACTATCATTATAAACGCGTTGACCCAAATAGGTATGGAATTATCTCGATTAAACAACTATTTCATTTTAACATTGGTAAACTGATGTGTTTAAAAGGATAACACGTAATTTGTTTTCCGATGTAATAGATTTAAATTGCATTACTCATAATTATAAAACAAGGAAAAAGGCATTACTGCGGCCTATTTTACCAAAGACACAGATGTCAAGGCAAGGTATTAACTACATTGGTCCTGAGTACTGGAATGGTTTGCCTGTGAAGTTAATTGATATTAATAATCTAACATTAACATTATTTAAAAAAAATTAAAATATAATTACTTAATAACTAAAAAACCCAAACTAACAAACATCTTTCCCTTACTGTGTTTAAAATGGCCGGTGCTTGACTCATTTGTTCTGTTTTGGGGATTCAGGGCACGTCACGTGTCTGTGAGGTATTTTCCCTGTTTTCCTTTGCTGCTATTACTTTTTAATTGTACATAAATATCCCTGATTTATGATGTCATAATGCAACAGCATAAATATTGAAATAAAATAAAAATAAATCGAAAACTTGAAACTTGGTCGTTTTGTGTGGTGTAGTGGTTAGCATACTCAGGCGATAACCGGGAGACGGAGGTTCGATTCCCGTTCCAGGACGGCAAAATTTTCACGTTTTCGGATATTATCGGACTTAAGAAAAAATATTTGTTTGTTTTTATATATGGCTAGGATTCTATTCAACAGGAACTACAGTTATGGGCTCACTGCTGGAGCATCAGAATTGCCCTAAGCAGAAGGATTTGAACTGAAAATTGGTACAGGTGGATAATGCTCGATTTAATTTTCAGTTCAAGACCAGAAATTAACATTGTGGAATAGGGAAAGACGTGTTCTGTCACGGAACAGGGGAAGACGTGATCTGTCGTGTAATCACCGTATTAAGAAATACAGTAAGAAGCACGTGGTTGCATAAAGTTGTACAACTATGTGATGGTCCCATGGCGAGTCTCATAATATACGTACTATTTTCACTTGGTCCCAAAGCGCAGTTGTATTTCGTGTCCTTGAGTATCGGCTGGCAATCTAGTCTTGTTGATGTTATACACATGATTTTGAGATTTCGTGATCTGGAAGCCCATAGAAGCAATTGGATGCCTTGTGTACATATACATAGTTATTAGTGGTAGCAATACGTGTGTGCAGGCGTTTCCCTGCTAAAAACTGCACTTGGATTCCCCGCCAGTAAGTTAGTTTAGCCAGCAGTACAGTCAACGTACGGCTGGACAGTAATAGTACCTGTGGTGCACCCTATACACCGATGAGCTTTTACACTATGACCACCTATCTAATAAGCTGCAGGATCCCGTTTAGCCCGCAAAACAGCGGCCACTCGGCGAGGCATCGATTCGATGAGGTGGCAAAAGGTATCCTGGGTTATCTGCTACAATAATGTTAACAGCAGGTCCTCAAGTTCCCGTACATTTCGGCATCGTGGTGATTAAGCGCGAACCCGCTTTTCCAAGTCGAACCACAAATGTTCAACTGGGTTCGTGTCAGGTGAATTTGGAGGCCAGGGCATTAACAGAAACTCACTAGCATGTTCCCCGAATCACACCTTGACGATTTTGGCAGTGTGGCATGGCACATTATTCTGCTGGTAATGGCCATCATCAGCAGGGAACACAGTTGTCATGAATGGGCGAACTTGTTCCGCAACGATATTCAGATACCTGACAGATGGCAGGGTGTGTGCTGTTGGGATAATGGTACCGAAAGTGTCCCAAGAAAGCATGGCCCTCAGCATAACACCTCCACCTCCGACCTGTTTCCGCCCAACAGTGCATCTAGGTGCTACAGGCTCCGTTGAAAATCGGCGTATCCGCGCTCAGCCGTCTACGTGATGCACCAAGAAAATTGATTCGTTAGACCGGGCTACTTTCTTCCTATCATCCAGGGCCCAATTTCGATGATTTGGGGCCCATTTCATGCGTTGTTGGCGGTGACGTTTAGTGAGCATGGGGACCAGGCTGGGTCTTTGGCTACGCAGGCCGCGATGAACTGCATGCTGTGACACACTACCCTAGTCACCGTTGTTGTAGCTGCGGGTGATTTGTCGCACTGTGGACCAGCGGTCGCTGTAAACAATGGGTGACAGTCTCCGCTCGCCCCTGGAATCAATGAGCTGCGGACGACACACGGATGGGCAATGGTTCGTCGTTTGGCCATATGTGCACCACTTTTAATACGTACTCACTACAGCGACACGTGAAAAACCCACAATCCACGCCGTTTCCGAGATCGTAGCCATCACAATTTGTCCTTCATCAAATTCCGATAAATCGGCAACTTTTCCCATTCTCACTCCGAACACTCTACTAACCAAAATCCGGTCCTCGGGTTGTATATATACTTCTCTGTGAACTTTACCTACTCCACCGTTCAGTCTCCAGGCGCGCTCATTTCTCTAGGCTGGGGGTGGTCATAATGTATGACTCATCGGTGTATGTACGAGGTCTTTAAAAATAACTACAGAAATTCCCCAAACGAAAACACCCTGTGGGTGAGTGGAATGACAGATCGAAGCGGGCGATCGATTAGTGCTCTGCCTGTGTCGAATATAGAAGTAGATGCGACGACCGTCAACACTGAAGCGGAATTGGTACTCGCTGTTGAGCACAATATGTTGCCATTCCTGTGGCCACGGAGCTCTATTCCGACACCAGTCTATCCCAACCCGACGGTGTCTTGAAATTGGGGGCAGTCCGCGCAGTAAAACACGGAAAATCAGCTTAAGTCCCATTCAGGATGCCGATGATTCCAACGGTAATGGAACGTCTATGGTAATTAGTACCTACAATTCGCTTCAATGTGGGGCTTGTCGAGGAGTGCGATGCTGCAAAAATACCAACATGCATTGTACAGCGCCTATTCTCCTCGACAACTGTGGTTATCGCCTTGCGCTCGTTAGAACAAACACCGTCCCACTGTTCTGAATCAGCTCCGCCAATTGTTTGTTTATTTGTTTAGGCGTTTAACGACCACCGCGAGCCGCCACTCATTACTCTATAGGCAGTCTCCCGTCCCTAATTTAGTGCCACTGGTTCCCGAGAATGGGGAAAGCCAGCGCTGAAAAAAACAACACATCAACCATGCCTGACTCGAGATTCAAATCATCTGTGATCTAAGCTCTGGCTACGGACCATTCTCGGAAGAATGGTCAGTAGCCGGAGCTTAGACCACTGCGCCACCCGGGCGAAATCATCGCTGACAACATAGGTTGCGATATTACAGACATACCAGCGGGTTTTACATCAGCCTGCTATTCGTCCCCGCTCAAACGCAATCATCTGCTTCCACTGTTAAAACCAAGGTTCTCAGGAATCTATTTCACTTCCGAAACAAATCTGTCTTCGATATTCCTTTGAAACTTTTAGGAGACACTACAGCATCTGAAGCATATAGCTCAGTCTTTCCGCTTTTGGCCTTTTATCTATCCTAAATATCAAGCGTGGTAGTCTTGCAAATCGAGAAATATGCATATATCTCATTCTTGTACACATGTACTGATATACTGTACATTCCATTCTGTCCACTATTTCCTTGTAGGACTGTTCCAACGTCGCGAGAAATGTATTATAGCTTATAGACTTTTTGCGATTACACAGTCACACAACAAACACGAAAATTGAAAGTATGACAACTAATTTTATCTAATTTTTTATGCAGCATCCTGTTAGTGATTGAGATATCCCATGCTTAGATCCATGAGTTTTATTCATATTTTCCCAGATATTGAGCGCACGAAGAATGAAGATTTTGTATTATGTCAATTATTTACAGAGTCCATAGATGAATTTTTATTCTCCTGTTCTCAAAACATTAATATTCGTTTTGTTTTCGAAAGCAAAGCTACGAAATCGTAAATTCCCTCCATCGCCGGTTCATCGTAATTGTGTTAAAAGTATTATTTTTGCATGTTCGGCCTGTTCCAAGACCTTCAAAATCCCATGGTTTATATCTAGACAAATAATGGGATTCAATGCTTTGCATGCTATTAATATCCCTCCAGACATTTTTGTTATAACCCTGTAAATTTGATTTTTGTCACAAACCCTGTAAATTTGATATAGGCGTACATCTCGGTAATACCACCTTTACAGTTCATCCAGTTCTTCTAAGGCAGAATATGTTTTAGTTGAATATCTAGTTAAATCAGAATTCAGACATAAGGTCACACCCAGAGATGCTTTGCCAAACCTATTGCTTACACCGCCCCATTTAGTCTAGATATGATTAGGTTTAAAAGTATGAATACTCTTCGCAGACCACCCAACCGTCAAACCTAATACCATTCCTAAATATAAAACGGAAATTAAGCATCAAAACTACTCACACATTTGGCGTAGACTTGTAAGTTTTTGAAGATGCTAAATCATTTTACATGTGTAACACATTTTTATCCACTGCAAGTCGGTTATCAAAGATCAACCATTTAGGGGTCATCTGCGACAAGTGTTTCGCTACGCTATTAATGGGACTAAGGTGGTAGAAAAATTGAAAGAACAAGTACTACTTTATAATTGCTACAAACATGCTTTCATATCACTCTAGTAATGGTTTTAGAGTGCGATCTGTGCTCTGAACCGAAGTGGTTTAAAACCTGTTCAATAACATAAACCGAATTCTTATTTATTATTCTTCAGATCAATTAATTTAAAAGAGCTTCTGGTTACTATGTACACTAAAGATGAGATGGCTCCAATTAATCACCCAAACCTGCTTTCATATCACTTCAATAATGAATTGCTACAGACATGCTTTCATATCACTTTAGTAATGTCTGTGTGCAAATTTGTTTCCTTTGAAATAGCCAGTGTGGTTTTAAAGTGTGATCTGTGCTCTGAACCGAAGTGGTTTAAAACCTGTTCAATAACATAAACCGAATTCTCATTTCTTCTTCTTCAGACCAATTCATTTACAAGAGCTTCTGGCTACTATGTATATTGAAGATGAGATGGCTCTAATGAATCACACAGACCATATTCATTAAAAGAGGATGAGCAAATTATAAAAAGTAATTGAACAAAATCCGAATAGTTCTAAGCCTTCCAGGTGGCGCAGTGGTCGGAGCGCTGGCTTATGATCATTTGGACGTGAACAGTCCGGGTTCGAATCCCGGTAAGGCATGGATGTTGTGTTTGTCTTATGGCCCTGGCTCTCTCTCTCTTTTCTTTGGAATTAGTAGTCCTAAATTAGGGACGGGTGACTGCTTATAGCCCAGGGAGTTGCTCATGGTGTTCGTTAACCCCCAATAATAAAAACAAATAATAAAATAATAGTTCTAATCGCGTGTTTCACGTAACTTGCAAAAGATCAATTACGCATGAGGCCACAAAGAAAGAAATTAACGATTAAACACAAAGAGAAAGAGAAGGCAGACAAGGATGCATAATTCTGAAGTGATCAGTGTAAGTAAGTAAGAGAAACGTACAACATAATTCAGGGCATTGAAACCCATTCTAAAGCACGTAGAAACGGCCCCATTTTCATGGGTCCGTTTCTACTTGCTTTAGAAGGAGTTTCAACGCTCTTAACAGCAATCCAGCAAGGTTTGTACATGAAGCAAGCGAAATACTCGAACGTTCAACATAATTCAGGCAATCCAGCAAGGTCTGCATATGAAGCAAAGCGAAATACTCGAACGTTGAATTCATCCCATCAAATAAATAAATGAGCGTCATAAAGTGTCAGTTCCAAAATCAGTGTGTTGGAGGATGCTGTTTATTTAGGAGTATTCAAACATCGGCATAGCGTCGTATGTTATGCCGGGTACAGTTACATATTAGAAAGCTAACAGAAGGGGGAATAGGCCCTATCATGAAAATGGGGCCGTTTCTACTTGCTTTAAAAAGGGTTTCAATGATCTTAACAAAGAATAAGAAAGATTACACTGAATTTTCAAGTGTAATAGCACGTCTTTTGAATCCTATCTGACACGAAAATATACTTTAAAGCAGATTTTCGTAAAAACAAAAATCAGCAAAACAGAGAATGCATTTATGTCCCTCAAAAAACAAAATACCCATGATTTAAAATTTTAAAATGCGCAATATAAGCAATGTTTTTAACCGTGAATGGAACCGATTACGAGAAAAAAAGCAACCGAGTTTCTACGATCGGTAAAACATCCACAGACAGAAATACTTACTTTTGTCCATAAGTGGATGAAACGTGTGCTACAAAAAATCACGAACTGTGCGCGAAACCTTTCTCATCGCGGAACATATGCGAGCCAAAAGGGATGTTTTCAATTCGAACACTGAGGAAGAGAGATATGTAGGAAAATGTGATATAACCGTACACCTCATACAGGGAAAATTGTGCGTTTCATAAAAGAAAAAATGAGTGTGAAATAGTTTTAAAAGAAGAGTATTCTACATATACAGAAATTTTCCAAGATACTATTAGAATCTGAAATGTTCTTTCAAATAGAGATATACGCTGACGGGTCCTGGTCGCAGAAAGATAAGCGAGGGAAAAAGAAATTTTCAAATACGACTTCTGCAAGGATACATAGCAAGAAAAAAGTTTTTATTTATTCACTCCTACTTGGGAAACTGTGCATTATTTAAAGAGGAAAGTCTTTACCTGTTTTACAGTAGAAAACGAATGTTTTCAATCGGATTTTTAGAAGCTGAAATACAGTTGCAAACAAATATACACAATTACACCATCTAACCCCAGCAAAAACATTCTTGCTGGGCCAGCACTCAAGCGAGCCTTGCAGCCACCAGTGGCCCAGCATTATGTTGCCGCTGCTTAAACGCCAATAAAATGTCCGGGCGGCCACCACATGGGCCAGCAGTTCATGCCAGCACCTACCAACTTAAAGACGTTTTCCAAAGTTTTGTGCTGTCTTGTGGTCTTGAAAGGCAATTGTTTAAATTTACCCGTTCATGTCACATTCTGCCACATTTTTAACGTTGTATCTTTTTTTTTTCCCACGGTCTGAAGCTATGTTTGTTCTAAATAGGAAAGATATTTTATTTTACTTCTGGTTATTGTTAGCAGCGAATTCCTCCAATCTTGCGTATTCAATACATGGAAGAGAACATTATATTAACATAGCGTTTCTTCTTTTTTTTTTTCAAATACTTGATCATTTTGTAATGAAAATACCCATTTTGTACTCGTATAATTCTTATTTCTTTCCCAACGTAACGATTTTTCAATGTCTTTCAGAGACTTCCGTTTGAAGTCCGGAATTTCTTGTTATTCATGGGAATGGAATGGTTGTGTTTCCTGGCTGTTTGTATTCTCGATTCTTAGTGTGTTAGTGCAGGAATTTTGCTACGAAATGAGTTTCTGTAAATAGATGAGAGTAATTGACTATTTCTTACAGTTCATTAATTATTTATATTTATAATTTTCCTCCGACGGTTATCACAGCCGACGCGGCCTTTTATTAGGAAATTAATTCGTATCTCTACATATAGCTTTTCTTTTCTTAACATCCGTTAAAATAACACGACAGCGATGGCGTCGTCTTCAACTAATTGGTACCACGAGGGACTGTCCACGCGTTGCTTCTGCGCATGCGCTGTTCCGCTGCTTCCACCTCGTATTGGGGTTGCATCGGTTGCCAGCTACGGGGCACTAGTAGTGCTTGCTTGAAGGCCCGTAATTCACACGATGCTGCAGGGCCATCAATGGCTCCCAACTGATGGCTCTGCCACCAACAGATCGCTACCGTACCGTGAGCGGCACATTTCAGCCAGCAGTGACCCATCACTGCCAGCTGGTGGCTAGCAGTTTCCAACACTTGTGTTTTTTCTGGGAACAGCAAAACTGAGCAGTATAAAAAATCCAAAAATATAACCAAAATGTTCTCCAAACTTAATAGTATCTAATGCACAAAGAAGTTTTCAAATGGGACTTTTAGAATCACAGATATCGAGAAAAATAAATTATACGTTTGCGTCACATAGCGAGAAAATTGTATGTTATTTTGGACAATAAATCCGCATAAATAGTTTTCGTAGTCAGCTTGATCTAAATGAAAACCAAGTTATTTAATCAGGTTTTTAGACTCGCAGATACTGCTGCAAATATGACGTACATTGGAACATGAGCTTCCACCCTCTAGCGGTAAAATGATGCATTAAGGAATGTTACAAATTATAAGTGGAGCATTCTTCACTAGGTACGCTGTCCGACAAAGTAATATTTTTTCAAATCAGACTATTACAAGAAGTCATATGGATAAAAATAGGATATATGCGTCCGCTCCCTCGCGGAAAGATTGTGCATTATTATGAGCCGAAAATATGCGCAAATGCGTTTCGTCGGTGAGTGATATCTGGCAGGAAAAGAATTATTTCAATAAATTTGTGAGGCGGACTGATGTTTGCGCAGATACATCGGAAACAGAATTATGCACTTACACTTCCTAGTGACGATAGCGTTCTATACGAAAAATTAGGACTTACTAGCAAAGTATTCCTTTCCGTAAACTCTATCCGATGACAAAATAATTTTTCAAATCGGATTTCTAAAAGCCCAGGTATCTCGGAAAACGCAATTTACAGTCGCTCTTTCTAGAGAAAACACTGTGCGTTATTTGAAAAAGACGCTGTACCCAAGTGATCTTCGTTACAAATGCTAAAATGAAAGAAAATTTAAAGTCGGACATTTAGAGCTAGAAATATAAAAAAAGCATATTTTCGATTCGATGTCATTTGCATGTACACTCTCTCGCGGCAAAGTTATGATCGAAAAACAGAGAAAAAAACAATATGCAAGGATCAGCGATCTCACATTTCAGGATCTCAATGAGAAAATAATTTTTAAAGTCGGACTCACAGGCGCAGAGATATGTTGTTCACTTTGAGACCAACATAGTGATGCTATAAGAACATATTTCCTTTTTTACAAAAGATGTGTTAAAAATGAAAGGCCGCCCCCGGTGGCGGCGCTGTGGTCTAAGTGATGGCTTCCGATCATTCTCTCGAGGAAGGTCCGGGTTCGAATCCCGGTGAGGCATGGATGTTGTATTTGTCTTACGGCGCTGGCTTTCTACCTTTCTTAAAACCAGTGGCTCGAAATTAGGGACGGGCGACTGCTTATAGCTCACTCAGTTGCTCACGGTGGTTGTTAAACCTACAATCAAAAGAAAAAAATGAAAGGCAAATAGTGATCGTAGAACATTATCTACACTGAAAAAGGTGACCGGACACGTAGAACAGAAACACAACATAGCATTTATTCACATACATTACTACGGTGTCGGTCCACGTTTGGCCTTAATGCATGCACTGACCCTTCGAGACATGCTTTCGACAAGGTTTTGGAACACAGCGATAGGGATGCGCTTCCATTCAGTACATACTGCTGCCACTAACTGTTGCTTAGTAGTAGGTCTTGGTTCCAAACTTCTTATGCGGAGCTCTAATTCATCTCATAGGTGCTCTATGGGATTAAGATCGGCGCTCTGTGCTGGCTAGTCCACACACGATACGGAATTATCGTCAAACCACGCCATAACAGTCCTTGCTTTACGGCTAGGTGCATTATTCTGCTGGTACCAACAAAGCTCGGTTCCACAGTATTGCCACAGAATTGGTAGGGCATAATTGTCCAGAATATCGAGGAAAACGTGCTGGTTAACAGGTTTGTCTACGATAACCAATGGGCCGTGACCATAATACGAAAACACCCCCACACGAGTACACTGGTAGCTCCAAATTTGACAGTAGGAACAGTACAGTGTGGTAAATAGCGTTCCCCCGGCAGCCGCCATACCCACACACGGCCATCAGACTGATGGATCGTGTATCTGGATTCATCAGTCCATAGGACCCGTTTCCATTGATCTACGGTCCACGATATATGTTCCTTACACCATGCTAAACAATGAGTAGCATTCCGAATGGACATGAAAGGTTTATGAGCAGTCGTGCGACCACGGTAACCCATGGAATGAAGTTCTTTGCGAATGGTACGTGTACATACCGAGGTTCCAGCATTTTTACTCACCTGTACATTGAGGTCTTGTGCAGTACTCCGTCGATTAGCTGTAACGACTATCCTGAGGCTTCGACGTTCTCTATCACTGATTATCTTTGGCCTGCCGGTACGATTTGCTGCTACAGGCATGTTTTGCTGCTACATCCAAAACAGTTTACTTAGATATGTTTAAACGCCTCTCGGTTTCTCTTATAGACAACCCACTAATATAACACCCAACAATCTTTCCTTTCTCAAAGTCAGATCTCTCCTGCCGCGACATTTTCGCTCAACCTCACAGTGCGATATGATAGCGGTCAGCTGCAGGCTTGTTTTTATACCGTTTGCAGCTCTACCGGGAATCTTAACAACGCGACGGATCCGTTCATTTGCTTTTGAAGGAGTGTCCGATGACTTTTGTCAATATAGTGAATACTACCGAGACTTTTACGTTTGAGATGATATTAGTTTTGAAAAATCCAGGTTCTGCATAATTTTATGCTCGTTCTTATTGTTTTACACTGGTATGCAAAACGTAAGGACGAAGTGGTAAAAGTAAAATCACGCCGTAAATAGCAGCAGTACTCAAACACAAATTAAAAAACGACCGTGTCTGGGCACAGAAGCAACAACTCATGAGTAATAATGGAGCATGATGTGTGGTTTGCGTGATGTGAAAACAAAATGCGCTCATGTAGCCCAATAGCATCAGCTGAACGAAGTCACCGGCCGTTGTGCATAAGTGTTACAGATGTTCGATTGTGTTCGTTGTGTGATAGAGACAGCGAAATGGCCCGTCGAGACCATCTTGATGATTTTACTTTTAGTCGGATAATTGGGGGGCTCGAGGAGAAGTGAACTGTGATGAGAGTGGCCCAAGGGTCCGGTATCCCCCATAGCATCGTACCGTGTGCGTGGACGGCCTTAAGGATTAGAAGTACAGCGGTGAGAAAGACCGCTGGTGGTCGTCCACCAAACACCACTCCCCAATGAGGAACGCAATCTGCTCTTACAGGACAAAAGGGATCGACACCAGAGAGCAAGTAACCTTACAAAACAACTGAACATGAACACAGAACGCTCAATATCGCGGTTTACAATGGCTAGGCGATGACTACAGACGGGTAGACTGTTTGCGCGATTACACTGCGTTCCATTAACAACTGCTCACGGGGGACAACCTTTTACAGTGGTCCAGAGAACATAAAGACTGGACAGCAGCACAGTGGGGTACGGTACTCTTTACTGATCAGCGTACATTTAGGGTCCCCAGAGATTCTGGACGTCAGCTAATCTGACGTGAGGTAGGCACACGGTATCGCCACAAAAACATCAATGAAAGGGATAGATAGTGCCGTCGCGGTGTTCTCGTACTGAGAGGCATTCTGCTCGATTGATGTACGGCGCTCGAAGGAGGTACTGTAACCAGTGCAAGCTACTGTAATGAGGCAATCCTTCCCCATGTTCGTCTGTTCTGAGGTGACATTGGTCCACAGTTCGTGTGAATGGACGATAACGGCCCACCCCATCGTACGGTGGCTGTTGATGTGCTGTGGGAAAATGGAGACATTTAGCGGATGGATTTGGCAGCAAGCTCCCCGAGTCTAAATTCTATAGCACACGCATGGGACGCTCTTAATAGATGCGTTGCGGCACGTTAACACACACCGGAAACTGTCCCATAGTTAAAGACAGCGATGATGTAAGAATGGGCGATGTTACCGAAAAACTCACCAACAACATAGTGTGAAGTATGGGCACATAGTGCAGATCACTCATCGACGTTAGGGGTGATCATATCCCTACTGAGGACCTCCTCTTTCTTTCGTATCGTTTTGTTTTCGGGGGGGGCGGTGATACATCTCTATCATGGCACCCCGTACTATGTAGCCAATTCTAAACAAAATTCCAGTTATGCTTTAATATTTGCAGTTGTGTAGTGTAGTTCCTGTCATCATTTCAGCAGGTACTGGAGTTCCTATGGTTTGAATTTCACGTATCCAGGCCGAACCTGTGCCACGCTACAAGTCAAAACCAGGATTGTCCTTAAGTTTTGCACATCATTGTACACTGGTGTGCAAAAATTAAGGACGAAGAGGAGACATTAGTATTACAGCGGAATGAGTAAAAAGAACGGACCGAAGGACCACTCAAGAGATAGACTAGGTTCCGGTACGGTAGGGCATGCGCATATATGCAGCATGACGTAGAGGGTGGAGTGTCGGAAGGGTTTAAAGCACTTGGGCGGTGTACGCTCAGGAATTCGGTGAAAGCTATTGCACGGTGTACATCGGTTTGAACGACGTCGAGTTGCTGCCACCGTGTGATATGGCCAGCAGACAATCCAGTAGACGACATCTGGATGACTCTACCCGAGGTCGCGTCATTGGGAAGTTGGAAGAATATCGATGTGTGACTAGTGTGGCCGAGGAGTTCAGGATCGCTCACAGCATCGTTTCACGAGCTTGGAGAGCATTTCAAACGACAGGAACAGCTGTCCGAGAGTTTAGCAGTGTTCATCCACGATCAACCACGGCGGCGGACGACCGGTATATTGTCCTACAGGCGAGAAGAGACAGACGGCAGACAGCGGGATAAATCGCAAGGCACATGCAACAGACAACTGAACTTCCGTTATCGCGTTTTACCGTGGCCAGAAGGCTGCACAAAGGTGGTCTATTTGCACGACGACCAGTACGGTGTGTGCCATTAACGCCTGCTCATCGGAGACGGTGGTTTCTCTGGTGCCAGAAACACAAGAACTTGACACATCAGCAATGTTGTCGAGTTCTCTTTACGGATGAGAGCCGATTTAGTCTGACGAGTGATTCTGGACGTATACACATCTGGAGAGAGCAGGGAACACACAATCGCACTTCCAACATCATCGAAAGGGACCGGTTTGGGGGGTGGAGTTCTCGTTTGGGGCGGTATCTTGCTTGGTAGCCGTACTGACCTCCACATCTTCCAAGGAGGTTCAGTCACTGGTGTCCGTTATTGTACCGAGGTTCTCCTGCCTCACGTGCGTTTGTTTAGAGGTGCTGTGGGTCCTGAGTTCCTCATCATGGACGACAAAGCTGCACCTCATCGTACAGTGGCTGTCGCAGAGCTGTTGGAGAGTGAATATATTCAACGCATGGATTGTCCCGCAAGGTCCCCGTACCTAAATCCAATCGAATACGTGTGAGACCTTCTCGGGAGACGATTGGCAGCACGTCACGAGCCGCGAACAACTATTCCGCAGCTGCGATTGGCGCTAAAAGAGGAATGGGCCGCGATGCCTCAACAGCTCCTTGACAACCTCGTCCTCAGCATGGACAGACGTTGTAAATCCTGCAACGCAGTCAGGAGTGATCATATCCCCTACTAAAGACTGGATTGTTCTTGGCAGCCGCCTGTCACATGGACGTTTCTGTCTTCTGTCCAGTTGTGCTCGAAGCTACCTTTTCAATAAAGTGCCTTTGTACCCTTTGAATTCCTTGTTTGGACGGTTTTGCTCACTTGTTCCATATTCGTACATCTTGGGGATCTTATGGTATGATTTGAGTCGATGTGGAGCACTTCTGCACGACATTGCATTCGAAAAACCGTCTGGTCCTTAATATTTGCACGCCAGTGTAATAATAAACTCAGATTTACGACAGAAGATGTGCGTAAGTTCGGTAATGTCATCGACAAAATGTTTATTTTTTCTTTGTATCAACTGTAAAAACGCATGTCTCTATTCTAGAATATACCATGTCAGAGTTGATGCAATGATAAATACGCCTCTTTTTTAAGCATCAAAGCGTTAGTTTGCCGTCCATCACAGTTACTAGCTTCGGAAGGTTTTACAACCTACTGTCGCACTGCTTTATCACTTCCTTCTGTGTTCCTTTAGCTTTCTCTGCCCCAGCGAAACGATCCAGTACTATGACCCGGGGCCGCTTGTACTACTGGATGGGTCCCTGAACACCAATGTCTACATGTCCATCCTCGCTGACCACCTGCATTCCTTCATGTTGTACGTTTACCCTAGTAGTGATGGTGTTTATTAAGAGGACAATGCGCCCCGCTATTTCGCTAAGAGGGTGCGTGACTGCTTCTAGGAACACGACAGCGATGTCTCCGTTCTACCTTGGCCGGCGAAATCGCCCGTTCTCAATACCATAGAGCACTTGTGGGACTATTTGGATCGACAGGTTTGACGTGCCGACCCACATCCACGTTATTTGAGGGACCTCCGTGCTCTGCTGCAGTCAGAATTGGCATGTGTTCCTCGGGCAACCTTCCAGGGCCTCATTGCGTCCATCCCACGCTGTCTCGCCGCTGTCGTCCGGGCCAAGGTTGGTAATTCCCATCATTAGCTAGGTTGCCATGCTATTGTGATACGACTGTGTATTACTACTTTACGTTCTTCCATGTTTGGAAAGAGATACCCCGATTTCATATTCTTCCATGTTTTATTCTTCTACGTTTGGAAAGAAAGACCCCGATTTTTCAAGCACTAGCAGGATGATCAACCTCTCAACTACTATCAGGTAACTAAAAGAGTTTCTACGGTTTCTCAAAATGAAAATTAAACAACTGCAGCACTTTTCTCAACATGTTTTATTCATGAAAATAAGCATCATCACAATCTGCAACTATTTCCCAACGAATACAAGTTTGTAAAATCCGCTTTTATAAAATGTTTTGTTATTAGAAGTAAAAAATCTAGCAACCTCAGCTTCAATTTCTGTTTCATTGCGGAAATGTCTATTTCGCGTGTGATTTTCAAGTGCCAAAACATGGTGATAATCACTTGGTGAAATGTCAGGAGAATATGGAGGTTGAGGTAATATCTCCCATCCTAAAGCAGAAATCTTCTAGACGGTCAGTTTTGCAGTATGAAGTCTTGCGTTGTCCTGCAAGAATAGCACTTTCTTCTGATTAACTAGTCCTGGCTGGTTCTGATGTAACGCATCCTTCACACGTTCGAGTAGCATAGAGTAGATCTCGGCAGTAAATATTTCACCTGCAGCGAGAAACTCGCAATGGAGTATACCGGCTCCAGTCCACACACACAAAGCATAGTCTTCTGGGGAGGAAGGGGAGCCTTTGAAGTATGCGGTACTAGGTCGATTGGAGAAAACCGATGATAAGTTCGCTTCCTGTTAGAGTACATGATCCATTTTTCAGCACAAGTGAGCAGGTGATCCAAAAACAGCTTTTTTTACGGAGGGGGAGTCGAAAGTTGTGCAACATTTGGATCACTTTGTCTTCATACGTATCTTTACAACGAAAGCTGACTAGCATTCAAAGTATAGGCCACCAATTAGAAGTCATCGCTCTTTCTACGTTTATAAGTGAGTCACGGGAAAAATTCTCATCGGCCGCCACCGGAAAACGAACCCAGAGTCTGCCAGTTACGCGCCGGACATGCTTCCACTGCACCACAGCGGCCTCGAGATTCTCCAGACTTACATATTTTCCGTGACTCACTTATAAACGTGGAAAGAGCGATTACTTCTATTTGATGTTCCTAATCCACGTCAACTGTGTATTTATTATTCATTCGCCTTCTCGTTATTCGTTCAGTTGCTACTGTGGCGAATCCTTAGCATTGTGCGGGGCTCCAAAGAGAGCAACCTGCCAGGTGGTTTGGCAGCTTGTCGTATGTGAGTCTGGAGAATTTCGAGGTTGCTGTGGTGCAGTGGATGCGTGTCCGGCGCGTAACTGAAAGACCCTGGGTTCGTTTCCCGTGGGGGCCGATGAGAATATTTCAGTGACTCACTTGTAAACGTGGAAAGAGCGATGACTTCTATTTGTTGTTCCTAATCCACGTCAACTGTGTATTTAGCATAGGCCACCGTGTTGCACTGTCTTTAGACATCTGTTTGCCAGTTCTTCGATTCTGCGATGGGACCAGATCTTGTCCTTCGAGGCGAAGAACTCTTTAACCCCAGTTGCCACCTCCTCCTGGTTGTTGCAGTGCCTCCCGCAAAGGTAGTGCACCATGGACCAAAAAAAGGAATAATCCGACGCGGCAAGGTCCGGACTATATGCTGGATGTAGCATCAGTTCGATGGCTTCAAGTTCCTGGAGTTTCGCCCGGGTCGTTCGCGGGGTATGAGGCCGAGCGTTGTCCTGCTGTAGGAGAGCGCGCTTTCTGTTCACCAGTGCTGGGTACTTCTCCTTCAAAACTTCATACATCCGCTTCAGCTGTTCAGAGTAGAAGTTGGCGCTGATGGTCCAATCGTCTGGAACAAATTCGTAATGGATTATCTCCGCGAAATTCCACCAGACGCAGAGCGTCACATTGTGCTCGAAGCACCCATGTTTTATAACAGGCTCAGGAAGCTAGCCCGGGCTCAACCACTGCCCTTGTGTGTTAGAATCACGGAAATAGACCTCTTTTTCATCGCACGTAACAATTCTCTTGATTTAACGTACACCGCGTTGGTTTTCGAGGAGTTTCGTGGACACTTCCACTGGGCAGTTTGCTTCAGCTGGCGTCAGTTTGTGAGGGACAATGCGGCAGCTGTTGTAGACCTTACCGAGGTCCTGAAGGTGACGAACCACGGTGGTCTGTGATATGCCCAACTTACCTGATAATATCCGAATGCTGGTTGTCGGACTTGCCTCTACGGCCTGGCGCACGGCCTCCGAATCCACGGTTCGCGGCCTTCCTGACATTGGCTGACCGTCGAGGTTTCTGTCACCTGAGCGAACTTTCTTAAATTTTCTGGTTGCGGTGCTGAGGTCCACGGAACCTTCCCCTTTCGCATGACAAATGCTTCGTGTTGCTTGAGCAGCGCTATGGCCGAGTTCAAACTCGTACAGCAAAAGTTCCCTAATTAGCCAGTTGTGTTGAGGCTGTTCATCCTTTAGGTGTCCCAACCACTGACAGAACGACGACATGCAATGCTGTTCGGAACAGAAACTACCATTTTATATCCCTTTCGACTGACTGCAGTGCGCGAATTGAACTAGTTTAAACACGTGACATACCCGCCGCAGCACATGCGTTTATGCAAATATTGCAAAACTTTCGACTAACCTGCAAAACAATACTGCAAAACGTTCAACTAAATATTGCAAAACTTTCGACTGTGACGTGAAACAGTGAAGAACAAATAATAGTCATTGAACTTCGTAAAGGGTCCGGGTTCGAATCCCACTGAGGCATGGATGTTGTGTTTGTCTTACGACACTGGCTCTCTCCGTTCCCTGGAACCAGTGACCCTAAATTAGGGATAGGCGAGTGTTTATAGCCCATTGAGTTGCTCATAGTGGTCATTAATCCTCCAATAAAAAAAAACATACTCTCGTCTGATAATCCATGCGGGACCCATTTGCTTAACTTTCATTGTATTCCCAGTTGATGCAAGTGTAAACGACTTGTTTCCCCACTCACGTTAAACATTTGTGAAAGTTCTTGACACGTTAATCTCGAAATATTTTCAACAGCTGCACGTGATTCGTCATTATCAGTGATGGAACTCTTCCTGAGCGTGATGCATCTTCAAGTGATTCCCCACCAGAAACAATTTTTTTAAACCATTTCTACGCAGTAAGTTTTTCTACAAAAATCTTTTCCAAATGACATAGGGTCGCCCCGGTGGCGCAGTGGTATAAGCGATGGCTTCTGATCATTCGTCCGAGATGGGTCCGGGTTCGAATCCCGGTGAGGCATGGATGTTGTGTTCGGCTTACGGCCCCGGGCTCTCTCCCTTCCCTGGTATCAGTGACCCTAAATTAGGGACGGACAACTGCTTATAGTCCATTGAGTTGCTCACGGTAGTCGTTAAACCTCCAATAAAAAAAATGCCACACATATCTTACAGGACGCTTCTGAAGCCCTAGAACGGAGTTTAAATTCGCAGAGGCCGCCCCGGTGGCGCAGTGGTCTAAGGCGCTGGCCTCTGATCATTCGTCCGTAAGGGGTCCGGGTTCGAATCCCGGTCAGGCATGGATGTTGTGTTTCTCTTACGGCACTGGCTCTCTCCCTTCCCTGGAACCAGTGACTCTAAATTAGGGACGGGCGACTGCTTATAGCCCATTGCGTTGCTCACGGTGGTCGTTAAACCTCCAATAAAAAAAAATATTGTAGAGCAAACAAGCCTAAATTACTCCAGGTTCAACTGACATTTTAAAAGGATTCAAAGGCACACAAAATGAGCACACACCAAGCTAAAGCGCACCGATTGACTGCCTCGTATCTGTGCCTTATCATACACATGCAAATTTGACCTTTGCAAACCACTACAATATGAAACTAGTCATTGCAGCGAACTCTACCGAAAATAGCACGAACTGTTTTGGTTACCTGATATTATGTGACATAAAATGTTTGAATACAGATGGAAACTTCAAAAAATCAACTTACGTTATAAAACAAGCATTATTTACCAAATTAGCCACCGCCAGCAGCAACGCTTTTTTTCAAACAGCGTCTGTATGCTGTTGTACAAAATTTCGAGTTTTGATATGTGGCATACTCATGGAATTTAGTTTCAACTGATGTTAGATTGGGAAAACTTTTATCCCGTAGAAAGGTTCCAGATGCTGAAAGAAGTAATAATCCCTAGGGAACAAATCAGGTGAATAAGGCGGATGAGGTAAATAATAGTACTCCAAGTGGTGCATGCAGTTTCTGGATTGTCTGGTGTGCGACGTGGGGTCTACTGTTATCATGTAAAAATATGGGCCCATGGCGGTTGAAAAATGCCGGTTGAAAATGTCCGACCGCCCTGAAGGTTTGACTGTGTTATAAGAAGGACTGGACCACACCAGCTGAGGACTATCAAACATTGACATGCTTCAGTATGTGTTTCGGGGCTTTGCTGTAGTTAAGCCTTTGAGCCGGCGATTGCCACACAGCATCTGCACCGATGAACCGTTACATTACGACCACCTATCTAATAAGCTGTAGATCCCCTTTCGCCCGGAAAACCGAAGCCACTCGGTGAGACATCGATTCGATGAGGTGGCGATAGGTATCCTGGGGTATATGTTACCATAATGTCAACAGCAGGTCCTTCAGTTCCCGTACATTGATTTAGCGCGAACCCGCTTTTCCAAGTGGAACCACAAATGTTCGATTGGGTTCATGTTAGGTGAATTTGGACGCCAGCGCATTAACAGAAAGTCAAGAAAGTTTCCTCGAACTATTCCTTGACGAATCTATCAGTGCGGTATGGCGCATTATCCTGTTGGTAATTGCCATCACCAGCAGGGAACACAGTTGCCATGAATGAGTGAACTTGGTCCGCAACCATGTTCAGATACCTGACAGCTGTCAGGGATTGTGTTATTGGGATAATAATCGAAGAAAGCATCGCCCACAGCATAACACCGCCGCCGCCGGCATGTTTCCGACCAGCAATGTATCCAGGTGCCATAGACTCCGTTGGTAATCGGCGTATCTGCGCTCGGCCGTCTACGTAATGCACCAGTAATATTCATTCGTCAGACCAAACCACTTTCTTCCAATCATCCACGGTCCAATGCAAATTTTTTGCTCTCGGCTCCATGACAG
This sequence comes from Macrothele yani, assembly GCA_039090855.1. Lineage (NCBI taxonomy): Eukaryota > Metazoa > Arthropoda > Arachnida > Araneae > Macrothelidae > Macrothele > Macrothele yani. The sequence goes on along the minus strand of CM076992.1, from coordinate 94,400,673 downwards.
AGCTGTGACAATGTTCTTCTACCGAATGGCGTCATGCACAGCGTAAATAATGATCTGCACAATTCTCACACAAATGCTGCTGCCATTGCATAGCTAATAAATGACCTATCAAAAAAACACGTTTTCCCGACCTTTGTGTTTTATATACCGTGATTTTGTTAAACAAATGTCAGTCTCATTATTTAATTGCCACACTGTGTTGACTTTAAGGGACAACGAATGATTGCATAGTGTACTGCGAGTTTCTCGCAAAGTTCTTGCAGGTTCACTCAAGGCTTCCAGCTCAACATAATCGATTGCTCCTTCTGGTCTACCGCGTGATTCATTTTCGGAGCTTATTTGGCCGGATTGGAAATTAGTAAACCAAACGTTGTGTCTTGAGTTCACTAACGGTTCCTTTCCCAAATGCTGTATTAATGTTGCAGGCTGTCTCCGATGCACGTGTTTAAATTCATATAAGAAACCAACACAAATTTGGCTCTCATCCATCGTCATTTTCATTGTAGCACAAGCTGCTTTGGACTAATGACACTGACAAAACGACTAGTACTCTATAGTGACCAGCTTTGGCGCTTTAAATTTACACTTCAGAAAACAGATTCTGCGGTGTCAATTCCAAAATTTCCTGCCAACTGCACAATTCTTAAAGATCCGGTATTTATCTGTAACAACCTAATAATTTAAAATATAGCAGACTCCCTTATGGCAAATATTATGGGAGTTTGTCATCTTGAACTTGCCAAAGCTAATGGAATTTTTCACCTCCGATGATTCGAGGAGGGCTAAAAAATAAGGAAAACCTTCTGTGCAGCTGACCTTATACTGCAATACGAAGATTGCCGCAATATATGCTGAAGGGCTTCTTCATCTCCAGTTCGTCCTCCAAAACCTACGTTGCGGCGTCAGGGAAGTGTTTACGTTGAAAAAAATGGAATCACCATGATAAATTTGTTTCTCACCTTCGGCGACATCAGGTGTGCTGTAAATGAAAATATCACTTAAGTTTACGACTGCTAAGAACGTCATTTGTCTGCATAGCGGGAAAAAACTAAGGAGAAAAAAAAAACTTTTGCAAAAGTTTTTGTTTACGCAAGTGAGACCCATAGCTCGATTTATCGCAAAAGAGTTCTTACAGAGATGGAATGTGAAGGAGTTACTGGAGGTAGCCAAAGGCATGTATTGAGCTGGAGGTACTCAACTGACTGGAAGGAGAAAAAAGAGCTTCTGCCATTGAGAAGCCAGACCAGAAGAAAGAAGCAGGCTTATCATTTGTAGTTTTTGTTTGGGAGAAACGGGAAGGAAGGGGATTAGGACAGAGAGCGCGCGTAAGTTATTGTGATGTAAAAGGTTTAGTTCTGCAGTCGTATGCATTTTTTAGTTTCATCTCGCTTTTTTATATACCTTTAATTTTAATCCCAGTTCTGTCCCTTAGTATGTAGCTTAAAGCAATGTTTTTTAATATAGGGTACGCAACAGGCGTTTCTTTTTAATCCAAGCTATGTTGTATTTCGAAATAAGAGTGGTCTAGGATTAGGAAGAAAGCCTCCAGAAACCTGGGTATCTCTAATTTTGTCCGATCAAAAGCCTATCGCTCCCCTTGCGCAGACGAAAAAGTACTTTGGATGCTCATAAAGTCAGACTACGCCATATAAGCACTATCTTTTTCCTTCGAGGCTTTGACGACAACCGTGAGCAACTCAATGTGCTATACGCAGTCGCAGGTCCATAATTTAGGACAACTAGTTCCAGGAAAGGGAGAGAACCAGTGATGTAAGACAAACACACCATCCGTGCCTCACCCAGGATTTGAACCCGGACCCCATCTCGAATGAGGGATTAGAAGCCAGTGGTTCGTGCCACTCGGCAACTCTATGTATACAGTATGTACGCAAAAGTACTTAGACACCTTCAAATATGCAAATAAACGTGCATTTGCATAACAGACACTGGGGGTCAGGTATACTACACGAAGGGGTGCTTTAGCACACCTGTCAGACCGCACTGGAAGCGACTATGATGCAAGGCGCTGAACTGATGGATATTGAAAAGGACATGTGCTTGGATGCCACCTGAGAAAACAATCAGTGTATTGCCCTCCCGCGTTTCTAAGATTCCCCAAAATCCACTATCACCAGTGTTCTTCATGAATGAAAAGCAGATTGCGTCACTACAGCGAATCCGCGCAAAATGAGTGATTATTCTAAACGACACACACGTCGTCTGCCACAGATCTGGCCGGCGACATCACAGAAACCACTAAGAAGGCTATTTGCATTAGAACTTTCCGTCAGGAACTGCATGTCCTCGGTTACTATGCTAGGTCAGGTATACACAAGCCCTACACGACATCACTTCAAATAATGTCTGATGACGACAGTAGAGGAACCTCTCTCGCCGTTCGTGAACAACTGAACAGTGTGAAAGGGTAGTATGGAGTGTCTCCTCGGGCTATCTGTTTTATTCGGATGGCTGTATTTGGTTGTGGCGTTTTCCCGGATAATGCTGTCAGGGCAGACTGCTTTGCTTTACAGTAAATGTTGGATGTGGATCTTCAATTTGTTTCTGCTGGTCCTTGGGTTATGGTATCCCCCAACCTAACAGCCATCAGGAACAAAGACGTTCTGAGCAATTCCGCACTGCCTATGTTGTGGCTAGAAATTCGTCAAAGATCCCTGCATGTTTCAGGAAAAGACAGCGCCTTGCGACACTTGAAGTACGGTCCCGGCCTGGTCTGAGGAGCAGGACGTCTAAGTGTCGGATTGGCCGGCCCAAAGTCTTGATATAAATAAAATAGAAACTCTGTGGGACGAGCTAGAACGCTGAATCGTAACTTGGCAGGTAAGACCTACCTAAACGACAGCTTTGGCAGAAGCTGTGCAAGAGGAATGGAGGGAAATCCGGTACCTACATCCGGCATCTCGCGGAAGGCATGCCTAGAAAGGTCGTTGCAGTAATAACGGCTAAAGGTGAGACGACGATGTACAGATATCTGTTAAAAATGCTCTTGTTTCTGTTTGACTTAGGTGTCCGAATACTTTTTTTTACACAGGTTATACACTGAAGTGCCAAACGTCATGTCATAGCAGTATGCAAATTTCTAACTGGTGCTGCCGTCGTATAAAGGCTTCGACGCACGGCACGGTTTTTATTAGTTGCGAGGTGTAATCTCGTGAGTGAGGTTGAGCAACCGCCAGTAGGAGTATGGGAAGCCGACGCGAATTATTGGAGTTTGAACGAGGTATGGTAGTGAGAGACAGACGGATGCGACAATCAAATTCCTAAGTTTTGCGAATATTCAACATTCTTCAATCCACGGTGTCACGTGTGTATCGAGAAAACCTCATGGAAGGAATTACCTCCCATCGTGGGCAGCGCAGTGGCCGACCGCGGGTGCTAAATGACTGTGATCAGCGGCGTCTGACCAGGATTGTCCATTTTAACAGACAAGCTACAGTGGCTCAAATAACATCCACATTCAATACAGGAGGTACCAAAGACGTATCCAATGCAGCCTAATTTAACGTCCATGGAGTATGAGAGCAGAAGACCCAGAAGAGTGTCTTTCTTAACACCATGACATCGGACACAGTGCCTAACCTGGGGTCGTGAACACGGTAATCAGACCCTGGAAGACTGGCTACATGTGGTGTGTTCCGATGAGTCACACTGCCAGTTGTTGCAAGCTGATGGTAGGGCTCGTGTGTGGCGCAGATCCCATGAGGCCAGGAACCCAAATTGTCAATAAGGCACTGTGCAAGCTGGTGATGGTTCTATACATGTGTGTGGTGCTTTTACGTTTCACGGTTTGAGCCCTATGGTCCTCGTAAACACGTCATTAACCAGTAACCGCTTTGTTGCTGTGCTGGGTGACCATTTGAAGCCCTTCATGGACTTCATGTACCCCAACAACGATGGGATTTTTCCAGTCGGACAATGCACCATGTTATCAGGCCCAAATTGACCAAAATTGTTCCCAGGAGAATTCTGTACACTTCCGACGGATGGCGTGGAAGTGTCCAGAATGCTACTGGGCACTTCCAACGGATGGGGTCCATTGTCCCCCAAGATCCTGTACAAACAATTACCAGGGAACTGTGGGCGGCCATTTAGACGGCATGGCTCAACATCTCTTCAGAAGTCTTACGGCCACTTGTGGAATTAATGCTACGTCGAGTTGCCGCACTTTGCCGGGCTAGAGAAGGTACTAGGTACAGGTATGATACTAGGTACGCATCCCATGAGCCTTAGCCCTTCAGTGTATAACGTATGTTGAAAGTGGCCACCTACTTCGTGAATGCAAACGCGCGCTCATTTTACAAGATTTGATGCCATCTTTTGAAGCACCTGCACACTGATGTTTTCAACCGCTGTTGCAAAGTTCATTTTGATTTCATCCTGGGTGTGAGGATTATTCTTATAAACAACACTTTTGAGATACCCCCAATGGAAAAAAAAATCACGAGGTGATAAATAGGGTAATAATGGAAACTCCTAATAGGTGTGCCAGTTTGCTGATTACAGTGCATATTAACTTTATGGGATATTTGGGCCAGAATATGTATTTTAATGTATGTTCACCTTTGGTGAATTTTGCTACAATGTGTGCTACATTATTTTTCCACTTCAGGTGGTATTCAAGCAAAGATGTGCATTATAGTGTCACTTATCTTCAGATCACTGAGTTAGCCTTTAACGCCTGAAAGGTTGAGTTACACCGAATTGGGCTAGATAGGAGTACTAGATAAATACTTTTTTTGATTTGCGACATCTTGAAGGAATAAAAGGAGAACTCGAAAAGATCTCATGGTATATTGCGTGATTCTCGAAAATCAGGAGGTTCTCGTGAATAGCGGCCACTGACAAAATGCGTGAGGATTGGAATCCCCGTTAATAATAAAATAAAATGTCTTGAGTTTAGAGTTTCTTCAGACGCAGTTGCACAGGTTGCCACCCAATTTGCAGAAAAGCTAAAAGTTTCTAGAAACTTCTAGCCTATGCAACTACTACATACTATTCGGATTAAGAAAGTAAAGAATTCTATAAGATCTGAGTACAGGTAAGCTAGGCATATGAGCGACGAAGAAAAGTGGCACATTAAGATCATAACGGGATATTTCAGTATACGTGTTCAATAGCAACAAAAAATTGATTTTCAGTTGTCAGATTTGGTACCAGCAATGAGAAACAACGGGGAAAAATGTATTTTAAATTTGCAGAGACTGAAAAACGTTTCATCAATGCTATTGCTCTTGAAAATACTTTGCAGAAATGGGACACTGGGCCATCCTAATCTCGAAACAACTGAGATTGATTATGTTACGTTTAACAAGAAATTTGTTATCTAAGACACCATGCACTTAACATGGTGAACACAACAAATATTGCTGAATGTTAAGACTGAAGATAACACTTATCTGAAAAGACACTAGTTTCGAATTATGAAATAAATATTTGTATTTCAAGTATTGAAGAGCGACATGATGCACAGTTGAGAGTTGATTTATGTTCCTGCATTTGAAAGTCAGACACCCGAAACAGGACAGATAATATGATAATTCTTCTCCAGAGAATTTTTATCATCTGGGACGCAATGATGGACCCTAGTCTTGTCATGGTGGTTACCCCTCCATTAAAAAAGCCTTGTAGATTATTTTGACATTATTGGATGACGTCTGTGTGCACTGTTCCTTCTCCTTCCTTGTCAAAAGGCTTGTAACTCATTTGCAGCAAATCCTCCTGGGTCGAAATTAGTTTAATCTAATTTGCTCACTTCCCTTAGGGGGTATTTATTGTCATTTCCGCAATTCTCAAACGGTCTTTCGTGATGACTTAGTCTCTCTGTCTGTCTCTCTCTCTCTCTCTCTCTCACTATTTGCTTTCTATTTAAACGACATTGTTGGTGACATCCTTCGGTTCTTTTCCCTCGGCTTATTGCTTGTGAAACCCAAATATATCGGTGACAGAACACGAATCCTACTCCGGAGCCGAATGCTTTTTCCACTTAAGATACGCAGGCACATGTTTATCATTGCTACTTGCCTTCTTGGCATGTACGTCACCTCTGTAGTATTGGGTTGTTGCATAAGTTCATGCCGTTTTTTTCACCGCACTAGAGGAATGTATTACATTAGAAGGGAAAACGGAATCACACAACTATGTATCTCCCCATTATTTACGACTGTGTCTGAACGTCTGGATAGGTATGCAATGCCATTCTTAAAAAAAAAGTGCAGGTTTTGCTACGAAGAAATCATCAAGGAAATTCTGGAGATCAACATCATTGTTGAGCGTTTAGCCACGGAGTGCATTCGACAGAGATCGAAACAGGTGACAGTCTGAAGGGGCGACATCTGGGGAATAGGCCAGATGTGGAAAGATCTCCTATTTCATGTCCTGAATGGCCATTTTGGTCATCTTTGCACTGTGAATGCGTGCGTTATCATGTTGGAGAAGGACACCGTGGCGCCGATGTGGCCGTTTCTGCTGAACTGCTCCCTCCACACGGCCGAGTTACTCACAATATAGTGAAGCGTTCACGGTCCGATTCCTCGACAGCATTTCCCAGTGAACAATGCCTTCTATGTCCCACCAGACACACAGCATGATCTTCGCAAAATGAAGGTCATGTTTTGGACATGGTGTGGATGTCTTTTTTGGACTTAACCAGTCCCTCCGATGCCTGAAATTCACGTACATGAACCACCTTTCATCTCCAGTAACAATACGTGACAGAACGAGATTGTGTTGCTGAGAACATTCGCGATAACGGGCGAGCAAGGAACCTCATATGGCACCACACTGATTCTTGCTGTCCTCGGTGATAGTGTGAGGCACCCAAGACCCCAATTTCTAGACCTTTCCTATACGTTCCATGTGTCGCATCACTGTGGCCTGATCACAGTCCATCTCAGTGGCCAATTCGCGTGTAGTTTGACGCCGATCCAAGTAAATGAGATGGTTAAAACGATTCATATCAAAGTGAGATGTACGACCTAAGCGTGGAGAGTCGTTGAAGTCAAAATTGCCACCTCGGAACAGCTCGAACTATTTGCAGGCTGTCCTCGGAGCAATAACATCCTCCCCATACACAGCTAAAAAGTTTTGAGTAGCCTCGGTGGCTATGAATACCTTGTTAATCTCGTAGAGGACCAGATGTCGGAAATGTTCATTCCTCTCTACTTGACACTCTATACGTCCGGACCTGAAAACCAAAAAAAAAAAAAAAAAAAAAAACATTACCCACAATCACACAACGCAATATGATTTAGATTCACGATATTACTGGCTACATTTTGATATACAACTGGCCATCTGCACCGTCATTGCTGACCTAGGAAAAACTCGTGAAATAAAACGGCGTTAACTAGTGTGAGGCACCCAAGACCAAAATACCCAATGCACCCAAGTCCCATCAACCCAATACATCACATATATCACCCCCCTTGAGAAAAGGCTAGAACGGAATCGTAGGTTTCCGGGTCCGCCGCAAACCATGCTCGAAGAAACTCTCTGTAGAAGAGAAATCACCAATTCCAGACGATGTGTTGAAAAAGCATCACACATTTTTCGAAGAACCTTACAACCAATAGATGCATTTTTATGTTCAACGCCATTGTTAAATTCAAATTCACTCAGAGCCAGTGGCGAGACTCGACCCTACATCCAACGGCTCCGGAGCCAAATACTTTCCCAAATAAGATACGCCGAAGAGGGCTTATCACTGCCACTTGCCGTCTTGACATGTGCGTCACTTCTGCAATACGTCACATACTTAGATCTGTATTTCTGATTCTTTTGTTTGGATGCCAAACTTTGGACATTACTAACACCTGTTGTGTCATCTTGATCATCATCATTGTATTATTAACCATCCTCAATCCACTGCGGGATGAAGGTCTCCCAAGTCTCCATCACAACTCTCTTTCTTGAGAAGATCCCTTCCATCTCTTTCCTGCATGTTGTCCGATTCCATACACTCATTTGACATGCGGTCTTCTTTTCGGACTCTCCTTCCCTTGGTATCCTGTCTAACATTTCGATTGTCCAACGGTGATTCCCAAAAATCGCAGAAGTTGAAGAATTTTTCTCTATCAATATTCCCCGCCTGTTCGCACTTGATAGTCTTTACTTTGATCATGATGTCATTATCACTTGTAATTTTTCTGATTTACGAGTTCATAATCCTATCTTCCTTGGTTACACAAAACATGACGTGTCCATCCGATCGGAATAATGTGAAGCTGGATACGTTGCTCCATAGCGCCTGCCACCATTGCTCCAATGATAAATTTTTGTGCTGTTGACACCATTGTGACTGCGTGGCATTATTGGTCTTTGTGGTGCGAGGCCTACGGCGGCTGGTCGGCCATGATACCTGAGTGAATGAGCCTGTCTTCGAAGTGTCTTGATGGAAACCATAACATCTGTGGCCATCTGGAACTCGTGTGCCATGGCGTGCATTGGTCAGGACCTGGTTTTCCGGATCTCCTTCCGTAGCATCCTCCGGTTTCTGGGTTGCAGTTTCGTAGGCCTTCCAGGGCGATGTGAATTCCTTCAATGCCCCTTCTTCTTCCACTTGTTGATGTTGCCACAGTCGATTTCGCGACCTGTCTGACTTCAGCAATGCTTCTTATGCTCGTACCTCCAACTGAGTAGCCTATTATGACGCCCTTTACAAACTCGGAAAGCTCTCTCTTGCTAGCAATTTTATCAGCGATTGACTGAGTGTGCGCGTGCAGCTGATTTTATACTTTATCGACTTCGTGCCTACTGCGAGTGCACACCATTGTGCCTGTGTGAGGGTGTGTGATCCCTTTTGTTCACATAGAGTAGTATCAGATTCATTTTTCTAGACTATTTGAATTCCTTGGCCTCTCTTATATCATCATCATCATCATCATCATCATCATCATAATTGTCAACCATTATCAATCCACTGCTGGACGAAGGTCTCCCCAAGTTTCCTCCACAACGGTCTGTCTTGTGCCAGTCTCCTCCATGTCACTCCCGCATACTTTCTAATTTCATCCACCCATCTTCCATGTGGTCTTCTTCTGGGTCTTTTCCTGTCCCTTGGAATCCAATCTAAAATTTCGGCTGTCCATCGATGGTCTGTCCTTCTGGCAGTATGTCCAGCCCATTGCCATTTCAGGGATTTAACTCTGATCATGATTTCTTCCCCTCTTGTCATTTTTCGGATCCACGAGTTCCTCTTCTTATCTATCTGATTACACCAAGCATGCACCTCTCTATGCTGCTTTCAGTTGTCTGTAGCCTTTGTATGTCTCTTTTAGTTAAGGTCCACGTCTCTGCACCATACGTAAGCACTGGAAAGATGCACTGATCAAACACTTTTCTTTTAAGACATAATGGCATATTGCTCTTGAAAATTATGCTGTTTCTTCCAAAAGCTCTCCAGGCAAGTTTTATACGCCGATTAATTTCTTCATCAATGTGACCCTCACTTGATATCTGCTGTCCAAGATAAACGTACGTGTCTGTTATCTCCAGATTTTCTCTATCAATCGATAAATCTTCATTTCTTGTAAAAGCATTGAACATCTCTTTTGTCTTCTGAAAGTTCATTTTTAATCCCACTTCTTTACTCTTGTCAGCAAGTTCCTGGATCATATTCTGCAGCTCTGATGGGGTAGTTGCAAAAATGACTATGTCATCAGTAAAACGCAGGTGGGTTAGATAATCTCCATTAATCTTTATCGCTTTGTTTTCCCAGTTCAGTGATTGAAAGACATTTTCCAATGTAGCATTAAAGAGCTTCGGAGATATGGTGTCACCTTGTCTCACTCCCTTTCCAATTTTTATGTGTGTTTTATTTTCAAACAGCCGAATCTTTGCACTTGCATTTTCATAGATGTTATTAATAATATTAATGTACGCATCTTCAATACCGCAGGATTTCAGAGCCATTGTGACTGCTGATGGTTTCACCGAATCAAAGGCTTTTTCATAATCGATAAAAGCCATGCACAATGGAAGTTCATATTCCCTCGCTCTTTCAATATATATATATATATATATATTGAAAGAACGAGGGAATATGAACTTCCATTGAAGAGTTCATATTCAGCGAGGGAATATGAACTTCCATGAAAGAGTATATACATATATACTCAATATATGTATATACTCTTTCAATATATATATATATATATATATATATATATGGGATGTAAGGTCAGGTGATGCGTAACATCACATCCTCTCCTTGACAAATGTCAACCCCGCCTTCTCGTGATGCATCCTGTTCCCACTAAAGGGGCTCTGACGACCGCCAATAGCGGTATAACTATACCATCGGGATTAGAGGAAATTCTATCCCACACTCACCAACCCGCTTGGCCAGCGTGGTGAGTTATGGCCAAACCCTCCAAAATGATTCCACAACTTAAATCTTGGCCCTCAGTCTCCGGCAGCTGGAATGTACCTGGCCAAGGCAGCGGCCAGTGCGACATGAAGGCAGAGGGTGCTAAGAATCCCCGGAGGACCGGACTAGGCTGCCATCTGATGCTGACCTTGGCTACGTACCATGGACGCTCCCTATCTTCTGATTCAAGGCTTCTTGAATTGGAAGAGGAACTACAAAGGATCAAGTGGGACATCGTGGGGCTAAGTGAGGTAAGGAGAAAAGGAGAAGATCTCATCGAACTGAAAAGTGGACATCTCTTCTACTATCGTGGGACAGATACTGGCAGAACTAGTGGTTTTGGATTTATAATAAACAAGAAACTGAAGGATAAAGTTGTAGAAGTTGAAAGTTCCTCTGACAGAGCTGCACGACTTGTTATCCAACTTTCAAAAAGATACCAGGCTCAGATTATTCAAACTTATGCACCCACCACAAGTCATCCTGAAGAAGAAATTGAAGAATTTTATGAGGAAATTTGTCATCTAAATAATAAAGGTAAGCAGCACTTGAAAATAATTATGGGAGATTTCAATGCAAAAATAGGGCAACGGCAACAGAATGAAACTTCAGTAGGTAAATTCGGTCACGGCAACAGAAACCAGCGTGGAAATACTCTCGTTGAGTTTGCAGAGGCAGAAGGGTTTTTCATCTTGAACTCCTTCTTCAAGAAAAAGCCACACAGGAAATGGACATGGAGACATCCAAATGGGACGACAAGTGAAATTGATTTTATTATGTGTAACAAAAAATTCGTCATAGAAGACTGCAGTGTGCTAAACAAGTTCAACACAGGTAGTGACCGTAGATTGGTGGGATGTAAGATGCACCTCAACACTAAACTTGAAAGTGGCAAGCTCATAAGACAAACAAAATCTATTGACATAACCAACCTTAAAAAACACCATAATACCTTCAAGTTGGAACTGAAGAACAGGTTCTATGCTTTAGAAGGTCTAACATCGGAAGAAGTGGACATCACTGAAGTTAACAGAAAAGTAACCAAAGCTCTTATGGAAACAGCAACAAAATTAGCTGGGTCTAAGAACAAGTTGCATGTAAACAAATTATCAGGAAAAACGAAAATGTTGATGCAAAAAAGAAGAGAGATGAGGACAACTAAAGAAGATGTGACTTCCAAAGTGGAATATATAGAGCTATGCAAGACAGTAAGAAAAAGTATCACTGAAGACGTAAGAAAATTCAACTGTGAACTAGTGAGGAAAGCAATTGAAAACAACCAAAGCCTAAAGATAGCAAAGGGACATCTCAGTAAGGGAAGAAAACAGATTATGGCACTGAGAAAAGAAGATGGTTCTGTAACAAGAAATAGAGGCGAAATTTTGACAAGAGTGAAAGATTTCTACTCCAAATTATATGAAAGGGATGATACATGCACTCCAGACATCATGAAAGATACCAGTACCAGAGTTCCTCCAGTCCTTCCAGCAGAAGTTGCATATGCGATCAAGAACATGAAGCGGGGAAAAGCTCCAGGAGAAGATGGAATTACTGTAGACATCATACAAGAGGCAAGTGGAGAAATCGAAACAGTACTCGCCCAAATTTTCACTCGATGCCTTAATGAAGGAAAGATTCCTGAGGATTGGAACACTGCTACAATGATCCTGCTACACAAGAAAGGTGACATTGAGGATCTTGGAAACTACAGACCTATCAGCCTCCTATCAGTAGTTTATAAAATCTTCACTAAAGTTCTTTCACACCGCTTGAAGGTAACACTGGACATGGCTCAACCGAGAGAACAAGCTGGATTCAGGAGTGGCTACAGCACAATAGATCATATCCACGTGCTGAGAGAACTAATTGAAAGAGCGAGGGAATATGAACTTCCATTGTGCATGGCTTTTATCGATTATGAAAAAGCCTTTGATTCGGTGAAACCATCAGCAGTTACAATGGCTCTGAAAACCTGCGGTATTGAAGATGCATACATTAATATTATTAATAACATCTATGAAAATGCAAGTGCAAAGATTAGGCTGTTTGAAAATACAACACACGTAAAAATTGGAAAGGGAGTGAGACAAGGTGACACCATATCTCCGAAGCTCTTTAATGCCACATTGGAGGGTGTTTTTCAGTCACTGAGCTGGGAAAACAAGGGGATAAAGATTAATGGAGATTATCTAACCCACCTTCGTTTTGCTGATGACGTAGTCATTTTTTGCAACTACCCCATCAGAGCTGCAGAGTATGATCCAGGAACTTGCTGACAAGAGTAAAGAAGTGGGATTAAAAATGAACTTTCAGAAGACAAAAGTGATGTTCAACGCTTTTACAAGAAATGAAGATTTATCGATTGATAGAGAAAAGCTGGAGATAACAGACACGTACGTTTATCTTGGACAGCAGATATCAAGGGAGGGTCACATTGATGAAGAAATTAATCGGCGTACAAAACTTGCCTGGAGAGGAGCTTTTGGAAGAAACAGCATAATTTTCAAGAGCAATATGCCATTATGTCTTAAAAGAAAAGTGTTTGATCAATGCATCCTTCCAGTGCTTACGTATGGTGCAGAGACGTGGACCTTAACTAAAAGAGACATACAAAGGCTGCAGACAACTCAAAGAAGCATGAAGAGGTGCATACTTGGTGTAACCAGGAGAGATAAGAAGAGGAACTCGTAGATCCGAAAAATGACAAGAGTGGAAGACATCATGATCAGAGTTAAATCCCTGAAATGGCAATGGGCTGGACATACTGCCAGAAGGACAGATCATCGATGGACAGCCGAAATTTTAGATTGGATTCCAAGGGACAGGAAAAGACCCAGAAGAAGACCACATGGGAGATGGGTGGATGAAATTCGAAAGTATGCAGGGGTGACATGGAGGAGACTGGCACAAGACAGACCGTTGTGGAGGAAACTTGGGGAGACCTTCGTCCAGCAGTGGATTGATAATGGTTGACAATGATGATGATGATGATGATATATATATATATATCTGTTATATACCACGATGTAAGTGTATACAATATACACTGGTGGGCAAAACGTAAACACGAGCCAGCAGGTTTTGATCTGTACCGTTGCACAGGAGCGGCCTGGACATGTGAAATTCAGACCATATAAACTCCATTACCCCCATTGGCGCAGTGGTCTAGGCATTGGTATCTGACCATTCGTCCAAAATGGGTCCTAGTCCGAATCTCGATGAGGTATGGATGTTATGTTGGTCTCTCTATTTCCTGAAAGCTGAGACCCGAAATTACGGCCTCGCGACTGCTTGTAGTTCACCGAGTTGCTCACTGTGCTCGTGAAACCTCCAAACAAAAAAAAAACATACTTCATTACTTTTCCAAGTGATGACGGAAACAATACTGACACAACGGCAGATGCTAAAGCATATAATGGAACATGATTCACAATTGGCTACATAGCACTGGGTGCCATGGCACATGCATTACTAGAAAATATGGTACGAAGAAAGGAGGAGGTCCTCGATCGCCCCTGACGTCGATGCATGCGTTTCACCGTCTGTCCATACTTCGTACTCGGGGGTTGATGAGTTCTTGCGGTAACATCGCACATTTTCTCGTCAGCGACGTTTTTGGCAGATGGATAGTTTCCGCTGTGTGTTAACGTGCCGCATCGCGTTCCCCAGAGCGTCCCACACGTGTTCTGTGGGATTTGGTTCGGGGAAATGTGCTGATCCATCCATCCGCTGAATATCTTCACTTTCCAACAACTCATCAACAGCCACCGTATGCTGGAGTGTGGCGTTATCGTTCATTAACACGAACTGTGGCCCAGCGAAAGACACGAACATGGGAAAGGATTACCTCATTACAGTAGCGCGCACCGGCAACAGTACCTGTCCATTGGCATGATGGTTTCTGACCAGTCCATCGGCACGATGGATGGGCAGGAAACCATCATCCAATGGATAGGAGCCATCATGCCGATAGACGGACCAGAAACCATCATGCCGATGGACCGGCCAGAAACGATCATGCCAATGGACGAGCCAAAAACCATCATGCCGATGGACGGGCCAGAATATGGCGTCAACAGGAGAAATCGATAGATCTCAGCTGCGTGGCATTAGCTGTACGATCATGTGAAAGCGGTGTAATGACCTGGTATCCTGTTTTCATGGCCGACATTGGGTTTATTAATACCTCTGGAGCAGCACTGGGATGCCACGAGGTATCTTAGCATCTCCAAAACCCAAATACCTCGGTTCATGTTCACGGTGTTTCCTGATGGAGAGGGCAACATCTAGAAAGATAATGTGCCATGTCACAGGCCCCGGATCGTCATACAGTGGTTTTGGTAGCAGTATAGGGACTACACAAAATGCTAAAACGGCCCCCACACAGTCTCCAGAACTTAACCCAATTAAATACCTGTAGAATGAGATTGAGAGCCATTCGTAACAACGATCCTCCTCCATCGAACATTTGGAGATTGACTGACGCCGTCACATCCTCTTGGATTTATACACCTGTAGAACGATATCAGCACCTCTTTGAATCCATGGGAATCGAAGCTGTTTTGAAGGCCAAGGGCCGCCCAGCACGTGATTAGTTAGGTGTTCTTAATAACTTCCTGCACACGCCATGCACACTGCATGGCGTGTGCAGGACTGATTTCTTGAAAATGAGGTGGACTGGCCTGCTCTTGTTAGACTGGCCTGCCTAGAGTCCTGATCTTAATCCTATAGAAAGCCCCTGGGATAAAATGAAGCAACGGATAGGAAATCGACCACAACAACTGTCTTTGCTCTCCAGTCTGGTAGCAGCTTTGCAGGACGAATAGCGAGCAATTCCTGTCGATACATACTGGAAATTAGTTGACTTGTTATCTCTGTCATACAAGCAAAAGGTGAACAGACATACTAATTGCGATAATAAAGACATTTTCCCCAATACATTGCAGTGTCCGAATGCTTTAGATAATATAGTGTATGTGAATTTTATTTTATACGATTGCTTTAAGTATATTTGCTGTCCAATGTTTCAATTATCAATGGTAAAAGCTTATGAAGTGATGTCAAAAGCCAGGTTTCAGATTCGATTTCAGCACATTGAAATTAATACAAATCATTGAACATTTTTAAATAAGAAGGGAAACACGTTTTCTTTCTCAGACCTATACCTTTATTCTATTTTTCCCCACTTCAATGATTGGAAGATATTCTGCACTATGCCATCAAAGAGTTTCGCCCTCACATGTAACACTAAAGACACATGGTTTTTCTAAGGCTTAACAGCTGACCGAGTACGGTGGCCGAACTTATCGTTCTACCACCTAGGACCCGCGATGTGACGTCACGCTAATCAAAATAATTGCCATAATTCTGACGCTGTGTGGCCTATGTCATTCATTTCGAAATGCAGCTTATATAACAGATCTATCACGGGTATCTTATATTTTTTCCATAGTCGAGAAGGTTTGTTAAATACCAGTTTCCGCTGTTTTTAATGTCATAAATCATTTTCCTGTTCTGAAATTCATTCTTCGTCAAATACATTTTCTAGTTCAATATTTCAATCTAGAGCTGAGTCTTTTCTCGCTAAAACATTTTTCCGAATATATATTTTCTTTGCATGTAGTTTTTTCCCCTCTATACTTCGTATAGAATGTGTGAGTCCCCGATTTCTATGTTTGACCGCTTTCTGTAATATTTCGTTTCCTGTCTGTAACTCTTATGATTTTCTCATACCTTGGCGCATAGTTTTAAGCATAAAATATAAGCCTTTCTCTTTTCGTGTCGTACATTTTGGGGACGAAATTTAGAATACGCTACTCAGATTTCGTCATCTAAATACTATCTGCCATGCTGATGTTTCCATATTTCATCTTCGCAATTCTTTACTTGTGCTACTTTGTACCATTAACACTCTGCAAACATTGTTTTATTATCCCGTCATCACGTAACATGTATTCCCGAATACCTAGTAGCACGACAAAATAGTTATTAAGGATTTGTGTCAAGATCCTCAATGTTTACCATTGGATTTTAAGACATATTTAGAAATCGAACCAAACGCGATGCCTCTTAATAAAGACTGTGAAAGGATATCTGTAAAAACTTACGCTAAAACCGGGCACAACGTTGCTTTATATCCGTCGTATACTCTAATTTAACCTTCCTTTTTAGTTCCTGTCTTTTAATGTAAATTTTGGTTTACCATCGTTACGCATTTTTTAATCTGAACGCTACATTTTCTCTCTCCGAGAATTTACGTTTAGCAACCTGATGAGAGGTCAAAGAGTAATGACGTGTACGAACGCTGAGGATAAGAGTTGCTGCTTTGAAATGTATCAAGAGAGTTGATTTGTACGAGAGATTTGATTTGAGCTATTCACGATTACGCACTGATTTGAGTAGGCACTCGCGCTCTTACGGAATGTTTACGCTTCCTTTTTCTAGAATCTGATTTGCTTGTCGAAGCAAACCAAGTATTGTGTGTTGCGGAAAGATAGGTTTTTAAACATATCTTTCGGCAAAACACACAATACTACATACGTTTTGAGTCCAAACTATTTGATTGAGCGTAGTGTTTTGCCATGCTACTTCTTCTCGACGAATATAGAGATTACACCTTGTAAGCAAGAATTATTTGACATTTAAATGCAACAGTGCTGCTGTAGTGGTCAGAGGCACAAGGTTAAGGTTTCTTGTCCGAATTGGTCACGTACCCCACATGACGCATTTCCAACCCCTCCGCAGATCCACCAGCCGCAAATTAGGGACGTGCAAACCCTCAGCCGCAAAAACCTAGACAGAAAAATGTCAAGGGTTCCGCTAGAGGTCGGAAAGAAACAAGAAATAAAAACAAAATGAACATACACTGTTAAAAAGTTTGTGGTTGTGTGCAGTACCAAAAATGGTGCTGCACCACTTTCTAAGAAAAGATGCACCATTGTGTGTGCAAACAAAACCCAAAAACATGTTGAAAGCTTGCACATAATGGGGTGCAGCCTTGTACCATAACGTAGTACAAAGTTGCAACATGTTGTTGGGTTTTGTTTGCACCAGATAATGGTGTACTTTTTCTCAGAAAGTGGTGCAGCTGGTGTAGCACCACTGTTTGGTGCAATCTACCCCAAATATTTTAACAGTGTACCACAATTGTTGAAACCTTTGTCGAACAATGTTAGTCGATGACAAGAACTCTGCAAAGCTGTTAGATTTGAATTTTGTTATCGTCAAACACTCTAATAGTTGCCTTCTTTAACGCCGTGTTTAAGCGTGATGAATACATTACCGCGAGCAATACATTTTGCATAACAATAAATGCAATTCACATCTCAAATTAATAAAAACCGTAGCCATGTGGAATTGAAAACGCATAAACTTCAAAATAGGGAGAGAAACCTGAAAGCAGTTGCTCTTTATTAATTATCCTTTATTATCTTGAAACATGTGCTACAGTGAACACAATAAAAACCCAACCGGAGAAAAATTCAGTGTTGGAATGAAAGAAAAATTAAAATTGTTTGAGCAGAACATTGCTGGGTACATCACTGCCAAATATCTGTGAAGAATAAATGACTGTTCGATAAAGCAGATCGAAAAGAGAAACAGTGATAATAATTTATGTTTTACTTTGGTAACTAAACGTTTCAAGAGCCCCCTTTTCGTACATGCAAACATATATTTCTACCGTAAAACAATAACGGAAGAGACAAATAAGAACCTTATTAATTAATTGAAAATTAATGCCTTCGGAAGGGTTATTTCCAGAGCGTAAAAGGGAACAACACATATGATTTTGAGACACGTTGGCTGCCTGTAATTTCTTCGTGATAGCAACCTGTTTGACGAAAGATAAAAGGGGAGTGAGAACAGATTCCTGTTGCGATTGTTTATTCTTTAAAGCTGCCTTGTTTGTGACATTGATAATAATCTTTTTTCATCCTGAAGAGTTGATGCAGGAGAAAGAATTCTGTGCTATAAAGACAAACTTTCAAAAGGCACTTAAAAGAAAGTAAAGTGAAAAAAGAAAAGGAGCTGCAAAAACTTCGAAATTAGCCGAAAACTGCTTGCTAACAGTGAAAGCCTGAAAAACTCGACGGGGGCAGATATTACGACATGGCCGAGCCATCCATCAATTAAAAACAAATTTCTCTCTGACAAGTGTGTAATTAATAGCTGTATAATCACAGAAGCGTCATCTGCGTCAGCAGCTGTGACGTAAGAATGAGGATGTTGTGTGCAACTATGTCTGGTCCAGCTGCTAAAGTGTTAACTCTTTCATCTTGCCAAAGCAAAGCTGATGTGTAGGATGTTTAGTGTGTTCAAAGGGTTATGTTCTTCCCCTTTTCTGACAGCTCTGGAGAGACCTTGGCTGACACGGACTAATAACAGGCTGAGTGAAGAATCCGCTTCCCGCTGTTGACTGACGGATGAGTTCAGACAGCATAATTAAGTCGCCCTTCGCACCCCTTCGTTGATTTCGGATGAAGTTTACCTTTGTTTCCTCTGTTAATATGTGAACGAGTGTTTTTGACGGCTTTCTTCGCGAATAAAAGTGGGGGTATTCAAAGTGACGGTGTTATCAAAAGACGGATTTGCCTTACCTAATTATGGGAGCTTAACCTCTTGAACGGGGCAGGCTTTAGAACACAGAATTTCCTAGTACATCGACAAATAAAACCAAAGTCATATGAAAGAGGAGTGTTTAGGTCACGAGTAACAGCCTTCTGATTAATATTCCGAGTTGTACCAGGGTTCGAGTTGTGATTGAGGCATCAGTTTTACGTTTGTTCTACAGCACTGAATCTGTGTCATCTCTGCAACCAGTGGCCTTAAATTAGGGACGAGCGACTCATTAAAGGAAGAAACAAATTAACATGGTGTTTGATAAACCAACTCCCAAATAGGTAATCAGTAACCACCAGCAAAAGCTATGGGTTGTCTTTCAACGTCTAAACAATCGGGAAAGTCATTATGTTAGAACTGACATCTCTTTCTAACTCCGTTTTTTTTTCTATAAACCTTTCATGTATAAAAATATATCCAATTGGACATCAGAAAAAAATAATTATATCTCGTCCCACTGAAATTACTTGTTTCGTAGGAAACTCCAATAGATGGCAGCACAAGCAAAGGCCTACAAGTTTGACAAATAGAAAGCCCTTTGAGATCCATGATGTAGAGCGATGTGTAAATTGTGCTCCTTGGGCTATACACGAAATTCCTGAATATGGAGTCTCAAAGACCCCGAAATGTTTATGGGATAATAAAAGTCCTGTTGGAAAACACGTAGATGGGAAAAAAAGAGGTGAAAAAGAAAATGAAAGAGCATCATTTTCAAGCGGGCGAAGAGGTTAAGATCCCGTTTTCTGCGCTGTTGCGTCACAGCTTTAACTTTTGGAAGACCAGGAGCCTAAAACAGTGTGTTGCCCGCAATACATAACGTCCAAAACTATGTGTTGCTACTTTTCGAAGTTCCATCCCTGCCCCCCTCTTTTACATGTTAACAAAAGACGCATTACATATGGGTTATCACACGTAACTACCAATCTGTAGGCTTCATATGCATCGACCATCCGATATTTTCTCGGCGGAATCCCTGCATTCTTCCACGGAGAAGTGATGCGATGTCATGAGAGTGAATCATATTGCCCAGGGGGATATCATCTCGTGGTGCACTTCTTTGTTTGGAGGCAACAATGGTGACTCATGGTGACTTCTTCTAATCCCACAGACGTCTTGCAAATCCAAAGAAGATGTTGGGGTAGAAAATCCTACTCACCCTAGACAGGCGATTTAGGCGGCTGTGGTCGTCTATGTTAAAGGGTTAAAAAAAGCAAGTATGAAAATTACCACCAAAGAGAAGTGTACCCCAATAACATCTATAGTTATCTGCTGAATTACTATTGCCTCAGCACCCTCCCTTTTTTTTACTTGATAAGAATAAAAAAAAAACCCAGCTAACACTTAACACTTAACCAGGTCCGGCTTCAGCATATATATATATATACTCTTGGCCTCCTAAAATGCAACACCAAGAAGGACACGAGACAGCAAAGCGAAATTTACTGGACACATAACAACAGATACAAAGATGGAATGATTGAGCTTACAGGCCCGTGCGACTTGCGGAACACGCAGACATCAATAGTTCGTGTGGCCCCTATGGCTGGCAATAACGGCCGCTACACGCCGCGGCATCGAACGAAAGAAGCTTTGGAGGTGGGCTTGGGGTATGTCGGTCCAGGCTGCTTCCACACGTTGCCACAGTTCATCAGCCGTAGCCGCGGGTGGTGCTTGCCGGGCCACTCGGTTGGCGATTAGCGACCAGACGTAAGAACAGGTGGGGCACGGACGCAGTGACACCTGGTGGGCCGTGAAGAATTGTTGCACGATGCATGCCACTTGCGGGCGCGCATCGTCCTGTTGAAACGTGGCCGCTGGCAGGTCGTGCAGGTAAGGGAGGACAACAGGTTTCGAAACGTCGGAGATGTAGCGGTGGCTGTTGAGTGTACCGGCGTTGCGTACCAGAGGGGTGCGTGTATCATATCGACTTGCGCCCCAAACCATAACGCCAGGCGAAGGACCGGTATGGCGATGCATAAGATGCATAATGCAGAAGTCATACAGTCTCTCGCCGCGGTGCCAACACACGCGGATTCGACCATCGTGGTGCTGCAGGCAGAAGCGGGATACGTCGGAGAAGACAATGTCGTGCCATTCCCTAGTCCAGTTGCGACGTTCAACGGCCCACTGCCGCCTCACTCGCCGGTGGTGTAACGACAATGGTAGTCGGAGCAATGGGTGCTGTGCGACAAGTCCCCGCTCCTGCAGACGACGTCGAACGGTACGTGCGAACAGAGTTTGTTGCGCAACACACGCTAATTCCTTCGCTATTGTTCGTGATGTGGCGGTGCGAGCCGTCAAAGCCCGCCGCATAACATGCCGGTCCTCTCGTTCGGTGGTGTGCTGTGGCTGCGGCAATCGCTCACGTCGGTCCGTCCTTCCCTCCTGCAGCCACCGAATCCATACTCGCCTCACTGTGGCTGCATGTCGTCCCACACAGGCGCCGATGTCTCGGTACGATAAACCGCTGTCGCGATTAGCCACTATTTGTCCTCTAACGAACTCCGAAACGTGCTGGAATGACTACCAAATTCTGCGACGAGGCATCAGGAAGCTTCCCACGCACAGGTCTGGCAGCACAACACACTTCCACTACTTACACCCCGCCTTCTGTGCACCCTTCTTATAGTGCTTCTCTGTGGCGTGCCGGGCGCACATGATTTGCATATGCCCTGTAATGCTAATCGTTTGCATGTCCTCTCGCGGGCGACGCATGCTGCGAATTTCAGGCCAATCGGATGCTTCCTTCTTGGTGTTGCATTTTGTGTGGCCAGCAGTGTATATATATATATATATATATATATATATATATATATATATATATATATATATATATATATATATATATATATATATATATATATATATATGTGTGTGTGTAACAAAAAAATCGTCATAGAAGACTGCAGTGTGCTAAACAAGTTCAACACAGGTAGTGACCATAGATTGGTGAGATGTAAGATGCACCTCAACACTAAACTTGAACGTGGCAAGCTCATAAGACAAACAAAATCTATCAACATAACCAACCTTAAAAAACACCATAATACCTTCAAGTTGGAACTGAAGAACAGGTTCTCTGCTTTAGAAGGCCTAACATCGGAAGAAGTGGACATCTCTGAAGTTAACAGAAAAGTAACCAAAGCTCTTATGGAAACAGCAACAAAATTAGCTGGGTCTAAGAACAAGTTGCATGTGAACAAATTATCAGGAAAAACCAAAATGTTGATGCAAAAAAGAAGAGAGATGAGGACAACTAAAGAAGATGTGACTTCCAAAGTGGAATATATAGAGCTATGCAAGACAGTAAGAAAAAGTATCACTGAAGACGTAAGGAAATTCAACTGTGAACTAGTGAGGAAAGCAATTGAAAGCAACCAAAGCCTAAAGATAGCAAAGGGACATCTCAGTAAGGGAAGAAAACAGATTATGGCACTGAGAAAAGAAGATGGTTCTGTAACAAGAAATAGAAGCGAAATTTTGACAAGAGTGAAAGATTTCTACTTCAAATTATATGAAAGAGATGATACATGCACTCCAGACATCATGAAAGATACCAGTACCAGAGTTCCTCCAGTCCTTCCAGCAGAAGTTGCACATGCAATCAAGAACATGAAGCGGGGAAAAGCTCCAGGAGAAGATGGAATTACTGTAGACATCATACAAGAGGCAAGTGGAGAAATCGAAACAGTACTCGCCCAAATTTTCACTCGATGCCTTAATGAAGGAAAGATTCCTGAGGATTGGAACACTGCTACAACGATCCTGCTACATAAGAAAGGTGACATTGAGGATCTCGGAAACTACAGACCTATCAGCCTCCTATCAGTAGTTTATAATATCTTTACTAAAGTTCTTTCACACCGCTTGAAGGTAACACTGGACATGGCTCAACCGAGAGAACAAGCTGGATTCAGGAGTGGCTACAGCACAATGGATCATATCCACGTGCTGAGAGAACTAATTGAAAGAGCGAGGGAATATGAACTTCCATTGTGCATGGCTTTTATCGATTATGAAAAAGCCTTTGATTCGGTGAAACCATGAGCAGTTACAATGGCTCTGAAAACCTGCGGTATTGAAGATGCATACATTAATATTATTAATAACATCTATGAAAATGCAAGTGCAAAGATTAGGCTGTTTGAAAATACAACACACGTAAAAATTGGAAAGGGAGTGAGACAAGGTGACACCATATCTCCGAAGCTCTTTAATGCCACATTGGAAAATGTGTTTCAATCACTGAACTGGGAAAACAAAGGCATAAAGATTAATGGAGATTATCTAACCCACCTTCGTTTTGCTGATGACATAGTCATTTTTGCAACTACCCCATCAGAGCTGCAGAGTATGATCCAGGAACTTGCTGACAAGAGTAAAGAAGTGGGATTAAAAATGAACTTTCAGAAGACAAAAGTGATGTTCAATGCTTTTACAAGAAATGAAGATTTATCGATTGATGGAGAAAAGCTGGAGATAACAGACACGTACGTTTATCTTGGACAGCAGATATCAAGTGAGGGTAACATTGATGAAGAAATTAATTGGCGTACAAAACTTGCCTGGAGAGCTTTTGGAAGAAACAGCATAATTTTCAAGAGCAATATGCCATTATGTCTTAAAAGAAAAGTGTTTGATCAATGCATCCTTCCAGTGCTTACGTATGGTGCAGAGACGTGGACCTTAACTAAAAGAGACATACAAAGGCTGCAGACAACTTAAAGAAGCATGGAGAGGTGCATACTTGGTGTAACCAGGAGAGATAAGAAGAGGAACTCGTGGATCCGAAAAATGACAAGAGTGGAAGACATCATGATCAGAGTTAAATCCGTGAAATGGCAATGGGCTGGACATACTGCCAGAAGGACAGACCATAGATGGACAGCCGAAATTTTAGATTGGATTCCAAGGGACAGGAAAAGACCCAGAAGAAGACCACATGGAAGATGGGTGGATGAAATTCGAAAGTATGCGTAAGTGACATGGAGGAGACTGGCACAAGACAGACCGTTGTGGAGACCTTCGTCCAGCAGTGGATTGATAATGGTTGACAATGAGGATGATGATGATACACCGATGAGCCATTCCGTTATGACCACTTCCACTGCGCAGCAGATGAAGTTCACAGAGCAGTATACAGTATACACAACCCGAGGACCGGCTTTCGCTTTGTAGAGTTTTAGGAGTCAGGAAGGAAAAAGTGTGACGAATTAAGTACGATCTCGGAAACGGTGGCCAAAAGACGAACCGTCGTCCAGCCGTGTGTCGTCCACAGCTCATTAATGCCAGAGGGGAGCGGAGACTGTCGCGTATTGTTCATCGCGACCCGCAGGGCCACAATGCGACAAATCACCCGCAGCTACAACAGTGGTGATCAGGGCAATGTGTCTCAGCACACAGTTCATCGCAGCTTGCTGCGCATGCGCCTGCGTAACCGAAGACTCAGCCGTGTCTCCGTGCTCACTGCACGTCATGGCCAACAACGCATGAAATGGGCCCAAGATCATTGAGATTGGA